>JAJTUV010000102.1:0-4905000 GCA_021653895.1 Mastomys natalensis
ACATACACACACAATTGAAAATAGAATTACAGGGATGAAGAGATGGCTCAGGAGTTGTGAGGTTAGGAGCACTGCTTGTTTTTTTAGAGGATGCAAGTTCAATTCCCAGCACCCATGTAGTGTCTCAGAGGTTTAAGCCAAACAGGTGCCAGCCTACAGCTAGAGGAGAGGAGTCTAATGCCTCTGAGGCATCCTAAGTGCACCTCAAACTGAAAAGGGATCATAAGAAGTTTTTCTTCCACCAGGGATGTCTGTCTGCATGTCAGCTATGACACTATGAGGTACCTACTATAGTCATCGGGGTAGAGGTGACACATCTCCCATTCTGCTGGAAGCAGCACACGAGACTAAAGACTAGACCAGCGAAAGGGAGGAATGAGACCTAGGAAGTATTCCTCCCCACCTGCCCCACCTGCCCAGGAAGAAAGCAGAGAGGGAAGGATTTGAAGGTCCAAGGGAAGGCTCACAAATCGAAATCTGAATCTTCAGGGCCACACCCTGCAGCTGCCCCAACACCAGCCTAGGCCTGGCAGGAGGCTACGTCCATTTTCCTCTATGGATACACATCTTTGAAAGCTGTGTAGTCAGCCCAGGGATCAGAATGGTCTGAAAGCAGATACTCAGACAACAGGAAAATGACCGTATTTGAAGAGAAGGCTTCCTCTTGTTCTGAACAAGTCTGATTATCCCCTGGGTCGTTTCTCCTGAGCAATGGTGGTGGAACAAGCCTACAGTCCCAGCACTGGGGAGGCTGAGGCAGGAGGGTTGAGAGTTTGAGGCCTTGGGGGCTGGAGAGATGGCTCAGTGGTTAAGAGCACTGACTGCTCTGTCAGAGGTCCTGAGTTCAATTCCCAGCACCCACATGGTGGCTCACAACCATCTATAATGAGATGCCCTCTTCTGGTGTGTCTGAAGAGAGTTTGAGGCCAACCTGGGCTACTTTTTCTTTTCTTTTCTTTCTTTCTTTCTTTTTTTTTTTTCTTTTTTTTTGGTTTTTCGAGACAGGGTTTCTCTGTATATCCCTGGCTGTCCTGGAACTCACTCTGTAGACCAGGCTGGCCTCGAACTCAGAAATCCGCCTGCCTCTGCCTCCCAAGTGCCGGGATTAAAGGCATGCTCCACCACCGCCCGGCTTTTCTTTTCTTTTCGAGACAGATGGGGATCTTATTATTGTTAAGATTCAGGAAATTGCCACTCAAACCAAAGAAACACTGATCTCAGTTAAGCAAGAATAGTTTATAGAATGTGCACCTTAATACTGGACATCCAGGACCTCAGAAAGGATTGCGGTCCTAGTCTGCTCTCAGAGTAGACTTTTCTACAGGAAAAACCAGGTCCAGAAGTTTAAAGGGCATGGAGGGGAGCAGCTGGCTTACTAGGCAAAGTATTATCAGCTAACCTTTAAGCTGATTGGTCCTGAGTAAGGTAAGGGGGTAGTGAACAGGCAAATTTCAGAACATTGCGATAACACAGCATGATATTATAACCATATTTTTTTTGGCTTATTAGCAGCATGCTTCAGCGTCATCCATAAAAACCACAGTGTGCTTATACATAGGTGCAGGAAGGGCTGCCTGGTGGTCAGCTCTGACTCAAGTTGTTTTAGACAGAACAGTTCATGTTGACCTTTAATTTGGTGGGTCCTATGTAAAGCTTTGTGGAATTTCTTGAGATTAACAAACTTCACACAGAACATTCAGAAGATAAAGAACGAAACAGGGTATATGGTCAGCGTGTCCTTGAGTCAAGTCACTTCTCTGTGTCAATAACTGTCAGGCATGCCACATGCAACAATATGAAATAACTGGCAGGCATGGAACAGATAGAAGGTGGGGTGGGGGGTCAGACCATTACAATTATAGCCCAGGCTGATTATAAGCTTGCTATACACCCAAGGCCCTTCTGTGTTAACCTCTCAAGTGCTGGGATTATAGAGGGACAAAGCACACTGGCAGACATTACCCCTTCTATGGAAGAGACTTGAGCATTCATGAGTCTATTGGAAGCTATAGGACTCCTGAAACAAATCCTCACAATCCCTATGGATTATGAGGTATAAATAATAATGAATTATGATGATGACTGATGATGTAGTATTTTCGAGACAGGGTCTCTTTGTGTAGCTAGCCCTGGCTGTCCTGGTACTCGTTTTGTAGACCAGGCTGGCCTTGAGCTCACAGAGATCCGCCTGCCTCTGGCTTCTGAGTGCCAGAATTAAAGGCTCGTACCACCACTGCTGCCTGCTCAGGGTCAGGGGTTTAAAAACCACTGTCTGGCACCAAGTCAGCACAGCAGTTGTTTCTGCTATTACTGCTCTCTGTAGAATGGCATATTAAAGATATCTTTGTTTTCTCTAGTGCTGGGATTGAAGGCATGTGCCCACATGCCTGGCTAGAAGATCTTATTTCCTACTCTGGTGGCAGAAGTTTTCCTAAGTATCCCCTACACTGATGTTCCATGTGGAGGTCCCATCCACACAGTGACAGTGAAACTCTTGTCTCTGCACCTCTCCAGATGCAGCTCAGAGTGTCTCCTCGGCTGGATCACTGGGTGCCCCATGAGTCTTGTCTGGCTGATGATACAGGAACGAACCTGAGTCCAGAGAAAACTCACCAGGATACCCAGGTTCTTGAGTGTCATAAAGAGGATTTGAACTGGGGCCACATGGCTGATGATTGAAATGGAAACCGGTTATTCATGAATAAAAGGGGTTCCTGAGAAGGGCTGGAGAGCTGGACCCAAACCTGCACAAGTCATTTACATATTCATGAGGCATCTGCTTCTCATTTGGAGAGCAAGGGTCTGCTTCTGCGTGCTGTTTCATTACATGTAGCTAGTTTTCTCTCTCTCTCTCTCTCTCTCTCTCTCTCTCTCTCTCTCTCTCTCTCTCTGTGTGTGTGTGTGTGTGTGTGTGTGTGTCCATCTGTCTGTCTGTCTGTCCTGTTCAGTCTTCCTTTATCATTGTTTTTTTTTTTTCTCTTAAAAACCTTCTATTTGCTATTATGGTGGGCAGGTGACACCTGTGCTTCTGCAGGCTCGTGGAGGTCAGAGGACGTCTTTGTGGTGTCAGTTCTCTCCTTCCAGCCTCCCAAGAGTTCCAGGGATGGGGGTGGCATGAGAGACCTGGGTTGTGAGACCAAGAAGGTAGTCTGAGGTGACCCCCTGATGCCTCACAGGGTGGGATGGGATTGGGTGCTTATCCAGTGAGACCCTCAGGCTGCACAGGACTCCAGGGTGAGGATGAGGCTGTGGCTTGAGGTACCAGATACCAGGGCTCATGAGGCTATGCAAAGGTCAGGATGCATCCTAATTCCAAGTTCGAACAGTTGGACCCAGACCAAGCAGGACCCTGTAAGCTTCAAGGCCCAACAATTGGAAAGTTCTGGACAGGCTCTTCCATGGAGTAGAGCCTCCTCATCCCAAGATCTCAAACACAGGAGTAAGGGTCCACCCCCACCATGCCACTCACCCTGGTGGCTCTGGTCCTGCTAACAGAGCCAAGAAGCTGACCAGGATGCAGGAAGCCTTGGGCATGGCTGACTATTCTTGGGGCCATCACTGAGGCTACCTGGTCTTAGTCTCAGTACTAGGAGGCAGAGGCAGGCAGATCTCTGTGAGTTGGAGACCAGCCAGGGCTCCATAGTGAGACTCTGTCTCAAACCACAAAATCAACTAAGCAAAAGGGAGAGATTTACCAGGACAACACCAAGCAGAAACCCTGACATCAGCATAGAAAGGACTGCTTTGTTTTCGTTTTGGAGATGGTTTCACGTAGCCCCGTGTCTTAGTTTGGGTTTCCGTTGTGAAGAGACACCATGACCAAGGCAACTCTTATAAGGGACAACATTTAATTGGTACTGGCTTAGAGGTTCAGAGGTTCGGTGTATTATCATCATGTCAGGGAGCACGGCAGCTTCCAGGCAGGCATGGTGATAGAGGAGCCAAGAGCTCTGCCTCTTACTCCAACTACAGCCAGAAGAAACTGTCTCTTCCACACTGGGTGGAGTCTGAGCATAGGAGGAAACCTCCAAAGCCCACCCCCACACTTCCTCCAACAAGGCCATGTCTCTAATACTGCCACTCCCTGTGGCCAAGCATATTCAAACCACCACACCCAGGCTACCCCCAAACTTACTAATTTTTTTAAAGATTTATTTATCTATTTTATGTATATGAATACACTCTTGTCTTCAGACACACCAGAAGAGGGCATCAGATCCCATTACAGATGGTTATGAGCCAACATGTAGTTGCTGGGAATTGAACTCAGGACCTCTGGAAGAACAGCCAGTGCTCCTAACCACTGAGCCATTTCTTCATCTTCCTCAAATTTACTATTTAGCCAAAGATGATCTTGAATTTTGATCTTCCTGTGCACTGGCCTGTACCTAGTCTTTGACAGGATTTTGTTTGACACAGCGTCTCACTATGCAGGCTGGTCTAGAATGGCTCTGCAGACCAGGATGGCCTCAAACTCCTAGAGATTCATCTCCCTCTGCCTCCTGAGTCTTGGGAATAAAGGTGTGACCACCATGCCTGGCTTTGGAGAGGACTTTGTTCTTGATCCGTGAACATACATGCTGGGAGTCCTCCACAGCTTTCAGGCAGGGCAGAGAGCAGCTCCCTCTATACTGTCCCTTGATCCTCCTGGAGAAGTGGGGTGAAAGGGCAGAGACAATGGCAGACTTGTACCATCCACCCTGTTGTCCTCAACACTAGACGCCACCTTCAAGGTCCACCTTCTGCCAGCCCGTGCCTGAGTCCCCAGCAAGTCCCCAGAAAGTGACCTGGTCAGATGTTTTCCAAGGAAAGTGTCTTATTTAGGTTTTATTACTGTAAAGAGACACTGTGACCACAGCAACTCTCGTAAAGAAAAATATTTAATTGAGGGTGGCTTATAGTTTCAGAGGGTTAGTCCAGTACCATCATGCCTGGAAACATGGCGGCATGCAAGCAGGCATGGTGCTAGAGAAGGAGCCCAGAGTTCTACATTTTGATCTGCAGGCAGAAGGAGACTGCCATGTTAGGCCTAGCTTGAATATATGAGACTTCAAAGCCCTCCTTCACAGTGACATGTTTCCTCCAACAAGGCCACACCTCCTAATAGTGCCACTCCCTATAGGCACAATTCAAATTCATGAGTCTATGGGGGCCATTCCTATTCAACCCACTACAGGGGCCTACATAGGAATCTGGACAGGGGGCTGCCAGGTTCTGGAAGGGACCCATAGGAAAGGATTGGTCAGGGACAGCCAGGGCCATTCAGTGGAAGTGCTAGCTCAGGGTACACCTACCTCTAGGAGGCAGGAAGAAGGTTGAGATACCAATACAGTGTCTCAGCAGCTCATGTTCTGGGACTCCAGGCCAACCAGACCCTCAGGGTTTTGTTTTTTTTTAATCTGCTAACTAGGAAGAATGATCATTTTCTTTCAGATTCAGGGTAGCACACTGTTAGCAGGAGTCACAAGGACTGTGGTTCTGGGAGCCTGTGACCTCTCTAATGGAGGGGGTCAGGCTGTCCATGTCTGCTCAGCCTGAGCCCTAACTGCATTATCTAGGCATCTGGCTCCAATTCTGGCAGGTTCCCTTGCTCTCCAAATGGGCAAGGCCAGCTGATTGATCCTGATTATGTCTTCGTGACGCATGGCTGGGCTTTCCTGGTCTGACACAGAATCTTTCTAAGGGAACCAAGCAGGGAACGAGGCCAGCCCTGCTCTCCTAGTATGTCTCTGTGCATTCTGCCACCACCCCCGCGCCCAGACCTTTCAGCGGCCTGCATCTTCACTGTCTTGGAGGACCATACGGCTCTCCCCTCCTTAAGTAGGTTATGTCTCCCTTTGAGGCTCTGAGCTTTTGTCCTCTGCCCCAGAGTAGTGAGAAGCAAAGGAGAGGAATCTAAGCCCGCTCTCTGAACAGGGATGGTCTGAGAATCACAGAATATACCCAAGATGTGCAGAGTTACCGCTGCCACTACCACTACCACCATCCTTATCAAATCCTCACTACCATCTACATCGTCAGCCCTGATTCAATATCTTTATCGTCATCAGCATTGACACCACCACAATCTCTGTCATGACCGTCAGTTCATTGTCATCACCGGCACCATCATCACCATCATCACCATCATCATCATCACACCATCATCCTTGTTATCACCACCATCATCATCCTCATTGTACCTCATTACTCTCCTCATTATCATTCCTGTCACCACCGTGGTCCATTCCCACCATTAGATATTATGTAACACTAAGAATGAAAAAAAAAAAAAAAAACACAGAAAAGCCTCCCAGAGGCTGGGGGTGCGGCTCTGTTGGCTGGCCTCCAGTCAGAGATCTGCATGATCTATGTTTTGTTTGCTTTGTTTCACTGTGTAGCCCTGACTGTCCTGGAACTTACTCTGTAGACCAGTGTGGTGGTTTAAATATACTTGGCCCAGCCAGTGGCACTATTAGGAGGTGTGGCCTTGTTGGAGGGGTGTGGCCTTGTTGGAGGGGGTGGCTTTGTTGGAGGGGGTGTGGCTTTGTTGGAAGAAGAGGAGAAGAGGCTGTTAGGCAAAGAGACCTATGGGAGATAACAAGGCTGTAAGACTGGAGCCCTCACTTTTGAGTTTTGAACCTTCATGAAAGATGTCCCCAAGAGCTCCTGACCCTCTGTAGTTTAAGGGCATAGCAAGAAAAGTAAAGGCAGTGGCAGACTCTGGGTTTGCAGGTGCCCTGACCTTGGACTTCTGTCCTCTAGTGCTGGGAGAGGCCAGTGACTTCCTCTTCTTCCTTTCTCTCTTTTTCTCTCCGCAGGTCTACACTGTCTTTAGGAAAGACGGAAGGCCAGGGGGACTACTCCTGGCTCTTTTCACAGAACCCAGGGTGATAAGACTTAATGCCAAGTGTGTCACCTTGCGGCACTTGTATTTGCTTAAGCTAACTGTAAACATCACCTCCTGTTTTAATAATAACAATGGCAGCGATAGGTGTGTGCCACCGCTGCCCAGCTTCAAGGACACTTGTGTCGGGAGAGCATTCTGCACACTGTCTCACCCATAGACCACAGTGACTTCACAGCCTTTTTTTTTTTTTTCTTTTACCCAGGGTTCCACATACACGTGTCTTATTTTGAATATAATAATGTAGTGTCAGCTGGGCCTAGTGGCAAAAGTTTGTCATCCAGCAACTTGAGAACCAAGGCAGGAGGATTACAGTTTCTACAGTGTGAGTTCAAGGCCAACTGGGGTAACCCAGAGGAGCGGGACCAAATATTGCAAAGAGGTCTAGGGATGTGGCTCAGTGCTAAAGTTCTCACCTAGCATTTGTAAAGCTCCAGGTTGGGTCCCCGGTGCCACCATAGTGAGGTGTTGGGGAGTGAGACATCCCCCAAACCCCGCCAGCATCTGAACTATGGCCATAGGTGGCCATCGAGTGGACTGTGTATTTGCATATAAAATAAGTTCATCTAAATAAACCCTGATGTGGTTTGAATACTGTTTATCCACTCCAGAATTTCCTGTTGAAAGCTAACCCCACCATCAGCAGAGCATGTCCTTCCAGTTCCCTCCCCTTGTCTTGTGGTTCCATTTGGACCCTAGGCAGGTTGGGTGAAGCCACTCACCATGGTGGAGAGGGGAGGGGGGACCTTCTCTATCTCTTCTAAAATACCCTTACAGGGTATTTCACCTGGAAATAATGTTTTGCCAGCTGTCTGAGCAACTCTTTTCTTTTTTTTGAGACAGCTCTCCACAGCTCTGGCTAGCCTGGAACTCAGAGAGATTCACCTGCCTCTGCATTCCAAGTGCTGGGATTAAAGGCGTGCACCACCACACTGAGCATCTGGGCAGCTCTTAAGAAAATGAGTCACTGGGGCTAGAGAGTAGTTAAGGGTACTTGTGCTCTTGCGGTGGGCCTCGGTTTGGTTCCCAGCCCACAGGATGGCCCACAGCCATCCATTAATTCCAGTTCCAAGGAATCCAAAGGCATCCTGACTTCCGAGGGCATCAGGAACACAAATGGTGCACATATACATATGCAAGTAAAACACTCATAAAATAATCTAAAACATTCATGCGGGGGCACACATACACACACACACTCACACATACACACATACACACACATTCACACACACATACACACACACTCACACAACACCACCAAACCCCATACACATATACACACACATACACACACACTCACACACACACTCACACATATACACACACATACACATACACACACATTCACACACACTCACACACTCACACACACACGCACACATGCGTGACTGAAGGTGTGGGGTCACATGATCTTCACACACACACACACACACACACACACACACCCCCAGAAACTAAGCTTCTACACAACATGAAAGCTGCTGACCCTTTCAGCATGCTCAAAGGATATGTCCTTTACCACAACATAGTCAAGGCTGCTGATCTTTCTATTTCTATTTATTTTTTATTTGTCTTTTCCAGACAGGATCTTTCTGTAGCTTTGGCTGTTCTGGAACTCACTCTGTAGACCAGGCTGGTCTCGAACTCACAGAGATCAGCCTGAGTGCTGGATTAAAGCTGTGCACCACCACCACCCACTTTGGCCTTTTTTTTTTTAAACCACCAAATCAAGTGAGGACCATGTTACTACCCAGAGGCCTCTGTTCCTCCCAAGCTAAGGTGGAAATAAAAGTGCTTTTCAGAGCTGGAGAGAGACAGCTCAGCAGCCTTTGCTGTTCCCGAAGATAGTTTGGATCCCAGCACACATGTGTCAGGCGTTTCACAATTGACTGTAACTCCCACCCTAGGGAATTCAGTGCCCTCCTCTAACCTCAGCAAGTACTTGTACACACACAGACACATAAATAAATGATCTTTGTGTGTTTTTCCTCTCTGCTTCCATAACCGCAGTAGGAGCATGTACACATGGACTCTGCCCACTCCTGAGTGTATGCTCTCCCAGGATAAACAGATGTCATCTGACATTAAACCACAAGAGTGAGAGGCACGCTTGGGGTCCTTGGGAGTGGCAGTTTGGGAGCTGGGCTCAGCTAGCTCTGAGCCAGTGACCAAAGAAGGCAGCAAACGCAATAAAAGCCATCCCTTTGGAGAATCTGAGAAAGAACAGAACCCTGTGACGGGCCCACGTGATGACTGAAAGCTTCAGCAAGAGTGAAGCATGTCAGGAATTTCAGTGCTGGAGAGATGGAGGCAGCAGGATCTGAAGTTCACAGCCATGTTTACCTACACTGAGTTTGAGCCATCCTGGGCTTCTTGAGGCTCTGAATCAACAAACAGAGCAATAGCAAAAGAAAGAATAAATGACAGGGCTGGGACGCCAGTGCCTTCACAAAGAAAGAGCACGTTAAACAAAGAAAAAGCACGTTAAATAAGCATTTACACCTGGTGTAGGATCAAAGCTGCTAGCACACACCTTTGATCCTAGAACTCAGGAGGCAGAGGCAGGTGGATCTCGGTGAGTTTAAGGCCAGCCTGGTCTACAGAGTGAGTTCCAGGACAACCAGGACTACACAGAGAAACCCTGTCTCAAAAACAATCAAACAAACAAGATTTCTAAAAGACCAGAGTTCAGGGGCTGAGATGGCTCAGTGGTTTAAAAGTACTTGCTGCTCTTGCAGAGGACTGGGGTTTAGTTCCCAGCACCCACATGGTGCTATGAGACTCATAATCCAGGGGATCCAATGCCCTCTTCTGGTCTCTCTGGGCACTAAGCATGTAAGTGGTACACAGATATACAAGTAGGCAAAACACTCCTACACATATAATAAGATAAGGACCTGAGTTCGTGTCCCCAGCACTCACATACAAAGCTGGCAGTGGCAACACTCCCCTGTAAGCCCAGGACTGGGGTGGTGAGGACAGGAGGATTGCTGGTCAGACAGTCTAACTGAATACAACAACTTCAGCTTCAGGGAGAGACCTAGTCTGGTAGTTTCCTGATGAAAGACTACATTTCCCAGCTTCCCTTGCATACTGTGGTTTCTGCTCCTCTTAATGGCCCTGCATCTCATCTTCTTCTGTGGGCATTTTGGCCATCTACACTGATGGGTGACAGAATATTTCTTCGTCATGAATAAACATTGTCCCACCTAAGGCCAGATCAAGCCTCTTTTTCTGCCTTCAGTATCTTTAATTTGCTTTTTAATAACCAAACATCACCAAACTCAAGCAATGTATAGTAGTCAAGAAAGATACTGGTACCAGCACACATGTGAAAGACCCAGCACATACCCAAGGCACATACCCAAAAGATGCTCCACCATACCACAAGAACATGTGCTCCACTATGATCATAGCAGCTTTATTCGTAATAGCCAGAAACTGAAAGCAAACAAAAGCTGCCCTCAACTGAAGAATGGATAAAGAAAATGTGGTACATTTACACAGTGGAAGACTACTCAGCTTTTAAAAACAAAGACATCATGAAATTTGCATGCAAATGGATGGAACTAGAAAATACCATCCTGAGTGAGGCACCCCAGACCCAGAAAGACACACATGGGATGTACTCACTTATAAGTGGACATTAGTCATAAAGTATAGGATAACCACGCTCGCTACAAATCCACGGACACAAAGAAGCTACGTAACAGGAAGGACTCAAGGGAGGATTTGAGAATCTCACTCAGAAAGGGATATAAAATAGGCATTGGAGGTGGGCGGAAGGGGGGAGATGGGGTGGGAAGCTATATCCCTAATCAGCAGGAAGTAGTCTAATGAGATTGACGCCCCCTTTCCCCTCTAACCTTCTTTCTCTCCTACCAAGTGTCAGGGGTTGGAATGGATTGGGGTAGAATAAGGGTAGAGAAGGGTAGGTAAAAGAACCCAATAAAGTAGCCAAAAACTACACCTACAACCGTTTTCTTGGCTTGTAGACACTGGCTTCTCCTAGTGTCTTCAGGTTGTCTATTCCTTATGCTCCTAAGCAGTAATCTTTTTTTTTTTTTTGACTCCTGATTTTATTATTCAATTTCTTTTTCTACTAAAAGTAGTCTTCAGTGGCTGGGAAGCCTGGCCTCCCAACACCAGAGTCAGTCAGAACTGTTTTTTTGTTGAAAGGAGTGGGTGGGTGGAGGACTGGGATGAGGGCAGAAGACCCCCCCCCGCCCCCCGCTCTGCTGGTAGTCTTGGGTGGAGGAGGCGAACTGCACTTGACAGAGCCTGGGGTGCGGTGGGAGGGGGTGAGGCAGGGACAAGCTGGGGGAGGGGATCCACCTCAGTCCCCAGCTCCATTCTCTTCTAATGCATCTCCACTGGTGGCGTTCTCTGCAGTCTTGGAGGCCTTCTTTTTCTTCTTTTTCTGGGTTTTTCGACCTGCAGAGCTCTGGAGAAGAGCCTTCAGCTCTGCATCCTGGACCTCCATCTCAGACTGGGACAGGTCAGGCTCAAAGGGACCCCTGGTTATCCGCATGAGTAGAACTGTAAATTTAAAGTGGGCAACAAACTCATCCTCACAGATAGCGTTAATTGGCTGTAGTAACTCAGGTTTGGCACATTCTACCACACCCATTCGAGCCTTCTTATCTTCAAATGCTCTTAAAGTAAACGGCATGCCATCAAAACGCCTTTCCACCTCACTGAAAAAGGCACATGAAGTTTTCATTTTCAGGCCATATTGTTTAGAGGGGTCTCGCTTGTAAATGGTGGTTCTCTGTCCTGCATCTTTGGCCTTGTCTTCTCCTGAGCTGATGCTAAGCAATAATCTTATTGAGACAGTCTCTTGTCACGTAGCTCAGTATTACATAGGCTGTCCTCTAATCCAAACCTTCCCCACATCAGCTGTGCCTGCTTGCACGTGACCATCACAGCTGGGCTTGTTGAGTTTTGGCATTTCCTGCCATAAGGGCCGTGGGAAGGGTCATCGAGCCCTCACCTGGGTATTTCCAGCTGTAAGCACTTCTGCCCTAATTGTATGTGGCCTGGGGAAGGGACTGAGGATGTAGGTGGCTGTCTTAGTTACTTTTCTGTTGCTGTGATAAAGCACCATGGCCAAGGCATATTTTAGAAGGAATGGTTTATTTGGGCTCATGGTTCTCTAGGGATGAGTCCATCACAGGGGAGGCATGGAAGCTGAGAGCTCACATCTCTTAGCTTCCCTTGAATTTGCATTCTCCTGCCTGTATTTGTGTTCACAGCCTCGTTCTGAGCTGTGGAATCCACACGACTCACCTGCACCCTTGTGGGCTGCTCTGAGCGAGGTATTCTCAAACCAAGCTTGGGGATATAATACCAAAAATACCAAGGAGTGTGCCAATGTGACCTGTGAACACAATGTGAAAATTCGTCAGCTGAGATGCTCGCTCCTCTGGACCTTGGAAGTCACACTGGTCAGAAAGGAGCAGGAGTCAGGGTGGGAGACGTGGCTCAGTTGGTGGAACGCTTGTTTAGTGTGCAAGAGACCCTGGGTCCCATCTCTGGCATGGCTTAAAACCGTGTGGTGACACATCCTGACAACAGACCAGGGGAGGTGGAGGCAGGAGGAAGAGGGGTTCAAAGTCATCCTCAGCTACAAGAGGAGCTTTGAAGACAGCCTGGGATACACAGGACAGACTCAAAATGAAAATGGATAGAGCCAGTAACTGTAACCCTAGCTGCTCAGGAAGCCGAGGCAGGAAAGATTCAAAGCCAGAATGGGCGACATAGCCTAACCCCAACTAAAAATAAATGTGCCTTGTTGCATGGAAGGTTGTTGTTTTACTTTGTGAAAGGGTCTCACTATGTAGCCCTGGCTAGCTTGGGCTAGTATGTAGACCAGGTTGGCCTCAAACTCACAGAGATCCATTTGCCTCTGCTTCCCCAGTGCTACAATTAAAAGCTTATACTTCACAGTTAGCTACATTGAATGTTTATTGAAATTTAGGTAACCTGTTTTATTTTTTAATTTCTTTAGATTTATTTTTTATTCTGTGTATTTGTGAGTGAGTGTGTGTGTATGTGTATTTGGATATATATCTGGTTTTCTTGAGGACCAGGAGAGGGTGTCTGGTCCTCTAGAACTTGAGTGGTTCAATATAACCTAGAGACATCTGGGGAGAGCGAACCTTAACTGATAAAATGCCTCCATTAGTCTGGTAAGGGCATTTTTTGGATTAATTGTTGATGTGGGAAGGCCCAGCCCACTGTGGGCAGTGGTCCTGTGCTGTATTAGAAAGCAGGCTGAGGACTGGTGAGATGGCTCAGTGGTTAAGAGCACTGACTGCTCTTCCAGAGGTCATGAGTTCAAATTCCAGCAACCACATGGTGGCTCACAACCATCTGTAATGAGATCTTATGTCCTCTTATGGGGTGTCTGAAGACAGTGTACTTACATACACACACACACACACACACACACACACATATATATCTCAGAGGAAGAAGGGAAGAGGAAAAATAAAATAAAAAAAAGAAAGCAGGCTGAGCAAGACATGGGGAGTAAGCAGTAAGCGTGCCCTTCCAAGGTCTCTGCGTGATGCCCTGCCTCCAGTTTCCTGCCCTGTTTGAGTTCCTGCCCTGACTTCCCTCAGTGATGGACTGCCCTTGGGACCTGTAAGCCAAACCAACTCTTTCTTCCCACGTTGCTTTTGGTCTGCACGTTGAATCACAGCATTGAACCAGGACACATGGTGAGCAGGCTTGGCCCCGACAGCCTGCGTTCCGGGTCTCACTTCATTCCTTTATGGGATGGACCTCAATGGAAGGAGGATGATAAGGGGTGAACGGTTAAGAGAGGACATGAAGTTGGCTGCTGGGGACAGCCTCCCTATACCATTCCCCACCCCTGGGGAAGAAGATCTTGGGGGTGATGGTCTTGGGCTTTGGGTTCACTAGGAGAAGCCCACAGCAATCTCTAACCAATCCTTTGTCCCTGAGTTTGCACATAAAACATGTTAGCCAACATGGTGGTCCTTGGGGAAGTCATGTAACTGGTACCTTCCCAAACTCGTTTGTTCTTTCTCCCTAAGACACAAATGGTAGCCGAGCTCTGTCCTCCCCAGCAGGGACCAGTTGGTTTCTGCAACAGGTACAGTGGGGCTCAACTCCCTGGAGACCTAACCTGTGTAAGTCAGGGTGCCAGGGACAGCTGCAGGTCAATGTCTTTGGGGGCTTTTTCATCTGTAGTCTATGGCCAGCAGAGTGAAGGCCACAGGTGGTCTGGTTGGGGAAGGTGTGTGGCTGGAGGTAGTGCCCTGGCACTAGGTCTCAGAAAGCCTCCCAGGACTGAGACCTTTGTTTCTATGGGGTCGGTGCAGTCAGGTAAGCCTACCCATTGTCTTCAGTCCTGCCTATGGCTGCCTGATTCTGTCTGCCGAAGCTGAGGCTGGCTTCTCCTGCAAGGTTCTTGTTTCCCCACAGGGTGAAGCTGCCTAGATGATCATGCTCTTTACCAGGAGTGGCAGAGGTACACACGTGCTTGTCTCAGCCTCTGGGGCCCGTCTGCCCCTGTGTTTGTCTTCCAAAGTCAGGGCCTGTGAGATCCAGGTGAGGCACGGTGGTAGGACTGCACCCCTGGGATCAGACACAGCTGTGTCAAACACTGGCCATATTGCCTGAGCTGACTAGGATAGCTGAGGGGTGGGGACAGTCTCTGGGTGAGTTAGCCTGTCATAGAGCATCAGTCACACCCTGAAATACAGTTTTATTCTGGAGGGCCTCCTTCCTCCCTCCCTTTCCCTCCTTCCCTCCCTCCCTCCCTTTCTGTCCCTTTTTCCTTCCCTCTCCCTCTCTCCCTCCCTCCCTCTTCATCTCCCTCCCTCCTCTCCTCTCTCTCTCTCTCTCTCTCTCTCTCTCTCTCTCTCCTTCTCTCTCTCTTCTCTCTCTCTCTCTCTCTCCCCTCTCCAGGGTCCCTCTGTGTAGCCATGACTGTCCTCTTGCTCTGTAGATCAGACTGGCCTCTAACTCAGAGGAGATCTGACTGCCTCCTCCCCTCAAGTGCTGGGACTAAAGGTGTGGGCCCAGCACCACCTCTGTTTCTGAAATGTGCATGATCAGCAAGAAGTTAAGAGTGGAGAGTACATAGCAGCCCTACATTTCCCATCTGTCTGAACTGCCCCGCTTTCTACCAGGCTGGTTCCTGGTGTTGCCCCTGTCTTAGTTACTCTTCTATTTTCATGATTTTAGAGACATCATGTACAAGACAAAGAAGAGTTATTGGGGCTTACAATTCCAGAGGGTTCGAGTCCAGGATCATCATGGTGAGGAGCATGGTGGCAGGCCAGCCTGGCACTGGAACAGCAGCTGAAAGCTTACATCCTTATCTGCAAGTAGAGGGAGGGAGAGAGATAGGGAGAGAGACAGACACTGGGACTAGTGTGGGCTTTTGAAACCTTAAGGCCCACTTCCCAGTGACACACCTCCCCTAACACGGCCACGCCTCCTAATCCTTCACAAACAGTTTCACCAACTGGGGACCAAACTTATGAGCCTGTGGGGCCATCCTCATTCAGACCACCACAGTCCCCCTCCAGGTGTGGTCAGGCAGATGTTGCTTCTATCCTGGGATGTCACATCCCAGTGACTCTCACCATGGCTGTCCCTCTGAAGCCACTGGGCTTTGAGACTTCATAACACTGAGTTTCCACATCAGACCCTAAGCCTCACTGCAGCCTGGCCTCTGTGTACCCAGAGGTGAGTCACAAGGGACAACTCTGTGGCTCCTCTCTACCTGCCATGTGGGTTCCTCTCTGTCTCCCACTGTGCTGCATACCGTAGTGTTTCTCTCTCAGGCCCTGCCACAGGGCTCAGAGCTCCAGCTGGCCACGGGTCTGAGTCACACAGGGAAGGGCCTGAATCATGAGCCTGAGCTTGTCCTTTGACCCCCCTTGCTTTGCAAGTTTAAACCACCCTTTCCAGGTATAACCTCTGTCCGAGAATCCACAGCGACTTCCTGACTGTGACACATCACTGAGCAGGGCATGGGAGTGGGGAGGTCTGTGGTTGTGGTTAGGTTGTAAAGTCCCCAGTCCTGAATTTTGAAACGTATAAGGCATCAGCAGTGTGTGTGTGTGATGCGTGCGCGTGCGCGTGCGCGCAGGCATGCACATACAACACGCATGTGGGGACACATGCGGGATTCCACACACTAGGCTTTTAAGTTGCATAATTTGTTTCAATTTCATTTTCAGAAGTTACTGTTATCATTTTCTCATCTGCCTTGGGGGATCAAAGATGATCACGGAGGTCAGAGGGCAACGTCTGGGAGTTGGTTCTTTTCTACCATGTAGATCCTGGGGATTGAATTCAGGACATCAGGCTTGGAGTCCAGGGCCCACTGAGCTATCAGCCACAGTTCTGTTCTCTTGACAGTTATGTTTGCATCCGAATTTTATGGTTAGAGTTTTGAGATTTGTTTTTCCTACAATCTCCTAGAATGCCTTCCTGAGGGGCTCAGTTGGTGGGGTCACCCACACCCCAGGGTATGTTCTCCTTTGAGGTCAGGTGGGGTCTGTCACCATCTGGAAAAAGTCACAAGAAGTCTTTGTTTGATTTAACCCAGGTCCTATGGGATTTTGTCTGAAAGTTGAAACTTGGCTTAGCCAGCCCAGGGCGGAGCTCTGCCTGGCTACAGACTCACTTCCTAGAACCAGTGATGCTGGCTGCCCCAGTCAGCTTTCTATTGCTGTCTAAACATCACGGCCAGCCTGGGGAGGGAAGGGTTATTTCAGCTTACATCCAGAAGTCCATCATGAAGGGCAGTGAGGGCAGAAACTGAACAGAGGCCATGAAAGAATGCTGCTTACTGGATTGCTCCTTGTGACTCTTCAAGTATTTTTCTCTTTTAAAGTGTTTATCATCATCGTTATTGTGTTACTGTATGAATGTTCTGCCTGTATATGTATATCTGTGTACCACACATGTGCAGTGCCTGTGTAGCCCGGGAGACAGTTTTGAATCCCCAGAGACTGAAGTTACAGATGGCTGTGAGCTGTCATGTAGGTGGTGGGAATAGAACCTTAATCCTCTGGTGCTCTTGGCTATTGAGCCTTCACTCCAGGCCTTAGCCTGTTCTCTTACACAACCCAGGACGATCTGCCTAGGGCAGGCACCGCCCACAGTGGGCTGGACCCTCCTATATCAATCATTGGTTAGGAAAATGCCTCCACAGACTTGCCTATAGGACAATAGAGACATTTTCTCAATTGAGGTTCCCTCTTCCCAGATGACTCCAGCTTGTGTCAAGTTGACAAAACCAGCCAGCACAGGACTGAGGGCCCCACTGCCTGGCCAGGCCCCACTGGGTTCCAGCTGCTTCTCCCTGATGGGCCGATGAAGAACTGCCTCCTCAATCTCTGTAAAGCCGAGAGGGGACTGGGTCACGGCTGGCTCTGCAGGGGGACTTTCCAGCAGGATCTGATAGCAGCTAGGAAGGTCATTTAAAAAAAAGCGTATTTCCTGTTTACTGCAAGTCTAATATATGCATAAAAATGTATTTCAATTTTATTCACCTCCCCAACTCCTGGATCCTCCCCCACAACCTTTCCCAACTAAGGTCCTCTAGGGAGGTCATATTATATGGAAGGCAGCCATTGGCTCTTTCCAGCTCTCCCAGGCTTTGGCATCCGCTTGCCTTTCAATGGTCTTTACCTTGGCATTCAGTCAACAACCCTCATTATCCTCTGGTACCTGCTAATTTCTGACTCTTCTACTCGAGAGCCAAGGAATCTGGACTTTTGTACCAATTACTGTGCAGGCTCCAGACCAACTACCCAGCTAGGGCCAGGAGAAGCCCAGGAAACAGATGTTTCTTTTGAAAAGCCTGCAGACCTGGCTCACTTGGGGCCTGGCCAAGCCCTTTCTTCTGCAAGGTCTATGAGGTAGGGAGGGGTACATAAACTGCCTGTTTCAGGCCAAAAGGAAAGAGCCATTACAGTTTCTTGCAGATCAGAGTCCAAAAAGCTGGGCCTTTGAGACCATGGAACAATGGGTCATGGCTAAGAGCCAATACATCTCAGTCCAAGTCTAGGAGAGCGGGGAGGGAAACCAGGGAGGTCTCTGAGGCTTCTGGATCTGTCAGAATAGAGTCTGGGTCATGTGGGTGACCATGAAGCAGCATCCTAGTAGCTGGGTGTCTCGGTTTCTTCAACCATAAGACAGCTACCTATACTGTCTCCTCTCAGATATGCTGCAGGCAGGTGTGTGTGTGTGCACCTGTGTATTTGGGTGTTGAGGCCACAGGTTGTCATTGGGTCTCTTTCTTAATTACCATCCACCTTATTTTTCAATAAGCCTTTATTTACTTACTTGTGTGTATGTATTCGCCATCGGCCAGAGGACAACTTTCAAGGTGTCAGTTTTTTCCTTCTATCATGTGAGTCCCAGGGATCAAACTTCTCAGGTTTGGTGGAAGAAACTTTTACTTGCTGAGCAATCTTCCTGGGCCTCTAATTTATTTATTTAAGTTTATGTATATGGGTGTTTTGCCATATGTGTATCTGTGTGCGATGCTCACAGAAGTCAAAAGATGTGAGATCCCCTGGAACTGGAGTGGGAGACAGTTGTGAAACCCCCATGTGGGTGCTAGGAATCAAACCCAGGTTCTCTGCAAGAGTAGTAGATGCACTTAACTGCTGAGCCATCTCTCCGATGAGCTGCTAGGATCTGGCTCTGTGCCCTCAGAGTTGGGGAACCAGAGTGGTATGTGGGGAGGAGATCAGGAAGGAGGAAGCACTGGCTATGGCAAGCTGAGGATCCATTCATAGAGTCTCTGACAGGAGCATCCCAGCTTGGTATGGATGGCCGAGTAATGACAGTCACCGGTTCTGGGTAGCTACACAAGTAGGGACTTTCCGAGAGCACTGAAGCCTGCTGAGGTGCAGGAAATGCCCATCAACTCCCAGGGGTACAGACGAGGGCTGCTAGAGTCCCCAGCAGTTTCTCAGTTGAGGTTTCAGTGGCTGGGGATGTGGGAGATGACGCACCTGGGGGAAGGAAGTCATATTGGTTACAGGGGTGGGAAGGGCCCCAGAGCCCAGATTCAGCACCAGGCCCTAGTTTAAGGAGGTCAGTCCCATCTTTTCTGGGCAGTGTCCTTATGTCACCTTAGCTGACTGAGTAGGGAGTGGCAGAGATGTCAGCTAAGCACAGGGGATCAGAGAAGAGCCATCTGTGTGTCTGCTGCACAGTCTGTGCTGGGCCTGCAGCAAGAAACCACTGAGTTTCTACAGCAGCAGAAACAGGACTGGACAAGCTGGGCCAGAAGAGTCTCTACAGTGCAATCACAGGCCTCAGGATCCAACCTGTCCCCACTGAAGGCTGTCACCTCTGCTCCCCTCAGACATATGTCAGAAGCAGGGTGGGAACAGGGAAAGCCTGTGTTAGCAAAGGTGAACCAGTGTCCTGAGGAAAGGATGACAGAATGACTACGGCTGCTCCAGTGTCCCAGCGTAGCCTCAGTGTCCGCTGTCATCTCTGTGGCTCCTCCCAACAGAGCAGTGACTCTGGCTCTTCAGTGTGCTGCCAAAAAATACCCGCTAACAGGACAGACAGACTGACAACTTCATCCCCAGGGCACTTATGTTTTAAGTCAGAGACAAGCTGGGAGGCTGTGCTCGATTCCAGGAGGCCTGTGTGAAATTGGCTGGGTATCAGAAGGGTCAGGGGGCCTCAGAGTAGGGCCTGGAAGGTTCTGACCACAGTAAGGGTTGATGGGGAGAGAGAGCAGAAACTAGAGAGACTGCAGGCATGGTGGCCTGGTAGCCTGGGATAACAGGCAGTCTTTGAATGACTGCAGGGGACTTTAGCAGAGATGGTGGGGAGGTTGACTCCAGTTTGGCAGCCTGAGTATATAGAAAAGTCTGTGTGTAAGGTGCTCTGCCAGCTTCTAGAGGGCGGGTGAGCCTTGCCCAGTACCCTTAGGTTTCATCCAGAGGGCGGGTGAGCCTTGCCCAGTACCCTTAGATTTCATCCAGAGGGCGGGTGGGCCTTGCCCAGTACCCTTAGGTTTCATCCAGAGGGCGGGTGGGCCTTGCCCAGTACCCCTTAGGTTTCATCACCCCAGACGAGGGGCCTCAGAGTCCCTGGGACTGGAAGCACAGTTCCCTAGAGTTGCAGGGTGGTGATGTCTCCCTTCTTTTGTGTGACCCTTTGGATCTCACTGAAGTCCAAGTGCACAGGGGGACCCCTTCCTGGCTGGTACTCACCTCTTTGTATTGTTTTGAGACAGAGTCTTACTGTGTGCCCATGGCTGTCCTGGAACTAATGTAGTCCAGGCTGGCCTCAAAGGTGTGAGGCATGAGGTGTGTGTGAAACACACATGTTGCAGGCAGAAGGGGCGTGTAATCCTTTGGAGATGGAGTTGTCAGCCAGCTGATGTGGGTGCTGGGAACAGAACTCAGGTCCTCTCCAAGAGCAGCGAGTGCTCTTAACAGCAGGGCTGCCTCTCTAGCCCTCCCAAGGTTACTGAATCTTAACCAAGAGTTCTGGAGAAAATGATTCTTGCTAAAGCCAGTCTCCAGGGCTTCTCTGCCAGCCCTCTTTCTGCACAAAGGCTGCAGAGAAGTTACCTGGCTCTCTGGGCTTCACACCCAACAGTGGTTGCTCTCAGAAACACCTCCCACAGGCCCAGAGCCAACCTTCAACAGGTTCCCAGCAGCCCCAGCAGCTCCTGCCATGGGTTTCCTCTGTCTATTCTAGACCTTGAATATGATAGGCAAGCACTCGGCTACTGGGCCACTTTCTTTCTTTCTCTCTTTCTCTCTCTCTTTTCTTTCTTTCTTTCTTTCTTTCTTTCTTCTTTCTTTCTTTCTTTCTTTCTTTCTTCTTTTCTTCCTTATTTATTTACTTACTGTTTATGTGTGTTTTGCCTGCATGTATGTCTGGATACCATGTACATGCAGTGTCCACAGAAGCCAGAAGAGGGCGCTGGATTTCTTGGAACGCTGGTGGGTGATGGGAATTGAACCCAGGTCTTCTGGAAGAGTAGTCAGTGCTTTTAACCCCTGAGCCATCTCTTCAATTGTCCTCATCTTTTTAAAAAAAGAATAGATCCAAAAATGTGTTTCATTTGGCTAACAATAGCAACTAGCTTTAGAGGGCTGGAGAGATGGCTCAGCGGTTAAGAGCACTGATTGCTCTCCCAGAGAAACCTCACGGTGGTTCACAACCATCTATAACGGGACCTGATGCCCTCTTCTGGCATGCAGGTGTACATGCAGCGAGAACACTCATACATAAAGTAAATAAAATAACAACAGAAAAATAAAACAAACAAAAAACCTCCCCAAATCCAACTAGCTTTATAAAAGCGAAGGGTTTCTACTGCTGAGCCGCATTGTCTCCGTGCACCCCCAGCCCCCACAGACATCACAGACAGGGACTCTGGGCAGGCAGTGCTGGCCATCAGCTGAGTGGATTGCCACACAGCACAGCACTCAGCAGCCCTGTGTCCTCACTGAAATATCTGGACACACTAAGCCACCCAGAAGCATGCTGCCCAGTAAGGAGGCTCCATGCCTGGGGACAGGTGAGCAAGTTGGGGCACAGGTCCAGTTGCTTGGGGACAAGCCAGAGTCCACAGGGCACATGGGGATGCGCGCAGGGCTCACTGTGGGGTGGGGTGCGGACAGATCTGTCTCCGCCACTGAGTTTCCTTGTGGGCTGTTAGTATTTGATGCCCCGTGGCAGTGTTCAGAAAGTGAACAACTGAGGTGTTCTTCATGGACAGCTGGTCCTTGGGGCATCCCTGTCAGAAGATGACTGAGCAGCATTCTCAGTGCCCCGTGTGTTCAAGGCCCTGGCTCTCAGCCCGACACTGAGACAATAAAGAGAAAAGGGATAACACCAACAACACCCCTTGCCCGCACGTCAGGAATGGAGGCCTCTGGGAGCATCCACTCTCGGCCCACCCTGATCCTGACATTACAACTTACAGGAAGACCCACGCGCTGTGGCTACAGGTGTGTGCTGCCATGCTGGCTCCAGTCTGCCAGTTGCGTCACAGAAGCCTCCTCCCCTCCCAGAGGCGCACCTGCCCACTGTGCTGTGATGACGGCATCCGTCAGTCCATCCCACCTGTAGTTAACAGGGGTGTGCCCAGTGTACAGTGATTCGGTACAAAGGCTCTTGAGGAATGACAACCCAGGCAACGGTCTGCTGTGCTGTGTGTTATATTTAGAAGTCTACAAATCAGACCTTTTAAGAAAGAGTCATAAAATAGTCATCTGAAATCACATTTTTGGTTCATCAAATTTCAAATATATTTTACTGCACTGAACAATATATTCTGGTGCTGTCTAAAACACAGCCAAATGACTTTATTGGTTTACATCTATCCTGTAACTTTTGGAACATCAAGGTCAAGATAAAAAATATTAACAAAACTACCCTATTATAATCATCCCCTCCCTGGATCCGAGCCTTGTCCTGAAGCCGCACTGTGTCCTTCTCAGCCTGAGCTGGTACTGCTGACTGCTAAGTGCACTTGGGAGCCCTGGGCTGGCCCCGCTCATCCTCTCCCGAGGCGACACCCTATGTATTCCCAGGCCGAAGTGAACTCCCTTGGCATCATGGAAGCTCAGGTTTGTTAAAGGAACTGACTAGGGAACACTTTTAAGAGTAGAGAACGTACAAAATAATTTACAGAGTGACAGATGGCTTTAAGTGTGTGTTGTTTGAAATCTCCTTGTTGTGTGGGGACACGCAGGAAGCTCTGTCAGTGGGGGCTGGGCACTTCTGGTCTTGTGTTTGTTGTTTTGCTTCTTTGCAGTGAGAAGCGTGTGCCGTGGATTTAGTTCCCCAGGCCCGCCAGCACTAGCTGGTGCTGGCAGCCCTGAGCCCACAGTCCACAGATACTCTCAGGTGCCTCAGATGAAGGCTCCCAGTCTGGAGAGAGGTGGGAGGAGCCATCTGCTCCGGCTTCCAGTTCTTGGAACTAAAGATGCCCCAAAGGATATGCTTGAGGGACACAAGGAGGTAACCTAAACCAGAAACGAAAGCAAAGTCCCACTACATAGAAATGGGGATGTCTCAAAGGAAAAAGGACAACTCAGAAGTGTGCCTTGCCAACTAGTAGAGCCTGCCTGCAAAGCAGGTGGGGCTTCGGCGCAGCCAGATGTGGTCTCGGGTCCATCTGAAGTGAAGTTTTACCAGGTTGGACACGGCCTGGCACCATGATTAAGAGCCATAGCGATCCTAGAGAGAAGCAGACCAACATTTACTACCAATATACTGCATCTGTCTCCTACCATGCACATACCATGTAATTGATGTTGATGAGGGATATCTGGCTCTTGTCACTGGCCACAGTCTCTGCATGAAGAGCAGCTGAGTGGTGCCAGCACTGCCTTAGCCTCTCCAGGAGGGCAAGTGGGGGTTGGAGACCTGCTTGGGATTACAGCACGTGAGAGACGCCCAAGGCCTAGAGCTCCCAGGCTGTACTAAGGATTGCAAGGCAGGGGCTGGGGCCCGGGGCCATGTCCCGAGCTCTCAAGGGAACGTGTGTGAGGGGAGCACAGAGGGATCTGTCTGAAGTCCCTGCTCATCTAGCAGAGGTGCAATCTCTGCCTCTGCTTCTTCACTTATAAATGGGGACACAAGTGGGAGGATTCTTAAATACAGGAAGGTCACACCACAAAAACAGGGATACTACCTGCCAGGGCACTAGTACCAGCAGGACCTGAAGAAATGCCTATTGGAGGGAGGAGGGAGGAGGGATGAGGGAGGAGGGAAGAGGAAGGAGATGCCCAGCCTCTGCAGTGTTAGGTTTTCTCCTCCCTCACACTCTCATCAAGGCCACAGCAGGGTCAGTCTGCAGACTAGAAGCCTCCATGGACCATAAGTGGCAATGTGAACTCAGTCAACTCCTCAGGATCACATTCCATCTTAATAGACTGCTTCTAAAATGACTTTACATAACCAAGAAGATTCCAGAAGCAAGCTGTCCACACAATCTGAGATGGCCTCCCTGTCATAAACAGGATCCCCCTTTGCCTTCCTGTATATGAACTGAATTAAGTCTAACACAGGAAGACAAATATTTCTACAGACACTTGAAGGATGTATGTGTGTACAGTGTAAAGCAGAAGAGAAACTGTCTAGGGCACTAGGGGGTGTGAATGAAGGGTAGAGGTGTGGGGGAGATACACATCAAATTGGTTCTATACATTGAATGAGCGGATTAGATATGCATATTTCCACTTCATAGAAAATGGCTTCTGGAGAATTCCAGAAAGTTGCCTAGAATATACCACTGAGAAAAAAGAGAACATACAGTCACACAACAACATAATTCCCTCCTTGTTTAAAAATATATGCAGCCAGGAATGGTGGTGTACACCTTAAATCCCAGTACCCAGGAGGACAAAGAGCTCTGTGAGATCTGGGTTAACCTGGTACAAAGCCAGTTCCAAGCCAGCTAGGATACATAGTGAGATCCTGTTTCAAAACAAAATGCTGGCTGTGGACCTGCAGGCCTTTAATCACAGCACTCAGGAGGCAGAGGCAGGGGACTCTATAGTAAGCTGCAGGTCAGCCAAGACTACATAGAGAAACCCTGACTCAAAAAAAAACAGAAGTAAAACAAGATACAGAACACTACAGGGGTACCCCAGAACAAAGAGATAGTGGGTGGTTTCCACATCTTCTTCTTCTTCTGTGGAGCTGGGAGATGGCTCAGTGGTTTAGAGCACTTGTTGCTCTTGCAGGAGACCTGGGTTCGATTCCCAGCACCCACATGGCAGCTCACAACCACCTGTCACTACAGTTCTGGGGACTTAATCCCTTCTGTGAGGCCAGGCATGCATACATATGTACACACATGCAGGCAAAAACATTCATATCTATAAAATAAATGAATCTAAATTTTTTAAAAAAGAATTCTCCATTCTAAACTCAGATCTGGGGAAATACATGAACCCCAGTAGGAACTTAGGAAGCACTGTCCGCAGGCAGGGTCTCAGCCCAGACAAGCCTTGAACTCAAGATCCCGCGGACAGAGTGCTTCAGCGCTCTAGACTTTCATGATGCCCGGACCGGACCGTCCTGCAGCACAGGCCCCAGCTCACAGCGGCAGCTCCAGGCCCCCAGGAGCCCCAGCATTGCCTCACTCACCTGAATGGATGTCATGACCCCATTGGCAAAGACGGAAAGTTTTCCAGCAACAGAGCGCACACCTTGCTTGAACTGCGCCATATCCGGGGCATTGGACAGCACATTGGAGAGGTTGTAGTTTCCTGCACACAGAGAGATGCCAGCTTGACCCACTTCTAAGGACATGTGCAGCTCAGTCAACACACCCTGCTCCCTTCCCTCCTTCCAGGCACCAGTTGTGTCCAGAGAGAGGGACCTTGCAGTAGGGCATGGCTCAGTGGGGAGTACTGGTCCCAACACACAGTCCTTCAGCCAGCACAGCAAGGGGGACAAGGTACTATGTCCAGTGGCTCTCAAGGCTCAAACTGGACTGTGCTGGGCAGCAGGCAGGCTCCATTCATGCTCTATACGTTCGCTCATTCATAAAACAGACACATGGAAAGGGCTCTGTTGAGTGCCAAGGGACGGTCCTCTCCATGAAAGAACTCTTGTGGTCTGGTTACCAGGTGTCACACCCCTGATGTGAGTGAGTCACAAGCATGTAGAGGCCTGAGGTGTGCCCACAGGCTCAGGGCAGCTGGGCGGAGGGAGAGCCAGGTCAAAGGAACAGGCTGAAAGCTGGTAACTGGGCAGAAGGACAGGGCTCTAGCACATGAAGAACTAGCAGAGGAGAGTGGGGCAGCCGAGATGAGGGAAGGACAGAGAACAAACAGAAAGGCCTGGGCCATGGGAGGGCTGCAGACAAGGAGCCAGGGGACACCCAGCTCTCAGGGCTGTCCTCCTCCTCTTCCAGGGAAGACATGGATCTTCTTTAATGAGGTATTATGGGCCACATTTTCAGAAATGAGATCAATCAAGAGAAAAGTCTATGACTTTACGAATGGCGAATGTCACAAGGTTCAA
Source organism: Mastomys natalensis (assembly GCA_021653895.1). Classification (NCBI taxonomy): domain Eukaryota; kingdom Metazoa; phylum Chordata; class Mammalia; order Rodentia; family Muridae; genus Mastomys; species Mastomys natalensis. The sequence goes on from JAJTUV010000102.1 coordinate 25,916, forward strand.
ACAACCTGCAGCTACTTGTCTGAGACAGGTATTGCAGCTTGCAATGTGCTGACATCAGAGGCCAGTGAGTGAGCTAGAATCTGGGTCTCAGGTGCTGCCACCTGAGGATGTAGGGAAGAAGTGTGCAGGCGAAGGCCTGAGAACACACTGAGTCTGAAGTTGCAGGCCCGCATGCCCACAGAGACTGCACGCCTGGCCCCAGAGCCAACTTTACATGGAGGCAGCTCAGCAGGAGGATGGCTCAGGATGTGGGCCATAGGCTACGCTACACTGGAACAATCTGTCCTTGAAAGAGACACTGGGGGTGGGGGTGGGGAGATGGCTCTGTGGATAAAGTACTCATCAAGTGTTAAGGCGAGCTCAGATCACAGAGCATGGCAGCCGTGCCATCCCACCTGTAATTCCAGACTGAAGGGAGGAGACTGCAGATTTCCCAGAGCAACCTGCGAGGTAGACTAGTCCAATCTGTGAGCTCTGGGTTCAATTAAGAGACCTGCCTCAAAGAAGAGGTGGAGCGTGAAGGAGGAAGATTCCCACCAGTCTCTGTCTTCTACATGCACATATGCATGCACACGTGCATACACTCGTACACAACACACTCTTACATGCTAAAAGCACCAAGGGATAAGCAAGAAAGTGGGAAACCACCTTTCTCTAACATGGTTGTCACAGTTTCTCCTACTCTGCTGTCTGGGGCCCTGAGTTCCCCAGCCCTCTCACACAGGGCCCAGTCCACAGTCCACACACTCCCTGGCCCTGCTGTGCTACTGGCTTTGGTGCTTTCCCTGCTCCTCACTCAGTCTTTCAACCTTCTCTAGCAGGGAGCAGCCCTGAGTACCACAAATGGTCTAATCACACCCCATAAAGCATCTACTTTCCAGGAAGCACATACATGGACCATGAACCCCAGACTGCTTGATCTGACCCCTGCTCGTGATGAGTGATGAGGCCACAGACCTGCTTTCAACACTAGTGCAGGCTCTTTGCTGAAGTGCATGCCAAATAAGGAGTCCTTAGCAGGCAGACCTCTGAGTTCGAGGCCAGCCTGGTCTACAGAATGAGTTCTAGAATGGCAATGGGCAGTCCTCTGTAAGGCCATCCAGCAGCTCAGGGTGGTGGCTGCTGATGTCCCAGGGGGAGGAGGGGTGGGGTTTCAGACAGGCAGGCACAACAGTCCCACCTATCTGGGGTCAGTGGAGGGGCAAGCTCTGCTCAAGGCAGACTCTCAGCCAGTCAGGGATGGCCTGGCACCCCAGGGAGTACCTCACAGAACTCCGAGTTACTATGGACCCAGTATCAGAATTCAGTGGACCTTTGTTCTGTAGTTAGGGCCAGAGGAAGTCTGAGCTGGCCAGAGCTCTGGAACAACGTGCAGGGCAGAAGGGTGTGTTCACTTCAAAGAGCTCTCCTTTGCTTTTTTTCTTCTTGTTTTGTTTTGTTTTTTAACAATAATGTTTTGGAGTAAATGTTCCAGGAAATTAATTAGAAAAGCATTCAGAGACGTCAACAGCCTTGGCCTTGGGACTGACCTGTCTGACTGGCTCCGGCACTGCCAGGGCAGACACTCTGCTGGGAGACCTTGAGGAGGCTGAGTGCCTTTATGGCAGGGTCACATCACAGCAGGAAGCAGGCCTGACAGAAGGTTAGGATGTGGGGGTCACACTGAAGCCAGGAGTCAGGGCTGCTCTAGCTCCCCAGCTAAAGCTTCTCTGGGCAGTGACTGACCAAGAACAACAGCCCCTGTAGCTGAGGTCAGGAAGCATGGGCTTGGAGAGCCAGGGCCCTGGCCCAGCCCTGTCAGGCATCAGAGCAGCCAGCTGGCCCCATCTCTCTCTCTGAACACTGTTGCCCACCTGCCAGCCACTCTGCCAGCACACGCCAGCCTAGAACGGTTCTCCTAGCTCCAGCTCAGGAAGCTGGCAGTGCTGCCGTATCTAAGGCCCAAACCTCCACACACAAAGTTCCAGACAGTTGAGACCACCCTAGTCCTCCTCTGTGGAAGCTACATCCAATCCAAATGTTTGAGAGGTGGTGTAGCCATCAGGATGATTAGCCAACACAAACACTCAGGCCTGTACACCAAAGCCAGTCTGGTTGTGAAGTGTGCAAACCAGCATACAGAGAGCACTCAGCTTGCAACGCTGGCTCCTGAGGCCTCTTCCTCTTGGTTCTTTTCCTAAAATGACCTCAGAGGCTGCTGCCATTTCACGCTCACCCTGTGGCCTGGTGGGCTGTGTGGGGTGTTCCTGAAGGCCTTATGGGATAGGGAGCACACAGGTAAATGCAGAAGGCACAGCTCTGTGTGAGCAGTAAGGGCCTACTCTGAGCTCATGATTGGACTCCAGCCCTGGGATGACCAGACGCCTTGTGCAGAGATGTAGGGAGGCGGTGGAGTCAGGCACTTCCTCTCCACTTGCCCATTTGCAAGCTGCATTATGTCTTTCTTGGAGAGCTACTCGCTCCTTTGCTCCTGTGCGTCCTGAGAGCCTGTGAGGTGATTCCTGGGACTCACTCCAGGACTGATACCTTATACAGTATCTCATGTAAACCACCCCCCAGGCAGGAGAATGCAGCTAACTAGTCAGTGGCTGGCATCTCTCAGGTCACCAGAACCCCCAGCCTTCTTCATGAACAATGTTCTCCATACTAAGTTGCCAGATGACAGGGGTGCTGTGGTATAAACGGCATGCCTTGGTCTCAGGGGACACCTCAGCTCTCATTGCTCACACAGGGACAAGGCATAAGGTGTAGGAGCATGGAATCTTGGGAAGGGAAAGGTCCCACGGGAACATACATGCTGGGGCTGTGGATGCCCTGGAGCCCGGAGAGCCCCTCACCTGCGGTCTGCTTCCTCTGCTCATCGAAAAGGTCTGCAGAGCTTATGGAGGAGCTGGTGGAGAGCCTCTCCAGCCGCGCCCGGGTTTCAAACTAGACAGGAAAAAGAGGCAGAGTCAGATGCCAAGAACTGCTGAAGAGAGACGGGAGTGGGTTTGTTCCCTTTGGCTCTCTACCTCCCATGTCACCCAAGCCAAGGCCTGAGGCTGGGTGTGTTTTGCTAGGATTGTGGGTGGGGCAGCACCCCACATCACTGCCAATGTGATCAGTATGAGGGCAGCCAGAGCTCACGTAGTGCTCTCAGCTACTCCTTAGAAATGTCCACATCCACTTAGCACATCAATTTGTATGGCTTCAAGGGTTTGTGTGTGTGTGTAACTGGGGTTGGGACCCCGGGCTTTGAGTATGTTAAGCAAGTGCTCTTCCAAGAGCTGCCCTTCAGCTCATTGATTTTACGATTTTACGGGAAGTGTTGGAGGGATACTTTGGCAATGAAGCCTCTGTTCTGAGACAAACCAGCACCCTCGGGGTCAGAGTTCAGCTCCCTACCCCCACTCCCCTCCCTACATTTGAGCACAAGGAAGAAAAAGGAAAAGGGCTTAGCTCCAGCTCAGCCAGACTCCTGGGTGAATGTGTTTGTTTCTGAGACAGGGGACAGCTAAGTAATGGAGCATCTGCCCACAAATATACCCAGGCTTCAGTAAACTGATTAAAAGCAATCGCTGCTCCATAAAAATCTCCTAAATTTACTCAAAAGCTACTGGATGACGCTGTTCTCCCTAGAGAGGCAGGACAGCAATGAGACCAGGTCCCTGACTCCTCAGTCTCTCAGGTGCCTCAGGGAGGCCTGGGCTCCAGCACTGTTGTCTGGGAGTGTCTGGCTAGGTCCCTTCTCTCTGAGCAGCCTGTCCCCACATGGTCCCCACAGCTAAGCTTCCTTCCTGGTTCTCAGGGGTCCTGTAGGAGCCCTCTGCGCCCTTACATCTGTCTGGGCTTGTATTCCAAAGTACATGTCCGAGGAAATGGCCTTTACATTGCCGAACTTCTTCTGGGCTTCATCTGTATTGTCAACGGGCTCATATTCCGGCTTCCGGCGAGCACTGGGCCTACAGTGAAAAACATCAAGCTGTGGTGAGGCTAACTCAGTTCACACTTTCACTTGTATGGAGTCTTGCATCTCAGCTATGTTAGAAAACACCCACTACACTGTATGAGCATGCAAGGACAACACTGTCCTTCACTCAGCGTATAAACTGCATGGCTAACAGGACATCCCAGGTATGGGGCGACCTCAGGTTACATGTGTAAAGTCCCTTGTGTGACAATAAATGATGGCCTCCTGTCATCAACTGTAGAGGAAGCTCTTCAACAGGTGAGCCATGGAGGCCACCCCAACCAGAGTCTCTATAGTCAGGTGACAGAGTTTAGAGCTAGATGGGCAAAGGTAGTTACTGGATGACCAGTTCACACAGCCTCTTCCTGTATGGGAAGATCAAAAAACAAACTGGCAGGGGTCTGCAGCTGAAGATAGAGCAAAGAACTTGGGGTTGACAAAGTATCTTATGCCTTGCTCTTGATGGTCATTACATGGCCATGTGTTAGTCAAAATCATGAGAACTGCATCAGTTCTGATGTGGTGGCATGAGCTATAATCTGAGGCAGAGGCAGGAAGATGTCAATTTTGAGGCTAGCCTGGGAAACTCAGTGAAACATTGCCTCCAAATAAAACAAAATTAAATTGAAAGGGATACAGATGTAGTTCAGTACAGTGTGCTTGCCAGGGGTGCTTCAGGTACTGGGTTTAATCTCCAGCACCACACCCCCTGGCCCATAGCTATCCGCCCCTCACACACATATGTGCACACGCCTCCCTCCCCCCACATACTCCTAGCACCACACATACATATGCAGGTATACACATCCCCATACATATATCACAGGGATCACACACACAGACAGAACTTCCCGTCCCACACGTCTATATACATATATACCCAGATACATAGACCAGACTGCAGAACTATTTCCTAGGAAAAGGGGACTCTTATAGTTTGCAAACAGTCTTCAAATGGGGGAAGGTGACATCCCGGAGGCAGGCCATGACCCACGGACTGAGAATCCCTGGGAACTGGCCCCCATGCCCGCTCTCTAACTGCCACAGGTGTTTCTGACACGTGCTCCCAAAGCACAGCTGCTTTCTAAAGGAGCACAGGACATGCATGACACAGGTTATCACCCACTGGTCCTATGACTGAGGCACCCGGCTCCCCGGCCTGCAGCTCCCACCTGTCTGAAGAGCCTGTGTTTTTCATGGCAGGCTCAGGGTCTCTGCTGCTGTCTTTCTTCCAGTAGGAATCAGCACCGTCATCCCAGCTAGAAAAGGAGCTGCTTCTTAACTCCATGGGGTCGTCAAAGTACCTGCTGGAAAGGGAGGGATAAAGACAGGGAGTACTTATGGATGCTCTCCTATTGGGGGTCTCTTGCTTCTGGTATGGAGGACCTAACTTCCCTGTGCAGTCATGTGCTGAAGGGCAGCTGTGACAGACAACACTAGGTTGGCCAATGAACATGAGCTGACATGGGGCATTCCTTTTAAGGTCTTCCGGGTTGCAGCCAACCACGCTGAGGGCTTCAGGGAAGAGGTGCAGCTTTTCCAATGCTGCAGCCTCAGGCTGCTGAGACTTCTACCCCGGACAGTTGTGATGCTCTACAGCACGGCTGAGAAGAGGTTGGGTGGTCCCTCAGATAGGCAAGAGCCGAGATATTCAGGTTTTTGTCAACAGTGAAACTCTAGGGCTTAGTGTTGAGGAGATCAGCACCAACCCCAGGGCAGGAACATTCTTCATTTACCTGAGTGAGAAAACATATCTGGGCTGGAGAGCACTGGGGTGCCTTTAGATTGCAAAAGAAGGTGCCACCTGCATAGGTGCTCTGAGCAGTCCCCACATGGGGCTTCCCTGCCCCTCACTCACTCACAAGGGACTCTCTGCTCTGTACCCTGTGGGAGATACCCAGTCTGCCCAGGCATCAGTCTCATCAGGACTCAGCACCTCTCCCCATCACTGACCTTCACCCAGCATAGGCTTGGATTTCTGGGTCCTTCCCCAGCAGCTTTTCCTTCATGCTGGTCCTCACACTGTGCCTTCCTCCCCTCTCTCACACCACCCCTGCAGTTCCTGTCACAGCCCCTAACAGCACACTGTCCTGCCTCAGTCACATCCCCCACCAGAGCCATTTGAACTCCGTGGGGCTCAGCAAGGCAGTCCCTTTCATTATTCTGAATGCATTCTAGAATAATGCATCATGTAGTCTGGAAATAATGGACCTCACTACAAACACCACGCAAGGACACGTCCCCCTTGCGTAATAGAAACTCTTCCATAATTCACAATATGCAAGTTCTAATGGCTGATGAATAATTTGGAAGCAGTGAAAGCACTCTGTGGCACTGACATGCTGGCTTTCAGAGTGTGTTCACTTCACCTCTGGTGCCAAAGCACCTCATCCAACCCTGCTATGTCACTGCGGTCACCCAGGAAACTAGAGGATGATTCTGTCCCTAGACAACCCACAGCTCACCATCCACACCGCACCAAAATCTCTCTGCTCTACACGTAAACACCATTTACCCCCCAGGTTTCAAACTGAAATTAGTCCCTGGCACAGCGGCCTTTGTGGCTGACCCTTCTGATTGAGCCAAGGAAGAGAGAGGTTTCTGGAGGCTGCAAGGCATATGTCAAGGTTGATCCTGAACACAGACAGGATCATGTTCTAGGAGCCCTGTGCAGGAAGTCTGTCCAGTGCCCTTCATCCCAGCTCCCTACCCATACAGCACCACAGTTTCTCTGTTCTACATTTGCCCCAGGTTTCAGACTGGTCCCTGGCACAGAGGCCTTTAAGCCTTTGGGACTGACTCTTTTGATTGAATCAAGGACTTTCTGAAGGCTCGGAGGCCCCACGTGGGTTCCTCCATGACCTGAGGCTCTGGGGATGGGAAATGTCCACTCAGCAGGAGACCTTACCCAGAACCCTCTCTCACCTGCCCTGCTATCTGAGCACAGGCCGGGCTCTCCATGAAAGGGACTCTGCCTCTTTCCACACCACACTCCACAGGCTTTACTAAGGAGCAGGGAAGTCACCGACAGGTGGGGAGGGGCAGGATTCCCCAGTCCCCAGCCCAGCCCTCATTAAAAGCAAATGTGAAAGGATCTGATGTATGATTTCCGATCACAAACTTGAATTTCTCCTGTTTGAGATACATTTCATTCTTCTCAAATGGCGCCGTAGAGACAGAGCCATGTATGCTGCGGAAGCAGGCGCGGCTGGAGAGGGGCAGGCAGCCTCTGGCTAGGCCCACAGGAGCCACGGGCCTGCCGGCTCACTTTCTAAAATACTGAGACTCAATAACTTGGAGCTGTGCTTAACAACAAGGAAAGAGCTGTCTGCACGGTGCCGTTCCTAGGAGCCTGGATAGCAGAGTCAACACTTTCACAGTTGATTACAGATAACATAACCTATGACGGTTCTACCTATGAAATCCATGTCTGCTGGCCCGGTGACACCAGGATGGCTGTGTGACTGTGGCAGTGCCATCACCGAAAGGTGTGTCCCATCCTCACCAACTCTGGGTGGAGAGGCCTGGTCAGTATGCAGCGCCTCGCTGGCCTCATGGAGCCACAGGCTGCCGAGTTCTTGGCTAAGAGATACTGGAGCTCAAGACATGGAGCTTGCTTAATACCTAAGCTTCGCATGGACCCCCTAGGAGCCGGCTGCCGGAGTCACTTCACTTGATACAGTGAACTCGCATGAGTCACTATGAAAACCAGTCTGCTATGTGGTTTCACGGTGCACCGGCAGTGTATAACCACATGTGGCAGTGCCATCACCGAAAGGTGTGTCCCATCCTCACCAACTCTGGGTGTGAAAGAGTCCTGGTCATGGTTAATGCAGCTGCCCAGCTGGCCAGTCATGGAGCCACATGTCTGGCCGAGTTCTTGGCTACAGGAGAAGCTGGACAGCAGAGCCATGTGCTCTGTAGTACCTCAGCTTTCCCTATGGACCCTCCAAGGCCGGCCCTGCCCGGATCCTTCACTTGAACAAGGAAGCTGCGGCATGGAGCACTGTAATAACCCGGTCATTGCTATATGTGGTTATCACGTGGCACGGCCAGCATTCAACCCTGACTCCAGCTTTCTGCACCTACTTGTTATGTCAAAACTATCCCAACTTCCTGTCAAGTCAGCTTCTGGGTGACCCTGACAACATGACCCTACTCAAGATGACACTTGTCCTCAACCACAACCAGCCTCATGCCAGTCACAGGTTTTACCCCAGCAGACAGTAGACACAGAAGGCCAGGACCTGGCTGTCTTAGTACCATGGGTTTCCCTCAGAGAACAGTCATGGAGTTCATGAATAGATTCATATACAAATACTATTCATATTGGATTTGCTGGCAGCTTCCAGAAGCCAGTGTTCTGCCTCAGAACCTGTTGAAGGTCTGGGCGTGCTCCAGCCCTTGCCCTGGAGACAGCCTCTCCACTTCTCTCAGCACACGGTACATCTTGCCTAACTCTAATTTTAGCCCTCAGTTTTAACTGTATCAACAAACATTTTCCTAGCTGTAAGCACGGCTCCTTACACTGTCTCCCCAGCCTTTGTCCTGCACACAGATGCTTGTCAGCCAGAGCTTTCGGATGGGGCCAGGCACTGGTCTGGACAGGCTCCTAAGGCCAATCCCTAACACGCCCATACCTGCTGCTCTGTTCAGACCACCTGGAGCCGGAGCTGAAGTATGAGTCCTCTGGGTCCTCCTGGTACTTCCTCCTTGGCTTTGCCAGTGTAGGCGACTCCTGCTCAATGGTCTGCATGTCTGAAGTCACGGAGTGGGAGATGCCACTTGAAAGGACAGAATAAAACAGGAAATATTATATCACTGGCTTCCTAAAGGCTTCTGTCTTACCAAACAAAAGGATCTTTTGAGGCATACTCTGAACAAACACAAGGTGATCAGGAGGGGTGGGAACCCAGTCTGAGCTTTGGAAACTGGAAGCCATTGTAAGGGCTGGACTACCAGGAAGACAGCCACATGCAAAGGGTGTGCCCGCGGCATCCACTCCAGTGCAGTGCACACTTCATGAAAACTCACACCTATTTCCTTCTCTCCAAGAACCACGTGTACCATTTGTCATCACACACACACACACACACACACACACACACACACACACACACACACAGTCTCATGTAGCCTAGGTTTGTCTTGCTATATAGCCCAGCCTAGCCTTAAAAGTTCCTGATCCTCCTGCCTCTACCTCCTGAGAGCTAGGATTTGAGGCACACGCCACTAAGCATCAACCAACTATGCCCTATTGGTTGGTTGTTTTGAGGCAAATAAGGATCCTTGGAGCACAGACTGGACCTGAGTGAATCCCCAACCTTGGTTTCCAGCCCAGGGCTTTGTGCACACTTCACCCATGCAGGGCCAGCCTTCTCCATGAGGAGAAGCAAAGCAACAGCAAAGCAACAGGTGAGGAAGTGGAGAGTACCGAGGAAACTAGTCCCTGGGCTAGCCTTCACCATGAGCAGACAGCCCTGGGCTACCCCCAGCCCAGCAGACCCTACCTCCTGCAGCTTCCAAAGCCCATGCCCAGCCGCTCGGCTTCCGCCTTCTTCTGGCCGCTCAGGTTCAGTCTTTCATCCTTCTTCCTGTGAATTTCCAGATCCTTGTAGGCCAATCGCAACGACGAAACACTGCTGGGAAAAGCACACTTTCCTTAGTTCGGCTCTAAAGCTGAGACCTTGCATTAAAATCCTAGGCCGTCCAGAGACCGTAGCTCCTGCTTCAGCTTCAGACAATGGCTTAGTCTCTCAAACACAAGCTCAGGTCTTTTTGGCTGTTCTTCTGATTCCTAGTACCATGGTGGCACGCTTCAATTACCTCTCCACAGGGTCCGCCCTCTGCCTGACCTCAGACGACACTTCTCTGGGACATACCAGTGCAGGAGGTTAGTCCTACTTATCCTTGTTGACTGCCAGGTGATCTGACGCCCTCTGCTGACTGTGGAAGGTACCTGCATGAACATGCAAACTCCCACATACAGATAGACAGCATACCCTCCATTAATTCTTTTTAATTACAGAAAAAGAAAATATATCTAAAATTGATTTCATAAATATATAAATCATTAGCTGTATTTCAAATAATTTCCTGTAGGTCTCTTTATGTATCATGCTTCTGAGAACATTTACATGGATAGTCATTACCTATCCAGTCAAGTTCTTTAACTTTAAAACCATTTATTATGCTGGGCATGGTGGCACACACCTTTAATCCCAGCACTCAGGAGGCAGATCTCTGAGTGTGAGGCCAGCCTGGTCTACAGAGTGCCAGCCTGGTCTACAGCTAGGGCTACACAGAAAAACCCAACCATTGTATTATTATTGATTATTGTGTGCACACATGTTCTCTCTCTCTCTCTCTTTCTCTCTCTCTCTCTCTCTCTCTCTCTCTCTCTCTCTCTCTCTCTCTCTCTCTCTCTGTGTGTGTGTGTGTGTGTGTGTGTGTGTGTGTAGATCAGAGGACAACTTGTGGAGTCAACTCTCTCCTTTTACTGGTTCTGGGGATTGAATTCATGTTACCAGCTTGCACAGCGAACGCCGTAACCTGCTGAGCCATCCCACCAGCCCGCCATGCTGTCAGGGCTGCTAGCTGTACTCTTATTTGGAAGGTGTGTGCACACTGTCCTTGCTCCCAGGCTAACCTCATAAAGAAAGCTCTGCCTCCAGCAGCAGGAACAGCGGTGTGCAGGAAGACAGTGACTCTCAGTGCCGCGAGAAATGACAACGTGCCTACCATCTGCTTCCCAAAGCCCTGGACAGTGCCAGGAACCCGATCTCACCCCCAGCAGCCCCTGCCAGAACCCTAGGCGAAGGGGCTCTGTGCTGTGGCAGGGAAGGCAGAGGAAGTCTTACTCAGGAAACTCTACACCTAGTTTTGCTCTTTCCTTCTTGTAACAAGACACAGGATTTCTTGGGTTGGCTCTGACCTGGCAGGTGTCTTTTTCCTTTAACTTTCTTAGTGTCATTTTCCTTAGCAAACCAATGGAAAACATCAGGTGTCTTTAAGGTCACTACCCGGTCAAACTGCAGCAGCAGACCCTCTGGAGATGATAAGAAAGCTATGAAGACCACGCACAGCGAGGTCCTTTTATCACTGCTGAATCAGGACTGTCCTGGCGCTCAAGCACGTCTTCTCTCTGTTAGGGTTGGGCTGTAGGACGCTCAGAAGCAGGCAGTGTAGCCAGCCAAGATGGAGCACTGCCAGAGCCACGAGCTCCGTAGTGTGACAGTGTAGGACATGCTGCCCGCTCTCCACGGACTCAACTGTAACTAGTCACAATCAATAGAAACATCAGCTTTTCCAGACAGCACCCTCATTTTTCCAGAGGCCTGAGACAGGTCTGTACAGCAGTGATGGTGGTCAATCACATGATGTCCCGGAGAAAGGCAACAAAGTTGCCAAATTGGGTTCCCAAGTAAATCACTCTTTCCCTCCGCACCATGCACCTCTGCCCAGAGGCTTCCACCATGGCTGGCAAAGCCTCTACCCACAAGCTACAAGCCAAGCCCTCATCAATGTGTTTTTCAACCAATCCTAAGGACAGACACATGGAAGGTGGGTGTGGCAGCATCTCATGCTACTCTCCCTGGGTCCTGCCTCCCTAACCACCTGACCACACAAAGGAGGGTGTGGGCGCCTCCCAAAGCTCTTGTCAGCACCAGACTTCTGACTTCACCTCAAGCCCAGCAGCACAGGCTCCCCAACAGCCAAGCTAACCTGCCTCTGCCCAGGTCAGAAATCAATGAAAAGAGAGAAATTCAAGTCAACTCTCCGTTCCTGTGATAGAGAAAGTCTGTCTACACAGGTTAGTGCTGCCCCTGCTGTTCTGAGAGCTGAACAGGGAAATAACAACTTCGAACCATCTGGGCTTACCCTCTAAGTTTCACTCAGCAAACCATCATCAGCACTAATGGGATCAAGTTACACTGTCCAAGCACCTACTGTGTGCTGGTCACACTGATTGAATTCCTACTGTGCTCCAGGTACTGTTATCAGAATTTCAGTAAATGTCATCTAAGCTGTACCTTGAAAGAATCTCACAAAATAGGGTTATTTATTTCTCTCATTATACAGTGGACTACAATTCCCACTAAAGCAGATAAAAATCACATGAAGACAAGAGACCCTCAGAAGACTAATCCACAAGGAAACAAGACTACATGGAAGACAGTCTACAAAGAAACAAGATTCCATAGAAGATAGTCCACACAGAAACAGGACACCACAGAAGCCAGTCCATAGAACACCACAGAAAACAGTCCACACAGAAACAAAACATCACAGGAGACAGACCACACAGAAACAAGCACCACAGAAGATAGTTCACGCAGAAACAGGACATCATCAAAGATGGTCTACACAGACCAAGACTCCACAGAAGACAGTCCACACAGAACCAAGACTCTAAGGAGGATAGTCCATACAGAAACAATCACTACAGAAGACAGTCCATAAAAAAACCAAGACTCCACAGGAGACAATCCACACAACAGGACATCACAGGAGACAGTCCATATAAATGCAGGACTCTACAGAAGATACTCCACACAGAAACAATCACCACAAAAGAAGGTCTACATAGGAACAGGACATCACAGAAGTCAGTCCACACAGAACATTTCAGGAGACAGTCCACACAGAAACAAGCAACACAGAAGACAGTTCACGCAGAAACAAGACTTTACAGAGAACACTCTACACAGAAACAAAACATCACAGGAGACAGTCCACACAGAAACAAGCGGCAGAGAAGACATTCTATACAGAAACAAGACAGTCTACATAAAACCAAGACTCCATCGAAGATATTTCACACAGAAACAATCAACACAGAAGATAGTCCACACAAAAACAAGACATCACAGAAGACAGTCCACACAGAAAGACGACTCCACAAGAGACAGTCCACACAGAAACAAGATTTCACAGGAGACATTCCATACAACTAGACTCCATGGAACACAGTCCATGGAGTCCACACAACAAGAAGACTCCATGGAAGACAGTCCACACAAAAGCAAGATTCCATGGAAGTCAGTCCACACAGAAATAAGATTTTATAGTAAACCGGCCACACAGAAACAAGACTCCAGGAAAGGCAGTCCACACAGAAACAGAATATCACAGGAGACAATCTACACTGACACAACAAGCACAGAAGACAGTCTATACAGAAACAAGACTCCACAGAAGAGAGTCTACATAAAACCAAGACTCTATAGAAGATATTCCACACAAAAACAATCACCACAGAAAACAGGCCCACAAAAACAGGACATCACAGCAGATGGTCCACACAGATAGAAGACTCCATAGACACTAATCCACACAGAAATAAGATTCCACAGAAGATAGCCCACACAGAAACAAGACTCCACAGAAGACAGTCCACACAGAAACAAGACTCCACAGAAAGCAGTTCACATAAAAATGAGACTCCATGGAAGACAGTCTACATAGAAACAAGACTCCACAAGAGACAGTCTTCACAGAAACAAGACTCAATGAAAGACAGTCCATATAAAAACAAGACTCCACAGAAGATAGTCTACACAGAAACAAAATATCACAGAAAACAGCCTACACAGAAACAAAGCTCCAGAGAAGACAGTCCACAGAGGAATAAAACATCACAGGAGACAATCTATGCTGACACAAGCAGCACAGAAGAAGACGGTCTATACAGAAACAAGACTCTACAGAAGAGAGTCCATGTAAAACCAAGACTCTATAGAAGATACTCCACACAGAAACAATCACCACAGAAGATAGTTCCCACAAAAATAGAACATCACAGAAGACAGTACACACAGAAAGAAGACGCCACAAGAGCTAGTTCACACAGAAATAAGACTCCACAGAAGACAGTCCACACAGAAACAAGACTCCACAGGAGATGGTCTACACAGAAACAATTACCACAGAAATTAGTCCACACAGAAACAGATCACCACAGAAGACAGCCCCTACAGACAAAGGACATCACAGAAGACAGTCCCTACAGACAAAGGACATCACAGAAGACAGCCCACACAAAACCAGAACATCACAGAAGGTGGTCTTCAAAGAAAGAAGACTCTACAGGAGACAGTCCATATAGAAATGAGACGCCACAGAAAACAGTCCACACAGAAATAAGACTCCAGGGAAGACAGTCTACACAAAAACAGGACTCCACAAAAGACATTCCACACAGAAACAAGACATCACAGAAGATAGTCTACACAAAAACAAGACTCTATGGAAGACAGTCTACACAGAAACACGACTCTTCAGAAGACAGTCTACATAGAAACAAGACTCCAGGGAAGAGAGTCTACACACAAGCAAGACTCCATGGAAGAGAGTCTACACAGAAACAAGCCTCCAAGGAAAACAGTCTACACAGAAACAAGATTCCATGGAACACAGTCTACACACAAGCAAGACTCCATGGAGGACAGTCTACACAGAAACAAGACTCTTCAGAAGACAATCTACACAGAAACAGGACTCCAGGGAAGACAATCCACACAGAAAGAAGACTCTATGGAAGACAGTCCACACAAAAACAAGGCTCCAGGGAAAACAGTCTACACAGAAACAAGACTCCACGGAAGACAGTCTATACACAAGCAAGACTCCATGGAAGACAGTCCACACAGAAACAAGACTCCAAGGAAAACAGTCTACACAGAAACAAGATTCCATGGAACACAGTCTACACACAAGCAAGACTCCATGGAAGACAATCTAAGTCTACACATAAACAAGACTCCAGGGAAGCCAGTCCACATAGAAACAAGACTCCAAGGAAGACAGTCTACACAGAAAGAAGACTCCACAGGAGACAGTCTTCACAGAAAGAAGATTCCACAGAAGACATTTCACACAGAAACAAGACTCCTAAGAAGACAGTCCACACAAAAATAAGAGTCCATGGAAGACAGTCCACACAGAAACAAGACTCTATGGAAGACAGTCTACACAGAGACAGGATTCCATGGGAGGTAGTTTACAGAAAAACAGTGCACAGAAGATGGTCTAACGCAGCTCCCTGGACAGCAGGGGAAGAGGTTGCTGAGTATGACAGCTTGAGTTGATCCTGGGTCCCACATGATAGACAGAAAATCTACTCCTGCATGTCCTTTGACCTCCTCCACACATGCAGTGACTTTAAGTATGTGCGTGTATATGCACATACAAATAAATAAATTTTTAAAAAGCAAACAAACAAACAAAAAAACAAACCCCACAGGGCCCTGCTGTCTTTCCCTCTGTTTTGGCAATACCCATCTGCCTCCTCAGCCTCTACCTCTGTGATCTTGTTGGATGTTTCCTGAGGGGAGAATCATACCCTATGCAATTTTGCGTGTGGCTTCTTTGCATAAACTTTCAAAGTACTGCCATGTATTCATTCTTTTCATAGTGCAACCAAATTGCACTGTGAGGACCCACTAGGTCCTCCGCCACAGGAGACACGTCAGGCTCCTTTTACTCTGCCCACCTGGGTTCATGCTGTGAATGGTCTCTATATTCTAGGCAAGTGCTCTACAGCTGAGTCACAGCCTAAGCCTCATTGCTTCCCCATTGCTATCAACACTATTACAGTCACTGTGTGCCACCAGCATTCCTGACAGTCTCTCTGTGTGAGTCCTCCTGCATGCAGCTATGCACTGTGCCACTAGCCCAGTGGTTCTCAGCCTTCCCAATGCCTCGACCTTTCATACAGTTCTTCATGTTATGGTGACCCCCAACTTTAAAATTATTTTCATTGCTACTTCATAACTGTAATTTTGTTACTGTTATGAACTGTAATATAAATATCTGTGTTTTCTGATGGTCTTAGGTGATCCCTGTGAAAGGGTTGTTTGATATCCCCAAAGGGGTCATGTCAGAAGCCATCTAGGAAAGGCTATGGCAAGCGAGTTTTCTGGAGATGGCCCACCATTTTGCATGGTTGCAATGGGTGTGCTCTAGAGGCAAAGTCTCCAGAGTCTTCATCCCAGGATTGCTTGTCACTGCTGAGATGCCTTTGTTGCCACAATTATATAGCCTGGGCGTCAGCCCACCCTATTGGGCAGATTTCCTACAGATCAACATGCAGATGCACTCTCATGTAGTAATGCTGTGTAGATGAATTGATGATTTCATAATTCCTGATAATGATTTTATAGAATTCCTAAATTGATACAAGTAATATCAAGCTCCCTATAGAACAAAAGCTACAAATAGAGCTCTGTAAACCTTTATATGTCACAGGCTAATTTCACTAGGGAAAGAAAACAGGCTTGGAACAAATTTACAGTCAAGGAAAACATTCCTTCTAGGTTAGGAGAGGCTACTAATTTCAACAACTAAATGGGAATGGGCAAGGACATAAAATAAAAGATTGGTTAGTTTATCTATATAAGACTTCAAAATAATAAGACAAGGCAGATGATTTATCTCTTGACAAAACTGTGCTAACCTGTGACAAAAACTATTGCTTTAAACTTATAATGAACTTACGGAGCTAGAAAATAAATAAGGAATGTTCAGTCAAGTGCTAGTCTTAGTGGAAAGACATGTAAAAATTCTGCTGTAACTCCCTAAACCTTATCAATCTATGACATGAATGATTGCTTTAAACTTACTATGAACTTATGGAATGTAAAAGTGCTAAGAAACCATGTAATCAATTATCCTGAGAAGGTATAAAAACGAAGAACCACAATGAAGTTGGCAGTGTAGGCCCCCCCCCCGCGCCCCCCCCCCAGCTTCATCCAGTGTGCCTGTGTCTGTGTGTGTGCCTGACTTACCCACTTACTTTTTTTCTTTTCTTTCTCTCTGGCTCACTAAGAGTTAAGGAACTCCAAGCCTCTCACCTGGCCAGCTCTCCCCCAAGAGTCAAAGAGAAAAGAGCCCAAGTAACTAAGTTTCTTTTTCTTAATCCCCTGCAGCTACCTCAGGAGTTAACTGCCTGAAGCTATCAGCTTTTGGCCCCAGAATAGCAAGAGAGAGTTAATGGCCTGCCTTTCTGCACCCCACCTCAGTACCTGACTGTTGGGGGGCTTCAGCAGAGAGCACTGTGCTAGCCTGTCTTTTCTGTTGTCTTCCTGGGTAAGAAGTGGCATTTCCCTGACATTGTGTCCCATTCGCTCTTCCAGCCCATGGCTCCCCACCAGGGACCACTGCTACTCCCCAGAGCCACCAGTCTTGTCCCTTCCAACCCACATGCTTGTATGACACAAACTCTCATGAAATTACACCCTGTATAGCACACTCACCAAAATTCAAGGTATTTGGAAAACAAACCAAGTCAAGGCATAGGCAGCTCCCCCTGCTAAGCTGTGTTAGAGAAAGCAAATGGCGCTCACATGGACTCCTCCTTCGGGCGCCCTGGCCAGGTCTTCCTGCTCTTTCCTCTTATCCACAGCCTGAGCTTGCTTTTCCATCTCAGTGAAGGATGTGCTCGTCAGTTTCTGGGCTCCCAAGCTGCCTTTTTTGGCTCCAAGCTGAAAGATATATAAGATTTGGTTCTACCTAGGGCAGTTAGGAGCACTCTATGTGACCTGCCTGGTCTGGGAGAAGCATTTAGTCCTCTCTGCTCTGTGAGCGAGTGTCCTTAGCACACTATAGGGGAGAAAGAATGAAGCACGTAGGGTTCATTGACTCGAGGCCTTAGCCAGGACCACCTAGTGAGGTGTGGCTGGAGTGGGTGAGGGGCAGTGTGGGAGAGTGGGGGTGCTCCCACCCCAAGCCCTGCCTGCAGGACTGACACTGCAGAGCATTGCCTTAATGCAAAGTCATTCATAAAGTCACCCTCTCTGATCCTCACGAAACACAGATGCCCTTCAGAGTCACACGCAGAAGAAAACCAAGGTTAAACATGCTGTACTGGCACAAGCTAAGAGTCGTCAGAGGAAAGAGTCTCAGTTGAGGAAATGCCTCCATGAGATCCAGCTGTAAGGCATTTTCTAAATTAGTGATCAATGGGGGAGGGCCCAGCCCTTTGTGGGTGGTGCCACCCACCCACCCCTGGGATGCCAGTCCTGGAATTCTATTAAAAAAGCAAGCTGAGCAAGCCGTGGGGAGCAAGCCTGTAAGCAGCACTCCTCCATGGCCTCTGCATCAGCTCCTGCTTCTGGGTTCCTGCTCTGTGTGAGTTCCTACCTGACCTTCTTCAATACAAATAGAAATATGGAAGTGTGAGCTGAATAAACCCTTTTCTCCCAACTTGCTTTTTGGTCGTGTTGTTTTATTGCGCCAATAGAAACCCTGAGAGATGGCTCAGCAGTTAAGAGCACTGATTGCTCTTCCAGAGGTCATGAGTTCAATTCCCAGCAACCACATGGTGTCTCACAACCATCTGTAATGGGATCCAACGCCCTCTTCTGGTGTGTCTGAAGACAGTGACAGTCAACTCACATACATGAAATAAATAAATCTTAAAAAAAAGAAAAGAAACCCTAAGACACATGCATTCTAGAAAATACTAAGTATGGTTTAACTCATCTCATTAAGCAAAACCATTAATTATACTATGGCTCAAAATGAGAATACTGTTTTGATTAGGGTGAGATGGGATCTCAGTGTGACAGGGTCTCACTGTGTAACCCTGGGTGCCCCTGACTTCCAAGCACAGGGATCAAAGGTGTGAGCCACCACTCTGGCTTATGAAAGTCAGTACCATGTACAAAGAGTATATTCCAGTTTAAAAAAACAAACAAACAAACAAACGGGAGAAAATGGATTTCTAGTTCGGAAGCCAAACTCGTGTATATTTTTACATAATATGATACTTACTCCTTTTTTTGCTTGATTTGGCTTCTTTTTTATAATGGATGAAACCTCTGCTAAAAAAAAAAAAATTCAAGTCAGATATGTAGAAATCATACATGGCTTCCAGTGAGTGGTATCAATGTGCCTTGTTTGTTTGTGGTCTAGAAAACTCATGTCTGTCTGTTCTCGGGCTGGGGCGTGGTCAGCATCATGTCGAGGTGTGGTCAGCAGTTTAAAGACGCTCTTTGTGAGATGGTCATCAGGTAAAGGTGCTCGCTGTCAAGTCTGATCACTGTCTGTAACCCCAGGGACCCATGTGGTGGAGTTCTGCAAGCCGTCCTTGATCTCCACACACACACCATGATACGTACTCCTCCACAAGGAAATAAAATGCAATGTAATCATTTTTAAAAGGAATAATCTCTCCTATTCAATTATATGCATCAAAAACTCCCAAACATGGCTGCCACCATGTGAGAAGGAGCCTGAGTCTGGGGTCCTTCCTCTGTGCATGTGACATAGCCCTCCAATACGGTTCTGCTCAGCAGAAGGGCCATCCTGTTCCTGTGGTCTGCCTCTCTCTCTCTCTCTCTCTCTCTCTCTCTCTCTCTCTCTCTCTCTCTCTCTCTTCCCCCTCTTCATTTTATGTGTAGGGGCACCTGCCTGCATGTATACCTGTGCACCATCTGTGTGCCTGGTACTCACAGGGGCCAGAGGAAGGCGTTGGATTGCCTGAGCCTAGGGTTACCGATGGCTGTGAGCTCTCTCTCACTGGGAACTGAACTCTGGTTCTCTACAAGAGCAGTCAGTGCTCTTCCCACTGCGCCACAGCTCTAGCCCCTGTTCCTGTGATCTCTTTGGATGCCTTTTCTGCTGCATGTGGCCACAGGAAGCACCGTCAGGCCAGCTAAGCTCTGTCCAGCTTGGGCTCCAGCTACATTCTGTGATAGTTTCTGGCAACCTCTGTCATTTGCTCCCAGATGAAGGCTGCCAGGGGGTGACAGTGAGAGCCTGGCACCCTGCCAGCTTCAACCGTCAGATCACACCTACCTGATTAAGTCACAGCTCCCTGGCCCCAGTGTGGACAGGTTCCATTCCAGCCTTATCCAGCTGACGAGGTGACTACACTGTGGACAGTGGAGCTCCCAGGGCTGTGCTGCATGTGCCAGGGCACGGCCTGATGTGACAAGCCCCACTCTTGACAAGAACCTTTCTTCTACTCCAATGCCCCGGTGGCCAGGTAATAACTGTGCCCTGTCTGTCTTTGATTCTTCCTTTAAAAAAGATTTTGGTGCTGGGGACTGAACCCAGGGCCTCAGGAATACTAATAAAGCACGTGCACTACTGCTGGACTATGTCCATGGTCCTACTTTTTTTTGTGGCTAGGGTTAGACATGCACTTGCATGTTAGGCAAGTGCTCTGTCACCAAATTATTAAAACACATTCTTGCTGTCATCTTCATCACCATTACCACCACCACCATCATCACCACCACCACCTCCACCATCAACATCTCTTCCTCCTCTTCTTCCTCCTCCTCCTCCTCCACCACCACCACCTCCATCACTATCACTTTCTCTTCCTCCTCCTCTTCTTTTACCATGACCTCCACCACCACCACCACCATCATATACTCATCCCATCATCGTCATGACCATCTCACAGCTCTGTGGCACTGGCAATCAATGCCCGGCTGCAGCGTAGGCAGAAGCTCTACCACTGAGGTATAATCACCTCCTTAAAAATCCAGCCCGGCACTGTGTGGCACTAACTTGTTGGCTGGGCTTTGCTTACCGACTCAAGCCCAGGCCTTCTCATCAGCCTCTGAGACACAGGAAGCGGCCTATCATTTAGTAGTTGCCTCTTTTCCGCTAAGACCTTCTTATCAACATTTGTAAAATTTCACAAAAATACACACTGTGTAGAGTTTCTTTAAATGACCACTTTCTGCATCATTTTCAATCAACAGTTATACATTTTGGTTTTAGAATTATGTTTTAGTGACCTGGGAAGAATAAAATCTTGGGCTGGGGGTAGAGCTCAGTGGTAGAGCCCTTGCCTAGTATACATGAAGCTCTGGTCTACACCACTACACTACACACACACACAACACATCCTCGAGGGCCTCTATGGTGGGGGAAAAAGCATGTAAATCCCCCACTGCAGTGCTGAGGATACACTAGCTCTCAAAGTCAGGTGTGAAGGATGCCCAGGTGTGAAGTCAGGTGTGAAGGATGCTCAGGTGTGAAGGATGCCCAGGTGTGAAGTCAGGTGTGAAGGATGCCCAGGTGTGAAGGGTACCCAGGTGTGAAGTCAGGTGTGAAGGATGCCCAGGTGTGAAGGGTACCCAGGTGTGAAGTCAGGTGTGAAGGATGCCCAGGTGTGAAGTCAGGTGTGAAGGATGCCCAGGTGTGAAGTCAGGTGTGAAGGATGCCCAGGTGTGAAGTCAGGTGTGAAGGACGCCCACAGGAAACTCTATTTCCATTGCTCTGCTTTAGACTCCTTTTGCATCTGTTTCCCCACTCTGAGGAGTCTGACAGGTGATGAAAATGATCAGAAAGTTTAGTTATTTTTCCATTCACATGGCTACTTTCTAATACATACAAATGCAATATACATCAATATCTGATTATTAGTCCTTAAAAATAAGACACTATCTTTGAAGTTCATACAAGAAGAAAATGTGGAGTTCCCAGTGAAGGGAATATGGGTCTCTGAGCTTGGCTTAGTGTGGGCATGTTTGTGAAAGAGCTTTTTAAGGAACACGGCCACACTGGCTACATGGAAAAGCAGCTTTGCCTGATAAAACTCATGAATGGGTTCTGTCATAATGTTGGATCCCTCTAAGCACTGAGACAGATGCAGAATCAAATATGGACCCAGGGTCTTGAGCATATTACCTGGTGCAGTCTTCCCAGGGGTGTTCAGACCTTCCACGCTTGGCCCTTGTGCTGGCCCACCTGAAAGTGTGAAATGCTGATGTTAATGCAGAAACTGCTCTTGGCAAATCCCCTTTGAGTGAGAGACTTCACTTGCTTCTGTGCTTCTCACCACACCAGGTCAATTCCGGTGCTCTGCGGCTCCGTGGTCTAGTTCATCATCACAGCTATCTATGGTGCACATGCCACACCAGTGCTATCACTGAGATAAACCCCACTCCTCATCATAAGACAGGGTTTTACTAGGGAAACCAGGCTGCCCGAACTCAGAGGCTGGGATTACAGGCATGAGCTGCCATGTGGACCTTACTATTAGTTTGTTTGTTTTTTTGAGACAGGGTTTCTCTGTATAGCTCTGGCTGTCCTAGAATTTACTCTATAAAACAGGCTGGCCCCTAACTCGTTGCTATGCCTGCCTCTGCCTCCTGAATGCTGGGATTAAAGGTGTGAGTCACCATGTGGACCTTTATTTTTTTTAAATACATTTTTCTTTTAGGTTGACATATAATAATCATATGTATTTATGAGACAAACTCCAATACTTCAACACACGTGTACAGTGTGCAGTGGTCATGTATCATATCAAACATTGCCACCTCTTGCTGGGAGACATATTTGAAAGCTCTCTGCTATTAGACAACCAGTGCTAACAGCTATAAGTATGCTAAGATGCTGCAAAGCGTGACAGTCATTTTCCTATCCAGCAGACCCCCTGGCTCTGTCACCTCCCTCCACGAGCCGAGCCTCGTCATAAGCAATTTGACTTAGAAGTGCTGTAAGGACCCGTGCTGGTGTCCTCCTGCTGCCTCAGCCCCAAGAGGTGGAGGCAGGACAACCAGAAGTTCACACTCACACTCAGCAACACAGCATGTGTGAGGCAACCTAGCTACAGAGGTCCATCAGAGAGAGAGAGAGAGAGAGAGAGATCTACTAAATGCAAGTGCATTTTTAAAACATTGGTTTTATACCATGAAAATTAGTAGTTTTTTCAACTGATACCATTCGCTGTTGTATTCTGTAATTGTTTGGACAGGGTTTCCTATAGCTTGGGCCAGCCTTGGACTCCCTATGTAGCCAAGGGTGGCACTGAACCCTGATCTTCCTGCCTTTACCCCAGTGCTGAGACAGTAGGCATGTGCCACCACCCTGTCCTCAGTTTCCAGTGAGGCACTGTGTTACCAAGGGCACATGGACTGCATACTCCCCTCCACTGGGACACAAGTCACATGCAAGCCACAGGGTACAGCAACCTCCAGAACAGGGTGTTCTGTGCTAGGCCGGAGGGAGACAAAGGACAGAAAGCAGCTGTGCTGCGTGTGGCCAATGGTGGCACCTGGAGTTGCACCCCGAGGAGAGAAAGCATGGTGGGAATGGGGGAAGATGCCAGGTGGACCCCTGTCTTCCTCCAAGGTGGCTCAATCACAGGATGTGAAAAAGAAATCCCATAGGTTGTAAGCCATAGATAAAAATCCGCCATGGACCGTCCACTTCTCTCCCGGCAAACAGAAATCTGCGCTGTGGCTTCCGGAGCGGCTCTCTCCCACCACCCTTCCCATGAGAGACAACACTGACTTCAATCCATTTCAGACACTAACTGTGTAAGTTACTGTAACTCCGTAAGCCAGCACGTGTCCTTCCTGTTTCCCATATTGTTAATTTACTGTAACATTTCAGCCGATGAAAGAGACCCAGTTTTAAAACAGAAGGGGCAGCTGTACATACCACTTAGGTCATTTCTAATAGTTATGTGATTGACAACATATTTACAATAAATACGCAACCGGGTGTGGCAGTGCACACCTGTGATCTAAGCACTCAGGAGGCAGAGCCGGGAGGATCAGGAGTTCAAATCCTCAGCAACCTAGTGAATTTTCTGACAGCCTGGGCTACGTGAGACTGTCTCGATCGTGAAAACCAATAAATAAATAAGGTTCTATAATATAGCCACCAAGTATGTATGACTTATTAACTGTGAAATATTTATCAGTTTTAAGACTGAAATCTTACCAGGCATGGGGGTGCATGCCTTTGATCTCAGCACTACCAAGGCACAGGCAAATGGATCTCTGCAAATTCAAGGCCTGCCTGGTCTAAACAGAGTTCCAAGCCAGTTAGGGCTACACAAGAAGACAATGCTTTAAAAAAGAAAATTAAACTAAATTTGAAAAAGAATCCTGAAACCTTGTTTTCCAATTATAAAAGTCCACACCAGTACTGTATCAAAGCAGAAACTAATAATCCAGTTGTCCTTTTCTCTAGTTAACACCTTAGTGGGGGGCCTACTAGAAGGTTTTCTGAGTCCATGGGCTAACACAACAGGTTTCTATGGTAATGTTGGCAGTTTCATCTTGGCCACTAGACCACAGGACATTGTTTTAGGGTGACTCTATGGACCCACCTGCATGTTTTTCTGGAGTGGTCTCCAAGCCCCACGGTGTTAAAAAGGCTGGCTCTGGGTGTGCAGATGCCTGTATAGTACCACTGACCTGCAGCAGGTGAGAGAAACCATTAGCCAGCAGGAAAGCAAGGACTCCCCACTAAGGCAAACCAGCATGGGGGTGGGAGGAGGTTAGCAGTGCAGGGCCCCTTCTGAGCATGCGTACCTGTCCTCAGCCCTGCCTCAATGTTGACACACACACACACACACACACACACACACACACACACCCTTTTATTTTTCCTTTTGAGACACAGTCACATAAATCCCAGACTGGCCTAGAACTCAGTACTGTGGTAGAAGACCCTGAACTCCAGAGTTTTCTCCTTTCACCTCCCCAGTGATTACAGATTGGACTACAGATGACCAAGCCCTAGTTTATACAGTGCAAGGGACAGAACCCAGGTCCCTGTGCTTGCTCTAGCCAGCACGTGACCAACTGAGCTGCATTCTCAGGCCCATCCCTTCTAGGGGGTAAATCTTGGAATTTCTGTTGTTGTTTTGAGATAGGATCTTGCTAAGTAGCCCTGGCCAGCCAGCCTCAAACTCACTTTATAGACTAGGCTGGCCTCAAGCCTACAGAGATCTGCTTACGTTTGCTTCCTTAGTGCTGGGCTTAAAGGTGTGCACTACCATGCACAGCTGGAATAATTTCAGATTTATGGAAAATGGATCCAGTCCATACAGAACATTTCTATGCACCCAGGCTCCTCTGGCATTAAAATGCCTTGCACACCTGTCAGAGTGGGAAATTGTCACAAACGCAGCACCCTTCGGCATGCAAGGCTCTGCAACGCTCCAACCTTCCTCCCTTCGGGGTTTAGGGACTCTGGGGCAGGGAGCTTGCCTGCCCCTGAAGCTTGTGACCATTTCTCATGGCCTTGAAACTTTTAAAGGGTGCTGTCCAGTGCCTTGTAGCAACCTGGTTCTTTCCTTGTCAGTGTCAATGTGACAACACTGGAGACAGTCCCCTGACCCTCGTAAGGTAATGTGAGCCAGTTACCTTTTCTTCTGGTCTTGGGAAGTGTTCCCCTGTAGGACCTGCCAGCTGAGCTCCACCACCTAAGGACTCCCCACACACTTTAGGATCCATGAGAAAGACCTGCCCTGTCCCCATCCACGCTCAGATGAACTCCTGGGTGGCAATGCAGCACTGACACTGTGGTTCTGCCCAGCTCTGACCACTGGGAGGCCCTGCAAGCTGCCTGAGTCCTGTGAACACAGCTTGCCCGTTCTCTTGCTGCACCTCACTTCCTAGTTCTAGCTAGAACTAGTTTCTAGTTCTAGATGGTCTGCACGTGGCCAGAAACCTCAGTAGTTGTTTTCAATAGGTAGTCCTGGCTCCTTTGCTGGAAGATGGGATTTAGAAACCAGGATCTGGGGGCTGGAGAGACAGCTCAGGGGTGAACAGCACTGGCTGCCCTACAGAGGACTCAGGTTCGGTTCCCAGCACCCACACCAGGCAGCTCACCACTACTTGGGACTCCAGCTCCAGGGGATGTGATGTCCTCTACTGGCTTCTGCAGGCACCAAGCATGCACACACTGTACACATGCGCACACAGACACATATGCACATAAGTAAGTGTAGAAGCCAAGGTCAGATGCTGGGAGTGCTTGCTGAGCTAGGGTGTCACTGTCTCTGCTTTCTGGTGGTGGGGGGGTGGGACTGGGTGACATGTGTGTGTGTGTGTGTGTGTGTGCTGATGCACTTCCATCTAGAGCCTTCCACCTGCACATGTGCAGACACACACTACAGTGACAACTCAAGATAGACATGGGTTCATGTTAGACTCTCAAACCTGAGCCTAGCCTGTGTCTTACTGAAGCATCTCAAATGCATACCTGTTATAACTTTTAGAATAAGTGCATTGTAAGATTATTTGATGCAAGGCTGGAGAGACTGCTCAGTGGCTGAGAGCTTGCAATGCTCTTCTAGAGGACCTAAGTACCCAGGCAGGGCGGCTTACAACTGTCTCTAACTCCAGCTCCTGGGGCTCTGACGCCCTCTTCTGGACTCCATGGGTATCACACCTACATGCACACCCCTTACACACATACACATAATTTAAAATAAACCTTGAGAACAAAGCAGCAAACTTACCCCCAGAGAGGCGTGAGAGGCAAAAAAATCTTCCTCCTTTGGAGGAGGGGACACAGGTGGAGCCGCACAGCTGTCCAGCCACAGCTGGAAGGAAAACAAAGCTGAGCTTAGCAGGGAGTTTGCCTCCTCTCCCCAATCCCCTCTAGAGTCCCTCTCTAGTCCCTCACCCATAACACCAGGATGTGTCTGTGCAAGGTCTTGAGCACACTGTTGGAAGAAGGGATCATTCCAGAAAGTTCTACACCCCTAGGAGGTTAAGATGTAAGTGCAGATTCTAAACCATCATGACCTGGCCCAGCTTGGATTTCACACCCAATTTTTCTTCCACACTGAAGTCACTTGTGACCTTAACACAGCACTCCTGAGGTTTTTAAATCCATCTCCAGACACACAGCACAAACGAGCTATGAGAAGAGCATGTTACTGGGTGAGGCTGAGACAGGCACTGGGTGTTCCGCTCAGGGGGTCCTTACTCACTGCCATGCTTTTTATTCTCCTGATGGTTTCCATGGCCTAGGGAGAGGGCTGAGCATCTGTCTAGGCCTCCTAGGTTCCCAAGGGCTGTGATGCACCTTCCCGCTCAGTCCTGACTGTGTGTAGTCACTGGGCAAGCATGTCTAATACATATCAAACAAGGCTGGCAATTAATGAACTACTTCTTCTGAAGCATGACGTTGATGCCCTGTGTCCTTCTCATACTAGGCAACAAGCACTCTCTCACCGAGCTTAAGCCCACTGAATGAGGTTATCCTTCGATTTATTGATTGAATGATTTTCATTTTCAAGACCCTGACTGGCCTAGAACTCACCATGTAGATCAGACAGGTCTCACAATTGAGGTGTTCTCCCTGCCCCTTCTTTCTGAGTAACCAGGATCCTAGCTGTGAGCCATCCTGTCTGCTTATTTTTGTCTCCTGAGATGAGGTCTCGTAGCCCAGGCTAGGTTTGAGCATGGATTCCTCCTGCCTCCTGAGTGCTGCCTCACTGTGCACCCACCAGCTCATCTCATTAAAACGAGGTATCTTTAACTGCAAATGCATTACGAAGAGCTATGCACTGGTTAGTTAATGGAGACATGGCCTGTGTGACAGAGACTGGAAGGAACCTAAAGTCCCTAGCAGTGACCCTCAGTGTCTGAGCCTGCTGAGACCTAGGTTGATCTGGACAAGGAATGTTCCTTTTCTAAAATCTGGATCACTCAGTGACAGCCTGGGGCCAGAGTCTTAGAGGACCTATGACTTCAGTTCCTGGAAACTCAACTCTTGTCCCCTAAAAGGCAGTGGCCATCAGTCCCTAAGTTGCTGTGAGTTCAGTCGGTGACACACTTGAGACACTCTGTGTTCCCTTTGTGTAACATTACTTGACTGGCTTCCTGCTGACCTGGTTCCACTGTATGGTAGCCTCCTTATGAGCTGTCACATTTGCCCTGCCCTGTATGTAAGATGCTGTACTTAATAAATCGGCCTAAGACGCAGCGTGTGCAACATCACCTAACCTCCAGCTTCCTGTGTCCTCATCTCCTCACCCTCCCACTTTGGACCCTGTCACTGAAGAATAGCCTGCTGGTCCGGTCACAGTGAATTGACAAAGTAGAGCCCTTCTCATCATAAGGGTCCACCATACCCTGGGCTCCTTGCAGGCTCCCTCAGATAGATGACAAAACACTTTACCAAATGACCTTCATCTACAGGGACTCACATCGGTGCCATGCCTGCGGGCGGCCTGGGTGGCCAGAGTCTTGATTTTCTCCCTGTAGAGCTGAGCCGCACGGCTGTTGTACTTCGCGTTGGTGTCCTTGGTGGCACACCCATGTTGGTGGAAGAAGGAAGACTACAGAGGAAATCCAGCAAATTAACAAAGATACCACAAGACCTCTGACCTTATGGTTGATGTGTTACTGAATGAGGGGCTTAAAAAGTCAAGGGAAAATGAAGACATCACCAAAGTTCTAAAATCAACTTTCCTTGCAAGAGGGAATCCCTTGGACCAGCGAGATGGTGCAGTAGGTAAAGGTGTCTGCTGCAAAGCCCGATAGCCCAAGCTCAATCCCTACACTCTTGGGGAAGACAGAGTCAACTCCTACAAGCTGTCCTTTGGCCAGGCCTGTGCACAGCATGTGAGCACACGCACACACTAAGGGATAAATATAATACAAAATTTAAAAGGAGGATCCCTTCGAATATAATGACAATATTTAACAGTTATTGATTGATCAGTGGATGGATGGATTGGTGAGGGGAGTGCATGTGGAGGTCATGTGACAACTTGGGGGACTCTATTGTCTCCTTCCAGAAAGTGGGTTCCAGGTATAGAGGTCATCTGGCTTGCCAGCAAGCTGAACCATCTCAGGTCCTAATGCTAATATTTTGATAAAACCAGACACAAGACTAGATCCGAGAACGAATTCATTGCCCTTCGAATCCCCATCAAATCACCTCTGTTGACTTGGTGAGAGGCAGGTCTCACTATGTATGTTTGTGAATTCAGGCCAGCCAGGGCTGCACAGTCTCAAAAGAAAAACCAAGTGGGACAAACATGGTGTCTTAGAAAATGAACATGACAACTTTTCATTACTCCAATGACCACACCCTCTGCAGAGTGCCTCAACTCAGAATTAGGGCTCTTCCTTCTTTTTTCTTTTCTTTCTTCCTTCTTCTTTCTCTCCTTCTTACTTTTTTTTTTTTTTTTTTTTTTGAGAAAGAGTTTCTCTGTGTAGCCCTGACTGTCCTGGGGTTCACTCTATAGACCAGGCTGGCCTTAAACTCAGAGATCTACCTGCCTCTGCCTCCCAAGTCCACCACCTGGCTACAGGATCATGTTTCTTAGTACTTAATTTTCCTCATTAGGAAATACAGAACCCAACATAACTTTGAAATAATCTACTACCTTCTTTTGCTTGGAGATAATAAAAACAGTTGAAAAATTCTGATCTAAGGCAATTTTACATTTTAGAAGTCAGTATTTTAGACTTAGGATTTTGATTTTAAATATTTAAGCCTAGACATAATTTTTGAGATATATACTAATATAATTTCTTTTTTTTTTCTTTTTAGACAGCATCTCACTATATAGTCTTGGCTGGCCTGGAACTCCCTATGTAGACCAGGCTGGCCTCAAACTCAAAAAGATCCTCCTGCCCCTGCTTGCTGGGTGACAGGGATGCCTGTATCACACATGGCCATGGGACCACATGTGCTTTCTTTTCTTTTTTTGTTTTTTTTTTGTTTTTTCGAGACAAAGTTTCTCTGTATAGCCCGGACTGTCCTGGAACTCACTCTGTAGACCAGGCTGGCCTTGAACTCAGAAATTCACCTGCCTCTGCCTCCCAAGTGCTGGGATTAAAAGCGTGCGCCACCACTGCCTGGCTCACATATGTTTTCTTGCATCTGACTCAACTGCACCTTGGAAAGGACTCTAGTCACCAGTTGGTATCATTTGGAAACAAATGGGGCATCAGTGTCTCAAAAGATTTTTCTGGCTAGACTGTTCTTTTCTTTGACAACTGTCACAGTAATATTTTAAAACGGCAGCAACCAATCTGGCTTGTTCTTAATCTACCGCCATCTTCCTGACTAGACAAGGCCTGTGGCCACAAGTGGAGGCCCTGCCACCCACAAGACACCATCGTGGGAGGTGGTTCTAGCAATCTTCCATGCTGTCTCCACAAGGCTGCGTTGAGTCCAGACAATCCTGCCATCCATGTGGTACCCAGTAGAAATGAGACTCTAATGTTTAAAGATTAACCAATAGCTTTATATATTTGGTAATGCTCAAATATCAAGATGCCCACACAATTGGAAGTGTTAACTGTTAGTATTCCTCTGAGTTTCAAGTGTACATCTTAGAAAAAAATTTTTCTTTCTCCCAAATGCACTTAATCCTATTCCTTACATCTTGTCAAGTCCAAGTACATCCAGAACGGCTCCAGAGAAGCAACCTCCAGATGCTCCATCTCCTGTTACACACACAGCTGCTTCTACTGGACCTGATCCTTCTGGCCTATCCTCAGATGGCTCCATAGACCCTGGACAGCAGAAAACAGCCAACTCTCCTAAGACCAGACAAACATCCCCATACCCATTCTTCTAGGTTCCCCCTAAAGACATGTCGCCCCCAATGCCAGCAGGAAGTAGTCAGATAGCACGACGACCCTATTCCTGCTTCGCCGTCACCTTTTTCTAATCTTTCTTTTTTAATTAAACCAAAACGGGGGAATGTTAGTATTCTGTCTAAACTCCACCTCCACAGTTGCCTGGCAACAGCCAGGTATGCTCCTCCCCACAGTTACCTGGCAACAGCCAGGCAGGCCTGCCCATAAAAGGGGGCTGCTTGCCCCCTCCCCTCTCTCTTGCTCTCTTGATCTCTCCCCTGCAGGTTCTTTCTGCCCCCTCCCCCTTACCCTTCCCCCTCTCTCCACGTGGTCATGGCCAGCATCGTGTGGCTGGTCCCTCAGGGAGAAGAGATGCCTCTGCATGGGCCTGCTGAGACATCCACCCTTCCACCACTGGTTTCCATCCTTTCATTAACCAATTAACTAACCTAGATATAAGTTGTTACCCAGGACTGCTATCAGTACATGCATGGTCATCCATGGCTCCTATATCTCTCTCTCACTCCTCCTCTTCCTTCTCCTCTTCCTATCCTTACTCCTCCCACCTTTCGGGGAAAATATGCCACTACAGACAACTCCATCCCTGTGTCTAACGCTCTGCTTGTTTTTAACCCTCTCATACTCCCTCCCCCACCCGTCACTTCCTGTCCCAACGAATCGCCTTCTTCTTTCATGTCTTCTGTTGGCCTTGCCGTTTTGTGTGAACTACTGAGTTTAGCTAGGGGTGCTTGCATAAGCATGGGTCGGGGCTATTTCCTGGAGCTTGAACAATTATCCTGTGGCTATACACTGAAGGAAATGAACCCTGTCATGCCCCCACCCCCAGACACATACACACTAGCTCCATTGGAAAGGTTTCTGGTCTACAACTTGAGACCTAAGTCTCTCTAATTAGTGTAAATACACACATTTCCAGTGTATGCACAGAGGCCACCCTTTCAAGGGTAAGAACCTCTGTTTGTTTTTAAGCATGTCTGCTCTTCTCCATCCTCGCCCGCCTCTTGTTTCCGTATGGCACTCACGCCGCTGGTCTTTGCTCTTTCATCTGCTTCTTCAGCTGTGCTGTAACTTGGCGACGACAGGAGTTCCTCAGAACCCAACCCAACAGGCCCTCAATAGCTTTTGAACAAACATGCCCCTGGTGCTTCTGCCCACTGAGCCTACACCCCATCCCACACCCCCAGAACCTCCCAAACATGGCAATTGAACTTCAGTAGAGAAGAGGAAAGAGCAAGTCTGGGGGACTTACAGCATTCGAGTTGCCTCCAACTTGCATGCATCGAAGCTGAAACCAGGACCAGTTTGAATCCAGCTCTGTGGACCTGGGAGGAACACAAGGATTACAAGATGTGAAGCTGTCCTTCTCTGTCACCTGCTAACTAAGCTTCCAAAACACTCCTTCGGGGCTGGAGAGATGGCTCAGAGGTTAAGAGCACTGGCTGTTCTTCCAGAGGTCCTGAGTTCAATTCCCAGCAACCACATGATGGCTCACAACCATCTGTAATGAGATCTGATGCCCTCTGCTGGCCTGCAGGCATACATGCAGGCAGAACACTGTATATGTAATAAATAAATAAATCTTAAAAAACAAAACAAAAACCCATTTCCTTGTGCTGTGGGATTTAGGGAATTCTGGGCAGCCAGACATGGTGCTGTGTACCTATAATCACTGTAATCCACACGGGCAGAGGCAGAGCACTGCCAGAGTTCGTGTCACCCTGCTTCAAAGCTTCCAAGGGGTAGGATGAGAGCTTAGGGTGAGCGCTGTGGCTCTGTGCCCCATGTGTATGCCTGGTCCTTCAGAGGCCAGAAGAGGGGGTCTGATCCCCTAGAGCTACACACAGTTGTGAGACTCCACATGAGTGCTAGGAACCAAACCTGGGTTCTCTGGAAGAACAGCCAGTGCTTTTAATCACTAAGCCATCTCTCCATCCTCTTCTCTTTTCCTTTAAATTTATTTTTATTATGTACATGTATGTTGCATATGTCACATATATGGCTATGGGTTCCCTGAGGATGGGGTCACAGGTGCTTCGTCATCTGACAAGAGTGCTGGGAGCTGAACCTGGGTCTTCTGCAAGAAGAGCAAGTGCTCTTAACTGCTGAGTCAGCTCTCCAGCTCCTTTTAAGCAGGGCTTTTAAACTGAGCTGACAGGGAGGGATTCCTGTGGAGCCTTAGACTCCCAAGACAAAGGATGATGTGGTGGAAGCCTGAGCACGCCCACCTCGGCAGGGCAGAAGCCTTGGGCAGCACCCACTGCCATAGGACGAGCTGCTGCCCTGCAGAGTCCTGTGAAGGCGAGTGCTGAGAAAAAGGCTCCTTGTTAACCAATGATGTTCAGAGACGGAGACACCGGTATCATGCTAAGGCTCTTCTTTCAAATCTCTGAGCAGTCACCTGGCTGAGTCTGACAGCCCTGTGAATAGCTCTGCCCGGGTGCCGGGTGCCGGGCAGGGCCAGGGCAGTCCCAGCAGCTGCTGAGCACTGGGCCCAAGCATCGTGTCTGGTTTGTCTGTACACATGCTCCTAACTTGCTTCATTGGTTGCTGACCAAAGACAGTTTAGAAATTACTTTGTTGGGCTGGAGAGATGGCTCAGTGGTTAAGAGCACTGACTGCTCTTCCAAAGGTCCTGAGTTCAATTCCCAGCAACCATATGGTGGCTCACAACCACCTGTGATGGGATCTGATGCCCTCTTCTGATGTGTCTGAAGACAGCAACAGTGTACTCATGTAAATAAAATAAATAAGTCTTAAAAAAATAAAGTAAATAAATCTTTAAAAAAAAAAGAAAAGAAATTACTTTGCCCTTTGTAAAATCACTATCATGAAATTCAACCTAAAAACAAAAATCTCCTTGGTTAAATATATGATCCATGGCTCACGGTTCACAGGCATGTGAGGGCTATGGTTGTCTGTGTGCCTGTGCTCACTCGTCTGTGTGCACGTGTGTGGCTGGCAGGCTGGCAGGGGTAGAGGAAAAAGGAACGGAGCTGCCATGTCTCAGTTGCATACTTGGGGCCACTGAAGCTTTGTCACAGTGGGTATTTGTGTTTTTCTTCTGAGCTGGGTTTTTTGAGGTTGCTTAGGTTACTCTTAGCCTGTGGGTCGAAGTGATCCCTGTGGGTTCCCCAGGGTTAGGATTCCTTACATGTCCACAGTGCTAGGCTTGAGATGGCTTGTTTGACTGCGTGTTTGATTATGTCTCTTTCTGTAGTCCTGGCTAGCCTGGACTTCACTATGTGGACAAGGCTGGCCTTGAACTCAGCATTGAGCACCCTGGAGTTTCTCCTGTCCACAGCCTAGGCAGCTGCCTTTGGCTCAGTGCTCTCAGTTGTCTTTTGAATCTTCTATACACATAGGACTCATCCTTTATCTGACTTTCAAAGGCACATGTCTGAACCTGCACAGGCCCAAGAGATCTGGCTGTCCAGGCTCCCGACAGCCTTCTTCCTACCTGGAACTCTGTGCACGGGCATATGCCTCAGAGGTGAACAAGAGTACAGGCCAGCTGATAAGGAGGGGACCTGGAAATAGGACAGAACAGCACAAGGCAGAGGGAGGGGCAGCTGTGGGTAGCCTCCACCCGGCCTTTCTATACTCTGGAAAGGGTGTGGCACCATGTATGAACAGCTCATGACTAATCTTGGAAAAACCTTCTCAAAAGTAATCTGGAAACTGGAGGACAGGGGTGGTGGTACTGGTGGCTCACGTCTATAACCTTAGGAGGCTGAGGAAGGAAGATTACAAGCTCAAGGCCAGTATGGACCACAGAGTGAGTTTAAGGCCAGCCCAGGCAATATATGAGAACTTGTCTCAAAATAAAAGTACAAAAAAGCTGGGGGTCCAGGTCATTGGTAGAACAGTTGCCTAGCATGCATTAATGTGACAGTGTATAGGCACAAGTCCTCAGCTCTGTCCCAAGGGCATTTGCACACCACTCCCCCATACACACATGAAGTTATTCACTTAGCTATAACCACAAACAAAAATTAACTCAAAATGGGTGTGGCGGCATACACCTTTAATCCCAGAACTTGAGAGCAAGGGGTAAATGAATCTCTGTGAGTTTAAGGCCAGCCTAGTCTACATAGCAAGTGCCAGGACAACCAGGGCTATATAGCGAGACCCTATCTAAGTAACAAAAACAAAACTCAAAAGGGTCAAAGACATAACTGTGATATTTGAAACCAGAAAACTCTTGGAAAGAACAAGATGAAAACCTATGGCCGTGGGTTTGGTGCAGTACCTTGAGGAGGAGCCAGAAGGCATGTGCTAACTGGACTTCAGGAAGTTAAGCAGGTATATGAAAGGACAGAGTATGGAGGCAGGCGGTGGTGACGCACGCCTTTGATCCCAGCATTCAGGTGGCAGAAGCAGGCAGACCTCTGAGTTTGAGGCCAGCTTGGTTTACAGAGCAAGTTCCAGGACAGCCAGGGCTACACAGAGAAACCCTGTCTCGAAAAAAAAAATTTGAAAAAAAAAAAAAAAAGCCAAAAAAGAAAAAGGAAGAAAGGAAGGAAGGAAGGAAGGAGGAAGAGTATCACTATATCCATCAGATGGGAGGAAATAATTTCAAATTGTATCTATTATAAGGGATCACTAGATGGCAAACATAAGGAACTCTGAAAGTTCAACACAACGAGCAACCCAATCCAAACCAGGCAAGAAGAGGAACAGAAAATCTTCAAAGCAGAAACATGGATGGTCCATAGTGCACAGGAAGATACTGAGCACCAATCACTGAGAAATTCATATCAGAAATACAAGGAGAAACCACCTCACACCCAATGGCTGGTACTAAAGAGAGAGAGAGAGAGAGAGAGAGAGAGAGAGAGAGAGAGAGAGAGAGAGAGAGAGAGAAAAGGAGGGAGGGAAGGAGAGAGGGAGGGAGGGAGGGAAGGAGTCTTGGCTAAGGGTCTGGCTCAGTAGCAGAGTATCCAGGCAGCATGCGTGAGGCCCCTGGTTTAGTCTCCAGCACCACAGAAAGAAAAAAAGAGCAGGAACAGGAGGGTGAGGACCAGGAAGAGGAGGAAAGGAAGAGGAGGAGAGGAAGGGGAGGAGAGGAAGGGGAGGAGAGGAAGAGGAGGAGAGGAAGGGGAGGAGAGGAAGAGGAAGAGGAAGAGGAGAGGAAGTTGCTGCCTGCCGGTGAAGGATAGCAGAAGTGACTCCTACTGAAGAGAATATATGGTGGCAGAGTCATCCCAGACAAGGAGGGGCTTCCTCACAAGAGGAGAAATATAATCACTACCTGAACCATTGACAGCACTTCTGAGTGCTGTCCCCAAGGGGCTCAGGACAGTTCTCAAAGTGACCCATGTATACGCGTGCTCAAGGCAGCTTTTTCTCAGTGGCTACCATGTGGGAGCATTTCAAGTGTCTACCCATGGTTGGACAGACATGTCAGTCAGCGTTTACAGATCACTGGGGTGTTATTTAGCCTCAGCAAAGGAAGGGGATACAGATTATGAACAATGGATGCTAAGGGTTCAAAGCAAAATGAACCGGTGCAAAGCAGCAAGCAGCCAACTCTATCCACATGCACGTGAAGGCGGCAGGCTGTGACTGCAGGCTCCTGGGCTCAAGCCCTTGGTCCCAGTTGCTGGATCTGTCTGGAAGGCTATGGCACCTTAGGAGGTGGAGCCTTGCTGGCGGCTGTCAGCCAGGGAGGCTTTAAATTCTTAGAACCTTGTCCCTCTTTCGCTCTCTCTCTGCTTCCTGGCTGTTCGGCTGACCTCATTTCCTGCTGTGATTTAAAAAAAAAAAAAAACTATTATGATTCTCCCTTTAGAACCCTGAGTCAAAATTCACTCTGCTCAAGTTGATTTTGGATATGTGTTTTATCACAGGAACAGAATGAAAGCTACAACACGAAGATATTAAATTAGGCAAATCATAAACTGGGCACTGGTGGCACATGCCTTTAATTCCAAGCACTTAGGAGGCAGAGGCAGGTCAATCTCTGTGGGTTTGAGGACAGCCTGGTCTACAGAGTGAGTCCAGCACAGCCAGAGCTATACAGAGAACAACAGTCTTAAAAAAACCATATTATTATTATTATTATTATTATTATTATTATTATTATTTTCAAAGACACAAGTATACAATGGTACATTCCATTCCAAACATTCTGGAATCAGAATCTCAGACAAAAGAAGATGACTGATATTTTGGAACAAGGAAGAATACTCAAAGCAACTTCCTTTTCTTAGTAACTACCTATGCAGTTAGCATGGCTACACCATACCCTCAAGGTAGGGCTGGAGAGATGGCTCTGTGGCCAGGGGTGCTTACTGCTCTTGCAGAGGAACTGAGTTCGGTTCCCAGAATTCACATGACACACAACTTCCTGCAACTTCAGCTCTAGGAGACTGGAAGGTGTCTGCTGGCCTCCAAAGGCAAACACACATACACAGACACACACACACACACACACACACACACACACACACACATTTACCATCCACAGACACATGCACATACACAAACATTCCTACCCACCCACAGACACACACACTTACACACCCACAGACACACAGACATGCACATATCAATTATCCACAGACACACAGACATGCACATACCTACTCCGCCCACAGACACACAGCACACAGACCACACACACATACCTACCCATCCACAGACACACACACAGAGACACGCATACACACACACAACACACATTTTAAAAAATTAAAGACAGAAGATGTTATAGCTATCACTGTATAGTTTCCATGCTATCATATAAAAAGTGTCATTGCCTTTGTTTTTTTCATACAGGGACAAATGCTACTTTATAGTAGTCACACTGTGACAATATTCCTTACGTTAAAACAACAACAAGAAATCATTCCACAGTTCTTTTCCAGAGGACGACCAGGGACACAGGCCAGCTGCCGGAGGAAGTGGCACCGACAAAGGCCTGAGTCCCTGGGATGACCTGCAGATGGTGCTCTGACAAGGCCCAGGCAGCTGCTGCACACCTTGCTGGGCCTCTGGTCTGACTCCAGCCCTCTGCCCATTTATTATTCCTCTTCACCTCACTTCCGAGGCTCTTTCCCCCCTTCCTTTCTCTGGAGCCCACAGTGTCAGAAGAGGAAGGACATTTCCTCACTGGAGTGGCCAGTGTAGCCCAAGCTCTTGGTAAAGAGGGAAGAAAGGTCTTCCTATATAAACCTGTGACAGCACCAGCAAAGAGCTGGACAGATGCGTCTGCTCAGGCTTTGCCCTGCTAGTGTCAGTGGGATGGGAGCTGGAGGAGGGTGCTGGGTGCCACACCTGGATGAGGAGGCCTCCACCCTTCATGTGAACTCTCAGCCTGTGTGTGTGTGTACAGGAAGCCCCTTCTCTCTCGAGTGTGTACTTTAATTTCTTAGAAGGCACTGGAGGGAAAGGACTGTTCCTTTGAGACCTCCCATCTGACTTTGTCTTCAACACCAGAGCTTTATTTCTCCCACAAGATCTCCACAGAGCCCCGAGTAGAAAATGGCCTATTTTCCCATGTCACTAGATGGTGAAAGAGTTACCCCCAACCCCCAGATTACGGTTATCTGTCATTTTACTGATATCAAGTCAACAGCAATAGAAAAGGGAGAACACTGACGCTCATGGTTAACTTCCTTTTCTTTCTTTTTAATTATTCATAGATTTTATGTGAATGAATGTCATCTGTGTGAACAGCGGAAGAGGGCATCGGGTCCCATGGGATACAGTTGAAGACGGTTGTGAGCGGCCATGTGAGTGCTGGGCACTGAACACAGGACTCTGGAGCAGCCTTTCTCCAACCCCATTGGTGGTTCAGTTTCATTGCCAACTTGATTGGCTTCAGCATCACATGGGAAAGCAAACATGGAGTGTGCCTGTCAGGGAGTTTCCGGGCAGCTTTAGTTGAGGAAGATTCACCCTGGACATGGGCTGCACCGTCTCCCGTCTGGGGAAACTGAGCTGAACACCAGCATCCAGATCTGTCCCTGACTTGGATGCTATGGGGGCAGTCATTTCGCTCCTGCTGCTGTGGTGGACCACACCTGCAAACTGTGAGCCAAACTAACCCTTTCTCCTTTAAATTACTCCTGAGGTGACAGGTACTGAAGACAACCATGTAACAGATGGCGGGGAGAGTTCACTTACCGAATAAAACTCAAGTGAACCCCAAGCGACCGGTGTGATCCCGAGCAGTCGATGCAGAGAAACACCCCATAGCTTATGCTCGCCCAGCTGGGATTTTTGGCACCGCAGTCAAAACACACCTGAAAGAACAAACATTCATTAGACTTGGCGGGGACTAACTGGCATTAGCAGGTGACTCACTCAGGAGGCTGGAGTACAAGGCTGACGTGAAGGTGGCTCAGCTGTCACATTTTTAAGCCAATGTGTCACCCAGAAGCTGGAGGAAACTCTCAGTCCACAAAGTGCTGGCCTTGCAGGCATGAAAACCTGTGGTCCATCCCTAGGAGCCCTGGGGGAGGGGGAGAGGCCAGCTGGTGGTGGTTGCATACTGCAAGGTAGACAGAGGCCGACAGATCATTTACCAAGTTCCAAGCCAGTGAGAGAACCTGCCTCAAAGAAATAAGGTAGATGGCATCGGAGGAATGACAGCTGAGACTTGTCTTCTGACCTCCACACATGTGTACACATGTGCTTATATACCAGTACACATGTGCCCATGCATCCACACAGACATACATACACAGGAAGAGAAAGCATGTCACCTAGGTTTTCAAAACTCTCAAATTTTTTATTATAATAATGATCTATAACTACAGTAATTAGAGTAAAAAGAATATAGATCCATCTCAAACACTGCTGTCTTGGAACACTCAGTAGGGACCCTTAGCACATAAACTCATGCCTGTGAGGAACACGGCTCTGCTGGGACACTGTCCCACACCATCACTTGTACAGTGGCTGTATCCTACATGGCAGGCTCCTGGGTGTGAGTCTTCTCTCCCTGTCAGACGCCCAGTCACCACCCAACCCCTAATAGTCACATCCTCACACAATTCCTGCTTCACTTTACTGGGATGCCTTGTAGAAGGAGGCGGGAGGAATCACCTACCACTTTTGAGATTAGGCTAAGATACCACAGCCTCATCGCCTCTGGGTCACTACCCCTTGGGAGAAACCAGCTATGGTTTCTGAAGGAGACACAGCCAGCCCTGGGTCAAGGCTCAAGTGCTGAGGTCCTAGCTGAACCGCCTGTGGAGAGTGGAGGCCTGCCCCATCACACTGCTCAAATAACTCTTGCTGTGTCACAGACAGGATACGCCCAGCTAGCTAAGTCCATCCCCACTCCTAAACTCAAAACCCTCGTGGGTGAAGACGCTAAGTTTGGAGAGTTTCTCCAGTGCTCCTCTCTGAAATACAACATTTTGAGGACTATTAGATACCAAGTCACCACGGCAGTGTCCTCTGCTCTGTAGCACTGAGAACCCTTGCAGGGCTGGGCCTTTCCTGTAACCTGCTTTCTCTGCTAGCACAGGTACTTAGTGCTGGCTGAACAGCTCTGGGTATTTAGCTCCCATGGACCTTGACCCCAGAGTCCTTCCTAAGCACTTAGTAAACCTTTGTAAGCCAAGTTAATAACGGCGCACCAATTATTGCCAGCTCAAAAACTGCCAGCAGACCCTTCAACTATGATGAAAGAAAACACTTGCTAGGCCATCCAGAGGGCTCAGTGGGTAAAGGTGCTTGTGGCCAAGCTTTGATGACCTGAGTTCAATTCCTAGATCTTACATAATAGAAGAAATGAATCCCTTAAGTTGTCCTCTGACCTACACAAGCAGGCTATGGAATGCACATACACCATGGTACTCATGTGACCCTGTCTACCACAAAACACATACACACCACAAAATACATACATACATACATACATACATACATACATAGTGCTTTCTATAGACTTTAATTTTAATATTTATAGTTAATTCAAATCAGAATAGCGATTACAAAATTACAAAACAGGAAAATTGTCTTTTTTTTTTTTTTTTTTCCCAGAACCCTCCTCACTCTAGATACAGTTTATAAAGTAAAAAGTACCCTCAGGAAAGAGCTGGTCTTGGGAGAGGAAAAACTACAAGCTGCTAAAAGCCATCACCAGCCAGGCTCAGGCTGATCGGCGAGAGCGGGTGTGGAGTGACACTGGGCATAGAGGGCAGCTGGCCAGTGACTCATTCTGTGTTCTCGGACTGCCGGCTACGTGTCAGACACTGTGACGGAGCCAAGGTACAAAGGCGTGGATGTCACCCTAGAATCCAGCAGTGCATACTGAGACCCAGTGTCTGCCAGGCCACATGCCAGCCTATGGAGTGCTCACTTCGTGGGGAGAGATGGACACAGACACTAAACAGTGCTTGGGCACCAGCTCTGGAAGGAAGGAGCTTCGCAGAGGGGACACTGCTGCTCACATGACTTTACCGTGCTCTTCCTATCCTGTGCTGTCCTTGGCACAAATCTGCCCCTTGGCACCCCTGGTCCAGGGGGAGAGACAACTCATTATGTGATCTTAGGACTTCAGGTTTGCATATAAAACAAAGTGTCTTGTGCAGGGTGGAAGAGGGGGCAGTAGAGGCTTGCTGTGCACAGTCTAGGGCAGACAAGCTGAGCATCAAGTCTGAGTGGTTACTACAGGAGAAAGGGGACACAAAACAGGGTCTGCTCTACTGTGACAGGTGATCCCAAACAAAAACTGTGGTCTCCTAAGGAGAATTCAGTTTTCAGAAGGGAAAAAGAAACAGCTTTTGCTGACAGTGTTATGCCTGATGAGAATTTTTTTACAGAAATAGCAGCTAATACTTCACAAAACCTGAAGGAAAGGTTATCATCTCAGCAGCCTTGCTGACTGTGACACCTGGGAAATTTCCGCCGCCTTGGCGGGCTTGTGGCAGGTTGAACATTCTGCATTCTGTGTTGACATTCTTGATGCTTTTCAAATAGGCTTTGTAAACTCTCCGTTTTCTGCATTTGACAAATTAACCGCTGGCCTTTGCCATATTTTGGAGAATAAGGAATTAATCAAGCATCACAGCTGGGAAGCAGGAACCAGAGATGGAATGGTAGGGCATGCCTGGGAAGTGGAGGCAGGAGGATCAGGAGTTCAAGGTTGTCTTTAGCTACACAGAGCACAGGAGGCCAATAAGAAACCTTATCTCAGAACAAAACAAAAACAAGAACGTAGCAAGTGGATCTTTCTCCCATGTTAGCACAGCATCATGAAGTTCTTAATCTACCTCTAAAAATGAATGTAAGGCTTTGCCTATGTGTATATCTGATATCACATATGTGTCTGGTGTTCACAGACATCAGAAGAGGGCATCGGATTCCCAGCAGCTTGACTTATGGATGGTTGTGAGTAACCATGTGGGTGCCAGGAACCAAGCCCAGGTCCTCTGTTGGAGACATAAGTTCTCTTAACCACTGAGCCATCTTTCTAGTCTACCCACCTACTTTTTTTTTCTAACATTATTTTGGGCTAGAGAGATTGCTCAACAGTTAAGAGCACTGATTGCTCTTCCAGAGGTCCTGAGTTCAATCCCACCAACCACATGGTGACTCACGACCATCTGTAATAGGATCTGATGCACTGCACTCTTTGGTGTGTCTGAAGATAGCTACAGTGTACTCATATAAAAATAAATAATATTTTAAAAACTTTTATTTTGTTCTAATTTTGGTGTGTGTGTGTGTGTGTGTGTTGGGAACTGCCCTCTGAGTCCAGAGGCATGGCCCTAGAATTGGGATTACAAGGGTGGTGAGCCACCTGCCATTGGTGCTGGGATCCCCAGTAGGGTCCTTTGCAAAGACAGCACATGCTCTTCACTGCTGGTCCACCCCTCCAGCCACATCCCTTCCATTCCCTGTCCCTGCTGCAGGCTCCCTGAAGGCATGTGCCTTCCCCGAAGGTCTGTACCTCCAGTGTAAAAGTCCCCAGTGCCTTACACAGCACTGGAACCAATGGGTGCTAAACAACCCAGGAGCAGCCCGGTACAGAAGACAGACCTTCCCATCCAAGCAGACTGTCATCACATCCAAGGGAATGGACAGTGAATTTCAAATAAAAGTAAATCCAGCTGCTTTCCTTTTGCCTTTTCTTTCTTTCTTTCTTTTTTTTTTTTAAAGAATTATTTATTCTATGTATATGAGTATACTGTAGCTGTCTTCAGACACACCAATCAGAAAGGGCATCAGACTCCATTACAGATGGTTGTGAACCACTATATGGTTGCTGGAATTTGAACTCAGGACCTCTGGAAGAGCAGTCAGCGTGATTAACCGCTGAGCCATCTCTCCAGACCTCCTTTTGCTTTGCCTTTTCTGACAATGTATTTTAGGTTTCTGGTTTTGGTTTTTTTTTTTTTTCCTTTCTTTTTTAAAGAACCTCTTCCCCTGTTTAGACAGGGTCTCCTGTAACTCAGCCTGGATCACACTTGGTCTGTAGCTGTGGGTAACTTTAAGTCCCAATCCTCCTGCCTTTCCCTCCAGCTGCTGGAATTAAGTGTGAAGCATGGGATCATGCTTCCAGCCCTATTAAAGCAAAAAGGTTACTTAGATGGCATGTCCTTACCTCAGATGAGTCTTTATATTTTTTTTAAATTTCCATTTATGAAAGAACTTTGTTATATGGTCTAGCTTTGAATTTGGCAATCTTCCTGTCTAAACTTAAGCATTTAAAAAGTGCTGTTAAGCCGGGCGGTAGTGGCGTATGCCTTTAATCCCAGCACTTGGGAGGCAGAGGCAGGGGGGTTTCTGAGTTCGAGGCCAGCCTGGTCTACAGAGGACAGCCAGGGCTACACAGAGAAACCCTATCTCGAAAAAAAAAAAAAAAAAAAAAAAAAAAAAAAGTGCTGTTAAGCCAGGCATGATGACTGGATGGCTTGAAGCCATCTTCATCTTGTAATTTTGTCATTCAGAAAGCTGTGGCAGGGATTGCAAATTCGAGGCCAGCCTAGGATTACATAGTGAGTTCAAAGTTAGCCTGGGCTATACAGACAAAATCTGTCTCAAAACAAAAAACAAAACAACAAAACAAAGCAAAACAAAAACCTGAAGGTATAGCTCAATGGTAAACAAGGCC
This sequence comes from Mastomys natalensis, assembly GCA_021653895.1. Lineage (NCBI taxonomy): Eukaryota > Metazoa > Chordata > Mammalia > Rodentia > Muridae > Mastomys > Mastomys natalensis. The sequence goes on from JAJTUV010000102.1 coordinate 69,282, forward strand.
CTAGGTTCAAACCCCAGCACTACACTAGAATGGTGGTGCTTATTGTTGCTTATTCTAGTCATTAAAACTAGTTCTCACCAGCAGGCCTTTCATCCCAGCTCTGCAGAGGCAGAGGCAAGGCAGGCAAGTCTCTGTGAGTCTGAGGTTAGCCTGGTCTACACAGTGGGTTCCAGGACGCCTAGGGATACTTAGAGGAACCCCATCTCACAAAAACAAGTTTCACCATTTTTCAGGTGAAAGCCATCCAATCTGCAATGGCTTGGAGCTACGACCATAAAGGAAAGCCAATGCCATGAGACATGACCAGAAGCTACTTTGAAACCTTGCTTTAGAAATTATATCACAGGAGAGATGGCTCAGTCGGTTAAGAGCACTGACTGTTCTTCCAGAGGTCCTGAGTTCAATTCCCAGCAACCACATGGTGGCTCACAACTATCTATAATGGGATCCAAAGCCCTCTTCGGGTGTGTCTGAAGATAGCTATAGTATACTCATATATTTAAAATAAATAATTTTAAAAAAAGAAATCATATTACAGAACATAAAGTTTCCATAGGTGTGCTCTTCAGAATAAAATGAAAAAAAAAAAAAAGGCTACATTCATGTAGATTAGAGTCCAACCAGGCTTTCCTCTGTGTGTGTGTGTTGTGTGTTCTGTGTGAGTTTTACATTTTGAGGCAGGTCTACTTTGTAACACATACTAATCAAAAAACCACTACATATTCCAAGCTGGCATTTAACTATTGGAAATTCTACTGCCTCAGTTTCTCCCAAGTGCTGGGATTATACAGATATGTACCGTCATGGCCAGCTGGACAATAATTTTAATTTTTTTGAGAGATAGTCTAATGTTGTCTAAGGCTGCCTTAGAACTTGCTATGTCGCTGAGGCTGCCCTGGAACTCTTGTTCTTCTTGCTTTCACCTCCCAAGTGCTGGGATTACACCATGTGCTACCACACTCAACTACATTTTAATATGCAAGCAGTCCACGTGGGTTCCTTAAAGGGGTCTCCTGGTATTAATGACATTGACTTCTTATTTAAAAGGAACGTCTTCCTTTTTTGCTGTTGCTTCTTGCTTTTTGTTTTGTTAGTGGCTTTTTGATACATTCAAAGGGAATACATATTGGTGTGGTTCACAGAGAAACTAGTAGCATATGTATTTTTCCACCCTGCCAGCTGTATATCTCATCTTGTGTGGTAACAAGCAAGTCCTTGCTACACATAGATCAATCTAAATTTGAAAAAAAAAAAAAATCAAGAAAATAGTAAAGCAACAGACACTGGATTGTGCCTGCAAGCCAGATCTTCTTTCTCAGACCCACCTGACATTATCACCCCCACTTACCATTTCCTTCATCATAAGGCTATAAAAATCTAGGGCTCCCTTCCACCATCAAAACATAAAATGCCTGAATTTTGTGAAGTGCTACAACTTTCTATGCCAGCAATTCAGGACTCTATAATCATGGCTGTGCCTGTTAACAGATGGTTCCTCAGAGGTGAAGGTGGACACCAGATGGAACTTGAAGAGGGGTGGGGAGAGTCCACAGTGACACGACAGCCCTTTGCACTCCTTGGGTTCCACCCTACTCCGTCATCCTAAGGAAGTGGTCACCTTAACCCTGTGTATCATAACAACACTGCCAGCCACATGCTAAAAGTTATGAGGCCCAGTGGCTGGGGATGGGGACACATAAGGGAAAGAAAAATTGTAGGGGCAGATCTCAACCTCCAGAGGGGTAAAAGTAAACTTCTGTGTTCCTCCTCAGGAACACAGAAAGCTGGTGACCAGGGCAGAGAACCTTAGCTTTACTGGACTGGGAAACAGGCTGCCACCAAAGGACAATGGTGACAAAGATCCAACAGGTCCCCAGCTCTGAAGAACACTCAAGACAAGGTCCATGGTGGGGAGAAGTCCTTCTTTCCCAGAACCTAGTACTAGAGTTCTGACCCCTAGACACTCACACCCCTGGGTCTAGTTGGCTGTAATATTTACCCTTAGCTCACAGAGGCCAGAAGGAGTGAACTATGCCTCTTCAGCTTTCTCAGAGCCCAACTATACAACCAACTGACATACTTCCACTGTCTGTTCCCTCCACCCCACCATGTCTGTGTGCTTCTGGGTCAAGGTGCTCTGGTCTCCAGACCTAGGCACCCCTAGATGCTATGACTAGCCTTCTCTCTGAGCTCCCAGATCGTCTGGCTCTGACCCTGGATACTCCTAGAGGCCCATACCCCAGTCCTTTCCCTGCCTCGAGATGCACTGGTCTCCTGTCCCAGATGTCCATGTCCCAGTCTTCTGTCTATCCACAGGTGCTCTGGCCTCTGGTGGTGGACACCCCAACTGTCCATGTCCCAGCCCTCCCTGTGACCCCAGGAGCTCTGCCCTCGAATGGTTGACATGCCACATGTCTATACTCCAGTCCTCTCTGTGACCCCAGGCTCTCTGCCTTTTGGTCCTGGACATCCTCCAGATGCCTATGTCCCTGTGTCCCAGGGCCTCTGGCCAGGTGCTCCCAGACCCAGTACTCCGTCGCTAAGCCCCTGGTGTGCGCCCCCTCTTCCGCCCCTTGCTGAAGAAGGTGGGGGAGCGGCGGCTGCCAGGCCCACAGTGCGACGTGTCACAGGCCGGGCGGCTCCTCCCACGGCCGCGGCCACACCGGGGTCCAGCGGGCCGCAGGGTCCTGAGCCCGCCTGCGACCGTTACCTTGTTAGTGGGCACCGAGCGCAGGCGCTTGAAGATGGCCAAGATGTCTTGCTTGCTGGGGTCCCCCATAGTCACCGAGAACCGAGGTGAAGCAGTCCCCGACAACCGGGAAGAGACAAGGAGAAGCGGTTGCCGCCTCCCGGAGACCGAGGGGCGGGGCTGCGCGTGACGACAGACCCCGCCCCTGCCGCGCCCAGGCTCCGCCCACAAGCGGGCGCACGCGCCATTCTCCTTCACTCCGAAGGTCCAGCAGCGCCACGGTTTCTCCAGGTTCCAACTTCGAAGTCGGGCGAGGCAGGCGCATGCGCGGACGCTTGGACAACTCCGCGCCTCCATTACCCCTCCGCAGTCCTCCCCAGATCTCAGCGTTAGTCAGGGTCCTGCAGTGTTGGGTAGAAACCCCAGGCTTTGTGCAGGCAGCGCTAGGCTTATCCACCGGACTCGCCAGCATCCCGTTGCTGGCCCACACCTGCCTCTCAGGATGGCAGAGTCGGAAGTCCCAGCCTCGTGGATCCTGCAGAAGTAGTAGTGTTTGTACTCTTTCTCAGCTAAAGCCAAGCCCCGAATGAAAATCTACAGGGAAACTGCTGTCTCATTTTCTCTCTCCTATCTGTGAAACCCAGGCTAGCCTAGAGCCCACCGTGTAGTCCCAGGCTGAACTTTAACTGGAGATCTTCCTGCTTCAGTTTCCTGCTGCTCAATTACAGGTCAGCAACAAGCCATACCACTTGGTAATCTTGTAATTATAAATTGTCTGTTCTGTTAATGGAGAGAGAGTGCTTGTGCCTCTAGGCAACAAGTTCTGTCAGGGTCAGAACTGAGAAGTCTAGAAAGACTAGAAACATGTCTGTGTTTAGTGCTTGGGGCTCCATCTAAACCTTGGATAACAGTAGCTGGAAGGCTTGGGCTTGGGAGCAGGTGCCTCTTTTATAGGATTCAGGAAGGAGCAGCTGGCAAACATAGCCTTAGGTAGAGCATAATAGAAGAAAAACAGGTTTTAGTGTCAAGTGCAGTGCCCCAGCTTCTGTCCCAGTTCAACTTGCTGCTTCCCAGCCAGGCCGCTTTAGGCACTTCCTAGCATTCACCTGTATGAAGGAGTTGGAGATGAAATATGTTCACCAGAGCAGCACTGCAGCTTCAGGGATGTTCTGGAAAGGGTCTTGGTGTCAAGTTGGGACCTCACATAGGCCATGAAAGGACAGGAACTGGCACGGGACACACAAAGTTTTTAGCACAAAGATTTGCCCGAGTCATAAATAAAAGGGCAGGAAATAAGAGACAAAGACAGGAGATAGAACAAGAGGAAGAAGGGAAAAGGAAGAAGGGAGAGGGGGAAGGGTTATTTGCCCCAGAGGGACAAAGGGCTGCTTCTGGATGGCAAATGGCAGTTTATAAAGGCAAAAGGAGAAATCCCTTTAGGATGTTTGTTTGATTGGGCATGTTAATTAGGTAAACTAAGGGGGGGCATTTTGATAGCTGCACCTTGGTGGTTAGCCTTAGGAAGTGGACAAATATGGTAACAGACCTTGGTGGCTAGCTTTAGGAATGTAATCTAACAGTTTTTAGCAAGGAGAGAGAGAGGAAGGGCAAAGCCTGCCGGTGCCATGTTTGTCATGCTCAGGCATGCTAGATCCCTTCAGGCTGTGTATTCATCAACCCAGAGCTGGGCCTTTTCCAAGGTTAGGAAATGTGGAGTCTTCGGGAATAGCACATTGCTTCTGCAGACAATCCTCACCATTGAAGGATCTTCTTATCTTCATTCAAAATATCTGGGTAATTCGTAGGAGTTAGGAAAACAGCTATTCCGGTATGGTGATGTGGGATTTTTAATCTCTGGATTGGAGAAGTGGAAGCAGGAGGCTCAGGAATTCAAGGTTATCTTTGGCTACATAGTGAATTTGAGGCAAGCCTGAAGTACAAGAGACCCTAGATAAAATTTTTTCAAAAAGGAAACCATGACCTCACCCTTCTGCTGTTTAGGCTGGGATTTAAATGTGATGGATCCAAGGAAATATCAGGATCAGAAACTAAGGCATCAGGTCACTTTTCCAGTTGTACACAGGGTGCTGTTGAAGGGTGTCCATCCTGAATCAGCCAGCTTCACCGAATGTTTATGTTGTGGCTTTGACTCCCGTCAACCCTTATTTGTAGGCTTTATAAGAGCTTCATGGGGAAAATGACCTAAAAGGCACTTTGACATTCACTTTGACTTGAAAGGGAAACAGGATCATATTACCTGATGTATATGCTACAAACCTCATATTTATAAAAATGCTTAACTCCAATGGAAGCCACTGTGCCTATACTCACAGCAGCACAGCCCACTGCAGTCTGTCTGTGGAGAGCTTGCTTTTACTATTTTGCTCAGCAAACTTCTGCTCAAACTGTTTCCCTCAGTTGAATTCTTTCCAGGTAAGAACTGAGCAGAGGGCTGAAGAGATGGTTCAGTGGTTACTAGAGGACTCAGGCTAAATTCTCAGCAGCTCACAACTGTCTAATTCCACCACCAGAGGATCCAACACCCTCACACATACATACATACATACATGCAGGCAAAACACCAATGCATATGAAATAAATTTTTTTTAAAGAAAAAAATGTTACTTAAAAAAAATGAGCAGAAAGCTCCAGTCGGTAAGTTTCATCCAGTTAAGAATGATTCCAGCTTTGGCACTAGAGAGATGACTGTGGCTAAGAATGCACACCGATCCTGCAGAGGACTGGGGTTCACTTCCCAGCACCCCAGAAGGCTCCAGACTGAAACTCCAGCTTTCTGGACTCCTCAGACATTGCCTCTACTGGTGCACAAATGCATGTGCACGCACACACACACACACATTTTAAATCTTAAAAAAAAAAAAAATTGAAACACTCTAAGGAACATCACTCTTGGTGGAATAAAAAGAAAATGCTAGGCAATCTCCCAAATCATAGCTTCTCTTGAGTCTATTCAAGAGCAGAGGTTGCTAGGTAACCAAGCAAGCTGAATGTAGAGAACTGGGCCATAGCTTTTCACTGTGGGCAGAACACTGGAGAGGAGATGGCCTGCCATAGGAGTTGACCATAAGAAGTCAATTAAAAGTGTAATGAAATGTGTAAAGATTTAGCATGGCAGTTTAGTTTATTTTTCTGAAGGCCCTAAGATGACTCAGTGAGTGGTTCTGGAACAACTGGATGTCTGTTGGCAAATTAGTAAATAAAAACAATGCCAACTCAATGCCTTACAACCATAAAAAAAAAAAAAAAAAGTTTGAGAGAAGCCAGGTGTGTGGTGGGGCTCACCTTTAATTTCAGCTCTTGGGAGGTAGAGGAAGGAAAGAACATCTCTGTGAGTTTGAGGCCAGCCTGGTCTACAGAGTTCCAGGACAGCCAGGGCTACACTGAGAAATCTCAAGGGAAACAACAACAAAACAACAGCAACAACAACCACCCCAAACCGAACCCAAACAAAAAAAACAAAACAACAAAACAAAGTGAGGGTGTGGTAGTCTCTGGTGAGCTTCACAAGAGTTTCTTTTATAAACAATTGTTTATTTCTAACTCAATGTATACAATTTTGTGAGCACACAGTATGAATGTAGATATATAATAATATTCACTTTTACATACATATAGACAAAAACATCACCCATGTGTGTTAGTATCCACTGTTGTGACAAAACACTTGATATAACTGAAATGAGTAAAGATTTATTTGGCTCATGGCTTTGGTCCAGGTTCTTTGGCCTTATCACTGTAGGCCTGAGGCAGAACTGATCATAGAAAGAAACACTTGGCAAAGAAGAGTGCTTCCCTCATGATAGAAAGGAGACTGGGTTGAGGGCAAGATACAGCCCTTCAGTGTCCCACTTCCTGCAAATAGGCCTGATGGGCTAACTGTCCAACTCTGAAATAATCAATGGATTAAACCTGATGTCATCACCCTTATGATCCAATCATTCTTCACCAGCACCACTTGCTGAGGAGCCCTCAACCTATCAGTGCTTTGGGGTGTTATTTCATACCCAAATGTGATAACCATAACAACCTGCCATAAGTGTCACACAAAGTTCCACTGATTCAAGTCCATGGGTTTCCTTGGTCCAGGGCTAATACTACCTATCTGAAGACCATGGCTACAACTGGGGCTAGGGCTGCTGTTTGGCCAGCCCTTTACAAAGCAGCCATTTCCTAGTGCCCTTTCTTTTGGCCAAATATACACTAGTTCTGAGTCAGGTGCCCTGGTTCTTGTTAGATCAGTTTTGGGGGCATTTTGAATTACCCTGAGGTGGTTGCCACAAGGTACTGGCTGTTATCTATCCTTTCTCTCTTCTGCCCAGGGTCTAGTCCTATCTCAACCTTTTGTCTTCCCTCAGCTGTCTGGATCACAGGGTTTGTAGGCCTAGGGGCTTAGTCAGGAGTCTCAGATGAGGGTCTGGAATAATTTCACAAAAGATTAGATAAAAGAGTCTCTTTTTCCTTTTACACATAGTTTTAACTAGTAACTCAAATCCCAATGTCCAGCCAACTGTCCCAATGTCTTCTAATCTAATCCATACTTATGCACTACAGCAAGTCACTTTCTTGAACTTCTTGGATATTAATGAATCACAACACTCAGATGCCCAGGGGTTGATTCCCAGGCCTACTCTTTAACTAGGAGCCTGAAAAGGATGTAACTTGTTAACATGAGTAGCAACTGGAACCTCAGGGCTCTCAGAGCTGCTCTTTATGGTACTGGGCATGGGCACCGTGGATGTGAGAACTAGAATTATAGGTGCTCACAAAGCAGAGCTCTGCCAAATTCAGAGAATCAGAAATCAACATAGAGCCCAGAGGACTTCAGAAATGGACAAGGCACAATACAGGTTAAGTGAGTAGCAGCCCTACCCAAGGTCTCTTCCTCTTCCACACCCCCACTTTTCATTATATTTTTGGAGACAGGATGTCATGTTGTAGCCCAAGCTGGTCTGGAGCTCACTATGTAGCACAGGTTGACTGCAGCCTGACAATGCTAATACTTCAGCCTCCTGAGTGCTAGGATTTCAGACATGAGCCACCAGATCAGTTCAAATGAAAGTTTCTGAAGCCAGAGTCTACTGGAATTTAGTAACTAGTCAGCAGTCTCAAACAAATGCATTTCTGAACCAAAGACAAAGCCTAAAGCCTGTTACAGTGCTGCAGCCAGTCTGCAGTCCAAAGAGGAGATCAAGTTGGGGCCATCATATCTCATGACAGTCAGTGACCAGGGCAGACAAGCAGAGAGGGTTGCATTATGGTGGGCAGGGGTGCACATTGCAAATTGTCAAAAGAGAACCTACTGGATAAGAGTAACATAGAAGCTAAGGTTGAACCACAAAGGCAGATTTGCACCAACTGTCCCCAAGGCAGACAAGCAGAGAAGATTGCATTATGGTGGGCAGGGGTGCACAATACAAACCATCAAGAGCAACTCTATTGGATATGGCTGACAAACAAGCTAAGATTCCGACAACCACAAAAGCAGACTTGCATGAAACATCACCAGGGCTGGTCCTCTACTTCAGGCCCTCTAAGATCCCCTGGTGGCCAACAAAGATGTCAGCAATTGGTTGAGAGGGTCTTTTGTTCAATGCAGATAAAAATCACAAATGGCATTGTGTAGCTTTCTTCTTGTTAGCAGCTCTGAACTGCTGTTTCAGATTAAGAACAAGCAGAGAGAAGCACTGGATGGCTAGCCAAGCAAACAGTTAAAACAAAACAATAAAAAAAAGCAAAGCAAAACAAATAAAACAAAAAGTTAGCTAACCTGGTAAAGACTATGAGAGAAAAAAGATGAGAACAGAGCCTTTTTCTTTCTCGGGGAACCTTCAGTGTTAGTTAATGCCTGTGCCCTATAAAGTCCACAGCTCAAAGGATGAGACACTGGGTATTTTGATTTGCATCCTAAATGTGAGGGGGAAAAGGCAGTCAATACTCAACATACTCTTGACAAAGCAGGTTAAGAATCAGCTTTTGACATCCAGACTGTCCCTACCAGGGACTATACAAAAGGCTCAGTCCAGCTACTGAGCTGCAGGACCTCTGCAGATGCTGTGACTACCCTAAGCTTCAGTTTCCTCATCTGTGAAATGGGGACAGTTATTCCTACTTGCTAGGGAAAAGGCACTACTCAGAGGCTGAGACACAAGCATGCTGCCTAGCAAAAGACGGGCGTTCAGTAAGTGGGCTAACTGGAAAGTAGTGATATTCTTGTATGTGATAACATGCAACCAGAAGCCTTTGGTTCAATAGTACCAGCCATGGGAAGCTGCCCCTGTCCCCTAAGTCAACATGAGGCATTAGGTACCCTCAGAGCTTTTTGTTAGTCTGCATCACTCTCTAACCTACCAGTTCGTCTCTGTCAGTACTTGTACACAGAGAATCTTCAGTCTGTTGACTTGTCTCTTTTGGTAACAAAAGAAGAGAAGCTTGTTGTCTGGCAACACAGGATGAGCATGGGAGGCTGCACTAGCCTGTAAAGCAACAAGAGGCAGACTAGCCATTCCCAGGAATGTCTGGCAGGTGGACAGTTACTCGGCAAGTACTTGTGGAGTGAGGTCCTTTGCTTTTTGCTAAGTAGCAAGGAAACTATTCAAAAGCAACATTATAGTATAAACCAGGAAGAAATGAGCTGTGAAGAATGACCAAATGAGGTTCTTTTCTGATGACTACTTGCAGTAATAGTATACTCACATTTTAACCTGCTTCCAAATCTTGACAATACATACATTCAAAACAGGAGGCAGCAATAAAAGCATTTAACACAGTTATGGGAGGTATTGAGGGAATGAAATGGCTCAGAACTTTCAGAAAGCCCAGAGTCCTTAGAACAAGAATCTGAAAATGGGAGTCTTCTACATGAAGGCCACTTTCAGCAGCATGGCCATTCATACTCACTCTACTTGTAGGTAGAAGCAGAAGAGCACACTGTACAGTGTACAAACAGGAAAAGCTGGCCAGCTCCAGAGAGGCCAAGAAGAGTGGGTCTAATGTACGTCTAGCCAAGAGGCTGCAGATTGACCTGAAGTGGCCACATGCTAATGGACACTCTGAAGGTTAATCACAAGCTGATGTGGCGTGCTGAACACTGGCATAGTACCTGCCATAGGAATGCTTCTCACACGAATCCTGAAGACCCATCTACTGTTAGAAACTTACATGGAAAGCCCTATAATAAATAGGTGTTCCCAGAACCCAGCTGGCCCTCACTCCCAAGAAACTCCTGTCACCAAACAAAACTATCTGGAACCGGGAAAGCAATGGTGAGGACAGAGTACTCAAGTCTGGGTGGTTGTGGTCTCTGAGCCTAAGCATACCTGCCAGGTATTCACATTCACCACATCCTAGGGATTGAACACATCCCATCCAGGGATCTGCTGAAGCTGGGCTGTATTGCTCTTCATCTTTCCTTTTACTTCAATGCCCTTCCTGTGGACAGCCTTGTATAAGAGGCTGAGTACACAGACTATAGGAATGTTTAATTCATGAAGCTTTGTGCCTGTAATTTCAGACTCAAAACACAATGAAACAAAGTATTCTCATTTTCTTATAAGGAAAGTGAGAACCAGGCACATTTAGACCTTTTTTCTAAGGTGCCTCATATGATACAGCTGTTGGAGCCAGATCTAGGCTGGAAGGTTGCACACCACAGCCCTCACCACTGATAAAATGAACACAGGCAAGTGATGAATGAGGAAGGCAGCTATGCTCACAGCTATGCTATCAACGAACATGTATGCTTGAGATCCAACATACCAAGTGCTGGGGTGCATATCTCTCACCTACATCTATCTGGTTGACCTTGCTCCAGTGAGAGGCAGAGCAGATACAGGGAGAACAACTGGCCATGGAGAAACACAGGGACTATACCTGAACATGGAGAATGTAGGCTCTGAAACTCTTGCTCCCACATTTGAAACCTGGGGAGGAAAGAAAAATGACGGCATTTGTGGTGAACAGGGGATGATGGGAACAAACCTGCTATGTGTCAATTTTAACATAGAATGAGGAAAAGTATGAGAAGTGCTAGAAGAGCTTCAGTAGAACAACTGAGCACGGAGCAGGTGTTCAAATAGTGCAGCAGTTAGAAGAGAAGGACCTGGGCTTTTTCCAAGAGTTTTTCATACCACATTCACAGCACAGCCATGGAAGGCTTGAGCAGGGCAGGCATGGTGGATTTGATGCTATCAGCTCCAAATGGGTCTGGCACTGTCTCTTCTGGTGCCACAGCCAGGAGCAGCCAGACCCAGCACTCTAGAACCCATCTGGGCTGATGCAGCACTGCCCAGGCCTCATGTCTTCTACCCCAGAACAGTCCCTTGTAGAGAGGCCTTCTCATTCCTGCTGCCAGCTTGACCTTGTCATCCTGATGGCTGAAGGTCCCGGGGAGACCAAACAGTGAGACACTTCCATTTGACTTGTGACACAGTGTGCCTGCATCAGGAGGGACCCAGATGACTGGGGACAGAGAGAGAAATGCACTTCCTACATCCATCTGGGAGAACCCTTGAGAAATGAATGTCAGGTCAAAGCTTGCTGTCAGTAGAAAATGGCATGTCCCTTGTCTCTTTAAAGCGAGGAAAGCAGTCATTGCAAGCTGTTCTGTTGTCGTTCATGTCATCTCTGTGTCAGCCTGGAGAGTAGACAGCATTGTCCTCATCATGCTGAGGAGGAAACAGAGCTGCTACACAGCTGTTAGGGGAGAGGACACGGTTGGGACTGTGTCCTGCTCTTGTGTGTGAGGCACCTTCTACTACATTTGTACTTGGCCTGTGGCAAAGGCCGGAATCAGTATAGCTTGTCTCTATGATCTGAGTGAGCCACCTGTGGGGAGGGTGACACATGTGTAGTCACCAATAGGCCTGCTGTGACAGAATCTGGGTGTCAGACAAGGAAAGCTCATCACTCAGTTCTAGAAGACAGAAGTCATAAACCAAGGTGTGGGGCCACACTCCCCCTGCAGGCTCTAGGCAGGTCCTTCCTGCCTCTCCCAGCTTGTGGGTCTGCCAGAGTCCTCAGCCTCCTGGAGATCTGACTACTTCTCTTCAGTCCTCTGGCCATCTTTTCCCAAGTATCTGGAGCAGATTTCTCCTGAACTCTAATGAACCTGTTTAAGTTGTTCACCTCTAAAAGGCTGTTTTCAGCAAAGCTTACATCCTCAGGCTAGACCTCAGCTCTTGTATTTGGAGAACACAGTTCCATGCTTAAACAGAATAGGTATTGTGTCCACACAGCAGAGAAGGAAACCGAGGCTCAAAAGAGAGCCACCTATTGAGATAATAAGTGAGCTACCAGGTCCAGCCAAGACTTATGTTCTTGGCCCCAGGTGCCTGGGCTGGGTCTTGTGCTTCTGCCCTCCTCCCATCATACTGCCTTTCACATGGGGAGGAAACTCTCCAGCTCCTGAGAGAAATGGAGGGTGCACTCTGACATTCTGTTCTAATGGCTGCTTCCTCAACATGACCTGATTGCTCGGGACTGCACAGCTCTACCCACACAGCACACCATGATCTGATGATGCAGGGCGAGCATCAGTGTGCCGCCTGGTTTGTTGGTGGGTCCCAGGTTCTGGAGGATGGTGTCCGCATCTGTACATGTGATGGCCAGAAAATGGTGTTCTTCATCTATGGGAAACAGACATGTGCAGGCTACAGAAACTGTCGTGCAGGCTACAGGGCCTGCAGTGCTGAGGCTTTGAGGAATGGTAGCTGGCTCTGTCTTTTATAGAGCTTTCTTTCTGTCTTTGATTTAGCTACAAAACCACTTACTGAGAGCTGGAGCAGAGCATCAAAGCAGCTGATGGCTCCTGCCCAGCTGTGCCTGGCTGTAGCCCAGGCAGTAGCAGACTGGCAAGGCTGGCCCACTTATGTCCTGGCCCTACCTGCCTCTCTGCATACTGCACACTTCACCTGCCAGCCACTCTGCATGTGAACTGAGTGCTGGAAAGGAGGGTGCAGAAGCACTTCAGTCTGTAGTTCTGGCTTCCTGGTCCTGCAGCTCACATTTGCCTGAAGAGCCTGTGATTTTTTTACAGGTGTCTCATCCTTCTTCCAGTAGCTGTTGGCACTGTTATCCCAGCTACAAAAGTAACTGTCTCTTAACTTCATGGGGTCATTGATGTACCTGTAGGAAGAGGAAGGAACAATGATGGTGGGATGTTTATTTTTGCTACTGTCAAGGTCTTTTGTTTCTGGGAATGGTGCACATGCCTCCCCAGTCCTGTTCCGAGGATAAATACATCACACGATATGAACGAACGATAGACAGGATCAGATATGAGGTGTCATTTCCAAGGTCTTTGAAGTAACTGTTCAACCCAACCTGTCTTCTCCTTGGGGGCTGAGGGGAAGAGGGAGTGCTTTCCATGTGAATGAAACCCCACTGGTCTGGATTGGAGTGCTACACAGAAGACTGGGATTCTAGAGCAGTGCTTCTCAAGCTTCCTAATGCTGGAAGCCTTTAATACAGCTCCTCATGTTGGAGTGACCCCAAATTATAAAATTATTTCATTGTTACTTTATAACTATATTTTTGCTGTTATGAGTTATAATGTCAATATCTGATATGCGACCCCTGTGGGGATCACAACCTACAGGTTAAGAATTGTTGCTCTAGACAGTCACATGCTCCAAAAACTAACCTGTTAGGTACAGGGATAAGATGCTGTCTGCCCAACCCCTAAGACTAGAGGATGCTTATCCAACATGACCTGGACTATCTGGACAAAACAGACTTCCTCTTCCTCAAGTCATAGACTGAATCTTCTTCTAGTATTGTTACAGATGCTCCCAGGGGTTTCTGGCTGCCAGTCTCTTCCCAGATCAGCGTGTTAAATAGGAATGATATAAATGGCAATCACTGACTTCCTGGAGTTGGATATAAAGCTACAGACCACCAATCACTGGACCTTTTCTCTAGTCTCTTACAGTGTGGTCTAAAAGTATCTCCCAAAGAAAGGGTAGACCTTTAGTTTGGTTTCCTCTGTTAGCTAAGCATTACTAAACAAAGCATTACTCAGAGAACATCACTCAATGCCAGCACTCCATCCTATTTGACAAGAAAGACTCCCCCAAGAAGTGGCAGCATGGCTTGCCAGGTAGGATAGAGGCAAGATACATGTTCATGAACTGTGTTAACAGTGCCATGACAGTTTTTGATGGAAGACAGCCCAGGGAGAAGTGTTTCCATTTGAGGAGAAAGGCAGAGCACACAGCTTAAGGTTTAGGCAAGGAAGGGTGATGCGGGAATGCAGAGGTCCTAAACAACTTCACCCTGAGAGGAAAGCATACCAAGAGCAAGACTACCACCAGCCTCCAAATTATGAAGGGTCTCAGGAAGATGGACATGCCAGGCCAGAAGGGCAGAGAGCCAAAGACAGACAGGAGACCACACCAAAACTGGAAGAACTAGGTCAGGAACCAGATGAGCCAGGACCCTGGTGAGGGTGCTAAGAACAAATACATTCTTTTCTGGGCAAACCCCACAACAAATAGAGTGCTATAAGCCCAATGCCTGTAGCAAATAGGGGATTTCAAAAGAAGCATAGATAAGAAGAGAATAGCTAAATATGACAGTCTACTCTTGGACATTAAGAACATGTCTATTACACAATTCTCTTCTACTCAAGAAAGAAAATATACTATTTGAAGAACCTTTTTGCTTTTAGCTAGAAACTTACCAAATGCTCCTTTTCAGGTTAGTGTATCAGCACCTAAGCCTTGGCTCTAACTGAAAAACAGAGACTAGAAATCAGAACCAAGAAATATGACATAAAATCGAAGCAGTGTTACATGCGTGTGAGTGACTGCTGACTGTCATATGCATCAGGGATTTATCCCAGGAAAGGAACTACAACCAACTGATTGGCAAATTTACAAGCTACTTAACAAGTACTTTATAAAGGTCAGAACTATGGGGCACAGGGCAGGTAAGAGTTCCTGTCCCTGCTTACAAGGCTTGTAAACTAGTTTACAAAAGCTGCCTTGCACCCAGAAACCCATAGACTTGATCTGAAGGAAGCAAAAAGTCTGAGAGAGGTTGTGAGGACTTGGAGGGTACAGAAGAGGCACTAACACTATTCTGAGGGGGGAAAGGGGCCAGAACCTCTGAGTTTTTTCAAGACTGTGTTCTAGAACAGAAGTGTAAAAGTTTAACATCACTCTAAGAACATTCTTCATTTGTATAAGCTAAGATCTTATCCTGGAATGTAGGGGGCATCAGGTACCTTTAACTACCCTAGAGAAAATCCACCTGCATAGGTGCTCTGAGCAGTCCCCACATGGGGCTTCCCTGCCCCTCACTCACTCACAAGGGACTCTCTGCTCTGTACCCTGTGGGAGATACCCAGTCTGCCCAGGCATCAGTCTCATCAGGACTCAGCACCTCTCCCCATCACTGACCTTCACCCAGCATAGGCTTGGATTTCTGGGTCCTTCCCCAGCAGCTTTTCCTTCATGCTGGTCCTCACACTGTGCCTTCCTCCCCTCTCTCACACCCCCCCTGCAGTTCCTGTCACAGCCCCTAACAGCACACTGTCCTGCCTCAGTCACATCCCCCACCAGAGCCATTTGAACTCCGTGGGGCTCAGCAAGGCAGTCCCTTTCATTATTCTGAATGCATTCTAGAATAATGCATCATGTAGTCTGGAAATAATGGACCTCACTACAAACACCACGCAAGGACACGTCCCCCTTGCGTAATAGAAACTCTTCCATAATTCACAATATGCAAGTTCTAATGGCTGATGAATAATTTGGAAGCAGTGAAAGCACTCTGTGGCACTGACATGCTGGCTTTCAGAGTGTGTTCACTTCACCTCTGGTGCCAAAGCACCTCATCCAACCCTGCTATGTCACTGCGGTCACCCAGGAAACTAGAGGATGATTCTGTCCCTAGACAACCCACAGCTCACCATCCACACGCACCAAAATCTCTCTGCTCTACACGTAAACACCATTTACCCCCCAGGTTTCAAACTGAAATTAGTCCCTGGCACAGCGGCCTTTGTGGCTGACCCTTCTGATTGAGCCAAGGAAGAGAGAGGTTTCTGGAGGCTGCAAGGCATATGTCAAGGTTGATCCTGAACACAGACAGGATCATGTTCTAGGAGCCCTGTGCAGGAAGTCTGTCCAGTGCCCGTTCCCTTTATCTTCTGTCAACAAGAGGTGCAAGCTTCTACCACACTGTCGTTGCCACTCTGATAGTCTGCCCAAGCATGCTGCCCAAGTGACTATTCATCACACCCACTCAAACTATGAGCCAAAACAAATGCTTCTCCTTATTTTTGTCTTTGTTACATATGTGGTCACAAAGCAAGTGGTGTGACAACAAATATTTGAAAGAGAATTAAGATGGTAACCACATATTATGAACATTTATCACAGGAAAAAAATGGACAAATAAATTTTCCTAGCAACCAAGTCTACCAACATTTTAAAAAGAGACAAGGACATGCAACACATTCAAAACATTCTGGGACCATAGTCTCAGATAAAATAGGATAACTGATATTCTTAAATAATAAAGAATATACAAAACTGCTCCCCTTTCTTAATAATTATTTATTGAGTTATAGGTCTATTATCCTACTGTGCCTTTACAGACTACTAAAAAAGAAAAAAAAGAAAAGAAAAGAAAAAAAGCCAGGTGAGGCAGCATATACCTTTAGTCCCAGCACCAGGAAGACAGCCTGGACTACAGATTGAATTTCAGAACAAACAGGGCTATGTAGAGAGAATGTGTCTAGAAAATAGAAAAAGAAAAAAAGAAAAAGGAAACAGAAAAGGAAAAAGAAACAACAACAAAAAAGTTCCCAAAATTATGGGACAAAAGTTTTAGTTATCAAAAAGAAAATTATGGTTTAATTGTTGCTGTTTTCCATGCTGTCATGTAAAAAGTCTCATCTTCATCGTTTTTTTCATACAGGGACAAATGCTACTTTATAGTAGTCACACTGTGACAATATTCCTTACGTTAAAACAACAACAAGAAATCATTCCACAGTTCTTTCCCAGAGGACGACCAGGGACACAGGCCAGCTGCCGGAGGAAGTGGCACCGACAAAGGCCTGAGTCCCTGGGATGACCTGCAGATGGTGCCCTGACAAGGCCCAGGCAGCTGCTGCACACCTTGCTGGGCCTCTGGTCTGACTCCAGCCCTCTGCCCATTTATTATTCCTCTTCACCTCACTTCTGAGGCTCTTTCCCTCCTTCCTTTCTCTGGAGCCCACAGTGTCAGAAGAGGAAGGACATTTCCTCACTGGAGTGGCCAGTGTAGCCCAAGCTCTTGGTAAAGAGGGAAGAAAGGTCTTCCTATATAAACCTGTGACAGCACCAGCAAAGAGCAGGACAGATGCGTCTGCTCAGGCTTTGCCCTGCTAGTGTCAGTGGGATGGGAGCTGGAGGAGGATGCTGGGTGCCACACCTGGATGAGGAGGCCTCCACCCTTCATGTGAACTCTCAGCCTTGTGTGTGTGTACAGGAAGCCCCTTCTCTCTCGAGTGTGTACTTTAATTTCTTAGAAGGCACTGGAGGGAAAGGACTGTTCCTTTGAGACCTCCCATCTGACTTTGTCTTCAACACCAGAGCTTTATTTCTCCCACAAGATCTCCACAGAGCCCCGAGTAGAAAATGGCTCATTTCCTCAGGTTATTAGGTAATGAAAGATTTTTTTAAGATTTGTTTTTTATTTTTTAAAGTTATATGTATATGTGTGCACATATGGGTATGTACATATGAGTTCAGGTGCCCTTGGAGGCCAAAAAACCAGGCACTGGATGCCACTGGAGATCGTGTACAGATGGTTGTGTATGCCTGGCGTAAGTGCTTGAAACTTATCTCAGGTCTTCATGAAGAACAGTATGTACTGTTAACCAAAGCCATCTTTCCAGCCCCAATGGTAATGATGCAAGAGCTAAACCCTCCTAAACTGCAATTAATCTGTCACTTTACTTGCTGTCAAAAATCAAGGAAAGACTTACAGATAAAACTCTAGTGAACACCACATGACTCCAAGCAACTTATGAAAAGAAACATCCTGTAGGTTATGTTTGCCCAGCTGTGACTCATGGCACTGCAGTCAAAACACACCTGGAAGAAAAATGTTACATATTAGTAATAATTATTAGTGGTCCTATTATATTGTACAACACAGTACACAACTAGCTTAGCAGGGGTGTAACATTCACACTTTAAATTCTGATAATTAGGAACCAAACCTATTTGTTTGGTACTGTGGCAGCAGGGCTAAGCTAGGTGAGGCTTCCTCCCATTCTCTGCCTGTTTTCCCCTGTGCCACCATGCTGAACAGGCCATTATCTTTCACCAATGACTTCCTAATTCTAGGCATCACTGTTGTCATCTCCAAGATGCCTGTGTCCCTGATCAGGTAAGTCAAGCTTTCACTGCAGGTATGACTTGTTAACAAGCAGGCCATGGATGATAAACCATCAGTACAAGGGCATCATGAACTACATTATCGGCATCTCCAAAGAGCAGGGTGTACCGTTTTTCTAGACTGGCAATCTGGAGAATGTTACCAGCTAATTCCCTGCCCAAGCCCTCAACTTTATGGTGAAGGATAAATACAAGTAGATCTTCTTGGGGATACAGACAAGTGAATGTACATCTGGAGCTATTCTGATAGCAACTGGCCTCTGAAGGAGTTCCCCATTTCATCTCTTGGCCAGATTTTGCTAGAACCTCCTAGGCAGCTGACACAGAGAAATTAGGCACAGACTCTGCCAGCCTGTGGGACTTTGGTGAATATCACAAACTGGATGGAATCTGCTGTCTTTAACAAAGCTCTGACATTTCTGTTCAGGGTGGCAGAAAATACTGCATGATGTACTTTAGTATATGCAACATAGTTGAGGGCATTCTGCCTGACCTCAAGAACACAGACATCCAATAATCAGTTAGATGATCACATAGATGGTCATAGCCAGTGTCACCTCCCCTCTTCCTCACAATGGGATGGATTCTGATATAGTTTAAGGAGCTCAGATATTATATACAGTGTTTGAGATCTTTTACACAGACTCTGTCAACTGTTAGAGGAATTTTTTTTTTGTCTGAAATAAATATCTCACACTGTAACTCAGGCCAACCTGAAACTTCCTATTTATCCCAAACTAGCCTTGAACTTGTGATCATCCTCCTGCCTCCCCCTCCCAAGTGCAGAGATGATAAGCGTGACTCACCATCCATTCTTAGGGAAAGACTTCCAAAGATGAGGTGTGCAAAGGTGTGTGGCCCAGCTTCCTTTGAGGCAGGAGCAGTGCTTTTGTCCTGATGCTTTCAACAAGCTGAAGAAAGTGATTTAAGCTGGGCCTCTCAACAGAAGCAGAACCAAGAGAATGAGGACCCAGTCTTGGTCCTAATCAGATGTCTGGGAAAGAGTCTTGAAAGGGAGCTAATTGTGGTCATTTTTCATCACTGGTACCCCATTCCATATGTTAATTACTGGGGGATTAATGGTGTTATGGTGGTCCCTTCGTCAGGCAGACCAGGGACTTTTAGGATGCATTATGTTGTATTTACTTAAAACCAATGAATCATGTCTTTCTTTTGTATGTAAATGCCATTTCTTCTTGTAGAGCTAAATATTTACAGTCATATTCTATGCCAGGCATTCTGCTGCAAAACAATAAAACAACATGAAAAGAAGCATTACCTAGGATTTTAGAACCTTAAATTTTTATTTTTATTTTGTATGTATGAGTTTTTTACCTGCATATATGTCTGGGCACCCTATATGTGCTTGGCCTTTGGAGACCAGAAGAGGGTTTAGGATCCCCTAGAACTGGAGTTATAGATGGTTGTGAGCTGCCATGTTGGTGCTAGGAATTGGAGCAGCCAGTGCTTTTAACTTCTGAGCCATCTCTCCAGCCCAAATTTTTAGAACTTTAATCATCTGTAATAATATTGGGGCTGGGAGTCAGCTTAACTGTTAATAACACTGGCTGTTATCGGAACACCTAGGTTTGGTTCTCAAACCTAGCCACAGTCATCAAACTCCAGTTCCAAGGATTCTGATGCCCTCTTCTGGCGTCCATGAGCACCAGGCACACAGACATACATGCAAGCAAAACACCTACACACCTAAAATAATTTTTTTAAAAATTGTAGTATAAACTCTCTGTGGTCAGGTACTTGCTTAGCATGTTTGAAGCTTTGGGTTTGCACTGATGAGGGGTTGGTTATTCATGGGGCCTAGGGAGAAGTATCAATATAACTACTGTATTATATTAGCAATACTTTATTGACATGTAGTACGCAGTGAAGAGAACTTAGGTCTGTAAGCTATATCCTGCCCTATTTGCCTCTAAACCTTCAGTAAGAAACCTAGCACATAAATGAATACTGACCAGGACCATACCCAGCAGGTACACTCTCCCTTAAAATCCACTGGGCAGTGGCTGTATCTCACATGACAGGCTCCTGGGCATGATTCTTCTCTGCACTAACCGTTTGCCCAGTCATCCTCCACCTTTTGTGCAATTTCTGCCTCTCTTTTTACCAAAGTTGTCTATGTGACCGGTAAAATGTGGAAAAAGACAACATACCATTTTCTAGATTAGGTTATAAAAGGCACCATGGTAAACTGGGTGGTATTGGCACACTGGGCAGAGGGAGAGAGGCAGAGGAAGGCAGAGCTCTGTGAGTTCCAAGGACAGCCTGATCTACACAGTGCGTTCCGGGACAGCCAGCAAACAAACAAAATGTCTCAAAAAAAAAAAAAAAAAAAAAAGAGAAAAGAAAAAGAAAGAAAAACCGGCACCATGGAAACAGCACAAACCAAAATTCCCAGCACTCAAGAGGCAGAGGCAGGAACATTAGTAGTTTAAGACCAGGTTGGTCTACATAGTGAGACACTACCTTTATTTAAAAAAAAAAAAGACACTGACGTCTCTCTATAGCGGGTCACTTCTAAATAATCATGTATCAAGATCAAGCACACTAGGACAGCCCCGTGGAGAAAAGTGACAAGGAAACCT
This sequence comes from Mastomys natalensis, assembly GCA_021653895.1. Taxonomy (NCBI): domain Eukaryota; kingdom Metazoa; phylum Chordata; class Mammalia; order Rodentia; family Muridae; genus Mastomys; species Mastomys natalensis. The sequence continues at coordinate 89,987 of JAJTUV010000102.1, forward strand.
GGTGCGGCTGCTAGCTCAACAGCTAGAGAGGACCCGACCAAGCGCGCCATTTATGTGAGGTGCTGTTAACTTCTGAGGAAACGCCACCAAACGCCAAATCACCCCTGGGGGACACCAACCACAGCCCAAAGTACGATTTCACCGAAGTATATACAATTCGGCAAGACCATGGACCGTACTGGACGTCTACGGAGCACGAGTGAGGGTTTACTCACCGGCGTGGGCGAGCGGTCGGCCAAGTCACTCAGAACCCGCGTGGGCGAATACGACCGTTGACCAACCGAGCGGCTCGTCCTCCTCCTCCCACGTCCGCTGCGGGGTTCCGGGCTCGCCAGGCGGCCGCTACATGGTTGCTAAGCACAAAGCGCAGGCGGTAGAAGATGGCCAGGATGTCCTGATTGCCAAGGGCCCCCAAGCCCACCTGAGGATCCAGAGGCATGGCGCCGCGAGCAGGCAGGACCTCCCGAGAGCAACTGTTGCCTCCTCAGAGACCAACTGCCGACAGCGCGCCCCTGCGGCGCGTGGAAGTAAGCTCCACCCAACGCCCCGCCCACCACGCCCCGCCCACACCAAGAACGCCAGCCACTCTTCTTTCGCCTCTCACACAGGTCGCTCTGGCCCCGCCCCCAAGCCCCGCCTCCTCGTTGCCCCCGTGCTTCTCGCTCTGTTCTTGACCCCACTGGCTCGGGCTTGGCGTGCAGCCTCCAAGTGCTCAGGTGCACCTTCGCCAGGCACCTCACCAGAAGGCTGTGGAGTGGCTGAAGCAGGGCTTTACCCTCACGCTGTATTGTCACTTGTCCTGTTTTATTCTCAGCTAAAGCCAAACCCTGAATCTGTGGTAGATTTTTTTTTGTAGAAAATTTTGTTTTCAGCTACTGAGTATTTAAGCTACTCAGTATTTAAGAGCGCTGAGTGCTCTTCAAGAGGACCCGAAGTTGGATTCCCAGCATCCACATAATGGCCCACAACTTCAGTTCCAGGGGGACTTCACACCTTCTTCTGGCCTCCACAGGCACTATAGGTTCGCGGTACATAGATATACATACAGGCAAAGCACACTAACAGAAAATAAAAATCATACACACACACACATACAGAGAGAGGGGCAGAGGTCGTATATAGTATAGTTTAGCATCGAGGACGAACTTGACTTTTTGATCCTCCTGTGTCCATAAACCGAGTGTTGGGAGGACATACATGCATTACCATTGTGTTTCTGCTCGGATGGAAGGGTATCCTGAGACTTGGAAGCCCAAGAACCATACTGCTCTGAGGGGATAAGGTAGAGGAGAAGGTATTGCAATGTTTTCTGTTGGCCAGCTACTCCTGAGCTTGGGGCCCTTCTCTAGAATGTGGTTGATATATCCAATGAGACATTAACTGTGCATATCTGTGTATATGGATGTGGTAATCTGAAGAGTCCAGGATGTGGTGATCCTCTGGAAGAGCCTTATACACTCTTAAGTAATGAGCCATCTTTCCAGCACCCCTCAAGCTTAACTAGCACCTAGGCTCTGCCCCAACCTGTTGTGGATAGCCTCAGCCTTGTATTTTGATCCTAGTTCCCAGTGGATAGCCCCAGGCTTGTATTTTGATCCTAGTTTCACCCTCCTGGGAGGGACTGCAGAGGAGGATTGAATCAATGTTGTGGATAGCCCCAGCCTTGTATTTTGATCCTAGTTCCCAGCGGATAGCCTCAGCCTTGTATTTTGATCCTAGTTCCACCCTTCTGGGAGGGGCTGCAGAGGAGGATTGAATCTGTACACAGGTGAAGTCTTGTAAACCTTCTGTCCAATTAAAACCTGTAAAATAAAGGCTAGAGCCAGAGATTGGTCAGTAGAAGGGGAGGCAGAGAAAAAGGCTTAGGGGAGGAGAGAGTGAGAGGAATTCGATATAAAAGGAGGCAGAAGAAGAAGGCAGAAGCAGAAGCAGGAGGAAGCAGGCAGAAGAAAGCCGACGGTAGAAGGGTAGAAGGCAGCCATCTATCCGGCTTGGAGGTGAACTGCAAGTTATAAGGGATCTCATAGCCGGGGATTAGAGTAGTGTAGTGGTAAATCTGTCCAATCCAGGCGTGCAATTTATACCATAATTATTGAGTTGTGTTTTCCTTTATTGGTCTCCTTCAGGTAGGAGATTTTACAGACAAATTTGGGGATTGAATAATTCCTTCTGCTACAAATTGGCGCCCAACGCCAGAGGCCGATTAAATAATTTCTACCACAAATTGGTGCCCAACGTGAGGCCGATTTAAATATTATTTCCCACTACACCAACCTTATGTGACATCAGTAGCCAGAAGGCTGAAACTCCAAAGCAAGGCGCCTCTTTTACTAGGGTGAGTGTGGGGTAGCTGGAATCTGGAAAATGTGGCCTCAGGTAGAGTGCCTGTAGACGAACAGGTTTGAGAGTCAAGTTCAGCTGGCTGCTTCCCAGCTCTTCGGCTTTCAGCATTTTCTTCTCCAGAGGTGCCATTTGCTCATCTGCACTGTTTTGTTAACTTTTCTAGAGACACTTTCTCTCTTTACCGTAGGTCGAGCACCAACGACAACTATGACAACTAGGCACAACCAAAGTTCCAGCCAAATCTAGCCGACCAAACCAATTACTTTAATTAGGGTCCTTTACAGGAGCACTGGTGGTGGGGGGAGAGAAGGGGAGGGATCTATCATAAGATGAATGAGCAATTATGGGTAGCACTGAAGAAAAGCTCCCACCCCCAGTGACCACTGACAAGCTACTCCAGCCTCTGGAAGGGACAGGGCTTAATGGGCCTGGAAAAGTCAGAGAGGTCTGATAGTCTACTTTGTTGGCCACACATGGGGTTGCTGAATTCCCTGTCCCCTTCACGAGTGACTTAGACAAGCAATGGCCTGTGTCACACCCAAGGACAGAGTTTGGCAACACATATAAAGGTTTAGTGCTGTAGACCAGTTTCCAATGAAGTCTTCCAAAGGCCTATGGCACCACCTTCCAGAAATGTAAGACTCACTCAGCCCATCCAGTGAGCCAGTCTTGGGGACGTGCGGCAGCTGCAGAGAATGTGTATTTATGAGCCAGGGCTGGACTTTGTCCAACTGCCACCAGAAAGAAAGCTAAATGTGCCTAGACAGTCATAGACTGGATCCAAGTGAGAACAGGAGTGAGTGCCTCTGGAAGACACTACCAGTGACTAGTGTTTGAAAGAGAACACATTAACTTCTGTGTAGGTCAGACACATCTGGTATAAACCCACTGAATCATGAGCAGCCTCATCTGATTCTATCATCCTCTGGACTCTCAAACTCTGCACACTCTAAAGACACTAAAAAATTTAGTGATTCGCCAGGCAGTGGTGGGGCATGCTTTTAATCTCAGCACTTGGGAGGCAGAGGCAGATTGATCTCTGAGTTTGAGGCCCATTTGGTCTACAGTGAGTTCCAAGACAAAGCTACATAGAGAAAACCCGTTTCTTTAAAAAAAAAAAAAAAAAAAAAAAAGTAAATTTAGTGCTGATAGATTATAAAAAAAAAAAAAAGGTAGATGTTAACACCATTACCTCTTAATGAAACAGAATAGTTTCATTACTATAATATTTGTAATTTGACGTAAAAATTGACATTGAAGCATTGATACAAAATCTTGTACCTTTTGTGTGTGTGTGTGTGTGTGTAGAGGTACACATGCATGCATGTACACTTGGTTATGGTGGCTCAAGATGTTTTCTGTCATAACTCTCCACCTTATCCTGAGGCAGGGCCTTTCACTTGAGCCCAGAGCCTGCCAATATGGCTAGTTTAGCTAACCAGCTTGTTCCTGGATCTGCTGTCTTCACCTTCTGAGCACTTAAGTTATGGAAAGCTGTGCTACCCATCCAGCATTCATGTAAGCACCAGGGATCTTATACAACAGGTGTATTTACTATCCTCAAATACTAGACACAAATCAAATATTCTTCTATTGGGTGAATGAATCCCAGTGTGCTTTTCAATGGAAACTATCCACAAGGAACAAAACGCTAGCACACAAAACTCTAAGAACAAATCTCAAAAGAACCATGTGGAAAGACCAATTTCCCTTTTCGTGTATGTGTGATATACATGTGTGTGTGCGCACATGCAGGTGGGTATGTATGTGTATGCAAGTACATGTGGAGACCCAAGGTTAACATTGGGAATCTTCAATTACTCTTCACCTTATCATCTGGGGCAGAGTCCCTCAATCAAATCCAGGGCTTTTTTTTTTTTTTCCTTTCTGAATTGCTATTTTGCCTACATGTATGACTGTGTAAGGGCATCAGATCTTGGAGTTACAGTTTTGAGCTGCTATATGGGTTCTGGGAATTGAACCTGGATCCTCTAGAAGAACAGTCAGTGCTCCTAACTGCTGAGCCATCTCTCCAGCCCCAAACCCAGGGTTTTTCCAAACAGCTAGTCTAGCCAGCTTGTTCCTGTCTTGCTCTGAGGATTCTGTCTCTACCTTCCCAGGCTTCAACTACAAGTGGGATGGGACATCCTTCTGGCATGTTCTGGGAGCTCTAGAGATCTGAGTCATGTCTACAGCCCAAAGGCTACCATTTGTATGATCTCAGTCATAAGACTTTCTGGAAATGGAAACACTATAGAGGTCAGTACAAGCCAGGCACGGCAGCTCATGCTTGTGGTCTGAGCACTCATGAGGCTGAGGCTGGAGGATTGTGAGGTTAAGCTAGCACAGACTCGACAGACTGTGTATAAAAACAGTAGTGATTTCCAGAACGGAGATCTAACATAGTTGACTAGGAAGATGGGGAAACTTGAGAGTTCTGCCTTTTGACTGGTGTTGGTAGCATCAAGGGGCCAGTTGTACTCTGACTATGGAGAGGATCAGCTGGTCTCAGTATATACTTAGAATTCACCATGTCTATCAGGTTGGTCTCCAACTCAGAGAGATTGCCCTGTCTCTGCCTCCCAGGATTAAAGGTATCCACAACCACACCTGGTGCTAAGTGTCAGGGGCACCAGTGGGCAAAGGCAAGGGGCCCAGTGCTGTGTCCTCTGAGGCAAGTGCTCTCAGGCCAACAACATAGTCTAGCTTGAAGGAACCTGGGCTGTCATGTCTGGGTCTGAAGTCTGGGCTGTTCCATAGTAGCTTTTCCTCTTTGATCAAGTTGCCACTGAGACTCAAAAAAAAAGGTAATACTACCAAGTGCACTGATTTGCCATGAGGATTAAACAAGTCAGATGTTAAAAGTTTAGGACAGGGACTCATACAGAGTGAGACAGATGTCTACTCTGAATGGCCAGTTTTAAAGATGAGCAAAGTCAGGCTCTAGGAACTCAAGAGCTTTCTGCAAGGGCTCTGGTGACTGGGGTCACACAAGAAGATCCAAGCTTGGGTGCACGATCCTATTACAACTGACAGCAGATCCCAGCTTTTTTTTGTAGATGATGATGTGTGTGTCCTCACAGGTGGCAGAAATGGACAGGACCCCTCAGGCCTCCTTAATATGTGTAGTGTATGCAAGTGCATGTGGAGACCCAAGGTTACCATCCTACCCTAAGGACTTCAGCCCCATGGGCCAATCACCTCTGCCAATATCCTTTTCTGAATCACCACCACTGTAATGGGGATGGTGTCAATGAACAAGTATCAGAGACACATTTATCCTGCAGTGGTGCTGCTCTGGCTTTGAGTCTGGTACTTCACCCACAGGCTGAGCCACACTGAGCTTGGCCTGGTCAAGCTGTTTCCATCATGGCTCTAGTTCTTCCAACTGTGGAAAATTTGGGTCTGGTTTCATCCTGGCCCCAGGGTCCTTCTGCCTCTTCCTACTAGAGGGAGGACCTCACAGGTGAGACTGAGAGGTCATTGTCCACCCATTTGTATGGATACCCCCTCACCCAGATAGGGGTCTGTGTCTCCTGAAGGCATCTGGAAAATGGATGGGGAGGGTGGAGAAATCTTGTCTTGAAAACTCATGGCAAGATCCTGTACAAGAGAGCAAAGAGTGTTTGGTCTATGAAGAGATGGTGGTGGTACAGCAAGTAGCTCAAAGAACAGGTATGACCCAGAGAGCCTGCCTTCCTGGGTCTCTTGGGCTTCTGGACATCCCAGACACTCCACAGTCATCCTAACTGATCTCACTTTGCAGTAATGAGGCTCAGGTATTTGCTAGTGTTGAGGTGCTGTCCTCTTCAGTCCATCGAGGAGGAGGGAGGGAGGGAAGGAGAGAGGGAAGACTCAGGATGCTTTGTACTGGAATTGGGGAGAAGTTTAAGAACCAGGGAGTGCTTTGCCTCATCTGATATAGTACTGGACTGGGAGCACCTACCTGTCTTATTATCTGGAGCCTCCGAGAATCAACACATATGACGGCAGACGTTCTTGTCCCCATGCAGGACTGATCTGGCATCTTCCCAAGGGTACACACTGGTTCTATTTTGTTTGGGCTATTGGGAGCCTAGCACACAGTAGGTACTCAGTAAATGCTTGTATGTGTATGACTATCTGGTGGATGAATCAAGCTCTTGCCTACCAGTAGAGGCAACCTGATTTATGTATGTCACTAGCTGCTTGCTATGTCTGCTGGCAAGTCTTGCCTTCCTCTCATCTGGCCTCAATTTCCCTCTTCCCTCTGAACCATGAGGGAGTTAGTATAGTCCCCACAGGATGGGATCCTTTATAAACCTTCCTTCATTCCCAACCTAATGAGGATGAGGTATAAACAGTTCCCTTCAGGCTTGCCTTAACAACCCGTGGCATCTGAATGGCTCAGCCCCACAGGCTCCTCAGAGAAGGCTAGACCAAGACAAGCAGAGGCAGGCTGGCTTAGATAGCTCCGTTACGCATCTGCAGTGACCTCTGACCAGTGTTTGAGCTTGCACTGTAGCAGAGTCAGACCCCAGCCTGGTCACTGAACCATGCTTACATTCCAGTGCAGAGGAGCAGGGCTTGATGGGATATGATGAGACACCTTGTTAGCTCCCATGGAGCTCCTATCCAGGGAGAGTCTGGGGCTCACTACATTCCAACTAGAGTGTGGAGAGCTCTTGGAATTGCTTCCAGGAATCTGACAAGAATATTACATTGGGCTAGAACAAAGGAGTGGGCTCAGATAAGAATTTGACATCAGAGCCGGGCGGTGGTGGCGCACGCCTTTAGTCCCAGCACTTGGGAGGCAGAGGCAGGCGGATTTCTGAGTTCGAGGCCAGCCTGGTCTACAGAGTGAGTTCCAGGACAGCCCGGGCTACACAGAGAAACCCTGACTCGAAAAACCAAAAAAAAAAAAAAAAAAAACAAAAAAGAATTTGACATCAGGCTAGGACAAGGAAGCAGGCTCAAGATGAATATAGCTGAGGAATGTGTTCTTTATATCTTGATTGCCTGTTAAGCCTCTGAATACAGTAATCATGGGACCTTTGTTTATGCCCAGTTTGTTCCTTAACCACTCTGTTTATGCCTTAGGACTGACCATATTCTCTGATGTACCTAGAATGATATAAAAGCAGACTGGAAAAATTAAACTTGTTTCAGCGTTAGCACTTGCTGGAGTCATACTATAATGTCTAATTCTATTTTTTTTTAATCCTCACTTCCTCCTTCAAGACCCTGTCGTCTGAGCTGGCTTGGTCACTAGAGTCAGCTCAGGGGCCCTAGTGGTAACTAACAGCTTTGATCCAGTGTGGGAGCTATGGGAGGCCAAGAGGACCTGGGATCCCAACCTGGGTGGTATAGAAAGGGCAGCCAAGGGTTGTACAGAGCCTAGCCCGAGCCTAGGTGATCATAACCATAAGGACTTGTAGAGTTCTATGGCACCCTATCCCCATCCTCCTATGAAAACTAAGGGACGGTGCTTCCTGTGTTTAACCCCCAGGGAAGGGTAGGAGATAACAGGATGGCAGTACGGGACCCTCAAGCTTCCTTATTTGAATATGGGTGTTGAGAAAGGACCTTGCAGGATGGTCATTTCTAGTCCCCAGGACAGCAAGAAGACACTGGTGCTGCAGATCTGAGCTGGGCTTTGACTATGGTCTGCTCACAGAGCCTCGGGCAAGTCACTGACCCAGAGGTTCTAAAACCTGTCTATGTTTCTAGTAACTCCAGCCTGCCACCCAGCGGCAAGCCAGAGGAGTGTTAAGAGCACCTGACTGGTGCCCACCCCACTCCCAGTCTTACTGTGGTGTTCAAGATATATCCCCACTTCTGGGCTTGCCAGCTGTGGGGAAATCTGCCTCTGCTGTCTCCCACTTTGTCTTCTCTCTGCTGTTTGAAGCAAGTAGAGGCAGAAGCTGGTACCCACACAGAGCAATGGGTGGCCTGCTGGGGGACTCAAGTACGGCTCAGAAACTGGCACGGCAGAAGACACCCACGACACAAAAAAAAGAGACTAAAGGACAAACACTCAGGCTCTGCTTCTGCTGAGTAAAGCGACACTGCAGGAGGGCCAGAGAAGCTTTACTAGTACTTGAAGAGAGCAGCAGCAGCAGCAGTCCGTTCACTTGGACTGGTCAGGGCTACCATGCTGGTTTTATCTCCTTAGCTGATCCTAACAGGAGGCGAAATCCTTGGAGGTTCTCTGTGCGCGTAGGACCAGCTGGGACCTGCATTGATCACATTACACCCAGAGATCATCTACTTGAGAAAACATAACAGTGGCACACAATGGTCAACACACAGTAGGCACACACAGGTATGGGGAAGAATGGCTGCTGTCAGGGGAGAGAGGGTGGAACCAGGGATGCCCTCCACAGGGATGCCCAAGGTGCCTCAAGTCCCCAGCCTCTGGTGCAGTAACTGAGCCATGGCCCTGAGAAGGGATTCTAATGTACTGGATTTTGCTGTTTCAAAGCTGGTACACCCCCAAGGAGACAGGTCTATCAGCTGTGTGAACATGAGGGTGGATGCAAGGCAAAGGGGCTCTCAAACACACAGGATCAACTGTTTATTGAGTTTTGTTGTTGTTGTTCTAAAATACTATACATTTAAAGGAGTTTCTAAACATTAAGGACTTTACAGCTTTTGGTCATTCTGTAGCTTAGGAACAGGATTTCTGCTGGTAAGTTCTCATGACACACAGCCACTGTCAAACAGTGCTCATGGCAAACACTGAAGAAATACAAGTTGCTGATGTGCACCATTGCACACTGTCCGAGCTAACAAAGTAAAGTCCTCTTCGTGCCCACCCCTGGGGCTCACAACAACCCCACTGCACCTGAGGACAAGGGCAACTGGAGGACCTTACGTGTGTGTGTGTGGGGGGGGGGGGGGAACTCCTCAACTCTCCAGTGAGTGACACAGGGACTGTGAAGCCTGTGACTACAAAGTCCTAGGAGCTTTTCCAGTGCTCTGTCATGGAGCTTGGAACCCGGGCCAATGAGAGTCCGTCTTCTCAGCAGCTCCACTCAAAGGCCAGAGCCACATCGTAACTGGTGGGGCTGTTAGCCAGCCGTGCCTGTGCTTCAATGCAGGGGCTTCAAGCAGTTGACCAGATCTGCTGTCAGAAGCCACGAGCTCTCATTCAACAGTGGGTGAACTCTATAGATTCTCTGAATATCAAATAATATATACAGATATACATTGAGACACAACGGTCTAATGTAAAGCATCTTAAGCTACAGATGCAGCTGTTTTGAAAAGTTAGTCTTCTTACTGTTAACTTTCCAAATCACTAATAAAACTGTTAATCTGCAAAACTGAAGCAGGGATAGAGTGAAAATAGTCTCTAAACACAGATGTGTTGGGGAGCTGCACAAGGTTACCCCTGCCATGGCACTTGCCATGGAGCCCCTGCTGCAGCAACCCTGTATCTGGACACAGCACAGAGAAATGAAGACAGCTCACATGGAGAACATCTCAGATCAGTGTAGGCCATAATTTAACTGACTGGAAGAGCATATAAAAAGTATAACTGTACACTGCCTTTAAATTAAAACCTCAAACTCTTTACTCAGAAAATGACATGTAAGTCTGTTCACTGAACTTGCAGATAGGGCCTCATCAGAGAAAATAATCAATGGAACAAGAATCAGTATGATCCGTCATTGACTCAGGAGAGAATAAGGGTGAGAAGGTGCAGATCCATGATAGAGAGCTGGTGGGGTGGGGAGGGGCCTGGCCCTCGCTGTCGGACCGTATCTTCCTGTGCCTAGATCTGCCCAGATCTGCTTAGAAAGGGGCCAAGTGCCCAAGGAAATCACCAGCTCATCTGCCTTCAAAGCACACCAGGAAGCCAACAACAACAGAGCCATTGTCTTTTGCAGGTGGAGTGGATGCCTACATGGCTGCTGGGGGCACTAGAGGTGTCACTGCCCAGGCCAAGGCTAACGGAGCTCCTCAGCTGCCCATTTCCATCTCTCCGCCAGCCTGCCCATGGACTGTCACTGGATAGCCTCGACATAGTTGGCTGGGTATAGGCCAACCTGGCCGCTGTCTAAACGCCCCTTGCACCAGCCCTGTTCATCTTCGTCCTCTATCTTGGTCAGCTCATCCCCTGCAAGACAAACAAGGGTAGTCTTAGCGAAAGGGTGGGCAACACCGACCACAGGAAGTCATCTGTGCACACAAATCCCATGTGGGTATGAACATGCTCCCAGAAGGATCCACCAAAGGTCTCCAGGGCAGAGGGATGGGCATCTTCCTGAAGGTAAAGCAAGACCCTGGATATTTCACTACTAATTTGTATTCAAAGTTTCTGACGCAGAGGCCACTGTGATCTAAAGATGGCGGCTCTCAGAGCGACCCTGGAGCAAGCAGCAGATTATAACCAGATTATAACCGTTCCAGGTTCAGCCTCGCACCTATCCTGTGTCCCAGGCTGCCTTGCTTGGCAACATGCCCCATGTTTTCATTCTGTGTGGTGGCTCAAGGTGTCTTTGGGACTTTGAGGTTTTACTTCCTGAGCCACCACTGGCCTGGCAGAGACCTGGGCCAACAGGGTCTGCTCCCTAGACACTTACATCTGCAGACAAGGAGACCACCAAATGCTAACACATGAGGCTGCAGAGAGTCTGAGTGTGCTGTTATCACGACCCAGGAGCTCACTCTATAGGCAGTAAGGGAAAGGGGCCTGGTGAAAACTGCCTTAGTTCACAGTGAAGACAGAGGGTGGGTCTAGAAAGATTAGCATATTGAAGTCTGCAGCACTGAAGAGAGTGAACAAGAAGATTAGTAGGCACATGAGATACCCAAGCTACACAGCCAAGAGGACTGACAGAATTCAGGACTGGTGATGGCACTCAGACTAGCCCCCAAAGCCTTTGATGGACATATTAGTCATTACTGTTCTTATAATCTTGCTTCTAGTGACAACTAAACAGTTAGCATGGCTTCTTGTGAGAAGCTTATGCCCAGGGGAGCCAAGACAAAGAGCTGACACTGAGGTCACTCAGAACTATTGCAGCTGCATGGTTTGGAGGCTGCGATGTTGACTATTGTGCTAGAGGCAGGTTGCTGAGTAAGCATGAGAACACAGAGCTCTTAATATAACTGACAGCACAGAGATGCCTACAAAGTCGGAAGTACTAACAGCAGCCGGTGGGTAACTGACAGTGAAGGGTGATGGCCAACAAAACACAAGTGAGGGATGGACAGAGATGGCTTTCATCAGGCCCTAACATGAACAGCACACTATCATCTTCCTGGGACAGGATCAGGACATGCAAAATTGGGTCGGGAAAAGGTACTGTAGTGAAGACCCTCACTAGCAAGAACTTGACTTCAAAAACAAAAGACAAGTCCCCCTCGCATGCTGGAGGCCTCTATTCCTAGGAGAGTAATTGGGGAGGTTACCTACCAGCCTTGAAGCTCAGCTCATCATGTTCCTGCCCCTCATAGTCATACAGGGCGCGAACTCGCACTTCCGTTCCTGAGGTAGTATCCTCATCAAATGGATTGGAGTCCCCATTGGCATCCGTGGAGGAGAAAGGGTTGTTAGACTCATCATCAGACCAGTCAGTAGGGTAATTCTGAGTCTTCTCATAGCTGCTGACACTGCAACAGAGGATGACGTGAGGCTCTTAGCATACAACTGACAGAGAATGGGTCCCCACCCAGAGTTCCTGCCCCACAGGCAGGTGCAGCCAGGCTCCTCGGAGCCTTCATGCCATCCACACTCATCCTGAGCCCTCAGGAGAAGCTGGAGGCTGTGAGTATCCCAGAGTAGTGCCTGCAGGTAGAGCTTTACCCACTTCAGCAGGTCCCTGGTTTATATTGCCTGTCTGTCTTCCTGTAGTGGTGCTGCTCAGGCCTTAAAGGGTTAACACAGGACAGAGAAAAAGCAACTGAAGAGTGTTAGCTGTGTGTTAGCTGTGCCCTCCCAGAGAGGTGGCGAGGCCCGACACTGTCCTAGCAGGTCTGGAACACGCCTAGGTCCTGCAGGACCCATGCACTGCTTAAGTGCCGAGGGGTGAGACCCCAAGAGACCCTGGATAGAGAGAGGAGACACAGAGAGCAAAGTGGAAGCCAGAGGGAAGTGTGTGTTCACCAACTTTTTGGCCTTAATGTCCTCCTTCTCACTGACGCTGCTGCCCGTGTCGTCCTCGTCCTCGAAGGGGTTGTAGCTGGACTGTAACTGCGTGGACTGGGCGGGGTTGCTCGGGACACTAAGGTTGCTATGGGGAGAAAGAGAGCTTTCAGGGATCACAGCATGGGGCCCACTAAAGGCCCTGGTGAGGAAGACAGAGACAGTATCTCTAGACTTACAGCAGCTCCTCATCTAATGAGAGGAGAAGGATGCTGACTGAAGATTATTTTATCAGACATGTGGCTCTATGTCGACGAGTCATCATACCTCGATCAACTGTAAGTTAACTGTCCACCGCACGTGCACAAGTACTTCCTGTCTCAGGGGTTCTCCAGTCCCCTAGCCCCTCATTTCCACATAAGGCTTAGCCAGTGGGACAGATGGACACAAAGCAGCAGCCACAGGAAGACTGTATCTATGGAGCAGGGGACTCCCCACTCTGTGATGACCCTTCTAACTATTAAATAGGTCACTGGCCAGCTCCGGGTGCTGGGGTCTCCATTGTCAGAACTGAAGCTCGCTGCATAGAGGGTCTTCTAGTGCTCTGGAGTCAGATCATTCTTGGAGCTCTGCCAATCCCTCCCAGCCCAGTGTCCACTGGAGCACTGCGCACTAGGGAGGGGGCGAGGGCCGCAGGGTGGAGAACACTACTGTCAGGGAGCACCACAAGAACAACATAACAAAGAGTCACCCAAGGCCAGCAGAACTCAATCTGTGGGTCATGACTCCTTTGTAGGTGTGTTAAATGATCCTTTTACAGGGGTCACTTAAGACTGTCAGAAAACAGATATTTTCATTATGATTCATAAAAGTAGCAAAATTACAGTTATGAAGAAGCAATGAAAATAATTTCATGGTTGGGGTCATCACACCATGAGGAACTATATTAATGGGCCACAGCATTAGGAAGGTTGAGGACTACTGGGCTCTATCAGCAACAACTGCCACCTATATCAGTGGCCAGGGCTTTGGTCAGCAGCATCCTTAAACTGAGCAGCTACCACCCCAGAGCCAAGCAGGGGAGGATGGGAAACCCCTCAGATGTCAGGGTGACTGTGACTGGCTGCCCGTGTACAAGCAGTGTGTTTTACACTAGCAGACCCCCTGCCCTCCTAAGCTCCCTGCTCTAGCTGACTTTGGAGGGTCTTGGTGCTGGACACTGAACTGGTACACTGTCTCTGGCTAGCCACTAGTCCACAGGACCTCTGGAGTCCCAGTTCCTTCCATCCAAACCCTAGGCTTAGGCACACAAGGAGGACCTCTGGGTTCTGAGGTTGGGGACTCAACACAGCTTTCTGCAGAGCCTCCAAGCACAGTAGATGAGCAGGACCAGCTTTATGTGACTGGGGAGCCAGGGGTGGTAGGGGCTTAGTGTCTGGGCCATAAGCAAGTCACTGACTAAAACCTGAGCAAAGGGAACCATTATCCAAGCACAGAAGCCGCTAGCCAAGTCCTACAGCATGCACTTTCCAAAATGTTCTAGTGACCATAGTTGGTACTTGTTCTATCCACAAGCTTTTTGAGACAACGAAGTCTGAGTCTTGAAGATAACAAGGTGCTCTGTTCAGGTGCTGAGCCTGACCCGAGGGCCTTGCCTTGCCAGGCAAATGATCTGCTGCTGAGTTACACTCCAAGCATATTCAGAAATAACTAACACTAAGTAAGGGGGACATCTGATGATTCCCCCACTGTCCTGCATCTGTTGGCACCTGTACACAGAAATCCCAATGGGATGATCCCACTGATATGTCTCTATCTGCTGTGTGTACCCAGGGCTGCCCCACGGGAATGAACACAAGCAGCTAACACCAACACCTCCCTTACCAGGATAGGCACAGTGTACAAAAGGCTCCTTCTCTGGATCTTTCAGGAGCTCTAGCATGAGCAGAAAGAGAATAGAGAGATGGGCTCCACCCAGAGTTCAGAGAGTTCCCAGAACACTTGGGAATCATCCAAATGCCCAAGATGGTGGCATCCCAGGACCTGCAGATGTCCTCATTTCTGAAAAGATGGTCAGTTTCAACTGAAGCTGTGACTGGAGCTCACCTGCCAGGCTTGTTCTGTCCAGACTGGTCACCTGTCTGGTTTATTCCTGTTAGGGTAACACCATCAGCAGCCTTCTTCTTCTCTCTCCGGCTGAGAGTTCGATTCAGATCTGCAGACCACTCCTGGGCAAGGGGCCACAGGAAGGAAATGGGAGGTTCATATCTGGGGAACCACAGTGGTCCAAAACACCTGCTCAGCCAGCCCTACCCACCCCGTGCAATTGCAACATTTAGCCTTGTGGGCCCTGCTCTCCCATTTCCAGCAAACCTCAAGCTGCCTCTTAGGCCTAAAGGTTACGATGGTTGGCACCCAAACAACTACAGAGTCCTGGAGTGAAAGAGCATACTTTATAGGACATGTTGGTGACATGAGGGATGGGGATATAGTTTAGTGGTAGAGTGTCTGCCTAGCATACATAAGGTCATGGGTTCTATCCTCAGCAACACACATACCACATATCCATCCCCTCAGCCTCCATCCCAGAAATATTGCATCATGGCCAATGATGCTTACTGTCTTTTATTAGTCCTGGAGAGCCTTCTAATCCCATTCCTTGCTCATCATGGCTCTTAGGCTCTATACTCCCTGTGCCAGGGTGGGCTCTTGTAGTCTTGAGCTAGTCCTGTGGGGAGCCTGGCTGAGGCAAAAGGCTTAGTCCTTAAGTACTAAGGACCTTTTCCATTTATGCTCTGAACTCTAAGTCACCATGTAAACAGCTATCTGAAGGAATCTGAGAAAGTCTGCTACACAGGAAACAGAACCCATGCCTGAAAATAAAACCAGAGGCTAGGTGGCTATCTCACAGCAGAGAAGGCTGGTAGGTAGGCACTGAATGCTCAGGTCTCCAAAAGACTCTCCCTGATATGTCATGCCATGTTTTTTTTGTTTTTGTTTTTTTGAGACAGGGTATCTCTGTGGTGTTCTCGGCTGTACTAGAACTCACTCTGTAGACTAGGCTGGCCTTGAACTCAGAAATCTGCCTGACTCTGCCTCTACCTCTGCTTCCCAAGTGCTGGGATTAAAGGCATGCCCCCATACTACCTGGTTTGTAGTACTTCTAATAAGAGTGACATGCTAGCAACCAGAGAAGAGAGTAACATGCTGGCAACTGGAGGAAAGAGGGTTCATGTCCTGTTGTGGATTGCCATGGTGCTGTTTGTATTTTGATGTTAATTCCACTTCCTCAAGAGGGGGTGCCCCAGGGAGGAAAGGATCACGGACTCAGGTGATTCCATGTGAACCTTCTCCCCATTTTAACTGGTCAAATAAAGGTTAGAGCCTGTGATTGGGCAGTAGAAGAGAAAGGTGGGGTTAGAGGTTTTAGAGAGGATGGAGAGAGGCAGATGAGGAGGCGGAGGAAGAGGAGGAAGAGGAGGTGGGAGGAAGATGGAGCAGAACCACCTGGCCTGGAGAAGCTGCAAGTAGCAAGGGATCTCATAGCTGGGGAACAGAGTAGGGTAGTGGTAGATCTGCCCAATCTAGGCGTGCAGCTTATAAATATAACTGAGTTGTGTGTTCTTTACAAGGGCTTATTGTGGTTGGATATTTACTACAACAATGTCCCCAAAGGGTTTCTGTTTTCCCAACTAACTATTGATATGTATAGTTGGAAAGGTGCTAGGTCTTGATGCATTATCCTTAATGAGTTCTCCTTACCTCCCATCTCCATTTATCAAACAAGTATGATTGTAAGCAGTAAGATGGCTAATCAGGTAAAAGCACTCGCCTTGAAAGAGAGACAACCTGAATTCAAGCCCCATACCCCATGTAAAGATGGAAGGACAGTACCAGCTCTACAAAGCAGTCTTCTGACTTCACACTCCCTCTCCTCTCCCTTCATTCCCCCCTTATACACACACAAATTTAAATCTAATGTGCCTTAGCACACAGCTTTGTTCCCTCTTACAAAATATCAGGGTCACAAGTCATCTTAGATTTACATTAAGCCTAGCTTTTGATTTGTCAGATGAGAAAATATAGAGGTCAAGAAAAACTGAGGTCTTGGGACATGGACCTCAGCCCAAGTGATCTTGTCTATTAATGATTGTACTGATGGAAATAAGTGAACTAAAGACTCAGTTGGAACCTCAAGTTCCCCAAGTAACCTCTAAATATAAATGGACTCTAACAGGGCAGCTCTTGGGGATTGATGGGATCAGCATCAGGAACTTTGGAAGGAAAGGCTAATGTCAACCTCTGCCACAGAACTGGGGGCCAGGACAGATGGGACTTAGTGGCTAACTATATGCAGCAGGAAGCTTGGTGATCCAGGAGTTAATCATAAAATAGGAACTTACTTCATCCTTGTGGCATGAAAAATGAAAACAATTTCATTAGAGAAAGTCAGACACAACCTGGTATCAGCTATCAGTGTGAACACAGGGAACAGAGGAGGGCTGCTTCCCAGCCAGGGGCCCACAGACAGGAGCCACAGACTGTGTCTTCCGGGAAGAAGAGCCCTGACCAGTCGTTTCCATGGTTCCCCTTGCTGGCATAGCAGGCACTCTGAGGGAAGCAGCAGAGTATCATGCACACGGTGCCCTGGGCCACACTGGAGCAACATGTAGATTGTAAGCTGAAGACAAGCTATGCCTAAGACAGCACTCAGGATACTTCTTCCCAGTGTGCTGTGCCTGGGGAAGGGTCATTTCCTCTATGGCCCCTTCTACTAGAAAAGGCCCTGGACCCCACTGTCTCCTGGAGCCCCACCTGTTCTGTAGCCTCCTGATGGGTGTATTAGGGGATGCTCAGCAGCTCCTGTCATCTAGAGATATCCTCAACTTCTGGAAAACACAAGTGTGGAGGTGAGGGCTGCTGTGGGTGTAAAGGGCTGAGGAACTGTGACAAGCCAGCACAGATCGCTTATGCCCTGCAATAACTCTGGGTTGCTAGTCATACTTTAACACGGAAAAACTAAGCCACATGACGGATGCCTGCAAGCTCCAGTCCTACAGCTGCTACAGTGTAAGGACGGATGCAGGCTAGGCTCTGGCTACTGTCAGGCCAGAAAAGCCATAGGGCCATGTCTGGCTTGGAGGACTCTTCTCAGCAGTTACAGGGTGGGGGCCCATAACACAACCAGTGAATGAAGAGGACAGAATGCGTTCCTTTAGGAACAAGGCAGGTGGTACTTCTGGCCACTACCTTCTACACTGCCGTCAGGGAACTGGGTGAGCCTGGTGATCAAGATCCCAAGGCCCCTAGGTTTACAGCATAAAGACAGTGCACAGCCCACAAAATTGAAGATTTACAGCCAAAGAAAGGAAAAATCACCCAGAAAATGGTTAAGAAAAGCAGCTCATTGATACCAGCCCCACCTGGGGACCACTATAAGGCCTGGAGACTGAATGGCCACTTCACTTCTGGGATACCCTGTATGGTGGGATAAACACCATAACACCATTTTTTTTTTTTTTTTTTTTTTTTTTGTCTGGGACAAGAAGGGAGTGGCAATGGCAAGTAACGGTATCCAAAACAATTTAGATACAGTGCGTGGGACACTAGACAGGAAGATTGCATATACAAGGCAGGGAGTGAGAAGAACATTATAGCTCAAGTACAGGGGTAGAGGTCTCAATCCCCAACTACAGGTGAGCAGAGTTGTAGGGACACAACCTCCTTACCTCAAACTGTGGCCAGTTCATAGCCATGCCTGGCCCATGGTTAACCCGAAACCACCTCAGGTCCTCTACCGCATCAGCTGCTTTGATGCTCTGCTCCAGCTCTCGGTAAATGGTTTTGTAGCTAAATCAAAGACAGAAAGAAAGCTCTATAAAAGACAGGGCCAGCCACCATTCCTCAAAGCCTCAGCACTGTAGGCCCTGTAGCCTGCACGACAGTTTCTGTAGCCTGCACATGTCTGTTTCCCATAGATGAAGAACACCATTTTCTGGCCATCACATGTACAGATGCGGACACCATCCTCCAGAACCTGGGACCCACCAACAAACCAGGCGGCACACTGATGCTCGCCCTGCATCATCAGATCATGGTGTGCTGTGTGGGTAGAGCTGTGCAGTCCCGCGCAATCAGGTCATGTTGAGGAAGCAGCCATTAGAGCAGAATGTCAGAGTGCACCCTCCATTTCTCTCAGGAGCTGGAGAGTTTCCTCCCCATGTGAAAGGCAGTATGATGGGAGGAGGGCAGAAGCACAAGACCCAGCCCAGGCACCTGGGGCCAAGAACATAGGTCTTGGCTGGACCTGGTAGCTCACTTATTATCTCTATAGGTGGTTCTCTTTTGAACCTCGGTTTCCTTCTCTGCTGTGTGGACACAATACCTATTCTGTTTAAGCATGGAACTGTGTTCTCCAAATACAAGAGCTGAGGGTCTAGCCTGAGGATGTAAGCTTTGCTGAAAACAGCCTTTTAGAGGTGAACAACTTAAAACAGGTTCATTAGAGTTCAGGAGAAATCTGCTCCAGATACTTGGGAAAAGATGGCCAGAGGACTGAAGAGAAGTAGTCAGATCTCCAGGAGGCTGAGGACTCTGGCAGACCCACAAGCTGGGAGAGGCAGGAAGGACCTGCCTAGAGCCTGCAGGGGGAGTGTGGCCCCACACCTTGGTTTATGACTTCTGTCTTCTAGAACTGAGTGATGAGCTTTCCTTGTTGTCTGACACCCAGATTCTGTCACAGCAGGCCTATTGGTGACTACACATGTGTCACCCTCCCCACAGGTGGCTCACTCAGATCATAGAGACAAGCTATACTGATTCCGGCCTTTGCCACAGGCCAAGTACAAATGTAGTAGAAGGTGCCTCACACACAAGAGCAGGACACAGTCCCAACCGTGTCCTCTCCCCTAACAGCTGTGTAGCAGCTCTGTTTCCTCCTCAGCATGATGAGGACAATGCTGTCTACTCTCCAGGCTGACACAGAGATGACATGAATGACAACAGAACAGCTTGCAATGACTGCTTTCCTCGCTTTAAAGAGACAAGGGACATGCCATTTTCTACTGACAGCAAGCTTTGACCTGACATTCATTTCTCAAGGGTTCTCCCAGATGGATGTAGGAAGTGCATTTCTCTCTCTGTCCCCAGTCATCTGGGTCCCTCCTGATGCAGGCACACTGTGTCACAAGTCAAATGGAAGTGTCTCACTGTTCTGGTCTCCCCGGGACCTTCAGCCATCAGGATGACAAGGTCAAGCTGGCAGCAGGAATGAGAAGGCCTCATGAAGGCCTCTACAAGGGACTGTTCTGGGGGCAGAAGACATGAGGCCTGGGCAGTGCTGCATCAGCCCAGATGGGTTCTAGAGTGCTGGGTCTGGCTGCTCCTGGCTGTGGCACCAGAAGAGACAGTGCCAGGCCCATTTGGAACTGATAGCATCAAATCCACCATGCCTGCCCTGCTCAAGCCTTCCATGGCTGTGCTGTATGCTGGCTCTGCAAGCATGTTTCTGGGTATCTGAAATGTGGTGTGAAAATCCCTGCCATCTCAAGGCAGCTGTGCATTACCTTAGTCCATTCCCAGGACTAGCAGCCTTCCTGTGACTGACACTGTTGGCTTTGCTCAGGGGAATTTACCTAGCCACATTGGACAGGTCCAAGTGCTTCTGAACCTCCAGCAGAACCTCTCGGAAGAAGCGCAGGCGTTTCTCTTCAAACTGTTGGCACTGCTCAAACACCTGCTCCATGTTCTCCATGTATTGGGGTGTGGTCTGATCAAGCTCCTTCAGGGCTTTCTCATACTTGTCCTTGGTCTGTGTGGAAAATACCACAGACAGAGGTTTGTTTCCATCTCACATTTGTTTACTGCATATGCCATGTGATTTCTATACACACACACACACCCCCCACTGCCCACACACAGGTAGATGGAGGTGAGAGACTGTCACCCCAGTACTCAGATGGGCTACTGATTGGCTTATAAGGGCTCTAACTTCATTATAAAATTCACACCTGGATGGATTATTAAGGCAGGTCCCAGTTTGAGGAAGTAACTCTTAGAGATCATGTCTCTGATGGATCTACCCTGTCTCTGAATCCTTTCTCCCTGTCTGTTTCTGCCGTCCCTACCACATGCTCCCACTGTCATGGTGCTCTGACTTGGGCATCAAGAACAACAGAGCCCAGGTGGCCCTGCCTCAAGTCTCTGAAACTGAACCAAGATAGACTATTCCTATCCCAAGCTGTGTCTCAGGTATTCTACACAGGAAGAAGAACAGACGACCGGAGTGCCCCGAGGACTAAAGATAGAGCTATGGGTCTGTTGGGAACATTTAATTCTACGTACAGGAATACATGCGTGCACACATACAGTCTTCCAGGGAGGGTACTCTGGCTACTAGAACAATTTCTGTCTTCTCACAATGGGGCACCAAATGTACTCCGTCTAACCTGGGACTCAGGCTCAGAGGCCTCTTCCTGTATGTTCTACAGAGACCTCTTCTCTGAGCCTTTTCTGGCCTATTAGAAACAGTTCCCACTCATGATCTGGGCCCTATTCCTGTTTTTTAACCCCTTTCTCTTGGCATCTGGTTCCTTCTTCTAAATGTGAGGGATGGCCCAGCTGGATCCCCCATGAGAAAAGGAAAGGTCATTTATGCAAGAACAGAGCTCCACAGAATTTCTGGTTATACTCTGCCAACTTTAGCACTATCCTGTACTCCAACATGGACGCACTGGGTGGGAGCCCTGGATCACAGACCCCAGCACTGAGGAACAGGAGCCTTCAAGCCACAGTCTCCTAGGAGCCTTTGGAGTACCACAGATGTCCCTCTTACTGGATTCCCCACTTCCAGCTTGATTGTATTAAGGCTATCTGTCCCAGAATCAACCTGGGACCAAAGTCATCATTATTTAGAAAACCCCAATGTAGATGTAGAAAATCCCCAATGGCTTATCAGAGATGCTGTGCCCCTGATGTGAACTTCCTTTTGATGAATACTTCAAGACACATTTCTGTCCTAGCCAGGAGGATAGTCTGTGAGCAACAGCTGGCACTAGCTTGTACTCCTCTCCAGCACTCTAGGGATACATAGATCATTCAGGTTCTGAGATCACTGGCTGACTACCCAGGAAGGGAAAATTCCAAAAGGGAAGCCACCACTACCAGCGTCTGCCTCCCTCACAGACACTTCAGGTCAGACCTCGTGCTCTGGGTCTGTTCTGCAGAAGCACCACACTGGTGGAATCTGTTCTGTGTGGTGAAAAACCAAGGCTCCTCCTTTTCCTTCCTTTACACACAGACACAGACAGATAGATGCACCGTGGGTGTGCTTTATCTTTCTCCTAAGCACCTTCCTGGGCTGCAGATTTCTATAGGTCCTAGCAATGTCTTTTAGTGTTCCCAAGGCCTTATGTTTCTTGAACTCAAGTACCCACTCCTATCTAGCATAGAGGCCCAGATCCCTCATCTGAGGCTGTTTTCAAAGCTCCCCCAGTTCCTGACCCCAACTGGGTTGGGGGCTACTGGAGCCATAGACCTCATGGGAATGGCATTTCCCCTTGCTAGGTAAGGTGGTGAAAAGATGGTAGTGGGAAGTGCAGACTCTGGAGTCAGACTGCTGTCCTCACATTACAGAGCAGCATGTTACTCGTCCTCGATGACCTTGGCTCCTTATTCATAAAGCAGGAATGCACCACATAGTCCAAAGGGATTTCAGGGCCTTATCAAGCCTGGCAAGGGGGTCAGTGTGGTGCCAATCAGCTCAGCACTTGCACCTGGCAGCATTAAGTCCTGCTGGGACCCAGCCAGCTGTGGCCTCACTCCATCTGCTCCTGCAGACTCAGGCTGGCCAGACATAGGCAGGGAGGTGGACCCCGGACCATCACTTATAAACCAGTGGCAAAAGAGAGCAGAGAAACCCAGCCCCCAGGAACTTGTAAATGACAAGGTGCCAATTAGTATTACATTCTTGTGATTCTGGGACCATCCTATACTAGTGGGACACATCAGATTACAAAGTGTTCTGACAAAGCCATGTTCATGTCATCTTGTCACCGACCCACTGGGGTAGCCTGCCTCCCAGCAGATGCAGAAGGGCTCCCAGGGCCCCTGGACCCATGTGGTATGCACAAATGATGCTGACATTCAACACGGCACAGCAAGTCTGTGGTTCACCTTTAGAACATCCTGCTTGCATTTTTCTATCTTGTCCTGCAGTTTCTTCAGCTGCTCAGGGTTGAGGGATGGATCTGCTTTGCTGTTGGCTTCCCGAGAGATGGCCAGTTTCTCCTCTTTGCATGCTGTGTGGTGTGCTTTCTTTGCTGCTTCCACCTACAGGAGAGTACTTTCTCAGTGTAGCCAGCTGTGCTGCAAGTTCAGACCTGCAGACATTACACAGGCTGGCGAACTACACACAAATGTCTGTGTTTCATCCCTGGGACAACTGGCAAGGCCTCACTCTGTAAATATCTATCCACACATGGTTCCAGGCACTGAGACATAGGATGGAGATAAACCCATGACTTAATTTGTGAATTTGAATTAGGTGGCCAAATGCAGGCATGATGAAATGCTGGAGTAAATTAGAAGGGACTGTGGGTTGTGGAAGAAAATCTAGCTGAGATATAATGGTAACACCAGAAGCACAGGGAAAGAAGTCTATAAAGAATGGTAGGGAAAAGAACCTGAGATTGCTTGGAGTGAAAGAAAGAGGTGTAAATACCTAAGGAAAAAGCATGTCAGGACAGCCAAGACAAGGACGCTCCAAAAAACCAAAACCAAAACCAAATCAAACAGAAACCAAAAAAACCTTGAAGGGTGTAATGGCACATGCAGGTAGATCTCTGTGAGTTTGAAGCCAGCCTGGTTTAGAGAGAAATACAGGACAGCCAGGGCTGTTACACAGAGAAACCCTGTCTCAAGCAAGCAAGCAAACAAACAAACAAACAAAAAGTGAGACTGGCAGGGGGAGGGGCAGGGGATCTCTCACATGAGTAAAAGGCTTAAAGCGGCTGGCAGGGATTAGATCACAATTCCCAAGGACTTTATTGACAAAGCATCATGATATAAAAGTCAAGAAAAGTCATCTCAGAAGTCAAGAACTTACATCAGGTGTTCTTAACCTTCCTAATGCTGCAACCCTTTAACACAGTTCCTCATGCTGTGGTGACCCACCCCCACAACCATTAAATTATTTTCACTGCTACTTCTTAACTATAATTTTGCTACTGTTATGAGTGCAAAGTAAATATCTGTGCTTTCTGATGGTCTTAGGTGACTCCTGTGAAAAGGTTAATCAAACCCCAAAGGGGTCACAACCCACAAGTTGAGAAACACTGGCTTAGATGATAACCCCAGCTCAGCCCTTCCAAGTATCAGCAACAGTGCCTGGCTCCCCGGGTCTAACAGCTACTGTACACAGATTCTCTCCTTTGCCCCATGCCCCGTTCCTGCCTTTCCTCCCTCAGAGATATATGCATACTTAACAGTGATGGCCTTATTTAAACCGAAACCATAGATTTCATTCTAGGAGAAAGAGAAGTGTGCAGTGACAGACACATAGAGGGAAGACAGTTTCATTTATGAAAGCTCAGGGCAGGCAAAGAGAAAGGAGAGGTGGGAAAAGCAAGTCACAGAGAAAAGGAGAGCAGGCAAAGATGGAGGCATGCACAGATGACTCTGAGGAAAGCAGCATAGCTCCTGGGAAAGGTGGACGGGGTGGCATTCCACTGAGAGGTGGAGGTCATACTATATCCCAGGATAAAGTGACCATGCTGAGGCCAGAGTGGCTGGTGACTTCTACCAGTCAGCCACGGCCACATGGGACTTAATGAGTTTGACTAGTGCTTTTGAAACAGTGATGTCTGTGTTGCATGCTAATATGGGAAAAAACCCACACGAGGAAAAAGATAATTTTTGAACTAATCCTTTATATTAGTCCACAGGTCTCCATCTCTGGCACAGACAATTCCCCAGGCTGCAGAGAGAGATGTTACTGGATGAGAACTTGAATTTAGAGCTTTGCTAGCAACCTAAAGTTCCGAGTCTATGATGGGCTGGTATGGATTAAATGTAAAGAAAACACATAAAGCAGGGTCTTGGGCCCAGAGATGGTCTGTTCTCTACCAGCTTTGTTCTCCCGTGGCTAAGACAAGTTACTGCAAGTGCAGGAAGGGAGCCCTGTCAGTGGAGTAGCTACCCAGAGAGAGACAAACTAGGGTCAGTAAGAAGGCTGAGGGAGGGAGGTACCTCTTTCAGCTTCTTGGCCCAGGGCTTCTGGGCCTTTCGAAAGCCATCCTCTGCTTCCTTGGTCTCCTTGAAGCCTCCCATCATCTGCTTGTGAAAGGCTTCCTTCTGCCAGTTCTTGATCTTCTCAAAGTCTTCATTCATCAGTGATGCTTTCACTTCCAGGTGTAGCTCACTCACCCTCTCTGCTTCAGACATGACAGCCATCCAGGCTTTCTCCACGGTCCCATACTGTGGTCCTGACACAGGAGAAAAGCATATTGACTTAGCCTCTGCTAGCAGAAGGATTTCCTGTGACCCCACAGCTGTCTACCTGGAAGCAGCCCGGGCTGCAGACAATTGTTTTTCTAAAGCCTTTGAGCTTGTGTGTGCACATTCATATGGGTATCCATGTACATGTGTGTAATGGGTTCATGTAAATGTACACCTGATAAGCATATTTTACATGCACATGTGTGAATGAGTGTACATGTGATGTGCAAACACATTTTCTGTGGAGGCCAAGGTTCATGTTAATCTTCCTTAATCATCTGTCTGTTTTTCGATACAGATTGCATGAAGCCTGGATTCCGCCAGACAGGTTGGCCAGCAACTGCCCAGGATCCTCTAGACTCTGTTTCACAGAACTGGGATTACAGATTTGCAGAGCTGTGCTTGCCTTTTTAAAGAGATTTTTATTTTAAACGTGTGTGTGTGTGTGTGTGTGTGTGTGTGTGTGTGTGCGCGCGCGGTGACTTTTATGTAGTAAGGAGTTGGAAAGCAGGCTATTTGCAGGGCAAATGCTTGCTCACCTAAGCCAGCTTCCCTGCTTCCTCCAAGTCTTTAAAACAACACTTTTTGCATTTAGAGATCTCAATTTGTTTAAAGATGGCCAGAAAAGGGAGAGCTCTCTGAAGTGAACGCCCCACCTCTCAACCAAGAATTTTCTTGCTGCAATGACAGTCCATGATTGTGTGTGATCTCCCTCAAGATGAACTTACCTTTATTCACTCCCATGAGTGGAGGGCCCAGAGGAGGAGTGTCAATGGAGACAGGACAGACAACATTTTATAGTCCCAGGGGATTAGGGAAAACCCAAAGAGTCAATTTTCTGCTGGCTCAAGCCCCACTCCTCTCTGTCATGACTTGGAACAAAGACTGCAGGTTGCTGCAGTATTCAATGGCCCAGCTGGTTTCACCTGGTTCACTGTCTTTTGTTCTTCCCCTTCCTATCCAGACCCCTTATCCAAAGAGACAGTCCTGATGAAGGGCTTTCCTCCTAAGCCTTGGGGAACTAGAGCTAGAAGGGAATGAACTGACATAGTGTCCCCACACCGTCCAGACTTCTGTGTGGGCCTGTGCAGTTTTTCTCTCCTCTCTTCCCTCTTGCACAATAGACTTCCTTTCTGCTGAGGAGATGGTCATCCTACAGGCATCCTCAGGCCCTCAGTAGCTGTCATTCTCCTGTGGGTGACAAGGGACACTGCAACAGGAGATCAGGGATCTTTAAAACTGGCAGTTTGGTGTCATCATGAAAACGGGACAGAAGCTAATGCAGCCTGTGCTTACTAAGCCTTCCTCCACAAAACAAAACACATAAAAAAAAAAAACAAAAAACCTAACCACCACCACCAACAACAAAAAACCCAAAGCCCCAGGAGCTGCAAGATGCACTCCTGGCCCATTTGTGAGTAATTCATCAGGGGTCCCTGCCAAGTGGGTAGCTGGTACCATGCCTGGGCTTACTTACCCTTCTCTACAAGCTGCCTCCAGCGCCGGGCCCACTCAGTGAGCTGCTGTGCATATGCCTTCTCAATGCGTGCCCGCTCGTGCAAACAGTTCATGAGGTCACCACACAGGCGGTGGCCATCATCAATCCGCTTCACAGTCCGTTTATAGTTCCCAACCTGTGAGACAGAGCTATGCTGAAAGGTGGGCACTCAGCATGGCTGTCCACTGGCTAGACCCGTCCAGCATGGCTAGCCTATCTGTTGCTGCTCTACAAGGAAGTATGGTTCCTCACGTTCAGCCTGGGAGTTATCCCATCTCCCCAGACTGATGGTACCCCATGTTGCCAGACAAGCCCCTGTCTTATTACCAACAGGAGTAAGTAAGTCACCAAACTGGAGCTTCTGAGTATAAAACTCCAGGTCAGATCCTATGGCAGAAACCAAGGAGGTCAGGGAAGGAAGCAGATGAGCGAGGGGCAGGGCTGAGGGAGGGAGGCTGGCAGGTCTTCTGGCAGACGGAGGAGAGGGGTGGCTTCCACAAGCCGCTAACATGTAACTAAATCCTCACTTCCCAACTTAGGGAGAGTAAGTAGTACATATTCTTTCCCACCTACTGAGTGCCTACTTTGTGCCAGGGACCTTGATAGTTGTTTTACACACTGCCTCATCCCTAAGTGGCAGCAACTATCCCCCACTTCACAGATGAGGAAACTGAAGCTTAGAGTACTGAGAACAGGTAAAAACTGCAGTCACACTGGCTGGGCTGGAGCTTAAGGAGGTTTTTAAAATACTTTTAGGTAGGACAGCCTAGATGGCAAAGCTCAGATTATCTCCTTTGTCAAGGGCAAGTTTTAGCTACTCTTTTTCACATACAAAGGGAGAAGCTAGATTATCTAAATTAGAAATAGCTATGAAAATATTTTTATACTCTGTGTGTGTGGTATATACGCATGTCTGTGCACACAGGTGTGAAAGCCAGACATCAGTGTCAAGCGTCTTCCTTAATCATTCCATTTGTGTGTGTGTGTGTGTGTGTGTGTGTATGAGCACGCGCAGCTCATTTTTGAGACAAGGTCTTAATGAACTTGAAGCTCACTTATGGATTCAGCTGTACTAGCTGGCCACCAAACCCAGAGACCCTCTTGTCTCCGTCTCCCAGCACTGAGGTCCACCTGTGCCATCACACTCAGCTTTGTCTGTAGATGCTGAAGATCTGAACTTTGGCTACCATGCTTACATGCCAGTATTTTACCAACTGAACTACCTCTTCAGCCTGTTTCATCCTTCAAGCTGGTGCCTTGGAAGGGCACCAGTGCCAACAGGGGAGGCCCACAGAGAGCAGCACAGAGAAAGGACTATACACAGTCTTATTAGTTTCCTACCAGTACTGTCCAAGCTCTTAACCACTCTTGGGCTTTCTAACACTCTTTCCCCATTGACTGTCCAGTACATCGTTCAGCCTCCAAGCCTCTGAAGGAAGACGGGAAGCCCTCTCTGCAGTGCTATGGCACTTCCAAGTCTCTCTTCTCCAGTGCTGAGCTAGCTAAGGGAGGAGGAGGGGAGCTGGAGATGACCTGCAAGAGGGAGAAAGATAACATCTTGCAAAAGGACGGACATGCAAGTAATGCATGCAGATGCAAGAGGAACAAAGGTGGTCGCTACAATAACTTACAGGGAAAGGCTATTCCTGGATCCAGAGCTCTACGAAGGCTGAGGTAATGGTCTCCTGCAGGACTCAGAGTCTACTTAACAGGAAAGACCCCCAGAAGGCAGACAGCCTGGGAAACCAGAGGCCCGGAGCGACTTTGGCCCATTTACTAAAGGGTGGAATGCTTAAACCCCACTGTTAATTATATCCCCTCCACAGAGCCCTGCAGCCTAGGTGAGCCCAGCCTGTCTCCTCAGCAAGGCTGGCAGCTCAGCAGCTCATCGGTGTACACCGCTGAGGCTGAGCTGTGACTGAAGACCTCGGCTTTTCCTGTCCCGTACCACAAAAAGAAAAACAAACAAAAAAGTGAAACATCTCCACAACACGTACTTGCTCTTCTTCAAATGGGGCTTTGAAATTTACAAAAGAAAAACTAAAACAACTCAGCACCAGTGGGTTGGCGGCATGAGAAACAGAGTGTACTGAGAATTATGGAATTCTGGCTTCTTTAAAAAACAGAAATATCATAAGAATATGTACTCATTTAATTCCAGGTGTAGGGATGTGGATTGCCTCGCAGCAGCTGACTATGATTTGCCTCATGCCCTAGCAGAGTTGTGGTTTTGCCAGCTGCAGATAGTTTCTGTAATTGTGTGACATTTGGAATTCTGGGAACTTTTCAAAGGGTATAAAATGCTAGGGCCCTGAGAGGCAGGGTGGGTGGTGTCAGTTGTTAAGGGGGATTGGCTGAAGTTTGTTAGTAGTTGTGCTCAAAGAAGAAAGAAAGAAAGTAGATTCAGATCTCTCCTCTCCCCTCCCCCTTCTTTCTCTCCTATCTAGACATAGGGGGTGAAACCAGGGTATAAAGGGTGGGGAAAAGAAGAACCCACAAAGTAGCTATGGTCAGCTACAACAGAGCCAACCTGACTGAGTCTCTGTGGTAACATGGAACCACACACAGTGTTCATTTGTCACAGCAGTGCTCAACTGGAGATGACGATCCATATGCTTATCTTAGCATCTGGAAACCTGCTCAACTCTTCAAAGGTTAAAACCCAGAGGAAAAGATTTCAGGAAAGGAAAGAACATTTGCTAATAAGCCACAAATTATGCAGCCCAACGGCACATACGGCAGCTGTGGCCACACTCAAACAAGAACTCTTGAAATAATGAGGGGCAGCCTCCTAGTTCCCAGTGCAGGAAAGCTGCCTCAGCAAGCAGACACCTGAGGTCATTAAAGGTCGTCCTGAGATTGTTTCTGGGGACAGGTGGTCATATAGACAGGCACAGAGGAAAGGAAGACGTTCTACCTCAAGTAAATTACCCAACGTAGCCAAGGACTCAGGGCCTGTGGCCTTGTGCAATGGAACCACATGAAGACCACTGCCACCTGAGTGGCCTTGGTCCTGGGGTACTACAAAAACTCCTATCCTGACCTCCCCAGGGAGGGCCTCAGAGTCACCAGGAACCCAAACAGTACTCCTGACATCACTGAGGCTCAGCTATCACAAGGCTAGACCAGTGGCCTGGATCTGTGGCCCACACTACCCTGTTCTCTGGGCAAGCAATGGCCAGCCTTGTCCTCTGCCACAATCAGGCTCACTTCCTGAACACCAGGCCTGGGTAGACCCAGGTAACAAAAGCTGCACAATGCACAAAACACCAAAGGCCTAGAGCACGTGGACCACAGTCTCTGCCCATTCTTCTTCTAGTCTTCCACAGCAGGCTTCCAATGAAACCCCAAGCAGTAAAACGACAGGGTAACCAAAGAGCATGGAGCCAGTGCACGTCTGCAAGTTAAGGTGCGACTCTTTAAACAGCATTTCACATGTTAAAGCTACAGGAATGCACACCTGCTATCTCACCCAAAACTAAAGATTTCTGTTCAGAAACAGACATCCTAAACAATTGTACACCATAAACAGTCTCCTAACTATTATGTCTAAAACCAACAGGGGCGCTGGAGAGACAGATCAGCTGTCAGGAGCTCTTTCCAGAACACCAAGTTCAATTCCCAGCACTTATGGTAGGTGACTCACAATTGACTAACTCCAGCTCCAGGAGATCCCCTCTGGTTTCTGAGGGCACCTATACTAAAGTATGCATGCATGCCTGCCTGCCTGCCTACCAACACACACGCACGCACGCACACAATATTTTTTGAAAATCTGCAAGGGACTTAATTTTAAAATCTTCTAAGTCCTAACCACCATGGATAGATGGGAAAAGGGTACTGCAAGGGCAGATGGGAAAAAGAACACAAAACCACAACGAACCACACAGGGAGCTCTTTTTACACCATAGGCAAGCACACTGCAGAGAGAGAACTCTCAAGCACAGGGTAGAGCAGGGCAAAGGCTCTTACTGGATAAAGTAGTGGAAGACAGACTGCTCTCAATAACCAGGAGGTACTGAAGTCATTGGACACACGTACACCTGAACCTTTGGTCCACCCAGCAATTTAGTTTCAGGCTAAAAGCCTCATGTCCCAGGCAGATAGGAGACTATTCCCTGGGGATAACATGGGATGGGTGGCACAGTAATGGACTGGAAGGCAGATGAGTGGGTTGGAGTAGCCTCACCACAAACTAGAGACTGTTTATATAAATCACAAGTGCTGGTACAGGAAGCCAGGATAAACAGCTTCTGAAACATGGCAATAAAATCTGTACCACTGCAGTGAGGAGGTAAACAGGCAGGTCTGGGAAGGAGACAGGGGCAGGGTGGGACCTGCACTGCCCAGCCCACAGTACCTTGCTTGAGAAATGGCTCAGCCTGTCTTCCCCATGGGCGCCTCCCGAGCCACTCATGCCCTGGTCAGTCCATCTGCCAGAACCTGCATCGCCTGCACCCCTCCGCTGCTGGAACTTATTCCTCCAACCTGAGTCCTGACAAATGCTCCAGCTAGGGGTCACATGTGCCCTTGCAAACAGAGAGCCCATAGCCACAGATTCCTGGAGTCACCTCAGGCACATTGGTCTTGGTCCTTAGTTGGACTAGACTCTCTTAGCCACAAGTGTCACACATACATCCTTCCACTGTGAGTTGCATCACAATAATATTTGTGTTTTGCCAGGCAGGGAGTGGCAGTCCCATTGTGACACACCATCTCAATGCACTCTTCCTGGATGGGAATATTAGTGTTCCCATCTTATGAAGAGTTATGACCAACCATGACCATTCAGATAGAGACAGCCCACATGCCATGGCCCCTTCTGAGTCAACCAGGGAGGATAAAGGGCTGCAGAGCAGGGCAGTCCCCACTCCTGTTTCCACTATATCCCAATGAAGCTTCATCCCAGGAGCCCCAAATCTGTATGCTACTAAGACAACTTGACACTTTCCCCTCATAGTGAAGGCCCAAGAACCACATCTGTCCCCTCTCCTCCCTGGAAGAGGAAAGCATCTGTCAGCAAAAGGCTGGCAATGTTCCTCCAGGCAAGTCCATGCTTTGCAACTCAAACATCTGACCCAACACTGACAAAGGATGTCTACAAGCTGCAGCACCTCTGCTGGCGTGGAAGACACAAGGGATGACAGACGGGCTTTGGGTGTGTGCTTAATTACAGCTCTGCAGGTGGTGACAATACTGACTAAAAGGCCTTCTGACTTTGTGTTCAAGCCCCTAGGTTCTCTTGGCCCTCTTTCTTCCACTACATCCCATAGAGGAACAACACAAAGTATGTGATGTAGACAGGTCTCCTGTCTGTGTGTCTGACTCTGGAGCTGGAGAGTGGGGCGAACACAGAGCACTTATGCACCCTGTATCCCAGAAGCTCACACTGCAGGCCGGGCTCCTCCCACTAGCTGTACTCTCTTAAGTTGCATGACAGGGATCTAAGTTCTTTTCTGGCTATTTCTTCATCTTGTCTACCCAGAGAAGGAGTGAGAAGTAGCGACCTCCAGAGGCCCTGCATGGTTCTGGAATTTTGAAATGAGCTGGGTCTGCCCCAGACACTAGCCAGTCAGCTCCAAATAGACAGTGAGGCATTCCTAATTCCCAGCATCTGACATTCTGACAACTCCTTCTTGCCATCCACAAATATTTAATAAACATTTGCTGTGTGCCAAGGGCTATGTAAGGCAGAGTGGTGTCACAGTGAATAAAACATCACTACTTCAGCCGGATGGGACTTCACGGGCAGATGAGTAACATAGTTCTCAGAGCTGGGGCAGGAGGGCATGGTCCACACAGCATAAATGATGCACAGCGCCACTCCTCTGACATCTACACTGCAGCTCAAGCCAGTGGGCATCTGCTACCCACAAGACAGTGGCAGCACTCTGTTCTCCATGCCCATAGACTCGGCATTCGTAACATCACTCATAATCTGGAGGGTAACTAGATCCAGATTCTCATTCCACTCGGAAAGGGAGAGGGCTGAGAAGTTGCTAGGATACTTCCCGTCATAGATACTGTAGTAGCCTAGAGTATTTTATTCACAAAGTTCTCAACCTGGAGAGCCTTCCCATCAACAGTCCAAAAGAATCAGCATGTTGGCAGATGATAACTCTATTTTCTTAAGGTCACTAATGCTGTGATGAAACACCATGACCAAAACAACTTGAGGACAGAGTTTCTTCTACTCCCAGTTCCATATAATAATAGTTCAGCATCTAAAGCAGTGAGGACAGGAACTCATCCTGGAGTCAGGAGCTGATGCAGAGGCCAGGAGGCAGCACCAAGCTCTTCATGGTTTGTTCAGTCTGCTTTCTTACAGAACCCAGGACCATCTGTCCACGGATGGCACCATTTACAATGGGCTAGGCCCTCCTCCATCCATCACCAATTAAGAAAATGCCATTGTTTTTTTTTTTTTTTTTCTTTTCTTTTTTTGGTTTTTTCAAGACAGGGTTTCTCTGTGTAGTCCGGGCTGTCCTGGAACTTGCTCGGTAGACCAGGCTGGCCTCGAACTCAGAAATCCGCCTGCCTCTGCCTCCCAAGTGCTGGGATTAAAGGCGTGCGCCACCACCGCCCGGCAGAAAATGCCATTGTTAATGCCTATGGGTCAGTAGAGGAAACAGAGATAAGCTACTGGCCACTCATGCTACTTCAGAACTTAGGGTATGGTGTGCCACACTTCTTACTTAGAAGCGCAGTGTGCCAAGAAGGCTGCCTGCCAGGTCATGTCTGAATTTTCTCCTACTGTGCTGACCTCTGTATCATTTTGCTTTCCTAAGAGCAGAGCTTCCTGATCAATGGAATATGCCAGCCAATATATTACAACTAAAGAGATAATAACATGGGTAAGTAGATTATAAGAGTTATGAAAGCAAAAAGAGTATCAGGGCATGGGAATAGTAGCATTCCAAATTTTAGAATTTTATCTTAGAGGACCCACATCAGGAAATAGGTTGTAGCCATTAACAAACAGCTGAGGACAAGGTTCTTTGCCCTCCACCTCTGATAACAAGAGAGGCTTAGGTACCAATACGCAGTCATTTTCAGCCTTGGTGTTAGTTGGAGTCAGTGCAGTAAGTGAACACATGAGCAGGAGAGGCGCTTACTGCACCTGTGGCTGCTCAGTTCCATCTGCTTTACTGATGCTCTCAGCGGTCCAGGGTGCTCAGCTGGGTGCGGGTACAGATGGGCTGCAGTCCATTTTCTGGAAAACCACAAGGGAAACCTCTCTAGTGGTAAGTAGTGGTGCTAGTGACTGGCATTTACCTGTTATTATGTCTTTCCAGGTCACCAGAGGCAACCTTGCAGGCCCTGACACAGGTGCCCAGTGTTTATGAGCTCCAGTATTTCCTTTGTCATTTGTTTTTTAAAAAAAATTTAAAGTAAGTAATGCCACGTTAATAAGATGTTAAGGGTGAGCCTTATTCAGATCCATACCTTCCCCAACTATCAATCTGTTCTCTGAGTTGTCTGTGTGTGCTCTCCACTACAGTTTGGCCTTGGGATTATAAGAAATCCCAGTAACATGTGACTTTTCCATTGGAGACAAAAGTGTTGAAAGGTGAAGGAGAGGTGAGCAGGGTCCCTCCTGCCATCACAAAACACTCTAGTGAGTAATGCTACAAGAGATCTTCTCCCCCATCGCTGGTGTGGCCACAAGAAGATGGAAGTATCTGCCACGACATCAACATTTATGCTGACTGAACAAGGCAATATGGGTGACATCCATTTGCCATAATGCCCCTGGGGACTGACCCTGCAAAGGTCCTAAAGGGAGAAATGGGGCACACGAGTTATATCCTAACAAAAAATCTGTTCTGTCTGGAGAAGTTAAAGTAGGAAAAACATGGTACTCAAGGACTGTGCAGACTGCTGAGAGCAACTGTGCAGTCACTGCAGCCTACCCGAGGGAGGCCGCTAAAGGCCGTGTGCTTCATCAGCAAGAGCATTTCCTTTATTTAGCATCCTCAGAAGAGAATTATGGGCTCTGATATTCAGTATAAAGATAGAATCTTGTTGCTGTTGCAATACAGCTTGCAAAGCTAAACTATGGAAGTCAAAAGCAGACAAAATGTAGTCTTTATGAAAGTAGCAGGTCATCTAGGAATCCATTGGGCACAGTAAATACTGTCAATAGGTTAATAGGCTCAGGACTGTGCTTTATGGCTTTGAGTGCAATTTTCAATTCTAAATGCTGTAGAGAAGCTCTCCCTAGAATGGCCTTCAAAATTTTAAACTCTTAGGTATCGAGTACTATATATATAAGCCATTCCTCCATGAGAACTGGCACCAGTGAATACTATATCCGGTCCAGGTAGAGAGTTTGAACTAACAGGAAAAAAGCTCTTTCCGGTGATTTGTCTTCAAACTTAAATGGGCTTCCATGGAGGATAATGATAATTCATTCTTCCTAAGAAACTAAAAATACTAGCTTGAAACAAAGATTGATTACTGTAAATTAATGGCTGTTAAGTCATATAATTTCCATTTTCCTTTACATTTTTCTGAATGACAAAAATAGAGTTTTAGGGACTGAGGCCTGGGTCAGTATGTCTCAGGTATTTCTGTTCTTCTAATTCCTGAGCACCCTGCAGTTATTCTTTACTCAAAGGCCACTGATTCACCCAAACAACTTCATCTGTTTTCCACTGAATTTTTATGGGCTCAGGAAGTGAAACAAAGACCCCTAATTAGACTTTAGGGCTGCTGCAAGAGCTTCTACAAAGATAACGGCAGTATATGTCTGAGTCCCCAGTCTTTGACATGCCAGGATCCAATCGTCCAGAGGGGCACTCTTTTCTGGGCCTACTTCCTTCTGTAGCTCTGCTATGGCCTCCTCATAAGCAGGCTGGTGCACAGTACACTAGCCACCTTAGCATGCTGCACTTCCATTCCACACAACTTTATACTTGAGCCAGAAATTTGGTAAAAAGCTCAGTAGGTCCTGTCTTTAAATCTTTGAAATTTGCTGTGTCCCGTGAAGAAAGCAGTCTTCCAAGCTCTTAGGGCACACAGACGAACTTGACCAAATGCTGAGGCAGTCCAGGAGAAGCCTGTTCAGCAGGGGATGAAAATGTTCCTCTCCCCCCCATCCCCCGTCCCCAAATATCTCCACAATCATGGCTACACCTGAATTTCAATTTCTCCCAGCCTCAAGTCCACATTGATCATAATGTTCCTTCCAAATTTAACAGAAAAAGTCCCGAGGACTCATATACTCAGGGAAGCCGTTTATAATCCTCTGGTGTGCTTAAATTCATGCTATAAATTCTATTAACTGCATTACATAGGAAACTGACATCTGTCATCTTGACAAGCAGTCCACTGTAGCTGGTCTTTCGGCTACTTTGTAGGTTCTTTTTTCTTCCACCTTTCTTCAACCCTCTTCTTCTTTTAACCCCCTAATACTAGAGAGAAGACAAAAAACAAAACAAAACAAAAAAAGGATAGAGGGAAAAGGGGATGATATCTTAGACTACTTCCTGCTGATTAGGGATGTCCAGTTCCTTGGGGCAAGCTTGATCTTTGCTGTCAGGATATCTAATTTCTTCTTGTTGTTGTTTCTTCTTTGTGCCTGGCTACTTAACAAACCGTGACCAACAACCAACAACCCCTCTTGGGGTCTTAGCATTTATATAGCCTCTGAAAAAAGTCCCCAGAATTCCATAGTTACACAACAATCTGCAGAAATCAGAAACAATCTGCAGCTGGCAAAATCATGGCCCTGGTAGAGGCTGAGGGAAATCACAGTCAGGTGCTGCAGCTAGTCTGAAGCAGCCCCATATCCTACACCTGGGATTAAAGTGAAATGTTTTTCTAAAATTCTCACTATAGTCCGCAACTGCTGGGTGTTTCAAGGTCATGTGGATACCGAGTAAATGTCTCTGCTGGGTAGGATTTAATTTCACTGGAAAAGGAGACTTTGGGTTACTTATTTGGCCAGCAATCATCACAACTAGCAAAAAGCCATGAAGAAGGATCTAAATGTGGTGGCAGCTGAGGTTGGTCACTTTTTAGACTATAGTGTTCAAGCAATGCATTCAAGGAAGGATATAAGGAAGAGTGCTGAGACCTTCCTGCAGGAAGTGTCCTCTTTTGTGACAAGAATTTCTATTAGTGCCATCTTGATTTCTTCTTTGTTGTTTTTAATTACTGACCTTATCTTTATCTGCTACAAGGAAAGTCTGCCAGTGCTTTAACTGCAGCCCTTCCCCCAGGCACCCAATTACGGCCATAAAAATAGGCTAGAAAGGTTCAGGCAAGGAAGTCTGATCTTACTTCTTTTCTGGATACATTATTCAAAGCTCTCTGTCAGAGCTCTAGATCAAAACTACAGGAAACCAAAGATTTATCTGTAGGAACTCAAACCAAAACTTCTCTAACTCAGGCACTTGTACTTCAATTCCTTTCTCTTTTAGCTGGCACTTTACCACCTGCATTTGAGTTACTCTTTGACCCAAGGCCAAATTATCCATTCTGCGCCTAGTTTTGCTTTTTAAACCAGGGGGTCCTTTTATCCTATGTACTCATGTCTCCCACATTTGGCTGCCAAATTGCCTTTGTTATCAGGCCATCCTCTAAAAGACAGCAGTGACTGTGGGTCAGTAAAAACGGTGCAGCGATAACCACTCTGGAGACAGTTTCAGGGGCCAGCACCTGCTTTATTACATGTACACAGTGGAAGCCTGTGGACGGTGGCTGCTTAGCACAGCACCTCAGATTAGACAGTGAGTGCTCAGACCACTAAGTCTCTATTCAGAAGAAGCACATTAAAGGAGATGTGACAAGTGCGGACTCATCCATCCGCAAGCCGGCTACCAGTTACTCATGCCACTTCAAAATTCAGTGTTCTGACTTTTGGGCATGGTGTCCCATGCTTCTCATTTAAAAGCCCAGAATGCAAGAGAATGCATCCAGCCCAATCTTATAGAGGTATTTTCTTATTGAGATTCCCTCCTCTGAAATGATTTTAGCTTGTGTCTAGTTGACATAAAACTAGCCAGCACAGCCATGAAGAGAGCAAACCACTCCTCAGCGTCCACACTGCTAGAAGACAAGTTAGAGCACAAGCCAGTAGGAGGGCTTTGCTGATCTCTTGCTGCAGCCTACAAAATCTTTGGTGACATTTTATCACAAACCCACAGTATCTTAGTAAGGCTTGAAGGACTGCAGGATAGTCTAGTCTTTCTTCCCAAGACTACAGCCTGTAGCACCACTCCCTGTCACAGATGCAAAGTTGCATTCACACCTTCATGGAGACCTCTGCTGATGCACAGAGCCTCCATCCCAGCAATTTCCTATGGCCACCAACCCCCTATTCTGATCCTTCAGACAGGGAAGAGCCCTCTGCTTCTTTTGTTCCCATCTACTAATCTTTGGGTTTTTAACTTGGTGGCACTTATGCTTTAAGAAGCCAAACTAAAGGGTACTTGGGAAACCTTCATGGCCATGTCTAGCTTTTCAGGTTCAGACAGTGCTCTCTCACTTTCATTTCTACGGGTTCTGATGATCTCACACTGAACTTTCTTGTGGCACATAGGTAAGTGTTCCCATGAGTCACTTGCCTGCATCACACCTCACTGGGCTTCACATCTGCATGGAATGATGCTCTCTCCTTAACCTGTAGGGCCCTAAGAGGGCCCATAGCTGAAGCTCATGAGTTTGCTGGAGCTGCTACTGCTGTACCACAGGCAGTGTCTGTCCCAGCACGGCTCTCAACAAAGCCTAGTTCCTTCCTATCCCGGATCCAGATATACAGTTCGAGCCACACAGTTCTGCCATCCTCTGTTCCTGGAACTGGTCATCAAAGGAAGGGGAAGAAAATGGGACTCACCACTCAGCAAAGGAAAGAAAGGAAATGGGGTTCGTTGCTCAGTAAAGGAATTCCTTGCTTTCTGATTGTTTAAAGGCAAATTTAAAGATAACTGAATTATCAATCTTCAATCAGCTATTCAAACTAACAACCTTGAAAAATGAGTAATATGGAACCCCTAAACTCTTAATTGTTGAATCCTAATTTTAAAAAGCAGAATACATGAAGTAAGAAGGGAAGATGTATTTAAACAATCACAGCCTTCGTACTTGGAACACAGGACAGAAAAGTGCTAGTGAAGTCTGACCCTCTGCTATCTTCAAACCTGATGTTCACTGGTGATCACTTGTTTCCATGAGCCTGTAAGAGCAGGGGACAGTTTTCCAGACACACTAACTCAGCTAACACCAGGACTGCACACTCACCTTCTCTCCCCAGGAGCCTCCTGTGTCAGGACGGCATCCACACAGGGCTGAAGACCACACACATCCAGCAGCCTCTCTTGGGCCATTAGCCCCTCTTTCACAGACAAAGACTCTGAAGCTCAGGTAAAGTGTGCAGTATACCCAAGGTCACCCAGCTGTCACTGCATAGCTGGGGCCAAAGCTGACAAAAGTTCAGTTCACCTTACTCTGTCCCATGCAGCCCAAAATGGAAAGAAAGTTGCAGGGTTTTTTCAATGAGGGTAAAATCTGGTTAAGAGTTTACTTTCATGGCTGGTGTCAAAACACAGTGCTAGGACCCCTGCCTCACATGCGTGACATGCAGAGCTCCATTCCTAATGCCATTGCCACCAACAAACAGAATACAACGGGCTTTTGTTTAGTAGACAGGAAAAATAAGCAGGGTGAGGGAGAATAACTTCCAAAACCAAAACTAGTCACAAGATAATTTCACCACGAAGGGAGTTCCCAGAAAACAGGCTGCAGGCAGATGCTCTATCAAGATCCAGGTCCTTTGTGCAGTCCTCTGGTCGCTTGCCCACACTATGCAAAACAAAGTCACATCATGGCCACCCATGTAAAAGCTGTCTGTCAGACTGAGCCAGCTGGGTTGTCATTGTTTGTTGCTGCCCATCATGGTTTGTTGCACAAACCATCACGACCTTCAACAAATACTCCTTGGCTTGTGGGGAGATCAGATACTTCAAGTAAGTAAGCTTGCACCTCTACTGAGGATTAAAACATTCCAGTACTCCCTAAAAACCAAGGCCCTATTCTCCACAACCCATTTGATGGCAAGAGCCCAGCTGATTTTTGAGTTATGTTCCTCTTCTCCTGACTGTACCAACACCACAAAGGTACACTGGATGCCAGCAACCTCGGATCTGCAGTCATTAGAAGGGGAGGCATTACCTCCCAGAAGCTGTCGCTGGACACTTCCACTCCCACAGAATCATCGTAGGTGACAGACATTTCTGCAGAGGATGAGGGGGTAGCAGCAGACACTCCAGTTCAGGGATCAGATGCTCAAAACCTGCAGGCAGACCTATGAAAGGAAAACAAACAGCTGTAGTTCTCACATTCTAGGACAGAAGGCAAGGCATCTTTATTGAATACATGGCACCAACCTCAGCATAGTGGTCTCTCCTGACCTGCATCAGGCCCAGCTTCTCTTCCCTACCCTGCCACTGAATGTCAGCTCACTGAGGCTCACAAGTACCAAGACTACAGAGCTCTAAGTCTCTATGTGTCCACTATGACTCCAGTGTCACCAGTGTACAGGGACTCCATGGCAGCTCTTCTGAGAGCCAGCCACAGTCAAATAAGGATGGAGGTGCTTTACTCACATAGCATGAAGTTAGTGTCATGGCTAGTCTTGATTGTCAAACTGACTACATCTGGAATTAACTGAAACTCAAGGAGCTGGGTGCACCTCTGAGGGATTTCTTTGTATAGCCCTGGCTGTTCTAGAGCTCACCTTGTAGACCAGGCTGGCCTTAAATTCAGAGATCACCTGTCTCTGCTTCCAGAGTGCTGGGACCTAAATTATGCACAACCACACCCTGGGAGATTATTTTCTAGATGAAACCATTAGAAACAGGATGACCCACCTTTAGTCTAGCCACATCTAGACGAAAGGCTTATGATAAAGGCCTAGTGTAAAGCCTTAGGGCAGGCTATATAAAGGACATGGAAGAAGGAAGCTGTTGCTCTTTGCCTTCTTGCTCTTGCTGACCAGTCCACTCTCTCACTGGGAACAGAGCCTACTTTGGGATTCTGGCATATACTAAAGACCAGCTGAGACATTCAGTCTCATGGACTAAACAACTACTGGATTCTTGGGCTTTTTGTAGGGAGATACTATTGTTGGACCAGCTAGCTGGACCAGAGCCTATAAGCTACACTAATAAGTGTGTGTATGTGCATATTCATTCTGTCCCTTTAAAGAACCCTGACTAATACAGTTAGCAATGACATTGAAGAGTGATCTGATACAACAAAAGTGGCCACCCAGCAAGCTGCCCAAGGATAGTGAGAAACACTAGGTTCTGGAATTGGGGTTTTGTTGGTTATTGTTTCTGGGACAAGCATTTTCTCTGAGGCTGTCAGCTTCCCTTACTCAGGGAGGGGACTGGTGGCCGCCTGCTGCTGCCAGGAGCTTTATGTGTTCTTCATGAATGCACTGAGTTCAGTCCTAACGGGTAATCCTGTGAGGCAGCAGTCATCACATGCCTCATTAGATCAGGGAGAGACTGGGAAGGAGTCTAGCTAAGGAGCAGGGTGATGAATAAAGGCTCACATCCTGTAGAGTGCTAACAGGAGGGTGCATGCCCTCAGGAGCTAGCTGAAGCTACCCTCAGAGAAGTCTGTGGGTTTTA
The DNA here is from genome assembly GCA_021653895.1 of Mastomys natalensis. NCBI lineage: Eukaryota > Metazoa > Chordata > Mammalia > Rodentia > Muridae > Mastomys > Mastomys natalensis. The sequence continues at coordinate 131,040 of JAJTUV010000102.1, forward strand.
GGCCTCCTGGAGGACTGACTGAGTAGTAGCTAATTGTGGATCTGACTAGTGATTCTCTACAAGGCCTGGTGTAAACTGCACGTGTTACCCCAGGCATTGTCTTCTCATCACTTCATGCTGTTTATCATGTATTCTTAATCTTTTAAAAATATTTCATTTTTTTGCCAGGCGGTGGTGACACGTGCCTTTAATCCCAGCACCTGGGAGGCAAAGGCAGGTGGATCTCTGAATTCCAGGCCACCCTGGTCTACAGAATGAGTTCTAGGACAGCCAGGACTACAGAGAGAAACCCTGTCTCCAAAACAAAACAAAAAACAAAACAAAACAAAAAAGGGTTTTATTTAGGAGAGAATGTACATGTATGAGTACCAAACTCCCATCCTCTGCCACCACTCTGCCCACATAGTCGGAGCAGTGAAGTCTCATGCATCAATATTCTCTTACTATGTTAGTGCTTTCCTGTGACCTTTTCAGGAGTCTCTCCTTTTGCTGATGTCATTCTCCTTCACTCCTCTTATATCTGTGGTGTGTGCTTTTCAGTTTTACTTTTCTTATCCAGAAATGGTACATATATGATAAGACACCTGAGTCAATTCTGACTTCTTTCCATGTAGAGGTCAAATTGTTCCAAAGCTGTTTGCTGGGGTTTCTCTCCCTCATTGTTTGTCTGTTCTAGCCACAGTCTTCACTGCTGTACCTGAGTCTCACAGGAATCCCTCATCCATTCTTCTAGAGCAGCCAGCCATAGTCCTATGTATCTCCAAATACAACCTTTCAACTTGTTTCTTTAGTTTCACCAAACAACAAAGTCTGCTTCCTGTCTATAAGGTGGTCAAAGTGGATCAAGACAAAGAAATTGCATCTCTGGAAATATGTAACTGGCAGTGTGACAGAAGCAGCACTCAGGCTTCAGGATCACACAGAAGTATCCTGTAGTACTGAAAGTCTGAGTCCTTTCATAGACCAGATGTGACCAGCACTGTTGCTTCAATATGGCAAGATGACTCAGAGTAATTCCTAGGCCACATGAGTCACCAGCCACACCTAGGCAGAGCTGGTCAGGAGGAAGACTAGCAGCAAAGAGAACCTGAAGCATCAGGAGTCAACTTATAACTGGAAGGGCCTATCATACCAACCTTTGTCGGTAGCTCTCTTTCATTAGTAACTGCTGTAGGCACACCTCATTCATTCATCCAATAAACAAGATTCTAAGTCTCAAGAATAGGCCAGTGTTGGGGATACAAACAGCCCATGGGCTACACCTTAATTCTCTTAAATATAGCTGCATGTGGTACTGTATGCCTAACCCCAAGCTTCTCAGGAAACTAAAGCAAAGATTTCTTGGCTCCAGAGGTTTAAGGTTAGCCTAGGCAATATAGTAAGATCCTGTTCAAAATGTAAGTACATAAATAAATAGTAATCTTAATTCTAGCCTTGGCTAGAATGGGAACTAAATAAAAGACTAGATATTAATTAAATGCAAACAGAAGAAATGTTTTGCCCTTTGATGCTGTAAGCTAAATAAAACTGGTAATTATTGACAATCACAACCAAAATTTAAGGATGTGGACTGGAGAGATAGCTCGGCAGTTAGGAGAACTGGCTGTTTGTTCAAGAGGACCTGGGTTTGACTCACAAGGTGGGTGTCTGTAACTCCAGGTCCAGAGGATCCAATACCCTTTTCCGGCCTCCAATGGTACCAGGCATGCATGTGGTGCACAGACATATACATGTAGGCAAAACAATACACATTTTTAAAAAAATCTAAGGATTGTTATATATTTATACAAAATAAATTTATTTACACAAATAAGCTACATATTTATACAAGACAAGAAAAACTGTGGTGGTTTAAATTTGAACAGCCCCCCCTCTATAAGCTCACACATTTCAACACTTGGTTCCCTGGAAGTTGGTGGAACTGTTTGGGAAGGATTAGGTGTGCCGTTGTTGAAAAAGGTCTGTCACTGGTGGGGAACTTTGAGGTTTCAAAAGACTTCTTTGATTCCCAGTGTTCTCTGTGGTTCTGGTTGTGGATCTTTGATGTAAGCACTCAACCTGGCATGGTGGCACAACCCTTTAATCCTAGTACCCAGGAGGTAGAGGCAGGAGGACCTCTGTGAGTTTAACTCCAACCTACTCTACTCAGTGAGTTCCAGGACCGCCAGGAACAGAGGACAACTGAGGACATATATAGCTACAGAGAAACAGCTCTAAGGTAAGAGGACAGGACACAGGACACAAACATACTTCAAAAGGGCTTCTAGATCAAATTCCTCTCCTGTCCAAACTCTCTCTCTCTCTCTTCTAGTAAGGTCCTATTACGAGAGCCATCCCTTGTGGGTGAGAACCGGCTATCAACAAGGACAGATAAGTGGAACCCCAAAAGAGCCACGCAACCCCATAGATTGATAGTCAAAGATTATCAAGGAAGGAACTAGAAAAGTTGTCTGATGATGTCACATAAGTATTTAGTTACTAAGCAATGGCTAAACTGTGCTCCCAAAAAAGGCTCTTATTCTGGAGGCAGCCATGTTTGTGTCAAATACAGCAAGTCTGCTTTAGCCAGGTATAAGTCTTTTGTTCTGTGTGAAAGTACATGATAAGAATATGGAGCTGCTGTGTTCTACATACCTATTAGTACCAACAGGTAGTCTATGTTGAGCCTGTGCAGTGAGTTTGTTGTTCCTCAAAACCTCTATATACATATGCTCCTATCGATTGTCATTTTACAGGCAGGCAACTGAGTACCCAGGATTCAAACCGCTGTTCGAGCACCTGCTGTGGGTATAGTACCATATCCTCCAGAGGCTCTGTGTTGAAGGTTTGCTACTCAGCTGGTGTTCCAATCATTTGAGAGGACTCTAATGACATCAACACATTAATCTCCCAAACTGCTTTTGCTCTGCAAGATTGAGAACATAATGGCATCACTTGGAGGAAGGGGGTCACTGGGAACATGTCCTGGCCCTTTCTCTCTCTCTCTGCTTTGCTGACCCTATGGAGATAAGCAGTTTTGCTCTCCCACACTCTTCTGCTGTGACCAGAAACAAGGGAGCTATGGCTGTGGATGGAAACCATGAGCCAAAACAAACTTTTACTCCCATTGCACTGCTTTCTCTGATATCTGTCACAGTGGCAGAAGGGGGAGGGGGTGGAGAAAAAGAAAAACAAAACCCTAACATAGTCACTCCACAATGCCTGCTGCATGTCCACCCAATCCTCCACAGACTCAGCTTGCTGCAGGCCTGGAGGCCACTCCTTCAGAAGCAGAAGCTATAGCTCTGGGGCTTCCCTGCTGACAGTGATGGCCAAAGCATGTGCCCTCATGATTCACAGCCCTCCTCTGTGACGCAACGCAGGATATAACACACCACTCCTGTGGCATTAAGGGGCTCAAGTGAACTTTAAGGTGTGGCTGAGTGGTAGACTGGAGGCCTAGGTTCAGGGGTACACTAGGGATAACAGTTACTAAAGAACTCTAGAAAAGCACAAAAGCACAAAAAACTATCACCACTCTAAAAACGGGCTGGATCTGGCATATAGTTTGTGCAGTTTACACTCTGGTACTCAGAAAGTGACTGGTGACTTCTTCTAAAGAAACTAAGTTCTAATGCTTGAGTAGCGTGTTCCAAGTTCTGAGAACTCACCAGTGCTGCTGCTGAGGGAGAAGACTACTCCAGAAACTCTATGTTAAAGATGAAGCTAGCTAATGATGGAAACCTAGGGATCTCCATCCCATCAGCCGGGAGGACGAAGGCACATACTGCACATTAAGTTTCAATACAAGTTCAGGCAGGTGAGCGAGTGACTTGGTGGGTGCACAAAGACTCCTAGCTAAGGGCTCCTCCCTTATGGACCTCTTAGAGGGATGCAGAGCTTTTGCAGGCACTCAGTGAGCGGTCCATCATGGGTGAGACAATGGACAGTGCCTCAGTCCAGCTCTTCCCAGAGGCCTTAACATCTCAGCACATAAATAAGGGACAAGGACAGCATAGACCACTGACAGAGCCAGCTTGAGGTATGAAGGGTTTGTCTGAGCTCATGGTTTGAAGACACAATCCATTATGGTGAGTCAGCTGGTCAAACTGCATTCACGGCTTGGAGAGGAGAGAGATGCGATTCAACTAACTTTCTCCTTTATATTCGGCCTAGGACCACCCCCCACAACTGGATTATGCTGCCAACATTTAGAGTAGGCCTTCCCTTCTCAGCTAAGCCTGGATACACCCTCACAGACATGACTAGATATATGTCTCCTGGGAGATTCTAAATCCAGTCCAGTTGACAAAGCAACAAACATGCAACCTGCCTGCAAGAAAACCCTAATTTAAAAAGCCACACTGGTGGCCAATGCCTGAAATCCCAGCACTTAGGAAGCTCAAGAGACAAAAGGACTGCTGGGTTCAAGGCAGCCTGGATTGTAGACCATGCTCCAGGCCACCTGAGCCACAATGTAAGACCCTGAGGCCAGTGTAAGCCCTCCTAAAACACTTACTAAGAGCCGGCAGTGGTGGCGCACGCCTTTAGTCCCAGCACTTGGGAGGCAGAGGCAGGCGGATTTCTGAGTTCGAGGCCAGCCTGGTCTACAGAGTGAGTTCCAGGACAGCCAGGGCTATACAGAGAAACCCTGTCTCAAAAAACCAAAAACAACAACAAAAAAACCCCACTTACTAAGCAACCCTGTTTTAAGAGGCACTCCTTAGGAATCCAAGAGTAAGAATGGGGCAAGAGTGCCTAGGTCCGTACTTCCAGTGACTTTGCTGCTGTACAATGTCACACGTGTCCCAGAGCCAATCTTTTGCCAGCATACAGAAGCTTAGAGGTTAACAGAGGAGGTCACAGCTGTCCTTGGCTCCAGCTGGAGGCTGGCATAATCTCCTCCTACCATTTCTGGCCTGATAACAGGTATCAGGTAAACAAAGGATGTGTTACATGAGACTTCTAGCTTCCCTTTAATCCCTTTAGTTCATTCCAGAGGGAAAACCAGGAGGCCCTTCTTGAGGCCTACAGTCTACTGCAGAAGGCAAGGTGGTCCAAGAATTGTGCTTTGTGCTTGCCTGTCTCCCTGAAAGAAGAGCAGGAAGCTCTCCTCTTAAACTCTTGCCAAGCACTAGCCACAGAGGGCAGCAGTGCTATACACATGGCCTTTCCAGGCTGCTTTGTGGTCCCATGGATACACAAGCTTCTTTCTTACTCATTACCTGTACAGAAATTCTTCAGTTCCTAGGAAATGTCTGCAACCTCTGAGCCACTGTGCAGCCCCAGGGTGAGGTGGGCAGCCAGCATTCTTTAAACAAGGACACAGTTAGCCATTCATTCCACAAGCATCTACCATGTACTAGGAACTGTCCTAAACTGCTGATAGAACAGTAGCAATAAGCAAGACAAACTTAAGTCTCTGTCCTCCTGGAGCTGATATCCCCCTAGGGTACCCTGTCATGCAGCTAAGTGACACAGCCACACAGTGTGTTAAATTCTAGGACAGAGGAAATATAGGTGCTAGGGAAAGAAGTGTGAGGGGCAGGGGCCACTGGTGTCTCATCTACAGAATATACAGTAACTTGGAATTTACATCTGTGCTCAGCTTTTCAAAACTAAAACCCCACACGTAGTAAGACATGCTATTTAAAACCAAGCAGGGGACAGTTAAGAGCATTCACTGCTCTTGCAGGTGATGCCAGTTTGGTTCCCAGGATCCATGTCAGATAGCTCATAACCCCCTAAACATCTAGCTCCTGGGGGATCCAATGTGTTTGGCCTCTTTGGGCACCTGTACCACATATATATGTCCCCTCTCCTCACACATACATTCACATAATTAAAAATAAATCTTTTTTTAAAAGCTTGTATGTGTTTTGCATCTATTCCTTAGCTCTGCACATTATCCAAACCTCAGTGTGAGAAATTACCATCTAGCCTAAGACCTATTTCAGCTGCAAGTTTACCCTACAGATAACAGTAGCAATAAGCAAGACAAGTTTAGTCTCTGTCCTCCTGGAGCTGATATCCCCCCTAGGGTACCCTGTCATGCAGCTAAGTGGCACAGCCACACAGTGTGTTAAATTCTAGGACAGAGGAAACATAGGTGCTAGGGAAAGAAGTGTGAGGGGCAGCGAGAAAAAAAAAAAACAACTGAAAAATCAGAACTACTTTGATGTCCATCAAATGCTGATGCTGTAGCTGGGACAAGTGACTCAGACCTGTGAGTCTGGCACCAGGGAGGCTGAGGAAGTAGAACTGACAAGGCCAGCTTCCCCAAGAGTAAGTTCCTGTCTGAGAAAGGAAAGAAAGAAGAGAAGAGATTTAAAAGGAGAAGAGGAATCCACTTGAAGCATGGGGCACCAGGCAGCCAGCACAAGGGCTGTGCAGAGATAGGAGCACACAGCTGTAGTGCAGCAACACATGTGCCCCACTGGGTGGCAGCAACTGTACTCTCTCAAAGCTCACTGCTGCCCAGTCCTCGCTTAGACACACGTGCCCCGGCATGGGGAGAGTACTGGTAACAGCCTCCTAAGCTATTTGAAATGTTCTCTAACTGCACAGGATGCCTCTGAAAGAAATACAAAACAGGCAAAAACATTCTGTTTCATGAATAACGCCATGTTGAGATAAAGGGTAGTCCCATATGACCACATCCCAGGATACCCTCACAGCTTCAAGCAAGATTTTCCCATGTGCTGCTAGGCTGCCCACCCCTCACTGGACACCCAGGGAGATCACCGGCTCCTCTCCCCCACTGTTCTCTGGTATCATCACTGTCATCGTCACCTCTGCCCTGCAAGTCTGCTGTCATGTCTCCGAGCAGTCCTCCCAGCACATCTATCTCAACCCTGTCACCTCATGACTAGGTCAACCCCTCCATGGCCTCCACAGCTACAACTCTGCTCACCTCCCACCAAACTGTCCGTCCCCAAGCCTCACCCTCCCACCCCACCTCATTCTCCAGATCACACAGCTCCAACTCCACTGACATTGGCACTGCCATGTACAGCCAGTTCACTCATCTGGTCTGTAATATCCTTCCCGTGTCACAGACCTGTGTGAGGCAGGCAGCATCCTAACCTCAAATTCCCACTCAAAACCACTTTCAGTGTCAAACACCTTTTTGTCTGTCTGTCTATCTATCTATCTATCTATCTATCTATCTATCTATCATTAATCATCCATCCATCCATCTATCTATCTACAGGGTCTCTCTACATAGCTCGACTCTCCTGAAACTCACTGTGTAGATTAGGCTAGCTTTGAACTCAGAGATCCCTCTGCCTCTGCCCCTCCTCTACCTCCTGAGTGTTGAGACAAATGGAAACTCTGAGAGGGCATGGGTCTGTATCACTGCCCTCTTTTGTTCACTGCTTTGGCTCTAGCATCCACATTTCTTTGGGTACCATTCAACTATGCTAAAACTTGTCAGATGTTTTAGGGTGAGCTGAACTCAAGAGTTAGTGACTTTGACTCAAGGAGATGAGATCCACAGAAGGAAAACTATTTGAAGAGGTTTTAACTCTAGTGGCTAGAATTACTTTATCAATACAACTGTTCCCTTCCCATTTTATTATATGTTCTTTTCTTCAAATCCTTCTAACAGTTGTTGGGTCTCTCTTTTTGAGAGCCCAGCAGTACTGTACTCAATACAAGTGGGATTAGTGGCTCAAAATCAAAAATGAACCACTCAGGCCCTGCTCACTCCAACCACACAGGAAACCCTACAGCCCAGCTGAGGTGCTCTGCTGCCAGCTTCAGTGTGTGTCCAGTCAGTCCCTTATAAAGAAGGGCAGGTGCCCTGCATCTCTTGAGCACTCAAGCCACCTTGCACATGCTGGCTGCTCAGGCCTGAGTTAACACATGGCCTCACACCATTGGTTAAGAAGAAACACATGTTTCAATTCAGCTACCTGTCACAACCTATTTTGTTTCCAATGACTTCATCTGGAAAAGGGAACATTCCTTAAAGGAAATGACAGAGATCAGCAAATAAAGTGACTTCTCGCTCTGGAACACTGTGTGGAGCACTCAACAGTGAGCGGGAAGGTAACCATCACAAGATTCTGGATTCTCTAACTGGAGCTGCCTGAGACCCAATACTTGGTCCCCCACCTGCCAGTCTAAACAATGAAGCTTTAGAGAAGGAGTATAGTTTTTATCCTTTGCTTCCAAGAAGCATCTCCCTGAAGATGTAGGTGCCCTGGAAACTACTGTCTGAAAACTAAGTTGGCTAGAGAAGGATTTCAAACCATGTATGACACAGGCTAGCCCATCAAACTACAGAGTGGGCTGATAAGAGGCAAGCAATTTTAGGAGCTCCACGAGGGCACAGAACCATTTTCCTGAAAATAAACACTCTTAAAAACCCTGATTAAAACCAGGTGGCACATGCCTTTAATCCCAGTACTCGGGAGGCACAAGCAGGCAGATCTCTGTGAGTTTGTTTGAGGCCAGCTTGGTATCTACAGAGGTTCCAGGACAGCCAAGGCTACACAGAGAAACCCTGTCTCAAAAACAAACAAACAAACAAAACAAACACCAACTAAACAAACAAGAAACAATTCAGAAAAGCACAGGTGTTTCACTCAACATTCAGAGCCCTTCTTCCCACACGAGAGACAGAGGATGAGGGAGAGACCATCAAGAATGCTGAGGAAAACCATCCTTTCCTAAAGTAACCCAGTGAAGGTACCCACTGCTACACATTAATTCCCACTCAGGAACCACTTCCACATGTTCGTGCTGGTAGGCCCATGACAGCTCTAATTCTAAATGACATTCCTTGGTTAGTTGGCATGGAACAGCCACACCCACTTGGGCCCTCCATTCTCGGTACTTGGCCCTTCGAACCATCTACAGCTGAATCACAACCACCCAGCCACCTGAGTCTGCCTTCCTGTACTGTACAGACGTTCTCACATAGCATCCCATCATGGTCCTGGGCTTGACTCCACCTCATCGTCACCCTCACTCAGGTCCGTCAGCACCAAGACTGGGGCGTCCCCGCTTGTGCAGCTTCCCATTTCTGTCCCATTACTTCACCAGGTGCTCTGGCTTCAACAGTCCAGATTTCTGGCAAATCTCAGACTCAGTTTAAAGGGAAAGCTCCCTCCACTTGCATTTAAAGGGCAGGTTAGAGCAGGAGAAAGATCACCTAAAATGCTGTCGTCTCTTGCAGCCCTTGGAGCATTTCACGGCCTGTTTACAGTCCTGTGATTAATTCACTGTCTGTGCTATTCAATAGGCTGAGAATACCAGAGAGCAGGTGATAACTTGTGATATCACAGATGAGTAAGAATGAACAGAAAAGGAATGAAATAATTCATATGAAAGCAAGAATAGACAGGCAAGCCTCCTTAGAGTTTCCACATTTTAGGAGCTGGAGAGATGCTCATCTGTCAAGAGCACTGGCTCCTCTTGTAGGGGACTCAGATTCAGTTCCCAGCACCACATGGTGACTCATAACTGGCTCTAACACCTAATTCAGGGAATCCAGTGCTTTTTTCTGGCCTCTGTGGGCACGCACCTGCACACATGTGGTACATATACTTAGATATAAGCAAACACTCAAAACATTTTTTGTAAATGTCTCCTCATTTCATTGTTCATATTATACTGGAATCGGGTTAATTTTGTTTTTTAAGAAACTTTAGGTAAATGACACAAAATTTTCCATATGAACCATCTTTAGAACAGAGATGCAAGAGTACTTCACCGTATGCCCATTTAGGGACTACTGTCTTCTCACCTTGGCAACACGTCCACAAACGGCCAAGCATACTTGAGAAGGTCAATGGGAATTATTCAGTGTGCTCAAAGTGATCACTTCCTTGTCTCAAATGTCAAGTGTAATTTGTTTTGTGACACAAAGTCTCACTATGTACCTCAGGCTAGTCTAGAATGCACTTATACAACCCATACTGGCCTCAACCTCAACATCCTCCTGCCTTAGCTTGCCAAGTGCTGGGGTTACAGGTGTGTACTACCATGACCAGCTAAAACACCAACTTTAAAAGAAAAGTATACCTAAGCATTCATACATCCTCAAACAAACAAAGCCAGTAAATCTATGCCAATCATAATTTCTGGGAGCCAGAGAGGTGGCTCAACAGTTAAGAGCACTGGCTACTCTTTCAGAGGACCTAGATTCAAATTCCAGCAACAACATGGCAACTCACAACCGTCTGTAACTCCAATTCCAGGAGGTCCAATGCATTCTTCTAGCCACCCTGGGCACTGTACACACATGGTGTCCAGGCATACATACAAGCAAAACATGCATACACATAAAAATAATACACACAAAAACCAAAAAAAAATTTAAAGTTGTAAATGCCAAGCCAAACAAAAACACCATAATTTTTCATGAGTCAAATGTACAAAAATATTTTCAGGTTTTAATTATGTATCTGCATGAATGCATGCTACATGCATGCTAGTGTCCTCAGAGGACAGAAGAGGAGATCAGATCCCCAAGAGCTAAAGGTATAGCTGATGACCATCGGAGCTGAGAGCTGGCCCTGGGTCCTCTAGAAGAACAAGTACTCTTGACTGCTGAGCCATCTCTCCAGCCAAAAGTCAGTTTTTACAAAGCCATCTCAGGGTCAAAATTTGAAGATTCATTAAAAACTTGCCCTCAATGCATCTGTAGGACTTTAGTCAAGTTCCTTATACTTTCAGAGGTTTACAATCATCATTTGAGAATAGAATTAATCATCCAGATGTGGTGGTGGCTCATGATTTTAATCCCAGCATGCAGAAGGATCTCTGAGTTCAAGGCTAGCCTGGTTTACAGAGTAAGTTCCAGGACAGTCAGGGCTATACAGAGAAACCTTGTCTTAAAACAACAAAAGAAAAAAAAAAAAAAAAAGAAAGAAAAGGAAAGATAATAAAATTAATCTCTTGATGGCTTCAAAGGGAGTCTTACTAGAAAGGGATTATGAGGAAACTCCATAGATCAGAGGCTAGAGTGCATACTTACAGTGATCTTCTAGGCTACAAGTCATTCCCATTTCACTGGACCTGAGCATCAACTGCCTTGTGTGTGCGTCCTCACCAGGACCCCAGTCTAGCCTGCCTCTTTTGCAGGATCCTGCTGTAAATCAAGACACAGTCTGTGCTTCCCAAGCCTATTCATATCACTGAAATTGCTCATGGAGCTGCTAACACGGGATCCCAGCCTTGTACTACGTCCTGTGTGGACTAATGCTAAAAATCAAAGGGTCAGTACTAAAACTAACACATGCATTTTACACCCTGAATAAAAAGCAGACTAAAGCTGGTGAGGCGAGCCCTCTAGGCTATGGGGTGCAGTTCCCGCCTTTGCTGAATAACAGAAGCAGCAGCAGTTAACAGTCACCAAGCAGGAGCCCCAGTGCTGGCTGGGGCAGACCTACTCCCGCACAACTCCATAAGGCATCGAGAGATGAAGCAAGAGGTGGTGCTGTGTATTATGGCTCAAGTTACCCAGGAAGTGTAGATCTGAGTCTCAAAACCAGGTTGCATTCTCCCAGGTGAGGCGGGAGTTGGCACAAATCACCACTGAGTTTGACTCAGACAGGGAGGAGGGTTTGCAGAGAGCTGGTGGATCTGCCAGGACTCAAGCTCTGTGTGGACATCGACAGGTCTGTGTGCACTGATTCTCTCAATTTCATTCAGGAAGGCCACACACTAGCACATCTTACAGTACACAGGAAAGGAAAAAGACTAGTTACTTAGATTACTAACCAAAAATGTTCTGAACAAATAGGGGAGGGGCAATTCTTCTATAATGGGTCTGTTGACCCATCCACTAAGTCACAGAACTTCCCACACCGGGAGCACCTGACACACAGAAGGCCTCCTTGCTATGCTGCTTTTGTTCTTCAAAGAGGGTTGCCTGTGCATCAAGAGGAATTATGTGTGAGGAGCTAAGTCAGTCAACACTGGACTTTCAGTCTTCAAGTCATCATGCAGGTGTACAGCAGAACCTGAAAACATGTAGCCAGCACAGCTTCCCTTAAGAACAAGCATATGCTCAGATCTTAGTATGAGATGACCTCATGTGCTAGCCCTCAACTAGTGACCTCTAAAGTACAAGATTTTGAGATGGACGTGAGCTGTCTTTTTCCATGCACAGTCCTCTGGGACCATCTTTAAACCCTGGACAACCACCTAGGAAATACACTTTGTTTAAGAGCTGCAGTGCAGAAAAGAACCTTACAGAATAACCCCAAATTCACAGATCAGAGAGCAAAGTAAATGTGGTCCGAATGCCAGGCTCTTTAAGACCGTGATTAAGTCCAAAGATAAATTGCTAGTAAGAATGACCAAAACAGGAATGGTGGCTCATACCAGCAATCCAACACTCAAGAGGCTGAGGAGGATTTCTTCAAGTTCTTATAAGCTTGAGTCTAGCCTCAGCTATGTAATGAGTTCCAGGTCAGCCTGGAACAATCTACAATGTGAGGTTGTCTCTAAACAAAATGCAAGAGAAAAAAATGGCATGTTTTAGGCTCTCAAGAACCAAGGGTCAGTTAGACACACAGCACCAACATCTCCCAAGGCAGCCTGCCTGCCTGTGCCCTCATCCAGGAGACCTGGATGGAAGGGCTCAAGGCAGAGGAGGGACTGGAGGCCTGACATCGCTGAGGCCACTGCAGCATCTTTCCCAGGCCAGCTCCTTCTTCCCAACAATTCCAAGTGCTACAACAACAGACTCTTCCCACTTAGAGAAAATTGCTGTTGCAGCTGGGGAAACACTGCTGCCGACTCTGACCAGGAGTGCCAGCCCACACGGATCGGTCAGGAGCATATGCAGGCATGAGCACACAGACCTACGGAAATGTTATGGAGCCTTAGTAACAGAATCAGAAGGAAACTCTGCTTGCACAGAACTGTTCAAAAATAAACTGGCATCAAAATATCAGCAAAGAGCTGCAGTGACTCACACTGTCCTCACTGCTGAGAGGACAATGTTCCTTAACAGACTTGTCTCCCAGGCTTTTTCCCCAGCCAAGAAACAAGACAGGGTAAAGAGAAGCCCTGAGGTCTAATTTTACTAGATGAGTAAGATCTTACATGTTTAGAGTTAGGAGTACAGAGATGAACATTCATGCAAAGTACTTCAACACAGAAATTCTAAAGCAGAACCAGAGCTGAGTGTGTGACAATGATACCCATAGCAGTTCATCTGACAGACAGCCCAGACTCAGCCAGACCTTGAAGGCACTCATATGCTCACTGCCAGGATGACCTCTTCTTGGCCATACAAGCATCCTTCATCTTCATGCTAACTCTTCTCAATGACAGAAAACCCTTAGTGGCCTCAGTCTTTGTGAACGACCAACCACCAATGTGACAAACTGCTGTCCCAGACTGCTCTTTCTGGTCAATTCTGACTCACCCTGCAAGGCCTGGTGTGAAGGGTCAATCCCTCCTCTACCATCCTAGAGAAGGTGGGAGCCATGGAACATGAAGAGCCCAACCCAAGGCAAGACACCCCACTCAACCCTCAGAACCAAGCAACAGGAAGGTCCAGCACCCCTTAAAGACCAGTCACAAGGGCTGGCTTATCTCAGGCAGTTCAAAACAAAGCTACATCCACCTAGCTGACTCCTCAGTTCACCTACCTCAACCCATGCACATGCAGAAAATAAACAACCTCATTTTGCTAAATACTTGTCTCACATCAACACTAAGAACTGATGGCATTTAAACTGAACAGAATTGTGTTTTTGAAACTAGCCAAATAATTTCTTGAGATAGCGCTGGGAAGACCTGTGGCTATCACTTGTGTCTGCATTAGAGCTCTCATTTCTAAACTGTTTCCTGTCAGAAAGCAGAAGGCATGATCAGAGAATATCGAGGTTGACAGTGAAAATGAAGATGGTTCTGAAGCCCAAAAGGAAAGCCTAAAGCACAGAGTGCTTGCTAAAACCTCACACCTTTGGAACCACAGTCAATGAAAGACATGACCTTCCTTTTCCTGACTCTTACAGGAAAGGAAGCGATCACAGGACAGCTGCTGCTCTCTGCCCAGCAGGCTAACAAGGACCTCAGTGAAGCTCCTTCTGCCAGACTGTGCTATGTGCCAAGGCTCACACCAAGTAGAAAGTGCATAAACACTAATGGCCCTGCTCTGCCAGGTCCTTCATGCTCAGCTACCTCCTCCTAACAGCCTGTCACCATTGGCATCACCTCTGGGCTGCGCCTGCCCAGCTATCCTGCAGCCTGTCTTCATTCAGCTCCTGGAGCCCCATGAAGAACTGGCTTTGCCCTGCTTATCTGTGCAGGACTCAATCCACCAGGCATGCAGGAAATGGAACAAGGAGGGAAACAGAAGTCCCAGAGGGTGATAAGTTGTGAGACAGCAATTAAAAGAAAAAAAAAAAAAAAGGTTGTGGATTCAGGTAGTAACTTGTTTTGCCCCTGGTGTCTTTTGTATCCTAATAGCACAAAGACAACAAGCTAAGGACCAGGTGTTTTGGTCATTTTCAGCTGCCCTGCTTTAGGGTAATGTTTGTCTCAAGTCACAGAGGTAGGAGGAAGTTCAAAATCAGAAGGTCTCAGGCCAGTTGTCAGCCACCAGTCAGCCCACAGGATGTTAACTGTGAAGGTCTGGGGCTCACAACATGTAGTCCCCCCAAAAGAGATTTTTCTTATGTAATGGGAAGGTCAGGACTGTGGCTAAGACTGATTTCACGACAATGTTTTCTATACTTCTGGTTGACAAGTGCCCTAGAAAGGTAACATGGACACTCAGTTGATACTGAATAGGGTTAAAATGCTTGTAAAAGAATAAACATAACATATTTTAAAATCGGATATCCACACAAGTATGCCAACAGTAACGTAAGAAAACACAGAAGGAACCTAAAGACTGGAAAGAAAAACGGGAAGAGGAGACCCAGTTAAGGCTGGGTAAGTAGACAACCTCCGAGGATGCCCACAGTTCCTGAGGAGCTGCCCCCATGAGGAAGTGAGTAATGCACCCTGGACGGTGCTTTCATGAGAAATACCCAACTCTTCTTGCTCTCAAGGTTGAGAGGGATGAGAATCAGGAAACCTGGACTCAAGGGCTTCATTGTGGCTTTCACAAGCTGCCTAAGAAACTCCTATGTGAGCCACTTTCCAACTAGCCTCAGGCTCTCTCCTCCTACATGAGGGAGAAATATGCCCTGTCCTGACTGGTTCTCTCCAGATAAATGGAAGGCCACTGTCACTGGTTTTGTAGACGGGACTCATCATTTGCTCTATCACTCAGTAATGTCTCCTGAGTACCTGCCTTCTTAGAGTCTGACTACGAGTAACCCGAGCATCTACCAGACCTTTCAGAGATTGCTACAGGAAGCTACTTAGCACAAAATAATGGTTTTGGGGGTTTTTTTTTGTTTTGTTTTAAGAAGAAGGTTTGACTCATGCATCGCAATGCTTGTCTTACCTATCACTCTCCAGTCAGCCAGGATGAGTGAAAACAACTGGAAAGCATGGACTGGAATTCTTTGTACATAAATGAGAAGGTCCCATACACATCTGTCTAGCAGAGACAGAAATCAGAGAGGGACAAAGCTCACCAGTATAATGACTGCCTAACTAAGGCCCTAACTTCAGTCTCCAGAACCCATGGGTGGGGCACCAAGGAAGAGAATTAGCAGAGGGCTGGAGATAGCAAAAAGGCTTAACTATTGAAACTAGAACAATGTTTCTAAGATACAGTTTATGCATAATCACATATTCTACCCATTTAAAGCCGAAGAAGTGATTTCTACCCAGTTCACCAACTTGTGCCAGCACCACCAATCAATTTTTACATTTCCACTACAAAAAACACTCCACAGCCCTGAGCAGTCACCTCTATCTCCACCCTACAATCACTGAATTAGCTCTTGTCTCAGGTTGGTCTCTCTTTACAGTTCATATTAAAGGAATCACACAAGCTGTGTTCTTGCTTCCTCCATTACGCATGCTCTGAAGTTCAGGAGCACTGTGGCCCATCAGTATCTCACTCCTTAATGCTAAATAGCATTTGGCTGTATGAACACACTCCAATTTGTTTATAACTGCCAGTTAGTCCTACACTGCACACATGTGCACACATCTTCATTTCTCTAGCGTAGGCCTCAGAACTGCTGGGTCAGACTGAAATAACTTCTCACAGCCTTTGACAAACAACTGCACCATCTTACACCAGCACCAGAAGTGTAACAAGCTGGAGCAGCGACAGAAGCAAATGCACTCATGGACACCTGCTAAGCCAAGATGGCATGAGCTGTCGCATCACATGTCC
This sequence comes from Mastomys natalensis, assembly GCA_021653895.1. Taxonomy (NCBI): domain Eukaryota; kingdom Metazoa; phylum Chordata; class Mammalia; order Rodentia; family Muridae; genus Mastomys; species Mastomys natalensis. Next base: position 147,295 of record JAJTUV010000102.1, read on the forward strand.
TAACAGTGTCCTTCCTGCTGTGTCCACTGCGGAGGGGGCTTCCATGGGTAGCTGTAGGGAACAGAGTCTCTTAGATCAGCCTGGGCCCAGGGTGATCACTGTGTACAGGACTACACACCCAGTCACTACACAGGAACGTTGGGGGAAGTGGGAGTGGTAAGAAAGGCCAACATTTTTGCCATGCTCAGTCCCTGAAACTTCACTTTGCTTACTAGTGAGGCATACCCTAGACAGACAGAACATAATGAATTATGGGAGGAAGAAGCAGCTTCCTTAAAACAGGTCAATAACCTGTTGGAATGGAGCTATGGGAAACAGGAATATACTCTTACATTGCCAAAAGGCTCTATGGGAAAAATCTAGAACTACAGAACAAGGCTGATAACGGTTACCAACCTTTGACTCTGTCATCCCACTCTGGGGAATAAGCCCCAGGCAAATAAGTGCAAAGGAAAAAATAGCTTGAACAAAATGTTCATCCCAGTAATATTTATAACAACAAAAATTGGAGACAAGTCAAATGCTCCAGAGCTAAGAAAACAATGGTGAATTGACAGGACAGACACACAACCACCATAACGGACAGGCAGGAAAGGGGTTTACATTTCAAACTGAATATATACACAGACCAGCACAGACGTCCTATACCTGGGGGCAAGGGCTGTGCATCCCCATCCTTGTTCCCAGGGCTTGGCATGAGGGACAACACTCACATGTCCAAGTAACTACACGTGTGAATCAATGAACAACCAAGTCAATTTAGTGACAAGGGCTGGGGGAAGATAGTCATAGAGTCTGCTTCCGTCAGAAAAGAAAACAGGTTTGCTTCTTTTAAATTAATGTTCACATTCACGAGGAAGAGTCACCAGAAATTCTAAGGGTTAGGAAGTGAAAATGTTTTCATCTGACAGACCCTCCTCAGGTACTTGACACTGTGGCCTTGAACCTACCACAGCATTTACATTACCTACCCTCTCGTTACATTACATTCCTTCTCAGTAGTCCTGGGCCAGCCACTGTCACCTCTTCACCCCCAGGCACAGGGCATGTTCCTTCCTGTTGAGCTCTTTCTCACCTGCCTAGAGAGAAGCTACCAGTCCAACTGCTATGCTAGCCTCTTGCCTTGGTTTCATTGCCTACTGGCAGCATTGGAGAACGGCCTCCCTCCCGAGGGACTTTCTTATTTGCTGGTCAATCCAAATCCTGCAAACAATCCCCTCCAACCCCTTCCTCTATCCATCTCCCTTCTCTCTCACTCACTCTCAGCAGAAGACACACAGCAATCAGAAGGCCTCCTGCTCCCACTCTCCACTGACACCTTCTCTGGCCAAGATTATGTTAGTTCCCACTCCTGTCAAAGGCCCTCTCTTCCACAGCACTCTCTACCTGAGCAAATCCCACACATCAAACCACCTTCCACCTTTCACCCCATATCTGCTCTTAGGCTCAAACCAACATAGCCAACTGCCTTCTAGATGCCTCCGCTCAACCATCTCCCATCCCCATAAACTCTGCCTCCCCATCTGTTCCAACAGTCGTTGTTCAAGCATCAGGAAATGGTCCCAGAACTCATAGGTTGCTCATGCCAGAAGCTCCTATTCCCATACCCACACTTTGCTGATACTTCTGCACAGGGTGGGGGTAGGCTAGATAAGGGTTTCTACAGTTTTTTTATATTCTCATTTTAAATATGGGAAAGTATTTCCAATCTAGAAGCACCAGACTCTCAATGCCATATTTTCTTAGCTTCAATGGAATATACTTGACTGATGGGGATTTTCTACACCAAATATAGCAGCCCAGGTAGCTACATTCAACAAAGACTTGCTTTAGGCCTAAGAACTGCTCACTGGTTTACTACCACACGCACACAGCTATGTGACAATGTGCAAAGTGGGTTGCCAAACGGTGACAAAGTACTATTCCAATAGTATTTGAATTCCTTTATCAGCAGGTTAGAGAGGGTTCAGAGGTTAAGAGCACATGTTGCCCTCGCAAAGGACCCAGGTTCAATTCTTAGGTAGCTTATCATCATAGAAAGACTCCAATTCCAGAGGACCTAACAGAGTGTGTGCCCCAAGAATACCATGGTGCACATATACTTTATGCATATAAAATAATCTTTAAGAAAAATGTTTTGGCAGAGCTTGACAGATGGCTCAGTGGTTAAGAGCACTTGCCGTTCTCCTAAAGGACCTCAGTTTGGTTCACAGTTGAGTGTCTTACAATTGCCTTTAACTCCAGCTGGCCTTTAGGGACACTAGCATACACAACATACTTAATATACACATAAATAAAATTAAATCTTTTTATTAGGAAAGAATCCTTTCGGCTAGGCATGGTGGCACATACCTTTAATCCCAGCACTCTGGATGCAGAGGCAAGTGGGTGTCTGTGAGTTTGGGGCCAGTCTAGTCTACAAAGCTGGTTCCTAGCTAGGCGGTGGTGGTGCATGCCTTTAATCCCAGCACTTGGGAGGCAGAGGCAGGCGGATTTCTGAGTTCAGGCCAGCATGGTCTACAGAGTGAGTTCCAGGACAGCCCGGGCTACACAGAGAAACCCTGTCTCGAAAAACCAAAAAAAAAAAAAAAAAAAAAGCTGGTTCCAGGACAGTCAAGAGTTGTTACACAGAGAAACCCTATCTTAGGGGTCTGGAGTGGTTTAAAAAAAAAATCCTTTCACCATGCAACACATCTGTGTTCATGTATGTATGTCTGCTTGAGGGTCAGAGCTGGAAAGCACACAGGACACATCAGCTCAGCTCTGCCTTGGCTTGCCTCTCACTTTAGGGTATCTTAACATCAGAACCAACAGTTTCATACAACTGACAGCTGGCTGCAGATACACACAGAGGCATGACGCAAAGCAGCAGAGATCTGGGATGGCAACTGAGGTACTGCTGTTTCAGATAGTCTCTTATGTCACTGTGGCTCCACTCCCCTCTGCTCGAGCCTCTGCACACTGCTGCAGCCCACTGTAAAGCCATGTCAAACACTTCCCTGGAGACTCACAGTCAGGGGTTCTGCCTGCTCAGCTTCCATTCAAAAGGTGCACTTCAACTCCCAGACAAGTCACATAGATCCAGATGAGTCAGAAGGACTCTTCTGGCCAAAGTTATAAAAAATTATAGAACAGGTCAGGAGGTTGTCCTTTGTTCAGAAGGACAGAAAATGGGGGCATTCACCAAGGGGATGAGAGAGAGAGAGAGTTCTGTTTGACTGGAGCGGACGCTGCTGAAGCAGGTTCCCAGGCATGACATTAGGGCACTGTTAACAACAATACATGAATCAAAGAGTCCCAGGTCAGCCCCTCCAGCTCCTTTCAGCCCTCTACTCTGAGACTGCCCCCATAGAAGCAGGACTTCCTGTCACACAAAGGGCCTCTGTGGTCCTATGTCCACAGAGGAGGAATGGCTGTTTTTCCTGTGCACAGGCAGCAGTTTCAGAGGTCCTTAAGGGCCCACAGAAACGTCTGACAAAGCAGATGCCTCTAGGAACTACAGCCCTGCCTCAGAGGTGACAGTCACTGAGCAGAAAATTAGAAACAGCAAGAGAGCAATAATGCCACAGCACATGACCAGGCAAGGTCTCTGAAATCTGTGACTTTGATTCCTCACAAGACCATATCTTCTGCTGGTCTGATCACATCAGGCAAAATATTTCTGAGATGTGAGACAATGTTCATCTGAAAATTGGAATCCAATCTGCTCTGGAGGCTGTGTGGAACCAGCAGCTTTCTGCTTGGGGTGGGGTGGGGTGTCTTCTGTCAGGTCCGCAGCACTGAGCCGCTCTGTTCTCACAGGACTACAATCACAGAAAGGACTTCCTCCAATACAGTGGACAACCTCTCCAATGAGGAAAGGGCTGTGCAAAAGGGACACAGGGTGCTCAAGGTAGGACCATCACAGGTTGGAGGGGTGAGCATCCCAGGAAGGCGCCTGTATGACAACAAAAGTTGTACAGCACAGTAGCACTGACTTGGTGGGGAGAGGGTTGTTATTTACAAATAACAATGTATATGGGACAGACAACAGTCTGAATCCTCAAGTCACCACAAGTGACTTATGTCCCATCTACCTACCATGAATCCCTCTTTCCACCATACCCCCCAAAAATATATATGTATTCAAAGCCCACCTCCACAAGAATGCTAGAAAATGACATAAAATCATGGCAATGCCACACCTTTCAGAAGTTGAATCCAGAAAGGAACTGTTCAAATACTTCTCCAGCCACAAACCTTTGAAGCTAAAAAAGGTACACAAACCAGGAAAATTGGTTTGTAAGTGTTGTGTGGGCATTGCCTGCATTCAACTATGATGCCACTTGTTCAAGAATTCATTTTGCTCCTCTACATGTACCAGCTGGAGCCCACAGCATTCCATCCCAAAGAAGAGCACTGGGCCAGTTTATAGATGGTATTCCCAACACACTGGAAACTGGAAGAGGGAGGGAGGGACACAGACACAGTATCAGAGGCAGACAGTGAGGAGGGAGGGAGGATGTGTGTTAAATAGTACTAGCTAACTCCAGCAAGAGATGATCCATTACACTGTTAGGAAAAAGAAGCCAGATGAAATATTCCATACAAAACACATACTAGAACTACAAAAGGGGCTGGAGAGATGTTTTCAAACATTAAGAGTCCTGGCTGCTCTTGCAGAGGACCCAGGGTCAATTACACTTAGCACTCACATGGCAGCTCCCTCACAGTCAACTCTAACTCTAGTAAAAGAGGATCCCATGCCTTCCTCTGGCCTCTGAGGATACCAGGCATGCATGTGGTGCACAGATATTCATCATACAGACAAAACACTGGCGAGATAGATGATGTAGACAGATAATAAATTGAAAAAAATCCATAATGAAAATATAAGAGTGAGTCTGAAACACTGAGAGACAAACGTCACTCAGGTAGGGCAGGGCGGCACTGAGAAGCTGCTCCTGACCTGCAGCCTCTTGCTTTAGGCCCAGGAGTTACTGTCAGGCTTACAATCAGAAGTAACAAGTCTTTCAGAAATACTAACCAAAGGAGCCCACTACAGTGGCAGGGGAGCCACAGCTCTGCCCTGCAGCACAAGCACCTAACTCAGGGAGCTCACGTCATTCTTGGCTTTAGAGACTATATATAACAGGTATACTTTTATTAAATACAATTTTAAGATAAATTCAATTTTAAGCACAAATAAGATATTTATAAAAACACCTATTTTCCTGGAGTATATGTATTTCGGAAATGTTATTTATTATTTAATCATGGTCTTGTCAGGTCCAAAGAAAACTCCAGTTCCCCAAACTCTAAAGCAGTCCAACTATCCAGAAATGAGCTCAACCTGAACTACAAGACAATTTCTGGAAGTTAGACAAAAGCCAGCATTCCTCAGGAACTTGTGAAGCTGGTTTCCCTCTACCAAAAGAAGTTACTTGCCTTACTTCTGGTAGAAGAGACACATGGTGACCTGTGGAACTCATAGCATATCAAAGCATATGCTGGGATCACACGTACCTGTTGCACATTTCAGTCAGCCCTAGCCCTTCTCACCTCCTCCCTCTCTCCCAACTGCTCATTCTCCTTATAACCTGCTATCCGTGCTATGTCCCACCCCTGTGCTCACTCCTGTTCTCTCTCTCTCCCTCCCTTCTTCCCTCCCTTCCTCCCTCCTCCCTCCTTCCCTCCCCCTCTCCCCTGCTTCTCTCACTATGCTTTCTCAAATCTCTCCCCTGCTATTTTCCCATCTCTCACAGACAGCCCAGTCTGCTTCTTCCTCTCTCTGCTCTGGACTCTTTCATTTGCCTCTGGCTATTCTCTCTCTCCTATCTACAGTAAAAGCCTTCCTCATACCCATACCATGGAGCAGGCATATTCTCAGTTTATACAAGTCTCACTGTGGAGCCCTGGCTGTTCTGGAACTCAGTATTAGACCAGGCTGGACTGGACCTCATAGAGATCTACTTGCCTCCTGAGTGCTGGTATTAAAGGTGTGTACCACACCCTGCCTGCTTCATAAATTTTTAAGAATTATACTCTAATTATTTTAGAAAATAAAAACACATGCTATCTATAAACTTTCCCTAGGGTACTGAGTAGGCTTTGGACAGCAGCAAAGAGCCAAACCAAAGTGGATGGACAGTCATCCAATGTTCTCAGCCAGTCTCTGCTTATATCTGAGTTTCAGAAGGACTCAAATTGAGATTTTAGCAGAGAACTTTGTAAAGGCTGGGTGCTAGAGACTGAGCCCCGGGCTGCACATGCTAAGTACTGGTCTACTCCAAGACTAAGTTTAAAGATTCTGAAAAGCTATGAATAAATTCCATTTCATTAATTAAGCCATTTCTTTCTTTATTTACATTATAATTTTTAAAATGTCTCTCATGTTGCAAAACCTGTCTCAAGACTTAAAAGCTGTCAGTATTCCCATGCAGGAACTGAAACACACAAATACTAAGAAAAAGAAGCTTGTGTCCAGGGTTTTCCTGTCATGTTTCCTCTTTCAAAGAAGAACAAAGTACTTATCCATTTCTTGTACTAGACATGATCATAATAGGTCTGGCAGTCTCCTCTACAGACGACACAGAATGGGGCTCACTCGGCTGGGACCTAATTTAGGAAAGAGGCAGGAAAAAAAAAAAAAACACAGAATAGAGACCTCTTTATTTTTCAGAAAAAGTATCTCTCAGAGGCAGGACTCTCAGTGCCTTTGTACTGACAATGACTCATCATACATTATACTCTCTATTAATCTACTTTATTCATTATGCATCTATGCCAATAGTACTCAGCAAAAATTGTTATTTAACAAAAGCTGAGTGTTTGGAAATAAACAGAAGAAAATGAGCTCTTGGGCCAGGGCTGTAGTTCAGCAAGAGAGCATGATCTGAGAGGAGAGGAGCCCATCCAAGGTATAATGCTGAGAAAGCATGCCTACCACGCAAAAGGAATGACCTAGAGAGCAGCAGTCTTGGCTTCCACACTCAGCTAACAAGCCGTGTGACCTTGAACGAGTCACTGCCCTTCTCAGTCTTGATTCCTTTATCAAAATGGAACCACTCCAAGAGTGCTCTAACTTGAAACGCCAAGTTCCTACCTTTAAAACTAAGCCACGAACTACCTTAGCATGTGGGTGAAGACTCAAATAAGAAGAAGGATCAACAGAGAAGGCTTATCCTGACTGACTGATGGAGCTCTCACCTGCAAGGCATGCTTTGGCTTGAAGTTACTGAAACCTCTTTGTTATTTTTACAAACACGGCATTTAAAGAATATTCAGTAGAATTTTCTATGATCCAGAACGTTTGATGAAAGAGCCATTCATAGCCACAAGAGCAAAACTAAAACTGGTGGGCCTGATTAAGGTCTCAAAGTCACGCATTATATACTGTGAAAGTTTCCCATGACCCAAAAAGTGCCAGATACATATGCAACTCATAGCAAGTGATGCTCTACCAAGAAAGCGTGTCTACGTGGTGGCACAGCCCACACCAGCAGAACATTTACAAGGACCGTCCCAGGCTACTGCCTGGTTCAATGTTCATGGCAATAGGTAACCCAGTAAGAGTAAGTGTAGGGATGGTCCCTCAGCAGGAGGTGGGAGTGGGTACGTTTCCCTTTTTAAGCTTTCAGTTACACATACAGTACTACAAAATAAGGGAGGAGGGAGTGGTAACTTTTCAGTTCCAGAAGATAACTTTTTAAAACACAATGTTTGATATCCAGTCAGGACAAAGTTTCTAGTGCTGGGGATAGGGCACAGGGCACAGGGCACAGGGTCTGAGAAGAGAAATTTAGAAAGAGCTGACTCAGGCCACAAGCAAGCAGCATGCTAATTCAGGGAGTGACTCCCCACCCCCCACCCCCCACCCCCCCCTCCACCACAAAGTACAGTCAACTGGAAAAGCTCATTTGCTGGCTGTTCTCTCTGTGTCTATAGATTAGCTCTGGCTTTTAAGAAAGAAAACAGCATAAATAATAAGCATACCATCTGAAAGTAAGGAAATAACAGCCCTCTGGTAACAAATGGTTAACTCAGGTAACTCAGTTAGCTAGGCAGTTAGAAGCATTCCTCTAGAGGTACACAAGCCAGAAGAAGCCATGCTGAAGCAGTTCGAAGTCAGCCGCTGGGAAAAGAGCCATGTGTACATGTTTCAAGCCAGCGTCAAGGATTATAAAGCACAAGTATTCATCTCTTTGTTCAGGTCAGACGCTAGCGCAGGAGAATCAAGCACTTGCAGTCATTTTCTCAGGGCATACAGGACAAAACATTCCATGCTGGTTAATGTGGAACTTGGCTGAACACTTCTGTCAAGAACCTCTCAAACTAGGTATGCTTACTTACAAGGTGAGACTGCTGGCAATCATGCAAACAAGAAAAAAAAAGTGCAGAAATTCTACTTTCAGAAAGGTCTACCTTAAAGTACACTCACGGTTCTATGTCAAACGCTGGCTGCAGCAGCCTAACTTTGCAGATCTGCTGAGTACCTGCCTCCTTCCGACCCTGCTGTTGGTCTGACCTCCCTCTCCCAGCCGAATTCTCCCAGCACATTTCATCATTTCCTGTTGGCTGCTGAGATAAGGTCACTCCTTACACTGCAGCATTCACAGTACAAGCTCCAGGTTCTGACTGCTGCTGGCTCCGGTATGCCTGGGCCATCACAGAAAGTTTTCCTTTCAGAAAGTGACCCAGGAATCTCAGTATTCCAATGGAAAACAGAGAAAAAGGTCCGATAACAATTTCTGCTCCTACCAAACCAGTGTGTGCTCACCAACTTACATGACAGACTTGGCCTTGTCTTTAGGATCTCTTTAGTTAGGACAGAAAAGGGCATGCTTGAGGTCTCAGGAGCAGATCTGTAAAGTGGCCAATGTTCTCCAGGCTTGCCTCTGAGGGTGGGCTAATCTTGGTGTCCCTACAACCCACTCTACTCTCATGCTGCACTCTCCAATGCAGAGCAGAGCAGCTTGTTAGTGGAAGACAAGGGGGAGCCTGATACAGAAGACAGGACAGGAACAGGTATGCAGCAACAGTCTGCTAAGAAGGAGGGCTCACAAATATTCAAGATTAAAAAGAAAAAGCCACCCCACTTCTTCTATAACAAAGAACTGAAAATAAAAGGAAAAACAATGCTAAAATTCCAGATATAGTGCACAAGAATGCATAGCCATGCTGGGTAGTGGTGGCGTACGCCTTTAGTCCCAGCATTTGGGAGGCAGAGGCAGGTGGATTTCTGAGTTCGAGGCCAGCCTGGTCTACAGAATGAGTTCCAGGACAGCCAGGGCTATACAGAGAAACCCCGTCTTTTAAAAAAATAAAAACAAAAACAAAAAAACAAAAACTGCATAGCCATGAGTCCCCTAGACAGAGCAAGGGGAGAACCCCACCCAACTGCTGGGATGTGGACAGGGAAATAGAATGGAGCAGGAGGAGCAGGGAGCTTCTGAGTTTCTGGTTCTGTTTGGGTTTTCCGTCAGTACTTGAGACAGAACCTAAGACCTCACCCAGCACTGTGTCACTACACTACAGACCCACAGCCAGGCCTGTTTTCTGATTCTTGAACTAATTACATATATACTGCATATGTGAAAACTCATGCACATTCATGTCTGGACATTTTGTACACATATTATTTGCCAATAAAGATTGTTTAAAATTGCATGCAAGATGGCTCAACAGGTAAAAGTGCTTGTTGCATAAGCCTAACTACCTGAGTTCCAACCAGGAAACTGTCTCTCCTTGCTTCCCTCCCAGAAGTCCTACCCCTTCTACACAGCCAGCTGGGATGCTATGTTTAAGTGGCAGTGGCAGAAAAGGGGTCACTTTAGGACAGTTTCTACCTTAAAATATGAACCAAGAGGAAGAACAGAGTAAAGTTAACTTATATTACTGACAAAACAATACACTTTGAGGGAAAATAATGCACATGAATATTCAGTCATTTATCAGGGTCCCTGATGTCACTGTTCACTTGGGCATGTCACTCAAAAGTCAGCTAGTCTCACCTTGTACAAATCAGTTGGAGCTCTCTTTCTTAAATGTTGTGCTGAAAAATCTCTTAACAGAAAAATGAGGAAAGACCATATCAACAGAAGTTCTCACTAGCCCTCAGTGGCAGAAGGAAGGGGAAGAACCAAGGGAACCTAACAGCCCAGCCTTGCCAGGCTCATGCTTTCCATATTTGGGTTCCTGAACTGAGAAACACAAAGACAGATGGCTCAGCTGGGCTGGTGGAGAGTCCCGCAAGAGTCCTCTGACTACAGGGCCCTTGGTTAGCATTCCAACCTCCACATCTGCAAGAAGATCAAGCCAGCTGGCCCAGCAGAGGCTATTAGGATACAGTTGTCCTATAATAGTTATAACAGTGGTTCTCAACCTGTGGGTCATGACCCCTTGGACAAATCTCCAAAATATATTTACATTATGGTTTATAACAGTAGTAAAATGAAGTAGCAATGAAAATAACTTTAAGGTTGGGGATCACCACAGCATGAGGGCCACTGCATAAGGAAGGTTGAGAACTAGGACCCTTGTCTCTCCTCCCTATCTGCTTCTCCTCCTCCCTTCTTGCCCTGTATGAGATGCTGATTTGCATACAACTGAGCAGCACTGACACAAAACATCTCCCTAGCCTCCTAGTTGAGTTCGCTGTCCCTTTCCCTGGCTTGACAGACCAGCAAACACTCATCTGTGGGTTTTTTTGGTTTTTTTTTTTTTTTTTTTTCGAGACAGGGTTTCTCTGTGTAGCCCTGGTTGTCCTGGAACTCACACTGTAGACTAGGCTAACCTAGAACTCAGAAATCCGCCTGCCTCTGCCTCCCAAGTGCTGGGATTAAAGGTGTGTGCCATCACTGCCTGGCTTCATCTGTGGTTTTAAAGAGTAGTTTCTGTTGTTGAAACATAACCCAGCCACATAGCCCAAGCTGGATATGAACTTGGGATCCTCCTGACCTGACACTGGTATCTGCCTTTCTGCAAAGAACACAGAATGGAATACTAATAGTGTAAGTCTGCAAAAGCAGAAGGCTCTTCTTGGGCTCTTGCATGCCATCGATGCCAGGGGAAACAAAACTCCAGGAACAGAACTTCTCAGCCACTGCCACTTCTGCAGCACACTACAGACAACACTGACCGTCAACTGCCACGCAAGGTACCAGAGTCAAGGACTAAATTCCCTACCATTTTAGCCTAAGTATATTTTATTGAGACTCAAACTTTAAGGTCACTGACTCTGCCAATGATTCCTTCCAGCCAGCATCACTCAGCTTCTCTCCACTGCAGTGGCAGAACTCAGGTTCGACGGCTGTGAAGCAGGCAACAAAGTGTGCTAATTTATGATTTGTGCTCGCCTTCAGATACCAAGTAAATATCCAATTTCAGAAACGTACTTACTACTAAGTTAAGTCAGGTGGTGTTAGATCATTTGGAGAGAGGAGGGTAGTGGCTAATTTCAATCCTAATGTTAGTCTTGCCTATTTTTTAGGAACTAAGATGTAAATGAGTCATCTGGCTCTATTTCTCCCAAATCTATGCCAAATTTTCTATCAGAAAATGCACCAGCACAAAGCTGAACTATCTTTGGCAAAGTTTAAAAAAAAAAAAAAAAAAAGGTAAAATCTCTTATATAAGCTTCTTTGCTCTTCTGGCAGTTGTCCAATCATGGAGGAGAGGGAAGAAAAAAATAGAAAAAGGAAGCAGCAACACCAAGCTAATTAAAGCTGAAAGCCCAACTAAAGCACCAATGTGTTAGAATGGTTTTTTTTTCCCCTCACTATAAAGTGTATAAAACCCCCAATGCCATCAAAAGAATTGATACTTGGGTTGCATGTGTACATGCACATATGTTCAAATGCATGTATGTGTGCACACGTTTGAGGCAGTCAGGTGCCATCTTTTTTTTTTTTAAGATTTATTTATATTATATATGTGAATACACTGTAGCTGTCTTCAGTCACATCAGAAGAGGGTATTAGATCTCCTAACAGATGGTTGTGAGCCACCATGTGGTTGCTGGAAACTGAACTCAGGATCTCTGGAAGAGCAGTCAGTGCTCTTAACTGCCGAGCCATCTCTCCTGCCCCGACATCTATTTTTTGTGACAAGGTCTCTCACTATGGCACTCTGGCTGGTTAGGATCTCTCTATGCAGATCAGGCTGGCCTCGAACTCACAAAAATCCACCTGTCTCTCCCTACTGAGAGCCAGGACTAAAGATGTGCAATGCTATATCTGACATCTACATTTTTTTTTTTTTAGATTGCATCTCTCATCGGCTTGGAGTTTGCCTAGTAGACTAGGCTAGATGGTCAGTACACTCCAGAGGCCTGACTGGCTCCATCTCATCAGCAACGAGATTACAAGCATGTGCCACACATCCAGGTTTTTCCCAAGTGTTCTGGGACCAAATTCAGGTTCTCAGTTTGCAGGGCCAAGGACTCTGCCAACTGAGCTATCATTTCAGCCCAACACCTGGATTTCTAACCAAACATCTGGAACAAAAAGCCTCAGTCTTTGTAGGCTAAGATGTCATACTCCCTATGACCTGGGAATAGTTTATACACTTTCTGGGTGATATTTCCAGGAAGGAAATCTGAAGCTCAAAAAACAAATGCTGAGCAAAGTTCAGTGAGTTTGGGGACATTTTTAGGAGTAAATGTAGGTCATGTTGTGTGAATGCTTCATTGGTATGATTTTCACCCATTACTTATATTTAATTTCACCATCTGCTACAGTCTGGCTGTCAAGTGTCTCTTTAAGATCAGTGTTAAAGACTCCTCACTGTGTCACTACTAAGGACTTGTAGAAGGGAGCATGTCCTCAAAGGGATCTGTGGGACCATGGTCTTTCTCTCTTGAATCCCCGCTACCAAGTGTCTTATGCTCCACTCTGCTCCACCATACAGCACCATGAGGTGCTGCCCCAACACAAGTCCAAAAGCTATGGGCAGCCAACTCTGCATGAAATCTCTGAACTTGTCCATCAAAATAACCTTTCCTCTTTACAGTAGGTGGGTGTTATAGTAATTGTGAGTTACTTTTCTCAGTGCTGAAACAAAATGTCTAACAAAGGCAACTTAAGAACGAATCATGTCCACAGGGCAGAAAGCATGAGACAACTAGTCACACTGCATACCCATTCAGGAGGCAGAGAGTTGAACATGAGCACTCAGCTCATTTTATGTTTCATTCAGTCCAGAACTGCAGCTCACGGAATGGTGTCACCCACAGTTAAAGTGGGTCTTCCCGCCTCAATAATCCAATCCAGAAATCCCCTCAAATAACATGCCCACAAGTGTGCTGTTTAGGTTGATTCTAGAGCCTATTGATTCTAGAAGCCAATTATCCTTCTCCGTGACGGAGAACTAACAGTCCACCTGTATGTATGGAAGCTGCAGGCTAAGTGTAAGTAGTTCACTATGCCTGTTCTTAAGCACCTTCAAGTCTGGTAGGGCAGGGGGACAAATACCCAGAGGACCACACAGAGTGACAAGCACTGTGTCTAGGAATCTAAGTGGGAACCAAGCTAGACCAAGGAGAACAACTAACTCCCTAGAAAAGTGAACTCCTAAACTGAATCACCTTCAGCAGTCGCCTCCAAGGGAGGCAGGAGCTCCTGACTTAATTACAAAGTGCCTTATATTGAAGGCAAGAAAAATAGTCACACCTTTATTTCACCCACTAAGGACATTAAAAACAAAATACAACATGAAAGCCTGCTACCTCCCAATATTTCACCTTCAAGAGATCTTCCTAATTTGGGCTGGAGCATAAGTTCAGCAAGTAAGAGCACTTGCTGCCAAGCCTGCTTACCTGAGTTCAATTCCCAGGATCCACATGATAGGTGAGAACCCACTCCTGCTAGTTGTCCTCTGACTTCCACACATGCTGTGTGGTGCATACATACATATTAATAACACGAAATAACTTGTGACTGCTGTGACAAGTGTCTGCATTTGTGACTGTTGGGTTTCAGACAAGAGGCTGAGGTGCATATTCTACATACCAAAGTGGCCCATGCCTGGCCTCCAGGTTCTCCCAGCATCCCTCAGTCCCTATCTAGCATACCCCATCCTCTACCCTGACCTTTCTAGCGCAGGGGTTGGGCTTTCCCTCCCCCAGAAGCTCTCCCCTACATAATCTAGGCATTTTGGTCTCTCTCCTCTTTCTTTCCGCTCTCCCTTTCTCCCTTTTTCTTCTCCCTCCCCTCTGTCTCCCTCCCAATGGCAACTTCCCTGGCCTCCTTCTTTGGGACCAGTAAACCCACCCAAGAGCTGCTGCCCAATAAGCCTGCCTTTAATATACTTTAATCTGGATTTTAATTTTTAAATTTTATTAAATTTTTAATATTTTAATTGGCTTATTTTGCCACAGAGAATAACTTATCAGTACTATAAAGACAGAGAAAATGTATGTTGATGTGTGTTATGGTTTGTATATGCTCAGCCCAGGGAATGGTACTATTAGAAGGAGTGGCCCTGTTGGAGTGGGTGCAGACTTCTTGAAGTAGGTGTGTCACTATGGGTGTGAGCTATAAAACCCTCATCCTAGCTGCCTGGAAGTCAGTATTCTGCTAGCAGCCTTCAGATGAAGACGTATAACTCTCAGTCCCTCCTGCACCATGCCTGCCTGGATGCTGCCATGTTCATGCCTTGATGATAATGGACTGAACGTCTGAACCTGTAAGCCAGTCCCAATTAGATGTTGTCCTTTATAATAAAAGTTGCCTTAATCATGGTGTCTGTTCACAGCAGTAAAACCCTGACTAAGACAAGGTGCTAAGGTGACTTTCGTCTGAACACCTGCATTTCTATTTTACAATGTGCATGTATTGGTTTTTAGAATGGAGAAATAGTGGACTTCCTTTCTGAGTAGGCCAAGTCAAAGATCAACCTTGTTACTGTGCAGAGAGGCCAGGACCACTGCACTTCAAAGCCCACAGGCCAATGTCTACCCATAGGCTTTCCTAATATCCACAATGCCTGATGACAACTTGCCACAGCTGAAGTCTGCCATTCTGAAACCCCTGCTCCAGAGGGAGGCTTGTCACCACAGCTGGCTCCCTGATTGTGTTATACTTCATTGGGAAAGAACAAGGCCATTCCACACCATTTACTCCAAAAAGCTAAGTGTGAGGTTTTGACCCCTTCTGAAGAAGCATAAACCCTTGGTGATGGGGAATGTTTTGTACACCATGTATCTGAATACTAATTTCTGTACCAGGAGATGTGGGTGCAGTTCAGATTTTGTTATTGTCATTATTATGAAGCATTTCCTGACTCAGTATTTTGTAAAACATTGTTCTCTATCATCTTCAGATTGGCCAATAAAGAACTGATTAATCTGTTAGCTGGGCAGGAGAAATAAGGTGGAACTTCCATGCCTTGAGAAAGAAAGAGGGTATCAGGTGGACTGAGGAGTCTCCATAAAGACACAGATAAGGAAGCCAGGGCAAGGTTAAAACACTCAACTAAACCCAAAGCAGAGGCACCCTAGACCAGCACTCCGCTTACATGTGGCCACAGCACTGGACGGTAATTCCAAAAGCATGAAGGAATTCCATGTGGGGAAAGGTAGGTGAGAGAAGGAGATTTTCATGAATAAGTCTTACTTTACTGGACGAACAGAACTAATTGGACTGGCATACTCAGAGTGTTTAGTGCTGACCATGGCCACAGTGTCTCTAGCCCCTAAAGGAAAACAATCTATTAAATATCGAAGTAAGGACCTTGAAATGAAGGAGGTCCCTTTGTAAGCTCATAACCATACAAACGACAACAAGCTGATCAACAACTCCAAGTGACTAGTAATTAATGAGGACGAGAGTGGGGAGCTTCCAACGCATGAGGTCAAGGCTCCAGGCTCCCGCATCCCCAGCTGGTCCACAGTGCTCTGCTCCTGCATCCCCAGCTGGTCCACAGTGTTCTGCTCCAACCCGTGCCTACAGCAGCACTCTCCATTCTTGCCAGTCTCAGACAGTCATCGAGCTAACACTAAGCTGAAAACAGAAAGAGAGTTGGTACCTAAAGTATCATATGCCATCTAGTTTATATAAAGCTGGTTTGAGAGCTGAGTGGTGGTGGCTCACGCCTTTAATTCCAGCACTTTGGAGGCAGAGGCAGGCAGATCTGTGAGATTAAGGCCAGCCTAGTCTGCATAATCGAGTCCAAGACAGCCAGGGCTCTATCACACAGAGCCAACAAACAAACAAAGAAACCTGTTTTCGGCTTGGTTTTTTTTTTTCCTTTTTAAAAACTCAGACAAGGTCCACTATGTAACCTTCCCTGTCCTAGAACTTCCCATGTTGAACTCACGGACAATCCGCCTGCCTCTAGAGAGTGAGCCTCCATGCCCAGCTTTAAACTAGGGGAAGATGAACTGTGACAATAACTATGCACTGGGCCCCACACTGCAGCCACGGCACTGCAGCCATTGCCCCACACAGGAGACACAGAGGCACTCAAACACAACTTCACCTCTGGTCTTTCTGACCTAGAGACCAGGCTCAGAACCACCAAGCCTACCAGCCACTTCAAGCTGGTTAGGAATTCAATCATGCTTTTCATTAAGTGGCTTCAGATGGGTTTCTCACAAAGCATCTTCCTACACATGTAACAGTATAAATTACAGAAATGGTAACGTGCACCTGGACTTTGATGTAGTGAAAAGCACATGAGAACTAAATTTATTATGACTTGGATTTTAAAATGATTCTGTGGCCAAGGTTAAAACAAAGGTAAACACCTTTAACAGAATTGCTGACCACTGCCCTGGAACTCAAGCAAAACAGCATTACTAGCTGTGGGTCCCAGCAGATTCACCAATGAGCCTGTTTCTTCAACTATCACCAAGACCAGCCTCTCCTACTTCCCAGGTACTGAGAAGATAAAACTGCCTGGTGCTGTGTGTTAGCTAGCTTTTCATCATGGACACTATATTTCTCTGAGACATGTCAGGAAGAAAAGACTTTCAGATCATAATTCCAAAGGATTCAGCTTCTTGGCTGTTTCTGGGCCTGTGGAAAGGCAGGGTATCATGATGGTATGATGGTGTGTGTGTGTGTGTGTGTGTGTGTGTGAAGAAGGGGACAGGGCAAGATATAGGCCCCAAGGACATGTCCTTTGTGACATATTTTCTCCTACTAGACTCTACATCCTAAAGTTTCCAGAATCTCCCCAAGCAGTACCACCGGCTGGGGACCAAACCTTCATTACTCCAAATCAGTAGCCTACTTGCTTCTGGCTGTCCTCCATCTGCCCACTGTACTAGTTTGAATGAGATATATCCCCCATAGGCCCTGGCCTTTGAACATTTGGTCCCCAGTTGGTGGCTCTATTTGGAGAGGTCTAGAAGATGTGGCCTTGAAGGAAGTATGTCAAAGTATGCTTTGGGAGTTTACAGACTCATGCCATTTCGTTTGCCTGCTCTGCTTTGTATGTGTAGTTCAAGACATGAGCTCTTGGCACCCATGCCCACCTGCTGCCTCCACCCTGCCACTGTGGACTCTAACCCTCTGGAACAGGAACCAAAACAAACTCTTCTCTAAGTTGATTTCCTTGATCATGGTGTTTAATCACAGCAATAAAAACATCACTCCTACCCACTAATGGCTCTAGCCAATGTATGACAGTCAATTCCACCAAGGATCCAACAACACCTTTATCTCTAACTATAGTATCTTTCTTTCAGTTTCCAAGGTTGGCTTTAAACTTGAAGCAGTCTTCTTGCTTCATCCTCCCAAGTGCTGAGATGACAGACGTGAGCCACCACACCCAACTCACACACAGATGACTGGCACTGTGCCTGACAAAATGACCTATTAATTGGATGTGATTCTTATTTCCATACTACCTACTTCCAAATGATAGAGAGGGAAGGAGGGCCATGCTGTGTCTACCACCTCCACACGCGTAGTAGAGAGCTCTTCCCGGAGAAGGCAGAAAGTAGCGACTGCTAACAGCTCCTATGTCACAGTGAAGATCATCAAGTTGAGAGGTCCTACGCATTGAGAGTGCAGTTTCTTCTCCTTCCTTCTTCACCTCTGTCATCCTATAGTGGCCACATAGAGCAAGCACATCTCCTTTGCAGACCCCGCTGACTTTTGAAAAGACTGACCCTGGGCCTAAGATGTGGACCCAGAGTGAGCACTGCAGATAAGCTATACTCCCACACCCCTTACATGCTGAGCACACACCACACTCGCCTCTGCCTGGGAGTAACTCTAGGAGAGACACGGGATCTGTCCCTGCACCGACAGATCTGCATACAGAAAGCGAGTGCACAACCACAGTGCTCATCAAGGTCTAGACCACGGAAGCCATCTAGTATCTGCTGACAGAGTAAACTGTGGTCTGTGCATGACATGGGGAACTTTTGTCAGCTTGACTTCACCAGCAGATACCCAGATATTTGACCAAATATTCTGAATGCTTCTATAAGAGATGAAATCCACATTTAATAAAAAATAATTTTTAATAATTATTTTTTTAAAATTTTATGTGCACTGGTGTTTTGCTTGCATGTATATGTCTGTGTGAGGGTGTCAGATCCCCACTGGAATTGTGAGCTGTCATGTGGATGCTGGGAATTGAATCAGGGTCCTCTGGAAGAGCAGCCAGTACTCTTTTAACGTCTGAGCTATCTCTCCAGCCCTGAGATGGACATTTTAATCAGCTAGTTTTAGATTGTCCTCTCCGGTGCACATGGGTCTTGTCTAATCAGCTGAAGATCTGCGTGAAACAAAACCAGTAAGGACATGGCCACCTGCCCACCTGCCCACCTGCCCACCTGCCCACCTGCCCACCTGCCCACTGCACCTGCCCACCTGCCCACTGCCCACCTGCCACTGAGCTAGGCTGCTTCACTGGCTCTCATAAGCCACAGTGCACAGTGGAGGCACACGCATGCTACGAGCTCTATCTCTACAGAGAGCATGAATACAAATGCATGCAAAAGACAATCGTGAGTCCTGCTTTATAAAGCATATAGAAACATGAGATATAGTCATACAGATATATACTTAAGTATACAGTATTGTTTGAAGGGAAAAAAGAAAATCAAGAGAATGATAAAAGCTCTAGGCCACATTTATTCCTAGCAGGATGCAGCAGCTTCCTGAAGTATACACAATGGTTTCCTTCTCAAGCTGGGAAGCTGGCCCTCATGGATTCACTGATATGCTTCCAAATTTAGCTAACCAGAACTACAGATACAGCTCCGTAGTAAGCACAATTGCCTAGCTCACACAAGCCTCTGGGTCTATCCATAGACACCTGAAAGATAAAATAAATAAATACAACTTGCATATCCATCTCTCTTCTTTTAGATAAATTTTAAGTTAAACATTTCTAAACCAGAGACAGATGACAGAAATGTCACAAGACAGACACAAGAAGAAACCTGTTTAGCAAATGCAGAACCAAAAGCAGAGGGTGTTGAGACACCCCTAACCCCAGCTCCCCCCCCAACCCAGCTCTCTACTCCCCACCCCCATGGCTTTCAGGCCAATCTGACAGTCTGGTCTGCCTGCAGCCCTCTAAGCCTTCCTTCCCTCTCTCATTTTGAGAACATCCACCCTCTTGTGTGGAGATCAGAAGACAACCTACTTTCAAGTCTCTCTTCCTTCCTTTCTTCCTTCTTTCCCTCCTTCCTTCCTCACTGAATTTAATTAGAGTTGTTTGCATGAACATAAGGAGTAGATCTTTGTTCTTGAGATCTTAAACTGAGACAGACATGTAAACTCAAGGGAAGTGGAACCACTAAGTTGCAGAGTTTTGCCCACTGAAGCTTCCTCTCTAAGGCGGGTATGCTGTGAGAACCTAGACAGACACCCACGGCTCTGCTACACCAAGCAGTCAGTTTGGCTTGACCTGAATTGAGTCTGAAGCTTATTATTATTGTTACCACCTCCGTGTTTATCTTTTGTTTTATCTGGCATGAGCATATAGTAACAAATGTAGTAACTTGTAACTAAGAAATCCAATGAAAAACACTGCAAATAGCCTTTGTTTACATGCAACAAAAAAGGTACATAGGAGCCACATCGAGTTAGTCGCTAAGAATCTACTGTCCTGCTGACAGCAGAGCAGGGCTCCTGGCTCCAGGCAAGGACATTCCTCTGCCCTGAATTCACCCACCCACATGGGGCAGAGCTCAGGGAGGTTTCTATGTATGAACTGACAGTAAAGTCAGGAATGCAGTCTGGCCACGTTTGTGGCATTCCTAAGGATGATGTGCTGGGTTTCTGGCCTGAAATTCTAGTGCACTCACCTGAGACTCAACACAAACTAGTCTGTTCTGTCTCCCATTCTGCAGGCTGCTCTATGACATTCCCAAATTCAGTTCTATCCCCAGGACCAGTTCCTCTTCCCCTGACAACAGCATTTCAGTTGGGCTTTGTGGAATCCCCTTCCCCTTGGAAACAACAATCCCTGCCTGGCTCCTTTTCAACTTTCCTGAATCTGCGAGGCCACCACACCCAGTGTCTTCCAAGGATTGGCTTTATGCTCAGACTTGCTTAGATCACAAAACCCTTACAGTTTACTGTATTCTGGCAAAGAAGAATTCAACCCTCTTGACCAGTCCCTCTATACACAGACCACTGGCCTCTACAAATAACTGAAATACAAAAAATTCCAAAGCATCTGAAATGCTCTTGCCATTGTCCAATGCCCAAGGACAGCAACATGTGTTTACATCTGCCCAAGAAGTAATATTAGGTTAAACATAAAGACAGTCAACTACACACAGATAGATATCTAAAGCTCTGGCCAAATGCCTCCTTCACTATGAAATCTGTGATTCTTCCTGCTGGGAGCACATACACTCACTTAAGGCAGTGGCTCTCAACCTTCCTAATGCTGACCCCCAACCATAACATGTTTTTGTTGCTACTTCATAACTATAATTTTGTTACTGTTAGGAATCATAACATGCCATAAATATCTGTGTTTTCTGATGGTCTTAGAAGTCCCCTGTAAAAGGATCGTTCAACGCCCTAAGGAGTCAAGACCCACACAGGTTGAGAACTACTGACTTACGGCATCTGCCTAACATATGTGTGGTGTAGGTATTCAACTGTGGGCACTGCCCACGAGGCATGAAACTTTCTATTGGCAGAATCCCTTAGCCTACAGACCACATGGAACAAAACTATCTCCACGTTGTCCCTAAACCTCAGGTTGTGATAATTTTGTCAGTGTAAATTTCTACATATAAATGCACACACAGACATGTGTGAGCCTTGCTGTGCAAGCATGAGGCCTTGAACTGGAACCCCAGCGCCCTGATAAAAGCTAAGTGTACATGCAACCCCAGCACCTATGTAGACATCAGGGAAGGGAGTGGCAACAGGAAGGTGGCTGGGGCAAGATGACCAGACCAGCTAGTAGAAAAACAGTGAGCTCCAGGTTCAGTAAGAGACCCTGTCTTGAAGAGTAAGGCAGAGAATGATAAAGTAGAAGGAACACGTACACGCGCGTGCGCACACATTCTCATCTCAGACCCCACACACTGAAATGACCCATCTTACTGCCCACTCCCTTGCTAACTACAGTACTGACGTCTCCGCTAAAGCTACTGGCTACCTGCTTCATTCTCATATCACCAGTGCACTATGCAAAGGACACATCAGAGTCACCTTGCCTGAGCTTGGTCTTGTGCCCTACTCCACCTTGCCCAACCTTCCCACCTTCCATGACCATGACCATCCTCCAGCGCTTCCCCAAACCACCCCAACACACACAATCTACCCTGAATAGGAGACTCTCATCACAAGGTCAACAATTCCTTGCCATATAGTCTCATGTCAGGCAACCTCTAGTAGGACTCCTTTTGAATTACTACAGAAAGGTAATGTAAGCATTAGACTAGGGTAAACATGAAAAAAGAAGACCAGAAGCTACCCTAGAGATTATGAAAGAGGGAAATGATGCTGCCAAGAAGAACTTGCCCAACATGAGAGGAAAAGGACCCAGGCTCAGCAAAGCAATGCTGCTGTTGAAAGTGGCTGCCACCCTGTACACCATCCTAGCTGGTTAGGAGAAAGTAGTGGTCACTCAACCAAAACAGCTGCACGTATGAGCCAAAAGCAACAATAATCCGGTCAAATGAAATTAAACACACCCAAATGACCAAAGTCCCCCTGGCTCGCTCTCCCTGTGGCCCATGGTAAGGCCAGCTCTCACACCTGGGCTGCCCATTCCCACCGTGTACTCAGAGGACTTTTCAATATCCAGGGGACAGAACAGAAATAGACAGGCCCTGCTTACACGATGTGGCCCCTGAGGAAGAACACGCTGGCCTGAAGAATGACAAGAACCAGCCAGGTGAAGAACATTCTAGGAACCAAGAAGCAAAGACCCTAAGAAGCAGCAGAGGCCAAAGCACAGGCACTTGTCTCTGTATCCCATCTCTATTCTCACCTGTACATCCAGGAAAACCTTCCTGAGGCTCAGGTCAGATCTCACCCCATCCTTCTGCTTAGAAATCTCCAGATTCCCACAGTTCCTGGACAACTAAGACACAGACTGCTTGTGAGTTTTATAAATTCAAATGTGCAGCTCTAGACACATGTAGATACTAAATTTTCTAAGCCCTGACTAAAAAATCTCTCCTTTATGGCCCACAAGGCTACCACACACCCATATTGAGTTTCTAATGGAGAGAGATGGGATCGGCTCTGCACACTGAGAGTAACCCAAGTTCAAATCTTGACTTAGTCACTTACTAGACAGGTAAGTTGAAAGATCTTTTTATTTATGTATTCATGTGTGTTTCTTTGCCTCATGTGTGTGGGTGTCCCTAGAGGCCAGAAAAAAAGACTGGATCTTCTAGAGAAGTTGTCTGATGTGGGTGCTTGGAATCAAGCTTGGGTGCTCTGGAAGAGCATCAAGGCTCTTAACTGTTGAGCTGTGTCTCTAGGCCCTGGCTAGGTACTTACAACCTCTCTGGGCTCGATTTATGTACAATAACAACAATGACCATGTAGAACTGCAGTAAGAATTGGAGCCTAAATATGTATGGCTGCATACAGGCTGCTCAGGGTCCCACAGGAAGAGCTCTACCTCAGGTCTCTAGACAACACCCCTCAACACAGCTGGCTTTTCCCGCCAGGACTTCAACTGGCCACTCATTTACAAATAACTCAAAACTGCCCACTTTTCCTTGGAACAACCACTACCCCACTGACCCACACCATTGTGTTCAGACAATAGTAGTCACACTGTAAGGCCTCTAAGAATTGTATTTTAAATACCCATTTCCAAAGAACATGGAAGAGGGCAAAAAACTTGGGTGTGGTGGGAAGAAGAGAGGGCCCTGTAGTGCTTCTCTTTTCTTCTTTACATGTATTTGTTTGTCTGTCTGTCTGTTTATCTATTTCTTTGGGAGGTACAAGTATAGAGACAGGACAACTCGTGGGAGGTCCTCCCAAGCACTTCCCCTCTCCACCAACTGCCAAATGCCCCAGAAAGCACTCAAGCACAGAGCACTTACTGAAGAGACATGCTCAGACTAAATAGGTAACCATGGCTGGAAACAGAAGTTGACAATGAAATAAACCTGAACTGATGTCCATATACCCCAACCTTCTATGTCCCTCTACCTCTCCTGTGTCTCCCTTCCTCTTTTACATCCCTACATCCCTTAGCTCTCTTAAACACCAAGGAATCAAATGAGATTGCTCAATCCTGTCTCCTAGTAACTAAAAGAAGATACTACACAGTAACTGAAACAATCTGGTTCAAAGGTCAGAACCCCAAGAGCCTGCAGGAGTGTGCCTCAGGTATGCAAGTCAGGAATCCTCCTGGCACCCTCCCTGAACTACAGCTGAGCAAGAACCAAGCCAGGCAGCTCAAGTCTACAGACCAGTGAAGGCAGCAATGTTCCTAAGCCACCCAGAGGGAAAGCAGTGAGATCCAGAGACACTAGCCTTGAGCCATTCTAATCAACCGCAGCCTAGCCCCTACATTCCAAAGAAACACTGCAAGAACGCAAATTAGACTTTGAACTTAAAGTCAAAATTCCTGCAGCAGGCACACTGGGAGAAATATGTTGGCGCAATGAGATGGCCCAGTGGGTAGAGGTACCGATGTAGGAAGATCTGACAACAGGAGTTCAATTCCCACATCAAACAAGGTAGCAGGAGAGAACTAACCCCCAAGAGTTGCCCTTTACCTGCCAGAGACAAATTGGGACATGTGCATTCCTGCACTCACACAAAAATAAAATATACATTTGTGTTAGAGATACTAATTCTTTATTGTTGAGAGAGAGAGAGAGAGAGAGAGAGAGAGAGAGAGAGAGAGAAAACATATATGTTTTCTCTTAAACATCCATGATCTAAAAATAGACAACCAAGGAGCTGGGGAAGAGGCTCATACCTCTAATCCCAGTACTGCAGAGGCAGAAGCCAGAGATCCATCCCAAGTGTGAGACCAGCCTAGTCTACATAGGTAGTTCTAGTGCCATCCCACCTCGCCAGATCCTATAATACAGTGAGATTCCATCTCAGTAACAGGAAAGAAGAGAGAAAAGGAGAGGGAAGTAGGAAGAAGAAAGAAAGAGAAAAAGATAGTGTAATTCTCATATAAAGAAGAAAGCAACAACCCAGCTCAACCTAGATAACCACTCCTTACACAGTGAAATGGTTCGCAAGCCAAGGGTCCTCACGGTGCCTGTTCATAGATTCCATAGTGTCTGCTTATACCACTGCAGAGCTAAAGACTGGGCTCCACTTTTAAAAGACAGATCTTACAGGCCCTGACCTTCCTCAGCAAATCCTCTGGGAAATGAGGAGCACTACGCTAAGATAGCTGGCATTCCTGGAGATGAAGGTGAAGTGAGGACAAAGACTGAAGGGGAAGTGTCACCTCCTCCTGGGAGGGAGAAACACAGGGATGTGGTGAGATATGAGGTAGGCAGAGGGCGCTCTATAAGGCTGGCTTTTATTGTGAGGGCTACCAGGAGCCACTGAAGAACTATAACCTCAACCCTCTGACCCTTCTCCACTACTGACGAGGAAGAACAGGATGGCCTGAAACCACTCCTTTAAGAGGAGGAGTGCAGGAATAACAAGCCAATCAATCCTTTGGACTTTAATAGACAAACACACAACCCAAGGGCTTCTAACATGCAGGCTCCTCTGAGCCTCTGTTTCCCTGTCATCTGCTCAGAGGCCCATATGAGGCTGGCTGGGCACTTGGAGCGAAGTGAAGAAACCCCTACAGGACAGATGGTGGCACTAGAATGACCACAGCATCCCATCCAGGCCCAAAGCAGACCAAACATTCTACTTCCTGGGAATGGCAAGCCTAGAGACTGCCCAGAGCCTCTCTGTGACTAAGAACAAACACCGCTGCTTACACAGTCATCTAGCCAGCTAAGAATAATCAGAGCATGAAGGAGGCAGGTTCCCTCACCCAACAGGCAGGTTGCCCCTCCTACCAAAGGGAGCCTCCACAAAGCCACATCCCCAGCCTAGGTGCCATGCCACCTACCCAAGCACACAAGGCTTATTGTACCCTCACTTCTCTGTCCTGGCAGACCTCCACAGTCACCTCTGGAAAACAGACACTGCCCAGTAGCCACCAACAAGGATGTCCATAAAGCCTCTGTGTCCAGGGCTCTGTGTAAACCTGAGTAGGGAGAAAGCCCACGTACATCTGATCAAGTATCACCCTCCCCTTTATAACTTGCTACACTATGACAGGGCCCTGTCATCAGGAACTAAAGACATTACATGAAGCTACATGAAGCACAGAGAATAAAAAGCAGCCAAGAACACGAAGACACCCAAGTGCCCAGAACAACAAGTCCCAGACCAATGAGAAAAGTTTCCTTTAAAATTTGGAGAACACTTTAGTAAATGGTCCTGAAACAACTAGCTGTTGTTTCAGGGAGCATTGGGGCCTTCTACACATCCCCCACCATAAACACAAATGGCCCAAACAGGTCACAGCCCAGCTGTAAAAGCCAAACCGGTAAGACCTGGGACAAAATGTTAATAACCCTGAATTAAGCAAAGATTTACATCTGAAACATAGCCCAAAATGGACAAACCTGCAAACATCCTCTTCATCAAGTCCTAAGGTTTCTGCATTTTAAAGCAAGCAGTCGGGGCAATGGCTTCCTACCTGGAGGTGGAGGAGGGAAGGGATAAGAGGAGGACTACAAAACGGCAGAGGAGAGCTGCTGATCTGTGAGAATGGCAACAGTGTATGCACATGTCAAACATTATCAAGCGCTACACTCAAAAGGCAGCATAGTACTGTCCATTATTATAACTCGGTGCTTGGAATCTGGGGGGAAAACAACACAAAGCGCTAACCTTTTATACTGTCAAATAACAGCACTCTTCAAACACCAGCTCGAGCCAGGCTTGGTGCCACATACCTGTAATCCCAGCACTTGGGACCTACAGAAGGAGGATCAGGAGTTCAAGGTCATCCTCAGCTACACAACAAGTTCCAGGACAGCCTGAATTAAGGGAAACCAATCTCAACGAAACAAGCAACAACAACAAAAGTAACACTACTTGCTCTATTGCCACTGCAAAAAGGGCTGGCTGGCTTGCTTGCCTTCCTTCCTTCCTTCCTTCCTTCCTTCCTTCCTTCCTTCCTTCCTTCCTTCCTTCCTTCCTTTCTTTCTTTCTTTTTGGTTTTTCAGGACTGTACTTCTGAACAGCTTTGGCTGTCCTGGAACTCCCTTTGCAGACCAGAAATCCTCCTACCTCTGCCTCCTGAGGGCTGGGATTAAATACCTATGCCACCATGCCCAGCTATCTTTACTTATTCCAAACAATGGAATTACTGGGATTTTTTCCCTTAAAAGAGTAGCAAACATCATTATTAAAAAACTATTTTACCAGCAATGTAGCTGCTTCTGGGTGTTTGTTTATAAAAACATTTTGGTGACTGCTGAGCAGTACTCTAGGCACTATCCAGACCCTACAGCGCCCTCCTCCTTGCACTGCTGACTATCCAGACCCTACAGCGCCCTCCTCCTTGCACTGCTGACTATCCAGACCCTACAGCACCCTCTTCCTTGCACTGCTGACTATCCAGACCCTACAGCACCCTCCTCCTTACACTCTAACTTGGATTTCAAGAAAGGGAAGAGAGGGAGGGAAAAGGGGGAACAGGATGGGGAAATGAAAGGAAGGGAGGAAAGAAAAGTAACACTCCATCTTCAACCCCCAATTCCTCCTGGAAAGGCAGCTTCAGAGATGGCCATGTGGACTGCAGGACAGAGACTTCCCTTCCCTACAGAAGGCAAGAGGTGAGCAGTGATAAAATGCAAATATTTAAAGAACTCAAAGCGCAGCTGACGATGCCAGCAGGATAACAGCTTGCAAACTTGCAGTCAGAATGACTGTTGTATCAGGGGCTGAGTCATGGTTGTGAACACTGTCTTCCCCCCTTCCATCCTTCACAGAGGAGAAAGGATTTTAAAAACAGCTTTCAGAAAGTTACGATACTCAGTCACAACAAGAAAACAGCCCTGGAGAAAAGCCAGTGTGTGCCCAAAGCCCTGCAGCCAAGAAAGGAATAATAACCATCCACAAGGAATAGTTAGGACAAGAAGAGCCTATGCAAGTGTGTACACAGCAAACACGTATATGTGCATCATACACATTGTGTGAAGGCCCACCACACAATGACTGGATCATGGCTCACACATTCTCCCTTTGCTATGACGTCTCCTCATTACTACAAAACTGACACTGTCGCTGGCATTTCTGGCTCATCCTCAGGTCTGGCTTCCAAGTTCCATAACAGTACTCACATCTCAATCAAGCATGTGCCACACTTCCAGACAGGAGGCTTGGCACTTTGTCTAACCTCAGTGTCTTCACCTGTCCTGACGATGAACACACTGGACAGAGAAAAGTAGGGGGTCTGGCACATGAGCCTCAGCAAACACTGACCTGAAAACGACTGTGACATCAGTGAATAGTGAGACAGACAACAGTGAAAGGCAAGTCAGGGACAGTATGATGGTCACACCTCCAACCCCAGCATTCGGGAAACATGAGGACCACTCTACTCCAAGACGATCCCTTAGGAAGAACAGGAGAAAACAAGAACCTTTAATGGTCCAACCTGGGAATGTGGGGGGCGGACACCACTGGGTTTTAGGAGAGGTTGGATTCCTCCCCAGGTTGGCAGAAGCCTTGCCTGATCTTAGCTTACAGGTAGACAGATTTCTCCATTCTGCACTTCAGGGACTGGCAAGGGTGCATGAACAGCTAGGGAGGGGATCTCAAAGCAGCCACCCCTGGGCACTGTGCCACCCTCCATAGTGAGGTGGGAGCCACAGACCCAGTGTCAGTGGAAATGGCTGTGGTGCAGTTAATGACTCTGCAAATGACACTTCTCAAAGCCTTAAGGGCACTGAATTAAAC
The DNA here is from genome assembly GCA_021653895.1 of Mastomys natalensis. Taxonomy (NCBI): domain Eukaryota; kingdom Metazoa; phylum Chordata; class Mammalia; order Rodentia; family Muridae; genus Mastomys; species Mastomys natalensis. The sequence goes on from JAJTUV010000102.1 coordinate 175,680, forward strand.
AAAAATAAAGCTAGTTTAGAGGTAAATCACATGGTTCATGAACAAACTTCATGTTGGGATTCGATCCGGAACAAACAGCCATGATGCCTATTTTACAAACCAAAGTGGACCTGGCCTTCAGGTTCGCCCAGCATCCCTCAAACTCTACCTATTACAGGGCATGGCTGGCATATCCTCCCCAAAAGCTTTCCCCTATATAATCCAGACATTTTGATATATCCATATTCTCTCTCTCTCTCTCTCTCTCTCTCTCTCTCTCTTTCCCCCTTTTTCCCCTACATTTTTTCTCTCCCTTCATGCTCACACTCTCTCTTTCCTCTCCCCGCCTCCCTCCCCAAGACAACTTCCTTGGCCCCATTTCTTGGAACCAATGAACCCTTCTGTCTTAGTTAGGGTTCTACTGCTTTAAAGAGACACCATGACCCAAGCAACTCTTATAAAGGCAAGCATTTCATTGGGGCTGGCTTACAGTTTCAGAGGTTTGGTTCATTATCATCATGGTGGGAAGCATGAAAGCATTCAGGCAGTCATGGTGCTAGAGAAGAAGCTGAGAGTTCTACATCTTGATCCAGAGGCAACCAAGAGGGGACACTCTTCTGCACTGCTGGAACTTGAGCATAGGAAACCTCAAAGCCCACCAACACAGTACATAATGCCTTCAACAAGTCCACGCCTATTCCATCAAGGCTATACCTCCTAATAATGCTATTTCCCATGGGCCTAGCATATTCAAACTACCATACTGCTCAAGAGTAGCTTCCCAATAAACCTGCCTTTATATACTTTAACTTGGCTTCAATTGTCTCATTTCATCTGCAGAAGTAACTTATCACTTCAACCCTCACAGATTCATCCTTCACTGGACAGAGGGTACAGACCCAGAGAATAACAGGAACTTCTTGCAGGTCACACAGCCTCTGCTAAAGGGCAGAAACTACTATGGAAGCCACCATGTTTATTTATTTAAATTCATGATGCTTTAAATATAAAATTTTATGTGTTGGGCTACATCGTAAAATTATCCTCATCCACATGCCACATAAAGCCTACAGCCAAGAGTTGGACACACCTGATACAACCTGTAACTGTTGGGCACAGTCCTGAAGAACCAAACCTTTGGTAATCACTTGGCCACAGTGAGCCAGGACCACTACAGAACCATTACAGTACTGAGTCAGAACTTCGGTCCCAAGAGTCAGGAAACTTCCTTCCACCTGTGTGCTCCACTGTGGAACCACACAGCAGGCAGTGGTACATGAAGTGTGGTGCTACAGTAGATTACCCATTATTTATTTAAATTCATGATGTAGATTACCATACAACAGCCCTCCCATTTTTAAAGGTGAAATGGGGAGAGGTGGCTCAGCTGTTAAGAGAGCTTACTGTTCTTGAAGAGAACCTGAGTTTGGTTTGCAGCATCCACAATCAGGCAGCTCATAACTGCCTTTACTCCAGTTCCAGGAGGCCCACAGCCTTCTTCTGGCCTCCTTGGGCACTTGCACAAATGCCATGCACATAAACTCACACAGACATACAGACACAGACAGACAGACAGACACATACACAGACACATACACACACACACACACACACACACACACACACACACAGAAATACAAGTAATAGTAGATCCCAGAACAAATAGCTGAGCCAAGGTGAAGTCAGAGCAATCTAAAAGCTGAGCATCCTAAGGAGGTGCCATACATTCCTACACTCCAAAGCACCCTGCTGTACAAGACCCAAGCTCAGAGCCAGCCACTGGCTTCTTGAAAACATGGCCCTCCAACAGCACTGTGCAGAGAAGGTAGAGAGTAAGATTTGCAGCTTTTGTAGATCCTGTCAGGGCTAGCAATTTGCAAACTCCATTCCCAAGAGGGAATCCCTACAGTCCCCAGTAGGCTAAGTTTGTATTCTCTGCAACCAGTCACACAGCAAGTCTGAAGCTTTTGGAAGGCAGGGTTATAAGAAGTTCGTCTACACACATAAGACAGAACATATGCTATTTTAAATTATCTCTAAATGTCATGAACCTGGATGTTCCCAGCAGAAGTAGAAGACAGAGCAGCTCAGGTCCAAAACGGCAATTCTGGAAATAAACACAAGAAGTACTTCAGGGAAGGTGGGCTGGACTTGCTGAGTTTAAGAGGGGTGATAAATGGCTCTCAGCTCCTGCTCCCACCAAGCAACTTCAGATCTACACTTACAAAAGCAAGATCTTCAAAAGGAAATAAAAGCTGCCAGTAAGTGGGCTCAGCACTTGCTGCCAACCCTGATGACTTGAGAGTTAGACCCTAGCCCTCCACATGTGAGCCATGGCACACCTTCACCCACACACATGCACAAATAAATAAATACCAAAAAAAAAAAAAAAAAAAGAAGCTTCTAAAGACAAGATAACAAAGGATAACACCACAGTGACCACATCATACTCACGTCCCTATTACATAGTGAGGTGCACCGTCTGGTCCTCTGTAAGGCCCTGTTCCTTTGCAGATCCAGCCTTTAGGCCCAGGTGTAAGAAACATAAGCAACTTCATGGGACAGCAGAAGCTGGGCCACAGTGCAGAGCAAAGCCTCCAGCCCCAGCAAAGAGCAAAGTCTGAGTTAGGAGCTACTGGAGGCCTGGGTCGGCCCTGTCCCATGCCATGCTACCCTGCTGAGCTTCGACATCTGAGCAGGGATTTCTCAAGGAAATAAAATGAACTGTGGGGAGAGCCACAGGGAGCACCATTGGGGCTTAGCACTGGTAATCTAGTCTGTCTGAGAAGCTCCCAGCCAGCCCCTGCAGGAGCCTTTGCCACACACAAGCAAAGTTTGGCCAGTTGCTAAGGCAACAATGACTCAGGCATGTTTAGGCATCTGCAGAAATGAAGCCAAAGTACAATTTCCACACTTGGGATAAAAACATAGGCTGCCAAGTACACAGCCCACCATTACTCTAAAATTTGGTCTTATTGACAGAATAAACAGGGTGGGAAAGGGAAGCAGGAAGCTCCCGGTGGCTAGCAGAGCCAACAGTCAAGCTAACCCCAGAGCACTGGCACTAAAACCAGCTTGTGCCGGGGAACAAATGCCTCTTAGTCTCCTGTGCTGTCTGAGATGGTTTCCTCTTATTTCTACCTCCTTATGGAGTAAAGTCTTCTGCTTTGGTTCAGCTGTGAACCAGCTTTTCTTAAAAGAGGAACTAAGAATCAGAGTTTTTTGCCCATGGTGAGATGAGATAAGTGAAAAGGAAACAGCTTCTAGGGAGGGATAGATGTGGGGGAGACACACCAACTGTGCAAGGTAAGAGCGGAGGTGGGCTAGCCTGGCAATGACCCCTGTACCATCAGACACCATGCTATGCATGCATGCATGCCTGTGTGTGCGCATACACACACACACACACACACACACACACACACACACACCCTTGTCCTTTGCAAACCCTGAGAAATGAGCAAGCAAGAAAACAGGACTCTGCTCAGTCTTCTATAGGGCAGTAAAAGGTGAAGCGGTCAGCTAGCCAATGGGAAGGGACAGGAGAGCAGAGAGCCTGTCTGTAACAGCAATGAAGAGAAGCTGAAGATTCTGTGAGAACGGCACCCCAGCCCACTGAGGCAAAGTCCATGGATCACTTGACCCAGACTGCCATGATCTCAGTGCCAACAACCTTGCACAGTCCTTCCCAATCCACACACTGCAAATGTGAAAAGCAAACCAGGACAAACCCTGGCAGCTACTGTGGTTCTGAGCAGCCAGACAACTTATAGCCTTGGGGAAGAGGACCACTTGCTCAAGTCACTAGTAACAAGTAGAAAGAGAAGCAGGATGGTGTGCAAGCCCCCTCCTATCCCCTCCCTCCTCCCTCTCTCTTCGTCACTCCATGCCCTACCTCCCCAGGTGCTGGGAACTGAGCCCAAGGCCTGAGCATACTATGCAGAAGCTCTATCCCGAGTAAGGACTTGTTCTTCAAGAAGGGAAAGCATTTCTGCAAGGAGCATCCACCCAAGTTAGGAAGGGAATGTGACTCAAGAAAGCTTCATGAGAGTGTATCTCATGGATAGTGACAAGTGCCAAAGACCTTTTAGGAAGAATTCCTCAGAGTTTTCTTTCTAAAATACTAGAAAACAGACTTAACAAGAATTCAAACAAGTTCCAAAACAATCTAAATTGTTCAAGTTTTAAAATCATTTGTGGAAATTTCTCCTTAGGGAAGGGGGAAGGGGAGGGGAGGAGAGTGGAGGGAGGGAGGGAGGGAGGGAGGGAGGGAAGAAGGGAGGGAAGGAGGAAGAAAAGGAGAGGAGAAAACATATAAATTAATCTCATTAGAAAAACAGTGGAAATAACCTAAAATGCCCAGCACCAAGAAATGTTTCAATCTCATACAGTCAACAAGGTAACCCTGGAAACCATTTAAGGGGCTGGGGATGCATGTAGCCCCACTTGGCAGAAGGCTTGCCTGCATGCCCAAGACCCTAGGGCTGATCAACACCTGAAAAGGAAGAAAGAACTTCAACAGAAATACAGAATAAGGACACTTAGGTCAGACATGGTGACATAGGAAAAAAATCCCATACACACCCCCAACCCCAAAAAAGGCATGGGCCATTTAAATTCTACATTCTAGATGGTTCAGCAAGTAAGGGCACTCATTCCCAAGGTTCTAGGTGGATTAGCAGGAAAGGTCACTTGTTCCCAAGCCTGATAACAGAAATTTGAGACCCGGGACCCACATGTAATAAACAAAAAAACCTATTTCTGCAAGTTGCCCTCTGATCTCCACATGGCACTCACAGGGGTGTGTGTGTATAAGCATGCACACACACGCATACACACACACACACACACACATAAACATAAACACATTGGGGTGGGAAAATATAAGTTTTTTTACTATTAAATCATATGGCACAAAAATGGTAATTAGCACAAGCATAAAACCCAAATATTACCCATATAAAACCCATATATTTCTGAGTAAGGGGTGATGGCACAGGCGGGCCACCCCAGCGTTTGGGGGCTAAGCAGCAAGATCTGAGGCCAACCAGGGCTACGTAGTGAAACCCTGTGTCTACAAAACAAATCAAACAATCAGAGCATCTGCTCTCAGGTACCTATCCTAACAATCTTCACTTAATGTCCCAAGGCAACAAAGTGAATTCTCCCTCCGCTGCCTCTTCAAGGGTGCTTGGAAGATGGAGCATGGCACCCACCAGACTCTGGAGCTGAGTGCCCTGCTCCTCCACCCTGACCTTATCAACTGGACGAGAAACATGATGGGGACCTAGACTGTCTGACCACACTCCAGCCTGGCAGCTTTTGCCAGCTCCCTTCCAACCCGATAAACTCCCTGGCTGTATAACTGCAAACGTTCAGATCTCCTAATTGGGCTAGCTGTGAATACAGCCTCTATCTTAAACAAGAGACATACGATTTATCCATTTTTATGTTCCTCAGAAACAGAAAAGGAAAAGGAAATTTTAAAGATCTTTTTCGCAGTTAAGAGCAAGTAACTCAGAATCTACTTTGTCAAGGTGGCAAGATAAAGGGACACTGTTGTGGGCTTCAGGGTCAAGTGGGACAGCACCATTTCTGTGACCTTGGTTACTCCTGGATGAAGTGGAGTGAACACCGACTGGTTATAAGAACTCAATGAGCAGAAATGTAAACATCCATGACCCCTCAGAAAATCCAGAACACAGTGTACCCTATGACCACTGGTTCTGCCACCAGCCATGCCAATCTTCCATGGCACATGACCTGCCTCCTTATCTGATAATATATTTGCTGTTACGGAGGTCACAAGTGCTTAATTAAAAACATCATCACAGTCAAGCTAACTGGTGCCCAGGCAAGCCAGCTTCAGCAAATCGGTGAGCTATAAAACCCACTAATAGCGGGCTTGAAGGTCTGCGTGGGAAGAGAACCTGACCACAATTCACAATCTTGGCGCGCTCAGCTAGAGACAGCATAATTTGATATAATGAAACACAAACATAGTTTGAAGTACGAAAATGTTCACAAACTACAATTTGAGCATCATTTTAAAATATAATAAAATTTAATTTCATTCAAGAGACAACTTAGAAAACTAGCCACCGCTGAGTCTAGACACCACAGACTATGTTGCAGACCCTGTGCCTGCCTAACCCCTCATGTGGGGTCTTCATCAGTGGCCTCTGAAAAGCCTCTGACAATTTCAATTCCACCTCATTTTCTCTTTCTTCTGAACCATGAAGAAACACAGCTGTTCTGAAAACAAAATGAAGGCTAGGGGAAAGACCATGGCCAACTGCAAATACCTGCACAGCCAAGTTATAGCAATACACATGTACCTTAATTATAATACCAATTAGAACTTAAAAATTAACTCTGAAAGTGAAAGGGCAAGGGCGAAGATCCAAAAACCCCCTAATTCTACAGTTTGAGAGCTACCACTGCTCTGGGTAAGTTTGGCTCTATTTCCCCTGGATCCCTGTGCACACAGCTTGATCCTTTATCTTCTCAAGTCTTCTGCCATCATCAACACTCTCCCATCACATCCTCCTGTCCCTCTCTGAGCACTAGGTGCAGTCACAGCAACATTTCTTCAACCACAGACACAGGCTGGTATGACCATCACATTAAGCTCAACAACAGGAGGCAGGGCGTGGCTTCCCTCACACACAGGCAGGATGCACCCATTCTTTTGTTTGTTTATTGTTTCAAGACAGTGTTTCTGTGTGTAGCCCTGGCTATCCTGAAACTCCCTCTGTAGGCCAGGCTGCCTCTGCCTCCCAAATGCTTGGATCACAGATATGAGCCTCCCTCCCATACACAGCTAGGATGCAGATTCTCAGCCTCACCCCCACTAAGGAGACAGGTAAATAAAGGCTCAGAGTGGTGCCATGAGAGGACATTTATCTTACCAAGGTCCTAAGATTCCACAAAGGGCTTAAAGCCTCACCCAAACTGGTGACCCCTGATAGCATCCCTGTGACCCTGAGTCACCACAGAAGATCCTAACAAATACTCTGGCTAAGGAAAGAATACATTTGTGAAAGACTTTTGAAAGAAATAGATAAAATAAAATCAGTATGAGTATTTTAGGGTTTTGCTTAATTTACAAGTTGACCTAATTATCATGCTGTGTGATACAAAATGACTAAGTACTATGGACTGAGCTCCAGGTCCATGACTGCACACCTACCGCAACCCAGACGAAGGGACCCACTCCAAATTCCTGTACTCAAATTCTAGTGTTAACATCATATTAGGAGGTAGAGCCTCAGGAAGTTAATTGGGTTATGGGGGTGAAGGCCCAAGAATGAGATTAGTGCCCTTTCTTAAAGAAGGAACTCAAAGAGCTCCCTCACTGTCTTTCAGCTGTGTAAGAGTATAACCAATTGGATCTGTAACCCAGAAGAGATCCCAACACTACTGCAGCTTCACCTCTGGCTTCCAGACTCCAGAATTTTGAGAAATAAGACTTCTGTTCTGTATAAGCAGATGTCTAGAGCACTGTTACAGCAGTTCAAAATAAGAAGCCTAGTCTCTGGCTGGAGAGATGGCTCAGTGGTTAAGAACACTGGCTGCTCTTCCAGAGGATTCTGATTCAATTCCCAGCACTGACATGGCAGCTCACAATTGTTTGTAACTCTAGTTCCAGGGGATCCAACACCCTCACACAGACATACATGCAGGCAAAACACTAATGTACATATAAATAAATAAATAAATAAATAAATAAATAAATAAATAAATGACACCTAGTGTTAGAAATGCTAAATCCACTGGACCAAGCGTGAATATGTAATTACCTGGTGATACACCTGGGAACTAAACCCAGGGCTGCTGTCTGGCTCCAAACCCACGCTTCTGATCTCCCATTTGTTGTTGCAGGAACTAGTCTACTAGCCTTACAGACTTGTGAGAATAAGCCAAACAAAACAAAAACAGGATCCAGACTATATGACAATACCCCCCCACACCCAATAGCATAAGTGAACTTCTAGACAATGGGGCTGAAATGAATCAATGACTGAGGCCAGTCTGCCCTGAGAGCCTCTTTCTTACAAAATTAAGCTACAGCTTCCTAGAACAGCCTAAGGCAGTGTTCAAGCCTTGGAGGACACTGCTGATGTTTTGTGAAAAGGAGCAACCAAATCACACCTCTCCCATCCACATCTCTGAATTCGCAACTGACCTCCTACTCCCACCAAGATCATCCTTCTCATACCCTGGAATGTTCCCCACGAATTCATTCTCCAGAGGAAAGTCTAGACCCCCAACCTTGGCCTACGGGAAGCTCATCAGATTCTAAACCTGCCCACCAGTCTTCCCTCCTCTCCATAGCCCCCACTTGCTAATACACACCACGTGTGTTTCTCTCTCTCTCTCTCTCTCTCTCTCTCTCTCTCTCTCTCTCTAGCTCGCTCGCTCGCTCGCTCGCTCTGGTTTTTTGGTTTTTCGAGACAGGGTTTCTCTGTGTAGCCCTGACTGTCCTGGAACTTGCTGTGTAGACCAGGATAACTTTGAACTCAGAAATCCACCTGCTTCTGTCTCCCAAGTGCTGGGATTAAATGTGTGTGTCACCACACAGCTATTGCCACATTCTTGAAGACTATGAAGCTCACTTGTGGCAAAGGCCACCTCCCTGGAGTTAAGTTCTGCAGCATGCTAAGAGCAGCCAAACCAGCCCTCCTCTGTGTCTCTCTGCACAGGTACCCGCGTCTATCTGGTACTGCTACTGTGAAACAACCACCTCTAGACCCATTCTGCCCCAGCTGCTTCTATAGAGCATGGACCTAAACCCTACACTCCTAGAGCTGTGAGCTGAAGCAGCCACTAGGATATCTACATAAACAGTAGCTAGAATGCTCCCCCTTCAGTGCCTTTTCTCTTTGCCCACAGATGTCCCAGACAATTTAGATATATTCCAAATGCTCTCAGCCCAAAAAGAGATGTCAAGTAACCCCCCTATAATCTAAACCTCCAAAAACATTAAGCCAGAAAGACAATGAGTTCAAAGCCTGACAGCTGCATTTCCTCTAAAACAGGAAGGACTGTGAAAGATTGGAGAGACAGGCTCAGTGGTTAAGAGACCCCACTGCTCTTTCAGAGGACTCATGTTCAATTCCAAGCACCCACAACTTCAGCCACCCAGCAGTTCACAACTGACGGCAATTCCATTTCTAGAGAATTGGACACCTTCTTCTGACCTCCGTGGCCACCAGTCAAATGTGGTGCACATACATACATTCAGGCAAAACACACATAAAATATTAAAAAAAAAACAAAACTATTATGACGATTTAGCATAAAAGTACTCAATGAAGGCCTAACAACCTGAATTTGATCCCTGAATCCCATTAAGTAACAGAAAGAGGTTTTCAAGGGTTGTTTTCAGATCCCCAACAAATGCACACCTACAGGAAATTACACACACACACACACACACACACACTAAAAACACAAAGAGCTGGACATGGTACTGCACACCTTTAATCCCAGTTCTCAAGACACTGACTTCCAGGACAGCCAGGGCTACATAGAGACCCTATCTCAAAAGACCAAAAGTTAAAAAGCAAAGAGGGAAGAGATAGTTTAGCAGTTAAAAGCTTGCATTGCTCTTCCACAAGGTTCACATTCAGTTCCCAGCACCCATGCTGGGTGGCTCACAACCACTAATAACTACAATGCCTGGAAATCAAAGGCAGCAGAGGGAGGCAGGGCTTAGCTATCTAGTTGACTTGCATACTAGGGGCAGAGTCCTTTATGACCTCTGCACATCCTCCTCACACCTGAAAGCAGACCTGAGAGCGCTGTCTAAAAGGCTGAACTTGTCCCTGATGGCTCTCAATGGTGGTCTTTTGGAATGGCTGTTTGGAATTTATTTTTTTCCCCGACTTTTAATAATTCAGATGGTTGTGCTGTCTGCTGACTAGAGACCGTCTTAAAGAGGATAGGTGATCTGAGCCTGGGAGATGGCTCAGTCAGTAAAGCACCTGAATGTTCAAACATAAGGACCTGTGCTTGAACCCCCAGCAAAAACATACAGTGAGGACAGGATGGCTCAGGAGCTAAGAGCTGTAAGATCCTTACAGAGGATCTGGGTTTGATTCACAGCACCCACATGGTACCACAACCACTCGTAACTCTAGTTTCAGGAGATCCTATATCCTCTGCTAACCTCTGAGGACACCAGGCATGTACATGGTGCACTTACATACATACAGGCAAATGTTCATAACATAAAATTAAGAAATCTTAAAAAAATAAAGTAGACAGTCATCGAACTCTGGCCTGCACTTGCACACAAACAGAATAGTTCTCTCAATGTGCACTGGCCTGTAATTCTACCCTTTGGGAGGCTGAGGCAGAGAAATCTCTAGTCTAAGGGCAGCTTTGGACTACCCAAAACACTCAAATCCTACAAATTTTCCCCTCTGAAAAAGGTTACAAACGAAAACAAGGGAACGAGGGATGGCTCAGCAGTTAAGAGCACTGGCTAGCCCTGGGTACAATCCCAACACCCACATGGTAGCTCACAACTCTTCCTAACTCCAGACCCTGGGGATCCCAGACACACATGGTGTACACACACACGTAGACAGAATACCCATTCACATAAAATAAAAAATAAAAGTGAAAAAACACCTGAACAAACAAACAAGATCTTCATAGTCAGGACAGAAGGGTGTTTAGGGATTCAAATTCCAGACAACAGACAGGCCTTCCGTGGACAAACACTTCCACAAGGACATTCTAGGATACTTATGACGCCAACAACTCATCCAGCACCAAGGACGCAGAACCTAATGGAAAGATCCCATGCCGGCATCCAGGAGCCAAGTTCTGGCCCCAGGATGGATGGACATCTGTGGTCATGGACTCTTACAAAGTAGTGGTCAGGCCTGACACCACTTTCTTTATCACAACCCTGTCATTTAAATGTCTGAGTGCAAAACAATGAGATAAAAGTCCTTTGGAATGTGTGTCCTCCATGTACGTAAGTCAGCATTATTATTAGCTCCAGGATGACAAGGAAATAGGATTATAGATTCTCTGGGTGAGAGGCAGCTTAGGAAGGCTGTGCTCACCATGCCACCACCAGAGCAGGAGGGGCTGCTTAGGGCTGCTGCGTCACAATTCTCACCCTGGACGCTGGCCCCAAGCTGTTCACATGTGTGCTTCCTTTCTTGGGGTAGGAGTGTCTCCCGGCTATTCTCAGAATGTCACAGATTAGGAATGTCTAAGCCTTTCTTACAAATAGGAAATCTGAGACCCTGAGGTTGGTATATCCTAGCCTCTCAGTGGCGGGAAGGATAGAAAGAGCCCTGGCCCCCATGCATCTCCCCTCAGGTACCAGGGAATAAAATTACATTAAAGTCAAATGTAATGGCTCAAGCCTGTAATGTCAGCACCTGAAGGGCTGAGGCAGGAAGGTTGCCTTGATTCTGAGGCCAAGGACAGGCCACACAGTCCTAGGTCAGGTCCTGCCTTATGTTCCAGCAAGGCTCTTTCTAAGGCAGCTGTGAGGACTCTGATCGCTGAGTTAGCACTAAGACCGCTGCCGACTTTCCTTGGCTAATCTAGTTCAGTGCTTAGATTCAAAAATTGTCTATTTTAAGACTGAAGTTTTGTAAATGAGCTAGAGGCATAGCTTAGCAGTAGACTGCTTGTCTAGCATGTAGCACATGAAGGGGAGGAAAGCTGGGGAGAAGCAGGTAAAGAAAAAAAAAGCAGGGGTTAGCAGAGTGGCTCAGAAGGTAAAGGAGCCTGCCATCAAGCCTTACGAGCTGAGTTCAGTCCCCAGACCCACAGAGTAGGAGGAGAAAACTGACGAGAACTGAGTCAGTTAGTCTCTTGACTGCCACACACACTAAATAAATGTAATAAAATATAGTATTTTTTTTAAAGTATAAGTTCTCATTTTTTAAATGAAAATTTAAAATCTGGACAGAAACCAGGCAGTGATGGCACACACCTTTAATCCCAACACTTGGGGGTTGGAGGAGGGGGCCGGGGAGAGGTAGATGGATCACTGAATTTGAGGCCAGCCTGGTCTACAGAGTAAAAGTTCCAGAATAGCCAGGGCTATACAGAGAAACCCTGTGTAGGGGGGGGGGGGGGAATACCTGGACAAAGAGAAATGGCTCAACAGGTTAAGGCACTTACTGCCAAGCCTGACAATCTGAGTTCCATCCCTGTTAGTCCCATGGTGGGAAGGAAAGAAATAGTTCCTGCAAGTTGTCCTCCAATCTACACATGCACACCACAGTGTGCATACATACACACATACACACACATGCACAAAATAAATAAATGAAGTCTCCTTTAAAAAAATACAGTCCTTGTGTTCTAGGTTTGGTAGTTGTCAATTACAGGCACCTGCGCAGCGGGAGAACTATTCTGTATGTGTAGAAGTGTGCAAGTGCAGGCCAGAGTTTGATGTCTGATATCGCCTTGATGTCCACTTCATATTTTATAAGATTTCTTAATTTTATGTTATGAATGTTTGCCTGTGTGTATGTAAGTGCTCGGAGTACATGCCTGGTGCCCTCAGAGGTTAGCAGAGGATGTAGGATCTCCTGAAACTAGAGTTACGGGTGGTTGTGGTACCATGTGGGTGCTGTGAATCAAACCCAGATCCTCTGTAAGGATCTTACAGCTCTTAGCCCCTGAGCCATCCTGTCCTCACTGTATTTTTTTGCTGGGGGTTCAAGCACAGGTCCTTATGTTTGAACATTCAGGTGCTTTACTGACTGAGCCATCTCCCAGGCTCAGATCACCTATCCTCTTTAAGACGGTCTCTAGTCAACAGACAGCACAACCATCTGAATTATTAAAAGTCGGGGAAAAAAATCAAATCCCCAAACAGCCATCCTAAAGACCCCCACTGAGAGCCATGAGGGACAAGCTCGGCCGTTCAGACAGCGCTCTCAGGTCTGCTTTCAGGTGTGAGGAGGATGTGCAGAGGTCATAAAGGACTCTGCCCCTAGTATGCAAGTCAACTAGATAGCTAAGCCCTGCCTCCCTCTGCTGCCTTCAGGTATGCAGCTGTAGTTCCCAACTGGAAAAAAACTGAGCAGGCACTTCAGCTCATGTGAACATGATTATTACCTACATAATCTAAAGGGTGGCTTCCAGGAAGCCAAGTACAATGGGATGGAAGATAAGGCAGGCCAGAGTCAGCTGAGAGGTTGGTTTCAGGTGAGGCTGGCCAGAGAGCACTCGAGTATGCTCCACAAGGTGCAGCAACAGTAATTTTACTACAGTTATTTGATATTCCATAACATCCTGAAAAGATTGAGTGATGACCCCCTTTCAGAACCAGGAAGCCTAAGAATCAGGCCTTACCCATCAGCATGGACTTTCAGGTAAAAGAAAAGAAAAAAAAAACATTAAGGGTGGCCAGGTATGGTGTAATACACCTTTAAGCTCAGCACTCAGGAGGCAGGGGCAGGCAGATTTCTGTTAGGTCCAAGTCAACCTGGTCTACTTTGTGAGGCCCTGTGTCCAAAACAAAACCAAACCCCTCAAAAATAAGGACAAATGTCCCTATGCTCCCCCTAGAAATGCTTGGCCATCAAAATCTGTGCTGGTACTTGGGACCAAGGAAAGCTAATTTCACCTCTATCAGACAGCATGGAAACTTAGATATATGTTTCTTACACACACACACACACACACACACACTCTTTTACATTAATCATTATGGTCAGAAGTAACAAACTCTAGCTCCCCAAACAGCATGAACTAAAATACCATTTCTAGTCCAATGAGTTGTTAGTCTTTAACAATCCTGCCCAGAGAGAACAGATCTAATCAGTCATCTACTTCTCTGTGCTCAGTTACTTTCCCAAGTAATAAATATCCATCAGCCCAATGGTCAGTTCTTTGAAGCCTCCAGACTGCAGGGAAAAGAAAACACACATCACACAAGTTTTTTTACTTGGCCTTATGGTTCAAGAAGTATATAGCTTCACCAAGGAGACTGCCAAACTCTACAGTTAAGTGTAAATGCACGGACAAAAGTGTTCCAGCAAAGTCAAGAGAATCCCAACCACGCTGACTCTCATTCAGAGCTTCTGTGAAAAGGTGAAGCCGAGCGTCCTGCGCCATAAAAGGGAGGCTAACAGAACCCAGTTCATCTGGCTGCTCCCTTTGCCAGGGTCTCCAAGCTGACAACCCCAGGGGTGCAAGACCAGAACTTAAACAAACTGGAAAACCTGCAGGGGTAGGAAGGTGTGTGCTCAAGTCCACAACTCGGGATTAAATAGATTTACATCAGGACAGTGCAGGAGTGTTTTTGCTAAACCGCTAATGAGTAGCCCTGGAGACTGTCAGCAACCTACTCCCCTTCATCACTAAACCTCAGGACAGCTGCGGCCAAGGAAAGACGACGAGAGCCAGGAATGGTGCACACAGCCCGGACCAAAACTATCTTCCTTGTGGACCCAACTAGAACGCAGCACCCCTGGGGCGATGTCTACTTCCAGGTCTAACCTCTAAGGCCTTGAGATCCTCAGCCAGCTCCTCTGATCCACTCTTGGAAAAAAAAGAAAAGCGGACCTTCTCAGAGAGGGGCCCCGCAAGCCTGGGGTCTCTGGGAAGAGAAGAACGCGGCTCTAGAGCCCTAAGGGTGGTAAGAGGGAGTTGACACTTCGGAGCCATTGAGTCTAGAAAACTATGAAAGTCAAAAAGGACAGCTTGCAGCCTTTCCTGTCTTGCCTCACTCCCCTAGTTCGTGTTCACCGGGCAGGCTTGGCCCACACCACTGCGGACACCGGATGTGGGAAGGACGGAAATGGAGGGCAGTCTGCAAAGCGCCCCATGAGTGCGTCCGCGTGGGACTCGCCCGCTCCGGCCGCCCTTGGGGCCTCCCGGGCTCCGCCCGCCGGCGCGTGGCCCCTCGCGCGCGGACTAGAAGTTTCGAGCAGCGCGGCCCCGCGCGCTCGGCCCCGGCGCGGCCTGACAGGGGTAGGCGCGGCCACTGACCCGTGTCCCAACCGTCGCGGCGCACCCCTCACCTCGGCCGCCGCTCGCCTCGGGTCCCACTGAGCACGCCACGCCGGCCGGGCTGCAACTCCGACCCCTTCCCGTTCCGCTCCGGCCGCGCTCCCCGGCCCTGCCCAGACCCGCCGCGGCCGCTTCTGCCGCCAGCCGAGACCGCGCCGCCCCCGCCGCGCCCGCTGTGCTCGCCCTATTGGCTGCCGAGCTCCAGACCCCGCCCTTCGACCCTGCGGCGCTCCGGATTGGACAAACTAGAGCGGAGGTGGCACGCCCCCAGCAGCTCAAGGGAACTACCTTGGTCTAGCATTAGTGGCCTCTTCTGTCAGTCAAACGAGGAGCTCCTACTTAAGCCCCTGAGAGGCCAACACGGGTCACTCCCTAGGAAACGCCCAGAGGCTGGGGTCTGGAGGACTTTTAGGTGGACCAGAGTTTTGTGGTTTCCCTAGCACCCAGAAGAGTTGCGGCCCCTGATCGAGAATTCAGATAAGGTGGACTTTAAGAAAGTTTACTCGGATCTGGAAAAATTTCTGCTTTTCTAGAGGACCCGGATTCCATTCCAAGCACCTACATAGAGGCTCATCATGGTCCGCAATTCCAGTTGGAGGGGATCTGACGCCCTCTTCTGGTCTTTGTGAGTACCAGGCACGCACGAGGTACAGACATAAATATGAGCACCCAGACACACAATTCTTTATTTATTTATTTTTTATTTAGAAAGTTTCCTCCAAGCCAGGCGTAGCGGTGCACGCGTTTCCAGGCACTGTGGTCTACATAGTGTTCCAGGCTAACCAAGGCTACACAGTGAGCCCTGGCCTTAAACACAAGAAAGAAGAGGAAGTAGGGTGGAGAGACTTCCCTCCAGAGGATGCAGATATGGCCATCAGAGCACCAGGCAATATACAGACTTTCTGTTTCTCACATAGAAATGCCTGGTAGGAGGTTGGGCCCTATAAGCAAAGGGAAATAATGAGCCAAAACGGCTAATACCTTGCTGAGCACACAGTCCCTGCCGCCGCGAGGACAGTAAGTGATACCCTGGTGCGGTTCTGAGAAACTGACAGCAGGTAACTTTCTGGGGACTCTATGGAGTAAAGAGTAAATGGTGGCAGACAGTGGCTCCTGTCTATAATCCCAGTACTCAAGAGGCTGACACAAAAGAATGAATGAGCAGCCTCCGCAACCGAGTAATTGGAAAAAAGAAAAGAAAAAAAAAAGTAAAATGACCTAGCAGTAACCCCAGTAAACGGGCTCCACATCAAGGCACTGACGCAAGCAATACATGAAGCTAGCTAACGGTGGTATATGCCTATAATCCCAGCATTTGGGGAGACAGAGACAGGAGGATCTTTGAAAGTTCAAGGTCAGCCTGGAATACATAGTGAGACCCTGCCTCAACCTCCCTGCCAACAAAACAACACAGAAAAGGCAGATGTAGTGGCTTAGCACTTAGAAGGTAGAACAGGAGGGTCAGGAGTTCAAGGTCACCCCCAACTACATAGGAAGTCCAGTTTTCAGGCTGGGCATAGTGGTACCTGCCTGTAATCTCAGCATTTAGGAGGTAGAGGCAGGAAGAGCAGGAATTCAGTCATCCTCAACTACATAGAGAATTCAGGCTAGTCTAGGTTATGTGAGCCCTTGACTCTCGACTCTCTCACACGCCCCTCCCCCACCCAGAAAACACTCATGTTCTCACAGTGACCAAAAGTTTTCAGTTAATTATTTATCTAAACACCCAGAGGCAGCTGTATTGACTGTATAATACCCTTTTAACAATGATGTTTGTGACTCCTTCAAGGGAAAAAAGAAATCCCAGTAATTCCAACAGAAGTAGAGATAGCCAGACATGGTGGTACACGCATGCCTTTAATCCCAGCTCTCAGGAGGCAGAGGCAGGCAGAGCTCTGTGAGTTCAAGTCCAGCCTGGTCTGCATAGTGAGTTCCAGGACAGCAGAGCTGTATATCAAGACCCAGTCTCATCAAAACATAACAAAAGAATACAAAGGGGGGAAGGGGGCTTGGCTCGCAAATCTTTGGTGAACCTAGCAAAGGCAAAGAAGGGACAATAATATCAAACACAGTGACATTTTACTGCCCCAAGGTGGATAGAATATGACAGAGAGGAAAGACCTCCCAGAAGGCAGTGAGCCCTACAGGGACAAAGGGGTTCCTCTTGGCTGGAGCACTTCAGGCATGCAAGAAGCAAGGAGATATGTGTAGGGAGGGTTGCTTGGCAGCAAATGGCCACCCCACCCTGCAAGTTCCTTCCCTTCTTTGGGGCTCAATTTTCTCAACTATAAAACAGAAGTCCAGGAAAAGCCAAGACTAGTGAGCCTGCTGGGCTCTCAGGGTGGCCGGTGGGTGCTGACTTTGTCTCAGGATCTGTATAAAACCACTTCCACTTTTATGTATTTGGTTTATTTATTTTGTCTGAGGCAAGGTCTCACTACAGACCAGGCTGGCTTCAGACTCACAAGAGATCTGCCTCCTAAGTACTCGAATTGAAGGGCGTGGTGCACTACCAAGCTCCACTCTGCTTTTATTTTTTCGTTGAGATTGGCAGCAGGAGAGATGGTTCGGTGGGTAAAGAACTTATGATATAAACATGAAGGTCCAAGTTCCGATTCCCAGAAGACAGGTAAAAAGCTAGAGTAGCATGCATGTGTAACCCATATGCTGGGAGAAAAGGAGTTAGAGAGATTCTGGGGGACTCTCTAGCCAGCCAGTCTAATTGAAAAAACAAAGTTCCAGATTCATCGAGAGACTCTACCTCAAATAAATAAATAACTTTGGAGAGTCATAGAGGAAGATATCCAAAGTTAATCTCCTGGCCTCTATACATGCATACAAAGATCAGGGCACTAAACACACACACACACACAATTGGAGGGTGTGGCTCTGTGCACAAGACCCTGGGATCCATTTCCAGCACCAACCAACGAATCATCCACAGTTTGGAGACACCAAAGCGTTAACTGTTGGGGTCAGAAGAGGAGCACATTCCTGGATCTACCTAGGAATGCAACACACTCCTGCCAAATGTGTGGAATGAACAAGTCACTGATTAGGAAGCTGCCACCCCGCCCTTGCCTGCTTAGATGTTTTATTCTCTGACCTGTGAACGTAGACTCATACATAAACACAGGCAGGAACAACACTCCGCTCTCACGTGCTGCTGGCAATCACCCTCTTGAGCCCTAAGTTGGCACAGCCTATGAATGGCTCATCCCTAAGAGGGTGTGGCCAGCACCTGATGAACCAATGTCAGTCCATTTACATACAATCCTCAGTTGGTTTCTCTCTCTCTCTCTCTCTCTCTCTTTTTTTTTTTTTTTTTTTTTTTTTTTTTTTTATCGATTATGAGTACACATTTCACAGCACAAGTGAGAAAGGTCAGAAGCCAATCCTCCGGAGAAAGTCCACTCCTTCCACCTTGTGGGGCCTGGGGATCAGACTCAGGTCATCAGACTAGAGAACAAATACTTTTACTTGCTAAGCCATATCTCCTGCCTTCTGGAAAACAACAAAGACAAACGTCTCCAGTTGCCTGAGCTGGCCAGAATTCACTGGATAGCGAAGGATGACCTTGAACTTCCAGTCCTCCTGCCTCTATCTCCCAGGAGCTGGGATTACAGAGAATCTGACAGGTGTGCTCTGCCATACAACTCAACTGCTTCTCCTGCCTCCCACTACCTCAGGGCATCGATCCTGATGGAAACTAACTTCTGCGAAGTGGAAACCCCACGTGGAGGGTCTCTAGCACAGGGTTACCTTTGTGCCAAGTTGGACCAAGTAAAAACTTGAATGAAGACCCAACAAAACCCAGACTTTGCTTCATGAAAGATACAAAAATCAGCTCCCTGAGGAGCTAGCCATGGTGATATGCACCTTAACCTGACCACCACACAGGTAGTGGCAGGAGGACCATGAGTTCAAGGCCACCCTGAACTCAGCCAGACTCCAACTCCAAACAACAGCAGTTGTATGCAATAGTGCAAGCCCTTGTATTTGGGAGGCAGAGGCAGGAGGATCAAGAATTCAAGGTCAGCCTCTACTACATAGCAGGGTTGAGAGAGGCTTGATCTACACATGACCCTATCTTAAAATGTTTTGTTTTATTTTCAGACACGGTTTCTCTATGTAGCTTTGGCTGTCCAAGAACTCTATCTGTAGACCTGGCTTGCTTCAAATTCACAGAGATCTGTCTGCCTCTGTCTCCTGAGACCTGGGATTAAAGGCTTGCACTGAAACTATCCAGCCTTCTGGCCTGTGAGGGCACACATACACACGTGCACGCGCGCGCGCACACACACACACACACACACACACTTTTAAAAGTTTGGAACATTCTCACATTCTTTCACTGCAATCGAAGATGTTCTTTGGACCATCTGCTATGGAGCCTGCAAGTCGTAAAATGACACTTGGGATTCGGACTGGAATCTGTATTGGCAGGCACCCTCCCTCTCCTGGGCAGCTCCTTATCAACCCTCCCTGCCAGCACTTTGATTTTACCCAAGAGTGGCAGGAGAGTAAACATTGTTTTAACCGCCCCCATAATCCCCGTCTGAGGTTGTGGTCCTTAGGCAGCTCCAGGTAACTGTTCCCACAGCAATAGCAACAGGAGGAAGGCCAGGTAGTCGATCTCCTATCTACTGTTCCATTTCCCACATATTCTATAACGATACCTTAGAGAGGATACCTTAGAGAAGGAAGGCAGAAGGCAGGGATGAGGAAGGAGAGAGTAAGAGAAAATTGCCCAATAAGCCCATGGCCCAAGAGTTTAGCAGACTTTCTGGGACAAAAGATGAATGTCAAAGCCTCCCCCATCATTCCTCTAAGCCAGGAGACTGGACAAACCTGTCACTCCTCAGCCTCAGCAGTCTTGTCTGACTGGAGAATGAGGACAGCTGGGCCTCCTCAGGGTGGCTGTTGAATGCAGTTCTGCCTCTATGGTATTTCGTGTCATGCCCACCATACAGTGAAGGCTCGCTCCACCAGTGCTGGGTGCCAGCCCATGCCAGGACCCATCTATGCCTCAGAGCCTGAACAGGGGCGGAGCAAGCAGCTGAGGTCCCCGCCTCCCTTTCCTCCTAAGAGTGGACAGAGCTGCTCTGGCTCAGCCAGCACCTGTCTGCTATCGTCTCTCACCACAGAGAGATGCCACCCGTGTCCCCCTCCTTCAGCTTGCCTGTCCTGCCCTGTCATCTGCATCCTCACTCCCACAGCCTTCTGTCCTGCCCAGGTTCCCGTCCGACCCTCACGTCATCTTCCTTGGGGAGCCTCCACCCAAGCTGGGACTACTTAGCACCCACAGCCCTGTGGGGGCAGCAAGCAGGTGAGGCCAACTCCAGCCCAAGTTTAAGCAACTCTGCATGTCGCATGAATGCTTGCTTGTGGTACCCACTTCAGTTCCCCTCAGGGTCTTTGAAAGATAATGGACCTGGGTCAGAGAGACAGCTCAGGAGTAAAGGGTGTTACCCCATTGGCCTGAGGACCTCAGTTTGGTCTCCCAGAACCCACATACAGGCTGGACATAGAAAGAGCACCTGAAGTCCCAGTGCTCCTGGAGGGACATAGGAGGCAGACACAGGAGAGTGCCTAGAAGCTCTCAGGCCAGCTAGTCTGGGAAACACACAGGGGACAAGTAACAAGCATGCTCTGTCTCAAGCCGGAAGGCAAGGACCGATACCCATACCACACAGACACACAGACACACACCCCACATATACACACACCACAGAGATCTACACATACATACACTCACATCACAGATACATACACATACCACAGATATATACACACCATACATGTACACACTCACACTGCAGATACACACACACACCACATACACACCACACACACATACACACATATCACAGATACATACATATACCACAGATACACACACACACATACTCTACAGATATATTCACACACACGCACACACACACACATGTATTCCACATATAGATACACATCACAGAAAGATTATTTTAATGGGGGCTAAGGATATGGCTCTGTTGGTAGATTGTTTGCCTAGTACACACAAAGCCCATGTTCAATCCGCAGCACCACACACACCAGGCATGTTCTCCACTCCTGTAATCCCAGCATTTAGTAGGTAGAAGCAGGAGGATCACAAGTTCAAGAGCATCCTTGGATAAATATCAAGTTTAAGGTACAGCCAGCCTAGGGTACATGAAACCTACCTCAAAGTGGGTGGGAGGGGCAGGGAGGAAAGAAAGAGAAAAGAAGAGAACAAGGAGAAGACGCTGCCAACAAGGATAGTGGGCCCAAGCAGGATGGGACACCCATGGGTTTCAACCATGTGACCTAGAGCTGTGTTCCATACCATATGATGGTGGATTTCTCTCTTCCTCCTCAGGCATGTGTACAGTGAATGTAACTCAGTGGTTAAGAGCACTTGGTGCTTTTGCAGGCGTCTTGGGTTGGGTTCCCAGCATCCACATGGTGGCTCACAACCATTCGTACATAACTCAGTGCCAGGGAATCCAACACCCTCTTCTGACCTCTGAAGGCATCAGGCATCTTACACGATGCACATGCACACATTTGGGCAAAACATTCACACTCATAAAAATAAATACATCTGAAAAAAGGAAACAAGCACAGAGTAAGATTTCACACCAAATGCCACTATTGGGTAGTCAGTAACAGAGAGTAGTCAGAGGAAGAGAGAGTGAGCATTTGGAATCCGGAGCCACAATATGCAAAGATGACAGATGGGACCTATGGTCCTACGAAGCTGAGGCAGTCGGGCCTGGGGAAGTCAGGAGAGCTGCCCCAGGTCTCCCATCCAGTAGTCAGGGACCCCTTTCAAACTTGCTGACACCTCCCAATTTCTCCAATGTTCTTTCCCCTCTCCCCTTGTAACTGAATTCAACAGACACCTGATCGGTAGGTCCCTTGCTACACAACCACACCTCCCAACATCCCCTGCTAGATGGGCCTGCAGGAAAGAAGATAAGAGCCGGCAGGGAAAGAGACACCTGAACAGGGCACATCAGGTCCCGAAGGTCAGTAATGGGAATGTGTGTGGTTGGAGCTCTAACACACAATCCTCCTTCCAGGGTAAGGTCAAGGCTGAGGAGGTCAGAAGGGCCCAAATCCAGCAAGGTAATCTCAGCTGTCTTCCTCTAGGCCTATGGGTCCCAGAAGCTCCCAGGTGACCTGCGTGTGTGGGGGTGGGGGGTGGACAGAGGAGCAGGCCAACCACACACACACACACACAACCCAGTTGTCCCTTGGCAGGCTCTGGACACACCCTTCCTGTTGTGACAGTTCTATTTTCTGTGCTACTGGTTCCAGCCCGGGCTCGGATTGCAGCGTGTGCACTCATTAAGGCTGATGGGAGTATCATGTGGGTGCAGCCCGCCGCTGCCAAGCCTGGCCTGGCTAATCACAGGTCAGAGCATTCCAACGGTGTGCCCAGAGAGCTAACTACCCAGTGCCAGACCCTGCCTAGGACTGCCTGCCTGGGAACCAAGCACCCACATGACAGCCCCCACAGTCAGAACTTGTCACAAAGCAACTGACATTCCTTATCAAAGCCGCACAAACGTGAGGCTGAGCCTAGCCAGCTCTGCCCTACTTTTTAAGCTCTGCCCTCCTACACCATTGCTAAGCACGACCAAAGACTCCTGACCCAGCACAGCCATCCAAATGATTCTCTGGGAACTGTCTGTTCATGTCCCTTGTGACCAGGTTGCATAGCTAGCATCTAGGAATTCCATGATGGCAGATTCGGATTCAGCGAAAGCTCTTGCATACCAGTGATGGCTGAGGCCTTTGGGAATGAATGAGGGAAGAAGGGGACCGTTAAGGGAATGTGTCTTCAGAGGAAGGCAGAGACGTGGCTGGAAGAAGCATTCTCCATGCCGTAGAGAAGATAGTAAGTTTTATTTTACCACTGGACATTTTACAAATGATCCTCAGATGCACTTGGCACGTGCCTTTAACCTCAGCACTTTGGAGGCAGAGACAGGTGGATCTCTGTGAGTTCATTCATTTTTCTGCAAACCCTAAACCACTCTTTAAAAAGGCCATTAAGGTACTGGAGAGATGGCTTGGTGATTAAGAGTGTTTACTGCTCTTGTAGAGGACCAGAGTGTTCCTCCCAGTACCCCTGTCTGACAGCTCACAACGACCTGAACTCCGGTTTCAGGAGCCACATTCAGCTGGCCTTTGTAGGCATGGACCGCCAGACTCGTATGCTACCTCCACGCACAATTAAAAGTAAAATAAACCATTTTTTTTTTTTTTTGGTTTTTCGAGACAGGGTTTCTCTGTGTAGTCCTGGCTATCCTGGAACTCACTCTGTAGACCAGGCTAGCCTCGAACTCAGAAATCCGCCTGCCTCTGCCTCCCAAGTGCTGGGATTAAAGGCGTGCGCCACCACCGCCCGGCAAAATAAACCATTTTTAATTCTTCTTGTTAGTTCTTGTTTGGGGAGAGGAGGGTCTTTCTCTACAATAGCCCTGGCTGTACCGGAAATTATTATTGTAGACCCAGCGATCTGCTGGGAGCATAGCACAGGCAGTGGAGTGCTTGCCTTGGTTCCATTTTCAGTATCTTATACATTGAGCATGTTGGCAGATGTCTGCAATCCTATCGCTCAGGAGGTGGAGGAAGAGGAACAGAACTTCAGGGTCATCCTTGGTTATATAGCAAGTAAAACACCCATCCCTCCCCCCCACACACACACACAGGAGACCCTGTCTCTGACATGGGGTGAGGTGGGAGATGGAGGGGAGGGGTGGAAGATATAGAAGTGACTTCCCACATGCCTGCACTCCTCTCTTCTGATCTCCCCCCTATGCCTATCACCAGCATCCATCACCGAGATCTCAGGTCAGTGGGCACAGAGGTGATTTCCCACATACCTACACTCCTCTCAGATCTCCCCTCTACCCCTATCACCACCCTCTGTCACTTAGATTTTAGGTCAGCAGGCACAGTTGTTACAAATAACTGATCAACACTAGTATATCACTATTGACTGAAGTTCACAGCACACATTAGGGGTTATGGTCTGTGTTGTTTTCCATGGAGTTTGACCAATTCTCTCGGTCTACCTTATCCTACAGAGTCCTTCCACTACCCTAAAAATCTGTACTCTGTACTCTCAACTATAATCCCAGCACTGGGGAGGCAGAGGCAGGAGGATCATGAGTCTTAGCATAGCCTGGGCTACATAGTAAGAACTTTTTTTCCAAAACAATTTTTAAAGTAAAATTGAGAATTAAAACACAGGCATGTGGTGGTGCACGCCTCTAATCCTAACACTTAGGAGACAAAAGCAGCCACAATAGGAGTCCAAGGTCATCCTTAGCCACAGAGTAAGTTCAAAACTACTTTGAGCTAGTAAGATCCTGTCTCACAAACAAAAAACCCAAAAACCAACCAAACAAAACCCAAAAATCCTACGAAGGATCAGCACGATGGCTCAGCAGGTAAAAGCTATTGTGTGTGCTAGAAATTTTATATCAATTTGACACATGCTAAAGTCATCTCAGAGGAGGGAACCTCAATTGAGAAAATGCCTCCACAAGACCCAGCTGTAAGGGATTTTCTTAATTAGTTATTGATAGACCAGCCCATTGTGGTTGGTATCATCCTTGCGCTCGTGTGGTCGTGGGTGCCATAAGAAAGCAGGCTGAGCAAGCCTGTAAGCAGCACCCACCATTACCTCTGCCTCAGCTTGTACCTCCAGGTTCCTGCCCTGTTTGAGTTCCTGTCCTGACTTCCTTCAGCGATGATCAGTGATGTGGAAGTGTGAGCCATATTTCTTTCCTCCAAATCCTTCCCTCCCTAACTTCCTTTTGGTCATGGTGTTTCATTGCAGCAATAGAAACCCTGACTAAGACACTGTGTAAGCCTTGGCAACCTGAATTTGATTTGGTCTCAGGAAGCCACAGAGGAAAGAAAGAACTAACATTGAAAATTGTCCTCTGACCACACGCTTGAGTGCACACACACACACACACACACACACACTACATAACCTAATACAAAATAGTAATATATTAAAACTCTTCAGGCTTGGGTAGGGAAAGATGGATAATTTATTTGGCAAGAGGGAAATGTGACAGAAAGATAAGTCTGGCTTGGATACTAGCATGATTGAAATGGCCAGAATAGGCAGGAACTACGACAATGGTATCTGGACAGAAGACAGCCTTAGCCTCAGCCTCAGCAGCAAGGTGTGTTTTAATCAGGTCTTAGGGCAAAGGAGGATTCTGTAGGGGAAGGGTAGAACACTCCAGAAAGATGATCGGTGTGGGCTGTGGCCTTGAGGCAGGGGATCAAGGAGTGCTGGGAACATGGTGGTGGTGGGAGGTGCTACAAGTGTATCTGCAACTGGGAATGCACTCCAGTCCAAGTGACTAGCCAGGCTACGGTGTGGGCTGTGGGTTGATTCCTCTAAACCCGGGCTGCTGCTGGGCAAAAATTTCCACTTGTCTCCCTGCTTCTTGTGGCTCTCAAAGCCTTTCTGTTTGAGCTCCCTTGGAGGTGAGGCAGGAGACACAGCCTCCTCCTGGCCGGATGTGGGTGTCTGGTGTCACTAGGACAGGACACACCCCCAGCTTTATGGCTATGACTCAGCTCTCCCCTAGCCCAGGGCTCTCCCAGCCCAGGGCACACCCTCCCTTGGCTCCGCTGTACAGGCTGTTCTTTATTAGCTAAGGGCCCTGGGCAGGGTCTGGAAACTGCCTGCCCAGGGGACAATGGGAAGGGAGAGGGCAGCTCCTACCAGCAGGTGTGTCATATTCTCTGCTAAGAAAAGCAACAAACCCTGGGCCCAGGCCCAAGAGTACTGCCACTGACTGCTCCTACCCAAATGGCAGGCAGGAATAACTGTCACTCTCATGACACTGACTCTCCCCAAGGAAACAGGCTCAGAGAAGTCAGATTGACATGGGAAGTATGAAGGTGGCAGAGATTCTTCCAGAAAGTCACATTTGTCGAATGTCTCCTGTGTGCCGGCAATGGGGGAAGGCCCAGCCCATTGTGGGTGGGGCTATCCCTGGACTTGGTAGCTGTGGGTTTTATAAGATGGCAGACTGAGCAAGCCATTATGAGCAAGCCAGTCTACTAAGCAGCACTCACTGGTGTCCTCTGCATCAGCTCCTGCCTCCAGTTCCCTGTCCTCTTTGAGTTCCTGGCTTGACTTCCCTGAATGATGGACCATAAGCTAGCCTGCAAGATGAACGAACCTTAGTTGACATCCATGGGAACAGAGTAACATAAGGAGACACTGATGGTCAGGTGAGGAGCAGGGAGGTACTGGGCAGCTACGGTCTCAGCCGCACTCTGCAGCCTTCCTACTGAAACAGACCAGACTCAGTCTGTGAGATCCTGGAGTGGTTCTGACCCAGCAGAGCACATGTCCTTTCCAGACAGGGAGGAGTCACAGCAGCCAGCCAGGCCTTGTAGACCACCTCACACAATGTCACCAGTGTCACGCCCTGAGCCCTCAGCAGCAGGGCACCGGCTCCTCCCTCCCCTCCTTCCTCTGAGTTGCTCCTTTCTCACCTGTTCCCTTGACCCCAGAGTCTTGAAAGCAAAGACCTGGCTGCTTGTCCACAGCTGGGCTAAGCCATGAATGAGCCTTACATCATGGTTGACAAAATGAAAACAACAACACCCCCCCCCCCAAACCAAAGAATAACAGAAAAACAAAAACAAAAACCTCCAAGTCCTGCCCTTCTGCTTGCTGGAGAATTCCTATAAGCCCAGATTCCTACAGACTGTTTTGTTCAAGCTTGCTATAGAGTTAAGGATGAATGACCTTGAACTTCCTGTTCTCACTTGTGGGGTGGCTGGGATCACACGAACGCACGTACGCACCAGTCGCCACATTCACGGTAGACCTCCACTCGAGTCACTCTGACAGTTACTGATTTCATCTTAGTTAGTACAAGATACAGAAACTGGAATGGCTGGCGATTTCCCCATCATTAGGTCGTTACCTTGAAACAGTATTCTTTGATGGTGCCAACCCCTTTCCCACTCCTGCCCTCTGCTGGCAGCTGAGGACGGCTCCCTGCTCTCTTCTATATCTGTACTCTTCCTGGGTGGAGCTCCCTCCTCATACCCTCAGCTCTGGGCTACCTTCACTGAGAGGCATCCTCAGGACCGCCTTCCCCGATTCTCTAAGAACATCAACTCTTGCTCCTCAAAACCATTCAGTGGCTGCCTGGTGCCTACAGAAAGGGTCCGAGTTCTTCAGCCAGGCACACGGCATCTCTCATCATTCGCCCGTCCTCGTCTTTGTGAAATGATCCCAAGCTATTCCCCGGCCTCCTGCTCTGTTTCTGTCCATTGGCTGTTATACAGAGCTTGAAAACCATCTCCATCCAGAAGCCACCCCAGACAACCCGCATCCAAAAGGATGGAGCTCCCTCATCCTTGCTGCTCTGCTTAGGGTCTGCACTGTTTTGTGTAGAGATGTCGGGAAGTCTAGGAGGATGCACACCAGGGTCTTGAAAGGCACAGAAAAGTAAAGTAGCTGTGTCTGAGGACTTGGCTCATTCAGTGTAGTACTTGCTTTGCAAACATACAGCCTGAATTTGAACCACTAAACTCACATGAAAAAATAGATAAATAAATGAATAAAAGCAGGACATGGTGATGTGCGCTTACAATCTCACTTCTGGGAAGGTGGAGACAGGCAGATCTAGGGTAGGGTGAGGGTAGGGGGTACTGGCCAGCCAGTCTATCCTAAACGTGGAGCTCCCGGTTCCAGTGAGAGACCCTCTCTCAAAAACAAAACAAAACAAACAAACAAACAAAAAAAAAACCAAGTTGGGACTGTTGAGATTTCTCAGCTGGAAAACCTCACGGCCAAACCTGACAAGCCAAGTTCAATTCCTGGAATCCACCAGTGGAAGGAAAGAATCGACTCCCTCCCAAAAGTAGTTCTGCAACCTCCACACAACACACTACAGCAACAATGTGCATGAACACTGTTTTAGAATTTTTAATCCAGTATCTTCCTTTCCTCAGCCATGTGAGGTAAGAGGGCACAGTTTAACTTCCTGGCAGATGAGGAGGCTAAACCTCAGAGAGGCTTAATAACCAGTTTGCAGTCACACAGCAAGGCAGCTAAGCAAGAGAAGGGCTCACCGTGGTCCTGTCACTGAGCAGTTAGCACTAAAATCTTCCCATGAGTCTTTCCGTTCCCAGACTCACATCATCTAGAGAGGGTTAGCAGTCATCAGGTTTTCCACTTCAGGCTCCCCCGTGGCTATTGTCCTACCACTGTGACCAGGTGTTTCCTTTCTGTCACACTCTGGCCTCCATCTCTGCTTGTCCTACATGAAAGCAGCCTCATGCCTAAAGCTAATCAGAAAGTCACATGGTAAACTTCCATAGCAGCTTCTGCCCTCCAGAAGCTTTGTGACCTGCTACAAGTCCTCATCGCTCTCTGGACCTGTCCCCTCTGTCCAGTAAAGGATGATTCGGGGAGGGTTGATGTTTCTTCCTGGATCATGTGATGTGTCTCTCAAGCTGGCTGTATTTTTTAATTCAGTGCCCTTAAGGCTTTGAGAAGTGTCATTTGCAGAGTCATTAACTGCACCACAGCCATTTCCACTGACACTGGGTCTGTGGGTCCCACCTCACTATGGAGGGTGGCACAGTGCCCAGGGGTGGCTGCTTTGAGATCCCCTCCCTAGCTGTTCATGCACCCTTGCCAGTCCCTGAAGTGCAGAATGGAGAGATCTGTCTACCTGTAAGCTAAGATCAGGCAAGGCTTCTGCCAACCTGGGGAGGAATCCAACCTCTCCTAAAACCCAGTGGTGTCCGCACCCCACATTCCCAGGTTGGACCATTAAAGGTTCTTGTTTTCTCCTGTTCTTCCTAAGGGATCGCTAGGCAGTGGGTTCATGATTGACAGCAGTGAGAACATGCAGACTGAAACCAGGGTGTCGTGGTACAAAGAAGGACCCACTGTAGGCTTGGAGTAGTCATTGGAAAACTCTGAGAAAGCAGGACAGGGTTCTGCTCTTGGGTGGTGGCAGCGGGAGGTTCAGATGGACTGTTACAACCTTGTCTGCAGTGCAGGAGCCCCAAAAAGAAGCTAGAGCCTGACCAGTAAACCAGCTATGGTCCCTGTTAGACTTGTTGGGGTGCAGTGGGCAAGCCAAGGCTTGGATGACGGCCACACTGTTCCCTGCTTTAGAATTATTGGATCAGGGGTTGGAGACTTGGCTCAGCTGTTAAGAGTGCCAGATACTCTTCCAGAGGACCCAGGTACAGTTCACAGTTTCCAGGATCAATATGGTGGCTTACAACTGTCTATAATTCTGGTTCCAGGGAATCCAATGCCATCTTCTGGCCTATGTGGATAATGCATAAGCCTGGTACACATACATGCATGTAAAACACCCATACACATAAAAATACAGCTTTGAAAAATTTCAACAACAAAGAATTACAGGGTGATGAAGGGGCGTTCTTCGTGTGGTAACCAAAGTTCCAGGGAGAATAATGTCAGAGGGTAGGAGCCTCCCACCCGTGCTCTCTCTGTCTGGAGTAGCCCATGGTGCCCCATGAGCTCTTGGACTTTCCCTCAATCCATCACCTGACACTGCTGTAGTGGTTCCAGGCTGCTAGGGCCTGAGATCCAGAACAAAGGTTGAACAGAACAGCTTCAGGACTGGACGGGACAGGGCAGGACAGGGTGAGAGAAGGGACAGCTTTAGGGTGGGAAAAATCAAGAATACTTAGTTCCTCAATATGTATGTGAGAGAGAGAGAGAGACAGACGCTGAGGCAACCCTGGAGCAAAGTGCCCAGGCAGCTCAGCAACATGACCCAACAAAATGGAAATGGGCTTGGGAGTTCTGGTTGAACTGAGTCAGCTAACAGTTTGTTATCAGTCTCAAGTTCATAACCACAGCAGGAAGGATACCCTCAGTGAAGAAGGTGCCTGCCACTTCTGTCCATGCCCTCTGTCTCCCTGGGGAGCTCAGTGCCCTCAGCTTCTGCTGACAAACTGCAAGAGTGCCACCAGGTGTCCCAGGAGGATGGGCCTGCCTTGTCTCAGGTGTGTTGTTCAGAAGGGAAAGGGTAGGGCTGGAGGGAGGGGGAGAGATGGGGCATGAAGATAGGAGTATGAGGACAGGGTGATTGAAGGGACAGTATCATTAATGTGATAAAATCTAGAAAACTTAGCTCGTGGAGTTCAGAGGGCTGTGTGTGTGTGTGTGTGTGTGTGTGTGTGTCACAATCAGGGGGAATTAAGCCTGAGGACATGTGGACAAACAAGAACAGTCATGTCCACTGTCATTAAGCAGCTACCAAGTCAGGGACGTAGTCTCTGGAGCCCTCTTTTCGCCTTCTGCTGGAAACAATGACTATAACTAAAAACCCAGGAATATATTTCGATGGATCAGGAGGAGATTTGAGACTCAAAACCTGATGTCTACAGAGCACCATCCCTCTAAACCTGTCTTTGTTTTTAGGCAGCAGAAACTCCAGCATCCATTAGCCCATGGCAACATCGCCTGTCTCTGTATGGCCTTCTCCATGTATGATATCTTCGTCTATTCTGTCAGTAGGTTTTAAGCTAATTATGTCTGCAAAGGGCCCCTGCTTCCAA
Organism: Mastomys natalensis; assembly: GCA_021653895.1. NCBI lineage: Eukaryota > Metazoa > Chordata > Mammalia > Rodentia > Muridae > Mastomys > Mastomys natalensis. The sequence continues at coordinate 206,286 of JAJTUV010000102.1, forward strand.
GGCCCCATGTTGAGGATAAGGGGTTTTTGTTGTTAAGAAAGGAGTGTGTTGCAGAAACAGACTCGGGGTCAGGTCAAGATATGTAAAGTGTTTGCTAGCCAGGGATGGTAGCATGTGCCTTTAGGTTCAGCACTGGAGAGGCAGAGGCAGGTGAATCTCAGTTCAAGGCTAGCCTGGTCTACAAAGTCTACAAAGTGAGTTCCAGGACAGCCAGGGTTACCCAGAGAAACCCCATCTTGAAAAGGCAAAAAAAAAAAAAAAATTCTGGATTTTTATTTTATTTATTTAAATTTTTTTATTTATCTTTGAGACATGGTCTCTTTATGTAACCCTGGAGTCCCTGGAATTCACTAAGTAGACCAGGCTGGCCTTGAACTCACAGAGATTCACTTGCCTCTCCTTCCCAAGCACTGGGATTAAGGGTGTGTGCCACTATGTCTGGCGATTTTTAATTTTTTTAGATTTATTTTGTATGAGTGCTTTGTTTACATGCGTGTATATATATATATCACATGCATGCTTGATGCCTGCAGAGCTCAGAAGAGGGCATCAGATCCCCTGGAACCGGAGTTATAGACAGTTGTGAGGTACTGTGTGGGCGGTAGGAACTGAACCCGAGTCCTCTGGAAGAGCAGCAAGTGATCTTAACCACTGAGCCATCTCTCCAGCCCTTAACAATTTGTTTTTAAACTCACAAGGCATTTTTATAAAAGAAAAATAAACCAAGCAGGGAGGTTCTTACATGTAATCCCAACACCTAGGAGTTGAGGCAGGAGGATTGCTGTGAGTTTAAACCAAATCTGGATTACAAAGTAAAAGTTTTTCCAACTCCATTATTCTGATCCTGAAAAAGTACTGAAGAAATAAGAGAAATCGAGTTAGTTGACCCTGGTGGGGCCAGGCATGCACAGCAGGCAGAGTAGCCTTGGCTGCATGGAGACCACGCTGCAGATCCAGGAGTCTGGTTCCTGCTAGCAGGTCTAGTGACCTCAGCAGGGAACAAAAGGCCTCCTTTCTTAGGGTCTAAAAGGAGGAATCTTTTGTTTTTTCTTTTCTTGTAAGATCTTAAATTGGTCTTATTTTACATCTAGGGTTCATGTCTTAGTTAGGGTTTCATTGCTATGAAGAGACACCATGACCAAGGCAATTTTTATAAAGGACAACGTTTAATTGGGGCTGGCTTACAGGTTCAGCGGTCTAGTCTATTATCATCACAGTGAGAAGCCTGGCAGTGTCCAGACAGACATGGTGATGGAGAAGGGGCTGGTGGTTGTATATTCAACCTGAAGGCAGCCAGGAGAAGACTGTCTTCTGCACTGGGCAGAGCAGTGAGCACTAGGAACTCTCAAAGCCCAGCTACACAGTGACACACTTCTTCTTACAAGGCCACACCTAGGCCGGGTGGTGGTGGCGCACGCCTTTAATCCCAGCACTTGGGAGGCAGAGGCAGGTGGATTTCTGAGTTCGAGGCCAGCCTGGTCTACAGAGTGAGTTCCAGGACAGCCAGGGCTACACAGAGAAACCCTGTCTCGAAAAACCAAAAAAAAAAAAAAAAAAAAAAAGGCCACACCCCTTAATAGTGCCACTTCCATGGGCCAAGCATAATCAAACCACCGCAGTTAGAAAACACTTTATTCCATAAAACAGAATGTGTTCCTAGGCAGATGCTGTCTTTAACTTTGAAGCATTACAAATAGAGTTGAGGCTAGGAAGAGTCATACAAGACAAAAAAGACAAAAAAAAAAAAAAAGGATTTTCCTACAGGGAAAGGTTCCAAGTGAAAAGTGGGAAACCCTGAGGCTCTGTTACCTCACAGGAGGCCCTGAAAGGTTCCAAGGCACTTGGTTTATACAGCTCATGTTAAGTAACACAAGGACACAAGGAACACCTAGGTGCTGGGCCAGGGTTCCTATGGCACATTCCTGCTTCACAGAAGACCCAGCTTCATGCCCCACCCCCACCCACAACCTTTAACAGAGGTAAAAGTATCATCCAGAGACAGTGTGCTGGTTTACTGTGGAAGGATGGCCCACAGCCCCGGCACAGAAGAGGTGGGTGAGTCTAAGGTGGATGACACTGTGCAGGGAGCCAGCCAGGCCAGAGCCTAGACCAGAGTGCCCAGGACTGGCCCAAGTAGAGGACTGTGGCAGAGCCATATTGTAGGAAAAGCCCATTGAACCAGTGTAGTCCCAAGACAAAAATGTTTACAGAGACTCAAGCACCAGAGGAGGGAGGCAGAGTGAGGGGGCTATCTCAGGGTTTGGGGGCCACAGCTCAAGCACCTTGCTGATGGGAAGCAGCCCCTGTAGGGGTAGGTAGACAGTAGATAAATCCTGGGATAGTTCACACATCTCAGAAGTCACACAAATAACCAGACACTCATTCAGATCTTGGGACCCACCCATCATGAGGGGAAAAGTAACAGAACCATCATCTGGGACAGTCCTAAAGTGGGCGAGCACCTGAGCCCTGGGCGGGATAAGCAGTACTGTTTCCTAGCTCATGGTTCTCAAGACCTGCTCTGATACCACGGGTTTCCTCTGTTGTGTGTCCTGGAAGTTTGCAGAGGAAACCTCTGTGGGAGAATATATTACCACCATGGTCAGTCTCTTATACAAATCCACTTGGCATGACCCCACACACACTAGCAACCGAGTCACCAACAAATCACCTATCGCTTACTCAGAATGGCTGAGTATTCTCAGTCCTTCCATAGGTCCAGCTTGCATGACCAGGGACCTCCCCCTCTTCCAGACCTCCCAAGAAGCAGGACCGTAAGAATCACATAGGTCCAGAACTGCTAAAGCTTAATGGAAGTCCTCTCACCATCATATGTAGGGCAGAGGTGGGGCCATGAGCCATATGACTCACTGTCTTAGGAGAGGGGCAAGTTGGAGCCAAACCACAAGAGACAAAGGACATGAACCAGGTAGGGCCTGTGCCCCTTGTTCCTTCTGAGGAAAATACAGATAACTCTCATTCTGCAGTAATGGAATCTGAGACAGGGTCTAGCTATGTACTAACCTTGTTGTGTAGCTCAGGCTGACTTTGAATTATGCCAATGATCCTGCCCTAACCTCCTAATCATGGGATTCCAGCTATGTGTCACTGAATGCAAACGGGGACATGGCCATTCCAAGGCATGGTTGATGAGAAGGGGCATGCACAGCCAGAGGAGAGTCCAGAGCAAGCAGAGAAAGTAGTGGACTGAACTTGGCCAGTAGACTGAACAGGGCCATGAAGGGGGAGGAGGGCTGAGAGAGGAAGAGAGAGGAGGGGTGTGTGTGGGGGACCAAAAGGACAAGGAGAGAGTATATCTGAAATAGCAGGGTTATATGGGAAAGAGAATCTGGGAGGGAGTGGGGGGGGGAGCGAAGTCCCTGGGTTGCAGAGGTTTAAGGTAGGGGTAACCTAAGAAGAGCTGAGAAGAGCCACTGGTACTGAGTGAGCCTGACCACGTGGTGTGTGCTTTGGTGTGCTAACAGGAACCACAGTTAGCCATTTGATCTGAGTTTCTTTGGGACCCAACAGTCACCACCACGCCGCCGGGATCTCTTATTTTATACTGTAAGAGACCAAAGTCCCAAGAGCCAAGAGGACCACCGAGATCACAGCTAATAAGCAGAATCAGGCTCAAAGCCCAGGTCTGTGTCCAGTCACCAACACATAGCACCTAAGTGGCACACGGTGCACAGCATCTTGCCTAACCAGAAAGTCACACGGAAAAACTGCCTGTCCCAACTGCAGCCTTTGCAGATTTGGCTGAACCCACTGCATGGCAACAAGCACAGTTCAGAGGACCTTTCCTTTATTGGCAGTGACATGTTAAAAGCATGCATATGTGTGTATGGAGACATAGACACACAGGAGATGACATCTACTCTTGTCTTGCACAGCTGAACACAGGGGTCTTCAAGATAAATTCCAGGTAGTGACTAACATGCCAGGTGACAGGTGTCAGATATAACTATCAGAGAGAGGCTACCATTAAGAATCCCACTTGTGGTGAATGGTGGTGGTGCACACCTTTAATCTCAGCAGGGGTCAGCCTGGTCTATACAGCAAGTTCCAGGACAGCCATGGTTACACAGAGAAACTCTATCTTGAAAGACTTAAAAAACAAATCAAACACTCCCCCACTTGTAAGCAGAGCTTATGTAGGTGACAGGTGGTCCCCACATACTCTTCTGAGTCCCTGGTGTCCAGGGAGTGTCTTGTGAACTGCTACAGGCTGCCAGCAGTGTCTACAAAGCCAGATGCCTGAGTCTCAGCAACCTCCCCTCGGGATCTCTCTGCTCACCTGTTTCACTGTACCAGCCTTGTTACCAAACCAAAGTGACAGAAACTGGTCCCCCAGGAGCACAGCAGCAGGGACCTTGTAAAGATAAATGCCTGTCTGCTCTGACAAAGCCAGAGGGAACTAAACAAAGTGGCTCCAGGAAACATGTGACATTTAATCTTTTTGAAACAATCATGTTTGTTTAACCCTTTTTTAAGTGCAAAGTTTGATGGGTATGAACACCTTTTAAGAAGCTTTTTTCAAACCCTGTGTTGAAAAACCAAAATAAACAGACAGACAGACACAGAGAAATGAAGAAGAAGAAGAAGAGGAGGAGGAGGAAGAGGAGGAGGAGGAGGAAGAGGAGGAGGAAGAGGAGGAGGAGGAGGAGGAAGAGGAGGAGGAGGAGGAGGAGGAAGAGGAGGAGGAAGAGGAGGGAAGAGGAGGAGGAGGAGGAGGAGGAGGAGGAGGAGGAGGAGGAGGAGGAGGAAGAGGAGGAGGAGGAGATAGCAGTTGCAGCAGCAGGCTGGAGAGATGGCTCACATTTATAAGCACTTACTGATTGCTCTTGCAGACAGAGGTTTTGGTTCTCAAACCCCACTTTGAATAGCCTGTAACTCCAGAGCTGGGGAATCTGGTGCCCTCTCCTAATTTCCTTGGGTCACACATGGACACACACACACACAAATAAATAATAAGATAAAGTCAGATGTGGTGGCACATGCCTTTAATCCCAGCACTTGGGAGGCAGAGGCAGGTAGATCTCTGTGAGTTCTAGGCCAGCCTGGTCTACATGGCAAGATCCAAGACAGTCAGGGCTACTTATCTCAAAAAATAATAAAATAAATCTTTCAAAAAGGAAATTCCATCACACACCGAAGCTGTCCTTTTCATGTGCATGTGCGAGCGTGTCTGTGTGTGTGTGCACAGGCGCAAGTGCGTGAGCCCTGGTGACGTGGACTCTTCCACCTTGCATTGAGTCTTTATTTACAAGGCCTGCTCAGGAAAGCACTCTAGAAAAAGGAAATTCCAAAACGGGTATTTAGCAGGGTCTGAGTGGAGCAACTGTGGGAAGGTCCAAGCTGGGGTCCTTCTTCTCACTGCTGGTCACTTCCAGGTCGTGAGGACATTTCTCCCTGAGTCTCTCGAGCGGCCTGCTCTGGGCCCCACTGGCTGGCCTGGGCGGTTTCTAAGCTCTCGTTCAGCCCCATCGCCCTGGGCCAGCTCCTCGTCATACCTGAAATAGATCACGGGAGAATCACTAGGAGGTCTTGTTCAGGGGCAGCAGTGACACAGTGGCCACTGGGCTGCTGTGGAACAAACATGTTACTAGAAAGAGCCACCTAGCTCCAGATCCTGGCATCCGCTTCCCTCTCCAGCCTATATGTCACACAAGGCCACAGAGCCTGTGAAAGAAACCCAGCTAAACTGCCACTGTGGACAGTCTGTCCATCCTACACAGATGCCATTTTAACAGGCTCCGGGCAGAATTTGGCACTGGCCTCAGGGGAGCAGTGAATGACAAACTAGTCAGCCAGCCCAATTTGGTCAGGGAAACGTTTCTTGCCTGCAAACACTTCACACACCCTGTGTGGTAGGGCCTAATCCCATTTCAGACAGGGAACCGGGTATTAGCGGACTGCAGGAAGGGGCCTGGATGGAGCAGGGGCTCCTCCATCACCCACGATGCCACTTGCTCTGCCACTGCCCTCCTCCGGCCTGTTTCCAGCTGACACCTGTACTCAGCCTTACGCGGTGCCGAGCAGCAGCTTGGACCTCACGTCTGAAGAACCAGATATAGTCCTGGTGCCCTGCAGCTTTTGTTACCCAGAATAGAGCCTGCGAAGGGATCTGTCTCTCCTCACTATGGCTTCCTACCACGCTCTGGCTCCAGGTTTGGGTGTGCAGAGACGGGGTTAACACTGAACCTCCTGGTTCCTGATCCAAGGCTTCGCCCTGCAGCCGAGCTGTGTGAAGTTCCTTTCTGGACACTTCGATTTGAACCTCAGTTTATTTCTTTACTGGGGAGAGGTTCAGTCATTGTATGGAGGTCAAAGAACAACTGGCAGGGGTCAGCTTTCTCCTTCTACCATGTGGGTCCTGGGGATAGAACTTTAGGCCATCGGGCTTGGTGGCAGTCACCTTTACTTGCTGAGCCATCATGTTGGCCTGGCAGATGCCATGCAGGAAGAGCTGCAGTGGGCAAGTGAGCTCCCTGGAGACGGTCCATCATCTTGCTCGGCTGCCATGCGTGTGCTCTGGTGAGGCACGGCCCAGAGACTTCATCCCAGGATTGCTTCTTGCTACTGATGTGCTGTCTCATGTTTGTCATTGACATACTCCCAGTTTATGTGGTTTGGTGTGAGTGGTCCCCGGGAGACCCTCCCTGCCTAGAGCCTGGTGTGATTACTTCCTGGGTGATAGCCCACCCTCCTGGGCAAATTTCAGATCAACATGAAGATGAACTTTCATCAGTTAATGCTGTTGAGATGAATTAATGACTTTATAGAATTCCTGATTTGGTTCAAATAATGTTAGGAAGAAAGTTTTAGGAGATGGTTTCAGTTGCTTTGCCAGAAAGAATAAAGTAGAAATGTGCCCCCTTCTCCTAGAATATTAAGTAAAGGCTGCATAATATGGAATACAATGACTCTATAAATTGCACTAAGAAGAGAAATAGGCTTGGGACAGATTTGTAATCAAGGAAAACCATTTGTTCTAGGTCAGGATGAGGCCACAAGCATGCACTATGATAAAGCCAGGCCATGTGAAACTTTGCTTTGAACTCATAATGCGCTTACAGAATGAAGCACTGCTTTTAACTTGCTATTGACGTCCTTCTGTAACTCCCCTTCTGTGTGACATTTTATCTGTGGGTAGTTTCATAAGAACGTTTGTCTAAGAAGATATAAAAAGCCTGAGAGAAAAAAATAAAGTGTGGCTGTTGGGGGGGCTCTGCTCCATCCACCAGATGTATATATGTCTGTCTGTGTACATGTATGTACACATATACATACATAGGTATATGTGTATGGATATAAGTATGCATGTGCACTTGTGAAATTGATGAAACAGGTGGTTGGGACCAGCCAGTTGTGTGTGTGTGTTGTGTGTGTATATGTATTGTATGTGTGTGTGTGAGGGGGTATATACATGTGTAAGAGGGGGAGTGCCTGACTTCCTTCCTTCCTTTTCCTTTCTCTGTGAAATACTAGAAGCCATCAGTTTCTGGTTCCCAGAATAGTAAGAGAGTTAAAGGAAGACGTCATCAGTCTTTGGCTACTGTCTGATGCTGAGTCTCACCTCAGTACCTGACCTGTTGGACCTGGCCCCAGCTCTAGCCTTTAATTTGTTATTACATTGATCAATTGATTGATTGAGGGCACACATGTGCCAAGGTATAGAGGTCAGAAGGCAGGCTGTGGAAGTCAGATCTTTTTATCTATCATGTACGTCCCAGATATTAAACTTAGGTTGTCAAACTTGGCAGCAAGTGCCTTTACCTGCTGAGCCATCTTGCCAGCCCTTCTTCTGACAGCCCTGCCTATCATGAAACTTGCTGGGTAGACTTGGCTGGCCTTGAACTCACAGAGATCTGCCTGCTTCTACCTCCAAAGTGCTGGGATTAAAGGTATTCACCATTATGTCTGGATTCTTTCGGGTCATCTTAAAGTGTTTTCTAGCCAGGCATGGTGGCACACACCTTTAATCCCGCACTTGGGAAGCAGAGGCAGGTGGATCTCTAAGTTAGAGGCCAGCCTGGTCTATAAAACAAGTTCCAGGACAGCCAGGGCTTCTTAGGTATTTGTTTGCTGCTATTTTGCCTGAGTTATAGGCAGACATTTGCATCAAGCAAACAGGTACCAGGATGCTTTGCTCTGCTGCGGAAGCTGAATGTCCCTCTCTTCAGAGCTTCTGGTCCAGAGCCAGACTCTGTGGGTAGTGTGGGGTCTGTATTAGGGCCTCCTCTGGAGGGTGAACATTCTCTGAATGGTGCCTGCGGACTGATGCACGGGGAGTGGCTGGGTTAAAGTGCTGGCAGCTCTCCTCTGGGCTGAGACCATGCTCTGCACTGCCATGGACTGTCACAACTGTGTCACCACATGGACACGCCTCAGCACTAGCCTCACCATGGAGGTGTGTTTGTAGCCAGTCCCTCCAATACAAGAAAGCTGTGCAGAGAGCTCCCTCAAGGACCAGAGCTTCTGCTAGGGGGCAACTTTGGCTCCATGGGCCATCCATATGCTATTGCACTCTGGCTTGTACTGTGTCTGCGGCAGAGACTGAGGGTGGAGTCACCCTGCCTGTCAGTCTCAGGGTTGCCCTGGTACTGGCTCAAGGTGGGGAGGGGCAGGATCTGGATGAATGGGAAAGAGGAACAACACACACACCACACACACACACACACACCCCTGTGTGACACTGTTTGGCTTGAAAACAAAGTGGAGTATGTAGCAGACAGCTGGCAATGGGCTGTTCAATTCTTCGGGAGGGAGAGGCTTGCCTGTTACTACTGTAAACAGCTTAAAGGGCTCCCTAAGGGCCTTTCTGGTTGGAACGGCTTCCCTTCTGGGGTCTGACAGGTGGGATCTAGGCACTGAGTTCTGAACAGCTTTTTTTTTTTTTTTTTTTTTTTTCAAAAACGCCAAGAGTATTTTCTGGTAATGTTAGAATAGAGCCAGGATGAACAAGGCTAGCCATGATCTTGACACCAAGGCCTCAAGGACAATGTGAGGGGGTGTGACAGCACAAGAGCTGTATTCCTGTCAGCTCCTTTCTCTCCACACTGGTGTACTCTGAGGGATGCTTTAAGTACGGATGAGATGCAGTATTCCTGGCTGTTGCAGGAACAGGACTGTACACTATGGATGTAAGGCCCACCCATCCCAGAAGCAGCAATTCCCACTGCTGCTGCTGGGACCCAACTGGAGCATCAGAGGCAAGGAGACACATGGGAAAGAGCTTCCAACGGCCAGCTCCAAACCAAAGCCTCTCTTCCCTAGAGGAGTGTGAGAGGGTAGCTCGGAGCTAGAGGTGAGCCTCTGGCCTTTGCTTCTTAACCTGGAGACGAGCCTCCTGCCTGCTCTGCAAACAGGGCCTCATAAGCTCACAGTGGGCCAGCCTCCTTGCTCTATACTGCTGGACTAAAGAAGGACCCACGAAGACTCTCGTGGTTCTTGAACCTCACATGGGCTCTCTTCCACAGCCTCAGAACTGACCCCAAGGCTCCCATGGCACTGACAGGGGACCTAACAGGGGCACCTAACCCTTGTTTTGCCCTTACATCCCACAGTCAACCCAAGCGGCTCTGGACAGGACCCAGCTGTACACTGTGCAGTCTGTAACTCCCTGCTCATCATCAGAAACCCCCGTGTGCTTTCCTAGCCCTTGGCTTTCTCCTTCCTGTGGCGTGTGGACTGTTTCCTCTCTCAGATCCACAGGTCTGGAAAAGGCCTTTCTAGTCCTTCTCCGCCCCTGCAAGCCAAGTCAGCAGAGGCCCTCTCTGACCCCTTGCTTGTATATCAACCCTAGTCCTTCAGGGTCTAGCCCTTGATTCCCTGCCTGTGGCCACTCTGATGACCTCTGATGACCTTGACATTCACCCGTGTTAGTGCCCATATAATACCAAGGTCCAATCTGGTTCTGGTCAGTGCCCACACCCTGCACAGTGCCTTGCACTAGGCTTTATTCTCTGGCATCTCAGTGAGTCCACCTGCCCTGGATCCCCGTCAGAGTGCACGTGCCTTCCCAGGACTGGCGTCCACTTCTTCTCTTGCCTTCCTTGCCACCTCTACTCCCTTCCGATTCCGCTGTCGTCCCCACCCCAGACTGCCAACCTCCAGAGGATAAAAGTCACTGACTGGTTAATTTGGAGGCTCACAGCCACCACCCTCTAAAGCCCTGAGCTCTCTAGAAGCTCTGCCCACGATGTCACTTCTGAGCCTTCCCTGCGCCCCTCCACAGCAGCTCCTGGAAGTGAACACAGAGAGGTGGGAGATGGCTAGGCAGGGGCTCCAGAGTGCAGGCCTGTGCTCAGATCCTCCCAAACCTTTTAAATTAAATGCTTATATGCAAGACCAGGAGACAATGGTGCATACTTTTAATTCCTGCACTTGAAAGGCAGAGGCAGGTGGATTTCTGGGGGGTTCAAGGGCCAGCCTGATCTACATAATAAGACTTTGTCTCAAAAACCAAACACAAACAAACAAAAAGGCTTAAGTGCACCCAGGGGCCGTGGAGGTCGAGGTCTGTCTTAAGCATCAGATAAAAGTACCCTTTCTTGCAACTTGTTTTTCTCACCCAACCTCCTGGCCCATAGTATACACAGCACTGGGCCAATCTTTGAGGATTTTTTTTTTGGGGAGGGGAGGGGTTCTGAGACAGGAGACAGGATTTCTCTGTATAGCTCTGGGCTGTGCTGGAACAACTCTGTAGACCAGAGAGGCCTCCAACTCACAGAATTCCACCTGCTTCTTAGGCCATCTTTTAACTGGCCACTTAGCTTTGCAAGGTACGAATGACTATACTTCCGTCAACCGCTGTCTTCCTGATTAGCTTTACTTTATTTACACCCCCACACACACCCCACCCAGCATGCACTCGCGCTCCCAACAGGTCCATTTGATTCCGATCTGTAAGACAGAGGCAACCTAGTACTCAGCTCATGAGGTACAGGGTAAGGAAATGGGCCGGAGTGTTACAGGCACAGCCACAGATCCTAGCACAGGGAAGCCCTGGGAGGTGAGCCCTGGGAGTCATTCTTTCCTTACCGGCTTCCTGAGGTGTTCAGACTGTGGCCCACAGAGCTACAGAGGTAGATTTAGGATATGAGCCCCACACTGTGTGCAGCCCGCTCCTAGCACCTCAGCAGCCTGCATAGGTGACAAGCAGTGATGGTCACTTGCAAGTAAGTACTGACTACGTGGAACAGACCACTCTTCTGTTCCTCGACAGCTACCCCTCCCAGCCTCAGCAGACAGACACACTGCCTAAGAAAAGTGAGGCCCTGCTCCCTGATATCCGAAGCGGCACTTCAGTCTAGAATACAGGACCTCTGGGGAGCCACACGAAGACTTACAGGATCTCATAGTTGCCAAGCACTTCCTTAGGGGGAGACTTGTTCCATTTGCAGTCTGGAATCTCGCCGTTGGGGACCGCAATGTTGAGAGTGTCGTTAATCAGGTTGTACTTAAGGATTCGATCGTTGGCGGTGCTGGAGGTAAGAGACGGGGACGCGTTAACCTACAAGGAGAAAAACACGCGTCCTTCGCTGTGGCGCTTCCTCCTGTGGAGCCGGTGTGGGTCACACGCTCCAGGCGCTTGTCATCAGTTAGCACAGGCATCTCACACCTGCCAGGCACCTCATGTACGAAGCTGTCACTGTTAGCTGTCAACGTGATGTAACCCTAGAGCTGCCTGGTGGAGAACTGCTTAGATCAGACTGGCCTGAGGGCATGTCTGTGAGGTTTATTTTCTATATTCTTTTCTTTACACATTTATTTATTAAACATTTATTTTTAAATTATTATTAATGTTTTTTATTATTAATATTTATTTATGTATATTAGTACATTGTAGCTGTCTTCAGACACACCAGAAGAGGGCATCAGATCCCATCACAGGTGGTTGTGAGCCACCATGTGGGTGCTGGGAATTGAACTCAGGACCTCTGGAAGGGCAGTCAGTGCTCTTAACCACTAAGCCACCTCTCCAGCCCCCTATACATTTATTTATTTTTCTGTGTGATATGTGTGTATTTGTGTGGGCACACAACGTGATTACAGTGCACACATGGAGGTCACTGGACAATCTGTGGGAATTCATGCTCTACTTCCACTTGTGGGTCCTGGAAATCAAACTCAGGCTGTCAGGCTTGGCAGCAAGTGTCTTAATATTCACTGTGCCATCTTGTTGGGCCTGTGAAGTCTTTTCTTCATTGTTTATTTATATAGAAGAGCCCAGCACATGGTGGGTGGTGTAATCCCTGGGAGGTGGGTCTGGGCTGTATAAGAAAGACAGTTGAGCAAGCCAACCAGCGGGGTTTCTCATGGTCTCTGCTCTAGTTCCTGCCTTGGCTTCTCTGGATGACAGACCTGAAAGCCAAACAAATCCTCTTCCTCCCCAACTTGTGTGCTTTTGTTTTTATAAAGATTTTTTTAGCCGGGCGGTGGTGGCGCACGCCTTTAATCCCAGCACTTGGGAGGCAGAGGCAGGCAGATTTCTAGTTCGAGGCCAGCCTGGTCTACAGAGTGAGTTCCAGGACAGCTGGGAATACACAGAGAAACCCTGTCTCAAAAAAAACAAAAAAAAGATTTATTTATGTTTCATGTATGGGCATTTTTTAAAAGATTGATTTATTTATGTATATGAGCGCTCTATTTGCATGTGTGCATCATGAAAGAAGAGGGCATTGGATCCCATTACAGATGGTTGTGAGCCACCATGTGGTTGCTGGGAATTGAACCCAGGTCTTTGGAGAGCAGCCAGCGCTTTTAACCACTGAGCCATCTCTCCAACCTCCTCCCAAGTTGCTTTTGATCAATGTTTATCACAACAACAGAGAAGCACAGTAGGACAGAAGTGATGTGTGGTCTGTTTCTATTGGTCTTAGGTGAACTGTAAATAATATCTAGAGACAGAATCACAATTGCCTACTGACTCAGCTCTGGAGAGATCTGATGCCTCTTCTGGCCTCTGCAGGCACTGCGCTCATGTGCAATCACCCACAACACCACACACACACACACACACACAATTAAAATAATTGTGTGTGTGTGAGAGAGAGAGAGAGAAGGAAGGAGAGGGAAAGGGAGAGAAATAGCCATAATTAGGATCTTAGTTCATCAAGGGAAGTGTAGCTTCCATAAAGTTACTATGTTTAAGATGCAGGAAGCCACCCCTCTAACTCTGGCACCCTGGCAGGCTGATGCAAGAGGAGGATAATGAGTTCAAACCAGTTGTCAAAGAAAAAAGGAAGAGAGGGTCGGTGGTGGCGCAGCCTTTAATCCCAGCACTTGGGAGGCAGAGCAGGCGGATTCTGAGTTCAGGCCAGCCTGGTCTACAGAGTGATTCCAGGACAGCCGGGCTAACAGAGAAACCTTCTCGAAAAAAAAAAAAAAAAAAGGAGAGAGAGAGGTGTAGGGAGGGAAATATTACATCTCCCTCAGTGTCCCCCTCCCTTGATAAGCTGATGACCATGGACCCCACACTGGGGCTCCTTCTGACTTGCCCTGCAGGGGCCATGTTCTACTCTGTGCTCTTACAAGAATCCTAGGCTTCCTGGCCTGTGTGACTGAAGGACGGGCCTGACCTGACCTGTGTGCCTCCAACACAGCATGGAACAACACCACAGAAGTTCCCGCATGCTCAGGCCATCTCCCATCCTCGGCTTGTTGAGGGGCCAGAGGTTCCTTTGTCCACCTGGCCTCAGACAAGGGTACCGATGCCCATCTCTCTGAAAAGGCCATAACAGTTAATCTCCATCAACCTGATGGGATTTGCAGTGACCTAGGAGCCTCCTCAGTGTTGGGGTGACCTTTCTCAATCTGTGTGAAGGTGAGTCTCTGTATTCTCAGTTGTTGATTCTGTAGGGCTGAGGACTGGCGGATTCTGGTACTGTCATTTCTACGGCCTTCTATCATCAGGCTTTCTACTTGTAAATGTTTGCCCTTCCTCACCTGCCTCAAGGCAACTTATGATGTACTCCCATGTTGTCTTGCTGCTGATTGGTTGTAGTAAAGATCTGATGGCCAATAGCTGAGGCAGGAAGTAAGAGGGTGGAACTTCCAGGTAGAGAGGACACAGGGAGGCAAGCTGAAGGAGAATTGAGAGCTGAGGGCGGGAGGGAACAGAGACAACTGGAGCCGGGCAGGGAGGTAAAGAACTAGCCAGGTGGTGGGTTACAGATGAGAACAGTCAGTTAAGTTTAAACGGTAGCTGGGAGACCGGCCCAGCAAAAGGCCTAAGCTTTAAACTACATTAGGAGTTGTGTCATTATTTAAACTACTAGTGGGATCCAAGAAAGTCCAGGGTACCCCAGGGTAACTTTGGGGTATTTCCAGAGAAGTTTAACTTAGGAGGGAGGACCCGCCCCGCATGTGGGTGACATCATCCCACGGGCTAGGGCACTGAGCTGAAGGAAGAAGATAGTTAGTGGAGTATCAGTATCTGCCTCACTCTGCTTCACTCTGACAGACATGTGTAGCTGCCTCACACACACCCAGGCCTTTCCCACCATGAAGCATTGTCGTCTTGAACCAAATAGAAGCCTTCCTCCCTCAAGCTGGTTTTTTGTTTTTTGTTTTTTGTCTTTTTGGGGGCGAGGGGTCAGGTATTTGATCATGGTGCCGAGAAATAGTGCCGTGGCTGTGGCCAGGAAAACCTGCTGTATGCTGTGCATCTTATCGTTTCTAGACGGCCACCATTACATCCTCTCTGCTTCAAAGGGCAGACGGACCCACTTCCAAATTACACCTTAGCACATGCTGGAGGTAGTGAGAATGTTCTCCCGTGGCACTGCTGGCCAAGGTGTCAGGGTTGTGAGTTACCTCGATCAGCCAGGGCTTCAGCTTGTCGTCATGATGATGTCATAGCCGTAGCATTCAAAGCAGTGCTTGTCGATTGTTCATCACTGGCTGCAGAGTGACCAACAGGTTATAAACCACATCCTCAGAGACCAGAGGGACCCTCCCACATGCGCACTTCTGTCTGTCTCTCCTCTCTCTGTCTCTGTCTCTGTCTCTGCTCTCTGTCTTCTCTCTCTCTCTCCTCTCTTCTCCACACACACACACACACACCAGGCACACCAGCAGGCTGCCTCTTATGCTTCCCAGCCCTGTCTAACCAGGTGCAAACCAGATCATAAACTAAAGAAGAAGAGTAAGCCTATTTCCTTTCCACTTCTAGATTTCCCTTGTATTTCCAATTCACCCAAATACACCTTCAATAACCTTAACACACCTTCAATAACCTTTCCATGTGTGCTGAACAAGTAACCGATGTTGGGTGTTGGAGACATGGCTTAGCTGTTAAGAGCACTTCCTGCTCTTCCAGAGGACCCTAGTTCAGCTCTTGGAATCCCTGTCAGACAGCTCACAACCTCTGTAACCTCCAGCTTCAGGGCTCCAATGCTTCCAGCCTCTGTGAGCACTGTACTCCCGGGCATGCCCACAGACAATCACATACACCTACACATAGTTAAAAACAACAAAAACCCTGCCTTCTTCAAAAGCTTGGGAATCACCACCCAGAGAGTCAAGAGTGGATGCCAGACTGCAGAGGGCTCACCCAGAGCTGAGGGCCAGGAGAAAAGTCCCCTCTGTGAAGCAACAGTACATAAGGTGGCTCTTCTCAAGGAGGAAGATGGGTGTGATCTGGGAATTTTGCATCTCTTACATTCTCCATCGGTGACCTGGCACCATCCCATGTCCCCAGGCCTTGTGTCCTCAGGTCCCACATAAGTGGGTGGGTCTGTCAAGGGCCAGCTCAGTAGCCAGGCCCTCAGATGTAAATGTATCTTTTGTTTACCAGATGTAATTGTCATCTCAGAGGTTTGCTGCTGAATAAACTCACTCTTTCTAGCTCTTTCTGAACTCTGGCTGGCTGATTCAACTTGGCTGTTCTGGCTCAAACTCCTCTCCCAACCTGATTCAGATTGGCTTCTCTCCGCTTCTGACTGAATTGCTTTGCTTGGAATGACGGCCTCTGAACTCCAGGAACCGAACTGCTCTGAACTGAGCTCAATTGCACTCAACTGAACTGAATCACTAAGGAACAAACTCAGCCTGGCTGCACTCCCTGCACGTCTCTCAGATAGGTTCTCTTTCCTGTATGAGAGTTGAGTGTATGTAAGGGGAGGTTCTGATACTAAGATCTAGTTCCCTAATTGGTTCTTGATTTGTCAATAAAGTAGGCTGGGAGCCAACTCCTGGGTGGAAGGTACAGGTGGGACTTTCTGGGTCCCAAGAGGAAGAGGAGACGAAGGAGGGAGGGAGGAGGTGTTCCTGCTATGCTTTGGAGGAGGAAGGATGACACAATCATGTAAGGCCTCGGGAGAGCTAGGGCCTGTGGCCTCCACTATGGGGCAGGCTGCCAAAGATGTTTGGCAGAGACAAGGTGGAACAAGCCACTAAGATTAGTGCAGGAGGAAAAATGGAGATAATTAATTGGTAAGGGCACACCTTTCCAGGAGGGAGTTATCTGGCCCCAGCGACTGTGCCTAGCAGGCAAGTTCTAAAGTAATAAAGCTGTCTGTGTGTCTTTTATCCGAGGATTCAAGGGTCTCGGGAGTGGGCTGGTAATGTAATGCTACCCCCTCCTGGAGCAAAACAAGAGAAAGGACCAGGTGGAGCTAAGTGAAAAAAGGGGCTGGTAGTGCAGCAGCTCCCCAGCAAAGCAGTAGCGTGGTTTTTAAAATTAGATGCAACAGGTGTATCCTATCCCTGACTCATTCTGTCAAATCTTTCTCTGATTCGTCACTTTGTCTGCCCTCAATTAGACATCACTTTCAAACACAGCTGCTTCCTTTTACAAACTTATTTTACCTTAAAGGTGTGTGCTAAAGGCTTGCCTGCATTCCAGCCAGATCACGAAGACCTAGGTCTTTGGATGTGATCCCTTGCCAGAGCAGCCATATTGCTAGATTAAAATTCCTTCTAACTCAGAGGGAGAACTGAGGGATTCTGGGTCCTACAAGTGACCTCAGCAGGGGACTGGTTGCCTTCCTGTTCCTGCTGGCAGAGGGGATGGGAGACAAGGAGACTGGCTTTGGTCAGGAGCCTTTTCCTCTGTTCTTAACTCTGGGGTCAAGATCCCCCATTTTCTTGTGAGTTATATGGGGAAACAAAGACACCCAGAGACACCATCTGCAGAGTCCTAAAAACAGAGAGTGGCCAGTCCAGCAATTGTATAGGAATTTTTGACCTATGCTCAAACTTTGCAGTGCACCTGCCTAAAAACTGCAAACCAGTGAACAAATCAAAGGCCAGGTTAGAAATATAAAAGGAGGCTATTTTAAACCTTAAATAGCCATGACACAGCAATATTAAGCTGCTTGAAATGAATGCTGCTAGGGCTCCCCTCCCCCACTGGGGTTGGCTGACTCTTATGCCAAAATACCCACTAAGAGAAACTGATGGTGGAGAGGCAGAGGCAGGCAGGTCTCTGAGCTCCAGGCCATCCTGGTCTATATAGAGCACTCCTGGTCAGCCTGGTTTAATATAACAAGCTGCAGGCCAACCGTGGCTACCCAGTGAGACCATGTCTCCAAAAAAGGAAGAAAGGAATGAAAAAGAGATGATGTCCCCACAAAATTAACTAAGCAGGGTTTACAGGGGCTCACAGAGACGCCTGCATGGGTCTGCACTAGTCCTCTGCAAATCCGGCATGGCTGTTACCTTGTGTTTTTGTAGGACATCTAACAGTGGAGTGGGGGTATCTCTGATGCTCACGTGCTCTTGGGACCTTCTCCTGGGTTGCCTCATCTAGCCCTGATATGATATAGGGTTTGTGCTTAATCTTACTGCATCTTGTTATGCCCTGTTCTGTTGATATCCCTGGGAGGCCTGCTCTTTTCTGAAGGGAAACAGAGGAGTGGCAGATCTGGGGGAGAGGGGAGATGGGGCGGGTGCTTGAGGAGTTGTGGAAGGGGAAAGCGAAGTCGGGATGGATCATATGAGAGACAAAAAGAACGAAGGAGATGATTCAATGGGACACTATACTTCGGCAGAGGCGTCAAGGTCTGCGGCCCTATCAGAGGCTGACCATGCCCACCTGGACAGTGTAGCCCCAGAAACCGGCCCCAATCCCTTCCCAAAACTATCTCAGCCCCTGGCTGATGCATGGGCAGGGGTGAAAGAGTAGAAACACTCCGAGCTGTAGAACACTTTCTGAGAAATGCTGGTTAGCCCAGGGCCTCCCATTGGGCTTCTAGGGCCTGCCTGCCCGCCCCACCACCGCCCCCCTGTCACTCACCGCCACGGCCTTGAGAGACTGCACAATGATCCAGTGGATTTCATCAAACAGCTTGCTGGTCACCTCTCGGCCTCGGGTGCTCTCCAGGTAGAGACGCAGGTTGTTGACAGTCCACTTGCCACCATGGATGTGGTTGTATCCTCCTGGTGAGGGAGGGCACATGGCCTTCAGGACACCGCCTGGAGGAACCCAGCCACTTGCCCTCAAGTGCCCCCTGGGTATGAACAGGTAGGTATTCTGCAGCAAGACAGGGGTCCCTGCCCAGGGGGTCTGTACCATCTACACCACAGTGTCACATGTTCAACTTCCCCCTGGTCTCATAAGCGACGTGTACACTCAGCAGCCCACACTGTAAAGTGCCACCTGGATCCTCTCTTCCCCCCTACCCAGAAGTTGCTCTAGGCAAATGCTTTTGGTTCTGGTGGTTCATCACAGCAGTGGTAACCATGACTAAGACAAATGTGTATGCTAATATTTCTAGCACTTGGAGGCTGAGGCAGGAGGATAGCCTGGTCTACTTAGCAAGCTTCAATCTCAAAAAAAATTATAAAACAAAAACGGCTAGGCATTGTAGTAACCCCTTTAATCCCAGTACTCTGGAGGCAGAGGCAGGCAGATCTCTTTGAGTTCCAGGCCAGTCTGGTCTACACAGCAAGTTCCATAACAGCCAAGGCAAGACTTTATCTAAAAATCAAGAAAAACAAAACAAAATAAACACTCCCTAAAAAAAAAAAAACCCAAGAAAAACAAACAAATGAAATCCAACAATAACAACAAAAATATTAAAATGCTTCAATCTGTAAAGTATAATTTTAAAGACAATTGACAGAAAAGAGAAAGGATTTTGAGGGGTTAAAGTACTTTCGGCCAGACGCCACCTTGCACAGCAACACATGGTTTCCAGTCATCTCAAACCATCTCATCCCACCAGTCTGCAAGAGTGGTAAGCTTCAGGCTTGGCCGGCTCTTGCTTCTCTGCATGCTAGGCCTGTCCCACCAGGCCTGCAGCAACCAGGATCCACCCCACTGGGAGAGCATATGAGCTCCCCCGGCACAGCACAGAGGCTCCTAAGCTTCTGTGACAGCCAGTCCCTGGCCACGTGTCCTCTCTTTACAGCGCTCAGAGTAGCATCTGTTCCTTTTCTGGCTCTATGGTGGAACAGTGTAAAACTCTCACACAAGGGTCAAGCTGTGGTTTCAAAAAAAGGAGTGCTTTGCCATTCAAAAGTGCTTCATGAGGCAATACACACACCACACACACACACACACAACACACGCACCACACGCATGCACGCACGCACGGACATACACACTCGACACACACAGAGACACATTAACACTATGATGTTCAATGGGTTAGGTGAATTGAATACATTTTTGACCCACAGTATTTTTAATTCAAGACAGATTTGAGGCTGGAAAAATGACTCAGCAGTTAAGAGTATTTGCTGCTCTTCCAGAGGACGCAAGTTTGCGTCCCATGTTGGATGGCTCACAATCATCTGTAACGTCAGTTCCAGTGAATCTGATGCCCTGTTCTGGTCTCTGTGGGCACCTGTAAACATCTGGCCTATGCTCACAGACACGTAATAATAATAATATAGTAATAATAATAATAATAATAATAAAAAGAGGCATTTAAAGTGAGCCTGTTGGTGCCACTCTGTAACTCTAGTTATTCAGACATCAAGCACGGAGAATCATGGAGAATCTAGCTGGGCTACAGTGTGAGTTCAGGGTCTGCCCAGGTAACTTAGTGAGATACCGCTCAAAATAGAAAGCAAGAAGAGGCTCGGAAGCTGGGAGTACAGGTCAGGGTAGAGGGTTTACCCAACATGCACCAGGCCCTAAGGCCAATTTCAGCACAACAACAGAGCGAACAAGTTTATCAGGATGTCATCCATCTCAGCAAGGGCCCCTTTTACTATAAAAGAAAAGCACTGAGTCGACTTATACACAAAAGCAGAAAGTGGGGGCTTGAACCCAGACTCTTGTTTCTCTAAGATCCCTTCTACCTTAAGTAGGCATTTAGGTAATGCACCTGGGACAGCCATCTCTGCTACCTTGAGTCTCTTCTGGGCCTTGGGCCACTGGGTCGTGAATGGCTCTCCCAGAACTCGCCTGGTCCCCTCTTGAAAATATACACGAGAGAGAATCCCACAAAGCCAGGCAACTTCCTGATACACAAAGCGGAGACACTCACCCCGTGCTTCTGGATGGCTACATTGGTAAGGTGGACGAACATGTTGTCGAGCTCACTCGTGCTTGGAGTGTACTTCACTGTGCAGAAGCGGCAGAACCCAAGCTTGTACCTGGGAGGGAAGGCATGCTGAGTCACAGGAGATGCAAAAGAAAATTTACCAGTTGCCAGGCAGCAGGGTGCACATCTTTAATCCCAGTACTGAGGTGTGGGAGGTGGGGCAGAAGCAGGGGGATCTTTGGATGTTGAGGCCAGCCTGGTCTACAGAGCAAGTTCCAGGACAGCCAGGGCGCCACAGAGAAACCCTGTCTCAAAAAAATGCATACAACATACATACATAATACATACAATAGAAAAACTGAAAATACACCAGTCCACTCAACAGAAGATTGGATGTTAGCCTCCAGTGCTTTGGGTTTTGCTATGTAGCTCAGGTAACCTTGAACTCTCAACCTTCTCATCTTTACCTCTCGAGTGTTGGGATTACAGGTGTGCACACTACACCCCACTTCCTTCAAATGTCCAAAAGAGCAGTCCTCTTATTTGTAAGATTTCCGGTAGCTTCTAGGCCAACTGCTCTTAAACAGAAGCCAGTCATCTGATACCCTGCCCTGAGCCAGGTGCTGTGAGTCCCCCATGTCACTAATGACAATTATGAAGTGAGCCCCACGGAAGCAGAGCGAGACCCTTACATGTAGCAGCGCAGCGGGCGGTAGGTAGACACTAGGACATACAGACGAAGGTCAAACTTCCTCCCACCGATGAGCAGCGGATTATTGATATAGAGGGAGATCACGTACGCTTCTTTTGTGGACTGGGACACAAACCTACGCACATCGGAGAAAGTCACAGTTAGATTGTAAAAGATACAGGATTAAAGGTGCAGCTTGCAAAGGAAAGAGGACTACAGCTGGCTGGTCGCTGTGATAGCTAGCTTTCTCCTTAAATTAATTGATTTATTTAATGTGTATGGGATTTAATGTGTATGGGTATTTTGTCTGGATGTATGTCTGGCCACCACACCATGCAGTGCCCCTAGAGGGACAGGACAGTTTAAGTTACCTTGTGACTGGTATCAAACCTGGTCCTCTGAAAAAGCAGCCAGTGTTCCTCCTTTTAAATGTATTTATTTTTATTTTATGTGCTTTAGTGTTTTGCCTGCATTTATGTCTTTGAGGGTGTCAGACCTTGGGAGTTACAGACCGCTGTGAGCTGCTATGTGGGTGCTAGGCTTTGAACCCAGGTCCTCTGGAAGAACAGTCAATTGCTCTTAACAGTTGAGCGATCTCTCCAGCTCTCATTAGCTTTAATCATTAAATTCACACAACCTAGAGTCATCTGGGAAGATTCTCATGAGGCACTCTCTACATTGGATTGACCTGTGGGCATATCTAAGGGAAGTCTTTTTGTCTGTACACCATGTCCAGGCAGCACCCACGAAGGTCAGAAGAGGTATTAGATGTCCTAAACTAGAGTTATTTACATACAGTTGTTAGCTGTATTGGTTCTGAGAACTGAATCCAGGTCCTCTGCAAGAACAGCAAGTGCTCTTAACCACTTGAGTCATCTCTCTAGCTCCCTTTGGGAGACAATCTCAAATATGTGAAAAGACAGCCTACTGTGAGCGTACCATTCCCTATGCCAGGAATCCTGAAGAAAGCTATTGAGCACGAGTAAGCAAGAGGGCATGTACGTAGTAATTCTCTCTGATTTTGACTGTGGATGTGATGGAGATAGATGTTTCATGTTCCTGCCTCCTTCATTTCCTTATGGTGAAATGTAGCCTGGAATTGAGGGTTAAAATCAACCCCTTCTTTTAGGAGTATATTTTATCACAGCATCAGAAATCAAATTAAGACAGTCACTAAAATTAGACATCTGTACACAGCTGAGGGGTGGTGATGGACTCCTTGGCATTCACTCAGAGGAGCTGAGAATCATCACAGGAAAAACCCTGTAGAGTGACACTTAAAGCAACATCAGTCATGGCTGCCAGGACATGCCAGCAATCAAGGTGGCCCTCAGTAGGTGAGCAGGTAAACTATCAGATTACAGAACTATTTATTCAGTGACAGAAAGAAATGAGTGAATAAGCCAGACGACATAATGTACGCCAAGCACTTAGGGAGGCCCTTAAAAACACACAGCTGAGCAACAGCAGACAACCTAAAAAGGCCCTACTGTGTGATTCTACCCAGATGACACTCTGAAAAAGGGAAAACTATGCAGGCAGTAAGAAGACCAGCTGTTGCTGGAGGATGGACTGGAAGAAGTGGGGTTGGGGGGGGGGGCGGTGAACAGCGGACATCAGCCCAGTGAAACTGCTTTGTATGAACCTGTGAGGGTAGAGACACCATCATACACTGTCCAGGTCACAGAATGGCCAAACCAAGAGTGAACGCTGACACAGATGATAAACTGTGCATGTGTGGGCAAATGCACACACGCAAATAATAAAAATAAGGA
This sequence comes from Mastomys natalensis, assembly GCA_021653895.1. Lineage (NCBI taxonomy): Eukaryota > Metazoa > Chordata > Mammalia > Rodentia > Muridae > Mastomys > Mastomys natalensis. The sequence continues at coordinate 229,202 of JAJTUV010000102.1, forward strand.
AATAAAACAAAAGAATTTGTTAATAAAGGTGCACGTAATTGTTGATAAAGGTAACAAGCCCCCTGCCTCTCTCAAGGTGGGACTGGGGGTGACAAGGGAGTCAAGGAGGATATCTCAGTTAGAAGCCATGTAGGAGTTTCAGGATGGCCCTTGGGAACCCAGGCAAGAAGGATTCTGGGACAAAGTATAATTGGATTGAAATGCTCTCTACAAGAAGCTCTATACTCTAGGGACTCCTAAGGTAAGTCATCACTTCCCATAGAGGAGCATACCAAGGCCTTGCTCCAGGCGCTGCCAAGTGGCTAAGGACTCTTCAGAGGCAGAAGGGAGCTGTAACATAGGGCAAACTAGACTCCACCTGCCAACCAACCTATGGTCTGCTCGGTGCCTCCCCCGACCCCTGCAGGCCACTCCTACTCTCCCCAGGCTTCCCTCTGTGACCTGTTCTGTCAGCTGCTGCTAACTGCTCTCAGACCCCTCAGATGAGAATTGGAGGCCCCAGCTCTGAAGCAGGTGCCTCACTGTCACACCTAGGCCGGCCTCAAGCAGACTGGGAACTGAACAGCCTGCTAAGCCGCTGCTCAGGACCTGTACCACACGCCCCATGGCTTACCACAGGGAATCTGCTTAATTATATGTCTTCAGTCACAGAGCCCTGCTAGGGTGCCACATAACAAGGACATGGCTGGAAAAGATTAAGGGCTGCTCAGCCCATGACCAGGGCTATAGATGGCAGGACGCAACTAACCGGAACCTCGCATGCATTGGGGGGTGTGGAGGGTGTCTCAACTCACGAGGACGTCTTGCTGTCCCGGGACCACTTTTTGATCTGTGAGAGCTTGTTGATAGGAAGATGCCCTTTCCCTGGGCTTTGCCGCACGGCTTCATGATCCAGGTGCTGGATGGGCTCTTCCGGAACTCTTCCACAAACAGGTTGTAGTCAGCAGGGAGCATGTAGGTGACCGGGACGAAGTCTGAAGTAAAGACACCCATTGCCATAAGGGGCTGCCCACCGGGAAAGGGGGCAGGAAAACATCACCATGGTTCAGGGCTCATCAGCGCACTGTCCCCTCAACTCTGAACCTACACCACAGGGCTCCTGCTATCCCATCCCTGTGTGTACACAGGGACCCTGTTGAGCTGTGTGCACAGAACTCTGCAGACATACGTCACCTAAACCCCGGGTAAGCTGTCTGCTAGACGGCTATCATTCCCACTTAGCAGATGGGGAAACTGAGACCAGAGAAGTTGGTGATAAAATTCTGCCCAGGACCTGGAAAGATGGCTCAGTAATTAAGAACACTTGGCTCCTCTTGCTTAGGACCCAGATTCTAAAGCCGGCAGTGGTGGTGCAGCCTTTAATCCCAGCACTTGGGAGGCAAAGGCAAGCGGATTTCTGAGTTCAGGCCAGCCTGGTCTACAGAGTGAGTTCCAGGACAGCCAGGGCTACAACAGAGAAACCCTGTCTCGAAAAAAAAAAGGAAAGAAAGAAAAAAAAAAGAATAAAGACCCAGTTTCTAGTCCCAGCTCCTACACTGTAGCTCACAACTATCTGACTCCAGTTCCAGGTGAACCAGTGTCCTCTTCTGGTCTCCCTGGGGACTGCATACAGGTGGTACACAAACATACATTCGACAAAAAAGCATACACATAAGATAAAAATAAAATCTCAAAAAAAAAAAAAAAAAAACCCAAAACCTTTTTTCATTCTGCTCTGGTATGCGATCCTGAACCACAAGCAGCCCAGTTTTAATCCCTAGGTATACCAGGGACACACACCATCCCTGAGTGTGGCTCAAGAGAGTGATGGCATTGGGCACACCTTTGTCCATTCTAAGTTTCTCTCTCAACAACTCCATAGTAACAGAGACTCAGAGTGTGAACTAAGCTCAGCCTGCCCACCCACCTGGAGACATCAGAGGCAAAGCAGACGGCCACAGAACCTGCCCCAACCCACTCACTGGGCAAAGTCAGCCACCAATCCCTCAGAGCTCCTGAAATGATTAACTCAGTGTGCAACTTGACCCAAACCTAGACATGTCTGGGAAGACAAATCTTAAGAAAAATGCCTCTATCAGAATGGTCAGGAGGCAAATCTGTAGGGCGGTTTTCTTGATTATTGATTGACACGAGAAGGCCCCGCCCACTGTGGGCGGTGCCATTCCTGGGCAGGTGATCCTGAATCATCTAAGGAAGCAGGCTGCAGCCTGACCCGATGGTGCGTGTCTTTAATCTCAGCACTTGGAAGGCAGAGGCAGGCAGATCTCTGTGAGTTCAAAGCCACCCATGTCTACACAGTGAGTTCTAGGATAGCCACGGCTACACAAAGAAACCCTTTCTCGAGGAGAAAAAAAAAAAATGCAGGCTGAGCAAGAGACAGAAAGTAATGAGCCAGTAACGGGTACTCCTCAATGGCCTCTGCTTCAGCTCCTGCCTTGAGTTCCTGTCCTTACTTCCCACAGTGATGGAGTGTGACCCAAGACTTGGAAGCTGAAGCACACCGTTTCTTCCCTAGGCTTTTGGCCATGATTTCTGTCGCAGAAATATGACTTAGGACCTGGGACTGGGGGAAGGCACCAACCCAGATAGAGATATTTCCCATTCTCGTCTTTCTCCGCCAGGGGACTTCCTTCTTTCTCTCAGTTCCTTCCTGTATCTCTTAATGTTCTTCACCATCAGGTCCTTGCGGGTAAGCTCGTAGTGGTTGGGGAAATGGTTGACGATCTGGTCGTCTGAGAGCCGGTACCCGGTTTCTACGCTGAACACGTTGCGAATGGTCTGCACACTCATCCTGAAACAGAGGCGCAGACGGGACAGGGGCTCAGAGCCGTGTCTGAGTGCATGCCTGTCCACAGCCCTGCCAGTCGCCCTGGTGTACTCCGTGGCTGTGGCATGGAATGTGCACTCGGGGATGATGGGCTGTGGCCAGCTGAAGGACAGGGTGGCTTGGACCCTGTGCCTTGACACTTGGATCAGGTCCCAGGTAAAGCCCACTCACTGCTCCCTGGCTGACGCCGGGCTCTGACGTCACAGGCTCGTGGATGCACAGGTTGTGCGCCTGGAGGTCTGAAGAAGCACTGGACCCCCTTCAACTGGAGTTTCAGGTAGTTGTGAGCAGCCATGTGGGTTCTGGGAATTCAGCCGGGTTCTCTGGAAGAGCTCTTAATGGCTGAGCCATCGTCCCAACCCCGTCAGGCTGATTGTTAACACAGCTAACAGACAAGGTTGGGCAGACCCTCTCAGAAGCTAACGTCAGGAAATTAATTTGTACCCAAATTCAGAAAAAGCATCTGAACATGAATACTGACATGATGACTCAAGGCCCCAAGTCAGCCAGCATATCTTTATTTATTTATTTATTTTGGTTTTTTGAGACAGGGTTTCTCTGTGTAGCCCTCGCTGTCCTAGAACTCACTGTGTAGACCAGGCTGGCCTCAAATTCACAGAGATTTGCCTGCCTCTGCCTCCCAAGCACTGGGATTAAAGGTGTGCACCACTACGGCCCAGCTCTGATTCATTCTTATTTTTTTGTTTTTTGTACTGGTGGGGACTGAACCCTGGGTATTGTACATTCCAGACAAGTGTCCTACCAGTGAGCTCCAAGCTCAGCCTAGAAATGGGTGCTTTCCCACCCCACCTCACCCCCTTTTTTTTCTTTTTTTTTTTTTTTTTGGTATTTTGAGACAAAGTTTATGTAATAGCCTTGCCTGTCCTAGACTCGCATTGTAGACCAGGCTGGCCTCCGACTTACAGAGATGCACGTGCCTCTGCCTCCCGCCACCACATGCCACCTAAGATGGTGCCTTCTGATCCTATCGTGAAGTCACTGTCTCCACCAACCTCACAGAGGGACAGGGAAGATGCACAAAGGAAGGAAGGGTGGCTGGCACCTATGAGGGAAACCTCTGGATAGCAAAACAAGGTAGCCTGCCATGCTCCCCCGATCCCCGTGGACTCAGACCTCCTCAATGCTGCCCCACCCCACAGAGCAAGCTTAAATAACTATCCAGGGTACCTGCTCCATGATGACCAATATGGAGGGCGTTTCAAAATGTCCCATCGTGGGAAAGATCAGCCACAAAGAACTGCTGAATCCCAGGGCTCATCTTCCGTGGATAATAACATGGGGCTGGACCCCGACCTCTCCCCCATAGTGTGGGCTTCTTTGTAAGAAATTCCCAGACAGGCTTTCCCTTTGCCCAGAAGATTTCCATCTAACGTTCTCTAGCAGTTAAGGGCTCCTCTTTATTCATTCTATTTTAAAAATGTTTAAGTGTATTTGTATATTTGTGCATATGGATGTGTGTGGGCACTCGTGTGAAAATTACGAGAGCCTGGGTTCCATCCTCAGCATCCACATCAAAGCCAGGTGTGGCACAGATGTGGCAGTGCACACCTGTGAGCTAGCACTAAGGCGGCGGGGTGGGGGGGGGGTGGGGGGTCCCTGCAGTGTGCAGAGTAGTTCAGATAGTCTGACTGAATCCGTGAGCTCCAGTTTCAGTGAGAGACCCTGTCTCAAAGACTAAGGTGGAGAGCGATAGAGAAAGACACCACATGTTGATTACTAGCTGCCACATGCACTCACAGAGACATAAGGAAACCTGAACACAGATACATATGAATATATATGTATATGTATACACACACACACATATACACATACACATACAGTCAAGATGGTGTATGCCTTTAATTCCAGCAGCTGCATAGCGAGACCCTATCTTTTAAAAGAGCTCTAAAGCCTTTTGTGGTGGTACACACCTACAGTCTCAGCTATCTGGAGGAACGGTAGAACTGGATGAACCCAGAAGTCGAACTTAAGGATGGGTAAACTAGTAAGATCCTTAACGCCTTCCTTCCAAAAGGTAAAATAAAAAGAGTTCCAAAACACTCCTTACGTGAACAAGGCAGGCACTCGGTGCCCTTCACTGGCACTGTGGGTCTAGTGAATGACCTGACACCTGCCAGCCTCACTTCAAGTCACTGCTCAGTCTAGCCCTCCCTCTCAGGGCTCAGTGGGAGGAAGAAGTGCTTTCTGAGTGCCTCACTTTTCTATCTCTGTAACAAAACACCATGATCATGATGATTCATAAACAAAGCATTCAACTGGGGGCTCACGGTCCCAGAGACATGGCCACCGTGGTAGACAGCAGTGCAGCAGGCAGGCAGGCAGGCAGGCAGGCAGGCAGGCTGCTTGAGCAGTAGCTGAGGAGAGCTCACACCTGGCTCACAAGCATGAGACAGAGAGAGACAGAGACAGAGACAGCGAGAGACAGCTAACTAGACCCTGGCTTTTGCCATGCCAGTGGCAGAGGAAGAAACAGACACCAGACAGTTGGCCAAGAGAAAACGAAGACCCAGCAAACACATCTCAGTGAAAGGCCTAAATGAAGTGGTTCAAAGTTTAGGCCAAGTCCAATAACCTGGTCCTGATAGAACCAGGTGACAAACTCTGAGGAAGCTCCCAGCCAAAAGCTTTTTCCATCACCCTGGCTCTTAGAGACTAACTTGTCATCAGTCCCTGGCCTGGCCAACCCTTCAGAGGCTCCTTAGTTAACTGGTTTCAAGCAATGAACTTGGGTTATTCTTTTCTTTAAAAAGATTTACTTATTTTATATATGTGAGTACACTGTCACTGTCTTCAAACACAGCAGAGGAGGGCATCAGATCCCATTACAGATGGTTGTGAGCCACCATGTAGTTACTGGGAATTGAACTCAGGACCTCTGGAAGAGCAGTCAGTGCTCTTAACCGCTGAGCCATCTCTCCAGCCCTGAGCTTAGGTTATTTACACAGAGTCACAAAAGGTGGAGATCCCTCAACAGGCTCAAACTGACTACATATTTGGAAGACACAAATCACAGCTCTGTGCTCTTACCAGTAAAAATTCCAATCTTCATTTTCTGTCACTTGGATCCACCCTCTCTTCTCGAAGTTGTTGATTAGTACCGACTTCTCAATGTCAGTGACCCACTTCACCCTTCCTGCCATGATCCTGGAAGAGACCCACGTCCTTACACTCGGAAACATCACCATGGACCAACGGCCCCCTCCCCCGCAACCAAGGGGATCCCCCCCCCCCCAGCCACCATGCAAAGTAAACATATACCCACCCTCTGCCCCACAATTGCTGGCGATGTCTAGAGAGATCACGAGGTCACCGTGTATGGGGCAAGAAGAGAAACTTCAAGCATCTAGTATGGGGGATCAGGGACACTGGTCAACACTCCACATGCAGACAGGCCTCCAGCACTCCATAAATATCCAGCCCCTAGGTCAACCAACGATAAATGGGTTAATAACAGTCACCCATGAGCATCCAATGGCACCCATATCAGGAACCACAGGAGAGGCACGAGGGCTAAAAGAGCAGAAGGGGCTCTGTTCAGAGCAGGTGGGGAAGGTTGTTCTAAGAAGTGGACCCCTGAACTGACCTCTGATAAAGTCACAATCGCTTGCACATCCTGGACATCTTCATCCCTGTCCAGCACTGCCTGTCTGCTTGTCTCCCCTTTACCTCTCTCATTCTTTTTGTTTGTTTGGTTGGTTGTGTTTTTTTAGGACAAGATCTCCCTGTATAGCCTTGGCTGTCCTAGAACTCAATCTGTATTCCTGGCTGGTCTTGAACTCACAGAGACCCACCTGCCTCTGCCTCCCAAGTGCTGGGATTAAAGGCATGCGCCACCCCTACCCAGCTACTTATCTCGTTCTAATCATGCTCTTAAAAAAATGTTGTAAGGTTTATTTTTACTTTATATGTATGGGCATGGCCACTCACAGAATGCCAGGTGCCTGTAGAGGTGACATACACGCCTGTCCTCATCCTGCTGAGAAGCAAGGGAGCCTGAGCCTTGGGAGGCCAGAACTTCAGACTGACCCCCATTCCTCCTCTTTATATACATACATTCTCTGTCCCCCGCCTGCCATGGCATTGTTAGCACTTACCATAGGTCCTTTTGCAGCTCCTGGAGTGCCCAGAACCTCTCAGCGTCACTGACAAAAACACAAGCAATACAGAACTGACAAGTGACACAATTTTCGAGCAAACCTTGACCAGATAAATAGACACCCAGGGATGGCATCTTGGTTAACAAATGTGCACAGAGCAGGTTCTTAAGTCATAAGGTTTTTGGAGTAGCTAGTCATGGTAGGTCACATGTCCTCTTAACACACAGAGGGCAGAGGCAGAAGATCCTATGCAAGTTCGAGGTTAGCCTGGTCTCTGTCAGGTCCAGGTCAGCCAGGGCTGTCGAGTGAGACCCTGTCTCAAAAGAAAATACCAGGTGCCTTCAATCCTAGTATTCAAGAGGCACAGGCAGATGGGACACAATGAGTTTGAGGCTACCCTGGTCTACATAGTGAATTCCAGGACAGCCAGGTCTACACAGTGAGACCCTATCAAAAAACAAACAAAAACAACAACAAAAACCCAAAGGCCCTCTGTGGTTACTGAACACACATATGCCCATACACTCACAGAGGCAGACGTGCACAAATAATAAAAATGAATTCTTAAAACATTTGCAGCCAGGCAGTGGTGGTGCACGCCTTTAATCCCAGCACTTGGGAGGCAGAGGCAGGCGGATTTCTGAGTTCTAGGCCAGCCTGGTCTACAGAGTGAGTTCCAGGACAGCCACGGCTATACAGAGAAACCCTGTCTCGAAAAAACCAAAACAAACAAACAAAAAACCAAAAAAACATAAGCAAATAAATTTTAAAAATAAACAATAAAAAAATACAACACTGTGACAAAGCTTGAGTGTGATCCTGAAGGGGACAAATCAGGTATTAGCTGTGTCCCAGACGACCCTAAGTCCATACAAAACCCCTATAGCACCATAGCTCTGCTGGACAAACACATAGGCCTGATAGCTGTCCCAGTGTAACCCAGCTGGTTCTTGGACATCTACATCAGGTGAAGCCATCAGCTCCTAAGCTCCTGGGCCATGGTACCAATGGTAAAACCAGTAGTCTGCTCTGGACCTGCAAGGCCAGCCTGGCCCTACCTGTGCCAGCACCTCCTACCTGTGCCATCACCTCAGAGCCCTGTCTCCCATCAGCCCTTATTCCTCCCTCTCCAGCTCTTACCTTCTTCCATCCCCCCAACTCCCCGCTCTTCGTCCACCAAACTGAATGTCTGGAGCCTGTGTTCAGATCTGGCCCTTCCTCAAATGTCAACTCCCAAGAGTAGCTTTTCCTGATAGCCTATCTTCAAATCCCCAGACAGTGCCACAGACACTATAGCGCAGTCCCCCACTGTCCACAGAGGATGCACTCCAAGACCCTGATGCCTGATCCCTGAAATTCTACATAAACTGCACTTCTTCCCACCCATGCACCCGTGACAAGCTTGTACATCTCCACTTAAGGAAACAAACAGCCAGGATCGCCACTCCTACACTTTGGGACCCACTACTATGGGTAAAAGCACTGTAAGAGCTCAAGACAATGAATTACTGTCTCAGGCAGGACGAGGCACCTCAAGGTTAATCCTTCAGAAGAGTAATCACAGTGATAGGCCACTTACAACTTAGTAACCATTTATTTCTTGGGGCTGGAGAGACCGCTCAGTGGTTAAGAGCACGCACACTGCAGCTGGAACCTGTAACTTTGTATCAGAGAATCTGACCGTGTTTTGGCCTCCAATGCACTGTTAGCACCTGGTACACAAGTAAGTAAAAACACCCATTATTTTTAAAAGCACTGTTTATTTAAGCAAAACACCCACTATTTTAGAAAGAACTGTTTACTTCTAGAATCTTCTGAACTGAAATCATGAAAGATGAAACAATGGATATGGGGAGTTACTATGTTTTCTCTATGACATACACCTTGTACCTTGGCTTACTCTGGCTCTTACTCATGGTGTGGCTGGCCCATGGGCCATTACCAGCATCATAGCATCCCATGGAACTAGACAGAGGCTGGGGTGTAGCTGATTGGTAGAGCACTTGCCTGGCTTACAGGAGGCCCTGGGATTTATCCCCAGCACAGGGAAAGAAAAGGAAAAGGGAAGCAGGGAGGGAGGGAAGAGACAGAGGAGGAAGTAAGACTGGCTCTTGCCTTCACCCACCAATGATGTTCTACTCAGATTCTTTGGAGGAATACCTAAGGAGCTGTCAGATGATTCTCATACATACTCAATTTTGAAATCCACTTGTCTTCTTCATGTATGTCTCAACACACACATGTCATCACAGAACTACCCGCATGTCATACTTCCTGCCAAATCTCCAGCCCCAAAATAGTGTCTAGCGACAGTAAGTACCCGATGAATTGTGCCAGGCCTGGTGGTGCCGTGCCTTTAATCCCAGCACTGAGGAGGCAGAGACAGGCTGATCTCCATGAGTTCCAGGATACCATGGTTTACCTAATGAACTCCAGAACTACACAGAGAAATCCCATCTCAAAAACAACAAACAAACAAACAAACAAAAAAATTGGTTGGCAAGATGGCTAAGCAAGTATCTTGCAAGCTTGATGACCTCAGTTCGATTCTTGAAAGGCACATAAAGGTGAAAACCAACTGCACGTTACCCTCTGACATCCACATGTAGTACAAGTGTGCCTACATATACATAACAATAAAAAATAAATAAGTGATAAATAATAAAAAAAAAATATGTGGAGTCCTGCATGGTGGCACAGTCTTGAAATCCCAGTGCTTGGGAAACAGAGGCAGGAGGATTAGAAATTTAAGGTCATCCTCAGCTACATAGGGAGTTCCAGGCCAGCCTGGGCTACATGAAACCCTGTCTCATAAAACTCCAAAATAAATTACCTCTGTATAGGACCAGATAAGTGCTACTCCGGCCAATCAGTGAATGAGAGGAAGAAGTCCAGCCCTATAGGGTTGAAAGACCAGCAACAATCGCCCATAAAGACTTGGTTTTCTAGGAACATGCAGAATGCAACTCAGGGGAAGATGGGCAGCTCAGAACACTTGCCTGTTGGAGTACTCCAAAGAGCTTCAACGCCTGCTGTGATCACAGCCCAGACAGGAGTCAAGACAGCCTTCCTAGGAACAGCAAGCAGATGAGAACTCACCAGAGTCTCATCACACTTCTGTGTCCAGCCTCAGAAATAAAAAACCCTACTTCCCTCACTTTAACAGTTTTACAAACCATTGTCAGTGAAATCCCAACACACCAGGATTCCCAGTATCTATATTCTTTTCCAACAAGCTATCAATGAAAGGGAGAAAAGGCTATCTCTAAGAAAATAAGAGCTATACGGATGGAGAGATGGCTCAGCTGTAAGAGCCAGTCCTGCTCTTGCAGAGGACTTAAGTTTGGTTCCCAGCACTCAGCTCACAACCTTCTGATGTAACTCCAGCTCCAGGGGCTCCCATACGCCCCCTTCTGGCGTCCACCAGCACTTGCACTCACGTGCACACACCCGCACTGAGACACAAACATATAAACATAATTAAAAATTAAATAAGGAAGAATAGTTAAATAAAGAAAATAGTATATACTACTGCACATCCGTGACCTGCATCCCTCTTCACACCACTGTAGGTTACCAGTGCCAGCCTAAAGTGGCTCTCTAGCAGCATCTCCAATTCATTGAGAGCAGAGCAGGGCTTCTTTTTGCGCTGTCATATGACATCACTGTATTATGTTCATTAAATGTTTCCCAAACAAAGCCTGCTTTACCAACTCCAACTTGGTGTGCAGGGCTATACTTCCTGCGTCCAGTGGAGGACTCAGTTCTTGCAACCCCCCTCCCCCAGCCCAGCCCTACAGAGGACCACAACTCCCAGACCCGCCTCCTAACAAAGAGGGCAACATCTCGGGTCGGTGCAGTCTTGCAGAGGAGCAATTGGTGCGGCCTTGAGCTACACGCACAGGTGCGGCGCCCCCAACACCCTCACAACAGATGCCACCTCAAACGATACAGACTGCGGATGCACTGAAAGCCTACCTAGACTGGCCCCGTAAGAAAGATAACGATGCAATTACAGCAATTGGAAGTCCCAGGAGATCAGCAAAGGAAACGACGCTGAGCAGCGGAGACTGTGGGTAGCAGGAGCTAAACCGCCGGATCCTCCACCGGCGCGCCCGCCCGCGCGTGCGCAATCTCCACGCGCGGCCACGCCCACGGCGCACAGGACCCGCCCGGCCTCCCTACTGCAACCAGTCAGGCCCAGAGCACTCCACTTCCGGAGAGGTGTCCTAGCAACCGAGAACGCGACTACCGGCGACCCTACTGCTTCCTGATTTTTTTTTTTTTTTCTGTCCACAGTGGTGACACCTTCCCTGCCTCAGTTTTTTGTGTGTGTTTTTTTTTTTTTTTTTTTTGGTTTTGTTTTGTTTTGTTTTTTTCTGCGAGTTATCCACCGCTTAGAGGCTAGAAAGCGCAGGGTATCCTATCCACGCAGCCTTCAGGGCACAGAAATGAGAGTTGTAAGGGCCATGGCCAGCGGATAAAGGTTCTTGCCGCCAAACCTTATAACCTCAGTTCGACCCCTGGGACTTACCTACGTGATGGAAGGAGAGAACAGTCATCTACTTACAAGTAGTCTTTTGATCTCCACTCGTGTGTCACGTTGAACGCACCCCCTCCCCACGCCCGCACACAATAAATTTTATTTAAAAAAAAATAATGGATCTGGAGAAATGGTTAAGAGGTTTAAAGCGTGCTGTGTTATTGCATGGGATCCAAGTTCAGTTCCTAACTCCCATGCCAGGCTCCTCTCTTCATCTGAAGGCTGCTAGCAGAATGCTCACTTCCAGGCAGCTAGGACTAGGGTATTAAAGCCACACCCACAGTGACACACCAACTCCAACAAGGCCACCCCTCCTGATAGAGCCACTCCCTGGCCCAAGCATATACAAACCATCACACATAAAGTTATAGTGTAATGTGAAGATTTTGTTCAGCATGTAGTGATGACGAGGAGCCCTCCCAAAGGATTCGAAACATTCTTCCAAACAGTACGCTTTATGTGTGCTGAGCTGTTGTGCCTGTGTGTGCATGCGTGTGGGGACCAGAGGCCATCTTTAGGTGTCTTTCCTAAGACACAGGCTGTAGTTTCTGACCGGACCACCACAAGGCGCTGAGCTACACCGCCTTCAAAACGGCAGCAGGCCCCTCCTTTCCAGAAGTCTCTCCTATGGCTGCCACAGTACACTGTCCACCAGAGTTGTCCAAATGACGGCTCCTGTCAAAATGGTGTCACCACAACATCTCAGACTGCTGCTGTCCAGGAGCTGCGGCAGCTGTCGCGATGATGCATCACTGCTTCCCTCTTCAGCGGAAGCTGCCCTCAGGTGACATCCACAGTGGGCACACCTTTCCTGCCTCAGCCTACTGCCTATATGAGAACTGGTCCCACAGTGACAACACCTTCTTCCCTGCATCAGCCTACAACTTTCACGAAACACCACAGCAGAAGCTGTTCCACAGTAGCAGTCCACAGTGGCAGCACCTCTTCTCCAGCCTCCCCACTTCCTCAGCATCCCACAGAGATGGCACCTCAGCAAAAGCTGGTTGTAGTCGGGAAGGACTTCCCACCCTAACCCATGGCCAATGGAGGGAAAGGAGTTGAAAAAAAGCCACCACTGCCCAGCGTGCAATCACTGCTCTTGATCAATTCTTTTGCTGAGTTTTGTGCCTTTCTCAAAATCTCCAGCTTTCCTGAAAGCGGATGTTCCCTGAGCAGGAAAACCCACCAATCCTTGAGCATTGCACAAAAACCCAGTCTCTGAACAGGAAACCCACCATTCCCCAACAGGAAAACACACCAATCCCTGAACAGGAAAACACACCAATCCCTGAGCTCTCTCAAGTTCAGGACTTGAAATCCCACCCAATCTTCACTCTGGAAATCTTGGCTCTGAGAAGCTCCGCCTCCTCAGAAATCCTGTATAAGCACTGCCCTTTTGTCTAGTCCCCTACTGTCTGTTTCCAGGAGCAGAGGACAGCCATCTCTGGATTTCTCTCCCTCCTCTCCTGGACCTTCAATAAATCTCATGAGCTTTTCTGCCTGGTGTGACTCTTCAGAAGAAGCCATGAAGAAAATGTACATATCTGATATGTGACACCCCCACCCCCAAAAGCAGTCATGATACACAGGTTAAGAACATCTGTTTTCAGGAAAGCTGGAGATTTTGAGAAAGGCACAAAACTCAGCAAAAGAATTGACCAAAGCAGTGACTGCAAGCCAGGCAGTGGTGGCGCACACCTTTAGTCCCAGCACTGGGGAGGCAGCAGCAGGCAGATCTGACTTTAAGGCCAGCCTGGTCTATAGAGTGAGTTCCAGGACAGCCAGGGCTACATAGAGAAACCCTGTGTTGAAAAACAAAGAAACAAACAAAATAAATAAATAAAAAGAAAAATAGGGCATAGTGACTTGTAATCCCACAGTTGGGGAGAGAGAGTGTCTTAGGTTTTTATTGCTGTGAACAAATGCCATGACAAGGCAACTCTTATAAGGACAACATTTAATTGGGGCTGGCTGAAAGTTTCAGAGGTTCACTTCATTATCATCATGGTTGGAAGCATGGCAGCCTGCAGGCAGACATGGTGCTGGAGGAGCTGAGAGTTCTACATCTTGATCCAAAGGCTGCCAGGAGAGACTCTCTCCTCTGCAGGCAGCCAGGAAGATCTCTTCTGCACTGAGCTGAGCTTGAGCATAGAACCTCAAAGCCTACGCCCACAGTGACTCACTTCCTCCAACAAGGCCACACCCACTCCAAAAGGGCTACACCTCCTAATAGTGCTACTTCCCATGGGCCAAGCATATTCAAACCACCACAGATAGGCAGGTCCCTGGGGCTTGCTAGCTAGCCAGTCTCCCTACTTGGTAGCTTGGGGCAGGGGAACCATCACAACAAAATGATGATGAAGATGGTGGTGGTGGTGGTTGTGCTGGGCACAATGGCTCACAAGCACTGGCCTGAGCAACCTTGACTGACTGACTTACTGACTTGTAAGGACCCATTCTGCCCCACGTTTGGGGCCACTTTGTCCCAGCCTGAGCTGCTGCTTTGGTCTGCAGGTCAGGGGCTAGCAAGAGAGAGAGTGGGAATGGAAGGGCAAGAGACACCAAGAATGAAGACAAGACAGAGTCTGGTCAAGTCCAGTTCATTGAAAGGAAATCATAGATATATGTAAGCATAAGCAGGGGGACACAGCTGAAGACACTTTACCATGTGTGCCTTGCAGCTGGGGGCATTAAACAACAAAACAAGATATGGGAGAAAAACAAGATGTTTATCAGAGTGTGCTCAGCTGTTGTAGGCTGTTGACAAGTCTCTTGTCAGGGTATATGGCCTGAGATGGCTGCAGAGATGATAGCTACTTTCTGCTAGGACTGGGCTCCCAACACTGACTGACTGACTGACTGAATGAATGAATGAATGAATAAGCAAATAAGGAAATAAATAAGAAGCTGAATCTGAAGTTCAACGGGTAGAGTGCTCACCTGACATGTATGATGTCTGGGGTTCAATCCTAGTACAAAATAAAATGGAACATGTCCCATGGGTGATGCATGCTTACAAGCCCCGCATCTGAGAGGTAGAGGCTAGAGGCTTAGATGTTTAAGATCAAGTGGGCAGTAATGGTGTATGCCTTTAAGCCCAGCACTCAGGAGACAGAGGCAGGAGAATCTCTGTGAGTTCGAGGTCAGCCTGAGTTCCAGGACAGCCAAGGCTACACAGAGAAACACTGTCTCAAAAAAAACAACTGCAATCGACAAAAAGGTTCAAGGTCATCCTTGGCTATTTACTGAGCTTGAGGTTAGCTTGGGCTGCATGAGGCCCTCTCTCAAAAGCCGCAGAAAAGAACAGGAGAGATGGTTTGGGCTCTGGCTTTTAAAACCATGAACATGAAAACAAGTACTATAGTAATATCTTAATTATGTATGATTTTTTATTTTTAAGACATTTATTTACTTTTGAGCACGATGATCCTGCTATGTCACTCTGGAATTCTCTACGTAGATGAACTTATGGTGATCCACCTGCCTCTGTCTCCTAAGTGCTGGGACTAAAGGCATGTGCCACTATACTTGGCTAAATATATCTGATTTTTTTATCAGATACATTTATCTGAATTATTCCTCAGATTTTTAAAGCCATTTTGAAGAATGAGACTCTCTCATGCTGTTAAGACATCGAAACCAGAAAATCCAAGACAGATCCACTTTTGGATTTGGCTTTCTGCCCAAGTAGCCATCTGCTTTTAAGTCTGTGCCACGACTAGAAAGCTAGACATCGTTCCCAGCAAACAAAAACACCGAGAAATTCTTGGAAGATCCAAAATGGACAAGTGTGGAAGTCCCAATTTAAAAGTGAATACAAACACTCAAAAAAAGAAAATACAGTCTTCGTGTAAGTCCTTGGTATTATCCCCCTACCCTGCCCTGCCCAGTGTGGAAGGGGCCATGGGAAGGCGGGTAGATGGAAAGTCACTTGCTGAAAGTGTCTCCTGAAGGAGCAATAGGTATGTCAGATGTGTAGAAAGAAGCCATCAGAGAGGTTAGTAGCCCACCTGATGCTTTAAGGCAGTGGTTTTCAACCTTCCTAACTCTTTGACCCTTTAGTACAGTTCCTCATGTCATGGTGACCCCTAACCATAACATTATTTTTGCTGCTACTTGATAACTGTGATTTGCTACTGTTATGAGTACCAATATAAATATCTGACATGCAGGATATCTGCTATGTGACGCCTGTGAAAGGGTCCTTCACCCCCAAGGGGCTGCAACCCACAACTTTGCAAAAGGCATGAAATTCATCAAAAGAATTGAGCAAGATGCTAGGCAGTGGGGGCACACACCTCTAATCCCAGCACTTGGGAGGCAGAGGTAAGCAGATCTCTGAGCCAACCTGGTCTACAGAGACAGTTCCAGGACAGTCATGGCTATACAGAGAAACCCTGTCTTAAACAAACAAACAAACAAACAAACAAACCAAAAAGAGCAGTGAGCGTAATCAGCACACTGGACAGGATCAGGCCACCTGCCAAAGCCTGCCTGACACCTACTTTGCATGGCTCAGGCCTGCCTAACACCTGCTTTGCATGGCTCAGGCCTGGCTCTTACATTTTGCAGTCCGTTTATTGATAAAGGTGAGATCAAATCTTTTAAGTTCAGACTCCATTTCAGAGATCTTGACCTAAGTTTGAACTCAAAGCCTGTACCTAGTATTAGTTTCCAAGTTACTCCCCTCAACAAAACCTGAGCTTCAGTTTCTAGGCTAATCCCAAGAAGCTCCCAACAAATCCAGAATTTCCAGGTTAATTCCCAACAAGCCCACCCCTGGCCTGACGACCACCAATGCAGAGGAAAGCAGAAGTTAAGTATATGGTTTGACTCCCAGCACCAGCCAATTATGTTAAAGGCCATAGTAGCTCTTCAATTAGATACTTACCAGGCTAGAAACACTTATCCCTTATTTGCCATTTTCTATAAAACTTGCCCCGTAAGTGTTTGGGGCTCTTCTCCACCAAAACTGTCCTGTGTGTCAGTGGTGGGCTGAGCCTGAGCTAGCTCAAATAAAGACCCTGTTGTGACTGCATCAGATCAACTCCTGACTGGTCTTTCGGGGTTCACTGAGACTTTCTGGGCACTACAAAGGAACACCATTATTTTAGTGCCAATTAGCTGAATGATTCAACCCCCCTTTCTTTCTGGTCTAGATTCATTTCTGTTGATGTGATAAAATACCTTGGCCAAAGGCTGTTTAGGGCAAGAAAGAGTTTATTTAGCTTATAATTAATTCCCAGTCATGGTCCTTCATTAGGGATGCCATGGCAGAAGCCAAGTTATATCACATCTACTGTCAGCAGTGGGGAAACTGGGTTTTTAACCTCTTCCACTCTTATCTAACTGTTTCCAGTCTTACCTAGCTCAGGACCCTACCAAAGGAATAGTGCTGCCCACAGTGGGCTAGGTTTTTTGTTTTTGTTGTTGTTAGTGGTGGTGGTTAGCCTAGCAGCACTGGTGGTGGTGGTGGTAGTGTTGGTTTTCAAAACATGGTTTTTCTATGTAGCATAGCTCTGGCCGCCCTGAACTCACTTTGTAGACCAGTCTGGCTTCCAACTCACAGAGATTTGCCTGCCTCTGCTTCCTGAGTGCTGGGATTAAAGGCATGCACTACCAGGACTGGCCTGGGCTAGGTCTTTTTACATAGGTTAACATTAAGACAGACCTCCACTAAAACTCACAGGCCAAACTGGTGTAGAAGATTCCTCCATTGAGACTCTTTGCTCTCAGGTGATTTTAGGCTGTGGAAATTTAATTCAAAACTGACCAGCAGGCTTTTGTAAAAAGAAAGTCATTCTTGGGCTAGGTTGTAGCCTAGCAGCAGAGAACACTCTGTTATGAGTTAGCAGTTTTCCTTAAACTGGAAGGCAAACAACTCAAAATAGTTTTAGGAAGTTCCTAAAACTAACAGGATTCACTAGGCCCCTCCCTGAAGCAGCGAGCAATAAAAGCTTTGAGTCCCCCTCAGAATAGGGAAGCTAAGCTGCAAAGATTCTGAGACCAGACCTAGAAGAAGCAGAAACCAGGTGAGCTGCATGGAAGATATTTAGTCCAACTGAGGCACCTGGAAAGGATACTCTCCAACCTTTTGAGCTGCCTGCAGGCTGTGTAGTGTCTCCAGGTTCCCAACTTTGTGAGAGGTCACCCACACTGGGTGGGCTTTGGTGATGTAGCTGTCTTTGAGCCATTTCTGCTCCTGTAACCACAGTGATTCTCATGGTTCACCAAACTGGAATTTCGTGGTATCCATACTTTGGTCTGTCAGAGGCTCCCTTTATTAGGTGAATAGCTTAGCATCTCCCTAAAAGTTTTATCATACAACACATGCTTAGCATGTATATGTACATACAAAGTGTTGGGCTTAATCTCTGGGGACGCTGTAGCGGTGGTAGGGTTGTCCATTTGTCTCGCTGTAATTCTGCATGACCGACATTCTGTATTCAATCACTATTACAGTTTTCTTTTCACCAATAAAAAGGCTGTGAGAAGGCTGCGGAGCAGTGCATCCTGGGTTGGTGTAGCCATGGCGTCTCATGTCCTTTGCGCTTGTGTCCGCCGCCTGCCCGCGGCCTTCGCGCCGCTGCCCCGGCTTCCCACGTTGGCCTTGGCCCGGCCGCTCAGCACCACTCTCTGCCCTGAGAGAATCCGGAGGAGACCCGGGACTCTGCAGCCCGTCTTGGCCCTCGCGCAGGTGCCTGGAACAGTCACACATTTGTGCCGCCAGTACAGTGACGCACCCCCACTGACGTTAGAGGGAATCAAGGACCGAGTTCTGTATGTCTTGAAACTCTATGATAAGATTGACCCAGAAAAGCTCTCAGTAAATTCTCATTTTATGAAGGACCTGGGCTTAGACAGTTTGGACCAAGTGGAAATTATTATGGCCATGGAAGATGAATTTGGGTTTGAAATTCCTGATATAGATACAGAGAAGTTAATGTGTCCACAAGAAATTGTAGATTACATTGCAGATAAGAAGGATGTGTATGAATAAAGTATCAGAGCCTTCTTCCTCACTGTGAGGACGCCGGAGGATACACGATGGCATCGTGGCCGACTGATAGCAGTTCTGTTGGACTTGTATTTAAATTGTCTCAGTGTTTTACCTTTAAAAATAAATCTATTACAAAGCTAACAAAAAAAAACAAAAAACAAAAAACAACAAACAAACAAACAAACAAACAAACAAAAACAACAAAAAAACAACAAAAAAAAGAAGGCTGTGAGAACAGGCTGGAGAGATGGCTCAGCAGCTAAGAGTCCTTCCTGCTCTTGTAGACAGAGGATGGGAACTCAGTTCCCAGTGCCCACGTGGTAACTCATAACCCTATGTGAGTTCAGCTCTAGGGGATCAAATGTCCCCTTTTGGTTTTGCATGGGTGTAGTGCACACACCTCCATGCAGACAAGAAACATATATACATAAAAATCAAAATAAATACATCTTTTAGAAAAACCAAAATAGAGGATGTTATAAAAACGTATACCTCATGTGAACAGAAGAGCCTGGAATCGAAGCTCTGAGGTCTGACCATGTCTGCCACAGAACCTCCAAACCTTCAGCATGGGCTGGTATGCCATGTTTCTTAAATCCCCACCCCCATGGCCTCCAGATCCTGGTGTCTTTTCCACTCCTAACTATTTGCCTTTAGCACCATCTAGTGGAATCATTTAATATAATTCGCTCCAGAGATGTTGCTCTGAGGCTCTGGCTTTTGTGTTTGCATCCCCATTGTGGAGAAAGAAGACTGCAAGGTCCTCCCAGGCCTTGCCCCGCTGTCTCCTGGAAGGTATTCAATAAGCCTTGTCCCGTGAGGCTTACTGCCGAGGTGAGATGCTGAGGCTCGTTTCAGGGCGATGTGTAGAAAGAAGCACTTGAAAATCCCCAGCCGGGCGGTGGTGGCGTACGCCTTTAATCCCAGCACTTGGGAGGCAGAGGCAGGTGGGTTTCTGAGTTCGAGGCCAGCCTGGCCTACAGAGTGAGTTTCAGGACAGCCAGGGCTACACAGAGAAACCCTGTCTCAAAAAAAAAAAAAAAAAAAAAGAAAAGAAAAATCCCCAAAGTGGGGGGACACTAGGCTGGAGTCCAAAAGTGACCCTGGCCCAGGGACAAGCCAGAGAGGCTTAGAATGCTACTGTGGTCCTGACCTTGAGGCTGGCAGGTGGGGAATCAGTCCCTGGGAACAAAGGGTACAGCTACTTGAGGCATGAGTGCGCAAGCGTGGGTGCCATCTTCACCTCCCAGTTCTGCCCCAGCAGCTTACAGACCCTGTAGAGGTGAGGTTGAGGGACCAAGAGGACATTCAACCTGGAACATGCTGTAGAATCACCAGTGGGCAGGTCGTCACCTGGCACCCTTCCAGGAACAGCAGCTGAGAGAGCTGCTCCCTCGTGGGGGCCTGACTGTCTATTCCCCGCTTCTCTCCCCACTCCCTTTCTGGTTTCTACACACACACACACCCAGGGGCTCCACCCCTTGTGTCCTCATACTGGGCTCAGCCCCGCTTCTTCACCGTGTAAAGCTGAGCAGGTGTTCAGCCCGTGAGAAGGAAGGAATCATGACATATCCCGGAGAGCTGCCCTGAAACCTGTAACTAGACAATACTTCCCTGTGTAATCCTCCTGTAAAATGACATTAGAAAGCCATCATTTGTTATTAATGCAAGAGTAACCTCAAGTAAGGACCACAGCCCAGAGTATGTCTCTTCTCCCAAAAGCAAAACCCAGGTTCCAGGTTCCATTTCCCTATTGAGTCAGGTTGGAAGGGTAGAGACCAGAAACCGGATTTATTCTATCGGACTGGGAAATCCGGCTCCACCCCTCACCTTCTAGCCCCCTCCCCAGTTCCACCCCAGTGTATTGCCTTCAGGATAGATAGCAGAAGCCAGACAAATCTACCCAAAAGATCTACCCAAAAGCTAGGCCTTGCTCCCCACTTCACCTACAGCCCAGGCCTCTTGTTCTGTTTTGGTTTTGGTTTTGGTTTTGGTTTGGTTTGGTTTGGTTTGGTTTGGTTTGGTTTCCCTATTGCCTGGGGGTGGAGCAGTGTAAGCCACAGAGAGCTAGAAGGTACCAGAAGAGAGTTAAGCAGAGTAGGGAGGAGGCTTCATGTTCAATATACTGAGCCTGTAAGATGTCTGCTTCCCAGCCTGCATAGGGCTGTTCCTCCGTGTCCCAGAGAGTTACAATAGAGGACTGAAGAACTGACTGGCTTCCTATAAGGAGTTCACAGGGATACCATCAGACTTCCCCCAGTCCCAGCATCCCATCCAGGATATAGTGAGACTCTCTCTGAGGAAAATGTCTCAGTCCCAGATCTTCTTTCCTGAACTCTGTCCTCCAGGATCCTGGGTTTGGGGCTGTCTTGCAGAAGGGGTTGTACACTTGGCCTTGTGTGCTATGGAACAGACAGACTTTTACCACTATACGCTGAGGTACATGGCCCTAGCTTGTGACAAACTCTGTTCCCCTCCCCCAACCTCCCATCCCCTGTTCTTTTCACACATCCTTTCTGCAGACAGCACCCAAAGCCCTTAGAGACCAGGCAACTGGACAAGTGTCTTTGTCATTTTGCTACGGAGTAAGCCCTGAAACCTGGAACGTGGAACACAGAGAATGAAGCCTTCCACACAGGGCCTCCCCATGGCACTCCAAACTCCACACCAAAGGCCTGTGGAACATGGAGTAACCAGCCAATGGCTGAGAGGCTGGCTCAGGTACCCAGATCCTCTGAGCTCCACATAGTTAGCCTTGGGGCCCATGGGAAACCTTGGCCAGAGGTTCCATTTGAGGTGGCCTCTATTTGACAGGCTGCATCTCTATTTCTTTCAGAACTCTAGTCCAGTCCCCAAAGAAGATGGAGAGTTAAAAAACAAGCAAGCAAGCAAACAAACAACAACAACAAGCATACTGCTCTTGCACAGAACCCAGGGTCAGTTCTCAGCACCGACATGACAACTCCCAACCATCTGTAACTGCAGTTCTAAGGGAGCTAATACCCTCTTCCGACCTTTGGGGGGTGCCAGGCACACACGTTATACATGCAGACAAAACACTCATGCACATGCACATACAATAAATAAATCTTTTTTTTTTTTTTTTTTTTTGGTTTTTCGAGACAGGGTTTCTCTGTGTAGTCCTGGCTATCCTGGAACTCACTCTGTAGACCAGGCTGGCCTCGAACTCAGAAATCCGCCTGCCTCTGCCTCCCAAGTGCTGGGTTTAAAGGCATGCGCCACCACCGCCCGGCAATAAATAAATCTAAACATAAAATGGAAAGGACTCTGGCCTCTATACTAGTTGCTGAATTTTCCTTTCTGGTTGCAACTGCTTTCTCTAGATTAGGAATTTCTGGGGGATAAGGGTGACAGACCTTCCATGAGTCCCCAGAATCACACTGAGGAGGTACCAGGGAATGCTCCAGTGAGGGATTGTGATGTCCAGGATATGCTTGGCCCAGGGAGTAGCACTATTAGGAGGTGTGGCCTTGTTGGAGTAGATGAGGCCCTGTGGGTATGGCCTTTAAGACCCTCAGACTAGCTGCCTAGAAGCCAGTATTCTGCTAGCAGCCTTCAGATGAAGATGTAGAACTCTCAGCTCCGCCTGCACCATGCCTGCCTGGATGCTGCCATGCTCCTGCCTTGATAATAATGAACTGAACCTCTGAACCTGTAAGCCAGCAGCAATTAAATGTTGTCTTTATGAGAGTCACCTTGGTCTTGATGTCTGTTCACACCAGTAAAACTTTAACTAAGATGAGGACCTAGAAGTTGGGAGCCACTTACTGATGAGTTCAGATGAGGGCTGTGCAAGAAAGCCAAACCCCTGTGACATAACTTCCTCACTCTGAAATTAGGCTGTGACGTGATGTGGCAGGATACAGAGAAGGAGAAAGAAAAGTGATTCCCTAGGGCTTTGCAACCATGCTTAGCTCCTGAATGCAGGAGGCCGCATAGAGCTGGCAGCTTCCAGACTGTCTGGGCCTGCATTAGTTAGCGTTTCTACTGCTGTGATTTAAAAAAAAAAAAAAAAAAAAAGGCCTATTTTGCCATATAACATATGAGCCCACTATCCAGAGAAGTCCATGCCAGAACTCAAGCCGAACCCAGAGGCAGGAGCTGACGCAGAGGCCTTGGAGGAATGCTGCTTACTGGCTTGCTCCTCCTGGTTTGCTCAGCCTGCTTTCTCATAGCCTCAGAATCACTAGTCCAAGGATGGCACTGCCTGCAGTGAACTTGGTGCTCACGCATTAATTGCCAATCAAGAAAAATGCAACCCGGGCTTGATCACAAGGGAGAATGGGGGCTGGACAGCAAAGCTGTCTTCATTGCAGTCCTCTTCCTGAGTGCAGATGGAAGAGGATGCCGCCATGTCCTTCCTGCCTGCTGCCACACCCCACTCTGTCCCTCTGGAACTGTGAACAACTAGCTGGGCAGTGGTGGCCTTTAATCCCAGCAGAGAGAGAATGAGCTAGACACAGGTGAGGATAGAATGAGCCAGTGACTAAGAAGGAGCCAGAAGACTAGAACAGATTGCCAGGGTTAGGTTGAGGTCAGGCAGAGCCTTCAGGAGAAGCCCAGAGAAGCCAGATTGAAGAGTTTGAACCAGAACAGCTGAGTTGAACCAGTCAGAGCTCAGGAAGAACCAGGAAGGGGTGAGCTTATTCAGCAGCAAATCTCAGAGGCTGAAAACATTCTAGGGTAGATGAAATTATATGGAGGCTAGAAGCTTCCAGGACCAGGCCTAGGTTAGCAGACAGAGGCAGTAAGCCTCCGAGATGACAAGGAACAGGAGAATAAAAGTTACATTTACAGGGCTGGCGAGATGGCTCAGCTGTTAAGGGCACTGGCTGCTCTTCCAGGAGTCCTGAGTTCAGTTCCCAGCAACCACATGGTGGCTCACAACCATCTGTAATGGGATCTGATGCCCTCTTCTGGTGTGTCTGAAGACAGCTACAGTGTATATATTTACATAAAATAAATAAATCTTTGGCCAGCACTTGGGAGGCAGAGGCAGGCGGATTTCTGAGTTCGAGGCCAGCCTGGTCTACAGAGTGAGTTCCAGGACAGCCCGAGCTACACAGAGAAACCCTGTCTCGAAAAACCAAAAAAAAAAAAAATCTTTGGGGGAAAAAAAAGTTACATTTACAGAGAATAATTCTACTTTCTGGCCTCTTTGCCCATGCACCTGTACATATGCATACACCTCAGAAAATATAATGACGCCCTATCTACATTTCTTCTGTACTTCAGGGGAACACAGTAACATATGAATTCCCCCAGAGGAAAAGACATGCCTGAAGAACTTTAAAGAAAAAAATAGATAATTTCCTGTGTGAGGAAAAGTCCAGAAATGCCCCCCCTTCTCTTTATTCTTTGAGGCAGGACTGAGGAAGGAAAGCCCAATGGGCTGGGGGTGACAAGTTAGTTCGTGCCTCCCATGAAACCTTGCAGGTGACCTGCCTGACCTGGTGTTCCTCTGTGACAATAACAGGGCTGTGAGGCTGGATGAAACAAAAGTCTCTCCATTGTGAGACAGATCCCTGCTTAGGGCCCTTTGTGGATGCAGCAGAGCAAACAGGACCTGCTTTCTTAGGCGGAGAGGAGGGAGCTGGGTCAGAAGAGGCCCTTCTCAGGGTGTCCTGGAAGCAGACTATGTCCAGCCCTTACTGTCCATGACTGCCGAAGGTGCATGGTGAGTTTCTGGGGCTGTAATTGTTTTTGAGAAAACCTGCTATCACACCGATAAGCCTCCTGTCAAAGGATGTTATTTCTGGATGGGAGGAGATTCCACACGGCTAGGGCTTCTTCCTGTCTGCACCATGTGGATCCACTGCCTTCCACCAGACCTGACTTGGATGATAACCAGGGGACGTCCACAGCCTGTTGCTCAAGGCCTCCATGATGCTGCAGGGCCAGCTATCTCAGGACCCTGGATTCCTGGAATTGTCTGACAGAGTGGAGATCTGTTCTCCATCCCCTGACAAGCCACACACACCAAAACAGGTTATTTTGGTCACCCCAGCCACTGGCTCTTGGCCTGACATGTGTCTATATTAAATTGCTATTAAATACCCATGCCACCAGGCTAAGTAAGCTGCACCATCTGTTTTCAATGACAATTCTTTTTTGTCACCACTGAAGCTGGCCTTGCCCAGAGCATCATGGACTCAGCTAGTCAGCTCTCCTGGCAGCTGTCAGTCTGCATCTTGGTGATCCTCATCGTTTAACAGTTTAGTCTGATCCGTTGTCCTTTGTGGACTTGGATTCTATTTCGTATTGATTTTTCATTTCCCTCCCAAAACCCGCACGCATGGCAAACATCCGACTCAGTACAGTTTGAGTTGTGTATGTGTGCTGAATGACCTCATCTCTGCCACCCAAGAAGCTCTCTCTCGTGCCCCCTTTTCACCAACTCCTGTCTCCATTATTTTTCCTTCTGTCTACAGAAGACCTTTGCCTTGTTTCAAACTTCATACAAGTGTAACCATGGTACAAAGGAGAGAGCTCGATTGGCAAAGCCATTGCTAAATTCAATCCCAGCACCCATGTAAAGATCTGAGCATGGCAGTGCTGGCTTGAATCCCTGTGTTGGGAAGTCAGGGACAGTGAGATCGCTGGGCATGGCTGGCTAGCCCCATTGGTGACTTGCAGGTCCAGTAGAAGGTATGCACTCCACCAACCAAGCTATACCCCAACCCCCCATTCTTCCATTTTTGATGCAGGGGGGTTTCACTATGTAGCGCAGACTGGCCTGAAACTCTCACTCCTCCTGCCTCAGTTTGTGGAGTGTGAATTGCAGGGGTCACTGCACCAAACTTTCCCAGTGTTTGTTAAACAAAAGATCCAAAGACAGCTCAAGGGCAAAACTTGTCCTGAAGTCAGTGTCAGCAGGGTCATGGATACAAGCGGTCATGGGCACAGAGGGCAGAGGGATTGAGAGGACCCAGAGGTAGCTGCGAGCAGCACTTATGGATTAAGGCCCCCAGAGAAGAAAGGGCCAAGTCCCTGAATATGGTCCTCTCAGGTAACAGGGTGCATAGCCTAGTGGCTCTGGGACAGAACATGGGATCTGCATGGTGACGCAGAGAACTGACCCCTGAGAGTTGACCTCTGACTTTCACACACATTCCCCTCTCCGACAGAATGAATGAGTGTTTCAAAAGAACATGAGAGGGAAGAGAAGAACAAGTGCTGAGCCCTGGGGACAGAAGGTGACCATTGTCTCCATTGTCATCACTTTCATTACTTCTTGCATCTCACCCAATTATTGAGCGCTAACTGGAAGCCATTCTCTTATTGAAGTGATTTTGCCCCATTCCCCTTCGTTTGTCTCTTTCTAACTTGAGACATGGAATTCTCAGCCCAGTGGTAGTAGTGGTGCATACCTGTAATCTGAGCACTAGGGAGGCTGAAGCTGGCAGATCTCTGTGAGTTCCAGGATAGCCAGGGCTACACAGAGAAGCCCTGTTTTGACAAACAAACAAACAAACAAACAAACCCCTCCAAATAATGAATTCTTTCTATATTGCCCAGAACCCACCCAACCAACTTCCCAGCCTCCCTAGCGGCAGGTAGTTCAGGAATGGGTCATTTCATTAGCCTCCTATTTGATCAGCATGTTGCCTTGGGGATCTTGCAGGCTAAATATTTTCACTCACTCCCTCCCCTGGGCCCGTAAGTCCGCATCTGACCTCAAATTGGCCTCCTTCTTCCATCTAGTCTACTGTTTATGGAACATTTACTATGTGCCTGGCATTGTGCCTCCAGAGGCCCTTGCACACATCCACAGACCTGCCAGGTCTTTCTGGCCTGTGAGACCCCTTGTCACTGTCTCTCTCTTCTCTCAGTCTCAATTTTCTGCAAATTCATCTGCAAAATGGACTGGCAGAGAGGCTTCAAGGTTTCTTGCCCCCAGCTCCGGGCTGTGGCAATACCTGATGGCTAGGACCAAAGGTCAGGGTTAAATTCGCTTCTGGGCTTGGAGGTGACAGAAGGACCACAAAACTGGAAAGGTCTGAGTGGCAGGTTTGGAATGACTCTGAGATTAAATTCTGCCTAGGACCCTCTAACATGTTGGGGGAGGGGCTGTCTTCCCGTGTCAAGAGAACATTTAAGGAACCCTAAGTATCATCTCTCTCCTGACAGGAGAGCGAAGAGCCCAGCTGACTAATTGACAAAGCACGTAGTAGGAGGCACCTGCCCCAGACCCTGACCTCTGCTACCCCGAGAGCAGCGGACCTGGGATAAACAAGCTTTGTTGTTGTATAGATAGTGGTTACTTTGTAATTCCGCCAGCCCTCCATCATAACACACCTCAGAGCCCCGGGGTCCAGGGAACTGGAGACTGAACTCCTCCCACTTCACCTGTAATTCTAGATTTCACTTCCTACCGATCCCCCCTCCTTCACCCTAAGTCTTCCGCTGGAGGGCTGGGAGAACGCCCCATACACCCGGAGAGAGGAGAGAAGGGAAAAGGGAGTTGGGGAACTGGGAGGTGCAGCAGAAAGCTTGTAGCAGGCGGGAGCAAAGGGAAGCCTTAAGCTTCAAGGCTGGTTTCTGGGAAGAACTTTCGACAGTGGTGAAGATTTAAAGACACCCAACTCCCAAGCGTAGGAGCCTGAAAAGCGCGGAGTTCTGATTATTTGCTTCACACAAGCCATCGTCCGTTCTGAGCCTCAGTTTTCACGTGGGTAAGTGGTCAGGGAAAATCATCGAGCCTTTAGGAGTACTGTTGAGGACCAAGTAGGCAGCCCTTGCTAGGCTTGGCCGCGGCGATGGCAGAGGCGGGGTCTATGGATACTCGAGCGCGGAAAGCACACTCGCAGACGCACTGGCACGGACACCGTGGCAGGACTGCAGACGACGGAGAGATGTCTGCAAGTTAACGACTTTAAAATAGCGGTTCCATAGCCACTTGCTGGGGTCTGGGATTTGGTGCCCCGGAGGGAGGGGCTAAGGGAGAGGGGTGGGGCGGGCGCGGCCACCTATCAGAGCCCAGCCCGCCGCTCACAATAACCCGCCTCCAGCCAGCGCCCCGACTCCGCCACCGGCGTTCCAGCCGAGAGGTGTTTGGGCAGCTCGCCCGCCGCTACGCCAGCTCAGCCCGGCAGGTAAGCGCCGGGTAGCCCTAACCCAACTGGTTGGAAGGTTGGGGACCCGTGTCCAAGTCCCTCGGTGGCCCTGGCTCCGAAACGTTCCCACCGCATCTGACACCCCAGAAGGTGCTAGCCGAGTCCTCGTGTCTCTGCGTGTTTCTGCGCGTCCGTGTATTGGGGTGGCCCTTGGCGTCCTGGCTCCAGGGCGCAGTGAGCAAGTGGCCTTTCTGTCTCCGCGCCCTCGTTGTCGAAAACTTAGGGGGAGCAGCTCGAGACCAGGGCGCGGCACTGCCACAGTAGGGCGGCCAGGCTCAGCCCGGGCCGCAGGCGGAAGATGGCGTCCGCACCTGTCTCCGCGAGGACCTGAGAGTTCGCATCTGTCCTTCCCTCGGGGATCCTGGGATTCGCACCGTCCCTGCCGCGACCTGGTAGTTCACACCTGTCCTCGACAGAATCCAACTTCACATCTGTCCCTCTGGGACCCGGGGACATACATCCGTGAGGGGCGGCAGAAGGGCCTTCTTAGGCGACCTGGGTAGTTCAGACTATCACTTCCCTGAAGCTCCTCATCACCTGCCCGCGCCCAGGTGCAGGGACCGGGCGGGCATCCGAGGGGCCATCAAGGTCGCCCGCGTACCAGCCACAACCAGCACTGGGGCTCAGTACTTGTGTCACTTTTGCTGTCCTCTCCGGCCTTGTAGCCTTGAGGATGAGGATGCAGGTGGTTTTGTAAACTTAATTGCTGTTCTGAAGTGTACTGAGCCACTCCTGAAAAGTGGTGTTGTTTATTGTTGTCGCTGCAGGTGATAACACTGTTACTGTGGTCTGGAGCCAGCTGCGGACCTACTTTGGGGGGTGGGGGGGTGGGTTGTCAGTGAACCTTAATTTTAACCTCCGGGAAGCAGGCCTCATTTCAGATAGAGTAACAGACTTATGTCCCAGCAGTCACAAAGGCTGGAGAGTTTTCTCTGAGGCCACACCAATCTCTCTACCGTGACCTACTTTCTGTTCTGGCTGTGTGGCTTTCTAGAGGCTCCTCCACCATTCTGGACCTCAGTTTGTTGAGTTTGTGAAATGCATCCTGGTTTAGCCTGGTGGGGAGGGACCTCACCCAAGAAGCGGCTGAGCTACTCAGCAATGATTTCCATTCCATTCCGACATGCTTACATTTGCTGCTTTACAAACATCCACTGAAGGGTCACCTGGGGCTCTTAGCTGCCTTTGGATCTAGTGTCCTGCCTAGAACAGGTGGCACTCCCGACTTCCCAGCCTTGCCCCTCCCCACGTCTCACTCCCCCCCCCCCCAATTTTCTCCCCTCTATACTCCAGGATTTGAGGCTTTCTTTGTTTTGTTTTGAGGCATAGTCTCAAGTAGCCTAGGCTGGCCCCCAGCTCACTATGTAGCTGAGGATGGTCTTGAAACTCCTGATTTTCATACCTTTGCCACCTGAGTTCTAGGATTGCAGGCATAGTTATTGGGTCCAGTTTATCTGTAGCTGGGGATGGAACTCACTACTCTGTGCATACTGCCATTTTTCTTAAGTAAGGCCTCACTATGTAGCAAAGGCTAACCTTGCATTCTCAATCCTGTCTGCCTCCTGAGAGCTGACTCTTAGTCTGCTTTCTGTTGCTAGTAAGATGCAATGCCTCAGGTCGAGTTAAGTTATAAAGAAGTGAAATTTATTCTGGCTCGTGATTCTGGGTTCATGTGGGGTTGAGGGGCCATATTGGGTGACATGCCCTCTTGCTGACAGAAAAACATACATTGTGTGTTTTACCCACCTCCCAAAGGTCTAGCCTCTACACCCCACAGTAAGGTTGAGTTTCCCCCTCTAAGTACCTCACAAGGGGGATTAAATGTCAACACTCCAAGCTTTGGAGACACCCCCCACCCCACGTCCTATCTAACCACAGCACCTCCCCTTCAAGGTCACAGAGCTGACAGTGACCTTGGCTGCTGTTTCTCTGTTGTTCCTCTAGAGTTAGGTTTTCAAGGTTGTCTGTGGTTTCCTCTTTAGTATCTCGGAGACAGGGTCTCACACATTATAGCCCAGGCTGTCTTTGAACTCTCAATTCTCATGCCTCTGAGATCCTGGGGTTATGGATCTATGATGCTTATTTTTTTTAACTTTCTTAACTCAAAATGTGCACCTTGCCGGAGGATGCTGGCTTCCAGCTGGAGCTTGAAAACGCAGTGTCATTTTCAACTTGGTGACAAGCACACTTAACTTACTTTCTAAGCTGTCCCCCGTTAGCATTTTAAAGTTGCCTTCTGTTTTGTTTCCAGACCTGGGGATGGGTCCTGGGCTTTGTATATTTTAAGCTGAGTTGCTCCCCTGCTCAGTTGATCCTTTTTTGTATTGATGCTTCTCCAAGCACTGGGAGGTTTATAAGAGATCATTGGAGTGATTCAACCCTGGCTCTTCGTCTTCTGATGTCTTTGCTCAGTCAACACCTTCTCTGACAACCCCTCCACGTCTGCCCTTGCTGGCATCTCACTCATTAGTTGTTCTGTCTTAAGCCCTTGGCTGTCTGAAATTATCTCATGTATTCATCCTGACCTTCTGTAGCCTGCAGGTACTGTGAGACAAGGAACATCAAATGTTAGGTCCTGGGGAACCCGTGATGGCCTCTCTCTGGATGGAGGGGTCACCTGCATGCTGGTCACTGTAAAGTGGTTGATATACAGTCACGTAATCACTGCTGCATTCACTGAGAGCAAAGAAACCAGAGCTTGTGGACTACAGATGTAGCTCAGATGGTAGAGTGGCTGGATAATACACACAGATTCCTGGGTTCAGCTCCCAGCGCCGCATAAACCAGGGATGGAGGCCAACACTAGCTAGCACCCAGGAGGAAGCAGAAGTTCAAGGTCATTCATTCTTGGCTGCATATTGAATTGGAAGGCCAACCTAGAATACAGGAGACCCTGTCTTGAAAGAAAAGAAACAGGGTACAGTTCGCCATCTTTTCTTGTGTTCTTTTCCCACCTCTCTTAGTAGGCAGGGGTATTTGGAAGGCCATACTGGCCAGTGAGACTTCAAGCTGTCCTGCCACAGACAGAACTTCCCCCTCTCCCTGGAGAGCATCCTGTTTTCAGTGAGTCGCTTACATTCATGGACAATTAATGGCTCTTGCTTCCTCTGCGGCCGGCGGAGCGAATCCTGCCAGAGAAATCGCTGTTTTGCTCTCTGCCTAGAACAATTCCGAAGCCGTTTCAAGGAAGTGCTGAACGATGCCCGGCTTTTGTTGGTTGTGGCCACCAGGAAGCCAGCAGTGGGTCTGGACTGGACGTGTGTGGTGGTTTCCTTTCTCCTATCCTTGGTTGGCTGAAGCCAAGCCTTAGGAGAAAAGTGTCAGCAAATACATTCCAGGCCTGTTTCTTGGCCCCAAAGGCAGGCGGGAGAGGGCAGGGCACAGGGTGGCACAGAGAGGGCAGCTGATTTACCTAGTGTCAACACTGAGTTGTGACAACACAAAACACCCTCTGGGCACTGCCAAGCAAACCTGTTTTTCTGGAGATGGGAGAAAACTTGGTGCCCAGTTAGCCAAGCTGAGAGGAAGCTTACCCTGGGAAGGGCAGTGAAGGAGAGCCTGCCTGACCATCTGGTGGAAAGGCTGTGTGCTGGAGACCGCTTCAGGGTCATCCACACAGGGGCATTGTCCACCCTGTCCCCGTGAGCTGCTCATTTTTGCTGTTTTTGTAGATAACTTTGCCTGGGCAGACAGACAGGTAAACATTTAACAAGGCCATACAGGGCCAAGTGCTCTATCCAAGCTGGCTGACCCAAGCTGCTGGGGCAGCAGAACGAGGGGCAGTTGAATTCTGTCCTGGAGACAGAGGACTGAAAAGCAAGCAGGTCCCCTGGCCTACTTGGGGCATGGGATGCTGAAGGTGCAGTGAAAGAGTCTGGTAAGAAGAGCCAAACACCACCAGAGGGAAGAGGGAGGATGGAGTCCGCCTCCCAGAGGAACCCAGTCAGCTCTGGAGCTTTCTCTTCGAGCTCAAACATTCCAGAGCATAGGAAGAACTTAGACGCTGAAAGGGGAGGAGATAGCTTGCTATTCTGGCCTTCTCTAATGGGAACAGAAAAGCACAGAGTTCTGGTGTGTGTGTGTGTGTGTGTGTGTGTGTGTGTGTGTGTGTGTGTGTGTATGAGAGAAGGAGAGAGAGGGAGAGACAGAGAGACAGAGAGATATTGATTCTAGACTCAATCAGGTAATCAGGAGACTTGTTACATCGTCACATTTCCCCTGCAGACTGGACAAAGCCTGGCCTGGCCCTGACGCACTGGCCAGGTGCTCTACCACAGAGTTGCAGTCCCAGACTGCAGTATTCTCAGAGAGGATTAACCAGGCAAACATACCTCCGAGCCTCTGTTCCTTGAAGAAGAATTAGGGGTCCAGGAGGCCTAAGGAAATCTGTCCAAAGTTACACAGAACCCAGAGGTTCAGAGGGTCTGTCATAACAGGGGAGTTTCCCTCAGAGAAATATGTGTTAAACAAAACACTTGCAGGTCTCCTCCGGTCATGTGCCTGTCAAGAAGGAAATGGAACCTGGTGGGTGCCTTCCCTATACACAGCTGGGTGACCTTATGTGTCTTTGTGCAAGCCTCAGGGGCACTGGAGGGGAGGGCAAATTAGTGATCTGGAGAGCAGCTAGGTGCTGGGGTCCAGAATGATAAGCAATTAAATGCCCTTGTTCAACATTTAAGCTTGGGGCTGAGGATGGCGGGCTCCATGAAATGAAATCCCCATGAAATTCTGAGGTCTTTTCCCAGTACTGCATAAACCACGGTAGAGTGTGTCTGGAATCCTAGTACTCACAAGGTGGAGACAAGAGGATCAGAAGTTCAAGGCCAGCCTTAAACCCAGGGTACTTTGTCTAAAACAACCAAAGTTTACATTGGCTGTCTAAGCTAAGGACTGCTCCCTGTCCCCCGGCTCACTTCTGTAAGTTCCGTCGTCCTCTTCAAAGGTTCGCTTCTAGATCTTTCTTCTGTGAGGTCATTTACAGATAAATATGAATGGCTCCGTGACCCATGAAATGTGGTATTTGTATCCAGGGTTGGCCATTCACAACCACCTGTCAGTACAGTTCCAGGGGACCCGATGCCCTCTTCTGGCCATCAAGGGTCTGCAGGGTGCACATACATACAGGCAAAACACAAGAAATAAAACAGATCAGTCTACCAGCGCCTGTGCTCCGGGGCAGCGCTGGGGTTGGCGGTGACAGACGCAGGCCACACTGAGGGTTTCAGCCTGTGGGGTTACTTCCAGGCCACCACTTTCCGGGTTACTGGACAACACCCACAGACAAATGTGCCTTCCTTTCTCTCTCCTCCCTATCTTCCTTCCTTTTTACTGCTTCTCTGTCACTGCTGGGAAGTGAGCCCCGCCCACCCTACCCCTAAGCAAACTCTTTTGGATGTCTGCAGGTTCCTGGGAATGGGGTCCTGAGTCTGGCTTGGGGAAAAGAAGATACTTTAAGATAGCCATCTCACCGGGCAATGGTGGTGCACGCCTTTAATCCCAGCACTTGGGAGGCAGAGGCAGGCGGATTTCTGAGTTCGAGGCCAGCCTGGTCTACAGAGTGAGTTCCAGACAGCCAAGACTACACAGAGAAACCCTGTCTTGAAAAATACACACACACACAAAAAAAGATAGCCATCTCTATTTCCCACCAGTTTGAGCCATTAATGAGAAATGTCGATTTTCTTTGAATTGGTGTTGGATTCCACAGGCAGGAAATCAGACTGACCGATGATGGACCCATCTGTGGTAGAAATGCCACGCCCCTCCCGTGGCCTCCTTCCTCCCCCATCCTGATAGCCCTCTTCCTTTGAGAGATAAGTTGTGTTGTGGTGTGTCCTGTGTGTGTATGTGAACGGACAGGTGTGTGGAGGCCAAAAGTCAGTGATGGGTGTCTCCCTCAATCACTCCCTACATTTTGGGGGACAGAGTGTCTCACTGAACCTGAAGTTCACCGATTTGGCTAGAGCGTGAGCCCCTGGGGATCCTCCTGCCTCTGTCAAAAGTCAGGCCAAGCCCCAGCACCCCAGACTTTTCTGTTTTGCTTTGGTTTTTTGCTTGCTTGTTTGTTTTTGTTTGATGAGACAGCCCTGGCTGTCCTGGAACTTGCTCTGTAGACTAGGCTGGCTTCAAACTCAGGGATCCATCTGATTCTGCCTCCTCAGTGCTGGGATTAAGGGTGCATGCCGCCACCGCACAGCACAGCTCATACCAGGCTTCTGTATGGAGGCTGAGACTTGGAACTCACTGCCTACTCAAGTTTCCCCTGGGCGGCAGGGTACCTGCAGGGTGCCTGCAGGAAGTCACATGGCGCATACACGGCAACACGCATGAGCAACTTTAGTAGCTGTCGATCCTTCCCGAGAGTGTGAACTTACCTGTTTGGAGTGGAATATGGGGTCTTTGGCCACTTGCTGGTTGTGTTTCTGACTACCTGGACTCTGCTGATTCAATGGCCCAGCTTTAATGGAGGCCCTGGTCAGTAACAGAAAGTGGGCAACAGTGTGTGTGTTTTCTCATCTTAGCACTCCTGTAGTGGTCAGTCCTTTGCAGGATATTCTGTCAGCTGGGGACAGAGAGGTTAGGTGACTGGTCTGTGGTCACATAGCAGAGACAGAGTAGGGTCTGTCTACCCCATAAGTTGTTCTCAAGTTGGATATGCTACTGGCATGGGACATTCCAGCTTCAAGGTCCAGGACTGGGATGGTTCCTGGGAAGGGCAGCAAGTTCTGACAGTGAAGACCAGAAATAACATCCCCCAGCGACCCAGCCAGGTGACCGTGTAGCCCCAGGCAGACCTCATCTGCTCCTGGTTTGAACATCTGTGAGGTGGGCATCAGGGTCCTGCCTCCTTGGTGTCAGGGACACCTGACGAGATGTAGCATGGGGGTTACTGCCAGTGACTGAAGCCACCCTGGTGCCTGCAGTGCCGAACTGGCCAGATCTGTCTTTGCTCCTGGGAGGGAGAGAGCATGCCCTGTTCCCAGATGAGCGCGGTGGGTCACCAAAGACAGGCTAGCCTGTGAGGATCACTGCATTGCTCATCTGTGGCGTGGCACGGTCAGCTTGGATTTGCATCCTGACTCCATTGGGCAAAACAGGGCTCCGAACTGGCAGCATGAGCATGTAGTAAGGTAGGTGTGGGCTGCAGCCTGGGTGGATACTTGGGTAGGTGTGTTCTCCTTTCATGGAAGGATCCTTGTCAGAAGAAAAGGAAGGAAGGAAGGAAGGAAAGAAGGAAGGAAGAAGGAAGGAAAGAAGAAAGGAGGGAAGGAATCTTGATAATAAAAACCAGTGGAGTTTCGGGGGGAGGGCGGGTGTCACACTGGGTCGTCTGGGAATACCCAGCCTTCATTTATTCTCTGAACAAACAGCTGCTCTGTGTCAGGTCGTATGTTGGAAGTGAGACACAGACACTAACAGTAGTCCAATATTTCAGTTGTACACTCTCTACCGGATCCGTCAACATGGATTGTATCCCTGGGCCCCTACAACAGTATCTCCAGTCTAGAAGCGAGAAGACATGGGGCTCAGTGAGGTTTACTAACTGCCCAGGGACCCCCAGCAGCCTGTGTCCGTGTTCTAAATCACAAAGGAAACAGCAATATCCACTAGAGTCGGGCAGAGGTCAAGAGAGGCAGAGAGCATCTGTGAACTCTGAGGGCTCCTAGTGTCAGGGAACACGATACCTGAGCTGAGCTCTTCCGGACACATCTGGAAGGGCCGGTTTCCGAGCATGCGCAGATGGTGGTCATGCATTTGCAAAGGTCTAGGGTCATAGCATGGCCCAGTTTATGGTTCCCGGGTGTGGTCAGAGCAAAGGCCAAGGCTGAAAGAAAGAATAAGTGTAGCGTGGCACTCGGTAGGGGTGTGTGTGGGGGGGAGGGGTCTGGGGATCCAGAGTTGTTGTGGTAGGTCAGCTCTGAGGCTTCTGCCTGGTGGAGGTCTGCCAGAGACCATATGGCCTGGGAGGGGGTGGGGCTGGTAGGATGATTGACAGCAGAGCAATGCTTCTGCAAGGACCCTCCTCTCGGGACTCTACCCAGCCCTGGGTCATATGTGTGTTTGCCCTCTCCGTTTTGATTCTTGACTTTAGGTGGACACAGAGGCTCACAGGAAGGGCTTAGATGAGCTGAGCTGATTTCTGATGCCGGTGGGAGAGTTACACTGGACGTAGAGGGAGCAGATCCACACACAGCTCATCCTTGCTTATACACCCTTCAGGGTTTAATAGGGGCAAGCCCTAGGACTCTTAATGGAGCCCCAGCAATGTGGCTGCATTATTGCCACTCAACAGCATGTAGGGAAACTGAGTCCTGAGGATGGGAAAGGGGAGTTGAGGTTAAGATAGTGATGAGGTCAGAGTGAGGATAGTCCTGGGCCCATCAAGATGTAAGAGCTGTGGAGTCCAAGAGGGTTCTTAGGAAGCCAGAGATGGGTGTCCAGCCCTCCAGCAGGGCTGGTTCTCTCAGGCCTTTGGTATCAGCCAGAGGTGCTTGGAGGTGCTTGGAGTTCAGCTTGTCAGGGCAGAGAGAGGGTCAAGGTGAACGCGAGGTGTCCAGTTTCAGGGCTGAAGTTCCATCCCACTGTGGCCCCTGCCTGGGGTGGTTGGGAACATGGGTCTGCTCTGAGGTGGAGCTGAAGGTAGAGAGATGAAGGCTGGGGTTTGGGGAGAGAAGGAAGAGGAGGGGACAGATGCAAATTAGGGCCTGGCCTGCTTTCCCAGGGAAATGGCTTTGCATGCTGAGTCACCCCTGTCCTGAGCCTCAGGGCAATGAGGCTCTGGACACAATTCTACAAGGATCACCCAAAAGGCACACACTCGCAGACACACATGTTTGCACACTCTTCTTCTAGTCTGTATCATGCCAAGACATGTTGGCCATAAGTATGTCGGTGTCTCTCTTTACCTGCATCTTTGATGGTATCTATTATTATTTTGGGTTTTTTGTTGTTGTTGTTGTTGGTTTTTTTTTTTTTTTTTTTTGGTTTTTTCAAGACAGGGTTTCTCTGTGTAGCCCTGGCTGTTCTGGAACTCACTCTGTAGACCAGGCTGGCCTCGAACTCAGAAATCCGCCTGTCTCTGCCTCCCAAGTGCTGGGATTAAAGGCGTGGCGCCACCACTGCCCGGCATCTATTATTATTTTATGTTTGGTGTTTTGAGATGAAGCCTCAGGTAGCTCAGGATGTCCTCTAATTTGGTATGTAGACCAGGCTGGCCTTAAACTCATGATCATCCTCCTGCTTCCATCTCTTGAGTCAGGGGATTACAGCCTGTGCATACGGCACAGGCTGTAATCCCGCTTCTTTCCCATCCTTTATATAGGAGCTTTAGAGTTTCTGTATGAAGATTTTACAAGGTTAACTTGACCTGAAACCTTCTTTTTCCTCTTCCTTCCTTCCCTTATTTTTTTTTTTGTTTTTTGTTTTTTGTTTTTTGTTTTGTTACTGTAAAAATGCATTTGTGTTCAACTGGGTTTTTTGGGGTTTTGTTTTGTTTTG
This sequence comes from Mastomys natalensis, assembly GCA_021653895.1. NCBI lineage: Eukaryota > Metazoa > Chordata > Mammalia > Rodentia > Muridae > Mastomys > Mastomys natalensis. Next base: position 266,328 of record JAJTUV010000102.1, read on the forward strand.
TTTTGTTTTTGTTTTTGTTTTTTGCCATAAGGTCTCACTATGTAGCCCTGGCTGGCCTGGAACTCACTATATAGACCAGGTTGACTGGAACAAACTCACAGAGATCCCCCTGCCTCTGCCTCTGGAGTGCTGAGATGAAGGGTGTGTGCCACCATGATTGATCAGTGAAATCCATTTGGCTTGGTGTATGGAGCTAGTGACTTTGGTGTATTGACCTATGTCTGTTTACTCTGATATTCCACAGTAAACATGATGCTACACAGACACACATACCTGCTGACCTGTTGAAGGAGGCTTAGCAGGAGGGAGGGGACCCCCTAGGTGTCCTAATGCTGAGCCTTATCCTTGCCCCAGTGTAGGACATCTGTGGCTTCAGCGTCCTGACTTCTGTGTGAGCCCTACTGTCTCCTCCCTGCCTTTCAGTAAGCTGGCAGCACAGTGACATGGTCAGTGAGGTCAGGCTGCCCCTGTGAGATAGATGGTAGCATTGCTGGCTGCTGGCCAGGGTTGGGAATGGCTCCTATAGAGTACAAGCTCAGCCTGGGAAAGGGTCTTTCATGGCCATCGGGGCTCTGAGTGGCTTCCAGCCAAGCTAGCTAAAGACAAGCTGGCATCTCTGTATTGCAGATCCTTGCTCTCCCCTTTTCTTTGTAACTCCTGCCAAGCACTCCCTGGGACAAATGTGGCAAGAGTTTTGAGGTACCTTTTGAGCACATGGGTGATGCTGGGGGACCTTGCTTGGCCCTTTCACAGGTCCTGGCCTAGGGGTTTAGGGGTCTGGCTCCTACTTTATAGTCTTGCAGCTCTGTCTGCAGGTGCACTGAGCAGGCGGAGCCCCTGTCCCTCCCGCCGTAGCCCACAGCTTCTGCCTCCAGGCAAAGGTGTTGCCCGGCAGGTGCTGTGGCTGTGTTTACGCTTCTTATGCCTCGCAGCCCGGCTCCTGTGGCTCCTGTGAGATTTGAGCTTTCGTCAGGAACAGATGTCCACCTCTTCTCCACCTTCCTCTCAGGAAGGGGAGACAGCCACCTCTTTGTTGAGACAGAAACTCTGGACGTGTATTCTTTTTCCACTTCTGGAAGGGAGAACAATGCTACCCTTATATGGCTTCTCAAAGCCTTGAGCTTGCCACGCCCTCATGCCCGCTGTGGTGGCTGATGATGTCACCTTGAGCGCTTGCACTTGAGGTGCATTGCTGAGTCACCTATCTCAAGCCTGAGACACTTGGGGGTCCCAGATTATGTTCTAGTCCCCCAAGTGCCTAGGCTTCCAGCCATCTCTTTCTTTAGTACAGGAAGTGACGAGTGAATGGAGACCAGTTTTTAGTCTTGTGCCCTCTAGAGGATGGCTTTGTGTACTGTGCCTGCAGTCACTCCACTTTACGATGGACGTTAGTCTGCCTTGGAGAAGGGACAGGAAGTCCTAGGTCACCATCCATTCTTGGCTCAGTATGAACTTTTCTAAGACCCAGTGTTTGTTCTCTTTGAACAGAAAATAACTTTCAGGGTAGTTCTTGTGTGTCTCTGTGAATCACTGGGATGAGGCCGGGGTCTTGTGCATGCTAGGCAAGTGCACTGCCCCTCACTGGATTGTTAGGAGGTGAAATAAAGGAATCTTTACAAGCACTTTGACCACAGCCTTGTGCAGGGTAGGGAAGCAGGCCCAAGCCAGCAGGACCTTTGTACCATCTTAGGATTGTTTTGGATTTAAGATATCATCTGCTTATATATAATGATATACACACACACACACACCACAACACACACACACACACATATATATATATATATATGTATATAATTTTTTTTTTTTTTTTTTGGTTTTTCGAGACAGGGTTTCTCTGTGTAGCCTTGGCTGTCCTGGAACTCACTCTGTAGACCAGGCTGGCCTCGAACTCAGAAATCCGCCTGCCTCTGCCTCCCAAGTGCTGGGATTAAAGGCGTGCGCCACCACTGCCCGGCTTTTAAAGTTTTTTTTTTTGTTTTTGTTTTGTTTTTGTTTTTGTTTTTTCGAGACAGGGTTTCTCTGTGTAGTCTGGGCTGTCCTGGAACTTGCTCGGTAGACCAGGCTGGCCTCAAACTCAGAAATCCACCTGCCTCTGCCTCCCAAGTGCTGGGATTAAAGGCGTGCGCCACCACCGCCTGGCAATAAATAAATCTAAAAATAAAATGGAAAGGATAATGAGATATATTAAGGTCTGGGTTCTGGAAGATGGCTGTTGATTTCCTCAGCACCGGAAACAGAAACCCAAGCCTGGCTGTGCCTGCCTGCAACCCTAGAGCAGGAGCAGCAGAGATAGAGGATCGCTGAGGTTTGCTGCCCAACAGAAAGGACTCCAGCCTGAGTGAAGGACCCTGCCTCAAAAAACAAGTGGAGGGCAACCAAGGAAGACACCAGCGTACGCTGACCTCTGGCCTTTTCATGCATACTTGTACACATACACACACACAAACAGACACACACACACACACACACACAAAACACACACACACGCTACAAAGGACCTAGCACAGGGATGAGGTCAGAGCCTACTCATGAAATTCAGTTACCCTTACCTCTCCTGTGCACTTTCACATATGGGCTGAAGGTAATTTATATGGAAATATAAATTTCTACTAAGTAATTCTGTGCATGGGATAAAGTTCTCACACTCTGAGCCATCAGACATGTGGTATGATGTTGGGGCTCAAGGTTTTGAATTTTGGATTCTTAGGGCTGCTCAATGCCTTTTCATTTTTCTTTTCCTTTCCTTTCTTTCCCTTTTCTCTTTCTTTTCTTTCCCTTCTTTCCTTCCTTCTCTTCCTTCCTTCCTTCCTTCCTTCCTTCTCCTCCCTCCTCCCTCCTCCCTCCCTCCCTCCTCTCTCTCTCTCTCTTCTTTCTTTCTTTCTTTTTCTCTTTACTTTTGAACTCAAAGCAATCCTTCTGCCTTAACCTCCTGAGGGCTGAGATTACAAGTGTTTGTGTTGGGGTGTTAAGAGCCACAGCATCATTGCTGATGTCCTGGTCCTGAGGTCACTGGGTACCATGTGGGGTGAACTACAGGAAGTCAGAGTCCCACCCAGCCTGCCTCACGGGGCGGACTCACCACTGGGAGTTCAGGAAGCCTCTGACCACAGGAATTGGAAACTGAATGGGAATTTGAACCTACTGGGAAAGCGGGAGATGGGTTACTGGCGTGCTCTACTGCCCTGTTTACTGTCCTTGGCTGCAGCTCCAGGTCTCACCTCTATGTTCATGACAGTCAGGAGGGGAGCTGCCCTGGCTTGAATTCTTGAATTAATTCATTCTCATTCTCTCCCTCTCTCTCTTTTCTCCCTTTGTGTTTTAATTGTCACTTTCTTGTTAGGAGGTATAGCTAATTATAAGTTTATAACTTGCTAGTTTTAGTCAGGCAGCAAGTTGCTGCTAGTTGCTGATTCGCAGTGATCTGCAGACAATTTCAGCTACAAGGATCAGAAATACCTGCTGACTGGACAGAGGGTTTACGCCATGAAATGGACCTTGGTCATTTCTTAGGAAAGGTACACTGTAATTTTAATAGATGGCATGCGGGAAGAGTTTGTCACACAGACTAGTTCCCATTTAGGTAACTCTCTGCCTAGTCTCAGTTCACATAACTGACTGAGCTTTTGTATAAGCAGCTTTAGATGGAAGCGCCCTCAGCAATGGTCTCCGTTTCCTGCTGTACAGAGATGCTCTGCTCTTCATGTCTCCACCCACCGATCATATGCTCTTGCTTCCTGCGGTGCATCATGTCCTATACAGAAATATGGTGGTCCAGGGGACTCTTTACCTCCTTACATGCTCTGTATAGCTAAAGAGACCTCCAAGGCCACGGCAATATTATTCCTCTGAACATCAAAGAGAGAGCGGTGCTTCTGAACCATTATATGCTGGGCCTTCTCTATGTGAGCTGCCTCCTGGATTTGTTTGATGATTGGCTGCTTGACTCCTTCTAGTTGAGAAATTATTAAGTTTATGAACAGATTCTCCACTAGAGGAACCATGTTTCTTACCACATATTGTGACTCATTTATCGGATACATGATGATAATCATCATCGTTACAACGAACCTCCTTCTGGTTTTATTATAGAAGGTCTCTGAGGTAATCACATATATTTCTTTGGGTAGGAAATACAAGCTAAGGACTGGAGAGATGGCTCAGCTGTTAAGAGCACTGTCTGCTCTTCCAGGGGTCCTGAGTTCAGTTGCCAGCAACCACATAGTGGCTCATAACCATCTGTAATGGGATCCGATGCACGGTTCTGGTGTGTCTGAAGACAGCTACAGTGTACTCATGTACTTACTTAAAATAATGTGTGGGAGGGTCTTGGTGGGCCTCAACGAGCGCTGGTGCAGAAGAGTTATCCTGGGAGGAGTTGAGGGATGGTTAGAGAGCAAAATGAAGCCGCTGACAGGAGCCTGAGGGAAGGGGGGCTGCAAAGCACTGCGTAGCCACCTTGGTTTGGAAGATGCGAATGTGGCTACAGAAGTGTTCAGAGGAAAGACTGACCAGCATGGGATCATGGAGGACTCTCATCTAATTTTGCCCATTTGCCATAATTACTCTGGAGCAATAGCAGACATTAAAGGGGGAGGGGAAAGGGGAGCGACCCATCCCTTTAATCTCAGCACCAGGAAGCAGAAGCAAACGGATCTCAAGTTCAAGGCTAGGCTGGTCTACAGAGACAGTTCCAGGACATTCAGGGCTACATAAAAAAAACCTGTCTCAAAAGTGGGGGTGGGGAGTGTTGAGGGCCTGGGAGGAGGCTCAGTGGGGAAGGTGCCTGCTTAGCAAACCTGGTGACCTCAGTGTGATTCCTAGAACCTGTGTGACCTGAGAGAACAGACTCCACAGAGTTGTCCTCTGACCTCCCCATGGCCAGTGTGCCATTGTCCCCTTCTATCATACACACACACTGAGACTAAGAAAGTAAGTAAACGAGAAGTGAGGCTGGAGTGGCACACACTGTCCTGTGTTGCATGAGGTTCTGGTTCCGTCCCCAGGACAAAAACAGTGAACCCCATGAGTTGTGCTCTTCATAAAATCAGGGCTGCAAAGTTGCTCTCCTTGGGAGCTCACTTCAGTCTCTTCGTGGGCAGGGTGCTTGGGCTTTCCTCTGTCCCCAGGGACAGAGCTGGAGCCCTGAGCATCTGCTCACTTCAGAGGCCCAGGACTTGGTGACTCGCTGAGGCACACAGCCTGTGTAGAGCAGGACATTGGAGGGTCTGGGGGAGTCAAGAGTTGGATGGTGGCCCAAGCAGCTCAGAAGAAATGGCCACAGAGGCAAGAAGGTTATTCTTAGGTGTGGGGCAGCAGAGTCGGACATTCCTCCTCCCCCCATGACTGGGGTCATGCCCCATGTTTATGTCATAGACGGCCAAAGAGAGAAAAGTGACAGTCACATTTTCTATCTCACCGGAGTCTTTAGGCATGAACACCTAGAGTAATGAAGAACTTTTATGTATTTACGTTTTATGTGTGGGTGTGCATGCATGTGTGTGTATGTACACGTGCGTGCACACATGTGGAGGGTACAGGTCAACACTGGGTGCTGTTTCCCAAGGAGCTGTCCACCTTGGGTCCCCTCCCCCCGAAGATTTGTAACTGTGTGTGCAAGGGTGTTGTATGCGTATGTGTGTGAGATTGCGGGTGCCCTTGGAGGACAAAAGAGGGCTTCTGATCCCCTGGACCTGGAGTTTGTAAGTGGTTGTGAGCTGCTGCTGTGGATTCCAGGAATTGAACTCTGGTTCTCTGCAAGAGCAGTACACACTCCCTCTAATTGGCTAACCCATGCCTCCAGCCCTGACTTGGATTTCTGAGACGAGATCTGGGACCTAGGGCTCACTGATGAAGTTGGGCTGGCTGGCCAGCAAGCCCCATGGACTCTGTTTCCAGCTCCCCAGGACTGGGGTTCCAAGCATGTAGCACTGTGCCCTGCCTTGCGTTAAGTCAGAGCCTCATGCTTGTATGGTAAAGACGAGCACTCGATGGTCTAAGCTTCTCCCAGCCCTTGGAGACACTTGGTTTGATGCTCAGGTCTGGTGACTGGGCGGCGGTGTGCAGAGCTTATGCTGGACAAACAGCATTAGCACACTCTGTGACAGACTGGGGTAGGACCAGTGGGGAGTCTATTCAGATTCTTTGAACATCCTGATCTTCAAGGGACAAGGACAGAGGACCAGAAGCTTGTTGAAGCTTTGTGGCCTGCTTTGGAAAAGATAGTCTTGCTTATGTGAGAAGCCTTGGTAGAAGGGACTCTGGTTTCTGTGACTCCTTCTGGGACAGAGGAGGATCAGGAACACTCAGCTACCAAGGCCTTGCAGTCCCCAGGGGCTTCCTGTACCCCACACAGCAAGCACCTACTATGGTCTGTTGTTCTGAGCCCCAGTAGTCACTGTTACATAGTTCTGGGGATCTAGTCACACTCTGCCTTATTTTATTCTACAGAAGACATGTCGGAGGCGAGACTTATGGCCAGAGACGTCATCAAGACTCTTCCACACGACCAGGTCCCCCAACCTTCAGTGGCCTCTGGGGCTCCTAGCATGAAGGAGCCTGTTGGGGGAGAAAATGTCAGTTCTGTGAGAGACTTGGACCTCATGGAGTGCCTGGAAGGCAGGTAGGGCCTGACCAATGACCAGTACCCTCCACTGGACATGGGTTGGAACACTACCTTCTCTATAGAGGAGTGGGGGAGGGGAGGAGGCAGGGTGGGAGAGAATAGGGCAGGGACCTCCAGGAGGTGCTCCCCACCCCCACACAGCTCCAGTGTGTTTCCTGGGTGTACAGACCAGCACAGTGCAGCCTGAAGCTGGGCCATCTGGTTTCACTAGCAGAGGGCTTAGCTGTTGTTGCCTCTGTGTCCAGAAGACAAGGTCCCTCCCCACTCAGGCTCTGAGACCCACCAGTCACTTCCCAGCAGAAAGAGAGCAGCCATACTGGCCAGGGCGAGTCCTTCTGCACACAGGCAGGTCAACACAGGCTCTTCATGTACCCTCAGTTTCAGGGCTCTCTGCCACTCTGGCCGTGGAATTAGTGTCTCCTCACTCTCTGCTCCATTCCTGAGTGAACTGAAGCTGGGGACAGTGTTTTCCTGAGGGAGGAGGATCTCCCAGGGAATAGGCGGGACCAAAACCTCTCAACCTGGTTGCCAGGCAACCCTTCCAGGTTCCTCGAACCCTTGTGACCAGCAGAATCAGGAATAGACTCAGGAGACTGGGTATGTGGAGCAGATGGCCCTCGAGATCCCCTCTGCAGGGACTTTCCAGTGAGCTGCTACGTCGCTGGTGTGGAATGTGTGGGCAAACCCCAGGAAGGGCTTAGCCAGGCTGGTTTCAGTGTGTGTGTATTCACCACACAAGTGTGGCTCCTGTTTCAATGGAGAATTTTTATTGTCTTAAAAGATTTATTTTATGTGCATGAGTGCTTGCCTGCACGTACTTCTGTGCACTATGTACACCCCTGGTGCCTGCAGTACTCAGGAGGATGCTCCATCCCCTGAAACTGGAATTACAGGTGGTTGTAAACAATCACGTCTTCTGCCAGAGCCAACAAGTACCTTTAACTGGCAAGCTACTTCTCCAGCCTCAGACTTCCTTTATATTGAAGGCATGCACTTCAATATGGTTTACCGCTCTCCATCTGGAGAAGGTACAGACACCTTCTGGAGAAGCTGTTTTGAGTCTGGGAACCAGGGATAGGTCTTGGAGCAGGAGGATAGACTGAGACCTTGTAGGAAGCCAACTGAAGGGGACTCCAAGCACCCCCACTTGCTTCTCTCTACCATCCAGGGCTACCACCAAAGCCCACCAGGTAGGCCCCTCCCCAGACTCAAAGGAAACTTCAGGTCTTCTGGGACAAGCCATCCCTGACTTCCAGGCAGTTTCACAAGACACTCCCTAGTACTTTTGTGTCTGACTTCCACAAGAGGCAGACATGGGGTACAGGCTAGATAGGTCCCAGGTTGGCCCCTCTGTCTAGTATCCTAGTCGCCTGTGGCTTATCCTGCAGGGGCACATTTGAAATGGCTTTTACTCATGTAAGTGAGTGGGTGGGACACCAGGAAGGTTTGCTGCTGACCCCTTATCCCACTGCCTTCCTCTTGCTGGGTCCTGAATCCCATAGACACGGGGCTGGGTGTGTGGTACGGCCTCCCCAGCATAACCACACCAAACTGCTGTATGCCTTCCTGCAGAAACCAGGTGGCCCTGAGGCTGGCCTGCATCGGCGATGAGATGGACCTGTGTCTGCGAGCCCCCGTCTGGTCCAGCTGCCCGGGATTGCTATGCACAGGTAACCAGTTGCCCAAGTGGAACTAGACAGGGCTAGGTCCCAAGGGAGCCCTGCAAAACTTGGAAGAGAGCATGGCAGTTCTCAGGCAAGCTTGAAACCCCTTGCCTTCCAGCGCCTATGGGGGTCCCCCAATCCTCCCTCTAGCCTTAGCAGTAGATCAAGCACCACCCAGGCCCTTTCTGTTGCCCCTCAGGCTGGAGAGTCCTGAGAGATCCCAACTCACACAGCAGTGAGTTTGGCCCCAGAGGCTCGGTGGCCTTCAGAGTGGGAGATGCTTCTTGGGGGTGGCTCTGGGCAGAGAGCCAGAGGAGCACAGGGGCTCTCTGTGGTCCATGCTGTAATGGGTCACACTGGTACACTTCCAGTGCCTATATGGCTATAGTAACCACCTTGCTCATCTCACGACTTACAGACTTGCTGTCACCTACAGCCAGACAGGTGTCAGAGGTATTTTCAGAAGCTTGATTGGAAGCCTCACCAACCTCAGGGAAAATATCTGGTCCTGGAGAGTCTTGACTCCTGGCGCCTGGGTAAGAACCTTGAAGCCTCTAGTCCACGTGTTATCCTTCCCATAGGGCAGCCAGCAGTTCCTTAGCCATGCTGTCTAGTTAGCCACAGTTTCCACCCCTCTCTAGAGTTTTCCCCACTTCTTTGCACTACTGCTCCATCCCAGCAGCCTTAGTGTGTGCAGCAACAGCTTGCCTGGCTGGTGAACTGAGGGAGGGTTCAAGTACACACAGGCCACAGACTTCCTGCAGGGAGCCTTCTTCTAAAAGAGGATGCTCTCAGTCATGGTCTCTGGGTCACCTCCCCTGCTCACCCCCATATTCACACTATGTCTCAGGTCCCCCAGTTGTGCACAGGTGCTTGTTCTGAGTCCCCAAGAGCTGTCTCCTCACCCCAGGTGGTCCCTGGGCCTCACTCATCTTGCCTTCTTGGTCCCACAGGTGTCACCTGATCAGGACCCTGGGCAGCTGTTTCCCATGGTGCTACTGGTCTTCTTGCTGCTGGGTGGGGCCTGGCATTTGCAGCTTCAGTGAGGTGCAGCTGGGGCAGGGCTGGCCTCTGCCCCACAACCCCTAGAGGTGCCGGCGCCCTAACCATGCTGTTTTCTGACTCCCTTTTTTTTTTTTTTTTTTTATATATATATATTTAACTCAGGATAGTGCTGAGATTTCATACAGGTTTTCTGGGTTTTTGTAAGGCAAATGAATTCACTATACCTCAGGAGCGTTACTGGCTAAATGCCCCTGAGGCCTGGCTGGCCCTTCTCTCTTGACCCCTGCTACCTTCCTCTCTGCAGGCTGGTCCTGTGGCCACCAATGGGGGGAGTGCTGGCCACACCCCTGTCTGGGAAGCCTTGAGGCACGGAATCTACGGGACTAGATTCCTTTGGGGTGGAGAGTTCAATAAAGTGTTGTTTCCAGGAGAGTTCAATAAAGTGGCCTCTGCCTCCAGTCCTGTGCACCATACCTGCACCCAAGGGCCATAAGAATGCCTCCCAAAGCCCCCGCCCCCCGAGTTTTTCTGTGTAGCCCTTGCTGTCCTGGAACTCACTTTGCAGTCCAGGCTGGCCTTGAATGCAGAGATCTACCTGTCTCTGCGCTGTCTTGTCCCCTTCTGCCTGTCATCCTGAGGGGGAAGTCTGTCCACTTCCTGTGTGTGCAGGTGCAGCTCTCATGAAGAGCTGTGGTGTTGGGGTGTGCTACACAAGAACACCAAGAGGGCCAGGCATCCCACAACTAGGCTCCATACCTCCCCCAGGCCTGGCCTGTTATTTTTCTAGACCAACTGAGGCCTCCACCTGGAACATTTCTGTCTGCCCATTCCCATCAGACACCAAAGCAGTGCCCCTCCCCGGATGACTACCAGTGGCTGTGACCACTTTCTCTGGCCTCCCAGATGCCTTCATTGTGTCCTCGAATTGTCCCACACTACCCTGTTCTGGGTGAGGTGCTTGTTTTGAGGTAGCCACCCCTGCTGTCCTGTGCTCCCCTTTCCCACCTCGGCCTTACCTAGCTAGCAGCCCCAGTGCCCTTCCCAGGAGGATGGGACCATGAAGGAAATGCCTTCCTGAGAAGAGCCAGTTTTGGAGATGGGGCAACCTGGCATCAAGACCAAGAGTTAGGAGACCGGCTGGTGAGATCTCAGCCTAAAGGACTGTGACCAGAGGTGACTGATCCACACTGGTCATCAGAGTTGGCTCATTCCTTGGGACAGAAGCTAACTCTACTGCACCTCTGATCCTCCAGGAGGGTTGGGGAGGCACCCCCTCTCAGGTGCAGGTCAGCTCGTTTCTCTGGGTTTTCCACAGCTCCTAAGCCTTGGGCATCTCTGAAGTGGCATCAGCTCAGTAGGTGCCACTTTTCATCCTCACACAGCTGCCCTGAGCCCCACAGGGTCTCCATGAAGTTGTTCAGAAAACAAAGGCCACCTGCTTTGGGTCCTATTCTTCCAGGGCACAGAACTAAACTCCAGAGACCAAGCCAGGTCACCACCCATAGCTGTCTTACCAGGCTCGCAGTCTTCGGTGAGACCAGCCCCAGTTAACAGCAGTACTAGGACCGCTCCAGTGCTCAAGGTGGGGATGGAGACTTGTCATGTTTGTCACAGCAGTGTGAAACTGCCTGCCTGCCTGCCTGCAGCAGGCCCAGGGTCCACTGAAATGGAGGTTCTGGGACAGTAGGGCAACTTGTCAGGTGACAAGGCTGTGGGAATGTCTGGGTCCTGTCATGTGACCACACTGGATGGGACTGACCACTTCCTGTGTGCTGTCATGGGCTACTCTGGTTTAGGTCTGTAAGACCTCATGCTGGGTTCAAGAGAGGTGAGCCCAACTTCTGAGAGGGCAGTGCCTGTCCCCACAGACAGGCTAAGGTGCTCCAGACCCTGGACTTACTCCCCTTTGAGCAAACATTGCCAGCTTTCCAGAATCCCCCTCATTTACAGGCAGGCTGCACTGCCTGTGCCAAACTCAAGAGCTAACACCACTCTCCAGCTTTAGCTAGGACAGGTGTGCTCAGGCTCAGAGCCGTACAAACTATTTGCACTGAGCATCTGGAGGTCAAAAGGCCTGTAAGTACCACTGGTCAAGACCAATGACAGTTGTACAAGAATGGGACACTTGGGCAGTAGGACAGGTCCTGTCCAGAGGCTGACAGCTCTGCTGACAAGTCTATCAGATCAGGCACAGGCCTCTCCAACAACAAAACAAGTTCACGGGCCTCATTCCCAAGACTCCCCATCACGACAGAGAAAGCCAGCTGGCAGCTCAGAATGGCTTATGTTTATTATGTGTCTTCCCAGGACCTTCGCTCCACTCCTGCTGTGGAGCAGACTGCTGAGGGAAGCCATAAACACAGTACAGGACACACTGTCCATGGACGGCTTGCTGGTGGTAGTGTCTCTGTATAAATGAACGGGGGTTGGCCTAGGAAGGTCAGGGGCCCCAGCCATCCTTCCTGCCTAGACACACCCCACACCTTCCACCGGTTTCCTAGTTTCTTATACAAAGGACCACCCACTCTAGGGCATACACAGGCACTTAATATGTGCTTCTTAGGAGGGTATGGCATATAGGACTCAATCTCCCACGGGTCAAGTGAGCAAAGAACAAGGCCACCAGACAGATTCAAGGCCAAAGGAGCTAAGGTTTTGGCCCTGGGTGGGCAGCGTGTCACAGGCGGCTGAGAAGCTCCTCTGGCACCATACTTGGCGTGAAGCCAAGCAGTGTGTCCATAACACCCACAGGATAAGTCTAAGACTGCCCCAGGCTAGCCCTTCTGGATTCACTGAGGAACATGGTTGGGTGCAGACGCAGAGCAGCATTCTGGCTGGGCAGGCAGTCTGCACGGTGCTCTTTACCCAGCAGCCAGATACCCTGTCAGTTGGAGGATAGGCTAAGTCACACACTGGCACTCAAAGGCTATGCTCTGAGGAAGGCTTAGCCACAGCTGAGACTGCAGTGACCATTGTCCTCAAGTTTGAGGAAAAGAGGCAGGCAGGTGCAGAGGCTCACCCTTGGGCCATGCCACTCAAGGCCCTCAGTGGTCAGGGTCCATGATGGTCTGCATCACGTCCACATGGCTGTAGGACTTCCACGCCTGCCTGTTGCAGCACTTCAGGATACTTCCCAGCTGCTGCCCGGGGCCCACCTCAAAGGTGCTGGGGAACTCCATGCCTTTCCTCCGCTCGTAGATAGAGTGCATGGTCTGTTCCCACTTCACTGGCGACACCACCTGCTGCCCCAGCAGCTTTCGGATGTATTGTGGATGTGTGTATCTTTGCCCACTGACGTTGGAATGGACAGCAACCAGTGGCTTCTTGATGTTAATCGTGCCTAGAACTTTCATCAGGGGCTCCACAGCTGGCTCCATGAGGCAGGTATGAAAGCCTCCACTTACAGGCAGCATCCTGGTGCGCCTGAAGTAATACTTAGCAGAATTCTTCTGGAGAAACCGAAGGGCCTGGAGGGAAAAATAAAAGGAATCTCACAGAAGCCAAGGCAGCTGGCATCTTCTTGGATGCACAGCTGTGTGAGTGTGTATGTGTGTGTGTGTGCACTCGTGTGCATGCATGGTGCTGGGGTGGAACTCTGTGCATACAAGCAAGACTCTTCTACCACTGAGTTCCATCCATAACCCTTGGCTTTTGAGACAAGGCCATGGTACAGAGCCCAGACTAGCTTTGTACTCATAATCCTCCTGCCTCCACTTCCTGAATGCTGGGATTACAAGGTGTGAACCACATGTGGCCCATAAGCTCTTCAGCTCTAACCTCAGTTCATTTTTTTACTCCTAGTTAACTTGCTTGTACAGTCAATGTTCCCTCCATCCCCCGCAGTCTGTCTTTTCTTTATTTTATGTGCATGAGTGTTTCCCTTGCATGGATGCCACATGCATATCCATTGCCCGAGGACAACAGACATGGATATCAGATCCCCTGAACTGGAGTTATGGGTGGTGAAGAATCACCATCTGGGTTCTGAAAACTGAACGTGAGTCCTCTGCAAGAACAAGTGCCCATAACCACTGTACCGTCACCTCCAGTCCCTAACCACTGTACCGTCATCTCCAGTCCCCAGCCACTGTACTGTCACCTCCAGTCCCCAGCTGTCCTTGGAGGGAGCTGATGTCCATCTGCCCCAACTGAGAAGTGACCATGGCTCTTAAAGATTTTTTTTTTTTTTTTTGAGACAGGGTTTCTCTGTGTAGCCCTGGCTGTCCTGGAACTCACTCTGTAGACCAGGCTGGCCTCGAACTCAGAAATCCACCTGTCTCTGCCTCCCAAGTGCTGGGATTAAAGGCGTGCGCCACCACCGCCCGGCGACCATGGCTCTTAAATAGAAATGCAGTATGTCTTGGCCTAGGCCTGACTGGTGGATTTCACTCCATACCACTCACTGTAATTACACTGTAGCCATCCCTCCTCATTTTGGACGGTGCTGCTTTGGCTGTCTGCCCATCTCTGTACCCTACTCCCTGACGAAAGCACACAGCTCCCTGAGCATGGGAGTGGGATTTCTGACAATGAAGCCCAAACCTCCCTCCTGTCTTTTGTCCCACATTCCAGTCCAACCCAGCAGTCAGCCATGGAGCTGGCAGGGCAGGTGCCCTCTCTATGCCACGAGAGGTTTGGGCTGTTACTGTTTCCAGTTCTTTTCAACCCCAGTGTTGGACACACCTCAGGAACTGGGAGACTCTCTGACCCCATAACACCATCTGTCTCACTATGCCTGGATGATCTCATGCTCAGTGACACTTCCTGAGGTGCATAGTCCCCAAGTGCCTTTCAGGCAGAGTTCTGGACTAATCAACCACAGAGCCATTAAAGACAGGCCACAGTCTCTAGATCCAGAAGGCTCCTCGATAAAGGCCCCAGTTCTAAATACTGCCAAAAGCTAAGGAGCCTTTCCCGTATCAGTTGATGGAAATGCACTCTATGCTCAGTGGAACACCAGTCTTCACCTGAGCTTTTTGGGGTAGCACTGCCAAGGCTATCAGAGTAGCACCTGGCATGTTAGCCAGGGTCTTCCAGTGTAGTAAGCAGACTGGATGTGGCAGAGCAGAGTTGTGCCTGCCTGGGCCTCCTGTGCTACTTTGACTGCTCATGGGGTGAGCATGGTGACCCTCTACCATGTCATGTTAGTCAACAAGGGCTGCAGTGCTCACAGGTTCAGAGGAGGTATTTGAAGACAGCCAGCAAAGGTGACCCAGACAGTGGGACAAAAAGACTGGCCAAGCGAGGGACCCATCAGTGTGAGAACATGTGTTTAGTGGCAAAGAACTGTGTGTGTGTGTGTGTGTTTTGTTTTGTTTTTGAGACAGGCTCCCACCATGTAGTCCTGGCCAGCTGGAACTCACTATGTAGACTAGACTAGCCTTGAACTCAGAGTGATCCTCCTGCCTTTGTCTCCCAGGTACTAGGATTAAAGAAGTGCATCACCACGCCTGATTATATGTTTCTGTTTTTGAGACAAGGTCGTAGGTAAGTAAGGCTGGCCTTGAACTTACTATCTAGCCAAAGCTGGCCCTGAATGCCACATCCGTTTGCCTTCACCTCCCAAGTGCTGGGTTGACATGGCTTCAGTGGCGAATGCTGAGGCATTTGATTGTGAGTTCAGGATCAGCACTGGCTGCACAGAGATTCTCAGATCTCTGGCTCTTGTTTCTCCACCTCAGCTTGCACTTGTGTGATGGGATAAAGACGCCTTCTAGATGGTGGACTGGCAGTGCGGAAGTTAGACATGGTAACTGGCCCATACATGGTTCTGGACACTTTCTTGACATCTCAGGTAACATAGAGCCCCCAGGTCCTGCTTCCATAGGGCTCCTACCCCTCCACTCAGGCCCTTTGCCTGCCCTGCCCATTACTGTTACTGTGTTCCTGGACTGGAGTGGCCTTGTTCCACTGCTGCTCCTCTCATGATATGAACGCTAATGGGTCTGTGTCCCTAGTGCTGGTACTCAGAATGTCATGAACACTAAAGGGTCTGTGTTCCTAGTGTTGGTACACAGAATGTCTTGGTAAGTGACACCTGAAGAAGAGCTGTGAACACTTGAATGCAAAATAAGACACTTAAGAGGCCAGGCAAAAGCACAGAAGACAGCTCTTCTCCAAGAGCAGCCAAACCTCAGGCTTTTAAGAAGCCAGAACACAGTATGGGAAGGCCTAGATATGGTGTGACCTGGCCCTCTGAACTGACCCACAAGCCAGGCGGCTGGGTCACAAATGTCCTGTCTGCAGGGGATCAGGCAATCTCCTGGCTTCCATTTCCCGCTGCAGCCCTCACTCTGCCACACATGCCCTCTGCCCTCAGACATGTTCTGCAGACTGTGAGAGCGGTTCCCATGAGCACTAACCTCTAGGTGTCCTGAGATGACCCTGCAGTCAGGAAAGAGGTAGTTGGACACCTGGCACACCGGGTTCTCTATGCCCAAAGACTTGCAGTGCTCCTGGGCTTCCAAGCAGGCAAAGGAGAAGTTGGACTGACGCTGGCCGAGGACAGACAGCATCCCACTGGGAACAGCTTCCGATGCTTCCTGCATCGCTTCAGCTCGGACCTTCACTGCATACAGACCTAGCCAGAAGGAAGTGCGTTTGGAAGTCTAACTGTGAAGTGGAGGGTGAGTCGTCAGTCATTCAGGGAAACAGGGACAGTGGTGCTGACTTCCAGCCCCAGGGCCGCAGTTTTAATTATCTTTATGTGTGTGCTGAGTGGCCACATCCAGCATAGAAGAGAACTTATAGGATTGACCTGAGTTAAACCCTTAGCACCCATATAAGTCAAGTATGGCTTGTAAACCTATAACAAGCAAAGTAGGAGGTGGGCCAGCCTAGCTCCAGGTTCAAGGACAGACCCTGTCTCAGCCAAATGAGTGGTAAGACACACACTGGTCTTCTCTAGCATCTGTTGGTGCACATCCATAGTACACGCATGTGCATACAACCACAGAGAGAAGGGGAGGGGCAGGGAGAAAGGAGAGGAGGACAAAGGTGAACCGCAAGCCAGGCAGTGGTGGCACACATTTAGTCCCAGCACTCAGGAGGCAGAGGCAGCAAAGAGACTGGCTCAGCATTTCTGTTTGTAGAGGACTAGGGCTCTGTTCCCATCACCCATTATTGAGATAGTTCACAAGTTCCTGAAACTCCAGCTTAAGGGAATCTAGTGCCCTAGGCACTGCACACACATGGTACACATAAACTCATGCAAGCACATACACATGAAAAGATAGATCTAACTCGAGGAGCTTCCTGCCTAGGGCAGGACTGAAGACTCTTTTTGGTTGTCACAACTGTGAGAGATTCTGTTGACAGTGATGGACAAAGTCCAGAGTCCTGCTACAAGGAGCACCCTACAGTGACCTTTTTGAGACAGGGTCTCACTATGTAGCCCTGGTGGATCTGGGACTTGATATGTAGACCAGGCTGGCCTTGAGCTCACATAGATCCACCTGCCTTTCCTCATTCTCCAAGGGCTGGGATTAAGGGCACGAGCCCCAAGCTCAGCACAAGTGATCTTTTTGCCACAGCCTCCTGAGCAGCCAAGGCTACAAGCATATGATACTTTGCCCAGTTTCAGCTAAAAAAAAAAAAAAAAAAAAGATCTTAGGAAATGGGGCTGGAGAGACAGCTCATCAGTTCAGAGTACTAACGCCTCTTGTAGAGGATCCAAGCTCAGTTTCCTGCACTCCAGCTGGGTGCTGAAAATAGGCTTTGCAAACACTAGGCAATAAAGTATTCATTTACTCTTTTTTCTATAACATGTACTGAACATCTTCTAGGTGTGACAGGCATAGAATGTGACAGTCTTAAGAATGCAAAGGGAAGGCCACAAGAGGGCTCGATGGGTAGAGATGCCTGTGGCCAAAGCTAACAACCTGAGTTCAATCCTAGAAATCCACATGTTAGAAAGAATAGACCAACTCCTAAACATTGTCCTCTAATATCCTCACATACACCAAGGCATGTGCATGCACACACACATACATATACACACACCGAGGCATGTACATGCACACACACACTTTTATGTAATTAAAAAAAAACAATGCAGAGGACAGTGAAGGATGGCAGCCAAGAAAACCTGGACCTCATAAATTACACATGGAAAGCAAACACACCTCGAATCCTTGAGACTTCAAAGGGGATGGTGGAATCCAGTCCTTGAGCTGCAGTGTCATCTGCAGCCCTGTGTCCCTTCCTGACAACCCTGGCATGGCCCAGCACCACTGTCCACAGAGTCCCCTGTCCCCACTGAGCCCAGCAAGAACACAACCTGAACAAGTCACACTTCTTGTATACCTTCAGAAAACTCCATGGCTCCAGCAAACACAAGGGCTGCAAATTCTCCCACGCTGAAGCCAGCCGCAGCAACACAGTTCTCAATGACCTGCGGAGACAGAGCAGGTTATGAGGCCGAATCTTCCAAAGAACTCAGTCCTGGGATATGCACCCCCACACCATGAGCCAGAGCTCTGGTTCCTCCTGCCTCTGCCCACCCAGAGTGGCTTCTTGAGCACATGGGGTATAGAAATTACAAGCACACTGCGTATGGTCACTCATGGTTGTAATCAGCACCAGAGGAGGCTAAAGCTAAGGAGTTTGAATTCAGTGGCAACACAGCTACAGGACAGTTCACCCTTCCCATGCTCCCAAACCAAACAAAAGTACAGGCATTAGAAATATGATTTTCTGGGGGCTGGAGAGATGGCTCAGCCAGCAGTTAAAAGCACTGGCTGCTCTTCCAGAGAACCCTAGTTCAATTCCCAGCATCCTTGTGGCATCTCATAACTGTTTCTATTCCAGAGGATCCAACACCCTCAGAGACACAAATGCAGACAAAATGCACATAAATTTAAAAAACATATGATTTTCCAGGCCACAGAGAAGTGGATTTAGTCCCCCAGTCCTGTTTCACATTACTGCTAACATAAAGTAGGTAATGCTAGTATCTCTAAAATCTCACAAATCGCACAGGCTTGGCCTAGAGAAGCACTGAGTGAATGTGCCACAGGACCATGCTCATTCCTGTTACCTGAGCCTCCTGTCACTCCTAACAATTACCTCAGAAGGAGACTGTGAATATAGAACAGAGGGTCTTGGCACCAGTTAATGTGTATTTTCCTGGGATTACTCTATCTCAGCAGCAAGTGAAGTCACATGCTCTAATATCTGCTGTGCCATTTTCTGTCTTTTTAGACAGGGTCTCACTATGTAGCCCCGACTGGCCTGGAACTCGGTGATATCTGCCTGTTTTTTCTTCTTTAAAGATTGTGTGTATGTGTGTGTACACTCGTGCGCGCACACACACACCAGTGGAAGTCAGAAGAGGGCAAAGGAAGCCTTGGATCTCAAGCTACAGGCATTTTATGAGCCAGGATCCTGGGGACTGAAACTGACTTCTGCATGAGCAGCAAATACTCTTAATGGCTGAGCCATCCCTGAGCCTCTAACATCAACTTCTTAGTACCTTTTATTTAAGGAGCCATCTTATAGAAACATCTTAAAAGGGCTGGAGAGATAGATGGCTAAGCAGTTAAGAGCTGCTCTTCCAGAGAGCCCAGGTTTGAGTCCCAGCACCCACAAGCCAGTAACAAATTGTCTCTAACTCAAAATTCAAAGGGTCCAGTAACCCCTTCTGGCCCCTGGGGCATCAGACATGGATGTCATTCACAGACAAACCTGCAAAATACCCATACCGAAATCTTTAGCATTTAATAATTAGTTCAGCAACTCAACCTCATCTAAAATCATGGTCCTTACCCTACTATGTATTTCTTTCTCTGACACATATCTTCAAAAAATTGTTTTTTAAATTTTTTTATGTGCATTGTATTTTACTTACATATACTTCTACGTGAGGGTGCCAGATCCCCTGTAACTGGAGTTATAGACAGTTGTGAACTGCCAGGTGAGTGCTGGGAATTGAACCAGGATCCTCTGGAAGAGCAGGCAGTGCTCTTAACCGCTAAGCAAGCTCTCCAGCCCCTCAAAAAAAATTTTTTTTATGTGTGTGGCTAGGTGTGGTGGCATGTGCCTTTCATCTCAGCACTTGGGAAGCAGAGGCAAGAGGATCTCCGTGAGTATGAGGCCAGCCTGGTCTACAAAGTGAGTTCCAAGATATCTAGGACTGTTACACAGAGAAACCCTATCTCAAAAAAAAAATAATTTGTGTATGGATGTTTTGCCTGTTTATATGGTATGTGCACGTGGTACACATACCTGATACCCCCAGAGGCCATAAAATGGCATCGGGTACCATGGAACTGGAGTTATGGATGGTTGTGAACCACTACATGGGTGCTGGGAACCGAACCCAGGTCCTCTTAATTTCTAAGCCATATCTCTAGCCCAACACATTCATCTTTAATGCGCTATGTTAACCCGGTGCATTAAGTGTGAACTGTCTGCTCGTCTAAGATGCAAACTCCCCTGGAGCAGAGATCTTTATTTTGTGCAGTACGTCTAGAATACTATCAACGAGGACCAGAATGGGACCAATAAGAACTAGACTGAAGAGCCCTGAGACCCGCAGGCGGGGTTCGGCCCTCGTTCCTCGGCTCACCGCCGGCTGCAGGTGATGTAGCTTCTCCACGGCGGCCAGCGAAGCCACAAAGACGGCAGGCTGGCAATGCACTGTGCGGTCCAGGTCCTCCTGAGGCCCCTGCAGGCACAGCTCCAGCAGGTCGTAGCCTAGCACCGATGCGCGGCCTCGTAGAGCTGGCGCACACGCGGGAAGCGGAGCAGGCCGCCACCCATGCCGACCGCCTGGCTGCCCTGGCCCGGGAAGAGCAGCACGGAGCAGCGCGAGGGCGGCCGCCGCGCCACCGCCTCTTGGGCTCCCTCCTCGGCCACGATGGAGTCCCGCAGCAGTTCCGCTACGTCTACGGCGTCCGGCGGCGGCTCCCGGAGGCTCGAGGCGGCGCGGCAGCCCCAGGAGCCCCAGGCCCACCGGGCCCGAGCTAACCGGCGCTCATAACCAGACGCAGAGCGGGTATTCGTTACTGCGGCGGCTGAGACGCACTGCGGCTGCGCAACAGGGCGGTCCTTCGCGTATTTCCGGTCGGGGCACCTGAGCAGCCAGAAAAAAACGTTCCTATGTTCCTGATCTTACCAGCTCTCAAACGATTTGCAGTTGTATGTTGGTCCTGGAGTGGTCCCCGAGTTTCTTTAAACTTCTCCAGCCAGGAACCGGAGATAGCATTTCATAGTGAGCCTTCAATAAGTGTCTACGTACTAAATTATGCATCACCGTCCAATAGAACGTGAAGTACCGCGATTGGTTTTTTTTTGTTGTTGTTGTTTTGTTTTATTTTTTTGCCCATTTTTGCCAACTCTACTAAGCAAACAGTTCTCTTGCTGGCTACAAAGCACAACTAAGGTGTCTGGCTCATAATAAGAAGCCAGTAAATCTCTGTGCCGTGGAACCAGGCCCACAATCTGAACCAAGTCAGATTCGCTTTTTAAATTCCTTAATTTACGGCCGAGTTGTAGGGGCGCACACCGTTAATCACAGCATTTCGAAGGCAGAGGCAGGCAGATCTGAGTTCGAGGCCAGAATAGTCTACAGAGCAGTTCCAGGACAGCCAGGGCTACACAGAGAAACCCTGTCTCAATAAACAAACAAACAAATGACTACACAGAGAAACTCTGTCTCAATAAATAAGTAACTAAGCAAATCCTCAGTTTACAAAAAAGGAGACAAATGTCATAAAGATTGAGTACCACATAGTTAGTCACAGAATGAGGACTGGAAGTTGTGCTTATGCTGTCTCTGGAAGCTATTTTGAGTCTGGGTCACACTGATCCTTACCTGAGCCCTGCACCCCATTTCCAGAACCTGCCCCAAAGCTGCCCCCAATAAACCAGCTTTTATACTTTTAACTTGGGCTTGAGTTTGCTTATTTTGTCAGTAGGGAAGTCCTATTAATCTCCACATGACAGATGGGGTGTTTTCTATAAGGGTATTAATCTAATTCATGAAGGCTCTGCATCTACTTAATCACCCTGATCCTCTGGGTGTCCTCTAACTAGCTCTAAATGCCTTCACCCTGGGGATTAAGGCTCAATATATGAATTTGATGTATTGGGGGGGCTGTACTACTTAGTACTCCACATCACCAAACACATGTCACTGAGTTCGAAGAAAATCAAATAGGCATATCAGGTTGCTCAGTCTTATTTTAATATTTTATGTTTTCATATATGTATGCAAGCATTCACACTCATGTGTGTATGTGTGTGTGTGTATGAGATAGATAGATAGATAGATAGATAGGATAATAGATAGAGATAGGTAGATAGATAGATAAATAGATAGATAGATTAGATAGATAGATAGATAGATAGAACCTTACTATGTAGCCAGCCTGGAACTCACTATGTAGACTCATGGAGATCTGCCTGCCTCTGTCTCCTGAGTGCTATGACCAAAGGAGTGCACCATCACACGTGGCTATTTTTTTATTTTAATTATCTGTATATGTGTGGGGGCTTGGGGAATCCAGAAGAGAGTGTTGGATCCTCTGGTTCTGGAGTTATAGGTGGTTTTGAGCCACCTGATGGGGTGGTGGGGATGGAACTCAGGTTCTCTGCAAGATCAACATGTACTCTCAATTGCTGAGCCATCGTTTTCTAGCCTTGAGGTCTTACTTTTGATAAGGAAAAGGTCATATCCCACTAAAGGAAATTTACTGTATGAAACATGACCAGGGCATCGGTGGTGGGGTGAAAACGGTGCAGAATTCTTCAGCCTGGGGTCCAGAAATACACAGCCATGGACTGTTCTGTTTTCACATGTGTTCATATGTGTATGCTTGAGTGGAATCTGTGCACCATGGCAGTATGTGCACACATGCATGTGTACATGTATGCAGAGTCAGGGAGTCAATATTGGTTGTCTTCCTCTATCGCTTTCCACTTTGTTTTTGACAGGGTATTTCACTGAACCTGGAGTCTGATTCACCTAGCAGGACTGGCCAGCAGGCTCCAGAGATGCTTGTGACTCTTCCTCCCGAATGCTAGCATTGCAGGTGCACTCTCCCAAACCTGGCTTATTTACATAGGTTCTGGATATCTAAACTGAGCTCCTCAAACCTGTGCAGCAAATGCTTTACTGACTGAGCCATTTCCCTGGCCCAAAGGAATCTTTTTGAGAACATAAATTCCTGCCTGACAGTGATGGTGCATGCCTTTAATCCCAGCACTCAGAGGCAGAGGCAGGCAGATCTCTGAGAGTTCAAGGCCACCTCTGTCTACAGAGTGATGTGGGATGTAAAACCATGCCAGGAAGTTTAATAAGTAGAGCAGGTTGAGACCCAGAGACTCAGTGGGCACACACCTGAGGATCGGTGACTCCCTGTTCCCTGCCAGCCTCCCAGCCTGGAACACGTGCCACACTCCTCACTTAAGAAAATGTGACCTGTGGCCATGTGGTCCCAAAACAGAGGTCTCCATGCTAATGAAGTGCCTGGAGGCCCTGGAGGGCTTAGCCCATAAGCTTCCCTTCCCAGACATTCCTCCCTGCAAAAGGTCTTTAATCTCAGGCCTACCCTGAGAAAGTGGGTATAGGCCATTTTCCACCATGAACAACTAATAAACTGTTTAAAACCATGGACTCATCGTTTTCATCAAGATCACCGTGGGGAGCCATGAAGAAGGCATTCACCTACAGAGCTGCAGCTTAATCTCCCATAGAAGGCCTCTCTGTGCTCCCAGCTCCAACTGCCACCAAGCCTGTCTCCACCAAGCTAAGAACAATCACCCATGGGACAAGCTGGGGCTTCCCCCTCCCCTGACCCCTGGCCCCAGGCTAGATGCTGTCCCCAGTCTAAGCCACCACCACCCCACTCTGTTCTCTGCTTTTCAGAGACTCCCATCTGAACCTTCAAGGGTCTGAGATCCCCAAGGCCCCCGGCCTTGCCGTAGGCATGGGACCCCCCAAACCAGCTCTGGCTTTCCCACATCTCAGACTGAGCTTTCCTACCCCTGAGCAGTGTCTTGGTACTTCCCAACAGCCAGTGCTGGGTAAGTGCAGTCAAACTCCCTGCATCTGCCTCCCCAGTGGTGGGGCAGACACAAACAGAGTCAGTTCCAGGATAGCTATATAGAGAAATCCTGTTTCAAAAAAAAAAAAAATACAAAAAAGACATAAATTCCACAGACAGAAAGAAGATAAAAACCCTAGTAACTGATTGTCTTAAAAACAGAAAGAAGATGAGCAGTGTTACCTGTCCTGGCTGACTGACCCTAGACTCTCTCCAGACATGGAGAAAGCTGAAGAACAGGTCTCTCGGGAGGTGGTGGCTCACACCTTTGATTCCAGAGGCAGGTGGATCTCTAGTTTGAGGCCAGCCTGGTCAACAGATTCCAGGAGAGCCAGGGCTACACAGAGAAACCCTGTCTCAAAACAAAAACAACAACAAAACAAAAGCCAGGTCTCATTCCTTTAACAGCACCCTTTAAAGCTTAGCTGTGCACAATAGCAGCTCCTTCTAGCAATAGCGGGAGTAAGAAAATGCAAATCTATTTGAAAATATCCTTGGGAAAAAAATGATTAGATCCTAGAGCCTTTACCTGTTCTCAGCCACTGGTCCCTATTCCTGGAATCATCTGAGCTTCCGTTTGGAAAATATCAAGGGAAAGGTGGGGCATGAATTTGGGGGGGTTCCTTTGAAACAGGCTCACAGTGAATGCTGACTCCAGAGATCGACTCCAGTCCTCTGCTTCAGAAAGCTCCTGAAATCCTAAAGTCAGACCCTTATCCTCCAAGTAAAGGACTGGAGAGCCCTGGCAAATACTAAGCATTTCGGGAAGAAAACCCTGAGTTCACTGATGTTGCAGAAGAGGAACCTGAACTACTGAACCCTCACCCACAGGCTTTATTGTTTTTCAGTTCTTTGATGATGATGATGATGATGATGGACAACGACGACTGGGCTTTTTTGGGATAGGGTTTCTCTGTGTAACAGCCCTGGCTGTCTTGGAACTTGCTTTGTAGACCAGGCTGGCCTTGAATTCAGAGATCTACCCGGCTTTTTTTTTTAATTATGAGAGGACATCCAAGGATCCCCATGAATCTAAGAAAAAAGCCTCTGATGGGCAGAAAAGAAAGCCAACATATAGAATTTGGAAACTGAGGAAAGAAGTAAACAATTGTTTTTAAATATTAACTTCAGGGCCAGTAAGACAGTTCTGTAAGGTAAGGGTACTTGCTAGTAAGCCAGAAACCATGAATTTGGTCCCCGGAACCTACATGATGGAAGGAAATAACCAAGTCTGGCAAGTTCTCCACTGATCTCATATACAAAATAAATAAATGTTAAAAAAAGTAATGAAGGCCGGGCGGCGGTGGTGCACGCCTTTAATCCCATCACTTAGGAGGGAGAGACAGGTGGATTTCTGAGTTCGAGGCCAGCCTGATCTACAGAGTGAGTTCCAGGACAGCCAAGCTACACAGAGAAACCCTGTCTCGAAAAACCAAAATAAAAAAAAATAAAAATAAAATAAAATTTTAAATTAATTTAAAAAATATCACTGACCTCTTCAGAAGGTAAGACAGTGCAGTTATAAGAGAGAGAATGGGCAAGACTGAAAGCAAACGGCGAAGCAGAGTTGAAACCCTCAGTGAAGTCCAGAAGAAACCACTGGGGGAGGGAGGGGACTAAAGAAGGGAAACAGAAGCACTAAGCAAGAACAGAGAGTGAGAAGAGCAACACCGGAAGTCCAGGGCTATGAGTGACTGGCATTCCAGAAAGAGAAGTGAGGAAACAGAAGATGAGAAACTGAAAAAAAAAAAAAAAAAAAAAGCAAGGCCTCACAATACTGTCAAGGGCTGCTGAAACCAGGCATGATGGTGCATGCCTGTATCCCCAGCATTTGAGAGGTCAGGATGCAAGATCATGAGTTCAAGGACAGCTTGGATTACACGGAAGACTCCAAAAATAAAGATTAAACAAAAAAATGGGAGCTGGAGAGATGGCTCAGAGGTTAACAGCACTGGCTGCTCTTCCAGAGGACCTGGGTTCAATTCTCACAACCATTTCTTAACTTCAGTGCTAGGATGTCCAATGCCCTCTTCTGGCCTCTGTGGGCACCAGGCACAGACATGGCACAAATACATATATGTGGAAAGATACCCATACACATAGAATGAAAATAAGAAAGGTCAGGTCCTTTGAGTGCTGGCTCAGTGGACTAAGCTTAAACTCCCATAGAAGGTTGTGCTTGTAAAATATCAAATCTTCACAGCACAAACTTACATCCACAGGCTGTAGCAAGAAGGTGGCATCAAGCCGGGCGGTGGTGGCGCATGCCTTTAATCCCAGCACTTGGGAGGCAGAGGCAGGCGGATTTCTGAGTTCGAGGCCAGCCTGGTCTACATAATGAGTTCCAGGACAGCCAGGGCTATACAAGAAATCCTGTCTCGAAAACAAAACAAAACAAAAAAAAAACAAAAAAAAAAGAAGGTGGCATCAACAGCCATGTGCACCAGTGACCTATCCAGTCATTCTGACCCACAGCACACAGGTGAGCTCTAGACCACAAACACTTCAAGTCGAAAGGACAGCGACTTTTAACAGTTCCTGTGAGCGGGCTGGCTCATCGTAACCACCTCGAATCAAATCCCTTCAAGGTGGATTAAGCGTGCCAAAGTGACAGCGGGACTTCTTAGAGAGGTGTCAGTCCACCGTGGTGGAGGGCAGATTTATAAAGTCATCTTCCAGGCACTCTGGCAAGAGTTCTAGGAGGACTAGCCAAGCTAGACAAAGTGGAGCAGCCACTAAGAGGGAAGATGCTTCAGTCCATTTTCTGTTTCTATTACTGAATGTCACAGACTGGGCCATTTATATAGAGTACACATTTATTTCACTTTCAGTTCTCAGGGTTCCTTGCTGGTGGAGACTCTCTGCAGAATCCAAAGGATGCAGGGCTTCATCTGGCAATAGGGACCACCTCCAAGAACCAGCACTGGCTGGTTTTGATAACAGACCTACACTCAGGATAACGATGGATGTATTCCTGAATGAATCGTGAGTCCTTGGGACATAGTCACCTCTTCAGGTCCACCTGGTCCCACCTGGTCCCACATCTTGGTTCTTCATCATGGGGACTAAATTTTCACCTGAGATTTTTTCCTCCCAGGGACATTCAAGACACATTAGGACATGAAACCCATCCAGGAGGCAGACACAGATATGCTAGAGGGGTGCAGAGAGACGAAAGACTATGGATATGTACAAGGTACGTACAGCCATTGCCACAGGGATTGGCAAGGCTCCAGAGGTTTGCTGAGAGATGTCACAACCAGACCCCTTCTGATGCTGTGCTACCAGTTAAGAACAGGAAAGCCTGGGGCTGGAAGATGCTTGAGTGGGTCACGTGCTAACCTTTACCTTGGAACCACCAGGACCTGAGTTTCATTTCCAGAACCTGTGTTAAAACCCTGGGTGTGGTGGTGCACAGCTATAATCCCAGGGCCCAGAAGGTTGAAACAGGAAGATCCTTGGGGTTCTTAGCCGCCAGCCTACTCTAATTGACTCACAGGAAGAGGCTGAGGGCTGCCAGCAAGTGGGTGTGGCCAGGCATAGTGCCTAGGGCCTTACACAAGAGGCAGAGAGAGCGGTTAGTTTTGTTTTCTCTTATTTTGGGTAGTGCTGGGGATTGAAACTCAGGGACCTTTGCGTGCAAAGAAAGCACTCCACAATGGAACTATAGCCCAAGTCCCTCATTAAAACAACAACAACAACAAAAAACAAAGTACGGAATAAGATGATAGGTAGAATTCAGCCAGGCATAGGCAGAAAAAAAATATAATACGCAGCTCAGATTGGCTGCGTCTGTCATCCTCCTGTCTCAGCTTCTCGCATGTGAAATACAAGCACGTGCCACCACTGTGGCATTCATCGTCTGAGAATAGTGCCCTGTCCGCGATGCCCAGAGCAGGGATATTTCCCCTCTGTGTCCAGGCCTACCATGGGGAGAGAGAGAAAAAAAAAAGAGGGGTGCCTGGCTGAGGGCGGGCCTGGGAAGCCAGGGTGCCTCCGGGTGTGGCGCAGGGCGGGGCGGGGCGAAGCGGGGTCAGCGGCTACCAACCTCTGTGCGCAGCGTCCTTCACAGAGCAGCCAGCGACTGCGGGACTGAGGCTGTGGATAGGTGAGACCCTGACAGCGGGGAGCTAAAAGAGAAATTGAGACTAAGGTCAAGCGGGCGGGACCCCTCCCGAGATTGCGCTGCTGAGAGTGGTTGGCCTCTGGGGACAGCGGCCAAGGTCTGTGCCTCGGTGGGGCAGGGGCGGCTTCTGCTGCCGGAGGCAGCTGGATGGAGAGTGGAGGGAGCCTCTGGCTGCTGGGAATTCTGCTTCCCTTGCAGGAGAGTGCTGGGATCCGTGGGAAACTGAGACTGTGCAAAGGCAAAGCATAGAAGCCAGGACCTGAGCCCCAGTTGTCTGAGACCAAAGCCTGCTCCTCCTGCGTGGGTGGTGTGGACGCCTCGTGTCTGTGCCTAGCTGTGGCGGGCGGGGACTGTGAACCGCCAGCGTCCAGAAACTCCTGATAGTGGGTACCTGGGGGGTGAGACAGACAGATAGCAGGCTTGCTTTCTAAGCTTTTCTCTGATCGTTGTTTTCGGCTTCTTCTGTTTACGTTCCCCTTGTTAGGGGTTGTGCAAGCCACGCCTGAAAGCCAGTTTTGTTTGAAAAAGTTGCCAGTCCCCAACGCCATTTCCCCACACCCCAGACTTCATGATGACCAGTTTCTGCCGGTCCTAACCGACCTATTGCTGGCACTGTGATTACTTTCAGAATGAGAAAGGCTGGCAATAGATATGAGGAGGATTTGCAAGTTCGTTAAGAACAAAAAGTCCTAAAATTCCTCGGAACAGAAACAGCTAGCTGGAAGGAAAGCTCAAGGATGGGGAGGAGCTTCGCGCAGTGGAAGGAAGAGGGCATGGCTGGCTCCCTTCTGTTTCTGGGTCATAGTCTCTAGGGAAGTCCCAGAGCAACAGGTACCCCAGGCCCATTGGCTGTGTCCTAGCTTCACAGACTCAAGACGCTGAGTAGCAGGTCTAAGGTTGCCTAGCCAGGCGTGAAGGATTATGGAGGCTGTAGACTCCACCTAGGAGAGGGAGGGCTCAGGAATCCTTTCTGGCTGTCCTACTAGGGGAGGCTCTATGGAGTGACTGTGCTAAGTATGGAGAAGGTAACACTGTTGGCCTGAGACCCATCAGACACTGAGAAGAGTAATGACAAGCCGGTGGACCTGATCCTTGCCCAGGGCACTGTATCCCAAGATGAGGTGATAGAGCTATCTGAGAATGGCCGTGTGTCATTATGGGTGTTAGAGATATCAACCTGGACCAAAAAAAAAAAAAAAGTACTTTTAAAAAAAGAGTTCGAGGCCAGCCTGGTCTACAGAATGAGTTCCAGGACAGCCAGGGCTACACAGAGAAACCTGTCTCGAAAAACCAAATAATAAAAAAAAAATCAACCTGGAATGTTCTACAGTCTCCCCATCAGTTTCTTCACCTGGAAAGTGACACTAGCAATAAGCCCCCTTCAGGGACTGTGGATCAAAGAGAGGTGTCTGACTCCTGCCCTGTGGCCACTGTGAGGAATACAAAGCTTTGACAGACTGAGCAAAAGAGCCCAGTGAGTGTCTTGAGTAAGGCTTGGCTCCTCCCCTGAGGTCCTGGGTGGTGAAAATGGAGAAGGCCTACCACCAGGCTGCTCTGTCTTGTCCTAGTCCATCTGTCTAAGATGCTCTCTAGAAGTGGAGAAGTAGCCATCTCCTCCCCTAGAGGAAGCAGCTGAGTGGTCCTCCCACTGATAGTCACAACCCTGTGTGGAGTTTTCCAGGAGGTCTTGGTGTCCTGTCCTCCTTCCTGGAACATCCCAGGGACCTGAGCAAGCTGGTAACAGGGTGGAGCTTGGGATGTTACGTGCTTTCTAGAAGAGACAGAAATAAAGGGTGAGTGGGCAGCTTCGTCCCCCTCTGAGTATCTCTGTCTGCCCTCTTACTATCCTGGGACGCCACCCTGAGCTCATCTCCTGCCCAGCTCAGCCTAGCCAAGGGGTGACTCAACTTAGTGGGCCCCACCCTACTTGTCTACCACCCCTCCATGTGGGTGACTCAGGAACTGGGCAGTCTCAAGGGGCCCCTGGAAGGTCCCTGGCCCAACTTTTCTCCTTCAGTTTCAAGGAGACTGTCCTATTTTGTGATTTTGGATGAAAATAGGGGGTCCTCCCTTTGATCCCCTTAGTACAGCAGAGCATAAAGATAGAATAGCATCACAGGGCAGCTCAGCTGGGGGGTGGGAGTAGGAAGGTTCAGTGTCCTGTCCTAGATGCTGTCCTTATGGTATGTCCTTGGGGCAGCCATCACCCTATCAATAGAGACTTTGGTTGGTCCTGATTGGGGACTTCCCAGATACAGAGAATGCCCCTTCCGTCGCTATGATGAAAGCACCTTCTCCTTCAGGCCATGGAGAAGGGAAGAGGAACTGCTGGTGGGGGCGTCAGGCTGGCAGCCCTCTAAGGTAGGGTTCTCAGGAAGGAAGTCAGTGACACAGGATCTGACCTGCTAGGGACTGTTCAGAGAAGGCAGCTGCTGAGGGGCCCTAAGGGACTTGCTGGTTGTGGGGAAGGGCAGGGCTGGGTTGGAGCAAGAAGTGAGTGCCCAGCACTGGTTTCTTTGTGGGAAATGTACATGTTTGGAACTTGGTGTCGATGGATGGGGAGACTGCAATGTCATTGACTTGTGTGATTTCAGATTAGTAGTTTACATTTGGGGAATTCCACCTTAGTTAATAAAACCCATTGTCAGGAGTGACAGTGCTTGCCCGGTGGTCTAAGTGCTTGGGAGGCTGAGGTAGGAAGACTGCCAAGTTTGAGGCTAATCTGGGCTATGTGAGGATTATCTTTGTGCCCCTATTAAAAGAGGAGAGGTGGGCTGGAGAGATGGCTCAGCCCTTAAGAGCACTGACTGCTCTTCCAGGGGTCCTGAGTTCAATTCCCAGCAAACACATGGTGGCTCACAACCATCTGTAATGGGATCTGATGTCCTCTTCTGCTGTATCTGAAGACAGCTACAGTGTACTCATATACATAAAATAAATAAATAAGTCATAGAGAGAGGGGGAGGGGGGAGAAAGGAGGGGGAGGGGGAGGGATGGGGGAGGGAGGGGAGGGAGAGGGGGAGGAGGGGGAGGAGGAGGGGGAGGGGGGAGGGGGAGGGGGAGGGAGGGGGAGGGAGGGGAGGGGGGGAGAGGGGAGAGAGGGAAGGGAGAGGGAGAGGGGAGAGGGAGAGGGAGAGGGAGAGGGAGAGGGGAGGAGGGAGAGGGAGAGGGAGGGAGGGAGAGGGAGGAGGGAGGAGGAAGAGGCGAGAGTGCAGGCGGCAGAACAGTATAGAAGGCTGTAGAGGGAGAGCTAAGATAGGGTAGGTCGAGCTAAGGCTAGCTGGGAGGCATAAAGTAGTCCAGCTGCTTGGGTCACAACTGCAGATCTCAATTGAACCCTAGTCTGAGGCTAAATAGTAAGCATTCATGGCTAGCAGTGAGGGACTTGGCCACAAAACAACACAGAAACAATTGAATCCCTCACAAGTTCCTCGCCATGACAGGAGTCGGTACCAGTGAAGGGGACTTTGCGGCCTGGTCCTAGAGGGACACTGATTCCTTTCTCTCCTCCCTCATTCTCTGAGGTCACTGTGTATCCCATGCTGAATAGACTTCTGCCTGCCCCTTGCTGAGATTACAAAATGTGCTTGTCGAACACAGTTCTTGTTTTCATCACAAACGAACTACCCAAGGTCCTTACTCCCCATTCAAACTCTTCCCCTTCCTCCCCAGGTTTATCTCACCCACCCATTCAGTTTCTCATACCCCGAGGTCCAGCCCCTATTCAGCATGTCATACTCCCAGGTACTCCCTCCCATTCAGCTGCTCATAACCCCAGGTACTCCCCCCATTCAGCTTCTCTCTCTTTTTTTTTTTTTTTTTTTTTGTTTTTCGAGACAGGGTTTCTCTGTATATCCCTGGCTGTCCTGGAACTCACTCTGTAGACCAGACTGGCCTCGAACTCAGAAATCCGCCTCCTCTGCCTCCCAAGTGCTGGGATTAAAGGCGTGAGCCACCACCGCCCGGCTCCATTCAGCTTCTCATACCTCCAGGTAGTCCTCCCATTCAGCTGCTCAGACACTCAGGTACTCCCCATTTCCCCATTCAGCTTCAGGTTTGACTTCTAGAACTTGCCACCTTCCCACACAGGCCCCAGTGAGCCCACCTTGCTTCCCATCTTTCACCTTCTGCAGTTCTGAGCTTCCTCCTCATCTTTCTTCACCTTGTGAGCTGATGCTTTCCAGGGGCCCTGAGCACTGTCAGTCTTTGCACTGAAGGCTCCTCTTGAGGTTCTTCCTGGTGTTTCTAGGCTCAGGCTCAGGCCCAGGCTCAAGGTTTGACAACCTAAGTGTGCCCAAGGAGACTGTGATGTCCACATCCGCTGTAGAGATGGCAAGCTCCCGGTCATCTGTGGAAGGGACTCTTCTGAGAGTGAGAGAGAAAACTGAACATAATCAGGGCGCTTAGTGCCTCACTTCGAAGCTCTCCACTCTGCCTCTGGGCCTCAGTTTCTCATGGTGTGATGATGTGAGGTCTCCTGTTTGCTCTACCACGCTGACACCCAGGGAAAGCCTAATTAATGCACTGGTCATGGCCCCTCTGGCTCCCTAGATACGACACTGCTGTGGCATTTATTAGAAAGGCAGGATATGTCCCCACTGCAGAGATAAGCAGCTTCAGAGGTAGCCCAGGCTTGCTTGAAGTGACACTAGGCTGAGCTAAGTGAGCAGCCAGTCTTGAGCAGATATTTCCTGTACCCCAGCTTTGTTAAGGGGGGATGAGTCTTGTGACTCAGTAAAGATGTAGAAAAATGCTGGTTACTGCCTTGTCTGTACTGGGAGGGACTGCCAACCCCCACCCCCAGAGAAATAAATGTTTTGGTCTGCCTTAGGTTATGTTGAAAGCAGCTGTGTGGTGATGGCACATTCTTTAATCCAGCACTCAGGAGACAGAGGCAGGTGGATCTGAGTTCAATGTCATCCTGGTGGCTTTGAACAGAGTGAGTTCCAGGATAGCCAGGGCCACACAGAGAAACCCTGTCTCTACTCCTGCTCTCCCAAAAAGTTCATTCTGAAAACAGTTTTCAACTCATTAAAATGTCATCTAAGCCATGACTGGATGCCTTACACGGTCTCTAAAGTTCAAGGTCTGTCTGGGCTACAGAGTGAGTTTAAGGCCAGCCTAGTTACTTACTATTCTAGTTCACTGTCCATGGCTGTGATAAAGTCCTATGACCAAAGCAACTTGTGGAGGAAAGGGCTCATGTAGTTTACAGATTACAGTCCATGCTGAAGGAAGTCGGGGTAGGAACCTGGAGGCAGGAGCTGATGCAGAGGCCATGGATAACTGCTGCTTACTGGTTTGCTCCCTTGCTCAGCCTGCTTTCTTATACAACCCAGGACTTCCACCTCCTCAGGAGTGGTACCACTCACAGTGGACTAGACTCTTCCACATCATGGATCAGGCGAAGGCCCCACAGACTTGCCTACAGCCAGTGTTCTGATGGAGGCATCAAGTTAACAAAACAAACAAACAAAATCTAATTAGGACACTTATCAAGATCTTGTCTCAAAACAAAAAGTTTTCTGGGCATGCAACTCAGTGGTAAAATGCTCGTCTGGTATATACGAACATTTTCTAAGCCCTGGTATATATGAGGGTTATGTTCAGTGTTCTCAGGACCAACAAGAAAAAAAAAGAATAAGAAAAAAGTTCTCTTCTAGGCTAGTGGTACAGCTCAGAACACTTGCCTGGCATGCCAAACACTTTATAAACAAAGAAATAAGTCTTCTGAAGCTTGGAGGGAGTGTACGAGACTCCCCTATTCTTGAGCACAGGATTAGCTACTTTTCTGTTATTTTGATAAAACACCAGAACCAAGGCAAGTTATAGAAGGGAGAGGTTAGAGGGGTAAGAGTCCATCATGGCAGGCAGGCGTGGCAGCAGGCAGGTATATTGCAAGGAGCAGTGTAAGACTCTGACGAGCCTTAGTTTACTAGACTCCTTGAGTGAACAACACTAGGCTGGGGGATCGTTGCAAAAGCAAGAGGAATTTTATTGTTCCAGTATCCTGGGGTCATCCTATGTCCAAAAGGAGAGGCAACCTTGGGCAGCTCGGTCAGTGGACCTTTTATACAGTTTCTAGGAGTAGCATAGAGAAACAGTAGCTAGGCATAATATGATTGGCAGAACAGTGTGACTTTTAAACTGATTGGTCTTTAGAGAATGAAGTGGGAGGGACTTCCCTTGTCTGCGGATGGCCAATATCCGTCTTGTGGGATGTGTTCATGTGCTCTGGGCCTCCCCCACCCACAGGTCAGTCACCTCCCGCTGTGGTCTGAGGAATGTTAATTAGCCTCTCTCTTCCGGAGGAACAAGTGTTCTAAAGTTTCTGAGCTGACCTCTTCAGCAGGAAGCTGAGAGCTCACATCTTCAACCGCAAGTATGAAACGAAGAAATCAAACTGAAGAAGGCAGGGCTTTTGACTTTCAAAGCCTGCCCCCAGTGATGGAGGCCACACCTCCTAAGCCTCCCCAAACAGCACCACCAACCAGGAACCAAATATTCAGATCACCGAGCCTACGGGGGACAGTCTTATTCAAACCACTACAGGCAGTGAGG
Organism: Mastomys natalensis; assembly: GCA_021653895.1. Taxonomy (NCBI): domain Eukaryota; kingdom Metazoa; phylum Chordata; class Mammalia; order Rodentia; family Muridae; genus Mastomys; species Mastomys natalensis. The sequence goes on from JAJTUV010000102.1 coordinate 300,357, forward strand.
TTGTTTCTGTCATACTGTAGACTGAATTCAGGGTCTTGTTAAAGAAGCCCTCTGTTTACCTACTACTGAGCTGTTGTGTAGGAGATTGTTTCCGTCCTTCCCTTGTGTGTGTGTGTGCGGTTGTGCGGGTGTGCGTGGTGCGTGCGTGCGTGCGTGCGTGTGTGTGTGTGTGTGTGTGTGTGTGTGTGTGATGCGATGCATGTTTGTGTACAGGCATGGACCTCTGGGCTCCAACAGGCGTCTTCCTCAATAGATGCCCCCTTTATTGAGTGATGTAGAATCTCTTGTTGAACCCAGAGTTTGCCAGTTCCCTCTAGTTTAGCTGACTTGCTCTGAGGATCCTGTCTCTGCCTCCACAGTGCTGGAATGACAGGTGGATTACCACATCCACACAGCATTCATATGGATTTTGGGGGATCCAAATTCCACTTTATACACTCTGCATAGCAAATGCTTTACCATACTGAGCCACTTCCCCAGGGTGGCTTCTTATCCAACAAGCAGACACCTGATTCTCCAGTTACTAACCGTATGTGTTAGTGGGAACTATTTTTTGATGGAGAAAACTGAGTCCCAGTCAGGGTACTGACTGGCTTAGCACTCCTATAGCAAGCAGAGGCACAGCTGGCCCGGACTTCCACACCAGGGTTTCCCATTCTCAAACTCACAGGGCCTGAGACCAGCTCTAAGACACGGAAAGAAGGCTGGGACCCAGTCTTGATCATTTTCCTGAGCATTCATGTGTGTGTAACTTTGTGATCAGAGCAGAGCCTGGTCTAGGCTGTCCTTCTTTCTGGTGTATGGGGTTGGCCTCTGAGGTAGACACCTGAGGATCATGATACTCTATGATGCTCCCTGGGGACACTAAAGTAGACAGCGTCTATATTGTGCATAGATGGAAACTGAGGACTGAAGTGACTTCTCTGAGGTCATGGTAGGTGAGTGTGGAAAGAGGATTTGAGGGAGCCAAGCTTTGCCAGTTGCTAGTCACTGAGGGAATGAATGAATGGTGGGCTGAAGAAGCCCTGCAACACAAGGCACCGACTTCCCAGCATCCCCAAGTGACACTTGGCCTGAGGTGAAGCAGAACTGACAGAGGGACAGAGAGTAGAGGTCACATCAAGAGACCCCAGATCTAGGGTGAGGTGAAAGAACAGGTGCTTGCAGCTGAAGTAGGAAGAAGGTAGGTGGAGCCCTAGTGGCACCCAGGCAGGAGCATGAGTATAGGTGGAGTGGGGACTCTGTTCTCCTTTCTTATAACCACCAGGGATAGGTGGGCTGGCCGATCCTGGGGAACAGGACCCCAGAGGTGCTGAAGGCGATGATGGATTGACCCCCAAGGTTTTGTAGAACTGCCCTCACACTTACCCTGTGTTCTCTTTCAGATCTTTCCAGAACAGCAGTTGCAATAGATATGCCTCAATCCTGGGTGCCCGCCGTGGGCCTCACTCTGGTGCCCAGCCTTGGGGGGTTCATGGGATCCTACTTTGTGCGTGGCGAGAGCCTCCGCTGGTATGCTAGCTTGCAGAAACCCTCTTGGCATCCTCCTCGCTGGACACTGGCTCCCATCTGGGGCACACTGTATTCGGCCATGGGGTAGGTGGTTGGAGGCACTACCACACAGTGCCCTGGTCCCTCTGGAATCAGGCTGGGCATTGAGTGCCTTTGAAGAGGGAGGCCCACAGACAGAGTGGCATCATTTCCCACTGAGAAAGGGAGGATGGTGAGGCTGCCAACCTATGTGTTGCAAGACTGAACTTTTTCCTGCTTGTCTCTGGGAACCCTGCCTGGGCTCAAACTACTGAGGCTGTCCCATGTATAAAGGTCAGCGTGGACAATAGTAACACATGCCAAGGCAAACACGAGGCAGCCACAATCTCCTGGTTGTACTGTACAGCACCAGGCTGTGTGTCCATTCTCAAAAGCCCTCTGCAGCCTGCAATGACCAAGCTGCCGCATGCTTGTCCCCTCACATCCCCAGCCTTCATTCTGTAGCCACATACTGACTTGGGTTCTCAACTCAAATCTCTGTAGCCATCTTGTAAGAAACGAAGGCCTAGAGTGGGCAAGCAGCTTCTTTGAGATCATACAGAAGTCAGTAGCAGGCATACTTGAGCCATTGCCGTGTGGTCTCAGAAGAGGGTATTCCTCTTGGCCTTGCCCTGTGAGTCCTGATTGCTTGTCTGTTTCAGGTATGGCTCCTACATAGTCTGGAAAGAGCTGGGAGGTTTCACAGAGGAAGCAATGGTTCCCTTGGGTCTCTACACTAGTCAGCTGGCTCTGAACTGGGCGTGGCCTCCCATCTTCTTTGGTGCCCGACAGATGGGCTGGGTAAGTATGGCTGTAACTTGATTCTTGGGTCATTGGAGATGGCCCTGAGAGAGCAGGTGACACCATCATATCCCAGATGGGGTCAGTAGCTGTAGGTGGTGGGGGAGGCCTATAGTCCCTTTAGGAGTTCCCTGAGTCTGATGCAATGGGGCCCCTGTGGTCCCAGCTCTCGGAGGCTGAAGTGGGACAATCGGTTGAGCCCAGGAGAGGACTAGGCCAGCCTAGGTGACAGGGACCTGTGGACTAATGCCATCTCAGACCATCTTCTCTCCATGAAGAAAGTCTGGAGGGCCAGGCTGAAGTGGGTAGGGATGCCATCTTGGGTATAGAAGCAATGGTGTGAGACACTGACATTACATCTGGTGTCCTGTGTTCTGACACATAAGGATGAAACCTCTCCTTAAAAATGTTCTTGTTCAGATCTGGTGATGCATGCCAGGCCTTTAGTGCCAGCAGAGGCAGGAGGATTGCTGTAAGTCTGACATCCTGGTCTATAAAGCTGGTTCAAAGTCAGCTAAGACTACACAGTGAGATCTGCTTTTAAAAAAACAAAAGGCAGAGCCACTGTGTGTGTACCTTAGCAGTAGCCGTCTGGCCCCACACTGGCCTCCTGGGTCAGCACTTTACAATGTTGTATCTCCAGATCAGGGGCCTTTCAGCTGCTGCTCCCCTCTTGGATATGCTGTGTCCCCTTGGGGCTGTCATCCATACTCCACACGTGGCACCGTCAGGCAGGGATTTGCAGACAAGGAAACTAAGGGTGAGAACAGAGGCAGGCATCATATTCTAAGGTTCAGTAGGGCTAAATGAGGCTTCTAGACTTGGCAAGGCCTTAGCCTTCCCACCTTCTGTCTTTGCAGGCCTTGGTTGACCTCTTGCTTGTCAGTGGGGTGGCGACTGCTACGACTGTGGCGTGGCACCGAGTGAGCCCTCCGGCTGCCCGCTTGCTGTACCCTTACCTGGCCTGGCTAGCCTTTGCCACCATGCTCAACTACTATGTATGGCGTGATAACTCTGGCCGGAGAGGGGGCTCCCGGCTCGCAGAGTGAAGGCACACAGCCATCAAGAATGTACCCCTTCCAGTCAGGCACCATGAGTAGTGGCCAACGTGCTTTTATGACCATTGGGCCTGCTGGTCTACCTGGTCTTAGCCCAGGAAGCCACCAGGTAGGTCAAGGTGGTCCCTGCCTTTCTGCACTGCTCCAGGCATGCCCGAGGAGCATAGGGCTTTTAAAACTAAATAAAGTCTTTAACTTCATGTGTAACAGACTCTGTACTTAGTGGGACATCTGGCCTGTCAAACAGGCAGATGATGGCTATGCAGGATGGCTCTGTTGCTGCATGGGTCTGTCAGAGCTGTACCACCCAGGTTCTCCACCTAGGGTGACCCAACTGGCATGAAGAAAGTGTCCAGTCTCAGCACCCCTTCATATGGGTACTGCCTCAGCCTGCTTCCATATGCCTCATGGGTATATATGGTCCTTACAGGGCACAAATGACCCATCAGGTATCACAGGCAGTCATGCTGGACACTTTTGATGGGTAGTGCACCCAAGGCTTGGGAAGGGCTTCTTGGCAGTACTCTCCCATTGCCAGACATGCATATCATAGCGCTCCCAATTCTCCAGTGTTCTGCTGAAATGGGGTCACTTGCCCACTACTGGAGGCATCTTCTCTTCTATGCTATCACCAGCTCTTAGGACAATAGCTTTCTGCAACCTTTAATGAGAAGGGCACTTGGCCTGCTGGTTTAGACTGGTCTCTGGTTTGTGCTCATTCCCACAGCACAGGCCTCTACCGTTTACACTGATGTCCACGGCCAACTGGCTACAGAGGACCTGGACGGCCAACTATCAGCATGGGAGCCATGCTGATTTAGGATTAGAGGGAGCTGTCAAACACTTCAGTATGTGGTCAGCCACTGGCATCTCCCTGGAGGCCAAGCAAGAGCCTGCAGGGCTCAGCCTCCTACTTCCTTCAGCAGCATTGCTGTGGCTGCCTGGGCTCTCCAGCCAACTGCACGTGCCCACCTTGGGCACGTGCTGGCCTTTGGTGACCCTTAAATGGAGAAGCGATCAGGGTGTGGATGAATACCAGGAGGATTTGTCAGTGATATAACCACTGTCTACAACTGGCTGATGGCCAGGCCTGATGCTGGGCTAGTTGGCGCATGTGAAGTACCTGACTTCTTTAGAAAACTTTTAAATTCTATTTTTGTGTGTACATGCAGTGTCCCTGGTATACACATGGAGGTCAGAGGATAACCTGTGGGAGTTGATTCTCTCCCCTGTAGTTCCCAGGGAGGTCTTCAGGTTTGACAGTAGGCATTTTTTACTTGGTCCTCTGTCAGCCCCCAGAGCCTCTTAACTACCTCATGAGTTGTGGCCTCTCACCCCAGAACAAGTAGATAACACAGAGAATGCTATTTCTCAAGGACACCAGGTGGGGCCAAGCCTCAAACCATGTGACCTCAAAAGCCCCCTTGGGTTGGTAGTGTAGACAGGACGGGTCAGAGCTCTTCTCCAGCTTGGAACTGGGACTTTCACTAGGAAGCCAAACTGCCTGAGGGAGCTCAGAGATTTCTTTTTCTTCTCATTTCTCAAAGCACACATGGTGACATGTTGGGTCTGCCTGCAAACTTGGGGGAACACAGCTGGCCCACCAACCAGGCCTGTGCCTCTAGGGCCCCAAAGAGAAAAGACCAGGTGAAAAGAAGGCGTATTTTATTGCAGTATAAAAGGGCAGAGGCCGGTAGCTTTCCAGGGACAGGATCACTAGAAGTGTCTACCCTGCCCCTGATGGTGGCTGGACCCAACATGGATGGGCAGACTCCTAATAGGTGGCCTACATGCCCAGAGATGAGCAGGAAGAACCATGTCCAGTTATGCCAAGAGAAGGTCACTTTACCTTCACAAGTACAACCCACCACAGTGCCCCACCCACAGGAGAGTCTGGAAGCACCTCCCACCACTTAACCACACCCACATCCTAGGGGGCTGGATGTAGGTGCCCAGCAGTTACATAAACAACTGTGGCTGACTTCAAATTCCAGCAACAAAATTAGGAACTCGATGTTACATTGTCTTTCCGTAGGTTAAAAGAAAACCAAACAACCCCAAACCTCAGCACCTTGGCAACCCCAAACCTGGCAAGAGGCAGTCTGATTCCCACATGAAGTTCTCCCCAGAGCCATCTTAGCAGCTGTGGCATTTCCAGTCACCCCTGCCTGGACTCTGCCATGAAATGTCACAACCCTAGAGCACCCTGGCACCCTATCTACCACAAGAGCACAGTGGGACTTGGTGAGGTGCCAGCACGCAGAGACCATGTGGCTCTGAACAGCCCAGCTTCCCCGATGGGAAAAACCAAGGGCAGGCATGGCTGGGAAGTCTGCTGGTGGAGGCTCTGGTGTAGGATGCCGAGGCATAAGGCCAGGATGGCAAATGTTTCCCCTTGGTTGTTCTGGTGTCTGTGAGTGCAACACAGGGTTCTCGTACCCCACTTACAGCAGCCATGGGACAGGAGGGCAGAGACTCTGAGAGAATACTCCTGGCTCTAGTGGATACGGGGTTTCCAAACACTTGCGCATGGAACCCTGTTTCTACAGAACACTTCTTTGTCTGCAAACTCTCTAGATGCCAGGAGAAAAGCCCTTGGCTGAGCTGCAGACATGTCAGAGAAGAGAGGGTGCTAAGAGGTACAGAGAGTGCTGGGGCAGAACCCAGCCTTGGGACACCACTCACTGTCCAGCTCTGCCACACATGACCTGATATCCCATATATGAAGCAGGAACACAGCTTAGGAGGGCTGAGCCTTACTTAGGCCAAGGCCCTGCCTGGGGAGGAAAGGAGGGAAGAGAGAGGGGAGAAGGCTGGGACTGCAGACACAGTTCTGTGGGCACAGGCTGGAACTGGCTACGAGAACAGGCAGCGCTCTGGGCACCTAGATGATGCGGGTGACATGGCAGTCGTCGGTCTCGTCCAGAAACAAGGTGCTGAAGACATCGTTGAAGAATGAGGGGTGGTACTTGCAGGCTCGCTCACAGTCAGGGTTGAAGTTCACCTCCAGGATCTGGGGCTGCATCACCCGCTTTCCTGATGGTGAGACAGAGGTGGGAAGGCTGTATGGTAGCAAGGTCGGGGTACAAACCTGCCTTGGGAGGGCAGGTGGGGACTGTGATGGGCACAGACTTAGACCCCAATCTCCAGTGTGTGTGCAGAGCTGTGATCTAGAATGTACATTTCCTGGCTTGAGACCTGCTCCTCAAAGGAAGGTTGAAGCTACCCTTACCCCTAGGGCTACAAGGGCATGCTTCGATGGCCAGTTTGGTCAGAGGGAGTGGCATGCAGGGCTGGCAGGGTGGTTCCAGCCCTCCTGCCCCGTGAGTTCTCATGGTCCCAGTGGGCCGCCTTCCCCTGAACTGATGCAGGTGTTTCCCTCATGGATCAGGCCAAGATACCCAACCTGGACCACCTGGCTAATTATCCAGTGAAATTGTAGCCTCAGGCTAGAGATGGTTGGGTAGTTGAAAGCACTTGCTGTCTTTGCACACCACCTGGATTGAGTTCCTAGAATCCACATGGTGGCTTATAATCATTCTTAATTCCTGCATGCACACATGGACAGAACTTTCATATACATAAAACAACCAAACCAAACCATGCCATATCAAAAACCCTACTGCAGCCAGGGCTGTCCCAGGTGCTGCTGTCTAGGCCTGGGTGGAAGGGGTGGAATGTTCTGGTGTGGAGAGTCCCCTTACCATCTGGGTGGCTGTCCCACTTGAGCATGAGGTCAATAGCATATATGGCCCGAGATGAGGGGTAGTCGCAGAGGCCCATGGGTGGTGGCTTAGCACATGCCACTTCGAACAGCTCCGTGAAGGCCTTGAAGATCTCAGCCTAGGGAGAAGCCATGTTCTGTCACATGGTGTTCTCTGACTTTGGGACTAACAAGGCCCACTGTCCTTGCCTGAACCTGTCCTGAAGATGGACCAGGTCGTCCCTCCGACATCCTTTGTCTCTAGGCCTGGCCAGATGGCCATGTCAGCCTGTCCCCCCATGGCTGGAGTCCATTCCTGCTTTGTATTAAGGAAGGAGCCCAGTGCTTCAAGCACTCTGGACAAGCACTTGTCACTGAGCTGTGCCCAGTGCAGGACTCTACCTCCATCACATCTGCACATTTCCTGTCCTAAGACCGATCCCCCAGACTCCCGGCCCCGATGGGCTTGGATTCCTGGAGTTGTTGGAGTCTATAGCTCTTCCCTTCTTCTTAGGAATATTCTAAAGAGCCTCCAGAACTGACACACACAGGCCCAGAGTGCACGGGAGAGGATGGTCTTAGTCCAGCCATATCTACCTGTCTCAGTGGGAAGATGACCCTTTCTTGTAAAGGAAGGGTGTGGCTTCCACAGCCCCAAACAGGATAGAGCCCAAGCACCCACCTGAGCAACCACTCCAGGGAAACTCTGGGTACTGCTTCTCAAACTGGGGGATGAACTCATTATAGTGCACCTGTAATAGATGAAGTCAGTTACCAGGCAAACCATGCTCTAGGACATTAATCTCATAGCACAGGATTCGCCCAGCTTGGTCCTCAGGTAGTCAGGAGGACAGAGGCCAAGGTGAGGCTAGGCAGACAGACTCACCACTCCAAGCTCAGTTCTCCCTTCTATGAAGAGTAGCGCTCCCTGCCAGCCACTGACTGCTGGGTGCTGCAAGGCTCAAGCTGGGAACGAAAGGTCCAGGGCTCAGAGGCTGTCAGGCACAGCCACCATGCCCAGCTGAGCACAGCCTACTGCAGCAGAGCCAGACCACTGCAGGGCCCCCACAGGCACCCAGGACAAGATCCCTGGACCAAGATTTTACCAAAACATCTGAATAAGGAAGCTGAGATTTCTCCCAGAGAACGATAAGCCAGCACGGGCCCCTGTAGAGGTCCTGTGTGCATGTCTCATGGGACACAAGTTCCTGCACAAAGGGGCCTCTCAGGTAACACAATCACCAGGCAGAGGAAGAGAGCTCAGCCTCCCTGGGCTGGCTTTGAAAAATGGCAGGGGCTTCGATGGGTAATCTGGGTCCTGGCTTTCAATCCAATCAAAGGAACAACAGGGCTGCTGCTCAGCCCCACGGGGAATCTGAGGCAGCGCAGATGCCTGGGCAGGGCACAGAGAGGCACCTCAGAGAGTCGTTAGCCATGGGAAACAGGTTACTGTGAGGATCACCAACCTCTGCACTCAGTATCCACAATGTGAGGCTGACGCAGAAGAGCTGAGAGTTCAAGGCCAGCCTGGGTCACATGAGCCCATGTCTCAAAAATGTCAAAAAAAAAAGCTGGACAGTGGTGGCGCACGCCTTTAATCCCAGCACTTGGGAGGCAGAGGTAGGTGGATTTCTGAGTTCGAGGTAAGACTGGTCTACAGAGTGAGTTCCAGGACAGCCAGAAACCCTGTCTCGAAAACCAAACAAACAAAGAAACAAAACAACAACAACAACAAAAAAAGCCAAAAAAAAAAAAACCCCCAAAAACAAAAAAAAACCCCAACCAACCAACCAAAAAAACAAAACCCTAACCGAAAAAAAAAGAACTCAGGTGTGCCTACAGATTAAAAATCCCACATTTTAGGAAGGGAGGGGAGTGGGAGACAACATGGGGCTTTCCTGGTCTCCTGTCAGACAGGTCAGGACAGAGACGTTGATGTAACAAATCTAACAGTCTAGCTCCCCTTTCCAGCCCATACCCAGAGTTAGGACCTGGTGCTGCACCCTGCTATCCAAGACACACTGCCGGCCTGATGTCTGCCTTGTTGCCTTCAGCCCTGACATAGAGATCTCACTGTACCCGCTGTGTGGCAGTGCCCCCTACAGAGACCTCACTCCACTTACTCGTCTTGGGACCAGGGCACCCTGCCTCTCCACTGTCAATACCAGGAGCTCTTTAGTACCTTGGGAAGGACTTCCTGGGAGGACACGAAACCTGACTGTGATAGATAGCCAGAACCTACACTTGCTCTTGGGCCCCACCAGGCCCTACCTGCTTCAGCACCACATCCGGATCATAATTCATGACGGTGAAATGCTTCTCATAGTCGTCTAGGTCATTGAGGGCGAAGGGCCTGAGAGACAAGAGGACAGGCAAGCATGGCTCCCAAGCACTATGGAGAACAGCCACACATTGCTGGGGCTAGGATAGCCCCTCAGCCTGAGTTGGGAGTCAAGACAAGTGATGTGCTGTGGAGATGCTCTGTAAACCACAGTATGTCATTATGATTCTGCGCTGATATCCAGGAGTGTCACATTTAATATATCAATCATGTCACCGAACACTTGAGAAGCTATGGGCTCTGGGATGTGGTGGGTGATGCCCAGTGCAGGTGCTCTGGCCCCACAGTAAAGGAGGGGTTCCCCTGCCCAGCCCCCAGCCCCCACCTGACCCACTCACCGATTGGAGAAGCGTAACCAGAACACATCGTACACAAACAACCTCAGCGGCCTCACTGAGCGGAGCAGCACAATGTAGCGGATGTCAAACTTGACGTTCCCCACATCTTCTCGGGGGAACAAGACGGGACTTTCAATATACTTGGACACAACCTGGAGGACAGACGGGGACTTGCCAGTAGCTCCCAGCTCACCCAGCAGGATAGAGCATCTGGGAGCCCCTGCACCAGACTGGTCCATGATGGCTTCACCTGTGTCCACAAAAGGACTCCATGTGTGATGCCACCTCAGCCAGCTGTGGCTGCTCCCTCCTCTTCCTGCACCTTCAAACTCTAGCTAGGGCAGGGCAGACTCTATGTTCACCCCGATTTTGTACTTTAAAAGATCTACTTGTGTGTAAGAGTGGTTGTCCACAACAGAGTGTTGGATGTTCTGAACAGGTGTTACGGACTGCTGTGAGCCGCTATGTGGATGCTGAGAACAGAACCTAGGTCCTCTGTAAGAACGCCAAGTGTTCTTAGCACTGATCCATCTCTCCAATCCCTACCCTTTTTATTTAAAGAAAAAACATCCCATCGAGTTTCAGCATTTGTGTATGCACACATGTGTAAGCTAGAGTCAACCTCGAGTGCCATTCCTTAGGTGTTATCCATGTATTTTTTTTTTAAAGCCAGGGTCTCTCACTGGCCTGGAGTGTGACAAGCAGGCAAGACTGGCCGTGCTTGGCTCCCCTCCCCCTTTACATGGGCTCAGGGAATGAACTCCAGTTCTCATGCTTACAAAGCGAGCATTTTCTTCACCCACTGAGATATCGCCTGAGCTCTAGTTGGCAGGTTCTCAGCAATATTCCGTCCAGTCCTGCCTGCTGTCTCAAGTCCCCACAATGACTGACAGCCCTCAAAGTCCATTTCCTTCTGGCTTGTGCAAAGAATGTGTCCCAGCACTGTCGTCATGGCTGAGGAGCACCTGGTGTCCTGACACAGCTCCTCAGACAGCCACAGGAAGTACCGTCTCTATAGGATCATTCCACAGACCTGGGGGTTCCATGGGTGGTGAGCCATGTGCTATGGTGGTATGATTGGATCTCCACAAGCTGAGTGACCCTGAGTCACAGGTGACTCTCCTTTGTGTCTCTGCCTGTATCTGGAGCACCTGGGTTGGGGGAGCTGTGTGCCTACCTTGGGGGTGCTCTCTCGGTGTCGAATGATGCTGTGGAGGTTGTTGGTGACGTGAGTGTCCAGGCTGCGGGCCAGGTTCCAGGGCTTGCAGATCCAGTGGTTGTCTTCACCCCTAAGGGAAGACAGTTGAGCTATACCTGCCTTTCAGACAATGTGTCCTGAGGAGTTAGAGGCAGACTGGCCAGCCCCTGTCTTTTAGGAAACCCAATGTCATACCAGGTTAGGAGTGTAATGGAACCTAAGGAATGTTAGAGGGTGGAACCCCACCCTCTACACCCAAAGCAACAAGAGAAGCTTGTAGGTGCTCAGCTAAGGAGCAGGCTGGGCACGGGATAAGGACGGGGATAGAGTTGCTGCTTTATAATGGAACTGAGCAGCAGTATCTGTTCGCCATGTCTGGAGTCTAGGCAACTTACCGCCTCTCCCGGTGCTGGAAATAGCTGACAAACTGGGGCAGCTCAGTACGCAGGTTGAAGGTTCGGGGTAGCCAGGGGGGACCCTCAGGACCCCCAGCCCGGCGAGCGATGGAGGCCAGACAGTCCTTGACGGTCAGCAGGTTCTCACAGGGGAACTGGTTGAGTAGCACCTGTGGGCTCTCTTGGCTGAGTTTCCTATGGGTGGAGACAGGTATGACCAACAGAGTGGTCCGTTTAGCATCGTGGGGAGTGCGGCAGCCATCAGAGGCCCTGGGTATTCGGTGCAGGGCTGCAAGGTACCTACATGTAGTCCTTGATGTGTGAGAAATGGAAGAAGATGTCGGCATCAGTCTCACTGTCGGTGAAGGTGAAGCGAGGGTGTGTGAGGTGGCCAAGCACCTGCTGCACGTCGCAGTGGACTCTGTGGAGAGACTTGAGTGAGCAGTGGCCCAACTGCAGGCAGGAGCCTCTGCCCACCCCTCTCCTGTGTCTGCAAGCCCCAAGGGATACTCATCTCCTCTGCCCAGCTGTAGGAAGACACGCATATGGCCAGGCTCCCTGTAGGAGACAGGACCACAGCGCTTGCCTCACATCTGCCATCAGGAAGATGGGATGGCTTAGATGTTGGGTAGATGCTGTTTTCTCTTATGAAAACGGATGGCTAGGACTCAGGCAAGCATAGGGAGAGCTTAGCATCTGGGACTCTGCTTGTCTTGGGCTACAAACACTCCACTCTGAACAATAAACAATGAAGCAAATTTCTCCTCCTTGTAATGACACCAAACCTGAAAAGTTTCTATTCAAACCTACATCCTGGAGGAGGGTCAATCTGGCCTGAATTGGCTTAGGGAGGAAGAGCAATAAGCCACACCTGTCCTCAAGTGAGCTTTTAGGGCGAATCCTTCCTTTATTTACCATCTTATGCCCATGCTAATTGGCAACAAATCTGATTGAGGTCAGATGCATTATGGGAATGGACATGCACAGTGAGTAAAGGGCTAAGGAATCTAAGCTTCTTAGTTAAAATGGAGAAGCCAGGTATAGTGGTGCTCACCTTAATCCCAGCACTAGGGAGGCAGAGAGGGAGGTGAGTCTCTAATACAAGGCCAACCTGGTCTATAGAGCAAGTTCTGAAACAGCCAGGGCTACAGAAAGAAACCCTGTCTCAAACAACATCATCACCAACAAGAAACACCCAAGTTATACCCCTAGGAACTAACTTTCTCCTAACTCCATACAAGGAAACCTCAAACAGTAACTGGGACACAAAGTATCTCCAGTCTGTGGCCCACTCCATCAGTCTTGACAGTGTGTTCCTTTCTAATCTCTATTACCTCTGTTTTCAATATAGTTCCCTTGCTAATCTATGATCTGTGTGAACTTTCTTTCTTACATTCATTTGTTTGTGTGTTGTGCACACGCATGTGCACAGAGGCCAGAAGACAACTTGCAGTAGGGAGTTGGTTCTCTCCCTCCACCATGTGGGTCCTAGGGATTGAGTTTAGGTTGTCAGGCATGGTGGCAGGTGCCTTTACTGGCTGAGCCATCTCGCTGGCCTTTTATTTCATTCTCCAATAAGAAGCTAAAAGCCTGGAAACACCTCAAACGCTGCCATTAGGCTGACAGCAACCTCCCAATCCTGCTTGATCTCAGCCAGTGAGGAGTGCTAGTGCCCCCCAGAGGGCTCTCCTGAATCTGCAGGGCTCCGGTGACCTGGCACAGGTCTCAGGTCATACTTTAAAGGCAGCACAGAAGTGAGGACAGGGCCTAGAGGTGGCTGTATTTCTGAGGTCACTAAGTGTGAAGCAAAGAGAACTCAGGCCACAAAGGTGAGTGAGGAGGCAGCTTGGGCGGATGCTGCTATGGGAGGGCTCAGAGTGAGCCTAGCCTGCTGGGATGGGGCTGGCAGCAAGCAGTTAACCTGCCTGAGTCTAGAGTGAGTGTGAACCACGGCAGCGACCAGGACTTACTGGGTTCATCTAGTCCATTCCAGAGGGAACAGAGGTGTGTGTGGGAGTGGGGTTTGCAGCCAGATCTGTGTCTTAGGACATAGCCTTTGCTTGGCTAGGGCTCTGGCTTCAGGCAAGAGGAGGACCCCGTAGAGAGAGGCTGACCCTAGGACCTGGTGGACCTGGATAGAGTGGAGCACACGGCCCAATTCTAGCTGTACCAAGTGTGAGTAGCCATGGGTATGACATCTGGGAGCCTGCAGGGAGCGGCTCCTAGAAAGGGAGAGGCCCTGCTCAGCACTAGGTAGGTGTGGCTCTGTACTCAGGCCCTCTGGCATGGAGGCATAGTTTTCCCCATCATTGCCAACACCCTCAGACTACTTGGATTGGCTCTCCTGGCAATCTAGGTGCCTTTTCCCCTTGAGATAGGGTCTCACCCTGTAGCCCAGGATGCCTGAGAACTTGTGCTAATCTTCCTGCCTCCATCTGTCATGTTGAGATTATAGGAATGTCACTGAGCCTGGCTGTTCCTAATGTTTCAGGGCAAGTGTAACAGCTGCCTCCTCCAGGCAGCCTTGCCTGCTTTCTCACAGTTCTCTGTGATTCTAAGTACTCTGGTAGCACTGCTACTACGTCTAGATTCCAAACCTCCAGGACACAGCAACTGACCTGGGGCCCAGAAAAGTCTTGTTATAGAAGATAAGTCTCAGTGACAGCAGAGAACAGGGCTATGTACCTGAAGATGTGGCCCTCGGGACGTGCCACTGGGCTAATGGTGAGCGGCAGTTTCTCCTTGTTCTCCTCCAGAATGGCCTAAATCGAAGAGAGGCAGAAACAGACCTCAACAACGGAAGAAAACAACCATGAGCTTCTCCACCCTGTGTGCCAGGCCCCCATCCTTCACATCCTTGCCTCTCTCAGTGGCAGCCCAGGGCTACCTGACCTGACGCTCTGGACTCAGGCCTCTCAAATCCCCAAGAATCCAGGCTGGGCAAAGAACAAGACACACATTGTTCTCATTCTCCATGCTGCCTTCCAGACACAGTGGCGAGGGGTGCCAAACTTGTGCTGGGAGGAGTTGCTCAGTCTGAGGGGAGTCCCCCAGGGCTGTTCCTGGGCTAAGCTGGTTAACAGTTTAAAACATGTCCACAGACTCTGACACTCCCTTGAAAGGCAGAATGTGGTTCATCCCAGGATCCAAGGAGCTACTTTTAAATGAGCAGCAGAGAGCAAGAGAGAGATCTGAGCCCAGATCACAGTCTCAACTCCCTCTGGCTTGCTCCTGGCTCACTGGCTTCAATAAAAGCCAGTTGCCATATCTCAGGGACACTCAGAAGCCCACAGAGAGGCGCCTGTGTGGAGACGCCGAGACTTCTCCGACAGCCAGCTTGCTTCTCAGAGCCTCAGTGCTACACACGAGCATTTCAGCCTTAGGAAGGCTCTGACTCCTCAGCTGTGGGGCAGTCTATACACCCGGAAAACCCTGAACCAGAACCACTGCTGAGCACTGTCCCCCAGAAACTGTGGGAGGCAATAAATATTTACTCCCTAAGCTGCTGAACAATTTGCCACCAGCCCGGGTCACCCCAAGGCCAGATCACAGCCTGGACCATGGTTCTGAGTCAACAGGTTTCAGGTGAGGACTGTCTGGTTTCCTGCCTTTCCTTCCTGCAGGCTTCCCCAGGAGACTGCCAATCTTGATGATCATCAACACATAGCTGGAGGGCAACAGAACCTTCCCTAGCAGCTTCCAACCCTGCCTCAAGCACCCAATCCATGTTCACCAAACATGACTAGGTATGAGCACTCAGGAGCTGTGAGACCACTCTGAATCCACAGTTTCAGGTATGGCACCTCCTTTTGTCTTTCTGGATTCAACAAGGTGCCATGAGACCATGATTGTGGTCTGCTCTGCCCAATCAGCATCCTGCAAGCGAGCGTCCGCTACTACCCATGTTAACCTGCTTAACCCATCTACAACCTTCCCCAACTCAGACGTCTGCACGCCAGACTCAAACACAGTAGGTGTGAGGTTTGCAGCTTTGGCCGAGCTACTGCAAACCCTAGGTTTGGATCTCTACTTCTTTACACCCAAGATGTTTACCATCAACACAACTGTGAATACAGAACAGCCCATCTATGAGGTGCCAGGCATAGGCTCCTGTGTGTATAGACTTGACAAGGGAGGTGGTCCTTTCTCAAAGGGACCTGGTTTGGTGCCCTCCCCTAAAGACTTATTTTTATGTGTGGAGTGTTTACTTGCATGTGCATTTGTACACGTGTTCAATTCCCACAGAGGCCAGAGAGGGTGTTGGATACCATGAACTTGAGTTACTGATGACTGTGAACCACCAGACCTGGGTGCTGGGAACCAAACACAGACATTCTGTGGTAACAGCTAATGCTTGTACCACTGAATAATTTCTCTAGATGCTAGGGACTGTGCTCCTGATTGGTATTGGGCCTTTGTGAACTCATCTTAGTCAGGCACTTCTGAGTGAACCTGTAGGGTCCTGACTTCCAGTCTTCCCAGTGACAGCAGGACTCCCTGATGGCCTGTTACGTTGTACTATGTACAATACAGTAGGCCCTTCGAGCCTCAGGCTCCACTATTTCAGAGTCAACCAACAGTAGGTCAGAAGTGTCTTGGGGGGAAGAAGACCTCGGCGAGAATGTTCCCAAACCACATGACTGTCTACAGTGTACTCCACTGTACTGAGAATTACAAACTATCCAGGGAAGACGAGGGATACTGAGACAGTGCTGAGAGTTTTACGTGAGAAACCTGAGTACCCACAGATTTTCGTGTCCGTTTGGTTTTGCAACCCATCCCCATGGACACCGAGGAACAATTAGTGTCTTCTTGTCCCCTCTGAGAGAGCGCCATGAGAAGAGAGACAGAGTAGTGCATACAGCCAGATGTAGCTGCACAGACCTCCTCTTCCCAAACCCAGACCACCTAGGATCTAGACCAGGACAAACAGCCACACTGTGTGGCTACAGGAGCTGGTGCACAGTAGCCTCTTCCATGCCAGAGTAGCTAGTCTGGAGCCTGGAATTCAGCTGACATTAACACTTGGTAAATGGACAGAGAACATTCCAAAGACCATGAACACTAGGCCCAAGGTTGCAGGCGCAGGGCCACACCTGGTAGTACTTGGCGGAGGCTCAGGCGTAGAGGAGCTGAGGTCCAGCATGTCGGCGGGGGCCCAGGGCAGCAGCATGCATTTCCGGATCAGAGGGTCTGCCTCTCCGTAGGCAAAGTCCCGGTCACCTCCTCTGCGCCAAGACACGCATGCCCATCAGTGGGGGTGATGGAAAGCCCTCCCATGGCCCGGCCCATCCTCTGGGGTATGCAAGGCACCCCACTTACCGCCTGTGTCTAAGTCCCTTAGGGGCCACAGCAGCGTGTATGCCACTTGCTGGGGCATG
Source organism: Mastomys natalensis (assembly GCA_021653895.1). NCBI lineage: Eukaryota > Metazoa > Chordata > Mammalia > Rodentia > Muridae > Mastomys > Mastomys natalensis. The sequence continues at coordinate 317,102 of JAJTUV010000102.1, forward strand.
TAGAAGAAGGGAGCAGTGGCGAAGCTGGGCATGTCGGAGTGCTGGATCCTTGAGCCAAACTCATCCATGATGTACCACACTGGCACTTTCTCTTCAGCTGTCTGTGGGAAGACAATAATCCTTGGCCACATGTCCGCCCACCTGCTGTGTCTCTCACCTGTGCACCCAACAACCGCTGTTCGTCTCTGCCCAATTCTGAGCCTGGAGGTCCCCCTCAATCCTAATAACCGGCCCGGGCCTGAGGAAACAAGGCCCTAGGTGCCGTGATGGCAGGGATGAGTTCCACATACAGTACGCTGAAGCAGAGAGGCTCAAGGAGCTAGACAGGAGAAACCAGCATGGCTTTTCCCAACTGAGAGTGGGCAGGGCCTCAAGCCTGGGGGGGAGGGACCTAGAAGCTTGGCAGGGTGGTGGGAGAAGGCCTGAAGGTGAGTCAAAGCGTTCTGCTCTCCTCTCTCAAGGGTGGCGAGAACCACAAAGGGCAACAAGTTTGGAAGGGGTGCCCGGGATTAGTGGTCTGAGGCAGGGCTGTGTTCCATGAGTACAAAGGAAGAGTAGGTACCTTGCTCCCAGCCTTGGTTGGTCTGTCCCAGGTACCAAGATAAGGTCTTATATGTAGCCCTGGCTGGCTTAAAATTAGCTAGAGACTAGGTTGGCCTTGAACTCAGAGATATACCAGCCTCTTCCTCCTGAGTACTGAGATTAAAGGGGTGACCGCCATGACTGGCTGTAACTTGATTGTTTTGATTGGCAGTATCACCACCACCACCACCTTGGTTATTTTGAGACAGGGTTTTTCTGTGAAACAGCCTTAGCTGTCCTTAGCTTGCTTTGTAGAACAGGCTGGCCCTGAACTCAAAGATCCACCTGCTTCTCAAATGCTGGGATTAAAGGGGTGTGCCACCACACTAGCTGGTTTTATTGTTGGTATTATCTTTTTGTTTTGTTTTGTTTTATTTATTTATTTAAGATAGTCTTATTTATTTATTTATTTATTTATTATTTAAAGATAGAGTCTCTGTGTAGCCTTGGCTGTCCTGGAACTTACTTTGTAGACCAGGCTAGCCTGAAACTCAGAGATCCACCTGCCTCTGCCTCAAGTGCTGAGATTAAAGGTGTGCGTGTGCCCCCATGCCCAGCTGGTAACATACGTCTCATGAAGGCACTGGGAGGCAGTGAACCCACTCACCCCATGGGCCAGCTGGTAGGTCTGGTTGAATTTCCACATCTCCTCCAGCACTAGGGCCACCACTTCCGGGCTGGGCACTTCCCCGTGGAACTCGATGCCCATGAGGTTAGCCATGCGGTGCAGGAGTCCGGGTACCTGCTGCAGCTGTTTGCGTGCATGCTCCACACGGCATGTCCAGGCATGGTCGATGAGGAAGATGCTGCAGGCACAAGCAACACGCTAAGTCAGCGGTTCTCAACCTCCCTGACTCTGTGACCCTTTAAAACTGTTCCTCACGTCGTGGTGACCCCCAACGATAAAACTGTTTTGTTGCTACTTCATGATTGTAATTTTGCTACTGTTATGAATTGTGATGTAAATATCTATGTTTCCTGGTAGTCTTAGGTGACCCCTGTGGAAGGGTAGTTCAATACTCACTCACCCCAAAGGGGTCAAGATCCACTGGTTGAGAACCACTGCACTAAGCAGTCAGGGCGAGAATGAAAAGGGAAAAGGAGCAGAGGAAGAGAAGACACAGGATCTGGCACAGCCTCTCTGAGACTTTCTTTCCCCAGCACCTCAGTTATGGAGCCCTAGCCCAAGGCTACCACTCTGTCCCCACTCAGTGTGACTCTCTCTAAGCTCTCCCTCTCTAGAGCAGGACAATGGGAGTCCCTACTGACAGACATGAGCATCACACGGAACAAAGGTGGTCACGCTGACTGCCACCATGATGGAAGTGTCAATGCCTGGCTGCAGGTACAGGGCGAAGGCTCCTGCTGCCACTCTGCCGCTGCAGACTTAGCAATGACAGGCATTCAACATTCGAAGGCTCTACAGATTGGTAGCACCTGTGACACCAGCAGGCAAGTGACAGAACCACAGCACATGAGTACACGCACGTGTACCCCAGGACCTAAAAGCACCAAGAACTTCCTATGAGAGAGTTTGGGGCTGTCCTAATTCTGGTCCCAGCAAGCTTTGCAGAATTAGGGAGCTCCCTATATACAGGTGTCCAACGGACATGGCAGCCCCTCCCCTGAGCACATAGCCCCCTTGACCTCATCAGTTGAGGTCAAGTTCAGGAATTTATTACTGTGCTTACTTCTCTAGTATGTTTGCATATTCTGAAACAAAGGCAGGCTTATTCCTGCATAACAGTGTGTGACACAGAGCCATGCCCTAGAGGTGTGCACTTGGGGGTGACCATGAAGTATGACAATACTCATACCCAGGTAGGTGTGAGGTAAAGAGGGCTGAGAACTTCCAGGGCCTGGCAAATGTGAATAACTCAGAGGGATAAAGTCCTTAGGGCAGAGGGGACTTAAAAGGACACCTGTGCTCTATGAGGGTCAGAGCTGTCAACTTGACAGAATGGAGAGTCACCTGGGAGTTGGGCCTCTGGGTATGCCTGCAGATTGATTATGTTAGCTGACGTGAGAAGACACATCTGGAGATCCTGGACTGCTTAAAATACAGACAACAGCTGAGTACCAACAATGCACTCATTGTTCGTTTCCAGATTGTAGATATAATAGGAAAGACTACTTCAAATTCTTGCTATTGGATCCCCCTGCACCCTCTTTTACTTGTCACGAAAGACTGCTTCAAGCTCTTGCTGCTGGACCCTCCTGCACCCAGCCCACCCTTCACGATGGACTGTATCTTTCACCATAAGCCAGTACAAACCCTTTCTCCCTTAGCTGACTGGTTGGTGTATTTTATCACAAGGTTACTAAGGCAGGTTCCAACCAGTTTGTTTGTGGGTCCATCCCCAGCCACTCCCCAGAGTGCTGACTGTAGGACAGCATTGAGCTTAGTGAGGCTCAAGCTCCTGGGCAGTGCCTGAGTCACAGTAGGTAAATGTGAGCCCCAGGCAGGGGTGCTGCTCAGGGTGACCCCTACTGCTCTCTCCGTCTGGTGAAGGGGAAGATAAAAGTTTGGCACCAGGGATGCCAGGGAAACTCAAGAAGTTCCTTCCTTAGGCTTCGACAAAGCCTCTGGCAGAGGGATCCACAGGCCCAGCCAGGTCCCCGGGAGATGGGAAGTCCTGAGTCTCTGGGCAACACCAGGCCTGCTCTAGGTCTCAGGTCTTCCTGCTTCCTGGGAACCTTCCCCAGGACTGAGTCAGCATGGCTCAGGGAGAGGGGACAAAGGTCCTCAGCACAGCCAGGCTCTGTTAGGTCTTGCTGGGTTTAGAAGGCATATCTTTAGCTTACTGACAACCTCATGCAAGTCCTTCCTTCTCTGGATTTGCTCACCCTTAGCAAAACCCGAAGCTCTAGCACTGTGAGGTGGTGATCGTGACAGGGAGGTCACAGGGATGTGCTCTTGTGGGGCATCAAGCTCAACTCCTGGTCCTGATGAAACTATCAATAGCACAGATTAGACATCACCCCAAAGCCTGCAGAGACACCACTGGCCACATATATCACTGGGTCCAGGAGAAATCTCTCTAAAGAACAATGCCCAGATCCCAATCCTACCTGTTGGGGTCATCAGCCCGGACACCGCTCTCACTGGTCACAATGACCTTGTAGCAGAGCTCACCCCCAGGATTGGGTTGCTTTCTCTGAGCCTCCCTGGCGGCCTCGTCCTCAGCCTCCTCCACCTCCTCCACCTGCATTATCCCAAACATCTCCCCAGCGTCGAAAACCTAGGGCCAGAGCACAGTGAATCAGGGTGTGGATAGGAAACCCCAACCCCCAGCCCTTTACCTTCAAGGAGCAAGCCCTATTTATTATACAGCCTCTTAGCATCACCTAACTGAAGAACCGAGGCCTCACTAGGCACATCCCGGGGTCGTAATCTATTCCACAGTTTCCTGGGCCACCACTCACAGGACATCACATGTTGGCAAAGGCAGAAGGTATCCACGGCAAAATCATGTCTACGCCTCTTGCTTTACAAGGGAAATAAGGTCCCAAAGGCAGAGGGGTGGCTCTAGGGCATTGGAGGTGGAAGCGGCTCAGGTTGGGGCTACCCTGACTTCCTTTTCTCCAGAGCTATCCCAGGACAGCTGATATCAGGACAGCTGAGGCAGCCCACAGGAACCTTCCCACACTAGTGCAGTAGAAAGTGTGGCCTGAGGCAACCCTCAGGGCAGACTGGGAACTGTAAGATGCGTGCTTGGATCAGGCCAGGAATGACTGGGAGTCAAGGACAGCCCTGAGAAGCAACACATCTTTGTTTTCTCCCACGCTCTCTCCTGGTTTTCATCTTGTAGGGAACCCAGGCCTGTCATGAGCCTGCAAGAAGGGGTGGGTGGGGGAACCTCTGGAATCGAAGGCCCACTTGTGAGGTTTGAATCTTGACTTTGCCACATCTTATATAGATAGCAAAGTCATGACTCAAAAAACTCTCTGTGGCCTTCTTTCTGTTTCCCCATCTGTACTGCAGGAAGGTCTGGGGTTGCTGGGATAGTTAACTAACACAAAGTCAGGCATAGAATGGGGCCTGGGCTATGGCAAAGGCTCTTCCAAGCCAGGCTCCAGTATCACACATTTTGAGACTCAGTTTCATCAACTTGTGAAAGCGGCTATCATCCACTCTGTAGGACATCTGCAGGAATCAGATAACATGGAACTAAACAGGCAAGTTCTCCTCTCATACCTCTACCATTCTGGGGCAGCTATAACCCACTACCTACTCAGGCACAGACAAGCTTTGTGAGTCTAGAAGAGGCTCTGCAGGTGACTCACAGCTCGGCAAGGGCTAGACCTGGCTCCTCCACTAGGGGCACTCTCTGGGAGGGAGCCCTCAGAGGGAAAGATTCAGGCCTGTAGTTCTGGGGTATGGAGGGAAAAAACTACAGGTGGGAAGGGAAAGAAAGGCACAGGGGAGAGTGGCATGGTGAGAGAGGCTCATGGGATAAAGGCAAAGGCCCTGTAACCAAGCTTGATGACGTAAGCTTGGTCACATATTTCCCATGGTAGAATGAGAGAATCAACTCCTGAAAGTTGTCCTCTGACCTCCACATATGCATACACACACACACACACATGCATGTGATAATTCTATGAAAAAATGTGTGGGGAGCAGGGAGGTTACCATCCTCCAGGGTGGAGGCTGGCAGGCCAAACAGAAGATAAGGGAAAGCTGGTGCTTTGGGGAAAGCTCTTACTTAGACAGAAGAAGTGCAGAGTCTCAGCCAAGGTCTTTCTTGATTCCTGAAGCAGTCCTTGGTGAGAGGAGGCTTGCCCTCACTTAAAACTAAGGGGGCTGTAACCCACAACTCAGGTATTGCCAGTCAACCAAACCCCCAGACCTTCACCCCAGTTCTTCTGGGTGACACGCAGGCCCAACCTGAAGCCTGGCTTGATTTCTCCTCTACTCTGGCATGGAGGGACCAACCAACCCCAACCAACCTAGCTGTAAAACCCTAGGGAGGCAACACCAGTGGATGTTCCTGTAAGTGGGAGGGAGGGTGTTTTAAAAACATCCCCTGTCTTTTCTGTGGAACAGATCAAGGTAAGGAACCAGTGCTGATTGCCTGGTTGGGGGAGGGTGGTTCTTTGAAGGCAGGAAAGCAGTCCTGCTAAGCATTCCCTCTGGGCCTGGTGGCAGGTCTCACTGTGGTGACTCAGCTTTGTCTGGAATGGCTCTCAGGAGGGCCTGGGGGGTGGGGGAAACAATGGCTGTCCCTAGCTAGGCCACAGAAGTCCAAGTGAGAAGGGACAGGACCTTGTGCTGGAGTGCAGTCTCCTGACATTATCTCCTGAATCCCCTCAGGGAGCCAGGTGCTTGTGTTTTTCCATGCCTGCTTTCCAAATCAGACACGGCTTAGGTGGGAAGTCACCTGACCAGGAGAGAGTGTCCCTGAGTGGGATCCCAGGGCATTCCAAAAAAAAAAAAAAAAAGCCAGCCCCGAGGCATCGTGAGTACCCTCTTATCATCACTAATAAATGGGGGTCCAGTTCTACCTCAGCATTGGCCTGGGATCAAGGCAAGTCTGCAGAAGGTGGCAGATCGGAGGAGGGCCCACCAAGTGAGCAGAGAACCCAGTTAGAGGGAGTCCCCTCTGCAAAGAGGGGCCACTGACAGATGAGCCTGGATCAGTGATGTGGTAAATGTCTTGACAATCCGACTGAAGTAGAAAAAGCATTTAAAACTCCACCTACCAAACCAGTCACTGCAGCTGCTTGCCCTGGGGCTGACTGGGAGTTATAGCCTCAGGACGCTGCCCAGGACCGTCAACATTGTAACACTAGCACAGGGATCTTCCTCTGCATTTACTTTCCCACAGAGCTAGGGATGGAGGCGCCCCCATCCCCAGCACTCTATAGTGAGCTGCAGGACAGCCCTATCTACAGGCTTTAACCAGGAAATATCTGGCCCATACATAGCGTGGAACTGGATCAAAGACGGTGAGCCTGCCCCATAGCAAGGCACCTCCCTGTCTCCAACAGCCTCAGTGGGTCTCAGACAGGCGTTGTCTTAAGGAAAGCCAAGCTCTTGCTTCGGAAAAGACCCCCTGCCCAGCCTAGCATCTGCTGTCTTCAGCACCCAAACCCAGTTCTTAAGCAGAAGAAGCCGGACACCCCGTGGAGACCTAGCTCAGGTGAAAGATGTAGCCATTTTCTCAAAAGATGGGAAGACTTTCCAAACCCTCTCTTAGCGTCTTCTCCATGTCTCAGGGCCTCCATTCTCCTTAGTCTACAAAGGTAGACCTGCTACTCACGCCGCGGGAAGCAACTCCACAGAGTTCTACGGACCAAGCAGAGCTGCACAGAGCTGGCTGAAATGATGCTGGTGTAGCCTGAATCTAACAGGAGCTCCTGCATCCGCCGGAGCCTCAGTTTCCTCATCCGTAAGTGGAGTCGCGAGTTCTATTCCTTACATATCAGTCGAGGCGCTGGGATGCCGCGAGCCAAGCGCATGCCAGTTTGCAGGTCCCAACCCATTCTCGGCGGGCCCAGACCCTGCAGGATGGCGGCACATGTGCAACTCTCGGCTTGTATCCTTCTGACTCCCAGGCACACCTTGCTCCTGACCTTATAAGTGGCTCCCCTTCGGCGCTGCTGAGCCGCGCTCCCTACTCGACCACATAGCTCGCCCGCAGCCCGCGCCGCCCCGTACCTCGTGCTCCAGTTTGTGTAGGAGGCGGCCCCATAGTCGCTCCGGGACGCCCGAGGCGCGCAGCGTGGGGCCGTGCAGAGACACGAACTCGTCCAGCAGCCGCGCGTTCAGCCTCTCGGCGCGGCCCGGGCTGCCAGGCTGCGGCCCGAGCTGGCTCTCCATGGTGCTCGGATGCGCACGGCGCCGCCCACCGCGGAATTTAAGCGTACGGCGCGCACGCGCCTGCGTCCTGGGTTGCGAGGTTCCAAGTGTGCGCACGCGCGCTGGGGGGAGTGTCTGCCCCATTCATCATCAGACTACCGCGGGGCATTCTGGGAATGCTGCTTAGAGCGCCCAAGGTAGTCACACCCAGAGAGAGATCGTCTTCAAGGAGCAGATGAAGCTGAGATGGGGAGGGGTCCCGGAAGAGGCAGAAGGGTCCTCCTCCTTGCGCTGGTTACAATTTTGTTTCACTTGAAATGTTCCTTTAAATTTTAGTTTAAAAATTTTTTTTATTAGTTTTTAATCTTATGTGTGTGAGTGCTTTTATTTTATGTGTATGAGTGTGTATGTAAGTGCATAGCTCATGGAGGTTAGAAGACAGAATCAGGTCCCTTGGAACTGGAATTCCTCATAGGGTGCTGGGATCCGAACCCGGGTCTTCTGCAAGAGCAGTTAACTATTAAGCCTTTTCCCCAGCCTTGTTTTGTTTTATTTTATTTTGGTGTGTGTGTGTGTGTGTGTGTGTGTGTCTGCCACACTGTACTTGTGGAACTCAAAGAACAAAACACTGTAGAGTCTGTTCTCTTTCCACTTTTACATGGGTCCCAGGGCTCAAACTCAAATCATCAAGATCGCATGTCAGGGCTGGAGAGATGATGGCTTAGTGTGTTGATCATTTCATCATAAAATTTGCTAGATGGAGATAAAAATGGGGGTAGTTTTAAGTTTTTTTCAGTAGATGTATGTGGTAGTTTCGATACGTTTGGCTCAGGGAGTGGCACTATTTGGAGGTGTGGCCTTGTTGGAGTAGGTGTGTCACTGTGGGTATGTGCTTTAAGACCCTCATCCTAGCTTACTGGAAGTCAGTATTCTGCTAGCAGCCTTCAGATGGAGATGTAGAGCTCTTAGCTCCTCCTGCACCATGCCTGCCTGGATACTGCCATGACTCCTGCCTTGATGATAATAGACTGAACCTCTGAACCTGTAAGCCAGACCTAATTAAACATTGTTCTTTATAAGAGTTGCCTTGGTCATAGTGTCTGTTCACAGCAGTAAAACCCTAACTAAGACAGATGTATTTTATGTGTGCGAGTGTTTTGCCTACATGTATGCATGTGTACCATATGTGTGCTTGGTGCCTCAGACTTTAGCACAACTGAAGAAGCCATGTTAGAGGCAACATTGTGACCTTAAAACCTATTCCGCAGACTGCCCAAATGGGAACAAAGACGTAAGCCATCAAAGACTTGATCCAGGATCCAGGAACATCCCTAGATGGTCTAGCTATGTTTTCTGGCTTCTTGTTAATTGATGTTGACCAGGATGTGGTTTTAGTGCAGAAGAGAGACAAACTGAGGACTGGGTCTGCATGAATTGGGTAAGTTCCCCATGCCCCTGCCAGCCAGCAATACAGACTCTACTCAACTTTAAGAGTATCTGTGTGTATTGTATGGTGGAATTACCTTACAACAACAGAGGTCAGGAGAAGTTCCAGGTGTCAGATCACCTGGAACTGGAGTTATGGATATTTGTGAACAGATATGGATGCTGGGAACTGAATCCCAGTCCTCTGTAAGAGCAACCATTACCCTTAACCACCGAGTCACACCTCCACCCTTCTTTAAGGATCCGGTGCTGCCTTCTTCTACGTTTGCTGGTTCTATGAATAAAGCACAATTTAGAAGATTCCATCCCTGTCCCTGATACTGGCAAGTATCCCTAACTCTGGTACTGCAGTTATATAGCTTAGTGTTGGCTGTCTTCCCCCACACCAAGAGTGGGGGACACCATTCTAGGCTGGGAAACAGCAGCTGCCTCTTTCTGGATCCTGGAGAACTCTCCCTCAGTTTTACCTAGCAAATTGAATCGATTTATATTCAGACTTTATTCTGGCTTAAGGCATCTTTGGATTTCTTTTTCCTTTACAGGGTCTCACTATATAGATCTAGCTGTCTTGAAACTCAGTATGTAGTATAGATTGGCCTGGAACTCACAAGAGATCCATTTGCCTCTGCCTCCCAAGTGTTGGGAATAAAGTTGTGAGCCACTCCACCTGGCTGGACTATGGTATTTGTCTGTCTGTCTGTCTGTCTGTTAGCATGAACAGTTAGCCAGAAGCAGAACTACAAGGTTAGTACATACAGAGACTTTGGGCTGGTGGTGCTGTCTGTGTGCTGAGTTGTATGGCTTGAATGGTACTTGCACTGTGGTGTCATGTCTGGGTGCCTATAAAAATGGTTTGAGTGGCCTCTGATTTTAAAATTCCTTTCTGTTTTATTTTGTCCTGTCAGATCTCTGGCTGAGAAAGGAAGTACCACAGTTTCCATTCCTGGTAACAGTCCCCTGGGTCATGTTCAGCAAATATGTCTGTCCTTGTGTCTGTATGAACAAAATAAGCCCTTGATGTCTCCTTCCCTCTTCGGAAAGGCAATGCCTTTTGTCTCACACACACATTTTTTTTTTTTCCTGTCTGCTTTCTTGCTTTGTATGAGGTTTGCTGTCCAAGGTCATGGAGATTTTGTTACCTTGGCCAGCTCTTGCTGCAGTGTAATGCAGAAACTCCCAGATATCTGTGAGACAAAGAATAAAATATGTGAGAGAGTCCTTTTAAAACTCTAAGCGACAGTGGAGTCTGCCTCAGATCTGCCATGTACGGGAAACTTTAACAATATGTTAGACATATTGTTAGATATGTATAGACATGTGATCACGTGTCATAAAGTAGACATGTGATCTTAATTTGTTATATTATGAATGTGATTTGTGTTCAACTAACTCATAATAAATTGTTGAGTTTATTATTTTGCTATTATATATTATTACACATAATATATACATATTATATATACTACATATAGTATATAGCCATATATTATATAATTAATATATAATATATGTGTGTATCTATCTATCTATCTATCTATCTATCTATCTATCTATCTTTATTTGTTTATTTAATCTATGGTTAGCCAAAAGGAAAAAGTAAAGGTGAGAACAAAATTAGAACCTAAGTATAGCACATAAGGTCCAAGCCTCTTTTAGTTTGGTTCATATTTACAGTGATTCAGACCGTGGTCTCCTGGCCCTGTTGCCTTGCGGGAATTTATGGCCTCAAGTCATGAGGAATTGAGTCAGGCCACATAGGTGATAGCTCCTAGCCATAGAGTATGGTCTCAGCCTCTCTATTCTGTTAGGTGATAGCTCCTAGCCATAAAGAATTGTCTCCGCCTATCTATTCTGTTCCACCTGCGGAAACAACAAGCCCATGTACCAAAAAGCAACCTACCCTGCTCCCAGTCAAACCACAAAAATAGCTGTAGCTTCCTGGTATCTGTGTGTGTGTGTGTTGTGTGTGTGTGTATGTGTCCCCTAGCCCCTCTAAATGAACACTGTTAGGTCGGTGACTATAGAAGGTTTTGCTGGCAGCATTCTTCAGAAAGCAGGTTTCTGCCTGACAAAAGGAGCCACTTCTGTGGTCTTCCCTTGTCTTTGGCTCTATCTGTAGTTATATATCAAAGACCATGCTCCCCCCCCCCAGGCTCCTCTGGTCCCTAGTAACACGTATCTTATGAAGATTGATTCTCTCACACTAGACTCTTAACCCTTCTCATTGCCCACACTAACCTAGTCCCAGGCTGTTCTGCGTCCAGCTCGCCCGCCTCCACAGCTGCTCCACTCATTAAATGGCTCCAGAGAGATGGAGGATAGTTCTGCCTGTGGCTAGTCTACTCTCCTCCCCGTCCTTCTTCCCCAGAGGTAGCCATGGCTACTCTGGACTCTTCTAGATGCCTCTGGCTAGGCGTTCTCTCATATCTACAATAGAAACTTTCTCCCCATGAGCAGACATTTCAATGGCGTTACTTTAACTTCTCTTACCTGCTCAACCTTCATCCCTCAGAAAGGTTGGGATCCTTCACTGTCCCATTAAATCAGCCTCAGCCTCTTGAGACCGGGTCTGCTACTCTGCTCACTTTCCTTATAGAGGACGCCCCTCATGGCTACACAGGACCTCCACCAAGCCCTTGCTTGGCACCCTCTCTGGCTTCCCTGCTACTCTCTGCGCTCACCCCTGAGTTCCCCCCAGCACTGACTTGGCTGCAGATGTTCATCCTGCTCTCTACCCAGGGCCCTTGTCTGCCAAACCTGGTAGTTCTCATTGCTCTTCAGGCTCAGCTCACAAGTCACCTCCTTAGTTAGCCGCGAATGTACAAACATTTAATCAACATAATCGGCATACTTCTGAGAGAGAGACAGAGACAGACAGAGACGGAGACAGACAGAGGGAGACTAATAAAGGCTCTTACGTCATGAACATCTGAAGTATGCCTTCCATGCCTGAAGAAGGTTTGTGTGCTGGGAGTGGTGCTGAGGTGCACACAGCAAATGCGTTTCTCATTCACCACAGAGCCCAGTGCGTGAGGTTCCCACGCACACCTCATCCAGAGAGACAGCAGTCTGCAAGCAGGAGAACCCAGGGCTAGTCTCACTAGCAAACCTGCTGGCATTCACGGTCCATCCCCAGAGGAAGAAAATAATTATACTGGGTAGGATGGTTAACAGTTCTATGTACTTAAAAAAAAAAAAATCCAGCCAGGCATTGGTGATGCATGTCTTTAATCTCAGCATTCACTAGGTAGAGGCAGACAGATCTCTGAGTTCGAGACCAGCCTGGTCTACAGAGCAAGGACAGCCAGGGATAAACAGAGAAACCCTGTATGGAAAAAAAAAAAAATCCTCTTATCAGACAGGATTGTATATTTCATTGAATTATATACTCTTTGCTTTTGACATTTGAAAAAAAATGTTATGTTATGAAACTTTCGTTTTCTTATTTCATTTTTGCATATGTATTATGTGTATGGTTGTGTGTATTTCCATATGTGTGTGGGTGAACATGTCCTTTGCCCAGTGCCTTGCAAGCACTTGCAAGCAGCCAGCAGCTTGCTTCAGGGATCCTCATGTCTCTCCAAGTCCTGAGCACTGGGATTGCAGGCAGGCCTTTATGTGGGGTTCGCATTTATGTGGGTGATGGTGACCTGAGGGCTGGTCTCACTCCTGTCAGGCAAACACTACCTACTGAGCCATCTCTCAGCCCCCTTTTCTTTTTTCAAGACTGGCTTTGCTGTGTTACCCATTGTCAAACCACCTGGATATTTGCGTTTATCCCCAGAGCTTTGTGCTGCTCTCGGCCTTAGAGAGCTGCTTTCTGCAGTGGCAACAGTTAATGCAGAGATTCAGAACTGTCCAAGGGCTGAGGGTAAGTGACTGCTGAGTGCTCAGCCAGAGATGGGACATCTCTAGGCCCCTCCCCCACTACTGACATTCAGGAAACGACCAAGGTAGTGGGCATGGAAAGGATGTGAGAGCCAGAGGATGGGGAGGCATGTCTTCTGGGCATGGCATGGCTGCTGTACCCACAAGCCTGGCTGCTGTACCCACAAACCTAGCTGCTGTACTCACAAGCCTGGCTGCTGTACCCAAAAGCCTGGCTGTTGTACCCACAAGCCTGGCTGTTGCACACACAGGCTCACAGAAGCTATGGTTACCTGCACAAGATCAAGCCAGTTCAACATCAATCATGGATGGGCGAGGGAGCAGTCATTGGCTGCTGGGAAGAGAGAGCTACTTCTCTTTGGATATGGTCACTTGTGGGTTGCCTATGTCCCAGCAGATGATCCCACATGCATGCACATATGGGTAGCATTAATTGGACTCAATGGGATACATACATACATACATGCATGCATGCATGCATGCAGACATGAAATTGAGAGGAAAATATGCTAGGTGGGGCAAAAGGGACTTGAAGGGGCCTGGATATGATCAAGATATATTATATACATCAGTGGTTCTCAGTCTTCCTATCGCTGCAACCCTTTAATACAGTTCCTCGTGCTGTGGTGATCCCAGTCATAAAATTATTTCCTTGCTACTTCATAACTAATTTTGACACTGTTTTGAATTGTAATGTTAAATATCTGATACACAATCCTGAATGGGGTGTAACCCACAAGTTGAGAACCGAAGATAGACAGGAACTAAAACAAAGCATATAAAGAAATCTTTCAGGTGGGGCTGATAGTTCAATGAGAATGTCCTGCTCTTGCCGAGAACCGGAGTTCAATTCCCAGTACCCACATCATGTGTAACTCCAGCTCCAGGATCTCAGATACCCTCTTCTGGCCTCTGACAACAATGTTGTTATATGTGTATGCACACTCACAGAGACACAGACAGACAGACACCCCCCCAAACACACACACACACACATGCATACACACAAGTATATAATTACATATACAATCTTTACAAAAAAATTAAGAAATCTTTCCCATCACAAGACCAGGAATATATCCTCCTGGAATTTATTTGGTTGGAATAGAGCATCAAAAGTTCAAGGCCCACCTACCTGCACGGCTTTCCTCCCTCCCTCCCTCCCCACCTCCCGCCCTCTCTCCTTCCTTCCTTCCTTCCTTTCTTTTCTGGATTGCATTGGCTTTTCCATACCCTCAGTCATAAACTCTAAAGGAAATAAGAAGTGAACAATACTTCAGCTCACTTCCTGTTTATTATTAAAGTGATTTTCACAAGTGTTTAATTACATGCATCGAGGGAAAGCATGGTAGAGAAAAGCTTTGACTATCTGAGCAGCTGGAAGGCAAATGAGGTTATGTGGATATTGGTCACTGTGCATTATGACTGCCACCCAGTGTCTGGACAGACTGAATGTGTGGGGCCCAGGCTGAAGACCGGGGCACAGGAGTGCATCCGTCTCTTGAGCAGAGTGGATAGTTTTCTGGATGCACGTGGCTCTGACCTTGGCATAGCTTGTGGTTTCTGACAGCTCTGTTTAAAAGCCCAGCTGCTTCCTGTTTGTGCTGACAGACACTGCGCCTTTCTCATGTGCAGGGCTGAGGGCCACTGGGTCTTTGCAGGCTTTGTAGGTGGTGTGATAGTTCATGTCTGGATGGTGACTGGTCTGGATGGACCCTGACTCCTACCCAAGGGATGCCAAATTCATCCTCCCTCTGAATTGTGTGTTAGGAAAGGTGGGGTGTCACCAAGGTCAACACTAACTCTTCTAGCTCCCCACTCTTTATTTTGGGCACGTTACGTGGTCTCTCAGAGCTTCTAGCTGAGCCCTTTGCACTGGCATGTCTGGGTGCAGGTTGGGGAGGCCACAGCCAGCAGAGGGCCTACTTTTCAGGGCTTCCATAGGGTGCTGGGGGAGAGCACAGGTTCTGCCACATAACCTGGACCTGAGGAACTCCCCTTCTGGTACCTTGACAGAAGTTTTGACTTCTTCAGTCCTGCCCTGAAGAGGAGCTCTTTGCGCCATCTCTGTGTCTTTGCTCACAAGTCCTTCGGTCTCAGTCTGAATGGTCTCAGCCCGGCACTGCCTGCTTGAGCAGGAGGGCTGACCTATCGCTCTGCATCTTTGGTGAAGTAAAGTAAATGCTTGCCAGGTCAGTCGCACATTCCAGGCTGGCCCCAGTGCAAGGAGAAAGCATGGGCTCTCCTGTCCTCTGGGTCTTGCAGCAGATGAGCAGAAGGCGGCTGTGCCAGCTAGGTTGTTTGTGACCTTGTTGTTCCCAGTTAGTCTTTCTAGAAGTCTGGCATACACTACGTACTCAGGAAATGTTTGCTGAGTGACGCAACTCATTTTAGGCCCGTAGTTTTCTGTTGAGAGGTGGGACGAGAGGAGGCTCCATAAGATATTCAGTTTCTATGTCAGCTTAGGATCCACTCAAGCTGGACCAGCCAGGGCCTCCTGTAGAATTCAGAGGTGGGCATGCAGGCTCCCTAGTAAAGCTTTTGCACCAGGACTTCTGGGCATGAATTTAGATTCTATTTCATCTGTGTGCTCTAAAGAATGGCAGGAGGGGAAGGGTGGCCTTGGGCTGTGGTGTGCACTTGAGTATGTGACCACTCAAAGTCAGGAGGCAGTTAGGAAAGACTATCTTCGGGGAGTCAGGGTTTGGGAAAGTAGTCACCACCAGTAGCCAGTGAGACAGGAGTTGGGGGCCACGGGTAGTACCTGCTGATTGTGCTGCCTGAGATTTGGGGATGGAGCCAGGATGAGAAGGGTAGTGTAGCCATAGCGGCAGGCTATGTAACCAGAACAAGTGGCCAGGGCAATTAAAAGGCCCATTTGTAGTGGGAGATGATATGCCCCACTGTTGTCACCAATGAGTGGAGGGCTGGGCTGGCCACTGACCTTCAGGGCAGGTCGGTCTCCTTCCTCATGCAGGTATTTTCAAGATAAGTGCCAGGAGGTGCTAGGAACACAGGGAGGCTTTCTGCTGCTCTGCTGGAGTGCCTTCAATTCCAGGTCCCACATGATGACCATCTGGAATCCAGGGAACAATGTGGTTTTCCTCTCGCCTCCATAAAGGTCTTCAGATTGCTTGGGTACGAAGCTCTACCAGGAGGGGTACCATGTGCAATGAAGCTGGAAGGACACAGCACCCCCAGCTTTTCCCAGGTGCCAGGGTTTTGACTGTTATTTGAGGGCCTCGCAGGTGGGTGTCGAAAGCTACAAAAGGACTTGACCATGAGACTGAGGGGCCTGGGCTATACTGTATCTACATCTACCCCAGGGAGCACTGGGTACGATGTGGCCACAGTCGGGGTAGGCATTCTGGAGAGAGGACATAGTTGGGTTTGTTAATGGGTACACAGGTGGCAACTGCCAAAAGCCACTCAGGAGTTGTAGGCAGGGCTTAAGGCGAACCTGAGAACTCTTTCTGATGTTTTCTGGTTTTTGAGAAGATTAAAAACTAAACCTGAAGCCCTTAAGTGGGTTAATTTAATATGTCAACTTAACTGGGCAGGGCTGAGCCCCCAAATACTTGTGGTGTGGTAGAGCAGTGGCCAGTGTCCTGGGATTAATTAGCATAAGAATTTGGAGCTAGAGAAGAGCAGGTCCTCACGTGTTGGTCTCTTCCTTCAGTAGAGTGGTCTGCGTGGGAAGCAAAGTTGGAGGGAGGGCAAAGTCACTACTGAACCTGGGACAGGCAACCCACACAGCACTCCTGGCTCAGGCCTTCAGACTGGCTACACAGATACCCAGGGTCTCTGGTTTGAATACTGCCACCTTTCCTGTTTGCCAGTTTGCAGATGATACCTCATATCACTTCTTGACCACCATAACTTTTGAGCTGATTCCCATAATTCCTTCTTAGTGTGTCTCCATATGTCTTTGTTTGCTTTGTTTTCCTGGAGATGGTGAGTGTTGCTGTGTTCATTTTGAGGGACTGAGGATGACTGTTGGCCCAACTGAAGGATAAGAGAGCTTCTCCCCAGTACAGCTGGGCTGCAGGCTTGGGAACTGCAGAGGCGGTAGGCCCTGACCCTGACCTTCCACTAGACGCAGAAAGTCCACCTGCCATGCTCCAGGAAAGAGTAATGGCCGCTGGTGATCCCTTCTGCCTTGTGGGCCCATGTGGTAGCCACAGCTTCTCCCTGAGTTCCAAGCCTGTGTTCAGATGTGTTGTGCCCTGTCATCAAGCTGTGGTTCTCCAGGCCTGGCTCGCCGGCTCACACATCTTCAGTCTTCAGTGAGCCACATGTGTTTTCTGAAATAGGACATTTACGTGCCATCGGGCTGGGCTGGAGACCAGGAAACCTTGGAATTCATTTTGAGATCCCCCCGCCATGCTCCTCCAAGTTCAAATATCCATTAATTTGAAAAAATACAGACCAGTTTCTACGTGTATCTGACTGCTGGCAGCCAGCCATCTGAGGCACAGGCAAGGCCTCTGTGTGAGCGGGTGCCATGTAGCCTGGCCACACAAGGGCTCCTCTCTTTAAGAGATGGAGAAGCATCAGGGAGGCTCCCAATAGTCTTTGCCTTGGAGGCCTCCTCTCCTGGGCCTTGCTTTCTCTCCTGTTGCAGTAAAGAGTAGGGGCTGCTCTGAAGACAGCCTGCACATCCCTGAGGAAGGCCTTGTTTCTGGTGACCTGCAGGCACAGTGCAGAGTCAGTGAGTGGGTAGGGATACTTTCCACTGTGTCCTGTTGAGGGTAGTGACCTTGCTTGTGCAGCCCCTCCCCCACCCCGTCAGTGCTTCACCACAACACCTAGTCCAGTCCCCCAACAAGTCACACTCAACAGCATGTTCAAGCACATGTGTGTTCTCCCCAGGCCTGCAGGGGTGGGGTGGGGGTGGGGGTAGGTGGGACAGTTGGCTCCCCTCACTGGGAGGTGCAGTTTAATTACCGGGGGACTGGGGTGGGGTGGGTGGGGGAAGGCTGGCAACAGTGGTTATTATTACATTGCTGAAGAGAACCCTTCTAAAATACCCACCCACATAGAGAAGCATATATATTTAATATTTATATATATATATATAGAACTTCTTTAGATGTTCTATTAAGGCAAAGCACAAGCACATGGACTCCTCTCCTGGAGGACCTGTCCCATCTCTCACGGAGCCCTTGAGCTCCATGGCCTGGCTTGGTGTCCTGTGCCTGTGGCCGGAGGAGCTGGCAGGGTGTGTTGGTTCCGCAGGCACTGGCACAGGCTTATCAACTCCCAGATGGCACCACCACACACCCCTCCTGCCCTGGCCTGGCCCTTTGTGGGTGATGATGGCCCATGCTTTCCAGAGCCTGCAGGGAGTTAGCCACACTCCTCTCTCCCAACTCATCAGGCCAAGGGCACTGTTGTCCTGCTCCCCACATGGTGGGTACCGTGTGTCCTGGCCCAGGTAGACCCCACTGGGGTGGTTCAGGAGGGAATACTCTAGGTGTCCTGGGAAACAGGCAGAGGTGGGTGAAGGCTTTCTGAAACAGTGTTTCCACATAGGAGTGGCAGACCCACCCAAGGGTCTGTGCTGGGTCTAGGCCTTCCACGGGGGTGGTACAGACTGGATGGCTTTGCCAGAGGCAGGTGTCATGGGTCTCTCAAGGCAGCCTGGGGGCCCATGGAGCCTCCTTTCAGCTCCTACTGTGGAGGGAAGGCACATTCTCCTCCCACTTGGTTCCCACTGTCCCCACGCAGGACAGCTGGCTGGTTATTTGTAGGGCCGCAGGAACCGAGATACTTTGGAACGTAGAAGTTTGATAAAGGACCGGGGGAACATCTCCTTTGACTCCTGGGCTGTGTATTTGAAGTAGTTTTGTGGGTGTGCCAACACGTCAAAGAGGGCCTTGATCAGCTTCTTGTCCTGCAAGACACAGGGACACCATGGGACAGAGCGCTGGCAGGGGACCTAGTTCCTACCTAAACCAAATGGCAGCTCCAGGAAGAACTGCTTGAGGGCAGTTGGCCATTCTTGTGCCTGTCAAACCATCACCGCACCCCAGTGCCATCTGGTGGAACAGAAGGCATGGTGCACCAGGGGAATGTGGCCCCTGTTTCTGTTTTCCCTGGGCTGAAAGAGCTACTGCCATCCAGAGGATGAGCCCGGCCCCACCGCATCAAACCTGATCCCAGCACTTGGGACAGTGGCTCTGTGTGACAGTCAGTTTGCCCTCTATGATGTGGTGTCCTGCTTCTCAGGGCAATGAGCAGGATGGAGAGGAAGAAGCCCACACCCAATGGCAGTGGGTAGACTCCACTGATTTTAAGACACTGTCTACTGAGCCACCCACATTTCACAGACGGAAGAGTGAGACCGAGGACTTCAGTCCAAACACCTCACTAGGTCTGGGTCCCCATCTCCCAGTCAGCTTGTCTTAAACCTCATGGACTGGGGGGTGGGGGGTGGGGCAGACAGTCTAGGTCCAGTCCTATGTAAGGGCCCTTGATCCTACACCCTCCCCCCATCCCTTTTCCAGAGGTCAAGAGTCAGGGCAAGGGCAGGGATGGCCCCGATCATTCTCCCAGAACCAAAGGGATTCCCTTCCAAAAACTCACTTTCAAAATCTCCTGATGGTTCTCCGAGGCATACAAGCGCCCGTCGCGCACGATGTCTTCTATTAGCTGCTGGTAGTCCTCTGGGAGCCGGCCAGCAGGGAGAGGGAAGGTGGAGGGGGCTTGAGACCTTACACCTCCCTCCTCTGCCCTCCCCAGCTCCCTGGACCCGCCTTGCATAGCTGGTGGTGGCTGGATGTAGCTGTGTCTCTTGGCCTTTGCTCTGGGGTCCCCTCCACCTGCTTTGTCCTCCTGGTGGCTTTGCTGCCCCTATTTAACCTTGCAAACCCTGGTGGGGCAGGACCTTCTGTGAAGCCCACAGACAGTACCCATGGCCCCCTCCTCACCTGTACCCTTAGACCCCTTGGGTTTCCGCATTGCCTAGCCCTCAGTTCTGTCTCTGGGTTTGTGCTCTGTCAGAGGCAGGGATGCACAGCTCATTTCTGAGTCCCCAAGCCAGGCCTTGGCTGGCACAGAGTGGGCTGTGACAAGATGGTGGTGCCTTACCGTCATAGGTGACGTAGGGCACTTGAAACCCTTTGCCGCTGTTGGCTTCGTTGGATTTGAACTGGATCCAGAGTTTGCGGGAGCGGGAGGTGAAGGCAATGGGCCGCTCGTAGGTCTGGCACGTCTCATAGGTGGTGACTGATGTGGGGGAGGCTGTAGGGATGCAGGCCTTTGCAACACTGCCCCAGGCCTACAGCTCACTGCCTTAGGCCACTCACCTCCCCCACGGATCAGCCTCCTGTACCAGAACACCCAGCTCCTCTGGTCCTCCCTGGCCCTGCCCTTGACCTGTTGTCTCAACCTTCTGAGGCCTGTTTCCACTTCCTGCCCGTGAAGCCTCCCTGCTGCTTCTTGCCTCCAGCCCTGTCCCTGTTACTCTGCTGAACTCCTAATCTCCCCTAGGCTCATGGCTCCTCCATGACAGGGACAGGCGACCAGCTCAGGCAGGTGTAGGAGATGAGCCAGCATGGACCAAGGTCACCAGAAACTCAGGCTTAGAAAGTCCTCTCACCTGGGGCTGAGTGACAAGGGTGAACTCTGAGCTGCCCCCCTGACCCTCACAGGAGCGTGGCCTGTGGATGGTCCGTGGGCTAGTGATGAGAGTGGATTCAGGATGGGAGTCCCAGGCTAGGCTCTGACCAGCTGGGCAGGGCCCTCACTCCTTCTGGCTATAACCCTCCATTTGTACACTGGGGCTTTCCGTCCTGTCAGCCGACCAACAAGTACGTCTATGCACGAGGACACAGGCTTCACAAGAACTTTGGCTGAGTCACCCCCTTTCCCCACCCCATCTCTCCACCCATGGATGGTCGAGCTCCAAACCAACTATGTAATTCTGTGCCTGTTTGGGTCTTCTCCCTTAATATTCTGGCTCACAGTTCACTCCTATGGGTGCTCACAATCCCATGACAGTAAAGTCTCTGGTCAGGAAGCTGAGTGTAGGACCAGGTCACTGCATTTCTCCACCTCGGCTGAAGGCTGGCTCTCTGTTTATCCCTCCTTTCCTTCCCTCACCTGACAGCGTGCATAGCTAGTAGCCAGGAAGGGCTAGTAGCCCAGGCATCTTATGTGTGTCTGGATGGCCCTTGGTTCCTTCAAGCCTCTGAGGGAAGTCAGAAGCCTATTGAGTAGGAGGGAGCTTCCTGGGTCTCAGGAGGTATGGTGGCATGAGGTATGGAGGGAACACTGCAGCCAGCTGGACACTGGAAGAGACTGTCCGATGGGTTGAGACCACAATTGACTAGGTCCAGATTCCCCTCTTGGGTAGCCCTAAGCCTTCGTGACCTTTCCCTAGAGTTCTGTGCAGCTCAGTTCTTATCCCTGGCTCAGCTGGGCTTCTATCCTATCTCACTGGGGACCTTGGAGCCAGCTGCTTTCTGAGCACATGAGCTGTCTGCTCTTACTGTCCCAGCCCCAAACCCAGAACGTACCGCTCTTCCTCATGACCAGGACATCACCGCACTCATCCTCGATGGGTAGGAAGATCTCGGGGACCACGATGAGGATCCTGCGCTTGGGGGGAGGCGCGATGTGCCACACACACTCGGCGTTGGCTGGGTAGTCTCCAGGGTAGTTGGGGGACTCGATATAGCCTGTGTAGTCACCAAGCTCGCCACCGCAGTGCTGGTCTGGGGGGACCATGGCCAAGGGACTTTGTCAGGCTGGCTGCATGGGTGTTCTAGTCCTCAAAGGCATTAGAGGTGCAGGGCAGGGCCGGCAGGTACTCCTGTGCCAGCTACTGAGGCCTTGTGTAACCCACAGAGGGCCCTGCCTGGACTGCTTTTGTGCAGCCAGAGGGCAGGTCCTCAGCTGATACCACTGGGTTTCCTGACACCGGTTGCTTGCTTGCCCAGCTTCTTTTTTTTCTTCCCAACTAAGCTGTTTGCCTGAAGAGGCCAGATGTACTGTCTTATGAACCAGATGGTGCCTAGTTTTTTGGTTTGTTGTTGGTTTTTTTTTTTTTTTTTGGTCTCTCTGTGTAGCCTTGGCTGTCCTGGAACTCCCTCTGTAGACCAAGCTGGTCTCAAACTCATAGAGATTCCCCTGCCTCTGCCTCTCAAGTGTTAAGATTAAAGGCGTGTACCATCACAGCCTGGTTGGTTCCTAGTTTTAAACTTACAGTTTTAGCTCTTCAAAGGGAACTGCATGTAAATAGTAAATATTGGTAAATTTCCCGTGCATTTTCACTTCCAAGTTTCTGAGACCTGGGTATGGTGGTGCATGCCTTTAAACCAAGCACTCAGGAGGCAGAGGCAGGTGGCTTTCTATGAGTTCTCCGGTCAGCCTGGTCTACACAGTGAGACTGTATCTAAAATAAATAAGTTTCTGAGGAACAGTTCTCCCCCAGTATTCTAGAATCTTCTCTCACATCTGGCCTCCCCGACGTTACTCATTAAAACATATTTTTTAATTTATTTTTTCCAGTTAAATATAATATTTAATTAATTTTTAAAACTGAAGGTGCCTCCTCTTGTGTATGCTACAGGAGGTACCAGGGTGCCTCCTCTTTGTTTGACTTATGCTACAACGGTAACATGGCAAGGTTGGGGACACCCTGGACAAAGGATTGACCATACATCAACTTTTAAGGTTTCTCTAGATATGACCGGCAGTAAAGAAGGAACTCTGAGCTTATTGGAGAAGTGTGAGCACCAGAAACTCTGAGAAAGAGCTCAGCATGCTGGCCTTTAGTCTCGGCACTCTGGAGGCAGAGGCAGGTGGATCCCTGTGAGTTCAAGGCCAGCCTGGTCTATGTAGCTAGTTCTAGGCTAGCCAAGGCTACATAGAATGATCCTGCATAGAGAGACCCTCAAAAGAAAAAATTAACAACAGCAGCAGTAAAAACTTAGAAGTTGCCGGGCAGTGGTGGTGCACGCCTTTAATCCCAGCACTCAGGAGGCAGAGGCAGGCAGATTTCTGAGTTTGAGACCAGCCTGGTCTACAGTGTGAGTTCCAGGACAGCCAGGGCTATACAGAGAAACCCTGTTTCAAAAAACCAACCAACCAACCAACCAACCACCAACCCCCTCAGAAGTCAAGTAAAAGCCCTAATTTAGTATCCTTTTATACCCCAAGACTGCTGTGCCAAGAACTAGGGGCTGGTAGGAAAGGCTGAATGCACCATGGGTTTTTGGAACCTAAGTCTCTCAGATACCCACAAGGCCTATCAGGTCCTCCTTCCACACTGGTCCATGCTCAGTTCCCTGTTTTCCCTTGCTTTCTGGCATTTATATGGTGCCAGGTGATGGCTTAGGTAGTGTGTGCCTTCTATAGCTGAAGGTGTGCACTTGGAGGCTGCCTCATAGCCTGCCACCTGCGGGCACAGAGCCTGCTTTCTTTCTCTAGGTACCCAGAAACTAGAGCAGGGTCTGGCCTGGGCTAAGGCTCAGATCGTGTCAAGCATGCATGGGGAATTATGAACTGTGGTGTAATCTCATTTATTGTACAGTGGGCAGAGCATGGGCTGCTCTACCTTGCCAGAGGCCAGTGGTCTCCTCTCAGAAAGTGTGGTCAGGTCTCGCTTGCCCCCTCCCCATGACCCAGCAGTCCCAGCTTCCCTCCTGGTTGGAGTGACACTTACTTTTGCAGTGTGTGACGTTGGTGGAACCATCAAAATCGGTGCTTGTGTTGCCGGGACAGGAGATGCAGTGGTTCTGGCCAAACTCGGGTTGATAGGTGCCCACGGGACAGCGGATGCACCGGTGGGTGGTGGTGTTGTAGTGGTGCCCTGGAGAGCAGTGTACTGCACGGGGACATGTGGGTGGGGTGCTGGTGGGTGAGGGCAGGGGAGCCCCCGTACTCTCAAGACCCTTCTCACCAAAAGACCTCTTACCACCACCACGAGGTAAGTGGGCCCAAGCTGTATGTCTCATGGTGACAGTGAGAGCTTTGGGGGGCGGGGTATGGAGTATTGTTCTCATCAAGGACATGTGGGGCTCCAGCCATACAGTGACCATGTAAGGACCAAACTTGAGAGGTGCAGTGGGGGTAACAGTATGACTGGAGAGGGGTCGGGGCAGGAAGGGAGAGAAAGTGGAGAGCTACACCCGACACTCTACCAAGTGAATGGGCCATGGAGCAAAGATGGGGCTGGAGAACTCTCTTCCTGGAACTGAGTGGGAGGTGACACAGGGCAGCCTGTGTGTCAGGGGACCCTCTGCCTGTGGCAGGCTCTGTGGTGTTAACAGTCCAGCCTCCTGGCCTTGACTGGCAGCACACAGGGTCACAAGGAGCCAGCAGGGCAGGGGATGGGAAGGGGAGGGTCAGAGAGTGAACGAGGAGGGGACGGTCTGGGTGCATTGCAGAGATGAAGCCGGATGGTGGTAGGGACTGGTATTTCTGCTTCGGTGGGGCCCCTCTGCCACTGTCTGCCTATAGGTCCTCCCCTTTTCTCCCATCATCCTCTCTTCCTCTCCTTCTCCTCCCAGTAGCCCACCTATCCCTTGAGGTACTTTTGACACTCTGGGTGTTCAGCAGGCTCGAGTCTAGCTGCCTTCTCTTTCTGTATGACATGGTACTGGTAACCCACGCCCACTGCTGGAGTTTCTAGATCCCTCCTCTGACTTTGGGGTTGGCCTTGCAAAGCAGAAAGTGATGTGAGGGAATGTGTCCCCGAGTAGCTGACCCCTCACCTTTGGCCTCACAGTCCTGGAAAGAGGCGGTACCCGTGTGCTTGGTGAGCAGTCCACCACCACAGGGGAAGCAGCCGGTCCGCCCAGGCTCTGGCTGGTATGTGCCTACAGGGCAGGCCTGGCAAGGCTTGAACCCATCTGCTGAGAAGTAGCCTGGAGAGCACTGGCCTGGAAGTCAGAAGTCACGGCTCAGGTAGGGGAGAGGTACTGTAACTGCTAAGATATGAGGAGCGGGCCCTGCCCTCCCTGGAAAAGGTACTTTGGGCAACTTGGGTTGGAGTCTGTAGGCCTGGGTCTTGATGCTGACAGTTGTTTACTGTATGGCTTTGCCAGCCTGCCCTCCCATGTCTCAGCAGCAGCACTGGCTGGAGCTAAGGAGCAAGGGGCCTCACTGTCAAGTTGGGGTGCAAAGGGGGTTGTTCATAGCTTCCCAGGGGCAGGTCTCAGGTGCTCAAAGAAGGAATAGCCTAGGGCTCTAGGTTGATGCTGTCTGATCTGGCAGCTGGACAGGCCAGAATAGGGGGAGGAGGGAGGGGAGGGTCTTTGAGAACTAAGGGCCTGGCTGGGACAAAGAGGGACCACAGGAAAGCCACCCTGAGCTCAGTACTTCCCCAGAAATGTGGGTGCAGGTGTTCCAATATGGAGTGGGTTTAATGTCCTTTTGACCCAGTCCCTGAGATTCTTAGCTTCCATCCAAGTGGGGACTTTCCCTTCCCATGGCTACCCTGTGCTTTAATGGCCACCATTGTCCTGGGAATTACATTCCTGGGGGGGGCAGAGGATCAGGGAGTAGCTGGCAACCACAGACTCTGGTTGGACTCTGTGTGGGCTCTCTTGTGCCTTGGAGAAGGCATAGAGGTCTCTGCTCCTCACGCACTGTCCTGGACACTATCCCCTTCCAGGGTTGAGCCCTTGGTGCGTGTTCTCTAGAGTGAGCCGAGTATGGCCCAGCAGGGAAGTCCAGTGGGGAAGTCTGATCCATGTTGCAGAAGGGGCTGAGTGGGCCATAAATGGCAGGGCTGGGTGATAAACAACTGGCTGAAGTCAATCTCCTGACTTGGGTGAAGTACCTCACAGAACATGGGGTGTCATTTAAGCATTCGTGTTTTCTGTTACAAGCCACACCTTGGTCTATCACTGATTATATATACATGCTGTAAGGCCTTTCTTATGCACGGTGACTTTGTGTCTTTGGAAAGGGTAGAGCTTCAGACAAGGTCACAGTTTATAACTACACATGACAGTTGCTTTTGCTCAGGGTGCCTTATGAAGGGCTGATGGGCCCTGTCCAGAACTTGTCTTTGCCCAACCCTCTCCCTCCAGGTTGGCCATACTCACCTCCACATTCGGATACATTGCGGGCACCAGCCAGACCCAGCCCTTCACTGCTGGGACATGGCGTGCAGCCGAGCTGGCCTTCCATGTCCTGGTAGGTTCCTGACACACATGGCATGCATTGACCTGGCTCACCACTGAAGTAGGTGCCAGGAGCACATGGTACTGCAGAGACAGAGCAGAGAGATATGGGCCAGGGCTAACCCCTGTGTACAGATGGGACACAGCCCTTATCTTCAGTCTATCCAGAAGAGCAGAGAGCACCAAGGTGGCAGGCATCTATGAGGACCCTATAGGCCACACCCTGCTGCTCTTTCTTAGAGTGTTCTGCACAGCCCTTCCCCACAGCTGGGCTCTGGGCTCCATCTGGGCTTCTGTGTCTCTGACCTGCACCTTGCTCTCAGCCTGACTTTTTGGTTTTACCCAACATCCCTGTCCCCTAGATGTCTCTACCAGGACCTCCCACCCCAGACCTCTTTTTCCTTTCCTGTTTGGGGAAGCTGGCATCCAAGAACACAACTTGGAGAGCAGTAGAAGGTGGGGACAAGAAGATCTGCTGGTGGACAGACTACTGTGGAGTAAGCAGAGATGAAGGGCAGCAGAGATCAGGGCCATGGCTTCTGAGAGCCACAGAAGATGTTCATAAGAAAAGAAGCCAACTAAGGGAAAACGGAGCCATGCTCGTCACTGCCAGAGGCGGGTGCAGATGTGTAAAGGAGGCTGAGGAAGATCCCTGAGGTTCCCAAGTGAACACACGGGTATGGACTGCATATTCATCTCAGACACACAGAGTTAGACAAACAGATAGACACACACAAGAGAAACAGAAATAGACACAAGAGGCAGACATACATACAAAGACATAGAAATGGATGAGAGAGACAGACAGAGAGACAGACAGAGACAGACACAGAGAGCACACAAGAGAGCGTGTGTGTGTGTGTGTGTGTGTGTGTGAGTGTGTGTGTGTATGTGTGTGTGCTCACACAGAGAGCAGATGCTACATAGTGTCCATAGCTGGAATATACCCAATTTTTGTTTTGTTTGACTAGGTTTCTGAAAACTGGAAATGATTCACAGATAAGTTGTTAAAAGTCAGAGAATAACATCACTAAGCCCCTCACTGTCCTGCATGGAACTCATGCATATGCGCATATCATGTTCTTTGTATGGAGTTCTTCAGGCCTGTTCATCACCTTCCTGGGAACAGGATAAGCTTCTGCACGTTCCTCTTCCTCAGCTTCCTAGATGAGTGAGTAGTCTCTGGCTTGAGAGGCCATACCCTTGGAGAACCCCTGAAGTCTTTCCCTAGACCTCTCCTGATGGCGAGGTACCTGCTTCCAGGCTTCTCCATCCCACAGTCAGCCTTCCTTCCTCAAGACAGAGGCTCGCTCATAGAGAGGCTTGTACACACCAAGGCTCACTCACTGGCACCATCTGGGACTCAGAGCTGAGTCTGTGGCCATCGGGCTCTATCCTTTTTCAACTCGCCTGTGTGTGCACTAACCTGCTCACTGCCCATCATCCCCGTGAGGACTAGGACTCTGCCTGGAGAGCCACCACCCAAGCCTTATGCTGCCTTTGAGTCTGCTCTCTCTAACAGAGCATTCTCCTGGGATACTCCCTGGGTCTGCCTCTAGTTACTGCCTCCAGCCTCTCTCCTATAGCTTGCTGTAGAAACACAGAGATAGATACATCACACACACACACACACACACACACACACACACACACACACACACAAAACCAGACACATGACATAGACATACATACAAAGACACAGAAATGGATGAGAGACAGACAGAGAGACTGTCTCCCCATTTCTTGGGTGGTACTCTGGGGTGAGGGAGAGAGTGGGGGAGGATAGGAAGCACTGTGCATCTCAGACCTGCCTCACCCTCCCAGTTCCCCAGCCTAAGGGCTCAGCTCGCCTCACACACCTCCTTTTGACCCACACTGCAGACTAGAGCGGGCCCACTCTGGTCCCCTGAGGGCTCACGCTTCACTTCTGTGACTTTGCTGCACTGTCCCGTGTCTGTTCCCTCTTCTCAGGCAATGGTGAAGATCACCTGCCTGGTCCATCACCAGAAGAGAGGGAGTGTGCTCTAAATGGCAGGGATAACAACAAATGCTCTCCTCCTTGGCTGGCTGGTCCCTCTGTTCCCGCCATGTGCCATGCGTCTGTCTTCCCTGTGGTCACTGCTGGTCACTAGGCTACCAGTGCCAGGAGGGATAGAGCCAGAGTCTAGCCCACGAGTAGGGACTCACCACACTTGCCGTCCTGTAGTATTTGGCCTATGCCACATGTCCCGGTCCCCTCCAGTGCCTTGGCTGGCCGCTGGGCCACCTCATACTCAGTGCCCGAGACCTGGACGTAGAACTGGTGCCGGCCGATGGACTTCCGCAGAGTCTTGATGGCGGCCTGCAGGCTCTGCTCTGCACGCTTCCGCATACAGTCTGCTTCACAGCTGCCTGCAGGGGTGAAGGGACCCAGTGAGAGTAACTAGCTAATAGCTGCCTTCTCTGTTGGGGGCCAGGCACTGTGCTGGGCTTCTGTTTAAACCATGTCAGTACATCCATAGTAGACCCCAGTCGGGGTATGGTACGGGGCATTAAAGGTGTCAGACAGAAAATTGAGGGTCTAAGAGGCCACAGAGCAGACCCGAGTCTGAGCAAGGCTTCTGCCCATTCTTGAGGACTGCCACTGTCCCCAGAGTAGTGTCCAGCTCCGATATGGGTAGATAGAGTATCCTCCAGGGCTGGACAGATGGCTTAATGTTTGCCATGCAGTCATGAGGACTACCAGATAACTTTAGATTTCCATCTCTAGAAGGCTTCCAGCACCTTCCCTGGCCTATGGATTCTCACAGGCCTGCCGCCTAGTCTCACCCAACACTGTTGACATGCACACATGAGCATCCCCATAGATGAGAGTACATCTAGGGCGGCGGCCGTGACCACAGTGCCCATGGCCCAGGCCAGGAAAACACTGCCACAGCACAGCTGCCAACAGCAGCCAGTTCTGTCACTGCCGCCACTGGAGCCTGGCCGGGTGGGTGTGCACCTGGAATCCCAGCATTCAAGAAGTGGAGGCAGGAGGATTAGGAATTGGAGATTATTCTCAGCTGCATTTGAGGGTTGCCTGAGCTCCATAAGACCCCGTCTTAAGAGCAAACAACCCAAGCTAGGCATGATGGCACACATCTTTCATCCCAGCACTCTGGAGGCTGAGGCAGGAGGATCTCTGTGAATTTGAGTCTAGCCTGGTCTACATAGAGAGTTCTAGTACAGCTAGGGCTGAATAATAGAACCTGTCTCAAAAGGACTAACAACAACAACAACAACAATAATAATAACAAACAACCTACCCGTTGCCTACTACTCACTTAGAGCTAAGAAGGACTGCCTGAAAGAATACCATATTACAAGTTCCTCTTGCTGGCTAGGAAGAAGGCCTGGTTTGGCTACTATGGATGGGGAGGCTCTGCCCCCGACTTTCCTGCCCTAGCTGGCACATAGAATTGGGGTACTTTGCTGTCTCTGCCCCTTAGCTGTGCTCCAAGTGTTACTTTGCACTGACTCCTGCACTCAGGGCTACAGAGCTTGACCTGCAGTGTGCAGCACTCCCCCAAAGCCCCGACTTCCCTACGGCTCCCTCAGCCTCATGTCTACCGGACTCCCAGTCCCCAAGAACATGTCACCTACCTGAGGCTTCATCCACCTTCATCTCCACCTCAAACTCTGCCGTGATGTGGGACACCTCCTTGGACGGGGACTTGCGGCCTCGGCGCCTCTTTTTGGAGGAGTCACACTTGAGGGTCACAAAAGTCACGTGGCAGTTGTCTGAACAGAGAAGAGTACACTGTGGCAAAGGTGATCTGTGTCAGAAGCAGGGTCCTTCCTAGCACTATATGCTAACTACCATGGACAAGGTCCTGCCATGCCATGGGACAGATAGTGACACTGTGGTGGTTTGAATAAGTATGCCCTCCCCCCATAGAACACTTAGCCCATAGGGAGTAACACTATTAGGAGGTGTGGCCTTGTTGGAGTGGGTGTGGCCTTGTTGGAGGAAGTGTGTCATTGTGAAGGTGGCTTTGAGGTCTTCCATGCTCAAGCTATGCCCAGTGTGGTACACAGTCCCCTTCTGCTGCCTGTAGATAAAGATCTAGAACTCTCAACTCCTTCTCCAGCACCATGTCTGCCTGCTTGCAGTCCACCATGTTTCCTGACATGACGATAATGGACTGAACCTCTGAACCTGTAAGCCAGCCCCAATTAAATGTTTTCCTTTATAAGAGTTGTCATGGTCATAGTTTCTCTTCACAGCAGTGGAATCCTAACTAAGTCAGACACAAGACCAGAGTTCATGGGATCCCACAGGGTCTAGGGGCTGAAGTGAGTCTTAAGTCCAACCTTGAGTGACATCCCACCATATATGGAGGTACCTTATAATAGTGAGGAGTCCATGTGTCTGCTTAGCACCTGCTGAGGGTTTGGCCAGGAGACCCTATATACCCCAGGTAAAGCCTGCTGAGGGCTGAATTTTGCAGGTCTGTGGGAGGATCTCCAGGGCCCAGAGATACAGGCTTCCCTCTTTGGTCTTTTATCATGCTGTTAGCTGCTTTTCTCCCACCTGAGATCTGAAGTCTCTTCCATCAGGGCTCCACTAGGCGATAAAGAACTTGTATGTGTGTGTGTGTGTGTGTGTGTGTGTGTGTGTGTGTGTGTGTGTGTGTGTCTGTCTGTGACAGTGGCCTATTAGGTGCTGTAGTACCCATGTTTCCTACTCGTGACCCTTGCAGTGTGGGCCAGACATGTCTCAGGGCTTAGGGACTCTGGTAGAGGATGGACAGGTGCCTGTGATTGGTAACCCAACCCAGCAGGCCTGGGTACTTCTTTGCTTTTTGGGTAACAGGAGAGGCAGCCCACTTACCTAAAAGGGGATGCCTCAGGGTATCCTTTGCTCGCTCCTGGCTGCGGGCTGGAGATGGCACTTGGCATCTCTGATCTTGAAGCGGGCCTTCTGTCTGATGGGGGTGGTGGGGGCATCTGGGGAAAGCCAAAATTCCCCCAGGTGGCGGCCTCTCCTGTGGGCAAGGAGGTAGTGGGGGACGGGGGCTGCCAGAGGACAGTCTTCTGAGCGGCGGAGGTTGGTGTGGGCCCTTCTGCCCTGGCAGCCCTCCTGGGTGGAGGACCCTCCCCTGACCCACTTATTTTTCTCTCTGTAAGGCCTGAAACAAGTATACATGAGGCCGGTGAGGTCAAGCTCAAGGCCAGGGCCAGGCAACGGTCTCCTATGAGGAGGAGAGAATGCCGCTCACCTCCTCCTTCATGGCCAACGTCACAGACATGGCTTGTCCTTGTGGGAAAGAGGACAGGGGAGAAGTGCAAGGGAGGGGAGGGCCTTCAGACCCCAGGACACTTAGAACCTCTCCAGAGGAGACCCAGCCCCACAGACTGGAGTCCTGTGATCCAGAATGCTCAGAACCCATTCTAGATGTCCTTGTCACAACATCCCAGCCTTCTGTGCTGTACGGGAGCAGGGTCTGTTCTGAGAGGCAGGAGCCCTGAGCACCTCTTAAGCATAGAGTTCAAGGGCATCTCTGTGGCCTAAATTCAAGGCCATCCTTTGCTACACATAGCTTGTTCAAGGCCAGCCTGGGCTATATAAGGCTGGTCTCAAACAATGGCAGTAACAGAGGTCTGTGGGATCTCAACACTCTGCAGTTACTGAGTCACTATACTACTGTGACTGCAGTCAGCAAGGCCCTCTGCTGGCTCCAAGCTTCGAGGTCCTGGCCCTGTCGTATCTCCAGAATCCCGAGCCACGATGGGCAGGGCCTTGAGCAATCCCCCTCCCTCTCCTGACTCATGCACTGAATGAAGACGGAAAGGGTCATCCAGTTGATCAGTGTGGACAGGCCCACGGTTACCTGAGCAGCTGGGCCCCACACCAGAGCTAGTGCCATTGCGCTTTGGTTGTGTCTTCCCCTGGAAACCTGGAACACCACAGCTTAGGATGTAGCTGTTTTCTGAGTCTGTGGAGAGTCCAGTGGGTAAGGTTAGCCAGGTGTACCTCCCTTCTCCCAGGGGCCCAAATCCTGAGGTCTTTAAGGGGTCTTGAATGAAGTTCAAGACTGACCCCTGTGGAAGTGGCCCAGGTCCACAGAGAGTCAGGGAGCTAGCTGTCTAGGAGTGCTGTGACTGGGAGCTCTACACTGGGCTCTGTCCTGAGGAGCAGTGGGAGGCAGGTGTGTACCCCAGGAAGCACATGTTAACCCATCCCATCCCAGAGGGCCAGGGGTTACCTGGCATGAAGAGACTGTGGCCCAGGCAGGACAGGAAGCAGTTTTCCACGCCACCCACCTTGCCACAGGACAGCTGGGCCTGGGCAGAGCCTTGGACCGAGACAGGCACCCGCTCATTTCTGAGGAGAAGAGAGACACAGAGAGGGCTTTAGTGAAGCTAGAGGGTCTTGTGGTGCTATCAGGGGCTCTGAATGTGGATCAGTTCAGTCTCCCAATCTCCTTACAGGACTAGACAGTAGTAGGAAGGCACTGCAAATCCATTCGGCAGTGTTGGTACTGGCTACTGACAGCCAGCTTATTCTGTCCCCCTATAGTCTTGGTCTTGGCTGTCTTAAGAAAGGTCATTTTCATCCTCAGACAGAAGCTCCTGAAGGCAGACTTGTCCTTAGAGCTAGTGTCCAATTTCCTCACACAGACACACATGCAGGCCAAACACCAATGCACATGACATAAAAGTAAACAAATAAATAAGATTTAAAATATCCTCAGGAAAGGGGCTGGGGGGATGGCTCAGCCTGTAAAGTGCTTTTTTTTTAGTGCAAGCACAAGGACCTGAGCTCAGATTCCCAGCATGTAAAAGCCAGGTATGGGAGCACATGGGGGTGAGTGCTGGTGGGAGTGGGGTCAGAGACAGATGGATCCCTGGAGCTCATTGGTCAGTCAGCCTAGCTCAATGAATTCCTGGTTCAGTGAGAGATCCTCCCTCAAAAGGATAAGGTGGAGGGCAAGAAAGACACCCAGTGTAGGCTTTCGGCTATCATACTTACATGGACACATTGGCATGTGTCCCTACACACACATGCAGATATGCACGTATACCACAGATAGATAGATGATAGATAAATGATAGATAGGTAGATAGATAGATAGAGGATAGATAGGTAGGTAGGTAGATAGATAGGTAGATAGTGATAGATAGATAGGTAGATAGATAGGTAGATAGGTAGATAGATGATAGATAGGTAGGTAGGTATGGAAGGTAGCACACACTTAGTAGGCATCTGATGGTAATTGATGGGCTCTGAGCCAGAACAGGCAGAGTGCCACACACTCTGAGCTGGTACCCAAGCGAAGCCATTCCAGTGACCAGATCACAAGGCTCTATTAAGCCAAATCCCTCCATAGGCAGGACAAGCCACACTTTTACTCTCTCTAGTCTAAACCTAATACTGCCTGAAACAAATTTACCTCATACTTGCCTCTGAAGATCAGAGCATGCCTTTGCTCAGTGAGCAAGTCTGGAACACAACTCCCCCTGGTGGAGGCCACTGCTCAACTTCCTGTGTGAGGTACTGAGTGGTGGGTGCTTTCCTTGGGATTCTGGGCCTACCTTCTTTCAGCTTGCTCTCCTCAGGGCATCACCAGTCCCTAAAGTCATTCTGGTCCTTTGATCCAGAATCAAACCCAGGACTTCACACATGAAATCTCTGACACTGAGCTGAGCTACAGGCCCCAGCCAACCTGCCTCTTTCTTTTAAAAATTCTATTTGATATGTATGGATGTTTTTTTTTTTTTTTTTTTAGCTGCCTGTGTACGAAGGTTTGTGTCTGGTGCCCATAAAGGCAAGAAGAAGGTGTTGGATCACCTCAAACTACAGCTTCAGATGGTTGTGAGCTACCCTGTAGGTGCTAAGAATCTATCTTGGGTTCTCTGGAAGAGCAGCCAGTGCTTTTAACTGCTGAGCTAGGTCTCCAGTCTCTCCTGACTTCTTCCTTGACAAACCCTTATTTTGTTGGTGCTGTGCTTGGCCAAGGAAAGACTTCACTGTACAGGATTCTATTAAAGTCATTTGCCCAGGGCAGGGGCCAGCTCTGCTAGTAAAGTCTTTGCCCCACAAGCATGAGGACCTATGTCTTAGTTAGGTTTTCCATCACTGTGAAGAGACACCGTGACCAAGGCAACTCTTATAAAGGACAACACTTAATTAGGGCTGGCTTACAGGTTCAGAGGTTCAGTCCATTATCATCATGGCAAGAGTCATGGCAGTATGCAGGCAGACATGGTGCTGGAGAAGGAGCTGAGAGTTCTAGGTCTTGATCCAACTGCAGCCAAGAAATGACTGCACCCCAAGCAGCTAGGAGGAGGGTCTCAAAGCCCACCCCCACAGTGACACACTTCCTCCAACAAGACCACACATACTCCAACAAGGCCACACCTCCAATAGTGCCACTCTCTGGGCCAAGCATATTCAAACCACCACAACTTGAGTTTGATTCCTAGAACATATTTTTAAAAAGCTGGGTGTGACACACAGGATTGTAATTCTGGTGCTAGGGAAGCTGGCAGGCCAATTAGCAAGCTTGCTTGGGTGGTAGAGGAAGGCGTCTGATGCCCTGCTAGGGCTTCCACACGGGTGAGGGTGAGCATTTACATAGTCACGTGGTTCATACCACTCATCGAATGTGCTAAACCCCACTGTACTATTTCTGAATTGCATGGTGAATTCTGTGCACAGCATGTGAGTTACCTCTCAAGACAGCTGTTAACAGGAAAGGAAAAAAAAAAAAAAAAAAACAAACTCATAAGAGATCTCATTAGTCTGAACATGCAGGAATTACCCAGCTGGGTGGAGCCTGTCTCAGACCCATACTGTGGCTACAGACAACAGGGTAAATGTTTACAGAGAGCCACGGTGGAGCTTTTAGAGTCATGAGCAATACTAGAGTGCTAAGAAAACTGAGTGCTTTATGGTCACAGCTGAACCCTGACACCCATGATGGAGGAGCCTGAAGTCACCACAAGTGTCTTCCCAGAACACCACTTTCAACAGGCTGTTCTGGCCTGAGAACTAAGACCAGGGCCTTGGTTAGCACAGACAACCAAATCCCATGCACCACCACAGACATTGTATTGGTGCATCCTGTTATCTGGTGAGACCATGCCATCCCCCAGGTGCCCTACACATAGATGTCTGCTAACACCTTTTAGACACCCCACCCTGTGGGACCAAAACAGCCAGGGAAGGTTTTCCTGTGTCCCAGCAATTCGTTACTATGCTGGAACCAGCTCAGCCCCAGACAGATATAAAGACAGGCTGGAAACATTCGTTAGGCTACCCTCGGGGCTCTTGGTAGGTGGAAACAATAAGAGTTGTTTTAGATGAGCTGAAGGAAGGATCCTTGCACTCTCAGGAGCTGGAGGAAGATACTCTGCCTTCACATTTGGGGCACTCTGAAACACTTGGCAAGTGATAAAGACTCATGTTATTGGAAGAGTGTATCGTGAAGTGCTTAGAAACACCACTGTCTTCATTATCCTTGCTGCCCTGGAAGACTAGAGTTGAATTTTCCAGAATGTAAAGTCACCGTGGAGAAGCCTCAGCTGAGGTTCTTCAGAGACCATCCCAGTGCACCAAAACTGACTACCCAGGATTCAGAGCTGATGGCTGCAGTCACACAGCAGCTTAGCCAAAGACCATAGGAGGAAACCCATTTAGACATCAGCTACTGCTGAGCTCCACGTGCTCCTGGAGGTGCTCACACTTGTCTTTTTTTTTTTTTTTTTTTTAATGACAGGGGCTCATGTAGCCCACTTTGGCCTCAGATTTGTGTGGAGCTAAGGAGAATCTTGAACTTCCGGTCCTCCTGACAGGGCCTCCCAAGTTCTGAGATGACAAGTGTGTGGTCACCATACCCAGCTGCCTTTGTCTTCTCATGATGATTCCCACTGTTGGGATTTAAGGTTCACTCTTTCCGACTTAGCCCATTAAGCCTGAGCACCCAGCTACATATCACCTTTACTGGGATAGCTGCTATCTGGATTCTGTAATCAGATCTCCATTTAGTGCTAATTTGAAAACCACAAGTTGTGCTCTTTGTGATCAGAGAAAGGCTCTAGCATTGTGAGAAGTAGCCTTGGGGATCCCTGCCAGGTACCTGTGAGTGCCTATCAGCCCCTCTTCTCCAGCCTGGCACCACTGAGAAGAGTCACATCTCTCAGGAAAAGCTGGCTAGTTGACACCGCAAGGACCAGGCTGACTACTCTGTAGGGACTATGGGTTTTTCCAACCTCAGGCCCTTCCACGGCAACATTGCAGTGACCTGTGCTCTCCTTCTAGGAAACGGAGGGACAGGGTCCTTTTGAGGGGTGTGGTAATTAGGGTGATTAGATCACTGGATTAGACTGGCCAGCCATGGGCGTCAGGCAATCCAGAGTGCTTACTAAAAGTTTGCCCTGGTGTAGGCTTATGTAACTCCAGCATTGAGAGGTGGAAACAGGGGGATCGGGAGTTCAAGGCCAGCCTCAGCTACCTGGGTGTGGCACATTGCTAGAGTTAGCATGCAGGAGGCCTTGGGTTCTATTCTTAGCACTGAAAAACAAATGAATAGGAAGAGCCCCTCTTTCTGGGTGACAGTGAAACTGGCAGCCCGTGCAACCATGGACAGGCAGCAGAAAGGGCCTCAGCAGGCTGCCTTGTTACCACAGTCCTCGATTGTAGAACAACCTGGAACCTTCCTTGGTTATCTCTGGGTTTTAGCAACTGCTTCAAGCTGGACCTGGATTCATGGTGGAGTGAGGGAAGCAAGCCACACCAAGGCTGAGGGAAGACAGTTTGGATGCCTGTGGTAGATTTACTGAGACCTTGGTCCTGCTAGCTCACGGACACAGAAAGCCTTCCAGCACCTTCTACTGATATCCTTGGTTATATTTATCTGTCTCAGTCAGACCACGCCCAGTGTCCAGAACATTCAGTTCCTCAGGTGAGTTAAAGGAGGAAGTGGTATAACATGTCATTCAGCAACATAACAGCAGTCAGGCCAATGGCAGTTAACCCTCCCTCCATGACAGGCCACCAAGAGCAGTCATACCTTGTGGTGGTTTGAATAAGAATGTCCCCATAGGCTCATGTATTTGAATGCTTAGTCATCAAGGAATGAAACTAGTTGAAAGGATTAGAAGGATTAGGAGGTGTGGCCTTATTGGGGCAGGTGTGGCCTTTTGGAGGAAGTATGTCACTGGGGGCGGGTTTTGAGGTTTCAAAAGCCCATGCTAAGCCTAAGCTCTCTGCCTGTGGATCAAGTGGTAGCTCTTGGCTACTGTTCTAGCACTTGCTTGCATGCTGCTATGCTTCCTGCCATGATGATAATAGACTAAACCTCTGAAACTGTAAGCCAGCTCCCAATTCAAATGCTTTCTCTTATAAGAGTTGCCTTGGCCATGGTGTCTCTTCACAGCAATGGAATAGTGACTAAGGTAGATCCCCACCAGTGGCACATCATTCAGGGTAGCAGCACAGTAAAGACTGGACAAGCCCTGATACTTCAGGTATCCTTGGCTTAGGGGTGTGGGGGGAGGGTGGGTTGACATGGAGCAAATGCAGGGAAGATGATGGCCATTCTAACAACTAGACCCTGGCTGGGCATGGTGGAGCATGCCTATAATCCCAGAAGGCAGAGGCAGGAAGGAAGATTCTGTGAGTTTGAACCCAACCTGGTCTATAAGGTGAGTCCCAGGCCAGCCAGGGCTACAAATGAGACCCTATATTCAAACAACAGAATAAGAAGTGGTAAGGGTAGACTTGGGGTTTGATTCTCAAGTAAATGGAGCCTTGCTGGAGGCCTCCCGGGAGAGCTTTAGTTTTTTTCATTAATAGGGACTCTGATGGTTTGTATATGCTTGGCCCAGGGAATGGCACTATCTGAAGGTGTGGCCCTGTTGGAGTAGGTGTGTCACTGTGGGTGTGGCCTTTAAGACCCTCAGACTAGCTGCCTGGAAGCCAGTCTTCTGCTAGCAGCCTTCAGATGAAGATGTAGAACTCTCAGCTCCTCCTGCACCATGTCTGCCTGGATGCTGCCATGCTCCTGCCTTGATGATTATAGACTGAACCTCTGAACCTGTAAGCCAGCCCCAATTAAATGTCATCCTTATGAGAGTTGCCTTGTCATGGTGTCTGTTCACAGCAGTAACCCCCTAACTAAGACAGGGACTGAACCTAGTACCTCATGTATGCTAGGCAGGTTCTCTACAACTGAAGTGTATTAGCAGCCCTCTTTTTACTTCTATTTGAGTCTCACTGAACTGTTTGAAGATCTCTTGCATGCCCTCCCCCCATAGAGAGGGCAGGGCCAGCAGGTAGCCCGTCCCCACTCACCCACACAGTCCTTCCGATTCCAGTGCAGCCTCCTCCCTGGTGGGCACACACACTCGTAGCTGCCCTTGGTGTTGACACAACTCTGCTCACAGCCGCCGTTGTTCATGCTACACTCATCCACGTCTGGAAACACAGGCAGGAGAGTGAGGGAAGGAGGGGGTGGGAACCACCAGCCCAGGCCACACCAGGACCAGAGAAACTGGGAAGCTCCTGATCCCAGTCCAGTCTGGCAGAGGTCCCAGGAATCATAAATGTCTCATCCCCTCAGGGAAAGCACTGGCTTCTTGTCAACCTTAGTTTCCCCTCCTGAATAGTAGGCACCAGTCTGAAAGAAGCCACCTGAGACTCTTCCTCCTCTGACCAAAAACCTCCTTTAGACAAGGGCTAGCTAGCTTTTCCTGCTCCAGGCCCCAGGCTTCCAGCACACAGTGTGCCATCCCATCAGTCAGGGAAGTAGTATTTGAGAGTCCCTTGACAATGGCACTAGCATCTAGTGGCTATTCTGTCCCTGTCTCCAGTATTACCTGGCCCTCTTTAGCTTTGTACTGGTCTCAGGTCATGGAGAAAGAAGAGAGGTCATGACAATCCTCCTTATTCCCCCTCTCCCCATCTTCACCAGCCACATCTGGCCTAATATCCTTTGGCCCAGCTCATGGTCCTGTTCACTTTGGTCCTGGCCATGGAACCCAGGGCTCTAGGTAAGAACTCTTCCAACACAGGCTCCCGAGTCGTCTCTCCAGCTCTGCCCTCCCCCATCCCCCACCCCAGAGGTTAAGGCCTCAGGCCATGAGCCATCTCTTCCAGGGGCTGCCTGGATGTCATGCTCCCTTCCTACAACAGACAAGAGTCCTTCGTCATACAGATATGACTATCTAGCATTCTGCTTCAAGCCTTCCTGCGTTGGTGTGTAGCACTGTAAAGAAGCCCTCGGGCTTCCTCCAGGCTCACACAGCTCTGTATATCCTGGGCATGTATCTCCCCAGGGGATATTACCCTGTTTCCTGTTGCTCGTGGCCTCATCCCTGCTACATCCTTGCCTCTGTGCATCTGTACATGTTGTTCCCCCGGACCGTTTTCCCATCTTGACCCAAACGTTCCTCCTTTAGGATTCTTATTATCTCACCATCTTTCCTGACTCCAGAATGCACTTTCTAGAATTTTCTGTGCATTGACCACCCACTTCTGAACTGGGCCAAGAAATGAGGTCC
This sequence comes from Mastomys natalensis, assembly GCA_021653895.1. Lineage (NCBI taxonomy): Eukaryota > Metazoa > Chordata > Mammalia > Rodentia > Muridae > Mastomys > Mastomys natalensis. The sequence continues at coordinate 356,492 of JAJTUV010000102.1, forward strand.
TGGGCTTATGCTTCCAAGCTGTCTAAGGTACCCTCATGATGTCTCCCATACCCTTCCCCACATGTCCCATCCTCTGCCTTGTGCCCATTTGGCAGAATCCCAGCCTTGCAAGGTCCCTCCCAGGCCCACCAGGGTCAAGGTCAGGATTGGGGTATGGGGAGCACTGTTGATGGCTATGCCAGGCGCGTGCCTCGAGGGGAGGTGGCCCTGGCGGGCGGGCTGCAGACCTCCGCAGTGGGTTGTCCCGTAGAGTGTGTAGCCTCGGTGACACAGGCACTGGAAGCTGCCAGGGGAGTTGATGCAGATGTGGTCACAGGTCCGCTCGAAGGAACACTCATCAATGTCTGTGGTCACAGGGAGACAGGGTGGGGTGTCAGCTTGAGGTGACTAGGCAGGCCTGTCACCCATGGAACATGCCGCCTGGATGGGTCCTGAGGCTCAGCACAGCCTCCACAGTCTATTAAGTTTCTTGTTGCTTACTTTCCTACACTGTATTAGCCCTGTTGCTGGGGTAGAATCCCTTCATGTCTGTTATGGAAGTGGGTGGGGCAAAATATCACCAGTAGAGGATTATTATGGACCTCTATTAATATCTCATCTACCTGTGGTCAGGAAAGATATTTAAATTTGCTTTAGTGTGCGTGTGCATGTGTGTTTATCTGTGCATACATGTGCAGGACAGAGGTCAATGTTGGGTATCTTCCTCATTCACACTCCACCTTAATTACCTGTTCTACAATTTGTTATGTTTTTAATTTTGTGTATGTGAGTACCCAAGGAGGACAGAAGAGAGTGTCAGAGCTCCAGGAGCTGGAGTTACCAGCCTGATGTGGGTGCTGGGAACTGACCACCTTATGCTTAGCCACTGAGCCAGCATTCCAGCCTTATCTTTATTTTGATACAGGCTCTCTCACTGAATGGGAAGCTCACTGTTGGCTACACTGACTGGCTAGCCCATCCCAGGGGTCCTCTTGACTCCCCTGGGTTTACAGGCACGTGTTGCCATGCTTGGTTTTTACATGGCTGCCAGGGATGTGAAAGGCTCATGCTTGCTCAGCAAGCACTTCCTACTGAGCCATCTTCCCACTGTTGCTGTTTTACTTCTGAGGCTGGGTCTCATGTAGCTCAAGCTGGCTTTAACTCTTGCCGCTGCCTCCTGAGTACTGGGATCATAGGCCTGAGGTGCCATGCCTTGATAGGAAAGGAACTTAGTACACATGTCAGGAAGGGAAATGACTGGGACTTGCCCAGGAACCCTCAAGAGGAAGCTGAAATAGGATATAAACTTGTGATGTTGACCAAAGTGCTTTCTTACCACCTGAAGATGTTTCTGGAGAGGTTAGGAAAGTGGCACCATAGAAGAGGGGACTGGGAATACACTACCCATACGGTTTTAAAAAGTAGCTCTGATAGCACATGACATTTGACTATGAATTTCCTCAGGGAGCCAAAGTCAAAAGGGAATGGGGAGTCACGGGTCAGCCATCCCATAATACAGAAATTGGTACCAGGGACTGGGGTGTTGCTGTAACAGACCTGACCGTGCTGTTTGTTGGAGGAATATGGAAGATATTGGGACTTTGGACTAAAGCAGTTGAATGCTTTAAGTGGGACTTAATGGGCCATGCTAGTGGGAACATGGAAGACAGGGCTGAGGGTGATTTGAACAGCTCAATACGTTTCAGAAGGTAAGAATATTGATAAATTCGTTAGAGAACGTTCTTGGGATATTTTGGCAAAGAATTGTGACTGCTTTTTGCCCTTGTCCTAGAAACCCGCCCGACCCTAAACTAAAGAGTTTTGGATTAATGGCGTTGGCAGAGGGGATTTCAAGACAACCTAGTATCAACTGTGTTATTGGTGTAGATGCTAGTGGTCGCTCTGATACAGATCTATAATGAGAAGAAACAGGCTAGACAAAGAGAAATACACATGTGCAGCATCAGGAGAAAAAGACACCAGAAAAGGTGATATTGGAGCCAAGTCTTAAGCTCCAGGGGATAAAAAATTTAAAGAAAAGCAGATGCTAAATGGAATAAAGGGAGTGGTGACCTCAGGGTAAGACCCCTCCCTGCTAAGCTTCCAAGTTGTAAAAAGAAAGGTCTGAACTGGGAAGGGACCGTCAACACTGAGACAATAACATGCAAAAGTTATTGAACAGGGGGCCAAGTTCCAGCCCCAACAAGCAGAACTTGGCAACACAGGCCATGGTTCTGGCTTTAGAGAATACAAGAAAGGGATTGTAGAATTCCCCCCTCCTGTGGGGGTGGGGCACCTCTAAGGAAAGATGCAGAGGCCAGGCATGTGTTAGGGGTGTCCTGCATGGAGGCTCAGAGAGGCCTTGTGTGAAGCTGTGAAGAAGAAACCTGGATTTCAATGGAGACCCAAAAATGTCGGAGATGCTAGAGCATGGGATACCTGCCAAGGAGAGCTGCTGACAGGGAGTAGAACCAGCCAGGGAGAGACAGGGACAGAGACAGAGACAGAGACAGAGAGACACACAGAGAGACACAGAGAGAGATGTGTTTTAGTCAACAAAGCTAAAAGAAGTTAAAGATCTGACATCAGACATGGAGACGCAGGGTTTTGCTTTGGTCCAGTATTTCCCCACTCTGCTCCCGTTAGTTTCTTTTGGAATGGTAATGTCTATTCTGTACCATTGTATGTGGAAGTATGTGATCAGCTTTTTATTTTGATTTTATAGGTTACACTTAAGAGTTTGCCTTGGGTCTCAGAAGAAACTTTGAATTTTTAAGCAGTCTTGAGACTGTGAAAGACTATGGAGACTTTTGAAGTTGGACTAAATGCATTTTATTTGTATTCTTTCTTTTCTCTTCTCTGTTTTCTTTCTTTTTTCCTTGTTTGTGGTTATTGTCTGTTTTTTGAGACAGAGTCTCACTATGTAGCCCTGGCTTTCCTGGAACTCACTCTGTAGACCAAGCTGGACTTAAACTCACAGAGATTCACTTGCATCTGCCCTTTCCTGAAAGCTGGCATTAAAGCAGTGAGCCACTGCTGCCCGGTGCATTTTTCATTATGCTATGGCTACAGGCCTTTGGGGGCCAGGGAGTACAATGTGGTGGTTTGAGTAAAAATGGCCCTCATAGGCTCATATACTTGAATACTTAGTCATTAGGGAATAGAACTGTTGGAAAGGTGATAAGGAGTAGGAGATGTGCACTTGGTGGAGGAAGTGTGTCTCTGAGGATGAGCTTTGAAGTTTCAAAAACCTACACCAGGGCCAGTCTAACTGTCTGTCTACGGATCAGCTACGGATCCAGCACCACGCTCCCTTCCTTGATGTTAATGGACTGAGCCTCTGCAACTATGAGTCAGCCCCCAATTAAATGCTTTCTCTTGTAAGAGTTGCCTTGGTCATGGTGTCTCTTCCTAGTAATAGAACAGTGACTCATGTATAATAGTTATTTCCCTCAGAGTTTAGGCCTAGGATCGACTTGTTTCCTGTAAACATGGGATCCATTTCTCCTAAGAAGCTTGCGAAATAGACACTGACCTGACCCTCCACGGGGACAGCAGTTAAGTTTGTTCTTTGACTACATTGGCTCTGATTCTAGTGATGTCATATATATGTGTTCATAAGACACTAATTCAAGAAAGATGCTGTGCTGTGGGTGCTCAAATGAGGGTGTGGCTCCCCCTGGGGTCTCGGAGGACCTCCCAGGTTGCAATAGGTCTTGCTTGGAATGGAGGAGGGTGCCTCAGGCAAAGGCAGGGATGCCAGGGGGCTGTATGAAGGTCAAAGGGCACTGGGATAGGACCAAGGAGCTTGGGCCTGAGGAGTCTTCAGATAGATAAGCTAGAAAAAGGTAGAGACACGAATGGAGCTGGGTGGGGAAGATGACAGCAAGGCCTCAGTGCAGAGCCTTGGTGTGCCTACTACCTTGCCTGCTCCCTCAGGGGCAGTTGAGGATTCACAGTCAAAAGATCTTTGGCCAGTGGCTCTCAACCTTTCTGATGACGTGATTCTTTAATATAGTCCCTCATGTTGTGTGACCCCCAACCATAAAACTATTTCATTGCTACTTCATAACTGCAATTTTGCTACTATTATGAATCGTAATGTAAATATCTGATATGCAGGATCTCTGATATACAATCCCTGTGAAAAGGTCCTTCGACTCCCAAAGGGCTTGTGACCCAAAGGTTGAGAACCGAGGCTCTTGGCCCTCCACAGAGCTTGTAAACTAACAGCGCAACAAAGCCAGGGTGTGGAGGAGCTCTCGGGACTGGCCAGCTGCTGGGATCCTGACCGGCCTGCATCCAGAGGAGATAGGCCAGGATGCTCATCCAGGAGAACAAGCCTTGGTTTAGGGGAGGCTATGGCTGGAGCCCTGACCCAGTGAGTCGGAGATCACATTGGTACGCCTTGGCAGCCTCTTCTTACCAGGACTTGGGACTTAAGGGCTTCACTGCTCAGACACTCACAGGCAGAGTCTGTCGAATAATGAAGGGTTGCCTGCTCTGCAATTACGGGGGCCTTATGGGAACAAAACAGCCAGATCTTGATAGGATAGTCAGGGTTAGTACTGAGGCCCTGATGCTTTTCATGTTTTCTCCTGAGGTTGGTCCTCCAGGGCACCTGCCTCCTTCCCAATGGCTCTGTTCAGCTCCACTGAGGTCTTGGGTACCCCAAACTCCCACTCCTAATGGGCCAACTTCCTGCTTCATTTCCTGGGAAATGATTTGTCTAGCATGTCACCAGGAATCTCCGTGATCACTCTCCTCCTGGGATCCCTGCATCCTAGGGACCACTGGGCTTGAGTTATCCAAGCCACTGTTGAAAAGTATCTGTGATATGCCATGTCTTCCACTAGAAGGCAGTATTGTGCCTTCAGAGCCGGCCTGCCTGCTCAGGGAAGGCATGAATAGGAAGGGAGAGCCAGTGGGCCTTAGTTTCCCATAAATACATATTTTAGATTAGATCTCACTGTGTAGCCCAGGCTAGACTCAATCTTGCAATTATGCTCTAGCTGGAATTGGGGCGAGCACCACCATCTCCAGATGTTTTCTCATCTATAAAGGGGACAGGAGATGGGGGTTGGACTGTGTGGCTGTGAGTCATGAAGGTCAGGCCAACAAGAGCAGGCACTGAGTTCTGGAGAATTCTGCATCTTGAGCTACCCACTTTGAGTACTTTCCTCTCCGGGAGTCTGCAAGAATCTGGAAGAAAGGGACATAGACCACGACCAGTGACTGTGCTTCCTGGGGTCTGGTGGGTAGGTGCTCACCTTGGCACGTCCGCTCGTCCGTCAGTAGCTTGTGGCCCTTTTGGCAGCCGCATTCAAAGCTGCCCACGGTGTTTCGGCAGAAGTGGTCACAGCCTCCGTTGTTCATCAGGCACTCGTTGATGTCTGAAGAGGTTGGAGAGGGGAGTAGGCTTAGGATCCATGGAGGGGATGGCGTGAGGAAGGGGAAGCGCCATCCTGCCTTCTTGGCCTTGACCCCTTCGCCTGCTGCTCATTGCCTAGGGCTAGCCTCAGGTCCCCAGATGAGCACAGATAGAAAGAATCTGGGTGAATAGCTAAACCCTGGCTCTCTAAGGTCTCCAACTTCCTCTGTGATTGGTAAGCCTATACCTTGTGTTAGGGGAAACAACTGGGACAGTGATGGCTCCTCCAGACCCCCATGACCCTTTACCCAAACATCTGGGGAGGCATTCTGGAAGGAGTGAGGTTGTAGCAGTGGCTGCCACAGGTGACATGGGCAAACTGTGCTCCCCACTCCAATCCTGGATGAGGATAGAAAGGGTCGCCATAATACAAGACAGACGCCATGAGGATGATAGGACGGCACATCTCCAAGGTGTGGGGCTGGGAATATCAGTACGATTGGGAAGCAGGTGTCACTGCTGGCTGCCTCCTGAGGAGAGGCTGTGTGGAGGAGGAAGTGAGGGGGTGAGGCTTCCCAGTGAGTGAGGGCTGGGCCCACCCCACTCCCCCTCTGCCTGAGTTGTTCTTTCAGTAGGCAGTGAGTAGTGGCTGTACTCTCACAGATCACTGACAACACCCCATGCATTTTGATGCTCCTCACGCTGCGGCTTCTCAGGAGCTTTCTCCTTCAGAGTGTGGGCTTCTGGGTAACACTTCAAGGATGTCTATCCACCTCTGTGAACGCCTCTGTTCGTGTCCTGCTCACTGGAGCTCGCATGTTGCCCATGGTTGGACTCTTGCCCCCTCCCATAGGCCTTTGGAGTCTCCCTAACATTCTTCTGTTCCTGAGCCTGTCAGCGAAGCTCAAGCTGGCGCAGCTGGCTTACACGAAGGTTGAGAGAAAGCTGCTCTTCTCCCTAGCACAGGATCTGGTGGTGGTGGTGGTGGTGTTGGCCTCCCATGAATCTCAGTCTCCATTTCTGCTTCTCTCATCTATTCCCTATACCCCATGCCCCTCTCTCCCACATGGGTAACCTGTACCCCCTTCCACAGTATATCCGTCAAGTATGCTGAGGACTCTGGTTTCCCAGGATAAGACCCTAGGGGAGGGCAGATTCTCCAAGCTCCTCACTCTGCATCTCTCCACTTCTCCCTACAGGACTCTGCCCACCCAGTCCTAGAGAGGCCACTTTCTTGTCATGGACCCTGTTCTCAGGGATACAGAGACCCTGAGGCAGGTTTTCAGGGCCAGGGACTTCCTAAGAATATTTATCAAATTAAGAGTTGAAAGGCGTCAATACCAAGGCAAGGATCTCAGACAGTAGGGGGAGCTGAGGGCACAGAGGCCTGTGGGCCCAGGTTCCTGTGTATAGGGTACCCTAGTGGGGTGAGCCACAAGAACACACAAGTCACAGGCCCCTCTTCCCTTCTGCTGTCCCACTGGACACAGCCTGGCCACCTCAGGGCCTAGGAGTGAGGGTTTTCAGGTGGGTAGAGGCAGGCCAAGGGTTAGGCTGGGCTGCCCTGCAGGACCGGTGAGGACACAGTCTTTCCCACTTTGATGAAAATCCTGGCAGGTGGCCTGTTTGGCCCAGGGCATGGAACCAGTGGTGGGTGGGGGCTCTCCCAGGCTGTTCTGGGAGATGGTGGGAGGAGGGGCTCCCATATCAGAAGCAATCTAGGCTCCTGTTCCGGAGCCTTCTCTCTGGGGAAGGATCACTTAGCAAGATTCTCGTCTGATAGTAAGCAGAACTGTACCAAACAGGGAGCCCAGGGCTGGGTGGCCTAGAGCAGAGCTAGGTCTGCAGTAAACTCCCCAGTCCCTCAGCCCCTTGCTTGGGCAAATGCTCTGTCTTCCCACCCTGCCTGCACCTGCTCTGATGCGCCTAACTGGCCCAGGGCTTTCCGCTCTGGGTTTCCCAGCTGTCACCGCCCCCTGCAGCCACCTGTCTTGCCTGATGATGAATCCTGGGCTCTCGAAAACACTGAACTTTTGAAGTCATCCCTTTGATTTTGTCCCCTGGGCCTTTCGCCAAGATCAGAGCGTACACCTGACTGGTGAGCTAGAACCCCAGGGCAGGTCCTCAGGTGCGCTAGGAAGCCCCTGTTGGCTTGTGCTGCCTGGGTCCCTGAGTCCTGCTGGAACCTCTTTAGCCCTCTGTCAGGAACTCTACAACAGCACCCCCAAGGCCTGTGGCTGCTACCTGGCTTCTTGGACTTGGAGATGTCATAGTGGACACGTCAGGCACTTATACCTCTTCAATGTTAGTAGCACCCACAGAGGAACCGCAGCTCTGCTTTCTCCCTGCCATGGTAACCTGGCCCAAACAATGCCACCTGAAGCCCTGTTGCTCTTTAAGATCCTACCCATGCTATGGAACCATCTCAAAATACCAACCTGGACCTGTGCTGACCTACCTAACCCTGAGGGACTGGCTAGCAGTCACTAGAAATGCTGTCATCCCCCATTCTGGTGAAGGCCACTGTCTCCCACCTTCTACCTGCAGCTCATAAGGACTTCAACATGCACAGGCAAGATGCTGGTACATCTTTACCTCAGAGACCGACTGAAGCCAATCGTCTCTATGCATTGCTCTTCCCAGCACCTGAACCCAGCAGGAGTCAGAGCTTCAGTTACATGAGTGTGCTGACCCACTCTAGTGTGCTGACTCATTCCATGACGGAATGAGGGCCCCAAGGTCTTCATGAAGGAGGTTTGGCCAAAGGGCTGAGCAGTACCAGTCTGGTTATAGGGCCCAACCATTTGAAGCAGAGTCATGGGAAACCCAAGAGTCACTGGGGACCAGGGCCTAAGGCTATACTATCCTCTTCACACGTATCTCCCTTACAATGGAGTGCAGATCATGGTTTGGGCTCCTGGCACAGGGTGGGGCAGTGGCTCCTCTCCTCTGTCTTCTCCCAGGCCCATTCTGACTAGATATGTTGGCTTCCAGATGTGAACAGCTGGTTTCTATTTCTCCATTCCTGACCACCCTGGTCACAGGAATGAAGCTCTGCACAGCCCTCTTGTCCAGGGTCAGCCTATGTGCGAGGGTGCAGCAAGGCCTGAATCTACCCTCTTCTGGCCTGGGGTCCCAATGGCGGCTGGCTTTCTGTAACACCGATGGGCTGAGGGGAAGACAGCATAGCTGCAGGGCAGTCTTACCTTCCACCTCAGGCATCTGTAGCCTCACCTCCAGATCCCCCAATTTCTCTGCCAAAGTCCTTCCGCCTTTGGTTGAGAACCCCTCACACATTTGTGGTAGGGACACACAATGATTCATGCCATGTGCCAGGATGTCCCTACTAGCTCTGAAGGGCACACAATGAAAGGTCAGGGGTTGGGTCACACACCATACCCCCAGTCCTAGAGCTGAATCAGGCCCAGAATGTTCTGTGGTGGTTCTTGTTGGCTCTTAAACCAAATCCTATGGCATTGGAACCTTCCTGACCAAAACCCAGGACACTACATCCAGTACCCTGTGTGCCACAGTACCCTGCTGGGCCTCTCCCTCTTCTTGACATCACCGACAGCCACTCCTGTGGTTGCCAGCTGTCGTTCACCTGTCCTCCAGCCTGGTTATCTGGGGCCAGCTGTAGGACCATATGTGCCACCTGGGGGAGTGGGTCCTGCAGCAACACAGCCCATGTGCTGACCTTTACATGTCTTGCCATCTGGCTGCAGCGTGAATCCAACTGGGCAGCTGCACCGCACGCCGGTGGCAGTGTCCTTACACGTCCGGTCACAGCCTCCGTTGTTCACCTGCACATGTCTCTGGGGAGGGGAGGGAGAGACAGAGATACTCAGTTTCCCCAGGAACCAGCCTACCATCTCTCCCCATCCATGAGACTCAGGAATCTGGGTTTAAGTTTTATCTGTGGTACCCTGGCTGTCCATCTGTAAAATGGGTGACTGGTACCATTCATGTGGAAATGTCTGCAAATGACTTAGGGTTGTGCTAGGGTAAAGGTTATTGCTCACAGTGGGGAGGTTGTGTTTTTAGGATCAGTGCTGAGACTACCCCAGCGGCTACTTAGCACTGTTTTAAATCTTTACCTTGCTTGGGTTCAGACACCCAATGCTGCTGGTGACTGCCAGAAGGCATGGGGCCTCTTAAGCCCAGCCTGTGTGAAACGGCTTTCAGCCTGGCCATAGGACTGGGTTCCAATGGGCTGCACACCATCCATCACCCTAGGGAGGCTCTAAGACTCACATCTGTTCTTGCTGAATCCTTTGCCAGGGCATCTGGCTTTTGTCTACTTGAAGCCTGTCTAGTGTTTTTCCCCCCTTCTGCAAAATTCAAAGGGGCCAGAGTGGCTGGGGGCGTCGTGGAGGTCACCGAAGCTGCTGTGGGGTGAGAATGCTCCTCTGCAGGCCTGCAGAGGACTGGCAGAGCTGGCTCTCCAGGACGGGGTGGCTCAACCACCGCCCTCCCAGACCTCTGGTCATTTGCCACCTGGTTTTCGTCATGAGCACCTGGCAGGCTTGTGTCTCGGGAAACAGTGCCCCGTGAAGTCACTTCTCTCAGCGTTTACTGCGGGGCAGGAGAGCATCAGCCGCCGCCCATCTCCACAACCTGTGCTACCTTCTTGCCTTCACTCTGCTTCACCGGGTGCCTGGCCATGTCTGCTTCTCCTGAAGGTTCTTTTGCAATTCTGAAAATGCCATTCGTCTCCTCTGCAAAGACTTTGGGAGTAAGCCCGAGTGAAGGGATGAAGGGAGACTCTTGGGTACCAGCAGTCCACACTACTAATTTCATCAGATGCATGGCATCTTGCCTTTGAACTTTGCCCCAGAGTAGGGGGGCCAGGAGAGGGAAGGAAGCTTAATATCCTATGTGCGCTCAAACACAAGGTCACAGTGGTGGGTGCATTTGTTGCAGAGCCCAGGCAGTCCCCAGGGACAGCTCCTTCTTTCTCAAGGCCAGCATCAGCACTAGCCATCACCATCCAGAAGAGCCGTGGTTGTCACCGAAAGCACATGTCCTTTCCCCTGACACTCTTCTGGGCTGACCTCCCTGAGTTTCAGGCTAGCATCTCCCACTGGGGATGGGAGGTGTCTGTGAGTGGGCTTTGTGGTGTTCAAGGCCTATTTCCTTATCCTTTACGATATGGGCTGCCTCTCCCAGGCACTGCCCAGAAGTCCAGGCACGATGAAGGCTGACCTTCCTTATACTCAGGCAGGTAGGCCCCTGTGCCAGCATGGGCCAGTTCTAACTGGTTTGCAGCCCATGTGTACCCTCTTATCTCCTCACAGAGGCATCTGCTGGGGCAGCAGGGTGAGATAGAAGGCAGCCCCACACCTGGGAACGAGAAGACAAGCTCTCCCTTCCCCCATCACCCTGGGGCCAAGGTGAAGATCAAATACTCTCTCCACTTAAAAGCCATAAGGCCCAGGTGCTGACCTGGGGGGTTCTCACCAAATGTTTCCTTTCCTGGGTTAAACCAGAGGGGAATCCTGCCACCCACCCCAGCAGAGAGCCTGCCAGCCTTTCATGTGGGACAGCCCTCTGGAGAGGGGCAGAAAGGCTACCTGTCTTCCAGGTGTGGGTAATTATAGCTCAGTGGTAGTGGAGTGTGGGGGAGGGGCAGGGAATGCCAGCTGGGGCTGGGTGGGCCTTGAGCCTCTCTGGTGGTGAAGGCGGGGGTTCAGGTATTAGGAACTGTGTCCTCGGAACCAGACTTGACAGTTTGTGAGTCCTCCTTTGTTTTTGATGGGGCTTGGGATTTAACCAGCGGGCCCTTGGGGACCTGCTGGTCCCATCTGTTTATTCTGTAGACTGAGGTTGAGAGGGAGTTGGGCTCTGGCACAGTGGTCACCCATCCTTGCACACCTACTGCAAGACAGTCTCTCTCATGCCAGGCTTTCAGCCCCCCATGCATTGCCCCAGCCAATGGCTGATGCACAGGCCTCAGGCTCTAAGTCCTCAGTGACCTGGAAGGCTTCTGTGTCTGTTCTGGGGTGCCATCCCGGAGCCCAGAGCACCTCAGCACCTCATTACAACGATCACCAGAGGCCATACCCTCCCTCTGCCTTCCACGTCTCACCTCTCTGCCTTCTCCGTTCCTGGACCTCACTTCCTCAGTGGGGAGCCTGTGCCCAGTTGCACAGACCTGGTGGCAGTGGTTGTTGGGATCTGCTTGGCTGGATTAACCCCACAGTTCCCTGGCACAAGGGTGCTAGCTAACATCCTTCAGCCTGCCTCAGAAAGACCTGCTCCAGGGTTGCAGCCACACACATGGTTGGACGAACCCCCCCAATTCCTCCCTAGCAAGAGAGCTCCCTACCCCAGAAATGTTCTATCCATTCCATTGGGGCAGAGCCTCTCCCATACCTTATCGGGACCTGATCAAATGGCTTCTTCATAGCACCCAACTACACTCTCTATTTTTGCTGTGGCTATGCTGTCACTGTCCTGTGACGTCACAGCCAAACAGTCCCTCCTCTAGACCACTGTCTTACTCTAAGTAGCTAAGTGCCTTTGGGAGGGCATTCCCCGAGCAGTTTGGTGCCTCCATAGGCCCTCCATCCTCCTGTAGCACAAGGAATCACTTCTGCCCTCCCCACCTCAGCCATATTGTGTGGGATACCACAAAAAGCAACACATGTAGAGCCCGCTGAGGTCCCCTGAGGGGCACAGGCTGGCAGGGTGGAACTGAACATCCTGTCTCTAGAAGTTTCCAATTAGAAGCTCCTGGGTACTGCTGAAGGCACTGTCAGCCTGTAGTACTGCTCAGCTCCCGTCTGAGAGGACCTTATATACAGCCTCACCTCTCTGTCCCCTAAGACTAGAGTCCACCTACATCTGATGTTTGCCCACTACTGTCTCAGAGAAGTTTGGAACACAATCCTGTCTCTACAGTGGGTGGTAGATGAGCATCGGAGTCCAGGATATTCCAGGGTTTGGGGTGTCTCACCCTGGCCTTCTCTGGTTTCCATCTCAGTCCCTTAGCTGGTGTACAGGTTGGCCTGGTAAGGCCTGGGTGCTGGAGTGTAAGGGAAAGAAGGCTTCTCTCAAGGGTCACAGGCAAGCTCCTTCATGATCATGGGAGAGTTCCTTCTCTCTCTGTGCCCTAGCTCCAGATGAGAGCTACTGGGCTCTACCTAATGGTTGTCCCACCCCTCCTGCAAGAGAACCACCTTCTAGAGAAATAGCCATACTCATCTGAGAAGATACCCTCTTATCCTTTACCCTCCAAAGAGCTCACAGCAGTCCAAAAAACTGTCACTTTTGTGAACAGTACCGAGGCTCGGAAAAGGAGTTTGCTTGTGTGGGAATGGCTGCCTCTCCTGTGGCTTAGCGAGAAATAATGAGAGCTCTGTGTTCAAAACTGATTCAGAATTTCCAGATAGAGACTGCAGAGCACCAAGCCAGTTGTGGGCCCATCTCTGGCCAGCTCTGGTGACTATAGCCAAAGACAAGCAGCCTGTGTGTCTGGGTCATACAGCCATCAAGCGAGCTGGCATGCTCACTCAGGAGTCAGGATAGGCTGCATGTGCCCGTGGGCTGTGTGTGTGAGCATGGGAAACCTCTTTACACATGGATCCGCATCCTGATCTGCTTATGGTGATGACAGAGTTTACCATGTGGCTTTTGAATGGCCTAGACACAAGGGCAGAGGTGTGAGTGCTTTATAGGCTGGTCTGTAATTGTGACCCATTCATTCTTGAATCACGTTTCAGACCCCTCTGCAGGTAGAGTTTGGCATCTACTATCCATGGCTGAATCACTGAATAATCCTTTCTGAGTGGCTCTAAGCTGGGCAGATGTGCTTGGGACCCAACCCTGGTCTCGGGGAGACCACAGTTTAGTGGGCAGTCCAGAGGCCAATAAGAGTGTTTTGGCAACAAGGGAGGAGTCACAAGAGATGAGCTGCTCAAGAGGAGCCAGCTGTTTCCCAGGGGAGATGGTACAGGGCTAAAACCTTGCTCTTCTCACTGGCTTCTGTTGGGTGGCCCCTTTAGCTAAAGACAATGAAGTCACTGGGCTCAGAAGTCCACAGTCTTATGCTTTCTGAAGCCCAGCCATCATGACATTATTTGGTTGGTTGTCCCCTCATCCACCATATGGCTTCAGGAAGAACTAACTATACCTGGGTATCCCTTTTGTCCAGTGATCTGCACAGGCCCAGCATGGTGGGGTAGCTCCTGCTTAATGATGGGATGAGCAAGCAAGGGCTTGAGAGGTCCCTGAGGGGTAACACAGGGCATGAGAAATGAGTCCAACCCTGTGTCGGTCCTGGCCAGGAGGAGCAGGGCTGAAGCTGGGGTAAGGAGAGTGACTCCAGGGCTCACGCCCAGCAGGGCGGAGTTCTGTGACAAACTGACACAAGAGCTGGGGGCAACCCATTGGCTAGTATGCCAGAGTTAGCTCCTGCAAGCTGGAGGACTTTAGCCGAAGACCTGACTCTTCTCTCTAGAATACTGGTTTCCACTTGTGTGTGCCTGGCTTCACTGAGGGCTTATCAACAGTGTAGTCTTCTCTCAAGAGGCTCTGACTGGGGTGTATTTGGGGGTGGGGTGGCGATGGGGAGATTCTTCTGTGGGCCCAGCACCCAGTATTGACCCTATCCCTTGAAGACCTGATCCTGATGGGGAGCTGCCCCAAGCCCTGGTTGCATCTGCTTAGGCCTCAGTCAGGGTGGGTTCATCTGCCTTTCAGTCTTAGAACTGGCTGTAGCAGCTGTGAAGGAGCCAGCCACTGGCTCTCTCCATCTACCTACTGACTGACCTCTGACCCTCCCCCAGCTCCGTTCCCTCTGAGATAAAAGCTGTTCTCCCTGGTGTAACTGTTACATGTGGTCTCTCCTCCGTCTCCACTGGGGCATCTCAAGTCCATCTCTGTCATTAGTATCATGTGACACGTATCTGTCACTGTGTTGGGCATAATGAGCAAGGTCTCTCATGCTCTGTCCTGTCACTCAGCAGGGAGTGGTGGAATGCACGTGTCGGGGAGGGGCAGGGGAAGTGTAATGAAATAGAGAGTTTTGGAGGTGCAGGACTAGGTCTCGGGTAGCAGGAGAGACTGCCTATGTATAATGCTAGTACTGCTCAGGGCTGCCCTGTGCTTGAGGGTCCAGCAGGCCTCAGAGGTAGTTTTCATGCTCTGTGGACTTTGTCTTCTTAGCACAGCCTGCTGTTGGTGAGGCCCAATGAGACCTTTGTTGGTAGTAGCCTGGCTATGCAGGGTCCCTCCTATAGACCTCAGGGAGACAAACTATTAGAGGAGCTATCTTCTGGAGCACCAAGGAATCTCATCGCTAGGGATTCTGGGAATGCTAGAGAAGAGCTGTCTGAACCTAAAGAGGTTGGGGTGTTGACATGGTTGTTGGGAACGCAGAATTCAACTTGGGACTCCACCGTCTGCAGAAGGACAACTGGAAGGAGCTAGAGGACAGAAAACCCAGGAGAGAGACCAAAGCCTGAAGGAGACAGGCTTCTTGACTATACTAAGTGACAACAGAGGCTTTTTCTTAAGTCAGGAGGCAGGAACAGGCTTCAGGACACAAGCCTGTTCTGGCCTTCCTGCTCTTTCCCTAGCTGTGAGGTTCAGAGTTCCGGGAAGATGAAGGATGCTCACAGGAGGGGAGGTGGGTGGGTGGGAGTATCACATCTGTTCTGTGCATGGCTCAGGGAAGAACACAGCCAGGTCACACAGCTGGTGAACATCTGGGTCTGTACTCTTCCAGGTCACATGGTTGGTGGATATCTGAGTCTGAGCCTTTTGTCTATGTGTCCTCTGGGCTGTGGGTGACACCGTGGTCTGCAGTGTGCAGACCCTTCTGTGCAGAGTCCCCATAAACAGCAGCTAATACCCACTGAGCATGCCCTCGCCTGCCCCATGTACAAGCAAACAGGGCCACAGTGTCTGGCTGGAGGGACTGTGTGTGCCACTAGGGACCTGTGGTTAGCCAAGAGGCTGCTCAACAAAGGGAAAGCCCTAGTTCAGATCTCAATGGCTGCCCCAGAAAAAAGTGACCCTTGGGCTAGAACAGGCAGTGTGGGGGATCTGAAGGGAGCCTCTATGAAAGGCGGCATGCCCTTTTCCCCAGCCTGTGAGGTCCTACGGGTAGAGATTGCTTTCTTGGAAGGGTCTAGATTATGAGTTCCTGGCTGACCTTTGGTAATCTCATGGTTAATTACACAGCTCAGCGGTAACAGCTGACGAAGGTTAGGCAAAGCCCTGCGATTCTCTCCTCACCATGGACCTGCCTCAGGACTGATTCCCTGCTGGCATCCACAGGCCCGGCACAGTGGGAACACTGAGAGGTCTGTAAGTGAACACGGGTTCCGGGCTACACATGGCCAGACACTGCACACAGGGCTCCTTCGGGCTCCTCTGGGAACACAGCTCCAACCCTATCTTGAGCAAAAGGGAAAGTGAAGCTCAAGGATGAGCAGTGACCCTGGCTGGTGTCCTGGAAGCAAAGATGGAGGCCAGGTCTGACTGCAGAAGCTGGGCCAAAATGAACTGGCAGGAGGGACCCCTGCTGCGAGGTTGGACTTCTGTCTAACCATGGGGTCCATGCTGTAAGAACAGCTACACATCCTTACCGACAAGCTCCATCTTGGAGAAACCTGAAGTCCTTCCCCTTAACTCCCCTCAACTCCTGCCACTTTGCCCGTGTCAGTCTTGGAACCCTGCTTGAGAGACTTGAGAGGCTGACTGCTTACCCTGGCCCACATGCTCAGTTCAGGGGGACTTGGCTAGAGATACTCAGAAAGCCACCTCAGAAGCAGGAGTGGGGGAACAGGCTGTGTCCTTTCCAGGGAGGTAGGCTGGGAGAGAGCTTCATGGGTTGGTCTGTTTCTACACTGGAGAAGACCACTCTATATTGAGTGCTGTTTTCTGGCACCTTCCATTTGTGGAATGTAGATACATAGCTGGGACTTGGTTAGCAGAAACATCAGAAGTCAGGGATGGGCAGCGTAGTTAGTGGTAGAGGGCCCTGAGGTCACATTTCAGAAGGTTTGTGGGGGTACATGGGTCAAATCCTGAGGGGCGAGGAGCTGAGGAAAGACGTAAGGGTTGTGCCAGGGAAGATGGCTGTGCCCGCATCTAAGCACTAGTGAGGTGAGAGACAGGGAGGAGGCGGGGTCTCTAGGGAGAGGAAGTGTGTTGAGATAGTGAGAAACAGCCATGGGCCCAGGCAGGAAGAGGGTATACCCTGAGAGGGCCGGGGTCAAGAAGCATCAGAGTGTCAAAGGAGCCTGGGCCCACTCTGACAGATGGAACATGAGACATGGGAGAAGAGGGCCCAAGGCAGCTTGCCTTCTGTCTGTGAGGCTCACTCCAGAGCTATGCTATCCCTCAGCCGGCTGCTAGACAGCAGAGGGTCCTCTAGCCAGGCTTGGTCTCCAGGCCAGAAATGCTGTCTCTGCGGCTTTGTGTGGCTTCTATCTTTCAAGCCTCAGTTTCTTTATCTGAGGTGAGCAGAGGTCCTGTTCCTCTTTTCTTTGGTAGCTCTGCCAGGACTGCACACCTCTGTCTACCCTACAACTTGACAGCCAAATCGCTAACTCCTAGCAGCCCCAGACGTTTGCTGACTGAACCAAGGGAGGGAACGGACTAGCCACAGTCAGTCTAGAAGGTGAGTGTAGCTTGGTCACCTGATCCTTCACCTGTGCTGTCTCTGGGGTTCTGTGAGCACAGAAGGGGCACACAGGTGACACAGAGCTGTACTGAGGAAGTGTGACTTGGGGACGTGAGAGCTGGAGGCAGCCTTGGCAGATGGAACCGTCCTAGGTATGGCGCTGGGTACTGTTGAGGATGTGACCCACTGAGGCAGGGAGCCCAGGACAGGAAGAAGGTATACCCAGAGAGACAGTGGCTGTCCAGATGAGTGGGGTGTGGGGCTGGGAAAACGAGGAGCAGGTATGTAGTTGCCAGCAGGGAGTGAGCGTCCAAAGCTAGATTCAAGAGGCTTGAGACAGTGTGGCAGTGTGGACCCCCTAAGGATTAGCCATTGTCACCTTTAGTTTTCCCTACCTCACAGTTCTCCAGCTCCCTTTTCCCTTCCTGGACCTTTCACAATGCAGCAGACCTTGGAGTGCTGTCCTGCCTACCACAGTCTTCAACCTCCAGCTCCTTTGAAGCTGGTGGGGTAAGTGTGGGACACCCACTCATGGGGACATCAGACTCCAAGGTTGCACCAGGAAGCTCCTCCCAGCAGGACACGCCCACAAATGAAGCTACCCTCCTCAGCTGCTTGCTCAGGCACTAGAGGCCTTGGTGGGGAAGTAGGAGAGTGGGAGGGCAGAGATAGAAACTGGGAGACAGGGCAGAGCCAAGGGCAGTGCTGGCTTCACCTTGCCCAGAGCCGCCCCTCGCTCTTGGGCTTGTACTCCCACTACCTATGCCAACAGCTGGCACTGTCAAAAGCTGCCCTGTGCTAGCCGCTTTTCCCATGTGCTTATATCATCTTCCTGACAGCTTTTGTGGGTATGCAATGTGCAATTCCAAGTGCAAAGATGTCTCTGAGAGAGCTAAGAGACATCCCTGGCAGATGTGGCTCCCTGGGCCCTTGTAGGTTGGCTCTGCCTCTCCTCCAGATCATGGTACGCACTGGCTGCTGATGGAAAGAATCATGGACACTGAGATGGACCTAAATTCTGGCCATCAGTGGGAACATTTATAAAGAGGGCCTTTCAGGTACAGAGGGATAGGCTTTGGGAGGACTTCTGTCCTTGTAAACCTAAGACACTCCCATCAGACTAGTCAGTATCCTATTTACTCTGATATCTATAAGTATTGAGCATCCATTCCTGGACAGACTCCAAGAGGAAGCAGAGAAATGTGGGCCTGAAAGGGTTGGGTGAGAGTCCACTAGGATAGTGCAGGGGAGAAGTTTCTGAGCTCCCCTCTCTGGGTCATTATCCCTTGACCATGTCAGATCCAGTTCTCAGTAAAGCCTGGCAGGGTGCAAGGCTGGGGTCACTGTCCTGGGGACAGGCAGCCTGCACTCCTGAGTGCTCCTGTAGAACCCCGCTAGCTGGCTGGCTGGCTGGCTGGCTGGCTGGCTTAGGTTCTGTTCCTTGGTGCACATCTTCTGTGGAGCCCATGATGAGAAGCCACTGCCCGAGTGAGTGACGTATGAATCTGGGCTCCCACAGGGAAGGGAGGCTCTCTCGCCCAAGAATCCACTTGCTGTAGATGTGTAGGGAGCACAGAAGGCCAGCGGGAGAGGCAAGGTAGGAAGTGGGGGGCAGAGTGCTTCCCTCGACATCTCTTCCTGAGGGGTGCACCTTCTACCTCTGGCTTTCCCCACTCCTCAAATAAACCCCATCCATAATAACTCTAAGCTGAAACTGTGGGGTCATCTTGGCAGGTTTATGACAACAGAACATGTGGTCTTCACTCTAGTGAACCCCGAGTATGTAGTATCCTGGTGTGTCTTATCACACCTTCCCCCTGTCCTCTGGTGGGAGCTGGTCAGTACAGGGTCAGTACACAACCTAAGGAGCCAGGTGGCCTGGGACCTGGCCTGTCATGGAATTTCCTGTCTCTCATCTTCCTCTCCTGCTGTCAGGTGCTTCCCCTTGACCTGTCCTCCCTCCCTCTCATCTTGGAATCTCAGAGGCCCAAGCCACCTCCAGCCTCAGTCTCTCCCAAGGCAGTGCGCTGTTGCTTCCTCTCTGAGGCCAACACAGTCAGCTTGACTCAATTCTATCTCCCCTCCCTGTCTGTCTGTCTTTCCACACATGACCTGTCTCTGAATATGATGCCCAAGTATGTTCTGACAAGCACAAAACAAAATAGGGTGGTCACCTCTGCTATTCTCCAGATCTTGTGTCTGTTAGCATTACCTGGGAGCTGTCCTGCCTCACTGGGGGGTTGGTACCAGCTAGAGTCTGGGGTCCTAGACCATCCTCTTCTCATAGGGGCATCTTTCAGAGAGAAGTTCTGAGAAGTCATGTGCTTTCCAGCTGGGGCCTCCACACTAGTATTACAAAATGAGCTGACCTCTCCAAGACCTTCATGCTCTGATCTCCAGGACCCACATGACCATGATCCCAAAGGGTGCTTAGCTGTGTAGGGTAATGAGTGACCTGGGGCAAGCAAGGGAGTTTCAGTTTCCTTCTCTGAAAAATAAAGACTCATCTACCCAGTCCTACAGCTGGAAGAGTTTCTATGGAGTTCCATGGAGCAGGTTGTGACAACCCTGGAGGCTGTACTAGGCACAGGGAGTACAGGAAGCTGGCACGGCCTACAGGCCAGCTACTTAGAACAGGGACCCACTGATGGATGG
This sequence comes from Mastomys natalensis, assembly GCA_021653895.1. Lineage (NCBI taxonomy): Eukaryota > Metazoa > Chordata > Mammalia > Rodentia > Muridae > Mastomys > Mastomys natalensis. The sequence continues at coordinate 376,132 of JAJTUV010000102.1, forward strand.
GGGAAGGAGGGAATGCAGAGATGGGACCCTATGTCAAGAGTGGTCTTTCTCCATCTCTTTCTACTTGGGCTAGTCTAGAAGCAGCCCGGCCAGCAGGTCACCTGAGAGCAATGTCAGAGTTCCATGCTGCTCAGAATCCCTCCCACCAGGGTCCCAGCGGCCACCGAGTCTCAGTGTGGTATGCTGACCCTGGGGCCCTAACATTCGTGTTGGTTTCTATGTGAGCAGTGGAGGCTCATGCACTCAGGCCACTAGACATGGGTGCTGGGTTCTTTGCTACAGTATGCAAACAAAGAAATCAACGTGTTTGATGGAGGGCAAACCGTTTTAAAAAGGAAAACAATGAGTTCCCATCTGCAGTGGGGCCTCCCCGCCTTCACACACAACACACGGAGACCCCCACACCGCACACACAGACAGATACACACCCTCATGCTTACACTCACCCACCTCTCTGTCTGTACACTCACCACAGTGCCCAGGCTCTCACACTCCTCGGAGCTGGTGTGTCACACATGACCGCATGCCGGGACCCCCCCAGGCCAGCATTCATTCACACTTACCCACACACCCAAAAGGGCAGGGAGAACAAAGGAAGTGGAAGAAAAGTGTTACCCATGAGGAGCCGCCGTTTCACCCGCTTGTCCACATCAGCTACTGACGTGGTATTGAGCTGAGAGCGCTCAATTGCAGCCTCATCCTTCTCTAGAACACAAGTAAGGGACAAACACGGAGCCAGTGGTTAATGAGAGCCCACTTCCCGCGGCCCAAGACAGTCAGCCTCTCGGCGTGGCGCACACAAAGCCAACACAGCATGCCGGGCCAGCACGGTGCCCTCGCCAAGGGCTAATCCCAGGAACTTCCAGGCGGGTGTGCTCAGGGTAAAGCAGAGAGGCAGCAAGGGTGGGAGGGATGGCATGCAGGCGAGGGAGGTGGCCAAGACACAGACCTGGACACAGCGGGCACACGGGGCCCACGTGCAGACAGGCAGGGTGGGTGGCTGAGATCAGAGCGGGAAGCCCGTGTGGAGGACACGGAAGCAGACAGCATGCCATAGGCTCACAGAGAGAAGCGGTTACAGGTCCCTGTGGCTCGAGCACATACGAAGCACAGGACGAAGGGACAGGTTTGCGAGATCTGGTGATGGATATTCCTGCGACAGCAGATGCTCTGTTACGAGGATGCTGCCACTCATGCAAAAATTAAGAACAAAACTCACAGAGAAACATACACATACATACACATGGAACGCTGGATCCCATTGGACAGACAGAAAATCCAGGGATCTGGGCAGCACTGGTTGCCTGCTTGTCTAGAGGAGCAGAGCTAAGCATTCAAGTGCTTGACAAGGGGGCTGCAGAGAAGGATCCGTCATTTTTGGAGCGTGCGGGAGGGAAAGGGCTCGGGCTAGCCAGGGAGCCTCCAGCCACTGGGCACAAAGCTGTGCCAAGAAGCTTTGCTGGTGACAGGGAGCAAAGCAGGACAGGAGGTTTCTCATCCTGGCCAGGAGTTGACGCCACAGTGGCTGGAGCTAGGTGGGGGGATGGTTTCTAACAAGAGGGGATGGACAGGAAGTGTGGGGCTTAGGGAAAGAGATCCAAGCAGGGACTGTCACATGCAGCAGACATTAAAAAAATAAAAATAAGAAGAGACGGGGTGAGTGAGGAAGACACAGGCAAGAAGGGTTAGACCCAGGCTGGAGTTCACTTCCCCGGCAGCTGTCTGTGCTGGTCCAGTGGCTGCAGGGCAGGCTCGACTGGACATGGGGAAATGGGACAGACAAGACAGAGGGGGAGACTGGAGTGGCTCAAGGGAGATCTGGGGCAGGACAGCAGCGGGAGAGAGGTCAGAGGACAGGAGGTTCTAGATGGGATCAGGCTGCAATAGAGACACTGGTCTGAGACCTGCTTTGGCTTTTAATTATTATTTTTTGATTGGTTGGTTTGGTTTTGGCTTTTGGCTCTGAGAAATGATTAATGAATGTCAGTTGTCAGACAAGACAGGCAATCAGGGACCATCACAAGAGAAGCAGCGGGAATGAGGTAAAATGAAATCAAGGATGGCTGTCTGAGAGAAGAGACCACACAGAGGAGGGGAGAGCCACCACAGGCAGCAGGACAGCCCCAACCACGGAGGGGATAGCCTCGGATCCCTTCCCAGCCTAGCACCCAGCTTTCCAAGACACCAAGGAGCAGCGACAGGGGAAGGGATAAGACAGCAGCTTTGGGACATGGATACATACATGGGTTCACCCAACACCTTTCTGTCACTCAAAAGCCCCTCAAGAAACACCCCTCAAGTTGACCATAAGAACTGGGACCTTTTTAAAGAAGAATCAAGCATGATTCCCACAAACTCATGTTGGATCCTAACAAGCAGTTATTTGGTTCCAAAGCCTAAATTCTTTTCTCTTAGTTTTTTTTAAAAAAAATCTTGCTATTATTTTTGAACAGGAGGAAAAAAACGTATTAGTAATCATTGCACAAAATAACCACAAATGTTCAAGCTGCCCTTGGGAACATGGCCTGGAAGACGGAAGTGGCTGAGTCTCACCCAGGACTCCAGGGAGCAAGCAGGTGATAGGACAGGAGCGTTGCTGAGGAGAAGGGACTTAGGGAGAGTGAGGAAGTCCAAGGGAGAGCCGGCCAGCTCAGAATGAAAAGCAGTCCCAAGCACGCACGCCCCACGCAGGGTGCACACCTCCACCCTCACAGGCAGCCATGTGCTAGGAAACTCAGTTTCCACATGGCTGCCAACAGCGCCCACACCTACAAGAGCTCACGAAGACTCAATGCGGCTGCCAAGGGTTTTCCACATCAGAAAATTCCAGTGCATTAGGGACAGACAATACCCCCAAGCTGAAGCAGACAATAGGGAGACCCAACCTAGATGTCCCTAGGGAACTTGGTCCCATGGGACCAAGGGACCCAAGATAAATCCTCATAGAAGCTGCCCTTGGGATGCCTGCCATGCCCATTGGTCTTGTGGGTGCTTCCTCTTCTTGTCTCCCTTCTGTTTCCTCCAGGACTGGGGGACCACACAAGGTACCTGCAGGGGCAGTATGGCACAAAGTGGTACCAGGTTACAGTGCCTACTTACCAATGCACGTCCGACCGTCTGCATGTAGGGCATACTTCTGGTGGCAGCCACACATGGGGCCTGTGTCCGTGTCCTCGCAGCTGTGCTGACAGCCTCCGTTTCCATAGTTACAGGTTACTAGTTAGTCCCAAAGTGTATACACGTGTGTATAAACAGAACAACAACAGACATTGTTAGTTTACAGGCACTGGCTATATTTGGGGGGGGGGGGCAGTGAAGTAAAAGTTTGAGGCGGCCAGGGAAGAGCATTTTGAAGACAGAGGGTAGCAGAGATGCATCTCTGTCCCTGAACCCCTTCAGGGTGTCAGGTAGGAACGCTAGTCTCTGGAGGTGAATGGGGAGGGTCCAAGAGTAGACTCTGGACCTCACATGGGAGAAAAGGAGAGGCTAAATACACATGCAAGACACCCTAACCCCATTAGTCCCATTAACAACATCAGGACATATAGGGTCAATTGTAGGGGAGATGACAGACATGGTTCAAAGTGATATTCATTTTCTTAGTTCTTACTATCTATCTACTCTCTCTCCACTGCCTAAGTCTTGGCACAGGTAGAGGGCTGTCCCTATGGAGATCTCTCTCTCTCTGTCCTAGTTGTGATGTATCTCAAGCTCTGTTCCCTCACAGCCTGACCTTGGAACTCAGCAATGCCCAGATCGACAGAACTTAAGCAAATTAATGTCATCTGGTGTGTGTTGAGAACGACCTACACTATGTGGTCAGTGATGCCGTGGCTGAGGACCTAGGCTTTTCAGCCCAGATGTCCCCCAGCAGCAGCAGCAGCAGCCTGCATCTGTGGAAAAGGACTGAGCAAGGAGCCAATCTGAGGTAGAAAAGTGATAAGTTCAAGTTTATTAAATGAAGACTGCCACTGTCTAGGGAGGGAGACCACCAGAAGAGGACAAGGATCTAAGTCAGATCGCTCCCAGGGACTCTTGGAGACTCTGCTTTATCATTCGAGGTGGCCAAGATGGCTGTCACCTGAGTGCCAGACAGCATATCTCATAGAGACCTTGACTGGTTGTCCATACTATATGCAGTATCACTTATGAAGTCAGTCTGAAGCCAGGCCTGATTAGAGGAGCATCGAATTCCAGATCTGAGAGTTTGAGTTAGTCATGCCTATTAAGTAGATCCATTCAGACGGCTGGTAAGGGAGAGAAGTTACTGGGGGTGGACGTCATGGGAATGGCTTCCTTCCACCACGGCAGAACGGACCTCTGCAGTCACGTTTCTCCTTAGGAAGGAATTATCATGACTTTCTGGGCTAGCTTGTCCCAGGAGCCATTGGCCCTAGACCTTGGACAAATATAGTCTCCATAGCAGGTAGGGCTAAGATGAGAATGGGTGGACAAGGGGGTATCTGTCTGGCATCTCACACAGTCTTCAGCAGCCGCAGTCTCTCGGTGGTGTCCTCCTCTTGACCAACTTCCAGGGAAGTCAGATGGCCCACAGGAAGTCCTCGATGAAGTCTGTCCTTTCTTTACTTAGGGATGGTGTGACAGGCTACAAGTTTCCCCAGCCCAGCGTTCCTTCATGGGGACAGAAGCCCAGGGTTCCCGGGGGGATAGGACATTATGTTTTTGTTTGTTTTTTGTTTTGTTTTGTTTTTTTAAACTGAGAATTCTCTTCAGAGTGGCCACAGAGGGATCTTGGAACAAGGCATCAAGAATACCACAGACAGCTCCTCTCCAGCTCTGCATGCTGGGCTCTGGGAAGACCAAGGTGGATAAAGGAATGGCCCTCATCTCTGAAAAGGACCCTAGACTCTGGAGGGTTAAGGGATCAGGTATAGAGCCCTGCAGTCTCTCCCCACCAGTCTAGAGGTTGCTGGACCTAGCCTGAGCTCCAGACCAACTCTAGAGTCTGAGGTTCTTGGAATACAAGTGAGCTCGGGGCTCACACAGTTCTCAGTTCTTTGTAGTGCTCCTCATCTTTGTCTTGTCTGAGGAACGGTCTCTTGTTTACCACTGTGTATATCAGCAGCTGACCCATTCCTGAGTTTCCAGGCACTCTCCTGTCTCACTACAGAAACACTGGGACGGCAGGCACACAGTACTGCGTCTAGATTTACATGGGAACTGGCAATTTGTTCTTCCAAGCCATCTTTTTTTTTTCCAAGATAGGGTTTCTCTGTGTAGCCCTAGCTGTTCTGAAACTTGCTCTGTAGACCAGGCTGGCCTCAAACTCACTGGGATTCACTTTCCTCTGCTCCTGAATACCGGGATTAAAGATATATACCACCACCCAGCTTTTTTTTCCCAAGTCATCTTTAATCATGCCTCACACTCAGAAGGAACCAAAGTCAGATCTCCTGGGTCCCACCTTCCAGGGAGGCCATAGGGCTTTTCCCAACTCTTAGAATTAGGCTTTCTATACCTTTTTAGGAAGGGTGAAGGATGGGGATCCATGGACTAGTGCATGTTCTAGGCTGGGCTTAGCCCTTTCCTGATCCTGTGGTGACTAGAATAGGAGTCTTAGCTTTCCATAGACTCTGGCTTGTCCCCAGTCCTTCCAGCCAAGCTGGACACCCAGAGGAGTCTTGTGAATAAGCCTTCTTATGTGGGCCTTGTCTCAGATGGAGTATAGCGGTAAACTGGTCCAGTGGGCTCACCAGCATCCCTCTTTCTAGTGTTGGCACGGAGCAAGTCTTTAGAGGCTGTGCTTGTCTGCAGTCTGTGCCCACTCCTGTCCTCACTTAGAGCAAGGACTGGGAGAGCTGGAGTCAGCTCCATCTGCTCTGAAAGTGGCCAGGTAGCTTTGTTTTCTTTGAAGTTGGAAGAATCCATTGGTGGGGCCAGGCCAGGGTCCAGCCTGCCTTGGTGACAGCCAACATGCATGTCTTTGCTGTTCCATGGGAAACAGCTGGGAGTAATGAGAAAGACTGGCCCATATCCTGACCATAGGCAGATGTTGTCAAATGTTATCCTTGAATACAAGAGCAATTATCTTCTTCATCAGAACAGATGTTTGCGATTTCTGCCCCAGCCGCATGTGGCTGAGGCAGTGATAGAACACATAGAACATGGAAGGTTGAGGGACGGAGGTTTGGGGGCAGGGCTCCTGTCTATGGATGTGGAGAAGTCATCGTCCATGCTGCCACGAGACCTTCTGGTGGTGTGGCTGCTTTGAGGTCACCCATGCTTTGTAAATAAGTCCACTAAACACACTGGCTCTCCAAGTTGGACTTGGGTGGAATCATACTCCTGTCTATCGATATCTAGGGCGAGCAGGCGCTTGTTCGAATGCCTGGAGGAAAAGTTCACAAAACACTGGAGATGAAAGTGCCTTCCTTTTGGGAGATGGGTAGATAGCATAGGAGGCTGAAGCATTAGCCCCCGGGGACAGGGAGAGCAGCGGGTGCTCATGGGTCCCCAGGGCCTTGGCAACTGTTCGGAGAAGGTGAACCTTGAGAGTCGCAGTAGCTGGGGATGGTGGTCCACCTGGCTTCTGCCCAGAATGGAGGAATAAAGGAAAGCTGTGGCCTTTATAGTGGTGTCAGTTAGCTCAGAAGCTGAAGCCCGGCGGCCGGGAGCACGTCCTTCAGAGTCAGAAGCAGCCTCCTCCGGCCTGTTTCTGTTCCCAGCACAAGACTGAAGAAACCTGGTTCCGCTGAGTTGGAAGTAGTTTCTGAAGCTCCCTCAATCCTCGGCACACCCAGAATAAAACCAGCCTGGGTATCCCCACGGCTAGTGGGCACAGCCTGCAGTCCATTGCCTTTCTACAAAGCTGTTGGCAAGGTGTGTTGCATCCGACTGGAAGCCTTTGAATGTCTTAAGCTCCTGTTTCCTTTCCTAATCCATTCCTACTCAAGGGCTGGATGCCCATGTTAAGAGGTTGAACTAGGCATGGGTGTGAAACCCTAGTACTCTGGAGGCAGAAGCAGATGGATCTCTGATGTCCTGGCCAGCCTGTCTACATAGCAAGTTCTGGGACACAGTGAAACCCTGTCCCCATAAAATTCTCAATAAAAAGAGACTGTACTATGTTGAGACCCGGGACAGGTCTCCTCCAGGCAGGCAAACAGGCCTTGAAATGTACCTGTGGCCTATTGCTTTCTTCAGATATGGGGCTCATGGTTGTGCTTGGCCCTGTGGAAGGTTCCTGAGTTCTGCTATTTTATTTATTTATTTATTATTCATTCATTTATTTATTGTTTTTGAGTCAGGGTCTCATGTAGCACAGGCTGGCACCAAACTCTTTATATAGCTGAGGGTGACTTTGAATTTTCCTCCTGTCTCTACCTCCCAAGTGCTCGTGTTACAGGTATGCACCACCAGGCCTAATATATGTGGTGCTGGGGACGGAACCCAGGCAAGCACTCTAGGATCTGAGCTATTTGGGTTGTGACCTTTGAACCTGGAAAATTGTCAGTACCTGGTCCACTTCCTCCCATCCACCCCTGTCATCACCTCTTTACTTTTTTATACTCTTCTGTCACCTAAGACTTTTCAGGCTGATAGACAAAGTGGGGCTTTAAAAATTCTGAACCATAGTCCCTCTCCCCACAGGAGAGTTTGGCTTCAGGGTACTATAGATGGTCCAAGCCAATGCCTGGGGCTGTGCTGATGGTGTCATACCAGGTATAGAAAACTCCAGACTGGGAAGTCATGACCTATCCCTGCAGTTTCCCCAAGCCTCTCAGCCGACCCCATCCTCCACCTACCCCAGGTTGCTGAGATCCCTCCCTGACCAATGTCCAGCATCCTGGACAGACCCACTGCCACAAAACAATAGTAGGAGACGCATGGGGGTGTCTGACCCATTTGCCTCCGTCTACCTACGTGTGCAGTCCTTCTGGTTTTGGGCAAGGTCAAAGCCGGGCCTGCAGTCACAGGCTACCCCACCTTTGGGCGTCTCCCGGCAGATGTGGGCACAGCCATGGTCTTTGTTCATGCAGTTCATACCCTCTGAGAAGAAAGACAGACAAGACAGAGGTTGGAGACCAGCAAAAGCAGAAGAGAGAAAGCCTCAGGCTGGAGCGATGACTTGTAGTGTCTCAGTGCAATGGTGGGTGTGTTTGGTCAGCTACTGCAGGCAGCACTCACATGCATATGTGTGTGTGTGTGTGCACAAACACACTCAGCCACAGGTACGTTCTGCCACAGTGCCTGGGTCCTTTATGGTACAGTTTAAATGACTTCTCTGAGCCCATAGGAACAGCTCCTGCCTGACATCAGATTGCAGGGTTAGGTATGTAATATCAGCTGGGACCATTTGACTTCTCCTAGACACCAATGGGTTCATGATACCTTTGTGTCCACTAAGTAAGCTCTATTTCTTCCCTGTCAGCTTGGAGTGCCTTGAACCTCCTTATGATGACCCCAGTTATGTTTATCTTCTTGGTGATTTGTGAGGAGTTTCCAGAATTTATGAGGTCAAGGGTCCAGTGAGGGGTTGTAGGTCACAAGCCCATCAAGAGGCCACAGGCAGATCAAAGGGCAGAGAGCCGCTGTGTACTGCACACCGGCTCTGGGACCTGATGTCACCTCCAGCTGAAAGAACTCGACTGAGTGAAGCTGTCTGGGAGAGGGAGGAAACCCCTGAGGTGGTAACCTCTCTTCCTCAGGGACCACACTGGATCCTTGTACAAGGGGAAGAGAGTGTAATTGTGACCCTGTGGGCTGTACATGGGCCGTTAGTAACTAGACATGTTTCAAAGGACAAGTCTCTGGCAGTTAAAGCCTTGGTCTGAGGTGTGGCTCAGCAGTAGAGTGCTTTGGCTAGCATGCTGGTAGCAGTTGTGGGTTCTGTCCCAGCACCATGATAAAGGTAAGAAAAAAAAAGGTAGTCTAAAGTTAATTCACAGATGGAAATGGATTACAGCTTTTGTTCAACACCTGACTTATCATGCTCTCGTCTTCTCCCTCCCTTTGATTTGCTCATCAGTTCAAGCCAAGTTGCTATACCAGTGCAGAGATAGACTGACCTACTGACCTACTGACCCATGACAGACAGGCAAAACACCCAATGCACCAAAGGAAGTCACACCACCCCTTTCCTCTCCTCAACTTCCAACAGCACCCAAGCCTGGTGGCGGTGACAGAGGCGTGATGGCCCCTGTTCAATAGTCACCGGGAGGGAGGTGACCTGTGGCCACAGCCTATTTTCTAGACAATCACTCACACCTCAGCTGGTCACCACTAGCCAGGATTGCTCTTGAGCCAATATGAGCCAATTCTGGCATGCAGCGTCACTAGAAAGTTCCTGTGGGCTCGAGGAGGTATGGGCATTAGTCTGGCTTTCCCATAAGCCATGTGCCTTCCTGTCTCCGAGCCTCACCTGTAAACATGCGTTACACTGATATCTTCATCCTTGAGGATTAGATATAAACATTCACCAAGGCCACAGCCAGGGAGATGCCCAGTGCTTGGCTGGCATTCAACAGGCCACGTACCTCTGACGACCCTGGCCTGCTCCTGTAGGTCCGAGGGAGGGAACTCCCTGATGGGTGCTAGCAGGTCGATTCAGAGGTGGCTTTAGGATAGGAGCTTCCTTGGGCATGCAAACACTTTTAGTTTCTGGGAATGCCCTGCCTGGCAAGAGTCTGGCTACCAAGCATTCTCCCTGACTTATGATGGGAGCTGTCATTGGGCAGCTCACAGTCTAGGCCACACTTACCCCTTGCTAATGTGGCTGCTCCTGTAGCTCTCCAGTGGCTCAGCTGTGACCCAACCGTTGGTCCCTGTCCCCATGTACATCCTCTCAAGGTCCACAATCCCACACTGCCTGTGGTATCCTCTAGCTTCTCCTTCCTGGTTTCTTCCTCCTGTCTTCCGTAAATGACTTCCTAAGGTTATTTCTGAGTCCATCAATTCCATAGAGCCTCTTGGGCCCCCAGATTATCCTCCAGGCCATAATGGTTTTGCAGAGCTAGCCCAGATCAAATCCTCAACATACCTGGTTTATCTTTCCAGGTAGGGAAGAATCCAAATGCTCTATTTAGCTCAGCTTGTTTGAGGCGAAGAAAGGGAGACTAAATTTCCATTTCTAGTCAAAGAATTGCAACTTCTGAGAAGCCCCACACACCAGCAGGCAGCCATGGATTTGTCCCTGGGGAGGTGACGTATCCCTGAACCCTGGACCACAGACTGCCATGCTTTAGAAACTGCTATGCCTTCTCCTCTGAAGATCTGTTGTCATCCACTCTCTCCTTTCAAGTATCCAGACTATAGACATGGGCCAAGGGGTCACACCCCGGAGAGACTCTGGGGGAATGGTCCAACACCACTGTGATTGCTGCAGCTGATGGCCAGCAGTGTGGTGGCAGGAAGGGATGAGGGAGCCGCAGAGCTGGTCTCAAGGGTACAGCCAGAAGATTCCAAAACTTTCCTCTTAGTTTGCTCCACAACTGTTGGTGTGTGTGTGTGTACATGCATGAGCTAGCACACACTCGTGAAAGGCCTCTGTCCCCCACTGTAACCTTGAGGCAAAGCCAAGGTTCCTGAGTTTAGTCTTTTATCTCAGACTCCCATACCGAGCCATACAGTTATAATCTTTGTTGTATTTAAAAGTTACAACTCAAAACCACAGGCAAACACAATGATTTTCACCAAACACCCTATTTTCTGAGTCAAGGAGAATGCAAGCCCAACAGGCACGAGTTTGCAATAGGCACGAGATGCACTATTCCTGTCTCATGACCAGCCATTCCTGTCTCATGAATGTGGTTCTAACTCCGGATTGGAAGCTGCTCCCCAGCCTCCGTGGCTTCTGCCTGGCTGCTCCAGCAGCTTTGGCTGTAGATGGTTACCCTGCCAGCCTATGTACCTCTCAAGTGTAGGTTCTAGCGACTCACTCTGAGGCCATTCATGCTCAGCCCCAGTCCCAGGGCCCAGCTGGGGTGGCCTAGCATAGCTTCTGTGATTCAGGACTGTAGGCCTTGCTTATCTGTCCTCCTGCAGATCTCTACCTGGGCCACGTCTGCTCCTGTGAGGGTTGCAAATCACAAGCTTTTCAACACGCCTCCCTAGGTGGAGGCATGGGAGCCACATGTACTAAGTTCAGAGAAAGTCTGCTTGTTTCCCGCTACAGAGGAGCTGCAAAAGCTTTCAGTCATTCCCGGAAGTCCTGGTTTTCACATGCCTGGTGCCCGCCAGCTCAGGCTGCCCGCCAGCTCGAAGCTAATCTGATCTGACCCATCCAAATCCAATTATGCTCTGCAAACTTGGGCTGAGTGTCTCCTTAGTGCTAGGCCAGGCGGGGTGTAATGGGGAGACAAGGCCCTTAGCTGCCACATTGATCGCCAGGTCTAAAAGGAGCTTAGCACATGCTATGCACAATGTACCTCATGTCTGAGCCTCAGCTTCGCCTGTTGGGCAGAATTAGAAGGCCATGGCTGTCCAGGGTGGGACATGTGACTATAAAGCTGTCCCTGGACCTCAACCCAGGCAGGAGGAAGCCATGGCAAGCTTCGACCAGAGGGGTGAAGTGCTTGTGTCAGGGGGACCCGCATGCTTTAGAGGGACAGGGTTTCAAGCTAGAAATTAGGGGAAGCTGTCACAGCACCCTGAGAGGGAGGAAGGAGCGGCTGCAAGGGTGGAGGATTATTAGGGACATCTTTTATAGCCTCTTCCTAGAGCAGAGGTTCTCAACCTGTGGGTTGTGACCCTTTGGGGGCTGTATATTAGATATCCTGCCTATCAGATATTTATATCAGTAGCAAAATTATAGTTACAAAGTAGCAACAAAATAACTTTTATAATTAGAGGTCAAGAGGCTCCCGGTATTAGAAAGGTTGAGAAGCCCTGTCCTAGAGTTCTCTAGAGGATAGGATGCAAGGGCCAAAGCTCCCCACTATACTGCATTTACTCTTTACAAGTTTGAGAAGGGGGCATGCCCACTTTCCAGACCACCAGTGGAAGTGGATCAATGTGGTGGAAGAGTGTCTGGCCACCTCTGAGAGGCCCCATGGCGCTTTCCTACCAGGGACTCTTCCAGGGCAGCTGTCAGGCTAGGAGATGGTCCGATGTGTAGAGATATGATGGTGCCCTGCCTGCCATACCAGTGTGTATGTCACATTCCCCCAACACAGGTCTGGCACCTTTGTCCCAGTTAGAGTTGGAATGTGTGCCTCCCAAGGGTCATTGCTATGGCAACTTCATCAATATTATTGCTTTCTCAGTTCTGGTCCCTCAAACACAGAGGAGAACAATGGTCTTGCTCCACCCCCTCCCCAGCCCCCTCTAACTTGGAAGGATTTGCTCTCCCTTTGCTTTCTCAACAGAGAGTAAAAGCACCGAGAAGGAGTTTGAGATCTTAGGGGGCTTCCACAGCCCAGAACTACCCCAGCCTATCAGGGAAGAAGAAACCTAGCTTACAGACTTGGAAAGAACCCCAGAGAGGCCAGGACTGATCTGGGGAAGAGAGAGGATGATGAGGACTCCCGGGGTGCCTGTCTGGGGGTCATATTTTGTGCCAACTTACAGATATGTCATCTTGTCAATTCTCCAGACCAACCTCAGAGGGATGCAAACTGGGATACCACATGCCCTTCTGAGACAGCATTCCCTAACAGGTATAGCAGTATCTGTCCATGGAGTGTGGGGTCAAAAGTCTACTGTCACATGACTCAAGCTTTCATAGAAAAGGTGTGTGTGTGTGCAGTTACCACCTGTAGTCCTTCAGCCTGCTTTTGGACAAATCTAGATTTAGAGGGGCCTTGGCAATTACTGCCTACCCTCCCAGCTTCTCATGAGCCCAGAGAGTCGCTGTTGGGAAGAACAGAGAGTGTGTAGCTTCAGCCACCCAGACCTCCTTAACTGAACATCTTGGTGGCCGAGTGTGTAGCAAACCCCAACTCTAGCAGTACAGATGCTGTGGCTCACAGAGGTAGGCCTGCTTGCCCCAGGTCTCCAGTGGCCACTCTAACGCTCGCTCACTTCTCATTCCGGGACCCCAATCAGCAGTATCTGTGGTCCCTTAAGAGATACGCCACCCTGTCTTCCTCATCACCTCCCCTCTATGTCGTCTGGAACATACAGGGAGAAGAGATTTTCCCTCAAGGCCTCTCAGGGTCTTGGGTCCTGACTGGGTGTGTCACACAGAGCAGAGGCTAGCTCATTATCCCTTCTGCCTGTAAAGCACTCTGTTCCCCCTAAAAGACTCAGTGCCTCTCCACCAGAGCCTCAAAAGGACAGCCCTCGGTTTTTCCTTTGAGGGGTTGATCTGTCCCCTCAGATCACTGCCTGCTGAGACCATAGATGGTTGGCTCCTGGAATGCTGGAAGAGACAGGGGAAGGGTTTGCTTTCTAGACAATTCAGCACCCCAGATGTGCCTTAGCCTGTCTGGTCACCAGAACTCCAAGAAAGCTGCTTCCAGGAAGCAGGACACTCTTCACATATAGTGGGGAGGACAGATCCCAGGTGTTTGCAGACACATGTGGACACGTGTGAGTTACCAATGGCGATCTGTGGCAGAGGTGGGTGGTGCGAGTCCCTCCCTCATGTGGCCTTCTGTAGTGTGCTATTACAACCTGCTCAGCTTGCTCCCTGTGAACGGGAAGCCTTGACAGCCTTTTCTCTGAGGAGTGCTAATGGGTGTGAAAACTGGAGCGTGGGGAGCAGCCTCCCCGAAAGCCCCTCTGAGATGCAGGCCCACCCTGCCTTCCTCCTCACATCTTGTAGTTTCTCAGGCTGGTCACTAGGTGTCACCACAACCAAGTTGAGGCCTCTCCAAGAACTAGGAGGCAGTTGGAGAAGATTCAGCCTGGAGATGGACTAAGATGGGCTGGCCTTCAGCCTAGTGGGCCACACTCACCCTCTCCAGCGAACAGCCTCAGGGCACACCCAGTTAGACTGGATCTAAGACAGACAGTGGCGCAGATCTTATTTACACATAAAATAGTGAGCCTCCTGTGATAACTCATTGATCGTATCCCTTCCTACAGGATCTCTAAAGCAAGTCACATGGATAGGTTGTCCCTTGTCACCCTTAGTTGGCCCTAGACCTGAAGCAGAAGGATCCCAGGCCAACTATCTGTGATCTCCTTTTTTACGGGGCAACTGTGATCTACCAAACCCTGAGAGGGCAGCAGGCACTCAAACCACCTGGAGAGCCTTTCCGTACGCGAAGTTCAGATCATAGGCTCTCCTATCATTCAGTCTAATCTAAAGGTGGTGCTTACCACATACAGGTGTAAATGCAGAGGTGGGGTGGGCTGGGCGGAATGGGATGGGGCAGGGTTGACGGGTGGGATAAGAAAAGGCCTGAGCTACCAGCTCCTGAAGAAGCCAGCTTACAGACGAGGCTGTTGTGCTTCTGACAGATGAAGCAGGGAAGACCTTGCTGGAGGGATCTGACGGGGTGGGAGGGGCAGAGATCAGCTGACCTGATGGCTATAGCATAGGTGTAAGTCCTGGCTGAACCAGAGATCCATGGGAAGTCAATGGTGAGTGTCCCTGTGTGGCCTCTCCAGGCTGTGCTCTGTTCAGCACACGGAACAGGAAAGCACTTTATAAATCAAAGCCACACACAGCCCAGACATCTGGAAAGGTTCTCCAGGGAGCAATGGCTGGACTAGACAGGGAGCTCCAGACAGAGGGAGCAGTATGAGGAGACAGGGACACAGAGTAGCAGGAGAGTGCGGGGGCTGGACTGTGACAAGGACGGGTTGTGGAGATCCGAGTTAGGACCCTGTGGGGAGCTAGAAGGTCAAGGGAGGGCTGACACTGACATGGCCGCCTATTGGATGCATGAAGGCTCAGAGAGAGCTGGCAGCCCTGACCCAGGTAGAGAGTAGCACACATGGCAACACCAGGGTTCTCTGTCTCAGGGGACCTAGGTTGCTTACCCTTCTGCCCATCTGTTTGTTCAGGCATATGGTCAAGCTGTCAGACCTGGGGTTTAGAAGCAGCCTCTGCTAATTATCTATGGCCAGAATTCTCTGCATTCCACCAATGGGATAACAGTACCTAACACTCAGATTACACCCAGGAGCCATCAAAATCCAGGCACAATGCCAAGCCCAGTCATGCTCAGCGGTGACACTCATGGCGGCCGTATAGGATGCTGGTGACACGGAGCCCAGAGACAGGCACTTCTCAAGGGATCCAACCTGTGCGCACAACCTCATTCTCACCTTCACGAACAATTCTGACGAGTGCTTCCTTCTCACAGCAAGAAGCCAAGGCTCAAGGGCTTATTGCTGAGAAGGGACCCGAGGCCAGGTGGCCCCGTCTCTTGTCTTGGTATCCTCTGAACTATGGCTCACCTTCCGCCCTTTACCATTCATTCCTGAAGGTCCCAAGGGCCTACAACCTTTTGGAAAGATCCCCTGCCGGTGTTGAGAAGTCAGCCCTGTGGTGCCCTTGGCGCCAGCTTGAGGCCAGGCCAGGAGAAGTACGTGAAGCTGGCTTACCAGCCAAAGGAGTTGTTTATGGGGTGGGAGGCTCATAAAAAATAATGGGATGGATTTATTGTCTCCGCCTTGAGGGCCATTCCAGACCGCACAGGACCAGGCCAGGCCTCTTCCAGTAGCACCATAAATCTCTACACTAAGTGGCAGGGATGTCTGTCCTCCCGCCCACCTGGTCTGTAGCAGATGAAAAAGTTCAAGGAGCCTGCAGCCCTTACACGGCCTGTCCCAGCTCCCATAGCCAGTGACAGAAGGCCTTGAAACAGGGTGGGGATGACCCTGGCCCTGCAGGAGCTACGTGGGACCCCTGGAGCTCAGGCCTGGCTTGCTTCCCAAGATGAGAAAATCATATCTGGGAAACCGAAAGAGCCCGTTAGCTGTGCTATTCACAGGATGCTATGCCATGGCTTGGTTGGGAGCTCTCACGTGGGACAGACGGGCTCTGTCTGGGGGCTTGTTTATCAGAATCTGGAAGTGAGGAAGAGTTGGCTTTGGTACCAAAAATCCAGCCTTCCCCATCTGTAAGTGCCCCCACGTAGTATGGCATGGGAAGGGAAGCCATGTTCCCTCACGGGGTATGGCAACACTTATCTGAGGCACTCCACAGGGTGGCTGTGAGCATCAGGGTAATTCCCAGTAGAAAGCCACTGTAAAGCTTAAGGACTGGAAGTAGGTTTGGCAAGGGTTCCTATCACTGATGCAGGGTTGGAGAGGGTCAGTATCTAGTCAACCTTCAGGACAAGGTCAAGTGAAAGCTAAAGAGGCTGCGTTGAAGTCAAAGGAGGGAGAACGAAGGGGCCCGCCTAGGGAAGGCAGCAGGAGGGCCCTGGATAGTGTTGGGGTATTAGTTCAGAAGCTGCCCATGGCAATTCCTAACCCAAACTCCTATATGCCAAACCCTCAGGTGGCCTCTGCCAAACAGCCCCTAGCAGGCCTAACTCCACTGTGGGCTTGGACAGTGGGCTCAGTTCCCAGAAGCCGATGAGCTTGGCTTTCCTCCACCTCCCTGGCCATGGCCAGGTAGGTGTGCCAGGAAGGGCTTTGCTTCCATGCCTCAGGAGTTTGATTATTATTGGTTGTAAGGAAATGTTTCATTCCTAATTCCAGCAAGTAGGAAGGATGTGAGTCCCTTTCAAATTCACGCTAAAACAGAACCCCTTGTACAACAGCATAAAAAGCAGAATGATTGGATTGGTGGGTCTCAGGGGTGAGATAATCTTAAAAATAGGTACATGCCCTTTGCCCCCTGCCTTTTGTTACATGTGGACACAGAAAGAGGCACCATCTGTGTAGCATAGAAGTCCTTACCAGATGTGGAATGTTCTGGAGCCTAGTCCTTCAACTTCATAGCCTTCAGAACAGAACAGAAGTAATCCTGAGTAATTATAACAGCAAGAAGGGACCAGAACAATGGACAATTTTCTTTGCTATGGACAGATTGAGTGAGCAAATAAGTGGGTAACCCCCCTTCATTCAGACCCTTTCAGACCCTAGCAGAGGCTGGGCCTGAGTCAGCCACTCAGGAGAGGGAGGGGAGAGTGCTCTGTACAAGCCATTCTGGAAGAATGTTAATCACACGCCAAGGCAGATTCTGAGCAGGACTTGGCATTTTCAGCTTCTAAAAATGTAGGAAATTGGCCGTCACTATAAGGCCCTGGGCCATATCTGGAAAAAAAATTAGACTGACTTTTCTCTCGGTCCCACTGACTCCCAAGTTTCTAGGCTGTAAAAGAACAAAGCTTTGCCTTGTTCAGAGGCACCCACCACTGAAATATTCAGCACCTATGTGACTGAGTAACAGGACAGTCCGAAGTGTAAACCTAAGGTAGACAGGTTCTCTGCAGAGAACTGTTTCACACCTGCCTCAGACATCCTACACGCTCTCTTCAGCCACTCTCCTGTTACCTTCCACATCAGTATCTTGACACTTCCCAGTCGGTCAGTCAGTTACCCACCTGTCACCTCTTCCTCAGCCATTCTGTCACATTCCCTCAGCCATCTTTCTGTTAGATCTCCCTCAGCCTTTCCTTTACCAATTTCCTCTCAGCCACTAACCTGTTGTCTTCCTCTTCAATATTGTCACATTTCCCTCAGACTTCCTCTTCTTATATTGTCACCTCCTCTCACTAGTCTCCTGTCACCTTTTCCTCAGCTATCCTGCCACATCTCCAAAATGTCTGTCACTTTCCTGTCAGCCACCGTCTTGTCTCCTCTCCTGTCAACCATTTTCTTGTCATTTTTCACATTAGTCACCTTGTCACTTTCTCCTCAGTCATCTTCCTGTCACCTTCCCCTCAGCTATCTTCTTGTCACCTTCCCCTCAGCTATCTTTCTGTCACCTTCCCCTCAGCCATCTTCCTGTCACCTTCCCTCAGCCATCTTCCTGTCATGTTCCCCTCAGCCATCTTCCTGTCACCTTCCCCTCAGTTATCTTCTTGTCACC
The DNA here is from genome assembly GCA_021653895.1 of Mastomys natalensis. Classification (NCBI taxonomy): domain Eukaryota; kingdom Metazoa; phylum Chordata; class Mammalia; order Rodentia; family Muridae; genus Mastomys; species Mastomys natalensis. The sequence goes on from JAJTUV010000102.1 coordinate 394,031, forward strand.
TTCTCCTCAGTCATCTTCTTGTCACCTTCTCCTCAGCCATCTTCCTGTCACCTTCCCCTCAGCCATCTTCCTGCTACCTTCCCCTCAGCTATCTTCCTGTCACCTTCTCCTCAGCCATCTTCCTGTCACCTTCCCCTCAGCACCTTCACTTCCCCCTCCTTTCACCTTCCCCTCAGCCATCTTCCTGTCAGGTTCCCCTTCCCCACCACCTGCCATGTTTTTTCTGTCACCTTCCCATTAGCCTTACTCCTGTCACCTTCCTGTCAGGCACCATGTCACACCACGTCCTCAGTCACTTCTCTTTCACCTTCCCCTTGGCCACCTACTTCCTCTCAACGACCTGCCTGCCACTCTCCCTCAAGTCCACACTCATGTGCCTATGGGATGGCTGGGAGTGTGGCCCAACTCCCCACTTGCCTCGTCTCCATGTCCTACCCAAGATGGTTAATGGTCTTGTGATCAAATGTGGCTCCTACATCCACTTCTCAAGACTGAGTGAGCAAAACTCCAAACTCCTGTCAAACACAATTTCTTGTCTCTCTTGCTTCTGGCAGTTTGGAGAGTGGCTTTAGGCTCCTGGGGCCACCCTCTCCTATAGGCCATGAAACCTTCAATAGGGACATTAAAGAACATGGGAATGGTGAGGGGACAGGTTGGACAATGGAGCTGCTGCTACTGGACCCAAGAGTGTGGAAACGGCTCTGGGGGAAGGGAGGCACTGTACTCATGGTCTAGGTGAGGCTGGGAGCAACTCAAAGGCAGTCATTCAAACAAAGTCTCAGGCCTAGGATGGGGTGAGAGCAAGCCCCTCTAGTGAAGCTTCATGATACACACAGTAGGGTAGACACCGGTACCCATTCTGCCAGGCTCTGGTCCCCTCAATCAGATGGCACTGGAGGACAGTAGTATCTGAGGACCCTCCCAGACACTCTTCCAGAAAAATGACAGAAACCTGTGTAATGCACTGACCAGGAGTTCAAAGCTTTTTCTTCACCCTGGGTTGTTTTTCAGGCTGTTAGTCTATGGGCAGATGACTCTGCTAACCCCTTGTTATCTCTTTCCCACCACAAACTCCTGTTCTCTCCATCTTCTTCCTAACCCCAACAGCCCTGCACAATCCTACCATGTCATGCCGGTCCTCAGTCCACAAGCGACGGCTTATCTCTTTCCTAGTTAGCTGCCAGCTCTCAGAGGCTTCTCCAGCTCTTGCTCCACAGATCCTCAGCTCCAGACTAACCTTGGTACCCTCAGTTTGACTAGCCTACTGGTCCCTCAGATCTATTTCTCGGGGCATATGCCAATCAACCAGCAATCACACCCAGGCCTGCACACATCTGAGTACCACAGCCCCATCACTGGCTGCTAGCATGTAGAAAAGTTATTCCTCTCTTTAGATTCCCATTGCTTCTTCCCCCAAAGAGAAGTGGGAAGCCATGGGGTGGCTATGATTCCTTTAAACACAATGGGACAGCCTAGGAGGGAGTCAAGACTTGAACTCAGATCCCCTGGGTTCTAGTTTTATTACTACTCCAAAGAGCTAGGAACCCTGGACCTGGAATTTTCATGACTCTGTGCCATGGTAGTGGCTAGTCATAACGCTCAAGGACTCAACATTGGCAGTATCATCTCAAGGCTAAGGTTCAGTGAAGTATCACTGGAGAGCACAAGTCTCAGTTTCCCTGGATGACCCAGTGGATATCCACTGTTCTGCTATAATTACCGAGAGTGGTTCCTTTTACTCTCAGAGAAGCACTGGCGTGGATGTTAAATGCTAGAGTCCTTCTGAGCCATTCTTCTGGCCCATCAGCACCAGGCAGAGAGTACAATTGTTTTTAAATGCAAATTCTTCATTTATTATGGGTGTGCAGGTGCATATATACATGTGCCACAACATATATGCGGAGGTCAAAGGCCAACTTGCAGGGAATCTGTTCTCTCCTTCCACCATGTGCGTGCCAGGAGTCTATCTCAGGTCACCTGACTTGGTGGTGGGAACCTTTACCTGCTGAGCTATCTCATTGATCCCAATGAAAATTCTTGACTATGGTGTTGATGTGAATCTGCACCTAACCGAAAGGCACAAAACCACATACGCACTGTGCCAATGTTGACTTCCTGGCTTGGGATTGTTCTTGAGTGACCTAAGATGCTGCCTTTGGTTAAACCAGATGAACGGCCCATGCAGACCTCTCTTTAAGACTTTGTTTTCTTCTTCTTGTTTGTTTGTTTGTTTTTAGCTTTTGTGAATCTGGAATTATTTCAAAACAAAAAGCCGTTAATATTTCTATTATTTGGTCTTCAGTTATATTGGGGGTATTTACTCTCCCAAAGGTCCAGATAAAATAAACCGATCCCCAAATGCTTCCCATGTGATTAATAAACACAGTAGCCAAGTGCAGTTTAACCCGAGGCCATTTTACACAACCGGACCCTCTGAGACACAAGGTATCTAGAAACTTGAGCATGTTAAATGGCAAACCTGGAGCTTATGGCCCCTTCTAAACAATCTGAGAGCCTCTCAGCCCTCTGACCTGGACTCCCATACACTGAAATGGCTTCTGACCCTTAGAGCCAGACCTGCCACAGATCAGTGGCATCTGACAGCCAGCAGTAGCAGGGTCAAAAGACACACATTCACTGGATGCCCAGAGGTTTGGGGACATTCAGCTTGAGGACAAATAGCAACACATATTTTCAGTCTCGAGTAGGGACAACTGTCTGTATAACTGAGTTCATGGCAAAACCTGCAAACTGTATGGAAAAGTGAGGCAAGTCAGCTCTGGCAGAGGGGGAGGGAAGTGTTCTGAGAAAGTTCGTTTGGAGGCACAGTGGGCACCTAGAACTGTGGGCAGTATCATGTGGGAAGAGGGGTGTCTGCTACACCAGGATTCCTGAGTCCTATCGACCTGGGCCAGCCATTGCAATGGACTCTTGGAAGCTTCTCATTGCCTGCTCTCTGCACCAGCCGGGAGTCAGGAGACCATGCCCTGATTGGCAGATTCTCTCAGTGACACTGGAAAACTTGTATAAGTTCCCTGACTCTCTAGTGTCCAAACTGGAAATGAGTCCATGTGAGGATACAGACGTGACAGGGAAGTGCATGGTAGCATGCAATGACCACACAAGTCACATGTGCATTATCACATGCCCAGCCCCATGAACTCATCAAATGGAGAGATCTTCTAAAGTGTCAATATCTTGAAGGCCAAGTCTTGAGCCTTGAGTACATGTGGCCCTGAGTCCTCGGGGGGGATGTCATGGAGGAAGGACACTAGGGTCCTCTGCATTTATTTACACACGTGCTTAAGCATATGCAGAAGGCCCTCAGATGTAGAATGCTTTTAGGTCAGCTCCATGCTCGTGGGTCTACAACATAGCCTGTCCCATGGCTGGGTCTCGTGTAGGTCCCAGGGAAAGCAAGGCATGGCTGTAGTGTGGCACCCCGCTTTGGCTGGATAGGATCTGCAGGTGTAACTCTCTGAATCTACATGTCCACCCGTGCCCAGCACAGACAGAACTGCCTCCATATTCACACCAATGATCTGAGGATTCACCAACAATGGCTGCCCACGCCACCCACCACTGCCAGGGCAACCTAGCCCTGATCATACCTGCCTTCCTCATCTTTCCTCTCCTCCTGCTCTGTCCCTTCCAAAGGATCCAGGTTGCTCTAGAATTGAGAGTTGTGGCGAATAGTGTCCCTGTCCCTAATAACTCTCTTGCTGCACGGAGCTGCACACCCTGTCACAAGCATGGTGAACAAGAGCCCCAAAGGACCTTGGGAGCCAAGTATACTAGGGTACAATTGTGTTGCCAGCCAATCTGGAGGCCGAGGCTAGCCTATCATTGGAGCCTGTGAGTTTGAGGCAAACCTGGAGAATGGCAGAGAGCCATCACAAACTAAATAAAAGGGTGGCCCTGGGGCTAGCCTTGGCTACATGCAGCTCCCAAGAGCCTCAGTGAGCCTGTGTTGCTTCCTATATTTATGGGGACAAGGTGATGTTTCCTCACACTGTGTTGCCTCCAGCCTCTGCCAAGGCTGGCCCACAGCAGGTCTCTAGTGAGGCTTGAAGCACAGCCTTGAGGTAGTTTCCTGTACAAGAGGCAGGTGCTCCTCAGCCTCACAGCCCATTGGCCACTAGGGGTGGCAGGCTGATGATGCTCGTGACGACACTAATGTGCTCAACGACACGATGGTGGTTATGACGGCTCCATTGGTCACCCCTGAGGAAAGCAAAACTTCAGAATCCCCAAAGTGTTTGTCTTAGCTTAAAGTCATAGGGGAAGTCACAGCAAATCTTGTTTTAGACTGAAGGAAAAAAAAAAATCACAAGGCCCCAACCTAAGACCCGAAGGCACCAGGCTTGTGAACAAGGAGTTGAATCCATAAGTTGGGGAGATGAGAGCGTCACTTTTCTTCACATAGCTGAGTCTGTGGCCTTCAGAGCCTCTTCCAGTTCTAGCCAGCATTGGTTAGACTGAAGGAACAAACTCTCCCCCGAGGAGAAGGGAAGGCTACCCAGGAGGTCATATCTTCTTGGGGTACGAACGTGACATACTTTAAGGATAGAAAGGACAGGGGTAGGTAGAAAGTCCAAGGTGTTTGTGTGGCCACCTTGCAGCTGGCCTAGTGCAGCAGAGGCTGGGCCGAGTCTGGAGTGGCCCTTGGGCTAGGTCAAGAGGAGGCATTGGTGGCGCTTGGGCCAGAGGTTGAGCAGAGGGGTGTGTGGGCTGTCAGGGCATCAAAGCTAGTACCAGGAAGTATTAAGCAGAAGGACTAGCCAGATTCCAACAGTCCCAGTGTCCCCTCCCATCCAGCACAGACTGAGCTGTTGCCCCATGTCAAGTCAAGCGGTGCCAGAGTTCCCTGGACCAGAAGGAATTAACTGTCTACATACTGTCTACATACTGTCTACATACTGTCTACATGTCACCCCCTCCCACCCCCTTCTGGGAAGATTTTACACTTGGATGCTTCAAAGTACTTTCCCTGAGGGCTGAGACCTTATTAAAAAAAAATAGCCAAAGGACCTAAAGAGGCAGAAGTGACAGCACAGGCCCCAGGGGATCTGAAGCCAAGAACCCAACACTCTGTTCAGCCTGGGCCTGATCCATGAGCCTCAGGGCAGGGTTTATGCTGGCGCCTGGAAAGCCAGGCTACTCAGAAGGGCTGAGCCGTGTGGCCTTGTTTCTGGGCCAGGAGCCCAGACTGACCTTGGCCTACCCCTCTCATAGATCTAATCAAAACCAGTCTGTGCTTAGGGTGAGTGGGTAGGGGCAGCCCAGAGATCCGGAGGGAAATTAGCCAGGCAGGTAACATGAGGAATCTAATTTGCCAAAGCCTCTGCATCCATCTGCCTTCCCAGGAGCCACAGAATCAGAGGCCCTGCGGGGGAGGCAAGGGGCTCCATGCTAGCACTCCAGGCAGGCTCTGACTCTGAGCTGCAATGCCCATCACCCATGGCTGACTCCATAGTGGGCACTCATGACAAACACAGACTGCACCTACCTACGAGGTAGGCTGCCTGCCTGCCCAGGACCCCATGTCCTGTGTTCTCCCAGGCACTGTGCACAGTTAACTCATGTCCCTTGTTCACCTTGTCCCCTCTGTGCCACCCTCTGGCTTAGAAGCCAGGACAGTGCCACTGTTTGCTCTGCAAGATGGCGTCAAAAAGTTCCCCATGAGTTTTTGGATTGGCTTCAAGGTCCAGATTCTAGAAAATCCAGAGATTTCACTTAAAATTCCCAATAAGAAAAGGGACCTTCTTTTGGCCACATACTAGTCGAAGTAGCTGGGGGTTGAAGTGCTACTTCTGCATTTTGGCCAAATCTGCATTCCTAGTTTTGTTAAAATCCGGGGGAGCTTTGGGGTGGGACGGACTATGTGTCCAAGGATATACCCAATACAGCCGGTACAGAAGCCTCTCACTTCCAGTCTCTGGAGTTCCCAAGTTCTCCTAGAAATCATCTACAGTCACACATGCACATGCACACGCACACGCACGCACACACACACACGCCTAGTGAACTGCTTCAGACTTCCACAGGGCTCATTTTCATGATTTGATTTCAGTACAACCTTGCTTCCACACACAGCCGTCAGTGCTGGCCGCTCTCCCACCACCTGCTTCCTCTCTAAGGAGTCCTGTCACCTGAGCAACGTTACAGAGAGCACCTCTGCTCCCCTGACCTCGCTTCCTCCCTCCTCAGAGGAATCACACCCAGCCTGTGAGGAGTGGTCTGTGGTGTTCAGGCCTGTGCCCTGGCAGAGATTCTCTGTTCTCCCTAGGCTGTTACCCTCTACCCCAACCCATCTCCTGTGGCTATGACAGAAAAGCCTGTGACCTCTCAGCCCAGCAGATGCTGAGAAGGTGAAGGGCTGGCCACAGCATAAGCAGCCCTCTTGCATCCTGCCTCTGTCCTCTCTCATATGAGAGGCGTAACTTTGCCACAGCCCACCTGAGGCTCTCTCCAAAGCTGGGAAGCACTCGCTGGTGGAGGAGACGCTCCTGGAGTGTGACCCAAAGCTGTTCTGAGCGACTCCCCCATCATAGGCAGGACCTAGGCTTGTCACATCCATCTCCTTTTCTGTTTCATGAACTGCTTCTTACGGTCCTTGTGGACTCAGGTCCTTGTTTACATCATCTGCACCCATCTTGGACCGCTCTGCCGGTGTCACTATAGCTAAGCGGTTATCAGGACAAGGTAAGCACCTGTCTGCCTGAGGCCACCTGTGTGATGGCTCCAGTATCTGGAGCAAGCATCTGGAAAACACTGAGTTTGGCCTTTATGTCCTTCAGAGGACACTCTAATGGTAGGGGTCAGTGCACCAGACTTGTCTGCGAGGAAACTACCAAAACAAACCCAGACGATCTAAGAATCTACTAGAATATTTCTGGTCTTCTGCCCCAACATATTTTTAAAAGAGGGTATTTCTTTTCCTTTTATTTTCTCAGGAATCATTTTCTAGCAGAAACCCCACACAGTGTCCCAGAATTCCACTTATCAACCTCTGGTAGCCAGCAGGTTACGCCAGGTTTTCCTTCTAGCTTTAGATACCCTGCTGACCCAAATCTATGTCCCCTGTCTTGTGAATGAGGAAGCTGAGGCTCGAGCTTGCTGAAGACTAGCCAGCCCCAGAAAGGGATGGAGGGTCTGGGTTCACACCTGGGTCCTGCTGAGCTTAGCATGAATCTTCTTTGCTCCTGTCTTTCAGCCTCAAACCTCTGCTCCCTCTTCCTTGTCAAGCTCAGTCATGGAGGAGGGACAGTGGGCTGTTCTTTCTAACTTCCTCAAGGCTCAAGTCTTGGCTATTTAGGATAGCCTGGTCCCAGAAACCTCGGTTCTCTGTACTGTCCCACCAGGCCTCTCTGAAGTGGTCCACAGTCCTGCCTTGGGACCCGCTTTGCTTAGCAACTGATGCTGCCTTTCGCTGTTTACTTGGCCCAAGGTCCATAGATGTGTTGGCTTCTGACCAGCTCTGCCCCACCTCAAGCCCTGCTGTCACAGGCTCAAACTTCAACAAAGTTCAGCATTGGACCATTAGTGATCCAGCATCAAGAACTTTCACCTACTAGGCTTGGCAAGTGACTGGCCCACCCAGCTTCAGCCTGCTCAGTCACCCTATCTCATCCGGCCTCCACGGCACAGACTCTCAATGCCGAAGTTCCTCAGCAGGCCGGTGACCCAGGAACATGCTACAGATACGCTCTGCTGTTAGAGGCTCATGGAGACATAGGCGACACCAGCCTTTTTTGAAGAGGTCTAGAGAGCATGGAGTCCCAGTCCTCCTAGCCATAGCCAGTCTCCAACAAAGAGGAAGCCATCTTTGGTCATATCTACCAGTGTGGATCCACCACATACAAACAGGGGAAATACCAACAGTTGGCAGAGGGAAGGATCTAGAAAAATTTTTACAAAGAACCAATATTGGTAGCACAAAATAGCCATTGAGGTCACCACTGAAACCCCCCACCCTGACCTTTAGCCCCCTGGAATCCGTACGTAGAGCACGGAGTGTTTCCACAGGGTTAGAAGGCATGCTTGATCAACACAGGCCGTACTTACCATTGGAGCGGTGTATGCAGGTGTGTTGGTTGTCACTGAGAAAAAAGCCACTGTGGCACTGGCACTCATAACTCCCCATGGCATTGACACAGATCTGCTGGCAGCCACCGTTGTTGTCTTGGCACTCATCTACATCTTCAGAAGAAGAGAGAAGGGGAGAAGAGATGTCACGCCTGGAGCTAGTAGGTCACAGACACAATCAATATCTCCATCAGTTAATGAAGGGCTCCATCCCATGGTGCCATACAATAGATTTACTGCATGGGCGTACTCCATGGCACTATGCTATGACAGCACTGATCTTGTAGCACCATGCTATGGAGATGCTGCATGGTGGTACACCAGAGGTATTTCATAGTACTCTGTGATGGTTTGTATATGCTCAGGTCAGGGAGTGGCACTATTAGAAGGTGTGGCCTTGCTGGAGTAGGTGTGTCACTGTGGGTATGGGCTTTAAGACCCTCATCCTAGCTTCCTGGAAGTCAGTATTCTGCTAGCAGCCTTCAGATGAAGATGTAGAACTCTCAGCTCCTCCTGCACCATGCCTGCTCAGATGCTGCCATGTTCCTGCCTTGATGATAACGGACTGAACCTCTGAACCTATAAGCCAGCCCCAATTAAATGTTGTCCTTGTAAGACTTGCCTTGGTCATGGTGTCTGTTCACAACAGTAAAACCCTAACTAAGACATACTCCACAGGCATACTGCATGGTACTCCTTCACAATCGAACCACAAAAGTAGTCAGTTACAAAGGCTAGAGGGCTGTGGCTGTACTCTGTGTGCCTGACATAGTTCTAAGCATCTTTTCCATGTTAACTCTAGTCCTGCATGAACACTCTCACACTCAGATATGAGCTATTTTACAGACGAGGAATCTGAATCCTGTGTGCAAGGCTACATGGAAAGTGTCAGGGGCAGACTTTAGTCCCCTCGGATTGACGCCTGGCCTCTCCTCTAACCCCACTGGACTCCTGTCCTCAGGATGGCAGTGCAGACCGAAGCGTCTCCCCACCAACAGAGCATAGCTGGCCACAGCTCACCATTCCACGCCTTTCCGATCCACCTCGGATTTACAGCTGGCAGCACGAGACCCTGGAAGCCCTGAGAGGGAGGCTGGAGGCCAGGGCAGCCTGCACCACCCTGAAGGTCTCAGCTTGGCAGATTGATTTCAAAAGCCTGGAGGTGGGGGAAGATTTGAAAAGCCCCTGACCTCTGGCTGCCAGGACTGCCGGGGAAGGCTGCCAAGAGGGCTTTCCCACTCAGCGGGAGGCACCGGCTCAGGGCCCACACTCACTTCTGACCAGAGGCTGCGGGCACAAAGGGTGTGCCTGGCTGAAAGGGCCTTTATGGAGCTCTGGTCCCGAGCAGAACAGCATGTTTCAATTACCAGAGTCATAAGGCCCTACTCTGTCGGTTTGTTTAATGAAAAAAGGGATTCTTGAACCTCAATGTCCCATGGCTGTATTGTCATTCCAAGAGACAAATACATAAAACCACAAAGCAATATGTATGTGGAGCTACTGGCTGTGTCTAGCCATTCTCCAGCCTCCAACACACACACACACACACACACACACACACACACACACACACACACCGCACTTCCTTTTCATGCATACGTGCGCATACACTCTGGCACTGAAAATTTCCTATGCTTCTCAGCACAGACATCTTTTGCCTCTGAGACCAAAAGGATGTGGGAAGGTAGAGGCAGGCAGTGACCTGCACTGAACTGGGGACAGCTTGGCTCCTCAGCTCTGTCAGCTGGGTCCTATTTAGGCTCGAGGACTGCAGACCACTTAACCACCCAGGAGACCCCGGCTGCCTTTGAGGCCCACAGCACGGAGCGTCATTACCCTCTGGCAAGCTCAAATGTCAGCCGTGTGGCTGTCAGAGGAGGAAAGAGAGCTCTCAGCTCTAAAAGCCACCGAAGTCTCCAGCTCACATGTAAAGGTGGCTCTTGCTGAGAGGAGCAGCAGGATCAGAGGCTGACCTGGGAGGCTGGGGAGAGGGGGCAGGCGGTATTAGTTCTCTGAATAGCCTTCTCTCTGGTCTTGTTGATGGCTCCCTGCTGGCTCAGCCCTACCAGCACCTTGGGCACCCCAAAGTGCATGGAGCTGCCACCTCTCCTCCTTGCTGCAGGAGGGGTCTCTGCCTCCAGACTGTGGCTCTGTACAGGGCACTGTTGGATCACCTGAACAACAGGAAGCCAGCATCCTGGACATTTACTGTGGATCAAGGGGCCTCACTAGAGCCTCCTCAGCAGCTCATGAGGTGTGTTACTAACTGCATTTCATTCATGGGACTCTGACACTCAGGGAGCTGCAGTGACCTGGGTGACCCACACAGTAGATCAGTCACAGTGAAAGCAGAACTCCAGAGCAAGAGCCTGCAGCCACCTTGCTAGGCTGGCTCTATCACAAATGCATTCAGACTAGTTATGAAGAACCTGTTCCCTCCTGAGCTTGAGTCTGGGATTAACTTACGCACACACTCCTAAGACTTATAAGACATGGTCCATGAACAGTGTGAGTGGAAGACGGACTGTTTCTGTGGTGAGTCCTATCTCTGGCTCAACAGCATTGGGGTTGGGGGCGGGTTAGGCACCTGTGCCTGGGTCTTAGCATATAGCTGACCGTGAGCCCTGACCTTGGGATGCAGCCAAGCCCTCTGCCATCTATTACTGCTTTCTTTTCCTGATTCTAAGACTCTTAGCCTCTCTGGTCCAAGCAAAGTCTCCACTGCAAGTCAAATAAAGAGGAAATGGACCCTCCCGTGCTGGCTTCATGGGGCAGAAATGCTGCCTTGGCTCTGATGCCCCATCTGCAGTCATCTGGCCTGGCCCAGCTTTGCACCTTACCGAAAGCACGGAACCAAGGCAGTTAACGTAAGGCATCCACAGGCCCTCAGCGATCTGGCAGGGTGGCTGTGCTGTTGGGACGGGGCTGTTTATACTAGCTGGGAACAATGACTCGCCAACACTGATGAATAATTTGAAACAAATGCAAGGCCATGTAAACATGTCTTTCCCTTGCTCCCAAATGATAAAACCCCAAGATTAAGCAGGCGGGAAGAGAGAGCTGTCCCTCCACACCCTTCTCAACTGTGTCCAAACAGGACCCCACATCCTCTCCAAGTAGGAGAGAAAGACCTGGGGACCCTGAGTCCCTGTACAGCCTGGGACCACACTCATGACCTCTTCCATAGACACTTCACATCTCAAGCTTTTTGACAGGGTTCTTGGGGGCTGGAGAATGATCAGCTGGTGCGTTGTTGGGATCAGGGGAAGTCTGCCTTCCACCCAGGATAGACAGGGTTCACCTGGCAGAGCACCACAGGGACACAACCTCTTGGCTGTCCCTTGGAGTGACCCAGCACACTGTGACCCAGCACAGGGTGCATCCTACTACGAGAGAGGCGCCTTTATGGCCAGAAGGGAGTCCACACCAGGCATTGGGTTGCCTGAGATCTGCTCTGCCTTTCCCCTGGTACAGGATGGTGCTGGGCCTCATCTCCAGGAAATGCCAGGACGGCAGACTGTCCTCTAGGAAGAAGCTTTCTGGAGGACTAGGGTCCAGGCAGGCTTTTTCCTCTCTCTATGGAATCATGATTGTCCTCACTGCTGGACTGTGTTTCTGGCCTGTAGGGAGTTCCCCTTCTCACTGCCCCCGACCCCCAGTCAGAGACAATGTGATGCCTTGTCATCACATAGAAGGATGCCCAATGCTAGCTCCAGATCCAGCTTAGACAATGCTCACTAGATCCACCCAGGAGCTGCCTGCTTCCCACAAGCCCCAGTACCTGGTCTGGTCCTTATCATCTCTGACTCTCAGAAGAGAACAGAGAAGGAAAGAGACTTTCTCAATGCCCCAGGGAGACAAAGTGCTCTCCTGCCAGTGACAACCTAGTCAGGGTTCACAGGGCAGAGGGCTGGTCCCCGTTCCTCCTCTCTTTCTCTTTCTTCCCCCACCCCTACTTTAGTGTTTTCTTCCAGGTTCCTAGCCCTGGAGGCCTTACTCTCCCCTTCTTCCCTTTGCCTAGACCACAGGCCCTGCTGTGCCACACCTCCCTTGGGTGGGGATAGGCCTCTATCTCTTTCACAGTCTGCTCCGAGCTGGCAGGGCAGGAGGCCATACCTGACAGTCTAGGGAGGGCCTGCTAGGGGTGATATCACAGCTCACTTTAGAAGGAGGCTAGCTGCTGTTGTAGGGTGCTGTCTTGGATCACCAGGCATACAGAGGGACTTTGCCTGTTTCTCCCAGTATCAGAATGTATCCCACTCATATACACATCCTTCTCCAGGGATAGGTTCATCTCCTCAGACCCAAGCCCTTGCCCTTCTGCATTCACAGACACTAATCACTGACAGAGAATGAATACAACTTGGGGTTTTAGACCAGGAATCAGGGATGGGAAGCTTCCTGGAGGAGGGGATGTGAACACCTGGCTTTCAGTACAGGGAGCTATGTGACCTGAAGCTAGAGGATTGGTAGGGCAGGAACAGAGGGAAGGGCCTCTGAGCACTGCAGCAGCAGGAGAGTTCTGGAAACCCCCAAGGATAGTGACTGGCTAGGTCCTGCGTGCTGATGGCCACAGCTGGGAAAGTTAAGCCCTAGGCATGGAGGTGTCTTGAGCCGAGCTCTAACTGCCTTGTGGCCTATGACCCTGTAAGGCTTTCAAACAATATCAGCTCTGCTGGACCCAGTCAGCAGAAGGATACTCTTGGAGAAATAGCTTGACAAGCTGAGTGTCACTAACCCTTAAGGCCTCAGCAGGACTGAACCTGTGTGTAGTGAGACCCCGAGGGGCCCCCTCCAACCCAGGCTCTGGGATCCTGTAGCAGCTAGGGCGGCCATGGAGATGTCTTACTTCTATCATTTTCCTTTATAATCACAGTGGGGCTTCCTAGAAGGCAGGGAAACTTAACTAACCTAGGCACTGAAACTAAGCTAAGAAGAAGATTCTAGGAGGTTCTAGAGGAGACCCTAAACCAGGTAGCACAGAGAGTAAACGGCTTATCTTGAACCCCCAGTTTGCTGAGGGATGCCAGGACCAGCCTGTACCTTCTGCAGGGTGAACAGGCTCCCTCCTTTAGCAGATAGTTCGTCTCTGCATGGATACCCCCCGCCCCCTGGCTAGCTGAGGTGACAGCAACAGAGAGGACGCCTGGGTCTCTCCCCCAATACTATTTGGTAGTTGATCCTCCAGTCAATGGCAGTGACCAATGGCAGGTGGGAGTGCTGCAACCTAAGAAGACCTGAACACCCACGGTCATGGCAGACCTCATGCATTTCAGTCTGGCCTGACCTTCACCTTGCTAGCCAAGTCAAGCCCCAAAAGCACCCTATTTCCCAAAAATTCTTTTGTCTCCCACCTCAACAGTCATCAGGGTTACTACTAATTTGTCCTCCACACCTGTGTCTCCAGCTCCCATGGCCCATCTTAGACTTCAGTGACCCCTTACACACACATTCTGTGTCTCACGTGTAAGCTTCCCTGGGATGTAAACTTCAAGGGTGTGGCCACTGAGGACTCCAGCTTTGACAGACACGGCGTCAATGATGGTGCCTAACAGTGCCTCTGGGGTCCGGCACTGACATTGGAGCAGTCTCTAGCGGGGACTCCTGCCAGGCTTTGCTCTGTGGACACTACCCTCACTCTCTAGTTCCCACTAGCCCTAAGGGGTCATTTCAGGGCTGGGGCCCACTCACTGCGGTTGTCTCCTCACAGGAAGGGTCTCTGAGGCCAAGCCATAGGCTTCTGGAGGGCGTCTGCAAAAAAGGTTTGTGGTTTGCTACCAAGGGCTGCTGCTTGGCCCCAGGTGAGGCTGCTTGTTGTATTAATAGTGGACTGTTTGTTGGTTGTTTGGATGAGGAACTCAAGTTTGCAGTTATTTATAACTGAAAATGACTCCTTGATCCTGTCTCGTTTGCTTTGTGTTTCCCATGAACACTCACCATTTGACACAGAGACTCTGTGTTTCGAGTGGACCCCACCCATGTCTCTGTGGCGCCCCAGAATCCACTGTGTGTTAGGCCTTGCATGGGCTCCAGTGTCCTGTGGGCGGGAACCCAGGCTCAGGCTCATTGGTGGAATCAGGCTCCTCCTCCGCCACCAAGCTTTGCCACCTGGTTCTGGTGCCCCCTCCCCTTCCCTGCTCCCTTCTGAAGGGCAGCTGAGGCAGAAATGCCTCTTGGCTATCGAGTGACTCTTGCAAAACTGCATTTGATGAGTTAAGTGTAAATAAACGAGAACCAGATGGATTTGATTTCGGGTAAAATACACATGGGTCTTAGAGATCCGGGGCCTGAGTTCCAACAGAGCCCGAACACTCCTGAATTGTCGAGAACTCTGGCTTGGCAGGCAGGAGGGAGAAGCAGGTTATGGTGAACCTATCTACTTACTGCTCTGGGTGTCGTGGGAAGCCTTCTCCTGGGCCCCCTGCCGGTCAGCAGCATGCAGCCTCCAGGCTGGGCCCAAGTCTAAACTCAGGGTTGGGGCCTGTGTGGAGCTCAGCTCTCTAGACCAGCAAGCCCACTGTTACATGAAATCCTCCAATCAGCCCAGGAAGTCCAGGCTCTCCTGGAGCTACCTGCATCCAGGCACTGTTCCTCCAAGGAAGCCCTGCCTTCTGAGCCCAGCTAATCTACCACCCCCCAGCCCCCACCCAGGGCTCTCTGTGGCTAAGGACAGGTTTGCTGCCTAACTCAGACTTTGGGTTACTTCCCCTCAGAACTGCCTGTGACCCTGTGTCCACTGCTATGGGGTCTGAATCTTTTCCCACAGGCCACACCAGATGGAGTACTAGTCAGTGAATGACTGTTCTGACCTCAAGCACTGAGCCATGTAAGGCCTGGGTCTCATTCTCTGTAAGGCAGGAGCAGTAATAGTCTTGAACTGTTGGAAGGGAAGGGAGCATTAGAGAAAGCACAGAGCCAGAGCCCCCAGCGCCTGGATCAGACCCACATGGTTACCAACAAATGAGAGCAGAGCCAGACAAAGATGCAGTAAGTGTCTTGAAACTCTGGGGATGCCGGACAGCCAAGTCCCTTCTAGATCAGAAAAGTGACAATGAGCCCTGGGAGAAGCCTGCCTGGCCTTCTGGTCTCTGAGCGGAAGAGTTCCTTAAAACTGCCTCCCTCCCTCCGAGCTTCAGGCCGGTCACCTCCCAGGACTGCTCTGGGGGCTGGGGGGCAGGGGTGGGGTAGGGGAGACACCAGCTTATGGCTGTGTTTAAAACTGACCAGATCCAGGGGTGGAACTGTGCGTGTGGTCTGCTCGCAGTGTGTAGGACACCCTTCTGATCTCTCATTTCTACAGTTGCTTTTTAGAATGGAGATGCGATCCCTACTCTGGTGTGTACTGTGCACATCTTCAGGATATTCACTACGTCATGCAAAAACATCACTGCTAATTCTAGATCGTGCCCTTCCTACCAAACAGTATAGATGTGCCTCCTCACAATGAGTCCCAGGGCCCCAGAACCCGAGATCTCGCTCTACATATTTACCTAGTCTAGACATTTCACATTGATAGAATCATATATTATTAATGTTACAAAACATAATAATTACAATAATATGTTGTTCTTTGGGTTTGGCTTCTTTACATAGCATCATGCTCTGAAGCGTCCCCCGTCGTGGCATGTATTAGAAGCTTCATTCTTTTTTATGACTGAGTGATATTTCCACATCTGTATGTCTGTCACCATATTGGATTCCCTAGAGCTGGATTGTAAGTGGTTGGGAACTACTTGATGTGGGAGCCAAGAGCCAAGCTCAGGTCCTCTGAAGGAGTTGCAGATGCCTTAGCCACTGAGCTATCTCTCCAGTGCCACTATACCTAAAGTTTTCTGTTGGGTTACATCACTTTGCATTGTCACCAGCAGAGTGTGAGGCTTCCGGTTCTCCACACCCACACAGTCAGCGCCTGTTTGAAGATCCACTCTAGCGGGTGTGACCTGATTCCCCTGGCTTCTAGTCACACTTCCCTGACCACTAACAACCTTAAACAGTTCCCCCCCCCCCAATGCCCAGTGGCCATTTGCATATCTTCTTTAGAGGCCTCTCTATTCAAATCCTTCTGCTCTTTTTGTAAAAAACAAAACAAAACAAAACTGAGCTGTACAACCTAATGCAGTGTGGCTTAGTGTCTCACAGTAGTGGGAAGTTGTCTGACAGCTGGGAATTCCCACTCTGTCCACCCTCCTTTACCAAAGCTGGGACCGCTGAGACATGGAAGCTCTACCCAGATCCCAGAACAGGTAGGCTGGGCTTCATGCTTACCCTTGGTGTCTTAGTTAGGGTTTACTGCTGTGAACAGACACCATGACCAAGACAACTCTTATAAGAACAACATTGAATTGGCATTGGCTTACAGGTTCAGAGGTTCAGTCCATTATCATCAAGGTGGGAACATGGCAGCATCCAGGCAGGCATGGTGCGGGACGAGCTGAGAGTTCTACATCTTCATCTGAAGGCTGCTAGTGGAAGACTCTCCTTCAGGCAGCTAGGATGAGGGTCTTAAGCCCACACCCACAGTGACACACCTACTCCAATAAGGCCACACCTCCTAATAGTGCCACTCCCTGGGACAAACCATCACACTTGTCAACATTCTGCTCTGACCCTGCCCTGTAGCAGCATCTCTGGATGACTGATAATCGTGCTAGGCACCTCCTCTACCATTCTTTAAGCTTGTCCATTGGCTAGTGTGGTGCCTGCCTTTGGATGTCAGCAGACATACCCGACCTACCAGGGCCCAGGCTGGTCTCCTCACATCACCTCTCACAGAAGAGCAGAGTCAAACACACAGCCCCCTTAGGGCCCTAGCCTCAGTCTCACCACGGAGCTACTAACTCAGTTACTTGGCCCAGACACCTGGCTGTCAATCTCAGTACCACCTTCCCATCCCCTACATCTGATCCCTGTGACAGCTGTACTTGCTGCAAAATCCCCAAACACAAATCCATCTCTCACCTCTCCCTGTGGGTTAGCTGGCCAGCCTCCCTTGCTCAGACCCACATCCCTGCCTTTACCCCTCACCGCCCCATCATAAAGACCACGTTACCTCCTTCTGAGGCCCCCAAAGAGCCCACAAACAGGCTCTCCTTTCCCTGGTCACCAAAGATGATCACTCTGGCTGCACGCCCAACAGCTTGGCTTCTGCTTGTCAACTCCAGTTTGGCCATACCTATGGTGTCCAGTTTGCTGTGATAAAATATCTGGTCAACAAGCAACCTAGGGGCCAAAGAGTTTATTTCCATTCATGGTTCTGGGTTACAGTCTATCATAGTGGGGACACTGCAGTGCAGAGGCTTGGCAGGGCTGGTCACATCACATCCACAGTCGAGAACACAGAGAATATCTGTATGGATACAGGGTCTCAGTTTGTCTTCTCTTTTATGCCAGAGAATGGTCCTGCCCACATTTAGACTGGTCTTCCCCATCAATTAATATAATCATAAAGTCCCCCATAGACAAGTCCACATACCAACCTGCTCTAGAGGGACTTTCATGGAGGCTCTTCCCAGATCCTTCTAGAATGTCTCAAGTTGACAATTAAAACTAACCCTCATATGTAGTAAGATCAGCTCTCCAGGAATCTCTCAGTATAGTGGGGGTGAGATGGGACTCTGCCTCAATGGGGTACCAGTCCTGTTACAGGAAGCTCCCAAGCTAGCAGCCTGCCTACAGTCCACACGTGGGTGACAGAGCAGGGACAGGAACAGAACTTTCCTCCTCATGGGCCCCACACAGCACAGACAGCTGTGAATGTGACCCTGGCTGGACATCTGTGGGAGGCACTCAAGTTTTTAGAAATGTCTTTTGATGAGGATAAGAATGGAGGCCTGGCGGGGGAGGGCAGGCAACCAAACAGACAAGGCATGGAAACAGGACTCTGGGAGGAGAGGGGAGCTCAGGGTCTGGCAGGACCTGAGGGAGAGGCCTGCAAGGGCCCAGATGGGAGCAGTGACCTCTGCGGTGTTCCTGAAAGAAACCTTACTTTCCCCTCCAGAGAATCTTAGAGCACAGTAGGCCCAGAGTCACCCTGACATCCCCACTGACATGAACTGACACAGGTCCTCCAGCTAGCCCATCCTGCCTGGTGTCAGCTCAGTACACTGATTGGTTTTCAGGCTTACTACTATCTCAATTGGTAATCTCCAGGCCTCAATTCCTCTGGCTGCACTACTAGGCAGGTCCAGCCTCCTCAAGCCCTCAGGCACAGGGCAGGGCAGGGCAGGAGGTGCTGTGGGGCTCAGAGTTGTCTTTCTCTTTGTATGTCTGTGTATGTACATATGTGTGTATAGGCGGGAATACTTCTTTTCGTATGTCTGTGTATGTACATATGTGTATATAGGCGGGAAACTTCTTTTTGTATGTCTGTGTATGTACATATGTGTGTATAGGTGGGAATACTTCTTTTTGTATGTCTGTGTATGTACATATGTGTGTATAGGTGGGAATACTCTTTGGTATGCTGTGTATGCCATACGGTAACAGTGGGTACTTCTTTGTATTCTTTAACAAGTGTGTTTAGTGAAACCTTTTGAGTCTTGAAAGACAGTTTGTGTTGTGGATACCAGAAAGTCCTGGGTATATGTGGTATGTGCATACCTTGCCTCATGCTGTGGATCCATATTAAAATGTTTCTCAATGTTGCTTTGACCACCCAACCATTTAAAGCCATTTGCTTGTACTCCAAAAGTCCCGTAGTGTTTCTCACCTTTAATTGATCCTTAAATAATCTCGATATGGAACCCCACATGAAATTTCATTCTACCTCCATAAGCTGTGATTCCATGTTTATGTTCTAATTCTATATGGACCTCCCTGGAAATGGACTAGAAAAGCGTCCCTCCTTCTTCTCTACTCCTTCCAACTATGACCCCCGTCTACTCTCTTGAGAGACCTGTCACTGCTCAGTCTCCTGCCCCATGCGTGCCCGCACTGACCCTCTAACTGGCTTGCAAGCATGGGTAGATTCTTTCTCATGCTCAGCACCCCTTACAGTCAGCTTAGGGATGGGACATTTGGTGACCACCGAGATCAAGTGCTGGCTTCATCTCGTTAGTGAACACACTTGAGAGGGCGGGAGGCTAAGGCAGGACAGTCGGGGACTATGAACTGATCCCTCCAAAGGTGGGAGCTGTCAGTCATCTCACCTCATGGACAAACAGTCTGACTAACATACTACAGAGGGGCTCAGAGGCCTGCCAGGAATGCTTTATGAGAGGAGATAGGGCCTGACAGACCAACCCAGAGCCTGTGAGACAGCCTGGGGTCAGTGAGGGCAAAGGCACCTTTGATGGTGTGATGTTGTGAATGTCTCGTGTGTGTGTGTGTGTGTGTGTGTGTGTGTGTGTGTGTGGTGGAGAGAGAGAGAGAGAGAGAGAGAGAGAGAGCTCACGCAGGGTGGGGGGAGGGGCACTACAGCAGCAGGTGAGCTGGACAGCACAGCCCTGGGGGCTATGACAGGATGAGTTATGAGTCTGTGGTGCACCCAATGTGTGGTCAGTAGTGAGGGTTGGATGCCTCTGCTCTCCCACTTCCGGCATGATTCTGGCCAGGCGGTGTCTGATGCACCTGCCTCCTTGGACTTATGGGTGTCTAACCTGAGTCCACCCCACAACCTGCCTGAGCTTCCTGCTGCTATGCTTTCTGTGTATTGTTGCCACCTTTTAAAATAGTCTCTTTGCAGGGGGGCGGTAGTGCCCGCCATTAATTCCAGCATTCAGAGGCAAGGAAGGCAGAGGCAGGTGGTCTCTGCATCTAAGACAAGCCTGGTCTACAGAGTGAATTCCAGGATAACCAGGGATACACAGAGAAACCCCGTCTGGAAAAAAACCAACCAAACAAAAAACCTCCCTCTTTTTCCCCTTCCATCCCACACCTGAGGACCTGATATTCCTTCTGAGCTAGCTGGCAATTGTCGAAAACCACTGGACAGCCACCCCCAGCGTTGGTTACACAGAGGGCGCCATATTGGGAGTCATTTCCCTCATGCAGATGCTCACTAGTTAAGTCCAGAATGAGCTGACTGGCAGACAGGGGCATGCAGGGAGCCAACATGGGCAGACAGGGCTTTACCATGTACAAGCCATATCTCCCAGGCCATTGCTGCCCCAACTGGAGAGTCACAGCAGCAATCAATCTTACTGAGTACCCACTGGTCATTGCTCCCATATCCTGGGCCTTGATTAGATTCCTTCTTCTTGGCTACACAGTTATGTATCAGTGTCTCGGAAGGGTCTTATATTGGTATGGGGAGGCAGCATATAAATATCAAAGCAGTGCTTATAACCATATGAAGTTATGTCGATACCTAGACAAGTCTGGACATGACCTTAGAGCAGAGTGACCAGAACAAGTGTTTGCCAACTTTGTGCCTGATTTGTCTGGAAGTTTCAGTATCGTTACCCCACGTGTGGAAGACGGATAAGCAAACACACCAGCAACTCAGTCTAATTCTTGGGGGTTGGTTGGCTATATGCAGGGTTGGGGTTGTATTAGCAGCTAGTCACTCTGCAGGGAGGCTAGGAAAGGGGGGGGCTAGAATACCTGGGTCAGCAAGGCTGAGGGTGGGGTGTGCAGTGAGGGGTGAGGAGGTGACAGATGCTTCTAAGCAGGGACAGAGGGCAGCTTGGGGACTGGCTTGACTTTTAGTTTGCTGAAAGCATAGGTAAGAAAAGTAAGGTTTGGCCATGGCAGGTAGGACTCTTAGGACCCCGTTTCCATCCGGGAGCCTGGTTTTCTCATAAGCAGCCACCATTGTGATCCAGCCCCTGCATATTCTATGTGGAAAGACCAATGGCTGGTCCTAAATGCTTCTGCTAGTGTCTGATCCCTGGGCAGCCAGCAGATGGACCAGGGATGGTAGTGGTGGTGGCAAGATGGCCTGCAAAAGCCTGTCCTTGTGGAGGCCAACTTGGGAGGTGATGAAGGACCCCAGACTAAGCAGCCACGCCTACTGTTCACTCCACAGATGGAGAGCGCCAGTGGGCACAGGGTGTCCCTGCCAGGCATCTATTTCCAGTTGCATGTGGTTGGGATGAGGTGAGTAAGAGAGAGACTTGCTGGGCAGGCGGATGCGGGTTGGCTGATGGCCCTCAGAAACAGCCAGGGCCCTGGCCTGATGCGCCAGGACAAGGGCAGCTGCATCATCTGCTCAGACACAGCCAGGCCCTGCATATGTTTGTGTGACCCAAGATGCTACCCAGGGCCCATTGGATCCAGGATAAGCCAGAGTGTTGTTCATAGGTGCGGGCTGGAGACGGAGCACCCACATGTCCTACCAATGCCCTTTTAGCGTACAACTTGATGTTGGTCTGAGCCTGTGATTTGGAGGCAGGATATTTTTAAAGAGTCTTCACAAGACACTTATTATTGTTTATTCCCTCAGGGTTCCGACTGAGCTCTTGGCACCCAGACTGCAAACGGAACCTGGGGAAGGCCAGTGTCTGGCTTGCCTGCTGCTCTCTGTCCATGGCCTGTGTTTACTTTGCTGTTTATGGACTATTCTGTTATGGTGTCTACACTCTGGGACAGAGCAGGGATTCTTCCCAAGCCACCAAACAGAGATCTATCCAAAGGTGTGGTTGGAGTCGGGTGGAGTGACAACAGACTTCAGCCTATGGCATGATGAAGTCTCAGTTGACTTGGACACTTGGAACCATCACCATGCTACCTTCCCAGAGAGAGCATAGAACTGCCCTCTAACTCCCACCCTGGCTAGGCAGGGAGCCAGGGCTGAAGGCCTAGGGCATCTGATTTCCTGGTGCATCTAGAACAGAGAGCGGAAACACCTAGGAACAGAGGCACTGTGTGGATAGATTCTGAGCCACCACGGGCCTCTAGCTGGTAAGATGCCTTCCAAAGAACCTGCTCAGCTCAATGTGTGCTGGGGAGTTCTGCTTCAATGGCAGGTCTGCAAGTTCATAACTGTGAGGTTGGCATGCTCACCGCTGTCAGGGTGCCTTCCTTGTGATGGCCCCCCTGTTATCCCTGTCTTATACGAGAACCTGCGCAGGCCCTGGATGAATAGCCAGGTTAGTTTGGAGCACGGCTCTCTGGGAGTTCTAGGGAAGTAATGTTGCCTTAAGCGATGCCATAGAAATCATATAGTCAGGAGACAAGTGTGTATGTGTGGGAGAGCCAAGTAGGCTTCCTTGAGAGGCTGGAGCAGGCCATTCCAGTAGCAGGGACCACAGGGACCAGGCCTGGAAAGCAGGAAGGAAGTTGTTAGGGGAGATAAGTCACATCCAAGGCTGTCTCCCTTGGATGAGGAGGACATAGAAAGAAGCTTGGCCACTGTTCCTAAGGCTAACTCACTGCATCTAGAGGCAGAAGCAGCTCAGTGAGCAGGTCCCACGCTCTTCCTGGGGCTCTCGAACCTTGGGGGGTAGAGATGGGCTCAGTGGTGCTCCATGCCCCCCCCCAATCTGGCCTCCCATTTCTGCTGGAGCAACATGACCCCTGCATGATCTCTGAAGAGAAGGAATTCTGCTGCTGTCCACACAACTCCGTGAAGTCTGAAAACCACTGGCCGAATCCCATCCACTTAATCTCACATACCATGTAGAAGCTGAGGCTTGGAGACAGAGTGTCCCAGCATCGTCCAGGAAGGCAGCTGCCGCCAGCGCCTGCCTCTTAGCTCACTGTCCTTTCACTCCAGTCTGGCCTGGGCTCTTCTAAAAAATAAGCTCACCCCACTTTCTGGCTGGCCCTAGAGAAGGGGTGGGGAGCCCCCCAGCTTGGAACCATTCCATTTACCCACACCTGCTTCCCATTTGTGCAGCGACAGGGCAATCCAGCACACGTTTCTTTTTCTAGGCCAAGGAATTTCTATCAAATTAACAGATGCAAACCTGCAGCTCGAGCACATGCCTGTAATCCCGGCACTCTAGAGGTGGAGTCAGGAGGCTCCGGAGTTCAAGGCAGGTCTCCCTACAGAGTAAGTTCAAGTCCAAGCTGGGCTACATGAGGTCCCGTCTCAGCAAAAAGGAAGCTAAATGAATAGTCTGTAAAATCTGAAGAAAAGCGGCCTGCTTGTCTTGAACTCTGACAGCATACTGCAGCCCAGAGTTTCCATTCACCTCAGGATGGGCCAAGATGAGACAGGAAGTCAGAGAAGGGAAGGGTCCAGGAGCAGGGAGAAGTCTCTCCCCTTTGCCTCAGAAACACTGCCTCCTGTGCAGAGGAGACAGAGCTGGCCCGGCTGTCTAGTTTTACATCAAGATGATCAACCTTTTCCCCCTGGTGAGAGACATTTTCGAGCTGCTGGAGTCTGAAAACAAATAAAGGGTAACCGGAACCGGTCGGAGGAGCGCGCTGGCTCCAGCTGTCTTCTCAGAGCCGCCCAGCACACGGAGCTGTGGCGAACACTCCCACCCCCAGCACCTCAGGGACTCCCTCCCTACATACAACTGGGACCTGCAATCTTCTCCCCAGGACCCTTCTCCACATCCTCTAGCCGGCAGCATCTAAGCCATTTGCACACTCTCCATCTGGACACATCAGAGAATGGTTGTCCCCACCTCATATAGGGCCAGAACAAGACTGAGAAGTAAGAGGATGTGACCAAGTTACAAAACAAGAGGTCCAGATGTCATGTGACCCCCATGTCCCCTTGAGAGGGTGGAGGGCTGTCTGACCTGCATAGGTTTATCTGGTAGGAGCACCTTGTTGGATGTGGGGCTCAGGTGTGTGTTATAGGTCTCACACACAGTTCATAGCCCAGGCTTGCCCACTGTTCCTTCACCAGCTCAAGCGCACTCGTTCTCTTTAAAAAGTTCTCTGGCTTTGCATAGTAGGGCAGCACTAAGTAGATCATTGATACCCATGGTGCCTTTGATGGGGGGGAGCATCACACTGGGTGCTTTACAAAGGTCATCTCCTTCAGTCTCAGAAATAAACATGCTCACGGATGCCACCTTACAGTAGAGGCCCAGAGAAGCTAAGTTACATGACCACAGTCACACAGTGAGGGACTCAGGCAGGATGGCCAAAGCCAGGCAGGTTGAATGCTGGTGATTACTAAGGGCAGGCCATCCATTCTGGATTCTCATCCAAGGGAGCTGCCCAGGGTAGGCACACACGTGATCTTTATGAGATGAACCGTTATTGCTGTCTCTGGTATTCAAAGCCATCTTGAAACTGATGCTTCACCGCACCCCTCCCCGTCAGACTCCAGAGACACTTGACCTTGTATGCCCTTTCTATGTGGAAGACTGTTCTTATCTCCAACAGAATTCAACCAAACTTGAATCCTGCATTCCATTTTACACCAAACATCCATCTGTCCCCTCTCTGTCGAAGGCGTTTTCGCCTAAGTCGCAAGGCAGAGCAAACACTGAAGGTCAAACCCTGACAGTTGGCTTTGGTCCTTGTTCTCTCTGACCTCTTAAGTTGAATCCATCAGGACTTCCTGTTGCCTGTTGCAAAACATATTTTGAGTTCGGCCACCACCTCCACTGCTGTCACCCTACACTGAGTCACCTGCATCCAGCAGGGCCATCATAGGGGCCTCCCTTCTGAAGCACCCTGCTCCCCATCCCTATAACAGTCTCTATTGGAACCAGGAAGGGTTTTTTATTAAAATGTCAATCAAAACATGTTCATCTCTGGTCAAAATGTCCCCCAGCTTCTCAGTTACCTGGAATAAAATCCACCCTGTGGTGGTTTGAATAGGTATGGCCCCCATAGACTCATGCGCTTGAATGCTTGGCCCACAGAGAGTGACACTATTAGGAGGTGTGGCCTTGTTGGAGTAGGTGTGTCATTGTGGGGATGGGCTCTGAGATCTCATATGCTCAAGCTATGCCCAGTGTGATACAGTCTCTCACTGGTGCTGCCTGCAGATTAAGATGTAGAACTCTCAGCTCCTTCTCCAGTACCATGCTTGCCTGCATGCTGCCAAGCTTCTTGCCATGGTGATAATGGACTGAGCCTCTGAAGTGTAAGCCATCTCCAAATAAATATTTTCCGTTATAAGAGTTGCTTTGGTGATAGCATCTCTACACATCAATAAAACCCAAACTAAGACACATCCCTTTTAGCAGTCTGTGCCTGTCTCCTGGACCTATCTTCTCTCTTTTCATTATGATTCTCTAAACACAGTGACTTGTCCCCAAAGAGTGACCAAACTCACCAAGCTTGTTTCCTTTCTGTTAGCACAGAGGTCCCCAGACATCTACAAGGTACTTCCTCTTCCTCTTTGATTTCCTCTCTTACACCTGCTCCCCTTAAATCAGAGGAAACTATTAAAACCACCTTCACCCTGAGTGGAGGGGAGTTCCCACACTTGACCTTGTTCTGCAGGCACGGAGCCACTCTGCAAGGGAGGCTCACCCTGGCCTGAAAGAAAGCCCAGACAGAAAGGCTGCCCGTATACATTCTGGCCACCATCCAGCAACCACCACTGGACACGAGCCAGGAAGCTTCCAGATGGTTCCAGCTCCTTGCCATCAGGTTGGTCACCTCCAGTTTCATGTCTTCCAGTTGAGTCTCCAGACACCTCAGAACAGAGACTGGATTTTCCTGACTTGGTTCTTGACCCATGGAACCCACAGGCAGAGAGTGATGCTATTTCACGCCACTTGACATGGTGGGATTTTTATGCAGCTATGTGATCAGAACCCAGTAATCTGGCATGGTTACCCCCCACTCCCGGCTCTCTGATGGTGCCCCCCACCCTCGGCATTTTCTGTGTTTATCATTATTGTTTTTGGTGGATTTCACCCAACTGAGCTACTTTGCTGAGCTGTAGTTCACATGTTGCTGTCTGTGTTCCTACTATGTAAATCCAGAAGGGGGAGCCCATTACTGATTTTCCTTATTGCTGTGTCGTCAGTGGGTACACAGTAGGAATGCAGAACAACTTTGGTGCATACACAAATGCTTGAACTGGCAGCAAGTTAAAGAGCAGTTCCTTTGCCATGGTTACAAGCTTCCATCCTTGTTGACCCGGGGCCCTGGAGGGTCTCCACTGAGTTCTTCTCTCCTGGCACCTACATGACCAGCATGGAGATCAGCTGAGCAAGGCTGTGTCCACGTGACCAATCGTCATGTTCACTCATTCCACAACTCTTTATAGGCAGCTTGTCACAAGCAGAGAGACATGAATGGAGCCTGGAGGCACGGACAGGGAGCGAGGGTGCAGTGTGGGAGGAGGCGTAGGCAGGGCCCTGTGCTGAGTTCCTTGTGAGCTGGGTACCCTGGGGAAGCAGGGGAACTTTGGACAAACTGGGCTATATACTGTCGCAGGGGGTAGGAGATTCACGAGCAAGGGACAAGTACTTCCCCCAGCCCCGGGAGGAGGTGCCCTCTTGCCCCTCTTTGGCACACCTCTCTCCACCTGATCTGGCAGGTGCTGGGACTACAGAACAGACTTGGTGGCCCCAAGACTGGGTGCATGCTTGACACAGAACATCAAGAACCGTCTCTAAACCTGGTCTCCCTTCCAGGGGCTGGAGCTTTCCCGGGAGCTATGGGGCAGGGTTTATCAACAGGCACAGGCTCAAGTCTTGAAGTGACAAATGCTGAGTCTGGTCCTAGCTGTGCTCCCTACTGGCCTTTGTGGTCATTACCCTGAGTCTAGGTTTCCTCATTTGTAAGGGTTGGTACCAGTGGCTTCTATCCATCTAGATCCTGGATTCTAGGATGCAGCTGCTAATGGAGTCTACCTGTCGATGTTGGGGGAAAGAACACAAGCCCAACACGGGGCAGCCTCACAGTACAGAAATGCACCCCTTATCTTGCCTAGGTAGAGCTGCCTCTGAGCACAAGGTGAGACACACAGTAGGTGCTCAATACATGTTTGCTGATACAGAACCATCTGGTTAATCAATCAGCTTGTCTGCTGGATGCGACTACAAATAACTTCTCTTCAACGGGATCAAAGTGCCGGGGGCCAGTCCAAAATTCCAGCTGTGAGCAACTTGAGAAACACATTTTTCAGTAAGTCAAGTAAAGATGAAGGATGAAGACATCTGGCTAAGTGAACTGATGGCTTCAGAGAAAGAGAGCCTTGCTTTGTGGAGGTGGGAAAAAAATGACCCGCTGCTGGTTCTAATTTAAGATGAAAAAAAAAATCTTATTCTATTAGCCTAAATATTGCTCAGCTGGCCGATCACACTGAGTTTGGAATAATATTTTTGAAACTGAACTGCTATTTCAAGTAATTACACGGCTAAAGGCAGCCATTCCGAGCTGAGTGAGATCCCATCCTGCTTTCTAGTCCCTCTGGTGTCATTTTCTGTTATATTTGAGAAATTCCTCAATAAAGATGTCAAATAGAGAGAGGGCTTCACTCTCCAGAGCACAGACTTGGCTCCCCTCCAGGACCCTGGTCACAGACAAGCCATCTCCACAGAAAACAGCCTCGCCTGCTCCAAAGTACAGAAACTGGGAACGCTTAAGACAGGAAAGTGACCCTGCAGCTCTCAGCCTCACTTCTGGCTGATTCCTGGTGCTTTGCAACCCTCTCTATTGCTTTGTAAGATGCTCAGGGCTTTGCCCCTGCCGCCTTCCCAAGGAATTCAGCAGATTCTACAACTGGAACAACGCTCTCTATTTGGACTTCTGCAGTCAAAACAACATCCAGGCATGGCTCTTCTCAGAGTGGGACAGGCTTTGGCTTGATGTCTGAGCAGAGGTGTCAGATCCACAGGTACCAGTGTGGACAGGGGACCCTCCAGCAACTCAGCCAACCCTTCACAGCCACCCAGCAAGCCTTGGGGGGTAAACCTGTGCTGGAAGCTTTGGCAGACAGCAGGAAGTTCTATGAGAGACTAATGGAGTGTGTGAGGACTTCACACTCTCTTCAGGGGGACAGCTGGAGACAGCCCCCTCCAGTGCCACACTGAGGTATGGGCAAGGGTGCCCTGCCCTGGACACTACATTTTTAGGACTCCTGCTCTGTCTCCCTTGTAGTTGCCAGCTTCCTTCTGGAAGACTGAGTCCACAAGGGGTACATGATGATTTGGAACATGTTCCCTCCCCCACCCCATTTCAGACCATTCCCTGGGTGATTGAAACACTAACATCTCCTGTCTAAATGGCTCTGATCTTTTGATTCTCAGAGGGACATGTGACACTTGTGTCTGAGCCACAGTAATAGGGCAGCTGCTTTGGGGTAAAGGCCCGTACCCCAACAGGTTAGGGTCCTCATGCTCAGTGTGGTGTTGGATGTAGGAGGGGCAGAAAAGGGGGAGAGGAGCAGTCTCTGTCATACTTGCAAAAGTGCAAGGAGTCCTAGGATTCAGAAGTCATATCCGGCCTACAGGTCACTAGGAGGGCATTTGTGTCAAGGGCGGGAGAGGTTCACCATCATGGAGGGATTATAGTTATATTGGAAGCAGGCCTTCCTTGGGATCCTGCCTTGAGTGTCAAAAATATCAGGGGGCAGGGCAACAGTCACCAAGCAACAGTGAGAAGAAAATGTCTGGGTTTTTTTTTTGTTTTGTTTTGTTGTTGTTGTTGTTTTTGAGACACCTGACCCTCTGGCCTTTGCCTCTCAGGCTCTGGGATCACAGGTATGCAGCAAGATTCCTGGCTACAAAAACTGATGCTCATGTGCTTTCCCTGATTTGAATAGCTGACAATTCCTTCTGTGATGGCAACATCACTGCAAGACTGCAGCGGGGAGAAATCGAACGTGCCCCTGGGTTGGAGGTAGGCTCTCAACTTGAAAACTTGACCAGGACACGATGGTGACATCCAGCCCCAGGTCTCCTCCAGGTTTAGTTACCCCACCATTTCTGTGAGGCTGGTGCTAGAGACCACTGCATAGCTGTGCAACTAAGGCAGGAAGGGCTCAAGGAGTTGGCTCCAGGCTCTAAGATTCCCGAAGAGTGGGAGCATCAGTCTGCACTAGACTCTCCATAGCTCAACCCTGCTCATTCCTTAATGTGTTTGGCTGAGTCCTCACTACATCACAGACATCAGTGTGTGTGTGTGTGTGTACGTGTACATGGTGCATGTGCCTGAGAAGACAGAAAGCCAACCTGTAGTGTCATTTCTCAGGCATTAGCCTGGAACTCGCCGAGTATTGGCTGGGTGGACACTGATTCCAGAGATCTTCGCATCTTTGTCTCCCAGGATGACAAGCAAGCACTGCTCTGTCTAGATTTTAAGGGTAGGGTATGGGGATCAAACTCAGGTCCCTGTGCTTACAAAGCAAGCACTTTACCAACTGAGCCATCTCTCCAACTCCCAGACATCTATTCTTAACGTACTTCAAGGCTGGAAGGCTGTGGCTCGAAAAGTTCAGCCAAGCAGCCTCGGGGGGGGGGGGGGGCGGTCACACAATCGGTCTGGGCTGGAGCTGGCTGCAACCACAGCCCTGACTCCTCTGAGTTGGAGTTTTCTCTTGAGAAGGAAAAAGACCAAACAAAAGAAGACTGTAGGAAAGGTCTGCCCTCGGCTGCCACAGGATCCGTGCTCCGAGTGGGAGGGGGCAGAGGGCTCTTGCCTGGGTCTTTCATATCCAGCAGTGTAAAAGGAATCCAGAGGGAAAACAGTGTGGTTGAAACAAAGACCTGTACAGACATCGCCATCACTGGAGGCTGGTGGGGTGGGGGCTGGGGAGGTGTCTGCCCTAGCACGGGTAAGGGTGGCCCGTCACAGAAAAGAACACAGAGCCCCAGCCACGGAGTCTGGGGAGCACAGACCATGGGCTCTGGTCCCAGGAGGTATTGGTATAATACATCTCCACGGGCGGCTGAGCATCTGACCCATGCAGTGACATTTCTGGTGTCAGATGCTCTGTTGCCTACATCTGTCATTTCACAGAACCCTCATGCAAGCCCTAGGAGACAGGGATGACACATTCTGTGCTGTAAGTAGGAAACTGAGGCACAGAGAAGCGAAGATACTAACCAAAGACTAAACAGCTCAGAACTGGAGAGCCAGAATTTTAGTGTCAAACCAACAGCATCCAGGTCTGTCCCCTGGGCCAAAGTGACGCTGTTTGCTTCTAACAGGATATCCCCAACCTTCCACCCCCGGGGAGCAGGGGGTCACAGACAATGGTGAGCTGTGTCTTTTCTGACTATTCTATTACTGAACTGTATTTGCCGCAGACAGCGTGGGAAGTGGTACACATACCAGGTGAGGAATAAATGGCACTTCATCTGGAGGTGACACTGGAAAAGCTGTGTGGTCTCTGGTCAAAGGCCCTGCCTGGCTCTGCAGTCCCTGAACCCAGCCTCAAGGAGCTGCCTGCAGCCCTGCACACACTATGCCCGGACCTACCAACTTCTTCCCCCTCCAAGAGCCCGCTGAGAGCTTCCTCTTTGAAGCCCTGGCAATCCCGCTTCCACCCCCAGCCTCACCCCAGCCAGGGGTAACTTTTCACAGGCACTTCTGGTCTTTGCTAACTCTTGTCCAGACCTCTGTTTTGGCACTTCTTTGGGTTGTAATTACATGTTCACAGATCTGTTTCCCATAATGAGCTCATCTGAGCCCCAACACGCATTAAACAAAACCAGACAGGAGCTCTCAGCCTGGCATGCCACTAGGAAGGAGAGGCCCAAGCGGTCGGGGTATTGAACCCTTCTACCTAGAGCTGACAAGCCAGCTGGCACCACAAGGGTCTGTTTGGCCCTTTTAGAAATTCCTGTATGAAAGGCTAGAGAATCCCAGTGATCTTTCAGCCCTTCGGATCCATTTGCAGCAAGGATTCTGAAGGATCATGTAGGGAAACAGAAGAAAAGATTTTCTGCCCAGACTCACTCCAGACTCTGATGGTAAATGCAGAAAGATGGCTGACCATGGGAGCAAAAATAAGGCTGGCTGGTTGACCATTAAGTCTGTACTCAGTCTGGGCCCTTCGGCTTTAGACTGTCATTTCACTCAGCCTGGTGACACAGTGCACACTGATCTGGTAAAGACGCATCTCAGAGACCACGACAACACTAGCAGCTGTGACAGCTTTCTTCCATGGAGAGGGGACAGAGACCCCGACAGGCCTATGACCTGTTCACAGCCATGGTCCTGTCAATCACACGTCACGCCCTCCTGATCCAACTACTATGCTGCTGTGGCTCATGGCAGAAGAGGGTTGGGGACAGGTGGGTCTGTTCTGAAAGCCATGTGTGGTTCACTAGTTGCTGTCCCTTAGGTTAGAGACTGTGAGCCATAGACAATACAATAGAGGTCAAAGGATTCTGAGGCCTTAGCCCCAGAACTGCAAGTATGGCCTCCAGAGGAATAATGGTCTTCATAGTTGTATCAGTTACATTTGGCCGTCTTTGGTGTCAGCTACTTTTCTTTTCTGATTTCTATGATCTAAAGCAGCTTAGGAGAGGACATTGTCAGGAGGCCATGGTGGCAGGGGTTTAAGGAAGCAGCTGGTCACACCGTATCCGCAGCCAGGACACAGAGACAGAAGCCCCGGCTCAGCTCCCTTCCTCCTTCTCATGCAGCCTGGGACCCCAGCCCATGGAATGACGACCCCTAAATTTACCATGGCCCCTCAATGAACCGAATCTAGAATATCCCTCACAGACACACTCAGAGGTGTTCCCAGGGTGACTCTGAACCTAGCCAAGATGGTAATTTTAACCAGCACGTCAGATGATCATCGGGGTGAGGAGAGGTAGCCGTGGCCGGCCGTCACCCAGTATAACTGACATCCTTATGAAGAAGGGAATCTGGGCCCTGAGAATGTCTGTGTAGCTAAGATAATGTGAAGACATGAGGAAATGGTGTCTACAAGCCTAAGAATCCTTGAGTAACCAGAGGCTGGGAGAAAGGCCTTGGAGAGAACTTTTTATCCACAGCCCTCAGATAGAAACATCCCTGCCTCAATTTTGGATTCTTAACATTTAGAGGTGTGTGAGAGTTGACCTCTATTGTGTAAGCCACCCAGCTCAGCCCTTGGTCATGGTAAACCCAAGAAGCTCCTACAGGCTGGTAGCACCGTTTTTGACTGGTGCAGTGACCAGCTGGAAACAGAGGTCACACGAAAATGCTTGATGTGTGCCTGATGCTAAAGGGACCAGATCATGCTGACATCTGACCACGGGACAGCGAAACATGCAGAGGTGGACAGAGGGCCACGGGAGGCTTGCTAGCAGTGCTTGCCATTTTTCCTCCTCATTCTTCAACATTTTCTCAACTTTATTCACTCAAAATAATTATGGACATAAATTTTGTATAATTGGCTTAAGATAGTTAAGATAGATTTGAACTGTGGACAGTTGGAGTTATAAAGGACTATGGGCTGAACTGTATTCCCTCAAAAAGACTCCAAATAATATTATCTCGAAATGTGACTATATTTGGAGACAGGGATTTAGAGAGGTAAAAACTGGAGCTGTTGGGGTAGACTTATTCCAATATGACAAATGTCCTTAATTTTTTAAATTAATTAATTTGTGTATGTGTGTCAATATTGTATATACATGTATGTGTCTGTATGTGTACATACGTGTGTGCATGTGTGTTTTTTCTGTATTGTGAGCACACATGTGTATGTGTGCCATAGCACACATGTAGTAGTTGGAGAATGACTTGCAGGAGTCGTCTCTCTCCTTCCCCCCCATGAATCCTGAGGACTGGATTTTGGTCATCAGGGCAGGTGGGTGGCTTTATGCACTGTAGTGGCTTGAATAAGAAATGTCCCCAAAGCTGGGTTGGTGGTGGCACAGACCTTTAATCCCAGCACTTCAGGAGGCAGAAGCAGGCTGATCTCTGAGTTCAAGGCCAGCCTGGTCTACAGAGTGAGTTCCAGGACAGCCAAGGCTGCTCAGAGAAACTCTGTCTTGGAAAAGAAAAGAAATGTCCTGTAGGCTTATGTATTTGAATACCTGGCCTCCAGTTGGTGGCGCTGTTTGGGGAGGTTATGGGAGGTGCAGCCTTGCTGCAGGAAGTATGGCACTGGCAGTTGACTTTGAAAGCTTCTAGCCTGTCCCCACTTGCGGTTTCTCTGTCTGCTTTGTGTTTGCAGTTGAACTGTGATCTCTGACAGCTT
Source organism: Mastomys natalensis (assembly GCA_021653895.1). Taxonomy (NCBI): domain Eukaryota; kingdom Metazoa; phylum Chordata; class Mammalia; order Rodentia; family Muridae; genus Mastomys; species Mastomys natalensis. Next base: position 427,077 of record JAJTUV010000102.1, read on the forward strand.
TTGTCCTGCCTCTGGACCAAAATAAAACTCTTCCATAAATTGCCTTTGTCATGGTGCTTTATCACAGCAACAGAAAAGTAACTAATGTCCCAAACTGAGCCACATTCTGGTCCAGGTGTCCTTAAAAAGAAGTAGGGCTCTGAGAGATACTACCAGATGCTTGCACACACAATGTGCATGGGCTGACAAGCGCAAGGTAGGCCGCCATTTGTGTCTGACCTCCAGAACAACAAGGAAGAAAACCTCTGCTTGAAGCTGCATGGTTTGCGGTATTTTGTTAGGGCGACTTGACAAACTACTCCAGGAGCCAGAGGAAGGTGTATCTTTGCATAGCCCTCCATCTCTGCACAGTAGAACTGAGAAATGCAAAGGCTGTGCCCAGAGGGAAGGCTCAGCCTCACCACTCCCCAGGCAGTTGTGTCCATCATGGGCCAGCATGAAGCCATCAAAGCAGGGGCATCTGTAGTTCCCAGGGGTGTTGATGCAGTCATGACACAGCCCCCATTGTAGTAGTCATTCTCGCACTCGTCGATGTCTGCAAGCGTGGAGACATGAGAAGTATCAGACTGAGCTTGGGTTTCTGGAGCCACTATGATATGACTTATCAGGGGATGTGACAGCTTTAATGTCAACTTGACCTGACTTGGAATCACTGGGCAGACAGTCTCACCGAGAGACTGTCTGCATTGGGTTCACTTGTGGGCATGTCTGTGGGGCATTGTCTTAAGAATTGATATGGGAAGACCCAGTCCACTGTGGGTGGCATCATTCCCTAGGCAGGAGGTTCTGAACTGGACAGGAGTGGAGAAATCAAGCAGAGCCCAAACAAGCAAGCAAGCATCAAGCATCATTTGCCCACTCATTTACCTAAGCATCTGCCTTGTCTGTGGGTGGATGTGACTAGCTGCTTGAAGTTCCTGCCGTGCCTTCCCCCATGGTGGACTGTATCCTGGAGTTGTAATCAAAAGTGACACCTTCTTCCCATAAGTTTTTTTTTTTTTTTTGTCATGGTATTTTTTTTTTTTTAAATCACAACATCAGAAATGAAATTAGAGCCGGGCGGTGGTGGCGCACGCCTTTAATCCCGCACTGGGAGGCAGAGACAGGCGGATTTCTGAGTTCGAGGCCAGCCTGGTCTACAGAGTGAGTTCCAGGACAGCCAGGGCTACACAGAAAAACCCTGTCTCGAAAAACCAAAAAAAAAAAAAAAAAAAGAAATGAAATTAGAACAGGGATAACTCAACAGCTAGTCAATAAAATAAACTTGGGAAGACTAAAGAGTTATTTGGAAACACTCTTGGCTCAGCAGCAAGAAGAGTTTTCAGAAGAGTCACATTGTGTTGGTATATGTGTGTGTCGGGGGTGGGGCTTCTAGTTCTCACCACGGTGAAGCAGGTAGGAAGTCAAGCCTGGCTCTGGCTCCTTCTAAAGACTGTTAACACTATAAACATATGGGGTGCTTCTACATCCATGAAAACTAGCTCTTTTGAAGCAGGGAGACCAAGTAAAATAAACTCTGCACATCACCGGGAAGTGTCATCTCTGGAATGAAAGAATGTCCACTACCCCCCTTACCCCAGTAGCTGCTTTCCCTATGGCCCGAGGCCTGGCCTTCAGCTGCTCCAGCTTCCTTGTTATAACAAAGACTTCTGTCTTATAAACAATGGTCAATAGCTTTAGTAAAGGTCATTCTTTTTGCTGTTTTAAGTCCTTTTTCAACATTTCCCAGCAGGGGTCAAAGGGCTATAAGTTCTGGGGTTCCAGAAAGAAGAACAAGAACATGTCTAGTTAACGTTTGATGAGCCGCTTCTAAGCCCAAGTGGTTGGCTGGACTGTATGCTGTTGTCTCTAAAGTCCTTACAGGGACTGTGCTGACTAGACTTCTGTCAACTTGACACACGCTGAAGTCATCTGAGAGGAGGGAATTTCAATTAAGAAAATGCCTTCGTAAGATCAGACTGTATGCAAACCTATAGAGCATTGATTTGATCACTAAGGCCATTGTGGGCGAGACCATCCTAGGGCTGATTGTTCTGGATTCTATAAAGAAAGAAGGCTGAGCAAGCCATGAGGAGAAAGCCAATAAGCAGCACCCCTCCATGGCCTCTGCATCAGCTCCTGCCTCTAGGTTCTCACCCTGTTTGAGATCCTGTCCTAACTATCTTTAGTGATGGATTACAAACGTGGAAGCGTTTCCTCCCCAACTTGCTCTTGGTGCTGGTGTTTCATCATAGCCATAGTAACCCTGAGACAGGGCCTCAGCCCCAGTCCTCTTGCACAGGGCACTGAAGGAGGCACAGGGAAGATAAAACCTTGTCAAAGGCCACACACCTAGAAGGGATGCAAGTGAGATTCCAAGAGGCGAAGCATGACTCTGGCTCCCAGTCATGACATGGCTTCCAGGCACAGAAGGACCCCACCAGCCACGGCCTAGGGCCCTGGCACTTCTGCTAGGTCTTTGGCCATACCACTTGCAAATACTCCCCGAGTTCAATTCCTTCTAGTTACCCTGAGCCCCGACTTCATGGACTCTAGGGTGACCTTTGTAGAGAGGGAGTATGTCATAGCTGAACCGAAAGTGATTCTCAAGACATAGAAGAAACATTTCCCAGACAGAAGAAGCATTTCCTCCCTATCTGCCAGGAGTGGAAGTTTGAGTTGAAGTCCTAGTGGAAGGTGGGACCCCACCTTTCTGACCCCACGCCTGGAGTGGGGCAGGGAAATCCTGGAGACCCACACTCCACCAGCTGGTGTACAAAAGAGCCATGGCACATCTCAGTGTAGTATAGGAATGCTAGCCTGGAAATCCAGGAGCTCGCTCACTTTGGATTCTTCTAGGAAGAGTTTAAGCATGGCACAGACACCCCAAGGGGCAAACCTTATAAACTGTGAAAAGATCAGATGCACGAGCCCAACCCACTACCCAGCCAGCCAGAGGAGGGAAGAACAAGGTAGGGTCCACAAAGGTCTGGGAGGCATGATGCTCTGCCCGTGCTCGCAGTGACCACCTGTGCCATCTGGGGAAGAGAACTGAGTCACAACACGTCGGAATCATCTTTAACCCTGACTTTAAATATACCTAATAGTTTAAATAACATTAAAGCAAGATGCAAGGCCTTAGGTTTATGGAAAGTGCCCGAGCACCATCGCTACTGAGGGATGCCCATTGCTTTCAGGTTCTGCATGCAGCCTGGTTGTTCAAAGTCCTGCATGCATCATTTTAAACATGTCTTCTAGGCTTCAATCTACATCCCTGAGGCAATGCATCCGGCTTTAACTCACTGAGCTGCACAGCTCTGGGATTTCCCTACACGGGCAATATCGTTTTCCTTCACAGAGAAGAAGAATGGCTTTTTCCTTTTTCCTTTGTGTGTGTATGTATATGTGTGTATGTGTGTGTGTGTGTGTGTGTATGTGTGTTTCATGCAAGTGTGTGCTGTGTGTAAATGAGCATCTAGAGGTCAGAGGTCAACGTTGGCTGTCTTTCTCTATTGCTCTCCTCCTATTTTCTGAGACAGGGTCTCTTGATGAACTCAGAGCTCACTGATTGGGCAGCTAGGCTGGATCCCCAGTCAGCTCCAAGGTTCCAGTTATCCCCACCCCCAGCCCATTCCCTCACCATTATCCTTAAGGGCTGGAGCCACAGACACAGGTCCACCTGGCTTTTTGGTTTTTAATCTAAGTGTGACTTTTCTTTAACATAGAAATAGGATTCCTTCCACTGTCTGCCAGCATGGCCATTACCTCTCATTGAATGACCCAGCATCCTCCCTGCAAGCTGGTGGACTGATCCCAGCAGAATCTACATGTGGAGCAGCCAGACTGATGGAATAGACTTGTGTGCCGTGTTTGGGTGAAATAACCTTTCTTGTGCTGCCCCTTTAAAGGGTAGCAGGCCAGCCTTCCTGAAACAAGAGCCTCTCCAGACCTCAGTGCAGTTCTGTGGATAGCTGCTTTTTATGACTGATCAAACTAAATTGCAGAGAGGTCAGAGAACTGCTAAAGTCACATAGTAGGAGACAGGACACGCACATCCCTCCCCCTAGGTCTCACTCTCTAGCACAGGCGAGCTATGGGCAAAACATTCCATACAAGCTTTCATCCTGAGAAAGTGTTACCTGGCCACCCAAGTGCTGCTCACCCTTCTGCCCTTCCACGGGCTCTTCCTCCATCCACACACATGTACATGCTTTTCCATCTGCTCAGTCACCAGGCAGCCAGCCATACGGTCATTCAACCAAATCCTCCTGTGTCTATACACTCTATTTTGGCATAGCTCCCAAATTCCCACCCAGCACCTCTCTCATGTATCTATTTATGCCAAAACCATACTCACCTTAATACATAAGCTGGTGGATTATCTTTCCATTAACCAGTCACCTATAAACATGTCCATTTACCCAAGCAAACATTCATTCATATTCAAATTCATATGCGTTCATTCATACATCCAGCTATATATTTGGCTATACATCGTCTTCCCATTAATTAAAAAAATGGATCCACACACCTGTTCACTCATATGTCCATTCAAATGTTTAACCACCCATCCATATTCGTGGATGCTAACACTCACCCTCCAAACACACGCACACAATGCACACACACACACACACACACACACACACACATGTGCACACACACTCACATGCATACAGTCCACCTACTCATTTATCCTCATGTCCAACATACAAACATTCATCCATCTATCCATCCAATGTTCCCTCTACTCAATCACTTGCTTCCTTTAAACAGTTTAAAAACAAATAAATACAATAAGGTTTTCAGAAATAAAGGTTTAAGACAGAGAAAAACAAATGAGGTGGGCTGGCAACACTGTTCAGTAACACAGCAGGTAATACCAGCCCAGCCACAAAAGGTGAGCTTCCTAGGTACCCACAGAGATGGAAACACAATCTATTATAGGGCTATCATGTCCACAACATGCAACGAAACCAGCTGTTCAGTGATAGTTAAGATCTGAGCATCCAGAGGTCTCCAAATGGGACATTCCTTCTCCTGACTGGGGAGAATCACCCTGATGGGTCGGGCCTATGTTTAATCTATGCCTGTTGTCTGTGTCTAATGACTAAGAGGACATTTTTGCTATCAGGATGATAAGTAGTTTCAGCACCATAGTACAAGATGCAATAAAGCAACTGTTGAATAGTCAATGAGGTGATTTCTAGGCCTTCCTCTTACTGAGACTCCATAGGGAAGGCCATAGTAGATGCCTATCTCTGGAGTTTGGGATTACAGATGCTCACTACAGTGGCCAGCTTTTTGTGTGTCCAGAGATCTGAACTCAGTTGTCAGGCTTGTGTGACAAGTGCCTTTACCCACTGGACTATTTACTAGCCCTCCAACTTACTCTTTGAGACAGGGTCTCACACGGAATCTGGAGCTCACTGATTCAGCTGAAATGCAGGCCAGTGAGCCTCTGTTGTCATCTCCCCAGTGATGATTTCAGGCACACACTACTCCGACTAGCATTTATGGGTGCTGGTGACCCCAGGTTTGCACCAACTGAGCCATTCCCGAGCCTCTTTCTAGGATGTTTAATAGGATGCAGGTACTCTAGGAATACAGGCATGTAGGGGAAAGCCAGCCTGGGAAGGCAGAGACAGAGCCGCATGACATCGGAAGTGGGCACAGGCCCTCCACTCCAGACCCTCAGGCAGTGGCTGCATCTAATTCCACCCTCTCCTCCAACTTCCCTTCCTCCTCTTCCTCCTCTTCCTCCTCTTCCTTCTCTTCCTTCTCTTCCTCCTCCTCTTCCTCTTCCTCCTCTTCCTCCTCCTCCTGTTAGAGCCACATCTTCAGGGTACATGGAGGTGAGAAAAGCAAGTCTTCTTGCTCCAAAAAGTCATTCAGAAGAAGGGCCACTGAGAGAAAGGCATGAGCATTCTATCTCCAGGATGCCTTGACTTGAGACTGCAGGGTGGTGACGAGGAGGGTAGAGGAGGGCTTCCACTGAAGGGGTGTGGTCCACCAGCTCACTACCTAACTTCCTTCTGCTTAGATTGTTTATTAATTAAAAATGTTTAGTAATTAAATTTTTATTAAATTAATTTCTTTTTTGTGTGTGGCAAAATTTTCAATTACATTGGTGTGTGAGTGTGTGTATGAGTGTGTGTGTGTGTGTGTGTACACATGGGAGTCAGAGGACAGCTTGAAAGAGTTTGTGTTCTCCTTTCACGTGTTCCCTTCTATGTGGGGGTCTCAGGAATCGAACTCAGGTCATCAGCCTTGACAGCAATCACCCTCACTCTGTGAGCTGTCTTGCCCTCCTTCTTTTAATGAAAACTTAGTTCCCCATCAAGGATAGTTTTCAACATCCAACAGAGCAGAACAAACAACACAGGAACTATGCATTATGGGCCTTTTCAAAGGTCACATGGGCCTTCTTTTCCTCTATTAAAATGTTAGCTTGCACACCATCCCACAGCGACGGTCTTGAGCCAGCAGCACTGGGATGGACCTCAAAGAGGATGAACGTTTTTCCCCCTCTTTAATTCAAAATTGATCTTCACTGCCTTATAAAATATATATTTATTCTGTGGTGTCTAGAAGATTCTTTCTCAATGAATCAGAGTCGCTTTCTCATTTTATTTTAATACTGTTTTAGGATACATTTTTTTCTCTTTTCTTTTTAAATCAAAGCTGACAGGAAAAACCTCAAGGGAAGGTTTCGAAAGTAACCACACTTTTACTCTCAGGGGCCATTACTGACAAGTCCCACCTCCCCCTGATTGGCATTTTTGTAGACATTTCCTCCCGGACGGGAAGCCCTTGCTCTAACAAAGACCCAGTCCCTGACTGGGCGCTAGCTTGTCCCCCCTTTGTCTGTGGCTTTAGGAAAACCATGCCTCTTTAGATAAACGTCCATTTGGGAGAGATGTATGGCTTAGGAAGTTGAGTCCTCATTGATGAATAAATCTTAATCCGGTTTGTTGGCTAATTATGCTCTCGGGAAGGTGAGTTTCTCTTGCCTCGCAGGAAGGTTAAGTCCCCTGTCTCCGGTGGTGCGGGTTAAGCTCCAGGTCTGTAATGACTGAGTAATGAGACCAGCTCTCTGAGGACTCTGGCATCCATCGATCAGGTTTCCCTTCTATTGAGACAATGCCGAAGTGGGCCCAGCAGTTAATTATGGGAGAGGTCAAAGGTCACGCAAAACCAACACCAGTCTATATACGCCCCCATTCCTAACTGCGGACAAGGTCCACGGCTCAGCCAGAGGCAGTGAGGGTCTCCCTACCTTGCTCTGAGATCTGAGATAACCGTGGGGTTGCAGCTACTTGGTGACCTCTTCCAGTGCCCCATATGGCTTCCGGCCATCGTTGAGTACACTTTGCAGTGCATTAGTGTACTTTCCACGCCTGAAGCACCTTCCCTAGCCTTGCTCCTAATCACCCTGGCTTGGGATTCGGTGTCTTGCTCCTTCTGAAGCTTTGCCTATTTCCCTCCTTCTGCTCACCCAGCTCTCCCCCCACCTATAGACACCAACATCACTGTGACATTGAGAGCTGCCAGTCCATGGGGACTTGTGTCTTGTTCAACTTGAGTCTCAGAATGGAGTCAAACGTGTGCAATTAGCAGTGGCTGCGTGCTGAATGAATGAACGAGGACTGGGCTGTTGCTTCTGCTGACTGGCCCTGCAATGTGTGGGACAGCACTGGGCAGTATTGCAGGCCCTGCACACAGGACAGCTCCAAGAGGTGGGCACCAACCTCTTAACTTTATGCTAAGTTTAAGATCCCTGGTACCCATCGATGGGAAACTAAGGCACACAGAGTCAGGAACTGAGTCAGGCTGCCTGACTTCAAAATCAACACCATCCAGTCACATGAGGCCACCTACTAGGCAAGGTCAGCCCAGTGAACAGAATGTGTGCCACTGGTGTCCAGTGGTTATGGGGGCCTGTGGGACTTGGGGTTGGGGTGGAGGCTAAGAACTCTGTTATTTCTAAACTGGATGTGTGGTAAGCAATGGTGGATTCACTAAAAGGCACTAGCTTGTAGACTTCACACGGGTCAGCTATGCTGTGTGTGACGCAGCTCAACAAAGCAGTCTTGAAAACAAAGAGAGAGGGCTGGGGGTTGGGGGGGGGTCACAGCTCATGAATTTCCCAGAAACCCACACAAAACTGAAAGAGAGAGCCGCCCCCACCGTGTCTCAGTCCTCGGCACAGCAACGCCCCGCATGCCTCAGACAAACATGCAAATAATAATTTTTTTAATTGAAGAAAAGCCAGTGTTATTGTTGCATGTATCTGCGGGACAAGCTGGCTTTTTTGGCTCCTGCCTGGATTTAGGGGACTGTGAGGGTGGTCACTTCGTGTGTACTGCGTTTTCTATTTTGTTTGTTTTTCAGAAAGTATCCTAATGATGCATCCCAGGCTGGCCTCCAGCTTTCCATCTTCCTCCACCTCTCGGGTTTTGGCATTTCAGGTGTGTACCACCACATTTGGATCAAGGATGCTCCCTTGGAATGATGTCACCTGCTCAGCCTGGGTTCATGGTAGAGTGTGTTCTTCCAAAATCAGAAGGGTGTCCCTACCAAGTCACTAGGAAAAGGATGGGCAAACTTTAACAATTCTCCCCAATGGTAGACTCTCCTTGGGATTCTTCCAGGTTCTGGCTTCAAGACCTTATGAAAACACTAGTTGAGGGAAAACGAACCCTGGAAGTGTCTGGGGGTGGGAGCAAGGGGGGTATGGGGCTCAGACAGCTCTGTGCTCCTCCTGCCTGTTACAAACTGGATCCCAGGAGCTATCAGTCATTCTCTCCTTCCTTTGGCCAGACGGAAGGGGGCGTGTGCTGCAGAAACCTTGAAACTCTTCAGGGGCTCCAAACCTGGCCCCAGACCATCAGAGATACACAGGTGCCAGCAAAGGTTCGTTTAAGAGCAGAGCGCTGGCCTATGTTCCCTGGATGGCATAGGGATGTCCACAGAGTAGGTCTTGAACACTTAGCTTGTTAAACAAGCCTTGGCTGATAGCAGCTGAGCTCTGGGACTCTCAGCTCGGCTTTCAGTCCGTGCTGCAGCCAGGCAGCCCGTTGAGCCGGAGTTGAACTGACCTGTGTGGATGGGCTCCCCATCTTCCCTCCTAGACCCCAAAATAACAGAAGTTACAGAGGCCATCACCCTGATGACAACTGACTAAACCTTCACTGTGCCCGGGTAGGAAGGCCCTCTCCACTTCCTATCCGGGGGAAGTGAGCTATTAGAGCCAGAACCCCAGCAGGCTAGCTCTGGACTTGGTGCCTTAATCTGGATGAAGCCACAAGGGCAGTCCCATGGCTCAACCAACCAGAGATTTTATGCCCCATGGTATTTATGGGAATCAGGATACCTGCCGCACTCATTCTGCTCCTATGCCAGGCCTCTTGCCCTCAACCTGGACCCTGGCCACAAGGAGGTACAGCCTGGCTTCAGGGAGGAAACACAGGAGCCAGTGAGGACCAGGTCTACCTGTGGGGCCGGCAATGGGAAGGGGACAGGTGGTTGAATTCTGCTGACGGTCAACAGCATTTGTTACCTCCAGGGTGGGGAGCACTGTGAGCATGCTGAAGCCCAAGAGACCACATAGGGACATGGGTCAATTCTCAGCTCCATAGCCCTTCACCAAGAAGGGAGGCCTAGCAGAAGGCCTACATCCTCAGAGAGAGTGGAACATTTTGGAGACCCTGGAAGAAATGGGGAAAAGTCTGCCCTGGCCCTGTTAGGAGCTCAGGTCTGAAGAAACCACTGCTGCTGCTACATTCTTCCCAAGGATGCAGCCTGGATCCATCTGGAAGGCCCAGTCAGGGCAGCCTCCGGGACCCCCTGACCTTGCCATATACACAAGCCCCCGGCGCTGTTTGTCTCAAGGCCTTTGGGGAAGGCCGATATCCATTTCAGTAGCACTCAAAGGCCAAACAAGCCCACAGTTTATTTTCTTAGAAATAATGGTTTTTTTCTGGTTAACATTCCTCTGATGGAAACAAAATACAGCCACTGTAATAAAAGCAGCCGAGGGGAGGGGGAGGCGAGAGGGCCTGCAGGAAGCGCTGGGAAGGTCTGCCACCTGAGGAGGGGGCATGCAGGATACCCAGGGGTTGGGAAGCAGGGGGAAAAGGAGCTTTTGAGGGAAGAGCCCAAACACAAGACCTCTGAGGCTGCCTTCAACACCCTTTAGAGCAGTGGATCTTAACCTTCCTAACTCTGACCCTTTAATACAGTTCCTCACACTGTGGTGACCCCCAACCATTTAAAATTATCTTCATGGTTACTTCATAACTATAATTTTGCTACTTTTATGATCATAATGTGAATGTCTGATATGCAGAATACTTGCTCTGTGACCCTTGTTGGGGGTCATGACCACAGGTTGAGAATCACTGCCCCAGAGACAGGCTCCCTCACAACCTGCACTCAAGTGCATCCCCTCGGGCAGGTGTTGCTTCTCCCACTGTCAAGGGAGGTAGACTGAGGAAACCAGGGCTCCAGATGACCCATTACTTGCAGGATTTGTGGGGGGTCAGTGAGCCCCTCTGAGTTGCCATCTACCCACCTGCCCCAGAGCTGGAGGCAATGTCGGAGACCTGTGTCTACTCCACTGTCCTAGCCAGGCTTGGATGACACCTCCTCTAAGAACACCCCACACCTTCCACCCGCCTGCTGTCTTCCCTGCCCTGTGTGGGGGTGGATACCTGAGTTGCCTCTGTCCCGCTGAAGGTTTTCTGACTAACTCAGTTTGTCTCGCCCTAACTCCTGCAACTACTGAGTGATGAGCAGGAAACACACTTGAGCCCAGTACTAACTAACAGCGAGGAGACCCTTAGCTAACACTCTGGACACTCTGGGCCAGATCCCACATTTAAAGGGAACTTGTCTTCAATACAAAACCACCCAAATACATGAGGTTTTCACTATCTCCTGCTACAGACAGTCATGGGCCCCAACAACTCTCTCAGTGACCTAACTGCCATTGACTGGGACCAGTCACAAGCTACCCTGCTATGCTGGTTATGTTTGTTTGTTTGTTTTTTTGTTTAGGTTTATTTTTTATTTTATGTGTTTTGAGTCTTTTGCTTGCAGATACGTATGGTATGTGCACCACGCGTGTGACTGTCGGCCACAGAGGTCAGAAGAGGGTGTTTGTTCCCTTGAACTGGAGTTGCAGAAGACTGTGAGCCACCAAGTAGCTGCTGAGAATTGAACCTGGTCCTCTGCAAGAGCAACGAGTGCTCTTAACTGCTGAGCCATCCCTCCAGCCCTGGTCAGGTTTAACTGTTATCTTGGTACAACTGAGAATCTCCGGGGGTGGGGGGGAGAGTCTCAGCGAGGGGCCATCTAGATCAAGTTGACCTGTGAGCATGGCTGTGGAGACTTGTCCTAACTGTCAACTAACGGGGAGGACCCGTGCAGTGTGAGGAGTACCATTTCCCCGGTTCTGGCCCCCCCCCCCCCGACTGTGAACAGGTGGAGAGGGTTCGCTCATCCCTAAGCTAGCAGCAGCATGGTGCGTTTGTCTCTGTGTTCTTGAGTGTGGCCGACATGATACCGAGTTTCTGCCCATGATCCCCACAATGGTGGACTGACCCTGGTTCTGTAAGCTAAAGCACCTCTCTATGTTGCTTTTCATGGAAATATAATGAAAAATTTCTCATAGAACAGAACAGAAATGAGACCACCACTAATTGCTACTTTTTTTTTAAGTAATGGGAGCTTCAATCCAGATTCCTTTGTCCTGCTGGGCTTCTGGATCCCAGCTTTCATCTTGGGCAGCACCACACATTAGCATAAGTTGCATGTTTTCAGACTTAGGGGGAGGAGGGTCCTCCTTGCTACCCCTACCCCAGTTTTTCCTGCCCTCCCTGCCTCAGCATAACTCTCCTGGGGTTTCAATAAAGTGTGCTGTAATCTGGTGGAAATGACTTAACAAGACTCGGCCTTATGCGCTATGAAGGCCAATTGGTTTTAGTTCTTTTTTTTTTCCCCCTTTAATGACAAACTAAATGAATGCGGTGTGTTATTAAGAGTTTGGTTAAAACCTTAAATACTTGCTCTGTAATCTCCTAACTTTACTGATTGACAAAGACAACCCTGGGGATTATAAAATCCGGAAGTGATTATTACATCCATTACATACATGCTAATTTTGCAACTCTGATGGTTGTCATTTTTTTTTTCTTTTCAACACATTCACCCTGAAAGAAAAAAATATATTAATATACTGTGCCAAAACAAATCTCATTCCCCCAAGAGCTTTAATTGCAGCATTTTGAAAAGGGCCTGAGTTGAAACTTGCGAGAGGAATAAACCACTTGAATGAATGGTCTCAAAATTAAGTACACATAGACGGGCAATGTGCGCCATGGGTTCAGACTAAACAGCCATTAGTGGGGGGTGAGGGGGTGGGAGGTGGAGGCGGGGGTCTCGGTTATTTAAACAAGCCATTTGAGGGTGGTTTGCTCCTTGTTTGAGGCCTGGTCCTGATTATAAACGAGAGCTTTTAATTAAGATTAGTAAGACCCAATTCAAGCTATAATTTGGTCCTTTTCCTTCGCAAATGTCTATGAAAGCAAGGTGATTAAGGTTAAATGGGTTGAAGCCCGTAAGGGGGATGAGCTGCCCACTCCTGGCCCCAGCCTGCCCCTCTGGCAGAAGGAGCACAAACAGGCCTGGTTAATTCAGAACAGGGGGCTGGCTGGTACAGGGCTGGCCTCCATGGCCTCCAAAAGGCTAGTGATCAAACAGCCGGCCCTGTGAGATGCAGATGCACCCGCTTAGCCAATCAAGAGAAGAAGAACTGGGAGACAGAGTGTGCAAAGGTCCCGGGGTAGAAAGAGGCTGGATTTTGAGGAGTAAATGAAGGTAGCTGGGTGTGATAAGGGAGGGAAGGGTTGTTGTTTGTTGTTTTTTAAAAAAGTAGCCCAAAGTGTTCAGACAGAGACCAGGGATTAGCCCAAGGGGAGGGGTTCCATGGATGCCGCCCAAGGGGGAGGGGCTCCATGGATACCGCCCAAGGGGAGGGGCTCCATGGATGCCGCCCAAGGGGAGGGGCTCCATGGATGCCGCGCAAGGGGAGGGGTTCCCACCTATTCCAAGGGACGTGATTCTAGTGGGTCACAGTCGTAAACCTGTCTCTAGGGAACAGCTACAGAGAACAGGGTTTCTATAGCCTCTTCTATCATTCCACAGCGAGGGAACCAGGAACCCTCTCCCCACAGTCTTCAGGCAGACACTTGAGACCCCATGGCTGATGGTAGAGCTAGCCTCTGCTGCCTCTCAGCTGGATCACCTAGCTGAAGGTTGAGTTCTCTGAACCCAGTATCCCTAGATAAACACTGTCACTGGTCCAGCCAGTCACAGGCCTCAGCTTCCTCCAAGTGGAGGGTGTGAGGCTCAGCAGGCCTTTCCTGACAGTCTCTGGTCTGGTAACTGCCTTCTGATAATAGGTTTGGGCCAGCCTTGGAGGAGTGATGTGGGCCATCACAGCCTAGGACATCAGGCTCTGAGGAAGGATGGTGACAGACAGGTGGAAAGTCACCTGTTTGGGAATCAGGGAAAGCTTCCTGAAGGAGGTAACCCTGGAGATACAACCCCTCCCTTCACAGCTAGGGTTCTGGGATGGAAATCAAACAGGTGACAGCCAGCAGCCCTTGAGGCAAGCCCAGGAGGAGCTCAGGAACATACAGTGGAGAACAGCAGGGTAGACAATGCATGCATGAATGGGTCTGGAGAGGGCCACCAGGAGAACCGATCAGGGGCTACACAAGTCACAGAGCAAACTCTTCTGCCTCATCAGAGTCTCATCAGACCCAAGGCAACCCCATTTGTCCTCAGCAAGCCCCTTGCACCAGTCACTGTGTCAGCCTGCTGCAAGCCCTCTGCCAGCATCAATACATCGCAGGATGAGATGATAATTAAACAGAAATGAAGACTGTCTCAATATCATCTGCATCCCATGGCCATAGTCACCATCAGCACCATAGTCACTCTCTCCATCATCAGCATCACAGTCATAACATCATCATCTGCATCCCATGGCCATAGTCACCATCAGCACCATAGTCACTCTCTCCATCATCAGCATCACAGTCATCTCACCACCATTACCACTATTATCAACATCACAATCCGTATCATCAGTCTCTCTGTGACTGACATTATTAATATCATCATTACCCTCATCTTCTCCATCACCATCCTCACCACCCTCACCAATGTCACCTTTATTACCATCACCATAACCATCATCTAAGTCAAATCACCAGGCAGTTGTGATGCATGCCTTTCGTCCCAACTCTTGGGAGGCAGAAGCAGGCAGACCTCTGTGAGTTCAAGGCCAGCCTGGTCTACAGAACAAATTCAAGGACGGCCAGGGCTGCACAAAGAAAATCTGTCTTAAAAAACCAAATCTATCAATCATCTATCTATCTATCTATCTATCTATCTATCTATCTATCATCTATCTATCTATCCATCTATCCATTAATCTATCTATCCATCTATCCATCCATTAATCTATCTATCCATCCATCCATCCATCCATCCATCTATCTATCTATCTATCTATCTATTTATCTACAAAGATATAGTTTGTCATGTGGCTTGCCCAAGACCCTGGGTTTGGTTCTCAGCACTGAAAAAAAAAGATAGAAATGAAAAGCACCAGGTCATCATCACCTGTTAGCCCTGCTACCATCACCATAGCAACAGTTATTACAGGCTACATGCCAGTCTATGTTATCATGCTTTAAATACATCAGCACACTTAACCCTTGCCTTCTACAAAGTAGCTGCTAAAATCATGCTCATTGTACAGAGGTTGAGTGTCTTGCCCGGATACACAGGCGGGATGTGAATCCCAGCAATCTGGGTCAACGTCTATTCCTTAATGACTGTTGAACAAGGACCATTCAGAATGTGACAGACAGCAGTGACCATGGCAGACCCAGCAATGGGCACACCACACCTGGGCTCTCATCCCGATCCAGGCAAGGTCCTTCTCTCTTAGGTCTCCCGTGGACCATCTAAGCAAGGAAATGAACATCTAGGTGGTCTTTGGGCTCCCTCAGGCCACCCTGAATGTGGCTTCTCAGCCCCTGCAGATGTGTCTGCAGTCTTCTGGGGGTAGCCATCTTAGGGAGTCTGATGGCCTCTGTGTTAATATTCTAGCAGGCTGCGCTTATTCCAACCAATGCCTGGCTGTGAGTCTCCAGGAATAAGGACACCCAAGACAAGCAGGCTGGGCCTACCCAGGCCCTTAGAACCCAGGCTAACCAGCATTTGCTGTGCATTAAGTCTGTTACTGATAACCTCAGCTCCTAGGCACAACCAATTGAAGGCAGGGCACATGGTACCACAAGCATCACCTCCAATGAGTATGGCACTGAGGGACTCCGAAAGGTCTTTACCATTCACAATCCCCTGCAGCTTGCAGCTGCTGTAACAGCATATGGTGGCAGGTAACAAACTCGTCTGCATGTTGAATACTGGGAGTTAGGCATCCAGGCAGGAGGGCTTAACATACTGCACTGTGTCCTGGGCCCAGTCTTCAAGGTGAGTAGAGAACAGTTTGGGCTCACAGAGCCAAAGAAGACGCTGAGACTTGCTGAGGGCAAATCATTGCCCAGTGCTCATGCAACCAAGACGCCAGGCTGTTCCCTGGTTTCCTCTCACATGACACAGGGTCAAATGGCACCACCACAGAAGAGATCCTAGCAACTCCCACGCTCCTGCTACCATACCAGCCTCCACTCGCTGGGGTCTCACAGATTGCTCATCTGAACTCCAGTCAGGGCTGGGGAGATGACTCAGACTAAACATATTCTATTGACCAGGGATATCACCAGCCCTGCCCCAGGAGCTGGGAGCAGAATGACAGACTTTGTAAGTGAGGTGCTCTTGGGTTCCTGGGGTTACAGCCAGATGTATATGGCGTGAGAGAGATGGCTCTGACACTCAGTCCTCAGTAAACAAGGTTGGGGGAATTCAAGATATGAAATTAGAACCCAGAGTCAGAAAAGCAACAATGGAGGGCAGCCAAGAGGCTTCTGGGAGTACAGTGGGAATGTGATGCAGGAGTGTGCATGTGTGTTCCTGCACGGCACTCCAACTTCCTTCTGAGGCAGAGATGGGGGAAAGGCCCACAGAGCCAGGTGGCTGAGCTGCTGTGAACAAGAGTTTGGTCTTGGGCTGGGACATAGCTCAGATATAGAGTGAATACCTAGCATGCAGGGAGTCCTAGGTCTGATCCCTAACTAAGTTTAGTGATACACATCTGTAATCACAGAAATGGAGGCAGGAAGATCAGGAGTTCAAGGTCAGCCTCAACCACACTACAAGTTCAAGGACAGCTTTAATTACGTAACAAGTTCAAAGCCCAACCTGGACTACATGAGATTCTTCCTCAAAATGAAATAAATATGTCTCATCCCAGGACTCCATCAGTATGGGGACTTTAAGCTGAGCTCTGAAGGGCTTCAGAGAAACAGGTAGGAGATGATATGAGCTGAGGACAGTAGACAGCAGGGGCTGGGCTGTGAGAAGGACAGGCCAGCTCAATGGCTTTGGATAACAGAAGAGTTATCCTACTTTGCTGGAACATCGGGTCTTAAGGACAAGGAGAGGTTCAGAAACTACATACACCCCTCATTTGTATCACCTGGACCACTGAGCTACCCACCTCCCAGGGCCTGCCAGTAGCCTTGCACATGACCTGCTCTCTCTACCTGGCACTTCCCAGAGGTCTGTGGGTCACATCAGCTTCCCCTGCAGCTCCTGGGGACCCAAGCAAGCTGGCACTAAGCAGGACCCATGAAGATGCCATCTGCTCAGCTCTCAGCCCGTAGAAGCTGAGTAAATGCAGTGGGTCAGTGATGTCTGCGTTCCTGGGGCACTGGGCAGCTGTAAGGCCTCAGCTCTGCAGAGCCTGGTCAGAGGAGACAGAACAGCATCCTGGTCTCATGCAATGCTTGCCCAAAGCAGTCAATCCCACACCTAAGACTGAGCACCAGAGTGCCTGACGGAGGATGGGAAACCCTGGGGTCTTGTTCTGTCTGCACTGCTGTAAAACTTTGGAAACACTGTAATCAATGCTTGTCTTTCCCCTGTACAGTGAAGGTGGGTGGGAAGGGCTGGGTTAGGGGTATGTGATCAGAAAGAACAGTTTATAGATCCCAATAGCTAAGCTCTGCCCCACACAAATGGGGTCAAAATGACCATGAGACCTTTATGGGTCAGAATCCCACCTGGCTTAGACTCCTGCTACCCAGGACCACAGAGGCTTCACATTTCTCTGTTGGGGAGACAGTCTTTTCTCTTCTTTTCTTTCTTTCCTTTTCTTTCCTTTCTTCTTCCTTCCTTCCTTCCTTCCTCCTCCCCTCCCTCCCTCTCTCTCTCCTCCTCCTCTCTCTCTTCTCTTTCTTTTTTCTTCTTGTTTCTCTTTTAAGGCAGTTCAGGGTAGTCTCAAACCCACTGTATCCAAGATGGTCCAGCCTATAAATCCACTTGCCTTGAACTCTTTTTATTCTATTTTATTTTTAAAAAATATTTTTTTGGGGCTAGAGAGGTGGCTCAGAAGTTAAAGAGCACTGACTGCTCTTCCAGAGGTCCTGAGTTCAATTCCCAGCAACCAAATGGTGGCTCACAACCATCTGTAATGGGATCTGATGCCCTCTTTTGGTGTGTCTGAAGACAGCTATAGTGTACTCATATAAATAAAATAAATATATCTTAAAAAAAATAATTTTGGGTTTTTCAAGACACGGTTTTCTGTCTTGAAGTTTGGCTGTCCTGGAACTTGCTTTTGTAGACCAGGCTACCCTCAAACTCAGAGATCAACCTGCCTCTTTCTACTGAGTGCTGGGATTAAAAGCTTGTACCACCATGCCTGGCTTGCCTTGGACTCTTGAATGCTGGGATTTCAGGCATGTACCACTATGTCTTCCCTGGGGAACAGGTTTCGACTTCTGAACCATCAACCCAGCACTCCAGATGCAGGGAGGAGAGTCTAGACAGACGGATGAATGGTTTGAATCAGAGGGTAGAAGAGAGAGGCAGCTGAGCCAGCCTCACAGCCTGCTCGTGGACTGGTCTTCTGCAGAAGCTGCAGGCTACATATGGTGGCTGGAAGGCTGAAGTTAAGGACCCAAAAGACACCTTGGGTTTTTACTGATTCCCATACATAGTCCGGACACACAAACAATCATTCAACCTTGATATCATCAAGAAAAAAAGGGCTAAAATTTAGGTGAGAGCCCAGTACCCCACATTTCCAACTTTTGCCCTCCAGGTGATTAGCTATGTCTCTTGGAAGCCAGCAGGATTGACAGAAGCCTGAACTGCCCATGTCCACAGAGTTGGGCTATAGGACCAGCCTGCTGGTATGCCACAGGGCAGGCCTCAGCCACCTCCCTCTGGCCCTGGCTTAGGGAGGGCTGAGAGAACTCACCTTCACACTGCCGCCCTTCCCCTTTGTAGCCGGGCTTGCAGAGACATTTGTAAGACTTGGGTGTGTTCTGGCAGATGGCATCTATGTGGCAGTCATCTGTGCCTCTGAGCACTCATCCACATCCACGGCTCCTGTGGGGAAGGGGAAAGTGCAGGTGAGGCATGCTGGGAAGACATCTGACACTGTGCTGGAAGTTCATGCCCCTATCCTACCACTGACCACTGGGATAGCTAACATTAACAGTCACATGTCAGTTTGATGTGACAAGGGGCAAATTGGTAGCGTCCTTGAGGCAGCTTCTCTGTGCCAGGCCCACGTCCCTCACATCTGGTCTTTGTTTTCATAACAGTCCCATTAGGTATATCCATTATCCTCACTCAGGATAAGAAGAAGCTGAAAGCTAGAAAAACCTCTCTGTGGATCTAGGTTTCCCCATAAGCATCCTTCCAAGTCCACACTCCTCCTTCTGAAAGAGTCCTCAGAAGAACTCAGATCCAGCCTCAGGGTTGCAGATGAGGAAACTAAGGCAGAATGGTGTACAGGTACCAAGCAGAGGCCATCCGAGGAGGCTGCAGGTAACCTAGATGTGAGATCCTGAGACAGTGGAACTGTGGGAGGGATCATCCCCTAGGCTCCGACCCAGAGCAGAGTCCATAGATCTGCCTTCCTTTGCCTCTGCCAACCCAGGCTTCAGATAGCCAGTATTCATAGTCCAGCCTCTAGACCCCAGCAACATCCAGGCTCAGAGGGCTCTGGTGTGCCCTCCCTCCCGTCCCAAGCACATAAATCCAGAAAGCTACAGCCATGTTGCATAGTGGGAACAGCCTTCTGCACACACACTGGATCTCTCTCTCTCTCTTCCTGCTCCTTCACTCGCTTGCTCGCTCTGAGTTTACTCAGGGGACAGCCAGAACTTTAGGGATGTGAGGCCAGTGATACTGGTTTAGGCTCCATCATAGAACGAGCTTGTCTGGGCATTCCTCTCCTTCCAGCTGGCTGGGAGCACCACACAGATGGACAGGCAGAAGGACTCAGGTGAGCAGACAAGGGACTTTCAGCAGCTGCCCTGAGGCAGTCCCCCTGGGAGGCTCCAAATGTCCCCATCCCTTTATCCATCTGGCCTCACCCTAGAGTTCATGGTGTCCAATAATGTCCACTTTGAATTGATCCTCTGGCTGGACCCTGGGCTTTAGCTCTGTGCCCCACCCCTCTTCCTCACTCCAGACTCCAGATACCAGCTCACTAGAGGGGAGAAGGCATTAGAAAGAAGCACAGGAGATTCTTCCCTGCACATGCAAACACATGCAAAAGACAGAAACACACATGTACACATATGTAGCATCCCTTCCAAGGCCAGCCACCTCTGCTCAAGTGTGTGGTCCACTTCTGCAGTTGTCCAAAGGTGGTAGGCAAGAACCAAGAGACAGGTAGCATAGTACACCAGAGAGCACAAGCCAAGGCCAGTCAGGAGGTCGTGGGGGAGGGGCTTTCAGGAGAGTTGGACACCAAGGGACCCACTACTTCAAGGGCAGAATGCCAGAGAGGGCCAGACCACACAGGAAACCTCTAAGAGAGGCTCATCTTCCCACTTCCCATGTGTCAGGGCATGAGAGTGAGTGTCAGGAAGTTTCCCGGGGTCCCTTCTATCTCCCACCTAGATAGGGAAACACAGAAGTTGGGAGGGGGTGGGTGGGGTTGTCTGCCTTTCAAATTATAAACTTGGCTTGGCTGAGCCAGACTGCAGATCCCTGTGCAACCCTCAGATACAGGCTGATCACTTCAACTCTGGTTTTGTTATTCAGCCTCTGGGGCTCCAGAGTCATCAGACTTCCACAGAGCAAAAGGGGAGGCAGAGATGGATAGACACCAGGAGGGACAGAGAGGAACGGAGAGGCACACAGGACAGTCCCACAAAGGTGAAGGATCCCCAAAGCCTGGGAGAAATGCCCACGGACTATCTAGTACCCTCAACAGGGCCAGCTTCTGGAACGGGGGTATGGAAGAAAACTCAGCACCAACGGTGCAATAGCATGGACTAGCATAAACTCCCTAACACTGGATCTCTGCGGGACTCTCGGGAGAGAAAGACAGGACCCTCCAGCCCTCTCCAAGGAGAACAAGGAAAAATGTGAAAAGAGAGACTCGGTGTGCAGGAGCCTCTTCCGGGAAACTCAGATCATAGAGGGACACCCCCACCTAGCAGCTCCTTCTGCCCGGACCAAAGGCTTCTGTGCCTGTGCCTCCGGCCCCCTCTCTCTGATGTCCTCCTCTGTTCTGCTATTCGTGTTCTCGTCCACCTCCTTCCCTAAGCCTGTCCGTCTCTTCTCCCCCTCCTGTCTGACAGTCCATCTGTCCATCTCTTCCCAGACATCTCCATCCTTCCTCTCTCACTCGGTCCCCTCCCTCGGCGACGCCCCTCCGAGTCCTCCCGTCTCTCTGTCTGGTGTCCATCTGTCTCCTCTCCGTCCTTTGATCTGCCTTTCTCCTTTCCGCTGTCCACTGCCTCCTCTCTCCCCTCCCTTGCCTCCTCTCCCTCTTCCCTCCGCGGCTGTCTTTCTGAGGGCTTCTTCCTGGGCCCTTTTGTCTGTTCCCTCTGCGCCTCGGCTCCTGTCCGTCTGTCCCTCCATCTTCCCACCTCCCCTCCAGTCTCAGCGCGTCCTTTCTGACCACCTCCGAGTATCTCCTACGCGGCAGCTGCCCAGTTCTTGTCCCTGGGGGAGCGCCGCTCTCGGCTCGGGGGTCCCCATCCGTCTCCGTACGCATGCCGGGCCCCGGAGGCGGCCGTCGCGCTTCCTTTCTTCCTCCGGCCTCCCGCTTCCCCTCCCGGGGCCTCAGCCCACCCCGCCCCCGCCGGCCCCGGGCGCCCGGGGCGCTCGCAGAAGTTACTTTTCAAGGAGGCTGGACCCGGCGCAGGGCGGCCTCCGACGGCGCGGGGTGGCAGCCTGTAGGACCCCGCGCGCCCTCATCGCCCCCGGGTCCTCGCGCTTACCTGGCAGCCCGCTGGCCCCCACCAGCCGCCCGCGCACTCCCAGTGCGAGCAGCAGGCACAAATGCCAGCGCACGGTCGCTGCGCCCATGCTCGCTGCGGGCCGCGCCGGGTGCGGGCGTGCGGGGCACCGGACGCTCGGAGCGGCCGCTCCGCGAGCGCTCCTGTCTGCAGCGAGCTCCGCTACCGCTCCGGCTCCGGAGCCACACAGCCGGCGCGCAGGACAAGCTGACAGCCGAGCGCTCATTGGCCTGAGGCCGCAGGGGGCGGAGCTCCGCGGGAGGCCGTCCAGTGGGCGTCGGGTGGCGTGGCCTGCGGGCGTCTGGGCCCGCCCCCTCGCCCGGGACGGCGGCAGGTGGGGGGTGGGAGCCGAGAGAGCTGGGGTCGCCGCCGTACAGGGTGTCACCCGGGGCCGGGACTGGGCCCCAGGCTGCTCTTTCCCAGTCCCGCTTTGTGTGCTGATCCCCGAGGTCCAGGATGACTGTTCCTCCGGCGCAGCACCCTTCAGCCCCGCACACACTCATTTGGGGGAGTAGAGGTGAAGAAAGGCCCAGAGGCACCCAGGGATGGTGAAGAGGATGCTCAGTACACGCAGCTAATCCATGGTCATTTATTGAGCCTTTACTGGATACCAAGTACTGCCGGGGACTGCCAGTCGCGCACTAGCCGGCATGGAAAGCTCTGGAAGATAGCTTCAGAATTTGAGTACAAAAATCAAAGGAACTTTAAAGTACTGCCCCGAGGACAATGGTTATGAGTTTTGTCTTGGACAGGCTCATGTCGCGCCTAGAACCAGGTTCCCAGGGAATGGATGTACGACCTGGCCGGATTGAGTGGCCTCTCTGTCCCAGGCTCTTGTTGCTCCGCAAGCCCAGGTCCTCGGATGACAGGCCCAGTGGGGCTGGGGGACCCTAGCGTCGCGGTCTCCCTAGCCCAGATCCTCCCCCAGCTTGGAGTCTACACCTGACCCCTCGGCCTTGAGGCCTGGCGGGCACTCAATGGCCTCTCTCAGATCGAGGCAGGACGCTGAAGAAGTTCAGCAAACCCCAAGGCCCATCTCCTTGACAACCACCAATAAGAGCTCCTGTTTTCTCCGGCTCTCCAGATTCAAAGACTAGACTTCTCTCTTTTTGTCCACTCTGCCTGCGCAGTGTTGTGCCCAGCCGTTCCCTTCCAGGCTGGCTCTCTCTTCCTCCCTGCCCCCAACATACACTTTTGCAGCCACCTCCAAGGCCCCAGAAGGTTAAAGTCATGTGTCTCAGCCCCTGCTGCCAGCCAGACTTCCCATGGGCTTGTGGCAGTGGTGTGGAGGCTAAGGCAAAGGATCCATTGCCACGTTGTGCAGTTGGAATCAGGGAAGAAAACGTGGGACCCTGGCCTCTACTGCGTCCCCATCTCCTACCCTGCCACTGCGCGCATTTTCTTTCCCTGGTTGTTCCTGGCCATGTAGTTAATTTAAATTGGGGGACCTTGTTACCAAGCCTTATTTTTGTCTTTTCTCAGCTGTAGTAGGGCTTTGGGAATTTTTTTTCCCCGCCTGTGCAAGCAATCTATTTGTGAGAAGTGTTTTGGGGGTGGAGGGGGGTGGCTCTGACTTCTCAGCACAATGGTTTTCATGTGTCTTCCTCAGGGGCTCCCATCCCCACTCAGATGTTCCTAAATTTCAGTAGCAGCCATGAGACCTTCCAGGTTGATTCTCTCCTTCAACATTAAGGTGGGATGGAGGCTGGGAATGGTTTGGGATTCCCTAGAGTCCCCGGGGACTCTTTTGTTAATATAAAATAATTATATGCAGTAACCTTTATCTCAGGAACCTTTATCTTCAGTGACCTGAAGGTCAAGTTTGCTGATGACCTAACACTCTTCAAGTGTGGAAAAGGACATGGGTCCCTTCTAGGAGACCATGGCTCATATGGCAGAGCCAAAGGGCAGTGTGCTGGGTTGGGGGAGAGGAGCCATGTCTCTAAGTTCCTGACCAAGGAGAAGGTTTATGGGACAGAGAAAGATGCTTTGTCTCCTAGAGCAGAAGCAAGACATAATGGAAGCTGGTATGACGGTTCTGGGGTGGGGTGGTTACATAGGGTCATCACTCTAATGCCAGGACTAAGGATGTCATGGAACCCCTGCATACTGAGCTGAGAAAGTGGAAGACACTGATTTGAGGAACATACTGTGCTACCTCACATCCAAGCCACCTGTGTGCACTCTGCATGTCTCTGTACCCGTGCCATCCTCTGAGGTCCTCTCTAGACCAACCAATAGACAAGGTAGCTTGGCATACAGCTTGCCTTTTACACTCTGAGTCCAATGTCACGCTGCCACCAGGACAGCCTTTGTTTCCTCCTGTCTGTATCTCAGTCCCTGCCCATAAGCTCAGTGTAAGACCCCCTTCAGGCTCAGAAAATGGAAGTCCTTGCTCTCACACTCCTCTTTTTTCTCTCTGTCACTATCCAAAATGCAATCCTGGGGCCTTCTCTGTGGCCACAGTTCCCAAAGGGAGCTAAAACAATTATCATGTAAATTCATGCCTGCATGCATGAATGAATGAATAAACAAATGAATGAATGAACAAATGGTCCCAGAAACAAGACAGAAGCAGCTATAAACTCCTATTGCTCTGGTGAGGTGATTTTGGCTGTGTCAGGTCCTTAAGAATGAAACCAGTTGTTGTCTTTCTCTTTCCTAAACAACCCACTTTCTGTGTCCTGTAGGGAAGCTAGGCTGGCCAGCAGAACCCTAAATCTTAAGTGCCCAGAGTAGATGACCTGGACTTGGGGCCCTTTGGCTCCCCCTGGTGACAGTTCACAAAGGTGTTCCCTGAAAGGAGGCAAGAGGAATTATCCAGCTCCTCTCTTCTAGACATATCCTCTGTGACCCGGACCTCACCTCTTAATGGCTGGAAAGTCGTGGCCTGGACTCAGGTCACAATCTCAGCACTGACCAGCCCTGTAATGGTGTCCCCATCACTGACCCCTCTGCAGCCTGGGTTCATCAGTCTGAATGATCTCTTGGAGTTGCTGGGAGGATAAAACCAGGCAAGAGTGCCTTGGAGCCTCTCTGAACCCCAGTCTCCTTTCCAGTAGCAGAGAAGTGTTGCTGGTGTTTCCTGCAGAGGACTAAAGGAAATGCTGAACCCAAAGCCCTGGAACATGGTACCCAGAGGGCTTTGTGCTCCTGATAGGGCTGTTATAATTATACTACCTCCCTTACTCTGAAATGATAGCAATAGCCATGGGATTATAAATGCTTTCTTGTGGACATTTTTAATCAGGAAGGGTTCTCTGAATTACTTGTGAAAGTTCTTTTGGGGACAGAGTTCTCTGCAACCATAAAATGTCACCACACAGAGGCGTGCCTCTGTGTGGATGACTTTCTGGAGTTTTGACCATTTTTTCTTAAGGAAGATCACCTAATTCCTCCCGAGGCTCTATTTCCTGCTTTGTTCTTTCTTGCTGGCCTTTCTGCAGTTCTCTGTGCCATCCTGGGTCACACAGGCTCAATTGGGCTGTCAGATGGGGTCTCAGTCTCCAGGTGCCAGTGATCCAGACTGAGATGGCCCAGATTTGTGACCTGGTGTCTTTTCCCTCCCACTTAGTATAACTATAGATAGCATTTGTTGGACATCCCTGGGTACCTGATATGGTACAGAGGCATCAGTGACTCCTGCCATCTACTCTTGTGACACAGAAATTGCTGCCATCCTCACTGGGCACCTGAGAAAAATGGATCTGAGGTTGCCTGACCAGGATCACGGAGCTAGCAAATGTCGGAGGTGGGATTCGACCCTGGGTCTGTAAACACAGAGACCAAAGGGCAGAGAGGCACCATAGCAGCAGTGGATACTATTCATTGTAAGACTTTGGGGGTTTTCTGGTTTTTTCCAATATTGAGATGAGAGGTTTCCATACGGTGCCTAAATCGTAGCAAGGCGTAACCTCCCTGCTTGCCTGCCTGCCTGAGGTTTTGCCCAGTTTTATCATTCTGCAACTCCACCCCTCGCCAAACTGTTGGAATATTTGGAACTATTCCCATCACTCTCAGGAGGCAGAGGAGACAGGATGATCCCAGAAGCGCTTCTCAGAGAACCCTATGTGGAGTGGAGAGCCATTGGCTCATTAGGGCACTTTACAGGTAGGGGCGGGGCATGGTGCCTGTGTGGGACACTCATGTACCTGACTTGTGGCTTCAGGTTCACAGATGGACATGAGGACAAGAGAGCTACAAGCATACTCTGGAGACAGTCCAGCCTGGACTTATTTGACATCTGGGAAAACTGAGGCCCAGCCTCACTAATCTACTGTTCCTTGGACCTGTCTATTCATTGCCGTCTCAGAATATCAGACTCCACTCAGGGGACCTCTTCAAAGCCTTGCCTACACACACACACACACACACGTGCACACACCACACACACACACACACACACACCAGAGAGAGAGAGAGAGAGAGAGAGAGAGAGAGAGAGAGAGAGAGAGAGAGAGACTGCCTTCATGACCTCTCCTCTCCTTCCTCTGACTGCTGGTTTTCTAGAGAGGACAGTAGTTTTCAGTTTTCCCTCAATGACTCACCAAAAACTGGGGCTCACACCTGCCAGGCAGAAGCAATCCTGACCCCTGAGATGGCCCTGGACTTCCCTGTCTTCATGTAACGTGTCCACTCTGCCTCTTTTCTGAGTCACAGCTCCCTCCCCTCCTCTCCCCTTCTTTTCCTCATCCCCTTCCCCATCCCTCCCTTCTCTTCTCTTCCCTCCCCTTTCCTCCCTTCCCTTGCATCCTCTTTCAATGCTTTCCCCTGTTCCCAGCCCTGACCTCTGAACCCAGGACCTACCCTGGATTCTTACTGCTCCCTGCTTGGCCCATGCTGGGTGCTATGGACCCAGAGAGCAGCAGCCTGAGGTTGGTAGTCCCATCTTCCCTTCAAGTGGTCAGACCCTTCGTCACCAAAGGTCCCTTTTAGACTTTTGCCCTAAGCCTCAGAGGTCAACAGGTGACTGACTGGACCATTGATCAAGCAATTAGGCATATGTTTAGGCAAAGGCATGTGACTATCTCACATTGTCAGACACTCTGTACGTGGACCTGTGGGTGTGGCCTCTTTCCTGAGTGGACAGGAGCTGCCCATTTCAGAGAGCAGGAATCCCAGGCAGTGAGAGGGTACAAGGTGGGAGGAAAGGGGGGATGTTAGGGAGAGGCAGGGAGGAAGGAGAAAAAGGGAAGGGGAGGGAAGACAGAGGAGAGAGAAGGAGAGGAAGGAAAGAGGGAGGATGGAGGCATTAGTGTCTTGGCCACGTCATTCCTTCTGCTCTTGAGCCACATTGGTTCCTGTCCCTTGTAGCCAAGACCACCCTGCCTAGCCACGGCTCACAGTAGGAGATCTGTCCACAAAGTGTTCCTGTCACCTGACAAACACTTTCCATGTAAACCCACGACAACCCAACCAGATCAGTGATGCTCTGTCCATCTGCAGGCGTGGCTCCTGAGGGTCAGTTCTCTTTACTGATAGCTAGGAATAACTGTCACGGACAGCCAGAGGCTTTTTAAGAAAAAGATGTTCATACTTTTTCTTGTTCATATTTTATTTACCCAGACCCTAAATTCTGTGATTTCTCCAAGTACCGTAGAGAATATGAAAGTGACAATGAAACTTTGCTGAGAACTCAAGGAGGATGGTGGGTTTGCGTGCATGCGTGTGTGCATGTGTGTGTGCATGCATGTGTGTGTGTGTGCAAATATGTATGCATGTGTGTGCATGGTGCATGGGTGCATATCTCTCTGTGTGTGAGTATGCATGCATGCCTCTGTGTGTGTGCATGTGTGAATGTGTCCATGGATGCATGCCTATGTGTATGTGTGTGTGCATGAGTGTCTGCATGACTATGTGTGTGCCTGCATGCATGTGTGCATGGGTGCATGCCTCTGGGTGTACATATAAATATGTGTGTGTGCATGCATGCATGAGTACCTGCATGCCTTTGTGTCTGCATGTGTGCATGGGTGCATGCTTCTGTATGTACATGCAAGTGTGTGTGTGTGTGCACATGTGTGTGTACACATGTGTGTGCACATGTGTGTGTACACATGTGTGTGTACACATGTGTGTGTAAGGACTTCTGGAAGGGCAACACCTTACTTGAACGTCAAGGACAGTGTGACATTATAGGCTGTATCTTCCTGCCCATCCAATCGCCAGGCTTTTGTTTCCTCTCTGGAATTCTGGTCCCAGATAATGGACTCCAAAGAACCATCAGGTAGGTAGTAACTGTCCATTAAACCGCTGATGTTTTATTAGAGTGACATCCATTCAGTCATTCAACATTCAACCAAGCACCCAGTGCATGGCAGGCCCTGTTCTGGGCTTAGCATCTGTCTGTCTTGCAAGAGCTCATGTTCTAGTGGGGACAGGAGTTAGGAAGACAGTTTTGTCTTGAAGAATGGGGCTGGATTTGAGTCTGATACTATGCAGGGAGAAGAAATGGGACTTGCAGTGCAGAGGGATGCATGTGTGAAGGAGAAAAGCAAGTGGTACCTGTAGGGTGAGTAGGAGCTTGCCTGGAGCCTTAAGGACTGAGTGTTTGGAGTGGAGGAGCAGACTTGAAGTCCTAGGGATCAGAGGATCTGCAGAACCCAAGGGCTCAGGGACAGAGCTCAGACTCCAAACAGCGCTGCTCTGACATTTCCCCATGTCGGTGAGAGCCAGAGTAAGGCTTAGGCAAAGCAGTGACATGGTAGAAGTGTGTTCTGGAAGCATCCCTCTGGTTGTGGTGGGGATGCTGAGATTAAAGTCAAGGCCTGTGTTTCCCCCATGCCAGTTCTCCTTAGGGAGAGTTCAGAGTCAACCCAAGCTATTTCTCTGGGCCTTGGGTCAAATCCACTCTGGATCCACTTGTCTAGCACCACAACCTCCTGGAGAGCCATCAGATAGGAAGAGCTTGGGGACACCTCGAAGCAGAGGCATCTGGAATTGTTTGGTGCTTGTGTCCCTATCGGTACCTCAGTCTTTACTTTAACCACACATTTATTCAGATTTTTTTTATGGGGCTGGGGATGTAGCTCGGTTGACAGAGAACTTGCTTGGCACACACAAAGTCCTGGATTTGATTCCCAGCAACAGTGGAGGTGCATTTAATCCTGTCATTCTCAGGAGGTAGAAGCAGAAGGAACAAAGGTTCAAGGTCATGGTCATCCTGGGCTACAAAGAGAATTTGAGGTCAGCCTGGGTTACAAGAGACCCTCTTTCTAAACAAACAAACAAACAAACAAACAACAACAGCAATAGTGATAACAGCAGTAATAAGAAGCTTAAACACCAGATAGGTTGGCAGTCAGAAACAAATGAAGGGGATATAGATTTGTTCTTCCATAAACAAGGAGACAGAAGGAAGAAGAGACGGCTGCAGGCAGAGAGAGAGAGAGAGAGAGAGAGAGAGAGAGAGAGAGAGCGCGCCAAAAAGTCTAGATTATGTAGTGAAGAGCCTCTGGGGGACTGGAAGACCAGCCCCTGGGCTGGAAATTCCAGGAAGAGACTGAGGGATGCTGGGAGAACCTGGAGGCCAGGTTCACTTTGACATGTTAAATAAGGCACCTCAGTTACTTGTCCCAGGTCTGAATCACAACAGGTAGGAAGGAACAACTCTGAGAACTCTTGAGCTTCCCAGCGGCCAGAGGAAAAATTCCAAGAGGCCGTGAGAAAACTGGCTGAGGACACCATCTGCTAGTATCCAGAGTGGGAAGGACCAGACCAGGACTAAGGACAGTTTAACTTCAGCCCCTCCCTGGGTCCAACTATGTCAGCAATGAGACAGCCAGTTCCCCTGTGGAATGTACTGACTACAAGACCAGAAATACACAGTGCAGGCTGGGTGGGAGGGGGGCAGCCTCGGGCACTGGTGATGGGAGGTGAATTGGAGTCGTCTTAGAGAAAAGATGGGCTCAGTGCTTGCCTAGCATGTACAAGGCCCCAGCTTTGTCTCCTACTGTTGTTCCTTACTGTTGGGAGTAAATAAATACAGCTAAAATTAATAAAATCCCCCGAGTACTTTTAATTATATATATATATGTGTGTGTGTATATCTGTCTGTATGTGGGTTTATGCACATGAGTGCAGTGTCTTCAGAGGCCAGAAGGGGGCGTAGGATTCCTTGGAGCTGGAGTTAAAGGTGAACTTCCTGATATGAGTATTGGGAATAGAACCCAGCTCTCCTAACCACTGAGCCATCTCTGTCATTCTCAACATATCCAAATGTTAATAGCGTTTCCTCCTAACATGGCATTTAGCAATCTTTATCAGGAACTTGACTTTGTTTCACGTTTTATGTATTACCTGTTTTACTGGCACTAGAACCCAGGGTTTTGCAAGCACCTCTGCCATGCGTCACTTGGGCCCTGGCAAGGATGTGACTTCCCCCTGTATACCCGTGTGGGTCATGGCTTGTTTTGAAATTGGTTTTCGCAGTTAAAACAATTTTGAAAAACCCATAAAAATAAAATTAATTCATAGAGGCGACTAGGACAAAGTGTGTGCTCTGTAAGTTGAGAGGTGGGATCTGGCAGGCACCAGGGCACAGTAAGACTTGGGGGATGCCTGGAATGGAAGTTTCACAGTGGTCACCACATTGCTCTGGGGGGACAGGGATTGCTGGAAGGCCAGAAGTCTGTTTGACTGACCAAGATTTTTATTTGTGGTGAGGGAGATGAAGACAAAATAAAATAAAAACATGCAAAGCATTGCAGTCTTCCTCTGTCCACTGCTAGGGGACCCGGGTCTTGAGGCAGGAGGCCCTGGCGCCTACACAATCAGAGGCCCACAAAACAAACAAATGAATCTTGGGGATAGACAGGGACTTTATGCAAGGCCCCCTCCTCCCTGGGGGCTGTCATTCCCAAGTCAGGCACAGAACCCCCTCCCCTTGCAGGCCAGCTAGGAGCCCCGCCCCACCCCGCCCCCCCTTTCTCCCCCCCTTCTCCCTCTCCTTCCTCCAGCTCCCCACCTCCAAGGACTTTTTTGAAGTTGATCAATCAAACATGTTTTATTTCGGAGCCCTGTTCCTGCGAGGGGGCTCTGAGCAGCCTTCATTAGTTCCACACAGTGAAAGAATAGACCGATTCAAGGAGGAGGGGGAGAGAAAGGAGGGAAGATTAGAGTTAGGTCTGCACACTTTAAAAAAAAAAAAAAAAGAGGAGGGGGTGGGGGTGGAAGTGCGGGTTTGCTAAAGACAGCCGGCTGCATTCAGGGAAGGGTCTCAGTCAATCCTCTTAGCCTGACAATGTCAGACTGGGACCGGAGATCGCCTGTCCAGTAGCCCCGTTCCTCGGGATGGAAGGGCAATGGGCTGTTTAAATTGCTACTTAGGTTCCAGCTGTTTTACCAGGGATTTGCCCAACTTAATGGCTCTTTAAAGCTTTAAACAAGAAAATAGGTCTTCTTAGGACTCAAAGAAGAGGTTCTGGGCAGCTCAGACGGTGCCCATTGTCCCCAGCTTAAACCCTGGGCGGCCCTCACCCCTTCCCCCTCTGTGGGCGCAGACTTTGTCCAGCTCGGCGAGACGATTTATCCTTTTCACATTCTGGGTCTCTGGGCCTGCATCCAGGGACTTCCTAAGTACTTACATGAAGGGGCTGCCGTGCTGCTTTGAGCAAGCCCCAACTACTTAGGAACAAGTAAAGACGATATTAACCACATCTCTTTAGCAAGTGCCTACTGTGTGCTGGGCCTTGAGTTTGGCGCTTACAAAGTTAACGAATTTCAATTTTGTTCTTACCTAGGTCTACAAAGGAGGTGCTAATGATAGTCATTTTACAAATGAGGAAGTTGAAGCACAGGAAGACAGACCACGTGGTCAAGTTCATACCGAGGAACCCGGAAGGGTGACCTCCTCAGTAGAGACCCTCAGACCTTCTCTTGATGGTTTGAAGGTGGGTAGCCATGGATGCTTAGAGAGTTAGCAGGGCCAGGCAAGGGACTCCTGAGACAACAGGCTCTGGGTTCATTTCTTAGAGGCAGCTGCTGGGAGGGTTTTCATGGAGGCTGAAGGATGGGTAGGAGAGAAGCCGTCAAATCCATGGGAGTGTCTGACCTTAGCTTCTTTGTCCAGAACCCCTTCTAACACACAGACATCTTTATCTATCACAATTTAACCCAAGGATGCTAAGTTGCAATCCTTACTTTTCTGGACATAGACATCATGGAAATAGATCATAAAGAACAGAAACACTTATATCTTTTTAGATATAAACGGATACCTGGTGTTTTTGAGTTAGACACACACACACACACACACACACACATACACACACATACAAAAAGAGAGAGATGGGGGAGAGGAGGAAGAGAGAGAGAGAGAGAGAGATGAGAGAGAGAGAGAGGAGCATGCTGAGACTCACCGACTCAGAAGGCTTCAATGGTGACTTGCAGTTAGTCTTATACAACTCTGTAGCCTTTGATTCCAACCTCGGGCTATACATTATGGAGAATGTTCAGGGCACACAAAGCTGTAGCAAAGGCAGTTACTGGAGATGGATCCAGGAACACTGCAGGTGAACAAAGGCCAGGAGGAAAGAAAACCCTCCTCCCCGACATAATGTGCATGTTTAAAATCTGTTTGTAGGAAACGGAGACTGTGTGTCTGGCCAGACCACAGAGGGAGCCGGAGCCAGAGCCCTGAGCCTGAGGCACTCAGTCAAGGGGGCTGAGTGTATCTTTCTAAGGCCGCAAGGAAAACGGTTGGTGTTGAGGCCTAGTTCAATACCTCAGAGACCTAGGAAGCTGGGCCTGGACCCCAGCTCTCTTCATGGCAGGAAAGCCAATCATTTCTAACAGGGGAGTTGACTTCCCAACCCTCAGTGGCCTCAGCTGAAGGATGGGAACAGAGCCAGCTCTGCCCAGTCAGTGACAGGTTGGAGTCCCAGATGTGGCTATCTCTCAGGTTACAGCCACCTGAACCCTGCACCCCAGACACTCAGCTTTACCCTTCTTTGTCATGTGCTAAGTAGGTGTGTGAGAAGCGGATTTATTTTCAGGCCTTACAGATGGAAAAACCGGGGGTGTGTGAGGGGGGGGGGTAGGGAGGGACACACTGGGGACTTCATTGCAGGTCAGTTGCAGAACTAAAACAGATTTCTTAAATGCTGATCACTCAAACCTGTTTTATTTCAGGGCTTTATTCCTGGGAGGGGGCTTTGCATGGTCACTCCTTCCAATTCCCCCAACTCCATCCTGCTGGTTGTGTGTGTGTGTGTGTGTGTGTGTGTGTGTGTGTGTGGTGTGTTCCTGAGTCACTGGGGTGGAACCAGGCATGACCAAGTAAGCAAAGTGCTTAACCACGGAGCCACAACCCCACACACGGAGCCTTTGTTTTTTAGGCAAAGTGTAACTATAGCCCAGGTTGGCCTTAAGCTTACTAAGTAGCTGAGATTGACCTTGAGCTTCTGACCCTCCTTTTCTCCCTCGAAAGTGTTGGGATTGCAGGTATGTGCCACCGTGCCTGGCTTGTCTCTATCTTTCAAAGAATGTATTTGACAAAGCAATGCGATTCTTGGTTTAAGGAAGGTGTAAGGACACAGCAGCCCTCCCACAGAATGGCCTGGTACAGGAGTCCGTGCACTGATTCCTAACGAAACTTTGAGATGCCTTGGTGGGTAGAGTGCTTTTTGTGCAAGTAGGAAGGCCTGAGTTTGGATCACCAGCATCCTACATTGGAGTTAGGTGTGGTAGCAGGAGCCTTGACCTCAGAGTTGGGGACAGGCAGAGACTGGGGCAAGCTCCAGGTTCATTGAGAGACCCTGCTTCAAAATAAGGTGGAAAGCCAATGAGGGAAACATCTTAACATCAGCCTCTGACTCTGCACTCACAGATACAGGTACTCTTTCACACAGACACAGACATAGACACACAGACACACAGACATATAGACACAGACATAGACACATAGACACACAAACACAGACACAAACATAGACACATAGACACACACACACAGACACATACACACAGACACACACAGGCACATACACACAGAGACACACACACCACAGAATACACATACCACACACACAGACACACACAAACACACACACAGACACACAGACACATACACACACAGACACACATAGCACACACACAGACACACACACGCACAGACACAGACACACACACAGCACACACACAGACACACAGACAGAAACACAGACATAGACACACAGACAGACACACACCACACACACAGACACACACCACACACATACAGACATACACCACACACAGACACACACAGACACAGACACATATACCACACACACAGACACAGACACACACACACACACAGACACACACACACACACACACCACACGCACACGCACACTGCTTAGGACTGGGGTTGCAGCTCAGTGGTTAGAATGTGTCTTGCAGCACAGGCTCATTTCTTGGTAGCACATCATAAAGAACTACTCACATCTGTCCGTAAAACTGTACACAGTAGCCAGCTGTTCATCACAGCGATGCTGCTCATGTGAAACCCAGAAAAAAAAGCTTAACTGGACCTGGTTAAGTCATTTTTGTTATTTTCATACACAGGTTATTATATAGTTATCAAAATACATGTTTTAAACCAAATTATATGCTTATTAGTGGCATTTGAGATGTTTCTACAGACGTTTGTGGGGTCTCTCTATTTTGAGATTTACAGATCTTGGGACAATTCTATCTCTATACGTATACCCACCCATCCACCCACTCACCTATCAAGACTTTGTTTTACAGTGCTGGGAACTGGACAAAATCCTTGTCTATTTTAGCTAATCTTTCGTTTTTGAGGCTCGGTTTCAAGCCAGCCTTGAACTCTTGATTCTTTTGCCTCTCACTCCCAAGTGTCAAGATGACTGGCATGGGCCATCTAGAAGCATCTTGTATTTTTCTGGTGTGTGTGATGAGTGTGGGTGTGCATGCCATGTGTTTGTATATGTGTAGGTCAGAGGGAAACTTAATTAGTTGGTTCTCTCCTTGCTTGGGTACAAAATTCAGGTGTCAGTCTTGCATAGGGGAACAGCAAGCACCTCTGCCCACTCAACCACCCTGTCAGCCCCATACATTTTAATTGGCCTGTGTTTACAGAATCTAGGTCTTCCCTTGCTTGCTTGCGCTTGCTTGCTTGCTTGTTTTGTTTCTTGCCAATGCTGGGCCCAGAAACCCCTGGGTATGACAGGCAAATGTTCTACCACTGAGATGGATCCCAGCCTCAGTGCAGCAGCCCCAGCTCCAGCCCCATCCCCAGCCTCAGCCCTTGGGATTTGAGACATGGTGTTGCTTATGTAGACCAGGCTAGCCTTGGGCACATATCCTTCCTGCACCAGCCAGCCTGCCTAGAGCTGGGATCACAGCTGTACCCCACTGCCCTATCTGGCATCGAAAATGTTTTAAAGTATTGAATAAGGTCTGAAGTCTCCAGAAGTTTCACAGCTCTTCATTCACCGAGAGCCGCTCTGTGTTCCCAAAGCATCGGGGCGGCCCCTCTAAGACTTTATTTGGACTCTAAATGGTCGACTTTCAGGCAGATCAGAGAGAGATCAAAGCTCACATTTCCTCTGCCCTGCTGTTCATCATCTCAGGACACTGCTGCATCTTTGTGTGGAAAGCCTGTTTTCCTTCCCTCCGTCAACCTTTAAGACCAGCGAGCGTGTGAGCACTTAACCCTCATCTCCCTTCCATGATGTTTTCATCCCCGGCGTGGCCTCCAAGTTCTCTCCCCAGCTCAGAAAGACATTTCCAAGACTATAAATAAGTTCACCTATGTTTTCTTTGAGAACTTTTATGGTTCATTTTTTTTGGTTGTTTGTTTAAATGTTGGCTCCATCTGGAATCTATTTGGGTATAAGGGGTGAGGTAGGGATTCTGTTTTATTTTTTCCAGCTGGCTGACTTCCAGTTATCTCGGTGCCTTGCTTTGAACAATGCATTTTCCTCTCCGATAGGAAACACCACCCGCTCCCATTTCCATGCTGATTCTGCTGCGCTCCCAATTGCCCGCCTGCCTGCCCGCCCGCCTCTGCATGGCCCAAGCTGGCTCCTTTTCCAGCGCAACAGTACTTTCATAAAAGCTGTACCTTCCCAGCCCCTGAACATCTGGTAAAGCCAGCTCGCCTTCGATACTTCTGTGTCTCCTTACGTTTTCCCTGGCTGCTCTCTCGTGTTTATTTTTCCAGATGAAATTTGGTATCATTTTTGTCAAGTTCCAAAAAATAAAAAAAAATAAAACCCTTGTTGGTTTAAGGGCTTTCCTTGCCAGACGAGCTGCAGAGGTTAACCCCTGCCCTTAGCTGGGTTGTCAATCTCTCCCCCATCCCCACCCCTGTGTCTGTGGCACAGAAAGGCCATTCTGCATCCCTTAAAAAAGTGTATCTTTGGTGATTTGAAAGCTCTGGTAACTTTCCACTTAGAGTCTTCCTAATCTTCCTTCCTAGAGTTTATTTGTTTTATGAATAATCTTTGTTAAGCATGTGAGGTAGGTGGAAGAATGCATTCAAATTGATTTCTTCCCCTCTCCCGTTCATTTATTTGTCCTGGGGGGAAGTGCATGCCACAGCTCACAAATAGAGGTCAGAGGACAGGTTGTGGGAATCAGTTTTCTCATTCTACCATGCAGTCACAGGATTTGAACTCAGGTTTTCAGTCTTGGCCACAAGTACCTTTACCCAATGAGCCATCTCTCTGACCCTCGAATTGATTTTTTATTTGGAGCTCCATAGTCTTTGCCCCATGCTGACAACAGTGTCTTACCTCAAGTTCTACTTTGTCCAGCAGATGCTTTCTCTGTTGTTCCAAAGGAGACATTGTCACCTCTTTCAACACCCAAGAGTCCTGATGGCTCCTGTTTCCCAAAATATGCTTTGGATTTTATCACCCTTTTTATTTCCTTAAACAAGCATGACTTGTGTAGCCTCACAAGATCCCTGTGAAGAAGGTGGGAAATGTCTTCCTGGTCTGGGACAGCACAGGATGGCCTGACCCTATTAGTCCAGCTGCCAGGGGACAAGGAGGCCACAAGAAGTCAAATCCCCACAGGAGGAGAACTAAATTTCCTCCATGGTGTCTGTCTATCTGTCTGCCTGTCTGCCTGTCTGCCTGTCTGTCTGTCTGCCTGTCTATTTGCCTGTCTATTTGCCTGTCTCTCTGTCTCCTTGTCTCTCTGTCTGTTGTCTCCCTGTCTGTCTCCCTATCTGTCTGTCTGCCTGCCTGCCTGTCTCCCTGTCTACTTGTCTGTCTCCCTGTCTGCCTGTCTGTCTGTCTATCTGCCTATCTGCCTGTCTCCCTGCCTGCCTGCCTGCCTGCCTGCCTATCTGTCTGTCTGTCTGTCTGCCTGTCTGCCTGTCTGCCTGTCTGCTTGTTTCCCTGTCTGCCTGTCTCCCTTTGTCACTGTAGGCTCCTGGACAAATTCTTCAACACTTCAGGTAACAGTCATCAATGCAGATTTATGTCTGTAGCTCTTTTTGTGTTTATGTTGAGACAGGACTTACTGTGTAGCCAGGCTAGCCTTGAACTCACAGCATTTCTCCTGCCTCGGAGGGTCTCCCAAATCCTGGGATTACAGGCATGAGTCACTATGGCCAGCTTTGGGCTGCAGCTTTAAATGAAATATAGGCATCAATAAAGCAGAGTTCCCTACTGTCATTGTCAACCCTACATATGGTGGCCCTGTCCCCAGCTACTACTCATGCTGTAACCCATGGCCAAATGTGCTGTGACCGCACCAGGAGCTCTATAACATCAAGATTGCTGTATCCATGGCTAAAAGCTCTGGAACCCATAGTTAAGGGGGTTTATACCAATGGCCAAAGGCCACTGTTCTATGACCCAGAGTGCTGTGCCCAGGGTGAAGGATTCCATCATTTGTTACTTAATGAGGCTCACCCAGAGCAAAGGTGTGTTCCCTAAGAGACCCCTCAGCCTCCTTTTCCTTAGGAATGCCAGAAAGCCCCAAGCACTGCTCCTGTGTGTAATTTCAAAATTTCAAAAAGTCTGGAACCCACACCCCCGCCATATCTCTGAAAAATGTGTCCCCAAGTGGATTGTGGGCAGGGTGTATGAGAACTGACCCAAGAAGACAGTGTCCCTTCATGGGCCATGCCTGGTGACTCAAGTGCTTTCTCTTCTTTGGGGGAAGGCACCCAGGTCCCACGGGTGGTAAGGACACTCAGTGTTGACGGTGGTCCACCCCAGCCTGTGACTCTGGTTTCCTCACTGTGTGTATGTCTGAGAAAGATCCTAAGAGCCCCATGAGAGAGTCTATTCGGAGACCTGCCTCAGCAGGTATTTGAGCCTCCACATCTGGAATCTGTGAGGAGCGAGGACGCTGCCTGTGTCTCCCACCCAATCCCTCACCATGTACAGGACTCCTCACTCTGCTCTTGCTCCGGTCAGCAGCCAGGCTGGGCGGCGTTAGAGATGCAGACATCATTCAGGAAGTTATTTTCTAATGAGCCTTTGTTCTGGTGCAAGGCCCTTCTCTCCTGTAGATTCCTGTGGATTCCCTGCTGTCTGTTCCTAGGGACAATCCCTGGTTGGTCTGTCCCTGAATGTGAAGTTTCTGAGGTGAGCTGCTGAACTCCCCTGCTCAATCCTTCCTATCTTTCTGGATGGTGAAGCTGGAGTCGACACTCCAGGATGGGGTGGTGGGGAGTTGTGCGGTTCTCAGAATCCACCCATTTACCCACTTGTCCCGAGATCCCTGTGCCTCACCATCTTCTGGGTACAGACTCAGGATGCCGACACCAGATGTTGGGGGTGGCTTTGGGGAGCCCATGCTACATTTCTAACTATCTCTGGATCAGGGATCAATCAGCTCCCTGTGTGTGTGTGTGTTACACGCACAGGCACGCGGGTGTATTCATGTTGTAAACCTGTGGTTGATGTTGAGTGTCTTCTCTGATCACTGTCCACCTTGGTTTTTGAGAGTCTCCCACTGAACCAGAGCTCACAGATTGGGCCTGGCTGTCTGGCCGATGTGTCTTAAGGATTGTTTTACCTCTGCTGTCCCTGTCCAGTGCTGGGCTACAGGCCTGTACTATTGTACTACGTGTGTGCCTAGATGTTTTTTATACATTTTTAATTTTTGAGATAGGGTTTCTCTATGTATCCTAGGCTTTCTTGGAACTCGCTCTATAGATCAGACTGGTCTTGAACTCAGAGATCTGCTTGCTTCTGCTTCCTGGATACTGAGGTTAAAGGTGTGTGCCACCATGCCTGGCCTTTTCGTTTGTTTGGTTTGGTTTG
The DNA here is from genome assembly GCA_021653895.1 of Mastomys natalensis. Classification (NCBI taxonomy): domain Eukaryota; kingdom Metazoa; phylum Chordata; class Mammalia; order Rodentia; family Muridae; genus Mastomys; species Mastomys natalensis. Next base: position 465,767 of record JAJTUV010000102.1, read on the forward strand.
GTTTTTCAAGATAGGGTTTCTCTTTGTAGCCCTGGGTGTGCTGGAACTCACTCTGTAGAGTAGACTGGCCTTGAACTCAGAGAATCTGCCTGCCTCTGCCTCCCAAGCACTAGGATCAAAGGCGTGCACCACCACGCCTGGCCTGCCTGTTTTTCTGTTTTGTAAGACATAAAAACCACAAGGGCTAGGGATTCAGATTCTCACGCTCATGTGACAAACACTTTACGGACTGAGCCATCTCCCCAGCCTATGGAGACCATTTTGAAAATGACCTTAATCCTACCCCTTTCTCAAGTTCAATATCTTCTACACCCTCATTGCCATAATCACTGCTGACGTTAACATCATTATCATCATCATCATCAACAATGTGCCTGCCGTCTCAAACACCACCCTCAAAACCACCACTGACACCATCTCTGCCATTGTCATCATCTCCATCACCACCATCACCCTTATCACTATCATGTCCATCTCCATCAGTCATCTTTTGAACATCAGTCTGTCACTCTTGGCTCTCTGTCAGACTGAGCAGCAGTGGGAGCTTTCTTGGCACCATGATGATGACATAGATAACTTTACTCCACAGGTGGACTGACCCCTGAGGTTTGACTGTCAGCATCATCTTTGCTGGCTATAGGAGTAGAGGCTGGGTCAGGTGACTTGCCTGACCCCACACTACTCTGTATGTTTCCACCTGCAGAGGCCTCCCGAGCCTCTGTGGTCCTTCACATGCTTTCAGGGCCGAGTCTGAGACCTTGTGCTCAGGGCTGGAGGCCACCTGATGTTCTAGCCCGTGGATTTCTTTCCTGACTCTCCTTTTCTATGATTTGGCATCCCCTGTGGTCTTAGGTGTTTTTCTGAGTGGAAACACTCTTTCCCTGGGCTGGCGGCTCAGCTGTAGACTTTTAGACACTGTTTGGCTTGGCGCAGCTTCCAAACGCACCCCCCCCCCCACAGTTGCTCTAGATTTCTTTCTGCCAGAACCGAGATCAGAAATAACTCAGCTGTGAAAAAAACTTCGAAGCTCGCGGGCAGCGCCTGAGGAAGACGAATTGCACTGGGTTATTTTTCCCTCTGAGGCAGAAGTGTGACGGAAGGTGGGAGCTGTAACGAGGGCTCTAAAGACCCAGGGATATTTAGGGAGCGGGGACGGAGGACTCCATTTTAGGAAGAAGGAGGGCCGAGGTGTTGGCGCCCACCAGACAATCCAGCTTCCTCTCTGCCAGGCCTTCCGATTCCTGCCTCTGATATCCACCAGCCCTGAGTTTGGTTGGTGTGAGGCAGACTCCATTGTTCTATTTCAGTGTTACGGCACTGAAGCTTTGAAAACTCAACTTCATTTCATTTCTTTTTTCTTTTTGTAGTGCTATGGCTGGAACCCTGGCCCTCCCATGTGCTAGGCAAGAGCTCTGCTGCTGGCACACACACAAACACACACACAACACACACACAGACACACCACATACACAGACACAGACACAATACACTACACACACACAGACACACACACACATACACAGACACACATACACACACAGACACACACACAGACACACACAAACACACACATACACAGACACACAGACACACACACACACAGACACATACAGACACAGACACACATACACACACACATACACAGACACACACAGACACAGACACACAGACACACACACACACATACACAGACACACACACACAGAGACACACACACAGACACACACACACATACACCCACAGACACACACACAGACACACACACACACATACACAGACACACACACAGACACACACACAGGCACACTTACAGACACACACACACATACACACACAGACACACACACAGACACACACACAGCATGCACATGTGCACACACATTTGGTTCTGAAACAGGGTCTTGCTAAGCTTGTCCTTGGTGTTCCTGCCTCCCTCTGGGTAGCTGGGTTACAGTTTATGCTACTAGGCAAGAAAAGAAAAAAAAACCCTCTCTTTATTCATATAATATATATTATATTAGGGATTCCATATATATATATATGTGCTTTGTCTGCATATGTCTCTACATCAGAAGAGCATATTAGATTCCACTGTGGACTTTTGTAAGCCACCCTGTGGGTACAGGGAATTGAACTCAGGACCTCTAGGAGAGCAGCCAGTGTCCTTAACTGCTAAGCCATTTCTCCAGCCCTTTTCTCCCTCCCTCCCCCTTCATCCTTTCCTTCCTTCCTTCCTTCCTTTGTTCCTTCCTTCCTTCCTTTGTTCCTTTCCTTCCTTCCTTCCTTCCTTTCCCTTCCTGTCTTTCTTGAACAGGTCCATTTGTGAATTTCCTGTGATCATGTCCTGGTTGCATGTGGTCTGGAATCGGAAGGCCTGGTAGAGAGGAAGTTGGATTGTCTGGTGGGCGCCAACACCTTGGCCCTCCTTCTTTCTAAAATGGAAGGAGCAATCATGACTCGATTTGAGCAAAGGGCACATGGTCAGATCCAAACATCATAGTGCCAGCAGCTGGGGACACTGGAAGCCGACTTAGGGCCCTGGCTGTACCTTGAGGTTTTCTGGTGTGGGTTGGGTCCCAACTGGATTCAGTCATCATTTCCTCTTTAGAGTCCTCTGTGTCCCTTTCAGGTGCCTTCACAGCCTTGCTGGGGTGAGAACATTGAAGTTCCCCTTCCTCCTGGCCCTTGGAAGCTCATGCCAAGGGAGATACAACCCCAGCAGCATCAAGAACAATCACAGATAAAGTATGTTGCTCTGAGTGTGAAGGGGAAGGGCGGGTTAGAAGTTCTGGAAATTTCTCAGGGACATTGGCTGTCTCTGACACGCTGCCAGGTGAGAGTCCTTGTTTCACTCCTCTGATTGTAAATAAGATGCCAGGTAATGTGTAGTCCCTGTCCCCACCCCAGATTGCTGACTTGACTTAAAGACAACTTGAGCAGGAAAGGTCAGAGGCCACGGACTGCTGTTTCTAGAGTGGCCTGAGAGTAGAGAGGAGGGAGAGCCCTGGCTTACACAGGGAGAGGTAAGAGAAGGCCCCTTCAAAGCAAGAGTGTGCTGTGCCCTGCCCCTCAGAGGCCAACATCCAGAGTGCTGGGAAGAATGAAAAATGAACCTCACCTTGCAGAAGAGCTGAGAATAAAAACCTGCCTGCTCTGCCCTTGGCACAGAGTTGAAGGGGAAATCCGCCCCTGACACGTGCCATCACTGGCTCGTTCTTACTTGACTTTAGTTTGAGTTTAGTTTAGTTGGAGACACCCATGCTCATTTACCCGCAGGGGCCTAAGTCCGGATGTCAGAGCCCCTCACACATCCAGTGTTACAGCTCTATCCTCACCAGCTAACACGGAGGCGGCGCAGGCGCCCTCTACAGGAGTAGATGCAGAGAACGAGGTGCGGATGCCGGTGGGATCGACTCAGCCGTGCGAAGAAAAGCAGAGTTATGCCACTTGCAAGAAAGTGAACAGGAGTTATGCCACTTGCAAGAATGTGAACGGAACCGGAGAGAATCCTATTAAGAGAACTAAAACAGATTTAGAAAGTCGAACACAGCGTTTCTCTCATTTGTAGATTTTAGATTTTACACAGAGGCATAAAACCACACACACACACACACACACACACACACACACAAACTGTCAGCATGTCTTCAAGTTGGCTTCAAAAGAGAGTGATCAGCTCTCAAGGTGAGAAAATGACAAAAGTCACAGAACGGAAAGGAAGCAAAACAGGCTGCCGCGGGGCAGGTCTGACACAATCCCACAGAGACGACACATAAAACAATAATGATTTTTGTGCTTCTTCAAAAAGGAAAGAGAAATCTGTAAGAACCAAGCTGAGAATAAGAGAGCATTCAGCTTTGAAAAAGAACCAGCGGGGAAGCCACCGAGCTCAGAATCGGAAACTCAAAGGACAGATCAACAGCCTCTGTGATGGGGCTACGGAGAAAGCTGGCAACAGACAGATGGACTGATCTAGAAGAGTGGAGTGGGAGGGGCCTAATGAACCTCTGCTTAAAGATCTGGAAAGCAATGGTGGATAGGGTTCCAGCCAGGATAGAAGATGGATGGCTGATACCAAGTCCCAGACCCAAGAGGCCAGCGAATCCTTAGTGAGGTCAGTAACGGGAGATGCACAGCTGGACACAGAGAGTCAAACTGCAGCCACGGCAGGAAAAAGATCGAGATGAAATGCACTTGAGGAAAGAGATTCTTTCTACAAAAGCAAGGAGCATATTTCTAGCTGGGATTTACCTTCAACAACAGAGGGCAGAGCACACTGACATTGTGGGAGGGGATAGAGAACAGATCTTCCTTTCTAGCCTCGGCTGGTGTGGAAATTGTGAGCCTCATGCTTCGGCCTCCCGAGTGCCGGTCCCACAGGTCAGCCGCTTGGATCTTCAGTGTGAGGAGAAAGCAGTGATTGACAGCGTGGAACTCCACTCGCTCCTCCCAGCAGGCAGAGGAGGCAGCAGCTGCATTCAGACAAAGGAACACGGTCTGGGGCTGGGGGCGGGGCTCAGCGCATGAGCACTTGCTGTGCATGCATGAGGACCTGGGTCCAGTCTCCGGAACTCAGGTGAAAAGCCAGGCGTGGTGGCATGAGCCTGTAATCCCAGTACCGAGTGGGCTGAGACAGGCAGATCCCCAGAGTTCACTAGCCAGTTAGCCAGCCAGCCAGCCAGCCAGCCAGCCAGCCCCATCCACCTACTTGGTGAGCCACAGGCCTCAGTCTCTCAAGAATCCATCTCAGAAAGCAAAGGGGATGGTATCTGAGGAATGACTGCCAGAGGTTGAGCTCTGACTTCCATGTGCCTACACATGCAGGCACCCACCCCTCATACACACATGCATAAATATGCGAGTGCACACACACACACACACACACACACACACACACCCACATCAACGTGGGCGATACCTGCCACCAGAATAGCCTTAGCAAAGAAAGCCCTCCCTCCAAGCCACGGACTTGATGCAGAATCAAAGTTATTCTGGAGAAACGGCCAGCTATATAAAAGGAGCAATGGGCACAGGCATTGGCAAATATTTGGGGAGGAAATACATAAATATCGGCTGCATGGCTCCACAATAATGACTCCTAATTCATGGTGGAGAGCGATGGGCCAGCACCAAAATACTGGATGGTACCATGTAATTTGGAAGAGGATGCTCAAAATTAGAGCTTTCAAATGTTTTCTGTTATTGAGGAGGAGGGCAAAACACGCTGGCCAAGCTCAGATGATGTTAGGTGCTGTGCTAAAATTCTCACAGCAAACACTAAAAATTAGCTGTGGGCTGGGAGAAAGCTCAGACAGTAGAGGCACTTGCTGCCAAGACTGACTATCTGGTGTCAAACCCCAGAGACTACAGGGGAAGGAGAACGGATTCCGAACATTGTCCTCTGACACCGCCCCCCCCCCCCACATACTGTGGTACACGTGTGTTCACACTTAAGTAATCACTAATAAAATTGATAAAGAAGTCTAGAGAGTAATGTAAACAAACTCCGAGGACACAGTTAAAGGGACCAAGCCCTTGCTAAAAAACAATTATTGGATTGAATTTTTAAAACATACAGACTACCAAGGCCTAGGTTTGGTGACAGAAGCCTCTAACCTTAGCTACTCAGGAGTCTGAGGCAGGAGGATTGTGAGTTTGGGGCCACATAGTAAGACTCGATCTAAAACAAACAAATGAACCCTAACCAGGTCATGCTGGGTTCACAAGCCCTGCACCGTAAATACAAGCACCACCCAGAAGCGTTGAAAGTCCACATATAAAAACTTACAGGCAAGGCCACCAGGGTTGATGCTTAGGGGTGGAGTATGGGCTTAGCAGGCATAAGGCCCTGGGTTAAATTCTCAGAACCAACAGAACCCGGGAGAGCAAGAAGGAAGGAGGGGGCTGGGAAGGCTCATTTGATAAACTGCTCGCTTTGCAAGCACAAGGACTTGAATCCCACCCTTAGACCCTGTCTAAGAAAGTCCAAGTGTAGCCGGGCAGTGGTGGCACACGCCTTTAATCCCAGGACTTGGAGGCAGAGGCAGGTGGATCTCTGCGTTCAAGGCCAGCCTGGTCTACAGAGTGAGTTCCAGGAAAGCCAGGGCTACACAGAGAAACCCTGTCTCAAAACAAACAAACACAAAAAATGCCCCCAAAAACCCCATAAAGCAACAACAAAAAGAAAGTCCCAGTGTGGTGGTATGTGCTGTAGTCCCCACTGGGGACTGAGACATAGTCAGATCCCTGGGGCTCACTGGCCAGGGTCCTTGCCTGTTTGGAAAGCTCCAGGCTGGTGAAAACACTATCTCAAAAATAAGGTGGGTGGTCTCTGAGATTATTATGGGACATGTACTGTACATACATATGTACATATGCATACACACACACATGCACATACACTCATGTGTGCACAGAGATGGAGAGGAAAAAGAGAGAGAGAGAGGACAAGGAGGGAGGGAGAGAGAGAGACAAGAAAAGAAAAGAAAAATTATAGTGTACAAGTGTCAAAGAAAGCATGCAATATATGCTGAGGTAAGGCCCAGGAGCTTGGCACAGTGAGAGAGTTATCTGCCTAGCACACACAGATACTGGGTCCTAGCCTCAGCACCAAAAAGTAATGTGTGTGTGCATATATGTATATGCCTGTGTGTGAAAGAGTGTGTGTGCACATATTCCTGTGTAGATGCACACGCATGTGTTTGTGTGTGCACACGTGCATGTGAACGTGTGTACCTGTGCTTGTGTGTGCATGTGTGTTAAAAATTGACTTCAAAGGAGAAAATATTATCCTGGATGAGATGGTGGCTCGGTAACATTGGAAGAGTCAATTCTCCTGGGAGTCATAACTGCTCTCAATTTATGTACATGTCTCTCGGTACCTGTCAGGAAGGTTCCAGAACCCCTGGAATATATCACAAGCCTTGGATGCTGAAGTGCCTTGTTTGAGGAGGCACACACATGTGTAAGCTGTGCACATCTTCCTGGAGGTTTCAAATGCTCTCTCAGTGGCTTCCCATCCCTGACACAACATCGGGGCTGAATCAGCAGCTCTCCTGCTACTGATGAGCGGAGTTCAGGGAGGGATGGGATGTCTGCACGTATTCGGTACAGATGAATTGTTTTCCATTTGTGGTTGTTTGGATCTGTGGGTATGAAGCTTGAAGATACGGAGGGCCAACCGTGTAGCTGTTGTAATTGCACAGGAATGAAGGAAAACAGAAAAAGAACACACGTTCGTGTCCACAGTGGCATAGGTTTGGGTCATTTCAGTGATGGTGGGGGAGGCTTACGGCACACAGATACAGGCTGGAGGTCGCTCTTGGGCTGAGGACATCATCTTTCCAAAGTATTCATGGGACATGTAGAAATATGCCAGATCATGAAGCTAACCTTGGCACCTTCTAAAGATCAGGGCTGCAGGTTGGCTCTCCTGGATCGTGGGAGCCTGATTTTGAGATCCACACTGGGTGCAAGAATCTTTTTCCTCTGTGAGTGTGCGTGTGTGTGCCCCTCAAGACCGGCTTTCCCTTTATCCTGGAGCTCACTGTTTAGGCTAGGCTTTCTGGTGAGTCTCAAGGATCCTCTTGTCTCTGCCTCTCCAGAACTGGAATTACAAGTATGTGCCACCATGGCTAGCTTTGTACACAGACACTTCATCAGCTGAGCCTTCTTCCCAGTTCCTGGCTACAAACGCTTTATTAGAAACCACTTCTGGGTCAGGTGTAATGGAGGGCAGGGGGTTACAAAGCCTTAGCCAGACCCCTGGGGAACACTAGCAATGGAGGGGGTCCCTTAGGGCTGCTTGGTTGGGTGCAAAGACGGGGCTTTGTGTGACTGCACTGAACCACAGTCTCATGTAGGTGTCCATTGAAGGAAGCCTCATCTTGGTTGGGAAATCACCAAAGACAGCAGCTGATGGTGAACTGTCTCCTAAGAGCCAAGGAGGAAGGCAGGCCATCAGGCCAGAAGAGGACGTGGTTGCTCATATAGCATCCATCACGATGTATATGTTGTGAATGGGACTCAAGCTCACAGATTTCTACTTCAGAGTGAAGACACATGGTCTGCCTGCCTCAGTTTACCAGTTGCTATAAGCCCAATGATAAGACAGACACAGAGCACAAGATCCTTTCAAGTTCACATAGATTTCAAAAAGTCTACCTTGTGTTCTTAGTGAACTTAGCAAGAATAATAAGAATGCTGTATTATGGTTAAAGTGTGTTCACATGTTACATTCAAGGTTGACTTAAAATCATAAGGCTAACTAGTGTAATTAATCACACTAATGGTTTTTAAAACAACATAAATTCAACCGGTGGAAAATTATTTAATGGAATTTCCCAGTCAGTCAGGTGAGGTGTTACACAGCTGTAATTCCAGCCCCCTGATAGGCTGAGGCACAAGGATGACCAGCCAGAGGCTGGCCTGAGCTATGTACTGAGAACTTGTTTCAGAAAATAGCAAGAAGGCTGGAGGGATGGCTCAAAGGTTAAGAGTGCCTGCGGCTCATGCAGAAGACTCAAGTTCGGTTCCCAGCACTGGTGTTGGGCAGTTCACAAATGCCTCTAAGTCTAGCTTCTGGTATCTGATATTCTCTCTCTCTCTCTCTCTCTCTCTCTTCTCTCTCTCTCTCTCTCTCTGTCTATCTCTCTCCCCTTCTCTTCCTCCTCCATCTCCCCCCCCCTCTCTCTCTCTCTCTCCCCTTCTCTTCCTCCTCCATCTCCCCCTCTCTCTCTTGCTCTCTCACTCTCCCAAAAACCCAGTAAGGTGAACCAACAAAAATTTGACATTTCTTCATTATAAAAATGATTTATTTATCCATGGAAAGGAATGCCTTAACTTGATAACAATCCTGGAAACATTGTTAGATATAAATGCCACCAAACAATCCAGCCCAGTATTGGGAGTGTTACATTAGGAGAAGAAGCCTACGATTAAATTAGTTCTAGGAAATTCTTTTCAACCCTGTGGTTTGGTCCTGGTTAGCATAGTAATATGGGAAAAATAAACCAACTGCCTCAAGTTCTAATTAATGCTGATAGCAGATGCTATAACTATGTAAACAGAAAATACAAATTAATCAAATTATAAATCACTAGGAGAGTCTGGTAAATTTGTTTAATATAAAGAAATCGCAAAAGGCAATTTTGTTCTTAAAGGTTTATTTTTATAGTTTTTAAGTATGGATGTATCTGAGTCCACATGAATGCAGGTGCCCTTGGAGGCCAGAAGAGGGCGCCAGATTCCTGAGCGCTGAGTTACTGGAGGTTGAGCCTCCTTGGGTGGGTGCTGGGAACCAAATTCAGATCCTCTGCAAGGGTGTCAAAGGCTCTTAACTGCTGTGCCATCTCTCTAGCCTCTAATTTCATTTTCATACACCATCAGCAGTTAGAAACTATAATTTAACAGCCCGTGCCAGATAGATATATTAGGAGTTCTGGAGATGGCTGGCTAGACCACAATGGATACAACTTACTGCTGTGGCACTGTGTGCTTGAAAGTGGTTCAGATGATGAATTTTATATTAAGTATGTTTTACTGAAAAACAAACAAACAAACAAACAAACAAACAAAGTGAAAACCAGAGGTAGTATATCTTTTAAGGGACATTTAGCATGAAACTCAGGGCAGAGTCAAACATGGTGGCAGGAACACTAGTTATCTTAGCACTCTGTTGTGCTGAGACAGGAGGATTGCTATGAATGTGAGGCTGGAGTGAATGACATGAGATTAGACCGACCAGGCATACATAGGGACAGGAGATGCTCAGGACAGGGCGGTGCTTGGTCTGTTTGTTTGTTTGTTTGCTGGACTTAGTGGGCAAGTGGATCCTGGACCTCATTATGCGTCGAGACGTCTCCATTCTTTAGCAGGCATTTTGTAGACAATCTCCACATATCCAATGCAACCACAGTTTTAAACATTGAAAGATGGTAAACACATATGCATCATGGCTTACAGGATAAACATTGGTAAGGGAAGGAGTTAGAGAGAGTCCATTCTGGGCTGGGCCCAGAGGCCAGAGGGAGGGACCAAACTGGATGAAACTGGTCCATACCAGCCATCACGAGTTGCATAAAGAACCCAGAGGTTTTTTGTTTGTTGTTTGTTTTTAAATCTGGATTGACTCTTGCTCCCTCCAAGGATGGCAGAGATGATGTGATTCTGGAAGGCTCCTTGGTAGAGTCAAGGGAGTCGTGTCATTCTGTGTGGCTGTGGGGTTGGGGGTTTGGGGGAAACTGGATCCTATCTTCAGGAGGAGTGGTCTGAAGATGGTTTGTCCCCTCTGGAATTCAGACTGACTCTGTGGCTAAGAGGAACCTTTCTCTTGTGACTGGGTCAGTTCCCGCAGCAGTGGGTGAACTCTTGGGCCTGAGTGAGTTACCTCAACAGCATGTTGTTAAAGGTGAGACTGGCTGTAGTGTGTGTATATGTGTGTGTGTGTGTGTGTGTGTGTGTGTATTGGGGTGCATGTGAGTGTGGGCAACCATGTACATACATGCAGAGCCCAGAGTGTATGTATGTAGAACCCAGAGTAAGAAGCTATGTGTCCTTGTCCATTTTTCATCCTTATTGCCTTAGGTCTCTCAGGGAGCAGGGAAGCTTCTGGCTAGATTGGCTGGCCAGGAAGTACTGGGGATCTGCCTGTTTCTGCCCCCAAGTTTTGGGGCTACTGGCATGTGCAGCCAGGGCCAGCTTTTATGTGGGTGCGCAAATCAGGTTCTCACTCCTGGAGAGGAAGTACTCTAACCACTGAACCTTCTCCTCACCCTCTCCTTTTGCTTCCTCCTCTCACAGCTGATGCTCTTCCAACGTCTCCCTGGAGCCATTGCAGCATAAGGCCCTCACCCGATGTGACTACCTGCTGTCAAACTTCCCAACCTTTAGAATCCCAAGCATCAAGAAACTTTTTACTTTTGCAAATTACCAAGCCTCATGAATTCTGTTACAGCCATAGAGAACAGAGAACACAGTGAGGGTTTAGCGGAAACAACATCCAACTTCAGATGCAGGAAGAGCCCGTCTGAGTATTGGCGGGATGTGAGGGTGGACATCTCCTCAAGATCTCTCTTGTAGCTGCATCTGTCACCAGCTCTCTGCAGGACCTGGGTCGGCCAGGCGGCACTGCCCGCAGGAGGAAAACTTGAGACCTAGCTCAAGGCTTGCATTTGGGCAGGAGGCAGCGGAGGGCCTAGGCTATGGGAATCAGGCATGGGGGTGGGCGGCGGCGTGGGAGGATGGGGCAGCGAGGGTGGGGGATTGCGGGGGTAGGGGTGGCGGCAGAGTTGGGTACAATGGAGAATCAGCATAGAGGTAGCAATAACTAATCTTGATGGAGGACAGTGGCCGTTATTTTTCCTGCTGGAGACTGGAGAGGTCACCCAAGCTAGCTAAAAGGTCTTGCTGTTGTCCCCCACCCCCACCCCCGCCTCCGTCGCGTGGGTGATCAGGGCTGCAGACTTCCCAGCCTGTGTAGTCAGGTGCCCCCAGTGGCTGTTAGGTGGTATTGCACAGTGCACTTCATGCTATGCAGAATTGGTGGCTTTCTTAAAACAGATTTTTCTCCTCATGCAGAAAATTGCCTCTGGATCTTTTCTTCTTTTGCTAGGTGGACAGCTCTGACCAGCTTTCTTCCCTTTGCTCTTTCTGGAGTCGATACATATTTCCTTCCACTGGTACTGGCCCCGGGTCAGGAACATGAGGCATGGAATAGTTGTCTTTTAGTCCAGAACTCTTTAGAAGATGGAGAGAAAGACTCTCTCCTGCACTAACCAGGGACAATTCACCTCAGCCCTTGGAGCTTTCCCTCTACCACCAAGGACCTAATGACAGCCTCAAGTGACTGCTGCCTCCAGGAGAGGAAGAGGTTCAATGGTCCCTTTCATGGGCCTCCCTAACAGTGACCCTATAGACTGTCCATTCAGAGCCTGGGCTGCCATAGTGGGGACATGTCCTAGGTCTGCAAGGTTAATCTACTGAGACCTATCTGAAAACCCCTTCACATGGCTTCTTCATCTTGGGGTGACCTGAGACCAGGGATTCAGCTGGTCTCAGTGTCTTCCTGTCCTGTAGCCGTAGAAGGCTATGTTTATCCAGATGCCTGCGGTTGTCTCTGGGTTAGGAGTGGAGAATTTCTCAGGCATCAGCCCATTGGAGTGCAGGAGGGGACTGTGTGTGTGTGTGTGTGTGTGTGTGTGCTATATGTTGTATGTGCAGGGCCTAGGGTAGACTTACACACACAATGAGCCTTGATTTGTGGGATGCCTTTTTGGACCATAGGCTCATCCTGAGGACAGCCAGCATCCTGCACCAGTGGTCCAGATAGAAAAGTTTGCCTCCCTGTCTTACCTCTTGCTGGTGAGTGCCTCTACCCTGCTGTTGCTGCTGCTGACGCCACGCCCATCCCTCCAGCCAGAATCAGGTGTCTACAGTTCCAGTGCAGACTGAGGATCAGTGTGGCTGACTCTCTAGAGATCCTTCAGGACCAGACTGGACCTGCTGAGACATCTACATCCATGGGCTGAGTAGCTACCTGATTCTCTGTCTCTTCAGTGTGTGGACAGTCACTGCTGACTACCCAGTGTGCCTCATGCAAGCCAATCTAACGAATCCTCTTTTTAATGTCTGTTCCTCTAGAAAGTCCTGACTAAACCCTTGCTCATCTCTCCTTCCAAACCTGTAAATCTGCCCTGGGCCCTGAACGTGCACATTTAGTGCATGTGAGTGCGCGTGCGTGCGCTCGCACACACTCACAGACGCACAGGCACACGCACAGGCACATGCACAGGTACATGCACACACATGTGTGCTTGTACACACATGGCATGTGTGCGCGTGCACACACACACACACACACACACACACACACACACTATCTCACACTTCACTATCCCAGCTACACCTATTTCTACGAAGGAAGAACAGAAAGAGCAAAGGAAGAAGCAGCCTGCAGTCATGGTGCCTGAGGCTAAGGTTGAGCCTTGCTTCATTCGATACCTTTTTGGACCACAGGCTCATCCTGGTGGTAGCCAGGCAGGCCAGGCTTTCCAGGTCTGGCTTTCTGGGGCTGACTCCACTTCTGATAGCCCCTGACAGTCTCTACAGTTCAAGTCCATAGAGCTTGCTTCTGAGTCGGCAGAGGCCAGAGGACTAAAGGGAAGAGGCAGCCAACCAAGGAACAATTTTGAAAAACCTTGTGTTGGCCACACAGGCATGAGATTGTCAGTTTTCAAGCCCCTGGTCAGTGACATATATTTTACAAGGAAACCAAGGGCCCAGAGATGGGCAGAGATTCACTGCTGTCGTGTTTGCACCAAGGCAGGCTGCCCCTCTCTGCCTCCAGGTCTGCTGTGGGATTTCCCATCTTAGGCTGCACAAGGTTTAAAGGAGAAAAAAAGTGCCGCCAAGCTGTAAATGAATGGGGTGCTACTGCCGTCTTATGGCCACCCTGAGGAAGTGCTAGCGAAGATACGGTTTTTAAAAAGCAGTAATTGTTTAGCAGGCCAGGATGGGCTGTTCTCTTGATGAGCCAAACTGACCTTGTGTGGAGACCAGAGTTTGAATCCCACAATGCTCCAGTGATGTATGACACTAAGAGTGTCATTCTTTCCCTTGAGTCTCAGTTTCTCCAATCAAAAGCAGTTCTTTTGTGTGGTTGATTGAGGGGATAGATCTCAGGAGTGTTACTGGCCTCACTCTATACTGGAAGCTGGCCCAGGCCATCCTGTACCACGGCATCCATTGGAGCTGAGTGGGTGCTAACGATGTCCTAGGTGCTCTACCCTCTGCTGTACCAGGTCTCATCTAGTCTTGATGTCAGTTTGCAAGCAGGTCCCCATGACCTTTTCTTGACAAAGAATTGGGGATGAGTTAATGATCCTGCCCCTGGGTATATGGTTGTGATAACAGCTCAGAAGCAGGGTCTGGTTGCGAACTTGCCTGGTTTCCTACCATGTGTATAGGGCATGCATGGCTCACCCCGAAGGGCTTCACACTCCAGCTCAAGGAGGTTGGGGTGAAACCCAGAGAGAGATGTCAGTTGGGGACGGGGTGTCTGGCCTCCTCTGCCCCTCAGCAGCTGGCAGGTTCCAACTGTCCCACTAAAACAGACCCTTCCTGTCTCATTTCCTCTCTATGCAGTCAAGGGACCTGTTTGCCCCCACAGCCGTTCTGACTTTAGTCTTTGAGACCACTGAGGACATGCATTGGGGGAGGGGGGCCTACGTGTCTCCACTCTGTGAAGGGAGGTGGGTGGGAAGGGTTAAATGACACTTCAGATACACCTTTCTACTCTCCAGGGTGACCTTTCACTCTTCAGGAGGGGAAACTGAGGCAGGGAGGAGATGATTATTCCTAGGTGTCCCCGGAGTGTCATGTTTTCACCATAGGGCTCCCTCGTCATGAAATCTCTGGGTCTGTTGACAGAGAGGGATGAGGAGAGAGACAAGGAATGCAGTTCCAGGGGAATGTATTTGGAGACCCAGTGTTCTGTTCATTGTCCCCTAGTGCATCTCTGGGAGGGAGCTTGGTCCAACCCTGGCACTGGCCATGACTAGCTGAAACCAGCTTTCTGGGGCAGTTGTTCCCTGGGATCTTGTTAAACTCATAATCTCGGCTTTTTTTTTTCCCCTGAGGCAGCGGTGGTAGGGGGTTGGTATACCCTGGTAGCGAGTGCTTCCTCCTAGCCTCCTGGGGTCTGGCAGTCTTGAGTCCACACACCTTATTTGCTGTGTAGTAGTAGCAGCAATCAAGCCTGCCTGTAGAACAGATGGAATGTCAAACAGTGTTGCCCTCTCCTCAGTAAGGGTGGTTACGTTGTAATTAAATGTTGTCTTGTGTAAGGACTTGCTGAATCCAGTCTTCAGAGTCTGCAGGGGCCATGACTGGCTGGCTGGCCTCTGTATCCCTGATTCCTACCTAGCACAGAGCACAGAGCAAGCAGGCCCCCTCCTGTCCCACTGCGGGGAGTAAAGCAGCAATAGAGCAGAATGCCCAGAACCTGTGAAAATATCACACCTTTGAAAAACACCCGAAGCAGCTGCTGAGAGACACTCATTAGGAGGTTGGAGCTGTATCACCTGAAGGGGCTCAGGATGTAACCCAGGGGTAGGGACCCGGCGAGAAGGCACCAGCACGCAATCCTTCCCTGCGCCAGCAGGTGGCGCCAGTTCTCACACTCAGCTCCATTCGAAGGTAGGCTTTCTAGGTAGGTTTAGCGTCAGACTTTACTTTTCCTTCAAGGATCAGCTGTGGGCAGCTCCAGGTGGGGCGATGACCACTCAAGGGAGAGCCTGGGGTTGACTTGGCAGGTGTGCAGGGGCCAGATGAAGGGGATCCGAGGAAAGGGGAGGAGTCTGAGAAACACTTTATTTGTTAAAAATGGCACATGAGGAGGGGGGAGGGATGGAGTCAGTAAAGTGCTTCCCATGTGTGATGGTACACACTTAACATCCCATGCTAGGGAGGCAGAGACAGGAAGATCTTGGGCCCACTGGTCAGCCAGCCTAACATAACTAGCAAGCTGCAGGCCCAGAGAAGGACCTACCTCTAAAAAGCAAGGTGGACAACTCTGGAGACTGTTCCTTGGGTGCCACATGTACACACACTGACCTATTCATACACAAACATGCACACATGCATATCCACACACAAAGCAGCAGAATGCATGTATAAAATCCTGAATACCTATGATCCGGCAGGAAAGAAGGAAGGCAGGCAGGCAAAGGGAGGGCACGGGAAGCAATCCATACAACAGCAGAGAACAGAATATGAGAGCTGTATGTGGCTCCTCACGCCAGAGGAACCGATTGCCTTAGTGCTGTAGTTGTGTGGTGTGTGTGTGTGTGTGTGTGTGCGTGCACGTGCGTGCACGTGTATGTGTACCTGTGTGTACCAAGAGACATGGTTGTGCACAGAGCCATTCATTACTCTCTGTGAGAGAAGACAGTCACCTAAAAATCCCCCTAATCCAGAGAGGTCCTGATCCTTCTAGAGAAAAGCCTCCTTTGGGACTCGGCAGGGTGCTCATGCTGGCTTTCCTCAGTTTTCAGCTGCCCTTTTAAATTTATGGTCAGTTGGGGTTTGGTCTCCATGCAGCCCAAGTAGAGAGAGGGATGCTGATGTCTCCCAGAACAGAACCAGAGCCAGATGAGAACAGCTGTGTGCTGTCACCTGGCTGATGGTAGTGGGTTGCAGTGCAGTTTGGGGTGTCCTGCCCCACTCCCCACACTGTGGTGATTCTCCAGACAGCTGGAGAAGGGCCAGATGACTTGGGGTCCAGGCCTGTGTGTCTGGGTGGACATAGGCTGGGAACCGGATGCCAGTCAGCTGACTCTGCCTAGTCCCTCTGATTCTGGGTTCTGACAGTTACTTGGAGACCAGCTTTGCAATAGTCCCCTTTCCTCTTCCATCTCCCTCCTCCCTCTCCCTCCTCCCCCCACCTTGTCAGGAGCGTATAAGAAGAGTGGAGAGCGGGTTATAATTGCCCCCCGTGGAACTCACCTGCCGTGAAAGGGTGTTAAATAACACGCAATTTACATGTCTTCCCTGTAGGAAATTATAGAATCAGAGCTTTCAAATTAGCAATAGATTTTTCTAATTGAATCTGTTTCCTGTAGGGCAGGTGAAGTGAGGAACCACCAGACTTTGCTCCCCTTAGCAAATGGACTGCCAGACGACTGGCAGAGTTCAATGCTCATAAACACACAGAGGAAGTTGACGCTGTGTTTCCGGGAGAGAACCCTGCAGAAAGATATGGGGGGTGTGCATTAGTGCCTGAGTGATCACTCTGGTGACAGGATAGAGGGCATCTGTGCCTCCAAAAGGAAAGCGGTTTTGGCGAGGGAAGGACCAGAGCAGAACAAGGAAGCAGAGATGGGTGCAGCTGGGCCACCTCTCTCATTGTTTCTTGAGGTTGTCAGTTCAGAGCCAGGCTCTGGTGGTGTCCCAGTGGTTTTAACACTCAGTGGACCTCAGTTTCTCCATACGTGAACAGCACCTATCATGTGGCTGTGGTTCACATGAGGAATGACTAGGCCAACACACGGGAAGTCTGGCACATGGTAGGCGCTAGCAGACTCAGACACATTCTTTGCCAAGCAACTCATCATTGTAACATATTTATACATGTGTGTTCGAAGATGTGCGCGTCCTTACATACTTCAGGAGAGGACGACTATGGGTGTCGGTCCTCAGGTGTCATTCTTCTTGAGTCAGGGTCTCTCATTGGTCTAGAACTTTCTGATAAAGCTAGGCTGGCTGGCTCCCAGGATCTCTCAGAGATCTGCCTGTCCCTGCCTCCTCAGCATTGATTGGGGTTTGGAGCCTACGGTGGTGTTTCTCAGTGCCTATGTGGATGGAATTTAGATCATGGTCTACTGATTGAACTAGCTCCATAGCTTTGTCATTGTTATCTATCTATTTGGATTATGTCATGTGTATGGGTGTTGTGCCTGCATGTATGCATGTATGTATGTATGTATGTATGTATATGTATGTGTACTATATGCATGCTTGATACCCAAGGAGACCATGAGCCACCATGTGCACACCAGAATTGAAGTGAATCTTCTGGAAGAACAACCAGCTGTTAACTGCTACGCCATCTCTCTACCTTCCTCTTGGGATTGTTTCTTATCTGTGTTCCTTTAGATTGTCTGTCACCACAGGATAAGACCCACAAGCCTCATTTATTCTGACATGGTTTCATGCTTAGAAGTCTGGGCTCGGTTTAGCTGTGGCCTCTGTGTATTGATCCTTGCCAAGGCCGGCACGAGGGTATCAAAGGCTCAGCTGGGGAAGGACCAGCCTTCTCATGCCAATTCAGATTCAGCTCCTGGCTTGTCCCTGGTTATGTGTGTCTCTTGTCATGGCAGCTCTGTTCATCCCAGTGAGCCCGGGAGCTGGTCTCCTGGCTGGACAGAAGTCACATGCCTCTAGTTCTGCCTGCCATGGCATACAGCTACAGTCTGGCAGCCCTCTACAGGGTGTCCCCAGATCAGAGTCAGCACAGGCTGGGCAGGTATATGTCATTACATAGGCTGTCCATTTCAAATCAATTCTGCCCTGGGGAAACCTCCCTGCCAGGGCCTTGTGAAAAAGCAGATCTTCTAACTATGCTGAGAACCCACACCAGCTTGGCCAGAACCACTGGGACCAAAGTTAAAGAGACCTGGTTACATTGCCAGGAAGACAGAATCTTCCTGGTTATGAGTTGTGGAAATGTTTCATTGAAGACAAAGCCAGCAAGGAGAGGAGGGGCTAAGAGATGGTTTACTGAGTGAAGAGCTTGCCACACAACCATGAGGATCTGAGTTCAAATCCCCAGAGCCTAAATAAAGCTATGCACTTCTAATCTCCATATGCTCCCTTAGAGACATGACAGGTGGGGACACCATTCCTGGAAGCTCAGAGGCCAGCTAGCCTGGCGTGCACAGCAGAGACTGGCAAGGAGACTGTCTCAAACAAGGTGTAAGATGAAGACTGACACCTGAAGTTGTTGTCTGACCTCCACACATGGCACCGCACATCTGTATTCACACACATGGATGCATAGGTGCACAAGTGCATGGATACATACACAGAAAGGGAAACGAAACATTTAATTTCTAAATGTATTAGCAGTGCTGGGAGTTTGAACCCAGGACCTCAAGGGTGCAAGTGCTCTACCACTGAGCCACACTCCCAGCCCAGAGGGGAAAACTGTCAACTAAACTTCACAGAGCCTCACTGAATCTGGGGGGCAGACACAGTGTTGTGGAGCTGGAGGAAGATGCTGGTTGTTTCTAGCAAAGGAGTCCAAAGAGTTGGCTAGTACCTGTCACATCCCATGCTCTGCTCCACCTGGCTCAGCTCTGTCACTTGTAGAACACCAGCTCCTGGGTTCTGCGGGGTGATGGCTCTAGCTATACTTGGATACTGTCCTGCTCCCGGTTCCATCCCCTTCCCAGCTCCTAATGGCTAAGAGTAAAAGGCTCTTGGGAAGCCCCAGAAAGTGCTTTTCTCTTCCGCATCCCCACTGTGTGGAGCTGTGGCCTGGTCCAGAACAGAGATTCAGACATGTAGGATGGGTGCCTTACTGGGCTCATAAACGGAGACACAGGGCCTGGAAGTGCACCTTGCCAGAGCTCAGGAGCCTAGAGCAGGCCGTGGAGAGCAGGTGCTAGTTCCCACAAGGCACACGGTGGGGGTGGGTGGTTGGAAGCAGCTGCCCAGCCCTGGACAGCTTTGGGATGCTCAGCTGAAACCCGTGCTGGGATCTGAGAAATGTCTATAGAAGGGAGGGAAGCCAGACCTGGTGGCCACACACCTGCAATCCCAGCTTCTCGGGGACTAAGACAAGGCTGCGAACAGCCCAGACCACAGCAAGACCCACGTCAGTCAGAGTCGGGTCAGGCTGGGTGGAGCTCCACCTTCTTAGCATGTGCAGCAAGGCCTTGGGTTTGAGATTGGGCAGCACCAATCAGAGGAGGACTAGAAGGAAGAAAAGAAGGAGGGGAAAGAGGGGGGAGGACAAGGGGGAGAAGGAGGACGAAGAAGAGGAGGGAGAGGAGAAGGGGAGGGAGAAGAGAAAGAGGAGAGGAATGAGGGAGAGAAGGGGAGGAGGGGGAGGAAAGGGAGGAGGAGGGGTAGGGGGAGAGATGGGAAGAGGAGGAAGAAGAGGGAAGGAAAGCGGTGGAGAAAGAAGAGAAAGATGGGGAGGAGGGAGGAGGGAGGAGGGAGGACAGAGGAGGAGACCAGTGCTTTGGACACTCAGTGTGTGCTTTGTACCTGACACAGTAGGATACAGTCCCTATAATAAGCCCATTTTACAGATAAGAACACAGGCTACAGGCAAGAGGAATGCAGGTCCAAGGCTAATAATGGGCAAGCCCACACAGCCCATCCGTTGTGGGCTCTAAAACCTCCACTCAGGCACATGGCCGCCTATGGAAATCTCCCTTAGAGCCCTTTCTTAAAGATTAGCCCTTTCTCCCTGTTCTTCATCTCATGAAAAGCGCTCTTGTCATCCCCCACCCCCTGGAAACTCTTAGAGGGGTGCCCACCCCCAGCCTGGCCTTTGTACCAGGCCACAGCCTCCAGGCCTTTCTCAACCTGGGCCCTGTTCCTCCAGCCCCCCTCTCAGGAGGCTGGTGAGGTCATCCTCCGTCAGCAGAAGCTCACAATAGGCCTGGCTTCCTTTCGCTGGAGAAGGGGCTGGGGTAGGGGAGAAGGAGGCAGGAGGCTGCAATTACAGGTTGCACAATGCAGCCTGTGCAGGGGAAGGGGGGGGGGAATGCACCGGGTGGGTGCGCCCTGCCAATTAGCAGTGCTGCGACTGGGGAAGTCAGGGGAGGGGGAGGGGCAGGGGCCAGGCGGCACTGGGACATTCAGACCAGGTAGGCTCTGATGGGTTTTTTCCTTCGTTTATCACACTATTAAGCTGGAGCACCTACTATGTGCCAGGTTCTATGCTACGCTTCATTGACAGAGGGAGTGAATGGTGCCCAACTTGACTGGGCAAATGCCATGGAGACAATAAACAGCAGAATACACATGGCAGACAAACATGAGTCGCCATGCTGATGACATGGGCAGGCCTGAGACCTGGAAAGATCTGTTCCAGACGGAGGGCACAACAGCGAGGGCAAAGACCCTGAGGCAGGGGCATGCCTGGCAAGTGTGGGAGATTGAAGGGTGGCTGGCCTATATTAAGGAGATGAGCAGGGGAAGAAAGGGGTTGTGGATGGCTGTGTGAACCTTCAAGGAATGCAGGGTTATTGAGACTGGCACAATTAAGTGCCTACTGTGTGCAGGTACCTCCTAGACTCCATGAACTACCGTCAATGCAGCTCAGAGAGGCTAAGCGACACAACAGAAGTCACCCAGCTCTTGTGTCAGCACCCTAAGACATGCATGCCTGTCCCCCACTCAAAGGCTTGGCCATGTTCACCCTGTTGTCACAGCTGCAGGTGAGAGCCTAGGTGTGCACAGAATGACACCAGAGACGGTGGGTTCCTTCCAAATGCATACGGCAATTGTCCAGTGAGCTGGACAACTCCATCTGTGCTATCCATCACCGTCCTGGGACATCAGGTTCGGGAGGTAAGCTCAGGACAGAGGCTCTTAGGGCTGCATGCAAGCTGCCCCTGGAAGGAAGGCAGGACAACCTCAGCCTTGGCAGACTTCTGCTACTACCGCAACTTTCCATTTCTGCCAGTTCAAAGATCCACTGTCCTGGGTTTTGGAGATTGCTCGTTGGTAAAGTACTTGCCTTCATCTAAGAGCTTGTGTATGTATTTCCAGCATCCAAGTGAAAAATAGCCCCTGTGTGGGGGTGTGAGCTTGTAATCCCTGTGCTGGAGACACAGAGATCTGCAGGTCTCCCAAGCTTGTTGGCCAGCCAGCCTAGCCTCACTTGCAAGTTTCAGGCTAGTTCGAGACTCTCTCTCAAAAAGCAACGTGGGCAGCTCCTGAGAAGCAGCCTTTGAGGTTGACCTCTGCTCTCCACACACTGGCATACAAACTTGCATGAGTGCACGCACACACACACACACACTCACACACACTGCCCACTGTCCTGCTGTGCTGTGTCCTGAGGACGCTCTGGCAGGGACCACTGGTTGTGTCCCTCACCTGTTTGTATGAAGGGTGTTGACGACCTCATCATGGATTGCATTTAACTAGAGGGCCCAAGGGCAAAGGCTAGTCTGTGTGGTCACCGTATCAACATTGTCCCCAGCCTACTTAGTCCAGTGACATTGAAGCTGGGTGCTCTGATGGCAGTGTGGTCTTGGGAAACACGGAGATCCCTCTAAGGGAGGATACCTGGGACTCATGGACCAATGGGAGGGCCAACTGCTGTCCCTGCTTGAGATGAGGCCAGAAGGCTGCTACCATTCCAAGGGACACTGGAGTCATCTCTGATGGACTCTGGGCAAGCCCTGACAAGCACAGCCTTCTTTTCTAGTTCCATCTTCCCAGGATCTGTAAAGTTCACCAGTTTCAGTGTCATTTTCTAATGTATGGATCCCCAGAACGTTGGGGATGGAGAATTAGAGGTAGCTAGAGAGTTGTGCCAGGGTTCCCTGAGCCCCCAGTCCTCGAACACCCTGAGTCTGCTCCAGCAATAACAGTGAGACACCAATGATCCCATCTACTGGGCTGTCTGCTGGCCCAGATTCCTGGACACTCAGTTTGAATAAGAAGGACACTGAGCAAGTCAGTGACTTGCCCAGATGCCGTGGCTTGGAGCCTGGCCCCAGATCCTATGTTTTCTATGTCTCTTGGTGGTTTCCATTCATTTCCAGGGTCAGACACTGCTGTAAGCCAAAGGTCAGGGGATGGGCTGTGGTTTGCTATGGACAGAGGAAGAGTGGTTAATAGGGAAGATGCTGAGACAAAGGTGACCCACGGGAGAGGGCATGGGGCTGGTAAGACTGGAAGTGGTATGTGTGTGTGTGTGTGTGTGTGTGTATGTGTGTGTGTATTGTTGAGGTTTGTTCTTGCTGTCTATTGTAATATAAATGTGGGTCCCCAAGCCTGAAGTCTAATGTAGACCTGTGACCCTGACCCCAGATTATTTATGATTGGTAAATAAAGATGCCAACAGATAATAGCTGGGCAGAAGAGACAGAGGTGGGGTTTAGGTTTTCCAGACTTGGGGTCAGAGGAGAACCAGGAGGAGAAGAAAATACAGGAAGAAGGAGAAGCTGCCATGGGTTAGGTGAGCCATAAACATACGGCCCTGAGGGCTGGCCAATTGGAGTTAAGAGCAGCTCAGATGAAACACAGTAATAAACTGGGTTCTCAATAGGAAAGTAGATCCTAATAGCATAGAGGGTAGGCATCTGCTCAGCTCTTTATGCTATTTAAGGCTTATTGTAAATATAAAGGTTGTGTGTGTCTTTTATCTGGGAACTAAATAGCCAAAGGTGGGGTAGAAAACCGCAGATTGGGATTAAAAATTTCTAATATATATTATATAATACATATGTTATGTATTTTATGTATATAAAAAATGTGTATATGTGTGTGTTCACAAGTGTGTGCATGCGTGCTTACATGTATATGCATGCCTGTGTATCTATATATGTGTATGCACACGCATGTGTGTTTACTAGTGCGTGTGTGTATGCATGTCTGTGTGTGTGTGTATATTATATATATTATATTATATATATGTGTGTGTGTGTGTGTGTGTGTGTGTGCGTGTGCATGTGTGTATTCACTAGTGTATGTGTACTTGTGTGTGTATGCATGCCTGTGTGTCTATACGTGTGTGCATGTGCATGTGAGTGTGTATGTGTGTGTCTCCTTGACTGGAGCAGGGTGAGGCGGAGAGTGACATCACTATATATCTCCAGTAAAGTCATACTGCCTATACCAGTCTCTACCAGCTGCATCCTAGGCGGGAAGAAGCCTCTGAGCAGGGTGCCACACCCTAATAGCACAGATATCTAGAGACACTGCTGTCCCTACACAGTGTGAATGTCACATGTTAAAGACAAACTGCTTTGTTGAGGCTCTGGGTGTGGTGGCAGGAGCAAGCAGATACTAACACCTGGGTGCTTGCACATCCCTGGTTCTGTACACACAGCAAATCCCACCCCAGTCTCTGTTGACAGTACAAACATCAGCTTTCCTGAGAGGTACTGTCCTGTCCTGACTGTCCTTCCGCAGTGGTGGTGGGGGTCCCCAGGCTTCTTCTGCCTTCTGGGGCCCCAGGTGGCCAGTTGCTTTGAACATGGGATTCAGACTGGCTGGCTGTGTGGCACCAACGGCTGCGGCCAGAGAGAAGACACTGGGACAAGGTTACATGGGGACACAGGACGGCTGTTCAGCAGAGATGGACAACAGCTCTGTGAAAGCCTCGAAGCTTCTCTGTGGTTTGGGCACAGGACAGAGGCCACATTGCTGGCCAATGGGGAGGCTGGAGGTAGGTGCAGGGTCCAAGGGACCTTGGAGGTCTGACTCACAGTCCTGATGGAGGGTGAGTTCCTATCTGTCTGTCCTCTCCACACAGATAATGGGTGAGGCCAGATATGCACAGGTCATCTACCTCCCCTGCTGGTCCAGCAGTCTAACCTGATTGCTTCCTTCCAGTCTCTTAGGAAGCCATTCAAAAAGACTTAGCCCCTATGATCACCCAAGCAGATGGGCATCTACATACAGCCCATTCGTTCATAGATTCCCGAGTGGGGCCCAGGGTCAAAGGTTCAGATTTATCCAAGGTCAAACAAGCAAGTGGTATGTGTGGAGGGGGAGGCAGAGTGGTGGTAAAGCCAGGATGTGGACCAGGACTCACTTCATTCCAAAGCTGGACTGGGGTGTGGACCACGGGTAGCTACAGTAGTACTTGTGGCACTCTCACAGTAGTACTTGTGCCAGCCTGCCCTGAGACTCCTTCCTCAGATCACCAGTGTGTGCTTCAGTTATTCCTGTGGTCTGGATGCTGGTGCTGACCAGTGACAATGCCCACCCAGGATATCACAAGCCTCATAAGAGCTTATTCCCAGCTGATGCTTCCTTATGGAGGACGTTAGCAGGCCTGGGCCCTTCCTGGCCTCATCAGGCTGGGGTGAAGATCTCAGCAGAGGAGTGACTCTGCTAAGGCTCCTGGGTGGAGGTAAAGGCCCCAAGGAGAGGAAGTATAAACAGTTGCTTTCACCACATGCCTGTGACACTCAGAGGCAAGAGAGAGGACTGAGGATGTGCCACCGTGATACGAAGTTCCTTGTTCTCCCACCAGCAATGGAATCTCACCTTTTTCTAGGGGCTTCTACTAATGGTGTAGCCCTCCTTCCTGATACAGTTCAGACACTGGCCCAAGAGACCTCTACCCTCAGTGGACATGGGGTCTTTGTTCTCAACATAGTGAGGACTCACACAAATTGTGGTGAGCAAGGGCCAGAAGGGTACAGCAACTCAGGATGTCTCTCCTTCCCTTCCCTTTCCAGATCCTTTCTTGCAGATACTTCCTGGTTCTTCTGCCTACCTGTGACCTGCTCTCCAGAGCCTCCACTGTACACACCAGTCACTTCCGAGTTCCTTGCCAAAGCTTGGGTCTCTCTGAAGAGGCTTCAGTCTTCATTCTCTCAAGTTGGTTTCCCTCTCTCCACCCTGCCTTACCCTGCAGGAGCTCCTAGGATCCCGGAGCCTGCCCTCCTCTACCTGCTCCTGACTCCACCCACTCCCTCCCTCCTAGTCCCACTGCTCAACCCCCAGGGGCTCCACTTGCTTGTCTTGTCTTCCCCACTGGGGCCTTACCCCACCTCCTTACCCTTCTTGTCAGCAGCACACAGTGGCTACATCACCTGTGTCTAGGTTGGTTCAAGGGTCCTGGGGCGTGTTACCAAAGGATCTCTGCTGGGGGTCCTGTCCACCTCCCATCTGTAAAGTGGGAAGCCCCTCCCACAGAGCTTGGACAGACTCACTCTGTGTTGTGTGATGTTTCCTCCACTGTGGCTCTCCTAGTTTGCTTTCTATTGCTGGACTTGGGAGAGGAAAGGATTTATCTGGCTTACACATCCAATTACGGTCCGTCATTGAGGGATGTCAGGGCAGGAGCTCCAGGAGCCAGAGGCAAGAACCATGGAGGGATGATGCTCACTGTCTTGCTTCCTTTGGTTGGCTCATCAACCTTCCTTATACAGCCCAGGACCACCTGCCTATGGATGACACCACCCACAGTGGACTGGGACCTCTTACATCAATAATTAATCAAGAAAATGCCACACAAACTTGCCAACAGCCCAAACTGATGAAGGCATTTTCTCAATTGATGACTCTTCCCCAGATGATCATATTTTATGTCAAGTTGACAAAAAAAAAAAAAAAATCTAACGAGTACAAATAATTGGTTGAGGCTGGAAGCCTGGCCAATGGAGTTCTCTCAAGCAATCCTACACTCCAGTGGGATTCTCTCCAGCAACTCTGGCACCTGATGCCAGTGGCTACTGACAGCCAGGTCGAGCGGTGGCTCTATCTCCTCTGAATGTTGTCTTGAAACTCGTTTGTCCTCCCAGATGGCAGCCTCTTTTAAAGCTTCTTCAGTGTGGCTCCTTTTCTGGCTACAAGTTTCCTCTGCCCAGTGGCTCTGTGCCTTGCTGCTGGCCAGGACCTGAGGTAACCCTAGCCAGCTCCCTCCAGCAGACTTCATGTGGCTGACCCCTCCCCTGACAGGCCTGGTGCTGCTGTCTCCTGGCACTGCCATGTTCTACCATCACTCCCTAAAGTGGCAGACGGTAAGGAGCTTTGCCAAATGCCTGTGGGGATACAGACAGGGCACTCAGCTGCCCGCCTCCTTCCAAGGGCCTTTGCAGCTTTCTTACTGGGAAATGGAGGAGGAGGGGGCTGGGAAGGACTAGAGATCCACCCCCCCATCACCTCCTCCTGCCTATCACCAGCATGGCCAGGAAGAATCAGACTACATCGGAGGAAGGATGAAAGCTCAGAGATGGAGAGACTGGATGAGGGGACCTTAGAGCCTAAGACAGTCTCTCTTTGTCCTGTTAACATAGCTTTGGGAACAATTTCAAGGTCACTGGGATCTCTGTGGGTCAGATGTCCTCTTGCCCAGCCCACCAGCTGCTTCTGAGGGCCAAAGTCAGAATAGAGGCACCAGGAATCAAAACAGCCATTATGAAGAGTCACCAGTATAAGAACAAGACCGTGGGCAGTGGTAGAACCAAGGACATCCCATTCCTGTCCCTCACTGCCCTCTGCTGTTAAGTGCTGACCTAGGGTGACTGGGAGTGGAACCTCTCTGGGTACCGAAGCACCTGTGAATCTGGGCTGAGACCCAGGCTGACTCAAAGGGGAAGCTGTCCTGCCTGACCCCCGAGTTCCCCAACTGGTTTCACTTTAGCACCATAGCTAACTTCTCGGGTCTGTTCTGTTGAGTCCTGGAGTTTCTACCCACCTTTTAGGTTTCTCTCTGCATGTACCTTCTGCAGACATGTGCCCAGGCCTGGTGCCTGCCCTGCTGGCTCTGGACTGTGCAGTGGCCAGAGGTGGGTCTGTGCTAGGCAGCTGCAGGTGTTCCACCTTGGAGTAATGACAGTAGCTGATGGCTTAACAAGTGGCTCTTGGGAGGTGGCATCTCAGCTGGGCACAGCAGGAGGGCCATTTGAAGAGGAGGACAAAGCCCTGAGTGTAGGAGACTCCCAGAAGTGACCAAGGAGATTGGGGAAGTGTGTGTGTGTGGCCCACGGGGATCCCATAGAAAGTGTGAGTATAGGATTTGGAGCCTACCTCATGGTGAGCCCTGGCTTGTCACTGGGTGACTCTGAGACTGTCATCATACCTGCATAGTTGGGGTAAAATCCTTCAAGTCCATGGGCAACGTCTCTGGGGAGGCCTCATAGGACAGGTAAGTCCCCTAGGCTCCCTGGATGTGAAAAGCTGTGTGGTAGACACTGGGGTAGTGTCTGTGAGCAGGAGTTTCAGGTCTGGCCTGGGCACAGCGGCTGTCCACCTGAAGTGGGTCAGCTCTGTATCTCTGTGCCCAGAGGTCATCAAGCAGCTTTCAGCTAAGTGTTCTGGTGTTCTGGGCCAGCTTTGAGTGTGCTCCAGCTGAGCCAGAGCAGAGGGAGGTATAGAATGGTAAGATTGTGCTAGAAAACCCTGGCCTTGTCAGAGTGCCAAGTGGACCTTGTGTCCAGTGCCAGGCCCATATAGTGGCTGCCTGGAGCCCTGGGCAGGAATGATGATGGTGCCCTTGGTTTAATGGAGAAATTACAGGGATCAATTAGTGATGTCTGCTGTGGACACCTGTTGGGTTTGTTTGGTTCTCTTTCTCTCTCTCCCTTTCCTCTTCTCCCTCCTCTTCCCATCCTTTTCCTTCCCTCTTTCCTCTTCCTCCAGTGCCAGGAGAAGACACCTAGGGCTTGATGCAGGCTAGGCAAGCAGGGACCATTGCCACAACCCTGGTCTCTGCTCTTGGGTTTCTTGCAGTCCCTGTCTGCTTTCACCCCTCTGGTGTAGGATGAAGCAGAGAACTATAAGCCACGGGATACGGTAGTTCTAGCAGTGAGTGCTCCAGACAAGGGTTCGAGACTCCCAGGATTGGGAAAGGGTATGTGTGGTCCATGAGGAGTCTATGGAAGATGCAAGTAAAGATTTGGAGGCTACTGCCTATGGTCTTGGGTAAGTCTGACCTCCTGGGGCCAGTGTGTCCTCTGCACCCTGGCGAGAAGGATGAGAATGAGGTCTGTGACAGAAACAGCCAAGGGGATGCTCTGTGGTGGGCTGGACAAGTGGGCTGATACAGTAGGGACTGCGAGGAGCTGAGTGTCTCATCCATGTAGTAACACATCCCATGTTTCCCCTTAGCTTCCCATGACATCACCACATTAGGGAAATGTGGGGTGGCATGGGAGGCTATGAGGGTCCCCAGGCACCCCATTTAACTCTACCACTCAGTTCTCTGACTTCATCTGTAAGGTTGGCATTATCTGTGTGGATTAGAGCTGGGTGTGGCACTAGGGCCTTTGAGAAAACGCACATTTCAGCCCTGTCCCCTTGAAATCCTCAGGAGCCATTTGTGTCCCCCTCTCACCTGGGAACGGAGGGGTCCTATCCTACATGACTTTCTTTAACTGTGCCTCAGTTTCTCTTATCTGTACATTGGGGCTAGCATGGGCTAGAGTGCAAGGGCCTCCCGATTCCCACTTCACATGATTCAGATCCAAACCTGTTGCTAGGAACCATTCAGACTAAAGAATGTGAACGGCTGCCACATGCCAGTTTGACCCAGCAAGGGCTGCTCTTGGTTTCAGCCAGCTCCAGGTTGATGGCACATATCTGTCACCAGAGAAGACACAGACCAAGGGTGTGTGGCCAAGCTACTGAGGGGTGGCTGTAGGGTAGTTGGAGGATCCTGGAGACAAACAAACTCAGGGAGATCTCAGAATAGCATTTCAGCCCTGGAGGGGCTTTGAGCACCAGGGATGGAGTCCACAGCAGGTGTGGGCCTGCAGGAGCACAGAAGCATAGGTCTCCCTTCCTTGTGGCTCAGCTAGACTTCTCTGGCTTCTCCTGTGTCTTCCTAGCTTCACTGACCCTCCCGGATCACCTCTCTCATTCCAGATCAATGGCTGCCCAGTAGACCCCATTTTGCATTTCAGACACCTCTGAAAGTAGGGTGCTTACTAGGGGCCTCCTCTTGACCCTTCTTGGGGAGTTTTAAGCTCACTGAGTACCGTCTGGGGGAGGGAATGGAGCCAGGGGTCCAACAGGGACTAGCACAGGGCTGCAGTGACAGGGAGGGCTGGGCAGGCCCTGCTGGCTCTCCTGGGGCCCTCCCTGTGGTGCTTGGGGGAGAAAGAGAGAGCCCGAGGCAGTTCCGAATCTGTGCCTGGCACAGTTGGCACAGACTATGAGACAGGCATCTTATTACAGGTGAGACAACACAAGAGTGCCTGGCCCAGGACCCAGAGACAGGCTCAAGCCTGTCTGACACCTCAGGCTGGGTTAGCCCCAGCTGCTTCTATTGCCTCTCTCAGAATGGTGGTGAAAAGGACTTCTGGCAGGAGAGGGTAGGGCAGCACTGTGTGGTGCAGGGACTGGCTCCAGGGTTTTCCTGGTGGCTGGCGGTGCTGGATGCCAGGCCCGTCCAGATGCCCTCTTGGCTTTCAAATCCCATTCAAATCTCAGAGGCTCAGACAGAGTGGATGCAGGTTCATCCGTATAGGATTTAGTCTTGAAGATGATGGAGGATACTGATGTCCTAAGTGTGCATCTGTGTGTGTGTGTGTGTGTGTGTGTGTACCCTCACTAATGAATAGTAAACAGGTGGCCAGGTGAGCAGGAGCCAAGGGATGGCATCCCAGAGCTATGACCCAAAGAAAAAGATGTCTAACACCGAACACCTCAGCTACGGCCTCTTGACCGTGTGTTCTCCTTTGGTCCTCTTACCTGCCCCATTGATCCTTCCTGAAGGGCAGGAGCTGGGGCACTGTGGAGTACACAGGCGGCCACAAACTCCTCCACTTGGCTCAGCATCTTCCTCTAGAAAGAAGGAAAAAACCATTTTCCTCCGGAGTCAGCGGGGTCACATGAGGCACAGCAGCCATGTGTGACTGGGGACACTTTGTTCTACGTTTGGAGCCTGCGGGCACTCACAGTCTTTCCCAGAGCAGCCCTGGGATCACCTGACCCCTTGTGCTTTTTCTCTGGAAAGACTGACTCAAGAGCTACCTACCCCACCCGGAACCCAGACTGCACCCCTCAGTCCTGTTCTCTCTCTCTCTCTCTTCTCTCTCTCTTTGTCCACATTCCTTTCTTGGCTTGTGAGCCTGGGCACTCTGCAACCTCTTCTTTGCCCTTACTGTGTCCCCCAGTGGTCAACAGGGAGTAGCAGACACTTAGCTTCAAAGCCACACTATCCAGAGTTCCTTATTCAGTGGCAGCATGATTTCCCTGTTCCTCCAGTTCTGTGTCTTTGCCAGGCCCCCAGGTTGTGATTATGGTTGGCCATGAGTTCTGGCCCGCTTTGGGCTGCTCTCATGTTTCAGAAATAGCCACCGAGACCTTGAGAGCTAAAGTGTGGTAGGGGATGGCCAAGTTTTTCTCTTCTCTCTCTCTCTCTCTCTCTTCTCTCTCTCTCTCTCTCTCTCTCTCTCTTTGTGTGTGTGTGTGTAGAAGACAGACCAGAGAAGCCTTTGGGGCAGGGCTGGGCCTAGCCAGGACCCTGGACAGCTCAGCTGAGCCCCAAAGAACTTGACTGGGAAGGTGGGGGCTTTAAAAGCACAGGAAGGAGTTGCCTGGCACCAGACTGCAGAACAGAATAGAAGGGACGGTGGAGTGTGACTATATGGTGAAGGCTGGCCTCACAACTTGACTCTCTACTAGCTAGACAGGTTTTGAAACCTTTGGGGCACCCCCCTGCCCCGTGTTTTTTAATCCATCAACTGAGGCTTCCTCCCCTTTGTGGGGAGGCTGCCTCTTGCTGGGATCCGTGCCAGGCTGTTGCAAAAATAAGCTGGCTATAAGACAGCTGGGAAAGTTCCTTAACAGCTACAGAGGACTCAGACATCACGGAGGGCCTGAGGACAGAAGTACCAACATTCAAAGCCATCCATCAGTGACTTGCAAGTGGGGACTCAAAGGCATCGATGGCCAGGACCTGTCTCCTTGTGAGCCATTGGATATGACTTCTTAGTTTCTGTATATGACAGGGGTGGCCTCCCTGTCCAGAGACACCCATCTGCTTCCCACCTAGCTTTTCATGGGTCACATGAGGTTAGTACTATGGTATTGACGGGGCTCCTGAGGCCTGAAGGAATCCTACATCTGTCTGTCATCTGTCTATCTAATCTGTCTGTTTATCTACCATCTAATCTATCCTATCTATCTATCTATCTATCTATCTATCTATCTATCTATCGTGTTTGTGTGTGTGTGTACCTCAGTGCACATGTGGAGGTCAGAGATGACCTGTGGGGATCAGTTCTTTCCTTCTGCCCACCATGCAGGTCCTTGGGCTTAGCAGCAAGCACTGTTCCCAGCTGAGGCATCTCGCTGGCTCACCATGAAAAATTCTAGCTAGAGATGAATACAGGGAGCCCCCAGGGTCTTTTTTCCTACCTTGTCCAGTTCTCTGTCATAGCCCTTCCTCCTCAAGATGAGAAAATGGAGACTTAGAGAAACATCAGAATACCCAAGGTCCCAGACAAGTTAGCAAAAATCTGAGGTTAGAATTTAGATGCCCACACTTGGTACCTAAAGCTTATGGCACTGCAACTGTAACAGTGTTAGGTGCCAACTGCATACCAAGTGCACTATTCTCAAGGCAGAGGCCATTGATGAACTGTACTGAAGGAGAGATCAAAGTTCTGGGTCACAGAGTTAAGGGGCAGGGCAAGAATCTGAACTTGTGTTCACGGCATATTTCAGGAGTTGGGGAGCAGTCACAGTACAGTGAACTGGGGGTTGGGGGAGAGGACTCCATAGCTGTGAGTACCCTCTCCTTGGCCTTTGAGCATGGAAGTCTCAGATGAGGTCTGTGTCACTGCATCAGGATCCAGACAGACTGAGGCTAGCAGAAAGAGACCAGAGGTGACTGCGTGGGGGCAGAGTTTACCTTCATTTCCTCTCCTTGGGTCTCCAGCACACAGTAGGCACCTAGGAAATGCTTCCCATCAGAAGGAGCCTCCCCGGCTGGTTCAGCAGTGAGAATCGGGTGCTGTTTCTATCAGTCTTCATGAACAAGACCACTGTGTTAGTAAATTTTCCATTACGCAGAATGTCTGCTGTCTGTGCAGATGGGCTGCTCATTTAGGAGGGAGTCTGTCCTGTGGTCTGTCCTGCCCACTCCATATTCCTCATCCCTGCATCATTTAGAGCCATTCACTGATCATTAGTAGACCCCGTGGATACAGCATCAATCCTGGGGCCTGACCTCTAGGGTTCAGCCTGGACTGGGAGAGGAGTGGGGGTTACCTAAGGCAGGGTGTGTTCAAGCTCAGTGCCTAGGTCTGAGGTGATACAGGTGATGAGGGGTCCTTGGTGGTGAGCTCACACTTGGTTCCAAACAGGCGGAGTGCCAGGCACACAGTGGGTGTTCAATAGATGCACGGTAAGAGATGGTATTCTGGGAGCTGAGCTCTGTGAGAATCCAGCCTTGGGAGGACAACAGTCACCAGAATGTCCTGTGTCTCTGCTCTTGTCCCCTAAAGGCTGAACCCTTGGCAGGCAGCAGGGAGAGCCTGCTAAGCTGCAACCTTATCTCTCAGGTAGGCAGGGCTGTTCTCTGAGGCACAAGGTGGTGTTATAGTCTTAGGCGGGAAGGGGTTGCGGGGTGAATTCTGCAGAGTATAGGAGAGAGAAATGGGGTCCCACTGGGAGGAAACACTTCACCATCCGTCTCTCTGCCCTAGCCTCTCCCGGACCAGGCCCACTCCCTGACTGGGATGCCAGGATGAACCCTCTCAAAGCACAATCTTGGCCAAAGCCTTCAGTGGCTCCCCAGCACCTTAAGGAACTCCATGGACTTAGCCAATGCCCAAGAACCTCACCTCCTTGGCGCTCTCTTTCTTTTTCGTCTAACTCCACAGAGCCTCACCATCCCACCCTGCCAGGGCCCTGGCCTGTACCAGCTCTACCTAAAAGGTTTATATTTTCCACCCTGGGCATGATCTTACCTGATGTGGCATCTCCACTTTCAGGAAGCCACTCCAGGTGGCTGTCCCCTCTTCTCACATGTGCCTTATCTCCCTCTGCCTCTCTCACAAGACTGGGCTCTCCTTCAGAGCAACTCAGGCCCCAAGTGCCAACTGAAGTGTCCTTGGGGGTCTGACCCTAACCATCTGAGAGAGATGGTAGACTCTGTGATGAGCAAGTAGAAGGACCCACAAACATTGTTAAGGGGTGTTGGGTGGGCCTCCCTCCTAACTTCATTGTGGGGAGAGGCTCGGGCTAGAGTGACTCCTGTTTCCTGCCCATGCTAGGCCCTGTGGACTCCTCTCTACCCTGGTCAGAGAAGGGGTGGAGGGTGTCTTTAGCCTCTCAAACTTCCCACTGGAGAGATCTCTATGTCTCATCCTCTCTGCGTCCTGGGGCAGGGTCTCCCGGAAACCTAGCGCTGGGTCCTTTGCCTCCCAGACTGGCTTACCTGCCGATTCTGGGTTTCTAGGTGAGGCCACTGTGGGCCACCCAGGAGGCCAGGCTGGGAGACCAGGAGTCAGAAGGAGCTCAGCCGGAGGACCCCGGCCTGATCCAGTTGAGGGAGGGGGGAGGTGTCCGCGTGTCTCCAGGGACAGAGCACCCTGGTGGCCCTAGGTTGGGGTCCTAGCCGCGGAGCGGGTGCCCGGGTACCGGGAAGGAGCCACGCACGCCCCTGCACGCGGTGCCTAGCGCGGCGCGCGGCTCCGGAGGTGAGGGCGCCCCGCCCCGCTCCCCTCTCCAGGCGCTAGGCGGCCGGGGCTAGGGGCTGCGTGGAGAGGGCGCGGGGCGGCCCCTGAGCGGCGGGATGCGGGCTCCGGGCCCGGGAGGGCGCCGAGGCCCCAGGCGCGGCCGGGGGGGCCGGGACCCGGGTGGGAGGGCGCGCGGGGCCGGGGCCCGAGGCCGCGATCGCGCTCCTGCGGGGCCCGGGCGCGCGGGCGGAGCGGCGCGGCGGCGCGCGGGGCCGGGGCGGCGCGGAGCCGGGCGGGGGAGGGGGAGGGGGCGCGGGGAGCCCCCCGCCCCGCGAAGGAGGAGTCTGGCTCCCACTCGCAGCCTCGGCCGCGCGGCGCAGAGGCCCCCGCCCCTGCGCGCCACCCTCGCGGGAGCCGGGCCCCCGCCGCCCTCCGCGCGCGCTGCTGCTCGCGGCCGCCGAAGAGGAGCCCGGGGCCAGGTAGGACCCGGCCGGGCCGGAGTGCGCGCAGATCGGGTGCGGGCGGCGGGTCAGAGGGGGCGCGGCCGGGACACTGTCCCCGCACCCGGGGGCCCCGCGGCGCCCGCAAAGTTACTTTGGCCGCCTCTGCCTTGCCCGGGGCGCGCGGCCCCGGGTCGGCCACCGCCGCTGTGCAGCCCGCGGGGCCGGTGCCCGCGGGAGGGGGCTCGGCCGGGGCCGCGCGGTCAGCGAAACTTTTCCCAGGCTGGCCGGCTGCCGCTGACTGCTGTTGGAGTAGCCGGTGGGAGGAGAGAGGGCTGGTGGGGTGCAAGTGTTGATGGGGGTGGTAACAATAGCCACCTCCTGTTGTGGAGAGCCTACTGTGTGCTGCCAGCCTCTGCTGACTCTTGGGGGAGAGGGTGAGGAGGGGACGGATGCTGGTCAAGTGGCTACTTTTGCTGGTATTGCTGGGAACTTCACTAACACCCATGTGTCGTCCATCCATCCACCCATCTACCCATCCATCATCCTCCCTTCACTCATTCAACACACTTATTGCTCTCTGCTGTGCCCCCTCGGAGGCTTCAGTGACTAACCAGACAGCACTCAGTCCTTCAGGACAGTGTTTCATGGAGTGCCCGAGCTAAAAGCCGGTGCCTCTGTGTGTTTATTTTGGGACATGATACAGGAGAGAGAATTCAAACACAGCCTCCTTGGTTTCAGGCAGGGGTAGAGGAATGATGTTGTGTGAATGAGCATAGGAGACCAGTTGTAGGGGTTGGAGACTCACCGTTTTCCATTCCCTCCTGACCCTCTGGGCCCAGGCTCAGTGGTTCATTGAGGTCAGGACAAAACACATTGGAACTGGATGCCATCCCTGTCCAGCTAGTCTGGTGGGGCTGTCTCATCCTCACTACCGGACTGTCCTCTCTCCTTCAGCATCCTTTCAGAATTGCACCCCCCTTCTTCCCCTGAATGACTGGGAGGAGAACGAACTGTTAACAATTATAAAATTAAACCCCGTGAACAAAAGTGAGGCACCGTTGAATGGTTGGGTTCCTTGCCGGTTTATGAATGGTCGTGGCAGACTTGCTAGCAGGGATCAGCTATATTAGGGGGATCTTGGTGGGGCAGGGAATCTCTTAGGCAATAACCATGTTAAAACCCCAACTGGCCTTGCCCAGAGGAAAATTAAAACAACTTCAGTAGTATTTGACACATGACTAAAAATGCCCTGGGGGAGGCTGGACAGGTGACTGCTCCATCTCAGCTAGAAGCCAAGGCATTAGGAGACCATCTGGGTAGGGTACCCAGGCAGGGGGAGAACGCTAGGCTTTGGAGCTGGTGGTCACAGGGAGGCGTCTGAAGCAAGGCGCAGTCTGCAGGGGACTGCTCTGTGGGAGCATGCATGCTAATCTGTGCACCACCCGTCTCCCTGCAAATTGGCTTTCCAAGTGGCAGCCCCTCAACACTTATAAAATCCCCTTTTGCTCAAGATGGATTTCAGTGAAATGGTTGTGTCTCTTCCAGTTTCCTGAGAGTTGGAAGAGTGTTAATTGGCTCATGGCCGCTCAAAAGACAATGTTTAGTCTTGAACATCTATTATCGTGTGTTCGGAAATGGTTCTGAGTAGGGCTGCCTCCTGATTTTACTCCTCAGCCCGAGGAATTCGGAGAGGGTCTGGAGAGTGAATTAGATTCCTTCTAAGTTGGTGAGGGGTGTGTGGGTGACACAGCTGAGATGTGAACACTGTGTGGGGTGGTGGTCAGGGCCGTTCACACTCACCCAGGCTGATGCCTCAAATTTAGCCACCACTGGACCAGGTCTAGGCTAATGTAGGAGATGGCTAAGGAGAGCATTTCTCAAAGGGCCCAGTTTGTATCAGGAAGATACTGCTAGATCCATGGAGCTCAAGTAAAGCAGTTTCATAAAAATATTCCGTCCACCCGTGGGGCTGCTATGGGCTTCATCCATCCAAAGCGAGTCCATTTATCCCCTCTTGAACTTGCCATCGGTCCACCCGGGCAGCAGCAGCTGGTTATTCACCACACACAGGACACAGCTCCCTTCTCTGTCTTAAGAACTAAGAATGGAGGCTGGATTTCATTGAAGGAGCACATGGAGGATGGGGTAGTGTGGGGGGTGAGATCAGCGAGTTCTCGACCTATGGGAAGGAGGACGCCATTGCCAAAAGATAGTCGGCGGCATTTAGTCTCTCTGATTGCCTTCACTCTTCCAACCTCAGGCCTGTGAGCGATCACGAATAGTGGGGCAGAGGAAATGAATGGGCCAGGCGAGACTTCCAACAAGTAAATATGACACGCAGAAAAACATGCAATTAGCGGAGGTTAGTGAATGCCTTTCAAGTCCCCAGTGCGGCAGTTAAGGGTGGAGCTTCTCCCTTATCCCGGAACTGTCTGTCAAAATCCTTGAAGTGATAACATGACACGTCTCTCTCACTAACCCTCCCTCACCAGAACAAAAAAAGGGTCTTTGCATGTGGCCGCCCTACAGTAGTACACTCCTGTTCCTGGAATTCTTTCCATTCAACCTTTGTCTGCACCTCAGAATTGAAGGGGCTGGTAGCCGTGGCTTCTCTGGGGCTCAGGCCCAGAAATAGGTTCTCAGACATGTCCCCATATACAGAGCCAAGTAGCTGGCCCCTCAAGGTGAGAGGCAGGCTTGCTCACGAAGTCTCCTTTCTACTACAATGCTTATACCCTCTGTGGCTAGATATATCTGACACTCAGGGTCCAGGGAGGAAAGCAGGCAAAGGTGGTACTTTCTGAAGCAAGGACCATTTAGTGTGGGCTATGCCAAGCATGAGGAAAGCCATCCCTTGCATCCTGGTCCCTGGTGTGTGTCATCACCATATTGCCTGCCAGCGTCGTACAGAGACTGCCACTGATATTGCTCAGGTTGTATCTGAAGAAGAGATTAAGAAGTGAGAATCGAAAGCAACTCCTAGGGAAGGAGAGAAAAAGAAACAACCAAAAAACAAGCCCCTCTTTGGAGGTGGCACCAGGCAGAAGCATTTCCAGAGTCATGCAGCTCACTGTGGCAGTCTTGGTGACTTGGGTAGCCAGTATGCCCCTGACACAAATGGTTTCCTTTACTTCAATTTTTTTCCTCTAAAGAAAGAAGGCTTAATTATGCTCTGTCTGTATTTTCAACACTTATGGGACAATCCCAATTTCATTAAACAAGAGCAAAACCAAAAACTAACTGACAAACAAAAAGACAGACAAACAAACAAACAAACAAACAAAAGCCCCCAAAAACCTTAACTAATCAAGATTATACGTTTGCTTGGAACTCAAATAGTGACTTGAGGTAAGGGATCTTCTCTGTGAATTTCTCTTCCATGAACTTGGCCAGTAAAATGTCAGAACCTGGTCCTTCAACATATAGGGAAGCTAGCTCACTCACACACTCTGACTCTGTCTTTCTGTTTCTCTGTCTCTGTGTCTCTGTCTCTGTCTGTCTCTGTCTCTGTCTGTCTCCTCTTTCTGGTAGGTTTGATCTCATGCATCCAGGCTATTTCCTCTCCTCACTACCCTACAGATACCTGCAAGATCACCTGCCTATTGCAGCCTTCCCTTTCCATCCTTTCTCCCAGAGGCCTTGAGGCCGGGCACTGGTGCACGAGGAGAGACTTTCAGCACCACCAGGCTCATTTCGTTGCTCTAAGGAGAAAATGATGTCTGCTTCTCATTTCCAACAGGCGTATCACTCTCTTCCTCTCCGTTTCGTCTTCTTGCCTTTTTTTTTTTTTTTTTTTTTTAAAAGTACCAAGCTACAGCCTGCAAAGCTGCAGACTGCACCACACCTGAGAAATGCAAGCCCTTCCCGCATGGTGCCCGCCCCTCCTCTGTAACAAAGTGCTTTTGGACACTTGGCATCTGTGGAAAAGGTCGGTGTGCTTTCCCCGACACGCCCACCCCTGGCTTCCTGCGTTGTCTGAGTAGGGGCGTGGAGAATGGAATTTGCCTTTTGTAGGTTTGTCATTTGGGCACGTTAGTTAATTGATCACACTTTAGAAGTTTAATTCTTAATTGCAAATTCCCAAATGAGCACAAAAAATTAGATCTGAGCTTGTCTCGGAAACAGCCCCTCACCCCAAGACTCCTGCGTGGATCCCTGACAGCACTGACGTGGTTGTTCTTCAGAGGCGTCTGTCTGATAGATTTCCACAAGAGCCTTCAATCCACACTTACTTTCTTTGCAAATCGGATTTGCGTGTCAAGAGACTAAGACCTCTGTGCCTCGCCTCCACTTAGCCACGTATGTCCCCAACACCCTAAAGTACTGAGTGTGAGCTATCTGTGTGTGTTCGCGCGCGTGTTGTGTGTGTGGATGCAGTGCTAACTATTACACACTTAACCCTTGGTGTGTGTGTATGCGTGTCTGTGCAAGTGTTGGAGACGCTACCGAGCAGCTTCTTGCCACAGCCCTGCAGATGCTCAGGCCTCTAAGAGTTCTGTTTTGATAACTAACAGCATGGTGTGGAAGGAAAAAAAAAATGAAATGGGTCCTCTCTCTGTTCCTTGCACAACTGTGGATCTGTTAGATGATATGGAAGTCCTGAGAATTGCAGTCGCTTATGGAGTGGAGCGCTGGTTTGTAGCCGTCTTTCTTTCTCTGCCTGAGCTGTGCGGCTTCGGCCCATCTCCAGTCCCCATCGGTGGCGGGAGTGGAGACTAGTCTGGATTTGGAGATGAGCTTGCTGAACCACGGAATTTGTGTCTCCAGTGAAGGGAATAAGTGAGCAGCTATTTGTGGCAGCCAGGACACGATCCAGTAAGTAACACTCTCGATGGTTCTGGAATAAAAGTACATAATTGGAAAAGGAAGCGTCACTGACTTGGGGGAGGGGCGGCGGAGGAATTAGAAAGGGAGATTTAAAATCTTGTAACCCTACGTTCAACATGGGCCTAGCTAAAAGGTTTTTAAGTGGTAAATGCTTTAAAAAGTCACTTGTGGTCGATCCTCTCTGGAGCACAGGGTCTATTTCACTCCATCTGTGGGTCTTTGCAGCTGCTCGGCTCTTCCTTCAGCTCGTCTGCTAGGACTTGGATGCCAGTCGCTGGCCAAGGGTTCTTGTCACCGGAGGCATGCAGTGGCATGCAGTGGATACAGAGGGAGGCCAGACTAGGCCCCGTTAGTTAGTTATTTCAGGACCTCGTGAGGCAGGCTCTGAGCTGCACCTCCCCTACCCCACCCCATCCTGTCACAGGGCTGTTTCTTTTTACCTTCCTTTGAATTCTTCTGCATTTTTTTTTTGTTATTTTATTTTTATACCCTCTATGATAGTTTCAGTTTAGCAATTAGTCAATGGCATATTTTTAATGCTTAGATGGAAATAAGGAAAGACTATACAGCTGAAAGTGATTATTGAGCTATTGTGGAGATTATGGTTCAAAAAAAAAAAGAAAGAAAAGAAAAGGAAATAAAAAGGAATCCTCCCTAAAACTCCATGCCTTCTACTTAAAAAAAATTATTTATTACATTTTAAAATATGTGTGTATGTGCGTGTGTGTACATGCCATGTCACACATGGAGGTTAGAGGGCAGCCTGTGGTTGTTAGTTCAGGCCTTCCATCCTTCCACCGTGCATCTGTGGGGCAGAACTCCGATCTTCAGGGTTGGCTGCAGGTGCGGTCACTTCAAACCCCTTAGGACTTTTCTGGTTAGTTATCCGCTGCTGTTTTATTTTTGTTTGGTTTTTGTTTTTGTTTTTGTCTGTGGGGACTGACCACAGGGAGCATTACTATGTTTTTTGTTTTGCTTTTTTCTCCTGTGACATTTGCTACATTCTAACAAAAGCCTGCACAAGCAGTATCTCTCCAGAGCTGGCTCTGTCTAGCTTTGCTCTGAGCCAGCACCCAGTGTGTTCACTGGCGCTTTGGGCTGGCTGGTTAAAGAGTCAAGGCATGCGGGAGCGTAGTCAAGGGAAGATCGCCTTGGAGTTCTGGTAGCTGCTGCAGCTGCTGGTACGACTGGTATTTCTCGTTCAGCCATGGATGGTTGGCTGAGTTCTAGACTTGGCACCACTATACTGTCTTCGCTTCGGGTTTTTTTTCTTTTCTTTTTTTTTTTTTTGTTAAAGGTGTCCCTGGAAGAGGTACATCAGTGGCTTTTTGAAGTGGTTGCCTTTGATTTTGGCCAGAGGCAAACTTTACCTTCCCAGTTTGAACACTTCTGGGAGCTAGACAGAGGCTGGTAACCATGGCACGGAACCTGCAGGCGGAATCAGCACTGTCCAAGGGTCTTAGACTTTGAGAGGTGGTGTGGAGGTAGAGGTGGGTGCTTGAACGATGCAGCAAAATAAATGTAGCTCCAGGCAGTGCGGGGCCACCTGTCCAGCGTCTTCCAACTGACTTCAGCAGTTAGATGACTGGCCATTTCCTCTGCTATTGCTGCCTTGTGTGTTTAGGGCCCCTTCTCGGTCTCTCTTCTTTCCGGTCTTTGGTACATGATCAGTGAGCTTCACAGGTGGGTGGAGGGTTCTCTCAGGCCACAGATTCTTCTACTTTGCCATCCGTGTGGGAGACCCAGGGCATCTGCTGCTCCTGTGACTCTAGAACCTTGAATACCAGGCAGGTCTTATATCCCCAGCTCTGCTACAAGACTAGGTCACTGGAGTCCCACAGCTGGGTATGTGCCGGGGAGGACAGTAGGTATTGGGCTGAGCTGTGCTCAGCAGTGCCCAGCAAAACAGTCAAGGGGTGTGTAGTGAGTGTATCCATCTACCTGTCTCAAGAGGCAGGGCACTGTGCCTTGCACAGTGATGAGGTAGGGGAGGTGGGTCCCCTAGGACTTCAGGCAGAGGAGGGAGGTTGTGATCATTTGATTATCTCTGCTGAAGTCTCAGAAGTTCC
This sequence comes from Mastomys natalensis, assembly GCA_021653895.1. Lineage (NCBI taxonomy): Eukaryota > Metazoa > Chordata > Mammalia > Rodentia > Muridae > Mastomys > Mastomys natalensis. Next base: position 506,942 of record JAJTUV010000102.1, read on the forward strand.
CTGCAGAATTCTGAGCTTCATTGGAACCATCTTATCTGAATGGATGAGACACTTATTTAGTACCTACGGTGGGTTGGAGCCTCAGTCCTGTGAGGGAGATTCAGAATCTGCACATTTGCAAGAAGAGCAGTGAAAGTTAATTTTCATCATAGTCTGTCACATACAAAGATTCTACATGTCCATTCATGCATGTATCCATCCATCTGTCATCCATCATTCACACATCCATTCATCTGTCCATCCACCCACCCACCCATGCATCCATCCATTCATGCATCTATGCATACACCCACCTGTATATCCATCTATGATCCATGCATCTATTCATCCATGCATCTATTTGTCTGTGCATACATGCATTATCCACCATTTAATACATTGGTTCCTCATTTATCACAGGTGCAGGTCCAGGACCAGTTTTGGGAGCTTTGATCAGGGATGCTTTGGGGGCAATAGGTAGAGGCACTGATGTAGCCTACGGAGGCTTGGTAGGACATCATTTCCAAGGCCTTGAGCCAGGAAACAGACGGTCATCCCCAGGGCCAGAGTCTTATAACAAATGCATATGTAGAAGCTTCCTACATATATCTTGTGGCCATAACAGTCCCAGTGGCCGAGCTGGTGCTGAGGAGGGACAGGAAGGTGTTGTCCTGGTATGTCCAGAGTCTGGGCTTTATGGGAGGCAGCAGCTACTCCTGGAAGGCTGGGTGTTCCAGAGGGAGTGGGGCAGAGTGAGTTTAGGCATCCTGGAGGCTGGTGTGGAGCTGCTGCAGTGAGGATCCACAACCAGCAGAAGACTAGGCAAAGCTGGGGTACATCTGTGGGAGCCGAAATGGGACCTTTACTCTGGGGGTCAGCTTTCCGTGCAGTGGGGTCTCAGCATGGCCTGCTTCTCAGTATCCTGGTCAACAACAGAGAGAGAGCCTGTCTTAGAAGACAAGACTTAAGGCAGTCTCCAAATGGAGGGGATTGTCAGTCAGTGCTGGACTAGGCCCAGAACTGTCAAACTCGATTTTCTTACTGGGGCTTTACAGAGAGGAGAGGAAGACAGGAGATTCCTTCCATCCTCTCTATTACTCCAACGGGAGACTAACACAGAATAGAAAGAATGTAGGTGATATGCCCAGCGTCCCACAGCACAGCGTCACCTGAACTCGTGCCCTGTGACCTCTTCACCCCAGAGGCCTGTTGGCAGATAGCCAGAGGGAGAATAACAGGAGGGCCGTCAGGGATGTTGCTCTGCTTTGGGGCCTCTGAACTTGCTTCCCCTCTGCCACCGCTCTCTTTTCCCAGGCTGGGAGTGTGGCTGGGTCACTCACCTCTCCTAATAGGTGACATCTTTGTAAGAACTCCTTTTGTGATGATCCAGTGTACAGCACCCTCACTGCATGCTACCCCGTTTCTAAGCTTTGTTTTCTGGAGGCAGGCTACTGTCTGAAAACACATTTTCTGTTTATGTATGCATTTACCCCCCTGCAACTTATTCTTTGGGGAATGGGGCCTCATTTGCCGTGTTTCTGTCTGTCTGTCTGTCTATCTGTCTATCTATCTATCTATCTATCTATCTATCTATCTATCTATCTATCTGATTTATTTTGCAAAGGGGACAGGGACAGCAAGTAGGTGCTGGGGATGTATTTGCTAAACAAGGTCAAGTTCTTCCTCCTCCTGCTCCTTCTTTCCTCCCTCCATCCCTTCCCTCTTTCCTTCCTTTCACCGGCTTCTCTCTGCATTTCACCTCACCCCTAGAGTAGTCCTGGCAGACCCCCTTTCCCCCCAAGACCTGTGAACTGCGTCTAGGTCACTCCACAGGACAGGGAACCAGGACTCAAGCCAGTCAGTCACCACACCACGCACACATGGTGCTCTGTTTTGGGGACCAGGTGTGAGCGTTTCCTAGCTAAAAGCCATTTCCGGGGAAGCTCTTCTCCCTCAGTGGACTGCAGAGCTGAATGCGGGTATGCTGGCGGTGGCTGCAACAGCCCCATAAACATGGAAGCTCAGGAGGAGGCACTGAGTTTGGGTTTCCTTGGTTTCTCTAGGCAGGACTTTTGGTGAGTCCTCTTTATGTGAAGTACAGTATGGCACAGTAGGGTCATCAACCGGGACTCTCTGCCTGCCTCTTCTCTCTGAGTCTTTTGCTGCCAGGCAGCTTTCCCACCGGGGCGTCTGTGTTGACACCTGCTTCCCTGGGGACAGCTGTAGTGTGTGTGTGTGTGTGTGTGTGTGTGTGTGTGTTGTGTGTGTGTTTGGCCTGGACTCTCCTTTATCCAAACCTAGCCCACTGTGGCCAGTACCCTGAGGGCTGATGGGATGGGGCTGGCATGGGAAGAGGACAGAGTCACTGCCAGGCTGGTGTTGTGTGCTAGGGAAGGACTCTGGCCAGACACTGTCCATCCATGTGTGCATCTGTCACTGTCCCATCTATCTGTCCATCCATCCATCCATCCATCCATCCATCCATCCATCATTTTCAACATCTCTGAAGCTTTGTGATGGCCCCCCAGGAGAGGCTAATATGAGATCAGAACAGTTTGCCTTTATTGAGTAGTTGTTGTATACCACCAGGCCCTGTGACAAACAGTTTACACGGGTGTCATCTTGTTTACTAGTCATGATTCTGAGGTTAGGACTATGGGATTCTTGTTCTTTTCACTTTGTGGGTGACCAGACAGCCCATGGGAGTGTAGGGCACACTGGTCACAGCTGGTGGCATACGGGGTGACTCAGGGAAGCTCTGCCCTCAGCAGATACCAAGGCTTCTCACCAGGACCCCAGAGGGAAGGTCCTGTCCAAGACCTTGTCTGCTCAGAGGTGATGGATGAGTGACTGGACAGGAGGACAGTGACTCAGATGGGGAGAGCAGGGTGGGGCCAGATGCTTGGGCTGGGGTTTCAGTTCTCTCCCCTCCCCTCCCCCTCCCCCTCTCCCTCTCTCTCCCTTCCTTCCTTTGAAAATGATTTTTTATAAATGATTTATTTATTTTTATTATGTGCATTGGTGTTTTGCCTGCATGTATGTCTGTGTGAGGGTGTCAGATCCCCTGGAACTGGAGTTATAGACAGCTGTGAACTGCCATGTTGGTGCTGGGAATTGAACCTGGGTCCTCTGGAAGAGCAGCCAATGCTCATAACTTGCTGAGCCATAAGGTCTTATGTAGCCCAGGCTAGCCTCATACCTACTGTGTAGGGGAACATGATTTTGAACTCCTGACTCTCTCTCCCTCTTCCTCTCAAGTTCTGGGCTTACAGGTGTATCTCATCACATCTAGCTCTCCTGGTGTTTTTGTTTGTTTGTTTTGTTTGTTTGTTTTTTTTTGAGGTACCCTACCTTGCCTGACAGGACTGCCCCTTTCTCTCCATGTTTTGAGAAGAAAAGAGATTATTGCTATTTTATTTTACCTTGTATGGGGATGATTGAGAATTTTTTTTAAGAATTAATAACCCGTTTCTTCTTGCACATAATTAAAATGTTCTCCAGTCTCTAATTTTTGTCATTTTTATAATCTAATTTGTTTTCGGAGTGTGTCGATTCCCTTTCCGAGCACAAAGCAAGGGGGATTTTTCTTCCTTTCATGTGCTTGGGATTCCAGTGTCCAGGAATCATTTAAACTACATGATTTTCTCCTTGGTTAAATACAGTGCAAAGGGGACCTGGAGGGATATTAAAAAGCATAACCCCAAACAACAAGCAAAAACCAAAATGAAACAAAACACCCCCCCCAAAAAAAAAAACCAAAAATCAAGCCAAACCAAACCAAACCAAATAAAAAAAATCCTTAAGTCCCTCCCTGCTCACACAGATAAAAAATTACTATGAACAGGCATGAGGGAACCGCGGTGTGAATAACCAGGCACAAACCCACCAGGACAGGATGCAGCTTCACTCTGTGCCTTCAGGCTCCACACAGCTGGCTCAGAATCTGCTGCAGGGGAGTTTTAGTCCAATAAAATCACACCTTCCCACTGAAAGAAAAAAGAAAAAGAAAAAGAAAAAACCCAAAACTATAGAATTCTCGCTGTGATTAAGCAGGCTCATAGATTGACAGATCTGGGATTCCTGGGATCCTGGTGGGGGCGGGGCACTGCATGAAGAGGGAGATCTTCTTACTTCAGCCTCCCTCCACCCACCCCTGGGGGCTACCACCCTGCCTCAGCCTAGGAATTGCGTGCACTGCTTGGAAATCCCCTTTCTCTGGGTGCATCTGAAAGATGTCTTAAGCTAAATTTATGTTGAAGGAGAAATTTTCACCCTGTGCAGTCCCCACCTGCACGACTTGCTGGGGTGTGTCTGTAGCTCTGTGGATGTGTTTTGGGAGTTATGTGTGGGTGGGGGGGGAATCCTTCCTGTTCCCATATCTGTAAAATAAAAACTTAGCTTCCCTGTTTACAAAACACCAGCCATTGTCTCGTCCCCAGCTCGGCTACTCTGTAGGCTCGAGAATCTGTCGGAGGGGAAAAAATGTCTGAAGTATTTAAACATGTTGGACCATGCATGCATCCGTCCATGGCATCTCCGCTTTTTCCCCCATGGTCCCCTCCCTCCGTTCTCTCTTCTTTTTTACCAAAGTATATTCATCAAACTGCTGAGATGGAAAGATTTGTAATGAGTTTTTGAGCTGTGTGCGACTGTGTTTCTCCCCCCCGTCCCTCCCCCACCCTCCCTCTCCCTCTTTCTAAATCTTCATCTGACATTAAATAAAACAAATCCCAAACAGATTAACTGTCGCATGGTTCTGCTCTGTCTCTTCAGTCTGTTCGCAGGTCTGGCGGGGGACCCGGCAACGGTCGTGGTGGTGGCAGCGGTGGTGGTGGGAGATGCCCGGGAGGCCCACGGAGGTCCATGTGGCGCCCTAGGTGGGATGCTGGCATCCTGAAGGCCGAAGCCCTGGCCCTGCTCCCCTGTGGCCTGGGCATGGCGTTCTCTCAGTCACACGTGATGGCCTCTCGACGGCACCAACATGGCCGACTCATCATCGAGGTGGACGAGTACAGCTCCAATCCCACCCAGGCCTTCACCTTCTACAATATCAACCAGGGCCGCTTCCAGCCACCACATGTGCAGATGTAAGTGCAGATGCCCAGGGAACTGTGGGTAAAGGGACGTGGGTGCCTCCTGGCTTCTGGTACACCTGCAAACACAGTCCTGGGCTTGTCGCCCAAAACCGCTCTCTGTTGCGGGACCACTGGGCTGCAGTTGGGAGGGATCTGAGGGAAGCCCCAGACTGGTGGCCCCAGGGACCCATGTTGGCCCTTTGTTCTGTTTTATTGGACTTGGTGGATGCTTTAGAAATGTTTGAAATGAGATGATTGTACGGAGAGATCTAAGATTTGATGATGAAACCAAAAGTTATGGATCCCAGGCTCCCTTGTTGGGGTTGGGGGTGGGGTGGGAGGATGGTGGAGTGGAATAGGGAGGGTGAGGTAGAGGTGGGGTGAAGATTAGGGGTGATGAGGTGGTGGGGTGAGGGTTGGAGGGTGGGATGGGGTGGTTGGAATATCTAGAGGCCAAGTTTCAGCTGTGCCTAGGGGTGTGACTTCTAGTCTGACTTCCTCCAACAGGGAAACCAAGTCACAGAGAGGGAGAAGGTCTTGTTGTAGGCCCAGGAGTAGGTTAGGACCCCATCCTGGACTAGCTGTCTCCTCTCCCTTTGTCTGACCCCAAATTTCTAAAGTGTCCTGTGGAGGAGGTCTGGGCTTCAACACCCTCTCAGTCACGCACACTTTCTCATTGTCTCAGGTGCCTTCCTGCTCTGGGTCACAGTCACCTTGATCTCACACAGAGGGGAGAGACTGATGGCTTCCTACTGACAGAGCAAGGACACAGCAGCTACACAGGGTGACCTGGTGTTGTGGGGTTCCTAGCCCCTCTCCAGAACATTAGGTTATCCCTGGGGGGGTATAACCCCCTAAGCCTCCTCTTGAGTAGGAGCCCTATTTCTGAGGAGTGAGTGTGTTCACGAGGTCCCAGCATCTGTCACTCAGGGACAAGGTACCATGAATGAGTAAGTTCCCCAAGCCCAGCGTGCAGAGGGTAGCAGAGTGGTGCGTGGCCACTCCTTCCTGTGTAGCTTCCTTCAACCCCCGTTCTATTCTGGGGAGATACTTGCCTGGGAGAAAGGCATTGACTGTGGCTGTTGTGTGGTCTGGAGGGGGATTCCAATACGGAATGCCTATTTTCCCAGCAGTACTCGCAACGATGCTCTTTCCGGTGGGAGTTTTTATTCCACGTGGTCAGAAGGTGTAGTTTTGGGGGGATATCTATCTGAGCATTGTGTCCTTTTTTGGGGTGTGTGTGGGCAGACTGGAAGATTTACACAGGCTGAATGCCCTGTGGAGGGCATACCTCTTCTTGGCCTTTGGGACCTGGCAGCCTGAGGCCAGTCTCCGTCTGCTTAGGCTCCCTTTCTTGTTGGTAGGATTGGAGATGAGACTGAAGTCCCTGACGCTGGACTGAAGTCCTCAGCCTGTCCAGTAGGAATGAGGGAGAGCCCAGGCCCTCAGACAGATCAACAGGGGATATGTGCCTGGGTTTGTAGGCACACCCATCTGTGAGTGTACTGGCCTCAGAGCTGTTGCCCTGTGGGGCTACTGTGGAAGGGGCTTCTCCCTGGGTTGGGTAGACCCATAGAGACCCTAGCCTGAGAAAAAAGCAGACAGGACAAGAGGAGAGGAAAGCTGAGGAGGGTTGTCAATTTTGGGTGTCAGGTACAACCTTTGATAAGGAAGATCTACTAAGACTCTGGGGGGGGTGTTTGGGAAGGGGTATTAGGATTCCATGAGCCAAGCAGGAGTAGAAGGTTGGAGCCGCAGGGCATGGAATGAGGAGAGGGTGTCTGAGCATTTCAGAGGTGCCAGCTGGGTACAGGGCCTGTGTAGGAGAAAGGGGCTGGCTACAGGCCCTGGGTCCAGACTGTCCTGGTGAAGGGCAGTGAGGGACTGATTGAGAGATGGTGGCTGTTCCCATTTGACCAGGGACGTGGAGGCAAGTGCCCCACACCCTTCATTTGTTTCTTTGTTCACATTCCTTGGAAACAATTAGGCAGCTTGTTGATTAGAAAAATAAGCTGGCCTACCTGGGTAGGGCTCATGTCTCTCATCGGTGCCTCAGTTTCCCCAACTGAAAGATGCTATTTGCAGTGCTGTCTGTTGACTGTGCATTTGTCTCCGTGCAGCGGAGCCACGTAAGTGACCGGTGGTCATTGCCTTAGCTTGATTCAGGCCTGGGCGTGGAGCTTAGTGCTTGAAGTGAGCAGAGGCAGTTAGTTGCCTGCCCCCCACCCCCGCTTGTGCTTCCGGCATCTGCTGAGAGGGAGCAGCAAGTCCTAAGAGCATGTCAGTGTGGACACCTGTAGCCGTAAAAGCCGTGGAGAAAAAGCATGGTGACTATTGTTGTCTGGTGGGTGTTTCCCTTGTCTGGACCTCTCCCCTTTGGCCTGCTCTATGGATACGTTCCTGGGCAGTGAGGATCCTAGCATCCATGAACAATGGGCTCAATGGCCATGGGGTATGGGTAGGGCTTAGGAAGGACCACAAGGAGAACTTTGGAAGTCTGGGTTGGCACAGCCCTGGGACCACTGCCTCCTGTCCCTTCCATTCAGACTAGATCTCAGGTCCTCAGGCTGTTGGGGATTTCCCTGCAAGTGGCCACTCTGCCTCCAGGAGAGGTATACAGGATGATCGCTGCTCCCTGCCTAGTGATTTATCACTGCCAGGGGCTTCTGTCTCTGGGGTGAGAGAACGGTGGTCCTATTTAATAAATACACAATTTATATTTAATAATAACAGTGACAAGTCAACGTGGCCTCTGACTGAGCTGTATGATTTACTCAGCTGCCCCTGAGACCCTGCTGGTAACCAGTCTGTCTTTGCCTGAGTGATGACTGTCAGGCACTGAGCCTCTAGCTATGGGTCCTGGGACTGAGAAACCCCAGGGGCTTCCCAGGAGAGTCTTCCAGGCGTCAAGACCCTGGGCAGTGTAGGAGTAGCAGTGGGCAACAAAAGGGAGGGACGGGCTACTAGAGTCTGCCATGGGGTGTCTCTGGGGTGGAGATAATTGGTGTTAAGCAAATAGTTCTTCCCTCTGCCCTTTGGAGCCACTGGAGATACGGGACAGACCCTTTAAATGTCATCTGGGCCCCTCAGGGCAGTGCTGCGTGATGGAGAATGTAGAGAAAGGAAGGGGAGAACTAGGCTGGGAGGAACCTTCTGTCCCTGGTCCCTGCACTTGACTGGGTTCATTCCTGAACCACTTGCTGCAGAGGGAAACCCAGGACTTCTGAAGGGGAGCACACAGAGCCAGGACACCCCCTTGGCCCTGTGCATCCGAGCTCAGCCTGCTCACCAGCTGAGAGGAAGAGGGCTCAGCCTGGAACTGGGCGGAGCCAGGGGCAAAGCAGGAGGAGAGGACTCAGCCTTGTCCCGATGCCCGGGCAACAGATGCAGCAGATGCTTCTGCTTCCTGAAGCTTCCATCCTTCCTCCTGCTTCAGGTCTGTGTGTGTGTGTGTTTGTATGTGTGTGTGCGTATATGTATGAATGTGTGTGCCCATATGTATGTGCATGCATGTATGCACATGCATGTAATCATGTGCATATGTGTATGTATGCATGTTTGTGCAGTGTTTGTATATATGTGCACATCTGCAATGTGTGCATGTGTGCATATCTGCACGTGTGTGTGTGTGTGTGTATGCATACACATGGAAGCCAGAGGTCAACCTAAAGTGTGTCTCCTCAGGAGTTGTCCCCTTAGATTTTAGAGACCTGGATCTTACCGCTAAGGCTAAGTCCATCCTGCCTCCACCTTCCATGCTGGGATTACAGGCATGCGCCTTTGTCTAGTTTTCCCTTGGGTCCTAGGGATGGAACTCAGGTTCTTGTGCATCTGAGCAAATGCTTTCCTGGCTGAGTCATCTCCACAGCCCTAGCCTCAGATCTCTACTTAGGCTGTTTCCTGGCTTGTCTAGCTCCCCACCCTGTGCGCTCTGTAGACATCCTGCATGTGTCACTCTCCAGGAAAACCTTCTCCAAATCTCCTGGCCCTACCCCAGATGTAGGTGCTCTTTCCTAGGTGGGGTTCCTAGGCAGCTCAGCCCCTGCTGTTCCTAGTGCAGCAAATGGGAAGAAGGAAGGGAATGGGAGGGAGGCTGTGTTCAGGAAGAGCCCTGGACATCTTGGAGGGTCTGGAGCTCAGAGGTGCTACAGCATTGAGGGAAGCAGTGTGGGCCATCCCAGTTGGAAGGACAACTAGCTGAAGGCTGGGAGGCAGCAGGAAGTACAGGCCAAGGGATGTGTGTGTGACCTAGGCAGGGGGCCAGGTCACCTTGGAACTGCCTGCCTAGGGCAGAGCACTAGACAGAGAGGGTCAGGGCAGTTGTGTGGTATGGAGCTGACCACTCACGGCCTGTCCTGGGCTCCAGTCTCCTCATTTTCAGAATCCTCAAGCAACACGGCCAATGCCCAGTCCCATGGCTGCATGCATCACAGGAACCTCAGACTTCAGAGTGCCATGTTTTTCTGGGGCAACTGAGGGACAGCACATCTCTTATGAAGCCTTTGTAGGTGCTTGACACCAGGCATGTGCTCTCTAGGATGACTTTTGGGGGCAGAGCTGAAGGCACTTTACCCACTGAAGGATCTCCCTAACTCCCTGAAACCAGGTTCTGTGGCTGAGACTGTGGGTGAAATAGTCTTTCCCTGAGCTTCAGTTTTGTCATCTGTAAAATGGGAACATCAGCATGATACTGGGCAGAGGGTTACGAGAAGGAGAGGAGAACAAATGCAGAGACACTGCTCAGTCTGTGCTGAGTTCCCAGACATGGGCGTGAAGCTTGCTCTCTTTTCTTGCAAGGTTGGGCAAACAGCTTTGTTGCAGAACTGAGCTGGGGAAAGGAAGCTTTAACTTGCTCTCTGGGGATCTCTAGGCTTCTGTCTTCACTGTGCTCAGAAGCCTCAGGGTGTGGGGAAATAAGGTAAAGTTAATTAAAGAGCTCCGGCTTCCACAGCCGCCCCTGTTGATGAGCGCCCTCGGCTGCCTGGTGGCCAGGTCGCTTTCTAAGGAGACTGCTGAATCCCACCATGCTCCCTGTGTCTTCCCTCTTCCTTTCTCTTGATCTTTTTGAGGTGGTCCTTATAACTTTATGGCATCTATAAAGTAGTGTGTGTGTGTGTTATATGTGTGTTTGTGTGTGTGTATGTGGGAGGGGTTGGGTAGGGGTTGTATATGTATGCCTATGTGTCAGGATAGGGGGCAGGGTGTGTGTGGTGTGGTGTGTGTGGTGGTGTATATGTGTGTGTGGTGTGGTGTGATGAGTGTGTGGTGTGTATATGTGTGTGTGTGGGTGCATGTGTGTGTGCGTGATGGGTGGGAGCACAAATGGATTTATTTGGTTTGCCTGAGTTCCTGTGTCCACTAGTAGTCTAGTGCTGATTTACTGCCTGTGGTCCAGTCAACACTGTCAGGATGGGCAGCAGCACAGGTGGAAACCTCCCAGCCCTCATCCTGTTAGGCAGCCTTGGAGAGAAGATGCTGAGTCCCGGAGGACCAGGGAAGGCGAGAATTGCAGGGAGGTTTCCCTTCTAGAGCCGTTCATACACTGCCTCCTTCTGGAAACTTCCAGGAACCCAGAGCCTCGATGGTTTTCTCTGATCCTCAGCCCTTCTGTTGCCCCATCACAACTGGAAACCACAGGGTCACATTCTAGTCAAATCGGTAACTCCTGGTAGTCAGGAATACTAGCCTGTTCATTCCTCTGGCTCTCTCTGGGCTTGGAGGTGGGATCCAATCAGGTCCTCAGGACTTGTGCTAATTGAACACAGAATGTGTGGATAGAGAGAGGAGATGAGAGCCCAGTGCCAGCCCAGTGCCAGCCCAGTGCTTTTCCCGGCTGCCCATTACTGGACTCATTTGGAAAATTTCTCTGTCTTCGCAGTCAGTTTAGCTCCAAGCTGCTGGGGCTCTGTCTAGGCTTAACAACCCCAAAGGGGACCAAGGGTGCTCCCTTCTGTGGTGCCTGAGGGATGGGGAGAGGCTGGCGTGGTTCCTCCACCTGCTGCAGATCCAGCAGGAGGATGCATCGTACACATTAGCATGCTGAACCCATGTCTCTCATAAGGTGTTAATTAAATTTCTTCGAAGTATATTGTCTGAAAAAAAAAGGATAATTAGAAAGATGTCTTTAAAAGTATTTATGTAACTGATACGGTACTGCTTTTGGTTTGACGCATAATTAGATTTAAACACGACTCCTCCAGCGGCATACTCGTCTGGAGAGGGCTGCTTGTTGAAATGTCATCGTGTTGTTTTTAAGCGTTGTGAGCCTGGTGAAGTCACCAGGATGCGTATACGCTCTGTGAAGAACACGGGATGAGGGGCTTATGGTGGGGTCCTCAGCCAGCTGCTGGGGCTCCTGGGAACAGGGATGTAGCTTCTGCTATGCTCTTTTCATTTCTGGAATGTTCTAGTTCAGGTGCAAACCCAGATTCTGCTTCTATCTAAGTGACAGTGGCCGAGCTGAGCTCAAGGACCTGTTTTCTGACTGCAGAGGTATTGTCTTGCACAATCCTAGAAGTCTCTTGGTATCAAAATGACTGAAACTGTCACCTGTCTTTTGGGGGCCCTCCCGTGCTATTCTTCTTAGAGATGGGACTTCTGCATCCTTTGCACTATGCTGAGTGCTGAACTCAGGACCAGTTTTCTTGAATGAATCAGTATTTCAGGTTACCCACTGTCAGCGGGGCAATAGTGCCCCCAGGGGTAAAAGATGTTTTGAGAGGTTGAAAAAAAAAATCTGACTTCTAGCCAAAGCAGAGACAGCACAGGAGACAGAGTGTTTCTGCGGTGTAAGCTCCACGGCCCAGAAGTGGTGAGCAGAGCTGGGAAATGCTGCTTTTGTCAAGAAAAGCTCGGCTGTAATTGTCGGCGCTGTATGTGGGCACGATGATCAGACGAGGTTCCCACGTTGCTATGACAAAAAAACAAAAACAAAAACAAAAAACAAAAAAACAAAAAACCCAAACGACAACAACAACACTCCCCAAAACAAACCAAAAACAAAACACAAAAGAAAAAATACAGACAAAGCAGCTTAAAGCAGGAAGGGTTTATCTTGGCACACGGTGGTTCGAGGATACAGTCTGTCCTGGCTGGGGAGGCATGGCGGGAGGAACCTGCTGCAGCTGGTCACACTGTGCCGATGTCAGATGACCGCTACGGTTCACTATTCTTTTTTTAAAAAAATCAGTCTGGATCTCCAATGGTGCCCCTTCATTCAGTGTGAAAACTTTAGGGGAAACATCCTCATAGACTCTCCCAGGCCTGTGTTTTTATGGTGATCCAAAATTCCACCAAGTAGACAGTAAAGATTAACCCTTACACCACGGGACGGGAAAGCTAGGGCTCAGAGGACGATGACATTTTTCTGGATCCTCTAGAAGGACACCGATTTGATGGGGTGAGGAGCATGCGAGGGCTGTATTCTGGAGACCCGCCACCCTGCAGGATCACAGTCCTGTGACCCCAGTAACCTGTAGCATCTTCTCTCTTGCAGGGTGGACCCAGTGCCTCACGATGCCCCAAAGCCACCTGGCTATACACGCTTTGTCTGTGTTTCTGATACTCACTCAAGGACAGATCCCATTCAGATGCCCTATGGCGACGTGCTGATCCACGCTGGGGACTTCACAGAACTGGGGCTCCCAAGCGAGGTGAAGAAGTTCAATGAATGGCTGGGTAGGTCTTGCATGCTGAGCGCACTTGGTGTGCTTGTGAGGATATGCCATCCAGAGCTGCCCTTCTTAGTAACGAGTCATCCCAGTCCTGCTCTGCACCTCCTGGGCCTGGGCCTGGGCTTGGGTTGAGCCTGGGCCTGTCCACCACCTTGGGAAGCCTTCCTAGTCCTCTCAGACTGGGTCTTGTTCCTTTCTCCCATCCCACCTGGGGCCTCCCTTTCCAACAGCGATCTTGACTGTGACTTGGTAGTCTTTCATCTTGGAGACCCTCCTAAAGGGGCTTGGCTCCCATATATATGGTCCACCTGTGTGTTCAGTCCTGAGTGTCTGGCATAGGCGCTCACAAAGCAACTGGTCGAATGAATGAACGAATGAATGGCTGAGCTGGTAAGAGGTGAGTGGTTTTCTGGGAACAGTGATGTCAGGGCAAGCCCTCTACTCATATGCTTGTGGTTCAGCCTCCAGCGAGGACAGCCCTCTGCTCTGCGGCCCCATGGAGGTATAGACACCTGAGGTGGTTCTTGTGGGAAGCAGCTGGTGTAGCTAGCGGCAGAGCCTGATTCTGCAGGGAATGTGAGCTTTGTCTGGGGGCGTTTCTTTTTCCAAAATAAAGAGATAAGCCAGCATGCTCCTTCTCCTAACACCTAGTGGGGAATTTGCTGGAATCTGTGGAAAAGTCACAGTGAGGTGGCTCTGTGTCTGCCTTGGGGAGGGGTGGGCAGATGGATGGCTCCTGGGTAGCCTGTGTACACAGGCCTGCTGTCCTGGAGAGGAGACGTGGATGTGTTGATCCTCCCCCCCCCCCCCGTGGGAAGCTCCCCAGTGGCTGTGGCTGCCAGACTTTGCAGTCCTTTGCAGTCCCTGGGTGTGCCACTGTGCAGCTGGCTGGGATCAGTGGAGCAGGGGGCCAGCCGTGAGGTGGGTAGCTGCAGCGAGCAAGCGAGCGAGAGGCCTGGCTCTGCCACTGGAAACAAATATTTACAAGCAAGGCTTTGCCTCCACTTGGCAAACTTGGCATTTTAAATATTGATTTTTCAAATGGGAAATTTCAATCCAGCCTCATTTGGGCTGGAACACGTGATGGCTAGGGTAGGGGAGTGTGTAGCCAAGCCAGTGACAGCCAGGTGCCTCCCTGGCCTGCTCCGGGCTGCCTTCTTCAAGGTTCGATTATGCCCAGGCTAGTTCTTTATCTCTTTTGCTATGAGTGACGAGAAAGATGAGAGGCTCCATTTGGCTGGGTGAGGGTAACCAGAGGCCAGGCACTTAGCGTCTGTGGCAGGCCCCGTGTGGCAGGCTGTCACTTTTTACTCCCCTTGGTGAAATGTGGCTCCTGCTGGGAGAAGAGAGACTGCCAAAGGTTGGGAGGTAGGCAAGCATGTGTGTATGTGGTGTGTGTAGTGTGTATGTGTGTGTGTGTGTGTGTGCGTGTGTGTGTCCAGCACACATTTCCTGAGCATCTACTCTGTGCCTTCCTGTGTAGAGTCACCTCCCCAGTCCTGAGCTCCACTCTATAGAGTAGAAAACGAAGGTCCAGAGAAGTGAGACAACTCTCCCTAGGTCACACAGCTAGTATGTGGCAGAGTTGGGAATCGGGTTCAGGCAGTAGGAGTCTGCGGCAAGGCTCTTTGTTGCCTCTCTTGCTCTTAGGAGTATCGTGTGTGACTTCACCATCTGTGGCTGATACCCACGGTCTGCTTTCTGAGTGGGACAGTGTCAGCTGGAGGTCTTTCCTGGACCCCAGTTACCCCATTTTGCATGGTGGTCAGGCTCCCTTTGCCTTGTTCACCCCCAAGGACAGATTGGAGGCAGGTGGGGGAAACAGTTAAGCTTTGTGGACTGTAGTGTGGAGAGCATGCTACAGTTGCTTCTGTGAACTGAGGTTTGCCGTATCAGGACTTCCTCAGGACAGGAGGGGAGCAGGCTCAGAGAGGGAGACTGGGGTGAGGTGAGCAGGCAGGGCTGGCCGTGAATGGATGTTAACCATTTCTGAATGTTCAGAGACTCCGTTTCTGAGTGTTGACGTGTGATCTCTGCAGTCAGCCATCTCTGTAGACAGAAAACAGACCACAAGAAAGTGTTCTATTGATTCATCCATAAGAGTCAGCATGTGTCAGGTGCAGAGACAGTGGAGAGTAAGGTCCCAGGCCCTGCTTAGTCTGGTGGAGACAGAGAGAAGCAGGAGTCTGCTGAGGATTGACCTGGGGGCCCGGGATGAGGTGCTGTAGCCTTTGGCTGAGTGGTCATGGGAAACCCTGTGTGACCTTGGACTAGGCTGGAGGGTGAACATAGGGTGGAGATGGCTGTGGGCTGGAGGGGGCATGGCCGTCATAGGCTCTGAGGTGGGACAGAAAACAAAATGGGAGCAGGGAGGAGAGCTGGCTGGGAGTTGGGGTTGATTCTAAGAGTGACGGAGGCTTTCTGGTTTAATGGGGTGGGACAGGGGGTGCCATGGCTTTCCAAAGGCAGATCTGGATAGTGAGTCAGGGTGGCAGCATCACGGGCAGAAACTCTGGAAGGTTCCGAATTGCCATCTGGGTAGCAAAATCAGATTTCCTTCATCATGGCCCTGCTTTCTCCCTCCTTCAAGGGGAGGGAGCGCTATTCTGCAGCAGATAGAGTCAGAGCTTCTGGCTCTGAGGAGACCTGGTTTTCCTGGTGACTGGTGCTGTGTGCCTATCCAGGAGGGATGGGCAGCATGAGCAAGAGTCCCCCCTTGGCTATTCAGCCATTCCAATGTACCCAGAGCCTTTCTTGGCCTGCAGGCTGTGTCACCTCCCAGATCCTGGAGCTGAACCCCAGGCAACATCTTCCCCACCTGCTGGTGGTGAAGGAAGCCCACCCCACTCTGCCACTGAGCTGCTGCCGGCGTGCAAGGACGTCTGTGTTTTCATTAGGACAGGTATCCATCGGTGTCCTTGGAGCCGTGGGCAGCAGTGCCGTATTTCTCATGCGACTGTCCAAGTCAGAAGCTGAGAACCGGAGGGGACATTGCCTCAGGCAATGTGATCAACAGACAGCAGAGTCCTTTCCCTCCCCCAGGCTAGTTGGTTCAGAGTTCCCTGGGTGAGGACACCAGGCGGGATTCCTATTGCGAAGATGCCAGCTCATAGCTGAGCTGCCCAGGACTGCCTCCTGGTCCCTGCTGGGGGCACATGGCCTTTACTCCCATTTCCAGCTTCAGGACTCAGCCCTTGCATGCCCTAGGGTATACAGCTCCCTCCTTCCCATCCCCTCTAGCCTCTGCTCCGTGCACCTGGCACCTGACTTGACACTTCTGCAGAGTTCTCCCTCTGTGTCCTGGGCCCCCTCTGCTTCTCTATCATTTCTCTTGATCCCATCCTGATCCATGAAGTGTGTGTGTGGGGGGAGGTTCCTTTGTTCTTCCCTCTCAACCACAGACAGGGCCCCCAGCTCTTAACCAACCCAGACCAGTGGGATACCTCCAGCTTTCTCCAGGGCCAAAGGACAGTTCAGGCTCCCCCAAACTCCTCCTCACAGGCTTCTTGCTTTCCAGAGTTCTGCCCCACCCCATGCCGTGTGGAGCAAGCTACACTTTGTAACTAGTGGCTGGTGGCTGCCTGTCTGGATCCTGATGTCATCATCCTCTTGGCCAGCTAGCCGGCCTTCTCCGCTCACCTGCGGAGTGGGTGTGGTGCTAGGTGAGCAGGCACCTGGCTCCTGTTCATCCTGTAGGCTCCTGTGGGCCCCCGAAAGCCTGAAGATGGAGACCAGGTTAGCTCAGCCAAGGCTGCTTAGCCTTGAGCATGGAAGAAAAATCAGAATGAGATTTGTGGAGGGCACGATGAACCAGCTGATTTAGTCGCTCGGCCTCGGGCAAAAGAGGAAGACTGGGAGGGGGGGCTTAATGGAGTGTTTAGAAGTTATAATTAACTTTTCCTGGCACCCTGGCATAGAACGATAGAGAAGACAATATAAAAGGGGGCCAAGGATTTAGTTAAATAGAGCTCGTCTTCTGCAAGGAAACCCTTAATTAAAATCTGCGAGGGAGGAAGTGGGGGGTTGGTGGGAGGAAGTATAGATTTACTGCAAACCGGGGTCTGGATCTCGCCTCATTTGCAATGTTGCTGTGACTGTACTAGAGGCCCAAGGCTGCCATGCTCACTGCAGTTCAAGCGGGTGAAGGAGCAGGAAGGTTGGCCCTGCCAGCCCCCTGCAGAGTGGGCACAGCTCATGGGCTACACATTCTGATTATTCCTGTCAAAAATGTTTGCGATGCTGCTGTAGTTGGATGACCCTGGTTAGCTACTTTTCCCCCACCCCTGATTGACTGTCTCTGGTAAGGTGGCCCCTGTTGTTCCTCATCTCTTGGGAGGCCAGTCTTGGGCTTGGATGGGAGGGGCTCCATAGTTCACAGCTTCTTGACCACAGAAGTTGGGCAGATTCTCACTTCTGTCTGATTCCTTTAGCTCTTGATTTCTTATGTATTCTCTCTGTGTCCCCACACCTCAAGATACAAGGCTCTCCACTCCTGAAAATGCTTCTGACCTGTGTGGGCATCTGGCCCGCATCTCTCTCCACTTCCACAATGGCTACCTTGCTGTACTTTCTGGCCACATTGGCCCAGTGACCTGGGGGCATCCACACTCCGGCTCAGGCCCTGGAGGTAGACAGGGCAGTAACTGCCTGTGTGGTAGCATGGGGTGGGAAGAGTGGGGTGGGCTGTCAGTGCTGGGGTGTCAGGATGGGTGGGCCTTGAGACCTACCCATGACCCAGAGAACTTGAAGTCAGGACCCTGGGGGCACTTGTGGCTCTGTTCGAAGCAATTGGTTGACTTCCCCCAGTCCATATCATTCAAATGAGAGCCCTGAACCTTGGTTATGAGACTAAGTTTCCAGGTCCTATCCAGGACCCCAGTGCAGCTGGAGTCCAGTCTTATGGTGTCATGGCACCAGCATAGGTTAGTAGAGGGGTCTGCCTCTCCCACCTCTACTGTGGAGACAGGTAGGGGTCTTCATTCAGCCCAGTGGATACGTCTCTGTGCTCCCTGATATGAGATTCTATGACAGTAATATGGAAGTATTCCTTTTCACCCTTGAGGTTGTGATAGCTAACTAAGTGAGAGGGTGGGACCATTTAGTAACTGACAGAAGAAGACTCCAATCAACTCACAGAGTTGGTGTTGCTAACCAAGGTGGGGGCTGCCTAGAAAGACCCTCTAGGAGGGGCTTGAGCTGAGAACAATCTAGCCATGCAATTCTTGCTGCGGAGGGAGGCTGGGAGCCCACTTGCCTGCAGCCTCTGGAGTTAAACCTTGCTTCGTTGCATCACCAAGAGCTTCGGAGGGAGGGACATGCCAGACTGTGTTTTGGATCTCCGCTGACTGCAGGGTGGAAATTGAGTACAGTACAGGAGCAGACTGCTGGGCCTGGGAGGTTGTAGTTAGTGTTGGCCAGAGGCCATGGTGGCTCAGACTGACCCAGAGTGCAGAGACCCAGGACCAGGGAGGAGAAACCAACAGGGTCATTGCTCAAAGGTGTGAGAGGAGGGGACTGATACCTGGTCCTTACAGCGAGCAGCAAGGACCATTGCACAGTGCTTGTTAAGAGGGTAAGAGGACGAGATGACATGAAGTTCCTGTGGGGACACGTTAGTTAAAAAAGTCTAACCAGCGTATGCTCTATGCTCTCAGACTCACAGCAGCTGCCCGCATAGCCTGCTCAAGATCAAGCTAGGCAACATTCCGACATTGGTGGGGGTGGGGTGGGCGTTCCTAAGGGCCCTGTCTCAATGAGGAGCCATTTGGCAGTTGCAGGGGGTGGTGGGAAGGGAAAGTCATTTTTCTTTGGGGCATGGCTGCTGATAGGTTGTGGTCACTCCAGTAGATGGCCCTACTATGTGCATCTGGACAGCACTAATTGAGCACAGGGGGTTAACAAGAAAGCAAGCAGGCAAGTAAGGAAGCAAGCAAGACAGACAGACATAAGGTCAGACAGAGAGACAGACAGACAGATAGACACAGAGAGGGGGGGAGAGAGAGAGAAAAAGAGAGAGAGAGAGAGAGAGAGAGAGAGAGGAGAGAGAGAGAGGAGAGAAAGGACACAAAGTTCAGTCTAAGGGGATGGTAGTGGTGTGATAGGAGTGCTATCATTAAAATATATTTTATATCTGTATAAAGCTCTCAAAGAATAAATTCTAAAAAAAAAAAAATCAACAAAAATAGCCAATGTATATTCTTTTCCTCTTGAAAGCTAACAATAGTTGTTGTTGAGCATGTGCATTTGCTGGAAGTCTGGGTTCTAGTTCATTCTATTGCCACTATGTCAGTATTCAGACCTTTTCAGGAGTCAAGACTCAGGACTGAATATTACAGTTTGTTGTAGTTTGCTCTTGTTTCTTTTTATTTATTTAATTTGCTCTTTTTCTTTTTAGACTTTAAAAAAATGTCATTTTACTTTGTCACATGAAGTCATTTTTGTAAAAGTATGTAACGTGCTTTTACCCACCCCTTATTTAAAACACTTATTATTCTGCATGAAGGGATTTCTGTGAGGTCACAGACAACTTGGTGGGGTTGGTTTTTCCCTCTCGACCTTTATGTGGCTTCTGGGGATCAAACTCAAGTTGCCAGGTTGGCATGGCCAGTGCCCTAGCCCCATGAACCACAAAGTGACCTCTCTCTTTACCCCCGCAGCCCGGCATCCTCTCTGGGAGCCCTTCCATCAGACTCTGTCAGACAGGGCTTCTGATGGGGTCACCATCACCAGTGAGAGTGACTGATGGGCGGGGTCAGTCTAGACCACTAGAGCCTACCTCATGCTGTAAGGGTTGGGATTCACTTAAAAATTAATTTTCTATATTCTCAATTAAAAAATACTTACAAAGCCAAACTGTGTTTTAGGGGCTAAAAGGGAGAAAATTAACTTCTAATAATGATGAAAGACTGAGATTGGAGGTTGTAGTGGGCAATTTTGGCTAGCCATAATTACAGTATTTTCATGTTAATGCATAAGCCCCTTGAAAGGTGTGCTTAAGCGCTAATTACCTATTTACAACAGAATGGTTTCTCAAATGAAATGAGACACGCTAGTGTGTGTGAGTGTGTGTGTGTGTGTGTGTGTGTGTGTGTGTGTAGTGTGGTCCACTGTGGTATATTTTGTTTTTTTTTAAGGACCATAATCCAAAATATCTCTCTTTAAATAAGAGCAACAACAATAATAATAAAAATAAAGTTAAAAGAAGACAATTGTATTCCTCTAAAAGCCCCAGACTCCCCAGCGGTTCTTCATGGTTTAGGGTTTAGTTTTTGCTTATTTGTATCCTGTCTTAGGTCAGAGGGTTTAGGATGTTTTACAAAACCAATAATGGAATAATAAAAACACTTCAGTGTTCATGATGATTTAAAAATGAGCACCTTGGGGCTGCGTGGGATCTGTGGGTGGGAAATTGGAGATTGAGCTTCCCAGGGGCCACCGTGGAAATGCAGGTGTGCTGATGCCTGCCTCCGTGATGTCTTCCCCCACTGACACTGCTCATTTAGCCCTGGGTTCACCTCCAGGGTTCCACCGTATGGGAAGATCTTGGCAAAGGATTTTATGTTTGGATAACCACAAAAGTTTGTTTAGTGTTTTCTAGTGTATAAAACATGTCCCTTTCTGTCACTCATTTCGAGCTTCCTGTCCCCACACCACCCCCGCTTTCATTTGGACTGATTGAAGTTTTCCCCCTCTGCTGGTTTGGAAATTCTGTATCCTTTTCCACTGCATCTACGTGGTTACTCATAACATCTTCACCTCCTATAACAGTAAAATCAATCAGCACCACCACTGTCCCCAAGGGCACCTGCCCGCCCCTCCTGCCCCGCCCTCCTGCCATCCACTCCTGCCCGCCCTCCTGCCCCGCCCTTCCTGCCACTCCACTCCTGCACGCCCCCGCCACTCCACTCCTGCCCCGCCCCCTCCGTCCGCCCCCCTCTCCCACCTCTCACAGGCATCTTTGCTGCCCAGAGATTCCACTTCTTGGATGTTTTGCAGCCCATCCCGATAGTCACCCTTGGTGCTCGGTTTTTCTACTTTGCAGGATCTGTAACTTGTATGGGCTGGGCTCGACTCCAGACACTGGAGATTCAGCAGTGAGTTTCTGTGATGCCAAGGGGGAGAGGGCAGAGCGTGCACATCGAGCTTGGAGAGGCAAGGTGGTCTGGAGCAGAGAGTAGCAGGAGAGGCTAGGATCCTCTGAGATGAAGGCAGAGCAATGAACGGGTGGAGCCTGTACTGACCCTGTCCTGGCACATTCTGGGCAGAGGCAGCTGCTCTGAGCGAGCAGATAAGAGGACTGGGAGATCCACGGAGTGGCTGAGGGGAACACCCAGCGAAACGAAGGCCCAGTGAGGGTGGGATGAAGTCCAGGACATGAGAGCTTCAGGCAGAAGGCACTTTGGTAGGCTTGGGCATTGGGTAGTGTTTAGACTGTGGAAAGGTAGGCTCAGGCCTTCAGGCCTGAACAGGTTGTGGGGCAGCTGGGAACCTAAGACTACAACTCCTACACCGGTGGCCATGTTTCTAGTCCATCCGGTCTATACACACCTCCCTGACTCCACAGTTTGTACTAGATTCTGAGGGATACAGTGGCAGGAACTAATTGAGATTCCCACCTATCCCAGAGACTTTAAGACAACGAGGACGAGGAGACCAGAGGAGGGTGATGCTGGGGCCAAGTTGGACCATTCTGGCTTAAGACCCAGCTCGTCTGCTTCCTAGTTGCGGCATGGGGTCAGGTGACTGTCCTCTGCAGTGATAAGTGTGCTGTCCTTCTGGGTGGAGGGCACAGTGTGATCCTGACTTGTGGTCTGACCTTCCTTCTCATGGCAGGCTCATCTACACTTGTCAGCTCTTGGTCAGGGAGTGTGTGTTAGTTAATGTTTTCTCCGACAAACCCAGCTCCAGAGAGGACAGTTTTATTGTGGGTCACACTTCCAGGGCACAGTCCACCCAAACAGGGAAGGCAGGGTGGCTGGCATGTGAGGCATCTGGTCATACTGTGTCTACACTCAAGAAGCAGAGATGAATGCTGGTGCTCAGCTTGCTTTTTATTTTTTCCTCCAGGTTGTGACTCCAGCCTAGGGAATGGTGCTGCCCAGCCTAGGGAATGGTGTTGCCCAGCCAGGGAATGGTGCTGCCCAGCCTAAGGAATGGTGCTGCTTAGCTAGGGAATGTGCTGCTTAGTCTAGGTAATGGTACTCCCAGCCTAGGGAATAGTGCTGCCCAGCCTAGGAATGGTGCTGCCCAGCCTAGGGAATGGTGCTGCCCAGCTAGGGAATGGTGCTGCCCAGCCTAGGGAATGGTCTGCCCAGCCTAGGGAATAGTGCTGCCCAGCCAGGGAATGGTGCTGCCCATGTCAAGGTGGGTCCTCCCACCTACTTAAACCTCTCTGGAAACTGCCTTGCAGGATACTCAGGTTCCTCCTAGGGATTCTGAATTGAGTCAATTTGACCGTGCTGATGACCGTCATGTGTGGAAGAGAACTACAGCTGCTTGTTCAGAGTCAGGAGTGAATCTTGCTTGGATATGCTTCCTCTTCTGCACAAACTGAGGGATGTGTTTGATGTGGAATAAGCTGTGGGTTTTTAAATGTCATTTTCATATGGATCATATTCCAGAACAGGAATAATCAGGAAGCCAGGAAATCCTGGCCAGCACAGAGCTAAAGTCTCATGTCCCTGTGCACAGAGCTCTGAAATGCCTGGAAGATTTTCTCTCTCCCACCGCCCTGCACCTGGGCTCAGCATCAGCCTCCTGAGAAGCTCTGGGCCTGGCTTCCTCTGGAGAATGCTGTCACTCAGAGAGATAGCAAGTGCTGGAGTCCTTGTTCCCAGCATAGTGCTGCCTCTTCTCAAGGGAGAGGTCTGCTGTTGCAGTCTATTCATTGTGAGATTGTGTATACTGTGTGTGTGTGTGTTCCTGTGTATTGTGTCTTCCTGTTAGTATGTGTATGTATGTATGTATATGTGTGTATGTATGTATGTGTGTATGTATGTTGATGTATGTGTCTTTGTTGTGTGTGTATGTATGTGTTCCTTTGTGTGTGTGTGTATGTATGTGTTCCTTTGTGTGTGTGTATGTATGTGCGTTCTTGTGTGTGTGTGTATGTATATATATGTGTGTGTTCTGGTATGTATGTGTGTATATATATGTATATGTGTGTTTCTGTGTGTGTATGTATGTATGTACCTATGTGTGTTTCTGTATGTGTGTCTGTGTGTATGTATGTGTGTTTCCTTGTGTGAGGTATGAGTGTATTCCTGTGTATGTGTTTCTGTGTGTGGGGTGCATGTGTGTGTGGTTCCTGTTGTGGGGGTGGATATGTGGATATGCGTTTCTGTGTATGAAGTGTGTGTGGGTGCTTGTGTGTGTACATGCTATGGAGGTCAGAGGTCAGCCTCAGCTGCCGTTTCTGATGTGCTCCTCCACCTTGGTTTTTTGAGACAGGAGTCTCACTGCACCTGGCTCTCACTGATCCTCCTAGATCACTGGCCGTGGATCCCCAGAGATCTTCTGGTCTCTGCCTCCCAGTACTTCAATTACCCGTGTGAGCCACAATGCCCTGCCTAGCTTCTTCACAAGGTCGTGTGTGTGTGTGTGTGTGTGTGTGTGTGTGTGTGTTGTGTATCAACTGTCCCCATGCTTCTGCATGTTCAGTGTGCGCTTTACCAACGGAGTCATCCTTCCAGTCCCTGGGATCTTTAAGAACAAATCTTTAAAAACATTCTTTTGTTTATATTGTACTGGGGTCTGCAGGCCATGCATGCATGGATTTCACATCTCTCCCCTATCACATGGGTTTTGGGGGATTAAGTCAGGTCACCAGTCTTGGCTACAAGCCCCTTGACCTGCTGAGCCATCTCACCAGCTCGTATTGGTTTGTTTTTGAGGCCAAGTTTAATTTTGCACAAGCTACAGCCCAGGCTGTTTTCAAGGGTGCCATCCAACTCCTGCCTCAGTCGGGATTATGGGCATGTACCAGTCTACCTGACTCTGGCTTTCAGTGCCTTCACACTGGCTCATCTCAGACTGTATTATTTGGCTCCCTGCTGGGCAGATTCCCAGTGAACTCAGAGTTTCTCCTTTAAGACATCACTGTTGTTCCTACCCCCATCAGGACCACACCTTGAGTATCAAGGCCCCAGACTAGCACTTTCCAGA
Source organism: Mastomys natalensis (assembly GCA_021653895.1). Classification (NCBI taxonomy): domain Eukaryota; kingdom Metazoa; phylum Chordata; class Mammalia; order Rodentia; family Muridae; genus Mastomys; species Mastomys natalensis. The sequence continues at coordinate 530,832 of JAJTUV010000102.1, forward strand.
GCTTTCTAAGGTAGTAGCAATGCTTTATACCTGTGCTGTCCGTGGGAGCCACTGGCCTCATGAAGTATCGGGCCCTTGAAATCCCAGTGCGACTGAGGAACTAAATTTTATGTTTTACTTGCTTGTAATTAGTTTGAAATGAGGTTGCCACAGGCGCCTAGGCCACCGGACAACACAGAGGAGTCCGGAGGGATGTGTGGTGACTGCCTTCACTGCAGACAAGGAAACAGTTCTTTTATCGAGATAGCTGTGGTAGAGCGAAAAGGGACGAGGTTTTATTGTGTTAACACCAATGAAAGTCAAATCAAATTGAAGTTGCTGATAGGAGATGAGGATTTCAGCCTCCCAGGTTTCCTGTTGAAAAGCAGTTTTCTCCAAAGCCAAGTGTGAGTTCACAGGAACTTAACAATGATGTCACCATTCATAGATAGTTTCTTGTGTTTTCCTTACTTCTAATATGAGACCAGCAGCCCAGGAAATGCCCGAGAAATGCTGTCCCCACTTTACAGATGGGAGAATAGGAGCCTTGATATTTCAGGGTGATGGTCTCTCCTCAGAACCATGGACAGAGCCAGCCACAGTAGGCCCTTGACAGTGCTAGTCATTAAATCTAGAAAGTATTCATCTCATAGCCTAGTGGTTCTCAACCTTCGAATGCTGTGACCCTTTGATACAGTTCCTCATGCTATGGTAACCTCTAACCATAAAATTATTTTTAATTGCTACGTCATAACTGTCATTTTGCTGCTTTTATGAAGTAATGTAAGTATTTGTGTTTTCCAGTAGTCTTAAGCAGCCCCCTGTGAAAGGGTCATTCAGCCACAGAGGGGTCGGGACCCACAAGTTGAGAACGACTCTATTAGTCCATGTTTAAGTTTCAAGTGCATGTCCTTTCACAGACAAGGGTACTCTGGGCTTCTACCTAGGTTTCCCACCCTGCCCCCAACAGTAGTACCCCTTGAGGTTTCTACACTTTGGAAAAGCAGTTGACTCCTGTGTGTGGTCACCCCTCCACACACTCCCTGCTGTGTGACCTTGAGCAGGATGGTGAGCCTCTCTGAACCCTAGAGTTTTCCTCTTCAGAAGGGAGAGGCACTGACAGGCCCCTGTGAGTCTGAATGAGGCAGTGCGGGGGCTTCGGATGCTCAGTTAGGTGTAAGGGAAATGACCTTACCATTTCTGCCTCTGCTGATGTGAGAGGCAGGGGCAGTGGCTGAGGCTGGGAGTGTGGGAGGGGCAGGATGTACTGGAGCTGCCGAGCAGGTGTTGGGGCTGCTTATTGATGCCATGGTTGGCAGAGCCCTGGGACCTTCCCAGGGACACTAACTGCTATGGGGACACAGTAATGAAGCAAGTCCATCACGCCAGGACCGTGGCCCTGAGACCAGGCATGTTCTTCTCAGGCATCAGCCTTGTTGGAAGCTGACCTGTAAATTGACCCCGTGGGACAACTGTCATCCCTTTCACATCGTGTACCTGAAGCCCAGAGTCCCTGGGCATCCCCATACTGTAGGACTTGTCTGGTGTTTGAAGGGTGCTGGGATCTGGCCATGTCTACAATCTCGGCTTGTATCGCTTCCAAAATGAGGCCCAGGCTTTTGGGATGGATTGGAAGATACCCTCCCTGGCCTTGCCTGGCAGTGTGCCTCCTGGGTGGACCTGAAGTATGTGTGTGTTCTGTGTGTGTATGTGTTCCTGTGTGTGTATGTGTTCCTGTGTGTGTATGTATGTATGTATGTATGTATATGTATGTATGTATGTATGTATGTATGTATGTATGTATGTATATGTAACACATACTTCCCTGCTTTGGTATCTGCTTCCACAGCCTCAAGGTAGCTGTATTGTAGGCTGCTGCAAGATATGAACATGACAGTCATTAGGGGCTGTTGTGTGTAGATCCCGAGGTCTTCCTGCCTCTTATTCCCAGCATGTAGAATTGGATGCATTCTATCTGAGTCCCAGTTTTATTCTTTATAAAGGTGGCTGAGGTTGGATGGGTCAGGGTGGCGAAAATCCCAGGCTTGGCATGGGCCTGATGAGTGACAGACACACCACAATGGTCGTGGTGACTGCAGTGGCAACTATATGCATACATCCAGAGAGCCTGGGGTGCAGTTTAGTGGTGGCTTTAATTATTAATACCGTCCAAATGTGTAGCTTCCTTGTTTTTCAGACATTGAAAAGTTCGGATTTAGCCCTTTGAAATTTGTTTTCAAAGAAAAGCAGATATTTGAAGCGCTGAAGTTTGTTCTCTGATTTCTCACAAGGAGAATTTCACACCTTTCCCAGAAAGCGTGAAGCAAATGAGGACCTGCAAGCATGTGGGGCCCTTTTGAGCTAATTCTGGGCTGGGTTGACAGCCGAGAAGCTGAAGGGGAAGCTGGAAGCTGACAGAGGAGAGCTGGATTCCGTCACATACCGAACCCTCAAAATAGTCACTTCCCAACTGATACCATCATAGTAGCATTTGAAAAAAAAAATTATTGAGCTGTTCAACAAGCCCCTTAAGGTCCCCAGAGATTCCCTGCTTGCTGTGTCCTGTCACCTGGTGTGAGGATTAGCTTTGTCAACCTGATACAGCCTAAAAATCACCCAGAAGAGGGCCTCAGTGAGGGGGTGTTTACATTGGTTTGGTCTAGGGGTGTATCCGTGAGAGATTGTTGTAATGACATTGATTGATGTGAGAAGACACAGCCCACTGTGGGCAGCATCATCCTCTAAGCAGGAGGGTCTGAACTGGGTAAGAGTGGAGAAATCAAGCTGAGCACAGGAAGTAAGTGAATGAGGCAGGCTCCATCCATTCTCTCTGTTCTTGACTGCATGTGATGTGACCAGCTGTTTGAAGTCCCTGCCTTGATTTTCCCATGATGATGGACTAGAACATGGAATTATAAGCTGAAATAAATACTCCTTACCCCTAAGTTGCTTTTTGTAAGGTTGTTTTGTCACAGTAACAGCAATGAAACAGGACAACCTGCTTTGGTAGGACTTGCCTGGTACACTCAGGCCTGGCTCTGCCTCTCCCATCATCTGCTCTAGACATCTAGGCTGTTGTCAAATAGGTTGCAATTGTTTGCTCCCTCCGGCCTCTCTTGTATGTTCTGCTCTTATGGGGTACTTCAACCTTTGCAGGGGGAGGTGCTGCTTGGTCTTCATCATTTCAATTGCACGTGCAGATTCCTCCCCTAGACAGAAAAAGGCCTCAGCTGCTTGCTTTTGCAACACTGTTCCTAGGACTCTTAGGTTGGGACCTAGTTCCTGCTGTCACTGTGGGGTAGCACCTGTGAGGGCCAAGAAAATGACTGTAGAATGAAGGCCTGGGTCAACAAGGTGATTTACTTCAGAGTGCCCACATGTCTAAGGTATTATTCACCCTGAAGAGATCTCATTTTTTTTTATCAGTATTTTTATCAACACATTTCTCATGCGCTCTACCTCCTAAGTAACAGGTGGTATCACCAAGCCTGGCTTGTCTCATGTTTTATCAGTATTTTCATCGAAACACTTTTCGTGTGTCTCTGGCTGTGCCACCGCACTGATCCTCTGGCTGCTGTTAGTCTCAAGGGTTTTGTTTAATTTCTCACAGTTATGGATGCTGGGCATCTGAGATCAAGGTTTTAGAAGAACCAGTTTCTTCTGGGGCCTCTCTCTGTGGCTTGTACATAGTTGTCTTCCTTTTAAGCTTTATTTGTATATGTAACTAGTGTGTGTGCATGTGTGTGTGTGATGTGTGTACGTATGCATGCCACAGCTCATGTATGGAGGTTGGAAGGTAACTTTTATCTTTCCAAGGGTTGTTCTTTCTTGTAGTCAAGGCAGGGACTCTCTTATTTCTGCCATGCTCTGTACTGTGTGCCAGCCATGGTTGGTTCTCCCATTTCTGCAAATTCCAGGGGTTGAATTCGGCTGGTCAGGCTCTCAGGACAAATGCCGTCCCTGTCAAGTTTCCTGGGTCTGACTGTGGTGTCTTCTTGCTATGACTTTGCATGTGTCCCTGGCTCTGTGCCCACATTCCTCTTCTTATAAAGTCCATATTTCATGTATTAGGGCTCTGCTCTGGGAACCCTTTTATTTTAATTACCTCTCTAAAGGCCCAGCCCCCAAACACAGTCATGCTCTCAGGTCCTGGGGTTTTGGGCTTTGACATAGGAATGGATGGGGCCCAGTTCAGCACACATAGCTGTCGACATCAGCACCTGAGCCATCTTCTTTCCCAGCATGCTTTCCCAAAACATCATATGTGCCTTCCCTCAGCAGTGCTTTCCAGTCTGATGCAGGGAGCGCTGAGAGCCACACTTCCCCTCCACCACGCACCCCCTCCACCACGCGTCCCCTCCGCCACACACCTGCTCTGCAGAGCTCAGGTCTACCCCTCTCTCCAACTGCTTTGAAGACTATCGACTTTGGCTTCTGGTGTTGACTATTGCATTTATCTCCTGAGGCTGCTGTAACAGATTGCCATAACCTGACGAGTTTGACACAACAGGAATTGATCTGTTCCCAGTTCTTGAAGCCGAAAATCTAAAATCTAAATGTCAGCAGGGCTGCTGTTCCCTCCCAGGGCTCAGGTGGGGTGAGGGTGGAGCATCTTACATGGATGTGGCTGTTCACACGCCGTGGCATGGGTATGGAGGTCAGAGGGCAACCTTGGCTATCATTCCTCACCTTCTGCCTTGAGAAGGGTCTTTTTCTTGTTTGTTTTTCTGTGTGTACATAACGGTGAGCTTCCAGGAAGTCTCCTGTCTCTATCTCCTGACTCCCTGAAAGAATGCTGGGATTTTAGATGCTCACGGCACTGAGCAATCTCTCTGGCCCAGTGCATTGTGGATGCTTTTATTCCTTGTTCTTGCTGAGTTACACTGTCTGAGCCTCGAGTGCACCGTTGAACAGGAATGGAAGGAGTAGACACCCTTGTCCTGTTTCTGGTCTTGCATTTTTTCCGTTGTGATGTTTGGTGTTGTAACAATAGGAAACTTACAGAGGTTCCATGTCGAGTGAGATGGTCCCTTTGTTGTCCAGTGCTTTGTATCATGAAAGTACATTGGATTTTGTCAGATACCTTTCTCCATCTGTTGAGAGGATAGCATGGCATGGAGTACTGTGACGTGTTACTGGTGTGTATTGAGTCGACCTTACAGTTCTGGGACAAATCCAATTTGATCAGATGTAAATGATTTCTGTGTGCTGCTGGGTTTGGTAATATTTTAAATTTTATTTTCATTTAATTTAAGTTATGTGTATATATGCATGTTTGTGAGTGCAGTGCCTAAAGAGGCCAGAAGGGGGCACTGGATTCCTTGAGTTGGAGTTACAGCTGGTTGTGCATTGCCTGACACAGGTGATAGGAACCAAACTCAGGTCCTCTGGAAGAGTAGTACATGTTTTTAAGCACTGACAGTTTTCTCCAGCCCCCAGCAGGGCTACCTAGTAGTATCTTATTGGCACTTTGTGTTTACACTTGGAATGGAAAACTACAGTCTGTAGTTTTCTTGTGATGTCTTTGATTTAATCTAAGGTTCACATAGTAAATTGGAAAGTGTCTTCTTCTTGTCTGTGTTTCAGAAATGTTTGTCAGTGTCTTAGAATTTCTACTGTTGTGATGAAATACTAAGATGACAATGCAAGTTGGGGAGGAACTTGGGTTTATTTGGCTTACACTTCCGCATCACAGTTCATCACAGAAGGAAGTCAGAACAGGAACTCAAACAGGGCAGGAACCTGGAGGCAGGAGCTGATAAGAGGCCGTGGAAGGGTGCTGCTTATAGAACCCAGAGCAGTAAGCCCAGGAATGTCATCACCCATGATAGGCTGGGCCCTCCCCCATCAATCACTAATTAAGAAAATGCCTTACAGCCAGATCTTATGGAGACATTTTCTCAAATAAAGGTCCTCCATCTCGATAACCTAGCTTGTGTCAAGTTGACCTAAGACTAGGGAGCACAGTCAGGATTGGTATTAATTTCTCTTGTACTGTGTGCATCACCAGTGAGGCTGACTAGTGCATGGCTTTTGATCTCTACACAATCCTTTCTTTTCTCTAGTAACACTTCCTGTCCTAAGGGCTACTTGATCTGATGTTGGGGCAGCCATTTCTGTGTTCTTTTGGTTATTGTTGGGTGGCATATCTCTTTTGATCCTTTCATTTTCACCTTCTTATTATGTTTTGCATTGAAACTGTCTTCTAGCTTGGCATGGTGGCTCATGCCTATAAGATCAAAACTTGGAAGACAGAGGCAGAGAGAATGTTATGAGTTTGGGGCCAGCCAGAGCTACAGAGTAAGACCCCTACCCCCCAAACAAACAAACAAACAAACATCTTCTATAAACAGCTTGTAATTGGCTTTTAAAAGTTCTGTTTTTTAATTCCTGCCTTTTAATTGTAGTTTCTAAGCACTTTATATTTAATATAATCACCCATGCAGGTAGGGAGGTTTACTATATATCAGTCTCCCCCTTGCAAACAGGTATTTTCTGGTGAATCATTTTATAGCTGTTCCCCTGTCCTGTGGTTCCCCTCACATGCAGTCACGAGGCATCTTCATGGCACAGTGATTCTCCCTCAATAGTGTAACCAGGCCATATGAGAGTTCTATCTTAGTTTCCATGCTGATTTCCATAGCGACTGCATCAACTTACACCAGGAGTGTAGGAAGGCTCTTCTTTTCCATAGTCTCACCAGTATTTCTCATTATTATTGTCGCTTTAAGACTGGATCACTCAAACTTTGTTGTTGTTATTGTTTTGAGACACAGAGATTTTGTCTGAAACTTGCTCTGTAGACTTCAAAGACCTCTGTAGACCAGGTTGGCCTCAAACTCAGAGATCCACCTGCTTCTGCCTCCCCAGTGCTGGGATTAATGGTATGTACTACTACCTCCCAGCAATAGAGCACTCAAACTTTATAGCTCTGGTTTTACTGGGACTCTTAACCCTCTCTCTCTGCCTCCTGAGTGTGTATACTATGTACCACCATGTCCAGATTATTAATTTTTAAAATAGTTGTTCTGACTGAGGTGAGATAGAAGCTAAATGAAATTTTAATTTGCATCTCTATGGTAGCTATTAAAGATGACTGATTTTCACATTTTATGTGTGTGTGTGTATGAGAAAGTATTATGTATATGCTATATACACATATGTGTGTGCCAGTTCTCACCCCTATGCACAAGTGTGGAGGCCCGAGGGGGACCTCAAGTGTCATGATCTGTCACTTTTCACCATGTTCCCTTGAGACAGGGTCTCTTGCTGAATCTGAAGTTAGGCATCAGCCATCCCACTGTCTCTACTCTATTCATAACTCCAGCAGTGTAGACATGTGGGTACTCATGCCCAGCATGGTATGTGGGTGCTGGGAGGGGGGCCTCCTGCTGTGCAATGAGCACTCTTACCGCTGAGTCACCTCTCCAGCTTGGTTCATATTCTCTCATTGCATATGTGTATCTTTTCTTTGGGGACGTGTCTGTTCAGCTCTTTCACTCTTCGAAGAACTGGGTTGTTTTTCTGATAGCTTCTATGATTTAACCCTCTGGATATTGATTGTCCATCTGATGAATGGCTGGCAGTGAGGAGTCCCATCCTGTGAGCCATCTCTTTACTCTTTTGATTGTTTCCTTCACTGAGAGAGGAACTTTATCGTTTTTTGTAATCCTGTTCACCAGATCTTTTATTTCTGGACAGAAAATTGTTGCCCACATCAGAGTCTCTTAAGTGATACCCCCTAGCAGTTTCAAAGCTTTATTCTCTGTATATAGATATCTGCTTTTCCATGGGTCTGTCACATTTGTCAAGAATCCAAAGGCTGCAGCTTCATAGGTTGTTTTGGGGGCATTTATTATGCTCCATTGGTTTACTGGTCTGTCTTTGCACCAGGGCTTGCCGTTGTCACGAGGGCTCTGTAGTATGGTTTGAAGCCAGGTTTTGTGATACCTCTGGCTGTGTTCTTTTTGCTTAGGGTTGCTTTGGCCATCTGTCTTTTGTGTTCACATATGAGTTTTAAGATTGCCTTTTTTAGTTCTGTGAAGAAAGTCATTAAAATCTTTATGGGGATTGCACTGAATCCATGAATTGCTTTTGGTAAAATGACCACAGAGCTGGGGAGCTAACTTTGTAGATGAAGTGATTGCTGTGTAGTTCAGATCCTCAATGTCCAATATCTGTAAATGCCAAGAGGTATGGTGGTCCACGTATTCTCAGAAGTGGAAACGCGATCACTGGAGCAAGCTGGCGCTAGGTTAGCTGCATCAGTGAGCTCTGAGTTCAAATGAGAGATCCTGCCTCAATATGTAAGATGAAGAGTGACCGAGGAAGACTTGCCTCAGCCTCTGGCAACTACATGTACATGTTTATGTTCACATATATGTGCATTTGCATACATGTGAACACACATGTGTATACCACATACATATGCCAGCGATATCAATGGAATTTTCGTGAGAATTGCATTGAGTCTGTGCATGGCTGTTGGTAATGTGGCCATTTAAACAATATTGATCCTCCCAATCCATGAGCGTGGGAGGTCTTTCCATCCTCTTGGGTCTTCTTCAGTTTCTTGCTTTGAAATTTCATTGTTGAGGTCTTTCCTATGTACAGTTTGTTTTTTTCCCGAGGTATTTTGTTGAGGTTATTGAACAAAATTGTTTTCATGGTTTTTTTTTTTTTTCCTTCAGTGCATTTATTATTGGTGTATAGAAAAGTTACTGATTAAAAACTCTTTTTTAGACTTATTTGTGCGTGTGTGTGTGTGTGTGTGTGTGTGTGTGTGTGTATATGTGTGTGTGTGTGTGTTTGTGTCTTTGCCTTGGTGCACAGAGGTCAGGAACCTGGGTCCTCTGTCTTGGCCGCAAGCACCTTTACCCATTGAGCCCACTTGCCAGCCCGAGTTACTGATTTTTGCTTGTTGAGTTTGTGTCCTGCTGGCTGGCTGTATTTGTTCATCAGTTTTAAGAGTCCCCTGGTGGAGCATTCGTACCTAGGCTCCCCTAGGTACAATATATATCAACTTCAAACAGGGGTAGCATAACTTCCCTGTTTTCTATTTTTATTCTCTTTATTTCTTCTTGATTGATCGCTCTGGCTAAACCTTCAAGTTCCATATTAAGTACAAATGGTAGGTGTGAATGCTCTTGTCTGTTCCTTCATGGTTTCCAGGAATTTTTTTGTTTGTTTGTTTTCACCTAACAGGCAATGTTACATGTACATTTGCTCTGCATAGCTTCGATTAGTTGAAGTATGGTTCTTCTTCACTTAGCTTCTTTCCAGCTTTTATCATGAGGGTTTTTGAATTATGTCATAAAGCCTTTGGCATGGTCACGTGACCTTTGTTATTCTTTTTATGTGCTGTATCTAACTTACTCATTTGCATATGTTGAACCATCCTTGTACCCCTGGAAAGAATTGCCTTGGTCGCGGTGTATGATCTTCTTAATGTGCAGTTGGATTCAATTTGCAAAGTGTTTTATTGAGAAGTTTTGCAGCTCAAGGATATTGGTCTACAGTTTTTTTTTTATTGTTGTGCCGTATCCAGCTTGGTATTGTCTTAGTCATTGTTCTATTGCTGTGAAGGGACACCATGAGCATAGCATCTCTATAAAGGAAAACATTTAATTGGGTCTGACTAACCATTTCAAAGGTTCAGTCCTTTACTGTCACAGTGGGAAGCATGGCAGTGTGCAGGCAGACATGGTGCTGGAGAAGGAGCTGACAGTTCTAGATCTGGATCGACAGGTAGCAGGCAGAAGACAGAGCCACTGGGTCTGGCTTAGGCTTCAACAACCTCAAAGCCCACCCCCAGTGACACACTTCCTTTAACAAGGCCACACCTACTCCAAAAAGCCCACACCTCCTAATCCCTCTCAAGTAGTGCTACTCCCTAATGACCAAACATTTAAACACATGAGCCTAGGGGGCCATTCCTGTTCAGACCACTGTAGGAATCGAGGCAGTGCTGTTTTCTTAGATTGAGTTTTTGAAACACCCCATCCTTTCTGTCCTGTGGAGGAGTTTTAGACACACTGCTGTTCATTTTTCTTTAAAGATGGAATGGAATTCAGCACTGAACCCACCCAGTTCTGGCTTTTCTTTGTTGAGAGACTTATTAAAATAACAGTCTCAATCTCAGGGCTTATTATCATTCCTTTTAGTAGTTTTTAATCCTCTTGGTTCGATTTTAGAAGATCATGTGTATCTAGAATTTTTCTCCTCTTCTAATATAATTTCTCAAAAATATTCCTTCAAAGTCCTATGACACCCATCTTTGCAAAGAACCAATTTTCTGATTCCTTGTATTGTCCCTTTATCCACTATTTATTTCTTTTCTGGTAGTTGTAATCTCTTTTCTTACTGATTTAAATATTGGTTTGTTCTCTTGATCTGGAGAAGCATGACCAACACGCAACAGAAAGACATCAGAGTTAAACTACCTTGTGGATCAGATGGAACTGGAAGACATTGATAGAATATTCCAAAGGCACAGAGGACATATATTTTTTTTAATTTGCTAAAGGAACATTATTTCAAAATGGATTATAATTTACTATAAAGCACCATCATCGCAAATACCAAACATAAAATAGTGTCTTGCCTCAGAAAACTGTGAAACAAAACTGTAACCTGACAGCAAGAAAAGGGACAGAAATCACCAGAGGATGAGAGAGGCGTTTGAATGACTATAGTCATGGGGGAAATCAGGAGAGATGAGACCCCACCCCCCCCAGAATCAGATCACAGTGGAGACACAACCAACCAGAACCTGCTAAGCACTGCCAGTCCTCTGTGTGTGTGTGTGTGTTGGGGGAGAGCATGTGTGTGTTCATGTGTGATGTATTTAGGCCAGAGGACACTCTTGGGTGTCACTCTTTAGGAGCCACCAACTTTATTTTTAGAACTGGCCTGCAGCTTGTTAATTCAGCCAGTGAGCCCAGGATCCTCTCTGGTCTCTGCCTACCCAGTTCTAACATGGGCTCTGCTGATCAAATTTAGGTCCCTATGCATTTTAGTGACTGAGCCATATTCCCAGCTCAACGGAGCCAGTTCTAAGAAGGAAGTTTTATTTATAAGTACTTACACCAACAAAACTAGAGAGACTTCAAAATCTTAAGTGAATGACACATCTTAGCTGTGCTATCTGTCTCTAATGGCTGCCAGCCCAGCCCAGTGACAAGTTGCTTAGCTGACTATGCACCTTTAAAACTGGTTCAGAGCAATCCCTCAGAATCACAGAGGAACCAGCCAGTGCAGGTTCATATTTGACCTAACTTTACATCAGTGTGAACTGTGACACGATTAAGTTCAGTTGTGTTTTCTTTTGTTTTGAGAGGGTCTCACATAGCCCGGTGCGTTAGTTTTGTTTCCTGCTAGTGTGATAAAATACCCTGACAAGAGCAACTTAAGGGAGAAGCTTTTTTTTTTTTTCCTTTTGGTTTACAATTTCAGGTTACAGTCATCCATCATTATGGGAAGTCAAGGCAGGGGCTTGAAGCAACTAGTCATATCACACACTCCATTAGGAGCAGAGAGCAATGGATTAACACATGTGTATCTTCTACCTAGTGTGCTTTCTTCAGTCCCATGTAGCTTAGAATCTCCTAGGGAATGGTGTCACCTATGATGGACAGGTCTTACTGCTTTAATTTATGTAAGCAAGATACTTGCCCACAGGCCAACCTGACAATTCTAGATTGTGTCAAGTTGACAATTAAGCCAACCATCCCACCTAGGCTGGCCTCAAATTCCCTATGTAGTTGAGGATGGATTTGAACTCCTAACCCTCCTGTATGTAACTCCTGAGTGCTGGGATTATGGGTGTGGTACCACCAAGCCCAGGCTTTGTTCTGACTTTTGAACAACAGGCAAAGCAGTTGAGAGGTCATTCTGTCTATGGATGAAGTTACAGAGTAGATGAGGAACTTCTTTTTGTTTAACTGAAATGGTGTTTGCTTTCTGGTAGCGCCACAAAGTCCTTCAAGCCTTATGACCAAGGCAATGGTCCCTGCTTGGCTCCTCCCCTTCCTGCTGCTCACTCCCAGCTTCTGCTTCAAAGCGTCTTTTGTTTGAGATTATAATTCGATTACATTTCTCCCTTCCCTTTCCTCCCTCCTGACCCTCCCACATACCCATCAACCCTCCCTCAAATCCATGGCATCCTTTCATTCCAATTGTTATTGCTTGCATTTATGTATATACATATATATTCCTAACTATAACCTTGTATGTGTGTTTTTAGGGCTGACTACTTAGCACTGGACAAACAATTGCTATGCTCTTTTCTGGGAAAGACTATTTCTCTTGCTCCCAGCTTGTGTCAATTGCTATAGTTGTGTGCGTGTGTGTGCGCGCATGCGCGCACGTGTGCCTCTTGATTGTTTCCCCATTCCATTTGGAATGCCCATTGGTGATTGATCATCCTTGTTCAGCTCACGTGTGGGCATTCATGCTGGTGAGACTTTGTGGGAATCTGATATTACTAGGAGACACAATCTCACAGCAAATTCTCTGATCTCCTGGCCTTAACATCTTTCTGTCCCTCTTCCAGACTATCCCCTGAGGCTTAGGAAGTGCTTGTTTCTTTAAGGCACAGTCAGGCACTGCTGCCTTTGATATTCCAATTTCAGATAACACTAACATTTCTTACAACTAGCAATGGGGTTTTAGAAATGGAACCTCCCTGCCCTCGGCTTGGGCTTGGTTGGATGTGCACTGTGCAGCATCTTGCTTTTCTCAAAGCAGCTGTCTTGTTGGTTCAGTAGTGGGTGTGTGTGTGTGTGTGGTGTGGTGTGTGTGTGTAGTTACCATAGCTTAGTATCTGTTGGATAGATGTAGTGATACTGTATGCATTCAGGACACAATGCACCAAGTGCCTACTGGGTACCAAGCTCCACACTGAGGTTTGCCTCACAGAGAGCTTGAAATGTCCCTGGATGAAGTGGTAAGAGATGCTGGGTTAACTCAGCCTGCTTTTCCCCTAGAGTGAGGCCTGTATCTGTCTGGATGTGGCTAGGTCCAACGGAGTCACCATCCTGGGTCTCACTTCACCCTCTCCTTACTTGCCCTGTCCAGGTCTGGTGTCAGTTCCCCAGGGCTGTGAGCACAGCTCGTTAGCAGCTCTTGGCTCTGCTTGTCTGCTCAGTTTCCTTGGCTTACCATCTTTGTAGCTTTCAAACCTCTGTACTTGCAAGACCTGTCTCTTATCCTTTCCTGTTGATCTTAGGGAGTGTCAGCCATCAGCGTAGAGGAACGTGAGTGTGCCAGTACCCTGGCCTGTGGAAGGGGCTGTTGGTCCTTTCAGCTGACCTGCCACAACCTATACACCTGTAAGGTCTCAGGAAGCTAAGAGGGCTCCTAGGGTTCAGAACCTTTGTTATACCTCCAGCACAACATTTGGGGAAACAGGGACCCTTGGAAGATTGGAGGGTGAGATAGTTGCAGGGCTGAACTGGTCTCTCTTCCTGACCCCTGGGGTCTCTACAACCTCATAATGCCAGTGCCACCACATGGGACTTCATGCTCTGGGCTCTCATGGCTGCCCACAGAATGGAATCTAGTATGCTTTCCAGGCTGCCACCAGAAGGACCAAGCATATCTTAACCATGACGCTCCCCATCTGTGGCCACCGTTTGATCTTCTGAGATGCCCTTAGTCCTTTGCTAGGGAACTCTTGCAGACTCATCTGACATTACTGGCTCTTATCATCTTAGTATGGGGACAGAGATTCCACATTCATTCAGGAAATGTGTATTGAGCACCCATCCTATATGGTACTCTGTGCTGGGCATGAAGAGAAGTATGGGGCAAAGACCTCTCTGAGGGAGTGAGATGTGGGTCTGTGTATTCATGGAAGCCCGTTTCCAGGAATGGTTGGAGAGGGCTTGCCTAGGGAAGGAATCTTGGAAGGAGCAGTGCTTGGCTGATGGATATAGCATGAATTAGAAAGAAGAGCTGGAGGGAAGGGGGCTAAGGTACATGGATTGTCAAATACAGGTGACCCAGAGGTGAGATGGGATGGGAATCAGGGCAGAACCATGATAGTGGCCACCACAGCCTCATGCAAGTGCCATTGTCACCAACTGTGCTGGATAGCTTTTGTTAAGTTGACACATTTGAGAATTGGGAACCTCAGTAGGGTCATTTGGGGACAGGGAGCCTCAGTAGAGAGACTGGTCTATGGAAAGCCTGTGGTGCACTTTCTGGATTAATGACAGATGTCGGGGGGCCACCCCTGGGCAGGTGGTCCACAGTTGTAAAGAGAGCAGACTGAACAAGCCAGGAGAACACACCAGTAAGCAGCACGGTTCCACAGTGTTTGCTTCAGTTCCTGCCTCCAGGCTCCTGCCCTGCTTGAGTCTCTGCCTTGGCTTCCGTAGTGAACTGTGACCTGGGATATGTGAGCCAAGCAACTTGCATCTCCAGGTTGCTTTTAGTCTGTTCTTTATCACGATAGAAACCCCGATGAAGACACAAGCTCAGGACCTCCCGAGGCCACCATAGGTCTTTTGTGAATGTACTTGGGTACATATTTTTCTGTCAGCCAGTGGCTACTGGGACACTGGGGACCCATAGACTCCTTTCAGCTGTGGGGAGCATTATGTATGGGTGTAGAGGCATAAGCATCCTTCATCCTGGGGTGATCCACACTATGGAGCACTGGAAACACACAGTTGATGATGGCTAGGACTGAATGTCCCTGTTTGAAAAACATTTCCCAGGAAAAACAAATGTTGGAAAGTTAAACATTTGGGCTATTAGTACAGAACAGAAGACAAATCGTATTTGCCTTTTAAATATGGGCACCAGTGTGGCACAGTGGTTCCAGGAGCCTCCCACGCAGGACCCACAGGAGTCGCTGAGGCGTGCGGTAGGGCCAGCCTCTGGTTTGGCAGAGCCCCTGCTGTGCCAACACATGTCCACTCACAGTGATGTCTTTGCAGCAGGAAGCTGCAAATGGGTGTGGGTCCCTGAGCCTCTGTGTGCCCTGGGTAATGCTGGGACTTTTTGGAGCCTCTGTTTTATCCTCTGTGGTCTTGGCTCCCATTTCTGGGCTGAAAGCTCCAGAGAGCCCCAGGTTGTGATACAGTCAGTTTAAGCCCAGGATCTGAGCGTTCAGCTTTTCTGTATTTTCTATGTTATGATGTTTTGATGCCTTGGAATCTCCCTGGCTGTGGCGACTGTGCCTGCCAGGGTTAGCAGCACACTTTCTACAGGCAAACCAAGCACACCACAGCCAACAGACCCTTGTGGGGCTCTCATGCGAGACCTCTCTCCATTCGCCCTGATTATCCAGAGTGTCATACTGTGAGGAACAGCTCATGGCCCCAGGTCCACAGAGACACTTAACTGGTGGCCTTTAGCCTGCTCAGTTGCCTGTTTGGCCCACATGGCATGCTGCTGTTCACATTTCTGCTTCACCTTCTGACTGCCGAGCTTCCCTGTGGGTCCTGGGGTGGCACAGTATGCTTCTTGCTCTTAAGTGATTGAGTGCCTCTCCCCCTACGCACCCCTGTCTTATACAGCTGACAGAACACGTCTGGGGTGGGAAAATGTGTGACTTCCTGTGTCCACTAGCACAGGATGAGCATCTAGGCTACAGGCAAGGGTGCTGAAGGCCCCTCTTGGGTCAGCCAGCCAGTGAGAGGTAAATACATGATCAGTCTCTACAGCCTGATACCTTCAGGGTTCCCTTGCTCTGCAGACTGGAGGCTATGGTCTTTGCTTGCAAATGGTGTTAAGATGTATCAAATATACATTGCTAATCTTGGCCCAGGGAGGTCACTATAGGGCTGTAGGCATAGCCTATGCCTCCTATACCCTGTCTGGGTCACACATAGGTTCCCTTCTCCTTACACCACTGGCTCACATGGTCCATGCTGTTTGCATGGTCCTATGACTTGGTCGCTGGCAGCTTGCTGCTGACTCTCAGAGCTAGCTTTTTCCCAGCGTTCCTCTAGACTGTGCACCACGCTAAGCCGTCTGCTAACTCAAATCTCCAGACATTGGCAAGCGTTTAAACACAGAACTGTCAACGACGCACTAAAAATGCAATCAGAGATCGTTCCACCGTCTCTTCCTCCCACCCCTCCTCTGCTGTGTTCTGTGAGACAGGGAACGGGCAGGGGGAAAAAGCAGTAAGTGGGTACTTTCCTGATTGTCACTGTGTTTAGAGCATGCTAAAACCCTGCCGGGCGCAATGTGCCACTCTGGGACCAGCACTGATGGTGTAGAAATGTGTGTGCCTCTCACAGAGTTAACAGATCATGCTGTGTGGACCCAGTGCGGCCTGGGACAGGATAGGACAGGTTAGTAATAAAGATTAGTCACCTCTTTGGAGGGAGATTAATGTCAGGACTTGGCAGGCGCCCCCAGGAGTCCCCAATATTCTGTGCACCCCAACCTGGCTGCCTTTGGAAGCTTTGCATGGATGCTCCTGCACTGCATGCCTCTGGCAAGTGAAAAGGAAAACCCGCCTATCACCCTCATCTGCTCTCCTGACTGACAGTTCATGGTCTCTTTAACACTGAAAAACCCATAACTAGCAAATGCCAGCATCTTAAGTAAGCTGGAAGAAGAGTATAGCTTCTGGGTGGATGACTTAGTGTCACCATGCTGACAGGGTAGGGTGTGTTTACCAGTTCTGAAAAGCCAGGGGTAGAGGCTGCCTTTGAGATCAAGGGCTAAGGATTGGTATCCCAATCCCTGAAAGGTGGCCTGGGACACCTCCCATTGCGGGGCCATGGAGTCCTTCAAACCACTGTGTGTCACTGGGATGGGCATTGAGGTTTCAAAAGGCCATGTTAGTCCCAGTCACTGCCTTTGGATAAGAATGTAGAACTCTCAGCCACTTCTGCAGCACCATGTCTGCCTGTGGACCACCATGCTCCCCGCCATGATGGTAATGGACTAAGCCTCTGACATTGTAAGCTAGCCCCAGTGAAATGTTTTCTTTTATGAGTTGGCTTGATCATGGTGTCTCTCCACAGTAGTGGAGCACAGGAGGTCACTAAACTGCTCTCGCCATCTTTGGGGTCCTAAAAGAACATTTCCTGGGAACTATAGCAAAGCAGACCAAGACTTGGGCTTCTAACAGAGTCCAGCTTCAGTGAGCACGGGCCCCCAGCATAGCATGCATTTGGATAGGCTGACCAATGCCTCCACTGAGGAAGTTAGAGAAAAAGAAAAGGCATTTGGACGTACGTGTCTGCCACCCTGCGCCTAACCAACAGACTAAGCCATTCACTCACTTGAATTGCCCCGGGCTGGGACCTTCCAATGGCTGCCTCTTCTGGCTTCCTGCATTTGCCATTCCTGGCTCCACAGGGTGACAGTGTGACTTGGTCTTAGATGATGTATTCCACCTCTGCTTGTGGAACACGCCCACCCCAGGGGTCAGGCTCCTGTCCAGGCACAGGAAGCTCCCAGAATGGAGGCTGTCAGACTTCTTCTCTGCTGTGGGTGGGGAGCAGGGAGTTTCGGCAGCTGGGCATGGGGGTACACTCACTTCTCTGTGTGAAGGTAGACGGTGGGAAGGTGGTGGTCCTGTACAAGATGTCTTATCACACTCAGGTTGGTGAGATGTTCTGGGTTGTGGGGCTGGAAGGCAAACCTGTAACAAGGAGCCACGGCCCTAAAACAGAGGGGGGGCTTCATCTAAGTGAGTGATGACCAGGCCGTTGAAGAGCCTTAGTCTGGCATCCATACTTCCTGTGTGCTAGAGAATAGGCAGACTGGAGGAGACTCACAGATGGGCAAGTACATAGATGAAGGAAGTAAGTCTGAGAGCCGTCGCCCAGGAGGGAAGGAAGGATCCAGGAAGCTGGAGATTCTCTTGATGTGAAGGAGATAGTCAGTACTATCAGGTGGATTGACTGAGAAGTATATTCCTCCACCACCTCTCCATTCATCTACCCATTGGTCTGTCCATCTTCCTGCCCACAATAGCACACATGCTTGTAAAAATCCATTTATACACCCTTCCAACCGCCCACCCTCACATCTGCTTCCACACAACCTATTGTTTAATCATTCAGCCGTTCATCTACTCAATTTCTCTTTCACCCAAACACCAATCCACTGACCCACCTCCCTCTTACCCATTCACTGCCATCATCCATCCACATATCTATCCGCCCACCATCTCATCCATCCATCATCCATCCATCACCCCATCTGTCCCACCATCCATCCATCCATCCATCCTCCATCCATCATCCACTCATCCATCTGTCCATCACCATCCATCCATCCATCCATCCATCCACCCATCCACCCATCCAGTCAGTCAGCCAGTCACATACCCACCCATTCATCTGTCTGTCCTTCTGTCCATCAGTCCACCCACCCACCCACCCATCCATCCATCCACTCATCTACCTACTCACTCACCTCCCCAAAATATTCACTCACCCACCCACCCATCCCTTCATCCATCCATTCATTTACCTATTCACTTGCCTCCCCAAAATATTCACTACTCATCCATCCGCCATTCATCCATCACATACCCACCCATTCATCTGTCTGTCTGTCCATCAGTCTGTCCATCCATCCATTTGTCCATCCACATGCCCACCCATTCATCTGTCTGTCTGTCTGTCTGTCCACACCCCTCCCTACTTACCTCACAATTCACACACACACTTCCACACGTGGTGGGGGACAAGGGATGGCGTTCAGAATGTCCCTCCATGCTGTCACAGGGGTGAGTGCCAGGAGACTTCTGTCCTCCATGTTCTTTGGCCATTCCATTCCTGACTTGTCTTATGTTTTGGCAAACCCAAACCATCTCCCTCAGATGTCACAAGGAAAGAAAAATGCTTAGCGTCAGTGGAGGTCACAGGCAGCTGGTGAACTGTCAAGTCCAACGGACCTCACAAAGAGATGGACTCATGACTAGACCTTTGTCGCAGGGATGGGGTGCCTGTGACACCCACCTTGTTGAAGGGAACAAATATGTGAACCTGACACCCTGGGAAGGCACAGCTCCCTCCTGCTGCCTGGCCTTGGGTGTGGGAGGTGGTTCTTTGTGCTCTGTCATAATCCCTGGAGACTACAGGTCTCAGCTCTCCTTGTCTGCCAGTCAGAGCTCCTGAGGGGAACTGACAGTTTCCTGCGCACCCAGCCCCCATGGAGTCACCACTGCAGATGCATGGAATTGTTCAGTTGGCGTAATTTGCTGATTTACTTAAGTAGCACCCCCAGTTAGAGACATGACAGAATTCCATTAGTGTGGCCCCACCCCCTAGCTTCTCCCGCACTTCAAGTGGAAACCAGGATGAATCATGGGTGTAGGCAGCCAACAGTAGCCACCCCACCCATCCTGCTGGGCTTTCTTGCCACCTCCTAGTCTGGTCCTTGTCCTGTGCTTGGGGAAGGACTGAAGAGGCTCCCAGGCTGACTCTGAGGGTCTTGTAGCCTTGAAGGACTCTGAGTCAGTGGCCCAGGGGAGTGGAGTTAATTGACATCTGCAACATCACCCCTGCACCTGAGCCATGCCCCCCGCCTCCCCCAAGTCTACTGGCTTCAGCTCAAGGCCCCAGGATATGGAGTGGACTTAATGGCATCTACTCTGGATGGCTCTATGGGGAATCAAGATCTCGGTGACACTAGGACACCGCCCATGGTGGGCTCCAGGGGCAGGTGGTCAGTTCAGCTCCTCCCCGCTGCTCCGCCCACTCAGTCCCCAGCTCTGGCAGCTCCCTGTGCATCACAGCTACAGTGGTGCAGGTGGCATTGTTCACCAGACTTGTGGTGGGAATGGGGATGGGTGGAGCTAACACACTCCCTTCCCTGATTCTGGGCTTTCCACCAAGGACTAGGTTGCAGTAAACCTCAGGACAGGGCTTGGGAATTCCATCTCCCACAGCCTCACTGCTCATCACTCACCTCCCACTGACCCTCGCAGGCCAGGGCATGGCTACTGCAAGGCCCCAAACTCCAAATGCCTGGCAGTGGACATGTCACAATGAGAGAACTGAGCTCCATGAGATGGTAGGACTGGCAGGGACTGAAGAAAATGAGCATTAGCCTCCTGTCTAAGGGGGTAGATAATCAGCACATCATGACTGAGCCAGGATCACCAAATGTTAATAACTACAAAATAATAACAACGAATACAATTGTTTATTTTTAGAAACCAAGAAGAGTGAAGTTTTATTGGGAATCTCTCAAATTATTATTGCTGGCAACAAATTCAATAAAAACAAAAAACCAAAGCTGTAGCAAGCTGACTATGTCTGGGGTGGGGGTGGGGCTTGTAGCCTCTAATTTGCAAATTCTGGCTCAGAGAAGCTCACTTCTTCCTTCTGAATGTCAAAAGGTTTTGTCGATTGATTTCCATTCAGTGTGTTCTGTGGTACCAGAGATTTCTCACACGGGTGGAGTTCCTGTTTCTGTCTCAGGTGTGAGGAAGCCGAGGCATGAGGTGGGAGTGGGGAGTGGGGCCACACAGGAGGTTAGTGTTGGGACTGAGCCTCAGGCTCAGACTTGTCCTGTCACCATGGCTTTCCAGAGCTGATAAACAGACTTAGGGATATTGAGTCAGTGTGCAGATTGGGGTCTCGTGCATCTCTGGGTTCAATTGCCACAGTGTCTTAGCGAGGCCGAGGGTCACTGGATATCGCAGCCCTTTGCCTTGATGGTCAGGCAGGTTGTGTAGGCTTCGGGTGGCCCTGCTTGGGAAAGTGTGTCACTGGCTTCTAGACTCTTCAGTTTCATTGCAGTTAGAGTGTGGTTTTGTCAGGGGGAGCTAGAGAGTTTGAGCTGGGTAGTTCATTTAAAAAAAAAAAATCTCTGCTCAGGAGAAGTTATAGAAAAGAGCTTCAGGTTGGGTCAGTAAGGAGCAGCATCAGAGTTTATTAGGCGATTTTAACATCTTGTCTGTGTGTGCATGTGAGTACAGCAACTACAGAGGCCACCAGAGGGCGTCAGGTCTACTGGGGCTGAAGTTACAGGCAGCTGTGAGCCTCCAGATGTGAGTTCTGAGAACTGCACACAGGATCCTGGAAGGGCAGAAGCATTCCTGACTGCTGCACCATCTCTCCAGCCCCTAGAAGAAATTTTGACAGTTTTAAGGATGGTTATTAGAGAGGGAGGAAGGGAGGGACTTAGAAAAAAGATAGTATGCACTACTGTACCCCATATGTGGCTATGTGCCAGTGGGGGAGATGGGGAAAGAGGAGTGGGGGAGAGGATGTGTGAGGGAGAGAGAGTGAATTGACCTTATCTGTCTTTATAATAGTCATGTATATGATTCAGTGGCTTCTGAGTTAACATCTCCAAAAGCTTCTAAGCTCTCTCTCTCTCTCTCTCTCTCTCTCCTCTCTCTCTCTCTCTCTGCCTATGGCTTCAGAGGGAGCCTTTCTGAAGTACAGTGGATAGTACTACGACTGATAAGGTAAAGCACTGGGTCACAACGCTTACACAGGGAGCTGAGAGTTGTTTTCGCTGTGAACAAAGTTAATCACCTTGTTAGTGAGATTCCCAGGAAACCGCAGGTCACACACAGAAAGAAATAAGGGTATATTCCAGGCCCAGGCTTGGGCTTTGAGCATAGCTCGGTGCCACTCTACCATTCTGATCTGAAATCTGTCTCTGTGAAAGACTGTGGACAGCCTTGATCCTCAGGCCGTGAGAAGCTTCAGGCAGACTCCGGTGGTGAGGGGCTCCTTCCCATCTCCACATCCCCCTAAATTCACCTTTCTGTCTTGCCCGGGTTATGCAGCAGTGAGTGAGTGATGGTGTCTGAGCTGACCTACCCATCCTGACTCTCACCTGAGGGCGGGAACAGACTTCTCCCCAGAGTGCACATGGCGGCTGAATCTCAACACAGTTGTTGATTCTGATTCCAGATCCAAGAAGACAGGCAGCAGAGCAAACGTGGTTCTCTTGGGAACACTCACACATTGGTTTTGTGTGTGTGTGTGTGTGTGTGTGTGTATATGCGCATGCTCACATTTGTGTGTATAACTGTGTGTGGGCACATGCAGTGCATGCCTGTGTGTGTGTGTGTGGAGCATGTGCTCATGTGTGTATATGTGTGTGTGTGTGTGTGCACGTGTGTGCGTGTGTGTGTGTGTGTGTGTGTGTGTGTGTAGCCAGAGGTCAATCTCCATGTCATTCCTTAGGCATTTTCTGTCTTGATTCTTTTTTAGACAAAATCTATCACTAACCTGGAACTCATCAGATAGACTAGGCCAGCAGGCCAGTGAGCCCCGGGACCTACATTCCCCAGGACTGGGATTACAAGTGTATGCCACTAGGCCTGGACCTAACAGCAGCAGCAGCAACCACAGCACGGGTTCTGGGGCTGGAGCAATGCCACCACTTTAACTAAGCTGTCTCCACAGCCCAACTTTTTTTTTTAATTTAAACCAGGACTTCCAGAGTCATCATAGCTTCTTTCGTGCAGAGAGCGGGCACTTTCGTGTGGAGCCTGGGCACTGAGTGAGGGCAGGGTGAATGACATTTTCTGGGCCAATGCGGGGCACTTCTGGTCACTCTGAGGCTGTTTTTTTTTTTTTTTTTTTTTTTTTGTAACTTGATTTTGTGGTTCTTAGGTCTGAACCTTGCAGATGACATCAGACCATAGTGTTCAAAAGGTTGGACATTCCAGAACCTTGTTTTGACTGTGAATTCCTTGTCAGTGCTGCTGGGCCCTGGGGTTTTCTCTGAGTGAGTGCAGCATCTCTGAAGGTTTGAACTGGGCTCTACCAAGAGCTTGCATGTATAGGCTGAGGAGTGACAGCCCAAGGTGGCAGCTGGGGCTGATGGCCCTGGTGAGGTTTTCTTTTTGTCAGAAGTAGACAGAAGGGAGGGATGCAGAGAAAAATGAGGCAGCTTAGGTCCCCGGGAGGATGCTGTCCTGTGCTCAAGGACAGATGGCCAGGCCAGGCCAGGCAGAGCCAGGGACAATGATTGGACCACTGCCCCCTCTGAGCACAGGATAGGGGCAGTGGGGTGCCCCGGCTGAGGGACTGCAGTAGCTGTCCCCAGCTATCTCCCTTTGGTGGCTCTGTGGCTTCCACAAGGGCCGCCAGCAGCTCTGTGCATGCCCACCCCGCAGGCAGCCTGCCATACGAGTACAAGATCGTGATTGCGGGCAACCACGAGCTGACCTTCGACCAGGAGTTCATGGCCGACCTCATCAAGCAGGACTTTTATTACTTCCCGTCCGTGTCCAAGCTGAAGCCGGAGAACTACGAGAACGTGCAGTCTCTGCTGACCAACTGCATCTACCTGCAGGACTCAGAGGTCACGGTGCGTGGCTTCCGGATCTACGGCTCCCCGTGGTGAGTGTGACGGCCCCCATCGGCACCGGCACTTAGGGCGAGGCAGAGGGTGGTGGTGACTCCAGTCTCCTTGAGGTGCTCGGTACCCAAATTTGACGCTCAGGACCGGTGCAATGAGGACACAAGGATCCAGGACTTAGTCTTGTCACTCTCACCCTCTGTTTGACTTCAGGCAGGCTACCGTCACCCTTCCCCCTGGCCTCAGTTTCCCCATCTGGAACCAAGGAAGGGAAGGGTAACATCACCTATATCCTCTGTGACACCACACACACACACACACACACACACACACACACACACGTTGTACATGCAGGCAAGTGGTTGTCTTCAACTCATGGATGAAGAAACGGAGCTGAGAGAGAGTATGGACCCTCTAAGACGACACAGCTCGGCAGGGGAGGGGCTGCAGCCACAGGGCTTTCTTTCAAACACGAGCCTCTAGCACGAGGGTCTTCCCTTTCTGCCCATCTCCTGTCTTCCCACGGAAAGGCATGTGAGTGTTGGAAAGATAATTGATCCACATAATTGAGGACAGGCATCTGGGACCGTCAGACGGTCCCACGGGGTACTCTCCTATACGCGGACAGCAGCTGTTTAAGAACGAATGCGCAGGGAATCCTTATTCTGTTGGAAACACAGTGACTGGCTGGGCCGTTGCTCTGAACAAACCCAGCTGGGCGGCTCTAAGTGACCACCGGTCCAGACTATCTTTGTGATGGTCACTGTGTCCGTGACAATGGTAACTGACGATAACGGTGCTGCCGCAGACAGCGACGGTGATGGTGGAGATCCGTGTGATGATGATGATGGTGGTGGTGGTGATGATGGTAGTGGTGGTGATGATGGTGGTGGTGGTGATGATGGTGGTGTTGATGATGATGATGTTGGTGAGGACGGCAGTCACCGGTGAGGTTGGTAGTGATGAGGATGGTGGCAGTGATGATGATCAAGTAATGAACAAGATGGAGATGATTCTGCTGTGGCCTGTGACATCATGTCATTAGTCCGTGGAACAAAGCCTTCACCATACTCCCGTGGGGCTGAATTGTTGTCCACTTTCTACATACAAGTGGACAGACCTGCCGGCCCTTGCGTGGCCACAGAGTGTGAAGTGCTGGCAGGGTGAGAGGAAGCTCTCCAGAGGTGGATGACCCCAGCCTCATGGGAGGAGACGGGCTCTCATAGGCAGGGAGGGGGTGGCACTGTGGAGGGCTCCAGGTGAGCTAAGAAAACACAATACATCCGGAGAGCCCTGGGCCGTGGTGTTTGATGTCCCCTGGTGATTCCAGGCTGAGGTGGGGTTAGGACCTGAGTGGGTCTTATGAAGCCCTGGAAAGGGAGAGGGGCCAGCCTGACCCTTTCTCTGGCCCCAGAAGAGCCAGCGCTCTCTGCCCAGGGCTTGTGATGCTCAAGGGGACCATGTGCTCTCCTGCTGCCTTTGAAGGTTTTTGGACACTGAAGGATGTGAGGGACTCGAAACCAAGTGCAAGGATGTGAGAAGGAGGCTGAGGCTGTCTGGTAGGCTGCAGAGGCCGGTCTGAAGCCTACTCGTGTGACAGCTCATCAGGAACACCTATGGAAGTCTGAGCAAAGTCTTGAGTCCTGAGGCCAGCACAGCCTGGGCGGGGCAAATAGGGTGGGGTCATCAGGGTAAGAGGCGGAGGTTCTGAGTTTGAGGTCAAGAGTCAAGACTGCATCTCTGCACTGAGGTCAACCTGCCCCAACACATACACATATCACATACATATACACCCATACATATATATACACACACACACACACTATATAAACACACATATACACCACACACATATACATCACATACACAGGCCCAGAGAGCAAAGGGTCCGTTCTTCTTGACCGCAGACCTGTGTCAGTGGACGCACAGGCTGACCAGCAGAGTAAATGAATAGGGTGCGTGTTGGGTTTGGGGGTATAGGGTGCGTGTTGGGGGTTGGGGGTATAGGGTGCGTGTTGGGGGTGGGGGTATAGGGTGCGTGTTGGGGGTGGGGGTATAGGGTGCGTGTTGGGGGTGGGGGTATAGGGTGCGTGTTGGGGGTGGGGGTATAGGGTGCGTGTTGGGGGTGGGGGTAGTCAGTAAGCTATGTCGTTGTGCTTCTGAAAGGGCACGGTGGGATCCATGATGTTCCCTCCCTGTTGGAACAGGCTCTAGAACGAGGACTAAAGGAAGGTGGCTCAGGGGGTGGGGCACTCACATTCCCAGCCTGGCTGTGCTCATACACCAGGCTTTCCTTGGCCTGGCAGCATGACAGCCCCCAGGCCATTCTGTATGCAGAGGTCTGTCCGTTTCTCTGAGGTTACCTGGGGCTGGGAGCAGGGGACAGGAGGTGACTGGCTCTGTTTCTGTGGTGCCACAGAGTTAGTCCTGGGAGCTGTCCCCTCCCCTCTGGCACCTGTATGCTGGAGAAGCTGTGTCTTTAGCGGTGTGCCTGGAACACAGGCTGTACAAATCAAGGGACCGCCACTCCAGCCCTGTGACTTTGGGTAACTGTGGCAGCCTCTCTGGTCGCACTGTGCCATGGGAGGTGATGTCACTGCGTTATAGCTTGAGGTCAGCGTGACTGTCTGGACAAAGGCCTGGCACGAGGTCTAGCACCATCGGTGGCTCGTGGTTCTTGTAATGTATGATCAAGGGGGAGCGCTTGGAAGGGGGTTAGCTCTATGCCAGAGGAGGGTTAGGTTAGCAACAATCCCATTTTATAGACAGGCAAGAAGAGGTCCAGGGAGGCACATGGTTCATCCATGGTTGTCAATACAGAGGTGCCCCAGACTCCTGGCCAGCTCCTGGTGAGCTCTGCCGTCTCTGAAGTCAAGGTCATGCAGTACTTTCTTAAGTACCATCTGGGTGTCCTAGGGAACACGGAGGCCTAAGAATCACTCTCCTGGTTCATCAGTAAATGTATCAAACCATCCGTGAACGTTTGTTGAGAACCTGGCCCCCACCGAGCCCCATGGACTTGGTGGGAACTCACTATTGCAGGCATGCCGTTCTGGGTTCCTGCCCTGATGGCAAACTAGTCCACAGCTGTCTCCTGATTCAGGAAGAAGCCCTGGAAGTTGGGGGTCAGGGAAAATCCTCCATGGAGAGAGCTGCGAACCGAAGAGATCACAGAGCTAAGGATGTGGAGAATGATACGGGCTATCACAGGCAAAGGCCAGGAAGCTGGAGGGGGTGCCAGGCTTGTAGGCACTGTGGCACTACTTCAGGCCCTGGATGGGTCACAGTAAGAGACAGAAGCCACAGGCTGAGCAGCCAGAGCCTCTGCCTCTGGGTCCTTGACTAACATCCCTTCCCTACCTTTCCCCACAAGGAACCAGGTTTTCCAGAGTAACATCCCTCAGTATCCCTCCAGGGATGGACCTGAGGACCACAGTGACGCTGAGGTGGATGGTCGGGACCTGCTGCCTCCCTGTGGCTCGTTTCCAGGAAAGCTTTATGGATCCCGCCTCACTCTGCATGTAGGTGTGTGGGTGCACATCTCAGAAGGATGCTCACCCCGGAAGTGCATCGCTGCTGGGGGATGTGCACTTGTGGGTTGCAGGTGACCCTTCTCTATTCCTGGGGCTCTGGAGGCCCTGGCGGCAACCATCATCATGCCTCTGCTAATGAGGCCTCTGTGCGTCTTGTCAGTACATTCCTGACCTGGTGAGCCAGCCCTGTCACCCAGGAGTCAGGTCCTAGTCCTGTCACTGAGCTGCAGAAGCATTGGCCAAACCGAGCAGCCTCCCCGAGGTTCAGTGTCTGGCCAGTAAATGTGATGACATCATGAGGTCTCAGGGTAGGTACATTACCCTTCCAGGTCCCTTGGTGAAGAAGGG
Source organism: Mastomys natalensis (assembly GCA_021653895.1). Lineage (NCBI taxonomy): Eukaryota > Metazoa > Chordata > Mammalia > Rodentia > Muridae > Mastomys > Mastomys natalensis. The sequence goes on from JAJTUV010000102.1 coordinate 557,948, forward strand.
ACCCATAGTAGCTGGTGTCCCAGGGATGCTAGGAGCCACACACATGGAAATGGTATAAACCAGCCCTTAAAAATGTGTTCATAGCTTCAGAACTTCCTGGCCTAGCTATAGACTCCACCCAGGCCTGGGTGAGGTATGTGGGATGAACCTTCCCCCAACTGTGTCCTAAGATTTGAGGTGGACATAGTCAATTTCTGGGCACTGGTCAGCTCTCCTCAGGGCAGCTCATGGTGAGAGAGAGTGACTGATGGTTATTGAATTCAGATGATTCAAGACAAGCCCCCACGGACAAACCCGTAGCCTGTCTCCTCTACAGTCAGCCAGTCTCTCATTGAGACTCCCTTCCCAGATGATTTTGGTGATTAAACTAACCAGTACACAGTGGTAAGGTTATTTCTTCTCTCTCCCTGGACATATTGGCTGATGCGTGGAGTTCTCCAGCTTCACAAAACCATGCTGCTGACTTTTCAGACTTGAGCATTGGAGCCCCTGGGAATGGGAGGACTTGGTGTGAGTGAGGTGTGCATGTGTGTGTATGTGTGTGGTCCCACTTTGTGTTTCTCCTTGTGGACACAATTGGTCCACTGAGTCATTTCTCCAGCCCTTCAATCTCTTCAGCAAAGTCGGGTTGCCAAGTGATGTCTCCTGCCAGCAGTTGCTTACCTGTACCCCTGCCAACACTTGGTACCATAAGGCTCTAGGTTTTCCTGGCTCTTGGGTGGGTGCTCGTGCTGCCGTGAGCCTTGGAACCTCTCCATGGTTTCTGGCCGCCTACATTCCTCCTTTCTGAAATACTCAAGTCTTTTGCCTAGTCAGTTATTTGGGGGCAAAGATAGTCTGTCTTTTGGTTGGTTTTAGTGGTGTGGGGATGAAACCCAGAATATCACTCATGCTAAGCAGGTTCCCTTTACCACCAGGCTGTCCTCCTGGCCAGCCCTGGTGCTTCTCTTTCTTACTGGTTTCTAGAGGGCTGGGTGTGTTCTGAGTGGGAGATGGGTCCTTGGTCACTTGACTCTTGACAGATTGCCTTCTGACTTCTTGCTCTACCTTCTTACTCACAGAGCCACGAGATGAGCAGAAGCCCTGGATTTGGTGTGAATTGGAGCCAATTCCAATGTCTTTGTACTTTCCTTCCTGGCAAGTGCTCCCTGTGCCCTGCTGATGGGATCTTTGCTCTCTGGATCACAGAGATTCTTTCCCTTGACCCACAAAACCATACTGCTGACTTTTCAGGCTCTGGGCATTGGAGCCCCTGGGAATGGGAATACTTGGTGTGAGTGAGGTGTGTGTGTGGTCCCACTTTGGGTTTCTCCTTGTGGACACCATTGGCAGGCACCACGGCTCTTCTCTGCCATCTTGACTCCACAAGGGCCTGGGTCTGCCCTAGTCCCTCACTCCACCAGCTCGTTCAGAATGGCCACGAGTGTCTGATGTCACCTAACAATTTTCTTCAGAATCACCTCTGCTCACTGGGACACTTGAGACCAGGGGCCTCTTTCACACGTAATCTCTCTCTTTCTAACTTCAAAGCCTGACCTGGCACCTGGCTTATGTTGATAAATGTTTCTCAAATGGATGACTGCACAGGTGGGAGGATCCCAAACAGTGGGGAGTCCATTACAATCCCCCCCTGGACTGTTTGCCTGTGCGCCCGTCTTTCTGCAGCCTCCTCTTGACCCACACCGCCAACTCCCCAACTCCCTTAGGTTCCTATTCCAGGCTGGACTCTGAACACCGTGGCCTGACAGTGCCACCTCCTGGCTTACCACGATGCCCGCTCTCACTAGTTTCCCCTGACTGAAGGCCAGATGCCCGCTTCCCTGTGCCTTTGACCTGGGCTGGCTCTTTTCCAGCATCTAGAAGGTAAAGAAAGGACAAAAATCTGGGGAACCCTCACCTCCCTCATGGGCATGTAGTGACTGTGGGACTTTTGACATGGTTGCTGGTCCCCTGAGCTACAGCCGGGCATCTGTCCATCACCCAGGGCGGCTCTGGGTGGAAGTAACTGCAGGAAGAGGGAAGAGTGAGCTTTTGCAAAATCCTGCTTCTTCTTTTTTAAAATCCTGCATATATACCCGATTCATTTATGGGTTTTGGATGCATTTTTTTGTTCTCATTTAACTAAAAGCGGCCTTGATTTAAAAAAAAAAAAGAGAGAGAGAGAGAGAGAGAGAGAGAGAGAGAAGAGAGAAAGAAAAAAAGGAGTGAGGGGGAGAGTGGAGCTGGCACGTAGCGGGCCCATCTGCTCTAATTACTTGTGGTATTTTGAAAGAAGGGATTTAAACCTGCTGAGACGCTGAACTTCGGGAAGCGGCTGCGGGCTGCAGGGACTGTGCCCGCCCGGGTGGCTGGGCTCAGTTACGGATTCTGTGCTTGGCTGGGCTGCCTCCCATCAGGGCTGGACCCTGAGGCCTAAGGAGGGGACTTCTCTTGTATCTAGGAGCCAGGGCCTCAGGGACCAGTTGGGCACTCTGCAAGGCTGGACTGAGAACACAGCCTAGTGTGCTGGTGCCATGGTGTGGTCAGAACTGTGGCTTTGTGTGACATTGACATAGGGAGTCTCTGTGTCACAGAGAATTCAAAAAAGCCAAATAGAGACATTGCCTGGCACATAGTTGGTGTCTCCTCATGCTATTAGCTGGCGGTGGCCACCCAGTGTTGAGAGCACAGATAATTAAGGTTTCTTTTACATAGCTGATGGATGCAGACAGCACTCTCTGAGCTGAGCAGGGAACAGTGAGTGCCTGGTGGCCTCTGGGGGCAGGCTGGGGTGGGCACTCATGTCCTCTTTGATGTCCTATTCTCTTACTTGGTACAGTTAAGTAGGCTCACTGCACAGCCTAGGGCAGGAATGGAGCAGCTTGGAACATTGGCTGTCTCTGATGGTGCTCTGGGAAGCCAGTCGGTGTGACAGATGTGTGTCCTACCACAATCCCCAGGACAATTAGTGAGGTCTCCACTATCCTCTCACTTTAGAGATCAAAGGACCAAGTCTCAGGAAGCAAGCTGACTTGCTATGAAGGAAGTCCCCACAAGGATCAAGAGGAGCTGGATCAGGGAGGGAAGTGTGGTGCCCTGGGGACAGCCACAAGGTGCTACATGAATGCCTTCCACCAGGGGAAGAGCATAGTATAGAATCATGTTTCCTCTGACCAGAGTGGGTTCAAGGTCCTGGGTATGGGAGCCAGGAATCTAGAGTATTGCCCAGGTCCGAGCATCCTGCTGCCCTGAGCTAGGCCCCACCACTCTGGCTGTTTACGGGCATCAGCTATGGCTGCCTGCCGGTGGAACACAACGAGCCTTGCTGTGTCTATCCAGTTCTGCTTATGGCCCTGGCTGCATCCCACGTGGCTTCCAGGAACCCTTGCAGGTGTCCCTTGTTAGCTAGCTGCTCTGTTGTGTGCAGGCCTGGGACCTTCCATCCGTCTTGTGTGAGTGAGGAGCTGATCCAGGACCTGATGTCCAATTCCTGGTACAACCCTTGCCTTTTCTCTTGACAGAACCTTTACAAACCACATCTGTGGTACTTTCCTGCTGTGCCAGGTGTGTGTGTGTGTGTGTGTATGTGTCTGTTAGACTGTCTTTTGACATTAGAATGTCTATTGTGGTCATGTCTATTGAGGTGCAGAGTAAGTTCTGGGCAGCTCTGTTAGAAGTCAGAGTCCCGCTTGGTGCATAGCCCAGTGTAGGGGGTTGCCTGCCTCAGTCTGTGAGTGTGCTCAGCAGAAACCACCTATACTGCTGTCTTGGCTTGGGGCATCCTGACTGTGAGCTAGGAACCCGTTGCTGGAGGTCTGGGCTCTGGAGTCTCTGGTAGAAGCGCCTGGACTGGGTCAGGGTGTGAGCTTTGTGGTCTACTTTTATTGAAGCCCTTGGGGGCCCAGCTTGAGGAAGGTTTATTGAAAGCCACTTCTTCCTTATCCCTGGCTTGGTGGGCTCTTGCTTTCTTACTAATGTTAAGGTCCATTCCTCTCAAGTCCCCATACAGCATTTGTCTTGAGCTGTCCTGCATCTTTGGGTGGCTGTAGCTTGAGGTTATGACCTCCACAGCTTCTTCAGGCAACTGAGGCAAAGACTACCTCTCCTCAGGACCCAGGCAGGCACTGAGTGGCTTCCCTTGACCTGCTCTGTATGACCTGCCCTTGTGGGACAGAGAGGATTATGCTGTCTTGTATCACCAGTGAGCTGGGGATGTACAGGGATGCTGAAAGGCTGGTCAGACCTGGAGGAGGCAGGCGTGAGGGTCACTCTACTGGGGCATGATAGCCTCAGCCGGGGCTGGTGTGGGTAGCCTCCCCCTGACACGGGCCTGGCTCCCTGGTGGCCCCCATGGACGGCAGAATAGTCTGGGCTTCAGCTCCTGCCCCTCCTATGGCTGAGTCTTATCGTACAAATGAGAGGCAGCTGCTGTGTGTTGAGCTATGGGGGTGGTCAGCGAGGCCACCGAGTACTGTCTGCCATTGTCTGCAGCCTGCATGCAGTCAGGAGCCACCTGTCTGTTCAGGGAACTGTCTACATGACCAGCTAGGCTTAGGTCCTTTTCCCATGGCAGGGTGGGGAAGGCAACTCCAGATAGCCACATGAGAGCCAGCAGCACATGACACAGCTCAGGGCCCCAGAGACCCTGCCTGAAAGCCATGCTTTTCCACTGCTGTTTCACCCGCCCGCCCTTCCTGGTGCATCTCAGACTTGACACACTATGTCTATGATGGTATCTGAAACAGGAAGTGTCCTTGACTTCTGGACACTACTGAGCTGATGGCACACATATCTGTGCACACACGCACATTCAACATACATGCAGGCCTACACATGTACGTATATATTTAATAAACATACAGGCCTCCTCACACATTTGTGAAACACACACACACACACACGGGCACACAAAGACATGCATGTACCCACATGCACAGGTGGACTAGGGAAGTACACTGTCAAGGACAACACACACACACCACGCACACGCACACGCACACGCACACCAACACAGTTCTTTCCTTTTCTCCTCTCCTTATCTTCTGCTTCTCATCCCCAGCCACTGCTTCTCTACTGCCTCTTTCCTCTCAAGCAGGCTGCTGTGCGCCTGCTCACTCTCCCACTCAAGATTAACGTCTGAGACGAATCATTTGCCGTCTCTGCACAGAGTCCCAGCAAAACAAAAGATGAGCGATTCTGCATATTGGAAGGGTGGGGAAAATTAATTAGGAATGACAAGGGACCCACTCCGAAGCACTGCACCTTCTGCTGCTGACTTGGTGGCTGCTGTTGTGGCCCCAGCGGGTGCGTGAGTGACAGGCTTCTGGACACTGGGCAGCTGGCGGGTCCCTGCCCACTCACCATAGCCTTGGGTCATATTCCCTACGACCTATCCACTTCCCCCAGCCCCTGGCCTTTGCATGCTAGCAACCAGGGATACAGAAGAGACATCTGACTTAAGTTTCTTCCATAGTAGGAGGGGATGTCCCCCAGAGGTGAGAAGTCTGTACTGTGCAGTCTAGACCCTGGGCTTGGGAGCTGTGGTCCTATCTCTGGTCTCTCTGAGCCTTGGTTTCTCTATTGCGAAAGGGCAGTTACAGCCTAGTTGGGGTTCTGAGGCCGGTGACAAGTAGCAGTTTCATCTGAGACATTACTTAAACTGTGCTGTAGCTGGTCCCTTTGGAAGTGGCTTAGGAAAGCCTGTCTTTAAGGGGCCAGTAGGAGCACCCTGCGGGTAAGATGGCCTGACAGGGGTAGGGTCTGGGCAGGCTGTTTGAAAAGCTCGCCCACAGCTGTACTTCCAGCTTCTGGGCTTGGGTAACTATTTTGTTTGAGCCGCTGTGGGGAAGTGAGGTACCAGAGCACGAGAGAGGAGGGATTGAGTTGGCAGGCTTGGGGCGGGTCTCCTGCAATGTGGTATCTAAAGAACGCTACCAGGAGTCCAGCCCTCTGTCCAAGTCCACCATGGAGGTAGTGAGGGTCCCCCCAGTGTCAAACTTTCTGAGCACCAGAACACAGGCGGTGACACTGGGATCCAGTTCTTCCTTGCACAATGGGTACACTCTGCCACCTGGGCTGGCTCCTAAGAGGGTGAAGAAGATTAGCAAGTGGGCTGGCATCCTTGCTGGAGTTGTCATTCTGGAGCTTGACTGGCAGGTCCTAGGGTGGGACTAACACTTGGAGGGTGCAGAAGGGAGAGTACTAATCTGCAAGTTCTTCATACCTGCAGTCAGGCAGAGCCCCGGCTGGCTTATTCCAGTTTGCATTCATCTTTCATCTATGTACCCCCTGAACATATCTTTCCTGAGGGCCAGCTGGCTCAGCCCTCCACCAGGTATAAGAGACACAGGGGCAGATCTGAATATTGGCCCTGTGCTGGAGAAGTCTACAACAGACCACCAAGGTGGGGAGGGGGACCTGTGCCTGAGGAGGGAGGTGATCAGGGGACACTTCTGGAGGAGATAGCTTTGGAGTTGGGCTTTAAGAGCATGAGGCCATGGTTAGCACCTTTGATGTAGGGGTGGCAGGAGACAAAGCCTGAGGATAGCTACAGGCCTGGCTGCTTATGGAGCAGAATAGTGACAGTCAGGCTATTGGGGGACTTCATGGGAACCTGGGCTGGTTTGTCTGAAAGTCACCTGGGGTAGGTTCAAGAACCTGTGCACCAGGCCACCAGGACTGCGGTTTTTCCTGGAGACAGTGGGGGAGCCATGGAGAGATTTGGAGGTGCCACCTGTGATGGATGCAGGTTCTTCCCCAATCAGCCAGGCTGAAGGCTCCTCCCGGGGAGCCTGTGGGAGCGACTCAGGCAAGAAAGAAGCTTCGGTGGGAGACAGAGCTGGTGCCTGGCCATCCCCGGGGGCTTCTTTGCATCAACCACTAGCTTGAGCAAGAATGCAGGTGTTTGGGATCCAGGCTCGAACCCTTCTTGCTCCTGTGCACGCTCAGATGTGCTTGCCTTCACTGTGCTAGCACTTCCTGTGCCTGAATGGAAAGCCCCAGCAGTTTCATCCCAAGGGTTAACTGAGCAACTAGATACAGAGGGGTTTAACATAGAAGGTTGGTTATTTTTATCGTTTTGGGTTGGAAGAGAGAGCCTGGCTCTGGCCCAGCACACTGGGTACCCAAGTGCTATGCTCTGGCTATGCCACTTAGGTATGGCTGTACACCCTAGCTTCTGTGTCTCTGGGAACCATGATGTAGACATCTCCCTGGGTAGGTGAGAGGCCCCTGAGCTGCCTCTCTGTGGATGCCTCTCAGTATCCCATAGGGTTTGCTCTCAAGGATGATCTGTGGCCTAAAAACACTTTGGGGTCAGGCCTGCTCAGGAGTACCTGGGACTCTAGGCCCAGGAAATGGGTTCAGCCAGAGGGTCACTCTACCCCAGATGAACCTTGGGGAATATGCCCACTTTGAGACTGGATGCTTGCTTTGGAGAAGCAGAAACTAGGGCCAGGCAGGCTCTGTTTCAGCTGCTTGCTATAGAGGAGCGTCTGCAGACCTATCAGCTGTCAGGGAACCCAACTTCACGCTTCAGGGGGACCCTGTAATGATTGGCCATGAGGAGGTCATTTATATTGGCTAAGCGAGCCTAATTAGGTTTGATCTGAAGGTTAGCAGAAGCACACAGAAAAGCTGTTAAGGGGTTAACCTCAGAGAGATTATGTTGTATTCAGTGCTCTGTTAAAGTTTGAATTAATTTTTCCCATGGGTTTGCTCACATTCTAATTTTCAACTAAATGAGACATCTGTTTCAGAAAAGGAAAATTTGCTCTGGTTGTCATGGCAACTATCATTCTGTAAGAAAATTATTCCAATGGTTACTTTAGAACAGAAAGACAGAGATTCAGGACATAAAGCTGCCTTCGGCTCAGTCGGAATTCTGATGGGCCACCCTCCATGGCTAAGAGATGCCTTGGATGGGGAGCCCAGGGGCAGGGGGAGGTAGAGCCAGGTCCAGGTGTTAGGGTGTGGTGGAAGTTGGTTCAGGGGCCCTTGGGCACCCCAGTATTGTGACTTGAGCATCATGGGTGGCATTCCAAAGTCAGGTGGCAATGAGGACCAGGGCAGTATGTATGTGTGTCCTTCCTGGGACATGCCAGGCAGCCATACACAGCCACATAGAGAACTGGTCACTGTGGTTGCTCACCGTGCTTCACTGAATACAAGCACCATCAGTGCACCCGCAAATAGCACTGGAGGCTCCAGTGCAGGCTGTACACTGAAGATGGCACCTCCTTTGTCTCCTGGGCCAGAAACAAGTGCTGGTTGCCCTGCCCAGACCCTGGCAGCCCAAAGGCCTCAGTGAGGTCCCTGGAGTCTGTTCAGGCCTTGACGGTTGGCATAGCCACCTAGGCCTGCCCAAAACCCAGGGAAAGCCCTCGTTGAAACTACCTCAGAAATATCTTCCAGAAACTTCCTTGCAGGCTCTGCCTCCCTCTGCTTCCCAATGCTAATGGTAGCTAATGGCATCTGGGGGGGGGCATTGCCTGTGTGGAAATATTTCCCTGAGGCTCTCCGGCTGCCCTTGTCAGTCTCTCTTCCTCTATGTTGTAGAGCATAGTAGCTACCCTCAGGAGTCAAGCTTGGGAGAGGTGAAGGGCCATTCTGGGGCAGATTCAGTATGGCTAACCCCAGACCTCCAAGAGCTGAAGTCCTGCTGACTGCTGCTCCCAACCAGACAGGAGCTCGCCTGTGCTTGCTTTGGAGGCCAGTTGTTGGGAAGAGTCTCACACCCACAGGTGGATGGTGTGAGCCAGGGAGGGAAGGAGAGGTCAGAGACAGATGTGGGGGAAGAGTTCGAGATGCCCTGCTGAGCTTCGATTCCCAGCCTGCTCTGCCTGGAGTGCTGTGCTCCTGGGGTGAGTGGCTCCTCTGGGTATCCCCACATTCAGTCCACGCTCAGTTTTCCCTCCAGAGCGAGGTTCGGTAGTGCTGAGGGGAAGCAGGTTGGCAGAGGTGCTCTGGGCTGGCTTCCAGGGTCCGTGGGATACCTGCTGTGTTTCTGAAAGCTACGTCCTGCAGTGGCTCAGGAGAACTAATGGGCACGTTTCCCATACGGATGAAGCCGTGTCCTACATCAGACACAAGCTGCTCCCTGTGCTGTCTGCCAGCAGGACGCTGAGGGACAGGATGCTGCTGTGTCCTAAGGGATCCCTACTCCCACCCCTTCAGTTGCACAGCTCTGAGAATCCTAGACAGTGCGGCAGGCACAGTCCAAGGGATCTGTAAAGAGGAGCTGCCAGTCCCAACCGGGGCCATGACACAAAAGGACCTTACCCTGTGACCAGGGCATGTGCCTGGGCCAGGGTGGGGCCACACTGTTTAGTTGAAAACTATCTAGCTGAAGTTTTGCTTCCTGCTCTTAGCTCCTCTGAGGTCTCCTCTCCTGTGTCCTCACTAGAAACGCTCTTGCCAACCATCAAAAATGCAACTTGAAAAACCCTGCTCTAGACAAAGCCTTACACTCAGGCTTGGTGGGTGGCTCCTAGGCAGTGTCCGTGGTGATGGGTGTGATGGAGATGATGGTGGTAGCAGAGGTGATGGTGATGATAATAATGGTAGTTTCGATGAGAGATGATGACGAAGGTGATGGTGGTGGTGACGGAGATGAGGATGATCGCGGCGGTAGAGATAATGGTGATGTCCATGTGGAGGTGATGGTGGTGACAATGGTGATGATGTACTGGATAGGGTAGTGAAAGCGATGATGTAATGGCTGTGGTGGAGGTGACAGTCGCGCTGGGGATGGTGGTTATGGATGTGCTGATGTTGACGGTGGAGGGAACGGTGATGGAGGAAATGGGGATGGAGGCGCGGTGGCAGGGCGCCGAGTCCTCAGAACTCCCGGCACAGGGCTCCTGAGGCCTCAGGTATCTTCCAGTCATGGTCACCCTAATTCTCTTAAAACTCACCCCTTGTTCAAGGTCACACAAGTGGCAAGTAGTGGACCATCCTGACCTCAGTCAGTCTGGTTCCAGGTTCCTTAAAGGTGGGTGAAGGTGGGGGAGAGGAGAGGGAGGGGAGAAAGGGGAGGAGGAAAAGGAGAGGGGAGGGGAGAGGGACAAGGGAGGGGGAGAGGGGGAGGGGATGGACAGATGTTTTCCTTCAGGAGAATGCTTAGCTTTCTACAGATGGACAAGAGTGGGCCTGAGTAGGCATGTCTGAGGGAGGAGGCTCCTGACTGAGCCACCTCTGCCCTGTGCTGTTCTTTCAGTGGCGGATTCCGGTCTAGCCACTGTCCCCTGATAGACACTTCCCATGCGTGAGAATCCTGTGGGAAAGGTGGCCATTCTGTGGCTGGGCCTTGATCCCTGGTTCTCCCTTTACACACCTGGAGTGAGAATCATGGCCTCCTCTGGCCCAGGGACAGAGCCGCCTTCTTCCCTGGAGGCTCCGGAGCCTGCTCCAGTGGACAGAGCTTCCTGCTCCATGGGGCGCCAAGCTGCCTCTCAATGCCTGGGGCTTAGGAGTCGCGACTGGGGTGGGGGCGGCTGGTGTGTGCTGCCTGGCTCTGACAAGCTTTCCTGGAGCTCTGTGTGATGAGGGGCCAGCCTCAGCTTTGAGGTGCTGGCTATGACATAAGGTACCAGGGCTCATCAGTGTCCTGATCACAGTCACCAGAGAGTCCTCAGCCTCATTTACACTTACCTGCCTGCAGGGCTGGGGCCTGATACAGAAAAACGACCTTTGATGACCCCCCCCAAGTGACACAGGGTGGCCACCTATCCTTCACACAGGTCCCGCACTGCAAGTTTGATGATAAAGACAGCAGGTCTGGGTCTGAGCGATGGCTACACTGGCCCTGTGTCACCTGAGCATCTTCCCTTCTTGTGTAACCCTAGCGAAGACCTCAGTCATACAGCACAAAGGCTACAAGGATAAGGCTGGGAGTTCCTCAGTGGGGTTCTGTGGAACTTCTGGGAACCCTAAGTAGGGGTGTTGGTGGCTGCCATCGGTCTAGAGACCTTGGGTTTACAGGCAGGGGTGTCAGCCATGTTGGCCAGGAGTAGGATTCAGGTGGCAACTTGGGGCCCATGGGGGGTCATGGGGGCAATGTCTGGCCTGATCAACTTACAGCGTGTGGTGGCGGGCAAATTAAAGAGCTGCCTGCACCCCCTGGTTGCATCTGCACCTGGGGTCTGCCTCAGTCCGTCTGGCTTCATTGACAGCAGCTGGCTGCTGTTATTGCAAAAGTCCAACAGACATTCCCAGTTTCATTCACCTGGGATTGAGTTCCCAGGTGTCAAACTCTGTCCTCATGACTGCTTAGCCCTGTGAACTGTATCCTTCTCTGTGACTGTGCCATGCTCTTGAGACCGCCCCTAAAGCAACCTTCTTCTCTCCTAGGCAGCCCTGGTTTTATGGCTGGGGATTCAACCTTCCGCGAGGCCAAGCACTCCTGGAGAAATGGAATCTCATCCCGGAAGGAGTTGACATCCTTATAACTCATGGACCACCACTGGGTAAGGTCTGCGGTCTCTGGTTTCCTGGGCTTGGGGCTTTGGAGGATGGGGTGTCTGGTGTCTGGGGCTGTACCCAAGGAGCCTTGGGTTGGTCTGGTGGGTTTAATTTGCTGGGGTGCCACTCCTACCAAGCCAGTGTCCCCAGGGCTGAGGGTTCTACCTCCCAATGTTGCCCCTGTCTGGTGCGCCCCTACTGTGGTCTGAGCTGAGGCTGTGGCTCACCTGTTGTTCCTTCTAGGATCCACTGGCTTCCTGCCTGGGGTCCCCCAGCTCACCCTAGCCTGCCCCAGCCTGCCCCAGCCTGCCCCAGCCCGCCCCAGCCTGCCCACTCTGCTTTCCTTCTAACCTGCCTCCCAGTTCCCTCCCTTTTCCCATGATGCTGATGGCCCTCAAGCCTGCATCTTGTTTAGCTGCTATAGCCTCATTACCCTCCAGGCCTGGGTACATGCTCCTGCTCCATTTTTAGTGGAGGAAGCCCTGAGGCTGGGGCCTCTGCTGGGACAGCACAACAGGAAGGTGACTGGGCTTGTGCCCCTCCCCCACAGGGCCTCCAGCTAATGGGCCAAGTCCTTCCTCAGTTTCACCTGAGCCATGTGGGTCCTGTGGCCTTCCTCCTCTCACCCTAGTTTCTGCTCTCCTCCCTTGCTTCCTCCATCTTATTTCCTTCCCTCCTTCCTGATGTCCTCTTCTCCTCCTCCCCTTCTGCTCTTCTGATTATCTATCTATCCATCCATCCTTACCCATAGATCTATCCTTCATCCATCTATCTACCCACACTCTATCCATTCATCTACCCATCCATCCATCTACCCATTTACCCATTCATCCATCCATCCATCCATCCACCCATCTACACATCCATCCATCCATCCACCCATCCATCTACCCATCTACCTATCCATCCATCCATCCACCCATCTACCCATCCATCTATCCATCCATCCATCCATCCATCCATCCATCCACCCATCTACCCATCTACCCATCCATCTATCCATCCATCCATCCATCCATCCACCCATCCATCTACCCATCTATCCATCCATCCATCCATCCATCCATCCATCCACCCATCTACCCATCCATCTATCCATCCATCCATCCATCCATCTATCCATCCATCCATCCATCCATCCATCCATCCATCCATCCATCCACCCATCTACCCATCCATCTATCCATCCATCCATCCATCCATCCATCCATCTACCCATCCATCTACCCATCCATCCATCCATCCATCCATTCATCCATCCATCCATCCATCCATCCATCCATCCATCCATCCATCCATCATCCATCCACAAGTCTCCTTTGGTCTCCTTGCTCTCCAGATGCCCCAAAGCCACAAAGCACACTGCACACCTGCTTTGGGAATGTCCACGTGCACCATGCCCTGGCAGGTGCTCTTCATTTCAGACTGTAGTCACTAGGGAAGTTGGGGATGCTAGAGATCCCCACCCCAGTCCTGTCTTAGCCCGCTCTGCCACATAAGAATGGGACTGTGTGCTTCCAGATTCTAGGGCAGCACTTCTGTCCATTGGATGAGGCCAAGGTGCCGAGATGTGAACCAGTCTGTGCAATCTGGAGTAGCTGTAGAAACTAGAACCTAGCTCTACCACGAAGCCCAGTCCTACTCACCACCCACTACATGTCTGTCTCCTCCCCCTCCCTCCCGCTGCCTGTGCTCTGGGTCTCAGCACCTCCCCAGCGATGAAGCTTGCTGGGCACACTGAGTTGAAGCTCTCCAACCCTTGCTGGCAGCTCCGTAGCTTCTCTCACCCACCCAAACAGAGAGGGGCCGGCAGAAACCTGATTGCTCACTCCAGTCACTGATTATTTTTCGTTTGTGTAGCCATGGAAAGATAATAAGCCACCACCATATGGGGCAGCTCCGGGAGGCTGGCGGCCAACAGACACAGTGGGCACCACGAGAGGGTGTCTCAGCCAAGGAAACTAGCTAGCTTCATGCCTCTCTGCACCCCCACCCCCATGTATCCCAGGCTGGGCTCAAACTTTTGATGTAGCCAAGGATCACCTTAAACTCATGATATTTCTGACGCTACCTTCCCTGCGCTGGGATCACAGCCTTACGCTATCACGTCTACAATGCCCCAGGGCTTCACGCTAGATAGGCAACTAGTCTACCAACAGAGCTGTGCCACAGCTTCTGTGGGGTTATTCTTCTTAGAGGGGAATTCCCCTTTAAGGCTATGGAGGCTCCACTTGGCTTCCAGCCACTGGGATACCATGGACTCAGTTTGCCTGTCTCTGTAATGGGTAGCTCCAAACAGCCACTGGAGTAGCTACAGGCTGAGATCTGTAGTGGTTATATGCACCTGGACTCGGGTGCTAGCCTCCCATTGGCTCTTGTATAGGAATTTATTAGCCCTGTCAAGGAAGGGAGATGGTGCCTCCAGAAGCTGCGTAGTAATAGGGCTTTTCTCTGAGGCATGGCAGGGTTCTGAAGCTTGCTGCACTGGGAGAGAGGATCTATGCTGGGGCTGTAGCATGCAGGTTCCACCCAGTCTGCACTAATAGATGCCCGAGATGCAAGATGCCCGCTGTTCTTCTCAATGCCTTGTCTTCCCACACAGGCTTTCTAGACTGGGTCCCAAGAAGATGCAGCGTGTGGGCTGCGTGGAGCTGCTTAACACGGTCCAGAGGCGAGTCCAGCCACGGCTGCACGTCTTTGGCCACATCCATGAAGGTGAGTAGGTGGGCAGGAGGGGAGGGAACCTCACGTGGGGTGCCTCTAACTGGCCCTTCAGAGGGAGTTCTTGCCTTCCTTAAATCCTGCTCACTAGTGCCCCCTCTGACTACTGCAAGAAATAGCCCACCTCTGTGGCCCATGCATAGACCACTTCACATGCCTGTGGCCATGGTTAGCAGAATGTAAGCTCACTGAAGCGGTGGGGTGTCTGCACTGTGGGCAGGTGACTCACAGTCCTGACCACTCACACTGCCCCCCCCCCGCCCATCCCTGCATATCAGCTTACCTTCTTAGTCCTCAAGTGTTCTTCCTGGAGCCCAGTTTCAACACCTGATGCAAACCCTTGCTGTTGACTGGTCTGCTGAGCCTGTCTGTGGTTGGAGCAGGGTTGCTGGGCCTCCATACTGTGTTCACCTAAGAGTTTTATAACTTGGAAGCAAATAAACTCTGGCCATTTCTTGAGTATCTCTGAGTGCTGTTCTTGGGAGTCAGGATGGTGGAGCACGTTTGTCTCTGGAGATGCTCTCAGATGGCTGAGCAGCAGACAGGCAATCAAAGACGGAGCACTGGATCTCATGGGGGAGCCCGGGAACAGTGAGTTTATAATGCTGGCTGACTTCTTGGGCCTTCTTGTGGGCATTCAGGACCAACCTATGTAAGGTTGCCTGTGATCCAAACCACACCTGTACATATTTGTATAGGCAAAATGGCGCTCTAGAGAAGAAAGAGAGCGTCCCTTGTGGTGTAAAGATGGTGGGAGCCAGAAGAAGGGACTTCAGCAAGCAGAGGTGGTGGAGAAGGCATGTGATGGAAGACAGGAATGTGACAGTGGTCACCATGGTGATCGTGAGGAGACCAGAGATGACAATGGGGGTCACTGTGGTGATGATAGTGGTGACAAAGATGGTGGTGGTGACACGCTGAAGATAGTGGGGATGGTAGTGATGTCATGGCAGGGCAATGCTTTGTAAGGAAGAGGGTCTTGGTGATGGTGATGGTAGTGTGGTGATTGTCACAAGGAGGAGGATGACTGGTATTGATGGAGAGATGACAGTGACGGTGTTGACAACAGCGGTCATGAGGTGGTAGTGGCAGTGTTGATGGTGGTGACAGTATGGATAGGGATGATGATGTCATCCTGACGGTAGCCATGATGTCATGGTGATGATGGCAGTGTTGGGGATAGCAACAAGGATGGTAGTGATGTAGTCTGGGGGATAGAACTGATGATGGGCATGGAGATGATGACGTCATCACGATGGGGATGATGACATCATCACGATGGGGATGATGACGTCATCATGATGGGGATGATGATGTCATCGTGACGTTATTGCAGTCTGTGGACATAGCACACAAACACACCTGATCCTATCTGATGAGATGGTGATACTGGGGACTGTGGAAATCAGGTGCCTATACCTGATCACATCTAGTATGCTGACAGTAGTCACAGAGACCATGCTGATGACACCTGCTGAGGAAGACAATGTGAGGAGGAGGATGACTTGCTATGTGCTCTTCCTGTGATGTGTGCTGACTTCAGCACTGTATTTAGGCGTTGACCTCACTTGTCCTCTTGGCAGGCTCAGAAGGACCTGTTATCACTTCCATTTGACAGATAAAAAGACCCAACTTTGAGAGCTGTCATAGCTTGCCCCAGACACTTCCCACCCTCTATGGCAGAACACCTGTAGCCGCCACAGCCGCCAGAAAGCTCCAGATAATGGTCTGACAGGTGTGTGCTTACTTTCCAGGGTATGGCGTCATGGCGGACGGGACCACCACCTATGTGAATGCGTCCGTGTGCACTGTGAACTATCAGCCTGTGAATCCCCCCATAGTCATCGACCTGCCCACACCCCGGAACTCCTGACTGCTGCCCACCCCAGTTCTGCCTGCCCATGTCAGCTCCATGTGTCTGGCTGAGAGCCTGGATCCCCTAACTCACTTCCTCCCATGCAGAACAGCCCGGACAGTCCGTCTGGCCGTGGGACCAGCCAGCAATATCTAGAATCCTTGGCATAAAAGAAACGGCCTTTGTCAGTCTTCTGCCGCCTGCAGCCAGGGCCTTGAGCAGCCCCGTTGGGGGGCACCAGGCTCACTTGTTTTCTGTGTGTGCATCTGCTCTTCACTCTAGGGCCTACCTAACAAGCTCACAGTCCTGTCTCACTTGGGAAATGACAGAAGCTCCATTTGACACCCTCTGGCTTTGAGAAGCTGCTGTTTTCGGATGGGATTTGGGAAGTTTTATACAAGATGTCTCGCTACCCAAGTGTGTCTTGTGTGTCTTGTGAGCCCCGAGAGGTTGGGGGGATGTATGGCCTGGGCACAGGCAGCTCTTCTCTGGCTGGAGGAAAGGAGATAGATCTGCTTCTTGTGTGCACGGGTCTTGGGAGTGTTCAGGGACATCTCAGGAATTCTGACAGCCCTTGGCCAGGCCTAGAGCAGATGGCTTGGCATAGTTCCCCATTCCTTTCTCAGGACCCTGCTGCCAATGTGGACAATGGCTGAGTGTCCCCAGCTTCTGCTCAGAGCCTGGATTTGGGTGGGGGTGGGGGGAGGAGGCTTTGTTCTTCTGAGTAGCCAGAACCTACTGGTTTCTCATCTCAGTGAGGCCATCTTAGATCTCCTGGGACCACACTACTTTGTAGATCAAAATGGCCAGGGAGTCATGCGGGCTGAGACCCTGTGTCTGGTCATATACATGCCACATGTGTGTGGATCATGCGTTCCTCCAAACTTAACCAGGTTGTTAGCATCTACAATGGGCTCCATCCTTGATGTGATTTCCCTTCAGAGGGTTCTAGGAAGCTTGTCAGTACCACCAACTACCGGGAGGTGGCGCAGTGACAGAGCTGCCCCGGGTGCTGATGGCAACTCCGCCTCTGGCTGCAGCCTTTCTTGAGTAAGGCCTGGGTGCAGAGCCAGCAGGCTCTGAGTCAGGGGGAGGCAGAGTCCATTGCTGTCTATTTAAAATGCCAATATTTGTTCTTTGTGGACTCCTTTTGTACTCATTCAGATTCTTAGTAACATGTCACTAAAATAGTATTCTTTGTCCGGACTCTTGATGTTTTACACTCCTTATGTCATGCATCAGACACAAGGGCCTCACTTGCTTGGCTTGGTTCCAGCCTTGGGGACCAGATATCCTGGTACCTTTATTCAGTATAATTTTGCTTTATCTACAGACATTCCTGCAAGGTAGGTACTCTTGCCCTGTTACAGAAATGAGGACACTGAGGCCAGAGAGGAGAGGTCACTTGCCTGAGGATGCACAGCAATGAGGTTTGGACCTCCATCTCTGGCCTCACACTCTGTCACCACCAGAGTTCTCTCCCTGCAAAGCAGGGCCAGGTGGAGAGTCTCGCTTAATTTGGAAGGGTTCCGTTCAAAACTGACTCTTGTTCATCTCAACCGAGAGTCCCTCAGACCGTAAGAAATTCTGAGGTTTAAGCTCAGCATCCCAGCATCCTGTGAGACCCACTCCCAAGTCTTTCTCTGCAGCTGAGTAAGCTGGGCTCTGTGGCTCACTATGGGCGAGGCTGCATCCCCAGGCCACCTTTGGTGCCCTACCTTGGCCAGAACAACTGTGTCCTACAGGCCACAGGACTGCGGGTATCTTGCTTGGGCCAAGTGGTTCCTGGTGTGTGGGGGACATTTACCAGGTCTCTCTTTGGTGCCTCAGATGCATGGCGTGTTTTCGGCAGAGAAAATACATCTCCCGAGTGCTTTCTCAGCTCCGCAGTTTCTATGTGGACCAAGAACTATAAACTTAAAAAATTTCCTAGGGCATCTTCAGAATGCGGCATATTTTTATGTGGGGAAGAAAAGCTGTGGTGGCAGCTGTCTTGAAGAGAAAATTCACTGAAAGTCCTCAAGATTTGAAAGATGGCGGCCTGCTCCTCAATCATTTTGGCATAACTTGATTGTGGCTGTAATTTTTTTGTCAAGCATGTCAGACAATAAAGTCTTTGTAAAAAGAAAAAGCCGAGTTCATCTGGCTGTTCTTTCTGTGGGTGTGTCCCTGGGTCATGAGGGGGAAGAGGGAGGAAGAACTCCAAGACCTAGTGACTAAAGACTCGGTCCCCATGTGTTGGTGACTGTACTCTCTGCTTGTCTCACCCCCACCCCCACTCCCTGTGGGCCCCAGGGACTATCATGGGCAGGACTGGATGTCTGAGCATCGAAACAAAGCATTGTGGTATGGCACAAGTGTTGGATTATCCTGAATGTGACATGGCCAAGCCAGCCATAGGCAGACAAAAGGTTCATGGATTGCCTAAGAGAAGCATCCCGGTCTCAAAGTCCCTCCCGGCTGCAAAACTTGTACCATTTATGCCAGCTGTCTATCCAACTATTCATCTTTCCACAGTCATGTACTTGCCTGATGATTCATACTTTCATATGTCCATCCATCTACTCAGAAAACAAGCACCCATCCATCCACCCATCCATCAAGCTATTCATCCAAACAGCTAGCCATCTATCTATCCACAGAATTATCCATTTATCTACGCACCAATAAAGCTGTCCATATATATACTCATCTGACCATACACTACTGATGAAACCATTAATTTACCCAGCCCCCTCAGGATATTACTCCATCCATCCATCCATCCATCCCTCATCCACCCATCCACCCACCCATCAAGTCATCCATCCTTCTGTCCTTCCATCTGTCTTATATAGCCCCACCCAGTTCTCTATCACTTCCCAAAGGGCCTGGCTTGGATGCAGAAATGCTGCTGCTGGTGGTAACAGGTTTAGATGAAAGTAGAAGTGAGGATAAAGGCCCTGGAGAGCCAAGGATGGCAGTAGATGTGGGCTGCCTGTCATTGGAAGGAGGTGTGGACGTAGAGCAGCTGTCAGAGAAAGCCACATAAGCAGGGACATAACTGACATCATAAGTAAAACCAAGGGACAAAACTGACTTAAAGCCATGGACCTGGGGCAGAAGAGGCCTGAGGAGTGGCCTGGGGCAGGTGTGCAATAACAATGTCCCCATAATCTTTCCTCAGACGAATCCCCTGCCCAGAGCCTCACAGGCCTGCAGCATCCTGTCCTAAGACTTTGACTTCCAAGCCATTGTTCCTGAGACCCTGGTCTGTTTGAGGAACCCCATCAACTTTTACCATAACCACTGGGGCCACGTAAGGTTCCTGCACAGGGCGTGGTTCCCTGAGGCTGGCACCTTATGATGTCACCATACTGCCAGCGCTGCTTCAGTGCACAGTCTTTGAGGCCCTCCTTCCCTTCCCCCTCTTCCTTCTTCCTCACTTCACACATGGAGAAGACACTCTACTACCGAAGTGTACTCCTCTGCAGCCCAGCTGAGACAGTAGCAGGGAACCAGTCTCCAGGGACTCACTAGAGCATGTGACTGTTTTGAGCCTCCTGTTCCTGTCTCCTAAGAACTGGAATCACCAGGCACAGGAGGCCATGGGGGTCAGAATCCTGCTTCTCTTGCTTGCACAATGCGCTGTAACCATCAAGCCATCTCTCTGGCCTCTTGCTGATCCTATTTAAAATCTCTAAATATTCTGGAAACAAGTCTCTTTCCCCTGTCTCTGGGTTAGTCTTTTTAGTCCTATCCTCAGAGCAAATGTTGAAATTTTTGATGAAGTTCAATTTGTCTTTCTCTCTCTCTTTCATTTCCTTGTTCTTTGGATGTGATTATCATTTGTGGCAGGTGTTTCCCAGAGCCTCATGAATTGACAGGTGGTCATCAGCCAATGGCTAGACTGGGGAGATGGGATCTAGAAGAAGGAAGTTAGCTTACTGTAGGTATATAGTTGAAGGAGGTGTTAAGAATCCAGTTACCCTCCTCCTTCCTGGCTGCCACAGCTGAGTAACCTTCCTCTGCCATGCCTTCCTGTTACATGTGCCACATGCCAAAAGCAACCGGGCCAATGGGCCCTCTCTGAGCAGGTGAGCCGAAATGAACCTTGCTTTCTTGGAACCACTCCATCTTGGGTATTTCGCCCTGTTGAGGAAACGTTGCCTCTACAGGCGTTGCTTTCATACTTGAAGTTGAGTGGATTGTCTCTCGTGTGTTAGTTCTGTTTCACACTCCTGTGCCACCCGGCTCATCCTTTGGTGTGAGGTGTGCTAGGTTCATGTTTTGCACACAGGCACTGTTTCTCTAACCCATTGTGCTGGCTGGTTTTGTGTGTCAACTTGAAACAAGAGTCGTCAGAGAGGGAGGAGCCTCAGATGAAAAAATGGCCTCCATGAGATCCAGCTGTAAGGCATTTTCTCAATTAGTGATCAATGGGAGAGGGTCCAGCCCATTGTGGGTGGGGCCATCCCTGGGCTGGTAGTCCTGGATTCTATAAGAAAGCAAGCTGAGCAAGCCAGGGGAAGCAAATCAGTAAGCAGTACCCTTCCATGGCCTCTGCATCAGCTCCTGCCTCCAGAATCCTGCCCTGTGTGAAGTGCAGTCCTGACTTCCTTTGGTGATGAACAGCAATGTGGAAGTGTAAGCTGAATAAACCCTTTCCTCCCCTACTTGCTTTTTGGTCATTGTGTTTCATCACAGCAATAGAAACCCTAAGATACCCACTATCTTTGCCCATATTGGAAATCAGCTGGCTGCATCTGTGTGGGATATTTCTTGGCTCCCCATTTTGTTCTATCACCCTTTGGCTGACTCTATATTCCTAACCACTGTGCTTGGGCATGCCTCTGCAGAGCAGTCGATGTGAGCCCTGCATCCAATTTTGTTTTCTTCTTTTCAGCTTTTGTAGCTCTCTTTTCTATAGTACATTTCTGGGTTAGCTGGTTACTGTCTACCAAAAACACTGAGATCCTGGCTGGGACTGTAGAGACCATGCAGGGCTGGCAATGGCTTAGTAGGTAGGGACACTTGCTTGCCTTGCAGAAGATCAGAGTCCAGTTCCCAGACCTACACTGGGTGGTTCACAACCACCTGCAACTCAAGCTCCAGAGGATGAGCCCTCCTCTTCTGGTCTTTGCGGATACCTGTATACACGTGGCACACAGACACATACTCACACATACAATAATACAAATCTTTTTTGTTGTTGTTGTTGTTTTGTGTTTGTTATTCAAGACAGTTTCTTTATGTAGCCCTAGCTGTCCTGAAACTTGCTTTGTAGACTAGGCTGGCCTCAAACTCAGAGATCTGGACACCGAACCCTGATACTATTGCTGATGTCAAGAAGTGCAGGAGCCTAGTATGGCTGTCCTCTGATAGGTTCTGCCAGCATCTGAGTAAGACAAATGTAGATACAGCCAACCATCAGACTGATCCTGGAGACCCCAGTGGGAGAGTTAGGGGAAGGACTGAAGGAGCTGAAGGAGATTGTGACATTATAGGAAGAACAACAATATCAACTAAACTGACGCCCCAGAGCTCCCAGGGACTAAAACACCAACCAAAGAATACGCATGGGCGAACCCATGACTCCAGATGCATTTGTAGCAGAGGATGGCCTTATCTGACATCAATGGGAGGGGAAGCCCTTGGTCCTATGGAGGCTTGTTGCCCCAACGTAGGGGGATCCTAGAGGGATGAGGCATGGGGGAGCACCCTCTTAGAGGCAAAGGGGAGGGGGCTCAAATGAGGTGGTTGCAGAGGGGAGAGCAGGCAGGGGACAACATTTGAAATGTAGATAATAAATAATAAAAATAATAATTAAAAAAGGAGAAAAAAACCAGAGATCTGCCTGCCTCTCTCTCTTGAGTACTAAGATTAAAGGTGTGTACCATCACACTTGGTTCAATAATACAAATCTTTGGGAGAAAGCACAATTAGAAAGATGTGTCCACAATACAGTCTTCTGACCCAGAAGCACCGCACATCCCTGCCCTGATTTTGATCTCTGCTCATATTTTTCAGTGTTGCACAGAGGGACCTGTGCGGGGAGTTTTAGGTTTATGTCTACTTAGTCCGCTGGAGGGGGCTGTCACAAGTGGTACTGCTTTAAAGTAGTTTCCATTGGAATTGTGTATGCACTGGAGATGCCGGTGACTTCTAATGACCTGATGGTGCCCTGCTTGGTTAATTCTAGGAGCATTTTGACTCTTAGGAGTGTCCTGTGCAGACAACCATGCTGTTTGACACAACTGTTTACCAACTTTTTTGGCTGCTCTGTGGGTGTGTGTGCATGCGTGTGGACCAGAGATCAACCTTGGGGACTTCTTCAGGTCCTCCCCACCTCATTTTTGAGACAGGACTCCGCTGACCCTGAAGCTCATCAAGCAGGCTAGGCTGGCTTGCTGACTTGCTCCTTGGGGATTTGCCTATCTCCACTTCCCCAGCACTGAGATCCCAAGCATGGGCCACTGAGCCCTGCTTTAAAACATGGAGTGGGGTGCCCACTGTCAGGTCCTCAAGCCTGTGTGGTGCTCCCTTTCCTGACAGCATGTCCTCCCCCCTCTGACCTCATCTTTGATTCCATTTTGATCCCTGTTGACTGATTTGTACTTTTTACATGATTATACTGTATGTTTTTTAGTGGTTGCTTTACAGTTCGCAGGGACATCTTGAAGTACCCTTGTCTGTCTTTAGATAATCAGTCACTGGAGCAGACCCTACCCTCTCAGCACAAGCTCAGCTCTTTGTCCTCATTCTTTGTGAAGCCATTGTTGTATCTGTTGTAGTCAAACCAACACATGGCTACAGATTCTGAGACATTGCCTTTGAGGTGAGACGAAAGCACACAGGATTTTCTTTTACTTTCAACTATTTCATTTCTGATGCCCTCCATTTCTTTGAGCCTCTGTGTACCGAGTGGTTTTTGTGTCTCAACTTGACACAAGCTAGAGTCATCAGAGAGGAAAGAGCCTCAGTTGAGAAAATGTCTCCATGAGATCCAGCTGTAAGGCATTTTCTCAATTAGTGATCAATGCGGGAGGGCCCAGCCCATTGTGGGTAGAGCATCCCTGGGCTGGTGGTCCTGAGTTCTGTAAGAAAGCAGGCTGAGCAAGCCATGGGGGGGGCAAGTCAGTAAGCAGCACTCCTCCTTGGCCTCTGCATCAGCTCCTGCCTCCAGGTTCCTGTCCTGCTTGAGTTCCTGTCCTGACTTCCTTTGGTGATGAACAGCAATGAGGAAGTGTAAACCAAATAAACCCTTTCCTCCCCAACTTGCTTTTTGGTCATGGCGTTTTGTCCCAGCAATAAAAACCCTAACTAGGACACTTTGTAACACTGTTTTAGAAAAACATGACACTGACTATAAATTTTTTGTTGTCAAGACAGGGTCTCTATAGCGCATGCTAGCCTTGAATTAATGACTTTCTCTTGAGTGCTGGAATTACAGGTGTGTGTCACTGTGCTCAGCCCCAGCCTAAGGTTTTGGTGTGTGTATGGTGTATGTATTTCTGTATGTATATGTGCATGTAGACAGAGGTCAGAGGTCAATGTCAGGTGTCGTGCTCTCTGCTGTATGTATGTATGTATGTATGTATGTATGTATGTATGTATTTTGAGAGTCTCTTGCTAAACCTGAGCTGACAGGTTATCTAACCTGACTGGCCAGCAGCCCCAGGATCCTCCTGCCTGCCTCCCCAGAGCTAGGATCACAGCAGTGCACCAGGCTTTATGTGTTTGTGCAGCAAGTGATCTACCCACTGAGCCACTGGTGTCTGGGGAGAGGTGTTTGGGTTTTCCTTCTGGCATTCCCCTCTGCAGGAGTGGGTCTCTTCCCTGGCTCCCGGGCTGTGTCTTACAAGATGTGCCTGGGTGAATACCACCTGCACCTGTGTTCTTCCCGTTCAAGTGTCTTCAACAGGTTTGTGGATGCTCTCAGCCACTGTTTACCCAAACACGCCTCCTTTGGGTTCTCTTCCCTGATTTCCCGTCCTGTAGCTCCTGGTTTCCACACTCTTCTCTCTGCATCTATCCACGCTGCCGAGCACCCCTTTCGTTCTTCCCGATCTGCCATTGTCACTGTGATCTGCATTTCTAGCGTTTTCCCCTCTGCCAGAGTTTTCTGTCACATTTACTGTGTCCCCTTTCCATTGCAACAGGCACGCCTGCTGATTTAACTTTGGGCAGTTTCTAAATCCACGTCGCATCTGAAACTGATGATCGTCTCTGCAGACTGTGGATTTTGGAGTATCAGGTAATATTTTTGTTAAAAGTTGGGCATCTGTGCCAAAGGGGCATCCACTCTATTCCATGCAGGGACAGGGAGTGAATATTCTGGGCTTTGTGGGCCACCTGAAGAGCTGCCTTGCTCTCCTGTTGCCACACCTTCTTCTTCCCTTGGTTCCTAAACGTGGCAGACAGAGTCTCAGCCATCAGAAGGTCAGGAGTTGGCTCTGAGAAGGAAGCAGTACCAGAAACAGCAGGTTCTGAGTTCAAGGTTGTGTGAGAGCCAGTGTGGGGAAGATGAAGGCCGAGGTGCAGGGTGGGAGGAATGCCAAGGAATGCACATGTGTGACACCCACAGCCCCTCACCTGATCGTTCACACTGTGACTTTCAAAAGGTTACTCAAAAAATGCAGGGGCCCTCTTTTTGTTTCTGGGGTTGGAGTGACACCGACCAGATCTTCTAAGAGCCCAGTGTCACCTGGTCTATGTGAGTAAGGGGCTGCAATGTGACCCTATTGTATGTGTCACACTAGGCACCAGGCTGGCAGTGCTGAGAGCGAAGGATGTGGCCAAGAAAGCAGGTCTTGTGCCATCAAGTCCAGCAAAGCGGATCCCTGGACCCCAAACGACCACCCAACTTGCAGCTTTGCTTGCTTCTCGAGAGAGGGATCCAGAGGCCATGCTTGCTTAGACTAGAGATGTTTACCAAGTGTGGGTGCAAAAGCAGATCTCCATTCTCACCCTGCCAGCTGGACTTTGTGCCAGTGCTCCCATGAAGACGGGAGGGATGAAGGTGGCGTGCACCCTGCAGCATAAGGATGTGGGCCCTGACTGCCTTCCTCAGGCTCAGGGGAGGATCCCAAGCAGGTGACCTTAGAGCGACACCTTGGAAGGAGTGTAAGACTCTCGTTAGAGAGCGGGGGGGGGGGGGGGCAGGGATGTTGTCCTTTATCTATGGCTGTATGAACACAAGGACCAAAACCAATTTGGGGAGGAAAGGGTTTATTTCATCTTACAGCTCCGAGGTCACACATCCCAGCACTGAGGGAAGGCAGGGCGGGAACAAGAGGGCAGGAACTGAAGCAGAGGCCACAGAGGAACACTGCCTGCTAGCTTGCTCCCCATGGCTTGCTCAGCCTGCTTTCTTACATGATTTAGGACCACCTGTCCAGGGTGGCAGTGCCCACAGTGGGCGGGGCCTTCCCACATCAATCATTAATCGGGAAAATGCCCACAGACTTGCCTACAGGCTAATCTGGTGGAGGAAGTTTCCCAGTTGAGGTCCACCCCCCCTCAGATGACAATAGCTTGTGTCAAGTTGACAAAACAAACTACCCAGGACAGACATGGCCACAGGGCTACAGCTGGTCCTCCTGTCTAAGAAAGTGGGTGCACAGAGGCAGCCTTGGCCCTTGAATGATGTGCAGGGGCTGTGGATAGGAGGGGGTGCCCTGCAGGCAGTCATGAACAAACCCCCAGGCATCCCAAGTTTTAAAACATTTTATTAGCCATAGTTCTTTTAAAGTCTCAAGAGTCATTCCCACAAAGACTATTTTATTTGCTCAAACTACTGAGTAAGAGTGCTGAGGCCAGCAGCTGCCCCGTGGTGGCCCAGGGAGGCCTCAGTGAGGGTTAGAGCAAGGGCCTGCACATCCTGGGAGTCTGGTGATGGGTAGGGTTAGGTTCTGAAGCAGCTCTGGGGAATTCACTAAAGCCCTCCATTGTCTGATTTTACTAGTCTTGGGGACAGACCCTGATGCCCCCATCTGTCCCCAGTGCTGCTCTGCCTGGATGCCTACTGCAGGAAGGCACGCAGGAAGTCGTTGTAGGAAATCTTCGACGAGAGCGTTTTGTCATAGTACTCGAGCACGTGGAAGAACTCTTCCTCCGACAGGTTGATGCTGTACTGCCGGAGCACCTGGGGGCCAGGAGGCAGGTGAGCACTGGCAGCTTCAGGTCGACCCCCCCCCCTCCATCCACAGGCTGAGGATGTGAGGTGCCCACTGCTGTCATCTCTTCCCTCCCAAGGGAAGGGAGAGAGGATGCCTTTTTCGTAATATCCGGGATGAAGTGGAGGCTTTACCAGCCACCTTGGACCATGAGGTGGGGGAGGAAGCTGAGTGCTGAGAGGTGGCAGGACAAAACTGGATCCCTGACCACACTGCTGTGCCAGCTCTGGAAGCCCCCCTTCCCCACTCTAGACTTCTCCACAAGAAGATTGCCTCCTGAAGCTGCTCTTGCCTTGTTCACCCTCACAGCCCAGACAACAACTTCTAGAGATCCTTAACAATGTGTGGAAATTAGGTTATAGGTCCTCCTCTGTGTCTGATGTTAGCATTCATTTCTAAGAAGAGATTGTAGCACAGGCTAAAGAGCTCCCCCGCCCCTGGACTGAGGGCAGCTGGGGGGACACTGGGCCCGATGGAGAAAAGCAGAATGAATAAAGACTGCACCTGACTCACACCCATCTGTTCCCCCCACCTCTGGCTCTGTGAGAGATGCTGTCATCTTAACTGTCTTCTCTGCTTGCCTCACCCCGGGTCCCTGGGAAGGGGGGGAGAACCTTCTCTCATTGCCTCCCATCACTGATGGACTAAGACAGACTCCCTGGCCAGGGGTGGCCAAGGGTGCATGGGAAGCTGAAGCAGGGTGTGAGTTGGGTTGTGGGTGGGGAGCTGAGGGTGGCAGGCTTCGGAGTTACCTGGCACCCAGGATTGGCTGGAGCCAAATGGCACCGCTCCAGTGTGCACTGCCGGGTGGACTGGGGTTCCCCGTGGGGGGAGCCTATATCACATACACACTTCTGGGCTGTCCCAACAGTCCCAGGACTCTGATAGGACAGAGGACAGAGGAGAAGGTCTCAGGCCTGGACAGGGGCCTATCGATAGTAGTTAGTGCGGTCTCAAAAGAAACAAAGGTACACACGAAACCTTTAAGGGAGAAGTAGGCCACAGCCTGGGCCTTCATGGGCAAGCGCACAGTCCATTTAGAGCTTCCTATGCTACTGGCCTTTCGTGCTTGCTATAAGCTGCATGTCCATAGCAGAGGAGGGCAGAGTCTCACCTTCCTGAAGTCAGCCACACTCAGGAGTCCTGTTCCGTTCTCGTCATAGGTCTTGAAGGTACGCCTCATGGGCCTCCAGCAGTGAACGATCTTAGGCTGGATCCGTAGCAAGGCTGAGTAAAATGAAGGTGTCTCCAGACCAGCTTCTTTCTAAAACCAAGATGGAGACTGAGCGTGCAAACTGGGGTGGAGACTCTGCGCACCGCCTCCTCAGCCGGAAGCCTGGCTCTGTTCTGCCTCTCTGTAATGAGATTCGGATCTACCACCTCAGGGATGCTGAGTACCCATGACTGGGGGTCGGGGATGGGGGAGAGCTGCTTTCTATCTCCAGTTCTCAGGGAAGAACCTTGAGGCCGAGAAAGGGGACCATGATCCCGGCTCTGATTCAGCCATAGCAGGTCCCATTTGCAAGAACAGGTCTTTGTGGATAAGACAGTGACCGTGCCTTCTAGTAGGTTGTTAGGATGAAAGGTACTTGAGAAGCCACAGAGAACAACTGCATGTGGTAACAAGAAGTCTCACGATACTGTGCTTATTCCTTTAGGTGCTATGGGATGGGGACAGGATGTCTGCGTGCTCCAGACCCAACACATGTCTGCATATCACAGAGGTGAATTACAGGCAACTGGGAAACAAGTCTCAGGAAGGCTGAGTTGCGACATGTGCTACCTAAAACAGACTAGCGAGGTTAAATTGCTTTCAGTTTATATCTCACTCAGCACCTGGGACAGACACATCCCTGTGCTCTAGAGCTTTGCAAGCTGCCAGTCTGCTCACCTGCCAGGGCCCTGTGGAACCTGGCTCACCCACACCTGTGCCCAACTCAGCCGACCCTGTCGCTGCCTGTACTCTAAGCTGCCTCCCCATGGCATGCCTGCCCCTGCTGTTGAAAATGTAGCTGATGGACAGCTGGGACAGGAGGAGTCCAGTGGGTGTGTCCTGGGACAGCTGGCAAGAACCCAGTCTCCTTATGCCACTCAGACCCCCACCCCCATTATGACCCTCTAGACTCTCTCGGGAGGGGAGACTGTCTGCTCTGGACAGTGTGTCTGAAGAGGCATCAGCGGGCTCTTCCCCACAGAGACCCTTCATCTGCTCCTCACAGACCATTCTAGCTTGTTTCTAGAGGGGGAAACTGAGGCCAGAGGAGCAGAACAAGACTAAAGTAGGAAGAGAATTTGTCAAGAGAATCCAAGGAGGACCGGAACAGCCTCTCCTACCTATAGGGCTGGGCTAGCTTACGGTACACTTGGCTTTGCCTTTGCTCGTCTCCTGTGGGTATGCAGTACGGATGCTGGATCTTGCCCAGAACTTCCTGTGTGCGGCTTCTTGCCCCAGTCCCTCTAATAGCTGCCCAGGAGGGTGGGTGGGTGGGAAGGGTGAGGCTATTAGCCTCCACTGAGCTCTTTGGAACTGGATTTGCTTGCTCCGGGGCCTTGTGTGAGCAACTCAAGCATGCTCCCCATCCTACTGCTGAGCGCCACTCCCAGCCCAGCTGCGCTCCCAATCTAAGTGAGACAACCTTGACTCAGTGTTACAGTCATGGGGCAGCAGCATAGAGCACACTTTGTAGCTTCACACTCTGGGCATGTTTGAGCAGGGCGAGGGTATGATAGAGAGTTTGGGTGGTGCTGGGTGTGTGTGGGGGTGTCTTTGTGACTATTGCACAGTGGAGGGTGAAAGGGGAGACCAGGGATGCCCCCCTGCTTGGGTCCTGGTATCTTTGAGGTCCTTTGAGGCCACAGTTAAGCACTGGTGGTGAGGCAGGGAGATTACCAGGGAGTTTCAGGCAAGCTTGGGTTACGAAGTAAGAGCTCCTCTCAGAAAGCTTCTGTCCACCAACGGAGAGAGAGAAAGGACAAGCAAAAAGAATGAAAGGAAGGCAGGAAGGACAATCACAGAGGTGGAGTGTGGGGGTGGGGAGGGGAGGGGAGATAGAGAGCTGCTCAAGCCCCGCCCATATTCAGCCCAGGCCCCACCCCCAGGCCATACACTCAAATCCAAGTTATGAAGGTTTAGCTTGCCCTTTCTTCAACCTTCAGAGCACCATGTGAGACTGTCCACTCTGGACAGTCCAGTGTTTCTGGGACTCTGGGTGGATGTCTGCCACCAAAAGGGTGTTAGGCCCCAGGCTCCAGCTCCTGGGCTGTATCTCTAGACCCTGACCAGTTCCAGAAGTAGACTTCTGTTACTTCAGGGAATTAAGCTCCTGAGTCATCTTAACGTCCATTTAGATCTCCTAAATCGCGTCTTTACCCCGTTTGCCCTACCCTACCTGCAGGCACACAGCTTGACATACAGCCCTAACTGACCTGGTGGCCACCTTCTCCTGTCCTGACCTTCGGGTAGTCAGAGAATGCAAAGCCCAAGGCCGTGGAAGCCAGAGCACCAAGGGGGCATTTGTGGGGAGACGGGGATCCCGGCTGTCCAGGTCCCCCTGTGCTGCCCAGTGAGGGTTTCTGGGTTTAGGCCCCCCTGGGCTGCGGGCTGACACACCTACCATCTTGTCGGCATTCTGTATCCTCATCCTCCGCATCAGAGAGGTCTCCTTGGCTTTCAGCAGCAGGACGCAGCTCTGGATGAAGTCGCAGTAGGCGAACTTGCCGTTGTTCTTCAGGTCGTACTTGACGATGAGCTGCTGGCTCTCCTCCCTGCTGATGTCCAGCTTGAACTTCTCCGCCAGAGCTGAGGACCGAACAGCCAGCGGCACAGTTGGTGGGGATGGCTCTCACTTATGGGTGGAGCTGACTGGCAATCCAGCTCCACCCATAAGCACCAATCTCTCCCAGGAGGGCCCCCCACCCCGCCTCTCCCAGGAGGGCTCTGGCTCCCTGGGGTGGGCGGGGTCACCTGTCCCAGGAGGGCTCCATCTCTGGGGGTGGGGTGGGGGTGGGCGGGGTCACCTCTCCCAGGAGGGCCCCCAACCTGCCTCTCCCAGGAGGGCTCTGGCTCCCTGGGGTGGGCGGGGTCACCTCTCCCAGGAGGGCTCCATCTTGGGGGTGGGGTGGGGGTGGGCGGGGTCACCTTTCCCAGGAGGGGCCCCCAACCTGCCTCTCCCAGGAGGGCGCTGTCTCCCCAGGGGTGGGCGGGGTCACAAACCCAGGAACTCTGCTGTGGTGATGCTCCCCTGCTTGTCCATGTCTTTCTCCTTGCATTCCTTCAGCAGCTCCCGCCAGCAGCCCTGGATCTGTTTGCGGAGCCTGCTCTCGATGGGCTCGCAGTTCTGTAGGGGTGGGGTGCCCACGGGGGTCTGTGGGAGGAACAGAAGCATTCTTTCAACTGGAGGGTCTCATGGTGGGGGGGGGGCAGTCGTGGGACCACAGAGAGGACTTGGGATCTGCAGGTCAGCTGTGCAGGCGGCAGGAAGGGAGACAAGCTTGACTTCCTCTAGTGGGCCATCTCAAGCCAACATGTAATAATGGACTTTGGAAATATGTAGCCACGTTTTAGAGGACAGCCCTTCTCCTTGGCCTTCCTGACTTCCAGAACTCCCCACACTGCTCAGCCTGGGGGTCCTTCCACCCTCAAGGCCAACCTTTCTCAGGGGTCTCTCCTCAACCCTACACTCATGTCCCTCAAAGTCCCTGTTTAAAGTCTGCTGCTGGCCATGTCTCTGCCCAGATCTTCACTGCCCAGCAGCCGAATCCTCTTCAGTGTGGGGAGACTAGCAGGTGGCTATTTCTAAGGTGCTTCTGGCACATTTTAACCACCTTTGACTTCCCCGAAGACCGCAGTCACTGTCTCTCTGAGATCCGTACAACGTACCAGGACCTCTGTCCATTTTGAGCTAGAGCAAACACCCAAGTGCATAGTAGGTATACAGGAGACAGTGTCAAACTGAGGACTGAGGCCCAGGAAGACACCATAGGCCTCACCTGGCTAGGTATAAAAACTGGGAATACATTCATCTATGAGGGTGATGCCCAAGCTCAGGAGACTGGCCCTGTCAGAGCCCAGCTTCTTGCCCATGTCCCTTACCTCTGTTTCTTCCTCCTTCCCTTCTGGTCGTTCCACTTTCTACCCTGCCTCTCCCAACCCGCCTCAAACTACCCTTCCTTGCTGGAAGCTGACCCTGATGCCTCCGGGGCTCATGAGCCCAGGTTCTGGATCACCTGCAGCCTGTCAGGAGAAACACTGGGGCCCCTGTGTGCATAGACCTGCGTGGGGGCAACATGGGGCACTTGTCAGGATGGGCACTCACACAAGGGTGGCTCCGTGATTTCAACCCTGCTCTGGGGTCCCGAGGAGAGCAGAGGGTGGACCTGGCCCCTTGGGAGACCTCAGGGGCGCTGCTTCCCGCTGGCAACGGTTGATTCTCCAGAGTCACCTGCAGCCATGGGTGGCGAGGCCACCCTCTCGGTGCTCAACTTGCTGAGGAAGTCCTGGTACTTGAGCCTCCCCTTGGCGTTGACTGGCATCTCGCTCCACAGTCTATCAAACTAATGGCAGCAAGTCAGTCCCACCCAAGGGAGTGTGAACCCAGACAGAGTCTCTCAGGAGTCCTGGAGAAGTGGGGTCAAAGGTGATAGGTGACTGCAGACCAGGGTTCATGTCAACTTAAAAAAAAAATAAAGGAAAAGAAATCCATTTGGTCTCTCAGGATAGAAGCTTCTAGAAGACTGGGGGGAAAAAAAACAAGACAAGAGGATTATTCATGGCTTCCGCAGGACATTTTTTAATTGAATTGGGTCCTCAGTGAGCAGTTTAAGGCCATTAAATCTTGTGATTAGTCACAGTGACCGAGCTGTGGTGCATAAAAACATTTTAGGAGAAAATGCAAATCAAACCAGGGCCCACCTCCGTCCCACGGAACCCTCGGCCTCATTTCTCAGCCTTCCCTGCACACCTGAGTCACAGTGGCTCACAGCTGCCACCAGCCTTCACCTCGGCCTTGGCAGCCACAATTTATTTCACCCCAAAGGTAAGGAATATCCTTGCAAGAAGAGGAGGCAGCATTTGGAAAACTGGGGAGATGTTTATGGTTTTTTCACGGTGGCCAGCTGATACCACAAGACCCTATCAAAACTACACACCATGGCGTGGGACCAGGTGATGAGAGGCCTCTCATGAGAGGCCTTTGGTTACAGGCCTCTTGTACCCCTCCCTCAATGCTTGGAAAAAAAATCCCCAGCTGATAGAGCTGGCTGTCAGCCACCAGAGGGACAGAGGCCAGTAGGCTGGGGACAGTTTCCAGCTCTCCCTGTCATCTAGAGACCTCCAGAAACTTAGTTTGCTCCTGCGTCTCTCCTGGGGTTTTCCACAGGAAATGACTTAAAGTGAACAACTCTTGGGCTCTGTCTAAAGTCCCCAAACGCTTGTTAGCTGCCACACCAGCTCTTGGATCAGAAAGGTGGGTGCCTCTTTGGAGTTGGGGCACCTTTAGGTCTGCACCACCCTGATGTGTGCTTAGACAGGCAGCTGCTGTGTGTGGGATTTACAAATGGGGCTCGCTCATACCAAGCGTATTCCCAGAGGGCGGTGTCTGGAGCTGAGAGGACTGCAAGTCATTGAGAAAATTAAAAACAACCCATGATGGGTAATAAGACTCCACACAGTTGATGAGCTTGGAGGTGGACTGGCCCAGGGCTTCTCCAGCTCCAGCAAGCAGAATCCCTCGGGGATTCTGCTAAGCCCTGCCCGTGGAGTTCTGATTCAATTTCAGAACCTACAGGAAGATTGAGAAAGAGTATATTGAAAATGTACAAGATTCTGCCAAAAAGCGAATCAAGTGGGCTAGCTCCCACCCCAGAGACTAAAAGGTCCCTAGTGTTCTACCAAGTAGCCTCTGCTTCACTCCAGGCTAGCCCTGGTCTCCAGACCCTGCAGCATCTTTTAGAAGCTGTGAGTCTCACAGTGTCCATCTTCTTACCACCACACAGGTACAGCCTCGTCTGCCAGTTGGGATGATCCCTCTCCTGAGCCACTTTGGCCTCAGGCCTCCCTTCTGCCTCCCAGTCCCGACTCTTCCATGGTGTTCTGAGGAACTCTCTTCGTCCTCACAAACCTACATCCTCAAGTTCCCTCTGACCCCAGCTCTGACTGAAGCTGCTTCTGAGGCTGATGGGAGTCTCTGAATTCCCACAGCTCCTGTGTGTCAGGTGCAGAGGTGGCCCACTCCTCTGTTTGCCTTTCAACATGGATACTATGTCTCTTGGGCTCTGGTTTCTCCTCACTATGTCTTCTGCTGTCACCTTTGGCCAATGCACTGCCAAAGACAATTGGAAGGTCCCCGAAAACCCTGACTCTTTGTTCTTACTGTGATTTCTATTGCTGTGATAAAACACCATGAGCACTCTTCAATGTTGAGCCTGTGTTAGCCACTCCGAGGGTCACTCCTAAAGGTGGCATGACTGACTGTAACGCTCCTGGAACCTTACCTCCAAACACAGTTCTCTCTGCCCATCCTGTTTCCAGACTTTCCTGGAACCACCTGCATGCTCACCTGCCTTTCGTTCTCCTGTGTCCCTCACCTGACTCTCGTGTGCTCGCCCCACCTCTCCTGCACTGAGCTCTCCTGGCAAAGCTGACTTCATAACTAAATGCAACGAGGGCGTAACAGTGGCCAGATAAACTCAGCCTAACAATGGCTTTCAGAGAAGCAAAATCACCACATATATGAAGGAGCAAGTTACCACGGACAAGCCAAGACTGATTGTGCCTTCAGGAGGTAGCAGAGATCAGTTTAACGTGGCCATACTGATCACGTTAAAATCAAGCATTAAAGAAAAAATTCAAAGCAACCAACGTATAGATAAATAACAGATGTGGTATGGTCAATGAGAACATTGAGCAGCATGGAGGTCGGCTGGTGAAAGTCTATAATCCTAGCAGTAGGGCCATCTAGAAATTCTGCTGAGCCACCAACAGAGTTCTGACTATGCAGCTGTGTCCCACAGATCACCAACTTGCAACCCGAAGAGCAGCAACAGAAACCAAAGGAGAGCTGAGTGAAAAATTGTGAATTAGCAGTCACTTCACCTTTGAAAAAACTCACAGTTTTTACCCATTAAAAATTATCTTTCTAAAAATGGCAAAATAAAGGCATGTTTATATAAAAACTGAACTTATCATGTACAGATCACAATCAAAGACCATACTTCATAGAAGAAGAAAAAATATGAGCAGAAGAAAGCCACAGATGGAATAGGTAAAGAAAGCAACACTGAATAAACACCAATAGACTCAGTGAACCATGGGGATTTAATTTGTAGAGAAAAATCACAAAAGAAAGATAAGATACTAATAACAATAACATGAAATCCAAGGAGCCCACTGAGTCACAGCCACTCAGTATCCTCACAAACCAGAGAACAAGGGAACCTGGCTGAAAAGAATGGTAAAATTTAAGGGTAACAGCTATTTATTGACTAAGAAAGTATGTAACTTTTGACAACTATGTTAGAAAAGGTGTTTTAAAAAAGCTCAATCCAAATTATGTCAAGAAACTACATTTTTTCAAATGTAAAGGAACTGAGCATGAGCATGGTGGGAAAGCTGGGTTCTGTTGATAACAGAAGTAAATGGGACAACAGCAGTAACAATAAATGTAAATGTGCCAAACATTCAATGTAAAAAGGCAGGGATCACTAGAGAGGATGTTTAAGAATTTATGTGCTGTTCATAAAGCTTGCACACAAAAGTGTCAAGCATGTAGAAGATTTGAAGAAATTTAAATAGATACAACAAACAGACTCTAAATGAAAGAAAGGCTGGGAGACCATGCTACTATCACACTAAATAGACTTTAAGATTAAAAACTATTTTCTTAGAACTTGATACATCAAACACTGGGTTGCAAGTCCCACATCTCTCAGCTGTTTTTGGGCCAAGTTAACTGAGAGAATACTTTTAGCTGAGGCTAAAAGTAACAGCTGGTTTCAATCAGCAGGTGTAGAATGCTTCATAATGCTCCATTCAAAACATACCATCTAGCTACAAATGACACATTTATAAAGAATGACCACACATCCAATCTCAGATAATTCTAATAACTGATAAGATCCAGTACCATTCTCTAATTAAAATCATGTTCATTTATAAGTTAATAACTCTTTAAAAACACATTCATTCAGCAACAAAAAAAAAAACCACCCGTATTTCTAAATCAAAGGACCCAACACGGGAATAAGAGACTAGGAGCTCCATTATAATTTTACAACTATGTATCAAAATTTGGATGCAGCTAAAGTAGTAATTAGACAGAAATGTACAGTTTTAAATGCCTATTATGGAAGGAAGAGCAGCTGAAATTCAAAGCCTGCATCCAACCTATGCCAAGGCAGAGGGAACAAGAGAGAGCAGCAACACAGCAGAAGCCAGCGAGCTGAAAGCTGAGCCTCAGAAAAGATTAAGAGACTGCAGGCAGGGTTGCAGTATGAAGCTGGGGGAAACCATGTGCAGTATGGTCCAGCTGTGTGGTACACATGGCAAGAACTAACTGATAAGAGGACATAGATGCCACGGTGAGTCAGTGTATGCCAATCAGAGACTAGAAAAGGGGACAAGTTCCTGTTAAAACGTAAGCTACCAAAACAGATGAGCCCGAGTAGCCCTGTAACCGTCAGAGAAACACACTGGCAAATTAAAGACTTTCCTTGTGGAAACTTTGGGCCCTGAGAGGCTTATGGGCATTTTTACTTAGCTTTCAGGAAGCTGGTGGCCCAGTTCTGCCCAAGTCCCACTAACAAAACAAAAAAGATGCATAGCCCGAGACTCTACCTACACAGCTGCTGTGCTGTTGATTCAAACAAGACACGGACAACACAAGAAAGTATAGACTAAAGCCACAAAACATTTGACACAAATTGTCACTAAAGTACCTGTCATGGGATCCAGCATTGTAGAACTTTGTTTTTAAGTTTAAAGAGAAAGAAAGAGAGGCGGGGAGGGAAGGGGAGGAGAGGGGGAGCCTGTACATGTTTGTATGTACATATGTGGGAGCCCGGCAAGGCCAGAAGAGGGCATTGGGTTCTCTGAAACTGACACTACAGACAGTTGTGAGTCACCATTTTAGTCAGAACTCAACCCAGGTTCTCTGCAAGCTCAGTCAGTGCCCCTAACCACTAACCACCGAGCCATCCCTCCAACCACGGAAACACTTTCAACACACCCTGAGCAAACTGTGCTTACAACAGGAGTGTATGTTTGCTTTACTATCATGAAGCCTATCAGCACGGCTCACTGAATTGAGAAATTGAATGAGGAAAGCTAGATGTCTATCTTGATACATGTATACATGTAGAAAAACAGGCAGACAGAGAAGATGTACCCAGAAACCTGCTCAGAGACCAAGGCTGGGGTCAGGGGACCAGGGACATGGGAACTGGGAGGATGCAGGGAGCTGGAAGGGCCAAGTGGGGCTGGGGAAAGCCTCCTTCTGCTTAGAATCTAGAAGGAGGCATAGGCAGCAAGAGATCCAGGGGCCAGGTCCTGGAAGGGAGCTAGCTAGGAGAGAAGGGTGCCAGGAACATGGTGGGAAACATACAGAGATGCCAACTGACTTTTCTGAGTCACACAGCTGTCCAGGCACACTGCTGAAGAGGTACACAGCTGGACAGGTGCAAAGCTAGAGAGGTACACAGCTGGAAAGGTGCACAACTACACAGGTGCTCATCTGGACAGGTGCACAACTACACAGGTGCTCATCTGGACAGGTGCACAACTACACAGGTGCACAGCTGGATGGGTGCACAACCACACAGGTGCACAGCTGGACAGGTGCACAACCACACAGGTGCACAGCTGGACAGGTGCACAACTACACAGGTGCACAGCTGGACAGGTGCAGAAGTCTGAGTTATTTTATTATCTGCAAGCATCTTTCTCACTTGCTAGGGGTATCTGTTTTGGGGCAGTGGCAGAAATCACACACAAAATATTGAGAGATCCTCCTTTATGATAAGGCTAAATGTAGACGTTCCCTAACACCACAGACCTGCCTGTAAGGACGGGCTGTGGTCTGTCACCTGACACAACAGCCGGGCAGACCTAGCTCTCTGATGGTAGAGAGCTAGCAACACATTTCAAGCAGAGCCCTGACAGCCCATCAGTTCAAACTCAGCACTGGAGATTCATCTCTCCTCTCTTCTCTCTCTCTCTCTCTCTCTCTCTCTTCTCTCTCTCTTCTCTCTCTGCCAATTGTACCCACAGGTTTCCAATCTGTGTCCCCTCCCCCATTCATGGAGCTCTGGAGAGTTGGACTCCTTTGAGTATGAGGTAAGTGTTTATCATGTGGGTAAGCCAGGTCATGGAAACAAGATGGCGGCTAAGCGGTACTTAGTGTTCTGGCACCATCGCCAACATGACTGGCACAGTGTGCTGCCCCAGGGTGCAACACAGAGAGGGAAATCTATATCAATCATTCCAGTACCAGATGATTACAGATGCAGGAGACTGGGAACTGGGACTCATTTTAACAGCAAAAGGGGCATGAAGCTCACCCTGACTGAAATGTTCACAGCTGTTATAGCAACAGAGGCTTCTGTGAGTTTCAGTATGGTTTACAACAAATTAAGACCCCAGCAGGGTGTGGGAGCTCACACAGGGGCTCCCAGCAATGGGGAGGCAGAAGAGGAAGATCAACCCAAGTCCGAGGTCAAAAAGACCTCTACAAAGAGTTTTCTCTACAAAGAGTTCCAGGTTATTAAGGGCAATCTAGGGAGAGCTTATGGATGAGGGAGAAAGGAAAGGAAGATAAAGAAGGAGGAAAAGAAAAAGGAGAGGGGGGAAATTACCTTAAACACTAAGAAAAAAGTATAGTATAGTGGAGAACTGTCTGCTCTGACACCCACTTGGGTTGAGTGGCTGCACTCTTACCTGCTCGTCTGTCAGGATCTGTATGTGACGGGTGCAGATGGACCGGAACTCATCTCTGGAGACTGTGTTGCTTTTCAGGGTGTCAAAGTTCTCAAACTCCTGGGTGATGGTGTGGTAGTGGGAAGCTACTGCCTTCTGCACTCGTGCCAGGATGTCTCTGTTGGATGTTTCTTTGGGGGATGCAGGGGGCGGGGCCTTGGGCATGTTCTCTGCCCACTCGTCAGCCGTCTGCAGAGAACAGAATGAAAATTGGTCCGCTGGGTGAACAGTAGATGCCTCTTGTCTCTGGGTGCAGGGAGGCAAAGCTTAACGGGAAAGAGAGTAGCAAATGCATCATGATCTCTAATGACGGGTCAGCCCAGCTGTGTGGAAGCCCAGGCTCACTTGCCAGGAAAGTGGTCCTCAGGGTGACACTCTGTCCTTGAAAGGTGGGGAAGCCCAAGGGGGTGGTACACCATAAACTCTCTCCTGTTCCCTCTTGATGGCTGTTTCTTTGGGTTGTTTAACACATTCAAGGGCTGGAGAGATAGCTCAGTTAGTAAAATGCTAACCACACTAGGTTAGCAAAAGGACTTAAAAGTTGGATTCCTGAAGTGGAGGGCCTTGGTGCCTGAAAGTTTGGAATCCCTAGTATTGGGGAATTTGAGAGCAGGGAGGCGGGAATGGGAGGATGGGAGGAGCACCCTCATAGAAACTCCCAGAATTATATGGATTAGACATGACAGAGGCAGGTCACCAGAAGACTAGATTCCAGAATTCAAACAAAAAATTATCTTGATACTAAAATTGTTTTGAGAATTGTATATTGGAGAATACACAGCCTTGGTGTATCTACTCATCAAGCAAGCTGAGCAGCCCTGCTCGAACCTCTGATGTCCTGGAATTTCAGCTGGATGCAGTGAAGACACAGACGTCAGAGGCTTATCAATTTACTCTTCCCCCCACCCTTCTTCTAATATCTCAACGCCCATAATCAGCTTGAAGAAGTTAATGAAGAGTCGGCGCCCCTATTCCCTGGGCTTGGGGACTGAGATGGTTAATTTAGGCTGTCTTTCTAGAGAAAAGTAGTGATTTTGTTGGAACAAGGAGGAATAGCTAGGATTTATTGCATAGCCATAACCTATTGGTAGAAATCTGTATAATTGTTATTAAGCTGAAGTTATAATTTCTTAAGTGGTACAAAATTTACTTTGATTTCAAATTTAGGGTTTTCATTGGTATGAGTTTCTTACTGATATAAAAGTGAGATTAATGTTGTTACTCTCATAGGCATTGTGCCTATATAACACATTTAGGAATACAAGGCTTAGACTCAGTCCTTCTTTAACCTTTTTAAACTGATTTGAGATGGTTAGCCTGTGAGTTAAGGGCCTATAGCAAATTCATGGCTCTGAGTTTATTGTTAGGGTGTTTTCTATATTTTATTTAGAAATAGCTGAGAGGTGTTAACAGATAGCAGTCCAGATTGTCTTACATGGATAGTTGGTTTTCAAAACGTCAGAAGTCCACAGAATTGACATTATAAACATTTCTGTATTAATGTTCATTTTGATTAGAGACTTGTCTGCTCCTGACAACTTCCCTGTCTTGGATTCTAAGAAGAAACTGAACATCTTTGGAGTTACTCCAGTTGTGGTGAGACAGCCACTAGACAAGAATTGCCTCTTTTTATCTACAGACAAATTACTGTCCAGAAAAGGATACACTTGCGGAATAGTCGACTGATTATATCTGCCAAGACAGAGTAATCAGCCCTTAATAATTCTGCATCACTAGGTCTGTCGGATGATCCTGGGCCAGAAGGCTGAAGATCGAATGCTCCAATGTTTTGTAGTATAGGGACTGTCCAGGTGTTCAGTGGTCTCTATAAATTGGCTAAGTTTTAAAAGCTATGCTTTGTGCTTCCCATAATTTCAGTTAATTCAGTTATTCTGGATTTCTGATGGGGTTGAAGATTTAATAGTCTCATAGCCAATCTCGGCTATTTATTTTGAGAGAAAAGATTTGAGAGGATGGTTTTCAGCTAACATTCATTCTAAAGCCAAGAAAAAAAGCCAGGTTCAGAACTAAGTCTTTTAGTTAGGAGAGATGACAGAGGTTCTGTTTAGTCAACAAAATGATGGACTGGGTATTAGGTCTATCTTGTACCTTACTGATACAAACTGGTATAGTTATGCTCTAATTGTATTTTGAGAGAAAAGTTTTTTTTTTAATTTTAACAGGAAGGGTGATATATAGGAGGAGCTAAGGTAGGAGGAGTAAGGAGAGGAAGAGGAGGAGTAAAGAGAGGAGGAGCTAGGAGACAAGAGAGAGAAAGAGAGAGAGAGAGAGAGAGAGAGGAACATGGAGGCAGATGTTCACGTGTCTCTGCCAGTCAAAGGTAGTTGGTATATCTAGGTTGGGTATTGGGTTACACTTCTGATTATATGGGCATCTTGTTATTGAGCATTACCAAACTTATAAAGCCTTTGATTAACATTTTAAAAAATTACTAATAAAAAAAGAAGTCTCTGCAGTTAGCAACATAGACAAAATTGTAAATCAGCATGTATTTGTATGTTTGTGCATTTTTCTCTGCCACAAATGTCTGTTCCTGCACCAATTGTAACTATTCATGAAAGAAAAGTCTCATTTAAAAAAAAATGAAAAGAGTTAAAAAAAAAAAAAAAAGTTGGATTCCCTAAAAACCTCAATGGGGTGTGGAGCTGTCCATGGTTCTGGGGAGAGCAGCAGAGATGTACAACCTGGGCCAGGATCAGGGACTTTCTGGACCGAAGCAAAGACTCATTATAATTATGAGCAAGTAAAGGGCTTGTGGGTGGGGGCCCCAGGAGGAGTAAAACCTCCGGTAAGTGTCTGGCACTTCACTATGGGGATAGATGGACTGGAGTGGCAAGCCAGGAGTACTCAAGAAACATCATCAAAGGGGCTGGGAAAACAGTCAGGGCCTTTTTGCTGGCTAGGTCAGGTCTCTTGGGAGACTGGGCACTATGCTTTGGCTAGGCTTGGGAGAGCCAAAGGGTGAAAGGATCGTGATAAGACCATCATCAAGATACAGCAGGGCCAGGGCCAGGACCAGGGCCAGTAGTGGATTCCCTTGCCCTTTGGCTATCACTGGCTAGATCTCTTTTGCCAGAAGAGCATCATCTTCGAGCCGGGCGGTGGTGGCGCACGCCTTTAATCCCAGCACTTGGGAGGCAGAGGCAGGCGGATTTCTGAGTTCGAGGCCAGCCTGGTCTACCAAGTGAGTTCCAGGACAGCCAGGGCTATACAGAGAAACCCTGTCTCGAAAAACCAAAAAAAAAAAAAAAAAAAAAGAGCATCATCTTCTGTCCCCAGGCCTACATAGCTTCAGAACTTGGCTCACTCAGTGAGGAGATGCCTGTCAAAGCTGTTCCCTGCCTTACAGAAGGCTAAAACCTCTCCTAACATACACTTTCAACCATTGGCTCTTACTGTGGGTACCAGTGCTGTGTTAGGCAATCAG
This sequence comes from Mastomys natalensis, assembly GCA_021653895.1. NCBI lineage: Eukaryota > Metazoa > Chordata > Mammalia > Rodentia > Muridae > Mastomys > Mastomys natalensis. The sequence continues at coordinate 599,536 of JAJTUV010000102.1, forward strand.
CAGGCTTTGATGATGAATGCTCCCAACTAGTATTCCAACTTGGCCACACTTTAAGCAATCCAGCAGTGATGTCTGCACTCTGTCGCTGTCAGGCAGCATATTTTATGAAACTAGCAAACCCTGACAGCCTTAAATAGGCAGGCTTCATTTACTTATTTTGTGATTCATTTATGTAGCCCAGGCTGGCCCCACTCAGCGTCTCCACTCCTCAAGCTTCCCTGGGATGGGGTGACAGACTTGCACCTTCATGCCTTCCCTCCTATACCCATTTTTATAAGACTTGCTTCTTGAGATAAGACAAGAAAATAGAGACTAACATGCTTGAGATGTCACTGCTGTTAGATAGACAAATCAACTTGAAAGTCTCCAAGTGATTCAGGAAAGTGGTCCGATTTGAACTAAAACCATGAGAGCAATACATGCCCCTGAGAGGCACTAGCTGTGACGAGTTACAAGCCAAAGAGAGGAGAGTTCCACGCTGATCATTGATGACAGGCTACTGAACCCACAAGTGAGATCCTGAGAGAAACTGAGCTTCTGAGGGAAACCCGCATTAACTGCAATTGGGATGAGTGAAGGGTAAGGCCATGTTCCTGACTGAGAGACTCAGATTCAAGTCACAAACTCTCTGGGGCCTGAGGAGACAACTCTGTGGGTAATGCATCTGCCACAGAGGCACACGAGGACCTGAACCTGATCCCCAGAAGAAGAAGAGGGCAGGATGGTGTGCCCCTACAAGCCCAGCATGGGGAAAATGAAGACAGGAGCACCTCTGGGGTTCATGGGACAGCCAGCATAGCATAGACTAATGGATTCTCAGGCTAGTGAGCGATCCTATCTGCAACAAGGTGGATGGCTCCTGAGGAATAATAGCTGAGGTTGTACACACGGTCTCCTTTCTCCCTCCATCCCTCCTTCCTCCTCTCCCCGCACACCTTCATTGGATATATGGGGGATGGGAATCAACAGACATTTGAACAATTACATTGATGATGGAAAAAATATGCAGTCACTACTTCTCGGCCTTTTGGCTAAGATCAAGTGAAAAATACATTGTCATACACTTGGAGAAGGCGTGGCCACACGAGACTGAAGATGGCTGCACCTGTGTGTGACCTAGTGAGAGTCACAGAGCTAGGCTGAGACTCATTCTGTGTTGCAGGCATTGGTCTGCCCACTGGGTGATTGAGCGTCAGCCCCCTCCATAGAGCTGTTGATCAAGAGACCTGTTTGCCTAGACAGCACTAGGACAGCAGTGTGGCTGCCTTAGATAGATGGTCTCAGTGAGGGGTGGAGCCCAAACAAGGCTCATCAGTTCCCTCAAAGGTGATCCTTTCCCCCTGCACATCAAAGCGTGATCCTCTATGGCTTCTGCCTCAGCTCATGGAAGCTCTATATTCAGCCCCTAGGCCTGCAGCCACCTATGCTGACTGTTTTCTGACTCCAGCCACAAACGGCTCAGCCCTGGTCTCACCTTATTCTGACAGTCTCCTGTGCCCATGTCTGATACCTCTGAGCAGGCTCTTTTCCAGAAGCATCGACCTGATCAAGGCCAGACCCTTATGAGCCCTAGGACAAGAGGCCAGCTTCACAATGGGCCCCCTGCATTCTGTGACCTCACTCACCCTGTTCCAGCGGAGGGCTCCTGCTGGCTTGCGGAACCCCAGGGCTACAGCATTGCCCTGGGAGGCTATGTGCTTTGTCTCCATTCTTTCTCCAGTCTGTGGCATCTTGGAGCCTCATCCACTGGTCCCCTCCCTCATCCGTTTCCTGTCACACTTCTCTCTGACACTCTGTACACTCACCTTTGCTCTCTTACTCTGACAGATGGATTTTTACAGAGAGCAAGGGTCCCTGTCCTCTGTCTCCCAGCGAGAGAGTCCCCAGGAGTTAGGGGAGATATTAAGGGCATGGCAGAACCAAGAAACACGCAGCAGACACACAGTGACGCCAGCATTGGCAGTGGTATAATGAGGGAGTGGGCGGGATTCTGCCTGCTCTGAGTGGTGGTCATGCATCAACTATCTGGAGGCGAGGAAATGGAAAGGCAGAAAGAATCGGCTTTACCCAACCGGGAACTCTGATCATCTCCACGCTAGACGAGGAACTTAACCAAACCAGAAAGTATCCCTGCGGTCAACTCAGCCCTGATCGTTCCAGATCGTCTTTCGAAAACAAAAGAGAAAATTAACAAGATATATAAAGCATTGGCAATAATGAGTAACCTTACATGCATGTTAGGGCCAACATGCTATTCCTATAGATGGGCAGCTGCTAGATGGCTCCAAGCAAAAAGGCGTAGCAAGAGAACATCTATAACACAGGAGAATGAATGGAAGAGGACCACCAGATGGCCACATAAGGGATGCTCACACATGCACACACCTGTGTGCACCATAATCCACAAACGCCCCACATGCCCATAGCGGCTGTGCCAAGGCAGGGTGCTGGCCAGACTCACATCCCTGATGTTGACCCAGATCCCCTGCTGTCCCTCTGTGCAGCTCCATCCAGAAAACAGTGGTCAGACTGACTAGTCCCAGCCCCAGGAATGGGTGACACACCTGCCTGAGCCATCCTCCCAGGGCAAACACACAGTAGGCCTAGACACTGGGACAGGCAGCCACTTGCTGATCTCTGCAGCACACACACCTACTTCACCTGGGGACCCAGGTAGGAATGGTTCTCTATGCTCTGCTCATACATGACTTAGTGTCTTGGAGGAGAGAGATGTGGGTCAAGTGCCCTAGGTAAGGGGGAGGACCCTCAGGGAGAGACATGGCCCTCCTGACACACTGTCATGAAGGCATAGAACGAGAAGAGTGGTTCTAACCATGGACTGGCCAAACATGTCCCTCCCGCAGCCAGCCAGACAACAGGACACTGTGAGGGTGACATCATCCCCCTCTCAGGCCAGAAAGTTGTGGGTGGCCGAAGGAAAAGGAGGACTTTAAATGCTGTCCAAGATGATACCCAGGGACTGAGTTGGAGGAAAAGGACATGGAACCGTGGCAGATGCAGTCACTGCTCACTCCAGCTAGAGATGTGTTTGTGTACCAGAGTTACGCCTACAGTTCCATGGAGGTCACTCAGAAAGCCCAGAGAAAGCAAGGCCACTGAAAATCCCATCCACAGGGATCACTGCTGTCACCACCTCTAAAGCACTGGCATGAAAGTCCTCAGGCCACTGGCAACTTTGTGGCACTGTTGCCTATATATATATATACATACATACATACATACATACATACATACATACATACACCAATGTCACCCAGAGATCCCATGCAACCCTGCAGGCAGGGCCGGGCTTGTGGGGGCTTTGCACAGAGCCTTCTGGGCTCTGGCCTTCTGGGTCCCACTGCCTCAGCTCAGCCCCCAGCAGCCTCACTGAGCACCCGTGGGCGCCAAGAAGGAACAGATGGCTCCCAGTCTGACGCTTTCGTGCCCCATCTGAATGGGGGAAATTGTGCTTTTTTTTTTCCCCCTATAACTAAGAGGAATGTTCTTTCTAATCAGAGAAGACACCACCATCAGATTCAGATGCAGGGACACCTTTCCATCAACAGTCAGCTTTATAGCAAAGGTGTCTAGGAACAGGAATCCCAGGGTAGGGAGACAAAGAGAAGTGTGTGTACGTGTGTTGTGTGTGTGTGTGTGTGACAGAGAGAGAGAGAGAGAGAGAGAGAGAGAGAGGAGAGAGAGAGAGAGAGAGAGAGAGCATGTGTAGCCTCAGTATACTTGAGAAAGAACAGCCAGCTCCTGGTGACCTTTATCCTACTGAGGCACCCATGGTACTGGAGGTGGTGGTAACCTTGCTCTAGAGCAAGCAGATTCAGACAGGGTGGTTTAGGGAGGTCCATTCCAGTGTTGGCTCAGAAACCCATTGGTGTACGAATCTACTACAAAGGTCAGAGCTAGCCCATCCAGCCATGCTTCACAGAACCAGCTCTGCTGTCAGGACTCAGAGACAATCTACAGTTTCACCTATGATCCCCCAGAGTGGGGAGCCTCTGAAACCTCACCCGCCAGAACTCAGCAGGTAGCAAGAGGCTTCTAATTAGAAACAGCACCGAACTCGGCACTTCCTTCCTAGAGAAGGTTATAATTAGTTCCAAAAATTGAAAAATTGCTTCATTCGATCAAATATTTTGATTAGCAGGGAAATTAGTTGTACTGTGTCTTCATTTATATTTACAGTGGGCAACTGAATCTAAAATGAATCTAAAAATAATAGCGGCGAGGCTGCCTGTCTCCCTCCCCCCCCCCCCCCGCCAAAAAAAAGCATTGAATACTTAGATGAAAATGAAGTCTGAGCTCTGGAAGAAAGATGCTCTTGTTCACCTGTGATGCCTCCTCGACACATAGAGGCAGGAAAGGAAAGGGGGTGCCCATGGCCCAGGGACGACTACTGGACAGATGTCAAGACCTAGGACTGTCTTCATGTTGAAGCCTGACACCAACACCTCAGGCACCATCCCAAGTGTCCTGGTGGCGTGAAGGGTGTGAAGGTGCCATGACATATTCCCACAGGCTCGTGTGCCATGACATATCCCTACCAGCTCATGTGCTGTGACATATCCCCACAGGCTCCTATGTTTGAACATTTGGTTCCCAGCTGGGAGACTGTTGGGGTGATAGGAAGCGGGGCCTAGCTGGAGGAAGTATGTCACTGGCCTTGAGATTCCTAGTTCAGGTTCCTGTCCCCTCTCTGCTTCCTGGTCCTTGAAGATGTGAGCAAGCTGCCCTCGCCATAAAGCTGTCCCACAGCCTGCTGTGTGCCACTGTTCCTTCTCTACCATGATGGGCCACATGCCCTAAAATTGTGAGTCAAAATAAATATTTCCTCCTGAGGTTGCTGATTAAAGCTGTGCATGCAGAGTTCCTGGCTTCCAGAACATCTCTGGAAAGGCCCCAAATTCAACCAACCCTGTCAGTGCTTGCTGAGGTCTAGCCCAGTAAGCTGCTGGCCATGCTGCCTTCACAGAGTGCAGGCTAGACTGTGAACAGTCTCCGAAATCCTCCCACCATCCTGAGTGGCTGAGGCTTTCTGATTTACAGAGCCACAGGACTGGGTTCTGAAAGGTGGGACTTATGGTGTCCTTTAGGTTCCCCCTGCCAGTGACAGATCTCAAAGTAGTCCCATTCCAGACACACAGTAGGCTTCCATGATGACTCCTCCAAAAGCCATGCAGAACACAAGAGCCTCCTTGGAAGAAGACTCAGAGATTCGCAAACACTACAGGGTAGTTGCCAGGTACTGTCCTAGGGTTGTGACTGAGAGACCAAAACCTCTTGTCCCAGAGGACATTCAGAGAGGCCCAGAGGGAGGGAACAGAGGCTGTGGCCTCTCCCACAGGGCCTGCTGGCTGCATCTCCCATTCTCCATGCCCTAACCATATCTGATGTGTGCTCCCTCCCCAGACTTGGGACTACACAGTGCTCCTCCAGCATGTCTCTCCCTATAGGTCTTCCCTTCACTATAGGTTTAAAGGCTCATCAGAAAACCATTCCTGCCTGCATTGTAACTCTCTTCCCTGCTCCCCTCACTGCCTCCGAGCTCTCCAGCTCACTTCTAGCACACAGTGGGCACTTACACAGAATCTGCCCAGACCTGTGCAAACTCCCACCTCACAAATCCTTCTAGTGTGTGAAACTGACATAAAGTTCAGAGAATCAAAGCCGCCCCTTTGGCTCTTTAATGACCCAATAAACTCAGGGGTGAAGTCACTTATGAAAATACTAATATAAATACCTCTACTCAAATAAATTCCGCACCACACCATCGCCAAACACTCAGCCCAAGCTGGAATAGGTTAGAATATAAATAATAATAGTGCAGATATTTGGTGTTGGCTGGGCCGGGGATCCTGCGAGGCTGTGCCAACCACAGGGCAAGGAATCTGTGTGACAGTCCTAAGGGCAGACAGTGAAGCGGCTCTCCTTCTCTGAGGGAAGCTGAGGATGTAAGTCCCCAAGCTGTGGGATCCTAGTCCCAGCCTGGATAGCTAGCACTGGGGGATGCCATGGCTCTCTGAACCCTGGTTTCCTCCCCTGAACGATGGTGCTGATATAACGTGCTCCCAGCATGCAGGGCCATCGAGAGGACCAGCGAAGAGCACTCATGGGAATGCCTGGGATGTGGTTGGCTTGTGGCACCTGCTTGATGCCCTCCCGTCTGGTGACATCTGATTGTGCTGATAAGAAGATTACTGTGGCTGGCCAGACACAATCTTTGGGTGGGCAAGTTGTTCTTTCTTAATATCTTAGCACAGTCCAAACTCTGGCTTCCATAGGAGTGGCCATGGCCAATTCTGTGAAGGTGCATCACCCAGTGGGGTCTTCTGAGTGCACTCCCTTATCCACCGCGCACGTGGACCCCAAGATGCCCAATTTGCTAGAGAGGAGCTACAGAGTACTACTCAGCAGAGAGAGAAAGGGGAGGGACCACTGTATCCCAGCCATTCTCTGCAGGACTTCCTTGATACAGCGGCCCCAGGGTTGGCTCCTGGCTTCCTGGTATGTGCTGTGCCACCACTGAGCTGAACCCATCTCTGCTACTCAGTAGACCCAAAACTACACTGAGCAGGGATGAGTTCCTTCAGGCAAGGTGATACTGTCATCCACACAAAGCACTTGGGTGTGGAACGCTTTTCCCAGGGCTGAGAGGGAGCTTGGCTGAGGAGAGACAGGAGCATAAGGAGCGGCCTGTCTCTTGCTCCATGCTTTGTCCTGTAACCTGGCCACTGGGTCACAAGTCTAACACTTCTCCTTCCTATTGGATGCTGGAGAGGTCAAACCCCAATGGTCAGGGACACTTGGGTCACCTTCCCCTTCATGGGTCCACTGGCCTCTGTAACCATGGGGCTGGCCTTCCTGTGTGAGTGGGCTGTGCATGGGAAGTGGGACTCCAGCCTTGGGTGGGCTCTTCTGCCCTCACCCTGCTCTGGTGAAGCACTGGCTACATTGGTGCCTCTGGAAACAGGAGCGGCCTAGAGCAGAGCAGCCACAGTGCGGACTCAGGACCCAGGATGCTTCTCCTGCGGGGAGGGCTTAGTCCCACACGCCTGCACAACGGCCACGAGACGTGAGATCTTAAACATGTCTGAGAGGGGGCATTGAGGTTCACAGAGCAGGAGACATGGGTGGAGCTACATGACGGACTTCATTCTTTCACTACACTTGAGGTCTTCCTAAGGCCGCGAGCACAGTTCTACAGCCCAAGAATCAAGTGGCCTTGGCTGGGGGTAATCTCTGCTGAATCCCTCTGTGAGGAAGGTGTTGGCTTCTTTAATTACACTTCAGTAATCTCTTTTTAATTACTTGCCTCCCCTGTGTCCCCTAGAGGGGGAGGATGGCTGGTGTCCCCTTAATGAGCTCAAGTGAGACTTTACTCAGCCCTACCACTTCTGACTTCTCTTCCCTCCTAGTGAGAGCCTGGGATTAAGCTGTAGCAGGCTGAGTGACAAAAGCCTATCCTCCCCCAATTCCCTAGTCACATGGAGTGGGGAGTCCCCAGCCATTCTCTGTGGCCCAGAGCGAGGCATCTACACTCTGAAAAGCATTCAAGAGCCATTGGGTGGTCTCTCTGTCCCTGCTTCCTGCCCAATCGGTGAGTAAACAGGACAAACTGAGAACCCACATGACACTTGTACTATGCTCCCCTTCAAGGGGGATGTGGGGGGTGTTTGTGGTCCTTTAAACCTGTGATCACTGGCTCAGCTTGTCAGCCAGGTAAGCAACACTCTTCTGGTTCACCTGGACTTAGGTGTGCATCTCTCAGCTAGGTGTCTTCAGAACCCTGGGAGATATGCAGGACTGGGGCTCAGCTACGTCTCTGGTGTACCCCCACTAGACCAGTCTCACTTAGGTACAGTCACTCTCTGATGAAAGAAGGTGTACAGAGGGCTGGAACAGCTGCCCTTGTGACCTTGGCTCTTCCCAGTGTTCCATGGATAAGTACTTCAACATCACCCCATTGGCCATTCTTCCAGAACCCTCATGGGGTGTTGAGCAAAATGTGTCTAGAGTTGAGGTTGACTCTTGTAAACAGAACCCATAATACAGTGGTTCTCAAACTGTGGGTTGCAACTCCTTTGGAGGTTGCATATCAGATATTTATAGTATGATTTATTACAGTAGCAAGATTACAGTTATGAAGTAGCAACAAAATAAGTTGATGGTAGGGGGTCACCAAAGCATGAGGAATGGTATTAAAGGGTTGTAGCATTAAGGAGGTTGAGAACTGCTGGCATAACAGCTACTGTGAGGGGCTCCAGGTAGAGGCCTAGTGGCATTTGCCCCCTGCTGAGTCCTGTGTGAGGACATAATGGCACCCAAGGTGGGACTGCACCTGCCCCCCAGGTATGGGCTCTTCCGCTTCCACATTTAGCCTCCACAGATCTTTTGTAGTACAGCCTGAGCAGACCTGGACACTTCCACCTTCCACCAAGTTACTCAACAACTGTAGGACCCTAAGCCTGGCAGAGCCATGCCAGCCTTCCCTGCAGAGCTCACCCTCTCCTAACTACACTGACAGACTCTTTCATCTGACTGTGTGCCTTGATCACTCCTATCTCTGGGGAGAACACTCCCCTCTAAGCCTCCCTCTCACATAGGCCTGTGTCCAGCTTCCTACTTGTTTTGCAGTACACCCTAGCATCAGGCATGTGACCTAGACCTTGTTCCCTGTCCCCTAGACTGGGGCAGGTACTCTGGATGGCAGGAAGTACCCACTAGGTGGTTTATAAAACTTTCTGTAACTTTAGCTCCAGGAGACCCAACACCTCTGACTTCTCTGGTCAGTATGTATATATACACCCCAGATGCATACAAATACACTTAATTTTTTTTAATTAAAAATAATTTAAAATGAATTACAAGAGTCCTGAAACCCTCTAGCAGACCACAAACCCTGTGGCCCAGAGTCTGGCTGGAAAGGCTCATGCAGAGGGGCTGGAGAGAAGCCATATTGCAGAGCAGAGGGACAGTCTCAACTTTCCCCTTCAAAGCTATGAGTTCAGGCTAAATAGTGTATGATGGATACAGATGAACCTGGAGCCATATGCAATGTCTACATCCAATCACCTTCAACGATGATTTCAGATGACGTAATCTAATACACAGAATTGTTTTAAAAATATCGTATAGGGAGTTGCTTTCAAGATTGATAAAGATACTCCTGCTCTTTCACCCCAGACGCTTTTGCTCTGGGATTCCACAAAACGTAGACATAGGGTCTGGGGGTGGGGGTTGGTTCAGGAGATAAAGCACTCATCACTCAAGCATGAGGATGAGAATTAGGATTCCAGAACCCACACAGAAACTGGGCAGGTGCATTCCTAAGCCAGCACAACCCCCAAATGCATTATAAACACGTATCCTAGACCCACAGATAAGTGCAGATATCACCCCTCATCTGAGGAGCTCCTTTGTGCAACAGATGGAGACACCATGGATGGAGACATCACAGAGAGCCAGAACGGGTTAAAATGCAGAGAACAGGTGACCTAACTGATACGTCTACAACACAACTCCACACCTGAGCCTCGGGAGAGCATCGTGAAAGAGAAGGCTGGAAAACAGTTAGAGCCAGAGGACCAGAAGTCTGCTGTGAGATTGTGTCTTCTACATAAGACAGGGAAGCTGCAGCCATGAGACTTCACATATACAGCTGCCCAAACAAGACCTGAATGATGATATTGGTGGACACGCCACTGAGGATGGGGGAATCTCGCAAGACTCTGCCCCTAGATGATGGGGTACAGGCAGTTAATGGCTGCCAAGAGACGGAAAACCAGACTTCTCCAAAGATGAGCTCCATGGGTTATCTAATAGCAAGCAGTCAGCACTAAACACATATACACACAAGCAACACCAATGACTCAACATGCTTTCTCCCTCTGTCTCTGTCTCTGTCTGTCTCTCTGCTTTTATATTTATATATATACATATATATATATATGTATATATATAAATTAAAGAAGAAGTTATGAATTTGAGAGGGAGTGGGAAGGACAGGGGAAGAGTTTGAGTAGGGGGAGGAAAGGTTGGAAATTATATGAATACTGTATTAATGAGGTTCTCAAAAAATTAAAAAACAAACAAAAAACCCCAAAGCGGGCTAGTGTAGTGGCCCACCTGTGATGTCAGCTCCTGGGAGATAGAAACTATGGTAAGCTGGCTAGGTAGACTGGTTGACCCAGTTGTAGGAAATACAGTGGAGGGAAACTGAGGAAGAGATGTGATATCAACCTCCAACCTCCACGTGTATGCACACACATACGCCCATACATGCAAGTGCACGCGCACGCACATACACACATGCACACACCCCATAGACGTTGAACACTATAAAATGTGGATATAGATTTACAAAGGAGAGTGTTGGCTGTAGAATACATCACAGTGGCAAAAGTGGGAAGGCTGTAAATGCTCAGGAGTAAGAGAGTCAATGGGAAGCATTAACATTCTACCTGTAGGTGGCCTGCCACCATTTAATATAAGTAGAAGAAGCCAAGACACCCAGTTACATCTTCAATGTCATCTCTACTCTGCATAGCTCCAAATGGATTCAAAACAGGAAATGGGGTCTTCAAGGAGGCACAGAGGCGTTGGCCTGGAAACTGCCTCCCTTTCAGGTTTTAAATTTTCTCTTGTTTTCTCTTGGGACACAGCACTTGCCCACCTCCCTCACTCCTTAACAATAAGGAAACACACAGGAAGCACCCTGCCTGAGCCAGAGGAGCTCTCTCCTTCCTTGTAGTGACAAGTCACTGACACAGTGGGGTTCCTATGAATGCTGTCTTTTCTCAGCTTTGCACAACAAACAGTGTATTTTTTTAATAGGGTGACAAAAAGTATAATCACGGGGGAGAGCAACAGCCACGATATGTGAAGATTAAAAATCCTGCCACAGAGCAGAAAAAGGTCTTTGTAACAGCCAGGGGACAGGGGGCTCCTATCACAGCCTGACCTCATTAAAACCAAGGCAAGGTTAATGTGGCTGAAAACAGGCTTGGCAGGAACGTGGAGCACCAGGAAGAGTGCTACCCAGAAGAGTAGGCACTGCGTAGCCACCTATGAGACCACAGGCAGCATCAGGACCAATAGTCATTTCATATGGAGCAGCAGAGTGTGTGTGTGTGTGTATACATGTTTGCACATGTGTGTTTACACACATGCATCACATATAGCATATGTATACATGTGTACCTTAGGACACAGGCACAGAGGCTTTGCCTGTGATGGAAGAATTGCAAGATAACCTACATGCTTCCAGCAGGATGATGGGAACCCATGCAAGAATACTAGCATGCTCTCAACAGAGTCTTTCCATTTAACGTGGAGATTATCTTTATAACAGATTCTGTGAATGAACTAAAGCCATTAACGTGAGTGAAAGCTGGGCATGCTGGCTCATGACGGTAATTGGACTGGAAGGCTGAGACAGGGGATCACCCAGCATCTCTGGGTCAGAGTTCTCACCTATAAAGTTGGCCTATGATTATGAGGTGCCTAACCAGGAGGCTACGACTGAGGACAGTGAATTTGGGTGTTCTACACATGGTCACACGAAGGCTGTCATCTGGAAAGGACATCAAGAAGTGACCAGAGCAGCCAGCTCAGACAACAGTTAGCACCCGCTAGTGTGAGCTCTCTGTGGTGTAGCCACTGCATCCTTTTGTTCCTCCATCAAGGGCGGGGTCACACCAACTGTGACCCCCCTCACTCACCTAGGCTAGAGGTGTTGTCAGTGACACAGAGCCATTTACTTAGCCACAGGAAGCAGCCCAGACTTTGCCATCCCCACTTCCCAGGGGACTTTCTACCTTCCCACCTGTGCATCTCTTGGGACCACCACACCACCATGTTCAACTCTGTCTGGGGCTCTGCTGGTGCAGACCTTGGCCTGGCCTCAGTGGGCCTCGCTTCTCTAGATGCCAGGTCTTCTTCTGAGATCTAAGGTCCTCTGAATGCCAAAGCCAGCAGGCAATAATGAGCTCCCAGGCCTCTTTAACACAAGAAAACACTTCCCCACAAAGTAGAGGATACAATTTCCCTTCCAGCACGCCACATGGTTTATCACAGATTTTCATCTGGCTTGCTCTAATGATGATGACGTTCGAATCGGCTGTCCCGGTGAGCTGCTTTGAGGGAGGGTGCCTTACCTCGTCCAGGAAGGAGCTGAAGTTCTCCAGGAAGTATTTCCAGTGTATGTTGGGTGTTAGGTGAAGTCTTAATCTCCTCAAGAAGTAATGGTATTGGTTGTCTGTTAGCTTCTGGCATACGCTCTTCAGGACATCTCCAAATTCTATAGCCTTCACGAACCCTGTGTCCTCTTTATCCAGTGCAGAGAATGCCTAAAACATCACAAAAGCACAAGAAAAACTGGCAAATGCTCCTGGCAAATGAATGCCCCAGCCTATGCGTGAGGGGCTGTGCCCACACCATGAGGGGAGTCGTCATCCTGACACGGCGGGTCGAGCTGTGTGGCAATCATGACAAACCGTGGGTCGAGTCGTGCAGCAGTCAACTGCAAAGGTGTAAAAACGTGCTATAAAAAGTATGCACACACTTCTCCATCTGTCGAAACAAAATCATTCATTCTTATGGCACAGGGAAATATATATCAGGTGGCAGATTAAGACGCTTTTCTTTTTTTAAAGTAAAAATTTAATGTGCCTGCAGCCCACGAGCCCAGCTCTCCTGAGCCATCTTTCTTGTGCTGTGCAAGTTAGGCACACCTTGGAGCAGGGAGTGTGTGTAAGCAAAATACCACAGAGCTTTTCAGGCAGTTGTTGAGGCAGCAGGGAACAGCAGGGCACAGAAGGACAGTCCCTGTCCCTGGGTTGCTCAGCTAAGTCCTTGCCCTCTCTGGGCTTCGGCACATGCTCAGTAAAGGTAGACCTAGCTAGGGTGGTTGTGACTGAGTCTTTGGCTGGGAAGTACAGGGATGTGGGAACCAGGGCACAGCCATCTAAAAGAAGATCCAAGCAAAAGAAGCTTCGTGTTGTCAGGATGCTAGAAGCCATGTCATGTGGGGAGATGATACTACGACGTTCTGGGAACCTGAGAAGCCATGTGAACCCAGTTACTTGTAGCATCAGGATCTGAAGCTCCCTGGGATCTGTGTATAAACTCAGCCTGCTAGCCACAGCGCAGATGTGGGAGATAAACAGGACAGGGATTTGAAATCTATAAAACATTGTGGGGATATAGTATTGCTATGTTGCCTGGAAACGAGACAGGTGTGTGGCATCTGCAACAGCTTTTAGCAATGTATTTGCATGCCCCGTCCCCTCTGGTGGTCATCCTGAACCAGCCTCACCCCTCCCTCTCTTCCCTACCCTTAGCCTCCACCCCTCCCCCACCTGCAGCTCCCTCCTGTATATACTTCCTGCTGTAGAACCTCAGGCCACATAAAGAACTTTTTTTCCCGCAGAAGAAACCACTGTGGTTCCTCTGAGGCCCACGGTCCCTAGCTTCAGAAACATCCCGAGAGATGCCAAGCTGTGCCACTTGAGACCCAAAGAATAAGCAACCCTGAACATGAGAGCTCTGTTCCTGCATCATGTTCCAAAGAAGGACCCATATACAGAAACTGGGAGACTTGGCCGGCCCTGAAACCGACAAGCCAGAGAATGTCTGTCCTCCTGTAGCTTGCAGGGATGCTGCACCACAAAGCTGCCCTCCCCTTTCCTTCTGGTTAATGACCTCGGATGCTAAGTCCTCACAGAGAGCTAGATACTGGCAGTGTGTGCTTTATAGGATAGAGGCCAAGTTCTGGAGCATCTCCCAGCTGGCTAGTCCACACCCACCTTTCTGCTTCTCTCCCCACTGTCCCCTCCTTTTTGGATCCAAGCGCCCACCTTACTTCCTTACACTGAGGGAGTAGGTGGATCTCATTTACCAAACCAAACCAAGTCCAAGTTTAAATCTAAATTTAGAGGCGGCCTTGGAAGCCTCTTTGCCCATGAGGGCTTTATAATCTAATTAAACCTTGCTGGTAAGCAATATAGTAGTAACACATCTCAGTGAAACACCTCCACAGCCCTTTCCCCAGAGAAGACAGGGTTCTTTCTGTATAGATCAGGCTGGTCTATTACCTGCAGCAATTCTTCTGCCTCAGTCTCCCAAGCGATGTGACAACAGGCATGAGCCAGCATGCCCAGCTAGGTCTTTAAATCCTTAGGCTTCCCAGATTTGGAGAAGAGGGCATGGACTGGTCCCTCTCTGCTTCCAGCCATGTTCACAGCCCTGCCACCTATGACCTGTGAGGCTATGGCAAGTTCATTCACCCTTAGCCTCAGTTTCCCCTCTTATAGAATTGGAAGAATGACCCCCAACCTGCAAGCTATGCTCTAGGAGTCCAAGGACTCTCATGAGGGTTGGCACCCCATCAGAGCTCCTTGCAGGCAGAAGCATGGCTGTCTGCAAAGCACTGGAACCTTCCATTAGTACAGAACCCTCCTGATGTGGAGGCTAAGACTCTGCTGTGTGCTGGGGGGAAGGGAAGAGGAGATTCTTCCTGGTGGGTCCTCGTGCATGTGGTCCAAGTGGCCTCTGACAATCTGTCAGTCTGAGATGACTATAGTCACCTGGGTTTCCTGTGTCCACCTCAGGCACCTGTGAACCAGGCTGGGACACACTTTCAGGAGCATGGTTCCCAATCACTCTTTCTAGAGACACTGCCATGACTCAAGGTACCACACCAGGCAAATGGGGTCACCCATAGGGCAGTGGTGGAACAACCTTCTCCTCAGATGGTCCATGGCCTTTGGGTCCCCCCACAACAGTCTCTGTGACACAGCCTGTCCTGTCCAACCTCTTGAAGGCCACTTAGATGTCACTCATCCCCATGGGTCACTTGCTTGTGCCCACTGAAGGCTCATGAGGTATATGTGTCACCATCATCCAGCTTCTCTGTCCTTTATAACAAATTATCTTTGTCTATGAACACAGGCACCTGTGTGTCAACGTGTAGGTATGAGCACAGCTGGAGGTGTTGGCCTCACCTTACACCTTGCATAAGACCGGGTGTCTTTGTCTCCTCTGCCTCACCCCTTCGGCCTCAGCTTGCCGGTGTTTGCTTGCTCTACCTCAGTGGATTGGACAGAGCCAGGGCAGCTTTTCACAGAGCAACAGCAGAGCTGTAGTTGCTCCAATCAGCAATCTCATCTAAACTGAGTAGATGCTCAGGAGACTGGAGAGAGGCGGGGTCACAGGGGGGTGGAGCTTGGAGTCCCTGGGAGGGAGGGAGGTATGAATTTACAAGATGGGGCTCTTTGCAAACTGTCGTACCTTTACCAAAGCAGGCTGGGAGGACTCCACTGTCTCCTGCATGCTCTTCATCACCTCGTCTGGGGTCAGCCTAGAGAAGTTGATGGGCGAGCTTTCTTCCTTCTCCTTCGGGTGAGCTTTGCTGGCCCAGTTGATCTCAAGTGCTCTCAAGAATTCCACAGGGTCGATGTAATTGTTATGCACACTGATGTCCAAGCTTCCCCACAAAAGAAACAAATAGATTCATTGAAGAAAAGAAGTTGCTTATTCATTCAACAAACAGTTGCAGAATACAGAGGCAGTGTGGGAAAGAGAATGACTCGAAGAGGTTGATGCCCATGGGTGCTGCTTTCTGACGGGCACACTAGAACATCACCACAAAGAGGAACAAGGGGAGAGCTGTGAGAGGGAAGACTGAGGGATGTCCAGAGGGGAGGCCATGGGCTGCTCTGTCCTAAAGACCTAAGGCCCGATGGCTGGGCACTGAGGCTCAGAGCTTCGGAGAGCAGGGTTGCTGGGTGAAAGATGGATGCCAGCTCATGGCTGGGGGATCTGTGGGGAAGACAGCCTGCTGAGGATAGTGGGAGTAGCTGGGCAGCAAGCAGCCAGCTGAGCTACAAGCTGGACAGGGAGTTCCCGTCGTGGCAGAGGCATTAACTATGGGGTGTGCAGGGAGGTGTGGTAGTGGGACTCGGAAGGGATGTATATCAGAGATAGCACACGGATGGGGCAACTGAGGCAGAGACACTAAATTCTTCTCCGAGCCTGGCTGAAATGAGTTATCAAGCCAAAAGCTCTCCAAGGCTATCGTGCAAAAGCTATCTAGCTTAATATTTCCTTCATAAAAACTCCATCTCAGCATATGTCCCCACAAGGACATAGGTGCAGCAACGATAGCCCCCTCGCGCCCTCGACTCAGACAGAGAGACAATTCCCTCTAAATTCCGAGAGAATAACTAGAGTTAGGTCCAAGAGTTCTCCAAGAACACTCAGTGTGTTTATTAAAGACTCCAGAAGTCTCGTGCCTTCATGTTCCCTGCTCCTGGGCTGGGGAGATGGCTCAGATGGGAAAGTGTTTGTTGATAAGAAAACGGACCTGATTTTGATCCTATAGCCCTGTGTTTGTTTTTCATTTTTGTTTTTTAAAGGGCTGGTGTGGAGACGGAGGAGCCACATGGATGTGTGGGGTTTGCTAGCACAGCCTACTTGGTGAGTTATAATCCAGTTCGCTGTCTCAAAAACAGAAAAAAGCGGCAGGCAGGACATGCATGTGTACACACAGGCAAAAGTCGCTACTTTTGTAATTAATTCTTGGGGCCCTTGAGTGCCTGGATGTTCTGTCAGCTGGGTGAGAGTGAGCGGCCACATAGGATGTTTGGACACTCAAGCAGGAGAGAAGTTTCCAGTGACTCAGATGCTTCTCAAAGAGGAGAGAGGCTCGCTTTGCAAGCTGCAGCTGGGGAGCATCCTGGACTGCCTGCGTTGGCACGGATCATGTGACAGGGACACAAGGACACAGACAATCAGTGCTGCTTCATGCGCAGGGAGGAGCTGCCAGCACAGTGTTAAGATGCAGCAATAAAGCAAACGCACAGCGAACCTCCTTGCTAGGGCTTAGAAAAGTCTATTTTGGATCTGGGAAAGAATAATCTACATGTAATTACCAATAGCCAAGATGTTTATCATCAAGGGGTCTTTGAAGAGGAACAAGCGACTGAGTGATGGATCCTTATTAAGGTTTCCATGCGCAGGAAAGTTGATCACCCATTGAAGGGTGGAGAACAGAAAGTCTGAGGTCTTTTGTGTTGTTTATAAAAGTACCAAGTCTAGCTACACTTGAACAAGACTCTCTCAGAACCATTTAACTAATTACTTATCTGTATCTATTTTCCCATGATTTATTCATTGAACACATGAATTCTTATTCAGCTGGAAATAGACTCAGACAGAAGACTCTTAAAGGAGAGAACACGTGAACACTGCAAGATGGTCTGGATGGGCCTTCATTTCCACACACATCTGTCACACCGTGTGTGCACACACTCCAGACATACCACAGACAGACAGTTCACACATACACACACCACACATGGATGCATGAGACAACATACACATTCAACACACATGCATATATATACTACACACATGCATATACTATATATACCACATATACACACATGTGCATACAGACATGATATACCACACATACACAGTATACACTACATATACCATAATCACACATGCATGCACATATCCTATGATTCACTTACATACTATAAAACACAACATACACATACATATAATACACAGTATGTACATGCATACACAATACAGACACATGTGCAAGACACATACACACACTCAAAGGTAGTGGGTTTCTTACAACTTGCACATAATGAAGCAATGTCTTTAAAACCAGAAAAATTATTTTCTTCCTGAATTGCAGAGGCAGACAAGCTGACAAGCTGTATGAGGGGCAGTTAAAACATACCAGAATGAAACAATTTCAGGAAATGTAAATTTTGTCTACCGTTTTCTAGAAAATTACTTCAGGAAGGACCGACCCCAGCAAAGAGAGAATGGAAGCCAGGAAATCAAAGGCTGGGCTTAGTACAGACTCAGTAGCCTGGCCCTCAGTCCAAAAGGGAGAAAATGAACATACTGGATGACTATGGCTTTTCTTGGACCCAGCAGAGAAGTGAAATCTGACAAATGAGATTGATATCCATGAACTAAGAACAGGATGATGTTAATGACAACACTCATAGGACAAACCAAGCACAGAACACTGGAGGGCAGGCAGCAGGAGAGGGACTAGTTGGAAGTGAGAGCCAGGGGCTCTCCCAGAACCCAGACTGAAAAGTAAGAAATACAAAATACGCGAGAAAGCTCAGAACCAGGAGGGATTGAGTCTGGATGACTCTGTGGTCCACAACAGAAGTTACATCAAGAAAACCTCCCAGAATCTCAGAACACAAAAATAGCGTGCCCTAGGAGACTGAACACACTGGATAGAGACCTTTGTTTCAGGGTGAGCTGGGGATTTATCAGCAGTGACAAGGAACTAGGACACTGAGCAAACAGGAATAATAATGGCATGACCCTGGGGAAAGTACTACATAGAGAAGGAAAATGACTGCTGACCATGCTAAGGTGGACTCTGAGAACCACCCAAGGCCAGGTGACCTGTATGGCAACATGTGGTGACCTGTGCACCAAGTTCTCCGTGTTTGTGCAATGGATGCTGAGGAAAGAGGCTTGACAGGATGCTGTGGAGACACAGACGAAAGCCCATGTCTTCCTTGAAAGTCAACCACACAAGTTTTTTTTTTTTAAAAAAAAAAAAGCAAAAGTCAGGAAGTGTTGACTTGTGAGCTTGTCACCTAGAAAAGGATACATTCTGCTCCAAGGTCATCAGCTGAAAGCCTTGAGCTCCTGACTGAGGGGGTGGGAAGCGGCGGCAGGCAGGGACAGGGCAAAGGGCTGCAGCTTTCAGTGGGGAACCCGTGATCTGGGCACTGAGAGAAGTTAAAGCATTGTCAAAGGAGCTCTGCCGTCTGTGCTGGCAGCAAGCTCACTGGTAGCCTCAGTCAAGGCTGTGTGAATAGACTGAGGAGAAGGGAAAAAACCAGGATACGGACCTATTAGTCAGTACAGAGAGGGACATACTAGGAGGAGGTGGAGAGGAGGAGAAGACAGGGAGGGAGGGAGGGAGGGAGGGAGGGAGGGAGGGACGGGAGGGGAGGGAGGGAGAGGGAGGAGAGCAGGCAACCTCTTCAGAAGGCTGATGAGCTCCTCCTCCTTCAGGGGACACCCACATTCTTGCAGCACCTTCTGCACCCTGCAGAGGGCGGTGGGCTTGGATTTCTCCATTGCATTGAAGGCCTTGCTGATCTCTTCATAATGGTCCATGAGTTTCTCCCTGGAAGAGAAGTCACCTCAGACATGTAAGTCCAGGAGAAAAGTGACTCTTGATGCCCACTCTGCTGTGACAACCTGATTGCTCAGCCAAGAGCTGTTATGGAAGGTATAGGCAGCGTTGGAGAGGTGTTTGTGTGAAAGTGTGGTGTGTGTGTGGGGGGGGGTGTTCCAGAGAAAAGCCATCAGCCTCGGCTGCCAGTTAGCAGCGGCAGCACTGCCCTGGAAAAACGCCGACCCCGTTTTCTGTATGAGAGGTGGTCTTTTCAAAGGGAGCCAAGAATTTAACACAAGAATACGACTGGTAAGAAAAAATGCCTCTGCCCTCAATGGATGGCTGTGTACACCCACTGTGTGACCTGTGTTGCTGTGGATACTGGGCACGCCAAGGCCTCAAACAGGCAACAGAATTAAGTGGACAAGGGAACAAGCCTGGGGAAGTGGGGAGGACATGTGCACAGCACAGTGGGTTGGTAGGAGAGGAAAGGAGTTGGTGAGAAGAACCACCAAGCCCCACAGTGGCAGTAAATTGTTGTTCTAAATACCGGTTTCATAGGGACATTAGCTGGCCAGCACCAAAGTGACAGTACTGGAGGAGGGCGGTGATCAGGGGCTGTGGACAAAGCATCCTGGGACACTTCATCTTCTCATCTTATTTACACTTATTTATGTTTTACAATGTCTACATTATGTGCATATGTGTGCCCAGCTGTGGGTGTGCGCGTATGAGGGCGCGTACCTCTTGGAGACCAGAAGAGGGTGCCAGAGCCCCTGGGGCTGGAGTTGCAGGCAGGTGTGGCTAACCTGGGGTGGGTGCTGGGAGAAGAACTCAACTGAGCTGTCTAAAAATTGAGCTGTCTCTCAGCCCCGGCTTCACATTCTGGTCGGCTGTGTCCACTTCTAGAAACAGAGCCACCACCTGTGCGTGACCCACAAAGCAGAAGCCAGCATCCCAGAGTATGCTGACACAAAGGATCTTTTGGGGGACCCAGCCAGGGTCTCGGCCCACTGAGTAGATGAAGATAGACAGTGTGGACTCTACTCTTGCACATCTCTGAACATCTTTCCCTCTAAGCCACTGAGGAGAATGCCTATCCCACGGGCTCAGCGGCAATCTTGGTTCCTGGTTGTTCCTCAAGGGACAGAATGGGTTATCAGTTTCCAACAGTGGATCTGTTCTGCTTCTAGTCCAGCACTTTCACTTGGTATTTGAGGGATGGCTCCTTAAACAAGCCTGGAAATGGACCACTGAACCCAAACTGTCAGAATGCAGCAGGGTCAGGCTGCAGGAGGGTCAGACTGCAGTGAGGCACCGGTCAGTCGGCAGGGGGAGAGGTACTGAGAGAAGCTATGCAGAGATCCAGGCCCTTGCCTTATGGGCCTCTCATCTGCAAGGGGCTGAAGAGTGACATCTAACCTAGGTGAGCATGCTGGGTGTAACCGGCAACAGCTGCCTTGGGATGCTTACAGTGCTTACAGCATCCTGTGGATCCCGCCCCAGGCTACAGAGCCCCTGCTTCTCCTCACAATTCTACCTCACTTAGCTCTTCAAAATGAAAGCCGAGGAAAGCGGAGAGAATCAAAACAGTTTTTGGAGATACATATTTTTAGAAAATTGAGGCATTCAGCATTTCTTGGACTGGCTTCTGAGCAACAATGATTTCCCTTTCGGGGTAAAAACATGTGCACGGAGTAAATGGGGGCTTGGAGCAGAGATCAACGCATCCTGCCAAACAGAGCTGCTGTTGGCCCACACTGGGCAGCAGCACATCCTGGGGGTCTTGTCCTCTTCTAGCTCTAGCTGGTGATGCTGAGGACACAGCCGTGACCCGTGTCACCGAGTCCTGTTGACTTCCCTCTCTGCTGCGCTCACCTGATCCCTTCTCCACGTGCCTCCCCGAGTGGGCCTGTGCCAGGGGCTGCTCGCTGCCTCTTCTCAATCTCAGTCTTAAGAGCAGAATAAAGGCCTGGAGATGAATGTAGGATCACAAAAGCCTCTGGTTCTCGGGCAACATGCACTAGGGCGACTCCTAGCAAAACTAACTCCTTGGGATGGAGGCAAACATCTCCGCCCCTTCAGCCATTATTTAATGATTCCTGCAAGCCAGTACTTCATGTGTGTACAGGGGTTGTGTGTGTGTGTGTGTGTGCAGGTGTGTGTGTGTGTGTGCAGGTGTGTGTGGAGGCCAGAGGTGGTGCTGCTGGGTGTTGGAGGTCCTTGGAGGCCACCATTCTGTTAGTTTTGAGGCAGGGGTTCTTTCTGGCCTGCATCTCTCCAGGTTACGACCAGTGAGCCCAGGGATCCAATTTTTTCCACCTCTTTGGCACTGGGATTACAGGCAGGCACCACTGTGCCTGGACCAAGCTGCTTTTGTTTCTTGTTTTTTGTTTTTTTAAATGGAGATGCTCAGGTCTTTGTCTTCTCTGGTGAGATGGTACCACTGAGGCAGGAGGTGAAGCGAGTGTGCATGGATTGTCTGGTCCCGAGGATCAGAATGTACTGTGGCCCAGCACACAGATCTCTACCTCATCCCTGCGCTGTCAGCAGCACAGAGGAGAGAAAGTGTGTGCATACAGAAGGGCCAAGGGGCCTCATTACTCACACATGGGGTGTGGGGAGACAGGCATGAAGACCCTCATGGGTAATGAGGCCAGTCCTGTCTGCTGAAGATAAATTCTACTTTTCATCAGTTTGTGGCATATTTGATTTATACCAGCCTTGTGCGTATTTTACACCGAGTTCCACAAACTCAATTGTCTGCCTACGTTTTCCGTGGTGCGGTACGTTCGACATAATCCAGGGGTAAATTTCACCTGCTTGCCTCTGAAGCCCACCCAGCCCTGTGTCTTCCTTGTTCCCTTTAGGGGGTTCCTCGACAGCTCTTCTTCCACTATCTTGGGTGCCTTGATGTGGGCACGATGCCAATGGTGAGAGCTGAGTCCCACCACTTGAAATGGCAAGCAAGGGACAGCCACACACAGGTAAAAGCAAGAGGAGCCGCACGCAGTTGCTCGCCTTTACTCAGCGTCTCCCTGCCCTTGTTCAAGCATAGACATCTTGTTCTATGCATGCATACATTTCAAATCCTCATGGCCCATGGGCCATGGTCACATGTATTCCAGAGTACGCAGCAACGGTTTCAATAGGCAGACACCAGGTCGTATATACTCCCCAAGGCCAGCATGCTGGCATGGACGGAAAAGTGTTTCCTTTACTGTGTGAGTCACCTGGTCCAATTGCAAACAGTTTTGGGTTATCCTTGGGATAAAGTCCCTGAAGCACAAATGGCAAACCACACCCATCCATTTCTGCATGCATTCATTTACAGGGGTTTCTGTGGTGCCTGTGGGGTATCACAGACATCCTATGGTACCTGCATTTGAGATGGACCACTGCAGGGCACAGGCACTATCCAGTGCCCAACTAGGAAGGGCAATGTTGTGTGTGGGGGGTGATAAAATATGGAAGAGCATGTGAAATGTGGCTGTCTAGGAAAAGACATGGGTAAAGCTTCCTGTATTGTGGCTCTTTAGAAGAGCTGGTTTCTAAGCTCCACAGTGTCGCATGATGTTACAGCCTTACAGGAGTCTTGTCAGAGCAGCCTTTGCTGTCTGGGTGAATGAGGGCAGAGCTCAGAGGTGGCACCCCACACTGACACACCCACCTTTCACTGATCTGCTGCAGCTCCTGGATCTCCTCCTGGACCTGCTTGGGCTTCGTGAAGTGACCCAGGAAGTTGAAGTAGTCTTCCTTATAGGGCTGGTGAACCTTCGGGAATATCGAATGCCCAATCTGTGCAGGAACTCTTGGTACGTGATATAACCCCTTCCCTCTGTGTCGTAGCTTTAAAGAAACAAAGACAATGCTGTCATCGGTGCCGTGGAAGCTGAGCTGGCACTTGGGGGCTGGGACCAAATCAGCAACTTGGGAGAAGTCTTCTTCCTTGTCAGGTGTACAAGCAAGGCCAGCAGACTCATCCCAAATACAGTCTCAGCCCGTGCCTCTGAGCATCTATGCACCTGGACTTAACAGGGCCCTAGGTGATCCCTAGGTGCTCCACAGGTCCATTGACTTGACAATCAGGGACAAGCCCTAAGAGAGAGGACCCAAAGCACACATCTGCCACTTTTATGAAAACACGGTGTAGCAAATGCAGAAATAGAACTTCCCCTACAACTCCCCCAGCATACAGTTTTGGTCGGGTACCTCCGTGTAAATGGAGTTAGAGTAAGGGTTAGAAGAAAAATCTTTCAGGAAGCATATTCCTCCTTGAAGCCTCAATAAATGAATAGCACTTGATTCAAGGATGTTAAAAGCCCCCCGTCTCCATTTGAAGAGACGCCAATTACACACACCCAGCAAGAGAGCCTAGAAGGAAAACAAGATAAGAACTGTGCTTTGTGCCTTTTAAGTCATTTTCTGTTATCAAGATTTTTCTGAATTATAATTCATTAAAAAGGGAATAATGGAGGTTTTATCTCCTGATGCTATTCACACAGAATAGAATTACTTCAATAAAAAATTTGAAGGCAAATGGACCATCTTCTTCTCCTTCTTTTCTTTTTAAAGCATTTGTTTTTAACAGAAAGGTCTTGGTCTACAGGCAACCAATGAAAAGGTAAGATCCGCAGATGAAGCTTTTCCTAGATTAACTTAGGAGCTACAGGGGACAGGATCTTCTCGCTAAGGCATGGGAGCCTGACTCCCCTGAGGGGTGATGCTGGTTTTTAGAGGCACTGCTCTGTGTAGCACCTGAAGAGACCCCTTCAGAATGGCCACACTGTACCCTGCCAATGAGAGGAGTTATCTGTTCCTCTGAGAGTGATCATTCCTCCTCACAGGTAGAACAGTGGACAGAAGTCCAGCAGCTGGGACAGGGGTGCGAGCTCTTGCGCTTCTACTATGCAAAGAATGCCAGGAGCCAAATGGCTATCATCCTGTCCCAAGTGAGTGGGCCTGCCCGGATGCCTATAGATGTAATATATACTGTATACTGTATAATATATACTATATAATATATAATATATTATGATATATAATACACACACACACACACACCACACCACACCACACACACACGGCACAGGTCCCACTGTGCTCTGTAGACCTGCAGCTTCCCTTCAGCTGACAGATCTGTCTCTGACATGGGTGAGGAAGTCACCCTCTGGTGGCTTCTTTCCCTCAGCTGAGGGAGCTCAGGGTACCCTGGTACCCATAAGCAAGGCCTTATCAACTCCCAAGACCCATGGCAGCATTGAGAGTTAAGACTCAGAACAGCTGAATTACAGACTGGTTCCCACTTACGAGCAGCCCGCAACCCTTTCCCAGGTGTGTGTGATCAGTGTGACCTTCATACTGTGACCCAGGAAATTACAGCCTGCCTTTCCCTGTGAGGTTTGCTTTGAAAGACAATGCACATGGAGCTTGAAGAGGTAGCTCAATGATTAAGAGCACTGGCTGCTCTTCCAGAGGACTTGCGTTTGATTACCAGCCCCATATGATGGCTTGGAACCAGCCATAACTCTAATTCTGGGGGATCCGATGCCCTCTTCTGGCCTCCTTAGGCACCAGACACACATGTAGGATACATATACATTCATGCAGGTGAAACACTCATACATATAACATTAAGTAAATCTAAAAAAATAAATTAAATAGAGCAAAGTACAAACAGAGCGCCTGTCTAGCCTCAGGACTACCCCTAGTCTGACACCAGAGTGATATATCATGTGACCCAAGTAACACACTCCTGAACAATGTTCCCAGGACCCCCAATCCCACAGGAGGGCTGCTGACACTCTCAGAGGGTCAACAACCCATCTCTCTGATGGTCCATCCTGGTGAGGTGGTTGGGGGGACACCTTTCCATCCTCTCAGGTTTAACATCCCATGATCCTGGCCTCCCTTGGATTCTTTGGGGCTTATGGGGATTGCCAGGCAGGGTCTGCATTTGCTGTTACCATCTGCAAGTCAGTCGAGGGCGCTGAGTCCAGGTCATGTCTCCTGTTATATGCAAGCTTCCTGAGGCACTACTGGGTCTTATCCATTGCTCCTGACTCTCAAGTCCCTGAAACAGGCTTGCTGCAACCATGTGCCCCTTGTTCGTGTGTGTGTGTGTGTGTGTCCCAGACGGTGCACTTCTGAGGCACAGATTTCCCACACAGCCTGCTCTCCGCCGTGACACTTGGGCTGAATGAAAAGGCACTTCTTAATTACTTTATTAATGAAGATGGCAAACAGGCTCTTCTCATCACAGAGTCGTGGAAGAGCAGATTGCACAGTTGCAAAAAAAAAAAAATACTGCTATGAATGTGCATAATTGTAGAGCTAATTCTGCTTACATAACCTCACCCTTCATTATGCAACCCTCTGTGTAACATTAAAAAAAAAAGCCAACTGTCTATAAAGGTTGAATTTTAAAATCACTGAGCAACAGATATGCCAAGGAAAATGTGTCCTAAGCAGAGGCCCCAGAAAAGCTTGCGTGTATGCACAGCAGTAGTCACGAACTCATGGTATAGGCAGGTGACTCTGCCCATGTTCTGCGCAGTGTGAGCAGTCACACATGGGGTCTGCAGACACGCACGTCCGGCACTCAGCTTTGCTGAGTGTCTTAGTCCTCTGCGCTATTTAGACACTGGATTCTTGCATGTATCTCAGGAGGACCTCTGAGCCCCAGAGGTAAAGGGCATGGTCAAGGCTATGGAACATGACCTGCAGATGACCCAGACCATACGGAGAGGAACCGGGAATCGTGTGCAGCTGGGATAGGGGGAATTCTCTATGGTGCCATCTTAGAGAGTGGTTTGATGGCCCAGACATCTGCTCTTCGGAACGAAAAGTGGCTAACTTTCTAAGCTGGTGCCCACTAGGCACACATAACAAGTCCAGATAGCACAGCAATAGGTGAGGTGGCCTCTGCTGTAGCCCTCATCCTGTGCAGGCCACTTCTGCTCTCCCACCTTTCATGGAGCCACCGGACACAGGCTCCTCTAGTGCCTACTGGAGATCTTCACCATCCCAGCCTTTGACAGGGTTTCCATGCTGAGCTGAGCCTTGTGATTGACAGGTCCCCACAGTGAACCTCTGTTCCTGTGTTTCTGCCCTAGCCAATCTTCTTTCCTAAGCAGCAAGCCCTACTCACTCAGCCTGTCCATCTTGCACATCTTGTTCGGGTATCACACAGTCGGCATCTAAGGAGGGTATTGCCTTTAGCAATGGCAAAGCAACCTCACTTCCTGTTGATGGAGAACAGGGGTGACAGCCTACAGTGTGGCTTCCTTGTCAGGGTTCTTGGTTAGATTCGAAGACTGATATCCGACACTCATACTGTAAAGTCCTACTTTATATCTGAGTCCCTACATAGGACCCTGTCAGGATTGAACATCAATCAGCACTGCGTACCTCCCAGCATCCAGCTGGGGCCTCCTGGCTGGCTGATGTACACACGCACCTGCTGGTCTCCACAGATGCTCCTGACCCGGCAGCTTTCCGACAGCATGCCCTCTTCTATGCACATCCATAAACATGTTTTCTTCAGTGTTTCCAATCCATTTGTTTTGGATTCAAATCAGCAGAGTCCCACTTGAGGCCTCAGGATGCCAGTTACTCCAGGGGAAGCCCTGCCCCACCCCACGGCAGCACTGTGGTCCCTGGGCAGGCTGAGGCCGTAGGCTTTTTCAATATAAGCAGTATATCCCAGCCCTTCCAGAACCTCTGCTCATGGAGCACCCTTCCCCCATCCATGGCTCTTGGGTTCAATGGCTGCTGATTCAGATGCAGCTGAGGTGTCCTGTCCTAGAGCTGCTGAGTGGATATTGAGGGTAGAGCTGCCTTCAGCTGGGAACCTCAGGAGCCGGTCAGAGTCTCCAAATGACCCCGTGACTGAAGGGGACACACCTTCCATGTGCTGTCCACGGCAGCTCCTTGCAGTCTAGCGGGCAGGCTCTCCTGGGTGTTCAGGCTCACAGCTCCAGAGCTGGTTCAGTGGCCAGCTTCCCTTTGTTCTGTCAAGCCCTACAACCAGCCCCATCCCTGTATGCCAGCCCTGGCCATGGGAAGTGCCCACGTGTGGACCTCCAGCTCTGTAGTCCCCACTTCCTGAGTGAGCACCCATAGGAGATGAGAAAGCTACATGGAAGCTGGCTGAGTCTCCCTACTTCCTGGGAGGGAAATGTCCTCAGGAGCCATCAGGCACAGTGTGGAGTTTGGATGAAGAGGAAAATATGGAGTACCTGAACTGCTGAGATTTGGGGTCAATGCATTAATTTATCTCCACAGCATAAAGCAGGCCCTTCCAGGCGAATCCAAGCTCAAGGAAGTGCACTTCAGAGGAGCCAGTAAGTGCTGGGTGAACACTGGAAGCTGAAAGCCTCTTTCTATCTAGATCTCGTGTTCTGTCATACTCAGGCTATCAGGAGAAAGCACACCACTCTCCTCTGCGTCTTGCTAGCTCCCTGTTCTGATATCTTTGGACACACCCAGACTTCCTGAGCTGGAAGGCATCATGTCAGTCCCAGCCTTCCTGGACCCGTTATCAGGAGCAGTAGGGTACACTGCCTCCTTTACACCATCAGTCAGCTCTGGGCAGGTCACCTGACTCACTGCAGCTTTCTGGTACAACCAGATGTTTAGGACAGCTGGAGGGGAGGCTATAGTTGCCCTGAGAACTCCTGAGGGGGTGTCCTCACTGCCCACAGCGCCCCCTGCTGGAAAATGGAAGGTGGCTTGTTTTCACCAGCGCCCTGGGAGAAAAGCTGGGGTGGAGTCCTGTGAATGAAGACAACATCCAGTTCATATATCTGATATCTGCTCTCCCTGATCTCCTCTGAACAATCGGAACCCTTTCTAATCTGAATTTCCCTTTGGCTGACTGTTCTGCCTTCAGATGCCTTGTATTCTCCACGTGCATTGCACAGTGCCCTCACTGTCTCCGACACAGCCCAGGGCCCCGTGGCTGACTGTATGTGCTGCTCTAGGTATAATATCCCAGGGGCTTCTGCCTTCCCACACTGTCTCACATCCGGGATGCTAAAGGCTGATACCACTTCCTCAGTCCTCAACACTTCTCTTCCCTCCTGTCCTCCTGGACAGCCTGCAGCCTCCTCCTGCTTGGTTGACACCAAGAGCCCCTGCTGGCCTACAAGCTCCAGGATGGTCTCCTGAAGCTCCCTCCCTCCCTGTGTAGCTCAAAGCTTTTAGAAGTAGGCGTGTCCATGTTGTTTTCCTATTGGTCTCTCAACTCTCAGGATAAGGTCCACTTTGACCTGGCCTTCATGGAGTTCAGCTGCCATGCATGGCCACACCACCTACTCTATGGAAGTCCTACTGGCTGTCTTCTAGATGCCTTGGTGTCTTAGGGTGTTGTTGCTGTGAAGAGACACCACGATCAAGGCAACTCTTACAAAGGATGACATTTAATTGGGGCTGGTTCAGTCCATTATTGTCATGTCCAGGCAGACACAATGCTGGAGAAGGAGCTGAGAGTTCTACATCATGATCCTTGGGTAGCCAGGAGGAGACTGGATTCTACACTGGGTGGAGCTTGAACATAGGAGACCTCAAGCCCACCTCCACACTGACATACTTCCTCCAACAAGGCCACACCTTCTAATAGTGCCTGCTCCCTTTGGGCCAAGCATTCAAACACATGAGTCTACAGGGACAAAACCCATTCAAATCAACACATTCTACTCCTGGCCCACACAGACTTGTAGCCATAACATAATACAAAATGCATTTAGTCCAACTTTAAAAGTTCCCATAATCTATCAGTTTCAACAGTGTATAAAAGTCCAAAGTTCTAAGTCTCTTCTGAGATTCATGCACTCTCTTAACTGTAATCCCTTATAAAATCCAAAAAGCAGATCACATACTTCCAACATATCATGACACAAAATATATATACATTACCATTCCAAAGTGTAGGGAAGAGAACACAGCGAGGGAATACGGGACTAAAGAAAGATGGAAAATCAACTGGGAAAACTCCAAACTCTGCATCTCCATGACGGATACCAAAGCGCTCTTCACATCTCTAACTCCTTTCTTCTTCGTTGGCTGCAACACTTTTCTTAGGCTGTTTCCACTCTGTATGAACAGGTTTCCTGGACAGGTGTCCCATGGCTCTGTCATCTTTAAACTCTTGGGGTCTCCAGGTCAATCCAGGCTTCACCTACACAGCTTCTGTTATTGCTATTCTTGGTGGCCATCCCATGTATTGGGATCTCCAAAACGATGGTGTTTTCTGCTGCAACTGGGGTGCACTTTCACCAGTAGCCTCTCATAGGTTCTCTTCTTGGTGCCAAGCCTCAAATTCTTTGCATGACCCCTTCAGTCCTGGGCCTTCAACTGACAGTGGGGCTGTACCTTCACCAATGGCCTCTCTTGGACTCTCAAAGTGCCAAGCCTCAGCTGCTCTCCATGACCCCTTCATGTCTTCAAAACCAGTACTACCTGAGTGACTCTTACACATTACCAAGTCCAGCTGCTGGCATAAGGTATAACTTTGGCTGCCTCACACAATGACCTTTCTGGGCCTCCATGTAGGGACACCCCTTACATATTCCTGATCTCAGCACTTTCCTTAGTAATAGAGGAAAATTCCATTCTTGATTCTAAAGCCAGAACCACATGACCAAAGCTGCCAAGTTCTGCTGTTTGCTGGGGCTGGAACATGGTCTTCTTGTTCAATTAGATCTTCATTAGCTTTCTGTTTCCAATGGTTCTCTTCTCTGCCTAAGCTTGGCTGTTCTGGAACTGACTCTATAGATCAGGCCAGCCTTGAACTCAGAGATTGCATGCCTATGTTTCTTGAGTACTAGGATTAAAGGCATGTGTCAATCTAGATCAAAAGATGTGTTATCCCACCTCGAGATCAGGATCAAAACCGTGTCTTCCAGCCTCAAGATCCAGATCATGGGTGTGCCCTCCATTTCTGGATACAATGCAGATACAATCAAGTTCATTCCAGATACAATCAAGTTGACAACTTAGAATCGCCATCACAATATACCTATTTAGAATAGGAGGCAATGTCCCTTGGGAACATCCTTTTTATAAAATGGTGGAAGCTTGGCTGAGCGGGATCTTGCCCCGAGGTCATCACTCCCTTAATTTCATTTAATATCTTCAATCTGTTTGTCTCTATGAATGGATTTAGCTCCATTCCATTTCCTGGTGCCCCCTTATTTCTTGAACCACACATTTTGTACTTTTCCTTTGCTTGCTAAGTTTCATCGCAATGCTCTTCATGAGGTCCTATGAACCACAGGACAGAGTCTATACTAAGTTTTAGAGATTCCCTTTGCCAAGGCAATTAATCTAAATCTCTTCACCTTAGCCTCAGGCAGACTCTTCAAAATGGCAAAACGCAGCCACGTTCTTTACCAAAATATCATCAAAACAATCTCTAGGCAGTATATTAAAATTCTTCTCCTCTGAACCTCTTGAGCCAGGCTCCCACAGTTCAAATCATCCTCAGCATCACTGTCTTCCATGTTCCTGCTAATACGGTCCATCAAGTCCCACTTAAAGCATGATTTCCTAATCCGAAGTCTCCAAATCCACATTCCTCCAAACAATAGCATGGTCAGGCCTATCCCAGCAATATCTCAGTCCCTGCTACCAACTTCTGTCTTACTTAGGGTTCAATTGCTGTGAGGAGACACCATGACCAAAGCAACTCTTATAAAGGACAACATTTAATTGGGGATGGCTTACAGTTTTAGAGATTCAGTCCATTATTGTTATGGCAGGAAACATGACAACATCCAGGCAGACATGGCGCTGGAGAAGGAGCTGAGAGTTCTACATCTTGATCCCCAAGCAGCCAGGAAACTGGATTCCACATTGAGTAAAGCTTGGGCATGGGAGACTTCAAAGCCTACCTCCACAGTGACACACTTCCTCCAACAAGGCCATACCTCCTAATAGTGCCACCCCATATGGGCCAAGTATTCAAACACTTGAGTCTATGGGGGACATGCCTATTCAAACCATCACCACACCTAGCTTCCAGCAGCAGCCGTCCTGGAAGTGACACCCTCTCCATGGCTCTCCCTGTTCATCCTTCTGCATCCCCTCTGTCCCACTCTGCTGTTCTGAGGAGATTCAGAGCAATGGATGGCAGATGAGCTCAAGAATCCTGCTGGGACAGTGGTGGTGGCAGCTCCTGCCCAGTGCCAGCTGGAACTGTAGCATTTTATGTGGTAGCACCCCAATAAGGCTCTTGTTGGGGTGGAGGCAACTTTCTGATATGAAAAGACACCCGATTTCCTCTGGAACCTGACACTAGAGTGTGGGCTTGAGTTTGGGGCTGTGTATCTCTCCTTCCCAGTTCCTCCTTAGCTTCTGGTCCCTAAGTAACAACATAGTTACTTTAGGCTTTCAGCTCTTCTAACATCTTTGTTTTTTAATGTTAGGAGCCTTGCATGGATGGAGGCAGGTCAGAAAGTAGAATGTGTCACTTAGTGATCATGACCCTCAGTGAGCCTGCAATGCTGGTGCACACTCCCTGGAGATGTGAGGGTCGATCACTCGGTACTAAAGAAAGAGGCCATTCAAAGACAGAACCGGAACCCAGAGCTTAAAGCTCGCTGCACTGTTAGCTCATAGCTCTGTTGGCTTACAGCTCACTGCACCATTAGCTCAGAGTTCACTATACTGTTAGCATACTGGAAACTTAGGCATCAACACAGGGAGGTATCATAATGGGGCCTGGTTCAAATTAGCTAAGTCTAAAATGCATTTGAAAAACGGCCCTTACATCAGATCCTGTTCGGTTTATGAGCACCCTGAGAAACTGCTCCAAGTTGTCATGGTGTGCTTACTTCCTCAATAAACAGCTTGGCAGCAGTGACTGCCACCTCTAGGCATGGGCAGACTGCTTCTGCCTCTGCCTCTGCCATCTCTGCTGAAGGACATTCCTGAGATCCGCTGCAGAGAAAGCAGGAGCCTGAACTATGAACTCTGAAAACCTCTCCACTTGGTACTGCTGCTTGGAGGGGGGGGTACCCAGTTCTTCAGAGGCCTGAGGACCAGCATGTCCACCTACAGCTGCTCTCTAGCAGGAAGGAGGAAGAAGGACGCGGGATCAGATGCAACCAGAGAAACCCGTCTGCAGCATCACTTCCCCTGAGACACCGGAGAGAAATTGCACTGAATTGGCCAGACATACAATAGCCCTATTATGGATACACTTACTTTTGCCAAAGCTTCTCAAATTCTCTTGGGGTGAGGGGGATGTCAAAGCCGTACAGTGAGTTCTTAATGTCCCTTCGCCGGAGGATTCCGTTACCCTCATTATCCATTTCTATGAAATTCTACAACAGAAGATGGCATTCAGTGACATGCAGACCTGGAGACTGTCCACAGCTTCTGGAACACTCTAAGATACTCCTCTATGTGGTTTTAAGTTTTCCTGTGTCTGAGGTGTGGGGGTGTAGGAATGTGGACATGTGAGAGGTCAAAGGTCAAGTTCAGGAGCTATGCCAAGGTGCTGTTTGTCTTATGCTTTTGAGACTGGGATGTGGGGCTCCCTGAGCCAGACCCAGGGAGGACTGCAAACCCAGGGATCATCCTGTCCTCATGTCCCCGAGCACTGAGATCACAAACATGGGACCATCATGCCTGACTTTTTAAAATGTGAGTTCTAGGGTTCAAATTCGGGTCTTCATGTTTTTTGTTTGTTTGTTCGTAGACAGGGTCTCTCTATGTAGCCCTGGCTGGTCTAGGCCAGACTGTTCTCAAACTCCCAGATATTCACCTGCCTCTGCCTCTGAGTGCTGGAATTAAAGGTGTATGCCACCACAACTGTTAAGCAGGCATCAACTGTGTTATCTCCCCAACATTTAATATTTTAGTGGAACCTGGGAATGGAACTAGCTGGCCAGGATGTATCCATAAAGGCCTGAGGGGCAGCTGAGCAAGGGAGCCTGTGCCTATAATGCACAGTAAAACTTATTAAGATGCATTCGTAAGTTACCCCAACTAGAAAGGTGTAGAACTGGAAGCAGGACAGACAAACTGACCATTGGTCAGATGAGGTATCCACAGGTTCCGTGGGAGGGATGTAGGGTGGAGATGGAACTGCAAGGTGATGAGGTAAAGGTGGACCAGGGACATCTGATCACCCTGCAGAAGAGCTGAAGGTATGCATGCCCAGGGTACAGACCTGGTCCTCATCTCAATGTGAAAGTTGGAACTGATCCCTTGGGGAGAATGGGGGAAGGTCTTCACTGAAATCAAGGTAGGACAGCAAAAGAAAAATGACCCCAGCAAGCTTTTCATAGACAGCTGGATTAAGGAAGAGCCAAATGAAAAAGATGTGTATGGTCTCCTTAGTCACCAACGAAGTGTGAACTGGAACTGAAGGAGACAATTCTACATCTGCAAGAAATGGCAAGCTCCAATGTAGGGGCACACTGCTGCAGGGGTGAGCTGAGAGGGGACACACCACCAAAACTACATCTATTTGGCCGCTGCATTAGTGTGCTGCCAGTCAGCCTACGATAATACTCTTCTCCTCCATCCGGATGGAGGCTGACCCCTTTAAATCTCTTTCAATGGCATGTTTGCATTCTATAACCCCTGACCCAGCAGAGTCACAGCTTAACACAACCAAGCTATCAGCTAGCTTGGGCCTGGCATACAGAATTCTTAGGAGGCATGACATTGTCCCAACAACGTGAGAACAGCTGAGCAAACCGAACCAGCACAGGCTGTTAGATTTGTAAGAGTGAGTCCAGGGGCAAGCCATTGCCTAGTGCTTGGTACACACAGGTGCAGCTTGTCAGGGCAAACAGGTGTGCACAGAAAGCCCAATGTGACAGGAAGACAGAAGCCACAAGAACGCTTCCTTCTTCCCTCATGCTATGAACGAGGCATTCAGACGGTGGCAGACAAGGCACTGGATACTCCAGAGGGCAAGCGTGCACCAGCAAACTGAACCAACTGTGGATACGAACTGGAAGCCCTGGCCAGGTGGGATTCACAATTCAAAGGCATGCTTGACGCTCGAAAAATCCTCCAGTGGGATCCATCACACGGACAGACGAGGAAACCGTTACTCAATCATCTCACCAGCTGCAGAAGCACATGACAAACCCTGACCTCCACTGATGACATCACACTCAGCAAACTAGGATCAGGAGGGAGCTTCCTTAACTACACAGCCCAAGCTGGCAATTGTACCTTGCAGTAAGGACCCAGGAGCTGCCCACTAGGAGCAGAATGGCCACAGCGGACGGAAATGGCTTAACTCTGGGTCAGAGTAGTGTGGAGGACGATGAGAAGGGGCTAGCCTATCACCTTGGAGGGAGGACGGCAGTGAGGAGGAGGGAGAGGAAAGGAGGGTGCAGCCCTGCCTCGGTGGGCTGAGGCACACTTGTTGAGGAGACTGTGTGGAGAAGCAGGCCTAGGATGAGGGAATCCAACAGAACTTTGTATTAGGCTGAAACCGAAAAAGAGCCAATGGGGAGGGCAAATGAGGAAACCAGACACAGCAAGGTCACCCTTAAAGACAGAGGGAGAACACTGCAGCATACAACTGTTACTGTGGTTTGTATATGCTCGGCCCAGAGAGTGTGGGTGTGGCCCACTATGGGAGGTGTGGCCCTGTAGAGTAGGGGTGTCACTGTGGGCGTGGGCTTCAATACCCTCATTCTAGCTGCCTGGAGGCCAGTCTCTCTTAGAGGCCTGCAGATGGAGATGTAGACCTCTCAGCTCCTCCTGTACTATGCCTGCCTGCATGATCCTGCCTTGATGATAATGGACTGAACCTCTGAACCTGTAAACCAGCCCCTATTAAGTGTTGTCCTTATAAGAGTTGCCTTGGTCATGGTGTCTGTTCACAGCAGTAAGGCCCTAACTAAGACAGTGACCTTCCTTTTGGAGGGAGGTCATTGAGTCCTTGATGACCTCACATCCTAGACTCAGGAGAAACTCTGTGTGCCCATCCATCCTGTTGTCCCAAGGCTTAGCTGTCTGTGCCATTGTCAGATTGGCTATCCATGACATCATAACTTATGAGATTGCTCATGGGGTCATGTGTCTTGGAAAGGCACTTCCTCTTCCTGTCATCTTGTCAAAATGTGGTAAAAACAGCTCCTACAGTGCCTGTTGGCTGTTGTGTGAAACCATGGATGACCCTTGCCCTGATTTTCCCTTTAAACTTTTAATCTTCCTCAAGCCCAAGCTCAGGCCAGGACTTCTCCACAGGCCTCAAGTTCCGCACAGTCTTCTCACCTGTGACTCTGAGAATAAGAACTTGGGAAGAATGTAGTGGTGTTTTTTGGGGGGCTGTTTGTTTGACTTTTGTCTTTTTATCAACTTATAGATTTTTTTTTATTAGACATCTAAATGATGTTTCCAGGCCAGTGCTCTTTGGAGACATGGAATTAAAATGATTAATTCTTTTGAAAGAGTCTCACTCTAGCTTAGATTAATAAAAAAAATTCAAACATTTGAAAACCATAAAAGAAATTTAAATCTCCTTTGCCCTTTCCCTCCTTCCTCTGCGGTACGTGATGCAGTTCAGGTTGGTCTCAAACACACAATAGTTGAGGCTGACCTTGAATTCCTGATCCATCTACCTCCGCCTCCCCAGAGCTAGGACAGTAAGTGTGGGCAATGATACCTGAGTTTCCTTTTTGTTTTTGAGACACGGACTTCCTATGTAGCTCAGTCTGTCTGTGAACTTGCAGTGCTTTTACTACCTTGGCCTCCAGAATGCTAGAATGACGGGCACATGCCGCCATGAGCCACTACTTCCCTCCAAATCTGTGTGTACATGTTCCCATTCCATAGTGTACAGTGAAGATCAAAGGACAACTCGGGAGAATCCGTTCTCTCCCCTTCTACCATGTGGGAACTAAGGAATTGAACTTAGAGGTCTTCAGGCTTGACGGCAAGCTCCTGTCCTACTGAGCCACGCCACCAGCTCTTTACTGTGTCTTTAAACATCTTTGATAACTGCTCATGTTTCAAGAAAAAAGCTTCTTCTTTGAGTTCACTCTCCTTAGAAAGTAGAGGCAGAGTGTTCTAGGTCTCTATAGTTATACCATCTCTATTACTTAGCAATAATAGATATAGTCAAATAACTTCATTATAACTGCAGTCGCTGATGGTGCTTTGGTTAGAGCAAACCCAAGACCACTTGGAGTGTTGGAGAAAGTCTTTAAAGAAGAGCAGGGACCAACACTGTGGGTACCTGGCGCTGTGTCCCCTTCTCCACACTCCCCCCCCCATCTCCCTTACCTTGGACAGGTCTGCCCATCTGGTTTTGGCTTTCATGACGAGGTATTGATGAGCCTGCTCACAGGCTAGCTCAGAATCTGCAACTTTCTGTTTACATCTGAAGAGAAAAGAATATGCAACTGTGTTTAGAAGTGATGGGTTAGGACTCTCTCAAGGGCCTCACCCCCATCCCCTGATGTTTCAAAGGTGCCATTAAAGTCTGTGGTTTCACATCTGGACGGACTTGGTTCTTACAACACAGTCTCATGTTGCCAGGGAGACTTCTGAAACTATTTTCAGATTTAAGAAAAAATTGTCTCTCCCGCCCCAGCACACGAAGTTCACAGGGCCCATTTCTTCCCCAAGGGTTTGAAAAGGCAGAAGGTATGTATAATAAATAGGACATTAAGTGTCTTAGGGAGGAGCTTTAGGACCTTTTAGTTCTGATTTTGCAAGTCCAGATTCAGGTGAACAGCAGAGGTGTATTACAAAGCACGGAGGTCCCTTCCTCCCAGCCCCAGCTTTCTAATTCTCAAGACTTATTTTTCTTATTCCTAGTGATGTGTACAGTACGTAAGTCAGGGCAGTAACTGTTCGTGAGTGTGGGTGTCCTCGGTGGAGCTGGGCAGCGTGTGTTGTGAACTGCCTGACAAAGATGCTGGGACCTGAACTTGGGGCCTCCCTGAGAACAGGGAATGCTTCTCACCACTGAGACATGACGCCCAACCTCTACCAGGGCTAATGTTCAAGAGTTAAGCTTTATAGGATTCAAAGATGCTCATAATTCCATTGTATCTCCTTACAGATGAGAGATACTTAAGATACCTTAGAAAGGGCTGGTGCTGCTGGCCCTGGACAGGCCTGCATGGGACACAATGGCAGCTGTGGCTAGACAGACAGAAACGATGCCTGGGCTGCTCTGCATCAGATCAGCTGCTAAGCAGATCAGGAAACTGTGGACAGTTGAGACCACAGGTCAGTGGTTGCCTCTAGGACCTATGTCTTGGCCTGAGTCCTCTCTATCTGGCTCCCAGTATGATCCCTTCTTGCCCCTCCTACTTAATGCTTCTGGTATCCTTGGCTTCACCCCCTCTACCCTCAGAGCAATGCCATGAGTGTCTGGCCTCACCCATGTTTCTTCGACATTTCTCTCCAACTGCCTACTGGACTCCTCAGAATCACGGAACTTCACGGGTGGCAAAGGATCCGCTGGCCTCTGTGGCTATGGTCCCCATGGGGGTCTGGGCAGGCTGGCAGGACCCTGTGATGGTTTGTAAGGATGGCTTGTAAGGATGGAAGCCCCGTGAGATGCTGGGGAGTGGAGGCTCTTGGCAGCCTCGCCCTGTGTCTCCACTTCCTGATGTAGCATGCTGGCCCAAGGTACTTTAAGCACGGAGATGGAAGGAAGCTGTATCTTGTTTACACAAGTAAACAACCCCATCTGCCAACACAGCAGGAGCTACAAACTGGTAAATAATTTATCTGTGCCAATAAATAACACCACCTGTGAAGAGGAGGGAACCTATCAGAAATGCCAGGCACAGGCGCTTATCTGTCCTGCCAAATGTAGCCCCTCACCTGGGCCTTTCAGAGGACCACCTTGAGATGGGTGCAGAGATCAGCCACCTGACCACCTAGGAAAGCTGTCACAGGGAAGGACTCTCCTCTGTTCCTGGGCTCCAGTTCAGGTGCAGGATCTCATGCTGTAACAAATGGCCCACTTCAAACTGTCACTCAGAACAGCCTGCCACGCTGACCTGCTCTTGACAACCTTGTGCCCTGGACAGCCCTGCTCTGGAGGTTATGGAAAGACTGATCTGTCCCCTACAGACACGTGCCCTGCATCAGCATGGGATCCTGGCCTCCCACACAGTCCTTCTGAACTCATTAGCCCTCGTGAAGACACTCTGTAGCCTGTACATAGAGATGACTGGTGTCTGAGAGCTACCAAGACTGGAATAGAAGCTGCACCTGATGGTGTGCATCTGTAATATTGGCACTCAGGGGCAAAGACAGGAACACCGTGTGAGTTCCCAGGTCAGCTTGGGCAATACAAAGAGATCCTGTCTCAAGAAAATCAAACCTAAAACCCACACGAGAACTGAACAGACAACAAGCTTGTCACCAACGGCCTTGGGGGTCAAGCGCAATGAGAAGCATTTGGTATAACTGAGGCAGCTTGCGATCTCAGGACTGTTAAGAGATTCTGGTATCCCAGGAAGACACAAACATGCTATCTGTTACAGGCACAGGTATGGCTCAGAGGCTAACACTGCTACTGGGCCCTGCCCTGGGAGTGTACCACAGTGTCCCTGGAGTGGAGCTGCACTGGCTTGCATAACTGGATGAATCCTGCGGCCTCAGGAGGAAGGTCAGGACTATCAGTCTCAAGAAACTTAAGATTGTGAATGACCTGCCAACCAGCCAACAAACCACAGGGATTCTAACAGGCCCACGGTATCACAGTGCGATAATGCAAATGCCTAGGATATGACCCCAAATTCTATTATTAACAAAAACCATTTAATTCTCAACAACTATCAAGGTAAAAGATGGGCCAGTGAGCATGATGCTGAAGCCATGAGATCTTACAGTGGCTGCTGAGGCCCAAAGGCCTGCCTGGGAGAAAAGGGTGAGTGGGCCCTTGAGAGGGCTGGGAACATGGAAGTTCTAAGCAAAGAAACAGAGATGGGGGAGGAGGGGCTAGGCAGGTGGGAAGAAGGGAGATTCCTAGAACTTACATCAGGCAGATCTTAACTACCTGTAATTCCAGCTTCAGGGGACCCAACACACACACACACACACACACACACACACACACACACACAAGCACACAACAAAAATAAATGGTTTTAAAAAGAAAGGCAAATGCACAGTAAGGAGAGAGCTGACTGACTCTGTCCCGCAGGAGAGGACTCTGACAAGCTTCACCAGGAACTTGTGTTTCTAGTTCCTCACTGCAGAGGCTTCACTGTGCCTTTAAGAAATCTCTGCCACTCCTCTTTAGGGTTTGCTTAGATCACGCACAGTTCTCAGATGGCTACAGGATGAGAAATGAATCCGGAAGGAACTTCAGTGCCATCAGGGAGTCAGCCGTGGAGCAGCCCCGTGGGAGGCATAGATCACAGGAACGCAAGTGAGCACACAGTGAAGGGCGTCTCTGAGGACAAATGGAGACCCGGCGGTCACCCAGCAGGAGGGACTTGACTGCACAGTGTCCCATGATAAGAATCGACCTTGGTGACATGGACCCATGACAGTGTATGAGCGTGTATGATGGTGGATAGGGAGGTAGCAGGGGCTGCTGTGTTTAACAGGTAAGTGGGAGACAGGTCCCTGGGCCAAGCCATTCCAGCAGATGTCCACAAAAGAAAAGACACAGTGTGTAGGTGTGAAGCGAATAGGGGGTCATGTCTCTTCCATGGAGCAACAAACTCTCAAAGTCAAGGGGTATTGGAGGCCTAGAGAGTAGGGGACCCAGCCAAGAGGACCAGGGTTTTCCAGAAATGGATGGGTATCTGGTGGCTCTGTGGAAAGGGCAAGGCTCCTCCCTGCTCTCCACCTCTCCCTGGGGTACTTAGGACACAACACCATCTCTTCTCTGAGACCTAGTTCTTTCCTCCCTAAGGCCAGATAGGCATGCTTCCTGACAGGGCCCACAGGGTCTCATGAAGCCCAGCACACAGTCTGGCCAGGTAGTCAGCACACAGTGAAGTGAGCACAAGTGACACAAAGCCTTGTCTTGCTTCCAGTGTCAGAGCTGTCTCTACCAGATGCCTAGAGGTCTAGTCCTGTCTTACTAGGATCCAGCCTCTGCTCCCTGAGTTCAAGGTTTATTTCTAGAGTACATTCTGATTCCTTCATTTCACAGCATGTAAACTTTACCTACCTGCGGGACAGGGGGAACTCTGCCATCTGCATGCAACTGTTTCATCCTTGACGCCCCTTGACTCCGTCCCACCGTGTCTCACTGTGGAACCGAACCTCCACCAGCAACTTCCGAATGTGCTGTGCTTGTAGCTTCTGCTCTGTGATTTTTTTGCGAATGCTGTTCTCTGGCTTTTAACAGCCTCTGGTCGACTGACAGATTCCTACGCACACTTCAGGGCCCCGCTCAAGTGTACCCACTTCTTCTGGACACCTGTCTCCACCCTCCTTATGTCCCAGTGTGGCTCTTTACTTCTGTGTCATCTCAGCCTCCAGCCTGAGTCCCTGATGCAGCAATGAGACCTGTTCACATTTGCGCCACAGAGGCCCACAGCGATGCCCAGAACTGAGTTAGCGCATAGCAAATATCCAGTAAGCGAACAGATACAAGCAAGGACAAACCGTTAGATGGCAAAGCCTGTGCTCTGGTGTTAACATTTTCTGTGGCCATTCTGTGCATATTTTCCAAAGTATTCTTTGACAGGATTTTTAAATGGTCCTTTTAACTTACGCATCTGTGTGAGCGTGTGTCTGTGTTCAGTGCGTGTGGGTGCAGGTGCCCAAGGAGGCCAAAGATTCAGATCTCCCTGAAGCTGGAGTTACAGGAGGTTGTGAGGAGCCTAACGTAGGTACAGAGAACCAAAGCTGGGTCCGCTGTAAGAGCAATACAGGTTCTTAATCTCTCCCGTCCCCCAAGGTTTGTTTCTAATTATGTGTGTGTGCATCGGTGAGTGTATACAAGCAGATGCTCCTATGGAGGTCAAATAAAGGTATTGGGTCCCCTGGATCTGGAGTTACGGGTGGTTATGAGCCTAGAAGTCAAACTCAGGTCCTCTGTGTAAACAGCAAATGCTCCTAACAGCTGAGCCATCCATCTCTTACCTCCCCGGCGGGATGGTTTTGGTTCCATTTCAATGCTAAGCCAGCACATTTCACATCAGCACCCTTTAGAACCTGAGTGGGAACATGGCATCTGGCTCCTGTGTCATATGATCATTTGTTTAGGGAGGGATTACAGTCATTTTCTTGCTTTTCCTCCCAGTAATAATTACAATAAAACCCATGAGTTCCTGGGGTCGGGGGGGAATTAAACAAAGTATATGGTCAAAGGCTTTGTGTAGCTTTGCCAAGTCTTATCAGGGTAATATAGAGTTACACCTCTGGCTGCTCCATGTGCTTAGATAGGTCTGCTGGTTTGCATCCCCTGGAACCTGCAGCTCCTGGGGGCAAAAGCCTCCCCCTCCCTAGTGTCAGCGTCTTGAGTAAGGGGCTGGAAAGGTGTCTCGGTCTGTAAGTACCTGCCTTTGCAAGCATGAGAACGCAAGCTTCAGCCCCAGCTCCCATGTAAAAAGCTAGCATGTGATGGCACGTGCTTGGAATCGCAGTGCTAGAGAGGTGGAGACAGTGCCGGAGCTCAATGGCGAGTGACCCTAGAGCTCAGGGAGAGACAATGTCTCAAAGATAGGGTGGGTGGTTCCTGAGGAACCTCACAGAGGCTGACCTTAGGCTGACCTTTGACCTCTACACACATGCATACACACCTATACCCATATGTGGACACGTATGAACACACACACACCACACACACACACTTTAAAAAAAATGATTCAGTAACTGTCAGGGAAAGACCAGCGACTCTGCTCACATGTCAGCTTTCTACAGATACCAGTGGGTGCTTCTATGACAGGTATCTCTTAGGTGGTGACCCTATCCTGATCTCAAGCAGGTCAGAGAGACAAACAGAGAACCCTGAGTGGACTAAGACTCTCCTTCTGCCCAGAGTGAGGCCTTGTGGGCTAGGCAAGGATGTAAGGGTACCACTTTCTGGGATAGGCTGGAAGCAGATTCCTGCATCTCCTAAGAAACCGTCATAAATGGGTTTGTGCCTTCTAAACTCTCGCTTGTGGCCCAAGTGAATACTGGGAGCTGAGGAGTTGGAGGCACACCCTGTTCATGTGAACAGTTGCTCAGTTTACTTGATGGGACATTTGAACCTTGTTCCCATTCAGCTCCCACCTGCCCTGCAGTGGCCTCAGACAACAGAGTCTGTCCTAAGGTTTCCAATGCTTCAACCTTGAAAGGCTGAGCAGAAGGCCACATCCCCGACTCCATGCAGAGAAATGGACAAGCGAGTACATGCATGCATTCATATGTTTGAGAAAAGGCCTGGTAAGCAGTGGGCTATGAAGTCACATGCCCATGGTGAAACCATGAATGTCTTATCTGATTGTTCTACCTGCCATGTGCAGGTATGTGCATGTGTGTTTCTAAATTCAGAAAAAGGTGTATTGGTGGGGAGGTGGCTCTAGGGTCATTTTTGTGTCCCATCGCGGCTACAGCAGAACTGCCAGCCTTCCAGGTGGAGAGCTGGCACGCGCCGATGGCTCTGACCACACCACCTTCTTACCTAATGAGTCTTTGAGGCGCTTCATCTGATTTCCAGGGTCTCTTCTCACACAGGTTCTGAAACTCTCGGAAGTTTAGGGTGACGCTAAGTCTCAGGCCCAGGAGGCTAAGGAAGGCTCAAACTCGAGGTCCTTCATGTTGAGCAGTAGGTACTGGAGCAATTTGTGAAGATCATGCATGTTCACTATGCCATCCCTGTCCGTGTCTATTCTAAAGAAGGCCGAGTAGGTGTCCTAGAAACAAAACACACACTGTCAATGCGCTTTCTTTCCCACCTACGCACCACTCACAGCCACCCCAATGCAGGGACACAGGTGTTCCTGTCCTGGCCTAGATGCCTCTCTGGGAAGTGGGAAACTTAAGGCGTTGGAGAGTGCAGTGCAGGCAGCTTGGGAAACCTGTCTGTCCTGTACCTGTATATAGAATGAAGAAAGTGGGTGGGGCTTCCTAGAGAAGGCAAAACTCTCCCTGCCCTGAGTGTTTGGGATGTCTGGTCACATCTCTTTTCCGAGGAGCAAACCCTATGCCAGGTTTCACAACCAGGAGCCACCTGCACCAGGGCTCCATCTGGAAGGCTGGGAACGGGCCCTTTGCTCTGTCCATGGTGCTGCCCAGAGGCCCCGATGATTGGCATATGAAGAAATGGGTTCAAGGGTCACTGGGTGCTGGTACACCCCAAAGCACTCTACTTAGTCACACCCTCTTACTATCAGTGTGGCTTTGGGTAAGGCACATGACCTTGACACCCAACTCCTCACCTATAAAATTGTTAAAGAATGTGTCACACTTTGAAGGCCATTTGGCGAGTTCTGTGAGTATTCTAAAATGCTGTTTGTCACTATGTCTACTGCCTAAAATCAGACAGCAGGTGGACCAATACCTGCCTATGGCCACAATATGCACTGATCCTCTGGCATGCAAAGTTGCTGACATGGTCCTAGCACGCTGTTTCTGGGGATGCCTTACATGGCCCTCTCCTGGAAACATGTCTGGTGTCTTAAAGATACTGATCCCTTCAGGCTACAGATCCCCAACAGGAGTCGTTCAGAACACTGAGTTAGCGTGTTTCATGTTAATGTCTAATTAGGTGCTTTGGGTTTTCGTGGGAAGTTCTAGCTGAGATACCTCACTGATTCAGTCACCAGACATTCCTGTGTGCAGTCACTGTGCTGAACAGCATGGGGGTGGTTTAAATGAGGCCAGGTCTGCCTCTGAGTCACTGCATGTAGAGGGGAGGGGGCTCTGCTGGGGGCTTAGTAGGCTGCAGACTCATCTGTTCACAGGTTCCCTCTAACTCTGGCTTTGAGCCTCTCATACTGCAGACCCACTATGTGGATGTCTAGAATGAACAAGGCCAAAGACAAACCTCTTGCTCAATCCTCACAGACCTCTTGACTTGGCAGGTGGAAACTTGCTCTTACTAGTTGCTCAGGCCACATACTCAGAGTCCTAAGTCCTCCCGTTTGTGTCTCATGAATGTGTCGCTCATCAGACTTGCTCCCTGCACCTAGAACCTACCCTTCTCGACCACCTGCCTTAATCTCACCCAAAGTGCTGATCCCTCAGGAATCTAACAGAATCCTGGCTATCATCCCATCTACA
The DNA here is from genome assembly GCA_021653895.1 of Mastomys natalensis. Lineage (NCBI taxonomy): Eukaryota > Metazoa > Chordata > Mammalia > Rodentia > Muridae > Mastomys > Mastomys natalensis. The sequence continues at coordinate 643,907 of JAJTUV010000102.1, forward strand.
TCAGGTAATCTCTCTTCTCCAGCCATTCATACTGCCCAGCCCGTCTGCTCTCCCTTGTAGCCCAACTCAATAACCCTCATCCCTCCACCGCACTCCCTCTCCGCTCTCTGACCCCCAAGGATGCCTTGAGCCATGTTGGTGAGCCCTCCCTCCATAGTCCCAGTGCCTACAAAGCTTGTTTCTGCCTCACTCCTTGCCTCTGCCCTCAGACTGACACAAGGAGCACAAGACTTGTGCTCTCATCTGCCTGGCTCCGGTCCCAGCTCCCAGAACAATGCCCTACACGTCACGTGATGAAGCTTGTTGGGTAAATGAGGTGAGTATGTTCTGGGTCCCTGTGAGGTGCTAAACTTCTTGGTGAGGACAGAAGCACAGCCCTCTCACAGTCTGCTGGGGAGTCATACATGGAGCCGGTAACAGCAATCCAATGTGACAACACAGCAGTCATGGGTGCAGTCACCAATCCTCACTGCTAAGCTACAGGCATAATTCAGGTGCTGAGGACCCTATACCCATAATCCTCACAAGTGTACAAGCTTCAGTCTCACAGTCCCCTCCCCAGAATGACAACCCTGGGTATCATCACAGAGGCCTTGTACCTCAACAGATACACTCTAGTTTCTGGCTACTGCAGCCAACAGCTGTTGGGCTTTCAGTAAGTTTCTCTCCATCTCTGAACATCAGCTTCCTCAATATCTACTCGATAGGGTAGGTGGAGAGTAAAGAAAATGTGTGCGCACCTGGCACATGACGAGAACTCTCACTGATTCACCAACTAAGCAAGCACCCATCGCCGTGTGTAGCAGGCAGGTGGTAGTGCAGTGGGTGGAGAAAGAATGAAGGGATTGTGGCTCAACCTGCTTACAATGGCATGAGGCTGAGTCCTGAGAGCCAGCAGATCTATGTGGCTCATGTGGAGGACCTAAAGAGGACAGGGAGCTGGGATGGCCAAAGCCATCCCAAAGGAGAAGAGAAGTTGCCCAGGAAAGGAACAGAAAGTGCAAATGAGAAGAGTCATGCCAGAGCAGAGCCAGGAGGAGTTGGAGTGAACAGGCGGCTGGGCAGAGCCCCATGTGGATGGAGCACCCAGCAAGATCAGATTCAGACTGTGCTGTGGAAAATGGAGCGCAGAAAGGTAGCTTATGCCATCTTCCTGGGTTCGGCTTCATTCTGCGCACTGTTTTAAAGAATGAGATGCAGGCACCAAAGCCTGGATCTGCAGATGCAGCCAGAGGCATGCCCCTGCACATGCCCTTGCCAGCCAGGTGACCAGGTTGAAGGTCAAGGCCATAGGGCCACAAAGGACCTGGATGTGGCTCTTACTAGGCATATCCTTCAGTCACCACAGGGTCTCTGGTTTCTCCAGGCTTCTTCCCTACCCATCTGCTGCCTCCCAGTGGTCTGCCGGTCTACCCACACTCCTGAGCAGCTGGGGTGGGCCCAGTATTCCCTCCAAAGTTGAGTGCTCTGCCCTCATTCAGACAAGATTGCTAAGCTCATCTTTCTTCTTCTCTAAACCCCTCCTACTTCTTACCATGGAGTTTGGAACCATTTATCTACCTTGTCCATTGAAGGCCTCGTGTGCAGGCAGTCCATGCTTCTGTCCTGCTGTTTGCCTTCCCTTAGAGAGCCCTGATGGTTCCTAGCCAGCTTGAGCTGGGCTTCTGTCTGCCTTCTTCCTTTCCTACCAGAATTTGACTTGGGCTTCAGACCTGGAGCAGGGGCCCCTTCGTCCTCTGGAGAGTCCACCTTAAACAGCCCTGTCTTGTTCCACAACACTCTACCAAGACCTCCTCAGCAGCTAGCCACAGTGTTTATGAATTGCCACTCGCTCTCTGTGTCTTGGACAAGAGTAGACTCCAGGCAGGGCCCCAACATTTAGTGCAGACTCTGCCAGGCTGTGAGCATGCATAATTTGTTTGGTGTGTAAGTGCAAGTGAGCTTTTGCAGGATTCCAAGTCCACTGTCCCATGGGTGGCTATGCTCCCTAAGAGGGGTTCCTTTATTTCTACTGCGAGTGCTGACTGGGTATCTCAGAGGGTGGGCTCTTAGAGTTAGGTTCCCCAATGCAAGGCCAGTCCCTGTCTTCATATGACCCCTGGAGCTACCAGGTCTGACTGAATACCAGAACTCATGCATCTGCAAGCTGTAGGATGGGAAGCAGGGCGGAGCCATAGGGAACCACGACGTAGAGAAAGCCACATGTTACCTGGAACGAGTCCTTCAGTTTCTTGGGGAAAATTCTCAGGCATTCCTCAGCGGATATGAAGTGCTCGTCCAAGTTCATTCTTGAGGCTGTGCGTGACTGCAGTGGGACAGTCTCCAGTCCACTGACCATAGAGTCTAAAAGGATAACAAGTGGGGAACTTCCATGAGCTCTGCAGCCACACCTCTGTGACCACCTCAGTATCTGTTCCTTCCCTTCTGAAACCTGGCTGAGAGAGATCCCACACGGCATGGCATCCCATGGGTACAGCATAGCTCTGTTCTGTAAGGATCCACCTCCCTCACTTCCCGACATGTCTTAGGAAGGCTCTTATCTCAAAGGGAGCTCGGTCCCTACAACGTGGGGACACAGGGCACTTGGTACCCTTGGTGTGTACACCTGCCCCATGCTTCTGTCCTTCCTTGGCTCATCTCCTCATTCCCAAGGCCTTTCCCTTGTCCTCGCTCATTAGCTCAGCAGGCTTTCCTCACCATGTATCCTTGCCATAGGGCATCACTGATAACACCGTGCCAGGGAAGCATCACAGAGTTCACAGCCTGGACGAGAGGGGCTTCTGGTCGGGGCAGATCTGCACTTAGCAGAGTCTCTGGCATATGGTGAGCACGTGGCGCTTGTGTTTGGAGTGACGGAGTAGGAATGAGTGAGTCTCCGGAGTCTAAGCTGGCCTATCAGCAGTCGGCATGCCCCTAGCAAAGGGGCCTCCTTACCTATCCCTTAACAATGGCAGAGCAACTCAGGAGAGGGCTACATGAAGAGCTAGATTTTCACAACCCCTTTTGATGCAAGGAAGTGTATGGTGTACTAGAAACAGGCTTCCTGGGGACCCTGGCTGCCCAGACAGCACTCAGGATTGCACAGCTGGACCTTTGATGGCCATTTATAGCCTTGTCACTCACCCTATGCTCATTAGGTTGGAGTCATCGACTATACATTCTAGGACATGGCTGCAGTACCATGTGGAGTCTTTGGGGTGGCAGGGTGGGTCAGGGCTCCCTGACTTCTACTTTCTCCACCTCAAAGTAGGGGCTGATTATTACTTGGCAGATCATTGGAGCTGATCCTTCCACAATGAGACACACACATACACACACACACACACACACACACACACACACGTGTGCGCACACATACACACATAATATCCCCATACACACAAACACACACATAAACATATACACATACAAATACACACATACCCACATATACACACAAACACACATATCCACATGCATACAAACACATACATATATACATACACAGAGATAAAACACACATAAACATATATACATACAAATACACATATATCCATATACACACACAAAACACACACATACACATAAACATATACACACATACATACACACATGCAAACACATGCACATACACACTCACATACGCCCTAGGGTCACTGGAGCATGACTGTCCCTTCCTGAAGCATCTGGCCCCGTAAAGCCTGCTAGAGGACAGCAACAGCAGGCTACTGAGAGAGGCAGGGATAGACCAGGGAGAGGAAGGACAAACAGAGGAGGATGGGGACAGCACTATCCCACCAGGCCTCAGGCAGATGCCCGGAGAGGGCTGCAGCTGCCCAGCAAATATACCTCAGGGCTCTATTTCCTGCAGGTTCCTTCAGGGTTGTCAAACAGACAGGAGGTGACAGCATTCTAAGCTGTCCCTGATGCCCAGGGCCTCTCTCCCACACAGGGGTAGGGTCTGGCTCTCAGTATGTGAGTAGGGGTGCTGCCTGGGGCAGGCTCTATAGAGGCGATGAAGTCACCCCTCAAAGCCAGTGACAGGGAAGGGACATGTGTCCAGAGTCACTAGAGTTGCTGCCCAGATAGCCTTCAGGCTTCTTGCAGCAATGAGAAGTGTATCCCTGTGACAGGAACTTGGTAGCTTTGCTAAGGAACTGGACTCAGAGAAGGTGATGGCTGGTCCTGGAATCTTAAAAGGGTCAGAGGCCTAGCTGTCCCTGCTCTCATGAGAGACTGATGAGTGGAAGCACAGGTGGTCAAGTCAGCTCTGCCTACCTCATGACACAAAATATGCTCCGTTACTTTTTAAGGACCATTTGGGATGGAACAAGGCAGGCCTCAGGGGTCTTGCTTGGGTTTATCACTGAATCTAGACCGTCTGCATCGCCACCAGTGAAGAGAGAGGAACAACACTAGTCTGTAGGCTGCACTGCTAATTATAGAGAACCATCTTCTGATTGGCGTGAGAGTGACTGTGTATGTTTGTGTGTGTGAGTGTGTGTGTGACAGAGAGTGACTCTGTGTATGTGAGTGTGTGTGTGAGAGAGTGACTCTGTGTGTGTGAGTGTGTGAGTATGTGTGTGTGTGTGTGTGTGTGATCCCCAGTATTGCCAGATTGAGCCCATAGCCTTGTGCATGCCAGGCAAGCACTCCCGAATTGGGCTTCATCCCCAGCCCTCAGATAGCCATCTTTTATGGAGGAAAAGTCTTAAAGGCTGTGCCTTGGGTCTGAGGTAGCACTCTCGGGACCATCTGCTCTGAGTCTGTAGTCCGTTCACAAAGGTCTGTTCAGCTTGGTGAGAGGGCGGAAACACAGATAAGATTAGGCAAAGATGGCTCCTGCCTCTCTGTCCTGGGTTGCACTGCCAGGAAAGACCTGTGGTGACATCAGGCCCCATCGTAGACAAGATAGGCAAACACCTGCCAGCTAGCTACCTTCGAATCCCGTGGTGAAGTCCTGGTAGCTCATGCCTTCTTCGTTCTTGAAGCCTAACTTGGAAGCCAGCATTGTATACTGGCAGTCATTCATAGGCATTCCACTTCTCTCCAGGACCTAGCAGGGAGGAGGGCAAGAGGGAGAGAAGCATTGGGGTGGCTGTCCCACAAGCCACTGCTCCTCTGCAGGCTCCAGCAGCCATTATTACGTGTCTGCCCCCAACCCCGCCCACAGCTGCCGAGGGTGGGGCCAGCCTTCTGTGTCCCTAGATGGAGGCACGGGCTTGTTTCTGGGGCTTGTGAGTGAATAAAGGGCTCAGGCAGTATGACATTTAGACAAAGCCAGCTTAGCAGCTCTTCGTCAAGGCCCTGCCAGCCAAGGTGTCCTGCTCTCTCTTGCCTCTCAATGGCTTCTCCTTCACGTAAGCTAGCTTCTTCTTCACACATTTTCCCAGGCCAAAGGCACAATGAAGGCAATTTCCAGAGGGAAAGTAAGTTGTCCTCAGGTTTCATCAAACCCCACAGAGGAAAGCCGTGCGGCTGTCTGAGGGGAGAGCATCTGCAGATACCGTTTGGCCTCTCCCTCCACTCGCTGAAGGTGGTTTCTGGATCCTTCACTCCAACACAGTGACATGCTCCTGTTTCACTTATGTATATGGTGTGGAGCGGGGAACAAAGGAGCAAATATATGTCCCTCTGTGACAAGCACTGAGGCAGAAGTGTCCCAAAGCCACCCTCCTAGGAGGCACTGACTGGCCGAGCTGCTGTGGACAAGATGCCCCGGCTCATTGGTGGTCATGGACAATGCAGAAGCTGTCTGCCAGGGGGGGGTGCCCCCCACAGAGAGGTTCTGGGGGTCAGCACAGGTGAAAGAAGATGTAGTGCTTGCTGTTTACCCAGTGTTCACGTGAGTGAGGACAGAGACCTGTTCAATGATGGCTACAGACTACGGGTACAGAACGGGGCTGCTCATCTAGCAGGATGGCTGAGCTGAATAGGGACAGAGATAGAAGGCTTGCCGAAAGCTTGTTGGAAGCTGAATGTTCAAGGCTGTAGGGACAGGTGTTGCATCTGCAGCCCGGCCCACACTGGGACAGTGGATGTGTGACTAGACTGGGGAAACCACCCATGGTGGCATGAGAGCAGAAACTTTATTGAGACTCAGTACCAAGAGGACCCACAGGACCACAGAGAAGACAGTGACACCCCCAGGAAGGTCCAGGGGCACCAGCTGGACAGTGCAATCTGTGCTGTCCTCTTGATGGTGCTCTACACTGGTCAGTACAGGGAAAGAGGTCACGGGCAAGATGCCACAGCACAGACATCAGCAGTAGCCAGCTGTGTTCCCGCGTGCCTTTCTCTTTTGGGAGCAGCTGGCACGGGACATCAGGAGGAGGCAGGTACTCTAGTGGACTCTAACTTGTCATCTCCATGCACTGCCGAACATAGACTTCACTTGAAAGTCCCTATATGGCCCAGCAAGCCTGCTCCCGACGCTCCCTTAACTCCGACAGAGCCTTGGCAATGACTAGAAGTATCCCAGAAGGCCGGCATTGGTCTCCTTTTCTCAGGATCACACAGCACGGGGAGACATGCACATGAGTTGACATAGTTGGATGGTTCTGGTATTGTACAAGGCCCAGAGCAGAGGGCCAGTGGAGGCCAGTCTCAGGGTATAAGGCAGGGCTGGGCCCCATTCCATCACCCTCACTGTGAGATGCTACTCTCTGACTGCATGCCCTGTACTGTGTGAGTGCTCTGTGGCACCCAGTGTCTCTCATTTCATCCCATCAGAAGCTCAGGGAAAGGATCTCTCAGAACCCTGTACAGAGACCTGAAAACAAATGCTACTGACTTGCCCTGGTCACCTGGCCTGGTTCTGATTACAAACCACCTCATACCAATGGAGTAAAGAAACCAGGCTGAAGAAGGAATGGGCATTAGAAGAGGACTGTACTCACACAGTGAAAGAGGGAGCTGTCTACTGTGGAACCCTAGTCCTCATACAAACCCCAACGGGCCACACAGGGAAAGCTAACTGGAGTCTTGGCAAATCCCTTGTGACCCCACCAGTTGAGAGAGTGCAAGAAGCTATGAACAGGCCCATTCTTATGTCTCTGCATCTTCCCAGGAGGCTTCAGAAAGCAGTTTCTCCTCCCGCCCCCCTCAACTGGACACAGTGTAGAGCCTTCAGGCTCTGCCTCCCCACTTGGCTGCAGACTTTGAACCTCTTGAACAGCCTAGATTTGGCTCTGTGCACAGAAGTCACTGTTTATTTGTGTGTCACATGTCCTTTCTGGTGTGCAGGAAGAGGATATAGGAGCTGAAGACAGTGGGAAGATGGTGATATATCCTTCCTGGTTGGGGGGCCTGGCCTTGGCCGTGCATATACGTGTGTACATATGTATGTGGTCTGTGTGTATGTGTCTGCATGTGTGTGTACATGTATACACATGTGTGTGTATTGCGTGTATGCATGTAGACACATGTGCCTGTGTGTGTGTATTATGTGTATACATGTAGACACATGTGCCTCTGTGTGTGTGTGTTGTGTGTGTGTGTGTGTGTGTGTGTGTGTGTGTAAGGGTGTGAACAGGCCATAGTATGCTGACTGTAGGACCAGGAGCTGCAGGGCTTGTGCTATTACTGAGGAGAAGTGTTGAGTTCCAAGGCTATCCTTTGACTGGGAATCCCATGCCATCTGTATCATTCTCTGCCTGTGTTCCCAGGCCCAGCTCTGTGGAGGTTCCTGTCGTAGCATGGGGTGCAACGAATGTTTAGCTAGCAGGCTGCAGCCCACACAAAAGCACCCAGAGGCAATGGGTCTCAGAAATGAATAGATGGGTTTACTCACTCTGAAAAATAACTTCATATTTTGAAAACAATCACACATGAATTATTCATTGCAAAGTCCTCCTGCTTAGTCCTTTCATGAAAACATATGCAATGGAAGGGAAGAAAATGTCTGCAGGCAAATGTTTCCCAGCCCGGAGGGTTGTGAAGCACCGGGGAGACATGGGAGCCTTGCACAGCCTGGCCAGGGGCTGGGTGTGCAGTTCCCCAGGGCAAGGAGTGCCATGGGACATGCTTGTCCTCGCTGGCAAGCTTCTCAGAAGCACTGAGCTCCTCCAAGGCTGCGCTCCCTCTGCTGCAATGAACAAAGCAGTGGACCCAGAAGACTTTATCCTCAACACCTGCCTCAGAATCACAGGCAGCAGGGACTCAGGGACAGCCTTGGAAACAGACCGAAAACCCTTTATCCATCCAAACCCTGTCTTTTCTGGGAGACTCTCCTGAAAGTCCATTGAAAAGTGACAAACTAGTATCAAATCCCTTCCTTCATTGTTTCCTTGGTGTGTGTGTGTGTGTGTGTGTGTGTGTGTGTACACATGTATGTTTTGGTTTTACTCACTAAATAGGGTAGCCTAGCTAACCAGTGGGTCCCGGGGACCTACCTATCTCTACTTCCCAGCACTGGGATTCCCAGAGTGCAATCCAGTCAATCCAATTCAGGTCCTCACACTTGCAGGGCAAGTGCTTTACAACTGAGCTGTCTTGCCAACACCTCTTCTGACATTTCTAATGCTCCAAATGGTCGCCTCTGTTGACCCTGCCTGAGACAGACGTCACTGCACAGAGAGCCTTCCTCCGAGTGTCAATAACTTAATTGACTTGGTGTGGGGCTTTTGATGCTCTGAGTGGCAAGTGCCCAGTGACAGTGGCTGATGGGACCCAGGCCTTTCTTGGGGCAGAATGGGTCACATCTACACATGTGGCATGCTTACTGTACCTCTGTGTCATGTTTCTGGTGTTTTCTCTTGAGGACACAACACTACACAGTTTATCTAGAGGAATACTACATCACTCAACACAGAAAGCAGAAACCCTGATGCCAGTAGGGGACCCTGCTGTCCTTCCTGCTATGCTGTCATCTGTTTATATGGAACAAACTCTCCAAGGCAAGGCTGTAGCTTTCAGTCTCCCACACTCCTGTGCCAACTTCTCTCCACTTCCATAAGCATGTGAGGTGTGTATGTGTGTGCGTGCGTGCACGCGCGCATGCATGTGCATGCCCAAGTGTGTGAGGCTGATACAGGAATTATCCTTAGTTCCTTTTCTTTGAGGCAGAGTCTCTTAATCAAACCCAAAGCTTCTCGGGAGTTCTGTTCACAGTACTAAAGCACCCCACGCTGCTATGGAGGTGCAAACAGTAACCTGCAATCAGCACAGCCTTTACAACAGGTCTGAAACTGTGTCCATAATGGGACATGAAGGAACATGGAACAACAGTATCAGACAAGTAAGCTGATAGTGAGAACGGTCAGAAAAGGGACCATGTCCAGGTTAGAGAAAAGGCTAAGGCACTCAACTACAGAAAAGTGAGCTGGATGTGCCCAGGAGAGGCTTGCCACAAATACTCAAGAGTCTGAAAGTCAGAGAAGAGAGTACCAGCCCGATGCTCATCAAAAGAAAGCAGAAGTAAGTGGGCCTGAGGCTGGACAGCATCACTCGTATCTGCCGGAGTCCCACAGATGCACAGGAACCTCGAGCTTTTTGAAATCTATCTTAGCCAGTAACAGAGCCTCAGGGTGAATCACACAACATTAGTGAAAGCAACATTCGCAGGACACAAAAGAACCTTGCAAACAAACCCCACAGACACTACAGACGCCACTTCCTTTAACACCTGTGGAACGAGCCGGCGAGACCTCCATAACAATACAGAACTTCTAAAAACTCAGGGAGCCCACTTAGGAAATTAAGCCTCCTTCCTACTGACCCTAGATAAGGGTCAGAGGTCAGTTTGCTTCTGTTGGAGCAGTTTGGGTGTGGCATTATGCTACGATCCTGGAAGGCTCTGTATTCAGCTCACAGAGAGGTCAGGCAGGTAGGTAACACACAAGGCCGGAAGCCAGGAGAATCGTGGTCTGGGCTTTGTGCTAGGAAGCCAGTGGCTTGTTATCAGCAGACACAGAGCTCTAAGATGGAGAACCTGCCGTTAAGCCAGTGGCGATAGATGCACAGAGCTGCCAGGTGGGAGCAAGGGTCCGGGCCAACCTTCACAGCCAGCTGTGCAAGCTTAGCTTTGCCCTGACCCAGCCCCCTGCTGTTCCCTTTGCTCTCTGAATGGTCATGGGTGGACCTGTGCCATGAGTCTGTGAACTGAGTGGTAGACACACACCGTGTAGGACAGTGCTTCACACTGTTAGGTGTCAAGGATGAGGATGGGTCCTGGGTACGTAGGATACCATCAGCAATCTGGGGCAAGGTGCCTTATGAGTCAGGTGGCTGGTGCCCAGTTGCCCTGACCAGCCTCCCACAACTTCTCTCATTCTTCTGAGATGTTCTTACCACGTCCTCAGTGACTGCCTGCCGCGGTCCCAGGTACCTTCTCCATTGCCATATAAAACACTGACCAAAAGTAACTTGGGAGGATAGGGTTTATTTGGCTTAGGGTCACAGACCATCATTAGGGGAAGCCACAGCAGAAATCCAAGGCGGGAGCTTGAAGCAGAAGCCATGGAGGAACACTGCTTACTAGCTTGCTCCCAGCTTCACGGTCAGCTACCTTTCTCATAGAGCCCATTCCCACCTGCCCAGGGATAGCACCACACCCCTACATTGGCAGTAGGTATACATCACAGGGCAGACTGACGGAGGCAACCCCTGAAGCGAGATGCCCTCTTCCCAGGTGTGTCAAGTTGGCAACCAACATTAGCCATCCTACCAGGCATCTGGTTCCCAAGCTGGGACGCTGGAGCCATCCAAACCTTTCCTCTTTCCACCCTAATTTCTGAGCATGACTTCACTAGATACATCCCCAAGCCCCATCCCCACAGCCCTTACATTGAGTATCAGGCCCCGGACATCTTTGTTGTGTGTGTGGGATGGGGGGGGGGATACATGCCAGAGGGTAAGGATACATACATATGTACCTGAAGAGGCCACAGACAACAATCTTTGCCATCTACCTCTTTGTTGTTGTTGTTGTACTGTTTCAAAGCTGGGCCAGGAACTGGTACTTAACAGGATAGACTGGCTGGCCAGAAAGCCCCAGGGGCCTGTCTATTTACATCTCCGAGAGGTGAGATTACAACTGTGTACCACCATGCCAGGTTTGTTACGTGGGTGTTGAGCATTGTACTTGGGTCTTCATGCTTGTGTGGCAAACTTATTGACTGAGTTCTTGTACTAACCACGAGACATCTTTTGTTTGTTTTGTGAGGAGAGAGGCAGGGGTGTTTTCCTCTGCCCTCTGATCTGCCTTACCTAGGAGCTCCAGATTTCCCCACCCTCCCACCACCAGCCTCTCCCCTGAGGTACACTGAAATACCACTCCATGTGTCTCTAAGCTCACACATGCTAGGAGCCCATTATAATGGCTGGCCCAGAGGTAGACATCAGGCAAATAGCAGGCACTCGACTGAATATTATCTTCTTAGAAACTGATTCCACTGCTTTGTCGCCTGTCCACATGGACACTACAGCAAATTAACTGAGATGCCTTTCAGAGGAACAGCCAAAGTACTGCTAGCTGGAGTGCTGGTTGCAGGAATCTTAAGCATCCATGTAATTTAACTCCTTAAGCCTGTGCAGGGCCCTTCAAGATGAGGCTTTTCTGGCACAAACCTGCTGGTTCCACAACCACCCTACCTGTCCTGGATGCCATGCCTCTGTGTGTGAGTGTGTGTGTGTGTACATGTATGTGCAAGGGCCCAAACAGCTCAATACTGCCACTCCCATGTTGTCCCCAATGCACAGAACCAGGTCCATTAGGCCAGGCCAACAGTGCAGCAAGAAAAATTGTTTGAAAGATTTAAATACCCAAACCAAGCCACAGCCATACTGGAAATATTGTCGGAAGGAGTTTGCTAAATCAGAAGATGTGGGGCCCTCAGAATCCTCTGAAGCTGCTAAGTGACACCCCGGAAATAGTGGTTCTGCTGAGCAACAAGCCACGCCTACAACAAGCCACGCCCACCCATGAGACTGCGTGCTGCAGGCCGCTCCAGTACATTGCCCCGGCAATGCTGCTGTTAAATAAACTGGTCTTTTGGTGGCACTTCCTGTGAACTCTACTGTGCACCAACGCTTTTCCCACTATGAAATAAACGAGCAGCAACAGTGAATGAAGTTTGTATATCAATGGGATGGAGTACACGGTCCCGGGCAGGAAGGAAGCCCCACAGCGGACCGGATCCTACCTTCCGGAATTCCCCCTGGCTGATCTTTACATCAGGCTCCTTGCTGATGCAAAGAAACTGCTTTCTGAAAACCGGGTCCTTCTGCTGGATCCGGTGCTTGAGGCTATCAATGACTTCTTCCTTGGTCATGTTCTTGATCTCCGTGGTTTTGTCCCTCAAGGGCTGGGTTCTGAAATCACAAGTAGACATCAGCTGACGTGACAAGCCTGCTCACCCATCCTAAGTGGACAAACTGCAGCCCAGCAGCACCGTGTCTGTAGATAGGGTCCTGATGCCCATGCAATGGTGGCCTGCCATCAGGGAAGGACAGAACCATCTTCACACTAAGACTCTCAACTTGCAGTTGGATAGAAATAGATCAAGGCTGACCGATGATTAGTGATGATTAGTGTTGTCAGCCAGACAGATCTAGAACTGCCTAGAGGCAAGCCACCAGGAACACCTGGGAGGGAGGGATTTTGGCATGCCCCTGAAGATTATGTTGACCAGGCTAAATAAGATGGGTAGATGCCACGCTAAAAGTGGCAGCACCATGCCCTGGGCTGGGGGCCTGAAGTGCATAAAAGGGAGACCATGAGCTAACAGCAGCATTCATCTTTCCCTGCTTCCAGACGTGGATGCAATATGGCCACACATTCCTGCGGCCTTGACTCTGCCACCACAATGGACTGCATGTATAACTGAGAGCAAAATGCTTTCCTGCACCAGGGAAACAAAGACAGGACCTACAGGAGGGCTTCATGCTAGACAAAGCATTTGGGACCATCTGTGGTAGATCAGAGAAGCCATGGTTAACCTGAGTAGCTCTGTAGAATCAACTTAATTCACAACATGTATTACGAGAGGGTGTTTGGTTGGAGGATAATTCTTTCCCTTCCATCCATCCGCAGTCTCCCGGGCCCTTCAGAAAGAACAGGACAGACATGGGACAGCCACGAGGAACAGACTTCCAGTCCCCTTTCTGGGAAAGCCTGCTTTATGAACAGATTAGCTGCCATTATTATTTTGCCTGGCTTTAGCCAGGTATTTAAGCTTTCTCTTAAAAGACATGCCCATCATCTCATGCTCAACAACTCTGAAACAGAGAAATGACAAGATGGCACTTGCTGGGTGTCCCCACTCCTGCAGGCATGACATGCCAGGAACAATCCATTAAAACAGCATCTTTTCCTTAGACTGAATTGGTGTCTGAACATCCATCAGTCTGGTGGTCTTTACAACTTATCAAGAGTGTGTTGGTTGACAGTTCAGACAGTTCAACCTGCCTGTCATTTTGACAGCTTCACCATCCATATTAGAAAATGTTAGCGCGCTAAAGGGTATGCTTTATAATAAATGTTAAGCTCTGGAGAAGACTTTCACTTTTGTGAGGGAGGAGTCGGAGGTGGGGGTGGAGGTGGGGGCCATATGCAGGCACAGAGCACTCACGCTGTCCGAGAAGTGAAGTCCAAGGTTGTCGACACTGGGACAACCTCAGCAAGTCCCCCAGCTCTGGGACTATCCTGCTTCTATTTCCAAAGTTAGCAATTGGTTTCAATTATTGACAAGAGCTCTAACTATGCAAGCTAGTGGACTGTCCTTTCTAATCCACCACAACTCTGAGGACACCGAAGCAGCCATATGTACCGATGGAGTGTCTATTCCAGCAAGGCCTTTCTTTTTAAACCTCTGCTCAAATTTACCTCTCATCCTGCTGGCCCGGCTCCTCAGTTTGAAACAGATCGCTTAGCTGACTCTTCGGAGGAGAAAGCGGGGGTGCAGGTGGTGGGATACCCACGCCGATGGATATCAGAAATTTCTTGTACGGGAACCTTCCTGAGCTTGCTTCTTGGAACTTACTGAAGAGTCTAAAGATGAAAAATTATCAGAGCATGCCCTTTAAAAGCCTAACATTGTAAATTTTTTTTTTAAATTATGTGTTGGTGGATGTGTCTACTTCTCATCCTTTTGCATTTGAGTGCAGGGCAACTGCCCAGGCAGAGGCATTGGGATCCCTGAAGCGGAGTATGTGTGGTGTGAGCAGCTTGAAACGGGTGTTGGGAACTGACTTCCGGTCCTCTGTAAGAGCAGTGTGTACTCTTACCCTCTGCGCCATCTCGCCAGCCCAAGGTTAAAAGTTACAAAGTTCAGTCTCAAGTAACCGGGAGAATGAGTGACCTCCACAGACGTGGTACTCACACGTACGTGAATATATACAGAGACACACTTGTACACTTAAAAAAATTGTTTTAAAAAAAAATAAAAAGCAGTAGGAATAGCCAGCGATCCCAGAGGCGCAGACAGAACCTGTGTGCCCACTCACTGGGGCCACACAGTGGATACCCAACTTCTCCATCCGCCCTTTTTACATGGAGGCACTGACTACATTGCATATGATAAATTTTTAGTCCAGCGCTTAGTGAGGACTCATCAGACAGTGTGTGTGACTGATACTATTCACGAGTGACACAGAGCAGGCTTTGGAGGAGCAGGACATGAAGGACCTGCGAGCTTACTTTACTAAATGCTCGTTCGATAGATATGGGCAGAATACACGCATGACTTTCTTGAAGTTATTTCTCGCTATGGTCCCCGTGTCCCCAAAGTCATATGACTGCAGCATGCCGTAAAAGGCCTGGAGGTTCCTGGTGATGGTGTCAATCACTAAGTCTTCTACCTAAGATGGGAAAGAAAGAAATTCATTTACTGCACTGGAAGCCAGCCTGCAGGTGCCCTCAGAGCACACGGGGATGGCACCCACAAACAGAAGACAAGTGGTACTTACTGAATCCCAAGCCACAGGCAGAGGTGTCTTGGTGTCCGTAGAAGGGGACATTTTTCTCACCTAAGTGCACGAAAGAAAGTTTATCCTTCCTGAGGAGCAACCTGGAGTACTGGGCTTAGACTTGAAACCTAGCTCTGCCTGGCTGGTCCAGGTTGGAGCAAAACTTATGAAAACAAATTGCATAGATCATAACAAGGGAGAATACGCAGTGTCCTTTAAAATTAGGTAGTGAACTTCACTGTATTAAATGCTACTGATGGCTCGATAAACGATGACAGACTGCAAAGCCATCAACGTGAGCTTATCTGTTGGTAAAGCCGGGTACAGTACATAGGAGCGTATATCCAAACCCATCTCACTGCGCATGACAGATATGTACACTTAGAAAAGCATCATTTATATTCCACTATAACTGCTTGTGATAAAAGAAATTGTGTGTCTATATATACATCATAGGGTTGGAGGGGTGTGTGCTTATACATGTGATGGGTTTAAGTGTATGTGCACATACATATGACAGGTTTAAGAGTGTGCACATTGTGCACATGTGAAAGGTTTGATCGTGTATACACATATATATGACAGACTTGTGCATACATATAGCAGGGTTGAGTGTAAATGCATACATACAGTGGTCTTGTGTGCTTGAATATGGCAGGTTTAAGAGTGTGCACATATAATATAACACGTTTGATATGGTAGATTTGAGTGTGTGTACACATATATATGACAGGCCTGAGTATGTGTGTACACATATATGGCAAATTTAGGTGTGTGCACATAGTCGTGACATGTTTGTGTATATGTACATATATATGACAAGTCTTAGTGTGTGTACACTTCTATGGTAGGTTTGAGTATGTGTGCATATACATATGACAGATTTGAGTGTGTGTGCCCATGTGTCACAGTCCAGGTTACATCATGGAGAGATTGTGTCCCCTGCAGCATAGAGTCTGCTGACATGTCTTAATTTGCTTTGGTTTGAAGATGTGCAGAGCTATGGTGATGTCCAGAGGTCAGAAGTCCTGAGCACTGGGCTGAAACTGACCTACACAGGGTTTGTGAAGGTTTCTGGAAACTCCACAGCTCACTTTTGAAGCAGGGTTAGGAACCACCAGTGGCTTAGGGTGTGGACAGTACTTGTGCAGGAGACACACAGGCAGTCATCAAAATGACTGAGACTAAATATTTAGATTTGGAACATGTGTACACATGTGCATGCATGTGTGTGTGTATGTGCTGTGGGTGTGTAAAGCCATGGACATATCTATACATTTTGAAGTGTGATGTACTAAGTGTGTGATGGTCTGTGCTCAGCCTAGCAGTTTCCCTCCACAGTGAAGGCAAACAGCCCAATATTCTGACAGCAAAGCCATGCGTGCAACTGATCCTTTTAAATGATCTTGAAGAGTGCCTGTGCTAACGGCTGCCATGGGGTCACTTACAATAAAACTATTTTTCTATCAAAAGCAGCAGTGACTGCAAGCTACTGCTACGGGTGGTCACCCTGGAACCGTGTCAGCTTAGGACATGGGACTTCTTCCCAAACACGTTTCTGTTGCAGTTGTTTACATTTTTTTTTTTTCTCTTTTGGAGACAGAGTCTCATTTCATTATGTAGCCCTGGCTGGCCTTGTATTCCCCATAGCCCAGGACAACCCTGAACTCACAGTACTTCTTTTGCCTCAGGCTGTCCAGTGGGGTGTGTGTGTGTGGTGTGTGTGTGTACAAATGTGTGCCGCTGCCACTACATGGGACTCTCAAATGCTCCTTTGCAAGACCTGCCTGTAAACGGATCGCTGTGGAAATGTGGAGTCCTCGCTTTATTTAAACTGTATTTCGCTGAGAACACTTGACTTCCAGGCATCGAGAATCATCCAGCCAAGGGATTGTCTGCTTCAGACCTACCTTAGTGCTATCATCTAGTACATCCAGCAGGGAGTTGACCCTCACTGCTCCAGTGCCCTCGGGGTCAAAAGTCTGCTTCAGTTCACTGAATTCTGAATCATTTAACTTCGCAACCACGCAGTTTAGAATGTGCCGAAGTTCTTCCCAGGTTATGTGTCCGCTGGGAGTCTGAGCAGGAGAGCATAAACAACATTGGAATTTAAAGACTGTATATTTTCAAAGGCAGACAAAACTCTGTGCATACTCAGCGCCAGTGAAGCATCAGCTTCGGCAGAGCTGAGCCAAGACTTGACAACAGCAGCCAATGACCACTATGTGACCACATGTGATGGGGACAAGGGACAAGTGGGAGCCGCTGAGACTTTCTAAGGATCTCCCCAGGATGGCTCCTCTACCAGGAAACAAGCAGGAAGTGGCCCAGAGAAATGAGGGCCTTTCAGAGGACACAGGCTAAGCCCTTTCCAGGGGTCTCCACCTCCTAGTCCTGCCTGTTGTTTCAAAATTTCCCAGTATTTCCATTACAGCTTACCAAATTTACTCAGAATATTAGTCAGATGTGTTTCCTCTATCAGGAAAGTCATGGATTACATAGATGGACTGAGAAAGACATTTCTTCCATGTTACATAAAGAAAACCCTACAGGCAAAAGCCTTCCGAGCATGCGCATTCCCATGGAATCTAACACTGTCGCTAAGTTAACTAAATATGAAAATGAAGAGACTCTGTTTACTGGAAAGAAAGGACTACAGGGCCCCTACCTCAAAGAGGGACATTCCGAGTGTCACCAGCAGCCAGCATTGACTGCCACAGTGTGGTAAGATGTGGATCTGAAAGCTGAGAAGACCACACTGTTTTTATTTTTTAAATTTATTTATATATGTGTTGTGTGTGTGTGTGTGTGTGTGTGTGTGTAGCTGCGTGTGCCTGGTGCCCTTGGAGGCCAAAAGAGGGTGTCAGAGGAGTCACAGGAAGTTGGGTGCTGGGAACTGAACCCAGGTCCTCCAAAGGATCAGCAAGTGCTCTTGAGTGCTGAGCCGTCTCTCCAGCCCCTGAAGTTCTTATTTTTATTAATATTTCTGTGTACACATGTGATATATGTACACATGAGAGTACAGGTATCCTGTGTCATGTGTGAAGGCCAGAGAAGGTTATCAGGTGACCTGATGTCCCTCTACCTTATTGAGACAGGGTCTCTCTGAACCTGGAGTCACGCTGGCTGCCATTGAGCCCCAGAATCCTTGTCTTCTTCTGAACAGCACCCAGGTTACAGGTACACAGCCATGCCTGGCTCTTTACCAGGTGCTGGGAGTTTGTACTCAACTTCTTATGCTGTACTGGCTGGTTTTATGTCAACTTGACATGAGCTGGATTTATTATCACAGAGAAAGGAGCTTCAGTTGAGAAAATGCCTCCATGAGATCCAACTGTAAGGCATTTTCTCAATTAGTGATCAAGGAGGGAGGGCCCCTTGTGGGTAGTACCATCCCTTGCTGGTAGTCTTGGGTTCTATAAGAAAGCAAGCTGAGCAAGCCAGGGGAAGCAAGCCAGTAAGTAACATCCTTCCACAGCCTCTGAATCAGCTCCTGCTTCCTGACCTGCTTGAGTTCCAGTCCTGACTTCCTTTGGTGATGAACAGCAATGTGGAAGTGTAAGCTGAATAAACCCTTTCCTCCCCAACTTGCTTCTTGGTCATGATGTTTTGTACAGGAATAGAAACCCTGACTAAGACACATGCTTTTACACACTGGGCCACTCCCAGCTCTAGAAGTTGGCTTCTCTGAGGCACACTGAACTAAATGTGCCTGGTTTGGGTTTTAAATGATAATCGGTGTTCAAACATCCAAAATCACAGACAACTTACTGACTTCTGACATGTGCCCAGCATTGTGTGACCGCCATCACAGATACTAGGACATCACCCCCAAACCAGCCTCCTGAACATCTGTATCCCCTCCCCAACTCCCCATATCGCATTCCTTTTCAATCCTGACTGGTACTGTACCGACACAGTACACACCACTTATCTCTGTCTGGGTTATCTCCAGTCTGACATGACAAACAGTGTTGCTTGAAACACGTTACATGTGTCTTTGTGTGGAAGTGCCTCTGTTTTTCTTGGCTGATACCTAGGTATGGAATCATTGGGTCACATGGTCCATCATTTGATCTTTAGGAAACTGATGACACTATCCTTCGTAGCCGCTGTATCAGCTTTCGTTCCCACCAGCAGCGCATGAGAACACCAATGTCCTTGCATCCTCACCAAGTAGGACCCTTTGGTTACCTCGTCTTAATGGACAGGAAGTAGCCTCCTGACCGTCTGTCTACTCATTGGCCACAGTTAACTTTCCTGCCTCCCGTGGGTCTTTCCAGAGAAGGGTTCAGGTCCTTACCGAACTGATAATTAATAAGGTCTTCTTCAGGGCTGTGTAGCGCTCCTCCGAGGACCTGAATAACTTCTTGATGATATTTTCCTTGCGAGACCGGTTTCTAGCTTCAGTGCTACCGAGGGGCAGGAGATACACAGGAAGAAGACTGCACCTCAGACTTGTTCTTAGAGCAAATGTCAAGTGCCCTACAACTCTCACAGGACTGGCTGTGTGGGGCTTTTTCTTCAAAAAGGGTAGTATATAAGGGCAGGCCTGGTTGCTCAGAGGGAGCATCATGAGGTGTGCCTCTCATGCTGACCAACCCTAGTTAGACAACTTTCAAATCCAGCAAGGAAACCAAAGATTGCTGGACAACAGCACCCTGGGGCGGGCAGCAAACTATAGCATGTGGGTCTCACAGCTGAGGGCATGGGAAGTCCCAGCCTCTGTCCTCCAGTGACTATGCCAGGGCTACTTGCACACCCTCAGGACCTCTTGTCCTTTCTCACCTCTGACTTTTCACCCTGATGTTCCGTCAACCATGAGTGTTCTCGGAGGCCATGGCCATCCACTTTGAGAGCTGAGGCTTCCTTGGAAACTCCCATCAGAAAGGGAGACCCGGCCCTTGTATGGTGCTTTGAAGAAAAATGGCCTCCACAGTCTCATATATTTGTGTGCTTGGTCCCCAATGGTTGAACTGTTTGGGAAGGATTACGAGGCGTGGTCTTATTGGAGGAGGTGTGTTGCGTGGGTGGGCTTCGGAGTTTCGAAAAGCCTGTGTCATTCCCAGTTAGCTCTCTGCCTCCTACTTGTGGATAAAGATGTGAGCTGTCAGCTAGGGCTCCTGCACCACGCCTGCCTGCTTGTTGCCAAGCTCCTTCCCATGATGGTCACAGACACTAATCCCCTGGAACCATGAGCCCCAAATAAATGCTCTTTTTAATAAGTTACCTTGGTCATAGTGTTTTGTTATAGCAACTGAAAAGTATGATACCTCATAAGAAAGCTCTGCTGTAGGCCTCCCATTCCTCATTACCTAACAGACATCCTTTGCTCCCACATGATTTGGCACAAGAGTGGATTACTCACCTACAGGGCCATTCCCATGCTGGCTAGGGATCCGATGCAATGTCTTAGTCAGCTCTGCAACGTCATACCTACTACCTCTTTTCAGAAATGGACTCACTGTGGCTCTGTGCCTCAGGATCATGTGACTAAATGTCCTGTGACATTGCCAAGGGCCTCCTGGGAGGCCCACCGTCCCCACTGGAGGACTGCTGTGTTAAAGCCAATGAAAGCCAACGGCTGGGCATGGTGGTACACACCTGTAATCCTACATAGAAGGATAATGTATTCAAGGTCAGCCTAGGTAACACCGTGAGACCCTGTCTCTAATGAAAAAAAAAGAGTATGCTACAAATATATAAAACTTTAATTTTATTCTGGACAGCTGGCTCTAGACGAGCTGCCACCAGATAAGAAAATTGTAGGAAAATGGAGGTGACTGCTTATGACGTGGGCTCACAGCTGCCTCCTAGCAGCAGGGCAGAAGGACTCTGGACACTTGGGAAGATGGTAGCCAGGGTGGTCATTAAATATCCCTGAGTCCTCAGGCAGGGTAGGCCCCAGTGACACAGATCCAGAATTAACTCTGTGGTGCCTTTTGCTTTACAACAGGACAGAGTACCCTCAATGCTCGTGATGAAATTATGTACATACTTATGTATGTATGTATGTATGTATGTATGTATGTATGTATATGTGTGTATGTGTGTGTGTGTGTGTGTATGCAATAAACAACAGCAACAACAACAAAAACACCTTTTCTATTTTACTCATGGCTCGAATCAATGAAGATCACACAGAAGTATAAACAAGAGACTCTCTGGGAGCTAAAGTCTAAATTCTAAAGGGTCGTCTCAGTCTTTCTGTCTTAGTTTCTGGTTCTGACTTGCCACTAGTTGGAAGTCACACAGACATTAGCGGCAACAAACACTGGAGCCTGAGAGAGGAGAGTGACTGGAGCAGCACAGAGTCCCAGGAAAGCGGCTTAGTGTGTCTTTGTCTTTCCATAAAACACACAGCAAGTGTGTGCTTGTACACGGTCTCCCAGGGACACACATGGAGATGAGGGACTCCTGTTAGCAGGTGGGTGTGCTGGAGGGGCCTTCGAGCTTGGGGTGTGGGGCTCGGCTGGTATTATTTGGGCAGGGTTTTTGTTTGTTTGTTTGTTTGTTTGTTTTTCTCTCTAGAAATGAATGAGAATGCCATCCTTATCATTTAGGGAAATTTTAAGCAAGAAAAGGGAATGCAAAATCATTTATAAACTGTAAGTGCTAGGTAGACATTGACAGCGAAGACAATTGGCTGCTGGATAAATGAAAAAATACATAATCTAATACATATTGTGTGAAAAATAACCTAATACATATTGTGGTGTATAAACTGGGTTTTAAACATACCTGCTTCTTTTCTTCAGGGGGATCGCCTTACTGATTTCCAACCCCCGCCGCTCATAAACTATTGTTAGAAACTGCTTCCAGTTGACTTTCATGGTGGTTTTAAGTCCAAGTCTGCATGAAATGAAAACAACATTAAAAACAGGTTTCCCCCACCCCTGTAATACCACATGGATTAGATACTTAATATTGAGTCAAAACCAGAAGCTGTGAATTTATATGAAGTTTCAAATCTAAGGCAAACAAAGTCATTTCGCAAAATAGCATCACCGATTGATTCCTTAAAAGCAAGGAAAAATATCAGGATTGTTAACACCCTGTGTCGCCATGTTCTGTCAATGGTGGCAAATTCTGAATGAAGACACAAAGGGATTTGGATAAAATTCTGATGTCCATGAAGTAATCTTTCCAAACTCACTACTTGATGATCTCCATTACCTTGGTTGGCAGGAATGATGGCTCGTTAAAGGATCTGGTGACCTCAGCTTAGAGGCTTGTGACTGCTCATTGTACGCAGCAGAGGACGGTACAGGGATTTAGGGCAGAGCTTGTAGCTGGGGTATACCTCAGTGGTAGGGTATTTAATTAGCATTGCAAGGCCCTGGACTTAATCCCTAGCCCTACAAAGTAAACAAGAGTAACAATAACAATGAGTGTGAGCTTTGAGATGGATGGGTACCCTTAGTCATACAGGCAGCCCAAACCAGCATGTGAACCCTTACAAGTGGAGACAGCCATGGGCAGGTGGGGTGGGGGAGTGTAGGGGGTACTGTCACTCACCTCTGGGGGTTTCTTTCATTACTGTCTTCAGAAATGCCTTGAGAACTGTCACCCACCACACTGTGTGACAAGAACAACCTGCAGAGTGACTGTCTTTGTCCCTGCCTTTTGTAGACCAGAGAAACATCTGCCACCAGGGAGTTAAGATCATGTGTATCTCTGGGCCCCAAACCTCCACTTGTGATAAGGTGTCCCTCAGTCTGTGGTCACCATCTCCGGCATGGACTACTTCTAAATCTGAAAGGATGCTTCTTTAGGACAAAAATACCCACCTGTTCCCATCAGCTAGGTCACTGTATGCAAATCTGTTTTCTGTCAGCTCTGCCTTCCTTCCCCTGACTGACTTGTACCATTCAGCAGCAGGCTGAGCCTGTGTGCAGCCAACAGTCCACTGCAGAAAAGCCATCACTGTCACCAGACATTGGACAACTGGTGCCTGTCTCCCCAGAAATCCTCCAAATGAGAGTGGGGCTGGCTGGTCATGAAGGATAGAGGTGTCAGGGGTGGAGGGGTTACTGGTTAGCTTGAGACAGGGAAAGTCAGCCCTCACTAAGAGCCTCCATTCAGTTAAGTATTTCTGATAATGCTAATTGCATATTGATCTATGATATGTACACACACACACACTGAACATGACAAAACTCAACACACATGGCAAAAGCAAACAAGGAAGGAACCAATGCCTACAAGTTTCCCTGTGGCCTACACATGGGCACACATACACAGGTACACACGCACACACACAAGCAGGCACACACACTGTAATGAGAAATGAAAACATCAATTGCGATCAAGAACAGGCAAATCAAAACAAGAAACTATACTGCTGACTATCAAATTAGCAAGGATTCAAAGCATCCGTGTTAAGTGCCTGCCAAAACGCTCCTGTGAGCCTCCCTTGTAAGAATAAATTAGCACCTTTCTGCGGTGCATTTTAGCAATATGTAATATAAACCTTAAAATGGTTCAAGCCCTTTTGACTTGAGGGATGACAAGATGTATTTCAGGTTTTTAAAATAGAATTAAAATGTTTCTGATGCAATCTTCTGTGAGAAAACAGACCATAATTATACCTCAGACATTTCCAGCTATGAATCTACGCGAGCTTGTATATATGAGTGTGTATACTCACAGATCCTGACATGAAATAGAAAACGTAGTAGCAGCAGCTATCTCTGGCTACGTTAGCAGTGGCTACCTCTGCCTATATTAGTAGCACTGTTTCTGGCTATATTTGTAGTGGCTGTCACTAACTCTTATGTGAATAGGTAATCCATTTTTTCCTTTACAGTTTCCTTGTTTTCCTAATACACATAGCTCTATAAGTAACATGAATAAACACGCTTTCAAAAACATTCTTTCCCTAGAATTTCCATGAATAGCATAGCACTAAATCATAACAAGAGAGTCACCTCCAGATGGGACCTGGCTCTTGTCCTCTCTCTAGCACTCTGGACTCTTTATTGTCCTGGGTGACCCCTGCTCTGGATCCTGAGTCAACACCCTGCCTGCTCTGTGTGTCTTCCCCACCCAAGAACCAGGGTGGAGACTTACAGAAGAAGAAGCGCCGGATGCATCATACTGCGCATGGTGTGACAGTGGCTACCGTCAAAGGAGGTGACAAAGGGTGGCAAGAGCAGAGATCATTCATGTGGATCCTGAGAGCTTCGCTAGGAGGTCACGGGGAGGAGTTCTCTGCAGAATTCAGCAGTGAGGAGGGCAGGAGAAAGACTCAGATGGAGAGGACAGAACCACAATTGCTCACACCATCCCCTCCTCACTGCCTAAAGCTTCAACGTTGTCCTGATTCCCCTCTCCAGCCATGTCACCCTTTGGGCAGGCTTACAGTCTGGATATTAGGGGGTCTACACCTGCACTGCGGGCATTGAATCCTGCTTCTCCCAGCTACAACGCAATACTATGGTTTCCTTCTAATGAGCGTCCTGAACTTGGTGTGTCCAAAGTGAAACCCTTAGTCCTACCCATTCCCAATATTGCCTTAAACTTCCCTGAGCTCCTGTGGGACTGCGTACGGGTATCTGGTTCTTGGCTGGGCATGGGCTTAGAACCCCGAGACTCCAAGGAGAAATGGCAGGAGTTCGGCCACGCCCCAGAACTCAGGGTCCTGAAAAGCAGTCTAATCTCCATGGACCTACATTGTTCAGTCACGTAGGCCATTACAGCCCTCCCAAAGTGCACAGGTAGAGGTGTAACTACAGGCCTCAGGCCCTAGAGATTTACATACTAATGAAGGTCAGAGGGCGGAGCCAATTAAGCATTCCTCCCCAGACCCTTCCTACTTCTCCCTCCCTATTTAACTCAGGCCTGCCCTGAGTTTGGGGGGGTACATCCAGATCCATCCACCATCTGCCATGACAATAAACCCTTTTGGATCCAAGGACTTCCTCGTATCATTGGGGCCTGCCGCCACCGAAGCCTCCAGCCACTGGAACCTGGGACCTTCCTCCGGTATGTAAGACAGGTTGCCTGGAAGCCTCCAGGCAGCCTCCACCTCGCAGGTCCCGGGCTGCTGCCGCATGGGCCCAGGGCCTGCCACCGCAGGCCCCCCAGTTTTTCCCACAAGCTCCCTCCTACCTATGGCAGTCTCTTCCCTCTACAGTGAGCCCAGCCTGGCTGATGTCCTAGGTGTACACAGGGCCTTCTGCCTGCCCCTGTAGCTTCCCAGATCTGTGATCTCAGGCTGACTGCCATGTGGCCCAACAATGGGTAGTCCTCTGGCACCTGCCAGGTCTTCTGATAGCTGAGCATGGAATGAGAGGCCCAAGCGATACAGTATGTATTGCTTGGCTTCACAGACAGGACCGAGACCATGTTTCTTTGCCAAGGCCCAAGCTCCTGCTGGAGCACTCCTGCAGTTGTAGGCTAAAGGAGACACCGCACACCACCGAATGAGCAGAATGCCTCGTGCATGTGAGGATTTCTAGCCATAACAAAGGACCCAGGGTGTGCTTGGGTAGAACCAAAGTGCAGCCAGGTACAACTGGTTCTGAAGAGCTATAGGAAAGCCCCAGTATAGTGAATAGATGCCAGAGTTGAGCCTTTTATGTGGAAATTCATGGCCTTTGCCTAGGACACAAACACAGCCTCGCAGTCCTACCAGAGAGCTCCTGGATCAAGGACAGCCCTGGATACTCACAAAGAGTGAGCATGCAAAACAGCTAAGGCTACAACTGAGCTCCTCCCAGCCTGCTCCACGGCAGCAGCTTTCAACCTGTGCATCGCAACCCCTTCTCAGGGGTCACATACCAGATATTTAGGATTCATAACAGAAGCAACATTACAGTTATGAAGTAGCAATGAAATAATCTAATAGTTGGAGGTCGCCACGACGTGAGGAGCTGTGTTAAAGGGTCACAGCGTTAGAAGGTTAAGAACCACTGCTCTAAGGCGTCTCATTTAAGCCAGACAGGTCTGTCTGCCTTGGGCCAAGATGACTTCAATAAGAAAGGACAGCCCAAGCAAATGGGGCTCTGAAGAATGACAACCGTGGAAAGCCACAGGAGTCACGAGGTCTGCTGGGTAGGGCATAGGCTCACAGACGTGCCACGTGAGAGCCGAGTCCATTTCACAGAGGGGCCCTCAGAATTACAGTCTCATCCTGGAGCTGCTTCCCCATCTCCGACATAAGCCATGGAGATCGGGACTGTCGGTCAGTGTGGAGCCCTTGCATTGACTGGTATGTGAGGAAGAGCCACAGTGGCAGAAGCGGCTCCAGCGGGACAGCAGCTCACACCAGAAAATGGAGGAGGTCCTGCTTCTCTGTTTGCCTGGGGCCAGGGGAGACTGTGGTTACTGCTAATGAGTAAAAGAATGTGGGATGGTTCCTGCCATATTTCCACTGAAGTCACTGTTTAGCCAACACAAAAGCTACTTGGGCCTAGACAATGGCTGTGGGTACCAATAACAGACATCTGCACGGCCCTGCAATTTCCTTTGTAGCTATGGACAAAGTGACTGGCAATTTTTTGGTATCTCACAGGATAAGTTCCTGCATGTGGCAGGGACAGCAGTAGAACTTCAAGTGGCATTAAGACTGTTGACCCACCTGCTCTCTGTGGGAACAAGATGTGAAAGGACTCTTGACAGTTTCTTCACGCCCTGTTCTCCCATGCCTCAACCACCACACTGTACATTTGTAAGAATCAAATCATTGTAGGGGACATTTTCTGTTTGAGGTGCACTTAGAACTCATCGGAGTCACAGACAGGCAGGAGGCACCATGCTCCTGTCTTCCCTAGCTGCCAGCTGGCGCCTGTTTCTCTAAGCACTGTCAGTTTATCCTAGGGTTGAAAAGTTACAGGCAGTCTGTTGTGTGGTAGACCCTGGGTAAGAAAAGGAGGGACTCTCAAGGCCCAGATATGCATTAGATAAAGCTTTGAGACCTTAACCAATAGGATAAGAAATCGGAGCAGGGGTTGGGAGGATGTTAGACACGGGCAAGACTGGACCTTCCTGAATATCTCATGAGGAGGAGTTCAAGGTGTTGGGCCAGAACTCCTGCTTATCCCCTGCACAGGCTTGGAAACTCCGGCTGCCCTCCTTCTCAAGCCACACCCACACAGAGAAAACTCTTTACCCACTTGGAGAGAACTCCAGGCTAACAAGTCACCTCCACTGCTTGTCTCCAAGTTTCCAGCAACACACCCAAGAGTGCCCACCCAGGTGCTCCGTTTTTGACCATATATGGACACAATCCCAGTTCCTAACGGTCATGCCATCACTCCTCGCCTGGATATGTGACTTTGCTGACCTCCACCTGTGAGATGGGTGAGCCCACCTGAGAGCCACCTACGAATAGACCTGCCTTTATCTACTTTTAATATGGTCCATATCTGCATCACCCCTGTATCACAGAGGGGGGCAGAAAAATGCAATTAAGAATACAAACCTATCACTGTATGCCAGGCCAGGCCCACCAGCCACTTCTGCCTTTTCTCTAGGCTGAGTTTGACCTTGCAAGGTCATAAAGTAAACTACTTGCTTTTGATACTCTGTGTCTCCTTTACTCTTACTATGAAGTGCTTCTCACAAACTGATTGCAATTTTACAGTTACTGGACCTGGAAGAATGAAGGAAAAACAGCTCTAGAGGCTGTAGAAAGACCTGTGAGTTCAAAGGGGAGGCAAGGATGCCATGAAGATCAAGGGTTCCAGTCCCTGCAAAGAACCTAGGGTTTGGGATACTGAGGTCCGAGTCCTGTCGGTTGGAAGATGTAGGCAGCCAAATTAAGATGGCGCCAGTTCCCGACATGGCCAGCGCAGCGTCCTGCATAAACAAGCCTATTGTGCATGCGTCGGCCTCAAGCCCCTCCCAAGAGGGCTTATGCTAATGAGGCATGAGCCCTAACCAATCATGGGGCTTATGCTAATGAGGTATGGGCCCTAACCAATCAGAGGGCTTATGCTAATGAGGCATGGGCCCTAACCGATCCTGAGAGAACAGGCCGCCTGGCCCGCCCCCTTGGAAGGGTATATAAGCAGTGCATTTCTGCTGCTTGGAGTTCCCCATTTGATGAATGAAGATTGTTCCTAGAATAAAGAGCTGTCAGAGAAGAATCCAGGCGTGCCATGTCGTGTCTTACTTGCCAGCCGAGGAAGACGCGACAACTGGTGGCTCATATGCGGAGAGAGACGCGGCGGAGACAACGAGAGAGACCCGGCGGCTGAAGAAGACCAACGATAATGAACCGAGGACAACAACCTCATGAATTCAGAAACTGAGGTAAAAAGGTATATTTTTTAGTCAAGGTTCCCTGGTTTGGGGTGAGTCAAGGTTCCCTGGTTTGGGATGAGTCAAGGTTCCCTGGTTTGGGACGAGTTAAGGTTCTCTGGTTTGGGACGAGATAAGCTTCCCTGGTTTAGGGACAAGTTTAAGGAAAACGGCAATACAAGGTCCGCGGATTTTCTAAACTATGATATCTGTTGTCGACCCAGAGTGGGTTGGCTTGGGTATCGTAATAGTGCTTTTTCTGATGTATGGTCTTAGCTTGTACCTAAATTCTCATTGTAAATGTGAATCTGCTGTCCTAAAGGACCAGGAAGTTTTTGAGCAAATGAAAGAGGCTCGGTCAGAAGGCTCTGAGGCAGGCTCTAGTAAAAGAAACAAGGGACCAAAAAAGATAACCAACATTTACTCTAGTCTAAAAGATAAGATACAGAGAGCTCTTCTAGCTCTGATAGCTTAGAAAAGATAGAAGAAGGAAAGAGCTTAGAAAAGATGGAGGAGGACCTAGAGGACATGTTAGCTAAAATAGAGTCCGTGGTCCTCTCAAGGAAAAAGAAAGGCAAAATGGCGGAGAGGCTCAAACCACCGGCTCGGGAGACGCCCACGGCTCCGCCCTTTGGCCCGCCTCCCTATGTGGAGGTTCCTCGGGCCAGCCTAGAGACACAATATTCATTCTGCCCACAAACCTGGAAGGAAGCGCGTATGGCCTTTCCAGTTTTTGAAGATGCAAATCAACAAAGATATTATGATCCCTTAAATATTAAGATGTTAAAGACTCTGGCAGAATCAGTTAAGGCCTATGGCATTAATGCCTCCTTCATGCAATCCTTGATAGAAAGGATAGTGACACAGGCCATGACACCATCAGATTGGATGAGTACTGTGAAAGCCTGTTTAACTATGGGGCAGTATCTTGATTGGAAATCTATTTATACGGATTATGCCCAAGGGCAGGCTCGGGCCAACACAGCCTCAGGACAGCCCTTATGGAATCTAGATATGTTCTTAGGTCAGGGAAAATGGGCAGATAACCAGACAACATTTCCGCAGGCAGTGTACGGTCAAATTAATAACATGGCCGTCAGGGCTTGGAAGACTCTACCCAATAAGGGAGAAGTTTCAGGCAATTTAACAAGAATCCTCCAGGGTCCTACTGAGCCCTTCTCCGACTTCATGGCTCATATGATGGAAGCCGCAGGGAGAATTTTTGGCGACCCTGATACAGCCATGCCACTGATAGAGCAATTGGTGTTTGAACAGTGCACCAAAGAATGCAGGGTGGTTATCACCCCTTGGAAAGCAAAGGGTTACAGGCTTGGATGAAGGCTTGTAGGGAGATTGGTGGACCATTGTCCAACTCTGGCTTGGCAGCTGCAATTATGCAGTTGTCTAAGGGTAAAGGCAGGACCCCTGCTTGCAGCGGCCGCCAGGGACACTTTAAGAGTCAGTGCTCCCAAAGAGACAGGGAAAGACAAAGAGGCATTAAAATAAAAGAGGGATTTGCGTTGAATACCGGGTGACTTTATACCTTTGTGGGCCATCACACACACCTGGCCAGTGCCTATGCCGGTCCATTCTAACTCCCCGGTCCTCCCTACCTTTTTCTCTACTTCTTGTGCTCGTAATGCACCCTGTATTGTCCCAATGCTTGCTAACCTATATAAACTTATTCAGCTCTCTTTCGTCTCCTCTCTCAGGGGACTGTGTATTACTCCTTTGGTATATAACTCTTCTCAGTCTCTCAATCAGAGCCGCCTCCTGTCTGAGTACCTGAAAGGAAATTGGTCGAAGGAAGGCGAGGACCTATCCAGGAGGCTCCTGTCGCAGATCGCTACCCTGAATGGCACCCGCCTGGATCCCGTTACTTTGGAAGGACTTACCACTTGGGTCAAGAATGCCCTCAACTTTTTTAAAGAATGGGCGGGAGTATTTGTATGGGGAGTCGTTGTTCTCTTAGGATGTGGTTTCTGCCTTTGGTTTCTGTGTCGTTTGAGCCGTGACCATGCAAGACATAGGGCTGTAGTTTACCAGGCGCTGACTGCCATGGAGGAAGGTGCTTCCCCAACTATTTGGCTGGCCTCCCCTAGGGAGACCTAGTGGGGAACCTTCTGGACCCGGTATTGGCCTTCCAGGCATTATCCCTAGATCCTGACCATCTTGACCATTGCCAATGGTGTACATTCATGAGGCTCCTATGGCACCATTTTAATTTTTCAGAAGCGGGGAGTACGAGGAGTGCCTCGACTAGAGATGTTCTCAATCCTGAGATAGATTCTCTGAAAGCATGCTTGAGAGCATAGAGGTTTTGTGTCAAATACCTCTCCCTGAAAAAAGGCACAAAGGCGGGTATGGGGTGGTGCCCCCCCATTACAATGCCTTCAACACTTGCACAAGGGCTCAGACCTCTGCTTTCCACCACGACTGCCACAGCGTGCTTTCAAGGAGTGCCTTCCAAAGCCTTTTGACAATCACCTGATGTATGAGTTCAAGCATGCTTGGGTGTGGGAGGCCTAGGAAACGGATCTGAAGGGTCCAGAGGTAACCTACTTTAAATTTATAAAATAAATAAGGGGGAGATGTAGGCAGCCGAATTAAGACGGCGCCGGTTCCCGACATGGCCAGCGCAGCGTCCTGCATAAACAAGCCTATTGCGCATGCGTCGGCCTCAATCCCCTCCCGAGAGGGCTTATGCTAATGAGGCATGAGCCCTAACCAATCATGGGGCTTATGCTAATGAGGCATGGGCCCTAACCGATCACTAGATGAACAGGCCGCCTGGCCGCGCCCCCTTGGAAGGGTATATAAGCAGTGCATTTCTGCTGCTTGGAGTTCCCCTTTGATGAATGAAGATTGTTCCTAGAATAAAGAGCTGTCAGAGAAGGATCCTGCTGTGTCGTGTCTTACTTGCCGACTGAGGCGGATGCAACAGGAAGAGTCCCTGTAAAGGTTGCTGGTCCTTGTACCACCAATCACAAACAAAGAGATGCATTTGTGGTGCCCTGGGCTGGTCCAGTGATTCTGATCATTTGCATAAGGAAGCCATCTTTGCTGCAGATGGTCTAGGCAGGAGGGAGCCTGCTAACTCAAGACACTCCATGCTGCCTTCCATTTGTTTCAGGTCAAGGGTGACTCTGAATGGAGCAGCTGGGACCACTCAGGGACAGGTGCTTAGTAGACACTGAAACCCAGACAAGACCTGCCATGTAAACACAGACCGTGGTGGTAAGATCAGGACTATTAAAACTATGTCTTGTTTCCCATAATGCTCCAAGTCGACAGCAGAGAGCAATTAAGAACATCTTTGGCTAAAAGAAAGAGGTGTGTGGACCAAGTGACCCCAGCACCGTTCCTCGCGGGCATTCATGACTCTCCGCTCCTAGCTTAGCCCCAGTGCAGGCTGCTCATCTCAGTATCTGATAGGGCTTCCCCTTCACAAGGGAACGGCACCCTGAGTCTTCAACATTTACCATTTAAACTGAAAAAAAAAAAATAGGGTTAGGAACAAGTAGCTGACAGCACGGGGTGCCAGTGTCCTCTCTAAAGCCATAATGGAGAATAAACAAGTTGTCTTTATTTAGTGGAAGGGTCACTCCAGACAGGATCTACAGATCCTATAGAGAAAGGTTTGCGCACAGTAGAAAATCCACACTGATTGCACAGGGAATGCAGGTTGGATCGAATTATAAGCAATCATTTAAGATACGGCAAAGCAGACATCAAAACCAAAACCAGTTGGGTCATTTGGCTTGCTGTCAAGCCCATTGACCCAACCCCATGTGATGGAAGGAGACACCTGGTTCCTGAAAGTTGTCCTCAGACCTCTGCATGTGTGCTATGCCATGAGCATGCACATGTGTAGGGGTGGGTGTGAGACACATACACATACACACACATGCACACACACAAATGTAAAAAAAAAAAAAGAAGCTATGGATGAGCTATTTTAAAAACACTGGTGAGAGAAACAGTAGTTTAATAAACAGCAACAAAAAATAAATCATTGATTTGGAAAAAAATTAATTTGAACATCCAACTTATATTACAACAGATTGAAGTGTTTAATTTTAAGAAGGAGACATGGTCTAGAGCAGAGCTCCCAGGAACGATGAGTGACAAATTTAAATGACAGAAGACAACAAAGGAGGAGAAGACAGACGAGCTTGATTATATTAAAAGGCAAACTTGAAGATACTGAGTATCATGTTAATGGGAGGAACCAGCTGAGAGCTCTTCCAAGGATCAGGTTCTCCTCAGATGCATGCATGATTATAAAGAATTAAGCCTGACTGTGATAAAGTTCGCTTTAACCCCTTCTGCTTGAGCTGATGGCTCATTAGGATGTGAGGAAGATCCCCGCCAGGGGGGCAGAGTCACAGCAGGTTGGAACCTGAAGGCAGCCAACCTCAGTGTCAGCCCTGCCAAGACAAATTAACACAATAACAAGGCACCACTTCGTGCCTCCTACACGATCAATATTTAAAATGTTAATGAGCATCTCAGGGAGGGAAAGTGAAGCTGGATCACTCACAGTGAGCGATGGCCACTACTCTGCTAGGGTGTTGTTCTGCCGAGGACGAGGACGGCTGGGCAGTCCTACAGAAACCTGGCTTCAGTACAGCCGAGTACAAGGTCAGCGGCTTCCCTAACCTGCAGGAGAGATCAGCCAGCGCGCGTTAAGTATGCTCTGCAGTGGGCTGGCCTCTGACCTCCATGTGTGTGCTCTAACACAGGGACTGTGGTGTGAGTTCGTCCTCTGAGCCACACAACTACCATCTTGGGAAGCTCAGCTGTGTTTTCTCGCAAAAGATCCTCTCAGCTGGGCCTGTTGACTGTCTACAGCCCCTCCGAAGGGTAGGAGGTTATGAGACCATCACCGGAGCATCCGCCCCCTTATCACCTATTGTTTGCAACTCTGCCTTAGCTGCACTTGGCCACAGGGAGAGCAAGAGTGTATGGATCTGGAACGACGAGGGGAGGGGCTCCATCTATGTAGGTGAGGGGAAGTCCTCATTCCTGCTGGGTAAAGGCTTCCCAGGTGTCTGTTGGGGTAGGCACACCCATGCACCTCACCCATATTCTAGGAAACCCAATAAACTCATTGGTTTTGCAAAGTGAATTCTGGTGGAATCATGCTTTTGTTTGTCCTTGGAACCTTAGGAAAAGGGGAAACAGCAGAAATTTTAGCAACATGAACACAGATAGGGGGTGGGGAAGAAGAAGAAGAGAGTATCTCCCATCTTCAACATCAACAATCCTAAACCAAACCAAACAAACAAAAAATAACCATGAAAAAGAATAGCAAACACAGTATCAGCAGCAAAGATCGGAGGAGAAATACATCAGAGTCTAGAAAATGATAGAAGAGAAGATCATGAAGCTAAGAGGTGAGCTTTTGAAAAGTTAAACAAATGAGACTCATGGTTAGCTAGAATAAGGAAAAGAGAAGATACACACACATACACACACATATATACACATACACACAGACAGACACATACACACACATACACATATACACAGACACACATATACTCACACATGCACACACATATACACACACATACAGACACACACACACATATATACACATACAGACACAGATAGACACACACACATATATACTTACAGACACACACACATACACAGACAGATGCAGACATACACACAAACACACACACACATATACACACACACAAACACACACATACACACACACACACAAACACACAGACACACACACACATATATACACACACATACAGTCAGACAGAAACACACACACACACAGCACCTTTCTCTGAAGATGGAAGCTACACACACAGTGGATAGCAAGGAAGTCCAATAGATCCCTAGACTATTATGCCCCACAGTGCAGAGCCCTAGGAATCAGTCTTCCCAGACACATGCAACCGACCATGACTAAGCTACATAAAGACAGAAAACATAAAAGAGGGGGAAGGCTAGGCACAGTGGTACATAGTTATAATCTCAGGGCACAGGAAGCTGACGCAGGAGGACTCGGAGTCTGAGGCCAGCCTGAGCAACTCTGTAAAGTCTGTCTAAAAAACACCTTCTTAAAAAGTCAGCAGGTAGAAGACGCCTGGCAAACACCAGTTAGAAACATACTACAATTTCAATACTAGATAAATCAGGCATCAGTGATTCTTGTGAGAGATGGTCACACCTTCAGGTCTGTGCACGGGGGTCACAGGGGTCACATTGAAAAATGCTGTTTGAGTTTTGGAATGTTTCCGTACATAGTAAGGGACCTGGGAAGGGATGTCAGTATGTTTCATATGTTCTCATGTGTTTGGTACTCTGGAACTCTCAGCCCGGAGGCTACGAGACACAGGATTTCTGCATTTTGACTCGGATCCTTGGATGTCATGTCAGAGCTCAGAACGGTTCAGATTCAGGACCACTTCAAAATTTGAATTTTCTTTTTAAAATGTATTACTGCCTACGTGTAAATGGGGGGTGGGAAGGGGGCTCTGTCTGCATGCCTCTGTGCGCGTACAGAGGTCAAAGGACAACCGTGCAGGGTCAGGTCTCTCCTTCCATCTTTATGTAAGTCCCAGGGATCCGATGTAGGTCACAGGGCTTGAGAAGGGAGTGCTTTTACCCACTGAGCCATCTCCACTGCATCCCCGCAGCCCAGAATTGGGATTCTCGGGCTGCAGACTCTGTGGCATTCACTTTCAAGCTGCTCTCCGGGGGACTCTGAGTGGGGTCAAAAAGAAAGCCCAGATGCTCAGAAACTCTGGATCCCTGAAGAAGAGGCTCCGCCAGGACAATGTGGTGGTCACCTGCATCCCCGTGTGCGCGTCCTGTGTGCCTGCGGCATTCCTCACTCACTCAGCATGCCTCCCGGCTGGAAGCGGTTCGTCATCTACTTCGGCATGTGCAGCACCTAGCACAGTGCCTGCCAGAGGAAGATGCTCGGAAAATGTTAGCTGAATGACATTCCACGTGTTTGTCATAATAACTTCCGAGCCAGTAGCAAAGGTGTCTGAGACAGCCGTTTCTATTTTTAAAGTCAAAGCAACACAGTAGGCATGCCTGAGTACACGTGAAGAAGTCTCTTATGTGTGTGGATGAGAGTGCAGGGCAATGAAGAGCACTGGGCAAGGGGGAGGGGCATCTTCCATCATCTCTATTACATGGCCATTAGGGTTTTGAGGCTAAAGGGGGCTCTACATGGTCTCTAGCTATCCAAGAAATAAGCCCTGAAGTCGGTCAGCAACAGAGCTGTTTTCTGAGTCAGGGAGCCATGGACTGGACCTAATTTGCTTCTTGCTTTGGAAATCCTGGGTGGTCCTTCTCCACCATGCACGGCGCCATGAGCATGCCCCAGAATGAACCGCTGCGGTATGGCGCTGCTCTTCCCATACTCTCAGGCATCTTTTCTAGAGGACCTCAAAGCAGCCCTTGTCACTGAGAGTTCCACAGGACACTCTTTCCATTTGCTTCCATCTCGCTCCCTTGAGAGACGGCTCTTCGTGGGACTTGGACAAGAAAACAAGACGATGTGACCAGTGTTTTGTCTCTATTGTCACATCCCACCTGAAGGGCACAGGGGTTCCTTCTAGAGATCGGCAATCCTGGTGTCAGCCAAGAGGTAGAGGACACTGGGGCATTTTATCATATCAGAAAGCAAAAAGGTTTCCAGAGACCACGAGGGGTCCAACAACAGGACACAGGCACCAGCCGGTGAGGAAAGGCCCCACCTGCCGAAAGGGAACGCAAGTCTCTCCCTGTTCAGTAGTCAGTAAGTCCGGGGCTCACTGGTTTTGGAGAGCAACTCTTGCTAAGGAGGTTATCTAGTGTTGAAGAGACTAAGACTGTCTGTAGTGGAGGCCATTGCCTGTCCAAGCTTGTCTTGGAAGTCGCTGGCCAGATGTGTTTGGATGAGGGTTGCTCCAGCGGTTCCTGTTGCACCCAGTGAGACAGTGAGGCCCAGTCCGATGAGTAGAAGGATGAAGTTCTCTGTCTTCTTTCAGCTTCCTCCCATCTGCAAAGTGAGTTCTTCAGGTTGGTAGAGATAAACTGGGGAACAATTATCATGGGGGTGCAGGAGTCTTGGAAAGGGGGTTAATACAGGCACCTGCAGTGCCTTTGCACCAGAGGAGCGCAGGACACCCAGGTGAGGTGACATCTGGACACAATGTATCCAGTTTACTCCAACACTCAGGAGGCTGAGGCAGCCAGGATTCAAGTTCAAGCTCAGCCTAGGCTACAAAGTGACACTCCTCTGAGAATATTAAGGAGTTGGGGGTAGGAGGAAGGAAGAGAGAGAGAGAGAAGCAGGAGGAGAAAATAACTGCAATGAATCAGAACAGATGAGATATTTAAATTTGAGGCTCATAATAAAGAAAGGGTCATTAGGAAAGATTCCCATTGATCTCTGCTAAAGAGGCTGGAGAACCAGCTCCGTATTTTGAGAAGAGGCAGCAGAAAGACCAAAGCAATGGTGTTTCTTTGTAGTCTGTACCTGGCTCCATTGCTGCTGTTTTGATTTGTGTGAAGCATGAGCAGGCTAGTGCACACCTGTGAAACTTCTGTGACAATTCCTGCATTCCTCCTTGCTGTAGACAGGCCCTCGTTTGTGGCTGCACAAGGCCTGAGCTCATCCCAGGACTCTGTGACGTCCCATCTCACTGTCGGAGTGCCGGGTTACAGACGCATGCTACTGAGTCCAGCTTTACAGGGCCCTGGGGATCTGGATTCATGTCCTCACGCTTATATGGCTAGGGCCTTACCACTAGGCTGTCTACCCAGTCCCCGACTCTCTGATCTAACTGTAGAGAGGGCACAATCCCATCACAGAAGCACTGTAACACAGCAGAAGTACAAACAGAATATTACCACCTTCTGGTCTCTAGGGAACCATGGGATTCAGGTCTGATTGACAGTGACAGCTAACATGAGCAGACAGACAAGCTGCACACACATCTCACCAGTCTGTGGAGCTGTCTTGCCTAAACCAGATAAATAAAACCATATCTATGAGTCCTCAGAGGTGCCAGTTCAGGGCAGGGAGCTACAGGAGGGATGAAGGACCAGAGAAAATGGTACTACGGCAGGGAATGGTACTGTGGGTTACAACCAACAAATCCAGGCTATCAGAAACTCCAAGGAACATTTAGTCTACCCTTGTATGAAAAGAACAGGAGGGAAGGAAGCCTGCAGATTAACAGGGAATCAAGGAATGCAGATAGTTTTATGTATACTTAACGTACAGCTGCAGTCATTTTGGAAAAAGAAAATTTTAATTTATAAAATACCCACCACTAGACTGCCCTGTGGACAAGTTTGTGGGGTATTTTTTTTTTATTGATGTATAAGGACCCCAGTTCACTGGGGGCGATGTCACTCCCTAGGCTACAGGCAGAGCAAGTCATGAGGACCATGGCCTCTGCCTCTGTTCCTGCCTCCAGGTTCCTGCCTCAGCTTCCCTTGGTGATAGAGTGTGACCTAGAAGCTTTGGATGAAATAAATCCTTTCCTCCCCAAGTTGCTTTTGGCCACAGTGTTTTATCACAGCAATAGAAACCTAACTAAGACGAGGTGAGCCACGGATGGCAATGTGCAGATTTGATTTAGATTCTGAACTCTCAGATACTGAGAAAGAGAACAGGAGGCGAGCAGCACACTGAACCCTAGACGGCTATTTATTAATAACACTGACAGTCCTGTCTGGTGCGAAGACTGTCTTGGCGTTATAAAGAGTTGGCATCTTTTGGAGGCTTGAGGTTTATTCTCACAGACACCAAGGGGGAGGCAGATGAACACAGGCTCAAAGGCAGTGGCCAGCATGGGCTGGTGGTTCTCAGAGCTGGCGAGTGAGCTCTACGGTAGGTCTGTAGCCCTTTTCTCTTTGCCTTTGCATATGTAGGGAAATCTCAGAAGCACAGAGTTTAAAGCACTAAATAAAATATAAATAAGGCTCTGCTGTGTCGTCCCAGCTGATGTCTGGGGGAAAACCTGTCAAGAAACGATCGTATTCTTACCTTCTCATTAACTGGATAAAAATCCTCCTCGGTAGCCGGTATACAAAGGTATCAAGGACAACCTTCAGGTAATTCAGAGAGATGTAGCCACCTTTGGAGGTGTCTCCTGCGCTCAGGGCTTTCTCGATCTTTTCATACGACTTCGAAAACTGCAAGGAATTAAAATTCGAGGGTTGCCTTCAGTCGGGTGAACATCCTGCAGCCGTCCAACCACGCCATGTTTTTGTTTCTGTTAAACCAAAACCTCCTCACATCCCATCTCTGAAAACTGATCAAAAAGGTTACTGTGGCATGTACTGAGCCTCAAATGTTTAATTGATGAGCTCACTACAAACAACAAACACCCTGCTCACAGCTGACAAGTTTCTCAGGGAGGGACAGCGAGGATGATAATGTTACCTCTGACTGGAGTGCTAAAAATACTCTGCAGCTCTGCCAGTGTAGCACATCTTAATATGCTTCCTGTATCCCCTACCGTGAGCCCACTTCTGATTAAGTCAAGCCACCAGGCTCACAAGCTGGGAGCATTTTATTAAAAATAGAAGTTGCTTTTGTTGCGTGGAAATTGATTAATATAGGGATTACATAAACACAATAGACACTGAACACCCATAAATCATGGTTTTAAAAGGGAGGTGATTCCAAGAGAGTAAGCCAGTTCTCCTCTGGGACTCCGAAGATGCAGGGAAGTTGGTTCAAAGCTGTTGTTCATGACTCGTTAAAAACACTGCAGACACTGGTTATCATTTACAGAACATTGCTATTTATTAGTAGCCGATAACTATATTTCTTTGCAACCGTCTCAGCTTGTCTGGATTCAGTTTTTTTTTTTTTTTTTTTTTTTTCCTGTTAACTGGGAAGAGATGGGAAACTTGACTAGCCACTAGTTTGGCGTAAAAAGTAGGTTTCTGTAAAGGAGTCTGGAACATGGATGTACTTGCACAGGAGTCTCTCTCCACCCAGGGAATAAGAAGTAAGTTTTGAGATACTCCTGAGTGGGAGATCTTTCAATACCAGGAGGGATTAGAGGGCCGGGGTGATGGCTCTTGCTGAATGAATCGGCCTGGCCACAGTACAATCCCTGACACCCACATAAAGAGTCAGATTCTGAGGCCCGCAGGTTAACTCCAGCACTCCGACAGCAAGGTGGGAGGCCCAGAGTCATGACCAGAGTCTGGAATACACGGCACAGAGATGCACATCACACCGTGTTAATAAGGTGGAGAGAAGAAGCAACTCTCAAAAACTGTCCCCTGACTACACACCACACACACACACACACACACACACACACACACAAAATTTTAAAATCCTAAAAATATTTATTGATCCAAATCTCTTAGAAAGGGCCTAAGCTTCCAAGAAAGAATGAACATAAACTTTATCTAAGATTCCCTGCTTTTTCTATGGGAGGGGGTGTCGTCTGAGCCCTGCCTGGGGGAAGAGAACTGAGAGTCCTGTGTGACGTGTAGTCTTCATGTATTTACTGGGCTAAGAAAAATCTATCTTTTTTTTTTTTTTTGAAACTGGGTCTTACTCACTATATAGCCCAGGCTGGTCTAGAACTCTCTATGTAGACCAAGTTGGCCTCAAACTCACAGAGATCTGCCTGCCTCTGCCTCTGCCTCCCGAGAGCAAGGCTTAAAGCCTTATGCCACCACACTCAGCTAATGGAATCTATCTTAATACCCCAGATGCACATGGGCTTCAGGGAGGCTTTTTACATGGCTTCTGCCATGACCAGGAGCTTCTGGAAAAGGTACAAGAAGCGTATCTTGGTGACATCTGGAACCTCCAAAACTCCCGCTGTTCATTAAAGATTGTAAGGCTTCGTGTCAGAGAAGCACAAGCAACTCAGCAAAGCACACAAAGGAACCAGAGGTATGAGACACCTCGAGTCCCCAGCTCTGCCCTCTGAGAGCCCTCGATGCACCCATAGTTACAAAGATCATTTTACAAACAGTGAGTCATGCCACACTTTCAGACTGGATAGATGTCTTCCTCACTTAGCAACGTGTGTTGAAACATGCTCTTAGGAGTCAGTGCACACCTCTGTTGTTCTTTTAGGTGACACATGGCATACTGTAACATCAGTGATGGGCCAGCAAAAGCCGTGGTCTGCTCCCATCTTGATGCAAGCGGCTCTATAAATAAATACCTCCACACACCCCTCCCAGTGTGGAGAGCAACCTGCCCTTCTCTGGCTCACTACTCATTGTTGTATTTACAGCCGAGGGCATTTGTCTCTCACCCTTCTCCTCTGCCAGGGCTGGAGGACGCAGGACAGCAGACCTGGGCCTGGTTTTATTTACTAATAGTGACCCAGAATACAGCACAAATTTGGCATGTGGTATGCAATATATCTAAGAGTGGATATGTTACATAGGGGAAAAGTTCTAAACAAAGGTTGTAAAATATAAAAAGATGCTCTATGCCTTAGCAGGAAGAATAACAACCCTCAAGACCCCAGTGGAGACTGCATCAGACGGGCAAATGTGAACAAGTCCAACCGTGTCAGGTGGGCTGGCCTGTGGAACAGAACTCTGTATGCTCACGGTGGGTGTGCAAACGATCATGGGCAACAGGAGGGTGCTTCAATTAAAAACAGAAGCATGCTCTAGAGCATCAACGAGACAAAGACTGCACGTTTGGATGGTATTCTGAGGACACACAGCACTGTTTGCCAAAGCTATGCACATTCATGGTGGGACCTAATGACACAACCCAAATGCCACCACAGAAGATGGGACCTATGCAGTGTTCAGAGGACAGACACTGTGTATGGTGGAGGTGACACACAGTGCAGAAGGTGGTAACACAGACACTGTGCAGGAGGAGGTGACACACACATTGTGCAGGAGGAGGTAACAAAGACACTGTGCAGGAGAAGGTAACAGACACCCTGTACAGGAGGAGGTGACACACACACACTGTGCAGGAGGAGGTGACACACACCCTGTGCAGGAAGAGGTGACACAGACATTGTGCAGGAGGAGGTGACACAGACACTGTGCAGGAGGAGGTGACACACACATTTTGGAGGAAGAGGTAACAGACACCCTGTGCAGGAGGAGGTGACAGACACACTGTGCAGGAAGAGGTGACACAGACACCCTGTGCAAGAGGAGGTGACACACACATTGTGCAGGGGGAGGTGACAGACATTGTGTAGGAGGTGGTGACACACACTTTGTGCAGGGGGAAGTGACACACACTCTGTGCAGGAGGAGGTGACACACACACTGGACAAGGAGAGGCGATGACAGACACTGTGCAGGAGAAGGTGACGCAGACACTCTGCACAGTCAGTGACAACAGAAGACTTCATCAGAATAGTGTCAGTGAAGCTGCATTTCAACATGGGTGTACCACATCCTAAGCACAAACAGAAAAAACAAAGCACTCTGCAACGTGCCAACACAGCACAGAGTGTGCATGGCCGGGGCCAGACAAGCGCACAACCAGCGAGAGACGAGCTTACATGGGTCATCAACAAATAAGCACCTTTTTTGAAAATGTCATGCAGTAAAAATGAGCAGCTATAACTAGGGATTCATTACAAGGGTGTCCTGAAATAATCAAATAGTGAAAGAGATGAGTGAGATATTAGAGCCGAGGCCATGGTAATAAAAGTGACCATATTACAAGAGGCAATAAAATCACAAACAAGAGTGAAAAGATGGGGGTCAGACAGCACTAACGGGGGGTGGGGAGGTGGAAGAATCTCAAAGCAGAGAAACATAAGACGAAAGGGTGCGGCCTGGAGCAGGTAACATGGTGGCCATCAGGGCAAGATGACCCAATACAAGGACAACTGGGGACAGTACTGAGGGAATGAGGGAGTGGAAGAGCAGAAGAGGGTGGGACAAGGTGTTATGACCCAGGATATTCACAGAGTCCATGAGGCCCTGAAGCTGAACATCTAAAGAATGGGCTCACGTTCCAAGAAGTGTTGTCAAAATGTTCTGAGCTAGGACAGAGTTCAGTGTGGCTTTTATGTTTCAAGGGTCAACAGAAGAACACGTTTGGGGCAACTGAAATCAGCTGCAGGAGAGCCATCAGGATGACTTCAGAAGCTTCACGGCAGCAGCAGAAGCCAGAAGGCAATGGAAAACCACACACTCCATTATGATGAAATGAAATCATAGTACGGCCATACACAGCCAGACTCTGCTCAGATCTAAACACACACAGCTTCCTAGGTACGGGTGCAAGGGAAACAGAGCACTTTCTTGAGGAAATTACCAGACAATGAAACCCAGCCAAGCAAGAAATAAATCAGGGAGAGAGAGAGAAAGAGAGAGAGAGAGAAATATGCCCAGAACACCGAACTCCACTGGTGACCACCAAACATGGCTGAGGATGAAAGGAAGACCAGCCATCTGGGGACTGCTGTAACTGTACAGAATATAAATATTACCAACTCCAAGAACACAACATAGACACCAAGATCTGTGGGGTGGGGGCTGGGCAGAGGAAGCACAGCAAGTGTCAGTCAGTTGTCACTTGTCACCAAGTTCCACGGCAGCGAGCCAGCCTCTTCACAAACATCACCACCTCTTCAGCTCTGCCTGGTTCTCTCCATCCCTTTCACGGTGTTAATGTCCCTTCAGGGACTTAATATGTCGTGTGGGAAACAGACATCTGAAGTTCCAGGGCGTCTTCCTGTCACTTGTGATTGACAGTACTGAAGCGGGTGGTGACAGCTGGGACCCCGGGAGCCACACTACTTGGACGCCGGGACACGTTGTGTCCCCTCCTCCTGACTCAGTTCTCTCACAGTGCCTATCCTGTGGGGACTGAATTGGTAATTCCAGGGCACCAGGGATTTGGCCTGGTAAGGGATGACCCATGGACAGGGTTAATCTTGATGTCACATGACACTGAGGCTTGCTTTACTCCTGGTAAAATCAAAGACATTTAAATTAAAAGTGCATGTTATCAAAGGAGAGTGGTTTGTTGTTGTCGTTTAATTTTTTTCTTTTGAGACATGGCCTTTATGTATAACTCAGGTTGGTCTGGAACTCAGATACCCCAGCCTCACCATTCCTAGCCCAGCACCACAGTGCCCAGGAATGACGCAGCAGTCTTTCCACACATGAACAAGAAAGAACTTGAATGGCGGTCACCAAATACAGCCTGGGATGCTGTGGGTGGGGATTGTGCTTCCGGGATGACTTCCTAGTCCCTGCATGTGCTTTTTCACACTGTTTTTGAGGATTGTGTATTCTCTGAAGGTCACATGCCTATGAATCCAATGAGGTCATTCGGCAACAAGAGACAATGAGCCCTGTCAGTTTATCAGCAGACATGAAAGCAGTCCTTTCGTGGTTCCTTTCACTGATGCCGGCTTTGTCTGTGTACATTAGGAACAGTTACGGAGGCTGGAGGGACGGTTCAGTGTACCGTTGCAGAGGATCTGAGTTTAGTTTCCACACTGGGCAACCCAAAATCACTCAGAACTTAGGATCCAGAGAATCCAGCGCCCTCTGCTGGCCTCCTTGGGTACCCACACACTGGTGCACATATACACACACAAACACATACATATAAATAAAAATAAAAAGACATTTTAAAAGGCACGGTTATTATTCATTTGTCATTTGTGCCATCATATTTTGCCAGGATGGTCTCATGTTCATATAAAGTTTTACTGTACAAAAATACGTTTTCATTTTCACACCGTCAAACTTTACCTTCTCCCTCATGGTTTTTAGGCTTTCCTTCATACGCGATAGACACTTTAATTTCAAACTTTCAGTTTTTCCCCTTGGCTGGGGCTGCAGCTTCAGCTTGGTGGTAGCGGTCTTATTCAGCATGGTCTGATACCCAATGCCACAAAAATCGCTTTCATCCACACTGCTCACTCGAGGTTTACAGCAGTTGCTATGTGTAGAGATTGGCTTTGCTGAGGGCTTAGTAGGTTACAAGTGTCTGGCAAACAAATGATCTCAATGATAATTTCATCACTAACAGTGATGTTATAGTGAATAATAATTTCATAGCTAACTTGCCCCTGTAAGTGCTTCACTGAAATGTCCTGTACTGTGTGTGTTAGCTGTGTGACAGTTAGCTTTAACTGTCATCTTGACACGACCTACAACCACTCAATGAGAGACTGTCCCTTTCTGTGGGAGAATATTTTAAGCTAATTAATGCAGGAAGACTCAGCCCAGTGTGGGCAGCACCATTCCCTAGGCAGGCCCTTAAACTGTGTATGAGTAGAAAGAATGATCTGAACACAAGCAAGCCTTGTGCCTCATTTCTCTCTGCTCTTGACTGTGGACATGATGTGACTAGCCGGAAGTTCATGTCTTGACTTCCCCACAATGATAAACAGAAACTGTAAGCTGAAATGAGCCTCTTTCTCCCAACCTACTTTCTGTCGGATATTTTCTCACAGCAACAGAAATGAAACCTGAACACTAGGCTCACTTGCTTGGCACAGCTTGACCCATTGACAGTGCCTTCCTAACCCACGCTGCCTGTCCACTGCTGTACCGGCT
Organism: Mastomys natalensis; assembly: GCA_021653895.1. Lineage (NCBI taxonomy): Eukaryota > Metazoa > Chordata > Mammalia > Rodentia > Muridae > Mastomys > Mastomys natalensis. The sequence goes on from JAJTUV010000102.1 coordinate 688,571, forward strand.
CCATACTGCCACAACTGTTACATCTTCACAGGGTATTTAAATATAGAAGGAGAAATTCTGAAGCTTAACTTTTCAAAAAGCGCTTATATAATCCAAATATAGAGACTAGAGATAATGACCAAGCCCCAACCCAAAGCTATAAGAGGCCTGTCCATTTATTATTCATCAACAACCAACTCCCCTTCATTCAATCAAGTTTTCTTTTATTTCCCACAACCAATTGTACCATTTCTTAATATGTTTTCTCTTTTCCTTTTGTGTGTGTGTGTGTGTGGTGTATGCGTGTGGTGGTGTGTGTGTGTGTGTGTGTGTGTGTGTGTGTGTGTTAGCCTGCAAGTAGCACAGAAGCTATACTTAGGATTAACTTCTCAGGCCGAGGAGATGGCTTTCTGGTTAAAAGTGCTATGAATATCAGAAGGTTGTGTTCAAATCCCCACCAGCTATGTCACAGCATGGCCATGTATGCCTGTAGCCACAGTGTTGGTGGCTGCAGACAGGCAGATCCTGAAATCTCACCCATCAGCCAGCGAAGGCAAAATAGAGACTATCAGTCCAGTGACCAAAACTCTATCCCCCTCCAAAATGGAGAGCAATAGAGGAAATCGGCTGACATCCTCTCTAATGTCTACATGGACACTCATGGGCTCTGCACATGCGCACATGTGTATAGACAGCAAACACGTACCACCAGACACATACCCACACACGCATACCTTCCAGACTCATACCTGACACCCACATATCCCCACTTCCACACTCCAAACCCACACCCCACACATTTACACCACAGCCCCCCACACATATACACATTCACACCCCATACCTCCACTCTCCCTTACACCTATGCACCCCCACATTCACACTTCACATTCCCACACACTTACACCACGTGAATAACCTACACATCTGTATCCCCACATTCACACCCTATACTCACACAGCCTACACTCATGCACCCTACACCTACACGTGCTGTACTCACACACCCTTATATACACACCACACACCCTACACACACACACCTTACACACACACACCCTATAGTCACACCACACACCCATGCCCCTCACAGTCAAACCCCACACCTACCCATCCCTCAGCCACACCCCATGCTCCCACACAGAATTAGCTTGGTCACTGTCGGCATCGCCAGTACATCCTGAGGAGAAGTCCCTGGCAGTCTGAGGGGTGCAGGTGGGAGCAAAACAAAGCTTCAGAGTAACACCCCGACAGAAGTGGTTTCTGCGGTTGCCAGCTTGCCTGTGGTCACTATTCAACTCTCACCTCTTGGCAAAAGGACTTCTCCAGGTCATCTAAGGAGTAGTTCTTCCAGATATCCTCAGACGACAAGGTGTGGAGCGGCCTACTGGCATATTTGCCTTGTTGATTCTCCCTGGAGGGTTCTGTTAAGAAAAGACCAGGGTGTATTATTCACATTGTAAAGGCTATTTCTGGACCATTTGCTTCTGATCATCACCTACTTGGCAAAAATTAAGATGAATGAACGGAGAAAAGGATGGGTCATGGAATTATTTATACTGAAATAGGCTGATGAGTGGGGAGAAAAAGAAAGGAAATTAGCCTTCTGTGTGTTACTGTACTCCAGGATAGACCGTGAAATGTGGGCTAGCCTTCTGTGTGTTACTGTACTCCAGGATAGACCCTGTGGGATAAATGTGATAAAATTAAGCCTGTGCAGTGGTAGGAAAACTAGGGCCATTTTGTATGGCATGGACTTCACCAGAGATACACCAGGGAAAACATCAAAGCCGGAAACCATTCACTGACAAGCAGGATCCCTGCAGAGAACAAGGAAATCAAGCAAGGAAAGCTTCTATTCACCTACAGAAGCAGGAAGTCAGCGCAGGGCCACATCTGTAATCCCAGCACTCAGGAGGCTGAGGCAGGTTTGTTCTGAGTTTACAGCAGTCTGAGCAGGTGAATGCAAATATCCAAAGGTTAAAGATAGAGAAAGGCACACAAAGAACTTAAAGTATAGTAAATGTATAAAAAGTGCTCAAATCCCTGGTCATTTTAAAATCCACTTACAACAGAAAGGAAAAACTACTTATCATGGTGAAGATTAAGTAGAAGGATGAGAATGGGAAGGCTGAGGGGCTCAGGGTTAAAGTTTACACAAGAGGACTTGAGTTCAAATCCCAAGCCAGGAATGGCTCTACACACCCATAAACCAGTGCTGGGATTTCAGAGAGATGGGGTGTATCAAGGGCTGAAGTGGTAAGCCCCAGGTTCAGTGGGTGTTCCTGCAACCAAGACAGAGACAATAGAGGCAGATACCTGGATAGTCCTCAACTCACACAGGAGAGTTTACCTGCACATATGTGTGCACAGACATGTACACCACACACATATACAGAGAGAGACACACACATGAACGTGCATGTACACACAACACACACACACACACACACACACACTGATATAGGACAATGGCAGGAAGCAGCCCTCACTTGGCACAGAAGTGATCCATGTGCAAACACTCTGAGCTGTACTATTCACTGTCTGTGCCACAGCAGACCACCCAGCGAAGGCGTGCATGTGAGGACACTTTCTACAGTGCCAGAGAGGACCCGATGCAACTCTCCCAGTGGTGTTCACAGGGAGCACATGGATGTCACCAAGGCTATGCGACAGAACACAGCTGTCAAAAACAAAGACCTGGACTGAAGAGATAGCTCAGTCACTAAAAGCCCTTGCTGATTTTGAAGAGGACCCAGGTTCAACTCCCAGCACCCGCATGGCAGCTCACAACTGTCCGTAAGTCCAGTTCCAAGGGATCTGATGCTCTCATCTGACATACATGAGGTGCACAAATGTATATAGCAGAAAAACATACACAATAAAATAAATGGTATAAAAAACAAGAGAGACCTGTCGGTGACACAAACATGACAGTTTCTTTGCAATATATTGTTTCATGACTTAAAGGGCACTTAACATATTTTAATTTTCATTTTCTCATTTATGTTTTATGTCTTATCTATCAATCATCCACCTACTTATGCATCACTAAAAAAAAAAATAACCTGGGAGGATCTGACCCAGCTGAGGTGTAGGGTGCGTAGGTCAGGGGGTTGGGTTTTTTGGGGTTTTTTTTTTTTTTTTTTTTTGAGTTTTATTCATTTGGTTTTTGTTCAATAAGCCTGTGAGCTTCTCATAGCAGAAGATGAAGTGCATCTCAAGTGTAGCCATCTTCTCTCTCATTGTCGGATGTGAAGAGGCACAAATGGTTCCCCAGATTTATTTCCTAAAATGTCTGCAAATAAGCCACAGCCAAATGAGGCACGCTTACTTCAGCGACAGTTAACAGGCTGCCAGTCATCTGGAATCCCACGACTCATCTCCAAGGGAGGAAAAGGAAAAGAGAGATCCTTCCCCAGGTCTCTCTGAGCTACAGTAGAGACACGGAGTCAGTCTTTCCAGCTAGGTCTTACAGTGTCTCAGAACAGACTGGGCTAGGCTTTGACCTGGCCAAGGTAGCTCTGGGTTCCCAGCAGGCTCTCTGGTACTTCATCTGACTCTGCCAGGGCATCCCACACATTCTCTATTTAAACAAAATGCAGGGTCCTGTGGGCTGCAGAGGGCGATGAGGCAGAAGGCCTATCTGGGAAATCCTACCTGTGAGATCTCATCTCCTGAGACACTCTCTCATCCCAGGACTCTCTCTTCCAATCTCCCTTCCTGTGATTTTGTTTTTTCTACAGAGTTTGTTTTCTTCATTGAGAGGGCTGGGGGTGGGACCTGAGTCCTTTCCATGCCTGGTAACATCTACAACACCCAGAGAAGTGCAAACATTAAAGGGCTCTAGGCTCCCCCAGGAGCAGCAAGCAGAAACTGTCCCTCGCACCCATGTGAATGCCTCACATGCCGGGATAGATGATGTTCTTGACATGCAAGGCAGCTATGGAGGCCAGTGTAGCCAAAATTAATAGAAACTGTTGTCTTATATCCAGGTAGCAAATTTCTGGAACTCAAACCAGAGGTAGGAAGAGCTGTTTATCAACATGTGAGCATGTTCTAGCAAATTTCATCCCAGAAGTCACCATTCACAGTGGAAGGTCACAGCAGAGGCAGAGCCAGTGCAGGGCATGAAGAATCAATTGGACTCATGCAAACAACCCTTATTAAACTAAATAGGTTATTTTTAAAGAATCATGTAAAACAGGCATGCACATAGGAGGGGGTGGGGAGAAAGGTTCTAGAAGAAGTTGTAGGATAAGGGAGGGAAATGGGGTAGACAGGATAAAAAAAACCATATATATATATATATATATATATATATATATATATATATATATATGCATAAAACTGTCAGAGGAAGTGAAATTTATTTTAGAAAATAAGTTTAGAAAATTTAGAAAAATTCTTTAGAAAAAGAATTATGTGTTTTCATTCTTAATTACAAAAGTGAAAGTTTAAAACAGATGCAAACAGATATGGATATTACTTCAGTTCTTAGACACCTGAGAATATCTTCCCTAAGTGCGAGACTACCGTACAGAAAAAAGTTATTGGCAAGGTACTGGTAGGTTAGGATGTCACACCAGAAGAATTAGAGGTAACAGAGTGGGGACTGCAATGTCTCAGGAGGTTTTTCCCAGTGGGAGTTCCCAAGCCGGTAACAGCCAGGACCTTGGACACAAGGGGCAGACCGTGTTCAACAAACATGCCACCTGGCTGTGACTGTTAGCTCTGCCTGCCCTAGTTACACAGACTTGAACTACTGTTTCCTTCCTAGCAAAATGAAGGGGGATGGTATGAAGGGCAAAATGAAGGGACGGTATCTGTCATGAGATTGCAACACATTGGATGAGTTTGTGCTCCTGTGACTCCTTATGGATCTCAACAGGTATCAGTTGTCCCTCAATTAGTAAGAAACTTCTTCAGTAATCAGAGGGCCAGAAAGAAGGGTCTCCAAGCAACACCAGGAGCTCTCGGGCAAATTAGAAAGGAAAATCACTCTCAGGACAACTTAAAGTACTGTTGGCTACTAACCTCCTGTGATATTTGCTGACAGGATGGATGTTAACTGTTGCTGCCACATACCAAAAATGTCTGTGTAAGATCACAGATGTGCTAATTAACTTGACTGTGGTAAATCATTCCACATCACATCAAAACATCATCAGCGTTAAAAACATAGCTGTTGATTATTCTCCAATAAAGTTGAGAGTTAAGTGTTCACGAACTGAGGAAGGCAGCTGAGTCCTATGTTCCCTTCTTCTACTGCCTGATCCACTGAGGTGTGAGCATGCAGCCTGCCACAGGCTTGCCTCCCTTGCCTAAAGGGCTGTGTTCTCTGGAACTGACCAAAACCAAACCTTTCTCTCAAGTATTGTCAAGAATTTTGTCAAAGCAAAACGAAGAGTAAAACATTCACAAATCACCACAGACAGGAAGATCAAACTGAAAGGAACACAGAGCAAATATATACACCAGAGGAAAGGATTAAAATAAAGATTATATCAAGTAAGAAGGAAGGGTGGGGGAGGGAGGAGAGAGAAAGAGGGAAGGAGGAACTGAAGGAAGAAGGGATGGAGGAAGGGGACTTAAGAAAAAGCAATGTTTTATGAGAGAAAACATTAAAAAAAAGTCTAAGATACATGTAATATGAATAACTGAGAAGAAAATCAAGCAATCGAATAGAACAAATCCTAAAGATGGCAACTCAAAAAATTATCCTGCAACAACAACAACTCAAGCCTTACCAGTGAAATACCACAGGATGGACTCGGGACATCGATCATTGGGGTCTGTGACTGGGTTTTAAATTTGTCTTGGTCTTCATTGTCTGCCTGACTGGATCTGGAATCACCCAGGAGACACACCTCTGGGCCTGTCTGTGAAGGAACCTCCAGAGGTATGCTGGGAGGAGAAAACCCCATCCTTCATGTGGGAGCCACCAACCCAAGGACTGGACCCCCATACTGAATCAAAAGAAGTCACCGAACACTGGCATTAAGTTCTCCCTGCTTCCTATCCATCAGTGGACACAACGTGGCCAGCTGCCTGGTTTCTCTGGTCTCATGCCTTCCACCATGAAGGACTATATCCCTCAATCAGGACCAAGTAAACCTTTCCTTCCCTAAGTTGCTTCTTTCCCAGTATTTGGTGCTGAGGAGCAGGGCTGTTGCTGTGATAAACACGCCTTTGGAAACGGTTTGTGCAAATACGGAAGTCTGGAGCTATCAGCTTGAGATGCTCTAGGGCTGTGAGTGGAGCCTGGAGCTCGGTGGGTTAGTCTAGTGAGTGTTTGGAAGACCTGACTGTGAGTAATAGTACAGACAGCAGGCAGGTGCCCATAAGGGTTCAGAGGGGAGCACAGCACGGCACAGCACCACGCACGCACGCACGCACGCACGCAGCCGCTTCCTACCCACATCCTGAAAATACAAATGAGGCTGAATTCAAGAGTGATGGACCTATTGGTTTGACAGAGGAAATTTTAAGAACATACTGTTTAGTCAGTGACATCATTACTGTTCCCTGCTCTCACCCAGGGTCACAGTAAGAGAGAACTTAAAACTTAAAGAGGAACAGAGAGCTGTGGGCAAAGCTGGGGGGTGGGGGGAGAGAGAAAGCAGCTGTGGTTGATTAAGGAAATCGGCAAGATTAAGGAGAAGCCTTCCACTCTGCAATGGGAACGACCGGTTTTGTCAGCAGGCCCTCACTGTCTCAGGGTCCAACTTGTGAATATGCAAATTCATTTAAAAGAAGAAAGACTGTGGTGCTTTGAATAGGAATGGCCCCCCCACACTCCCAGAACTCCTGTTTGAATCTTTGGTCCATAGGGAGTGGCACTATTCGGAGGTGTGGCTTTGTTGGAATGGATGTGGCCTGTTGGAAGAAATGTGTCACTATGGGGGCGGGTTTTGAGGTCTCAGTATCTCAGTTTGCTTCCTGCTGCTTGAGGATCCAGAAATCTCAGCTACCTCTCCAGCATGATGTCTGCCTGCAAGCCACCATGCTCCCTGCCATGATGATCATGGACTGAGCCTCTGAAACTGTAAGCCAGCCCCAATTAAATGTTTTCCTTTATAAGAGTTGCCGTCATCGCCATTTCTCTTCACAGCAATTGAGCTTGGACTGCCCAGCTGAAGGAGTTCCCTGCCCCCAAACAACTGCCTGGGGCAGTGTTGCTCCAGGTTCAGCCCCAAGGCACACAGAGCCCTCTGTGCTGTGAAGAATGGGCCAGACCACATCTCGAGCTGACACAGAACTTGGCACTGTTGTCGGCATGGTGCTGAGTCTGGAGATTTGCAAAACGCCAAGAGTTATGAAGGCAGGGAGGCTTGCACCAAAGTTCCAGAAATTACTGAGGCTGGACAGTGCTGGCAGAGTTGGATTCAAGGGCAGGAGATTCTGAGATGTCACAGTGAAATTGATGCCTAAGTCACAATGGAGACATCAGGACCATGTTAGATCTCCAGTGGAGTGCCACAGGCATGGGCTGGATCTGGCTCAAGAGAGAGGCTATGTGTGCTTCCGGCGAGGTAGGAGTACCCGTGCCCACTGGAATCAAAGTAAAACCTGCATGAGACTCAAATGCTGGGCATGGAGTTGCAGGGCCCAGGGCTTGTCTTGCTGAGGCCATTCTTGCATGTTGCTTCTCCATTCTACGCTTTGGAATGGAACCTCTTACTCTATCTGTATTAGAAGTATGCAACCTAATTATTTTAGACTTAAGAAATCTTGAGTCTCAGAGGAAACTTTGGGCTTTCAACAGTCTTTTAGAAAAAATTTAAATTACATTTTATTCATTTTTTAATTTGGTTATTTTTATTCATTTATTTTGTATACATGAATGTGTGTATGTGAGAGAGAGAAAGAGCATGAGAGAGATAGTGAGTGTGTATATGTGTGTGTATGTGTGTGTATGTGCGTGTATGTGTGTATGTATGTGTGTGTGTATGTGTGTGTGTTCTCTTCTTCCACCACGTGGGTCCTGGAGACTGACCTAGATCATCAAGCTCGTAGCATCTGCTTCACCAGATGATCCATGTCTCAATAGCCCGAGACTGGGCTTTTGAGCAGTGCTGAGGAAATTAAAGATTAGGGGACTTCTGAAGTTGAGTTGGATGAATGATGGATTGTATTATGAGGTGACCATGCCCTTTTGAGGCTAGTGTGGAATGTTATGATTTAAAAGCAATATGTTTGGGTATCAGTGTGACAAGGTGTCTTAGTTAGGATTTTACTGCTGTCACCAAGGCAACTCTAATAAAGGAAAACATTTAGTTGGGGCTGGCTTAGAGGTTCAGAGGTTTAGTGTATTATCATCATAGCAGGAAGCATGGTAGTGTACAGACAGACATGGTGCCAGAGGAGCAAAGAGTTCCACATCTTGATCTACTGATCTACAAGCAGCAGAAGGAAACTGGGTGTCACACTGGACGGAGCTTGAGCATATATATGACCTCAAAGCCCGCCCCCAAAGTGACACACTTTCTCCAACAAGGCCACACCTACTCCAACAGGCCACATCTCTATGGGTCAAGCACACACACACACACACACACACACACACACACACGAGTCTATGGGGGGGCATTCCTAGTCAAACCTCCACACAAGGTACATTCTTAAAATTGCTAATCAACTTGACTAGATTCAGAGTCAACTAGCTTTAAAGCACTTTAACATTCTTTGACTTTCAAAACAGTGTTTGAGATTACTTCAATGGGACAGAAGCCAAAGCAATATCCTGAGTCTGCGCCCTTTGCAAAAGCAGGATGTGAGAGTCTCTGTGGGGCAGCTGCTGCTGAGAGGTCCCTGTCCCACAAACTCAGCTCACACTGGCCAAGTGCAGATTCCGACTAACAAAGCTGTATAACAGAAACCCCAGGACAAGCACAGACGAGTGAGCCATACACTGGCTCATGTAAGAAGTGACATGGGATAAAATATGTTCGACTCATCCATGTTCCTCGCAATCATTGCTAATACTATGGAGAGAAGAGGGGCGAGTGAGAGCAAGGAACACAGGGAAGAAAGATGAGGATTGAGGATCGAACCAGTGAAGACATGGAAAAGGCTCTCTAGGTGATCTGACTGAGAACACAAGCCAGTAAGACCAGGGCTTGGTGACATGAAGGTAGACCATAAAGACTACATGGAAAGTGACACAACAGACCCCAGAGATGATGAGCCAGGTAGAAGCAGCAAAGGGAACGCTGGGCCTTGGCAAGAGCTGTACTGTATGGAAGACACAGGCTGCCCAAGGAAAACATGACACAGAAACTGTAGAGTAAGCACAGGAGAAAAGGCAGAGATGTGGACAGCAGAGATAGTTCAACAGAAGGATATGAGTCACTGTATCCTGATGCCCCAAACCTGGAAAATGCAAGAGTTACTAAAAAAAAAAAATATCAAACCAAAAAGGAACCCTTTGAGGAATTAAATTTGCAAACAGAAGATTCACCATGTTCTAGAAAATGTCTGCAGAAGGCTCAATGATAAGACATATCCTTCTCTGCTACTGAAACTCAACGTACAAAGTTTTACAATCAGCTAGAGAAAGCCAACCATCACTAACAGAGGGAGTAAGCAGGCCTCGGGTTCACAGACACAGGCAGGGGACTGGAGCAGGTGGCCTTCAGAAAGAGAAACATGTTATTCTTGGTTATTATATCCAGTCAAGATGGAAGCATCGTTTCCTTGGGTTTGTGTCTGGTTTCTATCCTGCTGATGTCCCCAAGTGACAGTAAATTCCTTGTAAAATAGCCTATGGCCTAATCTTTACAAGAGCTCCCTCGAAATCCTTCACTGTTAGCCAGTGCATGGGAAGGGGCCAGGGTGAGGCTGATGGTGCTTCTTTCTGAATGGTGGCATCAGTTTGATGACTTACTTCAGCCTTTGGCTTATCTGTGAGTGTCTGGTGGGACTTCAGGAGATGAAAAGAGATGACAAACCCATGCTCAGTCGTGCCTGGCACCTGAGTCCAAAGAGCAGAATTCTGGAACCAGCTCCCAGCAGTCTGGGTTAGCAGAACCAGCCAGAGTCTGGAAACAGTGGTGTTTTGGCTTGCTTGGAAGGCAGCGCTCTGTCACAGGTGTGCCCTGAGGGGATTTGCTAAGCAGTCTTATAAAGCACGACCAGACCATAAGGACAGGTTATAATCCAATTACAGGGAGTAGCCCTAGTCAGGGGACAGGAAAAAGTCCAAGTGACCTGAGTGTCCAGCTATGTGACTCAAACATTCTTCCCAATGAAGTGGGCCAAGCTGTTCAGAACTACCAGCAGCCGGACAGCTCCATGCAACCTGCTATGCAGCTGAGGAGACCCTGGGCAGGTGGGGAAGCTTTCTCTTTGAGGACAGCATGTACACACAGATGTATCTAATGTAGCCGAAAGCTCCTCTACTCTGTCCTCTCGCATTGGCTTCTTCCCCACCCATGGAAAGGCTTCACCATTCGAAATCTTTAAAGGTCAGAAGCAGCAGAAAGACGGACAAATGATACCCAGAGGACAGTCTGTGAGTTCGGGGGACATCCCAGGTTCCAGTCCTATGCTGACTCCATATGCATTTCCTCTGTGGAGCTCACTATTCACAGATATACATGCTTCTGTGTGGATTCATGTGTCTGTGTCTGTGTGGGGTGTGTCCGTGTTCGTGTCCTTGTGTGTCCCTGTGTGTGTGTGTGTGTGTGTGTGTGTGTGTGTGTGTGTGTGTGCAGTTGCCCTCAGAAGCCAGAAGAGGGTGTTGGATCCTCTGGAGCTGGAGTTAAAGGCAGATGTAAGGCCCCTGACATGGGTTCTGGAAACAGAATTTGGCTTCTCTTAAGAGCAGAGTGTGCCTTTAACCACTGCCCGCCCCCAGCCCCTTTCTTCCCTTCAGCCCTCACGTTTTTCTTATAAATAATGGCATCGTGGGTATCTCTGTAGTGGGTACAGTTTCAATATTGGAATATAATTCCTTAGGGAAGAACTACAAGGGAAAAACAAACAAACAAATAGTAAAACCCTTAGTGACATGCTAGGGAAGTCCTTACCTGCATTGGACAGTAGGTATTTAAAGTTGGCATCATTTTTAACGCTGAGATTCTTCAGGAAAGCGTTGTAGTCCCCGCAGGAGTGTTGTCGATGTTGTACTGTTTCAAGAACCTGAAACACAGACGTTCCTGAAGTCAGGCAGAGCCAAGGCAAGTCTGGACAGACACGTGCTTATTACAAGCTCTGCTTTATATGGGGCCAGCACGGATTTCTTCCTAGCTATAGCCACCCTTAACAATGACACCATGGGAAATACTGCTATTGGGATTCTTTAATGCAGATAGCTGGGGCTGGGGAGATGGTTCAGTCAGCAAAGCACTTGCTATGCTAGGGCAAGGACCAGAGTTCCATCCACAGAACCTCCACAAAACAGGACAGCCTGGCCATTTGTCTAGAATCCCAGTGATGGGCAAGTGGAAGCAGGTAGATTCCTCTGGTCACGGACCAGCCAGTTTATCCTCCTTGGGGAGTTCCAGGGCAGTGAGAGACCCTGCCTAAAGTAAGCAAGCAAACAAACAAAAACATCAAAACAACAACAAACTGTCTCAAAACAAAAGGAAAAACAAATAAATAAAAGGTAGGCAACCCCTGGGTCTCCAGATGCACACACGCACATATATACATACAGACTAAACATGCAGACACTTGAGAGAGAACATTATCAGCTTGCAGAGATACACACAGAGAGAGGGACCGAAAGTCCAGGCCCCCTTCTTGAGAATTTCCCAGACACAAAATCCTACAGTTTTCTTCCCTTCCTTGTTGGAAGAGGGAGAACAGCAGATCCCAGGGCCCAAGAGGCCCCCTCCTCACCAGACAGCAGGAGCAATGACACCTTCCTGTAAGAAGTAGAAAGACAGGGATCTGGCTAGTGAGCCAGCGAGACTCACATTTCTGTGACCAGGACCCAGGGTGTGAAGAGTGGAGGACGGTAACCACGTGATTCTTATAACTGACAGAAGCCTATCACCACAGGAGACTGAACCCTCAGCCCAGAGAAGCACACAGTCTCCAAACAGCAAATGGCAGAGGAGTCCAGCTGTTCTGGAAGCAATGGTGTTTACATATAATAAGTCTTGTTTTTTCTGTTTATTTTGAGACAGGGTCATCAAATGTAACCCAGGCTGGCCTTGAATTTGCTATGTTCTAGCCTTGGTCTCCACGCACTGGAGTTATAGGCTTGGACTACCACATCCAGCTTAGAACAAGAAAATTGAGAACACATACATAACACCTCTTTGCCTCTCGAATACACCGAGATAAACGGGATGCTTTGGTTTGTAATGTGTTTCTTATTATTCAGATCTGTTGTGTGATAAACACTTTTCTAGATGATTTCTGGGTTACTACATTTCTAAAAGAATTCACAGTTTTTAAATGTTTGGTTATATTCTCCCCATATGTGTTGGTTTCTATAATTATCTAATTTCATGCTTTCTCAAAATTTAGTAATTAATACTTAAAGTATTTGTTATTTTTCTGGTTTCCAGATTGCAAAGGGAGCACCATGGGTTCCTTCCCCACTGTTCCGCTCTTCCACTTTGATGAAGCTTTCTATTGTCCCTAATAAGAAAAACTTATCCAGAGAGATGACGGCTGCCAGATGTGAACTCAGAAACTCCCTCAACGGCCCGTTTTCCTCTTGGCCCTGATCCTGTGAAAACATCCCAGAAGCTTGAGACCTGGGAGGGTATACCTGCCAGTGTCTGCATAAGTCTTGTGAGGCTGCTAACCAGCTTGCTGCTCAAGGCAGAGGAGCTTGGTGAAGACTCACCCAGCACTGAAGACGCCATGCAATTGCAGTATCCCAACAGCCAGAGCCTGTCTACAAGAGAATCCTGGCTTGGGCTAAGGATCTGGAGTTCTAGGCTCAGAGACCTGCTGTATGCATGTGGGGGGCAGATGGAAGCCCATGGGAGTATGCCAGGGAGAAACCACTTTAAATCTAAGCCTGGCCCTGAACAGAAAAGCAGGGTCTCAGAAAGCTTTTTGCAGGGTTGGCTGGGGAGCTAGCTCAGTCTGCACATGTTTGATATGCCAGATGACAATATAACTTTGATTCCCCAGAGCCCATAATCACAGAGTTGGGAGGTGGGCACAGGTGAGTCCTTGGGTCTCACTGGCCGCCAGTCTACCCTTGAGTAATGAGCCTCACCAGCCAGCCAGCCTAATCAGTGAGCCTCAGGTCTCACTGAGAAATTCTGCTTCAGAAAACAAGGTAGTCAGTTCTGGAGGAATGAATATGGCTGACCTCTGGCTTCTATAGGCATGTGTACACACATGCAGGCATGTATATGTAAACACACACACCTTCACAGACATACAATAAATATGTCTAAAGGTTTTCACAGAAAGAGCTTAGATGAACCTGCTTTTACGATACTATCCCAGGGACTCTAGGCAGCAAGGCCGGGGTGGGTACACGGCCTGAAGAAAGCAGCAGGCAAGTGGGGCTCACAGGAGGCTAAATTTAGGGAGAACAGGGGTCCCAGTGAACCCTTGAACCTTTCCAGCATCGAAACCTGGAAAAACACCTTCCAGACAACCCTAGCACACACAGGCTGGCTTTCGACGGTTTGCTCGCTTACAGGACTGCTCATAAATGATTTCACATAGATTCAATAGATTCATAGACTGAAATACTAGCCTAGAGAGAGATGAGAGTGGGATGGAGGGATCCCGGGAGGGAAAGTCAGTGCTCAGGTTGGAGGACAGTGCTGACGACCCTGACGGTGAGTTCACCTCTGGCCTTGGGTTTTGCACAGGCTGAAAGCTCCTCTGCAGGCAAACAGCAACTAGAAGTTGTAACAGTGTCCCAGATCATCATGACTGTGCCACCGTCCACTAAGATGAACACCCAACTCATGCAAGCATAATACAGGCCTGCCACACACATTACATCATGTCTTCATCCCCACACTGTGGGGTGGGCTTCTCGGTGCCTATCTCATTTCCCACATGTGTGCATGCACGTCTATGTGTGCATGTGTACGCATGCAGATGTGTCTGTGTGTTTTTGTCTGTGTGTGTGCGTGTGTGCGCGCGAGAGTGTATGTGTATCTGCACAAACATGCTAGTGAATATGGGTCGGTAGGCACGTGTGTATGGAGACCAGAGGACAATCTCCTCAGCTATGGATCCTCAGGTGCCATCCTCCTGTTTGTGTTGTTTTGTTTCGCTGGCTAAAACAGTCTCTCATAGGCCTGGAACTCAGCAAGGAGGCTACCCTGGCTAGCGGGTGAATCCCAGAGATCCACCTGTTTCAACCTCACAAACTCTGGGAGGTTACAACAAGCCTATGCCACCACATACCCCCACCTTGTTTTTCTTTTCTTTAATGTGGTTATTGGGGACCAAACTCAGGTCCTCTTGCTTGCAGGGACAGCACCCTGCAGTCTGAGCTATTTCTCCAGCCCCCTCAACACCTACTTCTTTAAGAGAAAATGGAGTCCTTAGAAATATCTTGGTGCTCTAGCAACAGGGGTGCCAGCACAGTCTGACTTCAGAGCCTGGACATTCTTACCACACCAAGCACCTAGTGCAGATCTCCAACAGAAGGAAGATGCTAGACCAAACTACTGAAAAGGCCGTATGCACCCTGCTCCAAACTGCAAAGGGCAAAGGCAACACCAAAGCAGCCACAGGAAACAGCATCTTCCGGGATTCCCATGAAGAAGGCACTAAAGCCCCGCCAGAAATCAGCCTCTGTGTGCGTCTACGGGAACCAAGTCTACTTCGGAACGTTGTTCAGGGCCATGGTGAGAAAAGCCATTGTTTCTGGGCTTGAAAGGAATCTCGAATAGAAATTTGCAGAGTTCTTTATTATTCAATACTTAAAAGATGGGGAAACAGACAGGAACTTTTTTTTATATAGATTTACTAGGTTGGAGACTGCAGTGCCAAACACAAGGTTTATTGTCAAATAAAAGCCCGCTTTGTTTCTGACAGCCTGTTTTAGAAGAGGTCTGCCTCCGCTCTGTAATTTCACGCACAAAATTATTTAATTTGTTTTGTTTGGATCTTATTCTGGACACTTTCCCAGCCAGAAAGGATATAAAAATTAAAACATCTATTATGCCTTTTATATTCTGAGGTAGGTTATAAAGAGGAAGAAAGAAGAACACATATTCAAGAGTGGGAAGGATCCTTTTTTTTTTTTTAAAGTCTCTGGTTGTGAGACCCATCAGAGCTAATGTCACATGCCCTCTGTGTTTCTTTGCTCTGGGCGAAGCCCCTCTGCTGCCTGCAGCCCTGATCTTGTCTATAGAGAGGTGTCAGAAGCCACCCGCATAACAGCAGCCTTTAACTCCAGAGCCTTTAACTTAACTCTTAGCCTCTGCAGAAACAGTAAAGGCTTGGGGCTTTGGGAACAGCCTGAAGGGTCAGGCATCCCTGAGCCACTAGGACATGAGCCAAGGCCCACCAACCACATGACACTTAGCCGCCTATCTACATATGTACACACGTGTACGTCGGTATTAGTATTAGGTTTTTCCATATTAATTTATAAGCACACTGAGAGGCCAACAGAAATATGTTAACAAGGGGACAAGACAGCATACGCTGCATGGCAGAAGGTACTCAGAATGCACAAACTGCTTATTCCAGGACTCTCGCTGAGCAGTTTTTGGACCAATGAATTGTGGGTAACTGATACCCCAGGAAGCAGAGGTAAGGCCCAGGGAGGTGTCTGTGCTCAGAGAAGAGGTTGGGAAAGGGTGGGAAGAGGGCATCCTCTCAGCTGGGCACTTCATAAAGAAGCCCCACAAGACCCTCCTCCAGAGCTTCTCACTCAAAACTCATGCAGAGCAGGAGCCAAGCGTCTGGGCACCGTGAGTACTGTGCTGCAGCCTGAGTCAGGGGCAGGTGGTGGCATCTGGCAGGTGTCAGGAAGTCCCTATCCTCTGTTACAACCTGCTGCCCCAAGGAACAATGTCCTCTAAGGAGAAGGATGTTGGAGGAGGCAGACCCCATGCCAGGAGCCAACAGATGAGTGAATTTCAACACTGGCCCCTTCTCCTCTTTGCCCCAGGCCTGGAGTCTAGCTCACTGTGAATTGGAATCACACAGGATGGAGGCACCCGGCAGGAGGGAATAGCAGCAGGCAGTGGAGCAGCAGTAACCTATGCAGATCTACAAGCTGGCGGTGCTCACCACAGCCCCCTCAAGGAATAAGAGGAGCTAGGTCCCACTATTGAGAATTCACGATTTCAGGAACCTGGGAGTAATGTCCAAAATGAGATGAGGGGAGAGCTATGGAGGGAGGGAGGGAGGGGCCCAGCAACCTGGCCCTGGCGGCAGGGTCACCGCACCCTCCGCGGTCTCGTCACTCACGTTTCATATTCCTCATCCTTCATCTTCAGGCAGAATGTCCCCAGAACCCGCCGTAGCTCTTGGGGCTGCACCGTGCCCGTGTTGTTAGCATCGATGAGCTGGAAGACTTTCCTGATAGTCCTCATGTTTCTGAAGATCTGCGTGATAGAAAGGGGATTGGGAGAAGTCAAGCGGCCCGACCGTAAAACCTCAAACGGCAACAAATATGTGGGACCTTTTTTTTTTTTTTTTTACTACTTCTTGTAAAATAAAATGTTTTTTCAAAGATTCACCGCAGTACACACATTGCACAATGCCATCTTTGGGGAAAAAAAGAAAAGAAGAAAGAAGATTTTGCGTATATTGAGAGTCTGCAAGGCAATTGTCTCAGTAAATGGTCTTCGTAAGTTTGTAAAAAAAATCTCTTTTTAATGTAAAGCAGTAAGTCTCATACACAATTCATCCCCTCTTAGGGCCGTATGAAAAAACTCTTTTCTGCTAATTGATGCTGAAAAACTAGTCCTGGCATAGCTGGACTTGTGTGATTTTTGCTTTTCATGGCCATATGCGAACTATTTTTACTGCGAGCTGGAAAATCTGACGGTCTATTTCAACCTCTCATATTTTTTTTTTTTAAAGATACCACAGAAAAGTTTTTGCAACGATCTCTGAATTCAGCAAATGAGAGTCACCACGTGAAATGTTTGGCAGGATCCTTGCAAGGCCAGGAGCTGGGTCTCTGTGCTGATTAGACATCTATGGGGTTGTCTGAGCGCTCAGAGCCCTGGCCAGCAAGTGCTCCCAGCCCACCGCGTCTGCATCTTCAGATATAGTAACTGAGGTCCAAGGAGGCCTGACTCAACAGCTCACAGCTAGACAACACAACGCCATCTTTCAGCTCCAGCCTGTCTTTTCATGACCTTCTCCTGAAGGAAGACTAGACATACAAACACAGTGTCACTAGAAGAAAACAGCAACTGGGAGTAAGAGCCAGATATGAGGTGGGCAGAGGCACAGGCCTTCAAAGGAATATAAACACTTCTGGGTAGTGTGGTCTGGGAGGCTTCCTGTAGGAGGTGACACTGAGCTAGCAGGAGTGACTGACTAGAGAGGGCACTCCTAGGAAAGAGAGAGAAACAAGAGAGAAGCCTGGGCTCTAGGGGAGCTGAATCCATAGTCAGAGGAATGGATTCGGCTATGTCCAGCCTGGATTCTAAGGAACTTTAGCAAGCATCATAGTGGGAGAACCACTAGGAAGCGAGTGGGTCCCCCTTTCCTCAAGGCTTTCTCCACAGGTTCCTAGGCCATCCTAGGCTGATGGAGCCTGGCCTGGCCATAAGACAGCCCCTCTTGCAGCCTCTCCAGGGCGGCTGTCCTCAGTCTTTGGCCGGAAGAGTCAGGAGCTGGGTAGGGTGAGTGACCTCCTGGAGCTGCTCCCAGGCTTGCCTCTGCCTCACCCTGGCCACTTGTCCCTCCACCTACTGCTCTACCCCTCCTGCTGCAGTTGCCAGGGTCGAATGAGTCCCTGTGTCTATGCCAACCATCCTTCTGACACCTGAGCTCCCTTCCAGAGGCCACGGTTCCAACTCAAGCTTTGTGCAATGTTGGTAACAATGGCCACTGACCCTGCAAGGTCAAGGTGTCTGTACCCTCTGCTTTCTAGCTCACCCCCTCCAAAGCCGGGCCCCCTGCTTACAGGGACCTCTCCCCTGTGTTCTCTCTGCCTCTTCTTCCTCTCAGCACCTCTAGAATGTGTCAGCCCCCCTTCTCCCTACTTCCTCAACCCTGAATGAATCCAGCTCATGATCTATTCCAAAGTGTGTGTGTTTCTGTGTGTGTGTGTATGTCTATGTGTGTATGTATGTCTATGTGTGTATATGTCTGGTGTGTATGTCTGTGTGTATGTGTGTGTGTGTCTGTGTGTATGTCTGTGCATGTCTGCGTGTGTGTATGTATCTCTGTGTGTGTATGTCTGTGTGTGTATGTGTCTCTGTGTGTGTATGTCTGTGTGTGTGTGTGTCTGTGTGGGTGGTATGCTTAAACGCAGGTGCCCACAACCCCAAGAAGTATCAGTTCCCCTAAATTTGGTACAGGCAGTTGTGAGCCACCTGATCTGAAAGCTGGGAATCAACCTCCAATCCTCCGCAAGAATACTACGTACTCTCACTGGCTGAGCCATCTCTTCTGCCCCTTTACTATGCTCCCATAGGAGGCCTGATGCACCTGGAGAGAAAAGTGCCAGTGAGTGAGCCCTGCTGCCTTCACCCTGACGCCTCGTTCCACACACATACACACACACACTAGGGGTGGGAGAATACATATGCATACATGAACATACATATGGACACATGCCGACAACATTCATACACCTATTTCAGCTTTAACATTTTTGTTGACAGTGCTGGGGACGGAGCCCAGGATCTTGCATACACTAGGCAGGTGTCCCCAGTGAGCCACCCCAAGCCCATCCCTATCTTCTTCACATTCCCAGTCTTGAAGTCCTGCCCCACCTTGCCAAGCTGGCTGTTTGCTATGGGGAGCACAGCTGAGTCCAGATAATAACACCCAGCTGCCTGTGTGTCATGTGCCAGTGACTCCTCAGCTTTTCCAGACCAGAACCGCACTTCCTCCAATCCTCTGACCCCCAGGGATGGCAGATCCCCAGCCTTTTCTCTGGTACTCACTCTAATCCAGCCCATCTGCATAGCCCCTCACACTTCCCTGCTCTTCTACAAGACTCCTCAGAAGGTCACAGGACCCTTGCTATCCTTGCAGTCCCTCAGAATGCATTAACTGCCCTGCAGGAGACTTTCCCCACTGGCCCTGGTCTATGTGCCATTGGCTGGAATGTTCATGCTCAGGAAACTCTGCTGCTAAGTCCTTGTCCACTTCTTCAGGGAATGCGGAGGAGTACAGGAGCGACGCTCTGCTTTACAGTCCCATGGCAACCCATATGGGTCCTCTGCGTGGAGAGCCATGAGCCACAAACCTGGCACAGAGCTTGCGCCCACCAGAGGTATCTCTCCAAGTTCCTTATCACTTGTCAGACAGAAGTTTGGCAGCAGCCACAGAAGAAAGCTGCAGATGGCGAGACTTAGCAGAGGCATCAGAGTGAGGGTCCTGGTGAACAGGGCCAGTCAGTATGGGGTGGGCAAGAGCGGGAAAGGAACTAGAAAGTAAACAGCCAAGGGCCCAGCAACAATGACCAAGTCTACTCATCCTTCCCTGCCCCTCCCTTGCCATTGTGAGAGCCTTCTCAGGTACTGGAAGACTACAAGACCCTGGATGATCCCAGCCTCTCTCTCCCCCTTCCTCTGTCCCACCTGTGAGGCCAGCCTCAGCCTTGCTTACAGTAGTAAGCCAGTACACACCTCTCCAGTTCTGGTGTTTTGTGCTGGCCAGGCCCCTCCCTGCCTTGACACATGCCTCAGTTACACTGCGCCTGCTCAGAGGAAAGCCAGAGCAGAGCGCACCTAAAGCCTGTTTTGACCACTCCCCTTGTCTCTCTACTTACCCACTGACAGCCTGTGTCCCAGGCTGTATGGAACACGGTCCTTCTCTAATCTACTGTGATATCTTTGGAGCTCAAAACTTCCTGGACTGAACAGGCTGTAACTGTTGCCCAGAAAGCTCTTCCCTTGCCCTCTGCTCTCCAATGAGGCAGGGTTTACTTTTCTGTTGCTGTGGGAAAATATTGTGACCAAAAGCTACTTAAAGAAGAAAGGGTTTATTTCAGTTTGTATTTCTGGGTCCCAGTCCACTATTGAGTGAAGTCAGGGCAGGAACTAAAGCAGAACCACAGAGGAAAGGTGCTTACTGACTTGCTCTCTGGCTCGTGCTCTGCTGCCTAGGGATGGTGCCGCCCACAGAGGGCTGGGGCTTCTCATGTCAGCTATCAACTAAGACACAGCCACCAGCCAATCTGATTCAGACAATTCCTCCATTGAGGTTCCCTCTTCCCAAGTGGCTCTAGGTTGTCCCAAGTTAACAATCAAAAACTAACAAGGGATTTTTTTTTTAAAAAAAGGAATCAAACTTACAAAAATAAATTTATTTTTATTAGTTAAAGGAAAAAAACTAACAAGGGCAGTCTGGTACCTTCTCTCCAGCTTTTCTAACCACCCTTCCAGTTTGTCACTGTCCCCTGATACTGACCTTGGGTTATTCTGGTAGCCTCCCTTGGGAGAGGAAGGGCCATGCCCACCCCCTGCCTGACTCTGCTCTGTCCTAGCCTTTCACAAGGCCCTGGCGTCCCTCCGGGGGAGGAGTGGGTACAAATTACCAAAGGGGGGGGGATGGTGAGCTAATCCTAGCTGCCCCATCTAAACCCAGCACACTTCTTAGAAAGCGAAGTGTGGACCTCATACCTGCCCCAGCAGCTCACCTTCCTCAGGTTCGCCTCTGTGATGGCCTCCCTCCCCAAAGGAAACTTAACTTTTGTAGGTATGTGAACCACTGCCCACCACCCAGTTTTACAACCTGCAAGCTAAAATTGGCTTTAGAAGTTTTAAATGGTCGGGGAGGAAATCAAAAGAAGAGTCTTATTGCATGTCATGTGAAGTAACGAGAATTTCAAATTTCAGCGTCCACAAATAGATGTGAGGGACTCAGCCAGCCCATTCATTTGCATACTATTGGGGCTACTTTCCCCACCCAGACCCAGGCAGCAGGCTGGCAAGATTCTGGGGACACAAGACCAGGGATACTCTGCCCTCTCCACCTCTGTGCAGATTAAGACCTCTGGATACTCTGCTCTCCTACCTACACCTCTCTTACAGACAGCGGAATAGTCAAGACATTTCAGGGAAGAGCATGTACAGGGAGTATGGAGGATTAGAGAGCTGGAAGCCAACCATGGTGGCTTTCAGTGGCTGAGGCAGTAGAATGCCACAAGTTTGAGATCAGCCTGGGGTATGTATGTAATAAATAAAACAAGGAAAAAAACCCAGACAAACAAAAGACCAATGCAGTAATATTTTGCCATTGTGGGGTTCACACCTGCAATCACAGCCTTGGAGGTACAGCCAGGAGAGCCAGGAGTTCAAGGGCTACAAAGAAAAAACCCAAACATCACTAATCACAACTTGAAGTTAAGAGCGTGGAAGGCACACATCCACTGGGAGGTTGTGCCCGGCCGATGCTGTCCCTCAGTGTTCCCTTCCGATCATTCATTGTCCCATCCCCTGGGAACAGACCTCTTCCAGCTCCACCTCAGCTCGGTGAGGCCCACGGAGGCGGCAAGCAATCAACAGCCTTGAGTTCTGCTGACTGCTCCCTTTTTAAAGTACCATGTCCTGTAAAGCATTTAGGTGACTTTTTAGAGGTCAGTGGAGCTGTGGTGGTAGCTGCTGACCGGGAGAAAGGCTCGAGACAGGGTGCTCATTGAACAGTTAGCATGTGCTCGCACTAAGGAACAGAAAACGGCTGGACCAGTAAGACACTGCTCAACCTGGCCCCTGCTAACACGGCAGAAGCCTAGAGGAGGAGGAAGGTTGGGATGGATGAATGGTGGCTGGCACGTGAGTTACTTGTCTTGTTGCCACAATAAAATGTCTGACAGCGTAGGGAAGGACGTGCTTATTCTGAGCCACAGTGGAAGGTGACAGAAGCGTGAGGCAGCTGGTCACACTGTACCTCTGGGAAGCTGATTGGTGATTGGCTGTCTCCTTTCCATTCAGTCCAGGACTCCAGCCCACGGGATGCTGCTGCCCACAGTCAAGGTCTTCCTGCCTCTCTAATCTAATCCAGACAG
This sequence comes from Mastomys natalensis, assembly GCA_021653895.1. NCBI lineage: Eukaryota > Metazoa > Chordata > Mammalia > Rodentia > Muridae > Mastomys > Mastomys natalensis. Next base: position 710,649 of record JAJTUV010000102.1, read on the forward strand.
TAGCTCATAGGCAAGCCGGCCCAGAGGTTATTCCCCAGGTGATACTAGATCTTATAAAGCTCACAAGCCATAGTAACCACTAGAGATGGTCAAGGGGATGGATGGTGGCTATGTAGACAGACAGGCAGATGATAGATGGATAATGGCTGGCTGGCTGGAAGGACAGGTAAATGATGTCTGGGTGGTAGCTGAGGAATGGAGGTACATAGTAGATAGGTGGATGGATTGATAGATGGGCTGGCTGGCTAGACAGATGAATTACAGATGGATAACGGACTGGGATATGTGGGTAAATAGGTGGATAGATGAGGAGGTGGATATGGTGGCTAATTGGCTAGCTGGATAGATGTATGGATGGTGGATAAATATGTAGGTATATTAATAGATAGAGGAATCCATTGGTGGATGGACTGATGGGTAAATCTGACTATATGTATGTATCACATATGGATATATAGGAATATAGGTGAATGGTTGGTTAGACTAATGGATTGTGGCTAGATTAATAGACAATGGCTGTTTAGCTAGCTGTGGGACAGATGATGGATAGGTAGAGGATGGATGATGGATGAATATATGGGTTGGTAGATGGATAGATGGACTGGTAGGTGGGATGATAGATAATGGTTGACTATATGCATGCATGCATGTATGTGTACATATGTATGTACATGTGTATGTATGTATAATATGTATGTACATGTGTATGTGCATGTCTGTATGTGTACATGTGTATGTACATTATGTGCATGTGTGTATGTATGTATGTATGTATGTATGTATGTATGTATGTATTTGTGGCTATGGTAGGTAGATAGGTGAACAGATGGATTTGTGGGTAGATTAATGGAGGTGACTAGCTGCCTGGCTGGCTGATGGGCGGGTGGGTTGACAGACTGATAAATGATAGCTGGCTGATTATATGAAGGGCTGATGAATGGAGGATGGATAGATGATATACAGGTAAGTGGATGTACTGGTGGTAATGGCTGGCTGGCAGCTGCCTGGACAGATAGATGAATGAGTGAGTGGGTGGCGGGCAGGTGAATGAGACACACATAAGGAATAATCTGGGTGATCTAAGGGGATCTTTTACAGGTGTGTGGCAGACAGGCATTTCATTTCCATTATGGGATCTGCTCAGCACCCTCCTGGTAGAGGAACTGAGGGAAGGTCTGGCAAAGGGACTCAGTAATGTAACCTGTCTGCCTGACGTGGACAGCATGTGCTCGGAGAGCATGCCTGAAGTCTCTGGGTTGAGCGGATACCAGGAAAGGTGGCAGCAATCTGTGCTCTGCTGGTCCTCTGGGGCTGCTGGTCAGATGAAGGTACCAAGCATTGGGGGCATATAGGGTGGACCACAGGTGTGGGAGCTGAGGAGGTCGGAGAGGATGGGGTTAGTCACCCACACTGTTTTGAGGCTCCCCAAGCACTGTCCTCAGACCCTACTTCCTAGAGAAGCCACCAAGTAAGGAAGGGTCACGATCCCTCCTGGATCACAGATGCTAAGACCTGAAGACATGGGGACACATGTGAGAGACAGGACAGGCATAAGCCAGCCCAGGAGGGCATCCTGAACTGCTTTGTGACAGAGACCTCTAAGCCTAGGGCCTGCCCTGACTTGGCTTCCGTCTACATGTGATCCTGCCAAAGGCATCCCTCAGTGACAAGAAGGGGAGCTCTGTGTGGGCCTGCAGAGCAGCATGAGGAGGAAAATCCAACTGCTTCCTATTTGTCCCCTACTGAACTCAGACAGCTCGGTACACTGCCTGCAGTGGATGCGTTATTACTCGTTATTACTCTGCGGGGCTTTGTTCCAAATGCTTTGTGCACAGTGTGAGCTCTGGGAAGAAAAGCCGCAAGCCCAAATAAATACGGCCACCCAGACTTTAGTGTGTGTGTGTGTGTGTGTTGTGTGTGGTGAGAGGAGAGAGAGAGAGAGAGAGAGAGAGAGAGAAGAGAGAGAGAGAAAGAATACTACTCAGGAGCCATTCATCTTGGATTTTGAGTAAGGATCTCTCACTGGCCTGAGGCTAGCAGGCCAATGGAAGGATCCACTTATCTCTGCTTGGCCACGGCTGGGTTTACAAGCACATGTCATCAAACCTGGCTGTAAGTAAGCACTCAGACATTAAGGGGAAGAGAACAGAAACTTTCCTCTCTGGAGCCTAGACTCGCTCTGCCAATCTGGTTATGAGGAGGCCGTTCTAGAGCAAAACTGGAGACTCGCTGAATCCTTCCCAGTTCTCTGACCTACTGGCCAACAGGTCCCTCTGCTGGAGACACCTCCTCCTGCCTAGCTCTGACAGAAGGGGTCAAGAACTGCATACAAAGAAGCACACACACTTGCACACCCACATGCACACGCACATGGCTTGAGGGCAGCCTGCAGCCTGAGCCCCACAGCAGGGAGCTGCCACTACCCCAATCTTGGCTCCCTGCAGTGTGCAAGAGAGCTCTCAGCAGCCACTGCTGTCTGTCTGCCACCTTTCTGTCACCACCACCAAACTCGTTTCAAATTGAACAAGTGAACATTTTGAAATGAGACAACCCCCCCCCGAAAAAAAAAAAAAGGATTCCTCTCACAATAAACACATCAATGCTCATTTTCCTTATTATTCTACTTTTGGCTATTTTGTATAAAATCTTTAATTAAAGTTTTTCTTTGAAATTGTCATTATCAACCCAGAAGAAAGGAAGGGGGGAGAAAGGAACAACACAGCTGTGCAGCTATGAAGCACTACTCGGGGCTAAATGAACTGGAACGGAGTAGGCACTTGACGGTTATGTTCCGAGTTTTGGCTCCACGTTCTCAGCAACGCAGTCTGACTTGTCACTTTATATGGATTCCATCTGTTTACACTCTGAGGAGTATTGGCTTCCCACCGTGAACATTTCCTATTTACCAGCTGGTAGAGATGAGCCAAACCAGATAGGAAAAAATTAGACTGCATTCAGAGCCTCATAAACACAGAGTCTCAACTCAGGGACGTGCGGGGGAGTGGCGGCCGGGCATCGCTCACCTCTAACAAAGCCCTCATCTCCCTGCCTGTCTGCTGAGTCCCTGGGCTCTGCTCACTCTGGCGCTCACCCCCCCCACCGCCCCCCGTGGGCCCAAGACGTTGCATTTTCTTGACTGGGCTATGCATAACCTGATTCTGCCCAAACTGAACAAGCTTACATAAAAAGACATCTGAATGGGATCCACGGCAATGGAGAAAAGAGGACAGACAAAAAGAGAAACGCAAATCAGAGAAACCCAGAAGCTGCAGTTCCTGAGGTGGAACAAAGACCTGGTTTTGGGTGTCCCCACAGGGATGTAAGGGGGGAGGCTGGAGGCCATGTACTCTGCAGCCACACACAAGACTGCACTTCATCTCCATTGGTAAGGCATTCACCCAAGACTATAGCTTAGAAGACCCATGACAAGAAGCCCATGACTGTCTACCAAGGGACTCCAGGGTGCCAGCGCCCCTGGAAACACTCTCCATTTCTCTCTTCTTTCTTTCTTTCTCTTCCTTTTCCTTCTTTTAAAAGGTTTTTGCTCCTGCTTTTGCTGTTGATAATGATGTTAAAACACACTCTCATTATGTAACCCTTGACAGGCTTGTAAGCTGCAACAGAGACCTGACCTTTAACTTACAGCAATCCCCCTGCCTCTGCCTCCTGATCCCTGGGATTAGGTGCAAGCACCACCATGCCTGGCTTTCCTTGCTCACCACACCTACATTTAGAGTAGTAGCTCTACCCAGGAAGAGTACCCCAGCTCACTCAGGACACAGCTTTACAGCAGGGGAGACTGGGCTGCCACCACGCTGGCATCCACTCTTGGCTGTGTGTCACTGGAGAAAGTCCTGCTCAGAAGCAAGCAAGCACACCCAAAGGGGCTCTCAGGAAAAGTTTTCTGATGGGGCCAGCACTGGATGCTGCCAAGACTTGAGCCAGTCTAAACCTCCTGAATACGAGAAGGCCGTTATGTTCCGAGAATCCTGTCTAAAACAGACAAGGGCAAGCCCTATCACCTCCCCCAGCATATCCCAGCAGTTTCTCTGCCTGCCACCTCCTGAACAGCACACAGAAAGCAAGAATGATGCCCAGGTGATGCCTGGGTCTCTGCAGTGATGACTGGGTCTCTATAGTGATGTCTCAATCTCTGCAGTGATATCGGGTCTCTATAGTGATGTCTCGGTCTTTGCAGTAATATTGGGTCTCTGCAGTGATTCCTGGGTCTCTGCAGAGATGCCTGGGTCTCTGCAGTGATTCCTGGGTCTCTGCAGAGATGCCTGGGTCTCTACAGTGATTCCTGGGTCTCTGCAGAGATGCCTGGGTCTCTGTAGTGATGTTGAGTCTCTGCAGTGATATTTGGTCTCTGTAGTGATGTTGGGTCTCTGTAGTGATGCCTGAGTCTCTGCAGTGATGCTTGAGTTTTTGTAGAGATGCCTGGGTCTCTGCAGTGATTCCTGGGTCTCTGAAGAGATGCCTAGGCTCTGCAGTGATGCCTGGGTCTCTGCAGTGATGCTTGGGTCTCTGCAGTGATGCTTGAGTCTCTGCAGTGATGCCTGGGTCTCTGTAGCAGCTCTTGAGCTGCACTTTGCCAATGTCTCCATGAACTCATAAGGCTCAGACAAATCTCGGTGAAGACAGAAGATATGGCAGACTCAGGGGACTGAGCCATGGACCAGATAACAGCTGGATGTGGAGAGTGAAGGGCAGGAAAGGAGCCTTGTATCCAGCATAGGGAGTTTGGACAGACAAGATGGAGAACACAGAGAACAGCATAGCACAGCTTGCAGGTGATCTGAAGTTTGCTCAGGGCACACTGAGCTGGGAATGCCTTTGTCTTCTCCCTTCAGCCCATGGACACTGTTTTTTTTTCCCCAGGTAATGTCTCCAAATCACACTCTGCCTTCCTACCTTCTTCCTGTTTGTTCAGGCTAAGGAACGTGTGGTAAGTAAGCACAGGTCCCTGGAGTCTTACTCTTCTTCAGGCCAGGCTCAGCCTGGCACCTACTGTGCTCTGAGGCTCCCAATGGTTACGTCTTTCCCCCTCTGACAAACCACAAAGCCCACTATCCATGTCCAACTGGCTTCCACATAACAACAGACACTGCTTTACTCAAAACTAAGTCTTCTTATTCAAGCTGATGTGGTGACCAGCGAAAAACAGAATAATACCCACATCGAGGAAATTTCTCTACTTTGCAAAAGACACTACAGAAAACCACAACCAATCAGAATGCAGAGTCGTCGAGCCCAGTTCTCAATGACATATCCACAGAGCAACTCCTGCACCCAAGGCTCAGGGACATTATGGAGGATGGGGGCAGGAGGAGTGTAAGAGCCAAGGACTGGAGAGTTTGCTGTGAGATTGTGTCTCCTTGGACGGTCAGAAGCTACACCCATAAAGTTTCACCAGCATGATTCCCTAGACACGAGCTGAGCAAGGATGACTCCAATAAACATGCTAATGTAGACAGGAAAAGCTCACAAGGCTACAGCCCCAGATAAACAAGCACAGGCGACGAAGGAAGGAAAGCTGAGAGCAGGAAAATAGTCTTCCTCTGGGAGAAGCACACCAACTGGCAAATGGTCATCTCTGAAAACATACATACAAGTAATATTATACAGACTGAGCAATTTATACTTATGCATTTGGAAATCTAAGTGTATGTGTATATATGCATATGTGTGTAGTATGTATGTATATATGTATGAATGAATGATTAATGAATAAAGAGGCCATGAATTTGAAAGAGAACCAGGGGTATATGAAAGGGTTTAGGGGAAGGACATGGAAGGGATGTAGTTAAATTATAATCTCAAAAACAAAACAAAAAAATCAGACCACCATCCACTATCAGGGCTGTTCTTGCATCGACTTCATGTGTCTGGGGGACAAGGATTGAGTGAGTCATGTGTCACATCACCGGTCACCGCCTGGTCCCCATAAGCCCAGTGAGAAAACGTGGCTGATGCTTTCAGAGGCCTCCTGTAGGCATCCCAATTCCAGTTGATCCCCTGCGAGGTTCCCCCATAATACTACACATAGCCACAGCCAGCCTTCACACCTCTCCCTGCAGGCCATGTCCTCACCAGACTTCAACACAGCTCCACATTAGGGCTTACGTCTGGCCTTCAACTACTTTTCCCTTAGCCTTGATTTCGAACGGACCTGTCCCATCTGCCTGAGCTCACAGGTTGCCACAGAAACCACCACAGTTTTATCTTCTCTCTACCCAACCATGTCTCCCAGGCCACTTCACCTTGTCCCCAAAGAGCTCCCCATGCCTGAGCTGGCTCCTATCTGCCTTCCTCATCAATGTCCCTAACCACTCCAGCAATGAGAGTTGGCCTCCATACCCGTAGCATCTAGTCAGCATTTGCTGGGCGTGTGTCAGATGCCAGGGGCAGAGGCACCTGACGCTGTGAAGGCGCCACAGCCGTGAGACGTATGTCCCTTCAAACACTTGTCAGAAGGTCGAGTGTTGAAGGCTTGTTCTCAGCGTCTCTGAGAAACGCTCATGAGGAACATGGAGAGATAGCCCAATGATTAAGAGTACTTGTTGCTCTTCCAGAGGACCAGGGTGATTCCCAGCACCCACATGGCAGCTCATAACTATTAGAAACTCCAGTTACAAAGGATTCTCTGACCTCCATGGCATGCCTGTGGCACATAGATATATATGAAGGCAAAACACTCATACACATTAAATAAAAATAAATAAAACTTTTCAGAGGAGAAGAAGTGGGCCACCAGGAGCTCTTCTGACTAGTGTGATGATTTGAATAAGAATGGCCCCCATAGGTTAGTATTGTAGTGAGAATTTTGGTTTTTTTAAAAAAAAAAAAAAAAAAACAAACAAACAGGAATGTGGTATCATTTCAATCCCAGGTGTGGGGACTTGGGGCTGCTTCACACCGTCGCAGCAGCTGACTATGATTTGCTCCATGCTCTAGCAGAGACTTGGTTTTGCCAGTGCAGATAATTGCTGCAACTGTGTGACGTTTGGAATTCTGGGAACTTTTCAGAAGGTATATAAATGTAGGGCCTTGAGGTGGGCTGTTGGTTGGACGTTGGTTAGTGTGTTGTTGTTGGCTGAGGTTTGTTTAGTTGTGTACAAAAAAGAAACAAGAATAAATTAGACATCCTAACAGCAAAGATCAAACTTGCCCCAAGGAATTAGACAGCCCTAACCAACAGGAAGTAGTCTAACAATACATCACTCCCTTTCTGACCTCTGACTTTATTCAGTGTTAAGGGCTTAAAAGGGTGAAGGAGAAAGGAGGAAAAGGAAGAAAGACAGTAGCAAACACTGGCTACATCATATATTTCAGCTCTTAGCCATCAGGAAGTGGAACTACAGGATTAGGAATAGGAGGTGTAGCCTTGTTAAGGAAGGGGGCAGGGCTTTGAGGTTTCAAAAGCCCATGTCAGGTCAGTTCTTGCTGCCTCCCTCAGCCCGGGGATCAGGGGGTGGCTGTCAGCCACTGCTCCAGTGCTGTACTCCCTTCTGACGATGTAAGCAAGCCCCTAATTAGATGCTTTCCTTTTTTTTTTTTTTTTTCTTTTTTTTATAAGAGTTGCTTTGGTCAGGATGTCCAGCAATAGAATAGTGTTATGTGGTTTGTATACGCTCCGCCCAGGGAGTGGCACTATTAGATGTGTTCCTGTTTAAGTAGGTGTGGCCTTTTTGGAGTAGGCATGGCACTGTAGGCTGTAAGACCTCATCCTAGCTGCCTGGAAGCTAGTATTCTGCTAGCAGCCTTCAGATGAAGATGGTTTAGAACTCTCAGCTCCTCCTGCACCATGCCTGCTGGATGCTGCCATGTTTTCTACCTTTATGATAATAAAGTGGCCCTCTGAACCTGTAAGCCAGCCCCAATTAAATGATGTCCATATAAGAGTTGCCTTGGTCAGAATGTCTCCTCACAGCAAGAGAACAGTAACTAAGACACCATGCCTCTCAGTCTCAGAGTCAATGAACAAACAGGAGGAAGGCAGAACAGCCTAGTGTGGGGTTTGGAAGTCTCCAGGAAGAAAATTGCCCAGGGGCTAAAGAGAAAAGATGAAGGTTTTGCCCAGCTCCGCGACTTCAGAATGACTTAGGATCACCATGTGTTCTCCCTGGGCAGCAAAACTCATGGGCATCCTCACCTGCAGCCAGATGAGAGCAGCTCCATGGCTCTCATGTAGCTCACAGTGTTAATGAGTAAGTGGAGGGGCAGGGCAGACAGATGCGGATGGCTGAGCAAGATGGCTAGGGTGATGCTTCTCCTCTGCACACCTGGGAGGCTGGACCCCAGAAGAGGTAAATGTGGGTTCCAGCAGCACAGGACTGGCTCCCTGCCCCCTCCCCCCGCCATGGCTTTAAACCACATGTTGTCTCTTCACTTCTGACTAGAGAACTACTGGTGTATCTTCCACACGTAAATGTTCCCTAATTTTTCCAGCCACCTCTGTGTGCCCGGCACATGACAAGCTCTTTTATCTTTATTCTCTCACAGAAGCACCCCCTAACAACACCATTTCCTAGCTTCCCAGGTAGACAACAGTCCCAGAGGAGAACAGCTTGCTCTGGGCCACTCAACATTGGGGTCCGGAATCCCCTACTCAGGCTGCCTGGTTCCTCACTCTGTGCAAACGCTTGACTATCCCCACAAACTTCTGTCTGTGCTATTGGTTGGCCCTACATAGGATACGTAGCTTAAAGTCAAAAAGATAAACCTTCGTCTGAAATAACTATAAATTCCAATTGAGTCCTTGATACGGTTTCCTTGTGAAGCTTCAGTAAATTAATAATAGATCAACCAAAAATAGCTTCTGGGCTTGAAGTCCTTTTGGTACAAGTTTCCGATAGAGAGGCAAGTGGTTGTTTTTTGGTGTGAGTTGAGCGTGGAAGCACTGTTCTTCATTTAGCTGCACAGAGGCATGTGGAGGGAACTGTGACATTATTAATCACTATATTCAGTTATGATTGATGGGCTTTTCTGTAGGGAGGAAGAAGTGCCTCAGATACAATCTGTCCCAACAGCTCTGCGATATGCTAATATTTCTCTCAGATGAAAGAGATGTGTTCAAATCCCTGCCATAGCCGGTGATTGATACTGAGAGCTCCAGAGAGACCAAGGAAGCAGGAATGGAAAGATGGACCAGGTTAAGTAGGGGCTAGAAGCCTATGAGTTTAGCAAATGGCCTCGGTTTCAGCTTGACATGGCTTTCTTTTTAGTGTGTGTATGTGTGTGTGCTCAGTGTGCACGTGCACGTATGTGTATGCAGGGGGACTAGTATGGACAGGACATTGTGAATGTTCATGTGGAGGCCAAAAGTCAATCTCAGGTAGCCTTCCTCAAGAGCCAACCATGTTTTTTGAGACAGAATCTCTCGCTAGGACCTGGAGCACACAAATAGGTTAGGCTGACTGGCCAACAAGTTGCAGAGACAAACCTTCACCTGCCCAGCCCTGGGATTTACAAGCATGTGTTACAATGATCAGTTTTTTTTACATGGATCCTAGAGACTGGACTCAGATCCTCACGCTTGCAAGGCAAGCTCACTTCTCCAGATGAGCCATCTCTCCAGTCCTAACCATAGCTTTGTAAATGCCTTTTTAAAGGAAAGCTCACCTGTCTAGGAAGGATGACCTATCTGACTTTGTGACTTCTCCACTGGGGTAGCAAAGAACAAGCAGGCAGCTCACTTGAATGATTCACCAATTACCTCTGAAATGATGCAGGCTGCATCCTACAATTCTGAGGCACCAGGGTAATCCTAATCAAAGCCGTGTGGGATCACTCGGTGTCCAACAGACATAGTAGTCACAGCTGACTGGGTCGACCAGATGTTCCGCATCACAAATACCCAAGTCCTGGAATCCTTTCTACTTTTGAGAGTTTCTTTAACTTGGAAAGCCACACAACGTGAACAGCCTGGGCCTTTGGCTGTTTCTCCTTTTATGCCTCCTTAACTGTATGACATATGCTTGAATTCCAGACTTCGGTTCCAAAACTGTTTTTGTGTGTGGCAGGTTGAGAAAGGTCTGGAGTCCTGCCTGTTCTTACTGGGTGCCTGAGCAAGGCAGAACTTCTTGGGGCTTCTCAACTATCCTCTACACATGGCTCTTGCCACCCAGGGATAGGGTGAGGTTTTCTTTCTATCTTAGCCTCATCTTCCATCCCTACTGAACCTCATGTGGGGGTCCACAGATGACAAAACAGAGCAAAGACTGATGTCTGACTATGCACTGACATTTCCCTTTGATCCTTTTTGGTCCTACTAGAGTCCTGACTTCAAAATTATCAACTGGCTAAGTCTGAGGTTTTGGACTTATCCAGCACCCCAGGATAGTGGTAGGACCTGCAAGACAGACTAGGGCAATGGCATAGGTAACTCGGCTGGGAGCGGGTGGGAAAGGGCCACATGCCAGAGAAAACACGGGGGGGAAAGTGATCGCTCCACAGACAGACAGGTGGTCTCATGGGCAGGGGAGCTTCCTTTACCACTGCAGTGGAGGCAACAGGGGCTGCTCTCAGATGAACAGTGACCCTGGCTAGGGACTTGGCCAGGTTTATATCTGCTGAATACAAAAACAGCCACAGCACATTTGCTGAGAGACCCAGAAAGCAGGGTAGCTCAGGGTGGTGATGAGGAGTCTGGAGCTGGGGTGTCTTCTCCACCCATAGCTCTGTCCCCATGGCCAGGCTGCTCACCCCTTCCTCAGTTTCCCCCAGGGATGAGAGTGGTGCTGCTTTGTGGGAATCTCTGGAGACAGGTTCATAGAATGAGGCTCCTAGAAGAATCCTAGTTAACACTCATCCTTTTACCCCTACTGTGACTAGAGCGGGCAAAAGTCACACACTGATAAAGGTTCAGAAGAGAATCTTCCCAACCCATCCCGTCTCTCCTCCTCCTCAGGAAGCTTGCCATTCTCAATTGCTGTGGTTTTCCTGGGTGGCCACCTGATGCATGGGAGGGAGCCTGCCACCACAGAGAGGGCACACAGGCCTGGCTTAAACTGCTGGATAGGGACCAGTTCGTTCCCAGGCTGAGGGTGCAAGAGGGTGAGGGAACGGCCCGACTGTGAGTTAGAAGAAGAAGCTTCCCCTTGTGCCCTAATTGCTTTTCTGTGGCTGTGATAAACTGTCCTGACCAAAAAGCTACTTAAGGAAGAAAGGGTCTGTTTGGTTTATAATCCCTGGCTGGCACCAGCCATCACTTTAGGGAAGTCAGGGCGGGAACCCAGGATCTGGTCATACCCTTTGCACAGTCAAGGGCAAAGAGAGACTGAACGCACTCTTGCCCACTGCTTATGTCTGACTTGCTTTCCTCATTCATACTCAGTTCAGGGCCCACCCTGTGGAATGGTGTTGCCTACGTTCTAGGTGTGTCTTTCCGCCTCAGTTAACATCAAGGCAATCCCTGATAGACATGCCCACAGGCCAAACTGATCTAGATAATTCTTCACTAAGACTATCTTCCCTGTGGTTCTAGGTCATAGCAAGATTAGTTTAAAACTAACCAGCAACCTTGCTTTGGGGCAGCTCCTTGGAATAAGGGGGAAGTGGCTTTGAAGTGTTTCACTTTGAGCTCAAGAGGCAATCAGATAGAGAAGTCAGTTCCCTCTCCTTCCATCCCTTCACCTCCCCTCTCCCTGTCCTCCCTTCCCAGTAGTGAGAAACAGAGGTTAACTGGCCCTTACCTGGAAAAATACCACTTATTTGTGTGGCCAAGAAAGTGCCACCTAGTGTCTGTTAAGGGTTTGGCATGGAGAAACAGCATCTCTAGTCATCGGAGGCAGGGGACGTACTGATCACCTAGGGTCTCCACCTACATTACTCCTCTCGTTGTTACAGTGCCATGGTGAAGCCCAACATGGAGACAGGAAAGCAGAGCAGTGAGAAGCCTGACCAATGCCCGCCTCCCCCAGGAAGCCACCGGGATGCCTGTAACCCTCTAGAGCCCACCGTCTCCCTAGTCTCCAGGAATAAGGAACCTGAGAGGTCCAATGGAGGCTCAGCGACACACAACCAAAGAGCTTATTTGTGAGGTCCAGGAAGGATTCAGGGTGAGTGGAGTGGCCCCGAGTATAGGCTAAATTTGAGGCAAGACTAGGTAGGATCTTCTGAGGACGCCCTGACATGCGAGTGGCACCTCTCCACACAAAGCCACACAGCAAATCACTGAATTGAGACAGAGCTTGGGAAGCATCCAGCCGAGACTATGCTCCCTGCTGACAGATGAAGGCAAGCCCTGAATGCCCAGGGGTTCACTGGACAATGAGGGTAGACATGAACATACTTTAGAAAGTCTGAGTCAGAAGGCAGATGTTGATAAACCAGCTATCAGACCACCTTCACCATGGTAAAAAAAAAAAAAAAAAAGGTGGGGGTGGGGCATGCCAGCCCTGGGATCCAGCTAGTCTGCCCATTGTCAGGTGCTGGTTTCAGAAGGTTAATTCATTTGCACATGAGCAAATCTGACCTCCAGATTCAGAGGCATGTGCATGTATTCTTGGCTCTAATAAGCCATGTGTGCCTGTAGCTACAACAAATGAGTGTGCTTTCATTCCAGCCCTGGAAGGAAGGCACAGAAAGCGCCGAACTCCACGAATCCCGTGCCCATCTCCTTAAGGCTCTAGCATGACCAGGTAACCACTACCAGGATCCAGGGAACAGAAAAGGATTTATGGGTCAGCAGCTGGGTCTGCTCAGTGTGGTGGCCCTGTGTAGGGTGCATAGTGGAAGAGATGTTTTGTGTCTTTTTCTGGGTTCTGCCTCCCCTCCCCTCAGAAAGAAGCTGTAGCTGTCAGCTCGCCTCCACTCCAAGCTGCCTGGCTCCTCTTGGCGGCACTTCCTTCAAGGTGAGCACTGTTGTCTACAGTTACACATGATGAAACCGAGTAACAGGGCCTTGCCTGAGGCCACCTGGCTGGAAGATGGCAGTGCCCTCAGACAGAAATCAGTCCACGACAGTGTCTAAGGTTAGTTTTTGCTTGGCGGTCGGGGTTGTAGATAGAACTGGAGTGGTGATGTCTACTGGTGAGAACACCTGGCCAAGTGGCCCCAGAACTTCTGGAATGGAGTCTGGCCTTTCACCCTCATAGTCTGGTCTAAACCCGTAACAGGTAGACTCACTCATTCACAGCCGGCTTCCATGGGGAGGAAGTCAGACTGAAAAAAGGCTGGAGAGTGTGGATCCCCGCTTTCAGGTGTGCCCACAGAATGGGGATATGGAGCTTTGCTGCTGATAACGGACAACCCCCACCCATGTCCACAAACTGTGGACTCTTGGTAACACCTCCTATCTACCCAAAAGCTGTCCCAGTGGGGCTGACTACCCCAAATAGCTGGCTTTCCAGGGAGCATTCTGTGATAAATACACCTTATGCAGAGACAAATAAAAGACAAAACCAAAACAGGTACTCCTAGTACCAAGTGCTTCTACAGAGTAACCCATGGGCTGGCTGCACAGGGGTCTAGGCCAGGGCTCCAACTCAGAACGACTCATGTGACTCAGGTTTGGGACACACAGTGCTCTGAAAGTTCCAGGATCCTTCTGCTGTGGACAGGACAAGCCACCAGGGAACTGGAGGCATACGTTTTGTGGCCCTCTGGTTATTTTTGAGTTTGAAATGTATGAAAGTCTCAGAAGAGTTCAAAAAAGAAAGAAAATGTGTCCAATTTCAAACCAACATATTGAATCGAGTAAATTAAGCCACGATTCTCAAACTGCTCACGGAACTGACAGGCTCTGATGCATTTTAAAAAGGCATCTCAGCTCCAAGCCTAGTATGGCATCCCCACCCCCAACCCCGCCATGCTGAGACCTAACCAAGTGGCAGAGCAGTTCTATCTGCTCCCTACAGTTCACAGGGTAGCTCCCAGGGCTAAGTGACCCCTCACTGGAAAACCCTGTGCTTGGCACTGACTGGTTATTTTCTCCACACTGACGGTTAACTGCTCAGGAAAAGTTGTGTCCTCATCCTGACAGAAACTCAAGTCTGACACAGAAACAGGACAGGCAGCCTGCTCACACACACCTCAAGTTAACACAAGAGACAAGATCACTGTCAGGAGCTGCAGCGTGGCAGGTGGGGTGCCAGAGCGCACACACGTGCCTTCTTTCACAGAGTCTACGTGACTAGGAGCCCTCACTAGGGTCACCAGCCTGGGCTGGCCGAGTACGGAGTAAGGCATTGTTTTTTTAAATCCCTGTTACCTTTTCAGCGAGTTGGACTTCTTTGAGTGTTCGTCTGTTATCTAGTTCATTTTCATTTACCCTTGAAAATAAAATAAAAATAATTTTTGTTAACATTTCCCCCAGGAACAGATGTTGACACTGGACCTACACAGCGCTGAGTCCCGGGCTTTCTGAACCTCTTCTCCAGGGGCATGGGCATCCCGGGCCTCAGTTTCCTCATCAGTAAATGGAAGTACGGTATCTACCGCCTTCAGGGGGTGTGGGGACTTGATGGACACCAGGCCTCACCTCAGCTGAGCCTGCAGCACTGCTCCAGGCCTGGGCTCACCAGTTCCCAGCCTGAATACTATTTACTATTGCACTTCATCTGACTACAGTAGACTCCAGGTCCTATCTGACCCCAGGAGCCTCTTGGTAAATGACTTCCGGGTCACCATGTGCCTGTAACATACTTGGCTCCAACTGCTCCTCCTCTCAGCTCTCCTGGGGTCTGCAGGATCTGTGTAGCTACCAAGCCTCAGAGCTTTCTTTAAAACTGACTGGGGTGAGGGGGTGGGGGTCGTTTGCTGAGCAGAGAACAGAAGAAGCAGAGCCTGGGCCTCTCTCCTGCATGCCAGCTCTCCATCACCTCCCACACAGCCAGGCAGGGCTGGAGTGGTGAGTGGGACACCATCCCACTCCCCCCCCCCCCAGTGACAGCCACACATAGAAAAACAAGAGCATGGAGTAGTTGGGTGCCAAGGAGAGGATAATAGGGAATGGGGGAAGCTGGAGGCCAGATGATGGGTAATATTTGAGATGAAGGTAATCGGGTAGCCCCCAGGGCAGGCGCTCAGCACACAGGCGTCAGCATTAAGCAGCTGGAACTGGATGAATGGGTCAGAGACACACAAGGAAGTTTAAAGACAGTGGGGTGTTATGGGCCATAACAGGGAATCTGGACTTCTAACTGTGGGGTCACTTTATGCATGTAGGAGGAAGCCAGTGTTGAGAGCTGTTACAGTGTTGAGCGCCAACGTTAAAGAGAGGATAGGTCAGCAATCCAATTTTGTGTTAACCGTGTTAACGCAAGCTTCTTAATACTGCTGTAGTGACATATTCAGTCAATGAAAAACGCTGTGCATAGGATATACTTAAGAGTTAAAGAATAAAAATCGATAAGGAGCGTAGACTAGCACAACTTTTTAAATCCTTTCTTTTCCCCATTTCTGTGTGCCTATACCTACATCTTTCTCTAACTCAAACTAGTCTTTTAAGCAAAACGTTTACAATGATAAGTCTTATAACGTACATTTCCTGTAACCAGCAGTTACTCTAACTCTCTGTAGAAAGGGATTTCCAGCTTTTCTCCTCAACCCTTTATCTTCTACTGAAGCTATCTTCATTTGTAAAAGCCAGTAGCTGGGCTTTACCCCGTCTGCAGCCTCTACCGTTTACCTGAGCATTTACACCCTGTACATAACACACGATGTGCACGGGAGTCTGGGGCCGACAATCTGCTTCCTGGTCTTTATTTTTACAGCTTGTTCTAGATTTCTCTCTCCTTTCTTATTTCTAGGTTAAATACTTTAAAAAAAAAAATCATTTCCTTTTCCCCTGTCTGGAAGTTAAACATTTGCATCCGTGATCTTTCAGCTGGCCTAACGATCACAATGCACAGATGTCAGACTTGTGTGCCAAATTAAAGCACCCAGACTCTTGTCAGAAATCGGCGGAGCTCAGAAGACTCCAACTCAGTCCATCCACTCTGTCTCCTGCCTGGTATTTGAACTCCAAACCTTTTATTGAAGGCACAGTCATGCTGGGACCATTTATACAGCCAATCGCGTTTCCATTTAGTCAGCTTCACAATATTCATTGTTTTTCTGTGCTGTCCCTAAAACCTCAGGCCTTCCAGCCTGACCATTTTTCTTTGGCCTCTTCTATACTGCTAAGCCAGCATCTCCCTCTTTTCCTGAGACAGGGTGTTACTGGGAACTGGAGCTTCGCCTCCTCCTCTCCTTCCTCCGCCCAGAACACTGGCTCCATCTCGCCTCCCAGACTGCATTGGCCTTGGAAGCCTTCAAGTTCCAAAGATGGTCATCTATCAGACTTCCTTTCCTCCACACGGGCCCCTCTCCTGACGGATCTGAACTGTGGCCTCTTTGCGGCAAACACCCCGTCACCCCTGCAAGCCCCTCAGCTGCCAGCCTTGGTTCTTCAGGTCTTCTGTGGTAAGGCTACCTGCCTGGAACCAGCTATGCATCCACCTGCCCTTTGAATCTGTGCTCTGCTAGTGCTGCCTGCTTTATCCATTTGAATCTGGTTGCCTGCGTGGGGAAGCAACTCCATGCCACAAGACCTGTTCTCTGATAGAGAACTCAGCTTCAACCTAAGGATCATACTCCAGAAACTTCTTCAGAACTCTGCAGTTAGTCTTCAAAGGTAGAGCTCAGAAGGCGTCTTAAACATCACCAAGATCGGGATGCTGTAGACATGGAAGACCATTACAGTTCATCCAGTCAGCAGAGTGCCAATGCCTGTGCATCAGTTGCTGCTCACCAGAAGCAATCACAGTGGTTATACTGGCTCATCGTGGCTGGGCACATAGCTTGCTACAGAGCTTGCCTAGTGTAGGCAAGGCTCTAGCTGGTTCCCTGAACCCCCCAGCCCCTCTAAAACATACAGGAAGAAAAGGAGAATAGTACCTCTCTTTTAGTAAATCACGCCATGGGTGTTTCTGTAGGATGAATGGTAACAGTGTCTATATTAAGAGAACACAAGCTCTCCCACACTGGAGATAGCCGTCCCCATTCTGAACATAGCATAGACTTAAATATCCAAGGGTTATAACTGCATCTACAGGCAAACTATCCCTCCCTGATAGTGCCTCTACTCTAGTCAGCTTGCCCAGGACACCAGGAGCTCTGGTGTAGTGAGAGTGACCAGAGCAGGAGAGAAGTGATGGAGAACACTTCTGGCCAGTCTTTCCTCAGCATGCCAATACGTGGTGTGTGGCCTCCACAACTGTGTCTCCAGGAGGGAGGTGCTGCACACAGTAAGTCTCACCTCTACCACGGCAGAGACTTGAGCTGTAGTCTGCTACGCTCCATATTTAAGTTAAGCAGCGCTAACAGCCTGCCCCTTGTTTTATGCAAGTTGCTATGAATAAATCATCCAGGACCTGCCTGACACACACTGGACTGAATACAGTAAGCAAAGATGTGATTCTGCTGTTTCCAGTGATGGAGGTTCAACTCTTGGCATGGAAATTATCAGAACTCCACATAACAGCCTTCCCAAGCCTGGGCTCACACCAGAGCAGGCATCGAGGCACGCTGCAGACCGTGAGTGGCTCATCCCTAACTGACCAGAAGCAGCAACTCCCAGTTGTCCAGCATCACAAGACAGCTGTACCACATGCCTCTAGCTAGCAGAAGGCTGGGACGCATAGGCCACATGTGATCATGTGACCCCTGCTGCTGCATGTTCACAACTCCCGTGTGGTCTTAGTTATCTTCTTCTCGAGGTGACAAAATGGAGGTTCCAGCTGCC
The DNA here is from genome assembly GCA_021653895.1 of Mastomys natalensis. Lineage (NCBI taxonomy): Eukaryota > Metazoa > Chordata > Mammalia > Rodentia > Muridae > Mastomys > Mastomys natalensis. The sequence goes on from JAJTUV010000102.1 coordinate 728,380, forward strand.
AGGCATCAAGTGGTAGAGCAGAGTTTGGTCAGCCCATGGCAGCTTGTAATACAGAGCCGTTTCAGAAAAGTAACTGACAGGGTAGAGACAGACCACAGGGCACATCGCCCTGCCCCAGTGAATTTGTTCCTCAAGCCAGACTACTCCTTCCAAAGTTTAATCACAAGCTGACAGTCTACTCCAGATTTAAATCCAACACTGGGCTAACCCATTCATGAAGGCCAAGTCCTCATCATCCAATCACTTCCCCAAAGCCCATCATCTGTCAATCAAGCCCCCATTCATAAGCCTATAGAAGACAGTTCCTAGTCACACCAACACACAGTATCATAAGGTTAAAAATCTCTAAGTTGGTGTCCTAGTCAGGGTTAGTATTGCTGTGATGAAACAACGTAACCGAAAGCAACAGAGAGGAAAGGGTTTATTCAGCTTACACGTCTATATCACTGTTCATCATCAAAGGAAATCAAGACAGGAACTCAATCATGGCAGGAGCTGAACGCAGAGGCCATGAGAAGCTGCTGCTTACTGGCCTGCTCAGCCTGCTTTCTTATAGCACCCAGGACCACCAGCCTAGGGATGGCACCACCCACAATGGGCTGCCCTGCCCCATCAATCACTAATTAAGAAAATGCCCCACAGGCTTGCCTGTAACCCCATTTTACAGAGGCATTTTCTCAGTTAACATTTCCATCCTTCAGATGATGTTAGTTTGTGTCATGTTGACATAAAACTGTCCAGCACAGTCAGACAACCACAGTGCACAGATGGGCATTGTGCTCTGGCGTCAGTCAATGGGCACACTGTGGCAAGAAGAGAGGGCAGTACTGCATCCAACTTGGGGGAGGGGGAGTGTCTTGCTCTCATTCTTACAAACAGCACAGAATTCTGGGATTGATCAGTACTTTCTCACTGTCTTTGTATTTCTCTGATTTTAAACATTGATTAATTTACTTTTTTTTTTTTTTTTTTTGAACATCATGCACGTGGAGGTCAGAGGACAACTTGTGGGAAACTATTCTCTCCTTTCACTGTGTGGGTTCCGGGGATTGAACTCAGATCATCAGGCTTAGCAGCACGTCTTTAAGCACTGAGCCATCTTGCTGGAGCTCTCAGTGACACTGACATTGTGCCTCCATTTCACCATGTGACCAGTTAGGCAGCTCTTTGTCTGGCTTGAGATGCCCAGCCGTTGCCTCTTTATTCCTGTTCTCTCTTATCTCTGTTCTCTCTCTCTCTCTCTCTCTCTCTCTCTCTCTCTCCCTCCTCCCTCCTCTTTCTTCCTCCCTCTCTCCCTTACCTTCCTCCAGTAAGATACGAGGAGAAGGCTGAAGGCTGTGGTACTGGGGCCTGGATCTTGGACTTTCAGGCCTCTGGAACTCTCAGCAATAGTTTCCACTCTTAGAAATTACCCAGGCTGCGTATCTGTTATAGGCACAGGAACAAAGCAGGACAGGTCTTCCTGGAAGAGCCATGTCAAGTGCCCTCTTCCTGCTAACCTTTGTCCCGTGTGCCCTCCTCTCTGCTTTGTATCTCTGTGTCTTTCAGTGCTACATCCATCAGAGCTGCCTTCCAGGTCATTGGTGTTCTGTCCGCTGGGTTGACTCCCTGTTTGCACCAACCTATAAGTTTGTTCCTCTAGTTCTCAGCATCCTGAGTTCCACTGTGCACCAATGCGGCCAACAGGGCTTCTCTGCTGGGTCTCCCCACTGTGGGCACATTTGGCTTTGCCTCTTGTCTTCTTTACTTCAGATGGACAATAAAACTGAGCATAGGAATTTACTAGGAATGGACAGGAATTCACTTTGATGTGGACAGGAATTCACTATGATGTGGACAGGAATTCACTATGACTTGGCCAAAGCCCATAGACCCAAAGCCTACTGTACAGAAAGTATCCCCCTCTGGACTCCAATTTTCACTTTATTTTGGCCTCTTCAGGGAGTCCTACTCTTGACAGCACACTAATACATTAAAATGCCTATACATTAAATGTACATACATTTAACTTTTTGTCCAGCATTTTCATTGTGTTCCACAGAAATGCTGTTCACGGTACATGACCTGCTATATCTGCGGACGAGACTTGATAAGAACACATGGTCTCCTACCATCAAGAGGATTAAGCTTCACAGAAAGTCAGAATCTTTCAAGTCTAGTTTAAATCATTAGCCTTTATGGTTAAGAAAATAATTTAGGGTCCTTCTCATCTCAAATTATAGACTAAGGTTTCATACTAAGATCACTTGTTTCATACTAGGATCTGTGTTTCATACACACAGATCTCTTGCTTTCTAGTTTTTTCCAACTCTTCAGAGTTTAGGGTTTGTTTTTGTTTTGTTGTTGTTGTTTTGTTTTGTTTTTTTGTTTTTATTTGTTTTGGTTTTTCAAAACAGCTTTTTAGTTTATTTTTAAACAAATAATTTTTAAATAGGTTATGATATACTCAACAATATTTTCCTACAAATCGGTCAAGAGAATAGAGATAGTCTGCATAGCACCGGTCATTCTTCTGAATGACTGGAAAGCCACAGTTAGATGACTTACTCAACATGGAACAGAGCTCAACATGGCTGAGGCCTCCCAGCCATGCACTATATTTCAGTATGTTTCTGGTACTATGACACAATACCCAGTCTGGGCAATTTATAATGAAAAAACTGTGTTTGGCTCATAGTTAAGAAGTTGGTTAAAAAAAAAAAACTAGAAAGTCAGAGCTTAGGGTCTCTAATGAGGGCCTCATGCTCTTTCAGCAGACGGCAGAAAGTGGAAGGGCAGGGTGTGTGTGGAAGAGATGTGTGGAGGAGCAGGCCTGTATGGAGGAGCGGGTCCGTGTGGAGGAGCGGGCCCGTGTGGAGGAGCAGGTGCGTGTGGAGGAGTAGGCCTGTGTGGAGGAGCGGGCACGTGTGGAGGAGCAGGCCTGTGTGCAGGAGCGGGCGTGTGTGGAGGAGCGGGTGCGTGTGGAGGAGCAGGTCTGTGTGGAGAAGTGGGCGCGTGTGGAAGAGCAGGTACACATGCAAGGGGAACCCTGAGAACATCCTCGCTTCTGAGAAGCCACTCCTGAAGGTAAATGATCTATTGCCATGACCCACTAATGTAAAAACTTCTTTTCCCACAGGCTCTTACCCCCAAAACCAACTGCTTCCATCAGGCCCCACTCCCAGCAACCAAGGAAATAAGGTGACCACATGAACTTCCGAGATTCCTCTTGTGATTTTTTTATTATTATTTAACAGGGGAAAAGCCATAAAATTTGTCTTTATGGACCAGGGGTACAGCTCTATGGATAAAGCACTTGCCCAGCATGTGTGAGGCCTCTGGGGTCCAATCTCTTACCACCATAGAAAGAAAAAAAAAAGGAACCACTGGACCACTGACACAGTTCAGTGGTGTCCAGCATATGTGAGATGCTGTACAGAAGTCTTAAAGGCCACAGATCCTCACCACCCCCAGCTCCCTGTCAGCCGAGGTTCCCCATCACCCTTTCCTTCTGCCACACTGGTACCTGTGCCTGAGCTGCAGGGGTGGGGGATAGTGAGTCAACTGTGACTCTGTAAGTGCAATACTGAAAGGTTCTAACTATACAGGATAGCTTTGATTTTTATTTATTATTTTTATTTAAGTGTATATCCATGTGTGTCTGTGCCCATGAATGCAGTACCCATGGAGGCCAGAAGGTGGCTTTGGATCCCATGGACCAAGAGTTATAGGCAGTTATGAGCTCCCTGACATGGGTGCTGGGGACTGAACTCAGGTCCTCTGCAAGAGCCCTGTGGTAGTTTTAATAGGAATGGTCCCCACAGATTCATGTGTTTGAATGCTTGGCCATAGGGAGTGCCACTATTAGGAGGTGTGTCCTTGTTTAAGTAGATGTGGCCTCATTGGAGGAAATGTGTCACTGTGGGCAGGCTTTGAGGTCTCCTATTCTCAAGCTCCACGAAGTGTAGAACATAGTTCCCTTCTTCTGCCTATTGAGCAAGATGTGGAACTCTCTGCTCCATTTCCAGCACCATGCCTGCCTGGACACCGCCATGTTTCCCACCATGATGATAATGAACTAAACCTTTAAATTGTAACCAGCTGCAATTAAATACTTTCCTTTATAAGAGTTGTTGTGGTCATGGTATCTCTTCACAGCAATGAGACCTTAACTAAGACAAGTGCAAGGGCTCTTAAGCTGCTGAGTCATCTCTCCAGCCCCCAAGTTTAATTATTTAATTGTTTGCAATGCTTCATAGAAAACAAGTCTTAGTCACAGAATCAGATAGGCAGTGCAGAATTTTCTTACTAAAAAGGTATTTCCTAAACCATAAACTGGAACCCAGAGCATTCCTGCTGACAGAGTCATTAAGGGTTGTGTGGCAGCGCCCACGGGCTGCAGTAAGCCAGTGAACCCCACATCTGTGTTAAAATCCTGAAGCACTGAGGTGATCTTACAACACCTCTGATATCCTGTTTCCATCCAAGGAGACGTACTCACTTTCCAATGAATGGCACAAAAACGTACAAAAGACAATGCCTTTCACACCTGGCATCTTAGGATCTTACTTCAAAATTAAAATCGATTATTTAAAATACATTGTATGAGAGATATTTTAAATGTGACTTGACCTGCTATATTTATGTTCTATTACAGACTTGTTATTCTATCTAAATAAAGTTCTGACTGACGATTAATCTGCTAAGTATTACACAGATAAGCTCCGCCCATGTGTTTTCTATGGGGATGCAGATACAAGCCAAGCATAGTGGTACACCCGAAAACCCCAGTATCTGAGAGGCCGAGGCAGAAGGATCATGAGTTTAAGATCATCAGGAGATATATATATAAAGTCTCAGTCTCAGAGAGAAAAGAAAGGGATACAGACATGGATACAGATGTGTTACTAGGCCCGGCTCTAATGGCCTGTGCCCAGACTCTATACATCATTTCAAATGTCAAATGTTAACAGGGCTGAGAGAAAGAGACTTACCTCTTTATACCATTGATGTTTATATCCATTCCACCGAACCTGGAGAGGAATTCAAGGTACGGCACATTACCCAGGCTGGTGATCGGGATCTACGGTCAGACAGGAAGAATGTCATGTTAGAGACTTGAGAGACTCCGACCACAGACAGCACAGCAGGCTCCTGTGTCTGTAATGTTGCCATGCCAAAGCTGCTAAGGGAACAGACACTGTTGACATTTGTGGGTCCTTGCTGGGAGTCAGAACTGATACATGGCCTCAGAGAGCAAAGAACGAGGCTAGTCTGTGCCAGGGAAAAGCCAACAACATGACCAAACATCTGACCTGAGATAAATCTAACACTGCCATAGATATCAAACAGAATCAGGGCAAACATTTCCTGTGCATCTGTGTAACTGTCAGCTGAGGGGCAGAAACTGTCACTGTTTAAAGCTATTTTCTAATAATTTCTAGTATGATTATTGATTTCCTGGGAAGGGACGCGTGCCACAGTGTAGGTGGGGAGGTCAGAGGGCACTTGACCAGAGTCAGTTCTCGTCTACCAAATGTGTTCAGGAGAATGAACTCAAGTTGTTAGGGTGATTGACAAGCACCTTAACACGTACTGAGCCGTTTCGCTGGCCCAAAAGTTCTATAAAGGATACTATTGGGTCAAGTGAGTCAGCATGAATTACAGATTAAATAAAATGATTCAACCAGTTGAGATTGGCACTGCACTGTGATTACATGAGAAGTCAGTCCTTATTGTTAAGAAATATATGTCCTGAGGTCAGAATGAAGAACTGTGTGTATCAACTTCCTTGATGTTCGGAGACTTTAATCCAGAAAACAGTGAGTTGAAGACCAAACTATAAGATAGGAAGGAACTCCCATGCACACTGATCAAAAGAATTAACCTCAGGAAAGCAGCTGCATTCCTGAAAGCGACCTACAGAGTCAGTACAATCCCTGTCAAATTCCAGTGACATTCTAAACAGAAAGTACAAAACAAAAAACAAAAGAAAACACCTAAACATCATATGGAAGTCTAAAAGACCCAAAATTATAAAGCCATGGCAACAACCCAGCACGGTGCTGACATAAACACAGCCTCCAAGCAATAGGACAGTCTGAAGGGCCTGGAAGGAAATCTATGTACACATATAAATCTACACACAGTCGCCGCTGGCTTGTTCTCAGCCAGGAGCACACACTGGAGAGATATCAGCCTTCTCCAACTCATGGTGCAGAAAACAGGGGACACCCAGAGGCAGAAGACTAAGACTGGATCCCTGGCTCACCCTGCTACCAATGGGCAGAGAGAAGCAGCAGGCATGGGGCGGGAGGAAAGCTCTGCCAGCCAATCATCTGACAGGGAATTAGTAACCAGAGTATATAAAGAGCTTGAAAGATTAAATACCAAAAGAACAAATAATCTGTAAGCCAGTCAGTGAATGAGTTGGACAAGCTGTTCTCAATAGTTTAACTGGCTAATAAATACACAAATAAATACACTTCCAGCCTCCCTAGTCATCAGGAAAATGCAAATTAATCTACCATGTGGGCCTCAGGAGATGGTTCAGTGGGTAAGACTGTTTGTTCTGCAACCAGAAGGACCTGGGTCTGAATTCTCATCACCTATATAAAAAAGAAAAAGAAAGAAAGAAAGAAAGAAAGAAAGAAAGAAAGAAAGAAAGAAAGAAAGAAAGAAAGAAAAAAGAAAGGAACAGTAAGAAAAAGAAAAGAAAGAAAAAAAGAAAGAAAAGAAAAAATAGCTTTTAAAAACAGGCATAGATACACATGCCTGTAACCCCAACTCGGGGGACTGGAGGCAGGTGGATCCCAAGAGCTATCTGGCCGGGCAGAGTTTCCTCATCACTCAGCTCCTGTCGCAAGGCAGTAAGTGGGAACCAGGGAAGAAGACACTGATCACTTGCTCTGACCTCTCCATGTGCATACATGGCTGTGTACATACACACTAGCATGGACACACACACAGAGAGATGCACACACCACTAAAATTAAAAATTTAAGTGACATGGTTAATTTTATTTTAGCTCCAATGTATTGCTATTCAACTCTAATCATTAAAAAAAAAAATCTAAAAAGGCTGATGAAAATTAGTGTAAGCATCGTGGAAATCAATATGCAGGGTGTTTACAAAAACTAAAACCACAACTGCCATGTGATCCAACTGTACCACTCCTGAGTCCATAATGAAGAACCCTAAATCTGCACACCACCAAGACATCCGTGTCCAACACCACACCACTAATAAGCAAGCTATGGATGCAGCCTACATGTCCATCAGCAGATGAAGGGGGAAATGTGGTGAATGTATACAATGGGTTTTATTCAGCTCTGAAGAATGAAACTATGTGATTTTCAGAGAAATGGATAGAACTGGAGGTCATCCTGTTAAGTGAGGCAAGCCAGACGAAGGCAGACATAGCAAACATGCTTCCTCGTATGTATACGCAGCCTAAACTTGAGAATAAAAGACACATCATTTCTCAGCCTTGGGGCCAAGATTAGGTGTAAATAATACGTGTGAAGTAAGGGAGGACTGCTGGAAGAAGGGGGATAAAAGGGAGGACTGCCAGGAAGAAGGGGAATGAAGGGAGGACTGCAGAAAGAAGGGGAATGAAGGGAGGACTGCCAGGAAAAAGGGGAATGAAGGGAGGACTGCCAGAAAAGAGAATGATGAAAGGGAGGAGTGCTGGAAAAAGGGAGGGATGAAAGAGTGATGGGGGACAACCATGACTAAAGAACCACAAATGTGTGTGGAATGGCAAGGCGAAGACTTTGTTTCGTACAGTAAATCTTTACTGATTAAAACACATGCCCTGGGCTGAGGTGACGGCTCAGGGGGTTTAGAGCATTGGCTGCTCTTTCAGAGAACCCAGGATCAGTTCCCAGCACCCACATGGTGGCTCACAACCATCTGTAACACCAGTTCCAAGGAATCCGAAGCCCTCCTCTGGCCCCCACAAGCATGGCACACACATGGTGCATAACCATACACACAGGCAAACACTTGTACACATAAAATAAATGTCTTTTAAAAATATGCACATTGTACATGCTGAGAATATTGCTAGTGAGTGCATGTATGTGCACGTGCGCGCACACACACACACACACACACACACACACACACACACACACACACACACGGTGGGCGGAGGGAGGAGACGCCAGGAGAAGAGAGTGAGAAGAAGGCTGTGCCACAGACAGCTCAAAGCGGAGGGACCTAAGGATTCCTGTGCTTTTAGTATATAATTCTTATGGAAATTTTTCTGTAAGTTCAGAATTATCTTCTAATACAAAGTTGAACTTTTTTAAATGAAGGTAATTACCCAAGAAGGATTACGGATCTAGAATTTATAAAAGTCTATAATCATAAAAAAAATATATTATTAAAGTCTCATACAGGTTAACCTAACACACCATCCTTCACAGCTAATGATTCCAAAGTCGGCACAACTGAGTTGGTATTTACCTTGCCTTGAAGTGGCAATGCCTAGCGTGGTTATCTCAGTGTTCCCCAAAGGATACATTTCTCTTCCCAATTTAAAACATGTGTAACTAGGAAACGAGGCCGGAGGGATGTGGGCTTATGGCATGCCTGCGGAGACGCTTTGCCTGCACAGGAGCACCTGTGACTGCTGCTTCTGAGGCTGTGTGTGCTAGCAGATCTGAAAGCTGCAGGTACTTCAGAGCTTTCCTAACGTGACAGAAGATGGGCAAGATCGTGTCAGATGTGTGGTTCATCACTGGATGTTCAAGGTAAAAAGATAAGAGAAAAAGGGGACCTTGTGTGGCGGGAATCAGTCAGTAAAGTACTTGCAAGGACCCAAGTTCAATCCCCAGAAGCCACATTTAGAAAGCTAAGTGTGGGGACAGGTGCTCATAACCCCAGTCCTGGGAAGGTAGCGATGGGCTGATCCTGGGACACACTGGCCACCCAGCCCAGCCCATGAGGTAAGCTCCAGGCCAATAATGGAGCCTGTCTCCAAAACTGAATGGACAGTGCCTGAGAAACAGCATTTAAAGTTCTCTTCTGGTCTAGAGAGAGAGAGAGAGAGAGAGAAGACAGACAGACAGACAGACAGACACAGACACAGAGAAAACAAAAGATGAGAGAAGGCCTGATTACACCCAATAAACAGGCCCAGGGCAACTTTCAGGGCTTGACAGGAGCCACCCTAAGTCACCTGCAGAGTCCTTTTCCACAGTTCATGGCCACCCTGCATGGTGCTGCTGCCAGTCAGGGCCAGAGGTCTGAGAATCCAGAGCCTGAGCCATCCTATCGGACAAAGGTTTCAATAATCTCAGAGTCCCAGACACCACAATTCTAACTGTAGGTGCAGCCTGCCATGACTGGTGTCCAGAGCTAGGCTCCTTGGGCAAAGACAGGAAGGCTCTGCTTTGCTCTAAGCTCTGTGGGAGTTAGGGACCTGCTATAAGTGTTTAAGATTCACAAGCATCCACACTCAAGTGGACTGCAGGAAGCAAGCTCTTAGGCTGGAGATGAGGGAGTTTCACAATCTGTGTCTGTCAGGCTGAGAATTTCCTCAGCCTCGTTCTCAGGTAGAATACCACAGGGGCCGCACAGAACTCCGTTCTCTGAAATCCATTTGCTCACAAGGCTTTTTTTTATTTCTTTAAATGGTCTAGGACTGGGCTGAAGAGATGGCTTGCAGGGTAAAATGCTAACTACACAAGCAAGAAGACCTGAGATCAGATCTCACACACCTATGGAAAGACTAGGCATGGAAGCATGTACCTGGAACCCCGTGCTGAGGGGACAGAGGACAGGCAGGTGGTGGGGCTTGGTCATCAACCAGTCTAGCCAATCAGTGAGCTCCATGTTCAGTGAAAGACCCTGTCCCTAAAAATAAGATGGGGAGCGATGGAAAAAGCCAGCCAAGGTTGAACTCCTGCCTTGACAGGCAGATGTAGATGCAACAAGACAGGGAGATCCACGTTCGTACTCAGAGACTCCTCATGAAAACACAGAGCAGGCCACCATAAAGTCCAAGACACTCCAACATTAAAGTACCCTGATGTGGCTCTCCAAAGACCATTAGAGCTATAGGATGTACAGACAGCTTCTGAAACTCTACTCTAACTCCTAGGGAAGATTACTATGAAATCTTTTACTGGTTTTATGCATTTCCAATTGTGCTACCAGCAGAGGAGGAAGGGTGTCACCCGCATGGACCGGTCATTCAGCTCATTCCCAGGCCCCCATGACTGACCATGGGTCTGGAGGCTCCAGGCCCTGAGGAAGCCTGCCTGATGTTAGGGGAGATAGCCAAGATTTACTCTTTAAAAGGTCTCCAGTGCCCAGTAACTTCTTCTGAAAATGGTTGCTTCTGAAAACATGTCTAAGCTGTGGTGCCTGGACTTTTCTCCTCCTACGTAGCTGCTTAGCTTGAGACTCGTCAAAAGACAACAGGCTGTGGCTGTAAGGACGATACAGAGATTTATTTTTTTCTGAGACATGATTTCTCTCTGTAGCTCTACTGTCCTGGAACTGGCTCTGTAGACCAGGCTGGACTCAAACTCAGAGATCCACCTGCCTCTGCCTCCTGAGAGCTGGGATCAAAGGCGTGAGATACCATGCCCGGTCACAGATTATATTTTAATTCTCCATTTGGTATGAAGTGTTGGTCACACATCAGGCTTCAGAGGAGACAACCAGTGTTTACAAGGGCAAATGGTCTTCATTCGTCAGAAATACCCCCATGTTCGAGCTACCCCAGCTCAGCAGGTCCCCAAGAGAGTGAGTCAGTGTTCACGCAGCCACATTCACAACCATCGGAGAGCAGAGACAACCTGAAAATCCCAAAGGCTGGAGACGCTGGCACATCCACACGTGGGACCCAGCAGACAGCTATAGAAAAGATGCCAGTACAGCCCAGCCTGGCACAGGTGAGCCCTGATCATGCTAAGTGAAAGCAGTCCTAACACGGAAGCACACATGATTTCTCTCTGTAGCCTGGCTGTCTTGGAACTCACTCTGTAGATCAGGCTGGTCTCAAACTCAGAGATCCACCTGCCTCTGCCTCCTGAGAGCTGGGATCAAAGGTGTGTGACACCATGCCCACACAGCACAGGCTGTGGCTTAGTTTGGGTTTCATTGCTGTGAAAAGACACCATGACCATGGCAACAATTATAAGGACAACATTTAATTGGGGCTGACTTACAGGTTCAGAGGTTCAGTCCAGTATCATCAAGGTGGGAGCATGGCAGTGTCCAGGCAGACACAGTACTAGAGAAGGAACTGATAGTTCTATATCTTGATCTGAAGGCCACTAGGAGAAGACTACTATCTTCCAGGCAGCTAGGAGGAGGGTCTCAAAGCCCACCTCCACGGTGACACATTTCCTCCAACAAGGACACGCCTACTTCGACAGTGCCAAATCTCCTAATAGTTCCACTCCCTGGGCCAAGCATATTCAAACCACCACAGGCTGTGACCCCATTTATATGAAATGTTCCACATTGCCAGGTACAGTCTACACTCCTTTTAAGCCCAGCACCTGGGAGGCAGAGGCAGGCAGAGAATCAAGGGCAGCTGCATCTCCATAGTGAGTTCCAGGCACGCTGGGGCTGGGATTATACAGGGAGACAGTGGCAAAGAGGAAAGAAAGAAGAAAGTAAGGAAGAAAGGAACATAAAAATAAATAAATAAACATTTGGCATCTTCGGTGTCATGAGTGGATTAGTCACTCCCAGTAGATGAAGGCGTGGGGGAGGCTCATTAAGTATTCAGGGCATATACACTCCATCTTAATTAAGCTGCTATTAAAAATGCAGACAGCAGCGGGTCTCTCTAGCTCAGCATGTGATGCCCTCTACTGTCAGGTTGCTGCAGGAAGACCCTCAGAAAAATCGGGGCAGCCTCCAAAACCAAGAGGAGGTGCTGGGAGAGAAGCCTTGGAACAGAAAGGCTGGGTAAGGAAACATGCTAAGGATGACGGAGTCCAGACCCCTCACTCACTGAGCAGGCAGCTATGACACTGGAAAAGGAGGGACAGGTGCTCCCTAGAGTGCTGGCGGAGCACTGAAGACACGCGCTTGAACACTGGGCTTTGTGTGACACAGAGATAGAGGTACTGTCAATGCAGGGAGCCACTTGTGTGAACAATGGACTCCTAGAACTGTGCCCACAAAGAAGGTTCTGGTGAAGGCTCCCAGAGATGTGAGCCACCCCCTGCCAGGACCCTGGCTCCTGGCATCATCCTCCATCCACACACAGTTAGGAGAGCTCTGGAGAGACCCGCTTTAGCATCTCTAGATCTGAGACCCCGAGAATCACCCGATTCTAGGATTCAGGCAAGAGGGATACAGAAAGCAAACAAGTCCTTGTAGTAATGGAGTTGTGTCCAAGGCTGTGGAAAGCAGCCTAGAGGGGCTCCTGCTGGCTGTGCAGGGATGATTTAAACACTGAGGTGAATAAATAATGATTCATAACCCACTTATGAGGAGACCTCAAGTCCCTGAGAATATGTAAACAGTGGGTGAACAGATTGAAAGTCAGATGAGAAACGGAATATTTACTCATCTCAAAGTTTCCCTCGTGGAATATTAACTACAAAGTGTACACCCTGGAAAGCCTGACAGATTTCCCTTCTGAAGAGGCCAAGGCAAGCGTCAGCAGCTCCGGGACACAATGGACTCAAGGGTAACCTAAGCAGAACATGGGGTTGCTGGGACACACCCACAGAGATGCTGCCAGTGCATGTCTTGAGGTGACCCCAGGTAAACCCACACGGGGACTCCTTCAATAGCCGAAGGCAGAACCAGGGAAAGATGGGGAAACTGGCTCAGACTGACAGGGGCCAAATGGGAACGAAAACCAAGGGCAGTCTGACCATGACCTGGACCTACAGGGTGGGTGGGCATGCAGCAAATGCATTGTCTGAAGCTGGGCTGGGAGTAATGAGGCGAGGCTGGGTTGTGGCTGATGGGGCAGCATCCCGTTTGAAAGAAATCCACAGCACAACGCCTGTGGGTAACAACGTAGGTTTTTCTCAAATGGCTTAGGAAAAAGGTGATCTCTGAGTTCTACACTCAACTTGCTATGACTTTGTTTTCAAAACACAAGCTGTGACTGTGACAGACCAACAGTTCTGGGGCAGAGGAGAAAGCAGGTTTTAGAGGGAGTTGAAACCCAGAAAGGGTAGGTGGAGGGGAGAGTTTCCAGTTCTCAATGGTGTTTAGCTTCAAGCCAGGTCAAAGTCGCTACTCAGCACAGGTTAGCTAAAACCCAGGGGAGAAAAAACAGCCTTACTCTGTAAATGTGCATCAAAGTGCTCTTGAAATTTGTACACAAATTAGTGCAGTTCCCAGACCTCATCAGAGAAGCTTCCCTGTGCAGTAGATGGGGGTAAGGCAGAAACTCACAACTGGCCAAAGTGGACAGAGTAAGTGCCATTGGAGTGTTCATCCACAAATGGCACATGTGTATACCACACACACACACCATACACAGTATGTGCACATATACGAACAATGCACATAAGCACATATGGATATGTACAATATGCACACATTCATACACACACAACATACACATGTATGTGCATATATACACACATGCACATAAGCACATATGCATATGTACAATATGCACACATTCATACACACACAACATACACATGTATGTGCATATATACGAACATGCACATAAGCACATACCATATGCACATAAGCACATATGCATATGTACACACACAACATATACACATATGCACACATACATGTGCACATACACAAGCAGATATGTATAATATGCACATTCACACACATCCACACACCTGCACATATCTACACATGCAAATAAGCATATATATACACATGTGTACAATATGCACATATACATACAACATGCACACATGCATACATACATGTGCACATACACACAAGTACACAAACAGATATGTACATTACACACAACATACAGCTCAAAGGCCATAGTGGAAGAGGGGATGGATGGAAAATGGTTGGAGAGGATCAAGCAGAGCAGGGTCTTCTGGACACGACAGGTCCACTTGTGAACTCACGCAGTGTGATAGAAGCATGATGCTGGCCCATGATCAAGCCAGTCAACATTCTAGCATGGAGGAGGATGGGTCTCACGAGCTCCCACCCCCTGCTGAGGAGCTGGGGCCAGTCTGTGGCACATGGGGATGGAGAGTCAGGTTGTGGGTCAACCACGGTCCAATGAATAGTCACACCGAGGAATGTGTGGACAGCACAGACTGGACGTAGGGCTATTAGAAGATGGGAGGACATGAAATTGGAGATCGATGGATCTGGGAGGAGTTGGGGAGAAGTAAGGGTGGGTGTTATCAAAATACATTATGTACATATTAAATTCCAAAATAATTAATAAAATAGTATATTTTAAAAGACAGAGAGGTGGGCTGGAGAGATGGCTTAGCAGTTAAGAGCACTGACTGTTCTTCCAGAGGTCATGAGTTCAATTCCCAGCAACCATATGGTGGCTCACAACCACCTATAATGGGATCCAATGCCCTCTTCTGATGTGTCTGAAGACAGCTACAGTGTGCTCACAACATAAAATAAATAAATAAATCTTTGAGTGGGGAGGGAGAGAATCCTGTCTTTCTGGCCTATGGGACTAATACACAGAAGCAAAAACTACCACAGAACTTAAGGAGGGGGTGGCGGGAAGACGCCCACTTTCTGGCTATAAGATCAGGCCAAGTGTCAAGCTGACCTCAGTGAACAGACGTCACAAATCACAAAGTGGTCCAACTGAACATCAAAGATCTAAACTAAGGTATGGCTCCACCCTGTGCAGGCAAGACAGACAGAGGGACGCACAGAAGACAGAGGCTCCACTGGAGCCACATGCGGCTGTCAAGCACTGGAGATGCGGCCAATGAAAGTGACGATGAACTGCTTCTCACTTCATTTAGTGCTAATTAACCTAAATTTCAAAGACTCCATTGGTGTGGTTATTGAGAAATGCCTTCAGTGTGTTTGAAAACCTGGGGTGCTCACCCAACGTCTCAAGCCTAAGTTTTATGATGTCGGAGTCAGTCAGGTCTGCGACACTGTGGTAAGCTGTGGGTGCTCACCGTGTTTAAAGACTTCGGATGTTAAAGGAAGGTGCAATAGGAACAACTTCATAAAACAGTGATAACGGTGAAACGCAGTAGCATTTTGAACATGCATGATTGAATAAAACCATTATGAAAATTAATTCCTGGGCCGGCAACATGGCTTGCGAGGTAGTGGGGTTTGCTGCCAAGACTGACAACCTGAGTTCAATTCCTAGGCTTCACATGGTAGAAGGAGAGAACTGACTCTCACAGTTGTCCACTGACCTCCACATGTACATCATGTCATGTAACACACACACACACACACTTCTAGAAAATTTACCTATATGGCTCACAAATATTTCACTGGAGAAATCTGCTCTGTGTCATTACCCAAATATACTCGAATATGAGCAACTATGAAATATTATAACCCTTCTCAACAGATAAGACCATCCGTGGGGGCAATGAGAGATGAGCAACGTGTTAGGTGTACCAGGCAACGGCTTGAGAGCAGCTCTTTCCACTGCGTTTAAGGTAAAAGAAAGACAAACAGAAGAGGGAGATCTACACAAGCAGAGAGAGGAGCCACATGAAATGCTGGACGTTAAAACACAGTGTCTAGACCTGGAAGATGGCTCAGCAGTTAAGAGCACTGACTGCTCTTCCAGAGGTCCTGAGTTTAATTCCCAGCAACCACATGGTGGCTCACAACCATCTGTAATGGGATCCGATACCCTCTTCTGGTGTGTCTGACGACTAGTGACAATGTTCTCATGTACATAAAACAAATAACTCTTAAAAAACAAACAAAAACACAATGTCTAAAGTTGCAGCCTCAGAGGATGATGAACCAATAGCAACACCGGAAAGGTAGGGAAAACCTAGTAGATTCGGGAATTGTTAGATGCCTAATATCCACTCTGAAAACTAAAGAGAATATAATGTTTTTAAAACAGAGATCTGTGGGGTCCACAGAGACAATACCAAATGCCTGAAAGAAGACAGAACTAAACATATCTTTGACTAAACATTGGTTGAGCACTTCTTGAAAGAACCAAGTGAAGAAAACCCATGAGATCTGTACAAGAAGAAACAACAGCCACAATACTCTATAGCCAGGCTAGCTTCCAGCTCGCTATGTAGCCCAGGCTAGGCTGGAATTTGAGATCTTCTTGCCTTAGTTTCCCTAGTGTTGGGGTTCCAGTGTGTTCCTCCACACGCTAATTCACTTTCTTTAGAAGTCAGTAAGAGAAATGTGACGACTTCCTGGGGCTGAAACAAGAACCTGGTGACACGTACCATCCACTGAATCTCCTGTGTTCCTAACATCTCATCCCTGTGTTAACCACATGCAAATTGACCTGGGGGTGGTACAGACATCACATTCAAAATGAAATAGGCTAAAAGCACCAGCATAGCATGAAGCCATACTATGATTAAGAATGAAGGAAGGAAGAAAGTGTGATTACATGTGTGTGTACACATGTGCACAAGTTCAGTCCTCGAGCTGGAAAGAATGTTCCCGATATCCTGGCTGAATTCTCCACTCTTGTTGTAGTTGTGATCCTCACAGACACTAGTGTTCAACACCCATTGACTTTATCTTCCTTTCCTTAAGGGCCCTGAGAGCTTGAACCAGAATCTTTTACTCTTTCCACTATCCTGGTTGGGGCACACTAGTGATTGGCCCAAGGCCCCTCACCACGCACATGCCTCCCCAGGCCCTGGCGTCATCCCAGCTGCACACTGTCCCTGGCTCCTACAGTCTGGGAGAGAACAGACCGTCTCCTCTGCCTGTGCATAACGACTTTCCTTTCTCTATCATTTCACTAACATCTACTCCAAACTCAACATCAGAGAAGTTAAATGCCCTCCCAGACAGACTTTTTGGAGTTCCAACCTCAGTAACAGACAGTCTGCTCCCTTTAAGGACAGTTGTCCCAAGCCTTATTAAACTCCATGTCTCCTGAGCCGTGAGCCCTTCGAAGGAGGAGTCAGGCCTCCATATGTGCCCCACCCCAGTCTATGCCCAAACACTGTGCAGCACCTAGTAGATGGTCCTTAACTTACCCGTTTCTTAAATTTTTAAAATTGTATGTATTTATTGTGTATGTGCATTCATGTGCATGTTGTATGTATGTGTGTATATATACATGTGCATACACATGCAGAGGTCTCCTCTATCACTGGCTGGCTAGAGAACATCTAGATCTGCCTGTCCCACCCCTCCTCTGGTTCCCAGCACTGGCTACAGATGTACATACTGTGCCAGCTTATATGTGACCCTGGGGACACAGACTCAGATTTCTGTTTGCACGCAGCCACTGGACCCTCCAAAGCACCTGCCCCGCCTGGAAGGTCACCACACCCCTCCCTAGCAGCTGAACTCAGGATACCTGACCACCAGACTACATGGGAAGCATCATAAAGTTTGATATGAGAACAAGGGCTGAAATCTTAGGTTCTAAAGTACAAATTGAGGGGTTCGGGAATTACCAAAGTAATTCTCTGCTCCTGCAGAGAACCCCCAATTTTGTTTCTAGCACTCATATTGGGGGGTAACAACCACCTATAACTGCAGCTCCAGGGAATCTGATGCCCTCTTCTGACCTCTGCAGACACTGCCCCCATAAGCATATATCCCACCCCAACACACACACACACACACACCACACACACACGTGCGCACGCACACTCAAACACAGAATTTAAAAAATATTTAAGCTGGTCCTGGAGATGTGTGCCATTACTCTCAGCACTTGAGAGGCAGAGGCAGGTAGATCTCTATGAGTTCCAGGGCACCCTAGTCTACTGGTGAGTTCTAGAACAGTCAGGGCTACAAAGTGAGACCCTATCTCAAAAAAATATATAATAATAATAATTAAAAAGTAAGCAAACAAACCAATCTTTATACATATAAACTGACCAAATACTTTTATATAGGAGTTTTTTAAAGGAAAATGACAAGCACACCATTGTGTGCTAACTATGAGCACACAGATGCTAATCACGCCATCCAAACTGGCCAGAACTCCAGTGAATTATTAACAATGAACAGAGCTCCAGTTGCTCTTGCAAGACAGTGAGGAGAAGACAGAGCAGGCCACATGCTCCTCTGCCAGCTCCCATGGCTTTTCCAGAACAGTCCATACCAAGCGTCGCTCATCCTACCTGGGCCAGCAAGTCCTGGAACTGATCTTTGGTGAGCGGCATGAGGAAAGCGGCGATGGCTCGTTTCAGCAACCCCTTAGTCACCGTCTGGCTGTGGTTCGGGTCAAGTATCTGGAAGACTTTTTTTATTTCATCCCTTTTGCTGGAAATCCTTTGAGTTAAAATCCGTTCGATGTCTAAGAAGGACAGAACTGGATTGGCAATAACAGTGGCTGTGAATGAGACAGAGACACCCAGTAAGTGCACTTAAACCAAGACGTAGCACAGACTACAGAGCCCGGCGGAGCTTCCTATTCATGTGTCTACTCACTTAATGCCTCGGACAGGGAAAATCAGTTCCCACTTCAGGAATTTGGTCAGCATGGATCACATCCATACGGGAAGGAGGTGAAGGTGACCTTCCTTGGCAAGGACATGGGACACGGGAAGAAAGCTTGAGTGATGGAAGACGTGTGTCTCATAAGTCAATCTTTCTTCTTACAGTTTTCTGTGTGTGCATGTATGTGTATTATGTGGGTGCTGGAGGGTCAACGCATGCATGTGGAGGTCAGAGGACAGCTCGGAGGAGGGGATTCTCTCTTCCTAGCTGTGACCCTAGCAAACTCGGGTCATCAGGCTTGACGGCAAAAGAAATGCCTGACCTTCTGAACCACCTCAACAGTCTTCACTGAGTCTCTCTCTCTCTCTCTCTCTCTCTCCTCTCTCTCTCTCTCTCTTGTGTGTGTGTGTGTGTGTGTGTGTGTGTGTGTGTTGTGTAAGAGTGCACATGGATAGGTACATGAGCATGTGGAGGCCAGAAGCCAACAGTGGACGTCTTCCTGAATCGCTTCTCTATTGTTGAAACAGGCCTCTCATCAAACCTAGAGCTAATGGGCCAGCAAATCCCAGGGATCCTCCTGCCCCACCTCCCTGGCACCAGGATTACACCACCACTCTTGGTGGCTGCAGCAGACCCTAACTCAAATCCTCAGGTTCGCCTGGCAAGCACCTTATCCACTGAGCCATCTCCTTGGCCCCTAAATCAATGTCTATAGCACCCTAGCTTCCTTACATGAACTTGACAGTTTCGTACAGGGAAATCTTTGATTGGCTGGGATCCTTTTCCTTCCCAAGGCTGGGGACGTGAACAACCTGGCTGTGGAGAGGCAGCATGAAGATGCTCTCCATGCTCTGTATGTGTAAGCATCAGGAGCTTCAGTGTCCTGTGGGCACTCATGAGAGGTAATAGGTTATAGACCTCCCTGACTTCAATCCCAGACAGGGATTGTGGAGAGAAATGTAGTCATTCAGAGCCCCAGGGCACCCACTGGGTCCAGTGTGCAGGCCCTGGCTGCTCTGTCTGATTCTCGGTAGCTGACTGAGAGGCTGA
The DNA here is from genome assembly GCA_021653895.1 of Mastomys natalensis. NCBI lineage: Eukaryota > Metazoa > Chordata > Mammalia > Rodentia > Muridae > Mastomys > Mastomys natalensis. The sequence goes on from JAJTUV010000102.1 coordinate 747,958, forward strand.
GAATGGCAGCCTGGCATACCTCTCACGATTAGCAGATTCCAGTGTTTGGCAAAGGCTTCATTAAGGCCTTGTCTTTCATACTCCCAAGGGTAGGCAGGGAGCCTGGCATCTATCTACTTCCTTAGAATGTGCATTTCTTAGCAGCCCTGAGGAGAGTGAAGGCTTTCACCCCAGGTGGCCTAGGCCAAACCAGGGACTAGAGAACACCTCAGTGATGTGCATATCCCCAGGGCTCTCCTGGGTCACAGTGTAAGCTGTCTTTTGTCAAAGGTGATACAGGGAAACAACTGGGCTCCCCAGTCATGCCATGGTGGACATCTGCCCCACTCTCACCTCCTAAGGTTAGGCCATGGGCAAGTCCTGCACTCACTTTGTCATAGCCCAGGGCTGTGCAAGTAGCCACTGAGGAGACTGGGGAGATCGGAAGATGCTGGTTATTCTCAGTGCCCAGAGCCTCCTCCAGGAAGGCAGCCAGGAGACCAGAAAGGTACAAAGACAAGCTTAGATATCTTCAAGCCAATGAACATCTAGAAATAAGGTGGCTGCTTTGGGGTGACACGGTTGCTTTCTAAAAGAAAATAGTGGTGCTGTTTGGAGAGGCTGTGGGACCTCAGAATCTACTTGTTAGAAGCAGAACCTACTTGTTATCTGCTATAATTGGAGGTTATATCCAGCCCCTGGTGTGATCTTTCTCCCTCTTCTCCCTCCTTCCCCCATTCTTGGTCTGCTATTATGTAAACAACTTCCACCAAACACTCTGGTGAACTGAGCTGTTCCACCATGATGAACTGAAACCTCTGCAGCAGTGAGCCTGAGACCTTTCTCCTTTAAGTTGCTTCTGCCAGGTACTGTGCTCACAGTGACACTACATAGCTGCAACTGGATGTCCCTGAGAAGACGCAACAGGAAGGAAGGGAGTGGGGCTATAGGAATAAACAAGAGAAGTCCAATCAAGGCAGCACAGCCAAGAACCAGGGATGGTCCAGACCTGGTGCCTTATAGGGTTATGGGATGTCACCATGACATTTTCATCAATAGAATAACAGAACCCAATGTCCTTCTCCACTTCCCTCTGTTACTACATGGAGGAGAAAGGGCAGGGGAGGAGGAAGGGGAGGGAAGAGGAAGGGCAGGGGAGGAGGAAGGGCAGGGGAGGGGGAAGAGGAGGGAGGAGGAAGGGCAAGGGTGGAGGCCAGTGGTGTAGAGACAGGTCAGGCAATCTCAGTACTCAGGAGCATGCTTACGGAGCTCTATCCAATGTGAAGGTCACAGAACAGAAAGAAAGTGTAAATTAGTGAATCTTTTAAAAAGCAGAGGCCACAGAATGCTTGATTTGATGAGTCTTGGGAAGTAGAAAAAAACAGTGAAGCCCATGAAGCCTGACAGGTGGTCATGGCCTCCACTCAGAACAGCAAATCATTCAGTAGATGAAAGTTTCCAAGATGACCACAGTGAGCCCTCCCCTCTACAGGCAAAAGGACGTATTTGTCTCTCTGTCCCAGGTTACAGTCTATTTCCATCCCAGGTTACAGTCTATCTCCATCCCAGGTTACAATCTATCTCATCCCAGGTTACAGTCTATCTCATCCCAGGTTACAGTCTATCTCATCCCAGATTACAGTCTATCTCCATCCCAGGTTACAGTCTATCTCATCCCAGGTTACAGTCTATCTCATCCCAGGTTACAGTCTATCTCATCCCAGGTTACAGTCTATCTCATCCCAGGTTACAGTCTATCTCATCCCAGGTTACAGTCTATCTCCATCCCAGGTTATAGTCTATCTCATCCCAGGTTACAGTCTATCTCATCCCAGGTTACAGTCTATCTCATCCCAGGTTACAGTCTATCTCATCCCAGGTTACAGTCTATCTCATCCCAGGTTACAGTCTATCTCATCCCAGGTTACAGTCTATCTCCATCCCAGGTTATAGTCTATCTCATCCCAGGTTACAGTCTATCTCATCCCAGGTTACAGTCTATCTCATCCCAGGTTACAGTCTATCTCCATCCCAGGTTATAGTCTATCTCATCCCAGGTTACAGTCTATCTCCATCCCAGGTTACAGTCTATCTCCATTCCAGTTACAGTCTATCTCAGTCCCAGGTTATAGTCTATCTTCATCCCAGGTTACAGTCTATCTCATCCTAGGTTACAGTCTATCTCTGTCCCAGGTTACAGTGTATCACCAGGAGAAGGCAAGGCAGCAGGAACTTGAAGCCATGGTAGTATCCCATCCTCAGTCAAGGGCAGACAGCAATGGATCAATACCTTGTACTTGTGCTCAGCTTGCTCTCCCCTTTGCATGCAGCCCAGGAAACAGTTCTGCCCACATTCAGGGTGATCTTCCCACCTCAAATAGCCTGATAATGGAAATCCCTCACAGGCATGACCACAGGCCAATCCAATCCAGTCAACTCCTCATGAAGCCCCTCCCCCAGGTGACTCCAGATTGCTTCAGGTTAACAATTAAAATTACCATCACAGTCACACTGTCCCTCCTCCTCACAAGAACGACAGTATTCTCCCCAACTCCAACTCCTGGTTGTAATGGCATCAGCCGCATCTATCCCTGAAACCAGCAGCACCATGCAAGAAATATGCAGCCGTTGTTCTTTCAAGGCACTGTGTGTGGGGCTTTGTCCCCTGCAACCGACACCTGGGACAGAGGAGGCCAAGGCTAAAGAGAGAACTCCTGAGTTCAGTGTGGAGTGTCTAAGTGTGCACACCCTCTTGACGGAAAAATCTCTAATATCGAGATCAGAGAGACTGGGGTAGGGCAAGCCATGGGAGAGCTGGAAGCCTGCAGCATAGGAAGCATGAAGTAGGGGTGAGGGGCAAGGAAAGAAGGGGTATCTAGGAAACCCCTACTTTGCTGGAAGTGAGATTCACCATTCCAGAGCTACTAGCAGGGCACCTATCACTATCAGCCCAGTTCCTGGTGCCAAGAACACCACATTGGGCAAACAGGTCCAACCTACCATCTGGAGGGGCAAGACAGACAAGGGCAGGCAGCCAGTATGTCACAGGGTGGTGACAGATGGTGGTGAATGCAGCAAGGATGGCAAGAGATCAGCAGAGTGTGGGATGGTGCCACTCTGGGCTGGTCTAGCCAGACAGGTGGTCCAGGATCCCTCCTGAGGGAGTTTAGGAGCCAACACCAGAATGTTAGAAATGAACCATCAGCTAGCAAGCAGAGGTGACTACATTCTAAACCATAGACCAGAGTGGCCTTGTACAAGTTCTGTATGGGAGCAACCTGAGTCTGTCTGAGAGAGCAAAGAGGCCAGGGTGGCTGTGAGGGGAAGCAGGCAGGCCCAGGGATCACCAGAGAGGCAACAACAATCACCATTCCAGCCACCTCAGAGACTAGACAGAGTGAATAAGAAACCAGAGAAGGAGGTTGAGATGTCATTCATCCAGACCATGAGGAATGGGTGTGGTTTGACCCTGGTACCATCCTGAATGTGGACCACAGACTGGCAAACCAGGACATCGTGTGCTGGCTCTTGCACTGACCAGGTCTTGCAGACAGTGTAGCTCAGGGATGGGCAGAGACTTGAGAAGCAGATCAGGACCCTGCCTCCATGCTTGATGTAAGGGCCTAGACCAATTGTGCAACTGGCTGAATTCTAGGGCAAGGGGCCTTGTGGAGCTTGTGTAAAGTATCTGCAACCAAGGTGCAAACAGAAAGCCAGCCAAACAGCGGACATATGACCTGGAACCTAGTGGGGAAATAAGTATAGAACTGGTTACACACGTGACATCTCAGAACACGGAGCCAGGGAGGGACAGTGGGCCCTCTCATCAGACCCCTGGGGATGCTTGATAAGGCGGGGGCCCTCCACTCTCCCTTCCGCTCTTCCAACCGATGAGATGCAGCAGCAGCTGGGCTCCCAGAGAGGAACTGTGTGGCGCAACTCAGCTGGATCGCACAGCTCTTCTTGGGGCTGCCGGGTGCCACAGGGGACCCTCTTGGCAGTGGATGCCTCTACCCTGAGATCTCTTCTCAGACTTTTTGTGTACTTTTTAATTGCTTTCCAAGAAGCCCCAACTTGACACTCAGAATTGTGATTTAGAGGTAGCAGACAGTATCAGCCAGAAACTGTGGAAGTACTTGAGAGCAGCTTCTGGTTTCACAAGTCCAATGTAGGCCCTCAGATATGGGCCCGATGCAGCCATCAGATACAAGGAAGACACAGCCCCTCAGACACAGGCCTGATGCAGCCCTCACACACAGATCAGATGCAGTCCCTCCAACTAGAACTAAAAGCCAGACCCAAACCTCCTCAGCTGCTTCTGGGAGAAGCAATTAATGCCATCTTCCCAGAGGGCAACGGGACAGGCTTTCCAGTGTATGTTTAAGGGCTAGAGAATTACAGCAGACTGCCACTCTACACCTACCATGACAGCAAGCAAGATGAGTCAAAAATATGTAGAGTTTCAAATCAAGCCAAGACCTGAAGATACAACAGAAACCAAATACCAGACAGAACAAGCTGGTCCTGGACAACCCAGAAGGACAGTGCCTTCTCTCTCTGCAGGGATGAGGGGCAGATACAGCATAGATGGATGACAAGGGAACAACGGGATACTGAGGAGCCGTATGTGGTGGCAGACAGACTGTCATCCCTGACCTTTGGTCAAGTGCATGTGAGAAGGCTGGGCAGGTGCCGAGAGCTATATAACAATTCCCGGATACTCGTGAGGTCTCCCACAGCAGAGGCAGCTGTTCTCCAGAGGCGCTATGGGGTGAAGAGGCAAGGAAAATCCCTACGGAACACATGGAGTCTCTTCCCAGGGAGTATCAGAGGCCTGCTGCAGGTTCGAGGTAAGGCAATGGCGTCAACAGACAGCCCTCCACATGCAGAAGCTGTCAGTGGAGCTGGAAAACCGAGGAGTCTAGAAGTCCTACCCTGCTACTCAAACTCAGAAGGGCTGTGAGGCAGGCTAGGCCCCTGGAGACCCATTTGTCAACTCATGTTCGTGGCTAGGTAGCAGACTCCATGCAATACACGAACCAGTAAGTGTGAGGTTGAAATCCAAAGATAAAAATGTTTTATCTTGCTATTCTCTCCATATTATTTATTTATTCATATGTACATCTGTTTGTGTGCCACCTGAAAGCAGCATCCACAAGGTCAAAAGAAGGCATCAGACTCCCGGGAGCTGGAGTACAGCCACCATGAGCTACTTGATATGGGCGCTGGAAAAGCACTGAATCCTCTGCAAGAATAGCAGTGCTCTTAACAGCTGGCACAGTGCTCCAGCCTCAGATAAAACTCCTTTAGAAAGAAAAAGAGCATAGCATAGCAAGTGTATTTGTTTACTATTGTCTGCTTATACAAGTTACACAGGTACATCTCCAAATCCAAATGCATTCATGGACCTCAGAGCACAGAGCCGCTGCTGCTGCCGCCCACTGGGAGCAGAAAGTGGTGCTAGTAGACACACACCATGTGTGTGCAATTGTGCATGTGTGAGTGTATGTGTCCACAAGTGTATATGTGTCTATGCACAAGTGTACATGTGTGTGCCAGTGTGCATGTGTGTGCATGTGTGTGCATGTGTGTGTGTGTGTGTATGGGAGTGTGGGAAGGGTACTAGGCTACTAACATGGTCTCACCCTTAGCCTGGAGCTCACCCACTAAACAAGGCTGGCTGGCTAGTATTGATGTCTAGGGATCTTCCTGTCTGAGACAGCAGGAAAACGCTGCCATGTCTGGATTTTTCACTTGGGTTCTAGGAATCAAACTCAATCATGCTTGTTTGGAAGGTACTTTGCTTTATAAATAAATGTATTTTTCTTTATTTATATAACATATATTTACATATAGTAATTATACATATTATAAATAAATATGTGAGTATTTGCCTGTGTACATGTATGTGCACCACATTAGTGCCAGGTTCCCCTGAAGGTCAGAAGAGGGCATCATATCCCCTGTAGTTACCACGGTTATGAGCTGCCAGATGGATGCTGGGAAGCAAACCCAGGTCCTCAGCAAGAGTAACCAGAGCTCTTAACAGTTGATCCATTTCTCCAGCCCAAGAAATAACTTTGCAAAAGACAAAAGACATCAGTAACTTTTTTAAAAATATAACCGGTAAACATGAGAAGCAAATGACAAAGAAGTAGCATGGCTGAGGCAAAGGCGGATCAAGGGTTACAGTTCCATGGGAAGAACAATTGTGCTCACTGGGAATAGAGATCAACCCGCTGTATGGAAACGGGCAACAGATGGAACAAGCAACTCATGGAACCAGAAGGCACAGCAGTGAGAGGTGAGAACGAGGACTTCAACCACTACTGAACAAATGTCCTTAGGAGATGGCTCAGAGGATAACACCTGCCGAGCAAACATGACTCAAGTTTGGCTTCCAAAAACTTCACGTAAAGCTGAAGGCAGGGGCAGACACCTATAATCCCAGCATGCCCATGACACTAAAACAGGACACAATCTCCAGATGCTTGCAGTCCAACAAGCCTGGCCTATGAAGCAGTGAATAGGAAGGGGCCCTTCGTAACTAAGGCGGGAGGAGAGGCCTGCCACCCAAGGTTGTCACATGCATGTGCTATGGTAGACACACCCGCAGTGCACGGCATTTGAGTATGTGACCAGACCCACATACACACTTAAAAAATACATAATTAAAACTTAAATGTAATTACTTCTGCTAATGGACAAGATCTTACAAGGTAATATTGTGTTGGGAAACTTAGAAACAAATGCCTATTGTATTCTTTGGGGAAAGTACACATGTAGCAGTTTCTGGGGGGCGCTCTTTCAGTAGCGTTTGAGGTCTCTGAGAGATGGATGCCTGGACTCAGTAGCCACCTCCACACGGGTCTACTTGCTCCATAGATTTGTCAAGTGCACTAAGATCTCCATCTGCACTGTTCCATAGACACAGACCTACGAGCTCTGATGGGCCTACAATTTACTATGTAACTGTTTTCATTGGAAACCACTCTTCCTCCTTAACAACAGATCCCACGTTAGGGTAAACAGTGGCCATCAGAAATCAAGCCTGTATCTCCAGGCTCACTAGTAGACACATAGGTGAGAGGGAGTAAAGTCTCACCAACTATCAAGCATGTGTCCAATGTGATTAGTGCCTGTCTGTGCTCATGGGCACGGCCATTTCTCCTTCATGATGCCCCCGCCTGATCCTGCATCCTTTGGGTTTCAGGCCTGAACCCTCTTTGCAGTGAGCATGCATCCATCTCAGTGTTCCGTCTGCTTCACTTTCCCGTTCTCTGGCTGCACTCCTGCAGGGCCAGCCCTTCATCGGGCCCAGCTCTGTGCTCAGCACCTGTCAGCGGTGCTCATCCCGAATCAGCACTCCAAAGACCACTTATAAGTAACAAATGTTTTGAGGAGGAAATGAGTGAAGATGTAAAGATACATAATTTGGGGAAACATTAAGTGGAAATTTTGTTGCCTTTAAAAGGGAATGAAGAATTTGAATGGCTTAAAGACTTGCATCCCACAGAGCCTACTCTGCAAATATGCATTTGCAGCCGCTTTCTCCTAATTCCCAAATTCAGATGCATCTATGTGGCGGAGGGGGGTAACGAACTTCTGCAAGGCATATGATAGACAGTCAGGTGACTCAGCTAGTAAACTGCAACAAGGAACAGAGAGTCTTAGCCAATGGACGTCCAGTGTGAAGTCGAGTCTAGGGCTGGGGGCGTGGCTCCGTGGGTAGCTTGCCTAACGTGCATGAGGCCCTGGGTTCCATCCCAGGCACTACAGAAATCCGGCATGGAGCACACACCTCCAATTCTAGAGCCTGGGAAGTGGTTACAGGAGGATCAGAAGTTTAGGGTCATCCGTGACTACACTGTAAGTTAGAGGTCAGCCCAGGTTCCTCAAAAGAGGAGGAGGAAGAAGATGAGAAGAAAAATCTCGATGTAGACCTTCAACCTTCCATAAAAACACACAGTCTAGACATAAATCTCAAATCTATGAAATTAGAAGGTTACATAATGGGAACTCTAGATGGCTGAGGCAAAGGTTACCTGAGAACATTTAGTACATTCTGTTCAACTCTTCTGCAAGTCTAAGATACTGGGGGACAGGCCTGCTCAAATCTGTACAACTGTCATTTACTGAGTAACACAACCGTTAAGCTGACAGAATCCCGGATCACACATCCAGAGCTGGAATCCTGAGTACCCACTTAAAAAGCACACATGACTTTGAGGAAAGTGATGTGAGAGCCCATATCTGCACTCCACATACCGGATATCAGGAGGGCATGGGAACTCTGCTCATGCATGCCCTCAACTGAGCTCACACCAGACAGTTAGTGGGATCTGTAGGCGGTGTTGTAATCACTTCTGAGTACTCACTTGATGAAGAGGGTCTGCATAAATCTTGGAAGCCAGTTCTTTGTGATCTACATGGCGAGGAGTGGGGACGGGAACATGGCAGCTTCCGGGTGTTAGGGTACAAACTATGCCATTCTGGTATAATCGCCATTTTGTACATTAAATCCCTGTGAGAGGAGAGGGAGGAGATTACACCAACTGCATTGTGTAAACATGGCCAACCTGCTATTTGCCCCTTTCTGACCATTCTTAAGGAGGACACTGAGTCATGTTTAAACTGTTTGCAGCACATCCAAAGAACAAGAGGGCAGAATAAAGATTATTTAAGCATTTATTTCCTTCCTGTACTTAATCACTGGCCTAATCTTGGTGTTCTCTTCCTGCTGTCTCTCAGCTATAGCCTCTCCTTCTCAAGTTGCAAGTATTTCCTCCTAATACCCTTTGCAGGCTGGTTTGCTGGCCATTCCTTCAACCTGATCTCGTCATGGAAACCTTCTTTCTCCTTCAACTTTGACAGATAGTTTTGCTGGGTATAATAGTCTGGCTTGGCATCTGCGGGCTTTCAAGTATACATTTTCAGTGGTGATCAGTCCAAACCAGTCAACATCCATCACAGATAGGGCAGGAGTGGGCAGTAAGGCAAAAATTTGCTAGCCAAAACCTTAAAGGGAAAAGATGAGGCTTTGGAATGCTCCCATGTTTCCCCAGAAATCTAGCAGGCCACCAAGTGCACAGGGCCATGGGCACCTACAGTCAGTCAGGTGCATTCTTGGGAAGGCCCCAGACTCTGCCCTCAGGTGCTGCCCGGAAGAATCTGCACAACAAGGAGGGAAGGCTGGCAGAGCTAACATGCCTGGCTGCGAGAGGAGAAATGGATGTTCTAACACATGTAGCATCCAGAAAGTCTGGAAGAATTGCTGTTCCCAAGCACTTAGAAAATGTCCCGTCATGATCTGACTATGAAGCTAATCAACCAGACACTTGGTGGCCATGCAGAACAGAAACCCAACCTTACAAAGTCTGTTTAGAAAAGTGGTGGCGCACGCCTTTAATCCCAGCACTTGGGAGGCAGAGGCAGGCAGATTTCTGTGTTCGAGGCCAGCCTGGTCTACAGAGTGAGTTCCAGGACAGCCAGGACTACACAGAGGAAACCCTGTTTCGAAAAACCAAAAAAAAAAAAAAAAAAAAAAAAAAAAGGAAAAGTCACCAAATCATAAAAGACACAGACAACAATAAACATGTAAAGGGGTGACAGCATGTCTGTCATAATCCCATACATGTATTATATCAAATGCCAAGTTTTCAACAAAAGTTTTAGCATGGTCCAGGGCTGGAGAGATGGTTTAACTGTTAAGAGCACTTACTGCTCTTTCAGAGGACTGGGGTTCAGTTCTAAGCACCCACATCAGATAGCTCACAACCTCCTATCACTCCAATTCCAGGGGATCTGACACCTTCTTCTGGCCTCCATGGATACCTGCATTCGTGATGTGCACAAACCAGACACAGACCCAAACACACTTTAAAATAACTTTTTAAAACACAAAATTAAGTATGGCCTTCAGAAACTAGGCAATCCGTAAGAGCTCTATGAGGGTTTCCTTGGCCACATAAAGATTCAGATAAAGCAGCAGCAGCAGACCTGCTTGCAAAATCTCTCAAAGAACAAAGAAAAGTTACATAGGTCAGAAATAATACCAATAAAGCCAGCGTCGGCGTGCTGCACACAGATGATGTGAAGGGGAACTGGGCCCATGGTCACTAGAAGCAGAGCCTGATGCACGGAGGTACCTGACGTCAGCAGACAGGGAAACAGACATTTCAGCAGCCACAGCTGGGGACTCCCACACCCACCAGTAACAATGGCAGAACTATCTAGAAGGAAACTGAGGGGTGGAGAGATGGCTCAGCAGGTAAGAGCACTGGATCCTCCTCCAGAGGACCTGGATCGTTTCCTAGTACCCACATGTAGCTCATATCGCTCTGTTGCTCAGATTCCATGGGTTTCAATGTCCTCTTCTGACCGCTACAAACATTGCATATACATAGTACATGGACACACATGCAGGCAAACACTCCTACACATAAAATGAAACCTTAAAAAGAAAGGACAAGGCTTGAGAGTCCCAAAAGCCTCAACGAACTGACAGACACCTTTAGAACACCTCCTCGTCAGGACACAAATTCTCTCAAGTACAGAGGGGAGTATCCTCCTGTGAGCCTACATCAGAAGATAAAACTAAACCACACAGGGATGATATTATAAGTCAGTAACAGAGACAGCTGGATCATTCACAACTGTGTGGTAATTAATGTGCCTGTCAACAGCCAGAAGGTCAAAGGAACCCAGCAGAATGTTCATATCACTGGAAGGGAGATAAAGGAGCAGTTCACAAACGTTTGTAAAGAAACACTTAGCCATGAGTGATACACATACCTGTATTTAATTATTTCACATCATTTACTTATATAGTGTGTGTGTGTGTGTGTGTGTGTGCATGCCACAGCTCACATGTGGAGGTCAGAGGTCAGAGGACAATTTACAGAGTCTTTTCTCTCCTTCCACCGTATGGGCTCCAGAGCTCACATTCCAGTGGTCAGGATTGGCAGCAGGCGCCCTTACAGCCAAGCCAGCTTACTGGCCACAGATACCTGTGTTTATTGCTTTAATCTCAAATGAATAAAGTAAGCTTCTTCCTTAAGAAAGGGAAATAAAACCAAAGTGAGCAGATGGAAGGAGACAAAGAAGGCTGGGGCCCAAAAACAGCAGAGAAAAGACGCAGAGCAGAAAGGCCACCATCTGACAGTGTTAGCAAACTTGATAAATACTAGGGGGACCAAGGAAAACCTAGGAAACATCCGAATTGTCAAATTTAGAAATGGGAGAGACATTGCCACCCTCCTTCCAGAAATAAGGATTATAAGGGAACACAGCACAAATGGGCGACCAAGAGAAAACGGAGGAATTCTGAGGAGGACGACGGGATTGGAACTAAGGAGGAAGCGGGAACTCAGGAAGCACACGACAACAAACAAAGAGACTGACTCAATATTTAAAACTGCCACAAAAAGTCGAGAGTCAGACGGACTAGCCAGTGAGTTCTTCCAGACGCTCAAGGAATAATCAGAAGCCAGTCTACCACAAACTCTCTAAGAAGTAAGAGGGACAACTCACGTGGCACCCAGTGACAGAGTGCTTGCCTAGAATAAGAGGAACAGACTGAGAAGGAAGAGCACTCGTCCCCACATCTATAGAGCCAGAACCAGCCTGACAGAAAGCAGATGATGTCACCAGAAATCAAATCACAGCCACAGACCGATGTTCTGTGTGGCACAGGGACACTGACAAACTAAATCTAACAGCTTGGTTAAGATAACAGCCCAGCCCAGTGGAATTCCTCCTTTGAACAGCATAGAGAGGCTGACCAAGGCTGGGGCTAGCTCAGCAGCAGAGCCCTCCTACTTCTTGGGAACCGATACTCGTGCTGCTGGGATAGTCACATAAACACTTGTGTGTGATCGTATAATTTGGGTCACTTGTAAATGTACCTGGGAATGAACCTGCTTGGTTATATAGCAACTGTTCTGTTTTGTTTGTGGGTTTGTTTGCTTTTGAGGCAGCGTCCAGATTTACATCATAATCCTCAGGGAGTCCCAATTTGGTCAACCTGCTTGAAGTTAAATGCATGTGTTCAAAAACAGATGGCCATTGGACTGAAGAGATGGCTCGGTGGTTGAAGAGCACTGGTTATTCTTTTGGTTTGGTTCTCAGCACTCACATTGGCTGGACCATAACTGCCTGTAATGCCAACTCCAGGGGGTCTGGCACCCTCTTCTGATCAGTGCAGGTACACATACATACACACACATACACACTCACATAAACACATACATACTCACACACACTCTCATGCACATTCACACACATAACACCCACACCCACATATACACATACATACTCACACACATATACACATACACACTCACACACATAACACACACACATATCCATTGAGCCCTCCCAAAGGCAGAGGCCCCACTACCTAATATCTGCACTAAGCCTCTACTCTTAAGGGTCCCATCCCAGGAGGGACCAAGCTTCTGTATGTGATCTTCATACTCCATCAGCATCAAAACCACAGCACATGGCTTGGCCCATCAGAACCTCAGAGCCCAGCAAAGCTTGTCTTCTAGAACCAGCTTATTCCAACTGAACTGAAAGCAGGGATGGTAGTATCATGGATAAGCTTCCAGAATCTTACAGGTTCTGAAGCCTGTGGCTTGTGTGTTCACAGGGTAAACATACAGTTATTAAACTTCCTTCTAACAAGTCCGGGGATAGTCCGGGATCCACGAACAAAGCAGATAAACTCCTGGGCCTCTTGGATCCGACCCTGTAGCAATGAAGATGGACAGCAGAGATGGCAAGGCTCTGAGGAGGTGGCTTGATTGGCAGAGCACTTGCCTAGGATGCACCAAGCCCGGGCTCATCCCAGCATCATTAGGAAGCAGATGTGGGGCTGTTCTAGCTTCTTTCTGATGCTGCGCTATAATACTAACCAAAAGCAACCTGGGGAGGATAGCGTTTATTTGACCTTACAATGTGTAGTACATCAGCCAGAGGCGCCAAGGTAGCAAACTCGAGGCAGGACCTGAAGCAGAGGCCATAGAGGACTGCTGCTCACTGGCTTGAGCCTGGGTTCTTATACATCCTAGGACCATCTGCCCTGGAGTGGTACTGCTCAGAGTGGGCGTGTCCTCCTCCATCAGTAATCTGCCACACCACAGGCCAATCTGATGGAGACACTTCCTCAATTGCAATTCCTCCTCCGAGTCATGTCTAGGTTTGTGCCAAGTTATCAAAACCACAGCAGTGGTACACACCTACAACCCCTTCACTGGAGAGAAAGGCGGGAAGAGAAGTTCAAGGCCACCCTTGGCTGTACAAGTTTGCATTCTAGTTGACAACTGAGGCTATCCTGTGATTTTACAGACTCACTAAGTTCCTGGAAGACTGAGGGTTGGGAGTGTTGTGAACACGGGATCTCTCCTCAGGCATGAGGGAACATCCGCCATAGCACAGCCTCTGCAGTGCATGCTGTCGCACGACCCGGGGTTTTTATTTTCCCCATAAATCCTCTTCTTAATAACAACGCTGTTTGCCCGGGCTTTGGCCTCATGCCTTACTGTGCCACCTGAGGAGTGAAATAATCAACTCCGGACCACTGCCTGAGGTGTACTTTATTACTTCAGTACAGAGCCATTTGATTCAGGAAACACTTAGCTGAAGGCAAGGGGGTGGGGGTGGAGGGACAAACAAACAAACAAAAGCGCCATCCTAGGAATAGCAATTCCTCCTGACGCAGCTGAGAGCCAGGCAGGGAATCACCCTCTCTCCCTGGGGAGGATGGCTGGATGACCTGTGTGATCCCTTGCAACTCTCCTTCCTACCAAAGGCAGGCTGGTGCGATTCCTTTACTACACAGATGCTGCAAAGGGCTGACCGGCATGCTTCTGAAAGCAGGCCCTATTTGGTATTCAACCTAAACCTGCATGATACAAACATATTCCAGACAAGTATTCACTCAGCACAAGCTACGGGCAGGCCACAGCTGCAGTCGAGGGGGTGCGGGGGAAATGGACCCCTCTCACCTTCCTGCGTCTTTCCAGCTAAGTCAGGGGGCAGAAGAACATTGACATGTTTTAAAACAGTAACAGGGCTGGGGAGATGGCACAGTTGGAGAAGTGATTACTCTGACAAGCATGGGGACCTAAGCTTGAGCCCCCAGAACCTTTGTAAATAAGCTGGTCGTGGTAGCAGGCGTTTAGCAACCCCAATGCAGGGAAGGCTGAGACAGGAGACTCTCTGGGGCCCTCTGCAGCTAATCTAGGAGAGTTGGCAGGCTCCAGGTTCAGTAAGGGAGTAGGTCTTAAAAAATGAGGGAAGAAACTGCCTTTGCCCTCTATATACGTGTTCATACACATGGACTCATACACAAACATATATACACACAGGTTTAGGAGCAAGGGGCCCCTCCCTCTAACAACAGCGGTATAGAATGTAGGGACAAGGTGTTCCTTGGAGACTGAATTGATCAAATAGAAGACAGTGGAACAGAGAGCCTGGGAGCAGGTGGGACATGGACAGCAGGTCCAGCTGAACAGAGCTGAACCCTTAACACTGTATCACAAAGGAGAGCAATGTCCTGGCATTAACACCATGTCAAAGCAGCTAGCAGAGAGGATCCTGAGTGTTCCAGACACCAGGAAATGGGGAGTGCTTGAAGGGATGAGTAAGCCAGCTACTCTGTTCTGTTCCTTACACATAGAATCCATGTATCTGCATGGTGTATTGAGGCTGAGGACATAACTCAGGGGTACACCACTCGCTTAGTATATAGAAGGCTCAGATTCTACCCCAGTACCACCAAAAGTAAAAAGGTCAAACAATATTCTGCAAACTTACGCAAAGTACTATATTTACTAAGAGTAGAAATATACATCATGGAGGCTGGAACAATGGCTCAGTGATTAAGAACACTTATTGCTCTTCCATAGGACCTGGGTTTGATTCATAGCACACACAGGGTGGCTGACACCTATCTGTAGCTCCAGTTTCAGGAAATCCATCGCCCTCTTCTGGCCTCAATGGACACTGCACATTCATGATACACATACATCCAGGCAAAATGTTCATACACAAAAATCTTTAAAAATCATATAGATATAGATAGATACAGATATAGATATGAAATGGAATTCAGTGTTAGGGAGAATGCACAATTAGTAAAATACTCCCTTGGAAACAAAGGACCAGAGTTTGATCCTTAGAACCCATGTAAAAAAAGTCAGGCACAGGTTGGAGAGAAGACTCAAAGGTTAAGAGCACTGACTGCTCTTCCAGAGGACCCAAGTTCAATTCCCAGCATCCACGTGGTAGCTGACAGCCATCTGTAACTCCAAACCCCAGAGATCCAACACCTTCTTAAGCCCTCTGCTAGCACCAAGGACGTGTGTGGTACACAGGCATACAGGCAAATACCATAGAGATGAAATAAAAGTTAAAAAAAAAAAAAAGCCAAATGTGTGTATTAGCCCAGCACTGAGAGGTGCAGACAGTGTCCCTGAGCCATCATGTCCGTCTTCCATGCCTTCTCTTAGAAACACACTCTCAGGTGACCCCAAGCTGGCTTGAACGAGCTTGTGCACTGCTTTAAAAACCCTTGAAAAGGACTGAAAAACATGGGCCTGGGGCTTTCTCAAAGTACACACACACAAACACACAAACACACACACACAGAGAGTCAAGCCGATACAAAAAGCTAGCAAAGCGTCTATACCAGCTTCAAACACAATGCCAAATGCCTATTTCTCTGGCCGCTGAGTGTTCAATTATCAACTTTGCACCATTACCTGTATTTTTCAAGAAGGGGAAATTAAACACTAGAGGAAAAAAAAAAACAAATTTACTGGGTCCCTAAGGTGGAGACCCAAACTCTCCTAAACTTAAGCCCCACCCTGTTACACACTTGCGCCAGTGTGAAGTTGTGTGTGTTTATGTGCACGTGTGAGGGGTCTATGTGGACAATGAGGCTTACACAGGTTTGATGGGAGAGTAGGGAACCTTTACTATCTACCCACATGAGTTTGCAGACTATTCCATGCAATTATTCAAGGGAAGGGTTGGGAGATGGCAGGCACACATACACACACACACACACATACAGAGAGAGAGAGACAGAAAGAGAGAGAGAGAGAGAGAGACAGAGACAGAGAGACAGAGAGAGAGAAAGAGAGAGAGAGAGAGAGAGAGAGAGAGAGGCAGAGAGAGACAGACAGACAGACAGACAGAGTCTAGCTAGCACCCTTGAGGAATCCAGGGACCTAACATGAACATAGGAAGCCCAGGCTGGTGTTCCACACTGTCTCCATCTTAGACTTCAGTGCAGGGCTGCAGCAAGCCTCGGTCCACAGTTCTCAACATAGGAATTAGAAGAATATAAGCTGATCTGCAAGCAGCTTCTAAATGATAGGGTGTCTTAAAAAAAAAAAAATTAGCCAGCCATCTGAATTCAATTTAGCAGAAACAACCGTGCTTATAAACTGACCAGCCTCCATGACGGCAGCCTCCTGTCTGAGCCCCTGCCTCCTTCACTGGAGTCTCTCATGTCCCTGCATAACACCCCCTCCTTCATCCTGAACCCCAGCCTAAGAAATGCCGTTGGGGTTTCAAATCTCCCCCTCCCTCACAGCACAAGACAAACCCCATCAACCCAACAATCAAACAAGCACAACTCCTAAAGATAATGTGTTTTAATGACCTGGAAATGGTGATTATAAGAATATATAGTAACACAATGCATTTAGAGCAATGTAAAAAGGGCCCGGTTGAGCACGCAGTCCAAACACTCTGATATAAATACCTGCTTCCTCACATGGCCGGCATGGAGAAGAGGCAACAAAAATAGCTACACTGGGATGGCGGAGCCTGGGTCCTTTTGTTCCTGATGTTCTCTTAGAAGTGGGTCATAAACACTGGTTTCTGCCACCCTGTGCCTCCCACCACCAGCTGCGTCCTTCCACTTGTAGCTGAAGCCTTCCTATCATCCAGTGTCCCTTGGACACCAGGACTGCCTCTGCACTGCACCCACCATAATATGAAGCTCTACTTGTAGGAAATTGTAAATTAGACTTACAAGCTTCAAAACCAAGCAGCAAGCAGCTTCTCTCTCCCCACATACACCACGCAGGCACTACATATACACACTCACACCACAGGCACTTGCCACACACACACATATACACACACACCACACACACAAACACACATACACACCACACACACATACACACATACACACAACACCACACATACACACAAACCACACACACACATACACACAGACCACACATACACACACACCACACACATACACACACACATACACACACCACACACATACACACACACATACACACACCACACACACACCACATACACCACACAGGCACTTGTCATACACACACACACACATATTCACACTCACTATACACACATACACACCCCACATATACCATACACACATTCACCACACACACATACACTCATACACACTTACCACGCACACACTCACCACACACACGTATACACACACACCACATATACTGCACAGACACTCTCCATACACACACACACATATCACATACATACACACAGACACCTATACACATATACCATACCCTCACTACACAGGCACTCCCCACACATACCACACACTTACTATAGTACAAATACACTCATACACAATACACTCTCACAACATATTCCATACAGAAAACACACTTATCATACATATTTACCACACGTTCCAGTCACCACACCTACTATACATACCTCACATACTTACCACAAAGTCACCACACAATGCCACTCTCTCACCACACATACCACATGCTCACCATACACACACCCGACGTGCATCACATACACTCGAAGCACATATACACATCACATGCTACACACACCCCTCACACCATAACACATACTTCTACTATACACATACCACAGCGGGTACATACACACTACAAACACATGCTCAACTGCCTAGACACACACACCATATGTGTACACACACACAAACATACACGAACACACGCACTCACACCACGCACGCACGCGCACACACACGTGCACGCCTGAAGACCACCCCACTCCCCACACCATCCACCATCCATGACTCCTCACTCCTCCCCTCTATGGCGAAAGTAAAAGTTTTCACAGGACCACAAGTTTCATGAACTCCATGTGTATTCCTAGGAGGCCATGACAAGGGGGACCATGACTATACACCTAGCACATATCAGTCCTCAAGAGTGGTAAATGAGCCAGGCGTGGTGGCAGACACCTTTAATCTCAGCATGCAGGAGCATCTCTGTGTGTCCCAGGCTGTCTGCAATCTGCTTTTTCTGTCGTGGACATAATGAGCTACCTGGTGGATTTCTCAGTGCCCACCCCCACCATGCTGACAGACACCGACGGGACAACGGGAAGAAGCAGAACCACAGTTGGCTGCTGCAGACCTGTCCCATTCTCAGCACTTCAGAAGTGTAAGAACTGGAGACAACTCTCTCCCTGCTCTACCAGCAGACACGGCATGTTTGATGTATACTATTTATAGTCCAGCCATGCCCCCAAGTCTTCAGATGAATCAAGCAAAGTTTGCAGAGTGTCTCTGCTTCAGGCAGAGCAACCAAACATTTGCTGCTGCTGCCACCTACAGGAAGAGGGAAGTGCTGCAGGATGCCTGCGTGGTCCAACTGGTACCTGCAGGGGAGTCACTATGGGTAACGAATAGTGGCTGCCCCCTTGACATCAGCATCGGGCCACTCCACATCAGATGTATGAGGCTGGGCATTCCTGTTTAGGAAAGCTCCTATATGACAGATGAGTGGCTGACACAAACTAGAAGGGGTTGGCACCAAGAGCCTCCCCAGCTTTGCAGGCACCTTCCCAGCAGGCCTTGCAGCAGGCAGCATGGGCTGGGCATCGAAGCAACTCACCTTGCTTTTGTGCTGCCTGACTTGGTGCTGTTGACTTTAGCCGCATTTAGCCTGGCACCGTTGCGCTTCATTTCCTTCGAGATCAAATACTTGCGAATTTGAGAATTCTGAGAAAGAAGAGAGCATGGGTTAGCACCCGTGGGCTGACCAGTTTCCTTGGTTCTCTGAGCCACAAGTAAAGCTATCCTGTGAGCACTGTAGGCACATTCTTCCTCCTCCCAGGTACCAGCCCAACACACACACATACACACACACACACACTTCCATCGTCCACACAACAGCCAAAACAATAACCTGAAAGCCCTGTGGTGTCCTGTTTTTTCCAATCACTGTCACTGTCCCTCAAGCCCTGGGCTTTGATACCCACAAAGGCACAACGTCAACTGGTGTCTTCTGGCAGCTGCCTCCCAGTCTTGTTCCCACACCTCTACCACACTGGCCTCTGGTGGTCCCAGACACAAGGTCTCCTCCACACAGACAACTTTGTCCTCACATACTGTCGCCTCTGCCTAAGCACCCACACTTCTCCCTCTCTGCCTACTGAACTCTCCTTGTCCTGGAGATCACTGGTTCTCAAGCCTAAATGTCCCTCAGAGTCACCTGGAATCTTTCTTAGAAACAGATTGCGGCACTCAGTTCTAGATTCCGATCTCCATGAAGAGCGGGCGGGAACTCAGAATGCGTGACTGTCCAAGTTCCTGAGGGCTGGTGGCTACTGCCTCCACAGGCCCTAGACAGTACTCTGGGAACTACTGCTCTGAACCTCAAAATGAATGTCACTTCCCTGAGAAGCCTTTGTGGATCTCTCTGCACAGACCAGCCTCCTTTATTCGGTGACAGTGGCCTCAACCAACCTCACCCACTTTGAAATGATGTGTCTATTGGTGTGAGCCTCTGAGGACCAAAACCATGGAGCTGGAGAGATGGCTCGGTGGCTAACAGCACTTATTGTTCCTACAGAGGACCTGAGGTCTATGCCCAGAACCTACACTAAAAAAAAATAAAATCTAGAATGGAGGTACATACAAAATCCCAGTGCTGGGGAGGTAGAGGCAGGAGAGTATTGGGGCAGTCCTGTGAAATTGATTTCTAAAAGGAAAAAGAA
This sequence comes from Mastomys natalensis, assembly GCA_021653895.1. NCBI lineage: Eukaryota > Metazoa > Chordata > Mammalia > Rodentia > Muridae > Mastomys > Mastomys natalensis. The sequence continues at coordinate 767,959 of JAJTUV010000102.1, forward strand.
ACATCTCTAAGGATGACACAGAAGGTTGACCTCTAGCCTCTACGCTCACATGCACCCCACACAAAAATAAAACAAAAAATACAAAATTATATTATTCCATTCTTTAAAAGTATATTGCCAGGGGGAACAGGGTGGTGGACACTATTCATCCTAGCAGAGGAAGGATTATGGGTTAAAGGCCAGCCTGGACAACACAGAAGACCCTGCCCCCCATACAAATTACTACAGCCTATTAATTTTCTAACGAATGCTGCCAAATTATACTGATAATCTTCAATAAAAAACGTCCGAGATGTGGGTGGCATGGAAGTCCCTTGCTTACAGATAAGCACTAGTGGACTCATGAATGCTAAGCACACACAGTTGTCTCTTCAAATGGAGAGACATATAACCTGTTTTCTGCCCAGAAGGCTGGGAGCAAATGTGGTTAATGACCTGGTGACCTTTGCACTACCTGTGTGGCCAAGACCTCACCAGATCCTCCCCCAGGCCCTTCTCATGAGCTAGTTTTTCTCAGTCAATCTAGAAAACCTAGCTTTATGGAAGATGCCAGGTAGACTTTACAAAGTTTTGATATAGCTATGCCTTAGGCTTTAATATGCCTCCGTGTACTGCAGTTCCCACAGAGGCCAGTTGAAGGGGCTAGACCTCAACGGAATTGAAGTTAAGGACCAATCATGTGACCAATCATGTAAGCCACCAATCATGTGGATGTTTGAGGGATTGTTATTTATCGATAGAAAAATTTTCACCAAATTGTGCTGTACTTAAATGTGCCAAAACTACTCAGGGTCAGACTCTTGACGTTTAGGTTAAACCATTCACCTGCTCCTGAGCTGTGTTGAACAGACCTTCTTGCCTCTTGTGGATCTGCTGACCGAGGTCACCTCAGAGACCCCCATAATGGGTGAAAAGACACTCCTGAATCTAAATAAAGTTTTAAAATCTGGGTTCAGTTAATTTGACAGTGTGTCCCAGTTTTGAAGACTGTACTGTGGTTATTCTGCGAATGATATCACTGGGCTTAGGGGAGGGGAAAGCTCGAAGTACCCACTACCTCTCTCTACCAGTTTTCTCAACTTTTATGCAAATATAGAAAAATTAAGTATCAAAGAGTGTAGTCTTTGTTGAAGACATACACAACTTTTAAGAGCTACTTGGGAAGGAAAGAGTTTATTTGGCTTAGAGTTTATATTATCAAGGGAAGCCATGACGGGAGCTAAAAGCAGGAACTTGGGGGCACGAACTGGATCAGAAGTCATGGAGGACTGCTGCTCACTGAATTGCTTCCTCCAGCTCAGCTACCTTTATTCTACATTCCAGGCCCATGTGCCTAGGAATGGCACAGCCCACAGTGGGTGGAGTCCTACCCATCAACTAGCAATCAAGAAAATGCCCACGGGTCAATCTGATGGGGGTAATTCTTTAATGGAGTTTCCTTTGTCCCAGGTGTGTCAAGCTGACAACCAAGAACAGTCATCCCACTCCTGATCTTCCTGGCACAGTTCATAGTTCAAGATAAAAGATACAGAACCTGGCCTGGTGGTGCCCACCTTTAATCTCAGCACTTGGGAGGCAGAGGCTGTTAGATCTCTGTGATTTTTTTTAGGCCAGTCGGGATTATAGAGCAAGTTTCAAGCAAGCCAAAGTTATATAGCAAGACCCTGTCTAAAAATGGGGGGAGGGGGGAGCTAGCGAGATAGCCCAGTGGTTAACAGCACTGGCTGTTGTTACAGAGGGCCTGGGTGGCTGACAACTGTCCTTCACTTCAATTCCATGGGGTCTAGCACCTTCAGCCGGCCTCTGTGGGACCTGCTTGTGCAGTGTACACATACATACATGCAAGTAAAATATTCATAAAAATAAATATTTTTAAAAGATTAAAAATACACTGCTTCCTTCTGTCATGAGGCTGCCCTACCGGTCATGTCTAACTTAGGCCTGTGGATTTATTTTTCTGACAACTTTGGTTGATAAAGAGAAAGACACAAGGCCCAGTAGCACTTGCAGCTCCGTCCCTGTGTTGGAGCCACAGATGGGGAAGAGGGGAGTGTGACTAGAATAATTCCCTGTCTGATCCTTTCACCCCATCCTCAGCATTCACTAATTCTCTGCTTTTAGATTTTCTGTGGATCCAAAGGAACTTGAGAGTCAACAAGTCCCTCCAGCAGGAGAGACCCACAGACTTTCTGGACCTATGGAGACCTGGGCCAGGGCAAGCACCTCATTACCCTTTGCTCTTGATGGGCTACAATGAACACCTCACACTGTGAGGTAGACACCTGAGCTAATGTTACCCTTGCTCTTGAAAGCTAACAATGTGCTGAGCAGGATAAGACATTATGACAGATTGTACACATCTCGCCCCTAACTACATCATCATTAGGTTTTTCCAAGAAAAGAGACTCCTGAGACATTCATACAAATGGAACTGTGCAGAACCTGAGGGTAGACACTGACAAGGACTGAAAAGCCAGCAGACAGACAGACAGACAGATTGATTTGATTTGATTCTTTAGTGCTTTCTTTTGAGACAGGCTCTCATGTAGCCCAGGTTAGCCTAGAGCTCCTATGTACCAGAGGATTCCTAATCCTCCTGCCTCTACCTCCCTGCCTGCTGGATCACAGGAGTGAGTAAGCCACCACATCCAGCTCCAACTATGCTTCTTGCCCACAGGCAGAACCTGCCATGTGGCAGCTAGTTCCCAGATCTATTTGTTCATTTGCCAGAGGACTGATGTCCAGTGTTTAGCAGATGCTATTTATAACAGAATCCTAACAAAAGTACCATCCGTCTGCCTTGGCACCCAGAGAAACATAACTCAACACAAGAGTAAAATATACGTGCAGCCAACAGCAACGGCATCAGGAACAAAAGCTGTTGGTTCTGGCATCACAGAGAGCTTGACAAAACTGGAAAGAGATCATGAGCCCCACAAAAGAGGTGGGCAGCTCCATCCACATATTTGAGAGAGCTCCATTGGTCCACCGAGGGGGTGTTCTGTTCTACCTGAGAACATGTACATTAAATGGGTCGTCGTCCTCCACCCCTACCCTGTGACCTTCCACAGACCTCCATACACACCTCGGTCACCAAGATGATCTTTTTGGACAGTAGGGAAAACACAGGGTGTAGGTCAGACTGACGCTGCCATCTACTGTGCAATCTTGCAAGTTGATTCTTCTCCTGTCTTCTCGTTTGTAAAATGGAAATAGTAGCTCTCCTTCAAGTGTATGTTCTCAACCTGGATTCTAAGGGAGGCAACTGTGTGTGAGCTCTGCTGACCCTCAACCAAATGCAAAAGTGTGTGTGTCATGGGGGATGGGACAGAGGGATGATCTGACTCCAGAACTTCTCACAGACAAGGAGCCTGTGAGATGACTCAGCAAAGCCTGATCATTGAGCCCAGACCCCAGAACTCACAAGGTAAAAGGAGGGAACCAACTCCCACTGACTGTCCTCTGACCTCCACGAACGTGCGATATCACTCATACCCTCCAAAAAATAACAATCTCCAAAGAAAAATTGCTAAGGCCATTGCTCTCTGAGCTGGAGGAGGATCATGGCTCATCTCAGCATGAGTGCTCACCAGTCAGTAGAAAGGTAACTCAGGACACAGGTCAACAGCACCATCTCAAGGTATCAGAGGATAATCACTCAATCAAACCGAACTCAAGAAAAACCACCTCGGGAGTGACTGTGAGAAGACTAGGCTGAGTCCATGGCAGGCTTCAAACCGGCAATTAAGGACAGTAGGCCTAAATCGCTGTTTTCCTGGGCAATTCCAGGCAAGTCCAGGCCTCAGAAGCTGCCCTGCTACCTGGCTTGAGGCAAAGACAATGGGTCAGCAGCAGTTTCCAGACTTCCTCAGCTACTTCCTCAGCAACAGTTTCCAGACCTCCCCAGCAAGTTTCCAGCCCCCACATCCTGGTAATGGAATGTCTGTAAAGATGGACCCAACAGATTAACATAGAGGTCACCTACCCCGGAATCCCCTAATGTGCTTTAAATCAGGCCTGCAAGCTCACTTGATTGTCTCTCTATCTTGATAACGGGAGACCCCAGCATGATGGACTTCTGCAGAATAAAACACTCTGTGTCTACATACTATTTGAGTCTGGGGTACCATTCTTCGGTGAATTATGGACCCCTTACAACTGTAGTGTGGAAGCTGGAAGAACATGAACCAAGGTGGGGGCCATCACTGTACCATCCCCAAAGCCCAGACAAGGGTCAGCACAGGGCAGGTGCTTACTAAATCAACAAGAAGTGAATAAACACAGAGAGTCAACCAGGAGACAGAATAATCCCATCTACCAAGTCTCAGAGGGGAAATTTTCAGAATGTGTTACTGGAAACCGTTACGATTCAGAGTTCTTTAATTTCAAATATTTAGTTCAAACTGAAGCACATTCTCTCCCAAAAGCAAGGACACTGAGCCTGTGTGCTTGTCATTTAGTGGTTATCCAGAGGCCCATCTCAGCCTGGCCTGATGAAACCCAGGAGGACTCTCCCTTTCATCTAAATTCAAGAAAAAAAAATGTCTTCCTGGAAGAACTGAAGGCCTTATTTTTCCTGGACTAAATACATTCCATTTTGAAGGTGCTGGATGTTGAGCCTAGGGCCCACTCATGCCAGGCAAGTGCCCTACTACTGGGTTATATGCCACCCACTGAGATCTTTTCTAAGTCTGATTTGCCTTAACAAGAAGCTCACAGCTAATGTCAAGGCCCAATTTTACTGATCAAAGACCTGAACATTCTTTCCTCTCCACGATTTCCTTGTTTGCTCTAATCTCCTTTCTGGAACCATAATGGTTTGTATATGCTTTGCTTAGGGAGTGGCACTATAGAGGTGTGACCCTGTTGGAACAGGTCTGTCACTGTGGCCGTGGGCTTTTAAGACCCTCATCCTAGCTGCCTAGAAGTCAGTATCTGCTAGCAGCCTTCAGATGAAGATGTAGAACTCTCAGCTCCTCCTGCACCATGTCAGCCTGGATGCTGCCATGCTCCCACCAGGATGATAATGGACTAAACCTCTGAACCTGTAAGCCAACCCCAATTAAATGTTGTCCTTTATACGATGTGTCTTGGTCATGGTATCTATTCACAGCAGTAAAACCCTAACTAAGACAGGAACCAAAAAGCAACTTAAAGAAGGAGTGGATTTACCTGATTTACACTTCCAGGTCATAGTCCATTGCTGAAGGAAGTCATGGTAGGAACAGAAACAGGAACTTGAAGCAGAGACCACTGAAGAATGCTGCTTGCTGGCTCACGTTCCAGGCTTGTTATTAGTTCATTTTCAAATAGCTTTCTTATACAGTCCAGGCACACCTTTCTAGGGAATGATGCTGCCCACAGTGGGCTGGGCCCTCTCATATCAATTAACAAGCAAGACAGTCCCCTAGGGACATACCTGCAAGCCAATCCCTCAACTGAGACTCCCTGCTCCCATGACTCCAGGCTGTGTCAAGGTGGCAGTTTAAGATAGCTAGGACACAGTATTTTTTCTTGTGATGATTTATATGATTTAGTTGAGCACATGGTAGGTGTCCGCACATGTCATCCAAAGCCCACCTGGACTTCAGGTATGAAACTGTACAGCTGCTTGCCAAGAAAACAGGCTCTACTATCACACACTATAGCAGAGAAGGCACACTGCTATTTCTCAGCTTTGTGAAGTGCCTTAACCTGGCTCACCCACTATAGATTTTCATAGCTGAGAACTGAGGAGTAAATTGAAAAGGTCTATGAGGGCCAATAAGATATCTCATTGGTTAGAGACACTTGCCACAAAGCCTGACAACTTGAATTTGATCTCTGGGATTCACCTGGTGGAAGGAGAGAGAACTGAGTTGTACAAGCTGTCCTCTGACTATGTGTGCTCACATGAACATTCACACACACGCACACACTGTCTCTATCTTTCTTTCTCTCACACACACACAGCACTACCACCAATGACAACAGCAACAACAATTGAATCTAACATTTTAAAATCCACCTGAGGCCCTAAAGGATGCCTGACTCAGCAAGTGATCAAATCACAAATCAGAGCAGAAGACAGACAACAAATGGTATCTGAAAGCAGATAAAACAGAACAGCAGTAAGGGTTGAAACCTAGGACAGAGCAAAATGGAACTGAAGTGGTGCTCATCGGTGGGGCCCTGAGAGACACAGGTCTAGTCATGAGGTTCAACAAACACATCCCTTCCCCTCACGTGTCCTCTTCCTAAAGAACATCCTAAAGAACACTATGCGGAAAGTGTATTAACACTTGAATATATCACAAGAACCACACCTGTGTCATCCTGTGGGCCCACACAAGGTATTTTTATACACACGTACTTTACAAAAAGAGCACATGAAGTATGTTGAGGGAAAGGTGGCTGTTGTGTCTTTTCTCTCAGTTACATCATCTACTGCCTATGGCTTATGTGTCAGTCCTGGCAGGGGAAGGAGCCACCAGGAAGTCACCCTGTGACTCTAAGCATCCATGACAGTGGTTCTCAACCTTCCTAATGCTGTGACCCTTTAATACAGTTCCTCATGTGGTGGTGACCCCCAACCATAAAACTATTTTATTGCTACTTCATAACTATAATACAAGGTAAATATCTTAGTTAGGGTTTCTATTGCTGCCACGAAACAGCATAACCAAAAAGCATGTTAGAGAGGAAAGGGTTTATTTGGTTACACTTCCACATAGATGTTCACCACAGAAGGAAGTCAGGACACGAACTCTAGTAGGACAGGAACCTGGAGGCAGGAGTCTATGTCAAAGCCATGGAGGGTGCTGCTTACTGGCTTGCTTCCCATGGCTTGCTCAGCCTGCTTTATTACAGAACCCAAGACCCACAGCCCAGGGCAGGCACCACCCACAATAGGCTGGGCCCTCCTGCCTCTGATCACAAATTGAGAAAATGCCCTACAGCTGGCTCTCATGGAGGCTTTTCCTCATCTGAGTCGTCTTCCTCTCTGATGACTCTAACGTGTATCAAGTCAACACAAAACCAGCCTGTACAATATCTCTATGCAGAGTACCTGATAGTCGACCCCCCAGGCTGAGAACCCTCGGTCTATGAGCTTTGAACACTTGCTCTTGATAAAGACCAGTGAGGTCGCTTTACTAAAGCAACGGCCTCATTAGCACCAGGCTGCTGAACAGGCCTGCAGGACCGGTTCTCTCTGGGGACCCTGATCAGCTGTAAGGGTCACAGCACAGGTGCTCAACTTCTGTATGGCTGGAAAGGGGGCATAGAATATAAAATGTAAGTGCAAATAACATTAGCATGCAAAATATAAAATATAAGGTAAGCTTTGTGGGTTTCTTATTTTTGAGACAGGGTTTGAATGTAGCCCAGGCTATAACTTGAGATCTTCCCACCTCAGCCTCTCTCTAGTTCTGGGATTACAAGTGTATACCACTGTGTCCTGCTTCAGTCAAGCATTTCGTCTAAAAAAAAAAAATCCCTACCTTGAACCAAGCACTAAAATGAATGTAAATAAAGACAATGCACAGATAACTCCAATGAGTTATTTTTCCTCCAATTCATCTGGCTGGACAGAAGACATACATTCAACTTAAACCCAAGGAGCCAATGGCAGATTCGCTTTAGACAAAGAAATGTTTATTGAACTGAAGGCAACGGGTTATAGACCAAGATGAAGTGTGGTTTGTAGATAGGATTTATTTACCATATTTCTCTAAGTTCACTCCTTCAAGGGCACAGATACAATTTAAGAAAAATAGGTGCTTTTCCCCAGAGTGATATAAAAGCCTTTTGAAGCGGTAGACTTTTGGAAAGTACATATTTTCAGGAAGAGGCAGGTGCATCTCTGTGAGGTCAAGGCCAGCCTGGTCTTCACAACAACTTTCAGGAGAGCCAGGGCTACATAGTGAGACCTTCTAAAAATAAACAAACTTTTTTTTTTAAGAGGGAAAGAAAAGGGAGTGGAACGGTGAGCTGGGGGTCAGTCTTCAGCCTGAAAGCTTACTACATTTCACGAAGTGCTTTCACATGGAATTTGAGCAGAGGGATTAATTGATAGAGAACAAGGCTGTGTAAGGGAGCATTTGCCTGGAAGCAGAGTGAGGCGGTTCTGCCTTTGCGACTGCTACTTGTGTGGCTGACAGGTCTGTCACCCAAGTCCTCCTTGGGACGAAGTAGAGAACGTTGTGTTCAGGATCTAGGCTGGGCGCGAATGAGCATGGTGAGGAACGCTGCAAGCCGTGGGAAATCCAAGACCGCACCTCCCACGGGTGCCCAACTGCCTGCCCGCGAGATCCCCCCCCCCCCGCGCCCCTCGCCTCGCTCGGCGCAGCTCCGCACTCCCTTGGGCCTCCGGGGCCCGCGCGCTGCCTTACCCAGCTGGGTGGCCTCCAGCTCTCCGCGTTCGCACTGGTGCGCAGACCTGGCCCTGGGTCCCAGGGGCGGGCGTGAGCCAGTCTGCAGGACGCTGTTGCCCCAGCAACCAGGGTGCGTGCTAGGTAGATGGTAAGTTCCCGCCCCCGACAAGCAGCGGAGTTGCGATTGGTCAACAAAGGAGGCGGAGCCAAACGAGGTTTAAGCCCAGGAAGGACTTCTGGCGGAAGTGCTGTTCTTGGGAGAGATGAGAGCCAGGGAATAGGTGTGGTGTCTCCCTCTTTTTTGTTTTTGTTGTTATGTTGGATTTCTGTGTGATTGAAGCCGAGTCTCATGGACCTGCCCCATCTCTGAGAAGCAGACTTTTTAAAGAGTTATTTATTTTTACACTATTATAGCAAAATATCCCTGTGTTTTTTCTTGTATAAGTGCTATATTCATCAGAATTATATAAGCCTATTTATATATGTATAATCTATGTGTGAATATACATATATTCAAATACATTATTGTCTCAAAAATTATTGTGTTACAATTAAAAATAAGAAAGTAAAATGTTTCATTTTGCCTTCAAAAGATTACGTTTATGTGTTTGAGTTTGCATCTGCATGTGTATATGTGCACTCTGTGCATGCAATGCCCACAGAGGCCAGAGAGGGCATTAGAGCATCTATAGCTAGAGTTACAGATGGTTGTGAGCTGCCATGTGGGTGCTGGGAACCAAGCTTGGGTCCTCTGCAGGAGCAGCAAGTGCACTTAACCATGAAATCATCTCTCCAGCCCTTGTGGATAATGAATCCAGCTTCCCCATATCATACATCATGAGCGCCAGCTGGATCTCTGGTGAGCAAGATTAACTTAGAATTAGCATGTCCGGTAGAGGCCTATTTGTCTACCATAGGGCATGTCTCTACACGCACAAGACCTACTTGCTTTGCCTACCACTATCTTTGGACTCCACCTTGTGCCCAGCACGTGGCATGGTATACAACCATAGGGCCCTAACAAATGAATTAGTACCAAGAGTTCCCTAGACCTAGTCAGCATGAGGGATGGCAGGAGTGATCATGAAAACAATGGTCTTTCTGCCTGGCTCTGTGTGGAGTCCCCTTCCTCAGACACTGTCAGAGTTTGTATTCCTACACAAAACATCACGACCAAGAAGCAAGTTGAGGAGGAAAGGATTTATTCAACTTATACTTCTACATTGCTGTTCATCACCAAAGGAAGTCTGGACAGGAACTCACACAGGGCAGGAACCTGGAGGCAGGAGCTTATGCAGAGGCCATAGAGGAGTATTGCTTACTGGCTTGCTTCCCCTGGCTTGCTCAGCTTGCTTTCTTATAGAACCCAAGACTACTAGTCCAGGGATGGCACCACCCACAATGGGCCCTCCCCCTTGATCGCTAATCGAGAAAATGCTTTACAGCTGGATCTCATGGAGGCATTTCCTCAAGGGAGGCTCCTTTCTCTATGATAACTCCAGCTTGTGTCAAGTTGACACACAAAGTCAGCCAGTACAGACACCCATGGAAGTACTTTATGTGTAGTTCAGTCTGCTTCATGGCATGCTGACGAGATAGGTCCAGTGGAAACACACACACACAATATTTTGTCCAAGGATTCACAGCTGGTCAAGCTAGACTCAGAATCCGTAGACCTGAGTCCACAGTCCCCACTTACAGCCTTCCTGACTTCTTATTTGGAGAGGAAGACATTGCTTTGTGGATAAGATACCCAACGTACATCTCTGGCAGCAGGCGAGTTAATGGGTACTGTGCCCTATGCCTGTACAACTGAACCCTATGTAGCCCCTGCCTCCTGGCCTATTTAAGGAGTAAGCAATCACTCCCACCCACTTCTAAGCTGCCACACTCATTTCTCTAACTGAATGTTTAGGCCTCCCGTCATTAGGAAATAGAATCCATAAGCCCCCAACATACATGGCATATGTCCACAATTTCTTTGACACCCTCTCTTGTCCCAAAAGAGAACTGCTTTTCAGAGAGTCCTGTACTGGTTGCCCCGGGTCCCTCCACAGAGGGCTACGTGCTAGCCTCCTCAGAGACCTTTGCTTGTGTTTGTAGCCCTTTTGGAAGATGTGGTCAAGACTATTTACTCATGAAGCTAAGACATTACTGGATTTTTCAATTCTTCTCACTTAAGTAAAGCACTGCTGGAGATAAGATCAAAGAAGATAAGAGAATCCAGCTGCCTGTTAATAAACAGATTTGCAAAAGCCTTCTTTTGTTGTTATTTTGGGAAATACTATTTTTATAAAAACTTAACACACATACACACACATCCTGGAAAATTTCTAGAAACCTTTAGGGAGGAGGAGCTATAGTCTGCAAATAAGAAGCAAGCAGGCCACAGCCTGGACCTTCATGGACAAATGCAGGGTCCCTTTTGAGCTTTGTACACTACTGGCCTTTCATGCTCTCTGTGTGCTCCAGGTTCCAGGTCCATAGCAGCAGACAGCAGGGTCTCATCCCTGATGGGATTTGCTCACGTTTGGTTTTATTTTTTATGTCCCCCCACCCCCATCTTTACTCTGTAGTGTTTTCCTGCTCTGGAAATTTCTTATTTCTGTGTGAAGTGTTGACTATTTTTCACAAGAAGCTAAATTCAGCTTATTTGTTTATTGCCCAATGAAACCATAACACCTATTAGTGTGGGGTTTGATCTCTGTATCCAGACAGCGGCCCCGGGCAACGATTTAATGATTGTCATCTCTTCTGGGAAAAACTTTCCAAGCACCTTGCTGGTTCCCCTCGGAGTCAGGGGTGGGGAGTCGGGGTGTAAGCCACCCTGCAAAGGGCTGCTTTCAAAAGGGTGGGACCTGGACCCAGACTGCCGTGTTTGCATCCTTCCCCATCCCCACAGCATCATTTACCCCAGGAACTTGAGGGGCTCACTATTGGCTTACAGACAATTCCGCCAGGCTCCGCCCCACAGCTACCCGCCCACCGCCATTACTACCTGCTCTGCAGCTGCCAGGTGTGGCCGCGTGTAAGGGGGCCGCTGCTCGTTAAGCCACCCCTCTCTTCTTCCTCCTTCTACCTCCTCTTCTTCCTTCCTTCCTCTTCTTCCTCTCTTCCTCTCTCTCCATGTGCTCCAGACCACCTCTCTTTCTCTCCTTGTCTTCCCCCTTTCTCTGTCCCTACCCCTTTTCCAGGTCCCCGCTCCCCTCCTTCCCACAATAAACATCCTTTTGTACTAGGCCTGTCGTTTGTCGTGATTTCTCAGGGGGACACCTTGGCAGGGGCCCACCAGGTGTTCCCTCCCTCCCCACCTCCACCCCCACCCCATTCTCTCCACATTATGCTGCTTTATATTTCCTTAGTGCCCATACTTCTCCATCCACCACGTGTCTCTGCTGCCCAAGCCACCTTTTTCAGGTGACACCCCTGAAAAAGACTCAAGTCAGAAAAGCTGCATTGGAGCCCAGGACTCCCCTCCTATGTGTGCAGCTTAGGTTCTGTCCTCAGTGCTGCCACACAGAAAGGAAGGTTGGAGAGAAAACATGGTTACAGTGAGGTGAGTCAACAGATTCCCTCAGGAATCAGGAAGACAGACTGCTGCATGGCCGTGACCTTAGACCACCCTGCCGGTTTGGGCATTCACAGTAACCTTCTTCCCAGTAACATGTCTAAGAGAAGGGACCAGAGCGAGCAGCTTGTCACCCTGTCAGTCCAGGAAGAGGGCAGGAGAGACTATATACCTTTGCATTGAAAATAAGCAGAGGAAGTGACCAAGCCCCAAGGAGCTGGGCTGCTCTCCAAGGTGACAAATGCCAAAGGCTGGGGGAGTTTAGTATCACCACATGGATCCAGGCTAAGAACGCTGTCCTGTTGGTGGTCTCACAAATGGAGACAAGACTCTACTCAGCTGTCCTTAGGGAGAAAAGAAATTACAGAAAAATAACTAAGGGCTGGGGGTGAAAAGATGGCTAAAGAATACTGGCTGCTCATCCAGAGGACACGGGTTCGGTTCCCAGCACTCACATGGTAGCTCGCAAGGACCCCAAACTAAAATTTCCAAGGGATCTGATGCCCTCTCCTGGCTTCTGTGGGCACCAAGCATACACAGGTGCACTTACATGCACACAAGCAAAAACGCCCATACGCGTAAGATAAATCTAAAGTAATTGAAAATTAAAAAAATGAGGTGTAAGTAGCTCCTGCTGCAGTTATTTTTCTTGACTAAAAATAGTCCTCCCCACCTCCATCTTCTCCCTCCCTCTCTTCCCCCTCCGCTTCTGGATATTTACCTTGACAGATGATAGGCCTGCTCATTTTAATTCCATCAGCCAGAAACTAAATCGCACATTTTAAACACTGTCACCACCAATAACTGACAATAGCCTGCAAATGGGAGCTATTTCCTAGAGCGTTTCGGGATTCAACACGGAGAGAGACTGTGCAGCTTCGTGTGGTACCTTATCTGGCCCGCCCTCCCCCGACACGCTGATGTTCCATTGAGCCCTCCCCCCCCCCTCCACTTAATAGTTGCTGGTTATCTCCTTTCATGGAAACAGGAAGCAAAATCCACTTATCTTGCTCATGAACAAGACCACACAATGAAATACACTGGGATTTTGAATTTCACGAATCCTTCCCCCCAAATCACGCTGCAGTTCTCTTAAGAAACCTGGCCCCTCCGGAACCTGCAGTTAGAGAAGAGCAATTTCAAGATTCATCCACCTGGGCAGCAACAAACCCGGGCAATCACCAGCCGTTCTCTTTGCTAAGAGCCAGGATCTTGCAACAGCTTGTAATTAGTGCTGTTTAGCATTTAATTTGCCTTTAGTTAGCTAACAAGCATCTATTGATTACCTGATAGGAAAGGAATGCTACACGGAGCAGGTTGGGAGAGGGATGAACAAGGCCTCCGCTCCACTTCCAGTCACCTCCGGGCTGAAAACACCCACTTCGAGAAGGAAACGGGAGACGGGTTAAGAAATAGGAAACAGTGTGGAGTTATAGAAAATTCTCCCTAAGTCCTGGCATGTTCCCCTCAATGGATGATACCTGTAGCCACATCTTGTCTCAGGATGAGACTAGGGGTCCCGTACTTGCCCAAGGCAAAGAAGGCAGTGTCCCGCCTTCCTTCCCTCTGTAACAGTCCTAGGTGTGGTAGGGATCCAGGACAGAGACAGTCATCAGTCTGTCAACCTCACTTGCTGATGCTCTTAAGATAAAATGGCATGTTGGGGAGAAGGGCCCAGTCAGCAAGCCAAGATTCATCCTTAAGACTGTATTTATGTTGGGGGTTGGGGGACTGGGACTAGCAGCCCTTAGAGGGGATGGGTGTGGCTGAGGGGACACATGTTCAACCTTTGAAGGCCTTGTATTCCATCCCCAATTCTAAACAGAGAAGCAGGAGAAGTTTCCAACAGGATAAAGTGAGGGAGGCCAATGTGAAGTCAGAGAAGCAGTTGTGTGGTGCAGAGGAGCCCGGGGCAAGAAATAATGCGCTTTCCAAGTGAGGGACGCTGGTGGCAGGACACTGCTGGGGGACCCGGCCAAGCTGAATCCCATGAGCAGTGGACTGAGCCCATCATCATTTAATTCTTTTTTTTTTTTTTATTTCTGTGGGCCTGCAGAAGCTGAAAGAAGACACCAGATCCTCTGGAACTGGAGTTACAGGCAGCTGTGAGGCACCTGGGAACTGAGCTGGGGTCCTCTGCAAGGGCAGCAAGTGCCCTTAACTTCTGAGCTGTCTCTCCAGTCTCACTCTTGTTAATATCAAACATTCTTTTAAAAAAAAAAAAAGAAAAAAAAAAAGACTTATGTATATGAGTACACTGTAGCTGTCTTCAGACACACCAGAAGAGGGTATCAGATCCCATTACAGATGGTTGTGAGCCACCATGTGGTTGCTGGAATTGAACTCAGGACCTCTGGAAGAGCAGTCAGTGCTCTTAACCCCTGAGCCATCTCTCCAGTCTCACTCTTGCTAACGTCAAACATTCTTAACCAAGGGAAGTAAGAGATATTGGGCCCTGGCCTCCTGAAGCTTTCCAAGCAGGAGTCCAGCATATCCCAGCTATGTTACAGAAAATGAAATGCCCACCATAAGTAAGCTCAAAGCCTTCATGCACTATACAGTTGGACTGAGTCCCTGGCAGAGAGGCATGAGCCACAGCCAGCAAGTCGCCAGTCGCAAAGCTTCCTCCCTCTTTGGACACTGAAGTCGACTGTGAGGGGAGAAGGTGCAGGAACCAAATGGCTGTAGCCATTCACCAGAGATTCCCAAGGGCATACGTGGAAACGAGGGAGTGTGTGCCTCCACAGAGCTGGCCCTGCCATGAGGCATTTTCAACTTCCTCACAGCTGGTACCTAACACCACACATCAAGGTAAAGATGGCGGCTTCAAAAAATACAAGATGCTGGGGGCTAGGGAGATGGCTCAGTCAATACAGTGTGTGCTGCGCAAACTTGAGCACCCAGAGCCCATATTTTAAGGAAGAAGAAGAATAGGGGGGAGGAGGAGGAGGAGGAGGAGGGAGGAGAGGAGGAGGAGGAGGAGAAGAGAAGAAAGAAGAAGAAGAAAGAAGAAGAAGAAGAAGAAGAAGAAGAAGAAGAAGAAAAAGCCAAGTGCGGAAGTAGAAATAGTTGACTCCCTGGGGCTCACTGGACAGCTAGCTCAACTGAATTAGTGAGCTCCAGACTCCATGAGATCTAGCGTAGCCCAGGAGAGCAAGGCAGAGGGGAGCTGAAAAAGACACCCAACACTAACCTCTTGGCCCCACATGCGTGTAAACACGTGTATACATACGCATGCACACCCGCACAGAAATAATAATGATAATTTTTAAAACCGTAAGATGTATTTCCTGGTTGCCTTTCAGTAACACATTAACATCTGCTTTCTCAAGAACTACTGTTAATAGAACACGGGCTCCCTCCTGCGGCGGGATTCAGGGCTGCAGCTCCCACCCAGTGTCAACACCCACACCAGGATCCAAGCATGAGCCAGATTGTCCTCTGATGTGAGGAGCTGGCCAAGGACCAGCATGCCTTGGAGACCATGACGATGGCCACACTGCGTGGCAGATGTTTCTGGGTCTGGCTGTCTACTGCTGGCCCTAACCCCACTGGACAGCAGTTACAATCCTCACGCTCGGCTACCCTCTCCAGACCACTGTGCCAAAGTCACAGGAGGCTCCCAGGGCTGCACATTGGAACCCTTGTCAGAGATGAAAGGTCTCTCCGGTCTCAAGAGTGTTGGAGGGGCTAGGGGACTCCAGGCAAGGAGACAGCACCCCTTTGTTTCCCTATGCTGTCCCACTCCCTGCTGGGCCACCTCTGCTTCCAGACCCTGCTCCAGCCTATTGCTTACACCAGCAGTGTCCCACCCTTCCTGAGGCTGCTAGTTCTGAGCCTTCAGGGCACTGGGTCTGCTCCCCACTGCGGCTCCTCTCTTCTTCCTGGCTGGCTAGGGCCTGGCTTTTGGTAGACAGAGCAATGAGCTCCTCCAGCAGTGGTTCTCAACCTGTGGGTTGCTGCCCTTTGACAAACCTCCGTCTCCAAAAATATGTACATTACAACTCAAAACCATAGTAAAATGACAGTTACAAAGTAGCAACAAAATAATTTTATGATTTGGGATCACCACAACATGAGGAACTGTATTAAAGGGTTGACAGCATTAGGAAGGTCAAGAACCACTGCCCTAGAAGAACAGAGAAGGGGATTAGAAGTGAGCAAAGATCTAGAGAGCAGAATGGCTACAGCCGTCCGTCCGCAGCACTCAGCCTTACCATAGCAGGTGCTCAGTGAATGACATGCAGGGGAGGGGCGAGGAAGTGACATGCCCCAGGAAGGACAGTAGCTCCACAGCGTTGAGTTCTGGGCTTGGGAGACTCAGGAGGATGGAGAACCAGGCACAGGCTCCTGTAGTGACTCACAGGCTTCACCTACAGGTATGGGAGGGTCTTCCTTGGTAATTGGGAAGTCCAGGAGCTGGTAGCTCATCCTGGGCCTGAGTTGGGAGGTCTAGCCTTTACCAACTCAACAGTGGCAGTACAAGGAAGATTCTGGGCTCTGAGATGTGACCCTATTCATTCATCAGCTGCTGGATGGCATTCTGGGGAGGGGATACCAAGTTCTAAGCAGGGCAGGGCTGGCTAACTACACAGAGGAGGATTAGTTGAGTTGGAGCCACACGCCCTCTCCCACTATTAACTAACAGGAAAGTGAGTAAAACCTGTCCCAGGAGGTCCCCAGGATGGGGCATGTGCTCACATAGGGTGGTGGTGTCCTTCCACCCCACTCCCCACCTCTTGGGCTGTGAACAAAACCACAAACTAAACCCAAGCTGTGAAATGACAATCCCACTGGAGCCACCAGGTGGCGCTGGCAGGATATGCTAGGTAAGGGTTTTCTTTTACGTTTTAGGTCTGGTTGGTTGTTTTGGATTTCCGAGTCTCAGACTGGCATTGCATTCACGAGCTTCCTGCTTCAGCCTCCCCACTGGTGGGCCTACGGGCGAGTAACAGTGCCGGGCTTGGGAAAGGTTTTGTGTATTTTATTCAGCTTCCAAACTGACCTTCCTCCTGGTGGTGTTCCAGACTACTGCACAGTGAGCAGGATGATGCCCGAGTAGCTTACTATGTGTGTGGTGTACATACATGTTTACATGCATATGCATGTAAGTGCACGGGTTTACATGGGGGCAGGTGGTTGACAGCAAATATTGTTTGCTTGCTCGCTGCATTATAAATTAAGGCAGTCTCTCACTCAGCCTAAAGTTCACCAATACAGGCTGGTCTAGCTTGTTCTGTGAATCCTGTCTCTACCTCCCAAGTGCTGGGATTACGAAGCTCTACCCCACGGAGCTAGCTTGATCTCAATGGCCCCATGACATCACTCCTGATCCTGAACTAACCCTAAGTCTCCTTGACTCATCCCTGGCTGGAACTAAAGCTCCAGAAGGCTGGGTCTTCTTGCTGGCTAGCATGATGCCACAGTAACACGGAGACCCTGCATAAGCTGAGGGCTAGAGGTGGAGCAGGCAAAGGACTCCATCGCCCTGCTTCCTCTGTGCTTCCTAGTGTATGTCCAGTTTGGAAATGACCTAAGGGCAGATCCTTCTAGGCACAGCATGAGGACACAAAGATGACTATCCAGAGTTTGCATTCATCCAAGGCTCTCCCTCTCTACAGAGGAAATGGTACCCAGATTTCACTCCCATAGGACTGGAGATGGCCAGGAAGGACTTGATCAGTCTCCATCCCACCATGCCCTGGACTGGAGCCAAAGGCAGGCAGACTGCAGAAGAGAACCACAGGAACACCAGAATCTCTCACCCTTACTTTCACTTCCGGGTCAAAGGTCACTGAAGTAGTACATAGGCTTCAATTCTCACTGAAGTTTGCATGGGGGTGAAACAACCAAATTCTGCCTCCTCATCTGAACCCACTCCAGGCTCCTTCCCACTGTAGCCACCCCCAGGGATAGGGCAGGAATGGGGCTCACAGTCCTTTGAGGAGACCGCTCAGGGACCCTTCTCTACCCAGCACACAGACAAAACACACCAACAGGGGAGGTGTCTTTTATTAAAGATGCAAGCAAGCACAGAGTACCGTGTGTGGTTCCAGAACATCCGTACAGTACTAAAAATAGAAAAATAGAAAGAAAATTTCACAGAAAGCAGCCTTCCTCCCCAGACACACAGGAAAGGTGCTGCCATGCCCACCCCAGAGAACCATGCACCAGACCCACGCAAACTTCTCTCTAGACAGAGGTAACTCCACTACAACCAGACCTGCTTCAGAGCTGGCCCACAGCAGGCCCCTTCCACAGCCAGAGCCTCCCACCACCATGTTAGACTCTTTCAAACCTGGCAAGGAACAGAACAAGTTGGTCCCCACAAGCAGCCATCTCCTGGTCCACTGCTCATCTGGTCATCACTTGAGCCAAATTCAAGCCGGTAGGTGTGGGGGTGGGTAGAACACGGGACCATGGCTCCCTCAGACACTCTTGAGGGCTAAGGTGCCCACTTGCACAGGTGGGCTTGCCAATCCTGTCTGCATGGAGGACGTCAACCTGCAGACTGGGTCTCCTGAGTGAGAGCCTTGGCACAGGTGGAGCAGACGGGACAGCGACTAGGGACTTTAGAACCATGCTATGTCGTCTCTCTTGCCAGCAGGAGTCTGTCAGCCACTGCCTTGGGGAGCAAGTGAAGGCTATGAAAGACACTAATTCTTGGTGCAGCCTGGTGTCTGTGGGGACTCTTCACACACCACCAATGCCTTCAGATGCCATCCGCAGCCTCAGGCCAGCTTCCCTGCCGGAACATTCCTTGGGCTCTTCTGTACTGGGTTCAGAGAACTGCCTGCATAGAGGTGTTTCTGGGACAGGTCCTGGCTTGGCGTCAGGATGGTTCCAGAAGACTGAACCCCACAGCCTACGCCCTCCTCGCCAGCTCCCCCCCAACCCATCCTTTGATCTCAGAACAAGGTGGGATAGCTGTGCCTAGAGAAAAGACTGTAAAAGTTACAGTGACCCCTGAGAGCTTCCTAGCATCCTGGCACAGCTTGCTCCTGCTCCCCCTTGGAAATGGACTTGCATTTGGTTGACAGATATTTATTTCGATTTTCAGTGAAAAGCACTATAAAATACAGTGAATAAGTCGGGGTACAGGGCAGACATTTGCCTGCCTGTGTGTGTGGTATGGCCACCACGTGGAGACTCAAACGCTATGGGCCAGGCAGCTGCTATAAACAGCATCCTCTCATTCCTCGGCTCTCTCCACCAGGCTCACCCCCTGCTGTTTCCAAGCAGCTTCCGGAAGTGTGTCCAGCAAGGAAAAATGAACGCAAACAGGACTTTTAGCTAGTAGAGCGTCTGGGGACCGTGAGCATGCAAGTTCGCGGATTCCGGTATTATAAATAAAAGTCAAACGTGAGGTCGCACTTCCCCATCTTCTGTTTATACACTAGATCAAACTTCTCGTTCATGGAGACAGTGAAGATGTCCTTCCACAGCCCGACTCTTCCTGCAACACAGACCAGAGTAGAGCTGGCTGTATCCACCAGTTTCAGAAGGAAAGGCAGTCTCAGGAATGGCCAGACCCGTCTGAACTTGGCCTGACAGGTGGGATGGACCACCTGAGCTAGATCAGTCTTGCTTGTGGCGAGACTCAATGGAACCAACTGCCCTAAGTCTGGGGGAAGTTTTCCTTCTGTCTCCTTCTGTCAACTATGCCCCCGGCATCACACAGATCCATACCTGTGATCTGAGAGGGACTTCACTTCTTGCTCCAGGTTAGCTCCCAGAACCTACCACAGCAGGTGTTCCTGCTGTGAACCTGCCAGAGAGGAAGTACTGTGGGCTAAGTCCATGCTCTGAGGAGTGCTTGACCAACTGCTGTTGGTGTATAGGTTGCCTCTGGAGAATTTGCAAAAGTTAAAAAAAAAAAAAAAAAAAAAAAAGTCATCCCAAGGGCCAACAGGAAGCTCTCCTGAAAGCATCAAGGGTGGAGAGATTTCTAGAAGCCTGAGTTAAAAATAAGTTGGGGAGGGCTTAAATGAATGAAATATCCACAGCATAAACTGGCTTTCCAGGCTGGATACAAAATGTGTCACACAAAAGAAAGAGTGAGTCTCTCCATAGCCCCAGCTGCTGTCCTGGGCTGTCTAGAGCTGGGGATAAGGGGTGGAAGGGTAGGGGAGTGTGTATGTGAGTGAGTGAGTGGTGTGTGTGTGTGTGTGTGTGTGTGTGTGTATGTATGTTAGAGAGAGAAGGGAGGGAGATGGAAAGGGAGAGGGAGAGATATTAGGAGTTTATCCTCCAAACCTCCCATCCATGGGCGTGGTGAACAGTTTGTGGGCTGGCTTTGTGCTTTTATACAAGTGGGATTTGGGGGAGGGAGAAGCTCTAAAGTCAGAACTCTGTCATATCTAACAGATAGCCCTATATCAAATTTGTCCCAGCAGGACTTCAGGTCTGCAGCCACAGCCCTCCAGTAGCTGAGCTAAAACAACTGACACACCAGGACTCTCTTTGCTAATGAGACATCATCTGTCGGTGTTGGAAAAGTAAAACAAAAATTCTTCTCGCCACCCTCTAATGATACCAAAGGGACCAAATTAGAAGTTTCTAGACCGACCACACTATAAATCTATTTTTCCATGATTATTTTTTTTTCCCAGCGGAGCGCTTGTCAAAGGAGTCACCCACCTGGTGTAGGATTTGGGATCAAGACAATTTATGCTGTGACATGAACCAAATTTAAGCGATGCAGACGGCTCCCCGAGCCCCTGCATCCTCGCCACCTCAAGGCGATCTTCTGAGTAAAGAGGCAATGTGCTAAAAGAAAACAAAACCACAGAACTGAAATAAACCAAAACCAAGGCCGACAGTGACAGAGTGGACACCTCTGAAGGAGTGTGTGGGAGCCCAGCGGAGCACACATGACCTGGCAAGCTACACACAAACCACACACTTACCATGTGCAAACAAAAGGGGCTGAGGAGGCGGGCCCAGAAGGGGTTAACAGAATATGGCAAAAGCAAAACCAAAGAATGGCAAATAAAATAATAAATGCTTGTGAAGATGAAGCCACGGGACAAGGGATGTGGTTTGGTGAGCGGCTCTCTAGAGGAGCAGAGCTCATCCTTCTCCAGCAAGGCCCAGTGCACTTGGCCCCTAGCAACTGCCTGCGGGCCCCTAGCAACTGCCTGTGGCCCTAGCCACTGTGGCCCCTAGCAACTGGAACTTACAGGAATGCCTAGAAGCCATAACTGTTTCAGGGCTGATAAAGAGGCAGGCAGGCTGCAATCAGAGCCCAGCTTTTCTCTCCATCTCAGGCACCACCCAAAGTCCTAAGATCTCCATTCACAGCTTCTCACCCTCTAGAAGTGTCCAGTTCACACTGCTGACAGCTGACTGCAACCCTAGGCCATACTTACCTAGAGTGGACTTGTGGGAACGGCTACTGCTCTGAGACATCCCAGGACTTCAGTACCTAAGCTGCCCCGCTGGGCAGCAGCTAACACATGCCCTAAAGAGCTGGGAAACTGACTCAGTGGCCCTGGGAGGACTCCTGTCTGGAATATCACCCCCAAAGTCTGCCTGCCCACCAACTGTTTCTGCTACCATGGATGTGTCCTGACCTCCATCTGGCTCTGACTACCCATGCCTTGCTGCCCTTAGGCTCAGTCATTTGTCATACACACCACTCAAACCCGGAATCCCTTCCTTCGTCAGCATCCTCCAGGCTGGGAAGGGAAGAGGGCATCTCGTCACATGGGATCCATCTACCACAGGTCATGACTCATAGCCACCAGAAAGGAAGGCTGCTCAGTCAGTAACCTGCCCTATATTGCAAAACACTTTGGCACCACAGCCCTGCCTTAGGTCTCCTCTGTGGGAATGGCTCTGTGTAAACACACCTTGTTCAGTGCCTGAGCCAGACACAGCAGCCGCTGCCCTTTGAACTGTAGCACCACATGTGCAGGTGGGCAGAGTATGCCCTACTTCTGGAGCACCACGCCTTCAATAGGCATTGGCCAGCCAGTAACTGCTGCTACCAAGAGAGAAATTAATCCCGAAGGTTTCAAGAAGGGAGGAGGGAGGAGACACATACCCCGGCCCACAGGCAGGGCCTCAGCATTGCAGCACTGGTCCACCAGCTGGTGGCAGTGCTCAATCAGGGACTCCAGCTGGGCCTTATCACAGGATACACCCAGGAATCTGGCCAGCTGCTCCACCATGGTCACCAGGTCCTGGAAGACAAGGACAGAGAGCAGAGCAGCCCTTCAGAGGCAGCATCCAGGACACCGGGCTGAGCTGGGGACTGGCTTTATTCCTCAGAGTGCAGGCAAGTCTGGAAATCAGCCATGAGGGTAAGATGCTGATGTCTGCTGGAAACCTGCAAGTCTGGGATTTGAACCCATGGCTCTGGGAAGAGGAGGGAGGTGGGGGATACATGTAAGAGGTTTTGAGAGTTGTGGCTCATTTATAAACAGCAATAAAGAATATCCCATCACTGGCAAGATCTAGCTGCCGCCCAGCTTCTGGAATCCTCTGCACCCACAGGTGCCCCAGTGGCCCGTGCCCCAGTTACCTCATCTACAGCAAAGTGGACAGAGGAAAATCAGTCCTACAAAGTGGCACACGGAACAAAGAACCACTTACAGGCCCCACAACGCCACAACTAAAGTCAGGATAGAGCTGGAGCAGGCATATCGTGTCTCCCACAGCCGGCATGCTCTCCCCGGGAAGTCCTGAGGAACCTCCTGTCCCTCCCAAGTCCCCAAAAGCCCACCCGCAGCTGGCTTGTCCAAACATTAGGAAAATGCTGGAGGTTGCTTGGAAACCAGCACCTGAAGCCTCAGGCCGGTTCCAGTTAGACACGGTGGCATTGGGAGTGAAGGAAGTTCTGACCGAATGTGTGCTAACATGAAGCACAGATGCGCCAAGGAACCCCATGGCTCAGACCCATGCGAACTGCAAAGCCTTCCCCAGGTGCATGTGAGGATGCTGACATACCCTTCTTCCTCCCTCCTCCTGGATGTCTATGTCTTGATACTGCATCTCTACAGAGACACCCCCGCCCCGCCCAAGATCAGCTAAGCCTGTCTGGTGGAAGTGTCTGCTCCTCCATGGATTCCCACAGTGCCCACCCAGCGGCCTTGATCCCAGTGTCCCCACTCCTATCTTCTCTGTTTCCTGGGGGCAGGGAGGCACATAGACCCCAAGGTCCCATGCACAGGAATGGCACAATGGTTATGTGAACAACAGATGTCAGAGCAAACACAAATAAGAAGAACCCACATCTGGCATTTAAAAGGAAAAAGAACGAGAGAGAAATAAAACTGGCTCTCGGGAAAAAAATGCCCAAGGAAAGGGCTGCAGCAAATAACCAGATGGCTAGGATGCTTGCTCCAGACACCTTGGCATCCATGCAACACCCTTCTTGGAGGATGGACCGATTCTCCATCTGGATACATGTTAATGAAAACTGCTGGATGGTTACTAGGCCAAGCTTAACTGTACTCCTTACTCATCTGAGGTGCACCTTCCATCCATAATCAGGGACAGGAGTGCAGGCCAGTCACCTGTCATTATCAGGGGAACCTCACTAGTGACAGACTACCTCTCAGGTTTACTGTGGGGTTCAAGGGGGACCTTAATTGGGGCACCTAGGCACAGGCCACCAAGATATGACTGCCAGCACGGAGGCAGCTGAGGCACCAAGGGGGAGGTGGGGTCTGGGGGTGGGGGATAGGCCAGAGAGGAAAGCATTTGCTACACAAGTGTGAAGACCTGAGTTCAAGTCCCCAGAATCTGATTACAGCTGAATGCGGATGCATACATCTACAACGCCAGTGCTAACAGGGAGATGGGAAGCAGAGAGAATCCCAGCAAGGTCACTGGCAAGCCATCCTGGCATGTGCCGCAGAGGACAAGAGGCCTTATCTCAAACAAAAGGTGGAAAGAGAGGAACTAACATTGTCATGTAGCGTACATTCGCGCGCGCGCACACACACACAAATCACAGATCCATGGGGAGCACCCAGCTCTGCCTATAACATCAAGACAAAAACATGCCCACCCACCTGTTCCACAACTGGAAACTGCAGATGCTCTCTCACGGCTAGCTTTTCTACAGTAAGATGAGCACTTAAGTTCCTTAAAGATGTAATTTTAGATGCTGGAGGGATGGCTCAGTGGTTAAGAGAGCTTGCTGCTCTTCCAGAGGACCCAGGTTCAATTTCCAGCACCCATATGGTAGATCACAACTACCTATATAACTCCAGTCCCAGGGAATCCAAAATCCTCTTTTGGCCTCTGTGGATGCTATACCCATGTGGTACACAGACATACATGCAGTCAAAACACTCATACACATAAAATAAAAAATTTAAAGTTAAAAAAAAATGTAATCTCAGGCAGGGCATGGTGATACATACCTTTAATCCCCATACTCTGGAGGCAGAGGCAGGCAGATCTCTGCGTTTGAGGTCAGCCTGGTCTAAAGAGTGAGTTCCAGAACACCTAGAGCTACCCAGAAAAACCCTGTCTCAAACAAACAAAGTAATCTTAGGACCCCAAGCCTCCATCAAACACCTCAGTAGCTACAGGTGAGGTTTCTGAAAAGATCACTAAACGTTGATTAGACACTAAAGCAATGACTTCAGTGACTGGTTATATGTGAGTATCTCCCCTCAGGGAGCTCCTGTTATTAGCTGCACCTTTAGGGTGATGATGATGGACCCTAAGAAGTAGGAAGCAGAGACTGAAGAGATGGTTCAGCCGTCAAGCATACACACTTCTCGCCCAGGGGACTGGAGTTCAGGTCCCAGTACCCATGTGTGACATTCACAACTGCCTGCCACTCTAGATTCAGGGGGATCTGACGTCCTCTTCTGACCTCTATGGGCACCTGTACTTATATGCACAAACCCACATACACATGCATAATTAAATGACTTTTAAAAATCAGACAGTAGCCATGTGTCTAACTAAAATGCCCCACATAAGGCCAGATGCTGATGCTTGGTCCCAAGCTGGGGGTCGTGTTGTCGGAACAGCAGAATCCTTAGGAGGCCTGGCCTGGCTAGAAGAAGCAGTCACCAGGGGTGAGCCTTTGAAAGGAGGCCCCAACCTCTGGCCCCTCTTGGCTTCCTGCTCTCCATGGGGGTAACTGACCTATGAAGCATGCCCTCTCCCCACCTCAGAGTCAGAATCAACAAATCACAGTCTATGGACAGAATCCTCTGAAATACACCCACCCCCTGTGGTTTGTGCAAACATGGCATCCAGGCCACCAGGCATCTTCCCTTGGCTGTGGGGTTAAAGGTCAGGCCTCACTACCTTGAGATTCTCAGCCACTAGCAGTAGTTAGGGAGGCTGTCGGCCTGGTGCCTACTGCACCCCCTGTAGCTTTTCCAGCAGGATGGCTGGGTCCCACCAGGTGGGCAGCACCCCATAGCACAAGCCTTCCCTCTACTTCCTCTACAGCATGTTTTCTGGTACTCATGGGCTCCAGTGTATACACCCAGCCTAGAGTCACTGAAGAGAGGACATCCAGGATGGCAGATTAGGAGATATAGTGAACACCACATCACCACAAACTCTACTCAGCCCTTTCTGGTGCTCAGGAGTCATCGTCACCCAGATCCCTTCATGAGCCCCTTACCTCCACCCTGTGCCTTCAACACGTTCCCAATCAGATTTCCAAGGTCATGTGGAAGTCCACACAGGCTGCCACGCTCGCTCTAACACACCTCCAGTCTCTCTGACCTCTGCTCCAGCCCCTCCCATTCCCCCCAGACACAGTGAACAGCATGGCTTGGCCCTGGTCGGCCCTGGTTCAGAACCTCAAGAGGACACTTCAGCGTAGGCCTGTGTACCCTTAGCCTTTTCCAGCAAGAGGCCTGCACAGGCTTTTTGACACTCGGCACCTCAGTCTTCCTGTGGAAAGGGGGTAGGTGTCTCCACCCTGCAGGTCACTCTCTCACTCTGAAAGCAGTGTCTGAGAACCCAAAACCTGTCAGCAATGGATGTGAATACATGAACACACGCACGCACACAAGAGGGGGAAGGGCCTACTGACAAAGTGGACCTATGAGCAGATGAGACAGAGGTGAGAGGGCAAACGACACAGATATCTGAAGAACGTTCTGGATGGCAAGAGCAAATGCACAGGCCTGAAACAGAAGCTGGGGACAGATTCAAGCAATAACAAGGCAGTCGGGGAGGTTAAGGTATCCAGGAATTGGGACACTCACCCACGGCCACATGGGCTATGACAAGATAAACGATGATGAATTTTTAGCACCAAGAGGCACAGCCACTGTAAAGAGAGAACTTGGTAGAGAGGCCAGGGAGGAAGCCAGGAGTAAAGGCTCAGATTATAACTCAGTAACAGGATGGAGAGAGGCAGGCATGGACAGAAAGACAGGCAGACCTGGGTACTGGCTGTGTAAGTGTGAGGATTTAAGGACAGAGCCAACAGGACTTGGGACACAGATGTACAGTGCAAAAGAGACATTGGGACAAATAGAGAATTTCGACTGAGCAATCCCAGAAGGCAGAGCGGCCTGCCATGAACCGAGATGAGGGAAACTGTCAGAGGCAGGTCTGGGTGCATCAAGTCCTCGGTCTCCCTTGGACACCCACTCAGATGTGTGTCTTGGGATACCCACAGCCAGCTGTGTGTACAGTGACAGCAGGGCTCCAAACATGGCAAAGGAATGAGACCACAGGAAGTGAACAGAAGAAAAGACGAAAAGTAAGGCCAGGGCTGAGATCTGTGGTGTGCAAGCGTCTTCAGTCAGGAGATGGGAAAACAGCAAGAGATGCAAGACATGGAGCTGGAGAGACGGCTCAGCAGTTAAAAGCACTTGGTGCTCTTGCAGAGGACCCAAGTTTGGTTTCCAACATAAACATAGTGGCTCACAACCATTCCTAACTCCAGATCCAATACCTTCTTCTGACCTCTTTGGGCACCGGCATACACATGGTGTACATACATACATGCAGGCAAAAATAAATAAGTAAACAAACAAACAAATAAATAAATAAAACAAATCTGAGAGAAGGGGATCATAGGAGATGAGGGTGGTATCTTGGCAGCCAAATGAGGAAGGGAGGGGTCATGTCAAGTATCATTAGAAGCCTGGGTTACAGGAACCCAATAGCCATTACCTGCTATATTGAAGTAGTGAATCACTGCAGACCATGACAGAGCAGCTTGGGGATTGTGGGGCCAGGGCAACGAGAGGTCTGAGACAGGAGGGGAAGGGCTTGCAGTGAAGCAAAGATAAGGGTAAGATACAGAGAGGGAGAGAAGTCAAGGCCAGGTTTGCTCTTGGCCTGTTTTAAGAGAGAAACCACTTGGAGATGGTAGCACACACCTTTAATCCCAGCTCTCAGAAGATGGAAGCAGGCAGATCTCTGAATTTGAGGCCAGACTGGTCTACAGAATTACAGCCAGGAGTACACAGAGAAACTCTACCTCCAAACACACAGAGAGAGAGAGAGAGAGAGAGAGAGAGAGAGAGAGAGAGAGAGAAGACAATGCAGCTACCAAGACACCCAAAATCCCACAGCCCGAGTGTTCCCCACTACAGCCGTACCCAGCAGGACCTGCACAGGGTAAGACTTCACATTCACACTAACCAATAATAACCTTCCTCCCTGAGCACCAAGGAGACACGTGGAGGGGGCGCCACAAGCCAACACACAAGGTTACAAGCATCCCAAAAGCTGACACAGAAAGCAAAGGGACTCAACTATTCCAGCACACTGCCTCACACAGTCACCAAAGTGATGGCATTGAGACAGCAAATGAGAATGGCCAGGTCCTGCTTCTGTTGCCAAGACAGTAAAGTCAAGAAACAGGTTTTCCATGACATCACTGGAACCCAGCCTGTCCCAACAAAGGCCATGTGCTGGACCAGGGACGTAAGCCCACCCGCATGCCCGGGCATGGAAGGAACTGTGCAGATCCCTCCGTTGCTTCCACTTGGTGCTGACACCAGAAGCCTGGACAGCGACAGCACCCCGGACAGCTCCAGCACCGTGGACAGCGTCTCGAGCAAGGTGGACAGAGTACCTACCCCCAACTACTCACCCGGTGCATGTCTTCATACTTGAGGAAAAGCACATTTGCATCCATTCGATGTTCCCAGAATTCCTGAACGTGCTCAAACCAGGAGCCATAGCCCACTGTGGAAACAGGGAAAGGGGCACAGCTGGGAAGGAGAACTGTGCAGGCGTTCTTGCCCCCACAGGATGCCCTGCTCCTGTTCAGCTGCTGGGAAGGAAACTATGGGGTCTCCTAGAAGGAAGAAACCATTAAAGGCCCTAGGCCCTCCTGCTCCTGTCAATGCTCTTCACCCCTACCTATCCCAAGTACGGATGCCCTGAAGATCTGACATGGCAGCGGGCGCTCTGAAGATCTGAGGACATGGTACATAGGCTAATGCCAAAGAGTGAAAACAATGCTCAGAGAAATCAGAACAAAGAGGCAGGTGGAGTAGGCTGGGTGTGTGAAGCTCTGAGATAGTTCCAGAACAAGGCCCCACCCCATGGCTTCTGGTTGACACCAGGCATTCTCAGAGAAACCTGCAATTAAAGACAGGTGGGGATGTACACAGGCGTCATGTACCACAGCGTGGCCTCGCCTCACCACGGCGCCTCAGGTATGGGCTAGGCATTTGGCATGTATAAGAGGACTTGGCCCAGTCTGCAAGCTATGTCACAGCATTCCTAGGGGCAAGTGCCATTGTGCTCCCATCTCTTTGGCTGAACCGTGCAGCCCTTTGATAGTCATCATGCCATGCTGCCATGGGGGAATCCCAAAGGGGGGCTCTGTGAGATACTAGATGGAAATGGTACCCAAACCCTGCTGAGCAGCAGAAAGATGCAGAGGCATAAATGGCCACCAGCAAGCACCCTGGGTAAAGAGTTGTACTGGGGCACAGTGGACCTGCCTGTCACACCCTACTCAGACACACCTGGTTGACCTCTGCAGAGTCCTCTTAGCAAATCTATTCATTTTACAGAGCTAAGTCTCAGGAAAGGGCAGTGACAGGCCAGGTCACAAGGGATCAGCTGCCATGGGAGACTGGAGCCTTGTCTAGAGCCATGTAATCTGGATCCATGGAACTCAGGCCAAGCAGATGAGATCCTGGGGCAGGAAGAAGGCAAGCGGCCTAGTAAAGAAAGGGGAAACTCTCCCCATCCTAGACAAGGCACAGGGCTTCCAGATGGCCCGGACCCCATTGGTGACAAGATGCTGCACAAGAAAGGCCAGCCAGGACTATGAACCAAAGGCTGGAGAGATGGCTCAGTGGTTAGGAGCACTGACTGCTCTTCCAGAGTTCCTGAGTTCAATTCCCAGCAACCACATGGTGGCTCACAACCATCTGTAATGGGATCCAATACCCTCTTCTGGTGTGTCTGAAGACAGCTACAATGTACTCATATACATAAATAAAGTCTTAAAAAAAAAAACAAAAGAAGAAGAACCATGCTGACTGCTACCCGGGAGATCAAGAACACCCCATTGCCTCTGTACTTTGGGCCACAGAGGAAAGAGATATACACATGCTAGTGGGAGCTGAGCCTCCAGAGAAGGGGCCCTGCCACAACTCTCTGCTTCTCTCCACACCTCACTATACTAAAACCACGAAGTCACTTAGCCAAGGCCTGTAGGATGTTATAGCTCAACACTGCCCCAACCTAGGAAGAGGCCACCTCTGGAGTACTTCCCACGCTACACAAGTCAGTGTCTGTCAACAGACCACTGCCAACACAGCATCTGTGAAGTGACCTTATCCACAGACTGTCTGCCATGTGCTTCTGTCATAGGAAGACTGTCCAGAGAGTGCACCATACTATCCCACTGACCCTGCCCAGAGGTTCCGCAGGCATGCCACCTGACCTGGACATCCCTTATCCCCAGCTCTGGAGTCTCGGGCCACCAACATGCTCATGCAGACCTCTCTCACAGTGTCTGCTCCTTCCTCTACTCTGTCCTATACTGGGGACATCAAACCCAGGGCCAGCCATGCCAGGCAAGCACGCCTGCATCTCCAGCCTTCTCACTACCTTTCATTTTGAGACAAGGTCTCATTAAATTGACCAGGCTACCCTTGAATTCCCTCTGTAGCTCAGGCCAGCCTTGAGCCTGCACGTCTCCTGCCTTAGTCCCTGAGCAGTTGGGATTATGGCCCTGTGCCACCATCCTGGCCAGGAAACAATGTTGTTTTAATGCTTCTTCTCTTATCTGTCATTTTCTTTTGAGCTTTGGACAGGAGGAAAAGGTCTGCATGTTGTGGTCACTGAGAGGTCAAGAGTGCAGCTGGGCAAGTGAGCACCCAAGTCAGACGCCTTGTGTAGGCTACAGGCCAGTGTGCATAGCCTTGAACCTGCGACTTTGCACTGAACAGGGAAACCTGTGTCAGGAGACATTTAACACCACTGGCTGAGAGTATAGAAGCTGATTGTGGCAGACTCTTGCTGTCACCATGGTGCTATTCCTGGGCACCTGGACTAGAAGGTCCGATGCCGTGAACCAGGGGAGGGCTGTTCAAACACCTGCGAGACTGCATGGGCACCCCAATAGTGCACAGGGAAAGAAGCTGGGTGAGAGCCTGCAGTGGGCTCGGGGACCCTGGGCAATGGGTGCTGCCGTTTCCCACCATAGATGGGAATAGGGCACCAGCTCTGCACATGGCTGAAGCCATGTTTAACAGAAGAAAACCCTCTGGGTCCCTGTGGTTTTCCAATTGCAGGCAACCCAGTGTGCCTGCTACAGACCACTCTACAGGGTGTCTCCACCACAGCCTGGGTAGACAGCTCCTGGAGGCTGCCCTGAGGCTTACAGTACTTGACGCTTCACTGTTACACACTCTGTTCAGACTCAGGGAGAGGACAGTCTCAGTGTGGACTAATGAACCTGTGATGTAACCCCTTCCTCATGATTGGGTGCACACTACACTGTTCCTTGCCAGCCACAAGACCCACAGGGGTGTAGGGAGAGCTTGGGAGGAGTGGTGGGAACACAGCCAAAGAGGAATTGATACAGTACTTCCAAGGAGATAGATGACCTGCAGGATGAAGATGAAGACAGAGATGGGGACAGGGCTGCTTCCTCCTATCCTATAGTCCCTGATTTCCTAGACGATGAGTGGGGGTGGGGTGGGGTGGAAAGGCCCTGCTCCCTTACCCCAGGCAGAAAGGAGCCAACAGGAAGTCTACATCGCGAGCACCCTGCCCTGCATCACCGCCAGCCCCTGAAGTCCAGCCCACGTGATGATTCACACCCAGTGTTGGCCTCACCCTGGTCTCTACCATTCACAGCGAAGAGCTCTGGGCCTCTGAGTTCACAGTTGTCATTCTCACCTCACTAAGAACCCAGGCAGGAAGGACAGATGTGTAACTGGAAAACCCGCAGGGTGGTGGGGAGCAGGACTCAGAAGTCCAGGATCTGCACCGCCTCTAAGATCCACGGCTCCCCAGTCTCAGCGCTCCTCCATTTGGCGATAACTCAAGCCCCATCTGCACAGTGGCAGGTGAGGTATCATTACAGGCAGGGCTTCCCAGGAAGGCCCAGCAATGGCTGGTAGTTATAGGGCAGGGCACACACACCCTGTGGCACTTACATTTGTCGTTCATGAACCTCCGACAGAACTCCTGGAAGGTGCCCCGGTAGCTCATGGTTCGAAGTGAGCGGTGGAACTGATAGTAAGACACCACCAGGTCCTTGGGGTTGCGAGCCATGTAGATGACCTGCAGGAGGCAGGACGATGGGTTACCACTGCTCATTCTAGGCATGATGGGCTCTGGTCTGTGGGCTGAGTATACCGGGTGAGCACGTGACTGTTTTACTGCAATGCTTTATCAGAGTACTACCGTCATCTGTAGAACACAGATGCCTGGGAACTAGGCATTAACTAGGGTTCTTAATGAAGAAGTGGAGGATGAAAGAGGGGAGGTAGGTTACCTTGGAGTCCCCGTTGTGGAGGTCAGAGGGCAGGAAGCGGTAGGGGAGGTGGCTTTTGATGAGGCGGGGAGACGTCAGTTCCTGCAGGAAGATGTGTGGCAGTTATATTCATTATGTGTGTACACATGCATGTGTGCGAGCATGCACGCACGCACGCGCACACACGCACACACACACACACACCCCTCTTCTCTTCTCTCCCAGGGCCTTTCTAACAGGTCTGGGAAGATCCTGACCAAGATTAATACATGCTCTAACCAACTACCCGCCTGAGCCATCTGGACATGGTACACACCTGGCTGGACCCCAGAGTTATAATGAGAATCCCTGTCCCAAGCCTGAGGGATCGATCCCTTATGACCAGAAGGGTTGGGTTTGAGTGGCTGAGAACGAGGAAGGGTCTGCGGGGCAGGGGAAAATGAAACACAGACATAAAGAATGAATATGTCCGTAAGAATATGGGGATGTCAACTTTAAAGTATCCAGCTATCCTCAACTCTGACCTCGCAGCAGCCCAGGGGATCGTGGGCAGCAGCTTTGGCTCTCTCAGCCCTCTGCGCGGAGACCCTCATCCTGTCAGCTTCCCCTTGGACCATGAGTCTTGGTGCACTCTCTCCCTCTCTTCCTTCTGGATGTTCTTTAGATGTCTGCTGCCTCCTGGTGCACTGTCCCCAGCTCTGTAGCCATCACGACTTCCTGCCCTATGAGGTGGGAACTGTCAGCTCACTACCGCCCCTGATGCAGGAGCAGCACTCACACGTGGGGCACTTAGAGAAGAGGCACCCCACACTCCCAGTGTTTCCTGGAGAGAATGGGGACAGGGCTGCTTCCTCCTATAGTCCCTGATTTCCTAGACGATGAGTGGGGGTGGGGTGGGGTGGAAGGCCCTGCTCCCTCTACCCCAGGCAGAAAGGAACCAACAGGAAGTATACATACCGAGCACCCTGCCCTGCATCACTGGCAGCCCCTGAAGTCCAGCCCACGTGATGATTCACACCCAGTGAATCAGAATGAGACCAGCACAGACTGCCGACTGGAGGACCATCTCCAGCCAGGAACAAGGTCGCCAAGAACAGGAGGCATCTATTGCTGGGACATGTGGAGTGGGGCTCTGAGATGTATCGCACAATGCTTATCTAGGTAGGTGAGGTGAGGGCTGCAAAGCCTAAACTACGAGGTAGTGGGGGACGAAATGGAAAGAAAGGTACAGATACCTCTAAGGGACAGAATGCACAAACCTTCTTACTGTTGAGACAGGATCTCATCACACAGTCCAGGCTGGCCTCAAACTCATGTTATTCTCCTGCCTCAGCTACCTCAGTGCTGGGGCAATAGGTAGAAGCTATCACACCTAATTAATTTTATTCTTTTTTTTTTTTATTTCCTTTATTTATTTATATGAGTACACTGTAGCTATCTTCAGACACACCAGAAGAGGGCATCGTATCCCATTACAGATGGTTGTGAGTCACCATGTGGTTGCTGGGAATTGAACTCAGGACCTCTGGAAGAGCAGTCAGTGCTCTTAACCACTGAGCCATCTCTCCAGCCCGCTAATCTCATTCTTGATACCAAAGGTTTATTCAAATATGTCCTTCCCGGCTCCCTTGACAGATGAGGAAAGGACCAGGATCTGCTTCATCCCGTGTTCCCTCAGTCCATGACCAAACACACGTATTTATTTCCTCTCCACCCTGTAGACCTCCTGCCGCTGACAGCAGTCACCTGTACCTGACAGGTCCCAGGGTCACAGTCAAAAACTCAGACCTGTCAGTCTCTTCCTCTTAGCTAGCTGGAACTGCCTAAAGGCCCTCAGTTGTCCCATGAGCCCTCAGGAGCCTCTTGAGAAGCCACTGTTACTGAGCAGGTGTGACTATGAAGGAAGGGGGTCCCACAAGTACCTTGATGATGTCCAGCCCGGGCTGTGGGTACTCCAGCACTGGAGCTGCTCGTCAATGTTCATCAGGCCGATCTCATCAGGGTCGGCGCCCTGGCTCACCAAGTAGACCACCTCTTGCAGCAAGCTTGTACCTGGGTAGAGAGGCCAGGAAGGGTGCTCAGAGGAGCCTCTGGGCCGGCCTCACGGTCCAAGAAACCCCTGCTGCCTGAGAAGCACACACAGAGCTCAGGAATCAAGAGGAACCTGAAGAGGGACCAAGAGAGAGCCAGGCTGGACATGAGGCCTGAGCCCACCACGGCTGCCAGTGTCCAGCCTGCAGCTTTCCTTAGCATTCACTGGAGCAGGACAGCTGGGAAAATGAGCAGGATATGCCTGCCACCTACAGACCGTGGTGGGGACCAAGTTGAACTGAGGCTCCCAAGAGCTGAACTTTCCACCGGATTCAGGAGTGACCAAGCTCAGAGGGCAGGGTATAACCTCAGCTGCCAACTGATTCCTTCATCTGCCCAGGGTCTACTAAGCTAAGCAAAATGCCATCCATGCTCCTGAAACATACTGAGGGAAACACAGCCAACAGGAATGTTCCAGATCATTCCTGGGTTTGTTGTTCATGAATAACACCCAATACCTGAAAACACTGATGTTCACACGATGGGACACACGTGGCAAGGAAGGATGGACACGCAACGCCCAAGGTGGGGAGGACCCAGGACCTTGGTGCAACTCTCACTGTGCCTTTGCAAAAGAGCTGAGGCGATGGAGGAGAGACCAGAGGCCATATGAAGGGGTCACTCACTCAGAGACATAAAGAGGGGCAGGGTCTCAGTCTCTCTCTCACCTCATGGGAGACATATGGAAGTTTGTTTACAAAGAGACACAAACCACTTCTGCCTGCAGCAGCCTGCTCCACACAGCCTGCTCCACAAGACAACAGGAGATGGCCATGACCAAGGACAGAGCTGAGCCCATACTTGAGTGATTAAGAGAGGACCTGTTGTGGATAGCCTCCTGTTGCTTGTATTTTGATGCTAATTCCGCTTGCCCAGGAAGGGCTGCGGACACACAAGGAGTGTATCACACACACAGGTGACTTCTTGTGAACCTTCTTCCCACCTTAACTTGTAAAATAAAGGCTAGAGCCAATGATTGGGCAGCGGAGGGGAAGATGGAACTAGAAGTTTGGGGGAGAAGGAGGAGATGGGGAGAGAGGACAGAGGAGAAGGAAGGAAGATGGAGGAAGAGGAAGACGATCCAGATTCCACATGGCTTTAAATAGCCACAGGTAGCTATGAATATCATAAAAGGGTAGAATAATTGGGATAACTTGTCTAATCTAGGTGGACAGCTTGTATCATTATCAATTGGCTCAGAAATTATTGTGTGGGCATCTTGTGAATTGAGAACTTATTGATATATAAATCTGACTGATTAATTATAAGCTTCTAGAGTTTTGATTTTACCAGGTTACTGGGATTTAGGACTGCTGACCACAGGGGTGGATGGCTGGGAATATGAGCGGAATCCGCAGCAAGAGAACCTCGACTGGTCGCCACATGGGGCTAGCCTAGAGGTGGCGAGATCGTGGGCAGAGAGCAGCTGGGTATAGCATGGGATAGTGCCGATTTTTTAATATTTCTAGTAACAGGGACCCACCAGGAGACATGGGCATAGTGGCACAAGGAGCTAAGGACCTGTGAATAAACCCCCATCTTCCCAAAGAGCAGGACAGAGTCCCCTGCTGGATTTAGGGACCATCAGTCCCCTCAGACCAGATCCCACTGTTTCCAACCTAAGTTACTTCCACAAATTTCCTTTTGTTCACAAGGCACCTAAGACCAGACTTAGCTTCCCCCTCCTCACAAACTCATCCTCTCAGGTGGCTACAGCCTCTCCACCCCCACAGCCAGCCTTCTCAGAAGCTCTAGGACACTCAGAGCACACACCGCCATCAGACACTCACTGCACTCCCACCATGCTAAGCCTGTCCACCCCCACTGCATTCTAATCCCTGTGCATGAGTCACATCCAGCAGAATGCCGGGCTCTGTGGGGGCACACAGTCGGAGCTGGGGTCTCAGGGCCAGGCAGGTCAGCAGGGAGCCGAGGGAGGCAGGCGACGAGTCTGCAGTTCTCTTAGCCCCTGTGCCCTCCAGTTCTCAAGGCATGGGAGCCGGTACTTCACAGAAAGCTAAGCTAATCTCCCAGGAACTCAAAGAGAGGTGAGCACTTCCCTTCTCTTTGAGCTTTGGTTCCTACAGCTGGTCCTTCCTCTCTGGCCTTCCCAAGGTGGCCTCATGCAGACCCACCCACAGTAGTAGGTCAGGCCTTGTGGAGTGGAGGTGGGGAGTCTTGTCCACAGCCCTTCTCCAACACCTCAGCAATCCACGCCTTCAAAAGCTGTTCACACGGAACAACCTCACGTTCATCACACCTCAGCAAATCCTGACCCCCACCACAGGTGTGGCCAAACCTGAGCTTTCCTACCCACAGTGATGCTGCTGTCTCCGTACCTAAACTGCTTCCTGAGGCGCCACACACCTCTCCCAGCAGCTGTCCAGTAAACACACCCCACTTGTTTTCAAGGTAGTATTGTCAAGGCTTAGGCCTGGAAGCCAAATCACATGGCCCATCTGTTTCCAGGGACTTTTGCACTTCATAAAAGTGAGAACTTCAGCCACATCTAGATACACACACACCACCACCCCTATAATCCAGCACTCAGGATCTGAGGCAGGAGGATTGAGTTGGAGGGCACTCTGTGTGTCTGCGCGCGCTCTCTCTCGCTCTCTCTCTCTCTCTCTCTCTTCTCTCTCTCTCTCTCTCTCCTCTCGCAGGGGAGGTGGGCAGACAGAAACAGAGAGACAGAATCAAAGAGACCTTTCCCTTCTCTCTTCGTCTCCTCAGTAAAAGCCCTTTCTCCGCCTTGTGCTCTACATATCTAGCAAATGTCACCCGTCAGCAAAGGCCTGCTGACTGTGCTCCACCCTCTTCTCCTGTGCAATAGCCCAGAAGCACACACCCAAGGCCAATCTTAGCTACTAGCCAGAAGCCAAGATGTTTCGGTGGCCCATCCATCTCCCAGGGCCTGCCACCTGGACACAGCTCACACTGAGCTGTGCAGGACCGACAGGAGGCAACTCAGCACCAGCAAGCAAGTCACCAGTGAGGAAATGGCCTGCAACACAAGGCTTTTCAGTCACACAGGAAGGGTTCTAGGCCATAATAAAGGAGAAAGAACACACACACACACAAGAGAGAGAGGCTGGAAGGCCAGAAAGTGCCAAGACCCCGGTGAGGCCAGCTTGCCCGTCACTCCTGGTGAGTACTGTCCACTCATGCTCAGCTAGCATCTAAGAAAGGCCCTGAAATGAGCCTCTCCTGGTCCATTGTCTATTTTTAACATGCTCTATCCTGCCTTCAGCCCACAAAGGCCCATGTCCCAAACAGACCTGAACTGTATTTCAAATCTACCCCCTTCTGTAAGTCCACCCTTACGCCACTACAAATGCATGTGAGCCAAAGCAACTCTCTACCCCCCAGCCACCTATGCACACACAGGTAGCACTAATTAACCTCAGTTGGTTAAACGCCAGAGAAGGAAGCATCGAAGGACCCAGGGGAGTCTGGAGGGGAAACAAAGGACGGATATGACCAAAATGCGTTTTATACATGTATGAAATTCTCTAAGAATAAGTAAAGCTATTACATTTTTAAAATAAAGAAAGCAAAGCCTCCCTTCTACAGAAGTCACAGGAAGGACCAGCAAGTGACCTGCTCGGGTCAAAGCTCTAAGTGGCTGATTAATACTGAGTATGCAGATTGTGGGTACCCAACCCCCCAAGCTGGGATAACCATACATAAGGACCTTACATCACATCCTAGCAACAGGCTAACTGGATGGGATAGCTCCTGGATGAGATCATTATGGGTCCTCCAGCCATCAACTCTGGACCTCAGGGAGCAGGGTGGAGGGGTACCTCTCTCTCAGCGGGTCATCAAATACATAGTGGCAGTTAAGGCCACATCAGAGCTGGAAAGAGCAGGACCAGGGGCTGGAGCCAAACCCACACAAGTACTTAGGAACAAAGGGCAGCAGGGAAGTCCCAAGAGGCCTTCATGCTGCTGTGGTGGCCACCATCATGCTGGGACACTTCAAAATATACAAAAGATGTGGCCTCCCGTGCTGCCTGAGCTACCAGCCTGCAGCACCCCAGCATAGCAGCCTACAGAGGAGACAGCTGTCAGCTGGGAAAGCAGCCAACTCCATTGGCTCTGTGCATTGGTGGACCAATGCCATGCACAGCTGACTTCACTGACAGAGCCAAAGCTTGAGTGACAAAGTATCAATGTCCTCCTGGCGGTGGCTGACAGGATACTCTGACCTGAGTCCTAAGTGGAGATGCATGGAAGGCCCTGGAATTCAGAAGTGACCTACCCAGGAATCTGGGGACCTGCAGACTATCAACACACCCAAGGAGACCAGAAAAACCTTCCCGAATTCTGAAGACAAGATGATAATGGAGCAGGGTCCAGCACCCCAGTCCTGGGGATGGGTCCTTTAATTTTCACTGACAGCATTCACCTAAGCCACACTGCTATCGAGTTTAACCAACTTAAGTACAGTGGAATGTATGACAGAAAATCCCATCTCCTCCCCAAGACCCTACTCCCAGACGCCAAGGCTCAGCTGGCTCTACCCACCAACCTCCAGGTAATGTGTTATCATTCTCAGCCTGTGTATCTCAAATGAGCTACTGATCTTCACACAGGACCTCAACATATCCCCTCCTCCCAGAAAACCACAGCACAATGTAGAACTAAGTATGTGCTTAAAGCAAGAGAGGTACTGTACTTCTTAGGGCCATACATACACGTGCATGCATGTATACATACATACAC
The DNA here is from genome assembly GCA_021653895.1 of Mastomys natalensis. Taxonomy (NCBI): domain Eukaryota; kingdom Metazoa; phylum Chordata; class Mammalia; order Rodentia; family Muridae; genus Mastomys; species Mastomys natalensis. The sequence goes on from JAJTUV010000102.1 coordinate 806,603, forward strand.
ATACACACACACACACCCCTACCTGTTCCATGTACGGTATATCATTGTCTTACTCAGGGTTTCTATTCCGCACAAACATGACCAAGAAGCAAGTTAGGGAGGAAAGGGTTTATTCAGCTTACACCTCCACATTGCTGTTCATCACCAGACGAAGTCAGGACAGGAACTCACACAGGGCAGGAAGCAGGAGCTGATGCAGAGGCCATGGAGAGATGTTACTTACTGGCTTGCTTTCCTTGGCTTGCTCAGCTTGCTTTCTTATAGAACCCAAGGCTACCAGTCCATGGATGGCCCCACCCACAATGATCCCTAATTAATTAGTGATCCCCCCTTGATCACTAATTGAGAAAATGCCTTACAGCTGCATCTCATGGAGGCATTTCCTCAAGGGAGGCTCCTTTCTCTGTGATAACTCCAGCTTGAGTCAAGTTGGCACACAAAACCAGCCAGTACAATTGACCCCTTGTCAACTTGACACATCACTACTAAGCCCCAACCCTTACTTTCTTATTCATCCCCAAGATCTAAATAACTTTAAAGTCCCATTGTCTTTAAAATTTTTATTAAAATTTCAATCCCTTTTAAATATCCAATCTCTTTTAAAATTCAAAATCCTTTTACAATTCAAAGTCTCTTAACTGTGGGCTCCACTAAAATACTTTCTGACTTCAAGAGGGAAAAATATCAAGGCATGGTCACAACTAAAAGCAAAATCAAACTCTAACCGTCCAGTGTCTGGGATCCACTCACAATTTTCTGGGCTCCTCCAAGGGCTTGGGTCACTTCTCTAGCCTTTGTAGCACATACCTTGTCTTCTAGGCTCCAGCTGCCTGTACCCCACTGCTGCTGCTGTTCTTGTTGGTCATCCCATGGGACTGGCATCTCCAAAACACTGCTGTCTTGCTGCAACTAGGCTTTACCAGTAGCCTCTCATAGGTGCTCTTCATGGTGCCAAGCCTCAACTCCTTTGCGTGACCCCTTCAGTTCTGGGCCATCAACTGCAACTGAGGCTGCACCTTCACTAATGGCCTTCCATGGCCTCTCACAGTGCTGAGCCTCAGCTGCTCTCCATGACCCCTTCATGCCTTCAAAACCAGTACCACCAGGTAACTCTTACATATTACCAGATACAGCTGCTGCAGTAGGTACAACCTAAGGTATCTGTGGAACACAGCTTCTTTGTGCTCTCAGAAAACACTTCCCAGAAGATTTCACCTCAGTGATGTTGGTCTCTTCTTAATCACCACTAATTTCTTAGTTCCAGCTAACCAGCATCAATAGTCCCAGTAATGCAAAGGTTTCGCTTTAGTAGTTCTGGTATCTTGTTAATCACAGCTGATTCTTCAGCCCCAGCTAACCAAAACCACAGAATTTTCACAATCAAAACAGCAATGGCCCTGATAAGTCTTTAATCTTCCCTCTGAAATTTCACAAGCCAGGCCTCTGTCATTTGCACTGTTCTCAACATTATCTTCCAAGATCCTACAGAACATCCCACAGAGCTCTTAACACCCAATGGCTCTTCTAGCCCAAAGTTCCAAAGTCTTTCCACAGTCCTCCTCCAAACATGGTCAGGTTGTCACAGGAATACACCACTATGCTGGTAACAATTTGTCTTAGTCAGGGTTTCTATTCCTGCACAAGCATCATGACCAAAAAGCAAGTTGGGGAAGAAAGGGTTTATTCAGCTTACACTTCCACATTGCTGTTCATCACCAAAGGAAGTCAGAACAGGAACTCACACAGGGCAGGAAGCAGGAGCTGATGCAGAGGCCATGGAGGGATGTTACTCACTGGCTTGCTTCCCCTGGCTTGCTCAGCTTGCTTTCTTATAGAACCCAAGACTAGCAGCCAGGGATGGCCCCACCCACAATGGGCTAGGCCCTCCCTGCTTGATCACTAGTTGAGAAAATGCCTTACAACTGGATTTCATGAAGGTATTTCCCCAAGGGAGGCTCCTTTCTCTGAGTTAACTCCAGCTTGTGTTAAGTTGACACACAAAACCAGCCAATACAATCCATGAAGCAATTGTGTGTCCCGTCTCACACAGTGCCTTGGTTTTCCTGTGTCTGGTTTTCTATAATCATTAATTCAGGTCTAACAAACACTCCCTGTGTGATGAGAGACCTGGGCATCCTCAGCTCAGTCTACAATAGACACCCTTGCTCACAGGGATGCATTCAAAGCCCCAGCAAGCTTCTGAAGCTATGAACAGCAGTGGGCTCTACAAATTATGCTTTTTGTTCTAATACATACACAATTATGATAAAGTTCATTTACAGTACAGTAAGAGATTAAGAGTAACTTATCCAGTCAGTGTGGTTGTGGATCCCTTTATTCCCAGGACTCAGGAGGCAGAGGCAAGTGGATCTCTGAGTTCAAGGCCAGCCTGATCTACAGAGTGAATTCCAGGTTAGCCAGGGCTACACAGAGAAGCCCTGACTAAATAAATAAATAATCATAACTATATGCTATAATAAAAGTTATATAAATATGGTCCCTCTCTGTCAGGATGCTTTGTGTATGTGCGTGTACATGTTCCTGGTATGTGTGTGTATGTGTGTGTGACTCTGTGTGTGTGTGGTGCATGCTTTAAGCAGGTATATGTGTGGAGGACCTTGTCTCAGAAGGAGGGAAAGGATGGAGGAAGGAAGGGAGGGAGAAAGGGAGGGAGTCTTAATTCTTCTTTGCTCTGTAGAAATGCTCTCAGACATTTTTGGCTGTGAATAACTGAAATTAAACCAGGAAATCACTGTATCTCTTGGGGACATATCCCTGCCACTCAAGATTACCAGACCCACCTGGTGACCTGACCCTGAAACACCTTACACAGTTGTCTCCCTGGAATCTCCCTCCATCACAGATGCATGCTGCCCCTCACCCACACTCCCTCCTCACTGGCTCTCTCCTCTTTGCTTCCTCAGACCTCAAATATCTTCACCTCATGCGGGACCAGCAGCGGGGCTCGGCACAGAAACCCAGACCAGAATCTTAGAGTTGGAAAGTGCCATTGGTGTCCTGGTGTCACAGGCTGCTTCCCAGAACACGGTCTTGGCATCCCCAGCATCTAGCAGTGGAACGGAACCGCTCTGCCCTACAGCAGCACATCCATAGAGCCATTTGCTCTGGGCCTGATGCTGGGGTCTCACACCCGAGTTGTGAGAACCATGGTCTTGTCAACTGTCTCTGCTCCACTCTTATGTCAACCTTGCAAGTCACTTATTTCCCTGCTACTTGGCATCATTTTATAAAACCTTTCTTCTACTTCACTACCATTTCCTCCGCTAGACCCCCGCAGCCCAACACTTATCCCAACTCCTGGACTTTCCCTCTCAAGACTTTCTGGAACCCAAAGTACTCCCGCCAATCCCCTCCATGCTTCCTCTGAGGAGATATTGCCCTCACTGTCTGAGGACAGAAGCCATCAGGGCACGGGAGAGGACACTTAAGACACTACTCAGTGCCTTTTTCTGCACTTAAGTGTCTGTGGATCGCCTATGCTGCAGCAGAGGTTCTCAACCTTCCTAATGCTGAGACCCTTGAATACAGTTCTTCATGCTGTGGTGACCCCCAACCATAAAATTATTTTGTTGCTACTTCCTAACTGTAATTTTGCTACTGTTATAAGTCACATTATAAATATCTGATACGTAGGATGTCTGATATGTGAACCCTGTGAAGGGGGTCACAACCCACAGGCTGAGAATCAACTGTCCTACAGGAAGCCTTGCTACCTTGGCTGGGAGCCTCCCGGGTGGGAGTGGGAGGCAGAAGCAGCTGGGGAAGTGAGGGGAAGTCCAGGTGTGTGCACATATGAGATGAGGGGATTAGACAGACAGACACACAGGGGGGGGGGGAGGAAGAAGAGGGAGGGAGGCACAGGTAGGCAGAGGACCCATCACTTCTCTTCCCTTGGATCTGTACTGTCCCACAGATCAGTTCTTTGGTGTCCATGTTCCCAAAGATGTTGACCTCCAACCTCTGGTGCAGGGCTGGAACAGCGGTCTAGGCATCCTGTCAAAGACAGATGGGGCTGGGAACCTCACCTCTCAGGGTATACCTTCCACTGACCCAACTGCTAACAAAGCCTGCGCAGGGTCCAAGAAAGTAGCAGCTCCAGTCACCGAGTGTAACTTGCTCCTTCTATTCAGGCAACACCACCTTGCCACACTACAGAGATCCCAAAAACCTGGAACCCGGTCCACAGTCGTCCTAGTTTGCTTTAGTTGTTGGCTCTATACAGCCCACAGGCATCTGAGGAAGTCTCAATCTAGGTACTACCCAGCTCACACTGGCCTGTGGGTATGTGTTGGGGTAAATCTCCAACCCAAATAGAACTGATCAAAGAGAACACAACTCAATAATTATGAATACAAACTGCACGCCTAGATTAGACAGATTTACCACTACACTACTCCATTCCCCATCTATGAGATCCTATATAACTTGCAGTTTTTCCAGGCCATATCCTTCTCCTCCATTGTCCTTCCAATTCTCTCTCCTCTGGTCGTCTCCCACCCCTCCTCTCCAGTTGTCTCCTCCGCTTCCTCTTTTTCTCTCCTCCCATTCCTTTTTTTTCTCCCCTCTCCTTCCTCTCCTTTTCCCAGCTCCACCTCCTCTTCTACTGCCTAATTACCCAGTTCCACTGCAAATACAATGTAGCAGAATAAGTATTCTGTTACAGGTGTGTCTGTAAAGGATGGTCTTGATGTGGGGGCCCCCAGGGCCCCCACCCCGCCTACTGTGGGCAGCATCATCCCTAGGCAGGTGGTCCTGGGCTGTGTAACAAAACTAGCTAAAAAAGCATGAGCCAGGCTGAGCCAGCAAGCAGCATTCCTCCACAATCCCTGCCTGCAGGCTCCTGTCTCGGATTCCTAGCCTGACTTCTCCCAATGATACATTGGGACCAGAACTCATAAGCTGAAAAAACCGGGTCCTCCTCCAAGTTGCTTTGCTCAAAGGGTATTTTATTATAAGAGAAAGCTCACCAGGATACCCAGCCTGGTCCTCCAGTGACTCTAGGAGCCAAGGAAAAACACCACTCCTCTGGGCCTCAGTTTCCCCACAGTGCCAATCTCCAAGGCCTACAGCTCTCTTGAATGGACACTCACTCAGGTGGAGGATATCTCTGCTACTCACTGGTGCAGATGCCACCTTGCAGTCCGTTCACTGAGTGCAGGACCCCATGTGGTGAAGCATGTACCCCTAAAAGAGCATGCACTGGAAATCACTGGGCAGGTGCTCCTGAAGGAAAACTGGGGACATAAAGCCCTCATGAGGGCACAGAGGACACCCAGGTGCAACTCGGCCAATCAGCCGTAACAATTGTGCTGTCACTCTGGTAGAACCACGTGACCCACTGTGGCCAATGCAGACTTCTGGCTGTTCTCTATATGCCTACCACTGTGATGGCCTTCCCAGGGTGGGCTGTTTATCCCAAAGCCAGGAGATGAGAGTAGGTGGGAATAGGTTTGGCTATACCCATCTGGAGCAAGCCTGGACACCCTGCAGACACAAGTGTTGGCTCCAAGGCCAGCTTAGACGGACTGGGGAAGCTGTGTCCTCTAACTAGGATTAAACCTAGATCCTTGACACCTGCCTTCTTCCAGTAGACAGTGCCCTTCAGCCACTGGGGGTCCCCTGACGCTGAGGTGGATGACTCCTTGATGCATGGAGGTGCCTGGCCTCAGCCTTGAGCTAGCTCTTCCATAGTGAGGCTTACGTTAAAAGAACAGTAACCATAGTCCCACCCCCATCCCACCCCCTGCCCCACCCCCAAGCACTGGGGCAGGGTTGGGAAATTGCCAGTGACTCTAACCTCTCTCCCAGAGGCAAAGAACCTAAGATATGTCTACCTGTCTCTCAGAAGACCACAGAGGCTGTCTTTCTCTGGTTCTGGTTCCTCCCCTCTCCTAACTGAGCCCACTCCCCTGCCTGATAAATGCTGGGCTACTCTTCAGGACCCCAGACGCACTGTCAGGCCCAGACTCCCAGCCCTGGAGGTCAGTGGGTCCAGGAAGTGGCAGGAGAGCTGGGGGCAGTCAAGCTCGGCCCTGACAATGGCTCCTCTCTGGGAGGTGAGGTGAGTGACCCCAGTACCCTGGGCACACAGCATTTGGCACCTGCAGCAGCAATGTTGGTGCCAAGGCACTGACCCCAGAGTGACCCAGAGGCTGGTCACCTGACTTCTGAAAAGAAAGCTTTCCTCCCAGCAGAGCCCGAGGAACTCACATCAGCTTGGAACTTAACGCACAGGTAACTACCAGAGCCACAGTCCCCACCTGGGCTACAGGACTCCCAATCCACCCTACTCAAACACAGTGGGGGAGTTCAGGAGCTAAGCCAGCACAGAGCCCGGGGGCGGCTCCTGGCTCTTCCTAACTCATCTGTGCTCTAGTGCAGTGGCCTTGAGGAGGGAGGGACAAGGAGTGGCAGGGGCATCCATCAAGAAACACCAGGCCATAGGACTGTCCTATTCAGGAAGGCAGCTCCCAGGATGGAGTGGGGAGGCAGAGCTGGGACCCCTGAAGCACCGCTGGGGTCTTGTTGCTAAGGAGTTGATGCTTATATACCAACTTTGCCTGTGCTTCTCTCTGCTTGGTATATGCTACACACAAGACATATCTGTTACCCAGAAAACCAGCATCCAGCCAAGGGTGGTGGTGGAGGACTCCTGTAACGCCAACATTTGAGAGGCTGAGACAGGAGGGTCACGAGTTCAAGGCTAGCCTCAGCTACACAGGAAGTTCAATACCAGCCTGTGCTACCTGAGACCCTGTCTCAAACAACAAAAAACTGGCACCCTGTAGGGTGAGTGTGATAATATACTCCAAGAATTCCAGCACTGGGAAGGCTGAAGCAGGAAGACTGGAGACTCAAGGCCAGCCTGGGGCACACAGAGAGACCATGTCTCAAAATATTCATGCACGCATGCACTCATGCTCACACGCACACATAGATGTTTCCCATCCGACTCCTCTCTGCAGTGTCCAGTGAGCTCCTCAGATCTCAGCAGGGCCCTGCACAGAGTTTGTTTAACACTTGCCAGCCCTCCAAGTTCATAGCTGGGCCTCCAGCCTGGCTACTCCTCAAGTATCCTGGGACAAAGTCCCTCCGCAGCCCCTTCCAGGAAGTACCCCATACCTCTGTCCCTCTCCTGCAGTAGCTCCACTACAACCCCAGCCACACCCCCTGATCCTAAGGGCTCTGAAAACCCAAGTCTCCCACAATTCCCAGGGTCTAGGGAGGGAACTGGAATCATCCTTTACTCATGGGCACATTCAACCACTTTGTGACAAGGGCAGTACAACCATGATTCCTCCTTAAGTACCACCCTGAGGCTGGGCACCCAGCTGAGTGGCAGGGCATACATGAACCATAGGGTCACAAGGCCCTGGTTCATCCCAGACACTGAACCAAGAGAGACACCAGGTACTGCCACTAACCCAGATGTGGAGCACCCAGCGGGATGACCAGCACATAGTGAGTTCCCTGAAGGCCAACCCTAGCTAAAGCCAGCAGGGACTCAGGGCTGGGATGAGGTTGTGGGGTGGTTGCAGCCTCAGTCAGCCTGCCTGTCTCCTGAAATGCCTCTTCCAGGACAGCCCAGCTGGCTGTACACCCAGTGGTGGGTTAGTGCCTACACCTGGACTTGACCCCAGGGCCTTTGCACCCCCACTCCTACCCTGAGAGCGCCCACCACTCTCTGTGAGGATGATAGGCAGCTGCCCTGGGAACGAGACTCCACCCTGGGAGATACCCTGCTTACATTTTCTCCTGTAAGCGCCACCTTCTCAACTACACTAAGCCTGCAGGACAGTGGTCACAAGGACGCCCCACAGGGACAGCGAACGAACAGGAGAACCGACTAAGCTTGTCCTACAGACCCCAGAAAAGGCACCACACAGCCATCTCTACACCAGGCCTGGAGAGCTGAGTGGCTCAGATCTCAGCCCAGCTGTGTGACCTTGGACAAGCCTCCTCCCCTCTCTGATCCTCTGCCTAGAAGCTCTCTCCCCTTTGCAAGGCTGCTGGGGAACCAGGTGCCCAGGTCCCGCCTGGTGACAGTCGGTCTGTAAACAGGATACAGGGGCAACGGAGGGCGGTCCCATCCCCACAGAGCCCACACTGGAGCGCGCCCGCTGCCCCTGCTGCCCTCACCACTCGCGGAGCCGGACAGGACTAGGGCACAGAGAGGCTGAGCGACCTGCCCAAGGTCACACAGCCGCGCGAGCGACGGGTACGGCGTGGGGTTCCCGGCTCACCAGACTTGGGGTAGGTGACGATCCACACGTCGCTGGGCCGCACTGGGAAGTCGGCGATGTCCTCCATCTTCCCGCGGCAGAAGGGCGGCAGCCGCACGCCATGGAACTCGAAGTACTTGCTCTCGAACTCGCCCGGGGTGCCCGGGGTCTCCGCTTCGCTCTCCGCCATGCCGCCGCCCGGCCCGGCCCGCAGCTCCAGGGCGTGACGTCACGGCGCCGGCGCGGGGCTCCGCGAGCATGACGTCATGGCCGCACCCACGCACGCCGCGTCCCGTGACGTCGGCGGCCGAGGCCCCGCGCCTGCCGCAGAGGTGCGTTCGGTCAGTACCGCTGCCTGTCAGTCATCCGTGCCAGGTCAGAGTCCCACGCCCTGGAGCAAAAAGGAGGCGTCCGCGCAGACTCAGGGCGAGCCCCGGGGTCCGGGAAGCCGCACCTCCAGAAGCTTCTGATGCCAGAGCTGAAAAAGCCCGCATCAGAGCGCGGCTGACAAAGGCAGCGAGCGCTTAGAAAGGTGGAATCAGGTGCCAGAGAGGACTCCCCCAGGAGAGGCCCCAAGAGACCCCAAGACAGAAGACCGCCAAGCAGAGAGGGACACTCCACCCAGCAGAGAAGACCATCAGTAGAGGATTCCCCCTGCAGATAGGAACCCCAGAGTGGGCCCTTCCAGGCAGAGAAGACCAGACGCTTGGCAGAGAAATCTCCAGGCTGAGAAGAGCCCCCCTCCCCGAGGACACCCCAGACAGAGGCGATCCCCCCTCCCAGAGAGGAAACTCCCACGCAGAGAAGATCCTCAGCAGAGAGCAACCCAAAAATGGACCCCCAGGTAAAGAGGACCTCCTCCAGGTAGAGGGGAACCCCAGCAGAGATGCACCCTCAGGAAACCCCCAAGCAGAGAGGACCCTCCAGGTGGCGCCCGCCACCTGCCCAGGTCCGCATCCCCCTTGACAATAGGAATCCTATTTCCAGGAGTCACATCTGGGGAAGCAGCTAACAAGAACCCAAGGGGCTGGGAAACCCCTTAGGAATAGAGCTCCTCCCTCTCGTGAAGCCCTGGGTCAGTTTCCCCAGCACTGGAGAAAAGGGAAACAGACAAACAAAAGTTGGGCTTGCGCACACTTGTGATCCCAGCAGCTAGAGGGTGGAGACAAGAAGATCAAGAGTTCAAGGCCAGCCTTGGCTACACAGTGCTTTTGACGCTAAATTAGGATACACGAGAGCCTTTCTCAAGGCAAGGATTGGGGAGAGCAAATTGGCTCTTTTCGCTGTCTAGCACGGGAGATGCGCAGACCTGTCTGGGTGCAGAGAGGGGGTATGGGACCTGCTGGTTTTCCACACCGAAGGGCATCATGGGGAGCAATTGCGGTGACACAAAGGGGCTCTGGGCCCCAGTGCCGTTGTTTCGGGTGCAGTCCATGTGAAGTGAAGAGGAGGAGGCAAAGAAAAGTCCCACTGAGTAAGAAGAGAACATGTAGACCCCAATTCATGGCGCCGATGAGGCATCCCGGAGCTGGCAAGATGGCTCAGTGGGTAAAGCACTTGCTGCCAAGCCTGACAACCTAAGTTTCATGCCTGGAACCCACATAGTGGAATGGGAGAACACCTACAAACTTACCTTTGACCTTCACACACACATCAACTTGCATACTTAACACACACACACTATATAAATGTAATCTTTTTTTTTTTTTTTTAAAGAAAGTGTCTTGGCTGTGTCAGTCACAGCTTTATGGACAAATGCTGGAGGCATTTGAGGTGTTAATAATCGTCATACACACTGGGCAAGATCCTGCCACAGAGCAGTGAAGAATTTATTTCTCATACATGATGAATGCCCTAGTCTGCTTGCATTTGTTTGGGTTTATTTATTTATTTGCTGTACTTACCTACGTGGGTGTTTTGCCTCTACGTATGTCTGTGCACCCAGCTCCCAGGAAGACAGAGGCAATCCCCTGGAACTGGAGTTACAGACAGTCCGGAACCACTGTGTGGTTGCTGGTAATCACACTCAGGTCCTCTGGAAGAGCAGCCAGTGTTCTTAACCACTGAACCATCTCTCCAGCTCCCTGATTTGCTTTTTTATTACTGTGTTGAATGCCTTGCCCAAAAGCAGCCTGGAGAAGAAAGGGTTTATTTCAGCTTATAGGGCCCAGACCATCATTGGAGGAAGTCAGGATAGGAGCTCCAAGTGAAAACCTGGAGTCAGGAGCTGAAGCAGAGGTCATGGAGGAGTGTGGCTTACTGGCTTGCTCCCCATGGCTTGCTCAGCCTGCTTCTTATAGAAGCCAAAACTACGTGCCCAGGGATAGCACCACCTATAATGGACAGAACCGGGCCCATCAATTACTAATCAAGAAAATGCCCCACAGCCTTGCCTTCGGGTCAATCAAATTGGGGGCATCTTTTTTTTTTTTCAATTTGTTCCTTCTTTCCAAATAACTCTAGCTTGTGTCAAGTTGACAAAAGCTAACCCACACATATGACAATCCCTGGTAAGCTGCCATCTATATCAATGTGTGGAGTGAAGAAGCCCAGGCACACAAGACAACTGGTCCCATGTGATGCTACACACAGTTCAAACAGAGCCAGCATCTGCAGACAGAAGTCTAAGGGTGTTGACTTGGGCGTCTACTGGGAATAGACCCGGGTCACATGATATCAGTGCTGACAGGAGTGAGGACAGACATGAACATCACAGTGGATCCTGCTTCGTTGTGTACACAAGATCCCTGCAGGCAGCGTTTCGTGCTCTGCATCACCACTGCTGGCCTTGAACACCAGGTCCTCCTGGCTCAGCCTCTGACAGAATTACAGGGGTGCCCTGACTCTTCCTACACGTTGCCTGCATGCCTGGGCTTCTGGTCACTTCCCACGGCAAAGCCACTCCTCTCCTCTCATCCTCCTCTCCCACTCTTGAGGAAACTTTGATCCCTGGCTCTGAGATATTCACCTCAAGGCTGCACGTGCCCACTTTTCACTCTGATGTAGTGCTGCTACTCCAACGAATTCCCAGCTAGAAGGTGAACGTCTTTGGAGGACGGGCATCCTACCTTCCAGTGTGACAATAAATTTTTCAATGGGTTTAATTTTTTTTTATTTTTCAGAATAAGAATGTAAAGAAACTCTCCTTCAACAGACATTCCTAGGAATATTCAACAAAAAAAAAAAAATGAAAACCAGTGGAACTAAGAAATGAGTTTAGTGGATTCAGGGTAGATGTGGCCACTGAACCAAAGTCCATTCTATTTACACACACTTGGACAAGCACTTGGAGTCTAAGGTTTGGGTAACATTTATGAAAAAAAAAAAAAAAAAAAAGTCCTTCAGACAAAGCTAAGAAACCCCATGCAAGCATTTTGTGCCACAAACTGTACAAATGTGAGAAGAAAAGAATGGAAGAAAGCCTGGTGAAACGGAAAGAGATGCTGGCAGAGTGCTGAGAGCCCGCTGTAGGATTAGTAAGCATTGCATAGGACCTCTGTGCTCTGCTAGCAGCTAACAGAGGAGCAGCGCCTGTCGCTGTCCGTGGTGCTGAACGCCCGAAGCTCGGCCCCTGCCGCCTAGCACACAGCAACCCAGCTTCACTTACATTGTTTTGAGTCTTATTCTCCTATTTCCCTATACTATTAAAAACCTTAAGGTAGAGCTGGCAAGATGTAAAGATGTGACCTGATTTTCATCCCCAGATCCCATGCGGTGGAAGGAGAGAATGGATCCCTCCAAATATTTGTTGTGGCACACACACACACACACACACACAACACACACTAAAGAGATAGATCGATACTTAGATACATACACACATAGGTTAATGGATGAATTAAATAAAGGTTTAAATGAGAAATGTTATTTAAATTGATTTAAATTAGTTGGCTTAAATGCATGTAATTTAAATAAGTAAATAACTTTTTCTTGGGCTTGAAATGCCAAACATATCAAATATAAGAGAATGAGATAGTGCGTATGCACTTGTCACATCTCATCACACAATGTCTGTGATCAACTCATGTTTTATCAGCTAGCACACATGCATATGTATGCACACACATGCACACACATGCACACACATGCTGAGGTGTTTGTGCATTATCTCATTCATGCATATTTCCCTACAGATCACTAAGAGATAAGAGCTCTTTGAAAACTCACTTCCCAAGACAGGTACAACCTAAAAGCAATTCTCAGGCAATCAGTAAGGCATGGTGTCCCATGCCTGTAATCCCAGCATTGAGAATCAAGATAGGCAGTTCCCAAGAGCACACTAGTGATTGGTTTATCCAAAAGGATGAATTTCCACTTCAAAGATTCTGTCTCAAGGCAGCAAGGCAGAGGGGAATAGAAGACACACAAAGTCTTCCTCCAACCTCTGCACCTGCACACATACATTCATGAAACACACCACACACATACACATACTCACACCACACACACATGCCACACATATACACACACACACTTACACACACCACACACATACCACACATACACACTATATACATGCACACACATGCACACGTACTCATATCACACACCCACAAACACACACATTACACACATTCACATGCTTATACACATACACCACACACATGCCATACATTCACACATACAACACACAAACACAGACATTACACACATGTACACATTCACACACACTACACACACATACCACACTTCCATGCACATACATACACACCACATACCACACACAGCACATGCATGTGCATGCGCACGCACAAACACATACACACAAAGAGACTTGAATGTAGCCTCATTGGTAGAATGCTTGCCTAGTGTCAGTAAAGCCTTGTGTTCCGTCCCCAGTGCCACTATGTGTGGTGGTTACACCAGCATTTCCGTCATCCGAGCAGGTCCCCTATGGAATGAGGAACTGATATGGAAGAAGGTGTCGTGGAGAGCAGCCTCTAGCACAGAGGATGTGTCCATGGTAAGATACAAAGGACAGGGATGAGAATGTTCTCATGGGTGTCAAGTCCCCTAGCCCAGAGGCCCAGTTGATCAGGGTGAAAAAGCCTCAAACTGGAATCTGAGAGTAGAGCATGACAGCACCCCCAGCTCAGACAGAGGTTGAGACAGAGAATGGCCTTCTGGAACCACTTAACCCCAAGAGGAACCACCCCTCCCTCATGTAAGGGATCAAATCTGTGTCTGGCCCACCTGGAAGACACCAGACAGCAGGAAGTTGAGGCTGGCATGGTCCTGGCACTGCCAGAGGGTGGAGAGCCTCTGGCTCCTGCTGTCTGCTCTCTTGTCTCTCAAGCCCTGCCCTGTCTGCGTGCCACTGGCTCACACCTCTGAGGTTTCAGAGGAGGTGGGATTATTTTTCTTTTAGATGTGTTTCACTGTGTAGCCCAAGAGAGCCTGGAACTTGATATTTCCCCTGCTTATGCTCCCTCACTGCTGGATTACAGGCCTGCACCCTAAACCCTACACCAGTTCTTCATTCATTACTTCAGCCCCTCTCCCAATCCAAACTCCCTGGTGATGGGGCTAGAGAGGAGTCTCACTGCTCCTGCAGAGGACCCAAGTTCCCAGCATCCTCCTCAAACATCTCAAAGATGCTTGCAATTCTAGTTCCAGGGGATTGGACGCCTTCTTCTGGCTTCTATGGGTACCAGCACACAAGTGGTGCACATAAACACTCACTCTCTCTCTCTCTCTCTCTCTCTCTCTCTCTCTCTCTCTCTCTCACCACACACACACACACACACACACACACACACACACACACAATAAAAATAAATTGCCAAAGCCCTTGGTAATACAGCCTTGCTGCCACCTGCCTATGGCTCTCAACACACCCTCCATCCTCTCTCCCACAGCTATGGCCATGCTGTGACAAGGGCTTCAATATCTTTGCCAGACTTTTGCACCTGCTGCTCCCTCCAGGGCCTTGCATAACATTTGGCCTCTTCTCAGACCCCAGCTCAACAGCAGTCTTCTTGGAGCAGCCTCCTGACAGCCTGGTCCCTGTTTCTCCACTTGGCTTCATATCCTCACTCACTGTGTTCATTTCTAAGCACCCCTGGGAGAGCTCATGGAAGGATCTCCTACCTGTGTCCCATCTGAGAGCTAAATGAATGAATGAATGATAAGTGGCAAATAAATGAATGATGGATGAATGGTGAATCAATCAATGAGAGAAGAATAATCAATGTATGTATAGTCAATGAATGAATGAATGAATGAATGACACATCATTTCTTCTGCCCAGTATTTATTACATAATCTCTTCTCTCACTGGCACCCCCATTTCTCTATAATCCCACCTCCACTTGGGCTGAGTGTTCCCTATAGTCTGTCCAGGGGCACAATGTGAGTTCTTCAGGGATAGGAAGAACAGAGACCCCAGGAGAGGCCAGAGGAGCTTTGGTATGTGTGCCACCCAGAAACCTTCCCTAGGAACCAGGATGCAGTGGCAGTGGGCTCCATCCCCAACAGAAGCATCTATGATTAGGATACCCCACACACACACACACAGAATGGATTCCCCAGCCAGCCACCTTCCACCTGCATTTGTCACAGGGGTCAACCCCTGAGATAAATGTGGGTCAGAGAAAGGAGGTGGGGAAGCCCTGTTAGAACAGTCAGTATCATGGTCAGAGCCCTGGGGCACCATCTCCAGTCCCAGGCTTGTGCAGAGCACACCTCTGCTAGATGCCTATGCCTTCTGTGTCCCTCACATGGAGATCCAGAACTGAGATGTGTCTTAACTTGTTCTGTCTCTTCTTCTCTGACAAAACTGACAAGATTGCAATGGCCTGAGCACACAGTAGGCTGAAAGCATCCAGAGAGGCCCTGGGGATCAAGGTCCCAGGAACAGCTGCAGAGGGCCCTCATTCCATGCCAGGAAACCACACAAGAAGCACATGGCCCAGTGTGGACAGGAGGCCAGGTCTTTTTCCAGTAATTCGGCAACCTCCCTGAGCTTGGAGTTGAGCTCAGAGATCCTGGGGAGTGAACTTGACACAGGCCACCTGCCAGAGTCACTACAGCCAGCGGCAGGCATAAACACACAAGATGAGGGCAAGGACAGAGTTCAGAGGATCACACATGCGGTTGGCCTAGCCCAGTGCGCAAGCAGCAAGCCTGTGGTTCAAGGAACTGTTCTCAGATGCAGCTGTCCCCAGCCGCTGGAGGAGACCGGAGTCTGTGCTGGTGACAGGTGGCCTGTAGAAGGAGCAGGAGTCATGTGTGAGTTCAAGACCTGGAGTTTGGTGAAGGTAGAATGCACCATGAGAGGACCCATACAGGGAACAAGCTACTTCATCCCAGCCCTCTGGAGGAAGTCTCAAACCCTCAGCGGGATCAAACAAGAGAATATCTGGACACTAGGGTGGCTTTTCTAAGAGGCTAGGGATGGGGTGGAACATTGGATTGGGTCTCCAGCAGTAAGAAATCAGTCAGAAAAGAGCCCAGCAGCTGCCAGCCACATGGAGCCAGCCTTGCCGAGGCTCACCACAGAGCCATAATAAAGAGCCCCAGCAGACTGGCAGCAGACTGGCCAAGACTGGCCAGCATGACTGGTGAAGAGATCCCAGACACTGGGTGGCACACACAGCACCCTCAGGTGGACAGACAGAAGGACATGGTACATGAGTTGGGTACTATGTATTAGATGTGGGACACTAGATGGATAGTGCACAGTAGGTGCCAGGCTCTGAGTTCTATGAATTGAGTGCTGGGCTCTGAGTGCTGGGTAGTGAATGTGGGCAGCATGCAAACACTCCAGCCCCTCCCCCACCTCACCTGCCCAACCTGAGAAGCCATGACTTGGCCATGGAGTAGACCTCGAGGGTGGTACTCTTGAGTAGGCCCTGCATCCAAACCAAGTCATCTGGCACCTCAGGCAGCCACTCCATCAGCCTGTGGGAGGGGCAACGTCAGCTTCTCAGGAAGTCTTGGGATGGTGACAGATCAGAGGTGACAGAGGAGGAGGGGGAGTGTCCAGGTTGGGCAAGATCATCTCAGGATGGCCGCACAGGGAACATGCATGGTAGGATGACCTGAGGTAGACTTTGAACTTTAGGAAGGGATGCGACTAGGGGTCAGCTTCCACAGAGTTCCGTGGGAAAAGTGTGGTGTGATGTTAGGTTGGAGGCTCCTCTGCTCTGCAGCCTAGGGATTCAGAGGACCTCTCTGGGGTTCAGCTTTGCTCACCTGCCAAATGAGGACCACCTACCTATAGTCCCTCCCCCTACTTATCTCCATCCATCCCTCTTCCTGCCCCACGTCATCCATCCATGTTCCCTTCATGAAGAGGTCACTGCCTTCCCCTGCTCCTAATGCCCTGTGTGTGGGTCACAGGAAACCGGAAGGGCAGACACAACGTTCTGAGCTGTCTCCGGCAGGCTCACACCATAGAGATGGCTAGATTTTACATTCCTTCGGTTTCATTTCATCAGCTCATGATTTTAGCAAACAGCTCTGAGTGAGGTGAGTCTGTCAGTAGGAAGGTCTCTCTCAGCTTTGGGCCACTGCCGACCTGATCACTAACTCCAGGTAGTACAACACAGAGTCCTGGGGTCACTATCACAGACTTCTAAGGAAGAGATGTTTTAGAAGCACAGACCTCAGGTCTAGTGTTGAGGCACATGGCTGGAACCCAGGTAGAGGAAATCTTGAGTTCAAGACCACTCTGGATTACAAAATCCTCTGGATTAAAATGTCACTCTGGATTACAAGATTAGAAAGATCCTTTCTGAAAGAAAACATCAGATCTCCCTACAGCACTTCTGTGTCTTGCTGAAGCTCACTCACCTGACCACAAACTCTGTGTGTCTGTGTCTCTGCCACTCTCTAGCTTTCATTATACGCTCCTTCTCTTGGGTTCCTAGGGTATGCTTGACTCTCTTCTGCCCCAGGACCTTTGCACACAGTACCCTGTCCGCTTGGAAGGTATTTTCTTCTCCTTTGCCTAATGGACTGTGGCCCACCCTTAAAACTATAATTTAGATGTCATTGCCTGGCTTCCCCGAACAAACAGTTCTAAGTATGTGCTAGGCTAGCTCAGTGCTAGTATGGCTCTCTCCTAGAAACTAAAAATGCACAGGTGCACTTGTGCTGGCTGTGAGCTGTGTGCTCCACCAGGCCAGGAGCCAGGTCAGGGTCAGCCTGCCTCTCTTGCCCCGAGCTAACACTGAGTCCTTGGTCGGTCCTCAGCAGCCAGCAAGTAAGCAAACAAAGCAACATAGTCCAGTAACCCAGCAGGGAGTGCTCAGCTGCAGCCAGACTGACCTGAAGGAACCCTGTTTTTAGGAAACGTGCTATGACCCAGAGAGGTCAGGAGAATGAGCCTACATTACATAGCCAATCTGAGGTAGATCAGCTGAGAAAGGTGCCAAGGGCATCATCACATTGTCACAGAAACTCTGCCACGGATCAGAGGGCAGAAGGTCACAGAACAGCCTAAGTACTAGCCAAACTGTGTGGCCAACCCCATCACCTTCCTATCAGTTCTTTTGGCAGAGCCTACCCAGGCTGGCCCATGGAAGGTAGTGTGGGAAGACAGGTGCCTGCCATCTCTAGCCACCCAGCCACCCTTGCTGGCCACAAGCCTCTCCCCTCAGCCCAGGCTATCTCACCTCCTGCTCCGAAAGTAGACATACTCGAAGGGTAGCGTAAAGGGCAGTAGCAAGTAGGTCAGCACCTTCCCTGGCACTGAACACTGGATCTGGGCCCAGAAGTCCCTTTTGCATCCCTTTCTCAGTGCTGCAAGACAGGAAGAGGCCCACGGCTCCTTGGTACCCTCAGGCTGTGGAGTTGTCTCCCCTATGCAGCCCAGGTCACCTTGGAGCCATGAAGCCTTGTGGTCCCAGGAGATGAAGACAGTATTCACCCTCAGCATCTCCATATGGATGGAGTCATAGCTGCCAGCAGGGGTCACCCTATACACACCCCGTTTAACCCACTGAGGCCCCCTATAGAAGAGGAGACTCAGGTTCAGAGTGGTGGTTCAGAAGTGCCCAGTGAGAGTCTCTTCCAGGAAGAGGCAGAGCCAAGACACCCTTGAGGCCCACCAAGCTCCCATCCTGAGCTCTACTTTTCTGTCGTCCTACCAGGAGAAGTCTATCATGGTACCTTGGATAAGCAAGCATCACCGGGCCTTTCTCACAGCAACAGCCTCAGAGAAGCTGTGACCCCAGCATCCATGTTGCTATCCAATCCCCTATTTACCATGCTAAGCAGGGTGGGAGTGACTGGTCAGGGCAAGAGCCAGAAGGTCACTCTAGACTGCTAGTAGCTCAGATGGCAGCTCAGACTGCAGGCAACGAAATAATACCCAACTCCATCTATGCCCTAGCCATGGGAAATGGGTCCCCAGCAGGACATTCCTCCAAGGCAGTGGGTGGGAACCCAGGGTGTCTAAGCATTAGACTTCCTCTCCCATTTCCTACCCCAGCTAGCGGCAGTGTGCAGGAGCAGTAACCATACCCCACTGATTCCAAATTCAGAAGCCTGGATGTAGGGCTCAGTGCAGACCAAACGCCTTCCGGATATAAATTAGCCTATTACTTCCTCAATGCCTCTTCTCAAACCTTCATTATCACCTCAACTTCTTTGGCCACTGCCCTCCCCACTAGCTCCACTGTTCCCCAGGCCTCTCCCCAGCTGTGGTTTGAATGAGAATAGCCTCCAAGGTCTCATATATTTGAATACTTGCTCCTTGATTGGTGGAAGTGTTTGGGAAGGATTAGGGGGTGTGGCCTTGTTGGAGGAGGTGTGTCACTGGGGACAGGCTTGAGATTTCAAGACTCCCACCAGGCTCTTGAAACTTGAGACAAGAGCGAGCTCTTAGCATTTCTACCAGCATCATGGAACTGTAAGCCAAATTAAACACTTCCTTTTATACGTTACCTTGATCGTGGCGTTTTATCATAGCAATACAAAAGTAACCAAGACACCAGCTCTCTCATCCTGCCTATCCAGTCATCCCTAAGTCCATGTCTGCCATGTCACCCAACTACCATGCTATGATCTCAGAGACCTACCAGCTCAACCTCTCCAATCCCAGGGCCCTTCCTTGCCCATGTGATGACCTCTGCCCAAACTCTCATCCTTCAATCTTTGGCTGGCAGCTCCCATGAAGTGTCTCTGGGATTCCTGTGTTCATCCCTAGGCACCTCACTGTGGTCTGGACACAAACCTGTCTTTCCCAGGCACAGGCTTGGGCTCAGTACCCTAATGGCAGACAAGAAGAGCTGTCTTCTGAGCTGAGGTTCCTTCTCTCAGGGCCTCAGTTTCCCCACTGATGAAATAGGTTGCAGTTAAGAGTGCAGAAAAAGCCCCCAGCCACACTTGACATTTGGTAAGGGCTTGGCAGATAGGAGCATGCAGAGGGGAATGAGAAGGGGTAGTACCAGCCTCCAGCTCCGGTGACAGCAGCTCGAAGTTGGGCACATCCTTGACCACACATTGGGGATGTCCCACCTGACAGTAGGGCCAGCCTTCTGATCTTGGTTATGGTCAGTGCCCCTGGGCCCCTCCACGAGGGCTGGAGGCTCCTTAGATACCAGCGACCACAGCACTGGCTCCTTGGTAAGTCCTGGATTGAGAAGGAGAAGATCTGATAGTCAGCACAGTGGCAACCTCCAAAGGAAATGGTGTCTTACTACCCACGTGTCTTGGTGCTCAAACCAACTCCAGGACTCGGGCTGCAGAATGGACTCCAGTGGGCCCTGCCCTGCTGTCCAGCCTGCCCAGAGATATAGCCGTATTCTCAAATTCTGCCATACTCCAACCTGCCAGTGATGTGAGTTTCAGCCCTTCTGCCTCAGCTTCCCTCTATAAAAAGAACTTAAAGCTTACTGTCATGAGAGTTGAATGCAGTACTCTCAAGCTCTGGCCTGGGTAAGGCACTGCAGGTTGTGGTGGACGGCTGGGACAGAGGATAGCTCTGACGCTTAAAGCCTGGGTTCATCTCTCAACTTTGCCTCAGAGGATGACAGCCATGCTTTCCAGCCCTGGGACCACGTACCTCCTGTCAGCTGACATACCCCTTGGAGTGCACCTCCCCTCCATCCATCTGACTCTGTCTTCCCACCCCAATCAGACACTCTATAGTTGGTCCTAATCTACCTCAGCTGCCACCTCCAGGAAGCTCTCCTAGATTACTCTCCCCACCTCAGGCCAAGATCTTTCTCTGCCCTAGTTCTTTCTGGAAGTCCCCCCTGTCACCCTCTTCCATCTCTATCACGTACTCCAGTCTTTGGAAGCTCTAGAATAGGATGCAGATGTCTCCTTATAGACTCCCTCTGTGGTTCAGTCACACACAGAACAGGCACTGAGATCCCAGGGTTCAAATGCCAGAGAGGCAGAGTCCACCTGACATCATCCCATTACTGCCCTCTGTCACCTACCCCGTCTCTCCAGGAACCTCAGGGCATCTAGGTAACCTTGTCTGCAGTAGTCAGCCACCACCTGGGACACAGAACAAAGGAAGGACAGAGCTTGGGGTTCTCCATCCACAAGCCATGGCGCTGGGGACATGTCAGCAGATGGACACAGCCCCAGTCCAGTCTGCTGCCTCAGTGACTGTCCGCAGGGCCCAGAAACCTCAGAGACAGGATATTGGTCAGGGAGACCCAGAGTGCACGGGGCACAGATCTGATCCTGACATCCCCTGCCACTGAGCAGCTCGCTCCTTACCTAAAGCTCCGGCACCTGCCTCCTTCTGAGATCTCCCTCCAATAGACAGGGTGACAAGGCCTGGGTCAGGGTCTGAGGGGTCTCCACCTGGATCCCCACAAGCCCAGGACAGCCTCTTCCTTTACCCTTCACAGAGGACGTGATGTGATGTAAGAGTAGAGGTCAGAGGACAACTCTGTGGAGTCATCTCTTCTCTCCTCCCTTTCTGCTGGTTCCTAGAATCAAACTCAGCCACTAGGCTTGCATGCCAGGTATCATTTTTACCTACAGAGCTCTCTCTCTCTCTCTCTCTCTCTCTCTCTCTCTCTCTCTCTCTCTCTCTCTCTGTGTGTGTGTGTGTGTGTGTGTGTGTGTGTGTGTGTGTGTGTGTGTGGCTAAAGTCTTGGGAGTTCACTGTCAAGACCATGCTGGCCTAACAGAGTAAATCTTAACTCTGCCACTTCTGGGCTCTGTGACTGAATAAGCAGTGACTTAACCGGCCTGAGCCTGTGTCCCCTGAGAAGTGGAACTTCCTAGAGGCTGGAGGCCATTGTGGCACACAACTTTCATGAGCACTCAGGAAACAGAGACAGGCAGATCTCTGTGAGTTTGAGATCTAGCCTGGACTACATGATGAGTTCCAGACCAGCCAGGGCTACATAGTAAGACTCTGTCTCAAAAAAGAAAAAACTGATGAGATATTGAAGAGATTGCTCAGCAATGGAAATCACTGGCTGCCCCTGTGGAAGAGCACAGTTCAACTCCCTGCACCCACGTTGGGTGGCACACAACTGCCAATAATTCCAGTTCCAGGGGTCCAATGTCCTCTTCTGGTCTCTGTAAGAATTGCATTCACATGCACAAATACACATACACACAAGCACGTGCACACATACACGCACACACCACACATGCACACATACACACCACACATGCACTCACACACACACACCACATATGCACACATACACATACACACACACCACACATGCACACACACCACACATGCACACACACACCACACATGCACACATACACATATGCATACACCACACATGCACATACACACACACACCACGAATGCACATGCATGCACACACACACACACCACACATGCACACATGCACACATGCACACATACACACACATGCACACACACATGCATGAATAAAAATAAATCTAGAAAGAGGAATGGAATTAATTGTCTCTGTTCACAGAGCCTGCCAGTTGAGTACAGGCCACAGCTGGACATTAGCCCTCAACCAGGAAGGGACAGAAGGAGCGTCAGAAGCCACATAATCTCAGGTTTCTGTTCCAGGCCTTGTGTGACTTGAGGCGGGGCAGTAACGGAAGCTGATGGGTCATAGGCCAGGACCATGCAGGGTGACCTACCTCAGGCTTGGGGGGGAACAGGGATATGACCCCCAGAAAGAAGTTCCTGGTAGACATCTGGAAACTGGCATTGAAGGCGGTTAGCTCAAAAAGACTGTGTGAGGGGCTCTGGGGACAGATATCCACTGTCCCGTTGTAAGGAGAGACTGTGATGGTGGCAGGGCAATCGGAGAAGGGCAGGTTGTTGCTCAGAGCCCCGTCGATGAAGCGCTGGAAGGCAGGGAGGCATTAGCCCACACCATCTTCCACTCCCCCTCCCCATGTTGATGGGTGTCCATGTCACCCTCCAGCCTAGCTTCTGAGCCTCTCTAGCTTCTTCTAGGGGGAAGGTTTGGCACATAGTAGGTTCTTTACTGTCAGGTGGCCTCTTCACTCCTATCTCCACCTCTGGACAAGCCCTTATCCTAGCTGCCTAGAGCCCAGAGTGGAATGGAGACAGGGGCCCTCCTGAACAAACTCACCTCCCCTCTGAACGCCGGGGGGATTGTCCCACAGTATAAGGGGAAGTACAAGGAGCAGACCAGAGCCTGGAAGAGAAGAGGATCGTCCTTGCTCAGTGCTCACCTGTTCTCATGCTCAAAAAAAGACATGAATGCTAGCGTCCTTGAAAGCCACCTTCCTCTCTCCGCAGAGAGCACTCTAGCTGCCTGGAGACTGCAGGTGGGATAGCCCCTAATATATGAACCAAGGCACCAGTACCAACTCACACACACACATATCCCAGGTCTGGCAAGGACATGCCACCAAAAACCTCAGTGGGTACAAGCCCTGAGAAGGTAAGGTGTTTTGTATGTGCCCAAGCCTGGCAAACAAAAAACAAAACAACAACAATAACAAAATCACAGCATACAAAAGTGCCTACACATACTAGATGCTCAGTAAATATTTGCTCTGGCAATCAGAAAACACTTGGAAAACAGGGGTGAGCGGGACGAGCAAACACCTGTGGACTGAGCAGCCTTAGAGGTCTTGACTGTGAAAGCTCACTGCTCCTCAGTCTGCCCCAGGGGCACCCCAGGTTCCTCTCCACCTCATGCTCTACGGAGCCTTGGACTCAGGCCAGTCTTGGATACAGTCTAGCTACTGCTCACCCCCTCCATACACACACACACACACACACACCCCTAGGCTCACTCTATTTTTTCGTGGACTGTGTTCCCGGAGCCCCAGGTCCCAGCACAGCACTGGCTCACCTGGATGAGTTCATCTCGAGTGGCAAAATCAGTGACTATGATGTTCTGCCATCAGGCCACCGGTCAGCGAGATGCCTAGCTTCTGGGAGGCCAGAATATGGCAGTTATCAGGAAGGGTGTCTTGCAGCTTTTTCCTGATGTGCTCAATGGTCCATAGGCCGATGGAATGCCCAGGCTCAGCCGCTCCACGTGTTTCATCAGGCCCAGGAGATTGGAGCAGCAGAAGTCTGCAGGGCAGTGGGAACTAAGGCCTCAGTGACCTGGGACCACCGAGGGCCACCCGCACCCACCAATGGTCCACTTCTCTCGGGATCCCTGGGAGTCAGTTCTTAACATCTCTTCCCAGTCCTGGTAACCAATACTCTCAAAAAACCTTAGGGGTAGAATCCCAAATTTAAAGCCAGGATCCCATCTTTAGAGATAGAAGTGACTACCGGGTCCTTAGATTCAGAGGCTGCTGCGTGTCAAGCCCCAGGGTGCATCACTCAGCTCCCTGCGGAGTCCCGGAGAACTTCCTAAGCACCTGCGGACTTGCCACAGATAATGCCTATGGCGTTGAGCGCGCCCGAGGAGGCGCCATAGATGCGGCGGGACCCCTGGATGAGGCGCGGCGCTCGCTGGCGGAGACACGCGGTGACACCCACGTGGTAGAGGCCCAGGTAGCCAGAGCCTGAGAAGGACAGGTTCCAACTGCCCTCTGTCTCCAGGAAGTTCATAATAGGGCGCTTGGGACGCGGGGCTGCAGGCTCCTCAACCTTGATGCTGCGCTGCAGCGTGAAGGAACGCACACTGGGGCCCCAGTGTGTGGAACCAAGCAGGGATGGGGATGGAGCTCTAGGAGGTTTAACAGGGTGGCTCCGCCCTAGGCTGAGTAAGCTGTGGCCCTAGCAAGTGAGGGATGGGCACACTCTCCAGGTGTACATCGCTGTCCCACAGGCATTACATTACAAGCACGCCCACCCTGTTCTCAATTGCAGTCACCTAACCTCGGGGTGTCTGCATTTTGAAAGAGGGAAGGAGGCATAATCAGGAAGGACCGCGCCTAACCTCCAGGCTAGAGGTCAAGGACCAGCATGCACGTGGGAGGTCAAAGGCTTGGAATCTAGGCTCAGCAAGGAAAGGCTGCTCTAGAAAAGCGCCTTCAAATGCATATGATCTCCCCTCTCTGCAATCACCACGAAGTTGCCTAGCATGGAGCAGGCTCACAAGTGCTTATGTCTGAGCAGGTGAGGTGACAGGTGCTTACACAGCTAAGTCATCACGTGGAAGTCAAGCCAGGCATGCCATGAGGGTCAGGGGAAATGAAGTCCATCCCAGGATGCCAAGAGGAGGAAGGTATGTAGGGTAGTGAGCAAAGAGGCTCCCAGTAAAGAAATGGGGTGAGTGGAACTCTGGGGGACCTACATTGAGCATTGGAGGCTCTTACAAAGTAACCAATAAGGAGAGGTAGCAACACACCGCAGGCTGCCTAGTGCAAACATTGCCCCAATAGGCTCGGATTCCAACCAGGTGGCTCATCGTATAACAGTGCAGCCAACCCTGACCACCTGGGTTCCACCACCAGCACCCACACACACACACCCAGGATATCCACTGCCAAAGCGAAGCATGGACTCCTGTAGGTTATCCTCTGACCTCCACGCATACACCACCCCCACACACACACTAAGATAAACACATGTCATTTAAATGCAAACCTCAGTCTGTGGTGTAAAAATAATAAATGTAACTATCAGAAAGGTCACAGATGAGGGGTCCTAGGGGGCGTGACTCTGGAGAGTCCGGGGTGATGGAAGGTGGAAGAGACCTCACTGTATCCAGGAGCTGACAACAGGTGTGCAGCTGAGCTAGGCTTGAGCACCATGCAGGGACTCCCTGCATAAGCCCCATTCCAGCAGCCAGGAGGGGGCAGCAGGCCTTCGCCCAGAACTCCCCTGCAGGCAATGTGATGCAGCCACCTGGAAGAGCACCTGGGAGCTGGTTTCCAGGGGACATTCTGAGGATCAGGTGAGGCTGGAGGGCAAACGTTAAGGACACACCTTGGCAACTGTGCACTGTGGCGGGTGATGTTGCCTGCCAGCAGCCTGAAGAGTTTCGTTCCTGTTTAGGCACTCCCCACAGATGAAGCCAGGTTCCAATCTCACCACAAAAAGAATTTCGGAACCAGATAGAATGAACCAAATTAGTGAGTTTATCAAGTGTTGAGACAGAGTCATGGAAGAAGAGGACAGTGTACACACAAAGCAAAGGAGAGGGCACGTTTTTAAAAACGTTTAATTTATGTGTGTATGTATGTGTGTATGTTGTGTGTGTGTGTGTGTGCATGCACGCACATGCGCATCTGTGTGTCTGTGTGTGTATGTATGTATGTATGTATGTATGTATGAGTTCAGGTACTATGGTGTACACATGCTTCTGAGAAGACAGTTTATGATAGGGAGTTGGTTCTCTCCCTCCACATGTGGGTCTCAGGGGTGGAACTCAGGTTTCGAGGCCTGGCAGGAGGCACCTTCACCAGCTGAACTAGTTTGAGGGACTCCCAGACCATGTCCTTTCCAACATTCTTGTTTGAGACTTCAGGAAGATGAGCACCAGTTTTGGAGGTAATTTGGCTATCTGTGGCTCGCAGTCAGATGCTGGAGTGAGGGGCTCTTTCCCTGTCCGCCATCTTTCTTTCCTTACTCATATACTTTTCCCTGGCCTTAAGCTGAGGCCTTCTCGGTAATACTGTCTCATCTCTACCACAGTTCTGTGAGATAATAAATACTACCAGCCCTGTTTTACAAATGGAGCAGCAGAAACTTAGAGGAGGAATCCAGGAGAGCCCATAAGCCAGGCTAACTGGGGTGACAAAGAAGGGCCTGGAGGAAACCCCTGGGGGACTGTGAAACCTGAGTTCCCTGCTAAAGAAGAGGCTGCTTGCAGACATGCATGGGTGGATTGGAGGTGGGAGGGACCCCACTGAAGCAATGAAGCTTAGGAGCATTGCTTTTACCCGAAAGATGCACACTCTAGAGACTGAGATAGGAGGATTGCAGGTTCAAGGCCCCATTGGGCTCCAGAGCCAGGACAAGATCAGGCTCTGTGACTTAGTGACACCCTGTCTCAAAACAAAAAGGAAAAAGAGAACCCAGGCTGTAACTCAGTGGAGGAATGACTGCCCAGCATGCCCCAGGCCCTGGGCTCAATCCCCAGCACTGTGGGGTGCAGAGTGGGGGAGGAGGAGAAAAAAAAAGGAGGAAAGGAAAGAAAGCAGGAGGGGGACGGGGCAGGGGGAAGGACAGGAGAAGATGGTGGTGACGTCATAAAGAACAAATTCAAATAACTAGAATAGGAGAAGCATCAGTTGAGTGCAACCCAGATGGTTTCCACTCAGGTCTGCTAACACCTCATAGATTAGAAACATCCTAAATAGAAATATGGCTACATCACCTAGCTGGCCAAATCTTGCTGATGATATCTTTTTGGAGGCATGGAGGAAGCATCAGTATGGACACCATTGCGACAGTCAGAGAATGCCCATCTGAACTGGGATCATACCACAGTTCCGTGTCGATGGCCCATG
The DNA here is from genome assembly GCA_021653895.1 of Mastomys natalensis. Lineage (NCBI taxonomy): Eukaryota > Metazoa > Chordata > Mammalia > Rodentia > Muridae > Mastomys > Mastomys natalensis. The sequence continues at coordinate 833,659 of JAJTUV010000102.1, forward strand.
TGTGCATCATCCAACGTGGGGATAGAAGGAGCGCTTCCCAGGCGATGGAGGCAGAGAGCTCCTGTAATCCCGGCACTTGGGAGGCTGAAGCAGGAGGATTGCTGTTGAGTCCAAGGCCACACTGAGTGCCAGGCAAGCCTGTCTTAAAACAAACCAAAAAAAAAAAAAAAAAAAAAAAACCCACGCCATGTTCCTGGGAGACAGGCTGTAGTATTCGTGAGCATTAAAGTGGCATTGAGGGCCAATTAAGGGAGAGTTGTTTCCTCTTGGTCAAGAGAGTGGATCTTCTCTCTGGCGGATAGAAGCTTGTCTAAGCTACCCGAAGCCTGAGTTAATCCATTTGGGCCAGTAGATCAGCTGTCTAAGGGATTCCCTTTTCCGCCCCTGGATGCAGACTCACCTAACACTATGCTGGAGAGAATGGAGGAATACTTATTCTTTTAATGAGATACTATATTTTCCTTCCCATAATCCTTGGTTTTTATGCTCTTGCTAGGGAGTTACCATGAGGTTCTGTGGGACCCGGTGACTTCTTTTTCCTCTTTCTGTCTCAGACAGAGTGTGAGTATACTTTCTCTGGCATTTTGAGCTGTTTTGTTCTTTCTCTAAGGCCACTCCCCTTTTGCCATGTAGCTACTTGTAACACTCTGGGTGGAACTCACAAGGATGTAGCTTTTCTCTTCATCTCCCTCCTCCAGGCAGCCACTGAGATGTACACCTGGCCTGCCCTGAGGTTTTACTTTCAAATACTATTAAAATTTCTCCTTAGGATTCCTTTTGAACATTTTTAAATTCTTTAATGAGCTTAAGAACCCTGAGAGAGGATCCCAACTTCCCCAATAACTTGTGGCACCCAATATGGGGCTCCCCAAAATTACCAGTCATAAGAGAGACATTGCCACATTTGTCTCAATGCAGAGAGGCACTGCGCTCCCAGCTCTGTTCCCGTATCTCCATCTAGGAAGTAGAAAAGGTAGGAGAGACTATGGTAGGGTCTGTGAACAGAGAGGCGTATGTCTGATGGAAGCCAGCAGAGGGGGAGGACTCTAAAGAGAGTGATCTCAATGGGCCCAGCTCACCAGGCAGTCCTGTCCATGTGGGAAGAGCTGGGAAGGATGGGAAGGATGGAGATCTCTGTATGAAAGGGAGACAGATGTGAACATACAATAATGTCCCTAAGCCATTAAGCTGGCCTCAGACAGGGAGGAGGAGGAAGAGACCATGACCTTGGCAGCAGGCAGACCTCTTCATCATGCCCCTCAGTTCCTGGATCCTCTCCCCTAATTGCTGTACCTGGCTCTAGAGTGGCATGGTTTCCCAAAAGCACTCTGCCCAAGACCTAAGACCCTGTGGTACAAGAGTCTCGAAAGCCATGACTGGGGCTGAGGCAGCTCCCTGATGCTTTGGGCCCAGATCCCTTCATGTATATTATGGAGCTGAGTCACAGACTCATCCCTGGGGTGTCATGTGTCAATAGCCATAATCCATGCATCCATGGAGGAAATCCTTGATGGCCCGTGGCTGCTCCAGGCCACATTGGGAAAGATGGGTAAAGAAATTATACTCAAGACAAGAAAGCAAAACACCTGTGCACACAACACTCCTCTACGGACAGTGGAGACCTCTGTAGTATAGACATCATCCCAGGACCTCAAGGCTGCTCCTGACATGTCCAGGGTTCAGCACAGACCCTGGTACACAGTAGATGACTGAGGAGGACCTGAGTCCAAAAAGGTAAGTAGTTAGCAATGAGGTCACCAAGGAAAACTGCAGTCTATCTTGGTGGCTGTCTCCTGGTGACCAAGATGTTCCTTTGTGGTTGAACATGCTTAAAGTCGCAGGTAGGCTATTTGTACTGTATCAGAAACTGAGACATTTGGGTGAGACGGTAGAGAGATGGCTCAAGGGTCAAGATGGCTTTCTAGCAGAGGACCTGGGTGTGGATCCCAGCAGCCACTTGATGGTTCACGAACCATCTGTAACTCCAGTTCCAGGGGATCTGGCGCCCTCTTCTGGCCTCCAGGAGTACTTACTAGGTCTGTACATGTTGCACAGACATATGCGCAGAAAAGACATTGAAGCATGTAAAATAATTCAAAGAAAAAGAAACTGAGGCACAAGGCAATTCTCCCACCTGCCCAAAACTGAAGGAAACCTGACTTTGTTTATAAAGCATCTGCATGTGGTTGTGAACTCTTCACAAGATTTTTTATGAAGGGCCGTGGGTATAAAGACTCTAAAAAGAGACTAAGTCCACCATGATGTTGAAGGGGAGAAAAATGATCACCTTACCCGATAAATATGCTCCCATCTTATGAATGCTCTTAATATTCCCTATCTGTCTGTCTCTTCCCAATCCCCATTGAAACCTGATCTCACAGGCAGTGACACCAGTCTCACTTGACTCCCTTATGCCAGGGTGGAAGTCCCTGCCACCACCCCTTGCCACACTCTGTGGCATACGCACTTCTCCAACTCCTTCCTCCAGCCCCCGATTTCCTCCTCCTTGTGTTCCCAGCCTGTCACCTCTCACCCAGCAGCTGCAGCCACCTCCAGCTATCTCCCGCTTCCAGCAAGATGGCTCTGGTCCTAGTTTCACAAACGTCTCCACCTCTTCTCATTGCCACACTGCAGGAGGAAAACCTGAAAGCCCAGCCCTCTTCAAAGGGGACTGTCACTCTGATTCTGGACCCTTCTACCTGCCTGCCTGCCTGCCTCACTGAGAACCAGCAAAAGGCCTTTTAAACAGAAGCAGAGGCTCAAAACGAAGAACATCTCAACTCCTGAAGGGAATGGATGGATCAGTAAATCAGAACAGAACCAACTGTGGTACTGACAGACTGACAGACAGAGGTGGGTAAGGAAGAGCCCCACACAAGCCAGATGGTGTGGTAGGAACATACAGTACCATACAGCTGTGAAATGCAGCCTTTTGGTGGGTTGGGGGATTTGTTGTTTGGGGTTTTTTTTGTTTTGTTTTTTGGGTTTTTTTTTGTTTGTTTGTTTGGTTGGTTGGTTTGGTTTGGGTTGGGTTTTTGTTTTGTTTTTTCTTTTTCTTTTTTTTTTTTTTTTTTTTGCTTTGCTTGTTTGCTTGTTTTGGTCTCACTTTAGAGCCTTAGTTGGCCTGGAACTCTCTTTAAGTCCAGGCTTTAAGTCCTTAAACTCACAGTAATCCTCCTGCTTCCGTCTCCTGAGTGCTGGGATTATAGGTGGGAGCCAGCATTTCCAGCTTGTCACTGGTATCTATAAACAGGGTATTCAGGATGTAAACTGGGAAACTCTTTGTGCTTCTAGGGGTGGGGCTTCCTTTCCTTCCCAGCTCCTTACATCAGCATGGCTCCTTTAAGAATCTGCCCATTCCCCCAGGCCCCAGAGATTTCACAATACCTAGCTCTGCCGATGGGAGAACTTACTGACCCAGCATGCTCTACACACTGTGAGTCCTGGTGCCCTCAGCTCTTGTGTCCATGGCAAAATTGTCTGGGCGCATTCCCATGCTGATTCTTTCCTGGCAGTGACTGACGCGTGCCTCAGTTTACTCTTAATGTGGGAGTAACAGGCTGCTTCCTCCGTAGACAGATGCTGAAGAGGATTAAGGTCATACAGCCCAGATGTTGAAACAGGCCCGCACAGGTGACCCTGCACTCAACAAGCTCAATACCATTGTTCTGATGACATGAACAAGTCACCAACAGGGTAAGACATGCACTGGCAGGAAATGAGGCTGGGTGAGCGGACAGAGCTTCTGCTCCCCTGGGTGCCCTCACTTCTTGCCTGGTCCAAGGTCAGCACACTTGTGAGGCATATGGGGCAGGTAAACCCAGCCCTATTCACAGTGTGGGTGTTTATGGGGATTAGTGGTTCCTGAATCAGAGGCCATGTCTTTGCATCAGGGACTGGGCAACATTGATTCATCTGGGCAGCCTGCCCCCTCAGTTGCAGGTGACAACTAGCGAGTTAGGTTTAGGGATTAGCCCAGTATCACGTACTCCCACAGATGTTTCTGTGCCTGGACTCAGGAAGACCCCATCTGGACCCCAGCGAGCAACCACTAAGGACTTGAACCCCTTGGAGCTGTGGCTAGGGAATGTCCTTTTCCTTGTAGAATAGGTGTGACCACAAGAACCAACCTCCATTCGTGGCTTCAGCTGGGGACTGAATCCTGTAGTCCTCAACGCCTGTGTCTCAGCCTGAACCCAGCGGATCCTCTGAGTCTGTACGGCTAATGCTGATATCTGTTGCCACTACCATACAGAAGCCCCATCTTCAGGGATAGCTACAGTGAGAACCTTCACCTCCTTTACGGGTGCTCGCTTCTGTGGATATAGCCTGAGTCTCACGCCCACTGAGCTGGATTGAGCTGATGTCTCACATCAGCTACCTGACACCTCAGGCTTTCCCACAGCAGACCCTCTGTCTTTAACCTGAATGGCCTGTGTTTTTCTTTTAGAAAGGCCAAACTAACTGGATTGGAGACTAAGCCTGTTCCAAAGAAATAGAATTCTGGACTTGGGCTGGGGTTGAGCTCAGTGGTAGATTGTTTTACACAAAGAGAAGCCGTAAAAGCATAAGGAGAAAAATATTTTATTATTCCTTATTTGATTCCAAGTAGAAATGAGATATTTTAATATATTGAATTATTTAAAATAATACATTTTAATCTTACTGAACACAGGGTGGTGGAACACCCCCATGGTCCCTGTACTCAGGGACCATGCAGGAGGATGGCTCTTATACATGTGCGCCCTGGGTTCATTCCCAGCATGTGCCCCATACCCCAAAGTACATATGGATGATCCAAACCTTGTCTGTTATTTTAAATTACTGAGCCATATTAAAAATCTAAAAAAATAAATGAAAAGTGAAAAAGCTAGAAAGCTAAAAAGAAAGATGTGGGATGGATTTCAACAAAATATCTCATTTATTGATATAAATATATTCCTCCTTATATTTCTAAACCTTGTATTAGTACAAAGCATCCTGACCCAGCTGCTCAGTTTCCAGCGGCCAAAGGAGACATTTGACGACACCGTAGGAGTGACACTGTTCCAGTGTCAGAACCGAGTTCAATCCCAACACCCACACAAACGCTCCTGAGCTGCAGAGGCAGGGACAGGGATTCCCGGGGCAAGACGGCTAACTGGACTAACTGTTCAGTGAGACCCTGCCTCAGTACATAAGCCAGAAGCTGATGGAGGAAGATCGACCTAACGTCAACCTCTAGTCTCCACATGCACATGTATACACGCACAGCCACACATACAGGAACATACCCTCTCTCTCTCTCTCTCTCTCTCTCTCCTTTGTACAGCTAAGTAACTCTACTTCCTACCTCTGCCCACTGGACACAACCTCCCTTATAGGTCTCTGTGATGTGTTTTATAAAGCTAAAGATTATGGTGTGGTGGGAGGGGATACCTCAGCACTCCTCCCCCAACCCTGAGGTATCAGCCATACGATGGGTGTAGCATAGAATACTTGTTTATTTGGGGACATGGGAATGGGAAGGGGGTTGAGAAGGGAGTAGAGGTAGAGAGAGGAGACAGAGAAGGGCAGAAAGAGGAGAGGAGGGGAGGGGAGGGGGGGGAGGGGAGGGGAGGAGAGGCCAGCCAGGAACTCGTAGAGAGAGATAGGGGGAAGGGGAAGGGGAGAGAGGGAGAAGGGGGTCAGGAAGAGCAAAGAGGGTCAGAGAGTCAGAGAGAGCAAGGAAGGCCAAACAGTCCCTTTTATTGCAAGCCAGGCCTACCTGGCTGTTGCTAGGTAGCTGTTGGGTGGAGCTTAGAAGGAATGGTAAGGTGCTAACGCTCTGTGTCCCCAACTCTTTCTGTAGGCTAAGCATGGGCCCTGGCCCCTCACTCAGCTCCACAAGACTGGGATCTACTCAACAGAAAACACCTCTATGTATCCTTCCCCAAACCTCCCATCCCTGGCCCATCAACTACCCAGGGCAGGCTCTGGCTTCTGGACACCCTACTCCTGTAAACAGTGACCGGCAGGACCTCCCTCCCAGCAGTTACCGTGGCTTTAGAAAGGATGGCTTGATGGGTAAAGATACTTCCAATCAAGCCTGAGGACCTGGGTTCGGTTCCCCAAGACCCACATTGTGGAAGGAGAGAACCAACTCCTACAAGTTGTCCTCTGACCCTTATCACGTATACACACATACATATGCATAAAACATATATGCATAATGTATAAAAAAACAAGAAATATAAAGGATGGTATGAGCAGAGCACTCAGTCTGGTCTTAGCATGCCTTTCAGTTGTCCTCCACCACTCCTACACCTGGGTAGAGAGGCTCTGAACATCTGCTCAGGTCTTAGCCAGTGGAATTATGGGTAAGTGGGACTCAATCCAGTGATTCTGGAGACAAGGAATGTCAAGAGCTGCTTAGAGCACACTGTTCATAACCAGCTGGGGATGTCAGCTGGCCCCACAGAAGCCTCAGGAAGGGAAGAAAAGGTATGAAGGTGTAAGATGGCTCCTGGCAGAGGCCTCTACTTCAACTCTGTTCTCCAGGGAGTTCCTGGGAATGTGGGCATTTGGTGCTACTCACAGGGAGGGGAGACAAGCATTCATAGTGGCGGGGCAGTGTGTACAGCTACCTTCCAGGTCACAATGCACGAGCTGCAGAGGTTGAGGCTGAGGAGCCACGATGAGGATGGGGAAGAGCTTCGCAGGACATCTGGAATGGCTGCCAGCGGGAAGGGTCTAGGGTGCGCTTTTGTGGGTGAGTCCTACGGATATCAGCCGGAAGCTGGGAGCCTACTAAAATGAGGACAAAGAGAGAAGGGCAGGGCCAGAATGGCCTGAGGAGCTCAGGCCAGCCCCAGGCTGTCAGATAGGGTGCTGAGCTGCAAAGGGAACGCCCCGCAGAGGTCTCTCCTTCTTGTTCCCACTGACCCGTCTTGAGGATGATAAGGAACTCCTCTGTGCCCATTGCACAGGTATGCCCAGAAGCCCCAAGATGCACAGTCATGAGGCCACTCTAGAAGCAAGTATTCGACAGGCAAGGGGTCTGTGGCATTGGAGATACAAGCATCAGAAGTTCCAGTGTCCAGCTGGCTCCCCTGGGCAAGTCAGATGGACATGAAGTGACCAGCGCTGATTGCCAGGCCACAGACCCGGAAGGGCAGGCCCCGTGACAGCTGGCCTGGCTCCCACAGGCTGAGCCAAGTCTCAAACCCATTCCACGGCCTAGGCACCCACCCCACCCATGTCCCAGTCTAGAATGTTCCTGTCACCTTGAACTTAGGCCAGGAATGTAGGCAGCCAGCTCTAGACACTGCCAGCCCCTGGGTTCCTCCAATACCAGGGTAAAGGCTGGTAGGTCATCATATCACCTTTCCCAGAACAGCTGCCTCTTCAGGTCACACTTGCCTTGGAGGCTCAGAACGCAGCTTGGCCTGCCTTTCCTTTTTGACTGCTCCTACATTATTCCCACAGTGATCTGGAGTATGCTGGTCCCTCTCGAGAATTTGAACCCACTCAAGACTCCCTAACAAAGACTATGCTCTGCTCTGCATGTGGAAGGAAGAAAAACCTCTTAACTGGAGAGACGGAGTGGGTGCTGAGCCCTCTGCACGCCTGTTACTTGGGACTGGACAGTCAGGCTCTGTGGCCCTGTAGGGTGAAGGGGGGCTCAGAGAACCTGACCTGCAAAAGACCAGAGAGACTAAAGGGTAGGAGGTGCCAGGCTCACAATAATCTGGGACCTCTCAAGTCATGACCTGGACAGGTGACCCAGAGAGCAAGCCAAGAGCCCAGATGACAGAAAGGAGCAGCTGAGGAGTAAGGGCGGGGTTTGGAGATGATGGCCTCTCCACCTCCAACCTGCAAGGATTTGTCACCTGCCAATCCTGACACCTGAGAGAAGACTTGCAGCAGTCTCTGTCTCTTTCTTTCTCTCTCTCTCCCTCTTCCCACCCACGTGTGTGTGTGTGTGTGTGTGTGTGTGTGTGGTGTAAGACAAATCCCATACTGACCTCAAATGCCCTACATAACCAAGGCTGGCCTCAACCTTCTGGTCTTCGTGACTCTGCCTTCTAAGTGCTGGGATTAAGGTATGTACCACCATGCTCACGTCCCTTCTCAGTCTGGAGTCCCTCTCCCTTCTCAGGTATCCAGGAGCCCAAACTGTACCTTTAAGCTGAGTCTCTACCCTTCTCTGATACATCAACAAACAGAACATCCACAACCATCCATCCCAGCGGGTGGTGGCACACACTTTATAATCCCAGCACTTGGGAGGCAGAGGCAGGTGGATCTCTGGGTTCCAGGTCAGCCTGGTCTACAGAGTACGTTCCAGGAAAGGCAGGGGTCTACACAAAGAAACCCTGTCTCAAAAAACAAAGAAAGACAAACAAACATCCACCTATATTCTCTCCCAGGAGCCTTTCTATTGTTACGAATTCTCCCATGAATCAAGGAAGATCCAGTTTTAAGTATGGTGACTTCTTAGACTCCAGGTCACTGGGAGGTGGATGCTGATCTGGGTCTGCTTTCTGAATCCTCCATGACCTTAAGCAAGCAGGGTCCCTGGTCCCTGGCTCAATACAAGTACCCAGGAGGCCAGTGCCCTGTGGCTCCTGCCTCTCTAGTTACAGAAATACCCCCACTTCAGGGCTATTTCTGGAGGCAGTACCCAGCCAGGAATTCTGAGCCAGTGGCCCGCACTGCCCTTCATTTGAAGCAGCTGTTTGTGTCCTGTGCAGGATGGCCTGGTGCCTTACATCTGCCCTGCTCACTGGGTCAGCCTCAAGTCTGTCCTGCCAGGAAGCATGACTTATTCCTCCTCCACTTAACTGTGGGGACAGTCCCAGCTCCCCATCCAATTGCAGTGGTTTGCAACCAGCGAGGATCCACCAGCCTCATCCACAGCATTGACCTGGTCCCACAGAGGAAATGAACCAGGTCCTTAGCCCATCCCCATTCTGTAACTGCGGCCCATCATCATCATCATCATCACCATCATCACCACCATCATCATCATCCTTCTCCCTCTCCTTCTCCCTCTCCTTCTTCTCTTCTCCTCCTCTCTCCTCTCCTCTCTTCTCTCTCCTCCTCTCCTCCTTCTTCTTCTTTCTTCTTCTTCTTCTTCTCTCTCTCTCTCTCTCTCTCCTCTCCTTCTCCTCTCTCTTCTCTCTTCTCTCCTCTCTCTCTCTCTCTCTCTCTCTCTCTCTCTCTCTCTCTGCGTGTGTGTGGTGTGTGTATGTGTGTTTCCATTTTTTTTTCTGTGTAACCCTGACTGTCCTGAAACTCGCTGTGTACTGCCGAGCAGGCTGGCCTCCAACTCACAGAGCTCCACCTGCCTCTGCCTCCCCAGTGCATGGATTAAAGGTGTGGGCCACCACTGCCAGGCTAGGAGACCATGATCTAGCCACTGGTTTAGCCTCTAGTTCCTTTGAAGCCCTCTACAGTGCCTTCCTAGGAAGCCAGTTTCCTTTATTGCTAAGGATCCCACATCGCTTTACAACGACACATGATTGACAAGCTGAGCTGGAGACCTATGAGTAATTCAGTGGAAGAGTGCTTGCATGGAGTCCTGGGCTCATTACCAGCACACAATAAAACCAGACTTGTTAGCTAACAACTGTAGTGCCAGCAGTTCACACTATAGAACTGTAAATGCTAGTTCATTCCAGCACACTTTCTTCCTGTTTTGGAGCTGAGTGTGGTAGTGTATGCCTATACTCCCAGAGGTAAAGGACCTAAAATTTGGAGCCAGTCTGGACCACACAGCAAGACTTTGTCTCAAAAGCAAACAAATGAAAAGGAATCAATGTTGCAAGCAGACATGATGGCACATACCATAACCCCAGCCACAAGGGAGGTTGAGACAGAGGACTGGACCAGAATTGAAGATAGCCTGCAATGTGAAATACTGCTCTAAAACAAGGGGTGTGGACTTATGCTTGATCCAGTATTGGAGGGGCAAGATCATGTGTGGTTACTGCACATAACAGACCTGTCTCAACAATGAACAAAAAGAGAGAGAGTAAGAAAGAAAGAGGGGCTAGAGATGGCTCAATGTTAGCATGGTGCTCAGAACTTGAGTTCAATTCCAGCACCACATGGAGCTCCACACTGTAAATCCTTCGAGATCTGACCTTTTTTGGCCTCTGAGGGTACTGCATGCACATGGGCACAGATACACAAGAAGGCACATACCCACGTACAGAAAATAAAGTGGAAAAAAATGGAAAGGACAGAGGGAAGGAAGGAGGAAAGAGATAAGGAATTTCAGGTACCTGACAGGGCAGGATGCCCGGATGCCTCCGTCCCGAGTTCCACACCGGGAGGCTCGGGTACCCAACCCCCTACACTAGAAATGTGGATACTCTGGACATCATCTACCACGCTCCGTCTCACTTTACTAATTTAGAAACTGAGCCCAGCAAGAGTACCTCCCTGTACAGGTCAGAGCAAGCATGCCATGAACACCCCAGTCTGAGCCGGTCTGGCCCCTTGGCTTAGCTGGGGAATGGCAGGAGAAAGGACAGATAAACAGTCCATGTTACCCCAGCCCTGCTTTAGCTAGAAAAGATGGGATCCCAGGACACTCATCTGGGCACAGCCTACAACCCTAGAACTTGGAGGCTGAGCTAGGAGGATCAAGAATTCAAGGCCAGCCTGGCTGTTCAGAGTAAGAGCCTGTGTTAAAAAAACACACACCACACACACACACACACACACACACACACACACACACTGCAGAACATTCTCTAATACCAGCAGTGACAGGGTAGCATCATTCTTTGATGGCCCCAGGGCTCAGTGGCTCCTAACACCAGCCTTGCCTCTTCTGTTAGAAAAAGCAGGGAATGAACTCAGAGAAGACATAACTGTGAATGAGGTTGGAGAAGCCATACTTGGCTCTGGAAAACTAGGAACACTTGCTGGGGTCCCGCCTTCACTGAAGGTCTCCTCCCATTCAGAGAAATTGGCCCAATCCAGAACTTTCTCTTCTTTTGCCTGAGTAGAAACTGCAAACCAACTGGCCCCACCTCCTTCTCCAGTTGGCCCCACCTCCTTCCCCAGCGGCTCCACCTCCTTCACCATCCTTAGGGATCTCCTCGCTGCAGATGACGGCAGCTCTCCGCACATCCTTAGCTTGCTCTAGCTGCTCTGCCTGAGGACCCTTCGCCTCGCTGGGAGGCTGCCTTCACTCCGCGCCGCTGTTTCCCTCGCTCTCCTTCCCTTCCAAGCTGCTTCTCCTCTTCCTCCTTCATCAGCACTGCGGTGACTCACTCATCACACCGCCCTACGTACTTGTGCACACCTGTTGCCACGCCCCACCCAGTAGTTGCCCTAATGCCGCTTATATTCTAATGCTAATTTGGGGCTCCCAAGATTGGTGCCTCAGAGTCTGTAGGTAAGACACTGAGTGACCCTGCCCCCAGTTAATTTTGATTGGTAAATAAAGATGACAACAGTCAATAAAGATGACAACAGTCAATAGAGACATGGGGGGGGGGGTTAGGTTTCAAGGGTTTGGGGTCAGAAAGAGGAGGGAAGGAAGGAGGAAGAAGCCACAATGGAATAAAGGAAGAATGTGCAGTAGGGGGAAAGGAGAAGTCGCCATAGGATAGGCAAGCCATAAAAACGTAGCTCCAAGGGCTGTCCAATTGGAGTTAAGAGCAGCCCAGATGGAACATAGAAAATAGTAAATTGTCACTCAGGGTTATTGATAGGGAAATAGATTCTATCAGCATGGAGGGTAGGCAGCTGCCCAGCTATCATGATGATTAAAGTTTATTAAAAACATAATGGTGGGCTGAAGAGATGACTCTGTGGTTAAGAGCACTGATCTTCTTCCAGAGGTCCTGAGTCCAATTCCCAGCACCCACACGGTGGCTCACAACTGGCTGTATCTCCAATCCCAGGGAATCCAAATCCTTCTTCTGATCTCCATGGGCACTAGACACACGAATGCAGACAGAACACCCATATACATAAAGCACAGTAAAATAAATTTTAAACCCAAACTCCATATTAGGACCTGGAATATGGATTTGTGGGGTGGCTGGGTCTGTCTCTCCTCCCATGTAGCCACATTGAATAAGTCTCTTTTTTCTGCATTTCACCCTAAGTCTGGTTAGTTTAACTGGCTTATGGAGGAGGGGTGACTGAACCTGGCTTGTTATGGACTCCGGTTGTGACCCAATGACCAATAATAGCACCTGAGTCCCATCACATCTGGTCACCACCAGCAACTGTTCCGCCCTCAAAGTCAGAGGTCCTACCATAATCTTCTGGTCTCAGGACCCCAACTTGTTCCCCCACAAGCTACTGTGATGGAAAGGCTTACCTTTACCCTCCCAGGTTCCATGATCAGGAACATGCCAACTAACAGACAGTAGACACACTGAGAGAAGAAACAGAGCTCAGTTATATATGTATAGTGATGGATGGCCAGAGGTAAAGATTTACATACAAGGCATAATAATATTTATATTATTCTTACTTAATGTGTGTTTGTGCACATGTGTGCAGGTGTCCATGGATTCCAGAAAAGGTCATCGGATCTCCTGGCAGTTGTAAGCCACCCATAGTGCTGAGACCCTGACTCTGGCTTGGAACCCAGTCACAGTCCCTTGTCTGTTGCTTTGAGCTGTGGGAGATGGCTCAGCACTTAGTCTCTGGGCATGTCTAAGAGGGAGTTTGCAGAGAGGTTTATCTGAAAAGGGAGGATCCACCTGAATGTGGCCTGCTTCATTCTCTGGGCTGGGGTCTAGTACTGAGTAACACAGAGACAGTGAGCTGAGCACCAGTATCATCGTTCCCTCCTTCTTGATGCTGGCTGAAATGTGACCTCTGGCCTCATGCTACTGCCGTCATGCATTCCCTGCCACGGTGGACTGTAAACACAAACTGCGAACCAAAACAAGCCTTTCCTTTTCTTCCTTTTTCTCTTTTTAAGCAAGATTTATTTATTCTTATTTTATGCCTATGGATATTTGGCCTTGCATGTATGTCTGAGCACCAGGAGGGTGCAGTACTGGAAGGAGCCAGAAGATGGCCCTGGAACTAGAGTTACAAATGGTTTTGAGCCGCCTTGTGGGTACTAGGAATGGAACCCAGCTTCCCTGGAAGAAGAAGTGCTCTTAACTGCAGAGCCATTTCCCCAGCCCTCAACTCTTCTTTTATCAAACTGCCTTGGCCAGGTACTTTGTCACAGCAACAAGAAAAGTACCTCAAATAAACTGAGAGTAACAGCATGTATCTGGTCAGACCACAGATGGTCAACTAAACGAACATGAGCGGTATCTAGATATTACCAATAACGTGTGTTAGCATTGCAGAGGCTGTGACTTTGGGCTAATCTCTTGTGCTAGGTCCTGCACAGGCACAGGAGAGGTCAAAGAAATGTCCTGTCTGTTCTGACAAAGGCTTAACTGAGATAAAACTTGCTAAAAAAAAAAAAAAAAAAAAAAGCTGTAAAGAAGTTGCTGGCAGGAAGTGAGATTCCTCCAGATCAGTACTTCTTGAAGTCAAGATACACAGTGCTCATCACCTGCGCTACAGTTACAAAACTCAGCTAGTCACAAAATGATGGGAGACTGAACCAGCCGATACCATTCAGAGTGAAGCACAGGACCCCTTTGTGTTGGGAATACATGGGAAAATGGGCTGACTTATCAGCACACAAAGGGAAGGACATACATACTGCCTGTGATGCAGGCATGTATATATACCACATACCTCTCTTGCTTTTTTATGATCTTTTTTTTCCTATAGGGAGTGGGGGGGGAAGGATAGAGGGCACAAAGGATTATGGTAATGAGGAATTATTTGGAGATGGGCACAGAGTATGTGACCTGGGTGACCTGGGTCAAAAGCTGTTGGCTCACAGAACAGACAAAGGCTTTGTGGATGATTCTCGGCCTGGCAGAAACAGAGGCATAGGTGTGATAAGAATCTATGCTGACCGAGTTTTCAGTCCCTCCCTCCCCGAGTTCCCTTTCCTCTTTTGTGGCATCTGCACCTATGAGAGGTGGCTGTGTTCTTTGTTCGGTGGGGGATGGAGCGCGGGGGTGAGGGGGTGTACGGGGAGTCAGCTAGGATGAATGGGGAACTCTGAAGAAAGCTGCACAAAGGGCCTTGTGGGGATTTGAATGAGAAATGGCCTCCACAGTCTCAGGCATCTGAGCCCTTGGTTCCTGGTTGGTTGCACTATCTGGTGTAAAGTTTAAAAGCTGTGCCTTGATGGAGGAAGCATGTCACTGAGGGTGAGCTTTGAGAGTATCAGGAGCCTCCTAAGAGAGGCTAAAGGCAAATAAGTAAGTTTTCTGGAGTTGGCCCACCAGTCAGTCTTACATGGCCTACGACAATGGGTGAGATCTGAGAGGCAAGGTCCCGAGAGACTTCATCCCAGGATTGCTTCTTACTGCTGACATGCCATTTCCTGCCATTATTACATAGCCCAGTGATTCTTGGGCTCCAGCCCACCCTACTGAGCAAATTTCCCGCAGACCAACATGAAGATGAACTTTGATGAATTAGTACTATTTCGATGAATTAGTAACTTTATAGAATTCCTGAATTGATTTAAAGAATTTTAGGAAGAAAGTTTTTCAGAAATGGTTTTAGCTGTTTTGCCAGAAAGATGTAATAAAGTTAGAATCAAGCACAGACTATGCCCCCTTCCTCATAGAATAGTAAGTAAAGGCTGCATAATAGGGAATACAATGAGCTTTCACAATTACACTAGAAAGAGAAATAGGCTTGGGACAAATTTGTGATCAAGGAAAAACATTCATTCTAGGTCAGGTCCAAGGAAGAAGCCACAGGTGTGCACTGTGATAAAGCCAGGCCATGTGAGACTGTTGCTTTAATCTTATAATGAGCTTACAGAATAGAACACTGCTTTGTACTTAATATCAACATCCTTCTGTAACTCCCCTTTTATGTAACATTTTATCTATGAGGTAATTTTCTAAAGAACTTTTGCATGAGAAGGAATAAAGAAGACCAGAGAGGAGGAATAAAGTGTGGCATCTGGGGCTCTGCCCCATCCACCAAATGTATATATGTATATGTCTGTTTGGCTATATGTATGTATGTACACACATGTGTAGGTATATGTGGATTTACCTACAAATATGCATACAAATATACAAACACTTGTGAAGCTGATAAGACAGGTGGTTGGAAGCCGGGCAGTGGTGGCGCATGCCTTTAATCCCAGCACTTGGGAGGCAGAGGCAGAGGCAGGTGGGTTTCTGAGTTCGAGGCCAGCCTGGTCTACGGAGTGAATTCCAGGACAGCCGGGGCTACACAGAGAAACCCTGTCTCAAAAAACAAAAAACAAAAAAGACAGGTGGTTGGGCCGGACTAGAATGTATGTGTGAATGTGTGTATGTCTGTGTATCTTGTCTGTGTAATTGATTTTCTTATTCTTCTTTTCTTTTCTCTCAGCCAGTGAGAGTCCTTAAGCCAGAGAGACAGAAGCCCTGGCAATTAAGCTTTTTTTTCTTTTTGATCCCCTTGCTAACAGAAAGAGTCTATTACCAGAAGCCAATGGCTTCTGGCCTTAGAAAGATAAAGAGTTATAGACAGAAGAATTGCCAAGGATAAATAAACTTTGGCCTCAGCCACTGACTCCATATCTCTCGCAGGACACTGACATGAGAGACTGAAGCTTTGCCCTACTTACAGTTCACTCTCTCTGCTTCTCATTTTTGTTTGGTTCAGATGTGATCTTGCAGCTTCCAGTTCTGCATCCATGACTCCCAGCCATGCTAGACTCTTATCTGTTTAGAGCAGTGGTTCTCAACCTTCCTAATAGTTTGACACTTTAATACAGTTCCCGTGTTATGGTGACTCCTTCCCCAACCACAAAATTATTTCTTGGCTACTTCATAATTTTGCTACTTTTATGAATTATACTGTAAATATCTGACATGCATGATATCTGATATGTGACCCCCAAAGGGGTCACTACCCATAGGTTGAGAACCAATGTTTGAGAAGCATTAGCCTAAATAACCTCTTTTTGTTCTATAAGTTCCCTTGGGCATCATGTCTTATCACAGCCACAGCAAGGTAACTAATACAGACCTGGATTCTGACGAAGGGTCCAAGGCCTATCAGCACGTCCCGATCCAGTCTTTGTGGGATATCATTCTGAACTCCAGCAGACTAGGCTGAAAACCAAAATGCACTCATACATGCAAAACATTAACAGCGTCAGGGTGTATACTGTATATCTGGTTAGAGAAATTAACAGCACAAATGTCCTACCAGTTGCAGTTGGCATGATAGTGGAGTTCTCCATCTTAATTCTTATGCAAAAGAGGCAATTCTGTGTTAGACAATCGGGTATTTTTATACTATTCTGTCTCCTCATCTTGCAGGAGAAGGTATTTCCTTTTCTCCCCTTTTCTTCTTTTGGAGACAGGATCTCATGTAGCTCAGGTTAGCCTCCAGCTTCCTGGGTAACCAAGGGTAACCTGGAACTACTGATCACCAAACCTACCCACTTCCATCTCCTGACTGCTGGGATGTCAAATGTACATAACATGCCTGGCTTATGTGGCACCAGGAATGGAAGCAAGGGCTCTGTGTATACTAGGCGTGCACTCTGGTCCGCTGCTTGAATGAGACTTTGAGACCAGACTCTCCTTCTGTAGCCTAGGATGACCTCAAACTCGTGATCCCCTTGTCTGGATCGTGAGCAGCTGCTTACTGGTTTTGAAATAACCAATCTGGTCTGGTCTACTCCCCACATCCCCCAAGCCTTCTGCCATCTATAAAAGCAGTTCCTTCTCCTTGCCTCTTTACAACATTTATTCCAATTTACACAGTCATTGCCCAATTCCAGAACAGAAAATAAAGCCAATTGAGATTGCTAAACTACGTTGTTGCAACTGTGACCTTTGACACCAGCTTAGAGACATGTGTGGTTCTCCTCGATGACTGACTCGAAGGCCCTGATGATCCTGCTGATGGCTGTCTGCACTGTTGTCTGAGGGAAATACTAAATTCTCATTAGAGGTGGCAGAGGTGGCCATGTCACTGACCTGCCAAATCCCATCTATTTCTCTCTGATGTCCAGATCTTCCTGATTTACAAACAAGGGCAAGTCACTCTCCTAATTAAACTCATCATCTCACCATTGCAGCCAAGAAATATAGAAAGCTACAATAGAATCCTTGCCTGTCCCTCTTGGGCCCTCTTGCCAAAAGCTCTCTGTATCCTCACTTACTAGCTTCTAGCCCCAGGAGCCTTAGTCCATGCTTCTGGCGGCCATGATCACCTCTAGGCAGCTTTGTTTTAAAGAAAGCAATCACATATGCTGAGGGAGAAGGGCTTTAAATGCCATTGATGCTGCTTAGGAGTTATCTCATGGGGGTGGAAACAGAGCTTACGGGAGATCACTTGTCCATCATGCCCCAAGTCTAATCCTAAGTGCAAAAAAAAAAAAAACAAACAAAGAGAAGAACATTGTACGTTGCTTCAGATAAAGTATCCCAGAGAAACCAGCCAAAATGGCTGTCGCCCGCACGGAAAGCAAGCCTTGCTGACCACGATGGTAAGTCCATCTCGAGGGACATTTCGAGTCATCCTTTCCTGCACACTTGCTGCATGACCTCAGACTCAGCCTGCCCAGGAATGAACTACACATACCGTGGTGACTTTGCCTGCATAAATGTGTGTGAGTGTCCCTAATAAAGGGTCCTGGGGAGGAGAGGGGATGAAGAGATGGCTCGTTGAATACGGCGCTTGCAGAGGGCTAGTCAACATTCAACAACCTCCTGCAACTCCAGTTTCAGGGATCTGATGCCGCTGGTCTCCAAGGCTCTCTCTGTACACACACACACACACACACACACACAGAGAGAGAGAGAGAGAGAGAGAGAGAGAGAGAGAGAGAGAGAGAGAGAGAGAGAACATGATATATCTAAAAAATAGAAACCTCGGGACCGGAGAGATGGCTCAGCAGTTAAGAGCATTAGCTGTTCTTCCAGAGAACGAGCTTCAATTCCCAGCACCCACACGGCAGCTCATAACTGTCTGTAACCCTAGTTTCAGGAGACCCTCACACAGACCTACATGCAGGCAAAAACACCAATGCACATGAAATAAAAATAATTTTTAAAAAGGAAGAGAAGCCTCTTGGTTTCTCTGTTTGGGGACACACACTATTTGAGAATTATCTCAGTGACCCTTTACGGGCGTCAAGTGACACCCCTGTTTTTCTCTCTCCCTTCCTGCTTGTGCTCACTGAGGTAAACAAGATACTATTCTCTGATAGCATTCATCGGGTGTAAGATTCCTTAGATTGCCACTGTAGTAATCTGCTGAGATACACATTCCAAAGTCTTAACTAACAGGCACAAAAGTGAGTCAAGAATGTTAGAGGCTGGCCTCTGAGGCAAGCTTGGTAACTGAAGCACAATTGATAGAGCACGTGCCTAGAGTTCCTGAGGTCCTGGTCTAATCCCCAGCCCAATATGAACTGGGAACAAAGGGCTCAAAGGAGCCCTCAAATTTCCTGTCATGTGGCAGATGCCCCAAAATAGTTCAGTAGAACCCCAGATTTGCTTAAAAGAACAAACAAAACAATCCAAAACCTCTAACCTGAAAAAGTCTGTTCTTCAAGTGGCATTATTGATAGATTATGGTTTTGTCCCTTTAAGACTCGGACCACTCTAGGAAGTCAGACTTCATAGCCTGAAAGAAATCAAGCCATCTTCCTTTCTAGAGCTAACAGAGCTAATCTCCTTCTGGGAGGTTTAAAATGCACACAGGTTTCTGTAGGGAAAAAGCAAACCCAAGCTAAAGGGCTAAGCATGTCTCCACGGAGCTCTGACTTCAGTAATGGCAGAGTGTGTCTCCATCTCTGCAGTCCCTAATGTGAAGTCATGGTCAGGTTCCCAGTACCTTCCGTTCACTCTCTTCTCTTATCAGTATTTGCTATTGAAGAACCAGCTTGCCTCAGTCTTAGGCTTAAAGGCCATCTTACAGTAAAGACAAATAGGTTCATTCTTATTTATGGTTAAACTTCTATGTCTCAAGGATTGGTCTATGCTCCCCACCTGTAACCTTAACTACAAATGGATCTGCATTGCCTGTCCAGGAGTGCCAATCATGTCTTTATTTCAAAAAGTTGTTTATAACCATCTTGCAACCCTACCTTTGTTTCAAAATGTTGTGTGTCCACCTAGGACTACCTTGTTATGACGACCTGTGGTTATGACTACCTTGTTATACTCACCTTGCAACCACATCTTTTGTTTCAAAAGGAACTACCTTGTTATGCTTAGAACCTAGTGCTCTTATAATCCCACCTACTTTGCCTGCCAAATCTCCCATTTGGAAACCCTCTACCTCCAGCTATAGAAGCCTTCTCTTTCTTACATCT
Organism: Mastomys natalensis; assembly: GCA_021653895.1. Taxonomy (NCBI): domain Eukaryota; kingdom Metazoa; phylum Chordata; class Mammalia; order Rodentia; family Muridae; genus Mastomys; species Mastomys natalensis. The sequence goes on from JAJTUV010000102.1 coordinate 853,028, forward strand.
AATGCTGACCTCTTAAGCCCTGCCTTAGGGAGAGGCAGCCCATGTACACGAATTAAAAAGCTTGCTTTAATTAATTGATTGCTTTAATTAATTTGGCCATGATGCTTTTAGTGGGTGGTCTTTCCCCTCCCATCTTTGGGATTAACAGCTATGTCTGTCTATTTAACAATAACACCCCAATATTGTTCAACTGAAGAACCCTGGAAGGCAAAGCCAGTCATCATAAGGCAACCCCCAAGTGGTTCAAAAGAACCCCAAATTGCTCAAAAGAGACAGAAGGCAAACAGGAAAGCAAAGTCTGGGTGCCCCAGTGGTAGAGACACCCATCAAAGGCCCAATTTTCTTGAAAATATAAAACAAGAATTGAAACCCATCTTCCTCCTTCACCAGGGGAATAAAGGCAGCTGAGGCTGGCAGAACTGGGTGAGGAAAATGTCGCTGGGAGAAACCACTTCAGCAGCTGCTGGGAACTTCCATGGGGTCAGCTCACTGTGAGTGGTACCCACCCCCGAAATGTAAATGTATCTTTTGTCCCTTTATGGTCACTTTGCTACCAAACTCGAGGGTCACAGCCTGTGTCCTAAGCCAGGTTCAGCCACCCATCCTCAATATGTGAATGAAAAGAGGCAAATTAATAGTGGAAAAAGCAACTGGCAATAGTGGTGCACATCTCTGGTCCCAGGACTTGGGAGGCAGAGACTGGCGGATCTCTGTGAGTTCAAGGCCAGCCTGGTCTACAAAGCAAATTCCAGGACAGCCAGTGCTGTTACGAAGAGAAATCCTGTCTCAAAAAAAAGAAAAAAAAAGAAAGAAAGAAAGAAAGAGAGAGAGAGAGAGAGAGAGAGAGGAGAGAGAGAGAGAAGAAAAGAAAAGAAAAGAAAAGAAAAGAAAAGAAAAGAAAAAGAAAAGAAAAGAAAAGAAAAGAAGAGAGTGCTCTTCTGGCCTGCAGGCATTCATTCAGACTGAGTCTTCATATACAGAAAATAAATAGATGAATAAATAAATCTTTTTTAAAATAGTGGAAAAAGGAGATTTATTCAATGGCCACAGTAGGAAGAGAGACAAAGAGACTCAGAGCAAACTCCCTAAGTGTTCCTTGGGGGCCCTGAAGTAAGGTTAAAGTTTAAATAGGGTCAGAGATTTGTGCATCTAAGCAGTCTGGGTTAAGATACAGCCCCAGACCACTGACCCATCCTTGTATGGACTTCAGTCTCACTCTGCAAGGTTGGCTGGAGAGTTGTTAGAAACCTGTGAGATCTCTTCCTAGGAGTTAAAGTCCTCCTCTTGTTGAGGCCTTGTCCTTCTTCCAAAATGAGATTCCTAGAGAAATTCCCATTTCTATGGGGTGCACTGTTTCCAATGTGTGATAGTCTAACTGAGAGACACAAATGACCTTTTAGAATATCTTCTTTTCTGCCAGCCCATGTAAGGATCCACGAGGTTCAGAGAGTGGGAGAGAGCAAGCAGACACTGTAAAGACATCGGGAGGGAGAGGGGCAGGGTTGCTCAGTGCTTATTCTCTCCTACAATGTTGATTTTCGAAGGTGCAAGAGCCACAGGGACTAGGATCCCCATCTGGTAAATCCAGTCACTAACAGGTGACTGGACTCTGAAGGCTCGGACCACCTTGTAACTTAACCCTTGGCAGCTTCTAGAAAAAAAAAATGACATAATTGGAAGGTGCAGCCTACTTGTAGGAAGGAGGTCACTGGAGCTGCAACCCTGCAAAGGTATTCTCTGACCCCAGGTGCTTTCTACACCCCCACACCTCCCACCCGGCTTCCAGGTTGCAAGGAGGTGAGGTGAGCAGCCTTTTCCACCCTGCCTTTTAGCCTCGGTGTTCTGCCTTATCACAGGCCTAGAGACCTGGAGCCAGCTGACCACCACCGAAAATGATCTCTAAGATAGAAACGGGGGACTAAATAAACACTTCTCCTTTTGTTTCCGTGTTTGTTACAACAGTGGAAAACCTGATTAACACAAAGTGTGAGGTCTTAGTTTTGGTCTTTTACATTATAAAGAAGGAAGGAAGAAGAGGGAAGGTGAAGGGGAAAGGAGAAAGGGAAAGAGATGGGAGAGTGGGGAGTAGACAGGAGAGAGGGTTGGGAGGGGAGAGACCATTTGAAGCCCATGAACAGAAGAAGTCTTGGAGGAGGGCTCTAGCTGAGGACACCTGTGGGAGGAAGGAGTATGAAGAAGGTCCTGGAATGGAAGAGGCCAGGCCTGATTGCAGGTGTCAATCCCACAGATTACAGAAGAAAGAACACAGCCCAAAGCAGGGCCAAAATAATTAAAGCAAGCTGTTTTTTTTTTTTTTTTAATTCATGTACATGGACTGTCTGCTCCTAAGGCAGAGTTCAAGAGATCAGCATTCGATACAGTGAAGATAAAGCTTTTCTAGCTCAGAAGTAAAGGGTTTTCAAATGGGGGATTTGGTAGGCAAGTAGGTGGGGTTACAGGAGCAGAAGGTAAAAACTTGATCACAACAACCTCTTGAAACAAAGTTGCAAGGTAGCCATAACAGGTGATCTGAACAATTGTGGTCACAATAGTGTGGTCATAACAACGTTTTGTAACAGAGGCATGGTTGCCATTTCCTGGAACAGGCAGTCTAGAAGGACCTGTGGTTAAGGTTACAGATGGGACATAGCCCAACCTTGAGCGACAGATTTATAATCATAAACAGGAGTGAACCTAGTTTGTTTTTTTTTTTTTGTTTTTTTTTTGTTTTTTTTTTTTTACTATAAGATGGCTTCAAGCCTAAGAGGAGGCAGACTGGTTTATCTAGATTTGGATGCACAGGGAAGCGAGCGGAATGATGTGGGTAGATAGCAAAGCCAGAGGTGTGCAGCCCTCTGAGCAAGAAGATGCTTTCCACTGCCCTGGCTTCAGCCTTTCACCTGTGTGGTCAGTACTTCTGGCCTTTGAGGCTGCCATGGCTGATCCTCTAGCTGTCTGCTTCTCCGTGCACTGTTTCCTTAGGACCGGGAGACATCCAACATACTGGCAACCCCAACAGGACCCCTGAGACATTTCCTTTCTCTCTTTGCCCATGTGACTCTTTGGCAGCTCCCCACAGTGTGGTCTCTGAAAGATCCTCAGACAAAGCTGCTCATGCTAGATAGGGAAGGAAGCCCAGATTCCTGTAAAACACAGAAGTTAAGGGGCAGTAGAGTGGCACACAGTTCTATTTTGTTTGGATATGTTGACCTGCAGGCATCTGGGGCTTTGAGCTATCAGATGAAGACAAACATTATCCAGTGCTTAGCAGAGAAGCTCTTGTCAGCACAGCTCCTGTGAGCCCTGAGCCTGCAGGTGGCTCTTGTCCCACTGTGAATGAAGCTTAGAATCCAGACCTTGGCCACCAGAGGCCACATCTCCTGACTGGTCAAAGGGCACTGCCTGTGTAGTGGTAAAAGATTGGTCACTGTTCTGACTCCATTCTGCTTCTATTGCCTGGTTTATTCTGAGTCTGTCCTTGGCCTTTCTCATATGCCAAGGACTGCAAATAGGAGGCTGCCCATCACAGCTGTCTCATGAGCATGGACAGATTGCTCTCCTCATGGGGGAGCACTAGCTGGGTCCTATAGAGCTGCCCCTGAGGTCAACATCAGCCAGACCTCACTCGCACTGTGCTTTAGACTACTTGCTTTACATTTTATTCTTTTGTATTACACATGTGTATCGGGGACAAGGTACACATGAATGGAGTCAAAGAACTGCCTGTGGGAGTCAGCATTTTCTTTCTCCTGTGTGGGGCCTAGGGATCAATCGTGGGTTGTCAGGCTTGGTAGCAAGTGCCTTTGCCTGCTGCGGGCCATCCATCTGGGCCACTGCTTGCTTTGTGCCTATGTTTATTCTTACATCAGACAATCCTGAAGCTCTCCACACAAAGGGTTTAGCATGCTGGTCTTTCTTCCTTCCCATGTGGATCATACTGAACACATTTCTTTCTTTCCTTGTCATCTGTCCCTGATTGGAATCCCAAGGTGACAGGTGGCTGGGTCTGGTGTCCTGGGACCCTTACAGTCAGTCAGTCTTCCAGCGTAGAAGTCTGAGGACATCCTGAAAGGGGTAAAAGAGGTAGACAGCTGAGCAGATGTGCGGATGTGAACCCAGTGTCATTGGCCATCAGAGGATTCGGGCCATAAACCGAGTGGCCTGGTTTCACAGTGGGTGTATCCATCAGGTTCTCCACAGCTCAGGGAAGAAGCCAACCAGACTACCATGTCCTCAAACGAGCCTTCCTCTCTCCCAACGACCTAGGATGTGCAATGCTGACACCTAAGACCCAGGAGACTTGAGGGGGTGAGAACATGTGCAGGATGAGGGGACGATGTCCTTTGTCTTGTTTGGTGGATGGCAAGGCCAACTTTAGGAGGATTGGAGCCCTGGGGAATAACTGAGGTCTGAGGACTTGAGGGACAGGAGGAGGAAGAGAAGGGCTGGAGTAGGTCACAGAAGGAGCAAACACATGTGTTATGTCCACACAATGGAATATTATGCAGCCTTAAAAAAGACAGGGCATGATGAGGAAAGGTTGTGTATAGGCAGAAGGACACAGGAGTCATGAAGGATGACATTGTCTCAATTCTAACATGGGTTTTGTTTGGTTGGCTAGTTGGTTGGTTAGCTTCTGTAGCAATATTTGAATTCCACTTTCTGTGTATTGAAGTAGCAGGAACCATCTTTACATTCCAGAAGACAACACATGTGTGATGGTTTGTATATGCTTTGGCCAGGGAGTGGCACTATTAGGAGGTGTGGCCTTGTTGGAGTGGGTGTGTTGCTGTGGGTGTGGGCTTTTAAGACCCTCATCCTAGTTTCCTGGAAGCCAGTATACTGCTAGCGGCCTTCAGATGAAGATGTAGAACTCTCAGCAAATCAGCTCCATGCCTGCCTGGATACTGCCATGTTCCTGCCTTGATAATAATGGACTGAACCTGCAGGCCAGCCCCAATGAAATGTTGTACTTATGAGCGTTGCCTTGGTCATGGTGTCTGTTCACAGCAGTAAAGCCCTAACTAAGACAACATGTTAGCCCTTTGAAGCAATTACTGTAAAACTTGGGCTTTCTTTGTAATTTATTGGCCAGTAGTGCAATAGCAACTAGACAAATAGTCTATACATTTATTGAATTAAAAAAGTGATTTAGAAAAATAAAAGCTTGTTCTTGCCGGGTGTGATGGTCCACGTCTTTAATCCCAATACTCCAGACAGAGGCAGAGGCAGATGGATCTCTGAGCTCGGGACTGGCCTGGTTTTTGGGACAGCCAAGGATACATAGAGAAACCCTGTCTTGAAAAACACAAAAGCAAAACAAACAAACAAGTTTGTTCTTGGGGGATGGATTTTGTCACTTGAACTTCTCCCAACACTTTTTTAAAGGTCCATTTCATTTATATACATATACATATGCTTTGTATGTATACATATATGTATATAAACACACACACGGCCTCTGTGTGTGCCCCAAGGAGGCCAGAAGAGAGCATCAGATCTCATGGAGCTGGAGTTACAGGTAATTGTGAGCTGCCTGACATGGGTGTGGGAATCCAACTTGAGTCCTCTGGAAGAGTGACAAGTGCTCTTAACAGCAGAGCCAGCTCTCCAGTCCCTAAGGTATGGCATCATTTGTTGTTTTGAATGACAAGAGAGAAGCAGCAGAAGGAGAGAATGGACTCCTGAATGTTGTCCTCTGACTTCTACACTTGAGGTGTGGCACGCGTGTGCCTGGACTCACACACTCATCATACACAGAATGAATAATAATAATGAATGAAAATGATGATGATGATGAATAATGAATGACAATGATGATGATGGTGGTGGTGGTGGTGATGGTGATGGTGACTATAATGAGACATGTCTTTACTCCCAGCGCTCAGGAGGTAGAGGCAAGAGAATCGGGAATTCAAGGTCATCCTCGACTATAGAGAGTGTTCGAGGCTAGACTGGACTACTTGATAGTCTGTCTGAACAAAGGGAAGTACATTGTGCACTGGGCACAGCTCAGAACATCTTGCTAAATAAGTCGATCAGGCACACACGTGTGAGCCCATCTGCACGAGGGAAGATTACGGCCATGCTTGCCTAGGTCGGGTTCTTCTTCAGTAAGAACAGTGGCTCTTAGCCCTGGCTGGCCTGGAATGAATCCTCTGTCAACACAGAATTTGGGTCTTCTGAGAAAAAGTGCTGAGGCAGATGACTCTGCTCTGTGGGCCTATGAGTAAGCCCAGCATTGGTCCAGCACTGGCTGATCAATCGCTTATCCACACAAACACAAAATGGTCACCGGTGGCCACATCACACTGAATCTCATCAAAGCCACTGGAGAGAAATCAGGCCAGGAGCTTGCAACACACACAGGCAGATGATGTAACCACTCACCGGAGAAAAGACATCAAACCCAGGAATAAGGCAGCACCCATTCACCACATGAATGGGCAGGTGATAAACTCAAATCGATCAGGGCTTGATTCAGCGCAGCACTCTGTATTTGATCAGCCTTTTGGAACCTTCTGCTAGAACCTATTGGGTACCTTGGCAGCCCGTGTGGGAACAGCTCCGGACTGAGTCCCTTATCTGACCAGTTGAGCGCTGAGTGAGGTCAGCTGCCTTGTATCAGTTCAGCCTCTGGTTCAGTGAAGCCTCTAGAACCCCTAAAGCTGCTTTCCCCTTCTCTTCACTGTTCCATAACCCGTGTTTCACGGGTATGATCTGGGTGTTAGTGATAACTAATGTTTAAGGTTGGAATGGGGGCCTGAGGAGAAGGACAGTCATTAAGAGCACTGACTGCTTGCTCTTCCAGAGGACTCAGGCATGGTTCCTCTTTCAGTGACTCACAAGTGTCTATAACTCTAGCCCCAGGGGATCCAGCACTGTCTTCTGGACTCTGCAGGCAAAACACCCATGTACATAAACATCGGGATGGAGTATAGAGCTGCTGACGGGCAAGCTCACGAGAAAGCAAGGAAATGGAGAGACTGGCCAATTTGTCGTTATTTAATAAATTTTGGCACCGTGGAAAGACACACGGTGTCTGTCTCTGTTAACACCATAGTGGCACACAGCAACGAAATAAAGCCATCAGTCAGATGCACCAGAATTGGACGGCGGAGTAGTGGTTGGTGGGGGCTGGGGAATGGACAGCCAGCAGGGACAAGATCAATGGGTGAAGACGGGAAGAGTCCCGGGGAGGGATCGTGGTGATTGTACATGAATGGGACTCAAGGGAATTGAGATTTACATTCAGAAAAGGTTAGAATTATAACTCAGGCTATGTATGTTTTACAATTGAGACAGAAACAAAGGAATGAATTGCGGCTAGGGCTGGTGGCACAGTCCATGGGGCAGGTAGAGGCAGTAAGACTGTCCGGACTGGCGGCTTGACTCCTATTCTGAGGCATCACTGAGGGCTGGAAAAGGTGTAGGAAGATGAGTAGCCAGTCTGAACCTGAACTGGCTGTAGGACTCTGTGTGCAGGCTCCAGTCACAGATATTCTAGCCCACACATCCCAATACAACTAGATTCTCTTTTTGTCCCAGGCTAAATCAAGCCTGCCTCCCACTTGCACTCCCAGAGGATGATTAAGACATCTGACAAGTTGGCTGAGAACTGAGAACCTCCAGGCAGGCAGGCCCTGGGTGCAGGGTTGGGTAACTGGGTGAAGGAGGCTGGCACATAGTATCCAGCAGGGTGAGAGGAAGAGATTTGTCCTCCACAGCCTCTCACCACCATCTGAACCCTGTGTGGTCAAAGCAGTACACTTGCTGTATTGCTAGTCCTGTAAACACAGAACTCAGCATCTACCTCCCTACTTCCAGAGGTCAGTTCTGCATGCAGTACCTCTTTCTTTTTTGCAAGGCTGGAGAGTGAACTAGAGGCCTCACATACACAGAGCAAGGACTGGGCCTCAGCACACAGTCAGTTCTGATCTCCCCTGATGAAAACTAGCCAATTCCAAATCAATACACAGCCACATTTCCACCATTTCTGCAAACCTCTTGTCACGAGCAAAACCTCCAGTTTTGTTGTTGTTGTTTGGTTTTGGGGTTTTTTTTGTGTGTGTGTTGTTGTTGTTGTTTTGAGACAGGGCCTCACTGTGTAGCCCTGGCTGTTCTGGTACTTGCTCTGTAGACCAGGCTAGCCTCAAACTCAGAGATCCACCTCTGGCTCCTGAGTGCTGGGATTAAAGCAGGCACCACACACACACACACACACACACACACACACACACACCACCAAATAAACCTCCTTTTGTGCGTCTATCTTTTTTGTCCAATTTGCAGCTCCTTGAAATCTGCTGTTCTGTTTTTGTTTGTTTGTTGACAGGGTGTCTTGTAGCCCCCATGTGGTTGATAATGACCTTGCACTCCTCATCTTCCTGCTTGTTTAGATGCATTCTCTCCTTAAGACCCATCCCAGGCTCCCTGCTCCAAGGAACCCTAGGCAGAGCTTCAGATATGGAGCAGGCCATCTGAAGCAGTCAAAACACTGAAAAGAAAGTCCCCAGTATGAAAACATGGCCGTCACCAGACCAGGAGGACACTGTTTATAGCAAGAGAGCCAAACAAGAGGGCCCTGTTTACATTCATCCAGAAATAGATAAACTGAGGAACCCACATTTTTATTCATCTTTGTGCGTGTGTTCACAAATAACTCACAAATGACTGTTTGTGCGTTATAATTAAACTTTAGCAAACAGGCTATATAAAAAATGCAGAATCCATGAATACTAAACAAGTCACAGTGGCTCTGTCTCCTTCTGAGCAGTTCTCAGTCTCTGAGCCAGGGAGTTGGAGATCTCCTGCCCAGTGATATTAACCTTTGCTAAGATTTATTGGAGTCATGCTATAGGCTAACAATCTACTCCTGACATTTGCAAGACCCTGATCTAGGGCTCCTCAGCTATCCTAGCATGTCTGGAGACTTCCTGCAGCCTGAACCACTGCGGAAACCAGGAACCAGCTTGGTCTCTGTCGATTTTTTGTCCTGGGGCTGTGACACTATCTAACAAAAGCAAGCTAAGGAGAGAAGGGATTATTGGGGTTTTTAAAATTACATTATTTTGGGGTGTGTGTGTGTGTGAGAGAGAGAGAGAGATAGAGAGAGAACACAACAGACAACTTGCCAGCCAGAGTTATTCCTTTTTTCCCTCTGAATGGGTCCTAGGATGGAACAACTTAGGTCATCAGCCTTGGCGGAAAGTGTCCTTTTCTGCAGAGTCGTCTTGCTGGCCCAAGGAAAAATGTATTCCAGCTTCAGTCTGAGGGCAGAAGCCATCATGCATTCAGCAAGATTAGGAAGCAGCCAGTTGCATTGCAAACAACCAGGAAAGGTGGGGGTGGGGGGAGGTGAGGAGGAGGGAGAGGAATGCAGATGCCTAGTTGCTTTTCTCCTTGAAGTGTGGAACTTCAGAGGGACAACATGGGTGCCCCAATGTGGCACCTACATTTGGTCTGTGTCTTCCCTCCTTAGGTAAATGAAAACTCCTCACAGACATGGCCAGAGGAATGGCTTCCGTGGTTTAGGTTGTACACAAGTCGACAAGCAAGGTTGTCCACTGTAGTCACTTGAAAAATTACATGAAAATAGTGTGTGGTTATTTTTAAGTCTCCAATAAGCAATGCAAACTCTTATTTTAAAGAGATATGCTTATTTTTTTGTTTCTATGCTTGCGTGAGTCTGCATGAATATATGCATACCACTGGCATAAGGGGCCCTGGGAGGCCAGAAGAGGGCTTTAGATTCCCTAGAACTGGAATTAGAAATGGCTATGAGCTGTCATGTGGGAACTGGGAACTGAACCCCTGACCCCTGCAGGACTGGCGAGTGCTCTTAACAGCTGAAATATCTCTCTAGCCCCCAAATAGTTTCAAACCTAAATTATTTGACATAACTAAATATTAAAACCTTATTTTTCCTATGGAAATAAAAGTCTATTCAAATCTACTATGTCTTCTGTTTCCTAGGCATCTAGTTATAGTGATGGGATCATAGTTTCTATCAGTACCACATAGACTCATAGGCATTATGAACTGCTGCAGAGAAAAGAATGGCCCAGCTCTCATGCCCAGTTTTTGTCAGTCAGTATCACAGTGTATCTTGAGGTAAACACCAGAGTTGTGGAGAAGTGGATGCCTTCTCTCTCCAGAAAGAATGCTTCATTATTCAAAGTCGGACAGACGTCCTGCTATCATGGAGATCTGACATCCCATCCTTCAGACCTGCAAAGCAGTGTGTGTGTGTGTGTGTGTGAGGAGAGAGAGAGAGAGAGAGAGAGAGAGAGAGAGAGAGAGAGAGCAGTAGAACACAGCCCCAGGTCCTGTTTGAAGAGGCACAAAACACATCCAAACACCAAATTCTCAGCACAAAGGGGCAAGTGGGTTAGATGGGGGGGGGGATGTCTGGGCTTCCTGTGGATCTGACAAAGACAGCAGCAGGAATTTCTGCAGGAGAATTTTTTAAGGAGAAAAGGGGGAAGTATGTGTTAGGATGACTTGGTAAGTCCTGATTGGATATGTTAGCCAATGTTTCATTATTATATAGCCAAATAATGAATTTTGATTGATGGATCTTGGTGTTTTGATAGCTGAATCTTGGAGTTTCAGGCATATGGAAGTGGCCAAATAAGGGAACAGACCTTGATGGCTAGCTTTACGAATATAATCCAACAGTTTAGCAAGAGAGAGGGAGGGAAAAGGATAAACCTATCAGGGTCATGTTTGCAATGCTTGGACCTGTTACAGAGCCCTTCACTCTGACTAAGGGCAGAATTGTCACATGCTCTTGTGGGAACAGATGGTGACAAATGGGGAAACTCCCTGAGACCAGAATGGGGAGTTCACTTCAGCACAGAGGTTGTCACCAGCCCACCACACTGCCCACAGAGCACTGGGTTACTGTTATTCAAGGGCCAGCTGAGGAGCTTGGGTGTTAGGCAGACACAGGCCTGGCACGAGGGAGAGGGAAGTGCTCCTAGCACCGTGCTGTCTGCTCTTCACGCTTAGCCTTACAATGAATCACACACATCTGGTTTTCCCTCCGGAGCACTAGGAAGCAGATATAAAGTTCTGGGTGGTTAAATGATGTTTATCAGGTGTGAGGAAGAATGCTTCCTAGTTTCTCTCAGCACATGAGGGTAGGCGAGAAGGCAACGTGTGGCCCTTATATTTTCCTAAAATTCAGACAGAAGAACAAGAGAGAAATATGGACAAAAGGACACATGAGCCATGAGAAAGGATGTAAAACTAATTTTTTCTCCCTAGTTTCAACTCTGTCATAGATTTTACCCTCCGTAATAGATATGGGAATTCAACTCTCTGGGTATTGAAGTACCCATTTTTGCAATGCAAAAGAATCCAGCCTGTGTCGCTCCTTTGAGACATGACTGATTGGGGTAGCTTTTTAATCCTAGTCACCATTAATGCAAAAGGAATTGCATATCACACGTCACTAAACACATGTATCATGTAGCCCTGGTCATCCTGGAACTCACTCTATAAACCAGGCTAACCACCAATTTGAAGATCCACCTGCCTCTGCTTCCCAAGTGCTGGGATTAAAGGTGTGTGCTGCAACATCCGTCTCAAAAAAAAAAAAAAAAAAAAAAAGTATTTTTAAAAGAAATTTGTTCTATGGGGTGAGGGATTTTTGTAACTTATCTTTTTTTTTTTTCTTTTTTTCTTCTGCCTAAAACTGTAGCAAACCATTCTACTATAGGTCCAGTGGTTAAGAGCATATGCCGCTTCTCCAGAGGATCTGGGTTCAATTCCCAGTACCCATATAGTGATTAACTGTCTGTAACTCAAATTCCAGGGATGAGCCAGCTAGTAGGACCCAGGTGGATGGACCATTTCAAACCAGAGCGCTGGAGCGGGCTGAGAAGAAGATGCTTGAGAGTCCAACACTCTCTCCTAGATTCCATGGGCACCAAACATGAATGTAGAACACAGATATTCATGCAGCCAAAACACACATACACATAAAAATATTCAAAATATTTTAACTAAAAAAAATTAGATTACAGAGTCATGTACAAATCGTATTGCTATACATAAAACAAATTGCGAGTCTAAGCCACTTGGTTAAAGATACTTTGTATCAGAACAGACAGGACCAGAAACCATCTAGTTCCCAGCTTTTCCAACTCCTGCCTTCATTGGCACCGGCCAATCACATTTTTTATTTATAAGTGACACTTTGACATGGAAACTTGAGGCCCTCCCTGCCTGGTGTTGCCTTCCTGTAACCCTAGCTACTTAGGAGGCTGAGGCAAAGGGGCTAGAGGCTGAAGTCCAGGCTGAATAACTGAAGGAGACAGCTTGTCAAAAGGAAAGGGCTGAGCAGCCGTAAAGCCTTCGCCTAGCATGCAGGAGGGCCGTGGTTCAGTTCCTACTACTGTAAAATTAAGCAAGGAGCTGAAAAGGTGGCTCAGCGGTTGAGAGCATAATTATTCTTACAGAGGACCAGAGTTGAAATCCAAGCACCCACTCGATGGCTCACAACAGTCTGTAACTCCAGTTCTAGGGGATTTAAGGTCCTCTTATGACCTCCTTGGACTCTGCACACCTGTGGTGCACAGACATACACGCAGACAAAATACATGGGGGGTGGGGAAGCCCAAGTATCTTTTAAAAAGGATGGAAGGAAGGAAGGATGGACGGAAGGAAGGAAGGAAGGAAGGAAGGAAGGAAGGAAGGAAGGAAGGAAGGAAGGAAGGAGGAAATCTTTCCGTGAATTGAAAACGTACAGAAAGCAAAATAAACAACTGCAAAACCAGAAACCCTACAAGAAAATAAAGGAAAGACATTATGTGGACGGTGGCATCGCTCATGTAATAAAGAAAAGGAGAGAGTGCCACGGGCGTGCCATCCGGACTTGAAAGAAAAGGAAATGAAAAAAGGGGCTTCTGCCCAGCAAGCAAGCAAGCATCCAAGCCTAGGATTTGAGAAAGCCCACGAGGGCGGGCATGAGGGCGGGACGTGAGTACAGTACGCCCATTGGGCCTCCACTGGCTTATTTGCATGGTCCGAGCGGGGCGGGGCCTCGGCTGACGTCACCCGAGGACTGTTTAGGCGGCTGCTGCTCCTTAAGCTCAGAGCAGCAACTGGGGGAGCAGAGCTGAGCGGCAGCGCCACCCGGAGCGCCGAGCGCCATGTACGACCCGGAGCGCCGCTGGAGCCTGTCGTTCGCAGGCTGCGGCTTCCTGGGCTTCTACCACGTCGGGGCTACGCTCTGTCTGAGCGAGCGCGCCCCGCATCTCCTCCGCGATGCGCGCATTTTCTTCGGCTGCTCGGCCGGTGCACTGCACGCGGTCGCCTTCGTGTGCAGTCTCCCTCTCGGTGCGTCCACGGCCACTACCCAGGCCTCGCGTGTGGGGAGGGGTTGCTCCACCTGGGAAATCGGTAACACTTTCCGGGGTGCCCGAAGAAACCTGTCCGGAGAGCTCTCACCCTTCCCAGTGTCGTTGAGCACCTAGCTGGAGACCCGGGGCCTGTCACCTGGCGTGGGATTTCCCGGAGCGGGCGGGAGCAGACGCGTTCTCCACAGGAGACTCTCGAGCATCTTCTTCCCGGCGCGCTCTGGCGCTCTGGTTTGAAATGGGCCCCCCACTCGGGTCCTGCTAGCTGGGTCATCCTTGAGCAGCAGGTAACGACGCAGGTTCGCCGGGTCCTCTGATGCCTAAGCCGCAGAAGGTTTGTCCTGTGTGGCTCTGGCTAGTGTCCCATGGTGGGTGCCGCCAGGAGGGGCAGAAAGCACCCAGACTAGAACACCCTTGGTGGTAGTCCAACCCTTCAGTCGCCTTTAGAGGTGGCTGCTGGGGGCGGGGTGCGTGGGTTAGAGAAGTATTTGGAACACACCCTAGAAGCTGGGATGGGTTCCCAGACAGGTCTAGTGCCACCCTCTCCTGTCTTCACTAGCCTGGACAAGCGGCCTTCCCAGATCGATGTCACTGGCAGTGACATTCTGGGCATTTGAATCTTGGCCTAATTAAACATTTGCCAGTGCACCCATGAGCGAGAGGAGGCGAGTTTACTGTCTCCTCTCCCCCGAACTACTAGGATGTGATGCCCTCCCTCCCCAGTGTCATAGCTGGATGCTTTTGAGATTGTGGGCGGGGCTTGGCTAAGTGCCCACGGGGGAACAGCTGACACCCAAAGGTCCCCAGGCTGCATGATAATGTCCCCGCATCAACCTTCATTGATCTGGGCCTCTTTAACACTTTACTCTTTGCTCTGCTGGCCACAGACAGCAGGGAGAGACTTTGGCAGGCAGGGGGAAGCTCCTGCTGATGAGCCGAGCTCTGCCATTGGGTAGGATCAGTGAGCAGACCCTGAGCTGATGAGACTCAGGGATTAGATGATAAGCAATCTGGCTGTGTGCCTGCTTGTCCATCTTCCCCAGTGAGGGAGGGAGCCAGGAGTAAAGGGCAATAAAAAAATGGCCTCTGGGGAGACTAGATCAGCCCAATGGCCATCGCACATCCTGGGCTTCAGCACTAAAGGCAGTGAGGGCTCTGAGCCCCAATAAGGATTGATGATTACTGGGGCAAGGTTTAAATACATTGACCCCAGGAATCTTAAGTACACCCACTTTCATACGGAGCATTGGTTCTCAACCTGTGGGTCACAACCTCTCTGGGGGTCTAGTGACCCTTTCACAGGGGTCACAACCCTTTCCCAGGAGACCTAAGACCACTGGAAAACAGATATTTACGTTATGATTCATAACAGCAAAATTACATTATGAGTATCGACGAAAATAATTTTATGTTTGGGTGGGGCACCAAAACATGAGGGACTGTATTAAAGGGTTTCAGCGTTAGGAAGGTCGAGAACCACTGATAAAGAGGGGTGTTTGTAACTGCACAGAAGACAGGGGTAGCCTGGGGCTGTCCTGTCAGGTCACAGAGAGGGCAAAACTACAGATTAGCTCCAGTGGGAGCTGCTAAGGTGCATTGCCCGGGGCTTGGAATGGGCACAGGTGTTTGGGGCATCTGAGTGTTTGGCTAGACTTGGCAGAGGAGGTAGGTGCAATGGGCCACCGGTGTGTGAGATCATCTTCAAGCCAGGCTCAGCAATGGGGCAGGGTTTGCTGGGAGTCAGTTAGAGTTGGATCAGGCTGGGATATGCCTGTCCTTTTGGAACCAGGATTCATGTTGTCGTAAGTGCCAGGGCAGAGTGGATTGGCCAAAGGGGGCTGGTCTGGAGAGTGAGGGCAGATGGAACATGCGTATGCCTTATACCTTCTGTGCCATCTGGGAAGTCTGGGCTTAGAGGCTTACGTGGAGACCAGCCACTTAAGCAGCCTCTTCTGGGTTGAGCGTTTTATAGATGTTATTTTACTCCATCCTTTCTGTCTCCAAAAGTGAAGACATTTTTACTGTCCTTGAAAAAGGCAGTCTAGGCTGCGGCGATGCCTCAGTGATTGAGATCACTTACAGCTCTCGCAGAGCAGTTGCTTATCAACTGCTGACCACCTATAATGCTAGATCCTGGGGAAGTGATGCTGTCTTCTGGCCTCTGTGGGTCTTTGCACACATGTGGTGCACATAAGCTCCTGTACACATACGCATATAAATAATCTTTTTAAAAATTTTAAAGTCAATCTGCGGTCTAGACAGATGGCAGAGTGCCTTCCTCTGTAACGGGTGGAGGTCATTTCCACATGTCGGCCCGGGGCCTGCATTATTTCTTCTGTACCTTCTGATGTTGAGTCCATTTGTGCCAAGGGTGGAGCGCTCATGTGTTGGTGGCTTGTGGCTTTATGGACACACAAGTGGAGTGTCTCATGTGCATGGACCACTGGAAGGCCTATCCCAGCACCATCCAAGAAATAACACCGCACACCATACAGGCTATTTTATATTTTTTAGTTGCTCCATTGAATAAAGTCAGACAAGGGTGAAAATGATTTTTTGAGTCATACCAAGACTATTACCACTTTGTAATGACTCTAATTACTGTTAATGAGATAATGTCATCTAGTAAACCTTTGGAATCACCGCCTTGAATGTACCCAATCATGACCAAAACACAGGATGTGCTTTATGGTGTCTTAACTGGGACCAGCAACAGTTTAAGAGTTCTGTGTGGTTTCTGTTCTCCGATGTGGTACCCTGTTCTATGTGTTTGTCCTCTGTCCCCAGACCACATAATGGAGATCCTCATGGACCTCGTACGGAAAGCCAGGAGGCGTAACATCGGCACCCTCCACCCGTTCTTCAACATTAACAAGTGCGTCAGAGACGGGCTGCAGGAGACCCTCCCAGACAATGTCCACCAGCTCATTTCTGGCAAGGTTTACATCTCACTCACCAGGGTGTCGGATGGAGAGAATGTGCTGGTATCAGAGTTCCGTTCCAAAGATGAAGTGGTAGATGTAAGCATTTTGTCTCCCTGGGTGTAGTCACATGAAAGAGCAGCACAGGGCTGTCATTGTCTCACTGGACCGGGGCCATGGGAATGCTATACATTAGGGACTTTGTCTGGTCACCCAGAAGCCTTATCATACCAGGACTCTTTAATACTCTTAATTTTTCCAGTGCTGGGATGGGAGATAGGACCTTGGTCATACCAGGCAAGTGCTTGACTGTGCGGCTGCACCCTACCACAAGTTTTTTTTTTTTTTTCTTTTTTTAAGACTCAGAGAACTGGTTCTGGGTGTGCCCCACACCTCAGCATATGCATGTTATGCAGTAAGGTTGGCTTTTTGAATGAAGCTTCTCCAGGGTAGGACCATTCTTGTTTGTTTCTATCAAGATCTTGCACAGAGAAGATCATTTTTGCCATATCAAAATGCCATATTTGCATTTTTATAATATATATGTGTGTGCATATACATATAATGTGCTTTTTATAGTTCTTGAATGAATGACTGCATTTGAGTGAATGTGACTCCCTATGAGGCTGTACAAGTGTCCAGCAGCCCTGAGTGCAGTCTGGTCCTCCATTCGAATTTGTAGTAGCTTCTGAATTGCGGATACCTCTCTGTTCTCAGTGGACAGTGTGTTGTCGAGAACATTGATTCTCACAGTGTGGTCTAGGGAGCCACTGTTCTGTATGGCCTCCAACTGGCTTCAGGAGAGCTCTGAGGGAGGGCGCAGGGTCTTCCTGTAGAGCCTAGGTAGGATGTATGATTCTAGCCCCTTATGCCACCAAGTCAGCAATGCTGTGGTCAGCCTGGGGATCAAGGACAGAAGATGGAACTGTATGAACAGTAAAGCTAAGGGGCTGGCATTGCTGCTAAGACCCAAGGGCCTCAAATACAATCGTGAGTGTCATTCATTCACCCAGGTATTAAAAAAAACCCTACTGCTACCAGGAGGCAAAGGCAGGTGGATCTCCGTGAGTTCAAGTCCAGCATGGTCTACAGAGCGAGTTCCAGGACACCCAAGGATACAAGGAGAAACTCTGTCTTGGAAATACCAAACCAACCAACAAAAACAAAAAAAAAAAAAAAAAAAAAGAAAAAAAAGAGACAGAACCTACTGGTGGCAGAGAGCATTTCACTTCGCGCCACTTGGGAGGCACTGTGCCCTGGACTATTATCTTTTTCTCATAGGCCGGTGTGCTCCGTTCAGCCCTCTCCGGACCTAATCCCTCCTCAATACCAAAGAGTGAGGTAAGCCTATGGGGTGCAGGCAGCTGATTTTTGGGCCCCATTGGTAGGCATGTGCTGGCTATCTGACTCCTATCTGTATCTAACCCAGAGTGTGGATCTCTCAGTTCTCAAGGTATCCCCCAGGTAGGAATGCGCCAGACTAGGCTTTCCCAGTAGGACTGGCACAGACTTACACCCCCCGAGGAGTTTCCTCCAAGCCTCCTGTCTGCTGAAATGCTTCGGGGTACACTGAGCTTAGCTCCCTTAATCTGCTCTTGAGCACCCTAGGAAGCCTCTTGGTGGCCTAATTTAAGTGTAAGATGCTTAGGAGTTAAATTACTCTTGTTAGGTAGTTGATTTTCATGCGAATATGGGCTAGCTGTCTATTTCTTTTTTTAATCTTGTAGACAGGATCTTTCTAGGTAACTTTGGCTAGAATTCTCTAGGTAGACCAGGCTGGCCTTAAACGCACAGAGACTTGACTCCACCACCTAAGTACCAAGACTAAAAGACAAGCAAGTGTCATCATACCCAACAGTGAAACAATCTACATTTTCTTTTGTTGTTGTTTAAGTTTCTTGATATGTGTGAGTATCTGCCTGAGTGTATGTACCATGTGTGTGTTCTTTGTGGGAATAGCCCAGAACTAGGCTGCTAGGGACCCTAGTGATTAAGCACATCTTTGACCTTGATACTGGTCCCCAGTTATCTTGTGACATAATATAGGCATGTGATCTTTCCAGAACTAAGTGGAAGGGACCTAGGAGCATTATGGTGATGTCCCTACACTCCTTAGAATACACTCCTAGATTTTCCTCTAGACAGGAAAGTCAAGAGTTCAAGGCCAGCCTTAGCTATATAAGACTCTGTCATGACACAGTGACTTCCACAGGTAATCCTAGCAATCAGGGATGGAGGCTGGAGGGTCATGAGTTCAAGGCCAGCCTGTAACCCCCTTTTCAAAAGAAAAGTATTACAGGAAACCAGGCTCAATTGAATACCTTGTCCTAGATCTCCCAAAGGTTTTGAGTCTCCTTGGTGCAGGGTTCATATCACATACTATCCCCAGTACATATAATACCCTTTGTTTATATGGTCCCTTTATGCACACAATAAGGACTCACCTATCTATGGATGTCCACCCGGCACTAGGACTTGGGAAGCATACCATGGAGTGGACTGTCATCGCCATGAGTCTCTTTGCCTGGCATGGCGACATCCTTTGCAGCAAGACACAGCAACCTTGAAAGTCAGGAAGAAGGCTCCTGGCAGAGTGGTTCTTGTAAAACCACTTAAACACGATATCCTCCCTCTCCCCTTCCTACAGCGGTATGTGGATGGAGGAGCGAGCAACAACGTCCCTGTGCTAGATGCCAAAACCACCATCACGGTGTCCCCTTTCTATGGTGAGCATGACATCTGCCCCAAAGTCAAGTCCACCAACTTCTTCCATGTGAACATCACCAACCTCAGTCTCCGCCTCTGCACCGGGAACCTCCATCTTCTGTCCAGAGCACTCTTCCCATCCGATGTGAAGGTGAGCCGGGTGCTGGGGTGCCACTCTCTGTCCCCCAGATAGCTGAGGACACTAGGTAGTCCCTCCATGAGCGGACAGAAATAGATTATGCCATGATGGTGACTCAGAAAGGTTGCTATCCTAGAGCTGGGTGATCATCCCCCTGGTCACAGGCTCTACCAGGGATCACATGGACAGACGTTGAGTTCAGACTCACCTTCAGGGATTTGGGGCTAAGAAGTCATGGGAAGGGGATGGTATCTACATTTCTTTTCCTGTGGTTATGGTTTTTTTTAAAAAAAAAAAATCCCGCCAAAAGGAAGTTTTCTGGAAAAAAAAATTATTCAGTTCAAGGTAAAATCCACGATATCTGGGAAGCCTGGAGCTTGTAGCAATTGGTCACACAGAGTCCACAATCAGGAAGCAGGGTGTGATGGATGTGTGCCCAGCTCCTCTTCTCCAGTGTAAAACCCAGGATCCGAGCCTGGGAGTGGAGCCACTCACAGTGGGGTGGGTCTTCCTGCCCCAACTAACACAGTCATGATAAAATCCCACAGGTGTGCTTAGAGTCCCATCTCCTAGGTGAGTCTAGATTGTATCAAGTCAACAGTTGGCACTACCCATAGAAGGGTAGGTGGGTGATACATACCTGTATTCCAGCACCCAAGAGCCTGAGGCAGGGGGGTGGAAAGCTTGAGTTAAGTCCGGGCTTCCTGGAAAGACCCTTCCTTAAAAAACAAAACAAAACAAAAAATTGAGGAGTGGAGAGATGGCTCAACAGTTAAGAACACTGACTACTCTTCCAAAGGTCCAGAGTTCAATTCCCAGCCACTACATGGCACTCACGACAATAATAGGATCTGATGCCCTCTTCTGGCATGCAGGCATACAAGTAGGCAGAGCACTCATACATAAAATACACGATAAATAAGTAAAGTTTAAAAAAAGGTTTAAAAAATGAACTAGAAAGATGGCTTAGAGGTGAAGAACATTTTCTGTTCTCGTAAAGGACCTGAACTTGATTCCTAATGCCCACAATGGGTACACAAAGCCTGTAACTCAAACACCAATGCCTGTGGCTTCTATGAGTACCTATATACACATGAACATACCTATATATGCTGGGCAATGGTGGTGCCCATCTTTAGTCCCAGCACTCAGGAGGCAGAGGCAGGCAGGTCTCTGTGAGTTTAAGGCCAGCCTGGTTTACAGAGCTAGTTCCAGGACAGCCAGGGCTACACAGAGAAACCCTATCTCAAAAACAAAAACAAACAAAACCAACCCCTCCACCAAAAGAAAATACATATTAAAAAAATAAAAAATAAATCTTAAAAACACACCCACAAACAAGGTGTGGTGGTGCATTCCTTTAATCCTAGCTCTCAGGAGGCAAAAGCAAGTAGATCTTTGTGACTTTAAGCTAGGGCTACAGAAAGAAACCCTGCCTCAAAAACAAACAAACAAAAAACCAAGGGCCCTTAAGATGGCTCAATGTATAAAGGTGCTGGTTGCCAAGTATGAGGACCAAGTTCATTCTTGGGAACCCACAGAGCAAGAGAAAGTAATTTCCTGTAAATTGTCCTCTGATTTCCACATACACACGTGGACACACACACACATTAAATATTTGAAATGAATCAGGCAAGGCCCCAGACATTTGGATTTTCCTTTCTTTCTTTCTTTCTTTCTTTCTTTCTTTCTTTCTTTCTTTCTTTCTTTCTTTCTTTCTTTCTCTTTTCTTTCCTTTTTTTTTTTTTTTTGTGAGATTGAGGATGGAAGTCATGGCCTCACATATGCCAGGCAAAGGCTGAGCACTGAGCCACGCCCCCAACCCTCACTAGTGGATTATGGGTAAGGCCTCACCTTCATGTCCTCAGTGGTAGGTTCTGGGCAAGAGCTACACGGATGAGCTATGCCCCCAATTCAGAACTCTTTTCATGTTGGTTCCTGACTCGATTCCAATTTACACTGTGTCAAGGAGCCACCACAATCAGGGGGTTCCCTTTTCTGATAGGTCCTTTAGTGCAGCGACCATATCTCCACAGGTCTGTTGAGAGAACCTGGCCATCTATACCCAAGTTTCTCACCAATCATGATGCTCAATGGTGATCATCCAGGGACAGTTAGGGTAGTACCATGTTGGCTACAGTGCCAAGGCTTAGCCCCAGGCCGAGGCCGCATGGAATACTCACTGCTCCTGCTGACAGAGTATCTGTAGAGAAGACATTGGACCTGAGACCTGGGGAAGCACAGAGTTAGGTAGACCCTCTCACGGGGCCTCCAAGCCTTGGATGTCCTAGGTCCTTAGAGGACATAGCAGTCACAGCCCAGTGGTTCACCTACCTGATTTGCTCCAGGTGATGGCAGACCTGTGCTTTCAAGGGTACCTGGATGCCTTCCGGTTCCTGGAGGAGAACGGTAGGTCCTGGCTGGGGGTTACTGCAGAGTCTTTCAGTTCTGTCATCCAGGCTTGTGGCCTTCCCTGAGACTCACTTTACAAGCTTCTCAGCCCTGAGGGATAGGGAACTTTTGCCATATTTTAGATGACTGGGGAGGAGAGGCCAGTAGGGCAGGGGCAGCCATCATGATACAGAGCTGGGATGTGAACCTGAGAAACCTGACAGCACTGTGGAGCCCCTCCTCTGCAGGCAGCTTGGTTTTCTTTGAGCTCTTTTGTGAGCCCGTAGCATAATGGACTGTGTGACAGGGCTCGGGGCCGTTTCCAGATGAGGGTGTCAAAATCTGCTCCCTAGCCAAATGTGGATTCCACCCAGATGAGACTTCTTCCCATCAGGCACCTGACCCTGAGTCATCCATCCTGCATGACCAGGTTGGGCTGTGCATATGTAGTTACACAGTGGGATGGCATTTTGACATTGTGACCGTCTTAGTTTACACAGGTATGTGCTATAATCACACAGTGAGGAAAGCCAGCCCTTCTTAAAACACGTCCATGCCATAAGCCAGGCCTGGTAGCATGGGCCTGTCAGCTCAGCTACTTGGGAGGCTGAGGCAGGAGGATTGTAGTTCAAGACCTAGCTTGGTTGACAAGTGAGCTGAAAACCAGCTAGCCTAGGCTACTTAGTGAGACTTTGTGCATATGTGTGTGTGTGTGTGTGTGGTATGTATGTATGTATGTATGTTATATATGTGTGTGTGTGTATTTATATATGTGTGTTATATATATATGTGTTATATATATGTGTGTGTGTATATCCATATACATATATGGCTAAGGCTATAGCTCAGTGCTAGTGTTAGTGTACATGCCTAGTATATAGAAGGCCCTGGTTCAGTCCTCAGGCCCATCAGGAAAAGAGGGAAAGAGGAAGATAAAAAAGGAGGATTAGTAGAACATTTATTTGTCCAGCATGTGTGGCTTAGAAGCACATTTATGGAGACAGAGGAGAAGATAGTTTTTAAGGACAGATGTGCATTCATTACAGAATGCATTCCTGTATGCGGAACCAGGTCACCACAGGGCCACGGCAAGAGAGTCTTAGAGCCAGCCTGAGCTATCTAGTGAGACCTTGGCTCAAAGGAAAGAAGCAAAAAGCACAAGAGAAGAAGAAAGACAGAGTCAAAGAGAGAAAGAGAGACGGGGAATGGATGTGGCACTGCCTGCCTCTCGGTACTTGACAGCCATGTGACACAGGGTTTTATCTTGGATACCAGAGCTGGCTCTGCCAAGTAATGGCTGTGTGACTTTGAACAAGCGTCTGTGCTTGTGATTCCTCAGCTGACAGTTGTCTTAGTTGGGGTTTTATTGCTGTGAAGAGACACCATGGCCATCGCAAGTCTCATAAAGGAAAACATTTAATTTCCTTCACAAAACATTCCATTTTTCTGAAATGGCTTACAGTTCACAGGTTTAGTTCGTTATATCGTGGCAGGAAGTATGGCTGCTGTCCAGGCAGACATGGTGCAGGAGATGGAGCTGAGAGCTCTACATCTGGATTGGCAGGCATCAAGGAGAGACTGTCACACTGTGTGTTGCGTTGCTTGAACATATATGACCTCAAAGCCGGTCTCCACAGTGACAGTGACATAATTCCCATAACAAGGCCACACCCACTCCAACAAGGCCACACCTACTCCTACAAAGCCACACCGTAAGAATCAAACACTTGAGTCTTTGGGGGCCATTCCTATTCAAACCACCACACAAGTAGACCCCGATGATTCTGGTAGCTGTTGAATGACCACTGACTGCTGTTGTTCAGGGCCTGGACTTTGTGCTCATCCTGTGAGAGAAGAGTTATTTGTTCACTGTCATATTTTACTTTAAAGCTTGTGAACAACAGTTGCAGAGAGAATCTTACACAGCTAGAGAGTGAGCTAGTGAGCCGGGCAGGAACCACAAACCGCACTCCCATCTGCCCGACTGCACACACCACACTCCTCTCTGTTCTGCCGAGAAATCACAAGCACAGACGCTTGTTCAAAGTCACATGGCCATTACTTGGCAGAGCCAGTTCTGGTGTCCCTTAACCCACACCCTGCATGGGATTGTAGCAAGTGTGAAGTTGCTGTGTTGGCAAACCTTCCCGCTGTCAGGAGCAGACTGGGGGCGGTAGATGATCACTGTCTCCCATCTATCCCTTCACGGGTATCTCCGTGTTCTCTGCAGGCATCTGTAATGGACCACAGCGCAGCCTGAGTCTGTCCTCGGAGGACATGGTGCCAGAAGCCTGCTTGGAAAATGGCAAACTTGTGGGAGACAAGGTGCCAGTCAGCCTATGCCTTACAGCTGTGCCCTGTGACGAGAACATCTGGGAGATGCTGTCCCCCAGCTTAGCACAGGTACTGCTATTCTGGGGCAGGATGAGACCAGGGTGTGCCAGTCAGTACAAGAGACTGGGCCGCCTGCTGTTTGTGAGGGGGAAAGGTACCACTTGTCCCACAAGAATTCTCTGGGGCTATGGGGACAGGCCATAGGGACATCTCCATCTACTACACAAGCTGGCCATTGCCACCCATCCCTGTATCTTCTGCGCCTCCCTTTCCTCTTCCTATCCTTAGAGCTCGTGATCAGGAGGACAGCTGACGCAGTTGAGCCCAGTGTTACCCACACAGGCTCCAGCCCAGCAGCCAGGCCCAGGCCCACCCTGCCAAACTGCCTTCCCACTGCCCCCAGCTATGTTAAAAGCCGTGGATATGAGGGAGGACCTGGGATCCAGCCTCGGTCTCCAAACTCTTCATTCAGAATGTCTTTGGAGTCACTGTTGTCTTCTTGTCCATCTGTCTGTCTCTCCTTAGCTCCCTCGTTCTTCAACCATAGTTTTAAACCTCCATGTGATGTATTTTATCTTATTGGCTATCGAGTAGATTCCAAATGTTCTAAGTTTCTGTGTACCTCCAAATTCCTGCGCTGACAGCAGATTGGGGGGTGGTTCTTAGGAGGTGAAGTCACTGGTCCAAGGCAAACCTTAGCTACATAGTGAATTCCGAGTCAGCCTGGGCTACATGAAATTCTATCTCAAGAACAAAAATAATTCTCTTACTGAAATCCAAGCCCCCAAGGGTATGGTGTTGGGAGGCAGGCATTGGAACAACTCCTGAGGGCAAGGTCTTCCAAATGAGACTGGTGCTGTAAAGAAGGCCAACCCAGCCAGGCTGTGGTGGCTCACACCTTTAGTTCCAGCACCTGGGAGCCAGAGGCAGGTGGGTCTCTGAGTTTGATGCCAACCTGCTCTACAGAATGAGTTCTAGGACAGCTAGAGCTATATAGAGAAAAGCTGTCTTGGGAAAAAAAAAAAAGAGGGTTGGAGAGATGGCTCAGCAGTTAAGAGCACTGACTGCTCTTCCAGAGGATCCAGGTTCAATTCCCAGCAACCACATGGTGGCTCACAACCATCTATAATGGGATTGATACTCTCTTCTGAAGGCAGCTACAGTGTACTCCTATACATAAAATAAACAATTCTTAAAAAAAAAAAAAAAAAGAAAGAAAGAAAGAAAGAAAAGAAAAGAAAAAGAAAAGAAAGAAGAAGAAGAAAAGAGGGTCAATGGGTATCCTCCAGTCCTTTAGTCCACAGAAGTGCAACCTGGGCCTTCACCAGACACCAGTGACTGCTGGCATCGTAACAGTTGGCCTTCCAGCATTCCAATCTGTGAGGAGGCTGTGTTTGTTGTTTATAGAAGTGGCTGGGTAACGGTGTGACAGTGGTCCGATCCACCAAGTCAGACAAGTCAGACAGACGAGTCCACAAACCAGCTTCCTGCTTGGCCCAGGACAGGCTCAACCTTGAATGGAACCCAGTGTCTGCCCTCCAGGCAGTAGCTGTTCAATCGGAGGTATCAGGTCATCAGGGGAAGACCGAGCCAGCTGAGGAGTGCGGGTGTTGTCAGGGAAGTCCCTCAAACTTATCTGGAATTACTGAAGAGTCATAGACCTAAACATGTGCCAATAGCGGGGAGGAAGAGTGGGGGAGGGGGAGCGAGTCTCACCATGTAGCTCACACCAGCCACAAACTTGAAATACCCCTGCTTCAACTTCTCAATTGCTGGGATTAGAACTACCACACCTGGCTTGAGGCAGGTTCTGATTACCTCAGCATCACCCTCGCTGTGAGAGAAACAGCTCACAAGGCCCAGCGTGTTTGATCTGAGCAGCTGCTGGCCCTTTGGCTCCAGGCTTCCTGCCTTTCAAAGCCATCTGTGCCCCATCAGAGAGAGGGCTTGAATCCTGGTATTCTCAGGAGTCGTTCAGACTTATAGTCCCAAATTGCCTTTTTCCAGCTCTGAGTGAAGCGATTAAGGACAGGGGAGGCTACCTGAGCAAAGTCTGCAACCTCCTGCCCATCAGAATCCTATCTTACATCATGCTGCCCTGCACTCTGCCCGTGGAGTCGGCCATCGCTGCAGTCCACAGGTGAGCATCCAGGCATGGTGTGGTAGCCAGTGAGCTGAGAGTGGTGTCAGCCCAGGCTGGCGTATGTCACAAGATGGAGCCCCTGGGAGAGGCCCTCCCTCCTTGAGCCATGGCTATATCCGCAGCATAGTGTACGCTCTGAAGGCATCTGGAGACTCATGGCTTTTAACTATCATCGGGTCCTAGCCATTCGTCATCTCCTGGGGAAACTAAGAGGTAGAAGCCACCACTCTGTAGCTACCGAGCTGGTGAATTAGAAGGCCAGGCCTAGAAACAGGTCCTTGCTGTCCCTTGGGCCTGTGTTTAGAATCACTGTACTCAGCTGAGAGGCCCATTCCCCTCTGGCCATGGTTACATGATTCGAGTCAGAGGCAGTAGTGAGGTGATCCTGGAACTTGGGAACGGGCTCCCTCTCAAACAGCACAGCAGGGCAGCAGCTCCGTTTAGTCGTCAGAACAGCAGGTTCAACATCTGGCTGCATCCCTTCCACAGCTATGTGGCCCTGGACTAATGAAGGTGCCCCTCTGGGCTTCAGCTTTCCTTCAAAGAAGCAGAAGATTGACTGTGAGGTCCTGGGTGTGAAGTAGTGTGCTCCCGTGTCCAGTTAGCAGCGGCGATTTGCTTTCAGGTTGACTTCCCTTGCTGGAAACTTCTGAGGGTTTGGTTTTGTTGTTGTTACTTTGGAATTCTGGGTATTTGCACAGACTTACCAGTTAAGCAAGTTCAAACAGGTAAACATCTCAGAAATGTTTTGAGTATCACACCAGTGCTCAGAATGTTTCAGACTTTTATACTGGGTGTGGTGGCACACACCTGTGGTCCCAGCACTCTGGATGGAGGCTGAGGCAGAAGGTCAGGAATTCAAAACTATCCTGGGCCATAGAGTTAGTCAAGGCCAGCTTGGGCTATGTATACAGACCCTGTCTCATAACCAAAATGTGTCGGGGAATGTAGCTCAGTGGTTGAGTGGGTAGTTGGCATGGTTCAATCCCCATGCTACCATTAGGAAAGAGAGAAGGAAGGAAGGAGAAAGAGGAAGGGAGAGAGGGAAAGGGAGGAAGAGAGGAGAGGGGGAGAGAACAAAGGGGGTGAGAAAGGGAGGAGGGAGAGGAAGGGAGAGAAGGAGAGGGAGAGAGGAAGAAGAAAAGGGGGAGAAAGAGAGAGGGAAAGGAGGAGAAAGAGAGGAAGGGAAAGAGAAGAGGAAGGGAGAGGGGGAGGAAAGGAAAAGAGAGAGAGGGAGAGGAAGAGAGAGAAAGAGAGAGAAAGAGAGAGGAAGTGTGTTATTTAGAGGTTCTGGATGTGCCATTTGCCCTGGACCTCTCCTGGTGTCCTTGTTCCGTCCAATCTGGGCCGGTACCTCATGGACATGACCCAACCCAGCCCTTTCATTTCTTTGGATCCTGTCTCTTTTTCTTGGCATTCTCCTTTGTTTTTCTGAAGCGGAGCCTTCCTAAATCCCCACAGAAATAGCAGTCTGCCAGCATCCTCAGAGCCTCACCTGTTGCCTGCCCCTGACTGCTGGGCAGCTGCTCACAGACCTGCGGGCACAGTCTGTCCTCTGAGAGCCTAGCTGGGGCTCCATGCGATTAGTCATGACTTCCACCTGTTCTCCTCTGTGGCCTGCAGGTTCTGGTCTTTCTGCCCCTCCTCAGCCAGTCTTCCACCTGGTTCTGACTTCTGAGTGCTCGGGTGAAAGGCGTGCACCATCGCCGCCTGGCAGACAACCTTCTCTTTTCTACATATTTCAGTCCTTTGGCTTTTGGCCTCCAATCTGAAGTCTTCTCAGATTTACCTTCTGGTTCTACTCTCTGGGTTTTACATTGCCTGAGTGAACTTATCGCTTGACTGGTCTTTCTTTGATTCCTTATTGAGCGTTTCTCAGCTTGGTTGTAAGGCTGGGAGAGCCATTGGGGTGGTGTCCTGTGGAAAGTGGTGTGTCCTGTATGTTGAGGGTGTTTGACATTTAGCTGATGCATTGTTGATTTTGTGTTTTGTGTGTGAGTGTGTGTGTGTGTGTGTGTGGTTTACACAGGTCTCACTGTTTGAAGAGACAGGCTGTCCTGATTTTGATCCCCTTGCTTTCAGCTCTAGTGATAGATGATAATATGCACTTGTGTTTGGTGGTGTCCTGGCATCACCTTTTCCAGCCATTTGCAGGGCCACATCCTAATTTGGATCGTCATGAGGACCAACCTTTCAGATGTTCTCTTTCCCTTCCATTGTCTGGGTCCTAAAGATCAAACTCAAGGTGTCAGACAGGGCAGAAAACACCGGTACCCTGTGAACCATCTCTCTGCCCCATGTGTCTGTACTTCTGAGACAGAATTTTAGCTCTGTAGCCCAAGCTGGCCTAGAAGTTACTGTGTAGACCAGACTGACCTTAAACTCAAGTCAGACCTCTCCTGTGCATGCAGGGTAGGAATAAAGCATGATTCACCCCTCCCCCATCCCACTTACGTTCTTATATCAGGGGCATCAGCATCACCCCCAGGCAGGGAGTAATGCTAAGCCAGCCTGCTTCTGCAGGAAGCAGGTCTCCCTTGAGGGTGCTTCCTCCTTGTCCTTCCTGGAGGCTTGGATCCAAGGCCAAGTTTGACTGTATTACCAGTGCCTTGCGGTGTCTGGCTCCCTCCCCTTCTGGCTGACCTATGGAATCTCTTAGCCAGGTCAGCAGTTCACACTTGCAGCCAGCTCAGCTGCTTAGGAAGCTAAGGCCCCTAAAAAAAGCCCAGGAGGTCTAGGCCAGCCTGTCAAAAACTCTGTGTGGAAAGAAATAAATAACCCAGGCCTGTCTCCCCGTTTCTCCTCACTTTGCTCTCTTGGCAAGCCTACCGCGTGTGTGGGTCTGCTCACATACCTCTGGATAGGACGCGCAGCAAGCTAGTCTTGTCTGTGTTCCTGCATTTGTATCTTAGAGCATTTGTATTTTTAGTTTCTCTACCAAAAACCTGGGGCAGCTTTACTGATCCAGTGTCCCCCTTGAACAGCTTCTCCACCGACAAAATAAATTGAATTAAGTCAAAGTTGTTGTAAAAAGGCAGGTTATTGGGGCAGCTCTGGGGTGGGTTCACCAACATCACAGGGCGGGGATCATTGAAGTTGCCAGGCTGAGCTCCAGTAGAGGCTGCTGGGGGGGTGGGGGAGGGGAGTTGTGAAGTGATGGTTATTTGGTAAGTTTAGGGCCCTTTAGGTGGGTCTTTAGGTTCAGTGACTACTTTGGATCTGGAACTGGGAGCTGGCTCTGTCGGGTGTTTTGCACGAGCTTTTGCAAGCATGGGCTCCTGGTCAGAAGAGAAGGTGTTGGGGAGTGGGGGGTGGCACTGTGTGGTCTCTAGGTGCTCCATAGAGGCCAGCTGTGCATGGCCACTCTGAATCCAACTGTAGTACCACAGGGCCCAAAAACATCGGTAGACTCTGGCAAGAGGTAGGTTGCTGGTAAGAGCCTCCTCTGAGCAGGAGTCTGACTCCAGAGGGGTGGTAGACTGGAGGTTTGGGAACAAAGGTATGGGTCAAGAGACCACACAAAGTAGTCCCTGGACCTAAAGACCCACCAGCCAGCATTTGTGCCCATGTACATATATGTGCACTAGGTAGACTGACCCCAAGATGCTGCCTTTCCCATTCATTCCCAGAAGCTTTCTGGAACCTTAAATGGGCTGTGTGCTTTGGAGATTTTCGAAGGTTTGCTGTTATGATGATATCCCAAATATGCCTTAGGAGGGTGTCAGATTAGAGTTAGAGGTGATACAGGCAGTGCACTTGGATGAAGGTCACTGTTAGGAATTGAACTCTGGAAGAACAGCCAGTGCTCTTAGCCACTGAGCCATCTCTCTAGCCCCAGAACTGCTTTTTATTGCAGTGTTGGCCACTTTTTATTGACCTTTTTTCTTTTCTGGTTTATCTTTAGACTGATACAGTGAGCTCATGTGTGCATGTGATATTTGTGCCCATGTACATATATGTGCATGTGTTTCTATGTGGAGTACATATGCATGGTTTCTACTATGAAATATAATGCAGAGTTAAGGGGCACCGGAGGGCCCATGCCAAGGTATCTCCCTGAGAAATCCCACCACGTGACAGACCTGGTATAAGGGAGGTCTATTGTGTGGGAAGGGAGGGGAGCCAGACAGAGAAGTGGGGACAGAGAACGACAGAGAGAAAGGGAGACCAGCCAGGAACATGTGGGAACAGAGAGAAAAAGAAAGTGAGAGAGAATAAGGGAGAGAGAAGGGGAGAGACAGGGGGGCAGGCCTGGAGTAACAAACAGTCCTCTTATAAGCTACCAGGCTACCCATACCTGGTGGCAACTCAGGTAGCAATAGAGCCAGGTGATGACCTAAACTGTTGTTAGGTCTCTGTTGCTAAGTGCCTGGGAGGAGCCTACCAGAATCACCTGCAAGCCAATAGTGTCCTTGGCTTCCTTCCCACAGGCTGGTGATGTGGCTCCCTGATATCCAGGATGATATCCAGTGGCTACAATGGGCGACATCCCAGGTTTGTGCCCGAATGACGATGTGCCTGCTCCCCTCTACCAGGTAACTACTTTGGCCCAGGCTCTGTGGGCCAGATGGGCATCCGAGTTGTTCTCAGAGCTCTCAGGGTCAGAGCTTGAGTCTTGACGACCCTAATGAGCCAGGCTCAGCGACCTGTCCCCAGCATGCTGGATAAAGAAACCTGTAGCAGAGAAAGCAGATTTATTCGAACATAAAAAGGTTCAAGCCAACCCCCTCCCCCATCAATCTTTAGGATAACAACAGGAGGCTTAAGTTTAAATAGAGGGCTTGATCAGGATGTGTCCTGGTCACCATTGTCTGGGCTCCAGTCTCTCCTGCGAGGTTCCTGCTTTCTCTCCCTAGCATGAGTGAGATTCCTGGGGAAATCTCAGTTCCTTGGCCTCCATTGTATCAAAGGGCTGAGAGCCAAAGGGAGGGCACGGCTGTCTTTTCAGCATGTCTCTCCTGCCAGAACCACTATAAGGCTTTGTGCTCAGGTTACATGCAAACATTCTAGCAATGTCTGACTCTGTGTCAAGCAGGTGACAAGGAGCATGTTGCTGGGGAGGAGACCCATGGTCCAGTTGAGGGCTTGTTGGTGGGTGAATCTGTGGATGTTCACCAGGGTGTTCAGGTGGCGGAGAGGGCCTTAGGGGACAGGACTGTTACCTCAGCACTGAAGGCAGGAGGAAGCTGTGGCTCTGGGCTGCACCTTTTCAGTGACCAGTCATGTGATGGTGGACTCAGTGCCTAGCCCCACCTCTCTGGTATCTGTAGAAATTATTGCTGGTTTTTCCTTCCAGTCCCACGCTCCCAGAAATAAGACTCAGACTCAAAATATATTTACAAATACCTTGGCTATATAGCTGGCTCTTCTCAGACTAGATAAGATAACCCATTGATTTTAACCTACATTCTGCTACATGGCTGGTGACCCGTGCTCAGGTACCATGAGCCCATCTCTTCACATCTTTCCGGATGAATCTCTGACTCTGGCTCTATCCCATAATTCGTTCTGCCTCCTGGATGTCCCGCCTTCTACTCTACCTTTTCTTATAGGCCATGGGTTTTTTAATTGACAGGTGATGCAGCCATACAATCCACAACATACTCTCTCTATAGGTATCTGTTAGGTTTTGGGTAAAGTGTGGAGTTCTAGAGAACTCTTGAGAGAAATTACTGGGGAGTAAGGAGTTTATTAAGTTTATTGGAAGAGTTATTAATGCCATGGACAGACATCGGGAAAACGGCATAGTGGGGGCTACTAGAGAGTTCAGGCCCCAGCATCAGAGATAGGAGGAGGGTGGGGTCTTTGAAGAGCAGAGGAGGGAATCTCTCTTTAGACCTTTGAGGCTGAGGGAGGTGGGCAGCAAGAGCCTACAGCCAGGCTCGAGGCAGGGAGGGGGTGGGGAGCAGGATGCAGACTCCCTTCTCAGGTGGAATATTATGAGATGCCCGTCAACATCTGGGAGAAAGAGACATGAGCAGAGTCTGGATTCTGACATCAATCACATTCTCACAGTACTGAAGACCTGAGGGCCTTGGGAAGGGCCTGCAATCTTACTTCCTTTTTTCCTTTCAGATCCCGAACATCCAAAGATGACCATCAGACACTCAAGCGTGGACATCACCCATCTCTCCACAAACCCCAAGGCAGCTCTGCTGGTTTGTAAATTGCTGGTCTCTGTGCTTCCAATGAACTTGGACATTCTCCCTGTGGACGGTCCAGGAGAGGCCAAAGCTGAGGGCACCCACCTTCCACCCCAGGTCCAGCTTGACCTTTATCTGGAGCATCAGTGTCTAGATGACGGGTGGGTGGGGATGCTATACTCTCTGTTTCCCTCTGGGAAGGGTTCTGTTACTTTTGGAGGCAGCTTGGAAGTTTCTCTCCAGGACCTGAGCCTGTGCAGCTGCCCCCTGGTGCTCTGTGGTGACCTCATTGCCTGTGACCTCAGGATCATGGGATCTAGGCTCTATTGGTAGTTCATAGAAACCAAAGACAATAATTTGGTGTTTAGAAAGCTACTTTTGGTCTGGGTGAAGCCTGGTGCTTGAGAGCTAGCGCAAAGAGGACGGTCAAACTGTCTCTCGGCCCGTGAATCGGGGATTCCAAGGGCATCAATGTTTGGAAACAGGAATCCAAACTGGGCAATCTCATGCAATCTAGGGAGGAAAATTGTTTAGGAAGTGTGATAGGACAGGCTGTGGCTATCTCTAAAAAGAGCCTACTAGATAACATTACTTTCAAGGACACCTTTGGCTCTTACTAAAATAGTTTATAAAGCATTTTATATAAACACACCAGGGAATGGGTAGTGAACTACATGTATGATCAATGTACTGTGACTAGAATTAACCTTAAGATAAAATCTCTTGTATGTGGGGACAGAACAACACAGGTAGGAAACACAGCAGACCTCGGCCTCCTCAGCCTCAGCTTGAACTTGGCTTGCTTTCTCTGCTGTCTCCAAATCGTTGTACAGTCATCTGCCATGACCACCTCTCTCCTTTCCCATCTTCTACACCAGCCTTAATGGGGATAAGTACCCACTTTTCTCAGGTGTCCGTACACAGCTGTGGGGGTGTCGTGTTTCCTCTAATTCAGACATTAGATTAGAACATAAACAAGCAAGTGGACAAACAAGCAAGCAAACAGAAGAAACAAGGCGCTCTCATTCATATTCCTGAGCGTTGACAGTGAAGGCGTGTATCTCCCATGCCTGAGTCTCCTGGAGACCTAGTCAGCTCCAGGTTCATGCAAGCACTTCCGGGGCAATCACATAATCTCAGTGGGGGTTGATCCTGATTGGATAGGAAAGGACTGTGGGGGAGAGAATGTGGTTCCAGAGACAAAGTGTCTGGGCTACACAGAAGATAAGACCATCCCAAGGAAAAGAAAACCAACCAGGAGCTGGGGTGCAGCTCAGTAGTTAGAGGGCTTCTCTAGCATGCATGAAACTCAGGGTCCAGTCTCAGCACCATATAAACTGGATTGACAGGCAGTGACATATGCCTGTAAGCCCAGCACTCGAGGAGTAGAGGCAAGAGGATTAGAAGTTCAAGGTCATCCTCGGCTACTTAGGGAGTTGGAGGCCAGCCTTGGCTAAATGAGACCCTGACTCAAAAAGACAAAAAAAAAAAAAATTGCAGAAACTTCTACCTTGCTTTGAGCTGCCCCTTTCTGGAAGTTTCTCATCAGTAGAAACTTCCTGCCACCTTATCGGACAAAACTCCCACTGGTTTGGAGTCCTTCCATTCTCAGGAACATCAAATGTCACACAGTGACCAGCAGGGAGCAGTGTCTTGACTAGTAAGCCCTTAGCAAAGCTGGTTCTTTCGTTTAAAAGCAGGTGTGGGTGTGTTTATGCAAATGAGTATGCAAATTAGTCAAATAGCTGAAGGATTGAATGGAATACACCAAAAATAACTACAACTTTTAAGGGAAAAGGGTCCATAATAAATGTGGGAGACAAAAAATAAATAAATGTGATTTTAAAAATGTATTGTCTCTTCTGCATCTCCTACAACTAGAGGGGCCTGTGGGACAGCCTCCTCTCTAAGTTTGTGTCCTCCCCTGTGGGTATGCAGGCTGGATGTCCTCCACACTGCAAAACACATGACTGGGTTCGTGCTATATAGCCCAGGCTGGTCTGGAACTATGTAGCTCAGGCTCACCTGAATATTTCCATTCTCCTGCCTCAGCCTTCCCAATGCCATGTTCATACAATGCCACACCAGCCTGGAGTGTACATTTTTAGGAACCACTGGGAAAGGACAATAGTATGGTCTCCAGAACACACGGAGGGAAATCTGGGCAAGTAACTGTGACAAAGGGCTGGGTATGCGTGTGGCTCTCTCTGGCCACAGGTGAGGTCAGTGAGGACAGCCTCAAAGACTACAGGAGCACTCCGGTGGCACATCTAGGAAGGGCATCCAACACAGAGGGATATCCTGAACACATGCTCGGATTGTGGATAGAGTGTTCAAGGCTTCGATTTTCCCAGTGTAATGCCAACAAGGGGGTAGGGCAGGGATAGTTTTCTGATGAATGACTACACTTCCCAGCTTCCCCTTGTGGACTAGGAAGTCATTTCTACCTCTGTAAGGGGCTTTTTTGCCTGTAGCCATTTGGCCACTTGTACATGTGGGTGACAAAATGCACCCTCATTGTTAATAAACACGATCCTACCTAAGGTCAGACCAAGGTTCGTCCTGTCTGTCTTCTCTCTCTCTACAGCTGCTTCTTAATAATGTTAACAAAGGGAAAACATTCAAGGGCTAAAGTTATGTTTTAAATTTAAATTACTGTGCTCAAGAGACCTATTTAGGGCTGGACAGATGGCTCAGCAGTTAAGAACACTGACTGCTCTTCCAGAGGTCCTGAAGTTCAATTCCCAGCAACCACATGGTGGCTCACAATCCATCTGTAATGGAGATTTGATGCCCTCTTCTGATATACCTGAAGACAGCAACACTGTACTCACATGCACACAATAAATAACTAAAAAAATATAAAACAGAGAGAGGGAGAGAGAGCACTATTTTTTTTTTAAAGCCTCTAACCTGTAAGCCCCCCTCACCCCAGGACAGATAACTTCCTGGAATGCTGGAGGCTGCTGTCCATGTAAGATAACTTCTACAAACAAGCTTGGTAGCCCCAACTGCACAGGATGTGTTGATCACATATAGGTGAGAGGTATATAGGCAGGAAGTATGTCAGAATGTATGCTTGCCTTCAGTGGATGAAGACAAAGTACATAGCCTTGTGGGCTTTGCCTTTGTAAGTATTTTGGTGTCATAGTCTGGGAATTCTGGGAATGGACCTTGCTAGTGTCCATTGTCCTGGCCTTTACTTAATAAAGCTTGCTTCAAATTTGTCTCAGAAATTGTGACAGTGGTCCTATTCCTGGCCAGTGGCATTAACAGACATTGTATGTGAGTGATGAGAGGATGACTCTGGGTCCTTAGGGCTTTTTTTTTGTTTGTTTGCTGGAGACAAGGTCTCTCTGTGTAGCCCTGGCTGTCCTGGAACTCTCTATGTAGACCAGGCTGCCCTCACGCAGCCCTGTTTTGGGAAGGAAAGTAGCTAAGTACTGCCCTTGGGTACCCTAGTTTGGGTCAAGATAGGAACATAGCAATTACTTATGAGTCCCTGCATGCTGCCAGGCTTGGATTCACAAGAACATGGGCCCCATCTTTGCAGTGCCGATTGGTACTGGGAATCCAGATGGATTAGACTAAGGCAGGAAGGTAATGGCAGGGACAGAGCTGGCTGATAGGCTGCTTGAAGGTTTCTGCTACTTTCCATGCAGGAAGAATATGGACTTTGAAAGTGCGAATGCCAGAGGATAATGCTTAAAGAGAAAAAGGTGCAGGAGTCTCCTGGAGGGAGAGGATGGAAAAAGAAGCTAAGCTTTAGCCGTCCAGGGCAGCGGTGTCAGGTTGACTGCAAGTCAGAAGACAGGTATCTCACTCTATCTCTAGTAAACTGCAGTTCAGAGCTACAAAATGGCTTTTATTACATTGTTCTTTTGAGGCACAGTAGCTGTTTCTGCCACCAAAACACAAACGCACAGCTGTCTGGTTTATTTACGTAACTGCCCTTACCTGAACCCTGAACACTCAAGAGAGCTCCATTCATCTTTTTAAAACTATGAATCTGGGTGGGTAGTGGGTAAAGTTCATGCACTTTAATCCCAACACTTGGGGGCCAGAGGCAGGCGGAGCTCTATGAGTTCGAGGCTAGCCGGTCTACAGAGCAAGTTACAGGACACTCAGGCCTACACAGAAAAACCCGTCTCGAACACACACACACCCTTTTTACTGGATCCGTACACACACACACACACACCCTCACAAACCCTTTTTACGGGATCCGTAGGAAGGTGTTACGGAACTGAACCTAGCCAGGCTCTGTGCTCGGTCCCAGGAGCACACACTCTCTCTTCCCCGCGCCCTTCTGGTCACACCTTAGAAGTGGAACTGAGGCTCCAAAGCTACCATGGAACGAGGGGCTCAGCTCCATTGCCTTTCCACAGACCAGCTCTGCCAATACCGCAGCTTTCTGGGAATCACTGCACCTCAACGCTTGCAATGGGCTTCCCGGCGTTCTTGTGAACTTCCGGGTCACTGTTTCATACGGACCAATGAGCGGAGGCCCTAGGGTCAGGGGGCGGGCCCTAGCCGGTACAACATGGCGGCGCTCAGCACGCAGCTTCCGTGACCTATAGTCGCGCGTCTGTGTTTGTAGCTGAGCTGGGGTGGGCGCGGGCACCTCCGCGGGGCAGCAGCCGGAGAGGGAGCCATGGGGACTGTGCACGCCCGGGTGAGAGGCCCCGCGGCGGCTGGGTGGGACGCGCGCGCGTGCGCCTGGGACAAGGGCGGAAGCCAGGGTGTGGGAACTGCTTTGGGCCCGAGGCTGTCGCGGTCGGGAGGGCGGTGGTGACTTGCACAAGGTCATTCAGCGGAATTTTCCCGGGTGACCTTTCAGCACCGGCCTCGATAGGACCACGGCATGGAAGAAGGGTCTGTCAGAACACAAGACACAACAAGTTATTTTGCCGTCTTGTTTTAAATTTCCAATTACTATTAGGTGCATGAGTGTTCGCATGGGTGTATGTGCACTTTGTGTGCAGAGTCTGTGGAGGCCAGAAGGGGGCAATGGATCCCCTGAAATTGTAGTTCCAGAGGGTTGTGAGCCTCCTTGTAGGTGTCAGGAACCACTCTGGTGCTCTTACCTGCAGAGCCCGTCGTTCCAACCCAGTACTATGGCTTAAAAAATTGTGTGCGTGTGTGGCCGTGTGAAGGTCAGAAGACAACAGTTGGAGTCAGCTTTCTCCTTGGGGCAATCGAACTCTGGTGATTAGGCCCAGGGACAAGCTCCTGTGCCTGCTGAGCTGTCACCACTTTTGAATTGGCTTTTATATGCCACCTGGAGTTGGGCAGCATCTTGTTCTGTACAACAGAATGAGCTTCCTTCCCATAAATGGGCAGAGCAAACCATAGAAGAAACTTGTCCTGTCTCAGCATCTACTCCTCCCCTGTCTCTGCCTTTTGCTTTGTAGCCCAGGCTAGCCTCATATTAGTAGTCTTGTCTAAGCTTCTGAGGGCTGGAATTACAAGCATGTGTCAGTATCCTCTGCTCAGTTACTGTCTTTGAATCCTTGATTGTGGCTTTTTTGAGGTTTTTTTTTGCAGTTCTCTTCCTCATGTCTCCTAAGGTCTGATGAACAAGTTAGTTTCTGCTTAGGGACACAGAACTCCTTCATAACCTACCTACTCCAGTTTTGAGGGGCGGGGCAGTGTAGTACCTTAGTTCCAACCAACAGCCAATATCAGTTACTGATTAAGTAGTTGGATACTTACTGCCAAACTTTCATTTTTAAATTGTTCCCCCAAAGCCAGAGAATGTTACAGACCCTCTGAATACTCTAAAATCAAGACACATGGAGCCCTGGAGCCAGCACCACACAGAGTGGACACCATCACTTGCCCTGTGACACATTTTCTGGTAGTGTCCCTTTACTTGCAGCAGCACTTAGCACAGGCATCTCTCACAGAGCTGTTTCCCACACCACTGCACTAGAGACACACGCTTTGAACTATCCTGTTGCCCTGGGTTCATTCCCTATCCAATTGCTCATGGCACACCCAACTTTACCTAGAAAAATAGTCACATCTCTTAGAACTCAGGTTCAATCACTTTTCCAGTACTTTCCTGAATACTGCAGAAACCTATTAGGCAAGCTCCTCCCTAGCAACCCACATACCCTCTGGGCAAGCACTCACTGAGCCATATCCATAGATACCTTTTCCTTCACTAGGCTGTCAAGGCCGGCTTTGAGCTCAGTCTATAGTCCAGGCTGGCCTTGAGTTTGGAATCCTTCATACCTTTGAGTAACTGGGCTTACAGATCCAGTAGCTAGGCATGGTGCTACACACCCTTAATCTCAGTACTCAGGAGGCAGATGCGGTTGAATCTGCTTGAGTTCAAGTCCAGCCCTGTCTACTCAGTGAATTTTAGGCCAGCCGGGACTATATAGTGAGGCTCTGTCTGTAAACAAACAGGATGTTGTGAGTGAGTCTCCATTAGTAAACAGGTCCGTCCTGGAGGATACTGAGCTATGACAGAAGTGTGAGCCACAATAACATCTGTCCTCCAGATTGTAGGGCCTGGCGGTCTCTAATGAACTTTGTTTCATGCTTTGCCATGTTAGGAACCATTGGAATGTTTTAGAATAATGGAATGCAAACTTTGCTCATACAAGGCGTATTTGCCAACTGTTGGATTAAGACTGGATCCGCATGCACGTTCCTCCTTTGCCTAGTGTTTTCATATTTAGAAGTTAAAAATACTAACAGCAGAAAACCAATAAATATCAACATGAATTAATGTATTGTTTGTCATCCATGATAAGTGCCCATATTGGCATGTAACCAATGCCAGCCTGAGTGCCAAGTATTTATTTCTTTTCTCCTCACTAAGTAAAAGAACAAAAGAGAATTACATTTAATCAGTATTCCATGAATAGGAATTGAGTACAAAAAGAAAAGAAACCATCTGAAGTCACAAATTTCTAACATTTAAGAGATGTCCCTTTGGACCCAAGCATGGTGGCTGTAATCCCAGAAAGTTGGGGGGTTGGAAGCAGGATCAGAGTTTCAAGACTGTTCTTGGCTATTTAGTGAGTATGAGACCATCCCAGGGTATGTGGTATGTGAGATCCTGCACACATGGGTATATTCTCTCTCTCTCCCTCTCTCTCCATATATATATATATATATAATACTATATATATATGTATAAATACTATATATATATATATATATATATTTTTTTTTTTTTTTTTTTTTTCAAGCACACACAAAACCACACAGAGTCAGAATGGTTCAGAGGTGATATTTAGCGTGGCATGGTGGCTTGTTCCTATAACTGTAGCACTCAAGAGTCAGAGGCAGGAGAATTACAGTAAGTTCAAGGCCTATGTTCCTGTCTTAGTACCTCACCTCCTCCAAAGATAGACATTTAAGGTAGATCTTCAGACCATGCAGGGAGGCAACATGGCCTCATGGTAAAGGTACTTATATGGCCTGGAGTCTAGGCATGTCTCCCCATAGGTCCTTCGAGGACCAGTCATTAGTTCAGGTGTGGAAGGAGTCATGATCCTCTTGGGCTCCTCCCTGACACTCAGAACCTGTGTACAAAGTGCGTGTGGCAGAAAGCCTTTAAGTATTCCAGGAGGAGGAGAAGGCAGTGGCAGTCCCAGAGTCCCCTTACTTCGCAGATGTCAGCCCTTGAGGGCACTGTAGAGGGGCTTGACCGCAGGAAGCAGCCAGATACTGCCTGCTTGTTCTTGGAAGCCCTTTGAATTGGTGCTCTGAGTTGTCCACTTCAGGGATGCTGGGAAATCTCTGCCACTCGGTGTCCCCGTGCCCACTCACAGGAACCGAGTACATGCTCCACGTACACACAGAGAAAGCACCGTGTTATGTGTATAGTATGTATATGTAATTGTGTTTTCCAGTCTTCTCAGCCCTGCTCATCCAACCCCAGCCTCCAGAAGCTTATTAAGAATTATTAATTAATAACTTGTGATTATTTAGTGGTAGAATGTCTTCTTCAGCCATCTGAGGCTGGGGTTATAGCCACGTGCACCATGGTTGGCTTTGTGTTGTTCTGAGGTGGTGACAGTTCATATTACCACTTGGAAGCAGGGGCAGGCTCAGGAGGAGCTTCAAAGAGAGCCTTGGCTGCACAGGGCCTGTGAGGACAGAGCCGATCTCAGAAAACTAAAGAAAAGAGCAACCAAGGTTGGGGGTGTAGCTTGGTGGTGTAGACACTGCCAGCGTTTGCGTTGTGTAAAGGGCCTGCTTTCTGGCCCATTGACAGCATGTGCAAGGGTTTTTTGAAATCTTTGTTTTCCTAACTAGTTACCCAGTGAACATTGCTTATTAAGCACAGTCCCCAGGACCTGCACCTGCCCATTGGCCTACACTGGACTTCCTTGTGTGTCCCATCCTGTCCCTAGCTCCTCACTCTGACTGAACGGAGCAGCTGTGCTGGATTTTGTGACACCACCTTTAGGTGGAGGCTTGGCTCCTTTTCACTGTAAGTTCCTCCATCCTTTGCAGAGTCTGGAGCCCCTCCCGTCGAGTGGAACTGACTTTGGAGCACTGGGGGAAGAAGCTGAATTTGTGGAAGTTGAACCTGAAGCGAAACAGGAAATCTTAGAAAACAAAGATGTGAGTATTCTGTGGAACATCTTGATATTGTTTCTGGAATGTTCTCTTGGTAAGCCTCTATGGAGAAGTGAAGCAGCTAACACATCAACAGTTACAAATAGAGAACCTTGACTTGAGGACAGCAGCTCCTTGGTCCGCCGGTTCTCCTGGGTGACAGTTGATGGGGCTGGTTTAGGGAAACACATTCTGTTTCTACTGCAAAGATAGAACAAAAGATTTTTCATGGTTGGAGAGATGGTTCGGATGGCCTAGGTTTGGTTCCCACTACCCATTATGGTGGCTCAAAACCACCTGTGACTCTAACTCTAGAGTCTAGAAGATCTGACAGCTTTGCACATGTGTACAAATACATACATGCAGATAAACACTCATACATAAAATAAAATTTAAAAAGTTTTTCAGGGATGGAGAGGTGGCTCAGTGGTTAAGAACACTGACTGCTCTTCCAGAGGTCCTGAGTTCAATTCCCACCAACCACATGGTGGCTCACAACCATCTGTAATGGGATCCAATGCCCTCTTCTGGTGTGTCTGAAGACAGCAACAATGTACTCATATATAAAATACATAAGTAAATCTTAAAAAAAAGTTTTCCAAGATAGACTCAAATTATGCTTAAGTCTATATACATATTTATGTTTGAATGGATGGATGGATGGATGGATGGATGGATGGATGGATGGATGGATAGATAGATAGATAGATAGATGAAATTAAAGGCATGTTACCAGCAGAGGATAGCATCCCAGACAAGTGCTCTACCACAGAGCTACAGCCCCAGCTCTGCAGTTTTTGTTTGTTCCTTTCTCCTAGAAGAGTCAAGGTCATTCTTTACCTGCCTTGTGACCTCTCAAGGATCTTCATCCCACACCAAAGGCTGGGTGTGGCCCAGGTTAGGGAGGTTGGGCCTCACTGCTTGTTAGGGTGATCCTGGGTTGTTTGGCTGGAGAGGCCAGAGCTCATTCATTTACTGTCAAGCAGTACATACTTGGCAAAGGATAAATCTTAAAATAGGAGTTCAGGGACTGACAACAAAACAAACAAACAAGAAAACAAAGAATACAGGGCTGGAGAGATGGTTCAGAGGTTAAGAGTGCTGCTCTTCCAGAGAATTTGGATATCCAGCACCCACATGGCAGG
Source organism: Mastomys natalensis (assembly GCA_021653895.1). Classification (NCBI taxonomy): domain Eukaryota; kingdom Metazoa; phylum Chordata; class Mammalia; order Rodentia; family Muridae; genus Mastomys; species Mastomys natalensis. The sequence goes on from JAJTUV010000102.1 coordinate 894,903, forward strand.
TCGTAACCAACTGTAACTCCAGTTCCAGGGAATCTGACGCTGCCTTCCAGCCTATGTAGGCACCAGGCACTCAGGTGCTCCACAGACATACATGTAAGCAAACACCCATACACGTAAAAGTTCAAAAAGAATGAAGTCAGGAGTAAGATGGTTACTGTACTTGAGAAGACCGTACCCTTTGTCTCAGACTGCACTCTGGCTACAGTCCCAAGCTGCTTCCTGTGCCCGACGTGGTGACCTCTGTTCCCTTGTCACATTTAGGTGGTGGTTCAGCATGTTCATTTTGATGGACTTGGACGGACTAAGGATGACATCATCATTTGTGAAATTGGAGATGTTTTTAAGGCTAAAAACCTCATTGAGGTGAGTTTGTTCTCCGTGTGGCACACTTTGCCTATAACTTCTGAAGAATCTGAGACCCACAACCCTGCCCCCAGCCTCTCACTGCAGAGGGACCCAAGCCTGGAGAGAGCCTCCCACAGCTTACATAAACTTCCGTCTGTCCTTACCTCTGTTCATCTGCTCCGCCTGCCTATCCTGCACTCTTCCTGACTCTCAGCATCAGCGCGGTCCCTGGGTTCTGCTGAGCGCTTTGGGATCCTCTGTGGATACCCTGTCCACATCCCAGGCCCTTGCTCTGTTGGTCACATAGACTCTTTCCTTTGCTGTAGTAGGAGATTGCTCATCCTGTGGCTTCCTCCCGTCCTGCCTTTGGACCACACTGACCTGCCTAGTAGAGGTCATCAATGGTGGCTTGGTCCACTGGCTCCTCCTCTTGCTAACCTTGAGTAGTGTTGGCAAAACAGCAGTCAGAAGTTTGTGTTTAAGCTGAAGGTGCTGTCTTAGGACAGCGACATAGAGGTGGAGTCACAGGTGGAGAGTATATTAGTGTGAATGTGCACGCTTCCTTGCCGAGGCTTGACCATTCCCAGAGGCCAGCTTTGGCTCCTCCTGGTTCTTGCAAGTGTGTCTAACATGAGGAGGAACCCAGGTGGCTGGGAGCACTGACATTCTCTTTTTGTCATTGTGAGGACAGCCCTGTCTCTTAGTACGTGTATGGGAAGCCTCACTGCAAACACTTTGTGTCCTTGCTGTGTCTCTCTGTGGATGGACATTAACTAAACTGAGTGCTTGGCTCTCATGAATGGCTGTACATTCAGCGTCTTACTGTTGTGTCACAGCATGCACGGTACAAGTAGCGTTACTATGTCAAAGGGCACGTGGTCTGTCACTTCAAGGGTCAGCATATTGGTCTCCAAGGAGATCCACTATTCCACACCCCCACAGGGAGATGGGCAAGGTCCACTCCCCAGAGCTGAGAACCACATTCTCTAAGGTCTTGCCATCCGTTGGACATGGACTGTGGTTTCATTATTCCAATCTGTAGATATGTCCGTGGGATCAAACTTGGCTTGGTGGCAAACACCATAACTCACTGAGCCATCTCACCAGCCTCAAATACTTTTATCTATCTATCTATCTATCTATCTATCTATCATCTATCTATCTATCTATCTATCTATCTATCTATGTACCTATGTATCTATCTATCGCCATTCATCTCTCTCCTGTTTTGTTTTCCTTTTTTTTTTGTTTGTTTAGATATCCTCTCACTGTGTAGCCCAGGCTGGCCTCCATCTTTAGCTCTTCCAGCCTTAGCCTCTGAGCGCTGGGATCACAGAAATGTGTCTATTTTCCTTTGGGTTTGCAGCCTTTGCTCATTCCCAGGAGCTCTTTGTCACTTTGTCACCAGTGTCTTTCCTGACTGTCACCTTTCTTCCTGTCCATCCTTGGCCTTTTCTGTGTCTGGGCACTCATTCCCTGTGCTAGCTGCTGGCTGTCTCAGTCAGGTTTACCTCTTCCTCCCAGGACTTGACAGGCGTTTCCTGCTGCACACCTCTCAGTGCAAGTATTTATGGGTCACGTGACTCTCGGTGCTCCCACGTCTTAGGAGAGCTCACTCACTGTCATCTGTCCCTCTCCCAGGTAATGCGGCGATCTCATGAAGCCCGGGAAAAACTGCTTCGCCTAGGAATTTTTAGACAAGTGGATGTTTTGATCGACACGTGTCATGGTAGGTGTCAAGGAGGAGTGTCCTTCTGATGCCACCCTGTGGCCTCCAGGGTCACAGAGCAACCATTTGGTTAGATGCAGAGTGCACCCAGAGGTTTCTCAGGCAGGTCTCAGAGTTAGCTGTCTCAAAAGCTACACCTGAGGGTTACACTGCAGCAGAGGGGTGGGCGGGGCCAGGGATTTAATTTGTTGGAAAGCTCAGCAGAGTCAGATAAGAGTGGGAGCACCTGGGGACACTGGGGAGCGTTCAAGTACATTAACTTATGAAGTGGAGGCTCTGAGCCTTTTAGGAAACTTGTCTCTGACCCGTACTGAGTGATACAGTTCGAGCACTCTGGCCTCCCCAGTCAGTTCAGTGCCTTTGTTGGCACTTGGTTCATCGCTCTCCAGTCCCTGCTGGAATGGCTTTGCACTGGTCAACTCCCCTCCTCTGTCTGTGACTTCAGCTCTTACCCTGGCTGCGACATAGAATGCCCTGACAGCAGAGGCTAGCTTAGGGAGTTGTAAGCCCATCATTGTGCACACCATACTACGTGTCACTCACCCTGCTTAAGGCTGTGGGCTTGAGGGAATGGTAATTATTAGTGTGTGCTTGACAATCGTGACAAATGAACCTTGTGAGTGTGAGGTGTTGAAGTGGCACATGTCACAGTGTAAGGGTTGAAAATAGAGGGCTGCTGTGGTGTACACCTTCAATCCCAGCACTTGGGAAGCAGAGACTGAGAGTTCTCTGTCTACATGGTGGGTTCTAGGTCAGCCAGGACTGCACTGAAAGACCCTGTCTCAAAAACAAACAAATAAACAAACAAACAAATAAAAAACAGACCAGCACCAAGGCACCCCCCACCTCCAACCTTTGCCTCCTGACCCCAGCCTGTTGAGACCACATGGACTTCCTCACAGATATGTAGCAGGAACACCCAGCAAGTATCCTGGGTGGAAGGCAAGAGCTACCTCCTCCTCTGAGACCACAACCCTGCAGGGGTTTGCGTCACTCTGCAGAGAGCACCCCAGACCTTGGTGGGTTGTGACGTAGAAACCTCCATTGCAGACCATGCTCACACTCCATGGATGGGGGACTTTTAGCTATACTGTTACAGAACTCTTACTGTCAAATGAATCCCGGCTTTGATGCTGGCTGGATGGACTCAGAACATTTTCAAGGACCTCCTGAGTGGTGGGCCCATTCCCAGCTGGGCTGTTTTCAGCACAGGGAGTCGAGTCGGTGTTAGGTTTAGTGGTCTGTTTTGGTTTTTGTGTATGCATGTATGTGTGCATGTATGTGTATGTGTGTGAATACGTATGTGGTACTCGGAGGACAATTTCCAGGAGTCATTGGGTCCTGGGACTCGAACCCAGCCTGGCAGGCGTTGTGCCTTTACCCCCAAGCCATGCTGACCCTTTTAATACTTACTTCTTTAGGTGAAGATGCCCTACCAAATGGGTTAGATGTCACCTTTGAAGTGACGGAGCTGAGGAGACTGACGGGCAGTTACAACACCATGGTTGGAAACAACGAAGGCAGTATGGTAGGACACGACTCTATCGCTGTCTAGAGCTCTGCGTGTGAGCTGTGAGATGTGCCTGCCAGAGAGGCAGGGAGTTGCTGTGAAACCTGCCGGCTTATGGACTTGGTGTGACGTTCAGTTTTCCTTCTGCCTCCCTAGAACTGTCAGTATGAGCCGGAGGTCATGTGTAGTGATAATAACCCTTGTACTTGGACAGATGGGCGTGCTCATGCTCTTGTTTAGATTCCGTTACACTCTGGTTGGGAGGTTTGGGGTTGGGGCAGGAGACTTCTGCCTTCCAGCTTCCCAGGCACTCAGTGTAGCCGTCTTCCACTGGGCAACTTTGTGGGGTGCTGTGAGAAACAGCCTGTTCTCACTGGTCCAGTGCCTGCCGGCCTCATCCTTTTCCTCCCTCAGGTACTCGGCCTCAAACTCCCAACCTTCTGGGACGCGCAGAGAAAGTGACTTTCCAGTTCTCTTATGGAACCAAAGAAACCTCCTACGGCCTGTCCTTCTTCAAGCCACAGCCTGGGAACTTCGACAGAAAGTAGGAAGCTGCGCAGATCCCTGCACCCCCTGGCCTGGTGTGAATGTTAACGTAGATGGCTGGAGTGTGAAATGAGGCCGCTGTCCTGAGGATGAGCCCCCGTGTAGTCTGATAGGCCTGTTTAGCTGTGTGCAAGCCCTGTGACTCACTGATAAAGCTCTGTCCCATTGCCTCCTAGTTTTCTCCGTAAACTTATATAAAGTTACTGGGCAGTTTCCGTGGAGCTCACTTCGGGAGACAGACAGAGGAGTGTCTGCTGAGTACAGTGTGAGTACCCTAGGCCTGGGGGTAGGGGGTGCACAGACAGTGAATTTATTATTGACAAGGGAGAGAAATGAATGGGTGAATGCGCACCTCACCACCTGGTGGCCTTCTCTCTAGCTCTTCCTCCCTAGCTGATGCAGGTAACCAGGGAAGGAGTGGGCTGGCATCCACACTGGTCACGTGGCATCTGCTCCTGACTGACTGGCGCCCAGTGCTTTCTCTCATCTTTCTCTTTGGTATCCCCTTTTATTTTTTCCTAATCTTTTCAAAGAGCACACCCTGAAAGAGTCAAGCACGGTGCTTTCCACCTGGGACAATAGGTGCGAAAGGAGCGGGAGTGTGGAATGGTGTGGGGTGGTGAGGGTGCGCTGGGGAGAGACATGCAGCCTGCAGCCTCTAAGGCAGCTGTGTCTCAGGTCACCCTAAGTGTAACTGGGCACTGTCAGGCTGCGCCATCCTCCCTGTGAGTCCTGACAGTTACTATGGAGACAGCAGTAGTGTATTGCCCTATGGAAGTGACTTGCTTTCTAAGAGCTGCCCTATGTCCATGAAAAAAAACTTAATTGGAAGCTTCACTTTCTGTAGGCATCTGAGGAAACATGAGTCTTGGGCCCTCTGCGGACTGACTGCTGCTCCCTGACTCTCTGAGGGCTCCTCAGGCCTGTACACTGTCCCTGTGTGCTGAGGTAGACACTTTTGGGCCACACTCTTGCACACCAAGGGTGTGGACTGGGTTCCAGTTGGTGTGTCCTCACCCTCAGTGGCCTTGTGCTTTCCTCCAGTCCTTCAGACTGCAGAGCTCGCTGGGATGCTCTCTAGGGAGCTTGGCACCAGGTGTCTTTGCTAGTGAAGTCACAGCTAGTCTCAGCACTCCCTGACATCATGACATTCAGAGAGAATGGTGCTGTTCTGAGCTAGAGTCTAGGCAGGCTTGGGTCAGGCTATTGGGCAAACCTGCTGAGAGGCAGGAGGTAGGTTCCTTGGACTTGGCCTTTGTCCCCTTTGGCTGTGGAAAGAAAACCTTGGCCCCATGTGGCTTGGTCTTCTCATTCTTCTGGGTCTGATGTAATCAGCTCACTGGGCCTGCCTTGAGCCAGCCATTGGGGCTGGGTGGGTGTGCCATGTTGTGTGTGTCTTACTGTGATGAGACTGATACCTGCTGTTGACAGAGTCACTCCCAGCTTTTGGGTATGGCCCTGTTCCTTCACTGGCAGCTCAGAGCAGCACTGCTCTGGCTCAGTTTATAGCCTTCCCCCTCTGCCTTTTTGAGTTCTCTTTTGTTCCTCCTCCTTCTCTAGCTCCTCTCATTTAAAATGATTGTCTTCAGGCTGGGCCTGAGGCTGGGGGAAGATCACTTGCCAGCACTGGCCTGATCCGTCCCTGGTGCTGAGGAAAGAGATTATCGAGTGTGTTTCTCAGAGATGCCCAATTTAAAGGATGGTTTACATCAGCTTGTTCCATTGTGGATGGAGCAAAACAAGGCTTCCTTCCCTGTCTCTACAGTTTCCCCTATGGAAGACCAGTCACACTGTCAAGTGGGAGGGTGTGTGGCGGGAGCTGGGCTGCCTCTCAAGGACTGCATCATTTGCTGTGCGGAAGGAAAGTGGACACTCACTGAAGTCGTCTCTCTCGGTAGGACTTGCTCTCTGTGTGGAGAGTGTGTTGACAGCCCTGTGACCCACTGGCCAGTCTCTGCTGATGGGGGCTGACTGAGGTGCCTATGAGACTGGGTGATTGGGACAATGGCCTCTAGCTCCACATCTACTGCCTCTTAATAGTTTGTAAGTAACATCAGTGGAAACAGAAATTAAAAGAAATGCAGTGACTAGGGCGGCTGCTGGGCTCTCTGAGGGAACGAAAATGGTCGGTGTCAGTGGGAAACTCTCTGGTGCTTCTGGGTGTGGCATCTCAGAACTTTAAGCTGTCCTGAGAGGATAGGGACAGGTGTGGGGCTGTGGGCATGATGAGCACAGCCCAGACCTCAGTGTACAACAAGTGTTACTGTCCTTGGAGCTGCCTGCAGTGAAAATGAGAATGCCTTGCGCTCATTTCTTTCAGCACGCCATGGTCATCGATTCTCGGAATTCATCTATCTTGCCAAGAAGAGGGGCTTTGCTCAAAGTCAACCAGGTAGCGTCTCACCACAGCTCCTCATTGGGGAGCCGGTACACTGTGCACGGGTTAACACAACGCTTTGCCTGGAGTTTGCAAACTCATCCAGTAGTGTGTGACTCTAGTGCAGTCGTCTACTGAGCCACCTGAGGGAGGCCCTGGGCTCCATCCCAGCGCCACAGATAGGAAAACCACTCTTTAGAGCTGCTGGCCTCAGAATCGGGTTCCATCCCAGCACCACAGATAGGAAAACCACTCTTTAGAGCTGCTGGCCTCAGAATCGGACTTGTTCCTTGCAGTTATCTTGTGTCTTCCCCCAAGGCCACCGTGGTCGACATGGCAGCTTCTTTGGTGGTGTCACATGACAGTAGCAACAGAGTTGGAGGACCAGCAGTAGGCAGACTGCCATGCAGAGGCCTGCAAGGCCAGTTGAGGGCAGAGCTGGCGCTGGTGCCTGTGTGGAGCAGTGTTAGTGTCTTAAAGGTGATGTGGTCAGCTGCCTGCAGGTGTGGGGGATCTGGGTGACACTGTGGCTGTGTGGGCCACCCAGTCTCATCTTGCTGCTTGTAGTGCTTGTGTTGAGCAGGACCCTGGGGTGCCTGTCTTACTCAGGGTTTCTATTGCTGTGATGAACACCATGACCAAAAATCAAGTTGGGGGAGGAAGGTGTTTATTCAGCTTACACCTCTGTATTGCTGTTCATTACCAAAGGAAGTCAGGACAAGAACTCACACAGGGCAGGAATCTGGACACAAGAACCCAGAGGCAGGAGCTGATGCAGAGGCCATGGAAGGGTGCTTCTTACTGGCTTACTCCTTATGACTTGCTGAGCCTGCTTTCTTATAGAACCCAGGACCACCAGCCCAGGGATGGCCCCACCCACCATGAGCTAGGCCCTCCCACACTGATCACTAATTGAGAAAATGTCTTACAGCTGGATCTCATGGAAGCATTTCCTCAACTGAGGCTTCTTCCTCTCTGGTGACTAACTTTTGTCAAGTTGACACAAAGCCAGCCAGGACAGTGCCCAATCTTCATTTCTAGGGGAGCAATTAGTGGTGAGATTTGTATGTAAAATATTCCTGTCATGAAAGCAGCTCACTCTTCAGATGCTGAGCAGGCCAGTGCCTTCAGAAAGGCACAGACAACAAAACTCATTTCATGGGCAAGGTAGTACGTAGTAGCCCCTGCGTCCCTGTGACCTGTGGCTTCTTCCCCAGGAGCTGGCAGGCTACACTGGAGGGGATGTGAGCTTCATCAAGGAAGACTTTGAGCTTCAGCTTAATAAGCCGCTCGCATTGGATTCGGTGAGTCTGTGGTGTACGCTGTGCCTGTGGAACCCTGAGCCCAGAGCACTATTATTAGCCCAGTGCTGTGGTGCTTTAACCCATAGGACTTAAGAAAGACCCTTCAGTCAGCATGTGTGTAGCCTGCCAGGCTGCACTGGGTTCTCACTTTAAAGTACCATAGAATTCCATCATCCTTTCCTCTCTGCTGGCACTGCTCAGACTCTGCTGCCCCTGCCTGTGTTGTGGAGCTGTGCTCTGATTTCCCTGTGCCCTTTCCTCCCATCCCCCTGCCAAGCTCCCCTACCCACCCCGTACCCACTGCTTCTCTGTGAGTTTGTACTCTAGAGTGGCGCCCCTCCACTCATCCACTCACAAGCTCTGTCAGAGGGGTGGGGCTCTTCCTTCACAGGCACGTGCTGTGTTCTTCATCTGCCTCCTGCTGCTGTAACATCCTTTTGTTACCTGTCCATGTGGCCTCCTGCTCCAGGCTTTTAGGAGTTTGGCACAGGCATGTCTCCAGCCACCTTCTCTTATCTTCCAGCCTGGGGGTTGGAGGGGAGGGCTCTACTGTACTTATTCTATAGAAGACCCATCTGTTCATCCATTTACCTACCATTTGCTCCCTACCCACTCATCTGTCTACACATGTATCCACCCACCATCCTTCTTCCATCCACATAGTATCTAATCATTCTCTTACCCACCCATTTGTGTGCTCACCCACCTGCGTCCTGGCTGCCAGACACTCTAGGTGCTTATTATCAAGAGGTGGGAGTAAGGGAGTTGTCTTAGTTAGGGTTTCATTGCTGTGATGAGACTCTGTGACACAGCAACTCTTATAAAGAAAACATTTAATTTGGGACTGGCTTACAGTTTTCAGAGATTTTAGTTCATTATTATCATAGCAGGAAGCATGGCAGCTTGCAGGCAGACATGGTGCTGGAGGAGCAGAGAGTTCTACATCTTGATCTGCAGGCAGCAGAAGACTGTGTACCACACTAGGCATATCTTAAGCTTATAGGACCTCAAAGCCCGCCTCCACGGTGACATACTTCCTCCAATAAGGCCATACCTCCTAGAAGTACCATTCCTTATGGCCAAGCATTCAAATCCATGAGCCTGAGGGTCGAACTCAAAGAAAACAGGAGGATTGGTGTCTGAGATGAGCAGAGTTGGGGCAGGCCAAGAGTGGAGAAGAGGAAAGAGCAGAGACTATAGCAAAGGGAATGGCTTAGTGCAGGCAGTATCCACCTGACAGGAGGAGAGGCTTCAGAGCAGTTAGTGTCTGAGTTCAGCAGGCAGTGAGGAGCAGGGTGGTCCCTCAGCTTTGAGGTGAGGCCAGCTGAGGAAGAACCCTGGGAGCTGGGCTGTACCTCTGTCAACCTGAGGCCACTTCAAAATAAAATGCTTATTTTAAGAGATGAAGAGAAGATAACTGGGACAAAACCTAGCAGAATGGCTCCTTTGAGGCATCCAGGATTGGTGAGGGGGTGGGGCTGGGTAAAATGGGTGGGTGGGTGGGTAGATGGATGGATGGATGGACAAAAGGGTGGGTAACAGAATGAATAGACAGATAGGTGAATGGTAGGATGAGTGGACAGGAAGAGGGTCAAGGGCTCAGGATGTTTGGCTCTGGCAGGAAGGAGCTGGGACCTTCTCTGCTGGTGGGAACATGGAGTGTAGATACCTCTGAGTAGGAGCAGGTGTGGGGCGAGAAGGAAGTAAAGCAGGGACCTGGTTCTTCTCAGGAGCACAGCAAGCTGCCTTCCAGGCCAGAGGTAGTGGTGGGTGCAGGAAGAGCTGGGGGAGGGGTGCGAGTCTGCCAAGGCCCTTGGTCTCTAAGAAGCAGAGACAGGCCTCATCCCAGAGGAGGATCAGGAGTGGGATCATCTCCATGGACAGTCAGAGCTTGAGTCCCATCCCCCAACACACACACACATGTCATCACTGGGGCCAGTGTTGGAAATGTCAGAGTAGACTTCCCAATGGTGGCACTTCCTAGGAAACCTGATGTTAGTTGAAAATGTCTGAAGGGTGGTATCCTGCTGAAAGGCTAGCTCAGTCTGGCCAGCCTTCAGACTAGAGGCCTTCCCTTAGCCTTCCAAAGTATACTACAAAGGTGAACCTTAGTCAAGTGTGTGGCTTCCAGAATGCCATACAGACAGATGGGCACATCAGTGTGCCATTAGACAATGGTGAGGTTGGGAGATTTGACCCCGTTATTGCCATGTGAGGACTGTCCTGTGTGCTGTGTGGCTCTGCCCACTCTCTTCCCTTGTTAGCCCTTCCCACTGAAGCATCTAGGAAAAGACCATCTGAGCAACTATGGAGTTTATAAGGACTGGCCAGTCCCACACATGAGGTCTCTACACTGTATGACTGTGGGAGTGGTGTAGCTTGTATAGACCTTCAGCCTGAGGATCGCATACCTCAGTCTTCTCACGTTCTGGGGTCTGAGCAGATGTAGGATCTCATATCCAGGGTTCTAGCTGTCCTCTGTCAGTCCCATGGGCCTGACTTCTCTTGTAAGAGCGTTTTGTCCTGCCAGGAACGCAAGCTAAATCCCTGCTGCACTTCTGTGTGACTTTGATGGAGTTTAAAGTGGCCTCTGACTGAGTTCTTCGGCCTCACCGCCCCTGGTCCCCTATGGCCCTGCCGTTGCTCTACTGTGCATGCCAAGGGCATTCAAAGGCATGCAGAGTAGAGCCAGTCTCCTGCTGGCTCTTACAGAGACAGAAAGAAACACTGCATTTGTATTTGCCTTTGCACAGGTATTCTCCACGTCTCTCTGGGTGGAATGCTGGTGCCCATTGGTGACAAGCCATCCAGCATTGCTGACAGGTCAGTTTTTACAGAGGGAGCAGTATTCACAGTGCTCTGGATTTTCATGTGGAATCAGATTGTGAAGTATCCAGTACTCATACTTTGTTTCTTTTTTTTTTTTTTTTTTTTGATTTATTTATTTTATTGAGTACAGTGTCGCAGTGATGCCCAAAAGAAGGTGTCAGATCCCATTACAGATGGTCCTGAGCCACTGTGTGGTTGTTGGGAATTGAACTCAGGTCCTCTGGAGAAGCAGTCATTGCTCTTAACCGCTGACCCATCTCTCCAGCCCTTCTTTGTTGATTTTTGTTGTGAAACTTTATTGTATTAACATTTTTCTCAGCCAGGCATGGTAGTGCACACCTTTAATCCCAGTACTTGAGAAGCAGAGCCAGAACTGCAAGGAGAAACTCATCTCGAAAAGTAAAGAAAAATTTTTCCTCTTTTTTTTTTTTTTTTAAGACAGGGTTTCTCTGTATAGCCTTGGCTGTCCTAGAACTCACTCTGTAGACCAGGCTGGCCTCGAACTCAGAAATCCACCTGCCTCTGCCTCCCAAGTGCTGGGATTAAAGGCGTGTGCCACCACTGCCTTGCCCTCTTTTTCTTCTTTAAAAATTATTATGAAAGAATTTGGTTAGTACTTGTAGAACTGAAAATAAAGGAATGTATAAGAAAGTAGAATGCTTAGTCCTCCCGGAGGGTAAGCCTGCCTCACCCTGGTCTGCCTCCTTTTGGTCAGGTAGGAGTGTGTTTGTATACAGAGAGTGAGCTGTGGCTTATATGCTGTGTTTTATATGAAACGTGTCTTCCCATTTGTTAAATGTTATGAAGAGATCAAAGAGTGATTTGATTGTTCACTGAGTCATGAGAAAGTCTTTAAAAGTAATGTTTTGTACACACATACTCATGCAGGTTCACATATGTGGAGGTTCATGCTCATCTTCCACCTTGTTTGAGTCCGGGTCTCTTGATTTTGCTACTGTGCTGCACCTGGCTGGCACGGCCTTCCAGGTGACTCTGTCCATCTCCCATCTCACTATAGGAGTGCAGGGATTGCAATTGGACGTTATACATCTGGTTCCAGGGATCCATGTGGGTGCCAGGGATCTAGCACCCACATGGGAGATCACAACATATGTAACTCCAGTTCCAGGGGATCGAGGCCCTCTTCTGGTCTCCTCTGGCACCAGCCATGCATGTACACAGACAGACATGTAGGCAGAACACGCATACACATAAAATACAAATAAACAAACCTTTAAGAAGCACCCAAGAACAGAGCTTACTGTTTGCATGCATTATTAGTTAATACCAGCAGAGCATTCAGGAAAGCTCTGCTTAGCAGTCAGACAGTAAAAGTATTTGTGGACTTCTGAGCTCTCCGAGTTTGTATGAGTATGTCAGAGACTTCTGTGGGGCAGGGGCCTTGCTCCCTGTGTGTTGTCACAGCCTATTGGACCGCTCTCCCGAGGCTCAGAACAGCTTTTCATATGGAAGGCCGTGGAAAATTAACCCAGCTGGGAGGGGTCTTGTATCCTTATCCCACCACTTGGGAGAGCAGAGGCAGCTCTGTCTTGAGTTTGAGGCCTTTTCTAAAATATATCTGTATAGTGATAGATATAGGTAGATACAGATAAAGGCACACCTAAAAAATTAGAACATCCTCCCTAATTTTTTTTTTTTTTTTTTGTTTTTCGAGACAGGGTTTCTCTGTGTAGCCCTGGCTGTCCTGGAACTCACTCTGTAGACCAGGCTGGCCTCAAACTCAGAGATCCGCCTGCCTCTGCCTCCCAAGTGCTGGGACTAAAGGCGTGCGCCACCACCGCCCGGCCCTCCCTCAATTAAAAAGCACTGCAGGAGGTTAAGGTAATGAGGAAGTTGACTAACCTTCAGGGAAGCCCTGGTTCTATCCTTAGCAGTTAGAATGCAGTAGAACTCATTGGAGAAAACCAAAGTAACACTTGTGTGGTCTGTTTGTGTCTGCTGTCACCTGGCCTCTCTCGTGCTGTGCATACCAATGTGTGATGTGGACCTGCCTTCTAACCCAGTGTCACTGGGAGCAAACCTCATGGCGGCTCTCTTAGGCAGCTGCCTACCCTTTATAAGGGATGGTCTTCCTCCTCCTCGTTCACCTTCCCGTAAGCGTCTTTGTTGTGTCTCATTGCTCATATCCCCAGAAGGAGCTGCTGCTGGGTTCCAGGTAGATTTTGGTAGGTGTTACATGCTCTCTTTCCTACCCTCTGTTGGTGTTCTGCTGTGTGCAGACAATGCTATACAAACCAGCTGTGACCCTGCTGCTGCCTCCTTGCTGTGGGTCTTGTGGATCTTCACCTAATGGAATGACACCTGTCGCTTTGCTGCAGGTTTTACCTGGGAGGCCCCACAAGTGTCCGAGGATTTAGCATGCACAGCATTGGACCCCAGAGCGAAGGTCAGTGAGCTAAGACTTGGAGACATGCAGTGCTTTCCTCCTCTGTGGGGCTGCGGTCTGTGAGGGGCGGGGCAGTGGGAATTGAGCCTCGGGACTTCCATTCATTGTGTGTAAGGATAGGGCCATTCCAGCGGCCATGCCAGCTCCTGCTCTTTGCTCAAAACCCAGCAATCCAAGGAGCCCTGTGGCCTACGATGTATCCCCTTCTCCGAAGACTCAGCAGGCTTCATCTGCCATGGCTTTGCTCCCAGAGACATCTGCAGGTTTGCGAGATGTTTTTTCTCACCAGGTGGAAGCAATGTAGCTCTGTGACTGTGGATAAGGTGACTTTTTCTTGAGATTTGGTTTGTTGTTTGTTTTAAACAGATAGTAGCTCTATCTACTATTGCTGTAATCCGAGTTCAGAAGCTATCCTGAAAACATCTGCTCTTTTTTGTACAATTCAAATTTTATTGATGAATATTTTCCTTCACTTTTTAGTATTTTTATTTTTATTCTTTTGCCAAGATAATATAAAATCTTCTTTTTTTTTTACTTACTCACTTTACATCCTGCTCACTGTCCCCCTCCCAGTCACCCCTCCCACAATCCTTCCCCTATCTCCCCTCTCCATCTCTGAGCGGATGGGTGCCCCACTGGGTATCCCCCCAACCCTGGCATTTTAAGTCTCTTTGAGACTAGGCACGTCCTCTCCCACTGAGGCCAGACAAGGCAGCCCAGCAAGAAGAACATATTCCACAGACAGGCAACAGCTTTTGGGATAGCCCCTGTTCCAGTTGTTGAGGACCCACATGAAGACCAAGCTGCACATCTGCTACACGGGTGTGGGGGGTTAGGGGTGTAGGTCCACCCCTTGTATGCTCTTTGGTTGGTGGTTCAGTCTCTGAGAACACCAAGGGTCCAGGTTAGTTGACTCCGTTTGACTTCCTGTGGAGTTCCTATCCTTTTCTGGGCCCAAAAACATTTGCTTTTATGTGCATGCACGTTGATTTCAAATCAGGCATGCCAAGTAAAACTTTAGCACTCAGAGAGTTAAAACAAACAAAAGTAATGAATTGAAGCAGCTATAGATTTGCTACTCAGTTACTTTCAGGAATGGGAGAAGTAGACTAAATTTGGCCCTGTTTTGTTTAGATGCAAATGACAAATGAGGGGCTGGAGAGACAGCTCAGCAGTTAAGAGCACTGACTGTTCCAGATGACCCGGGTGTCTAGTACCCACCTGGCAGTTCACAACCATCTGTAACTCCAGTTCTGGGGTCTGATTGCCTTCCTCTGGTCTCTGCAATCACCCCGCTAGTGGTGCACAAAGACATACATGCTGATTATATATATATATATATATATAAAAAAATATATATATTGATGTTTTAGTCTGGTTTCTAAACTCATTGTAACCAGCTGCTCAAATATAGTTTGCCTTCTCTGCTTCATGATTGCTGATAAAGGTGTGCCACCAATGGCCTGCTGTCATAGATTTTTCACTGTGGCCTAGCTTTAACAGAGTCACCTCCAGCTCTCAACACATCTCAAAGTATGCAGTGCTCTGGATACGTTGTGATTGATACAGTGTTCACAGGGCTACTCAGCGTATTCCTGGTCCGCTAGGTTCACAGCCCTTGTGCTACCCACATTCCCAAGCATGCGGTGCTGTTTAACAGTCCTATCCAGGAAAACCCTTGCCTCTCTGTTGTTTTACATCCCTCTTTTTCCCGCTGGTGACCAACATGAAATTAAGAGAACTGAAGCTTTCCTGCCTTCCAAGCAAGAACCCAGAGGCAAGGAGCAGCTGCTCAGCAAAGCCCCAGAGGGGCAGCAGAAAGGGAGGAGGGCAAGGCTACGGAGGCCAGACACTTCCCTCCCTGAGCAGGGGAGTAGCGGCAGGCTGCAGGGCTCAGATCAGAAAGTCGCCCCAGCAGTTTTCCTCTCCTGGGTAACTTAAGCCAGTGACTGACTCCGAAAGGAACTTTTCTCCAGGCCTGGCCTTCACCATTGAAACCAGGGGTTTGGGTTGAAAGCCTGGGTTCTGGCACCGTCTAGATGGTGAAATCAGGGAGGCTGTGTGGCCACTGGAGGAGGAGGAGCAGGTCGCTCTTTCACTCCTGGCCCTGTAGACAGGGCAGGCAGCGGCCTCATTCCTTTGTGGTACCCTGGCTCCTCAGCTGTGTCAGTTGTGGAAGGATCCTGAAAAGGAGGGAGGCTGGGCTTGCCTTAGTAGTTTGTGGAGCAAAACCGAAAATAGGAACCCTAAGGGCTGAGTCAGCACATTCTGTTTTCCTTCCTTAGGAGATTACCTGGGCGGAGAGGCATACTGGGCTGGGGGCCTGCACCTCTACACCCCACTGCCCTTCCGGCCAGGCCAGGGTGGCTTCGGAGAGCTTTTCAGAACTCACTTTTTCCTCAATGCGGGCAACCTGTGCAACCTCAACTATGGTGAGTCTGCCCCGGCCGTGTATTCTCCTGATACAGGGTGGTGCCGTCCCTTAATAATGACATTATGTAAAGGGGAGACTGTGTCTTACCCTACAAACAAACTTCAAGTGCTGTCGGTGTCATTAGGGCCCAGCGCTCAGCACAGCTCTGTCCAGAGGATGCTCACAGAGCACATGTCTTGGGCCCGTGGAGGCATGGCAAGGGCCTCCCAGCTGCTCTGCTAGACGATCCTTTCTAGGCAAAAGGGGCAGGTTAGCCAGACCCAGAGAGTCAAAACCTTCAGCTGGCTCTGGGAGAGTGGGATGCAGATACCAGCCCCATACCTGTCTTCACTAGCTAGATCCAGCTGTAAGGGGCCCTGCGAGGGAGGGAGCCACACATCTCTGCTCACCAGCTTTGCTGTTTCAGGTGAGGGCCCCAGAGCCCACATCCGGAAGCTAGCTGAATGCATCCGCTGGTCGTATGGAGCAGGCATCGTCCTCCGACTTGGCAACATTGCTCGGCTGGAGCTGAACTACTGCATTCCTATGGGCGTGCAGCGGGGCGACAGGTGTGTGGGGCCGTTGTCAGCTCTGCAGCTCTGTAGAGCTTCTGTTGCAGTTTGTTCTGGGATGGTCACTTCAGTGAGAGACTGGATAGTCAACTGAAGCATGTGGTCCTCGGCTGAGCTCTCTTAGTTGGAGGGGAAAGGGAGATGCCCACCGATTCCCTGGAACACTGCTGCTCTTACTCCAGAGCTAACCAGTGGGAAGTATTGACCACTTGCTGGAGGTGTAAAGCAGGAGAGAGCTTCCCTGTGCCAACACTGGCCTGGGGCTGGCCACAGCTTTGCTATGGGCGGAGGACTCCACCCATGGACATGGATGGAGCAATGGCTGTGCTCCATGGGTGGATTAGGCTAAGGGGCCTTTCAGGCTTATAGTGAGACCCCATCTCTTACATTACCTTGTAGGCATTGTCTGGAGACCCAGAGGGATTGTTATGAGCAGGAAGCTTTAGTGACAAAGCTCTGGAAGTCAGAAGTCAGGATATGCTGGTGGGAAGCTGATGCCAGCTTCCATGGGGCCACCTGCTGACAGGGAGGCAGTGCAAGTGCCTGGGTCCTCTACACAAGCTCATATCCTCTCACAAGGGCCCAGTCACGTGACTTTACCCAAGATAGATCAATTCTCAAGGGCCACATGGCCAGATGCCACCTTGCCTCGTGGTAGGACCTGGAATAGGTTCCGTAGCTACTCTGGGTCTGTTTTCCTGTGCAGAGGATAGAAGGGTTTGACAGACAGTGCTCTGCTCGTGTGATCTGGCTGTGGTGCCTATCACTCCCGTCACTGCTGGGTTGTACTGGCCTGCTCCTCTTGTCTCTTAGTGTCCTCTGTCCACCATGCCTGCTGCCTGCAGTCTGACATGCAGTTACTGATGTCACAGTGCAGTGAGGAGAGGAGGGCTGATTTCTCCAGGTCCCTGGTGCACAGTAGATGCCTTCTCAAGAGCTGCCTCAGCCTTCAGCCTGGATTAGCTTTGTCTGTGCAGCCTACCATGTGGCTGGAGCTGGAGCGGAGCTGTGGCCAGCTGCCTTCACAGACTGTGTTAGGGCCAGGTCATGTACTTTGGGATGTGTTGGGCTCCAGTGCCAACAGCAATTGCAGCTATCTGTGAGCAGCTCACCTCTTGTAGCCCATGCTGCTGAAATACTGACAGCAGCCACAGGATGGCAGTGTGCACAAGCAGTTCCTTCGCTTTTGAGCTTCTTGCTAATTGGCCCTTTAGCAAGTGTTCTTTACAGCTCAGGACCCTTCAGCTGCACCTCTCTCTTAGTTAAATCCGAGAAGCATGTTTCAAAGATTAATTGAGAACATAGCCTTCAGAAGGAAGAAGTCTGCTGTGCTGAGGTGGGGGAAGACCTGGCCCGGGTTTGCCTGGCAGCTGTTTGTGATGGTGGCAGGCAGGTGTTTGCTGTGGGTAGAGAAGGCTGTCCAGGGTCAGCCTTGACATAGAAATAACTTCCCTAGTGTGGTTTGGTTTACAGCTTTGTGGGCAAGAGTAGAACTTGATAACATTTGAGGGGAATGACCTCAATTTTATCTTGTTCCTAAAATTAGGAAGTTGGCAGGTGGACAGTGTCTGTAGCCTCACCCCCAGGGTTAAACCAGGTGATCTGTAATCTGTGATCTGTGGCCTTTACAAAAGGGTGGCAGTTTGAAGTCTTCTCTGGGACCTGAGTGTTCTGTCACAGCATGACTCCTCAGACTAGGTCTCTGGAGACCCCACGATGAGTCAGGCTGCTTCAGCCGCTCCTTGAGCTGTAGGAAGGACACCATCACTGCAGCTGGGGAGCGCATCCTGACTGTGGGTACAGCTGTCCTGGGGGAGGGGTGTAGTATGGGACAGAGAATGTGGGCTTGCTGGGGCCTCAGGGGAATGGCTGCTCACAAGTGTGCCTCGTTCTGTTCTCCTCCCTCCTCACCTCTCCAGCCTCATTGGTGTCTTCCTCTCAGTGCCTGTCAAGGGCTCTGTTCGGGCCATGAGAGCTGTTCCCCACACCTAGCACCCAGGATGAAGAGCTTTGAGGTTAAAAGCAGGCATCAGTGGAGTTTTCTGATGACCCCTGCTGGGGCTGGTATAAGGGTGAACATTGGCACCATGGGGCAGGACAGCAGCCTGCACCTGGCATAGACGTAGAAGCCGAGGAGGCCAGCAGGGTCTGCAGAGGACTGATGGGTCCTGGCCCTGTAACTCTGGGTGCCACCTCGAATACTCATCATGGGCATTGCTCTGTGCTGTGTGTATCACAGCACAAGCATCTTTGAGTTGTTTACAGTTGTGGTAGCAGGGCTGTGTGTTCTCTGAAGAAGCTTACTTCTCTGGGGGTTTCTCTAAAGCAGCCGTGGTCCCTTTTGTGGACCAGTTTCATATTTTGGAATATGAAACTGGCTGTGTAGGCCCAGGCTGAGGGCACAGGTACACAGGAGAGCCTCAGTGTCCAGGGGTGCAGCTTTCCTCCAATCAGGAGGGCTCCCCAGCAGGGCAGTGTGATCGCTGCCATTTACCTGTGCCTCGACATGCCAGTGTGGCACGGCTCTCAGAACTGGCTGTTTGGTGCCTGCAGCCAGTCCTGAGAGGCCCACACAGGACACCCTAGAGCTAAGCTCTCCAAAGAGCACACCTGTGGTGACCATTTGTGTCATCCTGGGTCAGAAACAGGGCTGGCTGGTGGCTGGACTCTCTGAGGTTGGGTTGCTGGGTCATTGTCATTATGAGGCCCAGGACCATACTGAGTTCATACATGTAGGCCTCCTGGTTCTACTTCCTGTCCTGACAGCAGGACAGTGTACCTTAGGGTGGGATGGAGCAAGAGGGTCTCAGGCTCTATTTCTTTCTTTTCTCCTCCAGGGGCTAAGTCTTATTACCCCAGGGACTGTGGGGCACAGAGCCTCTGGATGATGTAAGGAGCACCCTGTTGACCTTTCTTTGTCTTTTCAGGATCTGTGATGGCGTCCAGTTTGGAGCTGGGATTCGATTCCTGTAACTTGAGTCCCAGGAGCAGCTTGGATGAGCAACAGGAGCCGCCCAGGCTACATGCCTATCTGGAGGTGACACAGTTGAGTGTTTCTGAGTCGTAATTCTTATGGGAAATCACGTCAATAAATTTTAAACACTCAGCTGTGTCCTGTATGTGGTCTGTTTTTCAGGCCATGCGTCTTTATGGACACCTACTTTTCTTGAGGACATGTGACAGTCTGACCTGCGCAGTCCTGGGCCTAAGGTGACCTCTCCCAAGAGCCTTTTCCTTGTAGACTCCTAGAGTCCACTGTTGGGGTCGCAGTTACGGAGGTAGGGCTGAGCTGTGGGCTGGCTCCAGAGGACACTGGCCCCGTTCTCACAGGAGGCCACCTCAGTGCGGCATGACCTGCCAGTGCTGGTGTGATGCTAGGATTCCAAGGCAGACAGGAAGTGCTCTGTCGGCTGATAGCACGGCTGCTCCTGCCCGTCACTTGGGACTCAGGCTGCACAGCTATCGTCTTGCAGGAAACTGAGATGTCCAGCTGGTCCATGGCTCAGGTGCTGCTGGGCAAGACTGACTTCTAAAGACGCCCATGCTCCCTCTTCAGAGCTGGCAGGCCGGACTTCTGCCCTTGTTCTCTTTAAGGATGTTTCTGTAGCATCAGGTCCCCAGATGGACCAGATGACTGCATTTCAAGGCTAGCTGATGGGCGCACACAGCTCTGTCTGCCGCCTGCTCCTTTCTTGCTTGCTCGGGTTTATGTGGTTGTGATCCCTCAGTCTTTAAAGGGGGATACATTGGAAGCCACACCTTTCCCCTGCTTGGATGCCAGTATCCACAGATACTCGAGGCTGTCATATAAAATGTTACAGGATTGTTTTGCAGGCAGGAGACAAGGTCTGGGATCCTTGAGGACTTTAAGGAGGTCAGCTCCTCAAGTGCTGGGATCACCCGTGTGCACACCACATCTGAGCGATGCCACAGCATATGCACACCACTGCCTCAGGCCATGAGTCACCTCTAGGTTACAGTGTAGAGGCTTGGGCCAGAGGGGTGATTCATATGTGTGATCCCAGCTCTCAGGAACCTGAGGCAGGAGAATCACCATGAGTTCAACTACAACTTGAGCTATATAAGACTCGATCTCAAAAAGCATACTAAAATAGTTGTACTAAATTGTTTCAGGATAATGTTAAGTCTGGCCGTGTTTAGGATAGACACAGTTTTTGTGAGTGAGCTCGAGAGACAGCTGAGGTGCATCCCTAACGGTTCCTGGGTACTGTCACTCTGCCACTGGCTGAAAGCTAGGAAATGCAGCCTGAGGGTATGTTGGCTAGCTGTGTCCTGAGTCCCAACGTCGTCGGGACATGGGAGTCTGTCTACTCTGATTAAGGTCTCTGTAAGTGGTACTTGGGGGATAGTTTTCTGTTTACTTACAAGACTTACTTTATGTATATGGGTATTTTTGCCTTCATGGATATATGTGTACCACATGGGTACTTTGTGCCTATGGAGGTCAGGAAGAGGGGGTTGGATCCCCCAGAATTGGAGTTGAAAATGGTTATGGGCCACCCTGTGGATGCTACAAAGGTCCTCTGCCAGAGCAGCCAGTGTGCTTACCTACTGCAGCCCTTTGGGGGATATTCTTAGCTTTGAAAAATTAACACAAGCTGGGCAGTGGTGGTGAGGATGCTGAGGAGGCAGAGGCTAGCCTGGAAAAACAGAACAAACAAACAAACAAAATATATGTATTATAGAGTTAAGCCTCCTCTAAGTCTTTGAAAACAGGATGTGCCTGGGACCTCAACTCTATGGTGTCTGCTGCCTCCCTCCACCCCCATGGTCTCAAGGAGATCAACTCCTGTCCTCCCTGTGGCCTTTTGTTTACTAAATGACTTTGGGCTTGGGGCACACAGGCCTACACCACAACACACACACCACACACACACAAGAGTCAGGTTCTCAGACCGAGGACTTTCCTCCCCTACCACCTTCAATGGAAACTGATGTTTGCTGAGAATAAACTATTTCTTTCAATGGTTGGAAATGTCAGTTTGCAGTTTCTCATTGATGATTGGAACCCACTTAGGACCTGGTGTGTTCAGAATTCGAATTGGGAGCTGCAGAAACTGACATAGATTTGCAGATCCCATGACCTTTGAGAACCCAGGGAAGGCACTATGAAAGTCTGGTTTTAATCAAGACTGGGCTGCCCCTGGGAGCTGCCTCTGGCTCCTTAATGAAAGCAGCCTGGCTGTCTCCAGTGTGGCCCGACCTGTTTGATTTTCAGGCTTCCCCTGCAGGCTGCTCTTGGGTGAAGGAGGTGGGGCAAGGTGGAAACCAGAAGACCAGGGTAGAGAGGTGAATTCTGTCCCTTTCCAGAGGGGTATGGGGACAGACCAGAGCCAGCTGCCCAGGAGGCTTTAGGGAGCTTGAGTGGAAAGCTAAGGAGGGCAGGCAGCTCCTGAGTCGGCCTTGGCCCAGATTCTTTGCAGCTTAATGCTTCATTTCTCCTCAGCATTCGGAAAGATCTAGGCAGGGACAGAGTTTGAGATGTGTTTAATTAACCTTTGCTCCACTCTGTAAGGGATCAGTCTGGTAGCCAGCTTGCCTGTTGTACAAGGACACCAAATTCCTTGCTTGGAGTGTGCTGGGTCAGTCCTCTGTGCGTCCTGAGCAAGACTTGTTTGTCCTAAACTTTATCTTGATACCGAGGGAAGAGCCTGTGGCCTTGATGCCCATCCCCCAGTGTCTGGGCCAAGGCCACTCAGGAGCTTCCAGCCTTCACTCTTAGCTTCCTGTCCTGAGCTTGCCTTGTTTCTGATTTCCATGGAAAGCCCTTTTGAGGCTCTAGTCTCCCAGGCACGGTTCTTTGCCATTGCAGTGGTCACTGGGGCCACAGGGGTTCCTGAGTGATCCCAGTCTTTCAATGCTGACATGTCACAATTACCCAGATTAAAAAGATAACATTAATACCATCGTCGATTGTGTCATAAAGCTCCTTGGAGACTGGGAGACTGCCAGTCTCTGTGTGACAGATATAAATGCCCCAACCCAATTTCTCTTGAAGCTCACATTTCTGTTGGCGCCAAATGCAGTCATTTGCGTTCCTTGGTGCTCGCTGGCCGATCGATGCTCCTGTTTCCAAGGAAATGGCTGCCAGATCCCTAGGCCCTGTAACCCAGTGGGGCGCCTGAACACCAAGGCCCTGGCAAGCAGGCAAGGGTTCAGCCTCCCCTAAACGCAAGTGTGGGAGGACAGAGTTAGGACCCTGAGCTGGGGTGGGGAGAGGAGTGGGATGGGGCTGTTCTCCTGTCCTGTGTGCATTCTGAATGCAGGAGGATTTGAGCAGAGGGTCTCTATTGAGTGAATCACAAATACCAGTGACTTGCCTCAGGCAGCGCCCCGAAACCAGTAACATCTGGGAAATAATCCCGAAAGTTTCCACCTCCTGGGCCCCCTGCAAGAATTCAACCAGTCACCGGCCGGTGGTGGCGCACGCCTTTAATCCCAGCACTTGGGAGGCAGAGGCAGGCGGATTTCTGAGTTCGAGGCCAGCCTGGACTACAGAGTGAGTTCCAGGACAGCCAGGCTACACAGAGAAACCCTGTCTCGAAAAAAAAAAACAAAAAAAAGAATTCAACCAGTCACCACAAAGTATTTTTTTGTGTTTTGTTGTTTTGTATTTGAGAAAGAATCTCACCATGAGGTCCAGGCTGGACCTGATCCCCCATGCCTAGCTCCAAGGCTTGTGTGGGCCTGTAGCAAGCCTCCTTTTCTAGCCATGGATAGTGGTATACACCTTTAATCCCAGCCACTCAGTAGGCATAGAGAGGCAGGGGGATCTCTATGAGTTAAAGGTCTGCATAGTAAAACCCTGTCTCCAAAAAAGTGAAACAGCCCCTCTTTTCCTGGCTGGGAGGAGGGTTGCATTTGATTCCCAGCACCACAACAGAGCACAAGCCTTTTATCAGCTAGTATAGATTCTCTTTACCTCCCAGTCCTGTGAAATGGGGGGAGGGGGAGGAAATAGGTATGTTTATAGCAAGAAACAATTGTGGGCTGGACATGAGACATGGTACCCAGTGGGAGCCCAGAAGCCTCAGCCGCTGATTGGCAAGGCCCAAGGTATTGAGGGAGGCAGGAGCAGAACCAGGCATCTGGGTGGGACTGGGGTGGGGGTAGATGATATGAGAGTGGAGAGGGCTTCTCCCATTCTGATGAACCCAGAAGATTAACGTCGATGTTCGATTTGGAGTTAAAGGTTGGCATGTTGTTACATCTCCAGGGCAGATTTTGATTTGAGAAACCATGGAGGCTGTCTCAAACATGGCTCTCCAGGGTGGAAGCCTTGCTCGATGGAGCAGCGCACTGCCCCAGAGAGGAGTGGGGCTCATGGTAATTACTGGCAACTTGTCTCTGTGCCGGAGTGTGGCTTCAAACGTGACATTTTCCCTGACACATAAATTGCAGGATTCCCCGCCAAATCATTAGATAACTTTTAAAAAGAAAGAACGAGCGGGCAGAAGGAGACGCTCCATCACCGTGCTAGGAAATAAATAGCAATCGTTTTTTGAAAAGAAAGTACATTCGATGAATTTGACCCACTGAGAAAATTACAGTCTCTTTTCCCCGCCCTGCTTCGATCTATCAGTGCCTAATGGAGGAAGCCTTCCTGTGTTTGTCGAGGTGGGGATGGGGCTGGTCAATTAAAGTAGCGTGCCTCGTCTCGTGAAGATAATAGCAGGCCTGGACCCATCCATCACCGTGGGCTGGAATGTGACCTCCCGATATTGAGTCAGGGCCCTGAAAGCAATCTCTACAGCTCATTATCATAGCCAGAAATTACTGCTCTGAACCTGATTTCCTTGAAATAACAAGCCAGCAGAGCGACTGCTGGGCATATTAGAACACGATGTAGTGACACTGTGGCCTTGATTTTGGACGTGGGCCTGAAAATAGATGTGTTGCCTAACTCAGAAGAAGTGAAACCGAATGGGTCAGGGTCTGACGTGACACCTGCCTGGTTAGGTGGACCAATTGCCACCTGATATTAAAGCAGAAACATTAACCCTCTGCTTTAGGCAGCCACACCTGAGCTGTGTCACCTCAAATTTGACCCTTCCTGTGGATTTCCACTATCCCCAGCCAGGGCCCTCAGTGTTTCCTGTCTGTCTGCGAAAGCTCCCTTACAGCTCTTCTGGGGCAGGAAATGGAAGCCATATGGAAGGGGAAGATCAGGGGCTTGGGCACCAGAGCTACTG
Organism: Mastomys natalensis; assembly: GCA_021653895.1. Classification (NCBI taxonomy): domain Eukaryota; kingdom Metazoa; phylum Chordata; class Mammalia; order Rodentia; family Muridae; genus Mastomys; species Mastomys natalensis. Next base: position 919,148 of record JAJTUV010000102.1, read on the forward strand.
AACTTGGGCATCCTTTGTTAAAATTTCCATTCCACACAGACCAGACACTGGTGAGTGTAGGATCTGCATGTGGCTTCCTCCCTAATTCCAGAGCAGAGGGGCCTCCCTCCTGTAGCACAAAGGCCCTGCACACATCTTTGTTTACCCCAGCGCCCCTCCCTCTCTGCAGTCATTCTCAATGAGGTGGTTGGGTTGTGGCCTAGGGATACAGTATTTTCCTGGCATAAACAAGCTCTGCATCCAAGCCTAGCTCTGAAGAGTTGGTGTGTGTACATTTATTTATTTATTTTTGGTTTTTCGAGACAGGGTTTCTCTGTGTAGCCCTGGCTGTCCTAGAACTCACTCTGTAGAGCAGGCTGGCCTCAAACTCAGAAATCCGCCTGCCTCTGCCTCCCAAGTGCTGGGACTAAAGGCGTGTGCCACCACCACCCGGCATGTGTGTACATTTATAATCTGAGAACATTGGTATTACCCGACGAGCACAATTTATTCCAATTTCCTTAGGGTTTTTTTGTTGTTGTTGTTATTGTTTTTCTCTCTCTCTTCTAGAAGAGAGAGAGAGAATCACTAGATTTCCCCGCCAAACAGTCATCTCACCGCCTGTGTGAAGGGACTGATAGGCAAGGAACTCCCAACTGTCCCAGGGGCTTCAGTTAAGCATGGCAAGATCTGCTGGTACTCCAACTACAACTGCCATCCATCCATCTTTCCATCACCTGTCCATCCATTCATCCATCCGTCTGTCCATCTGTCCGTCCATCCATCTGTCCGTCCATCCATCCATCCATCCATCCATCATCTATTGGTCATTCGTCTATCTGTCTATCCATTCATCTGTCTGTCCATCATCATCTATTGGTCATCTGTCTGTCCATCTAACTTTTGATCCCACTGTCATCCATTTATCATTCATCCATTTGCTCATCTGTCTGTCATCCATCCATCCATTATCCATCTGTTCTTCATCAATTCATCATCCATTCATCATTCCTTTACTCATCCATCACCCATTCGTCATCCATCCGTTTGTCTTGACCTAGTCCTTCACTCATCTCAATGGTCCTGAACTTCTGCGGCCCAGCTTGACACACTATGGCCTCAGCAGCTCTGAGCACAGCCACATCTGTGTTGTTAGTATTTTGCCTGCCTGCTTCAGGACTCTGCATCAGTAGCAGCTCTCCTGCCAGGAGAGCATCTTTAACCCTTTGTTGCCGTTCTGTCATACATGTGCATTACCACGTAACGTGTACCATGTGCTCTGTCAGCATTACTAGCTGAGACTGCCAGTGGCCAGCTGTCAGGGGAACTTGGGACTAGTTGGTAAATTGCTGCTGGTGTAGCTGTGCAATTTATTGTTATTTAATAAAATCCAAGGTATCAGAAGATACTTATCTGTCTGTTTCTGACATCTAGGATTTATAGGCTGTGCCACCAAGACTGGATTTAAAAAGATGCTTTTTGATCTGAGGATGTTTGAGTCTGAGTCCTGTGAATGATGACCGTGCTGTCTTCCTCCCTTGCTCTCGGTGCTCACACCCTAGTGAGTTCTTCTCAGAGTTCACTCAGCAGCCTTCCATTTGGGGTCTTAAATACTGGCTCACCCCACCCCCCTTTTTTTAGAACTTTTTATGTGTCTGTATATATGTGTGCAGGTGCCTTCAAGGAGCCAAAATTGACAGTCAGATTGCCTAGAGCTGCATTTACAGGTAGTTGTGAACCACCTGACATGGGGCTGGGTACTAACTCAGGGCCTCTGGAAGAAGAGCAGGTGTTTTTAACCACTCAATCATCTCTCCAGCCCTCACCTCCAGAGCCTCACACTCACTGGACAACAGCCCAGATACCCCCACTTGCTACTTCTCTTCCTGTCATAGTGACGTAGCAATTTGCTTTCTGTGACAACCATTTTGTTCTTGTTTAAAAAACTGAGTCTCAAGCACTGGCTAAGAGTGTAGTAGATACACCCTTAATCCCAGTTCTTGAGAGGTAGAGGCAGGTAGATCTCAAGTTTGAGGCCAGCCTGGTCGACTGAGTGAATTCCAGGACAGCGGGGCTAGACAGAGAAATCCTGACTTGACACACCCCTCCACTATCTTCTCCTCCCCCCCCCCAACCCAATGGACCTCAGTTTGATTCTTAGTACCCACATGGCAGCTTAAAGCCATCTGTAACTCCCGTCCTAAGGGAGCTGATGCTCTCTTCTTGCCCCAGAGAGCACTGCAGCTGTATGCTACACAGACATTTGGGCACTCATACACATAAAAAAAAAAAAAAAAATTTAAGATCTAAAAACAAAACAAAAACACGGAAAAACAAAAACAAACTGATCCCAAGTCACACAGAATCTCTTATGCTAAGATGTGGGTGCCACATCTGGTTTGTCCCTCCATGTGCTCGGACGTTTGAGTTAGCTGCCCCTCAGGTACTTTTTATGATCTGTCAGGTGTGCCTGCGTCCCTACATTGACTGAGCCATAAAGCTCCGAGCAGTAGTCTTTCCTTGGCATTCTTCCGCTAGGTCATAGAGGGCTAGAACCTTCTGTCATGAGATGGTTTGGGCTGTGGCACACTTTGGTCATCTTCAACCACACAGCTGGGAACGATACTGCTGAGTTTGCACGATCTCCTTCCCTAAAGCTGTTCTGTCCACTGTCCCTTGAAGAAAACACTAAGTTTCATATGTTAAGCACTAGATAATAAATATTCAAAACCCGCTGATGTTTGAATAATCTTTCTAAACCTTGCGTTTTACTGATTGCCATGGGAATCTGAAATGTTGATGATACTGGGAGAATTCCTGGCACCATTTGAGTTATGTCACACACTTGTGATTCGAGAGTGTCACCCGCTCACAGCTGCTTGGAAATTGGCCTCTACCAATGGTCCACTACGGGGTGTCCATGTGTGTATGCGTGTCTGTATGTCTGTATGTTTGTGTTTTCTTGTGTGTGTTTGTGTGTGTATGTGTCTGTATGTCTGTGTGTTTGTGTGTGTCTGTGTATGTCTGTGTGTCTGTGTGTTCGTGTGTATGTTTGTGTGTGTTGTGTATGCATGTCTATATGTCTGTGTATTTGTGTGTTTGTATGTGTGTTGTATGTCTGTGTTGTGTGTCTCTCTGTGTATGTCTGTGAGTGTGTCTGTGCAAGTCTCTCTATGTGTGTGTGTGTCTGTGTGTGTCTGCGGAGGAGATGCTGACACCGGGATGAAGCCCCATCCTTTTAGTCAGGCTGTGCTTTTAGCCATGGTCGAGCTGTGCTTGTCTGGGTATTCATTTTCCCAATCAAGACACATTCTAATTGGTTTTGAAATCAGGCCTGTTTACTCTTCATAAATATGTTTCTTAGAGTTCTTTTTTGCATCAGCAGATGAAAAGGGCTCAAACCAGCTGTGTCACCTAGACAAACTATTTCAAGGTTAAGGATAGAGCTTTCAGACCCAGAGGGAACTTAGCATGCAGGGTGCCTGGACTATACCCCTAGCAGCCCCTCCAGAATTCAGGCTTCCATCAAAATACACACTTGTATTTAAAACCTGTTGTTACAAGCTGGAGAGATGGCTCAGTGGTTAAGAGCACTGGCTGCTCTGTCAGAGGACCCAGGTTTGATCTCCAGCACGGACATGGCTGCTCACAACCATCTGTAACTCTTCTTTCCAGGAATTGAATACCCTCTTCTGACCTCTGAAGACATCAACCATACATGTAGTACACAGACAAACATGCATACAAAACATCCTTGCACATAAATATTTTAAAAAATTGTTATTCTTAGGGGTGCACATGTACTGTCAGCTTGTAGAGGTCAAAGGGAACTTTTCAGGATTCTGGAGGTCAGTCTGTTTACTCTTTATAAATGTGTTTCTTAGAGTTCTTTTTTTGCATCAGCAGATGAAAAGGGCTCAAACCAGTGGTGTCACCTAGACAAACTATTTCAAGTCTTTACTTGCTGGGCCATCTGGCAACTACACACACACACACACACACACACCACACAAATGTGTCTGAATGAAAACACACACAAAAAAACACATAAGTTCTTTAGTTGAAACTTTCTTTTCTTGATGTCACAGTGAACTATATAGCAAGCTCTTTCTCTCTTTTTCTCTCCCTCCGTCTCTCTCTTTCCCCTCCCCCTCCCCCTCTCCCTATCTCTGTGAGTGAGTCTGCCTGCCTACCTGTCTGCCTCTCTGCATGCCTGCCTGCCTGCCTGCCTGCCTGCCTGCCTGCCTGCCTGTCTGCCTGCCTGCCTGCCTGTCTGCCTGTCTGTCTGCCTGCCTGCCTGCTGCCTGTCAACCTGTCTGCCTGCCTGTCTGCCTGCCTGTCTACCTGCCTGTCTGCCTGTCTGCCTGTCTGTCTGCCTGCCTGCCTGCTGCCTGTCAACCTGTCTACCTGCCTTGTCTGCCTGCCTGCCTGTCACCTGTCTACCTGCCTGTCTGCCCGCCTGGCCTGCTGTCTGTCTGCCTGCCTGTCTGCCTGCCTGCCTGCTGCCTGTCAACCTGTCTGCCTGCCTGACTGCCTGCTTGTCAGCAGGGTCTCATTCTGTAGCTCCAACTGGCCTGGAGCCTTCAGTGATTCTCCTGCCTCCGATTTTGGGTGTTCAGGTGTGACCCACCATCCTCAGCTCCCCTATAGCAGGTCCTGTTGGAGTTGGTCACTGCCGGAGTCGTGTATGTATAAAGCTTGCATGAGAGTCTCAGGGCTGGCTAAACTATCACTGCTGAAGCTCTGCTCTGCCATCACTGTTTCCAGGCATTTGGCAACAGATTGCAACTCCTGAGGCAACCGGCCTTATGGACGGAGCAGCTCCAGGATCCTATCGAGTGTGAGCCAGCCACTCTGAGACATGCAGACTGTACCATGTAAGCCATCTAGTGGCTCCCTTCCTATGTATATCTACACTGCTGGGTTCTGGCACCTGTAAGAACCTCAACTAACACCCAGGCAAGGCTCGGCCATTGAGCCACACCACATCCCTACACTGAACTTTGGAAGCCTCCTCCTCACCTTCCTGAGGCAAATCAGGAAACTCTTTGGGGTTATCTTTCCCCAGATCCATCCTGCCTGTTAGTGTTCCTCTTTGTTTTGTTTCTGTTTGTTTTTTTGTGTAGCCCTGAGACAGGGTTTCTTTGTGTAGCCCTGGCTATCCTGGAACTCACTCTGTAGACCAGGCTGGCTTCAAACTCACAGAGATCCACCTGCTTCTGCCTTTCGTGTGCTGGGATTTAACGTATGTCACCACTGCCCTGCCCACGTGTTCCTGTTTCTAACCTTTGGGATAAACACGTGGAAAATTTCTGTGACACAGGAAGCTCAAATGAACTCCTTTGCTGCCTTCATGAGTAGGTTCTCTGTACACAGCCCCGTGTGTGCTCATCTGTGTATATGGCCACATGGCTGTGCTCGGACCTCACGTTCATGATTGTGAAGATGAATGTTTAACCAGGCTGCCCTAGGCTGTCCTTGTAGGCCCTGCCCTAGACCACACTCACCTTTAGCCCCCAGTGATGGCTTCCCAGGGTGCTTTGGTTGCCTGATCTCCAGCAGTCTGGAGCAAACTTACACCCCAAAACTCATCACCCCTCAATTCTCCCCACAACCACTCATCATCCACCAAAACACTGTTCTCAAGATAGGTGGGAGGGGAGAGCAGAGCCTTTTATTTTGGGGACAAGTGATATGGAGGTAGCAGATGAAGGGCAAAACCAATTCAGGCTATAGTGAGAGTATTTATCGGGCCAGGCACTTGTCTTCCTACCCGCATTAAAAGCAGGTCTTCTTCACTTTCTTTATTGGTGGAGGGGCCTCTGAGAGTAAGGGAAGCACGTTTAAAGGAACTTGCTCATCTATCCTTTAAAAGCTAGGGGAAGTCTCTTCAGGGATTGCCACGGAAGACCGGGTGGCAAGTTAGTCACTCATTGCTCATCTATAAAATATTTAAGAGCATGAAGTGTATTCGTGGCTTTAATCGCCTGGTTGGCAAGAGGAAAACGCAGAGGGCTTTGCTGCTAAATGAGAATGTGTGCTGTCTCCCCGCGGATGCTTCTAGAGTCGTTTGGATGAAAGGCTGTTGGTCTCTACCACTTGCTCCTCGGAAGTTCCCCCACGGCTCACTCATAGTGGGGGAAGAGTGTCGAGGCAGTTTGAAGATTCCAGGCTGTCTTCGTTATCTTCTTGTGCACTTAGCCTTTCCAGTGAAAATCACAGACGACTCTCCTGCCAAATCACTAAATTAGCAAGCTGATTAAATAACACGGCTCTGAACGCTAGTTTAGAGGTTCTGATTACAGAAGGCTCCGGAACGCCACCCGAAGTGCAATAAGATCGCATCCACGGTGTAATCTGGGGAATCAAGCATTTTCTCCATCAGCTAATCCATTGGCTCTGCCTGTCCCTTCTGGACACACTTCTAGGGCTGCCAAAATTGCTTGGAGGTTTGGAGGTGAGCAACAGTGTCAGGGTGTCAGATTTCTGCTGCTAGAGCCTCCTCCTCTTTCCCCAAGCCTTTAAAAGCTGTTTGTATATAGAATATATATATTTGGAACATTTTACTTATTTTTTTTTAAGATTTATTTATTTATTTTATGTATTCACCATTGCTGTCTTCAGACACACCAGAAGAGGGCATCAGATCTCATTACAGATGGTTGTGAGCCACCATGTGGTTGCTGAGAATTGAACTCAGGACCTCTGGAAGAGCAGTCAGTACTCTTAACCATTGAGCCATCTCTCCAGCCCCCTGGAACATTTTAGTCATAGGAGAAGGAAATAAGATGAACTTTGCAGGTGGGATGGGGTGCATTGGTTTGAATGTGAAATCTTCCCATAGACACATGTGCTTGCACACTTGGTCCCCAGTTGGTAGCCCCTACTTGAGAAGTCCTGGAACCCTTGAGAAGCTGGGTCTGGCTGATGGAGATGGCTCACTGGGGGGCGGGGGGAGGGTCAGGTTTGTATGAATTTCCAGTTCTGGTTTGTCTCCCTGTCTTCTAGTGATGTGACCTTGTGCTCTTTCCAATATGGACAGAACACCCTCCCTGCCTTCATAGGTGGAAATCCCCTGGAAAGGTGAGATTAAGTCCCTTCGCGTGGGCCTGGAGAGATGGATTAGCAGTTAAGAGCACTTCCAGAGGTCCTGAGATCAATTCCGAGCAACCACATGGTGACTCACAGCCATCTGTAGTGGAATCTGATGTCCTCATGGCTTGCAGGTGTACATGCAGATAGCACACTCATATACATAAAATACACAAATGAGCCGGGCGGTGGTGGCACACGCCTTTAATCCCAGCACTTGGGAGGCAGAGGCAGCCGGATTTCTGAGTTTGAGGCCAGCCTGGTCTACAGAGTGAGTTCCAGGACAGCCAGGGCTACACAGAGAAACCCTGTCTCAAAAAAACAAAAAACAAAAAAAAAAAAAACAAAAACAAAAAATACACAAATGAATCAAATAAATAAATACATAAATAAACCTTCCTTCTTTAAGCTGTTTCTGTCAGGTATTTTGTTGCAGCCATGAGGGAGGTGGGAGACTGATGCTGCAGACCTGTCAGTAAGCAGAGAGCTCAACCCTGAGGGAAGCGGGACTGTAGCTGTGCTGAACTGGCACTCCTGGAGTGAAGAAGTCCAGACACAGCCTGCAGGTTGTCTGGCACAGAGATGCCACCCACTGAGCTGTTTTCAGCAAGGCTTTATGGAGGTTAATTTATGCAGATGGAAATGCCAACACTGTGGGGCATACCTGGGTGACTTCTCCCTTGACTACATACACCTGTGAGATTCTCTCCTGGGCCGGGTTGGGGAATGTGTGTTCAGCAGAGCTCACTGGCACTCCCGTACCAACCCTACCCCCACCCCCACGACCATGCCTTGTAACCGCCATAGCAGAGAGTAGAGACCTGCTCTTAACTGCTAATGAGGGTGTTCGTGCAGGCCAGGCTCTTTGGTGTGCAGCTGGCTTCTTGTTGTCTGTCAGGATACAGATGTTGTCTATCAGGCCTTGATGGAAGAAGTATGGTACTGGGGGTGGGCTCCACCATCGTGGACTCTAACTCTCTGGAACTGTAAGCCCAAATAAACTCGTTTCTAAGTTGCCTTGGTCATGGTGTTTTTCACAGCAATAGAAAAGCAGTTAATATATACTGTCACTGAGCCCCAGCCCCAGCCCCCTCCCAGGCGTGGTATATTTGTTCAGTGAGATAGCATGTTATGCAAACATTGGCTGGCTGCTCATCCTTCCCCTCACCTCTGATCATTGTCTGTTCTGCTTATGCTGAAGTTTGGGGCCAGGTGAGAGGTGCTAGTATTTGAAACACCGCCATCCTGGGATTCCTGTTCTTAAAGCAGCGCTGTCTACTGGCCCCAGAGAGAGCACTCTAGACCGAGGGTCATCTGTGTGTATTGCCTTGTGACTCTAGGTTTATGGGAAGGTGACAAGAAGGTAGGTAACTGTGGTTTGGCAGAGACCACACAATGTGGAGTCCAGTGCAGGGGGCCGCTGAGAAGTAAGAGCTCTTAAAGTGTGTGTTCCTGTCCTTCGCTCAGCTTCCAGGGACCCGGCATCTCTGGAAGCCACGGATCAAAAGCCAGTCAAGTGGATTCTGTAACAGGAGCAGCTGTGCCTAACCCGATTTTCCTAATTACCCTCTAAATGGGATGCATCCTCAGAGCCGCACAGGCTGTGTGTGCTGCATACTAAGAGGCGAAAGATCGTGTCTGCGGAGAAGGGAGCGAGGTTCTTATTTCTGCATCCCTTTAGGTCCTCTCTTTAGACAAGATTAGTGTTTATGTTTGCTGAAGTCTGGTCATGCCACACATACAGACAAGCCAGCCAGGAGGGAGAGCTGGTGGGCCAAGAGGGGACAACATTTTTCCTTTCTAAAATAAAATAATAATAAAGAAACTGCAGATAAAACCATAGCCATCAACACGTGCGTGCCTATGTGTGCATGCGTATGTGTGTGTACACATGCGCACTCATGCACTCCTTTTTTTTTTAATGTTATTTAATGTATGAGCACTCTGCTGCATATACATCTGCCTGCCTGAAGAGGGCATCAGACCTCCCTAAAGATGGTTGTGAGCTGGCTGGGCGGTGGTGGCAGCGCATGCCTTTAATCCCAGCACTTGGGAGGCAGAGGCAGGCAGATTTCTGAGTTTGAGGCCAGCCTGGTCTACAGAGTGAGTTCCAGGACAGCCAAGGTTACACAGAAAAACCCTGTCTCGAAGAAAAAACAAAAAAAAAACAAAAACAACAACAAAAAAATGGTTGTGAGCCACCATGTGGTTGCTGGAAATTGAACTCAGGACCTCGAGCAGTCAGTGCTCTTAACGGATGAGCCATCTCACCAGTCCCAGCACTCATGCACTCTTGTGTGGAACATATATGTGTGTGTATGTGCATGTAGAGGTCAGAGGTCAAACTCAGGTACCACTCCTCAGGGCCCATCCATCTTTTAAAACATTTTTTTTCCTATGTGTACACTTACATGCATATATATGTATCCTCTTTTGGAGGCCAGAAGTTTGTGAGAGATCGCCTAGAGATGAGTCTTAGAAGGCTGTAAGATGCCTTATGGATGCTGGGAACCAACTTAGGTCCTCTGTAAGGTGCTCTTTTTTTTTGGTATTTTTGTTTGTTTTTGTCTTTGAGCCCAGGTTTCTCTGCTTATCCCTGTCTGTCCTTGATCTCACTCTGTAGACCAGGCTGACCTTGAACTCACAGAGATTCATCTGTGTCTGCCTTCCAAGTGCTGGATTAAAGGGGATGCAGCAAGTGCTCTTAACTGTTGAGTTGTCTCTGCAGCCCATCCATCTGTCTTTTTTGTTTGTTTAAAGGAGGGTTTCCCACTGGGACTGGGGCTTGCTGATTAATCTAGACAGGCTGGACAGTGAGCCTCTGGGGCTGGAATGTCTTTGCCTCCTCGGTGCTGGGAGGATTAGGAGCCTGTGCCTCCACATCCAGCTTTAGATATGGATGTGGGGGTGGGGGGCTGAACTCAGGTCCTCCTGCTCCTGTAGCAAGGCATCTCCTCAGCTTCGAAAGCTGCTTTCAGTTGCTGTCCGTGGCATTTATGGGCTGAAAATCCATTTTTAACCATTGCAAGAGTCCCAAATCATCTTCCAAACTGCACTGGCTAGAAAACCACCTCATCCTGCAGCAAGCAGTGTGTGAAGATTAGGGTGAGTGCCCGAAGCTCTCAGCCTGAGACTGAGGAAGGCATCCTCACCATGGATGGGTGCCACAAACTTGACCAAGAAGCAAGTATCACAGACTTGTATTTAACATTGGATTCTGGTTTCTGCAACTCAAATGCCAGGACCCCACTGTCCTGTATAGCGTGTGTCAGTTTTCTTGATAACAAATATCCTGTCTGTGGGTTCTCTTCTTGAAACACAGGGGGCCCTGTCAGGAGCCAGGAATCTGAAGCTCTTTTGTGATGTATAGCATTTTAAAAAGTGGGAATAGGGTTGAGAGATGGCTCAGCTGCTAAGAGTGCATATTGTTTGTCTTAGTTACTTTTCTATTGCTAGAACAAAGCACTATGACCAAGGCAATGTATTTATTATTTATCTGTATTTTATGGGCATCAGTGTTTTGCCTGCATGTGTGTTAGCATTCTGTCAAACTCCACCTCCACGGTTACCTGGCAACAGCCAGGTATGCTCCTCCCTGCAGCTACCTGGCAACAGCCAGGTAGCCCTGCCTACTATTATAAAAAGGGCTGTCTGGCCCCTCCTCTCTCTCTTGCCCCTGTGACCAGCATGCCTGCAGGTTCTCATCTCCCCTTCCCTTCCCCCTCTCCACGTGGTCATGGCCGGCCACCTTTCTCTCTCTCCCTTCTGCCCTAAATAAACTCCCTTCATGGAACCCTCTGGCCTGGCGTCTTCCATTCTAAACTCCTTCTCGATTTAAGATAACAACAATGTGTGTCTGTGTGAGGGTGTTGGATCCCTTAGAACTGGAGTTACAGACACCTGTGAGCTATCATGTGGATGCTGGGAACTGAACCTGGGTCCTCTGGGAAGAGCAGCCAATGCTCTTAACTGCTGAGCCATTTCTCCAGCCTCTGACAGAGGCAACTTATAATAAAAGAAAACATAATTTGGGGCTTATAGTTCAGAGGAGCATGGCAGCATGCAGACAGGCATGATGCTGAGGCATCTGATCTGAAAGCATGAGACACAAACACACACACATACACACACACACGGAGGGGGCCAGGGGGAGGAAAGGACTAAGTGGAATGGCATGGGATTTTGAGACCACAAAGTCAGATCCCAGTGACACACTTCTTCCACCAAGGCCTCACCGCCTCACCCTTCCCAAACAGTTCCACCAACTGGGATCCAAGCATCCAACGTATAAGTCTGTGGGGGCCACTTTTATTTGAACCACCACACTGCTGTCGTAGAGACCTGAGTTCGGTTCCCAATACTCACACCAGCGATAACTCCAGCTCCAGGGAACCCACACTTTTCTTCTGGGTTCTGAGGCATCTGCACTCACATGTATAAAACCTACATGGATACTCACACATAGCCGGGCGATACACACACATACTCCCACCTTAGCTGTCCTGTACCAGGGTCAACACAGCTCTCTTCCATTTTGTTTCTGGTTCCCAGTTCTTTCTCCTTTGCTTCACCCTGGTCTGTGGTCCTCCATCTGGAGTGTGCTGGGGGCTCCCTCCCAAAACAGTACGCTTGTCTTGTGGGAGCTCCTAGGGTGGACTCCAAGAAGCCATGGGACCTGGGAATGCATGACAGCTTGCTTCCAGCTCTCAGGACCCATAGTCTCTGTCCTATCACCTGTGTCCCCATCTCACAGGAGTGTCAGTAACTACATTTATGATCTTTCAATGTTCTCCCAGCTTGTTAGCAACATCCAAATTCTGTCTTGAGATGGAGATGCTCTCAACACCCCTTTGGACCTTACTATCCCTAACCCTGGCATACACTCTGCAGGAGTTTGCCAGTATCTCGTCTCCCCATCCCCCTTCCTCTGACATGCCTTTGTCATGTATATTAGTAGCTTTCTGTATTACAAATGCAACTTAAGGAAGGATTCGTTTTGGCTTGCAATTTGAGGATACAGTCCATAAGTCCATAGAGCTAGGGAAGGCATGGTGCTTCTCAGGTCACTTGTGTGTGTGTGTGTGTGTGTGTGTGTGTGTGTGTGTATGCATGTGTGTGTATGAAATTTATTAGAGTGACTTGCAGGCTGTCGTCCAGCTAGTCCAACAATGGCTGTCTACCAAGTATAAGAATCCAGCACTTGTTCAGTCCATGAGGCTAGATGTCTCAGCTGCTTTTCTGTCTTTCTTTCTTTTTCTTTCCTTTTAAAAAGATTTATTTATTTTATGTATGTGAAGACACTGTCACTGTCCTCAGACACACCAGAAGAGGGCATTGGATCCCATTACAGATGGTTGTGAGCCACCATGTGATTACTGGGAATTGAACTTAGGACCTCTGGAAGAGGAGTCAGTGCTCTTAACCACTGAGCCACCTCTCCAGCCCCATTGTATATGTGTGTGTGTATATATATGTATAGGCTGCCAGCAGAAGGTGTGGCCCAGATTAAAGGCGGATCTTCTCACCACACAAGATCCAGATTTAGGATGGGTCTTCCCTCCTCAGATGATTTAATTAAGAGAAATCCCTCACAGGTGTGCCCAGCTGCCAGTTAGGTTTTAGTTAACTCTAGATATAGTCAGGTTAACAACCAAGAAGAACCGTCACACCTTTTTATTCAGTTTGGAACCCAGCTCCTGGGGGTGGGGGGTGGGGGCGGGGGTGGGGGCTGCTGCTCACGATTGAGACAGGGTGTTGTCTGTCCTTCTCTCCTCAACCTAAAGGAGACAGAAAATCCTCTGGGTACATCCAGAGCTTTGTCTCCAAGGTGATTGGAATTCTCATCAGGTTGACAATCAGATTAACCATCACGTGGGATGCAGGGAGTTTGCATTTCTGAGATTTCCGGGATCCTGGAGTCTCAGGCTCCCCCACGATTAAGAGGGAAGGCAGCCTTAGCTTAGCACTGAGGCATAGGCCAGGGAAAGCCAAATGGCCCGTGTTGCCGGGAGGAGCATGGTTTCGGGAGGAGGGTGGCCTCACAGAGATAAGAGCACCAGGAACTGGGCCAGGGTGAGAGATGCCAGTCCTAGACCTGTGAGTTTTCTTCTTATCATAGTGGAGGGAGGTGACTCTTTTATCTTGGTCTTTGGAAACCATCCCTCCCCCAGCAACTCTTTCCTCCCTATTTCTTCCTAAATCCTGGGCCTTTCTGATCCTTCTCCTCCTACTGGGATACCCACTGCCTTCATCCCATCCTTGGCTTGTAACTCTTTAGATACTGGGCACCCCATTCTCCATGACAAATTCCAAGGCGAGGCCAGGCACATCTCAGCTGACGAGCCAGTTTGGCTACACCCCTTCTGCCAACGTAAAGTGTGAATGTTTCCTGCACTGAACCGAAACCGCTCACCAGAAGGAGTGAGGCTCTGAGCCAGTACAAAGGGAGGAGGAAACACCTCCCCTCACCCCCACGATTAGGTGCTGCGAGAAGATTTACCCTTGCCCGGGTCCTGATAGCTCCTATCTCTGCTGAGCCATGCATCCACCCTTCTTCTGGAGCCACAGGCCATTTGGCTTTCCCTCTGCCTACGACTCAGTTCTCATGCTGCCTCTACCCCGCAGCGTCTCTAGAAAACTCTTCACTTCGCTCCTAGTAAACCAACCTCCCTGCCTGGTCCCATCCTTGTTCGTGACCTACTGTTCCCAAATTAGCGAGAGTCAGTTTTATGCAACACAAACCATGTCTGTTAGCTTAGCATCCTTCCCTGGGCCTGCGTTCTTCCTCCCGGTGCCCATGTCCCTCCCTGATTCTTCCAGCCCGTGGCTCCCATGGAAGCCTTTGGCTGAGCTTGCCTTGGGGGAAGGGTCACTGTGTATGAGGCTACTGTCCCACAAAGGCACCCACTACACCCCCAAGCATCGACCCAAGGGATGCCCTAGTCCTGCGTCAGGATCCTGGCAGAGACTCAACAACTGACCGACCGTTCATGTTTGTGGGGCTAATTGATTCTGGGCTTCCAGCACGGTGAGGCTGAACAAAAGGGAGCCGGTCGTGCCTGGCACTACGCGCAGGGTCCCGCTGTATTGCGGGCGGGGAGCTCAGCTAGAGCACCGGGACTTTGGGGTCAGTAGGCAGGGGCGGGGAAGCCGCGGCCGCGCCCTCCTGGCCACTCCCCGGCCGGCTGTGGGTGGCGCGCACTCGCATATGTCCTCCGCACCACCACGGTCGCCCACCCCGCGGGCCCCCAAGATGAAGAAGGACGAGTCTTTCTTGGGCAAGTTGGGCGGCACACTGGCAAGGAAAAAGAAGACCAGGGAGGGTGAGTGTGCCCCCTCATCCCTTTGGCGCCAGCCGGGTGCCAGCGATGTCCCCCATGTGTCCGCTCCCTGCCCGCCTCGGCGGCGCCAGTGAGCCCTCCCGTCGCGCTCAGGCTGCGCGACCTTTGGGACAGGCCGGTCCCTGTCCCTACAACCTTTGCGGTGCTGGCCCGGTGCCCAGGACGAGCGTCCTGCTCTGGACACAGGCCTAGCAAGCTACGGTTCCTGTGCCCATCCTTGTCGTGTGACACTCTCGTCACAGTGATTGGACACATGCTGGTGGAGAGGACAGGCTGCTGACTGCACGATGCCTGCAAGCATGGCTCGGTCCCTAAGCTGGGAGTCAGTGAAAGGGCACAGGACACACAGGCCAGGAGCCTGGGAAGCCTGGAACCATTGGGGGGCGGGGTGACGGGGGGGAAGGTCATACGGCCTGCGCAGGAAAGTAATTTTAAAAAGATTTTTACTTTTTAAACTTTTAAAAAACAAAACTGCAAGGGATGTAACTTCTGCGCCCTGGTCAGTGCCTTAAGGTACCGAAGTTCCCAGCCATCCCCCTTGCAGAAACATTCCGAATTTTCTATTGTTTTGACCTGGAGGCTCTTGCCCTAGGGCTGAGATTCCCAGCCCTCACCGGGAATGGGAGGGGCTTGCTGAGAAAGGACAGGTAGAGAGAAGCTTCAGAGACAGTTTTCTGGATATCATCTGCTAGGGACCTCCTAGTTAGGGTGTGTTGAGGGTCTCCTCCAGCCAATGGAGCCAGACTGACTCCTAGAAAGCCTGCCTGAGCCTCCAGGGACAAGCCCTGCTTAAGAGGTAACTGATAATCATTCCGAGGACAAGGGTGATGTATTTACTCTTAAAGGAGCTTCCAGGACCTAAATTATAGGCAGACTCATTCTGGCCTTTCAAGGTATCTTGAAAGGCAGGGCATGTGGGGAAATGTGGAGCTTGTCTGGAAGTGTGGTACTACCTACACTTTGATCCTGTGGCCCCCACACCCTGTCCAGACTTGCCTTCCCAGGTCTTCAACCCTAGAATGCCCTTTACCAAACTAGAATGTCCAGTTCCCTGAGGGCAGGCAGGCCTGGTCTTTTTCCTTAGGATTTATCCTGGGGTTTATTTCTAAGCAAATGGGCCTCTCCCCTCTCAAGTCTTTCTTTCATTGCAGAACCTTAAGGTTGGCCTGCATCACCATCAGGTCTCCTAAAGAGACTTAAGTTATTGTCTCCTTGGTCACCCACTGCTGTCTTTGGTTTCTCAGTGTCATCCTGGATCCTGCCTAGAATCTATTTTCTTTCACTAGTTAGGACAGTGGCAGACCTGAGTTCTGTCCATCACCTGCTTTGTTTTTGTTTCTGAGCTGGTGTTTTGCAGTGCCACTAAGTCTGGACTCAAATGATCCTCCTGCCTCAGCCTCACCTGTATCAGGAACTGCAGGTGTGTGTCACCCTTTTGTGGCTTACCATCTATGGGAATCTCGTGTGGGTTGATCACGTCAAGGCCTTGGAAAGTAGAGGAGGGGCTGAGTCTTTCAGGGCCCTGGGAACGGATGCCATCATGTGGAAACCTATAGGAACTCCCATGATCCTAAGCTGCAACTCCCATGATCCTAAGCTGCAACTGTCCGAGGGCCCGGGGATGGCGGTGGCCATGTTGGAGATTAAAACCTAAGAAAGAAAATCTTTCATAGAAAAGCATGTGTAGGGGTTGGGGATTTAGCTCAGTGGTAGAGCACTTGCCTAGCAAGCGCAATGCCCTGGGTTCGGTCCTCAGCTCTGGAAAAAAAAAAAAAAAGAGAGAGAGAAAAGCATGTGTAAAGAGTATGAATGGTTACAGCTGCTGTGTGTTTCATGTGTGTGCACACACATGTACAGGCCTGAAGTCAATGCTGGGTGTCTTCCTCAGCTTCTCACTATTATCTATGTATCTATCATCTATGTATCTACTATCTATCTATCTATCTATCTATCTATCTATCTATAGTCTATTATATCTATGTATCTACCTATGTATATGTATGTATCTATCATCTATGTATATATGTATCTATTACCTATCATCTATTTATCATCTATGTATGTATGTATGTATGTATGTATGTATCTATCTATCTATCTATCTATCTATCTATCTATCTATCATCTATGTATCTATAGTCTATGTATCTGTGTATCTACCTATGTATCTATCATCTATGCATGTATGTATGTATCTATCATTTATGTATGTATGTATGTATGGTCTATGTATGTATGTATCTACTATCTATCATCTATGTATCTCATCTATCTTTCTACCTACCTACTATGGCTGGCCTGGAACTTATAGACCAGGCTGGCTTGGCACTTAAGAGACCTGCCTGGTTTTGCCCTCTGTGTGCTGGTATTGAAAGTGTGTACTTCTATGCTGGGTTCCTTCTTGTTTTTTGGAGGCAGAGTCACTCACTGAACCTGAAGCTCTTTGACTGCGATCAGCAAGCTCTGGGCCCTCTGTCCCCACGTCCCCTGATGTGAGATTACAGGTGAACAACACCTGGCTTTTGACTGTTTTTAAAAATCGCCAGTGCTGGGGAGGGAACTCTGGTCCTCATGCAAGCCCTTTGCCAACTGAGCTGCCTTCTCTGCTCCTGTTACAGCCTTTCTGAGACGGTACTTAGACTATTGGAACACGAGGGCCGCACCAGTGAGTAATGAGCTGGCCTCAGTTTCCAATTATAAGTGCTTCTCTGCTTTGCTTTTTGAGATCTTGGATATCCAGAAGATGGATGGCTGATCTAGCCCAGTTTAAATGCATCTGGAACCCCAAATAACACCTCCCCCTGCCTGCTGCTTCTGTTGGTATTGCCATCCCATGAGTTAGCTTGGCCCTCTGCCTTGGGTCTCAAGGCTGGAGTACCTGTCACCCCTATAACCAGAAAGCCACAAACCCTAATTGGTCTCTGAGGTAGGAATGGAGGGAAGGCTTAACCTGGGAAGGAAGGGCTAAGTAGCTTCCTTGTGGTCCTCTGGGGAGTGGAGAAGAAACGGAGGGGCTAATGTGAATACTGCATAATGAGGTCTTGAATAATTGAGCGCTGAGGGCTGCCAGTATTTCTGCAGACCTTGTTGCCTTGGCAACTGGCCCTCCTGACTGCTCTTGGCCTTGACTTTGGGCCATGGGAGCTTATACACCGATGCCTACTGGGGAATGACCACTGGAAGGGCATGGGCCTTCCCAGCCTGCCACTGAAACACTTAGCAGTGCTTCCTCCTTTGTTAGAAAGTCCAGGGTGGACTCTGGACATTTCCTGAGCTGAGGACACCGGAAGGGGGGAGGGGATGGCTGGTGAAATTCAAGGTTTGGGGTCGTATGGGCATTCGACCCCACCCTGCCTTGCAGAGTGGCAGAGGGGAGGGACCAACTAGGACAAATGCTTTGCCTCAATCCAGGAGGTGGGGTAGATGTGGGTGAGCTAGGATACCCAGCACAGGAAGTGTCTGAGAATGAGCAGGGTGTGATTCAGCCCAGCGGAGACTTTATGGTGTCACGGGGTGGCCTGGCCAGAAAGGGGAAGTATGACTAACTGTGCACATTGGAAAACGGAAGGGACCGCCTACAACACTCAGGCCTCCCTATGGGGGGTCCGAGTCCTAGCCCTGAGAGGTCAGGAGCCAGCTTAACCTCTGGAGGTCAGGGTGTGTGTGTGTGGGGGGGGGATGAGGGTTGGTGCTGAGGAAAGATGCCCCTATATGGGGCATTTTTCATCTATCATCTGTCTGTTCTATCAATTGTGTATGTACGCATGTATGTATGTATGTATGTATGTATGGTCTATGTATCTACTCTATCAATTGTCTATCTATCTATGATCATCTATCTATCTATCTATCTATCTATCTATCTATCTATCTATCTATCTGCATGTATTTTTGTTACCTAGCAAAATGGAGTGAAGACTGGAGTTTGCCCTCGCTGCCTCAATTCTTCTAGGCTGTGTGGAACTTCATTTCAGTTCTAGCAAGTTTTTGTCTCGAAGCCCATAGCTGACATTAGGGCTGCTCTCACAGTAGGCTGCTCTCAAAGTGTATAATGAAGGATTCCTGCTTCACTACCTGTCTGGCCCTCCCTTCCCCAAGGCCCCAAAACTTAGCAGACATTGTAGCTGTCTTCAGACACACCAGAAGAGGGCATTGGATCCCATTCCAGATGGTTGTGAGCCACCATGTGGTTGCTGGGAATTGAACTCAGGACTCCTGGAAGAGCAGTCAGTGCTTTTAACCACTGAGCCATCTCTCCAGCTCTGGTTTTGGGCTTTTTGAGACAGGGTTTCACTGTGTAGTTTTGGCCATCCACCAAACTAGCAGACATGGCTGTCTTCAACTTACAAGAAATCATGACCATTCCGATGTTGCCACCTGGTTGCTGGGAATGACTCACCCTGGATGGCAATGTGTTCTTTTAACATGCATTTTTTTTTTTTTTCTCTCACTCTGTTTTGGTTTTTGAGACAGGGTTTCACTGTGTAGTTGGGCATCCTGGAACTCACTCTGAGACCAGGTTGGTCCTCAACTCAGAAATCGCTGCCTCTGCCTCCAGTTGATTGGCTGGGCCACCCCTGCTGCACTTGGGATTTTTTTTTTAAATTTTTAACAATCTCCACAGTTTAGCCTTTTCCAGAATCGTGAACTGGAATCCTAGTGCTTGACATGAGGCTTTTCATATTGGCTTCCTTCACTCACTGTCCAGCTAAGTTTCCTCGCTGTGTCTATGGGCCACTATGCCTGGCTCATGCAGTGTTGAGAGTCCAACCCTGGGCCTGGTGTATGTCTGCTAGGTGAGCGCTCTACCCACTGAGCTACAGTCCCAGCCTTAAACTTCCGAAATTTACTCAGTGCTGTGAAAGAAAATATAATTCAACCAACCTGTCAGATGTCCCAGGGGGTCCTAGTAGGAAAGGGGGAAGGGAAGCCAGTGTCCCCTGAGACAGAGATCCTAGGGAAGTGTTACTCTGAGGGCATCAGGAAACAGGTGGCAGACAGCTGGTTGTGTACTGGGAACCTCAGGAGCCAACCTGGCTCAGGTCCCATATTCAGGACAGCAAGGCCTGGTGGGGGAGGGGTGAGTAGATGTGTAGCCTCTTGGGGATACACAGCTAGATTTGAGGGGCTGGGGTTCCAGCTGGAGCTAGTGACCTGTTGTAATAATGTACTGTGATAAAACATTGACCAAAAATAACTTGAGGAAGAAAGAGTTTATTTGATGTCTACTTTGTGGTGGTTTGAATATGCTTGGGCCATGGGAAGTGGTACTATCCGGTGTGGCCTTGTTGGAGGAAGTATGTCACTGTGGGGGTGGGCTTTGGGGCTCCTACTGCTTAAGCTCCACCCAGTGTGCTGGCTGCCTACAAAAGGGCCCCTTGCTGCTGCCTTTGGATCAAGATGTAGATAGAACTCTTGGCTTTCCCAGCTGCCATGCTTCCCACATGATGATAAAGGACTGAACCTCTGAAGCTGTAAGCCAGCCCCAACTAAATGTTTGCATTTGTAGGAGTTGGTCATGCTGTCTCTTCACTGCAATGGAAACCCTAACTAAGACACATTTCCAGGTCACAATTTATCTCTGAGAGAAGTCAGGGCAGGAAGTGAAGAGGGAGCCACAGAGGAAGGCAGCTTTTGGCTCACTTGCTGGCTTATAATCAGCTAGCGCATAGAGGCCAGGCCTGGCTCCCACAGTGGCTCAAGCCCTCCTGCATCAATCATCAATCCAGACTTCTCACAGACAGGGTCACTAGGTCAATCTGATCAAAGCAGTTCTTCAATTAAGGTTCCCTCTTCCCAGGTGTGCCAAGGTTGACACTGAAACCTAACCAGGACATGTCTTCAGTTCAGAATAAAAGACAGTTGTAATTAGGAAGAAGAGGGGGGAGAGTGTCTGGAGAAGACCCCTCAACAAGGCCCTTTTGGGAAAGTACAGGGGGTGCCTTGTGTCTGGACTGTGGTTTGGTATGTGGGGCCACTGTCAGCCACATAGAGAGATCCTGGGGGTACAGTAAGAATGACCTATTTTGGTGACATTCATTAGAGGCCTTGAAGGCCACAGTTTGGAAGCCAACTGATGTAGATGGAGGAGGAGTCTGCTTCTGTGGGGCTGTAGCTCAAACTCCGGCTGTGTCTGCCACCCCAGGTGGTTGGAACTGCTGCTCCAGGGAGCAGAAGCGTGAGAATTTGACTGAGTTCACTCCACGAGGAGTTGGGCAGAAACTGGGCTGAGAACGGCCAGGTGTGGGGAGATTTCAGCCTGAAGTCCCGTGGGGGTAAAGCTCCTGAGTGGGGGTCAGTCAGTCCCGGGCAGAAGCAGCTGACCGGGAGACTGGTGGTCTCTGACCCTGGGCTCCCAGATGCCGCTGGGAGCCTTGGAAGAACTGAGACTCAAGGGTGTATAGGCTGGACCGGCCAGAAGCTGAGAAAGAGGAGAGGGAGAGCTGTGGTGCAGCCCCCTCCAGGTGAGAGACTCTTTGTTAAGGCACTCACCTAGCCAACAAAGAGAACCCAATCCACAGAGCCTTTCTCCAAACCCAGACCTGGTACTGAGGATGGAGTCAGGGCTGTGTCATGTTAAGCACTTGTAGTACCACAGAGCTGAGCCCCAGCCCTTTTCTTCCCTGAAGATCATTAAGGAGGCCATCTTGCTGGGGAGGAGGCAGCTCCTGTTCATGAAGGAAGATCCAGTTAGGTGGTCCAGGCTCTCAGTCCTGTGTCCCTTTTCAGCTGTCCCTTTTCTGAGCTGAGGTCCCCAGTACACAGCCAGAGCTATCTGTCACCTGTTTTCCTGATGCTCTCAGGTCCAAGAGCACTGTTCCCTGGGGCTTGGGCATCTCCCAAGAGGACATGAAGGGGTCTTTTATGGGGACTGTGTGTGGCTTCATCAAGTTTCTTGTCATTATTTTTCTGACTATAACATCACACCCAGGCACTTCTTCAAGTATCCTGGTACATTCTATGGTCCCCGGGGAGCAGGTTGATCTGTAGTCGGTACTTTTCTTGGTCACCTCCTGAGATTTCTCAGAAACCAGGTTTCAGCAGAGAAAAAGATGCCTCTTGATCTTGAGAACTTTACCTCTTTCGATCTCTACCTCTCTGAGCTAGGCCTTTTCTTCTATTGTAACACCAGGATTCTGATGCCCAGAGGTCATGGTTTCCCCAGAAAGATCCAGTCAACCAGCCATCCAACCCAGTGAGCCTTAGAGACACCCTGCTTTGAATTCCTATCTCACCTCTCTGGAATTAGTATTTACTGAACACCCTGAAGCTGCTCCCCCGGTTGCTCTCATCCAGTCCTCAGAATAATTAACAGGTGTTTAGGCAGTGTAATGGGCCAATACCTGCGGCGCTGGTTCTAAAGTGCTCCTTTAATTGATTCCGCCCCGCCGCCGCAGCTGGACAAGGTCAACTCCATACACCTAGCTATTTTCTTCTTGGCAAATACATGATTCATCACAGGGAAAAAAAAAAAAAAAAAGCACTCGAAGAAAACGTTTTCTTCTCTTTGCATTGGCTGCGTGTTTCACTTTTTAGGAAAGTAAACGCCTAATGAGTGCGTTTGGGCTGGAAAACATCCCAGTCTTATGAAGTGGAATATAAACTCAGCTTGGCTTAATGGTGTTAATCTTGTCTATGCAAATGGCTGTTGGGGTAAGAGAGTGCAGACATGAGTAATCCATTGCAGGCGTCTGCATCATTAATTCTTAGTAACACATACTCAAAAGAACACAGCCTGGTTAGAAGTAAATACAGACTGAGCAAGATCTGCATCTCGAGCACACTGTGTCAGCTGTGTGTCACCAGCCCTGGCCACACGTGACTGTGCCGTGGGAGTCCACACTCCGTGCCGTGCGATCTCTGTGCCTTCATTCTTACCGGGTGGGGGCGGGGCGGCAGGGCCCATGGAGGTAGATGAATCCTGCAGAGTTGGCAGAGATAGAACCACTGCCCTGCTGAGTTGGTTCTAGTTGGTTTGTAGAGGTGCCGCTGTTGGGCATCAAAGGGTATCACTGTGGGGGTACACAGTTTACAGCCTGGCTGCAGGGATCCATGACTTCATCTCTACCAAACTGTGTCTGCCACCCTCAGACACACCAGAAGAGGGCATCCAATCTCATTACGGATGGTTGTGAGCCACCATGTGGTTGCTGGGATTTGAACTCATGACCTCTGGAAGAGCAGTCAGTGCTCTTAACCGCTGAGCCATCTCTCCAGCCCCTGTGTCTGCCACCCTCAACACAGCAGCCTCTTCCTTAGGATTCGAGGAAAGAGCCAAAACAGCCTTGTCCGCATGCAGTGGCTGCTAAGAGGTGTTATTTACTGACGAATGCTGATAAGTAGTGCTTTGGTTTGCTGGTAGAGCAAGGGGTCAAGTGGATTTCCGCTTGGGAGCAAACTTGGCTAGATAACAGAATTCTGAGGGTGTGTCGGAACCTACAAGAAAAGGGTGCTGGAAACCAAGGGTCTCCCTACTTATGTGGGTGGTATTGCTGGAACAGAAACCTTCCCGGGCTCAGACCTTTTCAGTTAGCCCTGGCTGCCCTGCCCTTCGGTGCTCCACCTGGCTGCAGGTGGCTAGATGCTGAGTTGCCAAGATCTCTGCCTCAAGGAGTGCTGGGAAAAATAACTCTATTCTAGTAGCATTTCTGTTGCTCTGGTAAACACCCTGGCAAACACAAGGATCCAGTCTAGGTCACAATTAAGTTACAGCCTTCGTTGTTGGGCAACAAGGCAAGGACTTAAAGCAGCTAGCCACAGCCAGTTAAGCGCAGAGATGGAATGCCAGCAGGCTTAGTCCTCAGCTTTCCCTCGTTTATGGCTTCAACCAGGGAGTGACGGACTGCCCTGGGTCTTCCCACCTCCATTAAGGCAACCGAGACAATCCCCTGCAGCCATGGTTCTCAGCCTTCTTCATGCTGCAACCCTTTAATAAAGTTCCTCATGGTGTCGTGACCGCCAACTATAAAACTATTTTTGTTGCTACTTCATAGCTGTAATTTTGCTACTGTTATGAACCGTGATGTAAATGTCTGTGTTTTCCCAATGGTCTTAGAGGACCGATCCCAGTGGAAGGGGTCGAAACCCATAGGTTGAGAACCTCTATTCTACAGGCCTAGTGTGATGGCTCAGTGGTTAAGAGCATAGGCTGTTCTCGAAGAGAACTGAGCTTGGTTCTCAGCACCTTTATGGCAGCTCATAACCATCAGTGACACCAGTTCCAGAGGATCTGACACCCTCTTCTGACATCCATGAGTACCAGCACATTTACAAACATGCAACGTCCCTTGCCCCCGTCCCCAAGACAGTCCCCTACAGACATACCCACAGGCCAATGTCATCTAGAGAATCCCTCACCGACACTCTAACCAGGCAACTTAGAGTGTGTCAAACTGACAATGAACCCTAAACACATTGTCCCCCAGCTGCTGTGACCCGGAAGCACTCTCTTGGAGGCCCTGGCTCTGCGCCTGTGGTTTGTGCCACAAGCAGCAGATAACTGAACCCTGTGCTGGGCACCAAGACTTGAGGCCAGTGCCAGGAAAGCTGGAGGACTTTGCCTCAGTCTACCTCTCCACTGGGTGTCAGAGGGCCAGAGAGCCTTAGCAGACGCCGGGTTATTTCCTAGGCTTGTGTGTTGGTTGTGGACACAGGGGTCCCCAGGCTTAGGTCTCCTGAAATACTGACCTTGGCTTGTTTATTCGAGCCCTTCCTTGCTGGTTGAACTACCAACCCCTCCTTCATATGGGTTTCCCCAGGTAGCCACCACCTTGGGAGTTTATTCTTTAAGTGTCACTCTTTAGAAAAGTTATGCCTTTTTACACTTCTTCTCATTTAAAAACTTACAAATCCAAGAATCTAGGCTTTAATATCTAGTTAGTGAAAAGTTAAAGAGGCCATAAGGATTTTTATATCTCCTAGGGCAGTGTGCACCACATGCTTAAGTCTAGAGGCTTCTGGAAGCAGCTGTCTGGCTCAGTGACCCAGAGTTGCTGGCTTGGTTGCCAAGGCTCAGGTTACTGCAGGGAGCTGGAACTTCCCCTCCCCTGGCCTAAGCTTTAAATATACGAGTGGAGCAGCCTCCAGCTCAGCCCTATGGTAACTGTTTTAGTATCAATGGGGCTTGAGAGACATCTTGCCCAAAGCTTAATTCGTACGTTCTTTCTCCTCTTCCTCTTCTTCAACATTGTCTTTCAAAGTAAGGATTATAGGTGTTCATATTCGAAGTGTGTGTGTGTTTGTGTATTTGTGTATGTATGTATGTATGTGTGTGTATGTAGTGTGTATGTGTGTGTGTATGCATGTGTGTATGTATATATGTGTGTGTATGTGTATGTATGTGTGTATGTTTTCATTTCTGTCACTGTGATAAAAATATCATGACTAGAAACAACTCAAAGGTTATTTGGCTTATAATTCTAGAAAGCCCAACCCTAGGGCATGTTGCCACTCACAGTGGACTGCATCTTCTTATGGAAGCCATTACAAACCACAGTCACAATGTGCGTGTATATAAGTTTGTGTATCTATGCATATATGTATAGATACATGCACATGTATGCATTTATTTTTATTTGTTTGTTTATTAATTCATTTTCTTATTTATTGAGACAGGGTTTTTCTCTGTAGCCTTGACTGTCCTGCAACTCACTCTGTAGACCAAGCTGGCCTTGAACTTACAGAGATCCACCTGTCTCTGTCTCTGCAGTGCTCTGATTAAAAGCATGTACCACCACCGCCTGGCTTGTATTTATTTTTGGTAGAAGACTGCCTAAACCATGAGAGAAACAGCACATGAATTAAAAACAAAGCAAGCCAGAACAGAAGCCAAGTGGGTGGTCACAGTGACAGAACCACTGAGACTCTGGGTTCCCTGACATTCATGGTCCATGCTCACCTCACGAATGGCGCCTTGAGTTATTCTACATGGCTAGAAAGTGACACCATGGAGTGATTTCTGTCTTGTGGGAGAGTAGAGTCTGGGTGAGGTGAGGGTCTCTTGTCTCAGCTGGAGGCATGGCCAGCTGGGAATGTACTCTCTCCTTTACTCACTCCGGCCCTGGCATTTGGGTGACACTTAGCCCCAGAGTCAGAAAGATGCTGCAGAGGAGACTGACTGCATTCTGTGCTGAGTGATATGGAGGACTAGACCCTTGTAGTCTCATTCTGCTCTGGGCTGCTGCCTGAGAGGACCTGGTTCAATCCTGCAGGCCCCACAGTCTTCCTTGTCTCAGAGCCCTGACTGTCCTGTCCTCTCACCAGAGCTTTCTGTCTGTCATTTTTATGTCACGCCTTCTGCAACATGGGACACCATATGGGACATCCTGACAATGTCTGCCTTCATGAGGGGTTGGCTTGAGACCTATCTTCCCACTTAGCTGAGGTTCTGGGTCAGCTGGGTCACTAGGAAGCCATGACGGGAAATACTCATTGGTTGTTTATACTTATCAAGCCCAAGCCTGGTTTCTGAGAAATCTCAGGAAGTGACCAAGAAAAGCACCGACTACAGATCAACCTGCTCCCCGGGGACCATAGAATGTACCAGGATACTTGAAGAAGTGCCTGGGTGTGATGTTATAGTCAGAAAAATAATGACAAGAAACTTGATGAAGCACACACAATCCCCATGAAAGACCCCCTCATGTCCTCTTGGGAGATGCCCAAGCCCCAAGGGAGCAGTGCTCTTGGACCTGAGAGCATCAGGAAAACAGGTGACAGATAGCTCTGGCTGTGTACTGGGGACCTCACTCAGAAAAGGAACAGCTGAAAAGGGACACAGAACTGAGAGCCTGGACCACCTAACTGGATCTTCCTTCATGAACAGGAGCTGCCTCCTCCCCAGCAAGATGGCCTCCTTAATGATCTTCAGGAAGAAAAGGGCTGGGGCTCAGCTCTGTGGTACTGCAAGGGCTTAACATGACACAGCCCTGACTCCATCCTCAGTACCAGGTCTGGGTTTGGGGAAAGACTCTGTGGATTGGGTTCTCTTTGTTGGCTAGGTCTCTAGAGCAGGCCCACAAGAAGGTTCTTATTGGAGGAGAGTGAGAGGTGTCAACCAGAGAGGGGGCTGTGGAGGGAGCCCAGGAGCTGAATGAGGAAGCCAGAACCCAGATTACCTTGTGGTGTTTCATGCCTGTCCATATCCTGTCCCGTGACCCCTGTTCCATCCCCTACCCCCAGCCTGGAAGGCTTCAGCTTTGTAGACAGGCTGTGTTTAGTCTTCTGATGTCCAGAACTCCAGGTTTGCAGGTCTGTGTGGTTTTACATCTCTGATCATTTCTCAACACAGTCATTGGACACCAGTGACCGATGACAGACTGTTGGGTGGATCCAGAGATGGGAGCTGGGGAATAAGTCAATCTCAACCATGACCTCCTGCAGAGGGTGAGGGAGTCTTTATGTGTTCCTACAGGCTTGTGGATTTTAACACAAGGCCTTGCAGGGAGGGGGGATGTCACATGAGTCACACAAGTGCCAACATCTTTGTGTTAGCATTTCACCCTCAGTCAGCCAAGCACCACCCCTTCCCATCCAACAGAGAAGAGATGCCAGGAGAGAGGAAAGGCTGAACTGCTGGTCCTTGGAGGGAAGCCACCAAGATACAATGGGACCACCCAGCACGGTGATCCGGGCAGCTGCTTTCCTATGGCAAGGATTGAGTGCGAGGACTGAGAACAGGAGCTGGGAGCCAGGGTTCATCTCTGCCTTCTCCTTCCCTGGATAACCGGCTCCAGGCATGTGTATGCTTCCACAGAGACAAGGCGGGAAGATGTGCCTCTTTTGGGGATATGAGGATATTCTTCAACTTCCTGAGTGACTGTCTGAAAGCCCTTTGCCGCGGGGAAGAGAGTGTTGTCCTGAAATGTATGCAGGAGACTTGTTATTAGTATAATGAGATTTTAATGATTTGAGATTTTGTTGGAGCAGCACACATGGAATTTTAATCTTATTGTATGCAGCTGCTGGTGGTTTGGTTTTATTTGTTTGCCTGGGCCTCATTGTGAGGATGCATTTCTACAATTATTATTTAGTTTGCTCTCACAGAAATCTGCTGTTATGCCACTCTTAACGTTCATGTTGAGAGAATCTTGGGAGGATAATAAATTATGTATATGTACATATAAAAATTATATACATGATAAATATATTTATGTATATATACAAACATACATAAAATTGTATAACGGTCTGGCTTGACCAGAACTGGGATGTGAGGATTTCAATTTCTGTTCCTTATTCATAATTGACACAGAGTAGAAACAACCCCAGGGCCATTAACTGATAACGGGAAACAAAATGTGGTATAATCATAAAATGGAATAGTCTACAACAGTGAAAAGGGAGGAGATATTGGTATGGGCTATACCATAAATGAATCTGGAAGATGCTAAGAATCTGTTCACAAAAGGATGAACATTGTGTGATGAAAAAAAATCAGAGTAGCCAAATTCATAGGTCTCGAAGGTAGACAAGTGGTCTAGAGGCTGGGGTTGGAGACGGAGTCCTAGTGGGTGCTTTGGGGGTGAGAATGATTTTAAGTTGACAGTGGTGATGGCTACACACTCTGAATATTCTGGAAGTCGCTGACTCGGGTCTTTTAAATAGGAGAATTATAAAGAGTGTGAATCCTGTCACTATGGAACTAGTAAATTGCAGAGCTCTACAAAGACATGAAGGTCTGGCTTGCCAGGATCTTCCTTCAGCTGTGTGTGTGTGTGTGTGTGTGTGTGTGTGTGTGGTTGTGTGTATGTGTGTGTGTGTGTGGTGTCTGTGTGTGTGTGTGTGTCTGTGTGTGTGTGTGCGTGCATGTAAGCACATGTGTACAGAGGTCAGAGGTTAACCTCAGTTGGTGTCCCTCAAGTGCTGTACACTGGTTTTTGGTTTTGTTGTTGTTGTTTGTTTTGAGACAGGGTCTCTCTGGAATCCACTGGTTGCACTAGACAAGCCCAGTGGATCCTCCTGTCTCCACCCCACCCCCACCCCACCCCCAGGCTGGCGGGGGGGTTTCACACTGGCTGGAGGCTAGGCTTGACACTGGGAGTGGATGATGATATTCACTTAGTGTGTGGCTTTAAGCAGATGTGATCTTCTGGCTGGGGTCTCAGACCAGGGAAACCCCAGACATGACGTGGTTCTTTGACCCTGTGTTGGTGCTCAGAAACTGTAGGTCCAGTGTTCGATCCAATGCAGATACTGTCATCTCTTTCCCTGCTGACCTCTCTCTCTTCAGAGCTTATGATTGAGCACAGGACATACGAGGCAAACACCAACCCGTGAGCTGGGTCCCCACCCAGGGACCTAATTTCTTTCTTTTTTCTCTTTTCTTTTCTAAAAATAATAAATCTCAAAAAAAAAAAAAAAAAAATCTTGTTCCAACCATATATTTATCTAGGTCTGTCTGCCTAAGTATAAAATGGCCAAGTGCAGTGATACATACCTTTAATTCCAGTATTCAGAAGGCAGCAAGCTAGGCCTGGAAGCTTCCCTCAGGCCAGAGGGAGGTGGGTCTGTCCCTCAGCTGCAGTGGATACAGGTCTTGCCCAAGAGACGGGAGTCACACTGAATATGGAATTAGCCTCAGGAGAGGCTGACCAGAGAGGAAGACAGAGGTACTTTGTCTTCGATGAATAACTTGGAAGAGCCTGCCTCTTTGTAGGTAGAACAAGGCAGAATGGCCTTCCTGGGTGGGTTTTCCAGCTCTCTTGATTCTCTGGAAATTTAATTTTTTTTAATTAAAATTTAATTTTTATGTGTATGGTGTTTTGTCTGTATGTCTGTCTCTCTGTGTATGCAGTGCCTATGGAGGCCACAGAGGCGCAGGATCCTCTGAGACCGAAGTCACAAACAGTTGTGACCTGCCAGGATTTGAACCCAGGTCCTATGGAAGTACAGCCATTGCTCTTAGCTATGGAGCCATCTCTCCAGCCGATGCTGTGGGATTTTTTTTTATGGGGGGGTGGGGGGCAATGGAACCTTTGTTGGTTTTGGTGACCTCAACTCAGAGAGCTAGGTGCTGGACAATGACGGTCACTAAAGATGCTCCAAGCCAGTGGTGTCCTGATTTGTCTGATGCAAACAAAACAAAACAAAAACAAACTAACTAACCAAACAAAAAAAAAAAACCCAGCAGGGTTAAAGAGTGACCAATGATCAGAGAGAGATTTATTAAAGTAAGGAGACTACAGGAGAAGGAGAGGCTCCAGAGAGGAATGCTGAGGGGCTGACCGGACCATGGCTTTTACGGGCTTGCAGCAGGGATGGGACTGTGGCTTGTCTTCAGGTCATCTTTATCAAGATTGTTCATTGTGGAACACATCCCAGGCTGAGTGAGTGAGAAGGCCACAGGTCCTGCGCATGCTCTCTGAGACCAACAGGAGACTGGTGCTCTCATTGGGGATGGGGTCACATGTGACTAACTCATTGTCATGATCTCCCACGGGCCCTTGGTCTTCACTTCCTGTGGGATGCTAACTCCTATCTAAATATGAGTCTGGCTATTTGAAATTTTCAGAGAACCAATGATGTGTTTAAGGGGTCTTGGGAATCTTAAGCACCCCCACTCTCACCTCTACCCCATCCTCTCCCTCCCCCTCCCCCTCACCACTGTCTGCTGTGGAGCCCAGCTGCCAGGCTAGGCTCTGGTCCAAGGACTTTGCTTCTTTCTTTAGCCTGAAATGAATCTCATTTTACAGATAGGGAAACTGAGACCATGAGAGAGTCAAGAAGCCTGGTCTTGAGTGATCTCACAGAGTCTTGTCCCCATGGGAGACTTCTGTGAGGTGTTTGGGGTGACAGTGAAGGACAAGCAACCATGACCTTGGCCAGCATAGGCACCCAGTCGGAGCCCAAGTTTAGCCTCTGTCTGATAAACTGGCTATTGCTCTACACTTTTGAGGGGTGACTGAGAATTGAATGGGGGCTTCACACAGGCCAAGTAAGCACCAGGACACTGAGGTGTGTGCCCACCCCACAGGCTCTACTTTTTAACAGGGGTATTTACCCACTGCGTGCCGGTGGTGACGGCCACACAGGGTGAGTGTGTGCTGAGGTCGATGAGAGATATTGGATTCCTCCAGCAGTAAAGAGCCCTCTGAGACCGTGTCCCCGCACTGTCAACCCTGTTTACTGGTTATTATTTTCCTTGTGTTGGAGTGATCTAATTTTAAACACCATTTTAGAGTAGTTGTAGAGAGCCCAAGGGGCCCACAACAGCCCTAGAGAAGGAACTGGAAATCAAACTCAAAGTGGCACCTTGTATCTGTGAGTGGAGACAGGTGGCTACCTGGGAGGTAACTCATCCGGGCTTAGCTGTGCACAACACAGGATAGGTGTTATTGTTTTCCTACACTAGAGATCATGCATGAGGCTCTAATGCAGTTAGGTCAGCATTGTGCCATTGAGCTGGCTGCCTCCTGCACTTTATTTTGAGACAGGATCTCACCTCATTCAGGTAGCCCAGGCTGTCCTTGAATGTCCCTGTCCTCTGCCTCAGCCTCCTATATGCTGGGATCACAGGTGTGTGCATGCCTCCTGAGCTGAGGGAATGGAGAGAATAGTCAAGAAGTTTGCCTTTCACCTGTCTCACCAAGAACCAGCCCATTGGACCTTTGGGTTCTATGGGGTTCTATTTCATTGTCTGCTTTGACTTCTAGGTTACACACAAGGCCTCAGGAACCTGCCTGCTTCTAGACTCCCTGTCCCTTGCTGTCTGTAGTTATCAATGTGGAGACAGTGGATCTCACTGGACTTGCCTCTGGCCATTGTGGGGCTAATCAAGAGATGGTCTTCAGGCTGCGCCTTGTCATGCCTTCTTGAGTTTATGCTGCTGTGTCTTTGAGCCCAGGTTCTTTTCTTTATTCTTAGTCTTTATCTACAGCTGGGGTCTTCTGTAAAGGGTACAATCTTCAAAGGCATGCTGGCTCTGTTGCGCCACTGAACTGGCTGTGGCAAACATAGATGGTGTGGAAACAGATGAGTCTGGCTCTGTTTCAATAAAGCTTTATTGGCAAACACTGGCTGAGGGCCGGCTGCCCTGAAGCATCATCAACTGAATCTTGGTCTGTGCCATAGTTTTGATGCCATAAATCAGAGGCTCTAGTTAGTCCCCTCTCCTTTTCAGTGTGTGTGTGTCTGTGTGTCTGTGTGTTTGTCTCTCTGTGTGATCTTGTGTATCTCTCTCTACCTGTGTGTATGTGTCTGTATCTGTGTGTTTGTCTCTCTGTGTGAGCCTCTCTCTCTCTCTCTCTCTCTCTCTCTCTCTCTCTCTCTCTCTCTCTCTCTGTGTGTGGTGTGTGTGATACACCTACCTGTGTGTGGCCAGAGATCAATTTCAATCTTCTTCCTCCACTGCTTTCCACAATATTAATTAATTAACTAACTAATTGAGTGTATTGCCTGCATGTATATCTTTGCAACACATGTGTGCCTGTTGCTTGTGGATGTCAGAAAAAAGGCATCTGATTCCCTGGGGCTGAAGTTACAGGTGCTGGGAGTCAAAGCTGGCTCCTCTGGAAGAGCAGTTCATGCTCTCCCCATAAGAAACCTTATGTTTTGAGACAGTCTTTCACTGAGTCTGGACCTGGGTATTTAGGCTGGGCTGATCAACCGCTGAAACCCCAAGATCTGCCCATCTCCTCCCCCCAGAGATGAGGTAGTATGTATGAGCCAGCACCCAGTTTTCATGCGGATACTGGAGAGCTGAACCTGTAATCTTGACAGCAAGCCTCTTATCATCTGCGCATCCTCCCAGAGCATGGGTACTTTTTGTGGATTGTCTTGAGTAATTAATTCCAAGGCTTCTGTGTGAGTCACCTGCCTGCCATAAGCATGGTAAGCATGATCCTTGGTTAGAAGTTCAAACCATGCAGGGCATGTAAACAGGAGGTCCTGAGTTCGAATCTCCACCGCCCATGTAAAAGCCAGGTACCACTGTGGCACTTAAATACTCTGATCCACTTCTCAGCCATCTCTATTCTGCTTACCTAGTATTTAAAAATAAGTTCCGATAGCTCTATCTCCCATCCTGTTCTCTGAGGTCTCAAGTATGGAATATGGCTCAGTGATCTGGGTGGGGCTCAGCCTCACTCCACCTCCCTTGTCTGTGGTGTGTCTTTATTTGTTGTGTTTTGAGACAGCCTCACCACGTAGCCCAGGCTGGCCTTGAAGTCACAACCCTCTCACCTCTGCCTCTGAGTGGCTAGGGTCAGAGGCTTTCCCTCTGACATTATCTCTTTTCTTTGCCGCCTGTTTCAGCACAGCAGAAATGCCTGGTTTCGAAGTGTGTGGTTCTATTATGAGAAAATTAAACACATTTAAGAACAAATTAAATTAGAGGATTCATGATCATTAGCTAAGTAAATTATTTATTTTTTTTTTAAGTAATGAGCCAGGCAGGGTACAGCATGCGGTAGGCATGCTCAATAAGTATTTGTTGGTGGGAGCGATTGTCACATGAGCCTATAACGTTACATGGGAGGGAATTATTTGCCTCTGAAACTAATGGATCGCTGAGGGGCAGTCACGGCTACTAAAAATACCCTTTGTGTTTCTAAAGCCTCCAAAGACAGAGCACTCCATTCTGGATCTTGGCCAAGGGAGAAGTCTGGGGACAGCTGGCACACTGAGCCCATGTGTCATCTAAGAGGCTTTGTGACCTTGGTTGGGGCTGTCCTTGCAGCCCTGGGGCATTTGTCAGTACTGTGAGAAGACTTAGCCCTGCTATGGGCCTCCCTTGGCCACTCTTGGAGGGAGCTGGCGGATAAAACTGGTGCTCTGGAAGGAAGAGGTCGTTAAAACTGTGTGATAGTTCAGGCAGGGGCAGAGCTGTTCAGAATCAAGACCTGCCTGGTGGAGGCCAGAGAGCCTGGGGTTGTGTGGGACTGCGTAAGGGTATCCTGGTTCTTGGCTGGGCATGGGCCTAGAACCCCAAGACTCCAAGAGGAAATGGCAGGAGTTCAGCCACGACCCCAGAACCCAGGGTCCTAACAAGCAGTCCAATCTCCATAGACCTACTTTGTTCAGTCACATAGGCCATTACAGCCCCTCCCAAAGTGCACAGGTAGAGGGTGTGACTACAGGCCTCAGGCCCTAGAGATTTACATACTAATGAAGGTCAGAGGGTGGAGCCAATTAAGCATCCCCAGAACCTCCCCCTTTCTCCCTCCCTACTTTAACTCAGGCCTGCCTTGAGTTTGGGGGGGGGGTACATCCAGATCCATCCACCACCCGCCATGAAAATAAACCTTTTTGGAACCAAGGACTTCCTCATATCACTGGGGCCTGCCGTTGCCAAAGCTTCCAGCCTCTGAACTCTAGACCTTTCTCCTGTATGTGGGACCCCCCGCGTGGAAGCCTCCAGGACTCTCCACTGTGCCCCTTTCCCACAGGGTTGGGGCTTGAGAGGTTCTAGGGAGTCACAGTTTGTCAGACATGTGTGAGGTAGGACTGAGAATGGTGACTCTTCCATCCAGCCTCCCTGGGCAGGTACTTTGCTTGAAGCTTTGACAGGCCATCTCCCCATTTCAGTTGCCCCCTTGTCTAGAATAGGGGTCTTCTTGGTTCTATAGTGAGGTTAAGGCCACTATCTTTCACCTAACTGGGATCTTGAAAATAATAAGTTTAGCTAATCCTAGTGAAGGGGATGGAGGCTGAGGATTGTCACAAGTCAAAGCCAGCCACGCTACCCAGCGAGTTCCAAGGAGTCTGATCCGCACAGTGAGAACCTGTCTCAGAAATCCAACAGCAACCACAAAACCAGCCTGGGGGTTTGCACATACCTAAAATTCCAGCTCTCGGGAGGCAGAGACCAGAGACCTGGAGAAAGTTCAAGGCTAGCCTTGTGTAAGTAGTGATTTCCAAGTCTACCTGGACTAGGTAGTGAGACTTTGTCTCAGAAACCCACTGATGTACGTACGGGCTGGAGAGATGGCTCGGAGGTTAAGAGCATGTGTTGTTCTCACAGAGGTCCTGGGTTCAGTCTCCAGCACCCATGTTGGGTTGGCTCATAGCCTCCTTTACTTTCAGTTCCGGAAGGATCAAGGGCTCTGGCCTCTGTGGTGCAGATACTCATGAATGCATACCCCTCCCCCACATACACATCATTAAAAATAAAACAAGGTTTTAGAACAGTGTTTTTCAACCTGTGAGGTTGCCACTCGTTTGACAAACTTCTATCCCCCCAAATGTTTACATTGCAATCCATAACAGTAGCAAAAAATCACAGTCGTGAAGGAGCAATGAAAATAATTTTATAATTGGGGGGTCATCACCACACCACAAGGAACTGTATTAAAGGGTCGCAGCATTAGGAAGGTTGAGAACCACCGCCTTTAAAATAAATCCACAAGAAGAATAACAATAATTAGAAAAATAACAAGACATTATTAGCTCTGCATTAGCACCCAGCACTTCTGTCCGGCTTGAAGAGTGGGGTTCACCCCATCCCCCTTCTGCGGTGACCATAGCCCAGCCATCCAGAGAACCCTTCCTGTCTCCTCGAGCTGCAGCTGTTGCCTGAAGTCTGTCCTTTGTGACACGCCTCCCCGTGTCTCACAGTGTCCTCCTGTGTACCTCTGCCTCTGTCACGATGTTCCCTCGGTGCGTCTGTTGGCTGAGACAAACAACAGTCTCCTTTTTTAATCTGCTGCCACCTCATCTTGAGCCTATCTTCAAATGCCTTATCTATAAAAGAGAAGATTCTCAAGTCCCAAGTGGACATGAGTTCCAAAGGGCATTTACTCAACACACAGTGACCAGGGCTCTGTTAGTGACTAAATCAAGTCATCTCCAACTCTAGTGTGGCCAGGATGGCCCTAAACTCACTATACAGCCAAGAATGACCCCAAACTCCTGCTCCTCTCTGCCCTGTGATGGGTTGACAGGCATGTATTGTCACACCCCTCCTGCTTTATTATCGGTTTTCTTGTTATTATTTCCCAGAGGCGAGGGAATGGTGGGAGATAGAGATAGTCAAAACAGTGCTTATAATTATCTGGGTTCTGCACCAGTGGTTCGTTTCAGATCTTGAGCTCCAAGGGGAGGAAGCGGGGATTTGCCCTTGTCTAATGAGGAAGACTGAGAGGCCCTGT
Organism: Mastomys natalensis; assembly: GCA_021653895.1. Classification (NCBI taxonomy): domain Eukaryota; kingdom Metazoa; phylum Chordata; class Mammalia; order Rodentia; family Muridae; genus Mastomys; species Mastomys natalensis. The sequence continues at coordinate 954,645 of JAJTUV010000102.1, forward strand.
TTGCGTCCACAGTACCAACCCCAGACTCTGTTGGGTTCTGTTAACTTCCCTCTGCTGTGTTGTTTTGTGTGATATGATTTCAGCCATAGATAAATAATCATTTTTCTGACATACACGCTGTTCAAATGAAGACCGTCCACTGCCAGCCTCAGGGATCTGAACGAACTGGCACAGCACCCAGGTATGCTCTTAGGGTGCAGGGATACCCCTGGCCCTGACATGAGGGTGTTCCCTGCTGAAGGCTGAGTGCCATGCATGGGTGTGGATGGCCTCAGTTTAAGACTTCGTGAACAGCTTCCTCTCAGAAGTCTCCTGAACTTCTGAGAGTTTGTTTGACAGGCGCAGGCTGCATGTCATTAAACATGGGCGAGACTTGCCGTCACAAGGCTTTAAATAGCACTTGACATCCTGCCCATGGCATGCATGCTGAGCAGAGGGAAGGGTAGATGTGACATCCCATGACACACTTTCCTCCTTTGTAGCCTTCCTCTGCTTATCCTGTTGGAAGCTCTGTTCTTCCCTGGGTCATAGAGGTGGGAAGAATGGTCAGAGATACATGGAGCTTGGTGGTAGGACTTCCTGGCTGAGTGTCATGGAAGTATCATTTACCTCAATATCAGGCTGAGAGGAATTAATTTCTTCCTTCCTTCCTTCCTTCTTCCTTCCTTCCTTCCTCCTTCCTTCCTTCCTTCCTTCCTTCCTTCCTTCTCCTTCACTTCCTTTTTTCTTCCTTCCCCTCCCTATTTCACTTGAAGCCCAGGCTGGATTTGAACTTGAGACCCTCCCGCCTCCTTCCTGAGTGCTGGGAACATGGGCATGCACTATGGTTCCCTGCAGAAGAATTTCAACAGGTGACCCTTGAAACAGCCAGGCAGGAGAAACTAGGGCTGAGCTGGAAGATGTGCGTGTGTGTGTGTGTGTGTGTGTGTGTGTGTGTGTGTGTATCTGCTCACAGGATGCTGCGTGTTTCTAGGAAGATACCACACACACAGCATTAACCATCTGTGGAGCAGATATTTATGAGGCTCTGGGCTTGATCCATGTATAACCAGGCTTCACGTGTGCTGTTAAAAGACATCTTAGTGCATTGAGACCATCGAGAGCCTGGAGTTGGGATACACACCTGTGATCACACTGCTGGGGAGACGGAGGACAGAGGGATAGGGAGTTCAAGGTCATCCTTGGCCACATGTCGAATGCAAGCTTGCTTCAACAGGAGATATAACAGGTATCTTCAGAAAACCAACTCTGTCTCTGTCTCCCCCTCTCTCTTTCAGTTGGTTCATTACCACAAAGACCCCAGATCCCAGTTGTCACTGAGGCTCCCTAAGGCCTCTGTGATGGGTTTCTCCATCAGACCACTGTTGGCCTGTCTTTGGGAGCCCTGGCCACTGCACCAGGCCTGTTATAACCAGCGGTCACCAACCCAAAGCACAACATGTTCAAAGAACACGGAACTAAATAGACAGCGATGTGGTACTTTCTCAGAAGCAAGGGCTTTCAAGGGGGCAGACTATAGTGGGGTGCTCGTACCCAGGAACTTAACTTTCTGCTACCCTGAGCTTGTTCCCAAGTGACAGACTCAGTACCGTGAGCATGCTTCATCCAGCCTTATGGATTTTTTTTTTAGCGAGTAGGTTTGTAAACTCAAAACTCACGGAACGATTTGGATAACATTTGGCTAGTTTGTTGGGAGCTGCAGGAGACAGCCACCACACAGACAGATGGCCACAGTAGCCCTGTGCCTCTGTCACTGTAGGGAGGTGTGGGGGGATCTCATACCACACCAAGCAGCTCTCTGGAGACATTACACGGTCCTCCAGGTCACTGTGTACCCAGAGAGCACCAGAGCTGAGGGTTGAGGCTCAGCCTGTGAGACCACCCCACTTCCACTTCAGGTAGAAGAGCAGGCTATAGCTCGTGATGGGGCTGCTGGGACTTGGTTTGGTTCATTTGTGGAACCCTGGGAAACAGCTGTCTTTGTTAAGATGAGGCTGAGCAGTGGGATGGAGAGGGCCGTGCTGAGTGACTGAACACAGGAGTACCCTTTCTTCTGGAGTTCAGACCAGCCACTGTCCCAGCATGAAGGTGTGTCTTGTCAACCAGGGAGCCCTCCCAAACTGCCCTAGGTCAGGAATTTTACAGAGGCAACACACAAAGACGGACAGATGAGGACCTCAGACCCCATTCCTTTCCTTTCCAGAAGACAAGGGGAGCTGGTGTTTCCAAGCTTCTCATGCTCGCCTCGTCTTTCTAGGACCAGGAACCTCCACAAGTTGCCTTCTTAGAACAATAACAACAACAACAAATGCTCCCAGTACTTGGGGAAAGCCAAGGGTTTTAGGAACTTGGGTCAGGCACCGAGGTGCAGACTATACATTACGGCAAAAGGTGTTTCATCACGGCATTAGGCCCAGCCAGTCCTCCAGGATCAGCAGTGCCTGAGGCACTGCTCCCAACCTTGGGCTAAGGACACTGTAAGCATCTCCCCACTCCTTCATTCTCCTCTGGATGCTGTGTTAATGTTCTCATTACATCACCAAAACACCTGACAGGCTAAGAGAGGTTTATGTGGGCCTGTGGTGCAGAGGGATTTTGTCCACACATGAGGGAGGTTGCAATTGCTACCTTGCACATCTTGGTGGACCCTCCCTCCTGACCCTGGTCTGCACTGGTGCTGCTTAGGACTGCCTGTCCTGAAGCTGGGAGATGTTGACCTCCCTGAGGGGTAGCTCCCCCTCTCCTTGCTGAATCTACCTGGGCTGTAGTCACGTGTGATGTCACTGAAGTTCTGTTGTACTGCACTTGGGTCATTAGTGTAGAGTGTGCCTGCTGATCAGGGGCCGCTGACAGTGAACTTCTGGGGGTTGGGGGCAGGACACAGCAGCCTTGTCCAGTCCGTGTTCGTCTAGCATCCTTTGGTGGCTTTGGGAGATCATGTGGAATCATGGAACCGCGATGTCTAGGTGTTTCTCTTAAGCGTGGTCCTCGGTCTGAAACTGCCCACCAGGGTAGGGGTTACACAGGGCTGTAGTTATACTTACAAGCAATAGCAGCTGGCGATCTTCTGGGATGCCAGGCATTATACGAGTTCATCGGTCACAGACCGCCTGAGAGTTGCGTGGGGTTACCATTGTCACTCTACAGTTAGCTGCAGAGTGGCAGGAAGGGCTCGGAGTCCAGGCAGAGTGCTCTGCGACTGCAGAAAAGCGGATATATTGCAGGCAAAGACCATAGAGCTCTACTGTGGCTTCCTCTTCTCTGCTTCCAGAACCTTCTTTTGCAAAAGACAAAAGCAGAACCAAGAAGTCAGGACTGCTGGTACATACCAGTAATCCCAGGCTGAGGCAGGGGGATTAGGAGTTTCAGGCCATTCAGAGTTCATATAGAGATCTGTCCCCCACAAAGGAAAACACAAAGCAGGCAGTTCTGCTTGGCTTAAACTGCTGCTCAGATTTGATTTCTGTTGTCGTGGTAACGAGTGACAGGCACTCAGCACCCTCATGTTTGGTCTTCTGTGTACTTGACAACCAGGAGATGCTTGCTACCTGGCCCTATGTGCTTGTGTCATGTCACCTTCCACTGGGGCTCAGAGAGCTGTCCCCGAGATAGAGCAGACCTCCGCCCTTCCCTAGCCTCCAGCCCAGAGACTCAGAGTTAGGAATCTCCTGTTCACTTTCTTATAGAGTTTGGTGAGTCTCAACCCCATGGGTGTGGTTGGCCCTCTCTATTCTCAGTGCCACTAGGGCTCATGGGGCTGGTGGGTGGAATTGCCATTGTGGTTCTGATGTTGCACATCGTGTGGCCAGTGGCGATATCTTGTCAAACAGGCCTGGCCTCTGTGGCTTCCTCAGGGGCTCCGCACTTGCAAGTCATGTTGATGTCCCTGGGATCCTTATATGGTACATGTGCATCCCCCTGCCTGGGCAGTGCCAGTAGCTGCTTGCTGAGGCCCAGGAGAGGACTGACTCACACTTTGCTGCATGATCCTGATAGTAAGTTGTCCTCCTTCTAAGCCTAAGCAGCTCGCCATCCCTGTTATGGCCCTGGTCTGTGGGGGTTGCTTTCGAAGAATGGACCCTGGGCTGACCTTTTCCTGGGAAGGTGAGGGATGCTAGGGTCGGGCTGATGGAAAAGGAGGACCCTTGGCCATCTTGTGGCAGTCAAGGGTGATGAGGTCCTGGCTGTCCGCTGAAGCTTTTGTTACTCTGGTGGCCATGTGGATCTCCGGGGCAGAAGAATGGGACTTGGACATTGTCAGGGGAGCCATGTTAGGATTTGTGTGTGTGTGTGGTGTGTGTGTGTGTGTACATGCCAACACATGCATGTGGCAATCAGAGGGGACTCCATTCTCTCTACCGAGGGGGTCTTACAGAAGGAACTCAGGCTTGGTGGGTACCACATTTCCCTGCTGAGCCATCTCTCCAGTCCCATCTTGTCGTTGGAGCAGCTAGTGGGAGGCATTTAGCACTGGACAGGCCTGAGGAGAAGCTGGCCTCCAGTCCTACTGTAGGGTGGCCCAGCATCTGATTTTTGATGTAGGAGCATTGACCCAGTCGATGGGCGTGAGCTCGGTCGAGTCCTTGTAAGGTTTTTCTTTCACAGTAGAGCAACTGGAGTCAGAGAGGTTAAACAACCTGACTCAGGTCACTCAGCAAGTGGGAATGGAAGGTAGGGGCTGGTTAAGCTAACTGGCTCTCAGGAAGGGCTCCAAACTCCCCTTCCACCCTACCCCCCCCAGGCTGTTAACCTGTTGTGTGACGGATACCGTTCCTATTTGGCATATGAAATGCTCTGTGTTCTTGTTGTTGCTTCGGAATCCCCAACAAAAGCCACTTAAGGAAGGGTTATTTAGAGGGTTCAATCCATTATGGCGGGAAGGCATCCACAGGCAGGAGGCAGAGAGGAGTGAATGCTGGTACTCAGCTCTTGTTTGTTAGTGGTGTGGTGTGTGTTGTGTGTGTGCACGAGTGCGTGCGTGCATGTGAGCCCATGCGTTTAAAAGGACTTCAGAACTCACTTGGCTGAAATGAGAGTCCCGCACTTTCTTGCCTTCCCTGGGCGCATCCCTGCTCCCTGTCAAGTGGTCACACCCTTCCACCCTGCTGCAGGGAGGAAGCGGGTGGCAGGCTTGGGTAGAGGTCTGCTTCCTGCTCCTTGCTGTCCCTGAAGGCTCTGGCCCTCCCCAGCAGTTGGTCTCTTATCCATCTGGACAGGGGACTTCCAGCTGGAGGCAGAATAGGACCAGACGAGGAAAGGGGAGATTGATGATTGGGTAGCTTTCTGATGGGAATGTCGGAGGAGCAACACTTCCTGCCCTGGCTTTAAACACCTGTGCAGGCCACAGGCCCTTACAGCAAAGGATATGTTTCATGGTTGTTCATAAGTCCCCCACATGTCAGAAACAGGAGGATGGAATCTCGTCTTACCTGGCAGGACAGTACCTTCAAAACATGGCTCCGGGGCCACCTCCTCCAGGCCTCAAGGAAGCTGCTGGCTTGTGTGTGGATTTGAAAATGTCCACACGGTTCTCAAGAACTTGTTACCCAGGGAATGGAGGAGGGTAGAGAATACATTTACCTGTTGGTTAGGGGCCAAGGAGGTGGTCTTGGGGACAAAGAGGAGAGCACAAAGCTTCAGAAGGAGGGAGCTTATGGGGCTCAGCTGTGGCTGCAAAGGGCAAGCAATTAGCACACCTCCAACTGCTCCTGTGAACTAGTAAATGGCCAGGCAGGGTGGAGACTGGAGGCAGCCTGGTTCTCCATCCAACCAGCCTTTTAGCCCAAGGCTAGCGGGGCTAAGCCTTCTGAGAGGCTAGCTCAGGGGAGGTGGCTTCAGGTGCTGAGGGTGGCTGTCCTGTGGTGTCTGCATATAAAAGCCAATGCCTGTTGGGAAATCTGTTTCCTAGAAGATTAACCTCCCCTGACCTGGGTGTCAGGGAGTGGGACCAGTGGATGCCTTGCTGTGAGCATCAGGGAGGGGCAGTGTTATCTATCAGTGAGATCAAACGGACTGCCCTTCCTTTCTGTCTAAAGTCCTTCTGCTGTGTGACCCAGGCCTGTCGGTTTCAATAGCTCTCGAATGACCAGTGAGAGAGTCTATTGGGCTATGCAAGGCTGCTGGTAGCCACTCTTCTTGTTTGTTTTCTTCCTTTCTCTTTTTGAGACAGGGTCTCTCTATGTAGCCCTGGCTGTCTTGGAATTCATTGTGTAGATCAGGCTGGCCTTGAATTCACAGAGATCCACCTGCCTTCTGAGTGCTGGGATGAAAGCGGTGTGCTACCACGCCCTTGTTTGTTTCCGTAGGGCTGTGGCAACAAGGCACCAGAACCTCATTAGTTAGAACGGGAGTCTGTTTCTTACTTTACAGTCCTGAAAGTCTTCAGTCAAGATTAGGGCTGGACTTTCCAGCCTACCGGAGGCTCCACTGAGTTTTCATCTCTGACCTCTTCCAGTTCTGAGTGGACCTGTTCTGTCCTGCCATCTCCCCAGCCATCAATACCCTGCATCTCCCAGTCTGTCTCTGCTCCAGGCTTCTCTTCCTGCCTGGAAATCCATGGAACCACTTGTCCTACCCGAGCTAACTCCAGTATACATTCAAAGGCCTTTCCCCCCCAACTCCCCCATCATAGAAGGGGAAGGTACCATGCAACCATAAAAGATGCAGGAGAAAAGAGGTCCAGGGAGACACAGTGAGAGGAAGAATGTTAAGTCAGGCATGGTGTCAGATGCCTATAATCCCAGCATTTGGACCAACGAGGCAGGAGGATTGTGAGTCAGAGGCTAGCCTGGATTCTGTATCAAGATTCTTCTCCAAAGACCAAAAATGGAGAAAGTGAATACAAGTAAAAGACTGGTGAAGGCTGCAGAATGCTGGCCCAGTTGCTCCTGAACTCACAGAGGATCAGCCAGCTGTTCTTTGAGCAATTTGCTCTCTGCATGATGTCGTGAGCCAGGAGACAAGCAGGTGACATGCCTGCCCTTTACAGAAGTGATGGCAGCTAAACCTTTGGCGCAGATGTGCCAAACTGTGACAATTCCTCAGAATAAAGGCGCTGGCAAGGGAGCAAATGTGTTGGGCAAGTGGCTGGGTGTGTTGGTCCCAAGGGTGTCAGGGGCAAAGAGCTTGTCTACAAAGGCTCTTAGCCCTGACGTCTCATCTGACAAGCTTGCAGAGTCCAGTTCCAGTGTTCTGAGCACCCCACTCCTGACCCCTCCCCACCCCAATCCAGGTCATTGCTTTTTAACTCAGCAAAAGAAGATAAACTGGACCCGCCCCCACAAACCGTGTCTCATCAGACAGCTCTAGTACAGATGACCACTAGAGGGCGCCATTCACATAGCGTTCTTGCTTTCAGCCCAGTGTGTGTGTGGGTTCTCCCGTGGCAGGTGTACAGTAGAGCCCTTTTGTTGTTGTTGTTAATGGTTTAATGATTTAATCTTCTTATTTTCTCAGCAGAACCACTTTGGACTACTGGGTATGTGGGGACATTACCGATCAGATTAATTAATGCTAGTTCCACAGCTGGGAAGCCGGCCTCACCGGCTCTGCTGAGGAGTCACTCTCCTGCTGCCATTTCTGTTCTCTTTCCGGTTCTACACAGTGCATTTCTCTATCTGTGTGGAGCTTGACCAGGCTTGTTCTTCTGCTGAGAGCAACCAGCAAATTTCATTCCCTGTCTGCCTTGGGATCAAGCACTCTGTGTAGCTTTCTCAGAGCGATGGTGTGATTTGTGACCACCACAGGCAGGGAAATCTGAGTACTGCTCTTTTGTTGTTTTGTTTGTTTCTTCTGAGTTTTGCACTCTCTTCCCCTCCTCATTCTCCCGCCCCCCTCCTACTTCCAATGATTAAAATCACTTGTAGCATTGTTGAAAAGGCAGTGTGATTGGTTGACAGGAGGGGGAAAAACTAACCCTTCCAAGGCTTGCAGCAAAAGGCCTGCTGTGACCTGGGGTTGATTCATTGATCATCAGCACTTGAGCTGAGGGTCTGGGCCAAGAGAAGGGATCATGAGCAGGACAGCCCTTGTGTTCGGGGCTGGGGTGCAGGGTGCAACTTCAGCTGCTCGTCATAGGTGGGGAATCAAGGCACGGGGCTGAAGTCCTCTAGACTAGCCAGTAGGCAGTGTAACCTTGCAGTGTGACCCTGGCTTGACATGATGTCACATACTGTAATCCCAGCACTTGGGAGGCTGCGGCAGGAGGATTGAGAGTTCTGGAACAGCCTAAGCTACCGGGCTAGCTAGTTTTGCCAACTTGACACAAGCTATAGTCATCTGAGAGGAGGAAACCTCAGTTGAAAAATGTCTCCATAAGGTTGGGCTGTGGGCAAGCCTATAGGGCATTTTCTTAATTAGTGATTGATGGGAGAGGGCCCAGCTCATTGTGGGTGGGGTCATCCCTGGGCTGGTGGTCCTTGGGTTGTATAAGAAAGCAGGCCGAGCAAGCCATGAAGAGCAAGCCAGTAAGTAGCACCCTTCCATGGCCTCTGCATCAGCTCCTGCCTCCAGATTCCTGCCCTGCCTGAGTTCCTGTCTGACTTCCTTCAGTGATGGACTGTGATGTGGAAGCATAAACCAAGTTAGCCCTTTCATCATAGCAGTAATAACCCTAACTATGATAGCCTCAAAAAAAAAAAAAAAAGGGCTAGGGACATAATTCAATGGCAGAGCACTTGCCTAGCATGTGTGACTCCCTAGGTTTGCCCCTAGTGGTGACCTGGGCACCTGAAGTTGAGGTTCCAGAGGTCTCTGACCTTCCCCAGAGGCCTGCACTATTTGCTTGCCCTCCACAGCTGTGGCCCCACACTTCCTTTCCCCCTGGACTGGGCCTTCATTTTCAACTTTACCACAGCCTTTCGAGCCTAGGTGGCTCTGAGCCTTCCATAGACGCTGTGCTTGCTTGAGTCTGACACCTGCTCTTTGCAGAGACTTTAGAGGGCCTGTGCCTTTGCAGAGTTGTCTGCAGCCAAGATGAGCCATGCTTTACCCTGCTTATCCCCATAGCCTGTGGGCATCTGTTGGAGACCTCACTACCATACCTGAAGTGCCTGGGCAGAGAATCCAGGAGCTTCCAAATAGGTTGAGCCTCCTCTTTAGGGTAGGCATTTGACATCTGGGTCCTTTGAGAATTGGAGACCTTGGCACTTGCTCTCTGAGTCCCCTGAGCTTTGTTTGTTGTTTGATGAGGTCCTCTGTCCTTGGTACTGGCAGAGAGCTGAACCTTTCGGAACATGGATTTGACTCCGTTCTCTTCAGGTGAGCTTAGGTGGAGTGAGTGCCAAATGCGGCCCAGCTATGTGTTGGGGTAAGGAGGAGGCGAAGAGACCTAACTCTCATCCTTAGCCACTCTGTCTCAACAGCCACTTATTATCTGTCCCCTCTGGTGAGGGATGCTGTGTCCATGGCTGTTCTGCGAGGCTTTCCTCTCCATTTCTCTGTCTGGATTGTAGGGACCTTCAGCTGGGGCTCAGAACTGGGAGATGACTTCTAGGCACACACAGACAGATGGAAAGTTCTGGATGCAGTTCCAGCAGTAGCCGTGGGATGTGGGGGAGGGTGTGTAGGCTGAGTAAAGGCACTGTGGTCTGAGCTCGTTAGGGGAGACAGCTTCCACCAGAGGAAGCAGAGGAAAAGATGCTGGAAAAGTCAGCTGGACCAGGTGTCTGGTGACACTGGCAGGTGTGGACTGAATTCTGGAGATAGTAGAGGACTGTGTTGGAGGAAGGACTGGATGGGTCAGTGGTTAGGGAGCATAGTGGGTTAAAGGAGGGCATACTCGATGTGTTAGAGACCAGACAAAGCTCACATCTGGCTGACAATGAGCTAGCCTCCAGAATTTTCCCTCTTGGGTTTAGAACAGTGGTTCTCAACCTTCTTAATGCCGTGACCCTTTAATATAGTTCCTCATGCAGTGGTGACCCCCAACCATACAACTATTTTGTTGCTACTTCTTAACTGTAATTTTGCTTCTGTTATGAATTGTAATGTAAATATCTGATATGCAGGATATCTGATAATGCAACCCCAAAGGGGGTCTCGAGCCTCAGGTTGAGAACCAATGGGATAGAGGGTGAGCTGAAGGAGCCCATGAGGCTTTGCGTGTGAGGACACAGCCAGGCTGCCTTTTATCCTTCAAGGACCATGTTCTCTGTGAGCGAGGCTGCCTTGGCCCCCTCGCTCCTGATTCAGCCTGCCCAGGGGGCCTATATGGTAAGCTTGACATTTTAGTGTGAACCTGGAAACCTTCTTTCTATTCAAGTCGTTTTTCTGTAGTTCTAACATTTTTATGATCACCCTGGGGGACAGAGGGAAAGAAAAAGACTCTGTTTTGGGGCTGAAGGAATTATCTGTTTAACCCTAGCTCTGAGCTTCAGCTACACACCAACACACACACACACCACACTACACATCCACACATGATATCAGGCATCGTGCAGTCATCAGACCTGGTTCCCGAGACAGATGCATTCTGCCTGGCATGGGAGTCACTGTGTCGTGGAAACCTGTGTGAATAGTTGGTCTGCCCTTCCAAGTAGAGGAGGCTGAGGGTGGCTCAAAGCTGGTTGCCCGCTCAACCCCTGTGTCTCGGGCAGCATCCTTCCCCTTACCTCATCAAGGCTGCATTGTAGTAATTGGGTTCTTGGTGACCCATGACTGCTGGGCTAATGTGAGCCTTAGTAGAGACCTCTTTTTCCATCAGTGAAGTGGCCGGAGGTGATCAGCAGGTGACAGCCACCGTCTCTGTTCTGGGTAGCTATCCCCAGCTGAAGTCCTTTGCCCTCTACTTCCCATCCCTCCTCTGTGCACGAATCCTGGGCCTCATTTTGTGCTGGATGCATGACCACAGTGATGATCTGAGACCGGGTTCTGAGTACAAGGAGGCGGGTATGTCCCTAGGCTAAGAGTTTGCTGCTGTCACATGAATGGTGACCTGTGGGAACCTAGAAGAGCGGTCCCTAGCTCCTTCCAGGGTGGTGGGTACACTGAGAGTGTATCCTAGGCACTTCTAAAGAATGTAAGATAAGAGAAGGCCTCTCCCAGTGTCAGGAAGTGTGATCTACAGGACCTGACTCCAACAGGCTTTGAGGACAGTACAGGGGAGGAAAGGAGAGGGCACTGCTGGATTTGTGAGAGGCCAGTCTCTCATCAGGAATCTTTGGGAACCCCCATGGGCTTTACTCTGGAGCTCTCCACCCTGGGCAATGAAGGGACAGCTTGGGCTGCTGGGAAGATGGCTGAGTCTAATGGGATCCCCTCTATTTAAAATGATAGTTGACCCAAAGGCCCGAGTATCCTGGCGTCAGGTTGGCTCTCACGACAGTTGCATCACACTGGGACCTGTGGAGTGAGCCAGAGTTGGCTATCAGAGCCAGAGTATGATGGCAGAGAGTGGCCATCAGCAGATGAGCTGAAGGCAGGCCCCACCCTCCAACAGCCTTCCTGGATCCCAGAGGCTCTCGGGCCCTTACTTATACAGTCTCAACCAGACACATCACAGCAGTGGCTTCTGACGTGGGCCGCTGGCCTCCTTTTCAATGTACCTTATTAAAATGCACGCACTTTTATTTTAGTGTCCGAACCTACTTTGTCTTATGAAGTAGAATGGAACCTTATGCCCCAGCAGAACAAGCTCATAAATCAATGGTTCTAGTCCCTGCATCCTATTCCTAGGCCTTGCCAATGCAGCTCGGAAACTACCCCCTCTTAGAAATTACTGAGCTAACACACTGCAGTACCCTGTGCTCAGTACCCTCAGTCATGGTCTGTGGGAGAGGACCAAGCCCATCTCTGACGAACAGCAGTCCAGCTGGGCCTCTTGGTAGTGAAGAGGCCAATTCTCTGATGTTTACCACACAATGTTTGAACATCATTCCGTCTTTGCCATGTCTGGGTCAGACGCTCTCCCTGGCCTCCCAGTCTTGCCCCACTTCACGCTGGGTGTGGCCTTGTCCAGCCCTGCATGCTTTCTTCATGTTTGGTGCTAACCTGGTGAGTGCCATGGACCAGCCTTGTACATCAATGTCTTTGCATGTGCAACTGTCAGGGAACAATTCCCCTCCCTGAGTTCCGTCCCTCACCTTTTGCATGGCTGTGGATGTCAGGGAGGTCACCGACAGCAGTCAGCCCCAGCTGCCCAGTCTGCTGATATTTTCACTCTTACTTAGATCTTATTTAGGTCAGATCTTGACTTGTCTGAGCTGGAAGAACCTCACGCACCGCCCAGTTTGATTGCTTTTCAGAACCGCTTTGAAGAAGCCCTTCATGGATGGTGAATTAGAATGTCTCTGGAGTTAGACAATTCACGGAAAACTCTTGTTTCCTGGGCTTGTTTATCAGAGGTGGCCTGGGGTCTCTGCTGCTGGTTCACGGGCCTCTGCACGCCCCTTGCTGAGAGCAGAGACGAACAATGGGCTCTTTGTCCCCTCCATTCTTCTGAGGTTCCTAGAGTGCTCTGTCTTTGAGTAGATCTGTGCAGGGCACTGCTGGGCGCCAGCCTGTGGCTGGTTAAGTGGCCCAAATTGAGGCAGCTTTGCTACCGGTTTCAAATTCTTCCTTTGATGTGCGGCAGGTGTGGCATGGCCCTTTTTGTGAGCTTTTTGCTTTGATCCTGGTTCAGAGTGGGTTTGCTGAGATTTTCCCCACATGGCCATTTGTTCTCTGTGAACCCCAAGACGTGTAGGTATGGCTACACAAGGTCCCACTGGATGCAGTTGCTACATGAACGTCAGTAAATGGAGTCACCATTGCTCAGGTTCCCAGGGCCTGCATCCCCGAGCTCAACCTTGAGGCTTTTGTGTCCTAGCAAACCCCTCCTTCCACTGTGAGAGTCTTGCTCCCTACTTTTCCAGAAGACGTGCTGTATCCCTTGGAGTGGGAAGCTGAGAGAGGATGCAGGTGCGCCGGCGGCATTTCTCTTCCACCTAGAGAGAGGCTTGTTCCTCAGCCAGCCCGCTTTCAAAGCCCTGTTTTCCTAATAATGTCAAAAGGAAACAAAAAAAGGTTGCCCCCCCCCAAAAAAAAATCCTTTTTTTTTTTCTCTTCTTAAGAGCCTGGATATAAATAATAAATAAATAAATGGAGCCACACAAAGAAAAGGATAAAGAATAAAATCGAAGCTGTGAGCACTGCACTTGGCCTGAGGTATAAATAGCTGGCTTTTAGGAGGCGCCTGGGTGAGCTTCTGAAGTCGTCTCTTCCGTCAGTGACTGTAAGTCAGGAGAGGCGGCTTTTTTTCCCCCTTCTTCTTCTTTTGTTCTCCAGGTTGCTTTCTTTTAAGTTTTAATTAAGAAAAATTTGAGACAGGGTCTTCATTAGCCCAGGCTAGCCCCCAACTCACTATGGGTCTGAAAATGACCTTGAGTTGACCCTTCTGCCTCTGTTTCCTCCACGACAGGATTAAAGGTGTGCATCCCAACATCTAATTTTTTTTGTTTTATAAGCCTTGCCAAGTCTTTGGAGACCCGAGAGTAGACAAGAGGCTTGTCTCAGTCACACTCCGAGCTCCTTTCTTCTCTGTCCTCCCCTCCCCTTCCCTGACTTCCAACTCCTCTGCTTTCTCTGGCCTCCAAACTCCATCCTTCTCTGGCCTCCATCATCCTCTTAGCTTCCTCCTCTTGGTCCTCAGCTAGTATTTCGGTCCAACAGGCTCTCCACGGGTCCTGCAGATTTGCTGCAGTAAGAAGGCCCCTTGGCCAGAAGAATCGGTTGATACCCACTCCTCAGGTCTGGCTGCTGGGTTGCGTGTGGACAGGATGCTCATCTCAGAACAGTGAGGATGCTTGGGAGAGCTAGGCCAGCAGGCTCCTATGAGTGCCATCATAAATCTACCTCAAGACTGGGACTGGGGACAGCCAGCTGCATATCATATCTTTGAAGTGTGACTCCTTCTGGCATCTGGACCATAACTTTAAAAATCTCGCATTTCTGGGATTCACTGAAACCCACTAGCTTGTTGGGCTGACTGCTGGCGGGGTAGAAAGTACTGAGTCTTGTCAGGTCCTCTGAAGCTGACCATTGGGTTAACACTGGAACTGTCCGATGCAGAGTGGGATGTGGCAGCACCTTTCCTGCCCATTGTATTTGCAGTGAAGCTTTGTGATTGGGCAGTAGAAGAGGAGGTGGAGCTAGGAGTTCGAAAGAGAAGGAAGGAGAAAGGAAGAAGAGGGAAGGAGGAGAAACAAGATGGAGACAGACATACTTGTCTCTAGGAGTCTTGGGTAGCTATTCATGTCAAAAGGTTAGATAATGGGTTAACAATTCCAATTGTGTGGACACCTTGTGTATTGAGCATTTGCTAATAGATAAATCCATTGGATAATCTTTAAGCATTTAGAATCTTCTTTCTACCGCAAAGATGGCGGTTATTGTCTGGGGTTGAGGCAAGAACCATGAGGGTGGTGGAGTTGGCCCAAGAGCCATGCTTAGAGCTGTAGCTCTATGGAGCTGACTAGCGGAGGCAACAGCCACGCCAACTTCTTGTGGGTCCTGGGCCAGTGCCACTGGTTAGCCGGTGCCTCGGCTAGAGTGGGAACATGGGGTGGCCAGGAACTAGCAGGGCCACGCTGTCTTCATTTTTAACATCTACTGCTACACTGTGAGACCTGGAAGATCCAGGCTGGGGCAATGGGCCCTTCTACCCTTGTTGTCTGTGGGTCCCTGGGCTGGGTCCCTTCCATCACACACTGCTCTTTAGCCCCAAGTCTGGCCTTCTTTCAAGACCAGTTTATTGGATGCCTCCCCCAGGGAGTCTCCCACGATTCTCCCACGTGATGGGCAGGTACCTCTTCCTCGTTCTTCCACTTACCCTGCAGTGGCTTTCCTGAGCCTCCTCAAGTTCCCACCACCAGTCACAGCCAACCCTCCAGTTTGTATGTGTGCAACCCAAGCCAGATGCTGAGGGCTCCAGGCCTTCCTATTCTTGCTCTGTGAGCAGGGACTCCTCCCGCCTTTGTGCTCCAGCGGGGAAACTGAGGCTTAGTGAGGTGCAAGGGGCTTGGCATATGGCAGAGTAAGGTTTGAGCTGGGACTTGGAGGCTTTGGCCAAGTTCACAGTACTTTTCCTGGACTCTGAGTCTGTGTTTCCCCAAGGCCTTGAAACGGAAGGACCACCCCGGGGAGAGCGTGTGGATCGCAGCCTGGCAGGCTCTGGAGTGTACTTCTTGTTTATTAAGGTCACACAGTCCCTGGCCCTGTTTAGTGTTGTTTTTGATGTTCAAGGGGAGTGTGGAAATTTTTGTTTTATGTGACCTAGATTCTGTGATTTGATAATGGTGTTCCACTGCACCCCACCAACTCTGAGACTTCCGAATCAGGGTCACAGTCCCACCCCACCCCCCAACTCCCAAGCCGCGGCTTCATACCCCTGCCGAGGTAGGGGGCTGATGTGTGTAATAGCTCCAGGGTCTTTGCTGCTGTTGTTTTAAAAGTCACTTGTGTTTCTGTGTTTGGGCATTTGGGGTGCATATGGAGGCCAGTGGTTACCCTTTGAGGGCCATCCATCGGCCTTTGAGTGGTAAGGTCTCTCACTGGGACTGGGGCTGGTGAATTAGGCTAGGCTGACTGGCCAGTGAGCTCCAGGGAGCCACCTGTCTCTGCCTCCTTAGCATTGGGATTACAGGGATCATCGTGTCTGGCTGGTTTTTGTGGGGTTCTTAGTTTTGTTTTGTTTTCTTTTTTGGAGACAGGGTTTCTCTGTGTAGTCCTGGCTGTCCTGGAACTCTACTCTATAGATCAGGCTGGACTTGAACACAGAGATCCGCCTGCATCCGCCTCCTCAGTGCTGGCATCAAAGGCGTGACCATCACCACTAGCTGGGCCTGATTTTTATGGTTGGGTTTGGGCCGTCATGGCTTCTCAGCAAACGATTTCCCCACAGAGCTATCTCCCTAGCCCAGTGCTCCGGGGTCTTTCTGAGAGGAACGGTGGGTTCCTTCCTGTGATTCTCCTGTGTGGCTCACTGGTGTGATTCTCCTGTGTGGCTCACTGAAGTCTCCCTGGAGGACCGTATTCTCAACGAAACTTCTTAGACTGTTACCCTAACCACTGCACACGGCCTAGGCATAGGGG
This sequence comes from Mastomys natalensis, assembly GCA_021653895.1. NCBI lineage: Eukaryota > Metazoa > Chordata > Mammalia > Rodentia > Muridae > Mastomys > Mastomys natalensis. The sequence goes on from JAJTUV010000102.1 coordinate 970,713, forward strand.
ACCCGCTGTGCTTTTCTCTGAGAAGTCATCTGGATGGGATTGGGGAAACGCCCGGTCACTGGGCTGCAGTGGAGTTGAACTTCCCTGGAGAGTTGTCTTTCTTCCTCTTTCTCACCCTCTCCATCTCACCTATGAAGTGCAAGGATTTGCTGGAATTTGGTCTGTTTTCTAAATGAGCCTGGTGCCCCAGGATGAATCTTTGAGAGGTGAGACAAAGGGAGTCCACAACCCCTTGGTGGTTTGATGTTTGCGAGCTTCCCTCTAGAGTCATGGTGAGGATTAGGGGATTAAGAAATGGCTTAGCGGTGAAGAGCCTTTCAAGACTGAGTCACATTTATGGGTCCCCATGGGTGTGGCCATCTCAATTTTTTCCCTTTTTTTTGAATCCATGAACGTTCGTGTTGTTTTCGATTTTGGCTGTTGCAAATAACGTAGCCTTGAACATGGGTTCACAAGGGGGTCTCCTTTTCCACAAGAACCTGAATACCAGCATCTTTGCTGACCTTAGAGCAGATGCTGATGTCCTTCGGAGGCAGAGGATGGATTATCCCTAGAGCTGCAGCCACAGCCGTGTCCCAAGAGCCTGTAGTGTGTCCTGTTCTAAGCTGGGGACTGCCTGGAGACCTAAGAGAACAAACAGGAAACACCACCTGAGGCAGTAGGGTTCAGAGGGGTTAACAGGACTGACTTGGGGTCTCCTAGCCAGCAGGGCAGGGACTCCTGTTCTGAAGCCTTTGTGGTATACATGACGCTTTCCCTATCACCTGCTGTTGTGGGTGCTGGGTGACCAATAGGTGAGGTGCTAAAGCGTTGAGGTGACTGGTATTCCGGGAAGAATTTAGAGGTGTTGTCTCTATAATTTCCCCTGGAGAATTACAAAGAGGTGAGACACTTGCCCATGGAGATCTTCTCAGGAAGGATGTGTGGTCAGCAAGTGATCGTGCCTCTCTCTCTCTCTCTCTCTCTCTCTCTCTCTCTCTCTCTCGGCTACAAGAAGTGGCAGGTGGTAACCTGTCTCTGTCACCTCTAGATCTGGGGGCTAGAGTCTGGAGATTGAGGTCCAGTGGTATAGAAGCCACTGTTTCTGGTTTCAGAGACTCGGATATGGAAGAGCTTTCTGTAAGCAGAAAAAAGCCAAGCCCTGTATCTGTACGAGCTCTTGTGTGTCGTGTTGTGTCTCCTCGGCCACACACACACACACCTCATGGCTATGACCAAGGGCCATCAGAGTTTCTGGAGAGATGAAGGATTCAGTGTGGTGCCACAGGACTGGGGCACACACTGTCTGAACCCTACAAATACTCCCTACCCCAGCCTATATACCTACTGCTTATGTGCAGCTAGCAGTCTCTGGGCCCATAAACAGCCAGCATGGCATCTGGGCTCACTTCCTTAGTCTGTTCTTTTTACCAGCCCTGATCCCAATCCTGCTACCTTCTATAGAGATTTAAGATCTCTTAGGAGGAAGTGCTCCTGTCCAGGGGCCTGGAGAGACTGAGATGGTAATAAAGAATTAGTGACTTATCGCCTGGAGTGTGTGTGTGTGTGTGTGTGTGTGTGTGTGTGGTGTGCACCTGCAGAATTTGTGGAGTATCTAGGGAGAAAGAGGGCTGTGGACCATGCCTTCGCTGGGTTCAGGACATCGTCCAAGCAGATTTCTGTGCAGACCCAAGTATCAGCAAGTGAGGGCAGGTTGTTATGACCCTGCAGAGTCCATGTGGGAAGTGAGGTAAGAGGGGACAGCCAGCTGTGGGTGGATGCCCTCTAGGAGGTTAACTGTTCCCAGGACAGGGAGCTGAAAGGGTTGTGCCCAGCTGAGAGGAGGCATGTGTCCAGCTGAGGTGGCTTTTGGCCTGAGACTCTAGTCTGTTTAAAATAGATGCAAAGAAAGTGCAGAATGTAAGAGGTCACTGCACCTTCATCAGACTTATATCCCAAAGGACGTGGCCACTTTAAATTCTGATCACTCCTGTATGCAAGTAGGCCTGTTTACACCTTGAGTCTAGAACCCCAGATACAGCTCTGCCAGAGAGAGAAGAAACTTCCATCTATCTTCTCTGGTCTTGCTGGGGTCTAAGCTTTGTCTACCAAAGCAACCTCAGGCAGGTCTGGAAACCATTAGAAACAACCAGAAGCTTCCAGAAGCTTCCATGTCTCAGTCACATGTTCCAAAGAACAGTGTAGACAGATTGGTCATGCTTGAAAGGCATCAAGAGTTGCTTGATATCAAGCAAAATGTCAGGTGTTCTGGGCTGGGAGTACTTTCCCCAGCCTCTCGGGCTGTCCAACATGAAGGGATGTCCATGCAAGTGACATGTTAGAAGCATGGGACTTTTCTCTTGGGCTCCCTGCATACTGACCTGTTCTCTCTTTGCTCAACAGTGACTGACCTCCAGGAAGAAGGCAAGAGCGCCATCAACTCTCCAATGGCCCCAGCTTTGGTAGACATTCACCCTGAAGACACCCAGCTAGGTACTATAGCCACTTGGCATCCTTCGTGTCCATCCCTGGTGTGAGACCCACATGGGTGGGTGGTGGTTGAGAACCGGGGTCTTATTCCGAGATCTCTAGGGAGAAGCGGGCTTCCACCTATCTTCCAGTGCAGATTTTATTGGCATCCAGGTATATATGACTAGCATTGGGAACATGGCTGGTTACAGTCACAGATCCCAGGGGTGGTTATGCAGGGCTGGGGAAGCAGTGGAGGAGAGGGAGGAAGAGTTGGCTTGGTTACTGGATACTGTAACTCCAGGAGCTCCAGGCACAAGGTTCTGGCTTGAGATAGCTGATAGCTGGCCTAGGCGATGAGGAAAGTTGAGTATTGGCTCAGGGTGTGGAACCCATTGATTCCTAGAGGAGGAGGCTGGGGACAGCCACCCCTGGAGGACAGTCTCCTGGGACGAGTGGGCCCTAAGATCTCAAAGCATGAAGAAAAATTTAAAAACTAGGCACACATCCCAAACACCCTATATGCCTCCTTGGCTGCCACAAAGAGCCATGCTGGGTCTGTGGCTGGCCACGTGGAAACTGTGACTGGGAAGCCCCCTGGCTCCTTGCAGGCTGATGACAGGGTATCAGCCAAGATACTCTTTCCTGGCTTTATGTTTTGGCAGCTAGTCAATGTGGAAGGCAGGTTCGGGACACTGCTTTTTCCAAACCCTGGTTCAGAGGGAGATTCCTGTCTATCCAGATTTTCCATGACAAGGCCATTAGGGTCTCAGGACAGAAGCAGGTATGGCCCAACCTGTGGCCCAGAGTAGCTTGGTATCCAAGACCACTGGTCCGTGATGTCTCTCCCTACCGAAGGGCATGCCTCTGTCACGACTTCTGCAGCTGCTTGTTGCAGTGGTGCTTCCGGGCTATTCTTCACCTGGGAAGCTGGGAGGAAGTCCCAGCTGTCAGTGGGCCCACAGCATCCCGGCTTCTGTGGGACACTGGTCTTTTCTGTTCTGGCTCCTGTGCCTTCATTCTCCCCCTGCCCAACCTCCCCACCTTCCTGTCCTGCTCTCCCTGTGAACTCCACTGGACTCTTGTCTTTTAGAGCCAGACACAGAGGGGAAACACACAGGGGAGATGGGTAAAATGTCATCTTTCTGTGTGTTTTGGCTATGTCTAGTACTTCCTGCAGACACTGTTTTGTATATGGTACTGCCTGCCCATCTGTTTCCTTGTGCGTTCCGAGGCCCCACACAGCATCCTGTGGACTAGTGAACCGTGTGACCCAGGAGGTATTGATGCTCAAAGCTCTCTTCAGCCCTCTGGTTCTGGCAGGGCATTTTTGAGGGGGTGCCATCCTCTGACTTTCCTCTACCCATGCCATCATGGCTTAGACTCGCTGCTAGAGCAATTGGAGCCTAAGACTAAGGAGATGGAATCTGGCTTCATCTCCTCCGGCTGCCCTGTATTTCTGATCTTGGTGTCTGACTGACAAAGCCCTGAGGGCTGTTCTCAATGGAGAACATGACTCATGTGAGGGAGCAGGGAGTCTTCCACCCTTGGCACTCTTGACAACCTTCCCTCAACCCCCTTCACTCTGGCCCTTTCCGTCTTTGGCAGAGGAGAATGAGGAACGTACCATGATCGATCCCACCTCTAGAGAAGACCCCAAGTTCAAGGAGTTGGTCAAGGTGAGTTATAGTCTGATGTGGTTGGAACATCCCCGTTGGTTCTGGGCCTTCTGAGGGAGCAGGACTCCGGGAGACACAAGGAGGACCTGAGCTTCCAAGATCCTGAAAGGGCCACTGAGGCTACATTAGAAAAGGGTGGTGAGGAGTGGAGTGTGGGCTGAGGAATGGATGGAACATGAGTTAGGTGCTTCCATGTGCTAGGGCATGCCACCCAGGGCCTTTATGGGCTGTCACATGATCCTCACAAGAACTGTATTGGGTCTGTTTTGAGTCAATATACCCTACCTACATGCATGGCTGTCTGTAGCTTCATGGGTGTAGATTTAAGTTGTTTTGGGGAGCAAGTTGTTGTCTCCCTCTACTGTAGCCTCATCTGAAGAGGCCTTGGTATCCCAGTAAGCTGTAACTGTCAACTTGACCCAGCCCTGGAGTTACCTGAAAAGGGAGTCCCAACTGAGGGGTTTCTAGGATCAGACTTGACCTGTAGAATGTCTGTGGGAGATGTCTTGATTGTTAATTGATATAGGTAGATACAGCCCACTGTGGGTGGCACCATTCCCTTGGCAGGCAGTCCTAGATTATATTTAGAATGCTAGCTATGCATGAGCCTATGAGTGATCCCATAAATAAATAGTCCATGGTTTCTGCTTCAAGCTCCTTCCTGAGTTTCTGCCCTGAGTTCCCTTGGATGGACTGATCTGGCAGTGTAAGTCAATAAACTCTTTTCTCTCCTAAACTGCCTTTGGTCAGAAAGTTTTCACACAGTGACAGAATGAAACTAAAACACTTGGGGACTATGTGTGGCAGTGTGAATATCAGCCAGGTGGGAAAGCAAAAAGCTTTGTTCTCAAAGGTCACAGTGACAGGCAGGTGGGTTTGTGGCTCAGCGGCTGCCAGGGACATCTGCTTCGTCTTCTCTAGCACATGGCTGATCCTGTCCAGGGGCAGCCCGAGGCTTTGATTGCTCAGATCTGTCACAGTAGGGCTCCTGAAGGCCACCCACCAGAGACAGAGGCAAGTAAATGGTGTCCTGCCTTGGAGACCCAGAGTTGGTTTGGATGACCTAAGTGCTTTGAAATGTTGCATGTGACAAACAAAAGTGTCCTGAAATAGATGGCTCTCTCTTGGCTGTCCCACCTTCACTGCAGTAGAGAGCCTGCTGCCACCCTTGTGACTGAACTTTCCTAAGGGCTGATTCAGGGGAATCAGGGTTACTTGCCAGCTATGCCCTTGTAGAAACATGAACTGGAAATGTCTGTTACAGCCGTCCTAAGATGATGATTCATTTTTCTTTTCTTTCTTTCTTCTTTCTTTTTCTCTTTTTTTTTTTTTTTTTTTTTGGTTGGACGGGGTCTCACTATGTAGGAGAGAAGGAGTTAATTCAGTTTGCAGTTCTGGGTTACAGTCCAACACTTGGGTATGACAAGGTGGCAGGAACTTGAAGTAGTTAGTCCCATCTACAGTGAGAACAGAAAGAATGAATGTAGGCATGCTTACCTGCTTGCCCGGTGTGCTCAGCTCTTTTCTCCACTCTTATCCTATTTGGGACCCCCTAGATCTAGGGGTTAGTGCTGCCCACAGTGGGCTTAGTCTTCTTACATCAATTAACTAATTAAGACAGACCCTCAAGGACATGCCCACAGGTCAATCCAATGTAAGCATTCCTCTCAGCTGTTCTTGATTGTCAAGTTGACAATTAAGATTAACCGTTGCATTGGACAGTGGTGGCACATGTCTTTAATCCCAGAAGTGTGGAGGCAGAGGCAGGTGGATCTCTGAGTTTGAGGCCAGCCTAGTTTATAGAGTAAGTTCTAGGACAACCAGAGCTACATGGAGAAATCTTGTCTCAAACAAAAACCAAAATAAAACAAACAACAAACCAAACCAAAACCAAAAATGTCATACAGGCAAGAAAAGACAGAATATCTGTCGTACCTGTGCAGAGGGGCCTAGGCTCTCTACAAATGGAGACATCAAGAAAGGGAAAGCAAGGCTCCAGCTGCTGGACTGGATGAAGGATGAAAGCTGTGTGCCAAGGTCTGTGGGAGCCTTGAGAAGCTGGAGGAGGTTGGGAAGCAGGGTCCTTTTAGAGCCTCCAGAGGGACCAGCTCTCCTCTCCTGAATTTGACCTCAGCTTTGTAACAGGTTTTCTGGGCTTCTTGCCTCTGGCATGTGAGAGAGTCCATGGGATGGTTGTAAGCTACCAGCTGGAGGTCTCCGGAGCAGCCATAGGAAGCAAATCTCTGTAGCTGACCATCCACATGGGCCAGCCAGAGCGTCACCACACCTGCAGCAGTGGCTGAGTTCCTGAGATTCCCTATTCCTACAACCATCCCGTTGGCTGCAGCTATACATACAGAGACCAAACGTCTCAAACTAGCCTGAGATCTCATCTCAGAGCAGGCTGGCTTTCATCTAGTACTTTCAAATATGAATGTAAATACATGGGCAGGGGAGCAATCTGGGGTCTTGGGGGACTCATCAGCTCTTTTGTGGCTATGTTGGGGGTATGTACAAAGTGTCAAATTCCTCAGCCAGGGAGGGCTCTGAGATAGACAAGTGTGAATATAAGGTTATACCTCTAGGTATAAGGTTAGAAGAGACAGTTTCCTAAAGACCCACAGGCAATTCAGGGGGCCCATGCTACCTTAGGGTCAATAATTCACCAAAAGGACACCAGACCCCACTGGCAGCTGTTGTCCTTAAGGTCATAGTTATCGGGGAGAGGCATATTCGGGACCAGGATCTAGGAAATGGATTGTGGGAGAAGGGGAGGAAGGGTGGAGGCTGGATAATGGCTTCTCTACGCAGATGGTTCTAGAACCTTAGTGCCCTGGGTCACCGTGTGCATGTCAGTGTTTCAGAACATTGTCTGTGCTGCGGACCCAGCTTCTAGAGGTTCCCTGTGGGGGTCCCCCATGGCTATCCACTGTGGGGGTGCTGTTCAGAAGCAGGTTTTGTATTTTGCCTTTTGCCATCTCCTACAGCTTGGGGTGGTACCCAGGACTCAGCTCCATTGCTGAACCATATGCCTGTCCCCAATCCCCAAGGAGATAGTTTAAAACGTAAACCTGTCTGGTATGTTAGTCTGAGCAGGTCAGAGGACAATCTGGCTGACAATCTTGTCCTACTGGACATGGTCATTGTGTCCGTCTGTCCTTCTAAGACTCTCCCAGTCTTTGGGACCAGGGCTGAGTTTCTGAGGAGGCCTGGCTGGGCTTCTTTCCCCCTCTCCTGGTGTCTGCCCTCCCTGACTTCCCTCTGGTGTCTTGGTGGCCTTCTCTGTTGCCACTACTTTACGACTATCATCTCGGCTGTGCTGTGAGCTGCCCTCTGCCTTTTGTTTGAAGTCCCTGGCTCTGACTGGGCAGGCATTGAAATGAGGTTGACTATTAAAACTATTTTGAGCATCTGTCATGCTTATTGGGCTATTAAGGGGTGAAGGTCCAATCCCAACTCAGAGGAAAGTGGAGAGCCTCGACCCACAGCCACTCACTATCTGATGATGGGCACAGAGAGGGACCAGGTCTGGTAGGGAGCTGGGCATTGGCCAGCTGGGCATCACTTTGGAAATGGACCTGTATTCTGCAGGCCCAGGAGTCTCAAAGACTCTGGTATCCTGTTCTGGAGTGTCTTCCTATGGCCATTTACTCTAGAGCTGCTGGAGTAACCAGATGTGGACGTGGACAGTGTGTTGAAGGTTTATGGCTGAGCTACTTCGTGGCATTGACCGTTCTGTTAAGTGTCCTGCACTTTTCTGCTAGGGAGAGGCCTCTGTGCTCAGTGTCCGATGGAGAATGCCATTTGGACCTTGTCCTCAGGGCCTGGCACAGAGCTCTGAAACTCTCAGAGTTGTCTGACTGTGAGCTCTCCTCTGCACCGCACACTCTTGGCCACACCTGGGTCACTGCTAATGAGGGTATTTGGTGAGCGCCCCCCCCCCCCCCCGTTAGCTTCGAATGCAGGATGATCCTAAGGGGACCCATACATGCTGGTCAAGGGTTTGGCACTGCTGATCTCTGGAAGGGAAGAGGTCTGGAAGGGTGGTTCTTTGTTTTCTGATGACCAGTGACTGAGCTCATAACCTGGGGTGCTCGACTTTGGGAAGTGAGTGTCTGACTCTGACTACAGATCCCTGAGGTCAGAGAATTGCTGTTGGGGTGATGTATTTTGGAGTTGGAAAGAAAAACCCAATACACCTACACAACTCTGAAATTAAGCACGCTTGCCAGAAGCATCTAGATACCTCATGCTGGGATGTGTCTCCTTCCAAAAGCAGATTTCACATCTCACTGTTCAGTTAGTGGGCAAAGCTTACCCTTGTCCTGAGGCTGTTTTTTTTCCCCTCTGGGGCCTGGGTCATGTCGAGGTGCTTGCTCTGCCATGCTCATGGCCCTATGGACTCCCACCCTTTTCAGAAAGGTGTATCTCTATCCTCTTGGGGACAACACAGCCAGGACTCTGTTTGGAAGTGATTAAACCGTAACTGTCATGGCTCTGGGGAAGACAGACTGCAGACCCGATTATAATTCAGAAGGAACTAAGGGGAAAGTAATTTTTTATTCTGGTTAGAGCAAGCTCACAGAGCTGGCCGTGATCGAGTGCCGTGTAAAGATATAATTAATATATGTCCTCCTTATTCGCCCGCAGGACTTGGAGCTCGCAGATGAGCGCGTCCCTAAAAATAATGACTGATGCTATCTTTGAAAGCTCTTTTGTAAAACGGAAGATTAAGAAGGATGGCCGGGAGCAGAATGATGGGGTGATGGGTGGTGTCCCCAAGTCTGATCCACCTCTTTGGGGGTGGTGGTGAGACCTGACCTGAGAGCCTGGCCCATCGTGTAGACTTTTTTTTTTTCTTTGAGCATTTGGCCTTTTGTTCTTGCTTTGGGTTTGGAGCAGGTCAGAGATCTAGCTATGGAGGGTTTTTTGTTTTGTTTCCGTTTTTTTTTTTTTTTTTTTTTTTTTTTCCGTTTTGTCTTTCTTCTCAAGGTTTTCGATTCTCACAGAGGAAGCATTCTCTTGAAATTTCCTAGCAGGACTGTGTTTGAGGAAGGAAGCATCCGGGAGCAAAGTCCTATAGAAAGGCCTAAGCCCTTTCTAGATGTGAATTTCCCCAGGGGGTTCTTTGGTTCCTTTGAGACCTTGAGTCTCCTGCTTCTGTTGTAACCTCTGGGGACAAGTGCCGAGCAAAACAGCTCACCCACCAAGCTCACACAGTGTACCTGGGAGAAAGACATGATGTGGGTCAAGTAAACATGCAATGCAATTAGGTGGCGAGGGGCCTCATGCCCTTCTGCCATCCCCTGCAGAGAGAAGTCAGGGAGGTGGCATTAAAGCAGAACCTAGTCAGTACCTAGGCAAATATCAAAGCCAACTGCCCAACAGCAGGTGCAAAGGTCCTGTGGCATACAGGTGCTTGGCAAGTTCTAGTAATTATTGAGATGGACAGATTGACAAGAGTCTCAAGCATGTGGGGGAGTGGCCAGAGACTCGGCAATAGATGTCCACCATGTCCACTTTCCATGCCTGCACCCTTCTCAGCCTAACATCCATGACAGGTAACCGCTCTTCTGGGCAGGGACTGCACTGCATCCCTCTTCATCCTCACTGCCCAATGTGGCACCTGGTGAGGACACTCATTCATGTTTTATCCTCAGGGGAGACCCTAGAAATGAAGGCTCAGCAGCATTCAAAGCTGGCGGTGGGACAGCAGGTCATTCCGTGATTCCTTTCCCTTCTTGACGACAGGCAGAGAAGACTCACCCTTCCGCATCGTCTTAGGGTTTCTGTTGCTGTGATGGACGCCATGACCAATAGCGCCTTGGAGAGGAAAGACTTACAGCTTGTAGTCATTGTCTAGGAAAGTCAGGACAGGAACTCAGAGCAGGACCCTGGAGGCAGGAGCTGATGTAGAGGCCATGGAGGAGTGCTGCTTACTGGCTGCTCAGCCTGCTTTCCTACTGGGCCACCTGCCCAGGCGTGGCATTATCCACAACAGGCGGGGCCCTCCCACGTCAATCATCAATCAAGAAAACGTACCATAGGCTTGCTTACAGGCTGATTGAGTGGAGGCATTTTCTCTGTTGCGGTTCCTCTTCCAGGTGACTCTGGCTCTACACAGCTGACATTCATTAAGTCCAGCCACCATAGTAACCACGGTGACCTCATCACGCCATTTTTTCATTCCTTGTGAAGCTGAGATCTTACTGTTTTTTTTTGGTTTTTTTTTTTTTTGGTTTTTTCGAGACAAGGTTTCTCTGTATAGCCCTGGCTGTCCTGGAACTCACTTGGTAGACCAGGCTGGCCAAGTGCTGGGATTAAAGGCATGCGCCACCACCGCCCGGTGGTCGAGATCTTACTGTTTTGTAACAAGGAAATCCTTGCTGTGGTTTGCAGCCCCAGTGTGAGAACAAACCTTAGACCCTGGAGTGTGAGGCCAAGCGGGCATCCAGGATATGGCCCTTTGCAACCTGTTTCCTCCAGCCAGGCCATACATCCTAGCTTTCATTGCCCAGAGGAGACAGCCCCGTGACCAGAGAACACAAGCCAGACTGGAGTCCAATCAGCCAGAGAGCTGGAGAGGGCTCCGACTCTGTCTCCCTGCCCCTCGTGCTTGGACACAAGGGCTACAAGGGTGTGTAGTCCTTTATCCTAGACATTCACAAGTCACTGGCTCCACTTGGGAGGCAGAGGCAGGCGGATTTCTGAGTTTGAGGCCAGCCTGGTCTACAGAGTGAGTTTCAGGACAGCCTGGGCTATACAGAGAAACCCTGTGGGGGTGGGGGTGGGGACAAAATCAAACTAACAAACAAGAATTGTTTACACAAACTGGAGACAGGAGATTCTTGGTATATGTATTACATTGCCGTGTCCAGACTGTAACAAGATCTGAGTGCAGAGAAATCAGCATTTGAATAACCCAAGAGTAAACTTTTCGCAGTGTACAAAAACATCACGCCTTCAAGTGCCCAGTGCTTGAAGGTGGACTAGTGAGCTCTTCCACAGGGAGATAGTGTCATCCTCTACCCATGGTCTCTGCAGGTTCCCAGCCTGCCTGGTCCTGCCAGGGTCGGCTGGGAGCTGTTAGGAAGTCCTAGCTCCAGGCATGGGTCTAAATTCTCCATTTCCACCTTGGCCACAGACCGAGAGACACCTGTTGTCTTCCGTGGTCGCCAGGCAGGTGTCTGGTAGCCCTTGTGTGTTTGGGCCGCTGCCTGCCTGAACCTGCTCCGACCCTGGCTTTATCTAGCAACTCTATGACAGTGCCTCTCACCTGCCACAGGTGCTCCTGGACTGGATCAACGACGTGCTGGCGGAGGAGCGTATCATTGTGAAGCAGCTGGAGGAGGACCTGTACGACGGCCAGGTGCTACAGAAACTTCTGGGTGAGTGCCAGGACCCCGCCAGGTAGCACCATCCTTCCTGCCCTGGGCTCTTGGGAACAGACCCAAGGCTTGGTTTACACCTCCTGGTGGGCCCGTCTGTGTGTTTGTCTGTCTCCGTGGTTTCTCTGCTGGCCAGTGTGTACCCAGCCCAGGGCTGCAGCAGGTTCTCTCAGATGCTCATGCCATCGTGGACCAAAGAAACGGCGTTCTGAGAGGAGTCATGTCCCTTATCTCTCAGGCCACCCTTGTTTCATCTGTTAGGATTCAGGGTTGGGGGAGTGCCAAGGGGCAGAAGGTTGGTCTCCAACAAACCCATCCATGTGAGAGAACATGTCATTGTCCTGACTCGTGCTTCCAGGCTTTACTGTCCCCCAAGTCAGGCTGAGGATGACTGAGTACGTTCTCAAGACGGATGGGTGGAAGGAAGGATGGTCAGGTGGGCAGTCTCTCCATCAAATGTTCTTGCTGAACACTGGCTTCTAGGTCAGTGAGTCACGAAGCAGACATCGATCTACCCCGCCTTTCTGGAGCGTGCAGTCTGTCTGAGCAGATAGTGACAGATGCTGTGGGTCTTGTGTGGTAGTTAAAGGCCATACAGGTACCATATGATTAAAGTGGGTGGCCTTACGAAGCACTGGGGTCTGAGCCTGGGTCGGGGGATGAAGGAAGAGTGACCAGGAGAACGGAGAAGAACGGAGTTAGGGGTGAGGAGTGGCAATGTCGTAGGTGATTCATCCGTGTCGTCCTAGCACCTGGGATGTTGGGGCAGGAGGATTGCTAGTTGAAGCCTAGCCTACATATCAATAGCCTCTCAAAACAAACAAACAAACCCAAAAACAAACCCCACAGTGGATGACGGCCTCAGGACCGGCTCTGACGGTGGCTGGCCCTGTTGTGAGCATGTCTTGTGGGCTATGCTGTCATCTCTGGCCGCCTGGATGACTCGGGGAGGTGGTGAGGAATTGGCTCTCAGGCTTCTACTGGCTTTTCTCTCTCAGCTGTTTGTCAGGTGCCTTGGGCACAGGTCCTGTTCATACAGGTCTTGTTTTTCCTTACCCTAGAAGGTTCTCACAGCAGGCCCAGGGACCCAGCGTTTTCAAATGCCTTTACATCCAGGACATTTCACCCTGTTCTTTTCCAACTTCTCCCAACACCCCTCCTCCCCCCTCTCTTATGACATCTTTGAAGGGCTTGGGCATCTTGTCCTATAGAAGATGGACCACTGTAAGTCATGTGATCACTCTTCTACTTTTCTTTTCTTTTTTTTTTTTCTCGAGACAGGGTTTCTCTGTGTAGCCCTGGCTGTCCTGGAACTCACTCTGTAGACCAAGCTGGCCTCGAATTCAGAAATCCGCCTGCCTCTGCCTCCCAAGTGCTGGGATTAAAGGCGTGCGCCACCACCGCCCGGCTCTACTTTTCTTTTTTAAAAGTGTACTTATTTTGATTTTATGTGATGAATGTTTTACCTGCATGGGTGTCTGTGTACTACTTGCATGCAGTGCCTGTGGAGGCCACAAGAGGGCATCAGATCCCCTAGAACTGGAGTTTATGGCAGGTTGTGAGTTGCCCTGTGGATGCAGGGAATTAAACCCAGATCTTCTGTAAGAGCAGCCAGTGCTCTTCACAGTTGAGTCATCACTCCAGCCCGGATGTGCTTTCCTTGGTGTTACCAAGTATGCCTTTTTGCCAGGACTGGGGCAGAGCCCACCGCTTCTCATTGCCTAACATGCACAGTGCCAGGTTACCAATGTTGATGGGGAAGGTCAGATCTTTCTTAGCCAAAGTGATGGCTGGCAAAAGAGGGGGTAGTGAGATTATGGGGTGCTGAGTGGCTGGGTGGCCATGGTAGCCCCTCTGGGGAGCTCACAACCCAGCAGAGTTCCATATACAACCTCAGAGGCAGAGGCTTGTGGCCAGGCAAGCAGGACGGAGAGGCCGAGGCAAGCTTGTGGAGCAGCGATGAAGGAGAGATCTAGAATCTTGCTTGGCTGGGAAGATAGACAGGGTCAGACATGGTAGACAAAGGCTTTCCTTCCATGTCTGTCACCAGAGCCTCTGGGGGTTTGAGCACAGCTATACAATGACCTGTGTTTACAAAGGTCACTTTGGCTTCTGGGTGCAGAGTGGGTAGGAAGGAGGGTTTGGGGTTGGAGCTGCTGTTTGCCGAGCCCCAGGCTTCAGAAATGGCTCTAGCCAGAGTGGAATGCAGATGTAGATGGGTGTTTTGGAGAGTAAAGCTGCCACAGGAACGGAGCGTGGAGGCCAGAGATATGGACTGAGCAGCTAGTGAGTGATGGGTAAGGATTTGGGATGAGTCTACCTGTGTGGAGACTGCTCCTGGGACAGGAGTGCTCCTGCTGCTGGGGCAGGAGTGCTCCCACCGAGAGAAGCCACCCAGAGCTGGTGTTTAGCACCATGGGACCAACCATTCCCTGGAGAGGGTTCCAAACTCCTTAGTGGGCTGAATATCCAACGGTCAAGCGTGAACATGGATGTTCAGTTAAGGATCCCAGACTTTGGATAAGGTTCTGTGGTTCAAGAATGAAGCTGGAAAACTGGTGAGATGCTAGAAGTGCACTTGCCCTAAGTTGACAGCCTCTGATGCCCGGGACAGGCTCTGGCTTTGCATCTCTGCTGGCCATGGTCGATCATCAACTACATCGATGTGTCCCTGGTCCATCTTTGAGAGCAGGTGTTGGTGACCTCTTGGGCAAATCTTTTTTGATTCCATCTTCTGCTTGCCTGGCAGATACAGCCAAAGCAGCTGTGAACTCCACCCTGTTGCTTCTTCAGGCCATGTCACCGAAGGCTTGAGGCTTGCCCAGGCTCTGCTGTCTTTGTATTGTGAAGTGGTTGTTATTTCCTCTCATTTGAATATCTCTAGTCGGTACTTGAAAAAAGCAGCTTGCAAGCCTCTTCTGTCAAGTGGGTTGGACAGAGAAAAGGACAATGGGAAGAGTATTCAAGGCTGAGGAGGATGGCAGCGCATCTTTGCACGGTTGTGTGGGGACAACGACGTTTCTGATAAGATGCAATGATAACTCACTCCGGCCGGAGACCAGAGATTCCAGGAGTGACCTTGATGTAAGCGGTGGCCTCTTGGTGGCTCTGATGTGAGCAGAGCTAGGTCAAATAAAGTGGTGCTGGCCGAGCAACAGAGCCAAGGCTAATTTCAGCGGCAGAGCCAGGACTGGTCAGGGTGAGGGGGAGCCAGCAAAGAAGTCCAGAGAGATGAGCATGTGGGAAGGGATCCGGAGGAGTGTCATGAGGCGGGGTATAAAGATGATGTACTCTTGAGTTATTAGAATTACATTTTTTTTTAAATGTGGGCATGCGTGTGCCATGGTGCATGTGTGGAGGTCAGAGGACAAATTCAGATGTCATTTCTCCTTTCCCTGTGTGTGAGGCAGAGTTTCTTTGCTTACTTCTGCTCCCTCAAGGCTAGATGGCCCATAAGCCTTAGGAGTTTCTCTTGTCTGCTCCTTGATTCTCGCTCCCAAAGGAATGCTGGGATACAGATGTACGCACACATGCACAGACACATACACACACACACACACACAGGGACACATAAAACTCAGGTTCTCACACTTAATGTAGCAAGGGTGCTACTTGCTGAGTCCTGGCCCCAGCCTGAGGAGGTGTTTTGAGTGGACGGTATGGGCCTTTGGACTTGGCCATGTGGAATTCATCAAAGCTGAGCTGCCAGGGCACCAAGAGGAGCCCCTATTTTTGAGGAGAAATGCTGGGAACTACTGGGGATTCCTGTGGCAGGCCAGGTTTCAGCTCAGCTGGGTTTTACCTCAAGGGAGTGGACTGGGTGAGGTGCCCCTGTAGGATGCTGAGGGGCTCCTGAGCCAACTGGTACTCACTGGGACATCTTTAGTCCTTTAGCGGTACGCTATCACCCTCAGTTGCATGCTGTGTTCGACGGTCAACTTAAGCTTTCTCTGTCTCTTCTGGGTTGGAAGAAGAGGCCCTGGTACATCTGCCATCCCAACTAGATCACTGCGTGGCTGATATGCAGGGAACTCTCTCTTCCTTGCCTTGTAAGCATCATGGACATCTAGGGCAAGACAGTGGAACACAAGGCTGGCCTTTTTGGACTAGGTCATATCCCCTAATCCCACATTCATATATTGACATCAGTGCTGGCTAGTTTCTATGTCAACTTGACACTGGCTGGAATCATCTGAGAGGAGGTGCCTATAAGATTGGACTTTAGCAAGCCTATAGGGTGGCGGGGTTCAACCTGTGGGTCGTGACCCCTCTGGCAAACTTCTAACTCTACAAATATTTATATTGTGATTCATACCAGTGGCAAAATCACAGCTGTGAGGTAACCATGACAGTAATTTTGTGGTTGGGGATGGGGGGGTCATCACAACATGGGGAACAGTATAACAGGGTAGCGGCATTAGGGAGGCTGAGAACCACTCTAGGACAGCCAGGATTACGTAGAAAGACCCTGTCTCAAAAAAAAGAAAGAAAGAAAAAAAAAGCAGGCTGAATAAGCCATCAGGAGCACCCCTCCATGGTCTCTGCATCAGCCCCTGTTTGAATTTCTGCCCCGACTGCCTTTGATGGACTGTGACTGGGATGTGTATTGAAATACACCTTTTCCTCTCAAGCTGCTTTCGAGTGTGGTGTTCCACCAGAGCGATAATAGCCTTAACTAAGGCAGCATCCTAACCCTCAGGCCTTAGAATGTGGCTGCATTTACAGACACATTTTAAAGAAGTAATTACTTTTGAAATGAGGTCGTTCGGTGTGACTAGAGTCCTTAGGAGAAGAGACGAGATGGCGAGGTGCTGCATACCCAATCCCAGCACTTGAGACACTCAGACAGGAAGACTGAGAGTTCAAAGCCAGTCTCAGCTACACAGGGAGACCCAGTCTCATAAAAAAGTGCGTGGGTGGGAGCTTAGGGGACAGCTGCACACAGTGGGGACAGTCATGTGGGGACACAGAGAAGCCACGGGAAGAAAACAGCCAGCACTTTGTCTCAGACCTTTGGTGGCAGAGCTGGGAGAAGGAGCCTCTGTACTCCTCCACTTGGCTCTTCCCCATAACCCTCACTGACTGGTGCAGTTTCCTCCCCTTCTCTGCTTCCTCCTGGGCATTCCAGGTGGCATGGCTGGTGGCATGAGACAAGAGAGCATTCTGGGTTCTCTTTGACCTTCTTCCTCCTTCCCTGTTTCCTTCCTCCGTGCCCTGCTTTGCTCTGTCCTTGGTTGCTGCACACCCGTGGGCCTGTCGTGCTCTATATTTTCATGTTGTTCACGCATGTAGCTGAGGGTGTCCCTGTGACACAGGTGACAGGTGATGAGAATCCACGGACGCAGGCACTCCTATCCCCAGAGGCAGTGTGGGATCACCAGTGTTTTTCTCTCTCACGCTCACCTCTGCCCAAACTGTCATGTGTCTGTTTATGGTCCTTGACTGTCACATCCGCTGTCTTTCTCCCCACTTAAGGCCTCCCTTGTTCATGCTTTTCCAGCACCTAGGATAGCCCAGCAGCTGTTTGTGTAGTGAATATGTGATTGAAAGGCAGTAGGTGGTCGTGTGCATCTCATCCTGCAGATTGCAGAAGAGCTGACCCTTCTAACTGCAGGAGCAAGAATTTGGGGGAACAAGAACACTGAAGTCCTGGGCCTGGTTAAAATATGCTGGACAGAGTTTTCTGTGACCTCAGTGGGGGTCACGTTCTCAGTGACAATGGGGCTGATGGCAGGTGTACATCTGCGGCTAAGGATGCTGTAATCACACTCTAGGAAATTGCCTCCAGTCACCCTGGGTCTGGGCCTTTGCTAGCTGGCAGAGGAGACCTGTCAGGAAACATCCTATCTTGGAATTAAAGACTAGGAGGGAACAGGGCTCCATGCTTTGAGCAGGAGCCCCGGAGCGCTGGCTGCTGCATCGGTGGCTACTTGCTCTCACCTGCCGCCTCCTCCGTTCCCAAAGGAAATTGAAGGCAGCTGAGTCTCGTCCAGGTAATTGAATTCCGAGTGAATGTGACAATTCTCACCAGAGTTCTTCCAGCTTGCTCTTAGAAATGACATAGTCACAAACTCGGCAAATCTCCAGTCAAACTTCTTACGGTGTGAAAATGTTAGAGACGGGGAGAAGGGAGCCTGTGAGTGCAGGCAAGCAGACCTAAGATTTTCTTATTGTGTTTATGAAAATCCACAGTGTGGGACCCCACTGAGGCATCCCCCACTCACACCCTCTGCATCTGCCCTCTGCAGCCAACCCAGTAACTTCCTCTTCTGTACCCCTGACTGCACCTTTTGCTTTGGTTTTAAAATTATTTTCAGTAGTAGTGGTGCTGTCTGGTGTATTGAGGGAGCCTATGTGTATGTGTACAGGTCAGATGACCACCTTTTGAGACAAGGTTTCACTGTGTAACCCTGACAGACCCAGAGTTTGCTATATTGTTCAAGCTGACATTCACCTCACAGAAATCCACCTGCCTAAATTGTTGTTTTTTTGTTTTTTGAGAATTTTATACTATCTTTTGTTTGTTTGTTTTGTTTTTCGAGACAGGGTTTCTCTGTATAGCCCTGGCTGTGAGAATTTTATACTATCTTAACACCATTTCTACCTTTCCAATTCTTTCCATGTCCCCCAGTCCCTCTCAAGTTCATGACTATTTTTTTAACCCCTCTGTCTGTCTGTCTGTCAGTCTGTCAGTCTGTCTCTCTCTCTCTCTCTCTCTCTCTCTCTCTCTCTCTCTCTCTCTCTCTCTCTCTGTGTGTGTGTGTGTACCACCTAATGTGCATTTAGGGCTGACCACTTGGTACTGAATAATCAACTGGGGGTTCCTTCTCTCTGGAGGAGACTGGTATTCCTTCTCTCAACAGCCCGTGGCTCTTCAACTAGGGGTGCATGGGGCTTTGAGATTTCTTCATCCGTGTTGGTATGTCACCTAATGCTGTCACCATCAAGTCTGTCAGCCATGAAGCTGAGGTTTCATGGGTCCAGCTCTCTAGGCACATCTAGAAGGTACTAGCAGGCTGGAGAACAACTTTTGAGTCAGCTCTCTCACTGTGGCTTCTGGTGCCTGGCTGTCACCACGCTTGGTCCCCAGATACATCTTGAAGGATTCTTTTCCACTTCTTGCACATAGGCTGTTCCCAGCCTTCATCCTTAGCTTCCCCTTCCACTTGCAGTGTAACATTCTTGTGGTAGAAATGGCCTCCCAAGTCTAGCACTTCCCACATCAGCACAGCACCACTGGCCCAGGGGTTGGGTTAAGATGCTGGACGGCTATCTACTGCCCCTGCTCCAGTCAGGGCACAGGTGGCTCCACCCCTTCCTGCTCCAACACGCTACCTAATGACAAGTGTCCTTGTCTCCACAGAAAAGCTGGCACTCTGCAAGCTGAATGTGGCAGAGGTGACGCAGTCTGAGATTGGGCAGAAGCAGAAGTTGCAGACAGTTCTGGAAGCCGTGCAAGACCTGCTTCGTCCCCACGGCTGGCCACTGCGTTGGAATGTGGACTGTGAGTGGCCTCTGCATGGGGTTGTCATTGTGGCCATTGTGTCCCATGTGACCTTGTGATTAAGAACCGATGCATCCTCTTGACCTGTTCTGCCAGAGGCCAGTGGCAGAAGAGAGGTCTGGGGAAGCTAGGGTGGGGAGCACCTAGTTAAGGGCACAATCACACACCAGTGCTCAGTGCTCCGCACCCCCACAGCCTGTCCTCCAGAGAGGCAGCTCCAGGATTTGTTTATTTTGTGTGGGTCCAAGTGCGCATGTATGGAGGTCAGAGGTCAACCTTAGATAGCATTCCTCAAGAGCCATGCACCTTGTTTGTTTTGAGGCAGGGTCTCTCACTGAGACCCACGGCTCCCCAGTGAGGTGGGGCTGGCCAGCAACATCAGGATCCTTCCACTACCAACTCTCTGGCACCACAGTTGGCTTGTTTTAACTCCAACTTGAGTCCTCATGCCTGTGTGGCAGGTGTTTTATGAACTTGAGTTATCCTCCCAGGCCTTGTTTTGTTTCGGAGAGTTTCATGTAGCCCAGGCTAGCCTTGGACTGGATACATAGCCAAGGCTGACCTTGAATTCCCGATTTTCCTGTCTCCACCTTCTGGATGCTGGGATTACATGTCTAGTCCATGGAATTCTTGTTGGGACTTGCTACCCATCACCCAGTACAGTTGCACAAAGTGAACCTATCTGGGGCTGGGGCACTGAGGCAGATGCCCAGCAGCCCATGATAACTCAGGAATGTCACCTGTCAGCTGGCTTGTGGGGGTTGTGTCATCACAGAAGGAACGGTAGGGGATGAGCTGACTGAAAAAAACCTATGGCTTCTGCTCTGTCTATGTCCCTACCTCCTCTGGCTCTTTGTAAGGCAGGTGTGAAGTGGCATGGTTCCAGAGATTGCCCTTCAGGGCGAGGGCTCTGTGGCCTGCATAGAGAACCCAGATCTAGGCTATAGGCATGGGATTGGCTCTGCCCCTGATTCCTTGGTATAAGCTTGGATCGACCCGTCCTTCTTCCCCAGGTGCTGGGAATGTGGGTAGGAGATGTCCCACCAGCTGCAAAGTCCTCCAAAGATTTGCTCCAACCCAGTCTGAAACTTTACATTCAGAGAGAGTCAGGGCAGGCAGCCAGGACTGACTGCACCCTAGAGCAGTCCCTATCCTGTCACCCATCCCCACTGGGACAGCTGATTGCCTAGTAGCAGAAGTTAGTAGAAGTTAACTCACTGCCAATGTGTTGTTACAGTGGGTGTGTGGCTGTGACATGTCCTTCTCTCTACAACTTGCAATTCCCCTCTTTAAAAGACATGGTGCTCTTAAAAGTGGCTGCCAGGGTCGGGCGTGGTGTCACACACCTTTAATCCTGGCCCTCAGGAGGCTGAGACAGGTGAATCACCATGAGTTTCAGGCCAGCTAGTGTAGGCCAGCCAGGGCTATTTAGTGAGACCCTGCCTTAAAACAAACAAACAAACAAACAAAACAAAAATAAACAAACAAAACAAAAACAAACAAAACAAAAAACTAAAAGTATGGTTGTCAAGTTGTCTTAGAGCAACAGGAAAGGAATAGAGAGAAGTTAGGTGTCAGAAGGCAGAAGTCCCCTGGGATCTTATCATCCCTGTCTATCTAAGGTCTCTTTGTCCTTCCCCAGAGGTCTCCTCAAGAGATACCCTTGAGGGGCTGGAGAGGTGGCTCAGCAGTTAAGATCATTGACTGCGCTCTTCCAGAGGTCCTGAGTTCAATTCCCAGCAACCGCATGGTGGCTCAAAGTCATCTGTCATGGTCATCTAATGCCTCCTGGTGTGTCTGCAGAGAGTGATAGTGTACTCATAGACATAAAATAAATAAATAAATCTTTAAAAAAAGATATACCCTTGAGATGGGCCCCTGGCTTGATACAGCTTCTGACCTGAGGCCTCTGTTGTCTTCCCTCTCCATCCCAAAGCTATCCACGGGAAGAACCTGGTGTCCATTCTGCACCTCCTTGTCTCCCTGGCCATGCACTTCAGGGCCCCCATCCACCTTCCTGAACATGTCACCGTGCAGGTGGTGGTCGTCCGGGTGAGTACACTGGGCCATCTCTTTGCCTGTCTCTGTTGGTGAGGCAAGCAGACTTTTTCTTGTAGTTTTCCAGCCTTTTTTTGCCCCCTGCATCCCAAGAGCCTACCTTTTATTTTTTCCCTCTTGATAAAATGCATATCTCACCTTGGTTCTTCGAGAAGTGATTGGAGCAGGGACAATGGCGTTGATTTCAAGAGTGGCACACGGGCGTTGAGGTTTAATTTCCCAGATTTCTGGAGAGAGCGTTCATTTCTCTCCGAAGCCACCGAGTCGGAATTCAATCCCCTTGAACGTGCTTATTACTCGCTGGAGGAGGCTGTGACTGGCGGAATGAAATAGACGCCCAAATTAAAGGCTCTCCACATTTGCTCCGTATTATAAGCCATCATCCCCCATTATCTCTTTTTTTAGGTTCATTTCTCTTGATTTACTCAGAGAAGGGAGCCAGGACCTGGAGTCCTGCTAATGTAGGGTGGGGCGGGGGGGAGGTGTGGATCTGCTGTGTGGACAGTCCTGTGCTTTAGTGTTCAAGCACACAGGTGCTGGCCAGGCTTGGTTCCTGTGCACAATTTCACCAGGAACCATGTATTAAAAACACCTACTGGGTGCCAGACATTTGCCTGAACGGCTGGGGACCGTGAGTGAGGATAACCCATTTTGGCCTAGAAGAGCCATCTTATCTGCCAAAGAGCTGAGGTCACACTTGGGACCTGTATGTCAGTGTTTATGTGTCTGGAGACACTCAGCTATACACTCTGTTCTCTGAATTTTTAACTTATCTGTTTTGTGGTCTGTGGTCCACGGGGACCTGGCTGAGCCTGTGTTTTCTGAAGCCATTCCGACCTCTCTACTGGCTTGGGAGCTCAGTGGTACCCTGCCGGGAAAGCCCTGTCTGACATTAAGCGGAAGGTCACCTGCCATTTCTCCCTGCTCCCTTCCCAATCAGGATGTTTGTGGTCAGCGAGAGTGACGCAGACTCAGGGGGACCATTCCTGCGGCCCTAGTCTTGGCTGCCGGCTTGTAGGCAGCGGGCCGGGAAAGGCTTCCCAAGGACACATGGGAAAACGGTTTCTAAACCTACCTACGTCAGCCCAGGCCTCAAGAGTACTGAGCGGCCTCACCATCTGGGTATTTTCTTTCAGTCTTACACGCTGGTCCAAGACAAGCTTGGGTTTTTGGAAAATCTGACTGCCCCTGCAAGCCCCCTCCAGCGTGCTGTGCCTTGACTGGGCTTCCTGGGTTGTCTGCGCTGAGCACAAAGTAGAAGAAACTGAACAAGGAGGTCCAGCTGGATGGCAGCGTCTCAGTCCCCCAGTCCCTACTCAGAGCTTCTTTAGGTCCTCTGGACTGTCTGTGTGCTTGCTTGGGTGATCCACTAGCTTATTTAAGATGGAGCAAGGCAGAGCACGTGGTATTTCATGACTAGAAGGCATGAGAACCAAGCCTTGCTTACCCCCTAGCATTGGAAGCAGTGGGCAGACCTCTTGATTTCTCAGGCCTACAAACTCGGCGTGGTGTTGCTAACCTTTCAATTATCCAACTCCGAGTTTACCAATGACTTCACCAATGCCCAGCAACCATCAGGCACCTCATTCATGCTTATGCAAATACATGAACCAAATACCCGGAGTCTTCCTTGGTGGGCTCTGTTGAGTGCCAGTTGGAATGAGACCGGGAGTGAGCCATGCCGAAGTCTCCAGCTGCATTTACTTGTTAACAAGGACCAGGGTACAAGATCTCTAGGGCCAGCTCAGGGAAGGGTGAGAGGGCTGCCTGGTTAGGACTCAGGTTCCTGTCCCTCAGGAGCTTCAAGCAGGGACTTGTGGTTATGGCTACTTTGGCTGGCCTCTGGGAACTTCTGGTATATGTGGGCTGCCACCTCCCATCGCCTCTGCTCTTCTACTGCTGCCCCTGTGTGTCTGCCAGGGTTGCCGGGACCACTAACTGGGGCTTCCGGTGACAGGTGGAGTTCTTCTCCCAGAACTTCTGGCTTCAGGAAAGCAGCCTTCTTTGCTCTGTTCTGTTTCTACCAAGGCTGGCTGTGTTCAGTGTCCCTGGTTCATGGCCATGATCCTCTGTTTCTGCTCTTTCCTTTTGGGGTGGCCCACTCACTCCAGCTGTAGAGTTCATCACTATGTGGCCACTCCTAACTAGTATTAGAAGCAGAGAAGGAAAAGCAGGTTCTGATGTCCTGGGTAGACATGTTTGGGGGATCCTGTTTGACCAAGTGCCCACATGTTCTGTCTCTGGAGTCTCCCCTGCATGACTCATGAACTACCCATCATCTCTCCTGCCCCAACTGTAGAATATGGTCTTTAGTTGGTGTTTCTTGCCTGGGATTGTTCTTTCAAGCCTTACTTAGTGACCATATCCCATGGTACCATGGAGAACAATTTTGGGGTAGTCCCAGGCACCAAAATGGTCTCCCTTGTGGTCATCTGGAGTATACCTGTCCAGGTGTCAAGTGTGCACTGGAATATGTGGCCCTTTCTAGGCTGGCGTCCTGCCCAGGGTCACCCATGAGGGAATTTCCCATGAGGTCACTATGTGTTCTCTCAGTGGCTCTTGCCCCATGGTCTGTGTCTTGATGATTTGTTTGCTTTGGGGTTTTCAGAAGCGGGAAGGCCTGCTGCACTCCAGTCACATCTCAGAGGAGCTGACCACAACCACAGAGTAAGTGTATGGCGGCTGCTCCTCAGGGTTTGGTACCTCATGCCAACTGGCCCTCAGGGACCCATGCCTCATACAAGGCCCCAGGCCCCAGGCCCTGGCTTCAGGCAGAGACACTAGCCTGAGGGAGCCTGTATTCCTCCACACTCCTTCGTCTTAGAGTGTGCTTTTTTAATGGAGGGACTTGCCTGCCTTCTTTCTCCACACAGTGTCTCCCAGGCTTTCCATGTCAGTTTCTCACCTCAAAGTCTCTCATTCCTTATTTTAGGAGGTGAACTTAAGGGATGGGTTAGTCAGTAAAGTGCCCACTGAGTGAGCATTAGGACCCATCACAGCACCTATGTTAAAAAACAAAACAAAACAATTCAGGTACAGGGTTATGTATCTATAATCCCATCGTGAGGGTGGCAGAGACAGAGGGACTCTCTGGAGCCCATTGGTTAGTCTTTCCAGTCAAATCAGTGAGCTTCAGGTTCAGTGAGAGACCCTGCCTCAAAAAATACCGTAGAGAGTCCGTCTCTGGCCTCTACATGTAAACACACACACACACACACACACACACACACACATACACACACATACACACACACACAGACACATACACAGACACATACACACACACATACACACACACACATACACACACACATACACACACACACATACACACACACACACATACACACACACACACCACACACACACACACACACATACACACACACACACACACACACACACAGAGAGAGATTAAATACAATTTAAAAGGCTGTCAAGGTGTGCCAGGCTTGTTAGCTCAGGATATCCACCAAGGCTCAAGTTCACACAGGCTGGTCATATCCGGTCATGTCCTGCTTGTGTTTGGTTTTCCTCTTCTCTTGTCTATCAACAGTTGCTCTCTTAGAGGGAGGAACCAGTTAGAACTGTCCTAAGGTGGACACTGTTCAGTCCTCTGGTCTCTTCGAGAAAGCTAGACTTTTCAAAAGCCTAGAGAAACTTGACCCCAATAGGCAACCAGATCGTGTACCATGTGTGCGGCCCAACGGTACCTCAGGATGGACCCTAGGAAAGCAACACCTATGCTTCTCCTGACGAAACTTGTTTCAGTATTTAAAGCATGGCTGGTGTCAGCTAGCTCACCAGTTCTGTTCACAGAGATGCTAAGGCTGTGTATTCAGTATGGCCTTACCGGAGCTGATTAGCGCAGATCCACTCAGGCATGCTGAATGGGCTGCCAGATAAGCTGAGGACATGGCAGTGTGCTCTGAGGTGTGTGTGTGTTCCCCTCCATGTGCCCTCAGGGAGAGGCAGATAGCTGGAGGGTAGGATTGGGGGTCAGGGAGAGGCAGGCCAGTGTGTGTTGTGACATCGCTGTGGGCCTGTGACTGCAGAACGGTGAGCTCAAGGAATGGAGCGTGGGGTGGGGACTTGGTGGCCCATCTTGTGAGACACCACCCTTACGTCACTGTATTTCCTCGAAAGCCCACACTCAGTCATATGAATGGGCTCAACCAGGCCATTCTTGCTGTGCCTAGTCCTGTGATGTGTACATCTGAGGGCTTCCCAGAGTCTGGTGGACCAAGGTAGTTTCTCTTACACATTACCAAGGTCGGATGCCAGCCCCAGAGACAGCCTCTGGAACACAGCTTCTGTGTGCTGGCCCTGAGGAAACACTTCCCAGATTTCACCTTAATGATGCTGGTGTCTTGTTTATCACGGCTGATTCTTCAGTCCCAGCTGCCCAGAGCCACAGATTATTTTTAAAATATCACATAAATAGCCCTATAGAGTGTTTGGAGGACTCTTAAAATTCCCTCTGAAACTTTACCACCGAGGTCTCTCAGGCTGCTTTCTGAGTTCTCACAAACGCCCATTCATCTTTAAGCATTCAAATGGCTTTCAAGTCAGACTCCTTCCGCAACTCTCGCTGGTTCTCAGCCTCACTAACGCTGTGACCCTTTAAGACAGTTCCTCATGTCGTGGTGACCCCCAACCATAAAATTATTTTTTGTTCCTACTTCACAACTGTAATTTTGAAACTGTAATGAATCATAATGTGAATGTGTGATACGCAGGATATCTGATATTCGATCCTGGTGGAACAGCCATTCGACCCCTAGAAGGGTCTGGATCTCAGCCCAAAGGTTGAGCAACACTGCTCTATCTGATGGGCATGGCTGCCAGAATCAGCCTGCTCCCAGTTCCCATGATCCATTATGTCTGTCCCCTCCAAATGGTATACCAGGGTGGTCATTGTGTCAGGACCGAGGGCAGTTTGCTGTCACTCTTGGGCTGATTGTCAGTCACCTGCACAGGCCCCTCACCTCTGTAAGGCTAGAGCTGAGAAGGTTGGGGGATGGGGGTGGGGTGTCCATTCCTATTGGGGTCGTGGGGCTGGGTTTTAGGGTCTGGTTGGCTTTACTAGTCTCCTTTGTAAGACTTGGTCCAAGTGACAATCTGACCCTTTCTTCTTGTTCACAGGCTCATGATGGGCCGGTTTGGTAAGTAACTTGGTTTGGAGTAGGACAAGCTGAGACCCCTGGGCACGCATGGTCCAACACAGAAAGCTCTGGGGTTCTCAAGGTCACGTGTGTGAACTTGGATGGGAGGAGCAAGGTTGTAAGGGAAGGAGGGGCTAGCCTGGGAAAAGTCTCTAGCTTACCTGCAGGGAGGAAGGGAGAAAAGGAGGTAATTACTTTCTCACCTGATCCTGTCCCCTGGGCAAGAGAGGGCAGACAGAGGGATCAAAAACCTGTGGCTTCCTTTAAATTCTCAGAGGTCAAGCCTGGCTCCCTGTGTAGGCTGGGAGGCCGATGTGGGCAGAAGTTTAAAACAGAAGGAAATGGAGAAGGCTGTCAGAGGAAAAATGGAAGCCAGATAGAAGCTCCCAGCTCATTTCCGGAAGCGTGTCCCACCCTGGGGAATCCTTGCGGGGCGGAGGAGAGGGGGAGAGTACCACCTCCAAACACCAGTGCCCTTCTCTGACCTGGAGGTTATAAAGAAGGGTTGAAGGATGAATCACCTTGGACATGCAGCTCTGAGGGTGGAGAAAGTCTTGAGTTTGAGAGAAAGCTGTGACTACATGGCTACTGAGCCTTTCTGATGGACAGGCGCTATGCTTACTGGGAAAATCCCCAGAGGAGATGGGTGGCAGACATGTGTCATGTGGGACCCCTGTCAGTGTCCAGGTGCAGGCTAGTTTAGAAATTTGTCTCTCACTGTCACCTCCTCTACACAGAGGAGGCTCAGAACCCCTGGGGATCGCAGAGGAGGGAGGATGACGAATGGGGACCTGAGAGTGTGGCATTGTCACTTCTGTGTTTGGGTTGGCCTTGTTTCAGGTTCAGAGGATTTGAAAAGAGTTGGCTGGGCTGGGGGGAGGTGAACCTGGGCCAGGTTAGTATCTTGGGAGTCCTGACAGCTGGGAAGATCACCTGGGGTACACAGGGCGTGTCTCCTCAAGGGGAGAGCCAGGTGCACCAGGACTCAGTCACAATTCCGGGGACATCTGAGGCCACAAGAAGCCTCCTCTGAGGCTGTACTCACTTCACTTCTTGCAGGCTCTGGCGTAAGATGAAACAGGCTATTAGCTAGTGACAGGCAATTAGTTCCGCCCCCGCCTCGCACTTCTGCTGACGCAAGGAGGTCTCCTGGTTACTCGGCTGACAGCCTTAGTTTTGCTGCAGTGAGCCCCTGGGTTCCCAGGCATCCTCCTGGGGGAGTAACTGTTCCAGGATTTCTGGTCACTTCTGGTCTCGCTGCCCTGCCAGGGGCTGGTCACACTACTACCATTGGTGCATAGTTGGGAGGAAGGTCAAAGTGACCCTTGTCATGTCTGCTTCCTGTCCACAGTTCCCACAGCAGCTTTTAAGGTTGCTCCAGACGTCACATCCCCTGTGGCCTGTTCTCTCACCTCCTGAGTGTCCAGGCCTAACCCTGGGCTCCCTCACTTCCTTTACTAAGATGCCCTCCTGCTGAATTACCCTGGGTTCCCTCCTCCGTTGGCTTAACTGTCACTCACCAGGGATCTCCAGCCACAAACCAGCATGCACCCTCCCTGCTACCCTCAGGTTGTCTTCCTTATGTCTAGAATCATCTGACAAACCTTGAGTCAGCCCTGCTCCCAGGAGCCTTGGGGACTGTGTGTGTGCTCCCCTTGCCCCAGGACACGGGTGCAAGTGTTACGCTTGTAGGCACATCCATGCCCCTTCCTTTGTTCAGGGCTCTCAGTATCCTGTAGGCAGCCACTCACACCAAGCCTGTATGATCTCAGCAGTCCTCCCTGAACCACTGTCAGGCGTGAGGAGATTCCAAGACAGAAGGGCTGATCCTCCTAGGCTGGGCCTTGCTTAAACTGGTTCCCTCAGCCTCCCTGGCCTTCAAGTGCTATGTGAGGGTAGAGTGTCTCCTCTCTGGTCACTCTTCCCTAAGGCCAGCAGGTTAAGGGGTGCCCAGCCTCCTCCCATCAGCATCTTGTCCTGCCTGAGGTACAAGCAGGTTTTTCTCTCCCTGGAAACCAGTCTCCTGGGAGCTGGGAGGTTAGAGCCTGGTCTCCATAGCAACGCCTTTGCCTGTTGCCTTTTCTCTAGCTAGTGGTCCTTCCTCCCTGGTTCCCCTCACTCGGGAGTCCTTTCTGTGCTGACAGGATTGGGTGGGCAAGGATGGAGGCCCCCTCCTAATCCAGGCTCAGTTTGCTGTGACCCAGTCTTTCCCATTCACCTTTCCAGCAAAGCCTGTGTTAAAACTCAGACCTGATGTTCACACCCTTGGTCACTGTGCACACAGGACGCTGCACTAAAGGATGCAGCTCCTGTCAGCCTCCCTCCCAGACCACCCTGCTCTCGAATCCACCCTGGCTCCCGGTGTTTCTCTTTTCATGTTCTGTTCACTCTGGCTGCAATGGCCTTCTCCTTCTCAACTCTCCCACCAGCCTGGCTCAGACTTCAAGACTCTTTCTTCCAACCTCTTGTCCAATGGGTGCAAACTTGGGTGCTACCAGAGACCAGCCTGACAGAGTTGGTCAAACCCCAGAAGCTGAAGGTTATAAGAGGGGACCTGTGGAAAATAGGGGCCCTCATTCTTGTACTGGGGACAGCACCTTGATGCCAGTTGGCTATGTAGCTCACTGTGGCCCCAGCTTCTGATTTCAAGAGGAGCCAGAAACATAGATTAGGGAGAATTTTCTAGTCTAAATGAGACTGAGTTAGGTTCCGGGTACAGATCTGGACCCTCCTGTCTGTGCCTTTCCAAACTGGTGACTTTTCCAGTGCAGGAGGGGAATGGATGGGGCACCCAGACATACGTGGGAATTGGGCTTGTCCTTGTGGCTCCACCCTGAGTCTTGATGCTTAGAGAGGTGGAGGGGAACAGACAGGATCATTCCCGTTTACAGAGAAAGAGCCCTTTGGCTAGGGAAATGACCTGAAGTCCGTGGGCTTTCTAATCACACAGTGAGGATTTGAACCCAGCTCTGCCCTGTCCCCCACCCCCATCCCACATCCACCCATATGGAGCCACAGTTTGTGTCCTCGAGGCCCAGGTAAGCAGCCAGCGTGGGAGGCGCCAGCAGCCTCCCACACAGCACTCTGCCAGCCCAGCAGTGGCCCAGCTAAATAAACTAGTGACGTCAAGAGCCTGAGCTCTTGGGGCTTTGCCTAAGCCGCTTTGCAGGGCTGCACTTCTTCAGAGGACTAAGCTCCTTTTGCCCCTTTACAGATTGTTTTCTGGGGGATAATCTGACTTAGCTGATTATGGAAGTGAGTGACATCTGGTGCTAACTGAGGGTGGCTTTTTTGTCCCCACCAGCCCTTAGAGGAAGGCACTGCCTCCCTTCCCCCAACAGACACATGCTTTTGTCTACAAAAGGTCCCTTCTCTCCTTTTAGCCTCCCACACTCCCAAGGCTAAGGAAGAGGCCCCAGGTTGGATGGAGTTGTGTCCAGACCCTGGCTGGCGTCTCTGGCACCTTCATCTTGGGGCTAAGTTGATAGGGGCTTCCTTTAGACCGTCCTGTTTGGCTCTTTCTCCCTGGAACCCTAGCTTTCTCAGCTCACCCCAGCCTTCTTTGTTCTCCTCCTTCCTCCTCCTCAGCAGCCCCTATCTCCTGAGGCTGGAGATGTCACCCTGTGCCTTACCCCTCCAGCCAGAACTCTGGGTTGGAGCTGGGAGTGGAAGGCCTCTCTGCTGGCTGCTTCTTAGAAGCACACAATTCCCCAAGAACCAAGAAGACAGAAGTCAGGGCCCAGGTCCCCCTCAGTGCCTCCCTCCCAGATGCAGCACACTGTTAGCCCTGGAGACCCCAGGCCTCTGCTTGACCTGGGCTACAGCCATCTATCACAACTTCTGTGTCCGCTCCACATCTTACAGATGTAAGCAGACCTTTGTTGTTTAGAGGTCACCTCTGGAGGGATTCCAGGTTCTTGTGTCTCTGAAAAAAGAGCAGAGCAGAGACACACAGTCGCAGCCGGAGGAGCCTATGGAACATCCACTTCTGAGGGAGAAAGTTCTGCAGAGCTGGGCTTTCCTGTTACCTTAGAGGCGGCTTTCCCCTCCTTTGCATAGTGAGGATATTTTGGTTCATTTGCATAAAGTAGGCTTTTCTGAGTGTGTGCTATTTGTTACATGTAGTTCACACAAATTCATGTGTCAGCATGTCTCACTAGCATCTTAAATCTACCCCCAGGGGTGTGCCACACTGTTACAATGAGCCCCAGGCCACCCACAGACACTTTGGAGTGCATGTGTCCTGAGCCAGAGGCACAAGCAGATCTTCAGATTTCATTTGTTTTTCTTTGTCAGCCCCGGTGGGCTGGCGGTGTCCATTGTGGTTAGGGAGGCTTTGGGGGCCTCCCGTGTTCCTCTTTGCCAACTTGTTCCTTTAAGATGCTAATTTTGTAGAGACTTTCTGTCCTCTGGTGGCCTCAAGTAGGGAAGGATGAGGACTTCTGTGCTGTGTGGTCGGGTGGCAGAGTGAGCAAGTTGTGGTTCCCCCGGGAGGAAGGTCATGGGCTACCTCAGGGAGAAGTCGAGCCTCCTGCAGGTATCCTGCAGAGAACACCAAAGGCTCAGGTGCCTTTCACCCTGAGCTTTCCCTGTTGCAGGAGTCAGAGGCAGGGCCAGGAGGAGGAGAATCATCCGTCTCTCCTGGAGAGTTAGGAGCTGAAGGTCCAGCAGACAGGACTGCAAGGAGAAACTGTATTTTCAAGATGTGTTATGTATAAGCCTGGGCCCCTCAGAGGAGGTGACCTTGGAGAGCAATCTGAGGGGCTGTGAGGCTCTGTCAAATGCATCTTAATGCTTGAGGGATGCGGGAGTGCAGAGAGGCCATTTTGTAAAGGCTGGGAGATGTGCGGGAGCGTGGCCATCTCGGCATACCCACAGAGGAGAGGATGGACCACGGTCTAAGAGCGATGAGAAGTAGGGTTTTGAGGAGCCAGTGGTGAGAAGTTGTCCAGTTGCACATTTAGAGATTCTGGCTGCTGAGGGGGAGGAGGCCAATGGAGCTGGAGGCTGTGGCCATGGAGAGGTAAGAGGAGGTAGATCAGGCATGGGGCAGCAGACCTGGGCAAGAGTAGAAGTGGGAGTCACAGGTAGTGATAGCGCTTAGGGAAGGAGAGTTGGGGATGCTTCAAGCGCTCAGTGAGAACATGTGACTCCCCAAGTGTGACCTGGTATCCCGTATGCAAAGCTTTCCTGCTACCAAGGAAGCCCCACACAGCCCTTGTTCATAAGGCAGCTCATGACCCCTGCTTTACTTATACTTGGGGGTGGGGGGTGTGGGCTCCTGCAGTGTCAACCTGCAGGCTCCTCTGCTCTGGCAGAAACCAGAGCGATCAAGCAAGCTGGAACCCCAAGGCAGAGCATCCAGAGAGGGCTGTTTCAAGAACTGATAGCTGAAGGTTGGGATCAGGGCAGCAGAGTCCTTTCTAGAACTCTCTGTGTTCTCTCTTGCATGTCACGCAGAGCGGGATGCCTTCGACACACTTTTCGACCATGCACCGGACAAGCTCAACCTTGTGAAGAAGGTAGGTTATCTCGCTCTCCAGCCCGCCCCCCAAGGGACCTGTGCTTATGCACACTCCTCTGTCTAGACTCCCCGTAGACCCAAGGCAGGCTGAGATGGGATGAGAGACATTTAAAATTCCTAATGTTTGCCTTCTGTTTTATTTTTTCCCCCCTTTTCCTTCTCCCTCTTGCTCCAGCCCCGCTCCTTCCTTTTTAAACGTATTTATTATACATATGTACATTATAGCCGTCTTCAGATACCCCATAAGAGGGCATCAGATCTCATAATGGCTGGTTGTGAGCCACCATGTAATTGCTGGGATTTGAACTCATGACCTTCAGAAGAGCAATCAGGGCTCTTAACCGCTGAGCCATCTCACCAGCTCTTGCCTTGTGTACTGAGACTTCTCTCAGCAATGTGTGCTATGGTGGTATTCTCTTACAATAGGGTCACGTAGAACAGACGGAACATACGGTTTGGTTCTTGTTGGCACCGTGTCATTAAAACTAGGGCTGGCTTAAGAGCCTGGAGTCTGACACAACCTTTTTTGTGATAGCCTTGTGATAGCCATCAGAGGAGGGTTTAGAGTAGGCCAGCCTGCCATACTAGGGGCTCGGTGGGGGGCAGGGTCTGGAGAAGGTTGCTGATGTTGTCTTTGCCTCTCTGCCTTGACAGTCTCTTATCACATTTGTGAACAAACACCTGAATAAGCTAAACTTGGAGGTGACTGACCTGGAGACCCAGGTAAGCAGGGCTTCGGTGGAGGGTCCCTCTGGCCCGTGCTTCTTGTAGCTATCAGCTCCGGTCAGTGTGGGAATAAGCAGGGCAACCTTGTTTCTCTTAGGAGGCGCTCCCAGAGTGTACCTCACGGTATTGCTCCAGCCCTACCAAGCTGCATGCTTAGACCCTCTGCTTCCTGTAGCTGTGGCAGCCAAGATGGAAGGCCAGGGGCTCTGCAGTGTGGGAGTCCAGAGTCACAATATGGGCAGGCTGGCTCCTTCCCACTCTCGCTGTGGCTTCTGCTGCGTTTCTGCAGGCGGCTCCGGTGTTCTTGCATCTATAGATGTATTATTTCCATCTTTTGCAGCCTCCTCCTGTGTCTGCATGCTGCACAAGGCTCTTTGAGCCCCGTCTGCTTCCCAGAGTTAGGGTTTAGAAATGGATGCCCGAGAGCAAGGAAGCGTCGTGCCGGGATAGTTGCCCACACAAGGGCAACTGAGACCCTGTGTCCAAATGACGTCACAGGCACAGGGATTAGAGTTCCAGCTTATTTTGGACAGAGACAGTTCAACTTTCAGTACCCACCCCCAAGACTCCATCTGACCCTGGCATAGACCCTTTGTTGTGAAGGTCTCTGGGTCTAGAACATTCTGTGCCCTCTACTTCAGTGGTGGAGACACGGCAGCCTCACATATGATCCCTTGGCAGTATGAAGACAATGTCCCATTCAACCTGGGGCCAGTGAGATAGCTCAGCTGGTAAAAGTGATTGCCAAGCAAACCTGATGACCTGAGTTTGATCCCCGGGGACCCACATAGTAGAAGGAGACAACTGGCCTCTGCAAGTTGTCCTCTGACTACATAGGGACCATGACACTAACCTGATGCCCCGCCCCATACGTCATACAAATTACAGGAATAGTAATAAAATTAGCATCCATTTGGGGACTAGGCACAAAACACTTCTGCCATTTGTACCTCAAACATTCCCTCCTCAAGTTAGAGTGCCCTTGTGGTGACAGTCTCCAGGCACACAACATGCCAACATGCCTTGAAGGCCCAACTGAATCCCCAACGCCCCCCCTCCCCCCAGCTTAGTTGTGTGGTTGAGTTTTGAGCCAGAATCCTTGGTGCAGACATCCCTAATACGCAGCTGATCCATCTAAACCCCTGGGCATTTTCTTCTATTGCTTTCTCTTTCTTTAACTTCTTCTCATTTGCTTTTCTAATTAAAAAAAGTAATTCAGGTTCATCGTAGAAATGTCTGAAAATGAAGATAAGGAAAATAAATAAAAGTTGCCCTAATCTATCACCCCAAGGGCGCTGCACCCCGGGCATTGTTCCAAGAACTTCTCCTGGGTATTCTGGGTGTAGGCAGTGTGGTCTGCATTACAGAGCAGATTGTGTGTGTGTGGTGTGTGTGTGTGTGTGTGTGTGTGTGCGCATGTGTACACACATGTGCACATGCATGTGCATGATTTGCAAATGCATCTCTTATTCTTGGCTGTTTGCTCATGCAGTATGCTTGCTGTGTGACACTTTAGATTTCCTGAAGCTTGAGTAGCTAAAGTGAAAAGCTGCTTCTCTCTCCCTGCTGTCCCCCACCCCCAACTCCGCCTGGGTCTCTTTCAAAGTGCTCATGCATAAAACAACACACTCCCTTTAATAACAGTCGATCACACCGGACAGCTGTTGTGTAATGCGTTTTTTTTTTTTCTCCCTAAATACATGGGCATCTTTTTGTGAGAGATGGATATCTCTGTCTGAAGCTATTTCGCTTTTCAGTCTGTCAGAATGCTCTCCCTCCCTCCCTCCTTTCCTTTCTCCCTCTCTCCATCTCATCCAGACTGGGGATTCACCTTTGCCTTGGATTCACTTTGTAGCTCAGGCTGGCCTTAAACTTTTGGTCATCCTCCTGTCTCAGCCTCCCGAGTGCCAGGGTTATAGGCATGCAGCAGTATACCTGGCACTGGTCTCTCTTAACAATAGCCATCTTAGCTTGGGAGGTGCGGCTCAGTAGCATAGCCATTTGCTGAGCATGCTCTAGGCCCTTGGTTCCCTCCCCAGCACTGTTAAAATAATTCCTTCCCTTCAGGTGTGAGGCTGCATTGGCCTAAGGCAGCCCCGTGGTTGGGCCCCTTCCTGTTCCTCTGCACGCTGCATGCCAGGTGTTCTGCTCACAGTTATTTGTGCCCTGTCTGGTTCCTCAGGGGGTTAACATCTAGAAATGAAATCAGACATGGAATTGTAAGAACAAAGCAGTGTGCACCATGGAGTTCTAAGGTCTGATCATGGAAGCTGGGACCGGCTGCGTGGTCAACTGACCCACATCTGCTGTAGCCCACCCAGCATTTCTTCTGTGACCCTGTAGGACACACAGCCAGGGCACCTTAGATCAGGGGAAAATCAGCATTTTTGCTTGTTTTTTTTTCCCCCTTCTGGGCTATCTTACAATGTAAGGTTAGTAACGTCTGCTTTAGCTATTGCTGCATCCACTTAAATCTGCGCTTGGTGTCTGGTTCCCTGAGTGGTCCCTAGAAGGCCTGTCACCTGCTAACAATGACTTGATCCCCTTTGTTTGTTAGAGACAATTTCCCCCCAGGCTCCTGGTTTTTAAATCACATATTTGTGGTGTTCCCTTTTCCATTTAAATGCTGTCGGATGAATCTCCCAAGGGGTCCCTACCCTTCTTCAGGCTCTCTTTTACATAGTTGGAGATGCTCGTCTCTGCAAGCTGAGGGCCTCCAGGGTTCCCCATCCTCTCTTACCTCTCCAGGAGTCCTGCTGGGAATCTCAGAAGACTGGTGGAGGTGTTCTGTGGGCTTGCCATTCACTCCTGCAGTCACTGGCCATGAGTCCTGAGGGTGAAATATGTCTGGTACTATTGGAAGCTACCTTTTGTATTTTAATAAAAATTTAAAGGCCAAATTCAGGGGCCAACAAAATGGTTCAGAGGATGAAGATGCTTGCTTCCAAGCCTGACAAACCTGAGTTTGATCCTAGAAACTCCATGGTTGAGGGAGAGAACTGACTCCCTCAAACTGTTCTCTGACCTCCACGTGTGTGCCATGGTGTGTGTGTGTGTGTGTGTGTACATCAATAAATCATGTAATTAAACAAGAATCAAGGGGCTTGGAGAGATAGCTCAGCGGTCAAGAACAGTTGTTGCTCTTGTAGCGAAAGGACCTGAGTTTGGTTCCCAGCACCCACGTGGTGACTCACAACGATCTTTAACTCAGTTCCAGGACATCCAGTGTACTCTTCTGATTTCCATAGACATTAGGCATGTACATGGTGCATATACCTACATACATACATACATACATACATACATACATACATACTTGTAGATAGAATACCCATATACAAAACAAATCTAAAAAAAATTTTTAAAATATATTCAAACTCAAGACTTTAGAATATTGCTTGCACAGTAGTGTTGTTACCTGCTATCTTAGGGTTTTACTGCTGGGAACAGACACCATGACCAAGGCAACTCTTATAAGGACAACATTTAGTTGGGGCTGGCTTACAGGTTCAGAGGTTCAGTCCATATCATCAAAGCAGGAACATGGCAGCATTTAGGCAGGCATGGTGCAGGAGGAGCTGAGAGTTCTACATCTTCATCTGAAGGCTGCTAGCAGAATACTGGCTTCCAGGCAGCTAGGATGAGGCTCTTAAAGCCCATACCCACAGTGACACACCTACTCTGACAAGGCCGCCCTCCTAATAGTGCCACTTTCTGGGCCAAGCATATACAAACCATCACACTGGTTGTCTGCTTTGAATGGTGAAGATGTATAAATCGCCACAGTTAAGATGGATAGACAGGGGATGAAGTCAACAGAGGTTGGGTGAGAGAGGACAGGTGCCATATGACCCACATGTGTGAGAATAAAACCCTAGAGACAGAGGCTGACCATGCATATTCCTATTATCAGTTCCCAGTACCCACATAGCAGCTCACAACGGTATGTAACTCCAGTTCCAGAGTATCCAATACCTTCTTCGGACATCTGTGAGCACCAGGCATACATGTGGTACACATATATACACAGGAAAAAACTCTCATTCATATAAAATAAATCTAAAAAAGTATTAACATTGTTTTAAACTGGTTAAGTTGGTAAATGCTGTGTAATGTATCTCAGGCAGTCATTGTTACCTCTGCAAAAGGAGCCGGTGCCTCTTCTTGGCTTTCTCTAGGAGGAGCATAGGTGTCAAGAGTGGGGGTCTTTTGTGCTGTACCCTGGTTTCCTCCTGTGGGTGGCTAGGGCACTAGCCTCCATTTCTTCTCTTTTCTTTTCTCTTTTTGCCTTTTCTTCAATGAATTTATTTATTTATTCATTTTACATCCAGATTGTTGTCCATTCTGTTCCCTCCCCCATCCTGTGGCCTCTTCTTGAGCTCTGCTGAGGGTGGGATTGCTGGGTGGAGTTGGGGTCCTAGGGTGGGCACTGCAAACCTATAGGCCAGTCCCACATTCTCCTGCACATATGCAGGGTGTCTGTCCACTGCACACACGCAGGGTGTCTGCCCACTGCACACACGCAGGGTGTCTGCCCACTGCACACACTCAGGGTGTCTGTCCACTGCACACACTCAGGGTGTCTGTCCACTGCACATATGCAGGGTGTCTGTCCACTGCACACACGCAGGGTGTCTGCCACTGCACACACGCAGGGTGTCTGCCCACTGCACACACTCAGGGTGTCTGTCCACTGCACATATGCAGGGTGTCTGCCCACTGCACACATCAGGGTGTCTGTCCACTGCACATATGCAGGGTGTCTGTCCACTGCACACACGCAGGGTGTCTGTCCACTGCACATATGCAGGGTGTCCGTCCACTGCACATATGCAGGGTGTCTGCCCACTGCACATATGCAGGGTGTCCGTCCACTGCACATATGCAGGGTGTCTGCCCACTGCACATATGCAGGGTGTCCGTCCACTGCACATATGCAGGGTGTCTGTCCACTGCACACACGCAGGGTGTCTGTCCACTGCACACATGCTCCGG
Source organism: Mastomys natalensis (assembly GCA_021653895.1). NCBI lineage: Eukaryota > Metazoa > Chordata > Mammalia > Rodentia > Muridae > Mastomys > Mastomys natalensis. The sequence continues at coordinate 1,008,200 of JAJTUV010000102.1, forward strand.
AATTGTCATTGAGTTTTCTCTGCAGTTTGCAGATGGTGTGTACCTGGTTCTACTCCTGGGCCTCCTTGAAGACTACTTTGTCCCCCTCCACAACTTCTACCTGACTCCTGACAGCTTTGACCAGAAGGTAAGTGCCTTGTTTCCTGGGAGTGGCCCCAGCCATGCTCCCTGAGGAGAGACAGAATGTCCCTTGGTGGCAAAGGGGAACTTTAGCCCTCAATATCCTTTAGAATGTGAAGCCACACACTATCTGGGATTCAATCTGATTTAGCTCCCTGGAGACAGACTGGGAAACCCCTTAGTGGCATGCATGCCCCTGTATGATGCAAGTGTGTTGCTTGGTCATGTCCCTGATATGTGTTTCCCACAGGCTAATATTGTTTTTAGTGATGCTGGTCACAACCCCCTGGGTTTCCCCATTTTGGGAGCCTCCAAATGTCATGTCCCGGGATGACACACGTGTGGCTTTGCAGCGTGTGCCTCCTGCTTCTGGCGCCTGGCTACGTCAATTTGCTTCTATTTTTCCTCCTGGCAACTGGGCTTTTCTCAAATATTTACGATAGTCCTTCTGAATCTGCTGGGGACGGTTTCCAGGGCCCCCTTGGGTACCGAAGCAGGCAGATGCTCAAGTCCCACATGTGAAATGTCGTATAAAGCAGAAAGCCTACGCACTTCCTCCTGTAGATGTTAAATCCTGTCTGGTGGCTTATGATACTTAATGCAAATATGCAAATGATATGCAAAGTAGCTGCTTTCTGTATTGTTAGGGAGCAACAGTGGAGGGTGCTTGTTCAGTATGCTGCAGACACTGTCTATCTGAAATTGGTGTCATCTGAAGCTGTGCGTGTGAGTGTGTGTGCGCGCATGTGTGTGTATCTGTATGCATGTGTGTCTGTATGTCTGTATATATGTATGTCCCTCTGTGTATACATACATGACTGTGTGTATGTCAATGTATGTATTTATGTGTGCATATGTATGTACATTTATATGCTTGTGTATTTGCATGTGTGTGTGTGTGTGTATATATATATGTCTCTATGTTCATGACTGTATACACATATAAGTATATATGTGTATTCATTTATATAAATATGCATGTCTATGTATGTGTGTATTTATATATTCATGTATATGTGTATGTAACCTCATATATGCCTGTGTGTGTGTGTCCTCATATAAGCCTGTGTGTGTGTATATATATATATGTGTGTGTGTATGTATACATGTGTGTATGTATTTGTGTGCATACATGTCTGTATTTGTGTGTGTGGTGGGACTGTGTGCATGTATGTATATTTTATTTCCATGCTTTGTTTCTTAGAACATTCCTTCTGTCGGAGCCTTTGGGTCAGCCCTTGAGTTTGTCTCTGTATCTGCTCTTCCTGTACTCTCTGTGCTTTCCAGGCTCCCTGCGGTTAGGTCTGTCACTGAAGAGTTAGTGCCTCACTTCTGGGGACTTGGCAGAGACTAGTCTGGGTTGCTTGGGACTCATGGCACCTGCCACTTTATTTTTCCAAAGTGCGAGGCCCATGAGGTCCGGAGGCAGACGGTGGCAACCGGGGTGGGAGCCAGGGTGACAGCAGAGAACGGGCCAGTGTTTATCAATCTGCCGGTTCCTGGCACCAAGCAGTCTGTCTGCTCATGGCCAAATGTCGTTCCTCTCGTGCCTGCAGAGAGAGAATTAGACGGATTAGAGAGGTCTTGGCATATTGGAGCCCACATTAGGGATGAAGGGAGAACGGGTACAGTGAGGAATGACGGGTACAGAGCTCGTCAGGACCATGAAGCTACTGGAGTTGTAGAAACCAGAGGTCAGACTGTCTGGTGAACAGGTTCTAGCATATCCAGGCCCCTATGTGGCTGTATTATCTCCAGGAAATCATATCTTTGTTTAAACTAATAAGGAAGTCAATGAGAACGGTAGATTTAACCAGTAGAACTGGGTCTTTGTCCAAACAAGGCTTTGTACAGATGGCAGAAGCCACGTTCCCCAGTTTAGCTTTCTCTCTTTGAAACCAGGATGAACATCCATGCAGGCCACTGCCCTGATCTACAAATCAAGGCACTCCTGGTGATGAGCACACAGCAAGAGGGTCCTCCCACTCTCCAGGGAGGTGGGAAGCCAGGGTGTTGGACTCTATAGGCATCTGGGGCCGCCTCGTCAGGCAGGCATGAGGACTGGGTCCCTTTCTTACATATTCATATATATGTTCTGACCTCTTCCTCCTGGGGTAGTGGTGAGGGTCACGACAGCAGTGATTGCCACGCCTCCATGAACCTTGACATATATACATACACATACACATACACATACACATACACATACACATACACATACATACGTCTCCTAGTCTCAAGGGCTGGGAGAACCATGCCCTGGACTGAGGCAAGCAGTGTCTCTGATCAGCTCTGTGGCCTGAAGCTGAAGGTCCTTTGCTCTGACCCAAGGCATCTTGGTGGCATCTCAAGAGTGCTGAAGGAGGCAAAGATTTGGCAAGCAGAGTAGGGGGTATACGAGGGGGTGCTCTCTCCAGCATAGCAGAAGCATGTATCTTTAACCAAAGATATAAGGCTGGGGAGTGTGGTTCAGTTGCTAGAGTACTTTTCTAGCAAACACACGCCCTGGGTTCGATCCCTGGCATTGTGTAAACAGGCACAGTGATAAACGTCTGTAATCCCAGCGCTTGAGAGGTGGAGGCAGGAAGACTAGAAGGTCAAAGTTATCTTCCTATACTTAGTTTGAGGACAGCCTGGGCTAAATGAGACTGTCTCAGAAAAAACAAAGACAAAAGCAAACAACATTAGGTTGGAGGAATAGCTCAGAGGCAGAGCTTGTGCCAACTGCACAGGAAACCCAGGATTCACTCTCAGCACTGGGGCAGGAGTGGGGAGTGGGGGGTGGGGTGAGCCACAGGACTGGGCAGCTCAGACCCTGCGGATTCCTGCCTTCTGTTGATTCGTAATTGACATGGTAAGGAGATTATTGCTGGCATTCATGGATTACTCATAGTGGAGTGACAGACAGTGCTACTACTGGAGAGACAGTTGGTCACTATGAACCCTAAGGCCTGTCCAGCTGGCGGCTATGCACTTGCTGGTTTGACGGTCGATCTTCCCTTCCTCCTTTGCTCAGGGCAGGTGGAGGCTGCACATGGTTTGGTTGGTCTTGACTCCTGTAGACTTTAAATAAGATAAAGAGCCCCCCCACACACACACACACTTGGAGTTTCTCCAGCTGTTAGCAGACTGGAAGCCTCAACTGAGTGTCCAATTGGATGGGCAGGGCAGGGCAGGGCAGGGCGGTCAGGCAGGTAGATGTTAGGGGCTAGGACCAGGGGCCTCCATGCTGGCCCTTGAGCTAACCTCAATTCTAACAGGGTCCCCAATTGCCTCAAGGGCAGTGTACCCCACAGAGACACAGCCAGGCCTCTAAGAATGCCCATCCTGCCCAGCTCTTTAGTTATCTGACCAGGTATCATGAAGCTGCCTTGTGCTCAGAGGAGCACCCTCAGGGGCTGAGCAAGGGACTTGTCTTCCCTCAGCCTCAGTTTTCCAACCTTTCATTTCTCACCATGTAGTAAATTCTGGCTCAGAGGGAGACTTGGTTATGAGTCCTGTGTGGAGGAGGGCAGATTGGGAGCTGCCCATTCTTCTATGAACCCCAGATCCCTGGCAAGGGGAAGAGGAATTGTCGAGTTATCCCCATGGACTTCCTGTGTGTGCCTTCCCAGTGTCCCGTCCTGTGTCCTAGCAGGCTTTGTACAAAGAGAAGGAGTCAGTTCTTTCTACACAGAAGAAAGGATTGTGTGGTCGGGTGTGGGTGGCATGGACTTTACTGTCACTGACCCTGCTCCTGTTTTGTCCCTGGCAGGTACACAATGTGGCTTTTGCCTTTGAACTGATGCTGGACGGAGGACTCAAGAAGCCCAAGGCACGCCCTGAAGGTAACACCCACCAGAGCAACTCCAAGCATAAAGAGAGGGACAGCAGGGGTCAGGGCCCCAGGCAGCCTGCATGTCCTGTGGATAGGTGCCAGGCATCTTTGTGCTACGCGTATGGCAATAGAGCCTGCAGTTCCTGGAGTCTGTCCTCTTCAGTCAGTGCTGTTTCTTTTTGCAGATGTGGTGAACTTGGACCTCAAGTCCACTCTGCGGGTCCTTTACACCTTGTTCACCAAGTACAAGGACGTGGAGTGACAGAGCAACTGATCCTTCAGGGACAAGTTCTAGGCAAGAAAAATGGGTGTATCCATCCACCGTCCCTGCTTTCCCAGGAAACATCTCCTCAGGGAGGCCTCAGGCTTCCCAGGCCCGGCTCCCTGTGATGTCTCTCCTCTCTGCTCCCTGCCTGGTTTGGTTTTAAAGCCTTTCCCCGTGTGGTTCCCTAGCTGGTTAGGTCGTTGAGAACTTGGTGCTTCAAACACCCTCTCCGGTTTGAGGCCTCACTTCCTCTTTTTCTCTGCCTCCCCCAAAAGATGAAAAAGAACAAAGGCCCAGCCTAGCCCTCAGCTGGAGAAGGCTGTCCACACTGTGCTCCAACCCAGGGAGCAATTACTTCAACAGCCCTGGCTCCAGGGACTCCACCCCATTTGTCCTCAGGAATCCCCTGGGCTGGGCTCTCCTTGGAAGCAGGGTCTCGTGTCAGTAAAAAGATCTTCTCAGTTTTTCACTCCTGAGTCTCAGAAGATTTAGACTCCTGACGTGTGTCTCACCCCCATCCGTCTTGCGGTTTGCTGACTTTAACTGACCTTTTACATGAACTCTCAGGACCCAGAATGCCTTGGGGCCCCAGGGCAGCTTGTACAGGGCATGTCTAGGTCTCTTGCTGGCTCTGAATGTGCAGCTTGAGCCGGCTTGGAGTCGGAACCTTCCGTCTCTGAGGCCCTGTTAGGGAATGGACACATTTTTAGAGACTTTACTAGAGGGCGGGAATCCATTACGAGGGCTGCCTGACCACAGGCTACCAGCAGCCAGAACGACAGAGGCATGCATCTGGCGGCTCTGGAGGCTCAAAGTAGGAGACAGAGGTGCTGGCAGGCTGCCTTTCTCTGCCTTCACACCATTCCTCCTTCTCTATTAGTCTCCTCTTTATTTGAAGTGGAGCCATCCCCTGTATGGCCTCACTGACCCCAGGATGTCCGCAAGGCCCCCGTCTCCAAATGCAGTCTTCCTTTGACCAGCCAGGAGTGGGTTTGTGATGTATGTCTCAGCAGGCAGTGGGAACTATGAAATGTCCACATCCCTCCTAGATGCTGCTTGACTTTGGGGGTGGTGCCATGGCTTGCTGGTTCCTTGTCTCAGGAATCCTGCTTCTGTGGTTCACCGCTCTTCACGCTCCTCCTGCCTCTCACTTGCAGTACAGCTACCTTCTTTCTTGAGCCTTCAGTGGTCATGCCAGCTACAGAGAGCCGTCCTTTCCTGATTCCCACCTTACCACAAACCAGGGCTGTGGGGTGAGGTGTTAATACTGAACTGAATGCCAACAGTGACGTTCCAGAAAACAGTTTAATATCTTCCCTTAGTTCCACTGTTGCTAAGCTGGGGATGAGGCTTGGAATAGCCACTCAGGTGGAGGAAGCTTCCCAGCAGGGTGAAGAGATAATTAAACCGGAATTACCGTGTCTCCCTGTGGGATGCGGTGACATTAAAGAGCCACACTGACAAAATACCCGGGACTGGAAGGTTCTGTGCTGCCTTCCTCACAGACAGAACCACAACAGCATCTGGGAGCTGCTGAGACCGCTTTGCTCTGCTCACAGGTGATCTGGGGCAGGGAGCCTAGATGCAAAGACTTATGGTGCTGAAGGGAAGGAAAGGATTGGTCTGGGAGGGGCTGTGGATTCCTGAGACTCCCTATCTGGAGGGGAAAAGTGAATCCAAGCCGGCTCGTTTGCCTGAGGCAGAGCTTGGAAACCCCGGGTTCCTGAAGGCGTGACCTTCCCCCTTGTCTGAGTGTGGAGGTGTGGTTCTCACACACCAATGAAGGAATGTCCTTGCTATCCCTTTACTGTGGAGCTGGCATTTACACCATTGCCTGGAGAAAGGCACCAATAACTAAGATACCTAGGCCTACTTCAGGGCTACCCATGTAAGACAAGGCTTTCTTCACAGAACAAAAAGGGAGAACCCCTGCCCAAATGACCTCAGGTAACCAGTGCCCACCCCAAACTTTCTCACAGTTCTCCCTGGGGGCCCCCTGGAATACAAGTACTTCTCTTTGAGCTGAAGTTCTGGAATCTTCTACTGCTTGGATCTTCATACTCTCCTGATATTGTTGAGAGGTCTGGCCACTAAAACTGGTAGACATGTCACCATCTGTCACTTCCATGGGGTCTTGAAGAAGGGACAGGCAGGTCTGCACCCCTGCCCCCAGGTCTGCAGGTCAGGCTGGGGTTGCTCCCTTCTGTCCTTCATTGATTAGGACATCCCATCCAGTTCTCCAGACCTCTGTGGACCCGCAGGGAGCTCTCGTGCCCCCTTTTCACCCAGTTGTGCAAGCCCCGAGCTCAGGGCCCCCTGTATCCTTCCTCATCGGCCGACAAAGAGGGATCTTCTATCCAAGCAGCCAAATCTGTTACGCCCCTGCGTGGCAACACTTTATTGTCTTTTTAATTGTTTGAAGCAATGTGTCCTTTGGATTTCTGGATATTAAATAAAAACCACTAAACCCCCGGCTGTGCTTTGATCAGACCCTCCTGGCAGACAGCAGGGACAGCGTGCTTGCAACAGCTCAAACGCGTGGCTTCTTGTGCCAGACATTCAGGCGGGAGACGAAGCTGGGGGTGTCACAATGTGCTCTGACTTACTCTAGTTATGAGTTCCGATACACCAGCTGGCCCCTGGCTCTTTGCAGGGCTGCTTCTCACACGTTTCCTGTCCGTTCTCCCTGCCCAGAGCTGGGGCTGCATCATTTCATATGGCCAGGCTGGCTTGAACTCTCTCTCTCTGATGCTACCAGGCAGAGGCTGAAGGAAGACACTGGTGAAGAGCAGAAGGCCTGGGGGATGGGCTCCCTGGCTCTCTCTGTGGAAGGAGTAGGAAATCAAAGCCAGCCTGTGATGGCAATCTCAACTGGGCATTTTGTACCCCCTCCCTTGAAGAAGTCCCACACTTCTGGTACATTTTCTCTACAGAGTGATGCTCACTGGGAAATCAAGAGTTCAAGGCCAGCCTGGGCTACATAGTTCAGGTAGCTTGAGCTATAGAGTGAGAGCCTGTCTCAAAACAGTATCCCCTACCCACAATGCCTAGCTGGCCTGGATAGCAAGTCAGTGATGCTATTTAAACAGACAGACTAGGGTTGAGAGATGGCCCATAGGTAAGTTGCTTGTTGGGTAATTGGGGAGACCTGAGTTTTAATCTCCAGCTTTATCTGCTGGGTGTGGTATTGGGAGTCCATGATCCCAAGTGGAGACAGAATCTCTGGAAACTCAGGGCCAGCTCTCCTGGTGAACACAGCATGGAACATCAGAGTTCCTGACAGCTAACAACTGAGGTAGTCCTCTGGCTGCTACACACATGCCATGACATTGGTGTGCCCTGATTCACAACATAAAGAACATGTGTGCATACACGTAGGCTCTTTTAAAAGACGAGCTAGAAATGACAAACTGTGGCTGGGAAGGATTTAGGCGTTGAATGGGCTCTTGGGCTCCAGCCCAGCTTTGTTTTCCAGTGACTGCTGGTAGGTTAATTTGCCAGAGCCTTCCAATTCTGAGGGAGAGAAACCAGCCATCTTCAGTACCATGTCCCTAGGCGATGTGTTGTAATGTCTAGATTGGTTCTCACAACTCTGAGCTACTAGCTTGTTGTGGAGGCTTGGCTTGCTACGGACATCCTACAGCTCCCTGGACAAGAAAGAATTAGTGTCCCCAAATGTTACTGTGCTCAGTCTGGGACACCCTGAGGTAAACTGCTGGTTCCTGGGGTAGTCTGTTCATCTCGACTTCTTTTGTACAGGCTTTATTTGTTACTATTAATGAAGGGGTAAAATAATCTTTCCTCCACAGCTGGGGCCACAGATCAGCCGGTAGAGTTCTTGGATACTCCAGATTTTTGTTAGGAATCTGAGACAAGAAGGGGGCTTTGAGTTGAAGAGCGTACCAGGCTACTTTATCAAACCACAACACTATATAATCACACACAATGGCATAGGTCTATAACAGCCTCAGCACCAGGGGCCTGGAGGCAGGAGGATCAGGAGTTCAAGATCATCCTCTGCTCTACAGTGAATTCAAAGCTAGCCTGAGCTACATGAGACCCTAAGGAAAAATGTGTGTGTGTGTGTGTGTGTGTTTGATGTCTTAGTTTGCTTTCTATTGCTGTAATAAACACCAGAACCAACTTGGAGAAGAAAGGATTCATGCCAGCTTATACTTTTACATGACACTTCTTCATTGAAAGAAGTAAGGCAGGTTCTAAAGAGGAACTGAAGCACAAGCTACAGAGGAATACTGCTTACTGGCTTGCTCTTCATGGCTTGCTCAGCTCTCTTACAGAATTCAGTGCCACCTGCCCAGGGGTGACACTGCTCACAGTGGGCTAGCCCCTGCCACATCAACTATTAATCAAGAAAATGTCCCACAGGCTAATCTGGTAGAGGTGTTTCCTCAGTGGAGCCTCTCTCTTCCCAGATGACTCTAGTTTGTGCCAAGTTGACTCAAGAATGTGTCAAGTTGAAAAAAAAAAACAACCCTAATTAGCACATACTAGATACCAGTGATTTGTGACCAGCTGTGACATGTGATCCTTCAGGGACCTCTGAATGGTTCTTCTCAGTGGGTCTTTTTCTGGGGTTTGGGAGGTGAGTCCTAATTGATCAGAGCCAGTGGATGGCCAGAGATGGCTGAGCTCTGGATCAGGAGACTGTATGGGTGACTTCTGGTAAACTAGGGTGACGGGGCACAGCAGTGTTTGAACATGTTTGGGAGCTCAAAGCCAGCTCAGAGGAGGACACAGAAATGAGGGCTCCCCAGGCTGCCCAGGCCTTTGTATCTCTTATTTCTCACAGAAATGTTTTGTTCCATTCTCCTGGGCTGACTATCTGTTGTCAGGTCCCTGGTGAAGCCCCCCAATTGAGAAGTTTCTTGGGGTCCCTCCTTCCTTTGTCACCCATCTGGGATTGTGGCCACAGAGAATTCAGACAAGGAAGGGGCCACATGCTGTGACCTGTGCAATTTTCCCCAGACTAGAGCTAGGACATTGCTATCCTGGGACAACCTGGGAAGGTGAGGCCTGTTGTGGAGGCCCCATCTTTGAGCTTCCGGAAGTTACTATCAACACCATCAAGGGTGGTCTTCGCACTGAGCAAGGTGTGGGGACCCCTATGTAGGCCCCACACAGAAGGAACTTTTTACTGAGCATCTACTGTGTATCACATTTTCTCATGAACGCCACATCTATGATGAGAGACTGTTGGAGTCTGGCCCCGTGTGCATCTCTCTCCGTTGGCCTTGGAACACCGCGACTCACTGGCTTTGTGAACTGACATCTCGAATGACACACAGTGCCTGGTGAACAATTCAGAGTCCGTGGTTGCTTGGGGTACTGTCTTGGTTTTGTTTCTGTTGTTATGACAAAACGTCTGAGACGGTAATTTATAAAACACAGAGGTGGGTTTGGCTCCTGGTCCTAGAGGTTGGGGAGTGTATTCTCCGGCGGTATTGACATCAGTTACGGACTTTCCGGGATGAGAGGGCAGAGCACATCTTATGGAGAGGCAGAATAAGAGTTCTAGCTTAGGTCCCCCTTTTTCTTACAGCAGCGAGCCTGAAAACCCCACTTTCAGAACTTCATCGGATCCTACTTCTCTCCCTTAAGCCCTGCCTTCAAACACCGTTAACAGTGACTGGGACCAGTCTCAACTTGTGAACTTTGGTAGAGGGACACATTCAGTCCACAGCCTGTTCAGGTTTTAGCCTATACTAGCACTGCTAGCAGGCTGGATTTGGTGGGGGGCAGGGAGGGCTGGTGATTGAGTTTCTCAACAGAAGGAAGTTGTGATATTAATTGGGCACCACTGTGCCCACAGCTCTAAAGCCAGGACTAGGACATCTCCACTGTCCACTGTCCAACATCCTGGTACACTCTGCACACAGGGAGCCTCCATGGACCCACTGGCTCAGAAGAACCAGGTGCCTGAGCTGTGGGCAACTACTGCTAGGGTCAGGTGTAGACCTTCTGTCCCCAGTAGGCAGCCTTGCAAACACAGGCATGGTATACATGGCCTTGCCTTGGCGTCCAAAGAGCCTCTATCACCAAGCACGAGACCTCCTCCTTAGCTCCAAGAGAAGGGTCAACCCCTACAATTTCATTTGGGAGGGATCGTCCTTAGATTTCTAGACAAGTAGATCTCAAAGGGCCACGGACTAGCATGAGGTGTCCCCATAAGACATCTGGAGCAGGGCTGCCCACTGTTGTCACGTCATGGATCTATAAATAGAATGATTAGGGCACACTGGATGGATAGATAGCCTCTCATAGGTAGCAATGACAAGCCTGAACACTCTGACTGTCCTGTGAACCAGGGGGTGCAATCCATCAGTACACTACAAGCCATGCGTGGGAAGCTTACCTGCTATGACTTGCCCACTGGCTCCTGTTGACTTGATAGCAGCCATAAGGGAGAAGAGCTAGGTGTCTCATTGATGATGTCATCTCTGCTGCAGCCTCTGTGTGTGTGTGTATGTGTGTTGTGTGTGTGTGTGTGTGTGTGTGTAGAGAGGAGAGAGGAGGAGAGAGAGAGAGAGAGAGAGAGAGGCAGTAGATGCACCCTTAGAGCTTCAACTTGCTTTTCAGATAGCAAAAGTGGAGATCTCAAGGCCCAGCTTTTTTTTTTTTTTTTTTTTTTTTTTTAAATACAAATACTTTACCCCTCCCCAGGGAAGCAAGCCATTCTATGGACCCTGGTCTGGGACTGGTTTGGTATGATCCTCTGTCTGGTGGCTTCCCTCAAGGCTGCTGGACTGGCTTAGCTTTCTCTGCTGTTGAATGAGTAGATCCTTAGTGGGTGGCCATCTGTTTCAGTGCCGGATCAATTGTCCACAGCCTGCTGGCTTTGGGCTACACCCTGTTGAACACGGCCCTGACCCTGCATCTTACCACAGCGCCCAAGCTCATTTCGGTGTTGGTTGATAGAAATGCTACAGTAATCCCCACCCCCTCTCTCCATGCCCTCAGGTAACACCCTTCCTGTGCTGACTCTTGTGATGGCAGTCTGGCTTGCTTCGCCCAAAGGGGCAATAACAAAAGTGACACTAAAGGAGATTTGAAGAGTCTCTGGGCTCCGTCTTCCCTGCTGGGAATGAAGGTCATGCAGTCAACAGCCATAAACCCTGCTTTATGGGAGCCTGGAAGTGAGGCTGTTATAATCAACTGTCAGTTGGCTACAGATGTGGAGAGAGCCAGTCAGGGTCACACTATCTAGCCCAGCCCTGCTCAGCCTACTCAAAACCATACAGTAAAGAGGAGGGCTACTGGGTTGAGCCTCCGGGCAGCTCTACAGGCTTCCAGACTCAATGATTCCTATGGCAGTTGTGAGCCTGGAGGTGTGAGGTTCTGGAGTCTGGAGGGAGGAGATTGGCATTCTCTGTAGAGCAGACACCTCAGATGGCTGCTGGGACTTTCCAAGGCAGGCAGGGTCTTTTTCTGTTGACCTAGAGTGGGGGCTCATGGTTACAAAGCCCTTCCCAGGATTTGGAATGTTCAGATCGTCTCTCTGTACACAATGCCCTGCCTTTCTGTGGGGACCTCATGGCCTGTGACTTTAGTCTGTGTCACAATCCCTGGTTCACAGGATGGATTGAGTTTCTACATTGTCTCTCAGCTGCATCTACCCTGCAGCCCTGACACAGGGACACCTTTAGCACCATCGTAAGTCTCCTTGGTGTGCTGACCAGAGCTCATCTGAGAGTGCAAAGCCTGGGCTGGTTCTTCCTATGTGTCAGACTGTCCAGGTGCCCCCAAGAGCAGACTACCACCATGTTGGAATAGCCCCACCCATGGTATTTTGTGCAGAAGCCCCAGTTGAACCAAGGCTTTGGACTCTTGGCTGCAAGTGATTCCCAGGGGTTATGACACCACATCTGTGGTCTCTCTCAGGATTCTTCTCTCTCATGGCTACTGGTTCTCATGCTTCTAAATCCACCAGAGCGAGAAGCCAACCCCCAATGCCTATTCCTAAAGACACACAGCATGCCAGTGAGATTGACAGCATAGTCTTTAAGGACCCAATCCAGTCCTAGAAAGTCTGCAGTGGCCATGAAAGGCTCAGGGGTGGGGTGTCACGCTGCAGATGGCTCCTGTCAATGAATGGCACCAACTGCAGAGTCAGCTCCTAGGGAGGAGCTGCCAGGGCCCGGAAGCTGTGGTGACCACTACTCTTGTTTGTTCTATCCATCGTTGTACCTACTCCTGTTCCCTGTCCTGATCCCCGTGGACCCCATTGCTGGTCTTTCTTGGGGAGGGGCTGTTGGCAGGGAAGTGTATGTGGTGGGTGTTGGGGGCATGTTCCTCTTTCTGTACCCTCTGCTAATCATCATGTGTGGCCATGTCCCTAGCTCAGCCTTTCTCCAGCAATTTCCTCTTTCTGGGTGCAATATCCATTGGTCACTTGTTTTCTGGGCTTCAGAGTCCCCCCCACCCCCACTGCCAAACTGGATACAGTGTCATTCCTTCTGGTGAGCCCATCTGGTGTTGTGTTTCCTTCATGAAACCATGGAACATACTCTAGTTTCCATGCTTGAATGTGCTGACTGCACGATCCAACACTGACTGCAGGGATCAGAGGGCTCAGAAACCATCCAGAACATCAGACCTGAGTTCTGGACTGAGCTACTGTGCCACCCTTCGGGAAATGGTGCCTCAGTGGAGGAGTCCTGGAGGCTTCCATGCGGCGGGTCCCACATACAGGAGAAAGATCTGGAGTTCCAATGGCTGGAAGCTTTGGTGACGGCAGGCCCCAATGATACGAGGAAGTCCTTGGTTCCAAAAGGCTTTATTGTCATGGCGGATGGTGGATGGATCTGGATGTACCCCCCTGAAACTCAGGGCAGACCTGAGTTAAATAGGGAGGGAGAAGTGGGAAAGGTCTGGGAAAGAATGCTTAATTGGCTCCGCCCTCTGACCTTCATTAGTATGTAAATCTCTAGGGCCTGAGGCCTGTAGTCACACCCTCTACCTGTGCACTTTGGGAGGGGCTGTAGTGGCCTATGTGACTGAACAATGTAGGTCCATGGAGATTAGACTGCTTGTCAGGACCCTGGGTTCTGGGGACGTGGCAGAACTCCTGCCGTTTCTCCCTTGGAGTCTCGGGGTTCCAGGCCCATGCCCAGCCAAGAACCAAGATACCCTTACCAGTCCCACACCACCCAACAACATGGATCCTGAGTGTGGCTGCCCTCCCACTTCCTTTGAGGGTCTGGGCCAGCTTGTATGTTCTCACACACCTTTGGGGCTGGCTTACCTACATCTTTGCTATCAGGTCAGCACTGCTGTGTTGCCCAGGTGAGGTGCAGAGCCAGCTCTCCCAACTGCAGCAGGTGGCAAGGGACAAGGGGAGGAGGGCATCACCCCTGCACCCATGCCACTGTTGTGTTTTTATAAAAAGGAAAAAGAAGCCAGGGGTATGTTTGGTGGAGGCGTGGTATTGTGTGGCGGAGGGTATGTCTCAGTGGGCATCCCTTCCCCCACAGGGACCAGCCACACAATGGTATAGTATAGAATAGAGTTTATTTAGGGTATGGGAAGGGAGTTGAGGGGGTAGTAGAGACAAAGAAAGGAAGGGGGGGATGGCCATGAGCATGTGCAGAAAGAGGGGTGGGGAACGGGTAGAGAGGGGAAAGAGGGTAAGAGAAGAGAGAAAGGCAAGCAGTCCCTTTTATAATGAGTCAGGCACACCTAGCCGTTGCCAGGTAACTGTGAGGCGGAGCCTAGAAGGAATGCCAACAGCCACCTCAAGGTAGATGAATGACAGGGCCAGCTCTCCTGAGCTCTCACCCTCAGGGCTGGCCCACCTGTGCTCCCACCACCAGGGTTGTCTCTGTTGTGCTGTCCAGTCGAGTCCAGGGCCCACTCTCCCAAGTGCTGCAGCTGGTGAGGGACAGGGCCAGCTCTCTGCTGCCTGTGGACAGCTTTTCTAACTGCTGGAGGTGGTGAGGGGTATGGAGTATCAGGACAGACAGTGGCAGTGTCAGCTCTTCCACACTCATCCCTTTGGGACCTGCTCACTCCACCACCACCACCAGGGCCAGCTCCACTGTGCTGCACAGGGCCGCTCTCTCTAGTGCTACCACCAGTGAGAGGTGGAGCCAGCTCTTCAGAGCTTCAGCCAATGAGTGGCAAGGCCAGTTCTATGAAGCCCCTGGATATCCATGTGGTCCCCTGTGGCTGTCTCGACTAGGGATGTCCCTGTGTCCTCTAGTGGTACTATGAGTGACAGACATTGACACTGACTCCTGTCACTGAGTAGTCATGGACCCAGACATAGCCCTCAGCTGCAGCTCAGGCTGGGACCTCACCATGGCCCAGGTGGCCAAGCTGGCCACTCATGGAAGGCTACGCCTCTCCACCCTCCAGTTTCCAGTTCCATCCCTCTTCACAATGCCCAGGCTGCTCCACTTCTCTTTCTCTCCCATCTATCTGTTCACCACATATTTGCACATTGTGGTGGCTCCCACTGAAGACTGGCCATGTGGATGGTGGCCCCTGGGTGACATCATCCATCCATACTTTGTGGCATGGTGACAGGCTGGTTTCTATGGCCTGCTTGTGCCACACATCTGAGGGCTGGTTTGTAAGTAGCACGGCTCTGCAGGTCTCTGTTTTCTTCCTCTCATGCTGGGCTCTATAGTGGTGGGCAGGCTGTGTGTCTATGGCCCACCCATGCTGTGGGGTGGAGGTCATGTCTGGGTGTCTTTCCCCACCTACACTGCATGGAATGATGGAACACAGGCCACACAGGTCTCTGTCTGTCTTTCTTCTCCCATGCTGTGCTGCCTGGATTTGATTTGATTTTTATGTGTCCCAGGCATAAGACAGCTTTGTCCACCAAGCCAGGCATCAAGCTAGGATGAACAAAGGACTGCCATCTGCTCTGTCCCTGATGGATTGAAGAACACCACTCCAACAAGGTGTCTCTTTGCCCAGTGCCAGGGGGATTTTCTTTTTCTTTTTTAAAGACAGTGTCTTGTGTACTCTTGAAGCCTAGGCTGGCCTTGAACTTCTGATCCTCAGGCCTCCAGCTTCTGAGAACTGGGTCATACATGTCAGCTACCATGCCTAGTTTATAAGGTGCTGGGAATTGAACTCAGGGCCTCCTGTGCTAGGCAGACACTCTTATCAATGAGCTATATCTCCAGCCTCCATCAGGCATCTTGTCATAGCAACAAGAAAAGAGACCAACACAGTCCTTTAAGCAATAATAGCCATCAGAATATGTTCATTGAGACCATTCTGTGCTGGGTGCTATTGTAGGCAGTGGCTTTTAATAGTGAGTGGGAAAGGTGGGCCCCTCCCTGCAGAGCTCCTGGTTTGATGGAGAGACAGCTCTCAGGTACCGGCCAGTGTCATCGGCTGATCCAGCATGGTTGCAGGCCCAAGCTTCTTGTACAAGACAAGGATGCTGTGGAAAACTTCCTACAGGAGGAGGTATGGAAGCTCATGCCAGGAATGAGTCGTGAGCCGTGTGAAGAGCTGAGCAGAGCTTACAAGACATGGGACAAGCTGTGTGACGTCAAAGTAAAAGCCTGTGACACCGGCAGAGAATAGGCAGGTGTCAGTGAGGTTTATGGGGAGAGGACGGGAAGGCTGGGGAGGCTGTGGAATGCAGCTTCTGGGTGCAGAGGCTTCGGGCTGAGACCTGTAGACTGGCTTTTATTTAAGAGCTGTTGGCTGGGTGTAGTGACTCCTGCCCGTAACCCAGCGTGTAAGAGATAGAGGCAGAAGAATAGGAGTTGAAGGTCCACCTCAGCTTGTGAGTTTGAGGTCAGCCTGGGCTACTGTCTTACAGTCAATCAATCAAGCAGGCAAGCAAGCAAACAAGCAAGCTTGGTTGGAGTGTAACTCAGAGAGAGCTCAGAGGTAAGTTGGGCATTACGAGAAAAAGGCAGTGAAGAGCTCACAGTTCGCTGTTGGAGCCCTACAGTTGGTTTTATGCTCAGACAGTGATTGTTTGGACACAGAGAGGCAGGAGCAGGGAGGGAAGTATGGGAGACCCCAAGATGCCAACAGTCTTGGAAGAGAAGGCACAGGGCAAGGCTGGGGTTCTGGCAGTCTTTCAGTGGATTTAGGGTACCTCGCTCACCAGCGACTTAGAGGAGGAAGCTGTCTGGAGCTACCAGGGTGGCAGAGGAAGTGAACAGAAGCCCTGCCTTCCACCTCCGGACTGACTGACACGGAACCTGTCTCTGTTGGGAACCTGCTCACCGTCTGAGCTAGTGAGCTCCATTTCCTGGTTTGAAAAGAAGCAGCCGGTGAGTGCATCTAGTCTTCGGCCTGTGAGATCCCTGAGTTATTAGAATCTTCTACCTGTTTCCATGCCCGGGTACTGGCTCTCAGAGAGGAAGGTGGAGAGGGAGTTCCTTAGATAGGAACCCAGAAGCACATCTCAGCTGGGACCTCACAGTAAGGGGGTCTGCCAAAGGGGAGCCCCGAGTCCGGCCACACTGCTGAGGCCATTACATCATCTTACTGAGGAGCTGCGAGAGCCATCCCCACAGAAAGGCTCTGACTACCTCCCCCATAGCCGGAGCATTTCAGACCTGGGCCCCTCAAGCTTACTGCGAGAGAAAGTTGAGTTCCCACCAGAAGAAACTGTTAGGGGGGGGGAAAGGGGACCCACCTGGGGGGGCACCAAGGCAGTTGAAGTCTGTGTGTATTTGGATGGAAAGGGGGTCAGCCTTCCCCGAAAAGTTGCATCGGGCCAAGGGGAAAAAAAATTTGATGGCTAAGTCACCCAGCCTGAGGGGGAGGAGGGGGGGCCCGGGTTTCCCAAACCCAAAACCCATCTTCTTCCCTTGTTCATTTTGGGGTTTGGGCCCCTTCCAGGGGTCTGTCCATTTGCTCCGGTTTTCGGGTAGAACTCGTTTCCCAAGGGTTTCAGTTTGGGGTGGGGTCTCAGGCCCCCCGTCCCTCTTTTCCCACAATCTGGGCTTCCTTGTTTTAATTTTTCCCGGGTTTTACCCCAGACCTCAAATTTGGGGTTGGGCCCCAAAACAAAGGTGAGGGGCATAAGGGGAATCAAAGGTGGCCCAGAACAAAAAAAATTAAGGGGGAAGGGGGAAAAAAAAAGTAGGTTAGTAACCAAAGGGGGCCTTAAAATTTTAAACCAAAAAAACAGGCTACCGGGGGTGGGGTGGGGGGATGGGATCGGGGTGGGTGGGGCTACTTCTGCCCGGGGAACATAAGAGGGGGGGGTTTAAAAGAAAAAGGGTTTGGGAGAAGGATAAAAGAGAGGAGGGAAAGAAAAAAACCCCAAAAAGCCCGAAAAAAAAAAAAATTTGAAAAAAGGAAAAAAAGAAAGAAAAAGGGGGAGGGGAAAAAAAAATTTTAAAAAAAAAAAAAAAAGGGGGAAAAAAAAAAAAAACAGAAATTTTTTTTAAAAAAAAAAGGGGGAAAAAAAAAAAAGGGGGAAAAAAAAATTTGAGATTTAAATTTTAGGGGGAAAATGAAAAAAAAGAAAAAGGGGGGGGAGGGAAAAAAATTTGGGAAGGGAAAAAAAAAAAAGGGAGGGCCCCAGGAAATAAAAAAAAGGGGGAAAAAAAAAAACAAAAAAAAAAAAAAAAAACCAGAAAAAAAGGAAAAAATTAAAAAGGGGGGGGGAAAAATTTAAAAGAAAAAGGGGAAAAAAAAATTAGAAAAAAAAAAAGGAAAAAATTACTTTTTAAAAAAAAAGGGGGGGTGGGGGGGCCCCCTTTTTCGGTTGCCCAAACCCCCCCAAAGGGGAAAATTGGGTTTCACCAAGCCTGGTCTTGCTCCCCCCAAGGGGGGCCCCGTTCTAACCCAGACCCCCAAAATGGGGCCCTTTGGCTTTTCCCCCGGGGGCCCCCCCCCCCAACCTTCCCCAAAAATAAAGGGGACTGGTTGGTTTTTGCCTTGGGGGCAGAAAACCCCTTTTTTCTTCCAAACGGGAAAAAGAGATTCCTCACACTTTTTGAGCTCCCGGAGGGGGTGCCCCCCAAATTTTAGAGGGCTGGTTGGTGGAAGAGGTTTTTTGGGGGGGGGGAAAGTTTTTTTCTAGTGGGCAGGCGTTCTTACCCCTGGTTTTTTAAAAACATCTACAAAACTAAAAACCTACCCCAAAACAACTAAAACAACTTACTATCCCCCCAAAAACCCCTACCTCCAATTTCCCCTACCCTACCACCCCCACCCCCCTTTCTCTACCACCTATCACCCCCAACCTTTCCAACCCCCCCCCAATATTTCCCCCCCACCCACCCTCTTTTCCCCTTTTCCCTTTCCCTTTTACAAACCCCCACCGGCCAGGCTGTTTACCCTTAAAACTTCCCTGTTGCTGTGAGAAACTATCTTGACAAAAGGAACATAAGAGAGGGAGGCTTTCTTTAGCTCCCACTTTGAAGGCACAGCCCCTTCAGAGGGAGCAGGAGGCCGCTGGTCAAACTGTATCAGAAGAGGAGCGACAAATGAGGCTTCAGCTCGCTCTCTCCATTTTCACCCAGCCCAGGACCAGCCCATGGGACGGTGCTTTCCTTCCTACACTGAGGGGATCTAGGCATGGCCAGAGCCTTGCCTATCAGGTGAGCCGAGATCCCGCCAAGGTGAAAATGAGGATTAATCACCACAGCCTGGTAGCTTGTCTACCCCTGCAAGGCTTGGTTGGCTTCAGGTGTCTCACACCAGGCCTCACTCCTCACACTTGGTTGGCCCTCTGTGTCTTGTCCAACCAGAGTTGGACTCCCACCCTCCATCTCTCCCAGACTGAATGAAAGAGTGAGCACATGGTTGAGTCTTGACCTTGGGGACAGTAATGTACTCTCCTGTCTCTTCCAGGGAAGGCAAGGAAGAAGATGGAGTCAGAGTTCCTCTACGACTTGTTGCAGCTCCCAAAGGAGGTAGCTCAGCCCACGGAGGAAGAGCTCTCACGAGGTGCTGGTCCTGGTGGGACAGAGTTGTTGGATCAGGAGAGGGAAAGAATGTGTGGTTAGCTCATTAGAATGGGACAGGCTGTATCTGGTGACCACCAGTGTATCCATCCATACAAACATACATACATACATACATACATACATACATACACACACACACACATACATACATACATACATACATATATCTATCCACCCATCCATCCATCCATTCATTCATCATCCATAATCCACCACTCATCCATCCACCACCCATCCATTCACCACCTATCTATCATCTAGCCACCATCCATCTATCCACTATCTATCCACCATCCATCACATCCATCCACCATCCATCCATCCCTCCACCATCCACCCACCCATCATCTATTCTCTATTCATCTTGTCCACTCACTCATCCATGAATCATTCATACCTTCATCCACACACCCATCCACACATTTGTCCCTCCCTCTCTCCCTTTTTCTTCCCTCACTCCATATTCCTTCACTAGCTCACTCACGTTATCAGGCCAGCACATGGCTGCAGTGTTCTATGTCTCCTCCCACCAGGAGTGGGCATGTTCCTGAGTTTGGGAGATGAAGCAAGTCACATAGCAGGTTATAGTTTATGAGCTTGGGCAAGTCAGCCCCATTTCCTGATTCAGTTTCTTCATGTTCATTGAGATCAGCTGACCCACAAAAGTCCCTCTGGACCTGATGCTTTGTTGGTTCAACAAATTTAAAATGTGGAGACCCTGCTGACCAAGGCAGGAAGGAAATGGGTGGATGATGGATGGATGGATGGATGGATGGATGGTGGATGGTGGATGGATGAATGGATGGATGGATGGATGGATGAATGGATGGGTGGATAGATGGACGGATGGATGGATAGATAGATAGATAGATAGATAGATAGATAGACGGATGGATGGATAGATAGATAGATAGATAGATAGATAGATAGATAGATAGATGGCCAAGACAAAGTGGGCATAGGGGGCCTCAGTGATCCACCCTGACCAGAGCTGCTTGGCAGCATAGGTGATGCCCACCTCGGCCTGGCATGCCCCTTGCTTTCTTGGGTTGTTTTTCACTCTAGGCAGGGTTTCTAAAAGATGCTACACATCTGATCCATAGCTGTCAGGGTAAGGGGTGACCTCTGAGTTTAAGTGTGCACTCCCAGTGTGAAGTGCTCATGAGGAAATGTGAATGAAAGGCAGGACTAGGCTCCACTGGGGGCCTGGGATCAGTGGGTGACCTGAAGGGAGGTAGCTGTTAAGGGCCCTCAGGATTCTCACACATGCTTCCCACTTCTGCTTCCAGGAGGAAAGAAGAAATATCTGTCGCCCAATTCTAAGAGGAACCCCAAGTTTGAAGAACTGCAGAAGGTATGCCACCATCTCCAGTCCTGAAGTCTCTGGAGCCAGGCTTGGTGCTTCTGACTTTTAGACACCACACTCCTGTCCACACCCCATCCCAGCACTACTCCCCTCCATTCCAATAACACACCCCTTCTTTCTTCCGGAAAGCTCTGTGTTTCTACAGCCCTCTCTTGGAGGCAGCCTAGGCTTTATAACCAAGTGCCCATTGGCAGCTCTTGCCATCACCCAATTCCCAGGTTTAGGTGTTTGCTACAGCGATGGCAACTGTCAGGTACCGAAACCTCACGTACCAGGATGATAGCTCCTCAGGACTCAGGCAGGTGTCTAGGAGATCTGGGGTGGGGTGGGGTATCTTTGAGAGCTCAGAGCAGGTTCCAAATGACTAGGGAGATCAGGGAGAACTTTCTGGAAGAGCTACCACTTGACCAAACCTTGAAGAGCAGGTAGGAGTTGCTGACCTGGCCAGGTGATTCCTAATCCCTAATCAGCGGTCCCTTGTGACCAGCAGGTGCTGATGGAATGGATCAACACCACACTCCTCCCAGAGCACATCGTGGTCCGCAGCCTGGAGGAGGACATGTTTGATGGGCTCATTCTGCATCACCTGTTCCGTAAGCAGCAGCTCAGGTCCCACCCCACCGCACCCGTGTTTCCTAAGCAGCTGCTCCCGGGGATTTGAAGCCAAGTGCACCTGCCTTGGCCCCCCACGAATGGCTTTCCGTACCACCACAGCCCTAGATGAAGGGGACCCTCTATGGCATTCTAGATTGTCAAGCTGAGGAGGGGGAGACCCTGCCCACACTCGGACATGGCAAGGCAGAGCTGTGGTTCCAACCAGTGGCTACTGTTTGTGCTGCCACGCCTTCTGCAGCACTGTGACCTCGACAGCATTTAAGAAGTGTCTGATAGCTTTAGGAACTGGAGCATTGACTGTCTCTGACCTTAGAGTGTCCTGTGCTGCTGGATGGACCCAGGCTATCCTGGCTGAGACCTTCCAGAGGCAGATGCAGGGGTGGCCCCAGGGTGCCTGGAAGTGATATCCAAAGTCAGGCCAAGTTCCTGCCTCTGGCTGGTTTTCCTACCCATGTCTGGTCTGCAGATGTCTTGTGTAAGGAAAGGGGTCCTGAAGCAGTAGGGCCCAGAACCATATTTCCAGAGCCTGCCCAAGCCACAATTCTATAGAGCTTAGCAGACAGGCTCCAGAGTGATCCTCCGGCCTCCACTGAGGCTTCTGGGTACTTCTCAGGGAGCAGGCACTGTCAGCTTTCTGAACAGCTCACTACTATTCATTCCTCTCCCTGGCTATGGGTGAGGCCAAGGCTCCCAGACACAGAATGACATACCCAGGCCTCAGTGGAGAAAGCAGGGTTGGCATAGCAGCCTAGGAGTGTAGTGTTAACCACTCAGCCATGCTGCCCTGTGGGAATGGCATGGCCACCACAGGGCAGAGACTGAGGTGTGGGTAGAATGGTCAAGGTGAGGTGGGCCAGAAGGGACGGCTCAAAAGGTTGCAACCTGCTCACATACATGGTTCATGTCCCCCTTGGCACCCCCATTTCTTATGTGGATGGGGGTTCTTTGGATGATGAGTATGTTTGATTGAGGCTTCTGGGGTTGCCCAGGGCTTAGCACCATATACCCATAACTCCATGTACTCTAAGTGCTGCCTGGGATTATTCTCATAGACAGTCTCTGTGACAGCCACTGGGCCCACTTCCTGGCCCTGACTGTCCTTTTGCTCTCAGAGAAGCTGTCATCCCTCAAGCTGGAAGTGGAGGAAATCTCTCTGACCTCAGCCAGCCAGAGGCGCAAGCTAGGGGTCCTCGTGGAGGCCATCAACCAGAGTCTGCATGTTGAAGAGCGACAGGCCAAGTGGAGTGTGGAGAGTATGTGGGGCTGAGCCAGGCCTGGGTTCGTGGGTGTGTGGAGACCATCTCTGCTGACTGCTCACTTAACTGATAAATGACACACTCATCTGCCTATGAACCATCCGGGGCTAGGAAGGACGCAGGGGCCTCAGGAAGAGCCTAGAAGGATCACAAGCTGGATATGAAGCCAGGTGTCTGGTGGAAGAGAAACTAGCCTACACGCATGGTCCTGGAGGGTACCACTGCAGCCAGTGTAGTACAAGGATAATGACTTCCCAGAGATACGACCACTGCTGAGTTTAAAAACACACCACACTTCTCAGCCTGGTCGAATGGAACTCAGACCAGCCTCATTCATTCTCTGCCTGTTAACAAACGAGAATGCTACCTGTCCATGATTCCCACCCACCCCTGAGAGAGAGAGAGAGAGAGAGAGAGAGAAGAGAGAGAGAGAGAGAGAGAGACAGAAAGAGAAGAGAGAGACACACACAGAGACACACACAGAAAGACACACACAAACACAGACACACACACAGAGAGAGAGAAAGAGACACACACACAGAGAAACAGAGAGACACACACTGAGAAACACAGAGGGGGAGAGAGAGACACACACAGAGACACACACACAGAGATACATACACACACAAAGGGAGAGAAGGAGAGAGACATACACAGAGACACACACAAGAGACACACACAGAGAGACACACAGAGACATACAGAGAGAGAGGGAGAGACATACACACAGAGACACAGAGAGAGACACACACACAGAGGGGGAGAGAGAGACAGAGAGAGAGAGAGAGAGAGACAGAGAGACAGAGACAGAGACAGAGACAGAGAGAGATTCTGTTCTGACCTCAGTGGCTTGCACAGGACAATTCTGAGGGTGGCTACAGGTTTTGGTGGCCCCTCAGCTCTGACTTTCTGTCCTCTCCTCTCTAGCCATTTTCAACAAAGACCTGCTGGCCACCTTGCATCTCCTGGTGGCCCTGGCCAAACACTTTCAGCCGGAGTTGCCCCTCCCAGACAACGTCCAGGTGGAAGTCATCCATATTGAGGTATTTGCTGGGCGGTGGAATGGGGCCGGTCATCTGAGAACATTGCTCCATGCCACTGTGTCTACATGGGACCATTGTGTGGGAGTGACTCCAGGGGGCTATGAGGAACGTTATCATCATGTCAGAACAGCAGTTGGGGGCTAGGTTGACAGAGACCCAGGAGGGGAACAGGAGGGCCCTGGCCAGCAGCCAGCTCTAATGGGCAGAGGCAGGTATGGGCACACCAGTAGGGAGGTCAGTGGTGCCACCGTAGTTCCTGGGGCATAGGTAACCATCTTTCCATGGCCACCCTCTGGAAATGTCTTCTGTTTGTCACCCACGACCACATCCTGTCTCCTTTTCTGAGAAACCTTTGCTTTTTGGCAATGATAGCTTGTGTTCTATGGTGTGAGTGTGTGTGTGTGTGTGTGTATGTGTGTACATGTGTGCATGTATGTGTGTATGTGTGTATATGTATATATGTGTATGTTATGTATGCAAGTATATATGAGTGCATGGATGTGTATCTGTGTATATGTGTGTATGTGTATATATATGTATGTGTGCATGCATGTGTATGCATGTATGTGTGTGTACATTTGTGTGTATGCATATGCATGTGTGTGTATATATGTTTATGTGCATGAGTGCATGTGTGTATGTGTGGTATGTATATGTGTATATGTATGTGTCTGTGTTCCTTCTACTCACCTTGTACACCCAGCTGTGTTCAGCAGCCTGGTCAAACTCATTCCCACTTTTCCCAAGCTTTTGCTGAAAGTTCAGTACTGAGCCTTTTCATGACTTTCTCACACTTCTGTAAAGCACAGGTAAGGCTGGCAGACAGCTCAGCAGGTAAAGGCGCTTGCTGTTAGGCCAGACAATCCAGTTCAGTCCCTAACACCATCATGAGAGAAAGAGAATTGAGTCCTGAAACTTGTCTGTGACCTCCAGATGTCAACTATGGCATGTGTGTACTCCCCCACATACGTGTCGCGTGTGCACAACATGCACACTAAAAAATAAATGGGAAAAAATCAGAGGTGACCATTAATTTGTCCATATCAACACATATTCACACACACACACACACCACACACACACACATATCACACACCGTGCACACACACATGTACACACATGTGCATATGCACAGAGGACTCTAGGGTGTTTCAGGAATGAGGCATCTGTAGTGCTATCCTCATAGGTTCAGTGATCACAGAGAAAATGGACAGCGAAGCTACTTCATAGCAGCATCCTGTGACGGGGCAAAGCAGACCACACTAGGTCCTTTTCCTCTCTGACCCTGTGGACTTGGATCTGGGGCTCTGGGGGTCACACAGTTCTTCCCCTTTCCCTCTTGTAGAGCACCAAGACGGGTCTGAAGTCAGACAAACAGGTGGAGCAGCTCACAGAATGCAAGTGAGGATGGGCAGAGCTTTAGCTGGGTGCGGGTGCAGGGTGCTGGGTCAGGGGATCCCTCCTCGTGCCTGCTGACTTTCAGCCCCGAGCAGGCTGCAGGGACCTCCAGCCGAGGACATCCTCAGCCATGCAATATCCAAGTGTTCTGAGGTGTGTGCATGCGGGGCGGGGTTGCCAGCCTCTTAGCCTTGCTTTCCGCACCCGAGGTCTCTGCTCCTCCCCTGCCTTGATTGCACATCTCCTTGCCACCTGCTGGTACCAAGCTTGTTACATTAGGCCATGGGAGGACTGCGGACTTTTTGCTAACTCTTTGATTGCTTTTCTGTCTCCTGCAATTTCTCCTCTAGCTCACACGAGGACCAGCCTTCACGTGAGTAATTTATCAAGGAAGGAAACCATTCCCTTCTGATGGGGTCGAAGCGGCTGTGATGGAGGGGCTCTTTCCACTGTGGTCTATTACTTTTCTGTGACAGGATCTATTCATGAATTTGTCCTTCCTTCTGTTTGCCTGGCCTTTCTCTACTTGGTGTTATTTCCTCATCTCAAACACCTGGTGAATGATGCCTGCCAGCCTGGGTCATTTTTACAGGTCAAAGTGGGGGATGGGCACGTATCTCAGTGTCTGCTGTGGGATCCAGGGGTGGGAAGGTAGAGGGATGAATACTTGGGTAGATATATATCTGACTGGCTTGTCTATAGATGGATGAATGTATAGATAGTTAGGTTTTGTGTGTGTGTGTGCATGTGTGCGCCTGTGTGCACACATGTATAAATGATGAATGCATACTCACATATATGAATGATGAATATGTTTGTATGATGAGTGGATATATGTATATTTATTAATGGACGGATGGATAACTTGTTGGGTAAACATATAACTGGATGGATGAATAAATGGTTGGCTAGATAAATAGCCAGATGTATGTATGTATAGATAGATGAATGGGAGGATGGCTAGATGGGTGAAGAGATGGTTAAATAGATACATATCTGGATGCATGGGTGAATGGATTGTATATAAATGAATGGATGTATGGTTGTATAGGTATATGGATGGGTGAATGGGTGGATCGTAGAAAGACAAGTGGGTGGGTAGATTAATGCATAACTGAAAGAAGGGATTGTAATGAATACGTAGGTGAATAGTCGACTTGATCAACCGACTGAGGAAGAGATAAATGAAAGGAGTAACGTCTGGTCAGTGCCCCAACTGGTGAACTGCTTGTCACGCCAGCAGCAGCCATGGCAGTGCACACTTACCACTGTGAGTGCCACGTGTGCCGACCACGCTCACAGGTTACCTCTTTTAGTCTCACCACCAGCTAGAGAGGGGGGAAACTGAGGCGCAGACAGGTTACAGCACCTACCTACTCAAGCTTACAGAGCTATGAGTGACGGGGCTAGTGGCATTCACCATCATGACCGTTCTGCCCTTGCTGTGAGGGCTCTGGGTCTGTCCTCATAGGAATAGTATTAAGTACTAAGTACCCAACCACATAACCATCCATCCATTCATAAATACACATATATCCACCCACCACACATATCCATCATTTGTATGTATATATGTATGTATGTATGTATGTATATATCTTCACCCATCATTCATACATGCATGTACTCACACCCAACCATTTATGCATTCATCCATAAGCCAGTCAGATATATATCTATCCAATTAGCCATCCCTCTATCTTCCCACCCCCGGATCCCACTGTAGACACTGAGATGCGTGCCCATCCCCCACTTGATCTCTAAAGTGACCCAGCCTGGCAGGCATCATTCATCGGGTGTTTAAGATGAAGAAATTGAAGTACAGAGAGGGAAGCCTCTCACAGCCAGGGAGCCGTGTGTTCCAAACCCAGGCCTGCTTCATTCGGGAACCCGAAGATCTAGCTGTAGCTCCCGTGGGACTGGTTGTTCTGAGAAACTTTTGTGTGAAAACATTCTGTTTGGCGCAAAGATAACAGCGTCATAATGAACTGTTTGTCACTCTGGTCTGCAGAGGACGCCTTTGATGAATTATTTAAGCTGGCTCCGGAGAAAGTACACGGCGTCAAAGAGGTAGGGCAGATCAAAGTTTCCCACTCCCATCACCCACCTGCCTGTGATGAGTCGGGGTGATGGGGGAGGGTACAGTTCCCACCCCATGTCTGCTGGGTGCTGGGTGATGGGGGAGGCCTTCTGTCACTCTGTGTTAGAAGGAGGCGTGAGGGTCCGCAATGGTTCTGAGACCTTTGCTCTTCTGTCTTAGGCCATCGTGAGTTTTGTCAACCAGAAGCTGGAGCGCCTGGGCCTGTCTGTACAGAGTCTGGACACCCAGGTGGGGACACTTCTGGGTCTCCATGCAGGGATGGAGACCTGAGGGCTCCTGAGCCCCAGAAACTCCCTTGTGTGACTGGAAGTGAGCTGTCACTTCCAGAGATCTCAGAGCCCTCTCTAGTGGGGTGTGCTGCTGCACGCAGCATTGGCAGAAGGAACCCCTGGAGACCCTAGGGAAGGGGGCTGTGGGAAGCCGTGAAGGCTGAGCCACCTCTCCCGCAGGCTTCGTTGTTACCCATTTATCAGAATGGCTTCTGGGACACAGGATATCTAGGTCTCAACCTTCCTAATGCTGCAACCCTCTAATACAGTTCTTCATGTTGCGATGACCCCCAACCCTAAAATTATTTCATTGCTTCTTCGTAATTGTGATTTTGCTACTCTTATGATTTATAATGTAAATTATCTGATACATAGCATATCTGATCAGTGACCCCCAAAGGGGTCAGAACTCACAGGTTGAGAACTACTGCTTTAGGACATGCTACCACCAGAGTGAGGGTCCTCCCCTGCAATTGTGTTTATTAGATGTAGCAGTGAGGTTCATGATGGGGCCATTTTTTTAGACTGGTGCCAGGGGTGTTTAGAGGAGCTGGCACAGCCCTGCCATTGGTGCGCTCCGTCTCCACCCCTGGAGCCCTCACAGCTTATCCCACTGTGACAACACAAACTCAATTGTCTTAAGGGACAATTAAGGTGGAAGCAGAGCCCCGCAGATCCGAAGCCCCTCATCTAGCCATGACCTTCACTGAGATCCTGCGTCTCCAGTGTTTCCACAACACAAGGTGGTGGAAGCACAGAGATCTGACATTGCCTGGGCCAGGCAGGGTGGTGACAGGGTCTGATGGACCCTAGGCAGGCCTTCCTGGACTGTGGATATCAGCCGTGTCTCAAGGCCTATACAGAACCTGATTACAAAGGGGACCAAACAGGAAAGTGCTTAGTACCTGCTCTGTCTGGAGCAAAATATTCTCTGCCATCAGCTCTGCAACTCCCCCATCTCAAGTTCCCCCTCCATGTGAGAACTCATAAAGCCCCATTCAATAGATGACACTATTAAAACACAGAGAGGCTAAGTAACTTACCAAAGGTCACACAGCAATTAAGTGGTAGTCCTAGGATTTGGACAGAGGCAGTTGAGGCCCAAGTATACGCTTTAGCAACTGCACATAGTGGGTGGCCACATGAGCTTTGTGAGGGCTGTGGCAACATGGTGGGGTGAACACAGACTTCAGAGCCATAATGTGTTTTCATCTTGTGCCTGCCACTTGGTGCCCTTGGACTCTGAGGGTATGTCCACATTGGCTGTGTGACTTTGGGTGATTTACTGAACTTCTCTGAACTTGAGGCTCCTTGCTTTATAAACTGGGAGCAATTCTACCTCATGGATTGGGGGTGGGGAGCATTGCTATTTAGTACATCATGTCACCTAACTCACTGTGGCTTTCCTGAGCAACATACCCATCTCTGACTGTATTTTCTGTGGGTAGACATAGCAGATAGTGCAGGTTTGCAGTCCACTTCCGACATCCTTCTCTCCAGCAAAACAAGAGTCAATGAGCAAGGAGGGTAGGCATGTTGGGATGGTAGAGGAGGCCTCCGAATTAGGTTTCCCAGCAACGTTTGGGGACAGCAGCAGAGACGCTTCCAAGCCCAAACTAATAACATCAGAACAGACTTAATCAGGGGAAATTCCATTAAAGACAGAACAGCGTCTTTCCACAGCAAAGAGATTCAGCAGGATTGCATTAGCATTTGACGTGCCCACTGCAGCGTTATCTCAGACCGTGCAGACAGAACAGACAGAAATATTAATGGGCCCGTGTATTTCTCTTTTCCTTTCCTGATGGGAGAGTTTTATACTAACTCTCTTTTCACACACACGTCTGTAGTCCATGGAATAACTTGTCATTTAAAAATAGACACAATGGGGGTGGCGGTGGTGAAAGGTGCCTCCAGCTGGTGTCGTGCTTTCCTGGAGAGCCAGACTCCTGGGGTGTGGTGGCACACATGTCTTTTTTATATGTATGAGTGCTTGCCTGCATGTGTGTATGTATGACATATGTGCTTGATTACCAAAGGGGCCAGAAGAAGGTATTGGACTCCCTGGAACTGGAGTTACTGATGCACTGGGCTGCCGAGTGAGTGCTGGGAACCAAACCCAAGTTCTGTGTAAGAGCAGAGAGTGGCCTTAACCACTGAGCCGTCGCTCCAGGCCCTGGCACATATTTTAATCCCAGGACTAGGAAGGCAGAGACAGGAGGATCCCTGGGGCTTCCAGGCCAGCCAGGCTAGCCTACTTGACAAGTCCCAAGCCAGTGAGAGACTGTTCTTCCCACATCCAAATAGGCATACTATTTCTAAGGAATAATACCTTAAGTTGTCCTTTGGCCTTCATATGTACCTGCATATATGTGCACCAGTGTCCATACATACATGCGCATACATGAACACCAGACATACACACACACACACACACACACACACACACACACATGAGGGGGGTGGAACATGAGGCTACTCCATAGTACGTTTGGAGACAGCTTTTTTAATTGAATGTATTCTGAGAGCCAGGCAGCCCACAACTGCTTCATGATAACCCCAAGATGGGAATGCCAATCCCATTTCTCAGAAGGAATGTGAGGCTCAGAGAGGTAGCGTGACTTCTTTCAGCTTACACAGCATGGAAGAGGCAGAGTGGAACCCGTCCCATGTCAGTGTCCCTCACACCACAACCCTGGTTCATTTCTTTTGTTAGTTCCTTATATGCCACTGTAATAAATGCCTAAGAGAAAGAGGAAGGTCTATCTTGTGCACAGGTTCATCTGTGGTCTCTTTGTTTGGCCCCACATGCTTGGGCAAAATATGATGGGGCCAGGGTTGTCTGGTGGGAGACAGCTGTTCACATCATGGTGGACAGGAAGCCGAGAGCCCAGCAGGAAGGAGCCAGGGAGATTGTAGCCACTAATCTACTATACCCAGTAATCTACTTCCTCTAGCCAGTCCCTACCCCATAAAGCATCCAAAACAATGCACCAGCTGGGGCCCAAGTGTGCACAGTGTGCTATGGGGATAACAGACTGAAACACAACCCCTGTAGTTTGCAGATGGTGTCATCCTGCTCCTGCTGATTGGACAGCTGGAAGGCTTTTTCTTGCATCTGAAGGAATTCTATCTTACTCCCAGCTCTCCCACGGAAATGGTAAGCTTCCAAGGTCTTCCTCCATGGATTTCTGGGGGGGGGGTGGTAGATTTATGCCATTGGCCTATATTCTTTGTTCAATTCCAAGCAATGAGCAAAGTGGAAAGTTTGTTCATATGCCTGTCTACCCATCCATCCTCACACCCATTCACCCATCAACCTACCCATTCACCTACTCGGTCACCCACCCACTCATCCACCCATCCATATGTTCATCCATTCATCTATCCACCCACACATTCATTGACATCATCCACCTACCTAATCCACCCACCAGTTAATCTACCCATACACTCATCCAACATCTATTTACCTGTTTATACATCCCCTATACATTTATCTACTCATCAATTGACTTATCCATCCATCCACCCATCATCAATCCATCTATCCATCTATCCATCCATCAATCTACCCACCGACCACAGCCACAGGTTATTAGCTGGAGGCTGGATTCCAGTGTTTCTCTTTAGAACAGCCTCCCGGAACTGACGTTTTTGTCAGGTGGCATTTGATTGCAGAGTAGATGCAAGGGAGTCAGTGTTCAATTTAGAGTAAAGTTAGGAATAGAGAGAGAGGCGGTCATTTGCTCTGCAGAAACCAAAGCACCAGAGGCAGGAAGCTATGGCTGGCTTCACTCCCACGTTCAATTTTCTCTCTCAGGAAGACTGGAACGCACAGCCTGGGTCCTGGCCTTCCTTGGCTCTGCAGAGCATCGAGTTCTCTCTTCATCATCTCAAACTGCTCAGAAGCAAAGGACAGGCTTGGGAGGGTGGATAGGGGCAGGAGCAAGAGTGGGGGTGGGGGTGAGGGAGCAGGCTCCACAAGTGCGGAGCCTGGCTAGATCTTTGGCTTATGAGCTTTGAGGAGGAAGAGTGTGCTAAGGGGAGCCCCATGTTCTCTGAGTCACTCATACACATCCTTCAGCATGGACTCTCTGAGAGCAGGTGCTATTCCAATTCTGGGCTTTGTGCACGGCCTGCCCACAGTTGAGGGTCAACACATATTTTTAAAATATGCGAGTTGATGGGCCTGGGCAGATGGCTTAGTGTAGTTGCTGCCAAGCCTGACGACCTGAGTTTGATCCCCAGAACCCATGTGGTGGAAAGAGAGAACGGACTCCCGAAAGTCGTCTTCCGACCTCCACACACATGCTGTGCCACACACGCTCCTCCATAAATAAATAAATGTAAAAATAAAGTAAGAACAGTGACAGGCCAGGGCAGCCACACAGACATCTAACATTCCTGTCACAGCCAGCTCCCAACCCATGATGTCACAACCTGCTTCAGTCCCTGCGTGGGACTAAGCGAGGGGAACAATGGTAACTGCTTAGCTCAGGGCCCAGAGAGGAGGGAGCCAGTGGAAGGAACTGTGGAGTAGGAAACATGATGGTTGGTGTACGCTTGCAACTCCAACTGTTGGAAAGGCTGAGGCAGAAGGATCACAAGTTTGGGGTTAGCCTGGGGTATAGAGTGAGATCGAACCCAGCCTGGATAACTTAGTGAGACCCTGCCTCAAATTAAAAGTAGATACAAGTCTGGGCACATAGCAGTAGAGTGGGCATGAGAACCCCTGCAGCCCATCCTCAGAAGTGCGTGAATGAAGGATTTCTCAAAATTGGCCACATGGGGTAAAGTGACAAATGGAGTCTGTGGCCTCAGGGAAATATAAATCCCCTTGGAGCTTTTGACATACAAGGGTGTATTCAAGGCTCCGAGAGGTCCTGCAGTGAAGGATCTAAGACTCTGCAAAACCATTTGGCCACAGACACCCTCTCCCTTGACATCCCGGATCACTCTTTGGAGATACTGGCTTGTCAAGAGCGCACACAGCAGAGCAGAGGCTAGACCTTCCTCTTACGTTATTTACTTCCTGGGCAGCCTACAAGCTGCACTCCTGAGGAGAAAGTGTCAATAATGGGGAGTCCCCCTTCCCAGGAGATTCCTCAGGGAGGGACTTGGGAACACAGAGGAAGACTGAGCTGTGTGCTCTAGCCTGTGTTTGTTCAGACTACTTACCCCTTGGCCTGGACCTTCCTGAGGATGCCTGGCCTCAGTAGAGCTGTGGGCCAGAGACCCATCTTCTGTGTGTTCTGCTCTGCATCATGGCCCTTGCCTCATCTGTTCTGTTCCTCCAAGGCCCTCTAAGCCGAGACAGACTGTTTTCCACTTTTTGAGGGGACTCTGCCACCTACAAGCCCTGGTTACCTCACCTGACAGACTTGTGTGCAGGGTGTCACCACCACCAATCCCCCCTCCCAATCTCTCAGTGAAGAGCTTTCCTATTAGTAGTGTCTCCTTGATCATGCATGTCCCCCATGTGGCATCTGCTAAGAGCTGTGTGCAAATGAGGGCGTCTGTGTGAAGGAGGGGGCTCTCCATTCACAGGCATAGATGGAGGTGGCTGGTGCCCCCTGATTGCTGTTGTATCTCAGAGATTCAAACCATGGTTGGACAAGGAGAGATGCCATTGGTGATAGGAAGGGCCTGGTGCCTGGACCCAGGGTCTCATTGGCTGACATCTGATTTATTTATCATCATAGCTGCACAATGTCACCCTAGCCCTGGAGCTACTCAAGGATGAAGGCCTGTTCAGCTACCCTATCAACCTGAAGGTGAGTGTATAGCTTTCCTTGCCTGGAGGACAGCCTTGCACGTGACTGAGGGCAGTTGCGGAGAGTGTAGGGATAAACATTGTTAGTGGGTCCCCTGCTTGCCGGTCCATAAGAGATACTGTTTCCTAGCATCCTAGGAAGGATGCTGTGGCCACCATGCCAGCAACAGAGACTGAAGTCCCTTAAGATGAGTGTTCAGTGCACCCAGTCTCTGTTGGAGGGACATGATCGCAGGGGAAGCACAGACAACAGGAAGGACACACCAATATATGTCGTATGGTTGGCACTGGATCTTAAGTTCCTTGTCCCGTTTGCAGGAGATTTTTCTTGTAGCATGGACCCCCCCATCCCTGGAGACAAATGCTCCTCCCTGTCCTGGTCTAACAGGCTACCTTGCTCCCACTGCCCACAGATATTGTGAACAAGGATGCCAAGAGCACACTGCGGATACTTTACAGCCTATTCCAGAAGCATTCACTGAGGGCAAATGGTGCCGGGGCACACCATGGCACCCAAATTAGTCACGTCTACCTCCCCAAGCTGTTTCTCAGAAGCTGCAACCTCTGGAGACCCAACAGTCCCAGATCTTCCCACATCAACATCGTTACTATGGGTTGGTGACATGCTTCCCCCCAACCTGTCTTGCTTACCTTTGATCCCACCAGATGGAGACCTATTTGTGCCCACTGTTGCTTTGCTCCATGTATTTTGTCAGCTGTATTAGTTGTATTTATGTGGGTGAGGAGGGCTCTGCATGCCTGTGGAGTCCTGGGTTAGCCTTTGACTGTGGTGAATAAGAGTTTGGTTCCCAGGCTAAACCAGCTCTCATCACCTCCAGACTGTCTACTAAGGCTATACCTTAGTAGTTAGGGCTGCTCAGTCCCCACAAAGCTAACCATGCTCAGCCAGAGGCTCTCTGGCATCAAAGCTGATGACCTCAGGCCAAGGTCTCTATATACTTAGTTCCTGATCATCCTACTCCCACTTGGGTGATGAGCCCAGGACCATTACCAAAGACCAGAGCCCCATGTGGGAGAAATGAATTCAGTTTCTTGTCAGAGAACCCTGGCCAGGCTATCCCTACAGCCGCAGTTCTGAGCTCAGCCCTGGGCCCCAGGGAAGAGAACCTAGAGCTGATTGTTGGGTTAGTTCTGGTCTGCATTCTGTCCTGTGAGACTTAGTGTCTTTTGCAAAGAGAGAGAAACAGCTGAAGAACTGAGCTGGCTCCAGGCTGGAGGAGAAGCTGTGGGGAGAGTTGCAAGGTATGGGGGTTCAGGGGTACAGAGACATAGGGGCATAGGGATTCAGGGGTACAGGGATGTAGGGAGGTTAGCTTGGTACTCCTCTGGACTTTTCCCTGCTTGCTTCAGGCCCCTGCAAGGAAAGTCTTTTAGGTTTTGGGGTATATAGCCAAACAGCTTTGCCTTTGGGGGACTTCGGAGCACAGTCTGGACAGGCCAGGCCACCCCTACAGTCAGTAGGTGGAATTAGGTGACCTGGAACTCTGGTGTATGATGTGAGGAGGCCTGGGGCTTCTCTCTACCCAGATCCATTCCACCTGTCCCTTTGGCCCTGTGCAGGCCACTTATAAGTATTAGAGGGCACCTTCAGATATCGCCTCTGCCCTGCTGCCTCTGAGACATGTCCCTCTTCCATATCAGGACATCCTCACAGGAGCTGGGTCGGGCTATCTCTATCTGCTCAGGTAGTCCTTCCATGGAGACCTTCCTCTGTGCCTCGTCTCTTCTCTCTGGATCATCCTGAGCCATGGTACAAGCTCGAACCCTCTGCTTCTTTACTAGAGGCTTGGCAGGTCAAAGCCAGAGTCCACACCCACCTCCTAGGCTCTTGGCTCCCTCCCTCCTTCTCCCTTGCTTGCTGGTCTTCCTAGCCCCTCCAAGTCCTCACCCTCCACCTCCTTACCTCCTGTCTGATAGGAGATTTGAATCATAAAGAGAATCATGTTTGAAACTTTATTGAGGACTAAATAACATTTCTCAGTTTACATGCGCGACTTAATGACAGCTGACAAACATACACAATCATATCCCACCAACCAGAAGGCCCAAGACCTAAAACACCCTGTCACCCAATGTCCCACCCGTCAGAGCCCTGGCCTTAGAAGGGGAGATCTGTTCTCTGTTGCTTCCTTTTCTGCATCTCTTAGAAGCTGCATCAGAAAGTAAGTGACCTTCCTCAGGGTGCTGAGGTTGGTCTACTGCTAGGCATTGTAATGCCAAGTTCTGTATCCCAAATCTAGTTGCCTCAAAACAAGTGAACTCTCACGTATACCAGCTTTTGCTGTGTAAACCTTGTTCCTTAATTTAAAACTATTGGTTGAATAAAGATGCCTATAGCCTGTGGCTGGGCAGAAGAGAGGTAGGCGGACCTTTGGTTCCTGGGCTGGGGCATGTGGGGCGTCTGGGCAGAGATCACAAGGAGAGGGAAGGGAAGAAGGAAGAAGGCTCCATGGGGTAAGTGGATTATGAGCACATATATGAGGGCCAGCCTGTTGGGGCAGAAGTGGCCCGGTGGAACCTGCAAGTGCTATGTCAGGGTTATTGACGGGAAAGAAGACAAATATATCACAGAGGGTGCCCTATCTGCCCAGCTCTGATGCTTTAAGGCTTATTAGAAATATAAAGGTTTGATGTCTTTTATTTGTGATCTAAAGTGGGGTAGAAATAATATTTAAAGTAGCAGTGTGGGTTTCTTTTCCTGATGCAATTCTACTGTCTCCACAGTGAGCCTACGGCCCATCCCTCTGCTTGCTGAAGACAGGCCCCCTCAGTGGGTGCCAATCATTCATCCATGTGTTCATGTTCGCTGCCTCCAAAGCTTGAGGGTTCTCTTTACTCTAGTTTTCCTGTAGTCTACAGGGATTGCTATTCATGTTTCTCAGATTGCTTTGCACGTTCGAGTCTTTGTATGAACATTTCCTATCACTTTCCCTAGGTGAATACACAAGACTCACATGGCTGATTCATGCAGTAATTGTATGTTTTATTTGATAAGATACTGAGACATATAATAAGTTCTTTCTCTGCTGGTGAAATGATGAGCCAATTCAAAACACACACACACACACACACACACACACACACACACACACACACACACACACACACACACGCACAGGTTTATTGGGAAGCTGCTCTCAGGCAAGCAAGTTCACTGGCTCCCTCAACGGAGGCCAGGGAAGTCACCATGGGAAGGAAGAAAGAAAAAAAAGAACTTGTGTGCAAAAAGATCAGGAGAGAAAAAGAGAAGGTTAGAAAGAGAGCAGAGACCGAAGCATCTGGATTACATAGGGAAGGCTCTGGGGAATGGCAACGTAGCCTGGCCTGTAAATTTAGGTTGGGACAGGATATCCAGTTGGACGAGGAACTGAGAGAACTTAGAGCCATCTGCTTTGTAGTAAATTAAAGGGGGTTTGGGGTTTTGGGGTTTTTTTTAAAAGGGGGGGGAAAAAAAATTTTTTGGGGGGGGTTTTTAACCCCAAAAACCCCCCCCCCCCAAAAACCCCCGGGGGCCTTTGGGAAAAAGGGGTTTTTTTAAAAAAAACCCCCGGGGTTTTTTCCCCCCTTTTTTTTTTTGGGGCCTTAAAGGGGAGGTTTTTTTTTTAAAAAGGGGGGAAAAAAACCCCTTTTTGGGGCCCTTGGGTTAACCCCCCAATTTTTTCCCCTTTGGGGGCCCCCCCCTTTTTTTTAAAACCTTTTTTTTTTTTTTTTTGGGGGTTTTTCCCCGGTTTTTTTTGGGGGGGGTTTTTTTTTTTTTCCCCCCCCCCTTACCCTTTTTCCCTTTCCTTTTTTTCCCCCCCCCCCTTTTTTCCCTTTCCCCCAAAATTTTTTTTTTTTTAAAACCCCCCCCCTTTTTTTTCCCCCTTTTTAAAAGGAAAAACCCCCCCCCCCCCCACCCCCCCCCCCCCCCCCCCCCCCCCCCCCCCTTTTTTTCCCCCCTTAAAACCCCCCCTTAACCCCCCCCCAAAAAAATTTTTTTTTAAAAAAAAAAAACCTTTTTTTCCCCCCCAAAAAAGGGGGGGCCCCCCCCCCCCCCCCCCTTTTTTTTTCCCCCCCCAAAGGCCCCCCCTTTTCCCAAAAAGGGGGGGGGGGAAAAAAATTTGGGCCCCCCCCAAAAAAATTCCCCCCCCCCCCTTTTTTCCCCCCCCTTTTTTCCCCCCCCTTTTTTAACCCCCTTTCCCCCCCCCCCCCCTTTTTTTGGGGTTTTTTTTTCCCCCCAACTTTTTTTTCCCCTTTTTTTTTTTTTTTTTTTTTCCCCCCCCTTTCCCCCCCCCCCTTTTTCCCCCCCCCCCCCCCCTTTTTTTTTTAAATTTTTTTCCCCCTTTTCCCCCCCTTTTTTTTTTCCCCCTTCCCCCCCCCCCCCCTTTTTCCCCTTTTTAAAAAATTTCCCCCTTTTTCCCTTTCCCCCCCCTTTTTTTTTTTTTCCCCCCCTTTTTAAAAACCCCCCCCCCCCCTTTTTTCCCCCCCCCGGGGGGCCCCCCCTTTCCCCCCCCTTTCCCCCCCCCCCCCCTTTTTTTTTTTCCCCCCCCCCGGGGTTTTCCCCCCCCCTGCCCCCTTTTTTTTCCCCCCCCCCCCCCCCCCCCCTTTTTTTTTTTTCCCCCCCCCCCCCCCCCCGGGGGTTAACCCCCCTTTTTCCCCCCCCCCCCCCCCCTTTTCCCCCAAAATTTGCTTTTTCCCCCCCCCCTTTTTTTTTCCCCCCCCCCCAAAACCCCCCTCCCCCAAAAAACCCCCTTTCCCCCCCCCCCCAATTTCCCCCCCCCCCTTTTTAAAAAAAACCCCCCCTTTAAATTTTTTTTTTTTCCCAAACCCCGGTTTTTTTTTGGGGTTTTTTCCCCCCCCTTTCCCCCCCCCCCCCCCTTTTCCCCCCCCCTTTCCCCCCCCAAAAAACCCCCCCCCCTTTCCCCCCCCCCTTTTTTCCCCTTCCCCCCCCCCCCCCCTTTTCCCCCCTTTGGGCCCCCCTTTTTTCCCCCCCCCCCCCCCCCTTTTTTCCCTTCTTTTTCCCCGGGGTTTTTTTTCCCCCCCCCCCCCCCCCCCCTTTTTCCCCTTTTTTCCCCCTTTTTTTGGGGGTTTCCCCTTAAAAACCCCCCCCCGGGTTTTTTCCCCCCCCCTTTTTTTGGGCCCCCCCCCCCCCCTTTTCCTCCCCCCCCCACCCCCCCTTTTTTTCCCCCCCCCTTTTCCCCCCCCCCCCCCCCTTTTTTTTTCCCCCCACCCCCCCTTTTTCTCCCCCCCCCCCTTTTCTCCTTAAAATCCCCCCCCCCCCCCCTTTTCCCCCCCCCCCCCCCCCCTCCCCCCCCCCCCCCCCCCTTTTTCCCCCCCCCCCCCCCCCCCCTTTCCCCTTTTTCCCCCCCCCCCCCCCCCCCCCCTTTTCCCCCCCCCCACCCCCCCTTTCCCCCCCCCACCCCCCCTTTTTCCCCCCCCCCCCCCTTTCCCCCCCCCCCCCTTTTCCCCCCCCCCCCCCTTTTTCCCCCCTTTCCCCCCCCCTTCACCCCCCCCCCCCCCCCCCTTTTCCCCCCCCCCCCTTTTTTTCCCCCCCCCCCCCCCCCCTTTTCCCCTTCCCCCCCCCCCCCCCTTTCCCCCTTTCCTCCCCCCCCCCCCCCTTTTTCCCCCTTTCCCCCCCCCCCCCCCCCCCCTTTTCCTTCCCCCCCCCCCTTCCCCCCTTCCCCCCCCCCCCCCCCCGCCCTTTTTTCCTTCCCCCCCCCCCCTTCCCCCTTTTCCCCCCCCCCCACCCCCCCCCTTTTCCCCCCCCCCCCCCTTTTCCCCCTTTTTTCCCCCCCCCCCCACCCCCCCCCCCTTTTTCCCCCCCTTTTTCCCCCCCCCCCCCTCCCCCCCCCCCTTTTCCCCCCCCCCTTTTCCCCCCCTTTCCCTTCCCTCCCCCCCCCCCCCCCCCTTTTCCCCCCCCCCTTTTCCCCCCCCCTTCCCCCCCCCCCCCCTTTTCCCCTCTTTTTTTTTTCCCCCCCCCCTTTTTTCCCTTTTTTTTTTTTTTTTTAAAAACCCCCCCAAAACCCCCTTTTATTTTTTTTCCCCCCCCAATTCCCCCCTTTTTAAAAAAACCCCCCCTTTTTTTTTTTGGGGGGTTTTAAAATTTTTTTTTTTAAAAAAAAAAAATTTTTTAAAAATTCCATTTTTTTTTCCCCCCCCCCCTTTTTTTTTTTTTTGGGGGGGCCCCCTTTTTTTTTTTAAAAAAAAAAATTTTTAAAAAAATTATAAAAAAAATTTTTTTTTTTTCCCCTTTTTTTTTTTTTTTTTTTTCCCCCCCCTTTTTTTTTTTTTTTTTTTCTTCCCCCCCCCTTTTTTTTTTTAAAAATTTTAAAAAAAAAAAAATTTTTTAAAAAAATTTTCCCCAAAAAAAATTTTTTTCCCCAAAATTTTTTTTTTCTTTTTTTTTTTTTTTTTTGGGGGTTTTTTTTAAAAAAATTTTTTGGTTTCCCGGACCACCCAAAAAAAAAACCCCCCCCGCCCCCCCCCGGGGGGGGGCCCCCCCCCTTTTTTTTCCAACATATACCAGAATCCTGAAAAAGGGCCTTTTTTTTTTTAAAAAAAAGGGGGGGGGAAAAATTTTTTTTTTTTTTTTTTTTTTTTTTTTTTTTTTTTTTTTTTTTTTTTTTTTTTTTTTTTTTTTTTTTTTTCCCTCTTAAAACTGATTTAAGTAAAAAAAAAAAAAATCTCCCACAGAGTGCCCAGCCATTTGGGTTTTAGTTAATTCCAGATGTAGTCAAGTTGACAACTCAGAAGATCCACCACAGATGGCATGTAGCCCAGGGCCTGGCCTCACTATGTAGCCCAGGAAGACCTTGCATTGCTGGTCATCCTGATTTCACCTCTGTGTGCTGCATTACCGCTGTGCACCATCATGCCTGCATCTCAACACCCTACCTTTTGATTATGGTGTCTAGTTCATTTGCATTTTAAAAGATTTATTTTTAAGGCTGTGCATGCATATATGCACCTGAGTGCAGGTGTCCACGAGGTCCAGCAAAGGAGGTTAGATTCTCTGGAGCTGGAATTACAGGTGGCTAGGAGATTTCTTGTTCTTGCGGCATCTCTGGTGTAAATCCACCCACTCTCCTATGGCTGCTGCATCCCATGGTTCCCAAATGCAGGAAGTCTGGAGTTAAGGTGACAATAGGGCTGTGACCAGGGAGGACATCTGTCCCTTGCTCTTTTCATCTCCTGGTAGCTGCCTGCATCTCTAGGCTTGTGACCACATCATTTCCATACCTACCCACAAGCCATTTGTTTCTTCTTCTTCTTGCCTGTCTACCTGCTTCCCTCCTCTCTCTTCTGACAAGGTCTCACTGTTTAGTCCTGACTGTTGTGGAACTCATGATATAGACCAGTCTGGCATCAAACTCACAAGAGATCTGCCTGTTTATACCCCCAACTCTCACCGTCCAATTCTTTCTCTGGACCCTCTTCCTGGGTCTCCTATAAACACTTGCTATGGGATTTAAAACCCCCAATGACCTGAGACCACTTAATGACACATATCCCTAACTTGGAAATGTGAGGATGACACAGTTGCTAAAGTATGGGCTTTGTAATTGCAAGGGCCTCAGTTTGGTTCCCAGGACCTGTATAAAAATGCCACATGTGGTGGTGTGTATTCGTTTTCAGTTGCTATCACAGAGTACTTGAGGTTGGGTGATGTATTAAGAACATAGGCTTGTTTCTTAGAGTTCTGGAGGCTGGGAATCCAGGATGAAGAGGCTACACCCCTGGGTCTTATTTCATCTGTGGTGGAAGGCAGGTGGGTAAAGAAAGGAACAGCCCTTGGAGAGGTAGCCTGGAGTCCTTTATAATGGGGTGCTGTACTCATAGAGGTGGACCCCAGTGACCTAAACCTTTGTACTAGCTCCTCTTCCAATGCTTGCATGGGGTAAGGGTGGGGGATTATGTTTCTAGCCTGTGGACTTTGGAGACAAACTCAGCCCAGAGCAGAACAGCGTTTTACAGCCACAGTGCCAGCCTACTGTAGGGAGTTTGTACCTTCAGGAATGGATTCACTCTAAAGAAACAGATCTCTGGGTGTGAAATTCCAAATGGACAGGGTTTTTCTTTTTCTCTCTTTATTTATTTTTAAGGTTTGCTTTATTTTTAACTATGGGTATGTGTGCCTGTGTGTCTCTGTATGGGTAGGTGCACATGAGGGCAGTGCCTGTGACAGCCAGAAGAGGTGGCTGGATTCACAGGCTGTTGTGAGCAGCCCTACTGAGTGAGATGCTGAGAACAGAACTCAGGTCCTCTAGAAAAACCATCTCTCTGTTTGTTTGTTTGTTTGTTATTTTTACCTCTTTGCCCTTCATCATCCTTTGCTGCTTCTCTTTCTTTAAATTGTTTTTGCAGGATTTTCTTATGGTGCCTTCCAACTTTTAAACTTCATAGCAAGAAGATGGCCATTCCTCCTCTCTGATTTGCCAACTGTGTCTTTTTCTATTTGCCTGGTTTATGTGATTTTCAATTTATCTTGTTTTTTACTCATGTGACCCTGAAGAGTCTTGGTGTGAGTTTGTACGTTTGTCTTGTATGGTTTTTTTTTTTTCTTTTTTAAAGATTTATTTATTTATTTCATGTATGTGAGTACACTGTCACTGTCTTTAGACACACCAGAAGAGAGCAGCAATTCCCATTACAGATGGTTGTGAGCCACCATGTGGTTGCTGGGAATTGAACTCAGGACCTCTGTAAGAGCAGTCAATGCTCTTAACCTCTGAGCCATCTCTCCAGCCCTTGTTTTGTGTTTTGAGTCTGTGGAGAATTTTGGTTCTGTGGGGTTATGATTTTTATGAAATCTGTGAGGGCTTTGGCCATTATTTCTGCAAACAACTGTTTTCTGTTACCTTCTCTCTGATTCCTCCTCAATGCCAGGTCGAACGGCTCTGGACCTTCTCACACTTGGATGCCATAGTGTTGGTTTTCCTTTTATTTCCGATGCTGGGGATCAAAGGCAGGGGCTCGCACACACCCGATGAGCCACTGCTCCATCTGTGCTGTAGCTGCACGCAGCCTTCACTGGGTCTCAGTCTCTCTCCTGTTGTCAAGTCCATCGATCCATCGCTTCTCAGAGCAGTCGCCTCCACTTTTATCCCCACTTTTATCCAACCTGAGATGTTGAGCTCTGTCGTCTCGGGAATCCATTTAGGTCATTTAAAATATCCCCCAGTTCTCACCACGCTCACGCTTTCTGCTACCTCCGATGCACCCGAGGCCTATTTATACGTGTGTTTAAACACTTCCATCTACTGATCTGTCGTCCGGGATGTTTCTGGGCTTCTTCCCTTTGATCGATTCTTCTGATCATGATTTATGGCTGTCTTGTCAAACAAAATTGCACACCCAGCAAAAAATGTACATCATGGATTTTATGTCACTGAGCACTGAGTTTCTTTTGCAATATTTCTTGGGACCTGTGAGATGGCTGAGTGAGAAAAAACAGTGGACAACAAGGCTTTGGGCTGTGGAGGGGGCTGGTTTCAAGCACAGCACTTGCCAGGGAAGTGCCCCGCCACCAAGTCACACCCTCACCTTCATCTGGTCTTTGGAGGCATAAAAGGAGGCTGTTTGGTGAGTCAAGAGCACACTGGCTTCGTCACTGAGGCGATACTGACCTGCACGCCCTCCCTGTGGCTGGAGGTGGGGCTGCCTGAGCTCTGAGACTGTGCCATTTCTGGTTGCCTTTGTTTCCCAGCTGAACAACACTCCAAGGAGACCTCTCCCCTGACTCATGTGATGAAGGGCAGTGTTTGCTGGCCTCGGGCCTCTCCCTGTAGTTCCTACAGATTATGGAGGACCCCACAGGTTATGGTGAGGGCATGGTGATTCCAAACTCTAAACCTACTCCTCTATCTGGGTCCTGATTTCCCGCTGCAGACTCTGCCACTTTTGCTTTCCTGGAGGAGGAGGAGGTGTTAATTGGGTACTCCGTCTACAGTTCCCACCCCTTCCCCATGAGGGCCACTGTCCCAACTCTGTGTTTCTTTCGTCTACTTGTGTCAAGACAGGATTTTTCTGTGTAGCCCTGGCTATCCTGGAACTCACTCTGTAGACCAGGCTGGTCTCAAACCTGCTTCTGCCTCTCGAATGCTGGGATTGAAGGCGTGCCCCATTACCACCTGGCTAGACCATCTTTTAATGGCCTGGGTCTCAGCAGGTAGGCTAGACTGGCTGGCCAGTAAGCCTAGAGATCTGCTTGCCTCTCTTCCTCAGTACCAGTGTTATAAATGTCCATCACCGCACCAGCCTTCAGAAGTAGATTCTTAGGGTTCTGTGCTAGCTAGTTTTGTCAGCTTGACACAAGCTAGAGTCATCCGGGAACCTCAGTTGAGAAAATACACCTACCAGAGTGGTCCATGGAGAAGACTGTGGTGTGTTTTCTTAATGATGATTGATGTGGGGGGCACAACATACTGTGGGCAGTGCCACCCCTGGGCTGGTATATCCGGGTGTTCTAAGAAAGCAGGCTGAGCAAGCCAGAGGAACCAGCAGGTCAGCTGTGTTCCTCTATGGTCTCTGCCTCAGTTCTTGGGTTCCTGCCTTGACTTCCCTGAATGACGGACTATAAACCCTAAGCTGAAACACATCCTTTCCTCCTCAAGCTGCATTTTGGTCACGGTGTTTTACTAAACAATGGAAACCCTAAGGCAGGTTTGAACTCAGGTCCTTATGATTTTGAGGCCACAGCTTTAACATCCGGGCCTTCTCCTGGTCTCCATGATGGGCTGTCTCTAACTGTGTGGTTCAGCAGTGCTGAGTTCATTCGTGTCACACAGAAACCAACCTTATCGGGTACTAACTCCACCTCCTTTCCTCAGCTCTTGGCAGCCACCAGGCTGCTTCCTCTGGACTCAATTCGTCTTTACAATCCAGAGCCTGGTTTCTATTGGGGTGCCATTCAAACTCCCCACTTCCAAATCAGGGCTTACTGTCCCTGACCCTTCCTCCCACCTCCCTGTCTTGCTCTCTTTGATCTACTCTCCTCATGTTATCGGTTCCCCATACTTGAGATCTGTGGTCAAGTCTTTCCCAACCTTCCACTCATACTTCTTGCACCCTGAAGTCTAGGTCACTGGTCTTCGTGCCTTATCTCTGCTAACTTCAATCCTACATCGGCCCCAGTGACCTTGTTTCAGGATCCTGGCCTCTGTGAAAGCTGCTTTAACCCTCAGTCTAGCCTCTGAGCACAGCGGGAGCTGCTGACTCATAGTCCAGTCTCCCTTGTGCCTCTCTCCTGCCTTGCTTGCATGATTAGTGCCTGGCATCCCTAAGCACTCTCCAGCCTGATGTCATTTCTGCTCAAGAAGCCTCCTGCTACCCAGCCAGAAACACACCATCCCCGAGGGAGTGGGGTGTCCTGGAAGCCTGGGAGAGGATACTTGAGGGGATGCATGGGGGAAGTGGTCCCACTGGAGGCTGAGGAGAGAAAAGCCCTTCCCAACGCCTGCTCCACTGTCCAGCGGCTGTCCCTCCTCCTCCTCCTCCACAACGTGAAATCTGACTCCAGTTGCGACTGCTGTTGAAGAAGAAGTTAGGAGTGGATAATTAGTGGGTTGAATGGGAGGACATCCAGAGCTAGAGCTGGAGAAGGGGCTGGCAGCCCTGGCCGGTCGGGCATGCAAACAGCTTCCTGAGTGATGGGAAATGCCTCGAAGGCCGGGGTGCCTCCGAGTTGAGCCGCTTCCCAAAATAATCCAGGGGCAGCTGTCTCAGCTTCTGAAACTGGGTCTGGCCACAGGAGCCTGGGGAGCCCCCGGCCCCAAAGCAGCCCTGCTCTGGGAACAGATGGTGTTAGTGATTTTTATTTCTTTTTACCAAAGTCAGCTGGTGAGGAACAGCTTGTCTAGAGACGTGTTGCCCACCCCCCACTCTTT
This sequence comes from Mastomys natalensis, assembly GCA_021653895.1. Taxonomy (NCBI): domain Eukaryota; kingdom Metazoa; phylum Chordata; class Mammalia; order Rodentia; family Muridae; genus Mastomys; species Mastomys natalensis. The sequence goes on from JAJTUV010000102.1 coordinate 1,053,035, forward strand.
TGGCTACGGATCAAAGCCACCCTTCCCCCATGCCTCTGTCTCCTTTTATTTGTTTGTTTGTTTGTTTTTTGAGACAGGGTTTTTCTGTATAGCCCTGGCTGTCCTGGAACTCACTCTGTAGACCAGGCTGGCCTCGAACTCAGAAATCTGGCTGCCTCTGCCTCCCAAGTGCTGGGATTAAAGGCGTGTGCCACCACTGCCCAGGGGCCTGCAGCCTTCCATTCCAGAACTCGCAGGGTCCTTGCCAGATGCATGGAGGGTACAGTCCAGGGAGCATGCCGGTCTCCTCTATCGGGTGTGTGTATGTGTGTCACAGATTGTGAGGAGGCCTGGGTATGTAGAGAATAGACAAGGATACCCCAGAAATGAATTTTCCAAGGCTTGACCCACTGGCCCCAGGCTGGTCAACCACATGAGGATTCTTTCATTCACCCACACACCTTTCATACTGACTGACAACCCCCAAAAAAGGAGACTCACCACCCAAGAGCCTTTGCTGTCTGCACTGATCAATAGGCCTTCCTGTGTGTACTTTCTGTGTGCATGACTTGGAGCAAGGGGTAGAGAGATTTTGGAGTGGGGAGCTCGAGGTCCATTGCTTGGCATGCTGGTTTGGTTGCAATGTTTGGGCCAGCTTCTGCCATGTGTTCCCTGTATACATCCTTTCCCTGCAGGAGACTCTGGATAGACCCCTTACCTCCCTAGATGGCAGAGTCCTTGCCGGTTAAATGGAAGCAAGAAGGAATCTAATCTTCATGAGATTTTAGTGAAAGTTACTAAGAGAATCCATCTAAGGAGCTTGAAGCATGAGTAGACATGTCACTCAATAAAGTATATTACATGATACCATGAGCACTGTCATCTCCACCTTCACCATCACTGTCACCAGCATCAATCACCATTATCTCTACTGCCATGATCATCACTTCCATCCTATCTAATACCATCAATACCAGACCATCATCATCATCATTGATGTCATCACCATCATCATCATTGATGTCATCACCATCATCATCATCGATGTCATCATCATCATCGATATCATCATCACCATCATCATCGATGTCATCATCATCATCGATGTCATCATCATCGATGTCATCATCATCGATGTCATCACCATCATCATTGTCATCATCATCGATGTCATCACCATCATCGATGTCACCACCATCATCGATGTCATCACCATCATCATCATCATCAATGTCATCACCATCGATGTCATCACCATCATCATCATCATCAATGTCATCACCATCATCGATGTCATCACCATCATCGATGTCATCATCATCATCAATGTCATCACCATCATCGATGTCATCACCACCATCATCATCAATGTCATCATCATCGATGTCATCACCATCATCATCATCAATGTCATCATCATCGATGTCATCACCAGCACCAACACAATCATCATCATCACCACAATTGTCACCACCATCACTATTAAAAACAGCCATGCCAACCCCATCATTGTCACCATCTTCACTGTCAACATCACCAACACTATCATCATCATCAATATACTACCAACATCATTACCTGCCCCCTCCTCCTCCCCGCTCTGCTTCCTTCTCCTCCTCTTCCTCCTCTTCCTCCTCCTCTTCCTCCTCCTCCTCTTCTTCCTCCTCCTCCTCTTCTTCCTCCTCTTCTTCCTCTTCCTCCTCCTCCTCTCCACCAACACTACCACCACTTCTCTAAAAGACAGTGCTGAAGGTCCCCTCCTCCATCCCGGTGGTCATGTAGTGACATGAGGTATGTGGCCAGGGGCCTAGGTCACAGTTGGCATTTAGAGCCAGCAACTGAGAAGCATTCTATATATCTGTGGTGGTTTGAGTATGCTTGGTCCAGGGAGTGGCACTATTAGGAGGTGTGGCCTTGTTGGAGTAGGTGTGTCACTGTGGTTGTGGGTTTTAAGTCTCTGATCCTAGCTGCCTGGAAGTCAGTCTTCTGCTAGCGGCCTTCAGACAAAGATGTAGAACTCTCAGCTCCTCCTGCACCATGCCTGCCTGAATGCTGCATGCTCCCACTGTGATAATACTGGACTGAACCTCTGAACCTGTAAGCCAGCCCCAATTAAATGTTGCCCTTGTAAGAGCTGCCTTGGTCATGGTGTCTGGTCACAGCAGTAAAACCCTAAGACAGTACCCTTGTCCAAGTCTTGCCTGTGGACACTCACGTGGCATTGTGTAAATACTTGGTGGAAGACACACTGACTGGTGGGTGACCTCTTAAATTTTCCAGGTCAGGCAGATCTGGGCATGCCAACTTGCCTCCCAGCCCCCAACCTCTGGCCACCCTGGCTTCCCAGGATTCCAGTGTTAAAGCTGTAACCAACCCCTGACACTTCCCTGACCCCTGGGCTGGACTTGTGGGCTCCTCAGCTCAGCCAAGAAAACGGGGATGACAGAGTTCACTGTTTTATCATCCCTCCTATCTGCCTGCTGTCTAGAGGGAGAGGCAGTGGTGTACAGTGGGGAGGCTGGGCTCTATCTCCAACCAGATCTCTTAACAGCCATGTGCTCTTGGGTAAATCATGGCCTCTCTCTGAACTGGAGTTTCCTTGTGTGAAAAAGTGGGAATGACCCTCCCTGCTTGGGTTAAACAGCAGGAAGGGAGCTGGGGGAGGGATAAAGAGCTACATGCTGGACAAAGAGTACAGCTAGCTTTGGCTACATCCTCCCCTTCCATCAGCAGCCATGCCCCAGACAACCTGGATACTTACCAAGTCCCTTCCTTCCTCCCACTGGGCTTGTGCTGGACTACATTACCCAGCCTCCTTTGCAACCTGACATAGCCCAGTGAGGTCCTACTCAATAGAGATGAATAAAGTGAGATGCAGATGAGCCTGGTTCTGATGGATGCTTGGGTTCTCTGATGCTCAGGAGAGAATCAAGCAACAGTGCTCTTGGAGGCTGTGTCCTCAAGCTGCCTGACGGAAGCACCAGGGAGCAGGGCCTGAAGGTCAGGAGCATCTGTCTCCAACTCTACGTGGGTAAGCAACTCCCAGACTCCCCACCTGGTACTTACTCCAGCAGTTAGTGTGTGAAACCTGTGCACCTTGACCAAACGGAGACCACTGTGGCTCTGTCACTCACTTTGTTTCTGTCCTAGTCTGGATGTTTCTAGAAGGTTCTAGCTGCTCCTTCACTGAAATTCCATGGCTATTTTAATTCTTGCTAAGCAGTGACATTGTGCTTATGGCAGGAAATAAGTAAGTTAGGAGTAGAGAAGATGAGAGTCCTTTTGAGGTTTCCTGGTGTCCCTGGAGGGCCACCTTTAGAAAGTATAGAAAGAAGAACCCAGAGAGCTGGGGTCAGACAGAATCCGTTTCCTTATTGTGTGTTCCTGGCTTTGGACCCTGACGCCAACTGCCATCTTTGGATCACAGGAATCACTTTTAGCTTTGGTCTTGAAGTGGGGCAGAAAAATGTTGTGTCTTAGATCCTGTTATGTGCAGTCTGAGGCCTTGGTAAGCACAGTTCCATCCACTCTGCGATGCCACCATGTGTCTGGGGGGGTCTTGTACCAGGAGTGGCTCAGCCTCCTAGCTGACTGAGATGTTGGCCCAGGTTGGATCAGGGAGGTCCTGCTGAGTGGCTAGCCAGGGGCCAGGGGAAGGAAGACTCTGTCAGGTGCTGTCTACTCCCATCTGATGCTGACTTTCTGAGTAGTTGAGGGCTTGGTGTGTGTCCTTCCAAGCTACATAGGTGATGCCTGTCCTGCCTGGGTGGCAGTCAGCTCATCCCACCCCCAGGCTTGCTACTGTTGATTCAAGTAGGGCAGGTTAGGTAAGTTCCAGGGCCATGGTGGTGGTGGGGTCAGACTCAGGGCCAAGGGAAAGTTCCATATTGCTGACCCCAATCCATGACCCAGGGATCCTTGGAACATCTACTTCCAGGTCATTTCACTTTCTAAGTTGTGCTGGTCACTGCAGGATAGTTCACATCAGCAGAGAAGGCCGTCTGGCACACCCCAGCCTTCTACTCTCAGCGAGAGGATTTTCCTTCTGTTCTGCTGTGTACTCACATTCTAGCAGATGTCAATCAAAGTTAGCTCTTCTTCCGCCATGTTGGCCTAGAACATCTTAGAAGCTTCTTATCTTCCTACCACCCTGACTTTCTTTCCATATAAGCCTAGCTCAGCTCTGAGATAAAGGACCAAATCAGCACTGGGGGACAGCCTGGAACCATGTTGGAGGCCAGTGACACTGCTTTGTCTTGGGTCTTTAGAAAATGTTAAGATTTGAGGAAAGAAATTGTCATCACACCACATAGTACTAGAACCAGCTATATAGCTGCTTCATGGCAGAGCAGGCTTGAGTATTTTATAACTAATGTCACGAATCTTTTCCCACTGGTACACTTGGCCATGTAGTGAGCATAGAGGAGGTCTCTCTTCCAATAGCTCAGAACCAAAGGACCACCAAGAGATGAGATATGGGTAGCAGAGGTGGCCTGAGGTCCAGCGGGAGATGGAGACCCACTGGGCCCAGCAGGCAGCAGAGCGGGTCATACCATCATCCCTAGGTACCAGCTTAGTCCTTCCCTGAGTAAAGTGAGAGAGTTTCCTCAGAGCTGATTTGAGAACATCTTTGGGTCAACATGTCAAGCCCAGAGGGAGCTGGGCCAGATGCTGGAAAGTTCTAGGCTGTTTAATTTCCAGGAACAGACAGGGTTCCCGTTCTCTCAGGCACTGGAGGAGAAGGAGAGCCGTGTCTCTTACCCAGCTGGACTTTAGCTACGCAGTGTAACCAAGATCATCCGGCACCTCGATTTCTGAATACCTTTAAGGAACATCTTACCTGAGAGAAAAATGCTTCAGACACATTTAGCTTGGTCACATTTACATTGGACACATTTACATTGGTCAGGCAGCCTCTGTGGGAAAGAGTAAAATCATACACAGGAAACAACAGCCTCAGGCAGAAATACCCTGAGTCCGGTGTAATGTACAGAGTAGTGACGGCCAGGCAGGAAGGTGGAGGAAAAACATACATTAGCGCTTGCTGCCCACATATCTATTGTGGCCTGTCTGCTCTCGTGTTTTCCATCCCCCTTTGTCTGTACCAGGAACCCATATATACACATTCACCAGGAGCCAGGAGTCTCCTGGCCACAGACTGGCAGGTTGAACTAGGAGAACTATGCATGAAAGGCGTGGGGACAAGGTTGGGATTTCTGAGGGAATCAGATGAGGGAGACTCTTGGTGTTAGCATCAGGAAGGCCCAGCAGAGAGATGCTTGGCTTTGTCTGTGCTGGGCTAATCACACTTCATGCTAATGTTCGCAGAGCCCTAGTCTTGTTAGCAGGTTTTTGCTTTTTTTTTTTTTTTTTTTTTTTTCTCTTTCCTCAGTGCTGGAGATGAAACCTGGGTCTTGCCAATGCAAAGGCAAAATCTCTGCTACTGAGCTTCCGGTGTGCTAACAGGCTGGCCAGCTTCATAGAACATGGCTGGCTTTGCTCACAGCTCTGAAGATTGGCAGCTGCAATTCAGGTGTGCGCTGGGCTGAGGCCCCTGGAATCCTTGAGGGAATCTGGTCCAGGCCCTTTCCAGGTCTTTGTGGGTCCTTGGGTCTCTGCTTCATCGCTTCTGCCTCTGCCCCTGTCCTCATTTGCCTGCCTGCTGGGTCTCCTCCACACTGTGTGGCTCAGACCTCTGTCCCCAACACTCATTTTGCTGTTGTAAAACATAAAGAATGGATTTGTGGAGATGAATGATTTAATAATGTGCCTCTCTGCCCAAGACTGGGGTTCAGTCCCTGGCACTCATATAAAAACGAGGTGCTATGGCAAACACCTGCAATCCCAGCGCTCTGAGCTTGGGAGGGGAGAGACAGGTATTTGCTGCCCCCTGGACTCTACACACACACACTAGAACACACGCACACCTCACACACGTACACACACGCACGCGCGCGCGCACACACACACACACACACACACAACACACACGCACTGGCACATTCATAGGCATGCACCCATAAACCAGATTGGACTTGGTAATCCCAGCACCCCGAGGATTGGCACCTGGGTTACATAGCAAGTTCCAGACTAGCCAGAGTTACACAGCAAGATCCTCAAAACTCCCAAATGAAACCAATAAACCAAACAAAAACAATAAACAATAGTCAAACTATAAAGGGGAGTCTTGAGGGAACGTCTTCCCGGCTTTCCAGGGAAGGATGGTGGAGGCAGGATGGCTTCGTGCTGTGAGCTCAGCTCAATAGTGTCAGATAACAAAATGAATCTTACGAAAGTCTTTATGTCCACAAAGCCTGGGTCCTCACACCCAGGAGGCTGATCAGAGCCGGGGTTTCTATAGGCTACCCCTCCCCGCGGGAACACGCTTCTCCATCCTCAGCTGAGGCCACACATCCCCCACTTTGAGGCTGCACCAAGAATCGAGGCTCCCCAGTCGACCCAGTGACTGACTTGTCACCAGGCACTTGTGTACATTTCATTCCTGCTATAAGAGTCTGAATCCCTTCTCAGGGGGACATTTTAATCAATGTGTTCTATAGAAGAAAACTCTTTGTTTTGAAATGAACGCTCTTGTGAATCTGATTTAACAGCAGACGCTTAATAGGTGAACGATTCTGCACTGTTCAAAATAGTTCACAGCTTCGGCGAAGCGTTCGATTTTAAAAACACAGCCAAGGTAAGAGGGTGGCGTTCTGAACGGTGAGAAACTAGAAACCAACCTGTGATGGTCTGGCCATGTAGACCTGTAGTCTTAGTTCCTGGACAGGCTGAGATAGGAAGGAGGGTCTCATGTTCAAGTCCTGCCTGAGGACATAAGTGAAACCCTGTCTCAGAATAAAGAGACAAAAGGAAAAAAAAGGCAGGGTCTGTAGCAATGAACGTTGATTACACACACGGTGGTCCTCCAGGCTGCACTGGCTGGTTTTCTGTCAGCTTGACACAGTAGGGGTCATCTGGGGGGAGGGACGATCAGTTGAGAAAATGCCTCTCATTTTGTCCTGTAGGCAAGTGTCTGGGGCATTTTCTTGATTAATGATTGGTGTGGGAGGGCCCAGGTCTCTGTGAGTGGTGCTGCCTGGACAGAAAGACTTGGATTGTATAAGAAATCAGGCTTGAGTGAGCTGGTAAGCAGCATGACTCCATGGTTTCTGCTTCAGCTCCTGACTCCAGGATCCTGCCCTGACCTCTTCAAAGATGAACTGTGATGCAGAAGTGTAAGCCAGATGATGATGGTGATGGTGATGGTGATGGTGATGGTGATGGTGATGGTGATGGTGATGGTGATGATGATGATGATAAACAACCTTTCCTCTCCAAGGTGGTTGGTTTTGGTTGTTGTTTTATCACAGCAATAGAAAGCACACCGAGATGGAGGTCCTGGCTTCAGACCCTAGTGCTGCAAATAAACCACAAAACCCCAGCCAGTCACGGAGTAACCAAGGCAGCTTCTCCTTGGTGGCGCTGGGCTGCATTTGCAGTGGGGACATTGACATTGTCCTCTCTGGGTTTTGGATGTTCTGGTGAATTGTCTTTTCCCCCTGCTTTCTCAGTATCACCTTGAAAAGCGATTTAAGATTATTAGTGAGGGGGCTGGGAAGGTGGCTCAGTGGGTAAAAGCATTGCCTGTTCTTCTTGAGGACCCAGGTTCGATTCCCAGCAGTTCATAACTGTCTATAACTAGTTCCATGTAGGAAGAAATGGCGGGCCTGCAGCAGAGACCTGGGACCTGCGTAGTGGAAGCTGCCTGGAGGCTTCCAGGCAGCCTGTGTCACATACCGGAGAAAGGTCCCGGGTTCCAGGGGCTGGAGGCTTCGGTGGAGGCGGCAGGCCCAGCAGGCCCCAATGATACGAGGAAGTCCTTGGTTCCAAAAGGGTTTATTGTCATGGCGGATGGTAGATGGATCTGGAAGTACCCCCCCCAAACTCAGGGCAGGCCTGGGTTAAGTAGGGAGGGAGGAAGGGGGAGGTTCTGGGAGGGAAGGAATGCTTAATTGGCTCCGCCCTCTGACCTTCATTAGTATGTAAATCTCTAGGGCCTGAGGCCTGTAGTTACACCCTCCTACCTGTGCACTTTGGGAGGGGCTGTAATGGCCTACGTGACTGAACAATGTGGGTCTATGGAGATTGGACTGCTTGTTAGGACTCTGAGTTCTGGGGACTTGGCCGAACTCCTGCCATTTCTCCCTTGGAGTCTCGGGGTTCTAGGCCCATGCCCAGCCAAGAACCAGGATACCCTTACGCAGTCCCACAGTTCCATGGGACCCGACATCCTCACACAGACCTTTATGCAGGCAAAGCATGAATGCACATAAATAAAACAAGTATATTATTTTTAAAAATAATTATTAGTGTTCTTTCTGGTCAGAGATAGCAAGCAATGGCCGCCACATGTGAAGGGCACTGACTGCCCAACTTTGCCTGGTCATTTTCCTCAATTCTTGCTGCTTCAACCAGCCCCTGGCTTAAGCCCCTGGGATGCATGGGGGACAGACTGGTCACTGCTACTCTCTCAGGAGGGATGCCTGTCGGAGTTGGCAGGAGCCTTGCTTGTGATGAGTCTGGGCTGAGACCACACAGAACCATGACATATCTGTCGTTCCTTTACACACCCCTTGCCACTATAGAAGCTTCTGGATAGCTCAGGGGTTTTCTCTTAGCAATCTGTAAGTCTATAACCTTATAACCAAAGATCCAACAGCTTACATCATAACTTTTGGGCATGGGGTATGAACAAATCTTTTAGAGACACTATTCAGCTTGATGGAGTCTTGCTAAAGGCCCTGGAAGGACACGATTTTCCTTTTTTGGGGGGGAGGGGAGAGGTCTCTGCAAGGCTGTACCCAGAGAAAGACATGGGTCTCCAGGGCAATTCTGGGCAGTGGGAGAGTGGGGAAGACATACTCTCTGAGGTACCAGCTCTTTGCCAGAGCCTCTCCCCTCTGTCCACCCTGTACCCTTCCTTGCTCTGACACCCAGAATTCTGCCTGTCGGTTCTCAGATGAGTTGTCACAGCTCTGGACACCTCGTCTCTTTCTCTAGACACCCTTTATTCTCTGTCCCATCCTGGGTTTCTCTGCCATCCCTTGCAGCTGTGGTTTCCTGTGAGTCTCTCCCTTGAGGTTAGGAGCCCGGTAAGTCTCAACAAAGGCACCCCATGCATAGAGCAGTACACAGATTTCAAAAAGAATTTGTTGGATGGAGAAATTTGGTTCCATTGACAAAAGAACAGATTATCAGAGAGCAGCGAGTTCCCCTTCCGTGATGGCATGTAGCTTGTATCACAGGGACAAATGACTCTGATCTGTGTCTCCTGCCCCTCAAGACTCCGGGTGACACCTATTCTTCCTCAGGCATTCCTGTAGTTCCGGAAAAACCAAGAGATAGCAGCATCCCCGTGTCTGTAACATGTAGGCACATGCTGCAGAAGGAAGGGCAACTATTCATTATCGACTCCAGACATTCGATGGAGAGCCACAAATAGACATCTCTAGCAACTGTTCCTGCCTGCGGGGCCCACCGCACTCTCCTCCCTCTCACGTCTCGACACCTCCTGCTCTGGGAATTGGATATCTGCCAGTCGCTTGGTTATTTCCTGGGGGGATTAATGAGAAGGTGGGCTGTCCAAATGCCGGCAGGATGTTATTCTGAAAGCATGCGTGTCCCTCTCATCTGAGCACTGAGGCCCCACGTACAGAGGCTGACCTCCTTTTGGAATCAGCAGCAGAAGAGCTATGAACGATGAGGGCCTCTGATTGGAAGATACCCTGGCATAGCTGGGGCTTCAGCTTGGGTGCAGTGCACAGGCATCATTCTCTGCTGTGCGTTTGGCTGGAGTTCATCTGCACCTGGCTCAGGACAGATGTGTCCCAACAGCTGTGTCCACACAGCCTCCCTTTCTTGACTCTCACCTATCCCTCTCTTACCTGGCTATTCCTATCTCTCAGCAAAGCTCCATGATAGGATGCTGAGACCAGCTCCTGGAGGGGTGGGCCGGGATTCATCTTAATGATATAGAAGAAACTGGAAATAACAACTGGATGTTATAGAGGATCCACTAAGCCTTCTTAGGAAATATAAAATAACACACAGTGTAATTTAGCTAACAGAGTGCTCAAGACTGAGAAGTGTATAGAGGCAGAGGTGGGTGGACTTTTGATCTTCAGTTCACCCTGGTCTACAGAGTGAGTTCCAGGACAGCCGGGGCTACACAGAGAAACCCTGTCTTGGAGGTGGAGGAGTTGGGGGCGGGGAGAAGATTCCTTCACTGAGATTGCTGCTGACTCGGCTCTATCCACACAACAAAGGGAGCCGTCCTTGGCTCACAGTTGACCATCAGGCCCATGAGGAAAGAGCCTCTCTCCAGGGCAGCTCAGAGGGACAACTGTGGGTCAGGGCTGCATTAAGTAAGTCCTGCTCCATCATTAAGCCCTGTGCCTTATATTAGGAAGAGAGTAATTCTGCCAGGCAGGCAGGATGACCCTGGTGACAGCCCATGAAAATCAGCATTGGTCTGTCTCAGGATATTGATGGTACTATTTCTACATTGCACACCTCGCTTCTGTCTCTGTGGACCATGGGTAACTGCTCAAAGCGCACCGTGGGGCCATGCCCCTGTATAGCCAGGATTTCTCTTCAGGGCTAGCTCTTGTTTGTGCATTAGCCACAGCAGGTCGCTCGCTGTCATTACAGAGTTCTTCTTTTATTAACCTCTGTGTGCTTGGAAATTTCTCAGTGGGAAGGCAAACTAATTTTTTAACACTAACCGGGAACTCTGTATCACGCCTTAGCCACACCAGCCTTCAGGAGCATTTGCTCCCATCACTAAGTCCCTTCCTACCTGCCCTGGAGTCTCCAGGGACTGCACAGTGTGACTTCCTCCAACCCCGCTGGTCCATCTTCCTTGCCCTTCTGCATCTCCTGGGCCTCTTACCTTGAATGTGTTGGTGTTCTCTTGCCTTCTGTATCTTTTTTTTTTTTTTTTTAATTCCCTCCCTTACTGATCTCATCATGCTGGGTGGCTTTTCCTGGCACCGAGATGCCCAGGTCTTGGCTGTCACCTCTAGTTGGGTTTCTACCTGTTTCTGTGGCCTTGCCACTTGCACTAAGAGCTAAGTGTGCACAGTGACACTGGAGTCTTCCTCCCCTGGCCAGGCAGCAGCTCCCAGCTTTCCTGATATTTGGAGCTTAAGAGGCCCAGGCTAGTCCACAAGGCTCCCCTTCAAACCCCAGGCTATCAGAAAAGCCCACAGCTGTCTCCAAAGGTACCACCATTCCAGCCTAACCAGTCCCCTTCCACTCTGGCCCTTCCACACCACTCCAGATCCCTGTAAATATAAAAACACAAAACAACAGCCCTAGTCTCCAAACCTTCCTGAGCCATCCTGCCTTATATTGGGAGTACAGCTTAGGTTTCTTACAAAGGTCCCCAGAGCCCACTGGAAGGCCTCCTGTGTCTTCTCTCACGTGACCTCCTGAACCCTCCTCCCTGCTTCATGTAACAACAGCACCCACCTTGAGATTCCCTTGATAATGTGCAAGGCACCCCTACCTCAGGACTGTTGCCCTTGACATGCCTCTTCTTGGTTGCTGTGATAGTTTGAATATGCTTGGCCCAGGGAGTGGCACTATTAGGAGGTGTGGCCTTGTTGGAGGTTGTGACCTTGGAGGAAGTGTGTCACTGTGGGGGTGGGCTCCTCCTACCTAAGGACAGTCTGCTCCCGGCTCCCTTTGGATGAAGATTGTACTGGTTGGCTTTGTGTGTCAACTTGACACAAGCTAGAGTTAGCACAGAGAAAGGAGCCTCCCTTGAGGAAATGTCTCCGTGAGATCCAGCTGTAAGGTATTTTCTCAATTAGTGATCAAGGGCGGGAGGGCCCATTGTGGGTGGTGCCATCCCTGGGCTGCTAGTCCTGGGTTCTATAAGAAAGGAAGCTGAGCAAGCCAGGGAAAGCAAGCCAGTAAGCAGTACCCTCCATGGCCTCTGCATCAGCTCCTGCCTCTAAGTTCCTGCCTTGTGTGAATTCCCATCCTGACTTCCTTTGGTGATGAACAGCAATGTGGAATGTAAGCTGAATAAACCCTTTCCTCCCCAACTGGCTTCTTGGTCATGATATTTGTGCAGGAATACAAACCTGACTAGACAAAGATGTAGAACTCTCAGCTCCTCCAGTGCCATGCCTACCTAGATGCTGCTGTGCTTCTGCCATGATGATAATGGGCTGAAACTCTGAACCTGTAGCTAGTCCAGTTAAATGCTTGCATTTATAAGAGTTGCCTTGTCATAGTATCTGCTCACAGCAGTAAAACCCAAACTATGCTCCAAGATACCCAGTGGGCTCATGCCTTCACCTGCTTTAATTTGCTCACCATTTGGTGTGGACCTTCCCCACACTGCACTCTCTTGTCTTACTCTACTCTCAGAATGCTCACTGCCTTCCATCACACAATATTTAATTAGTTATTGTTGTTTTTCTATCTTCTACTGTTGGGGTGCTGCTCCTTCAAGGGCATACAGTGGGTGGTCACTATATGTGGATGGATGGATGGATGGATGGATGGATGGATGGATGGATGGACAGATGGATGGTAGATGGATAGATGGGTGAATGGATGGATGGTGGATGGATGGATAGATGGATAGTAGATGGATGGTGGATGGATAGATGGATGGATGGTGATGGATAGATGGATGTGGATGGATGGATAGATGGATGGTAGATGGATGGTAGATGGATGGATGGATAGATGGTGGATGGATGATTGGATGGTAGATGGATAGATAGTGATAGATGGATGGTGGATGGATAGATGGTGGATGGATGGATGGATGGATGGGTAGTAGATGGTTGACTGATGGATGGTGGGTGGATGGATGAATAGGTGATGAATGGATGGATGGGTAGTAGATGGAGAGGTGAATGAATGAATGGATGAATGGATGGTGGATAGATGAATGGAAATATGTATAGTCTAGGCCAGGACAAGAAAACTAGTTTGTCTTATTCATCAAGAATTACTAGAAAAAAATAGATGACAAAGGTTTTGTCTGTAGAGGTAGCTGGTGTCTAGTCTCTGTCTCTGCGTGATGGTGGACACGTTTTTGCCTTCCCCTCTTGAGACTTTGTTTCCCCATTACCAAATGAGATGTTTGGACTGGATGCTCACTAATGTTCCCTCCACCTCCCAGTCTCAATGAGTCCATAATTCTGTGTGTGCTGAGGCCTGTGAGCCTGGATGGCTATGGTGACTTCCAGAGAGCATCACTGTCTCTCCTACCCTGTGCGGTCTTACTACGTCCTCACTCAAACATAAGTTCTGTTCTCCTCCCCATGAAACTGAGCTGGCCCTGAGGCTGATAGAACCTTGTAGAAATGACCTCCCCCCCCAAAAAAAAAAAAACCCTGTGCCTCTTGTAGTGCTTCCTGTCAGGATCCAGATGTCATCACGTGAGGGAGCTCAAGCTGCCATAAAAGAGAGACCCATGGAAGAGAACTAAGGTCCCATCCCATAGCTGCCAGCATTAGCTACCAGCCAAGGGAGGTCCTGTAGAGACTCACACCATCATACCTCATGCCCCAGACATATCCAACACAACCCAGAGCAACAGAAGCACAGGCATGGCCCATGGCTTTGCCACAGTGCATGGTTACAGGTGACTGCCTGCTCTGTGTCATGCTGGCTCAACAGAATTCTCCATAGCCAATATGTTAGAATGAACAGAGATTTTTGTGCTCTCAGCTCTGGCCCTTGGGAAGTCCAAGATGGAGTCCAGTATCTTGCTATACTCTCAAATGGACAAAGGCAAAGGGTAGAGAGTGTACGGGCACCCATGCTTGCCCAGGTCCTTTTATGGTGGCATGAATCCAGTCCTAAAGGTACAGCTACTGTGATTTAAGCATGTTCTGGAAACCCTCCTGTCACAGCATAGTCACATTGGGGACCAAGTGAATGCTGGGAGCATTTCAAAGCAAAGCCCCAGTTTCAACTGGAATGACTCGATGCACAAGGAGAGACTCTAAACCACTGTCCAAAGGAAGCCTTGGCTGAAAAGTGGATTTTTAAGCAACATAAATAAACTAAATGCATCCATAGATTTTTACGCAAATGCCAAATGGGTTAACATATGCATGGTTCACTTTCTTGGCTGCCTCTGTGGGTCTGTTTTTCTATTTTCTTTGGCTCCCATTTCTCTTTCCCACCCAGCCCATCCTTGGGCCAAGCGAGCTCTGATTTATTTTTCTGAGGCCTATGGTGCAGTGCACCAGTGTTCACAGATGCGTTCAGAGAGGTAGGTACCAGGGGTCACGGTGCTGTAAAAACGGCCGACAGTGTGCTTTTTGCCATCTTAGGTCTGCTCTGCTTCCTTTAATTGACGGTTCCTTGTGACGATCCTTTTAAGTCCACTGCACGACACCCTTCAGTTCATCCCTCTAAGTGGTTGTATGGAATTTCAGGCCCCTCCATCCGTCAGCGGTGGCCTGAGCCCTCGTGGGACGCCTGTAATGGTGGATCGTGTATGTCCCAGGGAGTTAATGAATCGGCTTTTAGAGTCAGCAAAGGTTCATAATGGAACTGCCTGTGTTAAATACGTTATGCTTCCATTGCCGGTCCCCCACCCCCACCCGCAGCTCAGGGACCATCCTGAAAGAGGGGCATGGGAAGACTGTAAGATCTGGAGCTCAGAGAGGATTGAAACAGAGCAGCGCCTTCTGGACCGCTGCACACATGACTGCACAGCGTCTGTGGTTGTCTGCACACGATCACCAGTTAACTTTCCAGCACGGAGAGAAGGGGCTCAGAGCCACACCCCCAGCCTCAGAGCCACACCCCCACCCGAGAAGCAATGGACACCACTTGCTAGCCTCTGGGGAGGGAGAGTCAGTTTTCTTTCAGGGTGTCGCTGTCCCCTGGTAGGCCAACCATACTTCCGTGGATCACCCCACATGTGAGAGAGTATGTGCAGCTCAGTGGATTTTTTTTTCTTTTTTTTAAAGAAGAAAGAGGGCATGAGGTTGAGAACATCTGAGGAGGAGGTGATCTATAAGGATTTGGAGAAGGAGCAGAGAGAATATATATAATCAACACACATTGAACAAAATGCACAAGAAATGAGTAACATTTTCAAAAACACATTATATTGAAAACAAACGTAATAAATGTTCAGAATGTTGATTGTGTCTCCTCTGCCATTATAGGCATTCTGAAAGTTGTTGACTGTTGCCATGGAACACGACCCAGTGGTACACAGCACATCTCTCCCAAGATAGCACTCAGGGATGACATGTTGGCATTTCAAGCTGGCTATGGGCCGTGTGTGTCCCGTGGAGCCTGGCAAGCGCTGCACCTTGGGGCCAGATGGGCTGTTTGGTTGACTGTCTAGACTTGAGCAAGTCACAGAGGTAACATTACCAACCCGGTCAACTTCAAGGTGCGTCATGTCTGTGGCTACTGCGTCGTGAACAGCAGGACGAAGCTGGAAAACATTCTGAGATCTGGAAACTCTTATTTTCTCCAGAAGGAGGTCGCTCATGCCAAGGAGGGAGTGAGGCACCTGCCCACACTATCTCTCTCACTTACACATCACTGCAAGAGTGAAAAATCACACTGAGTGTTCTGGGTGGAAAACTGTTTATTAGTTACTAACACATCCTTTAAGCCTATCCCCTGTTGATAGGACACACACACACACGCACACACACACACACACACACACACACACACACACACACACACACACAGAGTTAATCTGTTCCCATCCAACACAGAATTCCATTCTATTCATGCTGGATCACAGGGCATATTCTTTTTGAATGGATATCTTCAGGTTGTTTCTAGGGTCTCACTGTTGAGAGGAAAGGGCTCCATGACCCAGCTTTTCCTCCAGCACCCCACCACCTCTTTTTATGTAGACCAGGTTAGCTTCCAACTCTATATCGATCCTCCTTCCTCTGCCTCTCAAGGGATGAGGTACCACCGTGTACACCTTGTTCTCCCTCTTAAAAAAAAAACTTAACCTAAATACAAAATACTTAGTTGATACAACAAGGAACTCTAGCTTATGCTATAAAAACGATCTGACTTTACATGGAACAATCAGCTCTGAATCTCTTCTCTTGAATACAGAACAATTGCCCTACTCATGGACGTGCCCACAGAGGACTTGTAAATTGTTGCTGGCAGTCCAGTGGGTGCTCAGCATAATCTCATCATCTCACTTGCTCCCCCATCTGATGGCAGCTGCTCATGGCTGATGCCTCTCCACACCCCTCACACTTTCCTGCAGAGTCCCTTGTTCCTTTCTGTCAGTGTGTCTGTGCTCTCCTTATGTTACAAACAAGCCTTGCTTGTGGGTTTTGTCTTCTGAGTCTCTACTTGTCTTGATGTTGACTCTGTTATCTTCCATCAGGTAAAAAAAAAATTATATTATATATTATATATATATATATATATATATATATATATATATGACCTAGTGTTTTTTATGACCCAGTGTTCATCCTGTCTCCTGTAGCTTCAGGGCATCAAGTCTTGGTTAGGAATATCTCCCCATGTTCAGGAATTTTATTTGCTTTTTTGTTGTTGTTGTTGTTGTTTGTTTGTTTGTTTTTGGTTTTTCAAGACAGGGTTTCTCTGTGTAGCCCTGGCTGTCCTGGAACTCACTCTGTAGACCAGGCTGGCCTCGAACTCAGAAATCTGCCTGCCTCTGCCTTCCAAATGCTGGGATTAAAGGCGTGCGTCACCACCGCCCAGCTAGGAATTTTATGTCTCTGCAGGACTTCTTGCCTCACTTTCAGCCTGTCTTAGTCACTTTTCTATTGCTGCACTAGAACACCATGACCAAGGCAACTCACAAAAGAAAGAGTTTAACTAGGCTTACGGTTTAAGAGGGTTAGAGTCTGCAACGGCCAAGTGAATGCCTGGCAGCAGAAGCAGTTGAGCGTTGATTTCTTGTTCCACAAGTAGGAGGCAGAGAAGGAGTGAGAGAGTGAGAGTGAGAGATAGAGAGAGACAGAGCAACACAGACACACAGACACACACACACACACACACACACACACACACACACAGAGCAACACAGACACAGAAACACAGAGTGAGAGAGAGAGAAACAGAGAGACAGACAGAGAGACAGAGCAACACAGAGATACATAGAGAGAGAGAGAGAGACAGAAAGAGACAGCAACACAGACACAGAAACACACACAGACAGAGACAGAGAGACAGAGAGAGACAGAGCAACACAGAGATACACACACACACGCAGAGACAGAGAGGAGAGGGGGGGATGATGGTGTGGTCTCTTGAAACATCAAAGCCCCACTCCCAGTGACACACCTCCTCCAACAAGGCCACACCTCCTAATCCTTCCCAGACAGTTCCAACTGTGGACCAAGTGTTCAAACATACGCACCTGGGGCCCATTCTCATTCAGAGCAGCACAGATTATCCAGGAGACAGGACGGAGCATACCCAGCTCCCTGACCCTGGTGCAGGAGCAGCTTCTCACCAAGCTACACTACTTGTGCCTTCCTAGTGAAATTAACTGTATCTTCAATTATTTTGAATTTTCCACCTACATAACCATGAGAAGTTTTCAGGACACAGGCAGAATGCAGCTAGATTCTTGGCTCCGGCCCGTTCCTGGTAGAGTCTCCTCTTCTCTCTGGTACTTCGTGAGTTTTTTTCCTTTGACATAATATTTTTATTGACTATTTGGGAATTTCATACAATGTATGCTGATCTCACTCATTTCCCATTCCTCCCAGGTCTGTCCTCCCAAAGGATGGAAAGAAAAACAGAAAGAAAGAAAGAAAGAAAGAAAGAAAGAAAGAAAGAAGAAAGAAAGAAAGAAAGAAAGAAAGAAAGAAAGAAGGAAAGAAGCCAAACAAACAAAGTTTGTGTTGACCATATACTCACTGGACCATGGTCAGACCCCAGTGGCCAGTCCCTTAAAGATAGCTGAGTTCTCCCCCATCCCCTGCCAGAAGCTGTCAACTGTGAAGAGCTACACTTCAGCATCTTTATCACAATTTTTAAGGATGCTCTTTAATAGCTTCCTGTATAGACTGTTTCTTTTGGGGAGGGCAGGGGAAGAAAGGTTGTCACAGAAGCCTTCAGTGTCTCTCATCCTCATCTATGAGACTGGAGTCATCAGCACCATTGCGAAAGAAGCTTCCTTCCCCATAGCAGCAGCAGCAGCAGCAGCAGCAGCAGCAGCACGAATCATGGACTTCCACATGGTTTCTGGCAGCATCACATACCAAAGACATCCATACTGTCTCCAGGGGCAGCACACAGACTTCAGCATGGCCTTCAGTGGCCACACAGACCATGGGCATCTGTAGTCTTTATTGCTTATGCTTTGCTTGACATTCTGATCTTCCAAACGCCCACACGTTAATCTTTGCTCAAACCATTCTAGGATTTCTCCACCTCTGAGTTCCTCAAAGTCTTCCACATCCCTCCACAAGCCAGTTCAAAGGCCGAGGAACTACATGGTTGGTTGGCAGCTCTGCTCCTCTGCATCACTTCTTTACGTCAGCTGTCTTCTCTACGCTGTGAACAAACACGGGCAGCAAGTCTGAGAAGAGAGATTTATTTTGGCTCAGGGTTGAGGTGGCACAGTCTGCCAGGATGGGGAAATGGCAGCAGGTGACTCTCTGTGGCCATGGGGGCTTGTTGCAGATGTTGGCTGATATCTCAGCAGGACAAGAGACAGAAGGCTGGAATCAGGGCTAAGCTGTAACCTTGGAAACCTACCTCCTCCAGACTGACCCCACCAGCTAAAGGCACCATAGCTTCCCCATGTGGAATGAATCAGCAGCTAGGGACTAAATGTTCAAACGTGGAGCCCCTCGGGGCATTTTACTTTCAAACATTTCTGCATTTATGAACAATAAAAATGTATGGAGCTCTCCGTCCTTCCTCCAACTCTTCCACATGGTCCACCAAGCTCCATCTGTTTGCCTGTTCACAAGAAGAGCAACAGACTCAACTAACCTGGACCCTTGGGGGCTCCCAGAGACTGAACTACCAACCATGTCCTAGGTACCCCGCACATATGTAGCAGATGAGCAGCTAGGTCTTCATGTGGGTCCCCCAACAACTGGAGTTGGGGCTCTCCCCAACTTTGTTGCCTGCTATGGATCCTGGTCCCCTAACTGGGCTGCCTGGCCTCAGTGGGAGAGGATGTGCCTCTTCCTGTAGTGACTTGATGTGCTGGGGTGGGTTGGTACTCAGGGGAGCCTCCTCTTCTCAGAGGAGAAAGGGGAGGGGCTGTGTGAGGGGGAGACTAGGAGGAGAGGTGGGGCTGTGGTCAGGATGTAAAATGAATGAATGAATGAATGAATGATGAATAAATAAATAAATAAATAAATAAATGGAAAACAATGTATGGAGCTGACACATTGGCTGCCATACTAAAGAGCCAACTGCATAATTGGATTTGAAGTCTAAGATCAAGGTGCTTGCAGGCGTGGTGCTGTGTGTGTGGGGCCACCCTCCAACTCTGAGATACCCTTGTTAGCAGCTCTTTGGGAAAGCATGCTGCATGCTCACACAGTGAAAGGGACCAAGGCGGAAGGGACAAGTCAGAATAGAGCCAGATACTTCACTGAAGTCATTTACAAAGTTGCTAACCCCCATTCATTGGAGATGCACATCACAACCATGTCCCTCTATGTGAGTCCCAGGAACTCAGGCCCACCCAGCCACAGTGCTCTCAAGTCTGTTGATAGCATCTTTCAAACGGCTGCTCCAGAGACTCTCTGTGCCTTACTTTCATCCTGAAGAGCCTTGCCGGGGAACAATGGGTGTATTAGTGTCTCTCGAAAGCCCTCGCGGCCCTCCGCGTTGTTTAGCTTCTCCCTCCTTGGCTGTTTATCATTATTGCTCTTTTCCTTCTGTGTTTCTTTTATCAATCTATTTTTAATCTGTGGGAGGTGTGGCTTGCTCATTAGCTTTCAGCCAGCTAAACTCCAGCATCAATTTGGACACAGTTGCTCATGAACTGCTTCTTAGTCATTCAACCCCCCCCCACCACACACACACACTCTTCTCCCCTCCCCCCTTTCCCCTTTTCCCTTCCCCTCCCTTTATCTCCCACTCTGCTCTCCTTTTCCTGTCCCTAATTTCATCAGTACAGGCTCTGGTTGGTTTGCTGGCTTGGGTTAGTGAGCATGGCTGTATTTCCCCTCTCTTAATTTTCATTTCCTGCCTATATGCTCATGCCATGAGTATCTTTTATAAATATGTGATTTTTAAACAATATTCTCATTTGTTTATCTTCTATGCATGCACACGTGTGCATGCGCGTCCATGCCAGAGCACACGTGTGGAGACATGCTTCCCTTAGAACTCTTTGTTCACAAGTGTTTAATGTGATCACCGTAGGGCTTGGGTTTCACTATTTTAATTATGTGCTCTTGCATTCTCTGTTGTTTGTTTTGAAACAGATTTGTAACTATGTCAACCAGGATGGCCTTGAACTCACAGAGATCCTCTTACCCCTGTCTCTTGAATGTTGGGACTAAGGGCATGTGTCATTTTGCCTGACCTACTCCTTCTGTCCTCTCTCATAACCACTCCATCTTCCATCCTGTCTCTCATCTCCTTGATCCTTATCAATCATTAATATGTTAACCATATCTTTGATAAACTTTAAGTATGTCATAGAAATAGAACCATACAGTATATAACTTATATATAATATACAGGGTATTACAGTATATAGCTTTTTGCCTCCAAACACATTCTCAGATCTCTCTGTATATAAGTAGATCATTTTTACTGCTATCTAGTATTCCACAGGGTAGATGTGCCACAGTTTGTCTAGTCACTGTCCTGGGGAAGAAAATCTGTTTCCTGTCTGATGCTCTTACCAGTGTAGCCACCATGAGCAGTGGGGTTTTTATGTGGATTTTAATTTTGAATTATCTGAACAAATACCTGGGGCATGACTTCTGGGCTATGTTCAGTATCATGTTCAATTTTTTAAAAATAATTATTTATTAAATTTATATACATGAGTACACTGTTGCTGTCTTTAGACACATCAGAAGAGGGCATCAGATCCCATTACAGATGGTTGTGAACCACCATATGGTTGCTGGGAATTGAACTCAGGACCTCTGGAAGAGCAGTCAGTGTTCTTAACCTCTGAGCCATCTCTCCAGCCCCCATGTTCAGTTTTTAAAGATTGATTTTTTTTTTTTAACTTTTAATTATGTGTGTGTGTTTGTGTGTGTGTGTGCAGTGCCTATGGCGGCCAAAAGAGGGCATCATATGCCTTGGAACTGGAATTATAGGTACTGGTGAGTTAATGTGGTTACTGGGAACTTGGGTCTTCTGGAAGAGCAGCCAGTGGTCTTAAATACAGAAGCATCTCCCTCCTTCATCCCTCGCCTATGCTCCTTAAAAAGAAACCGACAAATTATTTCCAGCCTGGCTGTTTTACACCCCATTGTAACGTGAATACCACCTCTCCTCTGCATCCCCATCAATGTTTACTGTAATTCTTGACTTTGCTGTTCTGTGATGTTACACTGTGGCAGTTTTCAGCTTACTATTCTAGATCACAGTCCATCACTGAGGGAAGTCAGGACAAGGACTCTAGGCAGGAACCTGAAGCTAAACCATGGGTGAACTCTGCTTACTGGCTTCCTCTCTGACTCTTGTTCAGCTACAGCCAGGACCACTTTCCTAGGGATGATATCACCCACAGTGGGCAGGGCCCTCCTACATTAATCACCAATCAAGGCAATACCCCATGGACATACCCACAAGCCAAGCTGTTGGAGGGAATTCTTCTATTGAGAGTCCCTCTACCCAGGTGTCTTAAGTTGACAGTCAAGATTAGCATCACAAAGGTTAAGACTTGGGCTCTACATGTGGTAATTCAGGCAAATGGGAAAGACATCCCATGTTCATGGAGTGGAAGAGGTGGGGGTGTTCACATGGCCATGTTCTCCAGGATGATCTGTAGACATGACAGAGTTCCTCTTGGCACCCCAGATGGCTTCCCTGTGTAGACCATGCGTGAGGCAGATCCTAAAGTTCACAGGTCCCACAAGGAACTAGAAGAGCTCAGACAACACTGATTAGAACAGAGAAGGCTCAGATGTCTACAAAGCCATGCACATCAGGACAGTGTGTTCTTGGCATTGGGAGATGTATTAGTCACTGGGATGGAATTTAGAGTTTGGAAATAAACCTCCCATCTATAAATAGTTGCTTTCTGACACTGGATGGTTTCTCATGGTACTGAGATACCCACATGCAAAAGAATAAAGTTGGAACTAAACTTGGCCATATGCAAAATTAGCTTAGGATGGACCGAAGGCAGATATGAAGGGGTTAGATTGTCAGACCGAGGAATCTTCACAGGCTTGGATTAAGAAGTCATGTTTTAGACACAAGGCTAAAAGCATATCCACAAAATTAAAATAGGTAATTGGTTTCCATCAGAATCATTTGCCTTCTGTGCTCTTGTCTATTTTGATTTTTCTAACCATTTTCCTCATCTCTTCTCCTCTCCCCTCTTCCTCACTTCTCCTTTGAGACAGAGTCTGACATATCTCAGGCTCCTCTCAAACTTGCTGTGTCACCGAGGTAATTTTGCATTTTTCATCCTCCTGCCTTTGTCTCCCAAATGCTGAGATTACAAACCATGCTTTATGGTGCCCAGGTTATGTAGTCCTGTGGCTTGAACATAGGGATTTGTGCTGGCCAAGTGAGCATTCTACAGACTGAGCTACATCCCCAGCCCCTAATTTGGAGGCTCCAGCATCCAGATGTTTAGTTCTGAATCGTCTTTATGTATTTGGCTACTAGTTCTTTGTTGCATATGTGTTTGCAAATGTTTTCCTCTTATCTATTGTTTGTCTTTGCTTTCTTCTTCACAGGAACTTTCTCAGAGCAGAGCTTTTGGCAGAAAGGATTGACGGTTTTATCATGTTGGGTCTTTTGATGTATGATCAAGGTATGTCTCTCTTTAGTTTAGGTGGTCTTTGATTTCTTGCAGTAGGTTTTTTGTTTGATTTGGTTTGTTTGGTTTTGGTTTTGAGTGTTTAAGTCCTGAACAATATATTTATATCTGCATCTGACTATCTAATACTTGTGGCTGTTATAGCATTTTAAATGTTCCTGTTCTTATATCTGAGTGTGTAGAAATCAATTGGTTAACGGCTTCACACTCCATGTTCTGAGGCCTTTTGAACTCATAGTTCTTTAGTCTCTGTAAATTCCTTGGAATTTTCTGGCATAGGCAAGCAGGTGAGTAGGTATAGTCACACTGGCTCCAGCATCCAGCACCACCCTGAGCAACATGAATGGAGGTAGACCTTTGGTCTTATTTCTGGACTCATTCAGTTTTTGTTTTTTGAGCAAATATTTGTAAGTGTAGTTTCAAGTTCATGACACCTCCAGTCCCCAACATGTGTAGTGTCCCCAAAGCCAACATTCCACTGGAGGTCATGTCCATGCCACAGCCAGTGACCCGTGTTGACACATCATTGCCACCAGGTTTCTGGATTTTCCTGAAGGTCTGTGCACTCCTGGATATATATACTGTTGGTTTTGACATAGGGGTAGAGCTAGGGACCCAACCTTATAGCACCATGCAGGCAGCTTTACTACCCTGAGAATCCCTGAGCTCCTCCTTTTGCCCTTTCCAGAATGACACAGAACTGGGAATCATGAACCAGCACCACCTTCAGATGAGTCTCCTGCACTCATCAATATGTACTTCAAGTTCCTCTCCTACCCGTCCTTCTGAGCTTGATAGCACATTCCTTTTTAGCCCTGTATGATATCCCATTGTCTATTGACTCATCCTTCTGCTGAAGTATGCTTGGCTGCTTCCAAGTTCTGGCAATTCTGGACTGTGGTGGTCTGATTATGCTTGCCTAGGGTGTGGCACTATTAGGAGGTGTGGCCTTGTTGGAGGAAGTGTGTCACTG
Organism: Mastomys natalensis; assembly: GCA_021653895.1. Lineage (NCBI taxonomy): Eukaryota > Metazoa > Chordata > Mammalia > Rodentia > Muridae > Mastomys > Mastomys natalensis. The sequence goes on from JAJTUV010000102.1 coordinate 1,076,992, forward strand.
TTGAGATGAGCAATGAGACCTTCCTCCTAACCTTGGTCTTCTAGCAGCCTTCAGATGAAGAGGTAGAACTCTCAATTCCTCCCAGCCATACCTGCCTAGACTCTGCCGTGCTCCCACCTTGATGATAATGGATTGAACCTCTGAATCTGTAAACCAGCTCCAATTACATGTTGCTCTTATAAGGAATGCCTTGGTTATGGTGTCTGTTCCAGCAGTAAAACCCTAAGACAGGGACAAAGTTGCTGCAACACCTCCAAGGCTGTGTGTGGCCAGCTGTCAGTGTGTTTGAGTAAAGAGTGAGAAGCAAGACTGTGGCGAAAAACACATATCTGTTTAATCCCATTTATTGAAAGGGGGGTGACGAGAAGCAATTGACTCAGGTTTGGGAATTGGGGGATGAGCTGTGAGGCTCATGTATGCTAATTCCTGGGGACCAACCTTTGGGGTTCATAGCAATCCCTAGTTCAATGCCAGGCACCTGGGCTCACCCTGTGCTGTCACATCAGTTTCCCCTCCATCATCTCCCATACCTGGAACCATTGAGGACCAAATGTTCTCTGGGATGGAGGGTGTGTCTGAGTGACCCGGGCAAGGCTAGCTGGTGAGCTCCTGTCCCCTCGGTGAGTACTAATAATCATGGTCCAATAGAGAAGATGAAGAAAATCTTCCAATAGAGGGAGGAGAGGAAATGGAGGGGCAGAAGTACCCCCATAGCCAGGACCTGATGCAGCCAGGACTGGCTGACACCTGTGTGGATTAGGGATGACGGTCTCAACAGTCTCTTGGTCTGGTCGCTGCATGTAGGTACCTCCCTTGGGGACCTGGGTTGCCACTAACCTCCTCAGGGAAGCACCCAGCTTGTCCCAGGACTCAAGGACCACGAGGAAGCCAGTGTGTCTTTAGTGTCCACGGTCACCATTTGGCTACCAGGAGACCAGGCCAGGCTGTCTTTCCAAGTTCAAGACTCATTATATGCCCCAGAGGATACACCAGTGAAGTCTCTCCTACCCTAAGCCTATACCCAGCTTACGGCCCACACCCCATGTCACTAGCTGCATTCCTGGGGCTTGAGACTTCCAAGGCTAAGAGTGTCTGGTGTCCTCCATGTGAGGGACCAAAGGGACGGACAGCGTGTTCCTCAGGAAACCAATGCTTACTAAGGAAGGTTACTCTGTCCCTTTACCAGACACACAAGGAGCATACTGTGTTCACCTGGGGAGAGGGGAATATGTGCCCTTCCCCCAGCCTTGAACAGGCCTGAGAGACCTTGTTTACCACAATAGACCAAGTGATAGTATCTAGGTGGAGTTACCCACCGAGGAAGCGGCTGCTTGGAACTTAAAAAAAAAAAAAAAAAAAAAAAGAACTGCCCCAGGGCTTGCCTTGAGATATCTCCAGCCTTGACCTGTGACCAAGAACCGGTTATCCCACCCAACTCTCCGGCTGAAACTAGGAAGGGTTCGGGTGGGGTCTTTCCCTTTAAATTGAGAGCTGAACTTTAAAGCATTGAGCCTTGATCAGAGAACTTTGTCTTGGCTTCATCTCTTTTCGCCCTCTATCCCCCTTTCGTTCCCAGTCCCCTTTCAGGTGAACCCAGTTGACTCGTGGCCACAGGCGGCTACAGGGATGTGCTCCTGTGTGAGGCCTGTGCCCTGGCCTGGGGACTGTGGCAGAGAAGATGCATTGTCTTCCCTGAGAAGCTCAGCTGTTCCCAGGAAAGGACCCAGGGCATCAGGACAGCCACACCTAGGCTCCCCCAGCAGGGTACCCAGGGCATCAGGACAGTCACACCCAAGCTCCCAAGTCTTATCCGGCTGTCACCCTCCTCCTCAAGCAACTCAGGTTGCACCCATTCAGGACAGCGTCTGCCTGGCCTTACTTTTGACCCTTGACCTTGAACAAACCTTGAGTTCTTCAGAAGGACCTATGACTCCCGCTACCCCTCGGCTGAGCCCCCGGCTCTGGTCCTCTCCCTCCTCAGCCCACCGGAACATGTTACACTGCCAGGGTTCCCGACGTATGTTTTGAAACATCAAAACCAGCTTCAATCAGGGAAAAGAGTTGATTTGATTTCTCCTTTATTAAAACTAAGGACGTCATTATAAAAACCACTATATAGAAAGACAAACGCAGCAAGACAGCGTCAGTGTAACACACACTGTTATTACATCAGATTAGGAACGGGGAGAATATTGATACCAGTTTTTTGTTTTTTGTTTTTTTGGTTTTTCTGGTCATGGGCTCTGAGAGAGACCCCCCATGCCTGCTCAACACAAGTCTGGCATTTCTAGCATAGAGATACCTCCCTGCTCCATCCTGTCTACCTGCTTTGTCCCACTGACCCAGGGAGGAACAAGCCCTTTGCAGGAAGGTCTCTTGCCTCTCTAGGGTGGCCAGGCTCTGGCCCTGCAGCTTTGTTGGTTATTGCACGTCGCCCATATGCTCATCTGTGGATATTAGAAGGGGACATTTTCCCCTTCACACACAGACAGTGGGGGGGGGGGGGAAATGGGAAGAGACTGGATGTGAGAAACCAAGACACAGGCCTAAAAGCTCACACTAGTCAGGTACTAGCTGTAACCAAATGGGAGCCCACGGTGGCCCTGTGACTCTAGCTGCTAGCCCCATGCTTAATTTACAGTTGACACTAACTGTGAGGGGACTTTGTATGTTTTTAGAGGGCCATTCTAGTTTGTCAAGGGTAAACGGGTTAGGGCTTTGACGTAAAGATAGGAGTGTTAACCACCAAGTGACTGACTCGTGGTTAAATCCATTCACTCATCAAGCATTGCTAGCACCGACTACCTGGCAGGAGTCTGGACTGGAAACAGGGTGGAGTGGTACGGGCAACACCACCTCCAAGGCCACTTTTGTGGGAGGGACAGAGAAATGTTCTGTATTTATTTTTTGGGGGGGTGGAAGTGTTTCTGTTAGGCACAGAGTCAGGTCAGCAGTGGTAGACTACCAACCTGTCAGGGGACCACTGCATGTTTTCTAATGAAACACCTGTGTCTGCACAGGAGCGGGCGGTTTCAGGTGGGTGCCAACGACACAGCAGGGGCTCAGCAAGTGTCAGCTGAACAGATGCAGATTTGAGCAGCATGGGTGTGGTATGTGTCCCTGCGCTGATGGCCTCAGCTGTCAATCAATCCAACCACAGCCATGAAGTGCATTGGAGGCCGTGGAAGGGGCAGGAAACCATGGTGGTACCAACACATGGTAGGCACAAAGCCTCCTTTTCTAGAGGGTACAGAACTCCACCTTTGCCCCCAGGACATCATCTCCTCACAGTCCTTTGACCAGGCAGACACTGGCACACACACACAGTGAGCTGTGTGACTCAGCCTGAGGCTGCCGCTGCCCCAGCAGAGCTCCCCGGCAGACGGTGTGCTGGCACCACTCCTTCACACACACAGGAAGGGCTCAGGAGAATGCGCAGGTTGTCACCTGTGCCCAAATGCCTGGGGAATTTCATGTTTACCTCCCAAGCAATTCCCGTTAGCAGGAACCAAGCAGCCAGATTGAAAAATTAAAACAAGCCACTAAGAAATGTCTGGAAGTCGGAGGATCTTCTCACAGCCTCCTGCAGAGCATGTATGTGTGTGTTCACGTGTGGGTACATGTGTCCGAGTGTGAATGTATTTGTGGACATGTGTGAACATGTGCATGTGGTATTCGTGGGCGTGCATGTATACATGAGTGCTTATATCTGTTCTCAGTATACATGTGTATATACACAGGTGTTCATTACTGAACATGTGTAAATTACACTCACAGGTGTGTGTATATATGTCACACATGGATGTGTGCATATGTGTATACATTGCATGTGTACATTTGCATGTGTGGACACATGAACAAGGATAAGTTATGTTCACATGTGTGGATACATGCATATGTGTGTGTATACATGTGTGTGATTTCTGGGTATGCATGATGTGTGTGTGTGTGTGCTCCTGTCTGGATTAAGGCCTGTTGCACACTGGTTACAGTCACCATCAGATGCTTGGCCACTCCCACTCGGGATGAGCAAGCCATTTCCTTGGTGAGTCCAGCCAACCAGGGAGGAGTTCTGCAGGGAAGCTCCAGAGCACACAGATGACAGGGCGTAACACTGATCACCAGGGACACAGAGTTCCCACTGGGAAAAAGCCAGGCAGACACGAGGACATTCCATGCCCCTCTGTGAGCACACAGTGTCTGCAGCTTCTCTGCATCCTGTGGCTACCTGTTGCTGCAGGTATGTACCATAGCCTGAGGCTCATGGGAAGACAGGACAGATGCAGCTGGAGGCAGCAGTGGGAAGCCTGGCAGAGACACAGCTCAACAACTGGTCGGACCTTGTCTCTATTGTGTCCTTTTAGGACATGCTACTAATTGGCACATCTGTCACCCACAGACACCATAGGCACGGGACAGATTTTCATCATGGCCACCCGGGGTCCTGCAGCCCACCCAGGAGCTCACACCCACATGGACACAGCTATTGCCTCCAGTAGCTCTGAAGGCAGCATTGGGTAAGACCCTGACCTCTAACCCCTGTTTGCCAACTGAAGAGAGGAGGCTCAGAGAGGCTGGGTGGTGGGTGAGGCAGGGGGTAAGCCAGGGTCAGGAAGGGAGCAGAGAGCCCAGGGCCTGCTAAGTCAAAGGCTATGTTGTCCTCTGGGGATAGGAGTACTCCTGTGTCCTGGACAGTGTCTAGACTCTTAGCCTCAGATACATACATGAGAGATGCACCCCAGCAGATCCCAACCAGAAGCTTCATGGGGACCTTCAGCTCTTCCCTAAGAGGCCTCTAATGGGGACCTCCATGCCCAGCCAGTACCCTGCTGTCTGCATGGCCATGACCCTTCCTGTGTCTGAGGAAGGAGGCGTCACAGAGGAAGTAGCTCCAAGACCTGTGCGAGCAGCTGCAAGAGTGTCACCCAGAGCCACCTAAAACCAGAAGTTGCCTCAAAACCTGGTATGTATGACTCCTTCCTCTCAGTTCTGGGGAAACTGAGGCAGGAGGGCCTGTGATCACTCTGCTCATGTGCTATTAGAATCTTTATCTTATGAGCCCCAGGATCCTTTTCCCTGCAGAGGCTCTGCCTAGGGGCTTTAAGTGTGGCCTGATCCAGCCAGTCCACTGCTAAGAACCCTCCAGGGCGATGGCTGCCCTATACCCTAGGAAGTAGGTGAGGATCCACACCCATCTTTAATCAAGATCCAAGCTTAGGCTCTTCAGGGTGTGTGCAGAACACAGTAGTGCGTCTGAGAGTAACGGGCTGGGTGCAGAGACAGAGGCCAGCGGGATCAATTAGGCCTCTAGGGCCACCAGAGTGACAGCTTCCATGTCTGCAAATGGGCCATCCCTCCCTCGTGTGGGTTGAAGAATGAAGAGCCAGCCAGAGTGGGAAGAACTTTATGTCTTAGAACTCAGCACTATCAGTGGGGAAGCTTGGTGTGTGTGCGCCATTACGACGACCACAGAGATCCACACGTGGATCCATCCCTTCACCTCTGCCGCTCCTGGCCATCCTGGATTATTTACTTCTAGGAACCTGACAGGCAGGTGGCCTTTGGATTGGCTGCCACTTGCCCGGGCACACTCCTCTTATCTAGATCCCATTTAGACCCTGGCTTAAACATCTCTGACCACCCAAGTCCCTCTCGGCCTCCACGAGATACCTTTGTGGTCTTCACGGGCACCTCCATGCTGGTTCGTCCCTCCTTGCTGCCCCTTGCTTACTGTTCTCCGCAGTGTGGGGGAGGGAAGGTCACCAACCCTGTGGAGACAGCACTGACCAAGCAAGGGGTACAGCTTCAGGAAGAATGGGCCACAGGGCTGAGGCAGGGACACTTTGGCCTCCTTCATAGGGATGAGATGGCCGTGTCTACATTGGCAATGTGGCCTCTGGAGATTTACAGGGTCACTTCTGGGGGATGTCCTTCTTTTTGTGTGAGTTTGAAGCCGAGATGATGAGCTCTTTGGGCAGATGTTATAGGCACCCAGGCTTACTTGGAACCCCCCATTTTAAGTGGACAGATTCATAGACCCCTCTGCTCTGGGTTTCCACAGGAGCCATCATTCTGGCTGTGTGGTTTCCTCCCTTCAGGGTGTGGCACCCCAGGGCAAAGCGCAGCCCCTGCTCACCTATGGACCTTATCGCTGCTTTTTGTGGTGCTTGGCAGGCATGTGGCTAGTGCGAGCTTGTGGGTGAGGCTCTGGCAATCATAGTGGAGGACCTGGGCTGGGGAGGTGCTGCACTCACTGGGAAAATGTCAGGCACGTGCTCCAGTGACCACACTGGGGGGCCTGGGTTGTGGAATCTGTTACACCCTGGGAATCAAAATCTGGACTCGGCTTCCTGACATCCCAGGGCCAAACTATGGAGCTGATCACTTCCTGCCATCTGAATGTGGCACCCTTCCCCAAACTACACTGTTTCCAATGACATTAGCACCCCCACCTCCCAGGGGCTGTGACGATACACACAGCACATCCAACCTAGGCTGCCCAAAGCCAGTTAAGATGCTTCCTCTGTACTGCTGCTATGGGAACAGATTCCATCAGAACCAACCGTCCCTGATGTGTTCCAGTCCCCACTGCCTGTGGCACAGGAAGGCTGGACCCTGTGCCTCCCGACTCCACCAGCTCACAGTTGCTGGCCACAGCAAGAGGCCTGAGCCTCAGACAAGGACAGGGGCATGACTCCTCAGCCACACGGCAACTTGTGCTCATCGGAGAACCTGCAGCCATGGGGCTCAATTAAAAGCTAACTGACTGAACATATAGAAACACCCTGATCACACACGTGCGCGCACACACTCAAGTTCAATATTCCGACACGGATAGGCCTAAGGGGGCCGCTATTGGAGGGAGTAGAGGCAGGGGAAACGTCAGTGTTTGGACCATGGTACAACTCATGGCCCCAAATCCCTCTGGCTGGGATCAGCCAGGGCAGCTTAGTGTTGGTCACCTTAGTCCACACCGAGTCTCTTCTCAGAAGCCTCCAGCCCCAGAGAGAACTATTGCTTGCAGACAGGTGGCTCAGAGCCCCTTTCCTGCACCCTGTCCCCGGACCCTGAGTTTGCTCCTAATCTCAGAAGTTCACAGAAGGGGGTTCTGGGCACAGGTGGTATTTCCTCTTTTGTTACCACGCCACTGCCCCGGCTCTCCCTGGTGTCTTGGTCGAAGCTGCTCTTGGAGGCTGCACCAGGTGCTCTGGGTTTAGCCTCCTCCATCCTGAGGCACAGCAAAAGGGTTTTCTGGAGAGAGTAGAAGAAAGAAGTACCAAGCATTAGAGTGAGGAAAAAGCCAAGAACATAAGGCATTTGTACTTTGGACACAAGAAAGTCTGTGACACTGCAGTTCCATGGGATACTAGAGCTCCTGGCCTGTGCAATAAGATAAGAAAAACATATGGAGTGCCAGGACTTGTATACAGAAACCAGAATCACAATTAAGTGTATACAATCTATGTGGGAAATCCAACAGAGCCAGCAGGCTTCTTATTAAAGCAAGGATTGCAAAGGTAAATACAATTCTCACTCTTGAAGCCATCAGATCAACTTATAAGGCCAAAGACGTTCATCTCCCACAGCTTGACTATATATCTTGGCTTGAACAGTTGCAGTGAACACCTGGCATTGAGCATAATTCTTTTTAAATACTCTTTAGCCTTCCAAAGTACTCTGATTTGGGTGAAAATAGATCCTTGTGTAATGAGCTAACAATTGTTCAAAACAAATACAGATGCCATTCATATGAATTTTAAACATTCCATTATGCCTTTTGGACTCACACCTTTGGACGGGTCTCCATGGCTTTGGGCCAGATAAAGTCATGGAAAGGAATCCAAGGCTTTCCTGGACCGGAGATGAGCCAGGAGACCAGTGTGTAAGAGCAAGGAGGTAAGAGAGGCCTCATGACTGAGGACTGAGGGCCGTGACTGAGCCAGGCTGCAGGCAGGACAACAGGGAGCACATACAAACTCATATATGCCTGTGCCATAGATGACCATGCTAAGGACAACTACCCAAGGCCAGTGAGCTGGCTCAGTGGTAAAGGTGCTTGCCCCCACGCCTGATAACCCACACAGTAAAAGGGAGACTCAACTCTCAAAAGTTATTCTCTGACCTTCACACACGACTGCAGTGTATACACACACACACACACACACACACACACACACGAAATAATGAAATGAATGTAATTATAAAAAACAAAACAAAACAAAACCACAAGCCCAAACAACAATGAAAAAGCAGCTACCCAATTACAGATCCCTGACTTCCCAGAGACCTTTGCGGGTAACCACATGACAGGGTGACTGGAACAGGGAAGTCAAACAAGTCTACCCAGTTACAAGAGGGCCAAGGTGGTTAGCTGTTTCCTTATCCTGTACTTCCAGGGCCTAGAATGGCAACTAGCAATAAATATTTGTTAAATGCATGAATGAACCAAGCAATTTAGAGCCTGGACAAGGGAATCATCTTTCAAGCACGAGGTCAGCAGAAAGATTTGCTTGATATGTTTTTGAATGACTGTCCCTGTGAACCCTTCTTAAATAAATCACCAGCAGACAGGCTTGGGCACGTGAAGGGGCACAGAGAAGACTGTCGCTCCAGGATTATGTTTGAAAAAGCCCAAGGGTTCTGACAAGAACACAAGAGAACGGGAATGAAAACAGGGAAGTGGTATAAATAACAGATCGTAGGAGGGACGGGGTGAGGAGGAGGCGGTTTAGATAAATGAGGTCTGACTCATTTAGAGTTGGGGGTCTGAAGGATTCTTCAGAAGTATAAGTCAAATTACAAGTATGAAGATGCTGAGGACAAAAGAAAACGGTGATCGGGAGACAACAGGAGAGGAAGGCTAAGTCTGGGAGTACTGACATTGTGGGGAGAAAAAAACACCGTATCAAGAAATAAATGATTAAGCCCATCACATCCCATTATAATTATGGAGGTAACCATGGCATCCAAACACAGCTTTCCCAGTGATCAGAAGACATTTACACGGAAAATAAAACAAAGAAAACCCAGGCCATATGGGGGAAATCGACAGCCCCCACCAAAGCTATAAACGCAAAAATGTATCATAAACCAGGACGACAGAAATGGGACTGAGTGTGTTTGCTGCAGCAGCAGACACTAATGAGCCGTACGAACTAGCTAAAAAAGAAAAAGACGCTTAGTGGGGATTGCAGAGACATTTCACTTCAGGCCAAGTGACTCAGAAAGGCCCACACTTCAAGCCGCTGGAGCCCACGCTTCAGAACGGTCAGATGGTAAGTTCTGCTCCGTGTATTCTACCTCCTTTCAGAAGAAAGCATGCATGGTGATACACAGTTGCAAACCAGGAGGAACCGAGGGTCATGGCCGGAACAGCAGACAAAGGCGAAGTTGGGTTAACTGGGCAAAGCCCTGTTGAATGCTTTCCCGATTCAGCACGAATGAACTAGGTGTGGTGGGAATTCTAGGCTCCTAAAACAAAATGGGTGTTTGGGTGGGGGGAGGGGGAGAAGCAAGGGCAATTGTGAGGATGGAGGACCAGTTACCATCAAAGTCCAACACTAGTGAATCCCTGTGCACAATACAACACAGCCTTGGTATTTGTTTCACAGGAACAGCTGGGAAAGAGAGGCAGATGGGCTATCATTGGTACCCCCAGTTCTCCCTTCATTATACATGGAGTGGCCAATTTACATAAGGGAATCTCTCTCTCTCTTTCTCTCTCTCTCTCTCTCTCTCTCTCCTCTCTCTCACACACACACACACACACACACAAACACACCACAAACCCCTAACACACATGTATATTAAACGGAATCTACCCTTTATTCAAGTGTTGTTGAAAAAAGTGACTAAATTTCAAAAAGCAAAATTAAAACATTATCTGGTCATAATGCAACAGAATTTGAACAGACAACACAAGTCAGATGTAAGAGGTGTACATGAAACACACTTATAATATCTACAGCTTTCAAAACACCAGTTTGAAGGCCAGCCTGGGCTAACACGGCCAAGGGACTCAAACAAACAAAACAGCTGGGGTTTAGCTGGTGCTATACTTGCAATATAAGCATAAGAGCCTGAGTTCAGAGCCCCAGCACCCATGTAAAAAACTAGGTGCCATGGCGTGCTCATGTAACCCCAGAACATGAGGAGACAGATAGGAGGTGCCTTCAGCTTGCTGGCCAAATATCTAGCCAAATGGGTGAGCTTCAGATTCAGTGAGAGACCCTGTTTCAAAGAGTAAGGTGGAAAGTGATTAGGGAAGATGCATGGTTTTATCCTATAACTTCCACATGCATGTGCACACACATGCACATATATACACGTGAACACGCATGCCAGAGAAAAACAACAAAACAAAATAAAGTCTACGGCCAAAAAAAAACTTTATAAACTCTTTAAAATAACTCCTGAGTCAAAAAGTGTGAGGGCTCAGCAATTAAGAGCACTGGCTACTCTTACAGAGGTCCTGAGTTCAATTCCCAGCACCTACATGGTGGCTCACAACCATCTGTAATGGGATCCAATGCCCTCTTCTGGTGTGTCTGATGAGAGTAACAGTGTACTCATATGTAAAATAAATAAATACATCTTTTTTAAAAAGTGAGTGAGAGAGTAAAGAATAAAAATTGTAAAACACCGTAAGAAAAATGGGAGTTTCAAAGGTGTTCAAAAGTGAAAATAACATCTCCAAATTTGAGTGGTGTAGCCAAGGCTGTACTGAGAGGTGGTTTCATAGCCTTAGATAAGCCCTTCAGAAACACAAAAACACAAGTGGATCACCAGACTCAAAGAAACAGGACAAAAAGCAAACAAAGCAAACAGAACTGAGGAAGCTTCTTTCTCACAGGAAGCAAGAAAGAGATTAAAACAGAAACACCAGTGCAAAGATGACACTCATAAGCAAATTAACTGTTGGCTCTTTGGAGAGCAATGGACCATGTGAACAGCTGGGGATTCCAACCCATCAGAAGTAGGGAGAGACAAAAAGGATGATGGTAGCTGGGAAAGGAAGACCGAGTGCTTCCTGTCCAACTCCAATCTCCAACTAGTCTGACTCTCTAGCGTCTCCCACGCTGCTAACTCTGTGCTCAGCAACTATTAACCCTGGTGCTGGCCTAGTGGTGTTGCCTCAGTGATACTTCCTGCTCTAGGATGCTACTGCCCTTTCTCCTGATTCTTTGTGGTTTCTGAGGCTGCTGCTGCCCAGGTTCCTGATGGCCAACCCTCCCAGACATCTTCATCTCTAGCTTACAGGTTCCTCATGGAATAAAGCCAAGGCAGGAACTCAAGGTAGGAACTTGAGACAGAAAGAATACTGATGAGTGGTTACTCCATGCTCTCCTCCAGCTACTTGCCTTACTCAGCGCATGGCCCCCTGCCTAGGAAAGATATCACCTACAGTGGGCTGGGCCATCCTACACCAATAGACAATCAACAAAATGCTTCACAGACATGGCCACAAGCCAATACGATGGCGGCGATTCTTCAGCCCACCTTCCCTTTTCCTGGGTGTGTCAAGTCAACAATTAACCATCACAGGCAAATGCTACTTTTTCTGTTTCAGTGACTGTGAGAAGTAAAACATGAAAATGGATCATCTGGATCATGGGATCAGCTACGCATGATCAAGAAATACTGGACCTGCTAACATCTGTTCATCTAGCTTCCCCGTCCAGGCTCAAAGTTTAGAGTAAAAAAAATTGCTAACTGACAAACTTGCCTAATGAGTCAAAGATGTGACTAAGCCATGGACCCCACAGGCTTTGAAATAACCAGGATGTAGGATGTACAGATAAAGCCACGAGCCAACTTTGTGGGTGACGGATGGTGACATGTGCCAGTGTACCGATTACTCGGCCGGCCAGTGAGGGAAAGGGGGAAGGGCATGGGTTCGGGGCTATAGAAACAGCCCTTGGCTGCCCAAATTTATGAAGTCAAAATAAGCTAACCGTCTTTGCTACTCAGTCACTAGTGGTTATCATGAGTGGGGTTCCTCGTTCCCCACAGTGACCACATTCCTGAAAAGAAGCAACTTAGAACATGGCAGATTGATCTGGGTCCGTGGTTTGAGGGTGCAGTCCATTGTGGCAGAGAAGGTCATGGCGGATAGAACAGCTCGGGCTGCAGCCCACAGAAGCAGGATGCTCCTGGCTCACATCGGGAGGATCCAGAGGCAGACAGCAGATGGGAAGTGGAGGCCAACCCCAGTCACCTAGTTCCACTGAGGCTCTGCCTCTCAAAGGAAACTCTGATGAGGTTAGTGTCTGAATGGGAGATGAGTGAGGGGGGAGGGCTTGTCACTGCGGCCAGCTTTGTCCCTTCCACAGAGGCTTGGGGGAGGGGACATCACCTCTGCCAGATGTCTCTGGGATGGAATGTTGGTCTCTTGCCTTCAGACCCAGCTGGGGCAGACACTCATCCCTTTGGTGTGTATGTGATGGTTAACACCCATTGGGAACTTCATAGACTCTCGAATGACCTAGGAGACAAACCTCTGGTCCTGTCTGTGTGGAAGCTTCTAGATGAGTTTCACTGAGGTAGGAACAGCTGCCCTGAAGGTGAGTGGCACATAGGTGGGGACCTAGGTGACTAAAAAGCAAAGGTGAGATGCACAGGACCTGCCCTCCCTCTCTCTTTTTCCTTAATAGATGTGGCCTAACCAGCCACCTTTCACGCCCACCGCCACGCCTTTCTCGCTATGATGGAACAAACCCTTCTGCTCTCAAGTGGCGTTTGTCAGCTGTCTTGTCACAGCATTGAGAAAATTGACATACAGTGCCCCTGATTGCCACGCCCTCATCTGGAACCCTAGCTGCCCTGTAGTGGTTCCTGGCTTGCCGAGGGCTGGCTCAGGGCCTCCTGGTCTTCATGTCATGTGATCTGTCATTATCAGTCACTTTGGACACTGGATACACATACCATCTCCCTGCATGCTCTGTCCGTTCTCCGCCAATGGTACCTGTTGGCTGCCAAGGTTAAACCATGACTCCCTCAGCTCTCTCTGTGGCAGCCGCTGACAGCCCAGGTCATTTACACTGTGTCTCTCCTTAAGCCAGGCTTGGTGTTGGTTTAGCTACACTGAACCCCCCAGGGCCATGATGTTGGACAGCACACATAGACCGCAGGTTAAACTGAGTGAACCAACCAACTAATCAAGAGGGCCAGCAGACCCAAGAGACGGTGTTCTACTCGCCCCAGCTTTATGAGAAAGCCACCATGTCATAACTGCCTCTCTGGGAAAGAAGAAATATGCAAAGAGCTTGTCAAAATTAAAAGCATCTACCATAGGCGATGGGCAGATCAGAGCCCAGACTGCCTGGAGAGGCCTATTTCTTTACAATTCCTCACTCACTACATGGGCCAAGTTTAGAGAGGGCTCAAAGGAGCACATAGCAGGGACGCTCAAATTCCACATTAGGTGGAAGGGTCTATACCCATGGGACAGATGCCTGCGCCCTAATCCAGTGATGTCACTCAGTCCCTCTAGTCACTCACAGGGTGAGAAGAGACCTTACTAGGTCATCCGTGCAGCAACAGGGTCCCAGTTGAAGGCTGTCCCAGCTCAGAGGCACTGACTCCCACACCTGGGGTGGCGGGGACTCAACCAGCAACCAGAGTGGCCAAGGTGCTGAGCTTGCCCCAGGTCCAGGTCTGGTCATAAACTTCTTGGTCTCCTTCCCAGGGTGTTAACAGTGACCTGCATGGCACTGATACAGGCTGAGTAAGACCTCAGCATGGAGGTCTCAGCCTCCTCTTGGATCCCCCCTCCCCATGGTTCCCAGGCATCTAGCCTTTATTAGGTCCCATACCAAACTCCTACCCATCCATCTAAAGTTAGACCTACTCCTTCCTCCCTCCGTTCTGGCTTCTCTAATCCCTGCAACTCCACTCTCGCCCCGTTTCTGCTGTCATCCCCATGATGTACAATCCATTGCCAGGTCCACTGAAGCCCACTTTCAAAACGGTTCAAACATGCCAGGTCCATCTATCTTACTCCTGCAGTGTCTGGGTCCCTCTGCCTCAGGGCCTCTGCTCCTCGGGTCTCTCTACTTGAACTGCTGGCCTGGCCACTGATGCAGGACTCGATTTTCAACACCCTCATGTCTCAATATAGACCTCTCTCTCTTCTCTCTCTCTCCCTCTCCTCTATTCCTCTCTCCCCCCTCTACTCTGACCTTCCTTCCTGTCTCACTCTCACTCGATCTCTCACTCCCTCTCTTCTTTTTTCTTTTTTTTTTGGTCTGATTCACAATTTATATGTATTTATTTCTTTTTCTAATTCATTCTTCTCTCATATATCACATCCCAGTCCCCAGTTTCTCCTCCTGCCTCTCCTCCCAGCCCCTCCTTGCCCTCACTCCTGTCTCCCCAAATCTACCCCTCCTCTGTTTCCCTTCAGAAAAGGACAGGCTTCCCAGGGCTATCAACTGAACACAGAATGTCAAGTTACGTTAGGACTAGGCACAAACCCTCATATCAAGGCTGAATGAGGCAATCCAGTAGGAGGAAAGGGGGTCCCAAGAACAGGCAATAGAGTCAGAGCAGCTCTCCGCTCCCACTGTTAGGAGTCTCACAAGAACACCAGGCTATACAACCATAGCATATTTGCAGAGGACTAGAACAGACTCATACAGGCTCCCTGGTTGTCAGTTCAGTCTCTGCAAGCCCCTATGAGCCCTGCTGAGTTGATTCTGTGGGCCTCGTTCTCCTGGTGTCCTCGACTCCTCTGACTTCTAAAATCCTTCCTCCCCCTTCTGCAGGATTCCCCGGGCTCTGCTTAATGTTTGGCCATGGGTATCTTCCTTCCCACTCCTCCCCAGTTTCGGATGAAGCCTCTCCGATGATAATCATGCTAGGCTTTGGTCTACGGGTACAGCAGGTATCATTGCACACCTGGGTTTTTAACGCCGGCGCTGAGGAGGAACTCGGGCCCTCCTGTTCGAATGGCAAGCACTTACCACTGACGTATCCCATCCCCACCACCTGACTGCATTTTAAATAATATCTTGTACACAATGACATGTTTTAAAAATCTGTAAAGTTTGGAAGAACCCATTCTATATGGCTTCCTCAATGAATTCAGTCTGATATCTGAGCTGGGACTTTAGAGGCCTCTCCTTGTTGGACTCTATTCCTCTCCCAGGTTTGTGGCCTTCACTCTGAAAGTCCCTCCAGAAATCCCAGGATACGTTCCACACGCTAAACATGTCCTCCTTGTTTTCACCTGGGAAACTCCTATACATCCACTAAGAACCCTCATTGGGTGTCCCTTATCTAAGCTTCCCAGCCTCTCACAGGCCTCAGTAACATATTACCCCAAATTCACATCCTGCAGAGGGGCCTGGGCTTTACTGACTATCAAGCAGTCCTGGGTTCAGAAATGCTATGTGACTCTGGGCAAATAAGTTACTTAATATCTTAGGGCCTCAGGCACCCACTAGTTGCCACCCCAGGCCTGCAGGACTTTTTCACAGCTGATGGTTGACCACAGTGACATGCCTAGGCTGAGTATTAGCCACAGCAGAGACCACCTGGTAGGATGCCTGGCCTCGTCCTAACTTTCTGGAAGGAACTTTCATAGTGATCACAGCTGTCACACTGGAGCCCAGGATGAAGAAACTGTTCCTGACTGGTTTTGGCTCCTGTCCCACAGGAGTGCCTGTTCACTCTACATCTTGCTGGCCCCCAAACCCTCACTGGCTCTAGCCCCAGAAGAACTAGGCCCAGTGGCGCACACCTTCACTCGGGATGATGCCACTGTCTCCGTGTGACTTTTGGAAGCCTGTCTTGAATGGTGTCTTCTGTAGCCTGTTTGAGTTGGTGCTGGGATCATGGGACTAAGTCACAGGTTACTGCCTCCTCCAGGACTCTGAGCTGAGACAGAATACAAGGACCCCAAACGGATCAGGGGATTCCTTGCTGTGTGTGGCTGCATTAAAAAATTGGGTCCTGAGAGACGAGGCCTGGTCCTCAGGTCAGTGGGGCCTGAGCAGAAAGTTGATTGATTCTGAGGGATGGGTGGCTGGGGCACAGCCAACCTGGTTGAAGACATCCAGAAAGCCATAGCAGATCTGGTAGGAGAGACAATAGTTACTACAGACCTCGACTCTAGATGAAGGTCCTTGGACTCCATCCCAGGGCCCTGGGATTCTAGAAAACTCTGAGAAAGACAAGTTAGGGCTGGGCAGTGCTGGTGCTTCCAGGCTAGGCCTTTTCAGAGTGTTCTCCCCTGTACTCTCCATTCTCAACAGCCCATTTTCAAATTTTACTAGGAAAGGACTTGGGCTCTAAGGGACGTTGACTTGCCCAGGGTCAATGTCTAGCCAGTGCTAGGGTTTGGAATCTGGCCTGTGCCACTAACCACTGGGCAACACTTTCCAATTGCACTTAAGCCAGGCAAGGGGCGGGGGCATGAAGGAGAAGCTGTCCAGCTGGCAGGCAGGCGAGGCCAGCATCTGCAGCCTGGTTGAAATGAGATAGAGCACCTGGCAATTTGAATAGTAATGAACGCTTCCAGAATGCCAGGCGAGTCTGGAACAATAAAAGCAAAGGAGAGATAAAAGCCTTCTGCCTAACTGCAGGTGAAGTGTGGACACGGCTCCTGGGATGACAATAGCTTACAGCCACTTAGCACTGGCTGGATGCCGGGCCAGGGCAGGACCGTGACACATTCCTGGGGTGTTCTCCCAGCAACCCTACAGTTGGGACAACATTAAGCAAGGTTTACAAGGGAGCAGAAGGCAGGGACACTGGGAGAGCCATAGGGTGTGGTGGTGGTGGCAGATGCAGTCCCGGGGCATAGTGGCAGCCGGGGTATCAGATGTGGTCCCGGCAAGTGGCAGGTCTCTGGACTGTGGTCCACTGAAGAGTAGGAGGTGCTATTCCTACCATGATGCAAAAACCGCATGCAGATGCCACAGGCTCTCACTGGGGCTGGATGAAGATGTGAGCAGGCCAACACCCACCCTTAAGCTGCAGGAGAGCTGAGCACGCAACCACCCTGACCGCCACACCCTAAGTAGATAGATGCAGGCAAGGCCTCTAAATAGGTCCCCTGCCCCCATCTCAGAGAACTATGGTTCTATCTTACAAGTCAGGGAGCCTGGTGCTGGGAATTCTGCTCAGGATCCTAACAAGAGGTGTGGTCAGTCGAGCACAAAGAGGAAGACGAAGAGTTAGAGACGAAAGATCTCAGAAGCAGTTAAGGGCACTGGCTGCTCTTGCAGAGGGCCCAGATTTGATTCCCAGTACCTACATGGGAGTTCACAGTTGCCTGTAACTCCAATTCCAGGGCATCTAACTCCCTCTTCTGGCCTAAACAAGAAACAACCTTGCAAATGGTACACAGACTTAGGCTAAGCATCCATACACATAAAATTTTTTTTACATTTTTTTTTTTTTTAAAGAAACAGAAACAGAGGTCAGACAGCAGCTGCCGTGGGTAGGGCTGTGGGCCAGCAAGGGCCTTGCGACATCTCCTCAGAGCCACCTGAGGAGGAGAAATGCCAACTTGATATTACGGTCAGACATGCCATGACTCTGGGGTCTCTTAGTTCTGGAGTTTCTGGGTTCCAGGGTCCCATGACTCTGGGGTCTCTGGGCTCCAGAGTTGCTTGGCTCTGGTGTCTCTCAGCTCTGCCCCATACTGTAGGAGTCTGTAGCCCCTGCACCCAGCCTTCCTGCACCTCAGTGTTGTGTCCCTTCTTTGTTGTGAGTCTTGGGTTGTCAGTGAGGACTGGCTTGGCCACTACCATATGGACCAGGTCCTGGCTAACCCCCAGGACAAGTCATCGCCTCCCTTCCTCCCAGCTGTTATCATCTGCTTCCACGAGTCTCCTCCCTCAGATCTGCTCAGCGGGGCTCCGCATGGGTACTATGTAAGTAGGGAGAGCCTCCGAAGGACCGGAGTGACCTTCAGAAGCCAGCAGCCGGTGCCACCTTCACTCAAAGAGTTCCCAAGTCACAAGCTCCTGGAGCAAGGAGGCTTCCAGGTCCAAGTTCAAGCAGCAAGAGGTAGATAGGGTAACCCATCGGTTCCAACATAGGCTCCAGAGGGGAACAGACCTGTGTGTGGGGTGTGTGTGTGTGTGTGTGTGACCCAACAGGACAGACTCTGGCTGTGGCCTCAGTGCACAAGAGACAATTTGTGAGGGTGGTGTGCAGGAGAGTGACTCTGGCTTGCACGTATCTGTGCTGAGGACATGGAGGCCTCTTGGGACTAACTTCTCCTTCTGACCTTGGCTATGCTCACGACCTTTCAGAACTACCATAGCATTAAACGGCAGGAAGAACTCCCACCATGGGGTGGGTAAAGGAGCATCCCTTTCCTTCTCCTCACTTGGGGTCTGGCTCCCCGAGAAATGGGGTGGCCTCACAAATGATGATGCTGTCAGCAGAGAGGGCCCAGTGACTCTGCCTGAGGACGCTGTGCTACTGTGAAGAATTTACAGTGTGAGATGAGGGTGTGGATTGGTTGGTGGAGGGCTAGCCTAGCATGCATGAAGGTCCGTGTTCCATGCCCATTAAGTGGGTATGAGAAGGCAGGAGGATCAGAAGTCCAAGGCCACCTGGGCTACATGAAACTCTGTTTCAAAACAAAGATTTTAACATGATCCCTATCCTTTCCATCAGAGGGAAGCTGTCTGGAAACTGAAGGAATGCCCTTGTCCTACTGGCCAGGGAGCCTCTGTGAGAATGGGCCAGGCATTTCTTTGGCACAGGGTAGCGGGCAGCACGACTTGGGAGTGGGGCTACAGGTGGGTTGTGAGCTCTGGAGCTCCCTTAGTCTAGTCTTTCCTGCTACCCTCCTCCCTGTCGCCTTTCTCTCTCAGCTGTGGAGGCTCATGCCTTTTAACACACACATCCTGGCCGTTAATATTTAATGTCACACTGGTCAATAATTGATGGAGCCGCTCTAACAGGAAACCCGTGTTCTACATCATCCGCTCTCAGTGCCGCCCTTCCCTCGAAAGGCCTCTGTCTGGAACTGGCCACCTCCTGCCCACGGGAATCAAGACTCCTTCATCTCCTGCATCAAAGGTTTCAAACCACTTACCCACTCTTGTCCCATTAGCATCTCCGGCAGCCCGGGAAGGTCAGGAGGCTCTGTGGAAAGGTGGAACTGAGACGGCTGCTCACAGTCAAACAGCAAGAAGAGGTGGAGAGAAGAATAGGCTGCCCACCCCTACCCAGGACTCTACTCTGGCCTTATGGACTCTGATGATTCAGGTATGCCCTGTTCTCCTCCTGGGCAGGGTTCAGACCAAGTGGCTAGGGTTCTTACTGCAAGGGACACAGGGAAGGAGGGTCTGCAGAAGTATCACTCCATCAAAGAAATGGCCTCAGTAGGGTTCTGAGGGATGAATAGGAGTTTGCTATGGCTGGGAGCAGTACTAAATGCTGGGATCAGGTCTATTGTGCCTCCTCAGCCCTGACCAGCAGCCCAGTCTGCAGTTCTACGTCTTGCAGAATACATCTATGGTCCCTAGGGTGTCATCCTGGTCCCTGATTATCCATGGCTGTCTGTCCCTCTGGTCTCGCTTGCGTTCTTTTAAACCTGGGCGCAGACTAGGACGTGTTGCTGGTTTCTGCAATCTAACCTGTTAGTCACCCAATCTAACCTGTTAGTCACCCAGGCCCGGCATAGGCCCTCTACCACGGTTAGCTTTAGCAGTCAACTTCACACAAACCTGGGAAGGAGGACTCTCAGCTGAAGAAATGCCCGGATCAGAGCAGCCTGTGGGCATGTCTGTTGGGCATTTTCTTGATTGCCAATTGTTATGGTAGGCCCAGTCCACTGTGGGCGGTGTCACCTCTAGGCAGATGAGCCTGAGCTGTATACGAAAGCTAGCTAAGTAAGCTAGGAGCAAGCCACTAGAGAACATGCTCCTGTAGTCTCTGCTTTAACCTTCTGCCTTGAGTCCCTGCTTTGGCTTCCGTAAATAGAATCTGTAAGCCAAATAAACTCTTTCCTCCCCAAGATGCTTCTGGTCAGTGTTTTATCACAACAGAAACCAAACTAGGACACCCTCCTCCCACCCTCTCACAGGGGTGGGGTACGGAGAGAAGCTCCATCCAGGGTCAAACCCAAGTGTAGCATGTGAACACAGTCACTTCCTGTATGGTACGCAAGGACACACTATGTCACATGGACCTCATAGCACACTCACATGCTGGTTCATGTGCAACCATGAGTCAGAGAACACACACATACAGATACACACATACAGACACACACACACACACACAGAAAGACAGTCTCTCACACACACAGAGACACAGAACACACATACAGAGACACAGAACACATACACAGACACACACAGAAAGACAGTCTCACACACACACAGAGACACAGAACATTCACACATAGACACACACAGAAAGACAGACAGACACACAGACATAGAACACACACATACAAAGACACAGACACACATACACACAGAAAAAGGGACACACACATACACACACACGACACACACAGGCACAGACACACAGAAAGACACACAGACACACACAGAAAGACAGACATACAGAAAGACAGACACACACAGAGACAGACACACACAGAAAGACAGACACATAGAAAGACACACACAGAAAGACAGACACATGGACACAGGACAGACAGACAGACACACACACACCCCTCATCTTGTTCACGGCTGCCAGAACAGCCAGAGACAAGCCATCTTCATGGGTCGTAACCTACTCAGCCTCCCTGCTGGGCCTCCATGCCTGCTGGAGACCCACCTGTCCTTGGGGAAGGCCTTCCTCTTTTTCACCTGCGGCCTGTCCTGTCTACTTTGGATCTATCCCACCCTTCCTCTTCTCTCCTGAGACTCAGAGTGCCTAGTCTTCAGTACACTGACCTACATGCCGTGCCCAAGTCTCTCTGGAGTTGCTGTGCTCTCTGGCCTACCCTGTACCCACTTCTTTCAGGTCCCATCCACTCCAGAACAGACCTTGCAGCCCCCACCCAGCCTGGCCTCAGCCATTGCTCCCCTGAGCGCCACCTGCCCATTGTGGTACTGGCCTCCCCAACCCCACCCGGAGGCTCAGATTTCTCAGACTAATGGACTCTGTGCTCTTGTCTCCAGGCACCACAAAGAGCTCTGGCCCCTCCTCCTGCTGTCAGCTGGGAGACACACTATTGCCATCGACTGACTAATGGCTTTTAGGAAGACAGAGTATCGGTCCATTACATGCATGTATTGATCGGGACCCATCTGGACTGGAGCTCTGTAAGGCAACGAAGACGCACGTCCTTGGAAACACAAAAGCGGCACAGGGACACGATTATTACAAGAGGGAGACTTGGAAGTGCTTCTCTGAGTGTCAACTAGCCCTCCGGATACCCTCTGACCCCTGACCCCATCCTACGGAATAAGGTGTCTTATAGCAGAGTCAGATTCCCTCGCTGTGGGGGCACTGGTCAGGAAATGCCTAGAGAGACCATTGGGCAGCTCAGGTCAGGAGATCACAGGAGGAGGAGCAGTGGAAGCAAGGCCTGACCCCTGTTAAGTAGCAGCAAAGGATTGGAGGAGGCTCTTGTCTCCGTAAGTCTCCAGTAGAGTGTCAGATGGTCACTTGGCTGGGACGGGGGTGTTGAGTAATGGAGGCTGTGGGCCTGGCCTCGCTGTGCATCCTGGCTCTTCCCACCCAGACCCATACCACCTAGCTCCAGCTGCTGAGTCTTTCTGAACCCCAGCCAATGGCAGCCGGCATGACTGAGGAAGTAGATCCTGGAGTACAAAGACCCTGGGACCAAGCCGATGGCAACAAATTCAACCCCAGGTCCCTTCTCCTATGTGGCTGAAGGAGCAATGGCATAAGATGTCCTCTACTTCTAGCTGGGGTGGGGGATGGGACAGTGACCCTTCTAACTCACATGAGTGGGAGGAGACAGGTGGGTGTGGGCTTTCTTGAGGTCCCACTCGTGAGTAGGTTGCTGGGACTCAGAGGGTGATGATAGGAATTCTGTCATGGATGTGGAGAGATGACCCTTCCCCTCATGGAGGGTCATGGCCTTTATGAAATGCCTCTTTGTTAATGACTCATCAGTCTGGTATTTCTACTTACACAATTTCTGTGTTAGGACACTTTAGTGAAAGCTCCATACACGTATGTGGGTTGGGTCACTTCGGTCCCTACACCAGGGTGCAGGTCTGTGTGAGGGAGGCCAGCTGAGAAATGGATGCTATATTGCCAAGCTCCCATGCTCCTGGCATATCCTGTCTGCACTCACTTAAAGTCCCTGCTTTCCCCATGTGGGCAAGTAGAGGCTTACTCAAAGACACGAGAATCCAGACCAAGAGCTGCCCTCCCCCAGTCTGCTGAGTGACTGCTGCTGGTCTCTCAGACCTACAGTCTGCTGGGAACTGAGGCTGGAAGAGGCACCTGTGACCTCCCTGCTTCATCAAGGTCACCATCATGGCTTCCCTGCTCTTGATGGAAGGCATTGATTTTTCCAAGCAAAGCAAGTGAAGGTCAGTGTGGGTCTTCTCTGAGTCGGCAGTGGCTTCTGAAGGCTCTCGGTTCGGCCTTCTTTGTCCCTGGACTCCTAATCCTCAACACAGGCCTTGGCCCCTGTAGGCGGCCTCCAAAAAGCATTGGTTGTCCAAGTGAGGGTTCTGTGATGTCTGTGGAACCCTTGGCACCAGCCAGGCTAGCATGGGGGCAGCCTGGGACTGGGAGGATGGTAAAGAGGAGCCACGACTGCCCTAACAGGGACCAAAGACATGGCAGTTCAGAACCAGTGGCCAGTCCTACATTCTAGTCTCCCGTTTCCTGGAATGGACTGGAGTTGAGGAACTGTCTGTCTAAAGCTACGGTGGGCCGCATATGCTGGCCATCAGCTGCCTGTCTGGGGTGACCCTGCAGACATGTTATTTTTTTTTTTAACATGAACAGAAGAGACACGTTTGTCCCCAGAGAGGTCAGAGGCCAAGGGGCAGGTGAGGCTATTTGAGGTGACAATATTCCAGCACTGGAGTCCAAATGCCTAATGACAAGGAAGGGTTGGCAAGCACTGGACACCATGTCCTCAGGGGCCAACAGAGCCCCCCTACACTGGCTGAATCCCAGCATCCTGGGCAGGCATATGCTACCGGCTTTTGAGGTACAAATACCCCAGCTCATCATTACTAAATGCAGAAGGGATGCCCTAGGCCAGCCAGCCCATCCTGCAGATATCTCCTGCGCAGACAAGATGGACCAGGAGACAGTCACAGTCGACACAGAAACATAACAAGAAGTGTGGAGTTTTGAAGGGCCACCCTCTCCCTGTCCATTAAGGTGTATTTAATCATCAGCTTATCAGTTTGTTGGGTTGGTTGGTTTACCATTTAACAAGAGGCTCCCAAGTTCCCAGTCTCTTCTTGGCCACTCTTGGCATGGGACAGGGAACCCCATCGCATGTGGGACACACATTGGAAACCCTGAGCTGTGCCATCCAGGGCAAGTCTGTTTTTTTTTCCAGAAAAGCAACTTGACTGAAAGTTAATTAAAAATGTCTTCAGTAAACAGGGGGTGGAGGAGAACCCCAAGGAACCAAGGTTTGAGAAATAAATGCTGCTTTATGGAAACGGAGACAATTATCAACGGTCTTAGAGGCGCAGTAAAATAGACGGGAGGCTCACGGAGACAGGAGACAGAATAGATTAATAATAACACCATGACAATTAAAGAGATGGAGCCCCAGAGTCGCCTCATGAGCCCCTCTGTAGTGTCATCAGACCCTGCAGCTGTGCATGGAGCTGCCTGACTGTGACCCCAGGCTCAGGCCTCCTCCTGCCTGGAGTCCACCTGGAGGAAGGAACTAACTTCAGGGAGAGGCCAGAGCCAGTAAGGTGTTGGTACACCCCTTATTTTCCTGGCCTCCCCCCACTCCACTGTCACTGTTAGTTGTCACAGCAAAAGAAAAAAAGAAAAGTGTGAGCCATCTTAAATGTCGCTCTGTGGGGAACTAAGTTAATGCCAGCGCGAGGGAACTTCACAACCCGGTAGATGCTAAAATGATGTTTAGAGACATTAAGGAAATTCGCATGATAATGGCCAATTTACTGTGAATAAAACTGAATGCAGAATCCCACACAGCCTTTCAAGGAGGGCAAAAAAGCAGGCACAGGGGATGGCAGGAATCAAAACATCAGCCAGGTGGGGTCTGGTGGCCTTCCTCCTCAACATCGGTTACTAATTAAATAACAGCAATAATAATAACTCCTGTTCACCGAGAAACTGGCCAGACCTGGCCCGTTGGAATCCTCTCTAAAAGCCCATGCGGCGACCTGCTTTAGACCCACTTCACCTATGAAAACACTGAGGTTCCAAGAAGCTAAACGATTGTGAATGAACCCAGGAACAGTTCCGAGATAGCTGCTCTCAGCCCTGCAAGTTTGCTGGAGTCTGACCAGGAGATGGGGGAGGGGGAGGAATTAAATTAACTGGGAATAAGCATGCTGTGCTGCTTGGCTGCACTGCCAGGCCTCCGGTGGTGGGGAGGGGCTAGCTGGAAGACAGATAGACCAGAGGGCAGATGAGAGGCAGGTGGTTGGCTGGTTGGGTGGACTGTCAGAAGGGTGGGTAAGTGTGTGGGTTAGTAGGTAGGTAGGTAGGGGTAGGTAGGTGGATGGGCAGGTAGGTGGGTATTGAGTGGGTAGGTAGGTGGGTATTGGGTGGGCAGGTAGGTGGGCTGGTGGGCAGGCAAGTGGGTAACTACTTCTGCTGGGACCAACCTTGGTATAAGAGAAAGGACAGAGACCTTAAACCCAGGCCCCTGGGTCAAGCATGTACCAGTATAATCCATCAGGTCTCTTCAGCCTTCACGAAGAGGCTGGAACAGCAGGAGCCCAAGCTGACTACAGATCACTGCTGCCCCAAGCCAGAGAGTGCTTTTTCTGGGGCTACTTGAAACCCTGGACTTCCTGTGGTTTAGGGGACCCTTGGAGTCTATCCAGGGATGGGTGAGGCTGGGAAGCCACACTCTCCAGCTGACGATACATCCAGGCTAAGCCAGGTGTCTCAGGAATATCAGGAGGTAGATGTCCCAGTCAGGAAGGGACCTACACTGCCAGTCCCTGGGCTCAGACCATGCTGATTTCTCCCTGGGCCTCAGTTTCTTGGATTGGCCTGAGGACACTCACGCTGTGGGGCTGCTGGGGAGTCAGTGGCCCTGTCCATAGGCGCTGTGACACTCTGCTGCCTCAGCCTGCCATGCACTCTGTTTCATTCACTGAGCTGACCTTCACGGGGAGCCTTAAAACACACCGTCTCACGAGACAGAGGTCATTCACTCAGAGTGTGCCTACCGTGAGCTAGGTGTTTGTTCTCAGAGCCAGAGCTCTGTAGAGTCCTGCTTTCCAGGGTTCCCTTCCAGTGGGACAGACAGACAGCAAACAGGAAATCAGACATAGTGCCAGGTGTTGATAATGCACCAAAGTGTGTGATGGTGTTGGGGTACGGAGGAGATGGAGGTGAGGGCTGAGGATAGTCTGTCTGGGAGGAGACTCTGGGCTGGAACCAGCTAGGAGGAAGGGAGCTAGCCCCACAGGTTACTTGATGAAGTGGTGAAGTGCTTTGTGAGGTTGGGAGCGGAGCTGAGGCCCTGGGGCAGGGAGGCCGCTGTGCTGGGGTGAGCAAGTGAGGACGGTTTTGATTCCATTAGCTGGTTTTGATTCTGTTTTAAAAGGGTCACTCTGCTGCCAGGCACAAAGGATAGGGACAGGAAGACAGGCAGAAGGCTCTAGCCTCAGTGTGGGCAAGACAGAAATGGCACTCTTTCAATCTGGCTGGAGTCAGTCCACCTGTCTTCAAGTGCTGACTGCTGACTTGCTGGCTGACCCAGGGCCAGTCACCAAATTGCTATGTGCCTCAGTTTCCTTGTCTACAGACATAAGTGGCAGAGTGGTGGGCAGGGAATCCAATAGATGGGCTGTACAGATGTTCTAGTACAGATGTTGCACCCCCTCCTGGAGGAAGGGTAGGCAACACAAGTCACAAGGCTCAGAGGCCCCAGCAGGAGGTGACAGAACAGTGAACCTACTTGTTGCTGGGGAGAGGAGACTCTTCAGTAGAGTAGACTGCGAGGTGCCCGGGGGGCCGGGGTGGGGAGGAGGTGGCAGGTGTCCAGGGAGCTTTGGGAGCCACCACACAGATTGGAGTGGGCTTTTTGGTGATGCGGCTCCCTGAGTGGCCCATGCTTCAGCTCTGCCATCGGCACGCATGTGGCCCAAGTGCACACGAAGCCTCAGTTTTCCCATCCATGAAGTAAGGACAATTTAACCTTTGAGACCTTGATAAAATAGATACCAAGTCCCAGTGAAGCTTGGAAGAGTGTGTGTGTGTGTGTGTTCTCGAACATGTGTGTGTGCGCAAGTGCATGTATGTGTGTGCATGCATATTCCCCTACACATGTGCCAGTGACTTCAAGGACGAGGATGGGGTGGCCAACATGACAACTGACCTCTCTCCACCTGTCACAGGATGCAGAGGCAGATATGCTGAGCTGCATGAAGGACACCAGCAGCTCCCTGCAGATGGCCCTGGGGGCCTGGGCTGGAGGTGACCGTGCTCAGCCAGCTCCTGCACCGCGCCTGTGCAACAGCTGACCCGCTGCAATGTCAGTGCAGTCTCACTGAGCATCTGCTGTGAGCCATAGGCAGCCCCGACATGGGCTGAGAGCCTGGAACCACTAGAAACCACAGGAAAATAAGCTGCTGGGACCATCAGCAGGGGACAGGGCTGGAGAGGAAACCTAGAAGCTGGTCTGGGGACAGTGGCCAGTATCCTCTGCAGCCAAGGAGGAGGCTGGAGTACTTCTGCCTGAGGAAGGCAGAGCCCCGGGGAAGGTCAGGAGAGATTCGAGGTGTGGAGGACACTGAGGCTGCAGGGAATGGAGGAGTCTCAGGTCATCTGAACAGAGACAGAATCTGAGAATCTGAACAAAAGTTCCTCTGTAAAACTCAATGAAGGCAGCTAGTCTCCAACTCCCCAGGCTCCACTGCTCCCTACCTCAGAGACACAGAGCTGGCTGAAGCTCCTTAGGCCTGGTGGCTTAATGTGGCACCTAGTTTTTGCCTTCAGCCAGAGATGAACAGAGTAATGAGAGAAAGACTGTTCACAGGACCCGAGGGGCCAGGGCTGTGCCACAGCCCCCGGAGTCTTCAGTATTGCTGCAGTAGTGGCAACTTAGGGGCCACTCAGGTTCTGTCACTTATGCCCCAGCTGGTAGCCAGGGGCCTGGTAGTGACCCTGCCTCTAACTGGGTGGCTAGTGGTACATTTCCTGTTTCCCCTATAGCAGGGCAGGGGTACCCTAGAGCCTGGGCAGCCAAGACCACCCATAGCTGCCTGGATCTCCATCTTGCAGAAGCCTTTGACCTGCCCTGTCAAGCTGGTCACATGGCCTTGAACCTCCCAAGGTGACATATGGGTCTGCCATCATCACCTTCTTGATGACCTGACTCCTCCACTGGAGGCCGTGTGCCATAGAAGCCAGAGAGTCAGATAGCCAAGATGCAGAGGTCTTCTCCACAAGTCAGGATGAACAGGGGAGAAGCCATGGGCTGAGCTCAGAAGATGTCCTCCAAAGTCCTGCACCCTGCCCCTCTAGTCTCCCAGGGGGACCATGGGGTAGCAACATAGGAGGTCCCACAGGGCTGCCCAACCCTCTCCCCTTGTCTCTCCTCGGGAAAGTAAAAACCCTGAAGCCTTATGCAAAGTCACGGCATATCCAAGGACAGAAAGTGACAGGGAGGTGGTGTGTGCATGTGGCCAGTGACTAGAACATTCCCCCACAACACATCATACACAGGCCTCTGAGCCGCGGTTGAATGGGCAACCGGGTGGCCTCAGGCACAACTTCCCAAGTCTGAAGAGGAAACCAGGAGGCAGGGACGGTTGGGCTCCATAGTATGCGTGTCTTACACGGCCAGGTAGATACCTTCTCTCAGACTCTAGCTTCTGTACACTTCCATACTCTGGGCACACCCCTGCCACGTCCTCTACGCCTGTATCCCAAAGGGGCAGCATGGCATTTGGCATACAGTAAATGCATAATATGTCCATGTTGATGAAAACCAGTGTGGGGGAGGGGAACACTGAGACAGGCACAGAGCTCACAGCAGGTAACCCCGGACATCAGGAGCAGAGGTGGGGACTTAGTACAGCTCCAGGTACTGTGGGCCTCGAGACAGCCGAACACTCCATCTGTAAGTACAGAACACTAATAACCTTCAACTCCCTCCTGGGCAACAGGCGGGGACCCCAAAGGAAAGGATGGAAGAGGCCTGGTCCAACTAAAGCCAGGGTGCCCATAGGCACCCCACCAGGCCCTCTTAGCCAGTGGGCTCTGGGAGTTCTGTGACACAGACATGAGATGTATACTTTGGGATTAGGTACAGCACACAGACTGCTCACTGTCCAGCTTTTCCTAGGTCTGGGTCTTGCTCTCCACCTGATAGTGGCTCTCCACACCCTCACCTCCTACCACAGGAGTCAGCCCAGGGCTCGTTCAAGGAAGTACAGACAGTGGCTGTCTCCTACGTGATAGACAGGCAGGTCTTGTCTAAGCACAAGAGGCTGTAAGTGCATCTGATTAATTATTCACGCCATTCATTATTGAAAAAGGTCGCTACCTGGGAGCCGCTCCAGCAGTGGCTAACAAGCTCGCCTGTATCTCCCAGGAGAAGCAGCAAAGGTGCACTGTGTGCCTACTATGCGTCAGGCAGTCCCAGAATAACCCAAGGAATGGTACACCACCCTGGCTTCTCACAGGGATTCAAAGTCAGAGGGTGATATAACAAAACTGGCCAGTGTGTGATGGCCAGTTCCCTGCAGAGCCCAGTGGTCATTTTATTAGGAGGTATAGGTGGCCAGTCACCCACAGAGCCTGGTGGTCATTGTGCTGGAAGGTGCAGGTCACCAGCAAGAGGCTCAAGATGATCTTGCAGGCTGGGCTTGAGCTGCGACCTCCAGGGATGCCTGTGTTCAGAATCTGAGGACTATAGTTACCACCCAGGCAGCAGACCCCGCCCACCCATGACCCATGATCCTTGGGCTAGCTGACCTCATGAGACACCTGTTCTCAATGTCCTCACTTCTGGACAGCAGTGCTACCACACACACACACACCCCAACACACACCCCAACATCATACCGGGGTAGGGCAGAGATGACAGATGCCCAGATGAGACCAGCCAAGCCTTTGCTATGTCACATCCCTTGCCAGCATCCCACCTGCAGTCCGAACGCAGCAGCGGTAATAGAGTCCGGTCCACCCAGGCTGCTGTTGCAAACACTCACCAGGCAGATGAGCTCTGGAAGGTCACCAGGGGTGGACTGTGTGTGTCTCCCCGCAGTGTGTGCACAGCCTGGGGGGCTTGCGGCAGGGCACCAGGGGGAGGCTGTGGCTGTGGGGCCGGCTGTCCTGGCCGAGGGGCTCGAGCAGGGTTCCCCCACCGCCGGGGGTCCTGTTTCATCCACCGTCCCTGGATCCCCACCGCGTCAGGTAAACCTTGCAAATATCGTAGTTCATGGCGGAATAATAGAGTAGATCCAGGACCAGCAGCGTGAGCACAAAGAAACCGTAGATCCACACTCCCAGCAGTGCCGTGTAGTTGCTGGGGAAAGAGAAGCAGAGATTGAGCCACACTTCCAGAAGCCCCAGCCCCGTCTGCCAGCATCCACCACAGTTTGACAGACACATACTTCAGGCACTAGGCCCAACCCCACCTGCCCTGTCCCTCGCACCCCACTGTCCACTGCCCTGGACCTGCCCCGTGCTCTAGGCTAGACTCCCTGGGTCCTTCCCTAACAGGCACTCTGCAAGAGCTCTGGCTTTTCTAAACTGCATACTGGGGTTCTCATGACTCGGGGGCCCTACTCACCCCACCTCTCCTTGTATATGCCAGGACCCTGCTGGCTTTGTGCATATCACAACTGCCCGTGGGACACTCCTGTTCTATCCCTCCTGGCCTCATTCCCAAGGGCAGAGGCTGGAGTCCTGTCATTGTTTTGAGAAAAGAGTAAATCAAGTCACACCCCATGTGCCTCAGAACCCCATGGCACCCCTGTAGGGTGCAACACCTTCAGAGTCTCTGAAGAATTCCCTACCCAGTTGTCTATCACTCCCACCTCAGCTCAGCCCCGCCCTCTTTAACCACAGAGAAACCTTAATCTCCGTGACTTTTTAATTTTTTTTTTTTTTTAAAGATAAGGCCTTATGTAGCCCAGGCTGGCCTCGAGCTTGCTATGTAAGCCAAAGATAACCTTGAATTTCTGGTGCTCCTGCCTCCACTTCCAGAGCATTTTGATGACAAATGCTTGGTTTGTAGGCCATGGGAATGGAGTTTGGGGGCTTTGTGTGTGCTAGGAAAACACCTACTAGCCAAACCATATCCCTGGCCACTCCATCACCCCTCTGTTCCCCCACAGAGGCTGCAGTCTCCTGGCAGAGGTGACAAGAGTCCTTAGAATTTAATACTTCAAATGCTCCCAACCCATTGTAAGCTTAGCTGTCTCTTTACATGTTGCTGGGAACTGAAGCACAAACTGGCCACCCCCTACCCAGTACCAAGCCCTCTGCCAGGTAGCCTTTCCCACGTCCCCAACTCCTTTCCCTGTCTCACTGTTTGGGCACCCTCATTTGAGATTGCTCCAATCCCCAATGTCTTCATGAAGCTCAACCTCTTCTTTGGCCCCCATCACCTTGACATATCTGTGCCCCTGATGCCCCTACTCCAGGTTGGGGTCTTAGTCCCCTAGGGTGGGCTGCCTCAAGGTTTGCCACCACAGCTGGGTTGCTGCCTGGAACTTGTCAGGGACTGGGATGTTTAAAGGGACTGGTTTATTAACTGCTCAAGTGACACCCACTTCAGTCTGTTCCCTGCCATGGGCATCTGCTTGAGTGGGCATGGGCCAGCCAGGGTGTTGAGAAGACGCTGCTGACCAGCCTAGAAGAGGCGAGCTGGAAACCTCCCCTCCAGAAGGACCTGGAGCTCCTGCCTGCATAAGCTAGAAACTCAGCTTAGCCTGCTCTCCTGGGGTCTGCTTTGCTGTGTGGTCTATGAGAAGCCCCGCTCATCTCCAGGTCTTAAGTCTCTCCTCAACTAACGACGCCCTTCTCCTTATCTTTCAAGGCTGACCCCTAGTTCCAGCTGTGGGCTCTGGTGGTGAGACAGTGGCTATCCTCCTGCCCGGCCCTGCCCACCTTCTTTCTCTATTCAGGAGAGTGTTTCCCAGCTGGTCAATTTCTTGAATGGAAGACTTGTCTTGGGAGTCAGGGCAGTGGGGTTTAGGGGGAAAGGGCTATTGGCAAGGCTCTGCCACACTGTGCACATGGAGCTTGGCAGCCTCAAGACAGGTGCTTAGAACTCAGTACCAGTCAGTACTTGGGCTCAGTACCCAGCAAATCCTAAACAGGGAAGTCTTAGCTTCTTTCTGCAACCTCATTTCTCAGCCAACTACTACGATGCAAAGGTGTGAATGACTGACAGCCAAGCGCTGAGCCTTTTATTAATGGACACTGGCTTTGCCTGGAAGTATCAGGGCACAGAAGAGAATACCTGCCAGAGGAAAAAGGCCAAGAGCCCAATTCACTTACAGGCTGGAGTCGCGTGGGAGACAGATGTCTGGGTGGGCTCTGGTCCCAGGCACCCAGCTCTCCCCAGATTTCTCTCTCTTGCAGCCCCCATGGCAGGGCTCTGAAACCAGGCTGTTCCCGGTGGTTCCTATGGCAGCAGCCTGGGGGCTGAGGAGGCGGGGAGGGAGCAGGGCTGCTCTCTGCAGATGCTGTTTGGCATCCAGAGCAGGAGGGGTGGTGGCCCTGTCTGAAGCTAGAAGCACTGGAAAAGTGAGCACAGGGCAAGGGGCAGCTCAAGGTCCCCTCTGCCCTGCACAGTGTTAAGATGGAAGGAAGCAGACCTGTCATGTCTAAGGTGGAAATTGGGTAGGGAGAGTCACCTCTGGGGGACCAAAGTCTTCTCTAAGATTTCCCAACCGTGACATCAGTATCAGGATTTGAATTCCCCAGAGCACCTTGGCGAAGCCCAACATATGCAGTTCCAAAGGTACCACAGGAGACTCAGAGATCTAGCCCCACGCCTGCGATGCACCTCTGCCAAGCCAGCTCCCTGCTTCCTGTGCCCGGCAGATCCTGATGCTGGGTCATAGTGTGATCATCAGGAAGCCCCCTTAAGCTTCATGTGGGTCACAATGTCACTGGGTTTCCGAGATCACCCTGTGGCCATTTGTAAGACTGTAGTCGCCCCATGAGACAGCTCTAAGGCAGTTGGGGTCAACCTTGTCCTTGCATGTCAAGCACACCCATGTGGTACTGATATGGGCAGGACACAGGCACCATGATACCGACCAGCACTGGCCAGGTGCTATGGTTGTGTGAATACCACGCCGATGATGACAGGGACACTTTCAGTTCTGACCCTGTGCCACGTGCTCTGAGCGCAGAATGAGGATCCCATTTTACAGATGAGCCCCATATAGGCAGCCGCATGCCATCCTCACAGTGACTAAGCCATTCGTGTCTCACAGAATTGGAAACTGAGGCTCATCTCCCTAAGGCTATGGAAAGTGACTTTTGAATTTGGGTTCCAGTGGCTCCCACCTGCTCAGCCTGCATCTCTGTGGTAAGGCTGACAGGACCGCTTCCATGGTATGTTCTGTGATTCTTGATTTATGAATGAAGTCTGAAGAGGGTTGTTCACAATTCCTACCCGGTCAACCCAACCTGCAGGGCTGGACTGCTGCAGCCGGAGTCTTCCTGCTCTGATGATGGGCTGGACCAATCCTCCCATGACTTCCGGTTGGAGGCGGGCAGGAATTTCCATCCTAGGCCAGGAGTTTGGAGTCAGGTCCCTACAACCTCAGAGTGTGCTAAATCCTGGGAAATCCCAAGGTCAAATCTAAAACAGACACCAGAGAGGGAGTCCCCAGCTTCTGTGCTCTCCTAGTCGTAGTCGTAGTCGTGGCTCCGCCTGTATTAGGGATTAAGAGCAAGTCCTGTCCCCTCTTGTTTGAGCATTCTCTCTAATGAAAGGTTGCTATTCCGTGTGTGCGGGGCTTGGCCTTAGGCCTTTGCAGCCGGACAGTATCCCGCCTGTCTGTTTATTCCCAATTCTACAGAAGGTGCTGCCTACAGGGAACATGCCCTGTGTGTGGCGGGTGGGGTCCCAGGACCACAGAGCTCTCCATGACAGCTTGCAATTCCCAGGCCATGCTCCCCAAGGCCTGCCAGCTGCAAGGATTTGAGTCTTTAATTTTTAAAATGCCATTTAAAATATGCAATCTGGAAATTAACTGCACCCAGATGCCGGAGCCTTGGCCACGCCTGAGTGGAGGGCAAAGATAAAAGACAGATGCCGCGGCGGGGGCGGGGCTTCTGTGACCGCCCAGCCTCAGACGGTGGCAGGCGCCGCGTGCAGGTCTGTGTGAGTCAGCTTCCTTGGGGTTTCCAAAGCGATAATAGAACCTTCCCACTGGAGGACTTGCAGTGTGTCTGCGGAGCAGAGAAGCCATTTGCAGACAGCTGCAGCCTGGCCCGGCCTGGGATGGAAATCCCCACGCTCAATCCGGAAGTCATGGGAACAGTGGCCCAGCCCATCAGTCAGAGCAAGAAGACCCTGGCTGCAGAAGTCTTGTCCTGCTGGTTGGGTTGGGCAGGTGAAAATGGGAACAGTCCTATGCAGACTTCATCCATAAAGCAGGAACGCAGAGAATACTGTGGAAGTGGCCCTGTCAACCTTACAATGGAGACTCGGGCTCAGTGGGAGCTACTGGGACCTATGCTCAGCTCTTCAATTCACTTTCCATTAGTCTTAGGGAGATGAGCCTCAGTTTCTGCCTTGAAGTAGGAGTGAGTACATGTCCTGCTTTGGGGGTGTAACTGTGAGCCTTTGCAAACTGGCACGAGGTCCAGAAAAAAGAAGGGTCTTTGGAGGTAGAGGCTACAGTTCAGCTTGTAGAGGTTTGTTTGTTTGTTTTCTGGTGCAGGAAGCCCTGGGTTTTATCCACAGTACTACATAAAAGGTACATAGTGACACATGCCTTTAACCTCAGCTTTTGGAAGGTAGAAGTAGGAAGATTAAGCCTTCAAGGTCATCCTTGGCTTCATAGAGAGTTGATAGCTAGCCTGGGCTACATGGGACCCTGTCTCAAACAAAACAAAAGAGATAGAGAAGAAACCTATGAGGGCAGGCTCATGTGAAGCACAGAGGAAGCCGGGTGTGGTAGTGCACACCTGTGATCCCAGAGGAAGCCAGGTGTGGTGGTGGTGCACACCTGTGATCCCAGCACTCGGGAGACTGAGGAACAAGAATCTCGAGTTCATGAATAGCCTGGGCTACAGAATGAGACCCTGTATCTAAACAATCACAAATAAAAATCACTGAGGATGCCTCAAAAGGTTTAGGTGCAGTCAAGCATGAGACCTTGACTAAGGTCGTACATCCAGGAAAAGGTTGGCTGCTGCATGTCATGGGTGGCATGGGTCTTGTGTTTAGTTACTTGGGAGGTAGAGCTCACTTGTATTAAAAAAAATGTTCCTTTTCTTGCCAGGAGATGTTCTAGTGGGGTCAGCTGCTGTCTCTTTGGGCCTTGCAGCTAATAGGCTTAACCAAAGGGCAGGACCACAGGGTCAGGAGGCAGGATGCTGCACACAGAACCAGTTTGACCCAGTGGCCCACCCAGACTCGGTCCATGAACAAACATGCAGATACCTCTCTCCAGGCTGGAGTGGAACTGGGTGTGATGGGGACAGCACTGGCCAGAGACACGTGACACTTCATTTTGCGGCTTTTCCTCTGGCACAGATCATCCTGCCCTAGGTGGGGACCACAACACCAGCCTGGGCCATGACATTCCATGTGCAGAGCTACAAGTGTCCCATGAGGATGTCACCTCAGTACAGCTGGGTCCAGGTGACACTGGATAGGTATTGCTATGGCCCCGTGAGCTGTGTGGTTTCAGGTACACTTCCTTCTGGGTCTTAGACCTGCCTATTGGACTTGCTCACATTAATAACTCTGTATGGATGGCAGGGAAGTCCTGGGGGGGCAAGGGGGGGGTATCTATTTGTAGGGTTAGGGGAAGGGGTGTTCAGGCAAGAAATTATGATAGTTCTAGGGATAGGCCACATGGGGTCACCAGGGTGCTGGGACACAGACTGACAACTCCACACTGGAAGCTTCACTATGGCCACTGAGAAAGGAGGGCTTTGGCAGAGCCCAGGAAGAAGAGGCCTTGACTTGTCTGTGAGGCCCAGGAGCGCCAACTGCTCCGTTTTTTTTTTTGGAGACCCATTTCCACACCTGCAGGCTCCTCTTCCCTAGCCACCACCTGGCATCCTGCCCCTGGAGAGAGAGAGAGAGAGAGAGAGAGAGAGAGAGAGAGAGAGAGAGAGAGAGAGAGAGAGAAAGAGAGAGAGAGAGAGAGAGGACACTAAGAGATTCAGAGAGATTCATACAGAGACAGAGACAGAGATAGACAGAGAGACAGAGATAGACAGAGAGACAGAGACAGACAGAGAGAGAGGAAGAGAGAGACAGACATAGACAGAGAATGAAACAGACACCCACATAGAGAGAGCATGCATGCAGGCACAAGAGAGAGAGAGACAGAGAAACACAGAAAGACCGACAGACAGAGAGACAAAGAAAGGGTGCTGATTGCTTTCTTCTGCAGCTCTGAGCAAAGGTCTCCCCTGACTTGTCAGGGACAAGGCCTGCCTGGGAGAGGTGCAGGATGCCTGGCTGGCCCTCATTTGGCCCCTGGCTGCCTGCTCGGCTGGAAGCAGGCATCTTGCTGCGGTGGTGGAATTGGCAAAGCACTGTCCTTTCGTTCAGTGGCTTGCTTTTCTGCCAGGCTGCCGGAGTCGCCACACAACACTCTGTTCATCCAAAAAACACAAATAAATAAGACCAGGTCACCAGCCCACCTCCTGCTGACTCTCTGCGGGGGGGGGGGGGGGCACGGGGAGAGGAACCTGCACTCTGAACAAGCCCTCTGGGGGTCACAACTGGCTTGAACCAGCCCGACAGGCCTGAGATTCTGGATCTCCAGCCTCATTGGACATTGGACGGCTTCTCTAGCTTCAGACAAGGGCCAGCTTTCTGGACCTGTGCTGGTGACAGAACAGGGTGTACTGTGTCCACTCAACTCTTGTCAACCTGCTGGGATCTAGGACAAGGGACCTCATCAACATGTTTTTGGTCCTTCCCTCCTTCTCCTCTCAGAGAGTCTGAGGCTGATGGAGACCCAGGATGGCTATGACTTTGGTATGGCAAAGACCCTAAATGGTAGTGAATCCACAAGGGGTCT
This sequence comes from Mastomys natalensis, assembly GCA_021653895.1. Lineage (NCBI taxonomy): Eukaryota > Metazoa > Chordata > Mammalia > Rodentia > Muridae > Mastomys > Mastomys natalensis. The sequence goes on from JAJTUV010000102.1 coordinate 1,113,330, forward strand.
CCACACTGTGAGCCCACCCTACAGTGACCTTCTTTGGCCATCTTCGGGCTGTCATCCTGACTTGTAACTCCCAAAGATTCACCTCGTGTCACCCCTCTATAACTGCGTCCACCTGGAAGCTAATCCCTGCTACAGGTTCCTGGGCCTGGGTCCTCGCCACAAAGCCCCTGAGCCTGGAAACAGGACAGAGGGCTCCCATTGCCCCTCTGTGGAGCTTGATTCCCTTCTAAGCTTTCTGGCTTTTGTGGACTGATTAGGTCCCCAGGGACCTAACATCTCTCTATGATACAAATGCAGCTTAGAGCTTTCAGAAGAGAATTCCTATCCCAACCAATTAGGATTTCCTGCTTCTGGCTGGGAAGCCCCGCCCCTGGCTGCAAAGCCCCGCCCCTGGCTGAGAAGCCCCGCCTTTGGTTGGGAGGACCCACCTCTGACTAGAAAGCCCTGCCCCTAGCTGAGAAGCCCCACCCCTGGTTGGGAGGCCCTGACCTTGCTTGCCTAAGAAGCCCTGTCCCATCTGGGAAACCAGGGTTTTAACACAGTCTCATCTATGTCCCCTCCTCCTCTTCGAGGAGTCTACCCAGAGTTACTCATCCCCACCTGTGTCTACTCTGCTTTACTTCTAGGTCTGGCTGCCTCGGCTCCCTTAGAAAGGTTGCTGACTTGGTGGTGAGGAGCAGGGACCAGCTGTCTCACCTCACATCCCCAACCATGGAGAGGAAGTATCAGGAAGACGGCCCAGACACTTACAAAGGTGGATGCCCTAAGTCAGCAGGCCCCACATCTGTCAAGGGTCACTGGTGTCAGCAGGGTGCGTGTGGGATCTCCCTGTGATCAGCACAGCAGGGCAGACAGCACAGAGATTCACAGAAGCCTTGCCCCGGGAGTGCTTCTGAAAGCCAATGATTAAAAACTCAAGCGAAGCTTCAGAGCATCACGGTTCCCACTCCCTCTGGGGGAAGGCCCTTGGTATTGGCAGCCAGCAGCAACAGCCAGGCCCCTGTGCTTGCTTTGTGGGAAACCCTGTGGGAGCAGATTATAGAAACCTGTGGGCTTCTAAGGGAGGCTCCCAGACCCCAGGTGCCAGACCTCGAGGAAGTCTAGTTGTGGGGCCCAGCCTCTGCCTGGCTTTTCACAGGGCACCTGTAGCACCTGAGTCCCAACCCCAGTCCTGGCACTACCCTCCCCCCTCATGGAAATAGCCCGTGGTCTTACAAAAGGCTTAGGCCAAATTCCAGGCTGGGTTCCAGCCCCTGCTCTGATGGACGGGGCTTGCTGAGCCACTTCACACACAGGATTATTCAGAGGCCCAAGCAGATGGCAGGATATTCAGGGGAAGCACCGTGCATCTGAGAAAGGAGCTCTCAGGAGCTGGCCAGGTGGGAGGAGGAGAGGTTTGGATGACAGTCAGAGAGTCTGCATCTCCTGCCCACCCAAAGGAAAGTGGCACCTTCTCCAGAGTGAGCAGAGCTTGGGAGCAAAGCCTCAGGCTCCAGAGGCAGACAGAGCTAGAGGCTCAGCTCCTCAGCCCTGTTGCTCCCGACGCTACCACACGTCTTATCAATAGCCACTCCATAATATCCCCATTCAATCCATCGTTCCTACCATGGGAAATCCTTCAACCCCCAGGGAAAGATCTGAAGCTTCCCATAATGTCAGGGATAATAAGAATGCCTGACCGTTGGCATGTTTTAGGGACACTAGCCTATGCAGCTGGAAAAGGAAAACCAGCCAAACAAACAAATGCAAACAAAACCAAGAACAACAAAAAGCCAGTTGTTGGTGATGGAGGGAGGGGAGGGAGCATGCCTTTAAGCTCAGCACTGGGGAGACAGGGGCATATGGATCTCTGTGAGTTCAAGGCCAGTCTGGCCTACACGGAGAGTTCCAGGATAGCCAGGGCTACACAGAAAAACCCTGTCTGAAAAACAAACAAACAAACAAACAACCAACCACTCAACCAAAAACCGAGGCCACAAAATGTGAAAGTAAGGCTGGCATCAGGACTCAGGAGGCTGCACACAAGTTTGCAAGTTCAGGACCACCCTGCCTCACAAGCCAGGAAAGGGGGATATAGGGTTATTTCTTCCAAGTGGCATAACGGGAAACAGGAGAGAATCGATTGAAGAAGTGTTACAAAAACTGAGGACAGAATTCATGAATAAAGATTCCTAATTTTTGATCATCCCTAGTCAGGAGGGTAAAAGGAAAAGAGGCTATTTCTGAAAGCAACGTGAAAAGAGCAAGCTAGAAACAAATGCAGACGTCACCCACGTCTTCCCTACATAGAAAACCAAAAGCATTACAAAAGAAAATCCGAAGGGCTGGGGTTAGCTCGATGGTGGAACATTTTCCTAGGAAATTTGAATCAATGGCTAAACAGGCTGTGTGTTCTTGAGCAGAAGCAGTCAACACTGCTTTTTTTTTTCCCAGTCAAACTGAAAAAGAAACAATATCACAAGAACTTGTTCCTTGTGTGATGCTAACTGCAGTAGAGGATACTAATAGGACCTTTGGTTTTGTTCTGATGGGGCCAGCAGAGCAGGAGAATCACATAAGCAAGTTCTAAAACTTGGGTCTAAAGAGCCTGGGACGATTAAACCATAGAAACATGAAGTCAGTCTAGAAGTCAGCAGCTCACACAGTGTAACACTACCATATGACATGGACCAGCAAAGGCCATAGAGCTGTGACACTCTGCCTTGGGGCTCACGTGTGGCACATTATAGCATAGGGTGAGCTTGAACGTCACACCAGTAGACAGAAAGAAGGCAGACAGTTCAGCAGGAACATGGGGCTCCACAGGCTCACGTGCTTGGACGCTGGTTCCAGCAGGTGGTGCTGCTGGGGAAGGCTGTGGAACCATTAGGACAGGGAGCCTTGCTGGAAGAAGTGAGTCACCAGAGCTGGCCTCCAGTCCTTAGAAGCTGGACCCAGTTCCTCTTCACTCCCTGCCTCCCAGGTACAATGTGGCCAGCCAGCTTCCTTCTCTTTCTGCCAGACTTTCCTTGCCTGTTGCCATCTTTGCTCCCTCATGATGGACTGTGTTCCCAGGAACTGTGAGCCAACTAAGTCCTTCTCCCCTAGATTGTTCTAGTTGGGGTATCTTATCACCGTGATGGGAAAAGAAACCAAGACATCCACGGCATGCAAAAGATAATAAAACCCAGTTCTTGTTGGAATAATTTACATTAGAATAAGTCTGACCCTAACAACAGATAAGAAACTGGGAAGCAAGAATTTGAAACGGGAAATAGAAGTCAGGCGAATTTTTCAATGCTCTTGGAAGGAAAGGCCTTTCTCAAAAGGGCAAACATTAGACGCCATAAAAAATAAATAGGTATCCTGTGATTCCCAAGACTGCTGAGCATGCGTCAAAAGCACCTCAAAGTGAAAGACACGCACTGGAAAATATTTGTATCATATTTCCGTCATATATCAAGATTTCTTGTTAAAAATAAGAAAAAAAACCAAAAATGAAGTAGGAAAAGAAATTGGCAAAACCATATCAACCATAAGCCGGCACACAAGAAACACAATGAACCCCCCACCACCACAGTAAAGGACGGTCAACTCCATTCAAATAGAATTGTGTACCACTTTAACCTGCCATGCCCCATGCAGTACAGCTTCTGCTTCTATGCCAGCAAATTCCTCTTGGAGATCTGATCTCGATGTGTTTTCACTACCTCTGAAGGATCGAACTCAGCATCAATGCTATTGCCAATATTACTGAGTGAAAACCGTCAAACAGTTCTGGGGAATTCCAAGCTTCACAGACGTGACCCCACTCGACCTCTGTAGCAGGCCCTGCCAGGTGGGCACCCTATGCCCATTTCTCAGACGGGAACTGTAAAGCTCAGAGAGCAGTCAGGACAGGAACCCAGGTTGCTTCAAGTCTTTGCAAAGCTCCTTCTAGGCCTGCCTCCTGGCGTGTGTTGTCTGGAGCATCCCCAGGGCAGGGTTGGGCAGTGGCCAGTGGCCAGAGCAGTTGGGAGGTGGGGGGTTGGTACTCACTTGTGCATGTAGCCCTCGGGGCCGGCCGTGAGGTTTGCCTGCATGACCGCCTGGAACTCCGTCTCGTTGCAGCAGTATTTGAAGACCGTGTTGTTATGGTGACAGCAGAGGACGAAGGTTTTGTTGTCCGAGAGCCGGGGGCAGTGAAAGCCAAAGTGGTAGCGGCCTTTGTGGTCCGTGTAAGGCTCACAGACCCGGAAATGCGCGGACAGGACTGGAATACAGAGACACGGGGTTTGCCAGGGACCCCTTGGCAGCCCACAGGTGATGAGCAGAAGGGACTGGGAGGCTGCTCTGGGGACCTACTGGCCCGTCCCTTCCTTAGGAATTCTTCAGGGTCCAGAAAGAGCCTCACTTCTTCCCCAAAGCCCCTGGACCTCTGATCCACAGCTCTGACACAACAACAGCCCTAATAGCCCAGGCTGGATGCTCCTTGGGGCTCCTTGAAGCTCACCCGAAGGTGGGTCACCTCCAGCATCTCAGCCCATAGTGACCAGGCACCTACTCTGTGTCCCAGGGGTCTCCTCACTAAATCCACATGGTCACCCTAGCAGGTTTGTGATATCACTTCGAAGGTGGAGACACTGAGCCTGGGAAGCCTAAAGGACTTGGCAGGAGCTGGTCAGTGGTGATGGCACAGGACTCAAAGCCAGCTTCTGACCCTCCCCCACTTTCTCTGTTTGCCCCAGAGCAGGTTGGTTGTGAGCCAGGCTTTCCTGGGTGTTAGGCCACAAAAGAGTGCATGACCCAGGGTCCACCTATATTGAAGGTAGTAACTCCATTATAGAAGCTGTTGTCCTAGACCTGAGCAAGGTCCCCTCTGGGTTCCACACATACAGTGAGCCGGCTGTGCTGGCCCGTGATCCTCTCTCCCTGGCCCACAGAACGAGGCCCCTATTCAGCCTTCTCTGCCTCAAAGCAGGATGAGCTGATAGTGATAAACAGGACCGAATTCGAACAGAGCAACAATGGAAAAGCAGAGCGGCTGTCTCTGGTTTAATTAGTATCTTCATAAAGGGCTTGCTGTATCTAATGTGTATCACTGAAAAGGGGCTTCTTGGCACAGGCAAGTCGCAGGCACAAAGGCCCTGGCTTCTTAGAGCTCCCACAAGAAGCGCTGTCGGTTGAGAGGTTATTAGATTGCAGCCCACACAGCGCCACCACAGGGGACCCCAGCAGGCCAGCTGGCAGGGGCGGACGCCCTGAGAGCTGGGGCCTAGGCTAGCTCCAAAGGCCCTTGCCTGAAGGATAGTTCTTCCTTCTGTGGACACAGTGGGGAAGTAGTGACTCTCTAGGCTCCAGTGCACCCCTGATCTTGAGAAGAGCCTATCCAGGGACACAGAGACCACTTGGTGTGGTGCCTCAGGGAGACATACCACCGAGTCTCATCTACTCCCACCAAACAGAAGACAGAAGGGAGGCTCAGAGCCTTGACCCACCAAGCATGCTAGTCAGAATGGAAGCTCTTTGGCCCTTCCATAGCACAGAGCTTTAGGGTAGGGAACGTGGGACATGATCTATTCTAGCAAGCCCACGTCCTGGGGCTTGGGCTGGGGACCACTGCCCCAAAGCAACTGCACATGGGGGGACTAACAGTGGAGGCAGAGGACAGCAGTCAATTCCCATGACTCTTGCATGGCTTGAAGACCTGCCGTGGCTCTGTGTGTTTAGCATGGGCACCTAGGAACGCTGGACACACCTAGGGTGCTAGCAGAAAGACCATGCCTAGCTCTGAGACTGCCCTCTTGACTATGAGACCCCACATATAGCAAGGGGCTGTCAGCCTTGGCAGAGGCAATTGTGGACATAGGGGTGAGACTGGCAGGTCCTGCCCAGGACCTAGCTCACAACCCCATAGCTGTCCCTGGATGCTCCAGCCTTAGTCATTAGCTAGTGACCAGGAGACCCTGCTGCTTCCCCAGAGACAGAGGATTCCTGGGCTGGGGACCAGGATTAAACCTCCCCCTTGCCTTTCCCCCTCTTTGGAGAAGGATGAGAGACCCTGTGGTGAGGCTCCAAGGAGCTCTGAACACTGGTGGGTGCAGGTTCATTGCCTGCAGCTCTCGTGAGCCCCAGCACTCCAGCACTTATGTGAAGCACGGTGAACCCCAGCTCTGGTGGTCCAGGCAGAGTCAGCTCTTGTTGAGCTGTGTGACCACCACTCAGGTGTCTCTTCTGAGTCCCTGTCCCCAGTAGCAATAAGAGGTGACTGGGTCCTCACACCCAGCATAATGAAAACCAGGGCCCTCTACCACATGGGGAAGAGTTGGGAAAGTGAGGACCAGGGCCCCCCATTACATAGGGAAGAGCTGAGGAGGTGAGGACCAGCCCCCCATTATATAGGGAAGAGCTAGGAAGACACAGCACATAGCAGCACATAGTCAGGCCTTCCTCCAAGGCTCACCTTCACATGGGGAGGAACTGGGGAGGTGGGGACCAGGGTCACCATCATGGGAAGAGCTGGGGAGGTGGTGGCCCCAGACTCTGGCCTCAGCTTGGCCTCTATTCTGCTCTCCTGAGAGTCCTATCACAATTTTCCTCTAAACTACATCTCAAGCAAAGGATGAGGGAAGGAAGCCACCAGTCCCGAGCAATGGCTTGGCCACAGCATGGGGAGGGTCAGAGAGAAGAGACAGAGCCACACACAATAGGCAGAGACAGAGAGACATGCGAACCAGGAAGAGATCTGGGACATATGGAAGAGATATATGAGAGAAACAGAGGGGCACATAAGAGAGATAGAGATGCACAGAGACCTGGGAAAATACACAAAGTAACAGAACGATATGAAGACTGAGGAGTGAGACTGACAGACGTGCCATGAGGGTCTTTGTGAAGGGCCAGGCTCTGACTATGTCCTGGCTGGCCGTGCTGGCCTGTCTCTGGGCTTGGCTCAGCTCTAGTTTGGAGACATGGAGGATTTGGTTTCTGTGAGTCCAAGCTTGCATGCAGTGCCAGCCCAGGTACCAGGAGGGTGTGGCTGCAGTGCCCTGGGTCTGAATCCTGGCCTCTCTACTAGCTGTGATCTCCAGGCTTAGTTTTGTCTTGCAAAACTAGAGGAACAAATGTGAATTGCTGGTTCCTGGCAGCCCCACTGTCCCCCAACATCCAACGGACCTCAGCTTATCTCAGGGCTGGGAAACACCATCCGGAGACTGAGGTACCCTTCCCTGTTGACATGCAGAGCCCAGCAGCAGCCATACCCTGGAAGGGACCCCGCCCCCACTCTCCCTCGAGCCCCCAAACCCCACAGAAGTTTTACCTGCAGGAAACAACAGAGAGAATACTGCGAGCACGTTCCGGGACCGCTGGCCACAACTGGTCATCATCCGGCTGGCATTGACCCGTCCGGCGCTGCCTGTATAAGACAGAGAGTCTCGGCAACTGTCTCCCCACACTTGCTTTGTTACCCGCAGAGGAGGGACAGCAGACAGGCAGCAGCCAGCAGGAGCTTGCGGGAGCCGGGGCGGGCGAATGGAGGATAAAAACCACCTCCATCCAATTTCCTCTCTGGAATGAGTGACCTTCCCCCAGCAGCCCCAGCACCTCCTTTGCTTTTCACGGCAAAATGAGACTTAATCAAAGGATGCCGATGGCTCAGGTGGTGAAATCACCATCCATCCAAAGTGTCCAGGAGGAGGGGGATGACAAGTCCTCTACTTCTGACATCTCAGGGCTAGGGACCCTGCCTCTGTGCTCTGTCTCTAAGGGTGACTTCCATTTACCTTTCTGCAAACAGACGCTGGCCTGGCTACCCTTCTAGGCACCAGGGACACAGCAGCAGTAGAGAACAAGCCTTTCTGACGGAGTGTGTTCCAGAGAGGAACCACAGACAGCACTCCCAGGACAGTGCTAGGAGACTCCGACCACAGCAGAGGCTTCACCGTACACTCACAGCCCCATAACCAAGGCTTTTGTTTACAGCAGCTAAAATAACCTAAGTCTCCACAGATAAGAGGGGATAAACAGACCACATAGATACACACAGTGGAATATTACTCAGCCTTAAAAAGGAAGGCAATGGAGAGTGCTTGGCTGGCACACGAAAGGTCCTGGTTTGATTCTCAGTACTGCATAAATGACAGAAAAGGGGACTCTGAAACAATCTACCCTAAGGAAGAATTTGCCAGCCATTGCGTTTGTGGAAATACAACAGGCCCAGAAATACAAACGTGGAGTGATCTAGCTCACTGTCACTCAGGGAAAGTGCCCAGAATAGTCATATCATAGAAAAAGGGACCCAGGACTTGCTGACCACAGCCTACATGATGCAAGGGGTATATCTTGGCTGTATTATGCCCTCCCCCAAGTCCCTGCCATCTTCAGGGCAGCCCACAGCCCCTTCACAGGGTTCTGGTGTCTCCACAGCAAAGATCAGCCTCCCAAGTACAGTCTGGGACAATGTCCAGATGCACTGCCAATAAAACAGTTCAGCATGGGAAGAGCCATGCCCAGGCAACAGAGAAGTGCCCCCCTCTCAGCCCACACTGTCCCAGACCCTAGCTCAGCCTTTTGCCCTCAGACAGTCTCCACCTGGTCACAGAGGAGACACCCGTTCACCAAGGGAGCACTGTACTCTGCTTCCATCGGGATCAGAGAGTCAGAGTTGGCTGACGGCCACTGGGGTAATTCGGAGGTTGACAACTAGCTGTAGGCCAGGCATATATGTGAAGAGCCCCACTTCACCTAGTAGCCTGAACCATGAGAGGGGTGTGTGTGTGTGTGTGTGTGTGTGTGTGTGTGTGCCTCTAGGGACAGATGCTGACCCTGGGCAGCCTAATTTGTCTGAGAGAGAGGACAAGCTTGACTATCACACAAATGTGACGAAAGCTCAGTACTGAGTCCTGATGGTGGCAGGCTCCTATAGCCTCGGGGAGGACTCCTCTAGCCCTTGGGAGGACTTCTCTGTACCCTACTTGCCTTTCCATTTCCTCTAGAGCCCTAAGCTGCTTAATTGCTCTGGGCTTGGCCTCCTGCCCCTGGCCCTCCTGGGAGGAAGAACAGAGATTAAGGCTTTTGAGAACATTTAGGAAAGGATTTCCATGTGGAAACCCACAGGGTCAGCCCTGAAAAATGTACTGCGAGAAAAAAGCGCCTCTGAGATGCCCACACCCCTCAGGGCTCCTTACACTATAGACTCGGGAAGGTGAGGCCTCCATAGGCTGCCTGGGTCTCCAGTTGCCCAGCCCCGCTTCCAGGCTTGAGAGGCCCTGAGAGGCAGGGCTGCGCCACTTCTGTCTCTGTATGGAAGGGGTGTTGGAGGGCACTGAATCTCGGAGCTTCTGGGCTTGAGTATGAGATATCCACCTCAGCCCTCTGGTCAGTTTCCAGCCCCTGCAAAGGCCCAGTGAATTGGCTGATGTTGAGGCTGTCATTCACACTGGGTGAATCCTGCTATCTTGGGGGTCACAGAAGTACAGACCCATGAGACCTCATCTCTTCCTGACACCAACTACTCCCCTGCTAGGCTCTCCTCCCTCTGCTGGCCACAGAAACAGGAGGCAAAATGGACTCAGAACATACTCTACCTCCCAGAGTGAAACAGCACCCATGGCCTGTGAGGCCTTCTGTGGAATGCATGCTACTGGCTTCCTCTGAGACTTACACTCACGGTGTATCCCAGCACTTTGAGGATACACCAGACCCTGGGTTTGGTGCCGAGCACGCTGAGGAGGAAGTCACTGTCCAAGGCATGGACATGGGGAGATTCCTGATGTCCAAAGCTGGACTTTAGAGGGCTCGTTCCTGGGTTCCTCTGTCAGGCCAGAAGGGTCCTGGGCTATGGTCTGACTGCAAGGCCCAAGCAGGGGGCTTAGCTTAAGGTTCCCAGGCCTGTGGGAATCCTGGCCCTACAGGATCCCAGCCTCAGATCCACAGGTATCTCTGGGACAGTGGCATGATGCCATCCTCAGGACCAGCTATGTACACTTCACCCTGTGGCCCAGCAGGTCCTGCCCATAGTAAGTGACCCTGTGGCTGAGTCTGACTGTGACCCAGCCTTCAAAGGTCTCAATGGTTTTCAGCTCCATGGTTCAACTGAGCGCTCAACCCTCATGTGGGTGTGGCCTCAGAGAAGTCTACCAGGATTGTCACTCCTGGTCAGGAGGGAGCATCATAGTCAGATGTTCCAATCTGGGACATGCAGAAAGTGACACATGCTGGATTTCACTGTACTGGAGAGGGACAGGGAATGAAAGAGGTCTGTCCTGCCTCTGAGGACTGTGACACCCCTAGAGGTGGCTGCCTTATGCTGGCTGGGTCTTCATAGAACATGCTCTACTCTGCACACAACTATATTATCTTGGCTAATGTCCACACTAACTCAATACCCACAGACCAGTTCATCAGAGAGGAAGCAAAGGCTCCGAGAGGTAGAGTGAATTGCCCAATCTCACACAGACACTCAGCCCCAAGACAGGAGGCAAAGAACATTCCACCTCCGAGGGCCAAAACAGTGTGGAGGCTCGAGAGGTTTCCCTGGGAGCACAAGGCATAGGCTCATCTGAGATTTCTCTCAGTGTGTTCCAGCACTTTGGAAAAAATGGTCAACTGCCTAAGATGTTAGCTCTGTCACCAACAGTAAGACCTGAGTATTTGAGAGTGACTGAGGTTTGACAGGGTCCAGGACCATGGTTGGCATGCACCACCACGGCCCACCCTCTCTGTGGGTCAGCTGGGGACTGCTGCTCTCAGAGTTCAGGGTTATTTTTAAACACTGAATTTGGCGAGGCCGGGAAGGGTGGCGGGGGGAAGAAGGGCATGTGAAGAGAAACAGACCTTGGTGAGACAGATGAGACCCCACCGCCAAGAATGGATCTGTTTTCCCATCAGCAGGGCTTGGCAGGGCAAGGACATGCTGAGCAAGGGACAGCAGGACCTGAGAGAGATCCTGGAGGACCTCATCAATGGCCTGGACACTCAGCAACTCCAGTGGCTCCCTGCTGCCTGTCTTTAGTCCTGACGCCAGCCTGCTGGGCAGGAGCAGGGTATCTCGATGGTCTAGAGAGGCAGAGGTCAGACAGACTTGTGGGTGGAGTCCTCAAGGCCAGCCGTGCTGCCTGGGGCTACTTTCTGGTCTTGCCACCTCTTGTAACCACATCTCTGGTGACTGGAGAGCCACCTTCAGTCTTATGTGCCCGAGGGCAAAGGTTGAAACTGTGTAAACTCACAGGATCCCTGTGCTGCCCCAAGATTCTTCCATAGCATCAAGCCCTCACATGGGACTGCAGCCACTGTCCTTGCCTTTAGCTCTCCGCATGAGTGCCACCCACCAACACAGCTCCCAGGTAGCCACGGTCCCCATTCCACAGAGCACACCAGACCACTCACCCACTTTAGAAATCAAGGCCTGCTCTATACCGGGGCCTTGGGTCTGCCTATCCACCAATACCGCCTGCTGCATAGATTTCTGCCTTCAGTGCCTGTGTCTCCCCTGAACCTTACAGTTGCTAGCTCCCAACCTCAGGCTACCCTCCGACTCTGCAGCCAGGTCTAGAGGCTCAAAGGGTGGAACCTACTTGCAGCTTTCCTTCCTGATTCTCACCCCTCAAGAGCCTCCCAAAATGGTGCCCACCCTAACTGTCCATATGCTTACTCTGGGGAGGGACTGTGTGGCTCATGTGGCTTGTGTCCTGTCTTGAGAGTGAAGTGAGGGATCAGAGGTCGTCTTCTCTGCAGACAGGAGCCACAAGGACAAGTCCCCAGTCAACTCCAGTCCTCAAAACACACAAAGAAGCCGAGTGCCGTGGAGAGGATGGACTGCTCTGCTTTCTGGGTTCCAAGTGGCCTCAGGGAGGTCCAGAGTCTTGCCTGTGTCCTAGCCTGCCATGCCCAGTCACTCTCTTCTGAACCATCTGGGATGTCCCTATCAGATCTGCCTATGTGGCATAGGTCAACGTCATCTTGCTGAAATAGCCATGGTATCCTGTGAGCTGCCATAGGGCGTTAAGCAAACCTGATAGACGAGATGTCATGGCCATGGATGAAGGGCCTGGTGGGGACAGGCATTACAGCAGTCATGTGATGAGCTAGTGATTAAACTTGGGCAGCACTAATAGCGGTAGTGACATTAGTGTTCATACAAATAATTCCATCAGGCCAAGGCCCTCCAAGTCCTCCAAGGTCTCCCTGAGGATAGCAGTGCTATGGCCAGACTTAAACAGGGGAACAGAGGAGCCACAAACAGGGATCACAGGTGGCAGCTGACAGGACCCATCTGTGTTAGGACAGCATCTTCCCCTCTCACCTTGGCTCAGCATCCTTGTCTGTGCCAGAGCCTGTGTACATGTAGAGGGAATGACAGGGCAGAAGAGTGTCAAGCCTGGGTCTGTACACCAGAGACCGGGACGTGAGGCCCCAGAGCCGGCTGACAGGGTCAGGCCACGTGCATTCAGACACACAAGTCAAGAAAGCGCATATGCCCTCATGTCTCCTTGGCATATATACAACCTAGGAAACAAGGGTGCATCCACCCCCAAAACCACCCAGAGGCGTGTGTATGTATACCCCATGCCCAATAGCCCGCTCACAGCCTTGTGTATATGTGTCACCAGGGACAGTTGTCACTCAAATTCTCAGCAGTCAGCCTGATGTCAGGTGCGTGAGTTTTGGTTTTTAGGACAACATGTACCTGGGACTTGGGACACGTCACTGAATGTTTGAAGGCAGATCAAAGCGTGCGCTTCTGATCTGTTTCGGGTAGTGGAAGAAAAACAGTGCACTCCCTCACAGTGTTAGCCAGAGTATGGATGGGGGTAGTGGGCAGGAGAGGTGACCTACCCAGCTGCCACCAGGACACACGGTCCTCAGTGGGAGGGGCAGGTTAGCCCTCATACCCTAGGACAGCTACTGTGTGTCTATCGCTGTTGGTGCCAGCCCAGTTTATCCTGTTGAGATCAGTTTGCTTTGGCTCTTTGCGTTGTGGGGTAGCGAGTGCGGCTCATAATAGGTACCTTATAAACTCATGATAAGTTGGCTGACATCATCTTCTCCTCCCCCAACCATACCCGGGGTTTCTCTATGTAGCCCTGGCTGTCCTGGAACTCACTCTATAGACCAGGCTGGGCTTGAACTCTCAGAGTTCTGCTTCTGCCTCTGCCTCCCAAGTGCTGGGATTAAGGGGGTGCACCACCACCCAGCCCAATCTCCTTTTATGAGACTCACAATTCAGAGCTCGGAGAGGCCTAGGGATGTGCCAGACCTGTAGGGTGGTGCACCGTAAAAGCTGACTGAGGCTGTTCAGCCCCAACTACAGAGCAGCTCACACTGATTCGGTGTATGGTCTCTCTGCACCAGTATGGATACCTTGGCACTGAAGTAGCTAGGTGAGGTGGCCCAAGTTGCTTTACTGGTCTGTTTCCTGGTGTGTGACTAGACCCATGCCACCCACCTTGAGAATCACAGTGAGGCTAGACAGAAGGGCTGTAGCTAGCAGAGCAGCAGCAGACGCATCAGTCTCGGCTCTGAGCTCACGGATGGAGAGGCTCCCAAAGGCAAGAATTAGATCGTGAGAGGTTCCTTGCCCTCTATCAAACGTGTGCCGACCATGCGGGTCATGGTTGGCACTCCCTGCCCAGCTTTGCTCGGCCTTTCCTCAGCCCCGTTACGTTTTACTATGCTTGCCGGTGACAGGCTTCACAGGCTGGCCGTCTCCCAGACTCTTAACACACCTATATATTTTGCACACAGCAGGCACTAAACATCGCCCCGCCCCCACTCCTGCAGAGTAGGAACCCTGCTGACACTCAGCCTGGACATTGGCAAAGCTTTAGAAAACTTCTAGATAGGAAAAAGAGAGGCCAAACAGAGGCATGGTGAGAACGGCTAGCTCCTTCCGCTGAGCTACTTGGCTTGGAGTGATGGGACAGGCATAGGCCCAGAGCCCCGGTGTGTATGAAGCCATCTTCCCTAGGAACCCCTGTCAGGTAAGGGAGAGGTGAAGGCTCTGAACACTTGGGTCTAACTGGGGAAGAACGCGGTGTTACTGCCTCTGGTCTCCCTAGGCCCTCCCTTCCAGAGAGGAGTTTATCCCCATTTAAGGCTCCTCTCCCTCAGTGACTGCTCCCTACCTCACAGCCAACCAGGCTCTGGAGGGTTCAAGTTCTGAGCCCAAAAGCAGGGCTGCGCCTTCCAGAGGCTCCACCCGTCAGCGGTTCTGTGCATGCCACTTGTTCGATGTTTAAGGCAGGTCCCCACTGCCAGCCATCCCATTTCATAGGCGAGGAAACTAAGGCCCAAGGAAGGTAGGCAATGTGGTGACAGATAACTGTTGCTTCCCAGGTCTGCTGAAGACCCCTGGTGCTCTTCTTTTTGGGGGCCACCACCAGCTTCCCCATTGTACTTCACTATCCCTCTGCTCCAGGTAAAAGAAGATTCTAGTTGAGATCAGCCTTGGCCTTTTCAGTATGGCCAGCCTCTGCCTCAGGCCTCCCAGCAATCAGTTGTTTAGAGGAGGGGACCAGCATCAGGAAGGCCAGGCTCTCAGGAAGAGGTGTGACTTGAGAGATGTCCCTTATAGAGACAGGCAGGAGAGGTGGGCACACCCACTGCCTAAGTGGTCTGGTTTCTCTCCCAAGACCTCCTCGATGTCAGGGGCCTTCACCAGGGAGAGGAGCTATGGCTCTGAGCCTGTTTCCTCTCACAGTGGAGCAGCCCATCCATCCTAATGGATATAAGAAGGACTAAGGAGGAGATGAGGCAATGTTTGACTGATTCATTCATTAATTCACTCCTTCACACGGTGTGTGAGACTAGCCTGGATACCAGAAATCTGCAGTTGGGGCTAAACAGGAATCTTGTCAGCAGAGGGAGGGCCCAGATTGATCTAGGTTGAAAGCTGAGGTCTGGTAGGTAAGCAGGCCAGAATCAGACCAGAGGAGACTGAGCCTGTATGCTGGGGCACACAGCCAGCGGTGAGCCCAGTCGTGCAAAGGTCCTGAGGCAGGAGGAGGGTATGGCTCACTGCCCCCTGGGGATGTGATTTTTCCCCACTGTGTTCTGTGTTCTGCCTAGCAATCCTGGCTGGCCTACTGGCTGTTCACAGAAGAAGAGAAAGCCATCCCTGGACACTGGGTAGGGAGGGGACCACACAGAACAGTGCATGTGTCTAAAGCCACTTATCATCAGGGTCAGGGCTTCTAAAGGTGGTCAACTTTTCAGAAATTGAGGATGTGGGAAGTCTGGATCAGAACTTGATCCCCCCCACACACACACCATCACCATGTTGGGCTGGTCCACAAAGGATTCAACTTACCCCACCTCAGAGCGGTAGCTTTTGGCACACACCAGGCCCTGGTCTCTCTCCTGGCTCTCTCTTCCCAGCTACCCTCCAGGCTAGGCTCTTGTCACCAGGGTATTGAGGCTGAGAGAGGGTCAGCACAAGCTCAAAGTCACAAAGTAAGGTGTGGCAGAGCTAGGACACAAACAGGCCATGAGCTGCTCCCCTACAGGGCTTCTACCCCTGAACACCCAGGCTCCCACTTAAGACCCCAACTGTCTTTACCTTCTTCTGGAAACTTCCATAAGACTTTCCCTGTTTGCAGAGTTCCGTAAGGCAGGGGGCCAGAAACACCTGTATATACTGCCTGCGATCCCCCTGCAGCTGTTGGTCTCTCTCTGTTGGGCTTTCTAGTCACCATCAGCCTCTAAACCCCAATGAAGGCAAGAGGCTGGGTCAGGCCTTGTATAGGCAAAAGAAGCCTCCAGTCTGCCAGCCTGTCACCACACCCACCTTTCGAGTGTACTGAAAGGACTCTGTCTGCTCCCAGGGATGCAGAGGCTAAGAACATGTCACGGGTGACCCCTTACCATACTCTACATAGGCCAGACTCTGGGCTCAGTGTCCCACGGGACCTTATCAGCTCCCAGTGAGAATCAGTTCTCAGATGAGCAGCCCTGTGAAATGCCCCAGTTATTCTGGGGTTCTGAGGCCTTTTAGCTGGGGCTCAGCCCACATGTGAACCCCCTGAGTCTTGGCTAAGAGGAGACAGATAGGAGTTAGGGTGCCATGGTATGGACCCCTCCTGTACCCTCACTGCCCTGAGGCATGCAGGGAAAAAAGCTTCAGCATCAGTGATAAGGACAGATGTCTCTGGAGCCCAGAGAGATGTCTGGGACCCTAGGCAGTCAGTTATCACTGGTTGACTCCATATTGGCTTGGCCTGTCCCTGTCCTGATTCCATAATGACTGTCATCTCTCACCCTCCAGCCCACTGCCCAGGGTTGATTCATGTCCTGCTGGTTGATGGAGCATTTAACTTACCCCTGCCTCAGGCCTGCAGCTCTAGCATGTACCGGGCTCTGGTCTCTCCCCTAGCTCTCTCTTCCCATCCCTTCCATTCTAGACCCTTGCTATCAGGACACTGAGGCACAGAGAGGGTCGGCACAAGCCCAAAGTCACACAGCAAGGACATGGCCAGGCCTGAGGGGCTTGTGTATGTCCTCTCTGCAGGAAAAGCCACCCTTCCCTGCTCTTTGAGATACTTCAGGCCGGGACAACCCCGGACCCTGTATCCCAGTTTATACATCAACCCTGTTCTTGCCTGCCCCTCCTCACAACATCTCCTAGACTGGATCTGTGTGGCTCAGCCCCCCTGCCTGCCCTGAGCTGGCATTCCTACAGCAGCCTGCACTGCAGCTTCTGGGTGGCATTAAGAGCCAGGCCATAAAGGAGGCCAGCTCTCTGCACTCCCTCCCGCTGCCCCTGGAATCTACCCTCCGGAGCCAGGCCAGAGATAAACCTTTTTATCCATCTTGGCAGGCAGCACACACGGGTCTGTGTGTCCTTATCTAGCCATAATCCAGATGGACCGTGGCAGCCCAGAGGGCTGGGTGCCATGTAGGGCACCCATGTGACAACCTTGTGGTAGGGGTTGGCAGGTTATATCATCCTTAAGGCTAGGGGTGCTGTGCTGCTCCTCAGTGTACAGCGGGAGCACAGGGTCTGGGGGGTGTACCCAGTTAGCTTGTGACAAAGCTGAGACCCAAACCCAAGTGGCTGGCAAGAAGAGGGAAGGGCTCTGAGCTTGGAGTCTGAACACAGGTTCAATCTCAGCTCTGCCATTTCTTAGCTATACTGCTCTTGGTGACTCCCTTTGCCTGTCTGAACTTGGGCCACCCAGCTGCTTTTGTCACTGCCTTCTGAAGACCATGGTGGTACAAAGTTGATACCCCATTTAGGATCTTCTTCTTCCCCCTCGACAGATTTAGAGCCACACAGAAACCGGTTGCATGCCAGCCGAGCAAAGAGCCCCAGGAGGAACTGGATCATATCCTGGGTTCTTCCCCCTCTACCCACCAGGTATGGCTATCATCCCTCCTTAGCTGAGCAGAGGCCCAACTGGTTCAGGGGCACCAGGTTCTACAATAGTCTCACAGTAGCACCGTTTATAAGAAAGAGACCTGGAAATAGACCAAAGACCAAAAGATCAAACTGTGTCACAAGATGGTCAAAGGCAGGCACCTCCTCAAAGCAAAGAATGGTCACACTGAACATCCCAGACCACCCCAGCCGTGCTAAGCCAAAGGAGACGCTCACATTCCCCAAACTGAATTCAGATCGATGCTCTTTTACAAGGCTAAAGAGAGCTCTAAAATGTAGATCTTCTAGATGTATCGGAATACATCCGGCTGTGACAAGGCCCACCGGGGAGGATGGGGGGGTGGCTCTGTGGGACACACGGCAGCTGGCCCTAGTGAAGACTGACAGGGATATTTGCTCTATCAATGACCAACAACAAATGGGTAAACTATCAAGGCCAACACATGGATTTAGGTAGGAAAGAGCTAGAAGGGCAGCAATAGATCTAATTCCATGGTCTAGGTCCCTCAAATAAAATACAGAGTAATAGAGAAAATCCCTACATCAAAACCAAAAGGGGGGCTGGGGAGATGGCTCAGTGGGTAAAGTGCTTTGTCACGCACATGAACGCAAGGACCCAATTTTGGATACCCAGCACCTGTGTAGAGAGCCAAGTGCAATGGTGGGTGCCTGTCACCTTGACACTGAGGAGGGAAAGACCCCTGGAGCTCAGCAGACAGCTGAATTGGAGAGCACCAGGCTGAGTTAGCAAATGACACCCTCATTGCCACCCCAGTCTCAAAAGTTAAGATGGAAAAGCAATTGAGGAAAATACCAATGTTGAACTCTGACCTGCACAGTTACACACACACATGCACACACATGCACGTGCATGCATACACTCAAGCTTAAAAATAAAATTAAATGATCATGCTTCCTCAGGCAGGCACATGGGACACTGGATCCTCCTCACTGAGGTTGTTTCCTGGGAACCGGGCTCAGATGCTCTTATCTCAAGAAGGACTTGTTTCCTAGTGATCCCCAGCCTCTTCCAAGGGAACCTCAGAACCCTGTCCTTTGGGAGACTCTTTGATCAGAGACTCGATGTCTGGGTTTCCTCATCCATTAGCTAGGGCCAACAGTAACAAATGCCTTCATATCTCAGTGCTTTGGTCTAACGTGAGGGATTCCACTCTCAGAGCCCAGGTCACCTCTTATGCGGCCCCACTGAATAGCCAAGGAATGCTTGGCCTCTTGGGAGCTCACTCCTTCCTCTGTAAATAGTCCCTCTTAGCTCAGGGGAAGGGAGAAGCCTGTGTTCTGGTCTTCTCAGCCTTCCATGAATTCACAGCTCACGGGGGTGGATACCTGGACAGATGCTGGGAGCAGAAATCCAGTTCTGCAGATTGTTAGAAGGAGGGAGAAAATAGCCCTTATTGATGTCGGATCACATACCTTGCCCATGTCCCTAGGGAGACCACATAGGTCATTCTAAGACCTTCCTGAAGTGGGAGTGGGGCACTATTCCTAGTGGAGGCTTTTGTTTGGATCCAGACTGGCAAGAGATGAGAGTGACCAGCCAGCTGGCTGGCTGGTGCTCTGGGGCAAGGGAAGTATGCCATGGATGCCAATGAGCATGGCTTACTAGCTTGGAACCTTGGGCAAATGAGGAGCCTCTTGGGGCCTCTGTGTTCCCATCTGTCTAATGGGATGGTGCTTGGGTCCCATAGTTTAATGTCTATGTGCTGAGGATTTTTCTCTTGCTTGGCACTATTGGGAGGTGGTTGTTACGAGTTAGGGCCTAGTGCGGACATGTATGAAAGGGCTCCTGAGACCCTGGCCCTTCTTCTTCTTCTTACTGTCTTTTGTTTCTGTTAGAAAGTAAAGGAATTTCCTCTACCATACATTCCTGCCATGATGCTCTGCCTTACCAGAGGCCCAAAGCAAAAAGGCCACTGACCATGAGCTGATGGTCCAAAATGATGAGTCCAAACAACCTTTCCTTGTTTTAAGTTGATTGTCTCAGGTGTTTTGTTACAGTATGGGCAGCAGTTCCCCAGACACGGATGATCACAGTACCTGGAGTGTGGCTGTTAGATAATGGGGGATGGGTCAGGAAGGTGACATCACTGTTCCTAGACCTGCTATAGCTCCAACACTGATGGTCTAATCAGAGGCTGGGTGACTTCCTGTAGAGGGTTGGTCACCTAGGTCTCTGTCAGTGCTGTAGTCAAGAAGTGGCCGTAGAGCTGGTGAAAGGCAGGTGCTGTGTTCAATAAAGTTTTATTAACACAAACAATCAGCCCAAGTTTGCAAGTCCCCAGGCTACCCGTGGCCCAGCAAGCCCACTTCTCCTGGGAGCTGGTTGGAAGTGTAGGCTCTGGGTTGTCCCGTTCTGCCTAGGAACCTGGCTACTTGCTAACAGTTCCCAGTGTCTGCAGGGTTAAGCTGCCCTAGGCTGGAGTACCCTGGCGGGAGCACACTGAATCCAGGGACAGGGATGGAGGGAGCAACAGTGCCAACCATAACAAACCAAGTCACCAACACGGCTAATTGACAGAGGCTGCTGTTCCAACCAGAGGCTTGTCATCTGTGATAAAGTGAAATTGCCTCTAGGCCAATCAACTTCAGGTTTATGCAAATAGGACCGCTACAGAGGCGACAGTTACAGTCACAGTCTCTTAGCTGGCCTGGAGGACTGTAGCCACTCACACATCTGCCCCCAAACTGGTTCGTGGCTGAAATTAATGAGTCCCATGCACAGTTCCCCAAATTGGCACCAAAACAGCCACCATGAGCTAGGCAAGACTTGAATGTTCCTCTCAATGTTGGCAGTGGCTTCAGGAATGACCTATGACAGGGCCTCAGTGGGCCAGCCTACCTGTTCTCACTGTCATCCAGGATGGCTTCTCAGAGGCATGGTTGGGCATGAAGAGGACCAGGCACTTCCAAGGGCTACAAGGAGTGGCTCTTGATCCCCTGGGTGAGCACATGTGAGCTCTTACTGGCCCAGATCTGAGCAGGCAACAGTCTCTCCCTGCTGGCTTGCAACTCTGCAGTCCCTGGAACCCCAAATGCATCAAAGCCCTCAAAAGAATTCCTCATCAGTCCAACTTCCAAACTCCTTGCTACCTCCCTGTCCTGCCTTTTACCCAGGATGAGTTACTGGGCTGAGGGGAGCTGTAGAGTAGGTAAAGGACACCCCCATTTATGCCCCCCAAAGAAACACCAGCTAAGATCCAAGTGTCCTGTCTGAGCCTACCACCTGGGACCCCCATGTCTCCTTACCCAGGCATGGCTGGAGTCACTGGTTCTAGTTGAGAACTTCCCTCAGGACCAAACCAAACCTCTGATTGTCTCACCTAGAAGTGGGAGATACCCAACTCCGAGGGCTTTCTTCTTCTGCCTGTGCTCCCTCCTAGGTCAGATCCCAGAACTCCTGTCCCATGGGTCCCCTCTTCTGCCCCCTCACATCAGCTACGAATTCCTCCTTCACTGTCTCCTCAGCCCCAACCCTGCACCACCAATGGAGTCAGGAGATCTAAGCACACAAGGGCAAGAACATCAAAACAACATTCCTCTGAGGCACTGGACCTGTCCTTCCCACCACTGCCTAAGCTGCCAAGAGGGGATCAAGAAGGGACCATTCAAAACCCACACAACTTTGGGGGCACTCACCTGGTTTATTTGTGGTGGGGGGACTCACCCTAGGGTTTTCATCAACTTCACCCAAGCTAGAGTTATCTAGGACCATCAGCTGAGAGAAGGCTGCCGTGAGATTGGCCTGTGGGCATGTCTGTGGTGAATTTTCTGGAATGGTGATTGATGGGGGAGCCCCAGCTCACAGTGTGCAGGATGTCCCCTGGACAGATAGTCTTGGGTTATATAAGAAAACAAGCCATGAGGAGTAAGTCAATAAACACAGGTCCTCCATGGCCTCTGCTTCCATTCCTGTTTCCAGGTTCCTGCCTTGAGTTCCTGCCCTGACCTCCCTCAGTGATGGAGTGTGAAGTTTACCTTGGAGGTTCACACCCTGGGTGGGGACCTGGGGGGAAGAGCCCCATCATGCACACTCAGAGACAAACGGGGGTCCCCCTGGTTCACCCTAGGAAGCTTGCCCTTTCCCAAGGGTCTGGTTATGGAGAGGAAAATTGCTGTCTTGTGGTCTCAATTGATGTTTGGGTAAACAATAAACATTTTGGAAGTCTAATTAGCATCGCTTTGGGAGGTTGTCAGCTCAGAACTTCCTTCTACCGGGGAGGTAAGATCAGAGGCTTTTGTGAAAAAGCTTGGTCTGCAAAAAAAAAAAAAAAAAAAAAAAAAACCCAAGGAGAATCAGCTACAGGGGGGGATCTGGGGTGGGGGGCATGCCTGCAGAGGGTGGCCACGGCTACAACCACTGAAGACAAAGCGAAGCCAATCTGGGAATGACCCTGAATACATGACTCAGTCTTTAAGTGGGGTGCCAGTTTTGGCCTGATGGGGGAAGGCTGGAGGGTAGATTTTGATCTCGGAGTTGTCTCTCTCCCTGCTGGGCCTCTGTGTGCTCAAGGAAAGCAAGGAGTAGCCAGGGCCACTCATGAGGCTCAGAGGAGGCCACAGGCCTGATCTGAGACACCACCCCTTTCAGGGACCACACACCCTGTAGCAGATCACATGGGCAGATGGGAACTGGAGCCACATCTCAGACTTCTGGGCACTGAGTGTCGCTACACTTCTCTAGCAGGTCCAGCCCCCATCCATGTGACACCTGAGTGGCTCAGGGTGGGAACTCGGATACTTGGAGCCCAAAAGCTTCTGTGGTCTTACATTAATCCTATTGTCTGGGGAAACAACAACTTGCCCAGAGACCAGAATCCTTAGAGTCAGGCAGAGGTTTTACTGCTTCTAGTGGGGCTAGTCAACAGTGGAACCAGGAAGGAAAGACAGTCCTGAGCACCTACTGTGTGCCTAGCTCCCTAAATCTTGGCACCTTAAATATTCTAAAGTAGGGCCCTGTTCTCAGTTTTCAGAAGAGAAAACTAAGCCCGAGAGACAGGCCTGTTTGCCTAAGATCACACAGCAGCTGAGATCCTGAAACAGACCTAAGCTTGTCTGATCTCCACAGTCCAGAATCTTTCTGAGTCTTGACTCTTAGCTTTGGGCTTTAGGAAAAAAGATGGGGTTTATGGCAGAGTAACTTAGTTCCTGTGCAGGACCAAACCAACCAGCTTTGGTCACCAGGAGTCCCCTCCCATCCCTGAGACCAAAGAAAGAGTAGGAACATTTAAACCACTAGTGTTCCCATTGCCCAGAAGTGCCTATAGACACCTGCAGATAGCAGCTCCCAGTAGCCCTTGAGACCCCTTGGTCTCAGTGTCAACTTTCTGACTCTTTATGGGTCACTTTAATTGGCTTGTGGCTCAGATTCCAGCTATTGGGTAATAAAGAATGGGATACCCCACATAACCTGGGGATGGGGGAGGGGTGGTCATAGACATGGAGGCTCTAAAAGTTCAAGGCCTGCCTTTGGCCCCAGAGATGAGGCACTGGAGACCCACCTGGCTTGATGCCACCCTCTACCAGGAAAGTGTGACCAGAAGCAGACCCTTGAATCAAAGCTTCATTTTTTGTCTTTGTTTCCCTCCCTTGCCCTTCCACTCACCATTCAGATTAGAACCATTTACTGAACAGCTACTACGTATGCCCCGGCCCAGGGCCTGGGAAAACGTGCCAGACTAGTCTTGGGGATCATGTGCCATCCTGAGACCCTGGTGTGCAGGGCCTCGGGTCAGTGGAGGGGAAGGGGACGTGCTTTTTCTGGGAGCCATCCCCACCAGGTGCCTGGGAACACAAGGCCCATGGCTGTCTCTGCGGCCTCTGCCAGTGTTGACTTCCGGAGGTGGAAGCAGGCTGATGTCACGCAGAGAGCCCCCCAGGTGTCCAGCTGGAAGTGGGTGTAGAGGAGACGGCTGTGGGCAGGGGGGCATGAGTGGGCAACGGGGAGGGGAGAGGCCTGGCTAGCCTTGGCCAGGTTACAAATAAACTCCAGCCCAGCCGCTTCCCAGCCGTGCCGGAGGAGAGAAAATAGCTTTCACACTGTATTTGCTGATTTTTTTTTTCACTCTGCCGCTTCTAAATCGATCCCGAACAGATTGTCCGATTGTTTGGATTTCAGGAGAGAAGTCACACGCCTTTGGCTGGTCTCTCTCCTGGTGACATTCTCCTTCTCCTCTGTTAGCCAGAGTTTAGATGGACACCCAACGCTGTCTGGGCTCACCCTGGGACCTGGGACCTGCAGGTGACAGGTGAGGGACCGGTTCCAGAAGGGAAGGCTCTTCATTCTACAGGGTCACCCTTACACAGGGATCCATAATGACATGATGTCGCTAGTGGGCTATCTCTGATGCCCTAGGAAGGACAGTACCCTCCAGGCCTGGGGCCATAGAGCCACACCCTCCAACTTCCTTGTCCAGGAGAGCACTGTAGGTGTGGGGCTGAACCACAGACACAAAGGACCATGCCATCACTGTGGTCCCAGTGCCCATAACAGGCAAAGCAGGTATGTGCCTTCTTAGGGACTAACTAGACCATATTGCACAGAGGACTGAATCACCTGTCCTGCTAGGATGGGTTGATTATAATGTCTGCTCTGGGCACAGCAGTGGGTGGTAGGGGTATTCGTGTCATTCTAAGTCTCCAGGGTGAAACTAGAGCTCTGTGCTGCTGGGTGGGGTAGGAGTTCCATGGCCTGTACCTCCATTCAGCTTTCCAGGATGCTCAGGGATAGACAGGTCACAGTGTTAAGAGAGTCTCCAGCTCATTCCTCAATGTTATACTGGTGCTCCATTTGCCTCTCTAGCCTCATCGGCACTTGGGTTGCAACCTCTTCCAGGCAGGCCTCCTTGATGCCCCCAGCTCTGCTAGACAGAGTTGTTCCATATCTGTCATGCCCAACATTTGGGAGTTTCCTCACAAAGAGTCACATCCCAGGGCAGAGAAGGTGACTGTCCCATCTGCACCAGAGGCTCTGACTCCATTGGGTAAACACTAGAGGTCAGTCAGATCAGAAGAACATGTGAGACAACTGGCCCTCCCAGTTCTGCTTCCCTGTCCTGCCTTTAGTCATTGAAACCAGGCTTCAGTGTTACAGCCCTTCCTCATTTGTCAGACACCCCAGAAAAGCCAGAACCCCCCCCAGCAGGGTTCCATGCCTCTGTACAGGCCCGTCCTTCCGCAGGGCTTGTTACCCTGTCTTGCTGTCCCAGACATTTAGATAACAGGAGGTAATAAATGAACCCTGTGCCTTCAGCAGTCTGATATGGACCCACTTTACAGAGAAAGAAACTGAGGTAGAGAGGTGAAAGAGCACCAGCATCCTGAAGGCTGGGCCCAGGCAGAGACCATTCTCCTTTCCTCGCTAGCTGACTAAGGCATTCTCCTGCAGGTGGGAGGGGGAAGCTGGCTGGGCTTCCCCTCTGAGTCCTGCTTTAGAATAGCCCTTCTGCTGGGACCTGCTGCTTGCAGAGTGACAGAATAGGGCTGTAGTCAGGAAGGGGCTATCCCAGCCATCGGGCTCCGGGGTAGCTGGCTAGGCTGCCCAGCCCTGTGGATGGCTTTCAGCATCCCTGGTTTCTGCCATCCCGTCTCTGTTCTTGTCCCCTGGGCTCTTGAACAGAACTGGCATTGAGGGCTGTGTGGTCCTCCCGGCTGTGCTATGATTTTTCTCGAGCCTCCCCTGCCCCCATCACTGCAGCTCCGAGCGCAGGCTCCTCCTCTGATTTTGTTCCCTTGCAGGGGCAGGTGCCCTTCGAACACACTGTTTCTGCTCCCAGGGCTGAGCAAAGACGCCTCTTGCGTGATGGGGAGACAAGAGTCAGAGCCACTCCAAGCCAAGGGGAGGAAGGAAGTTCAAGCCGAGTGTGGCTCTGCCCAGCTGCAGGACCAAACTCTGGGACGCCAAGGGACCTGGCCCCAAGCTGGATCACCAACCCAGTGAACAAATCGTGATAGGGAGAAACATAGGTTGCCGCCACTCTGCACTAGCTGCTTGAAGTTTCCCTGGGCTACGCTGACATGAAGCTGTAGTAGCTTCTCCTGCCATGATTCATTCATTCATCCATCCATCCCATCCACCCATTTACTTGGCCATCCTTGTCTCCCTTCAGTCAGAGCAAACCTGTCCAACCTGCTGGGTCTACGTAGAAGCAGAAGGCTTCTCCACCCAGAATAAAGAAGGCTAGCCCTGCCCCGGCTTCTGTGGTATTTATGTCATCTTATGACAGTGTGCACTGAGCATTTACTATAGACCATACTCATCTAAATCCCACAAGACCCCCAAGACAAGGAAACTGAGGGTCGGAGAGAGTCAGAGGTGGGGTGGGGCAGAGGAGCCACTGATGGAACTGGTGGGGTACTCAGAATGCTACAGTCCCTGCCTCCACCCTCTCGGCATGCGTGTGACAATTGTCACCATGCTCATCTAGATCCACCAGACTTTGAAGACACTGGAGCTCAGGAGAAAGTGCAAGGCCCTTGGTTGGCTAGCAGGGTGGGACTGGAAGAGAGTTGAAGACCCTCACTGCCTTTTCACCCCCCTGCTGGGCAGTCATCGCTATGCTGGGACAGAGGTGATGCTGGGCTTCAATACTTCCATGACATTCCAGTTATCATTGTGGATGCCCCTGTCACAGGGGTTCAGGCACCATGGGTTGCTTCTTCCTGGTCTCCTCAATGCTGAGGCAGCCATGGCAACAGAGTAACTGTTTTACATCACAGAATGGGGCTTCTGAAAGCTCTGGCTGGGCACTGAAGGCAACAACCAATGCATTCTAAACAGTCACCCATTTTTCAGGAGAGGAAACTGAGGCCACATAACTTACCCAAGGTCCCCCAGCGAGCGGCATACAAAAGAGACACTTGTCCAGAATGGAGCCCAGTACAGCCTCTGTGACTCCCAGGGCTCGTTGCCTTGGTGACAGGCCCCAGCAGCAGCTGGGCTCAGTCCCAAAAGGGCTCCAATTCCAGGCAGTTACACCCAGTAATGTCACATCCAGGACCTGCTCTTAGAAGCCTGAACTATCTAAACACCACAGTGGAACAAACAAGTTGATGGGGGCATCCTGCTGTGCTGATGGGGGTGGGGTGGGAGGGATTGGGGGGGGGGAAACAGGGGTAAGGGATGGTAGCAAGGATGCCAGCCTGTTTTCCGATTCACAAAGGTTCCATCAGCCTGTTTCCAGGTGTGCAGAGAGTGGGACTCAGGCAGCCTCAGGCCCCCACATCCTGAAGTCCCAGGCCCTGCCACAGCCCAGGAAGGAGGGCTCCCAGAGCCAGTGTCTAGAGCTTTTCAGTTTAGTAATGAGTTTCAACAACAGCCTGTATGCTGCCCTCAACCCTCACAGAGTCCACTCAGTCCAGGGTCACGCCGGATCCGAATATAACTGGCCACCTTCCCTCTCTTGCTTTTAGGATTCAGTTCTCCTTAGAGAATCAGAGATCTGCTTCAGGCTGTCTGAAGGTGGCAGGTGACAATGGGCACAAAGGTCTAGGAAACAGACACATGTCAGGCTAGATTGTGACAAAGGAATGTATTCAAGCCTGAAGATGTCACTTTGGGGCCAGGTCTCTGTGGGACATACAGTATTCCTTCCAGAAATGTCCTTTGCTTCCTCTGCCTGCTCACTCTGCCTTTCACTTCGGCACACCCTTCCAGACGCCAACCAAACCTCCCTTTTCCAACAGCCCTCCCGACCCCCTCAGGTACCTCTGTTCTCCTGCCTCCAGTCTACGCAGCACAGCCGGGCAAGTGGGTCAAATTCTCTCTGCCGCTCTGAGCCTGGCTCTGAGCGAGCGGCTTGCAAGGTGCTGTGGGAGCCGGGAGTGAATGGACGCTAACTATGCTTGTTCTCAGCTGGGTTCCAGCTGCAGGTTTCCCACAAGCCTCTGTGAAGCAGTCCCCATCACCGCTGAAGCACGCCTGGTAGTGTGGACGAGATGCTGGAAAGGATCTGCCTTTAATTTGTGCTGATGTCTAAGAAAATGACATTTTATCCTGAGCCCCTCGTTCATCCAGGAGCTTCGGGACCTGGCACAGGAGTTGAACTTTCCCAGGCCTGCTCTCAGAGCAGGGCACTCAGCCAGGGCAGTTATGTCCCTCCTCCAGCCTCCCCTCTCCCTGTTCCTAAGGCCGCCAGGCAGGAATAAGCAGACTAGGGAGCTGGCTTTGAAGAGACCACGATTGGTCTTGTTTTCCATGGAAGTGTGAAAACCAAAATAATTTTTTTCTCTCCCAGGCGCATAGAACTTAATTCACTGTTAAACAGGTGTCATTTGAAACGTGTGAGGACTATTTCTCTAATCTCCAAGGTGTGTGTACCCATGTCTAGTGAGGTCACCTGTGTAGGAAGCTGAGGGGCGCTCAGAGCCCCCCACAGGAAGGCGAGAGTTGGGTGCTGGGCATGTGGTAACCTGTATGCCCTATTCATGGAGGCTTACTTGAAAATACAGATGGATGAGTGTTCCCCTGGGCAGGAAAGGATTCCAGAGGTGACTCTCAGGAGGTGGCCTGGAGGGTGGGGTGGTTGCAGAGAAAGCTCGTACTTTATGAAGCATCTGCACCCTGTCCCCCAGGCTCTGAGTGACACCCACCATCTCCAGCTAGATAACCGTGGCCCTCAAGGACCTCTTGGGGACATCTCCTGTCCGCTCAGAGTTCCAGTGTCCACATCTATCTATCTCCAATATAGGCTATGGAGGGCAGGGTTCACCAGCTTCGAATTGTCAGTGTGTCCAGCACTTTCCAAAGGCAGGTGTCTCCAACCTGCCAGGGATAGGCTAAGTCAAGACAACCAGAGACAGTCACTGAATATCCTCAAAGGAAGGAGTGGGCTGACAAGTGTGTCTATGGAGGTAACATCAACAGGACTGGGACAGCTGGGACAGCCAGGGCCCAGTTGGAGATGGTCTGTTCAGATAACCTATGCTGAATGAGGACCTGGCCCTGTTTCTAGATGGAACTTCTTAGGGGTAAGTCTGAGCAGGCCCAAGGTTGGTGCCACCATCCCAAGGAGGTATCATTTAAAAGTGGCCCCTGGAATGTGATGAGCTTGCTGGAAGGAGAGAAGGGCAGAAAGGGAAGAAGAAGAAAGAGACAGGACCTCATCCACCAGGCCTATGAGGAGCACCTACAGGGCAGGGGGCACACAACGCACCAAGGAGGTGTTACCCAGAACAGGCAGGACAACCTCCTCACTCACCCCTGCCGCTAAGCTTCTAGAACCTTCCATGTAGGACAGTGGCTGAGAAATAAGCCCCCACTCTGCCTAGAGATTGCCATAGCAATGGAGGATGAATTAACAGAGGTAGAGTACAGGAAGATAATATTTTCGAGCACAAGAAGAGCCATATTCTGAGACCATCCTGAGGAAAGCCAAGAGGATAATACTGGCAAGAAGATGCCCCAGACACCCCCCCCCAGTGGTCACACAGCATCTGCAGAGCCAACTCTTCTCTCCCAGAGGGTCAAAGGCTGAGTTCCAGGCCTGTCCTCAGTAGCAGAGTGCATGCTGAGCTCTCATTAGCAGCCTCTCCCAAGACAAGTCCTCCATTTGTGCAGAAGAACCAGCGAAGGTACTCTTGAGGGCTTGGATGAGACTCCAGGCACAAGGCTGGGCTTTGCTCTGAACAGTGGTTCTGTGTGCCACTGCCGGCCAGCCTCACGGCATCCCATCGCTGCAGGCATACTTAGAGTCTGTGTCAGCGAAGTCCCTTCCTGCAGGCACCAGCAGCTGACACAGCCAGACCTAGAGTCCACCTTCCCCCCAGAAGCCAGGTCCCAGGCAGCAGGGCAGCAGGAGTGGGCCGGCTAAGGGCTACATTTGTGCTAGAGGGACACAGCCCTTCCTCTGGGCACCTCTCCTCCGTGCTCCTCTGTGGGAGCTTCCTGAACTAGGAAGCTTCTTTCCTCACTGACCACCCCCTACGCCCCATCTCCATCCCCAGACTTAAGATATGGTTGTCGGTTGTTGCTTGCTAGGGCCCTCCTGAGCCACCTCCTGATCCTGTACTGTAGCCTCCCAGCCCTGCCTGGCCAAGGAGGGGCTGTCCCCTTCTCAGTGTCTGCAACTTTGCTGTGGAGAGTTAGTTTATCTCCCTTCTAATTGATCCACAACTTTCGAAACCCTACCCTTTCCCGTGTGCCCACCTTTTGTGCCCCACGATCAAATAGCTCAGCAGGGCCTCTCCTCAGCTGCTTTCTCCAGAGCCACCAAGTCTCAGGCACTGCACGGGGCCACTAAAGCAGGACAGGGCGGGAGCAGTGGATGGACAAATGGATGACAGGTGATGGGGGAGTGGCATTCAGCTGCTCTCCTCTTGGACAGGTCCCAGCCGCTTTCTTTTCTCTCGCCTCCATAAAAGGCTGAGCAAGCAGAAATGTTCCCAACCCCAGCCGTGCCCCTCCTTCCTGCCCAGTTGCCCCAATAAGCTCCAAGCTGAATGGCCCAGGACAGCAGGGTGGCTGCTCCCAGAAGCATGCCCCATCACTCCCAGTCTACCAGTTTTGTGTCCACCCTGACAGAAACCTGAATCAGCACAAGAACTCAGAATGACTGTGAAGGTAACGCTACCATCCCCCCAGCCCACCCCCATCCCCTGGCTGGCCAGCAGCAGTGGCTCCTGCTGGCGCAAACCCACCCTTTTGAAGCTGAAGCAAAAGGATGGCAGTGAGTTTGAACCGATCTTGAGATATATCATGAGTTCTAGGCCATTCCTGTGTTACAATGTGAAACCATGTTTCAGCAAAACAAAACAAAGCAAAAAAAAAAAAAAAAACTAAAACAAAATTTAAAAAGAAATCCTAATCGGATGCCTTTGGCTTAGCTTGAGCCTGGAGGTGCAGGGGCTGTTGGGTAACAGAACTTTCTATCCAGCTCTGTTCCAGATTCTTCCTTCACCAGGACAGAGGCCCAGCAGGCAGCCCTGTGTAGAGGAAAGAAAGATCGTCCTAGGGAGGTCTCAGCATTAGGGAAAACCTAGGTTCCGAGCAGCCCTGAGCAGCCTGAGTTGATACCAGGGACCAAAGTCTGAGTCTGGTTCCAAAGGACATTTCCAATCAGCTCCGTCAGCGGTCAGGAGGTAGACAATCTCAAAGGTTCCCAGGCACCTTTGGGGCAGTTGAAATCAAGCAAGAGAACAAAGGGACAGAGGGGGAAAGTTCTGGGTTGCCTGGCTCTGGGTGGAGCCCAACTTGCAGTCACAGAGTCACAGAGTGTCAGTGGCCAAGGCATCTTAGACAGCATCCTGAGAAACGGGTCCAGAGACCCGCCTGGGGTCACACAGCCCATAGCAACTTCACCGGGCTTGCTTTCTCGATACGCCCTGGGTTACAGCAGCCTCTGCTGATGCGAACCACTCCCCTTCTATCTTAGAGGTGAGGAGACCGATTCAGAGGAGTTGAGAGCCCTGCTCAAGGTCACACAGCCTCAAGAGAGGTCCCTCTAGTTTCCCACGCAAAGCACTTTTCTCTTCCTATGCCAGGCTGGGGTTCCCTGGCAGGAGCACGCACTAAGCCCAGGGCACCAGAAAACACAGAAAAGTCGGGGGGTGGGGGAGAGGCAAGCATGCTTACATGTAAATACTCTCGGGACAAATTATGTAACTCCGGTTCCTGGTCCCTCTATGGCCCCAGGGGTCCGACTGGGGCAGTAAGCACCCACTTCAGCACCCACCCGGGAACCCTAGTCTGGGGGACCCCGTCAAGAACCAGACTCTGCTCGGCCCATCAGGCAGTCGGCGCTGCTCCTTCCAAGGAGAACAGTTGGAGGCGCCAGGATGCGCTGCCCCCCTTTCCTTTATTTCCCCCTCTGGCTGGATAAGAAATACTAATACTAATAATGATAATAATAATTAGAATAAATAGAACCCGAAGACGCTGGGGTCTCGTTGCTATGACAACAGCTGGCGCTAATGAGCTTTTCGGAGGCCGCCGCCGGGCCACCCAGCCCCGGGCGCGGGATTACTATGGATCCGGCCCTGGGAGGCGGCGGCAGCTGAGCCCCGGGGTTCCCGATGTCGCCGAACGGGAACCCAGGGCAGCCAAGCGTCTCCCAGCGCGGCTCCAGCGCCCTGCCCCACGCGCACTGGCTCCCCAGCCGTCCGCGCTCCGCGGCGACTCCCAGCCCGGCCCGCTGCTGTTTCCCGCTGTCGCCGGTCCTGGCGACCACCACCCCGCCCCGCTCCGGCTACCCCGACGCCGTCCCGCCCGCGCTCCGCAGCACTGCGTGGACCCCGCAGCCCGGCGCCCCGCTCACCTCGTGCTCGCGCCGGTCGCTCCTCGCTATGCAGCCGGGAGCCGGCGCCCGCGGGAGCCGCCTGCAGGGGCGCGGGGCTGCCCACGCGCGCCGCCGCAACAGTTGTCCGCCAGGCTGCGGGAGCGTGGGGCTCCGGGGCTCTGGCCGCGCTCAGCCCGCTGCGCCCCACGCGCGTCCCGCGCCGCGTTCAGCTCTGCCGCCGCGCCCTCTGCTGCCCCGCGCCGGCTCGGCCTGCGCTCCTCTCCTCTCTCTCTCTCTCTCTCTCTCTCTCTTTTTCTCTCTCTCTCTCCTTCCCTCTCTCTCTCTCTCTCTCTCTCTCTCTCTCTCTCGCCCCCCTCCGCGCGCGTCCCAGTCGCTTCTCCACCTTGCTTTTGCATCCGCCTTTGTTTTTTCTCCATCTCTCTTCTGCCTTTCCCCTTACCCTCCGTTTTCTTTCCTCTCACCCTTCACTTTCTTCCTAGCTTTTTACTTTTTCCTCCCCCACTCTATCTTCTCCCACCTCCCTCTCCAGTTTTTCCTCCTCCCTTCCCTGCTCCCCCTTCCCAACCTCCACCAGACAGTTCTCCTCAATCCCCCTCCCCACCCAATCTCCTTTCCACCTGCTCTCCAGCTCGGTACCTGTTCCGAAAGACTCCCGACGCCAGCAACTGCCTGCGGGGATGCAGCCTTTCCTTCCAGGTGGATTGATCCTGGCCCCATGCAGCTAGCAACATTCTGCCCCACCCACCCTGTGCACCTCCCCAGCCTCTGGCTGGGAGATCTGTACTGCAGCTACCCCTGAGGCAGGCAGTCAAGGGCGAGGGCAGACTTGGTCTGTACACCCGGGGGGGGGGGGGGGAAGCCCTGCATCCCCAGCCTCCTAGATCTGGGTCTAAACTCTCACCCCATGTCTCATTCTCCCCAGCACGCCCCTAGTTCTGACTTCACCCCTATTTCATTGCTGACTTGCAGGGCAAGAAGGTACTGGACTCCACCCTCAAGCTTGTGGGCCTTTATTTCCCCATTGCCTGGACAACCTCAGAAAGTCCTGTGGGAGCATGTGGCAACCCTGCATTCCTCCCAGGGACAGCCAGGACGGAACTTCTTCACTGTTCACTGAAGGAGAATGCCCTTGAGCATCTGGAAAGGCAGACCCCCAAGATCCACCCCTCCAGGCCCAACTGCTGACACCCACATTTCGGGGGTCACCTTTGACTTTTGAGACCTCAATGGAACCTCAAAGAAATCGGAGCTGAGCCCTTATAACTCTGAACTTACTTCTGGCCATGGCACTGAGTGATTCCTTTGCACTCTGCAGACAGACACCCAGCCTCAGAGACGTGGAGAAAGCACCTCAGGGGCACACAGCTGACAAGGGACAGAATCAAAGCTCAAACCGAAACCCAAGCATCTCTGTCTCCTCCACAGGTGCCTTGCTGACATGGAGAGATTCTTCCAGAACAGACCATCTATCTGCCTTCTTCACTACAGACTCTTGAACCCCACGGAATACTGGAACCTGCCTGGCTCTTTGCTGCTTTCGAGGGTAAGGGGCTCAGGGAGGTGCCAGCTGGGGAGAACCAGTGCTTCCTCTCACCTAGCCTGTGCAGGCGAAGGGGCCATGGCTCCCAGCTGTCACAGCATCCAGGCCCTGGTTCCCTTCATGCTATAGCCTGGACTAACCTACTGGACTCATCTAAGACTGAGGCTGCCCATGGGAAAGACTTCAGCCAATGGCCAGGGCACTAAAGCCTCCAGGATAGGTAAGGCCAGGCTCTGAGAGAGCCAGAGGGGAGGCAGATTCTGCTTGGTAACCGGGGGAGGGCAAGAAGTATGTGTTTGTGTGTGCGTGTGTGTGAGATCATGGACACAAACCAGAGCAATTCTGTGTTCCTTCTTGCTGATACAAAGAGGAAGTTAAGGAAGACCCTACTTCAGCTGAGGTCAAAGAAGGCAGAATGCCCCTCT
The DNA here is from genome assembly GCA_021653895.1 of Mastomys natalensis. Lineage (NCBI taxonomy): Eukaryota > Metazoa > Chordata > Mammalia > Rodentia > Muridae > Mastomys > Mastomys natalensis. The sequence goes on from JAJTUV010000102.1 coordinate 1,146,882, forward strand.
GAGCCCTCTGTCTTACTCTGTGTCAGTGTGGGGATCAGACAAATTGAGGACAACTGCAGGTCTTGCTAGGAGCAGGGTTAGGTGAGGTTTGGGCTCTCTGGCTCCTGTTGAGACCCTGGCCCCAAGCTCTCTGCAGTGGAGCGGAGACCAGAGACACTCTAGTGTGGACAGCAAGGGAGCAAAGCAGGCTGGGAGAAGTGGGGTATAGCATGGGTACACTATGTGGATGCCTGTGTGACATCTGATACATGTGTGTTAGGCGCCGGTATTGTGCAGTGTGTTGTGCCTGTGTTGTATGTTTGTGTGTGTGTCTCATCTGTATATGTGTTATATGGCATGGTGTGGGTGTTTGCGTATGTGGTATGATGGGGGTGTTAGGTGTCATGGGACATGTGTATGGTGTGTGTGATGTGTGCAGGGAGCCAAATGTAGCCTGCTTTGTGTGTGTGTGTGTGTGTGTGTGTGTGTGTGTGTGTTTGACTGTGGGTAGCTTGTTTTCTGTGTGTACATGGGTGGTGTGTGTTGGGTGAATGTTGTGGTGTAGATCACAGTATCTGAGGGGATGTATCGCAGATATTTAGACACAAGGAGTAGGTGGGATGAATGAGTATCTCACTTTGTCTGGCACTCCCATGTGACCTCCATGCATGGCATGTCTGTGTGTGTTCCCACGTGTGAGGCACGATGCCTTGGAGAGAGGGATCTGTGTATGGTGTCTTCTGGGTGGAGGTGTTTCCTCCCTCCTCCAACACTGAAGCCTGAAGCAGTCTCATGTTGTAATGGGTGTAGGCACCTGAGCACATGGTGGCTAGTGACCACTGATGCCCTGCCTCTAGCCAGCCCAATTCCACAGGACACAGCCCAAGCCCCTGTCTCCTCCCTTGACTACTTGCTCTGCAGCCAACCTGTGCCAGCCACACTGAGGCTAGCATGGGCACCTGAGGTCCCCCACACCTCTCTACACACATATTTTCTCCACAGGTACAGGGCCCGCCCGATCTGCCTGCACTCCATTACCGGTTCCCTACCCTGAACAAAATCCCTTAGCCTCCTTGAGCCTCGGCTTCCTCATTTGTAAAGTAGGGTGAGCACCAAGGACCAAGGAAAACATTAATGACAGACCACATCACAACAGCCCTGTTAGGCCAACAAGCAAGTGCTGGCTTAATGGGTCTTTGGTCTTGCCAATGCCCTCTTGTCCTCTGGTGGCCTTGTCATTTGTATGGCGCCACCCCATTGTTGTTGTTGTTGCCTCTACATCCCAGTGCCCTGTGGTTGCTTTAACAATGACCACATGCTAGAAAGCCTAAAGACTCAATTCTACTCCCTACAGCTCTGAAGTTATGCTGCCCTGGATCAAGGTGTGTCTGAGGCCATATTTTCCTGAGGGCTCAAGGAGAGGGCCCTTGCTACACCTTCAGGCCAGCTGACCCAGTATCCTTCAGTGGTGACTGTATTGCTGCAGCCTGTACCAGGGGCCACCTCAACTATCCATGTTAACTTCTCAGATCTTAAACTCAACCCCACTTCAAGCTATTTCTTCTTTCTTTTCTTCTTTCTTTCTTCTTCTTTCTTTCTTTCTTTCTTTCTTTCTTTCTTTTCTTATTATTTTAGAAAGGATATTAAGTAGCCCAGACTGGGCTCAGAATCCTAAGGGTGACCTTGAACTTCCTGATCCTCCTGCCTCCACTCCCCGAGAGTTAGGATTATAGGCTTGTACCACCAATGCACAGTTTATGTGTTGCTGGAGACAGAATCTAAATATGTATGCTAGGCACACACTCTTCCAACTGAGCCACACCCCAGCCTCCGTTTGTTTCCCTTCTTTTTATTACATTCTATTTGTTTATTTTTCTATGTGCATATGTATATGTGCACATGTACATGCCATGGTGCTCATGCGGAGGTCAGAGGACAACTTTCAGGAGTCAGTTGTCTCCTACACACACACTATAAGGGTCCCAGGGATTAAACTCTGGGTCTGTCAGGCTTGATGGGAAGGCCTTTACCCACTGAGCCATCTTGCCAGCTCTCGAGGGACCCACCATAGGCTCAGGAAGGGCGCTGAGAAGTCAGGGGAGAAGGGGAGCGTTTCTCAGCTTTCTTCCTCCTTGCATATGCAGAGACAGACTGCCAGAGCAGGGGGGACCAGGTGAGGCAGGCAGCTCAGAGGTCACGTATGGAGCCATCAATACATCTACGCTGCATCCCCTCCCCCACCGGGAGCCGCGCTGGGAGGTGGACTGGGTTTTTTCCCAGCCGACCATGCAGCTACTCTCACCCTATCTCGGCACCTGCAGTGGGGAGCCCTGCTCTGCGCCCCAGCCCCACACTCATCCTCCGGCCTTATTTACTACATCTCAGCCTTCGGGAGGCCTGCTCCCCCGCAAAAGCAACCTGCTCACCGGGCAGGCGAGCGGCAGGCGGGCGGCGGGCGGGCCGGCCTGGCGATGACTCATGCTCTCTCCATGGAGTGCAGCCTTTTCAAAGGGCTGGCTGGGGAGGAAGCTAAATTTAAAGCCAGGCTTCCCGAGAAGATCACCTGCCACGTCAAAATCGCTGCCATTTAATTAGAAGTTGGGGGCATAAGGCTTTCCACCCAGCTCTCTCTGGAATCCTCCTGGGGAAGGCTGAGGGGGAGGTACAGCCCCAGGGGGCAAGAGCCAGCTGACTCCCCAGCTGTGACATGTCCCTTCCTCCCTCCCCCCACTTCCTTCAGGGAGTGGCCCTCACCTTCCAGGGACCTCAGTCTCTTCCGTCCTTCTCTTCAAGGGTTCTAACCCTGGGCCCCAGTTCCCCAGTGTACATGAAGTACATGTAGAACAGGACTCAAGACGTCTAGAGGTCCCTGTTCCCCCAAGAAACGATAAGGCCGCATCAGGCCTCAGCTCCATCTTCAGACACATGCTGGGCCAGGGGACTTTCCGTGGGACTTTCTGATCTTTTCATGGAGGGGGTGGGGGACCTTGTTGCCTTGTTTATCCACAAAGGGTGAGAGACCTTTGCTGGAACAAATACTTGGAGAGGAGCCTGGAAGGAAGGCTTCCTGGCGGGAGGGAGAGACTCTGAGGTGATAGCTACCCAGATAAAGCCTATTGGCCTCTGAAACCCTTCCACTTTGGACAGCTGCATGTTCGCCTCCCAGTCTCTTCCGGAGCCCTGGCTTTCCTGTGCTGCATGAACAGGGCTGCCAAAGCCAGGATGCTCAGAGGCTTGGAAAGCAGTCATGGCGTCAGTTCTCCACAGATGCCTCAAAGGAAGCATGCATTCCCTCGCTGCACTTATCTGGGAGGTACATGCAACCGACTGACCAGGTCAGGCAGGGTGCGGACGCTCAGACTTAGAGAACTGACCCAGGGATCCAGAAAACTTCCTCAAGAGTGGCCAACACCTGGTTAGTCCACACTAGGACTCCATGGAGATGCCCAGTTCTCTCCTCTCCTGCCCTTCTCCCTTCTGACTGCAGATGTAACAACCGTTTTCCATGCTAGTCCTGTTGGAGGTGAGGCAGGACAGCTCGCAGTCCTCATAGCTGTGGCCCATCCAGGTCCACGATGGACCCAGGATCTTCCTCTTGCCGCTGACCTGGAATTATGTGGCAAGGAAGGAGGAGGGAGGGTGCAGACATGACTAAGGATGTTGATCTGTTGCATGCAGGATGAGGAAGCTGTGGGGTTTGAAGACTGTACCCTATGAGCTCTTAGAAACAGTGGCTATCCCCAATGTCCCAGTGCAGGAGGGGCTGGGTATGAGATTGGCAGATGTTGATGAGGTTCTCTAGGCAAGAAGGGGAAGGGCTGAGGACACACTGGTCCCTGATTCCACCTGAGGATACCACTCTGACAGCCTGGGTGGTCTGAGCAGAGGGACCCCGGAGCCCAATTGGATATGTGCCCGCTGACCACAAGGCCACAAACGGATGCTAGTGGTATACAAAGTATAACTTTCTAACCAGCATATTCAAGAAAGGCTCATATCTGTGGCTTTTACAGAGATCCTGCCTGATAGTTCATCTTTCCTGCTACAAAGGGACAGTACCAGCACAGATCTGAACTGTCTATCCCCCTGCTTTGCAGACCTGTGGTCTAGCCTGGTCTGGAGTGGGCCTTGTCTGATGTTTATCCTGGAAGCTAAGGCTCTGGCCCTGTTAGTTCAGATGCAGTAGCAAGGGCCCTCAGGCTCCCAGTTTACTGTGGTGACTAAGTCAGGCCCTGCTATGTGGGACATAAAGCTACCGAGGGATCTCTGCCTCTAGGGACAGTAGGGAGCCAAGGGACAGGCCACTCACTTCATTGCCCCAAACTGAAAAGCTAGAGCCCCTAGGAGGTCGTGTCATGCCTCAGTTTCTCCATCTGTGTCATCACTGATAGTTCCCTGCCCCGCAACATATACCCAGGAAGTGCCAGGTTCCATTCTCAGGCTAGAAAGCACATCAATTTGTTACAAGCCCAGGGGAGGTGTTGTTACAGCCTGTCTTCACAAATAACTTCCCAGGTGACAAGCTGACAATAGGGGTGAGCCAAGGTGTGGGATTCCATTCAGGCTTTCAGTGACACTCGGAACCCTGAGCCTGAGCCACAGCTCACCCTGTGCCAGCTAGGGTCCCCCTAAGCCCTGCCTCTCACTGTTTATTCACAACAGGAAACTGTGTGGACAGAGGGGAGACCAGCCCAGGTCTTGGGGACATCGTTTGTATCAGCAGTGGTAACCGCTCTCATTTGGTCCACATGGGTTTGGATTCTCCACAGCTGGTGGCTCTCCAGATTGTCTCATCTTCCCACAGAACCAGCACAGACCCGAAGCTGAGACCACAATAAGTATCCATCAGTTGGCTCAACAGAGAGCCTGACCTCCTCCGCGGCCCTGACTTTCCTCGCAGACCCAGAATCCGTGTGCCAGCATAAGGCTAATCATGACCCTGGCACAAGCAGAAACCTTTCTAGCTCACCAAGTGTCCTTGAGAAGTACAGGGATCAGGGCCAGGGACAACCTGGTGCTTAGACTGTGGGAAGGGGGCTCAGAGAAATGGTATAACCCCATTGGGGTTAAGGCCCCAGTCCACATAGTTCAGATGCCAGGCAAGAGGGGCAATGTGAAGATTCCCAATGGCCTGGGATATCCCTTCTGGGGTAGGGGCTCTGTCTTGGAAGATTAGACTGAGAGGCCTTGCTCTACAAGCCAGTTGTGCAAGGGCTGAGCAAGACATTATGACCAGAACAGAGGTCTCAGCTTGACTGTGTGGTCTCACATCACAAGATGATGTTCTGCCTCTCTCTCTCTCTCTCTCTCTCTCTCTCTCTCTCTCTCTCTCTCTCTCACCTGTTTATTGAGGCAGGAAATTGTCCTCTAGGGTTAAGTGGGACTGTAGAGCTCAATAGCAGTAAGACGATATGTTTTCCCCAGTACCACTCAGATGCACCCCCCAAATCTTCACAAGTCTCACAGAAGTCACTTCTGAGTTTCTGTTAGAGAACAGAGCAAGTCTAGAGAGGTTAAGAGCATAGAGCCACACAGTTGGGACCGCCACTCCCAGTCCTGGCTGCTACCCTTGACAGAGTAGAAGGCCCTTGAATGGGATCATGTCTGTCTCTGCCTTCCAGATCTCAGTTTCCCAGATTGTTCCATGCTTACCTGCCCATGCAAGGTTCTGGCAAGCTCATCGTGAAGGCTACTGGACAGCTCTGCCCAGGCATGTGGACGCAGGATACAGGCCATCCAGGGTTTAGTGACACAAGCCCTGGGGTCCTACAGGGTTCCAAGCCCCTTTAAGATGCTAAACTGTTGGCTTGGCCTCCTTAGACACCTTCATCACTGAAAAATTGTGTTAGCGCACAGCCCACGGAGTGCATGGCCCAGGGAGCAAAAGGCTTGAATTCTCTTCTGGGGAGGCTCCTGGTAGAGAGCCAGCCATAGGTTGGGCAGCAGGGAAGAGTCACAGTCCAGGTCAACTGACCACTGGCCAGCCACAGTAGCTCACATATGTAAAGATTCTAAACTTACAAAGGGACTGATGGGCTGTGAAATGGGAGGCTGAGGGAGGGTATGTCGTGGCCAAGGGTTTAGGGACACCTACAGGTCATGTCAGAGGGTTTTCCTAGCTGACCCACCAGCTCAGCCTCAGTTCTTTTGGAACAGAACAAAAGGAAATGCAGCTGTTCAGAGCGTGGGTCTATGCACCTTGCCATGAATCTCACCAGCCCATCAAGAACAAGAGATGAGTTGTGCATACAAAGACTAGTGAGGACCAGGAAGGTTAAGTATCTCTGAAGGTCTCACAGCTTGTAATCGGAAGATGGTACCTGCGCTGTATTAAATCATAGCAGCATCCTTTGTGTACAGAGAAACAGAGCCCTACCTTGGAGGCCTGGAGGTGCCCTTACCTAGCCCTCCCTACCCAAGCGAATAGCTGCAAGGGGCCAGAGCTATTCAGACAGATTCATTCATGGTTGGCGCCCAGTCTCCTTTGACTACCGAATTCCAGGCTAAAGAAGACAGGTGGACTTCTGCCCCAAAGCACTATGGGAGCATCTTGGAACCACCTGCCAAGATGGAACCAGAGTCAGAGCCCACCAGTGACTCTAATTTCAGATGAGGAAGCTGAGGAGGAACACTTAGGGATTGGTCCCAGGCTACCCTGCTTTGAGGTAACGACGTAAGCCCAGGCCTCTGGGTCTGCCGCTTACCTGGAACACGCCACTTGGGACAAGTCTCTTTCCTCCTCAGTAAGCTCATCTTGGAAGCAGACTAATCATCATTCCTTCTTTTCAGAGACCCTGAGATGTGGCTGCATCTACCAGGGCCTTGGCAAGATACAGGGATGCTGCTGGCTCTCACCGTCCCAGCTATGTAGAGGCGCGTGCTCAGAGCTTGTCACTTCACTTGTATCAGCTCCCCTCAGTGGAGAACTCCTAGTTATGCATTGGCAGGAGACTGTTGGTGACAATATGGTCATGTGTCACTTGATGACAAGGATGCCACTAAGAACAAAGACACTAGGGGACATGTCACAGTGCAAATGTCCCACACGGAGCCTGTCAATCCCAGGTCATGGTGAGCAAATCCACACTAGGGTGACTCAAGTATAAGGTACAAATGATGACATCAAGAGATGTTGTCAGCATAGAAAGGGTGAGGCTGTCACCGGCCCCCATCAACTTTCCCTTCTTGAGCACAGTGCATGACCCAGAAGAACAGTGTCATGTCAGGCAGTGCTAGTTACACAGCCACTCATGGCCACCAGTGCCTGGAACCCAGCTACACACTGGCCACATGTTCTCTACTCCCAATACCACAGACTCACGGGGACCTTGCTGCCTGCAGTGTCACTAGATGACAGCTTTTCCACTGCCATAATCCTCTGCGGCAGATGCTGCCACTGAACAAAATGTCTTCACTCTATTTGTGACCGTAGCCAAAGCTGCTGTCTGGGCCATGTATTGGGTACCACTCAAGCAGGAGCCAGATGTCACCTGCACTACCATGAGGTGGCCTCCATCATTGCCACCTCCTCCTCACAAATGAGCCAAGGCTGAGAAGCAGCGTGCTTTGGGCCCCAGCCTGGCACCCTTTCTTGTTGCTGTGACCATTGCCCAATGAAAGCAACTTAAGGAAGGGTTTGATTTGGCTCGCAGTTTGAGGGTCCAGTCCATCAAGGTAGTAAAAGCACGGAGGCAGGAACAAGAGGCAGATGCTTACTCTGGTCCCACGGGACGTTGAGAGAGAGAAATGCTGGCATTCCGTCTGTCCTCTTCATTCAGCCCATAATCCCAGCCCAGGGAATGGTCCTGCTCACAGTCAAGATGGGCCCTCCCTCTTCAGTGAAACCTCTCTGGAAACACTCCAAGAGACAGACTCAGGGGTGCGTCTCCATGGTGATTCTAAACTCAGTCAAGTTGACGGTGGAGATGAGCTCTTGCAGCCCCACCCCTCGCAAACTTGACACAAACACATCACTGTAAACCACAGCATCCCTCCCTGGCCCATAGAGTCTCCCTTCCACCTCAAAATGGAAGACGCATTTTGCCCATCTCTGAAAGTCTCCATAACCTTTACACGTTTAAAACACTGCTCAAAAGCACAAAGTCTCTTCTGAGACCCAGGCATCTCCTACCCATGAACCCCTATAAAAATAAAAAAAAAAAATGTTACATATTTCTAACAGTGTTATAGAATGAGTGTTCTCATTCCAAAAGGAAGGAACGGAAACACAGCAAGGAAGAGCAGACTCAAGCAAGACTCGCATTCAGTGAGACACACACTGCAGATTCGTATCTGGCATCTGGAACTCAGGATGGAATTATCTGCATGCCAACACCCTTGGGCCACCCCTGCCCCTCCAGCTCTGCCACCTAAGCATGTCTGACTCCTCTGCTGGGCCAGCTTCACTCTGTGCCTGTAGCTTTCCTCAGTGGATGTCCCATGGTCCTAGCATCTCCAATATCCAAGAATCTTCATGGCAATTTAGGATTCATCTTCAAAGATTCTTGAAATGGCCTCTCAGGCCCTTCTTGCAAGGACCCTGACCCTAATCTAAGTGGTTTTCTAGAATCTCCATGGAAGTTGTTGTAACACCTTTACTTTTGTATCTTTCATGCCTGTAAAAACATCTGGGCATGGGGCTGGAGAGATGGCTCAGAGGTTAAGAGCATTGACTGCTCTGCCAGAGGTCCTGAGTTCAGTTCCCAGCAACCACATGGTGACTTACAACCATCTGTAATGGGATCCAATGCCCTCTTCTGGTGTGTCTGAAAACAGCTACAGTGCACTCACATACATACATACATACATACATACATACATACATACATACATACATATATAAATATCTGGGCCATGTTGTCCCTTGAGATGTAGCCCCACCCCTTTGGACCACAGATGATCTACACTCATCTTCAAGGGGGACTCTGGAGTGAGGATCCCTATGGGGGCCACCTCAGCTCAGGCTCTCTCCTTTCAAATGAACATGCATTTCTACTAGAACCTTTAATGGGTGGAGCCTTGACCTGGGGGTGGGCATCTTTCCAGGGAGTCCCAGTGGAGATAGGAGCTGCTTTCTCTGAGCCTTCTTGTCTGCACTGGGAGCTCTCTCTCTCTCCTCTGCCAAACTGTAGGCTTCCCATTGGTTTTCATGCACAGATTACTTTCTGTTACTATGGACCTAGATAGAAGCATTGAGCAATTGCCACGCCACGCCCTGGCACTCTGCTGTCTGGTAATTTCCCCACCTAACAAATCCACCCTTAACTTTTGAGTCCAGTCTCATCCAAGTTCTCAGGACACAGACAGAAGGAAGCTGGATTCTTTGCCTAATATATGTGCACTAGCACAGTTCCTGATAGAGTCCCACTGGCCCTCCGAACCTGCATGATCCCATAAGCTCGGCTTACAGCTCCCTCTAGAGCTCCTTAGCCTGTAGCTCCAAACTGCTCCCACAAACTGGTCCCTGAACCCTAAAAACCACACACTCAGGACTCAGGCTTATCAAAGCCCTACTTCTTAGTGATAATTTTCCTCATGATTCTGACCAAATACTTGAAAGGAATCAGGTGAAGGAAAGAAGGGAGGGAAAGAGAGAGGGAGGGAGCCTTGTGGTTTAAAAAAGGACAGGCTCTGTGATGGTAGGGAAGGCAGCAGGAATGTGGGGCAGTGGGTCACATGGCATCTGCAGTCAGGAAGCAGAGGGGAAGGAAATGCTGGTTCTCAGCTCACTTCTCCTATTCATTCATTCATTCATTCATTCATTCATTCACTCAGGGACTCAGACCCTCGAGATGGTGCCTCTCACATCCAGGGTGAGCCTTCTCAGTAAAACCTTTGGGAAACCCTCACAAACACACCCAGGGCTGTGCTTCTGTGTCTTTCCAATCCCGTCAAGTTGACAATGAAGATTAACTCTCATCATTGTAGAGTCAAGATCCTCCCGTTCTTGGGAGAGACAACCTCGGCCAGTGTGGGGGCTCCGCAGCAGAACCTGGCATAGCAGGAGAGACAGCAGAAGCAACAGGAAAGGTCGGGGAGGAGGAGGGATGCCCAGGATCTCCCCAGTGGGTGCAGAAAGGCTGAGGAGCCTCCCCAAGGTCCCTTTCCAAAACTGGAGTTGGAACTCAAAGCAGGAGGTTTGTGTAGTGGCACAGGGGGTTGGTCTGAGAATGACAGGAGGGACCCACCCTTGCCATCTCGGGCTTGCTTCCCACCACCAGCAAGTTGGCCTAACTGAGCAAAGATCTTCTCTGCCTTCCAGCTCTCATTTCTCAGCTACGACTTCCATACACTCCCCTGGATACCTACACGTGCCACTTGACCCTGTGGTGGTCAGCAAGTCTTACCCCAAGTTCATTCCCTGGACCCTGCGTTATCAATTAAATATGTATATGAAACTCTGATCCAAATCATCACTCTCCTGCTCACAACTCTTCTTTGGCTTTCTACTGCCCTTAGTTAAGGTCTACAGTGTACTTGCTGTTCTACAAGCAGAAGGTATCTTCCTAGCCATGTGAAGATGGGTCCTACAGGCCACAGGACCCAGCACTATGTCTTTGCTAAGCCTCTCCTCAAGCTCTTGTTGGTCTTGGGTTGCTTCGGCCATTTGATTCCTGTGAACTCCATTCAGGGCACCTGTATCCCTTCTGCCTTCTGCCTGGCCCAGCCCTAAGCATGCAGTCTATCTATGCTTATATGTCACCATCAGGAGTTCCCTGAGGACTCGGTGCCCCCAGTGTTGCGGTGGCACAGGGATCTGTGGGTGTCAGGCTTCAGACTGCCCTTGCAGGCCCAGGCTCAGTGACTCCTCCCAGAAGAAGGAGCATGTGATAACCCTCAAAGTTCCCAGGCTGTCCTGTCCTGTCTAGCCATTGTGTGACTTGATGCTGGTGGTGTATTAGTGAGCACACTTGCCGCTGGCCTCGCACCTTCATCCTCTCCCTTCGAATGTATCCCCAAGTTTAATTTCTTCTTTCCACACCCCAAATGCTAAGACTCTTCCCCTCAGCAGATAATGACGTGTGAAGTCGTTTTTGTACACATGCTGTAATGAACTTCACACAATGTTAGAATTCTCTTCAGCCTTCTGTCCTTAGAGCAGTTAGACCTGGCTTTCCTGATTACACTGAGAGGCCTCACTGTGGGTTCAGATTTCCATGTCTGTATATCTGTGGAAATGATGACAAGTGGGTATCCAGAAGGTGATGTGTATGAGTAGGGGGTTACAGGAATGAGTAAATGGTAATTAGGAAGCTGGATATGTAGATGAATAGATGAATAGTGGGTGGATGGATACAAAGGTGTATGTGTGTGTGTGTGTGTATTGGTGGATAAGTGGGTGGATGGATACAAAGGTGTGTGTGTGTGTGTGTGTGTATTGGTGGATAGGTGGGTGGATAGATGGATGGAAAGTTGAGTGGATAAATGGATGGAAGGTAGATGGATGATGAGTGGAAAGACAAGTGGATGGATAAATGGATGATGGATGGGTGGATGGGTGGATGGATGGAAAGGTGGATAGATGAATGGATAATGGATGGATGGGTAAATGGATGGAAAGTTGGGTAGATGGATGGATGGAAGGTGAAGTGGAAACTTAAGGGTTCTTTGGAAAGTTGGTTAGATGGTGTTTTGCTGGGGCAAACACATGAAGGAAAGTTTAGCTGAAGTGGGCACAGGTAAAGCCTAAGGTAGGCTGGTAAAGAACATTTAGCTGAAGCAGACACAAGAAAGAAGATGTTCTGCTAAAGCAAGCATGTGAAAGGACATGTGATGAAGGATTCTTTGCTAACAACACATGTATTGGTTCACCTTACATTGCATAGTTGAGCTGCACTTGTTGAGACTCCATAGAGAGAAATGCACCAAAATAACTAGTGGTGGGCTGCAGCCTTTTGCCACTCAGGTTGACTGGCAGAATGATGTCAGCTGAGACAGACGCATGTGCTGAGGCAAGACCCTTGGAGGACATTTGGAGGGTATAAATAGGACTCAACGGACAGTGACGGAGGCTGAGCTAGGCTTGCTTGTAGAGCCACCTGTGCAATGCTTGTTGGTCTTGTGTGTTCACTGATCTGTGATTCGCTGAGAGAGTCACAGCAGAGAACTTCTCCTGGTGTCCCTCCAGATCCCTCCTACTGACTCCAGCCAAGGCTGAGGCCTGGCTGTCTCTGCTAGGTCATGTCACCACTGTTGCTAACCTGACTCTACCGGACTGGACTACTGGTGTATCCATGAAGTGTTTGCAAGTGGATCATAGCCACCATCACCATCACCTTCTAAAAGTCAGCGCAACCTCTCTTCCATCCAGGATGGCCAGCACCTGGTGGTAGCCTTAGCTTCTTCTGTAGCTTAAAAGCCTGTCCCAGCCACACAGGAGGGTGTGAGTAACGCCAGATTGTGCTGTGTCATGTGGACTAGCCAAGAGAAGCAGCAGTCAACGCTTTTGTTACTAGTATCACAATACTGGGACCCAAAGCCAGGGTCTTGCACATGCTTAGAAAGTGCTCCACGGTGAGCCACAACCCCAGCCTTGATTTTACTTTTTATTTAGAGACAGACTCTCACTAACTTCCTCAGATTGTCCTTCCACTCACTGGGTATCCCAGGATGACCTGAAACTTGCCTGTCTCTGTCTCAGCCTCTTGCTTGAGTAGCTGACATTATAGGTCTCCACCATGCACCATCCATATTGGGCTGTGATATGGCTACCTTCCCCCACCAAATGGTGGGCTTCTGTAAAATAAAACCCCAGATTCCCTGCTTCCTCAGGGATGCATAGCTACATCTGACAAGTATTCGTAAGATGCCTGGGGGATGGGCACCCCAATGAGTATGGACTATTCCAAGACATGGTCCAGGCCATGTTACCTATTAAAGAACGGTGACCAAATGGTGGAATCATGAATCATGTCTTAATGACAGCAAATGAGACAAGGCACAGGACCTACGGACCCCACTCTAACCTGGCTATTCACCTGTGCCAGTTGCTAAGCCTTGAGCATCCTCCCTTCTGGAGCAGGGCAAACCCACTGCTTGAGTATCCTAACCAAAATCAACTGCCTCCAGGAATAGAAGGCGACATTGTTCTACAGCTTGAGGATCTGAAGCTGGCTTGGGACACAGCAGTTCCATCACCCACCCCTGCTGCGTGTTGTGTCCCCCCACAGTGTGGACAGCTGCTGCTGGAGGCTCTGGGCACATGGATAAGCCCTGTCAGCTGTTGAGAGACAGAGGAGGCCACCTTCAAATGTGCTGAGCCAGCACCTGGTTATTATCCCTATTTCTGAAGTCTCTGTAGGATAAGGACAGCCTCCTGCCACTTACGAAGGGGTGACCTTAAGTCTGTTACCCAGAAGAACCTGCCCTTGCCTGGCTTCAGGGTGTGACTCCGTACCACCTAGATTCTGCTCCCATTGAGAGACCTGAGGATGAGAGATCCCAGTCAGCCCCCATGCAGACCTGCAGTTATCTAGCCTTGCTAGCTACATGCTTAGCTTTGACCTCCCATAACTACTCGCAGAAACAGGAAGGGCTACTAGCGTAGTGCTTCCCCAAGCTCTGGGCCTGGAGCAAAGCTCAGGTCGGGCAGTCCTGAACCTGGTGACTTTGGAGGAGTCCCTGCATCTTTCTCATCTTTTCTCCGTCCTGCATCAAATGGGGATGTATGTGTACATGTCATATGGTAGGAGCTTCCGACTCAGTGGATGGCTCCTGATGCCTCATCGCACAGCTACTTTGGTGATGATGTTTGGAGAACGGAAAGCAGCCTTGCTGACTGTGTCTGAGAACAGGGGAACCCCGGGGAAGTTCCAGAGCAAGAGCCCCAACAATTACTTTCTGAGCTGGAAAAGACCATCCGCATGGGCTGCCACTCCTGGTAGGATGCGTCCCATTCCTAGAGGGTATCAAATATCTTCTGGGTTTCTGCTTGTGGACATCACAGCACAGATGCACATGTGTGAGTCAGGGACTGTCCTAGGATTTCATGTAGTCTCATGAACAACAAATTCAAACAAAATAGACCCTCCAGCCCTGGCCTCCCACCTCAGTCCCTGATGGAGTGCTGTGTCTGGAAGTCAAAGACTGGGCAGTGACATAGGTTTTTGCCCTTCAGAAAAGTCTGTGGACAAAACAGAGAAAAGGTCAATATCTTAAACGGATGCAGGAAGAGTTCTTTCTTCATGCTGACCCAAGGGGTACTACCCTGACTGTAGCCCTGCCCACTATACTTTTTCTAATGCAGAAACTGGCCCGTTACATCAACCTGCAACAGAAACACCCCAGAGGCTTCTGGGAATGAGGAGGACCAGGGATGCCAACGGGGAAAACACAGAGGTGAAGTGAAAACTTATGGTTACTTTGGAAATTCAGTTGTGTCAGAGGGCGCTTTGCTGGAGCAAACACGTGAAGGAGTATTTTCCTGAAGCAGACACAGGTAAAGGGATCTTTGGCTAAAGCAAGCAGGTGAAAAAAACTTGTGATGAAGGATTCTTTGGTAATGACAAGAACATAGTGGTTCACCTTACATTGTATAGCTGAGCTCCATTTGTCATGACTCCATAGAGAGAAACACACCAAAAAACTTCTGGTGGTGTTCTGTCGGCTTCTTGCCACTTCCGAGGACTCGGACTCGGGCTGGTTGGCAGAGTAGTGTCAGCTAATACAGACTCATGCGGAGTTTTGCTAAGACAGACTCACATGCTGAGGCAAGACACGTGGTAAGGCAAGACCTATGGAGGACACGTGATATTTGGAAGGAGTATAAACAGGACTCAGTGGACAGTGACGGAGGGTTGCTTGTGTAGCTAGCATTGCAAAGCTTTGTTTGTCTAGAGTCTTCGCTGGTCTTCACTTCATTGAGAGAAGCACAGCAGAGAACTTCTCCCGGAGTCCCTGCTGGTCTTATTCGCTCTTGCTGACCTATGCCAATTCGTCAGAGGCCTGGCTGTTTTGCTAGGTCATGTCATCTCTGCTGATTTCATGTTTGCTATCTGGACTGCTGGTATATTCATGAAGTATTTTCGAGTGGATCAAGCTGCCACTGTTGATTCCTGTGAACTGAACTGCTGATTTCCTGACTGTTCAGATGGGATTTGCTCCAAAGAACAATGTCTAAACAGGTCCACTTCCACCGTAACCTAATAACCTTTCTTTCCCACTACCTCTGGTGGGTGGTGGGCTAGAAGGGAGGTTAAACATTTAAGAGCTGTTATTAAAAGTAGGGTTTGAAAAAATCTAAAGCTTCCATGGAGGAGCCCACAGGTGGCTACCTGGAAGCCTGCATTGATGTTGGCTTCACAAATAGCAGAGATCTCTGGGTAAGGGACTTCTGCAGCCAACTGTTTTTAACTGGTCACTGGGCAGATTGGGGGATCAAAGGAAAGGGTATTAGAGCGATGATATACCTGGCTACTCATCCCTCCATGTACCCTGTGTGGCCATGCCAGCCCACAGGCCTCCTCTTTCTAAAATTGTTCCAACCTAGGGCTAACTGGATTGACTTATAGGAACCTTCCCAAGATCCCAGTGTCTCATCAGGAGGCTGGCACAACTCACTCACCCCGGATGTCTTCCCATCTGTACCTTTCCTCTTGTCATCAGTCACTTAGCCCAGTGGCCTCCTCCCAGCCCCTATGCAACTTGTCTTTCATCCTTGTAACAAACTCACCCTTTGATCTAGGTTTGATCTTCAGAGTGGGTAGGCACTGGTGAGTCTATGTGTATCTCCCATAAGCCTTAGAGACAAGACAGCCGATGAATAGATACACCCTCGGGGACCACTTTGAGGGCAGCAATTGCCTAGGGCTCTAGAACCTGGGTGGGGCCCGGGCAGGTGGCTCTCACTCAGGAACTGAATTTTTCCCTTTTCATTTATCAGCACCCAGGAATCTAAACACAGAGTAACCCGTTAGCAGGAGAGGGGTGCTTGGTGGTAACTAGGGTGAGGTCAGAGAACACAGGGAAGTCTGCGGATTCCTTTGTGGTTTCTCTAGAGAGGGGATCTGATTCCCACACAGCTGTGGGCTTTGCTTCATTATTTCTGGGACTTTCTTCAGCTCTCTGCCCACGGGTTACAGGATATTATTACATAAAGTGATCTCAATAATGAAACTCAAGAGACTTGGTTCTTGCTGGTGTAGGCCAGGCTCAGTGTGTGCAGGCAACCACCGCTGGAGCTTGCATGGGACTCAGGATTGGGATTTAAAGCTTCTCCTGACACCAGGAGGCAGGGAGTAGAAGAGATTAGGCTCTGGAGAAACCAAGTCCTGGGCTGGGCTGGGCTGGGACGTGGTCTCCTGTATTCAGCTCCGTGGGCCTTCAGCTAAGTGCTCTGCTGCCTCAGGACCTTTGTACTAACTGCTCTCCTCCTCTCAGGAGAGCGTCTCTGACAGACCTACATCCCACACGTTACTCTCTTCCTTTTCAACCACCATTCCCTCTCCATCCTCACTCTGACTTACACACTTAATGAGAGTGAACAACTAGATTCCAGAGTTCTTCAGAAGATGTGGAAGTAGAGGTAGAAGGACTTAGGAATGAGGAGTGCTCACCTAGTTTCTAGTTTGAGAGCGTGAGGTGTAGGTGAAGCCATTTAGGAAGGTATTCTGAGATAGTACTTGCCTGGCAAGCTCAGGTTTCCCATGTGCCCCAGTAGCCTACCCCTTACCTGAGCTATAGCTACACATAGTAATTGACTTAACTGTAACAGGGCCCCAGACTTAGCACAGCTGACTCCATGATGGAAATACCATTCAGACTGTAAAACTCAGCATGTGGACAGCACCACCTGCCAAAACTAAAACAGACCTAATCCATCAAAGTCCATAGTTCTGGGAAAGTCTCTATATGTTCTAACCTTGCTTTTTGGCTTCTGTAGTTCTGCTTCTGGCTAACTGTTTTTGCTAACTGAAGTATATCAACCCAGGATATGGTTTTGTGCTTAAAAGATCACCCTGGGAAAGGTTTGGGGCTACTCTGGGAATCCCAAACACCCAGTGTAGTCACTGGCTGGCTAATAAAGACTTTCTATTGGCTTAAACCCATGGCCAAGTAGTCTTCTCTGGTGGATATCCCATGGCACTAGCCGGCTTCCCAGGTCTGCAGCCAGCTTCCTGCAACACTTGCATGCTGCTGCTTAACTGTCTCCAGATTCACACGCAGAGCCAAGCCCTGGCCCTCAGAATGCAGCTTTGTGTAGACGGAAACTCTTGCCCTGTCATTGATTGAGAGGAGAGCATCCCAGCTACTCCCTTATCCAGTCAGACACAGGGCTCACAAAAGCTCAGTTGGGACACAGGAGCAGGTATGCTAAGAAAACCATGCACACATGTAAAGACAGGGGTTGATCTATAGGACCAGAAGGGCAAGGGTAGATACTGAAGGAAGTCTGGAAGTCTGCTCTCTCCATGCCATTTCACCTGCGCTCACTGCATCATTGATGGTGAGTATTGTACTGTATACCCCTCCATCAGTGGTACCCATGAAGACAGCCTCAGAAAGCTAATGGTGTCGCCATGCTGAACAGGGCTGTACCCAGTCACCAACTTTCTGCCCTACTCTGTCTGGGCAGCTCTCTGTGTGCTTCTGACGTTTGTGGGGAGCCCAGGAAGCCTGAGTTGATGTGTAAAGAACAGACGGAGTCTCCAGTGAATGTGTTTTGTTGACAGCCATGCCAGCAACCAAATGCATCAGACCCATGGGAATGGCAAAGCCTTCCCCCTGGGTCAGGCTCAGAGGGATGGCAGACTTCTTCTGATCCAAGTGCAAATGTTGACTGTGTGCGAAAGCTAGCAACCAAAGCCGAGGAGGAGAAGTCTAGGAGCAATCAGGGGCCTAGGTGAAGGCAACCTGAGACTCCTCATCCTCAGAGGTCTCCTACAGAGACCCCCTCCCTCATGCTGTACATAATAAATGTGCTGGAGTTCCGGGGTTGTGGTCATACTACGCTATCAGAGTGGGCACAACCCACTGGGCACCAGCTTTTCTGCACTTGTGTCTGTGTGTCTCTCCATTTCCTACCTCCCCAGTGGGATCAAGTCTAAAGCCATGTAGGACATATAGGCATTAGCATCCATGTCATTACTGTCCCAATGCCAGCTCATTGACACCAGTCTCCAAGGAGGGAGTCATGTCCAAAGGCAGCTTAGATGATCAGGGCTAGGGCTCTGAGGATATGACTTCAGAGGCTTTGAAGGCCCAGGGGAACCAGACACAGTCTAAGAGAGGCCAGACTGTTCAAGGAAGTGCCACAGAAAGGGCAGTCTTGAATGTTGCATGACAGAAAGAAAGAAAGAAAGAAAAGAAAGAAAGAAAGAAAGAAAGAAAGAAAAGAAAGAGAGAGAAAATGGGAACCTCCCAAGCTGCCAAGTTCTGGGAAAGGCCCAGAGAATGCACACTGGTTGAGCCTCAGTGTCCCCAGGCCCTGCCCTTAAAGTCAACCCACATAAGGATAGTTACTAGTTACCTGTGAGCCTGTGAGACAGACACTCAAGCAAGGTTAGACCCACTATGCTGACTTCACAGTCAGAGCCCAGAGCTGTGTGCCCGAGGATAAGAAAAGCCCCCCTGATCAGCTGCTGAACATTCCCTAACAAAACCCAGAGCTGGTCTGGAGGAAGACCTGTGCCCAGCGCTGCGGCTGTCACTGCTGCTGCCAACAGCCTCCCGCTCTGATGAACAAGGCTGGCCACCCACCGGTCCTTTTGTTGGCTGAAAAGGAGGGCTAAATGGGGAAGCTGGCAGATGTGGCCAGCTCTGAGAGATGCCACCTGGGATTTTGCTTTCCCCATTGAAGACAGAATCCCCAGCGACACACAGTCTCTCTTTGCTGGCAGGTTTAAGGCTTTGTGTAAACAGGAGCTAGAGAAAGGAAAAGAAACAAGCTTGCCAAGGCCCGAGCCTGGCCAGGCTCTGGGTTGTGGACTCTGTATGTGGTTTCTTCATTCCAACACGATTTAAAAGAAGACAATGAAGGAGCAGGAGCTGAGCCCACTCAAGACGGTCGCAGCCTGGATGTGGTTTGTGTGTGTGCCCCATGAGGCTAAGGTGTCCAGAGGTTGGTCTCTAGAGCAGAAGGGTGAGTAAGAGGCGAGGGGACCTTTAAGAGGCGGGGCCTAGTGGGAGGGTGTTTGATCACAAGGATTACCCAGATTAAGGTCATTTTTATGGGATCTCCCAAGTCTAACCCTAATCACACTGGTTTCAGCTCTCTTCCCCTATACATATACCCACTATCTGCCTAGCCTTATGCTGTTTAGACTTTCAGCCTCCAAAACAGTAGCCTAAATAAACCTTTTGGTTTTTCTTTGTAAAACAATCTGCCTTGAGCGTTTTACTATAGTAACAGAAAACAGACTAAGACAGGGTACAAGGGGGTAAAGCTACCCCTCTGAATGTTGGGCCCCAACTAAACCTAATCCTGGACTAGTTTCAGGAACTTTTAATGAAATGTCCAGGGGGCTGGGAGAGCCAGGGTTTGTCTAAGGAAGAGAAACTGCACCCAGTGCTGGTTAAAATAAAGAGGTTCCAGAGTTCAAGGCCAGCCTCAGGGACATAGCAAGTAGATCCAGGATTGAGTTGGGGATGAGAAGATGAGCCGAAGAAAGTTGTCCTTCAAGGAATTCTGCTGAGTGGCTGAGGGCTCGCACGGGGGGGGGGGGGGATGCGGGGGGGGGGAAGCTGACTGAAAATGGGGGTCCCCAGAGCTAATCTGGTAAGTAGGGTTCAAAGTGGCTGGGAGCAGCCTCCTTGGGAGCTCAGGGCAGCTGCTGGAGCTTGGGTCAGGCGCAGGGGTGGGGAGTTGGGAGAGGGGGATGCTTAACCAGACCAAGACCTCCACAAACTTGACAAGGCTCAGCTGTATCCTAGATATGGTGAAGGGGGGAAATGGATGTCTAAGACCAGGAGAAAGATGGTTAGGGTCACACTGGGGGACCCAGCACTTTGGGGCCTCCGTGGGCACTGACAAAGCTGAGGTTTCCAGTCATGGTCGTGAGAGGAGTAGGGGTGGGGATGATGACTTAGGCAGGCTGAATTGGCAAGGGGAAGGCAGTAGACTCAGGGTTGGGTGTGAACAATCACTCAGTTCCCCATGGCATCAGAGGGGAGGCCCTCTCCTGTAGCTGTGAGCACTTCTCAGGGGGGGTGTGGGGTGGGATAATGACCCCAAGCAGCTATTTCTCATTTCCTGCTAGCAGAACACGGATTTTGGTCAGGTAGCAATGTGCCTGGTCCCATAGGGAGGAACCAGGACAAGTGATCTGTCTAGGGTATGGGGCATGGCCCCCACCTGCCACCTAAGGTTCTTTAGTAAGGCCAAAAGTCAGGGTCCTTGTGACTACAGAGGCCCATCCATCTCTGCCATGTTTAGGCAGGGGAACACAACATTGACCCAGGTCCTGCAAACAGAGATAATCAGAGCACCCGCTCCATGGGAATTGTCATGAGGTTTACATGTCCTTAGCCTGGCCCAGATAGTGACTTGATAATACTGAAGAATTAGCTTACCTCACAGGCTCATGCTGGGCAGGCCTGGCTGATATATTAAGTCCCTCTTCTGTGGGGCTATATAGTAGTTTGTGCAAAGGGCCAGGGGAAGTTGGTGGTGACATCCTTTGACACTTTCTTTTATAAAGCCATTCCCTTCTAGCTCCCCTCCATCTTCCCTTGGTAGGATGATGTCCACTCGCCTCTAGCCTGTGATTGCTCTAGGGAGGAAGAAACTGAGCGAGTACAGGAAGCTGGCTGCCCAAGTTCCCTATGAAGGACACTGGGCTTTAGGACCCAAGAGGGGCTTCCCTGTTCCCAGTGTGGGGCTAATGTGGGTTGAGAGAGAACAACTCAGACCAAGAAGGAAGGAGCTGCGACCTGTAAACTAGGGGGAGGTGTGAGAAATGGCCTCCACTGGAACATACCCCAATTACCCTCCAATGTCCCCTGACAAAACTCCACTCTGTCCCTTGCTGGGGCAGAGCCTGGGCTATTGAGTCGATCGTCTAACACAGGATTTTGACAGCCCAAGTGGGTGGCTATGAGCACCTTCCATACACAAAAGAGACTATGTCATTTGTTCCCTGCTGGTCCTCTTCTGCCCAGTAGCTCAGGGTTTTGCAAATCGACTATTCACAGAGCAAATCTACCACATGCAATTCAATCTGGGGGGAAATTTCTCAGTGGGAGGCAGGCACGCATTCTTCACAACCTCAGCTTCATGCCCTGCAGTGGCTTGGGCTGGTGACAGCTGGCAGGGCCTGGGGACCAAAGTGGAGGAATTCAGGGCTGGGGCTAGCACGGCGTGTCCTTCCAGCTAAGACGTGTCCCTGATGCATATTTCTGGTGGTGTGCCAAGTGGCTCCATCCAGCTGGTGAGGAAGGGGCAGAGAGAACATATGGGGGCCAGATTTCCATGGGGACGGCACTGTCTTCTCAGTGACTCAGTGAGAGCTTTGGGAAGAGCCATTATGGGACCAGACTAGACTCTGACTCTGGCTCCCAGTCATCCTTGGTGTCCAGCATGGCCAGCCAACCTTCCACATGGAGGACTGAGTGTACCTCTTGAGGCTGGAAACCAGCACTGTGTGACCCACAGATTCGGCTGACAGCTTCCAGGCAGCAGCAGATGCTGAGAGAAGTGTACCAGGTTCCCTCCTCATCTTGCCTGCAGCCTGTGCATCCCTGTCTTGGCCCCTGCAGGTGGCTTGGGAAACTGTGGCACTTGGTAGAAAGATGACAGTCTTTGGATCCAGTTGTGCTCCAACATCCAATGAGACAGCAGGCCCGATGGTGCAGTTATGGGTCTTACTGGGAGATGCTGTTGGAAGCTCCATAATTGGTGCTCTATAAGCTCTGGAGTCCTGATAAATCCTGTGGCTTGGGTCATACTGTGCATCTCCCTCAGTGAGATTCAGCCCCAGCTCCTGAGGATGTGATGATGTTAGAGACAGGGTCTCAGGGAAGAGATAAGTCAGAAAGAGGTAGTTAAATAGATTGAGTTCTTATAGGAAGGGGTCAGGACACCAACCAACACAACCTTATGAGGACAGGGACAAGATGATCTCGACAGTAAGGAGTGAGGCTCCTGGCCATGCCTCAATCTTGAAGAGGCCTTCAGAATAAGGCAGTTGAATCTGTCTGTCATTTAGCCATGCATGCAGACTCGGGTGTCTGTGCTGGTGGCAGATAACTGAGTAGTGCGGTAGCGAGGAGAGGAGACCCATCTGGCCATCAGAGCCTCTGGCGGTCACCATGGGTCTCACTGACATCAGTCAGGTCCCCTCCCTCCTTGAGATTCCAGGATGAGATGCTACTGAGCAGTGGAAGTCTGTACAGTATGTCTGAGGCCCTGGGGTCCATTCCCAGCAATGCAAAACCAAGAAGCAGCTTGTGGCAGAGGTTGTTCACAGTGACATTGTCCGACTCACAAAACCTCTGGGGAAGTGGGTTACACGGGTACAGTTTGTACCAGCTCAAACCTGAAGGGTCTACAAACTACACTTGGGGAGAGGGTACTTACTGCATGGACCCCAAGTGGCTGCTGTCCCCCAACACATCTTTATCTTATATGTTTTGTTTTTAATCACTTGAGGATGCTGGATTTTCTTTTTTTTTCTTTTTTCTTTTTTTTTTTGTCCCAGCTTTACTCTCCAGGCTGAAAAATACATCCTGGATCATGCAGCAGTTAGCCTCAGTACTGGGGTTAATTCACTGATTCAGGGGAACAGATTTAATCCAGGCACAGGGGAAGCAGTGTGAACCTCACAGTAGCATCCTAGGGCAGACAGGGTGGTGGGTTTTCTTTTTGTTGTTGTTTTTTTTTTTTGCATGGGGGAGGGGGAAGTGGGAAGCTTTCTTTCTCAAACACCACCATTGCAGACAGAACAATAGTGTTCAATAGCTTGTCTCCGCGAGACCACTCCTGTTCAGGCTCACACAGTCTTCTGTCTGCCAGTATCATGGGCATTGTGAAGGCAGGAACAGTGACTCTCTCCCCATTCCATGTCCCTGCCCCCTACACAAGGCTCCATGGCAGAAAGCAACTGGGAAGCAAACATTGGGCAATACCTTACTGTGTGCTCATATTCGGTGCACAGACCCATTGTACAGATTCACAGATGGAATCCAGAGGGACAAGTAACCCGCCCAAGGTAGTCACTCAAAACAGCCAGGACTTGTGTGCATGAACTCATCACTTTCTGGCTCTTAGTACATGCCTGCTGAGTGACTGAGTATGTGACTGTGATTCTGAATAGCTCTAGGCCCTGTGCAAGTCCTTTAACCTCACCTGCTAATTGGGCTCTGTCTGTCCCCACCAGAGCCTCCCCAGGGCACTGTAGGGGAAATCTGACAGGAATTGGTGATACATGGACAAGATGGCCAGTTGTATGAGTGGCAGACTTTGAAGCAGAGAGGGTGATGGCCATAAAAGTCCACCAGTGATTTGGGAGCTGGGGACACAGGGTATGAATGACAAAAATAGGTTCAGACTTCCAAACATGATGGCTTTCGGATCCTTTGGTCCCTCTGCAGTTCCAGAGTTGGCTCGAGAGATCTCCAATGGGACCATATGCATATTAACAAGCTCAAGTGCCCTGAGGGTCAGTCAGGCTCACTTCCAAGCTATGAGGTCATAGTGATCATAGTGGCCCTGATAGCTTCCAGTTCTCTGGAAGGAAAGAGGTTCTCCCCCTGGACCTGGGATGCTGGCGGGTGAAAGATTCCCTGTGAATGAGAAAGATTCCATTCGGCTGATGTTGTGGCCTGGATGGTACCCAGTGTCTCCCCAGGGCATTCCGGGAATCCCGCCCTGGCGCTCAGTCTGAAGAGGCTGGAGTTGGGGCTGGAACCAGCTGGCTCTGAGCTGACCCAGAGAGAGTACCAGAAAAGGTCATAGCCCTGACGCAAACCTCCCATTTCACAGATGTAAAGGTCAAGATCTCTGGCCTGCCTCTTGTCCATCATCCTCATCCTTTCTCTTCCTGTCATATGTAAGATTGGACCATCTGTACTCCATCTCCTGATACTGGGGACTCATTTAGCCCGGGGAACAGGAATTTTGGATGTGGGAAAAAAGGCCCTGTAAGGTCAGCATAGGAAGCCAAAGCTGAGGGGGCCATAGCAGAGGCAAGGATGCTCTCAGGATACCCACACCCCGTCCAGGCTCCCTGGGCCACACTGGGTCTGGTTCCCTTTCCCAAGGAGTTTTTGCTCACACACACTAGCTGAAGCCTTCCATTGTCTATGAACCTCCCCTCCTATCACTGGTTCAGGTCCTTGTTCAGGAAGGTTTCTTTGCCTTGAGACCTTATGTGGCAGCGTGACTATCTCTTACCATGGGAAGGACACAGTGTGACCAGGCAAGCTAGGTTGGGAAGTTTGAGTTCATGCAGAGAAGACACCCTGTATGACCGGTCCTTCCAATTCTCTGCCTGCTATGACTCCAGCAAAAGCCACAGCCAGTGGCTACCTAGGAGGGTCAGCAGTGGTCATGGGCTGTGATAGGAGCTGGGCTCAGACTCCTGTCCAGCTAAACCATGGTGAGGCTAGAGGAAGGGCCTGGCTGTTTGTCCACATTTGAAGCAAGTTCTGGGAGCCATGCAAGAGGGTGGGGACAGCAAGCTACTCAAGAGCTAGACACGTGCCCTGGTGGCCAGGAGCTATGCTGTGCTAGAAGCCACTAGACAAAGGGACTCTGTCCAGTCTCTAACTGGTGTGAAGTTGGAAAAAGCCAGCAGATCCTAGATAAGGGGGACATTGGCCACCAGGGGCCGGTAGAGAAGTCACCAGGGAAAAAAGGCTGGAAGAGAAACAACCACGCTCAGTTCTTGTTGCCTCCCTGAGCTCATGATGGTCCCTGGGAGTGAGAGGACAGGCAGAGACTCTGGGATATCGAAGTTCACCTATGGTGGCCCTCAGCCCCCTAGGCTGCTATGAGGAAGGTGACCAGGTTGAAGTGGAAACTTAAGGGTTCTTTGGAAAGTCAGTTGTGTCGGATGGTGTTTTGTTAAAGCAGACACGTGAAGGAACGTTTCCCTGAAGCAGACACAGGTGAAAGGATGTTCTGCTAAAGCAAGCAGGTGAAAGGACTCGTGATGAAGGATTCTTTGATAACAACAGGCACATATTGGTTCCCCTTACACTGTGTGCCTGAGCTCCATTTGTTGTGACTCCATAGAGAGAGACACACCAAAAAACTTCTGGTGGTGTTCTGTGGGCTTCTTGTCACTTCTGCGGACTTGGGCTGATTGACAGAGTGATGTCAGCCGAGACAGACTCACACGGAGTTTTGCTAAGTCAGAATCACATGCTGAGACAAGACAGTGGAGGACACGTGGTGTTTGGAGGGAGTATAAACAGGACTCAACGGACTGTGAGGGGCTGGCTGGTAGAGCTAGCTGTGCAAGGCTTCTTGTTCTTGCGTCTTTGCTGATCTTCGCTTTGTTGAGAGAGGCGCAGCACAGAACTTTTCCTGGTGTTCCTGCTGGTTCAAATCCCATCTGCTGACTTATGCCAGTCTGGCTAAGGCCTGGCCGTCTCTGCTAGGTCACACCACTGCTGCTGTTATCCTGACTACTGAACTGGACTGCTGGTGTATCTGTGAAGCATTTCTGAGTGGATCGAGCTGCCACTGCTGTGAACTGGTGATTTCCTGACAAAACAGATGGGAGTTGCTCCAAAGAACAATTTCTAAACAGGCCCACATCCCCCGTATCCTTTCTTTCCCACTACCTCTGGTGGGTGGTGGGCAGCATTTAAGAACCCTCATTAAAAGTAGGTTTTAAAAAAATTAAAGTTACACTAGGTTGTGGGGCAGAGTCCTTTGTAGATTGGGTCCCCCAGCATAAGAAGAGATATCAGGGGCATGATCTGGTGACCTGTGAGCTGGCAATGTGTCCTCCTGCCCATGGTAGCTACCCACTGCCACAGCCTTGTGCACAGAGGGGCTATGTCAGTCAGGTATGGGGAGTGGGAGAGGCAGTTTCCCACCCCGGGGTCTCCAGAAAGGCAGCCAAGCCCTTGTTCCAGGAGACCCAGAGCCCACATTAACCATGGGGCTGGCCCTCAGGATCAGCTGTAGTTGGCAGTGCCATCTCAGCATAGAGTGACTCTTTCTTCCTCGCTGCCTGAGTGTTGCACACTTCCTGAAGCTGAGCCTTTATGATGGGCCTATCCATCTAAGCCAGGGATATTGAAAAGAGGCTCTGGTCTTCAAAAGCTTTTTGAAGCAAATACATCTTTTCATGACATGAATGACAGTTTAAAGAAGCCAAATCTGGACTACAGCTCTGATCTATCCTTAGGTTCCTTGCACAGGGATGGAATGACTAGTCACAGGCACGCACATAACACACACACACACACACACACACGCACACATGCACATGCATGCACACACACATGCATGTACATATGTCCATGCACACACACACAGTATGCTCACATGTGCACACATGCACACACACATGCACAATATGCTAACATATGCATACAGACACTCTGCTCAAAACCACACTCATTCGTGCATACATAAACCTGTGCACACACACCTATACATATGTGCCATATATGCTCACACACTGACACACGTGCACATTCATTGACATGCACACAGAAATACATGTACATACATGTGCACACGTACATGTTCACATGCAGATACCCACACATTTATTAGCCCTTATCTGAGTCACGTGGTCACCACTAGTAACAAATTGCCTATTAACTGAAGCACAGCATCAGGTGTACAGGGCATAGTGACCTCCACCAGCCCAGGCAAAGAGCCTTAAAGCTGAGGCCCAGAGAGTGGGCAGGGACCAGCTGGTTGGCGGAAGGGCTGGCCTTGGGGAAGCCTGTGCAAAGGCCCTGAAGCAGGATCTTGGGATGTAACTGAAACAGAGAAAGATCCAGGGTGGTCCATTGAGAGTGTGTGGTTTTTCCTGAGAGTCAGGATCCCTTGAAGATTTCTTGTGGAGATGTCACCAGGCTCCTAGGCTCTCAGTTCCCTGGTATCTGGAAGCATTTGGAGCTTTTCTCCAGCACCGTCCAAACCAGATGCCATGGGCAACATTAATGAAGTGTTGATGCTTGCACATCCGGGACCAGTTTCCTGGTTGAGAGAGGGAATGGACTGCAGCTGTTCCTGGCAAGGACAACTGTGGGTACAGGACCCTGCAAGGTAGCCTTGGGGAAAGTGACCTGGCTCTGATTCTGGGGGAATTGGTTAGAGCTGGGGCCCCAGTGCAGAACCCTATGGGAAGGTGTGACAGTTTCTTGGTGGTTACATGTGAGAGCACACTTCCCCTGGCTCACTTGTGAATAACAACCAGGCTCTTGTTTGAGATGACCAGTGTTCCAAGACCATCTGGGAGCTCAGAGAGTGAATGTGCCTGGTGTTCCCATTTCCTGTCTGCTGCTGTGACAAACACTATGGCCAAAACTACTTAGGGGAGGAGATGGTTCATGCAGCTCTCATTTCCAAGCCACAGTCCATCATTGAGGGAAGTCAAAGCAGGAACTAAAAGCAGTCCCACCTGCTACCCACAAGCAATTGCCTCCAACCAATGGACTCGCTTCATAGCCAAAGAAGTGTGGCAGAACCATAGAGGAGCCGACTGGCTAGGTTTCTTATACAACTCAGAACCTCCTGCCTAGGGAATGTTGCTCCCATAGTAGGCTGTGCCCTCCTGCATCAATTAGCAGTTAAGATAATCCCCCACAGACATGCCCACAGGCCAGTCTGATCTGGACAATCTCTCAACTGTCACTCCC
Source organism: Mastomys natalensis (assembly GCA_021653895.1). Lineage (NCBI taxonomy): Eukaryota > Metazoa > Chordata > Mammalia > Rodentia > Muridae > Mastomys > Mastomys natalensis. The sequence continues at coordinate 1,174,626 of JAJTUV010000102.1, forward strand.
TTCTCAGTGACTCTAGGCTGCTTGCACTGACAGTTAAAGCCAACTGAGAACTTGGAAACAGGCTCCTGTCAGATGGTAGTCATCAAAATGAGGTTGTGTTGGACTTGGGGAGTCCTATGCCCATGACAGAGACACACAACTAATGAAGGGACAGGCAGAGACTCGAGCAATGCAGGGGCATTGCCGCCACTAGGGTCTAAAGGAATAGGAAGACTTCTCGCTGGGTCCTTCAGAGGGGATCGACTCTGCTAATATCTTGATCTTGATATCTGTGTCCAACACCATGTAACACTGAAAATTGGTCATTTCTAGCCTCAGGTTTGAGGTCATCTGTGTCCACAGCTCTAGACAATGACTATAGGTGCCAACCCACAGGAATGCCTGCATTGTTCCGACAAGAGACCTCCACCTGGAGGACTCCAGTTGTTTGCCAGATGACTCGGGCCGCACAGCACGTGAGCTCCCACCCACCTCACGGAACTCACAATCTTATGCCTTTTCTACTAGAAATGTCTCATCAAGAGATGGTGATCATGTGACCAGCTTAGCCAATCAGAGGCTCACCAGAGCTTTGCCTGGAGGCAAAGAAACAGGAGCTGTGGACTCTTGAAGGAGATGACATCATCAGTGAGCAGTGCCTAAAAGGCATTCAGGGCCAGATTGCCAGATCTGCCTAGGTCCTGGGCTACCAGGAGCCACCACATGGCTCCTGGTCCTTTCCTGCCTGGGAGTTAGGACTGCCGCCAGCATTCCTAAGTGTGTTGGGGCTGGAGAGATGGGTTAAATCACTGAGTGCTCTTGCAGATGTTCAAGCTCACAACCATCTGTAACTCCAGTTCCAAGGGATCTAGTATCCCCTTAGACCTTCTACGACAACATGCATACACACGGTACACAGACATGCATGCAGGCAGACACTTACACATAAGATAAAGTCTTTTGAAAAAGAGATATCTTTTTGAAAAAAAGATACAGCATTTTTTCAGGGCTAAAAAAAAAAATTGCTTTTGTCTGTAAGCATCTCCTGATGCTGCCCTTACCTGGGCTTTGTCCACTCATGATAGATACAGAGGTCTGTATGTGACCTATTTAGTTTACCATGCAACCCCCTCATTGCTGCCACCAGAGGAGGGGGACTGAAGGGACCCACCCAGGGTGTGCATCCCAGCTGCTGTTGGATGGATCCAGTCCCTGATGATGGTTGCCCCCTTCCCCTGTTGCCTCCAGCCTGTCTCCTTCTTCCATGCCCTTCAGGAACAGAAGTTCTGCGCATGACCAGTGTGAGGACTGGGGGTGCCATGGAGATGGAACAAAGATGAGATAGGATGGAAAGGGTGGGATGAGATGGAGATGATGGAGATGTGATGAAGATGATGGAGATGTGATGGAGATGATGGATGGATGGGTGATGAGAGTATGGGATAGGAGATGTGATGGGGATGATGGAGATGTGATGAGAGATGGAGTGTCAGACAAGATTCAAGGGAGATGCGATGAAGGCCGAGCAAGGCTTCCCAGAGAAGACAGCATCCAAGCTCTGAGAGATGAACAGGAGTCTATCATCAAGACCTGGAGGTGGTTAGGAAGTAGTTAGGAGCTTGGCTGTGGACTAAGAATCTTCTGGAACTTTAGAAGAATCAACCATCCTGGGTCTAACCTTATGTCTTAGCCTACATGGCCCCAGATAGCCATTCTTCTGGTCTCACCTACAAACCCATCACAGGTCCTCAGAAAGTCTCCATATGATACCTGTGAGTGGGCCCTGGTGAGGGGATCTTCAGTGGGTGGCCTTGTATGTCGTGCTCCCTCCAGCCAAGTGGACCCTGTGCCATTTCTGCCCCTGTGTCCTTGTCCATTTGTTCCACTGGGGTCCACTCCACAGGTGGCTTAGTCCACCACACACATGTCACAGATAGTGATGGCTGTCTTTCAGCTTTCCCAGGCTCCTCTCAGTCTTTCCAACCTGAAAGTGGGAGGAGGCTTGGCCCAGACTGCTTAGAGACTGGAGGCAGCCCGGAACCAAGGGAGTAGCAGAATAATAGGCTTGGGACTCAGTGGCCCAGTTAGAGCTGGGTCCAGGCGTGCCAGCTGCTTAGGGAACAGATGGTATGGGATCTGGGATCATCCAGCTTTCCTATGCTAACTCAAGCCTGGATAGGGTGCAGAGCGGGGCTTTCCAGGAGCCTTGGGGCTCACCACAGCTCACTGTTCATCAAATCCTTGTACCTTTAAGCACTTCCTTCCTTTACCGTGACTGAGTCTGGCTCATTGTTTGGAGCATGGGTGTTGGGGAGGGGTTAAACCAAGCTCCCTCCATCGGGCAAGGAGACAGACAAAGACACACATCATGGACACATGGAATGCTTGAAGATGTGTAGGGTGCTCAAAAAAGAAGCTAGGAGCTCTGCTGAGCTGGGATAGGCACTTGATATAAACTTTTATCTCAAAGGGAGAGAGGACATCATTCACTATGGTTCATAGTTCATAGTCCCTTCTTTTCATGGTGTGAATCCTCAGAGACAGAGTCGCCCCTCTCTCCCTTTCCCTTTCTCCTCTTCCTCCCCGCTCTTTCCCTCTCCTCACTAGTAGACAAAAATTTAAAATTTAAATTGCTTACAATAGCATCAGAAATACAGAGCACCCAAGAATGCATTTAAAGAAAGCTGCACATGATCCAACCAGAAACATCAGAAAGTTACCAAGAAAATGAAGGAAGGTTTCATAATAACAGAGATGCCCACCTGGGAGAAGACTGGGCCCTGTGACGATCCCCATCCCACCCATGGTGGCCTATGCATACGACACTCTCCCAATCCCAGCAGGCTCTGGAGTATGCACTTATACATTGATAAATGGCTCCTAAAAGTTGCAGAGACACAGGATATCCTGTCATATCCAAAACAGCTGAGTTGGATGTCACAGTGCTGGATCTGAGACTTCCTAGTGAGTCCAGCATACATAGCTTTGAACATAGAGGACCAGGCAAAGTAGGCACTTAGGGGTGCAGAGGCAGCAGCCTTTAAGGATAGGGTGACAAGGACATCTTGCTATTTGGGGCACCAGAACACACTTTGTAAACTCATGCATGAGCATCTGAGTCATCTGTAGGACCTCTTGGTATCCCATTTCATAGATAAGTAAACTGAGCTCAGAAAGTGAAATTCACTCATTTCAAGTCACATAGATTGGGGTTTTCACAGATCTAATGCAATAGTCTTGGCCTGGATCAGAGAGGAATGTCAGGGATGATCAGGAAACAGCCATACGATAGGCCAGCATCCTTCCTTAGAGGCAGGACCCTCTTGAGGGGTAGGTATAGTGTGACTGGGTTGTCTGCACTGTTTTCCTGTAGCTGGGTGGCACATAGTCCAAGTGGCTCCTGTCTACACTAGATCTGGGAGGGAGGTGAGCGGTGAGAAGCCAGGAAGAAGAAGAAGGAAAAGAAGGAAAAGAAGGAGAAGAAGGAGAGGATAGAAGAGGAGGAGGAAGAGGAGGAGTGGAAGGGGAGTGGAGGGGAGGAGGTGGTAGAGGAGAGTGGGGGAGGGAGAGGAAGAAGAACAAGAAGAGGAGAGGAAGATGAGGAAGAGGAAAAGGAAGATGAAGAAGAAAAGAAAAAGGAGGAGGAAGAAGAAGAAGAGGAGGAGGAGAGGAGGAGGAGGAGGAGAAGGAGAAGGAGAAGAAAGAGAGGAAGAAGGAAGAGGAGAGAAAGAAGAAGAGAAGCAAGAAGCAGCAGAAGCAGAAGAAGAGCAGAGCAGCAGCAACAACAGCCGCTGAAGACCCCCACTCAAGTCTCGGATGACACGACCACCCAGTAACTCTCACAAGACTCCAGAACTGGATGCAATCAGGCAGAGGTTTATTAGGGTGGAGACAGCCAGCTGTGGTCAACTCTTTAGCTCATGCAGGAGTAGAGTTGACCTCGATTACTGGTCTGAGGGGAGATTTTATACCCACAAACCAGGGATGGGGAGGGAGCGAGGGTTGCTAGGAAAGCATAATCATAAGAAGAGTGCAACGTTCCAGAGGAACCCAACCTAGGTGAGTCAGGGTCATGCAGAAACACTCTGTACACCCTGTTTTTCTCAAGAATGCGGTCCTGCCCTGTCATTGTGGTCTTGCCCTTGGAACACAGAGCCCAGACCCGGTGAACCAGATGACCCAGATGACCTGCATTCTTGGTTCTGCCCTTTTGTGATCAGCCAGGTAGCCTGTTTCAGAGAGGATTTTCCATGCCCTTTGAAGGAAAATCTAAAAAAGAACTTATATATATATATACTATAATAGGATTTCTATAATTTTTCATTCTTCACAGCAGCCTCAGAGTTGGTGAGCGAGGCAAGAATTGGCTCCTTGTTGAGCTCAGCCCCAGCTGGGGCGGTTGTCAGCCTCACCCTGATCACCAAGACGTGCCCTTCACCTGTTCCCCAAGCGCAGGAAAGCAGAGCCATGAATTCACTAGAACAGCCCCAGTCCCTGCAGTGTATTTACTGCTGCTCTCATCGGTGCTGTTCCTGTAGGGTTTGTTCTAAGAAAGGGTGCAAAGGACTAGCCAGGGGTGGCAGACTTGTGACTCCACAGCAAGGAGTCATCTTACCAGATGTCCCCAGGTGCCCTTATCCTTACCCTCTGTGGACATGATGAGAAGGACCCAGGAAGGAGTCCACGGGAGACTGGAGCTGTGAGAACTGTGTGGCCCACACCATCAAAGCCTCTGGGACCAGGTGTAGACAAAGGATGCAACAGAGGCAGAGATGGCAGAGGCCCGGCCAGGAGTAACGCTTTCCCCACCCCCACGGTCAGACCACCTGGATTACCAGGACAACGGAGACTGGGAGTGAGCATTCCATTAATCAGGGTGCAAAAGCACAGGTGGGTGTGTGGGAGGGGCTCCGGGGCAGGAGGTGCCTCTGATTGTCTACTTATATATGGGACAGTACTTAATAAGCTACGACTCCCAGTTTATGGGGTTGCAGTGAATTCAGAGTACACCCTCATTTGCAAAGCTGAGGCAGACTGCTGGTGTGTCAGGGAGGCTGGCTGGGATCACCATCCCATGCTTGTGGGCTCTAAATAGATGGCAGTTCAACCTGCTGCCAGGCTCCTTGAGACGTTAAAACCCTAGGTGGGGGAAGGCAGCTGGCTCGGCTCGGCCCTCAGAGCATTCATCTTGATCCCAGATCTCAATTAGCGTTGCTAGACCGCAGGGCGGCTTTATGGAGTGGAAAAAATCCATTAAGGATTTTAAAGCAAAGCTCAGGACATAATCACCTCATTGGCAGGGCTTTCGCATGGGCTGCGGTTTCCTCTAGCTCTCAGGAGGCCCTCGGCCTCCACCCACCTGGTTCAGGTGTAGGTTGTGCCTCAGGGACTAAATGAGCCAGGCCCCTGATAGCAGCCACCACAGCCTGGGCCACGCTCACAAGGGCAATGTGCCTTTGGACCTTGGAATTCAGCCAGCCAGCTTCCCCCCCCCCGCCCCCCGCTCCCCATCCCCCAACAGCCTGGGACAATTCAGACCTGGCACTGTCTTTCCCTTGCCTGATGGCCTGGCTGGGACACTTCTGTAGCCAGGTCTCCTCTGCTAGATGCCAGTTCTGCCAACTACTAGTGGCCATCTAGCCTCTCTGGACCTCCATACTCCTGCCTGTGTCATGGTAGGAAGACAGGAACTGCCCAGAGGGTGTTGCTAAGGAAAAGGGGAAGGTGACAGCAGTGGACAGCATGGTGGCAGGCCTCCTCTGCCTCTCTGCCTCCACTTTTCTCATGCATTAGTTGTGTCTCTGTCAAGACTGATCTCTACTGCAGGCCTGGCTGCTGTGCAAGGTCAGTCCGTTTTTGCCTTCAGGAAGCCCTCCCTGATTACCTCCCTGGTTACAGCCTGGCAGTATTGGAGCACACAGGAGGGATGGGGGTGATTGATTTCAAATGACCAGCCTTTTATAAGGCAAGGCCCAGGTTGAAGACCCATCACAGAAGGTTTCCCAGGAATTTCAGAAGCTTCCGACATAGCCCTGAGTCTGGCCAAGCCAGGACTCACCCCTCTCTCTTTCCTACCTTGACTCTGACTACATCCTTGTACCCAAATCTTTTACTCAGGCTAGCCCTTCTCCTACCCACTCCTCCTGCCCTGGCTTTCCATCTAAGCATATGGAGTTCAAGTCCACCTGCTACAGGAAGCTCCCAGCTCTCATCATGTTAAAGCAGGGTTGTGCATGCACACACACACACACACACACACACACACACGCACGCACGCACGCCACACACGCACGTGCACACTGCTGGCCCCAGACATGGGTGCTTTGCTCTGAGAGCAACAATGAATGCAGAAGATTGAAGTAGAGGGGTCTCCCACAGCTCACCCAGACTACCCAATGTCCTCTGCCTGTCTCGGCACGTCCGAGCTTGTTCAGGATCACACAGTAGGCGTACGTGTGAACTCACCCAGCTCAGCCCAGTCTCCTTCCACACGCAGACCCTTCCTCCGGCTCCCACTGCCCACGGTGCTGAGTCCCTGAGGCCATGGCTCATCGTGCTAGGCTGAGTAGGGAGAGGAGCTCACAGGACCCTAGAGAGTGATGAAGTGCACTTGCCTGGAATTAATGGGGGGAAGCAGAGAGCTTCTCCCTAATTGCCCTTGTTTCCAATGTTTACAAGTCCCTGATTTCCCCTGGCTCCGGGCTGCCCGTCTGTGGGGCCAAGAATGCACAACCTCCAGGTTCTTATGAGATCCTGGGCTTGAACGCTCTCTCAGGTGTGCCATGGGCAGAAAGATGAGAAGTCTGCCTTGAAGAGAGAGAGCATGGGGGTGCCTTCCGGGCCTTCTGGACCTGGAAAGCTCAAGGAAGAGCTTTGCATCCCAGTGGCTTTGTCCTGACTCAAGGTGTGGCTGGGGTGGGTGGGTGTGGGTGGGGTGTGGGGAGGAGACAGGAATATGAGAAGGTCTTCATACTAGGTTCCAGTGCCTCCTCTGCTAACAGATGGCCAGATGACTGTGGCTTTAAGGATCAGGTCTAACTCAGAGGTAGTGTGTGCAGATCTGTCTTAGACACTATAAAGTGCTGATCCCTGCCGTAGTGAATTCAGAGGCTTCTCATAGTACAGGCAAGGATGTCTGGTCAGTCCCAGACCCTGAGGGTCAACTTCACGGGGCGTAACTATTAGCTTTACTGCCTGTGCACATTGTAAAGTGGTTTTCAGTGGTATCTAAACTTGGATTCCCGGAAGCCATGAATGTGCACCCTCCCGCAGGGAAGGGGGCCACCTATCAGAGATCACCGTGTTCTTTCTCTTTTCCACGAGGATACAAGACCCTGGTCAGCAGGAACCCATCCAGTCCTCAGACTACATGTCACCATAACATGGCCTGGGGGACCTGTGACTGCCCTCTTTGTGACAAAGGGACTTTCCAACTGGATTTCAGGAAGAGCTTCTTGGTGGGAAAACTGGGCCTTGTTGTCTGCCGAGGCTGAGTTAACTATTGGTCCCTAGAGTTAGAAACAGGAAGGAAGGTCAGGTGGAAGATGGGCAGGCACTGGCCAGAATGCTGTGGAGGAGGTTGTGAGCTGGGGCGTATAGGCTCCTTCTGGAAGCCGAGAACAGCTCTCTCCCTTCATCTGGCAAGGCTACAGGGGATCTAATCCTCCACCTCAGGGAACAGATTACCCTCAACCCCTGAGGTTCCAGAAACTTCACAGAGGAGCACATCTGCTCATACCTTGATTTCAGCCAGGGAAAGTGACTGGGACGCTCCATAGACAGGCTGGAGAAAGTAGATCAGGGGCTGAGTCTGTTTGTTTGTTTGGGGTGGCACAGGTGATGGAACCTGGGGCCTCACACATGTTAGGCAAGTGTTGTCTCTTTGAGTCATACTCCAGCAGGAAGTGCTGTTTAATCCCCCCACCCCACCCCCATGCTTGTAGTTGTTTGAGACACAGCAAACGGACAACAATCCATCATCAAATCCCTCCAGAAAGATACTGCCCTGGAGCTTGGGGTGAGCCTCACTGGTCACTGGCAGACCCTGAGGTACACGTATCCTCAGGGCAAGAGCCAAGGAGCCCTTGGAGATGCTGGCCGAGCCCCAGGCAGTTAGTGACGTCATGCCAGGCTCACTTGCAGAGCTCATCCTAATCCCTATGGGAGGTGGTTTCAGAGTCTTAGGAGCTGAAAGGGAGGCGGGGACCATGGAGCTCTCCTCTGCCTCCTGCTTGAGTGTTGCTGAAGACAGAGAGACTGCCCTGATGGCCATGGGATGCTTTGGGTTGTCACTGGAGATAAGGCTGTCTGAGAAGAGAAGATCCAGGGTCAAACCCAGAACTCTGCACAACCAAGGCATATCAGCTGATCCCGGACTTCTTTTCCCTCCCACTTTAACCTCATGTGGCATCTCCTGGGGTCTTGTGTCTATTGTCGCCAGGCATTCCTGGAAGGCAGGGATGTACTGGTGCCCGTGTGTCTCCTGTCCCGGGTAATGCAATGAGCACCCACCATAGGCCAGGCCCTGGGCTGCAGGAGTTTTGTGAGTCAGGGGTCTCTCTTGAGGGGTGCTCAGGCCTGGATGGTGATGATGGGGAGACATGAGTATCAGCGGTGAGCAAAGCAGCCGTGGGCATGTCGGGGAGACACAAGCAGATGATGGAGTACACAGAAATGGTGATGGTTATGCAGTATGGGAGGAGAGAAGCAGGGACTCCCTGTGAAAACCGAGCCAGTGTTAAAAACATGTCGGGGCTGTGCTGAGGAAAGGGGATGTCCCAGGTGTCAGGTCAGTGGAGTGTGATAGATGAGCTGCAGGGCGGGGGGGGGGGGTGCCAGCATACAGGGGCACATCCCAGGCCCTCAGAGGAATTGAGGTTTGGTGTGTGGATACCTGGGAGATAAGGAATAGACTCTAGGGAGAGGGGCTCAGGCGGCTTTATGTCCTGAGAAACTGGCACCAGCCTCCCCCCAGAAGTCTGCAAGTACTGTCACTAGAAGTGCCATGGCAGCCCTGTTGTAAGGAAGGATTCAGAGAAGGGTAGGCCCTGGGCTCCATCAGAGCAGGAGGTCCAAGCAGGCCCAGCTCCTTCCTGGGCTGCTTGCTGCCTCTCCCTGACAAGTTGTCTAAAAATGTTCTTGATTAAAAACAGAACACCGAGCGACAGAATTCAAACAGCTTGTCAGCCCATCTCTTCGCAGGATTAGCTGCCGGGAACTAATGATTTTTATTAATGCCATTGGTTGTCACAAGTCTGATTACAATGACCACAGCCCACAGGCTCTCCTGAGGGCTGAAGGAACATTAATCACACCAGATGATCACTTCTGAATGCTGATGGGCTGCGCTCAGAGCCCACGGCCAAAGGCAGAGACTAGCAGGATAGCCAGGCGCCTTCTTCCAGGCTCTGATGGCGGCAGATGAATATCAATTCAACCACAAACGAGCTGCCTCTTCTTCTTAGGATCTGAACTCATTTCACCTTTTGGACCCATACCACCGCTCCTGCTAGAGAGAATATTGTGTTCTCTGGGATGCAAGAGTTGTGGTTTCAGAGAGGTCATGTTGCTTCCTAAAGGTCACACAGCTCAATGGTGCTCAGTTGTACAAAGTCTGGAAACCTTGGGTGTGGTGGTTTGAATATGCTTGGCCCACAAGGAGTGGCATATTAGGAGGTGTGGCCTTGTTAGAGGAAGTGCATCATTGTGGGGGTGGCTTTGAGACCTTCTTCCTAGCTACCTGCCATGCCAATCCTTTCCTGGTTGAATTCAGATGAAGATGTAGAACTCTCGGCTCCTCCTGTATCATGTCTGCCTGTACCCTGCCATGCTTCCCGCCATGATGATAATGGACTGAACCTCTGAAACTGTAAGCCAGCCCCAGTGAAATATTTTCCTTTATAAGAGTTGCCTTAGTCATGGTGTCTCTTCACAGCAAATAAAATGGAAACTAAGACACTGGGTCATATTTCATCTTCCTCTGGGCTGATACAGTGAGAATTTTGGTTTCTTAAAAAACCCAGTTATGTTACGTGACTGTTTTTGCTTTAATCACAGGTGTGGGATATGGGGGCTGCTTCAGATTGTTCACAGCCGCTGACTGCGATTGTCTCATGTTCTAGGAGGGCTGTGACTTTTGTCAGCTGCAGATAGTTTAGGTTTGGAGTGCTGAGGACTCTTGAGAGGATATAAATGCAAGCACCCCAAGAGGGTCTGTAGTGGCTGCTCCTCCTCCTCCTCCTGCTCCTCCTCCTGCTGATCCCTGCTGCTGCTGCTGCTGGGTTTGCTGTTGATTGCTGGATTGCTGGATTGCTGGATTGCTGGATTGCTGGATTGCTGGATTGCTGGATTGCTGGATTGCTGGATTGCTGGATTGCTGGATTGCTGGATTGCTGGATTGCTGGATTGCTGGATGATTGTCGGATTGTCGAACTGCTGGACTGCTGGATTGCTGGTTGGAGATATTCTGGAGATGAAGTTGGACTTGTCCCAAGAAACTTGACACCTTAATCAGCAGGAAATAGTCTAGAGAGGTCCACATCCCCTTTCCCCTCTAACCTCTTTCTATCCTACCCAGTGTTGGGGCTTGGGAAGGGATTGGAATAAGGGTAGAAGGGTGGTAGATAATAGAACCCAATAAAGCAGCCCCCCAAAAGTACACCAACAGGCTGATTCTCAGGGAAGCGGAATAGGTAGAAACATTCCCTCAAGAGAAGTGATGGGCATCCTCTGTGTTATCTACCTAAGGGGACCACATACACACACACACACACACACACACACACAACACACACACGAGTCCTCGGTGCTGGCTTGTGCCACATGACAACACGGATCTCATGCCCATCTCCCCTGTACACTGTGTGGTTTTAAAATGTGAAGCCATATGATACTTTGAGTCCCTCCTGGTACCCAGTCCTGGTCTGTGAGCCCCAGAGCAAGCCAGTAAGCAGCATCCCTACACAGTCTCTGCTTCAGCTCCTGCTCCAGGCTCCTGCATTGAGCACCTGCCCTAGCTTCCCTCCATGATGGATCTTAACCTGTAAGCTGCTCCTAAGTTGCTTTTGCTCATAGTGTTTATCACAGCGACAGAAGACAAACTAGGACAGGCTGGTAGCAGCCTGAGGGACTCAAGAAACTGAGGCAAGGGCATTGCTGATTGGTGGGCTAGACACAAGGTAAGCAGAGGCTTGGAGAGAGGAGGTGTCAGAGTGGAGTGAATACAGCAGATGTCCCAGGCTCAAATCAGCTGGACACTGGACAGATGGAGTCCAGCCTTGACCAGAAGTGCTGTTGAAGGGTGCTGGGAAATTTGAAGCAGGGACAATCTTGATGTCACCAGCTATTGTCTGATGAGGAACACAGGGACAGAAGGATGACAGAACCAGGGGTGACGGTTAGAATCAGGCAGCCTTAAGTGGCCTAGGTTTGAAATCATGGAGCCAATTAGACTCTGTAAGAGAAAAAAAAAAAACACTGCAAAGGGAGGGGGGGGAACAGGCAGGAGACAGAGGAGGATCGGGCCATGGAGAAAGCCACACTTCAGAGCAGAGGACCCGAGTGTGCTGCGGAGCTGGTAAGATGTGTGGGGGTGTGCTGTCAAAGGTAGAAAGAGGACAGACAGGATTCAAAGCCCAAACTGAGAACAGCCTTCAGCTGAGGGAGCCTGGGTGGAGGCTGGGAGCAGGTGGAGGAGGCTGGCACTCTGTTTTATACTCTGTGAGATTTGCATGTGTAATTCGAGTGCTTGTGTGTAACTTCTTCTTCTTTTTTTTTTTTTTTTTTTAAATTAAAAGGGAGGGGAGTTGAGAAGCTAGGAAGATGTAGCCAAGGCCCCCTTCCAGAAGAATCAAGTCACTAAGGCTAACTCCATGAGGGGAGAAGACACGGTTAACAGTGTGACCTTGAGACACAAGGCTGTGACCTTGAAGCAGATGGGAAGAGGTAATCCATCCAGGAAGCCAGGAGCGTAAAGGGTGTCGAAGTGCTGACTGGTGAATCTTGGGGAGCTGAGGGGTTCAGAGGAGCTGTGAAGATGTGGGGGGCTGCCACGGGGGTGAGGCAAGTAGGGACACCGGGTAGGAGAAGGCTCTGGCCTGGGGTTGGAAGGCATCCTTGAACTTGGGGCTATTTGGTGACAAGCCTGCCACCACCCGTAACTCATGGCTGTGTCTGACAGTCACCCTGGGCAGATGCTCTCTGTGTCGTGCCCACACCAAACATAGGACACAGGTGATCTCCTGACTCTTTGAAATGGGTACAGTTTTGCCCACTGTATGGATAACAAAGATGATAACCTGAGGGGCACATTGGCTCACCCAGGGTCAGAGGTCATGTCAACAGCCGATGCAGGACTTGAACCCAGGGAGCTAGGCTACTGGCTTTCCATGGGCAGCCCCTGTTGCTTCCTCCAAGGGCCAAGGCCACCTCTTGCAGTCCCTACCTACAGACAGGTGACAAAGGCAGAGATAGAAGCCCCGCCCAACAACAAAGCTGAGGCAGCGGCACCACTGGGTCCAGGACTCTCCAGGAAACAAAATTTAGTTCAAATTGTAAATACAGCAGCAGAAGCCTTGGGGCTGTGGAGACCCCAGAACACAGAGGTAGGAGGCAGCAACCAGTCCTGCTTGCTTCCTGACCAGTCCCCCAGATCTCAGCTTAAGTGTCCTGTGCTCCCTGAGCTGGAGCAACTCCTTGTCCCCACTTATATAATGACATCACTCTTTCTCATGCTGCGCTCTGCTTCTCAGACATCCAGCTCCTGTCTACTTCTATGCTAGCTATAAGGACACATGAAGGAACAAGACCCAGGCCCCGCCCTGAAGAAGCCTGAGGAGAGAGTAGAGCCCTGGACCTAGACCTTGAACAAGACATTGGAGTCACACAGGAGGACTAATGGAAGGCAGAGTCAGGGTTCAACAGACATGGAAAGGCATTCCAGGTATAGGGAACAGCCTTGCAGAGGCACAGAGGTACCTGACTGTAGCAGTGGCATACAGTCTCCCATGGTGGCTTGTGGTGTCTGTGTACACTATGACAATGAGTCTAGACGTAACTTTTGCAAGGTCGGACCAAAGTGGAAGGTAGTATCTTGAGAGCCGCCAGTGTTCATGTTGCACCGTGGATTATGGGAAAGTGTCCCCAAATGACCCCTGAGGTCCAGCTCCTCTTGGTTTCAGGTTTAAACCTCATCAAGAGTGTGTGGTGTCCAATACTGGATCCAGGTTGCCTGATCCTGAGCTCTCTCTTGGAGTGCATGGGTTCTAGGTCCCATTTTCAGGATGCAGGTTAGTGAGGCTCACAATACATGGGCATGGACTGCCAGGGGAGAGACTGAGTGTGCAGGAGCCGATCAGAGGAGCAGAGTCAAAGGCCTTGACTCTGTGGAACAGAGCAGGGCAGGGGCAGAAGCCAGGAGGAGCTGCAGAGGTGAGAAAGGGCCAGGATGTGGGAGAGGCTTCATGGTGGGAGGTGAGGGCAGTGGATGGACCAGAAAGGCAGGCTTTCAGAGCGTGGGATGTACCAGAGCGAAAGGCCAAGGAGGTACTACCCAGTTCGCTGGGTTAGGTGAAAGGGGAGGTTTTTCATGGCTGAAATGGATGGACCTCTGTATAGACATGTACATACAGCCAAGGCAACATTCTTTCAAAACACATCCTCCTGCTCCTGAATGGTACCTCCTGGGGACAGATCATACAGAGCTCCACACGGAGACCAACACAAAGCCTGTCTGATGCCCTGGCCACACATGCTCATTAACACATATGGGTTCTAGCAACTTCCTTTGCTGTCCATGCAGCTCTGCCAACAGCAAAGCATCTGGCTGTGTCATCGCACGAGATCCGAACAGCAGCCTGGCAAGGTACAGCTTATTCTGTTTCCCAAATGAGAGGCGGGACCTGCTCAGGAGCCAGAGTTACCTGTGCCTGTCACCTCTCTAGCCTTGCATTTAGCAACTGCTTACAGAGAGCTGTCACCGACAACCTTGTTGGCCTTTCAGACCTTGCCATCCATCCATCCATCCACCCCAGTGATGGAGGACACAGGCCAGGGCCAGCATTTTGCAGCTCCTGTTCTGTTTCCCTACGACGCTAGGATTGCAGGCATTTGGTACCATTCCTAGCTTCTACAACACTGATCACAGGTCCAAGAAGGTTACTGGCATCTCAGCCACTTACCAGGGTTGCAGGTCACCAAAAAGGAGATGAGCCCATTCACACCTCAGCCCCAGCCTTCCCTCAGCATCCTGCTATGAGAGGTCAGATTTGACAGCAGGGTGAAGCTAGCGCCCTTGGGTCCCCTTGGCTCTGCCCACCCTCGGAGCTCTAACCTCAGACCTGGAACATCAAGAGTCTTGACAGTGCTCAGAATCCTCAGTGAAGTGGCTGTTCACTGAGCAGAGGCGAGAACCAGGAGGCGCAGCGACCCTAATTGCTTCTAGGCTTTTATTGTGTGTGGTGTTCTCTCGCACATCTACAGGGCTAATTGGCAGGCGAGTGGAGCTTGCCAGAAGCAGCTCTTTCCTCTAAGTGACTGATCTCAAGGAGATCAGAAAGCTGGGAGCCACCCTCTGAAGGCGCTCTGAGCAGGCTTCATGGCAGGACTACGCGGGGCTGGGGACTTGCTGCAGAATGACTGCATGGGCCTCTGCAAAGAGGTGGCAAAGGGATTTATGACTTGGGGCTACCAGCTGAGGCACTGGGGGGCTTGACTCTGAGGTAAGTTGCCCAAGTCAAGGGGATTGGGTTCTGACTCTAAATTGATGGGCACAGTGATGGTTAATAGTCTCTGAGCATAGGAATTTCTGAATCTTGGCTATGTAACCTAACCCCAGGGAATCACCAACTCCATGTCCATGTTATGCATTGGACCCAGTCAAGGAAACGGCAAATGACCAGGAGTGGACCACAGAAGATTCTGTCCTTGGGTTCATGTTCTCAAAGGACCAGAGAGTCCAAATTCCTACACAGGACCCCTCATGTTCTTCCCAGACAGAAATAGATGTATTCATACACAATGCATACATACGCACATGCATACATACATATATACTTACATATATGCATGCATATATACATGGTATCCACTTCTAGCAGCTGTCTCAGGCCCCCTTGCACATCTCAGGCTCATTTGCATATCATTTGAATACCACCTCAGTCCTCCTCAATGGGTTTCTCTCTGCTTCACTGACTACCAACTGCCATGGAGAATAGCCACAGAGAAGAAGGCTCCAGGATGGACCCAGCTCTCCCCTTTCTCTTGGTTCAGTCCTGTCTCCCACAACTCATCCCCAAATTCTGTATCTCAGAGATCCAGGGACCAGCTGTCCTCAGGACCGTGCATGGACAGATCCCAGCCTAGGAGACAGTGCATAGTCAGGGCTCCTGTGCCGTGGGCATTGCACTGCTGGGGTTCATGGGAGCTCAGGCTACCCCCTCACCAGGTTCTGTGCTACAGGCCCAATCAGCCACTGCTCCAGCCCTCCAGCAACAGTTGAATAGAGACTAAATATTTACCAGAAAAACCGGTGTCCTTGGAACAAGAATAACAGGGGCCAAGGGACAATAGAGGGAGATAAGACAAGTGGTTGTAGTATTCAGGTATGAGTTGCTCTTTCTGGGTCTGCACAACATATGCTGGGTCCCTTTAGCTACTGCCACTAGCTAAGTGGCCATCAAGGTCCTTTCCACCTTGGTCCTCATCGGTGGAAAGGACTGATGGAACATTCTATAAAGAAGCAGCTAGCAAAGAGGTTAGCCAGTAGGATCCCACTCTGGGCAGAGTCACCTGTGTCTGAGACCCTGCCAATCATTCTGCTCCAGTGTACCAGGGCAGGGCTCCACAGGACAGAGGAGAGGGGAGCTCTGTGCTACAGAGGCTGAGCTATGAGTCTCTGGAAAGGGTACTGAGGCTAAGCATCCTGTGTCCCTCACTGTTATCACAAACACTGCTATCGCCCTGATGACAAGGAGAGACCCGGGTAGGCCCTTCTGACCCAAGAGGGCAGGTTCCCAGCATTAAGTACCTCCTGCTGAGGAGGATTAGCATGAATGGAGGAGGGCCTGAGGCGCCTCAGGGAGGGCTGGAGGACGACTCAATTAGCTCAGGCGAATGGCTTTTATTGCACATTTGTGAGACAGGAGAAGAGAAAATGCCCCACTCATCCACATTTCAAATCAAGAAGGAAAAAACATGCCTGCATTTGAATTGCTGAAGAGGCCAGTTGGGATGAGAGAGGGAGAAGAGAAAGAGGGGTCAGTCGCGGAGGGAGAGAGCGGGTGAGGAGAGAGGAGAGGAGAGGAGAGGAGAAGGAGAGGAGAGGAGAGGAGAGCCAGGCAACCCACACTGGGCTGTCTCCAGGAACTCAGAGGACATCAAAAGGACCCATCTGCCCACACAAGTCTGGCGGTGGCTCCTGCCACCTATCCTGTCCCCTTGGTTCAGGGCATGTGTCCAGGGCAGGGCCCTGGAAAGGCTGTAAAGGGAGGGAGGAGACCCCGGAAGGATAGCCTGAGCTCTTTGCCCCCTCCAATTGTCTGTTGCCTCAGAGTCAGATGTGTTTCCTGGAAGAGAGAGGCTTGGCCAGGAGTCTCCATACTGTCTCTAACCAAGAGTTCAGTGGGTGATAATACCCACTTGGAGAAGCTGGCCCCACAGCATCCTGCAAGCAGGACATTCACTGAGAAGAGATGGTGTTTGAAAACCCATCAAAGGGACTCTCTGTCTCCTCGCACGGCAGTCTCCTGGACCCACAGTCAAGGTCTGTCTACCCAACCAAAGCCCTGAGACTGGCCTCCCACAGCAGCTGTAATAGGGCTTTGTTGCCTAGGACAAGGGATGGCTTCCTGAGTGCCAAAGAAAACACTTGGTTGTTGTTGAGACACGATCTCATGTAGCCCAGGCTAGCCTTAGATTCACATTGTAGCTGAGGATGACCTTGAACAACTCCTGTCTCTACCTCCAGATCGCTGGGATCGAGCCCAGGGCTTCATGCATACAAACATGCTCCCAGCTGACCCACAACTCCTGTCCTGCAAGTTCACTTTGAGCAGAGAGACAGAGAGACAGAGACAGATGCTGGGCACTGCTTCAGTGAGGGCTCTAAGAGGAAAAGTGGCCATTAAGCTCTCATGGTGACAAGTGGCAGTCTGGGCTGGGCCCGGATTGACTCTGGAGCTCCTCACTCTGTGAGCATATAGTTGCTACAGATGTGATGTGGATGTCCCTTCTCCCCCTGTGCCCACAAGGGACACCCTCCATATTCCCCTCTCACCCAGCCTCATCTCCACTGGCCCTGTTCCTTATCTTCATTCTCAGAACCCCTGCCTCTTAACTAACTCTCTCTCTCTCTCTCTCTCTCCTCTCTCTCTCTCTCTCTCTTCTCTCTCTCTCATTTTCTCTTTCTGCCCTCTTAGAGGATGGTCCCAAGCAGAGAGCATCAGCCCACTCTACATATGGAATAAACAGAGGTTCAAGGGGGCTATAGATATGCCAAGGAAACATTCTCAATGGGCATAAGGACCCTGGGCTCCTACCTCCCGGGTCTCACCAGCAGGCTTGTGGAGAAGGAGGCACCTCACACAAATGGCTATTGTCTCAGATTCATGTCCAGAGTGTCTGCACTCTGCCCAAAGCCTCAAGGCTTTGGGGGACCAGGGAGTATTTAGCTAGGAAAAATAGCTCCAGTTTTCTCAGCCATCTGCATAGGCTGGCATTAAACACCTTCGCCGATTAAGGGCACCGAGCCACGACTCTTCACATCGTGGATGAAGGTAAAGCTATGCTGGAGAGTAACCTTTAAGCCACGGGCCTCTCTTTACTCAGCCGGCTGGCCAGCTCTCCAGAGCCCAGCCGCTACCTCCGAGGCTGCACTGGTATGAATGATTTAAGAGTGGGCAATTCCAGTTCCAGGACCGGGATCACAGGGTCCTGGCACTGAATCAAGAGCTGGAGCCAGAGGGCTCACAGGGATTCTGAGGGAGCAAGTCTGGTGAGAGGTACAAACACCTGATAAGGTCCTAGGGTGGCCCTTCTGCAGTGTCCACACTGGAGAGAGATGGGCTTGCTCAGCGCAAGGCAGCAAGACAGCCAGAGCTCAGACAGTACAGTTCCAGCTCATCCCAGTCTGCTATTCTGCCTGTGAGACCCAGGTATCTTGCTGTTTTAGGACCTCCCTGGGAAGAGTCTTCTATCTTCTCCAAGGTCTTCAGATGCTTGCTGGTCTCCATTGCTCACCTTGGACATTGTGTACCAGGAGGGTGGGGGGGGGGTGTTTCTACCTGTTGGTGACTCCAAACTTGACTTTGCTCATTGTAAAGGAAGGGAATGATTATTTGGGTCACAGTTCTAAGACACAGTCCATCGTGCTGGTGAAGGCATGGTGACAAGCTCCCAGGGCAGCTGGTTACACTGCATCCACAGTCAGAACCAGAGAGAGAGGAACACTGATGGGCAGGACCCCAGCCCACCCCACGACACTGTCCACCATCTAGATGGGTCTTCCCTCCTTGGTTAACATAATCTAGAAACTTCCTCACCGGCATGCCCAGGATTTGTCTGTCTCCTAGGTGAATCTAGACCCTGTTAAGTTGTTGGCATTAGCCATCAGACTTGCTGACCTCTGTATCCTCTGCTTCAGACACCTCTATTAAGATAAAGTTGGAAAGGTCCCCTTGGAGGTTAGGGCCAAGGTTTGCTGCTAAGAGAACACTTGAACCCAATAGATCTAATGCAAGAGGTTTTACTGGGGGAAGGGGAAGAGCGAAGGGCTATCTTGGAGTAGAACATGAGAGAGAGAGAAACAGAGGGAGAAAGACTGGGAGACAAAGTGAACAAGACAGACCTGGGTGTCAAGGACCTTTCAAAGGGAGCATTGGGCAGTTTGATGCGTCTGGTGGAGATGGGTGGGCCTCCCGGGAAGACATGCTGGCAGAGTGCCCCTGATTTAGGACAACCTCCACTCTCCTTCCATAGGGCATGGGTGGGCCTGCCTTCAAGGAGTTGTGACAAAGACAGAAGTGGATAAATGAATCAGAGAGAGGAAGAGGAAGATGGGTGTAAGGCCAGGGTCCTCTGCACAGAGGCAGCTCTTGCCTCTTTCCCTACTGTTTGACCTTGCAGGGTGTCCAGAAGAGCAACAAAACTCTGCGACCTGAGGTGTGGTCCCAGTGAATGAATGTTGTGAGCCTTCAATAGCTAGTGGCATTTGCTTTGGCCTATCTGCCATTGCCAAGAAAGGCATAGGCCCCAGACTGGCTGATAGGCCAGCATCCCTGACCATGGCAGCCATGTCACAGCTAGAAATTGAGAAGAAGCTGGGCGTGTTTCTATGAGTCATGAGGTTGCTTAACACACAGTCCTGCTGCTTCAAGAGCTGATCAACGTAGCAGAAATACATGTGGACCAAGGAAGGATCCTTCTTCCCGGTGGGCAGTTAATGTTAATGAATGGTACAGTAGTAAACTAGGGTACACCCCTGGGCAGAATCACCCTCTGTACCACCAGCCAGGCAGGCGATGCCTGATCCACGGCCTCTTTGAAGACAGCACACACAGCTGCATTGGAACTGGTGTGCTCACACTGGAGTATGAGTGGAATCAGATTTTTTTCAGTGAGAATGGCCAGCAAAATGTCCTCTCGATCTGTAAGGGACAAGTAGGCTGTCATTGTTACTCTAGGACCTTGTTTCGGTTTTCAGGTGTCCTTTACAAAGCCTGCCTGATCATGGCCTGGCCTCTCTGATGCAGTGGCATCTTTGACTCCTCAGCCTCCATGGGTAACTGTGGATACAGCCCTCCATCCTGCACCATGGGTGTATATGAGCAGCCTTAGGGAACAGGCTAGACTAAGAGGTAGCAAAGAAAACGACATGACCGCAAACCCGAATTAATAGGAAACCAAATGGCCGACATAAAGCCACTGTCCAAAGATGGAGTCAGTGTGGTTCATGAAGTGGCAGTGGCTTCTGAACTAAGCTGGGCCCCAGATCCACCCTCAACATGAACCTTTCTCCCATAGAGTGGAGCTGTGTAAGGCTGTGGACCGGCCTCTGTCTACAGTACTGGCTGGACTCTGAAGGAAGAAAGCAGCAGCAAGGGGAGGAACGGCTTCCAGGGCGTTGTCCTGAGCCAGGTGAGGTTGGAGTGAAAGTTGGAACCAAGGACAAGAAGCCCAGGGAAGAATTGTTGCTGGCCGACTAGCCTGTATGTGAGTGTGCATGTACTGGGCTGTGAGCACAAGAATTTCGTGTTCACAGGGCTTTGTTGTAGATCTACGATGTGCTGAGAAACGCTGGCCCTGGAGTCACAGAATTTGATCAGCAGACAGGAGCCGTCGCTGCAGATGCTGAGGCAAGAGGACAACCACAAGTTCAAAGCCAGCCTGAGCTACATCACAAGTTCTAGTACAGCCTGGGTTACAGAGTTAGACCATGGCTAAAATAAAAAGTCATTGAATAGAAGACTGCCAGGTAGAAGGTATGCCCCTCCCTGGCTCAACCCTGAAGGTAATGTACAAAGCCATTTTCCCTCCGGGCGTGACCCATGCTGCCCCCTTCTCCTGTCCACAGTACCTGAGCTGCTGCTAACCCTCTGGGTCCTTGATGAGAAGATGAGAGCCTTGCTCCATTTTTATTCATGAGAAGATGGAGTCACAGAGGGACCCAGGGCTTTGTCGAGTTCACAGAGCAAAGGTACGCGCTGCTGAGCATGCGAATTTTAGCTAAGATGAGAATCGCCTGTCTTAGTCACACATGCCACATACAAAGATTGGACATTGTGTGGGAGCTTGGAGTCGGGTAGATGGACTGGGACAGCCAGAGGGCTGGACCCTAATGTGCAGAACCAGCCAGAGAGAGCAGGGCTAACTCTTGTATGATGGTGAAGCAGGCAGCAGGCGAGGCATGGGTGGGGCATGGGCATCTTGAGTACTTCTAGCAGGAGTCAAGCATCCCTGCTCTATCCTCAGCCCCACCTCATGTGGTCCTGCCCCAGTTCAGCATTGCCTGCCTGCCATTTCTCAGCTGACCAATAGAATGCCTCCCTCCAAGGCCTAGGCTCCTTCTTACAGCCACATCCCTGGGTCAAACACTCACTCCTGAAATGTCCCCTGCACCATCCTTTCTGTCCCACCAGCCTGACTGGATTCAGCTGTGGAAATTTACCAGCTCTTCCACAACAAGGAAAACCAATCACAGCTCGTTTTTCCCCTCTGAGTTCCATCGGAGTATCATCCCAGTTCCCTCAGGCCTGTCCACAGCACCCACACCCGCACCCACTGAGCCCGTCAGCACTAATGGCCTCGTCATTGGGGAAAGATGCTGTGTGTCCAGGGACAAGGCACAGAAAGCCAGGGAGGCAGAAAGCCCAAGCTGACAGCCCTTCTGAGCTTCCAGCCCATGCTTTTACATCATATGCTTTTACATCAGTCCCCTTGGACCTGGCTCAGCACCCAGTGCAGAGCCCCACTCAAACAAGCTCCTCCTGGTGAGCTTTGAACGTTCCTAGAGTCGGAAAACCAGAGACTCGGGCCCAGAACAGCCTCTATCACTTTAGGGATCAGTAGCTGGCCCCACAATGACGCAGATCCTCAACCGAATTTGTCCCACTCACCCCTCAGAACAGGAAGGACCCACCCTTCTCCCAAAGGCCCGGGCTTCTTGCCACTCAGTAGAAGAACATCTCTTCTGAAACTGCACTGCTGCCTCAGCAAACATCTGCAGAAGGGGATGGGACCGTGACGCTGGGAAGTGGCCAGGAGTCGTGAAAGTCAGGACATTAAGCAGGCATAGACATTGGCCCCTTCCCCGGAAGCTGGATCCTTATTCTTGACTTCCCAACTAAAGTAGGATAGACATAAGAACCAGGGAAGCCACCCCTGCCTCCCACCGGAGTTCCTTGCATCCCAGGGCCACAGACAACAGCATCCCCAGGGAGCAATCCCCCACTCCTTACCTGTACAAGATGGTGGTCGCTGTCCAGCAGAAAGGGAAGGCTGGCTCTCTAAGCTAGTCCAACCATTCCAGGGCCAGCCCACCCTCCCAAGGCACGCACATCTCATTCTGGGTCATACATGTGCAGGCACTTGTGGGGGGTGTTCAAACCTCAGGTCCGATATTCCTAGAGGTCATTGGCCACCAGCCCACCCAAGGGGGCCACTTCCCAGAGCAGGGCTCCAGAGCCAGGAGGGGCTACTGTCATCTGTGTAAGTGTCAGGCACTGTGCTCAGACTCCAGCTATGCTGGCCGCTCTCTGGCTGAGGCTGGGTTTATTTTTAGAGCCCGGCCCTTCCCCAGACGCCAGGATCCCAGCTGAGATTTCCAGCCACTCAAACTAGCCCATTATGGGCAAACTGTCCCTGATTTGGGAATGTTCTAGAAGAAGAGACACTTAGAAGGTTTGGTCCTAAGTGTCCTCATGACAAAATCGAGGGCTAGGCCTGAGTCCCAGGTTCTGGGGATGATAAGGGTTCTTATGATAGGTTATCAATGTCTGGAATGAACTGAGGCAGGATGCCCCGTTCCAGGGACTGCCTCAGTTTCTTCAGTAATCTTCAAAGGTGAAGCAGACCAGATCCACCTGTCTGGAGCAGGTCTGGGTTAGCATCACCAGCAATTCTTATTCCATACTTTCCTCACTTGGGGTTACACAGGAGCTCCTCCCCAGCCCCTCTTACATCACAGAAAGTGCTGGACAATCTTTAGTAAATCAAGAGATAGTAGGTTTCCCCTCAGTACACTAATTTCAGTCTCCTCCTATCCTACGATCACTCCAGAAAGACAAACATCTAACCAATGGAATCCAAGGTCTGGAAGGACAAGGAATTTGTCCAGAGCCCCACCAAATGGTGGCAGCGTGGGGCTCCCAACGAGAGAAACTTGCTAATCTTTGCAAATTGGACTGGGCAAGCTCTAGCCTCCCTGCGGTAGCAAAGTGTACTGACTGCAGGCACTTGAACCTGAGAAAGCCGGATCTTTATGGCCTACCCATCCTCCTGGACAGATACTGCTCCAGAGTTTAGGAAGTCTCTTGTCTTCCTTTCCTACCTGGAGGATGCCCCAGAACCTCCAGGCTGACACACTGCCTCTGCCCTTTGAGACTAGCTTGTGTTCTCAGAGTTCCCAGAGGCCTGGAGTCAGGAAAGGGAAGCTTGACGGATCAGATGCTGTAGTGGGGCAGCTGGGGATACAGGCAGAGATCAAGCCCCTCCCAGGACAGAGATAGATGTCAGCCCATTCCAGCCTTGCAAGAGGAAATAGGGAACCCCTTCATCCTTTCCCAATTCCTCAGCCACGCTGTGCATTCCAGGATGGCTCACCAGGCTCAGCATGTCTTAGAGAGATGCCTGGGAGGTAGACCTGTCCCTCTTACTCTGGAAGAGCCAACAGAAGCAGGCAGTGCCCTCTCAGCCTGCCTTGCAGGAGTTGCTGTCCTGACTTGACCTACACTGCTCCCCACAACAGCGGACCAGTCCCCAAGGTAGGAACACAGCCTCAAAGGGCCCCAAAGGCCTGTAATTCTCATTCAAGGACATTGTCTCCCAGGTGAGGGGGCACTAAATGATGGGCTCTCCATGATGTCACCCCACAGGGCCATTTCAACTTGTTTTCTAAAAAGTATTTAATATCCTGGGGAATGTGGCAAGGGAGTGAAGTAGATTACAGGCTGTAAATATAGAATGATTTCAATTTTGTCTAAGGCGTGTATTTATAGTTGGATATGGGAAAAGGAAGAGGCAGCTCCCAGCACCAGCCTGGTGGGAGTGCCGCACCAGGATACTTTCCTTTTCCTGAAGTTTTGTGTGTTTCCCTTATTTTACACCCTGAGGAGGGCTTGTTCAAGGATTCATAAAAGGATACCTGAAACATTTTAAAGAGGTCTTCTCGATACTGCGGTCGTTAACCTAGTCTCTCAATGCAGAGGACTCTGTCAGGAGCTCTTGCTGGTGGTTCACAGGAATGGTAGCCATGGCAACCACCACTGTGGTTGACCTCTGACCCTTAGAAGACTTAAATCCCAGGGTCACCCTTAGTCACCTGCTTCATCCAGGCATGAAGTAGCTCCTGATGCTTCTGCCTCTGACCCCAGGATACAGGCACAGGTCCTCAGGAAAGTGACAGCCAGGCCTCACTGTAACTGGTGGAGAAGGGGTAGCCTTGGGAAAACCCTGGAGACAAATGGAGGACTGGGCACTTGAAACCAGGGTCTTCAGGGTACCGATTTGGTGCTGTCACAATGAATGTGTGATGTGAGGAAACCAGTGTCTCTGAGGCCACTCAGATTGGCTCTAGAGGGAGGTGGGTGGGACAGTGCTTTGATGGACAGACATCCAAACATGGCTGTGAGTGACGAAAGGCAGGGCCAGCCATGGCAAGTGGGAGCTGGCTCTGGAGATGTGCGGACCTGACAGAGTGTGACACAGGCAGGTAACTGTCCTCTCTGGCCTCAGTTTCCCCATCTGCTCAAAGGGTTCAGATTGTAGGACCTCTGAGGCTATGTGCAGCTGACTATATGAGACAGGCTAGGGCTTCACTGTCAGGTGTCCTGGCAGGAAGTTAGATATTAGAAAGAGGGGTACAACCGGGCGGTGGTGGCGCACGCCTTTAATCCCAGCACTTGGGAGGCAGAGGCAGGCAGATTTCTGAGTTTGAGGCCAGCCTGGTCTACAGAGTGAGTTCCAGGACAGCCAGGGCTACACAGAGAAACCCTGTCTTGAAAAACCAAAGAAAGAGGGGTATGTACTTGTCTGCTTGGCACCAGCCATTCACTTGCCTGGGCATCTATTCTGTGCCAGTTCTTCAGAGGACAGGGTGGGCCAGTGTTATGAGTGCTGTTAGCACATGCTTGAATCTTTCCACAGAGTCAGAATGTATTCAATATTTCACACAGGTTCGGTGGTTTTAATGGCAGCAATGCACCTCATGTTTCCATTCTCCTTGATGGTGAAGTGAGTTCAGGCTTTTGCTTACAGCTTAATTACTAACAAGGCAAGGTGTTCCAAAGAGGCCTGCGAGGCCAATGCTGAGAAACAGATGGGATGCAAGAGTCTCGATACTGATAACAAATCGTACTGAGCTGAGGAAACTGCAGCTCCAGAGTCAGAGTTAAGTATAGGACCAGGTCCAGACATGCAGGCAGGATGGATGGACAGCAGGTCCTGGTGATGAACATGAAAATGGACAGGTGACAGTTTGAGGAGGCCATATGGACAGTGGGAACAGAGCTGAGCTGAAGCCCCAGGACAGTCAGGAGTTCTCTGCCCTCCAGTCCCTTGACATAATCAGTGGGTGGTCAGGGGACAGGTTAGTGGGGACATTGCCAATGCAGTGTTAGATGTCTAGGGTCCAATGAGAGCTTTTCCTTGGCCTAGCACATTTGATAAATTCTTGGGTCTGTTTTTACTGAGATAATATACTCATGTGCCTCTACATACCAAATTGTCCCCCATAAATTTATAGGGTGGTATTCTTTCTACTCTTAGGAATAAGTGACTGGTGTAGCTCACTTGCCCAGTGTCCTGTAGCTTCATCTACCTTGTGGCAAATGCAAGGACCTCCCAGGTTCTATGGCTGGATGTGTTCCACTGCAAGGCGTGAACGGCACACCTGGTGCAGGGTGTGAATATACACGTGTCTGTGAAGTACAGTGTAGTACGCTTGCTCACCTACTTGGAGGTCATTTTTGCTCTCGGTATCCCGGACAGGGCTCTGACTTCCATCTCTTTCTCTTTGGATTTTCCTTCTTTCTTTGTCTTCTTCCTTCCTTCCTTCCTTCCTTCCTTCCTTCCTTCCTTCCTCCTTCCTTCCTTCCTTCCTTCCTCTCTCTCTCTCTCTCTCTCTCTCTCTCTCTCTCTCTCTTTTTCCTTTTATCGGATATTTTCTGTACTTACATTTCAAATGTTCCCTTTCCAAGTTTCCCCTCTGGAAACTCCTATCCTATCCCCCTCCTCCTGCTTCTAGGAGGGTGCTCCCACCCCCCACCCACCATCCCCTTTGGATTTTCAACCTGTGTTCAATATAATATACTGGGGTCCAAGGTGGTGGTGGGGAGCATTAGACAGAAATAATGTAATACGTGGAAATCAGAACATGATCGGGATCTTAGAGGAAGGAGAGGTGTGCCTTTAAAGCCTGGGAGGGGAGCTTCATAAAGAATAAGTGTGTGTGTGTTGTGTGTGTGTGTGTGTGTGTGTGTGAGAGAGAGAGAGAGAGAGAGAGAGAGAGAGAGAGAGAGAGAGAGAGGACATACCACCTGAGAGGGATGGTGAGGAAAGTCAGAGGCCATCTCCCAAACAGAGAAACTTTCATAGTTTGGGGAGGCTGGCGAAAAGCTTCACATCCTGTGATTTACTTAACATTAGTCAACATGGGACACGAGACAAGCATGGGGGAGCAGGTACCACTTAGGGTCATACTTCAGGGGCTGCTTGTAGGTACAGTGCTGGTAACCTTTTAATTCTCAGTCCTGGGTGAAGCTGCAGGGAGGCATGGCCTTCAGCTCTTCAAACTGTGAGTGCTGGCTCTGCTGGTAGTATGCCTGAGTTCTAACACTCCTCAGAGGGGTGGCCTGGAATGCCATATTTCTCTTTGTATGTGTTTGTGGGGTCTCTAGACTGCCTACCATACTGCGTGGTCCCTACCTCCACCCTGCTCTGGTCATCTTGTGCTTCCTGGAGCACTGGTGTCCTCTGGGCTGGGAGGTGACACAGTGACTGATGGTAAAAACCATGCTGTGTGTTCCCACTGAGCATGTCTCAAGCTCATTCATCTTTCTTTTAAAAAATTATTTTGGGATTTGTTTTGTTTTTAAGACAGGTCTTTCTCTATAATCCTGGCTGTCCTGGAACTCACTCTGGAGACCAGGCTGGCCTTGAATTCAACGTTTATTTATTTTTAACAGTGACAAATTGGCAGTCTAAAACAAAACAAAACAAAACCAGAGATTTATTTCTTTATATTTTATGTGTATGGGTATTTTGTGTAACACTTGACTGTGTACCATGTGTGTGCCTGGTGTCCTCAGAGGTCAGGAGAGGTATTGGATCCCCTGGAATAGGAGTCACAGGCAGTTGTGAGCCAGCCACCATGTGGGAGCTGGGAACTGAACCCAGGTGTTCTGGAGGAGTGGCCAGTATCTTATCTGCTGAGTCATCTCTCCAGACCCAGCTCTTGATTTTGTACAATGCTTTTGGTGACTGCATAATCCTAGCCTGATAGAATTTTGTTTTTCATTTCAAGTCTCTCTGCACGTTACGCTGCTGGTGTTTTTGTTCTCATTGCTTCTGCTGAGACGTCTCCCACATGCATGCTCACCGTGCTTCCCTCCTCCTCTCCCTCCTCCCCCTCCCCTCTCCCTTCTCCCCCTCCTCTTCTTCCTTTCTTCTGATGTGACTTGCTTTCTCTGGCTTCTTTTTCTTCTCTCTCTTTTTTTTTTTTTTTTTAAATATAACAGATTTATTCATTTTTATTTTATGATGTTTTGTATATACACATGTATATTCACCATGTATTTGTCTGGTCAGAAGAAAGTATTGAATGCCCTGGAGTCATGGGTGGTTGTGAGCTGCCATGTGGGGGCTGGGAATCAAATCTGGCGCTCAAAGTACTGTGCCATCTCTCCAGCTCCTCGGATGCCATTTTTAAATTCAGTTTTGACAGTTTCAATATGACTGTGTGTGTGTATGTGCGTATGTATACTTGTGTGTGAATGTGTGTATATGTGTGTGTATGTGTGTGGTATGTGGTGTGTATGTGTGTGTATGGAGGGTAGAAGAGTGTTTTCTTCTGCAATTTAAGTTTTTATACTACCAACTACACACAGATTATATGATAATGTTTTCAGCATCCCTTTCTCTATGTGTGTGTGTGTGGTGTTGTATGTGTGTGTATGTGTGATAAGTAAATAAATAAATAAATAAATAAATAAATTAAAATCCCTGTAGAACCACCTGAGGTTGACTACAATCCTTGCATGGTTGTGCACACGTGTGGAGGCCAGTGGCCAACCTGAGGAGCTGTCTCTGGGTGCCATTCATTGATATTCATTTATTTACATAAGACAGGATACCTTGCTGCCTTGGGGTTCAATGATGAAGTTAGGCTAGCTGGCCAGGGAACCCCGAGGGTACTCAGCAAGCCCTCGATCACCCCATCCAGGTCTCTCTGCCTTTCAGTATTTATTTCTGGCATGTTTGCATCTGCAGGATTTTTATAGAACCAGCGTGGAGTTCTTGTGCACCTCGGACTGCTTCTCTGTGGTCATCTGTCTTGTCACATGGGGAATGGCTCACTG
Source organism: Mastomys natalensis (assembly GCA_021653895.1). Classification (NCBI taxonomy): domain Eukaryota; kingdom Metazoa; phylum Chordata; class Mammalia; order Rodentia; family Muridae; genus Mastomys; species Mastomys natalensis. Next base: position 1,202,891 of record JAJTUV010000102.1, read on the forward strand.
TGAGAGAACAAATATTCTACATGACTGTCAACTAATGCAGACATTTTATGCACGTTTCGTAGTCTTTACTGCCCCAGGATCCTGCCAGGAGGCCACTTTACAGTCTTTTGTCCTTCTTTTTCTTTCTTTCATGGTTTCTAAGTGTCTCCAACGTTGTCTCTGATGCCCTTATGGTGTTAAGGCTTAGTGTGCAGATATTTCAAGACTGAGGACAGTTTTTCTTATGGTTAAACTGAGGGTACAGGTTTAGAGGAGGAGGAGGAGGAAGAGAAGGAAGAGAGGAGGAGGAGGAGGAGGAACATGAAGGTGAGGTGACCACATACCATCCATGGGACATTTCTCTGTTGCTGCTGGCTATGTGACTTGATTGGTAACTGATAAAGCAGCTGTGGGTCCCCTTCCCTCCACCCCCCACCCCCACAAGTGCATTCCTCTCACCTGACCAGCCTGTAGTCTTTGGGGGAGAGTCGTGTTCCTCACCCACTTCTGGAGGGTAGAGCTCCCCAGACCCCTTCAGTGTGGAGCAGCCACCTGGTTGTCTTAGAAACCCTCATCCTGGGAAATCTGGATTCTCTCCCCATTTACTTGTGGCTTGTGTAGGTGTGGGCACACAGGCACATGCCTCATGCTTGCCTTATGCACATGGACACCAGTATTTTACCTCGTGGTTCACACCAGTCCATCATCCTTGGCAGCTCTTTCATTGGCTTGTATACCTCGGGCTGCTTCTCTGTGGTCACCTGTCTTGTCACATGGGGAATGGCTCACTGTGAGAGAACAAATTTCTACATGATTGTCAACTAAGCAGACACTTTATGTGTCCTGTATTCTCTCTTACTTCCTGACGCACAGATGTTCTAGGCTCACATTGTGTCTCCTGACTCGGTCCTGCAATCGGCCAAGGCACCCTGAAAAGATAGAACGTCAGACTTTGGTACTTGGTCCGTGGGCTTCTCCAGTATCTTAATTACTGCCTTTAGGTGGTTGTAGCTGGCAGAGCGAAGGAATTTGAGTACATATGTGTGCTTGTGCATAGTGTGTCTGCGTGTGCAAGTACATGTCCCATCATCTTCTAGTGACTATCACAATCGCACAGGGAATAGTTTCACAGGCCAAGAAAGTCTCTTGTTCTTCACTCTTCAGTCTCCATCCCTTCACCCGGCTCTTAGCAAACACCACTTGGTTTAAGATCCTGTCCTTTCCTGTCTGCAGCACTCCTTACTCTAGTAAGCATGCTAGCTCAGCCTCCTGCATCAGCAGGGATGAGCATTCCTGGTGCCCATGCCCCTTCCTCCTGACAGCTCATCCCTCTTTATGGCCGAATGATACTAGGCTGTAAGGACTTGCTACAGTTTAGCCATCCTCCTACTGGCCAGTGTCTGACAACTGTGAATAATGGCTCTATAAATAGCTGCCGCAGGTTTTTGTATGGGCATGAGTTCTCAAGTCGGTTAGGTGGATACCAGGAGAGCAGCTGCTGGATTGTCAAGCACACCAGCATCTGGCTTTGAAAGAAACTGTCAAGCTGAGTTGCTGGGTGGCCAGGCCGGTTTCCATTCTCCCCAGGAAGGAACATAGAGTCTAGAATTTCTTTGCTCTGCATTCACACTGGGGCCAGACGCCGTAAGGGAAGCTCAGCCCGAAGTCCCAGATCAGGGTGATTTTCCTCACTCTTCTTCGACAAGTGTTATATATTTCTATTTCCCATTTCGGTCCCAGATCTGCCTCTCCCAGATTCTTTTTTTCTTTTGTGCGTCTGAACATATCGCATATGTCATATGCAGGTGGTGCCTACTGTTGTTGCCATATGCAGGTAGTGCCTCCTGTTGTAACACCATTGGTGCAAAGGCTGTTTTCCGCCTTGTTCACTTCTTGCCGGTTTTCCCTCTCTGTTCTTAGGTTTGGGTAACTTCTGTTGACATTTCCCCTGTCGTTTCTGGTCTGTTGCAGGCCCACCTTGTGAAGTTATCATTGCACTTGTTATACATTTTATTTCTCACATTTGCATATTTAAATAGTTTTTGGGGGTAGTGGAGGGCTGATGAGATGACTCAGAAGGTTAAAAAGCCTGCTGCTGAGCCCAAGCTCAGTCTCTGAGACCACACAGTGGAAGGGAGAGCTGACTCCTGCAAGTCCCCACACGTTCTATGGTACATGCACACACACACACACACACACACACACACACTCACACTAATAAGTAGATTGTAAAGGAGATCATCTAGAGGACCCCGACCCTAGTGTGTGTGTGGAGTGTGCTCTGTGGCCTTCCCACACAGGAATGGCCCGATGACACAATTCCCAGAGTGTGTCCTCATCAGTAAGCAAGGCACACTGTATCTTGATGGATTGCTCCCCATGCTTAGCTCTGCCTTACATACTTACTATTTCACTTTCCTTGACAGAGCTGTGGCAAGGCCTCCTGCGCCCCTTTGCCATCTGCTGTGCTGAGCCTTCCACAGCACCCCGCCCCCACGCACAGCATTCTTATTCATCTTTTTCTCTTGAGACAGAACCAAGTAGACACACCATCCTGGTGGAGCCAAGTCTATCGGAAGCCTCCATCACACTCCCACGCCCGGGCCCAGAAGAGAGAAAGCATAGCAGGAAGTTCCTGAAACACAGGATGTAAAGAGCAGGAAGCGGGCCCACACTGGGGTCTGGGTTCTGAGTCCTCTATCTTGGCAGAGACTGCACCAAGGTTGCAGTCTAATGAGTCCTGAGTCCCTAAGGCACATGGCCCTGGTGCCCTTGGAAAAAGGGAGTTGAGAGCCCGTGGATCTGGGATTTTCAATATACATTGGTGCTCATCACTCCTAGCAGAACAGCTCATCACAGCAGGGCTTTAAAATCTGTTGACCGCTAGATGGCTCAGCCGTAAATGAGCTTTCCCCACAAGCGTGGTGACCTGGGTTTGATCCCCAGAACCCATACAAAGGTAGGAGGGGAAAACCAACTTCACAAAGTTATCCTCTGACCCTCATGTGTGCCCAGACAAGCAACCCCTCCACACATAAACGCAGACCCAAACCAGGAATTTTAAACTCTGCCTGCTGCTAACATCTGTCCTCACCAGGACCATACACCTGAGTTGGCATTGTATCCTTCAGAGCAGTGGGTAGATTTGGAATCTCTCCCCCCCATTAAGGGCAGAACTGTGCCTGACACCCTTATGTCCCCAGGTGGAGATGCTGAGTTGCCTGGGAGCCTCAGGGAACACGCCATTGCCTCTGTTCTACTAGACTCTGCAGGCACCAGGGCCCAGGGCCCATGAGACTCACTGGTGACTTCTGGAGCTGCTTGCCTTGCAGGCTTAATGAGCTATTTGTAAATTCAATGGCAAGTGGTGGTCAGAGTCTTTCCAACAGGCAATTCTGCGGTCATTGGTGTTTGTTTTCCTCTGTTCCCAGAGGAAATAAGAAATGTTAACAGTTGCTAAGTCTCATTCCAGCATAAGACTTCGATAGATGACATGGGGGACGAGTGACCTCCTGTACCATAGCCCCTTCTCTTCTTACCAGCCAGGCAGAGGTAAGGCCTGGACACTTGGGCAGCCAGTGCCAACTACAAAGCAAATCCTCAGAAAGTATACCAGCGCTTCATGAAAACCAAACGTGTCTCCTGAAACCAGATTCTAGAATGTTCGACAGGATTGGCACTGGTGTCATGAGTACCTCCAGGGCCCTTCTCTTGGAGGAGTTGGAGGGGGTAGACGGCACATAGGATGGGAGACTGTGGGTCCCAGATTCCATTCTGCCAATGCCACACAAAGCCATTTGCTTTGTGAAGCTTGATTTATCCTCACTGTGATGTGGGCGTGGGGGTGGGGAGGATGGGAGGAGCCACAGGGAGGGTCCTTTCACCTTTGCTACTCAAGGGAGCCCCCTGTCAATTCTGCTGTCCCCCCACTTACCTGGGTTACTTCCCTACAAGATGATGCTTGACATCTTCTCCACCTTTCTCCTAACAGCTCTTGTGCAGGGTGACTTTTATCGGCCTTGCAATATTCTTTTGCACACACCCGCTTGATACTTCTCTTAGCAGATGTTTCTATCCAGTGACGTAGGCTGCTTTCAATGCCCATTTAGACTGCATTGCCTTATTCTGCACCTCTGAACACATCACCGGATGATTCTTCAACATAAAGCCCACCAGGGGAATTTCCGGAACGAAATAATCAGATTTTTCAAAGCTTATCTCTGGTGTTTCTATTGATTTTACAGTTAGGAGCTATTACCTCTGCTTTGTGGATGCCAAGCGATTTCTCTCCGACCATCTGGAAAAGACTTCCTGCCCACCCTTGCCCTCAGCCCACACTACCTGTCTCCAGGCTTCCCTCCAGCTCAAGACATTCCAACCCTGAGAGCTTCCCTGGGCTCTGCAATGCACATTCTGAGGTTGGAGTGTTTGGGGGAGGGGCTCTCTTCACTACTGAGATTTGCATGTGTTTACTTTGGTTCTTGAGCAGCCGCCAGGCAATTGCTTCACACCACACACACACACACACACACACACACCCCCACACCAAATACCTGGTCCCTCTTTATCTCCCCCTGGAGCTTTCTCTCCAGCTGCTCGGCTGACCCTCTGATCACCAGGGGCGAATTAATTACTCACAGTATCTGTCAGCGGACTCAGAAAAAACGATTTTAGAAAAGAAAGCCTTTTTTTTTTTTTTCCTCGCCTGGTGACTTTTGTCGGTGGGGCCAAGGGATGGTTATGAATTACATCAGAGCTATTCTGGGATATGGGGGCAGGGTTAGAGTCCCAGTTCTACTCTTTGAGCAGATGCTGGATTTCTGGGTACCAAGGCTAATGCCCTAATGTCATCCCAGCAGGGACAAGAGTATCACCCTGAGCTGCTCAGGTTCTGATTGCCGAGTTTACCCCTGTACGGAGGGCTGCCCTCTGGGAACAGGGTGCTCCTGATTCCTAAACAGCATCCAGAACAGTCTTTTTATTAAGGAGCTGGGAGCCCTCAAGAAGAGAGGGAGTATTCTACATTACAGAAGGACTGACAGTGGCCTGGGCTTTGTCCCCTTCACCAGATGACCCTTAGTTTATAGAGGGAGGTATCATCTTCAGTTGGTTTCCCTGGAAACAATGATCTCATCACAGAAAGCAGTGGTTGCGGAGGCCTTGCCATAGACCCTTGCAGTTGGCTGGTCAGTGGGGGCGGACTCTCCATAGATGCTTCTAGCAGGTTACATGCTGGCCTCATCCCAAACCTTGATATCTGAGAACCTGATTTTCTTTGGAAACAGGGTCTCTGCCAATGTAAGCTACACATCTCAAACCGAGGTTACTTGGGGCAACTGGGAGGAGCTGTAAACACAAGGACATGCATCCTTATAAAAGAGGAGGTGACAGGGACCAGACAGCTACATGATGACATATGGCAAAGTCTGAGACTTATTTATGGGGCCACAAGCCAAGAACTCTGGAGCCATAGGGAGCTGAGGAGGCAGGAGGGCCCTCCAGGACCAGATACAAGAGAGCAATTCTTAGTGGAATAAAGTGCCTTCCAGTTTTGAGCATCCCCACTCTACATAGTGCTGCTTTAAACTGCTGAATACTGAGGTCTTTAGTATGGCAGCCTCTGAGAGCTAGCACCAGGCATCTGTGGAATGGTGATGAAAGGAGAAGAGACCTGGATGGATCCTCTAGGAAGCTTGGGGGCTGGGTGGCTCTTCAGAAGTTTCCAGTTGCCTCTTAGGAGGCATAAGACCTGCCCACGACTCCTTGATCCAAGTCTATGCCCAGTCCAGGTGCAGCCGAGCTTGTCACTATGAACACACTGCAGAGAGATCCGTGACAACATAGTGGGGGACCTCGACTCCTAAAAGTAAAGAAAACAAAGGGATCCACCACAAGTCAGAGGGAGAGAAAGAGCTTACCAGCCCCATAACTGAGGCTTAATCGTTTCCTTCTGAGGCGGTATGAGAAGCAACATGAATGTCATTCCCAACAGGGTGAGAACGTGGGTAAAATATGGCAGGAGAGGGAAACACACAACACACACTCCACCTCACTAGCAATCAGGAGGCAGAATGAAGACAACACCACATTATCCTCCCCCGTCAGGGTGCCTGGTGATGCTGGGAGGGGTGGGGATCTGGAGTTTGCTGGATCTGGCTGGGGCGGAGAGGCTCAGCTACTGTGGAAGGCTCAGACTCCAGCCGCACACACCCTTCCGAGTAGGCAGGTTCGCACAGTGAGGAATCTCGGTTGAGACACTCCACAGGTGCACAGAGCTGAGCCCGCCTCTGGCTCCTGGCGCTCTGCTTCACAAGGCGCCACACATGGCGTGCGCAGGCCGGAGCCTAGCACACCAGCTGCACTGTGATTCTCAGCGGCATACATGCAAGCACAGCATCCGTTTCTCCCAGCTAGGAAAGGTCTCCACAAGGACACTCAGCAGGCCAGTTCTAGTGCGACCGTCACGCTGAAGAGGAAACCACACTTTGATCCAAATGAGGCTGTGAGCAGACAGCACTCAAGGCCTCCGTACACTCTCTGATCTCTGCTCAGCCGTAACCTGGCTTCACTCTCTCTAGGGAGCAGAAGCCACCCGGTAAATCTGACCTGGGTCTTTTCCACACCTGTCTCCTAACACAGGTACACATTGCTGTCTCCATACAGACCCAGCCATGGTACGTCTCCTCATCCATTTTCTCTGTCAGCACACAGCATCCTAGCCATCCTGCTCTCCAAAGACTTGTTCTTGGGTGTCCTTCAGAGCCAAAAAAAAAAAAAAAAAGTCAATTCTCCCAGCTTCCCCTGAAGTCTCAGATCACCTCCTGGACCCAAAGGTTCCTTCTCTGCCTCTTCCTGTCTTAGTGCTAAGCAGCTTGCACACCCCTCCCCCACACCCCTTCTCCACAGCCCTCCCCCACAGCCCTCCCTTTCCTACAACCCTTTCCCACAGCCCTCCTCCACACCCCTTCCCCCATAGCCGCCTTCCACATCCCTTTCCCAGAACCCCTTCCCCACAGCCACTCCTTCCCCACAGCTCTCCCTCACCCTTTCCCTCACCCTTCCCCACAGCCCTTCCCCTCTCCTCTTTTGTCCCTCCTCCTCTCTTCCCTCCTTCCTCTCTTCCTCTTCTCCTGTCTTTCTCCCCACTTCTTGTTTGCATGAAGAGGCCAGAGTATAATCTCAAGTGTTCTTTGGGCACAGCCTTAGTTTTTTTTTTTTTTTTTTTTAACACAGAATCTTTGACTAGCCCGCGACTGAGCTTACCAATTCAGTTCAGATGGCTAGCTAGTGAACCCCAGGAATCCAATCAAGGGACCCCAGCTTTTTCTTTTTTATCTGGATTCTAAGGATCAAACTCATGCTTGTGAGGCAAGCATGCTTGGCTGAACTGTCTTCTCAGCTCAACTCTCAATTAGTTTATTTTTAATTTTAAAATGGTTTTATACAGATGGGTGTTTGGGTGGCACGTGCATCTGTGTATCATGTGGAGGCCACAAGAGGGCGCCAGATCCCCCTGGGATTGGAGTTAACAGACAATTTTGAGCTGCTTCTGTGAGGGTGCTGGGAATCGAACCCATGTCCTCTATAAGAGCAGCCAATGTTTTTATCCCCAGAGCCATCTCTCCAGCCCATCCTTTAATTTATTTTTCTGGTAAGACACATGTATGGCAAACACGTGGCTTTGAGTATTTTCATGGCATTGCTCTTACCTGCAGCTGTGCAGCCTCCATGAAGTCACCCCCCAGAACTGTCTTCAGTCTGCAAAACCATGTCAGTATCTGGGAGCCTAGCCCCTTCCATTCATGTCTCCTCTCTGTGAACTGGATGGCTCTGGGGAACCCATGAATGAAGAATCATTCTGTGCTGGTCCTTTTGTGACTTGTTTTTTTAAATTAAAAAAAATTTTTGGCGGGGACAGAATCTCTTATTTCTCACTTTGACCTGAGCTTACTATGTAGCTGAGGGTGACCTTGGGCTTCTGAGGATGACCTTGGGCTTCTGATTCCCCTGTCTGTGCTTCCCATGTGTTGGGGTAATGGGTGTACACCACCATGTCTGGTTTGGGAGGTGCTGGGCATGGAAACCAGGTCCTCCTGCCTAAGGCTGGACTTCGAACTCAGCCCCATCCAGCCCTTACACTTGCACCTGTGATGGCGCATCCAGCCCCTCCCCGTGCTGTAGCAGGCACTGGGATCCATCCTCCTTAGAGGTTGACTCACTGTTCTTAAACAGCATCAGAGCTTGCCAAGGCTCAGCTGTCATTGGCATTCATTACTCCACAACCCCAGCTGAGCACCAGAGAACACATCGAACATCACTGAAGGAGCTCTGGGTACCACTGAGGCAGAGTCAGTCCTGTCTGTGGCCCCAGAACTAGAATGGAAGCCAGCAGCTTGTCATAGGTAGCAAGATAATCTGTGAAGGCTAAACGGGGTTGAATACCGAAGGCACTTTCTAAGTAGCTACAGTTACTGTACCCACACCCTACACCTGCTCGAGCCTGCTATAGATTCTGCACTTTCTGAATGACACACCAGCCCCCAGAGAAGACAGTCAGCTTCTGCACCTCCATGGGGTATCTCTAGGCTCCACTTAAGACACTGAGATAAAGAGACTGGCCAGTGCTGGGACATCTGGGCTCAGCTTTGCAGAGTCTTAACCTCAGGCAGTCAGTCAGGCTTGGAACTGCAAGAGGCTAGAATGGAGGGGCTGAAGTACTCTCCCCCACAATCAGGACTACCCCTCCTAGATATGGGAGGATGTGGATATTGACCTGGCCTCAGAGGCACAAGCTCTGCTTCTAGAAGTTTCCAGCCCTTGCCCAGGCTTTCTGCTGGATAGAGTTTGTTCAGTAGATTCTGGCTTGTATAAGAATGGGCTCACCTCAGAGCTAGGAAGGGAAGCTGTGGACTGGAACTTCATTTTAATTGGTGAGTGACAGCCATGTGGCCCTGTCAGGTATTAGTGGGTGACTGTGAAAAGCTCCGGAAGTCCTTAAACCCTGTGCCATCCAGAGCAAGTGGGGGAGGGGTGACTGTCAGCCCACGTTGCATTGAAGAAGACAGAGGCTGAGGGAATTAGCCCTAGTGGGGGAAGGGGGTTCACAAAGTGTCTGAGAGGCCACACTGCCATCCTGTGCCTAGAATGGTGGCCCAGACTGGCTTACTAGGAGGACACCTAATAGTTGGCAGAGGAGCAAGCCATGTTCCTATAGTGGCTCAGTAGACAGAAGTGGCTTCACAGCAGTGGCATCTTTACCCAGGCTGTGACTAAATTGGAAGTGACAGGCTGCGAGCAGGACCAGGTGGCAATTTCCCTGCTCTATCAGATATCAGATCTGCAATGAGGACCCCTCAATCCCCAGGGCTGAGGGACCCTAAGCAAGCAGGCAGGCAGGGCTGGGTGGAGGTAAGACAAGGACACCTGGAAAGGCTTAGGTAACAGAAGGCTGGCCCCAGGCTGGCCATCCCATCCCACAACTCATGTGCCTCTCAAGCCCAGCATTGGGAAACCAGGACTGAGCAGATCAAGATGATATGGTCAATGAGGACTCAGGCTAAGGCCTAGTGAGCTCTCCAGGGGATTGCTTGAGAGCTGACTACTACCATGCTGATTTTCCAGAAAGAAGGGATGGGCCAGCATGTGGTAGAGACTTGGGGTTCATCAGAAAAGGAACTAGACCAGAGGCATCAAGGTTGAGCCCCCAGACCAGGACTTCTACTTCTCTTGAATCCAGCCTCACAGATGCGAAGCTTGCCCCTCTAACTTGACCTGAACCTCTGACCTCTATCCCTGCATTGCATTAGCTCAGTAGCCACCATGCCTTTCCTGTCTCTTTTCTATCAGGAATGTCAAACGGTGGTCCACATCACATCAACAGTGGGGAGCAGGGAGGGGAGGTGACTGGGTGATGCTCACTCGAGTGTGCTCAGCTGGATTAACCCACTGTCTTCATTACAGTGTCTATTGTGGGATAAAACACCATGACCAAAAACAACTTGGGAAGTGTGCTGGCTAGTTTGGGCTAGCGTCATTTGAGAAGAGGGGTCCTCTTTTAAAACAAACAAACAACAAACAAACAAACAAACAAACCTTCATAAGATCGACCTGTAGGCAAGGCCGTAAGGTCTTGTCTTGATTGGTGATTGCAGTGGGAGGCCCAGCTCCCTGGGAGCAATGCCACCCCTGGGCAGGTGGTCCTAGGTGGTAAAAGCAAGCAAGCCACGGGAGCAAGCCAGTAAGCAGCACTTCTCCAATGGCTTGCATACTTCTGCTTCCAGTTCCTGCCGTAGTTCTTGCTTTGCCTTCTCTCAGTGATGAAGTGACCTGAGAGTTACAAGCCAAATAACCCTTTCCCTCCTCAGCTTGCTTTTGGTCATGGGGTTTCATCACTGCCATAAAAAGCAAACTAAGACAAGGAAGAAAGGGTTTATTTCATTTTACAACTTGTAATGGTCATACAGAAGAGTCAGGGCAGGAACCCAAGGCAGGAACCTGGAGGCAGGAGCTGATGAAGGTGTGTGGAGGGGGCCGCTCACGGCTTGTTCACGGTTTGCTCCCCTGCTTTTTTATACTACTCAGGACTACTGCTGTTCTGTTTTTTTTTTGTTTTGTTTTTTTTTTTTTTTTAAAGGAGAGACCAGGATATGTTTGACAGAGTCAGTTTATTTAGGCCATGGGAAGGGAAGTTGAGAAGGGAGTAGAGATAAAAGAAGAGAGAGAAGAAGAGAGGAGGAGAGAGAGAGAGAGAGAGAGAGAGAGAGAGAGAGAGAAAAGAAGAGGAAGACAAGAAGAGAAAGAGGAGGAGGAGGAAGAAGAGGAGAGGAGGAGAGGAGAAAGAAGAGGAGGAAGAGGGAAAGGGGAGGAGGGGATGAGAAGAAGAAGCAGGCCAGGAAAGGAAGAAGTGGAGAAAAGAGCGAGGGGGATGGGATGGGAAGAGAGGGGAAAAAGGGTCAGGGAGAGAAGAAAGTCAGAGAGAATAAGAAAGTGAGGAGGGGGCAAACAGGCTCTTTTATAGAAAGCCAGGTCTATCTGACTATTGCCAGGTAACTATGGGGCAGAGCCTAGAAGGAATGCTAACAACTACTCCAAGGGTGGAACTACTCACAGTGTTCCTGGATCCTCTTACATCAATTATAAAAGTAGAAGAGAGAGAGAGAAGAGAGAGAACATCAGGGCCAATCTGATGAGCATTTTCTCAGTTAAGATTCCCTCTTCCCAAATGACTCTAAATTGTATTAGGTTGGCATAAAACTAGCTATCACACCCATTTATACAGTTTAGGACCCACTGTCTAGGGAATGATGCCACTCACAGTGGGCTGGGTCTTCTCATATCAACTAGTTTAATTAAGACAATCACCCTATAGATATGCCCATAGGCTTGATCTACATAGACCATCACTGAGAAATTAGGGTCAGTGAGGGAGCCTGGCTATCTGCCCCTTCCCACCATGCATTCTGCTCCCTGTGCACAGGGAACAATCTTTCAGTAGCCCTCATTCTCACCGACTTCTGTCACCAGCTGTGGCTTCTGAGATTCACTGGAATTTTCTGAGATACGCTTGGCTGTGCCGTTGAGGGATTGGACATTTTAGCTGCAGAGCATGATTTATCAGGAGTCTTGCTCCATCCTGAGCCACAGGGCTCCTCTTTCAGAAGCTCCAGGGAAGAAGGGTGCTCACTCTGGCCATTCTGTTATTGACAAGTCAGGTAGTGCAGAACTTGGGAGCTGTAACTCAGGTTTCTTCAAAGATTTTGGAAGCTCGTGTGACGTGATTGCCTTCCTGTAACTAGGGCTGGGAAAGCAACTCTGAAGCAGCCTCAAGAGCCCCAGGCAATTTTGCCGGGAGGTAAGAGGAGCTGACCTCCCGAAGCAGAAGCATCTTAGGGCTGGTGGGGGGGGGGTAGGGTGGAGGGAGGTGGCTGCACTTGACAGCCTTTGCAATCTACAGTAGGTAGTAAGAAAGAAATAGACTGTCTACAGGGAACTTCCACCTCAGCCTACCAGCCCCTCATCCCCTCAAACACTCACTCATCCCACCCACACAGTGGTTTTCCTCTGTATCTAGATGTCACCCTCTTGGCCACATGGGCCTCTCTCCACTGGGACCTGAGTGCTTGCCCTGCCCCTGAGGTTGAGCATGTTTTCTCTGTCCAAGCTCAACTGTAAGGTCACGTCTCAGAGAGGCATCCCCATCTTCCTGTCCCTATCTCTCCTCTTCCCTCCTAGTGTGTGTACATATGTGTATGTGCACGCATGTGTGTTTATGTGCAGACATGTGTGAATGAATGTATGGTGTGTGTCCCTTCAGGTGCTTGTGTCCTATGCAGGTAAACACCATTCCCATAAATACTGATTCAGCCACCATACCAAGAATGGGTACAGGAGACCATACCTTCCACCAGGAGTCTGGGTCTGTGAGACAGACCTCACCAGCTACCTCACTGGGTGCTTCTCAGAAACCACAATGGCTGAGTGAGGCATTAGTGTGTGTGTGTGTGTTGGCCGGGGGTGTTTGCAACCACCCAGAGAACCCTGAGGTGGCAAGCAGGTGAAGTGGCCTCCTCTGCCTGTGCATACAGGCGGGACAGCTAAAGATTAGTCCTGATGAGCCCTGAGGGAGCAGTGCCAAGGACTGTCATCCACACTTAGCACAGGGAAAGGGAGAGGAAAGACAGGGAGGAGGAGGGAGCAGGTGGGGAGGAGGGGGATGCAGAGAGGAAGGGGATAAACGGTAGAGGAGGGAGGAGAGAGGGTGGAGGCGGAGACAGACAAGGATGGAGGGGAATAAGGGTGGGGAGAGAAGGAGGAGGAAGGGGAGGTGGTAGAGAAAGGAGGAGAATAGGGGGGAGGGAAGGAGGCCAAGAGAAGAGCGTGAGGAAAGCTGTGGAGGCATCGGAGAGAAAGACATTTAGCTGGCCCAGCCTTGAAGGAGGCAGCTTCTGTGATGGGGGCCAGAAAATTCCCTTGTAGCCCTGGGGACAAAGGATTGGTAGGGGGTTGGCCTCTGCACTCTTCCTTTCCCTTACTGGGGATGGGGAAGTGGGGTCCAGGATCACAAAAAGTCTGGAGGCTCCTTGGAACCAAAGCCTCTCTGGAGACCGTGAGGTAGAGCTCCTCAGCCTCAGATGGCTCAAGCTGTCCTAAATCTACCAGGACCCTGGGCCTGGGAGACACAGGGGCTCTGGTGGGCCTAAGCCCCAGATTCAGACCTGAAAAGTTGGTCCTGAAGGAAGAGGCAGTTACTAAAAGCAGGAAGCCTTGAAAGCATCTGTCTCGGTCTAGACGGGTTCAATGCGCACAGTCCAGTACCACGCCATCCACGCACACCTACCTGCAAAAGGAGGTGGTGTCACCGGTCCACACAGATCAACACACACAAGGTATGCACAAGCACATACACACGTCATATATACATACACACACACACAAAACGCACTTCATACACAACCGCATAGACACACACCATGCATACACCACACACTATGCCATAACCACACCATCACACCATGTGCAAAACACACACACCATACACACACCACAAAAACATACACCACATAGACACACACCATGCACACACCACACACACTATGCAAACCATACATACTATGTAAACCACACATACACACCATGCACACACCACATACACCATGTACACTATACACACTATGCACACACACACACAACCAACCCCAATACACACCACAAAGACACACACCACATAGACACACACCATGCATACACCACAACATAGCATACCAATGTAAACCACACACACACACCACATAACACACACCACATAACACAACCATGCAACCCACACACTATGCACACACACACACACACACACACAACCATACACACACCACAAAACACACACCAATCACACACCACACACACGACACAGACAGACAACACACACACACATTCACTCAGAGGAGGACTGCATTGGGCTTAGAACTCTTCTGAAGTTCCACAGGGCCCCTCCTGGGACAAGGCCAGGAGACAATCCAGGTGTACCCAGCCAATCCAAAGTCAGGCTGGCTTTGCCGGAGAGTATATGACCTTGGGCAAGTATCTGCTTGATGAAGCCAGGGAGCAGACCCAATCAACCATGTCTTCACTTCTGACACTTGAGTGCAAGCAATATAGTTCCCATACCCTCCTGCCTAACAGAGAGACCTCTGATTAAAATACTCTAAGGTGGCCATCCTCAGTGTGACCAGGGATCATCCAGACCCACCGAGGCTTCTGTCACAGCCTCACCACCTTCATCACCACGACCCTCTGCCATGGATGGTCCCCAGGCAACACAACAGCTGCTCCCAGCATAGGCCATCCCATCCACCCCCAACCCCCCAGCACCCAGGACATGCCAGATGCTGGGATGCACCGGTTCTGCCTCCCCAGGCATACTGAGCAGAGATGGAGCAGGTCATAGCAGGATAACATGAGAGATAATTAGTGGGTTTGTCAGTAACATGTTAATCCCCCACTGTCTGTGCAGCCCAGGCTCCGAGCCAGGCGCCAATGGAGAAGATGAAATTTCCTAACCTGTTCCAAGCACTGGCTCTTCTCATAGCCCTCAGTCCTCTGCTGCCCACTTAATCCCAACAGAGTGATGACTAGAAGCCTGTGACCCACTTACAGAGGAGCAGAGAGGCCAGGAGAGGCTGAACTGTATGAGCTGCTGACCCTCCCCCCCCACCCCTGTTGTTCCCCCCCACCCCGTGTCTCTCCACTGAGTGCTAGGTGGTCCGTGCCCTGCCAGAACTCTGGCTGACTGATCTAGCAGTATGGGAAATGGTATGGCCATCTCTCCTGGCAAATTCCCAGGTAAAATTGAGAAGGCTTCCTGGAGGAAGTGACACTTGAGCTGAGGTCTGAAGGTGCAGCCAAAATGACAAACCCATTCTGGAAACCCCTTATCCAACCTGAAGCTCAACCACCATGCCACAGGCAGCTCCTATCTCACTCATGCCTGGGCGCCTACCACCCTGGGTGCTACCCTTGGGAGAGTTTTAGGCCAGTGACTGTCCCTGGGGTGCTCTGGTGTGTCCAGTGGAGCAGGCAACCTGACAGACCACAGTAGCATCTTTCCAGGCCCAACTTGCAAATACTGTATACAAGCAAAGCCCAGTCACTAGCCCTGCCTCTAGCTGTTCTGGAAAGAGGATTTATTTTCCCCTTCCTTTGTCCTTAGAATACCATTGGTGTCTTCAGTTGGACAAGTCTAAGTGACTTCCCTTCTGCTGCCCTCATCCTCCCTGTCCCTAAGGCAAAGGTAGCTTGGAGGATATATTCAGGGACAAGCTTGCTTCACCTGTATACCACCTGAGCCAGCCCTGTAGCAAACTGTACATTGGGGGAATTCCAGCTCCATGCCCCAGAGCCCGAATATGAAAGCAGAGAAGCCAGCACTAACTCTCCTCAGACTCAGGCCAAAGGCAGCTGCTGGGGCTTCGGGAGGGATGTCCTGGGTCAGTCTCTGCATCCTCATGACCTCAATTCCTGTAACTGTAAAAGGCAGGGAAAGAGGAGACTGACTTCACGGGCTGCTGTGAACGTGAATGACATGTAGACAACCACCGCTAAGGTGTTTGGGACACAGTGTGTGTAGAAGGTAGTAAATTGTCACCCCTTGGTACCCAGCAAGTATCTTATATCTGTCACTGTAAGACTCTGACAAGCCTTAGTTTACAGAGACACCCTGAGTGAACAACGCTGAGCTGGGGAATCGTTGCCAAAGCAAGAGGAATTTTATTGTTCTAGAATGCTGGGGTCATTCTGCATCCAAAAGGAGAGGTGACCCCGGGCAGCCCGATTGGTGAATTTTTATCATTTTTAGGGCAGCAGCCATTAGGCACAATGTGATTGGCAGAACAGTGTGACTTTTTAAACTGATTGGTCTTTAGGGAATTAGGTGGCAGGGACTTCTCCTGTCTGCGGATGATCCGTCCTGTGGGATATGTCCACATGCTCTACCCGAAGGTCAGGTCGGTCCCCAGCCCCTGTGGTCTGAGGAATGTTAATTAGCCTCTCTTTTCTGGAGGGACAAATGTTCTAAAGTTCCTGAGCTGACCTCTTCATCACTACCTAAGCCTCAGACACCCAGGATAACAACAGATGATCTAGCCTGGATCCCAGGACTACAAAGACTTCTATGATACTTTGTGTGTGCAGGGATAGGGGGAGCTCCTGGAACTGGGAGCCACAGCAATCACACAAAGGCCAGCTCACTTGGTTGGGCCCTGCAATGCCTTAGGCCTAGAACTTGGATTGGAATGGTTTCCTCTGGCTTCTCCCAGACACGTGCAAGCCATCTGGAGGATCTGGGGTGGGCTTCTGAGGACTATGGGTCCTGAACAGGCGAGCCACTAAACAAGGGAACCGGGCATGTGAGTGAGATCCGGCAAAGCCCTGGAGTGGCTGAGCTAAACCTACAAGGTCTTCAGATAGTAAAATTTCTAGACACTAAATATAAAATAAATGCTTTTGATGGGATTAAAGAGACATCAAAGGAGGGGGATTAAAATAATAGGAGTCAGGAGCCAGCCATGGCAGAAACAATCAAGCAGATTGAGAAAAGAATAAAGAAATTAATAAGTCGGTAATTGTATAAATTGGTGTAATTACTCTGGGAAGCAATGTGCCATTATCCAGTAAATACAGGATGATCAAACTGTCATCCTACTGTCTCCCGGGAGACAGGTGCCAAGTTCTGAGATCCCTGTTTGGGAGGGTTGGTTGGTTAGTTGGTTTGCGAGTGTCTCCTTATATAGCCCAAGATGGCTTTGAAGTTGTAATCCCCCTGCCTCAGCCTCCCAGAGTTATAGGTATGTGCCACCAGACCCTGCCTGGGAGTGTTTTTGTACAGCAAAACCAACCAACGAACCAACAAACCAGGAAAACACAACAGAACTAAAGAAAAGAGGAAAGCAGGAAGGGAGGGAGGGAGGGAGGGAGGGAGGGAGGGAGGGAGGGAGGGAGGGAGGGAGGGAGGGAAAGACACAGGGAAGGGGAAGAGGGAATTTTCAAAGGCAGAAACAGCTAGCATCGGGAGGACTTAGCTTAAAAGGTAGTAGCTCTCCATCACAGGAAGAAAACTGAGCCAGACAGTTCCCTCTGAGTCTATTTAAGATTCTCAGAGCTGCCTAGCATGGGATCCAAGTCTGAGAATACCTCCTGAGACACCCAGCTTTGGAGCAGGTACCGGGGGCCCCACACTAGGTCACTTGTGTGTGGATGTGTGAGAACGGGGAACTGCAGTTGTCTTCTTGCTATACCTGTGTACCCATAAGCAGTCCCACCACACCAACTCCCTGGCGCCTGGTCTGCACATCTGTCTCCCAGGCATCTGACTCACATGTTCTGAGGATCGTGGAAGGCATCCAAGCCTGGATCTGTCTGGCCCTACAGATAGAGCTGGCCTTCTGTCTCTTCTTACGCATGCCCAGCCAGACCTGGTCCTTCAAGCCAGCGCCTAGGGGTGGAGGTTGGTGCCTGGGAGTAGGGGATTGGTACCCTTCTACCATCAGACCGTCCTGGGAGTCAGCACTGCATCCTGTAAGCAGTGTGACCTTGGTGGATGAGTAGAAGTCTCTGAGCCAAAATTGCTGCTCATTTGCGTAATGGAGAAAAGAATAAGGCCCTTGGGACTGAGTGGGTGGGGGAAGCTGTGTGATTTTACTGATTAGAAGACTCTGTATAAACACTCTGGGTACAACCAGGGGCTACTAAACCCTCTGGGGTGGCAAACACCACCCCCAGGGCTCCCCGAGTTAACCATTTCTCCCACTAAACCAAGTCATCTAAGCTACACAGGTCTCTACCTCACAGGACAAAACTGAGGCCCCGAGAGGACAGGAACACAGGAGAGATGTTGCTGACCCCTGTGTGACCCCTGCTGTGCACTTGGGGACAATCTTTGTCCTCTCAGATGCAGTTCCTACTCAGGTTAGTTTCAGCTCTAAGAGAGACACTGGGCCTTAGAATGGCCTAATAGTTTATACCCTAGTGACCAGGCAGGAGAAGACCTACTTGTGATAGCCTATCCCCAGGACTGCAGCCTGAACTGTCAGTAAGCAAGGCCAGCCTGGTCAGCTACAAGAATGTGGTGGTCACCTGGGTGAGCTGCCCCAGTTGGGGTCCTGCTAAGCTGACTTACTTTGGTTGAAACTGACTGACGTTTTCTCTGAACTTTGTCCCTATATAAAACACAGAGGTAAGGTCAGCATGCAGAGCCCTGGAGAAAGAAGCGACAGCCTGAAAGTACTATGCTCATATGACGCTTGGAGTCCCTTGCAGCACTACACAAGCAGTCACCCCCATACCTCCAGGACTGCTCCATTGGCTGGCCTAGCACCACTCTTATGGACAGCATCTTTTCTGCATCAACTTGTACATTGTGATCCTGACTTGCAGAGCATTGCTTGGGGTCAGCTTGCTCTTAAACCTGGAACAAACCCTCTGGTGCCTCCTTGCTGTCCCCACGAATCCATGAGGTCACCTCGAATGGGAGAAGCAGGTAGATGCTGATTTTTCCTCGCCACTCACCTGTATTTGCCCTGAAGCCAATGTCCAGGCTTGCAGGCTGGGGACACGTGGCCTTAGCAGAATAGGAAGGGACTTATCTCTAAAACACAGGGACAAGAGCAAGGCTGGTCACTCCTACATCAGCACACCAGGGTTACATGTCCCCTGCTGGCAAGCCAATGTAGCACCAGGATGTACTGGCGAGGGAAATAGATGTATAGCCAAAGGACCAAAGAAGAGCCAGGAGTCAGGAAGGGCACCTGTGATCTAGACCTGGCCTCTGCCCCCTGCAGCAGCAGGGTACAAGAGCAGGGCACACCACCCTCGAGGAACACACAGGCACAGACAACAGAAACAGAGGTCCCTGCTCATGCCAGCCTCCGCCCCTGCAACACAAGGACACTGAAGTACAGAAGGAAATCATACAGCCTCCGCTAAGCCACTTTTCACTTCACCCAGATCAAGTGTCTGAGAGGCCAGAATGCCAGCCTCCGCCATAATAGTCACAGTCTTGTCCAGCTGCCCTGCCCCAGAAACTAACCATCCACTCTGAGAACAGGCTGGAACAGATAGTGACAGCAGTGAGTCACAGATGCATGAGAGACAGCCACAGCGTGACCTTTCCTGGTGTGGGGACAAGCACTGTTCTAGACTGTGATGACTTCCTGTCTGGGCGAGACTGCTGTTTCCGATTCCATCCACCAGTGACTAGTCCCTGCCAACCCAATCACTGAGCATGAGTCAGGAAGCCAAAGCATTCGATCCAATTAAAGTAGGGAAGCACTGTATTCCCACTAAGTGCCAGGCTCCCTACTAAGCTCTGTATCGAGCTTGCTACCTGTCCAGATGTTTTTACACAATAGGCATTGTTGTGCCCATTTCACTGAAGGGCAAGCTCAGCCCTGAAGACATAAAACCCCTTGCCCAGAGTCAGGATGCAGCATGGGACCCAAGATCACACTCCCACCCCCAATATTGGTCTTCTATCAGTTCATCTATGTGTTGTTCTGGTTTTGTGAGACAGGGTCTTACTATGTAGCCCAGGCTAGCTTTAAGCTTGTGATTTCCCTGTTCCGGTCCCCTGAGTGCTGAGGTGAGAGGTGGGGGGGGGGGCACCATCACCTGTTGTAAATTCACTAGTCCTTGATTGTCCAGGCTTTGCCAGATACTTGTAAGACTGGAAAGCTGTGTTCAAGCTGCCGGCCTTGCTGGCACTGTGTGACTGCTGTACCCTGGGATAGCTGTGTGTGTTGTAGAGGGTGGTCCCATCCGATTTGTCATTGCTCAGACATTAGCTATTGGTGTGAGGAATGTCACTGTCCAAGCAGGGAGAGTGACTACCTCTGGGACAAGGGTCCTGTGCATCTGTTCCTGAACAACCTGCTGCAGTCAGAGCAAGAAGACAAGAGGAGGTATGCTTGGCTCCTGGTTCTGGGGGTTTCATAGTGGGTGGTAGCAGAGGCTAGACTAGGCATGGGACTTTGTCACTGAGAGACACAGAGGGCTGCAATGTGTGGTTAGAAAGTTCCCCAAAGGTCCATGGTTAGGTGCCTTGGTAGCCAGCCACTGGTGTTACTGGGAGGTTCTAGAACATTAGGAGGTGGGACCTGGTGTAAGAAAGTCAGATTGTTGTTGGCAAACCCATAAACACCAGACCCTTGGCTAAGGCTGCTATTCTAGTCTCCCAGACATTTAACCTGGGTGGGGAAGGGCAGTGGCCCAGCGGAGGCTGTTTAATTTCCTTCTAGCATACCAGTGTGTTTGTGTTGCAGGGCAAGGGTTGGCAGGAACAGGCACCTCTGCTCTTGCCATCTGTCCCTCTGCGTTCTTGGAGAGTGGTGTGTCCTGTTGGCACTCCCTGCTGATGTGCCCACTTCTTTTTCCTGTCACCACAGTGAGAAGCCTTGTTACCCTGCGTGCCCCCATCATGGTGCACAAGAGGTCCCAAAAGCAGCAGAGACAACTGACCATGGACCAGAACCTCTGAAACTGTTGCTTCTTTAAGTTGCAGTGTCATCGAGGTTAATGACAGATACAAACCTATCTCCCAGCTCAAGCTCAGGTCCCATCATGGCATTGATTGGTTCCTCAGTGATTTATTGAGCAGGTGTCTGTCTTCCTGGCCCAGGTCTACACTCCTTGATGGCAAATTTCAGGTTTATTGTTTAGACAGACTCAGACCCATCTCAGTCCCCCAACACGCGTGCGGGAAAGCTGCAATGAGCAGAATCTAGGCTGTAGCTGTGGCTCATGGAGAGGATGCTGGGTACCACAGTGTGGACCACGAGAGGATGCTGGGTACCACAGTGTGGACCACGGAGAGGATGCTGGGTACCACAGTGTGGACCACGAAGAAGATGCAGGGTATCACAGTGTGGACCATGGAGAGGATGCTGGGTATCACAGTGTGGACCACGGAGAGGATGCTGGGTACCACAGTGTGGACCACGGAGAGGATGCTGGGTACCACAGTGTGGACCACGGAGAGGATGCTGGGTACCACAGTGTGGACCACGGAGAGGATGCTGGGTACCACAGTGTGGACCACGGAGAGGATGCTGGGTACCACAGTGTGAACCACGGAGAGGATGCTGGGTACCACAGTGTGGACCATGGAGAGGATGCTGGGTACCACAGTGTGAGCCACAAAGAAGATGCTGGGTATCACAGTGTGGACCACGGAGGGGATGCTGGGTACCACAGTGTGGACCATGAAGAGGATGCTGGGTACCACAGTGTGGACCATGGAGAGGATGCTGGGTACCACAGTGTGGACCACGAAGAAGATGCTGAGTATCACAGTGTGGACCATGGAGAGGATGCTGGGTACCACAGTGAACCTGTTACATCAATTGAGAGAGGTCGAATTGGGCTCTACCAGTGTTTGTGGAGCCATGACACCTCCCTGCCCCCATGCCGATAGCCACAGTCTGTGTGCTTACCTCATGAGGGCCACAGTGGGGGTTCAGTTAATTGGATCTGTGCTGGGAAAGAGAGCCACCCTAGGGTTACCTCCCCCACCCCTGGCTTATTAATCAGCTTCCTGGCCGTCACTGGTGCTGTCTTTAATTGGAGGGAGACAGCAGCAGGCAGGCAGAGGTTGGTTATGGCTGTGTTGTTCCAGCCCACGCTCTTGCTAGCCTCAGGCATAGCCTGGGCAGACTCTTCCTTCACTGGGGCCTGGGTGCTACTGTCCTGTAACACTCAGCCTTGAGCGCCCTCTAAGGCCTAGAGTCATCCTGCTAAGCAGCCTCAGCTCAGAGCCAGCTACAGAGAGTAGGAATAGACAGACTGCCAGTGAACCGGACTGCACACAGTAGGACCTACCTAAAGCTGAACTGTCATTCCTCCTGTGAGACATCTGTGCCCTCCCCACTCCAGGCAGAGGCATCACTGATATGTCTTCTTTCCTCTTATGAGTTGAGTCTCTTCCATACAATCTAAAGAGTCTAGACAGGCCACCCACGGGGACTCAAAACTTAATTGTATTTGACTTTACTATGAATATCAACAAGGACACATGCAACTCAGGGAGTCATCGGAAGCCACTGTTGGGAAAACCCAGGGCAAGAGGTCTTATTCACATTCCTCCCAAGGACAGGGTCTCTTTGCCCAGTGCTCTTGAAAACAATCTCAGCACCATACGGGCTGTGCTCGCTATAGGTACAATTCCCAATATGAACCAAATTCCAAGGCCAGAAAGATGGAACACACTGGTTGGCTTAGCTCTGGTCACATGATCCACGAGCACCCCACTGCCCTTTGAGAGACTCACAGAAAGACAGCGATGGTCAGATCTAATGACATCAAGAATCAGTCAAGTCTTGCAGGAACCATTCTGTGGGCCGTGTCAGCCTTGGAAGTTGATTTCTTTATAGTTCTTACACTTTCCTGTAGTTCCCCTTTACACCCTGCAAAAGTCCTTCCAGACCGGAGGGAAGGGCTGCCAAGGTCCCTGGGATAGAGCGCCTGGAGCCAGCTGCAGGCCTGGCACAGACAGACGCTAGTCTCTCTCTTCGGGTCAGAATCATTATCTTTATGTGGGCATGGGGAGCTTTGACTGTTCTTGGAAGGAAGAAGAATCCATATGAATGATGGGTAGCCAGGTGTGAACTATACTGAGCAAGAGCTAGTCAGCACCCAACGCTCATCTCCCTCTTGACCATCTGTGGCCATCTGGAAGGTGGGGAGATGGGGATACAGGGCAAGGAGACTGCTTTATTCTCAGGGCCAGGGCAGGAGCTTCATCTTCACACCCAGCTAGCCTCACGCACAGACATCTCAGGAGCCCTCACACTTGGGTGCTCACACCTGAGAGATTCACACCTCAGGGGCCTCACACCCAGGAGCCTTCAGATCCAGGAGCTTCATACCCAGGAGTGTTACACTTAGAAGCCCCCATACCCAAGAGACTCACGCCCAGCTTCAAGAGTGGGCTCAAGTCTAGGGACCTCAAAGCTCATCGGGGCTGCCAGAGCATCACCCAGAGAGCTCCATGCCAGGCGTTGGCAGGCTGCTCATTCCCCCACAGGTCTCTGTAATAGCGCTGCCCGATCCTTAAGACGGATCACTGTTCAAACCACACAACAGCCTCTCTGTTATCTCAGCGTAACCAGCCTCCACGGGGTGATAAACAGCCCCGAATTGAATCGTTCCTTCTGCAAATTAAACTCTGTGGGGCCGGAGGACTGCCATTACCTTAATTATATTCCAGAATTTTCCATTCATCTCTTGCCTGCTGCTGCAGGTCCCATGTGGATCTGTCTGTGGACATTGATGGACGGGCAGTCCTGGAGCCAGCAGCTGGCAATGTCCCCCTCATGGCTGTCTCTGCAAGAGGCTATAAGCACCCTCAGGACTCTGTCTCTCTTCATCCTCATTCAGTCTCCAAGATGAATCACCTTCCCAGCGTTTCAGCCTTCCTTCTAAATGCACATGGGTTTTGGTCTGCAGGTTCAGAGCCAGGGGCAGGCAACCCTGGGACATCATTTGCTTTATTGTCTGGTTCTGGCATTAACATATCACTACATCATTAAGGTCTGGGTTTTTTGTTTGTTTGTTTTGCTTTGTTTTGTTTTGTTGTGGTTTTGAGGCAAGGTCTTATTATGTATCCCTGACTGGCCTCAGACTCACTATGTAGACGAGGCTGACCTTGAACTCTTGAGTACTGGGATTAAAGACGTTTGCTACCCAGGCTGTTCATTACAATCTGGTTTTAAACCCAGAAAAGGGATGAGATTGACTGAAGCCCCGCAGCAGTACCTGCCTGAGGAGCCAGGGTATCCCTCAGATGTTCCTCAAGAGAGAGACTCTGGAAGAGAGGGATGAACCAAAGACAGGGACAGGGAAGGCAGCCTGTGGGGCTGGGTCCAGGGCTGGGATCATACCACATAGCTGGCAAGCTCTTGGACTTCAAAGCCCACTCTTGAGGATCTGATCTGAGAGAAAGTAAGGGTGTCTGTGTCCACCACCAACTCCCACATGGCTCCTAGCAGCTGGCAAAAGGGCCCAGCAAGCTTAAGTGGCTGATGTTCAGAGAGGAGGTGCTGGGTAACACAGACTGATATCCACACATCTGCTCACGAGTTCCGTGTGCAAGCCAGTCTCCATAATGGGTGACAACCATGCTCATATTTCATTAAAAAAAATTATTATAGATGGCCCTTGACTTTGAATGCTTCTACTTGGGAGGCATTGACTTTGCACGGTGAGGGGGCAGAGTATATTCAGTAGAAGCCATGCTCAGCATCCTCCTTACAGCCGGCTATAGCTCCCTGGAGTCCACAAGCATGGCCAGTGCCTGCCATATGCCTTGTGCTGTGTTCCTGAACTAGGAGCCTTGCTGGGCTAGGGGGATTTGATCCATTTACAGTTCACAATGGGCTTGCCAAGGCATGACCCCATCATAAACGAAGGACAGCACACACATGTGCATGCTCTCTCTCTCTCTCTCTCTCTCTCTCTCTCTCTCTCTCTCTTACACACACACACACACACACAAATACACACACACTCAGCAATAGAAAAATCTGGCAGAAGAGTGACCAGTTTATATAGAGCAGTTGCTGACTCCCTTCCCAGGGTCTCCGGAGGGCTGACCCCATCAGCCTCTGGATCAACACCCTCCCCCGTGCTTTTTGTCCAAGCGGCTTAACCAGTTCTCTAATGCACCAGAGTCCTGTCACAGATTCCCCACAGAGCCCTCCAGGTTCACTCTCTCCCATTTGATAAAGTCTCTGCTAAGCTTGGACCCTGCATACAATCTCCTGCCCTCCCCGCTGTGCCTGCCAGCAGGGCATTTTCTTATGGCATCTGTAACCTGCAGAACATTTGGTATGTTCCTGGTGAAGTGCTTATTTCCCCACTACACACACTCTCTGTTAGCATCAAGCCCGAACTCTGAGTGACGTCATAGTCAGGTGATGGAGACCTCTACCTCGTTACTAAGACAACCACCAAACATTCCCATGATCCACCTGACTACCTCACCTGGTACCTGGGAAAGAGAATACGTCACAGGTCATATAAATATTCAGGGCTAGTGACACCACGCTCTCTTTTTCTCCTTTTGCCATCTTTCCCCCGACTTCTTCCCCACTCTCTATCCAAATAAACCCACGCTCTCCTGTGGAATCAGCCAGTCTGCTGTGGTCTGTTCTAAGCTGCGCGCCGTAACCTTTTACTCTCCCCACCCCATCCTTCTTGAAGAGATTCCCTAGATCAGGGACTTTGCTTTGTGCACAGCTGTGGTCCAAGGCATTGGGAAGAACCTAGTTCATGGTCGGTGCTCAGAGTGATTCTCATTTTCAAGAGCGCTGAGACCATTCAATGGGGAAAAGCATAACATTTCCAACAGACAGCGCTGAGACAATAAAACATCCATCCACAGAAGCTGAACCCTTACTCCACAACAATGCAAAGGCTGATCAAGATGGGCCCCAGCCCCAGATGTAGGAGCTAAGACCATAGAATCCTTAGACGTATACCAGGAGTGAATCCTCATGGCTTTGGATCAACTAGTGGTTTCGTAGCTCAGACCAAAAAGAACACAAAATAAAGTATACTTCATCAAAATTAAAACACCAGCCAGGCATAGTGGCACAAACCTTTATTCCCAGCACTTGGGAGGCAAAGGCAGGTGGATCTGAGTTTGAGGCTAGCCTGATCTACAGAGTGAGTTCCAGGACAGCCAGGGATACACAGAGAAACCCTATCTTGAAAAACAAAAAAACAACAACAAAAAATTAAAAAAAAAATTCTTTGTTAGGCCTAGTGGTGCACTCCTTTAGTCCCAGCACTCAGGAGGCAGAGGCAGATGGATCTCTGTGAGTTCTAGGACAGCTTGGTCTATATAGTGAGTTCCAGGACATTTAGGACTAAATAGTGAGACCCTGTCCCCAAAACCAAACAACCTCCCCCCCCAAAAATAAAAAACCCAAACCTTTATCTCAAAAAAATCACCAAGAAGTAAAAAGGCATTTTAAGAATGGAATAAAAGACCACATGTCTTATGAGAATCACATCTTTGTTACATTAAAACAAACTCACTCAATTCAATAAAGACAAATATCCCAGTACAGCTGGGCATGGTAACGCTGAGGGTTCACTGCAATTGTCAACTTGACTAGATTTAAAATCACCTAGGAGACACACCTTTAGGTGTTTCCAGAGAGGTTTAGCTGACAAGGAAGACACCCCCCCACCCCCCCACCCCCTGCAGCCCCGGCTGAGGAGCGTCCCATCAGCTGGGTTACCGTACTTAATAAACAGAAGCTGAACTGAGCACCAGAATTTGTCTTTCTGCATCCTGACTGCAGAAGCAATGTGACCAGCTACCTCACACTCCTGCCGCCATGCATGACAACCATGATGGACTGGACCATCAAACTATGAGCCTTCCTCTTGCTTGTCACAAAATGAGAAAAGTTAACTAATATGGTAGCTCAGGCCTATGGAGGGTAGGTAGAGGCAGGGAGCTCAAGTCTCAGTAAGTAAGTAAAAGTACACATACACACAATATATATATATATATATATATTACCAACCTAACACATACAGGAAAATGGTTTTATTTGAATAGACTTTCTCTCAAAGTAGATATACACATGGCTGATAAGCACAGGCCATCGTTTCCTTCCTATTGCTGTGATAGACACTCTGACCTAAAGCAACTTAGGCAGAGAAAGAGTTTGTCTGATTCACACTTCCAAGTTATGGTCTACCACTGAGGAAAGTCGGGACAAGAACTTGAAGCAGAAACTATGGACGTACACTGCTTGCTAGCTCACTCACAGGCTCATGCTCAGCTAGATCTCTTAGACAGCCCATGACCACCTGCCCAAGGAATGATGCCACCCACAGTGGGCTGGGATTTATATCAATTAACAATCAAGGCAGTCCCCCACAGAAATGTGAGCAGTCACTCCCAGGTGACTCTATGTTATATCAAGTTTACAATTAAAACTAGCTAGGACAACACATAAAATATTCAACATTAAGGCTGAAGAGATGGCTAAGAACATGTTACATTCTTCCAGAGGACCAGAGTCCTGTTCCTAGCACTTGAGTCAAGCATCTCACAACTACCTCCAGCCTGCAGTCACCTGAACTCATACATAAGCACACATGCACACATACATACACAATGTGCACATGTTTCTCTCTCTCTCTCTCTTACACACACACACACACACACATACACACACACATGTGATGATGATGATGATGAAGTGGAAGAAAAATAGGAGAAGGAGGAGAAGTATACTTTTTAAAAAGAATGGCGGCCATTAAAAATATATACCCAATGGGTAGTATCTGGGCCCATTTGTGCTGCTGTCACCAACATCTCCATGTTACCCAGACTTGTGTTGCTGTGACAAGCTGCCAAAGGGAACACTTTAAAAGAGGAAATGTTTGTGTTGCTTCCTGGCTTCAGAAGCTTCAGACTGAGGTTACTTGGCCTCCTGGCTGTGGCCTATAGCAAAGCAGAACCTCATGGTAGAGAGAGAGTATATTCTAGGGCAAAAGTGCCTGGCTGATGGGCACAGGAAGAAGGGGAGGGGCTTGGGACAAATATGTCTATCCAGAGCAGTGAACTAGGCCTCTGTCCTTGTCACTGTTCCATTGCTGTGAGGCAACACCATAGCCAAGGCAACTCTTATAAAAGAAAGCATTTGATTGGGGGCATGCTTACAGTTTCAGAGGTTTGGTCCATTATCATCATGGAACTGGAGAAGTAGTTGAGAGACAGACACTGGACTTTTCATGACCTTTTGAAACCTCAAAGCTGGTCCCTCAACTACTCACTCCCTCCAACAAAGTCACGCCTCCTAATCCTTCTAATCCTTTCAAATAATGCCATTCCCTAGTGACTAAGCATTCAAATATAAGCAGCTATGGAAGCCGTTCTTATTCAAGCGACCACAACCTCAGTTCTCATAGCTACCCAACACTGTCATCAAGGACAGAATCTATCAGGATTGATCCATTGAGACAGGCCCTCGGGATCCAGCTACTTCCTGGAAGCCCCCTCTCTGAACACAGCTGCCTTCAACACTCAAACCTTGGTGGGAACACTCCACACTCAAATCACAATGTCCTGCCCTAGCCCTCAAAGGCCCATGTCCATTTCCTATCACAAAAGAAACTTAATCTGCTGTCGTCCAGAATCCCCAGAGGCTTAACAGCTCTGAAATCCTTCAAACAGCAAAATCAAAGCGTCCTCTGAGACTCAAGGCAAATTCTTAGCTGTGTCATGTACAAGGGCGCGGAGTAACCTTCCCATCCCATAAGCTGGGAGTGGGTCGTTCAAAGGAGGGCAGAGAATGTCTGAAACTAGCAGTGCAAACGTGGTGTCCTGGTTTGTTCATGACTGGCATAGGGTTGTTGTGTGGTGGTGGTAGTGGTGGTGGGTGAGCTCCAACAAGCTTGGGCAGCCTTGTCCCCATGGCCTTTCATCTACACATGACACATCCTGGGTTGGCTCTACATGCTGCTTGTAATAATCCTCAGCTAATATTCCATATACCTGGCATCTCCAACATCCTGGGGTTTCCTGAGGGTTTACGCAAAGGAGCTCTGGGTACAACCCTGTAGGATGTCTCTACCCTGCTTCTCTAAACCTATCCACATCTGCCTGTAAACTGGTTCCAAGGGGCACCATCAGAAAAGCCATTAATACCTGCTCCCCTTGATTCCTAGTCTCTGTGTTGACCAGACAGTCACTGCAGTGACACACCTGAGAGGAAGAGTCTCAGGGAGGAGGGATTTCATTTGGTTCATGGTTTCAGGGGCTTTAGCCCATGGTCTCTTTGGGAATATGGTGACGTAGAGAGGGGTAGTACAACAGTGGTGAGCATCCCATGGTGGCTAGGAAGCAGAGCAGGGATGGTGAGCCCCTGTCCCCACCCCAGACAATATACATCTACGAAACATGTCTGCAGTGGCCTGCTTGTTCAAGCAGGGTCCTCTGGCTAATTTCCACCACATTCCAGCAGTGTCAACAAAGTATGAGGACATCAGTAGATTAATCCAGTGGTGCAGGCAGAAGCCTCAAGCTTAGGTCACTTCCCTGAGTCCCCACTCTGACCCCACCACACTGGGGACCAAGCCTCCAACTCATTAGTTTCTTGCAAGACATTTTATAACAGTGCCTTTGCAACCACAGTCCATCTGATCTACAAAGCATAGCTTTTTGTTTCACATCAGCAGGATGGGGCACCTGGTGAGATTACTCTGTGCTCCTAATACCAGGCGTGGGATGCCTTGTCCTCTCACAGTGGGAGGGCTGAAGATCAAGAGCTTTTTACCCTCCGTTCTCAAGCCCTTTACTGTGGGCGCTAATCACATCGGCGAAGATGGTGCCCTCGTAAGCGTGATTTAATTGCCTCTCAAGAGGCCGTGTCTCTGTTGTACCTGGCATCAAATCTCCTCGATATGAGTGCAATGTCACGAAAGCAACAAGAACAGGTGGAGGAAAGTCTCGTCCATGTATCACTCGTAAGAAGGTTCATGATACTGCCTGGGGGAATGGTGAAGCCCTGTCAAGGGTTAAACATGTCATCGGCATACAGTACACAGCCAGAACTGAAGGTGGCCTCCACACAGATGTTCACAGCAGCATGAGCCTCAAAAGTTTAAAAAAGCAGAAGTAAGCCACACACTGATCCACAAGTATATAAACATGTGTGCCTTTTCGATTGAATACCCTTCATTTGTAGAAAAAGAGGGAAATCACAGAGAAGCGGAACTATTCTAAGAGTCAGAGGACCACACAAAGCAGCGTCTTCTGGACAAGGCAGGACCATGATCTAGTTGGCTTTCTATCACTGTAATAAAACACTGACCAAAAGCAACTTGAGTTTATTTCCACTTACGTCTTGTAGTCCATCACTGAGGGAAGTCAGGGCAGGAACTGGGAGGCAGGTACTGAAGCCAAGACCATGGAGCAGTGTGGCTTGCCAGCTTTCTCCCCATGACATGCTCAGCCAGCTTTCTAACACAACCCAGAACCACTAGTCCAGGGGTGACACCGCCCATAGGTAGCTGGTGCTGCTCACATCAACCATAAAGTAAGACAATACCCCACCCCCCACACACACACACAAGCCAATCTGATGGAGGCATTTTCTCAATTGAAGATATTTTTTTCCCAGGTGACTCTAGTTTGTGTCAAGTACAAACAAACAAACCCCAGCCAACAGACTCCATTAAGTTGCTTTGATCAGGCCATTTCTTCGCAGCAAGCGGGAAAGTGATGAAGACATTCAGCATTTGAGAAATGCTTTGCTCAGAACTGTAATTCAGGGTTAATTTGGCCTGTGTCTTGTTAGTGCACACATGTATTTCTTCTACCCCACTCTGGGCTCTTGTTAGCTCTAGCACCTACACTCCCCAAGGTTCGTGGCAAAGCCCAGAAGAAAGAACACATTATGTTGCGATATTTGGTACGGATGATGGTACCAACCACAGGTGGTCCTCGGAAGTGTCTGGGTTAAGTCACTGGCCCCTTTGCCTGCAAGCCTCAAAGCTGGATGCTTGCACTCTCGATAGGGAAAACAGCTTAGGAAACTTCCCACAGCCGACATAAAATTACCATATTGTAGCCACCCTAGAAAATCAGTAAAAGCTAGCCCCTCCTTCACCCCTCTTTTTTTTTGTAAGCTGCTTGGTTCTCTCCTTGGCCAGTTTTGGCTCCCTTCTGCTTGCAAGCTGAAGCCCTAATTAAAGAGCATTGCCAGTCTTGTTCACAACATTTGGCTTCGCCTTGTTTCCATTGTTTCTGTGCCAAAAGATCCTGTCTCTGCCCCGGATCTCACTGCCAGATTTCAATAACGGCCACAGGAAGCAGACGGAAAACAATTGTGGACGAAGAAGATTCACGGTGCATCGTCGGCACACGGGACCTAATTGGGGCATGAGAAACCTACACATGGCAGCCGACTGCTCATTATCCTCAGACACATGTGGAACCTTTTCAAAATTTACCCATATTTTGGCCATAAAAGAACTCTTAATAAACTTCAAAGGATGTCACGTGTAAAGAACCCAGTGCAAGGTAATTAGGTTCAAGAATCAGGGAAAAGGTAGCTATGAATTAAAAATGCTCATTTCAATAATCTACAGGTCACAGAAAGGAACGCCATGCAAATGAGAAGATATTTTGTCTTGAGTGGAAAATAGAAACAAGAACTTCCAAGCATGTGGGAGGCAGGCAGCGCCGAGAACACCCGAGCCGTGAATATTAAGAAATAACCGGGGCTGAAAATTAATGAGCTAAGCATCCAGTTCACACACCTAAAAGAACTAAAAGAAGCAAAAATACCAGAGGAAATCAAGTAATAAAGATGAACCCAGAAATTAATGAAACAGGGAGGTGGGGGAATGTGAGAAATTAATGAAATTAGAAATTAATTCTCTGAAAAGTCCCAGAGGATGAGAGTTGACTTGTCTGAGCCTGTTTCCCTGGAGACCAGTCTCTCAGCATGAGAGCTGGCCTCATGCACACCTCAGTGACAGCCAGATGGAGCCCAGGGTTTGAGACAAGGCTTCCTAGCAGCTGTAAGGCTTAGAGCCAGACCCTGCCTGGCACCTGGCAAGTGCTCATGGGAGAACACAGCAGAATCAAGCCCTTGACCAGGACAGAGGAGGACCATAATTTCCTAGCATCACAGCATCCTAGCCCGGCAGGTCGCGCTGGAAAGTCCCTGTGTAACCTCAGATGCCTAGGCAGGCTAGACCTTTGTGAGTAGCCTGTGTTAGTCATATGGATGGCTGCTCTTTCATGAAACACCCCTTCGTACTAATGTACACTCGGCATCAAAGTGATCCTGCACCTCGCTTGCATGACCCAATCGTGGAGAAACCTCTGGGATATTGGTCATGGGGGAGAGAGAGAGAGAGACAGAAAGAGAGAGAGACAGAGAGAGAGACAGAGAAACAGACAGGGAGGGGAGAAGGGAGGGAGGAGAGAGAGACACAGACAGACACACACACACAGACAGAGGGGGGAAGGAGGGAGGGAGAGAGGGAGGAAGAGAGAGAGTGTGAGAGACAGACAGACAGGCAGGCAGACAGACAGAGACCTAGAAACAGACAGAAAGGGGGAAGGAGGGAGGGACAGGAAGAGAGAGAGAGAGAGAAGAGAGAGAGAGAGAGAGAGAGAGAACGAGCAGAAACTGAACTGGAAGGGAAAGGCTAACGCTGTGAACCCTGAAGACCCCCGCAAAGCCAGAGAGATGATGTGCTAGGCTGAGCAGTGGTCTTTGAGGAAACCCAGGGCCTCACTCCAGGAGCCTTCGAGTGCTACAGGACAAAAAGCTTGCAGGAAGCTGAGCCTCTGGAAGTGAGGAGAGGAGATAACCTGCACTGTCTGGTGACCAGTGATGTCATCACAAGGGTCCCTGAAGCAGAGAAGGGGATTTGGCAGTAGAAGAGGAGGATGTGTGTGATAGGGGGCCAAGCTTGAGGTGATCACTTGGAGATGAGAGAGACACAGGCTAAGGGATGCTGGGAGGCCCTGGGGGCTGGAAAAGGCAAGGAGAAGATTCTACTGTCCAGCCCTGATGGCATGCTGATTCAGTCCAGTGTAACCCATTTTGGCCTCTGCCTCCTACAGTGTTGGAGGGAGTAGATGAGGGTGTCAGCTATGGAAAGACATGGAGCTTTAAGAGTTGGGGCCAGTGAAGGGTCTTGGGTCTTTAGAAATATGTCCTAGAAGGTGGTGTGGTACAGCAGACTCTTTTTCTTCCTGTCTCTTTCGCTTCCTGCAGCAAAGTGGTCAGTCTCCCACTCGACCTCCAGGAGGCCGTGTTGTCTCTGCACAAGCCAAAATCAGTGATCCCACACACCGCTCTTGGAAGTTTTCAAAACAATAAGCCGGAACAAACCTTTTCCTCTCCTTAAGTTGGCTATCTCAGGTCTTTTGTTACAGTAACGGAAAGCGGACTAACACAGACTGTAAGGGAGTAAGTTTTGCTGTGTTTTAAAAACTGTGTATCTGTATACGTGCAAGCATGCATGGGCGGCAGGGTCAGAGGACCAGTCTCAAGATTCAGTACTTTGTTGTTTCTGCTATGCTTTGTACCCCACTTCTAGGCAATTCTCCTGTCTCCACCTTCCTATCTCCCTGAGGAATGCTGGGGTTCCGGATACATACCACCTCATCTGGTTTGTTTACATGAGTCTGGCTGTTAATTCAGGTTGTGAGGCTTCAATGGCAAGCATTTCTGCTACTTTGAGGAGGAGTTATCTGGGAGAAGGGTGTCCCTTTGTGTGGGGGTGGGGAGAATCATACATGTGTGTGAAGATCAGAGGACATCTTGCAGGACTCAGTTGTCTCCTTCCACCATGTGAGTGCCGGGCACAAACTCAGGCTCTCAGGCTTGGCAGCAAGCCCCTTTATACACTGCATGGCATTATCTCACAGGCTCATGGCCGCCACTCCAGGAGGGTGTTAGTACTGTAGTTAGTGCTGTCTAGATGACGATTCCTTCTGGATTTCCACATCCACCCTCTTCTTTGCGACAAAGCTGTCTTACTGTGCGGGGCTCATTCTCCAGCTCCAGGCTTTCTATCTGTAGTGTCTAGTGCGGGGCTCATTCTCCCAGCTCCAGGCTTTCTATCTGTAGTGTCTAGTGCGGGGCTCATTCTCCAGCTCCAGGCTTTCTATCTGTAGTGTCTTCACCATCCAATTTCTCCTATTAGGTCCCACCTGAGCATACCGAGCTTCTTCTACCAGACTCTTTCAAGCAACGGGGAATTAGGTCTTTTTTCCGACCTACTTTGCCTACGGACATTTAAGCTGGTGCCTCTGGGCTGTACCTGGTAACACTGTTGCCTTCTGTGAGCCTTTGGTTGCCGATTTAACTTTCCTGCTCTCTCTTCCGTTTTGTTTTCTCTGTTTTATCATCCCTGCATCTGGAAGACCCTAGAGTATTCCTTAGAATCAGGTTTGATCTGCCTGATGGAGATTTGCACGTTCCTTGTTGAGTAGCGTTTTAAAGTATATACTGTGGGTTTCACCTACCAAGCTCATTGTCCACTCACCTTTTAGAATAAAATAGGGACCCTTACCCCCTTTTCATTTGCTCCACTCTTTTGTTTAGAATATAACTGTCCTAAATACATCGGTATCTATCAAGAACCACACAGACAGCAGGAAAGATTTTACTTTATCCCTGGACACATTTTAGGACAGTTGAGAAAAGTCTCATTCCCTGGGTTTACTCAGCATTGAGAGCTACCGAGGCTCTTCTGTCCTGCTGAACTTCAGGGTCCCTTGACTTTGATTCTGTTTATCTTCCTTCACTTGAGAATGACTACATTGCCCTTTTATTCCTAAGGAATATTTTTGCTAGGTATAGAATTCCCAGCTGTCAAAACTGTCGAGAATCTCAGTGCAGGGCTGGACAGCACCCAGGAGGATCTGCTCTTTCTGACAGCTTTGTCACCCAGGTGTGCCATTTCTTTCTTGCTGCCTTTGAGACGCCCACCCCTCCCCCCACCTCCCCCTGCACTCGTCTTTAGTTTATAGATGTTTGACTCTGTCTGATGTGTTGTGGTATACATTTCTTTGGACTTATCTTTGTTGGGATCAGTTCAACTATTGATATCTGTAGGTGTTTGTCTTTCACCAAATCTGGAAAGTTTCCATATGTATTTTTTCACAGTTTTCTAAAGGAGGGGAGATTTATCTTAGTCATTATTTCCAAGGTCAAATCCTTTTTTCAAACCCACATACTCTCTCTTCTCCTAAACTCCCAGTGGAAGGAATGCCGGATCTTTTGTTGTGCTTCCACAGGCCTTTGAGGACCATGCTTTTTGTTTTTTGTCTTGTTTTGGTTTGGTTTTTGTTGTTGTTGTTGTTGTTTTTGTTTGTTTGTTTTGTTTTAATGGGCCCCACTAGGTATCACTGGCTGTCCTGGAACTCACAATAAAGACCAGGCTGGTCTTGAACTCATATAGAATTGCCTGCCTCTGCCTCCCAAGTGCTGACATTAAAGGCCTGTACCACCATCCTGGCCCAGGTTCAGTTTTAATAGGCTACGTTTCCATGTGCAGACTGTGGGGACTGAGTCCGTGTGTCTGTCTATCGTGTTCTTCCCCAGACCTTTTCACTCTGCTGCTGAGACCATCCAGTAACTCTTTCTTTTGACTCTCACTCCAGTTCTATGATTTCCACCTGACTCTTCTTTACAGCATCTGTTCATTTGTGAGGGTCTTCTGTTTTTTTGTTGTTGTAATCACGGGGGTATGTTACCATGGCTACTGTGCAGTCCTTGCCAGATACTTCCAGTATCTGTATTGTCTTGATGTTTGAGCCTATTGATGTTCTTTTTTTATTTGAGATTTTCTTGGTTCTCAGCATGACATATGATGTTCTTTTTTTTTTTTTTTTTAAGATTTTTATAAAAACCATGTGTATATGGGGGAGGGTATGCACATGAGTGCAGTGCCTAAAGTGGTCAGAAGAGGGCAGCAGATCCCTGTGAGCTGGAGTTACAGCTGGTTGTGAGCCACCTGACATGGGGGCTGGGAACCAAGTTTAGTCTTCTGCAAGAGAAGCAAATTCTTCATTGCTGAGCCATCTCTTTAGGTTTCGCTAATCTAGTGTGTAGTATGTGTAGGGATGTTGGGCACTGAGCTTGCAGGAGCCAGAGGACCGACCTGTCAATCTTAGCTGGGAGAAGCCTTTACACACTGGCTGCCTCTGCCCTCCAGTGAAGAGGCGGGAGTAGCTAAACAGAGTCTTGCCGTTATTATTTTTTAGTTCTGTAACTTTAGAGCCATGCTTTCAATTCTCCCATTGTGCTTAGCTTCTGGTTCTTCTGTTTTGTCTGTGTTGTCTGCCAAGACAACTGCCAGAAGCTCCTTTCCCTATCGGCATCCCTCTAGTCTGCCCTCCTGTGTACATAGAAAATCTCTCATTGCTGTTGTCAGCCCATGGTGTGTCTCAGTGAGAATCTTTATGGATCGTGCTTGGACTTATTAATGGCAAGGAGTTTCTTCCTCTTGATTGACGCTGTTAGTTTTACAGCAAGACTCTGTTCAAGGAAGCCGCAGAGTGGGAGGTGCCTCCAGGGGAAGCATTTATTAATGGTGCTGGCAATATGACAAGAGGAGCAAAACCCCAGCCCGCCCAGGAAAAGCAAAAGGGCATTTCTGGTTTTCTTCTTTTTAAAAATTTTTTAGCCGGGCAGTGGTGGCGCACGCCTTTAATCCCAGCACTTGGGAGGCAGAGGCAGGCAGATTTCTGAGTTCGAGGCCAGCCTGGTCTACAGAGTGAGTTCCAGGACAGCCAGGGCTATACAGAGAAACCTGTCTCAAAAAACAAAAATCAAAAACAAAACAAAAAAAAATTTTTTTTATTTGTGTGGATGTTTTTACATGCGTGTATGTATGAATGGTTGTCTCTTCACAGTAACAAAACCCGAGCTAAGACAGACATTTTCTGGAAGATGGGAATAAATGTGATCCAGTCAGCTCAGTCAAGGACACCATCCATGTGGTCCTGGATGGTGAACTGTGAGTGTTTGGAAGTTACTTAAGGAACACTGGTAACTCGGGGTGGTACATCACCAGCAAGTCCTCTCCAGAAATTGCTCATTGTTTTTAAAACCTTGGGGAGGCCCGTGTGAACCCCATAAGCTGATAAACCTAAGCCTTGTAAGTCTGGGATGCTTCTTGAGCCTCCCTCCATCAGAGGTTCAGTCCATTATCATCACAGTGGGAAGCATGGCAGTATCCAGGCCAACTTAATGCTGGAGAAGGAGCTGAGAGTTCTGTCTTGATTAAAATGCAGCCAGGAGGGTCTCTTCTGCTCTGGGCGGAGCTTGAGCACAGCACCTCAGAGCCCACCCTGATAGTGATGCATTTCCTCTAACAAGGCCACACCCACTCCAACAAGGCCACACCTCCTAATACGCCATTCCCTGGATCAAGCATTTTCAAACCATCACAATGTCTCAAAACAGTTGAGCCATGAGAACCCAACAGTGTATATCTGTGTACATCAGCAGAAAACTCCTAAAGATGATCACTTCAAGTCTTAGCCCTGCTCAGTCTGCTTTCTCCTGTCCACTCCGTTGCCCCTTCTAGAGCCCTCTCTCCTTTCCTGTCCTTCCATTCCTCAAGACTTCACTCTGTGTATGGTTGTCCCGCTCCCCCTTCTTCTGTTTAAATGAACAAATGAGGACATGATCACTCCTAGGTTGAGCAGAATGTTTATTGTAGATATGAAAGAGCACACAGCCAGAGGCATCTGGAAGGGTCCAGACTGAACATGACCAGCAGATTGAACCAGCCACGAGAGGGAGGGAAGTGGGGAGAGCGAGAGGAAGAGAGAGAAACAAAGAGCGACAAAGGAGTAAGCAAAATGACTGGGTTATATAGGAATCCGAGAAGCTGGGAATGGGAAGCGAAGCCCAGACACTGGATTGGAGAGATTTAGGGCAGGAGGCGGGGTGAGAAGTGCTGGGAGGAGCCACAGATACCCAGTGAGACCTGTCCTGGGTTTCTTTGAGATCTAAAACGTTAAGTCTGTCTCTCTGTCGATTCCTTATTATTGGTTGTTGGTATTGCAGTGAAATTTAATTAATTTCTTCCGACGTGCTTGTTGGCTTGTCTACTCTACTTCTCTACATATGTATGTGTATAATTGTATACCTACTAATGTGCATGTGTGTGAGTGTGTGCAGGCATGTGCTTGCTATAGAGCATATGTGGAATTTTAAGGCTCCGTTCTCTCCTTTTACTCTGGGTGCTGATGGTGGAACACAGGTCATCAAGTTAGCCTTTGCCACCACAAACACTTTACCAGCTGAGCCATATCACCACCTTTAACATGCTTTTGTGTTTTTCTTTAAAGAATTTTTTATGTGCATGTGTGTGCCTGTGTAAGTTCATGTATACCACATGCATGAATGCCCACAGACCAGAAGAGGGGGTCAGATCTACAAGAACTGGATTTACAGGTAGTTGTGAGCCACTCGATATACCCATATCTTGGAATCCGTGATCTCTGCAAGAACAGTAAGTGTTCTTGACCATGGGGCCATCTCTCCAGCCCTTCCCCAACACCGATATTTCTACGTTTACTTTTAGCACCAAAACCAGCTTGAAGACTGTGCATTGTCCTGCTCCGCAGTCTCCACATCCGCGGGTTATTTGCGCTGCCTCTGGTTTCTTCCTATTGATTTATTCCCTTCTCTGTTGATTATCTGTGGTGATGGATTAGGTGTTGTATTTGAGAAAGTCTTCAAGGAAATACTTCAAGGCTCAGGTGGTTTTATCTTCCTCTAGGGAGAACTTTTGCACTTCTCCGGGTGTTTGGGGACACCAGCATTCAAGGCTAGTTTGATCTGCCCCTAGGGAATGTTAGTACCACCTTGAGCTGAGCTATGGAACAGGAAAGTCATTTTAGCACTCGTTACTTAACTACTTAACTGGAGTCCACCCTAAGTGTTGGGTGGAGAAGCTTGCTGTCATCCTTCCAGAACAGTTGCTCTCAGGGAGAAAGGAGCCCAGGCTGCGGACTTCACCTCCCTGGACTTCACTCTTATCTCAGATTTTACTCGCTACCTGTTTTCTCTTCGATGCTTCCAAGTCTATCTAGCCATGCCCTCCGTTTCACTGATACCACCATATCACTGAAACACCATGGAGCCCAGGTCTGAGATCTATTTTGCTGGAGCTCTGCTGGGTAATGGTCACAGTGGCTGCTCTCATGCTCTCCCATGACACCCTGGAGCCTTTTTTGAGCGAGCCACTCACTTCTTCCTCTCATGTCTTCTGAATCATGCACTTTGGCAAAGGGAGACCTCTTTTCTACCTGTACTCAGGGTTTGGAACAAAAGCTTGAAATATGCTAGAAAAATTCTGCTACCAGTCTGGAATATTCCATGGCCCGGGCCCATAGTTCAGGCGCTTGCTTGAATGAGAGTTAAGTATGATTGTGCCCTGTGTACGTGAGATATCGTTTAAGGAACATTAAAGAGTAAACTATAGTTTTTAATCTTTCATTGACTATTATTTAATTAATGTGCATAGGTGCCTTGCATGTGCAGACCATGGCACAGATGTAGAGGTCAGAGGCCGACTTTCACAAGTCAGTTCTCTTCCTACCATGTGGGCTCCAGGGACAGAACTCAGGTCATAGCCTTGTTGTCTGGTGTCTTTACCCACTGAGTCATCTGGCTTGCCCTCTAGTAATCTTTTTAAACAATAATAAAGCCAAGATTCGGAAGCATCTTCCCTGACTTGACCCAGGTTCTGCCATTTTCCTTGTTTGCTTCTCCAGTGACCTCCCAGGTCCCTTGAACTCCACACTCCCAGTGAGCACTGCGGCAGGTGCTGTGGCAGCCTCTTGTTTTATCCATGTAAGGCAATCGCCAAGAAAGAAGACAGAGCCTCATGTTGTCCTCTCACTGCAGTTGCCCTGGAGCCTTATTGCCTTTCCATCCCTAGTAACAGATGGGAGGTGGAGGGAGGGAGGACTGGATGACACAACACCACTGGCCTGTGGCTCTTCCCCACTGCTGAGCTGTGACTATGATTGGGATGGAGATTTAACAAGAAGTTAATGACTAAGAAAGAAGAAAAGACAGGATGCTGGCTTAAACCAGTAGCTTATCTTTAACCATAAATAAGCATCGTGGTTATAGTCTGATAAGTCTTGTCCACAAAGACAGAAAACAGACCAAACCAGGAGTCAGGATAGAAGAGATACGGTGGCTGCACAGCCTGAGAAAACATGCACACATAGTTTAACACTGACAGATTTTAAAATCTCCACCAAGTGGAAAACTTGTATTGAAGTCTCCCAGATGTCAGAAGTAGAGGTAGGCAATCTAGGATAAAAATGCCATCTGTCACCTCCATTACCTGAGTCAGAAATTGCAGTCAGTTGGGTGGGGTGAGGAGAGAGCCCCATGTAAGGTGAGTCTCCAAGGTGAGACAGCGGTGTGCTCAGCTGATGAGGAGCCCTGAACCACCACAGAGAGGCCCTGGAATCATGAGATTGAGAATTGGAGTCATGGCACCTGGAGGAATGAAGGAAGCCAGTCATTCCCAGGCTGAGAACACAGAGGCAGTCAGGCTGCCTGTTAAACAGAGTGCACATAAGGAGAAACAGGAGTCATCTTAGGGAGAATACACAAGCCTCAGGGTTCAGACTGAGATGAGACCAGTTTAAGAACACTGTCCCTCTTGGAAAAGAGTGAGCATGGGCCCAGGCATCCAAGTGTTTGTCATCTTAGCAGGGAATACGTGCACATGTGTGGTATGTGTATCTATGCTGGACAAGGGCTAAGAGATGCCAACAGTCGTCACATCCCAGGGATGATATTGCAGAGTGTTTGAGTCTGTCTTCTGTTGCTATAACAAAGTACTTGGGACTGGGTCATTTAAAAGGAAAGAGGTTGAACTCGTGGTTCTAGATGCTGGATAGTGCCAGAGGTAGCGTTGTGCTGTTTCAGCTCATAAAGAAATAAAGGTGGAAGGACAAACAGGTGTGTGGGGGAGGGACAAACAGAGCTGCTCTGCAACAGCCAGCTCTGGTGGTCACAAATCTGGTCCTGAAAGAACAGCATTAATCCCTTCTAATCTCCTCC
Source organism: Mastomys natalensis (assembly GCA_021653895.1). Lineage (NCBI taxonomy): Eukaryota > Metazoa > Chordata > Mammalia > Rodentia > Muridae > Mastomys > Mastomys natalensis. The sequence goes on from JAJTUV010000102.1 coordinate 1,243,516, forward strand.
AAAGAATCCACCATCTCCAGAGCACTGGGACACCAGCAACCAAAATCTGCCAGGAGCTTTGGTGGGAGTAAAAATAATTTTCAAACCAGCAGGAAGTTCAAGGGAGCAACAGCTCTTTACACATTTCACTCTGTATCTTTTTAGCATTGCTCGGATGCTTGATACGTATTGTGTATGGATTATTTGGTACTTAAGTAGTTTTAGTTAAAACTAAGAAGGACAATTTGTGTGTTAAAAGCATCACATTTTTCTCTATGTCAATGGAAGACCCTGCAATAATTCCACAGGATTTTCTTTTCACCCGAGAACATGAGCCACACCTCTAAATAGAACAAATCAATAAATGTCATTAAACGGTAAGCTCACAAAAAGTACCAAGTGGGCATAAATAGCAAGAGACATATTTGAAAAGCCACAGTAACGAGGGACAACTTGCAAATATTTAAAAGTGACAGCAGTATGAATCAAGAATAGCAGGAGTTATTTTCCCTTCTTTTCTTGTTTTTAAAATGCCAGAGGAGGCTTAGGATGTAGAATAGTCAAGACTGTCACTCCTAACCTAGCAACTACGATGCCACACTCTGTCAGCTCCCAGCTCATCATTTTCTTGAGCCATAGAGACCCCATGGATTCAAAAAGCAGTGAGTCCCAAGTCCCCTGAAAGAGAGGGGCAAGTGGTTCATTGGGACTGCACCACCTTCAGCTAACAGAGGTAAAGGGACTGCATAAAGACAGGGCTAGCATGGCAGTTGGCAGCCATCCTCAAAGTCTAGATGTGTTCCCTGGAACTGGGCACCATCACACATGAATTCTTTCCATAGTCTACTTGCTGCTCACCAGAAACAAGGAACATGCCACATTGTGTTGCCATTTTCTCTGAGTTGCTAAATTCCATCCTATAGGAAAACTCCTTAAGACTCAGGAAATCAACAACTTACAAGTCTCAGGAGGTCCCTGAAGCTGACAGATACACTAGACCTCTCCTTCCCCAAGGTCATATAAGCAGTAAGGGCTGCTGAGAAGAGGAGAGTCTCTGGCCTGTTGAGTTGCCTGAGAGTCATGCAGAGAGCTCCAGGGTTCCAACTTTCATGATCTGTCAGCTGTGCTGTGCTGGCTTTGATGATATATCTCTCTTTTGGTGGTTCTTGCTCCTGTAAGTAATCCTTGACTCACAATCTCACAAGTAACCCCAATAAGTCAGTAGTTTTCCAAGTTAGACTTCGGTGGTATCCTTGCTTTAGCTTGCTATAGGTTTACTATCTGAGGAGAGTAAATGTTTCCCCAGAAAAGTGTCACACAACAACCTGTGGAAGGAAGAAACTATTTAACTTCACCCAGGCTGTCTCAAAAAACTGAAACCAGATACCTGCCCTGGCTGCCTTTGGAGGCCAGCAAAGCCCTGGCCCACAAGCATCAATGAACCAATCACATTTGAGAACACATTGTAGAGGTCTGCGGAAGGAGTGCTCAGTCACCAAGTCAGACTCACTCCAACTGTTCAGGCCCTCTCCCCTGTCACTCAAAACTCAGTTCAACTCACTGTGTTAAGGGAACGAAAGAGAAAAATAGAATCATTCAGACAGTCTCAGAAAAACACAACTAAAAATAATTTTAAAGACCTTCAACAAGGAGGGAAGTCTGACAGACTGGAAATCTCTGAATCTGACACAGGACAACCACCGTTGACACCATCCCTGTGTTAAGATTCTAAGCATGTCCCATGGCAGGTGAGTGGGCAGAAAGGGGAGCACATATGACTGTACGGCAGTCATCTGGGAGCCCAGAAAGAAGAGGAGATGAAGGACACAAGAGAACACTAGAAATTCTCTCCTTCTCTCTCCCCTCCCCTCCCTCCTCCTTCCCTTCTACCTCTCCTCCCCTGTCTCCTCTTCCTCTCCTCTCCTCTCCTCTCCTCTCCTCTCTCTCCTCTCCTCTCCTCTCCTCTCCTCTCCTCTCCTCTCCTCTCCTCTTCTCCTTCCTTCCTCCCCTCCAACAGTTTTTCTCTTTAGATCAAGACCAAGCTCCTGCCTCCTCCTCCTGGATGCTGGGATTACAGGTGTGACTCTGTGCCTGACCGTAAGCTCTCTAACTCCCTTTACTCAGATAATACAGCTTCGGATGTAGAAAACCTGAAGGACCCAAGAATTGTGTGAGAACTAGTAAGTATACTCAGACAGGTCACAGAATGAAAGTGAATACGCACAGCTCTGGTGGGCAGGCAAGATGGCTCAGTAGGTAAAGGTGCTTGCCACTAAGCCTGGCACCCTGAGTTCAATCCCTGAGACCCATCTGGGCTCAGAAGGAGAGAACTTGGGGTATCCTTAGACACTAAAAAAATTCTTTAAATTAGCTTTCATTTTCTACAAGAGCAACAAATAAGAAGAAACTTCATGGCAGAAGAAACTTTTAAAAAAAAAAAATAATCCATCTACCATAACATTCAAGAAACAAAATCCTTAGGAAACCATTTACAGAAGGGTTGAGGGAATATTAACTAAAAACTAGGAAACGTCGCTGGCAGAAATTAAAGCCCTAAACAAAATGAGAGATGCTGCCTTCATTTAGCCGAAGACTGGTTCTCACTTAAGCGTTAGTTCTAAATGACTGTTCTGTTCAATGTCTTCCTGCCATGGTCCCAAAAGACTTTTTTGTGGAAATTGATGGAACCGGTCTAAAACTTAACTGGAGCTGCAAAGAGCCTAAAAATAGCAGCATCATGAGATGCTTTCTGAGAACAGAAGTGTTCTAGAGAGCGTTTCAAATGTGGCCTTCGTACCCAGGGAGCTAAGTCTTTAGTTTTACTTAATTTTAATAAATTAAATTCCAGTCTCCACATGCCTCCAGTGACTGGCTGTATTAAAGAATGCAGACCAGAATTCCAAAAGAGCTCAGAGCTGGGTCTGCAGTCCAGAGTGCCAAGCTTACAGCGCGATTGCGATGCTCCAGTCCACACAGGACAGGGGTGAAGAGGGACACAGACTGCATGCAGTCATCTGAGTTGGATGATGTCACCCAGGCTGAAGACACAAGAAGTCCCTCAATGAGGGGATTGACACATCCTTCTATACAGGAGCTAATCCAAGTCAACCCACCTCACGTCATACACAAAAAGCTCAGTTGAGATGAGGCATGAACCTACAAGTGAATATTAAACCTTACATATGGGAGGCAGAGAGAGGGCTCAGGAGTTAAGACTGCTTCCTGATCTTTCAGAGTACCCAAGTTCGAATCCTATCACCCAAGCCAGACAGCTCACAACTGCCTGTAACTCTTAGGAGATCCAATGACCTCTTCTGGCCTCTCTGCACACATGTACACATAAACACACAGAGACACATAAATAAATATAGATATTTAGAAAATAACAAAACTATATTCTAGAAGGTATCAGAGAGTATTTTTTTTTTTTTTTTTTTTTTTTTTTTGTTTTTCGAGACAGGGTTTCTCTGTGTAGCCTGGCTGTCCTGGAACTCACTCTGTAGACCAGGCTGGCCTCGAACTCAGAAATCCACCTGCCTCTGCCTCCCAAGTGCTGGGATTAAAGGCGTGCGCCACCACTGCCCGGCTGAGAGTATTCTTTGTTCCTGGATATTGACAAAACTATTGAGTATGGGATGGGCCCTGGAGAAATTTCTGGATGCTTATGTTCTTCTGTTGATCAGGGCCTGGAATACTGGTACATTTCTAACTGAAGGATTTCTCTATGGGTGAGTTAGTAATCCCAGAATTATAAAGAACTACTAACAGGTATTGAGCTGTAGTCAGTAAGTTACATGTTATAGGGCAGGGGTTCTCAACCTTCCTAATGCTCTTGGAGCCAAGGGGACCAACATCTTTGTCTTTCTTTAGCACAGATGAAGCCATGGGGCAGCAAGGCAGATGGAGTGGAGTGTTCATGTATGAACAAAGCAGAGCCCACACAAAATGGCGCAACCACACTCATAACCAGTCATATACCATGAATCCTAAATCTGATGTCTCCATACCCCAATCCAAGGCTCGAGAAACATTCCAGAAGAGAGAGCAGAAAGAACAGGAAAGCCAGAATGGACTGTTTCCTGAATTCACAGCAGGTGGGATGACTTCAAGAGAGCCTTATCTTGAGCCTCTGACACTCCATCACATTTAGGGAAAAGGCTCACCAGTATCCAACAGCTAAATGGAAGTTGATGTCTGAATGGGGAAGGATGTTTTCTCCAGTTTGTGTAGCTACTTGCAAGATGCTCTTAAACCTATAAGGACCCCTCACCCATGTTCCCATAAGAAACCCTAATGAATCCCATTGGGTGACAAAAAGGAATGAATAAAAGAGAGTAGAAAGGGGTCGGGGTTGGGAAGAGAAGGGATCAGCAGGTGGGGGGTGGGAATATAATCAAAGCCCTTTATACACACGTAGGAGATGTAATGAAACCCATTGCTATGTACACTGGTACTTGCTGATGTAAAGGGCTGGGACTAGTGCAGCCCCTGGGATAGGGAGGTACGTCATAGGGAGCTGAGCATCCCTCAGCTGTAACCAGGGATGCTAGTCCCAGCAGCGCATCTGGGAGATGCACATGTGTGTACCCACTTGGGCCACAGCAGATGCAGTCCTAGCAACTTCACTCTGGGTTGATCAAATGGCACTGCCCACCTAGAGCAGAATGAAGTCGGGAAAGGGATGCTTTGGGGAATATGGGGGAGAGCTTGAGGCGAGGAAACAGGAAGGTATGTGATCCTATTTCATTGTGGATGACAAGAAATTCTCACGAATGAATAAAAACTGTTTTAAAAGAGATTTAAACAACTGTAATACAGTATTTTTAAAAAGATGACTGTCAAATTAAACAAAAATTATGGTGGCTGATAGACCACGATAGCACATCTATGGGCTGGAGCCTTCAAAGCAGCGAGTGAGCACTCCTGGACGCTGCCATCCACGCTCTTAGATCCCACACACAGGAAGTAGAAGGGTCAATGCTGACCTAGCTCCAATCTCCAATGCAACAACCAAGGTGCCACTTACTAAGCAGGGTGGGGAGAGGTTGGCCTGCTGGACAGGCACCTGGAGCTTTCTGCATGATATAAAGACTCTGTATTGAAGTTGCAGTTGTTGTCACATTATGTAGGAGCACATATCTGTCACCACACACACACACACACACACACACACACACACACACTGTACATGTCAGTTCTGAGAACTTCACAGTGTGTAAATTCCAATTTAATTTTTTTAAAGAAAAAAACCAAAACCCTTATATTACCAACCGGGGAGGAATAGCAACAGGGACCATTTACCTCCTTGTAACAGCATATTGCGAATTCATTATCTTTTTAAAGTAATGTTTTAAACAACAGTAAAATAAATGTGTATGTTACAGAATCCATTTTATAAGAGTATAAAAACCGATACATTCAGTAGCTGGAGAGATAGCTCAGTGGTTAGGAACACTGAAAGCTCCTTCAGTGGATCCAAGATCAATTCCCAGCACCTAATGGCTGCTCACAACCATCTGGAACTCCACTTTGAGGGGATCCAACACCCATAAATCTAGCTCTGGGGTAACCAAAACCCTCTCCTGGCCGCTGAGAATACTGTATGCATTGTGGTGCACATACAAACCCAAGCACACACTCAACATACACTAATAAAAACTAAATAAATCTTCAAAACATTTCAATGGTGTACCCAGAACATCCCTAAGCTGGAAAACATGATTTACTTGTGCCTAAGTCACTATGTGCCTAGATTATTTTAATAGCTTTGCCTAACTGGAATACACCCCCAAGTTCTCAGCCCTAGCAGCTGCACAGGCCTCTGCGTTGGTGTCAGGCCTTCAGGGCATGTCTGAAACCTGCTGCTTGCACTCTGCAGCTGGGACCCTCCCTGCTCCTGGGCATCCTTGGTTTAAGATGGAGCAGAGATGGTGGTTGGTGTCTCAGAAGCCCTGTGAGTACTGTGTATAGTAACGATGACACCTAGACAAGTCCAGGAGTCAGATCAACTATATATAGTATAGGGGAGAGGGAAGGGTAGCAGTATCAGGGATGGACAAAGGTCATTGGCTGAAGGCTTAAGGTGCCAAGAGACCTCATTTGCATGGATTAGCATTTCAGGATTCTCAGGTGCTAGCTGTATGATTCTAATCGGAAGAAAGGAAGTTAACCCTGTAATCTTAACCAAGGCTATGTGATAGTCTGCAGGTGGAAGAGTGTGGAGGATTTAAACTCACAAGTTAGAAAAGGGGAAGCCCTGCCAATGAAGGGCGTCCTCCATATTGCATGGACCTCAGAAGGCTATCTGGTCAATAGTAGACTTCGACCTTCGTTAGCAGGGCAACATGCAGCCACTTCCCTCACACATTGGTGAACAGACTTGCTCCAGAAAAGAGTCATCTGTGAGATCCAGGCCTGGGAGGGGACTGCTCCCCTTCAGCTTTCAGAAAGATGCCAGCATTCAGCAGGAGCTTGGCACACCTGTGTTGCTGGGACCATTTCTCACTCAGACCCTGGAACTCCTTCCAAACAGTCTGGGCGGCTAGCACAGCAAGTATGGTACCACTCTGCCATGCTGCTTTCCTGCCCTTAAGCCCCTTCCTCCCTGAACCAGAGGAACACACTGTTCCTCTGCTGCGGTCAGTAACTCACAACTCCTGAATTACCAAGTAGATTATTCATAGCTGGTTTACGGAGGATGTTGCAGTAATTATTTAAAATCAGCCGCTGGTCAAGCCGACTGACTAAGCTATGGCGGCTCTGCCTAGCTCAGCCGCCATGTTTCTCGGCCAGAGGCCATGTGTACACCTCAGCTAGAAACGGCCCGCCAGAAACACCAGCCCTGCCACCCACGAGATGTCAGCGTGGAAGATTGGCCAATCTTCCACACTGTCTCCGAAAGGCTGAGCATTGCCCAGACCATCCTGCCATCCACTCGGGCCCAGTAGGAAAATGAGACTCTAATGCTTAAATTATCCAAAAGCTTATCTATTTGGTAATGATCAATAACAAGATGCCCATACAATCAGAAGTGTAACCCAATACCCAACCTAGATATACCAACTACCGTTGACTGCTACAGACAAGTGAACATCCACCTCCATGTTCCTTCTCTCTCTCTCTCTCTCTCTCTCCTCTCTCTCTCTCTCATTCCTTCTCTCCTAGCTCCTCCTCTTCCTTCTCCTCCTCTCCTCCTTACTCCTCCTCTTCCTCTCCTTACTCCTGCCACCTTAGCTCCTCCTACAGGAGGAAGCTCAATTCAATGGGAACATATAGAAGGAAACCCAGTCCAAATGAGGTCTGTGGCTTCTGTCCCCTGCCGACTCTAAGGTTCTGTGTTACTTCTATCTCTAGAGCAGTCTTGTAGTGTTTAATACCTGCTTATGATCAACTTAAATGCAATAGAGAGTGTGGCTGGGTCTCTGGGGCCTAGCAGGGCTATGGTGTCCCTCTCCTGATGCTACCTCATGCTTTTCTTTACAGGGCCACATTCACTCAGGAGTGGGGATCAGCTCAGAGGAAGGGGGTCATCAGCAAGGATTCCTGTTGGGAAGAGATAGCAGCTTCTTCTGCTGTTTCCATAGCTCAAGACATCCAAGGGCACCTTGAGCCTCCCAGGCCAACTGGTCTCTAACACTGTCCCACCCCAGTGCTTTGACACCTGCTTTCCCATGTGATCTGATTTGGAATCTTCTGCAGTATGGTGGTCCCTCGTTTCAAATACCTTCCTCAGGGTAGCAGACATTTTGAAAAATGGGAAGTAGAAGGTCAATTAGAAACCAGGAAGGGACCAAAACATCCTGTGCCCTTCTCAGAGGTACCTTAGACTCATGTGTTATACACTAGCAGTGACAGACAGCCTGGAGAGACCTCTGCATCAGTAGGACGATGCCAACACAGGAGGGGACACAGGCTGCTGCCAATGTAATAAGAGGAGAAAAGCCCACTGCAAAATGTTGCCATTGTCTTAGTTAGGGTCATTATTGCTGTGATGAAACACCATGACCAAAGCAACTTGGGGAGGAAAGGGTATTCTTGGCTCATATGTCCTTATCACTGTTCATCATAGAAAGAAGTCAGGACAGGAAGTCAAGTATGGTAGGAACCCGGAGGCAGGACCTAGTGCAGAGGTCACGGAAGAGTCTCGCTTACTGGCTTCCCATAGCTTACTCAGCCTGCTTTCTTATAGAACCCAGGACCACCAGCCCTAAGACGGCCCCATCCACAATAGGCTGAGCCCTTCCCCATCAACCACTAACTAAGAAAACACCCTATAGGTCTGCCTACAACTGGGTCTTATGGAGGCATTTTCTTAATTGAGGTTTCCTCCTCTCAGATGACTTTAGCTTGTGTCAAGTTGACGTAAAACTATTCAGCATAGCCATCATAGGAAACTCCACTCTCCACAGAGATGTGAGTCTAGGAAAAACCCTAAGAGTCAGGTTTAGAAATTGAAGAAGCACTGAGATTTCAGGATGGTGTCATCTAGCTCAGGTTTATTTGATGAGGTCCTCCATATTTGTCACTTTTCCGTTGCTTGATAAAATGCCCCAACTAAAAGCAGCTCATTGTGGAAAAGGAGAGAGCAGGCAGCTGAAGCTGGGAGCTGACAGATCACATCTTCCCCCACCAGCAGGAAGCAAAGAGAGCAAACCGGAAGGGGTGGGGCTATAAGCCCTCAAAGCCCACCCCCGCTGATGTACTTCCTTCATCAAGTCCGCACCTCATAAAAGTCCCATAACGTCCCAAATAGCGCAACACACCAAGTCCAAGAGTTCAAATACTTGAGCCTACAATGACTTTACTCTCTCAAACCACCATAGTGTATCAGACTATGGTTTAAACAACAAACATTTGTGTTTAAACACTGTGACAATAAGGTATGGTTTTTTTTTTTCTTTTTAATATTTTTTTTATGTGCATTGGTGTGAGGGTGCAGATCCCTTAGAACTACATTAGAACAGACATTGTGAGCTGCCATGTGGGTGCTGGGAAGTGATCCTGGGTCCTTTGAAAGAGCAGGCAATGCTATTAACCACCAAGCCACCTTTCCAGCCCTCCAGGGTGCAGAGCTTCACATCTGAGTTTGAGGACACACTTTCAGTCTACTGGAGAGAGCAGTATTTAGTAACACTATTGAGGAACCTATTCAGGAGAAGGGGCTCCTGCTGTCCAGGGGATGCTGATCACCACAAACTGGAAGTGCTACAGTCTGTGGATGGTCTGAGAAACTGTGCTCCCCGTGTTATCAGCGGGACTGCAACGCTGATCTCTGAGCCTGCGAACACAGTCCTGTTGACAAGGGAGAGAGTGTTCCCAGGAAGACTAGCTACTAGGGTTGTTACAGCATGGCTCGGTGATAAAGGAAATTGAAAACAAGTTACATTTGCAAAGGAAAGGGAATGTTTAATCCACGTAGCTAGTTCAGGGAATGAAATGTTATGTATCATAATTTTCAAAGACAATGTCCTGTCTTCTCCAAGGCGGGTTCGCCTCACCTGTTAAGTGGGTCAAGAGGAATACGGACAGATGATCCCACCTTGTAAAGTAGGACAGAGTGAGCATGGGGTATTGCGGGCTTCCCCAGAGTGCTAGGCAGACGGCTGCTCTGGCATGGGCTATGTGATCGGAGAGCCGCCATATTTTCATCTGCGGCATGATCACAGCTGCCTTGAGCAGGCTAAGCACTGGGGACACTGTTGGCAGAACCTCTGCCTTTGAGATGCACCATTTTGTGGAAAAGACCCAAGTTCAGTGGCAACATAAAATATTTGACAGATGAAAGGCTGGGGGAGGGGTTGCCAGGAAGAGCCTAATCAGGTCAGGAGGAGTTCCAACAGTAGCCTTGAATCTGTGTCAGTGTCCTTGGAATGAGAACAAGATGGGCTATCCAGGCCTGAGAGGCAGGAGAGGACCTAGGCTGGTCTAACAACTGGTCAGTGTCAGACTTGGGCAGTGGGCAGGTGTGGGCTGAAGACAGGAGGGTTGACACAATTTCTGCTGCCTTGGGGACAAGATGGACAGACAATAGATAAGTCAAAACCGTCAGAGTCCACTAGGCCAAGTGGAGGAGCCTAGAGGAGGCACCATGAGTCACATGGTCACTGGTCCCTTCATCTCATCAGCATGCAGTGGGTTTCCTCAGAGGCTGATCACAGTGTCACAAAGACTAGGGACAAAGAGCAACCTGAGCCTCCTGCTATCCCGTGGAAATCCAAGATGGAGCCAGGCTATTATTTTGTTTAGAAGTTAAGTTCCCGTTAAAATATAGCACTTGGGCTTACAGGTCCTTGGTTTCCTTTTATGGGTTAAATGACATTTGAAAACTGTGATATGGTATGAGCTGAAAAGCCTACATGTGTCAAGGGTCCTGGAGCCAGAAAGATGATCTGAGTAATACAGCTGCCATGGGATGGGCTATGTGACATGGGCACCCGTCACACTTCGCGTTCTAGGACTGCACCCACTCTGTGTAGGTCATGCTCTGGGCTAGGGACCAGAGACACAGCTGGCAATACCACCCTCCCAGACAGTGTAAGAACTGCACTGCTTGAAGTCTAAACACTGTAACAGGGACCCTTCTACCACACCTGGGCCCCAAGGCGCTGCTGTGTCCCAGATAGCCTTCCTGTCCTAGGCAGCAGCCTGGCAGAGCCGGGCAGTGCTTGCCTCTGTGCCCCAGCTTTAATCACACCCAAAGCAAAACCCAGAGACACTTAGAGCAGATACAACACACACCAGGTTAGTATCTTTAATTACATATGGAGCTCTTACAAACTGGTCAGGCTGTCAATGGAGCAAAGAGGAAATGTAGTCAATTGATGTAAAACGACTCACAGCGAGCTAGGATGGAAAGATGCAACTACAACACGGTGCTGCTGTCCTCATCAAGTCAGGAATACTCGGCCCTGGGAGAAGACCCCAGATCAGGAACACTTCCCCTTGCTGGTGGCAGTGCAATGGACACAGAAACTTCTGGAACCGTTTTGTCTGTAGTAGTAAAAGTCTCAGAGGCCCCGTGTTCACTAATCCAATAATCCCACCCTAGAGAATCTATCTCAAGGAAGTACCTTTGGTTCCTTCCTTGGAGGAAAACCTGACACTGTCACTATCTGACAGTGCCAACACTGTCCCTCTGCCTGAGGGAGAGTTCACAGTCATTCAGGGTAAGGTGGGTGGCACATGGAAACAGTGTTATCATATGCACACAGTGGAGGTCCACAGGCAGCACCACGGCTTATATAAGAGGAAAGAAAGCTGAGGCCGGGGACAGGAAGGAAACATCAAAACACTGAATTTGACCATTTTCTTTCCCCTCCCTGGTCCCCTAAATGTCCTGGTATGCTGCTGTGGAGAATGGGACACTGTTGATGGCACTGGGTAGAGACTTCTCTCTTTTGCTCTACTCTCTGTGCTGCACTGGCTGCCACCAAGTCCAACAGGAGGTCCTAGAGAGATGCCAAAGGTGAGGACCTCCCAGACACTGGAAGCTTGCTTGCTAGCCCAAGCTCCAGCCCTCACTGCCTAATCTGAGCATCTTTCATGGTGTCTATCAGAGCTCCTGATGGACATCTCCCAGGCAAAGGGCCACAGAATGGTCTGAGCACTCAGGCTACACAGCCGAGCATCTGCCGCCCAACACCCTGTCCCCAGTGTGTCCCAGCTAAGCCCAGGCTTGCTCCCTAAGTCACCCTATGCCTATGCCAGCTTCTCCACCGCCATTCACTCCCCCTGCAAGCTGATGCCCAGGGCATGCTCATCCAGTAGTGGCTCTGTCCTCTCAGTAACAAGCACCTGTCTCAGGCTGAGCAAGATGCACTAACACAGAGCACACACACCTTGTCACTTACTTAGCCGGGATAAGGAGATGGGTCTTTGCTGTTTCCTCAAAGTCACTGAATGCTTTGGGACATGGAGATAATCCCAAGGTCACCGTAAACACTGGGTTGGGAAGTCACCCAAATGCCAGGTCCCACTGTCAATTAGATGCTGAATGCAGTGAGGCCCTGCTTACCAGATGGGTGTCACAGAGTCTGGAGAGCAGGCACAGTACTGCTGCGACCGTCAATGTGGAGCCACACGACTCCTTCACACACCAACTCCTCCATTGCCCTCTCCTTGTTCTCCTCTGAGCTCAAGAAACTAGAACCTTAAGATATGTACAAAGCCTCCCCTCCCCCTCTTCCTCAGCTTTGAAGCCAGTTATCACAGTCTCCCTCTGGAGCTGCATGGGCCCTGTACCTTGTCGTTTTGACTGGGGACTAACCGTGCCCCCAACGACAGTCACGATGGGCTCCTCAGCAACAGATCCCAAGTGGCTCTTCAAGGTCCAGAGTAGAGGGCAAGCCTCAACCCTCTCTCATGTGCTCCAGGCTCCAAGCCACAGAGAGCTATTGAGATGGTCCTAAAACCATGGCGTCACCACCCCATTCCCATAAACATAAGCATCAAGAAACAAAGCAGTCTCTAAGACAACGCCACCAGAGCAGCAGTAGGGACCCACTGAGGCAGAGTGGCCCAGGTGGGTCAGACCAGATGCAAAGGAAGGTAATAAGCCACACCTGGAGACAGGCAGCCTGCGTGGCTCTGACTCGGGCGGCTTGGGCTCCAGTATCTACTCAGGGCTCTGAAGCAGAACCTAATACAGCCAGCACCCAGTGGTCCGAGGAGCCAGGGCAGGTCACCTGCGTCCCCGGTGGGTGGGTCTCTAACCCCAACTTGGAAGGCCACAAAGAAACCTTCCAGTTGTCACCTGCCTCCACAGACACCTCCTCCCTACCCCCCATTTTTCTGGTGCAGCTGTCGCTTCACCTGGGGATGCCTCTACCGGAAGGTCATGCATTGAGACTCAGCTGCTGGGGAGAGGTGAGTACTCTCAATGGAACCTGGGGAGCCTTCCACCTGCTTATAGCACCATGGTGCCAGCGGGGTGCCTTGGCTGTTCAGGGAGGCTGCTAGGCTAACAGAGTTAACAAGAAGCAGGTGGCTGTGGGCTGTGAGCCCATCGAGCATCGAAGACTCCTGGCCTTGCAAAGGTGGCTGCGTTGGTTACAGTCAGTCACTTTTCCCAGTGACAGAGGAAGTCTCTGGAAGAGGTCAGGTTCCAGGCCCCAGCCTCTAGGATCCCAAGAGGAGAGAGATGTCTTTCCATGGGTGCAGAGGCGGTTGTTGTTGTTGTTGTTGTTTTGGTCAAGCCAAGACCATGCAGAGGAGGGCAGGAAAACCCAGGAGAGGCACCCATCTCCCCGTGAGGGGCCAGGTGGGTATGTAAACAGTTCATTTGGCATTGGAATGACAGATAATGTCATTGTCCAGAGGCTTGGCTGAGTCTGAGTACGATCATGAGGTCATCCTCCTGTGAGGCTCTGCTCCAGGGACATGTGTCATCATGAGAACCAAAACAGTCAGCCACTCTTCGCCAGTTCTTCAGACTGGGGCAGCAAGAAGCCAACGCGCCCTACTAAAGATGCTCAGTCTCCCAGAGGAACTGGTCCCCAGTCTTTTGTTCTCTGACAAAGGCTAGAAGTTAGGCCCACGAACACAGACGGTATGTTGTGTAGGTTCCTTGGATGCCTAGAGACGGTGTGGGTGGCTGAAAGGTTGAGGTGAAAGCCACACGGCACCTGGGTGGAAAGGGGAAGTCTGTAGCTAGACAAGGCCCACCATGGAGCCACATGGGCAGGAATGAGTGGACACCTGTGAGCCTCTCCCTGGAAATCCAGGCAGCAAATGGGGTCCCCAGGGTCCCCCTCAGTCTGCAAGAGCTGAGACATGAATGTTAGGAATCTGCTGCCTGTGGTCCCAGGTCCAAAATTAACTTGGCAGATGAATGCTGAATTTCCTTAGTGCCATGAGAACACTGGCAGGCATGGCAGATGTGAAGGAGTCTTCCATGGACAAAAGAGGCTGGCAGGATGTCTATGAAGGAAGAGACCTTCTCAGCGACAGCAGTGGAATACGCTGGAATGCAGGCTCCCCCAACAGAGGAAAGTATCCCTGGGATGCAGAGCAGCTACCTAGCCATCTTGCAAAGTGACCAGATATAGACAGGCTAGTTCAGACCTACATCAGCCGCCTGCCAGGCCAAGCTGGCATCTTTCTACCCGGAATGCTCAGGAAGGGAACTCCCAAGGTGCCCTTTGTCGGAAGTGCTCCAGAAGCTGAGTATCCATGAGCTAGGCTCGCAGAGGTGGGCAGCCTAAATGGTTCCTGGGCAAGCACATGCCCAAGGGACTGTGTTGTGATTGCTAGAGAGGCTGGGATTGCAAGCAACAGAAGGGGGAGCATGCACTGAGTCACAGGTAAAGCTAGCAAAAAAAAAAAAAAAAAAAAAAAAAGCACAGTAAGGGGGGTGACCAATGCAGATGGCAGGATGGCCTCCCCGCAGATCAGAAAGGCGTGAAGGGTGCCTCAAACAGGGCAATGCTACTTATTGACAACTCTTCCAACAATGGAGTCTAGCTACCTGGGTGAACACAGACTACTAGGGTAGTGGCAGATCCTAAAGGTTCCGGCCACGAGAGGGCAAGGCTGGTGCGGGACTGGTCCCGTTGGAGGCTGGATGCACCGGGCAGGATCCTGTGCCAGCTGTGGCCAGTTGACGACACAACATCTGCCGCTCCCGCTCCCGTTCCCGCACGGCCCTATTGGACGCAGATGTCTTCCGGATTTGTGCTCGCCGTGAGTGCCTCAGCGGGGGTTTGTAGGTTCTGCGTAGCTCAGCCAGAAACCCTGGTAATTGTTTCGCAAAGGGCTGTCTGGTTGCATGTGGGGGATGGCCCACTTCTCCGCCTCCCCAGTCAGACGGGATACCAAGAAGGCCACTCTCTCGGCTTCACCAGGGAAGCGGGAGGCTTGAAAGATCATGAACCTGTCCATCTGCATCAGGAACCCTGCCAACTGTCCAGGATCTCCCGAGAAAGGTTCAGGCAGCGAGGTGGGTGGCGTGGTCATGGGTCGGGTCCCATTGGAGGTGATGGCAGAGATAGGTGGAGTGATCTGCAGAGCGCCGGAATGCGTGCCGGGTGCGCAACAGAGTTAGCTCCGCCATCACACTCTCCAGCATGTTGGTGAGGTTGGCCTTCTCCGCCCTCAGTGTGGAGGCCTCGCGCCTCAGTGCAGAGTTGGTGAGACGCAGGGAGGTCAGGGTGTCAACTACGTCATCCATCTGAGCGCTGGCACCAGGGCAGAGGCTGGGCTTTCAGTTTTGGAGGTCTGAGGTTGGACCATGCTGGCCAAAGTCAAGCCACAGGTACCTGGAGAATCAGAGCGAAAGGCCTTGGGTGCTGAAGCAAGCCTGGGGACGCAGGTCCTGTCCTGGACGCAGTTCTTTCTGCAAGCTTCACAGGGTCAAGGTGTGGAGCGCTGGCTGGACCTGCTCTGGCCTTAAAGGATGCTCTAGCTGGATCTGCTCAGCCCTTGTAGGATGTATAGGCTGGACCTGTCCAGGCCTTAAGAGATGCGCGGAGCTGCGCTGCCCAGACTTTGCGGGATGCACCTGCCGAAGCTCGGGCTGCTGATGCAGGCACCACCCACGGGTGCCATGCGATCACCCGCGCGTGAACAAAGGCGGCGGCACCTGGGCTGGCCCGGGCCGGGCGGCGTGTGTACCTGGTTCCGCCGCTCCCTCCGCTGCCAAGATGGCCTGAGGGTCGAGGCCGCGCCCGGCCTGCACGTCACGAAGGCCGCCGGAACTGCTTCCCGGGCAGCGGCGGCGGGGGTGGCAATTCCCGCGGAGCTGGCTTGGCCAGGTCACGGCGCTGCGCTGCGCGGTCACTGCTCGGTCTTTGTGCAGGCGCGGCCGGCTAGACAGCCGCTGGGAACCTGGCAACTGGGCCAGGGCCTGCTGGTTGCCATAGAGACCTCTCGCTCTCCGAGCGGCGGCCGGGGACCTTGCCTTCCGGAAGTGACGCACGTGCGCCTTTCTCAACAGCCTATTAGCGAGGAGCGTGGCTTCTGCCAGTTGAAATCTTGGAATGATTAGCTTGGAAATTAGAATAATCTTGGAAAGATTAGTCTTCCGTTCTTCCCCAGGCCGCTCGGGAGCCTCTCGAAGACAGTATCATTCTTTTAAGTGAGATTGACTTTTCTTACTGTAACTTGAACGCCATTCACATGAACTATATGATCATGGTAGAAATCTTGACAAGAAAACTATTTTTTTATTTTATATTTTTTTGAGGCAGTCTCCTGTTAGCCAGACTGGTCTGGAAAACTCAGAAAGTAGCTAGAAATGACCTTGAAACTCTCCTACCTCTACCCTTCCCAATGGTGGATTGTGGGAGTTTACCACCTCACCCGATTACCAGATTAAGATAGTTTTCTTTGCTTCCTTTTTTTTTTTTTGAGGCAGGGTCTTATGTTACCCAGACACTGGCTTTGAACCCACAATACAGCCAAGATTGACTACGACCCTCTCATCCTTCGGTTGCCACCTCCGGTTTGCTGGGATTATTTGCTCTGAGTGCCATAACCTGGTACAATGCTAAAGGTCAAACCCAGGGCCTCATGCCTGCAAGCACGCCACCACTGAGCTGAATCCCAGCCTTGGAAAAGTCTTACAAAACAAAACAGAACAGAAACTTTTCAGTTCCCTTCAATGTCCTACATGCACATTTAAAAAAAAAAAGCTGTGTGTGTGGCGCACCTTTATCCCAGCATTGAGAGGCAGAGGCAGGCGGATTTTGAGTTCGAGGCCAGCCTGGTCTACCGAGCAGTTCAGGACAGCCTGGACTACAGAAGAACCTGTTCAACAAACAAACAAACAACTAAGTCTTTATCATAGTCCCCTTTTCCCATGGTATTCTATTTGAATAGTTTTTGTGCCCCTTCAATCTGCAGTGGTTGAATTTCATGGCCAATGTTCACCAACACTGTGGAAGTTTGGTATCCCTGATGGAAAGAAAATACCTCTGTGAAACCGTTCAACGATGCAGTCTAGGAGGCGAGTGACTGCAGGTGAGAGACAGGCCTGGGGTGGAGATGTGTTCATTGATCTATAGTGTTTGGTCTTGGGGTGAGGGATTGTGGCTGACAGTATCCACACTTTGAGAGTGTTACGTAATCTGATGCGGTGCTCATGAGGGATGCCCCCTGAAAAAATCATGCCACATGACAGACCTGGTATAGGAGGGTTATTTGGGGGAATGGAGGGAGTGAGGATCTGGAGAAAGGGTAGAGGCAGACAGACGGGAGCAGAGCCATGAGGACAGAGAAGGACAGAAAAGGGGGGAGAGAGAGAGAGGCTGGCCAGGAACACATAGGAGTATAGAGAAATTGAGAGGGAGGGAGTAAGGGAGGAAAGAGGGAGAGGGAGAGGGAGAGGGAGAGGGAGAGGGAGAGGGGAGAGGGGGAGGGAGAGGGAAAGAATTGGGATAGCCCTTTTATACACTGCCAGGCCACCTGCTCCTGGTAGCAGGGCAGATAATGATGAAGCCTTTGCTAGGTTGCCAGGAGGAGCCTAGCAGAGTGGCCTGTAAGCTAGCAGAAAGAACACTTGCATTCCCTTGCTCCTGGCTGTATATTTTTTACCATCTAGATGTCTCCAGAGCATGAAGCAAGAGGGGATAGGAAGAAGACAATGTATCTTATGCAGCTTCTGCAAGGTCTCCCAAATCAGGAGGAGGCAAGAGCTACAGTGACCGTGATTGAGGCCAAGGAGTTCAAAATAACTAATCGTTCTGGATTGAACCCCTCCCCCACACACGCACACACACTGTGTTTCTGAACATACTGTGCATCCTCTTTCGAGTCAGGCTCTCGGAACCACAGTGATACCTCCCAGGTCCCTGGATGCTGTGGACAGCGAAGAGGCTGCAGTTCAGCTGTGGGTGACGTGTAAATTGAGGTCCCCCAGTGCCTTGGGAAGAAGTGCCACATGCTGCTGAGAAAACCCCACAAGAGCCTCACTCTTCAGTTCCAAATGAGGACATTTTTTTTTTTTTTTTTTATCGAGCATGTAGCAAGCAAAAGTAAAAAGAACAAGCAAATAGAAGCAGCAGACAGACAGCAAACTCGCCTATTGGCACTCACAGCACCCAGCCCAGGAGGAAACACAGACATGTCCTGCTGGGTTCTGAGTCCTTCCTTCTGGGTAATACGGATGCAAGGGTGAGAACAGGGCCAGGCTATCTTTTAAAGCCAGAGGTAAGAAGAGAAACCAGTCACTTCATGGGGTGACAGCATGTGACCCTTGGACCACACAGACACCATCCCCTCCCTTCCATACCACTTGGACAGATGAACAGATCGTTGGAGGGGGAGACTTTGAGACTCGGAACTGCCAAGTAAAAATCAGGTTTCTTCACTGAAGACCAGGCCTCAAATAGGACATGCTAGGTGCTGGGAAGAGTGGGAAATAGGACATGCTAGTGCTGGGAAGAAGTGGGAGCAATGGGGGTAAAAGAGGAGAGGAGAGGGAGGGAGGGAGGGAAGAGAGAGAGAGAGAGAGAGAGAGAGAGAGAGAGAGAGAGAGAAAGAGAGAGAGAGATTTACTGACAAATAAACCAGAAAACTCAAATCCTGAGACACCCAAAGCCGTGTTTGATGGCAACCAAATCAATGATCATGAAATGAATTAACTCCAGATAAAATTAAGTAGATGGAGCAATGAAGAGACCTTGAGGTGAGCACCTGTGGGTGCTTGATAAGAGCAATCAATGAATAATATTTATAAAGAGAACAGAGGGGAAGGGCATAAGACATCAAGATCAGGCAGATGTGGAAAAACGGTAAAGGCACTACCACCAAACCTGACAGCCTAAGTCAATGCCCAGCACTCACAGGGTGGAAGTCCTAGTATCATTCTGTGCTGTGACAAAAGACTGATCAAAAGCAACATGGGGAGGAAAAGGTCTGTTGGCTTACACTTCCAGGTTATGGGCCATCATTGAGGAGGTCTAGACAGGAACTCGAAGCAGAAATCATGGATGAGTGATGCTTGTTTGCACGCTCCCAGGCTCATGCTCCACTCTGCTAGCTTCCTTATACAGCCCAGGAACCACATGCCTAGGGAATTGTGCCGCTCATAATGGGCTACGCCCTTCTGGATCAAATGGCAATGGAGATTAACCCCCTCCCCTAATGGTCATGCCCATAGACCAATCTGATCTAGAAATTTCTCAATGAAGGCTTTTTCCTTTTAGATGACTCTAGATTGTGTCAAGGTGACAAAGTTAACTAAGATATATGAACAGAAATCTTCAGCAAGCATCATTCACAGAAGCAGAGAATGTGTCCATGCGCCCATCTACAATGGCTGGAAAGCAAAGCCTATCAGCTACAGGAGAGGAAGACTAGTTTGTGCTACAATATTGACAAGTTTTGAAAGCACAGTGTTAAATCAAGGACATCAACCAGGCTTACAGACTGAATGAGTGGAAACGTTCAGAATAGATAATTCTCAAAGATAGAAAGTAGATCGATCCAAGTACAAGGTGGGGGCGGGGGAAGGGGTGGGGAGGAATGGAGAGCAACTGGGCACAGCTGAACACAGGGGTTCTTTGGGTGGAAAATGGTAAATCACTCTGGAGTTAGTGTTGATTGACTATGCAATGTGGAGAATAGCCTGAAAACCATATGGAGATTTGTTTATGGTATTTCAGTTGTATTATTAAAACAACCGATAGCCATTTGCAGAAATGTGGGGACAAAGGAGATCTTCCACAACTGGATATGAAGTAACTACAGGATTGGCAAGATGGCTCAGCAGGTAGATGCACTTGCCCCATAAGCCTGTTGACCTGAGCTCCTTTTCAGAACCAGTGAGAAGTGGAAGGAAGGATTGAACTCTACAGAGCTGCCCTCTGTCCTCCACATGCATACTGTGTTAATGACTCCCACACACACTGGTCATAAACACAGTCAAAAGGAAGAAGCCGAGAGCAGCTGATGTAGTGGCTGAGGAGAGCACTTTCCTCCTAAGGCAGCAAGGGCAGAGATGTCCACGGTCAGCATTAGTGATCAGCGTCGTGCTGACAAGTGAAACCTGTGCGCTCAGGAAATGGAAACGAGAGAGCCGCCTTAGTCCCGTTGCTACTGCTGTGGTAAAACACTACAACCAAGGCAACTTACAGAAGGAAGCGTTTATTTGGCTTACGGTCCTAGAACAGTGATTTGTCAGCCTTGCTAATGCTGCAACCCTTTGATACAGTTCCTCATGTTGTGGTGTCCCCAACCATAGAATTACTCTCCTTGTTATTTCATAGCTGTAAATTTGCTACTCTTATGAATATCTGTGCTTTTCAATGGTCTTCGGTGTCCCCTGTGAAAGGGTCATTCGAATCCCAAAGGGGTTGTGACCCACAGGTTGAGGACCACCGCTCTAGCAAGAGATTAGAATCCATGGCCATCATGGTGGGGAAGTACGGCAGTGAGCAGGCAGGTTGACTGGAGCAGAAGCTGAGAGCTCACATCTTAAACCATAAGCAGGAAGCAGACAGTGGACTGGGAATGGCAAATGGCTTTTGAAATTGAAAAGCCCACCACCAATGACACACTCCCTCCAGCAAGGCCCACTTCTAAGCCTCCACAAATAGTGTTATCAACTGGGGACCAAGTGTTCAAACGACCAAGAAGTTATGGTGGACATCTGGTTCAAGCCACCAAGGATACTCAGCTTGGAAAGGTAAGAAATCAAGCCAACCTTATTTGCATAAACAAAATTGTCTGCAGGAAGCTGAAAGAAATTTACAAAATAGAAAAAAAAAAGCTCCTTTGACTATAGATGAATTTGGCTTCTGGATACTGGGTGGATATTGAAATATCCAATCTGCTGTGATAAACTGAACAAGATCAGCCCTCCTGGGGGTTGGGGGGGGGGGATCAGCTTTCTCCATTGAGGTAGGCTCCAAAGGCCCTGCCCCTCCCTGAAGCTCTGGAAAGAGAATCATTAGATACTTTTCTGTTGCTGGGATAAAACACCATAACCAAGTCAACTTATAGAAGAGTTTATTTGGCTTCCAGTTCCAGAGGGTTAGAAGTCCTTAATACCAGGGAATCATGGCAGCAGGTGACAGGCATGGCAGTCCAAGCAGAAACTGATGGCTCACATCTTAAACCTGGAAATGCAAGAGGCTTTGAAGCCTTAAAGCCCACCCCAGGAAACCACTTCTCCAACAAGGCCATACCTACCCCTAAGCCTCCACAGGACCATCAGTTGGGGATCAAGTGTTCAAATGCCAGAGACTATGGGAGATACCTCATCCCACTACCACAGAGAGACACTTTCTTCTTGGTTAGACACTGGTTAAGTTGTCTGTGTCCCAAATGAAATCCTTGGTACACACACACACACACACACACACACAAACACACATGCACACATATGCTCTCTCTCTCTCTCTCTCTCACACACAACACACACACACATGCACACATATTCTCTCTCTCTCTCTCTCTCTCTCTCTCTCTCTCTCTCTCACACACACACACACACACATACACACACCTAAAAAGTATTAAATTTTATTTGAATATACTAAACACATGGAGAAAAAAATTTTAAATGCTATGTATTGTTGATAATCAGTTGAAAACACCTGGTATAAATCAACTGAAATATGTGCAGAATATTTGTGTAAAGTCCAACCGTGAATATGAAAGAGAACAAAAAAGAATTAAGGACTATTATGCCATTTTGAGTTTGTTCTCCCTGCTTCCTGTTTGCTGTTTAAGATGTGAGCCCTGGCAAGCAACTGCCTGGCTAAGGTGTTTATTCCTCCCAGGCCGCAGGAGGCTGGCAGCAGTCTTTGGGGTTCGGATGAGAGAGGCTCATTCTAAAATATATACTGAGAACAAAAGAACTGGAAGAGCTGAGGCGGTGTTGAAAAAATAAAACAGCTCATTACAGTCTCTCCTATTTCAAGCCTCATACAGCTGCACCAACTGAGACCATGTGACCCGAGTGGAGGCGGAGACACAGAGGTTAACAGGACAGAACAGAAAGCCAGGAATAGACCCACACACATATGCCCAACTGCTTCTTTAACAAGTTTTTTTATATTATTGGTGTGTGGTGAGGGGTGTGGAGGTCAGAGCACAGCCTGTGAGAGGCGGTTATCTGGTTCCTCCATGTAGATTCCAGAGATGAAACTTGGGTGGTCAGATTTGGCCATGGCGGTGAGCCGCCAACCCACCAATTATATACATATATATAAACTTTTTTTTACCTATTTGTCAAAGCAGGCCAGTGCAGAAAGGTATTTATATTAATAAGTGATGCTGGAACAGCTGGGCATCTGTAGATTAAGAATAAGAACAACCTTGATCTAAGTCTCCCATCTCAAAAAAAAAAAAAATCCCTCAAAATGAGTCACAGACCTAAATTTAAATCTATAAAATTATGTACACAGAACAAACTATATGCGGTACTAATCCCTAGGATATGCAGCTAGACAATTCTTCTCCCTGACACCAAAACCATAATCTAGAATAAGAGAAATGATGCCTTTGGCCCATCACCGTTGGAAGGTTTTGCTTTGAGGGAGGCCATGCTGGGTGGTGGCACTCATCCACAGTCTCAGCGCTTGGGGGACAGAGGAAGGCAGATCTCTAGGAATTAGAAACCAGTCTGATCTACATAGAGAGTTCCAGGCCAGCCAGGAATGTAGTGAGAACCTGTCTCATAAATTGATAAATAAATGAATAAAAATATTTAAAATGGTGGTAGGGATGGAAACGCTGGCTACAGACTAAAGAACACACTGGCAAATCACGAGTCCTATGTGTAACATGTTTCTGTAACTATGAAGAATGCTTGAACAAGACAACAAACAATCCAATGATGAAGTACACAAGAGACACAAGCGAGCATTTCAGCGGAGAGTCTATCCAAAGGGCAGGTAAGCACAGATGCAAAGCCAGCCAACACCACGGCCGTTCAGGAAACAAGAGTTAACACCATACTGAGAGTCCGTCGCATGTAGATACACATGGCTGAAGTTAAAACAACACAAAACAAAACGCCGCCTAGTTCCAAATGCTGGTGAGGATGAAGAGAAATGAGAGAGTAGCTGGGGAATGTGTGAGAGGGTGCAACCACTGTGAAAACAACCAGGCAACTGCTTTATGAAAAAATTCATGCCCCAGCAGCTGCAGGCCTGAGCCTTTATGCCTTTACCCCAAGAAAATAAAAATGTGTTCACACACACACACCATATACACACTTGCACATGCATGAACACACATCACATGCATACACATACACACCACATACACACACTTGCACATGTATGAACACACACCACATACAAACACTTGCACATGCACGCCCACACACAAATGCACAGGACATTCTGGAGAGATGGCTCAGCGGTTTGGTTTCTAGCACCCATGTTTGTTTTCTTACAACCCTAACTGCAGGTCCAAGGCATCTGGTACGCTCTTCTGGGTGCCACATGCACTTTACTTCTGTGCACACCCCCTTCCCCCCGCCACACATACACATGCAAATATACACATAATTAAAAAAATAAAATATTTTTAAAACAGCACACAAGTATTTCCAGCAATTTTGTTTCTAATAACCAAAATCTGCAAGGTATAAAACCCTTCAGTGAATGAGTAGGTGACTGGGAACTGCCCATGCAATAGAATTCTACTCTGCAGTGAGAAGGGACAGACTATTAACACAGACAAAACCTGAATAGATGAAAAAGAAATGACACAAAGAAACAGTAGCCATTCCAAGAGATATAATTCCTCCCATATATATTCTCCATGCGATAAAATTACAGAAGATCAGAATGTGTCAGTGCGTCCACGGGGGTAGGGGGAGTTTGGGTAAGAGGTATATGTGTGTGTGACCATGACACAGCAGCAGGAAGAGCCTTTGGTATCACGGATACATCAAAGTCAAGTTCCTAGCTGTGGCATCTTATTATACTATTGCTCCAGCGCCATGCCTGCCTGTCTGCTGCCATGTTCACTGCCATGACTGAAATGGACTAACCCTCTGAAAGTCCAAATGACTCCCTCCCCAATTAAATGCTTTCTTTTTTATGTTTTCCTTGGTCATGGTGTCTCCTCACATCAATCTTTTTAAAAGATAGATGGAAGGGGAGCAGGGACTTGAGACTATCCTAAACTCTCTAAGGAAGAAGACCACATTGACCACTGAGCAGAGGATATCACAGGTAGCTTATTGTGAGAGACTGTCCATCTTCCATTGCTGTAACAGAGCAGCTGAGACTAGATAATTTACAAAGAAAAGCAGGGGAGAATATTTTTTTTGTTGTTGTTTGTTAGTTTGTTTAGTCTCACATGTAGAGGGCACAAGTTTCTTATACAGAACAGATAAGCACTAGAAAAACCAGGAATGTTAAACACAAAGACTTGTCTCTCTCTTTAATGGAAGGGCTATATACCTGGTTTGCACTCGGAAGGCTTGGGGTAGATGTAGTTAATAGCCTAGTAAACTGTGCTGTTTGTAGAGTCAGGACACACTTGAATCCCCCAGACTATGATGTTTATACCAGGCCCTTCCACCCTAGATTTTTATCTTTGGCCTTGTTTCTACAGTATTTGTACTTTGTAAACTGGTGATCACTACGCTGTCTGTATGACCGAGACCATACCAGATCCTCGGCCTTTAAGCTATAGAAAGCGTTGTTACGGAAGAGGTCACATAGGCTTTGCCTCAGAGTTTTTATATAGCCATGCCTTACATTTTATTGTGTACATGGGATTGAGAAAATCGTTACCAAGAAAATTTTTCCCCAAGATTGTACTGTACCACATATGTCTAAAGTAAACTGCCTGGTGTCAGACTCTAGATGTTTGAACCAACACTGGCTATGCTGTGTGGCACGGATCATTACTTTGCCAGCTCTGATGGCTGCAGGGACCCTGGAGCTCACAGTTCTAAAACCTGGGGTGCCTAAGAGCCTGGCACTGGCAACAGGTCACACACTAATTCAGTTCACAGAAGAGCAGGGGCAAGCGAGTGTGTGCAGCTGAGGCAAGCCCCAGAGAGCAGGAACACTTATAAAACCCACCCCGGAGGGACCTCCAAGAGCCATAATTCCTGTAATCGAGAAAGGGGTGAGTCCATTCACGAAGGTTCTGCCCTCAAGGGCTGCACCACCTCCAACTACACCTCACCACTGAGGACCGCTCCCTAGTGTGAACTTAGATGAAAAGCAACTGTTTGAACCGTAGACGACGACGACGAGCCTTCTAAAGTACGTCCCAGAGGAGTGTCAGTGGCAAGAACTGTGAGAACTCTGAGAGCAGCCCCTTGGGAACCATGAACAAGGAAAGGACACTGAAAGCCCAGGCTTGCCATTGACCATGAGGAAAAAAACGTCAACAAGAATGAGAGAAAGGCTAAGGGCCAGGAAGGCCGCAGCTCAGATGTCTACAGCCTAGAGCAGGCCAGCAAAGCAGCTTGGGAAAGAGAAGCCGGCACCTGAAGACCTCAGAAGATCTGAGTGGCCTTGGGGAAGAAGGGTTATGGCTTGCCATGGGACATGGGCTACCTTGCTCACCCACTTTGAGGGTGAGCCACTGCTGGTGAGAAATGGAAAGCAGAAGTGTCTTCGTTTCTTTCCCGTTGCTGTGATAGACACCCCGACACAAGCAACTTTAAGAAAGAAGAGGTTTATTTTGACTCATGATCCCAAAGAGGTTATAGTCCATCACGGAAGGGAAGGCATGGCGTTCATAGCATGAGGCTAGCCCATAAACAGTCCGGAAGATACAGTAAACAGAAAGTGGGGCCAGGCTATAAAACCCCAAAGCTCACCCCTATTCAGGTACTTCCTCCAGCAAAATGCCATCTTCTGAATATTCCACAATCTTCCCAAAAAGCACCACCAACAGGGACTAAGTGTTCAAGCACATGAGCCTGGGAGTCATTTCTCATTTAAACCACCACAGTGGTTTTCTAAAATATCACTGACGGCCCAGCTCAGTAGTCTGTGATGGTGGTTGTTCTCTGGTGACCCTGGGCCTCTGATGGGCCACTGTGCTCTTTCTACCTGTGGAATTATGGTTCTTCTTTGAGACAGATTTGCGGGAAGTTCCCTCAAAGCTTTGTTTTCTTTCTGACAGTGAGTTATGCTAGTTGGTGTTCTCGTGACTCTTCTTGGTATTTTAACTGAGGACCCTATGTCTGTAGGGACTGAGGAGCCAGACAGGTTCTAGGAGGACTCCCTAAGAGGACAATGAATTCAATTCTATGTTGTTTGTTTGTATTGAAGTATTTGAGCCAACCACAGTGGTCCACACTTCTCTTCCCAGCACTCAAGAGGTTGAGGTGGGACAAACATCAGTTTGAGGCTAGCCTGGGCTACATAAAAAGACCCTGTCTCAAAAACAAACCAGAACCATCAAGATGATTCAGTAATTAAAAAGTGCCTGGTGCAAAAGAGTGGCCACCTAAATTCCAAAGTCCATGCGGTGGAAGGAAAGAATAGATCCCTCAGGTTGTCCTCAGATCTTCATATGTGTGCCATGGCATAAGTTCACACATGCACACACAGATACACACATAGAACAAACAAACAAATAAAGGCTAGAGAGATAACTCAGCAGCTAAGAGCACTTGTTGCGCATTACCTGGGTTTGGTTCCCAGCACCCACCCACATGGTAGCTCACAACAACCTCTAAGTCTATGTCCAGGAGACTTGAAGTTTCCTCTGGTCTCCGTGAGCACTGTATATGTGTGGTACGCAACACTCATGTAGGCAAAACACTCATACACATAAAACAAAGATACATATATTTTTAAGTCCTTATAAATAATAAATGTTTTTTTAAAAGGCACAAACAGAAAGAAGTGTGTGGACATGCCTGCTCTATGTATCCCTAAGCTCGTTTTGTCTCCTATTCAGGGAAATTTTGGTCAGCAAATACTTTTCTAAGCCAAAACTTATACCCCTCCAAAAAGGACTAACAGTTCTTTTGAATTTTTTTTCTCAGATTTTTGATGCTGCAAAAGAATTTTCTTCCATTTCAGTGCAAAATATAAATTTTTTCCAATTAAAACCAAGAATGTCACGAAAGGAGCCTTCCTGCGTGTTGACACTTTCCAAGCACAATGGCGGGATTTAACAGCCAGATCTCCTATACCACTGCGGCGCTCGGCATTTAATTTCGCCATCTCCTCCTCCTCTTTTGTAGAGCTGGATTCCGGTGTTTCTCAATTGGCAAGAACTTCTTCCAGTAATTACAGCATGCTGAGGCTTCAGAGCTCTGGATCCTTGGCAGTCACCTATTGAATGGTTCGACGGAAGAGTCCCAGCGGTTTGGAACACAAAGCAACGACAGTTTGGTGGACTATTTTATAAAAAGTACAGTCTCGCACTAGGACATCAGATTGAAGTTCTAAGCATGTCGTCAGGGTCCCAGTGCCCCTAGGGTCCACTGAGGCGGAACCAAAAGGGTGCCCCGTGAGGCTGAAGTCAGCTTTTGTATTTGACAGTCACCTCATTGCAAACATTCTTACAACACAGAAAACTGTGGCTTCCATTTTAATTAGATTCTAGAGCTAGTTTGGATGTCAATACAAACAGGGAGCTTACCTGAACCAATCCAAGCATGTCTGTGCTCCTGGGGGATTCATGTCAATGAGAACACTGCCCGTTAGCAAAGCATAATTATAAATTGCCTCTGTTATTACCCCTCTGTGTTTCCTTGGATTGAGTATCTCCTTTGTTTTCTGTTTGGACTGGGTCTAATGCAAATCCCTTCTGAAAAAAAAATTGATATAAACTGGGCTGGAAATCCTATCACAAAATCTCATGAACTTGAGCCCTAGAAAAGCTATATAGTTTATGTTCACAGTAGCTATAACCCCAAAATAACCCAAGTGTCTGTCCACACTAGCTTGGAAAAATAAAGTGGAATAGGATATAGAAGTGGCTGTTAAGGTAAATGTGTCAGACCCTTCTGCAATGACTGATGACTCCACCCAGAGTCTCTGATTCAGTGAGTATGGAATAGCTCTAAGAACTTACATTTGTAACAGGGGCTTGGTTTCAATAGGCACTCCATCTTGAGAACAATCATAGCAATGGAAGTGATACACCACCATGACAAAGACAAGTTTTCCAAGCTTTCGAATGAGGGAACAGTGACTGCTAGAAGTACATTTTCATCTCTGTACATAAACCTCACAGGCAAGGGTAACTTTGTTGCCTTAGGGCTCTTAGTGTATTAAGAAAACTATTACACTAAGCTTCAGCGGAATGAGTACCCCAACTACTAGACACAAGAGACAGGCTTAGAGTCAGCTAGAGACACACCTGGGCTTCCAGGCTGATGGGATGGGAAATAGAGTTGCACAAATATTCTTGGCAATTATTAACAAGTTATGTACTTATTTGTATTCTATATATATGTGTGTACACATGTATTATGTTTCAAATCTTAAAAGGGTTTTAAAAGAAAAAGAGTGTACAGAGAGGGAGAGCTGGAAGGGAGACAGAGTTGGAGATGGCAGGCATCTGTGACTTTTGCAAGGAGCTCTGTTGGATGAGAGAGGGAGACAGGAACCAGAGGGTACCTGAGGCAAGGTCATGACCTTCCAATTTTAGCATCAAGTGGTGTTAATGGGGGTTTGGAGTTTTGGAAATTCTAGACTTCACACTTTTGGATCATACATTTTGGTATGTTCAACCTGTACTCAGTCTCTCTCTCTCTCTCTCTCTCTCTCTCTCTCTCTCTCTCTCTCTCTCTCTCTGTGTGTGTGTGTGTGTGTGTGTTGTATGTGTACACAAGAGGCCTTTATATCTTCTATATAGTCATTTTGAAATTGACTGGATTCCCTAATTCTAATTCCCAAATTCTAGAGGTCAGTATCTCACATTCATTCTGAAGATTTTTCAGTGTCTGAGTCTGTCACCTATGGATGGCCCTCAGTGGTCTGTGTCTTTCCTCTAGTACTCTCAACATCTCTTATACATTTCTTACTATTTTATGTTAATTCTCTGAATTTTCAATAGTTTTTAAAAATGTGTTTTCCAGTTAACACTTTCCTCTATTGTATTAGATGTGAAAAAAGACAAACATGATGTGTATTTCCATCCTTTATGTAGAAAATCTAAGATGAATAGATAGCACACAGACTCGTTAAAGCTAAATAACAAAATTGTGGAACTTCTGTAAGAAAATGCAGGAGAATCTTTCCCCACAGTGTTAGGAATGTTCTCTAAAGACACCAAAACCCAAACAATGTGGGAGACTTGGGAAGCTCAGTTACTCAAAATATGTAACACTGTACACACACACACACACATACATACACACACACAACACACACATACATACACAACACACATACATGCATATATACAAACACACATACATACACACATACATACACATATACACACATTCACATAAACACACATACATACATATACAAACACACAAATACATGCTCACACATACATACACACAAACACACACATGCATACACATATACACACAAACATACATACATATATACACACATTCACATACACACACACTCATATTTTTCTTCTCTCCTGGTGTCTACACTGCCCTTGAGATCAGGCCCTGGTCATAACTGTGCTGCATAAACATATTTAAGCTGAACCTTAGGCGTTCTATGACTGCTTTTCCCTTCCTGTGCTTTGTGCTGTCCTAAGTTTGCCATTGTTACCGTGTCTCCCTGGTGTTCTAATACATGGTGATGATGTAGCCTCTCATTGTGCCCATACACAACCGTTCGTTCTGTCACTATGATCTTGATGGCAAGTATGGTGGCCCTCCTGTGGTGGTCTTTGTCAATGCTTTCTCAGGATCCCCCTCATTTCTCTTTGGGGTCTCACCCCTGCTTGCTTTCCATCTGCCTCCCTTCTCTTGTTTATGTCGTTTAATTGTATAAAGTAAATGTCCTTCAGCAGCGTTCTCAGAACAGAAGAGTGTGAATCTTTTGTTTTCTTTTCTGTTTAGTATCTGGCCACATCTTGGATGCCTCAGACTCCCTCCATTAAAGCTCTCTCAGAATTCTGAAGACTTCGCTCTGTTCTCTGCTAACTTTCTAACTTTCGCTCTGTTCTCAGCTACAATGTTTCCGTTCAGAAGGTCTTTCTGCCTTTGGTGGTTCTGCTCAGGGCGGGCTCTGTTCTGAAATTCCAAATTACACCACGTCTGCTGGAAATTTAATGAGGATTTCAATCTGGAAACTCAAGTTCCTCGGTTCGGATGTAATGACTGACTTCCTTCTCTGGTTTTCTTTCCCTTTCTAGTCAAACAATTTCATCATCAAGAACAAGTCAGACCTCTTTTTCCCCCACTGATTTTTTTTTTTTTTAAACTTGCTCACCAAACTCAAACTTCTCTCTCACAGTTCAAGGCTCTCTGTACTTCATACACCCCCAACCTCCTCTCAGCTGGTCCCCATCCCAGGATCCTGAGGGTGTTTTAATGGATTTCTCCAAGTCCAGTTGCCACTTCGCGCTGACCCACACAGGCTCTCTCTAGCTCCACTTGCTCTTTTGTGTAAAAGTAGACCTCTTTCTGCCTCCAGCTGGAGAAACTCACAGGCTTTCAAGCCCCATCTGTGACGATCCTTTAAAGTCAAGTCCTTTTCTTACTAAAATCAAACGGCTTCCTTTGCCAACACAGACCGCAGCGCAGTGTGTGGGAGGGGGGCGCTCATGCTGAGCGGAGAGGCTCAGCTGCCTCCTTAGCAGGTGTCCTTTGCCCCCTTCCTGAGACACCAACTGCTCTGCTTTCTAGAGGATTCCCTGGGGGGGGGGGGGGAGAGGCAGCTCTGTTTGCCTTTCTGAGGGTTGCCAGCTACCAAGCGAGCAAGCCAGCGGCCATCTTTCTTCTTGCTTCTGGAGTCTCACTTCTGCTGTCAAGCTATCTTTGTCTTTCTTGATCACATCTTGTAAAATTCCCTGACTGTCACAGCAGTGGTTTAGAAGGAGGAGGGAGAAGGAGTGTGTCCTTAATATACCCTTTACTCTTACGTTTCTCTCACATCTTGTACCTCACATTACCTAGAAAAACAAACGGTTATCTGATGCTGTCTGGCCACTTCACTACAAGTCAGTGCCTGCCTTTTGCTGGGCTCCTCACTGTATATTTAGAAGCTTTCACTGGAAGCTATGCTTCAGTTACAGCTGTAATACCGCTGCATGACAAACTGGCCCAAAACTCAGAGGGTTATTATAACATCGCTCTTCTTTCTCACCAGCCTATGATTGAGGCCCAGCACTGTACTGCTGAGTGGATCCAGGGGTGTATACATGAGTGCAGGCTGGAGAGGCAGAAGCCACTCAAGCAAATGTTCTTTCTGGTAATGGCAGAGTCCCCTGCACCATTGCTAGCCCACTCCATGGACACAGTATGTCTTAGTTACTGTTCTGTTGCTATAATAAGACACCATGGCCACGGTAACTTACAAAGGGGAGAATTTAATTGAGGGATTGCATACTGTTTCAGAGGGTTAGTCCGTGGTCACCATCACTGTGTGGAGCATGGTGCAGGCATGGAGCAGTTTGAGAGGGTTAGAGTTCCTGGAAGCCATCAATGGCAGGGAGCCTGGCAGCAGGTAGGCAGGCATAGTTCTGGATCTGTAGCTGAGGGCTTCCATATTGAGACAACAACCATGAGGCAGAGAGGAAAACAGAAAGGTAATGGAAATTGCATGGATTTTTGAAACCTCAAAGCTCACTTCCAGAAACAAAGCTCTTCCAACAAGGCCACGCCTCCTAATCCTTCCCAGACAGTTCCGCCAACTGGGGACTGAATATTCAAACACATGAGTCTATGGGGGCCATTCTTATTCAAACCACCACAGACACTGTTCACCACAAGCTAGCACAGATCCTAAAGGCTAAGGCCCACCAGACTGTTCTCATGTCAGACGCCAGTGCCAAGCATGGAGCCCCAAGTTCATCCATATTTCTACCCAATGTGTCTGTCAGTTGGAGCTCTTCTTACCTTTGATTATTCACAGTTTTCTCAGGAAAACTCTTGACACGGTTTCCACAAGGCAGAACTCTTACCTCGAAGGAAGTAAAAAATAGTTTATTCACAGTCAGTGTGAACGCTTGTGACACAGGGACACAGACTTAGGTTTCCCCAGCGTCCATGGTCCAACGTGGTAACCGTTTAATGAAGTTTCTATAGTAACAAGGAAGAAAGATTGGACACTTTTAAAATATATCAGTGGAAACGTTAAGTAGGCAGGCACAGCGTAATAGGAAAGTCTCAGGCATCAGCCTCAGATCTCCTATCTGATGGCATTGTTAGTCCTTTGATTGGTGGAAACTAGGGTTTTGTTAAGTCAGTACACTCAAAGAGGCTTCATCTGTCAATCACGGGATGTTAGGTTTGTACAGAGGTGGACAAGGAATGGCTATTTAGTGGGCTAATGATAGCCTAAGATAGATTGTAATTTGTCTCTGTATCTGTAACATCTGTTTCTTCATCACGGAAGTTATCATCAGTCAGTCTTGTAAGAGGTTCTGCGGTGGGCATGGCTTTGTTCTGGGAACTTATATCCACCTTTATCCATCCATCATAAAGGAAACAAACAACCAGATGAAGAAAATGTACAGGCAATGTCTCAGTGCAGGAACGCCTGTTCCTGTGGACTGAGGTTGGCAACCCTCATGGTCTGTGACCTGTCTGTCAATCAAGAAGCTGTGGCCATGGGTTTTTAAGGAGGTGTCACACGAAGTCAGGAAGGATGGGGGTCTCAGTCACCAGCCTCTTCTCTCTTTAGAACACTTGGGAACTGATGGTTCCAGCCTTCCCATAGTGCCTTAATGTTTCTGGGGACCAGTGCCTACCCAGGAGCCATGAAGAGTGGCCTTGCTTGAACAAGATGCTTTTGTCACCTGAAAAACCATGAGGGTTTTAGGAAGTCTAGGTCAGAAGCCCAGGAACAGAGCAAATATTAGAATAAAGATGCTTCTAGAATCTTCACTGCCCAGAGAAATCACAGGCTTAAGAAGCTCCTGCTGGGAGCCAGGGATAAGGATGAAAACCTATATCCTTTCTCAATCCTGCTTTGGCAGAAGTCATGGGGTCTTGGTGCACAGCTTCTGTTTCAGCTCTCCCCTACCACAATGGCCTCTATCTGATATGCTACACACACACACACACACACACACATCACACCATACACACAAACAAAAACGCATACGCACCACATCATATACACACAAACATTACACATATACGCCATAACACCATACACACAAGCAACAGCACCACACACACACACAAACAACAGCAACACACACACACCACATCATGCACACAAATAACACCACACACACACACACCCCATAACATCATACACACTAACAACACAATACACATACACACCACACCATTCACACAAACAAACCATACCAGCACCACACACAGGCACACACACACACACACACCACCACCACCATCACCACCAACAACAACAATAACACATACACACATGCACTGCAGTGCTTTCTTATATTTGACACCAATCCATCCCCCAATCTCTACATTCTGCCAGTTTACCTCTGAGCTACCATATAGGACAAAGAGGCAGGAAATCAATTTTGTGTGTAGGACCCAGTCTTGTCACCCTGCTGGCAAGGTATTAAAGGCAGGTGACTTGTCAAATCTCTCAGAATAGCTTCTAGAACTCACAAGACTTGGAGAGGGCTGTGAGAACTGAGTCCCTCATTTTACAGGAAGATAGCGCATGGTCCAGTGTTGCTCCTGCCTGGCCATTTTCCAGGTACGGCCTTTGGCAGTCACAGATAAGTGCTCCAATTATTGAGAAGAAATAGATCTACTGCTGCAGGCTGGCTTCAGACTCCTGGCTGTACTTAGAGCCCCTGCAGCCCACCCGATAACACGGAGGACAGAGAACCTCACAGCTCTGGAAAACTGACCGTGTGTTACTCCAGGCTGCAGAAGGCTACGGAAGAACTTTCGTCTCAGGTTTTTATAGGAGTCTCCAGGAAATACATAAGTTAAGGTGGGTTTATATACACAGAGTTTTGCCCTTGCCGTGGAGAGTGTTGTTGCTCTTGTTCTTGAGACAGGTCTAGTTAGCTCATTCCAGCTTCAAAACCACTATGCCAAAGATGACCTTAAACTTCCCATTCTCCTACCAGGAACTAGGATTGCAGGCATGCATCACCACACCAGGCATATGCAACGCTAGGGGTCAAAACCCAGAACTTAATCCATATTAAGTGTGATTGTTTGAAAGAAAATGGCCCCATAGGCCATAGGGATTGGCTCTATTAGGAGGTGTGGCCTTGTTAGAGAAAGTGTGTCACTGGGGGTGGAGCTTTGAAGTTTCAGAAGCTCAAGCCAGGCCCAGTGGTTCACTCTCTTCTTGCTGCCTGCTGATCCAGATGTAGAACTCCCAGCTGCCTCCCCAGCACCATGTCTGCTCGTGTGTCACCATGCTTCCCTCCATGACAATAATGGACTAATCCCTCTGAACTGTAAGCCAGTTCCAATTAAATGCTTTTCTTTGTATAAGAGTTGCCGTGGCCATGGTGTCTTCTCATAACAGTAGAAACACCAGCTCAGCCACCAGGCCAGCACTCTACCCTGTGAGCCCTTCTTACTCTGGCTGATTTACTTATCTAAGGGAGTTGTATTCAAGGTCTTGTTTTGACTGTAGTTATCATGCACATCAATAATAACATAAGTTGTTTTATGGCAGCTTGCCTAACATGCTCAAGGTCATAGGTTCTAGTCCCTTCACTTCAGAATACATTAGGTTAATCAGATAGTAAGTGTGCTGAGTGCAACAGGGGTTCCAGGAGATGAAGGTCAGAGGAAGATCCAGAGGTATCAAGGGACCCGTGTGCTCAGTAGATGTTCATTATCTTCTGAGCCCAGTTGCCAAAGAGTAGGCTAGGGTCTGAGCACCAAATCCTTTGTTAAAATCTCAATCCCCAACAGTGATGGTGCTATTGGATTCCTTGACCTGGGGAGAGAGGAATAGACTTTTTTCAGAGTCCCAACAGGTCAGATCTGGCCAGTCACTCCAAAGATCCAAGCAGAAAAAATAGTGATGATCTAGGAGAAAAATTTGCTGAAGCCAGGGACTAGCATCTGCATCCTCCCTGGCTTTGTGGTACCCACAGTAGCTTTGCATCCTCACCCCTGGCTTTGTGGTACCCACAGTAGCTTTGCATCCTCACCCCTGGCTTTGTGGTACCCACAGTAGCTTTGCATCCTCACCCCTGGCTTTGTGGTACCCACAGTAGCTTTGCATCCTCAGCCCTGGCTTTGTGGTACCTACAGTAGCTTTAGGATACATAGACAAAATAGGCAGGGGAGGAGGAAGAAAGACAAGAAGTCCTCACCAACAGACAGTTTTGCTAAAACTAATCTTGTTGATCATTATCTCAGGAACATCTTGGAAGCTCAAGTTGGTAAGAGAGATGAGAAAGTCTTCCAACCCCAGACAAGTGTGAACTCTTGTCGCAAATGTTCATCTCAAGACTCATTATTCCTGGAGTTCATAGCGACTGCAGGAGAGGGTGGAGAGAGGAACAGGAGAGGAAGGCAAGATGGGGTCTGTTAGAACAATACCTAACTCCCATGCAGGCTCAGGGAGGTAGCCAGAGATCCCCCAACATCATTCCCATGGTCAGAAACAGGATGCTGCCAAAGTTGGGAGCTGACATTCTGCACTATGTCCCCATAAATCTGAAAATTCCACTTGGTGTCATCAGCATTGAAGGGAGAGGTGAACAGCCCTTACAATGGTTCACAATCTACTTGGAGACTGAAAGATCCTTTCACAGGGCTCACCTAAAACCATCAGAAAACACGGATATTTACATTACAATTCATAACAGAAGCAAAGTGAAGTAACAACAAAAACAGTTTTATGGTGGGGAGGGGAGGGGTCATGATGACATAAGAACTCTATCGAAGAGCCAAGCGTTAGGAGGTTGAGAAGCAATGCCTTAGAAGTTATCCTGTCTACGAAGACCTAAGCAGGAATCCGAGCCAAAATAAGTCAGTGAGGGAGATATGAAGCAAACTAAACCTGCTGAGCTCTCTTGCTGCCTGCTTGCTGCAGCACCTGCAGACCTGTGTAAGCAAGGGCTCTTCTACAGCAGCCTCCACCGGATCAACTCCGTGGTATTAGGGCTGGACCTTCATGTAGGAATGCTAACCACATCAAGGAGACCAGGCCACACACAGTCTTCCTGTTCCACTCCTTCTTGCCACACAGGAGTGACAAGAAAGGCAAGGAAGAAATCCCCCTCCGGACACAGGATACATGGCGATCCCCAGGGTTGGATCTCTGCTCCTCAGAACTAGATACTGTTCAGCCTGCTAAGCTCATTCCAACCAGAGCCAAGGCAGCTCATGCTCCCCTCTCCAGCTAAGCAAACGGATCAGGAAATGGCTTGCCCAGAGCTGAGCACGTGCCAGAGAACTGGAACTCAGATAAAGGGGGTTCTTCCTTAGTGGGATATGGGTGACATTTGCTAACGTGGTTAACCCTTTGATGTGTGTTTATAGCCCCAAGCATACTAGCAGTATCTGAGTCCCAGATTGTCATGCCATCCAATATCAAGAAAGCTGTCTGCCACTTTCTCTATGATCTCTGTGGATCTCCCACTGGACTCTTCAGCAATTTGCTTTTCAAAGCTCCCTGTGAGATGAAAGAGTATCTAGAGTCTCTAGTTTATGCATAAGAGACTTTCAGCAAAGGACAAGATTTGTTCTTCATCCGCACTTAGACAGTAAGTATTTTGGGGGTGGGGTGAGGGCATGGGTTGCTACTGAAGCTGGACCCTGGAGTGTGTAGAATTTCTTCTGCCAAGGACTGTGCCCTCTGTTAAACATACAGGTCGCAGGTCAACTCTTCAGAGAAATCTCCTTGAGCATTTGTGGTGGTCTAAATGAAAATGGTCCCACAGACTCCTATGTTTGAATACTTCCCAGGTGGTGGAACTGTTTGGGAAGGCTTAGGAGGTGTGGCCTTGCTGGAGGAGGTGTGGCCTTGCTGGAGGAGGTGTAGGTCACTGGGGACAGGCTTTGTGTTTTCTCTCTCTCTCTCTCTCTCTCTCTCTCTCTCTCTCTCTCTCTCTCTCTTCTCTCCTACTTGGAGATCCTCTTAGCTGCTCCCACTCCAGTTTTTGATCTACCATCATGGATGCTAACCCTCTGAAACTATAAACCCCAAATTAAAAAAAAAAAAATTGAAGCCAGACTTTCTCTACCTAGCTTTGATTGTCCTGAAACTCACTATGTAGGCCAGGCTGTCCTCAGTCTCACAGATCCATCTGCCTCTGCTTCCTGAGTGCTGGGATTAAAGACATGCACCACCATGCCAGCTAAACACTTTCTTTTATAAATCGATTTGGCAAGGGTTGGGAATGTAGCTCAGTGGTAGAGTACTTGCCTAGCAACCACCAGGCCCTGAGTTTGAGCCTGGGGGGAATACACACACACACATACACAAACACACACAGACACACATACACACACACACATTTGCTTTTGCTGTGGTAACTTCTAGAATATTCTACTCCACCTCTTAGTGCTCTGCTGATCATCCTGTTTACTTATGTACTTATAATCCCTAATGGGATTTAAGTCAAGAATGGAAGTCTCACCCATAGAGTCCGCTATCCATCCATCCATGTTGAGTGGACACCAGTGACTGTTTGCTGTGAGTGAAGGATGAGTGAGCAGATGACTGTTGTCCCTGTGTTTGTCACTTTCATGTCATGGTGACAAAGACCTGATAGGAACAACTTGAGTGAGCAAAGATTCATTTGACTCCCGGTTATGGAGTCGATCACGGCAGCACAGCACAGGCCAGGGAGCATGTCTGTTCACATCACTATACACCAGGAAGCAGAGAGTAAGATAGGAAGCTTCAAAAACCCAGCAACTACTTCCACCAGCTCGTGGCTCCACCTTCAGTCCCACCGCCTCCCCAGATAGCGCCACCAGTTAGGAAGCACTGCAGATCCGACTGATGGCAGCCACCATATAACTTCCTGCTGTGGACGTTCCTCAGGCACTTGAGTTGTTTCCAGTTTTGTTGAGTTTAATTCACCACTGTGCTCAGTTGCAGGATCTTGTGTGCATCTCCTAAAACTGCCCACTAGTGGCGAAAGGTGATTTAAATGAATGTCTGAGTTAAAGGCACTCATCAAGGGTATTGTCACAGCGGATTCCCACATTCAGAGTCCTTACATGTCTGTCCTCTTCACCCTGGCCTGCTCAGCGTGTGTGTGTGTGCGCGCACGTGCATGTGTGTGAATGTGTGTCTGTGTGTCCATGTGTTTGTGTGTGTGTATTTGTGTGTATGCATGTGTGTGAATTTGTGTGTGTATGTATGTGTGTTTGCATGTGTTATTTGTGTGTATGTATGTATGTGTATTTGTGTGTGTATTTGTGTGTGTGCATGTGTGTGTATGTGTGCCTGTGTGTCTATGTGTTCATGTGTGTGTATTTGTGTGTATGCATGTGTGTATTTGTGTGTGTATGTGTGTATGTTTGCATGTGTGTATTTAAATGTGTGTATTTGTGTGTATGTGTGTGTGTTTGCATGTGTGTATTTGTGTGTGCATGTGTGTGTGTTTGCATGTGTGTATTTGTGTGTGCATGTGTGTGTGTTTGCATGTATGTATTTGAGTGTGTGTATTTGTGTGCATGTGTGTATTTGAGTGTGTGTGTGTGTGTGTGTGTGTGTGTGTGACCTTGTTCACATCTCCGCGCAGAGAAAGGTTCATCTGAAGCAGGGCCATGCTGTCTTAAGGCCTGTCCTCAGTGACTCACTTCCTCCAGCAAAGTCCCACCTCCCAAAGATCCCACAACCTCTCAAGACAGGGCCACCAGCTGCCAACCAGTTTAAATACAGGAACCTGTGGGACGTTCCTCTTGTAAACTGCAACACCTTGTCAACAACTCTGTGTCCCTAGGGCCCAGGGTACATGTGTGCAGTAACCCTGTCTCATGTAAAATCTACCAACCACACAGATCCACTGTCCTGCTTCTCAACCAGGGAGTGGGGGCATTGCCTCACAGTCCCCAGCTGTGGAGATAGTAGGCCCTCAGCTAGATGGGGAGGGAACCAGAGCAGAGCTAACTTTGCCTCATTTCAAAGATGAGGCTACTCTCCAAACCCAGAACACTGGGAAACATCTGCCAAAGTACAGGCTGAATCATCTTCTAAATTGCTTCCCTCTTGAAGACGGTGCACATGCGGCACAGTGAGAGACGGCCATCCATAGCCCCGCAGTCGGGTTATCAGCCTTGGCAGCAGGCTGCATTGTCCGTATTCTGTGAAGTTGCAACAGTGTTGGGGGGAGTCCTGTCCTTTGGGGCCGGAGCAGAGCCACCTCTTCCCACCTCTGTTTGGACTTAGCAGCTGAAAACACCAGATGCCTGCTGGGATGGAAGAGATTTGGCCTCGGGCTGGCTGCCTGCTTCTACCAGTGAGACCTTGGGCAAGCACACTGTCCTGGGAATGCATAATCACGGTTGATAGTAGCCCTCCGACACCAGTGAACACTCATTAATGGAACATTGCCAGCCAGGGTATGGGGGTGCTGGAGACTGTTCCTCCTTGTAGAAGGAAGGCAGTTCCTTCAGCTGGAGTACTTGGTGCTGTGCCCTCCCCAACCCCCATCAGCAACCCAGTCATCTCTCTCAACCAGATGACTTTGGCTGCCAAGGGCTGCCATGCCCAGGCCAAGACCCAAGGAGCTGGCAACCAATGGTCCATGTATACACAAGTATAAAAGTCTGGACTAGGCCTTAGTTCAGGCCATCCTTATAGGCCTGCTGACCTTATAGGCCAGCTCCAGGGCACACCCTTGTGTCCTGAGGTCTTTGCTTTGGAGGGAAGGAAAAAGAGGAGAGGGGAGAGAAGACATACCCAGCATCATTAGGTCTTTCTGTGTGTCTGGGATTTGCATGTAAAAGTCGTTTTCCAGTGTGTTCTCTTTGGTTTTTTTTTTTTTTCTCCCTTTCTTCCTTCCTTCCTTCTTTCCTTCCTTCCTTCCTTCCTTCCTTCCTTCCTTCCTTCCTTCCTTCCTTCCTTCCTTTCTTTTTTGAGACAGGATCTCATACAGCCCAGGTTGGTCTTAAACCAGCTAAAAAGGTGAAGAGGACCTTGAACTTCTGATCCTCCTGCTTCCAACTCTGAAGTGTTGGGATCACAGGCATATAACTCCATGATCAGTTTATGCCATACTGGGGATCGAACCCAGGACTTTGTGCATGCTAAACAAGGACTCTGCCAACTGAGCCAACCTCTGGTTCTGTTTTCCCTCTGGCTTTTTTACTCTCATCACAGTGTGAGCTGCTGCTGGTTCTTGTTGCTATGAAGTGGCCATTGTGGTGACATCCGCAAGGATCTTCCTCCTCCATGGTCATAGGCAGTGTCTGATGCCTGGCCTCCCCTTTGTCACCACCACAAGCACCCCAGAGCATCCGTGTCTGCTGGCTTCTGCATGGGTGAGCACTGTGGACACAATGCAGTGGGGGCTTGACCTCTGCATGACGGACCCTACATTCAGTTCCCGTTGGTTGAGATGGGCTCCAGGCCTGGAAGTACTCATTCTATCTGCTAACCAAAGATTTTGGCTGCACAAGAAGTGTCACCTAGAGGAAGCATAAGAAGTTTTGGAGAGGCTAGGAGGATTTCTGTCCTAGGCAGAAGGTGTGGCTGGTGACAGTGTGTCCAGTCACAGCTAGGACAGATACACCTTTTCATGTGTAAATGAACTTCAATGACACATTTTGGAAAAAAATATTTCTATTAGCATGTAGATAATGATGCCCGTGACTCAAACATCCCTCAAGCCACTGTCATCTTTCCCTTTAATACAAAGCATTTGTGGACCACCTGCTGTGTGCCAGGCACTGTGGAGACAGGGATGTGACAGAGAAAAATCACACATGCAAGCAGACTGGCACATCTGTACTAACTGACATGCTATGTAAGGACAGGGGCCACAGACAGACATGAGGAGCCATCACCCTTAGCCAGGACATCAGAGATGAGAAGGAAATGAAGAAGAGAATCCTGGGTACTGAGGTAGGGGTTGGCGGGACAGAGAAAGGTCTTAAGCATCAAAGGTCAGCAAAGAAGGTGGAGGCCAGAGAGCAGAGGAGGGCAGAGGGGAGAAAGGGGGTGTGAGCTGGAGCCCATACTAAGAGTGGGAGACTATTCAGGCAGGAGAGTGTCACAGTCAACTTTGGGTGTCAGCTTGTGCCTCCTCAGGAAGACCCCTGCAGCGGTTCATCGTCACTGTCAACTTGACAGGATTTTAAAAACACCCTGGAAATTCAGCTTTAGGTATGATGGTGAGGGCGTTTCCAGAGAGGTTTTACAGAAGAGGAAGCCCCACCCTGACTTCGGGCAACAGCATCCCACAGGCTGGGGTCCTGGCCTGAGTAAAAAGAAGAAAGTGAACTGGGCACCAGCGTTCATCTCTGATTCCTGACAGCAGACTCCATGTGGCTGACCAGTCACCTCACACCCCTGCCTCCAGTCTCCTCTCCCCACCCCACAATGGTGGAGTGCACACTCACACTGCAAGTCCAAACAAACCCTTCCTTCCTCAAGTCATCTTTGACAGACATTTTGTCACAGGAATGAGAGCGGAACTGACGGAGTCCCACCATGGTCACTGTCTCTCTCTCACAGGGTGCTGCCCTTCATGTTAGATGGTCAGTCGCTCTGGAAGGGAGGCTGATGGAACCCACGGAAGCACTTCCCTCGAAGTGCCTGGGTGGCCCAGGGTCACTTGGATGTACTCCTAGAAGCCAACACACAGGTTAGCCACTGAAGATGTCTGAACCTGCATGGAGCCTCCAGCTCCTGACCCTTTTAATTCCGCATTGGGCACACTGAGGGGTGGAGATGGGGAAACTGGGAGCCCATCGCTCAGGAAAGGCTGAGGAGGGACCAGAATGAGACCAACCTGGAAGGATTCTACGATCTCAGCTCATACTCCGGTTCCATCCTTGACCTCCCTCTCCATAGGAGCCACCAACACTGCCTGGCCTCAAGTGCAGAGCCCTGACTCAGTTTCCCTAGCCTTGCGCTTCACACAGGCACAAGAAGCTATGGAACCTGGACAAGGCAGGACCTATGGATGTTGTGGGTTCCCATTCTTATTCGGTGAACCTTTGTACACAAGCCTGTTCCAGAACCTTCTATTAAGCAGCCAGTGTGTTCTAGACCATGCTTTAATTTTGTCTTCCATAGAGAAGTAACCAGGTGCCCCCACTGGACAAAGACAGGAGCAGACCTGTTTCTGAGCCTTCAGAGAGACTGAGCGACTTGCCCAAGCACACACAGGGAATTCACACACAGCCCTTTCTGTCCTCAAATGCCACGTACCTCCCCCGCCCCACCCCTCCATATAAAGACAGACTTGCTCTTAAGGTGCAGTCAAATCCTCTGTGAAGTGTGGAGAATCAAACAAATACAGTCAGTAAATAAATAAAAGCATTTGAAAGTCTGCAACCGTAGTAGGCCCAGCTGCGCAGGGCCGCGAGCTTGGGGAAAACCTGACACTTCCATTCTCAGCTGACAGCAGAGCCTGAGCTGTCTCCAGCAAAAAGCCCCAAATGTCAAAACCTGCTTTTAATTAGCAGAAAACTTTGGGCGCCTGCCGTGCCAGGATCAATCTGGGACACAAGGAGGCCCCAGCTGTTTATCACTCAACAGCCGCTGAGCAGTGGGGTCCCCCAACAGTCCCTGAGCCTACTGCTCCTCCAGGATGGTGGCTTTCTGCAGAGGTTTGCAGAGGCTTCATGTCATTGTCCCTCCCTGACCACTTCCACCCCCATCCCTATGCCCCTACCCCCTCCCAGGGGCTGTAAGATCCAGCAGAGGTGTTCCCAGAGGAAGGCCAGACCCAAGAGGCTGGGATCTATTCCATTGATACCTTTCTAGCGGATGTGGGACTTGGTTGGGGCTACTTTGTCAGTATCCCTTTGATGGTCTTTCAGAAGGATCCAATTAGCCCAGACCTGGTCCAGGCAGTACCTTGGTCAGAACCTGAAGCTTGTTAAAAGCAGCTGACAGTGGCTTGTCACCCAGAAGCCACCAGAGCCTGAGCAGGGGTTGGAAAACACTTCTCGCCCATGCCAATTAGAAGGTTGCAAGTGTGGAACTGCAGCCAGAATTTGCCTGCCAAGGCTGCAGTCCCTGGCTGGCCTCTGTTGGAGGGAGGAGGAAGAAGGGCTCCCAACTTCCTCTGCCTTGACAAATACTCTCAGTGCACGTCCTGGGTATGTACTGCTCCCTCCCTTCACCCTCTGAGCTAAGAGTGATGCTCAAATCTAGGGAAACTGAGGCACAGAGAGATGAACCCAATCCAAAATAAAACATCCCGCAAACTGCCGACAAGACCTGGTAGTCAGACCCTCAGAACCTACAGTCGGCAGTATGTTGCCTGGGGGCCCTTGCACCTTCACCAATTGATCCCACCCACTAGGAAACCAGCTCAGCCCCAGGACTCAACGAGGTCAGGGCTGTGAGGGCTCCCTCACTTATCTCCACTACCCCAGGGCCCCACACCCAAGAGTGCATCCAAACAGCAGCAGAAGGCAGAGAGTCACAGTAAGGAGGGGAGAGGACATCACAGGGAAGTCCGTAAGCCCCAGCCCTGCAACCATTGGCAGCCATCAGGTGGCTCCATCTCAACCGAAGCTCCCAAGCAACCAACCAAGCCAACTGGACCGGGGCTGGCCTGCTTCCTGCAAAACAGTAACAGTTATACAGGTTGGCTTTGGCACATCAATTGCCAGCTGCAGGCTGGTGTGACTTAATACATTTGTCCCCCGTCAGGCAGCAGGACAGATGGAACCTTGCAAGCACAAAGTGTTTAAGTCATTCTCAGAGTGATCAGCAAGTTGCTTTTCAGCTCTGACATCAAATGTAGGGTCAGTTAGAAAAGCTGAGCCATCTTTTCTGACAGATCTGTGTCATATTTCTTCTTAATCCCTTGCCGCCTCTCCTGGGGAAAGTGTGGACCAGTGGCTTGGGGTCCTGGGCCTGCCTGAACCTCCAGCCATGATCATCTTTAGACAGTCACACCTCCCACAGAGCTTCACCCTTCAGGAATGCCTCTCACACACTATCTGCTCACCCTGTAAACTCTTACTTATCCTTTAAACCCCATCCAGGATGCCTTTTCTTCTATGTCACCCAAATTCTTGCCGCTGACTTGCGTCACCAGAGGTCACTGGTCACTCACACTGAATGCTAATAAAACTAGATTTAGGGTGGCTCAACTTGAACCCACATAGGGATACCGAGAGGAGGGGAAGACAAGCAGTCCTTTCAGCTCTGACCACTTGCCCTCCCAGCCTTTCCTGGGCCTCAGCTTCTTCCCAGCTGCCTGGCAGGAACCATCCAGAGCCT
Organism: Mastomys natalensis; assembly: GCA_021653895.1. NCBI lineage: Eukaryota > Metazoa > Chordata > Mammalia > Rodentia > Muridae > Mastomys > Mastomys natalensis. The sequence goes on from JAJTUV010000102.1 coordinate 1,287,858, forward strand.
CTCCCAGACAGCTGTGCAGCTGAATAATTTATCAGCCTTTTTTGGAGAACATTAGTGAAATGTGTCTCTGGAGTCAACATTGTTCATCAAAGACAGCGTCATGTGAAGCTGCCCTTTCCTCAGGATGCCACCAGGGAGCTGCCCTTTCTTAAAAAATAGAAATGTCTTCATGGCCTCTCCTCCAGCAGCGACCAGGAGGTCTCTCTCAAAGGCAGATTTCCATCTGCTGCTGAGCACACGGGTCAGGCAATAAAGCCTGCAATTGTCACCACCTCAGGTGACAGTGCCTGGAGGACCAAGCTTCCAGCCCTCCCTTGGTGTTACTCCCTGAGGAAGTGACATTTGAACCAAGATCAGCAGAACTTAGAAGTATTGTGCAAAGGTCCTGGGGTGGGACAAAGTAACTCCCTGGAAAATATCATTCCTTCCTGGGCTGCAACTGGCAGCCCCCTTGCATGGGATTGGGAGTTAGACTCCTGGATCCTGGCCAGTGGAATGCGGCGGGCTAAAAATCTGTGAATATGCCAGCATTCACTTCCTTCTCCCCAGTGCCTGGGGAGACTCCATCTTAAAGATGAAAGTGGCCTACAGTTGTAGCCAGTTGGAGAGCTCCAGGCTCAGTGACAGACAACCACAGAAAACAACTTGGAGGGACTGGGAGACGGCTCAGCAGTCAACAGACCTGCTGCTCTTCCAGGGAGCCCGAGGTCAGTTCCCTCCACTCACAACAGGCGACTCATAACCACCTGTAACTACAGCTCCAGGGGATTCAACCCCTCTGCTACACACACACACACACACACACACACACACACACACACACACACAGAGACAGACAGACAGACAGACAGACAGAGAAAGATACACACAGAGAGAGATACACATAACAATATTTAAAAGTGGAAAACAATAAGGCACTTGACAGTAACCTCTGGTTGTGTCCACATGCATATGCCTACATGTGCATGTACACCTACATGCTCCACTACACATAAACAACACATACACACACACAAAACAAGTACTATAAACATTCACATTCATTAATTACTTTTTATTTAAAAAGATACAAGTGTCTAGCAAGTCACTGCATGGAACCCAAAGCCCAGGAAGGTGACTAGTTCATTTGTACTTCTCACAGGAAAGAAATGAAGTTTGTGTAAAGATGTGAGGTTTGAGAGAGAGAGAAAGAGAGAGGGGGGGGCAGAGAGGCAGAGAAACAGAGAGCAAGAATATATCTATGTATACACACACACACCACACACACACACACAGAGAGAGAGAGAGATTAGTGAACTAACTTATTGTTGAAATGTGTTTTCTTGTCTCTTTAAGTGTGACGACTGGAATCTTCCGTGCTGAGCCTGTACGACTCAGAAGTCACTTCTCTTGTCTTTTCTTTAACTACGATCAGCATGGCCTCTAGTTGATTGACATCTCTTAGAGTACAGGCTTTGGAAAACTAATCAGGGTGCGTTGTCTGCGTTTGCAGCCTGTGCTTCCGCTGAAGGGAGATCAGAAAGTGGCACCCTCGCCATCAGAGCGCAGATCTCCACTCATCCAGGACTCTCGTGTGGCCATTGACACCCTCTCCGGCTGCTTCATCTCAGAGCACAGTAATTTCTGTGCTCAGGGAAGCACACTCCTTGTCTACCCTGAAATCTCATTCCCAGGAACAGGTCCAGTGGGCATGAAGAGATTTAGAAGGACTCGGGTGTTTGGGCCGCATTCAGGGGCAGGAGGAACAGGATACATGCTGCCCAGTGCATTTACCACAAAGGGAGCGCCAGGCTTTGAGTATCGGCTTCAGGGAGGTCGATGGAAGCTATGTCCTCTGTAGCAGGTCTGAGGAGGTGAGGCTGGACTTGGGAGAGTCTGTGAAGACCGTGTTCAATTGTTCCTGCCTAAAGCCTGACACTTGGTGCTTGCCAGGGAAAAAGAGGTGTCTCTGTTAGTAGAATCAAGATTCTGAGGCCAGCCAAGGCTGCTACAACATTTCTAGTGTTGATTTTTCTAAGCCCCACACGTACTAAAGAGCCAAGTCGTTCTAGCATCTGTTTCTCTGTAACAGCAGATCTCACACACCCTCCCCACCCCTTCCCTCCCCTAAAACTATTCAACTCTTTTATGTGCCTGTTTTTGGCCTTTATCTTGGTGCATTGGTCAGCTTTCTACAATGGCAACAAAATACATGAGATAATCAACTTAACAAGAGGAAAGGTTTACTTGGCTCAATGATCCATTTACCCCATTGCTTTGGCCTGTCACCTAGGGACACATGATGGCCCATCACCTAGGGACACATGGAGGAGCAAAGCCAGGACACGGGAGGGATTTCACCCTCTCCTGTAAGGACACATCCCCAATGACCTGAATATCCAATCAGACACTATCTTCCCAAGGTCCTACCACTTCCCAGCAGTGCCTAATTGGGGTATAAGTGTCTTTAAGCACATGGGCCTTTGGGGGACATTACAGATCCAACTGACGCTGTCTCAGTAGTATGTGTATTTTGTAAGTTTTGCACACAAAGACATCTCCCTTGACATCCACTATAGATATAAGGACCTCTCTAAACCACCACACCATACCCTCTCGTACCCTGCCATCTTCCCAGCTTCCTGTCATGGTCCATTCATAATCCTAACAGAATCAGAAATGGCCCTGTAACTGTAACAGGCTAGTGACAGTTGTAGGCAGAAGCGATAGCATGGTGCCCTCCTCTCTCTGCATTCTTCTCCTAAAGAGGCTTCACCTGTGGTATTGTATTCTCATTCAAGTTTGAAGCCCTCTCCTCCAACTCCAGCCATTCACTTGCCTCAGACACTGTCTCTCCTGTGACTCTCTCTTGACCCCTGGCACTCACATCTGGGCTATTGGCCAGCCTTGCCATCCCATGAGGCATCCTAAAATTCCCTCTGAGGTGGAATTTCTATATCCTGAAAGTTCCTATAACTTTCTCTTCCCTATTTTTTTGTATGAGGCAGGGTCTCATGTAGTCCAGGCTGGCCCCAAGCTCCCTGTGTAGCCAAGGATAACTTTGACCCTATGACCTTTCCATCTCTACCTCCCAAGAGCCAGTATCACAGGTGTGTATCACCACATTTGCTTTAATTGCTGCTGGGGATCGAACCCAGGGCCTCACACATGCTTGCCACTTATTCTACCTACTAAGCCACATCCTTAGCTCTTCTCAGTAATTTGTGGGGGTGTGTATGCCTTTGTGTGAGATGGACACACGCATGTGGAGGTCAGAAGACAACTTGGGTGTTTGTTGCTCCTTGGGTGCTTTCACTTTTTGTTTGAGGTAGAGTCTCACGGACCTACAACTTGGCCAAAGTGGGGCCAGGCTGGCCAGACAGAGAGCATCCAGGAAACTGCCTTCCTCCACCTCCCACCTTTCTGTTGCTGGGATTACAGCGCTTATCACCATGTCTGGTGGTATGTGTCGGGCATCAAATTCAGGTTCTGACTCTTACAAAGCAAATAGTTTACTAACAAAGACACCTCCCCAGGCCCCCTCTTCCTAATCTTCAGAGGCTGTGATGGCCTGAATGTGAAGTGTCCCCCGCCATGTGCTCACACATCAAAGCCTTAGCCCTCAACTATTTGGGGAGGTTCTGGAAACATTAGAAATGAGACCTAGCTCATTTCTAATAGTGGAGGAAGAAGGTTTCTGGGGTGTATCCTTGGGTATTGTATCATATCTCTGGCTCTCTCCTCTCCCCCACTTCTCAGCTACCATGATGGGAGGAACAAGCTTGGCTCTGCCACACATTCCTGCCATGAGTCTTTGCCTCACTCTAGCCCACAGCAAAGCAGCAGCCAACCATGGACTGGGCCCTCTGAGACTCAGAGCTGAAACAAATCCTCGTGTCAAGCTCTTAGGCATCTGTCACAGTGGGGAAAGTCGATACACAACACAGTGAGAAACACCCACATGACATGACCACTCAATGTGGTATCTTGGTCACACTCATGCCTGGATGATGGCTGGGGTGGGTCTACTGTTTAGCATCCAGTCTAGGAAGGAGGGTGTGAGGAATGTTCTGGGATGAGGGTACCCCCAGTAATTAGTGCACAGTTGTGGGAGGAGCCAAAAAGAGATGAAGAACAAACTCACAGAAGTAGTACAGATCTGGCCACCATGCTGGGTGCACCAAGGTGGGTGCACCGAGGTGGGAGCACCAAGGTGGGAGCACCAGGGGACAGTTGTAGAATCCACAGGAATGGCTGCCTCCAGGAATCTGCCACCTCATCACAAGGCCAGGCCACTACTGCAAGCAGGGTCAGTGGTCAGACATGAGCATGGAATATGGCAGGCCAACACTGGACTCCACTGAGCCCCTGGCATGGGTGCATCACCCCATCATGTCACCTAGAGCTTGGCTTTTGCTAGCCAGCATCCCTTAAGTTGTCAGCTTCGCAGCCAGGCTCCTTGAGGTCATCCAGGGCAGAGACAGTTCTGAGATGGATCATACCCCTTGGTATAAGAGGGACAGAGTTCAATACTCAGGTGGCCCTGGCTTCCAGTGTTGATTCTGCCAAGTCCTGAGGCCTCCCCTTTGCCTTCCCTTGAGAGTAAATCCTGGCTAGCAAACCATTTGGTTTGACATGGACTCCCTTCCTTAGCTGTTGGGAACCTTGTCATCACAGCCGCAAGCCTCTGATGCTCCTGGGCTATCCACACTACTGGCTGAATGTCTACCTTCTCCAGTCTGCCCAGTGTGCTCTCACTCACCCTCCCTTGGGCTCCCAAAATGGTATCTCCCTGGCTCTCTCTCCTTTGCTGGTCCACCTTGAGGCTAAAGCCTCCTCAGTAGTAGCTGTGGGGGTTTGAATGAGAAATGTCCCTCACAGGCTCAGGTGTTTCCACAGTTGGTCCCCAGCTGGTGCTTCTGTTTGGGGAGTTTATAGCCTTCCTGGAGGAAGTCGGGGTAAGCTTTGAATGTACTGGTTACTTTTCTGTTGCTATGATAAAACCCTGTGACCGAAAGCAGCTGGTGCCCAATGTCAGGGCAGCATACCCAGCAGCAAGTGGGCAGAGCAGGAAGCTGAGAGGTCACATCACAGCTACACACACAGGAAGCAGAGAGAAAGGACTGGAAGGGCTTGGGGCAATGTGTTATCGTGTCTTTTTACTTTTGAATGTTTGTCTGAGACGAGGCCTCACTATGTAACCTAGTTAAAAAAAAAAAACCTTTATAAGAAGTTTCAGCACAGGCTGGAGAGATGGCTCAGGGTTAAGAGCACTGGCTGCTCTTCGGAGGTCCTGAGTTCAATTCCCACCAACCCCATGGTGGCTCACAACCATCTGTAATGGGATCTGATGCCCTCTTCTGGTGTGTCTGAGGACAGCTACAGTGTACTCATATACTTTAAATAAATAATTTTTTTTAATTATTCGGCACAAAGCTCAGGAAAGCCCAACCACGCCCTACCCCCAAGGCCCTGTGTCTCTGCTTCCCTCTGACAATGAAAGACAATTCAGCCTCACCAGGCACCAGTACTACAGCAATGGTGGCCTTGGGGAAGGCAAACCTAGGAAACAGGCTGCCTTCCACCTCAAGGACAGTACAAGCAGAGGTCGCTGGGGTGTGACCACAGAAACACCTCTATGTCTCAGTGTCACAGAGACCAGAGACTTAAGAAAATTGCTGAGATAGAAATTGCTGCTCACAGAAGGCCTCCAAATTCATGAGTCTTCTGCCTTAGCCTTCTGAGTGTGAGAACACAAGCCTGTCCATCAAACCCAACTTAGAAAGTTGCAATGAAGGCATGACTTCAGGGGATGATTTGACAGACTGCCAGGCTGGCCCAGGCCCCTTTGCTTCTGTACGAGTCTTCCTTGAATCCAGGTCCCTCAACAGATGACATCCAGGAGACACTGTGGAAAGGGATGGTTACCTGTTGGTCCATTCCTTTCTTTTTCTCCCTGCCTAGCACATAGACAAGAGCCATTTTGTGATCATAAGGTGATCATAACTTTGAGGTGAATAGCCACAGGGGAGAAAGACCAAAGAAGCTTGCTGACTCCAAGAACTCATCATACCAATCCTACATGGCAGATCCACGGTCTCTTTGATGGATATAGTATGTCTCTCATTTGCTTGTGTGTCTAAGTTTCCCCTGGAAGAGGATCTGACTTTAAGGGGGATGAAGAAGGGACTGCCTACCAAGAGAGCTCTAAGCTGAGACATACAGTGGTCCAGTTGTCCTTAGTGGATGAACCCTAAGACTTCCAGTGTTTACCTGAGCCAAGCCAAACTGGGTGTTCACCGCCTCGCTTTTCCTAACTATGTAGCCAAGATAAGTGGGCTCAATTAGCGATTAGACACAGTGAATTGTCAGGTGGGCTAGACTAGAAACTGACAAAAACTGAAGAGTAACAATGTTTCCTTCACACACATATACACACACACACACACCTCCACACAGCAGAGGCACCCAGGTGCAGCTTCTTGTTGCCTTGGCCTGCAAGAGCCGTAGGATCCCATCTCAGCACCCCCAACCTAAAAGCTGAGGTTATGGGCCGCCCCCTCTCCCTATGACAGAGGGCCACAGGCCCCAGAGTCTGCCCCTGGGACACTGAGTTCCTTCCAAGCAATTTACTGGAGCATGTATCCGACAAATAATAGGGTGAGTGGATCCTTTGTTCAAAAGTTACCTTTACACAGAAGCATTTATCAAGTTTAATTAACGCGTCAGGGACTCCAGTGTGAGGGATGGCTCCAAACACAGCCCTGATGGTGCTAATTTTTCTACATTAATGCCAACACGGCATCCAGCTACAAGCAGGAAATAGACTATCAGTGGTAACACCACGGAAGAAAAGAGCGGCTTCCCTTCCTAAATCAAATTAAACATGTGGTGGAGGCGGTGGAAGGAGGGGCAGGAGCTGCAAGCTAAGTCCACAGGGATCATGCCCAGTGTTGGCCAGGAACTCTGGCTGCCCAAAGGCAGGGCCACCTCTGCTGCCTCTCCTGAGCACCCCCCCACCCACACACACATGCAAACACACACACACACCACACACACACACACACACACAGAGGTCTGGTGGTGGCTGGTGCCAGGATTCGCTGTGGTTTTGGATTGGTTTGGTTTTTTAGAGATTTATTTACACATGTGTTTGTGTGTCTGTGCAAGTGCCTATATGTGCACAGAGACTAGAAGGGGACATCCAGTGGCTTTCATCACTCTCTGCCTAGTCCATTGAGCAAGGTGTCTCTCTGAACCCGGGCCTCATGCTTTCTGGGCTAGGCAGGAAGTCAGCATACCCTTGTGACTTCCTATATCCACCGGCCCCTTGGAGCTGGGATTACAGGTATGCACCCAGCTTGTTACATAACTGCAAGAATTTGAATACATCGTGATGGTACAGTAAACACTCTTAACCACTGAGCCATTTCCCCACCTGATAGATCCATTCTTCCCATGATAGAGGTGAGATGGCTCAGTGATTAAGGGCAAAGATGACTTGCCCAGATGTCCTGAATTCAATTCTTAGCAGCCACCTGGTGGCTCACAACCATTTATAACTAGAATCCCATAGGATCCCATGCCCCCTTCTGGTGTGCAAATGTACATACAGACAAAATATCCATATACATAAAAAAATAGAGGTAGACTTCACTCAGGGGTCAGAGATGCCAAAGACTCCACTGTGGTGTAGGAATGAGTTTTCCCCAACATAAGGACATGAGAATAAGGACAAGGCCATGTAGAGAGGCCTTTGGGCTCTTAGTTCAAGCTCTGGGGTTGGAAATGTCCCCATTCTCTAGCCCACCCCCATAGAGCATGTGTGATATCGTGGTCTGCTTCACATGGGCGCAGAGTCCTTGGTCGCTGTCTCCTGGCAGCTTCCAGTCTTGCTCATGTATTAAGTGTTAAGTGTTCTCCGTGCCGCAGGGAGCCTTGCTCCCACACTGGATCCTGCTCTACTCCCATCTCACACTGAGGATCCTCCTGGTTTGATCAGCTGCCATGATGGTGGCTGGGACCACCCAGGTCTGACAGAGCCATAGCCATGAGCTATGTACCCAATGGCTGATATGTCCCCTACTCTCACCATGAGGACTCACAACATGGCCTCTACTTGGCTGCCACCCTCCTGGACCTCTAGGTCTCCCAAGATCATGGTCTTGCACAGAGCCTGAACCCCATCTCAGCTGAGGCCACTATCCAGTCTAGAGCCCTACTCAGGGCTGCTGTGGCACGCCTGAGACTCAAGCTGCAATGGGACATCCTTGGAACCCTGGCCTCTGCCTCTCAATGGCTACTGGAGGATAGACTACAGAGGACTCAGTAACACCCAAGCCTTGTATGTGTGGGACCACGGGAGACACACACTCTTATCCCAAGACCCACAGGAACCCGGCACGTACCCTTACTAAATGTCATTCACCTTGGCTCCCGGCTGTGGCATCTCTTTAGACAGGCTTCTTATCTAAAGGTCACTTAGTGACAGAAGGATCTGGAACCACCAGCCTATAGCACAAAATGAGTCCCAGGTAGAAGGCAAACTGGGTGCCATCTTGGATCCAGCTCTGCCCTGTAGGTCACTGGGTATGTACCCATATCCCTTGGGCCTCAGTCTGCAGGATGAGGGAGAAAGGGACTTACTAGCTATTATCCCTGGGCCTAAGGTAGCCCTGCCGGAGGGTCTCGGCCACTGCCTGAGATCAATAGGGATGCCACAGTCTGTGAGGAAATGAAAGGGCCGAACCTTCCTGGAAGTCAGCCCTGGGCATCCCTGGGGAATATCACAGCTTCCTAAGCTTCTCTGCCCCTTCCCAGCTATGCAGCCTGGATGCAGTTTCCATGGTCGCCTGGGAGACTGTGAGGACAGCCAGTACCCCTTGTCCTCCCTGACCCATTCCACCACCTCCGTCATCAGGACAGCAAGTTCACTGCTCCTTCTGAACAGCTACCATGCATTTTCCTGGTTCACTCATACTCCCACGGTCCTCCTATGACTTCACCACTAGATCCCTGCTTTGAAGACCCAGGATCTGGATTTAAATCTACCACCCCCTAAGTCTCAGGCCACCTGGAGTACAATCCCCGAAGATGACATTGAAAAACAGAGCCTAAGAAGCTGTGGGAGCCATCAGGAGGTGGCAGGCAGGACCCCTAAGTAATTGGATACCTGGGGCCCAGTTCTGACACCGGCCACCCGTGGCCTGAGGCTTAGCTCCCAGCTTTCTTCAGAAAGCCTTCCAGCCACCTTCTTCCTCCCGCAGACTTCACCCAGGTCCTCAAAGTTAATTATTCCCAGACAGAAAATTACTTCCAACTCTGAAAAAGGAGTGACTTGGGAAGGCAGATCTAATTACTGGAAGAATACGGTTTTGTTAAGTCCTTTCGGAGTCTGGATCTGGGGATCTGCTTGCTCTGTAGCCTGGGGACAGATCCAAAGTCTCACCAGTGACGGTACTTCCAGGGACATGCTTGGTTCTCTCCCTGCTGCAACTAATGGCTCTTCTCTGCCTTTGTCGAGTGAGGTTGCCTACTCCCCAAATCCCACAGCTTACTGAGGAAACTCTCTCATGGCCTTCAGCTCGGACCCAGCACCACGACGTCTATTCTGTGCCTCCTGCAGCCAGTAGCCTCCAGCTCCACGCTCCTGGCCTTCAATTCTACTTCCCATCCTGCTCCACCTACCGAGCCACTTGGCCCACCAGTACCAGCCACTCCACAGCAAAAATCAGGTCAGCACTTTCAATGCTCAGGCCCTGTGGATGCCCAGGGAGCAGGTCCTGGAGCAGAAGGGTGGAAAATTCTAGGGAGAGGTGTAATCTCTAAACGAACTGTCTTAGTTAAGGTTTCTATTGCTGCAACAAAACACCATGACCAAAAGGAAGTTGGGGAGGAAAGGGTTTATTCGGCTTACACTTCTATATTATTGTTCATCATTGAAAGAAGTAAACTCAAAGCCGGGCGGTGGTGGCGCACGCCTTTAATCCCAGCACTTGGGAGGCAGAGGCAGGCGGATTTCTGAGTTCGAGGCCAGCCTGGTCTGCAGAGTGAGTTCCAGGACAGTCCGGGCTACACAGAGAAACCCTGTCTCGAAAAAACAAAACAAACAAACAAAAAAAAAAGAGTAAACTCAAACAGGGCAGGATCCCAGAGACAGGAGCGGATGCAGAGGCCAGTAAACAGTGCTGCTTACTGGCTTGCTCAGCCCGCTTTCGCATAGAAGCCACGACCACCAGCCCAGGAATGGCCCCACCCACCATGGGCTGGGTCCTCCCACATTAATCACTAATTGAGAAAGTGCCTTACAGCTGGATCTCATGGAGGCATTTCCTCAATGGAGGCTCCTTCCTCTCTGATGACTCTAGCTTGTGTCAGGTTGACACAAACCAGCCAGTACATGAACCAAAGCACTTCAAATTCCACCCATTCTCAGAAGTTTTTCTGCTCTCAGGATCGGTTAGGGTTTTCTCTGTCTACCACCCATTCTTGCACATGCTCAGTTGCATAGCTCCTATACCAGAGGACAGGGAGAGCACAGAGCTGGCCACGTAGCAGATACACTGTGCTGGTTGGTTTTTCATGAGCTTAACACGAACTTGGACGAATCTAGGAACAGGGAACCTTAACTGAGAAAATGCCTCCATCAGATTAGCCTGAAGACAATTCTGTAGAATGTTTTCTCGTAAATGATTGATGTGGGGGCCCAGCCCATGGTGGGTGGGGCCATTCCTGGGCTGCTGATCCCAGGTTCTATAAGAAAGCAGGCTGAGCAAGCTATGAGGAGCAATCCAATAAGCAGCACCCCTCCATGGCCTCTGCATCAGTTCCTGCCCTGACATCCTTGATGAAATGGTGGACTAGATGTGGAACTATAAGCTAAAATAACCCTTTTCTCCCAAGTTGCTGTCAGCCATGGCGTTTTTATCACAATAGAAACCCTAACAAAGACACCATTCACCAGAGACAATGCCTTCCAGCTTCTTGCTTTAGCAACCTCAATGTTCTCTCTCTCTCTCTCTCTCTCTCTCTCTCTCTCTCTCTCTCTCTCTCTCTCTCCTCTTCAGGTATAACACAGCTGCTGTGCATCCAGATGTCACAGCCACATCCCAAACAGAATGAAGAGAAAAGACAAAGTCATGAGGTTTGTCTTTCATTTAGAAGATGGGTGCCTTCCCCAAAAAAGTCTACCCACTTCTCATTGGCCATGTCTAAGCTGCAAGAGAAGCTAGAACATAAAGGTTAGGTTCCCTTCTTACCATTAGAGGAGAGGGAAAGAGTTAGACTAGGTCCTGTAGATATCAGCTGCCACCAGAGGTTGCCCTGGACCAGTAATCTCTCCCTCTGAGCTCTTACCTGAAATGTTAGTGATCAAACCCATACAAACCTATAGTGAGAGGAAGCTGTGGGGCTGAGGAAAGTGCAAGGACAGATTCCAACATCTGGTAAAGAGAAAGAGGAGGGGAGCTCACCCCACTTGAAGCTCTGCTAGTGCCGTACATACCCCTCTGTCTGCTTACACCTCTGCCAGGGTTTCCAGCTGGACATTGTGCCCAGCCTGTCCCTGTTCTTTCTCAAGAGTGTCTTCGATGGCAGACAGTCAGCTCTCCAGCCTGTCAAGAGTCAGGCTGTCTCATCTTCTCAGAAGAGCCTGAGATCATCATAGTGAAAGCCAGGGAAGAGAGAAAGCAACTGAAGAGAATTGAGAACGGAGCAAAAGGGCAGTGGTGGCACATGCCTTTAATCCCAGAGCTCGGAAGGTAGATGCAGGCAGAGCTTTGAGTTCAGGGCCAGCCTGGTCGAAAGAAAGGAAGGAAGGAAGGGAGAAGGAAGGAAGGAGACAAGAGGAGAGAGAGAGAGTGAGAGAGAGAGAGAGAGAGAGAACAGAGACATGGGGTAAGAGAAAAGAACACAGTAAAGCTATTGAGCCCCAGACGGCCCCACCCAGTGTGTAGGAAAGGATGAGCTATCAGGATCCCGAAACCCAGAGGCCAGGAACAGACAGGCTGCTGCTTCTTTTTTATTTGTTTTTTTTTTCTCATAATTTGGAAAGGCTGAATGAATTTCATGAAAACAGACTTTTTTTAAAAAACTTTATAATCAAGGGAGAAATTATCTACAAGAAAAAAAGAAAACAGTTCCCTCAGGACCTGCCTAACAAAGACCTGCAAGGAATTTTCTCTTGCCCCTGAGACCTCCCTCCCTTCCACCCCTGAGACCTTCCCTTCCACCCTGAGACCTCCCCTTCCACCCCTGGGATCTCCCCTTTTCCCCCTGGGACCTGCCCATCTGTCCATGCAGTGGCTTGGGGATCCCAGACAGGTGGCAAGGTATGGTTCTGAGATTTGGGACTCCACACCAAGCTGCTGCCTCCAAGTTCAGGAGAGTTTAGATAGTCACAACCCCCACCCTGATGGGAAGATCACATGAGCTGACCACAACATGGCTGTCCAACACCAGATAGTCCACATCCTGTCCACCAACAGCCTCTGCCCCTGTGAACTGAGAGATTCAAACCATCTGCACTGCATCCTGCTGTCTCATTTGCCGTCTCTCCCTGGCACTAACAGGTATGGTCCTCCTCAAAGCCTCTGTCTACCCGAACCCGTAGCTGTCCTTTCAAAGACTGGGAGAGCTGTGTCCCCTCCTACTCGGCAACAGATTCCAAACTGCTACTACAAACCTTCAAAGCCACATGTGAGGATGACTCCAGAACTAAAAATATCCAGGCAGGTAGGGAACAGGTGTCAAGGAAGGCGTCTGTTCCCACCCACGTCACAGGCTCACCTGGCAGCAGGTAGCAGTGTGCGTATGGTACATGTGACTGCAAAAACTCAGCCTCAACGGAGATAAGACAGAGTTCATTCTGGAGTCAGGTAAGAGTGACTACGGCTCCGGGGACACATTCATGTTAGTGGCGCAGCAGGTGTGTGAAGTTTTTATTAACAGAACAAAGAAAGTCGTAAGTCAACACTTTCTCGAATGTGTTGTAGGGGAGTTCCAGATGACGGGGGACATGTCTGCTCTGAGTCTTAGATGCTCTCAGGTGATATTCTTAGTGTTTCAATTGGTGAAAGCTTGGGGTCTCTTCATACATTCCAAAGAATTTACCTAATAATTACAAGACCGTTAGGTCCCATATAGAGGTGGGCGATAAATGGCCATTAAAGGGAGTTAAAGATAGCCCAAGATAATCTATAATTCGCCTCTGGATTGGAAACATGCTAACTGTTCCACAATTGTTGAACCTACCATCTGTCAATCAGCATATAAGGCGTGGCTTCCTTCTTGAGTAACTTTTGTTCAAAGACAAAAGAGCAGGAACAGGGCAGGACCTGAGCAGTAGACTGTGACCAGGGAAGGTGAGGGGGACCAGAAAGGACCCAGAGAGGCTCCGTTGACCCTCTCCTGGTGGCCACAGTGACAACTGCTGATCATCTCCCTGTGTCCTCTGGGACAGGCCTGACACAATCACTCAGCACCGCCAGCGCCCACCCACCCCACCCCGGGTTCCCAGTGAACTGTGCCCCAGATTGCACAACAGTCAGCAAGCCCTAAAACAGGGTGTGCTCAGGTGGAATCCAGGGACTGGGGAGATCTTGCCCTTGTCCCTGCCCTTGAGGGTAAAGGGTTCTAGGTTCTTATGTCCCCACCCCCAAAAGAACTGAGCAGAGACACACAGTTACATCAGAAGCCGTGGCCTCTGATTTTCAGAAGATCCATTTCCATGGGGTGAGCCCAACCAGTAGGGTCCAAAAGGCTTGGATGACAGAGGGAGGGGTTGGGCTCATTTGCATAGAGCAGGCCTTGCTCCTCATGCTCTAGCTCACTTGTAGTTCCACATCCAGCTTTACGCATCCTGTGAGTCATTGGCATCTTTATCCTGGGGTGAGCCACACGTCACCTGTGGACACTCTAGAGTGATGGTACCCATGACAGTAGCCAGACTTAGCTGACATCATCAGTTTGTTTTTCCCACAATGCCAATTGTTTTAAAGCCTTCCAGACCACGTTGTCTGAACAATTTTTCTGCTTCAGTATCACCGCCTGTAAGACCCTGTGACCATGTCAGGCCATCCAGATACTCTGGAACAATGATCTACTTGCAGGGCCCTAATCTTATCGCCTCTATAATGTCCCTTTGACAATGCAAGATTCAGGATGGATTGGGGAGGGTCACCTGGCTAAGGCCAGATCTGGCAACCCTCGTAGGAACATGAAAACACGTCAGCAGGGACTAGCTTTGGCTCCTTTCATTGTCCCTCAATACCTACAGAGGAGAACTTGGCCCTTAAGTTTCTAACCAGGAAGATAGTCACCATGTCCCGCCCACCAGAGTCAGGGCACTTAGTGGGGATGAAAGCAACTCCTGTCTCTAGCCAGAAAGAGGAAGGAGCAACTAAGAGCTCCCAGCCCCAGCTCAGAGCCAGCTGAGTACCCAGGCTCTGTGTGTATACACCATACCCCTGCTCCGAGCGCCACCCACGTGCAGGCACAAAGCTTGATCAGCGCCATCTTCCCACAGATGCAGGAGCGCTGACATCAGCAGGAGGGCCTTGGATGCTATCTGAGGTGACTTGTAGATCAAGTGTATTCTCGGAGAAGAACGTATTGACACAGAAGACTTCTGTAGGCGTTGTCTCCTTATAATGACATACTGGGGAGCATACAGCCCACCCCACCAAGCGCAGGCTGGACCCTCTAGTATCCTGTCCTTGCCTGTACCTGGACAGTGGGAGCTTCCCCGCTTCCAGCTAGCACACCTGCATCTGACTAGAGAAAAGCCTCTTTCCACTGCCCTCACCAGCCAGGAAGAGCCAGCAATGCTTCGCAGCTGGCCCAGTCTCAAGCCTGCTCTTCTCAGCGCTGAATAGCCTCTTCCTGTCCCTTAGGAGACACCTGTCTTTCTGGGCCCCTCCAACCTGGAGCACCTGAGAAAATTATTTCCCTGATCAAATATTCATGGGTCTGTCAAGCCTGAAATAGGTCTGCAAAGAAAAAAGGCAATTTGTGTTCAGCATAAATGCTTGACAGGATGCGTGAAACCCGCGGCTGGCTTCTGAGTTGTCCCTGGGCCCCTTCTCCTCCACCCTCTGACAGTAGACCTCTCAGGCAGACGCCCTGTGCTGTCTGGGACTCCTTTGACACTGTCTTCCACTTCTACAAAGTCCTGCTGTCTTGGAAGCAGTGACTCCAGACTCTGGGGACATCAGTGCAGTCCTCTCAGATGAGGCCAAGCAGTCAGGGCTGCAGCCCCATGAGGGGCCATCACTGTCTCACACATCACCTCCTTTATCCTTAACCTGCCTCACAAGAACCAAGCAACAGCACGACAAGGCGCTCACATATGCCAGACTTCGGTTCTGCCCGCCTGGAGCTCAGGTCACCGGTGTGATGACCCCCACCACTCATGTCACTGTGAAGAACTGCTTGTCTGGTACTTTGGAGACCGTGAGTGGTAAACATAGAATGTTCCAGAAAAACAAAAGTCCAGTGTGGGAGGGACAAGAGAGGAGAGATGTGAGCAGAGACTCAGGAGGTCATACTGGATGGGGCGGGGACGCAGGTCCACCACTATGTTCTCACTAGAGGGTATTTAGATATGAAAACACCCGGAGGGGCAAGCTAGGGGACTGCAAAGCAGAGACGGGAGGGGTGAAACTAGGAGGCCAGGGAAATGTCCCTGTTTCTAGAAAAATCTGGAGACAGAGGGGGCAGGAAGGGACCCCCCCCCATGTATTCTAGATACATAAGAATCACATTCTGATGTATACTTTGGTCTCAGACTTCTGGCCTCCAGACTGAGAAAGTCTGTTTTCAACCTCCAGACTATACCATTATAGTCCCCCCATTTGGTGGCACTCTTTTGACAGCAAATGACCCAGGAAAACCCTGTGTGAGGTATATGATGAGGCAGCCCAGGTGAAACTTGGCTTTCCATCCCAGACTGGCTCCAGCCCTGCACAGCTCTCCTGTACTTATAACTGGACAATTGAGTCACATGATAGTGAGCAAATGATAGTGAGCCCTCAGTTCTGGAGAACAGGAAGTCACGTGACAGAGCTTTCATCTGGGGGGAGGCTTTGGAGCTGCCTCATCCATGGCAGAAGGCAGAAGGGCAAGAGCTCTTCTGTCAGACCCAGAACTTGAGAGGTGAGGCCATCACACACTAAGGACTTTAATCCAAGACTCAGGGCAGAGCCTCAATCTCACCTCATAGCATTGTCCCATCATGGACTAAAGTTACAGCAGGTAAACTTGGGGACATTGCATCCATGGCATGTGCATCAAAGTCATCAAATGGGGCAACCCCTGTCCCATCTCAGAACGTGGGGCTCCAGATCTTGGCTCATACCTGAGCTATCCTAGGTCTGTCCTTTATTTATGTCCTGTGTCCCTTAGACAGAGCTACATTTGAGTATGCTTCAGAAGGCAGCCACTTGTCACCAGTGAATGGTCCCTAGTCTGGCCCATCCTTGGCCCTGGGTGTCCCTGAAGCACTCACCCTCATCTCAGCTTCTCTCTGAGATCCAGAGGGCTCCTCACCTCACTCAGAATAAGAGCCAAAGACTGCCCAGGGTGGAGGCCCGGTACAGCTTGCTGCTCAGTTCCTGGCTAGCTCCCCAGCTCACCCTTGCCTCTCCCTGCCAAGGGTGGGAGGTGAAGAAGCCAGAGACAGCAGCACATTGTAGACCTTAGAGGAGCCAGCTTTCCCTGAGCAAGATGTGTATGCCATGCTTGGATTTCAATATTAAGGGTGCCTCAGTACCTGGGTGGTTAGGGGCACAAAGTGGGATGGGCGGGCCTGAAGTCTTGTTTTGGAGGTGTGGAAGCAATCATGAGGTTGTGTTTGTCTGTCCTTGGCCCAAGGGAGCAGTCCTCTGCCAGGATCATCTGATGGCGCTCACATTTATCAGGCCTGCAGTTAGCAGGGTAAATGAGGCTGCTGGCTCCTGACAGACACAGGACAAGTGCAGGCTGGGTTGGGCATCGTGCAGCCTCAGTGCACCAGTAATTGCTCCTCTCTGGAAGCTGAAGAAGTGGAAAGCAGGTGGGAACTCCTGCCTGGGGTATGGTGGAGAGAGGGGAAAGTCCCGGGGAGAGGGCAGGTGGGAACTCTGGGTGGGGGAAGGGCTGGGAGACCCACCATCCTGTTAGTGATGCTCCCCGGAGACCCTCTAGAGGACAGTGGGGGATGCCCAGCCTTTGGCCCACAGAGTGACATCTGTGACTTTAATGAATCAGCATCTGCTAATGGCTATCCCTCCCCGTCCCCCTTCCCTGTCCATCCTTGGGGCTCAAGGACGGGAAGAGTCCAGGATAAGGACTTTGGAGCAGGCTTCTCCTCTGTGGGCTCTGACCAATAAGAGTCATCCCTGAATGTCCTAGGGACAAGAGGATCCCCTGAAGGAACGGCCTAGGGGGTGGTCAGGGTGTGTGTGTCGGGGAGCTCCTGCCTCTTCTGGGCTCATTTCTCTGCCAAGCCTGGGCATTTAGAAGTAGCCCTATCCATGGAAGGAGTATGCTGCATGGGGCAAGAGCTAGATGTGCTCCAGGGTCACCCCCAGGCATAGTGCGTCTCAGAGGAGCCTCTCCGGAAGGTAGCAGCTGAAGGAAAAGGTAGGGATGTGCATGTGGGCAAGAGGCCAAAGCCCTCCAGGAAGGAGGAACCCCATGATGTGTTTCTACATTCATCAGAGCAGCCCGTATCATAGACAAGGGCAGCTGAGACAAGAACAGAACTTGCAGATGATCATACAGCCCAGGATCTGGGGTGTGAAGGAGAGACCGCCTCCTCACCTCCTCTGGACCCCTTCTCCCCTAAGCCCAGGCCTCTTGTCCTATGTGTCCATGTGCACTGGATCGCCAGTACTCTGACCCTCGGGGGGGGGCATCTGTGGCACACAGCCCGCTCTGGACATGAAGACAGCGAGCTGGGACCTTTTCCCAAAGTGACCCATGAGCTGCCAAGAAGCCAGTAGAGGGAGAATACAGAGACTGTTGTCAAGAAGCTCCCTTGCCTTGCCAGAAGCCAAGGGATCATAACCCTGGTGTAAGACCTGGGTCTCTGACAGCTTTCAGCCTCAGTTTCCCTACCTGTGGGATGGGATGATTACAAACTGAATTCCCGGATGCCGAGAGGCTCCATGAGTCAATGTCTGAGACTCAAATTAAGAAAAGCAAGGTGCTGGGCAGATGTAGGGATTTGAGGAGATTGGGATGTTGCCATGGTGACAGGAGCTCCGCATTTAGTGGTAAACATCTCCAACCCTCAGAAGCAGCCTCTCCACTGTCTTATGACATCTTGAAGAGAGGCACAGCCAGGGTGCAGCCACAAGTGACACTCTGACCCAATAGGCTGTCCAGGATCAGGATTCTTTTGGGTTCCCTGCACTCCAGTACTCTGTCTGTGAGTTTCTTTCTAGAACCTTCCCCCGGGGCCAGAACCACCCTGCTTCCTGAGTACAGTTTAGACACTGACAGTACTCCTTCCATCTGCCTATGACAAATGTCCTTTAAGCCTCTGGGACTGTGAGGTGACCCAGCCCAATCCCTGTACAGAGACTCCAACCATGCAGATAGAGGCAGCACAGCTGGTGGTGGCAGAGCAGCAGAACAGGGCAGGGCTGCAATGGACAGGTAGGATGGCACCATGTTCCCTGTGGCCCGACACACTTGACTCTAGTAACCACGGGAACAAGGGCTTTGCAAAGCTGCCCCACCTGTCAGTTACACCAGATCCTGGCAAATGGAAAGCATAGGCCTGTCCACATCGGTCCAAGGCCACCCCCTACAGGTATCACTGGGGACTGCAGGGCAAATTGAAGCTCTACAGAGTCAGACTACGCCCCTCAGGGCGTGCCAGTGCCTGCTGTTGGCACGAGAGTCTGAGCACTGGCGGTCCTGCCTGGCCAATGCGTGGGAGGCACAGAAGCCAGAGAGAAGCACAAATACAGTGTAATCAGCAGGCAAAACTCTGAAGATTGCCAAAGCTAACTCCCTAGGGTAGAGAAGTCTTTCTGCCACCACCTAGCAGAACCCCAAGGTGAGGAAAGGAGGGAGGAGGGAAGAGAGGAGAGGAAGGAGGAGGGAGAAAGGGAGGAAGACAGAAAGAGAGAGGGAAGAAGGCAATACTACTGGGGATGCCTGGGGGTTTTCACTTTGACCTCAGCCTGGAAAGGCATATGACATAAACTCTCAGGAGTTTGGGGAGACATAGCAGGTGTAAAGGCCCCAGAGTGCCCCTCTGCCTGCCTGCTGGGATCAGCAAGATCTGGATTAGAGCCTTGTTGCTAAACTTTCTCCCCAGAGAGAGACATAGGCGATGGCTCCCCCTTCTCCTAAGGTCCCAACAGCAAACTGAAGGGCAATTCCACCAGAGTTCCCTCTGGGGAACCAATGGGTTTCTTGGGCTTCCTTACACCACGTAGGTGAGGGGGTTACATGCAGGGATGTGGGTATTCCTACCCCAACAGATAGCACCTAGACAGCCCTTACCCAAAAGCTTCCCCTTAGCTGCATAGAAGAAGCCCTCTCCACTAGTCTTCCTTGGTCCATATACTCCAGCCCCTCCCCGTTGTCACGTGCAATTAAGGCAGAGTTACAAAGAGCAGGTGATTAAGAGTCTGGATACTCAGGTGAGGGTCTTATAACTTCCCACCCCTCCATAGTGGCTGTGAACAGTCAGCAAGCCTTTCTGGGATAATCCGTTTGCAGCGGAACTCCCCAAGATAACAGTTGCTTGGCTCAGAGGCCCAGTCACTCACAACAAGCCATCAAAAGGAGAAGAGGTCAGGACCAGAGGTAAAACTGTGAAGGGCCAAGGAGCTCACGCTGGAATAGCAGGAGAGTGTCACAGGCCAGCCTCCTGAAGCAGCTGGGAAGAGACTATACGGCTAAATCTGAAAAGCAGACAGTGGGGAAGTGACTGTTCACACCAGGAGTGGCCCTGCAGAGGCTGGACAGCAAGTAAGCCAGAGTTCCTAGCACTGGGCGTGACTGAGCACAGAAGGCCTGGGCAGAGGCAAAGACCCCTCCAGCTTCGAAGCTCTTTTTCCTGCTCTGGGCCATGGTGCAGACACCAGTCGGGGAAGGAGGCCCCTGCAAGTCAAACTAGCAACCCCACTGGAAATATCAGAGGCTTCAAACCCTGGAAAGCAATCCCACTGCGGGGGGGTGGGGGGGGGTCAGGATTTCCATGTAGTGAGGTGTCAGGAAAGCTTGAAGCAGAGAATCAGGCCAGCACAGGGGTGTTCAGTTGCTCTCTATCTCTACTGTGTTCTGTCCGTACCAGAGCTTGTAACCACAGACAGATGGACGGAGAGACAGACAAACAGACAGACAGACCCAGGGGCACAGATCAAACCCTCAGGCTAAGTACACAGGAGCCCCTGAGACTAACTCCTGGAGAGTCAAAGGACAGAAGAAAAGCAGGTATTCCCAGTGATCCTGTGAGGAAACTGGCTTGTCCCATTTTATAGACAGTACAACTGAGGCTCTGGAAGGTAAAGAAGCCCCCACCTACCTCAGCACCTAGGATGTACCATCTAGACCAGCAGTTCTCAACCCATGGATGGCAACCCCTTTGGGCATCGCATATTAGATACCCTGAATATCAGATATTTGCATTGTGATTCGTAACACTTGCAAAAATTACAGTTCTGAGGTAACAACTTGTGATTGGGGGTCACCACAACACGAGGAACTGTATTAAAGGGTCACGGCATTGGGAAGGTTGAGACCCACTGACCTACACCATGCCAACCCCCATCCAAGCAGCCCACTGTCCCCAGGGACCCCAAGGCTAAGTTCAGGAGCCTCTTGCTTCCCCTGGAGGAGAGCCGCTCTTCTGTGCTGGGGACAGCTGCATCCACCTCCCCGAGTTCCTGGCCCTCTTAAGCACCGCTTGATGGCCAGCCTGGTCTGACATTTCCCAGTACCTTCAGGGGTCCCCTGCTGTATAAATTAACCCTTCTCTGAACCTTCTGAGGCTCTCCCCCTCAGTCTTATTCTCTGGAATCTGGTCCTCTGCTGACCTCTCCTTCCCTCTCTCCCTATCTGCAGACTCCCCCACCTCTATCCCGTCTCTGACACATTCCCATCTTCATAAACCACTGTGACCCACGTGGCCTGGTCTCCGTGGGATCTCGGGATAAAACAGGCTGACTTTGAACTCACTATGCAGCCCAGGCTGCCCTCGAACTCAAGATCCTCTTGCCTCTGTCCCTCCTGCCACAGTGCCAGGATTACAGTTATGTGCCTCACAACCAACAGGCATAATGTGGGTAAATGTTGGTGTTTATGTGTGGAAGGCGTGCATACCCCATAAACACATGCATTCGTGTGGACATGTGCTCACAAAAGGCTGCGTGCATATGGAAACCAGAGAGTGGGTGTCTTCCTCAATCTCTCCACCCCACGTTTGAAAGACAGAGTCTCTCACTGAACAGGAGCGCACCAGTTCCCTTAGGATAGCTGGCCCATGAGGGACCCACCTGTTTCTGCCCCACCCCCACGAACTGCCCCCCCACTCCTTCCCACCCCCTCACCCCTGGCACAAAAGTTACATACATGAGCCTGAGTATGACATGGCTGCTGGAGATTCCAATTCAGGTCCTTACATTTGCATGGTAGGCGCTTTCCCAGCCGGGCTTTTCCCAGGCCCCTCCCCCACATTCTATACCCTAGTCAGGTAGAGGTCCCCAAGCTACCCTCAGGCCCCACAACTGCAGCAGGACTCACCGGCTTCAGCAAAGGCAGGTGTCCAGAATGGAGATGTCTTAGGTTAAAAGGAGGCAGAGTAGGGAAAGGGAAGCCCAGAGGATCCTGGGAGCCACAGCTGCACCAAGCAGAGTCCAGGGAGACCAGGGTGGAAGGTCGCAGACCCTGTTAGTCTGGAAGGGAAGGGATATCTTTACATTTCTATACAAGGCAAACCCACAGCCATGGATTTATAACTTTGATGAGACCAAGAGTCTGCAGAAAACACCATGTATATGACCGCTCTCTCTGGTGTGCTCAGCCGCGGATCCAGAGAGAAAGAAGTTAGAGGGATGCCAAGGCCCAGGGGCAGCTGTGTATTCTGGAAGCATTTTTTGAGGCGACTTAATTCCTAGAGACTCCATGAGCAGACACGGGTGTCTGGGGTTTGGATCCAGAAATCACCCCAAAAACCCGTGTGTTAACTTGAACTCTAACAGAGGGTCTTGAGGCAACTGTATCATGATGGTCTGATTTTATCTATGGACTTCTCCAGTGATATGCACCTAGCCTAAGTGGCTACTGGGAGGTGGTGGCAACTTTAGCAGGTGGAATCTAGTACAATCCCTCTCCCTCTCTCCCCACCCCCTTTCTGCTTCTGCTGTTGGACCCTGAGGTCCAAACCAGGAAGACGTGCTCCCACAGAAACACTCACAGACAGGGAGTTGGATGCAAAAGCAAGAGGTTTATTGATCCAACGCACTGGAGTTCCCCTCTCCCCCCCCTTCCCGCACACAGGTTAGAGGAACCCTGAGCTGAAGCTAAGAGCAGTTTTTATACAGTTTTCACAGGGTTTACAAGGGCAGTTTTACAATCACCTCTTAGACAACGCTAACCACAAAGGCTAACCTCAAATGGCCGCTCCCAAGCCCGCCCGGTTTCTTGGCAACTCATATCTGCACATTATCTTATGACAATGAGTGTTAGCTAACTCTATCTTACCATAGCTTCTGTTTACCCAGGTTTATTGCGCTAAGGGCCCAGCTTCCTGATAACCTTTTAATTCTCTTATCTTGGGCCCTTCTCCTGGAATGTGTGTGTAAGTCTTTGGAATGCGCTTCTCCCAGAACGTGTCTCTGGAGAAGTAAATTTTTAAGTTTAGGCTGAGACCTGAGATTCCTTCACTGCCACCCATGTGGTGAGCAGCTTTCTTCCTCTACCACAGGCTCCCACCATGACAGTCAGACTCACCTCTGACTCTAAAATCAGATCAACCCTGGATTGAATCCTTTCAAACTAAACTGACAGAGGGAGGCTCTGGCTTCAAAGAATACAACTTTGCCAAATCAAAGGTGCAACTGCCCAGCCAGGGAAGAGCTGGTGGAATTTGCCATTTTTCTAATGTGGAGGTACAGGGCCACCAGAACAGAGTGTGCTGAGGGCTCTTCTCAGATCTGTAGTTTGGGGACTGGGGAAGCCAGGCTTGGGCCTAGGGGCCTGGAAGAAAAGCCTGCCTGGCCCATGCCAAGACCAAGGGCTCACTCCCCAGTCAGCACTCAGCGGGCAGCCACTGTCTCCTCAGGCTCCGAGGAGAGCTAGGCGCTCCAGTCCTCCAGCACTAGGCTGGGCCTCTGGGGCAGTATTTCAGAAGCTCAAGGGGAAAAGGCAGTTCTCAGCAGTCCCTTCAGACAGGACAGACTTCCTGGCCCTCAGTTTCTGGCAGTTTTGTTGACAGCCGGCAAGCATGAATAGGGGTTGGATCTCATTAACACAACGCAGAAACTTCCAGTTATGCCCTAGACTGCTGGAGTCAGCAGGGACCTTTGGGCTCACCTTGCCCGCAGTTGTCATTGTTTATTTGAGAAACTGAGGCCCAGAGAAAGGCAGCTGTCCACACTCGAACCTGGAGACAGGTGGAACTCTCCCTGCCGAATATCCCTGCAGCCTGAAGTAGCCAGATCCCCGCTGAGTCCCTCCAGGGGCGGAGCGAGCGTCCCCACCTCTTCCCCTCCCCCGACCCAGAGAGGGGAAAGAGCTAAATTCTCACTTAACAGCAGGATGCTTCTGGGTCTCATTACCATGATGCAAATTAATATTTATTATGCAATTATTCATCTTTGTAATTGCTAGTATTTCAAAGGGAGCACGGAAGGCTTAATTAGAACACGTGGAATGTTATTAAAAATGGAACATCAGAAGGAGGGGTGACCCCCTCCCCTCTGCAGCCCCAAGCCCAGCTACCTCCAGAAGGTTCTCAGAGCTTAAGTCCACACCAGCCCGGCTTCCCTACCTGGGTGCTCCCCACGAGACCCCGCCCTTCCTTTTTCATTATTTTTTGAGGTCTTGACTCCTAGAAACTTTGTGAGTTATTGGTCTAGCAGAAGTTCAGACTCAAAGAGCTGGTCTGTAGACGTCTGTGTCTGTCTGCAGACAAGAAGCTGCAGATGTTATTAAAAACTAGCTTCCTGGTGCAGAGGCCAGCACCTGGGTCTTCTAAAAGGCCCGTGGCCAGCTGGATAGGGGGGTGTGCACCTTTAATCCCAGCACTGGGAGGCAGAGGAAGGTTGATTGTTATGAGTTCAAGGCTAGCCAGGAGAACACTGCAAGTTCCAGACCAGCCTGGGATACACCGAGAGACCCTACCTCAACAAGACAAAGAC
This sequence comes from Mastomys natalensis, assembly GCA_021653895.1. Taxonomy (NCBI): domain Eukaryota; kingdom Metazoa; phylum Chordata; class Mammalia; order Rodentia; family Muridae; genus Mastomys; species Mastomys natalensis. Next base: position 1,312,196 of record JAJTUV010000102.1, read on the forward strand.
TTGTAAAAATTTAAAACTAAATAAAAAGGACAGTGACACCAGGACAGGAGCCTGCCACCCTCTGCTCCGAGCCAGCTGGGTCTCTGTGAAACAGCTTACCCAGCACCCAGTTTCTCCTCCCTCCTGCCTCCTCCCACACAGGAGACATTCAGAGTGCTTTTAGGTCTATAGGTCCTCATTCTTAATAGATTTTCATTTTTGGTGATAATCTGAGAAGATCAGAAGGTCAGTGGTAATTCTGGGAAGGCCAAGTTTGGAACACAGAATCCTTCTAACTGCCCAGTAGCAGCTGTGACCCTGTCCCTACCTAACAGCCGGGCTGGGAGCGAGTGAGTCTGTCGTGTAGTGAGGAAATCAAAGCCAGGTCCACAGCAGAGCTGGGATGATGAAGATGGCCTGCTAATCCTAAATGCCAGGATTAAGGCAGGAGGAGCGGAGGAGCAGCAGGCTGCTCAAACAGGTAACTGGTGTGAATGTACTAGCCAGATAGCAGGATAAGCTCAGATGGGAGATGCTGGCCTTCAGGGATGATGGAGTGGGTTGCAGTCAGTCAGTCACCATCACAGAGACTGAATCTCTAGCAACTGAGAGGACCAGGGCAAGAGACAGGGAGACAGACCTGTCTCTTAGCCTCAGAGCCTCAGGCTTCCATGGAATCCTGTCTACTTTCAGGGAAGAGCCTCTTCAAGAACCTAGGGCACACTGTTTTGGCTGGACTGCTTGGCAACAAGCTCAGAGACTTGCTTGTTTCTGTCACACACACACACACACACACACACACACACAACAAAAACAAGTGTTTCATGCACACCATCTGATATATGTCCGCACAGGGCTTAGAACAGACCACACCAGACCAAACGGTTCCAAGTGGGGTTTATTCAGGAAGTAGGGCAAAGATGGGGTGGGGGAGGAGAAGAAGAGGAAGAAGAGAGGTCGGGGGTTCTGCCTGTTTTATATGGGCAGGTAAGGGTGGGAGGTAGCCAGGTGGATTCTGGGAATGTATGGTGGTTGCCTTAGCAATGATGTGGGGGGATCACCTAGATGTGATGTCACTGGGTTTGGAGCCTGATAACCAACACCATCACACACAGCTTTTACGAAGGTGCCAGGTGCCGTAAAATCTGAGCTCGGGTCATAACAGCTGCGTAGTAAAGCACTTAGCACCGATCCATCTACCCCACTGAGTTTCGAGAAGGCCCCACGTGGGCCAGCCAGGCTGGCCTCAGCTATGCAGTTGAGAATGCCCCTGATCTCTTGATTCTCCTTCTCAATCCTAAATGCCAGGATTACAGGTGTGTGCCATAATTTCACAAAGGACAGCAGAACCTGCAGCTAAAGCATAGGCAGTGTCCTGTGACTCTGCCCTGAGACTGGCACTTTTTACCTCAGGTGCAGGTCAGCCCAGCTTCCTTTGACTGCCCTGGACCCCCACCACTGTCGCTGTGCCTGTGGGTCACCGATGCAGGTGCCCTGACCTTTGTATCTTTATACCTCATCTCCAAGATCGCTAGATTCTCATCCTGGGGCCCCCATGAACCCTAAATCCTACATGGCCTCTGCAGACAAACTTCCCTTCTACCTTACAGCTTAAGCAGGACAGGGGCAGGCTTTCTCCCAACGCTTTCCAACCGTTTCAAACCAACCAGAAGTGTCCTCCTGCTGTGAGCCGGGACCACCTGCCAGGCAGAATGAATATGCATATATGCTAATCAGAATAGCCTATGATTTGCATGACAGTCGGAGGCCAACTCTCCCACTCGGGAGTGGCTTTCCAAAGGCAGCTCAGATCTGCTGTGGAGGCTGCCTGGGGAGGTGTGGTGGGTGGGACCCTGAAACCCAGGGCTCTGGGTGACCTGGCCCTCAACCTTGAATTTTCTACAGGGAGAGGAACTCTGGAGCCGAGAAGGCCAGGTTGAGGCAACTGTGAGATGCCAGCCTGTCTGTCCCTGAAACTGCCCCTCAAGGGAAAAGGTGATAGCGAGGCTCAGGGAGGAGCAATCTGGGGATGGCCCTCCCCTCCTAGGAGCTTCCAAAAAGGAAATTACCTGGGTGTGGCCAGGTCTCTTGACCACACCTCCTTTGAGCTGGGAGTCCTTCAGGCAGCTACAGACCTAATAACACACACGCAGACACACCACACACACACACACACACACAGAGCTCTCAAGTCTGCCCAACATTGCTATTGCTACACACTGCCTTGCCAGAGCCATCTTGGGGAAAGGGTTTTCAGAGTCTCCCATGGCATTAGATGACCTCAGATAAAAAACAACCTAAGACTCATATTAGACCCAAATCCAGGCTCAGAGCCCCCAGCCTCTCCCTAACCCAGTATACCTCCACAAGGAGGGGCAGGGCCTAAAAGGAGACTTAGGACGCCATGGTGGAACACCAAGCCAGTAGGATGAGGATAGGTTGGGTCAGGACTCTAGGGCTCAACATGGACTCAGTGTCAGGCACAAAGCTGGCAGCATTCCCACACACTGGGTAACAGATGAGTGTAACATCTCTTGCCTCCCACTGACTTCATCAAATAGCCTCTGGCTTATTGAGAGAACCCATGGCTCAGTTGGTATCCTGTACCCTGTACATAGCTTCACACAGAGCAGGAAGCCAGAGGAGGGCCTGTGGACCCTGCAGCTTGGACCCCACATACACGCAGCTTGTCCTTCATCACAGCCATCTTGGAAGGATACACATAAAATTGCCATCTGTGTAAGACAAAAGGACTCTGTTGCCAGTTTCACATAGTAAAGCTACTAAATAAATATTATTAAAATGTCATGAACATGTTCCACCCATCAGCACTACCCAAAGTCCATCCGGGTATTTACCCTCTGACTTCTGTGATCATTCAGTGACTAAAGATGAAGACCCAGAGTAGCTCAGTAATTCCCTCAAGACTCACACAGCTCAACCATGCCATAGGGATTTCTTAAAAGTCTCAGCAGGGTGAGGCATACATCTAATCCAGCTCTGAGAAGGAAAAGGCAGATGGATCTCAGTGAGTTCAAGACCAGCCTGGTCTACATAGTGAGACCCTATCCCAAACAAACAAAAATCTCAGTGAGCAGCTGCCCTTTACCCCAGCCATTGCATTCCTCTGCTCTTATCTCAGAGAATGAAAACATAAAATCACAGCAAATTCTATATACGAGGCTCGGAGCAGCTTTGTGACACCCCCAGCCCCAGCCCCAGCCCCAGCCTACAGACTCATCCCAGCTTGGCCTTCAGTAGAGTGGCCCAGCCATGCTGAAGAGCATGATCCAGCAGAGGAAAAGATACCCCAACACACATTCAGATCACAGCATGCTGATTGAAGAAGCGATCCTCCAAGGCTCAGCACTGATGTGTGACACTTGCACTTATGTGAGGACACTTGAAATGACAGTTATGCTGGAAAGATGTGGTGCCATCATGAAGGGATGGAAGGGGGCTCTCGTGATATTAGAACCTTTGTCAGTGATGATGGAGATATTAATTTGCACATGACAAAGCTGGGCGGAATTCACACACACACACACACACACACACACACACACACACACACATCTCATCTGTGCCACCACTCTGCCAAATGACACGACTTCTAGAAACCAGACACACCATAGAGAGGACTTCCTTCCCCTCTTCTCTTACTCGTTGCTGGTGTTCTTTTAGTTTGGAATCCCAGATTGGCCCTGAACTCACTATGTGAGTGTAGAGGACCTTAAACTTCTGAGTTTTCCACCTCTTGCTGGGATGTCAGGTGTGAGCCACCACATCCAGTTTACACAGTGCAGGGGATTGAACCCAGATCCTTGTGCATGCTAGGCAAGCTCTCTATCAAGTGAGCCACATCCCCAGCCCCTTCTCTCTTTTTTCTTTCTTTCTCTTTTCTTGAGACAGGCTTTCTCTTTGTAGTTCTGGGTGTCCTGGAACTCACACAGTAGACCAGACTGGCATTGAACTCAAGAGATCTGTCCGCCTCTGCCTTGCTAGTGCTAAGGTTAAAGGTGTGCACCATCGCTCCCCAACTTACTACCTGGCCATGCATGGTGCTGCCCCTGGGCACTGAGCAAGTCCTGTCACTGAAGCATTTTGGGCAGTGTCCCTGGCTTCTACCCAGAAGGTCAGTTGGCCTCTTCCTTCCAGGAGTGACAACTTGAAATGACTCTAGTCGCCATGGTCTGGTCAAGGGTCTGCTAGGGACAGAATCACTCAGCGAGATGTGCAAGGGCTGGAGAAGCTGGCACAGAGCCAGGAGGGCCGAGGGGCACAATGATTAGATCAGCAACAATAAAGACAGCAGTGACAGTGACTGGAGAAACAAGAATAAACAAGAAATTTGGATAGTCACAACCTCGACAAAACTGATAAGATAAACAAGAACAGTCCGCCACTTAAAACTGAAACTCTGTGATGACAGATAACTTTAGATGATCATTTAAAGATGGGGGTGGGGAGGATCCTGCCCTTTACCCCAAAGCCCTGTATGGTGATGTCACCTCCACATAGAACATGACCCAGCTATATAGCTAGATGGCCGGCAGTGGTCACCCCTAAAATTCACCCGTCCCAGGCAGTAGAGGGACCTCTTGTCCCCCTCCTCTTCATGTGAGTGTGAGGCATGGCTCTGCACCTGTGTGTCCGGGGAGGGGTGTGTTCATGTGTGTCTGTGTGAGGAGCCAAGGGTGTGTGTATGTCAGTGTACCGTGTGGGACGCTGCTTCCCATGAGATGGGAAAGGAGCCCTCGGAGGAAGCAGGCAGGGTAAGGATGTGCTCATGGGCTCTTAGAAACTCTTCCTTATCAGCCCACCCTCATTCAAGCTAATGATGTCCAGTACAGGTCAAAGAGCAGAACATAGGTCTGACGGAGAGGGACCTGTCCACACACCATGCCTGGACTGGGTTGTTGTCAAAATCAACACGTTGTCACTGAAAGTAATGCATGTGGCTGGGGTAGAGCCAAGGTCCCTTGTCCCCACTGTGGTCATAGATCCCCTCAACTAACCTTTGATGGTCCCAGGAAGTTGCCCATTTCCTACAGCTGTGCTAAACCAGCTGCACACATCCTGTTTGTATGGTTGCTAGAATGTTTCCATGGCAACTAATAGAGGATGAAGGAAGCCTAGCAGCTTACCCCATCCCACTCAGATGGGTCAGAATTGGGCCCCTCTGGCAGTGACTTCTGGGGCCAGGACCTCCCAAAGGGGATAGAGGTGGCTAGAGGTGATGGCCAGAAGCCAAATCCCCAGGAAATACACACGACTTGCAACTTAATGACTTAAGGATAAAGAACAGAAGTGGAATTGGGGACAGCAAGAAGGATATGGGGGCCAGGGTCTGGGACAGATGGCTCCAAGACAAAACGCTCTCTGCGGCTGAGCACAGGCTCTGACCAGTCTTGGGTGGAGACTCATAAATGTTGGTTCTTCCTATAGCCCCATATCCAGAACAATTAAGGCACCTGAATCTGTAGGAAGTGAAGCAGCCTGTCCTCAAGTGGCGCTTTTGGGCTTGTCATTGTGGTGCCATGCTGGGCTGAGATAGGTTGGTGTCTCCTTAGCCTGAGCAATTAGTTAGCAGACGTGCGCACTGACCTTCAGCTATAATACGGGCAAACATAGGCACGGAGAAGCGAATGGCTAGTCCTGGGGCATGCAACACAAGAGAGGTAGCCAGCCAGGGATGGAAGCTATGCTGACCAGTTTTACATCATTGACATAAGCTAGAGTCATTTTGGAAGAGGGAACCTCAATTGAGAAAAATGCCCCCACCAGACTGGCCTGTGGGCAAGCCTGTGGTACTTTTCTTGATTGATACGGGAGGGCCTGGCTCACTGTAGGTAGTGCTACCCCAGGGCAGGTGATCCTACAGTGCTATGGAAAAACAGGCTGAGCGAGCCTCTCCATCTGCTCCTGCCTCTAGGTTCCTGCCGTGAGTTCCTGCCCTGACTTCCTGGATGATGGGGTAGGAACCGTGAGCTGAAATCCTTGAACTGCTCTTGGTTGTAGTGTCTATCCCAGCAACAGGGGCTCTAGCTAAGATAGGGAGGATGACAGAGGCAAGCTAAATACCTGGTCCAGAGAGAGAGAGAGAGAGAGAGAGAGAGAGAGAGAGAGGGGGGGGGGCAGTCTAGAGACACACTGACATCAATAGGGATGACAGGAAATTGTGTAGTTAGATGTCTGGGAGGCAGCAGGAGAATTGTTGTTACAGGAGAGATAAGCACCAGGAGGACCAGGAGGTGAGGTAGAGAGAGGCAAAGAGAGATGAGCCCGCCACCCCACCTCAATCTCTGCAGCTCCCCAGGGGTCCCAGCTACATTGCAAATGGAGGAAGGGAGGCAGAGATTAGCATCCGCATTTGACAGGTGGGGAAACTGAGGCACAAAGCTGAAACACAAGAGAATCCGTGGGAAACCCTGGAGCTGTGTCCCAGGGACCTCTTGCCCCACAGTACCCACCCCAGGCTCAAAGTACGCAAGAGGTGGTGAAAATCCAAGAAGACAGACAGCCGAGTGGTCAGTCAATCCCACCTCATCTCACTCCAGTCTTCAAGATGGGGGTGGGGTAGGGGCAACAAGGCTTTTACTACTCTAAGGAGGCAGCCGTTGCTATGGTGACTCTTGTTACCTGGCAACTGAGTTACATCATCCTGGGCACCTGCTGTCTCTCTTCTAGAGCTAATAGCTGGCTCTGGGGATGGACCTGTATCCAACAACCCCCTTGACTCAGAAAACCCACCTTGGGGGACAAACCAGATAAACCTGGGCACATGAAGACATACAGAGACCCACCAGGCCTTTGACAACCAGAAACGGAACATGCTTTCATTTTCAAGGTTGAGAATGATTGTATTAGTAAATGGGATAATCAGAATTATGCCAACCCCTCCCAGCCAAAAACAATCTTCAAATAGTACCATACAGATGGAATTAGGACTCGCCAACATCTCATCTTGGCGGCATCCTCTGGCCATCGTGACGCGTTATATAAAGGAGAGGGTAGTTTTAATAAAGTTCTACACCACCCAGATCAGCAATAAAGAGCCTCGGTTGCACTGTGCGCTGAAGGGATTGCCCCAGGATAGGGTTGTTAGTACACAGAGAGGGCAGACACCAGACTCAGGACCCAAGTTCAAAGTCTTGAAAGTAAGAAGACAGCCCAGTGGGCATAGGCTTCAGACCCAAGCACATTATTTGCCACCACTCATGTGACACAGGCGCTATCCATTACTGGGTCATGTAGGCTCTGAAGGGAGGGGATCTCCAAAGGACAGGCCAACATATACACAGGCACCGGCATCTACTGCCAGGGTGATAGATGAAAATGGAAGACATAGAAACCAGGGAACAAGATTCATACCTCATGCTAGACAGGGCCCTGTGGCAGGCTATCAGGCCTGGGAGAGAGTTCCTGGATTCCAGCCAGCTCTGCTCTGACTGGTCTGGGAACATGGTGGGTTGAATATTCAACTCTTAACTCCTAGAAGTGAGGGATCTGACCTTAACTTGAAGGTCCAGTCTCAGCATCCTGGACTGTGAAGTGGGCTCTTAATGTTGGGGTCCATGTCTTTGAAAAAGGCAGAGGGTGCCAGGGAGATGGCTTAGCAGGTAAAGGTGAATATTGCCATGGCTAATGGCTCAAGTTTGACCGCCATCACCCACTTGGTGAAAAGAATTGACTTCTGAGAATTGTCCTCTGCATACACACATGCACACACACACAGACACACACAGAGAGACAGACACACACACACACAGAGAAAGAGAGACAGAGACAGAGACAGACAGACACATGCATTCACAGAGAGAGAAATAGAAAGAGACAGACAGATACAGAGAGACACAACATACACACTCACACAACATATAGACAGAAAGAGAGACAGAGAAATAGAAAGACAGAGAGAGACAAAGGGACAAGGAGAGAGACAGAGACAGACAGACAGAAACGGAGAGAGACAGAGACAGATAGAAACAGAGAGAGACAGAGACAGAACAGAGAAACAGAGAGCAGAGACAGATAAACAGAGAGACAGAGTCAGAGAGACAGACACACAGAGATACATATGCAGACTCACAGAGACATACACAGACACACCCAGAGACACAGAACCACACGCATACACTACATAAAGTGTGTGTTTTTTTTAATGAAGCAGAAGAGAAGACATAAGATGGGCCCAGGAAAATGGAAGCGGATACAGAACCATGTGCCCATGAGCCAATGGATGCCGGGCCTGCAGGAGCTGGCAGAGCCTTCGGATCTGGATTTGACTTCTGGCCTCCACAACTCAGTGGACAAATCCTGTAGTCTAAAGCCTTCAGTGTGTGGTCATCTGCTAAAGTAGCCTAAGGCTCTAATGGCATCCTTGGGTGGCACCCTTCCCCTTGCAACTCCTCTGTGTAGCCCTCAGGTGACCTAACACTTACCCCAAGCTCTGGTTGTCCCCAGGGAACAGAACAGGTGATGGAGGGCAAGGAGGTGCAGCAGAGATCACTTCAGGTTGTGATAGGGACCATGTCCCTGATACCTGATCCTTTGAGCACCATCTCCTAGACTGACAATATTCCCTAGCTCTCACCAAGCTAGCTCCTAGGTTCAGACTAGGGGGCTGGAACCCTGGTCTCCAGGCCCATTTCCAGTAGAGTTTGTAGGAAACAGAGGCCCCAAGAAGGGAAGAGCCCTAGCAGGACACAGGTTTGGAGGGCACGTCTTTGCAAGGGACAATACAGTCACTTTGCTCCAACCCATTGGATCCATACCACAGTGCTTACTGAAGTGTGCAACCTGAAGCCTGGCCAAGGCTTTTACTCTCAAGCAGGGCAATGGCGACCTCTGCTGGCCCAGGTCCAGAGCCTTTCCCAATCCGGGGAATAGGAGGTAGCCGCAAGAGGTTTGCTAGAACCAGGTCCCCAAATGGGACCGGCAGCTGCCTGTGCGTCCACAATCACAATGTTGTTCTCAGTCATTATCTGTGGTCACCCAGGGAGTCTCCCCTACAGTAAGGCCATGAGCTAGATCAGGGGCTGGATGAGGGGCTGGAATGTGACTTGAGACCAGAGGCCACAACCCAGGCTCTGTAGAGCAAGATGGTCAGGACAGAAAACTCCAGGTCAAGGTGGGAAGGTCCCAGGAAGTCCCTGTCCTTCCCTGAGCCTCAGTTTGCTCATCTGTCAAATGGTGATCTGAGCAATTCTGTCCCCCATCTGGGAAGGATTGGAGGATGGTGGGAAAGCGCTCTGTGGGTGGGGAGGAGACTTAGTCCCAAAGCACAGCACTAAGAAGGGCCTTACGATTCACCTGACACTCATGAGCCTAGCACTAATTTTTTTATTATGCTCAGTTTTAAAGGTTTATTTATTCTTATTTTATGTGTATGAGTGTTGTGCCTGCATGAATGTCTGTGCACCACGTATGTGCCCGGTGCCCATGAAGTTCAGAAGAGGGCATCATATCCCTTGGAACTGGAGTTATAGACGGGTTGTGAGCCACCACGAGCATGCTGGGAACTAAGTCATCTCCCCAGTCCAGGTTTTGTTGCTATTATTTTCTTAAGCAGAAATGCATTTCCTTGCAGTCAGCGCTGGGGACTAGAAGCCCAGAATCAAGGTGTCTGCAGATCTGGGGGTGTTTTGATTCTGTCTTGTTTTTTCTTTTCATTACACAGGGATCCATAAACTGGTTTTCACTTCAGTATGTAATACACTTGATGCAATTTATCCTGCCATACTCTGCTGTAGAGCCCCTTCTCGCCCTGCCCATTAATTGTATTTGCCCCCAGTTATTTCTGCTTTCTCATCACCCATTCCTATGTACTACACATTTATATAAAATCGTGGATCCACAAACAGGAGAAAACATACCACCTTTTTTTCTGAAGTAGACTTGCGTTTGACACAATCATCTCCAGTTGTGTGTGTTTTCTTGCAAGCAGCCTAACTCTGTTCTGCTTTGAGGTTGAAAAAAAAATCCCCCTGTGTATATACAACATATATTCTTTATCCATTCTTCTGTTGACACCAGGGTTAGCGTTTGTGGTAAGACAGGGTCTTGACAGAACCAGTCCAGCAGGAAGTGTCTCAAATGGTGACCATACAGAAACACTGAGGGTGCAAGTATGGTGCCCCAACGTTGCCTCTGAGCCCCCATTCTGTGCTAAAGTGCTGGGAAGTGCTGGGCAGTGTCCTTGAGGTTGGAGAACTAGAGCGATCGGCCATGTGTCAAAACCTGCATCTGTAGGGCACTGGTGCCCTCTAGTGGTGGATAGAAAGAAGGCAACCACACACCTGAGAGTGCTGTGATGGGGACGGCCAGGTGGGAAGGGACAGGTATCAGGCAGAGAGGGGTTAAAGTCCTCAGGAATTTCCCACCACTGAGCCATCCTCCCCTCCCATACTGTTCTCTGATTAGTTGCTGTCAGTCGTTCTGTGGCTGAGGGGACCTAGAGGAAGTGAAATGAGCTCTTGAGGCAAGGGATTCCAAGTCAGCATGTAAACCCAAGGCTCCGGAGAGCCTCCCATGCCATGGGCAACTCCAGTACAGTCCTGCTCAGGTGAGGACTGAAGCCAAGGTGGCTTATGGGAGTTTGGAGTCTGACTCATCTCAATCCTGATCTCCAGCCAGAATTCACAAACATGGCTACTAGTTCCATTATGCACACCCTTCCTATACAGATAGACGGGAGACGCTGTGGCAGAGACCCCACTCTGCTCTCGGCAATGCTCCACACTGACTTTTGGAAATGGACCTCTCCAACCTACAGATAGAGAGATAGAGAGACAGTTAGGGGAAGAAGACTGGGGAGGACAGTTCAAACACAAACAACACAGACACGGGTTCAAATTCCAGCCCCAGTACCTTCCCACTCTAACTCACCTCCATTCCCCTCACTGACAAGATGGGCTGTTGGTATTTTTGCACGAGGTGACCTGATCATCAATCATGACCTATTTACAGAGCTCAAGCCTGAGGCTCAGTGTCAAAAGCAAGCATACAGATCCTGCAGAGCACAGGCCACCAACCCAGGAGCACAGCAGCCTACAGGAGACCCAGAGGCACCAAGTTATATCCCTCCATAGCAGGGAGTCAACAAAGATCAAAGAGCCCCAGAGAGGGAGAGTAGGACCAGGAGCAAGGGAGGATGCAAGTGGAGCAGACCCCAGAAAGCAGCCATGTCCAGAGTGGGCAAGTCCATAGAAGCAGAAATCGTGTTAGGGATTGCCAGGTTAGGGTGGGGTAGGGAGGTTACTCTTTCACCTCTGATATCTGGAGACGTGACAAGATTTAGAGGTCGGAGGGAGGGTGCGTCTCAGTTGGTAAAGCGCTTTCTTAGCATGTATGCATGAAGTTCTGGGTTCCATCCATAGTCGATTCTAAAATGAATGTAGCATACACCAGTTGTCTCAGCAGTTCAAGGTCATCCTTGGCCCTTGGCCACACAGTGAGTTCAAAAATAGCCTGGGCTAAATGAAACCCTGTCTCAAAAAACTCAAAAAAAAAAAGTTCTACAGTTAGTATAAACATATTAAAAACTACACTGTGCCCCCACCTCAAAAGAATGGCTTTTGTGGTACGTGATTTCAGCTCAGATTTTCAAAGGTCCACAGACATGACAGCTGACTGATACCCACCTGCCCAGCAGGCTATGAAGCCGCCCCTACTTCTCTTTACTTCTCTAGTAAATTTTCTCATCGATGATATAAGAACATCTTGACAAAGCAGACTTAAGGAAGGAGGGGTTATCTATCTGGGCCACAGTTTGAGGGTGCACACAGTTGATTGTGGTAGGGAAGACATGGCAGCAGGAGCTGAGGTGACTCCTCAAGACAGGAAGCAGAGAGGGATGAATGCTGGCATTCAGCTTGCTCTCTTCCTTATATATGCCACCCGTATTTAGGGCTCATCTCTCTTCAATTAACCCAATCTAGAAAATGTCTCTTACAAACATGATCAGAAGATTGTCTCTGGGGTGGTTCTAGATCCTGTCAGGTTGACTATATTAAACAACAACAACAACAACACACACACACACACCACACACACACACACACACACACCAGCTATATATGCACTGCTGCCATGGAAAGTCAGAGAGGTCAATCCAGTCTCACCGCCATACCCATTTCTGCATGCACTATCTGATATTAGGATGGTTGGTCTCTGTCTGACTACCTCTCCTATCCCATCATGAATGCTCATAAAGTCAGTGGCTGTATCAGCGACCCTTGTGTCCACCACAAAACAGTGACCTCATGAATCAGACATCAGACAAGCAGTGGAGACAGAATAGAAAATGGATGGATGGATGGATGGATTGTATGGATAGATTGTATGGGTCTATGGATGGATGATAGATGGGTGGTGGGTGGATGGGTGGATGATTGGATGGATGGATGGATGGCAAGATAAGTAGGTGAATGAGTGAATAGATTATGGATTGGTGATGGGTTGACGGATGGATGAATTGGTGGGTGAGTAGATAAATGCATGATGAATTAACAGACTATGGATGGATGATGGATGGATGGATAGATAGATGGATGATAGACTGTCCTGTCCAGCAGGACATTAAACAGGGGTCCAGGGAGATCACCTGAAAGAGAAGATGGAGGAAAACAGGCGGACACAAGAAAAAGATGACCTGTCTATAGTCTGATCAGATCGAAATTTTTACCTTTTCACACAGGGCTTATATACACAAAAAAGGCAGGGTGTGGGGAAGGGTATGATGCAGGAATGTGGGTATTCAGGGGGAGTACAGATATCTTCCAGAACAGAGTATCAGGGGGATGAAGGTTCAGGGGACATGTCACTATGACTCTAACTATGATTCACTTGTCCTTATCTAAGTTGGTACTGTCCACCAAGGCTACCTATCTACAAGGTCTATGACTACTCAGGCTTGGCAGCCTTCCACCAAAGATGCTTGTTTACAATAGCTTATAGCTATCTGTTTCAGTGTTTTTCCACAGAGACCCAAAACTTGGTGCTAGCAGGCATGTATGTCAGGCCTATTGCTGATTTTAGGCCTATGGCTGATTTTAGACCTTCAGTGTATAAGCAGGGCTGCCCCTGACAATAGACAGATAGGTAGATAGGAAGGAAGGAAAAAGAAAGATAGATGAATGGATGATGGATGGATGGATGATTTGATAGACAGATAAATGAATGGATAGGTGGATGATAGACAGACAGGTAGAAAGATTTTAGCTAGATAAATAGATGAATAGATGATGAATGACAGAAGAAGGAAAGAAAGAAAGATAAACAGATGCATGGATGGATGATGGACGGATAGATGGATGGATTATGGATGGAAGGCAGACAGGCAGAGAGAAGGATGGATAGATGAATTAACTAGATGAAAGGATCTTTGGGAGCCTGGAAAGTCACCCAGAGCCCTATCTGGGGACAGAGGACTGCCCATTGTTCACTCTGTGCTCTGCCTGTCAGCTCAGGCACTGCAGATCCACCACGTCTGGTGAAGCATGGTCAGGCAGGAGCAGCAGAGCTAAGCAGGGGAAGTCACCATTGCTTTCTGCCTGTGGCTCACAGCCCAGCCAAGCCTCCTTGGCTAGGAGCATAAGCATTGAGCTCAGGGCCCCAGGGATCTCCTCAGAGCAGACCCAGCCAAACCAGCTCTCTGCCAAGTGGGGGCAAGGGAGGATGGAAGAAGGCTGAGGACTGGCCCCTATGCTGAGGAAGTGCAAAGTAAGACTCAGAGGAAACTGGAAAAGAAAAGAAAAGAGACATCCAGACTGAGCCTGAGCTGACAGGAGTCTCATGGATACAGTGCCCCATACACATACACATACACACACACACACACACACACACACACATCATGTGAGGTTGTTGACAGGGTCTATAATGCCCTCTTCGTAAAAAGAAAACTGAGAGTTCAGTTCCTGAGAAGCTCCATCTGGGCTAGCTTCCATCCCCACTGTTCCTAAACAAGGATTCCGTTAAGGCAAGCCCACAGGTGCCTCTGCCCTTAGAGTACTCAGTGTCAGTCACGTCAGCTGTGGACGCTCATCTGGATTGATCCGCACACTCATCCTGAGACAGAAAGCTGCAACCCAGAGCCACGTGGCTGATGCCCCAGAAATGTCACAAATGGGTCAGGAGTGGGGAGGCAGTGACAAGAAGGCTGTTCCCTTCCACCTGACGCAGCCAAAAGGATCATGTGATTGACGCCCTCTGTGGGCAGGGTCTTGGGGGGGTGGGATTTCTCAGAGGAGGCTATACTGAACCTGGAACCCAGCAGGTGAGAAGGGGGTGTCCAAGTTGAGGGGAGCAGGAGAGAAAGGCTGGCCTTGGTGGAGCCACACATGCCGGAAGCGTGGAGTGCACACGCCAAAGAAAAATCAGAGCTGAGGTTGAACCCTCACTATATAAATCAAACCAGTGTTGACCTGAGCCGGCCTCAGCATCCACAAATGAGCTGAGACCGCCACACATCCATCAAAATGGCAAGCCCAGAGCACGGGTATATTGTTGGTTTCTGTTGCTGCGATAAGCACCAGAATGAAATGTTACTTGGAAGGGAAATGGTTTATTTTAGCTTACAGGTTATACTCCACTGTGAACAGAAGTCAGGATAGGGACTTGAGGCAGAAACTGAAGCAGAGACCGTGGAGAAGCACAGTTTACAGGTTTGCCTCCCATAGCTTGCTTGGCCTGCTTTCTTATATGACCCAGACCCACCTGCCCAGGAGTGGCCCCTCCCACAGTGGGCGTGGCCCTCAACATCAATTATTAATCAAGAAAATGTCCTACAGATTTGTCTCCAGGTCAAACTGGTGGAGGCATTTCCTCAGATGAAGTTTCTCTTCCCATGTTACTCAAAGTTGTGTTAAATTGACAGAACACTTATCAGGACAGCAAAATGCTGGTGGAGACACAGAGCCACAGAACTAAGCAGGGGTGCAACTCTACAGAGCCTGGAAAGGCTCCATGCCTATCGATGGCTGAAATATGGTATTTTAGTCACCTGTCTTAGTTTTACTGCTGTGAACAGACACCATGAACAATGCAACTCTTATAAAGGACAACATTTAATTAGGGCTGGCTTACAGGTTCAGAGGTTCAGTCTATAATCATCAAGGCAGGAGCATGGCAGCATCCAGGCAGGCATGGTACAGGAGGAGCTGAGAGTTCTACATCTTCATCTGAAGGCTGCTAGCAGAACACTGGCTCCCAGGCAGCTATGATGAGGGTCATAAAGCCCATGCCCACAGTGACACACCTATTCCAACAAGGCCACACCTCCTAACAGTGCCACTCCCTGGGCTAAACATATTCAAACCATGACATCACCTTTCTCATTGTTCTTGACAGACACATGTCAAAAGTAAATTAAAGAGAGAAGGCTTCATTCTGACGTACAGTTTGAAGGGATATGTCATCAGAGTGGGGTAAATCATGGTGGCAGGAGCTTAAAACAGCTGGTCACATTGCACCGTGTCCTGATTAGTTTTTCTTGTCAACTTGGCACAACCTAGAGTCACTTGGGAAGAGGAACCTCGACTGAAGAGCCGTCTCAGTCAGATTGGCCTGTGGCCATGTCTCTGAGAGATCGTCTTGACTGATGATCAGAGGCCCCATCCACGGTAGCCCAGAGATGACAAGAAAGCTAGCCATGGGTGAACCAGTGTGCAGGTCATATGCTGCCTTCCTCCGTGGTCTCTGTTTCAAGTCTCTGCTTGACTTCCTGTGCTGACGTTCCTCAGAGATGGACTTACTTCTTGTAAGATGAAATATACTTTCTTCCCTAAGTTGCTTTTGGTCCAGATGTTTTATCACAGTAACAGAAGTGTAACTGTAACACACCTGCAGTGAGGAAGCAGAGGGAGAAGGATATTGGTACTCAGGTTCCCCTTGACACTTTTTTAACAACCTGGGACCCCAGCCTAGGGATGGCGCTGCCCACAGTGTGAGTCTTCCTACTTCAGTTAACCTAATCTAGAAATTCCGTGACAGACATGCCCAGAGGCACTGTCTTCTAGATGATTCTAACACGCCCTGTGAAGACAGGAGAAAGGGCGGTTCCCAGAGAGGAGAATAAATGCTGAAGCTCGGAGGATGTCTAGCTCCGTGGCACTACCCACATGAACCAGTTGTGGGTGTGTCATTCAGGATCCCCAGTGGATTCTGGGGGACCATGTGTCAGTGTGGGTCTCCCATCTCCCACAAATGCCCTGCCCTGCGGGCAGTGTCACTGAGAGTCATGAAGCATGTGGAGAACATGCATGATAAATCTCTGTGCCTTCCACTCGCTTTTATTATTATCTTAAAACTACCCTTTTAAAAGAAAATAGCTTTGGAGCGGAGAGCCGGCTCAGTCAGTACCATGCCTAAGTACAAGCAGCTGAGTTTGATTTCCCTAAATCCACATTTAAAAAACAATCTGGTGCACACCTTTAATCCAGCATTTGGAAGGCAAAGACAGACAGATTTCTGTGAGTTCAGGGTCAGCCTGGTCTACATAGTGAGTTAGAGGACATTATAGGATTACCAAGGCTATGTAGAGAGTTCTTGTCTTAAAAACAAAACAAACAACAACAACAACAACAAAAAAAAACCCACAAAGAAATAAACAAACAAAAACCCAAGATGTACAGTCCCAAAGAACAACACTCACCATGGTACGTATGTCCAGCCTCCATATGGACACTTCTGTGCACACACACCCATGTACACACGCAAATAACCTCTAACAGGTGTGGTAGCTCAGACCTGTAATTCTAGCCCTTGAGAGCAGAGGTGACAATATCAGTTTAAAATAAACGGTGAGTTTGAGGCCAGTCTCAGCTACAGAACCCTTTAGTCAAACAACAACAAAACCTTCAAACACAAAACCAAGCTGGGCATGCTATGATGCTATGATGCTATATAATGCTATATAATGCTATAATGCTATATAATGCTATAATGCCATATACTGCTAGCACTAGAGATGCTGAGATAGGAGTACTGTGGAGATTTGAAGGGCAGCCTGGGCTACAAGTGAGATATTATCTAAAAATAAAGTAAAATGATAAAACTAAATAAATATTAAAATATTTAAAGAACGACACACATACAATCACAAATGCAAGTGAGGTGAGGGGTCCTAGGAGGTCCGCACTAGGGGGGGGCCTTGCAGGGACCAGTGTGCTGTTTCTAGTTGAAGATTCAGTGCAACCAGGATTTAAAACAAAAGTGGAAACTGGGTAGGTGGTATGTTCTCATCATCCAGCATTTGGGAGACAGAGACAGGAGGATCGGGGTCTCCCAACCAGCCTCAGCTATAAAGCGAGTCTGGGACCTTCAATCTCAGTAGATTACCTTCAATCTGCTCTCCCTCTATCCAGAGCATCAGAGAGACCCCGAGCCTCATGGCTGACCTGGACTCAAAGACAGACAGGCAGAAGCTGAAAAGCCTGGACAGGGAACAGATGGGGGAAGGGAGCCTGAGAGCCCCAGTCATTGGAGGGGGAGTAGATGTGGGAGCTGAGAGTCTCTGGGCCTGTGGACGGAAGCTGTGAGCTTGTGAGGAAAGAGGAAACCATATGGAAGTGTTTACTGCTGTTTGGGATCTCCAATCACGTCCTGATGCTGTCTCAAGAGGCTGTGGTGAAGGCTCGCCTGGACTCGGCTATTCGGCTTTGATGCAAGCCAGGCGCTGTTCTAATGGGACCAGGTTGTTCTTGGTCCAAGGGGAATCTACTTACTGCTCCCCACTGTGAAAATAGACATGTCGTTCGCTGGATGCTTCGGTAATAAATGCCAGTTTGGAAAACCAGAAAGAACACAAACGTAACTCAGTATCACTGAGGATGCTCACCCATACTGGGCTTGTTGCTCTACATTTCATCCTGTCTCAGCATCCCACACAATACTTTGGCTATCAACTCCTCCCTCTCCTCCTTTATCCATTTCATCATTTATTGGGTATTTTTAGTCTCGTTATGTATCCCAGGCTGACCCTAGACTCACTTCACAGCTGCTGTGTCACTTTCCCTGGGGAGATGTGGACAAATAGCTATTCATCCCAGACAGGACACTGAAGACAGACCAAAGAAACAGTTCCATTCAAAACCTGCCTCAGTGAACCAGTGAGTCTATTAGAGTTACTTACAGAAGTGTGGGAGAGACCTTACTCACCAGGGCATTACTGAGGGGTTAATCACAGAAGCAGGAGATTCAAGGGCAGCTACATCACTAAGAAGTCAACTCCAGCACAGTAATGACTCACAAAAAGCTATATCCCTAAAGCTGCCCGTGCAGCTTGCAGAGAGCTCTGTAGAGTCTCCAGTTCTCAGCCACTGTTACTGCTTATATAGCCTTGGGAGGGACCTTACGTGAATCTTGTAAGTTTCAGGAAATTCCTGAGCCTTGCGATTTTAGTTTGTTGGGCCTTGTATATATCAGTGAATGGCCTCTCTCCTCAGTAGCAGTCCAGGCTCTATAGTCTTGTTTGTTTTTTGAGACTTTCTTTTGCTAAACAGAATTCATAGTCATTTCCCCATGTCTTCAAAAATGTGCTATAAACCCGTGTGGTGGTTTGAATAGGAGTGGTCACCATAGGCTCATACATTTAAATACTTGGTCATTAGGGAGTGGGATTAGGAGGTGTGATCTTGTTGAAGTCAATGTGGTCTTGATGGAGGAAGTGTGTCACTGGAGGTGAGCTCTGGGGTCTCAGATGCTCAACCCAGGCCCAGTGTCTCTCTCTTCCTGTAGATCAGATATAGAACTTTTCCAGCACCATATCTCCCTGCATGCCACCATGCTCCTCCACCTGACGACAATGGGCTAAACCTCCAATACTATAAGCAAGCCACAATTAAATGTTTTCCTTTATAAGAGTTGCCATGGTCATGGTGTCTCTTCACAGCAAGAGAACATAGCCTGTGATGATGAATTTTTACAGTCAGCCTGACAGGATTTAGAATCACCTGAGAGACCATCTCTGAGTATGTATGTGTGTCTGTGTGTTTGTGTGTCTGTGTCTGTGTCTCTCTCTCTCTCTGTGTGTGTGTGTGTGTGTGTGTGTGAGAGAGAGAGAGAGAGAGAGAGAGAGAGAGAGAATGAGGTTGTGGGGGATGGGTGTGTGTGTGTATATGTGTGTGTGTTTTCAGAGAAGTTTAACCGAGGTGAGAAAGCCCACTTTAACAGGCAGCGGCAGCCTCTGTGTGCTGGCACCTCAGGCTGAAAGCAGAAAGGTGAGCCGAGCTCACGTCTCTCTGCTTCCAATTGCTCACAATATGACCCAGTGCCTGCAACACCCCCTGCACCTCAAACTGTGAGGCAAAGTAGACCCCTCCTCCTTACGTTGCTTCTGTCTGCTATCTTGTCACAACCAGGAGAAACATAAGACAAAAACCAATGTTTCACCCCACATTCCTAACTTCCTACACACATACACCCTAACACACACATACACCCTAACACACACACACACACACACACACACATCCTAACACACACAGCCTTATACACACATACACCCTCACACACACATACATACGCACACACACATACACTCACACCATGCCCCTGTTCTGTGTTGGCATCGCTAACTTCAAGATGAACTTTGAATGTGCCTTCCTGCAGCTACGGGCCGTCCTCCAGTAGACAGTGTAAACCTCTTCCCACGTCCCAGAAGCTCCCTGAGCCCTACTCAGTCCTCTGACTTCCTGAACTCTCTAGCCAGATTGGCCTCCAGAAAATACAGACACTTATGTTGCCGCCAGAGGCCCAGGGTGGCTCTTACCAGGCCCAGCCTGGCTGATTCTTCCTCTATGGCATTCATCCCTGACCTTAAACCACTAAGCTCCTCTGAGCTGTCTGAGGTTTGCTTTCAGGGTAAACCCTGTGAGATTAGAGATTCCCAGGGACCCAGGTCCAAAGTGCAGCCCCAGACTCTGGACCCTCTTTAAATGAGCACACAAGAGGGTCACAAGACACAACATGTGCACACCCGGGATGGTTGGTGATGGCCACTCCGTGGTCATCTTCAAAGCCTGTGCACCCTGGCTGGCTGTGGCTGGGCTATTTGAGAGAACACAGTGTTCAGGCCAGAACAGTCCGGCCTCTTCCAAGAACTGAAGATGAAAGGCCTTGGGCTTCTGCAGTTTGTTAACAATTCCTTTCTTCCCTTTGCCCAGCAGAAGTTTCCATTCAACCATGAAAACATTTTTCAAATTAACTGTCCCCTCCCAGAACTGCTCGGCTTGGAGGCTGAGGAGAGATAGGAGCCTGGGCTTCCTCACAGTCGAAGTGACTGGATATCTGTTCCCACTTTGGAGGCTCTGGACCCTAGGGGCAGCCCCTTCTGCTTCCAGATGGCGAAAGGCCACTTGGGAGGAGAGCAAGGGTCAGTGTGCAGCTAGACAGTGGACACTGCTCAGTCTCTGAGCTTCTGCCAGCTGTGGCTGGGGAACAAAGGATGGGACTCTAGAGCGGGGACACCAGGGAGGGGGACACTAGGGAGGGGGACACCAGGGAGGGGACACCAGAGAGGGAGACACCAGGGAGGGGACACCAGAGATGGAGACACCAGGGAGGGGACACTAGGGAAGAGGACACCAGGGAGGGGACGCCAGAGAGAGGACACCAGGGAAGGACACCAGGATGAACACCAGGGAGGGCACACCAGGGAGGGGACAGCAGGGAGGGACACCAGGGAGGGGACACTAGGAGAGGGGACACCAGGGAAGAGACACCAGGAAGGCACATCAGGGAGGGACACAGGGAGGGGGACACTAGGGAGGGGACACCAGAGAGGAGGACACTATGGAGGGGGACACCAGGGAGGGGACACCAGAGAGGAGAACCAGGGAGGGGACACCAGAGAGGGACACCAGGGAGGGGACACCAGGGAGGGACACTAGGGAAGAGGACACCAGGGAGGGGGACACAGAGAGAGGACACCAGGAGAGCAGATAGACACCAGGGAGGGACACCAGGGAGGGGCACACAGGAGGGGACACCAGGGAGAGGACACTAGGAGGGGGACACAGGAGGACACCAGGGAGGCACATCAGGATGGGACACCAGAGGGACACTAGGGAGGGGGACACAGGAAGGCACCAGAGAGGGGGACATATGGGGGGGGACACCAGGAGGACACCAGGGAGCCTCTGTCATTCATTTGTGTTCTCTCATACTCATTCTTCAGACATGGACATCCCCAATGGGTGAGGACTATCTGGGTTGGAGCAGACAGGAAGACAACTTGTCTCTGTCTCTGTTCTGTCTCTGCTCTCTCTCTTCCACACCACCACACACACACACCACACACACACACACAACTTGTCAACTTCCTGAGGGCGCTGGCATATGCGTTCACTGCACTGCACTGAGGAACAATTTTCTGTTTCTTATTGTGAGCCACAAAGTGGGCTTGATGTTGACATTAGAAAATCTCTGTACCATGGACTAGAGAGATGGCTCAGTGGTTCAGAGCACTGACTGTTCTTCTATAGGACCAGGGTTCAAATCCCAGGACCCACATGGACAGCTCACAACTATCCATAACTCCAGCTCTGGAAGCTCTGATACCCTCAGATAGACAGACATGCAGGCAAAACACCAATGCACACAAAATAAAAGTAGATTTTTAAAAATCTCTGCGTCAGATAGGTGATTCATGCCTTTCATCCCAGCACTGTCTCCGACCCAGAACACCATTCCTGAGCACCAGCGACAGTGAACTGGAAGGTCTCTATAATAGTGGTCAGGGGAGTTGGGGATGGTGGCATATATCCAGTAACCCGCCGCTGTGGAGACTGAAACAGAAGATTGAAGTTCAAGTCAGCCTGGGCTGGGAGTCAAAACCTGGAGAATTGTACCAACGTGCACAACCAGACCCTTGTCAAGAGCCCCTTGTAGACTGTCAGTGAGGGGACTCTAGCCAGCCAGAGCATGCCACACATAGTTCTGTCAGGCCTTGCCCTTCTCTCCCATGCCCTCTGCCTTGCATTCCTAAAACTGGTCACCAAGGTCCATTCCCTTACTTGGCTACTTCCTCCTAGGCTGACAACCAAAGGTCAGCTATCAAAGTACTGAAGCCCAGCAATCAGAAGCCTTTGGCTCACCTAGTTAACCTGCCTAGTCATAATTAAACATCTCATGCTAACACGGGATTTCCCCTTTTTATCTTTATAAACTGCCATTTGCCTATGGCCCATGTCTGCCTTCTCTCTATCCAGAAGCAGTCCTCCCACCTCTGGGACAAATGCCCATCTCCCTTGGTCCTTTCCCTTTCTCCCTCGTGCTCTATCGCCTATCTTTGACTCTTATTCCTGTCCTTTGTCTCCCTGGGGCAAATACATCTCCTTTGTGCTGAGAACTTGGTCTTGGGATCTGGGGCTGCTACCTGTCTAGTACCATCAGCACCCAGAGCCCACAGCCACTCCAGGTATCTAAGCTAACCTGAATTAGGCAGGTACCCGAGATCCCTTTGGATAATCATAAAGGATCGATTGCCTGATGCCCCCTGGCACCATGAGGCCAAGCATTTCCCTCTCACGATCTCAGACCCTCTCAACACCCTGCTACTTACTGAACCAAGAAACAGAAAATCAGGTGCTGGCTTGAAACCCCACAGCACGCTGAAGCAGAGGTCTGGGGTACACCTCCCCAGAGGTATCATTCAGTCAAGAAACCACCACAATGGCACATTGGGTACATATTCTATCTCATCTGATCCTAGAAGCTAAGGAGGCTCGGGCCCGGCTGGCACTTGGATGAGGAAGATATGTATAAAAAGCATCTGCCATACGCCAAGCCCTGGTGTGGACTCAGGATCTCTGGAGACCCCAGTAGGCAAGGCTCAGCTCCCAAGAGCCTGGCTTCCAAGAAAGCTTTCCACACCGGCCGGGACTGCTTAAATCTTGAGGCTTTTATTCCAAAGGGTTCACTCCACTCCTCTGCTCCTTCCAAACTTAGATGAGTCACTTGTTGACTCAGACCCAAGGGTGGGGCTGAAGGTTCACACAGACTGAGCTCAGTCACCAAGACCTCAGCACCAGAGTCTCCAGTACAGTAGGACAGCCTGAGAAGAGGATCCAGGGGGAGCCATGTCTTAAAAGCCTATGCAACTATGTACTAACCATGGAGAGGGGATGGCCTGTGTTTCAGGTTGCCTGGTCTCTCTGACTCTCTTCCCACAGCTGTAGAATAGGAGCAGCGATTCCTCCCACACAGCTTGGCTCCTTGTGAGGCACCAGGTTTGTGGGCCCCAGGAATTGAACTCAGGTCGTCACACTTAGCAACAAGCACCTTCACTTCCTGAGCCATCTTGTTGGCCCCTCATCCTGGATCTCTACTCACAGTGTCACACTCTCATCTTTGCATGATGCCATTCCCTCAGGCACAGGTTCTGCCACTGAGCACTGAGAAGCATCTCAGAGCTGAGGGATGAGCCTCCCCGGTGCCAACGGATCCTGGCAGGAGACACCAGACTACTGCAGATAAATCAAGGACCATGGTGGCAAGGTAGCAGCAGGAGTCAGAGCATCTGTATTGTCACTGCAGGTTTGCAGCAGCAACACAGAGTGACATGGGTCCCCATGCTGGACAATGGACAGGCACCTGGAACTCAGGGATCTGAGTCCTTGTCAGCAGAACTCTGCTATCCACTCTGGAGGGACCGAGCATCTCTGTTTTCCCAGGCTGTTTGCTCAGGGTGTGTTGAGAAATATCTTCCAGTGGTTCATGTCCACCTGGAACCTGTGAACAGACACTCAGCAGAAAAAGAGACTGTGCAGATATGGGAAAGCCCAGCTGAGCTCCCACTGGGCCTTCATTCAGTGGAACTGCTGTGTTTATAAGAGGGGAAGTCACATTACACACACACACACACACACACACACACACACATACAGGGAGGGACTGCTGTGTTTGTAAGAGAAGAAATTAGATTACACATACAGACCACACACACGCACAGAAGGACTGCTGTGTTTGTAAGAGGGGAAATTAGATTACACATACAGACACACACACATACACATGCACACACACACACACACACACACACACACACAAAAGGAGATGCCATGACAGGACAGAGGCAGAGACTGGAGCAGTAGCCAGAAGAGGCAGGAAGGATCCTTTGTATCCAGATCCCTGCTCAGACAGTAGGACCCCAGCTCATGCTTTGATTTCTGACTTCTAGTTTTGAGACCTGTGAAAAACACATTCCCTTATCTTAAGAATCTCCCCCTGCTCAGCCCATGGGCCTTTGCTTCTACAGCTGAGAAAACAAACTCATCAATATCAACTCCTCACAAGGCCAGTCCAGAACAAAGACTAGCTGGAGTCTCCCATGCCCAACACACACACAAAGGCCTGGGAAAGTCACAGGGACTGTTTCCAACATCCCCATGAAGGCTTTGCTTGGCAAGACTAAATACCCAGTCTATATACCAAGACTTTCTTTTCTGCACCTTGTCCAGTCTTTTGGAGTGTCCAACCGCTGCAGCCACTGCTCCTCAGGGGAAATCTTAAAGCAGCTCAAAAGAAAATGTAATGCTGTTTCTGTATTACTGTTCCAAGATGGATTTCCACCCAAGGGTGTTTGCAAAAGGGCAGCAAAGGGGTTTCAAAAGCTGAAAAGCTGGAATCTCTAGTCCCCACTGCAGTAAGGCCAGAAGCAAATCAGAGGTACTACTCAGTCCTTCTCCAGCCTGGAGGTCATGAGAGAGAGTTGGTCCCACCCCTCACTTGTGAGTTATAGTTCTCAGGAGAATGGGCCCTGCACCTCACCTGGGCACCACAGTAGAGCTGCCCCTGGTGGCAAAGACACAGGTGACCTGACCCCAAGGGTGTGAGAGCAGGAGTGCTGGCCCTGACCCTTACTGGCTGAGCATTGGGTGAGCTGCCTGGGGCAGTGCTGGAGAGCTCACCCTGGTGGTGTGGGTGTAGAAGGATTGGTGGGCTGACAACTCAGCTACCACCCAGGCTTTGAGTTCGCCCACCTTAACATTTATCCCACCCATGAACTGCTGGAGTGCAGGAAGGAGCTGGTCCTGCAGATACAAAGTTGCAGGATCTCCATAACAACAGGATATCCAAGAGGAATCCCAGTGAGGATCCAGTATTGATAGTGTAGCAGAAGCCAGAGGCCTCAATCCAGACAAAGGATTCATTGCAATGAACATTTGCAAGTAGAGATGTCTAGGCAAAAAAAAAAATGTTATATGACACATTGTGACACCCTACATCTTCCACAAAAAGATGTGTTTGGATTTTGTTTTGTTTTAAGTTGGGGAGGTTGCAAAGGCAAAGGGCTGATTCGGGAACATGATGTGAAATTCACAAATAATCAATATAGAGTAATAATAATCATCATCATCACCACCACCTCCACCACCACCATCATCATCATCCTAGGACTTCTTCATCCTCTTGGCTCCTATCTGATGTCAGCAAACTTGTCTAAATGTGAAACACCCAGCACTTACATTGACATCCAGGAAATTTCCAACAGTCTCGTTTGCTGTTGGACTAACTGTTACCTTTTTAAAAAACTGTCCAAGCCAGGTGTGGTGGTACATGCCTTTAATCCCAGCACTAGGGAGGCATAGGCAAGCATATCTCTGTGAGTTTGAGGTCAGTCAGGTCTATGTAGTGAGTTCCAAGCCAGCCAAGGATACACAGTAAGATCCTGTCTCAAACAACAACAAGCAAACAAACAAACAAAACCTGTCCCAATAAGGTTACCTCTTCCCAGGACCAGGGCCATATCCTCATCAATTTCCACTGATTTCAAACACTACACCAGGGGGAGAGGCTCCTTAAGATTGAGGATGTCAACAATTCACAAGTCTCAGGAAGTCCCTGAAACTGACCAGATGGACTAGGTTTCACCCCCTCCTCAAGGTCAAATAAGTGATAAGGACTGTTGAGGAGACACAAATCAGCTGAGCTGCCTGAAAGAGACTCTTCAAAGCACTCCAGGGTCTCTGGCTGCCATTAGTTGTCACCCACACTGGGGTGGCCTTTGCAATATAGCTGTCTTTGAGTTGTTGCCTCTCCTGTAAATAACCATAAACCCAAGCTAAACTTCGGTGGTATCCTTACTTTGGTCTGTTGGCTCTTTATCTGGGTTGAGTATACACTTATCTGTGTTTCCCCAGGAGTAGTTTCACACAGCATGGAGTGCACAGTATGCATTTGTAATGCCTGTGCTAGGGCCAGGGTCTGTCATCTTTCCATCCAGCTCTCCTCTTCATTGTACATGTGTGTGCTGAGCATCTCTAAAGGCCAGGGACCATACCTGCCGTCAGAACATAGCTATAATGGTTAGTATTGATTGCTAATATTGATCGCCAATGTGGTGGTTTGAATAAAACATGTCCCCCATAGGCTCATGCATTCGAACACTTAGTGGTGCTGTTTGGGAAGGTTTAAGTGGTGCAGCTTATGAGAGGATGTACGTCACTGGGGCTGGGCTTTGAGAGTTTATAGTTTCATTCCACTTCCAGTTCTCTCCCTACCTGTGGGGTAACTCTGCTAATTAAGGTCAAAGTCTGCATTATCCAGATAGCCTTTTGAGTTCAGCACGATATGGAAAACTCCCTTCATTGGTAGGGCTCTCTCTTCTCTGATCTTGTCTGGGAAGTTCAAACCCCCAAACACATCTCTACTATAGAACGTCACGTTACATAGCCTTAGATTACAGGTTCAACTTCATTTCTCCCAATAAAAACCCATTCAGCTAGCACCTGAGATTCTTGGACTGCCTCTCTAAGCTAATGAGTGTAGGGCAGTGGGCTGTGAGAAGCAGCTGGGTACCTGGTCGAGAACAGGCCTCTAACCCCAAACCCTAATCGGACAGTAGGTATTTGGCTCTGCTCCCAGGCCCTGGTTCCTTTCATTTAGCTTCAGCCCTCCACAGCCCCTCCCACAGAGAGGTCTATGGTCATCAGTCACGAGGAACAGTGCCTCAGGCTCTCCCACCTGTAGATGAGGTATCTCCAAGCTCTCAGACCAAGCCAATAGGTGTTATCTGCTTCCAGACCCTGACCAACCCCAAAACTGTATAAAAGAGCTCTATTCGGGAGAAGTAAAGGTGTGCGAGAATCATCCCGGTGTCTGAGAGTTTCTGTCGCAAGAGCTGTAACACTTGGAAGAGATCTGCTCTCCCAAAGTGCTTCAGGACCCTCCCCTCCTTGCTAGCTAGCCAGCTTCTTACCAGCCCAGGCCAGCTCAGCAAGGAGAGACAGGTGCAGCACCTGAGAGTGACTGGGCGGGGACAGTGGAGACTCGAGCAGAGGTAGCAGTGGAGGTGACCTCCCCTCCCTGCTCACACTCTGTCCCCTTGGCCTGGACTCCCCTCTCCCCCCACACCAGGCCAGGCTGGTGTCGTGGGATGCCCTCCAGAACAGGGACCCATAAATGAGGAGTTTTAGTACCCTAAACCTTCAATCAATTTGCCCATCCTGGATATTCTGACCCCCATCCCCAGAATTATATAAGCCTTGAATCAGTCCAAGTAAAGTTGATCTGTCTCCCTGAAACTGGTCCCAGTACTGTCATTTCCATACATACTCACAGGGCTTCTGAAACCCATCCTCCTACCTCCACCCACCCACCTACCCCCCCACACTCCCCCACCTATTATCTCTGTTTCCTTTACCCTTACCCTCATGGACCTCTATTGGCCAATGATCCCCAGGGGCAGGCAGAGTCACACTTACCCCTCTTACTGATTCATGTTTGTGGTTGAGGCTGTGAGCTCTCAGCTTTCCACTCCAGGTGCCATGCCTGACTGCTACCATGCCTCTCCATGATGGACTCTAAACCCTTTGGAACTATAAGCCAGTAAATTCTTCTATTAGTTACCATGGTTGTGGTGTGCTATCGTGAGACCAGAAAAGTAACTGACACGGTCAATGTAGCAGGACCTAGAATCTCTGAAGAGACAATCCTGTGAACATGTCTGTGAGGAATTTTCTTGAAGTGGACGTTTCTGGTTGTATCATGTGATGCAGACTCAAATGGTGCTTTGCTGAGGCAAGACCCATTGGAGGATCATGTCTCAGGTCTTTACTGATCTTCACTTCTTTGAGAGAGGCACTGTAGAGAACTTCTCCTGACTTCCCAGTTGGTTCTGGTCACTCTTGCTGACTCCTGCTGATTCAGTGGAGGCCTGGAGGTTTCTGCTGGATTGTGCCACCACTGCTGATTCATGTTTGCTATCCTGACACTACTGAACAAGTGGACTGCTTGTATCCTTACAAATGGAGATTGGAATCAACCCAAAGAACTATTTCTAAACAGATCTGCATTGCCTGGTCCTATTTACCATCTTTTCTCCCCTACATTTAGACAATGGGCTAGAAGGGAGGTTGAAACATTTGAGAACATTTATTAGAAGTAATAAATAAATCTAAAAAAATTTTTAGATTTTTTTTTTTTTTTTAAAATCTAAGCCTACAGTTTCTAGATTGGGTTAATTAAGTGGATGACCCGCCCTCAACCTTCCTTCTTTTCTTCCCTAAGTTGCTTTTGCCGGGAATTTTTGTTCTCAGTAATGAGAAAAACAATTGATACACAGACCTAAACACATCTGGGAAACATTCCATGCAGGTGACTAACCCGGAACTCTGAGAGAGGTGTTGTTGGAATTGGTTCTAATGCTTTGATTCAATTGGGAATCTGCTTGTCCAAACAGTAAAGATCTTTGTCCCCAGTTGGTTTTTGATCAATCAATAATGATGCCAGCAGCCAATGGCTGGGAAAAGAAAGATGGGGCAGGACCCTTAGAGTTGCAGTGGGGAGGAGAGAGGAATCGACATTACTTGGGAAAGAGATATGGATGGATATAGGAGCTGCAGGAGATAAAGCCGACCAACCATGTGAGATTTTTATGTAAGTGACCAACCATTGAGCTAGACAGCATACTAAAAATAAGCCAATGTGTGTGTGTGTTTTTCATTTGCAGATCCAAAGAGTTCCTGGGTGGGTGGCTGGAAGCATGCCAGGTGCCAGGAGCGCAAAGCAGTGTAGCACAAACTCACCACTACAATGTATCTGTGGTAAAGTTCACCCAAGGGAAATTTCAATCCTTCCAGCTTCACTTGACTTAAAAACCACTAATTCTCAAGGCTGTGCAGCTGATATTAACTTCCTGTTAGTCCTGCCACAGATAAAAAGGCTTCTAGTTGGTTATGACATTTCATCTGCCCTTGCTTACCAAGACCCAAAGGCTAGTTTCGTTGAAAGTGCTGACTCTTCCCTGGAGTCTTGCAGATGTCAGAAGGGGACTAAACATGGGTAGAAAAGGGCTGTACTTCTGCCGGCATAATGTGCCTATCTCCTTTGCTACCTCAACCTCAGGGTTAGATTTCTGCCCAGTTCTGTGATATACCTATTCAAGACTGAAGACACAAAAATGATAACTAAGACAGTATTGTTCCCTAGATAAATGCCTGTGAGTCTCCAGCCATTCACTACTTCATGCTCATCAACACAACTCCTGCTGTCCCTCCTTAGGGTCTCTGAGAGAATCATGCTGATCATAGTCTCAGTTCTAGTTTCATTCTGTTACTGTGGAAAAAAAAAAACAAACAAAACACCTGACTTTGTAAGGAGAGGTTATGATACAAAGATCTTATTCCTAATTGGTTCTTGATTTGTCAGTTAAGAAGGCTGAGAGCCAATTGCTGGGTAGAAGGTACAAGTGGGACTTCTGGGTCCCAAGAGGAAAAGGGAGGCACAAGGAAAGAGAGGGAGGCTTTTCTGCCACGCTTTGGAATGAGAAGAAGCAAAAATCACGTAAGGTCTCGGGGTAGCTAGGACCTGTGGCCTCTGCTACGGGCAGAGGGCAAGGATGTTGGCAGGGGCTAGCTGATACAAGCCACTAAGTGTAGGACAGAGGAAGAGATGGAGATAATAAATTGATAAGGGCATGCCTTTCCAGGCAGGAGTTATTTGCACCCAGCAATTGTGCCTAGCAGGCAAGTTCTAAAGTAATAAAACTGTGTCTTTTATCCGCAGATTCAAGAGTCTTGGGAGTGGGCTTGTTGCATGTGGTCACCTCTGGGAGCTTAAGGGTGGGTAGAAAAGGAAGCTGGGTTGATCTAGTTTTGATCAATCTCAGAGCTAGGCAGGGTAGACCAAAAGGGAGCTAGGAGGGGCTGGTAGAGTGGGCCACAGTCCTGGGCAAAGGCGATAGTGATAGTGTGTTATTAAAACTATAAGCAATATGACTTAGGGAGGAAAGGGTTTATTTTGGTTCCACTTCCAGGTCACAGTTCATCATTGAAGGAAATAAGGGCAGGAACTCAGACAGGAACCCAGAAGAACAGGGTTTACTGACTCACTCAGGCTCATACTGAGCTAGCTTTCTCATTCAGCCTAGGACTACCTGCCTAGGGAATGGTTCTACCCATAGTGGTCTGTGCCCTCCCGCATAAATTAACAATCAAAATGGTCTAACCATTCATACCCACAGGCCAATCTGATCTGAGCAGTTCCTTAGTTGAGACTCCCTTCTTCTCCTAGCTTCATCAAGATGACAGCTGAAGCTAACTAAGGTAGTCTCTCATCTTTAAGCCCACTGGCTTTTCAAATCCTTTTCCTTGTCCCAACAGCTTGCCCTGAGTCATTGCCTTCTTCAGTGGTGAGCAATGAACTTAAGGCCTGTAACAGAAGATGCCTATGCTCATTTTCTTCACTATTTCAGATCCTCTTAACCCAGCAGCCAGAAGCATCCACCAGAGGATGGGACTTCCACACACTCTTTGAAACGCAGGCCAGCCTGAATAGAGATTCACCTACTTCTCCCTGCCTGTCACCTTTCTTCCCTCTGTCCCAGCACCCCAACTTCCTTCTAGGAAGTCACCACATTCTATTATGTAATTTGTATGCATTGGAAGGTGGGAAGGGAACTAACAATATATTTTGGCTCAGGGTGGACAAGATGAAACAGCCACTTAGAAGTTCCTTTTGAAAAAGTTGGTTGGCAGTGGTGGTGCATGCCTTTAATCCCAGCACTTGGGAGGCAGAGGCAGGCAGATCTCTGTGAGTTCAAGGTCAGCCTGATCTACAGAGTAAGTTCCAGGACAGCCAGGGCTACACAGAGAAACCTTACCTAGACAGAAGAAGAAGAAGAAGAAGAAGAAGAAAGAGAGGAGGGAGGAGGAGGAGGAGGAGGAGGAGGAGGAGGAGGAGGAGAGAGGAGGAGGAGGAAGAGAGGAAGAGGAGGAGATCTAGTTGCCTCAAGATGAGTGAATTACCACATAGGCCAACTTTTGTGGTGCAAACCTTGCTCATTAATTTAAAACTATTGGTTAAATAAAGATGCCTACAGACTGTAGCTGGGCAGAAGAGAGATAGGCAGGACTTCGCTTCCCAGGTTTGGGGTCTGAGGCAGAGACCATGAAAAAGGAAGAAGGCACCATGGGGTAGGTAGATTGTGAGCACATTGCCATGAGGGCCAGCCTGTGGGAGTAAGAGCAGACCAGGCAGAACATGACAAGTGATATCTTGGGATTATTGACAGAGAAATAGACAAAATAACACAGAGGGTTGCTATCTGCTCAGCTCTAATGTGTTAAGACTTACTGTAAACATAAAGATTTTGTGTCTTTTGAGATCAGAGGTGGGTTAGAAATTACCAAATATACCACAACAGACAGACATCCAATATGGGCACAGTTATCAATAAGGAGAACCCTGGAGTGTCATCTTGAAGGAAACAGTTGAAACCCTCAAGTGAGGACAGCAATACAGACATCTTCAGAACACCTCTGAGGACCTGAGCCAAGGAAGTGGTGCTGGAACTGCTCCTTACCTGGAATATTTCACTGTGCAAACATTCTGGGCCTACTTTGATTCTTCCTCTGTTTAAATCTAGACCTGTGCCAGCACCCTAAAGATGGACTGGGGTCCTCTTCATTCCTCTTCCCAGTGTGGCCACAGTAAATAAATCTCTCTGCTTTTTAGGACTGTTTGTCTCTTTAACTGGTAATTTGAAAAGGAAAGGGCGGGTCTAGCCTGTAGCACTGGAGCTCAGGATTTTGCCCTAAAAACTTCAGTTATATTAGGTAGTTCGTCAAACATTAGTAAACTTGAAAATCATTAAGGATTGGGGCTGGGGAGGTGGCTCAGAGGTTAAGAGCACTTGCTGCTCACATAAAGGACTCACGTTTGGTTCTCATTACCCATAATGGGTAGCTGGCAAATGTCTGCAACTCCAGCTTCATGAGAATTGACACTGTCTCCTGGACTCTTAGGGCCCTGCACATGCATACACACATATAATTAAAAATAATAAAGATGAAAGTAAATCACTAAAAGAACAAACAGAAAAGATTGCTATCTAAACGTAAGTTTCTGGTAAGGAAGCAGGATGTACTTTCTTGCCCCCTCCTTTAAGAGTTCCATCCCCAAGCAGAGCATAAACCAAGTGTGGGGTTCACACCTGTAATCTTAGGCCTTGGGAAGCTGGAGGTAAGAGGATCCGAGTTGAAGACCATCCTCGGCTTCCCAGGAGTTCTAGACCAGACTTGGATACACAAGACTCTTCTCAAAAGGAGTTAAAGGCACTGGAGAGGTGGGTTTATGTTTAAGAGCACTGACTGCTCTTGCAAAAGACTGGGGTTTAGGTCAAAGCACCCACATAACAGCTTACAACTCTCTCTAACTCCAGTTCCAGGGGATCTGACACCCTCTTTTGACCTCCACAGGCACACATGTGGCGCAGACATACATGCAGGAAAAACACTCATACACATAAAATTTTATATATGCATACACACACAAACACATGTACACACACATGCACACATATATTTAAATGAAAATGGCAGGGCATGGGGATGTACACCTTTGAACCCAGAACTTAGGAGATAGAAACAGACAAATTGGGCTGGAGAGATGGCTCAGTGGTTAAGAGCACTGGCTGCTCTTCCAGGGGTCCTGAGTTCAATTCCCTACAACCGCATGGTGGCTCACAACCATCTGTAACAGAATCTAATGCCTTCTTCTGGTGTGTCTGAAGACAGCTACAGTGTATTCATATACATAAAATAAATCTTGAAAGAAAGAAAGAAAGAAAGAAAGAAAGAAAGAAAGAAAGAAAAGAAAAGAAAGAAAGAAAGATTCCTATGAGTTTGTGGCCAGCCTGATCTATCTAGTGAGTTCTATGTCAGCCAAGCTTACCTAGTAAGATCCTGTCTCAGAAAATAAACAAACAAACAAAATTTAAATGCCACATTTCTTTGGGACCACTAAGAAAGTGAGTGTTAAGAAAGGGTACAAGGATGGAGTTTCCAAAGGAGATCAGGCAAAGCCCCAGAAACTCCAGATCGGGGAAAGGCTCATCCATGTAGGAGACGAAGGGAAGGCTTTGGATGGAGAGCTAATCGGCTGTGAAGACACACAGGATATCAAGGTAGATGGAGGTCTGGGGGTTTCCTCGTGGGGCATCTCCTTCTCCATCCCCAGGTTTTAAACAGTGCAGTGGCGGAGGGTAAGCGGGGTTGGGGGTTAAGAAACAGCTTTCTCACAGGGCTATGAGTTTTCATGCTCTTAGATTCCAGGAATCTGCTCAGTCTAAAGGTGAAGAATCCAGTGTATCGACCTCCTCGACCACATAGCCAGCTCAGCGCTGTTGTGGCAAGGCTGAGGAGGGCTGACTGAGGGATGAGGCTCCACTCAGAGGAGAGCCCAGGCCAATGAAAGTCTTTATCCAGTTCAACTTGGCTCTGCTAACCCTGACCACCAAGTGGGCATTGTAGCCTCTACAATAAATTAGGTAAAGAAGAGGCAGGGGGATCCAGAGGTCAAAGTCAGCCTGAGCTACATGTGACCCTATCCCAAGAAATCAAAATAGAGAACCCCTTCTCTGGTTTTTCAAGACAGGGTTTCTCTTGTAGCCTTGGCTGTCCTGGACAGACAGATCTCTGAGTTCAAGGCTAGCCTGGTCTACAGAGTGAGTTCCAGGACAGCCAGGGATGCAGAGAAAACTCCTGTCTTGAAAAAAGGAAAGAAAGAATCCTAGGGTTACAGATATACAACCATCTAAGCCATCACACAAAATATATATGCCATCATGCAGAATCTATAGCTTTTTGAGGGTCTCAAGCAACCCATGATGGCTTTGGCTTTGCTCTATAATCAAGAACGACCTTGAACTCCTGGTCAGTGCTGGGACTCTACCTGGTTTTATGCCACGCTGTGGGTGGAACTCGGGGCTTTGTGTGTGCCCTAGACAAGGATTCTACCAACTGGGTTACAGCCTCAGTCTCAGAATAAAAATTTTTTAAAAGAACAAATGTCTTAAATAGATGCAAAAAATAATAATCCTCAAACAAATTGGGAAAGAAGGGGTAGCCCACCAGCCGGTAAAGAAATTCCAAGAATGTATAAAGCTAACATCACTGTGAATCAGAAGCTCAAGGCTTTCTCCAGCAGCCAGGCATAAGACATGGATCTCGGCTCTCCCCACTTCCGTCCTGGTTGATCCGGAAGCGCTAAACAGTCTGTATGATGCTCGTATAGAAAACCTAGCGACTCTCTACAGCCCTAGCTCTGTGGAGAAAACACCGAATGGACGTGTTGAAAGGTCTGGGATGCTGACGGCAGGCTGGCTGCAGGCTCTCCAAGAAGCCAGCTATCTCAGGGCAACTGCGCCTGTGCTGACTCTACAAGGAAACCTGAAAGCAGCCGCTGAGGACAGATTGCTGGCAAAATGCCTGACCACAGCCTTCGTCACTAATCCCACCCTGGGGCACAGGATGTGGATGAGGGAGGGGCTGCCTGCTGGGCTTTCAGAGTGTTCATATCGGGAGGGAGCTGGCTGGGAGCAAAATGTCTCAGCTTAGACTCCCTTATCCCCAAGTTCTATGTCTTGCGGTTGGGGAGGATCAGTTGTCGGCCAGAGTTGTTACCATGGAGATGAAGGAAAGGCACCCACCCTTGGTCCCTGGGAGGTGGATTTGGTCTACCCTGAAATCCCTAGGTCCTGATCTCCTCATCCTCTCAGGCTCTTCTGTGGGGACTCAGGGTGTACACTCAAGTTACAAGGTCCTGGTGGGGCAGCTGGGAACTGCGGGATGACGCTTTCCCAGGAATTGTAAATCTGTGATCCTGCTGTTGAGGGAGATTCTCCCTCAGGTCCCTGGTGGACAGAGGTAACACAGCCTCAGTGGTAGCAGTTCCCAACTTGGGGGTGGGGGTGGGCGTGGCTTAGCAGATATCCTGCATATCAGATATTTCCATTACAAATGGTAACATTACCAAAATTACACTTATGTAATTTTAAGTTAAGCAGCAACGAAATAATTTTACCTTTGGGGAATCATCCCAATATGAGGATCTACATTAAAGGGTCACAGCATTAGGGAAGTTGACAACCACCGCATGGGCTTCTAACATCACAACCTTGATCACAGCAACTGGCAGAATTAGCGTCTAGGCCTTGCTCGCCCTGACCTGCAAGCTCTTGAGAACAGCTGGGAGTCCTTCTGCATCTCAACCCCAGCTTCTAGGCCTCCCTGAGGGCTTGTTACTCAAGTTAAGGTCTGGGCCCTGGCAGACCCCCCACCCCCACCCCTCCAACAAGTCAAGCTCAGCAAACTGTCCTTGACAAGCCAATTAAAGACAAGTAACAAGCAGAAAGGAGAAAACAGGAAGTTTATTCAACACGGCCACATTGGGAAGGTGAACAAAGAGGACCAGTGATTGCCTCTCGCTCAAGTATCCTAACAAGACATTTAGGCTGACATAAAGCGGAAGAGGTGTACATAGCCAAGCAGTCCTGGTCCAAGTGGGGGCCTGTCCATCATCATTTCTGCGTCTAGTCTCTCCCGCAAGGTGGTCTGATAAATTATGAGGACCAGGAAGAATCTCTTCCTAGGAGGCCAGCTCCAGGAGTCAGCTTATCTTCTTTTCCCAGCATAAAACACCTGGGAATATCCCAGAATCATAGGATGTATCATCTCAATAGTCTGACGGCCAAGGGGGCGTGGCACATGAGTCTGTTTGGAATAGTTTTATCCCTGACAGATTGTCACAGGCTCAAGGGTAGAAGTGGAGGCAACAAGGAAGCCTTCAGAAGTCCTGGGCCCCTGGGGAGTTGCTCAGAATGTGACATTTGGCTTGTGTTAGAAAGAAGCTTCCTGGTACAAGTTCATCTGGGTGTAGGTCATTCAGCTGCACCCCAGGATAGAGCCATGTTGCTAAAAATTCTTCACTGGAGGAAATATGACCCAGACCTCTGTAGGTGCAGCCACCTCAGGCAGGTGGTCCCCAGATTGTATAAAAAAACACAGGATGAGCAAGCCATGGAGAGCAAGCTGGTAAGCAACACCCCTCCATGGTCCTGCTTCAGTCCCTGCCTCCTGGTTCCTGCCCTGACTTCCCCCTCACAGTGGACCACAAGTGTAAGCTGAAATATACCCTTTCCTCCCCAAGTTGCCCTTTAGGTTATGGTGTTTATCCCATCAATAGAAACCTGACTAGGACAGAAACTGGCTCCGGGAGCATGGGGTACTGCCATGACAGACCTCGCTGTGTTGTTCTGGAGGGGACTGTGTTGTGTTGGGGAGGACCGCGTAAGTGTTTAGAACTCCGAGTTAGAAAAGTCATTCAGGGCTCAGAGCTTACCGGGAACTTGCAAGGTAGGATGCTGAAAGCAATGTGGATGGCAGAGGCCTGACTGCCAAGTATTCCAGGGAAGGTTGAGAGTCCCTCAGAGAGTTGGGGACTCTCTCAAATGGGGACTATTGGGGCTGTTCAAATGATATATTTGACTTAAGCATCTGCTGTTTTGGATCAGAAAGATGGCTCAGTGGTTAAGATCACAGCTACTCTTCCAGAAGACCCTGGTTCAATTCTCAGCACCTCCATGGTGCCTAACAACCATCTGTAACTCTGGTTCCAGGGAATCCAGTGCCCTCTTCTGGCCTCTGGGGGTACTGCATCCATGTGGCACAGACATGCAAGCAAAACTGAGAAATGAAAATAAATAAATCTTCAAAAGAGAGAGAGAGGTTTTTTTTCTGGTTAGCTGAAGTTGAAGAATCAGCCACAATTATCAAGAGACCAGAGTGCTCTAGTCTTCCTTCGCCTGTATACTCTAGACCCTTCCTGAGATCCCAAGGGCACATGCAGTTTGGGTAGAATTGCATACAAGCAACTGGATACTTGCCCTATCTTTTTAGAATGGCAACGGTCAGCAAGCCTGGCTATGATAATCTTTCACAAGCAGACACAGCTGTTCTTATGGAAACAGTGGTTCTCTTACTCAGAGGATGCTGCTCTACCTCCAGAGCCCAAGGAAGAGCCCAGAAGTTTCAGAGTGACACAGCTAGAGGCTTCTCTGGCCTGGAAGCAGAAGGTAGAGTCTCAGACCTGGCTAAACTCTGGGATTCTTCTTCCTCCCACGGGTCCTTTGCACCTCTCACCAATATGGGTCTGATGCACAGGTGAGATATGCACGTGTGGATGACACATGTGAGGGATAGTTGCAAAGCATGGGCATGAAGCATCCACACAGAGCACAGGTGAGATGCACAGGTGCAGGACACAGGCCTGGGGCACAGGTGTGGAAGACAAATCTAGGTCACAGGTGTGAGGAACAGCTGTGAAGCACAGGTGCAAGGCACAGGTGTGGAGGACAATTACAGGTATGAAGCACAACTGTGGGACACACGTGCAAAGGACAAGCACAATGCACAGATGTGGAGGGCAGGTGCAGGAGGGCACAGGTACTATGCTCAAACATGAACACCAGTCATATGTCTCTGTTAGCCTGCAGGACACCATCATTCAGCAGGCTTCTCCCCTCCCCCTCCAAGCATCTACCACGCAGTCCGCAGATACACAGCTGAAAGGCTGTCTGTCTGCTTTCAAGGACTTTCCATTCTAGGAGAGGGGGAGGGAAAGTGCATCTCAATAGCGGCTCTTCTCAACATGCTCCAGAACTAACAGCGTGGCTGCATGTCCAGGACTCAGTCAAGCAGTCCCCCCTCCCTAACCCCTGCACATAAAGAAAGCCCAAACCAAACCCAGCAAATGGGACAACAGTCAAGACTCAGAGGTTCAAACGCAGAGGTCGTGTAGAGCAAGGAGAAGGATTTGCACAGACACTCCTTCCTCACCAAGCCTTAACCCTTCCCTTCTTCAGATCCCAGCATGCTGCACGGCAGCTGCCTTTGCATCTCAGACCCTAAGTGTCCAGAAGGGATTCCCCAACTGGAAGGAGACCAGGCGGTGGTCCTCCTGACGCTAGAGGAGTTCTTCCCAGAGAGAGACACCTGGGTACTGGGGACACTTGGGAAGTCAGACATGCTTTCCCTTTTAACCCTTGGTCCTTTAAATGTGTATGACATTTAAATAGCATGTAATCACCAAAGGAAGGGGGCTCAATTGATCTCCCTAACTGCTGAGTTCTTGGTGGGAGGCCACAAGTCAGGACAGCCAGTGTCCAGTCCAAGTTAAGTCTTGTGTCTAGGGTTCTCTGGCTGCTCCTACCAATGGCCACACTTTGAGGACTCAAAGCACTGAATTTTGGCCTCTGGAGACTTTATCATCAGGACCACATTCCTTCAGTGGCTCTGAGGGAGACGTCTCTTAGTTCCCCTTTCAGGTACTCGAGACACCCCAGTCTTGCCCTTCATAACCTCTCCTCTCTGTTGTTTTGTTACTCCTTTATGTAGGGCCCTGGTGATGGTCTAGGCCAGAAGTCCCATCTCAAAATCCCTGGGCACAGTCACTAAGTCTCTCCTGTTGTAAGGACTGTCAGGTCACAGGGACTGAGATGAGAAACATCTCTGGGAGAAGATAAGACAGCTGGAACTGAGCATGTCTAGCAAGTCTCCCACATTGCCGAGCCTGTCTCCCTGACCTCAACACACACCGATCCACAGGCTTGTATCCACCTCACAGAGGACCAAAGTCCTCACTGGCTAAATGGGGTAATAACAGACCTCCAGAACAGCCTCCACCCCTGAGGCTGTGGGGGAAGTAAGTAGAAGGAGGTTTTGCCCGCGAGTTATGATATATCACACAGGAGGTAGAGGCAGGTCTCTGTACATCTGAGGCCAACGTGATCCACATTGAGAGTTCCGGGCCAGTCAGAACTATGTAGTCTCTCTCTGTCTCTGTCTCTCTCTCTCTCTCTGTTTCTGTCTCTCTCACACACACAGAGAAACAGACAGAGAGAGACAGAGAGAGACAGAGACAGAGAGACACAATATATTTCCTTCACACACAGGCAATGAGCAAACTTAAAGACTTCTCCGTTCCTCGACCAGCCAATACACAGAAGAAAATAAACTGCTAAGATCCACAGGTGCTATTGCCTCTTCCAAGGGACAAAGCCTGCGGATCAGAGTGGATGGACCCCTAAGTAAGGAACTACACCTGGCCGCAAGGACCTGCCCTGTGTGCTGCTTACACTAAGAGTAAAGTAAGAAATAGAGCAGACATGGGGGGCCCTGGTGCAGCTCGGTGGGTATTGTTTGCCCGAGTTCTATCCTCAGCACAGCATAGGCCTGGTGTGGTGACACACACACAGTTCCAGCCATGGAGAAATGAAGTTAGGAGAGCTGAAAGTTCAAGGTCACCCTCAGCTATGTAATGAGCTGAGTCCAGCCTGGGATGCAGAATAGGGTCTTAAAAAAGTAAATAAGTAGCCAAGTGTACACCTGTAATTCCAGCACTTGAAAGACAGACCCAGGAGGGTCTCTGTAAGTCTGAAGCCACCCTACAGACCCAGTTAGGGCTATACAGTGAGATTCTGTCTCAATAAAACAACAATAAAAATAAAATAAAATGAAATAAACAAACCGAGAAGAATAAACAGAGCAGCATTAATAAACTACAGTGTCCTTGTGAAATACTGGTGAGGATGGGGAGAGGTGACTCTCATGGTGGATGGAGATGGAAATGGCAAAGCCACCTGGAACACAGTTGGGTGTCTCCTCACACCCTTAGCATACACATACTCAGCAATCCCACTCCTGGGCCCGTTCCCAGACAAATGAAAACATATGTTCACACGAAAACCTATATGTTTTGCACTAGAAACTAGAAACAATCCAGCTGTCCTTCAGCAAGGGATCGGCTACATAAACTGCGCGTGCCCATCCCTTGGAAGGCAATTCCAAAATCAAGAGAAGAGGCAGGCTTTTGATACCTGAACCCCGTTGGAAGGAAGGCAAAGAAGATTGCTGACTCAGCAACCCCACACTTGCTGGATGGAACATTTTCTTTTACCGTTTTATTTGTACCGCAGTAGAGGAGGATAAGCCAGAGCCAAGGCCCACGTGTGAAGGACTACCTTTGAGGAAGTGAGTCTCTCCTTGCATTTTATTTCAAGGCTGAGTCTCCCAAGGCTGCAGTACTCCAGGTTAGCTGGCCTGTGAACTTGGCTGTGCCAGTGTTGGGATTGCAGATCCATCCTGACGCCATGCCTGAGGATAGAACTCAGGTCTGCAGGCTTGTGCAGTAAGCACTCATGAGCTATCTCCCTGACCCAGCATGTATCATCTCTGAGATGACAAGCTGTGGAAATGGAGAAAAGGAAAGAGACAAGGACTTAAGACAACAAAGGGCATCCGGACGGCGGCAACCAACGTCCTTCATCTTAATGTCTTTTGTTTGTTTCTTTGTTTTGTCTGTTTGACTGTTTTGATCAGCCGGGGGTCTAAGAGAGCTCTCTATGGTCTGTCTTCTCTCTCCCCCACCCCTTCATTTCATTTTATTTTGTTTTGTTTTGTTTTGTTCTTCAAGACAGGGTTTCTCTATGTAGCCTTGGCTTCCCTGGAACTCACCCTGTAGACCAGGATTACTTTGAATCACAGAAATCCACCTGCCTCTGCCTCCCAAGTGCTGGGATTACACACGTGCACCACCACTGCCCCGCCTGTTTGTTTGTTTGTTTGTTTGTTTGTTTAGCTGGGTCTCATGTAACCCACGTGGCCTTGAACTTTGTAGCCAAAAATGATCTCTAACCCTTAATCCTCCTGCCTCTAATTCCCAAGTGCTGAGATTACAGGTGTGCACCAACATGCCCAGTTAATCTCTCTTTTTTTTAAAAAAAAAATATATATTTATTTCATATATGTGAGTATGCTGTCACTGTCTTCAGACACACCAGAAAAGAGCATCAGATCTCATTACAGATGGTTGTGAGCCACCATGTGGTTGCTGGGAATTGAACTCAGGACCTCTGGAGGAGCAGATGGTGCTCTTAACCACTGAGCCATCTCTCCAGCCCCTCTTTTTTTTTTTTTTTTTTTTTAAACATTTATTTATTTATTGGAGGTGGGTGGTGTGCCATGGTGGAGGTCAAAAGGTAA
This sequence comes from Mastomys natalensis, assembly GCA_021653895.1. Lineage (NCBI taxonomy): Eukaryota > Metazoa > Chordata > Mammalia > Rodentia > Muridae > Mastomys > Mastomys natalensis. The sequence continues at coordinate 1,353,502 of JAJTUV010000102.1, forward strand.
CTTATGAGGTTGGTTCTCTTTTTCTCCTGTGTGGGTCTTGAGACTCAACCTCAGGACCATCAGACAGGATGCTGACTTCACCGCTGAGCGCGGTACCAGTTCTGTATTCTTTTTTCTAATATTTACTTTTTTTATTTTTTATGTGTATGACTGTTTTTCCCATGTGTATACGTGTGCACCACATGTGCCCGGAGAAGAAGCCATCAGACGCCCCTGGAACCAAAGTACAATCAGTTGTGAGCCGCTGTGTGGGTGCTCGTAACGGAACCTAGGTCCTCTGCAAGAGCAGCCAGTGCTGTTAACTGCTGAGCCATCTCCCTAGGCCCCTGTACTATTTCTTATAACTTCATGTTATATCTGTAATATGCTCAAAATAAGAAAATTTAACTTGAGACAGGCTTTTTATCCAAGCACTTTGAAGGCAAAGGCAGGCAGGTCTCTGTGAGTTTCTGGCCAGGGCCTGCTAGAGAGTCCCACGCCAGTCAGGGCTACATAAGTAAAGGAAAAGGGATGTTTAATTTAAAAATGAGATAGTGAGTGTATGTGGTCACACACCAGAGGCCTACTGGATGGCCTAACCGTCCAGTGTCACCATAACCTTCTGCTTTCTAACACCTCAGGGACCTCAGCTAGCACCCTTCAAACACAGAACATGCTAGCCCCAGGTTTTGCTCCAGCCTGCCCTCTGCCGGGTATACCTTCCCTCAGGGAGTCTGCCTCATTCCTGGACTGTGTGGACCCTGGGTCTACTCTGGATTTGACTGGAGTGTAGCTACCAGGAGGGCTGACACCTTACCTGTCATCAGAGAACACTACTTCTGAGCCTGAGGGTTTCACTTCAGATGAGCAAATGGTGAGAGAGAAAAGGTGTTTGTGTGAGTGTGGACACAAATTGGCACAATTGCATTCTAGAACTTTCAAACCATCTACACACACACACACACACACACACACACACACACACACCACACACCAGCGACCATCTGCACTGAGTCTTATGCTAGGAAGCCTGGACTTTGGATAGGCTTCCTGCCTGGGAAGTCCTGGTCCTGGAATGACCTCTTCAACTCTTGTCACCACATCAGAAAAGGAGAGTGGGAGGCGGGTGAATTTGGGTGTTAGACATGTATTGGTGTGGAGCACTGGGTATTCCCACGAGAATAGTTCTTCAGCTGCAAAATGGGAATGGCATAGAGTCATGGCCCACCGGAAACTGAACTGGGCCCCGGGGGTGGGGGTGGAGGTGGGGGGACAAGATAGTGTTTCTCTTCTAATCAAGGAGATGTTGACGTGGCTCAGGTCGCTACAAGTTTTAAGAACCTTAGCCGGGATATTTGCAAATTTCCCAGAGATTCAGGACAAGGACTGAGTCTATCAGATTTTTTTTCTCACACATGGAAGCTTTCGGTGGGCACTTAAGAACCACCAAGGGATGTGTTCTGGGAGTTCTGGCCCAAGGGTGACTCCAGGAGCCTCCTACAGGGAGGATGGGACATACAGCTTGCGCAATGCACGCAGTAGTATACAAGGAGGGGCCGCGCAGCCGAGATGATGGGCGTGTCCGCAGCCCCTTGAACGTCCCAATTCTGCTAGCTGGAGACAGAGCCTCTGCGGGCTGGGCGGGGTCTCGCAGGGGCACGGGCTCCGCGGGCGTGGTCTCTGGTGGGCGTGGCCTCCGCAGTACCTCCCCCAGGCTGTCCAAGCTCTGCGCGGTGGAGGCGGCTGCGGCGGCTGCACGGGGACCGAGGTGAGCGGCGATCCGTTCTCGAGGCGGGGCGGGAGGGAGGGTCCCGGGCTCGGGAGAGGCAGCTGCACACGCTTTCGCAGTAGGCGAGACCCGGGCGGCGCCGCGAGTGCATGAGTGCGTGTGCGCGTGAGTGCCGCCGAGCGTCCGGAGGTGGGGTAGGGGTGGGGGCGACCTCTAGGCAGGAACGGCCCCTAGAGGAGTACAGCATCTCCGTTAGCCTCCCGGGATATTCCTGGTTCGTCCCTCCGAGGCCCCTGCCCCGCCCCCTTCTCTTGGTGTCTGAGTTTCTCTCCATCTCTGTGGGTGGGTCTCGCTGGGGTCAGTCCAGCCTTCTGTCCAGCCGCCTGACCATCCTATCACCCTCCCTTCATCATGATCCTCCTCAGTGCCTCCTCATTATCGAAGTCTGCCCCTCCCTCTCCATCATCCCCCTTAATAGAGCAAACAAAGATGGTTGAGGGAGGGGGCCCCTTGTTTCCAAGCTGTTCCTGGCTTGGGCTGTGCCCCCTACACCTTCTGGCCTCTGGCCTCTGCCCTGGGCCTCCGGCCACCTCCTGGCATGGAGCTGGATGAGAGCAGGAGGCTCATCCCACACAGGCAGAGGCTCCAGGGTGGGAGCACTTAGGGATCTGTCACTCTCCCTGGCCATTGACAGGTAGGGCCGGACACCTGGCAGACTAGCCCAGCCAGGGTCTGAGCCAGTGACCAAATCACATGATTCCTACACGCCTTCCCATATGAGCAGCAGAACCTAATGCTTTCCACGATTCCCCTTGCCAGAGCCAGGGTGAGAAGAAAGCAGAGTTGCGGGAGGGTCCCTGGCCTTGCAGGCCCCAGAAGGCCAACTCCATCCTGTCCCCCTGAACCTCCATATCCCTGTCAGGCATGAGTAGGAGTGACGCTGTGAGGGGCTGTGGAGACTGTGACTTGACAAGGAAGTGGAGGGACTGGGGATATGCTTGGCTGAGAGAATGGTTGCACTTGCCTTGTGTCCAGGATCCCAAAGGCCTTGGGCCTATTCCCTGGCCTGCATTCAGAGAGGCCCCATCTCCTTGTGGCCCCTTGCCAGGGCTCACCCTGGAGAATCTCTCCTAAGAGGGCTAGGAGCTCTCCTAGTCAGATCTCTGGGCATCCCCTGTCCTCTTTGAGGATGCGTTGTTCATAGGATGCAGGCTCTTGGGATGCTTCTGGGGCCCTAGGAATCTGCATTTGTCTTGCAGTCCCTCAGCTCTGTTCTGTGGCATGTTCAGGTGTGAGCCTCACTGGCTCGGCTGTGTCCCTGAACCAGCCATTGCTCTCTATAAACCTGAGTCCCCTTGCCAGAGGTTATGATCTCCTGAGCGGTCCTCCTGCCGAGTCTAGTATCCACAGCTCTTTGTTGAATTGTAGGTCACAGGTTGCTATGAAGCCAAGTCTGTCTGAACCAACTCCAAGGCCCAGTGCTGAGTGAGTGTGTGGCTCTGGGGGAGTCACTGCTTCTCTGATCCTTGGTGCCTCAGCTAAACACTAAGAGTTGGTATTTCTACCCACACTGGGTACCCCAGGAGGATCCACCGATGTACAGAGAATGGGGCGGTAGCAACCCCAGGGTGGGTGGCATTTGTTTTAGGGATAACTGTGTTAATGGAGGAGGATGGGGACAGTTGTATTTCCTCACCAGCAGGGAAAGTGTTTGTGCAGTCGCTGCTTGGCAAATGGCTTTTGTTTCTAATGGATAGCTTGAAAGGCCTGGGCTGCCTGGGCGGAAATGCCTGGGGAGGAAAAGCGGCCACTCTGTGTAATGATGCCAGCTTCTGTGAGCAAGGAAGAGCCTGGAGGGGTGGCAGTAGAGCCGCCTAGAGAACTCCCCCATCCAGTCAGGGAGTCAGACCCGGGCCCTCTCTAGATACCCACATTCAGCGGACTCCCGTCCTCACAGAGCACACGTAAGACCCCCCATGGAGAGACAGGAAAGTGATTCTTAAGGACTCTCCCCAAGCCTGCAGGTGGCTATAGGGACGGGCTGGGGCTGAGACCTCACAGAGGGAGCCAGGCACACATGACAAGTTGATGGAGAGCTGGAGGTCCACATGAGGGTAACAGTGGTCCCCTGGGTTACACGGCAGGGCCAGGGGATCCTGCCGTGTAGCCCAGGAGGACACAGGGACCAGTCACTTCCCATTTAGAGGCTGGAGGTAGAAAGCAGAGGTTTACTAAGAATGAGGTGGTGGCTCCTTAAAGACAATGTACCAAGTTCTCTTTTAACCACATTCCTCTTTATGTCTCAAAACTGAATCTGGATGGGGGACTTTCTTTCTAAGAGACAATATCTCCCCTGGTGTCAGGCCAATTAGTGGAATGCTTGCCTAGCGTTCACAAGGTCCTGGGTTCGATCCTCAGCACCACATAAATTAGGCATGATGGTGCATACCTGTAATCCCAGCACTGAGGATGGGGAGGCAGGTTGATCGGAACTCCAAGGTCATCTTCAGCTCCGTACTGAGTTTCAGACCAGACTGAGCTAGAGACTTTGTCTCAAGAGGGGGGATGGGATGATGGAGAGGCATTTCATTGTTATCCAGGCTGGCCTTGAACTCCAGGGCTCAGCCTTGGAGTGCTAGGCTGCCTGTGCACACCACCACAGCCAGAACAGATAGTGACTTGAGAGCTTTGGAGTCATGTTTTTAGGAACCTTGGGAAACCTAAACTCGGGAGCTTTGTAGTCAGTGCTATCCTCTGCCTTCAGACCCTCAGGGCCAGGAAGAGAAGCCTACGAGACGAGGCCAAAAGGGGAAATCCAGAGCCACCTGCTCCAGAAAGCTGCCTGACCCCTGTGAGCTATGATTCTCTCCTCTGCTGCGTGACAGTGGGAATAGACAGTTTGGGGCTAAGTAGAGGCTCTGGCCGGGCTGCCAGGGTTCTAATCTGCGCACCTTTGCTAGCCCAGCGGCCTTGGCAAATTTCCCAGCCTCTAGCTGCCTCCTGCTTTGTCTATCAGATGATGAAAATGGTCACCGCATGCCTTATGTGTCATCGTGAGAATTAGAGGATAGCGCCAGCCAGGAGGGTTCTCTGCTGGTGAGGTAGAAGGAGGGCTCTGGGAGTGGGATTGGGGTGACCCTGTTGTAGTGAAGCCATCTTACAGTACTGTGGGGTTGGGCTCTTGTGGCAGTGTAGACTCCAGGGAAGCCATCCAGGCCCAAGCTGTAGTGTCATTGTAATGACATCAGCACTGAGGTGACTGAAGGGATCCAGGTGAGGAAGGAACAGGTACCCACTTAGTAGAGTGCAAGGAACCTTTAGCGATCCTGTGCCATCTGTCACCACCCCAGAAGAGAAGGGCATTACTGCCTTGAGCCTACTGACGTCTCTGTATTGGCACATGTGGGGAGGGGACAGGGCAAGGCCCCTTATTAGAAGATGGTTCCACAGGCATGCAGAGGCCTTGTCTGCTTGGTCCTATTCCAAAGCCTGGCTCACCCTAAATGAACAGGTACCCCTGTGTCTTGATCATCTCCTCTCTGCTGGGCCCTGTGGGAGCTTCCCTGGCCTCTGCCTACTCTCCCAGCAGCCCAGGAGGTGATTGTGGTTGTGCCCAGTTAGTAGATGGGTAGACTGAGGCCCAGGACCAGCAAGGAAAAGAGCCAGGGCTCAGACCTGGGTCTCTGTAGCCAGCCACTTGACACTTGCCATATTGGTTTGCTTGACGATAAGGACAAGAAGCCTTACCATCAGGGGCTACCATGTGGGCTCCCTGGATCCCGGCATCAGTTGCGTGCATTTATTTTTTCTAGAAAGTTCTCAGAGTTTGCTTGCTGGACTAGCTGGAGGCTGTCATAAAATTTTAAAACATTTTGTCCAGCAAAATGAATGGACCTGCACTCAGAGAACAGTCCCAGAGAAAGACACAAGAGAGCACCCAGCCTGGAAGACAGCCCCCTTAGCTTTAGATACAAGTTCTAGGCCTGTCCACCTGGACACCCTCTTTGAGTTTGAGGAGTTCTTACTGGCTGTGCTTAGTTTTCTCTGTGTAAAACAAGCTTTCTACCCTGTGTGGCTGCAGAGAGTGTGATGGAAACAGCTTGCAGTACTGACAGCTAGCATAACTGGTCTTGGCCGTAGCAACACTCTAGAAAGGCAAATTGCGGGCACACCGACCTGCCTCCATGTTGCCCTCTGCAGATCCTGCAAGGTTGTACTATAGTGACCCCCATTGTACAGATGATCATGGGGCAGTGAGGTCAGTATCTACATCCAAGGTCACACAGCCGTGTGATAGTCTGACCCAGATGAACTGAAAGCCATCCTACGCTACCTCTCAGAAAGACATGGCGCCTGCTTGATTATTCCAGTTGGGAGGGAGCTGACTCTCCTAAGATTGTCATCTAGGACTTGGATCGTGGTGGTCACAGCCCTCCATGCATAATCTCAACTGTATCAGGAGAAGATAGAACATGACTCTGGTCCTGCTGCATGGGCGGGGCCAGGAGGCTCCTCCCACTTACATCATTCACAACTGTATCCATCCTGCCTCTCTTCAGCTAGGCCTGAGACAGAGGGAGATGCCAACAAGGAGGGTAAATGGGATGTGCTCAAGGACCCTCTGGTGGTCCAGTCCTTTGTCACCCATGACACCAGCCTATTCGTGCTGCACAAGGCCTGGAAGGAGACTCCAGCCCCACTCTGCTCACACCCTCAGACCAATGCGTTATTGTGAGAGTTTGGGTTTTTGTTTTCAGAACTGTGTCTTACCCTGTAACCCAGGCTGGTCTGGAACTCACTATATAACCCAAGCTGACCTCAATGTCTCAGCAATCCTCCTGCCTCAGACCCTCATGTGGTGGAATTATGGGTGAGCACTACCATGTCCATCTTCTAGTTCCTTCCTTCCTTCCTTCCTTCCTTCCTTCCTTCCTTCCTTCCTTCCTTCCTTCTTCTTTCCTTCCTTCCTTTATTCTTCTTCTTTCTTTCTTTTTTTCCATTCTTTCTTTTTTTCCTTCTTTATTTTTCTTTGTCTGTCCGTTTTTCCAGATAAGGTTTCTCTGTGCAGCCCTGGCTGTCCTGGAACTCTTTGTCTGTAGACCTGTCCTTGAACAGAGGTCCACCTGCCTCTGCCTCCCAAGTGCTGAGACTAAAGGCGTGTGCCACCACTGCCCAGCATGGCTTTCCCCATCCCCCATAGATCCTGGAGAGGGGTGGTGTCTACAGTGCCCAGCCCACATAGGTCACCAGGTGACACCTGAGTGTGTGTCCTGCTTTTTCATATGATGTCATTCCAGCTTCTTCCCTGTCTTTAGACAATGCCCAGCTCCCAGCTTCTGCCATGCCTGGGTTCTTAGCCAGGCAACACCCTGCATCGAGCACATCCTGAATGTTACATACCCCTTTGTAGGGTCCCCATGTCACAGAGATGTGACAGTCCTTTGCATCTCAGGCTCTGCCAAATGAGAACCCAGAACACTGCATCTCAGAGGCCTCAGGAGGAGTGAGCCTTAGCTGGGATGTCATGGAAGGTGCCTGGCAAGCTGGAAAGGCCTTCGTGGTGACTGCTGTCACCCTGAATTATACTGGCTGTAGTCTTTTGAACGTGTTTGTCCCTGCAAGAAGGGGCTGGGTCTTACATTCTGTGACCACCTGACTCAATGCAGTTTCCCAGCTAGAGTGAGCCTCCGCGTTGTCAAGGCCACCCTGCATTCAAACAACCTCATCTTGTCCCCCATCACTGGGGAACTTTAAGTCCTTTGTAGAGCCAGTTTCCAAAATAGGCTTTCCCAGGATTACATGACAGGAAGGGACATCCAGGAAGGCTTCCTGAAGGAGGTGGCTGGCACTGAGTCAGCAGGATAGCAGGGTTGAGTCTGGCTGGCATTCTAGGTAGAGTGAAGAAGGGGGCTTCATGTGAGGGGCGTGGCCAAACCTAACATCAGCAAGGTTGAATGGAGTATGGACGTTATGGGGTTGATTGCATGCTGAGCTGCGCCGAGATGCCCTGAGGTCATCTTGGGTCAGAAGTGAAAGGAGCTGTCCAGTTACACCTCCTGACACCGGCTATCCTCACCACCTCAGGCCTGGACAGGAAGGGGTGTACTTTAGGCTTCAAGGCTACGGGCAACCGCCTGGGACCTGCTCCGTAAGCATGATAAAATATTTATCGAGAACCAAGCAGCTGGGCTTCCCTGCACAGACTGCCATGGGTAGCTCCCACCAAAGCTGGCTGCACCCTCGCTGAGTTCCGCTGAGTCACAGCCTGCAAGCCCTCTGCCCAGCCCGCCTGCTTGCTGTCCTGTGGCCACGTGGATTCCTCATAATATGTAAGCCATTGGGTAGCCCCACGACCAGGGCACCCAGCACAGTGAATGCTGAGCCAACATCAGACCTCTCTGGACTGTGCAGGCTCGGCCAAGGTCACAGGCAGACAGGCCGTGAATACCCCTTCCCTCACCCACCCTGAAGCCTCTGGCTCCTGAGCAAGGTAGGTTTTCTGCCTCTTTAGCATGGGAACGCTGAGTCTATGTGGAGGTACGATGGGTCAGGTCTCTCAGGAGCTGGTAGTCAGAGGAGCTTTTGAGATTTGTCTGACCTGAGTCTGTCTCTGAGAAGTCTGACACGAAAAGGACCAATTCCTACGTCCAGCCTAGTGTGGCAGTACTGGGACTTTACGTTTGAATTACGACAACAAAAACAGCGCAGATGGTACCTTCCTTCTGCTGACGGGGCACGAGAGTGCCCAGGGTGCTGAGTCGTTTGCTCCCCATTCATAAAACAGTCTGTCTGCCCTGGCCGGCAGTCTAGCTTCTGTCTTATGTGGCGTGCTGTGCTGTGTGACCTTGGGTAGGTTGCTCACCTCTCTGACGCTCATAACTCCTTCATGTCCTTCATGTCCTCATATCCCTGAGGCAGATGGGCCTCAATGGGCATTTGGAAAGACTGTATTTTCCAGAAAGGCCCTGGCACAGCCTGAAGTAGGCTTGCCAGGGGTAGACCAGAGCTTGAGGACAGAACTCCCTGGGCCGGATGGAAGTGTCTGTGAGGTTGTCAAGTTCCCTGGCAAAATCTGTGGTCCCTGAGCTGCTGCCACAACATCTGGGAATGGACCAGGGAGCTGGCCACACCAGCCACTAGTGGGATCCTGTGGGCTGCCAAACCAGGCCACACCCCAGTTCTGACCAGGCCATCATGCTCTGGCTGCCTTTGGTGTCTGCTAACACCATTCCTGCCTGCTCAGCTGCCCTCATAGGCCTCCCCCTGTGGCCCAGCTTCTTGCTGTTCCTCTTTCAGAAGTCTGCTGTGTCTTAAGCTCCTGGGAGAAGTGTTCTGCTCTCAGGGCCTTCCTGGCTATCTGTGCAAAGACAGACAGACAGACAGACAGACACAACACACACACAACACACACACTCTCCCAGCCATTGTCCCAGTGTCTTCCTAGGTCAGCCATGGAGTCCTGCTCCTGGCCCTGAAAGTGCTTGCTATAGCACTTCCGTGCCTGCTCAGGACTCGGTGTGAAAGCTCCTGCATCACAGAAGTTCGTCGGGGTGCCCTAAAGTGTCTGTTAGGTGAAGAAGGGAGTGTGGGTGGCAGATGTCCAGTGAACCCTGTCTGTCTTGTCTGTCTGTCTGTCTGTCTGTGCAGGTCTCAGCAAATAGCCTCTATTTGCCTGGCTTTCAAAGGTGGTGGAAGATGGGGAAATGGGGGAGGATAAAGGCCAGACAGGTGGGGCCTGGGGCAGGAGACACCTTACCTCAAGTCCAGGGGCAGGCCCAGTGTTGTCCACTCTAAGAAGCAGGCAGAGAAACGGGAAGGCTGGGGCTGTCACACTGCTAATAGTGGCTGACACATATGCACAGCCAGCCGTGGAAAAGGATGACATGGGAATGCCTGATGGGACTAAAGTTTTCTCTAGAGGTTCCTTTCTCTTTTATCTTCCGCTTTTGAAAAGCATTCTAAGGTTCCTTCAGTGACTTTGTATGTATTGAAAGTCCTGTGACAAACCTCGAATTCAGTGGCTACAGGGTCATTTGGGGACACAGCCTGATGAGACTCTGGCTGACCAGAGTCTGATGGCAGTGGCCGGCAAGCCAGTCTGTTAGGTTAGGCTCACCAGACACAGCCTGATGGGAGAAGCTGGGCAGATAGTCTAATGGAGGAAGCTACCCACCAGGCAATCTGATAAGGGAGGATTGTTGATAGTCTGACGGAGCCTAATGGCTTGCCAAGGTGTCCCTGCTGGTGAATTCCTAGAGCGACATCACAGAGCTGGGCATTCCTCCCAGCATTCACATAAGGGACTTGTGCCTGTCACTTCTAGGTGTCTAATATTTGAGAGGTGCACAGCTGAGAGCCAGCTCCCCTCCATTCAGTCTCCCAGGAGCCCTGTGCTTTGCAGAACACACATGTAGTAGGTATGGATGCTTCTTTACAGCTCTGGGGAAGTGAGGGCCTGATTTAGTCGTCTGCTTCAGCAATAGAGCCTGTGGGGTAAACTCCGGGAACACTGAGCTGCTTGGGAGATCACCAAGCTGTGCAGTCAAATGTAATGGCAATAGCAGGCGGTTGGCCAGAAGGTGGCAGCCTAGTGCAAGGTGTGTAACCGTCTGCCCTCCTCCACCCCCTCCCCAGACACAAACAATACACTCTGATAAGTGGGTCAGGGCAGAGGCTGCGAGGCAGCAAAATGGAGACCACCTCACTGTGGTTACTAGCAGCCCCATCTGGTCCAGGTGGGGTTGTGCATTTTTTTACTTGGCAGCTCTGGGCCTTGGAACTACCCGGCCCTTGGTCTTTGGAGGCCAGCATGTGCAGCACAGGAGACCCACTGAATGCCACTGCCTTGAGAACCTATGTTCTAACCTGGAGCCTGGCTCCTCTCGTCGGGGAGTGGCACTACTGGATTCCCACAGCATCTGGGCAGTAGTGGCAGGTATACCCAAGTGAGTGTGCCTCATCGAGATGTACTCCAAGTGGGAGAAATAAGGACAGTGCAGCACTGAGCACCCTGGGATGCCATCCTCAGAGTGAGCACCCTAGAGACACCCCCCCGAGACTGAGCGCCATGGGACTTTACCCTCAGAAGTGAATTCTATAGGTCTCCACTGTCAGAGTGAACGCCATATGGGTTCCACCCTTTGAGTGAGCACCGTGGGAGCTTCACCCTTGGAGCACCAAAGGGCTGCACCCTCAGAGGGTGAACCATGGGGATTTCACCCTCAGAGTAGACTCCACCCTTGAGGGAACCCCACCCTCACAGGGAGTACTTGGGGGTCTCCACTCTCAGAATGAACACTGTAGGGGTTCCACCCTCAGAGGGAGGGAGCACCATGGGGCTCCACCCTCAGAGGGAGCACTGTAGGGCTAAGCATAGAAGCATTTCCTGAAATACTTTCTCAGAAGAGCAGGAAAGGTGGCACCGGCCGAGATGTCTGGGGACAAGGAGCAAAGCACATCCCATGGACAGAGGGCAGTGGAGGGGAGAGAAGGCCATGTGAACAGTGACCAAGAGGACAAAGAAGAGTCATATGACAGTGGAGACCAGTGGAGAAGGGTCTTGGTGTGAAGAAGCCCTGCCCTGCAGGGAGCAGCGTGGACCCTGGCCACTTATAACTCATCTCAGCATCCAGGAGCCCCAGCCCAAGATTCTAACAAAGTCAAGGGGGACAAGGAATGCAGAGGGTGGAATTAGGTCGAGGAGTCAGAGGGCTTCTGCCAGAAGGGAGCCTGACATCTGGCCAAGCTGGAGCCAGAGGTGACAGAGGTAGGCAGGTTAGCTACAATGTGTGGCAAGGCGCATGAGTGCACACAGCACACACACACACACACACACACACACACACACACAACACACATACACACCACCACACACAACACCACACACACACACACACACACTAAGTAAACCAAGGCAATAAGAATGTTTAAGTTAGGGAGTGCTATGATGAGCTAAGGACAAGGCTCACCCACATTGACCCCAGGCTGACTCCTTCTCTCCTTGGAATCCTATGACTCTCCAAGGAGGCCCAGCTGGTCTGGGGAGAATGGAAAGCGTGGTCTAGACAAGAGCAGAAGGATCTGGAAAAAGGCCTTCAGCTCAGTATTTCCACGCTGGGCGTGGAATCACAGGGTTAAAAATGCCAGGACAGGCTTAGGACAATGGTTGTGGCCTACCTAATACCACTTGAGGCAAGAGATGCCCTAAGTTTGAAGCCTCCCAGCCTGGGCTACATAATGAGCTCCAGCCTAGCCTGGGCTACACTGTGAGACCATGTTTCATTTTAAAAAGATTTATCTTATTTTTATTCATGTGTGCAAGAGCATGTGTGTGCAGGTATTCACTGAGGCCAGTAGAAGGGCTCTGATCCCCTGGAGTTACAGGCAGTTATGAGTCGGTCCCCCCGCAATCTGGGTGCTGAACTATCTTTTACAAGATCATTGAGAGCTCTTAACTGCTGAGCCATCCCTCTAGCTCCCCTGAAAAACGATGTAAACATATCCCTAATTAAGCAGTCCTGGTTGACCCCTGTCCAGGTTCTATTTGGCAGGGCGGTCCCAAGTTATTCCTGCCATGTGGGGACTGATCTGATTCCCATAAGACAATCCCATAAGACACTCCCGGTCCAGCATGTAGCCTGGCCACTCTAGAAGAGGCTCTCCTTGTTGGGGGCGGGGTGTCCTGCCCCTTGAATCTCTGCAGTTCGCCATTGCTTGAGGTTGTTTCTGTCCCTTGTCATAAAGATTTTTGTCTCTCAGTGTTGTTGGGATCCAGGGTGACTGTAGTCTTAGTACAATGATTGGAGACCTGTGGGGCCTTTCAGAGTCTGGAACAGGACGTGGTAAAAGTTGACTACATCTGCCTTGGTTGTTCGCTGTGCCTTTAGCCTTGAAAGATGCTAAGGGAACAGGTAAAGTTTTTAGACAGACAGCCCTTGAGTGACTGATACATCTAACCACAGAGGTAAGCAGGTGACCCAGAGTGAAGGAAACAGACAAAATGAATCGAGGCATGCTGTGCTTTCAGTCTGCCTTTAAATGGCCTGGTTGGACCAGAGAGAGCCTGTGTGGTGCGTTTTTCATCCAAAGTAGCTTTCAGGTGCGGGGACACTTCCCTGACATCAATGCTCAAAACAGAACCAAAACAAAAACATAGCCATTGAGAGGTGGACCCAAGAGAGGTCACCAGGCTGTGCCTTGACCGGGACCGCTTGCTTAATTATGCTATGTGCTCAAATTGTTTTGCAGGGCAGAGCCTGAAAAATGCTAAGTGGGAAGCAGGTGTGATTCCGAGGGCCCAGAAGGATGGAGACCAGGGCCTGGAGGGCTCAAGGAAGGAGGCAGAACCCAAAGGAATGGAGGCTGGGCCCTGTCTGGGGTCCTGAATGCGGGGCTTTGGAATTTGGAGTTTTTCAGAGGCGTGGCACCTGATCTGAGAACTAGGCAAGCAGGGCAGGAACCCATTTGGAGGGGACCAGGGATCAAAGCCAGCGGCAGGGAGGAGTTGAGCCCACAGATGTTGCTGTTCCCTGTAAAAGCTCTGGGGGCAGTAGAGAGCCAGGGTCCCAGGAGCCCCACCCACATTGCCCAGGCAGCAGTGGTAGGCCCAGCTGTCCTCAGATGAGTTCCAGTCTTGCTACCTGATATTAGAGAAACTGGAGACAGGAACTGCAGAGTCAGTCCTGGCCCTGCCTCTCACCACCAGCCTGTGACCCTGTTGTGACCTCAGGATTTGGAACCTTAGCTGGGCCTCAGTGACCTGGGCCGGATATAGCAGGTACCTGGTAAATGTTGGTGCTTCCCCTGATCTTGATGCCTAGGTCCGCTGGGGCCTCTAGGGAGTCTCTCCTTCACGGAGATTTTGAAGGAGCCAAGTTTTGATTCCTGGGTTTGTTCCCGCCCCTCTCTACCATGTGACATGACCCTTGCCCTAGCTCAGGGATATTTAATCAGAAGAGTTTTCCTCAGATGATAATTTCTTGGGTGTAGAAGTCAAGTCTTACTACCTGATATTAGGGAAGCTTGCGGGGGGATACAACCCTCAAAAGCAGTACCCTCCCCCCGGAGGCCCTGGCTGGCTCTTTGGGCTTCAACCAGGAAGTAAAGGATACAAGCCAAGAGTTGGTTCTCTTCGTTCCTATCGCCCACGTTGGCTCTGGATCCCTGACAGGCAGCAGCTCTTCCTACCTGGCAGGGCTAGGTGCAAGGTTCAGACAACAGAAGAGTAAATGAACTCTTTGCATTCAGATCTCCTACCACGCCTGTGTGCTTTGTCTGGGCTCCTCTCGGGTCACACCAGCAGAGCTGATTCCTAAGTCATTTATTCTTTCCAAGAATGCTTCTAAGGAAAAGCTACTGGCAAGAAGGAACTGTGAGGAGAGGACAGAGCAGGAAGGCAAGCTGGTAACCTGCAGGTCACTGCTGCTGGTGTGTGGGCCTTCATCCACAGAGTGGGGAGGAGCACTACAGGCCCCACATGAAACAGGAGCGGAGGCTGCAAGGCCTTTGGCAAGGCTGGATCTCCTTAAGGGAATCAAAGTACCAACTCTGCCACTCCAAGATTCAGCTCCAAAGGGAACCTCACTGTCCCCGGGCACTGAGTGACAGATCAGCACCAAGGTTCTAAAACTGTCCCAAAGAACCTTTGGAAACTGATGTCAAAGACCTGCACAGATGGGAAACTTTTGGAGGGAGAGTCTCTTGGGGTCCCATGGATGAGGTGAGGGTGTTGGAAACAAGGGATCTGTGCTGATCAGAATCCTACAGCAGCCAGAAGCATAGGAGGGCAGAAGTATTTAACATAGGGATCAGGACTAGCCAGGTGGGGTTGTCCTGTGTCAGGAAGACCTGAAGGAAGGTAGCATGAAGTGAGGAGGCAGATGCCATAGTGTGTTGCTTCTCACACTGATGGGCACATGTCCTGCCCCAAGTGCTGACTGGTCAACTGGCTTTGCAGTGCAGGGAGAAGAGCCCTCCAAGGTCCTATGGTGACAGGCTCACTCAGCTTCTGGAGCCCAGCCTCAGTGTCCCTTCCACTCTCCTCTATAATAGGAGCAGTTGCCAAGCTCCTGGTGTGACCCCATGACCTTGTGATTGTCCTGTTCCACTGTCCTCTGCACACCAAGGAAGGCATGAGGCGTGGCCAGAGAGACAGAGCCAGGCACATGCCTTAGCTACCTACTGGTCCTTTCCTGGGAATCTGGGACCCCAGGGTAAGGAGCCTACACACCAACTGTGCCACAGGCTGCTAGAGACATGGTGCCAGTCAGCTTTGGGGATCTGCCAGGCCTTGCCAACAGGGAGTAAAATGGCCCCTCCTGGAGTGGATGACCCTTGGAAGAGAGCCTAGGAGGGTGCATTGTGGGTGGTAGGTGACAGTGACTGAGCTGGAGCTGCTTCTCTTCTGATCACCAGGGCAGGCTCCAACTAGAGCCCTGCCACTAACCCGTCCTGATTTTGAGTATGTGCCCCAGCCTCCCTGATCCCCTGTTTCTCTGTTGTAACATGAGACCCCCCTCACCTCCAGGGAGCACTACAGCTTGGGGAGTACCACAGCCTTGGGAGCATCAGAGCCTTGGGAGCACCAGATGGGGTAGTGTGTTTAAGTCCTGCCTCTCTGCCCTGTTTCTTGTCCTTCCACCCCAGGCAAGGATCCCTTCTTCATCCGGCTCCTTCAAATAAGTTCTCTGTCCCCTTTGATTGACATGGGAAAACAGAGGGTGAAACCACATTGTAATCTTGTCCTAGACAAGAAATCAGGGTTGAGGGTTGAGAGTACTGTGTCCTGAAAATGAACCACCTGGACTCAGCCCCTCAGTACTTTCATACCCTGTGAGTCAGAGAGAACTGTGGGGGAGTGTGGTCACCACTCCCCAAGGGCTTCAGTTTCTATCTTTATTGACCCTCAAATTCTGAGATGCTGCCCATCTTCCAGATGTGTTCACTGAGTCCCTTAGAGGTCAGCTGACCTGGTAACAAAAGCAGATGGACCTCCATCCTGGCTGCTCACTTAGGGCTCACTCCAAGGACGGTTCCTGATGCTCCTTGAGTCTCCCTTGGTGGCCAGTCTCCTGTCTCAAGTCCCTAGCTGGCCAGGTGGAGGTTGGATGAAACCTGGGTCCTGAGGGAGGACACTGTGGTTCTGAGATAGAAACAAACACTGGCAGCTTGGGGGACGCTTGAACGAGTCCACTTCTGTCCCTTGTCCTTAACTAATAATCTTAGACACAGGTGACTCTCTTTAAGGCCACTTCTAAAATAACTGTTCAATCCTTGATCCAAGCACCGAACCCAGAGGTCCCCATCAGTGCCCAGAGGACCCAGAGGGGCACACGAAGTCCCTGCACCTGCTTACAGGGGTCATAACTGTACCAAGAGATGTCTAGGAATTCTGCCAAACAATGGCTATTCTATTTTGGTTTATTGGGATTTTCTGACATTTCATGCCACAGGAACGCTGTAGGAGTGCTGCTCCCCTGCTCCTCAGTTGTCTTTGCTGAGGAATCGTAACAGCCTGGTTTCCTCTCAGACTCTGCCTTCGATTTCTAGACCCAGAGAGCTCTGCCCTTTGCTGCCTATCACCAACACTCACACCTAGCAGCACCCAGCAGCACCCAGCAGCCTACTACCAGCCCCAACACCCGGCGGCACAGCACCCCCGCGTCTCTGTCGCACTTCTGCATTGGGCCGTGGGTGTAGCCAGTGTTCGTCTGTGCTGGGCGGGGACAGCTCGTTTCTTCACTCTCTAGAGATGTTGTCTCTTTTTTTTTCTTTTCCTTTCTTTGAGACACTGTCTATAATTGAGACAGAGTCTATAGTTCGCTGTGGGGCCCAGGCTAGCTGCAAACTCAAGGCAATTCTCCTGTCTCAACCTTCCAGCAACCCAGATTACAGACAAGCACCCCTACACTTAGCTCTAGAGATGTCCCATAGCCACACGCCCCATTCTGGATATTATTTGTCCTGCTTTTAGCCCCTTCCATAGGAGGCCCCTGCAGCTCACTCACTCCTTCCTTCCTCTCCTGCCCACTGTCGTCTCCCCTCACCTACCAGCCTTCTCCCTTCCTCTGGCTGCTCAGACTGCCTTCCTGTGCCCATCCAGCCACTCCTGCCAGACGGGCAGCCAGGGATCAGTTCTGCCCCTTGTCCTGCCCAACTGTGCTGCATACAAGGTCAGGACTCTCTGAGGGGCCCAGGGTTTTGCTGCAGTCACACCGGTGGCAGAGAAATGGCAGCCTTATGTCTGTATCTTAGTTTTCACCAATATGACCTAAAATATGAGATGGATAGATCTAGCCATTCCTATGGCATAGCTGCTGTTTGCTAAGCATAGGGAATGTAGGTATGAACAAGTTCAGGCTCCTGGCTCTGATAGACAATGTCAAGAAAGCCAGATTAAGACTAAACAAGGACAGAGGCAATCAGAGAAGCAGGAGATGACCCTTCAACTTTGATCTCTACTGAAAGGTGTTCTGGAGAGCAGGGAGGCATGCAAGTTTTGAAGACATCTGAAGGATTGGGGGCCTCGGGCTTGCTCTTCGGCACAGTGAGAACTCAGGAGGGCAGTGTATGTCATGGCCAGCTCCAACTATTATTTGTGAGGGCAACGGGTGTCACTTGGAGAGAGTGGTCAGAAGGGGTCTGTAGTCCAGGTTAGAGTGCTAAGGACCGAGGATAGAGGTGGGTAGAGTCAAGAGGAAGGTCTAGTACATGTATCCAACCTTTTTACTTAAAATTTTGATTATGTGTCCAAGTGTGTGTATCTGAGTGCGGGCTTGTGTACCTGTGTGCAGTGCCCAAAAAGTCCAGAAGAGTGTGCTCGATTCCCAGAGCTGGAGTTACAGGTAGTCTGTGAACTGCCATATGCTAATGTCTCCTCTGTGAGAGAAGTACGAAGCCATCCCTCTAGTCTGAGGGTTAAGATTGCGATTTTATGTTCATTGGCGTTCATACCTATCCTGACGCACTTAGAGTTCACAGGCAGGGACTGGACATGCCTGATGCAGAATGAAAAACCCCAGGGCCTGGACTGGGTATCCTGGAGGATAGAGAGAAACTAAGTATTTGTGGCCTTCACTTTCCACACAGGAAACTGAAGCCTGTGAGAAGTGACTCACTCAATGTACAGCTGCTCCAGGGGTGGAGAGCACCCACCCGGGACTTCCAAGGCTAGTGACATGGAACAGTGACAGCGCCTTTCCCCCACGCCAGGCCATGCTGACCACCACTGCACCCCAGCATAGGCTGGTGGGTCAGTAAATCACTTTGGATTTTCATCTAGGTATTTTTAAGCTAGGAAATCCGTGTCCAGCTGTGACAGTGTCCTGTGTGTGTCAGTATGGCTGGAAAATGTCCAAGCTGGCTTCCTCCTGCTTCCTTGAGCAGAGCTCCTAGTCAATATGGCCAGCACTCCACAGTTAGTTAAGCCTTGTACACTGGTCTGAGTGAGCAGTCTCTATGCTCCCACCTGAATGCCGCACCCTCCCAGACCTGGGTTCCTTGGCATGGTTTAGAAAGCTGGTGCCTGCTGTTGTCACCTTCACCCTTGCTTGGAGACTTTCTGCTCTGCTGTTGACCCTTAAGTCAGGTCATCCCTGGGGCCCTTGACTGAAGGAGGCAGGGGGAGCCCAGCCCTTCCCTGGCTGCCATTTCACAATAGGTTGAGTGGCCTTCGGCTCTGTGAGAGTTCTTGTGAACAAGGAGTTGTCTGTTTGATCACCGCCTCCTAAGACAGGCATGTGGTATCCAGTACACAGTGGCTGCTTAGGAAATGCTGATGGTTGGAATTGAAGTGTGAATCTACTCGCCTTCGAGTCACCTGGGGCTGTGCTTGGAAGTGGCAGGCAAGTGGGAGTGGGACTCCAGATCTTGACTGAAGGAGGCTGTGTGTCAGGGGCTGGGCACTGTGTGTTCATGAGCCTTGGTCCAGCTTGCTATGTTCTGGTGGCAGAACCCTGGAGAGATTATTTTGCCCTGGGTGTCCCCACAACATCCCCAACAGGTAGAATTCACATTTATCTCAATGCCCGAGGGCTGTCCTGTTCTAGGATCATTTTGCCTTGTGCCTAAGTCACAAGGATTGAGGAGACATTCTGACTTCTATCATACAAGGTGATCTAAGACTCAGGGGTTATGCCCTCTGTTCCTTCAACGCTCAATGCAACAACCCCTCTGGCCAGTCAATCATCCATGGTACCTGCCTGAGAGGACCCTAGTCCCTGGCCCCTCCCCTGAGAAAAGGCTCTAGGACAGCCTGGTTCAGGCTAGATTCAGGTGGGGTGGGGCTGATGGCTGAGGCGCCCGGCTGAAAGCTTTGATCCGCAGTGGGAGGAGCTTGTGTCCACGTGAAGGGGTCTGGATGGATCTCTGTGGGCACAGCCTTTTCTCCTGGGATGGGAGGCTGGAGAGGGAGTGAGTTCAGGAGACATTAATGGGAGCCTATGAGTCCCTGTGCATGGTGTGTGTGTGACCACAGTGTTAGGTGCCGGGTAGACAGTTGGGGTTGAATTGCCCTGTGGCTCCTGTGTGGTGGCTTCCGAAGGGAAGATGGGAGGCGGCTGAGAGCAAACCCCTTGAACTGGCCCTTTGGCCGCTGAGGGTTTCAGGACGCCGGCCCCGCCCTCCCAACGGGAGACCACGCCCACTCTTGCCCCGCCCAGACGGGAGGCCCCGCCCCCGGCCTGCTTTTGCGCTCCGAGCGCTCCACGCTGCGCCGCCGCGAGCAATGGTTCACAGGGCCCGGCGCTGGGCGTGCAGCCCAGGCGGGGGCGCAGGGCCGGGGCGGGACCCCACGGGGTCGCCGGGCTTGCTGCTAGCAGCGGACTATCGTCGTAGAGGACGCGGGGCGCGCGTGGGCCGGGGTGAGCATGAGGACTCTCCGCAGGTTGAAGTTCATGAGTTCGCCCAGCCTCAGTGACCTGGGCAAGAGGGAGCCGGGCGCGGCGGGTGCGGACGAGCGGGGCACGCAGCAGCGCCGAGCCTGCGCCAACGCCACCTGGAACAGGTAAGGCGCGCAGCCCGGAGCGGCGTGGCCGGGGACCGCACCGCGCCACTTTGCGCTCAGCTCGCCCCGCCGCCGGGCCGCGCGCGGGGAGGGAAGTGAGTGCAACGTGTCGGCAGCTCGAGCCCACGATCGCTCCCCGGGGGCGGGAGGCCGGGAGCAGGAGGCCTCTGAGCCCCTACTCACAGGGCGCACTTGAACCTCATGGGCCCCCGGCGGGGCGCCGCTGCACTTCCTGTATGCGTGTCGGGCCCTCGGCGCGGGGTGGGCGGTGGCTTTCCCCGAGTTGGACCCCGGGCCTCCCAGCTGTCCGCGGGGGTGCGCCAGCTGCCAGACATTCCTTACCGGACCCTTCCGGAGGCCCATCCAGGACCAGCCGGGCGTGGGAAGCCCCTCCCCCAGCTGTGCTCTCAACCAGAGTCACAGATAGTTCTTTTAGCCGAGTTCCCCAGTGGGTCTCCTTTTGGCCGTTCCAAAAAAAAAAGTATTTCCACCCAAAGTAAAATACGGATCGAGGGAGGGGAGTGTGAGGCAGGCTGTCGAGGGAGGGCTGTGGATGCTGGCTCTCCACTCCACCCCTCCACCTGGCAGTGAAATCCTGCCAGGTGCTTCACCCTCTGTGGTCTGCCACTAGGGACACGGCTGTCACTTGGACACATGTCTTCTGTTCATCTAGTCCGAGAGCAACCCTGGGGCACCTGGCTGCCAGCTGGGACCCTAACTTCCACCCTCTAGTAAGCTGCAGCCTGCTTGAGAGCTCAGACTACCTGCCTCAGTTTCCCTCTGTCCTGGGCTTACACAGGTCTCCTCACTGGGCTGGGAGCAGAACTGTGAGAAAAGGAAGACTCCTTTTGCCCCAGAACTGCTCACCACTCTCTTCAGCCCCTTACTTGTCTCTGGCCAGGGTTTAGTGGAGCCATGCTGACTTTTGGCTCAGATTTCAACTCCACTTCTCTGCTGTGTGGCCCTAAGCAGTTTGCTTTCCATCTCTGGTCCTCAGTTTCTTTATCAATAATATGGGTGAGTGACTGTTGTTGGAATAAGCATGAAGATGTGTAATAGGCTGTGAGCATGATTTCTGGCACACAGTAAGTACCCTGTAACTCAGAACTCAAGTCTAGGCACATTCAGAGAGTAGTGTCCAGGAAGTTACTAGAAGCGATTTTGTGGGGACCCCTTCACCCGTCGGGGGCCTCTGGTTCAGAGGGCTTAGCTCCACGGTACCACCTATCCTGGCTGTGAGATTTACTCTTTGTCAGAGACCTGGGAGCGGGGAGGCTTGCAAGGAGATCATCCAAGCCCTCTATAGGTTTTCTCTTTGGTGGCCTGTCAAACTACAGAGACTTGAAGTTGGTTCCTACTTGAACTGCTCCCCTCTCTCCAGCCTTTGGGTCAGAGGCTCCCCCTGCCTGGGGAAGCAGGCTCTAGCTGTGTTCTGTGCTCCAATCCTGGGCCAGCCTGTTCAGGGTCCTCACCATCCTAGCCTACAAGGGAGGTTTTATGTCCCCATGCCAGCTGAGAGATCCAGGGTCACCCAAAGCACCCAGGACCCATACTGTACCGCATTGCATGGCTTGAGTCCCATTACCCTCCAGTGTACACAGATAAGTGAAGGGACTGGAGATGGTGGCCCAGAGTCCCCTCGCAGCCCCAGCTCCTGCCTCTTTCTGCTCCAGAACATCAACCCTGAGCAGGGTCAGGGCAGCTGTGCCAGCCTTCTGTGTTCTAGCTAGCTCTCCAAGCTATTGTCCTGATTCTTCATCTCAAGACCTTTGCAGCACTAATGAGTCTTATTTCCCAGTCAGATTGGAAGCTTTAGCTTTACACAAGGGACTGTCCACCCCGCCGCAGTGTGGGTACAACCCTCAAATTTGGTGCATAGCTATTGCTATGTCCTAAGATAGTCCACACACTCATTCATTCATCCATCCATCCATTCATTCATTTTCTCCATGTTGGCTTGACCAGGCTGAGGTCTTAGTTTAGGAGCAAACAGCCTGCTCAGAGCCAGAGACCCCAGACCAAGTCGGAAAGTAAACGAGGGGGCTATCAGAGGGGGAGGTAATTGCTGGGGGCTTGGCACTTGGAGGAAGTAGAACGGGGAACACTGGATTGCTGGCCACTTGGCCTACCCCCTGCTTCCCATGTCTGCTAGGTGTGTGGGAACATGGGAGGCTCTCTGAAAAAGGAATGACGGTGCTGTCCTATCCCCTACAACCACGTGGGGTCTGGAGCTGTTTCCAGAGCACCTTCTGCTGCTTTCCCAGAGCGCAAGGGCATAACAGGCCTCCCCACCTGGCTTAACAGCTCCCTCCTGCCAGGGAGATGCTCTGCTGTCTCCCAGGCTCTCATCTCTTCAGAAACACTTCCAAAGCTAGCCAGTATCCACAATAGCCCTAAGGTGCTAGGGAAACACATGGGGGAATCCTAGCCTTCTGAGCCTTCATTCAGCCAGTACCTTGTCTGTCCCCCAGCAGGTGGAGGCCCTGAGTAGGCAGGAGCAGGGGAAAGTGTACCCCAAAGTGCAGCACCCCTGCAAAGCAAGGTGTGCGCCCCTGCCCTCCTCCTCCCAATGGGCTGTCCTCCTCCATGTCCATAAAGAGAGTAAGGACATGAGGAAGGAGGTGACCAGGATGTTACCTGACAGCAGTGTCTAGAATCTGAACAGACCTGCCAGGGAGCCCAGTGTGCAGGGATGCCTCTGAGTTCATGTCCCAGCTGGGATACAGGGGAGCAAACCTTGGTGATTAGAACTGTATTTCCAAGGCTGATGGCCCTAACTCAGGTGGGAACACGGGGCAGCAGGGCCATCGGGAACTTTAGGTGGGGTTTGGCACATGCGTTATACACATGGGAAATTGGGGTTCAGAGAGATGCAGGAATTACATATACCCTAAAACCCACCTAGGCCTGAGCCAAAGCTTCCGGGCTAGGGTCCTGAGGTTCCCGGCCCTCACTCACCTTGCCTTCATGCTCTGTCCTGGGGCCCAGTCTGAGATTGGGCCCCTCTCCATTCTCCCTCTCTTCAAGTAGCTGACAGGTTTTTTTGGCTTGGTTTGGTTTTGGTTTTGATTGTTTGTTTGTTTGGACTGTGGAAAGCCCACAAGGCTAGAGAGAATCAAAAGGAGCAGGGTCTAACCTGTGTATCCTGAAGGGTGGGAACAGGAGAACTGTAGGCCAGTGCCTCTATAATTGGGGTCCCCTCCACATGTTGGTGTTTACAGCACTGAAGAGACCACTGATAGTGGGTGGTCCATGGGTTGGGTGTGGCCCAGATGTCCTGAATGCCCATTCCTGAAAGGTCCCTCAGAAGGTAGGCACTGGGTGCATTCAGCTGTTTGGGGTTAGCAGAACAGTGACCCCCAAAGTGTCCCTGCCCTAGTTCTCAGCCTGTGGGTGTGGGCTTTCATGTGGCTAGGTGACTGTGCAGATGTGGTTATATTTACAGTTGCTGAGCTGAGGTGATGGCCCAGCCTGTCTAGATGCCTTTGTGTGGTCACAGAATCTGTGAAGGACGGGACAAGTCAGAGAAGGAGCTGACACCTAGTATCCTGTCTTGCTGTCCTTAAAGACAAGAAAGAACCTGGAGCCAAGGGACTCAGGTGCTTCTAGAAACCAGACAAGGTAGAACATAGCACCCAGAGCCACCTTCAGAGGCAGCCGTGCTGAGTGACAGATGTGAGGACAGGTTTGACTTTTGTTAGACTAAGTGGTTTTAGCAGTAGTGAGATATTCACCCTGGCTTCTCTTCTTCCGTACTTGGTCTTAA
Source organism: Mastomys natalensis (assembly GCA_021653895.1). Taxonomy (NCBI): domain Eukaryota; kingdom Metazoa; phylum Chordata; class Mammalia; order Rodentia; family Muridae; genus Mastomys; species Mastomys natalensis. Next base: position 1,376,977 of record JAJTUV010000102.1, read on the forward strand.
GGACCAACCTTTGTCCCTAAGCACGAAGAGCCAGGTCTAAGGTGCAGGCATGGCCTCCTGTCTTGTAGCTTCCAAGTACATTAAGGAAGGCCCCCAGCAAATAAGAAACATGTTATTTCCATGTCCTTGGATGCCTCTAGGGGACTCCAGAGCAGGCCAGGAATCTGGGAAAGATGGTGTTCCCACCCCTTCCTACAGGAATCTCAGACTCTTGGTGAAATTGTTCATCCTCAGTGGAACCAAGACTGGCCTTCAGGGACCGGCCCTTCCTCTCAGGACTAGGTAGCCCCTCCTCTGGTGGCAGTCTGTCTCAGGCGAGCTGCTTGCCATTGGGCCTGGCTTCTGCTTCTCCCTGTGCCCACCCAATGAGGTCATACATGCTCCAGGGCCAGGACCTGGCCTGCCTGCACAGAGAGCCTTGTTTTCTATAGACGTTAGAGGCCAGAGAGAGGTGGGGCTTTACACCTGAGGATGCCCTCCCCTGGCCTCACCCGGAAGTCCCTCCACTTCCTGTGGTTTCCCGGGGACCATCTGCAGATGTCCTGACTGGGCTTGTCACACTGGCCGGGAGGCTGTGGCTGAGAAAGGCAGGGTTTCACTTCTGTGTTCCCCTTCAGGATGATAAATCACATGGGATCCTCTGGTCCTCTCCTCCCTCTCCAAATAGCTGACAGGTTTTGATTGTTTGTTGTTGATTATTATTATTATCATTATCATCATCATTTTGGACTTCAGAAAGCCCATGGAGCCTCACAGAACAAGGAAGAATCAAAAGGAACAGGGTCTATCCCCAAGGAAGGGACGAGGGGACTGTAAGCCAGTGCCTCCTTTCAATTCTGGTCCTCCTGAATAGATGTGTCCCTTGGCCTCTCTGAGCCTTAGTGTCTAATTCTATAATTGAGGTCTGACTGTCCCCACCACATGTTGGCGTTTAAAACACTGAGAGACCACATGGGTGGTCCACGGGTTGGATGTGGCCCAGGTGTTCCTGAGTATCTGTCAGGCAGCTAGAGCAGCACATAGACCCAGGCCCGCCCCTCAGGCTGTCCCATCAGAGTCAGTGCAGGGCTCTAGGGCTGTGTGGGAGGGGCCTCAATCTGGACCAGGCTAGGAGATGGTTAGCTGGCTGTGTGGTGGTGGTGAGGTGAGGCATTGGGGCTGTTGGCTTGGCCTTGGCAGCCTAGGGTAGTGCAGGAGGGGAGAGTGGTTAAGTAGCCACCTTTACAGCCAGCGTGATTCACACCATTGACCACCCAAGGAGGCTAGCCTTTGGGTAGGAGGGCGTCCAGGGCACCAGTACAATTGTATTCCAGGCCACAGGGAGCCAGAGAGGTAGGGCCAGGATGTCTCTCCGGAAGGTATAATGGAAGAAGGACAAACTGAACCTTGAAAACTGGGAACATTCTGGATCTCCACTGTCTCCTCTGATGGAGTCCTGGGCTCCCCAGGGCATGCTTATCACCCTATACCCCCAATCTGTTTCTATGGACGAGGGCTCTCCAGAATGATAGGAAAGTTCTCAGGTATCATTGTGAGCCAAGTTCAAGGGAAGGCTAAACAGTGGTCAGATCTAAATAAGGACAGCCAGCAGTGGAGACTGGTTACTAAGCATGTTCTGAGTTAATGTAGGCTTTACGGGCTGAGGGGAGTTGTGACCTGGAAGAAGGGACTGAATAAATGGTAGAGCAACAGGAGATAGCCATGCAGAAGAAAGGCATGTGCAAATGTCCTGGGGCTGGCAGCAGCTTCCCCTAAGTGCCTGGATAAGCACCTGGAGCCTTAAGTGCCATGGGGCTCAGCTTAGGGGCTCTCTGCAGTTCATTCAGGGCCTGAACTTCATGCAGTTTTCATGGACCAAACCCAATCCCTCACCTGATACATGAATAATAAAGTTTTATTGGTATACAGTCCCGCATTTCTAACTTGACGGCATTGAAGCAGATAGCCGAATAGGAGGCTGAGTAGGCCTCAGACCTTTAACAGCTGACCCTCTGGCCCTTCAGAGAAAAGTGTTTGCAGCTTCCTGCTTCAGAGAGTTTTAATCAGCAGAGCCTAGACCGGGTCAGCCTCACTATGAACATTCCTCTGCCCCAGGGAAGAGGCTGTGGGGGCTGGGACCCCAGTGGCTCATGGGGCTCTGCCATGGGACTAGAAACATTGGGAAGTGGAGGCAAAGTCAGGACCTGGACACAAGGGAAGCAAAGAGAGAAGAGATGCAGAAGGCCCCCAGTATCTGGCCCAGCTGGGAGGATTAAGAACATGCAGGAAGGAAGGGAAGTTCTGCCCAGGTTGGACTACAGGGTCTGCAGGATGCCTGGAAGGTTCCGGTGAGCCAGAGTTTGTGTCAGGAGCCCAGACCTGGAGTTGCAGCAGGGTGTGGGCACACCTGTGATTTCAGGAGGGCCTGAGTGGGACTGGATGGGACTGGATATGTGGGAGGAGGCATACACTACCCGGTGCCTCTGGGTGACCACTCTCCTTTCTGCCCGCAGTATCCATAACGGCGTGATAGCCGTCTTCCAGCGCAAGGGGCTGCCCGACCAGGAGCTCTTCCTCCTCAACGAGGGTGTCCGGTGAGTGGAAACCAGTCCTGCCTGGGAAAGCCGTCTGTGAGGCTGAGGGTGGAGGAGGGAGGCCCCACACCCCACCCTCCCAGGGCTGCCCTTCTAGGGTCAGCAGGGTGGAACTTGGACAGTGGCTTGAGATAATGTTCACATTCCCTGCTGCCCGGTGAATTACAGAGGATATTTACTCTGTCAAAGAGGAAGGGCCCACCTGCTTAATGACCCACTGCCATTCCGGAAACAGTCCAGCCACAAACACCCCTCATTTCCTTTGACTAGCTGGGAACCAGGTCGTGAAGCAGCTGAGGACAGAAGAGCCTTCTCAGACTACAGCTGTGGACCAAGCCACTATGGCTTTGAGAGAATTTGCAGTCAGCTTTTATAGTAGAAGAGAATGGAATTCCGAAGTGGTCAAGCTACCTCCCCGGGGTCACACAGCTGACACAGTGGGACATTTCCAGTCTGTGCTATTAACCTCCAGCCCTGACCCAGAGTACCCTGTCCCAGATCCAAAGTATATCTGTAGAAGTTGGCAGAGAATCTTCCATTTGCTGGCGAAGGCAAGGTCTAAGGAATAATAGGACTGGGGCCAACCATACCATACCTACCTGAAAGGACCCTTATGTGGGTAAACTGAGGCCCAGGGTACAAAAGGGTACTGGGAACAGCATGAAGCGAATGCCTCCGAAGTCCTGTGCTTGTCGCTGCTAACGGTCACCCTCTGCTCACAGTGCGTCTGTGAGCCTAGGGGACCCATTTTATAACAAATCTAAACAATCTACTGGCCAGTCTGGGGTTAGCCAGTGAAGAGCTCTGAGTTGGCTGGCATGAGTGAGAGAGGTTCTGACCCCAGTATCACACACAGGAAGAGAATCTTCTGGGTACAGAGGACACCCACATCTTTAAATCCGCAAAGTAGGTGGAGTCCAGGACTGTGTACCTCCCTTGGCCTTTCTGGTTCTGACTGCTACCTCTTCTCTAAGAGGCCTTAGGGGCTACCCTGCTCCCTAGGATGGATTGGGGGACACGGTTTAGAGAATTCATCCTGTGTCCTAGTACCTACTAGAAAGCAGGGTGATAGGAGATGCTGACTTCAGGGACATAAGATGATCTTAGGACAGCTGCTTTTTCACCAGTGCAAAACAAAACACAGGCATCCTCAAATGATGACTGGTCATGGGCTTTCTCAGGGAAGTTTGCTCAAGCACACACCAAGCGTTTGCTATGCTTTTAAGTCTTCCGCCCACCATGGCCCTTGGGTCCATGCCTTTATGTCTGTATTTTAAAGATGGTCACTGGCTGCCAGTTGAGTGGTTTGGTGGCTGAGCTAGAACCCTAGTCCCAGCTCCAGGGTCCATGGCTATTCAGAGCTGTCCCTTCCCACTGTAGTTCTCTTCCACGAGTGGCCACATTAAACTAACTAGGTTAGGTCTGGGAATGTGGCTCAGTCGCTGGAGTGTTTGCTGCGTGAACATGAAACCTGAGTTCCAAGCCTGATGCTACATCAGTGGTTCATTCCTATAATCCCAGCACTGGGGAGGCAGAGGCAGGAAGATCAGGAGCTCAAGGGCATCCTCGGCTATATATTGAGTTTAAGGCCAAGCGGACATATCTGAGACCCTGCCAGAAACAAATATCAGCTAGGTCTGATTGTGCTTCAGATGCATAGCTGGTCATTGGCTTTGCTCCCAGGAGAGAATCCATGGATGGAACCACTGATGACTGCGTTCAAAAGTTCCCCACCACCACCATAGTAAGGGCTAGTTAGTGACACAGACAGTGTGTCAACTGTATCTAGGTGGGGACAGTTAGTCACAACTAAAGACTGCATTGCTCTCCCTCTTTATATGTGTATAAATGTGCACACACATGTACATAGAGCCTTGTGTGGTTTAGTAACATCCCCAGGCACTTCTGCCGTGAGATAATCAGAGTGTCCCTTCCTAAACCCAGTAGATCGAACTGCGTGCCTGCGGTGCAGACTATAGCCTGCCCCCGTGCTCCCTGGTCACCTGTGGGCCGGTCACTGTCCTGAGCACTAGGCTACTGTGACTTTGTGCTGTGTGTTATGGACAAGGTACAGAGATACTCAGTGGTGTGAATTTCCAGGTCCATGAGGCACCTGCTCAGCCCTTAAGCCCTGCCTTTCTGCACTGGCTCTGAGCGTTGATTCACATGCAGTTCATATACCATAAAACGCACCGGTCAGTGTTGAGTGGGCTCCTGTGGTTGTGTGGTTGTCACCAAACATCCAGTTCATTTTGCATCACTGCCAAAGAGTCCCCCCAACCCCCTTTTACAGCCCATCACTCAGCTCAGCCTGGCTCTTCTGGACAGTTCATATGAATGGCATTTCATGCCAGCATGCAGCTCTTCCCTTCATGCTTGTGAGGTCTGGCTGTGCTGGAGCCTGGATTTGTGATAACATTGATTTTTGCTCCATCTCATTACCTGTGTGGCCTGTGGTGAGTGCCGGGCCCTACGGCTGTGAACATCCTTGTATGAAAGGTTTAGGGTTTTCCATTAGTTCTGGGTTGTGCTTTTGTTATCTTGTTTGTTTGTTATTTTCAGACAGGGTCTCAATTTGTATCATTGACTCGATCTCTCTCGTTTTAGCCAGTGCTGGCCTTGAATTTACAGAGATCCTCCTGCCTCTGTCTCCTGAGTGCTGAGATTAGACATGTGCCACTGGCTATAGTTTTGATTTTGAAGAGTGGTTCCGAAGACCTCTGTAACCTGGTCTAGCATAGTCTTGAGATTCTCCTGCCTCAGCCTTCAGCCAGGATTGTAGATGTATGCCCAGATTCCATGTTCAAGATTTTGCATAGATGTGTGATGTGGCTTCTCTTAGCGTATGTCCAGGTCTGTTGAGAGCTTGGGTTTCTTTTAGGGGAGGCTCCCCACTTCCCACAGAGTGAGCAGCAAGGGAGGCCCCAGTCCTCTCACTCTATTTCTTTCTGGCTGAGAGTCTCACAGCACTGGATGCCACGGTGGCTCCCGTGGCTTTGGTTGGCGTTTCTTGGTGACTAACAGTGCCAGGCATCTTCTGGGTGCTTGCTGACTGCTCATACATCTTTGGAGAAGCATCGGCTCTCATCCTTGGCCAAATATCATTGAGGAGTCTCTACTGTAAGTTGGCCAGTTTGTAGTGTTTTCTGGTCTAGCCTGTGTCTCAAGCCTGTAGCTCTCGGGCCATATGCATCTCTGGTTAGCTATGACTGCACCCTAGAACACTCATGATGATATCCTGGAAGCACACTGTCAAATGACCAGACACCCTTGGTGAAGTCTCTGCGTTTATCAGATACCACCTCCAGTCATTTTCTCAAGTCCCAGGTCCCTTCACCTTCTCCTTGACTTTCTTCAGAGCATAGAGGGTTGACTGCTGAGAATTGTTGATTGTCTCCCCTTCTTTCTTTTTGTAGTGATCCTCCTGCCTCTGCCTACCCCTGAGTGCTGGCATTACAGCTGGCACCACCATGTCTGGCTAGGTTACCATTTTTAATCCACCTAGTCCAGACCAGGGAGCCGACTTTGGATTCCCTGACCTGACTCTGACCACATCGTCTGCCTTCCCAATTTAGTTTCTCCTTCTGAAGACTGATCACTGTGAGTTCAAGACCAGCCTAGGCCCCATCATGAGTTGGGCGGGCAGCCTGGGCTGTATAGCAAGACCCTGTCTAACGTGGGTAGACGAACAAGCCTCACAGGAAAGGCTCTGCTGCGTTGCTTGTGAGAGTAGCTTCTCACTCAGCACGCCATCTTTCATGGTCCATATGAGATTCAGTGAATTGCCCGAGTCAGTACTTTGTGTCTATTTGGACTGACAGAGCCTGAGTGTGTTCTGAGCATGTCCAAGGTGGACCCGGCCACACTATTGCAATCATTAGCTGGAGTGGGTACATCTTTTGCTTTTTGAGACAGAGTGTCTTGTAGCTCAGGCTGGCCTACAAACTATGTATAGCCAAAGATGACGACAGACCCCTGACTGGTGTGAGGCAGGACATCCTTTTAGGTGAGTGTATTTTGGATGTAGGCATCATCAGCTTCCGGTGCATACTGGGAGACAGGGAGATGGTGGTGGAGTCACATGCTGGGTTGTGTGTGAACTGAAGGAAGGACAGATGGCCAAGACCAATCACAGAGTACCTTTGAAAGAAATGCCAAACTCAACCACCAATCAGGATGGGGGAGGAGCTTATATTGTAGACACTCCCTGTGTAGGAACTGCACTCGGACCATGCTGTTGGGGTGGTGTTCTTTAAACCCAAGTAACTCAGATTTGTATGTATCGGAGCCATGAAGGGTGAGGACCACCTGTAACTCAGGACTAGTTACATCTCCCAAGTGGAGCGAGCAGCCAGAAAATTTAAGACTTCTGCCTGGTTTGTGTGGATGTCAGGGCTGTATTAGTTTCCTTCCGAGTGCTGTGATAAAAACCATAACCAAAGCAACTAAAGGGAGGAGGAGTTTATTTGATGTGGACTTCACAAGGATAAGGGTCTATTATGGTGGGGAAGTATGGCAGCAAGGGCCAGGCATGGGGGCAGGAGCAGGAAGCCGAGAGTTCATCTTCAAACCGGAGCATTAAACAGCAAGTAAACAGGAAGTGGGGGCCTGCCCCCAGTGACTTTCTCAATCAAGGCTCCATATCCAAGAAGTCTCACAACCTCCCCCAAACAGCGCCACCATCCGGGGACCTAGTGTTGAAGTAGCTGAGACTGTGGGGGACATCTTCATCCAAACCCTCACAGTGGCTGTACTTCTTCAGGATGGGATCAGGGTGGGAAATGACTCCACTAGAGGCGGGCAGCACTGTTCACAAAGTAGAGATTGCCATGTTAATCTGGCACGGGTTGTGTGGTGTGGGGCCGGTAGCTGACGTCTGTGAGCTGCTCAGGCCTCCACTATATAAGGGAGGTCCAGTCAGTGTCTGTCACTGCTCTATGAAGACTCAAGTTGGTTCACATAATAAAGGGAGGGGAAGCCACTTAGGAAAGGGAGTCCCTGCTGGCTGTGGGATTCAGGCAGGCAGATGATGGATGGAACCCAGTGTTGCAGGCCCAGGCCTGTGGGTGTCTGCTTGAGGAAGAGAAGATGTATGGTCCCATTGGGACCCTCAGACTCCCTCTGTGAGATGCATAGGGAGATCCCTAGTGAGCCAGCCACTCTGTGGGTCATAGAGGGAAAATCATTTCTTGAGCCACTTGTGTTGCTGTGCTGAGCAGGTTGGTCCCTGGCTGTCCGGATGTTTCTAGCCTTCACCAGTACTGCATGACCTCAACTTGTTCTCATCTGCCCTCCTCCACAGGCAGCTGCTGAAGACAGAGCTGGGGTCCTTCTTCACTGAGTACCTGCAGGTGCGTGGGCTTTGCTACAGAGGAAGGCTTGCTCTGTCTCTCAAAGGAGGTCTCTATAGTTATACGACCTGTGACAGCCCGGGCAGGCTCAAGGCTGGCCTCTCAGGGTGGATGGAGGTTTGACAGTTTGGCAAGAGGGTGGGCCTCATGTCTTGGCTGCTTGTTGGTGGAGTCCTGGGAGTCCTGGGAATCAGACCATCCTGGAATAGCTACAGGGCAGTGATGGCACCTCTGTTTGGTTTCAGAACCAGCTGCTCACAAAGGGCATGGTGATCCTTCGTGACAAGATACGCTTCTACGAGGGTGAGTCTCGCTCGGAGCTGAGTGTAGCCGGCCTGGCTGTGACATGGTGTGGTTGTTGTTCTGGGACAGTGGCATGGCAGATGCTGGGAGGGAGGGGGGGTCTCTGGTTAAGATGACTGGAAAGGAAGGAAACAGCATTGGGCAGCAGGACTGAGGTCTGGATTGGGAGGGAACCTTGGAGAGAGACTGTCCCCTTGAGAGCCCAGGAGGGCTGTGCAACCCCAAGGAGAGGTGCCCTGATTTATCTTACTGGTCACAGGGACTGTACCCTCAGCTTTTAATCACTGCAACAGCACTTTAAGGGGTCTCTTAGTTGTATTTCTGTTGGTGTGATAAAGCACCCTGCAAAAAAGCAACTTAGAGGAAGAGAGGGTTCATTGTGCTTACAATTCCAGGGCACAGGCCTGATAGCAGAGATATCAAGGTGGGAATTTGTACAGTGACGGTCAAGATCAGAGATGAACAGTGCATGCTGCTTTCTGCTGTGCTCAGCTTTTTCTTATGCAGCTTAGGAGACCCTGCCTAGGAATTGGTGCTGCCCACAGTGGGCTGGGTCTTCATTATCAATTAGCAATCAAGGCAGTGCTTAGGCATGCACATAAGCCCATCCTGATCTCGATAATTCCTGACTGAGCTCTTGCTGTGTGATTGTAGGATTTGTTAAGTTGGCAAAGGTACCATTGCGAAGGGAAAAGGCTTATTTCGGTTCACAGGGTCAGAGGTCCTGGACACTTGACCTCGTCACGTTGAGCCTGGCTTGAAGCCAAAGTCATGTCAGAGAAATACGGGTTAGCAAAGCTGTTCACCAGCAACAGCTTCTGTGGTCCGGAAGCAGAGAGACAGGAAGAGACCAGAGGCCGAGCATACCTTTCATAGGTACTCCTGAGGTGCATTAGTTGTATTTCTTGTTGCCATGACAAAAGCAGCTTAAGGAGGGTATATGTTGCTCAGTTACAGTCCATCATGGCGGGGAAAGCATAGCAGCAGAAACTTGAGGAGACAGGTCACATCGCACCCACAGCCAGAAAGCAGAGAGATGAGTGTTGCTCTTAGCTCGCCTCCTTTTCACTCAGCCCAGGGCCCCAGCATGTGGAATCCTGGGCAAGTCCTCTCTCCTCACTTAATCCAGTCTAGAAACTTCCTCATATACATACCCAGAGAAGGTGAGTCTTAAGTCCTGTCAGGCCGACAGTCAATACTAACCATCACAGCCCGGCCCACCATCTTCCACCAACCCTCACCTCCCAAGCCACATTCAGCTCGGAACTGGCCGATGGGTCTGTCCAGTGATGCAGCCAGCGCCCTGCCCTCAGCCAGTCACCTCCACAGCACCACTGGCTATGGACAAAGCCATCAACACGTGAGCTATTTAGGGGTACCTTATATCCAGACTGGATATAAGGAACATCCGGAAATAACAGGAACCCCATTCCATTTCATCTCGAGTCTGAATATCCAAAGACCAGAGAACCAGCTTAAACAAAAGGTCATTGTCCTTACACAGAGACAGCAAAGACAGTAGACCACAGCCACACTACAGGGAGATTGGAGCCTTGCTGTGATGCCAGGACACCCCTAGTTCTTTCTCAGGCCCCACAGTTCCACAAGCCTCTCTGCCTGGCTCAGCCCTCATCATAGGGCAGAGGGCTTTGACCTCCTGGTCCCAGCATCTCAGGCCCCTTGTGTCTGATGGTTAAGGTCCCAGGAGGGGCTTGGCACTATGGCAAGGCTATTGTCTAGAGGATTTTGCAAATGTCTACTGTATGCCAGGCCCTGTGCTGACTCGGGATCGCATAAGCATTTGATGAGCACCTACTGTATACCAATCCTGGACTAGCTTCAGTATACAAGCATTCAATATACTAGGCCCTGTGCTGGCTTCAGGCTGTGAGTATTCCACAAACACCTACTATGTGGCCAGGCTTCATTCTGGCTATGGGCTTTATGAACCTTTGCTGAGTGCCTCTCATGGGATGTTCTCCATTAGGTTATGTCCTGGTTGGTTTGCTTCTGCTGACCAGGTGGGCAGTCCAGCAACTCTGAGAATGAGACACATGCTTGGGCCACACTGGATACATGACCCCCAAGTACAGAGTAGGTGACTAGCTTTCTGGAGCCCACTAAAGTCACTCACTACTCCAGGTGTCTCCTCCAAGTGCTGGACTCTGGCAAATGGCTGTCAGCCCACTTCAGAGAGTGAGAGGCTGAGGCCTGGAGTCCTGCCTCACTCCAAAGGGTCCCCCCTCCTCAGTTCCCCATCATCTTCCTACATGAGGCGGGCCCAGACAGGAATGAGAACAGTGGGTGTGGGCAGGAGGCCCCGGCAGCCAAGGTCCAGGGGGTTCCTAGTAGCCAAGCCCCTGGACTGCATGTTTGGCACCTGAGGGAAGAGGCCTCCCACACCCTCCTGACCCACCTGACTCAGCACATTCCCTGAGGTGCCTCCCACTGACACAGCCCAGGGGAGCTGGGTCCTGGGAGAAGGGCAGCTTTGTGTGGAGCCTCATGACTGTGAGGCAGGGCCTCCCAGGGAAGGGGAAAAGATGCCCTGCTTTCTAAGGTCCAACCTCTAGGCTCAGGGAAAGTTGCAAGCACCAGGCACAGTGAACACACCATGGGTGTCACATACTGCAGCCACCCTCCCCTCAGGGCCCACTTCTTACTACTGTAGCAAAGAACGAACTATGTTCACGCAGGGCCCCCGGGGGAGTCTCTGGGGACCTGGAGATGGAAAAGATACAGGCCTTACCCTGCAGGGACTGAGACATAAACCACATGACGACAGGCTAGTGTGATGAATATCAGGTGAAGGGAAACTGGGGAAGAAAGGGTAGCAGTCCCTCGATACGGTCTCCAAGAGCGGTCTGCACAGGAGCTTGTCCGTCCCGTTCAGCCACTTACCCCTGGCCTGTGGTCAGCCCTCTCATCTCCCCACCATCTCATAAAATCTGCTTCCTTGAATCCCTGAAGCTGGCTTTACCTTCAGCCCATAGCTGCAGGAGGGGACAGATACATGGAGTCAGTATGGTAGCCTCTAGAGGGCCATCCAAGACTCCAGTGAGACGTCTGCCTCATGTTTCCCAAACTAAGTGATTTCTGGAATCAGGAGGCAGCTAGAACAGAGTATCCCTGTAGGAGAACAGCCTGGTACCTCACAAAAGGTCACCCAGGAGGCCACAGGGTCTGCTGCCACTGCTGAGGCTGCTATCGACATTTTCTCACCCACAAGCCAAACTCAGTGTGGCCAATGTGTGTGTGTACCCAGCACACACTCCTCCATTCTGGCCTGACTGTGCAGATGCTTCAGCCTCCTGCTAGACAACCTTCGTCATTTCTCTGTGGTGGTCACTGTCCCTGGAGCCTTCCCTGCATGCCTTGGACTGGAGCTGTACCCACCTGGCTCCCCTGTTGGTTCTTAGCACCCTGGGGTTGAATCAAGGAGAGACTGACATCCCAGTCAAACCATCATGGGGCCTCAACCTGGCCCTTCACCAAAACTTTATGCTCCACCTCTGGCTGGGGCCCAGTCAGGGTACACACATTGAATGCCTGCTGTCAGACCAGCAACAAACACAGGGTACCTTGTCATCAAGCCCTGGGGACTTATCCTGTCCCTTACACAGAGGGTGCCACTAGGTCTGGCTGAAAGAACTTTCTGGGGCTCCACTACAGCCACAGAGCAAGGCTTCAGCCCTTGTCCGTGTGTCTGACAGTAGCCTCCGCTGACCCCACTCTCAGGCACACAGCCCAGTCCACAGTCCCAGGCAAGAACCCGGCCAGGGACCAGGCTCTCCTTCCGGATCTCTGACAGCACACAGCTCCAGCTGGGGCCTGGATTCTGTGTTTTACAACATCTGCTTTTCTGTGGTGTGTCCGCCCTATGGGCTAGAGGACGACCTTCACTTGGTGGCACACAGCCCTGGCCGGCGCCCAGGGCCACCCCACAGCCAGCCAGGACTGAACAGCCTTTCTTCCTGTATGATGGCAGGAACTGAAGGGACTTTGTGTTCAGGCAGGGCTCCGAGGGGCTGTGAGCATCCGCCTGCCCCGGGCATTCCCGCAGTCTCCTTGCCCCTGGAACCAGGTGTGGGCCACCCGGGAATGTTAGAGCTGCCCACCAGCAGACAGCCCTAGGCGGCCACACACAGAGGCCAGCCTGCTCCTGGGGCCAGCTCTCTGTTCCCCACATCCTCGCTCTACATGGACCTAGAGCTTTCCATGAGGGAAAGGACACATACTGGAAAGCCAGGCAAAGGCTGTACAGGCTACCTTGTTCCCATAGAAATAGGGAGACAGGCAGGCAGGCTGGCCAACAGTCAAGGACCCTTCCCTCTATACTCACATGGCACGGGAGTCTTATGGGACACATGGCTGGGCCTGTTCATCCCTAGACCCAGTGGCCGTTTGTCTCCGCTATCTACCCTTGTGACAAGTTCCTAAGTCTGCAAGTCACAGAGTCATCTTGAGGCACCTACCTGCCCCATTCCCCAACAACTACCCACCGGTCAGGTAGTGCCACCCAGCCTGAGGCCAGCCAAGTTTCTACATCTTATCCAAGCGCCTGTTTCCCACACAGCTGCTGCTGTCTCATGGCAGGGTAAGGTAGGGGTGGGTGTCACATGCCCAACATGTATCCATCTGAGAAGCCAGCTCAGACATGAGACAACTCCTCCAGGAAGTCCTCCCTGCCAATCCTCTGTCCCATTTCCCACAAGTAGGGTGAGATGTTGTGGCTTGGGCCCTCGAGATGGAGCCAGAGACTGTAGTCTGAGTCACTGACCCTAGAGGCCACCCTTTATCCATTGCCTTTCCCAAGGCTGTTCAGTGTCCTGCTTCCCTGCTATATAATAGTAAGTGTCTGGAGCCATTGGGGACTTGACTGTCCCCAATGCCTAATGTCTCAACTAGGGGTTCTGTAAATGGATGGACGGTTGGGAACTGGTAGGCTGATGAAGGGCCTGAGACCAACTCCTGTGCAGGCACGCTCAAGGCAGGACAGGAACCAGCTACTAACACTCACCCAGGCAGAGCACCTTCATGGCTTATGGCCCATCTGCTCTAGACTGTAGGCCTTATCGTGTTCCCCCTTCACAGATGAAGAGTGCGCTCGGTGACTGAGATGCCCCCCCGACCCTTCCTTAGCTCCTGGCCTTGGGTGGGTGGTCTGCTGCTATGTTCAGGTCATGCTGTAACAGCTCCTTGTACCCACAGGACAGAAGCTGCTGGACTCACTGGCGGAGACCTGGGATTTCTTCTTTAGTGATGTGCTGCCAACCCTGCAGGCCATCTTCTACCCTGTGCAGGTGTGTTCTGGCTGGGTGCATGTGTGTAAGGGGACCGTGGGGACATAGGATGGCTCTAGTAGGAAGGAGGACTCCAGCCCTGATGACCCCTTCTGTACTAACCCAGGCTGTCCCTTACAGACCAGCTTAGCCTAGCGTGTGACTCCTCAGGACCTGGAAGGCCTGGAGTGGGGAAGCATACTGGCAGAGATCTGCTCTGCATGGTAGAGAAGCTACAGGGAGTCCTGTATCTTTAGGGCAGGGAGAGATTATGAGGGAAGGGTGGGTGTCACTGGGCCCTTGCCCACATCCCACCCTTGACCTGTGTGTGGTAGAGAGATAAAACAGTGTAACAGCAACGTGACCAGCTTGTCTCTTCCTGTGTCCGCAGGGCAAAGAGCCGTCGGTGCGCCAGCTCGCCCTGCTGCATTTCCGGAACACCATCACCCTCAGCGTGAAGCTGGAGGACGCACTGGCCCGCTCCCACGCGCGTGTTCCCCCTGCCATCGCACAGATGCTGCTAGTACTGCAGGTGGGACGAGGGTTTGGAGACACAGGACCGACAGGGGCAGGGAGCGGGCAAGTGAGGCTTTGGGACTGGGATGCAAACCATACCACAATTACTTATTCATTGTGGCAACTGGCTTCTATATGCTTGATCAGTTACCAGGGCTGGGCCCCCACACAGCACACCCAACCCCACTCCTGCACACAGGTGTGCACTCCAGCGCTTGTGCGCATACGCACACGGGCACACACACGCGCGCGCGCACACACACACACACACACCACACACACACACACGGACAACCAAGTGTTCCAGGTACTTTGTACAGATGGACTTCATCAACAAGGCTAGCTCTGGAGAAGGGACTGTGGCCAGCTAGTATGGCTGGATTAAAGGGACTTGCCTCAGTACTGAAGAGGGTTGGGCCACCAGCAAGCATATGTAGCCTACATCTGACACATCCGCTTACTGTGCAAGCCAACTGTACAGAGTTCTCACAGCCTACAGTCCTGCAGGACTTTAGAGGTGCCATCAACGGCCCCATCTGACTGACAGGAAGACTTGACTGTTGGAGGGATTGTGGTCTCACCAGGATTCTCATAAGCACCAAAAGCCCTGTTGTCATGCTTGTGGGAAGTCCTTTTGAGTTAGGGTTTGTGGGCTCAGGCCTCGGGGCCGAAGGAAATGGTAAAGGGTTCATAGCAAGAGACGGGCTGTAGTGTAGAGGTTGCAGGGTCCAGGGGTTGCTTATGTCACCTTGGAATGAAGCCAAGTACAAGCTTGTGAGTGGGATTTCCATAGACCGCGTCTAGTCTGGCAGGGTGAGTGTGAAGGGAATTGGGAGAACAGGAGAGCCAGGTCTCTGTGGTGCTGGGCCCTGTGATTCCATTGGAGGCGAGCAAGGCCAGAGCAGTGCTGCCCCCTGCTGGCCAGTATACCTTCTGCCACTTCCCAGCTATGCTTGTAAAGTTCCACATAGCCTTCACACCATACTGTTGTCCCACCTGCCACCTCTCCCCAGACTGAGTGGCTTTGCTCTAAGGCCTCTCTGAGCATGTCTCCTGACCTCACCTTGGTCCCCAGGTGAATCCAGCCCCCACTGTTTTAGGTCTTGAGTTGCTTTGAGGTCACAACTGCTAGTCAGTGTGTATTAAGGACCTACTGTGTGCCCCTGACTCAGTCCTAGGGTTGCAGCTCTTGCTGGGGGTCCACATGGTGGGGTGCTGGTCACACTTAACAGCCACATGTGAGTTAATACGGATGGCCCAGTCCTCTTATTACTCCCTTGTACTGTGGGCTGGGGAGATGTGACTTGATAAATTTACACAAGTGGAATGGGCAGGATGTGGCACCACACACCTGCAGTCCCAGCCTCTAAGGTCGGAGGCAGGAGGATCTCACCTTGAAGGCAGCCAAGGTTACACAATGAGACTTTATCTCAAAAAGATCATGGGCTGGGGACTTAGTTCACCTGGCTAGCAGCCTTTCCTGGGTAGTATCAACTGTCTCTCTAAGGACCATCCAGGGCCCCCAGCACAACAGGGCTCAGTGACTTTAGTGTAAATCACCTCATGTGGCTGTAAGGGCGCCCAGCCCCTTGCCTGGGACTCCACCTGGGGAAGGTCGGGGAGAGACAAGCTCCTGCTGGACTGGGGTGTGTGTGACCTCCATTCCCTTACAGGGAGTACATGAGTCCAGGGGTGTGACCGAAGACTACCTGCGCCTCGAGACATTGATCCAGAAGGTGGTGTCTCCATACCTGGGTACCTATGGCCTCTACTCCAATGAAGGGCCCTGTACCCATTCATGTATCCTTGGTAGGTACTGCCTGGGGCTGGGGCTGGGGCTGGGTGACACTGTTGGCAAAACCAGGATCCCACAGGGGACTAGCTACAGTCACACAGAAAATCTGTTCCAAGCACCTGTCTAGCCTTGTTGTGTGTAGACCTGGACTCCTAGGGTAGAGGAGGCGGGGGTTGGAGGGTATCGGGCAATCCCCAGAACAGTAATGGCTCTCCACAGAGACCTGCTATGCAGAAAGCCTCCACCATCCCCAAGATGTCATACCTGTGCTGGTTCAGGGAGGGATACAGTGAAAGTAGGCCCTAGAGAGCCTGCTGGGCCCCTCAGAAGCCTGCCATGTCCTCCCTGTTCATTCAGCAGTGTACCAGCCCAGAGGTCAAGCCCAGCCTTCCTTCATAGCTTTGGTTGAGCAGGAAAGATGATGGGTCAGTGAGCCCCCGTGGTGACCACTGGGCTGCAGAAGCGGATGCAGACTGGATCATAGGAATGGATCAGATAGGGTCACTTGGAAGGCTCCCCATCATCTGGGCTGCTACCTAAGGTGTAAAGCCCTAGTACTGGGTGTCTTCCAGCTCAAACAAGTTAGAACTGGGGAACTTCGCACCTCCCAGGACCTGTTTGCCTGTAGACAGCAGATACCTGGCAACCAAAAAGGCAACCCCTCCAGAGCCGGAGCTTGTACTCAGGAGTGCCACCCATGGATACTGTTAGGCACTGCAGGGTCCTGCATGGAAGCCTTTCTTCCACATGGCCAGTAGAATTTGGCTCTGTCCTCACTCTACACAGCCAGTGAGGCCTGTAAACAGCTGCGTCATAGCACTGCCGCGTCCTGCAGCTCCTCCATGCAGGCTTGTGCCACTGGTGCCCAGTCTCACCTAGGAAAGCACTGGTGCCTAAGAGCCATAGGCTCCCACGGGTGAGGAAAATAAGACACAGATCCATGACTGACATGGGGTCATTCACAGGTCACTGACAGCTTACAGACAAACCTGGGCAGCTGAGGTCCCACTGCCTGTTCAGGCCAAGGCTGGGAGTGTTAAAGTTCTCCAGCTAAGGCAGGAGGCTTGTTCCCCTCCTTAGCAGGCAAGCTGGGCTGGTCCAGAACTAGCAGCCACTGGTGCTTGACCAGAAGCCTCTGCCCAAAGGTGGGACTTGGATGCTCAGAGAACACGTGGGCCAGCAGCCATCACCCTAGTGTATGACTCTTTCTTTCCTGCAGAGAAACGGTTCCTACGGCGCTCCCGCTCTGGGGATATCCTAGCCAAGAATCCAGTGGTGCGCTCCAAAAGCTACAACACGCCCTTGCTCAATCCTGTGGCCGAGCACGAAGCAGAAGGCACAGCAGCCGGTGGCACGAGCATCCGCAGACACTCAGTCTCTGAGATGACATCTTGTCCGGAGCCCCAAGGCTTTGTGGACACACCTGGCCAGGGCCCTTCGGGGGCCTTCAGGTCTTCTCCACCACCCCACTCAGGGCCTTGCCCCAGCAGACTATACCCCCCTGCCCATTCCCCCGAACAGGGCCCAGGCCATGGCTCCCCGCCCACCTCCAGCCCTGAGACACTTGTGGACCAGATCCTGGAGTCTGTGGACTCAGACTCTGAAGGGATATTCATTGACTTTGGGCGGGGTAGTCGCTCCAGTGTGTCTGACTTTGAGGCAACAGGCGGCCGGCCGAGTGTTGTTTGATGGCCTGGGGTTGGTTCATGTTTTTACTGCCCCTGTGTGTTTGCGTGTCTGTGTGTGTGAGAGACTTGTTACTCTTTCTTAACCTTGCCAGCCCCTGTCACTGCCTCAAGTCACTTTATACTCCTAATCTGTTGGAAAATCCACCAATTCCACCTGCTCACCCCTGGACTGATTGGGACACCAGTCGGCACCACCCAGATGCATACTCTACCACCTGGAGCATCGATGGGGTCACCATGTGCTCCCCTGCCTGCCCCACCCTCGGTGCCCACACTTACCCAGGAAAATGTGAAACCAGTGGGCTGTGCCTACGCCAGCCTGTCCTGGTCTCTGTAGTGACGGGACTCAAGCCTCAGTCAGGCCTGCCTACCTGCCTCCCTCTATCCTGGGTGGCCACAAAACAGGAAGGCATGAAATAAAGTTACAGCTCCAGGTGCCTGTCTGCCCCCTGGTGTCCTTCTGGGACCCTCCCCCCCACCTCCCTGACCTCTCCTTCCTGTCAGGTGCATTCCCAGGCTGGGACCAAGGCCACTTGTTCTCAGGTCTAATGTTGCTATGTCATCTTGATGGAAGGGCCTAGAAGGCACATAAGGAAGGCCTGAGACCTTAATGGATGATGCTTAGGTATAAGACAAACCCTACTGTGGGTCCCAGGTCGTAGCCCCAGACATTGGCATTGACCCAACGCAGCCAGGGAGTGGAAGGAGTCACAAGACCTACTGACCTTACTCTTTGTTTGATGAGAGTTGCTGAAGACCCTGGCCAGGTGGGAGGGACAGCCCAACTTCCCAGAGTCTGAGGGAGGTCAGGACCTCCCTGGTCCACAAATGGGTTGGTCCCACTGCCTGTCCTTGGCAAATGGTGTTCTTGAGTGTTGGCAGGGTTGTTTCAGGCCTGTACTGGCCCAGCAGCATAGCCTAACAAGCCAAGCCTGAAGTGGGCCTCTGTTCCTTTGAGATTCTGTTTAAAAGAGTCAGAGGGAGTGTGATCCCCTGGGCCCCGTGCTGATCCCCTTTGCAGGACCACAGATCGCAGGTCCCAAGGGATTGTCCCTGAGAATGAGAAAGCAGACAGACCCGGGGCCAGGACAGGAGGCAGCTACTTTGTGCTTGTGGGCCCATGGGATCTGCTGGAGATACAGGATGGAAGGGCTCCCCCCAACACCAGGGTGGGAGAAACAACCTGTTCCAGCCAGAGCTGGCCTGCCTGAGCTTCAGTGTTGCCTCTAAGAGCACATGATCACCTCACAGGGTGTCTTAGGATTACTGTGCTGTGATGAAGAAGTCAAGGCAAGAACCTGGAGGCAGGAGCTGAGGCGGAGGTCATGGGATTGATGCTTGCTCTCAATGGCTTGCTCAGCCTGTTCCCTTTGTTTTGTTCTGGAACTCACCGCGTAGACTAGGCTGACCTCCAACTCCTGAAGATCCCGCCTGCCTTGCCTCCTGAGTGCTAGCTAGGATTAGAGGCCTGTGCTACCACACCAGATCCAGCCTGTATTCTTATAAAACCCAAGACCCAGCCCAGGGGTGACCCCACCCATGATGGGCTTGGCCCCCTCACAACACCAATTAAGAAAATGCCCTACAGGCTTGCCTGCAGACCAGCTTATGAAGCATTTTGTCAATTGAGGTTCCCTCATCTCAGAGGACTGTAGCCAGCATCAACTGGCTCGCACACAAGGCTTTGGAAAAGTGCTCCCCAGGGACTTGGGGGAGCAAGAGCCACTCCAGGCTGGAAACATGCAGGGCATCAGGTGGGAACCTGAGTCTGGAGAGAATGCTCAAATTCCTAGCTAGAAGCTAGCTAGCAGCATCGCTGTAGGCTTTCAGGAAAGCAAGATAGGACCGGGACCTGGCTAAGCTCTGTCACCCCACCTCCTTCAGAACTATCCAAGTCATCATCAACCCTCACTAATCTGGAACCCCTCTGAGAGGTGGAAGTGGAATTATGGGTAGAGGGTTCCGCTGTGTCAGCGGCTCAACTGTAAGCAGTGTTAACCGGCTGTGTTAGGGTTCTCTGGGGTGGTGGTTCTCAACTTTCCTAATGCTGTGACCCTTTAATAGAGTCTCTCATGGTGTGGTGGCCCGACCCTTCAATCATGAAATTGTCTTGTTGATACTTCATAACTATAATTTTGCTACCATCATGAATCATAATGGAAATAACTGATATGAAGAATATCTGATATGTAACCCCTGTGAAAGGGTCACTCGGCCTCCAAAGGATTCACAGCCCACAGGTTGAGAAATGCCAGAGGAACAGAATTGATAGAATATACAGAAGAAGTAGGCTCTAATGTCAGAGAAGGAATGGGCTTGCCAGCAAGTGTGAAGGCAAGCAGGCAAAGAGAGCAAACTTCCTTTGTCCATGTCCCATATATAGGCTGCTACCAGAAGGTGTGGCCCAGGTTAAAGGTGGATCTTCCCACCTTAAAAGATCCAGATTAAAAGTGAGTCTTCTCATTTCAAGTAATTTAATTAAGAAAGAAAAAAAATCCCTCACAATTGTACACAGCCGTTAGGTTTTAGTTAACTTCAGTTGTTAGTCAAATTGACAACCAAAAATAGCCGTCACACCATGTGTACAGAGACAGGGTGCACCAGGATGTAGCATGCAAACATGTTGCTGGGGTGTTCCCAGCCAGGCAGCCCAAGTTCCTGCTTTGTGAGCCTATAGGGGGCTTGTGCTGGCTGAAATGAGTTGTTTCATGGTCTGTAGCCCCTCCCCCCTCTTCCCAGGCAGCTCCATCTTTCTTCCACTGAGCTCTCAGCTCTGTCCCAGTGCCTGCCCTATGTCCTGTTAGTTACTCGATCAGCACAGGGCATGGGAAGCCGAGAGTGTGTGTGTGTGGGGGGGAGAGGTCGGGGGGCCTCTCAGTGTCGTCCTAGGCTGATTCCATGGCCACCTCCCACTGCAGACCTGCATGTGTGTTTCTGCCACACGTAGGGTTGGGAGGCACGTGCTTGTCACAATTGACAAGCCCCACTGACTGATCAGAGGTTCCAGCACACATGTAAAGCATGGGCTCTCTATGAGCCCACACACTGCCGACTGTCATGAAGTGACACCGGGCCCTACTATTGGCCATCGGCTCTGAGCCTTAATCCACTCTCCTGTGTGTGGGGAGGGGAGAGGGATATAGGGAGCTCACGGAAACAGCTGTTAGGAATTTTTAAATTTTTTTTGTAATGTTGATTGGTATATGATGGTACTCGCCTTTAATCCAGTGCTTGAGAGACCAAGACAGGTGGATCTCTGTGAGTTCATGGACAGCCTGGTCTACGTAGCCAGTTCTAAGCCAGCTCGAGTGACATGACGAAACAATGTCCCAAAATGACAATAAAATGACATTGGAAACATGTATTCAACTGAAGCGACCCCTGGTGTCTAACAGCCGCAAGGTGAAGATTCCATAACATTCCATCTCCGGGGCTCTTGTCTTGTTCTGTGCTAACTCCCAAAGGCTTCTGGAACATTTTCTCCTGTGGAGAGGATGCTGCCATGGCCTTTAAAAACTTGTCATGGAGAAATCTGTGTCCATCTTTCCTAACATGGATGGTGGGTCATTTGAGATGTCAGCCCTGGGAACACACTGTCAGGATAGGGTTCACCGCTAGCAAGCCAAGCCCTCAGCTCTGCCGCCATCACTAGACTGTGATGAGGCAGATGTGATGAGGTGAAAATGTGGATCAATGGGGTAGAGCGCTTGCTTAGTATGCACAAGGCCCTGGGTTCGATCATGCAGTGACTCCCGTGGAATCCCAGCACTCGAAACGAGGGTCAGAGTTCAAAGTCATCCTTAGCTACATAGTGAGTCTGAGGCTAGCCTGGACTACGTGGACCCTGTCCTTTTGTTTTGTTTTGAGACAAGGTCTCACTATGTATCCCTCGATGGCCTGGAACTCTCACTATGTAGACCAGGCTGGCTTCTAAGTCACAGAGACCCCTGCCTCTGCCTCTTGAGTGTTGGGATTAAAGGTGTGTGCCACTATTGCCTACTGAACCTCGGTTTTGTTTGTTTTTTAAATCACTTTTCCATCCAGTTATCAGACACCTGGGCTTTATCATCTTCGGCTTAGAGGCAGAGATGGCCCAAGGTCATGAGCCTCAGCATAGCTATTGGGAATCTGAGATGCTTTGAGGCCTCGCATGGGGCCCTGGTTAGTGTTAGTGTGAGAGTTGTGCTTCCTGTTTGGCCTCTTCCTTGTACCCACAGGTCCTAGGACCCAGCAGGCCCTAGGAGCTTTTTACCTAGCGTCCTCTGTCCCCACCCTGTCCCAAGTCCAGTCACCATACTTCCTGTGGCTCCTGCACCCAACCCTCAGCAGACTGGCCCAGATGTCACAGACATAGAGATTAAGGAACAGTGTCCCCTTGTCCCAGCTCTGTGCTGTCCCCCAATGCCCTTTGGGATGAAAGCCACTGTGGTGGGGAAGGTCATCCCTTCACAGAGGTGTGTTCGCCTCCCCACTGGCTCCCTCATGAACATGTTCTCAGGACACAGGAGTGTTACCTCCTCAGTGCTCTTCCCAACAGTCTACCTGCCTGTGGCCTCAGCTCTTGGAGTTCCCAGGCCCTGTGTCTGTGCTACAGCACAGGGAGAGAAAGCTGGGCCCCCACCATTACTCTCAAACCTTCTTTCAAGGACTTGGCACCTGAAGCTGCAGGGCTCTTCCCACCCACACTGTGGGAAGCCTCTCTGTCCTGTCTCTACAATGACACGAGGACATTGGCTGAAGTCTCAGCACCGTTCACACATACT
Organism: Mastomys natalensis; assembly: GCA_021653895.1. Taxonomy (NCBI): domain Eukaryota; kingdom Metazoa; phylum Chordata; class Mammalia; order Rodentia; family Muridae; genus Mastomys; species Mastomys natalensis. Next base: position 1,399,248 of record JAJTUV010000102.1, read on the forward strand.
GTCTCACACACACACACACACACACACACACACATCCCTACTCACATGCTCACATACACATGAACAAATGTATAACCCCCCACCCCTCCCTCACACACACACATACATGTGCATATACACACCCACTCACAGTACATGTTCATACTTGCCTGTACACACAGCCCTGGAAGGGGTGGCCTTCTGGCCCTTGACTGGGGGGTAGGTATAGAGAGGGTGTATGACCTCTCAGCTCACTCCCATTTTCCCAGAGTACCCCCATTGCTTCTGGGCACCACTGTCTGACCGCAGATTCGGAAAGTGCTACTCCAGGCTCTGCCTATGTTTGCCAGGCCCTGGGCCTCAGGCAGCTTGGAGAGTACAAAAGGGACAGAGGCTGGTACTCTTTTTTTTTTTGAGACAGGGTCCTGGCTGTTCTGGAACTCCATAGACCAGGCTGGCCTTAAACTCAGACATCCTCCTTCCTCTGCCTCCAGAGTGCTGGGATTAAAGGCGTGCGTTCCACCGCCACCCTGCATCATTCTTACATTCCACAGGCTGCAAGCACCAAGGGACCAGGAATGGAGTGTGATAAGGTCTGATTCTATGCTCAAGTTGTAAAGGAAAAAGGGCTAGGAAAGGAAAGAGAGAAGGATGGGGGTGGAGGAGGACCCACGAGCCTCACTCTCACAGTGGCATGCATGGTCTGCCAGGTGTGTGTTGGTGTGGACCTCTCAGTGACCGTCCCTACACCTTTCTGAAAGATGACATTTGTTTGGGGAGTGGGAGTGGGGGAGGGAGAGACAGAGACAGAAACAGAGACCCTACAAGACAGAGGGGCACACAGCAGCAGTAGCCCCTCTCAGATCTCTCTATGGAACGCAGATTAGATGATCACACAACTAACCCTGTGAATATGTTCTATTGGATGGTGTCTTGCTGGGGCAAAAGCACGAGGGAGTGTTTTCCTGCCGTGGACACAGGTAATAGACTAAGGCAGATTTGTGAAGAAATGTTTAGCTGAAGCAGACACAGACACAGGAGAGAGGATGTCTACCAAAGCAAGCTCGTGAAAGGATACGTGATGAAGGATTCTTCACTAACAATGCATGTATTGGTCCACCTTACATTGTGTAGTTGAGCATTTGTCAGGACTCCATAGAGAGAAATGTACCAAAAAACTTCTGGTGGTGTGCTGCAGTTTCTTGCAGCTTCTGAGGACTCAGGCTGATTGGCAGAGGTATGTCAGCTGAGACAGATGTATGTGCTAAGGCAAGACATGTACTGAGGCAAGACTCGTGGAGGACGTGTGATGTTTGGAGGGTATAAAGAGGATTAAACGGACAGTGAGGGAGGCTGAGCTAGGCTTGCTTTTAGAGCCAGCTGTGCAATGCTTGTTAGTCTTGACTCTTCACTAATCTTCGCTTCGCTGAGAGAGGCACAGCTGAGAACGTCTCCTGGTGTTCCTTCTGGTCCCTCCTGTTGACTTGTGCCGACACTGAGGCTGACTGTCTCTGCTAGGTTGTGCCACCGCTGCTGATTTGTGTCTACTGAACTGGACTGCCGGTGTATCTGTGAAGTGTTTGCGAGTGGATCGAGCTGCCGCTGCTGCTGACCTGTGAACTAAACTGTTGATTTCTGGAGAACCTTTCTAAACAGGTCCACTTCTCCCATACTTTTCTTTTCCACTACCTCTGGTGGGTGGTGGGTTACAAGAACCATCATTAAAAATAGTTTTTTTTTTTAAATTAAAGTTACAGGGTGCTGTCATTTTTGGAGTGTGTGATCTGAGTATACGTGAATCTTTCCAGGACTCCAGAGGCTTGTGGAGTTCCCAGATGGGGAGAAAGTTGACGGAGGAGTACTACACAGTGTTCATCTATCCTGTGTACCCCTTGGGGACAGCTAGTACCACTGGCATAAATCAGAGATGGCTGTCATGAGATAGCAAGCAACCCAAACAGCCTCAGTTTCTCCATTTGAAGCCAGGATCTTTGCGGATATGACATCGTATTCTGGTGACTTTTCTCTGCTTCTCTGTGCCTGTGACTCACATATAGAGCAGGGCTGTAGGGTTATAAAGCCACACGAATGGCCACTGCAGATGGGTCTTTAGTGGGCTTTGACCTTCCGGGGATAAGGGCTCAATACTAAACCATTGGCTTTGCCCCCCTTCCCCTTAAAGGTTGGGTAGAGACAGCAAACCAATTCTAACCAGCTGTAAAGGGCTATAAAAATGAAAAATATGTCCCCCTGGCATTGTACAAAGAGACACGTTGCTGGTGGTGGTGGTCTTCAGTCAGTCAGGGCAGAGCAGATGGCAGTCCTTTGTTCATCCTAGCTTGATGCCTGGCTTGGTGGGCAAAACTGTCTTATGCATAGGACACATAAAAATCAAATCAAATCCAGGCAGAGCAGCTCAGGAAGAGAAAGATAGAGAACTGTGAACAGCCATGCCACTCCAGACCTGCCCTCCAGTACATGGCACAGGTGGGTCATAGACAGCTGCTACCTTGCCACACAGCAAAGATGGAGGATGTCACCCAGGGGTCCACCAGTCATGTGGCCAGCCTGCATCAGGAGCCATCACAATATGCCCGGTAGTCACATGGGAGAGAAAGAGAAGTGAAGCAGCCTGAGCATCATGAAGAGGGATGGAACTGGAGACTCGAGGGTGGAGAGGAAGAGCCTGTTATAAGTGGCCAGCCCTGCCACCTAGGGCCAGGGTAAGGTCCCAGCCCAAGGTGCCACTGAGGGCCATGTCTGAGTCTCTGGCTACACAGTGACAGGGGTTGGTGTCGATGTTGATGGCTCATATTATCACGTGGATGTCCAGGGGCAGTGCACCTCCCTTTGTTGGATGTATTCCTCTGGAGAGCTGGCCCGGTCTCTCACTAGGCCCTGCACCTCAATGAGGCAGCACAGTGGAGCTGGTCCTGGTGGTTGGGGTAAGGGTGAATCAGCTCCGAGTAACCCTAACCCTGATAGAGCAAGGGAGAGCTGGTCCAACCATTCATCGGTGTGAGGTGGCAAGGGTGTTGGGGTGATACTCTCGCCTGCTAGAGTCTCCACGGCGAGATGTTTTCTATGGTTTTTGTTTGTTTGGGTACTTTTTATTTTGGAGTGGAGGTTGCAAAGGCGAAGGGAAGATATGAGGGGTGGAGGAGATGAACAGGACTGAGGTGCATGATGGGAAACTCACAAAGAATCAATGAAAAGTTAAAAAAAGTAAAGAATCACACACATTATCTTCAGAAAGGTTCTCTCATCCCAGACTCTCTGGGACTCTCCTCAGCCTGTGTTTGGTGAGGATGAGGGCAAGAGGGACTTACCTGTGAGCCACTTGAGTAGCCTGCTGCTGAGGAAAGCTCATGGAGCTTTTCTAAGTTGCCAGGAGTGGGGAGTCACACTCAGGCTTAGCTTCCAGGAATAGTATCCAAAACCACCCCACATAGCAGAGTGGGCCTTAAGGGCAAAGCAATGACTGTTATAGAAGACTCCACCATGAAGGCGAATCCACATCCTAGGAGACACCCACCCAATGGGGAGACTACCCCACAGGAGACTCCTGTTACACTGATCCAAGATCAACAGCCACAGCAGTAGCAGTCAGATCCAGAAGGTCCCAAGTCATCCTGTAGCCATTGTGTACACATCCCTATCCTCACCGCAGGTGTCTCTGCAAACACCACAGCTAGCAGATCTGAGAGAGGCAAGAAGGCAGTTCAGTTTAACTCAGTAGCCAGTGTTGGTTCACACTTGGAGAGTCCGACCTTGAGTTATTTATTTTAGGTATATTTAAGCACAGCACGATTTAGTGAAAAGTTTCCCGGCGATAATAAACTCAATCCCATGTGCACAGCAAAGCTTAGGACATGACTACAATCGAGACTCTTTGTAAAGTACAAGTGACATATTCTGTAAGATATTAACTGAGAAAGCAGGCTCAAGATAAGGGTCTTCAAGAGGAAAGTCAGGCCACACAAATAGCACAAAGGTCACCAGGCTATGAACAACGTCCGTTTACGGCCAGACCTTTTCTGGCTAGAAAACAGGTTATACATCAATCTCTTTGAAGAGACAACTGTGTGTTTAACATTCCTGGTTTCCCTAGTGTGTATATGTGAGCACAAGGACCTGCATGCCTCCTACACACACACACACACACACACACACACACACACACACACACACACACAGAACCAGGCTAGGCACAGTGGTCCTGGTGACACAAGGTTTTCCCAGTTAGCTCTCTCTTAGGGTGTACCCCATCATGGCGGACCTTGTTACTGCCCATGCCCTGATGACAAAGGAGCCTGGGTTAGCTAGTTGTTAGGTCACTGTCCATCCATGAGGGTGTCTGTTAGTTTTATGTCAACTTGACACAAGCTAGTGTCCTCTGAGAAAAGGGAACCTCAATTGGGAAAATGCCCCCTAGACTGAACTGTGGGCAAACCTGTGGGACTTTTTGTTTTTTAATTGATGATTAGTGTGGGAGGTCTAGGCAACAGTGGGTGGTGCTACTTCTGGACAGATGGTCCTGGGTGGTGAGGAAAGCAAGCTGAGCAAGCCAGGAGGAGCAAACCAGTAAGCAGTGTTTCCTCTGTGGTGTCTGCATCAGTGTCTGCCCCCAGGTAACTGTGTTGAGTTCCAGCTCTGACCTCCCTGATGAATTGTGATCAGGATCTGAGCGATGAAACAAATCTTTTCCTTCCCAAGTTGCTTTTGCTCACAGTTATCACAGCAAGAGAAACTTAACTAAGACACAGGTCTACCAGGTGGGGACTCTTTGATAACACAGGCATTTGAAGAGCTGGGATGCCAGCCTGGGACACCAGTGACCGTGCTTCTGTCAAGCAGATATGAAGTTCCTGAAAAGACGCTCTACCTAGAAGGCTGAGTGACTGGTTGGGAAGAGGCTGGAATGTTGCAGACCCAGAGCCAAGTTATCTGGTTCTATCTCTAACCCCTTGATAGCCATTCATTGCCCTCCTCTTATGACTATCCCGTGAGACCTTTCAGGATGTGTTAAGAGATCTTTATCCTCCCGTAACCTAAAAGCTAAGAATGACATCAGACAGCATCTGAGGTCTAAGCAATGCTTACCCAACTTTGTGGAACTTGCCTACCCGACGTTCCCACTATTGTACTTGAAAAGTTGATTTATGACTTGCTTTGTTCTGTCACTGTAAGAACTTCATGCAACCATACCACGTTGATTCCACGTCACTCATATTTGGCTTCAGAATAAATGCTTATTCCCTTTGAGGTAATAACTGTTTGAGTCAGTTATATCCAGAGCAAGGACCACTCCGCTGGGAATGTAAAAGGTTTCCTCACTGGGCCATAGTGTCCCATGAACACAGTGGAGAAAGCACCAGGGTCCCTCCGTGTGATGTCAGAACAGCTTCTGTTCTGCAACAGGGCATGACACTGTCTGTGTCCTGGGCTACAGGCAGAAAGCAGGCCCTTCATCGGTAGGTTACAGTGGCTTGGCCAGCAGAGGGAGTGGCTGGAGGACGCCCAGATTCCTTTCTGCTTGCCTGTCCCCATGCGTCAGCAGCACGGAAATGCAGGTTTCCTGGAAGATTGCAGCTCCTGCAGCTGGCTGGGTGAGCCACTGGGGAGAACACAAACAGGAAATCCAGAACCCAGCTGGTGGAGGGGGTCTTTCTCCTGTCTCCAGCGCTCCACCCAGGCACGCTCATTAACTTAGAATTTGTTGCTTGGGGAAAAAAAAAGAAGCCTCCGACTTCATAAACATCTGCAAGAACAAATTTAATAAAGCCAGTAGTAACAGCATTCCGAGGTAGCTCTTCATTTCCCATTATCGTCCTTCGTGTTTTATTGCGTGGCCTTTGAAATGCAGAGTTATCGTTACAGAAGCAGAAGGGAAAGACCAACCGGCTGATTACTGCAGAAGAGAGAAAAGGAAGGGCGACTGGTGTGCAGCTCCTTTCAGGGCCTCTGCCCTTTTGCGTCAATGGTAGCGCACACACAACTGTGTTCCTAACCATTGAAAGGTTGTCCTCTGACCTCTACACACACCCTGGCACACGTGGGCTACCGTAGCACAGCATCAATCAATCAATCAATCAACCAATCAATTGAACGAATTAAGCCTTTTTTTTCCCTTCCTGTCACCCTGAGTCCTCTGTGAGAAGGAAAAGCGCTAGGTGTTAGATAATCATACCCAAGCTATGCTGTGTTGGTTGACAGGCCCACCTGCCAAGATGACTGCCAATTGTCTTTGCAGAAGGAGGCAGCTGTGAGGATACGGAGGGAATTCGGAGGAAATTGCCCTACTACCCTACTGTCCAGAGGCAGTCCTACTATGTGCAGGAGCACTGAGCAAGCAGCCTCACACTGGCCTCTGCTTGGCACAGGTCACTGTTGCCCTTTCTACGAACACATATTTAGTGATTTCATGGTTATCTTCAGCAAAACCAGGGACCAGTCTTATCTGCGTGACCCACCCGTGTGTGTGTGTGTGTGTGTGTGTGTGTGTGTGTGTGTGTGTGTGAAAGAGATGGCTATTCTTGGTTGTCGACTTGACCATCTGGAATTAACTCTTCTGGACGTCAATTGGATTAATCTGGAATTAACTAAAATCCAAAGGCTGGGCATGGCGGTGAGGGATATTTTTCTTTTTGGTGTAATTAGTTTTTATTTTTTATTTACTGGTGCTTTGGCTGCATGCATGTCTGTATGAGGGTGTCAGAGCCCCTGGAACTGGAGTTACAAACAGGTGTGAGCTCCATGTGGGAGCTGGGACTTGAACCTGGGTCCTCTGGGAGAACAGCCAGTGTTCTTAACTGCTGAGCCATCTCTCTAGCCTCAGGGTTTTTTGTTTTGTTTTTGTTTTTTGTTTTTTTTAATTAATTAACTCATTTGAATGGGACGACCCGTTTTTAATACAGATCTTTCGAGGTAGGAAGATCTACCTTTGATCTGAGCCCCAACTTCTGGTAGTAGCCTATGAAAAGGACATGGAAGACAGAAGCTTGCTCTCTTTGCCCGTTTGCTCTCGCTGGCCAGCCCATTTCGTCACTGGCTTTAGAGCTTCTTTGGGATTCCAGTGTATACTGAAGACCAGCTGAAACTTTCAACTTCATGGACTGAATAACTACTGGATTGTTGGACCTTCTGTCAGCAAATAGCCATTGTTGGACTTATTGGACCACAGCCTGTAAACCACTCTAAATGCCCTTCACACACACACACCATGTATACATATATATATTACATATATAATAATATATATTACATTATATACACATATATATGTAATATATGTGTGTGCATATATATACATATATATTACATATATAATTGTGTATATATAATATTATATATAAAATATATATGTATACATACACACACACACATTCTATCAGTTCTGTTCCTCTAGAGAACCCCGAATAATACAGTGTATCTTAGACTCAGTCAATCAGAGGTCTCCTCTGGGATAGCCCCACTCCCACCCCTGTACTGCTAGCATTGTCAGAGGGCAACAATTTGGCAACTTGGATAAAAAGCCAGAGCGGTGGTAGCATAGCTTTCTCTGTATACATAGCTTTCTGGGCATGTGCAAGACACCAGCTTCAATCCCTGGTCTTGTGGGGGAGGGAGGTGGAGGTAAATAAAAAAAAAAAAGTTGATTTTCCACCAGGATGCTCTGAATCCTGTGCAATAGAAAACTCAAGCTCAAACAAGCATAGACGGTTTTGGTGCCTGCAGCTAAAGTAAGAGAGGCCACAGGCAGGCTTGATCCAGGGAGTGAGCAACGTTAACCACAGACTCAAGCTCTTGCCAGTTCTACCTCATCCTAGGCCTAGGTGACCAGATGGCTAGTGATGTTGGCTCAGAACACACTGCCCCCAAACATGGCCTTTGGGAAAACTGATAGTTTAAAGGGTTAAGATTCAAGCTCTGAGATGCTTGTGGGCGTGGCTGTGGGGGTGCATCCAGAGAGGTTTGACTGAGGAAGGGTTGACTTCCCCCAGTTTATTATAGTTAGGCCATACATAACCATTTTGCCCTCCTTTTTTTTTTTTTTTTTGGTTTTTCGAGACAGGGTTTCTCTGTGTAGCCCTGGCTGTCCTAGAACTCACTCTCTAGTCTAGGCTGGCCTCGAACTCAGAAATCCACCTGCCTCTGCCTCCCAAGTGCTGGGATTAAAGGTGTGTGCCACCACTGCCCAGCTTTGCCTTCCTATTATCTTCCTCCATGACTAATATCCTTCTAAAACCCAAGCATGAAAATACACAACGCGCCTGTCTCTCTGGATCCTCCTTCCTTGTGAAGTTTCTCCATGTCCTGTAAAACTTACATGCAGTGGGACTGAAGAGATGGCTCAGTGACTAAGCACATTGGCTGCTCATGCAGATGGACCTAGATTCAGTGGCCAGCATCCACATGGCAGCTCTTAACCCTGCCCTCTGTAACTCCAGTTTCGGGGGATCAGATGCCCTCTTCTGGCCCCCAAGGGCACTGCATGCATGTGGTATATGGACATACATGAAGGCAAAACACCCATACACATGCAATAAGAATAAACCGAAGAACATTAAAAATCTTACACGAAGAAATTGTGCATGCTGCCTGCTCATTAAGTTGTTTTCTGTTCTAGGGGCTTCAGCTATGTGCTCTGCAAAGGACGGTGGGAATGCTTTCGACTGTCACTAAGCATCCACAGTGAGCCAAGCTTCCCCCACTCGGGTGGAGGTGGTAGACGCACCAAACTATATTTTATCTTCCCTCCGTCCACCCAGGTCCAGCAGATCCACTGGAGGAGCCTGCCCTCAGTGGTAGCCTGAGATGCTTGCCTGAGACCCAGTTATTTCGGAAGCTAGAGGTGGTGGCTTATATTGATTGTCCCCTGAAGTCACAGCACCTTCTAGAGGTGAGTGATGTCAATACTGCCTCAATGCTCTACAAATGTTCCTCAGGACCATGTTCCCTTCATGCAGGGCAGCTGGGTTGTGGAGCTGCCTCATCTATTGGGAAACGTCGAGTGGAGTTCCTCATGAGCATCCTCAGAAAGGGGCCCTGGACCCTGTGTGGGGACAGATGGGCCTGTGAGGACAGAGGCTAGATCACCAACATTTTTTTTTTGGTTTTTGTTTTTTTGTTTGTTTGTTTTGGTTTTTGGAGACAGGGTTTCTCTTTATAGCCCTGGCTGTCCTGGAACTTACTCTGTAGACCAGGCTGGCCTCAACTCAGAAATCTGCTTGCCTCTGCCTCCCAAGTGCTGGGACTAAAGGTGTGTGCCACCACTGCCTGGCCAGATAACCAACTTGACCCACTCCCCACCTTATCCCTGCTTTCTGTGCCCCCTGTCCTCCTTCTGACCCGAGTTCAGTGTCCTTTGGGCCCTCAGGGTCAGCATATGGGACAATGACATTCTTTGTAGGAGCTATTGGGGATGGAGAGTGGACCACATATAGAATATGAGGACTCAAGGGTTTGGACCCCCTCATTGGAAAAATGAGATGAGGAGGGTTGGGAGCCCGTGAGTGTCCGAGCATAGGCTGGGTATCCAACAGCTAGGAGCCTGAGCTTGGGGTTAGGGTGAAAGCTGAGATCATCAAGGTCGTATGTTGGTGGACAGCAAGTGGATGCAGGAGATGAGGTGTAACAGAAGTACACGCTCTGGTAAAGCCACCTACGTGCCTCCACCTCTGGTCTGCTCTCCCTAGGACACCAAGGCCTCCTGTGCCTGGAGGCAAGTCATAGGGGTGTGGGAGTGGTTCTGAGCCTCCAGTCCCAGCTTCATGCAGCGACGAAGGGCTGGAGACTCAGAAGGGCAGGGACAGCGACACACCGATACCCTAAGGGCAGAGGCAGCAGACAGAAAGCCCCGTACCCGCACCTAGGTCACGCCTAGGAGAGCCGGTCGGACTCTCGGGGACGCGGGCTGTGTCTTTCCAACTCAGCACACATCTCTGGTTCCCGTCTCACCGGGCGCATCTCAAATGCGGGTAAATGTGAGGGGTGGAGCGGGTGAGGAGGCGGCACAGGGCCAGTGTCCCTCAGCTTCCTCCCGCCTAGAGCTAGAACCACCTACCCTGGTCCCTCCCACCCTGGAGACTCCGAGCTGTGAGCTCTCTGACGCTGGGCGGGGCCTGCCGGGGAGGGGCCTGCCCGGGGGCCGGCCAGGTGAGCGGCTGGAGTTGCAGAGACCAGGTGAGGTGCTCGGTGGTCGGTGAGTCACCCCTTGGGGACCTGCTCGGGTAGGGAGGCGCGGCTACTATCCCTGGCCCCGGCCTCTTTCCGCCCCAACTTCTCCTGGGTGTTCCTCCCCTCTCCACCTTGTCCCTGCTTTCTGTGCCCCCTGCCCTCCTTCCGACCCGAGTTCTGTCCCCTTTGGGCCCCCGGGGTTAGCACATGCAGTAGCCCCTTGGCTCCCTCACCAAACCTGAGCGCATCATGGTGGCATCATTCCCACCTAACAGGTGGCAACACTGAGGTCGGGGCGGATGCTGAAGATGCACTTGGGGCCCGAGGCTGGGGTCTGTTTGGTCACCTTGTCACATTGGTTGCAACTCTCAGGATTTATAGGCCACAGGCCTGGGAAATCCCCACTTAGGTAAAAGCAGGCAGCCACGGGCTTCTTTCGCTTTCCCAAACCTGGCAAAGGCCTCCCGAGAATTCGAGAATTCTTTGGAGGGAGGTGCAGTCAGTGTAGCTAGCTGCCGGGGCCCTGCTGGGGAACTGCGGAGGCCACTGGGGGGAGGGGTGACATTCCTTCGTTCTTTTGGCTGGTGTGGGCAAAGGACCTGGCGGTCCCAGGTTCTGCTGTGGGACTAGCAGATTCTAGTGCGCGCGCTGTTAGCCAGAGTCAGGGAGAACTGGGGTTGAGGTGAGAACTCAGTTCGCCTCAACAGTTTGGAAAGTAGGCAATCTTCACTGGTCTCGGTTGTTTCTGGATAAGTTCCTTATAAAATGCCCCGTCAAACCCTTCCCCCAGTCATTCCCCGCGATGGAAGAGGGGGCAGGTAACTGGAAGTCTGAGCCCAGCTGTTCCCAGAGGTCAGGTCAGGCTCTTGTCTGTTCCTCGCTCTCAGGAGCCCAGAAACAGCTCTTGGTGACTGAAGCCAGGGTTGTGGGGACTTTCCTGGAGGAGGCTGCAGTAAAGCTGGAAGATGGGGTGGGAGATAGGCAGGAGGGTGTGGCCCGTAGTTTGGTGGGTGGTCCAGAAGAGGTCGAGACGGGCGTGTCCCGGGTATGTGCTTGGATCAGCTCACAGTAAAGCGCAACTTTGGAGAACTGTGTAAGGTTGGGGTTTCCTGTCAATGATGGGCATAGAGGTGGCCTCAGTTAAAGAGACCAGCAGATGTACCTAAGTTAGTAGAACCTCTGCCTAGCACACACAAAACCTTGGGTTTGTTTCCCTGCGGCACATAAACCAAGTGTGTGGTGTCCTGAGGCTGTAATCCCAGGACTTTTTATCAGATTGAGGACAGAAAGCCATCTATGGCTACATAGTGAGCTTGAAGCCAGCCTCAGTGTGTGAGACCAAAATATATAATAGGGTAGCCAAAAGCTGTCACCTAGAGGTGCCTGACCCTAGCCTTAACCACACGAAAACCCATCCATCCCAATACCTGAGTCACCCTCATCTCACTGATGGGGGACATTGAGGCACTGGTCACATGAGACAGGTAAAGCTTCCAGAGAATTTTGGAAGAGCTTAATTTTGTTTTGATTTGTTTTTTTTTCTTTTTTGGAGACAGGTCTCATTTGTAGCCCAGGCTGGTTTTAAACTCAAGGTAATTCTCCTGCCTCAACCTTTCAAAAGCTGATATTACAAAATGAACCCCTACACCTAGTCTGATTACTGGGTTTCGAGCCAGTCACTTTCCTCGTGGGGAGCAGCCTCTGTATCTGCAAAGTGTTCTGGTGGCTCACCCATCCTTCTTCCAAGCCCAGCCCTTTCTAGCAGAGGGCACGTCATCCTCACATGCTGATTGCCTGGGTCCTCAATCCCACCAGTCTCCTGAGATGGTAGTGGCACTGCCCACTTCTACAGACAGGAAACAGAGGCAGGGGAGTCATGGTCTTAGTGCTGGCACATGGAAAGCCAGGCTCGGCCTGCCTTTGTGGGAGTAGGCTGGTATAAGTTGGAGATGTTTGGAAGCCCCCCAGCAACTGCCTGCCCTTCTGGAAGAAGTCTGCAGTGAGCAGCAGACAAACAGGCGTCCTACCCTCTCACCCTCAATAGCCTGAGGGAGTTCTGGAAGATCTCACCTCTAGCAAACCCAAGGTCCATGGCTTCCACTTAAAAGGGAATTTTCAGGACACAGGGAAACAGTGGTCGAAGTTTAGTTAAAAGTAGAAAGGAAGGTGCTCAAGAAAAGGAAGACAACACAAGGGGAGGCTGCCCAAGGAAAAGAATCTTTAAGGGCTGGAGAGAAGTCACAGCCCTTAACAGCACCCATTGCTCTTACACAGAACCTGGGTCCAGCACCCATGTAGTGGCTCACAACCACCTGTAACTCCAGTTCCAGGGAATCCGACACCCTCTTCTGACTGCAATGAGCTTGTGCAGGCAAAACATCTGTATTTGTAAAATAAGATAAATAAGTCTAAAAAATAAATTATAAAGACTGTTTTTTTAAAAAAGATTTTATTTTAAATTTGTGTATGTGTGTATGGGGAGGGAGTGGATGTGTGCACAGGAGTGCAGGTTCCTGTGGAGACCGTAAGAGGGTGTCAGATCCCCTAGGGCTGGGTTCCAAGTAATTGTGAACTACCTGAGGTGGGTGCTGGGAACTGAGCTTGAGTCCTCTACCATCTCTCCAGTCCCTAAACGACTCTTGTTGATGTTTGGAGACAGGGTCTCTTTATGTAGCCCTGACTGTCCTGGAACTTTTGATATAGGTCAAGTTGGCCTCGAACTCACAGAGATCCTCTTGTCTCTTGCTTTCTGAATGCTGGATTAAAGTCATGCACCACCATGACTGTCCTCTAAAAGATAATTTTTATATAAATGTTAAGCACTGGGAGTAAAAGAATAAGAAGGATTTAAGGAATTAAGATATAGCCAAGCATGGGTATAGGCTTCTCAAGGGAGAGTTAATAAATATCTTAGAATTAGCCATATATACCATTTTAATGTGACTTACAGGTGACATCTCAGAAGGTTGCTAAGAATCTCCCCTTTTATTTTTTTTCCTTTTTCTCTTTGCTCGGTAAAATTATGGGGTGGCTCTGGAGGGGTGGTATTCTAATAAAGTTAAATCAAGCACCACTTAGGTTGCACAAGTGTCTTGGGGTATGTTTTCCTGTAAATGGGATTTCAGGTAAAAAAAAAAAAACCCTAGAAAGTCAAAGGTTTTGAGCTAGGAATAGAGACCATAAGCAGGTATCGAACGGACTAGAATTCTGTTTCTCATCTGGGAAGAAGCCTCGGGGTAAGGGCACCTTTCTGTTTTCATGACTAAAAGATTTTCCCTGCCTATCTATCCTGTGTCACTGACGTTAGCGCGGTGAGATAAGTTTTCTGTCTCATGCTGAAACTCAACTCCCCCCCACCATTTGGTTGAATTTGATGCTTGAGGAAGAAGTCCTACAGGTATCCAGCGACCTCGTGGGTGGCTGCTGTGGCTGGCTTGGAGCTGGACTACTAAGTGGGACTTCTGAATGCCCATTCTATGCAGGTTTCTGGGTTCCTGGAAGCAGGCTGGGTAGGTGGCTCTCCCTAAGTCAGTTCTTGGGGTCCCTGTCTTCTCATCTCTGTCATAGGCATCATAAGACCATTTGAAGCTTGGAGGATAATATGTGTGTTGAGTGTGACCTTGAGTCGATTGCTGGCCACTCTGTGCGTTGGTTTTCTCACCTGTGAAGTTTCATACTTGTGATGGTTTGCATAAGCTCAACCCAAGGAGTGGCACTATTAGGAGGTGTGACCCTGTTGGAGTGGGTGTGGCCTTGTTGGAGTAGGCATGTGACTGTGGGTGTGGCCTTTAAGACCCTCATCCTAGCTTCCTGGAAGTCAGTATTCTGCTAGCAGCCTTCAGATGAAGATGTAGAAACTCTCAGCTCCTCCTGCACCATGCCTGCCTGGATGCTGCCATGCTCCTGCCTTGATGATTATAGACTGAACCTCTGAACCTGTAAGCCAGCCCCAATTAAATGTTGTCCTTATAAGAGTGCCTTGGCCATGGTGGTCTGTTCACAGCAGTAAAACTCTAAGACAATACAGTCATGGAGAGGCCAAAATGAGTAGATTTTTTGCAAATGCCTCAAACGAATCACATAACTTTGTGAGTGATCATGTTAGCAGTCACTCTGTGGCCTTTGGGAGCAAGCCTAGGTGTAGAGTGAATTTGTATGTTGCAGATCCTTCCCTGCTGAAGGCCAGCCAGTTTCATCTTAGGAGTAAGAAATGATCTTTCAACTGGAAGGGGCAGGAGCCAGGGACTCTCAAAGGAACTGGTTAGGCCGGTCTGGATTCTGGAGACTTCCAGGAGTCACCTTGCCCTTCCTTCACTGGAGGGACTGGGTGCCTGGGCTGGGGTTTGCTGGGCTTGTGATCTGCAGTAAATTGAAACCCTGGGGTCCCAGGATAAGTTCCAAGTTAGTGTCTCCATCTCCCTGGGGTCTCTGCAGATGTGCCACCCTTCTCTCAGACTGGGCAGGTGGGTTTGTGTGTGCCTCTGTGTGTGTGTGGTGTGTGTGTGGTGTGTGTGTACACTGTTGATCAGAACCCCCAGAGACCAGAATAGGGCATCAGATCCTTAGAATTGGAGTTCCAGGCAGTTGTACGCCACCTGATGTGGGTGCTGGGAGCCAAGGTCAGGTCCTTGAAAGAGCTGGAGCTCCCAACCATTGAGCCATCTCTGCAGCCTCTCCCCATTTATCCATTTTGGAAAAAAAAAATCTGTTTTATTTTTTTATTTTTCATTACACATATGTGTTGTACCTGTGTGTTTGTATATGTGGGTTTGTGCACATGAGTGCAGGTGACCAGGGAGGTCAGAGGGGTCTTGGATCCTCTGGAGTTGGAATCACAGGTGCTGTGAACGACTCTGGGAATTGAACTTCAATCCTCTGTAAGAGCAGTGTTCTTAACTACTGAGCCATTTCTCCAGCCCCATTTAACTACTAAAGATTTATTTATTTTTATTTTATGTGTATGAGTGTTTTGCTTACATATATGTCTGTGTGCCGTGTGTGTGTGTGTGTGTGTGTGTGTGTGTGTGTGTGTGTGTGTGTAGTGCCCCAGAGGCCAGAAGAGGGTGTCAGATCCCCTGGAACTAGAGTTAGAGATGGTTCTAACTCCTGTTAACATGGGAAGGTCAGCGTAGAACTGTTGGGTCCCTGACGATCCCATTTCAGCTCCCAAGCTGCAGACTCGAATCCAGACTGGACTTCAGCCAGTGATGATGGTTGAAGCTGATTATGGATCCCTTACCTGGTGTGGGCTGTGTGTTCTAGGTAACAAGGACAGTTTGTGCAAAGGTCAGAGGTGGTCACAGCGCGGTGTTTGAAGAGTGCCCGAGGCCCATGCGGCTAAAGGAGAAGGGAATGGGTGGAAGTGTTCCTTCTTGTTTTCTGGAGGGCAGCATTGGGTAGGGGGTGGGGCTTCAGGAAGCCATCCATGTGAAAAAAATTGAAACAGGAAACATCGGGTAGGCATTGTGAAGTCAAGTCGTGTAGGGTCTGGGTGTGGTGTGGTGGGGGGGTGTGTTCTGATGGGTTTTTTATTCTTAACTCAACATACCTAAGATCACCTGGGAAGAGGGGACTTCAGTTGAGGAATTGCCTAGGTCAGACTGGCTTGTGCGGCCATGTCTGTGAAGGACTGCATTGGTTGATGATTCGCATGGGAGGGCCCAGCCCGCTGTGGGCAGCACATCCAGAGGCAGGTGGTTTAAGTATTTTGCCTAAGCTCCGCCCCACAGTTACCTGGCAACAGCCAGGCACGCCTGACTCACTATGAAAGGGGCTGCTTGCCCCTCCTCTCTCTCTTGTTCTTGCTCCTCCCTGTCCCCTCGACCCTTTCCTCCTCTCTCCCCTTCCCCATCTCTCTCCATGTGCTCATGGCCAGCCTCTACTTCTCTATTCCTCTCTCTCTCTCTCTTTCTCTTCCTCTCTCTCTCTCTCTCTCTCTCTCTCTCTCTCTCTCTCTCTCTCTCTGCCTTTCTCTGTCTCTACTACTCTCTCAACTCCCTTCCCCATGCCCTGAATAAACTCTATTCTATACTATACCGTTGTCATCGTCCCTGGGGAAGGGATGCCTCAGCATGGGACGGTAGAGGCACTTCTTCCCCCACACTGACGACACCTCCACCAGATATATCCCCTCCTCTCTTTATCTTCTATAAATGCACCAAGTGTGCCTGGGCTATGTAAAAAAAAACTAAGTGTGAGTCGGTGAGCAAACCAGTGAGCAGCTTCAGGTCCTGCTTGCACGTTCCTGCCCTGATTTCCCTCAAAGTGACCTCTGACCTGGAAGTATAAGATGAAACAATCCCTTTCCTCAAAGTTGCTTCTGGTCAGAGTGTTTTTATTGCAGCAACAGAAGAACAAACTGAAACAGGGATGACAGAGACTGGTCATTGAGGATGGGAATCTGAGATTCGTGTCCTCTGAGGAGAGTAGAAGGCCAGGGCCCCAGGCCAGTGTGATTGTGCGTGGTGGGAACTGTGACAGAGGTACCAACTATCCCCAAATGGTGATAGGAGGGGCCCCAAACTGTGAGAGTGAGACTGGACAAGGAGGGACCTTGAACTGGCTCCTGCCAGTCAGCCACATGGACTTCACCCATCCCCCACTCCACTCCACCCCCAGTCTCACCTGGATCTGGATTCTGGTGACTCTATATCTCTCCCTGGACAAATAAGTAGTCTGTGTGTGCCTCCCGCCAGCCCCAGGGACCGTGTTGTGTTGGTGGTATTGAGCGGGCCATGAGAAGGTTTGTGGCCACAAGCATAGCTGAGACAAAAAATGGCCCCTGGCTATGGTGTCTGAGACTCACGCCTCTTTCTTTTTGAGCCTTGGAGGGTTAGGCGTGGTGGCATGGGGCCCCTCTCCTGAATTCGAAGAGAGCCTGGAGGTGTGCACATCCCCTGAGCTCTTTATCTGTGTGTCCCCACCTCCCCCACCACGGGTTTTTGCTGCTTAAGGGAAACCCTGCATTAATTTGCCGGAAGTAAGTAGGTACTCATTTGTAGCTACTGCATTAAGATAATTGCTATAAGGGTCTGTTTGTGTAATATGCAAACACATTTTGACAGCAACAAACCATTTTGCTGTGAATTATAAATAGACCCCTTGGGTGGTTTGGAATCTGTTTTGCATAGCACGCCTGCTGCTGGATCGCCTGTTCTGGTCTTTGGCGCTGATGACTACGGAAGCTCTTCTCAGCAGATGCAAATGATTCCTCCAGGAATAAGTCCCCTCACGGGAGAGACTCTGGAGCTCAAGTGGAGGCAGTGGACACAGGCAGAGCCAGAAAGGCTGGGGACAGGGACTAAGGCTCAGAAGCACTGAGGCAGGACAAAGGGTCTGTTTGCAGTGTGACTTGTTCACTCTGGCATTTATGAGGGGACTTGACTATGCTGGCCCTGCATGGGATATGGGGGTGGGTGTGCTCTTGAGCCTTTGTGAAACTTTACTCCACCAAGGGAAAGCAGAGAGTTGGGACTTTCGGTCATCCCTGGGGGAGCTGTGATGTCCGTGCAGTGTTAAGAGGACTGACCGGCCTGTGGGAAAGGGAGAATTCTCCAGAAGGAGCAAGATGGATAGGGGCCAGACAGTGCCTGCAGCCAGGGCTGAGACAGGATTTTTTAAAGTGTACGTTGGTGGGAGCGGGCTGGGGAGATGATCAGTGAGGAAGGGTGCGATGTTGAGTTTAGGTCTCCAGCACCCAGCTAAAAGCTGGGTGTGGCCATGCACCTGCAACCCCACCCCCTTGGGGAGAGAGGCGGAGACAGGAGGATCTCTGGGGCTTGCTATCTACCAACCTAGCTTTGGGTTCAGTCACAGACCCTGTCTCTAGGGAATAGGCAGAGGCAGACAGGGCAGCTAATGTCTTCCTCTGGCCTCCATGTTGCATGTCTGTACAACCACATGCAACACATATATATACATATACATTACATATGTATACATACATGTACACATGTATGTGCGTGTGTGTGTGTTGTGTGTTTGTGTGTGTGTGTTTGTGTGTGTGTGTGGTGTGTGTGTGTGTATGTGTTTGGAGTGGTATGTCTCAGGGAAGAGCAATCGCCTAGCATAGATTGGTCCTGGGTGTGTGTTGTGTGTGTGATATTATATATCATCATCATCATCACCGTCATCATCATTTTCTTTACATATTGAGCTCTTCCCAGGGTCCAGAACACCAGAGCAGGTGATGCTGAGAGTCGTGGAGGATGCTGGGAGAGCCTTGCTTTAATTCTCACTCAATGGCTGCAGTGGGAAGGGGGCACCTGGAGCTCCCCAGAAAACTGCTTCCAGGCAGTGGTGCAGGGCTGACTAGGCACACTTCAAACAAAAAATTCTGGCCTGTGCCGAGGGTTAAAGATGAGCCTGGAAAGGGAAGGGGTCCGAGTGTTGGTTGGCTAAAGCAGAGGACAGAGGAAAATAAAGTCTTACCGCTTCAGAGGCCATGGCTGTGGGCTACACACAGACACTTGGGACTGTGGATGGCGTGAGGCCTGGCTTCTCAGCCATTACCGGTTTCCTGGCCAGCTGCCTTAGGGTATGTGTGTCCTGAGCCGAGGGCCAAGTTCCTTCACTGGCTTTGAAATAGAGTTTCCCTTTAAGGTGTGGCCACAGGGTCCCAGCCTGGGTGTCATCCCACATCAGCTAGGTCCCCCTTGGAGCTACTTTCCAGTGGGGATGGTTTTGGATTTGAGGAGTGCTGAAGAGAAGGTGGAGTGGTGGAGCCAGCATTGGTGTCCTGCACCCTGCCAGGGAGGCAAACCTGATCCTGGGTATGCATCTGGGGCCTGGGCCAGTGGCTCCCCAGCTCAGAGCCTCAGCATCTAGAGTTAGATGATGTGGAAAAATACTGATGTAGGCCTGGGGAGGCTGAGGGGGAGGCTGCCACAGGCTCACGCTCTATATGGACGTACAGAAGGGCTGAGCACCAACAGTGGTGAAGGAAGGAATGTCACAGACAGGAGGTAGGTGGTCCAGAATTAACAGGTGCTTTAGTCAGGCTTCGTGTGTCTCTGTGTCTGTTTGCAGGTGTGAGATATGTAAGAAGGGATGTCTGGTTCACACAAGGCCCCTCTCTTTCTTGTCTCCTTTGAGTATCATAACCTGGCCCTCTCCTGGGACCTTTGCCTCCTCGGTTCCTCCCCAACTCTGGATGCCCTTCTTTCAGGATCTCCTGCCAACGTTGCCCTGGCAGCCCAGCAACTTGGCAGTAAGTTTAGCAACCGCTCTGCCTGCCTGTCTGACCACCCAGATGGGCCAAAGCTCCAGGCCAGGGCCACACAGAGGCAGGGTGACAGAGTCCTTCCCAGGGTAACAGATGGCAAGGGCTTCGTGAAGGAGGGGAAACAGCATGGGGGGAGGGGGAAGAGTGTGTGGCAAATTTGAGAAGAAAACTAGAAATGTCACTGTTAACATGAGAGAAGAGGCAGCAATTAGGGACAAACTAGGTCCTAATGACCTCCAGTTAGAGGTGACCAGCTGAACAACACCCCAACAGGGGGCGTCAGCAGTGAGAACTCACTTACCTGCTGGAGAATAGGCAGAAGCACAAAGCCAAGAGTCACGGGCTTCCTTCCTGCACACTGACCTGTGGGTGATCTCGGGTTAGTGTCTACACTTACGCAGCACAAAGCGCTGATATACACAGAGATCGGTTTCTCCCCATGGCATGGAGGTTAAGATGGGGGCTTCCCCTCTGTCACTACTTCCAGCTCTTGCTAATATTTCTTAGGTATTTCTGTAGCCTGAGGATGAAAAGGGGTGTGTTTTTGTTTTGAGATAGAGTCCTTGCTGGATACCCAGGTTGGCCTCACACTTACTGATCAGTATGATGTCACCAAGTGTATGTATCCCTTAGCCGTAGTGCTAACAAGTTTCGTACCTTAGTCTAGAGGGGTCTAACCTCCCTGCTCATCAGAGCACAGAGCTACTGAGGTGCCTGCAGTGATGTCCCCTGGCTGTGGTTTTAGGGTCCCATCTGTATTTGAAGACATGGACTTAGTCAGCTCTACTGTGTTTTAGTCAATGAAATTATGTCTGTCGTCTGTCTGTCTGTCTGTCGTCTGTCTCTCTCTCTCTGCCTCTCTCTCTTCTCCTCTCTCTCTGTGTGTGTGTGTGTGTGTGTGTGTGTGTGTGTGTGTGTGTGTAGAGTCTTCCTCAGGTACTCTCTGCCTTGTTTTCTGAGACAAGGTCTGTCATTGAGCTTGAAACTTACTGATTCCACTAGCCTGGCTGGCCAGTGAGCCCCAGGGCCCCTCTTGTGCCATCTCTGCAGTGTAGGGGTTACAAGTGTGTGCTGCTGGTGTTTTGCTCTTTTACTCGGGTCCTAGAGGAGCTGAGCTTGAGTCCTCATGCATATAAACCAATGTACTTTACTCACCAGGCTGTATCCGAAGCCCCTGCAGTTCTTTGGTATAGAAAGGGAGACTCTGTCACCCTTAAAGCTTGATTTTACTAATTCTAATTGTCAACCCAAAGGGAGGTTTTTCCTTTGGTTTGGTTTTTCAAGACAGAGTTTCTCTGTGTAGCCCTGGCTGTCCTGGAATTTACTCTGTAGACCAGCTGGCCTCAAATTCAGAATTCAGAGATCCGCCTGCCTCTGCCTCCCAAGTGCTAGGATTAAAGGTGTGCGCCACCACTGCCCGGCTCTACCAGAGTTTTTTAAATGCTTCACAGGACATATATTAAAAAGGTGGCCTGGTGCTTGTTAAAATACATGAAATAAAGATTTGGCTTATTTAAATGTTTATAAATATGAGTGTTTTGTCTGCGTGTATGTGTGTGCACCAGTGTGTGTGTGTGTGTGTGTGTGTGTGTGTGTGTGTGTGTGTGATTAACTGGGGACCCAGAGATGCTGGGGGTTCACATAAACACCTGTTCACTTTGCCTGCTGGCCAGAAGCCCTTTCACTGCAGAACGTGTGCCTGGACTTCAGGTCTCACAGCTATCATGGGCTTCTTCTGTTGAGCATCTCACCTCAGGGGAGGAGTGGCAGAGTCAGCTACGCTTGTCCCTTATGCTCCTGACAAGCTCTGTTCCTGCATGTTTGAGGGAAAACCCAACTCCCTTCTGCACAGCATCCAGCAGCAGCAAGTGGTACTTTCTTAGTGTTTTAGCTCTCAGGCCTGGGTGCCTGCTTTTGACAGTGTGTGTCTGGATCCCAGCCCTTGGTACCAGTTAGAGCTCTCAGGCCAGAGTGTCCGGATCCCAGCCCTCCTAGAGTCTGGTGTTCTTGATCTCAGCCTGGCTGTCTGAGACTCTGAGCCTTTGACAGCTCCCTGGAGTTCTTCTAGCAACCATGGCCCTCGTTTTCTTCAGATTCTCCCACAGCTCCTGCCTCCAACCACACTTGTTTTTATTGCTCCTGCCCTAGCTTCTAGAAATCTCCATCTGCGCTTTGGTTGGTTATTTGATTGTTGTTATTGTTTATTTGTTTTTGTTTTCTTTTGATTTATTTTATTATTTATGAGCAACTGTCGATGTCTTCAGACACACCAGAAGAGGGCACGGATCTCATTACAGGTGGTTGTGAGCCACCATGTGGTTGTTGGGATTTGAACTCAGGACCTCTGGAGGAGCAGTCAGTGCTCTTAACCACTGAGCCATCTCTCCAGCCCTTGTTTAATTTTGAGAAAGTATATCACTACATAGCGCTGGCAGGCCAGGAACTTGCTAGGTAGACCAGGCTGTACCTTGAACTCACAGGTAGCTGTCTGCCTGTAGCTCCCAAGTACTGAGATTAAAGGCAGAGCCACCACACAGAGCTTCAGATACCCTCTTCTTGCTACCCCATTGACACGGCTGCTATTGCCACACCTCCCTTTCTTCCTGTTGTCTGCTCAGCGGACTCTACCTATAACTCAAACCAGCAAGACCCCAGTTTGGAGGGGGGTTTGGGCAGGAAGTCCCGCCCCTAGATAAGGAACTGTTGGGCAATTGATAGTTGCTAGGAGAAGGGAGCGGAGGGTTTTGTTTTGTCTTTAAGAATGTAGCCCCTGGTAAGCGGACCATGTTCCACTGGAAGGCCATAAAATCTGTGAATATATGGGCAGCACAAATTTGACTTTCGGTGTGTTTAGAAAAAAGAAAACAGAAGACAGGAAGTTGGGTGGGGTGGGAGGCAGCGGTGGATCTGGAGAAAGTGGAGGAGGAATGTGATCAAGATCAAAACACATTGTATGAAAGAAACTCATAAAAATGAAGAGGAAAAGATCAGAACTGAGCAAGCAACGAACACCAGAGAGACGCCTTTAATGGCCATGACACTGCAGTACCAGGGGCAACGCAGGAAACTGCCTTTCTCCGACACACATAGCCTATTCGTATAGATGGAGAAGAACAATGGCTCAGAGAGTCTTGGCAAGGGCATCTTTAACAAATGGGGCAGGCCTTCATTCAAACTCTGTATCAGTCAAGAGCCTTCTGCTGGGTTGCCAGGGGAAGCACTGACCCTCAGGTCTGGGTAGAAATGGCTGCAGGGTCATGCAGGGTTCACTGAGGCTGTGCCAGCAGAAATCCAGGGGCAGGGTGTTGAAGTGGGTGTGGCTGGACTGAGCTTCAGGAGACAGAGCTGGGCTTCCACGGCAAGAAGCTGCAGTTGCCATGGGATTTCCTGAAGGGCCCTGCATAGTCAGAGCAGCAGCCTGCTGGCTATTTGGCAGATAACATTGGGGACACCAAGGAAGAGTCTAACAGCCAGCAAGTTAGTGAGTCAACGTCCCTCTGACTCTCAACATTCTCAGCTTAAAATAAAATATACCACCTGAGAAAGGATGGTTACAACAAAGGCTAACTATTGGTCTATCAATAAATAGTATTTGATAGTGATTTGTCAATGCTTAGTTCCTGACCAGGTGCCTTAGTGAGTGATAAGTCCCCCTAACCTAGCTTGTCTTCTACTCTCTTTAATTCCTGTGTCTCCAACAGAGCTACAGAGACAAGGAAGGAGCAGCCACACTGGGGGCCACAGGAGGGCCCTCGGTGATGTCCATGGCTGCCCTGGACCCCACATTGAGCACAAGTCACCCATTCTATGATGTGGCCAGACATGGCATCCTGCAGGTGGCAGGTAGGTTAACTATCTGGTTGGCCCTCAAGATTGATCGATATAGTCTTTAGGGGCTTGCAAGGCAGTGGGCTATCACGGGCTGCCTCTCTGTAGCTGGGCTACCGAAATGAAGAACATAATGAGAACAAGAGGACCCACCAGCGTTCCCAGACAGCAACAACATCGGGCATCTGTGTCCCGAGTGCTGTCTTGAGTTGCTCAGGGTAGTTCCCCACCTTCTTAAGTGGATGACATCATTAAGTAAGGACACCGTGCTGTTTCAGCCGCTACAACAGACATCCGTAAAAACTCATATGACAAGCAGCCTGCTCTGGCAGGGTGTCAGGGGCCAGGACAACATTCTGCTACATAGAATTTAGGCCTGCGGACCTCTCAGCATGCACTTAGAGCCTGACTCTAAGTCCGCTGCACTAGCTGTCATCGTTGGCTCTTCCTTCTAAGGAGCTAGGATCCCATCGAGGTAGTGAACAAGAAGAAGTTCTGTCCTCATTATAATTGAAGACCCCAGAAACAGGAGTAAAGAATGTTCTGGCACTTGCTGAGTGTAAGAGGGATCATAAAATGTCTGGAACCAATGGCACTTGGCTGTTTGAAGCTTTTAGTGTCCTTTTTTAGAAAGCTTTAGACTTAAGAAGGAGAGATGCTAGATCAAACATGGAGGACATGGATCCACATATCAACCAAAGAAAGGAAAGAAATGGTCACTTAAAAAAGGGTTTATTTATTTTATGTATGTGAGTACACTGTCACTGTCTTCAGACACCTCAGAAGAGGGTATCAGATCCCATTACAGATGGTTGTGAGCCACCATGTGGTTGCTGGGAATTGAACTCAGAACCTCTGGAAGAGAAGTCAGTGCTCTTAACTGCTGAGGCCATCTCTCCAGACCCTGGAAATGGTCACTTTTACTAAAATTAAAATATTAAAATTTTTTCTATTTAATACTTCTTTTAAAAAAATATTTATTTTATTTCAAGGCATTGATGTCTTTTCCATGCTCCTAACAGCTGAGCCATCTCTCCAGACCCCTATTTAATGCTTCTTATTTGGCAAATATTTATAAGTAAAATCCTTTAGTGCAGTTTTAGTCTCAGCATGTGGGAGACAGAGGCAGGCAGATCTCTGTGAGTTCCAGGGCAACTGAGTCTACAGAGTGAGTTCCAGGGCAGCCAGGGCTACATAAAAAAAAAAAAACCCTACCCACCCCCCACCCCCAAAAAGCCAAAAAAACCATAAAACAAACAAACAAAAAGCAATAAAAGAACACCACGTTTATCTTTCATTGTGTGTTTGTAAGTATTTTGCTTACTTGTATATCTGTGTACCACATATGGGCCTGGTACTCTCAAAGGCCAGAAGGGGTGTTGGATCCCCTGGAACTGGAGTCATAGATGATTGTGAGACCCTATATAGAGTCAAACCCAGGTGTTCTGCAAGATGGCTCTTAACCTGAGCCATATCTCCAGCCCCAGAACCCATGTGGTTTTTTTTTTTTAAAGCTTTTCAACACTTTGTGTGTGTGTGTGTGTGTGTATATGTGTGCATGCATGTGTATGTCATACACACGTGTATGTATGGTATGTCTGTGTGCGTATATGTGTACACGTATGTACAAGTGCACACATATGTGCTTGTGTGTGCACATGTATATATGGGTGTGTGCATTTTGAGACAGGGTCCTCTGACTGAATTCAGAGCTTACTGATTGACTAGACTGGTCAGCCAGCCTGCTCTGGGGATCCACCTGTCTCTGCTTCCTCAGAGTTAGGATGACAGACACTTGCCATCATACGAAGCTTAGATTCTGAGTAATAACATTAGAGTATTGCTAAGTTTAGAGACTTGAAAATTTAGGAACCAGGAACTCTGCATGTGGCCAACCTGCACACATGTCCCTTGGACACTTGAAAAGCATGTGTGCTTTCACTGTTGGGTGTGATGTTGTGTCTTTCAGTGAGGTTAGGTTGGTTAGTGATGTCATTCAAAATTTCTGCATCGTTTTCCTGCTCTGTGTCTACCTACCACAGGAATTTCTAAAGCTCTGAAAATTGGACTTAGTTTAAAAATAAAAGGTGGACATTTTTCCCTTTGATTCTGTCCATCTTTGCTCCTGGGTTTTCTGTTTTTCTGTCTTAATTTTATTTATTATTATTGTCGGGCTGTGTGCATGCTGCAGTGTGTGCACAAGATCAGAGGACAACTTTATGGAATTGATTCTCTCCTCTTTATGTGGGCTCTGGGATTCGAACTCATATCATCAGGCTTGCACACGAACTCGTACCTGCTGTGCCATGTTCCTGGCCCAGAAGAAAGAGCAGCAATCCAACCCTTCTGCTGCCGAATCGTTTTTAAAAACGACTGGACCATAGCCCAGCTGGACCAGGAGCTGGCTGTGGCTGGGGATGACCTTAAACCTCTGATGCTCCTGCTCCAGAGCCTCTGGAGCAGCCAAGATGACTGTCCCGTATCCACCACCCCAAGTGAAGGAGGTGCTGGGGAGGTGAACCCAGGGTCTTTGGTGCACTAGGGGGGTACTCTACCTACTAAGCCACATACCAGGCTTATTCTGTTTTTGAGATAGGGTCTCACTATGCTAGCCTCCACCTGAGTGTCTCTCTGCCTCAGCTGCTTGAGTGCTGATTGTCCGTGCGTACCCATCCTGGTCCCTGCCCCGTGTGTGAGGTTTTGTGATGAGTGTGTATATTCGGGGCTGTTCTGTCTGCATGATGTGCTGTTAGTAAGTCCCTTTACACCTTCTAATACTTGTCTCTTTTGTTTGGTTGTTTTTGAGGTGGGATCTCACGTAGCTCAGGCTGGCCACAAACTTACTAGACAGCCAGTATGACCTCAAACTCCTTCTCTTTCTGCTTCTTCCAGATGCTGGGATCACAGGCACGCACCTCCACACCTATCTCTGCCTTGCCTTAGAGTGTGATCTTCCTGACCGAGGCCCTCACATAGCTGTCTCATTCTGGGAGCTGGCAGATTTGCCTCTCCATTCTTTCTCTTTCCACCTGAGGGTCCACATACACCTCTACAGAACATGTCCAGGGACTTCTAGAGATGGAGACAGAATGGGAAGCCCATTCTCAGGTCCTTGTAGGGTACACTGAGGAGTCTACATTTGGCCACAACTGACTTTGTGATTGACAGTTATCTTTTTTGCAGAGGAGGAGAGTGCTAATGGTAAGAGTGTGTAAGTGTGTGTCCATGTGTGTGTGTATCTATGTGTATGTGTATGTATGTGTGTGGTGTGTGTGTTCCACATGTGTGTGTCCCTCTCTGTGTATGTGTGCATGTGAGTGCAGGTGCCCACGGGCTAAAGGCATCAGATACCCTGGAACTGAAGTTACAGGTGGTTGTGAGCTATCCTACATGAATGCTAGGAGCCGAACTTGGGTTCTCTGCAAGAACAGTAAAGGGTCTTAACCATTAAGCCTTCTCCAGCCCAAGAGATGGTTTTAAAAGTGTTAAGCTGGAGGCTGAGCTGAGCTTCTGGACTGAGGATGGGGTCCTTATAGCGTGGGTAAGATCTCTGATGTGTAGAATCGACACTTTAAGAGAAGTGACTTGTCTTTTTTGGCCTCTGTCCCACCTGCTCTGCTGGCAGATGCCCCAGAGCTGGCTTCATTCACCGAAGGATATCCCTGTGGTTTCTTATGGGTCCTTCCATGTTGCTAAGGGGCTGCCCTAGTCTGATTTCTGTTGCTCTGATAAATACCGTGGCCAAAAGCAGCATGAGGAGGACAGGGCTTACTGTATCTTATAGGTTAGATTCAATGATGCAGAGAAGTCAGGGCAAGAACCTGGAAGCGGGAACTGGAGCCGAGGCCATGGAGGAGCACTGCTTGGTCCTTCTGTGCATTTAGTCTGATCAACATAGTGTCATCAGTAAGTGGACCAGTATGGTATTTTGTGGAAGAGATGGCACAGGACTGGAGAGTGAATGTACCCTTGTGGTATAACTGTACAAGTGTGAGAACAAAGAGCTCCTGGAGGTCCTTGTGACATTTTCTAGATCGGTAGCTGCATACCGTGTACCAGGATATATGTTAATCTGCACAATCAAGGACACTATGTCTGGAATGGAAGTCACTACTTGGTTAAATTCCAATAGTCAGCTGTCATTCTCTGTGGTCTGTCTTCTGCACTGGCCAGGTAGGAGGGTTCAAAGGAGATGACATGGGAGCCACCACCACCCCTACACCTTCCAATTTCTTGATGGTGGCACTAATTTCTGTAATTCCTCCTGGGAAACAATATTGTCTTTGGTTTACTAATTTCTTTGATCAAGGCAACTCCAATGGCCTTCATTTAGCCTTTCCTACCCTCACTCCGTAGATCAGGGAGCCAATGTGGGAATTCTGCCAACTTCTAAGTATATCTATCCCTTCCTACCCTCACTCCGTAGATCAGGGAGCCAATGTGGGAATTCTGCCAACTTCTAAGTATATCTATCCCAGTTGTATATTCTAGAACTGGGGAAATGACCACAGGATGAATTTGGAGACCCACTGGACCTATTATTGAATAGGGCTTTAGCCAAAACTCCATTGATCACTTGACTTTCATATGCCTTTACTTTAACGGGAAGGCTTATTTGGGGGAAGAATTTTTAAAAACCAGTTTCCTAGGAGTGTTTGGAAGGAAAGGGATAGGAAGAGAAACTCTCTCTCTCTCTCTCTCTCTCTCTCTCTCTGTGCTGTGTGTGTGTGTGTGTGTGTGTGTGTGTGTGTGTGTTATGGGGTTTCTCCTGCCCCTGAATGTAGAAACCTCTGTTTGGAGCACTAGGGGACAGCTGTCTTGTGCCTCCTGGGCTGGGCCAAGGCACCTTATCCCCAGCCTGCAGGAGTAGCGTCTCCTCCTGGCTTCTCCTGAGCTGAGGCATTGCAGCCAGCAATGAACACTGACTAAGTGATCTTGAGATCAGGCAAAGGGAGGAGGAGGAAGAGGCCACCAGAGGAGCCTGGAGATCACAGGTGGTGGCATGGGGCTGCAGGGGAGGGAGGATAGATACTCTCTGGTACAGGGAAGCAGAGGATGGTGGGAGACACAGATGGTGGCTGTTCTGTGGGACCTAGGCTTTGTGTGTGTGGAGAGGCCTTCAGACTGATGCTATAGTCCGATGAGTCTAATCTGACTTTGTGATGGACAGTTATCTTTTTTTGCTGAGGAGGAAAGTGCTGATGGCAGGGGTAGGTGAGTGTGTGTCCATGTGCGTGTGTCTGTGTGTATGTATGTGTATGTTGTGTGGGTGTGTGTGTCCACATGTGTGTGTGTCTCCCTCTCTGTGTATGTGTGTGTGTGTGTGTGAGTATTTGCATGTGAGTCGAGAAATGCCCCTTGGGTTCTGACCTTGCTGGGCCAAGTTAACTTTCTCTTGTGCCATTTAATCTTGATGTCTTTTGGAGTAGCCATACTGTGACTCAGAACTTTACCTGAGGGATTGGTGGCCCTCGGACATGGGCCACAGTTGGCATTGGTACCCAGTGGCCCAGGCCAGAGGGCCCAGTTTGGAAAAGTCGCTGTTTTCTGCTGGTGTGCCCAGAGCCCCTGCCAGACAGGGGAGGGGACTGTGGAGTGGTTAGAGCACAGATCTCTGAATAAGCAGGGGCCTGGTCACAGTTCTTAAGGAGAGGGAGATGAATGGATGCTGCATTTGCAAGCAGATTGTTCTGGAATCTTAAACACCAGCCAGGCTCTGGGGCTTCGCAGAGGCGGGACGATGCGATGCTACACATACCAAGCAGCTTTGCCAGCCACACAGGGGACTCAAAGCCCACCCATGCCCACACAGTGAGAGCATGTGATCCTGCTTTATTCTGGTTCAGTATCTTTCCAGGCGTGCATTCCTCCTGCTTGCATCACGTTTAGGAGAGCAGGGGAGGAGAAACCCTGAACATGGCTAGAAATACTTTTTAAAAACACAAGTGAGTTTAAGAGGGGTCTCCTTGTAGAAGGGGGCTTTTGTTTTCTTCCGGGTCCTGTCCTTCAAGCAAGCAAGCAAGCAAGCAAGCAAGCAAGCAAGCAAGCAAGCACTGATGATTAGAGCTACAGGGAAGGAGATGGGAAGCAGCCCTCAAGGGGCTGCAGGGCTCTCCTCAGTCTTCTCAGGGAAGAGCAGGGCTGTAGACATCCAGCTGCTGGATCCCTGGGATGAGGCCAGGCATAGGGAGAAGGAGGAAGAGGCCACCAGAGGAGCCTGGAGGTCACAGGTGGTGACACGGGGCTGCAGGGGAGGGAGGACAGAGGATCTCTGGTGCAGGGAAGCAGAGGATGGTGGGAGACACAGATGGTGGCTGTTCTGTGGAACCCAGACTTTGTGTTTGTGGAGAGAGCTGCAGACTGACGCTCAGGTTTAGTGAGCAGCAAGGGGCTGCCGCCATGTGTCCTGGCATAAACGAGACAGGATGTGGGATAGAGAAGACATACCGAGTTCTAAATAGACACACATGTGCCCTTCCTTCTGGGAGTCGAGATAGAGGTAACTAACCTGAGATTCAGTGTCCCCCTCAAGGAGGGGATAGGCTTAGCCATGTCACGGTGGCGTCTACATAGCTCTGGCCTTCGAATTTCTATACATCTTAAGATAAGTAACACAACAAATTGCATTATTTCTCTCCTTTGTCTATGCAAACTATCCATGGACCTATTTCCCTTCACCAAGCTCTGTTTCCTAAGACCCTCTGGAATACAGAGAAACTAAGATTATGGACCCAAGTGACAGGTAACGACACTAGGGCTCCTGGAACAGAGGGCCCCCATCCAATGAGCTTCTAACAGCAGATATTCAGTCTCATGGTTCTGGGGTTCAGAAGTGAGAACCCAGGGTGTGGCTGGGCTGGGCTGGTTACTCCTATAGGCTCTGAGGAAATCCACTCCAACCTTCCCAGCATCCTTTGTTCTTCCTGGGGTTCCTTTGTACCTGTTGGCCTTTGCCTATCCCTACACTGCCCACCTCCCCTGGCCCATGGCTGTGGTCTCTACTAAATCAGTTCTCTCCCGCCTCTTTGTTCTAAATCCAAGATGGCCCCATCTTGAACTTTAACCTAATTCAATCTGTGATGAGCCTGTTTGTAAATAAGGTCACATTTAGAGGCCCTATGAGTCGTGAGTTGGTTTTTGGGCATGGGAACAGTATTGAGCCCAAAGCCGCCTCCACAACACTTTCCCTAATGTCTATCCGAAATGTCCACTCAAGGGCGGCACTGCCTGCTGCAGCATGACACAAGTGCAATGACCAGCATGGTGGCTTCTCAACACGTCACTGCTGAACCCGAAGTGTGTGTAGAGACTACCCTGAGGTGCCCATGGCAGCCAGCAGCCCTCCATACACTGTGACCCCACAACACACCTGGCTTCTCAGTCCTGCCCTCTTGACGTGTGCATGGGGTGGTGTTTTCACAGATGTGGGGCACAGTGGGGGGGGGTCAGGGAGCAGCAGCTTGGTTAGGACAACAGGTGTGTTTGCAGGTCAGGGGACTCAGGAGGGGTGACATCTAGGGCTGGGGCAGGAGGATGCCTTCTATGAAATGAAAGCCAGATGTGGTAGCACATGCTTGCAATTCTAGTGCTTGGAGACCTAGGTAGGAGTCTCAGAGGTCCCAAGGGATGCAGCCCAGCACTGTCACCAGCAACCCAGGGACAACTTCTCCTTAGAACCTCTGCTATGGTAAAGCTAGGTCATTTTGTTTTGTTTTTTGACACAGTGACTATGTAGCTCTGGCTGCCCTAGAATTCATTCTGTAGACCAGGCTGGCCCCAAATTCACTAAGAATTAACAGGAAGGACAAAAAGGACCTCAGGTTGAGGGCCTCTCTCCCTTCCTCTGTCTTCTTTAGTTTTTCTTCTCATCCTGCCTCAGAAGGATGTCCCATTCCAGGCCAGCCTTGTTGCAATATAGGCCTTGTTGCAAAGAGGTGAGCTGAGATGGTTCAGTGAGTCAGGGTGCCTCCCGTCAAGGCTGAATTTGATCCTAGGTCCCACATTCGTGGAAGAAAAGAACCAAGTGCCCGCTGTCACATGTCACACACACACACACCATCACAAGTCACACACACACCAACTGTCACAAGTCACACACACACACTAACTGTCACAGTCACACACACACACACACACACACACACACACACACACACACACACACACACGGTGAGACGGTGAGAGAGACACAGAGCTATAAATGAAGGCCCTGGCAGCCAGGTCTCCTTTGCTTTTGAACCCTAGGGAGCTGGTCTCTTTCTTGTGTCCTGGTCCTCAGCACATGTCCCAGTTGCGCTCCCCTGTGTCCTGTGTTTTCTGTGATAAAGTGTAAGGGCAGAGCTGTGGGGGACACGAAGCCCCCAGGATCCAGCCCGCAGGAGCTGTGACCAGAGGCTGCTGGTCCTCGGCATGATATGACACTAGTCCCAACCCTAAGTCTTCCAGTGTGCACACTGGGTTCCATAGAGACAGAAGGAAGGTCCGCCCAGAGGGCTCACGGCCTGGGGAATAGCGTATGCAGCATTTGGGACCTCAGCAGTTACCTTCCCTCTGGAGAGAGGCCATGTGGTCTCTAGCTCACTAAGTGTCACTATATGCCTGGCATGAGCCTGGACTCGGGATGGGTCTTCAAGTCCATCTGACAGGGCTCCTGTCACCAAGGCTACCATGGCTGTCACCAGTACCAGTATGCCACCCAGTATGCTGGGGACAACTTGCTTCTTTCCTATCCAGCGGAGCTGTATGTACCTCTGTAAGCTGAAGACCTTCCCCTGTCCTGCATACAAGGTAGCCAGAAGCTTCTGATCTAGTGGCTGTTGCCAGTCCTCAGAACACGTTCGTCCCTAAGGCCTATTGCAGTCTCTTGTGCCAAGAGCTGATCACAGCACAGGGTGACTTGGCCTCCTGTATTGGATGTGTGGTCCTGTCCTCTTCAGGGACAACTGGTCCCTGACCCCTCTGGCTTTCTCCAAGACTCAGAGTTCTAGGAGAATACTAAGGGACACTTTTGTAAGAAGGAGGCAGCTATAGCCTGTACTTGAAGTCAAATGTGGCTAAAATTAAACCCACCCGTGGGACCTGCCACCCATGGGACCTGCCACCCGTGGGACCTGGCACTGGTGACCTAGCCTGGTTGCTCCAGTGTTCCATCTGTTAAATGGGAATGATGGACAGTTGGAAGATTTTCTCAGGAAATATGTATGTCACATACCTCCCCTAGGTGTGACCTGAGCCCCAGCCCTAGGCATCCCAGCCGTTGCTCAGTCTAGCCTCCTCTGGCCACCAGGACTTAGGACTGAGGAAGTCCAGCCCAGTGGCTGAAGGCTCACACCTTTGTTCCTCCAGGGGATGACCGCCAGGGGAGACGCATCTTCACTTTCAGCTGCTGCCGGTTGCCACCCTTGCATCAGCTCAACCACCAGCGTCTGCTCGAGTAAGTACTACTCTATTCTCTGCAGCACGCATCTGCCTCCCAGTGTGGTCATCTTGGTCTCCATTTCCAGTGCGGACGTAGAGAGACAGTGAGCTCAGGATCTCTAGAATCTACCTCATGGCTATCTGGGGGAGGCTCCCACCACCAGGGCCACCATGGCTTCACCGGCACCAGTAGAAGGGTGGCTGTTGGTGTGATTCCCTCTTAGCCAGCTGAGCTGTGGGCACTGACCTCTGAGGTGGGGGACAGTCCCTGTCCTGAGGGCATGGAGGCTCAGGCTGTCTAGAGAGCAGGAAGGTGTGTTTCTGGAAACACAGTAGATCAGCAAGATGCTTGAGGTGGGACCATAATGGTGGGGCGAGGGCAAGGCTGAAAGTTACATGGCCCTGAGTTCGAATCTCAGCCTTCCTTGAACAGTTTGCTGTGGCTGCCTTAATAAATGATGGTGAACTTAGTGGCATGAATAGAACTATATTCTATCCAGAACCCAGGTGTGCTTCAGACATGCTCCCTTAGTGCTCCCTCCAGAGGGAGAGCCGGTGGCTAGTTTCCTCTAGCTCCAAGTCCGGGGCAAATCCTTGAACCTCTCACCGGGACTGCATCGTATCCACTCTGCCTACATCTTCACACAGTCTTGTCTCTCTAAAGGTCTTCTCTGTGGACCTATGAAGGGGCCTGGGCCCGGGTTTGCATCTCTAAGACATCCCCCTGGAAGCCATCTTGGTCGGGTCCAGTATCCACCCATCTCTTAAGACCCCAGATTCATCCACAAGCACCTTTTTTCCCAAATGTGGGGTGATCACAGTTTCTGGGGCTTTACTGTGGCTGTCTTTGAGGAGGTGTCATGTCCCCTTGCTAGCTGTATGACCTTGGGTCAGTGAGGTAATACCTCACCTGAACCTCAGGCGTCACCTATGGGACATGGAGAGTCTCCACATGGTCCTGGATATGACCTGAGCATAGCCAGCTCCTGACCCCTGCTGACTGTGGTGGCTTCTGTTTCATGGACGTTAGTAAATCACGGTGTAGAGCTAACAACTGTCCTGAAGGAACCCTCTGTCTTGTGCCCTCCAGGTATCTGAAGTACACATTGGACCAGCATGTGGAGAATGACTATACTATCGTCTACTTTCACTATGGCCTCAGTAGCCAGAACAAACCATCCCTAGGCTGGCTCCAGAACGCATACAAGGAGTTTGACCGGAAGTGCGTACAAGGAAGACACAGGGTTGGGAGGCACACAGGGACTGAATGGGGGTGGGGCGGGGTCATGGGCTATGCAGTGGGTACAGACAGATACTAACACCTCATTTTAGTAATGGAGAGAGTCCATTTAGGAGAAGGCTACAGAATCCCAACACTTCTGTCCTATTGCTGGAGGCAGAAGTGTCTAAGGTAACTAGAAGATTAGCATCTGGGCAAAAGGCAGTGATTATTATGCTTGGGTTTTTGAGACAGGTTCTCACCGTGTAGCCCTGCCTGGCCTGGAACTCTCTATGGAGACCAAACCTCTGTCTCCTAAGGGCTAGGATTAAAGGAATGTGCCACCATACCTAGCAGACCACTGGTTTTTGAAGGGAGACAAAGTGAGAGGTCACATCTGCAGATAGAGGAGGCCACCTATACCCAACGTGAACAGCCATTCCCATGTATACTGAAGGACATCAGAGAACACAGCTGTCCCTGCGGAAGGATGGAGTACTTTCTGGCTTCCTGCTCTCTTACCGTGGGTCAGCGGTGCTAGGTAGAGGTTGGAGGGAGAGACAGCTGCTGGTCTTCAGATGGAAGGAGCTGAACTCTCCTGCTTTTTTCCCACTCTTGGCCAGATATGGTCTGGCATGCTTGCTATCCCAGCACTCTAGAGACGAAGGTGGGAGGACTAGAGTTCAAGGCCATCCTAGGCTATGTGAAGTTGAGGACAGCCTGGGCTATATTTGGCCATGTTTCAAGAATAAAACTCAATTTAATAAAGATTTTCCCACTCTCTAGGGAAAGGAGATGGGGGCAGGGAGTAGAAATTTTTATCTTGGCTCCATAGAAACAAAACAAGTGGGTGCTTTAGGCATCGAAACAATCCAAGACTGATAGGTAGAGAAAAAGAACTGGCTGTCCCTAGAGACCTGCACCTGGGATTCTGGCTCTGATCTGTTCTGGGAGAGCATGCCTGTGCCATGCTCTGGAGGAACCCCACTGGCCTCCTTGTTATCTCCCTCCAAGTCAGGCCACACCTGCTAAGCCTCCACTCCTTACACATCCTGATTCCAGGAGTGCTTGCCCTGTTTGAGGCTTCTCATGAGAGCAGCTCCCTCTTCTTCGGTGGGTGTGGAGTAGCTCCAGGCTCTCTCACCTTGTGGCCAGAGCTTTGTCGATGTGATTCAAATGATGCTCCAGTCACAGGGCCTCAGCATCAGATCCCCAGATGCCACTGGTGGCCTTGAACTTTTGGCTTCGTGATCTCTGCTGAGGGGCTGGGTGCAATGGGGCACTGGCCAGCACTGACATGTAGGACATGTCCTCCCCTCCCCTCCCCTCCCCTCCCTCCCCTCCTCTCCCCTCCCCTCCTCTCCCCTCCCCTCCCTCCCCTCCTCTCGCTTACATCAACTGGGGCACATGACTTGGTGTGTTATTTAGTGGTATACATGTAAGAAATAAGTAAGTGAAGGAGGAGGAAAGAACAGACTCAGTTCAGAATGACAAGAGCAGACCTTGCTGGCCTGAGCTTGCTAGTCTGAGATGTTAGTGTCCTCGTGCCTTGTGGCTTGGAACCGAGGGTACAGGAAAACACTGTACAGGATCTGAGAATCAGTTTTTGCGACTGATTAGGGCTCTGGGTAGGCTTAATAGCTTTCATTCTGAAAGTGCCAACTAGGCCTTCCTGGTTTAGGGCTGTGCTCCATGCCCTTGTCCACCCATCTTCTGCACCTGTGAGAATATCCTTAGCCACGGGCTCCACCTCACTCATATGCAGTGTAAACGATGCAGTGGGCAAGTCAAGGCAGAGGGATCAGAGCACTCGTGTGTGTGTGTGTGTGTGTGTGTGTGTGTGTGTGTGTGTGTATGCGTGAGTGCTCAAGCCAGAGGTCAATCTCAACTGTCATTCCTTCTTAGGCACCATCTGCCCTGTTTGTTGAGACAGAGTCTATCTTGTTTAGAACTTGCCCAGTAGGCTGACTGACCACAGATCCTCCTGTCTCTGCCTCCCCGGCACATATTTCAAGCACCTGCCTCCACACCCCAGCTTTTCTTACGTGGGTTCTGGGGTACCCCAGGCACTTTACCAGCTGAGCCATCTCCCCATTTCCTTCTCCTTCTGGTTTTGTTTCGCAATAGGGTCTCACTGTGTATCCCTGGCTGGCCTGGCACTCTCTACGTAGACAAGCTGGCCTCGAACTCACAGAGCTCTACCTGGTTCTGGCTCTCAAATCCTGGGGTTAAAGGTGTGTTTCCTTCAACTCAGCTCCTTCCAGGTTTTAATCCGTGTCCTTTAGTTGAGCTTGCTGAGAAATGGATTTTCTGAGGCTCGGGCCTGCTGTGCCGTCTTTCAGTTGTGGGGTGTGGCGGAGTTGGGGGACTTGAAATCACCTCACCTTTCCCTCCTCAGGTACAAGAAGAATCTGAAGGCGCTGTATGTCGTGCATCCCACCAGCCTCATCAAAGCACTGTGGAGCATCTTCAAGCCTCTCATCAGGTGAGCATGCACCCTGTGGACCCTCAGACACCATCTCTGGGGTGCACTTCTGTCAGAGGGCTCCATGCAAGTCTGCCTCTGAGGCATCTATAGGATATCATGAGGGGTCACATGACGGCCCAGGCCGTGCACTGAGGCTCTCTGAGATTGTGGACAGGAATGCTGACCCATGACATTGATGTCACAGCTAGTATTTTAAATACACGTGACCCGAACGCCCACTTTCTGCATCTGTATCTTGGTTCCCAAGGTCACTGCCCAGTTCACAAAGTCCAGGAAGGGCTCCGGTTTACACAGCAGGGTAACTGTAAATGCAGAGGCTGGGACCCAGGCACATGGGCTCTCACTCTTGGGGAATGACCGGGGACAGCCTGTCCCCTGCAGCTGCGTATGATATAGCGAGGAAGCCATGCTCAGTGCCCACGTGTTCTCGTAAAGCTGGTCTTGTGGTGTGTGAAACTCCACAACAGACCTCAGTGACTGGTCTCCACGCCCTCTGGGTGCAAACAGATCACCCTGTGAGGCGCTGTCTCTATCTGCCGGTATAAACTGTGTGACTGGCCCATGGCCATGTTTCAGACTTCCTCTCCGGAGCAGGAGAAAGCACAGACTTTTTCTGGAAGCTCAGGATGGGTATCCCAAGCCCATGGGCTAGCCTTTTACTCCCTGTTTGCATTTGAGTAAACAGCCCAGAAATGTGGGGACTTCTGTCAACTCTTTCCAAGTCAGGACTCTTTGTCACTGGACAGTGATTTCTCTGACAGTATCAGGAAGACCTCCAGGGGACTGTAAGGCCTGGTTCTTCCAGGACACAAGCATCAGGCACAAATTGCCCCGGACACATGGTGATTGGTTGAGCTTCATTCAGGAAAGCCCAGTATTTGCACAGGGCAGGTTGAATACACTCAGGTGAGGGAACACATTCAGAGAGGAAGTGGCAGCGTCCTTCCTGGTCAACCAGGAGGACTCAGGAGGGTTTTCAAGAGGAGCATTCTAGTGCAGGGAGGGAACACACATAATGGGTGGACACCCTTTGCTGGACATGGCCC
The DNA here is from genome assembly GCA_021653895.1 of Mastomys natalensis. Taxonomy (NCBI): domain Eukaryota; kingdom Metazoa; phylum Chordata; class Mammalia; order Rodentia; family Muridae; genus Mastomys; species Mastomys natalensis. Next base: position 1,436,627 of record JAJTUV010000102.1, read on the forward strand.
TCGAAACCTTTTGCTGCCTCCTCCCCCATCATACCCCCCATTTGTTGATATTTACCTACAGTGGCTCAGAAGTCTACAGCCAAGAGGGACATTCATGTTGTGCCCTGTGTGTAGGTGAGAAAGCAGGACAGAGACAGGGCTGGACATCACATCTTTTCTCCCCACTCCGCTCTGACTTCAGCAGCCCAGCCCACCGACTGCATGGAAAGCTCCCATCCTCCGTGTCCCCACCTCCTACCTGCCTCCTTGAGGGCTCAGCCGTGTGTCTTACCATGCTGAGTTCTCAAGTCTCCATCACTCAGACACAGCCACACTGTTGATAATCAGACCCCTCTTCACTGGACACGAGTGACTCTAAAGGTCATTCAGGTCCCAGAGCCTGCAAATCTGTCACATTCCACAGCACAGGGTTATGCAAATGAGATTAATACTGACGAGGTCGCAAACAGAAGACAACGTGGAATGTTCTGGGCTCTCAAGGTGAACAATGGAGTCCTTAATGGATAGCCTTTCCCAGCAATGTCGGGAAAGAAGCTCAAAGGTGCCGCACTGCTGGCTTTGAGGATGGAAGCAGGAGTCCCACCTCAAGGGTCACAAGCACCTTTAAGAACTAGAAGAATTAAGGGGGCCACAGCCCTGCTAGCCCACGGTCTTTCCCACTGACCTGGACCCAAGGAAGGGATGCTGGTGCCATTTTAAACTATTTCTTTTGCCCTAGGTTCCTGACAGCTGCCTGGGGACCACCCATCTAAATCCTAGGACCCCAGAACCCCACTAGTACATGCTCTTGAATGTCTGCCTGCATTGATGTGTGTGTTTACACTACACATTCATATTGTTGTGTATGTTCCTTTACATTTACACAAGTACATACACACACACACACACACACACACACACACACACACTCCATCAGTGGCTCCTGGAAAGTGCTGCTACCCTGCCTCACCTCAAGCCCCATCTCATACTGCAGCTGGCCTACAGCTCAATGTGCCTTCCCCACAGCCCTCATGTTCTATGGAATGTGGCATGCACCGCCGTGCCTGGTTTACTCTAGAATGTCTTTAACTCTCCTTTAGGGATTGAATCATCTCTTCATCTTATGCTATACACACCGAACCATCTTTTGTAGGCAGCCATGTCCTCTCTACTTCTAAACGGGGGGGGGGGAATGAGGGGTCAGTGCTCAGAGAGGCCATACAGCTTCCACAGTTGTGCCAGGGAAATGTTAGTGATTCCCCCCAAAACAGACAGGAGCCGTTCTGATGCAACTCACAGCAGGACCTTTATTCTATTCGAGCTAGCTCACCCCCCCCCCACCATACCACTGTCACACAGGATGGTTTTGGTCAGGGAGGGGGCTTCAAATGTCTATTGGGGCAAGGCTTTATAGTAAGCAGCAAGCAGGGAGTACTTGTGCAAGCATCTAATTGGAAAGCCACTGTGGCCTTTATCGTGACTGGCTGATGCTGGGAGTCATATCATAAACTTAATTTCTGTTCCCCTCTGTGTTGGTGGTCATTAGGCAAGGGATGGGCTTGTAACCTGGGGTGCAGGCTTGTTGGAGGAGTAACCTGGAGCCACTGTTGAGGGTGTAACCTGGAAACGCTAGTCTTGTTGAGAATTAGCCTAGAGACTGGAGTGAGGCTCAGGTTTTGTTGGGGGTCAACTTGGAAGCTAATGCTAGGTACCAGCCTGTTGTTAGTTTGAACCTGAGTTCAAACTTAGGTCAGGTTCTCTAAAATGAAGTCTGAATTTAAAAGATTTGGCCTCTCAACACAGCTTGTGAAGGACTCCGGCCTGGGACCTAACAACAGAACGAAACCAGAACACAGGATGAAGTGTGTACTCACGCAGACTTGAGTAGGATCCTGAATTATTGTCCTGACTCAGTCTCTTCCGGCAGCTGTGGGTGTGGCACAAATCTTGTCTCATGCCTAAGCCCCACCCCCCACCAGGGTAACAGCCCAGACAGGTCATATCTACTTACCCTCACTAATCCTAGAGTCCAGTGGGTGCCTGGCTTACAGAAATCATGAGACAGCTACAGAGAGAAAGGTGGTGTGTGGCTCCTGAGTGGACAGGAGTGACATGGAAGGTTCCCAGAGTGCTGAAGGAGATGTCACTGTCTAGAAAGTTCCACAGGACAGCTAAGTCCTTAGTAGGCTCAGCGGGCTCTTCCTGTCCACACACAAACAAAAAAACATTAATAGCACTTCATACCCCAGAGGAAACTTTAATGTCCCAGAGCAGAGGCCAAACTGTCCCCAAGTTGTCTGTTATCTGAATGGATAGGAGGTGAGGACATCCCACAAGACCTGTCTCAACCCCTTCCTCGGGGTCCAGGGCCCGCAGTCTTCCACAGCTGAGATCCCTGGCAGTACCCTTGCAATCCGTGAAAGCTACCTTGTTTGTGGCTGGAATCTGGACTCTACGTCTGATCCACTCTTGTCCACAAGAGGGAGCCAGTGCACCGGCCTTGACCTCCCTTAGAGCGTGGGACGTGGTTAGGCTCAGAATTCTACTCTGCTCACATGGGTGTTCCATCTATCAGATCCCTGTGGTCTTGTTTTGTTCGGGCAGCGGTAAGTTGGATAATCTTAATTTCACATTATCTACAATGTGGAGAACACACAGGTTGTTCTAACTGCAGCGAAGTCTGCCTTTGCCTTTTCTGCAAAATTCTGAAGAATGACCCAAGTTGAGAGTCTGTATCAGTGGGACCCAGGCCTTGGCAGGTCAAGTGCCTTGTCCAGGATCCCAGGGAGAGAAGGCTGGTAGACGCTGTTCTGTCTCCAGTGACCTTCTGAGACACCCCTGACGATTTCCCAAGGTCCCTACCTTTGGTCTCTCAGGGAGAGGAGATGGCCCAACACAAAATCATCACTCACCTCAGACCATAGTGACTCCAGACTTGCAGGCTCGGTCCACTGGTCCTCTGAGCTGGCATGTAGTTATGGTCAGTATCGAGAATCCCATGGGAGAGGGGCCTCTGGGGGTGTCTGTGAGGGGTTGTCCTATTAATTGAAGTGGGAAGACCTGCACCCTATGGGCGGGACCATTCCCTAGGCAGTAGATCCTGGGTTGTATAAAGGGAGAGGGGAACTGAGCATACATGTGCACATTCTCTGCTGGCCTGGATATAAGGTGACCCGCTGCTTCGAGCAACTCCTACCTTGACGTCACTGCCATGATGGAGTATGACTTGAATTTTGAGCTGAAATAAGCCTTTCCCCCTTAAGTTGTCTTTGTCTGAGTATTTTATCACAGCAACAGAAAAAGAAACTAAGACACATACATCCGCTCCACATAGAAAGGAGCCCCTGTGCTGTGTGCTCTATGTAAATTCACAGCCAGTTCAAAGTGGAGGCATAATTATTTTATACAGGTGAACCTTTAGGGCCTTTGCTGTATTCTGGGTCTCAGTGCATGCCCTGTCTTTTGTTTGTTTGTTGGGGGTGGGGTGGGGTAGTTTCAAGACGAAGTTTGTCTGTGTAACAGTCTGGTTGTCTTGGCACTCTGTAGAGCAGGCTGGTCTTGAACTTACAGAGAACCACTTTCCCCTGCCTTCTGAGTGCTGGGATTAAAGACATGCCCCTCAACGTTTATTCTCTTGCTTCTCCTTCCTCAGTCACAAGTTTGGGAAAAAAGTCACCTACTGTAGCAACCTGCGTGAGCTCCGAGAACACCTCCAGTGCGACCAGCTGCTCATCCCCCCGGAAGTAGTGCGGTGAGGGTCCGCCCGCCTCCCCCAGCCCCTTCCCCCCCGCCCCACCCCCCCGCATGGCTCTGGGGTCCTGTATCCTCGCACATGAGGGAGAGTGAGCCACGAAGGCTGCATATAGTGCAAGTACAAACTGATTAAAAACACATCCAGGCACGGGTTTGCCGTTCTGCTTCTGAGCCGGATATGAAAGGGGTTCCCTGGTGTGCCGGTGAGCCGTGTGTGGAATGAAATGTTCCAGGAGTGGCAGGCGCTGGGGCTCGGGAAGACAGCTAGCAGCGTTCCATTCAGCTCCTGCTGAATGCCTCACTGAGTGTCTGGCAAGCCGGAACGCAGGGTCCATGAGCAGACACCCCCTGACTTCAGGCATTGGGTGCCAGGCAGGATGAGGCTCCCGAGCGAGCCTCGTCTTCACTTCTCTCTGAGGATGCAGCACCCTGCCCAGGATGCCTGAAACTTACAGAGATAGGACATGTGGGTTTCCTAGCGATGCTGATGGGGCTTAGTCTCCACATAGCACTTGGAGATGACTTCCATGGCTAAAAGGCTGTCCCTCTGTGAGGTGACACTCTCCTGTTGTGTCCATAGGTATGACGAGAAGCTGCAAAACCTGCACAAAGGCCAGCCGCCCCCGCCCACCAAGACGCCACCACCTCGGCCGCCCTGCCCACCCAGCAGTTTGGCGTCAGCCTGCAATAGTAAGTAAAGGATAGATACTCCGTTCTCCTGAGCAGTGGGGGCCCTCTCTGTCCAGGGAAGTTGCCCCAGGCCTCTGCCTCCTGCCTACAGGAGTGATAAAGGGCCAAGTCCCCTCTGAGGCTGAGTGCCACTATTCCACGTGTGCCTAGGCAGAGGACAAGAGCTTCTTGGTCACCCTTCAGGTCTGGCTTCCTGCTCTTTGGGCCTCTCCTGTCATCTTCCAAGTGAACATGCTCATGGGACTTTGATCTTTGGTGGGTCTGTCATTTCCTACCTGTTTACTAGGCCAGCTTCCATCCCCATGCATCTTGGGCCCCTCCTCCAGAAGCCTTCCCCGTACCCCATCACACAGCACCCCCAGCTACTCCCAATCCAAGTTCCTCAACCTCTGGGTCATGAGTTTGTCCCTCCTTGGGGATCTTATGCCCAGGTAGTAGACCTGGCCAACATAAATCCAAGGCAATGTTTTAGCCTAAAGTAGCTAAAGCTGCCAGGCCACCCACAGCACACTGAGGAAGAGCTGGGTACTTAATCACTTTGTGTTAGAAACTTGCACGAGGTTTGATATCCACTTAAAGCTATGGCCACTGTTAAGGCCCATGAGGAGCTGGGAACCCTGGAAGAGTTTAAGGGAAATTTGTTGGGGATTTAAGTTTGTCCCTGTCCTTCCTGGGCTACCAGGACAGGATTCCTCATGTCCTCATGTGGGCTCTGGGATAAGACCCGTCCAAATTCTCTCACAGTCTGCAGTGCATGTGTAGAAAACAAAATATGCCCAGTGGATGTCACATCCTAACCCCCAGTACCTGTGGCTGCAACTGGCTTGCAGGAAGAACTTTGCAGACATGAGCAGTGTCTTGAGATGGGGGCTATCTGGGACACCTTGGTGAGCCCAGGTTAGCCCCTTAGGGTTGTATAAGCAAGAATCTGTGAAGCTGCAAAAGTAAGCAGTATATCCAGGAGCCTCCAGGTACCAGCCCCACACCTATTCTAGACTTGCGCTGTAAGGTAATTCGGGGTGTTGTTTTTAAGCTAATTAGTTTTAAGCTAATTAGTCATCACAGCCATGGGGAAGCAGCTTGAGGTGGTGAGGAGGCTGTCGCATGGTTCTGTACCTGTCAGCTAGGGAGGTGCGATAAAGCGGTGTTCCCTGAGAGGATTGAGCAGGATGCGTCTGCAGGGCAGGAGGAGCATCCTGGGATATCACAAAGAGCAGTGTTCCGTGTGTCTCCCCGGATCCGTGCTGTCTGATGGAGCTTTCTGTTGTGACGGGCGTGGTCTGCTGGACCAACTCCAGGTTGAGTGAGCACATGGCTACTTCCTATCCTAACAGCTTGAGTAGCACCAGTGCCTGCTCCTACTGGGTCACACAGTACCTCCCTACCCAACCACACGTTCTCAGAGAGAAAATGCAGTATATGGTGAAATAGTTTGCCCCCGAAACTAGAACACAAACTTGCCCCTAAAGAGTGCATTCCTTTTCATGGATTATGAAAGTTTGTTGCCGTCACTCCCTGGTGGTCCACACATCATAGAGGCTCCCTACAGCGGTCCCAAAGGCAGGAGAGAGCAGGTGCCTGCAGTAACTGCAATCCCCTCTAGGGGATGCTGCTGAGAGCTCATCGCTGGGACACCAGGTCATCAGGAGACAGTTTTCACAATGTTTCTGAGGCCTCTCTGCGCCTTTCCTGTCTCTATGGTTCTGCTGCCAATGTCCCTAGTGGTTCTTCCATTCAGAGCTCCTACTAAGGGCTCCCACTAAAGGCTCCAGCCATGCTCTCTGATGGTCCATCATACACTGCAGAGCTATCTCGGTTTTCTAAAACAGGGCTAGGAGTGCTTGTCACTAAGCCAGAGCAGACTATATTTCACCATATACTGTGATGTGCCATGAGCCTGTGACGCAGAGACATATCTGGGGCTCACTGGGCTCACTAGCTAGTTGGCCTAACCTAATCAACACCTGCTGGGCCAGTGAAGAACGACACCCAGGTTGTCCTTAAGTTGCACCTCATACTCACAAGCACACATAGGCACACACTTGAAAACAGAACACAAGAATGGCGTGCAGATTCATACATTGTGTGTGCGCCTGAGCACCGTGATTGGGAACCTGTTGGTGGCTGTCATTGGTCTTGCAGCTCTACTGTGTGGCTGAGTTTGTGGGGGAAGACTTGGTTTTTGTTTTATGTGTGTGGGTGTTTTGCCTGTATGTGTGTCTGTGCACTGTGTATGAGCCTGTTTCCCTCAGAGGCCAGAAGAGCATCAGATAGCCTGTAACCAGAGTTACAGATGGCTATGAGATGCCATGTAGGTGCTGGGAATCAAACCTGTGTCCTCTACAAGAATAGAGTGCTTGTAACTGCTGAGCCATCTCTACAGCCCCCCAAGAGGGGGCTATTTTTGTTCACCTCAGATGGGAGAGACTGACAGACTAAGGAGGGGGTTCTGCCCAAGTCTAGCCTGCAGATCAGTGCATTGATGGAGTCATTCATGGAAGCATAGGTAACTCAGGCAGCTGATCACTGAGAAGCCCCACACCCCAGCATTCCTGGACCCCCCTGGGGATTTGCAGACAGCTAGCTCCAAGAGGCTCCCCTTCCTAGCAGTAGCTCACTGGTTTATATAACCTCATACAAGCCTCCTGTGTCTTGTAAGTTTCTGGTTGAGTGTCATGAGCCTTGTGAATTTCCTCCTCCCTCTCCCCTTTCCTCCCCGCTCCAGGAGGAGATATGTCTTTAATGAAGCAACAGCTGCACAACCTGGTCACCTGGGACACTTTTGGTGACTTGAGCACTTTCAGGATATATTAACACAGAGTTGTCAGTGGACAGGAGGCTGCTGGGACTGTCACATCGCTAGAGCTATTTCTGTTCCAGGGCCAGTTACTGATTTTAATAATCAATACATGGAACAAACAGGGGAGCTGGGGTGCAGCTGGGTGGTAGAGCGCTTGCTTGCCTAGTATGTGTTACCACTGTGGCCACTCCAACACCGCCCAGGAAAATCCACTTCATTATCTCTTTAGGGAAGAGCAAGCAACATCAGATGCCTTTGAGTACATTCCGGGCACGCCACTTTAAGACATAATCTGTGTGATTGCTTCTTTAAATTAATATTTTATGCTGTCTCATTGCCAATGACTATAATAAAATGGCAATAAACGTATTAAATAAAGCACCAGATATGTAATTTGTTTGGACTGTGAATGAATGGAAGACATTAAAATTCATAACCAAAGCCTATGCGCCAATGTTAATTTGCTGATTTAAGTTCACGACAGAAAGCCATCCCTTGGAATGAGCCTCTTAAGCCAACAAGGAAGGCAAAGTCAGGGAGTCGAGAGATCTCCTGGCTGAGCCAGGGCTGGAAGGCACTTGCTTAGCATGTGCAAAGCCCTAGGTGCCATCCCAGCACTGCAGAAATTAAGGGGCTTGCTTGCTGTCCTCAGGGAGGGAGGGAAGAAAGTGTGAGTCTCCTCTGGGTGCCTGTGGGTCTGGGGAAAGAGGATGAGGTGGACCCAGCTCTCCAGGTTTGGGAAGTCTGGGCTGCCGACTTTACCAGTTTCTTTCTCTATGTCTAGGGGTGAGCCACTGCCTTCCTCACTAACCCTGCCCAAGAGCCTTGCGACCATGGCCTTGCCACAGAGCATGCAGAATATGTCCCTTAACTAGCCCCTCTCCAGGGAGCCTTCCCTGATGGCTCCACAAAACTAGGATGTGTGAGCCTCCTCCTCCCTGACACCAACCCCCACTTCCTCCACCTGCCCCTCAGAGTGAGATTTAGTGTCCAGATGCAGGACTTGACCTACATGTGCGTCTAGGAACCGTCCAGGCCTGGATTATTGGGTAAGCTTTCTCTTTTCTAAGTGTTGTGTGAGTTAGACTTATCACACCCATGGGCAACTGCTACCATTGTTTCATCCCAGGACATTCCGACCTCATCTGTGGCCCTTCTTGCCTCACAAGCCCCTCACAGACACGAGCCCACTTTCTATCTCCAGATTCTAAACATTTCAAGTAACTGGAACCACACCACACGTGGCTGCTTTTAGCTGGATCTGCCTGGAGTCATTGGGGGCTCATACCAGATTCTGTTTCGTTCTCTATCGATTACTGAACATGCTGCTTGTTTCTACCTATTCTTACTGTGTATAATGGTGGTCTGAAAATTCACATGCAAGATTGCGAGTTTCTGAGTTTTCTGTTCTCTTGGGTCTACAGCTAGAGGGCGAATCACCTGCTTCCCCGGTGTGGGGGATTATAAGCACATTCACCTGCCTGGCTTTTTATGCGGTTCCAGGGCTTAAACTCCAGGCCTGTGTGCTTGCTTGTATGTCAGGCCTTTACCTGTACACCATCCTCCAAGCCCTGCATCATGCTTTGTTGATGTCCTGAGAGTATCTGACCTGCTGCCTTGTGACTGACCTAGTGGTGGGAAGTGGGCTGTCCTGGACCCTGGTTCTGTGTGTGTGTGTTGGCCTAGCTTACCGAGTCCGCAGGCTGTGGTACAAGCAACCCTGGAAGCCAGTTTGTTAGATGGAACTGCTCTCCCCAGCAGGGCAATGAGGCATAGCAAGATGCGTATGGGTCACAGGCTCCAACCACATGAGTAGATCTGGACATTCTCTCTAGTGAGTTCCTTCTGGTGAAGCATATAGGTAGGAAACCCCTCATGCTTTTTCCTCTCGTGTGCTCCATCTCCTTCTGTCACATTATGGTATGTGAGAAGTCTTGGCCAGGAGCCCAGCAGATGTAGGTACCCCTTACTTGAATGTCCTGCCTCCGGAACTATAAGAAAGAACTGTATTTTATTTATAAATGGCACAGCATCAGGGATTTTGTTATAGTGATAGAATAAGAAATAGGCTCTCGACCTCAGTAGAGTTTCAAGACAATTATGAAGCCATTTCTAATTGCCCATCCAGTGAGGGCTGACTCCGCAGATGTGAAGCCCCACATTTCTGAGCCCTGCTGTCCTGTAACTTCCCAGCTCCCTCACTGACTCCAGATGCCGCAACTCAAAAAACAAGCTGTAGTCTGTGCCTTTTGTGCATATGCTTTTAATCCTAAAACCCAGGAGGCAAAGGCAGGTGGAACTCTGTGAGTTCAAGGTCAGCCTACTCTACATAGTGAGTTTAAGGACAGCCATGGCTATGTAGAGAAACCCTGTCTCAAAAAAATGTACGTGTGTATTATATATTATAATATATCATATACACATTGTGTGTATATGTGTGAGTTTGTAGTACCCTTGGGACCTAGTAAAGGGAATCAGACTCCCACCCCGGAGTTGGAGTTACAGCTGTGAGCTGTGAGTTCAGTTAGGAGCTGAAGTCGCCTCCTCTAAGTAGGAGAGTGAGTACTATTAACCCCTGAGTCACCTCTTAGCCTGATTTCAACCCTGCATGTACCCACATCAGGCAGTGTGACTTATTGTATAACAGTTTACCTCTGAGTTTCAGTTTCTCCTTGATAAAAATGGGGATGAAATATTGCTGCCACCAGACTCTCAAAGACACATGAGACATAGCCACGATCACCAATCCATCGGCACCGTCCAGCTGCCTTGGCATCTGGGACCTCCCTGGCTGACCCTGTGGCCAAGGGGCTTTGCGGGCGCTGTGGTCATTCCTCCTTGTCTTGGGGATTGGACAACCATTTCAGAGGTCTGGCATAGGCTCGTGAGACGATGACTGTCTTGGAGAGCTGGAGGAGCTAGCGCCCTGGGACAGACCCAGACATTCACACTGCCTGCAAACAGCCAACCACATTCATTGCACTGACTCCCCTACCCACCCCACACTTCCCTGTTTGTGCATTCATCACACGCAAGGCATGCAAAAGTAGGAAAAGCCTGCTCTGACTGATGCCAAGCCCTTCTCCCAGGGGACAGGTGGGGCTTATGAGCAGAGCCTCCCTAGTGCCTCCGGGCAGATGGCCGAACATTGCTGTCTCCCGGGCTGCTTCGGAGGGTGCCCTTGGCCCTTGGCTCAGGGGATGGATTTAATGTGCCCCAAGCATCTTTACAAAGACCTGACCGTGCCCAGTGCCACTGAGGTGCTCAGGAGGGACATGGCGTGACATTCCCCCATTGCCCTGGGCATACCCGCCGAGGCAGGAAGTGAGTGGGCCATCTGCTCTCCTGCCTGGGATAATTGTTATTCTCAGCACTGACTTTACAAGTCCATGGAACAAGCCTCTCTCTGGGCCACCAAGTAAGGGCTTGGGACTGTGGGGTGTTTACAGAGACTCAGAGCTGGGGGTGCCCTGCGTTGAGCAGCGACTTCTGGTCAGGTCCCTGGTTGCTGTGAATCCTGACAGATAGAGGCAGAGCACTGCTCCTCAGATCCACAGACTAGCGGACCCAAGACTTTGGAAAAATTTCTCCCCTAATGGAGAGTGGATTTTCTCCGCCAGCAGAGGAGGTGAGGTTGAATGATCCCAAAGGCTCTGTCCATCCAAAGGTCTGCTTTAATGTAGCAAATTGCAGCGAAGCACCAGGCGAAGGGGGTCTTTAGCGGCTCGGCCTTGTCCCGCATGCTGAGCAGGACTCTCCAGGAATGATGGCCAGCCTGCTCTTTTCTGTGTGACCTGGACAGTCACCACAGCTTGCTGGGTCCACCTGTTTCCCTCTGCCATGGGCCCTTTGTGTTCTGCTTGGGGACAGCACTCAGTCCTGGCATAAGAATGATTTCTATTATTGATACTATTGCCTTCCTACTTAACAATACCCCGGCAACCCCAGAGGGGCTGTCAGCACCCTTACTTTCCAAAACTGGGAGACTGGGGCTCAGGAGGGTACAGGACTGTCTGACAAGAGCACAGTTCTGGGGAAGGCTGGCACAGGCCATCAGGGTCCCGAGAAAGCAGTGGTGCGGCTCCTGCTGTCCTGTTCCTCCCTCCCCAGGGATATTGCCTCCTCCCTGACAGCCGGCAACTAGGAAGTTGACATGGGACATACTAGGAGAGTCCTATCCATCCCTGGGCCTCTCCAGAGGCAGGGCCAGCCTCACGGTGACTGCTCAGGGTGCTACGCGTGTGTCTGTAGCAGAGAGAAAGATCTCAGAGGAACCGAACCACGAACAGAATCAGGATGCATGGAGACCATTGCTTCTGTGACCTGAGCATTGCATGTTGAACTGAGCCAAGTGTTTAAGGTCTGTCCCTAACATACCAGGACAGCCCGCATGGGGACAGAGTAGGTTTTGCTGACCGCTTGCACAGTAACAGGATCACCTTGGAGGACGTTACATGTGTGTCACCCTGATGATTCCTCAGCCAGGCCTGGAGACAGGACTCCTATCACACCCACTTAATGGAAGGGGACATGGGAGCTCGGGGAGGTCAGTGCTGGGTTTGGCTGGCAGAACCAGGGTCTTCATGTACACTCCATTTTTAGCTCTGCACCCAATTGAGCAAGTCAGGTAACCAATCTGTGCCTCAGTTTCCCCATCCAAGTTCCAGTCAGTCTAAAGCATTCACCTCACTTTCATGAAACAGAATAGGTGCTTTCTATCTTTATACCTGTCCTTGTATCCAGTGTTGTAATCCACCTTCCTCTTCAGGGGATCCTGAAGGCCTTCCCTGCAGTTTTGGGCCTAGCCTCACAAGCAGCAAATATGTATCAGTCAGCTGTCGCTGGTGATGCTGTGTAACAAGTAGTCTCCATCTCAGCATGTTACAGCAGCAGGTCTTTCTTCTGTTTCGGTCAGTTCTTGTTGCTGATGCCGTGTAACAAGTAGTCTCACTCCGAGCATGTTATAGCAATAGGCTTCTTTCCTGGGTTCCATGAAGTGTGTGGAGCAGCTGGGGTTAAGCTCACTTTGTGTATCTTATTATTTTTGACATGCAGACCAGAGGAGTGGCCTCCACCTGGGACATCTGTTCTCCCTGGGGTTTGGGGATGGGGCTGGAGCAAGTATGGTTCAGTCAGGAGGCCACACAAAACGTGTGTATCGTGTCTGCTTATGTCCCACAGTAGCTTGTGTGGGCCAGCCCATGGCCAGTACACAGAGGCAACTGCCCTGCAAGTGACGGTGACACAGAGACACTTATCCTAAGACACTGTTGCTCCCTCCTCTGAGGTCCCCAGGCAGCACTAGATGCTGAGGATTCAGACTCTGCATCGAGTCCTTGTCTGTCTGCTGTTGCTACATCTCAGGGCCCATGTTTTTATCATGTACTTCTACTTTGTTTTATTTTTTTCGAGACAGGGTCTCTCTGTAGTCTTGGCTGTCCTGGAACTCACTATGTAGACCAGGATCTGCCTGCTTCTGCCTCTCAAATGCTGGGATTAAAGGCATGTGTCACCAGGCCCAGAAAGTCTAGTCTAGTCTACTGGATCTATACTCACAGTTAAATATTCGTCTATCTTCTTGACTGTAATACTTTTTTGTCTGGCAAGCTCCTACTCATCCCTCAAAACCCTGCCTTGAAGTAGCCCCCAGCATTCCCCGACACCATATTCTGGGTGGAGTTTCGGCACTCTGTTATCCTTCCAAAGTTTGGACACTCATGGCTGCTTCATGGAGGCTGAAGCTGTGTCTCTCCATGGAGACTCCTTGATGTTGTATCTTCTCTGGAATGGGGAATCTGAGAGCCTTCCCCTGGCCATGCCCGCCATCAAGGTCTGGAATGAATAAGCCAGTACATTCTTCTTCCTCAGCCTCAGAGACAAAAATCAAGGTGAACTCATCCCTCCCGTGCTGCGTTGGACGGTGACATATCTGAGAGAAAAAGGTAAGGAGCTGCCTCTGCCTGGGACACTCAAAGGGGCTTCATTTCAGCTCCCAAACACCCCACAAGAAACATATGGGTGCATATGCCCTGTGGCTTGGAAGGCAGAAAGAAGCATTGCAGGTGCAAAGGCCCTGTGATCACCTGGGTATGTGTGCATGAGTGTGGGTCTATGGGAAAGCTAGGGAGGAGAGGCAGGAGTTACTAAAAGGCTGCCCAGTGTCCCCATGCGCTGTTCTTGGGCCCGACTTCCTTTCCTGGCTGTGAAGCCAGCAGGGGCCTGCCAGGGAGGCAGTCAACTGGTAATGTTGGATAGAAGAAAGGCTAAGTATTTTCTCCAGGGTCATAAAGCTGCTCGAAGGCAGAGGCAACTGGTCACAGGCCTGTGTGTTTCTGCACACCCTTCTCTTAGAGCAGGAAGGAGGGACTGGAGTTGGGATATCAGATTGAAAAACCTGACCTGTCACCACAGGAGGTTGATGCCACAGACAGGGGAGTCAGAATCTTGAGAAGCCCAGAGTGCAGGGATCTGAGGTGTTCAGTCTCTTCTCCCTGTAGGACTGCGCACTGAGGGCCTGTTCCGGAGATCAGCCAGCGCCCAGACTGTCCGCCAAGTGCAGCGGCTCTATGATCAAGGTGATGCCCCAGACCCCTACCTCCTGCCAGATTCCCAATTGCCATCCCCCTAGTCCTCAGGTGTAACTCCATACTGATCTAACCCCAGAAACAGGTCTGGGGGGGCTGCTGCCCAGGAACCCTAACCCACTGCAGAAGGAAGGGTCCTGTGTCTCCAGCCTGCTAGGTCAGGTGCCGCCCCAGTCTCATTGCCTGCACGCCTTCTCCACTGACACCAGGTAGCCACATGGTTCAAACTAACACTGCAAGGTAGGGAAATCAAGCATCTTATGGTTCTCCGAGGTAGGCCCCACCCTGCAAGCAGAGAGCTGACATCTGAGCTGGGAGCACCCCCAAAATAACACTCCCAGGGACACTTGCTCTTTAGCTCTGCTTGAGCCAACCACCCCCTTCCTGTGATTGCATGCCCATTCATCAAACAGTAGCCCCCCCAATGTGGTCCAGAGTCCTGTGTGTGCAGCCCCAGAGCCAAGGCCCTGACCCTGGAGTTCAAACCTCCATCCACAGCAAAACCACAGGGAACCACAGCTGACTCTGTGGGCACCCTAAAAGAGGGATACAATAGCAATAAGAGGGAAGCTGGTGGGGAAAAGCACCCCAAAATCCAGGTGGCAACCGAGGCATCCCAGGGGAACGTGACTGTGACCTATACCTCCTCCTCAAGTGCCTGAGTCTTGGGCTGAGTGAGGTGTTTAATCACCACATCATGTCCTGTGTTCAGGGAAGCCTGTGAACTTTGACGATTATGGAGACATGCACCTCCCAGCCGTGATCCTGAAGACATTTCTTCGAGAGCTGCCCCAGCCGCTGCTGACCTTCCAAGCCTACGAGCAGATTCTTGGAATCACCAGTATGTACCCGCTTGAACCCTGGCTTCAGCGTGTCCCTGGCTACAGACCTGGGTCAACCTTGGTGTCGGCTGAGGCAGTGTCCACCCAACCTTGGTCCCTGTGGGTCAGCAGAGAGGAGCATGGACCCACCCCTCTATTCATTCAGGGAGGCTGTAGGCTTAGCCATGTTGTCTATGGAGTGGAGGAGGGGAACCCTAGCTTGTCTGCTGGTCCTACCCAGGTGGCTGCATTTCTCCTTCAAGTGAAGTGTGCAGGCCCTTCCTGGGAGCCCTGTGGAAGACACAAGCTTCTTGAAGGCTGTAGTCTCAGAGGCTGGTGAGCCTTCTCCAGGGTATTTTGTCTTGTTTTGGTTTGGTTTTTGTTTTTGTTTTTGTTTTTTTCTTTTCGAGACAGGGTTTCTCTGTGTAGCCCTGGCTGTCCTGGAACTCACTCTGTAGATCAGGCTCGCCTTAAATTCAGTGATCCATGTGCCTTCCTCTGCCTCCCAAGTGCTGGGATTAAAGGCGTGTGCCACCACCTGGCTCCTGGGTGATTTTAAAAATCAAGTTGCTTCAGCTGGAACCACTGAGCAACTTGCTCTGTTTCTTTTTAAAAATTGGTCTCAGAAATGGTCTCACTATGGAGTCCAGGCTGGCCTTGAACTCATAATCCCTCTGCCTCAGCCTCCAAGTGCTGGGATCACAGGCTTCTGCAGTCACACTGGCCTCTAGTTTAGTTTTTACTCCAAGGCTTTAGCTCAAATGGAGGCTCTGAGGATGTAGATTAGTTGTAGGGTGTTTGCCTAGCAAGCACAGAGCTCCGGACTCCATCCCAGTGCTGCATAAACCAGGCGCCTGTAATCCTATCACTTGGGAAATGGAGGCGGGAGGCTTAAGAGTTCAAGGGTATCCTTAGCTACATAGTAAGTTTGAGGCCAGTCTGGGACATAGGAGACCATGTCTCAAAACTCAAATGGAGGGCAACTGAGGGAACAGAGTATGTGTGAAACAGTTACAATCCAGTCCTCCGCGCCCACACGCGCCTGGGCTTTTCCCCAGGCACAGCACAGTGGTCTATGTACACTGAGAATTGTAGATAGGTGCATTTGTCTTAGGGGAGGCCAGAGAGTAAATGCTGAGCCTTCCCCAGCCACGGCAGCTGCTGGCTCTATCCTTGTAACCCACAAGCAGCCCCAGCCAATGTGTCAACACACAGCCATGGCTGTGTAAAATATTACCGAGAGCTGGCGTGGTGGTGCACACTTCTAAAGCCAGCACTTGGGAAGTAGAAAGAACAAACAAAACCACTATTAAGAGAGAAACTTGCCAGGCCAGATGTGAACTGCCATCTTGTGTAGATTATTGGCCTCCGACTAGCCATTCGCTGTTTGCTGAGTGACTCGCTGCCCGGCTTCCCAGCAGGCCGCAGTTTCTGTAGCCATCACACAGAGGAGGAAGGAGTCAGGCAGAAGTACTAGGGTCTGAGCAGAGTCACATGGCCAGGCTGTCCTTGGGACTGTGCTACCCTGGCCAGCAGCCTCATGCCATTGCAGGTGTGGAGAGCAGCCTGCGGGTGACCCACTGCCGCCTGATCCTGCGGAGCCTCCCAGAACACAACTATGCAGTCCTCCGATACCTCATGGGCTTCCTGCATGAGGTAAGTGCGACTAGCTGCCTTCCAGGAGAAGGCAGGCAAGCCCCAAGACTGGGCCTGAGGATCTCTTGACAGCAGTCCCTGCACAGACCGGTCCTGTTCGCCTCAGATCCAAAGTCACAGCCAACTCTACTCTTTAACTGCTAAAGGACTTCCCTCAAGGCCCAGCCAGTCTCCTCTGAGAAGCTCGACAGTCTGATGAGATGCCCAGGGATGAGAGCCAGGAGGGGCAGAGGGGATGGTGTGTCATATGACGTCACATTCTTGGCTTTCCATATGTGGTGTATATGTGTGTGCATGTTCATGTGTGTGTGTGTGTATAAACATGTGTAAGTGTACATGTGGAGGCCAAAGGTCAATGTTCAGAGGTCTTCCTCACTTGTTCTCGCTTTTTTGGTGACAAAGACTCTTACAGACCTGGAGCACATTTATTCAGTCAGCCATTATCAGCTGATCAGTGAGCAGTGAGCTCCTGGGATCTGCCTGTCTTTACACTCCAGTACCCCAGTGCCCGGATTAAAGGCATATGCCACCACACTCATTTTTTTTGTGGCTGCCGGGAATTGAACCCAGGTCCTGTGGCACATTCTTTAGCTACTGAGCCATCTCCCCAATGGCCCTCTACTGTACCCCCACATTCACAAGCAATTCTGTCTCTCACTGTTGCCTGGTTACTTTTCACACAAGCAGGGATATGCTCAGGCCCTGGAGAAGGGGTTCTCTGTGAGCTGGTCTTGTTCTCATACGAGGACTCAGCAGCAGGTCTTCTTTGCCCTCAGGGCTCAGTTTCCTTATCTAGAAAGTGGGGAGTATTGAATCCTACTTATCCACATGGCTGTGTCGGCCAGGAGGATGGGAGCCCCAGGAAGCAATTTTCTCCACTACCATAGTACCCAGGAGGTGAGCTGAATTTCCCAACCACATCACAGAAGCCAGAGGGTGTCTGGTTTAGATCTTCAGTGCTGGGTACCCCACCTCAACCCAGTCTGCTAAAGTGGAGGAGTTACTGATGGGGTGCTCTGGCTATCCTAGATGGTAGAATCAGAAGGTCCCCACAGAATCAAGGCCAGAACCTTTTACAGATGGGGAAACTGAGAAACTGAGACCCCAAGTGGAGATGTGGCCACACAGGATTCTGATACTGGCTGAGGCCTCCATTCCAGAATTCTTATATTTACTTCTCTATTTATTATTTGTGTTGTGTGTGTGTGCGCGTGCGCGCGCGCACGCGCACACGCTCATGTATGGCTATGCGTGTGTGCACATGCTACAGCACGCACACATGGAGGTCAGAATGCAGCTGGCAGGGAGCAGGTTCTCTCGGGCCACAGATTGGTGGTTCCCTCAGATCGCTAGACTCTGCAGAAGTTACCGTTACCCACTGGGCATTCTCAATGATTCTATTGGTTTTTGAGATGGGTTCTTTCACTGGCCTGAAACTATGCTTCGATTATGCTGGGGTTCAAACTCAAGCTGTGTGGCAAGCGCTCGTTAATCAGTGCGGTCTCCCCAGCTCACCCCATCCCCCTACAGAGCTCTGGCCCCTCAGGGGTATGGATGGAATCATCCAGAGCTCTCTCTACACACCAGTCTCTCTTGGAGGTGAGGGTGGAGTCCAGATTGCCAATTCCCTAGGGGTTCATTTCTTGGGTTTCCTCTTCCAGGTGTCTCTGGAGAGCATTTCAAACAAGATGAACAGCTCTAACCTGGCATGTGTGTTTGGGCTGAACTTGATCTGGCCATCTCAGGGGTGGCTTCCCTGAGCGCCTTGGTACCTCTGAACTTGTTCACAGAACTGCTGATAGAGTACTATGACAAAGTCTTCAGTGCCCAGGAGGCCCCTGGGGAGCACACCCGGGACACTGTGGAAATGCAACAGGCTGGCCCTGTTCCCAAAGAATTCACGAAGACGGGTACTCCCCGGGCCTCACCATACTTGTCGCGCCTCCGTATCCCCTGACTAGGTGGAGACACCTCAAGATGGAGATTGGAGTTGCCCCCCTTCCAATCTATGCATCTGTATACCTGTTTGTCTTATAAACCTACTGTTTTTAAGGAGACACAGGAACTAAATGAACCAAGAACTTTCTAGTAAGGATTTTGTGCTTCTGATTGTTGAGTCCATCGCATATGCCTGAAATGACATACATGCGTGAGGACAACTCTTCTGAACCATAACTAAAGGGAACTGTGAATTTGTTGGCAAGGGGCCCGGAGCAGTCACTGTTGGCTGCGGTGCTATGTGATAGGCCATCCAACCCAGTGACACACACAGCTTGTAGACTGGCCACAGTCCCTGGGTTACCTGACAGTTCAAGGGTCCTTGGGTACACACATGTCCGGGGCTGGGCTGGCTATCGTCTTGGGAGATTCAGCTGTCTGGCCAATTACTCCTACCGTCCAGCAGGGGCATGGTGTCTTGGGAGAGGTGCTGCACAGGGTTTGTGTGATCTTTGAGATCGTGGGACAGCAATGCTCAGGTCCTGGTGGAGAAGGATGTTCACCGCTATGCTGGTTGGCCACAGGGGAAAGATGAGCATTGTTGACACTTCCGAACAGGAGTGGAACTGCCGTTTGGCATCCAGTTTGCCAGAGGGCACCAGGTTTCTTGGCCTCAGACAGACTGTCCCCTCAGGGTTGTAGAATGGGCCCTTTACATTATCAAATACAGTGCAGCAAAGTCCCCTACAGAAAGTTCCATACATTATTCTGATTGGACAAGCTTCGGTCACATGCCTATCCTGGACCAATCACTATGGCCAGAGGATGCACCACAGAGCTAGGCTTGGATCACAGGCTTTCTCCCGAAATCGGAGTCATTCCCAACGAACAGCCACCGCTGGGAGGGCCAGGTGCCAGCTGCCTTCACACTGTTACAGACAGAAGGCGATGGATGCTGAGGGCAAAAGCTCACCCCAGATAGTTGCTATCAGTCCCTGTAGGCCTGGATGGGAGCTGCCCCACGCTGTGGGGTGACTTCAGTGCCTGTCCCACAAGGTGTGGGAATGAAAGGGGAGCAGGAGCCCTAGGCTGTGAGAACTTCTCACAGGGCAAATTAGGAAGTAGAATTGAGACAGGAAGGAAGTGAGGTCAGGCTAGAGCCTCACAGTCCCCTCCTGCATGACCCACTTCCTCTTCTCCTAAAGTTTACAGAACCTTCCAGAACATTGCTAGAAAATGAGGACCACATTTTAACTGTATGAGCCCGTGGAGGGCATTCTGCACCCCTGAAGGTGCCAGTGTCTCTCTGTAGCCAACACTGCCAGGCTCCAGAGGGTGGAGACCTGCCTGGGAACTGGGGCCCTGCTAGCTGTCATTCTGGCCCAGACAGTATTGTTAGCTGGTCAGTGGTCCTGCGAACAGCCGACTTCTGAGCATGGGCATTGACTGACCATGCAGGCGGCTCCCTCTCCCATAGGCAACTTGTGAAATATTCCCTCTTCTACCCAGAGACACAGAGAACACAGAGGAATCGAGCCCACCTTAAAATGAATTCCTGCTGTGAACAAGGGGTGAGTCTGTATCCTCGATCATATTCCTAGCCCACAAGGAGAATCCGAAGACCCATGAAAGTAAGATGTACCCATGCACGGAGCCATGCTGTTGCAAAACACCACAGCCCAAATTAACTTCAGCTTACAGATTACAGTCCCTCATGAAGGGAGGTCGAGGCACAAACCCAAGGTTGGAACCTGGAGGCAGCAACTGAGGCAGTTGACACAGAGGAATACTGCCCACTGGCTTGTTCCTCGTGGCTTTCTCAGCTTGCTCTCATAGCACCCAGGATCATCTGCCCAGGGCACTGCTGATACTGAGCTGGGCACTCATAGATCAACCATCAATCAAGAAAATGCCCCATAGACTTGTCTACAAACAATCTGATAGGGGGATTTTCTCAATTGAGATTTCTCTTTCCAGATGACCCTAGCTTGTGACTGAATCCATGCAGGCTTCTGCTTTGCTCCTCTTAGGGAAAAAAGAAAATGAGACGAAGGGAGACGCTGAGTTTGCTCTTCCCATCTGGACAGCGTGGGGCTGATACGGCAGGCGCCTTCCACCTCTGCAAACTGTAGCTCTGTGGCAGTCTGCAGGCCTGAGCTAGAACCACAGCCCTGCCTCCGGCGTGGTCAGCCTCAGCAAGTTTGGTCTTTTCTGTCTGATTCTTGCCTGAGTGTGGAGCAAAGAGAAAGCCGAATGCTTAAAACACGAGAGTCGTTAGTGATTTGGATGGGGAAGTCACTCAGTCCTGCAGATCTGGAGGGCGGGCTTGTAGATGACAGTGTATCTCACCACAGAAAGGCTGGACGCTGATAGATTTTGGAGATTAAAGTAGATTTGTCTTCCTGGTGGTCATCTCTGCTGGTCAACACTGTCACTCCTCTGCTGGCAGCCTAAAGTGGCCCTCAGTTGAAGTATCCTGAAAGCAAATGCCCTGCCTGTGTTCAGGAGCTCAAGCCTGGCCCGACCCTGGTGTTGAGAAAGTCCTTGGTGCCCTTGGCTGATTGTCTACACTCCCTCCTCTCACTCCTAACCAAGTTCCAGTCGCATGTGTCAGGAGCCCCACTACCCAGCATGCTTTGACTACCCAGCATGCTTTGTGTAGTGTGCTCTCTGCTTTCTGCTGCTCTGTCTTTCCTGGTCACCAGAGGCCACATGGATTCTCCTGGGCTTCATGACACTGATGGCTGGTGCTTCTCCTCCTCCTCCTCCTCCTTCCTCTCCTTCTTCTCTTCCTCTTCTTGTTCTCCTTCTCCACTCCTCCCCCTCCTCCCCACCTCCTTCTCTCCATCCTCTTCCTTTCTTCCTCCTCCCCCTCCTCCTTCCCACTTCCTCCTTTTCCTCTCTTCCCTCTCTTCCTTTTCTTATCCTCCTCCTCCTTCTCTTCTCCCTCTCCCCTCCTCTCCCCCAGTATCCTACAAAGTCTTTCTTTTTCCTCTTGTTTCTCTTACTTTGCTTTTTTCATTTCTTTTTCTATTTCCTTTCATTTCCTTCCTTTCTTTTCTCCCTTTTCTTTCTATCTATCCCTCACTTTCCTTCTCTTTCTCCCCCTTCTTTCTTCCTCTCCATTTCCCTCCTCTCCCTCCTCCCTCTCCCTCCTTTTCTTCTTTCTGACAACCCCAACCCTTCCTCTCTGACTCCAAACAGTCAAACAAAGTGGGCTTCCAGCATGGCTCAGTATGGCCCCTGAGGCAGCCAGTCCCCTTGTCCTGGTAGTAGCCTCTGGAAAGGCCACTGTATGTCTGCACCACCCCCCTCCATGGTGTCTGTGCTCACAGAATGCTGAATAACCCCAAAGGGTCTCAGAGTTCTGCTGCCAGGGAGAAAGAAAGAAAGAAAAATGATGGCTCCCTCACGAGCCCGCCATTGTGAGCCCCGAATTAACAATGACATTAAATCAAGCCTCATGCATTATGCAGTGGGGTTTACAGGGAAACGCGTGTCTGTGAAATATATGCTTCAAATTTCCTGACTTGGAGAGGTGCCCCAAGATGGTCTCCTGCCGCTCCTTTGATAACAGTTTCTCTTCACAATTGGTAATTGTGGAATCCCGGCCCAGCGCTGCGTGGCCCTGTCACCTTCCCGTGTCTCAGTACAATTTCCCGATCATTCCCACAGCAAAAGAAAGTGATTATGGCGGTCACATGTAGGAAGCACATGACATGTCCCAGCTTAAAATAATGCCAACAGAGCCTGCATGAGGACTCCAGGGTGTCCCCATCGCCTGTACACACGGGACAGATAAATTATCCAAGCACTCACTTTTGCAGAGATGACAGAGATTTCCAGTGACTGCAGAGGTTCGGCAGGCTGCCCAGAACTTGTGGTTGACATTCACAGAAAGAATGAATTCACAGAACGAACCACAGATACCTCCCCAGACCCAGGAATGTTAGAGTCTGTGATGGCGGGAGATGTCTGGCAAGGAAAATGAGAGTCAGAAAATAAAAGTCACTCACTGACGACTGAAGCACAGAGTGCTGCCGACACTGACTGAGAGAACATTCAGTGAGATTTGGACATCAGCAGTCTGTCTAGGAATGACCTGGAAGGGAACCAGAGCATTGTTGCACGTAGAGGCAGCTGGCTTGGCCATCAGGAAGAGCAGATAAGTCGAGGTGTGTCACCAGCACAACTGAAGAGTAGCCTGCGTTTAATATGACCAGAACTGGCCTGTGTGTGTTGATTTGGATCACAGTTTCCCCTGGTGACCATCCGTGCTCGTCAGCATGGTCACACGTCTGTGGCACATAAACTGGCAGGAATACATTGCCCAAGGTCACCTCTGCAAGCCCATGCCAGCTCATCGCAGAATGGTTTCATAGACACTGAAGCAGAAGTAGTTATTACGGACTGAATGGTGGGTTGGTGAGGGGTGGCTCAGTGGATAAAGGAGCTTGCCAGAAAGCCTGGTGCCTGGAGTTTAGTACCTGGGACTCACCCGGTGGAAGGAAAGAACTGCCTTTCACAAGTTGTCCTCTGACCTCCACATGTGCACCATGGCATGTGGGTGCCCCTACACATGTATACATACCCACACCCTGTCCCCCCACACTAAACGGAAGAAAGTAACTGAGCGGGGGTGAAGAAAACATGTCCTGGTGGCAGCGCACTTGCTTAGCATGTGGGAGGTCCTGGGTTTTAGCCTTCAGTGCTTGAGGAAGAAGGGAGAAAGGCACAGAGAGGCAAGGGGAGGGCACAAAGTGTGAAGCCCTAAGCAAGCTGATCCAAACTCACAGACCATCAGACTCAACAACAGAGGGGTGTGTGCTAGTCCTAAGTGCACAGGACGCAGCTGCCAGTGTAGCCCAGAGTCTGGGTCATAAGACAAGCTCTGCTCTGGTAAATTAAGGGAGTTAAAATCAAGCAAAGAACACAACAGAATAAACTTAATCCTGAAAATCAGTGACATCTGGGCTGGGGGGAAGAATCCAAGTATATGAAAATGTTTAAAAAAAATATACACAAATCAGTGCATTAAAGACAAAGTCAGAATGGAAGCGTCGCCTAGCTCTGCTGATAGTTTTAAAGATTGTGTTGTTAATCATGTGTGTGCATGTGCATCTGTGGCAGGGCGTGTGCGGATGAGTGTAGGTTTCTGAGGAGGCCTGAGAAGAGTGTTGGGTTACCTGGAGATGAATTACAGGTAGCTGCATGGGATGAATGCTGGGAACTAAACATGGTGAGTCCTTTGTCAGGGCAGCAAGTGCCCATCACGGCTGAGCCATCTCTCTAGCCACACCTTTTACTAGAGATAGAGTTTCTCACTGGTCAGTTAGGCTGGGTTGGTTGGCCAGCAAGCCCCAAAGTTCTGTCTGTTTGCCTCCTCAGTACTAGAATTACAAGCAAGTGCCATGAAGCCTCCTTTCCTCCTCCTCCTCACCTCCTTTTCTTCCTCCTCACTTCCTCCTCCTCCTCCCTCTCCATCCTCCCCACCTCCTCTTCCTCCTCTTTCTCCTCCTCCTCCTCTTCCTCCTCACTTCCTCCTCCCCCTCCTCCTCACCTCCTCCTCTCCATCCTCCTCCCCATCCTCCTCCTCCTCACCTCCTCTTCTTCCTCCTCCTTCTCCCCCTCCTCCTCACCTCCTCCTCTCCATCCTCCTCCCCATCTCCTCCT
Source organism: Mastomys natalensis (assembly GCA_021653895.1). Lineage (NCBI taxonomy): Eukaryota > Metazoa > Chordata > Mammalia > Rodentia > Muridae > Mastomys > Mastomys natalensis. The sequence goes on from JAJTUV010000102.1 coordinate 1,460,521, forward strand.
CCTCACCTCCTCTTCTTCCTCCTCCTTCTCCCCCTCCTCCTCACCTCCTCCTCTCCATCCTCCTCACCTCCTCCTCTTCCTCCTCCTCCTCCTCTTCCTCCTTTTTGGCATGGGTTCTGGGGCTCAAGCTTAGGCCCTCTGGCTTCTATGGCAAGCACTTTGCTGACTGAGCCAGCTCCCCAGCTCCCAAGAAAATAATTTGAATTCACACTCAAAATAAGCTAAAGACACGCTAATGTCACAACATATCAACATTCATGAAGCGTTAAAGCACAGCCTCCAGGGAGAGCTAAAAGCTTGTCGGAGAAAAACAAAAGAAAAGATCCAAAAGCAATGACTGGGGCTGCGCCAGAGCAAAGAGTCAGAGGAGGGAGATAAAAGCTAACAGAAATGTGGACTAAGAAGTGTGTCCCAGATTTTCTTTCTTTCTTTCTTTTCTTTCTTTCTTTCTTTCTTTCTTTCTTTCTTTCTTTTCTTTCTTTCTTTCTTTCTTTCTTTTCTTCCTTCCTTCTTCCTTCTTTCTTTTTTTGTTTCTTCCTTTCTTTCCTCCCTCCCTTCCCTCCCTCCCTCCCTCCCTCCCTCCCTCCCTCCCTCCCTCCCTCCCTTCCTTCCTTCCTCTCTCCCTCCCTTCCTTCCTCTTTTTCTCTTTTTCTGACACAGACTCTTACTATGTAGTCGTGGTTGTCCTGGAACCCACTATATAGACCAGGATGACCTTGAGTTCAAAGATCTGCTACTCTTACCTTCCAATGTTAGGATTAAAGATGGAAACCAACACTCTGGGTCCTTAGCTAGTCTTCTATCTCTCTGATGAGCCCTGGGACCAAAAGCAACTTGTGGAAGAAAGAGTTTATTTGGCTTACACACCCCAATCACAGATGATCATTGAGGGAAGTCAAAAGGCAGGACCCTGGAGACAGGAAGTGAAACAGAGACCAGAGAATAACACTGCTCTCTGGCTTGCAGCTCAAGACTCACTCAGCTTGCTTTCTTAAAACAACCAGTAGCATCTGCCCAGGTGTGGTACCACCCACGGTGAGCTGGGCTCTCTCACTTCAGTCAGTAATCAAGAAAATGCCCCCACAGACTTACACTCAAGCAATCTGATGGGGGGATTTTCTCAGCTGAGATTCCCTTTTTCAGTGGGTTCTCAACCTTCCTAATGCTGCCATCCTTTAATACAGTTTCTCCTGGTGACCCTCCTCCAACCACAAAATTATTTTTGTTGCTACTTCATAACTATAATTTTGAATCATAATGCAAATACCTGTGTCTTCTGATGGTTTTAGGAGACCCCTGTGAAAGGGTTGCTCAATCCCCTGAAGGGATCTCCACCTACAGGTTGAGAACCACTGTTCTAGCAGTTAGAGTCTTGACAACCAACAACCAAGACAAGAAGTAACCAGCCCAAGCTGGCTGTGGTGGCACATATGCAATTTTAGCCCTTGGGACGCTGGGGCAGGAGGATTGCAAGTTCTGGGTCAGCATGGGCTACATATAAAGTGACCTTGTCTCAAAGAAAAAGAAAAAAAGAAACTAGGACTGGTGTCTAGCTCATCACCAGAGCCCTTAGCTTGTCCTGGGTTCCATTGTCAATACCCAAAGCAAACAAGACCAATAAGTCAATAACAGACACGAGAATATAAACAAATCCAAAAGTCAGTCTGTCACATAAATACATGCATTTATGAACCCCTTGATAGATGACAGATCAGGATGAGAGGAAGCACAAATTAAGAAAGAAAAGGTGCTTATTGCTTTAGAGTGTGCGGAGAGTGAAAAGATCATCAAACTGTCACCAACAATTTTACGATAAAATCGGCCTAAGTGATAATTTCTTGAATAACTCAATGTATTGGAACTGACAGCAGAGCAGAGTATCCCAACAGCCCCGTGCATTAAACATATTGAAATGTTAGATGGAAACGTCTTCTTGCAAATGAAACTCTTGCTCTAGATAGCTTCACTAGTGCATTCTAACAAAAAAAGACTGTTTCGGGAAACAAGGGGCATGTTTCTGAATTATTTAGTAGTACAGTGTCCGAGGCATCAGAAAGACAAGCAGAAATGTACATCGGAACAGCATACATAATAACAGCACAGCAAATGGAGCCGACGGAAGGGACGCTGTGCCTCAAGCAAGTAGGGCTTGTTCCTAGAATTTATACTTGGGTTAGCGTTTGAAAAGTAATGTAAATAATCACACGTGCAGAATCTGGCGACACATGATTTAAAAAGCATGGTGTATGCATTTGAAAAAAAATTAAAAATGATCGTGATTTAAAAACAAACAGAAAGTCTACGGGGCGGCAAGGGGGCTCAGCAGCTAAAAGCAACTGAGGCTCTTGCAGAAACTTAAGTTTGGTTTCCAGTATCCATACTGGGCAGCTCATAACTACCTATAACTTCAGCCGTGGGATCTGACACACTCTTCCAGCCGCTACAGACATCTTGAACTCATGCGTCTCTCTCTCTCTCTCGCTCTCTCTCTCTCTCTCTCTCTCTCACACACACACACACACACACACACATACACACACACACACACACAAAGCAAACAGAAGAGAATTCCTATCTATCATACTGTTGACTATCAACTTGATGTGACCTAGAATCACGAAGAGAGAAGCCCCTGGGTATGCCAAAGAGGGATTTCTCCATTAGATTAATCAAAGTGGAAAGACCTGTCTTGAATGGGTGGTTAGGGACCAGATACAAGGATGTCCAAGGGAAAAGTGTATGTTTCTTGTCTGCCTGCCTTGGCCTCTTGCTGGTGAGGGCTGCTGTCATCCTCCACTAAGGTCAGAACCCAGCTTCTTGAGCCTTCCAAGCCAAATGAACGCCAGTGGAATTCTCCAGGCCTTTGGTACCGAGTTGAGACTGCTGAGGTGTCCAGCCTCATGGACTGAGCTACTGGATTCCCATGAGACACAGCCTCTGTGCGACTATCCAGCCTATACCCTGTAAGTCAATGTAATGAACTTCGCTTTAAATATGCATTCATTCTGACTGTTCTGTTGCTCTAGAGAACCCTGACTAACACAACACTTACGGTGACATTCTTGAAACTTTATCCTTAATGGAAGATGCCAAGTCTCACCTCTTCCATTCCATACTGAACTAGACGTCCAGCTACTGTAGGAGGCAAGAGAAGTGAGCTACAGATGAGGAGGGTGTTTGACAGGCATGGTGGCACTCACCTTTATCCCAGCACTTGGGAAGAAGAGGTAGGCGATCCACATAGTGAGTTCCAGACCTGCCAGAGCTACATAGTGAGACTCGTGTCAAAACCAACACAGACAGAAAGGCAGGAAAGAAGTGAGGAAGGAAGGAAGGAAGGAGGGAGGGAGGGAAGGAGGGAGGAAGGAGGAAAGGATAGAGGAAGGAAGGAGGAAGAAGGTAGGAGCAGCTTGAAAATGCCATTTGGTTTGGGCATAAGTAGGAATGTGCTAGGCAACTGTTAGAATGGACAGGAAGATTTGGTGGGTTTTCGGAGTGCAAGCCACTCAGGGAAGCGTGGCTACAGAGAGATCCAAAAAGGAAAAATCAAAGAATCCAATCTCTAATTGACACCCTAAGGCTGTGAGAGTCTCCAAGACCAGGACAAGCTCGAAGAACTTCAGCAAACTGGGCTTCTGATCATACTGGAGAGGGCCTGGCTGCAGCCCCCAAAGGGCTAGAGATGCTAGCCAGAGATGGCCCCTGGTCACTGTAAGTTACAGATAGTTAAGGCAGAGGAGGTGTGTAGGCAGAATTTGGGCTATATGTGACATCTATTTATTTTTATTTTTTGAGACAAAGTGCCATCATATAGCCCTGGCTGGCCTGGCACATGCTATGTAGATCAGGCTGGCCTCACACTGACAGAGTTCCATCTGCTTCTGCCTCCCTAATACTGGGTTAAAGCGCCTAGCAGTAAATACTTTAAAAATACACATGATGGCTGAGGCTATAGCACAACTGGTAACGTGCTTACCCAGCGTGTCAAAGTCATGGGCTTGATCACAGCACCACACAAACCACATGTGCTAGTTCTCAGGGGGTAGAGGTAGGAGGATCAGAAGAACAAGGCTATCCTTAACTACATAGTGAGTCAGAGGCCAGCCTGGGCTACAGGAGACCCTGTCTTGTGAAGAAAAGAAAAAGTGAATAAAGCCAAGCAGTCAAAGCCTCGGTGTTTTGCGCAGCCAAGATATTCTGCCTGCCTGTGGCCAAGAGTTGGAAACCCTGCCTCCATCCCCTCTCACTTTGAGGTGATGCCACTCGGTCCTTAACTACAACCTCAGATCCGTGAGGCACTGGGTCAGGAGCTGTATGTGCAGGGTTGGTTCAGTGACTTCTGGCTGTCACACAAGGGCCATGAGCTGCCCTGTGCCCAGAAGGTAGAGCACAGGGTACAGTCACAGCCCTGCTAAACCAGCCCCTTGGCTGCACGAGCTTGTTAGATGAGGTCCACTTTCCAGTTCCCTAAAAGGAGCTCTGATGTCCCCGCCCCTCAGCCTGCCCAGCATGACATCCTGGCCAGGAGACAGGCAACCTTAGGCCAGCAGCTTTGTCTTGCAGCAGATTGATTATAATAGGGGGTCTTGATTGTCAACTTGGTCAGGCTGAGACGCACCTCGGAACTGAGTAGAGCTCACCCCGGGTATGTCTGTGAAGGTGTGGGCAGAGCCATTTAACTGTGAAAGTAAATAGTGCTATGTCTGCAGGCTGAGAGATTGAAAGGTCACGGATAAGGGATATGGCCAGAGGTTAAGAATGTTTACTGCTCTCAAAGAAGACCTGGGTTTGGTTCCCAGCACCTACATAGTGGCTCACAACTGCCTGTGACTCCAGTTCCAGGGGACCCGATACCTCTTTCTGACTTCCAAGGGCTCCTACACACATGTGGTGCACACACATATATTCAGGTACACACACACACACACACACACACACAGAGAAAGAGATGATTAGCACACAAGTATATTTCCCGACCCCCATGTACCCTTTCCCGGCATCTCTTCCTCCTGGCCACTCTGGTGTGCACTGCTCTGCCCAGCCAGGCCTTCCACCACCCACCATGAGAGACTGAAACCTTAGAAAGTTCCAGCCAAAAGTAAATCTTCCCCTCTTCAGGTTGTTTCGTTCAAGCATTTTGTCTAACACACTAATAAACTCTTGTCTTCCTGATGGAGAAAGCACTTGTCACAGTGACACAGTTGACAGGTTTACCATCAATGGGTGTGGAGGTCATGGGATTGGGGTGACTGGCAGGGTACTGTTGGGAAGGAGCCAGCTCAGTGGAGCCTGTGCTGTATCTGAGATGTTCTTCAGTGACGTCAGTCTGGGGTGGTTACCAGTGTACATACAGGAACTGAAGGGACAACTGTCCAAGGAGCACTGGAGGGAGCAGAGGCTAGTGTAGACTAGAGGTCTGCAGAATATGGAGTCAGGCAGGAGGGAACAACCCCATATAGACATGGGACAGTCATTCCCAAGGGGTCGCGTGAGCTGCTTCAATAGTGAGGGATCATTGGTAAGTCACATGGGCTGCATGCACAGAGCACCCAGTGTATCTGCCTAAAAGTCTCTAAGGATTATTTGTCTCAGGGGAGCTATGGGACAGAGGGTTGGAGGTGGGAAAGAGAACAGAAAAGATCTAGGGACTGGGAAGGAAGGTGTGAAGATTGTTCAGGAGACAGAGGAGTGGGGAGTGTGTAGATGGTGCAGGCAGAGCTGAAGTATGGAGCCCCTAAATCCATGTGCTTCCCCGGGCAATTGCGTCAGTCCCTGGCTGCAGTGAGCATGCGTGGTGGGCAGTCCAGCCTGGCAGCGCGTGGACGCATGCGTATTTCTGTCCTCAGCACCACAGGCAGTATTCAACGGGCCCTTCTCCCACCGTAGCTGCAGGTATAACGGAGGTGGAGTGGTAAGCTCGTGTGTCCAGGAGGCAGAGTGCCTGAAGAGGAGCGGGTGAGAAACTGACTGTGCCCGGTACTGCACATAGGGAGCCTAGGTAGTTTCGGTGTTTTATAACCTGAGTCTGCTACCTCCCAGGACTGGGGTCGACACCAAGAGCTCTCGCTTTCCTTTGGAGTGGGTAAGGTCATGTGACCCTGGCTTTCAGCCATTTAAAAACCCACCCAGTTGTCCCAGAGTTCCCTAGAGCCTCCCACCGAAACTAAGGACACAGGACCACCGAGCTTTGAAATTGGATTTAATGCATCATACAGAAGGAAAACTACACTGGTATATTTAAGACAAACACTTTCTCTAGCCACTATCCACTGGACGGTCCCCCTTGGTCCCAAAAATAAAATAAAATAAAATGAAAATAAAAATTCAAAACTAAGTCTCGAGACGCGTCAGCAGCTCCCCCTCCCGGGTCCAACCTTCCAACATCCTCCCACGTTTCTTACAAAAATCAAACTCAATCCATCCAAGAAGAAAAATCAAACCAACAAAAGAACCTGAAGACAGTTACGTCGCCAGCCGCGCGGTAATGCATAATCGGCACCGCGTAACCAATATATAAAGGCGTGCGTCTCGCAGGACTCACGTTGTTCATCAATAAAAGAATATAAAAATCTTGTTCAACCCAGTGTAATGTGTATTAAAATAGATCTGTATCCTACAGCACAGTTTCTCCCGGAGTCGTGAGAAATGACAAGAGGGAAAGTAGCTGGTGGCGGGATCCCAGCCAGCCTTCCCGCTCTGCACGTGTGTCTGCGTGCACAGGTGTGCGTCTGTGGCCCTGGCGCATGCACGCGTGCTCACTGCAATTCGGCACCGTGTGATATGCTCGGGGGGGGAGCCCTGTGGCTCCTGGTCACATATGGGTTGTGCTGTGTCCCTCGGGACAGGGTGAGGCTTGCGAAAGTGGGCTGCATGGCTCACAGAGATGCAGGAGCCCCCAGGGTGCCTAGGAGCCTACACTCCCTGCAGATAAGGAGACAGCTTTGAGGAGAGCGTCAGGGCTCTGGAGTCTCCAAAGGCCAGGGCCCCAAGTGCACCACCCTCTCTGCCTTCCCGCTGGATCTCTAAGTCCCTTCTGGGTGCTCCATCTGGTCCCTCTCAGGCGAGGTTACCAATTCCTGTATCGGAGCAGAGACTATCAGATGCAGAGGAAGGCAGGCAGGGGCGCAGTTCACATTACGGATCATACAACAAAAACAAAACGCTATACAAAAAGTGTGAAGCTCTTTTTGGCATAGTGTCTTTAACTGGCAAGAAGTGGGCAGGAAGCTTGGCGGTTCCTGCAAAGGAGAGTGCTCTAAAGGCTTCCGGTTGTGAGTTGAAACCTGCCAGGTGCCTCCCCTGCTGGGTGACTGTTCCCTCTGGCCCAGAACTCCATGAGGAAAATTCCAGGGATTGGCAATAGGAAGAAGTGGGCAGCGACAAGAGCGTGAACTAGGGAAGGATGAGGCAGAGGCCAGGCCGGGCAGCCCATGCAGCAGTGACCCCAGGAGAAGCTGGCTTGTTACTTGTCCAGTTAAATGACTGATTTTCAACATGGTAATACTGATGGATTAAGGGCCAGCAGGACACAGGAAGCCCCGGGGCCATTGGACAACTACCTAGGTTAGCTACCCTCTCTTGTACCAGAGGCTCACCCCGCCCACCCCACTAACCAGCTACCTGTTGTCAGCTTGCCTCCTCACAGCCATGTGTGACCCAGTCTGCCTCACTCTCTGAAGTCTAAAGTCTTCCTCTTTTGAGGGGGACAACACAAGGAGATAGCTGGCCATGAAAACTGAAAGCCAGGGAGGCCTGACAGCCAAGGGTGAGGGCCTCCTGTGCCTGGGTCTGAGACACCCTCACCTAGCCTCCAGGTGTCCCTGCAACTGGTGTAGAAACCCACCTCAGGCTGGTTCTGGCTCTAGGACACTCATCCCACTCCTCCTTTCTCTCCTCATCACTCTGTCTAGTTTATTTTTGTCTAAAATTCATAGAGTTTATGAATTAAGGCTGACAGATCCTCCAGGTCTTGAGAGCAAGGTCCCAGTAACTTTCCATGAGTGTGGTGCAGGTCCCTGGGGTCAGTTGTGGTTCTGGGGCTGCTGGAGGGCAGTGCGCACGGTGGTGGTGGTAGTGGAAGGCTTGGTCCAGGGTCCAGCCAGAAGCGGGGTGGGGCTGGTGGTTGCCATAGCGACCTGAAGCATCTGCTCACCCTGGATCAGTCTGAGGAGGGCCCGGATGCGGTCCAGCGATGACTGTGTGCCCCGTTGGCGGGCCAGGAGGCTTGTCTTCAGCTCTAAGCATTTCTGTCAAGGGCAGAAGTGTTGGAGGCGGTGTCAGCGAGTTCTACAGCATCCTGGGCCAGCCACCTTGATGAGCCGACTTCTTCTCACAGAGCCTTCCTCTGACCCCCACCCCCAGCAGAGCCTGAAACAGGCCAAGGGCCTCACAAACATGGGATTAAATACACGGCTAGAATGGCAGGCTGCTGCCAGGGACGGCAGTCCCTGTAGAGCTGGGCTGGCAGCAGCCACTGAAACCCACAGGCTGGCCAGCATGCTCTCCTCTTCTGCCTGCCCTCTAGCTTCTCTGTGTGGCACTCGGTCAAAGGGTGACTTTCTTGGGGCACCTTTCAAACTAGGATACGAATAACCAGGGACTCTTGCAGGGCATGTGATGGCTATTCTCAGTGGTCAGCTTGACTACCCCTGTGTTTAACTGAAGTGGGAAGATCCACTTCTAATCCTGATCTTTGAGGTGGGAAGGTCCATCTTTAATCTCGGCCACACCTTCTGCTGGCCTACAAGTTGGCTCTAGAGTGGAGAATGCTCCCTCAAGGAGCCATGACAAACATTCCATTGAACTGGAAGCTTGAACTGCCCCCTGACCCCCAGCCACTTTGAGCTTCTGATGCCCATAAACCAACAGGCTAAGAAAGGAAATAACAGTGTCAGGAGGGTGATGGATCCAGACTACCAAGGGGAAGTTGGATTGCCTCTCCACAATGGAGGCAAGAATGGTGATGTCGGGAGTGCAGAAGATCCTTTAGGGTGTCTCTTAGTACTACCATGTCCTGGGACTAAAGTCCACGGGAAACTACAACAGCCTAATCCAAGCAGGATGACAAAGGACACCAGGAATGAAGGTATGGGTCACTCCTCCAGGAGAAGAACCAAGACTTTGCTGAGGTGCTTGCAGAGGGTAGAGGAAATACAGAATGGGTAGTAGAGGAAGGTAGTTATAAATACCAGCTAAGGTCATGTGACTAGCTACAGACATGAGGACTATAATTTACATGAGTGTTTCTGTCATATTTTGGTAAGAATACCTTTGTAAGGATGGGCAGTGGTGGCACAGGCCTTTAATCCCAGTATGTGGGAAGCAGAGGCAGGCAGATTTTTGAGTTTGAGGCCAGCCTGGTCTACAGAGTGAGTTTTCTGACAGCCAAGGCTACATAGAGAAACATTGTTTCAAAAAAACCAACCAACCAACCAACCAACCAACCAACCAACCAACCAAAACTAACAAGAAGAATGCATTTGTACAGATGCTTGTGTTTTCTTTCTTCCATTTACTTATCATGTAATATAGCATCAATTAAGAGAATATCAGTGGTTACCATATGTAAATTGAATTACTAAAAGAATGCCCCTAGCCTGGCAGTGGTGGCACACGCCTTTAATCCCAGCACTTGGGAGGCAGAGGCAGGTCGATTTCTGAGTTTGGGGCCAGCCTGGTCTACAGAGTGAGTTCCAGGACAATCAGGGCTACACAGAGAAACCCTGTCTCGAAAAACAAAAACAAAAAGAATGTCCCTGAAGGGACATGGCCACCAATTCTAAATTTATAATGCGTTTGTGGTGGTTTGTATGAAGGATAGTGATATCATGTTAGGCATAATTATGACATGCTTAAATATAGAATGCACTTGCAATTGTACATTCTAGTGCAATGTTCTAGCTGTCTTCATTTGGAAACTAAGCACGACCCTAAGGAGTTATGATTGTGTGTCAATTGACAAGGGGTGGACTTATGATGGCTATTCTCAGTTGTCTATTTGACTACATCTGGAATTGGCTAAAACCCAAGTGGCTGGATACACCTGTGAGGTGGGTTTTTTGTTTTGTTTTGTTTTTAAATTAAATCATTTGAAGTGGAAAGATCCACCTTTAATCTGGGCTGCATCTTCTGCTGGCAGCCTACCTATAAAAAGGGCACAGAAGAAGGAAGCTGACTCTTTTTGCCTGCTTGTTCTCACTAACAAGTCCATCCCTTCACTGGCATGAGAATCTACATCCAACCTTGTGGGCTGAACAATTACTGAATTCTTGGATCTTCTATGGGTAGACAGCCATTGTTGAACTAGTTGGACCACAGCCTGTAAGCCACTCTAATAAATTCCTTTACATATATTCATTCATTCTGTTCTGTACGGCTGTAACCTCAATACATGAGACCCTTGGCTCAATCCCTGGCACCATTAAAATAAATAAAATATAATAAAACAGAAAAACAGCTTCTCCTAGGCCCAAAACTATTATTATGACTGCTACTGTCACAGCACTGCCTTACCGTCACCAACCATCATCATGACAATCACCGTCACCGCCATCACCACCATCATTACTGTTACCACCACCCACCATCATCATCATTTTGTCAATTATCAATCTACAAAGCACTATGTTCTCTTTATAGAGGAGGAAGCGGAGGTTCAGAAAGGCAGGACCTTGCCAAGGTCACGTAGAGGCCGCTTGGTAAGTACTCATAGACCACATCGAAGCTGCACCCTGAACCTATGGGCCCATTGAGTGGTGCTGGTCAGACTGGGGTCAGCGAGTGGATAATGAGGCACCCCCCACACCTGTGCTCACCACAGCTGAGGCCACTCCCCCACACCTGTGCTCACCTTTACAGCTGAGGCCACGCCCCCACACACCTGTGCTCACCTTCACAGCTGAGGCCACGCCCCACACCTGTGCTACCTTCACACTGAGGCCACGCCCCACACACCGTCCACCTTACACTGAGGCCACCCCCACACACACCTTGCTCCTTACACACTGAGGCCACGCCCCCACACACCTGTGCTCACCTTACAGCTGAGGCCACGCCCCCACACACCTGTGCTCACCTTCACAGCTGAGGCCACGCCCCCACACACCTGTGCTCACCTTCACAGCTGAGGCCACGCCCCCACACACCTGTGCTCACCTATACAGCTGAGGCCACGCCCCACACACACCTGTGCTCACCTTCACAGCTGAGGCCACGCCCCCACACACCTGTGCTCACCTTCACAGCTGAGGCCACGCCCCCACACACTGTGTCACCTTCACAGCTGAGGCCACGCCCCACACACACCTGTGCTTCACCTTCACAGCTGAGGCCAGGCCCAGACCCGCTCCTCCAGCTGCTGGTGCTCAGCCCACACCTGCTCATTCAGCTGGCCCCGAACTGCACCCAAACACTCTCAGTGTCTCCTCTGATCGTTTCCTGCCGCGCAGAGAGCTTCAACCCTGTCCTGGGGGAGCTGAGCAGCTGGGCTGGACAATGTTCTGCTAGGGACCAGTCTCAGCCACCTCTTTCCTTATCAGGCTCTGGCCCAGAAGAACCTGGACCCATCCAGAACCCCCAAGGTCCCATATGAATGCAGGGTTCCTTTCCCAGCCCAGGGACATTTTACCTGCTTGTGGGTGACATAGGAGTGCACAATGGCCAGCATCCCAGTCCAGGCACACCCTCATCTTTCTTTAGGCCTTGAGGTAGATGGGGTGATAAGAAAGAACACAGATTCTAGAACTTCTGAGACTATCCCGGCTATGTACTCCCAAGAAGGCATGCTCTCAGATTCCCACAGAATTCCCACAGGGAAGCCATAGATCCCAACTGTGACCAGGGGACAGTAGTCATTATCAGCCTAGTTAGCTCACTGGCACTGCCCAATGAGACACTTCCTCTGGGTCTCTCCCTTGCAGAAGCCAGGATGGGTACCAAGACCTGTTACTCCCTGCTCCACCCAGAATACTGTCTCAATGTTCAGGGCAGAGGTGTGAGCCCTTGCCACACTTCGCTGGCACTTGGGGCAGACCCACACGCCCTTGGTGCCGTCTTAAGGGCGGGTCCAGGCAGCTGAGTGGTAGGCCCCTGAACAGGTGCCGCAGGGCTGCAGTGGCTCTCGCTTGCAGGCAGCACAGAATTCATCATGGGTGATTCACCTGCAGAGAAGCAGGGTGTGAGTGCTTGGCCAGGTCAGGCAGCTTGAGGGAGCAGAAGAGAGTCCTTATCAGAGTGACAGTGTCAAGGCATGCTGGGCACGACGGGGTATGCCGAGGTGGTTCCAGGGCATTCCCGAACACCCTAACTGATCAACGAGCACAGGAGAGTCTCCCCCCACAGAGTAGGGCCCAATAGTGACACATCTTCATGTCTAAGCTGCCTCGGGGAGGGGGTGTGGCTAGACACAAGCTACACCTTTCGTCCCCTCAACTGCATACCCATCTAGCCAGGACCCCGCCACTCAGGAGATACACACCTACTTCCACATCCATGATGTGGACAAGGACAGCTGTCCCTTGGACACTGGATAGAACAGGACAGAGCACACCAAGTAGACCCCACGCATCCGTGTACCCAGCAATGCAGTAAGGGATAGGGCCCTTTCTGTCCCTCCCAGAGGCCTCAACACAAGCCTAGGGACTGGGCTCCCTAGCCCATCAGCAGGCTGTACCAAGGAGAGCTCTGCAGATGACCTACAACACCTGTCCAGCCACCCACAAGATCCTTGTCACTGCAAGACTATCAACAGAGTGGAGTTTCCGACTCCAGTGCTGAAGAGATAGGAAGAGATGGCCCTTATCACAAGAGACTGGACATCAGAGGTGTCCCCGAAGGAGACCTCTATGTCTTCCCATCCAAATCCCCTATCCAGTGCAAAGACTCAGGAAGGGTGAGGAACTTACCCAAGGTCACACAGGGAGTGGGAATAGCAGGTAGAGCTAGGACCACAATCCCCGCCTCCTGCTTCAAAGCCAAGGTCCCTCCAGGACTATGGACTCATGGAAAAGAGGCAATCTTCTACTACCTTGTGTCCCTTGTCTGGGTAGTCTGGGTACTGGTAGTTTCAATAAATTGCCAGGCCCAAGGGTACCTGTGTTTACCACTTCAGGATGACCTTGGAAAGCAATGTGGCCATCCAAAGCAGGCTGCAAGCAGTCCCCTGGGCATGTGAACATGTGGGCTGAGGTTCATTTGGAATTAGATAAGAAATCGGGGAAGGGCCGTTGAGATAGTTCAGGGCATAAAGGCGCCTGGTGCTGAGGCTGAGTTCCACTCCTATGACTCACACAATGAGGGGAGAGACCAAAGACCCGCAGGTTGTCCTCTGACTCTACACTTGCATGACAGTGCACATGTGCCTACACACTGACACGTAGGCACTAAAGCACACATGACATAAATAAAGTAAATGAAAAGAAGTGGTAAGAGAGAGGCTATGCATAGGATTCAGGTCCTGACCAGTTTCTGCTCCAGGAAACAGGGATGTGGGCTTTGTGGGTGGAGAAAGGGGTCACAGAATTACAGTGAGCCCATGGGGACAAAGATGGCCAGCTCTGTTCTGGGTCACAAGAGAAGCCAGGCAAAGCCAGGATAAGGATCAGGTGGCACAGTCTGAACACCCTCAGGGCCAGGCAGCAGAGGCTCAGCCCCCTCAGGACCAGGTAGGAGGCAGATCTCTGCAGCAATGCAGGGTTCAGCCTGGCACGCAGGCTTGGTGCTGGGCAAGCTCTGAGTGTCAAGGGAATGACAGATGTCAGTACTAAAAGCAATGACAGATGTCCCACACCCTTCGTGTGACAATGGGGGTCACGTACCTTCCAGCAGGGGTCCTCATTGGCTAGCACAGGGAGGAAGGGTGGAGAAGATGTTAGTAGGGGTGAGAGGAACATGGGTCATGGCTGGAATCCCCAGGCTTAGTGTGGCAGAGTCCTTGCCCTAGAGCATGATGGGAGTAGCAAGAACCCAGTGAACCCAAATTCTCAGAACCACCATATGATGAGGGAAGACTCTCCCTTGGGCCTGGTCAGGACCTACCTGGGAACAGGCATCTGAAGTCACAAGGATCACAGGTGGCACAGTGAGTGCCTCAAGAGACAAAACTAGAATTTAGAGACCCCTCCAGTAACCTGTTTCCAGCAACTTTCGCTGTGGACCCTTTGCATTTTAGGCTGTGAACTCAACCCACACGGAAAGAACCACAAATGGTTTTCCTTCCAGGTTCCTAGTCAAACCATCTTCAGTGATGCTGTTCCTGGAGGAACTGTCACCAAATTAGAGAGGCCATTGTGCAGATCAGCAGTGCAATGGCTAGGGAGCGAATAATGCCAAGAGTTATGCGGAATCCCGAGAAGCAGGCAGCCATCTCCTGCCTCCAAAAATCATTGATAGTTGCTTCTTTGCTTCTGAGACAGTCTTTCCGTAGTTTCAGGATGACCTGAAACTGACTGTAATCTTCTTGCCTCAGCTTTCTGAGTACCGTGATGACGGAGCAAGAGGCTCCCAGCCATGGAAGACGGTTGGCACAGGAGAAAGAGTCCTACTGAAAGCTGGGATGTATATTCCTGCCTATTGGAGCTGGGCCCAGCACCCAGTACTTCCAGATTAGCTGAAAGCTGTCCAACTGCCCAGAGCCAGTATAGGAGAGAAGGCAGGGTTGGGGCATTCTCTACACGTGTCCTCATGCTCTGCCAGTTCAGCCCTTTGGACGGCCCTACCACAGTGGCCGTTGGCCTGGTTCTCAGATCTGGATGCGGGCGCACATCAGGAACCCATGTGACTCTAGTGGACAGTGTGTTCCTAGTGCCATTTCTGTATCTGATGGGGTGGAGCTCGTCCCAGCAGCTCTCCTCCCTCCCCAGGATCCCTGAGAGCAGAGGCTATATGAAACTCCTGGAGGACAGAGGAAAGCCCAGGCTTAGGGTGTACGGAAGCCGCGGCTCTAGCTGGCACTTACCTCGTGCTGTGAGGAACAAGGGGTTGTGGAGATAACTGGAGGCCAGCCGCTTCCTCTGTAAGGACAAAGCAGAACCAAAGAATCACTTGTATGTACCCTTATTTTACTCCAACACCCTGCCCAGGACCTTCCTAGGACAGCTCTGACATCAGGCTCTGGAGACTGGGCAGACACTGTACAGAAGACATGGGGGTGTGGTGGGGGGACAGATACCAAGGACCCAGGGGCAGAGAGGAAGTCTACAAAGGCTAGATTCTGCTGAGGCCTAGGAACCCTCAATCCAGAGTTGTCTTGGGCAGGAAAGTCCCCAAGCATACTAGGTTATAGACAAAGCCAGCCCTGCCCTTCCACTTGCCCTCTGATCTTTCTCTGGTTCTATCGTCAAGTAGGGTAATGGAGGCATATGAACTGGACCCCTCAAATTTTACCTCCCAGCATAGGGCCCAAGCCTCACAGTTACACAGACTTCTCCGAACCCCAGGAGAGCAGAAGCCTTAGTTTTAGTGACCTCACAGGCCACATCCCCAAGACCTTGATGGTTCCAAGTGGTTCTGTCTATTGCAGAAAGATTGTTCTAGAATCAGCTCTGAAGTGTTCTCTCTCAATGAAGTCAAGCTGCATTCAAGGGTAAGGCAGGGACCTGCAAAGGGCTGCTCTTGGCTTGTATGCTTGTCCAAGGTTCAAGGGTCACAGGGTTTTGAGCTGACTGAGTGGCCAAAGCGATCTCTTGGCTCTGAGTAGGTTCTATGCCCAGAGTACTGGGGACAGTTTCTTAACATAATAACCACAGGATTGAAGCCCTGGTGACAGAATAAGTGTTCTTGGTTGAAGGCTAAAGAAAATGTGAAGTTCTTCCTTTCTTTATTTATAAGTCAGAATTTCATTTAGTCCAGGCTAGCCTTGAACTCTCTGTGTAACCAAGGTTGACCCTGAGCAACTGATCCCCCCACTTCCCAAATGCTGGGCTTCCAGGCATATGCCACTATGCCTGGTTCATGCAGTGCTCAGGCTTAAACTCAGGACTTCATGGATACCAGGCAAGTGCTCGACCAACTGAGCTACACCCTCAGCCACCGATACTCATGTGAGAGGTTCCCACAATAGGGTCAGGGATTGCTCACTAGACAGAGAAGAGAATGGGATGTATGCAAACGTGAGTATCTTCTAGAAACAGGATCGGGGAGGGCTAGACAGAGCAAGGGATAACGGTGGATGGAGCTTAGAGAGCCAATTTACTCCCCAGACAGGGCACTGCAAAACTGGAGCTGAACATTGCTTCCTGCAAGGGTGCCCTTCCCAGCTACGTCCAAGTTCATAAGACAACGATTTGGGACCCACATCCTAAAGAACGGAAATAGATCTGGAGGGACAGCTCAGCAGTTAGGAGGACTTCCCAGTCTTCCAGAGGACTCAGGATTGGGTCTCTGCTTGTTGCCCTCCAGTGGCTGAGAAAGCACAGGCTGGAGATGTTACAGTCTGTCAGAGCAGAGAAACACCCCAGAGCCTCCCAGGTGAAGGACAAGCTACAGTGGGCTCTGAGAAGCATCAGTGGGCAGCCTGGGTCCCCAAGCCTTCACAATATTCCTATGAGGAACCCAGTTCTACCTGTGGCCAGCAGGTGTGCTTGATACTCAGAGAGGCCTCTGAAAGGACTCCCACAGACAGCTTATGGATGGGACAGGGTCCCAGGCTCGCCTGGAACTCAAACTTTTCCTCTTTCAACTTCCTGACTACTGCGTTACAGGTGTGTACACTCAGTGAGAGTTTACCATCTTGTTTCAATGGAATGCTTCTGGCTAGAAAGGATGGGCAAGGAGGCAGGAGGAGAGAGTTGGGGGTAGGGTAGGGTGGAGTGTCCAGGGACTCTTCTGGGTCCATCAATTAGTCATCATAGAAGGGGGAGGGGCTCATGAGGCTCTGCACTGCTCCTCCCAACCCATATGGTAGCCACCAAGAGTCCCACCTCGGTCTCCAAGAAGCCGCTATAGGCAGGGTTGGCGGTGCTTCTCCTCTTCCGCTCCTGCCGCTTGCTCTGGATCTCTGGAAAGGCAGACACAGCAGTCACAGGCTCCCTGCCCAGCCGGTCAGAGCCTCTAGGAACTGCTTATAGCATGGCTCTGGTGGCTTTAGGATGAGTGTCAGGGAGGGGGATACAGAGACACACTCCTCAGCATAAAGCCCTGTGCTATGGCCTCCATAGAATCGACCATATATTTGAATGCTTTCGTCACCAGGAAGCAGAACTGTTTGAAAGGATTAGAAGGACTAGGAGGTGTAGCCTTGTTGGAGGAAGTGTGTCACTCTGGATGGGTTTGAGGTTTTAAAAGCTCATGACAGGCCCTGACTTTCTCTCTCTCTCTGCTTGCAGATCAGGATGTAGCTCCCAGCTACTTCTCTAGCACTGTGTCTGCCTGCCGCCATGCTCTCCACCATGATGATAACAGACCGACCCTCTGAAACTGTGAGCCAGCCCAATGAAGAGTTGCCTTGGTCATGGTGTCTCTTCATTGCAGTGGTAGAGTGACTAAGACAAGGCCTCTCTGTGTCTCAGGACCCCTGGATGGCAGCAGCTGAGTGAGTTGTTGGTTCTGCTGAGCTCAGCAGGGCTTTCTGCTGAACCTGTTCACACTGACCCGCCTCCTTCCCCTCTCCTCTCTTTTGCAGGTTGCAACTTTCTCTGTCTCCCATGCTGCTGGCTGGGGAGCTCATTCCTCATTTCTGTCAGCTTCCTTCTGACCACTGCCAGGGTCACTCTGTGTTTTTCCTTAGCAGTAACACAGGGTCCAAATAAGTACTGTGGGATCCCAGACCATGGAGAGAAGTTTTCAAAGCAAGGGACCAATTGCATATTAGAAAAAGCACTATTCCCTTGCTCCCCCAACAACCCGACAAGCATAAGAATATGGCTTCCCTTACGTCAGAGATGAGAAAATGTACAGAGTGGACCAAACACCAAAGAAGTAAAGAAACATCAGCTCTCATGGGTTAGTGAACAGCAAGATGGGACAATAACCTCTGCTACTTCACTGTGCAGCCTCTAGGGTGGGGACAGGTCCACAAGAATGTGACAGTGCAATGTGTAGTTGTGGGATATGGAAAACAGAACATTTCTCTGGCTTGGCTTGAATGACTTTGCCTTCATTATCTGGGGCTGGGTTCCTAGGAGCCTCACATCTGGATAGGGCACAACCATGACCTGAGGTACCCTGAAGACTGCTGCTTCTGTCTGGGCCCCCACAAAGCCCTACCTACCAAATTCCACACTACTGTCCCCACGCTTACCTTCTAGGTGTTCTGTTGTGACCAGGCCTAGAGCTACCATGAAGGCGATTTTCTGAGAAGAAAGGAGACAGAAAGGTAAGTTAACACAGCTGTTAACCCTCATCCTTGACAGCCATGAACTAGTCTGAGCCAGAGGGTCATACCCTGGGGGTGCTCGTCATGAAGCCACCACTTCAGACCCTCATGTTGTTCCTGGGAAACTTGGGGAACTCGATACCCAGAGACTGTCCAAAGTCACTATAGGGAGCTCCTGGAGTATCGAGGGCCTGTGATGGGACTGGACAAACACAATCTTCAAATACACTTTAAAAACCAACAGCATAGGGCCTGAGAGATGACGTCAACCCCGGGCAGCTGTTATCAGGTGCACTTGAGGAAGAAGCTGAGTGAGCTCGGCCTTCAGGAGGCTCTGGACTCAAGCACAGGAAACACAGGCAGACAGATGGGCACACTTGCTGAACCATTCTGACCGTGGAGTGGACTCGGCAGTGTGCACGTTCAGCACACAGATGCCTGAGTAAACAGGAAGAGAAAGAGGAGCAGCAACATAGAAGATGGAGCCCCACAAGGCGCTCACTATCCTAGCCCCGTGGAAACCAGAACACGTCCGTTATACAAAAAGCAGTGTCCACATAAATCCTATACACGGCCTCTTAACGACTTTAAACCACTTCTATATGGCTTGTAATGCCTAATATGATATGAACCACATATAAATCATTGTTTTACGGTATTGTCTAGGGAATGATGACCAGAGCAACGTCTGTGTACATCCAGTCCAGATATAACCATCGCGGCCTGACTATCCAGCACAGAGGGAGTCACAGGAAGCGCCCGAGGGAGACTGAAGATCTCTGATACAGTCAACACCACAGCAGGACATAGCCATACTTCAGTGACAGGACTATGCTGTACTTGGCATGCAAGAAATCCCAGCACTGCCTTTCGAAACTCTCTAGAATCTTTTCTCCCTCTGTCTCTCTTTTAATATTTTTGACTCAAGGTTGGCTGGCTCTGTGGACCATACATAACCTGAGGATACAGAGGGCTGAGAACAGCTGTCATGTTGGGTGGCAGACTGAGCTGGGAGTTCTCTAGCAGCCATAGTAAGGAAGAGAACAGGACGGGTGATACAGGCCCCACCCAGCTCTATTGGTTTTCTGGAAAGTATTAGGACTTTGATAAGGGACATGAATCAGGCTTATAGCCTCACGGGAGTCAAGTAATAGGAACTTCTTACACCTGTAACCTTTCTTTGCAGAAAGCTTGGGACCTACGAGCAAGGAAGTCAGAGGCAGCCCCAGGAACAGCGGCCGGCCTCTGCAGCAGTATTCTGACTCCGGCACAGTGGCCAGCCCCTGCAGTACCATCGTGGGAAGCTCGGCTGCAGCCTACCCTGCTGCAACTCAGCTGACAGTGGAGGTGGCATCTTCAGTTCCCAGCTCTGCCACCAGGGCATGCTCTGGCTCTGGTGGAGACTACTATCAACCTGTGTGCGCAACAGCTTCCCTGTAGTTCTGGGCACACAGGTTGCTCGCTGTTAAGACACATCCAACCGTGTAGGGCACCTCCTGCAGTGAGTACAGCTGTGTACCCACCATCCTGTGCCCACACCCCTCACAACTGCCACCGACCCCCACTCCCACCCCAAAATGTCCAGGTATCGTCTGAGTTGCTGGCCACCCGAAGTTCCTGCTGCTACATCAAGGCTGTTCCAATACTCCCTGGCAAGCTGGTCAAATCTGCAGGCCTCATCACCAGCTGTTCATGTTCCTTTACAAAAAACTGATATCCGTGCCTAGCTTCATACCACAGGCCTGTAACCCTGTTGCTACGGAGGGCAGGAATAAAGCCAGTTGTCTTTAGGCTGCCTGGGCTAAAGACAGAGTTTAAGTCCAGTCTTGGCAATTTAGTGAGATCCAGTGTCAAAAGAAATTAAAGAAGGTTGGGGCTGTATAACAGCTCAGAGGTGGTGTGATTTTATCTGCGTACCATCCAAAACCCAGAACCCGTATTCTGCAATGACCTGGAGTCCCACTTGGGCCAGAGAGGTGCTTGGGGGAGGGGGGGCTCCTGCTAAGTGTCCTGGGATTGGCACACAGCCTCTTGCAGCAGGCTCCTCTTACAGCAGGTTATGCTGCCCAACTCTCAAACTTCAACAAGGGTTTCTACACCAGGATGTGTTTTGACTGTTCTGTTTAAGCCATTACGAGTATTTACACTAATTATGCAGTTAGATATAATTATACTAATTGTAAAATGCACAATAATTGACTAAGATGCACTCGGAGAGAACAAGGCGATGTCACTCTGAGAAACTTCCTGAATGTGGAGAATACAGAACACCTCAAAGCAGGATACACAGGTGCAGGAGAGTGCTGCAGGCAGCAAGCCAGCCAGGGCCCCTACTATGTCAATATGTGGAGTTCAGACATTGCTTCCGGCTGAAACCAGTGGGATGCAGAGGCTGGGGTCACACAGGAGATGTGGCCCACACTGCAGCTTAGGCTCCAGCAACCCAGTGCTGGTGTTTGTTGTTTATTTGGAGCTATGTTGGGCAGGGTCTCTTGTAACCGAGGCTAGATTCTAACCCTCTATGTAGCTAAGGATAACCCTGAATGAATCCTCCTGCCTCCATGCCCTGCGCTAGCATTAGAGGTAGCACCACCATAACTGAATTTATGCAGTGCTATGGATTTGGGGCAACCCCAGGGCTTTGTGCATGCTAGGCAAACCCTCTACCAACTTCGTTTCCTCTTCACCCTCACACCCCTGAAGGCCTACTGCACATGTGCAAGAGCAATAATCAAATCGCTCTCTTGCCCAGATACTCCACAGCTCCCATTATCCAAGGAGTAAATCCCTGCCCTGGCCACCTGCTTTTAAGTCTTCTGCCATCTGTCTGTTAGGGCTAACCCTGTACTCTTAATCTTCATGCTGTCCAGAGCCCAGCTGACCTCTCTGGGAGTGCCCAGTCCTTTCCCACTTTGTGCCATTGCTTACACAGTACCTTCAACCTGCCCTGCCAATCCCCCTGCCTCTAGTCTCCTGCATTCCTTTGACTTCCTTCCATTATACCCCTCCTATGCAAAGCCCCACACCAACACACATGTACACACACACCATGGATACACATGCACATCCCCCGTTCACCCCCTGAGTAATGTCCCTCTGTCTTTTCTCCTGTAGCTCACGGCTCACTAGAAGTTTCTTAACCCCTGTCTGGCAGTTTCTGTAGTCTCATTAGTCTCTGTCCTCAGAAAGGAACTTCTCAGGCAAAGACCACACTGGCCATCCTGAGTCCCCTGCTCACAGCGCTGAGAACAGTGAGGATCAAGTAAGTGTGAACACAGAGGGAGAACAGCCACAGAAGAGTATATCTTTGGGACCACGGGTCATTGCCATCACCAGGGGGATGGGAGCCTAGGGGCTTAGGGAAGACTTTGCTGGTGTGTGAGTGGCTGGAGCAAGGTACGTGGTAGGGATCATGCTGACTGGACTCCTGTAGGATGGATGAGGGGTCACCAGGGACATTGGAGTCTGAGTGAGGAGAGACTATGGAGAAGACCTCAGCAGAGCAGAGATGTTCTGAGCATGTTGGGGCTGAGAGTAGAGCCCCAGCATAGGACAAATGCACGGTGAAGCCAGGTCCTGGAGACTAGCCTTGGTCAGCTGCTGCCCCACCCCATGACTGCAAGCTACTGAAACTCAACCGTTAGAATGGACTCATTTATCCCTCTTCCTCTAGGGCAGTGTTTCTGAACCTGTAAGCTCTGAGTCCTTTGGGGGAGACTGAACGACATCTTCACAGGGATTGCTTAAGACTGTCAGGAAACACAAATAATCCATTATGATTTATAACAGTAGCAAGATTACCGTTATAAAGTAGCAAACAAAATAGTTTTTTGGTTAGGGGTCACCACAACCTGAGGAACTATATTAATGGGTCATAGTGTTAAGAGAACCACGGCCCTAGGGAGCAGGAGGAGGTGTCATGTGCAAGTTCTAGAAAGTTCTTAGGGCATCTAAACTTTACAGTGCTATTAGTCTTGCTCCATACCCCTCAAGCTTCAGGACTGAACACAGATAGGAAGGAGAGGCAGGGGCTACATGCTGCCAAATTTAGGAGAACATCTCTTTCTGGGCTTAGTCCTGAGAGGGACAAGGCTGACAGGCAGAGAGGTCCCTGGAAGTGAACAACGCCTCTGATATACTCAGAATCCTCTATCAACCCAGAGGAACAAGACCCTCCCACCCCTGTCTGTAGATGAATAACTACATGTGACACACCTTGCTGGCATTCAGCTAGGCAGCAAGGCACTGGAGTCTATGCTGACCATGGCCCTACCCTGCCTGCACAGCCCAGAGAATGAAGAGTGCAGATTCAGATCACCGGGCGAGCCCTGCTCTGACATCTCCCACCATGTGGTGCTACATCCAGGCAAGATCTTCCCAATGAGGCTGTCCCAGCCCTGCACAGAGCCTTGTCTTAATGCCAAGAAGGGGCTGGGTCCTCCAGCAGGTCACACTACCTCAGGATTCTCCTTGCTGGGGGCTGATCTTCCTTGGTGGCCTGAGCTCCCTGAGATGGCTCCTCCGTGGGTGGCTCGGGCTCTGCTGAACTCTCCGCCTGTGTCTTCACTTGAGGCTGAATGATGATGACCTGGAAGACACAGGGAAGATGAGAGGTCCAGAGAGGGAGGGGCAGGGTGTAGCTAAGAGTCAGGTAGGTCTTGCAAGGTGTGTCACAGAGGAACCAGGTGATTGCCTTGCTTCCCTGCACCCCCTCCCCATGAGAGCATCTGTGTGAGAGATGGCCAGGGTTACAAAACAAGGAGG
Organism: Mastomys natalensis; assembly: GCA_021653895.1. Classification (NCBI taxonomy): domain Eukaryota; kingdom Metazoa; phylum Chordata; class Mammalia; order Rodentia; family Muridae; genus Mastomys; species Mastomys natalensis. The sequence continues at coordinate 1,483,595 of JAJTUV010000102.1, forward strand.
CCTGGCTGCAAATCCTTTCTTACCACTCTCTGGCTATGTGGCCTCAGAGAGGCTACTCTGTACCTCAGCCTCAGAGAACTCACTGACAGAAACCTTGTCAATGCCAGCCTCTAGGGGTGCTAACTCTTTACTCTCAGCTCAAATGCAGGCATGCTGAGCTTGGAACACTCAGGTTGGGAGACAGAGGGACTAGGATGATTTGGGGTTACCTGAGGGAATGGAAAGACATCAGCTATAGGCAAGAGAGAATGGTCTGGCAGAGGGAACCAAGGAAAAGATTTTTAAAGGGAAAGCATGTGCTACCATGTTTCTCCAAAGGCCTCAAACAGGGCAATGAATCTTCAGAGAGCTCTAGAGGACATGGGGAGATGATTTTAGTTTTAGCATTAAAACTAAATTCCTCACAAGGAATCAAGGAATTTTTTTGATTCTCATTTTTTTTTTTTTCCCATCCAGGCAACTGGAGCATAAAAAACAGCTCTTGACTCCCTGGCTCTCCCAGCAGAGATGAAGCATTAGTACTAGACTCTCTTGCAGCTACCCAACTCAGCCACACATTAGCAGTTCACTATTCCCATATTAATGAATAGCAATTCTTTTAGGCACTTGTTTTATCCCACACCGATTCACCTGTCCTCATTCATTCATTCACAGATTCACTCAGTTGATCACTACTCACTCATGCTAACATTCATTCATTCACGTATCTTCATCCCGCAGATCACATGCTGAAGCTCCATTCACACACCCATCTGCTCACACTTCCTGCTCATTCACACTAGTTCATCCTGTTGACTGCTGGTTCACAATTCCTCCACACACTCACCTGAATCTTTTCCCTTCGTTCTTTGGTCATGTGACTATCCCACCATCCAGCTACCCCTTTGCCTAAGCCTCAGCCCCCCACTGGACAATGGCCTCTGAGATTCCACACGTGACACATCCACTCAGGGCTTCTGGCGGACACTCACCTTTTTGTCAGCACTGATGAGGAGGGGCTGCACTTTGATGCCGTCGCTGGCCACGGGCACGGTGGTGCTGGGGGTGATGGTGGCAGCATTGCTGGGGGAGGTGGAGATGATGGCATAGGCCACCCCAGCACTGCTCAGGGGTGAGGTGATGGCGGTGGGTTCGGTGAGGGCCTGGGTCTGGCTGCTGGGTGTTGGCACATGGTTGACGGTGTTGTTGGCAGTGGGGAGGGCTGGGCTGGGGTTCTTGATGCTGACCACAGTGGCCTTTTGGAATGTTGGGGGCTGCTTGGGTGGCCGGTCCCTGCCCGGGGTGACAGGGAGGCTGTCTGGAATCAGAGTCTTTGGCCTAACCTGGGAGGAAGGGACCAGTGTGTGGTCAGACAGACAGACACGAGCTGTTGATGAAGGCACGGTAGTAGGGCAAGCCTCAAGCAGATGGACTGAGTCCTCCATTCGAGGGGAAAGGACAGCACCCTCTCTGACCCTGCTCTGGGTCTCCCAGCAATCATGACCTTGACTCCAAGGCTCAGGCTGCCCCAACTACCATCTCTCTCGATTGGCTGTACGCTGAGTTACTGATACCCTACCCACCCACCCATCCTTGGGCTCAGATGAGGCTGTTCCAGGCCACAGTGCCTTCTGGCTCAAACAAGAGCAAACCATGAGGGAGATTACACCAAGTCTACACATGAAGCCCATGTCAAAGGTGCTGGAAACACTACCCTTGGGCCAGACTAGGTGAGCCACAGAGTGACAAACAGAGCAGTAGATCTTAGGCCACGAGCACCAATCGCTCTAAAGAGCTCACATACATGGAGGTAAAACATGGGCTGCAGGCAGTCACCACACAGTGGAGACCATGTCTCCAGTCAGTTTGTGTGGTCAATCCTGGATCTTAGGGAGTGTAGGTGGTCTTGAAGACACTGCTTAATGTCTTCTCCTGTGCACTGGGGGTGATGAAACCCACTCGTGATCACAAGAAGGTCACAAGATGCATAGCTGGCTATCACCAGCCTCCATGGAGGGAAACTGAGGCAAAGCCAAGCACGGCTTACCTGAGGAGAACCATGGTATGACAGGTGTCATTGTCATTAGGGCAGAGGGACCTGAGCCAGGACCGCTGAAGCTGTGTGTTGGCCTTTCTGCTTGCCCTTACTTTACTCTGGTGACACTGGGAGTCCCCCACTGGACTCCGGCTCTTGGGAAAGTCACCAAGACCTTAGTGTGCCGCAGTCATCAGGCATCGTATCTATGAGATTTTTCATAGACTGACCTAAGCCAGCCCTTGATTAACAAGCCTTACTATCTCTTGCTCTAGTGGGCCCTGGGCAAACCAAACCAGCCCTCACCACCTTGGGAGCCGCGCCATAGCTGGGTAATGTATCCAGCTGGTTTAGGTGAGCCTGCTGCTTTATCCTTGTCAGGTATTAGGACCGGTCCCCAGACACTAGGCACAGTACCACATATACTGAGGAGGGATGAGGAAAGAGTTCTATCCCTGCCACCCCTCAGCTGAGGATGGTTAGTGCCATCTCTATTCTCTGCCTCTCAGGAGGACCAGTTGGGCAGATGACTTCTTAGGGATGCTGGAGGGATGATGCTGCTGGCTCCTCCCTGGTCACCTGCACTGTAACACTGGCCAATGACATTCTCTAACTCAGACCAAACATGGTGAAGAGCCATGGGGCACATGCCTGACACTGGACACGGCTTAGCCATGCTCAAACACAAACTGCCCATCCTGAGGAAATAGTTGGGAACCTCAGAACCTTCGATGTTTCCGGCAGCCTCATGGAGACCCTGGTCAGCAGATCCCCATGGAACAGGCTCAGCCTGCCACGTTCCCTTCTCAAGGTCTGCTTCCACCCCTGCGAGCTTCCGTGTGTGTTTGGCACATCTCAGCCAAACTAATCACCTGAGAGCCAGCGAACTCAGGGCAGGGGCAGAAGACTTGGGGAGGGAACAGCAAGGGCGGAATGAGAGACAAGAAGTCCAGGAGCTGTAAGCAAGAGGAGGAGGCTGGGCAGGCAGAGCAGGGGAGTGAAGAGTGATCACAGGGACCAACTGTCAGTTGCCTGTCTGTGCTTCTGTGGGGATGGGAACAGCAAGGACTGCTGGGAGATAGAGAACAGGGGGAGGAGGCTGCCTAGTGAGTAAAAGACCCAGAGGAAACAGCACAGACCTTAGCTGAGCCCCTCCTTTGCTGAAAAGCTTTGTGGAGCTGTCTACTGCCAACAGACAAGGACAATAATGTGGCCTCATATCGGAAGCCAGGATCCCCATCAGCTGTTGTAGTTCTCACCGCTCCCTCAGGGAAAACTCTGGCCTTTCCAGGGCGTGGTTCCTTCCTCTGTACCTTCCTCCTAGGGCTCACCCCTAACTTTGGTCTACAATATCCCCACCCCAGGAGACCTCTGTGGATATCAGCATTGATATGACTGATTAACATGATTGATATGATATGGGGACCATCTCAGAGTTCCCACCAGCCCCTTGACAGATCCTTGAGACTCTGACCCTCTTTGGAACAGGTAGGCACTAGGAGGTTGCATTAGCTTACAGACAAGGGTCTAAGACAACTAACTACTTGCCTTAATCCTTGAGCTAGGGCATCTGTTCAGCCTCATAGCTCCAAGACAGACAGATGCTGTACTCATCTCTGCATCCAGTGGCCCCTATGCAGGTATGGTACACCTAGCAGGAGTTCACCAAAGCTGAGACATTGAAAATAAAGGTGCTAGGCAATAATTTGCAAGGGTCTAGGTGTCTGCTATGTGCTGGGTACATGTATAAGTTCTCTCTGTGACCATCAAGGCCAACAGACACAGCAGAGAGCCATCTGACCCTCTGATGGAGGAGCCTTCCATCAAGAGGTAAAGGGGCCAGGTGACTTGCCCAGGATGTGGAGTCCATCTGGGGAATTGAGGCTGGCACTAAGGGCCTGCATCCTGTACCTGTACCACTTACCAGGAAAGGTGTTCATGTATGAGTTCCTCAGACCCTCTGACTGACTCAACCTCAAGATATACACGGAGAGTGACCATCACAGGAAAGCATTGAGAGGCCGTTTGCCTGGCAGTATGCGCTCTGGTTGGTGCTGGCCAGACTTACTGCTTTACAAAAATTCCTGGCTGTGACCCACTCAAGGATTTCACAGTTTCTCACTGTTTGAAAAGCCAGATTCCTCACTGTGAAAACTCTGAACCAAATGTTTCCCTTAATTAATGGACCGAGGGGATGGAGGAAGGAAGGCACCGTCTGAAGGAGGGACCCAGAGGTGGTGCTGAGGGGCTGGGGACGAAAGGTGCTTACCTGAGGTAGCACTGCTGCTCCTTGCCCGGCCAACCTCTGCAGGGAGCTGACCTGAGGACCTGTGACAGGCACTGCAGTGGTGGATCCCAAAGTCTGAAAGACAGAGTATGGGACAGTCAGAGTCCAGCACCCAGCCTGGGACCATGGTCTCAGAAATGACAAAATCCACTCTTGCTTTCCATATGCCACTGGAAACTCAAGAAAGAGAGAAAGGGAAACATTGCCAGAACACAGCTAACTGTACTGCATCCTGATGTCCCATTTACAATGCAGTTTCTATACCTCAAGACAAAATGCACGCGTACAAGTGTGTGCACACAGCAGATATATTCCTGACTGGCCTTGAACTTGTCTTAGCTGAGGTTGACCCTGAACTTTGGATCTCTCTGCCTCTACTTCCCAAGTGCAGGAACTGTCAGGCATAGTGGTACACACCTTTCATCCCAGGACTTATGATGCAGAGGCAGGAGGATCTCTGTGAGTCCAAGTCTAAAGTACAATGGGAGTGCAGAGCTACACAGAGAGAGCTACAAAACCAAAAATGAAAAAAAACAAAAACAAAACTGGGGTATATGGCACACACCTATAATCTCAGCACTGGGGAGACAGATAAAGGTAGCTCCCTGCAGCTCCCTAGCCAGCAAGCCTCATCAAACGAACAAGTTCCAGGTCCCAGTGAGAGACATTGTCTCAAAAACCAGGGCAGAAGTTGACACACACGAACACACACATGCACACGCACATGCGCTCTGAGGACTGTCTGCCTGTCACTGTGGGCTCCACACCACTGCAATATGTTGAAGCTGTCTTGTCCCAGCACAGCTACCAGCTGATATAACTGGGGCAGCTTGCTCAGACTCACAGAGGTGGGAGCCAGGCAAGGGTGGACATTCCATTAACATGCCTCCAGGAGATTCCTGGGAACCAGAGGCCTGCCTGGAGAAAGCTGCCATACTCCAGCAGGCTCCGCCATGCCAAGGCCTACACCTCACACCACTGTTTTCTTAGTGTGTGGCTGTGTGAGGGTTGAGCCCTGAAACTCTTGGGAGTGAGCCAAGGACCAACTCTCCCAGGGCCTCTCTTCTGATGAAGATGCCTGTAACAAGGCTGCTGTTGCCCATGAGGGACAGAGCACGCTTCCATGTGTCTCTCTGAGCTCTGATGTACTTGCTGTGGCCAGCTGGTCTGGCTTTTATGATGGGCATGAAGGGTCTCAGGGTCCATATCTGGGGACACTTCTCTTAGAATCTACCTTGGTACACTACTTCCATGTAGATCCCTCAGCTCTGGGTGTTTCTTTGACTGCCTCTGTCCTGTAAGCACTGACACCCCATACTTTATTCAGAAAGCCTTCATTTCTGCTTCAGCCCTAGTTCCTGACTGTGACAGGGGCAGCTTTTGACTGTCACCTTAGTGATTTACACTCAGAGAAGAGGAGGGATGGAAAGTCAAGAGAGTAAAAGATGGCTGAGGTTTGCCCAAGGTTTGTCCGAGACCCAGAGCCTCCAGAGAAACAATGACAGGGACAGCTGTGCTTCCATTCTGTGCTTGATTCTAAGTTACCGCACAAACGGCTGTGTATTGGGGGTGGGAGTCCTGCAGGCCGTGGGAGGTTTGCATCGCAGAGCCTACTGGATAATTCCATCAAGATTGTGACTGACTTTACCCAACCTCACAGCTGTGTGACCACTGCCTGGATTGGGGTGGCCGGTCTGTTCTTTAGGGAAAACTAAAATATAAGGTTTCTTTAAGTAAGTACAATGTGCCATGAGTCAGGCTCTTGGGACAGGTTCTGTACTGTACTGTGAGACCATGGCCTGAAGCACCAGAGTCCTGACAGTTCTCAGTCTAAGTCTACAGTCTCCATGCTTTTGTAGAAAGTCAGTAGCAAACACTTTGCTAACAGGGTGCCAGTATCATATGGCCTGGCAGGAGTCCTCTCAGAATATCCCTGTCACCTCTCACAGATGGTCCATCCTCTGCCAATGCTACACGGACTGTGGGTGCGCTCTACTCAGCCTGGAAGCTCACACAGGCATCCATAGGCATCCACCCTTCCACAGCCTCATAAAATGCTCATTAATAAGTGGGAAGGCATTTTGTCTGCGACGAGCTGACCTCTCTGCTCCATGCCGGAATTTATCGATACAACAGAAGCAGTTGCTTCAGAGGTTGGATCACGTAGAGCCGCACTTCTGTCAAGATAAATGAGCTGCTGATGACGACATTTACAGCTCTGAGCATTTTAATAGGGAGAAAAGGGGCCATAAAAGTCAAAGATAACTTTCTGCATTAGCTCGGTCCCACAGGCAGTCTGGGAGAGGGCGAGGAGAAGCCAGCACATGGACAGGAGGCAGGTTCAGGCAAGCCCTTCGATCTTCAGGGCAGAAGCTCCTGTGGCTTCAGAAAAGCTTGTCTTTCTTTGGTGAATGTTTCCAGGTGTCATGGAGTCTCTCCTCAGGAGCTTTGGTAGGCATGAATGAGGGAGCGCAGATGCACTGTGGCATCAGTTACAGTTAGTGTTTCTTGCTGATGTCCCCAATGGCCACAAAAGGATTCTTGATACTTGGGCCATAAATGGAGTGACTCTGTGGGGTGGGCACTGCATAGCCTTTGGGTGAGGAGACAGTAGGAAGTGTGTGTGAGAGAGAAACATCACCCCAGGACTAAATAGGACAGAGGGCAGCCTGGAGTCAGCCCATCCTGACAACCTCCTTTGGAAAGGTCTATGTATGAAAGGCTGGGTCCCAGGGTGTTGTTGTCTGGGGTGGGGGTTGCTATTGACCTGCAGAAGGTGGGGCTCAGTGGGCAGTCCTTAAATTTGGGGACACAACCTAATGGGGCTGTGGGACCCTTTCTTTCCCTCTTCCATTTGTGCTTCTGTTTCTTGGTCATATGGTATACACTTAGCTCCATCATGCACCCTCCTACATGCTCTCAGAGGCCCAAAGCCATCTTGGACCTGAATGTCCAGAGCCATGGGCTAGATATCCCCATCCTCTTACAAGTTATCTTGTCTACTTCATGACAGCGATAGAAAGCTAAGAAACACAACCTTTGGAAAGCTGCATCTGCCTTGCCTTCTCACCACTAAGTCTACACGTCTGCCCCCAACACGATTACAACATATTAGGGCCCCATTGCAACCTACGTGTGGATCAGAGGGCTTCTGGCCTGAGACTCTTGAGTACCTCCACTGAAATCCTAATGTTTGCTCCTAAGTCCAGGCTGGGGATACAGCTGGAGCCAGTCTGCTAAGTCGAAGCCAGCATGAGCCCTCTGGAGGAAAGGGTTTCCATCCCACCTACCTCTGTCCCACTGATATGGCCAGCTTGGCTGTCATCTCTGCTGCCATCAACGCCTCCTTTGCACCCCCCCCACATTCCCACACTTTCCAACCCTCTCATGGCTTCTGTGCACCCCCTCTCCAAGCCCCAAACCAGTGCAACTCTTAATGACAATACACAAAACCCTATTTGGTTCTGGTGGAGAAGAGGGTCCCTGTGAGGGTGGAGGATTGACCAAAACACACTGTGTGCGGGATGCTCCCCCAGACTCTCAAAGATCTTCTCTTCACTTTTCCCTCCAAACTCCAGGTGACTAATATTGCTTTGAGTGGTACATGGGATTTCAGAAGTCACACTGGCAAGGCCATTACACAAGAAGCTTTTTGATAGTAGCCAGAAGGGGTCACCATAGCAACAGCCACCACAACATCCAGACTGGCCAGGGAATGCCAGGGCCAGGGAATGTCTGCTGTGTGAGTGGCCTTGAGCTGCCTTCCAGGGACACATGGCATGATTTCCTGCTCATGACTTTGGAGCGCTGAGTTCCATGATTCCACAAGGGCCCAACAGCAATGACTGCTCTGCTCTATGAGTCACCAGAGAAACACATCCTCCAGATGAATTCCCACCCTAAGTCACAGGCTTGTCAGAAGGGCCAGAGCCACAGACATCAACTTAGAGGTCATAGGACTCAAGTTCCTTGAAAATTTCTATATGTTAAGATGACAGAGACCAGGAGAGTGGATTCTAGAACACAGGCTTGAAGGTTCTCAAGCTTCCTAAAGCTCTGACCCATTACTACAGTTCCTAACAATGTGGCAACCCCAACCATAAAATTACTTTCATTGTTACTTCATAACTGTAATTTCACTATTGTTATGAACCTAATGCAAATATCTGTGTTTTCCAATGCTCTTAGGTGACCCCAATGAAAAGGCCATCCAATGCCCCCCAGGGGTTGAGACCCACAGGTTGAGAACTGCCATTCTAGAATGTCACACCTGAAAGTTCTAGAATGTCACACCTGCTCTTTGTGTATAGTTGTGTAAACGAGGTTCTGCCAGTTGGAAGATGTTTCCTTAGGCATATCAGTAAGCCAAACCTCAGAGCCAAGAAACCTAACCGGTGTGGTAACATATGTGACAGGGCCATCTATACTCACAGAGGAAGCTGGACCTGCCCACCCTCAGAATGCACTCTCTCTGGTGCTCCCTGCATCTGGGAAGTCTCAGCTCAGATGGGGTTGGCATGAGGCTTAGGCTCACGTGGCCTCTCAGCTAATAGACACATCCCAGCAATAGAGATCAGTTGTTGAGAGCTGGTCTCAGATGGTGTGGAAATGAAAACCTAGTTTTTCTAACAAGATGCTAGGGTGAGTTGGCCAGAGAAAACAGGGAAGGACCAGCTCAAGCTATGGCTCTGGCTGCTAGTCTCTGTCCTGTCAAGATCCCTAAATACTTCCTGGGGAGGTAGTACAAAGTGTATGATGGTGGAGATGGAGGAGCCAAGATGGAATTGGGGTGAGGCCAGGTCACATGGCTGGCCCTTCAGAGCTCAGATCCATTATATGTGCAGTGGGCCCATGGACCATTGTCACACCAGGCACATAGATGAAGGTTTCTGTCCCTTGGGCCATCTGACCCCTCTGGGTTGTATCACATGGTTTTGACCATGGTGCTTCAAGTAAGGACATGAGCGCCCCTCAGGGTCGAGCCTAGGATAGCAATGGGTCACAGGGTCAGACAGTTGCCTGCAATCCCAGCTTCCCTGCACATCTTGGGACTGGATCCTGAACAGTTAATATGCCAGCATGTTCCATATGACTTTAGTCAATCTGTTGAGGGGGAGGTGCCAGGCACAGGGCACCAGGGTCTGAGCCCAGGATGTTCACTAGCTGTGGACCCCAGGATGTCAGGGACAGAACCTCCAAATCTCTGATTCTCTAGCTGGTCCCTGGCTGTTTAGGATAACCCCTGTTTAGATACCCGTAGCCAGGGTCTGACTTTCTATGCCTGGTGCGGCTCATTCCTCCTTCTGGCTGGGTGAGGGAAGACGGAGAGCTGAGTGGAGGATGGTTGCTTTCTTACCTCCGCTCCATGTGGCCCAGCCTTGGCGGACACAGCCAGAGTGCAGCGGTTTAATTGCATGTGGGTTGTGATTTCCCCGCATTCTTACAGAACTGCTGTGATATGTGATTCAGATAACAACATCAGTAGCGGCTAATAAATATTAATATAACATAAGCACCGCTTTGACTGTCATGGGAACTAGCTTGTTATTCACAGATGAAACTCAATGGTTGCCTTTATCACTGTTGGCAGGAAAGAGCCGCTCGCAAACAATGCTGCTGGCACAAGTTTCTGGGCCTGGCCCTTGCACTCCAACTTGGGTGTCCCTGCTCCTGTTTCCTAGACACAGAACCTCCACTAGCCTCAGCTTGATGGGTACTCCCTGAAGTCTTCACAGATACCCAGAGAAATCTGTAAACTGTCCTGCCTCCCCCAGCCCACTGCTCACAGCCATGCAGGACACAGTGACAGTCAGGACCAACGCCAGGTGCACCAACTTGAATGTGAATTTCCATCCAGTGACAGCGCTGTCACTCTGTATAGCCTTGTCCCCAACTCAAAGGAGCAAATACCCTCTTTCTGTTACCAAGACCAGAGAGGAGGGTGGGAAGCATTTGCATACTTGGCAATGGGCCATTGCAACATCTCTGCTGTCCTGGGTCCTGAGGACCAATGTGTACCGCACGCCATGTATTGACCAAGAGGAGAGATGGAGGGAGGGAAGCATGCAGATGTGAGGGGTTAGTGAAGCTGACCAACCAGAAGACAGCAAGCCAGGGCTAAGGCTCCCCCTATGCATACACTGTACGGCATCTATGAAGCCCAGGACAGCACCACTGTCCCTAGGTGGGGAGATAATGTCACTGAGGATGTTTGAATGCTCCCAGCAGCCAGAGGAATTAGTCAGACTCAGCCATGTCCCTGGAGAGTCTTTAACACACATCCCATCATAGCTGCTACACCACAGGACTACACGTGGTTTGGTGACATGCAGCCAGGACAGCCAGGGAGGGGTGAGGGAGGCAAGGACCATTAAGGACTCTGAGGACTCTGAGTCCCACAGGGCTCTGAGCAAAGGAGAACTGAAGTACTCCTGTGCTCGCTCACCAGGAGCTATTCACAGGGAGACAGAGAGCAGGAAGGCTTCCTGGAGGAGGTAGTGTCTGGGCTGGACCTTTAAAGTTGGGCCAGAATGTTCCAAATGGGCAGTAGATGAAGTTCACAGGAACCAGAAGGGAGGACAGAGAAGCCATCAGCAGGGGCACCTGGGAACCAGTAGGAAGGAAGGTGGCAGAGAAGAGGCACATGCAGAAGCTCTGTCTATGGGGACCTTGAATGTCATACCCAGGAGCTTGGTCACTCTGGGAAGTGACAGAGCACGTCTTAGCTAATATAGCTGGGGAAGATATATCACCATTGGATCAGAGACCCTGTGTGTATAACGCTGCGTTTGTGCCAGGGCCACCAACACCTGAGGGCAGCCAAAGGGTTAGGTTCTCATCCCTTTAATACATTAGAGGGCAGCTAGCTGCCTCCCTGGCTCCATAACAAGGCAGGCTGTGGTCGGGGAAGCAGTGTGTGGAGATGGCACACCATGGTCTACAGACCCATCTGGACCTTTGCACTCTCTAGTGCTGGGGCCAGTTTTCTCATGAGGTCCTTCCCTGCCCCGCAGCCTGCTCTCTCCCAGGATGCTAAGGATAACCTCCAGTGCAGGGCAGGAGCCAAGCACTAGCTGCCTCTTGGACTCTCAGGGAACTGCCACACTGTTAAACTATACCTTCAAGGCAAGAGCTCTCGGAAGACTGAACCCTTCACATCTTGGGAAGGGGTCATTTGCTATAGCTATGAGAAGAAGGTGACAGTGACACCTGGCCTCCATGGCTCAGCTGCCAGTGAAGGTGGCCTGTGGAGCTAGTGATCCTGACTGAGACTTGGTCAGCTTGGGTAAGGTACCCCAGGTCACTCCCATAATTGCAGGAGCCCTTTCAGAGGGCAGTTGTCAATCAGATGAGAAACACTAGAGGCTATACACTCGGCTGACATCAGAAATACCCTTTCTGCAGCACTGGGGTAGCGGAGTAGCTTAATTAACTTGAAAGGATGTAATTTTATGCTATTTAGTACAAATGCACACTCTAAATGGCATTGCACTCTAAAGATCAGGGGCTGTGATCGGTGGGGGAGGGGAAAAACATGGCCAGAGGATCCTGGCAAACACAGGAGTGGTGGTGGTGGGGGGCATTCTGCAAACTTCTGCATGTAAATGGAAACCTCTGAAGCGACAAAAGCCAAAGAAAGCAGCCAGGACAACTGTAGCTGAAAGGGCTTCTGTCCTCTCAGCTCCCTGAGAAATGCAAAGCATCTTGGGAAGAGAATTGGACTCTGGCACCTAGGAGGCCAGCGGGACTTTCCCATCCACCCTGTCCACCTGCTGTGGAACCTACATCACCCTTCCTGATGGTAATGCCCCGGATGAGACATTACCTTCTCTACTTCTCTAAGAGAAGCTAAGATAAGTGTGTGTCCAGACTCGCAAAAGCTTGGGGGCTTGGGCAGGAATGACCCAGAGGAAGGGGTGGAGCCTGGAACCTCTATGGAAGGACCTTGGAGTTAGTTTCCCACTCCCCGTTCCCAGAATACACAGCAACATGTGACATTGATGAGTGGGAATGAATGTCAGCCTAGGAGCTTAGGGAAAAGGAAATGACATGGACCATGAACGGTGGGGGCCACTCCTTCCTGCATTCCTGGATCCAGCATTGCTTGGGCCTCAGGGGCCAGCAACCATGCTAGGGCTTTGGCGTCTTTGCATCAGGCCCTGGACATAGCCAGGTCTGTGTCCTTACAACATGTCCCAGAATGAGGATGTATGCTAGGCCCCACACATAATAAACAGCCACTCAGAAGATTCAATGTCCACCTGCAACCACTGACAAGCCTTTCAATGACCATGTCATCTCCATCCAGTTAGATACGCTTGCTAGTACCATGGGAAGGCCTGTTATGCAAACCTGTCTGGAGAGGACTCCGGAGTAAGGAAATGCAAGGCCTACCTTTAAGCAGCTTGTCGTAGGTACCTCCAGGGTCCCTGGTCCCTGGTTGGGTGGTAACTACCTGGATAGAGACATTAACCTACATTTACTAGGTTGCATGTCCAGCCTCGTGGCTCTCACTGTACGTGACTTGTACCTCATTTTTAAAATGCTGGCCCTTTCTTTGGAGACAGGGTGTGGTTCACCTTATAGCATTCCATGCCTCGGTGCCCAAGGCTCACCACCCTGCTCTGGCTGAGGCTATGCCTGAACATTCCAGAAGTCTGGGATGCTCTAGGCCAGTGTTTTTCAACCTTCCTAATGCTGTGACCCTTTAATACGGTTCCTCGTGTTGTGGTGGCCCCCCAACCATAAAATTATTTCTGTTGTTACTTCATAGCTGTAATTTTGGTACTGTTATGAATAATAATGTAAATATCTATGTTTTCTGATGCTCTTAGGTGACCTCTATAAAAGAGTTGTTCAACCCTAAAGGGTTTGCTGCCCACGGGTTGAGAACAGCTGCTGTAAGCTATTCCCTGGTTTCTGTTAGGAATGTCCTTATAGGACTTGACTCATCTCCACTGTGCTCAGAGCCACAAAGCCTCAGGCTGCATTCTCCAGGTGACCCTTCAGTGCCCATCCCGGGAGGGCTTTCAGAGCACACTAACTGTCAAGCTGGGGCCCCTAGCTGTGCCAGCAGGACATACCATGGGCTGGCAGGTACCTAGCTTGTTTTCAGTCAGGGATATGGAGGGATTCCTGATAAAGGTAGCAGGAAGGTGGCACAGGGTGACCTGAAGTCCAATACTGCCTCCTGAGGGTCCCAGTGACACTGTGTGGCAGGTGACTTATGGGAGGGATGATCCCAAGTCCCATCTGTGGCTTGTCCTCCTCTAAGTGATGTCCCCTCCCTGACCATGGGCCACCTGCCCCTTTGGAATGGAATGCTGGGCAGCCAATGTGTCCGTGGGGTTAGAGAATCGTGGGCCACGGGCTCTCCAGCAGGCACCCAGTGAGCCCAGTGCAGGGGCAAGGGCCTGCTCCATACGCTGGAAGGACAAGTCACAGTAACAAGCAGTTAAGCTATCTGGCAGTGCTCCTTAAGGACTTCCACGGATGACAGAGGGACTCCAGGCCTAGCAAGATGGACCATGTCTCCAACCCCAGCCATGTGAGAGGCTGAGGTGTGAGTGTGGAGGAACTCAAGGAGAATTCAAGGCCAGCCCAGCTTGTTAGTGAGATCCTGACTCAAAAACAACCAACAAACAAATGCAGGAGTGGGAGGATGAAAAGGAAGGAGGGAGAAAGAGAAGGTGAGGTTGGGGGAGGGAAGGACGTAGGGATTGTGTGTATGATCAAGAGATTAAAGTTAGACAAAGAGACAGAAACCTCCTGGCAGAGGTAGGGCCCAGAAGTGCTGGGTGTTGGGGTCAGAAAGAGCCCTCTGCCTGAGTACTGCCTTTTTTAAAAGTGGCTAAATTGGAGGACATCACCAGGGCACTCTGGGTACAGGCACATCAGGACAGGAGACCCTGGAGTCAGGGCTTGATGGCCCAAGGCCCATGTGCCAAAGTTTCAGTCTCCTTGGCATCTCTTCTACAGACACCAGTGTCCCCACATCTCCCAGCTCACCCTCACTTCTGCTCAGACTGTGGGATGTCAGAGTACTCCAAGCTCAGTGGCTCCCCAGGCCACCCTGGGGGGTGGGGTAGTCCCTGCCTTCACTGAGGCCTGCCAGGAGCACGGAATGGGTGTGGGGTTGGCCTGCTCAGCTCAAGGGGTCATTTGTTTACACTCATACCTGCACTACACATAAGCACCCCTTCTGAGGGAGGGAAACCTTGCCATGGGGATACTCCAGTGGGCTGTCCTGATATGCCACTCCAGGCTGGTCAGTAGCCATAGGCATGTGGCTCGGAGGCCTGTCATTATGGCTGTGGAGCTGGCACTAGTCACTCAGACTTTCCATGCCTAGGCTTTCCCCATTTCAACCCAGGGACCATTGTGTGCTCAGGGTGTCTTCTCACAGTGTCTGATACACACCCGGAACTAGAAGAACCTAAAAGCCTGAGCTGTCACCAGAGTGAAGCTGTGGACATCATGGCTCAGGCAACCCTTGATGAAGCCATTTAACCTCCAAAGCCTCTGTTTTCCCATCTATAAAATGGGGTTGTGCTGGTTTTATAAGGGGAGTTTGTGAGATGGAATGAGGCTGGTGTCAGCTGAGGACAAGGTGGCTCTGCCTGGCTTTATTCTTTTGGGGCAGGAAGCCCAGGCCTCATGCAAACTGGATTGTGCAGCCATGTGTGTGTCAAGATGTTATAATGCCAGTATGGCACGGCTGCCCTCAGGGACACAGCACCCCATTGTCTCTATGCAGCTTTGTGAGAATGTTAGCATTCCTAATTAGAAACATGTCGAAAATGAACATCAGATCCTGAATTGTCTAGACTGAAAGAGAAAAGAGACCCAGGCTCAGTACCTGCAGTGGAAGACACATATCACATGACCACCTTCTCTAATGAAATAGAGGTAGCACTCTGTCTGAGAGCTCTGGGGTGAGACTGCAGACCCCTCATGCTGTCCCTGGAGGAGCCTCCCAGCTTGCTGCCTGCAGGGCCTGGAGGAGGTGACATTGGGAAGCTGCAGTAGCCAGTCCCATTTATGAGGTAATTCTCTGCTGAGGTCCCACGGGAAACAATGCCAGTTTGTATCTGTGACCCTTACAGGGCTCTGACTGGGCTGGAGAGATGGCTCAGTGGTTAAGAGCACCAACTGCTCTTCCAGAGGTCCTGAGTTCAATACCCAGCAACCACATGGTGGCTCACAACCATCTGTCATGGGATCTGATGACTTCTTCTGGTGTGTCTGGAGAGAGCAATGGTGTACATCATACACATAAAAGGAATAAATAAATCTTTTTTTTTTTTTTTTAAAGAATAAGGTTCTGATTGCCTCTTGACCGTGTGATCTTGAGTCCTCTCCATGTGACACCCCATCTGAAGGCTGTCACCTCCCAGCACCTGGCACCTGCTAGCACTTTGTCTGCATACCAGGTATAAGACACGCTGTTTGAAAGGCGGTAAGGGAAAAAGCAAAAATCTCATTACTATTTTAAAACATTAATTACACGTTGGGAATGATAGTATTGGGGACATGCTGGTTATGTCTCATTGCAGTCAGTTGTTCCGGTTCTTTTTACTCCTCTCAGGGGCTTCTGAGGCAGTGTACAGGGGTTTTCTGAGGTAATGGGAATATTCCCTATCTCATCTCCACGGGGGTGTGAGTTACCTGCACGCCTGCGACTGTCAAAACTCATCAGACGGTACAATTAAGATCTGTGAATTTCAAATGTATGTAAATTATATATCAAAGAAGAAATTACACATTAAAAAAGTCAAGCGCCAGTTATAGCTCCCTTTTAGAAAGGTAGAGCCCTGGGGGAAGCTGGGGGAGCACCCATGGGGTGAGCCTTATCCTATGGGGGCAACCCCAATACTGTTTCCTATAGGAAACTCTGATGTATTGAAATGGACTAGACAGTCATGACTATGTCTATTGGGGCCTGGGAGAGGACCCAGGATGAAGATGTGGGGCAGGAATAGGGTAGAGATTTCTTGGTAGCACAGGGCAAGTGCTGGAGTTCACAGAGGTTATGCCGCTGTGCACACCCTGCTTCGATGATCACCAATGCAGTCTGAAGGATGGTGCTTGCACAGGAAACCATAAAGAAGGGGAGGGAGCTCAGCCCAGGACAGGGAAGAAAAGGGACTTCAGGAACCCGCTCTGGCTCCCAGTCTGGAGTACCACAGGTGTAGAGTGGACACTGAGTAAGCGGTACAGTGTCAAACACAGCACACATCCATCCTGTCCCCTGCCAGTTGCACTTAGGAAGTCCCAGCAGGAAGCCTAAGATCGCTCAGGCAGGGCTGGGGTCAGAGATAGACAGAGACAGACAGACATGCAGTAGGCCAAGGGCCAGTGGGTACTGTGGGAGCTACATTCTCCATCAGAAGACCCAAGGACAGGGAATCAGGGGTCAGATACCCCAGGGACCACCCCAAAGCCAATAGCTGTGTAAGCAGTCAGTGTGCAAGGCTGCTTCAGATAAGAAGGAGGGTCATCATGCACTTAGCCAAGGCGGGTGTCTTTTCCCTCCCCCCTCTAGGAGCAGTATACACTTCAGATACAGGCGACAGAACATTTGTGGAAACTCCTGATACTAGGAAGGAAGTTTGTAGGAGTCCCATGGGATCCAAAAAAATAAGTGAAGTCAACTGATAAGGGGTTACTAAGATAGAGATAAAGTCCTGTCCTCCGAAGTGCTCACAACCCAGAGTCAGAAGGTTGGGAACCCAGGAGAGCCCTTGACATTCTGAGCTTCAGTCTTTCTACCTGCAAGGTCAGTAGTAGGTACAAATGCAGAATTGAGTCTTAACTTACCAGCAACCTCTGCCAGGCCATGGGCACTATGATCCCTCCTGTTAGTTCATTAGCATCTCTCCTCTTCCTCCTGTCTGCTATGAGCATACCTCATCATCATACCTCGACAGTCTCTTTCCACAATAAGCCAGGATACAAAATGTGTGCTTAAGAATGGAGCTCTGTGCACAAGGGGTGCTTCCATCTCAGATTTGGAAGTCTCCAGTTACTGGTGACAACTTGAAGGATAGGTCACACCTTGAAGCCTCAGAGAGGAGGCAGACCACTGGGGCTAGAACATCTTGAGCCCTGTGTGTGCTCTGGACCTCTGGACATCATTTGCTAGGTACTCTGTGAAGGGCAGAAGGTAAACCCAGTCAGTACCTCAGCCCGGGTACCTGGAGCCCACGAGTCAGAGAAGGGCCACAAGACCCCAGCCCCAGCAGCCCACCTTGTTCTGTACTAGACACAGAACTGGCTGTTCATCCTGAAATTCTATGAAGAGGCCCAGGACACAGCCAGGGCACCAAGTGGACAAAGTGCCAGCAGACAGTTGGAGAGCCACACAGTAAGCAGGGCTGGCTAGGCCATGGCATAAACCACAGATAGTGGTAGGGGAAGACGTGGGAGTGCACAGGCTGCCTTGGGGACGGGGAAGTGATGCACACATTGGCTGGGGTAGAGATGGGGATACAAGGCTACACTAAGCACGGCTTTGTTCCAGATCTCTTACAGCCTTACAGTGCTTTGAATGCCTAGGGCTCTTCTGAGGCTGAGTGTTCCCCTCTTGGGTTCCCTGTGTCCTAAGGCACTGAGATTCCCACCCTCTCCATTGACTCAGACCCTTCACACTGAACCATGGGCATCAGCCACTCACTCTATTCCCCGTTCTATAGATGGGGAAACTGAGGTCCTGCCAAGGCAGGAGCAGAGAGTCTTGAACCACACAGTTCACTTTCATACACGGCAGGAAGAAAGCCATGCACATCTAGGTCAACACCAACTGGTCCTTTTCTTCTCCAGGCACTAAGCAGGCACTGACCTGGACAGCAAGTTGTTCTTCAGTGACAGAGTTCTGAGAGGAGAACCAGAGGATCAGAAAGTAAAGATAGCGAAGATGGGACCAGGAAGTCTTACACAGCTGTGTCTTAGGCAGAGCAAGTTTATTAAGAATTGCAACGTCTTATATACACTCTGCAGAAGGAAAACATGACAGACTCAGCGGAAAGCTGTCATACAAATGGACAAAGTCAGCAGGAAGCCAGTCAAGCAATGTTACACAAAGGGAACACAGGGTGTCTCAAGTGTGTCACAGATAGAGCTCACAGCAACCTTGGGACTGATGGCCACAGCCTGTTAGGGGACAACAGTTGCGTTTCCAGGATCCAAAGTTGCAGCTTCCCCAAGATCCTGGCCCTAGGCCATCACCAGCCATGCTGAGCATGTTTCTGGTTTTAGACTAAGAATAACATTCCTTCTCTGTACATTATCAGAGCCTTAGGGAAAGCCTTGGACAAGCCTGGCTCCCAACAGCTTTCCCTTCTTTTATTTTTTGAGGCCAAATAATTTACTCACGGCTGAGTGTCCAAGAGACTCTGATATTCTCTAAACCAAGAGAAGCCTCCTGATGATGTAAAAAGGGTCACTAACATAAGCAGTCTGAGTGTAAAGTTAAAAGGACGTTAATGGATGCCAAAGGGGTTGAGTCCCTAGAACTTGTACAGTACATCTTTAGCAGTTCCCATGGGAAAATGAAGGCACCTAAGTCAGTAACTCACTACTTAAGGGTTATGAAATCTAAGAAATCTAAACTAACATTCTCATAATGTCATATTTCCTGTAAGTTATTTTTAATTTTGTTCCGTTTTTACTTAGATTCACGGTAGCTTAATGGAGTGGCTCAGAGGTAGCTAAAGCCAGCATGACGCTGAAAAACATAACTGACGTTATGTAGTTTGTATTGCATCTCCTAAGTGCAACACTGTAGCTTTTAGAGACTTTAACTTTGCCTCTAGATTTTTATCTATACTTCTTTTGCTGCCAAAGCCAAAGAAGCACTAAAAGCAAGCTAGTGTTGGTGGCTCACACCAGAAAATTGGAGATAGTTCTACCTCAAGACCCAGCTATACCACTCCTGGACATAGACCCAAAAGATGCTCCAACATCCCACAAGGACACTTGCTCAACTATGCTCATAGCAGCATATTCATGCAGCCAGAAACTGGAAACAATCTAGATGTCCCTCAACTGAAGAATGGGTAAAGAAAATGTGGTTCCATTTACACAATGGAATACTGCACAGCCATTAAAAGCAAGGGTATCATGAATTTTTGCAGGCAAATGGATGGAACTAGAAAATATTATCCAGAATGAAGTACCCCAGACCCAAAAGGACATGCATGGTATGTACTCACTAGAAGTAGATATTAGCCATAAAGTACAGGATAACCATGAGTCCACAGTCTCAAAGAAGCCAAATAACAAGGAGAACCCAGGGGAGAATGGCTGAATCTCTCTCAGAACAGGGAACTAAAGTAGATATTGGAGATGGAAGGAGGGAGGGAATTGGGTAGGAAAGGGGATAGGGAAGAGAACCAGGCAAGGGGGATCAGGTGTAGGGATAGCAATGGAGAGAATGGAAATCAGAAATGGACAGGTGGGAGACTTTTCTAGGACTTGACAGAGACCTGGGATGAAGGAAACCCCAGAGAGTCTATGGGGTGACTCTACCTGAGACTCCCAACAATGGGGAGCCCTAAGAGTGGAGGAATCCAAAGAGGCCACCTCCTGTAGCCAGGCAGGACTCCCAGTGGAGGGATAAGGATAGCAACCCACCCACAAAACCTCCAACCCTGCGTACAAGATATGCAGAGACAAAAATGGAGCGGAGATGGAGGGAATGGCCAGCCAATGACTGGCCCAAGCTGAGACTCATCCCATGGGTAGGAACCAATCCCAACACTATTAATGATATTCTGTTACGCTTTCAAGGCAGGAGCCTAGAATACCTGTCCTCTGACAGGCTTCCCCAGAAGCCAATGGAAACATGCAGAGACCAGAGTCAAATAAGTAGATGAAACTCAGGGAGTCTTGTGGAAAAGTTTGGGGAAGGATTGGAGGACCCAAAGAGAATAGGAACTCCACAGGAGACCAACAGAGTCAACTAACCTGGACCTTTGGGGGCTCCCAGAGACTGAACTGCCAACCAAAGAGCTAGCATGGGCTAGACCTAGGCCCCCTGCACATATGTAGCATATGTGCAGTTTGATCTTCATGCAGATCCTCCAACAACTGAAGTGAGGGCTGTCCCTGAATCTGTTTCCTGTCTGTGGATCTCATTCCCCTGAGCCACCTTGTCTGGCCTCAGTGGAAGAGGATGCGCCCAGTCCTGCAGAGACTTGATGTGCCAGGGTGGGGTGATTTCTGAGAAGAGGAGGGGAAAGGTGGAGGCACTGTGGGAAAGGGGACTGGCAGAAGAGGGGGGCTGGATATTGGGATGTAAAGTGAATAAATATATTAATTAAGAAGGCAAGGGGAACATGTCTTTGCCACCTATATCCTGCCATCAGTCCATCTCAATGGACAGGGAGTGTCCTGGCTCATGACAGAGAGAGAGGGCAAGGGGCAGATAGATGCTCCAGGTATATCCAAGTAAGCAAGTTTCCAAGGGGCTGGACTTGAGGAAACAGCCAGGTTCTGTGAGGGCAGCTAAGTGTTCTTGTTTGTTTTCTGTTGCTGTGATAAACATCACAACCAAAAGCAACTTGGTGGGGTGGAGACTTGTTTTAGTTTATAGACAGGTCACCATCAAGGGAAGCTAAAGGAGAAACCCAGAATCCTGAACTGAAGCAGAGACCATGAAGGAATGCTGTTCCAGGCTCTCATATTCAGCTATTTCTTACACCACCAAGGACCACCTACCCGGAGATGACACCACTGACAGTGGCCGGGGCCTTCTTACATCAATCAGCCATCAAGAGAATTCCCCAGATGCGTTCACAGGCCACTCTGATAGAGGGCATTTCTCAGATGAGTTTCCTTCTTCCTAGGTGACTCTAGTTTGTGTCAAGTTAACAACTACAATCAGAGTCCCCAGGCATCCCCGACCTTACAGGTGTCTGACAAGTGTCTTTTCTTTGCTACTCAACTCTTAACAGGAAGACAGCCAGGACTCAACACTAAGCCACCTCAACCGCATCGTAGTCCTAGAAAGAGACTGTAAATCTCACAGTCAATGAGTTCATCAATATTTAATTTACTCATTGCAGGTGGCAATCTACTTAGCTTAGTGGCAGAAATACTGAGGTTTACCGGTCAGTCAAATGGTTGTGTGGTGGCTGCCTGCCTTCAGGAGCTGGCTATGTCAGGCTTGTAGAAAGTGCACATCTTGCAGGCCTGCCCCATGCTACCCATGCACTCTTGGGCCCAACACCAGCTTGAGGCTGACTGAAGTCGTAGGCAATCCCTGGGAACCTCCTGACACTCAGGAGCACCCAAGGCAAGAGTTTCATTTTTAAGACCCATTTTGGAAACAAGAAAGAATATTTTTAGAAGAAAAAATGAAGAAAGAAGGTTCTGTCCTCTTGCAGACTTCTGACCAGGATTACACGAACTATGGTGGAGTTTTCTAATTATTCCTAGATGCCATAGCCATAGAAAACTGGGGACTGCCCACAAGTAAGTCACTCACCCACACTCAGGGAAGAGAGGGGAGGTGGCCGTCACTGCCACTGTCCATGACAATCTTTGTCTCAGCCTGCTATCTCGTCTTGGGAGCTGTAGCTGGTGGCCACCACCCACATGACAGTCCCATAGCAGACACCAGTTCTCCTCTAGTACCACGTGTATAGCCCCCTGCACGCTCTTCCACCTCAGCACCTCTGGACACCCTGCCATTCACAAAGGCCACAGTGCCTCCTGCCAGCTCTACTGGAGTCCTGGCCTCTATGGAAGGATCAGTCCCTGAGCCCATGGCAACCCAGGAGCCCAGAAGTCACACATGAGGATCATCTTTGCTTGCATTCATTTCTTGCAACCCTTAGGAAGCTTGGGGGACAGCTCCACATTAACCGTTAAGGGAAAAGTGCATTTGTGCGGAAGGGCTGGTGCATCATGTCTGCTCCAGAATCTAAAGAGCACTTTCAAAGGGACCCTAGACTTGCGCTTAAATAATGCATGCACAGCCTCAGGAGTCAGTCTCCTGGTCTTACCAACTGCTTTTCCATTCCTGAGTTTTCACCGGCTTGGTTTTATGCCCAGTCTCCACATCTTCCCTGGTACAGCGACCTTTCTTGTGCAAACATGCAGGGGCTCTTCCAGGACTCCACCAGAGGCCTTACCATCTTCATGGTCTTCCCCTAAACCCATGAAACCCCTTTCCTGCACTCAGATTCTCATTTTCTTTTCTGAGTATAACTTCTTATTTTCCGGGATCATCTGGCCTGGAGCTCACTGAGAAAGGCAAAGGGAAACGAATGCTCTAAAGGAGCTTTGCAAGATCATGAGTAGAACCCAGGTTGGAAGTTGCACCCTCCACACTCTGGTACACAGTACTAATAGCTTCTGCTTTGGGGGCTACTGGGGGTGTACATACTCCACCATCTCTCATAACTAAACATGCATTCACTATCCTCGGGTGCCGAGGGTCTTAGGAAATCCTGCATTCGCAACATCAACAGTCACAGACTCTGCTGTGTTCTTTGCTAGAGACAGTCACTCTTCTTCAGGTTGTGCTCAGCACTCTCTTCTGGGCTCCGGATAGACATGTCCCATTTTTCCCAGCTTCCATTGCAAAGCCATCCACTGAGCCTAGTGAGAGACCCCAGACCCTCCTGTTGCTGCTGGTTGCTTGATTCCCCATCACACACCTTCCTCTCCCCGGGGCTTGGCTCTGATTTCCTGAGTGCTGCTCTCTGCCTGATACCTTAGAGAATCAGATTTTGGAACTGTTCCTCTGCTTGCTACAACAGCCCACGCCTCCTGGACCTCCTGTGGCACAGCACTCACTGGCTGTCACGGGGAGGGGGAGGACCTCAGCTTCCACACTGTGGTGGTTTGAATGAGAATGGCCCCCATAGGCTCATATGTTTGAATACTTAGTCCTTAGTCATCAAACTGTTTAGGAAGGATTGGGGGGTGTGGCCTTGTTGGAGGTGTCAGTAGGGGTGGGCTTTGAGGCTTCCAAAAGCACAAGCCATTACCAGTTAGCTCTATTTTTGCCTCACACTTGGGGATAAAGAAGTAAGCTCTCAGCTACTGCTCCAGTGCCATGCCTCCTGCTGCCATGTTTGCCTGCTACACAGGAAGCTTGTACCAGCTACTCCCATTCCCTCAGAGGGAGCAGGCCATCCCCCAACCCCCATCAGAGGAGTATCTAATAGTATATACTGAACCACAAGCCAGTGCATGGCCTTTGACTTTCCTGGGCCAGCAGCTCAGTCCCCAGTGGCATGGACTTCACTCACACTACACATCACACCAGGCAGAGGCAGTGCTGTTTGGATTCCCACTCACTCGAGTGCTCCCCTTCTGAGGAGGGCTGGTCTTGGGAGAGCCCTTGAAGCAGAAAAAAAACTAATGAGAGATAAAAGCTTGGCTTTGAAATTCAAATTCTTCTGTTCTTCCTCACGTCTTACAGGCAGCAGGATCTAGCTTGCCTTCCCCAGACCCATAGCTTTAATGTCCTAATGAAGATCTAGAGGGGGATTAAGAACTCGTCAGCTTGACTTTGGGAAAGTGGATAATGAGGTCCATTGTAAGCATTTCCTTCAGGTAAAGGGAGAGCCTTGAGAAGCCACATGCCAAAATCCTCCCTTTCCTAAGTGTGACAGGAAGCTGTGCTCACAACGATGGAACCTACATTCAATGGCAAGACCCCACCCCCACCCCATGAAGGAAGAAAAACTGTAGGCAGAATTTCTCTCCCTTCCTCTGACCAAGCCACTTCTATGAGTCCTCTCAATATGTCTCTATTTCTCAAAGTAACTTGAAAGTAAAACAAAATCTCAAAACCCCCATCTCTGTCAGTCAACCTCCTTCACACTCCATCCTGGCAGACATGACCTTTTGGAACAAATACAATCCTACTCTGGTCCTCCCCCCAAGCACTGTTCTCTCTCTCTCTCTCTCTCTCTCTCTCTCTCTCCTCTCTCTCTCTCTCTCTCTTCTTGTCTGTGTGTGTGTGTGTGTGTCCTACCAATTGGGCCCAACCAAACCATAGGCCTGGTACCTTGTAGACCAAGGTGTAGTAGATAATTTTGGCATTTTTTTTTTTTTTTTTAAGAATATGTTTTCATTTTAATCCTAGAGTGGGATATCGGGCTCTACCAGAGATGTGATTTTTCCAGTAGCAGATAATTTCTGTGACTGTGTGATGTTTGGAATTCTGGGGACTTTTCAGAGGGTATATAAATGCTAGGGCCCCAAGAGACAAGGGGGGGTTGTTGGTTAGTTGTGGTTTGTTAAGTAGTCATTCACAAAGAAAAAAAATTAGACATCTTGGCTGGAAGATCAAACTTGCCCAAGGAACTTGGCATCCCTAACCAGCAGGACACGTCCTATGGATAACAATGCCCCCTTTCCCTGCTATCCTTTTTACTCTCCTATCTACTGTTAGGGGGTGAAAGGGTAGAAGAAAAGAGACCCCACAAAGTAGCCTAAGTCCAGCTACACCAAGGTGGAGGACGTGAGGAAGAGAAAGAATCAGGGAAAAGGAGGGAGGAGAGAAGAGGAGGAGGGAGAGGAGGGAGGAAGGAAGAGGGAGGAGGCAGGCAGGACATTCTCACTTCACCATGCTTTGTTGTCCTCAGCTAGCTCGGCACCAGATGAGTGTCACTATAATGACTCCATTCCAGCAAGGACTCTCAGTTCTTGCCAGGTTGGTGCCAACCTGACTGGCTCCCACCATAGTAATCACAGTCTATAGGAGAACTCTGGAAACCTGATTTTAATATAGTAGTCCCTAGAGGCTGTATTCATGAAGGACCAGGACCTCCTGGTCTCCAGCCTGTCTGCTAAGGGTTTCCAAATAAGCAAAGAGGACTCTATAAGTCACCACCCTCCAAATGGAAGAACGTTGGGAGATCTGAAACCCAGAGGTTTTCCTAGATGCAGAATAACAGGGGCACAGAGCAAATCTCCAGACGGAGAGACCACTGGTCAAAACTCTCAGCTTGCTGCAGACACATTGAAGCCAAGAACTGAATACTTAAGATCCTATCCAGGAAGTGCTGGAAGCTGCGTTCATACCAGTGTGAGATAAAGACTCCCAGAGACAAAGCCTGAGTCGGGGGCACACTCATGAGTTTACCTCCAGGAATCCCACTAGAGCCTAGAAGTGAAGACCGGGCTAATAAGATGGCTCAGTGGGAAAGACATTTTCTGTCAAGCCCTAGGACCCTCAGAACTCACCCAGTAGAGGAGATGAAACCCATAGAAGGAGAGAACCAGTTCCTTCAGGTTGTCCTCTGTTCACCACATTGTGCACACACCCCCAGATAAATAAATGAAAAAATAAACATAAAAAAGGTTACGTGAAGATCAGAGAAAATTTCCCTCAGGAGGAAAGAACGATCATTGTAAAATATGCTAACACATGTGGAGCACCTACTGCATACATCAACACACATGTGGCCCTTTTGAGTTCCTACTTTGATGAGGCACCATGACAGGTGGCCCACCCTCAGAAGCTGGGTAACCAGCCAAGGCAGACCTAGCTCATCATTGTGAAGTCTGGATGAGGTTCTTAAACCATCAACAGGAATGACCTAGGCACAGTGAGCAGAGCCAATACGAAATGTGTATATTTTAACACTGATGACAGCCACACTCGAGCTTAGAGGGAGACTGTTCCTTACGGCATCTGGCTCAGACTGAACCCTCCCCCCATTCCCTCTGAAGCACTAAGAGCTGTGGCCAGAGAGACAGACCGCAATGTAAGCCTGTCATACTTTGCCCAGAGGGTTCTGTGAGATGTTGTAATCGTGGACAGAGCTAAGGACAAATGATCTTTACTGCCAGGTTTTGGTGTGGCGTGATGTACACAAGATGCGGCATGCCCGTGTGCTGGTGCCACACAGACAAGGTTTAACCTCACACACTATGTCCTGTTTCAGTACTAGACAGCCCATGTGTCAAAGCCTGGAACCAGTGCTAAAGGATGGGGCCCCATGCTGTACTGCATGCAAATCAAACGAGAATCAGAGAGAGGGAGATAGTCACGCAGACGGCAGGCATCCATCTCCCTCCCGTGCTAGGTTTGCTGTTCAAATCAAAGCTGCCGAGTGTGAACGTTATTTAGATTTAATAAGCCCTGGGTGGCGGGTGGCGACATAGGCATATCAGCAAATAGCAGAGCATTCCCTGTTATTGAAAGTTTCGATCATTAACATTGCTCAGTGCCCAATCATTGAACAAGTAAATCAAAATGAAACATGAATTAACTAATGAATGCTGTCGGATTTAAAGCCAAGAAAATCCTGTCCGTCTCTCCCTTTCCCAGCACAGAGCCACAGCCATCTCCTACTCTATTCACACACAGACCTATCAGCTTCCCACATCCTCAGCCCAGGACCTTTAAGAGTGTAGAGAATCTTCCAGAAGCCCACTTTATGCACCAAGCCCATCTCTTCTCAGGATGGAGTCTACAACCTAGGAATGACACCAGCTTTCTTCAGTAGACCAGACCAGCCCTTGGGAGTCCAGTCCAGAGGAGGACACCAATCACCTGCCTGAACTTGGCTGTCACCTCTGAAGCAGGAACTGACCCATGGATCGCAGCATTGCCTGCTCCTGTCTGGCCAAAGCCAGCCTGGAAGTGTGGTCTTTCATTGGCATCTTCCATAAGTCTCAGGATTCATGAACTCTGGACTAACTAGGCACCTTCCTGTCCTGCTCCTACTCATCCGACATTCCACTATTCATCCCCCAACCCCCCACCCTCCGTCCCGGCAGCAAAAGAGGTTTATGACTGTCTACTCTGAGAAAAAGCTGGGCACTGTGGCAGTCTCCCAGAGGAAATAGGTAGCTGTTCGTGGTTCTGAACCAAAGCCCACAGACTGCCCGTGGTCCCATATCTGGTACTGTCCGTTGTGCTGGCCGCACAAGGATCACCTCAGTTCTAGAGCTGTCCGTGGTGCTTAGCGAGCGGGGGCCGACCTGGGACACTTTGATTTACCGCTGCCAGGCTCTGTTCCCAGCTTACCCAGGAGAGGGCGCGCATCCGTTTTCCTTTGCGTCTAGATTTTTAGCTTGATTAAAAACAAAACTTATAGTGTTTATGCCACTCCAGGGGAAAAGGCAAATTACAGCTTACATTTCAATTGACACAGCTGGCTTCACACCCTAGTCTTCCAACTTGTCTCTGAAACTTGCACAGACTTCTCTGGGAAACTGGAGATGCCAGAGTCTAGAGGCCATTTACACTTGGTCCTCACTCTGGACACAGACACCCACACCTGCAGGAGGAGTCTCAGAACAATAGGCCAATGATACAGCCTTGGTCTGCAAGGCCTGGATGCTCCCTAGGGTCACTGGTGTGAGTCTGATGAAAAGCCCAAGAAGCTGGAGTTTGATGTCACAGGAAATGGCAGCCACAACAGACAACTCAATCAGGAAGAGTAAAATATACCAACACCAGCCCACACCGGCCCACACCAGCCCACACTGGTCCACACCAGCCCCAGCCTACTGTATAGCATGGAAGAGCATGGAATCTGGGAACAAGAGCATGGAAGGCTCTTCCTCACTTGTTGCCCTGCACGTCAATCCACTCTAGATATAGCCCCAGTGTCACAGACACACCCAGGTGTGCTTTAGTCCCCTCTTAGGTGACTCTCAATCCACTCAAGTTGACAATCTGGATTAACATCATAGCTTCTAAACTCCCTCTTAGCATTTTAAATTTGGGTGAAATCTGCATTTCATTTGCCTTCTACAAACACACCATTGAGTGACATTTAGCACACACACCATATTGTGCAACCACTTTCTCTCCCAAGCCCGTGAAAGGTGGACTTGATGCCTCCTCTCTGGAATATTTTTATGTATCTGATTCTGTTGGGGAAACTAGGAATCCTGGGGAGCAAGTTTAGGGGGTCCTCTTCATTTTGGGGGGTCATGGATACACCTAGTTAAAGAGTAAATTAATGTGTGAAGATGTGGTCATGTAGCTCCTAGGTTGACCCAGATATATACTCAGCACCACTACACATCTAACAAATGTAAGTAACCTCAGGCCAGGCCTGTGCTGAGAAAGGCAGCACAGCCCTCTTCTTAGAAAGCAGACTTCAATACACATGAGCACAGGGTTTGGAGGGAACCATGCTATGATAAAGATCTGTAAAGACATGAGAGCAAGGCTGGGGAAAGGCGGTGGGTAAGGGCTTACTGCACAGGCATGAGTTCAGATCCTCGGGACACACAAAAGCTGGACACAGTGACATTCATCCCTATTCCTCCTTCTCCTATGGCAAGATAGAAGGTGGAAAGCAGAATCCCCAGCAGTTCACAGAACAGTCAGTCCAGTGTACAAAGTAACCACCAATAAGAGGTTACCTTACCTCAAACAAGGTGGAAGATGAGAACCAATGCTTACAGCTGTCCTCTGACCTCTGCAGGTGTGGCACGACATTCTCATGCAAGCTTACACAGTGCACATGAATATGAGCACACACACACACCCAAAGATTAAAAAAAGAGAGAGACGAGAAGGTACGAAGGAAGCCCCTGGTCACTGATGGTGCTAATTCAGGGTAGTGTGGAAGCTGGGGTTCACATGGGGTTCACAGGCATTGCTCCTCACCCATGTCCCCCTAAACACCACACAGTCACTTTACACAGAGGTATAAAGTGCTGCACCTGAGTCTCTCCAAGGTGACTAATTAGCTTTTACTCAGTCTTGACCATAATTGGTCCAAGGTCTTCCACCCCAGGGAACCAAGACACTTTCACAAGGGGACTGTGCCCTCTCAGGTTAACCCAGGACCAGGAACCAACATCTGCCGCCCCACACTGAGCTCCAAGTCATCAGCACGGCTAATTAGCACTAATTGTAATATCGTTTCTGTCTTGTGGCTAATACATTTAGACTTGCTAATCAAATCAAACCATTCCACCTTGCCTCCTGCCTTCAAATAAACATTTCTGCAGAACGAGAAATAAATAACTCCCAAGCTTTGTCGGCTTCTCTGAGCTGCTGTCTGCAGACACGGGTGGAGGGGGGGGGTGCGGGGGGGTGTTGGGGATCGAGAGTAGGGTGGCCAGCTGTTTGTCTCTGGCAGGGCATAAAAGGAATCTGAGAAAGCGCAGGGCAGTCTGGATTGTACTGAGAAAGAGGGAGAAAAGTGAGAGACCTGGAGCCTGGAAGGGAGAGAGGAGGGTGGAAAAGAGAGGGAAGGAAGGGAGGAAATAGGAAGGGAGGGAGGGAGAGAGAAGGAAGGGATGTGAGAAGCTGGCCTGACCTGGCTTTAAACAAACACCTTCCTGTCACTTTCAGCATCATTGGAGACACTTTTCCAGCAGCCCCCGGTGAGGCTGGTAGCTCCTTCGAAACTCCCCTTCTCTCACCAAGGTGGTACACACAGATCTGCCTCTGCTTTGGCTCTGAGCTTGCAGGCCTTAGGTCTCCAGATCTGGGTTTGCCTAGCACTTCATCCAGTGTCTGGCATGCAATAAGTGTAGTACAGAATTCCTGGAGCCATGGAGCAGCAAACACACAGCCTAAGGATTAGGCTAATATCACCGAGGAGGGAACCAAGAGTCAAAGCCACCAGGTGACTGACTGTTTGGCGTTTCTGATGGGTACAGAGTAGAACTGGCTCAGAACAAATCTCTGCTGGCCTGGCTCATAACTGTGCCCTTTCCAGAGGGAGCAGGGACCACTGTCATCCCTATGGCCGCACACAACTCTCCTCTGGGGACCAACAGGAAAACAGCTGATGGCATCAGGTCCTAGGGCTCTCTGCTCAAGGACAGGAAGGAGCGATTCTGAGAATTCTGGAAAGGAGATTGACAAAAGGGTGATCATGAATGCAATTTAGTGTAAAGGGACCCAGTTACCATGGCAATCCTGCTGTGGAAATGACTCTTCTCACACACTATTCCACTGTCCAGGAAGGGCTGTGCTGCCCTGGGGAACTTCAGGACTCCCACATGGCACCTAGCTGTTCTGTATCTTGGCAAATGCCATGCTCTCAATTACCATTCTAGAGCGAGCAGCAGTGTAGACTTAACCTGGTTCTGCCAGGTGTGACCTAGACCATTCTGAGTCTGTGGTTCGGCCCATAGATCCCCAGCGGTGTCTGGCCATGATCTCATCGCAGAAAGGAGCAAATGGGTTTGATAATAGGATGATGGAAAGAAGATGGGAGCAAGCTCTGAGCACCAACTGTAGGCACAGGTCGTCACCATTACCTTCTGCAAGCCCTCAACACTGGAGTTGCTAAACCCATTTCACAGATGAGAAAGCCAAGGTTGGAAATGTCAGTTTCACTAAGAGGTGCAGGTCTGCCAGTCGAGTCTGGGCCTCACCAAGCCCATGTCTTCCTAACTCATCTACAGGACCACACAGCTTAGCTTGTCCTACAAGGCTCCCTAACCCAGCATCTCATGGCTACTTACCCAGCAACAACCACAGGGTTGGTATACAAACTAAGACAAGGGAAGGCGTCCCACATGAGGTAAGGCTGCCGACTGTCATTAATTTCAGACTTTGTTCCTGGGAATTATTGTTAACAAGGTTTATGGAGGCATTGAAAATTAGGATTTTTCATGTAGTGATCGCTGCTCATTTTTTAAGTGGCTCATTAGAGATAAGCCACAGAGGAACAGTGATAGTGAGAATGGAGGCTCCAGAGGCTGAAGGGAGAACCTAAGAATGAAACAGCAGCCAAACTGATTGATTGGAGCCAGCAGCACCCTGAAACAAAGCTCCAGGGAGCAACATAAAACTGGGTTTGATTGAGATGTGTGCACAGGTGAATAGGGTGAGGCTGGGTCTGAACCACCTACAATGGGAAAAAGGGATCAGGTGTCCCACTTCCCAGAAGTTGGCTGTAAAGATAGCCAGCACTGGTGGCTCTCAGGGATATCTGGCCATCCCAAGGCCCTGGGCTCACAGCACTCACTGGTGCAGCACTCTGAGACAAAGCTCCAGGGAAGAACATAAAACTGGGTTTGGATAGAGATGTGGGCAAGGCGAATGGGATGAGGCTGGGTCTGAACCACCTACAATGGGAAAAAAAGGATCACTATAAAGGCTCCTTATTGGAAACTGAGCAAAGACTGAGAGGAGCCCCCTTCCCCCTCAGAGCCAGCAGGCAATCGAGGAAAAGAACACACAGGGTCTGTGTGTGTGTGTGTGTGTGTGTGTGTGTGTGTGTGTGTTGCGCGCGCGTGCGTGTCTGTCTGTCTGTTTGTGTCTGTGTGTGTGCCTATGCCTGTGCCTGTGTGTGTTACTGAGGCCTCACTCCTCCTACACAAGCCTCTACCTCTATTCAAGTTATAAGAATATAAGGACCTTTGTGTGTAAGTCTTTAAACTTTTTTTTTTTTTAAATAAAAAATGTTCTAAAATCTAGCCTAAGAAAACCCAGCACAGACAAACAGAAACACTAAAACAGCAACCACTTGAGACCAAACCGGATCCATGTTTCCCTCCTGCTATGGAGCCATGGGGTAAAATCAAGTACAGTCAGGGGCCAGTAAAGGTACTTGCCTCCTCACCGGACAATTTCAGTTTAATTCCTACATGGTGGAAGAGCTGATTCCTACAACTCATCCTATGACCTCTACATGCATGCAAGTCACAGCATAGCCATACATACCAATCAATCGATAAAAAAATGTAATCAAGAATAGTCCAAATTGCCGGGCGGTGGTGGCGCACGCCTTTAATCCCAGCACTTGGGAGGCAGAGGCAGGCGGATTTCTGAGTTCGAGGCCAGCCTGGTCTACAGAGTGAGTTCCAGGATAGCCAGGACTACACAGAGAAACCCTGTCTTGAAAAACCAAAAAAAAAAAAAAAAAAGAATAGTCCAAATTATCACATGTCTAGCTTTGCTACACAACACCTGTGGCTTTGCCAGAGTCTGGGAATAGGAAACGCAGTAAGAAGACACCCTGAGCACACAATGGTCCCTGGGTTGAAATGGGGAAAGCCTAGGCATGGAAAGTCTGAGTGACTAGTGCCAGCTCCACAGCCATAATGACAGGCCTCCGAGCCACATGCCTATGGCTACTGACCAGCCTGGAGTGGCATATCAGGACAGCCCACTGGAGTATCCCCATGGCAAGGTTTCCCTCCTCAGAAGGGGTGCTTATGTGTAGTGCAGGTATGAGTGTAAACAAATGACCTCTTGAGCTGAGCAGGCCAAGCCCACACCCATTCCGTGCTCCTGGCAGGCCTCAGTGAAGGCAGGGACTACCCACCCCCCAGGGTGGCCTGGGGAGCCACTGAGCTTGGAGTACTCTGACATCCCACGGTCTGAGCAGAAGTGAGGGTGAGCTGGGAGATGGGGGACGCTGGTGTCTGTAGAAGAGATGCCAAGGAGACTGAAACTTTGGCACATGGGCCTTGGGCCATCAAGCCCTGACTCCAGGGTCTCCTGTCCTGATGTGCCTGTACCCAGAGTGCCCTGGTGATGTCCCTCAATCTAGCCATTAGAAAAGAGGGAACCTCAATTGAGAAAATGCTTCCATAAGATCCAGTTATAAGGCATTTTCTTAATTAGTGATTGATGGGGGAAGGCCCAGCCCATTGTGGGTGGTGACACTCCTGGGCTGGTGGTTCTGGGTTCTATAAAAAAGCAGGCTGAGCAAGCCATGGAGAGCGAGCCAGTAAACAGCACCCCTCCCCCATGGTCTCTGCATCATCTGCTGCCTCCAAGTTCAGCTTGAGTTCCTGCCCTCACAGCCTTTGATGATGAACTGTTATACGGAGCTGTGTGAAATAAACCCCTTTCTCCTCGGATTGCTTTGGACTTGGTGTTTTATCACAGCAAGAGTAACTAAGACAAATAGGATCAGACTAAAATATCCTGTCCAGAAACATACTTTGGGGTAAGAAAACACCTTTTAGAAAAACTCAAAGAAAGCAGTTCATATAAAAGAGTTTCTTTGGCAGTGGCTGGGAGTCGTTTTGTGAGAGGCTTCTAGTGTTGCAGACTGAGTTCCAGGTCTTGGCCTAGGTGGGATTTGTAAGATGATTCATCAGGCCATACATCAGGTTTGTATGGTGTTCTGCTTACAATAAAAAATGACTTTACCTTGTAACAAATCCAGTGTGTCCTAAACCATGAGAGAGCACTAACATCTGCACAGGCCTTAGAGCTCATGACACAATATTGCTCCTATTTTACAGATAGGGAAACTGAGGCTTAAGAGATCCCATGCTTTACTTAGGTGGGTGAGGAAATCCAAGGCTCTAATTGAGCCTATAATGGTTATTCTTTTTTTTTTTTTAGGTTTTTCGAGACAGGGTTTCTCTGTGTAGCCCTGGCTGCCCTGGACTCACTCTGTAGACCAGGCTGGCCTCGAACTCAGAAATCTGCCTGCCTCTGCCTCCCAAGTGCTGGGATTAAAGGTGTGCACCACCACTGGCCGGCTATAATGGTTATCCTTGGTTTTAAACTTGACTACATCTGGAATTAACCAAGCAACTTGGTACACCTACGAGGGATTCCCCCCCCCTTAATTAAGTCATTTGAGGTGGGAAGACCCACTTTTAATTTGGATCTTCTGAGGTCAGAAGATCCACTTATAATCTGGGCCACACCATTGCTGGCAGTCTATATAAAGGACCTGGGAGAAGGGAACTTGGTCTGGCAAGTGCATTCCTTGGCTGACATTAGAGCCTACTTCTTCAGGATTCCAGCATATACTAAAGCCCAGCTGAGACCTCCAGCTTCATGGACTGCATAAGTACTGGACTTTTGGACCTTCCACTGGTAGACAGCCATTGTTAAACTAGCTGGACCACAGCCTGTTTCACTATGTGTGTGTGTGTTAATATATATATATATATATATATTATATAATATAAGAGAGAGAGAGAGAGAGAGAGAGAGAGAGAGAGAGAGAGATCCATTCTGTTAGTTCTGTTCCTCTAGAGAACCCTGACTAATACAGGGCTCCTTATCTGTGAATCTCCTCAGGCACTCCCTGACATCAGGAAAGCATGACTGCCATCACTGTTATGATAATAATGTCTCCGTAACAAGCACAATAGTCATCTTCAGCATCACTATCATCCTACGGCTGCTATCACTACCACCATCACCTCCCTTCGCTCATCACCACTACACCATCCTCTCCATCACTCATCAGCTTTCCATTGTCACCACCATCCCCATCCTCACCATCATCACCATCTCCATCAATGGCATCATCACCATCATCATCATCATCACCACCATCACCACCATCTCCATCAATGGCATCATCACCATTATCATCACTATCACCATCATCACCACCTCCCATCAATCATCCCCATCTCTACCATTCCCATTAGTCATCACCTGATCAGAATCTATCACTTTGACATCATTATCATCCCTTTCATCACAATAATCATTACTGCCAACTTTCCAAGAAGAAAAGAACCAACAAAGGTTAAAAAAAAAAGAGATAAGGCAAGATCAACTCTATCTTTCCAGGTTTTTGGGTGTCCAGACTAAGACCTCAAATAGAGTCAGAGTTCTCACATTTCAGAGGTACCAGAGCCCTGCATCTGATGGTGAAGACCCCAGCCCCTCTCGGTGAGAAGACACCAGGTGCCTGTATAGGCAGACAGATGCAGGCAGGCAGTCAAGGGCCTGCTGTGTGGAGATGGAGGTGGCAATGCTGAGGGACCTGCATGAAGCCTGTGTCCTGCTCATGGACAGCGTGCCTCAGTTAAAAATCTATGACCATGGGGCTGGAGAGGTGGCTCAGAGGTTAAGAGCATTAACTGCTCTTCCAGAGGTCCTGAGTTCAATTCCCAGCCACCACATGGTGGCTCACAACCATCTGTAATGGGGATCTGATGCCCTCTTCTGGTGTGTCTGAAGACAGTGACAGCGTACTCATATAAATAAATAAATAAATCTTATGACCCCTTGTTCTTGGGAGTATGCATTTGCTTATAAGTACCTACATTTTGCTCCATGATTTATCAACTTAATCTGAAGAGCGGGAAGAGCTGTTTAGCCTGTTGTTTCTTCACTGAGAGCTTTAATTTTTCAGACAAATCACATTAAGATACTCACTATTGTTATACTTCTGTTTTGAACATCAGCATTGCCCATGGCCACCAACAGAGGTACAGGTGTAGGCAGAAGAGGGACAGCGGAATCTCAGCACCCAAGACACTGAGCTGAGACATGTCATGGCCGTTAGACAGAGGGATCACCACGTATGTTAAAAGGCAGTGCTTGGCTTTCAAGTTCCCTTGTCATTAGCTCTACAGGGCTTTTGTGGGATTCTTCTCTGGACACACAGCACTCTTCCTGTTAGGGGTCAACCCTGAAGGTTAGGAATTGTAAAGATTTTGCTTCTCCTTTACAGACACACAACAGCACTGCATCCTCGAGGGTATAAAGGAAGCAATAGTGGTTTCCAAACACTTCCGCCACCACTTAAGCCTGTGCTCCCTACTTCCACTTTTGAAGTACAGCTCTTCCCTTCGCTAACAGGATACTGCAGCTCTAAGTGTGATTTGTTGCCATCAAGTGGCAAAGCTATACCCAGCAAGCTCCAGCACTCCGAATTTTCAAGTCACTTCCAATAGATTTCAACGATGCTTGTCTGCTAATGCGGAGAACCACATTTCCTCACAGACACGCTTAGTACAGGGGGCTGTCACTGCCTCTAATTACTCAACCACTAGCAGCAGTAGCACCACCACCGTGAGGAAAACCACTACACTCTAATCATGGTTAAACTGCCATCATCATCAGAAAAAAAACACTATCATAGTCACCACCCCCTCATAGTCACTATTACCATCTCGGTCACCATCACCAGCACAGTCACCACCATCAACATCAACATAACGGTCACCATCACCACCGCTGCTAGCATCACTATCATGGTTACCATCATCAGCATCACTGTAGCAGGATATTTATTCTGCTACATTGTATTTGAAGTGGAGCTGGTGATTAGGCAGAGAAGAGGTGGTGGAGCTGGGAGAAGAAGAGAGGAAGGGGAGGGGAGAAAAAGAGGAAGGAGAGGGGGAGAAATAGAGAAAGGGGAGAAGAAGAGGAAGGTTAACAGCCATGGAGAACCATGGATGGGTCGAAAGCTGTCCTCGGTAGCAACTTCTACCAAAAGGTTAGATACTTGGTAACAACTCTAATTGTGTGGGCATCTTGTTAATTGAGCATTTCTAAATATATAAATCCTTTAGATAATCATTAAGCTTTAAGAATCTCATTTCTACCGGGTACTACGAGGGTGGCAGATATTGTCTGGGATTCAGACCATGCTTTGTGGATGCAGCATGGGGGATTGGCAAAGCCATCCCCCACACTGGTGTCTCATGGTGCCAGGGCCTGAGCATCTAGCTAACCAAAGCCCCGGTCAGGGCCAAGGAGCAACAGGAATATGGCAGCTACCAGGAACAAGCCTGACTGGGTGCCGTTTTCTAAATATCATCCCTACACATCATGATCACCATTAGCACATAATCCAGTCAAGAAGAATCCAGAGTTCCCCTCATGAGAAGGAGATGATCTAAGACCAGAGTTTTAATGTATGGCCTACACCTCATTTAAAAGAGATGGGTGAGGAGGGGCAACCCAAGGGAGAGCACTGTCTTGGGTGAAAGTCCAGTGACCTCCTCAGGTGTTTGGTGAACCTTTCAAATGATCAACAGTGTGTCAAGAGATGCTGCTGAAGAACCTGGGGCCAGACTGTGAAAGGCCCCATCTGTTCACTGGAAATACCTCCTGGATTTTATTCCTCAGGCCGTGGCTTCTGAAACCGGAGCCAACTGCCTCCCCATGAAGGCTGAGGGCAGGTGTGTAGTGCTCCAGACGCCCATGTGGCCTCCCAAGAATATTTTCTTCTCCCATATGTGCACCCAAGTGGGAAGTCAAGCAAACATTCCAAACAGCTGCCATCGGCAACGGAGTTGGTGAGAGCATCAGGCATGTCAGGGTCAACGTTAGAATAAACAACATTGGTGACAATACAGAGGATGGATACTGGGGACAGAAGCCACCTAAGCTGCTGCCCTTTCCCAAGTGAGAGCATCTGAGAGGTGAGTAGGGGCAGCTGCAGAGGGGGAAAATAAGTATTTAGGGGGTTAAGTTGGCAAAATGAAAATATCGGGCTAATATGAGAAAAGGCACCAGAGGAACTCCATGGGAATAGGCATCTGTACAGCCAGGAGATGTGAGCAGAGACCATGTCACTTGAGAAGCCATATGTGCCAGGCTTTGCAGCACCCATCATATGTCCTCCTACTCTAGTCCTACAAGGCACTTGGTGATACCCATCTCACAGACTGGGTACACAGAGGCCGACTGGGGTTCAAGAAGAGCAAGCCCAAGATCACAAACTAACAAGGCTTGGGGATGGAATCTGAGCTGATGTCATGAAGAAGTGTCACTGCTCGGGAGGGAATCTCAAGGTTCTCTTATCCCTGAGCACTAATGGCCCCCACCTCTGCCATCACCAGGTGTCACCCAGTTTACAGAAGATGAGAGATGCCTACTGTTGTATCAGCAGTGTATTCACAGAGCCTCTGAGTGGTACAGGGATGTCAGCCCTAAGTTTTGCTTCTAAGTAAGTTTCATGAACATTAGCCAAGTCTTCAGGGGTTCCTGCCTGGTTCCTCCCACCGCTTGGCTCCTTCTGGGCCAGAGAACTCATGTCTCCAAAGCAAGGCTGTTCCATGTCCAGATGAGGCTCATGGGAGAGGAGTCCACCTTTCCTGAGGTTGGCAGGTCCTGTTATTCCATATTCCACCTTTTACAAGCTATGGACTGATTGCTGGTGGAGACAGGGAGGAGATAGGGGTGAGGAGACTCACCAGCCCTCAACCGTGGCATTTTACTCACAACATGAAATGTTCCAATGGATTAACACATAGGATGGTGCCTGCCACCTCAAGACACTGCTACACAAATGCCACTGTTTTAATGAATGACAGGGTTCAGGGGAACCAACTGCCCTCACCTGGGATGATCATACAAGAGGGACAGAAAGGAACAACTTATATAATAGAAAGTCTAAACAAACACCACAGCTGGTCTAAACTTAGAACATCTACATTTTATTTAATTAATGGTTTCTTGAGATGGGTTTTCTCTGTGTGTAACTATGTAGACCAGGCTGGACCCAAACTCACAGAGACCCACCTTGCCTCTGCCTCTGGAGTACTGGAATTAAAGGCATGCACTACCACTACTCAGCAATCAAGGGAATTTTTGATATTGATATTTATTTGATATTGTTATCTGTAAGAGTGTGTCTCCTGACAGCTTTCCAGCCCCTAGCAAGTCTTTGCCTTGGGGACTGTGGACATAGACATACTTCCTCTGAGTGCAGTGAGGCCTGATGACAGTCAATGACATCACACTAGATAGTCACATTGACATTAAGAATGCAGGCAAGCAGGAACTCTGTGAGTTATAGGCCAGCCTGTTCTACAGAAAGAACTCTAGGACAGCCAGGGCTACACAGAAAAACCTTGTCTCGGAAAAAAGAAAAGGAAGGAAGAAGGGAAGGAAGGAAAGAAAGGAGAGGAGGAGGGAAGAAGGAGAAGAAAGAAAGAGAGAAGGGAAGGAAGAAGAGAAGGAAGAAGGGGAAGAAAGAAAAAAGAAAGGGAGGAAGGAAGGAAGATAGGAAGGGAAGGAAAGAAGGAAGGAAGAAGGAAGGAGAAAGAGAGAGAAAGAAATTTCCCTTAATCATAATACTGAGTAAGATGGGCAGTGGTCAGTACTAGGCTCTGTCTCCAAAGAATAACCAAGTTCACAATCAGACTTCTCTGGGGACCTCTGTCCTGAATTTGTCTGGAAGGAGAAACAGTGTATCCTGGCATCCCACTGCTGGTACAAAGTGTATCTCTGCACCCCCAAAGACTGAAAGGAGGTACTTATACTCCACATACTTGACAGCAGCCATCATAAGAATCAAAAGGGAGAAGGAACATGATGCCACAGATGACAACACAAAGGGGTCTGTACTTGGGAAACTATTACTCTGCCTTTAAAAGAAGGAAATTGCCATGATGCAAGCCCTTGGTCCTAGCACTTGGGAGCCAGAGGCAGGTGGATCTATGAGTTCAAGGTTAGCCTGTCTACAGAGTGAATTCCAGGTCCGCTAACTCTACACTGAGAAACTACGTATCAAAAATCCAAAAACTAAAATAAGAAAGAAACAAATAAGTAAATAAAAAGAAGGAAATTCCCATTCTTGTTTGTGTATGGACAGGCCTGTATGGCATTGCGCTGAATGAAATAAGCCAATACATGCTTGTCTATCTGAAGGCCCCTCAAGGAAACTAAATGCAGAAGGTAAAATGGGAGCCGTAGGGTGCTCAGAGGAAGGGGTGGAAAGCTGTTTAGTGGGGACAGAGTTTCAGCTCTAGCAGATTTTTGGGCTTTGGAGGTAAGTCAGAGTATTGGTGACAGGCCAGAAGGGCTTGAATTGCTGGGCCATGTTATCTAATAACAGTAAGATTTATATCACCTACAATGTATCACAATAAACCATTTCAAGTCTTGATTTCTTTCTCTGCAGAGAAGGTAATAATGCTTGCAGAAGTAAGGGAGAAACTTCTGCAAGCTGCAGTCCCTCCCCCACCCCTCCCCCTGCTGTGGGAGGGGCCTTGGACAGGCTCCTCCACTTGGAACCTTCCTGTGGAAAATGGAGAAAATGTTACAACAGACCTGTCCAGAAGCACTGCAGACCCAAAGCTGTTGCCAAAACCACAAGAGGCCTGCGCCAGCACGCTTGCCTGTTCTGTCAGCCCTGCTGCGCACCCACCCAGGGCTGACATCTGCCCCTCCAGCAGGGTTGTCCCTGAGTTGTGACAGTCATGAATGCTGCACAGAGACATGCAAAGCCTCAAGTAGGGTGCTGCTGGTAAACAGGGTAAAGCCAGGTTACTGCCTCCTCTCCAGCTTCTGATCTGTCACCCGTCTCCGACAGGGTTGCACAGTGCTTGAGACATGACACCCCTACTGCTGGGTGATAGTGTGTCCTCTGTACCCAATCCCCTGTGGTCACTCAAGGCATACTGGTGAATGACTTAACTGATTGCCCAAATAAAGTCCATCATAGGTCTAACCCAAGGTACTCAAACTGCAGCCCCAGAGGAACAAATGGCTCCTGCAGCCAGGACACCTCCTCCTGGCAGACCTTAGGACAAGGAATGTGTATTGGAGGAGCTTGGCCTTGTGTGGGCCCAGATCAAGCAATAATTGAGAAAGCTGTCAGTGTCGCACACAAGTCAGGCCTAGGGGATGAGGTCAGCAGACTGGGTTGGGGAGCAGAAGGGAAGGTCTATCGGAGGCTGTATCTGGGAGGGGCACACATGGAGGAACTAGGGTAAAGACGTAATGAGTGTACCCAGGGAGTGCTTCTTCCCAGGCATGGCTTGAGCAGCACCTCAGATGTGGAGTTTGGAGGTGCAGGAGGGAGCCACCAAGACCCATCCTCAGCCCAACTCCACTCACTCTCCCTGGTCATCTTTTTTAGCACAGCAGAGGTAGCGATGGCAACTCCACAGTCTTTGTGCGAGTTCTGGGCTATCACCTGTGTGCTACCATCATGCCATGAACTGAACCCTCTGCAGCACAGCATCTAAGAGCTCCTAGGATGTGGAAGAGACGTGAAGACCATGGGGTCTCACGAGAAGCGAAAACTCTGATTCGGTGTCTCCAACTGGTACCTGCACATACTGCTCTATAAGATGCCCTCACATGGTGGAGTGATAGGCAGAGGTCAAGTTGCAAAGGGAACAGGAAGTGACGCAGTACAGGTACTGGCCTCCATGTTTTTAAGTGACAGAACTGGAGTCAGAATGAACTCCTCACCAGGGCAGGGCTCTCTGAGCCCAGGCAGAGATCACATCAGTAAACCACTTGGAATGGTGTTGGGCCACCTGTCTTCCAGCCCAAGCCCAGGAACGGGAAGGATACAGTTCCTCATAGCTCTTCAGCCAGACCTGTCCCAGTTCCTGCCTCACCACTGTTGATAATGGCAATAGCCTATCCCATAAACCCAGACACTTGCAGGGACAGGCCCACCGAGAGGCATGTCTACAGGCATGAACTGAGCCCTTAGCATGACCATGAAGGAGAAGTGGGCCCCAAGCTCTCTTCATACCCAACTTGGTGCTCTCAGCCCCTTCTGTTTCAGACAGCTGGATGTGGCAAACGCTGCTCCAGGAGAGGCAAGACAAGTGACAATGTGGTAGAAACTGGAGGATTAAGATGGTTTTGTGGAGCCTCTTGGCCCTGCCCAGGCTGCTTGCTGGCCCCTTGAGCCCCATCACCAGTTAGTTTTCCACACCTCTGCAACTCTGTGCCGCTCTAAGAGCTCCCAGCAACATTACAGATCCAGAAATTGACTTAAAAAAAAAAAATCTCAGCCTCTTGGTCAAGCAGGAGGACCAACAACCAGGCTGCCCATTCTACGCCGACCAGTTACGCCGTCAGCAACCTGGTTCACATGCCTGCTTCTGACTCAAATACTCAAACCCTGCTACCAAGCAATGGGTTTGGAAAATCATCCTGTCACCCCACCCATTGTGGAGGCAGTTCAGCAGCCTGTCCACCTCAGCTCTCCCTGTGAAGAACACATAGTTATGGGAAGCCAGAGTGTGGCCAGTGCAAGCCTGGCATCCCTTCTTCTAGAGGGATATGCCTAACCTATAGGCCCCAGATATGCCAAGCTCAGCTGAGACCCATGGTTCACATTTACCTGAAACCTTGTACTGTGACCTTAACTGGAAACAGGTCCTTTGATCTAACTCTGTTGAGGTCATTCTAGGACAGAGTGGCCTCTAAACCCAAAAGACTAATGTCCTCATATGATGAGGCACAATGGAACAAACCTATGGACCATGGGGGAGCAACAGGCTATAGCTGTGACTCCATTCACACATGGAGAGCTTGCCTGCCATGCTCAAAGCTCCAGATCACTCAATTCCCAACACAGATTTTGAGGCCAGCCTGGGCTACCTGAGACCCTGTCTCAAAAACAAAAAATAAACCAAAAGAAAAGAGAGAAATGACACAGACCACCAAAGCAGGAAGAGACCATGAAGATGCAGCAGAGCCTAGAGTGAAGTGTCCACAAGCCAAAGAATACTTGAGACTGAAGCTGGGACAGGTGGGGAGGCTCCTTCCCTGGAGCCACGGAGGAACTCGGATCTGTAGATACACTAATTTCAGACTTCTGGTGTCCAGACTCACTAACATACAGACTGTTGCTTTAAGCCCCAAGTAGTACTCATATGATACAGTGGCCCAGGGAAACACATAGCAGGAGCACACAGGATGGTAAGTTGAGATATGGGCAGTCCCAGCTCAGCCCCTATCCTGGAGGCCTCTCTTCAGGCTCTATCTAGCAGAAGCCTCTCTGCCTTGACTTTCCACTTAGTTTGCTGCTGTGCTGCTGCTGCTGCTGCAATGGGAGTTGCTCACACTCTCACTTCCACTGGATCTCCAAATTAGTGTGCTCGCAAGACTGAATCGCAGATGAAAAATACTCCAGCCCGGGAACATAAGAGAATCCACAAGGCAGTGGGCACCACTTGTAGGGCCCTAGCTGGGCATGGGCTGCACACCTTGGAAAGCCTGTGACACCGTCCCTCTGTGCAGCAACCCAAGCAGGAGAGTCCTGGGACTGGATAACTTTTATCTTTTCCATTGACTTAACAAAGCTTGAAAAGAGGCAAACAGTCTGGTAGAAAACAAGCTTGAAGGGGTACAACACACTCTTCTCATGAGGTACACAGGGCTGGGCTCATAAGGGTGGGAGGATAATACTACGCAAGTCGCCGCATGGGAGTAATAAAATGGGTGCCCAAGTACGAAGTTACCAAGGAAGTTCATTAAAAGCGCTTTAAATCCCGGATGCCAGACCTTCTCCTTCCAAGGCGGCTTATTTGGTGCTGTCCCCTGTTCTATAAGTTATTCACAGTTAGAGAGGCCACGCCGCCCATTACCATATCAGCAGAATGCACTTAATAAAATAACTTGCATGCTGACATGGGCACTGTTTGGGTTGGCTGCAGGCCTTTGGACTTTAAGGGCCCCATCTCATGGTCCAACGGCAATACCTTGAGGAACCTCAATGGCTCATGGTTATACATCTCTCCATGATGCTATGGTTGCTGTGTGCTTCACCTCAGGATCTCATACCAGGACAACAGAATAGTTCCACCTGGGAAGTTCAGTCACCTACAGCCTCCCAATGTCTTAAGAGTCACTCAGGGTTGCAGACCTCGCGGGTCAGCCCCTCAGGTCTCTGAAGTAGCCACCATGTGATCGGCAGAGGACAAGAGTGTGAGGCAGGAGCAAGCCAGCAGAGCTACTAAAGGTGTTGACCCAGAGAAACCAAAGCCTTGTCTGAGGAAGAAGAGCAAGTGGCTGTGCCTACGTCCTCTGGCATTGGACAGAGCGACACTCCGGGAGCTGACCGTCAGGACCTCCGTCATCAAGCAGGTCTCTGGACACTCACGAAAGGTGACACGGGACACACAGAAAAAAGTGTAGAAGGTATAGCATGGAAGTCTGTCAGTTCTCTCATTGACCTGGTTCAGCTGTGGCCAATTCGGCCCATGGAGATTCTAATGCAAACACTAGAACCATCCTTAAGTAGGCAAATGACTCCTCTGCCCAGAGAGTGTGAGAGAATGGCCTGTCGTGACTACCAATGCAGGCCTCAGTTCCAATGTCATCTTCTGGTGACAACCTCTGGCCTGCCCACATCATGTACCCCATATTCTAGCCTGCTCTACTTGGACG
The DNA here is from genome assembly GCA_021653895.1 of Mastomys natalensis. Lineage (NCBI taxonomy): Eukaryota > Metazoa > Chordata > Mammalia > Rodentia > Muridae > Mastomys > Mastomys natalensis. The sequence continues at coordinate 1,527,659 of JAJTUV010000102.1, forward strand.
GAGTACTTACCACCCCATGATCACCGTATGTCACTTACTGTGTTTGACTATCACCTGCTGAGGCTGGCAGCACTACCTGTCCTTGTCCTGGCACCATGTTGACCCAGTACTGTTCTGCACAAGCTAATGTCACAGTGTGTTCAGGTGCCATGGCTACTGTAGCCTTCCCTGCTGGGCATGTGCCCATGGACACATACACTCACAAAGGTGACACAGGGACACACCAGAAAAAAGTGCAAAAAGGGTATAAGATATGGAGAGTTCTGTCACCTCAGTGTCCTTCCAGTCCCTGGTGCTCAACATTCTGGGCCACATGGGAGTTCCAGCCTCGACTTTAAGAAACCAGCTATGGGTGGCCCTCTGCACATGTTTAAAGTTTCCACATTTGCTATTAGCCTGCAGCTATGACAACCTCACCATGACTCACCACTGTCTAGCATGTCTTTTCTTTCTTAGGACAGGACAGACTGGTGTGTGTGTGTCTGTTGTCGTGTTGTTCGCTGTCTGTGTCGTGTATGTGCAGCATGAGCAGATGGAACTCCCACCTAGCAGCCTGCCCTGGCATGCATGTCACCTCTCACCTGTAGCAGCCTACCCCGGCATACATGTCACCTCCAAGCAGTGTCATTAAATCCAGGTATGCAACACTCCACTGATTGTGGGGACTCAATTCCTCGTGGTGAGCTGTATCTCACAGTTCTGGACCAGGCTCTCTGATGTGTATTCTAATGACTCTGATGTTTGTTTATATGTGTAGATTATCTGTCTGTCTGAATGACATGAGATCAGCCCCCACTTCCTCCCTTCCTACTTCCCTATTCCATCCCTGTCCCTTCCCTTTCCTGGGGTCAGAAGGCTTCCCAGCAGCTTGTCTCAGTGACAGTTTGCTGGCACCTGTAGGCAAAGCCACCTCAGCTCTACCACTGACCGCCATTTAAGACTCTGTTACACCCATATCTGTCTCTGTGTTCTAAAGCTTTCTGTCCCTTGCAATTATGTTAATAAAGCCACAGTGAGAATAGGCCCTCCACTCAACTGCCCTGCTGCAGGCTAGGCATCAGGCCCAGCACATAGGACACTAGCCCTCACGCATTGTTGAGACCCCCACCTTAGGACCACAGCCAGCTGCTTCTTCAGACTGAGTGTTTGACTTCTTCCTGGATGTCCCCACCTAGAAAAAAAAATCCCTGTGAATACATCATTTCCTTGTCATAAAAGAGGACAAGGCCAAGCCCCGTCCCCAAAAGTGCAGTTCAGCTGAGAGCCAGGGACGCCTGTTATTGGCCACAGAAGGAACTAGAAGGAAGCTGCCAGAAAGAAGCTGTGGCAGCAGCTTCTCCACATTGGAGACACTACCCCACAATGACACCCACAAGGAAAACATTCTTAAGGAAGTACATTTGTCCCTTTAGAGAATGGAGGCTATTTCAAAATTAAGGTGGAATTAGTCCACCTTAAAGCAGAACAGAATGTCAGCCCTCATCAAAAAGAAAAACCCAAGCCCTGCAGAGAGAGGTTCAGGCCAGGGTTGCACAAACACGAAGTTGGGTGTTGGTGGCAGGCTGGCCCATCAATAGGTCCAGGGTCTGTCTGCTCTAGTCCCATTCGCTGGGCCTCCTGACCTGACCTGACCCGCCACGTGTTCTCAATCTGGGACTAGGCAGAACAGGGAGAGAATCTCCCCACACCCCTTGAAAGTTTTAGGACTTTCTATATCTGTGGAAAAGTCCCACCATGACCACCGGAATAGTCTCTGACTGGTGGGAAATTGTGTCCAATCCATGATCTCCACTTGCTCTGACCTGAATTTCTCTGCAGGCTCAAACACACACACACACACACACACACACACACACACACACTACCATCTAACACCCCACACAGCCAGAAGCCAACACCCAGAGCATCTCCACTTACTGTGTGACCTGTACATTCCACTCACCCCACCCCGTGCTTTAGCCTGCTCCTGAATAAAACTAAAATTACAGCAGTCTTTCCTCAGAGGGCCAGGTAAGGGATGAGTGAGGAGGAATGGGAGACAGAAGGGGCTCTGAGATGCAGGTGTCCAAAGGCAAAGTGTAGATCTGCAATGCTGGTAAAAATAAAGATCCCAGAGCTCCTGTAACATCTCATTTCATCATCTCTTGCCTCTGTAAAACCACTTTATGAACCACTTGCCCTGTACTCTATGGTCTTATCTGGCAGCAAGCTGTTGCTTTCCCCTTCTTGTTGAGGGACACAGCCTCCAAAGAGAGGAACATTAACCAGGAAAGACCAGGACTCCAAGGCTGGAGCTGACTTACAGTTCGGGGTCTGCTCAGTTTGAAAACCCGACACAGACCTTTGTTACCGGCCTCTTAAAGGCAAGTGAGAGCCTTCTGAGAGGTCTCTCTGTGGGGAGAGCCAGATGGGCCAGCATACACCCTAGGAGGCCTCTGGAGCCCTTCCCAGAGGTGACAGAAGCCTCCACTGCCAAGGACAGGACCTGAGAACCAGTGCTAACACTTCCAAGCAAAACACCAGCTCACATGCACAAATGAAATAAAAAGATGGAGAGCCCACAGTTCTGTTCCCAAAGAGACAAAGGCATCAGACAGAGAACCTGCTCCACCACAGGGCAAACCTCATAGCCAGGAGCTCTAATGAGGCATCGTGGGACTACCAAAGTTATTATCAGCGTCATCTCATTGAAAAAAATTCAGGCCTAATTGAAATCAAGTGAACAGTTCTGACCGCAGGTGCTTTGAGAGGCAAAATATCAAAGTGAACTCTCTGGACCAGTTGAAAAGGATGCCACCATCAGCAGTCACTGGCATCAACTGGTCCCAGGGGTGGGGGTGCATGACATCTCCCACAGAAATGGCTACCGTACACTTTCTAAGTAGTCTGCAGACTGGGAATTTTGGGTTTGTTCAGGAAGCTTGTCCAAGCACAAATCTAAAAGCAGTAATGCCACTCACTCAAAGTTTCCCTTGACTTTGGGGCTTCCATGAAACTTTCCCAACCACTGTCTCACTTCCTCCAGAAGGCATTGTTGGCCCAGGGTGTCTCATCCCTGCCCACATTACAGAAGGCAAACAAATGCAAAAGGGCAGAAGGGCTTACCCAAGGTGGCCTGGCAGAGCAGGTCCTGGCACCTGAGGATTTGGGGAGTGAGGTAAGGTCTGAATATCTTGTCATACCCAACAATGTTGAACATCCCCCCAGAGAGCATACTGATGCCACAGGCAAACAGAATGGATGATTCCACTCGCTGAGAGACCTTTTCATCTAACCCTAGGAAGTCTCCCTTCTCTTATCTGTTCAGTGGAGAAGACTGGCCTGGCCAGCCAGCCTGACCTAAGAACCAAACACCCTGAGAATCAGGTGGTAGGAAGGTGTTTGCTGAGAGTCCCTGTGTGTCTTAGTTAGGGTTTTGCTGCTGTGAACAGACACCATGACCAAGGCAACTCTTATAAGGTACAATATTTAATTGAGCTAGTTTACAGGTTCAGAGATTCACAGTCCATTATCATCAAGGTGGGAGCAGGGCAGCATCTAGGCAGGCATGAGGCAGGCAGAGCTGAGAGTTCTACATCTTCATCTGAAGGCTGCTAGTGGAAGACTGACTTCCAGGCAGCTAGGATGAGGGTCTTAAGCCCATGCCCACAGTGACATGCCTACTTCAACAAGGCCACACCTCCTAATAGTGCCACTCCCTGGGCCAAGCATATACAAACCACCACACTGTGATAGCTTCTTTAGGCACAGGCAGTACACCAAGGCCATGTACAATATCTGCACTGTCTCCACCTTCTCTGTCAGTGCAAATTCTCCACCTAGGAGCCACTCCTCAACCCAGAGAGTGCTTACTGCTTCTTCAACTGCCAAGAACTAAGTGTCTTGAGTCAAAACTTCATGCGCCTTGAGGAACGGGTAGACATGCCTACCTTCCAGCTGTATGAGAACGTTCATCAGTAGACACCACACAGAAGTCCTCCACAACTCAGGCACTGGGCAGGAGCCCTTTACACACCTGTGGGACTGATTAACTGGAGTGTTTCCAGCAGAGGCCCATGAGGAATAAGAACAAACGCATTCACTGTGTCAGAGAAAGGCATTTATCTACCCTGTGTGTATGTTTTTTGTGTGTTGTGTTCGTGTATGTGTGTGTGTATGCACATGAGTCTGTTGTTGTCTGTCTGTTGTGTCGTCTGTGTGTCTATGTGTCTGTCTGTGTACATATACCCATACAGGACAAGCAGCTGAGATGCCCCCAGAACTCACTGACATTGGTAGGACCTCTAAGGCAGGATGAGGAACTAAGAGCTAAAAGGTGACTTTTAAACTGCCCAGGGAGGGGGAGGGTAGGTTCAGGGAAGTTGAAAGTTTGAGGTCAGCCAGGGCTATATAGTTAGATCTTATCTCAAAAAATATTAAAAGTGGAAATTCTCCTTTATTTCTGAAATGCCACTTTGGAGCATGAGAATGACAGTTATTTTCCTGGTCTCCAAGATCCATGGGGCTGGAGAGCTGGCTCAGCAGTTAGGAGTGTTTGCTGGTCTTCCCAAGGACCTGGGTTCTCTAGGCATCCACATTCCCTGGAACTCCAGCTTCAGGTTATTTTAATGTCTCCATCTGAGTCAACTGGCATTTGCACACATGTATCACACACACCAACACACGGAGTGCAGTGGGGGTAGAAGAGCTGGCTCAGCAATTAAGAGCACTTGCTCATCCTCCAAAGCCCTAGGCTCAGATTTCAGCCCCCATGTTGAGCAGCTCACAACCACCTGTAACTCCACTCCTCCCTGGGGTTTAACTGCCAGGAAGCCTACCAGCAACCCTACCTCTTACTTAGGCCACCAGCCCCACCTGGCCACATCTGAGTTCTGAGGACACAGCCACGTTGCCCAGCTTCAAACTCACAGCATGACCCTACAGCATCTTCCCTGAGTTCCTAGAAACTCAGATATTCACACCCGACCCTGTCCAGTTTCCAGGGAGTGGGTCTCCTCTTTTCTCTGCGCACTCATTTCTAAGACATAATTTTAAAATCTACCATTTAGTGTCTGTTCACCCTGGAAGCATCAGCTCATCAATACAAATCCCTATTTCCTCCCTACCCTGAGAACAAACCTAGGAAAACGTTCCCTCCATATGGAGGAGCTTACAACCTAACAAAGAAAACCATGCAAGATGAAGACAGCGGACACCCAGCCCTCTTCAAAGGCAGAGATGTGCTTGGGGTACAGGAAAATTGCTAAGGAGCAACCAAAATGTCTTCTGCTAAGTGCAAAAGTTGGAGGAAGTGAACAACCCCATCAGGGGATGAACAGCAGGGGGCGCCCTAGGGTTCCATTCAGGAGCAACAACAGACCACTGAAGGTTTCAAGGCCCAGAGTGACCATAGCCCAAGTTATGTAAGTCAGTATGATAGATAACATAATAGGAAGGGCTGAACAAAAAAGGTAGAACACACATGTCCATCAACAGGTGAACAGTTAAGCAAAGTGTACTGTCTCCACTCACAGGTTATCCAAATACAAAGCGCGCATAGTTACAGCTTTGCATGAAGTTCTGAAACATGAAGTTCTGAAACCCTGCAGACAGAAAGCAAAAGTGGTCCAGGGCCAGGGAGAAGGCAGAACCTTCTTCCAGGTGATGAATGCTCTCAAATGGATGGTAACTGTGTCCTGGGTTCTGTGATGTAGGAAAATCATCAAATTTCCCGTGGGTGATTGGGATGAGGGACTTGTGTCCCCAAGACACACAAACAGAAAGGGCTTTTGAAATCTTGCAGGAGAGGACAGCACTGAACAGGTCCAGGGTGGTGGAGAGTGGGAGAAAGCGGTTCAGGTCCCACTTGCTCGAGGGCTCAGGTAGAAGAATGGGTCCAAGCATTTGCACCAAGCAGTTTCTTGCAAAATAAAACACAGAGCCTTTCTCACCCATGTCTTCTCTTTAAGGTGTAACCATTCTGTTTCAACACGCACCCTCATTCTTGCTTGGGAAGAAGACTGAAGTTTACTTTTCTAGAGCAAAAACCTCAGAAAACAAAATAACCTTTCAGCAGATAGTCTTGGGGGCAGGTGCACTCGGGATAAACCAGCACACAGATTCCAGTGTCAAGCCCTCTGGTGTCTGACCTAGAGAGTGAATCATACTGAAGACATGATTCAGGGCCCATGAGCACCTGATACATAATCCCTTTCAAAAAGACAGATTTTTATTGCCACGCTTGGGAACAGCTCTTCAGAATCTAGAGTCCATAAAATTGATAGATCAATTAGATGGGGTCCCAGTATCCAAGCTCACCTTCAGGTTCTTCCTGGCCATGTCACAAGAGCTGCAGCAGCAGTTCAGAAAGAGCCCCTGCTCACTAGGGTCACTCTGGATCACAGGGCAGGGCAGGTGAAGCCCTGATGGGCTTTAAAGGCTGTGTAGAACTCCAAAGGAGGGGGAAGAGGCTCCAGCATTTATGACTCGACTATTATTTACACAAAGTGCTTCTTGCTTGCCAATGAAGATTAAAATGTTACTGCATCTCAGCATGTGTTGCAAATTCTCAGAGTAAAACCACTGAGGCAGTTAATAGAGGTTTCACACAGCATGGCTTAAGTCTGTCCTACCCCAGGTCCAAAGCCTGCCTGGCAGGCTGCCTGTTATGTGGGGTCACCATCCCACCTTCACACCTCCCTTCTTTTGGCGGGGAGTGGGATATGAACTCCCCTTGCAAAACACAAGGTATGTAACAGGAACTTGTATTCAACCACAAGACTCCCCCAAAGATGGAAGGAAAACTGAACACAGAATTTCTCCCCCTTCCTCTGACCAAGCCACTTTGAGGAGTCCTCTCAATATGTCTCTATTTCTCAAAGTAACTGAAAAGTAAAACAAAATATCCAGTGCCAAGAGCAACTGCGGATAGGGCACTGTCTGTTGGAGTTACCCTATTGTTACTGTGTATCTAATAGAGGAAGTTAACAAAGTGTTCAGTTTCAGAGTTACCTTACTGCTACTGTGTATCTAACAAGAAGTTAACTGTTCAGCTGTCCTCTAGATATAGTTTCATTACTTGTCTGTGAACTTTTAATTGAAACTTAACCTTTTTTACTTCATATTCCAAGGGGCAACACAGGAAAACATCTCCAGGGGTGGAAAGGCTATGATTTCTCCCAAATAACTCTATAGAGAGATTGTACCTTTAAATTCTTCCTTGAATTAAAATATTCACTATACTACACCAGACTTACAAAAATTTTGCCTTCAGTCCTGCACTGCAACTAACTTCTCTGGGGCAAGTTTTGGGATGTCCATGCAAAATTGAGTCGCCTCTGACCTTGTAAATCCACCCAGCCCCAGCCAAACTGCCAGTCACCACCGAAGTCCCACAGAAAGCACAGAGAGTTAAACCACCAGCTCATTGCATAGGTGAACTCTGAGAGCCCATTGCTGCCAGCATGGGAGAGGCAACTCTATTAGCATGCTGAACCCGGCCTCGGGCCCCCTCCTCTCCCTCTTTTATGAGCCCTTGTTATATAAAGGCCACAAAGAGAAACAGAAAAGCAGACTTGCCTTCACAAACACAAGTTCCGATGGCCAGGCCAAACCCTGGCTGCCTACCAAACGTTATTTTTAGGCATCTAAACGAGAAACATTTTTAAAAGGCCAGAGAACAAAAGTTTTCTGGCTTCCTTTCTTTCTTTTAAAGCACTCACACAAAAAGATGGAGGCACTGTTCCTTTGCAGGCAATACTCCCGAGTTCAAATTTGAAGGCCAAGGCATCCTGGGGGAGGAGGGCTCCTTCCCCCCAGCGGCAACCTCTACCTTCAAACAGGATTTTCAAAGATTTCCTTTGTAGCCTTATCTAAATTCCGACATACGAGATAATAAATAGCTTCCCATTTACTATCATAAAAAATTTAAAGCCCTGAAATAGTTGCCACAATCCAGAAGAAACGATCGCACATAAGCTCGGAAAGACCTACTCCAGATAGTGAAACTACTGGCACGAAGCGCACACATAAAGAGACATTGTTGCAAAGAGAGGCACCTAGCACTGGTTTTTCCCTTTTAAATCTTCCACTCCGAGCCTAAGACTCCACAACTTCGCGTTTTACCCAGGCTATCACACTGTTCCAGATTTGTTAGATTTTTTTTTAAGTATCTGGTTTGATTCTACATAGTAATTAAACATCTTTGTGCTCTGCGGAAAAGGGTCTTCCAACCCTCCCCCTCCAAAAATGGCATCGAAGCAATCAAAATGGTAATGCCGGCCCTGGGTCCCCTCCCCCGCGAACTCCCCGACTTCGCCGGGGCCGCGCGCAGGCCCCCCTCCGGCGGGAATGGAAGCTTCCACTCGCGGACGGGGGCGCGCAGCCTGGGGGTTTGGGGGTGGGGGGTCGGGCTCCGACAGAAAGGGGCAAATGCTGGCTCCCCAGCCTACGGTCCAGCCCGGCGTCCCCTCTGCTCTTGCGCGCCCCCTCCCACCACTTTGCAACTTTAAAGACTCGGCCTGGAGCACCGGCCTGCGAGCCGAAGCATCCTCCCGAGCAACTGCGAGCTCCGGGCCGCTGGGGAGGGGGGACCCCGTGAGCTGAAGGAGGAAAGTCGGCCGGGCCGGGGGGGTTCCTCCGGCTTCCCTAGTCCGGGGCGGGCGGCGACATTCCGAAGGAAGCAAGAGCTATGCCTGGGCCCCGGCGGCGTGCGGGGGGAGGGAGGGGCGCGCCCCGCCCGCCGCCTCGGAGACCCGGGTGCACCATTGGCTGTACGGCTCAAAGTTCTCGGCCGGCGGCGCGCAGGGGCGGGGGCGCGCGCAGAGGGGGAGGGGCTCGGGGGCGCGCAGCCGGCCGGGCTCCGGCGGCGGCATCTGTTCGTGGTGCTGAAACCCGGAGCGCTGAGCTCAGCGCAACTAACTCACAATGGACAACTTTTCTTCACCGTGGGGCGGCGGTCGCGAACCCCCCATGGCTGGAGCTCCTCGCGGGTCCCCACATCCCCTTCTAGGCATAAACACTCAAGTTAGGGCAGAACTGGGGGGTCCCGGGGGCGCCTTTCTTTTGTTCCCCGGGAGCTGGCGTCAGGTTCCGAGAATAAAAAGTGAGGCCAGCGGGATGGCCGGGAAGGGGCCGGCTAGGAGAAAGATCACCAAACCGGGTCGGCAGTGCCACGCGGAAATGGCTTCCAAGGAGTTTGGGGTGCAGGCCCGAATTGCCGCCCCCTTGTGTCCCCCTCCCACCGCAGCAGGGATCAGGGGATGCCGAGGCCGGGGAATGTCCACGTTCCCAAAACATGTCCACCGCTCAAGATGGACGCCGGGCAGCCGGCGCCTCGGAGGTACGGCGCAGATCTTTGGCCGGCCGCCGGAGCCTCGCGCTCCCCTCAGCCACCACAAATCAGCTCTTTCTATCAAGAAAGGGGGGACGGCAACTTTGAGGACTACAGCCATAACCCCACGGGAGTCGGAGCGTGCGGCGACCGCAAAGGCACTTTTTAGGGTGCTGCCAAAGTGCCCGGCGACCCTCCCTGGACCGGGTCCCCTGTGGGGGATTGGCCCCCTCCTTACTTGTTTGTCGCTGAGCGCTGCGATCCGTGGCTGCCTTTCGTGGAGCTGCTTCTTGAGGTCGCCGTTCTACGGAGACACAGAGGAGCGGACTCAGCCTGGCCGCCTCGGGGGGCGAGCAGGAGAGCCCCAAGCCCCGCATCCCCACCACCTAATGCCTGGGGGCCAGGCCAACCGCAGCGCGCCCCAACTTTCCGGGGCCGCTTCCCTCACACGGGCCACCGTGCAATGTCGCGCGGAGCAGCTTACCTGTGGCTGCCGCCTCATTGGGGCAGCTCCCGGGGCGGGGCGGGGGCCGAGGCCACCCGGCGGCGCGCCCCGAGCCGTGCAAGTTTGCAGGCCGGGGTGCGGGTGCGAGTGAGTGTAAGAGTGTGTGCCGGGGGAGGGGGGACGAACAAAGAGCCAAGTAAACACGGCGAGTCCGTGTCGAGCAAAGCTCATAAATATTCAAGTCGCGTCCTAATCTCCCCAACACACACACGCGCACGCCGCAATACCGCTCGGGCATCGGCCGCCTCTCGCCCGAGTCACAATCGCCAAACTACTTTTGCTAACAGTGAGGGGTCGGTGCCGGGCTGGGCCCGGAGCAGAAGGCTAGGAACTGGCCTGTCCATGCACCCTGTTCCCTGGGCAGCTCTAGGAGGGTCCCCTTTCCGGGTGCCCGAGTTGTGCAAACGGGGCAGCAGCAGAGAAGATGCCACTCTGGGGTTCCTAAGAGCCCTGGATCTGCAAACAGTGCTGGATCGCACGGGAGCGAGGAGAAGGAGACCCAAGGGTTCCATCTCCGCCCCGGGACATGCTCCAGGAAGGGGCCTGCTTCCAGCACTCCTGAGACCAAGAGTTAGAGATGGAGCTTGGCTCCCTCCAGCCTCCACTCCCCAGGCCACTACTACTCCTCGGCCCAGGTTCCCGGACCACCTACCTGGTGGCGCGCGAGTTCCACCGCGAGCGCCTCGGACCGGCTCTGCAGCTCCATCGCCGTAACTTGGGCAGCACTTTGCGCTCACTTTGGCCGGAGCTCGCAGGAAGTTGTGCGGCTCGGCGGGAACCAGACCGGGAGAGCTCGGATCCGGCGTCCCGGGCACTGAGAGACACGAGTCCCCTCCTGCAGCGCCGATAGGAAAGGAGGCTGACGAGAGGGAAGAAAGGCGAGCTGGCGCCCAACTCTTCCGGCTGCCGCTAAGTTGCGCCGGGTGCCCGGGCTGCCTGCGCCGCCCGGCGCATGGCCCCCCGGCGCCGGGAGCCCCGCGCAGCCCCCAGCGCGCGCCCTGCCGCCACCCGCGCCAGCTGACCGCCGGCAGGGACTATATTTCCTCCGGCGCGCGCGCCTGGATCTCGCTGGGGCCGCGGCAAAGTTGTGCCTCGGCACGATGCTAATTCGGCAGTGCCCGGATGGAGCGGGCCGGGGCGGCAGGGGGCGGTGCCGGGAACCCGCCGCCGGCCCCGCCCCGCCCCGCCCGCGCGTGCGCATTGCGTTCGTTCCAGCGACCCGGCTCCGGGAACAAAAGTGGCGGCTGAACAGAGCGCAAAGTCGCTGCTCTCAGAACCTAGCGCCCGAGCGATCTCCTCGGTGCGCGGCCGAGAGCACGGAGAGCCGGGAATGCTATCACAGTCCCACTCCCGGAGCGACACTTTCCGCAGCAAACTGAGATGCCACCCTCCTGCTTCTTGCACCTCCTCCCTCCTCCGCTTCCCCTTCTCGCCTTGCTCTCCGGTTTTATTTAAATCACCCGGTCCTCTCCCGCAGCTCCTTGTGCTGTGACTCGGAGACTAAATCAGTCCTGTCGTCGGAGTCCCAGCGCCTAATGGCCGCTGTGGTATTTAAACAGTATGAAAACTGATCTCTTGACTAGTCCTTTAATGATTTTTTTACACTCACAATTAAACTCTCAACAGATGTCACTAGACTTTTTTTTTCCAGACAGTTGTTAAAAATGGTAAGCACGACAGGTCAGTGTGACATAAAGCAATCATAACTACAGCTGCGGAGATGACATTTCAGAATTCCCAGTGCCGGGGCCGGGGTCAACGTCTCGGAGTCGAGATTACTGCGGCGGAGTTTCCTGTCCTCATCAATTAATGTCGGGGCTTTGTGCCCTGCTGGGCGCTAGCACACTAGTGCGTTTCAAAGAAGCAAGGAAAAAGGGGGCCTCCGTGTCAGAGTAACCATGAATTGATAGCTACTCATAACTAACTCTTTCAGTGGATCACAAGAAAGGCGGGGGGGGGGGGGGGAAGGAAGGGAAAGAAAACTCAGGCACACCACACAGAAATGTCTCTTCAATGGATGCCAACAGTCTACACATTTCCTTTACCCCTCAGGAGAAATCAGCCTCTCCCCCTCCCTTTCTCCCTCTCTCCCTCTCTCCCTCTCTGTCTCTGTCTCTCTCTCACACACGTACACACACAAACACACACACACACACACACACCACCAGAACACCAGTGTTGTTAGGGTCATATGCAGGATTGGTCACAGTTGACAAAGATGACGTGAAAGCAATCTAACTGGTTGACTGGACTGGTTCCTCCTACTTCTGGGTTAGACTCAATTCAAGACAATGTCTCCCTCTTTCTTTCTTTTCTTCCTTTCTTTCTTTTTCTCCCCCTTTTGTAGTTAGGGGTACTGAGGATCCAGGGACTAGAGCATACCAGGCAAGCCTCTGTTACACAAGTCACACTGGAAGCTCCACTCAAGTCTTTTGCTGGGGAGGACAACAGCCTAGTTGAAGACTGGTGTTTGGAGGACCAGGAGGGGCATGTGCTAGCCAAGAGGCTCCCTCCTGTGATCTCTGTAAATGTCATTGGCTTTTGGCAAAAACTCAGGGTTATATTCCTGGCCATGTGGTCCTTTCATCAGCACGGTAGACTTTCTGGTTGTCCTTGGCTAGCACAGACTCTAGCAGATGCCCACCGAAGGAGATGTGCTGGCTGGTCAGATGGTGATGACCCAGCATGATTTGTAGTTTTGCCCACTGTCTATTGATTCAGGCTTCAGTAATGATCAACATGTCACCTACTTCCTGGGTCATGGCACAGACCATGGTGTGGGAGCTCTCTGACAGTGCAGGAAAGGCAAAGTGACCAACCAAGGATCAAACCCAGGGCCTGGCCTATGCTAGGCAAATACTCTACCGCTGAGTTATATCCCCAGCACCTGCTTTTGAAGACTCTGGACTTTGATCCCCCCTGCCTTGGCTTCCTGAGCAGCTGGGAGCAGGTGTTCTTGTAAGCAAGCATGGAGGTTGTCCTGAGCTCCTACAGGCTTCCAAACACGAGGCTTCCCTCCCTTCACCTGATCAGTGTTCTCTAGAATATTCTTTCCCTCATTCCACATTTCACAAATCCTTCTCTTCAAGATCCACTTCAAATGCCTTTCCTGGGGTACCCTCCCCTAATTTCCACAAGAAAACTCCTGTCACCCTCTCTGGAGATAAACCAAGCAGTGTTTATATCATGAGAAGTACTAGGAGTTGAAGCCCAAGTTCTACCCTGAACAACATCAGACGAGTTTCTCTACATCTCCTAACCTCACTTCTATAGAAGATGGGAATCTATCACGCTAGACACAGATACTCCAGATCCCTCAGCACCTTGCCCACTCGCCATGTTGACTTACTTGTAGAGGGGCTGGATTGCTATCAATTGCTTGCCCTGCTTGCCTCCAGCCCCGTCTTGGCAGCAAGCCTGATCTAGGGGAGCTGTATTAGCTACTTTTCTCTTTCTATGAGAAGACACCATGACAAAGGCAAATTTAGAGAATTTATTTGGGACTTAGTGTTCGAGAGGAATAAAAGTCCATCATGGCAGAAGGGAGGCAGCAGAAACTTAGGGCTTACATCAAGCAACAGCAGGAAACTGGAAAGATTGCTTTGACACTTTGAAGCCTGTCCCCAGTGACACTCCTCCTCCAGTGGGACCACACTTCCTAAACCTATCCAAATAGTCCCATCAGCTGGAGAATCACATATTCGAACATCTGAGCCTATAGGAAGCACCCACAGGAGCCATGGAGCCACGAGAACCCATGTTCATGCCATGCTGTGGAAGAATGGCTGTTCGTAGGTAAGGTGCTACACCCTGGCATGCAACTCTGGCTCCAGTGACCATCCAAGGACTTGAATAGCACAATCTCTGCACACAGCCTTTCAAGCTTCTAGCATTTCCCCTGGGCATACAGTGACCTGCGCTCAGCACTCCCTAACAGCCTAGCTCCCCTCCCAGCCCGCATCCCCCTCTCATTTCTGCCCCCCCCATCACACACACTGCTAATCTTCCTATGTATAGCAGGATATGTATCTGGTTGTCATCCTTGGCTCCTGGCCTAGAGCTTCTAAGACCCCTGACCTTTCCTGATAAGACTGAATGACCCCCTGTCATTCATTAGGACCCTCCTTAGTCTCAACGGAGCCTGCACTGAGGGTGTGGCTGGCAGTGAGGGTAGACAGCCTCAGGATCAGGCCAATAATCAAAGCAGGAATCCTGCTGTCCAGCCAAGCTCTGGAGGCAGCTCACAGTGGCTGGCCAGCTCTACTTAGTGCATTGGAAATGCGCTGTAGATACCCTGGGGACTGGGCCAAGGCAAAGTGAGAAGATGAAGACAAGGACAAAAGGTAGCTATCACACTGGGCTAGCCCAGGCTAGCCAGGTCTTCTCACCACATCACACTCAATAACTTGTCATACTTCTATAGACATTATGATGTCCAGGCCCAGCCACATTATTGCAAATGATATAAGTCCCCTCATTTTTGTGGCAGAATAAAACTCCACTGTGTGTAAGTATCATGTTCTTTATCCCTTCACCCATCAAAGGACACCTAGGCTGATTTTAAGACTTGGGTGGTCAGGTATCTCTATACTGGCTGTCTTGGTTAGGATTTTACTGCTGTGAACAGACACTATGACCAAGGCAACTCTTATAAGGACAACATTTAATTGGGGCTGGCTTACAGGTTCAGAGGTTCAGTTTGTTATCATCATGGTGGGAGCATGGCAGCATCCAGGTAGACATAGTGCTGGAGGAGCTGAGAGTTCTACATCTTCATCTAAAGACCTCTAGGAGAAGACTGGCTCCAAGTGGCTAGGAAGAGGGTCTCATTGCTACACTTCCTCCAACAAGGCCACACCTCCTAATAGTGCCACTCCTCAGACCAAGAATATTGAAATCATCACACTGGTTGACTTTGATTCCTTTGGGTAAATCCTTGAGGGCAGTACATCTGCATTGTCTGGCTCTTCTGTTCTTGAAGACCTTTCATGCTGGTTTCCATTGCAAAATGATACAATGTTAAGAGGTAGGATTCAGAAACCAGAGACTCTGCCTCCAAATCCCCAAGGATGTTAGGGACTCTCCCGTGGCTAATGGCAGATGGGTACCCAGTCCAGTCAGCACTTCAGAAGAGCGGCTCTTTTGGGAAGATACTCAAGGGCCTGCTCTATACTGCCATGTGGGGTAAGCTCCCATGGCTGATGGTGACCTAGCCACACAGTCGAAAGAGGGTCTTCTATGAAACAGAAGATGTTTCACAAAACATCTATCTCTCCCCTCTTCTTTGTTTTCAACTTCATTTTTGTCTTTGTCATCTGCTTTGTGGGGGACAGTTTCAGCTGTTCTGGAACTGGCTGTGGATCAGAGGAGAACCCTGAAGTCCTTTCCAGTGCTGGGAGTAGACCTGTGGTTCTCAACCTTCCTAATGCTGCAGCCCTCTAATACGGTTCCTCGTGTTGTGGTGGTTTCCAATCATAAAATTGGTTTTGTTGCTACTTGAAAACTATAAATTTTCTACTGTTATCAGTTATACTGTAAATATCTGTGTTTTCCAAAGGTGTTAAGGAGACCTCTGTGAAAGAATCGTTCAATTCCCCCAAGGGGGTTGCAACATACAACTTGAGTACCACTAGGTTAGAGGAATGTTCTGCCTTGCCTGGCTCAAGTGGTGCTGGGGCTCACACCCAGGGCTTTGTGCCAGACAAGCACTCCTTCAACTGAGCTATCTCCCAGCCTTCAGCATCACCTTCTGATGCACCCACCCTCCCATCTCAGACTCCTAGTTTTGAATGAAGGGACTGGACGTGTAATTTCATGTGTGAAAATAAAAGCCAACTTTTATGCACTGCTGATTGCGAGCCAGATTCAGCTGCCCATGAACATGTTTAATTCTTGCTGTCTCCCCATTTACAGATGGACAAACTGAGACCTCACAGTTGCATCTGTCCATGGCAGAGCTTGACTCAGCTCCATCCTTTGTAGTGCATCTGAGCAGGGTAGGGTTGAGGTGCTGTCCCTGCCACTGTAGAAGTGTGACCCAGGAGATGGAGCTTACCCTGTACAATGTTTAAGCTTCATTTCCTGTGGCCAAATAAGCATGAGGGAACTGAGGCCCAGAAATGGTAATGAGGGCCTTGCCCTGCACCAGCTGGTTGGTGGCAAAATGAATATTCAGGTTGTGGTGGCAGCGGCTCCTACTACTCCATGCAGCTACAGGAATGAGGACAGGGGTGTGCACAACAGGTGGCTCTGAGCAACCCACAGAAGCCTGCTCCAGTCACTTCTGCTTGTTACTAAATGGGGAAACACAGGCAGAGAGATGAAGATCAGGACCGGAGGAGTGGTGGCCAAGTATGGGACTCAGATCTGGGGAGGACATTGAAGGAAAGTACTGGCAAGGGACTAGGTAGAGGGTGTTCCAGGCTTGGCACAGGCCTGGAGATGATCATGCCATGCTCCCCGTTTACAGATGAAGAAATTAAGGCCACCCAGCCTATGTGTTAGGTGGGCTGTCTCTACCTGAATCCAGATTAGATACCCAAGCACATGCTCTCTGAATTCAAGTGGTCCTCAAGCAAAGAAAAGCAAGCATGCGAGGAGGAGGGTGCAGTGAGATTGACTTTCCTGGATCCAGCATAGGTGAAGTGGCAACTGGTCAGTAGTTCAGGGAGCTTTGCTGGTGTAGGAATCTTGGGGCTTTCTGATGTGTAGTACGACTACTACCACATCACACAAGCATTCTTCTCTCAAAGATCTCCAGCTTCGGAGCTTCTTTGGAGCAGGATAAGACCTATGGGGAAGAGGCCTCCTTACTTCTGGAGAACTGACTACCTTTAGAGACAACAGCTGAGACTGACCACCTGGCAGGTGCTGGAGGTCCCTTGTTTCGTTTCGGGAGGTCTGGCTTTCCTCCTGGGTCCAAAGAAGTGTAGGCTGATGAGCCGAAGGGAGAGCAGGGTTGAAAAGCACAGGGTGAGATACAGCCTTCACTCCAGGAGCCCCTTAGTGAGAGCCATGAAACAGGAAAGCCCCACCCTGTGCCACCTGAGGATGCTCTCCCTGGGGTTCTATTATTAGCAGAGCATCCTAATTAGTGCTTTCACACCTACGTCATCATAGATTCCAAATCAGCTGCTCAACTCGCTTTTGAGAATGAGTCAATGCGTGGCACATAGTCGTGGGCTGCCCTTTGAAAGGGAAGGGGTGTTTGCTGGAACATACCAAGTCCTCTTCCTCTTTCAGCTCCGCACCTTGGAGCTGGCAGAACAAGAACAGTGGAATTGGGTTTTCTTTCCCACATTTGCCAATGTTTTTTTTTTTTTTCTCTTAAAAAAAAGAAAAAAGAAAATGTGTGTAGCCAGGTGGTAGTGGTACATGCCTTTAATCCCAGCACTTGAAAGGTAAAGGCAGGCAGATCTCTGAGTTTGAAGCCAGCCTGGTCTTCAGAGTGAGTTCCAGTCCAGCCAGGATTACACAGAAAAACCCTGTCTCAAAAACACAAAACAAATAAACAAACCAAAAAAAAGTGTGCGTTTGTGTGTGTGTCTGTATATCTGTGTGTGTGTTTGTGTATACATGTGCAGGTGTGTGTGTGCATATATGTATGTGTGAATGTGTACATGAGTGTTTGCATGTGTGTGGAAGTGTGTGTACGTATGTGTGTATGTGTGTGTGTTTGTGGGTACATGTGTGGAGGTATGTGCAGGGTCATGTGTATGTGCCTGTGTCTGTATCTCTGTGAGTGTGCATGTGTGTGTGGGTAGGTGTATTTGCATGCGTGTATGCATGTGCACGAGTGTGTGTGCATGTGTGCATGTGTGTTCACTTGCTTGTGTGCATGCATAGCAGATACGTGTATATCAGAAGACTTTTGGGAGCCCATCTTCCACTTCCACCTCACGGGTCCCAAGGACAGAACTCAGGTCTTCAGGCACTGACAAGCTTGACTTTACCGACACCAAGTCACCTTCACAGCCCTGTGTGACATTTTAGCTTCTGGCTAACAGTAAACCTGACCCTGGGCCCCTTTTTCAAAGAAGCAGAATCTTTTTCTTTGGTCCAGCCCTGAGTTGCCAGCTCTCCACCTTTTATGGAGCTGGCCAGAGTCGTCCTGGGGAAGTCACTGGGAGATCCAGGAGGCAAACTGGCTCTTGTTCCAGCCTCATTCCCTGGGTCTCCCTGCGTCTTCTGGAGTAGCCCCAGTGTGATGAGGATGGACAGTTGTCAACCTCCCTGTCATAGGACACTGTCCAGGGATAAAGAGGGACCGAGGAACAACAGCTTGCCTCCCCCTCCGTCACTTAATGAGCATCCCACCCACCTAGAGAGAAGACAGAACCACGCCATCGCCATTCTGCATCTAGGGTGAAGCTTGGGGTACGTGGGTTACTTGTTCATCACTTGGCTGGTGAGTGTCAGCAACGACTCAGCTGATGTGGAGATGTGGGCTTGCATTAGGACACTGCTCTTCAATTGACCGATGTTTACACTCCCACATCCTTGTTTATCATCAGGAAGGAAGTCAGGACCGGAACTCAAATGCAGCAAGAACCTGGAGGCGAGAGCTGCAGCGGGCATTGAGGCATGCTGCTTACTGGCTTGCTCACCAAGGGTTGCTCAGTCTGCTTTCATGGAGAACCCAGGCCCACCAGCCCAGGGATGGCCCCACCCATGGCAGGCTAGGCCCTCCCATGTCAATCAGTAATTTCTAAAATGCTCTACGGGCTTACCTACAGCTCAATCTTACGAGGCGTTGTTCAAACTGAGGTCCCCTCTTCTCAGATGAATGGCTTGTGCTTGTATTGAGTTGACATAAACTAGCCAGCACAACAGGTAATATTAACCCCTTCATTACATGAGAACAAGGAGGCAGGTGGATGCTGGAGAGTGGACTCCCTTCCCAAGTACGACTTGGATCCAAGCCTGATGTTCTACTTCCTATATCCAAAATGAGCTGGGTTGGCCAGAGGCTTGAGGCCTGGAGACAATATTCTAGGCTGAGGGGCCAGCTTTGGGACTTCCTTTCTCTCCCTTTAGGGAGGACCTTTGTAAAAATCTTCCAGTCACTGTATGGTAGTCGCTAGTGAGAATAGTAGTTAAGGAGTTACGAGTTGTTAATATAATTTATAATAATAAAATGAAGATTATTGTTGTAATGATGAGCAGTGCTATCAGTGAATGCTAATTGCAGTAATTAGTTCTGATTTATTAGGAAGAGAGGGAGTGGCTCCGGATGGTACATCAGGAAGGTGTGTAGTGGCTGGGTGTTCTAGTTCTCTTTCTGTTGCTGTGACAAACACTGACCAAAAGCAACCTGGAGAGGAAAGCGTTTGTTTGTCTTGTGTTTCCAGATCACGGATCATCACTGGGGGAGGCCCAGGAAGGAACTCAAGCAGGAACAGAAGCAGAACGCACAGAGAAGCACTGCTTAGTGGCTCACTTGCTGCCTCATACTCAGCTAGCTTTCTTATACAGCCCAGGACCATGCTGTCCAAGGCGGACTGGGCCCTCTCACATCAGTCATCAGTCAAGACAACCTTCCACAGACACGGCCACAGGCCAATCTGACTGTGACAGTTCTTCAATAAGACAGGTTACCTCATCCCAGTGACTCTAAGTTGTGTCAAGCTGACAGTCAAAAACTAACGAAGACACTAAATGCATGTGAAGAAATGAGGGGAATGGGAGTTCAAGACCCCTGCCTGAGTCCAGGTCAGAGAAAAGCTCTAAAACACTGCCTTTCCAAGACTATGTTCCTGGGGTATCGACAGGTGGATCCGAACTCCTAAAAATGCAACATGTCCTGGGCCTTTGGATAGGGGGTTTCTGTAAATGTACGATGGGCATACTGCTGCTGGCACAACATAAGCTAATTACATTCAATACTTCATTTAAATCAATGGGTGGATTTACAGGTCAGGATGCTATAGTAAACACCTTGGCAATGTAATCACTTCCTATCCGACGTCACTGTGGCTGACAGCAGCTGGGCTTCCTTATGACCAGAAGTACAGTGGTTGGCACATCAATAATGCATCATGTTACAGCAGCACAATGACAACAATGTCACTAACTCATGGGATTTTCTAGGTCCCACAGTGACCCTGGGTACCTTCACAGCATCGGCAAACCACTGTTGTCCGCAGCCGGGTTACACAGTTTGTGGCAGTATTCCTCCCTTGCCTCTTGTCTGAGGTAGGGATCAACCTTGGCCAGGGTCACAGCTTCACAAAGGCTGGAGGATGAGACCCAAGCAGGAGTCAAGGGGTGATGTTTAAACATGTGCAGTGCTGAACAGCTCTTAATTGCTAAGTGATTGGCCCATTTTCCCTGGTAACCTTCTCTGAAACCACTAATAACTGGAGAATTCGCCGCTAAATCAAGTTCCATTGGTCGTGTTTTGTCATGTTAGAAAAATAGCTAACATTCTCTCTCTCTCTCTCTCTCTCTCTCTCTCTCTCTCTCTCTCTCTCTATACACACATACCAGGAGGGGAGGCATGGATGCAGGGGTCTCTTATAGATGGGGAATTGAATCCTTTAAGATGAACATGAGAACAAGACTTTAGGGACCAGGGGTGAAATTGTATGTTGTACAGTGTCAACGTGAGTGTCAAGTTGACAAAGAGTGGACCTGTGATTGTTAATTTTGCCAACTTGACCATTATCTGTGAAAGTATTTCCAGAGAGGTTAAATGTTTGTCTCATGGGGGGGGGGGAGGCTGCAGGTGCGAATAAGTCAACTGTTTGGTGTTAGCCCCCAACCGTTGCATTAACTTCATGTCCACATGGGAAACCTCAGTGATTTGCCTGTAGAGTCTTCATGGTCCCAGGATTTCTCTTCCTACCCGAGTAACACGTTTCTTTAAAGCTCTACTCTTGCCTGTGGACAAGGGGGATTGTACAGGATTGTTTGGCTCTGACAGTTGTGATATCTCTGTCCCAACACAGTGAATAAAACCCAGGAAAATTATGACCAGACAGGCCTTGTGCACTCTTGAGCCTATTGGTTCCTCCCCCTGCCTGTTGCTAAAATTCCTTCCCAGGGAGAGAAATAAGCAGTGTCTACCCCCTTCTCCCATGGTCTAACTACAAAGGTAAGCCTGTGAACATGGCTGTATTTGGAAAACGGCACTGCTCCTGAGAGAGATAAAGACCAGGAGATGAGATCACGCTGGGTCACCTGGATGAGCCTCAAGTCCAGTGTCAACGGGAAGGTCCCAAGGAGAAAAGGCAAGGACACTGGGTGAAAATGAAGGCAGAGGTGGCAGAGATGTGGCCACAGGCCAGAGGACACCTTGAGCTGCTAGAAGCTGGAAGGTTTCTCACCAGGAGCCCTGGTCATATCCTGATCACAAATTTGTGGCTCCTGAGATGGATGATAAAGTACACTGCTTTTGTTTAAGCATTGGAGATGGCTTATTTAAAGCGAGTGTTTCAAACTAACAAGCACCGTAATAAAGAACTCATTTTCTAATGGATGCCAACACTCTACTGGAATCCAGGCATTGTAGTAAGATTGTGTTTCTTTGACTCGTGTCACATGTGTGAAATGGAACCAGGATATGCTGTCATGGGAAGCTCCTGTTTTCTTTCAGGGCTCATCTGGGAAAGCTTCTAGTTCAGGCCGGGGCTATGTGCTCTGGTTGTTCTGCACTTGGCTTCTGTACCAGCTGGTTTTGTGTCAACTTGACACAAGCTAGAGTCATCAGAGAGAAAGGAGTCTCAGTTGAGGAAATGCCTCCATGAGATCCAGCTGTAAGATATTTTCTCAATTAGTGATCAGTGGAAGAGGGCCCCGCCCATGGTGGGTGGGGGCCATCGCTGGGCTGGTGGTCCTGGGTTCTATAAGAAGGTAGGCTGAGCAAGCCACAGGGAGCAAGTCAATAAGCAGCACCCCTCCATAGTCTCTGAATAAGCCCTTTCTTCCAGGTTGCTGCCATGGTTGAGTTCTTGTCCTGCCTTCTTAGTTAGGGTTTCACTGCTGTGAACAGACACCACAACCAAGGCAACTCTAATAAGGACAACATTTAATTGGGGCTGGCTTGCAGATTCAGAGGTTCAGTCCATTATCATCAAGGTGGGAACATGGCAGCATCCAGGCAGGCATGGTGTAGGAGGAGCTGAGAATTCTCCATCTTCATCTGAAGGCTGCTAGCAGAATACTCACTTCGAGGCAGCTAGGATGAGGGTCTTTAAGCCCACCCCCACAGTGACACACCTACTCCATCAGGGCCACACCTTCTAATAATGCCACTCCCTGGACTGAGCATATATAAACCAGCACACCTTCCTTTGGTGATGAACAGCAATGTGGAAGTGTAAGCTGAATAAACCCTTTCCTCCCCAACTTGCTTTTTTGGTCATGGTGTTTCATCCCAGCAATGGTAACCCTAAGACAATTGCTATATGGCACTGGGAAAGCGTCTTAGCTTTTCCATGACTCCATTTCTTCACTGTGAGGTGGGGACCATTGTAACAGGGTTCTCTACCTCTGGAAGGCTGTGAAATATGGTAGCTGACAGTGAGTGCTGTGGGGGTAGCATCCCTAGCCAATGTCAACTCCCACATCTACTTGTGATCCCAAAGCCCTTCCTGAACAGGAGCACATTGAGGGAAAGGGGCTTCACGGATGGCTACTGAAGACACAGGGAACATGTAAAATGCACGAGAGTAGGGGTAAACTGAGGCATGTGTAGGAATTCAACCTTCCCACTGGAAACTCAGGGGAAAGTCTAGATAAAGCCTCACCAAAGCATAGAAGCAGAGACTGCTAGTGACAAGGGACTAACAGCAGAGGACAGTGCCTTTCTCTGACATCTGTAGCCCCTCCATGGGGCTTTCAGAGCACAGAGAAGCTCAGCATAAAGGGATTTATGGGAGAGTGTGCTGTGTGCCGTGAGGGTCTTGATACCTGTAAGATGGCTTCTCCCTTCCTTAGTTCTGGGGATAGCTTGGGGCTTTAGTGACAGCGATGAGCAAGGAGCAAGGGGGAACAGCTAGAAAGATGTTTAAGTGGTGGACTACAAGGCCTACCCCTACCAGCGACCATCCACATATGTTCTGGGTGTCCACTCCTTGGATGCCCAGAATAGTGACTGTCACCAGCCTCCCCCCTCCCCCCAGGGAGAAGACAGAGGAAGAGCAAGACCAGAAATGGCTCTGAAGCTGATAGAATCTTGGCACCCTGGGAGATCATCTGAGAGGTTGATACCTGCTGAGTGGAAAAGGAGACTCTATTCATGGCTCAGTCATCGTTGTGATGGTACATTATCTGGTAGTCCTGGAACACACAGCCCTACTTAGAAATGGCTAGAAGTATGGCATGCTCACCCCTGGCTCTCAGCTCCCACAGCCCCTGAGGAGAAGACTGAACATCAGACTGTGTCATCAACAATATCCCCTCATACAGTCTGTGCAGAGTTTTATGAAGAATGGTTGTGAGCCCGATAGAGAAGATTGGGTGCAGCCTACAGACAAACCTGGCTCTGCATAGGGATCTGATGAGCCAGGACAGGAAGATGGTCAGGGAAGAGCCCCACACCTGTGTCAGGAGGTCTATGCATGAGAGTGAGGGATACAGACTTTCCCAGCCTGTTCCCAGACTGAAAGGATGGGACATGACCTTCCAACCAATCTCAATGCCCAGTACATTATAGTAGTAAACTCTCCACCTTCCAGGTAGAGGTGATGCCTGTGGGAAAGAAAATGGCGGCCAGCCGGGTGGTGGTGGCACACGCCTTTAATCCCAGCACTTGGGAGGCAGAGGCAGATGGATTTCTGAGTTTGAGGCCAGCCTGGTCTACAGTGAGCTCTAGGACAGCCAGGGCTATACAGAGAAACCCTGTCTTGAAAACCAAAAAAAAAAAAAAGAAAGAAAGAAGGAAGGAAGGAAGGAAGGAAAGAAAAGAAAAAGAAAGAAAGAAAGAAGAAGAAAGAAAGAAAGAAAGAAAGAAAGAAAAGAAAGAAAGAGAAGAAAGAAAGAAAATGGCAGCCAGAGGCTCACAGAGAGTGGTACCTAAGGAGGTGTGGCCTTGTTGGAGGAAGTGTGTCACTGAGGGTGGACTTTGAGGTCTCAGGCAAGCCAGGCCTAGTGCAACTCACAGCCTCTTCCAGCTACCCGAGGAACCATATGTAGAACTCTGAGCTACATCTCCAGCACCATGTCTACCTGCACGCCACCATGCCTTCCACAACGATGATAATGGAGTAAACCTCTGAAGTATAAGCCAGCCCCAGTTAAAATCACTTTATAAGAGTTGCCGTGTATCTCCGGGCGGTGGTGGCGCACGCCTTTAATCCCAGCACTTGGGAGGCAGAGACAGGCAGATTTCTGAGTTCGAGGCCAGCCTGGTCTACCGAGTGAGTTCCGGGACAGCCAGGGCTATACAGAGAAACCCTGTCTCGAAAAAACCAAAAAAAAAAAAAAAAGAAAAAAACAAAAAAAAAAAAGAGTTGCCGTGGTCATGGTGTCTCTTCACAGCAATAAAACCCTAACTAAAACAGCACCCGTGTTCAAATTCTAAATTGGTTACAAGTGGCTTGATCTCACTGGGCCTCAGTCAGGTGACATAAAGTGATGCTGGTGTTCCCCCCCTGTTAAACACACGGTACAGCTCTATGGCTCTATTATAAAAAATAGCAATGTCCTGATAAAGAAAAAGAATTGATGGGTATGTTATGAACTTTCAGAGATGGTGGGCAGTCAGCTATGTGGACACTGTAGATAGAATACAGACTCTAGCTTGTAGTGCCTGCATTTTCTATAACCAACTTCATCTTGCTTAGAAGCTGCCATTTCCAGGCTGCGGCCACAGCAAGCTATTTAAATTGCCGTTTAAATCAGTACACAACAGGGAACTCTCTAGATGGAGTCCCACCCGACCCTACTTCTGAAGGAAAAGGTACCCTGAGAAATGCCTATGCCTCCGTGTGCAAAAATAGAGCTGGCAGAAACCTGGGACTCTTGGTGTCCTGAAGAAGTCACCTGGAACGCTGTCCCCAGGGAAAGTCAGATAAGAAAAGGCAAACGTTGAGGATGACACAGGTCTGTTAGATTCATCACATGTAGTCCCGGAAGCTGACGGAAAGGTGGTATTTATAGGTCTGAGCGACAAACTGATTTTTATACCAGAGAAAAACACAGAGATCAGAGTGAGCGCCTCTGAAGCAGGCCTGCGTATGGCGCTCCAAAAATACACTAGGAAGCAAAGAGACCCAAATCTCCTCAGAGGGAAACTGGCTCGCTAGTGTGAAACAGCCAGTGAGGTGTTCACACGGATCAGACGTGTACATCAGAAGGTAATTTTAAAAAAATCATACTTACTGAGTGTGGCAGCACACACATTTAGTCCCAGGACTCAGGAGGCAGGGGCAGGAGAATGTCTGTAAGTTTCAGGCCAGCCTGGTCTACAAAGCAAGTTTCAGGTCAACTAGGATTACATGGAGCAACAAGAAAGCCCCCGCCCAACTTGTGATTTTTTTTTTTTTTCAAGATTTTATTTTATGTATGAGTACACTGTTGCTCTCTTCAGACACACTAAAAGAGAGGATTGGATCTGATTACAGATGGTTGTGAGCCACCATGTAGTTGCTGGGAATTGAACTCTGGAAGAGCAGCCAGGGCTCTTAATTGCTGAGCCATCTCTCCAGCCTGACTTGTGGTTTTTTGTTTGTTTGTTTGTTTGTTTCTTGAGTATTTTGTTTTTGGTGCCTGGTGTGCATGTGTACGTGAGTGCATGTGTACGTGAGTGCATGTGTGTGTGTGTGTGTGTGTGTGTGTGTGCGCGCGCCATCGCACTCGCAAGTGTTGTAGCTCTGTGACACAATCCTCCGGTTCAGGAATTCCGGAACTTCACTTCTGGGCTCTGGCCCGGGTATAACAGCAGGTTCCCCAGCCCACCTTCACACCCCACTCATAAAAGCGTTTTAAAATACCAAGCTTTGTGCTCTAAAGACACTGACGCACTTCAGCAGAAGACATGAATCACCATAGAGTTGTATAAATAGCACCCTGCTGTTGACAGACCAGTCCCACACCACAATCCCACTGGCAAGTCCTGGCTCTGGTACCTGTTGCCTTCTATGCTCCTCCCTCATCCTCTTGACACTCGGACTCCTGTCCCAAAGAGCCTGGGTGGTCAGTGTCCACAAAGAAGCCACAAGCACCCTAATGGCCACCAGGTCACACATTGTGTCAGTCCAGGTTCAGTGAGAGACTTTGACTAGAGAAACAGATAAGATGGAGAACACTAGAGAAAGACACCGGGTGATGACCTCTGACCTGCACAGGCATGCACACACAAACCTCCAGGTGTGTCTGCTCTAATGCAAGAGAGTGATTCAGTCTGTGCCCTTGGGTTGGCTTAGGTTCTCATAAACTGGCTTTGTCTGCCCCAGGAGTTCCCACATCCACTGAGCACAGAGCTATCTGACTTCCAGGCAACATGGTTCCTGGGATATCCATCTGCATCATGAGTAGATTTAGACCTGTTCTTAGTTGCTTCAAGACATGACCACTCGGGCTTAAGTTGTGGGACTCATAAAGCTGCATCCCTGGAGCTCCCTAGCCAGGAGGTAGGCCCGTAGCTACACCACAGGAGACCTCCTGGTCACAGGTCTTTACCGTTTCAGGGAAGGGTCTTGCAAGCTTCCTGAGCTTCCTCAGTCAGTTACATTTCTTATGAGTTTCAGGAGCCTTCTCCTCCCCTCAGGGGGAACCCGTTCAATCAAGAGGGACTACTACAGGATAATCTGCTACCATCCAATGGTTGCCAAGGCCAGATGTGTTTCTGTGGGGGTGCAGGGAGGTAGTGATTTCTTGCTTCCCGTTCATTGGACAAGATCCAGACAAGGAAAAGTCGAGAAAGTGTCATGGCTAGTTTTATGTCAACTTGACACAAGCTAGAGTCGATGCAGAAGGAGAAGTCTTAATAGATAAAAGCCTCCAAAAGATTGAGCTGTATGCAAGCCTGTAGGGCACTTTTTTAGTGATTGACAGGGGAGAACCCAGCCCATTGTGGGCGAGGCCATCCCAGGACTGATGGTCCCGGGTTCTAAAAGAAAGCAGGCTGAGAAAACTGTGAGGTGCAAGCCAGCAAGCAGCACTCCTCCATAGCCTCTGCATCAGTCCCTGTCGCCAGGTTACTGCCATGTTCGAGTTCCTGTCCTGACTTCCTCCCATGAAGAACAGTGCCATGGAAGAGTAAGGCAAATAAATCATTTCCTCTCCAGGTTGCTGTGGTCATGGCAGTTCATCACAGCAATCATAACCCTGACT
Organism: Mastomys natalensis; assembly: GCA_021653895.1. Lineage (NCBI taxonomy): Eukaryota > Metazoa > Chordata > Mammalia > Rodentia > Muridae > Mastomys > Mastomys natalensis. The sequence goes on from JAJTUV010000102.1 coordinate 1,554,751, forward strand.
AAGACAGAAAGTCAGCAGGGTGTCCAGTTAGCTGACAGGCACAGTATCTCATTCAACCCAGAAGGCAGCAGCCCAGACTGCCATGGTCTCCCCCCATCAGCTAGGAATGGAAGTGTGGTGGATTTCAAGGAACATGATGTAGCTTACTTACTAGCTTACATGTCACCAGGGTGATGGCTGGGTTTGTCATCCTAGCCGAGGAGAACTGGTTAGGCTTCTGCCATGGAAACCTATACAGGGACCCACTTGTTGGTAGATGTTGAATAGCGGTTTCCTTCTAGATAACTCTGTCCATCTTGGAGAGATGCTCCTGAAGACACAGGGTGTTCTAAGGCAGGGTTCTCAAACTAATGCTGTGACCCTTTAATACAGTTCCTCATGTTATAATGACTCCCAACCATAATATCACTTCGTTACTACGTCATTACTGTAATTTTGCTACTGTCGTGAGTTATAATGTAAGTATCTGATATGCAGGATATCTGATAGGGTCATTCAGCCCACAAAGGGGTCATGACCCACAGGTTGGGAACCACTGACGTACCCAGTGTTCCGTAGGCATTCTCTAGTCCATATGTTGTCCCTACATTTTATCCTCCTATCCAGTGTCTCTGGGGTCCATCTTCCTGTCCCCATGGTGTCCCCACAGCCCGTCCTCCTTCCATTGTCTCTTTGGTTCATCTTGTTCTCCAGTATCCTGTAGTCCATTCTCCTGTCCACTTTGTGTCCTGCAGCCCATCTGCCTGTCTACAATTGTCACTCCTTTTGGCAGTGCCAAGACTGCAAGTCGTGAAGCTTTAATGACCAGCATGTCTGTGACAGTCCCTCCTCACTGAGCCACTCTGCCTCGATGTCTACATTATCCCTCTCAGTGCTTGCTCTCATCTGAAATCCGCTCCTTGAGTTTTATACTTAGGCATTATCCTCCTTCCTGCCCAAACTCTCTAACACTGGGCTCTATAATAGTCCCCTGCAGACAGTATTTGCTGAGTACATGTTGATGAATGGGGGGTGGGGAGTGGTGTGGGTCTTTGTTTCACAGGTGACAACCCCAGAACAGTTCAGTGACACACCCAGTTCTATGCACTGAGACCTGGTAGGGTGGCAGGGGAATCCTTGCCTGGATTACCTAAAGGCCACTGTATCAAGTTGTGAAGGTGACGGCTGGATTGCAGTGGAGACCCTAAGATGTTAGAGGTGCCAGAGCTATGGGACATCTGCCCAGGAGACCTGCGTACAGGGACTGGAACCAGCCCAAGAGAGAGAAGTATGCTGCAGTCAGCAAGGCCAGAAGGGTGGAGCCATCTAAGCCCTTTGTCGTAAAGTGACTGCTGGCTTTCAGTCTTGCTTTGACCCACCATTTCCTTACTCTTCCCCAATTCTTCCCTTTTGGAATGGTAACATGTATTCTGTGCCATTGTATGTTGAAAGTATGTAACCGCTCTTTGATTTTACAGGGGGTTACTTACAATGAAAGGATTGCTTTGAGTCTCAAAAGAGACTTTGAACATTGGGCTATTTCAGTGTTAGGAATGTGAAAGATCTGGGGACTAAGTTGGACCGAATGTATTATGCATTATGACGTGGCTGACAGCCAGTGGCATCCAAGGAGCGGCATGTGTGGCTTCAGTGAGAATGCCCACGCATTTGAATACTTGGTGAAACTATTTGGGAAGGACTGGGAGGTGTGGCCTTGTGAGGAGATGTCATTGGTTGGGCTTCAAAGTGTCAAAGGCCCATGCCATTTCCAGTCCGTTCTCTCTGTCTCTGTCTCTGTCTCTGTCTCTGTCTCTGTCTCTGCTCTCTCCTCCCTCTCCTCTCCCTCTCCTCCTCTCTCCCTCCCTCCTCTCTCTCTCTCTCCTCTCTTCTCTCTCTCTCTCTCCATACTTAGGAATCAAGATGCGAGCTCTTGTCTGTTCCTGACACCACAACCATGCCTTGCTCTGCCATCATGGACTCTAACCCTCTGAAATCATAAGCCTAAGTGAAACGCTTTCCTTTCTAAGTTATCGTGATGATGGTGTTTTATGACAGCAATAGGAAAGGAACTAAGACGGCTCCTGAAATTAAAATAGTGCTTGTGTAAATATTTGGTTTGCTCAGCACCAAGTGAAGTGGGAAACCACCATGTAAATTCTGTGTTGATGCCCAGCCAGCCAGGCTAAACATTCTGGAGACCTGGGACCTCTGGTTCATCACCATCTCTCCCTGAGATTCTGTAATAGCTTCTTCAGCAGCCGCACTAATGGAAATGTTAGGGATTTGTTGCTTTTAAATATTTATTTTTGTTATTTTTATTTCTGCATGTATGTATGTATGTCTATGTGCAGACATGCACACATCAGCACAGTTGCCCCCAGAGTCCAGAAATGGTGACTAGATTCCTCACAATTAGAGAAACAGGTGGTTATGAATTACCCAACATGGATGCTGGGAACTGAATTCAGGTCTCTTGAAAGAGCAGGAAACACTATTAACCACTGAACCATCTCTCCACTCCTGGAATTTATTGCTTTTAATCTACCACAAGTGATAAGCTCAGGGTTGTGAAATTAAATCCAAATGAATGGATTAGGGGTTCAGAGGCCATTTTTAGTTAGGGTCACAGACCTTAGGAGATAGTCTCTGAGCATTTATTTTGAATGTTTAAGGCCCCATACTTGCTATTTCTAGTCTTAAGAATGTTCTCGATGGTTCGGATAGATTCTAGAACATCTTCAAAAAGGCTGGGTATCACTCTAGACTTGGCATTATCAAAAGCTTATATTTATGTCTCTTTCATTTGAAAGGTGTCATGACTCTGTTTTGTGGGGCTCTGCATGGGGACATGCCACTGTCTCCTGGAGGAAGGGAGTGGGGAGGAACCATCCATCCCTGGGCAATGAGAGGGCTTTCTGCTGGCTTCCAACTGCCCACAGTGACTAAGAATGATGAGAGTGAAAATAGCAGCTGAAAATGTCACCGCCCACCTCCCAAACTTTCCAAGAAAGAAAAACACTGGCCCAGGCGATGGAGCCTGTGAGCAAAATGAAGCAGCGGCCGTTTGTCTGTGGCTAGAGATGAGGCTTCCATCAACAGTGATGTGGCTCAGGACCTTGCTTGCTTGTCCACTATTGTGTGACGCTATTCCCGGAAGACTTAAACATGACTCCCCAAAGTACAGGCAGCCTCAAAGTCCGACTTGGTCAATCAATGAACTTTTTGAGTGTTACTTTCTGGAGTCTTAGTGAGGAATTACGTACAGGCACAGAAATGATTCAAAGGCTTTTTTTTTTTATATACCAAAGCCCACCCCAGCATGGGTGACAGCTCACACAAAGGTGGAAACACACTGCACAGCCAGCAGGAGGCACAACAGGTTGGAGTGTCTGCAATTGGTCTGAGCCTCTTTCAGGCAGCTCAGCTGACTGAGCCCCCTCAGCAGTCCTTACTGCTTAGATAAGCTTGGGAAAGACGCAACCCAATGAATCAAATCAGTTTCAGGGAATTCCTGGAGCTTTTGAGTTGTTTATTTTCTGAGCCCAAGGAGTTTCCTTGCAGGGTGTATTTCACCTTCCCTTAGAACAGCAATGAGTGAGGCTGGTAGGTAGAGGCTTCACAACTTTTTATGACACTGTAGATGTCATAGTCATTGCCACTCCTTTAGGTCACACCTAAGAAACTCTTCTATTTGAACTTGAGTAAGCCATCCTTTGAGCTGTTGGTCTGTCCCAGTTTGAGGGCACATGTCATCTTTACAGGTCACAGCGAGGAGACTGCTCACAGAAACCATTGTAGGAAAGGCTGGAGGTTGAACTGAGCTGGGGTCAGTTCCAACAGAGGCTTTCCACAATGTAACTGGGGGACTCTGGCCAAGTCCTAGCACCTGCCTGAGCCATGAGTGAGTAAGGAGGTCGCATGAGCTTGATGAAATGATCTTGTAGAATACACAGCCCTGCCTGGCACAGACCTGCTGATGCATCGCTGAGGGAATTAGTAAGAGTGTACAGAGCGATGATGCTTTTCAACGCTTCAAATGACGCCGTACTCTCTATTGTCTACAGTTGTCACACAGAGAATGCAGAAGTCATTAGTCACGCTGGTGTCAAAACACCCTTTCCAAACTGGAAGCCGGGAGCTGTGAGCAGCTTGTGGCTGAAATAAAGCTTTAAGCTGGGTTAGAGACTGTGACACACACACACACACACACACATCACACACACCACATCACACACACACACTATCAATAACTCAGTGACTCAGCCAGGCACAGTAATGCTGAGAACTTCCCAGAAGACTGATCCCCTCAGTTCTAAGAATGAACTCATATGTCCCAGTGGATCTCCCTCTGAACTTCTCCTTTTGGAGTTTTTATCTATCTATCTATCTATCTATCTATCTATCTACTATCTATCTTTTTATTATTTACTTACTCACAAGTTCTGCTTATTTATTTATTTGTTTATTTTAAGTTTACTTAAAAAATTATGTGCTTGAGAGTTTTGCCAGCCTGTGTGTGTGTGTGTGTGTGTGTGTGTGTGTGTGTGTGTGTGCCCCACATGTATGCCTGCTGCCTGCAGAGGTCAGAAGAGGGTGACGGATCCCCTGATAATGGATTCCCCTAACACTATCATTGTTGATGGTCGAAAGCAGTCATGTGAGTGCTGGGAACTGAACCCTGTCCTCTGCAAGAACAACAAGTGCTTTTAACAAAGCTGTCTCTCCTGACCTTTTGTTTGGTTTTTGGAGGCAAGTTCTTGCTGTGTAGCCCAGGCTGGCCTGGACCTCAACTGTGGAGTTCAACTTAGCACTAAACTTGTACCAGTTCTCCTGCCTTAGCCTCCTGAGTGCTAGGATTTAAGCCTTGAGCCACCATGCCCCACTCTTGCCTCTGAGGTGTGTGTGTGTGTGTGTGTGTGTGTGTGTGTGTGTGGTGTTGTTGCATGTTTGTTTATACACAGATGCACAGATACATCTGTGTGGAGGCCAGAGAATAACCTCAGGTATTGTTATTAAGAGAGCACCTCCACCTGTTGTTGCTGTTAGTTCTTTTTGTTTGTTGTTTGTTGTTTGTTTGTTGTTTGTTTTTAAAAAGGTCTCTCACTGGTCTGGAGCTCACCCAAGCAGGCCAGGCTGGTTGTGCAGCAAACCCCAGGGACCGATCTGTCTCCGTCTCTCCAGCCTGAGATCACACATGAGACTTCAACCCTTTGCTTTTTAAAGGCAGGTTCCAGGGATCAAACCTGAGGCTTGCAAAGCACAGCACCTCACCAGCTAAGCCATCTCCAGCACCGCCTATAAATCCTTAACTACAGGACAAGGAAGGTAACACCTGCTCACCTCCATCTGGGTTGTTTCTCTTTGCACAGTGTACTGCTTGGTTTTGTGTGTCAACATGACACAAGCTGGAGTTATCACAGAGAAAGAGCCTCCCTTGAGGAAATGCCTCCATAGATCCAGCTGTAAGGCATTTTCTCAATTAGTGATCAAGGGGGGAGGGCCCATTGTGGGTGGTGCCATCCCTGGGCTGGTAGTCTTGGGTTCTATAAGAAAGCAAGCTGAGCAAGCCAGGGGAAGCAAGCCAGTAAGTAACATCCCTCCATGGCCTCTGCATCAGCTCCTACTTCCTGACCTGTGTGATTCCAGTCCTGACTTCCTTTGGTGATGAACAGCAATGTGGAAATGTAAGCTGAATAAACCCTTTCCTCCCCAACTTGCTTCTTGGTTGTGATGTTTGTGCAGGAATAGAAACCCTGACTAAGACATACAGGGATGCTGCTGGCCCTCTTAATGAGGATAATCTGTTTGCCACTCCTCTCTTGGGTGTGGGCAGGCCACCTGATGTAGAAGTGGCTGTGTTAGTTCCATGCCGGCAGTAACTTGCCACTCCCATTGGACTAAGCTGTGATGGGTATCATATTCAGTTCAGAGAAGTTAAGGGGCCTGTTTAACGTCACACAGCAGGGGATCAGGAAAAAGATAGCCCAGCTGTCCCAGTCCAGACTGGAGGTATGAAGGACCAGAGAAGATGAGCACTGCAGCTGCTCAGATACCCAGGAAAGCCTCTGAGTCCCAAGGAATGTGGTTTCTTAAGCCACAGAGGTGTGGGGATGCTGTTGGCTACAGCTGATGGAGCCTGAACTCAGATGGCTGGCAGGAGCCTCACTATGGTCTTCTTTCCAAAGACAGCCACCGTACAACCCATGGGACTTTTGTACAGACAGACAGAGGGGCTGCTTGTATGGGGTATACATACCCTGAGATCTGTCAGTGAACATGAAATGTGCTTTTTCTGGGGATCGTGGATATTTCTGCTAAGGAAGATTGCTTTCAGAACAGAGATGGGGAAGAGGGCCGTGGTTAGGAGAACATCAAGGCTGCTGATCCAGTCTCAGCAAGGCCTGATGTCCTTCCATGGGCAAGCCTATGAGAGAGGAGGATGGGAAAGGGGAAGGAGATGAGGCGGTCACCAGGCTGAGAGCAAGACTAGCCGGAGAGCGGGTGAGGGAACTCAGCACTGAAACACACAAGGCGGAACTACCATCCTCTGTGGTAGGAACGTCCTAGACACCAAGGGTGGGAACAGCATCTTCAGGCTCTACCTGCAGCTCCCCTGCCCAACTGTGACGAACGTCTCTAATGTTGCCAGATGTTCCTGGGGACAGGATGACTAGCAGGGTTGAGTACCTCGACTTTTAAACTCCATTCCTTTCCAACTCCCCAGACCCTGGAAAGAAGCAGAAGTGTTGATGAGACTTGTCTTGTCTTGTCTCACTGCTGTGACAAAACACCAGATGAAAGCAACATAAGGAAGGAAGGGCTATTCTGACTCACAGTGTGAGTGTGCAGTACCATCATGATGGAGAAGGCAGGCAGCTGCCGGCCACTTTGCTTCCACAGTCAGGAAGTGGAGAGAGGAATGCAAATAGTCAGTTCACTTTCTTTTTTTGATTCAGGCACTGGGTTGGTGCTGCCTGTCGTTAGGATGCGTTTACTACCTACCGTAATTAACCTAGTTCAGAAAGTTTATCATAGGCATGCCTACAGGCTTGTCTCCTAGGTGCTTTTAGATCCTGTCAAGTTGATAGTCAAGAGTAACCATCATTGGTTAGGTATGGTGGTACACACCTTGAATCCCAGCACTTGGGAGGTAGAAGCAGGTGGATCTCTATCTCTGAGAGTTTGAGGCCATCTTAGTCTACAGAGTGAGTTCTGGCCAGTCAGGGCTAATAGCAAGCTCTTGGGGGTGGGGAGAGAGGAAGAGAGACAGAGAGACAGAGAGACAGAGAGAGACAAGAGAGACAGAGAGACAGAGACAGAGGAGGGGGATATTAACTCTCAGTGTTCATTTACCATAAAAGACTTGCAAATGCTAAAGTTCAAGAAGACAGAATGGAAAAGGGGAGGTAGAGTATATCTTCATGCTAGAGTGCATCTAGCTGAGCCCTGTAGCCAACCCACAGTTACCACAAAACCAAAAACTCAACAAAATGGAAGTGGGGCAGAGGGAGTAGCCAGGCTCAGTTTAGAAAGAAGCATTTCCCCATTGCCAGACTGCACTGTTTGAGCAAGATTTAGTCTCAGGCTAAGGGGCCTCACAGAAGTGGAACGGCACTTTCCCAAGACCTAGCAACCACTTCTGAGGAGTCCCTCCCTGGTTGGCAGGAAGGACCCCTGCAAAGGTAAGAGGGTCCAGCCTGAGGTCCCCATCTGTAGCAGTTAGAAGCAGTACTCAGATCCTCTGAGTGCCAAGAGACAGGCTTTAGTGAGAGGCTTGGGGTTTACAACAAAGCAAGAGGTGAGTAGGAGGCTCGGTTCTTGGTAAATACAGTCACATGTTCCTCAACAAAGGACACCCATTCTGAGAAATGCAGAGTCAGGACACTGGTATCACCAGTGTATTTACACAAACTAAGACAGCTCCTGTGTCACTGGTGACGTAGACTATGAGCCCTCTATCACAATGGGATCAAAATGTTACACTGGGCATGACTGTGAGTGGATGGACAGGACAGGAATTATGGGATGTCCTCAGGATGAGTCCCAGTCCCTGAGAGGCTCCTTACACTCAGTCCACAGGGTCAGATGAGCCACAGTCTGAGCTGGGGTCAAACTGAGGATCCAGGAATGGCTACGCCACAGGGTGCAAGGTTAATTTTCAACAAGACTTTCATTTCTTCACTATTTCTCAACCTACTGACAATTGTCTAGACATCTTTGTCATCTGTGACTGCAGTATTGTCTAACGACATGTATAAATCTCCCTGGCCTGGGGTGTGGCTCAGTGGCAGAGTCCTAGCCTAGCACTGTGAAGCTTTATGAAGCTCTAGGTTTGATCCCTAGGTTGAAATGTGAATCTTGTTCATAGTTTCCTCCTGTGTAAGTGTGGATACAAGGCTAGAGGTCAACCTTTGGTGTTGTTTATCAAACAGTCTACTGCAGGGTTTTGTTTGTTGGTTTGTTTGTTTTGAGACAGGGTCTCTCACCGAACCTAAAGCTCACCAAATAAGCTAGGTTGACGGCCAGTGAGCCAAGATCTACCTGGCTCTGCTTTCCTTATACCAGGATTAAAATTTTACCCCACCCACCCTCATGTGTTGGTTGATTTTGTCAATTGGACACAACAAAGAATCGCCTGGGAAGAGAGTCTCTATGAAGAACTATCTAGTCTGTGGTCATGTCTATGGGTCTTGGTTATGCCAGTTGACATGAGAAGTCCCAGACCATTGTGGGTGGGCTGTACAAGGACTGGCTGTAATCTGGAACTGTGAGTCAAGTAACCCCATTCTTTTTAAGCAATAGAAATTAAATAAAGACACCTGGGAAGAATGCCAGCATCCCCTCCCACTTATGTAGACTGCACCACCTACTGAGCTATCTCTGCAGATCTCATTGGTTCCTGTGTGGGCTGCGTGTTGAACAGATAATACTTTCCACATGGAGAATCAAATAAAACGAACCTTGAAATCAATTTCCTTTGCTAATGCTGCTACCACAGAGTTTAAATCATCTACTGGCCATCTCCCTTCCACCGGTTTCTTCTTTGACATTTGTACATGGAGTCTGAATGGAATACCCTCATTTTCTTTATGCTCTTGGTTTCTGTTTTAATTGAACCATAGCCAAACATATACTCTGTATGATATCAAGTTTTATAGCACTTTGTTTTAGAAATGAGAAACTCACTGAGACTCGTTTTGTGGACCAGTGTATTCTCTACTTAAAACACACTCCTATACTTTCTTCTGTGTGTAGAATGTCTGTATGTATGTCTGTGCCCCTATGCATGCAGTACCTGCAGAGGTCTACACTGTAGACCAAGGTGGCCTTGAACTGAAAGATCCTTCTGCCTCTGCCTCCTGAGTGCTGGGATTAAAGGCGTTTTTGAGAAATCATCTATGGCTCTGGGCATCTAGTGGCTGAAGGTTCTAAGATGCTGAACTGTTCTCATCTCTCAGATGAGCATCAGGCCTAGCTCGGGCTGAGGGTTCTTCGGCTAATGACACTGACTGTACTCCTAGCCCTTGCGTGGTGTGGTCCTAGTGAGAGGATGCCATTTGGAGATTTGAATCAAGAGTTTGCCACGGGTCAGATGATGCATCCCACAGATCTGTGCTGTCCTTTATTCTCAATGAGAAAGCTGTTCACATGTCTCTCCACAGTAGCAAAACTGTCTTCCAGAGATGGGTAGCTTTGAAAGAGAAAGGGACAGCCGGATACTCCCGGCTTGCCTCCACTGAGGCAGGAGGGATGGCCTTGGTAGGGAGTTACAGAGATAGACAGAGCTGAGGCAAATGCTAGAGAGACCCCAGCACCATGAGTTTTATTCCTGGGCCCCAGTGTCTGTAAGACTAAAGCTAAGTGCACTGAAGGATGCCAAGCCACGGAGCTTATGCAGGGATCACAGGCATGAGCTGTGGTATAGAATGTCCAGTAAATTCTGACCACAGAGAAGCATCAGATGGTTTGGTTGGTCTGTGTGTGTCTCAAACACCCCAAGGGATAGACACATGCAAAAATCATTCATTGTGTGTAAGAAATTCAAATTTAGTGTCAGACACACTCGGAGTCAGAAGCAGGCAGATCTCTGAGTTCAAGGCCAGCCTGGTCTACAGAGTGAGTTCCAGGGCAGTCAAGGCTACCCAGAGAAACCTTGTCTCAAAAATCAATCAAACAAACAAACAAAAAAGATATTCAAATTTAACCGAGCATCGTGTGTGTGTGTGTGTGTGTGTGTGTGTGTGTGTGTGTGTGTATGTGTGTGTGTATGTGTGTGTGTTTGTGTGTGTGTACATATGGTCAGGTGCGTGTTTGTGGGTACATGTGCATGTTTGTATGTGCATTTAGATGACAGAGGACAACCTCAGGCATCCATTCCTCATGATGGCATCCATCTTGCTTTTTTAAACCGGCCCTCTCACTGGCCTGGCCTCACTGATGTAGCTAGTTAGCTGGGCAGCAAGCCCCCAGGGTCCTCCTGTGCCTGCCTCCCTGGTGCTGAGATTTCAAGCATCAGCTGCCACACCTGGCTTTTTCACATAGGTTGTGAAGACTGAACTCAAGTCCTTATGCTTGGAAGGCATGTATGTATGTGTATGTATGTATTCGTGTATTCGTGTATGTGTGTGTGTGTGTGTATGTATGTATGTATGCGTGTATGTGTGTGTATGTATGTGTATATGTATGTATGTATGCGTGTATGTGTGTGTGTATGTATGCATGTATGTATGTATGTCTTTGTGTGTACATACACATAAACACAGATACCCAAGACGGTTAGAAGACAGCATCAAATTCAGACCCCCAGGAGGTGGAGTTACAGCAGTTTGTGAACCATCTGGTCTGGGTGTTGGGTCCTCTGCAAGAGTAACAAGTGGTTTTAACTGCCAAGCAATCTCTTCAGCCCATTTTGGAGGGACACAATTCCATCAAAAACATTTAAAATGGCAGTATTTTATATAATATATATATGTTGCTATCATGTTTAAAAATGAAAGAAAGTAGCTGGACTTGGTGACCCATACCTATAATCCCAGCACTTGGGGTGGGGGCAGGGGGAGCTGGGGCAGGAGGATTGCCTTGAATTTGAGACTAACTTGAGCTACATAGTGACTACCAGGCCAGCCGGGACTACAAAGCAAAATCTTATCTCAAAAAACAGACAATGGTACTGCAGTGACGGGTCAGCCATTAAGAGTGCGTGTTGCTTTTTCAAAGGACCAAGGTTTGATTCCTAGAGCCTACACTGTGGCTCATAGCTGTCACTAGCTTCAGTTCTAGGGGATCAGACACCTTAGTTTTGCCTCCACAGGCACCAAGCATGCATGTGGTACACATATAGTATGCAGGCAAAACACCCATACACATAAAATAAAATAAACGTAAACAAAACCCGCAGAAAGCATATTATCTGCTTTATAAAGTCCCCGTCTAAGAAGCGCCATTGAAAAGTGGACTCAACTAGGAAGGTGTGATCAACCCGCTGTGGCGAGCGCGGCGTGTTTGCCAGCTGCTGGACGGCGGCCAACATTATCTCCTCTCACTATAACTGGATTAGCTCCATTAAAAGTGTTTTTAAAAATTAATCATAGAAATCTATTTGTACCCGGGGCACTGCAGTCTCCTGGGCACAGAATTCTCATATGTTAATATAATCAGTGCCTATTAGATTCTACGACATTAAGAGGAGCAAATAGCCTTTAGATTTCCCCTTTAGATCCACACACATTTTCTTCCAGGTACTTTACTCTCCTCTGAGACCTTCTACATGTTAACTTGGGTACCTCAGTGGAAAGTCAGACTTCCCGTTTTTCTATTTATGTGTAGAGTGGCGGGCATGTTTCTCCCAGACACATGGCTAAGGCAAAGAGAGGGGTAGCAGTGACAAGTGTCAGGTAAAGTGACACAGCCTCCAGCTGAGAAACTCCGGCGATAGATTCTCTGGGCTCCCACCAGGCCATGCTGGGCTGACACAGAGCAAAGGAATCTGTCCCTACCTCACAGACATACCAAGTCTGGTGATGGAGACAGCTCAGGGGTAAATACTTCAATTTGAAAGGATGCCTTGTTTGTCATGGAGATAGGAGGAAGCAAGAAGCACCAAACTATGGAGAAGGCACATGTCCACAAGAGAACATGGACACACTCACATGCACATGCACACACACACATACACAGGCACATGTATGTACATACACACACATGCACTCTAACACATGCACATATACATGACACACACATACACACACACAAATATAATTCTAAGAAATTTATAAGGGAAAAATGTAAAAGATAATTCCAAGAATATTGAGGGTAAGGCCACATGGACCCTCACCATCACTGGTGACAGAATTCTCCCTAGACACTGCTCAGCTTCTGAGAAAGGTCGTGTAATTGTTAATCTTGCTTCTCATGTTGACTGGACTGAAAGGCATCTAGATGAATAAAGTGGAATTGTGGCTGCTGCATCTCGGAGGGCATTTCTGACCTAAGCCCCGGTTTAATCCATCAATGGGTTCAAAATCTGAATAGACCATGGGGACAGGGGGTGTGTGATAAAACTGGAAGGTGGAGGAAGTGGGTCCCTGGGTAAGGTTAGGGGAGCCTGTGAAGGGTATACCTCAACCCTAGCCTCTTCCTGCGCCTCCTCTTTGCTTCCTGGTAAGCAGCTCCACCCCTCTGCACATTCCCACCTCCACAAAGTTCTGCTTCACCTCACAGACAAAACAACAGGGCCAAGGGGCCATTCATTGAAAGCCTTGAAGCAGGGAGCCACAATAAGCCCTTCCGCCTTTTAAATTGCTTTTCCAAGGTATTCATCACAGCAAGAAGTCTGATTGACAGTTGCGTGTCCCACTATCCCTAACACGGGGTTGCTTCACATCTAAATGCCTGAGAATGAAGAAAGCATGCTCTCCGAATATCTACATGTTATATAGTGTTGTTCATACCAACTCTGGACTGAAAATAACCCAGGAGGCTATCAATAGGCAAATGAGGAAGGAAATAATGATGTCTGTACACTGGGATGCTGGATGAACGGATGGACTGAATGACACATCAGGTCACAACTGGCATGATTTAGTTTATGCAGTTCTAGAAAATGCCAGCAAATGGGGGCTGGCAGACAGCAGCCTAGAGATGAGGGACTGATGGGAACAGGAGGGAGGAACCAAAAGGGGGCTTCAGAAAGCCAGGAAGTGGAGGTGTCCTGTTGCAGTTTGGAGTAGGCTCATGGGATGAGGCACCTGCTTTAGCTCACCAGGTTGAATAACGTGAGTGGGTGCCACGTGCTGCACATGTCGCAAAGGAATCCCAAAACCACAAGAGCCAAGTGCGGTGGCACACAGTTGGAATCCTAGCATGGAGTTAAGGAAGAGAGGCCCAGAGTTTAAGGACACTCCTTGCTACACAGCAAGATGCAGTCGCAAGGGTACAATTAAAAACTTAAAATGAGTGAGCAAAAGGAGAGTGTGATGGTTTGTATACGCTCAGCCCAGGGAGGTGTGGCCCTGTTGGAGTAGGTGTGTCACCGTGGGTGTGGGCTATAAAACCCTCATCCTAGCTGCCTGGAAGCCAGTATTCTGCTAGCAGCCTTCAGATGAAAATGTAGAACTCTCAGCTCCTCCTACACCATGCCTGGCTGCCATGCTCCCACCATGATGATAATAGACTGAATCTCTGAAGCTGTAAGCCAGACCAATTAAACGTTGTCCTTTATAAGAGTTTCCTTGGTCATGGTGTCTGTTCACGGCAGTAAAACCCTAACTAAGACAGAGAGGAAATCAAACAGAATAAGCTTTTATTTGCATGTAGTGTGTGTGTGTGTGTGTGTGTGTGTGTGTGTGTTCAAATGTGTGCATGTGCTCACGTTCATGTACACAGAGGCCAGTATTACATGTCCTGGGTCTTGCCCAGTCACTAGGGGCTCTCATGGGAGACCAGAGCTTGCTGGTTTGGCTAGTCTAGCCAGCCAGCCAGTCTCTGCCTCCCAGATGCTGGGATGCCTGGTGACCTGCCACACCTGCCCAGCATTCGTGTGGGTTCCAGGATCCAAACTCCGATCTTCATGCTTGCGTGGCAAGTGCTTTACCCGATGAGCCATCTGCTCAGTGCAGAGCAATAGTTAAAAAATACTTAATTGAGGTACAAATAATATATTTCAAAACTGCATATTTAGTATCTATAATTGGATGTCTTTTCTAAAGAAAGGATTCCCTGAGGATGAGTTTGTGACTGGGCTGACAGATGGCAGGCGAGGGGTCTTTCCAGAAGTGAGGGACAGGAGAGTCTGTATGAGTGTCAGTATTCTATATGAGGGGGCTTTGTTTGTTAGAACTGGGGGGGAGGCTGTCCCTGGGGAATCAGTAAGTACAGAATAGACTATCTTGAATCCCTGTACTGTGAGAAGTTAGGAACTGAATATTTGTGTCATCTCTAAAATTCTTGTTGAGATTATAATCTCCAATGTAACCACACTTGGAGAGGGGGCCCTTACAGGGATACTTGCGATTTAATGAGATCATAAGGGCAGAGCTCTTGTCAAATTGGATTAGTGTCCTTGTAAGAAGCCTGGAGGGCAGAGGGCTGCGGGAAGAGAGACACCACCACCACCACCACCACCACCCCAGCCCCCACCTCCCAGGAACCTGACCTTGTGACGGGGACCCAAATGGCTTGTCAATGGACCTGAGATTTAAATGTAGGGTTTTGCAGCACCCTCCTGGGGTTCTAACATGGTAATACCCCCAGAACTATTCTGCTCTTGCCCAGACTACAGAGGTTTGCCTAATAAAGACATTCAAAATCCAAAACCTTTGTCAAGTTGGAAGGTTACATGATCCACGACAGGGGCACTACAGCTACCCCACTCCACCTGGCCTGAGCATCCTTTTCTAGCCTAGAAAAGAGCGTCTTCTAGGAGGCCAAATCCAAACTGCTCTCCAGCGCCATCTAGTGATCAGGAGGCATGCAGTTCAGGGCTTTGGCATTTGGGAAGGACACAGATAGCCAGAGCCAGCTCCAAGGAGAAAGTTCTCAAATAAGAGGCTCCACAGATGGAGACAGGCCATAGGGCTGTCACCAGGAAGGTGGGGCTTGGAAACAGTAGGATTTATATGACTGTTGAGAAAGAAAATGGGGTAAGCCTGTGAGCATAGCAGCACCAGTCACAGCAGCCAAAAGGTGGAATCTCACCTAGATGAAAGCCTGCTGTGTGATGGATGGGCATCTGTGGCCATCTTTACAAGGAACAGTGCTCAGCCTTAAATGGGGAGGGGATTCTGACACATCCTCTATGAACCCTGAGTCCAGACACAAAGGGACAAACACTGTGTGATGTCACTTATATACAATACATAATCTGGGGATATGGCTCTATGATAGAACATTTGCCTAGCATGGCAAGGCTCTGGGGTCAATCTCTAACATTGCAAAAAAAAAAAAGGTGGATTTTTTTAAAAAATTGATAACCACATAAAGCAGCAGTGAGGTTTGCCGGGATAAAGACATAGCAGGAATGTGATTCCAGAAAGAGAGAGAAGAGGTAGGGCTAGGGTAAAAGGCTGGTATTTAAATAAACAGGGGGGCCTTCTAGCGAGTGGTATCTGGCAAGGGACCCTGGGCATCAGGAGCCCTCGTCAGCTCCCACAGAGGTCGTCAAGAACGGGCAAGCTGAATCTCTTCATCCAGAACATAAATCCAGGAATTATGTAGTAGATTGAGGCCTATGGAATATGGAACACACCCTGGCTACTGCACTCCACCAAGAACTGAAGCAGCCTGGGGGCAGCCCTCACAGAGGCTGCACCCCACTTTCCACTTGCAGTCTCATAGCTGTGAGATAAACAAACCATTCTTCTTTGTAAGTAGCCTGCCTCAGGGATTTCATTACAGTCATGGAGACTGACTGAACCCTCATGTAACCCAGAGGCCAAGAACAATCACAAAGCCCCAAGTCTGCTCCAGATGGAAACATCAAGCCCAGCCTATACATTAAGACGTCCCAAACCCTGACTAACTGACTAACCTACCACTGAACATCTTAAGTTCAAGCCTGGACTGTGGTCTTCAAGTTTATTTTCTACTTTTAAAAAAATATAGATGTATTCTTGGGGAAGTAGCTGATAAAGAAAAATAAAAAACTGTGCAAGAGAAGAGTGAAATGTTTTGTCATAGGAGAGAGCCAGGAAACTGCTGAATGGCTTCTAAAACCCTCCAAAAGGACTCAGGAGCTGACAGTTTCCTCACTAGCTAGGAGTATCTGATTGGAACCCTGACAAAAGGGAATTATGTAGTAGATTGAGGCCTATGGAATATGTTTAGGCTCATGAACTCACAGTGATAATCACAGAAGGTATATGACCACCTCTGGGACATGAAAGGGACTCATTTCTTACCTTGAGAAACAAGGAAAGAATGGGACATTCCCTACACAGACTTTACCACCAGGTCACCAAACAGGATGAAGGGAGAAATCACTTTGTTAAATATTTTAATTTTTTATATTTAATTATGTTATGTGCACACAAGCACAGGGGCCAGAAGAGGGTATTGGATCCCCTGGAGCTGGAGTCACAGGTGCATTGTAAGCTACCCCGATGCCTTGTGTGAACTGAACTCGGTTCCTCGCCAAGAGCCTTGCATGCTCTTAGCCACTGAGCCAACTCTCTAGCCCCAAAGGGCTCTCCGTCTCTTGCTAGAAGGAGGGCACTCAGCAAAAGAATGATCAAATATTGTCATATTATAACACCCAATGACTCACAGATCTGACATTAATCAGTACCTGCTAACATCATCCAAGGAGACCCAGGCACTGTGTATCTCTAATGGAAAAATAGGCACGATCCCTCCAACAATGAAGGTGTGGCAGCTAATACTTATAATTCCAGCACCAGGGAAGCTGAGGCAAGAAAATCATGTGTTCTGTGGAAATCCAGTGTCTTAGTTAGGGTTTTGGTAGAAAGTCCATGATCATAAAGGCAAGCATTTAATCGGGGCTGGCTTACAGTCTAGACGTTTAGTCTAATTATTGTCATAGTGGGAAGCATGGTGGCTTGCAGGCAGACATGGCGCTGGAGAGGTAGCTGAGAGCTCTACATCTGGATCCATGGGCAGCAGGAAGAGGGAATAACGGGGCCTGGCTTGAGCATCTGAAACCTCAAAGCCCACTTTCTCCAACAAGGCCACACCTTCTAATATTATGAACTGAGCTGCCAATTTCCAGACAACACAAATGGGAGCTGCTCCAAAGATCCTTTCTAAACAGGCCCACTTCCCCAGTATCCTTTCTTTCCCACTACCTCTGGTAGGCGGTGGGCTAAAGGGGCTAAAGTGTTTAAGAACCATCATTAGAAATAGACATTTGGCCGGCAGTGGTGGCGCACGCCTTTAATCCCAGCACTTGGGAGGCAGAGGCAGGCGGATTTCTGAGTTCGAGGCCAGCCTGGTCTACAGAGTAAGTTCCAGGACAGCCAGGGCTACACAGAGAAACCCTGTCTCAAAGCCTCCCCCCCCAAAAAAAAGAAGAAATAGATGTTTGAAAAATTAAAGTTACACTTCCCAGCCCAAAGCCTCCAGTGTAACCCTCAACACACCCTTCCAGACATCCCCCTGCCTTGGAAGCATGCTTCTATCTTCCTCCTCCCGACCAGGTAGCTCCTATTTCCAGCACTCCACCAGGGTCTTGGATGAAGCCACAATGCTCCTATTCAGCAGATGAGAACCAAAGAAGGGCTCGGCACTGTAAAATAAAGTCATTTTGCAATCTGCTTGTAGGGTGGCGGTGCTGGTGGTGTCAGTGCCAGACATCAAGTGTGAATTGAGCACTTACTATAAATGTGCAGGGGATAAGGGATGCCTCTTAGCTTTGAGACACAGGAAAGTTATTAGTAGAGCTGGGCACTGAGGTTCCCAGTGGAAAAACAAGTTCAAAGCCAGTTGCTGTGATCTCTGAAGAGGCCCCTAACCTGCTGTGTATGTGACTGGACTCCCAAGGCCGTGTTCTGCTTCTGATTAGACTCATAAACAGGAAGTCACTTAACATCTCCCGCCTCAGTTTCCCCATTTACAGACTGGAACTGTTGAACAACAACTGGTTACTATGAAGGATTTAGGAAGGGTTTCATAGCAAGCCGTGCAAGGCCCACAGCGTGTGCCCAGTACATGTTGGCTGTTGTTACTGTCCCCAACAAAGTTGTTAGTGACAATGGTTGCCACTGTTGCTGGTAAGGACAGAGGGACAAAGGAGAAGTATCTGTCGAGTTAACCTCTGGCTGCATGCTGGATGGCGTTTGCAGAACAGTGCACACCGACCCAGCCTCCTGTTCCTCGGGGCATTACAAAGAGTTTGCTCAGAGTGGGGGCTGGTTGCCAGCCACACAGAAGGCTGTCAACAGAGCCGGGGAAGGACTCGGTGATATTTACAAGCCCATTAAGTGCAGAAGTGGTTAAGGGCTGGAGTTCCAGGAAGCTGCCTGCCAATTTTCATCCTGCAGGGTTTTGTGCAAGGCTGAGCCCCCCACCCCCCCTTTCTCATCTCCTCCACTCCCTCCCTTCCCAAGCCCTGGACAGACTTCAGAGGTCTTAATGACTCCAGAGAGCTATTATGAGCTGCCAGGAGAAAAAAATTATTTTCTTTACAAAGTGGTGTGTGTGATTTTCACTACTGACGGCGATAGCGGCAAGAATCATTTTGGTTACTGACTGTGTAATCTGTGGCATGAAACTTCTCTAAGCACGGATTTACATGGTGGAGGAAAATAGCCTCCCAAGATCCACCCTGCCCCATGGAGAATATCCAGAGTGCTTTTCAGAATAGGCTGAGTATAGAGCAGAGCCATTGCACACGGCTCACCAAAGTCTGTCTGGGAGACATGGAATACAGATAGCATCTTCACTCATCCTGTGATAACTTAGGAAAAGGAGACACAAGAGGATGGTTAGCTCTGGAGGCATGCACCCTGCCCCTCCTACCGCACGCATCATACTGACAAACGGGGCCAATAAAGCCAGGCATTGCTGAGGCCAATTTTGGCTCTCAATGCTTGGTGCAGCCACAGAGTTATGGTCTTCAAGAAAAATGGTTAGAACTACAGTGGGTGGATCGTTTGACAGTATTGTAGGATTCACCTGGATCCTTTCCCTGTCATCCTATTCCCTCTGTGGGAGTCCCTGGGGCCATCAGCACAGAGCTGCACCCAGCTCCAGAGGCTGGTTTGGTCTGTCGTGAGACATCGACTCAGGCTGCACAGACAGTATGAGCAGAGCCAGGTGGGGAGAAAGGAAGACGCCGGCTGTCAGTGCGACACCTTCTAGGGACAGCATCAGGAATGACTCCCTTCCTACTTGTTTGCATTTCTCATGTTTTCTGCAATGAGTGTGCAAAACGATAAAATAAAAATAATAATAACACCAGATGTCAAGAAGCAAATTCTGAAGCTGCACCAACCTTGTCTATTCTAGAAAGAAGATTCGGGTCCTGGCGCATCGTAAGCACCTCACATCAAGGTGGAGATACATGGTGAGCAGTGGTGGTGCAGCCTTAATCCCAACACTCAGGAAGCAGAAGCAGGTGGATCTCTGAGTTCAAGGCCACCTGGTCTACAGAGTGAGTTCCAGGGTAGCCAGGGCTACACAGAGAAACCCTGTCTCAAAAAAGGGGGGAGGGAGCATAACAAAGTCTAGAGTTTTTATTTTTCCCCCAATATTTATTTATTTATTTTATGAAAATTTCTGGGAGTTGGTTCTCTTTTTCCACCAGGTGGGTCCCAGGAATCATTCAGATCTTGGCTGCAAGCACCACAACCCCACACATTTTATTAAAACATGCAGCCATGGAGCCTCCGGGAGAGTCCAGTCAGTAACGCGCTTGCCTTACACACATGAGAACACGAGGTCTACCCACATTAAAAAAACAAAGAGTCAGGTGTAGTGGCTTTTTATCCCAAGCGGTGGGAGGTGGAGCAGGAAGATCCCCAGGGCTCTGGGGCCAGCCAACCTCCCCTACTTGGTGAGTTCCAGGTCAGCCAGACCCTGTCCACCGTCTGTGAAACAACGCATGAGGGTGTTCTCTGACCTCCACATGGACTCACCCACGTGCACGTGGACACTCACACCTGCTCACACTCGATATGCAAACATGCACAGACATGGACATACAGGAGAAAGACACAGCAGAGAATCAGAGAGTCCTTGTGTCCTTGTCCCTTGAGTCGAGAGTTAAAGCCACTTGCTGACCTGGAATCTCCTAAAAACCTCACCTGCAAGCAAAGACTGGCCCAGCCTCCAGCATCCCACACCGCCTGCTTCCTCCCTAACCGGGTCCTTCCTCTTTCCATTGGCTGCTGCTCTTTGTTCCATTTCCCACTCTGCAATTCTGCTTGGATGTCCCTGTTTGTCTCAGGTCTAGGTGGGCTCAGGAGCAGCTAAGCTAACAGGGACAAAAAGCCTGAAAAGAGGCGCAGGGGCGCTAAACGTTACCAGACACATGGTCTTCTACTTTTGTGGCTGCCTAGGGACAGCTTGTCTGAAGAAGAAGCCACAGATGAAAGCCAAGCAGAGAGATAAAAAGGAGGCCATCCTGAGTCTGTCACCAGAACCTGAGCCCCGAGCTCACCCTGACTGACCCCTTTCAAGCCTTTCAAACTTCCCTTTCTCCCCCATGGGAGTGTGGGAAACACAAGGAGCCATAAGCAGAGAAAGCCGACAAGCAGCTTGGGATCCGAGAGTCCACGGGGACTGATTATTTGAATTAACACTTTAAAATCTGGATTTCATCTAAAACAGATCCCCTGGAAACAATGCAGCCAATCTGGTGACAGGCAGCCTGTGCCCTTCACAGTTCAGTCAGGGGCCTGCAGTGAAACGATCCCCCTAACTTCCCATCTCTCTCCTCACTGAAGTTGGATATGTTTGACATCTGTGACAGCTGGACTTTGAGCTTGAAGTATTCTTTAACCTCACTGGGTAGTCAATAGAGAAGTTCGAAAGCCTGTGCTGAGGTAAAAAACATGGGAGCAGTTTCTGCTTAGGTGGTCATAGGAGGTCACGCTCTCCACAGAGTAATTACATCCTTGCACTCACGGGCTATGCTCTCCTGACCCAGCACGCTCTTCATTGAGCACACACCCCAACACCACTGCAGTTCCAAATGCATGAATTCAGACCACATCCATACCATAGCAACACACACTGTGGTGGTTTGAATAGAAAAGGGCCCATAGACTCATGGGTGTCAATGTTTGGCCCACAGGGAGTGGCACTATTAAGTATGGCCTTGTTGGAGGAAGTGTGTCACAGTGGGGGCAGGCTTTGATGTCTTCTATGCTCAAGCTATGCTCACTGTGATACCCAGTCTCCTTCTGCTGCCTTCCAACCAAGATGCAGAACTCTCAGCTCCTTCTCCAGGACCGTGTCTGCCTGTGTGCTGCCATGCTTCCTGCCATGACAATAACGTACTAAACCTCTGAGCTGTAAACCAGCTCCAATTAAATGTTTCCCTTTAAAAGAGTTGCCTTGGTCATGGTGTCTCTTCACAGCAATAAAACCCTAACGCACACACTCATACACACACGTACACATCATAGCAATATACATATAACAGCATATAACACACAAACTATAGTAATACACATCATAACACTCTCCCCATACATATACCCTCATACACACATAGTCACATACTCAAGGCACACCCACACACATACACAGTCTTACATATGCATACCTTTACATGTACACACATACAAAAACATATACACATACGTATACATATAGGACATATGGTACACACATACACACACTCTTCTTAGTTTTATCTAGAGGCCTCTTATTAATCTGAACTATAGATTCTAACAAATTTTAAAATAGTTCTCTCATAAGGATCTCTAAAAGGAGATGACTGCACCATTCAACAGCTAAGTTTTCCCACTGCTCTGATCCACGGTTTTCCATGTCCAGCTACAGGTGTGCTGCCCTGGGAAGGGATAAACTGAGAAGGCTCCTGCCAATCATTCTCCCTGCAGTCCCTCTATCAGTCTATCATGGAAAGCTGTGACTTAGGTTTGCTCCACTATGAACTATGCTAAAAATGGAGCCACTGGCAATGACACAAAGTCCAGAGATCCCAGAACAAGGGTGGCTGGGAGTAGGAAAGGTGGCTATAAACCAAAGATGGTGCCTACAAGCTTTGATGGCAAGGTCTGATTCTGCCCTAGTACCCTCAGGCAGGTGCTGGGATGGTGTGTCCTGGAAGGAAGAGAACAATGGGGTCTTGGTCCCTTTCCCTTCAAAAGCCATCAGGCACTCCACTGACAGACCCCTTCCTCTGGCTTTTCCCCTTACCAGTCCCGGAACTGGCAACACACCTTGCTTTCCTCAGCAGTGATTAAAGCAAACCTACTCTCAGGGGAAGGTGAGGAGGAGGAAGAGACAGGCTAAATATCTCAGGCTCTTCCCCGGGAGACGTAATTAGCCTATCTCGGCAATCGCTCATTTCTAACTCTGTCAGAATTTTCGTCAGCAGGTTAAGCTGCTGAGAGAGAAGTAACAGCTATTAATTAGTATGCAGATTCATCAAGCAATAAGAAACAGGAAGAAATCGGCTTGGGAGTAAAAGGCACAGATCATTCCAAGCTGCCTCCCACCCCAGGGTGGTGGGCCTGGTGGCTGGACTTGAGGAGAGGTCAGTCTGCCATCCTCTTAGGCCCAGGAAAGCAAGGCACACGGATCACAGGGTAGTACAGGGTCAGGCTCCTGAGTCACAGAGTTGCCAGCTCAGCCACGGGGCTTGAGACCTGTTACCAGGGGTACCTGGTCCTGTTTGGGTCTGTTTCTTTCTATCATTGTTAAATGTATACGATATTTAACTTGCCACTTAAATATTTGTAAAAATTATATTTGTTGAGTGTGTGTGTGTGTGTGTGTAGGGAGAGAGAGAGAGAGAGAGAGAGAGAGAGAGAGAGGAGAAGAGAGAGAGAAAGAGAGAGAGAGAGAAAGAGATCAGGCTTGGCTAGAAGCACCTTTATCCACTAAGCCATCTCTCCAGAACTATAAATATTCTTGGTGAGAATATAAACTGGAAGGTAAAAGGCACAATCACCTCCAACCTAGTCCAAAACTGAACTCTCTCTCACCACCCACCCCTAGCAGGGTTTCTCTGAGTAACAGTCCTGTCTGTCTTGGGACTCACTTTGATCTCAAACTCACAGAGATCAGCCTGCCTCTGTCTCTAGAGCTCTGAGATTAAAGGTGTGCCCCAACATGCTTGGCTCTGAGTTCTGATTTCAATGCTCACTTAAGTGTCTTTTCTGCTTTGAGAGATACACTTCCTATAGAAGACTGGATTTCCAGTCCAGTTACTGGAAACTCATGTGTGATAAGTTTCAGACCAGAGGGATGCTATGAGGTAAACACGAATCAAAGGATGGAGAGACCCCCTTGAAGACAACATAGGGTCTACTGAAATTCCGGAACCCCTCAGTGGCTGATGAAGAACCCCTTGGACTGTGATGAAGGTAAAAAAAAACAAACTGATCTGCTGATCTACTTGTACCCTCCCAAACTGATTGTATATTTTTCTCAACCTGCTTTAATAAGAGTTCAACCTCTCCTCCAGCCCACCACCTACCGGAAGTAGTGTGGAAAAAAGTTAGTAGGATACAGGGCAAGTGGACCTGTGTAGAAATCATTCTTTGGGGCAATTTAAATCTTTGTTGTTCTCAGTCCAGTCCACTAGCAAACATCAAACACGAATCAGCAGCTGCAGTCCAGCCCACTCCACAGACACCACACACGAATCGGCAACTGCAGTTCAGTCCAGAAGAAACTGAGAGGCTTGCCAACCAGCCCAAGTCATGGAGGCAACCGAAACCTCAGGAGAAGTTCTTTGGTGAGTTTCTCTCTAAGGTGTCACCACAAACGAAGCGCGGAATAGCAAAGCAAAACAAAGCAAACCAATGTTCAAGCTCCGCTGTCTGTGGGATCATATTTATATTCCTTCTAAACATCATGTGTCCTTTCACATGTCTGCTTTAGCAAAACATCCTGTCACCCGTGTGCCCCAACAAAACATCATTTGACATAACTAACTTTCCAAAGAAACCAGAAGTTTCCAGTTCACAAAACCTTTCTGGTTTGCCTCCCGGTTTTCAGCAAACCCTTCGTGATCAGCTTGGGCCATGGGTTAGCTGGAGGACAGATGCCAGTCTTTGCCACCAGGTAGTGTCTTGGGGGATCAGGTATTCAGTGTGTGCTAGTTTTTTACCAAGTCATGGAGTTGGCTCCTGTACACAGAAGCAGCAGGACTGAAGACAGAAAGGAGGACAGACAGACGGGCAGAAAGTAGAATGAAGGTCAAATCCTGCTGACCCATATTTGAGATGGCAACAGCTTTAGCTAACAAGTAATTACATTACAATAGGGAACAATGGGAGGGCAGAGACAGGTGGATTCCAGTAGCCCCTGGCTAGTCAGTCTAGCTGAGGGGCAAGCTGCAATGCAGGTCACCCAGATATGCTGTTTTGTTTTGAAATAAGGTGAAGAATGATGGAAGAAGACACTGAACACTGACCTCTGACCTAATGTAAAAACACATGCATATAACATACATGTGCACACACTCATGAGGACAAAAGCTGTACAGCTACACATAGAAAGGCACTGGGAAAATTCATAAAAGCCAGAGACTAGCTGGAGGCTGCCAAGGCTGGGGAAAGAGGGGCAATGGGCTACTGTCCATTGTGTAATATTAGCAATCACTAGAGAGAGACATATCAGAAGGTTCTGGAAGTGGATAGTGGTGAGGGTCTATATTCATAGACCCTAGCATGACACTATGAACATATTTAATGCTGAGTTGTACACTTACCCTTGAGCACTTAGACATGACATCAGGACAGGGATGCCAGCTCATTCCACGAGACCAGTGTCACTCTGAAACCAAAACCAGACAAAGGCAACACAAGGAAACTACCACCCTGCATCTCTTCTGCATGCTGTGCAGACATCCTCAGCAAAATGCTAGCAGACTGTCTGGAAACCCATAGGGAGGCATTCACACCGTGACCAAGTGGATTTGTCCTGGAATCCAAAGAAGTCTTATCCTGGGGATGGAAATTTGGCTTAGCATCCAAAAATCAATTATGATACGCCAAGGTAATAGGATAAAGGACAAACCCCACAAGATCATCACAGCAAGAAAAGGCACTTGGCAACTCTAAAAGCCTTTCATAAAAACACTCGGTAAACCGGAAGTTGAGAGGAATGTCCTCAACTGGAGAGAGATGATCTGTGAAAAGCTAGTTATACTGCACTTCTTAACAAAGGCTGAAAACTCCCTCTTGGGTCAGGAACAAGACAATGGTGTCTGTCCAGACCCTACACTCAGCGTGTCATTGTAGGATCCAGCCACAGTGAGGAAATGATAACAAGAGACACGGGTACCTGGACTACAGAGAGGACTTGCACCCCCGTACGGAAAACACCAGAAGACTGACAACTATCGTGGAGCAGAGAGCAGATTCAACAGAGTTCCAGGTTATAGGGTCAGGATCAAGTCCGACTGTGCTTCTCCAGTGAGGCTGTGAAACTGAGATAAGGGAGACAGTCTGGTGACGATAACTACAGTAAGGATACAGTGTTCAGGATAGCACTGAACAAGAGAAGAGAGGAGCTGTAAACCAAAACTACAAAATATTCTTCATAAAAATGAAAGACCCAACCAAAGCCATGTCAGATGGTGCATTCCTTTAATCCTAGTATTTGGGAGGCAGAGGCAGGTGAGGCCAAGCCTGGTCTACATAGCAACTTCCAGATCAGCCAGAACTACATAATAAAACCCTAACTCCAGGAAAGAAAGAAAGGAAGAAAAGAAAAGGAAGGAAGGAAGGAAGGAAGGAAGGAAGGAAGGAAGGGAGGAAGGGAGGAAGGGAGGAAGGGAGGAAGGAGGAAGGGAGGAAGGGAGAAGGGAGGAAGGGAGGAAGGGAGGAAGGGAGGAAGGGAGGAAGGGCGGAAGGGAGGAAGGGAGGAAGGGAGGAAGGGAGGAAGGGAGGATGAAAAACAAACAAGTAAAAAAAAAAAAACCAAACAAATGAAAAGTTATTCACATTGGAAAATTTATTATTGTTTGGATGGCAATAATTCCAAGTTACCATATATATATATGAACACATATATATATACACATATATATAATTTGACAAGCTAATCCTAAAATTTGTAAGATGAAAGGGAGCAAACTCAGAAGATCTCATTTCTGGATTCCAAATTATATTGCAAACTATAGTAACCAAAACAGTGTGGCTACTCATCCAAGAATCAACATCAATAGAATAGGATTGATTGTCAAGGACTAAAACTTCATGTTCAGAGCCAGTGATTTTGCCAAGTATGCAAAGACTGTTAGAAGAGAAGAGTCCTTTAACAATTAGTGTTGGGACCATATCTTCATAAACAAAAAGCGATGAATGAGGCTGGAAGATAGCTCGTCCATAACATTCTGCCTTAAAAGCAGGAGGACCCGAGTTCAGATCCCCAACACCTCCACAAAAAGCCAGGCGCACACCTGAAATCCCAATACTGAGAAGGTACATACACTGGTGGAGAAAAGCCCTGAGGCTCACTGGCTAGCCTATCCAATCAGTGAGACCAGGTTCAGTGAAAGACTCTATCTCAAAAACTGAAGGTGGAGAATGACTGAGGAAGACACTTGATGTTAACCTCTGGCCTCTACACACATGTACACACACATGCACACAGTCATACAAACATGTTCACATGGATATGCGCATCCCCCTCCCAGAATGGCGATTATTTACTGATTGATTTTTGGGGAGGGCAGGTCTTCCTAGATATCCCTGACTGTCCTGGAACTCACTCTGTAGACCAAGCTGTCCTAGAACTCACAGAGATCCACCTGCTTCTGCCTCCCAAGTGCTGGGATTAAAGGTGATGCCACCACACCTGGCCTTGGAATGACAATTTTTTAAAAATCAAAATGAGGTAAATGCAGGGTTGAGAGACTGGGAACTCCATGAGGTGCAGAATTGCTGGAGGAACAAGAGCAAAAGAACGAGAGGACAGAGAGGCGTGCTAAGGAATGGTGTGTGGTAAAGCAAGCTGATGTCTAGCAGATCCAGAGAGGCTCTGAGGCACACAGCAGAGGGAGGGTAGAATGAAAGGAGCAACCCAGGGCCAACACCATCCATGAGGACTTTGAAGGCATCAAGAACAACAGTGGGCCTGGAGCCCCAGCGACTAAAGCTGTGGGTGACAGGAAGGAGCGAATGTGTACTTCACTGGATGACAGCAACAAGAAGAGAGTGCCCAGAATGGAGTAGACGGTTGGTGAATGAATGGTTGCTTCATCATCACCTATGATTTGGGGGTGTGTAGAAGTCAGCTGAATGAATAACCCTCCTTCTTGTCCACTTGGAGATCTCTCATGAAGCTACAGTCAGATGGTACCCTGTGAGGAAACACCCACACTGGCTTTACCTGTGTGTGCCTGATATCTTTGTCAGACATGGTTAGGACTGTGCTCTTATCCCACCTCCCTTCTCCCTCTTCCCACTGCCTCCACTCTCCTCTTTCCTCCTCTTCCCCTTAGGACTGAATAATAGTCTCCTTGTGGTCTCTCCATCAGGGTGGCTGGACCACTTTGCAGGGAAGATCAAGACTCCCTCAAAGCAAACATATCTTGTAAGACTCAGACCCAGAATCAGCCTGGCATCTCTTGGCTCCACCATATTGGTTAAGCTGAGTCATCAATGTGGAGGGGGACCTTGAAAAATGACAAGCGGTTCCCTTGGAGCCATTGCTGAGATGAGTCCCAAGCCAGCTTTGCCACCTGTGCCCTAACGGCCGCGCCTTACCACACTCCCTCCTCCTACCAGTCTCCTCTCCTTGCCATCTCCATCGGCAGCTTGAACAAAACTGTACACATACAGCCAAGTACAGCTCCCCCACAAAACAGTCAACCGTGCACCCAGGTACATACATGTACAGGTACATACATGTAATCCCAGCTACTTCAGAGGCGAAGGCAAGAGGGACACGAGTCTGTATAACAACAAGGATAGATCTTTTCCCCCTTTTTATTGAAAATAGATTTTATTTTCATATTATATATCCTGATTATGGTTTTCCCTCCCTCTACTCCTTCCAGTTCCTTCCTCCCCCACCTTCCTTCCCATCTGGATCCACCCCATGTTGGTCTCTCATGAGAAAACAAACAGGTTTCTAAGGGATAGTAATAAACTATAATAAGAATAAACAGAAACTATCATGTTGGAATTAGACAAGACAAACAAACAAGGAGAGGAGCCCAAGAGAAGTCACAAGAATCAGAGACCCCATTCATTTGTATACTTAGGAATCCCATGAAAACTGGAAGCTGTTTTATATACATACACGTATATGTGTATTATGTGTATATGATGTATATGGTTTATATGTATATGATGTATATGTGTGCATGCATGCATGCAGAGGACCATGTACAGACCAGTGCAGGCCCTGTGCATGCTGCCTCAGTCTCGTCTCATATGACCTTTGATCATGCTAGTTTAGAGGGCCTTGTTTTCTTGGTGTCCTCCATCCCCTCTGGCTCTTACACTCTTTCTGCCTCCTCTTCTGCTATGAGGTTCTCTTGAGCCCTGATGGGAGAGATTTGATGGAAATATCCCACGTAGGGCTGAGTGTTCAAGGTCTCTCATTGTCTGCATATTGTCTAGCTGTGAGTTTCTATATTTGTTCCATCTTCTGCAGGAGGAAACTTCTCTGATGATGGCTGAGCAAGACACTGATCTGAGTATAGCGACTCAGGATTATATCTTGTATAGAATACATAATATTATATAAGAACAATAGTATTTGGTTTTAGCCTAGGTCCCTGTGTTATCTCATCTCTGGTTCTCTGGTTCTTGGTTATCCATGCACTGTGGGATATGAGTTCCATGTGGTGGAGTGGGTCTTAAATCAAATCAGATATTGGTTGGTTACTCCCACAAGCTCTGTGCCGCCATTGCCCTAGCCTATCTTGCAGGCAGGATACCATTGCAAATCAAAGGGCTTTGTGGCTAGTTTGGAGGTTCTCTTTTGAGAGCATGAAGAATACCTTCTGGTACCAAAGACAATAGACTGTAGGGCTGAAGCTTTATATAGGCAGCAGCCCAATGTCTCCATATTCAATGAGTTGGGTAGGGCTGAGCAGAACCTATCTTTAAAGTTACTATATTATAAATATGTCTTTATCCTATCTAGACAATATTGTCATATACCTTGGGCGTGTGGGGAGCTGGGAGATGGCTCAAGTGGGTAAGAATGCTTTTTCTGTAAGCATGAGGACCTGATTATGAATTCCCACATCCAGATAAAAATCCAGATTTGACTACAAAGCCTGGGGTCCCAACAATGTAGAGATGGGAGGATCCCAAGAGCTGAACACCAGCTTTGAAAAAAAAAAAAACAAACCCCAATAAGCTTCTGTTTCAGTAAGGGACCTGTCTCAAAGCAATAAGGTAACCAGCTGTAACCCACAGCATCTTATTCTCGCCCTCCTGTAGCCGCCAGCGGCCGTAGATGAACTGCGTTCACCTGAAGGGGGCTGGAATGAAGGAACGAGGGGCGAGAGAAACATGGAGCCAAGATAAAGTTTTCTGATCAAGGCTCAAAGTTTCATATTCAGCATTGCGGTTATATAGGGGAAGCCCCACCGGAACCCATCCTTTGTTTCAGCTGGATAATGTTGCAAAAGCAGGCTCAGCAGGCAGTCTGTTCTTCAAGTTCTTGCAAGAAGTTGCAAGTGTACACAAAGCTGCAGACGTCACCTAGGTGTTAAGGTTCCGTGTGGCCAGCAAGGTCTGTTCAGAGCTGCTCCAGGGTCAGGCACAGCTTACACACCTGCATGCAGCATGTCTCTAAGAGGAGATACATTTTGATAAACCACAGCCCACCAGGGCTTACCTCAGGAACACTCTGTTTCAAACTTCTGATGGTACCTTGGGTCCACAGAACGAAAATCTTCCTTGTTTAGAACACTATCATTCCAGGGCTTAACTAACAGGTCAAAATCTTAGGTTATATACGTAGTAGGCCTTTTAAAAGGATTTATTTTATGTGTGTGCCTGCATGTGTATGCATGTGCTGTATCATGCAATGTTTGTAGAGGTCAGAAAAGGGCATTGGATCCCCCTGGAACTGGGGTTACAAGCAGTTGTGAGCCCTCTTGTGGGTGCTGAGAACTGAAGCCAGGTCCTCTGGAAGAACAGCCAGGACTCTTACCCTCTGAGCCAACTCTCAGTCTCACACATTAGGTTTTCAATATTCACTAATGAGAAGAGTTATGAGATGCTCAAGTATAAATAGGTTTAATTAAACCATGAGTTCTGCCCCCAGTGTTCTGACATATCCAGGACCACAGGGAAGACAGAGACAAAAAAATGGAGCCGCGACTGAAGGAAGGGCCATCTGGGACCACCCCACCTGGGGATCCATCCTGTCTGCAGACACCAAACCCTGACACTGTTGTTGTTGCCAAGAGGCACCTGCTGACAGGAACCTTCTGTGGCTGTTTCTTGGGAGATTCTGCCAGCAATTGACTAATGCAGATGTGGATGCTTAGAGCAACCAGCAGACTGAGCTCGGAACCCCAGCCGGGGAGCTGGCAGAAGGACTGGAGGAGCAGAGGCGGATTGCAGCCCCATAGGAAGAACAATGTCAGCTGGCCTGACCACCCAGAGCTCCCAGGGACTAGATCACCAACCAAGGAGTGTGTGTACAGGGAGGGATCCATGGCTCCAGATACATATGTAGCAGAGGATGGTTTTGTCTGACATCAATGGGAGGGGAGGCCCTTGGTCCTGTGGAGGTTGGATGCCCCAGTGTAGGGGGATGCTGGAGCGGTAGGGTGGGAGTGGGTGGATGGGTGGGGGAGCACCCTCATAGGGGCAAAGGGGAGTGGGGAGAGGGCAGATGTAGGATGCGGGTATTGTGGAGGGGTAACGGGGAAGTGGGATATCATTTGAGATGTAAACAAAATGGAATGATTGATAATAATAAAAAAAAGAGCAGCCCAGATGAAACATAAAAAAACCAAAAACAAACAAACAAACAAAAGAAAACCCTATGAGTTCTTACCAACAGTTCACATTCCATGAACACAGACTTCTTGCCTTCACAGCAGTTGACACGATTTAGTTTCAGTATAAATTCTGAACTTACCAACCTCCTGGAAGAATCCTAGAACGTTGCCGCACTGAAAGATCAACCACGTGTAGTGACACTGAGTGGCAGAAGTGCTTAGCTTCTCTGTGGAAATGTTTCCTAGTAGTAGAATGGAGTGTTGTTCTCAGACTTGCAGCTGAGTGTGCCAGATTCGCATGTGTGGCCTTTCAGATAGACGACAAAATGGCTCCTAGCTCTTCTTCCCTTGTCACTGACGATTTTTAGGCTCCTTAAAGCATTGCACAGTCTGTCCTATGCCTGGTCCCTGGGACAAAATTAAAATGCCCCCTGACCTTCAAGATAAAGGAAACTGCCGGGCGGTGGTGGCGCACGCCTTTAATCCCAGCACTTGGGAGGCAGAGGCAGGCGGATTTCTGAGTTTGAGGCCAGCCTGGTCTACAGAGTGAGTTCCAGGATGGCCAAGGCTACACAGAGAAACCCTGTCTCAAACCTCCCCCCCCCGCAAAAAAAAAAAAGAAAAAAAGATAAAGGAAACTAAGTTATTCAAGATTCACTCTTTTAAAAAAATTTACTCTATAATTCTAAAATAATGATACAGTTGATGACTTGCAAGGAAAAATCAAGGAATTTCTATAAATGTGAGATCCAAAAATGTGGTGTCACTCCCTGAGTTAATTTTTCTTTTGCTGTGATAAAACATGACGACCAGGACAACTTACAGAAGGAAGGGTTTATTTGGACTTAAAGTTTCTGAGGAATAAGAATCCACCACCATCACTGTAGGGAAGTATGGCAGCTGGAAGGCATGGAGCTGGAAGCTGAAAGCTCACATCTTAAATTGCAAGCAGGAAGCAGAGCTGACTGGAAATGGCCTATGGCTTTTAAAACCCCAAAGCCAGTGATATACTTCTCCTAGCAAGGCACACCTCCTAAGTCTGTCCAAATAGCACCTCTAACAGGAAACTAAGTGTTCAAACACCTGAGTCTCTGGGGGACATCTCATTCAAACCACCACACTGCCAAAATCCAATCAAGATGCCCAGGCAGTGCTGTGCTGGCTTTCTCAATAACACTGACAATTACTGAGGTGTAAACACTCCCATGATTACCAATTCAAACCAAGAGCTTGATGTAATTAGACAAAGAGCAGAAGAGATGTACACAGCCGTTCTATCATGAGAGCATACCCTAGACTTATGGGAACATGGGACTAGGATGTGACTTTGTAGTCAAATAAGTTTAAACCAAATTAATCATATTTTGTACTATTTGAAGGAATGCTAAGCAGACTAAAGGACTTGGTGACCACAGAAAACAGAAAAGGAAAGAATAAAGAACTGAACTGGCAGGTCTGTCTGTGTTAACTCTCCAGGAAGAGGGTGCCCCACCCGGGGACACAAGCTGCAGCTCTTAGACACAGCCCATGCATCATAGTGGCTGCACAAGATTAGAAACAGAACTCTACTGGTACAGTTAAATTCCCTGCTCAGCAGGTGACTTTCTGATTGGAACTTTGAAGTGGAAATTTCTGGTTTCTTTGGAGACTCCGTTGTGTCATGTGATGTTTTTCTGGAAACTGTTTTATGAGAGGAGTTTTTGCTGAAACAGACACATGGGAGGATGTTTTGTTAAGAACAGACATGTGATGTTATTCTAGAGGTTGCCTGGAAAAGGGGCATGTAATGTTTTGCTAGAGTGGATGCTTGAGAGAACATGGATGTTAGGAAAGGGTATAAATATAACCCAACAGACAGTGTATGATGCTGTGAGGTATTGGTTCGCCTTGCCACTCTTTGCTGATCATCATTTGTTAAGAACTGGTAGAGAGAAACAAAGAACTTATGGTGTTGTTCCGTGACTTCTTGCCACTTTGAAGACTCAGGTCAATTGTCAGAGCCTTGAAGTTTCTTCTGAATCAAACGGCAGTTGCTGATTTGTGTAAACTGAACTGCTGATATCTTAACAATGCAGATTGGATTCACCCCAAAGAACTATTTCTAAACAGGTCCACATCTTCCTTTGCTTTATTAACCTTTCCTTTCCACTACCTCTGGTGGGTGGTGGCCTAGAATGGAGGTTAAAGCATTTAAATACCCTTATTAAAGTAGGTCTTGGAAAATATAAGCCTAGAGAACATGCTTTCTCTTAAAGAGTCATTGTCCAGGGGAGAGAAGTCAGGCTCTACTAAGCAACAACACTGAATAATTTGTTTCTTGTCCACTTTTAACTAATAACTGCATTCTCTTTCACCACACTGTGATTGCTTTAGTGGTGGTAGACAAGGATCTCCAGCATCTTGAGACTGTGTGGGCTCTGGGCTACTCCTCCCTCTGCCTCCAGGTCCAGTGCAGATATGCTGATGTGTCAGGAGCAGCCTTGCTTATACACTGAAGGCCTAAAGTCAGCCATAGGCCTAAGCCAGACATACATGCCTGCTAACACAAAGTCTTGGTCTCTGTGGGAAAGCGCTGACCCTAGAACAGATAGCTGTGGATCTTGTGGGCAGGCAGCCTTGGTTGAAAACTACCAGCCTGGATGGGAACGGGTAGTCATAGGTCTTATGAATAGGTAGTCTTGGTGAGATACCAGCTTAGATAAGAACAAGTGAATCATTGACAGAGTCATAGTGACCTGTTCCCTGCTTCTTCTGTGAACCCAGCCAACACTCTGTTCTAGAAGATATCTGTACTCCCCCTGAGAACACCTACACTCCTGCACCATCCCATTCCCCACATCCTGCCTCTATGTGTATATAACCCCTGTGTGAAAAAATTAAAATAGCAGTTTGATCAGACTATAGACAAGTCGTGGTTCTTTTCATTTGCCTGCTCCCCCATTCTCTCTTTCAGGTGATACCCCTGGACCCTGTTCACTGCCCTGCTGGACAGGGCACTGATGCCTGGAGAGGATAGTAAAGGCAACATGCCTGGTCATCCTCCAGTGTCTCTACACAGATGTTCTTCCTGAACCATCAGCTTTTGAGACTGTTCTAAGGAGGTGAGTCTGATACAAGCTGCCTTTAAGAATACCCTTCCTGTCTTAATTAGGATTTTACTGCTGTGAACAGACACCATGACGAATGCAACTCTTATAAGGACAACATTTAATTGGGGCTGGCTTATAGTTTCAGAGTTTCAGTCCATTATCATCAAGGAGGAAGCATGGCAGCATCCAGGCAGGCATGGTGCAGGAGAAGCAGAGAGCTCTACATCTTCATCTGAAGGCTGCTAGCAGAATACTCACTTCCAGGCAGCTAGGACTAGGGTATTAAAGCCTACACCCACAGTGACACACCTACTCCAACAAGGCCACACCTCCTAATAGTGCTATTCCCTGGGCTAAGCATATACAAACTATCATATTATACTCCTTGGCCCCATAGGCTTATTCAAACATACAAGTATATGGGGAACATACCTAAACATAGAATAATGCAAAATACATTTAGTCCAACTTCAAGAGTCCCCATAGTCCATGGTAGTCTCAACAATGTTAAACATCCAAAGTTCAAGGTCTCTTTTGAGATTCATCCAATCACTTAACTGTAATCCCCAAAGCAAGACAGGAAACCAGCTGGACAAACTCCAAACTCTGCATCTCCATGTCTGATGTCAAAGTCGTTTTCAGATCTTCAACTCCTTTTTCATCTTTGTTACCTGCAACAAACTCCTTTCTCCTAGGCTGATTCCCCTCTCTGCTAGCAGCTTTCCTCAATAGATAACCCATGGCTCTGGCATCTCAAAAACCTTGGAGTCTCCAAGGCAACTTCGATGTTACAGCTTCTTGTTTCAGTGTCTGGGATCCACTCATGATCTTCTGGGCTCATCCAAAGGGCTGGAGTCACTTCTCCAGCTCTGCCCTCTGTAGCACTCTAAGCTCAGGTAGATCCACTCCACTGCTGCTGCTGTTCTTGGTGATCATCCCAGGGTACTGGCATCTCCAATACACTGGAGTCTTCTGCTACAACTAGGCTTCACCAATAGCCTCTCATAGGCTCTCTTCATGGTGCCAAGCCTCAGTTCCTTTGTATGACCCCTTCAGTCCTGGGTCATCAATTGCAACTGAGGCTGCACCTTCACCAGTGGCCTTCGATGGCCTCTCACAGTGCTGAGCCTCCGCTGCTCTTCATGACCCCTTCATGCCTTCAAAACCAGTACCACCAGGTGACTCTTACACATTACCAAATACAGCTGCAGCACGAGGTACAACCTTGGCAACCTCTGGAACACAGCTTCTTTGTGCTCTCAGAAAACACTTCCCTGAAGATTTCACCTCAGTGTTGCTGGTCTCTTCTTTTTTTTTTTTTTTAGGTTTTTCGAGACAGGGTTTCTCTGTGTAGCCCGGGCTGTCCTGGAACTCACTCTGTAGACTAGGCTGGCCTCGAACTCAGAAATCCGCCTGCCTCTGCCTCCCAAGTGCTGGGATTAAAGGCGTGCGCCACCACCACCACCGGCTGCTGGTCTCTTCTTAATCACTGCTAATTTCTTGGCTCCAGCTAACCAGTAGACTCCTTCTCCTCTTGACTATAAAGCCAGAGACACATGGCCGAAGCTGCTGAGTTCTGCTGCTTGCAGGAGCTGGAACATGGCCCCCTAGTTCTATCACATTATCACCAGCTTCCTGTTTTCTAACTCCTTCACTGCCTAAGCTTGGTTGTCCCAGATCTGCTCCATAGATTGACCTTGAACTCAGAGATCTGCATGCTTGTTTCCTGGATTAAAGGTGTGTATTACCAAACCTGGATTTAAGATTTTTCTTCACCTAGAATTTACTCTATCTTGGGGTGGCCTTGAACTCAGAGATCTGCTCTGCTTTATCTCCAGAGATTAATGGTGTGTACCATCATGCCTAGATCTAAACTTAGCTGGGTAGGATCTTGCCCCCAAATCCCACTCCCTTAATTTGTTTGAATTCAGGATTCAGCTCCACTGTACTTCCCGGTACCCCTTTAATACCCCAACCATATATTTTGTATTTTTCCTTTCTCAGCTTACTATGCTTGTTTAAAATGCTCTTCATGAGACTTAAACCAGAGAACAAAGTCTATGACAGGCGTTTCTGAGACTTCCTTTGTCAATGCATTTAATTCATCTTAGCTTCAGGCAGACTCTTCAGACAAGAGCAAAAAGTAGCCACATTCTTCACCAAAATACTACAAAAACAGTCTCTAGACCACATATTGAAATTCTCCACTGCAACCTCTTGGGCCATGTTCCTACAATTCAAATCACTCACAGCAATAAAGTCCTCCATATTCCTACTAAGATGGCACATTAAGCCCCAATTAAAACATCCCATGACTTTCCAAATCCAAAGTTCCCAAATCCATATTTTTCCAGACAAAAGCATGGCCAGGCCTATCGTAGCAATACCCCAGTCCCTGGTTCCAACTTATGTCTTAGTGTTTTACTGCTGTGAAGAGACACCATGATCAAGGCAACTCTTATAAGGACAACATTTAATTGGGGCTGGCTTACAGGTTCAGAGGTTCAGTTCATTATCATCAAGGTGGGAACATGGCAGCATCCAGGCAGACATGGTGCAGGAGGAGCTGAGAGC
Source organism: Mastomys natalensis (assembly GCA_021653895.1). Taxonomy (NCBI): domain Eukaryota; kingdom Metazoa; phylum Chordata; class Mammalia; order Rodentia; family Muridae; genus Mastomys; species Mastomys natalensis. The sequence continues at coordinate 1,591,471 of JAJTUV010000102.1, forward strand.
TCTACATCTTCATCTGAAGGCTGCTAGCAGAATACTCACTTTTAGGTAGCTAGGACTAGGGTATTAAAGCCTTCACCCACAGTGACACACCTACTCCAACAAGGCCACACCTCCTAATAATGCCACTCCCTGACCCAAGCATATACAAACCATAATACTTCCCCACATCTAAGATTTTTATATGCCATAGTCTGTTTCCAATGACACCCCTATATGGTTTTTCTCGACACAGGAAGAACTGCTTCTATAAAACCAGCCACACCACCTCCATTCCTCACACTGTTCAAAGGAGAAAAAGAACATCTCAACAGTATGCAGAAACTTCTTCTAGCCACGGGTATTTTCTGCTAATAGCCCATGAAGAGCAGAAGAGAGGGCAAGGAAACCTAGCCATGGGACCAACCTTTGAAATTAAATTCCAGACACAGAGTGACCTCCGCCCTCCTAACATTTAGCTGCTTAAAAATGGACTCTGCTCTATGTCAACGTTGCCACGTGCCATAGGCCATGGTGCTTGCTGTGAGCCAGAGGGCACATTAATTACCTTCAGTGCTATGCATCTGGGTGACTTCAGCATGAAGACACTAGAGGGGGTAGACAGACTGACAGCTGGGGATTGGAAGCACAGCCCAGAAGCAGCTTTAGAAACGACCATCATTGGGCCAGCTTTGCTAGTGCCCTCTCTACCAGCTCTGCTTATGTGGAAACTGCTGTGTGTATGAAGGTCTTTATGGTCTTGGACTGAAACACAAAGACAGAATGACATCATAGTTCTGGGAACCCTTAAGAGTCCGTGTGTAAGAACCCGTTTTTGAACATTCTGGTGATGCACATTTAGCAGTCCACTATCCCTCTTTCTTCAAATCCTTGGTCATGGGCTTTGAAGTTTTTCTTTTTGAGAAAAAGCTTTTATGAATCCCAGGCTGGCCTCAAATCCAATATGTAGCTCAAAGATGACCTTGAATTTCTCATCCTCCTTCTCCTCCTTCCCAAGTGGTGGTATTACAGCATGTTCCACCTGCTTGGTTTATGTGATGCTTGGGTCAAACTCAGGACTCTGTGCCTGGCATCAAGCACTCTACCAACTGAGCTACATACCCAGCCCAGCTTTGAAACTTTTCAACTGTCTTGTATACCTTAGTGAGGAGAGTGTGACAACACTTGGAAACATTTACCTCCTCTCTACTTCTCTCCGTGATCCTGTGGCCCACTGTTTGTGGGGTTCCCTGGGTGCCTTCCTCTTCGGTGTATTCCATACACCATACAGAAGAAAACCTTTCCTCATTCAAATGAGTGTCCTTGCTGCAGGAGGAAGTGCTTAGTGAAGGCTGGCTGTGTTTTCCATCGGAGAGATGCAGGGAAATGCTAGGAGCTTCGGGAATACCTTCTACACTGACAGCATCCCTTGTGACATACAGACCAAGGGAAGGAAACTGATCCTGAGAGTGTGCAGACACGAGGATAGCAGGGTATACTGCTGCTGCTACCACCCTTCATTCACATCATACTCCAACTGCTTGCTGTTTGTACCTTTTAAAATTAACCCCCCACCATGTGTATGTATGCACATGTGCCATGGTGAACCATGAAGGTCAAAGGACAAGTTGCTAGAGTCAGTTCTCTTCTCCTACCATGTGGGATTGAACTAAAGACATCAAGTTTGACAGCGAGTGTCTTACTGAGCTATCTCACTGCCCCATACCAATGCACTCATTTTTTGAAACAGGTCTTTAGTTGAACCTGGGCTCACTTGTTTGGTTAGCCTGAGCAGCTCAGCAAGCACTAGAAAACTCACCTGACTCTGCCCTGTCTTTCACAAGTGCTAGAGTTAAAGAAATGCCATTTTTTATGAGTACTGGGAATTAGAACTCAGGTCCTCATGTTTGTGGGGCAAGCACTCTATTGACTAGGCCGTCTTCCCTGCCTTCTAAGTGCTTAAAGAATGCTTTTACTGAATTTGCTCTTTAACCATGTCATGTGCATATAAAGTGCACTCCAATTATTCATACTTCCCCATTATAATCCCTGGCTCCATCCCCCTTCTCTATAAGTCCTTCCCATAGGCATATCTCTCTGGTCTAGTTAACCAGGATAGCCATGTGCTTTGAACTATAAAAGCCAGGTGGGCACCTCAGCTGGTACAAAGCTGAAGACAATAACTACCGTATCCTCAGAATCCATCGGCATCCAATAGGTCATCTGGAGGCCCATGAGCACCACCCCAATCTATAACTGCCTGTTGATTAGCCCAGTCTAGTGCTGGCCCATGAGAGGCAGCCTCAGCCTGGGAAGCCATGCTCAGCAGACATTTCAGTGTCCTCCCTTATTCTCCAGCTCTTCCATTCTGTCCCCTCTTCCGTAACTAGACAGGAGTCTGGGGCGGGGGTGGTGGCACAGTCTCCTGTTTTGGGAGAACCATCATCATCACCCTTCTCAGCACCTTGAGCGCCCATGCATGCATCTCTGCATTCACAATCACTCATACCAAAAAGAAGCTTCTCTTAGGCTGGGGATAGCATTTGCCTATGTGTATAGACAAGTGTCTAGAAGCCAGCTTGACATCATGGCAATTTAGCTAACAGTGGTATGCTCAACCCTTGGGCCTAAGTCTGGGATCCCCAGGATCCCAGGATTTGGCCTGGGTTTACAACATACAAATTATTTTTTTGTAAAGTGTTCTTCAAATCAAGAATGGAGCTACCCCAAAATAGTCACCCAGTATTATATCAGTGGGATACCCTGCCTGGTGACTTGGTACTGGAGTTTGTAGGGGTCACCTCTGGGTAAAATGAGTGATGTTTTTCCCTGCCCTTCCCTGCCTCCCAAACCTGTATAACATCTTCCACTACCATGAAAGCTAGCTAGCAGTCTAAGATCTTTTATCTAAATAACACTAAATTCACTTCTGATACCTAGACAGAGCTTTCTGAACTAGTAATGGAATATGTGTCTTAGTTAGGGTTTTACTGCTGTGAACAGACACTATGACCAAGGCAACTCTTATAAAGGACAACATTTAATTGAGGCTGGCTCACAGGTTCAGAGGTTCAGTCCATTATCATCAAGGTAGGAATACGGCAGCATCCAGGCAGGTATGGTACAGGAGAAGCTGAGAGCTCTACATCTTCATCTGAAGGCTGCTAGCAGAAGACTGGCAGTAGACTCATAAAACTACCTTCACAGCAATATCTAGGCTAGTAGTTAACGAAAATACCTAGGTATCATTAGCCAAAGTCACATTAATTAGCATGTCGCTGGATTATGGACATGTGTGCCTTGCAGGAAGAGTGAATGGATACATTTACTGATTATATGTAGGGATCTAAGAAGATAGTTTGTCCCTCAAGCATCTGGAAGTGTGGAGGTGTTTTTACTCAAGATGGGAAGACTGTGGCAGCAGTCACAGATGAGAGTGGAGGCTTTGAATTTTGAGCCTCTTAAAATTCTAAACCATAATACCCCATAAAGGAATCTGGTTACAAATCTAGGACCTGGAGTTGGAGGGAAAGCAGACTCAAGCCAGAGGGAAAGCTCTGTCTTTTCTGTGGGCCTTATATAAGAGCCTCACTTAATTCCTAAGTTATGGTAAGTCCTTCCTGCCCTACTTTGGGATGTTCCAAAATAACCATCATCAGAAGCTGAAGTGTATTAACTTGGAGGGATCTGCAGCAGAGGCAGAGTGTGCACAGGCTGGGTTCTAAAGGGGAAGCCCAGCCTGTGGCCAAGGGGCTGCATCTGGAAAGCGGAGTGGCTTCCAATGATAAGATGAAATGGCACTAAGTCAGGACTGTCTGGAATACTGGTGGAACCCACACATACCCTATTTTGGCCAGCTGTTTTCTGATGCCTGGTTTATGAACAAGTCTGTTGTCACCATGAACAAACAGCACAGCCCCCAGGATCCTTTTTCTGGGTTCTCACTCCAACCTCACTGTCTCTTTTAAAGTGAGAGGTCGCCTCTGTTCCCTCCTCTGTGGAATCACATTGTTCCCTCCTTCCTGCAACTAAATGCTATGGTTTAGCCCAGAGTCCACCCTCTTCAGGAGTCTCAAGGTTCATTCTCACGTCTATCACTAGCCCGTACCAGTGTCTGGCATGAGGAGGAACAGCATGTGCCAAGATAAAATGAGCAGAGCAGTGGAACAGTGGATTAAGGAAGAAATGTGGCAGCTCTCATGTTCCTGGAGCACCCAAGCTTCTCCCACCCTCTCTCCTAAGGAAATGCTCAGTTTTCAACCTCTCCTACCTTCTCAAGAACTCACCTTTAGTGTCTCACTTTTGTCATCAGCCTCTCCTTGTAGGAGCATCCAATCTTCTGACATCGTGACATATTGTCATCTACAAAGTTCATACCCAAAACTCATGTATTCTGGGACAAAAGACATAGCTCAAGAGTTGAGTACTTCAGGGGCTGTGAAAGTTAATTCTCTCCATTTAGGTAGCTTGAATAAATAAGAGACTAAGTCAAGACAAGTAGGGGAAGACTTCTTTGTCACATTTGTCCACTCATTAGGAATAGAGCCAGGCACTACACAGAGCAAAAGGGGGAGGAGCTGAGCCTTGGATGGGGTGCACAATCTTAGGGCTCTCTAGAGGAAGGGAGCTGAAAGGATGGATATATAGTAATATGAGATTTATTAGCTTACACAATATGGTCTGAGTAGTTCAAGAACAGTTGTCTCACACTGCAAAGACCAAGAACCTGGTATCTGCTCAGGCCCAAAGGCTGGGTAACTATCTCAGCAGTCCTACATTGGAGTTGAAAGCCTGGAGGATTCCTGAGGCGCTTCAGGCCTTCCATCAACACTGGAAGCCTCAAGAAGCTGGTCATAAAGTCAGCTAAAGGATCAGCAGCAGCAACAGAATAGATGAACTTGGCACTGAGAGTGAAGGCCAAGCAGGCAAAAGAGCAAACCTCTCTGGCTTTCATGTTGTTTTATCCGAGCACTACCAGAAGGTCCCTACCATATTTAGGGTGGATCTTCCCATAGCAGTTAAGACAGTCAAGACAATCTCCCCATGGATGTGCCCACAGGCGAGCATGCTGTAGACAAGCCTTCACTGAGGCTTTCTCCCCAGGGGATGCTATGTTGTGTCAAATTCACAGACACACACAGCACTTTAAAACCATAACTTTCACCTCTAGTCTCCAAAGTCTCATGTTTACTTCATAACGTACAATGTAGTCCAGTTTTTTTAAAAGTCCCTAAAGCAGAGCTAGTGATGGGTCAATGGTCAAGAGCACTGCTGCTTTTTCAGAGGACCTGGGTTCAATCCCCAGAACCCACATGGCAGCTCACAATATCTGCAACTCTAGTTGCAGAGACTCTAACCTGACACCTTCTGGCTTCCAAGGGTACTAGGCACATTTATGGTATACAAACATATATTCAGACAAAAAAATAACCACAAACATATACATAAAATTTAAAAGTATTTATTAAAGTAATAATTTGGGAGTGGAAACAAGGGTATGTCTCCTAACAGTTTATAACTTGACTTTCAGGAGATCTGACATATTTGTCTGGCTTCTGAGGGCACTGTATGCATGTGGTACACAGACACATGACAGACACACATATAAAATATTTCTTAAAACCCCCAAATGTCTTTACAAATCCCAACACTTTAAAAGTCCAAAGCCTCTTTAAGTGAGATCCTATAAAAATCAAAACCAAGTTATATATTCAGGGCCATAGTATATAAACTGAAGAAAAAAACAAAATCCAGCCAAGAAAACACAAAATAGTGTAGTTCCCACGCCTAGTATCTGCAACCTTGAATGTAAGGTTCTGGTCTCCCAAGGGCTTAGGGAGTAAAGTCTTTAAAGAATGATTAGTCTTATACCTTAAATATGGTAATGTATTTATGAGACATAATCACTGACATTACCTCAACAGATATTACATTTCATGATAAAGAAATGGGAGAGAACAATATCTGCTTACTGTATGCACAAACGTTCCTAACAGGACAAAATTGTTTGTGTCAGTTACAAACCTCTTTTCTGTAAGGTCCCGTGGCCTCAGCTGGTATTTATAACTATTCTCCTGTACTACTTACTCTGTACTTCCTCCACATCAGCAAGCACTTTAGTGGGGCTTGGTTCTTTATCTGGAGTTAGGAAGATCCGTATTTTCGTTACTGAAGGATCTGGGCAATTTAATCATCCTGTCTGGGTTGAGCTGTTGGAGATTCCCAGACTTTAATCACAGGATATAGAACACCAAGAGATGCACTGAAGGATTCTTTATGATAAAGAGAGAACCTTATGTTGAACATTCTGGGTTCCCCTAATGCTTATTAATGTGTCCACAATACCTGCAGATACAAACTCTCAAGATGAGTTATCTCTCTTTTTCAAATCTTAATTTTGAGTATGAATGTTCTGAACGTCCAGTGTTATGTATCCACTAGAGAAGACTGTTGCTCAGACATGGGTTTAAGCCAATAGAAAGTCTTTATTAGCTGACGAGTGACCTCACTGAAGCCCAGTGTAGCCTCAGGTCTTACTCAGGGTGAGCTAAGCACAAAAACCTATTTGGGTTGACTCTTTCAGTTAAGTAAGGTAGTACATTTAGAGACTATGGCACTACGGCCTTTGATGAATTTGGTCATTTTCATTTTGGCAAGTGGTACTGTTTGCAGAATTTTATTGCCTGAATGGCACTGCCATCAATGGAGTTCATTGTGTTGAGGTTCCGCATTCTGTTATGGAGGGTTGTGAGAACTGAACCTGGATCCTCTGAAAGAACAAGTGCTTTTACACACCGAGCCATCTCTCCAGCCTGCTCAAGGCTCTTCTATTAAGCGCACAGTATTCACATAGGTATTTTACTTATAGGTTTTGCTGTTGGAGAAAGGATCTTACCTGATAGCTCAACATGGCCTTGAACTTGCAATCCTGTCCCAGTTCCTAGATTACCAAAACTGCCTATAACCTCAAAGAATGCAGCCAGGTTTTACACTGATACCTCACTCCAATGAATTGGCTTTCAGCTAGGTTTTTGTTCCTCAATACTGAGTAGTGGAATTAAGGTGTGAGCTACTACTTCCAATTTACAGTTTTTATTTTGTAGTTCTAGGGCTTCGACCTAGGCCTCACAGGTTCTAGGCAGATACTTTACCTCTGAACTACATCCTCAACCCTTTCTGGGTTTTCTTTATTTGGTTGGTTTTTTGGTGGTTGTGTTTTTGTTTGTTTTTGAGACAAGGTCTCATTATGGCTGTCTTGGAACTATGAGATCAAGCTAACCTGGAATTCAGAGATCTGCCTCTTACTCTCAAGTACTGGGATTAAAGTGCCTAGCCATTTTTGTGTGTGGTTTTTTTTTATTTTTTGAGAGTTGCTCAGACATTCTCAACATGGATTTGAATTTTATCTGTAGCCCAGACTAGGCCTTAAAATTTTGATCCTCCTGCCTCAACTGTCTGAAGAGTTGTGATTATAGGTCTGGTCTGAATTAATGAGAGAGGATCTTGTTACTCTGGCTGGCCTGGGTTCATCCTCTTGCCTCAGCCTTCCAGTAACTGTGACTTTAGTTGGAAATCCCCTACATGACATATTATTACCTCATATATATTGATGTCAATAACATAGTTGAAAATGTGTAGAGAATGACAAGAAAAATATCTGCACATGTTCAACACAATTCTTCAGAATCACACTTTAATTGGCAGTCAGTTCAATCAAGAACAAATGTATACATTAAATGCAATCGGGTCGGGCAGTGGTGGTCGCAAGCCTTTAATCCCAGCACTTGGGAGGCAGAGACAGGTGGATTTCTGAGTTCAAGGCCAGCCTGGTCTACAGATGAGTTCCAGGACAGCCAGAGATATACAGAGAAACCCTGTCTCAAAAAAACAAAACAAACAAACAAAAAAACATAAATGCAATCTGGTCTTTTACACTCTGCTGGATTTAGGGGGACTTGAATTTAGGGCTTTCCATGTGCTAGGCAAGTACTCTACCACTGTGCCAGCTAGTCTCCTTTTGCAGTTCTTGTCGATTGATGGATGAAAACATCCTGAAAATATGGGACTTGATTTCTCCTGGGAACCCCTTTTCTCCTCTCCCCAAAGTTAGGAACTATTGCTCGAGAAATGCTAGTTTCTCTAAGACCAGTTTCTAGATGGTTAAGGATGGGTCTGACATTCTGGTTCACATTCTCTTTAAAACTTAATCTGAAGAATTAAGACCAACCGAATCCCTTTTCTTTTTTTTTTAACAACCGAACCGCTTGAAAGTGCTGTAGTCAACTAAAAGCGAACAAACCAACCAACCCCCACGAGTCCGGATCCAGGACGCAGGTGGTTCGTCCTGCAGCTGACTCCCTCCGGGACTTCATCTCCTGTGAGCCCTAACTGGTCGTGCAGCTTTGGGCAAATTTACTTCACCTTTACGGTTCCCAACGAGGAAATCTGTGGTTGTCTATGACAAGGCAGCAATTGGGGCAGATGACCTCTGGAGTCGTCCCTCAGGGCTCTCCAGCTCCATGACGGGAAGAGCCACCATAAGCTTCCAAGCCGCAGGCTGAGATCCACCCTCCCTAAGGCCCATCCACGTGAGAATCACGTTGCACACGCCTCGTGCTCCCCCAGATTCACGGCCTGCCTCCTCAGCCACCCACAACATCATCGGAGGCCTCCAAAGTCAGTGACCACAACTCCTCCCGCCAGTGTCTCAGCAGCGATTGGCGCGCGAACCTTCTCAAACCGGGATGACGGTCGACACGTGACCAACGTGCCTAACCCGCCCTGACAGCGGCGTTGGCTCCAGGCCCGCAACCCGCGCTCCCTGTGCGCACGCGCGAAATCCGATGGCCCTCCCTGAGACTGTTTCCAGGGCGGGCTTGCGCATGCGCCGCATGACACCCAGCGGCCTGGAGGAAGAGGTGCGGCGGCTGAGGCTCCGACGCGCCTGCGTAGTAGCTGGATGCGGGCGTTGCTTGTCCCCTCCCTTTTTTTTTCCTCCGATTGGTTCTGAGGGGTATATTAGAGCTACAAAATGGCGGCCCCGAGCGCTCGCTTCACCGTTCAGTAGCAGCTTCAGGCTGGGCGGATGTCTCTTCTCCTCAGTGTTGGACTCAGAGACACACAGCTCCCGAGTTCTGCTGATCACGAAGTCCTTGAAGGCGCTCAACGCACCGGAATCTCCCAGCGGCCGCGACCGCCGCCTCGGCCCTGCTCGCCGCGGCGCCGGAACTCAGCGTGATCTGCGGCGACCGTCCAGGAGGTGAGGGCCGGGCAGGCCGGGAGGGCGGGGCGGCGGCGGCCTTGGCGACGCGGCGGCTGTTTGTGAAGCCGGGTCGGGCCGGGCCTGCCCAGCGAGCGCCTGGCCAGTGGAGGGCTCGGCTGGGCGCAGGCCTCGGCTCCGGCAGAGGTAGGCGGCGGCGGCGGCAGGGCCGCCCTGGCTGGCCTTCATCCCTCATATGTCGTCTCCCCGGCTGGCCCCCATGCACTCACCGTATTCCCAGGCCGTTGGTCACCCGAGTTCGTGCAGAGCCAGTTTTGAGGTTTGGGCTTTCCGGGGCGTTATAGTGACCTCGATTGGCTCCTAGTGTTTTCATGTAAAAATTCGTCTCTGACAGGGTTGTACCCGGTGCGCACACTGCAGGAAGCGGCTATTCGTGAATAATGCATTTTTTTTCTTGGCAACTTCCTAACTTCATATCTTAAAAACATTTCATGGGGCCATTTTACCCACAAACGCAGACGTTTGGCAAAGTCTTCCGGGCAGCTGGTGTTGACTCATTTGTTACGGGGATTAAATTTCCCCGGTAGCACATTGGTAGAAGGCTTGCCCAGCACGGACAAGACCCTGCATCCTGTCCCCACCGCTCTAAAAGAAAAATAAAACCGAAAAGCTTTAATAACAACAATAATAGCTGGAAAATAAGTCTCTAGAGCCAGGCCTTGTTCCAAATAATTTGCAGAGATGTGTTTTCAAAAAAGGAATATTAACTATGGAATGTAGAATAAGTGTGTATTTGGTGCTTTTTTTTTTTTTTTTAAAGTGTGTATCTCCTATGCTGTCCTTGAACTTGTTCTGTGTCTTAGACTGTCCTCAGACTGTCATCCTACCTCTGCCTCCCTTTGCCATCACCCAGGTTGGTGAAATGTGTTTTAAAAGTTTAGCCTATAGTTCGAGTTACTTTGTTTTCCCACTCTACAACTTTTGAGTTTTAGAGTAAAATTAGTATTTTTTTGTTACTATTATTTTGACAAGACACTTGCTCTGTTTTAGGCACTGTTCTAAGCTATGCCTTCTATCTTACATAGTTTTCATAGCCCTCCCTCTGTTCCACAGATAAAGAAACATTTACCAAACTCCCTTGCCCAGGATCTCTCAGCTTGTCCTGGAAGCTAGCACTAGTATCTTGTATTTTCTTAAATAAGTCATGACTTGGACCACTGATTCAACAACAGATTAACACCTATGAGCCAGGTTCCTGCCCTCTGGTTTATCTGAGTAAGTGTGAAATGGCAGCTGCAGCATTAGTTTGTTTTAGTCCATCAGGTACAATCCATCAGGTACTCTTTAGTTTCAAGTCTGAGCTAGACGTTAAAATTTCACTTAGTACCATTTGCGTTTTCTACCATTCCGTTTGTCCACATCTTAAAACTATAGATCTAGCCGGGTCACTGCTTCCCTCTTTTGCCCTCTGGTGGTGATGTTAGGTAATGATTAGAAAAATTTCCCTAAGGATCCAGAGGCTTAGCTTTGAACAGTTCTTTTAAAAATGCTATTTCTGATAAGATTAATTTTGCAGCGTTTGGGGAAGGAGTTAAAAAGGGAATCTTCAATTTTAAAATCATTTATTCTGTAATCAGAAAAAGTGCCTGTAAGAGAAAAATGTAAAAAGTTGGGATGTATCAAAAGCTGGAGCCCTGCACATCAAATTTTGGAGGGTTTTGGAATTTACTGATTTGAAACTTACTCTGTAGTTGCTAATCTGCTGTCGAGCATTAAGTGTTGAGTGGGATGCTATGTTGATGGTAAGTGAATGGAGAAAATATTAGGAAGGAGTACCTACTGCCAGCCTGGGCAAGCACCACTGCTGCTTCAGCTGCTCTAAAGAAACCAAACAGTGTTTAGAACAAAGGCCTCAGAGCTCCTTCGGGTTAATTTTTTCCCCCTTTGTTGTTGTTGTTGTTGTTGTGTTGTGTGTGTGTGTGTGTGTGTGTGTGTACAGTGCCTGTGCAGGCCAGTAGAGGGCACTAGATCCCCTGTAACTCTAACAGGGATGTGAGCTGTCTGACGGTGCTGGGAACTGAACTCTGGTCCTCTGCAAGAGTAATGTGTGCTCTTAACTGCTGGCTATCTCCCCAGTCCCTGTTATTGCTATTTCTAAAAAGCAAGACATTTTTTTCTGGAAACAAGTTTATCTGTGTAGCCCTGGCTGTCCTAGAACTTATTCTGTAGACTCCTGCCTCGAACTCACCTGCCTCTATCTCCTGAGACCTGGGGTTAAAGGTGTGTGCCACCTTACCTGGCTCTTGTGACAATGAGGACTATTATCATTATTATTATTATGTGTGCTTGCTCACCTTTGGTAGCCAGAAAAGTTAGGTACCCCAAGAGTTGGAGTTATAGGTACTTGTGAGCTGCTGTTGGGCACTTGAAATCACACACATACTCTACAAGAGCAGTGCACTCTCTTACCTGCCAAGCCATCTTTCCAGCCTTGATGCTGAATATTTGAAGCATTTTATATTACCAGTTGCACTACATTAAAGCACTTAAAAATTTTAATTTGTAAGTAATGTCTTAGCTTGTAAGTCAGGACAATTAAATGTTAATTGGGAGACATTTCTATTAATTGTAACTTAAGAAAACTACTCATGTTGCAGAAGTATTTCCGAGGCATTATTAAAATCCTTACCCAAGAATAAACTTATAAATCATCTTTAAATTTTAAATATTAAGAATGTTCATAGCAAGAATATTTACATTGATTTAAGGACTGTACGTACAATATACTACTTAAATACTATAGATTTTGAACAATCAATAGATGTTCGATTTAATTTTCTGAACGGAATTGGCTTCCTGTTCAGAAAGAGTACTAGTGTCCCTCAGGTGTCTTTGCCTGCTCTTTAGTCCTGCACTGAGGATTTAATACTAGAGACCCCTGCCCGTTGAGAAGTTCTCACTGTGGAGACCCCTGCCCGTTGAGAAGTTCTCACTGTGGAGACCCCTGCCCGTTGAGAAGTTCTCACTGTGGAGACCCCTGCCCATTGAGAAGTTCTCACTGTGGAGACCCCTGCCCGTTGAGAAGTTCTCACTGTGGAGACCCCTGCCCGTTGAGAAGTTCTCACTGTGGAGACCCTGCCCGTTGAGAAGTTCTCACTGTGAGACCCCTGCCCATTGAGAAGTTCTCACTGTGGAGACCCCTGCCCGTTGAGAAGTTCTCACGTGGAGACCCCTGCCCATTGAGAAGTTTCTCACTGTGAGCCCTGCCCATTGAGAATTCCACTGAAGCACTTTCATTAGCATCAGAATATGCTTGCCAGATTTTATGCTGGCACAGGATTTTTTTTAATTACTTGATAATAAAAATAGTTAATTAAAAAAGTAAAAATTAACTTCCCTGAACTTCATATTTCCTGAATTCTTACTGTGTTTCCTCCTTTGACCAAACCCTCTAAGTCTCATTTGCTAAAACTGTTAATTGCTTTTTCTTATACTTTCTATTTGTGGTTTTATTACACAATAAATGAAAACTGCAACAAAATATTTATTTGTCAGTTATCATGGTGTAGAAAAGCAAACATCTTATTTCTTCTTCCTGTAATCTAGGTTTACAAAAATGGCGAAGAGAGTTGCAGAGAAGGAATTGACAGATAGGAACTGGGATGAAGAAGACGAAGTTGAAGAGGTACAGAGCCGTTCCCTTTGGTTTCTTGCTGTCTGTGTCTAAGCTCATGTTACTTTCTTGGTGAAGAAGATGCTAGAACTTAAAACCTTCAATCATTGCGGGAGAGGTGATGGTTCCTCGTGAGCTGTGTTTACTGTAGAACTATGTCGTTTGTGTGTGAGTGTGCTGTTCTATCAGTGTGTGCTTATGATGAGTCAGTCTGCAGAAGCAGGAGTCACACACAGCAGCCTCTGCTGCGCTCTGAGGGGGCTAGTCACGACTAGAAGGCAGGTTACAGGAGCTTGCCCCCTGCAGTTCTCACCTCAGTCTGCTCTCCACAGTCCCTTACTCCAGTGCTTCTCATGACCCACTGTTAGCTGTTCTGATGCTAAATCTGTGCCTGGCAATTGAGCTGATTTAATAGAATTTATATCAGTGTAGTTTCTTTGCCAGCAAAATTAAAGTTGTCTTCTGCGAGGAAATCTTTGCTTATTTAGGTCTCTTGAGCAAGTTGATCCTCCTAGGCCAGTCCACTAGGCAGATGTGTCGCAAAGCTAACTCTAGCTCTGTAGCACACAGCTGGGCGGAGAGGGAAGAAGGAATCACAGAGGAAAGTGTTGTGCAGCTGTATCGTAGGCTGATGTCTTCCTTTTTGGTACTGATAGGTACTGATCTGTTTGGGGAGACCATACCACTGATGTGTTCATGTTTTCACAGCTTTAGCTGACTTGATCTTCAACTGAATCTTTAGTTATGTGGTTCGCTTTGATGCTCAAGTGTCCAGGAGTGAAAGAACTCAGGCAGGTTCTACTGAGACAACTATGGAAGTTAGTTACATTAAGTGTCCAAGTGTAGACAGATGGTCCTTGTTCTGGGATGAGGATCCTTTTAATGTTAACATGATCTGAAACACCTGTAGATTTATTTTTGACATGTTCTCACTTTAACCCAGCGGCCTCAGCTTCCTGTGTACAGGAGCTGTGGGTGGGAGCTGGCACACCTGGCTGGATGAGAATTTTGTATAGTTACTCAGTTCTAGCCTTGTAGGTGAGGGAGTAGATGAAGTGAAACCATAGGCCTTCAGCAAATGGTGACCATGATTAGCACACTCAGCACACCATGGAAGGGCACAGGGTGACAAGGGGCGTGTGTGGCCTAGCTATCTGGCCTTTTGGACAGTGGGCAGGTGTGCTCTTCAGAACAGTGAGCGAAGGCTGTGGCTCAGTGGTAGAGCTCATGCACACACAGGATCCTAGTCTATGAGAGAAAAATGTGGGTGCTATTCATAGCAACTTAATTTTTTTGAAAACTAGTAGTAAGACACTTGGTTTCAGAAACCGTGTGCCTTAGATGTTGAGGAAGCTAGCCATGAGTGTTTTTTGTACCAAGATTTAGTGGTGTTCATCTTTTCGGATATCTCTGGATTGGAATTTGGAGGCTGGATTTGTAGATTCTGGAAAACTTGTGACTAGAATTGAAATCTACAGAAACCTGTAGAGATATATGTGAGATGTTTCTTAATGTGTTAAGTCAACTCTTTTAAGAAGATCAGATACCAGATGTGATTAGCATTTAGTCTTCCTTTGACATTACCTTTCTGCTGTCTTAATTTGTCTATTCTTGCAGATGGGAACATTCTCAGTGGCCAGTGAGGAAGTCATGAAGAACAGAGCCGTAAAGAAGGCAAAGCGTAGAAACGTTGGATTTGAAGTGAGTGCTTCCTGTAGCTCTGATGTCTTACTAACGTGGTTTCCCAGTCCCAGAGCATGCGTGCAGCAAATGATGCTGTCCCCATGCACAGTTTTAAAACATGTGTATATATAGATGGGGGTGTGGGTGGCTGTGTGCTTGTGTGCACACTTGGAGGTCAGAACAGCGTATGAGTCAGTTCTCTCCAGCATCTGGTTCCTGGGAATCAAGTTTCAGGTCATCTGGTTTGGTGACAAGACAGATGCTTTTACCTTCACATTACGGAAGTGAAGTTGGTTTGCTCAGGTTATGTGCACTGTGTAACTCAAAGCAGAGAAACAACTGTATAGCCAGCATGTTCTTAGGAGACTCCATGTCATACCCTGGGTGCATTCAGAGTGCACTGACTTGTATAAGTTCACATCCACATCCGCCCTAGAGGAACACTTCGTGTGCAGCCTTGATCTCCCTGGAACCATGCTGCCAGGAACAGTGGGCAGGAGCGGGTCTGCAGTAAAAAGATGGCCTTACTTCTTTGTGGATGGGAAGCTCTCATGTCTGATGTCTGTCCTGGAACTCACTCCATAGGACTTGAACTCCGATATCCAATTTGTATTTGTGTGTGCTGTGCCTACCCACAGAGGCCAGAAGAGAGGGCATCAGAGCTATACACTCAAGTTGCAGGCAGTTGTGAGCCACCTGGTAGAAGTGATGGGAAGCTTGCTTAGGTCTCTGCATGCCCTTAACCACTTACTGCTCCCCAGCCCCGAGTTTTAGATTTTAGATTTTGATTGTTCAGAAAATCAGATTTAGGGGCTGGGAGGTTGTTGTTCAGTTGACACAATGTGTGACTAGAATCTATCTGGGTATAATGGCATATGCTTGTAAACCAGAGTTCAGGAGGTGGAGGCAGAAGGCTCAGAAGTTGAGTGTCATAGACCACATAGCAAGTGGGAGGCCAGCCTATGATAACTGACACTTTGTCAGATAAACAGAAGCATCAGAATTAAAGGTATTTTATTTAAGATTTTTCATCCCTCCTTATTGCTATAAATGTACCAGTGGTCAGTAAACATTTGAAAATCTGTAAGTGTGATTAAAACTGTTTTTGAAAAAAACTGTAGGGTTGGAAAGACGGCTCAGTGGTTAAGGGGACTAACTGCTCTTCCAGAGGTTCTGAGTTCAATTCCCGGCAACCACATGGTGGCTCACAACCATCTGTAATGGGATCTGATGCCCTCTTCTGGTGTATCTGAACACAGGACAGTGTACTCATATACATAAAATAAATAAATAAATAGATCTTTAAAAAAGAAAAAAAGTGTAACATTAAGGCTAACTGTATGTTTTAGTTGAGGTGTCTGTTGCTACACCCCGAGAGTAAACTTATGAGAGGGTTTATTTCAGCTTACAGTGTCCCATCCTGGAGGGAGGGAAGGCAGGAACTCTGGCAGGAACTGAAGCTCAAGGCATGCTTACTATCATGGTTCCCAAGGTTCCCTCCGCATGCATTATTACACACCACAGGACCCCTGCTGGGGTGATGCTGCCCACAGTAAGTTGGGCCCTCCCGCATGATCATTAATCAAGAAATGAACCACAGAGTTGCCACAGGAGGCATTTTCTTAATTAGGTTTCTTTTTCCAGATGACTCTATCTTGTGTCAAGTTGACAAAAGAACAAAAACCAACCAGGACATGAGTTATATAGGAAATGAAGAGGGACTAGCTTAGTTTGTGCGTGCATGCGTAAAGGTCTGCAGTGACATGTGTCTTTGGAATTCCATGATCCAAATTTCAGTCCTCCTGCTTGAGCTGAGTCCTTAGCCCTGACATCTTCAATATAATAAAAAACTGAGAAGAATGTAAACATTAAAACTAAGTAGACATGGTTGGGTTTTCCTGTCTAGCTGTTTACATAGGAACAGGTTGCATTCCGGTGCAAGTGGTGGAGAATTATCAGTTTAGCCACTCCTTCAGGAGGTGACAAGTTAAACTTCTAGGGTGTGTGTATGCTCCTGCGCTGCACGCAGGTGATGTACTGTTCTGTGCACCTTATTCCCTCCGACAGGGTTTCTGTGAACCTGGGGATTCTCACTCCGGTCCTAACACTTGCACAGCCAGAGGTCTTACCCTCAGCAGAGACCTTTCTCCACAGTGCTCTAGACTGTCAGAAGGAATAGACTAGCCAAGGGAAGAGCTTGCTAGAGACAGGGATAAGGAAGCAGCAAGGAAAGAAAAACGTACTGCACTGGATTGCTTAACTGATAGAATGGCTAGAATATACAGTGTGGTCTCCTTGGACTTCTGTAGGCTAAGAACAGCTTGAAAACCCAAAAGTTCTTTAAGTTAGGTAAACTGTACTTTTCTTTTGTCTTGAGACAGGATTCTTCTGTCCTAGAATTCACATTGTAGACCAGGCTGGCCTGGTACTTAGGGATCTGCCTGCCTCCCAAGTACTGGATAAGGCTTGAGCTACCATGCTCAGCTAAATGTTTTTAATGAGTCTAATTTCACGTTTCTGAAGCTTCTTTAAGCAAATGTTCTTTGGAAAGGTGTATGAGGTTTAGTTGTATTGGGAATATTTTCAGTTATTCTGAAGTTCAGTAGTGGGTATATGAATTTGCTATATTTGTTTTGGTACCATCTTTCCTGGCTATTTCAGGAAGGCAGCTGTGACACAGCTGTCCTTAGAGACACCATCTTTTCCTCTCCTGCCTGGGCTGTGCTAGTAGCTTCTCTGTCCAATGTCAGCCATGCCTGAGCACTGCAGGTTCTGAAGTCTGCTGCCTCTTGTTTATTTGAGGACAGGCGGTCTGCTTGCCTAAAGTGTGCTTTCTTTGTGTTTCAGTCTGATAGCGGTGGAGCCTTTAAAGGTTTCAAAGGTTTGGTTGTGCCTTCTGGAGGAGGAGGATTTTCTGGATTTGGTGGTGGCTCTGGAGGAAGCCTCTGGAAGGACTGACAAACGGAAACAGCACAGACAATGCCACGCCCTTCTCCAGTGCAAGGACAGCAGTGGAGCCCAAGGCAGCCTTTGGTGAGTAGCCCTCCCTCTCCAGCCCCTCTGAAATCGAACTTTGCTTACCTGATTGTTATATTTTTCTCTCTTTGACGGAGTCTTGCAATGTAGCCCAGGCTGACCTTGAACTCAGTCCTCCTCTTCCAGCCTTCTGAACACTAGGATTATAGGTGTGTGCTACCAGACCCTGCTGGTGAGATGTTTCTACCAGACTCAGCTGGTGAGATGTCCCTGGATGTGCTGGTGAAAGGATGGGACTTGGGGAAATCCATGGAGCAAGTGGGTCAACAGAGCACACCTCTGCACCTGACACAGCAATTGTGTTCTCAGCTCTGCCGGTTGACAGCTATGT
Organism: Mastomys natalensis; assembly: GCA_021653895.1. Lineage (NCBI taxonomy): Eukaryota > Metazoa > Chordata > Mammalia > Rodentia > Muridae > Mastomys > Mastomys natalensis. The sequence goes on from JAJTUV010000102.1 coordinate 1,609,390, forward strand.
GACTTCAGTGTCAAGCTCATAACCCCCATGCCAAGGATCTTCAGTGCACCCCCACCACAGTGGCCATTGGAAACTGGGGTGATGCTGTCTTTGATCACAGTTTCCCTGATCTAGATTTGAACAGGAAATACTGAACACCTAATCCTGTTCTGGATGAATTAGTCAGGAACTTTTGGGATTCCTATAGAGCACAGGATTATGGGCTGAATCCTAGAAATGATCCTGATTGACTAGATTGTGTTTTGCTATTCTCAAAGTGTGTGGTACGTTATGTGGTGGTTGTTGGTTTGAGATAGCTCGCAGTAGCATAGCTGCAGGAGCTCAGGCTGGCCTCCAGCTGTGTAGAGGAAGGATGGACCCTGATCCTCTTGATTCTAGCTTCACGTGTCGGGTGACCTCATGCAGCACCCACTGCCCTGTGTAGTCCTTACTGAGCAGAGTGTACTAAGTGCCTTGGTAACCATTTGCTAGATACCCAGTTCCTCAGCATTAGTTTATGAACACAAGCTTGGGAACAGGAAAAGCCGAGCATGATGCTAGTAGTCCAAAACCCTAGTTGTAGCAAGCCTGGTGGCACACACCTGTTGTCAGCTTAGGAAGCCAAAGTAGAATGGCAGGGTCCAGCTCCCCTGGGACTACACAGCAAGACCCTGTTGAGACACATTAAAAACAAATACAAGTCAACCCTTCGATGATTTAATCAAACCAGATTTTAAAGTGCTTGAACATTAACTTCCTACAGGTTCTTTTGCTGTGAATGGCCCGGCTACCTTGGATAAAAAGATTTCGAGTCCCAAATGCAATAGCAGCAGTCAGCCGCCCTCCTCCGGCCCTGCCTCCAGTACTGCCTGCACTGGGAATGCCTACCACAAGCAGCTGGCCGGCTTGAACTGCTCTGTCCGGGACTGGATAGTGAAGCACGTGAACACAAACCCGCTTTGTGACCTGACGCCCATTTTTAAAGACTACGAGAGATACTTGGCGACGATCGAGAAGCAGCTTGAGAATGGAGGCAGCAGCGGCTCTGAGAGTCAGCCAGACAGGGCGGCGGTTGGAACGGAGCCGCCTTCCCTTTTTGGTTCAACAAAACTACAGCAGGATTCACCATTTTCATTTCATGGCAACAAAGCAGAGGACACATCGGAAAAGGTGGAGTTTACAGCAGAAAAGAAATCGGACGCAGCACAGGGAGCAACAAGTGCCTCATTTAATTTCGGCAAGAAAATGGAGAGCTCAGTTTTGGGCTCGTTAAGCTCTGGCTCCCTAACTGGGTTTTCCTTCTCTCCTGGAAACTCGAGTTTATTCAGTAAAGATGCTGCCCAGAGTAAAGCAGCCTCTTCACCATTTTCTGCTAAAGCCTCAGAGAGTCAAGCAGGAGGCAGCAGCAGTGACTGCAGAGGTAAATACAAAGTCGCTCTTTCACATCTGCGCAGGGTTAATGAGAACGCCACGGGTGCTCCATTTCCAGTGTGTGTCACAGTGGCTTAGTTCTTATCCTTAAACTAGAGCAAGACCCATTTTATAGGTGTTAGAGATCACAAGTGCCGAATGGGGTGTGGTGTGGTGTGGGTCTGTGGGAGAGAAATGGCATGGCGTGCACCAGCAACACAGCCTCTGTCTGCACGAGACGGCTCTCTAGATGCACAGGGAAGGTGTGGTAAAGACAGCTGGAATAGAGGGTTAGCACAGTAACTAAAAAGCGCTGGGCACATGATGTTGAATATAGAAGAAGCAAGTTAAAATCTTTTTGAGAATGGAATTTTACTGAAAAGGCTCAGCATGAATGTCCATTGAATTTGGTTGTATTTAGGGTTTGGCTGTAAATGAGTTGCTTTAGCATTGGTGTTGCGGCCAGACCTGACACAGAGGAGGGTTGCTCATCCTTCAGAGGAAGGCCCTGCTGTTGTGGGTCACACTCAGCTTCCTTGGACCTGTCGGTGTGGCAGGTCTTGGCAGTAGGCACACTTGCAGGGTTTCTTTTGAGGTTTTGGTACCTACCCATAGTGTATTCTGTGTAACACCTCAGGACCAGTTCTATCCAGTACAACTTTCTAAAATGATGGGTGTGCTTAGTACATGTAGTGTCCAATGCAGTGCTCCCTAGCTGTGCCTGGGCAGTTGCATACTTTCACCGGGGCTAGTGGTGCTGAGGGATTAGATGTCTACTTTGAAGGACAGGTTGTTTTATTTTTATTTTTCTCTGTAGCTCTGGCTGTCCTAGAACTTGCTATGTAGACCAGACTGACCTTGAACTCCAAGCTCCTGCTCTTCTGTCTGAACTCTTCAGCCACCAGGGTCCAATAGGGGCCCTTAAATTTCTCCTCTGCCTACAAATAAGAGAAGAGTGTATCCTTAACTATAGGCAGCTTATATCGTACCCTAGTCCTGCAGCATGCACTGTCAGACCCTGTTGCCATCTTGTGGTTACCACACCTTAACATCAGAAAGAGTTGGAACTTGTTCAAACAGCAACTTCCTGGCCTTCCTGGATCTCCTTCTCCAGTCCTGGGTGCCTCAGTTAAGTAACCCTGCCAGGCGATCCTAGTGCCTCATGCTGGACCTTAGTTCAGTCTTTTTGATGCCATTCTTTTGGGGTTTTGTTTTGTTCTGTTTTGTTTTTGAGACAGTGTTAATCTGTGTAGCTCTGGTTGACCTGGTACCTCTGTATCTAGACTGTGCTGTCCTAGAGACGCGCCTGCCTCTACCTCCCAAATGCCTGGGATTAAAGGCGTCGCCACCGCACTCAGCTCTTAGTTTGGGTCTTTGATCCAAGTCTGGCAGGTTTACACCACTGCCTTTTCTTTTTGAGTGGATCCTTGCTGTTTGTATGTCATCCTTGTCTCGGCCTCACTGTGGTGAGTGTTCCTCACTTGGTGAGGCGTTCCTCACTGTGGTGAGGCGCTCCTGAAGGATGTGTCCTTCCTGCCCTCTCAGTGAGCCAGTCCTGCAGTGCCAGATCCTTGAGACCTTAGACAGTTCAGAGAACTCTTTGGAGCAATTTTTCTGACCAGTTTGATCTTTAGAAAAATTATTTTTGCTCTTTTGGTCATTGTTGATGCTGGCTATCCCTGGGCACAATGTGCTCTGGACACAAGAACATTGGCAGGGATGGTATTGGGTTCCCTTTCCACTGGACAACCTGAGTATGGATAATTTTATACTTAGTATGTTTTGGTGAATGTCATAAAGAAGGATGCTTTTCATTCTTGGGCTTTGGACAGGTTAGAAGTTATCTTAGAATATAGAAAAATGTTGCCATTGTGGCAGATGGCTCAGCAAGTAAAGATGCTTGCCTCTAGGCCTAACAACCTGATGCTGGGAACCCACATGGTAGAAGGAGAGAACCAAATCCCACAAGTTGTCCATTCTGACCTCCCATTTGTGTGTGCACACATACATGCATGCTAAATAAGTACATTTAAAATTTCACAAAATAAATCTCGCTGGCACCTGCTCCCCTAAAACAGTAAGGTGCTCACAGTCGTATTACTAGCTTACATGGAGTATCCAGGCTGATGTTCAGGATGATGCAGAACAAGGGTCTTCTGACTCTGAGTTCTCTCTCTGCAGATGGTGAGGAGGAAGAGAGTGACGAGCCACCCAAGGTGGTGGTGACTGAAGTGAAGGAAGAGGATGCTTTCTACTCCAAAAAGTGAGTGCGGCTGTGGGGACCTGCAGGCCCTGCTCAGCCGGGCAGCCTGAGCCACTGCGGCAGCAAGAGTGATTGGCCTACTTGGTTGGCTGCTTGGTTTTGGTTTTACAAGACAAGGGTTTCTCTGTGTAGCCCTAGTTGTCCTGGAACTCTCTCTGTAGACCAGGCTGGCCTTGAACTCACAGATCCACCTGCCTCCACTTCACGAGTACTGGCAGGACATTCCTAATAACTTAAGGGTCTACATATAACATACAGTGTCCTGCTTTATCCATAGTTACACCCTAGTCCAGATTTATCTCTGGGTCTTAGGGGATCAAAATTGAAGTCCTGAAGGGAATTTGAAAAAAATAAAAAGTAAGTGGGACAGCAGGGTGGCAGAGATGCAGGGCAACCTTCTGGTTCCGTGCCCATCGAGAGAGCCAGGCTGCTGTGTCACTCAGCACAGGGCACGTGGGAGCTGGCAGTGGACGTGCTCAGCTGAGATGCTGACTCACTGAGGAAAGATGCTCACAGGTAGTACAGAGGGTGTGAGGCCTGCGATTGCCGCTCACTAGCAAAGTGCTGGCCTGGCATTGGCCCACACTACAGAGGAAGGAGAGGGGGAAGGTACATTCTAGAGTATCTAACTAGATTGTCCTGCTGTTTGGTTTTACCTAGATACCGTCAATCCAGTAAAGAAGGGTTATCCTCTCTATCCACGCAGTTGTTAGCGTTGTAGTCGTTAGCGAACTAACTTGTGGAATGCCTAATCATGTCTGTTGTTTCCCACAGATGTAAACTATTTTACAAGAAAGACAATGAATTTAAAGAGAAGGGTGTGGGAACCCTACATTTAAAACCCACAGCAACTCAGAAGACCCAGCTCTTGGTGCGGGCAGACACCAACCTAGGTGGGTGCAGAGCCATCATGGTGCCTGTGTAGAGAGAGCCTTATCCTGACACTGCAGTTGTTTGTATTTTGAAGCTCAATAATAGGAGTTTGTTTGTTTGTTTTATGAGAGATCACGAGGCCAAATGGATCTTCTGGTTACTAATATGGACTTGGTTTTGAATATTGGGAACATGATGTAGGTGTATTGTTAAAGCTCTGGTTCCTGTGGTGGAGTGTGTGGTGGAGGTGGTTTGCATATGGATGGCTTACTGAGCACAGGGTAGAAGTATACAGGCTTCCGTTTAGAGAGGTCTTTGTGGAGAGAAGGGCTGGTATGTGGAGGCCCAAGATCGTCATGTCTCATCCTCAGCCTTTCTACCTTTAGTTTTGGAACAGGGTCTCAGTAACGTGAAGCTCATTGATCAGCCTGGCAGGCCGGCCAGTGAGTTTGAGGGATCTAGAGCCCCCATCCCTACCCTTCCCCACCTCTCTGGGCTGGGACCACAGGACTGGGCTGCTCTCCCCAGCGCTTACATGGGTTCTGAGGATCTGACGTCAGGTCCTTGTGCTTGTATGCTCAGCACTGAGGCTGTCTCCCCAGCCTTAGGGAATGCTTTTCATAGAGCAAGAGTACCGCATTGCTGTCCTTCACCCACTCCGACTGTCAGTCCCTTACACAGTCCAGTAAAAGAGGCTCTGACTGCACCGAGCCTATAACATGTGCTCAGTAGTGTGAGGCTCTGCCAGGCAACACCAAGGTACTCGGGCCACCTAACTGCCACAGGATCACTGTAATGTCACTGTAGCCTGGGGAGCCCTGCTTGGGGGGGGGAACTGTTTCTTTCCTGGTCCTTCACCCGTAAGTCCCATGAAATGGTGACAATGTGGCTCCAAGCGGTACACAGCCAGTCCTCTTTGCATGCACCTTACAAGGTCGGAAGCACCTGAAGCTGGACAAGCAGTGTGCGCAGAAGGGGAGACAGGAAGCCCTCCTCCACTGGGACCTGTCAACCCCCAGCTCCCTACAGCTTGCCACACTACTGAATACAAGAAATGAAGGCCTCTATGGCTGTAACTTAACACATTAAGAAGTTGCTTCAGGATCGAATCTTAGCCTCTCATAGAATCCTACAGTTTTGAAATATATTTTATATGTTTATTCTTACATGTTTTAATGACTATTTTCCTTTGTTTACTCAAAGGCAACATCCTGCTGAATGTTCTGATTCCACCCAATATGCCGTGCACCCGAACAGGGAAAAACAACGTCCTTATCGTCTGTGTCCCCAACCCCCCCTTGATGAGAAGCAGCCCTCTCTCCCGGTCACCATGCTGATTCGGGTGAAGACGAGCGAGGATGCCGACGAATTGCACAAGATTTTACTGCAGAAAAAGGACGCCTGAGCACGAGGCTGACCAGGCATGTTGCCACGATGCTGCTTCCCTCTACCCCTAAACTTAGTCACATTCTTTCCTCTTCTACTGTGACATTCTCAGAACTTCTAGGTAACTTGAACTTTGTGAGGAAGATTAAGGCCAATAAATCCTTTCAGTGTGTCGAAGCTCTTCTCCCTTCCTAAGAACTAAGCAAAATACATTGGAGTGAAAAGTTTGGGAAGATTTTTTAATGTTGATTCATTGAGTAAAGTAAACCTAAGTGATTCTTAATGGACTGTAATCAGGGTACCAGTTAGCTCTCCAAAGGCTCCCTCAGGCGGCTGTGGGTGCCACTCTGCCTGTCCCGGGAGACCCGATGGCAGTGTCCACAGTGTTCAGAAGACACCCGCTGCTCCCCTCCTGTGGGCTTGTCTGATCCATGACTAGCACTCCTGCCAAATAGCACACCGCCACACTGTGACCGCGCTTGCCCTGTTTCCTTCCGAGCTGAACTGTGGGTACTGGGAATCCGATTTGTTATTAGCCTGTTTTTAGCAGGTGCTGGCCTTTGACCTGGAGCTGCTTGACTGAACCAGGAACTGCCTTTCCCCGGGAAAGGACCTGAGAAGTGGCTTGTGGGGAGCTGCTGGTGTATAGACTGGGTTTTGTAGTTTATTCATGAGGTGCTCTTACTTGCTTACCTCCCTAGTTAACATGGACGGGGGCTGTCAGGAATAATGGATTTTACTAAAAGCACAAATTTGGTAGCGTTTTTATATCATTTCTATACCACAAACAAGCCTTTATTTTAAAAGAAAAAAATGAAATCGTGCTGAAAAGGGTTGTGTGCTCATGGCCATTTGTGCCCTGGTGAGAGCCCTGATGGGCACAGTCTGAATGGAGTCCTCTCAAGAGCCATGCACTCATGAGAAGCTACAGTATGGGAGTAGAAGACAGCTCATTTGGCCTGTAGCTTCAGACAGCAGCATGTGATTTGACGTCTGAAAAAACCATTTTTATTCTTACTTTTTTAAGGGTGAGGTATTATTGAGTATGTGCATTTGGAAGAGAGCCATGGTTCTACACGACGTTCATGTCACTTCAGAGCGGTGAGGTTACTAATACTAGCATGCTCTGAAGAGCAGACATCAGTTAAATTCGAGATTTGATGCCGAGCTGGCCATGGCTCGTGCCTCATCCCAGTGCTGGGAACGCTGAGGCAGGAAGACGATGCGAGTTCACAGCAGCCTGAGCTACACAGTAAGACTCCCCATAAAATAAAGTCTGACTGCCGGAAGTTCACTTTCATTTCTCATAAAACCATGACACTAGGACCAGATCTTGTCTGAAGGCTCAGGGTCAGTAGCCAGGGGCGCACACTTGTGTGCTCAGATAGTAGTAGCACGCACACGTGTCCTGACCTGGGCAGACAGTCACAAAAACTGGATGGCACAGTTGTTTTCTTAAAACTTCAATGCCCGGGTGGGATGAAACCTAATTAACTTTTATTTTTACACGGCTCTTAGTCTCACTATGTAACCCTGGCTAGCCTTGAACTCAGATCCACCTGCCTCTGCCTCCTGAGCCCAGAGTTGCTTCTGCGGTGGGTGACAGCGCTCAGAGCTGAGCATCTGCTGTGTATCTGCAGATGCCTTTTGTGCTTCTTGGGCTGTGGACCTAAGGAGGTGCTGGGTGTTGACTTGCCTTTTAGCATGGAGAATTGGTTCCTGCCAAGCAAGTTGCTGCTTCTGTTATCGCTGGCCCTGGCCTGTTCACATTAGGTTTGCCCAGCATTCCAAAGATGAAATGAGGGGTTTGCATTTCAGAACAGTACTGTGTAACCACATGCCTGCGGGGCTGCCACAGGCTCACAGGCACTTTCAGGAACTTGTCTCTTTGTGGTGGCAGTGCTCTGTGAGCATCTGCCCATGCCTTGAATAGTTACCAAAAGAATAAAAGCAAAAAAGGTCGCGACTGGAGTGCCTTCTAAAGCTCCCCGGCCGATTTTCCTTGTAAATTAGTGTGGCTTTTTTTCTAACATTCCCAGCAAAGTTTGCTGCTAAAGACTATCACTTTTGGAAACGAGAATTACAGGGGAGATATGTGGTGTGACTGTAACTCAGTGTGTCTTGTCTTTATGCTTTAGGGGCTAGCTCAGTGCATCTGACCTGAGTATGGGAGTCACTATGAAGTCTGCGTGTCACAGGGAGGCCCCTGGAGGGCCCTCTGTTCTTCTACTGTGTGTGTAGCTTGTTCCAACCATGGCTTAAACTTCATTTATGTTTTAACACGTTAGAAACTTGCCTGTTGTGTGTTTCATGTGAACTGAGGTGTTTATCTCCAGTTTCAGAATCTAAAGTTGTGTCTTGTATTTGCCTGAGGGAAGTGTGTGTGCTCTGTGGTCAGGGTGCATCGAACAGATGCTAAGCCTGGGCCTTCCCACACTGTATCTCACACTTCACACATTCCCAGCCCTGCCCTGTCCTCCTCAGAGAGCCACACCTCCAGGCTGTGGCTGTGTCAGTGACAGGTCAGACTGTTGGTGGGCTGATTTTTCTGTTTTACCATTTCAGTTCTAAATCCTATTTTTTACATGCTGTGTGCCAAAAAAATAATACCTCCTATGGCATAGAGGGGAAATTCCACCTTGCTGTCAGGGAAAGCCCTTTCCCCTACCTTTTAAAGAAGTCTGTTCTTGCCAGTTTGTTCATTATGTTACTATTTCTGAAGATGAGAAACAGCCCCTTGAGGCTGCAGAGTACCCACGTACACCACTGGAGTGGGATTTTAAGGAAATGACCTGTTCTGTCACTTGTAGATGACGTTGGGAGTTCTTCACGGCATCTTTCTAGCCCCATGCTCTGTACATGGCCACTGAGTGCTCTCTAGAAGCAATCACAAGACTGAGGACTGTCCTTTAACACAGATTTGTAAAGGGCATGTAAGACTTCTTAGCATCACATGGGATAATCTGCTTTCTACTTTGAACAGGAACTTGTTCTCTAAAGCTAAAATACTTGAATTGTCAGGCAGTATAACCTCAGTGTGTGTTAGCTTTTGAATGAGCCTGTAAGGAAGTGTAACAATCCATGAAATGTGAATAAATGGAAAGTTAAAAAAAAACCAGCGTTGAATACTGTTCTGTTCCTGTGATATTCTTGGCAGATCAGTGGGAAAAAGCAGCACATGGTGGTGTGCAGAGCTGTACCTCAAGTGGGGGCTGACCAGCCGACCAACCGTGAGATGTAGGGTGAGAGCCACTTGAAGCTTGGCCCAGGGCTGCCTGCAGCAGATTACAGTTGGGTGGAGCCTTGTTTGGGGCAGTCAGTCCTCCAGCCTCAGACAAATTACAGCTGGGAGAGATTAGCTTTCTCCTACGGAAGAAGTTATTTATACTAAATTCTAGTCCATTCAGTGATGTACTGGAGTTGTGTTCAGATTCTGAAGTTTCCTAAGAAACACTGCATTATCTGAGTTACAAGCTGTTTTCCTGGTTAGGGAAGGCTGTCCACAGGGTTCTGAACTGAGATTCCTAAGTTATAGGTGCTTGCTGAAGCTCAAGATTGTCCCTGAGCCATTAAGGAGACAGACTGATCTGATGTGGACTCCCAGTGTAGCCCTGAGGCTCCCAGTGCCAGAGGTTTGTACAAACTAGAACTGACAGCTTTTGGGGACCCCATCCTAAGCCCAGTGAACTACAACCTCAGTCAAGGCCCAGTCTTTATTTGATATAGTGGTTTTTGTATAGTCACATGACTACTAGCCATTGTATGTGAACAGATGACCCGCTGATCTCCCACCACTGTCTGGCAGGCTCCCTCCCTGTGATTTCCAGATACAGCCATGGAGTAAAGCCTGTTAGCACATTCTAGAAGGAAATGGCAGTGACCACCAGCTTTGCCAGGAACTGTGCCAACCTCTGTCCATGTGGAACCTCACTGTCACTGAACCTGAAGGGGTGTATTGGGTTTACCTTTGAGGATCCCAAGCCCTGACAAACTGGGCTGACATGGTTTGCTGGGGGACCAGGGTCACATGGCCCTTTCCATCACCACCATTGAATCACTCGACTTCATTGGTTTCTGGAATTGGCTTAAGTCTTTTGAGTAAAAGTGTTTATTCAAAATATAATCAAAGTTCACCAGAAGCAATGGTTATTTCAAACTGAGCAACCTAATTGCTTTATTAAAGTCAGATTCCAAAATGAAAGAGCCATCCACAAAGAGGAGAGAAAAATTTTGATGGCCCCTTGGCTTACATGAGGCTGTAGGAGGCAAGTGGCTGACACTGTGAAGAACAGGGACCTTTCTTTTATCGCCCATCCCCCAAACAAACTTCCTTCCTCACATTTTGCAGCCTTCTGTCCCATTAACAAGCACAAATTCCGATGTCTCCAGTTGACATGAGTATATACAGTGAGCTACAGGGACTGCATTATTTTACATCGCTCTCTTCTACATACGTTCTGGAAGGTTTTCCTTTCCAGGGAAACATTTTTTTCCCAGGCTGACACCGGCTCCTTAAAGGTATGTATGAATCAGGATAAAAGACCTGAGCGTAGAACTGCCTTCCCAAAGCAGCTGGAAGGCCAAGCTGCAGCCAGCTTCCAGGACAGAGGCTTCAGGCCACTTGGAAGGGCTACCCAGTGATGTGAATAGCAAGGGGGCATGGTTTCCCTGCTAAGCTAAGGCCTCCTTCCCAGCTCCTTGTAGTTGGAGGTACCAGTTCAGAGAAACCCTCGTGGTCTGGTGTTTCTACGGTGACTATTGATTCCTTACTGTGTCCTCTCAGACTCCGTTTTCTGTCTCTACTGCAGGTCTAACTCCAGTGTATACAGTATATTAGGCCCTATCCTTTGTGACATAAGTCATTTGGCATGTTTTAGAAACCCATATGCACAAAAGGTGGCTCTATTTCCAACCTGTGATGACCACAGGCCCTAGAAAGAGCCAGCCAGATGCTCCACCCGCCATGCTCACCCCACCCCCACCCCCACCTGCTCAGCAGCCCCGTTACAGAGGTGCTCCGAAATAAGGAAGGTCAGATGTCTGCCGGGATCTTTTCTAAATTCCATTTAAGTTCCCAACTTCTATTCCAACCATCTTCCTGCTACTGGGATGGTTTTTAGGGGGTTCTCTTAGAAAAACTTTGAGAGTTTTCAGTCCAAACACTGCCAGGGTGTATTTTCATGGGAGCACAGAACAGAGCCCAAAATGTATCATATGATCAGCTTTGGAAACGCCCGCACTTCCGATTAGGGTGGTCACTATCCCCCTCACAGGGTCTTCACAGGCCAGTGTGTGTGGGATGGCTTCTATCAGCCCCAGTGGATACCGTTTCATATGTTATCAAAGTCAAGGTCATTCCCTTGTTTAGCTGTTTGTATTAACATGAAACATGTATTATTAAAAGAAACAGGTAATGATTGGAGCACTTCAAAGAAGTTTTAAATGTCTCTAAAATGTAAAGCAAAGTCTTTAACATAAAGCCAACAGCCACCAAAAAGCCTGCCTGAGAGGCTTTCTGTTGGATGTAGGTGTTCATGGGAAAGCCACTCATAATTCCCATTCGATGTGTACTGCCTCATGTCGTCGTTGAAATGGTTTTTTGTAGAAATCACAAGTTTTGAAGTAGCAAAAAAACCAAACATTTTTGTAGGTGTAAATTCTCATACAATAATTTTGGAAGAAGACTGTTGTTTGCATCAAAGTTTCCTGACCTACAAAGGAAGGGGCTGAAGTCAAAGGTAAGAAAGAGCTGCCAGGTGCAGCCCAGCTGATGAGAGTACTTGCCCAGTGGCACAAAGCTTTGGGTTTTACTCCTAGCACAGTATAAAACCAGCACGGTGGTAGAAACCTATTAATACCAGTACATGGAGGTGGAAGGAGGTTCATTAGTTCACGTCACCCTCTGCTGTACAGTAAGTTTGAAGCCAACCTGGGCTACAGAAGACCCGTCTCAAAACAACAGACAACCCTATTGACAGCTCATGGCCTGAAATCACCATGGAAATACATCAACAGAACTCCATGGCTTCCTCCACTTGTGGGGCTCTACCTATTACAGAGCTCAGATCTCCACCTCAGCCACAAGCTATCAAGTCACTTAGCTTGTGTGATGTTCTAACAGTGGCCACTGGCTGTTGTCTCAGGGCCTCAGAGAAAGGTTTGGAGGTTCGTGTCTGTCTATTCAGTGAAGGCCTTTTAGGTACATCACTCCTCACCTAGAGGGACAGGGCAGCACTCTGGCTACCTCCCCAGAAGGGCCAATGCAGATGCCCTAAAAGGCTACTTTTGTTCAAGCTCCAGATAGTTACACGTGGTCTCCAGACCCCAGCCCACTCTTCAGGCCCAGCCACATGAGGCGGTGCCTGCCGCGCCAGGTCAGGACTGAAGCACTCGAACCCTGTGCCTGTGCATTCACGTCCCTTTTGAGGGTTATATTTACTTTTTAGGGTGGCCGTGTCCACAGGGACAGTCCTACTGAATGATACAGGGAAGCTGGGTGATGTTAGGATACTCAGATTTTAAAGTGGGAAAGGATGGCCAACGTGGAAAACCATACAGGACCTAAAACTTGATACATCCAGTTTTGGCCAGAAATTTAAAATCACTTATGATGAACACACACACACACACACTGGATCAACTAAATACATGGGCTAGGATGTCTTAATGAAAAAAAAAATTTTTTTTGAAAGAGGATCTCACTATGTAGCCCTGACTGTCCTGGAACTTGCTATGTAGACCAGGCTGCCACCATGCCTAGCTTTTTATTGTTTGCCTGTGTTTTCAATAATAATCCTTGGGGGGGTGGAAAGTGAGCCTGGGCTGGCTCACTGTAGGCAGTCAGGATGCCAGCAAGATCCCAGGAGGCAAGATGGACGCTACCTGAAGAAACGGGAATGTCCCCTCTAAGGGACACAAAGTAAGCAGCACTTTGTTCTTAGTGTCCTGAAGATTGGCACCTGGGTTTCCTCAGAACACAACTGCACTTGAATTCCAGTTGCTCCTTGTCACCCTGTGTTGTGTGAGAACAGACACATTCCCAAGAAAATTAAAGATGGCCCCAGAAGCCAAACTGTCAACCCCAGGAGGATTCTGGGTGCTGTCATTTGTCACTTTGAGACAGGGTCTTGCTAAGTAGCCTAGGCTGTCCAGAAACTCTATCCTCCTGCCTCAGCCCCAGTGCTAGGATTGCACGCATGTGCCATCATGTCCGGCCTTCCGATGTCAGAATTCTAACCCAGTTCTCAGGGTCTCTGAATATGTTTGAAACTCAAAAGTGCCCACAGGAGAAAAGGCAATTGTGACCAAATAAATGTCTGGCTGTGTACTGGGGCCAGCCGTGTGGTTCAAACCATAGGCTGGGGCTTGTGCCAGGCGCCTCCTGCTGCTGGACAGTCTCTCTGGGTGCGTTCCTCTTCTCCAAAGGGAATGGTGGTACTGAGCAGCTATCAGTCTGCTCCGTGTGCCACACAGAGACAAGTTGCATGGACATACTCTGCCTTCCTACAGACTGGGAAGTACTTGTACTCAGTCCAGCCAAGAGTATGGCTGAGTTCTGGTAGAGGGAACCCCCAGAAGAGAAGCCACGGAACTGCAATGAGCCCTGGACTACCTCAGTCTTCCACAGAAGACACACTTGGCTTCATTTCCCTTAAGATAGAAATCCAGTGTTCAGACCACAGAATGGCCAAGTGCCTGAAGTGGCAGGTTCTGTAACCTCCCTAGAAACAACTGTGGGGACAGCATTCACACACCCTACAGGAAAAACGGCATTCTGGCATTCCTACACCAGACAACCACACCCATAAGCCTGAGGTATGCTGGCATTCTGGGACAGGATGTGAATCTGCTTTGATGGTTAGATTAGAATCGGGACCCAGGCTCCAGCACAGTCCCAGTGTCTAAGTGTCTAAGCTTACGCATACTCATCTGTCCCTTTGGAAGGAGTTATTTTAGAGCAGCAGGGGAGGCAAGCTTCCTCGCCACCTAACAGCCATTCCTAAGACCCAGCTGAGCTATGCAGAATGACGGTGAACAAACCCTGACCCAGCCATACACTTGAATCCTGGAGACTTCAGTGAGGTAGGTGGTATCAGCCCCATTTTACAGGTGGGCAAACTGAGGCAGAATGAAATGCAATAGCTCGCTTTTAATAACAACATACAAAATCTGGAGAAAGCCCCAAAGTAGTGCCTACTCCCAGAGACCAAGGAATGGAGCCAGCCAGGAGCCATGCTCCCGTGCCTGCTCTCCAACCCAGAGGGGCTGAACTCTACATACACAGCTGAGTTCTCTGGATCTGGGGCACTAAACCCAGCAGCAACAGGAGGCCCAGCTTCCAGTTGATTCCAGTTGGGTAGAGGAGGCCTCAGAGCCCGCTGCCAGGGTGAGGCCTGGGCTGATGAACCACATGGCCACTTGCACCCACCGAGGACAATGCAGACTCATGAGAAGCCTGGCCTCTCTGCCTAGGGAGCCAGGCTGAAGACAAGGCCAGCATGCTGACCAAAGCACGGGGCAAAGGGGACAGCACCAGCCTGGCTCTAAGCTCTGGCCCCTGGGTGGTTCTGCCTACAACCTTCCCGGGAGGAATCCACCCCGTCCCCATCAGACAGTCCTCAGCAGAAGTACCCTCCCTTTCCTTCAGAACCGAATTCTGCGTCCCTCCGGAGAGCCGAGACCGACGTAGGCCGTCTCAGGTCGGAGGTGTGTGTGTTGGCGGTGTTCTTTGGATGGAAGCAAAGGCCATTCTGGGGGATCGGGGCCTGTCTGCCCAGCTGGAGGTTGAGACCCATTCTGGAGCTGGGCATAGGGCGAGGTATTCCCAGCCGAAAACAGCTCATGTCCCCTGACCCCCAGCTGGGACCCACTGTGACAAGAACTATGGGAGAACGAGTTGGGACCAACTCGAGCTGAAGTTCGTCAGTACTGCATTACAAAATCTTCAACTGGCTTTGTGTAGGATGCGTGGACAGCGGCCTGGCACAGAGCCCCAGCAGGGGTACGGGAGCCGAGGTCGAGAGGTCTAAGAACATTCTGGAAGCTGGCAGCCCCTCACGCCCTCTATGATCTCTTGGCGTCTCTGGCCCTCTTTGGGAGCAGAAGGCTCTCAGAGATAGGCCGAGGGGGCTGAGGGCGGGCACAGGGTGGGAGCAGAGCCAGCGAGGGACGAGGACGAGGCACTTCAGTTTGGGCTGGTGTTCATGGAGTCGGCCCTGGCCCCAGGAGTTGAGTGGCCCTGCCTGGCTGTAGCTCCCGTGCTGGCTTGTCACAGAAGACCCCGGTTGGCGGTGACAGGTAGGCACTTGGCAGCATTCCCAGGACCAGGCAGGGCCGGGGCTCCGTGCAGGCTCCACACACACTAGGTCATCAAGATGGGTTTCTGCCGTACTTCCAGGATGTCTAGGGTGACAGGAGGGAGGCAGGTAGGGTGAGGGCACTCTTGGGAGGAGCCACAGCTATCACACACGCACGCACACTTCTGATAGGACCTCACAGGATGCAGACACCATCACCACCCTACCCTCCCATGCCAGCAATGGAGAAGCACAGGTGCAGAGGCCAAGAAAAACAAGAGCCCCACAGAGACTCCAGAGGCAACACCCAACTGTGACCACTCAGGCCAGTGAGGACCACAGGGTTGCATGTGGAGGGAAGCCACTGGCCATGGAAACTGCATCCTGCTGATACCTGAGCGGGGCGGCTCTGCAGGGCTCTGCTCTTGTGTACCTGTTAAGATCCGATGCAGCGGCAAAGTGACATATGTCAAGTGTGCATAGAGAAGGAAGTTCCCATCAGCTCTGTTTAGCTTCAGCCAGGACCCGACCAGGGACCGGCCTGTGCCAGACAGGGACCGAGACCGCAGGTTGGTGGCATTGTGCAGGTCAGCTGAAAAGGAGAGGAGAGGGTCAGTACCCCAGCGTGGGCCAGGGAGCATGGGAGGTGGCAACAAGACATCAGAACTCCTCTAGACTGAGGCCATGCTCACAGATGTTCCTCACCAGTGCCCACACCCCCAGAGCCCTGCTTCCAGGCCCTTAAACCTCCTGTCTGCCAGGGCCCACCTCTACTGGGCCTGGCCGGAAAGCACTCAGAGTTCACCCCAGGGAAGCCTTCCCTCCCCCGTCCACTCAGCACGCACATGGAACTGGCATGTACAGGCTCGTGCTGAGGATGGTGAGGGATGCTGGACATTCCAAGAAACTCCCAACTCAGTTCTGAGGGCCACCCCTGATCCCCAAACCCCACTCTCCACAGGACTGACAGAGGGGCCAGTTTGCCCACCAACCCCGTTTCCCTGGTCCAAGACTAAGGAGTCCTGTCCCACAGCTGCACAACTCACTGGGAAGGAAGGTGAGTGGGTGGAAGCAAGGTGGGGTGGGCCCAGCGAAGCATCTGTGAGCCTGGTGACTCATGGGAGACCAGGAGACAGAGGCAACAGAGAAGCTGTGAGGTTTACCCAGGACAGAAAGTTCTAGAATGAGCAAAGCTGGCCCAAGAAGCAGAAGAGGAAGAACAGAGCCCCTGAACATGAGGTGGGTGGACAGCCTGAGAGCAGAACTCCCAGAGGCAGGCCCCTGCCCCATCCACACACAGCTTTGCTGCTGCCCTGGGGCCAGCACTCGACACCTGGTGTGTGTGGCTCTCTAGTGCGTGGGGTGAGAGAGTGACCACGCGGACCAGTGACCATGCGGATGAGTGACCACGCGACGGTGAATGTAAGCCAGAGCATGGGCCATTCCTCTGCAGGAGCAGGAGCACAAAGGGGAAGGCCAGCACCTCCACCGTCGTCCTCCCGGAAGAACTCCTCGCTGTCGTTGGCGGAGTGTGATTTCTTCATCTCTGCGATGCGGTTCCGGGGCACCTTCCTCTTGAGGGATGGGGAGAAGAAGGCAGGCCGGTTGTTTCGCTCTGGGGTGGGCGGGGTGACTAAAGGAGGTCACCTGGGAACAAAAAGCCCAAGTCACAAGAGCAGCAGGGACAGACTCTGCCATGAGGCCCCAGTGCCACTTGGATCCCGCCTACAGAGCCAGCCCAAGCAGGGGCTGGTTATAGTTGCTGACCCTGGCCTGAGGGTCAGCTGTCCTGGCTGAGGGGACGCCGGGCACTGGAGGCTAGCCACACACCCAGCAGCCAGTCCCGCCTAAGGAGGGAGCAGGCTGCCAACAAACCTGACACAGAGGACCCTCTTCCACATCTCAGCATAAAAGAGGGGCTGTTCAAATGCCAGGTGACAGCTGTGGGTGTGGCTTAGGATGGCCATGCCCCCACAGCAGCCCATGATGCCTATCTGACATCTGAGCAGAGAGGGCACACAAACGGGAGCCTTGACTAAGCCTAAAAGCCTAAAGCCACCGGACGACACCCCAGGCCAACCCCTGGGCCCTTCCCTCTTGTGCCCACTCCCTTTCACAAGTGCCCAGGTTAGGCCGCTCTCTGCCCGTCTCTCTCCTCCCTTCCTAGCACATTCAGTCCCGGCCACCAACAATCTCCACACTCACTGAAGGGTGAGCCAGGCACAGACAGGCACAAGACATAGGTCCCTTGCCCTCAAGGAACTTACAGTCTGCTGGGGGTGACAGACTCAAGTGACAACCACAGAATGCATGCTGGTCACTGAGACAGAAAGGGAAGCACAGGACATGGAAGCACATTGGAAGAAGGGACAGACAGCCTGTGAAATCAGAGCAGGCTTCCTGGAGGAGGTTGCCGCTTGAGCTGGGTCTTGAAGGACGAGTAGGAGTTCGCCAGGTGAAGAAGGGGGGGAAGGGCGTTCCAGGCATAGGGAACTTGGCCCCTCCCCTCCCTCCTCCCCATGCAAACAAGAATCAGAGCAGCAAGATGAGCTGAGACCGAGACTTCGGGGCCCCATCGGCCTCCCCGTCATAGCTCCGACATCCACCAAAGTCCCGGGGGCTGCTGGGCTCCAGACGGTCCTCCCTCAAGTCAGGGAAGTTTTCAAAGATAAAAAAAACAAATACCAGAAACCACAATACACACAGTCTGCATTTCTTGTACACTGGTTACAAGTGACCCCTGAGGACAAGACAAGCAACAGTGCATACACGGGCCATGGGCGTGGGTCCTGTGTGACCTCACAACTCCAGGGTTCCACAACCTCTCTGACGTGAAGGGTATGGTTAGGGCCATCCCATCCCCTCGGCCATTCCCACTTGGCGGATGAGGAAAACTGAGGTGTGGGTGAGTGAGTCTAGCGACTCATCTGTGGGCACTCAGCAGACAGCACCCAAGTAGTGTCAGCCCGAGCCATATCTGCATGCACACTTCGTCATCCAAGTCATCCAAGTGCCATACAGAACTGGGCACAATCTGGCTGTCACCTGGGAGCTCCGAATCCCAGCTACCTCCATTCCAAAAGCAGGAGAGCCCTTCCTGAAGTGCCGGCACTTTACAAAACCCCGAAACTTCTTGGCTTTGTTTGGCTTATAAAACACACTAACTGTAAATGATTCCAAAAGAAAGAAAGGGAGGCGCCCAGGAGCTAACACAAGCAACAGCCAGTCAGGCATCATCCACGTTGAGTCACTTCTCATCAGACGCAGAAGGAACCACCGTGGCTGCCACTTGGGACACCTCAGAGGCCAAGCCCTGTGCGTGCGTGGCATTAAGTCGTGAGCGGTGCGCCGGAGCCCCCACACTGCAGGGAGCAGGTTCATGCTTCACTTCTCAACGAGAAACAGAAGCTTAGAGAGAAAGAGACTCGTCCAAGGTGGACACCTGAGCAGCAGAGCCCGGAATGCGGCTGGCCAGTCTCTGGGACAAGGGCTGACTGATTCACAGACCACTCTGCATGGCATCTGAACACTGACCCCACGGGCAGAGCCCTTCTCATGCCTGAGCCTGGAGTCTGTCCATGGCCACTGACCTCGGCTCCCCACCAGGCAATGAGAGAGCTCAGAGAAAGCAAAGCTTGTGGTTCTATGCTGGGCCCTCAGAGCTGCAGCAGGAGCAGCATCCGTCCACATGCCCTTGGGAGGCTGCTAACAGACAGGATGCCCTAGACAAATGAGCAGGCCCAAAGCCAGTCATGTGCTTGCTGTTGGCCATGTGTGACAACATGGGGGTCAGCTTTTCCTCGTCCCTATCTGGCTTACGTGGCCACAACTGCCCAGCAGGTCCATGCAGGCAGGCACCAGGCCCAGATCTTAGTCAATTTCTTCTGCTCTCAGGCCTTAAGACTCGGCCCCAGGCAGCAGCAGCTCAGGGAATCAGGCATGGTTGGGTGTAAACTTGCCAGGTGTCCTCAAACAAGGCACCCCCTCTCTGATCCTCAGCCTCCACATCAGCAGTGGAGGTCAGCCAGCTAGATCTCCCTCACTTGGGGTCTGTGGGGTGAGGGAGCCACAGGAAGTGAACCCAAGGGACAGGAGGCTCTCCCCCGGCTGTGCAGCCCTTACCCGCTCATGCATGGGCGAAGCTGGGCTTGAATCTTCGGTCCCACAGGGGGATGTGTCACCAGTAGACACTCGGCTAACTGCCATCTCTGCATGGCCTTTGCCCTGAGGCCCCTTCATTCGCACAAACTCCATGTTGTTGTACTTGTAGAAGCCAAATGACATCTTCTGGGCCATGCGAGCAGCCACACTAACCTATGGCAGGTAGGACATGGCCTCAGTCAAAACCGTGAGACTGACTTCACAGGCCCTCTCTCTCAAGACACAGTATTACCATCTCTGAGGCCATCTTGAGGAGTCTAAGCCACAGGGAACCCAGTGAGTCCAACACGCAGTCCAGTATGGCATGCGTTCCAGATCCCTGGCCAAGACTGTCTCACTGCCCTGAACATGCATGCTACAGGCCAGGGCCTTAACAACAGGCTGCTGCTCCACCTCAGACTAGACAGCACCAGCTGGAGGAGTGGCCAGAGTACCACGATTCCTTCTGCAGCTGATTAATCAATGATTAGTTTGCGGAGTGTCTCCAGTACTAGGCCACAGACAGCAAGGGGCTGCTGGTAAAGGAGAGCCAGTGTGCCACTGGCTGGCACCTCACAGGGATATAGGAGGAAGGAGGAATCCCCACCTGAACCTCAGATGGACACAGGTGTTCTGGGATGAAAGAGAGAACGTGAGAGAGGCTGTGGGCCCCCAGGAGTGGCTGCAGGAGTAGCAGGTTCCCTGATGTGGGACCGTCTCATCAATGGAGGCCTGGGGGAGGACTCGGCCTCATCAATGGAGGCCTGGGGGAGGACTCGGCCTCATCAATAGAGGCCTGGGGGAGGACTCGGCCTCATCAATGGAGGCCTGGGGGAGGACGCACGGCCCTAGGTGGCCCTGCACTCACGCGGTTGTCATACACCTTCTTGAGCGCCTCATAGCGGATGGAGCCCTGAAAGATGACACCCTGGAACGTGTTGGTCTTGTCACTGGCCACCAGCTCAACGCAGACCATTCTCCTTCCCCACTGTCATGTCACTGAACACCTGAGGGCAAGGACGAAGAGATGGAGATGTCAAACATCAAATGTCAGTGCTACCACCCAAACCCCACGCTGACCTGGCTGAGGGGAGGGCACTAATCACCGAGTGTGGGGCAACCTGTAATCCTGGTGCTAGAGAGGCCAAGGCAGAAGGATCAGGATGTTGAGGTCAGCCTAAGGTAGCTACGGTTAAGAGTCTCAAGACAGAGAGCTGGAAGAAAAAGAGGAGGAAGAGATCGGGGAGGAGATAGAAGGACAAAGAGAAAGGGGACCACAAAGAGATGAGGACACGGAGAAGAGGTCAGGCACCGGCACACAGTCACCCACTGTCCACCACCCACCGTCACCCTTGCGACAGGTAGGAACAGCCTTATGGTGGGGTGGGGCGTGCAGTAGCCAGGACCTAGGACTGGAGGAAGAGACGCTGCCCTACACTGAGCCCCTGGCTAGACCCTCATCTGACTTCCTAATGTCATTCAAGCTACAAGGACTATGGGGACACTTGGGGAGCTCCTTCATCACAGTCCCAGTCAAGCCCACCTTGCTCTGACTTAGCTGTCCAAAACTAATATGACTGCCTTCCTGGGATAACACCAACTGGACACAGGCATGTGACTACATCCTGCCGCCTTTCTGAGCTGTGTTCCAGTATCTGACACCCAGGTGTGAGCTTCAAGGTGAGAGACTCAGAGTAACAAATGTGCAGTGTGAGCCCCCGGGGGACCACCTCACTTACTGAGCCTCAGGTATTTCCAGATACCATACCTGTGGGGGCCCTGAAAACCATGCCTGCCCACCTTCATGGGACTTCCAAGAACAATGGCTATCTCTGGGCAAGCACCAGGATCCCCAACATGCATACATACCTATAAACACACCACACACACATATCACATACACCACACACACATCACATATACACCACATACATATATCCCATACATACACACACCACACCACACACACACACATACACACACACCAATATACTCATATCACATACACCACACATACATACACATACATCACATACACAAAACACGCACACACACCACATCAGCCTTGGCTGAGAAGCAGAGCAGGAAGAGGATGACACCGACCCCACCCTCTCCTGGCATCAGGGAATTAATCACTCCCACTCACTAGTCTTCAGGTCATCAACTCTGACACCTAAGTAGGTCATGAGGTCCTGACACTGTACAGATGAGCAAACCTAGGCTTAGAGCAAACACACGCTTGTCTATGTCAATCACTGAAGCGGGGAGCCCTGCTGGCTGTCCCTGCTCCTGATGCCCATGTCTCCCGGGAGGCTTTACAGGTCCTTAGTCTGGCACCCCAAGAGGAGAGGAAGGGACGAGCGGCCTGTGGTGAGCACTTACCTCCTCAAAGCTGTCAATCATGAAGAAGATGTTGGGGTAGCTCATCTTGGACTCTTCTCCTTTGCTGTCCATGGGGTGTTTGCTGGGGGAGGCAAACACTTGCTAAAAGAAAGCAGACAGAAGGGTTGAGAAGCTGGCCTGGATGGAGGCCTAGAGCTACCACAGAAACGGGCCAGGGGCCCTCATTGCTCAGTCAGTCCAAAACCAGGAATATGCTCTACAGGAGCCATGAGGGGAGCCGGGTGCACACACAGAACCAAAATCCTTAGAGTCAACCCTCACTTTGGGGTGGGAAAGTAAGATGTCTTTATAGATCAGGTAGCAGGTCGCTAGAGCATCTGGACCACCGGCCGGCAGGAGGTAGGGGCTCACCTGGGATTTCTTCCTATGGATGTGGATGTCACCCCCGTCGGCACGCGTGCACACAGCACAGGTCACCATGTAGTCCAGCTGGAAGAAAATGCTGTCAGTCGGGGGCAGAGGGGGATTGCCGTCTCCCGGTCCCATGTGCATCCCTCATCACCCATGTCATACCTTCTGCAGGATGAGGTTCAGGCAGACGCTCTCCTCCCAGTCGATGTCAGGGTCTCCCAGGCCTGGAAGCTTCTTAGAGTCTCTCCGGTACACTTCTACCTCCACCTCAGGCTCAGCCTCAGCCTGTGGCACAGGACATGAGTGAGACTCTAGGGGCCTCCTGCTCCCTGATCACTGCACTAGGCTGGTGGTAACACACAAAGACACCCCTCCATCCTAGAACCACTGTCTCTCTTTTCCTTGGAACCCTAGTTGTCTAACCTGTAGTTGTGAAAATTAAGACCATATTTCCCAAGTTCCCAATGACAGTCATGTCTGCTGGGCTCACAGTTAGCAGGAGAGGCTAGTCTACATGTCTTACAAATGATTAACCTTTTATCTGCAAGGAAGGCACCATTAATCCCTTTGTAACTGATGAGGATCAAACAAGCTACAAACCACATACTACTCGCTCATCAAAGAGAGACCAGAGCCCCATCTACCCCTACTCCAGGCAGGACTGGCATTAAGAAATCAGAAGCAGCCTGTCCTGTAGGGGTCCTGAGCCCAGGGTCCTAACTAGGCCCAGGAGGGATCCTGCAGGTTCCACTCCAAGAGGCAACAGTCACCTCCTGCTGGGCATCTGGGGCCACCTGCAGGGACATGGACCTGTGTGTGTATGTGTGTGTGTGTGTGTGTGTGTGTGTGTACCTAAGGAAGAGCTGGGATCCACACAGAGGTGCCTCAGCGACAGGGGTGGGACTCCTACCCTCCATTGTCTGTTTCTGTGGGAGTCACCCAAACTCAGTTGGGAGCCACCACCCCTGCGATGCTGCCTTGGTCACACTCCACTTCTCCAATTGGTTGCTCTGCACTTAACACTCATCTTGTTTACTCCCGCAGGAGAGCTCGCTCACACAGGAGAGCTCGCACAGGCTGGTGCTCATCTGCTCCTGGCTCAATGCAGGGTGGGGATTGCCTAGGCACAACTGCAGCCTGTGGTAGGTAGATCAGCGGGCAGCGGCATAGGTGGCTTCATGTAGCACCAAAATATGCAGGGAACTGCTCAGACACCCACACACAGGTGTGCAGGTGGGTGGCGTGTACACTCAGAAACAGCACATAGCAGCCAGACTGACAAAGCACAGCCGCCTAGGTCAACAGGCACCGTCCCAAATAAATGACTGAAACGCAGTCGGAAGACACACTGCAGCTCTGCACGTTGGCTCAGACGGGGATGACCCACCTGATGCTACAGGCCAAGGCCCCTTGACCACACTGGTCAGGCTGGGTCTCTGGGTCTGAGGACTGGTGACCCCAATACTCAAACAGACAAAAGGCCATCAACCTGGGCAGTTTTGCATGTATATCATAATCAAGAAAAACTACCAGCTGAGTGTGGTGGCCCACACCTTTAATTCTAGGACTCAGGAGGCAGAGGCAGTGAGATCTCTGAATTTGAGACCAGTCTGGTCTACTTGGAGTTCCAGGATAGTCAGGGCTATGCAGTGAGACTCTGACTCATACACAAAAGAAAGCTACCAGAGAAGAAAACACGAGACTAGATGGTGTGGGACCAGCAAAGGACCCTCACGGCTCCTGAGCTTGGGTTTTCCAAGTGGGTTTGGTGCAATCTGTACCCTAGGACTGCTGAAGTTGTCAATAGGAGGCCACCAGCATAGACGAGGACACAAACTGATGCCAGTGTCCACACCGACAAAGACAAAATGGGCTTCTGAGAACAGGGAGTGTTTTTGTCCAGGGGTGGCATGAGGAGACAGTGCAGAGAATCCAGGGCACACTGGTGAAACCAGGTCTGGATGCCCAAGGTGATCCTGGAGCAGGGGAACTCCAGCACTCCATGCCCACCCACACTGCAGTTCTGGCTTTGCCCACCCACCCTCTTCTGCTAGGCAAGGAGCCTAGTAGGTTGCCATGACAACCAGTACTAGCAGGAAGGGAAAGGGTAGGAGGCGGTCTGTGCTGCAGAACACTCCTAGTGCACAGACACTACAGTCCACATCTCAACAGCCCTGGGATCTTGATTCTTGGTGGGTTGGGGTTCTTGGCTGTACCTCCACTCTGCCGCTTCAGGCGGTGCTATAGACTGCGAGGCTGGAAAATATGTCCAGTATGGGTGGGCGTGAGCTTTGCCTGATCCCAAGCCTGACTCTCCAAGTCTTGTACCAGATATCATCCAGTCATCCCCCCCAACCTGGAATCCATTCAGAAGTGCAGGAGGCCAACCAGCCATAAATAGGATGTGTGGGGGGTGGAGAGAGGAGGAGTCCCCACTTCCCAACATCTATGCAAAGCCATCTGAGCAGAAAGACTAGTTATTCTTGGTCTCAGTCCATTGATGCTTGATGACTTTTCTTTCTCCCTGCACATATCACTCCGAGGTCACGGTGCTCTGCTGGCACTGTCACAAACTGTCACTCACTCAAGTTATAGCACATCCTGGGTCAAATGAGCCAGGTGTCCCTCCCCACCATGCAAGTCCTATACCCGTTCCAAGGTATATCTTCAGCGCAGCTGTCCTACAATCCTGTATACAGATGCTGCCTCTTTCATCGTCCCCACTATATGATGCTGTTTGTCTGCCCAGTAAGGACTTCCCAAAGACAGTGTCCAGCCTGAGTCACATCTGTGTCAGTGCTGGGGAAAGAGCCATTTCCATGTGGCTGTTACCTGATGCTCCTGTTAGGTTCAGGCTGGCTCTACTGACCTCAACACCCACTAAATATTCACAAGTGCCTCAACACAGCCCCAGGGCCCTCCTGCTGTACTCCTTCAGCTCAGGCCCAGGCTGCATCTCCCAAGGAGTGCTCCTGCAGCACTTCTCTTCCACCCAAATGATATCTATCATCTATGCATCTCATGTTCCTCTCCAGCCAGCCACACAGCACACACAAGCCTGTCCCCCACATCCCGATCTCTCCCACATCTGCCATGCAGGATTCACCCTAAAGACAGTGACTCACATGAGCCTGTCCTGAGACTGACAGGATGGAGCCTCTGGAGCCAGAGGTGAGGTCCACAGTCCTGCTGCTCCGGGGGCCTTCACCCTGAGTTAAACGTCACGTGAAAGCAGTGGCCATGCCCAGGGTGCACTGGTGCTACCTCACCAGCACACAGAGGCTCCCTAGCACCTATCCCTTCCTGCCTCTGGTCACATCCACCCCAAACATCCCAGCCTCCATGTATCTAACAGGGGGCTCAGCCCCCACAGAGCATCTGTTCCAAGTCTCAGAGATGTCTGGGTCTGGGCCACAGTCATAATACTGATCAAGGAGAGTAGCTGGACTGGAACTGCATATCAGGGTGTAGGAGGCAGGACTGAGGAGTCCAAGGCTAGCCTCCCTCTTGAGAAGGTTCCTGCCTCTCATTGGTGCCACTAGCAAGAGCTGCCAGATGGACCCACCAATCAGGTCTCAGTTTTAGCTCTTCCACAGAGCATCTCCTGCTCTGCCCACCTGCCTGTCACTCCTGGGCCCTAGTACAGCATCACCCGCCTCTCCAGGTCCCATACGCCTCTGGCTCTTCTCCCTGGCCAGTGGTTCATGGGCTCCTGCTGGCCCCTCCTACGTTTAGCTTGGCAAACAAAGCGTTAAAGGCCTCCTTTGCAGCAAGCATCCAGGTGTGTCTACTCACAACAAATGTATTCTGTAGACATGCAGCTGTGTGGCAGGAAAGGGCTCCCAGGACTCATGTGTGTGAGCCATAACTAAGAAGCCTTGGAGCCAGGGTCTCGGGCTCTGGGGAGCATAGAAACAGACAGGCTGTAAGTCCTAGACGTGTCTCACAGCTGAGCACTCTTTGTCCTTTAAGGCAAACAAAGTATCCCCATGTTTAACATGTGGACCACTTAAACATTCTATATGCCACTAAAAATTCTGAAAAGAGAACACATGCAAAAATCTGTCTCAAGAATTCCACACACAACCACATGAAGCGCCCTGGGTGATTCGCTTCACCTCTCAGTCCCTTTCCTCATCTGTCTAGCTGCCCGGTTGCTGGGAGTTCAGGAGACCAAGAAGAGGCCTGAGCGATTCCCTAGTTTATAGTAAAAGCCAGAGAAGGCAGTCATCGCCAGCATCACCAGTCCTACCATCCCGCCACGTCCCTGCCCACTCTGGGGAGTGCCCTGGACTTGGGGCTCAAAGCCCTGACCCTCCATTCACTCACTCGCTGTAAGAGGCTGGCCACATCAGGGGAGCCTGGAGCTTCCGTTTCCTCAAAGCCACAACCGCTGCCTTTTGGGGTCATGGCAAAGACAAACGGGCTGGCTGCTCAGCTATGGTTTCCCCAAGCAGCTTGAATGCTGCAGGAGGGAAGGAGGTCTCGCAGGAGGTTCAGGGCACAGGTGTGGTACGGGATTGTGGGGGAGGGGAGACGGGAAGAGGGGTTACCCACCTTCCTCCCATCGACAGTGCTCTCACTGGCTGGGTAGGCTCGCTTCCTGCGCACGTAGAAAAGCATGTCATCCTGCCGGGGAGCCAGCTTCTCCATGAAGTAGGTAGAGAACATCCACGTCCAGAAGACGATGCGGTCATCCTTGAAGCAACCTACAGGAGGGGGCCAGAGGAGTGAGAAGGGGCCCTGTTGGCCCTGGCTCTGACCTTGGCCAAGCCTGGTCCTCCCCTCCTGCATTTCTGGTCAGAGATCTGACAGGACTGGGAGGTGCTGCCCCTTCTCCCTTGGTGCCTCCCACCCCCACCCATGAGCATCACAGAGGCTGGGGATGCCTCCCCGGAGTAGGACTCCACCCAGCGGCAGCCGAGAGTCAGGGCTACCGGTCCCCCCACCCCCCCCACTGCCGAGCTGACTTCATCCAGGGGATGAATCAGCGGCTCTTGGGGAAAAGGAAACTCTAGGTGCTGTGAGGACGTCACTGGCTGGCCGGCTAGGCTGCAAGGAGAAAGGCTTTGCCGGGGAACTCTTCACCACAGACGTCCCTAGCCCTCCCCCTCAGGCTGCGGCAATCCCAAGGGTTCCCGACTTAAAGGGCCAGCAAACGATCTCAGCTGCGGGCAGGAAGGCCCTGAGAGGATGCCAGATTGATTCCCATTTGATTACTTCAGACTTTTTATTTAAAATGGTATTTCTGCATGATAAATGAAATGTGAATTCATTTTCTGTACCAGAAAGAAGGGGAAAAAACCCACTAGTTTTGGTAAGAAAAATCTGGTTTCCTCTTCAGAGGACAGGTGGCTAAGCTCCTGAGGCCTGTAGGCTCCTGTAGGCTCCCTTCAGCTACAGGAAGATGAATGGCTCCCAGCTGGAATAGCCAGTGCCTGGCACAGTGCAGGTCGGCAAACATGGACTTCCTCCCTTCCCCTCCCATCTGTCTAGATCAGTGGTTCTTAACCTGTGGGTCACAGCCCTTTGGGGGCTGAACAACCTTTTCCCAGGAGTCTCCTAAGACCATTGGAAAACACACATATTTACATCATGATTTATAACAGTAGCAAATTACAGTTATGAAGTAGAAACAAGAATAATATGGTTGGCGTCAGCACAGCATGAGGTGTTAAAGGGTAGCAGCGTTAGAAGACTGAGAACCCCTGCCCTGGATGGACCATCACCCGTGCTGCTCAACTCCTTAAACTCCCAAGTTTCCTTCTTTCTCCATTTCCCAGGACCATAGAGACTTAGTCCTAGTGCCTTGCTTCTGAAGGGAAGATCTACCTTGTACGACACCCTCCACCATCATCAGAGGTAGTCAGTGGCCAGACCAGGGGCTGATGGCAAGCAGAAGGTGCCAGCCACACCACAGAGCCTCTGCCCTCTGACAGCAGTGTGTGGTCCACCCACTCCTGCCCAGCGGGACACATGATCAGTAGGAGGGGTCAGAGTCAGGATGAGGGTCAGTACACCTTGCCAGCCTCCAGTGAAGGTGGGGGCAGGCTCACAGCACAGAGGAGGCATATCCACTGGCACTGGAAAGTCCTGCCTCCCTTTGGCATCCCACAATGTCCAACTATGTACACACTGTGAGATGAAGCAAAAACTTATCTGGCCTGACAAGCAGGGACCTGTGACTTTAATCCTGGCCATGTCATAGCCATGCAGTTCACAAGTGTCAGTTACAGAGGAAAGCACTGCCCTTCCGCTTGAATATATAACACTGTGGGACTTGGGTGCTGAGACTTAAGACTAGACACTTGCTGAGTGTGAGCAAGGTCAGGGACTCCATCCCCAGGACCACAAAGGGCCACCTGGAAGTGGCTTCTAGGGCATCCAGCCAATTCAAACCATCAACAAAACAATGGCAAAGACCTTAACTACAAATGAGTTAGGCAAAGAACCGTGCAGACTGTTACAGTAAATCCTGTCACTCAAATGTCCCCACCTCATTTCACAGAACAGGCTCATGGATGTGCCCAAGGTCCCAGAGCTGGAGCCTCATCTGCCAGATGGCCACACTCAGGCCTTGGAAACCCCGTGCTTAACAACTTGTTTGAAAGGAACCAGCCACAGATGCCCAGTGGGCAGGCTGCTGGCAGGTCCAGGACACCAGCAGCAGAAGCTGGGAAGGCCTTTATTCAGGGAAGGGCCTGGGGGGGCCAGGCAGGTCCCATCATCCCTATTCCACATACTCCAACAGAGGAGCTGAAGCAATGGCTCTTCAGAGGACTGGGGTGTGACCCACAAGAATCAGCTAACCATCACCTATAAATCCAACTCCAGGGGACCCAGCGCCCTCTTCTGACCTCTGTGGGCACCTGCATTCCCATGCACAAAACACACACACACACAATTGAAAATCATGAAGCAAATCTTTAAACCTAACCCTTATTTATGACGTCGAGTCCCTGGGTTCCTTCTTTCTACCCTTCTGTATTACTCATCTTTTTCTTAACATTTGTTTATTTGTGTGCATGTATATGAACATGTGTCTATCATGCTGTGGTGCGTGTGTGGGATTCAGCTCTCTTCTTTCACTGTGTGGGCTCTGGGGGTGGGGAGGGAACCATTCAGGCCATCAGGCTTTGACAGCAAGTGTCCGACTCGCTCAGTACATCTCCCCACCCTACTTGTCTCTCTAATCAGGAATCCTCCTATCTCGCCTCTCAAGTGCTGGGGATTAGAAATGTGAGCAAGTACGCCCGGCCTAAATGGCATTTTAATTTTATTCTGTGTTTAGATGTTTCACCTGCATGTATGCCTGGATACCACATGTGTGCCTGGTGCCCAGGGAAGCCAGAGAGGATATCAGATCCCTTGAACTAAAGTTATAGCCATCTCTGAGCCACCACATGGGTTCTGGGAATTGAACTCGGGTCCTCTGTAAGCTCTGCTTGTGTTCTTACTGGTTGAACCATTTCTCCAGTCTCCTGAATGGTATTTTTAAAGGAACAAATCTGCCTTCTTAGAAATGTCAGATGCTTATAAAGCTGTCTTGACTCAGTCCTGTTTGCCTACATTCAACTAGCAAATGAGGTGACTATCTGTCACAGAGAAGATAGTAGACACATGTTCACAGGGGGCTTTCCTAAAAGCCACAGAGTGGAAGCCAGGAAAGTACACATCACACAGCCAAGCCAGCCAATGACTTACAACCCCCCATAGCACCAGAGGCATCGGAAGGAATCAGAATTACCATGTACACAAGTCAGGCTCACAAGACTAAATTCTGTGTGATTAAATTCACATGGCATTTCAGAAAAAGAAAAGAAAAAAAAAAAAAACAAATGAAGAAAAGCAGATGACACTGGTGTGACCATGACACATGTGACCCCAGAACTCCAGAGTTCAAGGCCATCTGGCTTATAAGAGACCTCACTTCATCTCAACAAACAAACAAACAAAACACAGAGGTGGTTGTCTTAAAAGCACCAGGGCTGGACAGATGCTCAGCAGGTACATCTGGCTGCTCTTGCAGAGGACCTGGATTCAGTTCCCATTCCAAGGGATCTAGTGCCCACCATGGGGATCCAGCCTCTTTGGGCACTGCACACGCATGGTGCACTTATATGCATGCAGGCAGAATACTTGTACAGGAAAAAAAAGATGAGTAAACCTAAAAATAACAAAGCAAAACAAAAAGAGTAACAAGAATAGACTGGGCTCTGTGCTGCTAATGAGAACAAATCATCGAACAGCTTTCAGGAGGCTGGGACAATTCTGCAATTATTGGCACTTGCCAATAATTAGGTGAATTACAGTATGTCTACTACACCAAATGTCTGTTGACTACCTGATTATTAGTTTACTCAGAATTCTAGAACCAAACCCAGGGGCCTCATTTGTGCTAAGCAAGCATTCTATTTCTTACCCACATCCACAGTCACGCCACCTTGTAAAGGCTGTGAAGGCTACAAACAGACACAGGAACGTGGGCCATGCAGTCCTGGGTAAAAAGACCAAACTGTTGTAGTCATGCTGACTGCACCACAAACCACAGGGAAGCAGGAGAAGCAGAGACAAAACAGCGGGGCAGCTGACCTTCACAGGCCACTGGTCACCCCTGGCCAGCGCTGGCCTGCCTCTCTGCCTGTCTTCCTTCTCCACAAACTGGCTTTTGCCATAAATCTATGGCTTGGTGTCACAAGCATGGTAGGCATGCAGGGAGAGGGAGAGAGCCCTCTTTCCAGAGAAGGACAGACAGACACAGAGATGTTTTCCATGCCTACAGCTGGGCATGACAGATCCGGCATAGAATTTCTAACTCCTGGGGACATAGAACAATGCAGGCGTTGAAATCCTACAACATGGATCCTTCTCCCGACTGTCCCCCACACAGACTGTTCCTGTAACCTCCCACGTTCCCAGAACCATGGTGAGGTCTGAGGTAAAATTCCTTACTAGGCTGTGGTGCTCCTCCCTCTACATGGGGCAAGTGAAGAACTTGGATGCAGATGTGCTGCGTGCCTCTCTGGACAGCCAGAATGAAGTCACTGGGTCACAGCCTCACAGTATCCTTTGGTCCTGTGGTACAGTAACTGAGTTAATGCATGAAGCAACTGAATCTTATTGGCCTGCTGTTTCTTTGTCCCATAGGAAAGCCCTTCTCCCTTCTTTTCCCCAAGCCTGTCCAGCAAGAAATCCCGAGTCAAAGCCTGGGAGCGTCAGTCTAGCATAGACCTTCTAGTCCCCAGAACCTTATCTGTTTCTGTCCTGCAGCCATAGGTACAGGTTCCAGTGAATGCAGTGAACCCAAGCCCCAGGGTAGCAATCACAGCCTGAAGCCGAGCCATGCTCTAGGGCAGCACCACGGACAGCTCCCAGTTGCCAGGCTCCTCCCTGGGTCCTGAGCACACACTGGAGTCCTGAGGGGCAGCAACAAGTCAGTTTTCCTTGCTCCTGGGGACCCAGAGGGGTAGGCAGGCTAGGACCAAGAGAGTGACTCTGGTCACACTGTCACCAAGCAATCAATTCACAACCTGTTTTATGATGAGTTCTGTCTAAGGCATTTTATTTAATGAGTGGCTCACTAATATCCGATGCATTCATGTCCAAACACAGAACATAGATAGCCCTGAGAACCGGACCTCTCCGACCTGTGAGGAATTCTGATATCTGTCTGTGATGCTGTGGAGACCAACATCCCCTCAGACAGATCTGCTGTTTACCATCTGAGGACACAGGAGCTGGGCGTCTGCCACCCTGTTCACTCACAGCTGGAAATCTGTCGTCAGGTAACGGTTTTCATCACTTTGCAATGTCTGCCATGTGAAGGCATTGACAAGGGGCGGCAAGCAACAAACTCACTAAATAGAACCCATGAATAATTAGGTAAGAACGAACTCAAGCTAAAGGAGGAAATGGAGGCTGGAAACTTGCTTAGAAATTATTAGGTTACACCAAGGTAAAATTTACCTAAAGGAGCATCTGCCAAGCGGTTTAGAGAAGACAGCCTGGCTGATAATGCTAATTAAGCCCTGCACCTTGGATCTGGAAGAGTATAATTCTGCCAGGCAGGCAGGACGACCCAGGAAAAGCAGCCCTGGTCTGTCTCAGGATAACTATGTCCATATTTCTACAATGCATATCTCCCCCTCCCCGTTTGTCCAGACAACCAGACTTTGAAGCTTCTGTCTCTGTGGAGCACGGGTAACTGCTCGAAGAGTAACTTGGGGCCATGCCCCTGTATAAGCAAGGATTTCTGTTCAGAAGCGGTTCCCTTCTGTGCATTGGACAGAACAGGTCACTTGCAGAGTTCTTTCTTTATTAACATCTGTGTGCTTGATCTCTCACTGGGAAGGCATAAACATATTATAACATAATAGTTAGCTCCAAATGGGAGCAGTTGTTTTTTCTGCCCAGTAATTTCTGATTGTCCTGAACTGATGGGTCCTCTACAGGCGGAGACAGGGTACACATTGGGGTAAGCACCAGGCCTGGGCCTCCCTGACCCTAGTGTTCTCTCTGTCTCTGTAGCAGAAGGCTTTCTGCCTCACTGTGCATCTGAGAGATGATCTGCCAACTCCAACCTGGGTTCAGGCTCCATCTTAGAACTCGAGTTAACCAACAAGCCTGCACCTAGCACTAGTCTCCAGGTCACAACCACCAATCGTGAGGAAAGCAGAAGTCACAGATCTAAGGTTTATGGTTTGGCTCCCAGCACCAGACAATCATTTTAAAGGGCAACAGATTCCATACCCACCCCCAAAATGGGATGTGTGGCAAGCTAGAACCCCTTGCTTGTTTGCTTGAACCTGGGCTCACTCTCCCGTTCTGCTGCATCAGTGACGGCAGTGAGCCCAAGCTCACACTTGAATAAAGACCCAAGTGCGACTTCATCGGAGTCGGCTCCGAGAACACTTCCTGAATGGGCACAACACATGGCAAGTGAAGTGACTGACAGCAGCTCCACAGTATGCGGCTGAGAAGGGGATGATGACAGAGTGTGTGTGTCCTGCCCCCTACAATTCATAGACCACTGCCATGTTATTACCACTTCAGAACCCCTGTCAACCTTAGGAGAAAAACCTCAGCATAGTCTGAAAGCAGTCATGTGTGTGTGTGTGGGGGGGTGGTCAAATTTAGGGCTACACACACACTATCACACATATGTATATATATATGTATATGAATCTATGTATGTGTGTGTATAATACACACATGAACATTTTACACACACACTGGGGTCACAGGAAGTGAAGCAGAGTCTCTCTACAGAGCCCTGGTTGTCCTGGAATTTGCTACGTAGACCAGACTGGCCTTGAACTCACAGAGATCAGCCCGCTTCCTCCTCCCGAGTGGTAAGACTAAAGGCATGTGCCACTCAGCCAGCTCTTTTCTTTTTACTGAGACAGTCTTATATGGGCCAGGCTGGCCTTCCCATTGCTATGACTTGAGAGCGGAAATGACCCTGAACTCCCTCTACCTGACAAGTGTGGACAAGACAGGCGTAGGGCACCACATCAGGTTTGTGGAGTGCTGGGCATCAAACTTAGGGCTTCGTGCACACTACAGAGACACTACCAAACGAGCCACACTCCCAGCCCTAAGCCTGCCTCTTTTTTTCCAACACAGGGCCTCAGAAACTGGTGGCTTGATGGTAGATTGAAGAGCCGAAACTCAAACCCAACCCCTCAAAACAGAATGTTTTGTGCTTTGTCCAACATCCCACAAAGAGCCAGATTCTTCTAGCACAGCGCCTCTCAACCTTCCTAACACTGCGACCCTTTATTACAGTTCCTCATGCTGTGGTGACTCCTCAACCATAAAATTATCTGTGTTGCTACTTCTCAACTGTACTTTTGCTACTGTTATGAGAATCATAATGTAAGTATCTGTTTTGTCATGATCCTAGGTGGCCTTGATCGACCCCCCAAAGGCGTTGCAACCCAGAGGCTGAGACCCACTGTTCTAGCTGGTAAATCAGGGACCGAAGGAGTTCCTGGGGTCACCTGGTCAACAGCTGACTCTCCTACCCTCTGAGCCCTCAAGAACAGCTCTGCCCTCCCTGCTACTGTGGGTGCCCACAGCAGGCACTGAATCCCGAAGTGCTCAGAGCTTCAGGTAGTATACACAATCATGGGAGCAGTCTACTTCCTGTGCCAGGGTCTGTGGGTCCACTTCCCTGCAAAGGGTCAATTCTACAGACGCCAACTATTTTCCAGAGAGATGATCCCTCAAACTATACTTACTGAAAAGGAAGGGAAGAGGCTACCTTCTGAGGCTTTTCATGTGCTGCCAGTCTCAGTTCAGAGTTAAGGCAGCCTCTGTGGAACCAGTTAAAACAGACTTGGTCCATGCTGCCTGCTGCCTGTTTGTGCAAGTGACTCAACCTTTCATCTTCTCCATCAGCCAGACTAAGAGAAGGATGTCTACTCCCCCAACTGCCACGGAGACGACTGCATGAGATGCTCGAGGTACTGAACAGGCACCCAGGAAACCGTCTAGGTCAAGGACTGCCATGTTGCTGTATTAGCTAGGGACTCAGCTATCAGCTCACAAGTAATGCCAGCTTCTCACATGTTACTAGAGTCCACAAAACTTGCACAGGCTTTGGAAGAGGACCACTGTTCAAGGCAACACACCTAGGCACATGCACTCAGTAAAACCACCAGCCAATCACAGTCACACACCTGGGCACACACAGTAAAACCACCAGCCAATCACAGTCACACACCTGGGCACACACAGTAAAACCACCAGCCAATCACAGTCACACACCTGGGCACACACAGTAAAACCACCAGCCAATCACAGTCACACACCTGGGCACACACAGTAAAACCACCAGCCAATCACAGTCACGGGATCAACATGAAAATCTTAAATGCAGACCAGGTGTAGTGGCTAATAGCTGTAATCCCACCACATGGGTAAGAGGATCAGAAGCTCAAGGTCATCCAAGGCTATATATGATGAATTCAGGACTAGCTGACACTATATAAAACCCTGACTCAAAATAACAACAAATCATCACTAAGAACATGCAAATGGCTAGGCAGGATTTAATTAGCAGTGCAATAATAATCTAACATATTAGGTCTATCAGTGTATTCTCATCTATTTAGTTCAGGAGAGAAATATGATATAACACTGGGAGATCAATCAAGTTCAATTCCATTCCTGAGTTTAAGAAGTAGTGTCCTTGTGACTGGAGAGATGGCTCAACGATTCCGAGCATTTACTGCTCTTGGCTTGGAGGTTCGGTTCCCAGCACCCATGTGACAGCTTACAACTCCTGTTGGCACAAGAGACCCAGTGCCCTCTTCTAGCTACCATCAGCATCTGCACTCACAGGCACATACCCACACAAGACACATACACATAATTCAAAATAATAAAAATAAATCTTTTAAACTGAGTAAGGTGAGAACAATTGCAGAAGATACTTACTATCAATCTTTGGTCCTACAAGCATATACACCCATGTACACACACATGTGCACAGCCACAGGACCGTGCACACACACATGCATTCACATGTTCACACACACACACACACCACACACACCCTACACGCCCATCCTGCCAGCATTCTCTACCTTATGCACTACCACTTTTACCTACTGAGCCAATGATCTCAATGGCCGTTAAAAACTTTGGGTTTTGGCAGAGGATGGTCTTGGGTGAACCCAGGACCTTGTGAGTGGCCAAGTACTCTACTACTAGCTATGTCCCATGCTTGTTTTTTCATTAAGAATTGTCTTACAAGGGCTGGACAGATGGATCAGCAGTTAAGGGCACAGGCTGCTCTTCCAGAGGCCCTTTAGTTCAATTCCCAGCACCCCATGGCAGCTCACAACTGCCTGTAACTCCAGTTCCAGGAGATCTGACACATGCACACAGACATACATGCAGTCAAAACACCAATCCACATGAAAATAAAAATAAATACATCTTTTTTTTATAAAATCATCTTATATATTTTGAATTTTATATCTTAAATTGATCTGAAAAAATAACCAAAATAGCTGGACATATTGTCTATATATGATCCCAACATTCAGGACAGAGGCAGGGGGATGGAGAATTGGAGGCCAGCCTTGACTACATGGTAAGACCCCTAACTTAAAAATCAAACAAAAGGAACTAAGACAGGGATTCTGGAGATGGCTTAGTCCATGAAGTACTTCACAAAAGCAAGATGACTCCCTCAGAAGCCCACACAAAAAGCCAGATGTGACAGTGTGGGTATTCTGTCCCAGCACTGGAAGGTCAGACAGGCTAATCCCGGGGGCTTGCTGGCCAGACAGTCTGGAGTATCAGCTGGGACTGAGTGAGGGACCCTGTCTCAAAAAATAAAGTAGAGGATAACTAAAGAAGACATCCAGCGCCGGCAGTGGTGGCGCATCGCCTTTAATCCCAGTACTTGGGAGGCAGAGGCAGGTGGATTTCTGAGTTCGAGGCCAGCCTGGTCTACAGAGTGAGTTCCAGGACAGCCCAGGCTACACAGAGAAACCCTGTCTCGAAAGAAAAAAAAAAAAAAAAAAAGAAGACACCAGCATCAACACACCTCCTGTTTCCTGTGTGGTGGCCTACACATACACAACATACACACACACACACACACAACCACACACACAGAATAACAAGGGACCAAGACATTTCTAGCAACTACAGTTAGCAAATGCCAGAACTTAATGCTACTTAATTACTAAAAAATTGCTTACATCGGGAGTGAGACCCCAGAACACAGAAACTGAAATATATAAATACTTATGAAAACACGGCATGCTTTTGTCTGTGATGCATAGGAAGACTGAAAAAAAAAAAAAAATCCAAATGTCCACAGCGGCCCTGGAGCAGTGGAGTTGTGTGGCTCTTTCCTGTTCCCCAGTTTTCTGTAACATGTTCATAAGCAACTTAAGGCTTCCTAAATGCGGGCGCCATCGAAACTTCCCACCGTCACAATTCCACAGCAGGTTTGTTGTTGTGACAGGCAGGAATGCTGCACAGGGAGGGGCTGCCAGGAGCACAGTTGGCCCCTGCAGGACTGTGAACCCAGTTCCACCCAGCACCTATCCCCTGTGTGGTGTGGAGCACCCCAAGTGCATTCAGGCTGCTGGCAGATGGCGCTCGTAGCCCAGCAGGGGACAAGGGCTGGACCCTAGTCTAGGTGCCAGCAGCTCTTCAGTGAGCGGTGTTCAGCTCCAGGCTGCACTACAGCTAGGCAGCAGACCGCGAGCAGAAGTTGGCACTCACGACCACTGCAGAGACGCCTGGACCAAGGGAGGACAGGGAAAGCCTGCTAGCCCAATGGAGTAAGGAACTGGAACTTGAGGGCAGACCTCACGGGCACTCTGGTTGCTGGTTGATGTTTACCCTCCAACAATAAATCTCTACAAGTCTGGTGAAGGGTAGGGGCACTGAGCCAGTGTTCCTCTGCTGTGGCATGTGCATGCTAGTAGCTGGCCTGGACCCAACTGTGGGCTGCAAGGGCAAGGTCCTCCCAAGAGTGCACCTGCTCAGCAATGGACTCTGCTGGGTTCTGGATACCTCCCAACAGCAGAGGTCGGGAGGTCCACTGTCTTTGACAAGAATCCAAGGCTGGCCCTTGGTCCCCTGGGCAGGATGAATAGGCTTCTGTGGCCTCAATAGGCCTTTTATCATCTTGTGCCTGGGTACTGAGGGCCCTCGTTCCCTGGGGCACAAAGCACAAAGAAGCTGTCCTAGCAAGCCAGGCTGCCCTGATGAGGCCCTGGATGAAGAACTGGTCAGTCGGGTCCCACATGAGCAGTCCCAAGGGAAGCGGAGTGTGGATGACTCGGATGGCCAAATCAGGCTGAGCTGGTCCAGCATCTTCTTCAGGAAGTTCAGGCTCTCTCACCACATGACCCACACTCTCCAGACAGCACCCACAAATCTGCCCTTTACTCTCCAAATGCAGTAGCCAGCCCTGACCCAGTCCCTTGACCAAATATCTCCACAGAGGCCACACCTCCATCAGCAGCAATATTTGTTCCCTGTGAAAATAGCTGTGACCCATGAGAGTAGTTGTGACCCATGAGAGTAGTTGTGACCTGTGAGAGTAGCTGTGACCCGAGAGAGTAGTATGTCCTTCAGCTCATAGGGTCTGCCTGCCCACTCATCCCAACTGCAGGCTGCCTCTGATAGGCAGTACCTTCCCATACATGCTAAGTGCTACCTGCACCCTGGGGCTAGATCCCTTCTGAGTTCCCACTCTGATCTTCACAGCATCTACTATGGGCTTTTATTCACATGATGGGACACTGAGGCTCAAGGCCTGAGTCACTGCCAGTCAGGCCTGCCACTGCTGTTTTGTGGCAGGACTACTGCCACATACATCTGCACACAAAGCCACACCTTCAGCCCCTTGCCCCAGCCTTGTCATGGCAATTTCTTATTTCCTATCTGTGAGGGTCCTTGCATCTTGCTGGACAGAGGTCACTGAAGGCAGCCAGCAAATGTAACCTTAGACACATGACCATATGGTGCATTCTCAGAGACACGAAGGCAAATTTACACACACAGCCCAAACCACCTTCAGCCAGAATACAACAAAGATCCTCAGAACCCTGGGAACTGCTTTCCAACCCACCTCAGTTAGGAAACCCAGTGCTGATGTCCAGGCTGCCTAGCAAGGTCATGGCTGATGATCAGACTTCTGCAGCGGGCCCCATGCCTGCAAGCGTGTGGGCTTCCTCTGGGACAGCCTGCAGGATTCCAGATCCCACAAAGCTGTCCTTTATGCTTTCTCTGCAGCGGCAATGCCACAAAATTACCCACATGACCAGTGTGGCACAGTACCTGTCACATCACCACCCACAGCCTGCCTCCAGGCCACGGTGACGTTCCCTGGAACATCTCACAAACTGGGAGGTCTCTAGATACAAACCCCCAACTCAGAAATCACCACAGTGGCAGCGTTTGTCTCCACATAGAAAGCTAGTTCCACAACCCTTCACAGCACACTCTGGCCCAACGGGATCTGTGATCCAGCAACCCCAGCACCTCCACCTCCCTAGGCTGGAGGTTACTTTTTCATGAACTAGTCACTGTTCCCCTCCTCTGGCTTCCACTCAGACACTACAGGGCAGAAGGTGAGTCACCCTCCCCAGCCAGCGCAGCCACTCCCTGACAGGTGCAGCGGCCAGCAGCCGGGGTGGAGATGTGGGCTTCACTCTTCATTTATTTCTTCACCCTACTCTGTGAAAGGCTCTGGCTCCATCCTTGCAGCTCTGTCTTGTCTACACTGCACACAGCACCGGCTGCAGGCTTGTAAGCCCAAGGACACTAAGCTTTTTCCATGTGGCCAGCTACAGAACCGTCACACAAAACAGGACTTAGTGCACCTCCAGATCCAGGCAGACTCCAAGTGTTCTCTAAGCCCTAGGTCTTTCCCTGACTTCACAGTCACCTAGGCACCCCCCTTTGGGGGGAAAACAGACCCAGACACACCTCCCCACTGCCGAGTGGTCCTGGCAGGCTCCTTGTCACTCATTCAATCCACTGCAAGCAACTTCCTCTTCCTGGAATGGCCCACTCCATCACCAACTCTCTCAGATCCCTCCTCTTCTCTGACTTCCGGGACTACCCACCCTCTGAAACCAGGGGCTGGGTACTTCCTTGTGTACCAATCCAGCAGAGGGCCACCCAGGAAAGAGCAGGGCATCAAAGGCTCCTCTGATACAGATGCATCCAAGTGTGAGAATGGACAGGTCATAGCTCCAAGTCCAGGAGAGTTAGGTTCCTGCTGCCTACGGCCGCTATGAGAGTCTGAATAACTGTCCCAATCCTCCTAAGTCCCACTCCATGTGCCATGAGGGGTCACACTCCCTACAGAAAGATGCAGAGAAACCCTGTTTGAGAGAGAGAGACAGAGAGGAGAGAGAGAGAGAGAGAGAGAGAAAGAAAGAGAGAGAGAGAGAGAGAGAGACAGAGAGAGAGAGAGGGAGAGAGAGAGAGAGAAGAGAAGAGAGAGAG
Organism: Mastomys natalensis; assembly: GCA_021653895.1. Taxonomy (NCBI): domain Eukaryota; kingdom Metazoa; phylum Chordata; class Mammalia; order Rodentia; family Muridae; genus Mastomys; species Mastomys natalensis. Next base: position 1,649,485 of record JAJTUV010000102.1, read on the forward strand.
AGAGAGAAGAGAGAGAGCAGAGAGGGAGAGAGAGAAATGAAAACAGGTTCAAACAGATGTAGAGTCAGGACAAGGAAGAAGACGACAGGTCAAGAGGAGAGAGATCAGGACGGCTCAAGAGCTAGAGGAGAGGACTCAGAGAGAGATGGGTAGGGATGATAAACAGGTTCCACAGATGCACAGCCCTTGGTGCAGGAAACATCAGCTGAGTCGACATGCTCAGCACCTGGGTGAGCTCAGATTCATCCTGTGCACACAGGCTTCCAGCCTGGGGAGGAGGACTCCCAGTGAGCACAGCCGAGGCTGATTCACAGGGGGCTGGGTAGGAATACTCTGGAATCCCAGCCCCACCTCCCTGCCTGGCAGAATCAGGATCTCCTGAGTCAGCAGCCCAAGCAGGCCAACCATGGCTCTCCCTCTGCCTGAGGCTCCAAATGTGGAGTTCCAGCTCTCTCAGGCTGGGAAGACAGCGAGGACTCAGTTCCAAGATGCAGAGGGTAGAAGTATGCCTATCATTTGTCTTCCTTCCTGTCTGTTGTCCCCAAACTCAAGCACACACATGGTGGCACTCCTGATGGCTCCAAAGGCAGTGGCAGTGGTAGCAGCACATGCCTTCATGCCAGCACTTGGGAGACAGAGGCGGAAAGTCTCTAAGTTTGAGGCCAGCCTGGTCTGCTCAGAGAAACCCTGTCTGAAGGGGGAAAGGAGGGAAGGAGGGAGGGAGAATAACAGGTTTCAATAGATGCTCTAGTACTTTAGCACTTGTGGCCTGCTCCTCATTTGCAGAAGAGGAAACTCAGAGTTGAGGGGAAGGAACTAACCCAGTCCCACAGTCCCCACAGTCCCCAAGCTCTTGTCTGCCCCTCATTCCTGAAGGTAGGCAGCAATAGCCCATCTCACCCTGAATCAAAGAAATCTCTTTTCCTGTGGCTGTATTCAGAAGGCTATCTCGCTCCAAGGCCAGTTCCCCAAGACCTGACACCCTCTCCACTCAAGAGGCCTTTGTCACCAGCTCAACACCCAATACAGTCCCACATCCCCCTCTGACTCCTGGGGGAGTGAGCTGCGGCACTGTCCACCGAGGTGGCACAAGGAAGGGACACAGTAGAGCTGAGATGACACTGGAAGGTGCGAGTGGGGGGGGTGGGCGGGGGGGAGAACAACAGAGAAGCCTGTGCAGGCATCTTGCCCTTGGGGACAGAAGGAAGGCGTGGAGGTCAGTTTCTACAGTGTCGGGAAAAGGCTACAGAAGGGCCTTAAGCTGAGGCTGAGGTTGCCCAACAGACAGCTCCAGGTAGAAGGAGATCAGAGGGACGGGGTCCCAGGAACCCCGCGTCATGAAGAGGAGTGGCGATCACTACACATCCTAGGCCTTCTGCTCTGTAGGCATCAAGAAGTCATTAAAGGGGAGACCAGCAGAGCTGACAGGTGGCTGCTGTGGGCCAGGCTGACGGAGACAGGTGATTGCCCAGCAACACCAGAGAAGCTTGAATCACTGAGTGAACGTAGGGCAAGGAAGGCCAACTCTGGCTTCTGGACACACAGAGGGTGTGTGAAGAGGAAAAAAATGTCTACCCCTTCCTTATAAGGCCCCAAGACAAACCCAAGGACGATTCCACCCAAGTCCAGCTTGAGGACCCAATGAGTCTATTGGACTTACCTACGAAGCATAGGTTACCCCAAAGCAGTCTCACCACAGCATGGCCAACTTCTCTGTAGCCATACAGATGGAATCCCTCCGAGTTAACTTCCCACACGCTATACTCCAGCACTTGCCAAGACCAAGAGACCATTTTACTGACATCAATTCGTATCTTTGTCCAACTACCTTTCACAAAGACTAGTATGTGCTTATTTAAGACTAGTATGTGCTTCATTTGTTTGAGACTGGCTCTCACTCTGTAGCCCAGGCTGGCCTCACACTTGCAGTAATCCTTCTGTCTCACCTCTCAACTGTTGAGAGTATAGGTGTGAACCACCACACTGTACCATGAATCAACATAGCATGAAACAGACAGCTTTAGCCCATCATCTTGAGGGGGACTCCGAGTCACATGAAACGTACCCCCAATAAGCCTGTATGCTTTTCTTGTGTTAACCTGCTTTCAATACTGGGATCTCAAGCAATATCTCTAAGATGGGAGAGCATTGTTCATTGCCTACACCACTAGAGAGGTCTGGATGCCTGGGGATGTCAGGGCAGGACCCACATGGCATGGACAGGACATAGGGCAGTGGAAAGATACCACAGGTGTCAAAGACCACCCTCTGTCCTGCTGCTCAGGCCCCTCCCCCTCCATGTTCTTGGAGGCAGGGTGAATCACAGTTCGGCTCAGCATCCTTGGCTCAGCAACTACGAGCTGCACCAGGCAGACAGCAGCAACAGTCACACACGCAGATACGCACTGAAGGGTGGGGTTATGGCTCAGGAGGTATAGCGAGTGTTTGCCTAACATGTGCAAAGCCTTGGGTTGCACCCTGGCAACACACAGAACTCAGTGTGATGGGTCACAGCTGTAATCCTAGCCCTCCAGAGGTAGAGAATGATCACCAGTTCAAAGTCATCCTCAGCTACATAGTGAGTTCGAGATGAGCCTGGGCTGCATTGTGTAAAAAATAAAAAACAAAAATATGTGGGCCGGATGGGCAGGAATGGCAGAAGGTGAGACTCCCTCGGGCACGAAGGTTCTCTTGGGCTGCTGTTGCAAAGAAACCTATGAAGCAATGCTTTACAAAGAAGACACGAGCTCAGCCCAACACCACCTCAATCACAGCCTGTCTACTACTGAATGTCTGTGCCGTCAACTACAGGAACAGCAAGTCTGGGGAAAAGACAAATGCATAAAGCTGAGGGCCCTTGGTAAAGGCTAGGCTTTGCCTGCAGTTCATAGGTAATCCCAGCTGTGAGAGAAGGGAGCTTTGAGTTCTCCTTTCAGCCAAGTGAGGAAAGTAACGTGTACATTCAAAGTCCACCCAGACACTAGGGTTTCCCGTAGACAGTAACAGCACCACCACCCAGCAAAGATGAACACCCGCTCCCCCTTCCACCTCCTGCCACGTTTCAAGCAGACATTGGTCATTTGGCAGCAACATTAAATAGCGTCTTAAAGCCTCAAGGCCGAGTGTGGAGTGGCTCACAACTATAATCAACTCAGTCCTGGGCAGGATGAGGTAGGAGGATAGCCATAAGATCAAGGGCAGCCTGCTCTACATAAATACCACAACCCTTTCTCAGACAGATAAATAAATCCTAAAGCCAACTGGGGGTTTGTGTCCTCCTTTGCCCGATAAGATCTGAAGCTGAGGAGCTGGCTCAGTGCTTTCTACACAACATAAGAGCTTCTCGATCTTATCTTCAGCTGGCTGCACGCCTTTAATCCCAGCACTCGGAGATTGAGGCAGGCGGAGCTTTGTGAGTTCCAGGCCAGCCTGGTCTTCAGACTGAGTTCCATGGCAGCCAGGGCTACACAGAGAAACCCTGTCTCTAAATAAATAAGTAAATAAATAAATGAGAAAGAAAGAAAGTTAGTTTCATCCCAAACACCCAAGGAAAAGCTTGACATGGAGACTGTGAATGCAGCACTAGAGAGGCGGACAGGTTTGGTTAGCAAACCTGTCTCAAAAACTAAGGTAGAGAGTAACTGGGAAAGATACCTCCAGTTGACCCCTGACCTTCACAGGCATTCATACACACACGCTTCGTATGCACAATCACACAAACACATATCCACACAAAAAGAGGACTAAAGAGGAAGATGCTACAGTGAGCGGATGGGTCTCTTCTGTAAGCCTGGACTACACAGAGGGTCCTCCACTGACTAGACAACTCCAAACTTATAAGCCTAAACACGCCCCTTAACCCCAGTGTCTGGATATCCCAGGGACACCATCCAGTTGATACGTCCGTTTCACTCTTCCTTGTAAAGTCCTGGAGCTCCCTCTATATCTACATACTGTGGTCCTTTTTGCCCATGTGTAAAATAAGGAAATTTCACCTACCACCAATGGGCCTCAGGCTCCTCACATGCCCAATGGGGATCCAGGAGGGAGTAGTTAGGGCCAGGCACTTCTGCTCTTGCTAGCTCTCATGGCCACGTCCTGTGTGAGCCAGTCGGGATCTCCTTAGGGCCTCCTGTCCCACTACCCCTGCTGGGGTCAAGGCTAGGCTGGCTGTATCTCAAGATCTTCCTGCTGCATACCAGATCTCCAGAACATTCTGCTACCTGGCTCAAACTAGAAGCCTGGAAGGTCACCCCTCAAGAGCTCCACCTAGATACTCCCTAACCATCAATGTGACAAGAGGCCCATGAGGGGCCTCTAGATTACCTGGCCCTCAGAATGGTGGCAGCCAGGGAGAGGAGTGAAGAAAGACCACTTATGAAAGAAAGGGGGGTGACAACTGGGCCAGGGAAGCATCACAGACACCTGTCCACCTCTGAGCCTCAGTGGCATGTGGCCCCATTTATGAAGTGAGGAAGAGGTTGGTAGATGGAGAGATCAGTAGGCACCAACCCTGAGTACTGTCCTGATCACACAGGAAACATGCTAACAGCAGAGACTCGGGCCCATGGAGTAAACTCACGCCTTGGGGGAAGTGGGTAGTGAGCACATTGGGTTTAAAGTTTCCAGGGAGGCAGGAATCCAGCTTAGTAAGGAGACATTTGCCTAACACACACAGTGCCTTGGATTCCATCAGCAATGCCCCCCCCCCCCCACACACACACTCAACACACACACACGCTCCCAGTAGTGGCCCTGTCCAAAAGTGAGCTGACACAGTGGGCAGGGAACCCAGCGCAGTGTGGCAATAAGTAGGTAAACTGAGGCAAGGAGGCTGATTGGGGAGCTGGGCTGAGTCAGTTCCACCACTGGATTAAGAGCGGCAACTACCCAGTGACCCAGCCCAGGCCAAATACGTCCCAGCCCTCGAGCCCATACTGTGTGCTCGGCACAGAAGCCGGTCAGTCTGCAGAGGAAGGCTGCTCCAGGTAAGAAGCCGTAGGTATAAGGCCAGGGGTAGGGACACCTGGAATGTTCAGGAAGATATATCCAGTCAGAACATGGCTGGGAGACTGCAGCCTACCCTCGAATCTAAGCTCAGTGCGTCTACCTCACCAGGGGACCTGGCAGCTGCTCAGCCAGCTTAGAAAGCTGAGTGCACGCAAACCCAAGATGACAAAATGCCACTCAATACTATGGGCCACATCCTTTGTTTTCAGGTTTTCTATAAAATATGAAATGCATCCCTCTCTCTCAGAGAGTTACGAGGATGAAATGAGGCACGCCTTCCAAGGCTGCCCACTTAGCTGCCGGATGAGCTGTAAGAGGCGTAAGCAGGAGTAGAATGGGTGGGCAGCTGCTGCTGGGTACTGGTGGGCATGCAGTGCAGGAGGGGCAAGTGGATGTGCAGGTGTTTATGGGGAGCCAGCCTGGGCTGTGCTCAGGGGTCCAGCTCCCAGACCTCACTGTCCTTAGCTGGGAACAAGGGGCTCTGGGCCTCCAGGAGCAGGAGCAAGCCTGAGTGAGATCCCTGGGTGAAGATAGCTCAGGTAGCAGGCAGACTGAAGAATCACTGACTAACAAGGTGCCTGGGAGGGAGCCTCATCTGGTGCCAGCTCCTCACCCACACAGCCTCTCAGTGTGGCCTCTTCTCAGGCTCCTCCCACATACCACAGCTCACCTTCCTTTCTGCTTTGTGCCAATGGTTTAAACCATTTTCCTGTGAGTTTGGTGAGCATTTTTCCTCTAGCCATGGCCCTAGCCTGGCCCTTTGAGGTTAGACTCCAAGAATGGTCTCCTGGGCTGCTAGATCAATACAGAAGACGATCTGTGAAGCCAAGCTAAATTACTAACAATATGAAACCAATCAGGTAAATTACAGCACAGCCATTCAACTGTTGTTGAGTTTTTGAATTTAAAATATTTGGAGTTTGAACAATGGGGGTATATGCTTCAGGGATAGTAAGTGAAAAATATGAATAAAAAATTTTCCATACAGAATTTAAAGGTTTTGAAAAAATTGGAAGGCCAGGTGTCTCTGGGTACAGGAACTATGAGTAGTGATGTGATTTTTATATCACACACACACACACACACACACACACACACACACACACACATATGAATGACTGGGTCTCATGAGTAGCCTAGGCTAACCTAAAGCTTGCTGTATATATTGGACTAGCCTTACTCAAAGTAATCCTCCTGCCTCCAGGGTTCTGGGATTATGGTTGCATTAGAGTTTCATACCACTACACCCAGCAAATTTGCTTTAACTTAAAAAAAAAAAACAACTATTTTACTTGTTTATTTGTTTGTCTATTTGACAGAGGATCACCATGTAGCCCTGGTTGGTCTAGAATTCACAGAGATCTACCTTCCTCCTTGTGAGTGCTAGGATTAAAGGGGTATGCCTCCATGCCCAGAAAAACTAGCTTTTTTTAATTGGCTAGATTCTTCGGTGACTTGGAGGGTGCTTTTTCACAAGTATCCTTTGTGAGGCTTCTCTTCAGTGGCCTTGTGGCTTAGCTGATACTCAGGAGCCTGACCAGCTTGGTGAAGGAGACAGGGAACCTCCAGGACAGAAGAAAGAAAGCCAGAGGGTGGGAAATGACTCAGCCAAGCTACAGAGCAGGGCAGTGCAGTATCTTACCCACTCCCGGCGATGTCGAGAAGGCTGGCTATGGCCAGCCCTGCAGCTGTGACCACAGCCTCTTTAGAGCTCAGGGCCCAGAGCCCGCAGGTGCCCCTGAAGGGCACAGGTTTTCTACTTCACAAGAGCCTCAAAGCTGCTCCAGTCCTAGGAACTAGCAAAAGCCAGAATCACAGGCCTTAAAATAGGCCCAGGAACCGAAAAATGGCACTGCCTCCACTGCAGAGGGACACTTCCTCCCATCATGCTGGCCCACAACCAGCTAACTGCCACTGGGGTGACGGGTCACTGTCATGCCAAGAGAGACTTTTCCCAGTGACTGCAGCCCGAACTTCAGAACAAGAAGCCGTGCTTTTCCCTCAGCTCACTAGCCCCCTCCAGCTCTTGGGATCACTTTTCCTTTCTTACCAACTCTATCTCCAGATCCTAAAATAAACCCTATGGGCAGATGTCCCAACAGACACTCACAGGCTCAGCCTGCAGCGGCTCCACACGAGCGCATGGCAAGCCGGTGCACACCATGGCTCATTTTCTACCTGCTGCTTTGCAATGTAATCCCTATGTCTCCTTTTTTTTACAGTCAGGACATAGAGGAGGTGCTTGGTCAGGGTCCCTATGGTCGTCCCTCCAGCCATTACCTCCCACAGAATCCCCAGCCATGACTTACTCCCAGCTATAGCTACCTAGGAAAATGCCACAGGGTCAGTGGGTGGTGCACTAGGCTCATCCCAAATCAAAAAAAAGTTCCAGGAACCCACCACGCAGTCAGCCACAGGCTCACTGCAGGCAGTGGTCCCTCCCTCCTTCATCTTTCTTGAACCTTCTCCAGGTTGCCTCTCAATGGCCTCAGCTGGAGCTGGCCAGGCCTCCCAGGTTTGTGACCTCAAGAGAGCCCATCTCTCTGAAGTACAGCTTCCACCTTGTGAACCAGGGTGACGGCAGAGCCTCCCTCACAGGAGCTGCTACAGTAAATGCACAGTTGCAAGGGCATCTGACCTATGGCACTCTGTGTGCAGAGTTCTGTGAGGTAGCACCTGCCTGGGCCCAAAGCCACGCCCACACAACTCCCAGAGGCCAGTCTTGGGAAGTACCAAATTCTCAACACTCAACCCAAACCACTGTTCCAACCTCAATTCTCACAGCCCCCTCCAAACTTCCTAGCATCTGCCCCTCCCACTAGCCCCTCCCAGCCTCAGGTCTGCCCAGAGACCAATACAATTCACAGACGCCTCTCCTGGGGCAGCCCAATGACTCTAGCTCTTGTCTGTGATCCTTTCCGGGTCCACCTCAGCCAAGCAACGATGTGTGCCAACCTGGCAGAGCTGCCGGCATTCTAAGGATGGGTCTGGGCGGCCCTCTGCTCTGTGCAGAACCTAAACTCGGATGCATCCTGCCAGTTTCTACCCTTGCGGTTGAACGGCACGATACTACCACTCCAGACCTGGGTTCAGGCAGGGGCCTGAGACCCACCTCTTAGGCACACTTAGGATAAACAGAGGGGATGAGCACAAAGCCCTTCTGACTCACAGCACCCCCACCACCATCTACCATGCAGTGAGTCTAACACCCAGGCAAGAGGCCTCCGAAGACACTCAGCCAAGACAGAGACAAAGACAAGCAGCAAGATGTGGGCCCTGCAAATGGTTGATAAAGCACATTGCCTACTTAAGAAGGGACCGGCCTATGCTTAGGAGAAGCCCCACTCCTAGGAGAAGCAACGGCCTTCCAGACGGCTGCATCATATGCATGGACACTGAACCCTCTGACTCACTCCAGGTCAGGATGACCAGAACTCCATGGGAACTGCAGAGACATAAGCAGTTTCCTGTGGAAATCTTGCATGGGCAGCCACAAGCTTGGCTGCTTCCGGCAGGTTTTTACTTAACCTAGCAATTACCTGTATACCCCTTTCCCCTCAGAGACCGTGTCCTGCAATGAAGTAAGGACCAGCTTCAAGACCTGGCACTCAGCCAGCATTCAAAAAAAAAAAAAAAAAAATGTTTCTACTGTAGAGGCCATTGTGGAGATGAGTAAGAAATCAGGTTCGTAGCTACAAAGTGCCTTTCATCCCCGGGGCCAAGTGACCATCCTTATGTGGGTGGGGCCAGCAACTTCATCCATCATAAACAGACACTGATTCAGTCAGGCCAGCTTTCCCAGGCTCCCTGGACACCTTTAGAACTACCTCTGGAGGAAAAACAACAGCCTTCGAGGCCGCAGCATAGCTCTGAGTAACGAGTTTTACTCAAACACCTAAACTCATAATGGACGGTGGATGTCATTCAGTGATAAGATAAAGCAAGTACTTAGCACACATGAGGCTCTAGGTTCGAGTCTCAATACTAATAATTGTATTCAAACACCCAACAGGTTGTCACAGCTTGGAAGTGAGCATGACAAGATGGAATCCAGAGGACAAAACAGAAACGCAAAAGCAAAACCAAACAAAACGTAACGCTGTCCCACAGGCTGGGACGGTAACTGACGACATGCCAGGTACAGAGCACTCTGACACAGTTCTGTTGAGTTCCTATGTTCTGGGTGTGTGGGCCAGCCATTAGGCTTGTCACAGATAATATCCACCCTCAGCTCGACAGGATCTAGAGTCACTTAAGAAACAAGCCTCTGGGCAAGTCTTTGAGGGATTATCTAGATTGGGTTAACCCATGTGGGGCGACCTGCCCTGAATATGGGTGGCACCATCCCAAGGAGTGGGGTTCTGGACTGAATAGAAAGAACCTGACATGAGCTGGGTGCCAGCGTGTGTGTGTGTGTGTGTGTGTGTGTGTGTGTGTGTGTCTGTCTGTCTGTCTGTCCTAGTGCAGATACCATGTGACCCAGTGGCCTCAAGCACCAGCTACCATGATGAACTCTATCCTTGAATTTTGAGCCAAAACAAACCTTTCCTTCCCTAAGTAGCTTTTGTTAGGTAGTTTATCACAGCAGCCCAAAAAGTAACTAATCAAGACCTCAAGCCAAGTCCCTGTCAGGCTAGAACCGCCAGGCTCTTCTAAGAGGCAAAGGCTCCATTCACCTTGGCCATCCACACCGTCCGCATGCCAGTGGGGAAATGCTTCATTTGTTCCCTATATGTTTACCAAGCACATGTTCTATATGTGTCATGGGGGTGCTAGGCACCAACAGGAGAACTGGGCAATGCCCTCGTGGCTCTTGATGGCTAGCTGAGGGACAGCCACATGGCTCATTACAATGCCACAGCTGCGCCAATTGTCTAGGACAGAGGAGACAGGGCTATGTGACGGGTGTGGAGGATGGGTTCCAGGCAATAGCTAGGAGCTGAGACTCAAAGGAGAACTTGCAGTGTCCGAGGAAGAAGTGAGTAGGAGCAGCTTCCCATGCAGAGGAAACGCCAGCCACACCGCCATCCAGAACATCAGAACACTAGTGTCTAAGAAAGAACTAAGTAATGGAGGATGCCTGGTGTATAAGGGGGGCACTGAAGACTGGGAGAAGTGATGACCTGGTCACTGTATGAGTTAACAGGCAGAGAGGACCTGGCTGGGGATGTGGCAAAGCTCTGGGGTCACAGGAGCCAGCGGTTAGCCAGCTATGCCACTTCCTCATTGGGTGCCGCTGAACAGGGCTCCTTCATGGCTGACAGATTATATTTCTGCTTGGCAGAAGTGGTACTGTGTCAGCGTTGAACTGACAGAGCACGTGCAGAGCACCTGGCACGTAGTGAGTCCTAGGTAAGGCTGGGAACTCGGGATGATGGATCGCTCTTAGGGAAAGACCCTGCAGGCTGTCTAGGAGTAGAGGCTATATTCTAACAGGGGTGATGATGCTTTCAGGTCAAGGACAGCAGAGGTGTGTGCAGAGGGAGTGTGAAGGGCTACCTGGAGCTGCTGAGGTCACAGGGCTGAGCGGCTTGCAACAGATGGTTGCCCAGACCCTCCCCAATTCAGACATTCTGTGCCAAGTGACAGCTGGCCCTGACACGTGGGCACCCAGTAGGTGCTCAAATACATGTTTACTGAGTCCATTAACAAGGATACTCTAAATCAGCTACAAACCCTTCTCTTTCTGGAGAAGAAACCACTAAAATCTGTGTCCTTATCTATTCCCCCAGGTGGCTGGACCTGCCAGACAAGAGAACTTCGCTGAGGTGACCTGGGCTAGACCTTGCTGCCTAAGAAGGCCAGGTGCTAATAAGCAAGTCTCCTTCAAAAAAAGAATTGAAATTCACTTCTGCTCCTGAGCGAGCCTCCAGGGTGTGGCCTACCAAGGAACCCTGAGTTCCAGGCGTTACCCTCCCTCTGCTACTGTGGCTTTACCAGGGTGCACTTCCACTTTGGAGCACTGACTAAATCTAGAAGACTGTTACTTCCTCCAAAGAGAACCCAAGCCCTGACTGGGAGGTGGGGGTGAGGGGACACGACAGCATAGAATGAAGTCATTCCTTACATGAAGAAGGGAGGGGTCTTTTTTTATAGAGAAAATGACAAGCCCAAGACTATAGGGGAGGGGCTTCTGCCACATGGGTCTGGGCAAATGCATCAATAATGCATTACCTCACATCCAAGACGACCCCACCCACACCTCCCAAGCCCTTTAAACAATGAGACACCCCCACCCCACCCAGCAGATGAATGACTCCTTAGACCAGAATCACACCCGGAGAGGCTGTAGCAATCTCTGATTCCAGTGCTAAGTAGGTGTGAGGTCAAGGGGCAGAGGCCCAACAGGTCCCTGGTCGAGCTAATGAACAAGAGGACCTTTGGGTGCAGAAAGACAAAGGCTAGAGCAATCAGGAGACGCGGTCCTCCATGTGGGCTGGGGATGTGGTCAGGGCACACTGCCTTGAACTCTGAACTCAAAGGCCTCCCGAAATCTCATGCCCACACTCTCTGCAGCAGCAGTGGGGTCCCCAGATCTTCCAGGAGAAGGAAGAAGAGTTACAGAACCACGAAGAGGAAGAAGGAGCTGGAACCTGCTATCCTGACGGTCAGAGGGAGACAGAGTCGCGGAGACACAAGGATCAAGGTTCTGTGGTATCGAAAAGACACTGAGATTTGGAGTCCGAGAGATAGAACCCAGGGCGATGGGGATGCACGGAGGGTAGGGAGCACAGGGGGACGAGCGGAGGTGGACACGCGAGGACACTCACGCGCGCGCCCGGCTCCGTCACTCACCCAGGCCGCAGACCTCACGGCGCAGGCTAAGGCGTCCGCGCTCCTCGGCTATGGCGCGCAGCATGTGCTGCAACGAGCGCTCCTCCGCTTCGCAGCCGTCCGCGGGCTCCCGGGAGGCGGCCGGCCCAGCCCGGAGCCCCGCGGGCGCGGACGCCGAGGCACAGGCCCTGCCCGGCGGCCGCGCGGAGGCCATGCCGGGCCCCGGCTCATCGCCCGCGCCGCGCCCGCGGGGGCCCCCGACACGCCTCGCCGCCCGTGCCCCGCTGCCGCCCGCCGCGAGCACCAGTGAAGCCACAATCCGCTTTTGTGCGCGTCGCCACCGTCGCCGACCTCGGAGCACAGCGGAGCACTGCGATCCTCCGCTCCGCCACCGCCCGCCCGCGCGCGCTCGACACCGCCCAGGCCCCGCCCCCGACGCGGACCCGCCCCTAAACCGGCCCTTTCCCCTCCTCCGACACTCAGGGGCCCCGCCTCATACTCCTAAAGCCCCGCCCCGATCTCCGGCCAAGGGGGCGAGTCGTCCCTGGCCCTGCCCCTTCTCCTGGCCCCGCCTACTTCCTTGCGGCCAGCGGCTGCCAACTTCAAACGCGCACCACGGCCTCTGTCCGACCTGTCTCGTGAGGTTCTCCCCATCCCATTCCCACAACTTCCTTGGCCTGTTGACCTTCTCTGCTGTCCCTGTTCCCCGACCCTGAGTCCACTTTCTCCCGACCCTACCCCACCCCCCCACCTCCCTCCGGTAGAGTCACGCCTCTGAGCCGCCCCCTCTCTGCCTCACTGATTTTGCGCTTTGTCACCGCCCTGTGCGTTCCCTGGAGCCTCTAGCACACCAGCTCTGCTTATTTCTGTCTGAACCTTCCAAGTAGGTTCTGCTAAAAACTTGCTTCATAGAACTCAGCAAGAAGTTACCACCTCCGAAAGGTGGTGCTCTGGGGGCCATGGTGCAGAGTGGGAAGCCTCAGTTTCCTCCACTGTACACTGGGGGACGGGGTTGGAGAGTTGCCCCCTGTCTTAGCTCCTAGGTGCTAACTAGGTATGTAGTATGTAGAAGCCAGAGCTGGATAAGATCAGCTTGCATGAAATCCTAATGAAGGCCAAGGTGCAGCTGGGCATCCATCCCTGTGCTAAAAGAGGAAAATCCAGGGAGCAGCCTTCAGAAGCCGTGTTCTGAACTTACTCTGTGGTCCTTTCCCAGGACGGGGGTAGGTGGCCATGTATTGCTGGTCTCAGCCAGCTGCATCTCCAGTGTCAAATCCTGCAATCATACTAAGCATAAAAGTTCTGTCTGCCCTGGCTCTTCACCCTGTCTGGGATATCCTCCCCAGTCTTCTATCTCCTTTGGATCCCAGTGTCCACAAATACATTTCCTAAAAAAAAAAAAAAAAAAAAAAAAAATCCCCACACCTTGCCTGCCCCTCCCGTTCTATTTCTCTGCACAACACCCTTACCCACCTCCTGACACCACATTACGTAGCTGCAGAAGGTGTCGCAGGGAACCAAATCACCCAGCACCGTTTCCTTGGGCTTCCCAGTCATCAGAATGGTGAGAAGCGATTGTTTAAGCCTCCTCCTGTTGCGACATTTCGCCACAATAGCTCGAACTAACTAAGACACCATGTATTCCTCAGGCCTGGCTTCTGACAGCTGTATTCCCAGAGCCCAATAAACGCAGGCTGTGTGCTGGAGAGTGGAGAGAGGCCTGCCGAGGAAGACTTGCCTCTGAGGAACAGCAGTAAGGTTGGGACCACAAGGTGTGGAAACCAACCCAGAACAGGAAATGGGCAGCTTTGGCACACTGTTCAAGCCTCACCTGGAGATTTGTACCGCTCCCCTGTCACCTTCAGGGTAGGGCCTGAATCTGACTAATTCCATGGTCCTAGGACAGTGGTACTCAACCTTCCCAATGCTGGGACCCTTCAATACATTTCCTCATGTTGTGGTGAACCCCAACCATAAATTACTTTCGTTGCCACTTCATAACTAATTTTGCTAGTTATTAATCATAATATAAATACCTGTGTTTTCCAATGGACTAGGGTGACCCCCCATTAAAGGATCATTGAACCCCACAATAGGGATTGAAATGACCCACAGGATGAAAACCACTGTCCTAGAGTCAGGCACAGGAAGGACTCTGTAAAAAGGTATGTATCAAGGGACTTACTGGCCTTTGTCTTCTCTCCCCTGGGCCTGTGGCCCCCATGTGTTAATGAGGATGCAGTGGGAAGGCTGAGGTGACCAGCTGTGAGTCTGGAGAGTTGAAGTTTGTCTGTGAGGATGAGGGAAGGGACTGACCATCAGACAACATGTGTGAGGTCTCAGAAACTGGCAGTGGTACCCTTCTTTGCTTCCAGGGAAACCACATCACTGCCTACACATCCTTACTGCCAGGCTGTTGCTTGAAACCCTTGCTGCTGCAGCACCATAATCACCTTTGGGTCTCCCCTCCCTTGGGGAGCCTTCTGAGGAGTTTGGCGAAAGCATTGTGTCCTTAGCCAACTTCACAACCCCTCTCTCTCGACCCCCACACAGTTGCCTCCGAAGGGCCAGCATTAAATCAATTCATTCCATCTTCCCTGGCATCCTTTCCAGGACAGGTGCCAGAATGTATTTGTTCAATACATGCACGAATGTTGCTTGGGTTTTCTCCATTCTCATCAGTAATACTCAGTTCCCACATGCGGACTCCGCTGAGCAACAGGTATGGGATATTTTGCACCAGACCAGAGAGCCACACTTTTCAGGCTCCAAGGCAGTGTTCCTTGGTCTGGGTACTGATCTCTAAATACATGTTAAATAAATCAAGTTGAATATGATCGTGCTTAGTTGCAAGCTGACTTGCCTGTGCACATCTATAATCCCAGCGCTCCAGGGTCGTGGTCCAGTGAGATGGTTCAGCAGGTTAATGTGGCTGCGACCATCTGAGTCCCACATTCAGAACCCACATGATGAATGGAGGGAACTGTCTCTCACTTCCCATGTATGTTGTAACATGCAACACATGAAAGTATACAAAATAAAAGGAGTGGAGGACTGTGAGTTCGAGGTCAGTCCCGGCCAGTAAGACTTTTAAAAAAAAATGCAAAATATGTCAGAAAGTCTTGACAATGGTTAGTCCAGCATTGTTGGACTGGACATCCTAACCTACAGGTCTATAGGATAATAAATGTGTTTAGTTGTATTTAATGTTAATTTGTGGCAAAAAAAGAGAGAGAAAAAACGTGTTATAAATATCATGAATTCGCCTTTGTCCAAGCAGCCTGGGTTTTTTCTTTTGTTCTGCCTTCCACTTATAGAACACACTGAAGAACCTACCTGCTCTCCGATGCAGCATTTCACTCCTGAATACTGAAACCGAGCTTAGCAGAAACAGAAACCAGCCGCAAGTCACTCACTTTAACGGCTCAGTTGCTTCACTTTTCGTGTTTCTGCTTGGGGGTTGCCTCGCTGTCTGCCTAGTATACTGGAGTGACGTCTGTGGTTCCAGTTAGCTCTACCTGTTTGGCCATAATCTTACTCAAAGAACTAGTCAGGACAAATGACCATGGACTTCTTTCCTAGTTCTTGAGTGGCCAGAGACCTAGAGATGTTTTAGGAATGACTCTGGTTCAGCTGAGAGCCCCATAGCACCTACCTCTCTCCTGCCCTCCTTTACTGTCTGTACAATGAGATGAGAGAATCCGATTGCTTATCCTTACTATCCTGTTGGTCTATGATTGGTCTCCAAGGAAAAGAAGGCAACCAGTCAATTCTTAGGGTAGGCAGATTATAGTCAACCTACCAAGGGTTCTTCTGTCCTCCCCTGAAAATCTGTTAAGGGCAAGAGCTTGCTGGATGGTGGAGGTGCGCTTACAGCTTCCTGGCCAGATGTTCTTATGACCCCGGGTTCTCCCAGTTGCTCAGAACCTGTTTCTTGACTTTGAACTTCTGATCCTCCTACCTTCGTCTCCTGGCACTGAGATCACGAGTGCACACCACCACACAGGCTCCCTCGAGTTCTGTTGCATCTGGGAAATTAAATTCGGCCATCCCCAGGTCTCGACTGCAAGGTCTCCTCAATTCAGTCACCCCAATGTTCCCATCACCTCTCCTCTCTCTTCTGAACCTTTTCCAACATCATGAAACAAGAAAAATATTCTGTGTGTGTATGTGTGTGTGTGTTGTATGTATGTGTGTGTTCTATGTATGTGTGTGCGTGTTCATGCATGTGCGCTCTTGTGTGTATGTATGAATATGTAGCAGGCAGAGGCTGATTTTGGGTGTCCTCCTTCATTGCTCTCTGCCTTATTTTCTGAGGCAGGATCTCTCACTGACCCTTAGAGATCACTAATTAGGCTAAACTAGCTGGCCAACAAGCCCCAAGCATGGGCTGCCGAGTCCAGCCTCAAAAACATATGGATTAATATATTTTTAAAAGATTTTATTTATTTAATGTATATGAGTGCCCTATGTACATGTATACCTACACACCAGAAGAGGGCATCAGATCACAGATGGTTGTGAGCCACTATGTGATTTCCGGGAATTGAACTCAGGACCTCTGGAAGAGCAGACAGTACTCTTAACGGCTGAGTCATCTCTCCAACCAGGATTAATATTATTTTATTATTTTATGTGTATGTTTTGCCCACATGTATGTCTGTACGCCCCATGTGCCTGGAGCACACAGAGGCCGAAGGTTAGATCCCCTGGAACTGGAATTCCAGTGTTGAGCTACAGTGTGTGTGTGTGTGTGTGTGTGTGTGTGTGTGTGTGTGCTGGGGATCAGAACTCAGGTCCTCCTGATTGTATGGCAAGCATTTTGCTGACTGAGCGGTCACCCCAACCTCTGAAGAATCTCACCTACAGCGAGCATTATTTAGAATTCTTCTTCCCTTAGCACTCTATTTTTCTGTTAATAGCTCCTGCTAAACAGCCCCGAGGGGTCAACCTTACAGTTATAATTAGATGCTCACTCCTTGGTGAGAAAAGAGCCACAGAGTTTGAAAGCAATACCTCACAGATTGAGATCAGGAAGATTTGGGATAGCATTATTTTTATACTAAGAACTTGAACTCAGGACCTCAAACATACTGGCGAATGCTCCCCCACTAAGATATATATATATATATAATATATATAATATCCTCAGCCATTTTGGATATTTCTATTTTAAAACAGGGTCTTGCTAAGTAGCCTAAACTGGCCTTGAGCTTGGAATCCTCTTCCTTGTTCTAGGATTCTAGGATTACAGACATGAACAGATACACATAAATAAGATCTTTAACAAACAACAATAATAATAATACTGTCCTCCCTCCAGAAGTCCTGTATTATCTTGGTTTGTTGTTGCTGCTGCTGCAACAGAGTTTGTCTGTGTAGCCCTGGCTGTCATGGAACTCTCTCTATAGACGAGGCTGCCCTAGAACTCACAGAGAACCACTCCACTGCCTCTGCCTCCCGAGTACTGGGGTTGAGCACCCCTGACTAGAAAGACTTTTCTAAAGCCCAGATCTGAAGCCTTCCCTTTCTACAGGTGGGACCAGGTGCTCTGGAGCCAGCTGCCTTCTCCCCCCTGTTATTTCAGCATCTGCATCTGCACAGGCTGCCATCACTCCAACCACGAAGGAGTGTTATTTCCTCCTCCTGGAAAGTTCCTACCATCAAGTTCAGACATCATTTTCTCAGGAAAGTGTTGAAAATACGTGACTCAATTCCAGGTCTGATCTTCCCGAATCCCTAAGAGTCTGTTTCTACCCAGAACCCCTATGTCCTTCCAAGCAATCACACCATTATTTGAGGTGAAAGGTGAACCAGTGGGGCCATAGAGAAAGGTAGTTTTTGGATGTGACTGCTAGGCCCTTGAGGAGCTGACACACAGTGGGCCCTCCACAAATGCATGTTGAGTCAGTGAGCCTCAGTGAACCTGGGCAGGATTCACAGGTAAGCACTAGGCTAGACAACCCTCCAAGTTAAACAAGATTTGTCTCTTCAACAGAAGGGTTGTTTACCTGTTTTCCATTCAGAAGCCTGGACAACCTGGTGATCTGGGCTATCTGGAGGGCCAGGGCATGTACAAATTCAGTCAGACTGTTATGTTTATCCCAGACTCTTCCTCCTAGCCCTTTATCCTGTGTTGTCGTCTACTCCCTGGGGTGATGTCACATGCACTTTGTAGCTTGGTGATCTCTATGATGACTTAGGCCGCCCCAGATCCTCCTCTAGACCCTTAAGCTATAGAACCCATTCTTATGGAAAAGGTCACTGTACTTTGCAAAATATTTGATGTAGTTTCACCTTAAGCTTCATTGAGATCATTGTTTGAAGGAAACTTTTTTTCTCCCAAAATTGTACTGTCCTTAAATGTGCTTGCAATTGAAGGAATCTCAGGTCTCAGCTCAAACCTTAAAAATTAACTTCCCCAGAGACACGACCTGGGGAAAGCATTCCAGGAGAAGGGCCCAGGAACCCCAGTGCACTGGTTATCAATAAACCTCTTGCTTTTGCATCAAATCCCTTGTTCGTGAGTATTTCTGCGGGAGCACGTCCCCGGTTTGGATCTTAGGGTCCAACACAATAAGCAGCTTGGGGTCAGATGGAGGAATTTCAACCAATACCGACTATCTAAATCACATTGAACTGGATTTCTTTCTTGCCTCAATTGAATCATGACTTTGCTGGCCACAGCACTTGCAGAGACACCCACACTGGATGAAGACAGAGCCACTGTCCCAGGATCATGGAAACCTCAGCTGGCTGTCAATGACAGAAGGGATAGTCACTAGAGGGTCAGGCCAGCAGTGATATGTTGTTCTAGCAGGTATAAGAGGCACATCAGGGGATCCCCAAGATCACAGTCCAGAGTCCCTCCCTGGGACACCTGGCTCCCTGGGTGCTGTGGACCACAGTTGTACTTGGTAGAACAGGAGTCTGAAAAAGCATGCTCACCTTTAGAAGCTAAAGTAGGCTTTAGCTAAATGAGCCCTTAGCCACCTCAAAGTTCCCTTAGGAACGACCAGGTCACAGCTAGAGGGGCCAGGACCAGGGTCTGGGGTCATGGTCAGGGTCAGAAGAGGAGGTGACTGTAAAAGGAGAACAAGAAAAATCAGGGACTTGGGTTCAAGTCTTGACTCAGCCTGTCAAGCTTTGTGACTGCCAGGCCCTTCCCTGCCACAGAACCTCAGTTTCTCCAAGAGTCAAGGAGGAAGTACACAGATGTCCCCTCCTTCTACATCCTGACAACCAGGAGGAAGAGGGAAGTGTCACCCCTATTCTGCTGACTCCCCGACTGTGAGGGCAGCTCAGCCTCAGCTCCCTCCTTTGCAAAATGGGATGGAAATAGCTCTCCGGGCTCTGTGCAGGCTCCAAAGGAGCTGGCAGCCTCTGCATGCCTAGACTCTGTGCTTCTAGAGTCTCTGTAAGACCCAGAATTTAGAGAAATAGTTGCTTCATTGTATTCTCTTTTTATGCTGCCTGCCTCCTCCCAGCATGTTCTTGAGGGCTGGATGCTGGTGACACTGAGAGGGAGGCCCCTGAACCCTGCAACAGCAGACTGCAACTTCACAAGCTCTAGGCTATGCTTCTCCTAAGAAAACAAACAAGTGCATTAGAGAGAGGCTACCAGCCCCAGGCTAAGACAGCACCTGAGCAGAGCTCTGTGTTACTGGAGACAGGGAAGGAAGACTTTCTGGAGGAGGCTGCCCTCCACAACTTCCAGTTGTATTGGTGGCATTCCCCGAAGAGCAGCCGATTGCTCTGTAGCCAGGACTAGACTTTTCCAAGGCCTGGCCACACTGGATCCATCTGCCAAGCTTGAGCAGCAGAGATGGGACCTAATTTTACAAGTCAGTTTCTGCCTGTGTCAGTGACTCACCCACTGTTTGGAGGAGGATCCAGAGGCTAATTAAACTCAAGCTTTGAACCCAGCCCTCTTCCTCCACCCCCAACCCCCACCACTTCCTCTTTCCCATAAATGCAGTCAAACCTGTGGAGGGTAGAGGAAGGCTGGTAGCCCTGCAAGGCAGGGTAGGGAGGGGTCAGGGCCTGGTGGGGGTTGGGGACAGGGAGCAGGACACTATCCTGCCTTCCCTGGGATCCTGAAAGGAGGCCAACCACTGTAGTCCTCCCTTCTCAACTCTGCCATCAAAACCAAGAACTTGTGCAGGACCTGTCCTCCAAACCTGCTGCCATCTCAGGAGTTCTAAGCCTGGTCACAAAAAAAAGTCACGACTGAGCTTGTAGATTACTAACATTTTCTAACAGACAGCAGGGAGAGTCATGGGACGCTCACCCGAGTGTCCAGCCATCCCTCACAACTATCTGTATTCCCCAATTCTTAATTGCACAGGGCATTGGTGTCTTGATGGAGTTGGGGGAGGGACTGGAGTGTATAGGGGAGGGGCACTGTTGGACCTAAAGATCTAAAACCAAGGGACGTGCTCCCCCAGAAACTCTCGTGGATGGGATTCGATGCAATAACTGAGTTTATTGATAAATTGATAAAAACCAACGTGCTGGGGTTCTCTTGCATGCAGGCAAGAAGAATCCTGAACTAAAGCTAAGGCAGTTTATATATTATTTGCACAGAATTTACAAGGACAGTTAATTACTTCTTAACAATAACCATAAAAGATTTAAACAGCCATTCCCAGGCTCAGTTTCCGTTCCCAGATCCTGGTTTCTAAGTAACTCAAATTTGCACCTTATCTTTTACAACAAAAAGAGGGTTAGCTTAAGTGGCTTCTGTTTAGCCAGGTGTACTGTGTTAAGGGCCCAGCTTCTTATCTTGGGCTCTGTGTTCTCCCAGGATTGTCCTGGGACAGTTAATTCTTGAGTTTACAGAAACCTGGGATTCTTGAGACCTGAAATTCCTACATTCCTATAGCACCACTTATTTAACCGTGGGAAAGTCATCATCCTGTCCCAGCCAGCCTTTTGCTAGGAAGCACCCACAGTCCTGCCAGCAACCCCCCTGCCTATGCTTTGTGAGTAACCCCAATAAACTCACAGGTGCCCCAGAGTGAACTTTGGTGGCGTCACTGGGACCTTAGAAGGAGGGGCAGATATTGGTTGCATCTCCCCCGGGAGGAAAAAAATTAGAAACAGGACTGCTTTGATGACTGACAGGGTCCCAGTCAAGGAAGTGGCCATCCAGACCCTGTGCCTGCCAAGCTTCCTTCTCCATCCCTGTCCCTACACTGCCTCCTCCTATCCACCTGCAGCAGCGGCTTTTGCCAACATCAATAAAACCCGGGTTAGACTCACCATAGTGGAAGACCTTGAGGCCTCTCCTGTGTGCTAAGAGCCTTTGGGCACCTCTGACTCTCCCACCCAAGCAACAGGCACCCTCTGGGCACTGGTCTTCCTCCCAAATAAGGAGGGAGGGCCATGGCAGAGCTGGTGCTGAAGCTGACCAGGCACAGCCCACCCAGGTGAGGAGGTCTGCCTGGACAAGTGTGCCTGTACCACACAACTCACCCACCGACTTCTCTTAAGATGTTTCAGCTCACACAGGACAGTCGTGGGTAACTCAACCAAAGAGACATGTGAGAACTGTGTCGTTAGCCACTGAGACTGCTGGAGTGTACAGGAGTGAACCTAGATGGACAATCTCCCCAGGAAATCAGGTGAGCATCTTTTGCTTGTTTGTTTGTTTGTTTGTTTAAAAGATTTATTTATTTAATGTATGTGAGTACCCTGTTGCTCTCTTAAGACACATCAGAAAAGAGCATCAGATCCCATTACGGATGGTTGTGAGCCACCATGTGGGTGCTGGGAATTGAACTCAGGACCTCTGTAGTCAGTGCTCCTAACCACTGAGCAATCTCTCCAGCCCCCTTGGGGTTTTTTGTTTTGTTTTTTAAAGACAGGGTTTGTCCAACTCACTGTATAGACCAGGTTGGCTTCGAACTCAGAGATCCTCCTGTCTCTGCCTCCTGAGTGCCCATCTTCAAGGTAAAACATCTCTAAGGACAAGGCTGCTGTTAGCACATTATGGAGGACAGGTCACAGTCAATTCTTTTTTTGTTCTTTGGCTCTGGTGCTTTTGTTTCTCAGACAAGGTCTCATGTCTCCAGGGCTGGCCTCCAGCTCACTACTGAACTCACTGGCAGAAGATGATTATGAATTTCTCTGATCTTCCTGTCTCTACCTCCCAGGAGTCCAAGGGCTCTTGCTCTGTGATCATGAAGACCAGAGTTAAACCCAGCAACCACATGCCAAGCTGCCTCAACCTAATGGTGTGTGTGTGTCCAAGCTCTGCACTAGGGGAAGGGACAGTGTGTCATCAAACAGCTTGGAGTGACTGTCCACATACAGAAAGAGCGGACTTCCGGGGCTCAGATGCAATTCAGTGGTATAGTCTTACCAAGCATGCACAAAGCCCTGCGTTCAATTCCCAGTGCTACATAAACCAGGCATGGTGGTGCATGCCATTATCCCAGCAGCCAGAAGGTGGAGGCAGTAGAGATGATTGAGTTGTTAAGTGTTCTTGCTCTGTGATGAAGACCAGAGTTGGATTCCAGCAACCACATGCCAAGCTGCCTCCACGGAATAGGCAAAAGTGTATATGTGGGGAACATCAAACACCCTCTTCTGGACTTCGTGCAAGCATACATATACATGTACACATACACACCACAACACACACACACACACACACACAAAACTAACGAACTAAACAGAAAATGAAGGATCTAGACTATAGAAAGAATACTTACAGGCAGAAAATAGCAAGACAAACTATCACCGAACTGGGGTGCAGCTCGGTGGTAGAGCACATGCCATGTGAGACTCTTGGTTCCACCCCCAGTGCCAGGAAAAAAATAAGGTCTTCCAGTGGCAGATTAGAATAAACTGGCCCCCAAGAAGATGAAGAAATTGTAAGCATACAAGAAGAAACTCAGCATCCTTTAGTATGGGAGCGAGTTGTGTCCGTGACACATCGCTACGCCCACTTCACAGTGTTCAGAAGTCAGACTGAGCGTGGCGAGTGTGGGTGGGTGTGTCGTGAGATTCCTGGGGCTGCGACAAGCTACCTGCGAACACAGCTTAAAGGAGAATGGTCTGTTTTGGCTCATAGTTCCCGAGGTCACGCCCACCGCTCACTGCTTTGGAGCTAAGGCAGAACATCAGGTGGTGAGTGGGTGTGGCAGAGGCTCCTCTCCACACAGCAACCAGGACTACTCAAAGCAAATAGAAGGGGCAGGGGGACAAAATGTCCCAGAGGGAACACCCACAAGGACCTGCACCCCTCAACTGTCTCCTATGCACCACGTACCTCCTTCATCTCCCCAAAGGTCATCTGTGGACACTGCTGCACTGGGATCCATGCCTTTAAAACACAGGTCCCAGCCGTAGTTGGAAAGCACTGGGCCAAACTGGGATTCTTGCCCATGTGGAAGGGATGTAAGTGCCCAGGCACTTGGAAACAATTTGAGGTTTCTTTGTTTTTATTATTGTTTTATGTTTTGTGTTTTTGAGACAGGGTCTGTCTGTGTAGCCCTGGCTGTCTTGGAAGTCACTATGTAGACCAGCCTGGCGTCATTCACAGAGAGCTAGCTGCCTGCCTCTGCCACCCCAGTGCTAGGATTAAAGTTGTAGGCTACAAACCAGGTCTATGATTTAGTTTTTAAAGAAAGCTAAACACATCTGCTCCATGACCCAGCCATTCATTCTTCTTGCAGGTTCAGCAAGGTATTTGAAATGTGCACAGCAGTGTCACTTTTAACTGCTAAAGGAGAAAGTGTCCCTCCCTTGACAGGCAAATGGGTCAACTAGCTACAACTGTGTCACCTTACAGTGCAATCCAACTCAGCCATAAGAAGGAACAAACTGTTAATATCATGTAACTATTGATATCAAACCTAACAAAAGGATGAATCTCCAAACCACTGCACTGAGTGAAAGAAGCCAGACCCCAGCTGAGTGAGAGCCTGCTGTAGGGTTCTATTTACATGTAACTATGGGAAGTGCAACCTTACCTATAGGGACAGAAGCAGACCTGGAGTTGGAAAGGCAGGGATGAGGTGGGACAATGGATGGGGAGATGCCGAGGGACAGAAGTCCAGCATTGTGGCTTATACCTGTAATCCCAGAACTCAGAGTCTGAAGTAGGAGGATTGCCATGAGTTTGAAACCAGCCTGAGTTACACAGTGAGCTCAAACATAACACACACACACACACACACACACACACACAGACAAAGATGGAACTAGGTTACAAAGGGGTAGAAGAAAGCTTTTGGAGTGATTAACTTTACTTTGCTGGTGTGTTCATGGGATATATATATATGTGTATACATATATATATATATATAATTATATTATATAATATATATATATATAATGGCTTCATGGGATGTGTATATATATATATATAGCATTCATGGATATATAAATACATGTATATATTCCTATTAAAACTCAGCAAATTATACACCAGGTGAATACCTTTAATCCCAGTACTCAGGAGGATAGAGGCAGGCAGATCTTTGAGTTCAAGGTCAACCTGGTCTACAAAACAAGTTCCAGGACAGCCAAGGCTGCACAGAGAAGCCTTGTCTGAAGAAACAAACAAACAAACAAACAAAAAGTAAAACTCAAAAAACTTGTATAGTTTATTTTATGTCAATTATATTTAAAAATGTGTACTACATGAAAATGTAAATTAGTCGCCAGCTTGAGGCTGTCTCATTTCATTCTGGCAGCTATAACAAACACTGTGGTTTAGGGAGCTTATAAATAATTAAAAGTTTAGGGGCTGGCAAGGTAGCTCAGTGGATTAAGGAGCTTGCTGCTAAGCCTGATGATCTGAGTTCAACCTTAGGAGCCCTCATGTTAAAGGGACAGAACCAACTCCACACATTGTCCTTAGATCTGCACACCCGTCAAAGGGTATATTTGCATATCTGTGTGCAAGTGGATGGAGACCGGAGGGGACGCCAGGTGTCCTGCTGTATTACTTTCCAGCTTATTCTCTTGAGACAGGGTCTCCCTCTGACCTGGAGCCAGGCTGGCAGCCGGTAAAACTCAGCGATCTTTTGTCTTCCAGCCCTGGAGTTGGAGGTTTGAGTGGTCATGCCTGGGTTTTTAAGTGGGTCCCAGGGATCTGAACTCAGAATGCCATGCTTCAACAGAAATGTTTCTACCCACTGAGCCGTCTCCGGGACTTCACTTTTAAAAACGATTTATTTGCATACTTTTAAATTATGTGTCGGTGTATGTCTGTTTGGGTGTAGGTGCACATGAGTGCACGTGCCAAGGACAGCAGAGGTGTTAGGTCCCCTGGAGCTGGAGACGGGTGTGCGCCACTGCCTTGGGTACTAGGAGCCAAACAGAGGTCCCTGCAAGAACAGTGCGTGCTTTTAACCTCAGTGCCGTCTCTCTAGCCCCGAGACTTCAGTTTTTTTCTTAAAATTATACTTTTGATTTTGCCTGGAGCAGAAAGGCTGGCCTTGCAACAGTATAGAGGCCAGTGGTTGAGAAAAGCTCTGGGCCCAGCTCTTCAGGATCCAGGTCACCGATGGTGGCCGGGTTGTAGAGCCAGCGGATGTGACGTCATTCGTCAGGGGTGGGGTTGTGCTGAGGATTCTAACTATGCGTTCTTGAGATCTCAGGCTTGCTGCACAGGAAGCACTTTACCCATGAGTCATTTCTCCAGCCCCAAATTTAAATACTTTAAGGTTGAGTTAATATAAGGATCACGTGTCAAAATTATATGTTAAGACGTTTGGGAGGAGGCTTAGCTGGTACTGTCTAGCAATCCCGGTGACCTGAGTTCGACCCTGGAACCTATATGAAGGTAGAAGGAGAGAAGAGACCCCACAAAGTTGTCCTCTGACCTCCACATGTATACCGTGATGTGGACATGAATGTACACACACACACACAATTTTTTAAATTATATGTCATGTCTGGTGTCATGGCACAAGCCTTTAATTCTGAGGTCGGTCGTTCCTGGCTACATTAAGACCCTGTCTTAAAATCTAGTAAACACCTCGGCATGGTGGTGCACCCCTTTAATCCCAGCTCTCGGTAGGCAGAGGCAGGAGGATCTCTGAGTTTGAGACCAGCCTGGTCTACATAGCTAGTTCAAGGATAGCCAGGGCTATGTAATAGAGACCTGTCCCAAAACAAAAACTAGAAAACAAATGATATGTTTGTGAGTGTAAATTGTCAGCTTGACGGAATCTAGAATCGCCTGGGAAATGAGCAAGCTGGGCATGCGTGTGGGTGTCATCTTGTTGCAGGTTGCTGAGTTCTCTGGATAGGGGATCCTGAGTTATACAAAACGGAGCTGGGGAACTGAGCGCTAGCGTGCATGTTTTCATTGCTTTCCTCTGACTGTGGAAACCAGCTGCTTCAAGCTCCTGCTGCCGTGGTCTCCCAGCTGTAATTAAAAATACCTTGTACTGTGAGTCCAAATAAACCCTACTCCCTCCCTCCCTCTCTCCCTTCCTTCCTTCTTTCTTTCCTTCAGTTGTTTATGTCAGGGCATTTTAACACAGCAAGAAAGAAACTTAAGACAATGATAAACTGCTTCTTTACATTGCAAAATTCTTTCTAAAAGAGAAAGAGAAAGAAGAAGAGAAAGAGAAAGAAAGAGAAGAAAAGAGAAAGAAAGAAAGAAGAAAGAAAGAAGAAGAAAGAAGAAGGAAGGAAGGAAGGAAGGAAGGAAGGAAGGAAGGAAGGAAGGAAGGAAGGAAGGAAGGAAGGAAGAAACCAAAACCAAAACAAAAAGGCTCTGATACAATTTGGCCCCAACCACTCAGGTGCACAGACTCTGGCTCGCGTGTGTCCCCCGAGCCCACAAGCGCCGCCAGGGGGCGCTTGACACCAGCGCTAGGTGCCGGATGCAGCGACACCTGGGCAGAAAATGCACTTCCCAGCAAGCTCTGTCCCCTGCGCTTCTCACCTTGCCTTAACACAAGTATTTCCCTTGTCAATTCCCAAATCAGGAATCCTGATTTCTTTGAGGGATTCCGCCTCCAGGGAGTCTTCTTGGCCTGGGGTGGGCCTTGTTTAGTCAGCTTTAGCTGCAGAGTTACTCATTGATACATTCTAAGGGACAGTGGATCATGATTCACAGGCTGGAAATAAGGCTGCAAATGGGCTCACAGTGCAAGGTATTGTCAATTACAGCTGGGAGACCACAGCAGAAGGAGCTTGAAGCAGCTGGTTTCCACAGTCAGAGGAAAGCAATGAAAACATGCACGCTAGCGCTCAGTTCCCCAGCTCCATCCCAGAATGATCCCCAGGGGATACCTCTGAGGGACGGAACCTTTTGCAACAGTCTGATCTCTCCGTGGAGGAACTGAACCTGACAACTCTTACTTAGTCATGCTCCTTTAGGACTGACTAGTCCTTCCTAGCCAAGAAAAGAGGCTTCCAGGCTTGCCCTGGAAATGACCTTGGTGTCCACCTTGGCCTTGCTTAGACTATTTCCAGATGGCCCTTGCTCCTACTGAGGCTTTGCCTGCTGGCATGGAAGGTTCACTTGAGAAACAGGTCCGGCGTTTGTGAGCAATTACAAGGCTCTGCTTGAAAATGGACACCTGTAACACATAGGCTGGAAGGTTTCCTGTCATCCTCAAAACAATTTGTCTCTCATGGCTGGGTTTGAATGTGCTAGAACACTCAGCCCTGGGTCTGTGCTGGCCGTGGCTCACACAAGCAGAATGCAGATTGTGCCAAGACAGGAGTGTGTGAGACTGTCTGGATTCAAATCCCAACTTCTGCCCTCCATAGCTATATGTCATAAGGAAACGGTAAAAACTTATCTGTGCCAGGGCTACCCCCAGGATTCCCAGGTAAAGGTTAGATGATTAACTTTGATCTTGAGCTAAAAATCCACCACCACACATCCAGGGAGGTGAGAAAGAGAAAGGATAAAGCTGGCTTAGACCTGGAGTGGCCTCTGAAACAATGCTTAGGAATGTCCTAGGCTGTCCTTGCCTTTTCCTAGACTGACAGCACATGGGGTGGGAGGAAGGTCTGTTCTCTAGAGAGGACTCTGTCCAGGGGTCAGAGTTCAGTTCCTTCCATGGGACGTAGGAGAATCCAAATGACCACTGAGTAATAGACAGGAGGCCTGGGCCTTGGGCTTAGTTTCCAGTAGTCTTAGGATCAGTGTGATAGTTCTCCCAGTCTGCTCCTTCTTGAAGCAAATTCTGAAAGCACACACACACACCACACACATAAACAACAAACAGAGAAGACAAAACATTTTCACAGACATATGTGTGTGTAGTAAATAATAATACACACAGACACACACACACACAGAGACATAAACAACTAAACACAAGAAGACACCAACATCAACATATAACACACAATACACACAGAGAACCACACAAAATACACACAGACATATAACACACAACAAGACACACAGACAACAACACAACACAACACACACACACACACACCCACACACCACACACACACACACACACCACACACACACACACACACACACACCACACACACACACACCACACACACACACACACACACACCACACAACACCACACACACCACACACACACCACACCACACACACACCACACACCACACACACACACACACACACACCACACACACACACCACACACACACACACACCACACACACACACACACACACACCACACACACACCACACACACACCACACACACACCACACCACACACACACACACACCACAACACACCACACACACACACAACACACACACGAGTGGGTATGTGCACTGAGTGCAGGCGGAGGTATCAGATTCCCTTGGAGCTGGAGTTACTGGCAATTGTGAACCACCAGACTAAGATACTGTGACTAAGCTTGGATCCTTTGTAAGAGCCATATGCTATCTTAACCTCTGGGTCATCTTTCCAGCCCCAATTTTGACAGTGTGAGTGACCCCAAATTCATGAGTTGAAGCCCTCCCAGCAGTGTGACTGTTATTGGGGATGGGACCCTGGGAATCATTGAGGTTAGAGGAGGTCACGAGGGTAGGGTGTTCAGATCAGCTGCCCTTGTGTGGCACAGATGACTAGGAACCTTGGGTTTTAAGTGTCCCTTCTGTCCCAAGTATACCATATGCCATATGTGGACAGAACAAGAAGTGTGTATCATCACTTGTAATCCCAGTGCTGGGAGCTGAAGAGACAGAGTGGAAGTTTCAGGGCATGCCTGGGCTAAGATTGAGTTCAGGGGTAGCCTGGGCAATCTTAGTGAGACCCTGCCTTAAAATAAAAAGTAAGAAGAGGAGGCAGGCAGTGATGGGGTGCACCTTTAATTCCAACACTCTGAAGAAGAGGCTGAGGATCTCTGTGAATTCGAGGCCAGCCTGGTCTACAGAGTGAGTTCCAGATACGCTGAGGCTACACAGAAAACCCTGTCTGAAAGAAAAGGAAAAATGTAAAAAGACTGGATGAAGCTGGGGTAGACTGCTTGCCTAGTAAGTGTATAGCCTTCGATCAGCCCACCAGCAGATGGACTGGAGTTTGAGTCTACCCTGGGCTACTTAGTATTCCAGGCTAATCTGGGCTATAGAGTTATCCACACTTGATCTCAAAAACAACAAAGAAAGTAGGACCAGGTGTGGTGCAATATGCCTTTAATTTCAGCACCCAGGAGGCAGAGGGAGGGACCTGAATTCCTGTCCAGCCTGGTTTATGTATTGAGTTCTGGGTCAAGACTACACAGTGAGACCCTGTCTCAAAAAACAAAACCCTAAAAGCAATATAGTGTTTTTATAGGAAAATTAGAAAGTATAGAAGTTTAGGAAAAGAAAAAAGAGAAGAAAAGAAAGAGAGAGGAGAAGAGAAGAGAAGAGAAGAGAGAGAGGAGAAGGAGGAAGAGAAGAGAAGAGAAGAGAAGAGAAAGAAGAAGAGAGAGAGAGAAAGGGTTCTCAAAGCCGGGCCACCCAGCGCTAAGGACTGCCGTTTGCAGGTGTCTGATTTCTGTTTCTGTTTCCCATTAGCTACTGTAGCAAACATCCAGGCTTAAAAGAACACAATTTGATCTTCTCCCCTCTGCAGGTCAGAAGCCAGATCTGCTCAGTAGATGAAAGGTGGGCCTTGACAAGGCTGGTTCCTTGAGGGGTTTCCAGGAAGATCTGTGTCTGCAGCATGCCCTTCTCTAGAGAGTTGAACCCTCCGCACCTGCAAAGCCCTTTCTGTGCACCCCAGGTTCTGGGGTGGGGCACAAGCGTCTGAGGTTGGGAGGCTTTTGTTCAGCCTTTCAGAACCAATCAATCTTTTTCCTCCTCCCTCCCTCCCTCCCTCCCTCCCTCCCTCCTCCTTCCTTCTTTTTTCCTCCAAGACAGGATCTCTCTACCTAGCCCTAACTGTTTGGAGTTCACTCTGTAGACAGGCTGACATTGAACACGAGAGATTTTGCCTCTGTCTCCCAAATGCTAGGATTAAAGGTGTGTGCTACCACTGCCTGGCCAGAATTTTTCTTCTTTCTTTTTTTTTAAATTTATTTATTTTATGACACTGTCGCTCTCTTCAGACACACCAGAAGAGGACAACTGATCCTATTACAGATGGTTGTGAGCCACCATGCGGTTGCTGGGAATTGAACTCAGGACCTCTGGAAGAGCAGTCAGTGTGCTTAACCTCTGAGCCATCCCCTCCATCCTTCCAGGATTTTTCTCTTCTCAGGCTGCAGCTGTCTTCCACACAACCCTGCTTAGTCTATGGCTTGTTTATTCAGCTCTGTGCCTCCAGTAGAGTGTTCCTCAGCTCAGGTTGAACCCCGAGCCCCTGTGCTTGTGAGCTAAGCATCATTGCTGTCTCCTTTTCTGGGGATTCCATAAGCAAGACCCTCACCCACCACCAGTCCAACCCTTCCCCCACCACTTGACATCCCTGACTCGACCTCCATCACCTGTCTCCCAGGAGAGTCCCCCAAGCCCCACTGCAGCCCCCAGCTTCTCTGCTCTCTCTTCCCTGTGTCCTTTTGTAACCACATTTCTTGGAGGGTCTCTGAAGCATTTCTGATCTGCAGTGAATGAGATGGCTCTGCGGCTAAAGGTGACTGCTGCCAAGACTGATGATCCGAGTTCGATCCCTGGGACCCACTTGTGGAGGGTGAGACTTGACTTTCAGAGGTTGTCTTGAGCTGTGCTGTGTGTGTATCCACATATTTGCACACAATTAATGAGTAATTTAAGATGAGCATTGAAAATGGAGTTCTGCCCTGCCCCTC
Organism: Mastomys natalensis; assembly: GCA_021653895.1. Taxonomy (NCBI): domain Eukaryota; kingdom Metazoa; phylum Chordata; class Mammalia; order Rodentia; family Muridae; genus Mastomys; species Mastomys natalensis. The sequence continues at coordinate 1,680,484 of JAJTUV010000102.1, forward strand.
TCCTTTGCTTTTCACCCTGGACCCTCCATCCACTAGAGCCCTGTCACAGGTCCCCACACCACCCCCACCCACCTCAGCAGGAATGTCATGTCACCAACCCTAACATTTTGTGGTTGCTCCAAGCTGTTTGGTGCCTGGACATGAGGGCTGAGTGGTTCTAGACTTAGCAGCAGCCCAGGGACAACCTTCATGACTGTCTAGTCTCTCCTCTGGGTGACAGGACACTAGATGTTCTGGTGCTGATGGGACATACTCCATAAAAACGCCCAAAGCTGCAAACAACCCAGAGCTGAAGCAGAAGCCATTGTGCTAACTACGCAGGCTGAGTCACACCACCCTCGGGACCTGCCATGCCACTGAAGGTGATAAGCCTAGACAATATCCCGTGGGTCCTATTCCTCCCCAGTTACAACTTTACACACACTTGCATAATTATGTGATACAGGGCTCTTCCAGTAACCCAGTAACCGTGTCCTGAGGACTGGGCTTCTTCCAGGATTGTGTGAATAACAGTATTCCCAGCACACGGAATGAGCACTTCCTACACACTAGTTCAGTGACCTTTTTGTTTTGTTTTGTTTTCTAAAAGTATCCTTTGAGGGGCTGGAGAGATGGCTCAGAAGTTGAGAGGATCTGCTGCTCTTGCTGAGAACCTGGGTTCAATTCCCCACACTCACACAGTGGTTTCTAATCATTCACAGCTCAAGTTCCAAGGGATCTGATGGCCTTTTTTTTTTTTCCTCCATGGGCACAAGACACGAATGTGGCCTGCATACATACATGTACCCATATGCAAAGCACCCATACATATAAAACAGAATTTGAGACAGGGATCTCTCTCTGTGGTCCTGGCAGTCCTAGAACTTACTACATAGATCAGACTGGCCTCGAACTCACAGAGACCCACCTGCCTCTGCCTCTCCAGAGATCAGATCAAAGGCGTTTGCCACCATAGCTGATCTAAACAAATCAATTTTTTTTTTTTTTTTAGTTTTTTCGAGACAGGGTTTCTCTGTGTAGTCCTGGCTGTCCTGGAACTCACTCTGTAGACCAGGCTGGCCTTGAACTCAGAAATCTGCCTGCCTCTGCCTCCCAAGTGCTGGGCTTAAAGGCGTGTGCCACCACCACCTGGCAACAAATCAATTTTTAAGAGACTTAAATAACTGTATTGTTTAGCATGTGTAAAATATATTTTACTATATTCACTCCACTATACTGTTTTATCTCCTCTCAATCCCTCTAATACCTTTTCTCCCGAAACACACACCAAACCTTCCCCCAATTTTCATGGTTTGTATGTATCCACTGGGTTTGTTTATTTTATTTTAGAGACAGTTTCTCTGTGTAGTCTGGCTGTCCTGAAACTTGTTCTGTAGATCAGGCCTCAAACTCGGATCTGCCTGCCCCCATCTCCTGAGAGCTGGGATTAAAAGTATGCATCGTCAGCAGTGCCTGGCTCTGTTTATTTACTTGTTTGTTTTAAATTACTTGTAGGGTATGTGTATATCAGCGCAGGTGCCCTCGGAAGCCAGGGGTATCAGTTCTTAGCTTCACTTACAGGCAGTTGGGAGCCACCCAGTGTGGGTGCTAGGAACTGAACCCCATTTACTTTGCAAGAGTATTACCCTTTATTAACCACTGAGCCATCTCTCCTGCCAACCTCCTCATTTATTTTAGTTATGATTACTTACATGAATATGAATGGTGTTTTGTTCTGTCTCTACCTCCCCAGTGCTGGGATTACAGGCCAAGCATCACCATGCCCACACATTGTCTTATCAATCTAGCAGACCACAAAGGAGAAATGATGGTTATTTTCAAATGAGGATGTAGTATGGGAAGTTGTGGGGACTTTCCCAGGGTCATTAATGCATTCAGCCGTGCTCTAGGACCTTTGTGAGACAGCATGGGAAGACCTTAAGGTTTATAGGGACATAGAGGGTTGACTGAGGACAAGGACATGAAATAGAAAACTAATTAATTCTACAGCTGGCAGAGTGTTCTGACAGCAGGAAGTGTTTCCTCAGGGCAGCATCAAAAGGATCTAGTCAGACCTGCTCCCTGCACCTGAGCTGAGGAGCGCTGTGAGAGGGTCTGAGGTTAGCCAAGGTAGTGAAACTATAAAAACATGTGTTCTGAGCCCACCCTGCGGCAGCCCTACTGGCTGGATGGACAACTTCTTCCCTCTAGGCCTCAGTTTCCCCTTTAAACCATGATGGGGTCATTGAATCTAGAGGTTTCTGGAAGCCCCTTGTAGCCAGCCAGGAAGTGACCCCAGATGGAGAAGTGGGAATAATTGTCAAAGTACACAGAGTTCTGGGGTGCCTAGTATGGGACACCCCACCCATCTTCTCTTCCTGCTGTACCTCAGAGCCTCTGAAACAGCCTTGGGGATAAGATCACAGAAGCAAGCCACAGCCTGGGGCCAGATACAAGGTTCTCAGGAGTCCAGGAGACTCATGTAGGACTTAACCCAGCGGGGCCAGGGCAAGAGTCGTTAGACAGTCAGATTGCCTCCCGGGGTTACTGAGAGCATCTGAGCATCTCAGAACCTGCAATAATTCCTTTTTAAAAAAATTCAAACTATGGTTTGAATATAGTTGAATATATATTGTGAATATATATATATATCCCACGATCTTCAATTCTCTTATCTCAAAGAACATTTTATTTGTTTATTTTTTTAAGAATCGTTTACTTATTTTATGTATATGAGTACATTGTAGCTGTCTTCAGACACACACCAGAAGAGGGCATCAGATCCCATTACAGATGGTTGTGAGCCACCATGTGGTTGCTGGGAATTGAACTCAGGACCTTTGGAAGAGCAGTCAGTGCGCTTAACCTCTGACCATCTCTCCAGCCCTGTTTATTTTTTTAATTGAAAAATTTTTTTTCATGCAGTATATTCTGATCACACTTTTCCCTCTTCCTAGATTCTCTCCACATCCCCACAGCACCCAACTCTATATTCTCTTTCTTTTTAAAGAAGAACAAGCCCGGCGGTGGTGGTGCATACTTTTAATCCTAGCACTTGGGAGACCAAGACAGGCAAATCTCTGTGAGCTCATGGCCTCTCTGGTCTACAGAGCTCCAGGACAGCTAGGAATACACAGAGAAACCCTAACTTGAAAAAACAAAACCAACCACCCAACCAATCAAATAAATAGATAAATAAGAAACTCAAACAAGAAACACACACAACACCCACAAAAAACACAAAATAGAAAGTAAAACATACTTCTATGAAAGTAAAGGAAAAGACAATAAGACAAAAAAAAAAAAAAAAAAAAACCCCAAACTGAACAAAATGACATAAATGGTCTACAAAAATACCACTGAGTTCATTTTATGTTGGCACTTACTCCTGGGCATGAGGTGTGCCCTGAAGTATGGTTAATAGACCTGGTGATACTCCATTGAAAAAAACTAATTTTTCTTTTGCCAGGTGTTATCAATTACACATAGCTTCTTGGTTAGGGGTGAGACCCTGGGTCTATTTCCCATCTCAGTGCTTGCAGGGACCACATCTGCCTTGAACCTGTGCAGGCCTGGAGGATGCTGCCACAGTCTCTCTGAGTTCATACTCTCTGAGAATCAGTTCATTCATTCTTTTGGCTCTCACCCACTAGGGTTGGTCCAGGACTGTAGGCAGCCGTGTTTAAGATAGCACCTGGGACAGTTGCAAAGTCGTATGACTAGCACCTGACAATGTAAGCAGCTGGATTCCAGCGCGGCCAGCTCAGCTAAACTGGTAAACAAGTCCTTTGTGCATGCGTTGGCCTCGTGCCCCTCCCGAGCGGGCTTATGCAAATGAGGTATTGGCAGTCTAACCTATCCTGAGAGAACACATCACCCAGCCTGCCTTGGGAAGATATATAAGCAGCGCATTTCTGCTGCTGGGGGTCCCTGTCCCCTTCCTGGTCCCTGTCCCAGTCCCTGTCCATAAGTCAAGAGTCGTTCCTGGAATAAAGCTGACTGAGAAGGATCTGACCGTGTAGTGTCTTAATTGCTGGCCAAGGCAGACGCGACACAGGATAAGGGGCCTGTGGGGCCCTGGTGATGAGATAAATGGCGGAAAGGGGAGAAGAGAATGTCAGGAAAGGGCTTCAGGCCCTCATGCTTCCAGACCTCTCAGATAAAGACAGAGTCATGTCTGATGCAGGTTTCATTCCTGTCAATGACAAAACCAGTTTTGCCCTGCTAACCCAGAAAAGCTGACCTTTCTATCATGCGACTAGTCAAGCCTGCTGATCCTGACCCACATGCCCCTCTGGTTTGTTATGTAGGCTTCTTCAGAGCCCTGGTGAATCTGACATCCCTCGGTTCTCCATGTCTGGCATGGTGCGGGGCAGCAGGTATGTCAGGTGCATAAATGATACTTAAAATCAGGCTTTTTCATTCAGCACATCTACCTGTGGCCATTGCTCAGGAGAAGCTGTCTCCAGGGACTGCCCCTGGTTTGAGAATCAGCTCTTGATCCCCAGACTTGATACAGGCATGAGAAGATCACTGATGTCTGATCTCCACCTGTGGAATCCAGGTCCTCTACTGTACAAAGGGGAACTGTAGGTGTTTGATTCCCACCCCCAATCTGGGGTCACCCCAATCCTATGTCAGTTAGCAGGTTCCAATGCTACTCTTTGACTCCTCCAGCCAGACCTGGATCCTGATATCCTTTTATTTGAATTCAGCATCTAACCCATCCATGGCGAGTGACCTGTTGGCAGAGGTCTCAGAATACACTTACAAACACCCCTCCCTTCTGCTCCAGGGCCAGCCTGCACTCGTGTTTGGTGTAACCCAGATGAACTTGGTGTTCACACAGAACTTCTCTTTTTTTGTTTCTTTGTTGTTATGTTGTTTTTTTTTGAGACAGAGTTTCTTAGTGTAGCCCTGGTTGTCCTGAAACTCACTTTGTAGACCAGGCTGGCTTCAAACTAGAGATCTATCTGCCTCTGCTCCCCAGTGCTGGGATTAAAGGTGTTTGATATTCACCACCAGCAAAGAGTTTCTTCTTATTCTTTCTGTACTGATTTAAAAACTTACGTATTCACTCAGCTGGCACTAGTAAGCTTACATACCTCACAGGACAAGAGGTCACTGTCACAAGCTCTTGTCTCCACCCTGGAGGGGTTTTCTTGTTTTTGGATATGAAAGACCAACTGCTGGCAAGATAGTTCTCCTACAGGAGCTGCTTGGAACTGTGATGCCCATTCCATTTCATGTTTTTAGTTTGTTTGTTTTTTTTTTTTTTTTTTTTTTTTCGAGACAGGGTTTCTTGTTAGCCTGCTGTCCTGGACTCACTTGTAGACCAGGTGGCCTGGAACTCAGAAATCCGCCTGCTTGCCTCCCAATGCTGGGATTAAAGGTTGAACCCAGTCCCTGGCTAGAGCATTCCAGATACTGACCTCTCACGACTGACAACTGAACTTGGGTCTCTCGCAAGAGCCATACAGGTTTTTCATCCTTGTTCTTTAATTATTTTTATTTTGTGCATGGTGTTTTGTTTAATGTGGTCTGGGTGGAGTCAGAGTCCCGGAAACTGAGGTATAGAGTTGTGAGCTCCATGTGGTACTAGTTTGAACCCAGGTCCTCTGAAGCACCAGTGTCTTGTGAGCCATCTTGAAGCCTACTTTTAGTGCTTCTTCAGGGTTGTGGGTGAATTGAATTCCAAGAGAGAGTAGAGTTGAACAATACTCAAGAGAAAGACTTGTGACCATCTGAAGCCTGGGACTTTGAGTTTCTTTCCTTGGGTTGTAAGAAACAAACCATTATGGCCTATTCTCCACATAACATGAGTTAGAGCTGAGGAGAATCAGGACATGCAGGAGGCACTAGGCCCATGTCTTCCATAGCTGGTTCCTACATGTATAGACGTTGTGTTTGTCTTAGGGTTCAAGGCCGAAGACAGTGGGGCTCTGTAACTGAGCCCATGATAAGAAAAGGGGAATTTTGAGCCCTGGGATATGCATTAGGTTAGACTATGTGTCCTGAGATGATAGGATGAGGCCTCTAGGGAAAGAGTAATGCTAGACACTGGAAAGATTGTACCTCTCTGAAGAACTCAGCCAGCGAGAGTGAGGAATTCAAGGGGAAAGGGAAACGTATTAGGAATATAAATACCAGTTTCACTCCAAATAGGCCCACCGGCCGTTTCTGCCTTTTTGATTTTCCGACTCTGAGTCTCCAGAACACTCAGTGTGAAGTAGGATTCCTGTTTCCCACAGTGTCTTCTTGTCTTAGAGTGGCAGAATCCCACAGCCTCCATGTCCCCAGGGTCAGAGACCAACCCTGAAAGCCAGCATTACCCAACATCACCGCAGCCTCCCTAGTTTGTAAAACCCGTGAAGCAGCCTTTATGGCTCTTGAGAAACAGTCCAGGGGCAAAAGTTTCCATGCCACAAACTAACCACATTGAACTCAAATGAGGCTGCACAGGAATGGGCTGGGTTTAAAACCTTTCCCAGCATTGAACTTCCTGTTCCCTCATCCTGGTTCAGGAGGCCAGGTTCGGGAAGTCTGTCTGCTGCATCCGGGTTTGTAATTCAGGTGAGTGGAATGAAGCTCAACAACTTGGAGTCTCTGATTAAAAAGGGAAAACTGGGCCGAACTTGTGATCCTCTGGTCTTCCTCTCCGGCCAGACTTACATCAAGCTGCTAAGTAAGCAAGCTGTCAGACGGTCAAGGTCATCTTTCCTTACAGACAGAATTTGAGGCCAGCCTGCCAAGTGAGACCCAGGATTTGTCAGAAAAAAACAAACAAAAGCCTAGGAAAAAAAAAAAAAAAAAAAAAAAGCAGGGCTTGCTGGGCAGTGGCGGCACACTCCTTTAATCCTAGCACTTGGGAGGCAGAAGCAAGCAGTTTTCTTAGTTGGAGGCCAGCCTGATCTACAGAGTGAGTTCCAGGACAGCCAGGGCTACACAGAGAAACCCTGTCTTGAAAAACAAAACAAAACAAACTAAAAAAAAAGGGGCCAGGGCTTAGTGGCATATACCTTTAATCCCAGAACTCAGAACTCAGGATGCAAAGGAATCCAAAGGTGGAGGCAGAAGCAGAGGCTGAAGATGATCTCTGTGAATTCAAAGCCAGCATGGTCTACATAGTGAGTTCTAGGACAGCCAGGGTTATATACTGAGACCGTCTCAAAAACAAAACAACTAAATCACAATAAAACAACAAAAACCCAAGATATTATTACTTTACAAAAAAGTTTTGAAGCGTTTTCATGGGGGCGTGGCTACGGTTATCGAGGCTGGTTCTTTCTGTCTTTTGTGGTGCTCTGGCATTGAGTCGCACTTGGCTAGGGACCCTCTTTTCATTGGCTCCTCCTTCGCTGAGACCAGCACTGATGACCCCCAAGTGAACTTGCTAACAACATTCCTCCTGAATCTCCCAGCCAAGCACCAAAGCCGGAGGCTTTGAAGAGGAGACCTGATTTCAGATCCGAGGAGTGCTTGCTTTATTTATTTTGTTAAGCATGCGTGAGCCTTTGTGGATTATTATTTAAACATTTTTTTTCCCAAAGCTCGCTCCTTATTTGGGCAAAGGGACTGTTGAGAAGATGTTCTGTTTGTTTTTCTCATAGGAAACAGCGGGACCTGGAGAATTCAGGGGGATTGCAGGCTTGTTCTCTTTCACCAGTGAAATCGACTCCGAGGACCCGGAATTGCCCAGGTGCACAAACAATCACAAAGCCAGAAATGTCAGCCCCTGAAAACTCCTTTAGAAAACCCCACTCCTGCTCTGAAGCTGGGTACTTTCTAGGTGTCCAGGGTAAACTGTCTACCTTGTAGGTAAGAGCCCGGGGTGTCCAACCCACCCCATTCACAGAAGGGAACTGAGCCCCAGAGAAGGGAGAGCACAGAACGTCCCCTACCCCCCTTTTTTAATTGCTGGGAGTGAACCCAGAGTCTCAGGCATGCTAGGCAGGCGCTCTGCCACTGAGCTACAGGCCCAGCCCTTCCCCCACAACAATCTGACACTGAAAATGTCAAGCCTGCAGGAACGCTGCAAGAACAGCAGTGTGCAAAGTCTTCTCTGTTTACAACTGTTGACACAATGTTACACTTCCTTTATCCTCTTTCCCATCGGATCTGGCTCAGGACACTTCACCCTTGTCCCCAAGCATGTGTGGCCTCTCACATAACCACACCAGCACTATAAAAATTGAACATCTTTAAAAAGAATAAGGAAATGTCACTTTTCCATGCTGGTCGTGGTGGTGCATACCTTTAGTCACTTGTGCCTTTTTTTTTTTTTTTTTTTTTTTGGTTTTCAAGACAGGGTTTCTCTGTGTAGCCCTGGCTGTCCTGGAACTCACTTTGTAGACCAGGCTGGCCTCGAACTCAGAAATCCACCTGCCTCTGCCTCCCAAGTGCTGGGATTAAAGGCGTGCGCCACCACCGCCCGGCCACTTGTGCCTTTAATCCCAGCATCCAGGAGGCAGAAGCTGGTGGATCCCTCCGAGTTCGAGGGCAGCCTGGTTCCCGGCACAGGTTCTAGGCAAGTAGATTACTTAGTGAGACTTTACACTTACTATTTGGAGTGAGAGGTACATAGTTGACACAGTGTTGTGGTTGGCAGCTCTCCCCTTTTACCGTTACCAGATTAGGGACACAGACTGTGCCCAAACAAGTCAGATTCCAGCACCTATCATTCATAAGGCATTTAAAGCTGCCAGATTAATATCAAAAGGCAAAAAAACAACATGTATTCAACATAAGTGCAGTGGGTGGTGGGACAAAGAGATTCAGTGGCCCTAGGTTCATTTAGGGGTCCTAAAGCAAGGTTAGAGTTTAAGTAAAGGCTAACGCTATGCAGATATAAATAGTCTGAGTCAAGGTCTCACACACCATTGATCTATTGCTGTCACTTCTATAAGGTAGGCTGACGAGTTTGGAGCTTCTGTCCTAGAGAGAAGTGTTGCCTCTGGTCAGCCCAGGCTATAGGCTTTCTCATCTCTCAGCACGAGATTCCTAGGGGGATTTCAGTTTCTTGGGGTTCATTGTCCCAATAGTTATACAGTCAGAGTGAAGGACACAGGCCTTTTTAGAATATTTGCATCTGGCCAAGAGGTGATAGCACACACCTTTAATTCCAGCACTTGGGAGGCAGAGGCAAGAGGATTTTGAGTTCAAGACCAGCCTGGTCTACAGAGCAAGTTCTAGGACAGCCAGGGCTATACAGAGAAACCTTGTCTGGAAAAATAAAACCAAACCAAACACAATGATAACAAAAAGAATATCTGTATCCATGGCAGGGCCATTTCACCATCATGTAGATCTCAAGAATCAGGTTCTGGGTTATCAAGCTTAGAAGCAAGCACTTTTCCCCACTGCCCGAGCCATCTCACTATCCTAGAGATTTAAGTCCTATGCACTATTGCTATCTAATATCCATCACGTGCTGATAATTTTTCTTGTTTCAGTGATGATAATAGTGTACATTATTCGTGTTGTGTGCGTGCATCTGTGTATGCACCAGTGTGAGCATCCATGTGGTACCAGAGGCAAAAACAGGCCTTGTGCATGCTAGGCAAGTGTTCTACCACTGAGTTACAGTCCCAGCCTTTGGATATGGAGATTCAGGCAGCTCAGGCTGGCCTCAAATGTGAGTTTCTCCTGGTTTCTCCTTCCAAGTACTGGAACTCCAGGCATGTGCCACCATGCCTGGTTCAATTGATTGTTTTTAGATGAATAAACCAGAAACTTATTGTGTGTGTAGGGGCTAGTGCCCACAGTCTTCCTCAGTCAGCCTCCATCTTGCTTTGTCCTTTGTCTTTTTGGGACACAGATACTTTCGAAACAGTGTGGTCTGTTGTCTGGCAGATAGGCCCCCAGTTTGGATCTGTCTGTTTGCTTCCTGCCAAGTAGACCCAGGTTAAACTCTGCGGACAGGGCACTGTGTAGGTGCCTTTGGATCCTTGCTGCTGTGAGTCCAGGAAGCACATGCAGTCTGTCTGTCTGGTGATGCCCAGCTAGGTCACAGCACTAAGCCAGTATCTCTACATCTCTGTACAGAATCAGTATTGACTCACAGACTTGTATTTTATCAAATGGGCTAAATGTAAAATATTACTGCCTTTGTTTATTTTGTGCTCAAAGTTCCCCAGATCAGGTGATGGGCACCTCTTCCAGCTGTTCTAGACTGGCTACTTTGACATGTGTTCAGCATTCTTTAATTGATTGCAAATGCCTAGCTACTCCTGCCTTGCCCTTCCCAGGCTGGAGTTAGCCCCTCTCCAAGGGGCTGAAGATCCAAAGATCTCCAGGGGATCTTTGGCAGGAAGTGGATTTCAGAATGTAAGCATTTGAACTTTGTTCTCTGCAGGGGTGAATATTGGAGAGCAGGAGGGTAAAGCAAAGCTCTTTAAGTGGTACAGAAAAAGTAAAAAATAAGAATAAAACCACATCATTTTCTTTATTTGTATATGTGTGTATGTGTGTGTGAGTGTTCCAAGCATGTGCATGTGTTTGCATGTGCAGGCAAGATGTCAAAACATCAGGTGTCTTCCTCTTTATACCATATTTTTTGAGACAGTCAGAAAATCCTAGGCATCCTTCTGTCCCCACATCCCCAGCCCTGGGATTCTAGGTATGCCACTCTGTCTGGCTGTTTACATGGGTGCTGGGGATTTGAACTCAGATCTTGTGCTCACAAGGCAAGCGCTTTACCAGCTGGCCCATCTTCCTTGTCCTATTCTGCTCCATAGAGTTCTTTCTGCATTCCAAATCTTCCTCATTCTTTAGTGAGCACATCTTCAGTGCTAGGATACCACAGGCTGGCCCTCCCACCCCCACTACCAACAAATTCCTGGGAAAATCCTAGGCTCTATCTCGAGACTCTGTTCTTAGGGTCATCTCTAAGAAGGGCCTGAGACAGCTGGTTGCAAATTCACCCAGATTCAGTTTTCACACAGATGATCATAGTATCCATTCCCCACTTTATTGATTTACTGGTCCCCTACTCATGCTTGTTCATTCCTATGTCTTACATATAAAACTGATTTAAGATGCCTTTGGAGATGTGCACAGATTCCTGACACTGGAAGGAACTGATTGATTTTGGTGAGCACCCCATCATTTTCCTCTCCAGTTTTCCAAGGTCTGATCATTTATCTCTTACTCTTAAAGATTTACATTTGACTGGACTGAGACTTCAAAACAGATGCTCTCAGTGAGGACAGCCTACGTCTTCTAGCGATCTTTTCCTGACACTTTTTCTCTGTGGCTTCCTTCATTCTCTCTGCACATCCTGCAGCCTCCTCCTTGTTTCTTCAGTGCAACACGTCGGCATTTGTGTTGCAGGACACATGGAGTGACAAAACGCAGAGTCTTGGGTGCACTTAAGGGCTTCCTGACAACATGTTGGCAGACATCATCTTCCTTAGAGAGATTAAAAGTTGGCACATTTTTGCTAGCTCTTTTGGTCCCCAGCAGCAGAAGCACTGTAATGTCTGTCAATCTAAAAATAGTCTTTCTCTCTCTCTCTTCTCTCTCTCTCTCTCTCTCTCTCTCAGTAATCAAGTTGAGAACATTCAGATTGACATCTTTCCACAAGTTACCTGTGAACACACTTACAATTCCCCTTCCCCATTCTCGTTGGTCATAACAAGAATGCCCCTTACTCAACAGCAGGGAGTTCTGCTGTGGGTCAAGACACCTTGCTTCATGGGAAAACTTTGTTTGTTGTTCCCACCACTGACTGGGGGCCCATAACCCTTCCACTCTTCACCCAGAGCATACCTAGGGCATGCTCTATTTCTAGGGCCAGTGTGTTTCTCATAGGACCAGTGAAGTTTGCATTCACGAACCACTTTAAAGAGTTCTGACAGCAGTGGCTGGGTAGCTGTTCAAGGAGCCATCATCTGAAGAGGTGCAGCACAAAGGAGCAGGCCTCCTTCTATTCCGCCCTCCCCTTCAGTTTTGCTGAGGGGACCCAGGGTCTTACTTGGACCAAGCAAGCATCTACCACTGAGCTGCACTCCAGTCCATCATCACTATTGTCTGCTGCCTCTCAGGAAGAGGTTCCTGCCCTGTCCCTGCTCCCTGGGCCTCTGTCTCGCACGGCCTGTGAGCAGAAAGAGCCAATATCCAGGACTTCTTTTCCCGTGATTGTTAATTTTATCAGTATCTGGCACATAGTATGGGCTCATGCTTGTGAGAATTAGCGTCTCTACAGTATAGAAATTGAGGTCCCAAAGATGCTTGTGGGAATTAGCATCTCTACTTTACAGTATTAAATTGAGGTTCCAAAGATTGGGTTAGCTCAAACAACACTGTGAAAGCGTCAGCTCAGTTTCAGCACACCTTAGGAGCTTTGCAGTAGACTCAGAGAAGGACCAAAGCTTTAGTTGCTGGTCCTACGCACAGCTCTGGTGGGAGGAGCCCAGGGCGGGACTATATGCAAATATCTCAAGAAGAGGCTTTGGATTGGTCCGCTTGCGAGGGGCGGAGCATGCCTTTGCTGGTGGCAGGTGAGCGGAGCTGCAAGAGCCAGGTGCGCGCTCGCAGGCTGAGTGCATCTGGAAGGCTCTTCTCGGGCGATGCTCCTGCTCTGGGCCCTGCTGGCTCTCGGATGCCTGCGGTGTGGCTGGAGTAAGCCGGGGACGAGAACACTGGGGCGTGTCCAGGGAGGCCTGAGGGGAGTGGAGACAAGGAGTGGCACTGGGAATCTCATTTGGGGGGCGTCCAGAAATAGGTGCCTGCCCTAGGGACACGGATGTTAGCAGCTGTAGTAATAGAAACTGATGGGAATCCCAGCGCCCACCCCTGGGTTGGCCTCAGCCCTGTGATGGGTGTTGCTAGGGAACACCACACAGGGCCTGCAGAGAGCCGACCCACCCAGTCCTGTGGTGACCTCTGAACTGAGGGGGAGATAGAGCGGCAAGTTCCTGGAGTGAGAAGGCTAGCCCATCCTGGGATTGGCTTGTTGATCCTTCAGCTGAGGTAGGCAGTGAGGGGAAGCCTGCAAGGGTTGAAGCTGAGAGTAGATGAGGAAAAGCCCTGAACTTGGGGATCTCACTGTCTTTCCTGAGAGACTAGACTACGTGGGAAGCCGATGGGGAGCCACAAAGGGTCCGAGAGAAAGGAAAATGGATGAGGTTTGCTTGTTAGGGTAGCCGTTCAAGTAAAGAGCGTGGGGGTGGTGGGGGAAGGGCCCGTGGGGGCAGAGAGACCTTATGGAGACAGCTAGAGGGCAGCAGCTGTCTGGCTGGGGTGGGGTAGTGATGTGTCTGCCCAGAATGACCAGCAAGGTGGGCACAGGGGCACTGATTATCTCTGAGAGAAGTTCATGATGGCCCATTGGGAGGACCAAACCCAGTGCTGGACCTGCAGCAAGTGCTGCCTGAGTCCCCTGCCCGGAGGTCAGCTCCTACTCTTCATTACCTTCCCCAGCTGTGAACCTCCAGCCCCCAATTGGCCAGTGTGACCTTTGCCACCAACAACCCTACCCTCACCACCGTGGCCTTGGAGAAGCCTCTGTGCATGTTCGATAGCTCAGAGCCGCTCAGCGGCTCTTACGAGGTTTACCTCTATGCCATGGTAGACTCAGGTAAGGAACCCGCTTCCCTCCAAAGGGCCCTTGACAGTCTACAGGGAGGAGGGAGGTGGGGGATGGGATATTACATGCCAGTGAAGGTCCAAGATGTCCTTGCTCATCACTTCTCACACACACACACACTGACATCACTGTGGCTGTGGCCCCAGACTGCCAGGTTGGTGGGAGGGAACCACACCTCCTTTCGGAGTACCTAGCACCGGCTGCCTTGCCCACTTTAGAGGCACTGTCTGTAAGCAGCATGCAGGGTATTATGGTAGAGTAAGGGATGAAGGGGTGGGGTCCCTCTCTGAGGCTCTGATAGCTCCATTCTGATCTCACTGGCCTTTGAGCCTAGGTAGTCTCAGGGGTTTTCCCAGGATTGCTCCCCTTGACCCAAACCACACCCCTTTGATGCAAGCTCCTGGGTTTGGAGACCAGCTACCCAGTAACGGCCTCTTAATGTCTCCAGCATCCCATCCTGTCAGCAGGCCTCTATTACTGCCTACTTGTGCCCAATCTGTGGATACCTGGGGCTATTTTCTATTTCATGGAAGTGCAAGACCAGAGATGTCAAGTGGTTAGTCCAAGGTCACGCAGGAAGTAAAGAGAAAACGTGAGACCCAATATGGGTCTGGCCACACCCACCTTAGCATTATCCCAGACCTTCCCATTTTGTAGAGGAAAGAATCCAGGGTTGCCAGCTACAGGTAGCAGAGGTCTGTTGAGCTTGAGGGACACTGCAAGACAGACTGAGTGAGAGATAGATTCAGTACTTCACAGTGTGGTGACCCGGGGCCAGCTGCACTGTTACCCCTGAGCATGTGCCAATCATCCTAGTGCCCAGCGGGTGTTTGATGGGTGACTGAGTGCTTGCTGCTGAGTTGGAGCAGCCAGAGTCTTGACTTTCTGCATCGTCTCTGCAGCCATGTCCAGGAATGTATCTGTACAGGACAGCACTGGCGTTCCCCTGAGCACCACCTTCCGGCAAACCCAGGGTGGGAGGTCAGGCCCTTATAAAGCTGCGGCCTTTGACCTGACCCCTTGTGGTGACTTGCCCAGCCTGGATGCTGTTGGAGATGTGACCCAGGCCTCAGAGATCCTGAACGCATACCTAGTCAGAGTGGGCAACAACGGGACCTGTTTTTGGGACCCCAACTTCCGGGGCCTCTGCAACCCACCTCTGACAGCAGCCACTGAGTACAGGTGGGTGTCAGTAGCTGTGGGAAGATGGAAGACCCAAGAGGGGACAAAATGGGGGAAGCCACACTTCTCAGAGCTTTTACTCAGGGATCAGGTGTCAGGGAAGGTGGGCTTCCTGATTTGCAGTAGGTACCCAGAGACCCAACAGGGCCCTTCTTGGCACCTTGCTCTGCAAACAGTTTGAAATCCATCCTGTCTTCTTTTTTTTTTTTTTTTTTTTTTTCGAAATAGGGTTTCTCTGTGTAGCCCTGGCTGTCCTGGAACTCACTCTGTAGACCAGGCTGGCCTCGAACTCAGAAATGTGCCTGCCTCTGACTCCCAAGTGCTGGGATTAAAGGTGTGCACCACCACAGCCCGGCTCCATCCTGTCTTCTTTTTCTTCTTTCCTTCCAACCTCTCTCCTTCCCTCCTTCCCTCCCTGCCTTTTCCTCCCCACCTCCTCTTTTGCTTTGAGACAGGCTTTCATGTAGCCCAGGCTAGGCTTGACCCCCTGTGCTGCCATGGCTTCCCACATCCTGAACATGTGCCCTTCCACTGAGCTACAGTTACAGCTACCTAAGGGGGCTTTAATTTTAAGGGTCACTAAACTACAGGCTGTAGATGAATTGGTCCTCAGGCTATCCAGACCACTGTCTAAACTGGTACTTAAGTGGCTATAAGCGGGGTGGTGCGCACGCTTTAATCCAGCACTTGGGAGGCAGAGGCAGGCGGATTCTGAGTTCGAGGCCAGCCTGTACGAGCGAGTTCCAGACAGCCCGGACTACACAGAGAAACCTGTCTCGAAAAAAAACAAAAAAACAAAAAACAAAACAACAAAAAATAATGGGCTATAGAGCTGACAGTCTTCTGGTTCTCTTCTGATACTGTCTGGGGATTCCTGCACCTAAAACATAGCCCTGATTCAAGGGACCTGATGCTGGCAATGGATGCTATTGGGCTGGTTTTCTAAATTCTTTTTTGTGGACCCCAAGGACCAGAGCTGCTAGGGGGATGTGTGGATTAACACCCGGCAGGGGTGCTACAGGTGCATAAAAAGGGGTGCTCCTAGAGGAAGGCTGAGCAACAGCCCTAAGCATGAAGGCTTCCTAGAGCAGATGCTACCAAACAGGGGGAGGATCCAGGGGATATGTGGTCAAGTTCAGCATCCTTCTGTTGTCCTGACCTCACACAGTGGCTGTCTCCTGGAAGACTTCCTGTGTGCTCCCTATGGTCCTCCTTCCTCCTGTTTCCTGTGGCTGGGTGCACATGTTAGATGAAAGCCACCCTTACTCCATCTTCTTCCAGATTCAAATATGTCCTGGTCAACATGTCCACAGGCTTGGTGCAGGACCAGACCCTATGGTCAGATCCTATCCGGACCAACCGGCGTAAGTGTGTGCTGGGGCGGGGGGGTGAGATCCTTGGAGCTGAGAACAGGCTGTAAGCCTGGCCTCTGCCCCTCACCTAGTGGGCACCTCCATCTCCATGCCTGGCTAGCCTGATGGGATTCCTTTAGGAACCCTAATGATGGCAGCAGGCCTAGCACTCCTGGACCCAGTCCTAAAGGGTTGGCCTCTGGGGACAGTGTGCATATGGAACTGCTTAGACCTGGGGTACCAGACTGGAGTTGAACTCAGTATAGACAGTGCCACAAGTCACTTGCTCACTGTAGGACCTGTCCATCGTTTCCAAGGTGACAATAACCAGAAAGATCAAGAGCCACATCCCTGCTGAGCCCTTTGCTCAGCTTTTAGTTTAGAATATGTATGCCATCTATGTCACCAGACGTGACAATCACTAACCTTATGCAAAAAGGGGAAGACACCAGAAAGACTCAGACTTTGAGAAGGAATGAGAAGTGGAGGGGCCCCTGGGTCAAAGGCTAGGAAGAGCGATTACTGCCTGGAGCTCCTAGGTCACCCTGGATTCCAGGCAGCCAAGGCAGGAGATTACCTTGCCTGTTCCTGGGAGAAGACCCAGAGTGGGGCATTTTCTGGGGATTAAGTGGGCTGTGATCCTCTGCAGCCATCCCCTACTCGGCCATCGACACGTGGCCCGGACGACGGAGTGGAGGCATGATAGTCATCACGTCCATCCTAGGCTCCCTGCCCTTCTTCCTGCTCGTGGGTTTCGCCGGAGCCATCATCCTCAGCTTTGTGTGAGTTCCGACAGCTGGGAGGGAAGGGGCCTGGAGACAGGGTGACACCCTCCCAGGAAAGACTTAGCATCCAGGTTCTCTGAGACAGGACAGGGAGGGAAAGCAAGGGGCAGCCTGCCATGGTAAGAGCAGGCAGAGCCTTGGTATCTCAGGGTCACGTCCTTCAGCTGGCAAGGGAGGGGCCCGGAGAGGGAAGGACTCAAGTGCATCCCAGTGTGGGCAGTGAGCCCATTCAGATCTCAGTTCTTGGGCTGGAAGTGTAGCTCAGTGGTATGGCACTGGCCTAGTACATAGGAGGCTCTGGATTCAATCCCAACACCCCATAGAGGGGACAAGTTTTAGCTGTGATGGAGTTGTGTGACCTTAGCAAGGCATCCAGGGTCTCAGTTTCCCCATATGGAAAATGGAGGCAATGGGGATATTCAGGGCAGAGTCTTCCTATTTCGTCCCATGAGCTTCTGTCTGCCCATGATCCTCTTTCAAGATCAGAGTATCTGCCTCCTCCTCCAGGAAGCCTTCCACCTGAACTTGTCCTCTCTGTGTGATCATTCTTGTCTTCCCTGATGATCAGGGAGGGCACTCTGAGGACTTGGAACAATGGCCTCCAATTCTTCAGCTCAAAGATGTGACATTATCTAAGTTCAAGAAGGGTGACCTTCCCTTATTCCTGAGGCCTAGCATACAACAAGGGCTTCAAAAATACTGGCTTGTTGAGATTATGTCCTGGAACACAATGTAATACCTAAGTTAGGGCCCTGAGTAACTGGAGGAGTCCAAAGGTCTGCTCTGCTCCCTAATCCTGGCTCTTCTCTCTCTCTCTGTGTCAGGGACATGGGCAGTTCTGATGGAGAAATGACACACGACTCACAGATTACCCAGGAGGCTGTCCCCAAGACCCTGGGGGCCTCCGAGCCTTCCTACTCCTCTGTGAACCGGGGCCCACCCCTAGACAGAGCTGAGGTGTTCTCCAGCAAGCTCCAAGACTGAAGCAAGCCAAGCCCCAGCTCCAGGCCATGGGCCTCCTCTCAGCCTGGCACTGCGGTTGGCAGTGAAGTGTTTGTACTCTGACTGGACCAGATGTGAAACAAGACGTCTTGGTCCAACTTCATGAAAATGCTAAATAAAATCTTAAGTATTAATGTCCTAGTGAAATGTTTGGGATGGACATTGGGTAAGTCACACTGAGGGGTTGGACACTGGGTCTCAGGAGGTGGGGACACTGTGTTCAAAAGTATGGTGGTGAGAACTGCCTGAGAACATGTGTGTTGCTCAGCTCTGAGCCCTGAGTTTTGGTCTCCTCATCTTTGAAATGTGCTGTGGCTCTGGGCTGTTACAAGCCTAGTCTGACCCAGCTTTCTAAACCACTTTCCCAGAGAGCATCTTCATGGCTCTGTTCTGTGCCTTCTGGAGAGTGATCTTTGCTTTTGGTTTAGAATGAGTGGGTTCATGAGGTAGATAGCAAGCCTAAATAAAAGACTGAATAACAAGAGGTATGTAAGTAGGGATGATAGATAGATAGATAGATAGATAGATAGATAGATAGATAGATATAATAGATGACGAATAGATGATACATAGATAGGTCGGTAGATAGATAAATGATAGGCAGATGATAGATAGTAGATAGGTAGATAGGTAGATATAGATGATAGATGATGAATAGGTAAGTAGATAGATAAATGATAGATGATAGATAATGAATAGAGAGATAGATGATATATAGGTGAATAGATGGGCTGATGGATAGATGGTAGATAGACAGGTAAATGATAGATAGAAGACAGATGATAGATAAGTAGATAGAAAGTAAACATTATCAAATCAGGCACTGAAAATAATCAGCAGAAATCGACTAAGAAAGCCCTTTAAACAGTCAACTCGGACTTCTCATGGAGAGCCCTGGGCAGGGTGGCTCACCTCATCAGATAAGGCTTTCAAGTGAGAGATGATGTCATCAAAGTGAGCCCTCTCAACATCCAGCAGACACTGACTGGGGAAGTTGAGGCAATCAGCTGGAGTTTCCAAGTGGCCGTCCTCTCTATGGCTGGGCCTCCAGCCTCCCTTCCCACTGCAGGCGTTTTTATACCTTAGGATAAACCACAGTAACTCTTGTTGGGATGGTTTATGTCCAAGTTGTTCCATCCTTCCTGTCAGTTAGAGGGGTGCCCATTCCTAGACCAAGGGCTTTGGAGGACTCTAGCTAATCATGCTCGAATCTGAAACAGGATGGGATGATAGCTCTTTCCAGAGCCAGCCTCCTAGTGAGTTCAAACAGCACATGACAATTGAACAACATAATGGACGTTTTAGGTCTCCAGACCTGCAGGAAGGTGAGATGTCGGTGAATGAGACTGTCACAGAGTAAGCCTAAGAGGCTGCAGGATGTACAGGGAGGACACCAAGTCTACCTGTGCTCGTGCATGCGTGTGAAGGATCTGTCCCTGACCAGGGTCTGGGTTCAAAAGACTCATTTTTCTGAGGAACATACCAGATGCTTCCCTGTTTGGGGTGTGCAAAACAAGTCCCAGCCTACCCCTCATCACTGAAAGGGGTGCTCTGGGGCTGTTTACAGTAGAAAAGTTATTTACAGCCGAAGGAAGGCAACACAACACACACACAAACTAGTGGTAGCCCCAGTGACTAGACTCTTCTTCCCAGGCCACTGCAGAACAATACATGTTTGAGGCTCTCACCCTCAACTCAGAAGTTGAAGTCTTGACTCTCAGTGGGTGATATTAGGATGGGAGCCCTTGGAGAGTATTTGTGTTGAAGGTGGCGTCTTCACCACCGGGATCAATGCTCTCATAAAAGACCCCAGAGAACTGGTGTGCTGGCACATGCTTATAATTCCAGAGCTCTGGAAGAAGAGGCAGGAAGATCAGGAGTTCAAGATCATTTTGGGCAACATAGTTGGTTTAACATATGGGGTGCACATGAGACCTGTTGAGAAAAAGGGATGTTGGGGGTGGGGATGTAAGGGCCAGCCCTGAGATCTCTGGCCATGTCTTAGTTAGGGTTTTAACTGCTGAGAACATGCTGAGAGCAGACACCATGACCAAGGCAACTCTTATAAAGACAACATTTAATTGGGGCTGGCTTACAGGTTCAGAGGTTCAGTCCATTATCATCAAGGAGGGAACATGGCAGCATCTAGGCAGGCTGAGAGTTCTGCATATTCATCTGAAGGCAGACAGAAGACTGGCTTCCAGGCAGCTAGGTCAAGGGTCTTAAAGCTCACGCCCACAGTGACACACTTCCTCCAACAAGGCCACACCTCCTAACAGTGCCACTCTCTGGGCCTAGCATATTCAAATTACCACAGGCCATGAAAAGAGCTAAGGACTGAGGCTCAGAGCAACCAGGCCATGCAGGCACCCTGATCTCTCTTCCCCAACCATATGGAAGGTTTTCATCACTCACCAGTCACCTCAAAGATTGAGACCTTTCAGCTACATCTCATGACCAATACTGAGTCCCAGTAGCCTGTCACATTATGGATACATTCATGGACCATTCCGTCCATAAGGTCTCACGAACCAATCATGAACCAAGTGTGGCCTCTGTTTGAGGCTCAAGAGTTAACAATAAGCCTTTGGGAGACATTTCTAGATTTGAACCCTGGAAGTTTTGAGACAGGGAGACAGACCCCTGAGACAAGTGTAGGCTCTGCAGTAACCGAGGCAGGAGGTATGACCAGCTCAGGATGGAATGGAGCAGATGGGAACCAGGTAGGAGAGTAATTCGATAGGAGCTAAAGGACATGGTGATAGAGCGGCCATGAGATGGCAGGAAAAGGGGCAGGACCCATGGGCTCAGGGCCAGGGCCACTGGGGATGTGATAATGCCACCTCAACTTGGGGGAACTGGGGACGTTCCATGTAGGCTGCTTAGGCTGTATCCACAGAGCCCAGCAAGAGCAATGGGTGTCACTCAAGGGAGGGAGGGGTTGCAGGTACCCATATTGTCATTATCTGAGTGAGCTAGAGGGATCATGGCTCCTAGGTATTCCTCAGCCCTTCCTGTGGCAGGATTTAAGTTATGTTTCAATGCCCTTGGGGACCAGTTCCGGCATTCCTACTGATACAAAGATGCATCGATGCTTAAATTCCTGTGTACACAGCTGAACATCTGTACACATAACCTTTGCTACCCTCCCATACTCTGTTTGATTAATTCTTCTGACAGTGCTGGGATGGGCTCTGTGGATACAGCCTAAGCAGCCTACATTTACCCAGGACTTTGCACATGCTAGATGAGCCACACCCAAGTGCCTTCTGTATACTTAAAATTGCTGGTAGGTTACTATGGTTATTTGCCTTCAGATAGGGTCCTGTTGTGTCTCCCAGGCTGGGATCAAACTCTTGGACTGAAAGAATCCTTTGATCTCAGCCTCCTGAGCAGCTGGAGCAGCACGTGGGAAGCACCTTGCCCAGCTCCTGTTATGGGCAGAGGCTGTGAAAGAGTTGTGTTAATCAGAGAGTAAAGGGACAAAGCCTCCTTATAGTGTGTGCATGCATGAGCAGGTGGCCTTGCCTATGCACCCACAAATGGAGGCCAGAGGTCAAATGTCTTTATCACTCTGCACCTCATATAAAAAAAAATGTTGGGGCTGGGGAGATGGCTCAGTGGTTAAAAAGCACTGGCTGTTCTTCCAGTGAAGCCAGGAGCAATTCCCAGCACCCACATGGCAGATCACAGCTGTCTGTAACTCCAGTTCTCGGGGATCCTACATTCTCATACAGACATATAGGCAGGCCAAACGCCAATGCATGTGAAGTAAAAATAAATTTTAAAACATGCTCTTTTACATTTATTATTTTGTGGCAGGGGATGACAAGTGTATGGAGATCAGGGCAACTGTTAGGAGCTGATTCTCTTCCTCCATCATGTGGGCTTCAGGGGACGGCCTGGGGCTGTCAGATGCAGCTACGGTCCCTACCCAGTGACTCATCTTCCCCTTCTCCACCTTACTGTTACTGTTGTTGGAGGGATTTTCTTTATTTTTTATTTTTTTTTTTTATTTTGGTTTTTCAAGACAGGGTTTCTCTGTATAGCCCTGGCTGTCCTGGAACTCATCTATAGACCAGGCTGGCCTCGAACTCAGAAATCCGCCTGCCTCTCCCTCCCAAGTGCTGGGATTAAGGTGTGCGCCACCACTGCCCGGTAGGGATTTTCTTTCTTTTTTATTTTTTATTCTTTATTTTGAAACAGGGTTTTTCCATGTAGCCCTGTGTGATGGTTTGTATATGCTTGGCCCAGGGAGTGGCAATATTAGGAGGTGTGGCCTGGTTGGAGTAGGTGTGTCACTGTGGGCATGAGCTTTAAGACCCTCACTCAAGAAGCCTGGAAGGCAGTCTTCCACTAGCAGCTTTCAGATGGAGATGTAGAACTCTCAGCTCTGCCTGTACCATGCCTGCCTGGATGCTGCCATGCTCCCACCTTGTTGATACTAGACTGAACCTCAGAACCTGTAAGTCAGCCTCAATTAAATGTTGTCCTTTATAAGACTTGCCTTGGTCATGGTGTCTGTTCACAGCAGTAAAACCCTAACTAAGACACCCTGGCTGTCCTGAAAATTGCTCTGTAGACCAGGCTGGTCTCAACCACAGAGATCTGCCTGCTTCTGCCTCCCAAGTGGTAAGATTAAAGGTGTGTAACCACCACACTTGGATCTTTTTTCTTTTTTCTTTTTGAGACAGGGTTTCACTGTGTAGCTCTGGTGGGTCTGAAACTCACCCTGTAGACGAGGCTGACCTCAAATTCACAGACACCCACCTGCCTCTGCCTCCCAAGTGCTGGGATTAGTGGTGTGCACCACCTCGCTGGGCCTCTTATTTTTTGAGAGGATCTGCCACTGACCCTGGAAACCTTGGGATTCTTGTATCTCTGTTCTCCACCCCAGTCTAGAGTTATAGAAGTGCACAGCCACAACTAGCTTTTGCAAGCGAGTTGGGGATTTGAACTCAGATCTTTATGCTTGCATAGTGAGCACTTTATCCACCAAGTTGTCTCTCTGTCTCTCTCTGAATCTTTTTGATCCACGCTTGGTTGATCCATTGTTATAGAGTCCAGATATGAAGTGCCAGCGGTATGGTGGCAGTCATCAGCTGGCTAGGGATACACTGGAGGCTACTTCTGAGCAGGCCAAGAGTCTTCCCACTGCTGCTTTTCTTTCCTTATCGTCTATGCTAGGAAAGCCAGCCGCTGCAGAGCCATAGGTACTGCCCCTCCACCATCAGACTCTGTCCTCTCAACAGCAAATAAGCCTTTGCATTTTATGGCACTTCAGGACACTCTCTTCTGGAGATCTGCCACCCTGGCAGACTGCCACACAAGCCCCATGGACTGGGATTCCCCAACATCTACTCTTGGCAGAATGCTGCCACTGTCCCAGGATTGGGGCTAGTAGAGGTTTGGGACCTACTGCTCTAAAATCCTGCAACTGCATTATCCCGGAAGTTGTCGTGATAGCTTCTCATGTGGCAGGTTCTGATGAGGTCTCAGACTGTGGGCTGTGTTCCACCTGGCATGCTTGCTTCACAGCAGGGGTCTCACTTGGCTGGAGTTAGCCACCAGTCCTCAGGAATGCGGGGATTCTAGGAACTGACAGCATGTATATCGTGTACCATGTATGTGCTTGGAGAAGAGAGTCATTGGTCTCATTATGTTGCCTTGCTTGGCCTGGTATCCACTTTGTTGACTCACAGAGATCTACCTGCCTCTGCCTCCTGAGTGCTGGAGTTAAAAAGTGCATGTATCAGCTTGCCTAGCCAAACATCCTCTCTTCACAAGAGATCTAGCGCTGGGACTCCTTATGTTGATGAAATGTAGAGTGAGCTAATAATATATTAGCCCGTTTCTCTGCATCCTCACCAGCACTTGATGTGGTTGCTATTTCTCACTTTAGTCTTTTCTTGCGTGAAGCTCTGCCCATTCCCTCCAGAAGTAGGGTCGGATTCCAGTTCCTCCACACCTGCCGGCACTGTCTCCATCTGGCTTTTTAATTGAACATTCTAGAGTGTAGTTGTACCTCTGAGTGGTTTTGACTTGCATTTCCATCATGAATAATAACTCAGAGTACTCTTCCAGGTGCCCACATGCCATCTCCAAGTCTTCTTTGGGGAAGCATGTGTTCAAATTTTTACTCAATTACATTTCTTTAAATCTTCCATTGCTGTAGGTTGCTTATGGGCTTTGCATATGCAAAGCGAGCAGCAGCCTTCTTGTTTAGTTTCAATTTGTTTTTACAAATGTAGTCTGTAGGTTTTTAAAAATTGGATCCTTTACGTCATTATTGAACTGTGAGAGTTCTTTATATATTTTAGATCAGGCCCTTGGTCAGACATACATTGTCCAAGTTTCTTATAGTCTAAATCTTTCCCTTACGTGATTTATTTTTTTCTCCCTGGTCTTATTGGCCTCAGCACTCCGTTGATGGTCATTTTTCCTTGGCTAAACAGTCAGCTCGACAAAGGACAAGTATGGTTTTCTTGTTGTGTCCTGAGCTCCTAGCACAGTGGACATGTGAATACTTATTCAGTGCTTAGTTTTCCCCAACTATTTCATGGCTGTTGGGGGTGCAGGAGACCTGGGAGAGGAGGGTCTTAGACCAACCTGTTGTAGAGTCTCAGGTCAGCAGTAAGGAGGCCCTCCATGCAGTAAAGGCAAGCTGATGGGGGTGAGGCAGGCACAGCCAATAGGAGTAAAGTGGGTTCTCCCAGTCTGTCCTACAAGCAAAGTCATCTTGCACCGTCTACATAGTCCTTTCAGTCCAGAGTCAGGGTAACCTGGATGACTTTGGAAGGAATCTGACTTGGGTGTTTGTGGAATAGAGGTGAGGGTCCAAAGCACTTTGTTGGTTCCTCCTTCTTAACTGTTTATGGCTTACATACACAATGACACACACCTGCAAGTGGCTTTAGTGCTTGATATCTATATAGGCCGTGGTAGTGACCCAAGATCTGTGCCTGCCTGGCCTGGACACTGATGCAGGCCTTCCAATGCTGTAATAAAGCAACGGCTTCATCTCCACTGGGAGTGTGTGTGTGTGTGCATGTGCATGTGTATGCATTTATGTGTATGAGCACATGCATATATACGCCATGGCATTACTGTGGAGATCAGAGGACAAACTTCTGTGTGGGTCCTGGCCTTCCATCTTGTTTGGGACAGGGTCGTTTTATGTTGTTCACAGCTTCATGTGCTGGACCAGGTGCCTCTCATCTCACAGTGGGTGTGCAACCATGCCTGGCTTTTAGGTGGGTTCTGGGGATTCAAACGAGGTCTTCATGACTACGTGGCAAATGTTTTACCCACATGGAGCCATCTCCCCATGTCCTGACCCTGTTTTCTGAATCTGTGGGAAAAAAAAAATAGAGTCACAATCCTTACTGCACAGGGTTGCTATGAGAGGAAAGGAAGAAGTGTCAGAGGGGAGTTTTGCACATAGTATGTGCTTAGTAATCATTACTGTACTCTCACAGACTTCCACAGGCACATGCATTTCAAACATCCTGACATCTCCTGGGGTAGCCACTGGTGCATGCCTCCAAAGGCCACCTTTGGTATAACAAAGAAAGGGGTCTGGTCTGGTCATGCCATGAAACATATTTTGTGCACACACCTATTCATGAATGTGTTCAATGTACCTGAGTGAAGCACAGAGTAACACACTGGCAGGCCCATGCCAGCCCCTGGCAAGAGCCACATTATCTACTCAGAATGAACACAGTGGCCATGGATTAAAGCAGTTTTCTGGGATTTCCTCTGTAAATCAGGGTGACCATCAGAGCTACTGCCAGGCCGGGTAGAAGCTGTTCATCTGTCTCTCTTGAATAGGGAGAAGGAGGGCATTGTTTCTAAGGTGTCCCTTTTGTCCCTTCTGTGGGTTTTGTCCTTGTAAAGCTGCTTGGCTGAATGGGCAGAGACTTCCATTCTGTGTTGACCTTAGATGGAGTAGATGGAGAATTGAGATTACTGGGGCTCTACCACACTGGACCTTAGAGGACATTCAGGATGTGTGTGTGTGTATGTGGTGTGTGGTATACTGTGGGTCCAAACTCCCCAGCTTATAGCCTGCTGTCTCCTTGAACAACTTCCTTCCTGGGACCCAGGAACTTCTCCAGTGTCACAGGTTCAAGTCTTGGGACCCTCTATAGGAGCAGGAGCTTCTGAACTAAATTGCATCACACTTTAATTATATAGTCTAGTAGCGGAAAGCCAAGACCTTTGAAGCCAATGGATGGTTGGTATTGCCAATACAACTTCTCTGGGCTTCCTCCTCTCCTGCTGTTAACTGCAGTAAATGTGGTGCCATCCTGACAGGGGTTGTTCTGAGGATTGAAAAAACATTTTCTCAAAGACTCAGTTAAGTACCCAGACTCAGGCAGGTGCCCAAACCACTGTTCTGGGCTCTGGCTCCACAAATTTCGAGCTGAAAGTTGTTAAGATTAGCGTCTGGCCAAGTAGTGGTTGTGTATACATTTAATCAGAGCACCCACAGAGTAGGCGGAACTCTGTGAGCTTGAGGCTAGCCTGATCTACAGCACTAGTTCCAGTATAGCCAAAGCTACAGAACAAAACCCTATCTCGAGAAGAAAAGAAAAGAAAAAAGAAAAAAATCCCCACGGTTTGTGACATATGCAGTTTCCTTATGGGGTGAAGGAATGCTTACAGCAAACCCAGGTAGAAAAAAAGAGCCAAAGGGAGAAGAAGTCCAAATAACTTGCCCGGACAGGCTGAGCGGGAAAGTTGAGAAGGAGGAAGTAGGTTTTGATCCATCCCAGCCTTATTTAGAGAAAGGAGAGGTGTTACTGACTCTAAAAGTTCTTCAGGCTGAGTGCTCCAGCGCAGAGCCCACCCACGTGTGCTCTCCACCGTTTGGGGTGGTCATTGAGTTCACCGGGATTGACAGGTGCTGAACCTGGGCACATATGCTCAGAAGTTCCTGGATCTAAGCCCAAGCTGGACGTGTCCAAGAGGGATTCGGGAAGAGGCACATCGGGAAGGCCAGACACCTCCTCTGACACGACGTGAGGGAGACGATCACTGCGGGGGTTGGAGGGCATGAAGCAAGCTAGGCTGGGTAAGGGCACAGCCTGTGGCTTGAAGTAGATGGAGTGGACCCGAATGTCGGGCTGGAAGCGATTGCCCAAGGATGGTTCCGACTGAGCTCTACGCCCCCTGCATTTTCGAGAGCTGTCCAGGCGTGCAGATGGGGAATCTGAAGACATAAAGCATTACTGGGAAGCCTGGCCGCGAGCCCGTCAGTTTCTTAAGACTAGGCTCCTCGTGTACACCACAGCGCAGTCCCTGAGTCCGGGCGTGACGCGCCCCGCCCACTGCGGGCGAGGCTTCCCGTTGCCGCGGGTCCGTTGATTTCAGGGCGGAACGTTCGCGAGGGCAGTTTGCGCGCGCGGGGGAAGGCATTGAGGGAGCGCTGCGGATTCGGCTCAGCAAGTTTCGCGTGGTGCGCGCGCAGCGCCAGCCGGCGCACCGCCGGGCGGCTCCACCCAGCCCGAGGGGCGCGGCCCGGGTGGGAGGCGGCGAGAGCGCGATCGACACTGGCGTCTCCGTGGCGCGGCAGGTGAGGCGGCGGGTCGGGGCTGGGTGCCAGCGCCCCGCGTCTCCCCAGCCCTCAGGACCCGCCCTGGGTGCCCAGGACCTTAGTGTCCTCTGATGCGCTGGGGATCCCTGCCTCCGACATCCCCGGGCTGCCTGGTTCCGCGGCCACCTGTGGACTTGATCACCTTCCACACCCAGGAAACCCCAAATCCTCCAGATTTCCCTTAGACTCAGCATACAGGGGATCTCGGCGGCTTCAAGGCCTGAGACCGTTACATCTTCTGCTCCAGAAGCCCAACAGATCCCCTCTGGTCCCACTCCAAAGCCTCCTCGGGTCTCCAGGCCCATGGACTCCCATCCTTTCTTGGGTAGAGGCCTTCAGACCCACCTATCCCTAGTCTGTTATTCCTAGGATCTCCTGCCTCCTGCTCTCTAACTTGAGGTCCATAGAGCCTTGCATCTTCTACTAAAGTGTTCTTGAGGTCTGTGAATTGTTAATAGGAATAAAAGTAGAAACATCTGACAGGTCAGCAAGAGGACCACGAATAACCAAAGAGGAGGTGGGCTGTGGGACTTCGCATGTGCGTTGGTTTTCACAGTGCAATGGAGGCTGGTATGATACCAACTCATGGTCGAGAAAGGCATCGCTGGGAGTAAGGGAGTTGGGCAGGTGAAAGCTTTTAGGTTGTGCCCTCAGTGCTAGCACATACAGCCCACCAAAACCAGTCCAGGAAAGCAAGGCTGGTTACACTGTCCTAATTTGATGGGAAGATGGCAACCTAAAGGTCCATCTTTCCGGGACCCTGATTTAAGGGTGATTGTCTTCCCCGAGGTGGAGGTTTGGGACCAAATGATACACATCCTTTTCAGTCCTGGAAATCTCTAGAACTAGGACTGTCATTTCCTCAGGCTATTGTCATTGACAAACAGTCCCTGACTTACTACCCTGGCAGTCTGGTACCCTGAGGCACTGCCACAAGAAAGAACATAATTGGCCTGATGATTGTGAAAGACTAGGGCCAGACATTTTAAAAGAGGGAGTGGGTGCCTTCTTCGGTTCAGTGCTTTGTGCTGGAGGCAGATGGCACAGCACCAGTGGTGCTGGTAAAGATTGGGAGGTGGGGACGATTAGCCAAGTTGGTGGTACTTAAGAGTGCAGTGGCCTTAAAGGCGGGGGGGGGGGGGGGGGGGGGCAGTTCTAGAGAGTAGCTGGTGGAGGAGAGACAGGAGGGGATGTAAGAGGTATCAGGGAAGCAGACTCTTTGGTTTTTGTTTGTTTTTTTCTAGAGACAGGGTTTCTCTGTGTAGCCCTGGCTGTCCTGGAACTCACTCTGTAGACCAGGCTGGCCTTGAACTCAGAAATCCGCCTGCCTCTGCTTCCCAAGTGCTGGGATTAAAGGTGTGCGCCACCACCGCCCGGCGGAAGCAGACTCTTAAATTGAGAAGTTGTTGAGGGTCAAGGAATGAAAGGTCAGGGGCAGGCCCAGCACATCAAATCTTAAAGTCTCTGCCATGTGGGTGGCAGCACTTTGTCCTGGGTGAGTATCCTTGTACTGATGATAAAGGTGATAAAGGAAAATGCCACAGCCCTCATTCCCTTGCATAGCAGAGGCCTGGGCGATTTAGGGGAACTGGAAGCCACCAAAGGGCTTATAGAAGAGTAAAGTAGCTTGTGTTTTTGTTGATTGGTTGGTTGTGTGTGTGTGTTAGTGTGTGTTTGTATATACAACACAGGGGTAGGGCTAGAGGATGGCATATATATCTGTGTGCATATGGAGGCCAAAGGACAGTCTTGGTTGTCATTCCTCAGGTATTACCCAGTATGGTTTTTTGAGGCACGGTGTCTCCCTGGCCTAGAGCTTATCAGTTAGGCTAGGCT
Source organism: Mastomys natalensis (assembly GCA_021653895.1). Classification (NCBI taxonomy): domain Eukaryota; kingdom Metazoa; phylum Chordata; class Mammalia; order Rodentia; family Muridae; genus Mastomys; species Mastomys natalensis. The sequence goes on from JAJTUV010000102.1 coordinate 1,709,809, forward strand.
GGCTGGCCACAGAGCTTCAAGGACCTACCTGTCTTTACCATCCCAGCAGTGTACACCAACGCTTGTGACTTGTTTTTTATTTTGTTTTGTTTGACGTTAGTTCTGAGGATCAAACCCAGGCCTTATGTTTACAGGTCAGACTGACTGGTGACTGAGTCATATCCCTACCCCTGGCTTACATGTTTTTCCAGTGGTCACTTTAGCTGTGGTGGAAAGACTGTTTTTGTAGGCTGCACGACCACAAAAGATAGGAGTGACTTGAACCCTCTAGGGCTTGACTAAGCTGAAAGCCCAGGCTCCAAGCCTGGGGCACTGCCATGGAACTTTTTTATAGGGGAGATTTTTATATGTTTGCTCCTAGGTGGTGTTCACCATAGCTCGTCACCAGGGTGTCTGCTATCCAAGTATAAGGCACAGTGCTTCCAGGAGGGGGAAGAGGAACTGAAGTCAGCCGGGGAGTGCTGAAGGAAATGGAAAGGTACTGAAGGAGCCACATTCGGATGTGTCAGCACTGTCAGTGTAACTGGAGGGGTTGAAGCTGCAAGCAGGAGGTGTCGATGTCCAGATAGGTGAGCACTTGAAGGTGTGACACGCACTACTGTAGACATTGGATTAGGGATTATGAATAATAATGGATGAAGCCTGGATTTGGGAGAAGGGGAGGGAAATGGAGATAGCCTAGTGCAGGACTTTCTGTGGTCACCACAGCCACACGACTGACCAGCACTTAGAATATACCTACAGTAATAGGGATTTAGTGGGTTAAATCTAGGGGTCATGGAAAGCATGTAGGTTGCTCTAATGTTATCCCATGGAATGCCTCTGGCCACCTGGGAGGTGCACGTGTCAGGGAACAGACTCAGGGTGAGCCCCATAGGCCATAAACAACACAGCACACCTGAGCCTTCTGGGTATGTCGTCCCTTTCCTCTATCGCCTGAAGCCTGGATGGAGCCTTCTGCACGGAGACATGGCCACACCTCTTCTTTAGCTTTCCTTATCAATTCTGCTAAGGTTACTGTGTTCTGCAGGCAGCTATGTGGCAGAGTTGTTGGGTGCTGGCTGTATGTGTGTTTGTGTGTCTGTGTCCATGTCCGTCAGTCCATCTGTCCAAGTTCTGGACTTCTCAATGTGTTTCTGGAGAATGGCAGAGGGCCAGCAGGCAAAACAGAGTAACCAACCTGGGGGGCCCAGAGTGAAAAGTGACAGGATCCGGGGTGCAGCCAGAAGGGAGGTAGAGCTGATGTCCCTCAGGAAAATGAAAGCATTTGTCACTATAGAAACCCTAGAGCCCTCCAGCTCTGAGTATTGTAGTTTTAAGTTGCTCTATAGAATAATATCTCTTCTGCATTTTTTAGGCTTGGGTTGGGGGTAGGGGTTCACTTGGGCCCAGGCTGGGGTGTTTTTACCTTCACTGACTTATTAAATGATGTAAAGACCTGCGTGCGTTATGGGATATGTCACCCCTGATGGGCAGACTGAAACAGTGAGTGCCAATGGTGGCAGGTTCTGGAAAAGCATCTTATGTGGTGTTTGGCATCCTAGTACACTGGTGGTAGAACAGGGACAGGACTGCAGTGTGGCAGCTGCCTCTGGGGGGGACTGAGTAGAGCAGCTGAGAGCTGTTGGCACTTCACTGACATCGTGCATGCAGAGTGCTTCATGTTTTTCCCTAAAAGCAGCAATTATTGTTTTTTTAATGAATCCTGTCTTAGTTATTGTTTTTTTAACTGTGAAGACACCATGACTAAGGTGACTGTTATAAAAGAAACATTAAATTGGGGGCTTGTGTTCAGTTTCAGAGATGTAGTCTATTATTGTGGCAGGCAGCATGGCCGCACCATGGCTCTAGGGTAGTGGTCAGAGTTACATCCTCATCCATAAGCAGAAAGAGAGAGAGAGAGAAGAGAGAGAGAGAGAGAGAGAGGAGGAGGAGAGACAGACAGACAGACAGACACTGGGCCTCGCATATGCTTTTAAAACCTCAAAGCCCACCACCATTGACACACTTCCTCCACCAAGTTCACATCCCCTAATTTTTTTCAAACAGCACTTCCTGGTGTCTAACATTTCAAATATATGAGCCTATAGGGGCCATTCTTATTCAAAGCATCATAGACCCAAAGGCTTGCAGGTCCTCAAAGGAGGCTAACATGGAGCTTAGTGGCCATTCCTTTAATTCTAGCTCTGGGGAGGCAGATGCAGGAGGATCACCTCAACCTTAGAGCTAGCTTCAGTGTGCTGGAGCTGTGCAGGATGTACATCTTTTTGCAGGATTTTTGTGTGCAAGGTGCTGGGAGCAAGGGCTCTGAGCCTGCGGGGGTTGGGGGGAGCCTTGTGCCGCAGAGCTGTAACTTCACCTCTGCTGCATCTTTGTATTTAAAGCCTGTACTTTGGCGTAGCACTAGGGGCCTTGAACTCCCAGAGATCACCTTCCTGTCTCTCAAGTGCTGGGATTAAAGATGTGTGCTCCCACGCCTGGCAGAAGTCGGGTTTATAAAAAGCATCGTCTCCCACAGCTTTGGATGCCAATTCACTCTGCTTGCTCACTTTTAATAACCAGCCCTCCTCCCAGCTTCATGGCCACTTTCAGGACTCTGACTTTTCTTTCTCCTCCGATCTTTGTGGCAGTGAGGAACCTTGGTGGTAGCCAGCCTTTCAGACAAGGGCCGCTTGCATAGCTTGGGCTGGGCCTGGCTCAGCAAAGATCCTCCAGCCGCACTGGGTGGTACATTCAAGTGTTCTTGGACCTGAGGGGCTTAAGCAACCTTGTGCCTCAGGTAGGTGACATTCTCCTAGGAGGCTGCACCTACTTTACAAGGCTGAGTTGCAGAGGAGAGGCTGCGCTGTCTAGTGCTTGTCAAACTTTGACTTGTATTTCATTTGTTGGTGTGCCAGTGGCTAAAGAAGTCACAGGGCTAAGACTGGAGGCAGTGTGCAGAGTGTGGTATCTGGAGGGTTGATGGAATTGTCAGTGACCTACTGTGCTGGCTTCAAAGTGGGGTTCCACTTCACAGGTTTATAAAGGTGACCAGTTCCTCTTCTGTCCTCTGTTACCTGTTACACTCTAGTGAATGTGAAATGTTTTTTAAAATTCGTATATTTTAATGTATGTGTATGTCAATGTGGGAGTGTATGCACCTGAGTGCAGATGCCGGCGGAGGCCAGAGGTGTTAGACCCCTGGAGCTAGAGGTGGTTGTGAGCCAGCTGCTGTGGTTGCTGGGAACAGAGTCAGGACTCCTGTAAGAGCAGAACATGCTCTTAACCACTGAGCCATCTCTCCAGCCCTTCTGATGAACATGTACTTAGTGTTGGATGTCAAGGGATTAAAAAAAATCAAGGCAGTCTGGTTACTGCAGAGCTCATTCATAATATAGTTATGATTTCCTATTCTAGCACAAAACACTCTGCTAAGAGTCTGGTGAAGGTTTTAGATAAAAAGGACAGTAGCTGCTTTGAGATCGGCTTTCGGCCTGAATTTACATTTAGAAAACACTGGTAGGTTTTTATGAAAAAATGTGTTGCTATGATGACTTGGTTTTGAGCCTGCAAACTGGTGACGACATGGTCACCTAGGAAACAGAAAGCTGCAGCATCTGAGAGGCCTCTGAAGGGTTTTGTTGCTGTCGTCTGGAATCTGATTGGCTTATTAAGAGTGGTGGTTGAGAAGGGACCGGTTCATCAGAGATAGACTGGCCTCCAGAAATTTGTCAGGAGAGGTCAGGCTGGCAAATCTCCCACTTGGGCCTTGGTTTAAAAACAAAGGGGAGATTTTGGGCAATCTCTGGATAATTATATGAGGTTTGGTTCTGATCTTTTGGCTGCTGAAAAACAGGAAATGAGGTAATGTCTTTAAGCATGTAGTGTTTATAAAGAACTGTAAATGGCTAAATATGGGCAGCTATTCAGTTCACCGCCACAGGGGTTCTGAGAGTAAAAGTCTTGTGCGTCCCCTGCTGGTTGCTTTGATCTCTAGAGGTCCTGAGCAGCCTAAAAGCTCAGACAGAGGCCCCCTCTCCCTGTGGAGGTGGGAACCCTTGTAATATTGGTGCAAGTGCTGGCTGCAGAGACTTCTCCAGATCCCCGACTCAGGCTGAGGCAGAGGAGCAGGAACCAGCCTTAGGGCCGGCCAGAGCTCGCTCCTGTTCTGTGAGTATCTCTTGTTCTCTTGGGGAACTGAAACCACTTGTTTTTTGTGTTACTTTGCAGAGGTTGAAGTACATGTTTTGGGTTTCAACTGTGATACCTACAGGTGAATGGCAAATGGAAAGCAGTTGAACAAGGAAGGAATTAGAAAATGTTTACTTCTTTATGTGGTACAGGTTGAGGCTGTGTCGTTTCTGAGGCACACGGGCCGCCAGTGGCTGAAGTCCACTCTAAAGTGCTGGCTAGAGCAGGCCAAGATGAAGGGCTTTCCCCTAGGCAGGAAGGCTAACCACTCTGAAGTTAACATGAGCACACTTCAAACAGGAAATGCAGCAGGCTAGCTCAATGTTGTGTGTTGCAGGGCCCTGACCCTTGCTTTCAGCTGTGGGAGGCAGCCCAGCTGCCTGGCCCAGCAGTTTGGTTTGCAGAGCACTTTCCCTCTGAAGAAGACTGAGCTTGGAGGGTTGGCCAGGTAGCAGGGCTGCCTCCTGCTGTAAACTGCTGCTTTACAGTTGCCGACAGAGTGGGTGAGCATGCATAGGTTCATCGGACACTTGGGCTGGGATCCATGGGCTTCGGGCTGCAGTGGAGGGGTCATAGAAAATAGAATAATACTTAGATTTGTCTTAGAAAATTTCTAATAGGTTATGAAATGGAAATAGGCTTGACCTTCCATGGTGACTGCAGTGAGGTAGTCGGCTACACTCCCCTGCCCTGCTGTCCCTTGGGCAGGTGGCATCCTCTGCAGGCTTCAGGGTTTGACCCATGAACTGGTTTCTTAGCACTGAGGATAGGTAATGGACCTTGGGGATTTTGGTGGAAACTGAGTGTACCCTCCAAGGTGGAAGGGTGGATGGTGCAGATGTTTTCACAGGTAACTGCGGTGGGGGAGGGAGAATTGTGTCAAGCCTGAAGGTGCGACTTAGAGACCCATTGAGCTGTGTGGTCTCTCCTAGAGTTATTTTTGGTGATCTAATTCTAATTAAGAGGAGTAAAGATTTGAGTGCGGACACAGGTTTTCAGTCCTGTGTGAGGATGGGGGCTGGTGGTGTGAGGATGGGGGCTGGTGGTTCCCTGCATTCCCACCACTGTTGAGCACCACCACCCCCAGTGCAGCTGCTGGGTGTGGGGAGGGGAGGTTCAGGACTCCTCTTTTTTTTTTCATTTGTTTTGAGGTGAAGTTGCTCTATGTAGCCCAGGCTGGCCTTTAACCTGGGGCAGTCCTGCGCCTACCCTTCTAACTAATGGGATCATAGGCACTCAACTGCTTTAACTCTGTAGATGTGCTGCTCAGAGTGCCGTCCTCCACAGCGCTGGCCCAGTGCTTACACGCTGTGCGTACAAGCTGCTCCCATGCTCCTAGCATCTTGTGCTCATGAAGGGCTATCAGTGGAGGTGGCAGTCAGGTTGTAGTCTCATGTGTGAGGCTTACTTTTAATTTTGAGTAGTTACTAACAACACAGGGGGACTACAATTAGGACATGTACTCTGCTCTCAAATGACATGAAAAATATTGTTAAAAAGCTTGGTGGAGAGCCGGGCGGTGGTGGCACACGCCTTTAATCCCAGCACTTGGGAGGCAGAGGCAGGCAGATTTCTGAGTTTGAGGCCAGCCTGGTCTACAGAGTGAGTTCCAGGACAGCCAGGGCTACACAGAGAAACCCTGTCTCAAAAAAAAAAAAGGAAAAAAAAAGTTTGATGGAAAAGGGGAAAATGGCACCTAACCCTCAGTGATAGTAGTTGTAGGCCTTCACACAGGCTCTCTGCCTGGTTCCTTGCTTACAGTAAACACTAGCTCTACAATCAAGGGGGACTGTGGGGGGAGGGGGTTTGTCTTAAAGAGACATTTCCAGGGTAAAAGCACACGACCTGGGGCCAGTTCACCAGTGCTGCTCATTCTGTGTGAGTGTTTTTCTTTTCTAGCTTCACGGGGAAGCCAGGCAAGGTTAGCGGCCGCAGAGGGACCGCTTGTGAGTCTTTTCCTAGATGGTACTTTCTGGGTATTCTAATTAAAGGGGAGTCAGGACCCTTGACTCAGCCTCACCCTCTACAGTCTTCAGAGCACTCGAAAACATCTTTCTTCTCTTTAGGATTCACAGATGGAGTCAGTGGAAAAGACAATGAACAGAAGTGAACAGAAATGCAGGTAAGTAGCCAGTTATTCAGGGGGTTCCTGACTTCGAATTGCATCTGTCATTGGGGACATGTAGCACTGTCCCCGGATGTGGGAAGCTGGAAGGAGAACCCATGGCTGCTCATCATGGTTTGCTCCGACACAAGAAACATTCCAGAAAGTGGCTTTCTCTTCAAAGAGGCTACCAGAGCCCCATCCCCAAACTAAGCAACGTGGAAGTGGTGGGTGGGAAGGGCCACAGAATTGTGCATGGCCAGCAGGTCTCACGTTCTGGAAAGTGATGCAGAGTGAACTGCTGACCCTGAAGTGCACAGTGGTCCTTAGGAGGCAGAACCCTGTACTTAGTGAGAGATTCTCTTGCCTGTCACCACAGCAAGATCACTCTGACCCTACAGTGCAGATTTACCAGCTGTTTGCAGCTTCAGAGGAGGAGAGGGCTGAACTTTTTTTCACAGTTACCTGTAAATGTATTTATTTATTTTTTTTATTTTTTTGTTTTTCGAGACAGGGTTTCTCTGTGTATCTCAGGCTGTCCTGGAACTCACTCTGTAGACCAGGCTGGCCTCGAACTCAGAAATCCGCCTGCCTCTGCCTTGTAAATGTATTTATTACTGAAGGCAACAGGGACTTTTTTCTGGTAGTGAACAGAAGGGCAAATTTGTGACCTGAACATTCTAGATGTTTCCAGACTGGAAGCTTGTAGTACTTCCAAGCTGACTGTTGGCTTCCTCCTCCCTTGTTCTTCAATAGAAAGTTTTTAAAGAGCCTCATTAGGAAGCAACCCCAGGACCTGCTCTTGGTCATCGGGACCGGAGTGAGCGCAGCTGTGGCCCCAGGTATCCGAGCGCTCTGCTCCTGGAGGAGCTGCATCGAGGCAGTCATCGAGGCTGCAGAGCAGTTGGAGGTTCTGCACCCTGGGGACGTTGCCGAGTTCCGGAGGAAGGTGATGAAGGACCGGGACCTGCTGGTTGTGGCCCATGATCTGATTCGGAAGATGTCACCTGTGAGTCTCCAACACATCAGGTTTCACAGCGCTAGCTTTAGGTTCTAGGCCAGGTTGAGGGAGTGTGTAAATTGAACACTAGGCCTTCGTGAGCAGAGGTACTGTTTGTTAGTGCTCAGTATCAGGCCACCATCCTTGGGGTGTTTTGTTTTGATTTTTAAGATGGGTTTCTCTGTGTGGCCTTGGTTGTCCTGGAACTCACTCTGTAGACCAGGTGGTTTTCAAACTCAGAAATCCACTTGCTTCTGTCCTGAACACTGGGATTAAAGATGTTTGCCACTGTGCCCAGCAGATCCTACTCTTTTAAACCTCAATATTGGGCTGCCTTCAGATACTGGATTAGCTTGTAGTAATGGCTCTCATAGATTGGCTGGCTCTAGGTGTTGTTATGCTGCCATTTTTAGTGTGGGGCTTATGAGACACTAAATATGTTTTGTTTGAGTAGGCTGCTCATATCTCTGCAGAGAAGAGCTGGTCCTCAGAAGCCATTTAAGGAGGGCGGTCAGTGTCTGCCAATAGAAGCGAGGCAGCAGAAGGTAGCAGAGTTGGAGATGCAGGGGACAGTTACCGAGAGGCCACGGCCAGCTGATGGGTGTCTGGTGACTGCTGTGGTGTCTGGTGCAGGCTGAGCAGCAGCGTGGGAGAAGCTGGAGTAGACTGTTTCTCACTGGTTTGTGCTCAGGGAGATGTGCAGTCAGCATAGAGAGGAGGCAGAAGGAGACTTGAGATGGGAGCCTAAGGGGGGGATAGAACCGTGAAGTGGTCATCAGGAAGGGCGGGACTGGTGTGGGGGTCTCAAAGACCAGACCCAAATGCTGTGGTTTTATCGGGATAGTAATTCTGATTCCTACATTGAAACCTGGGGAAACAGCCCAGGAGCATGCAGGACCTCAGTGGCACTGGGGACCTGAGTGGCAATGGGGACCTGGACTCTGCCATTCTTAAGCCATGAAGTTTCCCTGTCTTTTTGTTTAGTTAGCTGCCTGACTCCTCCTGCCCCCTTCTTGCTCCTTCCAGTGAGCAATGGGAGATGGGCTGCCAACCCTCCTCCTCCTGTGGCTTTGCATAGAGTCACTAGATCACTGGTTTTACCAGGTGCTGCATTTCACCTTTCCAGGCTGGGGGCATTTTCAGGTAGGTAGCTGTGCCAAATGTGGGTGTTCTGTTAATTAGGGACATCTGACATCATAGGCAGGGGCTGGGCCAAACCCAGCCTGCTAGCCATTTTTATAAAGTTGTATTGGCATGTGGCCATACCCTCTTGCTGGTACATTGTCTGTGGCTGCTTTCATGCCCAGAGGCCAGCTTGAGGAGTTGCAGCAGGGAAACCTGTGGGATGGCTGCACAGCACCAAGGGTATGTGACTCTCTGGGGAGAGGCCATTGTGTTGATGACACTGTTGGTCAGGAGATGTGTCTGAAGTTCCATCTGATGGTTCTTATCCTTGTATACTCTTCCAAGCCTCCCACGGAGAATCAGATGAGGGGGTCAGCGGGCTCCCTGTAATGCTGCCATGTCTATGAGCCATCCTAGAGGATACCAAGTTGGTTTTATTAAGGGGTATGGTCCCATGGATAAAGATGAGGACTAGCAGGCACCAGGGGTGTAGCCTCAGGATGACACTCCCATAGCCTCCTAGGAGAAGGAGGAGCCTACGGGTAGCTTGCCTGGTGGCTCTGTCTTGACCTGTGGGCCCTTGAGGTGGGCCTGACTGAGACTGAGTGCTGCTATAGGAAGCCTAGGATAGGGCTCTTCATGGGGAACATGTGACCTCTTGACTCCTATCATGTCCAGCCTAACCCCATTTTGGTTCCTTTCAGCAAGGCTATCTGCTGTTGTCACTTCTCCCCGCCTTCAGCTCCCCACCTTCTCTGTCCCACTTGGGGAAGTAGGGACTTTCCATAGCACCTTATGACCTGGTTCTGGGTCAGCTCTCTGACCTCCCCTGCTGACCTTCCCACTCCTCTCCCAGCCCACAGGACCCGTTTCCAGGAACACCGCAGTGCTTTTGTACTTGCCTCTGCCTACAGCAGTCTTGAGAGCTCCCCACTCCTCCAGGTCTCAGAGAGACCTCCAAGGACCTTTACTGACTGTCTATGCCCACTCCTCTGCCTTGCTTCCCCCCAAGTGTTTATTATGCAGTGCTACATCCTTGTACTTGGCCTGTCCTCCCCAAGGCTGACCTCATTCTTTCTTCTGGTAAGAATGTGCTTTACTCATGTGCCCCCTGCTTGGTCCCAGCCGTGATTGGCCTCTGCTGTTGCTTACTTCTCTTTGTTGTCATTTTGAGACAGGGCCTCTCTACATAGACCTGGCTGGCCTGTAGTTCACAAGGTTAGACCAGGCTGGCCTTGAACTCACAGAGATAGCCTGCTTCTACTTCTGCCTGTGTCATGCACCATCATGGCCAGCAATGTGTTCCTAACTCTTGATCTACCTCTCCACAGCGCACAGGTGACACCAAGCCCAACTTCTTCCAGGATTGCTTGATGGAGGTGTTCGATAGCTTGGAGCAGCACATCCAGAACCCTGTGGTGCTGCAGTCCATCCTCAGCCTGATGGACAGAGGCACCATGGTGCTGACCACCAACTATGACAACCTGCTGGAGATCTTTGGGCAGCAGCAGAGCAAGCCCATGGAGTCCCTGGACTTGAAGGACAAGACAAAGGTGCGGGCCGAGTGGGCAGGAGGCTCCGGGAGGTCCCTGCTGTGGGCACGCAGCCATTCCCTCAGGCAGCCCGAGAGCTGCCGGGAGCAGTGCCCTCCCCCAACCCTTGCGACGCTTCCTGCTGCCCACTCTCTTGTGCTCTGTCCTACTCCACGAGTGGTTCTCGTCTGCATTGGCTGATGAGTGAGCACTGTGGGAATGTGGGCAGTAGAGCAAGTACAGAAGGAAACACCCACAGTCCTCGGGTGTGGGTCTAATGGATGCAAACACTTCCAACCTGGTTTTGGTTTTTTCTCTCTTTTGGAGACAGGGACTTGCTGAGTCGCTCAGGCAGATTTTATCCTTGGGCTCTACCTGCCTCTGCTTTCAAGTACTGGGGTTCCAGGCCCACTGTATAGACCATGCTGGCTTTGGATTTATAGCAGTCTTCCTGCCTTTGCCTTCCAAGTGCTGGCACTTCAGCCATCTTCCATGATGTGACTTCCCTAAGCTGTTTGTCTCAGTTATTTCTGTGCTGCTCTGATGAGATACATGACTGAGGTACTTTGTAGAAGAAAGCATTTATTTGAGGGCTTGCTTACAGTTTCAGAGGGTGAGTCTATGACTCTCATGGTAGGGAGCATGGCAGCAGGCTGGAGGGCATGTCACTAGAGCAGTAGCTGAAAGCTTATGTCTGATCCGTATTGGAGGCAGAGAGAGACTGGGTCTGGTATGAGCTTTTGAAACGTTAAAGCCCATCTCCAGTGACACACCTCCTCCAACAAGCCCACACCTCCTCCAACAAGGCCACACCCCCTCCAATAAGGCCACACCCCCTCCAATAAGGCCACACCTCCTAATCCTTTCCAAGCAGTTCTACTGACTGAATGAACCTAGGAGGGCTATTTTAATTCAAACTGTATTTTAAATTTTAAAAGAACAATGTAGATTTATTAAGGAAAAGTGAGAAAGAACTTCTGAGAGTGGTTTCTGAGTGAAAAGTGCCTGAGGAAATTGTTTATAGTGATTTTGGCCTGGTGTGGTAACACCTGTAAGCCTAGAGCTAGAAGACAGTTGTATCCCCAGCTCTGTATGGGAGTACCCATTCCCTGTCCCTTGCCTGCAGTGGACTTGTTAAAAACAGCAAGCAGTCATGGTGGTGTACATCTGGGATCTTAGCACATTGGAGGCTGAGGCAGGAGGATCACTATAAATTTTGAGCCTATTCTGAGTTACATCGTGATTTTAAGACAAGTCTGGGCACCTATCTCCAAAACAAAATAAAACAGCCAAATGTATTTCTATCTGAGAGGATCTGAAAGTCCTGTTTTTTTCTCTTTTATTGCTGAGATAGAACAGTTTGATCGTTTGGACCAGTTTCATTTTTGGCATGCTCGCTCTTTGCAATATGCTTATGTTACATGTGTTAGGGAGTCAGATGCTACCTGTGCTGTTGCCCACTGAGCTGTGGTGCATGCGCTCTCTCTGCTAGCCTGGCTGGCTGCTAGCACGGTATCCTGCACGGTGACATGGCCCCATGATGCAGTGCGGCACAGGCTGTGGCTGAGCATGGCAGCACCTTTGAAAATGACTAATCAAGTGTGAGTGAGAGAATTGTCTGCTGGCTTCCGCCTCTAGCGAGCCTGTCTCTGTAGAGCCTGAAGATGTAGAGGCCCACACTGAGAGACAAGTACGGCCTGTAATCTGCACTGAGATGAATGAAGGGTTACTTGATGTATAGTGTTGACGGTGTAAAAACAACTGCAGCGCGGGTGGAACACTGCTCTAGTGTGTGTTAAGGAAGACATGGGTTTTACCTGCAGAGCCACAACGTAACAATGGAAATGGAACCAGCTACAACCCCACAGCAACATACAATTAACCACATGGAACTAAGAAGGTCCCTCCCCTGCACGGTCACTACCAGCTGATGTGGCCACAGAGTTCCTTCCACACACTGCCTTCAGTAAAGACCTTGCTGAGATTCTGGGCAGGATAACTAGTTTCTGTTTTAAAGGTATAATTATGAGTGGAAACCTTGACTTTTGCAGATAATTTTGTTCCTGTATCTTGTTTGAAATAGCAGGCTATTTATTTGCGTTGGTTTGGTTTTTGATAGGTCCTTCAGTGGGCCAGAGGTCATATCAAGTATGGAGTCCTTCATATTCACGGCTTGTACACAGACCCCTGTGGGATGGTGCTGGATCCATCGGGCTATAAAGATGTCACTCAAGATCCAGAAGTCATGGTAAGCCTGTTCTCACTAGGCTTGGGGTGCTTTTTCTGGTGAATTGATGGTGGCAGCCAGCCATCTGGCTGTGTTTCCCCGGCATTCTGGTTCTCTGCTTAACCTCCCTTTCACATGCCTGCTGGGGACAGGGCCATTTTTCCTGTTCATAGCCATGCCTCTAGGCCCTGGTATGATGCTGCATTTTGAATAGATGCTCAGGGCACACCTGCTTGAGGAAGACGTGAACTTCCTTAGAAAGTACAAACTTCTCTCCTGGTGGCAACACTGGCACACTGGGGTGTCCTGGCCAGGGACTGGGCAGGAGACACTTGCTGATGCTGGCAGTCTGCGGTCTGTAATTCGTGGTCTGCTTCTCCTCTGTCCCATTTGTCAGCTCTCTACACTTAAATTCAGGGGTTCTGTCTGCAGTTTTCCCTTCCTCACATAGCAGTCTCTTCAGTTTCCCAAACCTCGTTTTAAAACTAGGACTAAGGCTAGAGCTGTAGCCAAGCTCCCTGAGCGCGGTCATGTCCTCAGTGCCAGCACAGCAGATGAGCGGCTACACCTCATTTTCTGAAAGCCTTTCTTCACTCTTTATTTTAGTTTTTTTTGTGATAGGTCTCTCTACAGGGTCCTGCCTTTCCTGGGACTTGCTATGTAGGCCAGGGCTGGCTTTGAACTCACAGAGATCTGCCTGCCTCTGCTTTCTGAGTGCTGAGATAAAGGTATTTGCCACCACACCAGTCCTTCATTTTTAAATGAGACATGTGGCTGGGCACTTGTGTCACAGGTGTGAGCGAGGCCGGCCGGGTTTGTAGAGGAGTCCAGGACACCTAGGGCTATACAGAGAAACTCTGTCTTGAAAAACCAAAAAGAAAGAAAAAAAAGATTTGTGAGGGTGGGTCACACTCAGTCACCTGCAGAGGCCAGAGGCCTTGGATCCCTTGGAGTTGGAGCTGGAGGTGGTTGAGCTACCTGCCGTAGCGCTAGAACTGAACAGGTCTTCTGGAAGAGCTTCACGTGCTCTTTCTTCGCCGAGCATCTTCCCAGCCCCGCGAAGCTTTTGTTGATGGCCTCAGCAGACGTCCACATGAAGTGTGTGGAGAAGCCCTGTGCACTATCTTGCTGACTCTTCTGTCCTAGCATACTCCTCTTGCCATTTCTGAGATGCATCTCATGAAGTCTTTGCCTTCAGAGTTGCTAATTATCTTTGAACTCTTGGTCTTCCTGCCTCTACCTCCCAAGTGCTGGGAATACAGGCATGCACCACCATATCAGGCTATCGAGAACTCTGACTTGAGTCTGTGTGTTCTGCTGTAATCCTCTCAGTATCAGGTTCGTGTTCCCCAGAGCTCTTCTCTGGCCTCTGTCCCCAGGGATGGCCTCAGCAGATGAACGCTGGGCAGATGGAGTTGACTGCTGAGGCCCTCCTCTTGAGAGAGTGATGCTGGGATGGGGTTTTCGTGTCGGACTCACCGGTGCTCTTCTGAGTGACCCTCATAGGCTTCTTGGGGTTACTGCCTCTGCTCCCCTTGGCTCTCTTGCCTTCACCCCCAAATGCTGTCTACCCCATCTTCCTGCAGGATCTGGTTCATCTGTCTACCTGTTAGTTTCAGGGTGTTGTTTGTACACAATTTTGAACCAAGAAAAAAATTTTGAGACAAGGTCTCACTATGTAGTCCCGGCTGGTCTGGTACTTGCTATGTATACCAGGCTGGTCTGGATCTCACACAGAGACCCGCCTGCCTCTGCCCCCCTTAGTGACAGGATCAAAGGTATGTGCCACCATTCCCAGCAGAACTGAGAACATTTTAATGCTCTTCTTTTATGTCTTAATTTAAGATTGTGTATACACACACGCTTGGGTGAGTTGACTTGGCCAGCCATAGGTCAACCACAAGCTGACTTGACTTCACTGTGAGGTGCATTCATGCTGCCCAGGTTGGCCAGTACCCAGCCTCTGTTGGTTGTCCTCCTTGTCCTAGTTGAAAGGTGGATCTCAGCCTGGCTTCCCCGTGGGTTGCACACAGATCACTGCATGGGGCTGACCTGAGTATGTCAAGAGCTCCTAGTCTTCCCAGTGCTCCTCGGGGTGGCTCTTGGGAAGCCTGGTGGGTACAAGATAGGATGTAAATGAACACAGGGGCCTTTATGTTAATTGTAACCTCCTGCTGGGTTTCACTGAGGTGTCCTCTGTTTATTTGCTTTCTCCAGGAAGTCTTGCAAAATCTCTACCGCACCAAGTCTTTCCTGTTCGTGGGCTGTGGAGAGACACTGCGTGACCAGATATTCCAAGCGCTCTTCTTGTACTCGGTGCCAAATAAGGTGGACTTGGAGCACTATATGGTGGTGCTCAAGGAAAACGAAGACCATTTTTTTAAGCATCAGGCAGACATGCTTTTGCATGGAATTAAGGTGGTGTCCTATGGGAACTGTTTTGACCTTTTCCCAGGATATGTGCAAGACCTTGCCACTCAGATCTGCAAACAGCGGAGTCCAGGTGCGGAGCTCTGTCATTACTTTCCAAGCAGAATTCATGGATTCTTCCTTCAGCTGTTCCTCCTCGCATTCTATAAGACTTAGCAATCTAGTTATTTTTAATGCCTCTGCGTTTAAAAGTAGAAAATGGGGTGATTAGTATAGGTAACGACCTGTAAGTAGAACTTGAGACTTCTGCTCCCAGTGTGGGACACACTGATCTGTGTTACAGGTTACTGTGGCCAAGGAAAGCCATCAGGCCAGCGTGACTGGCTGGATAGTGTGTTGGAAAGTTTCTGAGGCTTACATTTTTTTCCCCCTCACTGCACATCTCTCTGAAGTATGACACATCTCATTTCCGCACTTTGGCCTTTCTGGGGGTGGGGGGTTAGGGGGTGGTCACAGCTCTGCCAGGAAAGACCATGATAGTGAGGAACGTTGATGAGTCACTTTTATATAAGGGAATTAATGCCTTTGAATTCAGTGTCATAAAACATGGATGATAGCAAGCATGGAATGGAAACCCAGAGGCCCACCATGTGGTGGAATGAGGTTAGCAGAGACCAGTGAGGGACAGACACAGAATAGCACCCACGAGTTTAGCTAGATTTTATCACTTTAGCTGCTAATGATTAGTGGAGTTGGCTGATGTAAATTATGAGTAACCGTATAATGTAGTAGTCAGCTTCTTATGGGAGTGAACAGAGAACTCATGTCAGAGCCATGCCATGAACAACAACAAATTTAATATTTTCACTATCATTATTATTATTTTGTTTCTTTGAGACGGGAGTCTTACTATGGATCTCTGGCTGTCTTAGAACTCACTCTGTAGATCAGGCTGGCCTAGAACTCAGAGACCCACCTGCCTCTGCCTCCCATGTGCTGGGATTAGAGGCCTATAAACCAGGCCCCACTGCCCTTAGTTTTTAATTTGGTGCTTATTGTTACTTAGATTATTTGAGAGCTGATATCAGCTGAGAGGGGGAATGTTTGCCCAGTATGTGCCAGAACTTTGAAGCTAGGGCTTGATCCTGGACTAACACGTACAAATATGTCTTGGCACCAGTTATGGGCATGGATCTTCCGAGACCTCCTTCATCCTACCCAGCTCTCTCTTGTTGACAATCATGATTCCCTGGAAGACCAGCACCCAGCCATTGGGCATGGGTACTAGAGTAAGCAGCTGGACAGCCTCCCATCCCCAGTCAGGCTCCATTCCCAGGACCTGGCAGCTGAATGGGCTCAGTGAGCTTCCAGAGGTGTGACAGGTCACTGAGGCTTTCATCTGTGCCTGTCCCGAAGGATGTCTGAGTCTGTATTCTCTCTGGATGGGTGAGGGTGTCTACTCACCGAAAGTGACATTAGCTGTTGTGATATGTGCCTCACTGTGCCTGTAGTCCTAGCAGCTTCCATGGCCCTGCAGTAAGCTCTGGCATTCATCTTGCCAGGTGAAGAAGGGAGAGACAGGCAGGGATCCATGGCTGGCATGCGATGCAAATGGCACAGAAGCCTGCCCCAATCAGTGGATGGCCTTGGAGTAGCCTTTGCCATCACTCCAGGCCTGGGGAGAAGGAGTACTCCAAGTTATGACTATGCTCACTGTTTGCTTTCTTCCCCGATGCTGAGCGAGTGGACAGCACCACCTTACTGGGTAAAGCAGATCTTGACTTTTCTCACCTGATTTTTGCTTGCATGTTCTATTCATCACCATGAAAATGTACCTTACATTCAATAATTTGCCTTATTAAATAGGACAGAAAGGACAGATACCTCTACCTTCGGATGGTCCCCACCATGCTAAAGGCACAAAAGTCCATCCCTTCCACTGGGAAGGACAGCCTAGTCATGGACTGTGTGCCCACAGCAGAGAATAAATTCTGCCCTAGAACCAAGAGTCACAGGAAATAAGAGAAATGTTCTATTTGTATTATGCTATCAGTGCAGGATCCAGTAATCTAGGGTAACCTGTCCCTTAGCGGCATGTGAACGTTTATAATTTTTTCTTTTAATTCTTCTTTGAAGTGTGAACACTCTTGCTGAGCTTATAAATTGATGTTTCAATAGCTACCAGCATCTTCAGAGGCATATTAATCAGAGTGTCTCTATTGTCTGAGTCAGTCAGGCTAAAAGGGGTTCCAGCCAGTGAGCAGGAGCCTCTGTTCAGCCCCGCCATTGCTGCCTGTTGGGCCAGTATGTCCAGACAGGACAGAGTGTGGCAATGTAGGGACAGCTAGTGCCAGTCCAAGTCAGTGGTGGGATTGACTCAGTTCAGGAGTGGAAGAGCTGTACTCTGCTTTCTGTGTCCACATAAAGGGATATTTTTGCTGTAGTTTATTTCCTCTTGAGTCCCAGAATAATTTCCTTTGAAAGCAGCAGTAACTCACTGATAAAACATGCAGTATTCTGCAGGGAAACCTTGGCCCCAATAAAGTCAGGTTCAGAAGTAGCTCCTGGAAGGAGATTCTATTATAGTGTGTCAGCCTGAGGAGGCTTTCCATCACAGTGACAAAATACTTGAGAAAACTGAAGAGCTGTGCCATTTAGTTTCAGCAGGTGGTTACATGGCTTTCTTCCTTTGCATGGTAAGGCAGAGCAGAGTAAAGAGAAGGGGCCAGGGACAAGACACCCCTTTCAAATACATGCCCCAGTGACCCATGTTCTCCAACCAAACCCCTTTACAGCCCATTCAATACAGACTCAGAGTGTAAGTGAGTTACAGGCCGTGCTATAGTGAGAATGTGTGTTAGTTTGAATAAGATGTCCCCCTAAATCCTGGGCATTTGAACACTCTGTCTCCAGTTGGCAGTGGTGTTTTAGGAGGCTTAGGAAGTGTGGCCTTGCTAGAAGTGTGTTATACTTCTTGGCACAAAGTACAAGCTGACCCAGATGGTTTAGGTAGATGTGTCCCATGGCCTTGTCAGCTACAGTTCTTCTGGCCTCTCCTGGGCTGGCTCTGCTTGTTGCTGGCAGCCTTCTTAGATATTCCATATTCCCGCCAATTGGGGCTTGCAGCACAGCTTGACCTTTGCTCAGCTTCACACTTCTGCTCTGTCAGCGCTAAGGGACCCTGACCCTTGATATTGTTTGGCCCCTTGGCTTCCTTAGGAGATTTGGGTAGAAGCCTCCAGGACTCCACAACTCATGCGTTTGCAAAACCAGACAGGAAGCACCGTTAGGAGCAGGAGCAGAGCCTGGGTCCAGCTGCCAGGGCTGTCGTGGCTCTATGTGCCTGTGTGGGTGGCTGAAGCTTACCTGGCCATCCCTGAGCAAACAGCCCAGGGCTCATGGAGGAAAGCTCAAGTTGTCACTTCACACCCCCCCCCCCCCCCCCCGCAACCCCCAGCCTGTGACTGAAAGCCCTAGCTCATTTCTCAGGCCTTCAAGGCATCTTTCCTGTTGTCACAAACAAGCATGTGGCTTTGCTTTTCATGTCGCTAATCCTAATTGGCAGCTACACCGTCCTTAATCCTAACCTCAAGTGTCCTACTTTTCTGGCTAAATTGCGAAGTTTTCCAGTTCTTTCTGCTTTTTGCTTTAACTCTCACTGTAAAGCTGGCTGAAAGCCAGTAATACTACCCAGGCCTCAGCCTGATTACTATGCACTCTTGCAGTTCTCATCACCAGATTGGTCTGTCATTTTAAAATTTAGCCTTCTACAAGTCTCCGGTTGGGGCGGGAGAGATGGCTCAGTGGTTAAGAGCACTCAGTGTTCTTCCAGAGGACCCAGTTCAATTCTCAGCACCCACATGGCAGCTCACAACTGTCTGTAACTCCAAGATCTGACACCTTTACCCAGACATATATGTGGGCAAAATACCAATGCACATTAAAAAATAATTTAAAATGTCTCAAGACATAGACAAAATGTAGGCTTTTAATTAATTAATTAAATATTATAGAATGCAGAATGAATGGCCTCTAGTCTGATTCCTGGAGCCTTCACTTTCATTTCATCTTGTGAGCAGTCCTATTCTTCGCCTTCCCATCAGCATCCTGGGCTTCTGATCACTCAGCATTTCTAAGCTTGTCCTAGCACGTTTCTCAAAACTGTTGTAAATCACCCCTGAACAATAGTTCCAAAGGCTTTTGGAGCACGTGCTCACAGAGTCATTTGTTGGCACCAGTTCTCTATTGACCTTTCTGTGACAAATTACTGGAGAAAAAGCAACTTAAAATAGATATGTGGCTCTGAGGCTTGAGTCTGTGGTCACCAGCTCCATTGTTTCTGACCTGTGACAAGACAGATATGCTGCTCACATCAGCATATCAAGATAGGGAAAGGTGGAGAGTGGGTTTAAGAGGAAGGTCTATTCAAGGGCACTGAGGAGTCCCCAGTGACCGACTCCTTCCAACCAGGCTTCACCTTCCAGCAATAGCATTGGTTAGGTCAGAGCACTCAAGATCTAATAATCACTACCCCCAACAGCCTAGCTTTGAGTTCTGTATTGGGGACCAAGCCTTTAACTCATAAGGTTTTGAGGGATTCTGTGTATTTATACCATACTATGTAGGCAAACTATATCTTCACTTATTATGAACAATTTGAAGGTTACACAAGAGAGTAAATGAATTCCCAGAACATCCCATCTGTTCCCCTCGTGATGCCTTTTTTCTCCTGGGCTATTTTAGTGTAAAGTTTTTAAAATTTATTTTTACAAATTTCTTAATAAAATTTTTTTCTTTAAGGTAATGCATGTCAGGACTGTGCGAAGAGGAAGTTGGAAGAGAATGGAATTGAAGTTACAAAAAAAGTCAGACAGTCAGATCCTGGTAGGTATTGTTTGTTTTCATGGGAACTCTCTGGGTCTGTAGGTATCTGTACTTAGTGCTTTGCTTTAACACCCTGGTCTATGGCAAAGATCAGTGCATACATCATGTCGAAATCACACAGACTTTTCATTGGAACCTGACCTTCCACACTACTTACTAATCAGAGGTACTAGTATTTTTCCCAAAATTTCTCTTAAAATGTAATCAAAAGAAAACAGGCAAGTGATGTAGCATCAATTCAGTGAGTTTTCATGAGGAAGAAACCCGTTTGGTCATACCAAGTTGGCAAACAGAACATTTTGGGAGTCTCCCCCCCCCCCCCCCCCCCCCCGCCAATCATAATGCCCACATTCATCTCTAAAGAAACCACTGGAGATTGTTGCTTTTTGTTCTCTCTCCTACTGCGATGTATATACACTTGTAAACTTTCAACTGCTCATTTCAGTTCACTCTTCCCATTGAAACTAGGAGAGGTGATCTTGATGACTACTTGTGTCCCTCCTCCTTCCTCTTCTCCCCCTCCTCTCTGGTGTGGTGGGATCCATTTCTAGTTCCTTAGTACTCAGAAGTAGGATTTGAATCTGTTGATTGGGCTCTGAAGGGGCTTTTCCCTTCTTCTCCATCCCATTCCCCCAGCACCAGCCTTTAACATTCCCAGTGTCAAGCACCTAGATACAGGATAAAAAGGAAGCAAGGCCTCTCTACTCTGTTCGGATTCTAAAAGGTAGAAGATACAAGCATTTACTTTATTAAAGCCATCGGATTCTAAAAGGTAGAAGATACAAGCATTTACTTTATTAAAGGCATCGGATTCTAAAAGGTAGAAGATACAAGCATTTACTTTATTAAAGGCATCTGTATTCTTTCCTTTCAGCTTGTATACAATGTTAGTGGGCCAAGGCTAGGGCTTCTTAGTTGTGAGATGTGTGCTCAATATCAGTTAAATGTTTGTTTAACAAACACAAACTCCATTCTTCCAGTTCTGATTGTCTCATTTTGGCAATTTAATTATTTCTTCCTTGCGTCTCTGTCTTCTCGTGTTAGGAGCCATGCTAGTTGGAGTCTCTTGGATTGGTTCCACTATCTTTTGTTTGCTTGCTTTAGTGTTTCTTTGTTTTTGTACTTCAAGACAGAGTTTCTTTGTGTATACCTGGCTGTCCTAGAACTAGCTATGTAGACCAAGCTGGTCCTCAACTCACAGAGCTCCACCTGCCTCTGTCTCTCAAGTACTGGGATTAAATGAATATGCCATTACCAGCCTGGCTCCTTTAGTGCTTCTTAATTTTCATATATAATCTACATTAAAACACTTTGAGAGATTCTCAAAATCATTTTATTCCTTAGGTTAAAGTTTTGTTATTTTTGAGTGCCTAGAGCTAGGGATATAAGCAGGAGCTTGTACATGCTAAGTACAATGAGCTACATCGTCAGCATCTAAATTTTTTGTTTGTTTTAAGATGGAGTCCCTGGCTGGCCTGGAACTCACCATGTATAGACTGGCCTCAAACTCAAGAGATCTACCTGCCTCAGCCTCCTGAGTACCGGGACTAAAGGTGTGTGCTACCATGCCCAGCTTAAAATTCTTACTTTAATAGTGTGACCTCAAGTTTCCAAGAGTTCTTCTCTTATTCAACCCAGCTACTATCTATCATCTATTGTATAGTGCTAAGGCTTAGTTGAGAGGTGTACCAAGGGAGTGAGTTGAGGTTCTGTGGGACAATGGCTGGGAATAGCTGCTGCAGATGGCATGCTTCTTCCTAGATAGGGAAAATTCAATTTTGGTTGTATATAGACAAAATTCTTTGGTATCTTTCATTTGGATTGTGGTTTTAGTTGCCAAGGACTTCTGTAACTAAAATAGAACAGACAGTCCTCAATTGCTACCTCTGGGCAGGTACTTTTTTCCTGTTAGGCTCCATGTTTCTGGTTTTCTTCACATCTAAACTTCCTCCACTGTTTGCTGATGTGTAAAGTGATTGTTGTCAGTAGACAATTGTGGGTTTCTTGTCTTCCTTTTCTTTTTCTTTTCCTGCTGTCACCTGTATACTAGGCTTTGCATGTTCATGGTCTCTGAATGTTGTTAAGGTGCTAGAGCTACTGCCTGGTAGACAGTGCCATAGAGCAGTGGGCCAGGGATCTTCTTTAATACCAGAAAGAGCTCCCCCCGCCCCCACCAAGTATTAGCAACTGTATCAGCCTTGTCTTTCCCTAGGCAGTCATGTGCTTGAGGATTTCTCTGGTCTTTGATGTGCAGAAAGCCTTGACCTGTTTTGCATGTGGATGAGAAAGGCTAAGAGCTACCTTAGTTCTGCTGTCCACTCTTGGAGCTTTAAGATCTCCAGAGGAATGGTATTTCTACATGTGTGGCAGTCAAATTGTGTGTTCACTCTGAGTCTTCATTTCTTATCCATACTTAAAACATACTTTTGCTTTTTGTCTGTTACAACTGGTAAAGATATCTGTAAGTCTTTACAATCTATATTGTACCTGGTCCTTGGTAGTATTTATAGCTCTGCAATGCCATTTCTAGACAGTGGCAACTGTTACCATTATGGAGGGTTTTCAAAATTTTATTTCTTTTGCTTCAACAGATGACGCTGGAGGGTCTTGAAGTTCTTAAAACTTGAAACTTGAAAACCAGCCTTCTGTAACCACAGTGCCATGCCCAAGCGATGAGGAATGTACAGAGGACTCCATATGGATCTCTCAATAGTGAACTGTCACACCCCCCCAAAAGAGCTATGTGGGTGTGTGGCCTTTGTGGTTGAATGACAGAGCTCTACTACGCGTTTAGCTGCTCAGGAGGTGACATGGACACACTTCAGGTATACTCATAAGGACTAATGGACAGCTACCTCAGGGACCAAATTGAGGGGTGGGAGGTGGGATGTACCTGGCATTGTTCCCTTTTCCCATTTGACATGTTTTCTTATGTCAGGGTGTTATTTTTCCTAATAAATGGAGGAGAATGAGGATTATTCAAGCAACAGTAGTTGCCAAAGAGAAAATAAGACATAAACATTTATATTTTATATCTTTATGTGGAAATATGTGGAAACATCTTTTACTGTAGAAAGTTTTTTAAAGATGTGTTGGTTACAGTGTTAAATAGTAAAAAACAAGTGGATAGTAGAGGGGCTGAACTCACTAGTGAAAGGTGTTGTTTTTAAAGGAATGACTAGATCAATTTGGTTTCTTTGGAATTGAGACATTTCAGTAATTTTTGTTCCAAAGAAATGGTAAACTCTCTCTTAGTGAGTGTTAAGTCCAGAGACAGACTGAGGACCTTTCCCAAAGTCTTCAGTGCTGTCTCGATCCACTGTGTGACTTCCAAGTTGGAAAGGGAAAGTGAAGCACAAGACCAAGCTTTCAACTTTTAGAAGTTTAAGCTTTCTAAGTCTTATTTCTCTAGGATAAGGCCCATCCTTTCTGTTCTCCTCTCTTCCCATGGTTCATATTAAGATTTACATGGAGTGGGGTAGACAATACTTTGAAATTTTAACTACATTCAAGGTTAACTTCTGAGGAAACACCCATGCTCAGAGTACTGCACATACCCACAGCTCCCCTGGTAGTGACTGTGGCAAAGGCTCACATGTTGTATAGAGTGGTCTTGAAAGGAAGACTTCTTAGAAACAGGTCCTGCATGGTTCATTTGAGGCTACCCATCTTTGATATGATGCCAAGCTCTGCCTGTGACATTGCATGGATGGCACTGTAGCTCCCAAGGGATGTGGACAATTAAGAACAGGAAACAGGTTGCTACAGGGAATGAGGGAGAAGCCAGAGACAGGCTAAAGGCACCTCCCCACCCCTGTGCTTTCTAAGTGTGGAAAATAAATCTTTTATGTCACTGGTTATGAATAAAATTTTAAAGTCAACCCTATGTGCCCAGTCTTTCTTCAGTTATGACAAGATGTGATATATATAAGGAGAATGTTTAGCTTGAGTTGCCACTGAACTATGAAATCAAGCAAATGACTTCTTTTGAATGTGTTTAATTTAAAAAAAAAAAAGATTTTTTTGAATATTGTTTTTTGTGGGATGGAGAGATGGCTTAGCAGTTAAAAGCACATACTACTTTTGTAGAAGACCCAAGTCTGGTTTGCAGTACCCACATCAGGTGGCTTATAACCACTCAGGGAATATAATACCCTCTTCTGGATTCCTTGGCCACCTGTACTCACATCTGCATAGACCCCTCCCCATATTATTATTATTATTATTATTATTATTATTATTATTATTTTGAGATAGGGTCTTACCTTGTAGGCCAGACTGGCTTCTAACTCATGGCAATGCTTCTGTTCAGCCCAATAAGTGTTGTAATTACAGACTCAGCAGTGAGCCTTTTTTTTTCCTTTTTAAAACACATTTACCAAGTGCTATCAGGGGTAGATAGGTAAATATTGAAGTTGATCCACATTGTTTAGCAAAATTACATTCTGGCTATAAAATTACTGCAGGCTATAAAAGCAGTATACAAACTGAAAACAAATCAGTCTATGAAATGTTTTAGTATCACAGAGAAGGATCTGAATTTTCTTGCTATAATGGATTATATATATATATTCAACCTTTTTGTTATGGTATGTTTTCATTTATTTTTTCTTTTCTTTCTTTTTTTTTTTCTGTTTTCTTTTTTCAAAACAGGGTTTCACTGTGTAGCCCTGGCTATCTTGGAACTCACTCTGTAGACCAGGCTGGCCTTGAACTCAGAAATCCGCCTGCCTCTGCCTTCCAAGTGCTGGGATTAAAGACGTGCGCCACCACTGCCTGGCCATGGTATGTTTTGAATGTTATTTTATTCCAGTGATTCATGTATTAGGAAACAGTCTCAACACAGTGTATTTGCTTCTCATTTTATCAGTGAGAAGCATGAAGTTAGCTGACAAGCTCTGGCCCTCTCTTGTGGTTACTGACCAGAGCCAGAGAGGTAGTTGTTCAAGTACTTCTTCTGAGAACCTTATAGCCTCACCAAAGCTAGAAGTACTAACTGTGGATCTTCAAGAAGTCTGCTGAGCCTTGTTCTAAGTGAATGCTGCAGTTTGCACCCAATTCCTCGGAGCTGAGAGAATACCCTGAAATCTTTACTCTGCAGCTCTCTAAGGCTCAGAGGCTCTCTAGTTCCCATGTGCACCATGATTTTTGTATGGCCATGTTCATACCTATTTTCTTAAGTTAACATCAGGGTCCTTTCAGGGTAAACTGACTATTAATTGTAGCATTTGTGTATTTCCTTAATACACAATTGTGTATTTCACTTAATTGTATATTTCATTTAATGTATATAAAAGCTATCTTTGTTTTTTTTGGGGGGGTATATAGTTCTATAACTGGATCTTACTACATTTTGTGTGTGTGTTTGTGTGTATGTGTCTGTGTGCATATGTGGGATGAAACTAAATCTTGTAACTCAGTCTCCCAAGCTGGCATAGAGCATGTTCTGTGTACAGGAAACAAGTGCTATTGAGAAGTGATCCAAGGTTTCAGGAGATAGTTCCTGGGTCTGCACTTGAACCAGAGTTGACTTCTATGGAGTCCTTCAGAATCCTCCTGTTCCACTTTGAAATGGGAACAAGCACTGCTGAAAACTGCCCCATTCCAGCTTCCACAATGACATTTACATGAAGTCCCTATTACCTGGCAACGCCTTATTAATTCAGTGTACTCTTAAAAGAAACTAGACTTAGAAACATTAGAGTTGTACTGAAGCACATGACTCAGTTTCACCCTCACAAGGTTCTGCTTTTAAAACTTAGGAGCTCACTTCATGTTTTCAGCACTGACACACACACTCCCTCTGAAATAATCTCCCATATAAGCCAGGTTCACCAATTTATTAACTGTACTATGACTGACATTTTTAGAAACTATCATGGCTGGGAAGTACTCAGTGCTACAACACTTACACATTCTTTCTGGGTTCCTTCTCCAACACCACAAAAAATAAACCCCCCAGACCAGCTGTTTCCCTTAAAGCAAGACCAGAGTAAAGATGCTGCAGAATTCAAAATTTTATAACCAATTTATTTCAAAACAGAAGTCCTTAAAAGCAAAAAAAAACCCCATATACCTCACTCATTGCTGCTATAGGAAACCTCTATTGGAATGGGGCTGAGCACTCCTTAGCTGGAGTGGGCTATCCTTTGTTCTACTAAAACGGTAAGAAAATTTTCTTCTATGGCACATGGGTCTAAACAGAGACTGACCCGACCTCCACAGGGTCAGGGTAAAGCTTCGATAGCTCGTGGCTATTCAAGGGTATGCTCATTTCTAACGGGACTGGGGAGACTGGGGGGACTGTGATACTCTTGGTGCTCTGGTCTTCCGGTGGCTCCTGCTACCTTCTTGATCTTCAGTGTCTGGATACTTGGAAAGGTCCAGAGTCAACACATGGCTGAACATGCACTCATCATGCTGAAATGGAGGCAGGGCAGTTTTAGTCAGTTTTCCTAATCAGAGGGACAGTATTAAAGTGAGGTCATTAGTTAATCTAATACTGCATTTAAAAGGGATTCATTATTCTGTATGTTTTTGAGACAGGGTTTCTCTGTGTAGCCCCGGCTGTCCTGGAACTCACAATGTGGATTAGGTTGTCCTGAAATGTAGACAGATATGCCTACTTCAGGCTCCTGAGTGCTGAGATTAAAGGCATGCATCACCACACCTGGCCCAGTAAATTAATTTTTATCTTAGCTTAAAGGGGAACAGCCTAAAACGGAAAGTCTTGAATTGTTGCTCTATTCTCTTGGCTCAGGTTTTTAATTAAAATTTGTTTTGTGTATGTGTGGGTGTGTGCCTGCAGGGTACAGGTGTGAAGATTAAAGGACAACTTTCAGGGGTCAGTTTTCTCCTTTCACTACATGGTCTCAGGAGATGGAATTTATGTTGTGAGGCTTGGCAGCTGGTGCCTTCATCAGCTGGCCGTTTTAATGGCCCTAGCTCTGTTTTTGACCTATGATGGATGTGTTGAAATTGTAAGAGTTTCTGTATACCTTGGAGCTTCCAGTAAATCTGTTTTTTGATAATAGTGATTAATTTTTGCACAAAATATTCGCAAGTCAGAAACATGAAGCATAGTATTAACTGTTGTCTGTTACGATGTACTGCTATTTTGCAAAACAACACAAGTACCACACTACCCTGCAGCTGTAGAGGTTTGTTTTTTGTTTTTTTTTTTTACTACACATATCTACTCTTGTGTGTTGGGAAGGGATGAGCTGTTTTTCTCACTCTCACGTGGGTCTGGATGATCAAACTCAGGTCAATAGGCTTGGTAGCAAGTGCCTCAACCTGCTGAGCCATCTGTTGGGCCATGACCTTCAGTTTTAATTTCCTTCTTTCACTTAAGTATGTCTTAAATTTCTGTCAAGGAGAGTATCTAAGTAATTACTCATAAATTTTATTCATTTAAAAATCATTTGGTTTATATTACCCACTGTAGAAACCCAAGAATGTCTGCAAACTCCTGGATTGTGTTAGGAAATTCCAAGGCTGGTAGGGTCAGAGGAGTTTATGGGGCCTGTTCTTGACCCACCCCCTTACCTCTGGGTAGACGCCTATCAGTGCATCAGCTCTAGAGTAGAACTCCTCTTTCAGGGAAATGATTATCATCTGAAACTGTTCCTGACTCTGCTCTTTGATGTAACCTGAGACCTGGGAGGAAATAAAAAGCACACCTTTCACCAGCAAGGCAAGGCTTCCTTTGTGCTCTGCAAACAATGGTTCTCTTTCTTTTTAGTTTTAAAAATCGAACGTGAGTTGATAACTCAAGGCTTAAAGATTGGGAAACCATGGCAAGTATATATAATTTTATAATCAAGTCTTGAATAAACATGAATTCTAGCCCTTTCAGGAAGCACAATTCCAATGAAATAAAATGATTAGAGTGTGGTGGTATAATTCTGTAATTCTAGAGAAGCAAAGGGTCTGAGGGTCCAGTATCTTCAAGGCAATGCCTAGAATCACCTAACATCCTCCCACCAAGGCCCTACCCTCTCAAAGTTTCCTTTAAGGAAGCTCAATTGAAGAAAATCCCTTTCCAGTGCCACAGCCTTTATGTGGGGACATTTTATATCCAGACCATCGAATCCTTTTTTTTTTTTTTTTTGGTTTTTTGAGACACGGTTTCTCTGTGTAGCCCTGGCTGTCCTGGAACTCAGAAATCTGCCTGCCTCTGCCTCCCAAGTGCTGGGATTAAAGGCGTACGCCACCACCGCCCGGCCCATCGAATCCTCTTATCTCCTGTTCCTACTATCACTATTCCAAGACTTCTGTTCCTGCATCATGGCTACTAACATGGTCTCTAACACCAGAGTCCCTTCTGCAAATGTGGCTTTTTAACCTGTCTTATTCACTCACTGTATGTGGTACTCCAGAAGTAAAAGTCTGAGTCTTTGTTCTCCTGTACCCAAGTTCTGAGGGGTTTAATTTGGCATTTTGTTTGACAAGCAAGCCATCAAATGGATGAATGCAGACATGTGAGAAAAGCTCAGAGCTGTCACTCAAGTGTGCATGAACTGGGCGTGGTGGCACAAGACCTCTCTCAGAGGTTCTAAAAGGTCTTGATTACCCTAAGTATTGTTGCTGTTTGCCTCCATGGTTTCTTCTTCAGGCTTCTGCTTGTTTGTCCTCACTTTCCTCAATGAGGGACTATGACAAAAGTATAATCCTATAAGCCCTTTCTCCCTAAGTTGCTTTGGGCCATGGTTTTGTCACAGCAATAAAATAAAACTAGGACATAAACATCCTATTAGAAATTGAAAGCAGAAACTGGGTGGTGGTGGCACATACCTTTAATCTGAGCACTTGGGAGGCAGAGGCAAGCAGATCTCTGAGTTTCAGGCCAGCCTGCTCTACAGAAAGAGTTCCAGGACAGCCAGGGCTACGCAGATAAACACTGTCTTGAAAAACCAAAAGGAGTGGGAGTTGAAATCAGAAATAAACTTACTTTGCCAATGTTAGTATTGTCCAGGGCTGCATCTACTTCATCTAATACAAAGAATGGAGCAGGCCGAAAACTAGAAAGAATAACATGCACATGAGTAACAACTTTATATTTGTTTTATGAAAGACTTATAGGCAAAGAACAACAATACTTAGGGTAATCAAGACCTTTTAGAACCTCTGAGAGAGGTCTTGTGCCACCATGCCCAGTTTATGCACACTTGAGTGACAGCTCTGAGCTTTCTCCTCACATGTCTGCATACTGGATTCCACATGAACATTCCACTATCATTTCTCTAGCAACCCTGTCCCCCACTGTTCTCGCCTGTGGGCAGCTAGTGGCAGCAATTATTATTAAGGTTATTTAGACCAAACCCATGGAGCCATGACTACTCCTTCACATTCCATGTCTGTCAGTAACCTCTAGCTCTCACATTGTCCCAAGCCAACACTATCTTTCAGTTTGCTTGTTAGAACAGCATCCTAACCCTGTTGCCATCGCTGCTACACAAAATATACTCCACACATGCTAAGCACACTTTGGCCTCAGAGCCTTTTACACTTGCTACTCTCTGTTACATCTAGAACATTCTTGCTTTAGCTAGCCATCTAATGTGTTCCCTTAATTCTCAATGAATCTAATCTTTTTATTGTTGTAAAGTACCTCAGAGCCATTCCTTTTTTTTTCTTTTATGGGATTTGTCATTTATAAATATTCTCTATATGAGGGAAACTGTTTACTAATGTACTTCACTATCTCCTCCAGTGAAAATAAATCTATCCACAATGGTGTCTTAAATGAGCCTAAGGTCTTACACATGGGAGATGTGTACTCTATTACTAAACTATAGCCCCCAGCAAAAATGACTTGTTTTTTGAGACAAGGTTTCCCTGTAACAGCGTGCCACCACCACTGGCAAAATTAACTATTTTTGAGGAAGATTCACCGGAATCTTCAGAGCCTGCAGCAGTACCTAAAAGTATGATTATTTACTAGAGTGAAGGGATGGCTTGCTACCTAGTGATAATCTCATCCTGCTGTGATCCTGTGTCTACCCTATCATGTTCTTTTCTCTGTACCTCTCCTGTGGAAGCCTGTCTCATTTCTTTCTTGAGACCAGAAGTCAAATTCCTATGTTCTGTTCCTGGTGATGGGAAGACAGCAGTACCCACACTGCTACTGCCTGCTATGATTGTGAAATCTGTTGTTTGTCTTAATGTTACTCAACTTTTATTTCTTGATTTATATATCAAGGGAAACAGTACAGCCACCATCAGTGGAAATGAGGATTTCAAGCCCCCTTCTACTTCCCTTTTTCAAAGGAAGAAAATACTTTGCTTTTATTATACAGCAGAACTCTGAGTATGGCATAGGAAAATAATATGTAAGCTAGGTCATTGCTTTTGTTAATTTTTTTGGAAATCTTGATGTCCTATGTCAATTATCCGAATATCATCCTTTTATAAAGCTAGAAAACTACTAGCTACTGCCAAATTTTGTCAAAGGCTGTACTTGTAGATTTTCTAACTTGATATAATAGGTTTGAAACAAACCTCAATTTTATGATTGGAAATATAGCTTTGTTAAATATTATTTAAAAATAATTATAGGCTTTCTGTAGAAAGACAAACTTGGTAACTTGCTGTGGCCTTACCTGTGTACAGCAAATAGAAGAGCCAAAGCAGCCACACACTTCTCTCCCCCTGACAAATTGTCCATAGGCATGAACCGTTTGCCTGGAGCCACACAGTTATAGCTAATTCCATCTAAGTAAGGTTCTTCAGGATTCTCTGGGCTAAGAAATGCCTGAAACACATTTATTTAGCCATATCAGAATAGTAACCAATACATTTTAAGTTAGGTGGCAACATTTTTTTTTTTTTTTTTCGAGACAGGGTTTCTCTGTGTAGTCCGGGCTGTCCTGGTACTCACTCTGTAGACCAGGCTGGCCTCGAACTCAGAAATCTGCCTGCCTCTGCCTCCCAAGTGCTGGGATTAAAGGCGTGCGCCACCACCGCCCGGCCACAGGTGGCAACATATTTAAGTGAAAAAAATTCTCTTGGTTAGGTTCTCAGTTTTGATGGGAAAAATACTAATACCTGTAAACACATTTAATTGTGCATTACCCATAGATATCAAGGTTATCTGTGTTGGGTGGAGAAAGAGAATGCTCAACATATCCACGGTTCACATCTTTCCAACATAATTCCAGTTGAACCTCAGTAGCAGATGCCACAGACTTATGAAGTCTCCATCAACTTACTTGTTGGTTCATGTCTCTGACATTTACGGAATACTTACTATGGGCCACATACTGTATGTGTATGTATGAATCCTGTTTTCAATGACTTAATATTATTTTACTAAAAAGTTGTTTTGCTGAAATTCTAAAATTCAGATACAGGATCATTTCAGTCATAATGTGAGTCCAAGTAGAGCTGGTACACAAATCTTGACCTACATTTTTTCACATTTAATTCTACAAGTATTTGCTATGCTATTGCTAATACAACAGGGGTGGATAATAAAATGGGCCCAGAGATTCATTCAAATGAATATTATGGGGATTTGACCCTGCCTTTAGTCTTCCACTCTCCTTTGATATGTTGATCAATACCACAACTATTTCTTCACCATACAGACAGTAGTTTCATTAAGTAAATTTAGTACTAGACAATAGAATTTCAGCACTTGAAAAAATTTAGACATCAAATGATCTAACTCCACTCATGTTTCAAGTGGAAGCATAGGCCCAGAGTAGCTCTAACTTGTCTGCCTGCAGCATAGTTGAGTGGACTCCAGAACACATGCCTTGAGATGATCAGTCTTCCTGCACTGGCTTTGCACCTATGTCATTAAGGACTATGTAGCGGTCATTTTATTTCTTACCAGAAAACAAACACCATTATTGACACTAAGCTCCCTCTAGTGTTAGAGGTTGAGAA
Source organism: Mastomys natalensis (assembly GCA_021653895.1). NCBI lineage: Eukaryota > Metazoa > Chordata > Mammalia > Rodentia > Muridae > Mastomys > Mastomys natalensis. Next base: position 1,741,116 of record JAJTUV010000102.1, read on the forward strand.
ACACACCTGGGCACTGTTGTTCCTGCAGAGCTTCTTGTAGATTTGATCAATTGAGACTGAGATGTGCTCAAAACATTGACTGAAAGCATCATACCTCCGTCTTTTCACCTGTTCAAACTCTTGCCTACATATTCTGGCTTCCTTTCTGCTGGCGTCAAAAGCTAAGAAAAACAAATCAATGATCTTTATTTTTGAGTTTGGTTGTCTTGAATATACCTGCATTCAAAATACTTTACCTATTACTAAATTCTGAGAATACATCTTTTAAGCTTGATGAGTCTTTTCCTGACAGAGCTAATATCTAAATAATGTTAGCAAACCCTGACAGTGTATTTAATATACTTATTTGTCTGGTATGAAGAATCTTGATTTATGTTTTTGTTTTGTTTTTCGAGACAGGGTTTCTCTGTATAGCCCTGGCTGTCCTGGTACTCACTCTGTAGACCAGGCTGGCCTCGAACTCAGAAATCTGCCTGGCTCTGCCTCCCAAGTGCTGGGATTAAAGGTGTGTGCCACCACCGCCTGGCGATTTATGTCTTAAAATAATTAATCCTACTCTTTTTTGCTGTTGTTGTTGAGACAAAGTCTCATGAGGCCAGTCTGGCCTCAAACTGACTATGTAGCTAAGGTTGACCTTGAACTTCTGATGTTCCTGCCTCTACCTCTGGAGTTCTAGTATTATATAGGTGCGAAACTCCAGTTTATAAGGATTTTGAAATGGAACACATGATTTCATGTATATTAGGTAAGTATTTGTCCAACAGAGCTACATTCTCAACCCCAATAAACCTATTTTTAAGTAAAGTAGAACATTCTTCATGAAGGCAGGCATTTGTGCGTCAGTATTAAAAAGCACACATTACCATATGGCAACAGAGAAAAAGGCATGTTAACAAAAGAAAGGTACAATATAAGGAGGTTGATGGCACATATATGAAATGAAAACACAGATGAATATCAGTTTGCTAACTATAAGCTCAATTTTACCATCTGCAGATTCTTGAAACTTGTCTCTGACAGCCTTTAAGTTCTCCTGTGCTCGCAGGTTTGGAGCTGCAGTCTTCAGTAGATTATTTTCTTGGGATGCTACTTGCTGTAGAAGGAGTGTAAGGTGGGCCTCCACCTCCTTATCTGACTGTAGAGCCTATCATTAGCAAAGAACAACACTGATTGGCATGCCTTTAAAACTCAAAGGTAAGACCTAAGTACAAGACTTACCATTCTTTGTGTGTGAGCATATCTCCCACAGCATGTGTGTGGAGGTAAGAGGACAACTTTTGGGACTGATTCTCTTCTGTTATGTATGACCCAGGAATTGAATTCAGGTTGGTGGCAAGTGGCTTTATTTGGTGAGCTACTTTGTTGGCCTAAGAGTACTATCATCTATTCTGGGGCAGACTGGGGTAGGGTGTTGGTTAGTTGGTTTCTTGAGATAGGGTCTTGCATTTCAGCCTTGGTTGGTCTGGTATTCACTATGTAGCCTAGATAGGCATCACATTTGTAGCAATCTTCCTGCCTCAAACTCCCAAATGCTGAGATTACAGGTTTGTGACACGACACCTGGCAAGGACGCTACTATCTGACTCTACTTCACCCTTTGCATCTCCTTGCTCCCCTTTGGAAGTCATTGTGTTTGGTCCTGTAGTCAAACAGCCAGTGTCTGTAATTTCCCTACCCAGCTGTGTCTTTCATGGCTCTAATACTGTATCATGCCTCTGGAACATTCTTTACTTCTTCAGATTATGATCATGCCCAAAATGTGAAGATTTATTTATCTGTTTCTTTGTTCATTAAAGATATTAGTCAACTGTGATGAACTGGTTAGACATTGAACCTTCTATCAGGAGAACTAGTATTTGCCTTAAAAGAACTCAGAGGGGCTGGCTAGAGGGATGGCTCAGTGGCTGCTCTTCAGAGGACCTAAGTTTGATTTCTAGAATCCACATGGCAGCTCACAACCATCTATAACTCGGGTTCCAGGGGAACCGATGCCTACTTCTGGCTTCTGAGGGCATCAAGCATGTGTGTAATATACGAGTATACATGTAAGCAAAACACCCATACACATAAAAAATAAAAAAGCACTCACAGAGAAGTCAGAAATACAAACTGACATTTACATTGGGTTGAGAAAGCTTCCTCATAGGATGAGCATATGTCCTATGGGGCACAGAGAAGGAATTCAGATGACCTGGAGATGTAATGCATAACTCCAAAGTCAGTGAATAAGGAGGGGAAGGTGTAGCCACACTCTTCTAGGAAAACTTTCTTGACTCCTAAAGGGGGTTAATTAATACATAATAAAAGTAATATTTAACTCACTGGAAAAAACACTATTTGAAAACTGAATAAGGTGCATATTTGGGTGACTTTTAAAAAAATAACAATAAAGTAAAATTTAAGTGATCATGTATGATAATTTCCTGCCAAAAGACTACACTTCCCAGCTTCCCTTGCATAAAGCAAGCAAAGCAAAACAAGTTTAAAGTAAACTTAAAGTTTGCTTAATGTAAAGTAATATTCAAAATCAGGTATATAAAAATTGGCCATGAAAGTTTGCATGTTTGAGTAAAATGGGTTAAATTTATAAAATATTCCCATGGCAGGAAGTCCCCAGGCTCAAGTTCCCTTATATGGAGCACAAGTTCCCCTCGATGGAGCATCATCCCACCAGAGTAAAATGCTTGTTAGCCTCCTTACAGGACAAGGATGCATGGGAAGCCTGCTGCTTCTGTCTCTGGCTATATAGGCCTGACCAGCTCTGGTCACGTAAGCCTGACCCAAAACAAAACAAAACAAAACACCCCTCCTTATCTAAAGATGAATTATTCCTCATGTCTCACATGACAGGGAGATGGATATTCTTTCCCAGTGAAGGATCTCAGTCTACACCCAGATCCTAAATGTCTCAAACTGGAGAGAGGCAAATAACAATTACTCTATTCTCAACATCTTTCAAACTGGCATTTGAGGATGCTGTGAACAGGGAAACTTTGTACCTAAGCCTACCACCAGACTAGTACAGGGCCTGCATGCTAGTTCAGTTGGCTACACCCTTTACCTTGACATTCGATTCTTCCTCTTATTAAAAACTAATTTCAGGGTTCACACCTTAACTACCCATGTGTCCTGATTAAAGGAGGCTGCCAGATATTCTGTCCTCAAACTCACAGCTTTGAAAAGGTATTCAGACTATCCAAGCTATATCTTTGACAGTTAGTTTTTGTATCTGATGAGTCAACAAGTTATTCTATTAAGTAATATCCATTAACCCATAAGCTCTCAGAGGCATCTAGAGATGACTTAGATGAAGGAGATTCTCACCAACTTAGATTCACGTGTGGTACTTTCAGACCATAATCCAGTCTTTACTCAGATGGAGGAAGCTTCAGGGCCAGTGCCTACATTCTTACCTTGAAGCTCTACAAAGAGTATGCAGACTTTAGCAGTGATGCTTGTGGATATTCTCTTAGAAATTCTAAAAGCTCATTTAATTTGGTTATTTTGCTTTATAAATTATGCCTCAAAACAATCTATTTTTAAATAGAATGAGGTTAAGAATTATGCTTACTGCTGTCAGTATGTGGTGATCTACAGGTCTGTCCATTAACAAAAGGAGTAAAGAACTGTCCTTCTTTGTTAGTTCAGTCCATGTTACATGCAAATTATTTATTACAGATTTGACATGACCGACTGCTTTCATTTTTTTCCATCTGTTGGTTGACTGTGCAGAATGAAAATGTTATAAAAATTTTACAATGGTCTGTTATAGAGTTAATTTTAGAAAACTTTAAAATGAATCATTTATTCTTGACAAGACAAGACACTGTCTCTGGGAATATATCTTTTATATTAAAATTAAAAATCATTTCTTTTGGTAGAATGCAATTTAGAATTAAAATGTCTTTTTATATAACCTGACATTATACAAACATTTACTAAATAATCCTGGAATATAGGTGTAACAATTTGTTGTTTATAAAAATATATATTGTCATGTTTTTAATACTAGATATGGGCATTTAAGGTAATAGTTCACATTTTACTTTATCAAATTGTTTCTAACCAGAACTCTTGTTTGAGATACTGTTTTTGTTCATTAAATAACAGTTGGTACTGTTAATATTTAAAACAAATATACAAAATAAAAATATATAAAATATATTTTTGTATAAAAATATAAAAAGCAAGAAATATCAGACACTTTCTCTTCAAATTCATTCCTTGGATTGCTGACTTTAATTGGCTTCTTTTACAAAGCGTCTAGCTGGTTGGTTCCTTATGCAGAAATCAGATGTAAACAAACAGCTAATTGCAGATACCTATCCTTCTACAGAACTCTGGAAATGGTCCAACCAGTTGTAAATTGCATTTAACTTTATGCTATACTGACTCACATTAATTTTGATGCAAAATTTCCTCATTAACTTTGTCTATTAATGTTCTCCAGAAAGTGGAAGTTATTATCTCCTGACTTATGTTCCACATCTTTGCCAACAGTTAAGTTTTACCATGGCCCCTTGGTTGGCTTTTGCTCACCTCATCGCCTTTCTGTTAGCTTTGAAGGAGTTACTGAGAGATTCACACCCCCAAACCCCCAAAAGCAGTCTGGGTGATCTCTAAAAGGATATTAATGGTACATGGGCTGTCTAACTCATCCCTCTTCTTGCCACTTTGGACATTGTTTTGGGGACTCAGAACTAAAGCGGCTGGGACTGAAGCCTTCTTTGCATCAATTAACCTCTCTCTCACCAGCCAAAACAGCTTAACATTTTCCTTTTCAAGCCCAGCTTGACTCCTTGACTGCTGCAGCACTCCAAGATTAAAAAGGACTAGATCTGACTACTGCTAAGGATGGGATTTATGCCCTCCTCTGCTTCCATGCCAACAAATCCTAAACGATTTGAAATGGGGCCTAAAGACAACCTAAAGACATCAAACAAAAATTATTTCTGGTTCTCTCCCTCACTGGTTCCTCTCCTCGATCATTTTTCCTCCTTACTATTCTTATACCTATGTGTCACCCTGTCTTTTAAATGTTTTACATTTGCTCTCCTGATAGCTCTCACTCTAAAACAACTCCATTTGTTCCTGATGCATCTGCAAAAAGACCTTTTGGATGCTGTGGAGAAACTCTGGTTAAAAGAGACCTTTCACTTTTCACCCCAGGCTAGATATTATTCTTATTTTTTTATTTTATTATTATTATTATTATTATTTTTTTGTTTTGTTTTTGTTTTTGTTTTTCGAGACAGGGTTTCTCTGTGTAGCCCGGGCTGTCCTGGAACTCACTCTGTAGACCAGGCTGGCCTCGAACTCAGAAATCCGCCTGCCTCTGCCTCCCAAGTGCTGGGATTAAAGGCGTGCGCCACCACCGCCCGGCTTTATTTTTTTATTATTATTATTATTATTATTATTATTATTTTATTATTTTGGTTTTTCGAGACAGGGTTTCTCTGTATAGCCTGGCTGTCCTGGAACTCACTTGGTAGACCAGGCTGGCCTCGAACTCAGAAATCCGCCTGCCTCTGCCTCCCAAGTGCTGGGATTAAAGGCAGTGCGCCACCACCGCCCGGCGATATTATTCTTTACATTAGTCATGTATTTTATTTTGTTCCCTTTCTTTGATGCTCTGTAGCTCCCTGCTACTTATGCTCACTTGTTTTGGTGCAATAGTCCTGGCAATGGGACCAGTCACTGTCACCCTGAATCAACACTTTCTCTCACTGTTCCACTCCATTTTCCCTGTCTCTGTCCCTTCACCCTTCCAGGAAAATCTCAATTCTAGTCTGTAGCAAAATCATCTGCTTACAGCTCTCTATTTTTCCAAGCCTCTTCAGGAATATAGGATGGCAATCACCTAATCCATCATAGCCAATCAAGACTCTCTCCTGCTTCATGATCAGAGGATTCCCCTCTTTAATGGGATCAGTACTTTCCCCCTCCAACAAAGACTCTGCTTAGCAGAAAACAATATCCTCTTGAAGTTGGAAACAGTAGTTTCCTTCTGAAAAACTATACTTCCCAACTTCCCTTAGGGGCTATGGAAATCATTTCTAACCCTATTAAGGGGTGGCATCTGATCTTCTGTAGGCATTTTTTGAAACTTGTTTAGATCACACTGTAACCAGTAGACAATGGCTTAGGCTTTCTAGGAGCAACTTCAGTTTTAGAACAGTACTACCCACAATGGGCAGGTTCACTTCTCTGAAGATGCTGGCAATGTGGGTAGGTAGCCCAAATGGTAGCAGTCACAGTGTCCACATGAGTTCAAGGCCAGCTGGCCTAGAGCATGATTGTTTCATTTAAAAATAAAGCTACTTATTTCCTGCTATTTTATAATAGATATTTGGCATTCATCCTGGCTCCAGGCTCAGAGCTAAGACCCTTGGCATTTCTTGAGAGATAAGACAAAAGGAGCTGCTATTGTTATTCACAACCTACCCCTTTTCACTATAACTTGAATTAATGCTAATAAACTGAAATTTGTAGGATGAAAACTGATTGCTAGGTGTACCAAATGAGATTAGAAGCCTGTAACTTTTAGCACTTCTTCATTGAAGAGCACTTCTTCATGAAGGAAGCTAGGGATTCAGTTTAATCACCAAAGTCACCAGCTGAGAGAGAACATCCAGGTAGGTGGACACATGGACAGGCTGGCAGGACAGCACACCTAAAGGAGGCAAAATGCATGGGAGCTCTGTACCTCCTCCATCCTTGTCCTGTCTATCTCTTCCACTTGGCTCTTCCCATGTTGTCTTTTATAACAGTTAGGTTTCAAACCTGGAACAAATGGCTGAGGTGCCTATTTGACACATTAAAGTGGAGCCTGAAAGATCTCCCTGCATCCCTCAGTCCCTACCTGGTACAGGGGGCCCTCCTGGCTGGCATACCCAACTCCCTACCTTTAACTGTCCAGCCCAGAGGCCTGAGCTCCTCTTCTATATATAATTTAACCATTTTGGTTACCTCCACTCTCTGTACCTTTGGGCTCCCTTGTGGTGCTCCTGGTTCCTCTCTCCCCTCTGTTCCCTCACATGGAACAGCTGAGTCTGGTCATGTTCACCTTGGACTCTTCCACATAACTACAATAAACCTTCTCTTTCACTATACCTAGAAGCAGTCATGTCCTTTCCTTTCCATCTGTCATTCAATAACAAATTGGCAAATGTAGAATAAATTATTACTCTGAATTCTGACTGTAATTCTAGCAAATTACCACACTCCAAGGTTAAGGCACCCCTGGGTGACTGGCATCCAAAGTGAACAGTTCTGTGTCCTGAACTTGTGGAATCTGATGCCATCCCAGACAGTGCCAGACTGGAACATTAACATTTCCAGCTGGTGTTCAGAGAACTAAAGAACTGCTAGTTCTCTGGTTTTGAAAGCACTGTTAATACAGATGTTTGGTGATGCACACACATATTTGTGTGTGTGCACATGTGTTTGTGGAGGCCAGAGGCTGGTTGGCTGTCTACTTCAGTTTCTCTCTACCTTATTTTTATTTAATTAAAAAATTTAGTTCTATTTTTTTGTTTTTGATTTTGCTTACATGTGTGTCTGTGCACCACCTGCATGCAGTGCCCAAGGAGGCCAGAAGAGTGCATTGGATCCTTTGCAACTGTAGTTACAATAACTTGTTAGTGGCTGTGTAGGTAAAAGGAACAAAACCTGGGTCCTCTGGAAGAGAGCAGTCAGTGCTCTTAACCACTGAGTCATCTCTCCAACTCCATCTTATCACTTGAGACAGGATCTGTCACTGGACGTGGAGCTTACTGGTTGGCTAGAGTAGCTGGACAGTGAACTTTAGGGACTAACCTGCATCTGCTTCTCCAGCTCTGGGATTACAAACATAAAACTGCTACACCCAGCTTTTTTGGGGGGGGGGACTGGGGAGCCAAATTCAGGCTATTATTGTTTACCTGGCAAGCAATTTACTGACTGGATCACTTCTGTAGCTTTTATTTGGATTTTTGGAGACTGACTTTCATAGCACACATGCTTAACAGTCAATTTTCGATCCTCCTGCCTCTATATCCCAAGTGATGCTGGGATTGCAGGCATTTGCAATCATCATCCCAGTTTCTTTTTTCCCATTTCATGTCTCTTCCCCACACAAAATAAAAATGACAAAAAAAAGCCCCACCAACTAACCCACCCCACATTTTAAACCTAACCATATAAAAATGATTCCATAATATTTTAATAGCCAATATTACCATTAATCACAAACAGAAATCTTTACATTACCTTCAAATCCTCTCTTAGAGGGCTGTAGTCTATTTGGATGGATGCTTCTTTTTCATAGATATCAGCTGTTGCCTGGGTACTTTCTGTTTCAGTTAGCTGAAAAAACAGACACTCTTGCCTGAACCTCTACTCCAGCTACTCACTGAGTCATTCAGATCAAGCTATCATCTTTTTGCAGCCACACAGCTAAAAAGGCCTGGCCTCAGCCATTCTTGACATAATCATGCAGCAGTGTCCTATGCTCACTTTATTGCAAACACACCTTATTGACAAAGCAGGCAGGACCCACTCTCAGGACTGACATACTTCTCTGTATCAGTACAGCCCACCCTGCATGTCTGCTCAATTCTCACCTCAGCTACTTACTAGCTGTCTTCTCTCAAGCTATACCTTTTAATGTACATTTCTGAGATCCACCATCAACACTCAGTGTGATGGCTTGAATATACTTGGCCTAGGAAGTGGCACTATTAGGAGGCGTGGCCTTGTTGGAAGTATGTCACTATGGGTGTGGGCTTTAAGGCACTCAACCTAGCTGTAGGAGGAGCTAAGGTGCCAGAAGTTAGGAGACATAAGAGGAAGTTGACAGAGGAAAGTGAAGGAGTAGGAAGCCGACGACTGAGGAGCCGGAGGTGGAAGGACAAGCATGTGGCCTGGATAAACCACAAGTTATAAAGCATCTCATAGCTGGGGAATAGAGTAGTATAATGGTAAATCTGCCCAATCTAGGTGTGCAATTTATACCATAATTATTGAGTTGTGTTTTTCTTGACTGGTCTTATTTGGGTCGGCGATTTACCACAACACCTAGCTGCCTGGAAGTCAGTGTTCTCCTAGTGGACTTTAGATGAAGATGTAAACTCTCAGTTCCTCCTGCACCATGCCTGCCTGAACGCTGCCATGCTCCCACCTTGATGATAATGAACCTCTGAATCTGTAAGCCAGCCTTGGCCAATTAAATGTTATCCTTATAAGAGTTGCATTGGTCTGGTAGCTCTTCATAGCAATGCAAATCTTAAGACAGAAGTTGATACCAGAAGTATGGTATTGTTATGATAACCCCAACCATGCTTTTGTCTGGAAGAATGTGGATTTTGGTACCTTGGATTTGGGAAGCAGTGGAATGCTTTAAGTGGGGCGAAATGTACCATCCTAGTAGGAATATGGAAAACACTGGTGCTGAGGATGACTTGAATTGTGCAGACCTGGCCCAAGATGTTTCAGTGGAGAAGAATTTTAGTATGTGGCCTAGAGACTGTTTTGTGATATTTTGGTGAAGAACATGGCTGAATTTTGCCTTTGTTTGAAGAGTCTGCCTGAGGCTAAGGTGAAGAGATCTATATTAATTACTTTGAGAAAGGAAGTCTCAAAACAGCCTAGAAAAAAATCTGTTGTGTGGTTACTAAAGTTCACTCTTATGAAAAGCATTTTAATGAAAAGGAGCAAGCTGAGAAAGGAAAAGGATAAAATGTAAATACAAGCCTATGGGGGCCAGGGAGTGGAATGTGGTGGTTTGAATATGCTTGGCCCAGGGAATAGCACTATTAGAACATGTGGCCTTGTTAGAGAAGTGTGTCGATGTGGGCATGGGCTTTAAGACCCTTGTCCTAGGTGCCTGGAAGCCAGTCTTCTAGCAAATCCATGTGTGGGATATGAGGTTGTTTTAGATTGTCTATAGCAGATATGACTTGCTTTATGCTCTAGCAGGAGCATGCTTTTCACAACTACAGATAGTTTCTGCAAGTGTATGATGTTTAGAATTCTGGAGACTCTTGAAAGGGTATATAAATGCTAGTGTCCTGAGAGGGGCTGTGATGGTGGTGGCGGCAGCTGCTGTTGCTTGCTGGTTGCTGCTGTTGTGGTTTGTTAATTAGTTGTGGGAAGAGAGATGAGAAGAAATTAGATACCCTGATGGCAAAGATTAAACATGCCCCAAGGAACTCCATATCCCTAATCAGTGGGAAGTAGTTTAACAATATCAATGCCCCCGTCCCCTCTAACTTTCTTTCGCTTCAACCTAGTATTGCAGGGTTGGAAAGGTGGAATAGGGGTAGAAAAGGGTGGTAGAAAGGGAACCCATAAAGTATCCAAAAGTATTGCTACAATATATGTGTTAAAACAGCTCAAATAAAAGTTAAAGTTGAATGTTACATGTATTGCAAAAGCTCTACATCTCATGAGTGTGATTTAATTATATATAAGAAGTGGCTTTTGTCAGTATGGCTAAAATATTTTGTTTAACATCATGATCTCAAGTTCTAGTTTTTTCAAATGATATCTCATTCTTTACAGCTGAACAAACTTTTGTGTGTGCATATACATCCTTTTTACCTATCCGTATGTTGATTGGAATCTAAGTTATTTTCATGTGTTGGCTATTGTGAACAGTACTTTAATATACACAGATAAGCAAGTGTACCTATGGCATGCTAATTCTTCAGAACACATAACAGAATAGTAGTATATCCGAATCATATGGTAGGTTTTTGTTGTTGGTGGTTTAGTTTTTTACTTTTTTGAGAAACAAGAATATAGATTTCCACAGTTGGATATGCTAGTTTGCATTACTACTAGCATTATATAAAGTGATTTCTTTTCCCACATCCTCACCAGCATGTGTTGCCATTTATTTTCTTGATGGTGGCTATTATGATCTAAGTGTCAATTCTTGCTGTTAGTTCTTGAGTTGTTGGAATCCTTTTCATTAAGTCCTCATCTCTACATATATTTTCAAGGATTCGATTTGTTTCCCTGACAGTTTCAAGTCTCACATTAAAGTCTTCTATCTATTTTGAATTTGTTTTCGTATAGGGAAGGAGTTTCATTCTTCTGTATGTGACAGAATTTTTCCAGTGCCCTTTACTGAGGGTGTCTTTTCTCCAATATCTGACTTTAGCCCTTTTGCTAAAAAATCAAGCTGCTAAAGTTTATGTTAAAGTACATGAAAACTAATGTATACATTTCCTTCTGAATCTTTATTCTGTCTGGTTTGTGTATGTTTTTTGTTAGTAGCATGCCATAATGTTCTACTATAGTAATGCACTTACATTAGTTACATATGTGTACATATGTACATATATACAATACAGGCCAGGAAGGATCTATATATGAAGAAGAAAAAGTGGCTTTTTCTTCCTGGCTTTGAATCACCATCTTTTAAAAACCTGGTAAGTGTTAAACATTTTGCTGACAGTAGAGTAAGGCTGTACACAGGAAATACTGCACTGGAGTTACAGAATTCTCAGTCCTATTAAGCCTCATGTAAGATAAGTAGCTCCAAGGGCTGAGGTACCAACTAACCTCAGGTTTGGGGCTCTCTGACTCCAGTTATCCTCATGTGGTGGGCTCAGCTTCTTGCCAAACAAAAGCAGGTCTGTCAACCAGTGTACTTTTTTTCTTTTAAAACTTACTAGGTTTTGTGACTGTGAGAATGGCTCCCCTAGGCTCATAGTTGAATACTTGGGTCACCAAGGAGTGGTACCATTTGAAAGGACTAGGTGTGGCCTTGTTGAAGGAAGGAAGTGTATCATTGGGGGTAGGTTCTAAGGTTTCAAAAAGCCTGTACTAAATCCAGAGTCTCTCTCTTCCTGCTGCCTGTAGATCCAGATGTAGATCTCTCAACTACTTCTCTAACATCATGTCTGCCTGTATGTAGTCATGTTCTTCACCATGACAGCAATGGACTAAACCTCAGAAACTGTAAGCAAACCTCAGGTAATGTTTTCCTTCATAAAAGGTTCCATGGTCACAGTGTCTCTTCACAGCAATAGAACACTAAGACAGATTTATTCATTTTATTCTACATGTAAATGTTTTGACTGTATGTATGTATGCATGTATGTATGTATGTATATCATGTGCATGCTTGGTATGCACATGGATGCTAGAAGTAGATGTTAGAAGAAGACAACGAATCCCCTGGAACTGGAGTTACAGATCAAAGGTCATGAACTACCTGGTGTGAATGCTACACATTGAACCTGGGTTCTCTGCAAGAGCAGCAAGTACTCTTTACTGCTGAACCTTCTCTCCAGCCCCACCACTGTACTTTTTATTGCCTGAGCTAAATCCCCTATCACCCGAACTTTCTGGTATGTTAGCATCTAGACCTCCATTCCACAATGCTTCCTTGGCTGTTTCCCACTGTGGAGCCTGCAGGAGGCTGATTCCAGTTTACTTGTAACTGTTCTTGTTTTCAGGCTCCCAAAGTAGTTCAGTCTTAAATAACAGGTTCATTCTCAAGATGGCACTGAGACAAATTCTTTGAGACATGGGAAGTGACAAAAACAGACTTACTTTCTTTTGTTAACCTATCATGTTAGAGGAGTCAATAGATTTCCACAATCCCCAGTTGCATTCCCTCTAAACTTTTAAGTCTGTGGGTTGATCTTAGGGCAAGATTGCCAGTTTCTTTTCATTAGAGCTAATTCTATTCCCCATTCTCCATCAAGGAGTCATGGCTAGAACTATATGATATGTAGAGAAAATTTAATCCAGCAATTTGGCTGCTCTGGCAAGGGATAATATCCAAAGATATGATCTGGATGGAATGTAGACATGCCTTGGATTATAGTATGATCTGGCTGGAATACAGACACATGCTTAGTACACACTTTTAATCAAACAGTGTAGGTAAGGTTAGTTTGTAGAAGGAGGCAGCCATGTTTGAAAGTAACATCTAATTGAGAGGCAAAGTGACAAATCAGAGAAAGATTTGACAGAATGAGTCAAGAGATAGGATACACGAAACTCTCATGAGAACAGCACAGGAAAGAGGTTACTTGAGAACAGGGCAAGGGGTAGTGGGGATGAAGAAACAGTTTTACTGGACAGTTTTACAGAGAAAGGTTATGGGCAGGTTATAGGTGAAGACAGAAGGAGCCAGATAATGAGAAGCCAGAAGATTACAAGAGATTGCCAGAGTTAGTTTTAAGCCAAGCAGAGCAATTTAGCCAGAAGCCAAGAGAAGCCAGTTTGAATCAGTCAGAAATGTGCTGAGCAAAAAAGGGTACTGTAAATGTCCCTCAGCACTGTGGTAGAATGTAGGAAGAGAGAAGCACTAGGTGCCAATCTTTAGCAAGCTTTTGTCCCTGGACTATGAATTTTCCAAGCTTCTTAGTATTTTTTTTTCCTCCTTTAGGTGGGACAGGATGGTGAGAAATGCCTGAATGGAAGACTGGTAACAGCAGTTAAACACTGTTAACCTCAGACGATGAGGTTCTGGTAAAGTAACTTCTCCAGGGAATAGCAGACTCTGTTAAGTGAGAGCTTGGCCTCACTTCAGAAGGTTATACCATAAAAAAGTCCAAGATCCTGAGATTGGCTCTACCTAGAGTTTTCATATATATGTATTCTTGAGATATGGTCCCACTATATAGTCCGTATCATTTTGAACTCTTGACCCTCCTCTCAGCCTTTGAATCTCTCAAGTGCTAGGTCTTTACAAGCTTATACCATTGTGATCAATTTAGAAACCCTACTTTTCTTTTAAGGTAATGATTCAATATTAATTGAGCTTAACATTTTAATGTCTGTCTTGAAATACCTAGCCATAAACATTTTTCCTTTTTCCTTTCCTAGAAGGAGTTAAGGAACCTGTAGCACAAGCAGTTAAAGACATCAGCTAAGTCTGCATAACTGCACATATTATGTTATTGGCTAGATACCTCCACTTCAATGATGTCCTCCAATGACCCCAGCACAAGACTTATGTCAATGTCTTGAACTTTGCAATCCAGCAGCAAGTTATGCTTCTCTAGCAGTTTCTGTTCCAAAGAACCCTGAACGATTACAACTTCCTTCTGTAGTTTTCCAACTTCCCTGTAAATACAGATATAAAGTGCCTTTACTCATTATGTAATCATACCAAAGAAGAACATGTTTCATTATAAATTTACATGACAAAATTACTTTCCTATGAGAGCTCCAAGTGCCAGTCCCTGATTTATACATTATCATTCCTGAGAAAGACTATCAATGTATACATTTGATCCAAGGGAACATTTTTCATAGACATTTCTTTAATCAGAGTTAGCAAAGATACAGCTTTCCTTCAATTATTTTAATTATTTTTCGAGACAAGGTTTTGCTATATAGCCCTAGTTAACCTTAAACTTTGGATTTTCCTGCTTCCACCTTCTTGCTGGGATTACAGGTGTGTCACCATATCTAGCCCCAAGTACTTTATTTTTAAATATGTAACCTTCAACATGCATTTCCTCTTTAGATAGGCTGTATACTTTAGAAGCTTAAACAATGAGAATGTTTCTTAGCAGACCAATACCAGGTCAACGACTTCATCTCTGACAACCTGGTTTCTATCATACACGGAATGCCTTATCTGAAAGTGGGGTATGAGGATTAACACTAAGCCAACAAAGACCTGTAAACAAGATCAGAAAGAGGACAAAAAGAGAAAAAAGAAAAATGAAGGGGTTGGAAGAAGATGGATGGTTTCCAGGAATGTAAAGAAAAGCAGAAATGATTCTGTGTAAACTAAATACAAGAGACTGAATCTCAAAGCACTGGAGGTCTCTAGATAGTGAGGAAAATTATGATATGCCAAGGTTCAACCAAAGAAAAGTGTTCGTGGTCCTGTTAATCACAGGAAAGAAGATGTCATTTTGACACAAATCAGCTGATTCAAGGCATTGTCACCATCATGATGGCACATAAATTTGTCATGTACTAGATAACGCTTTAACTGCAAACAGACAGGAAGGGATCACTGGATGGCAGGAAAACACCAGAATCAAAAGATTTAGGGTAAAGGACTACATGTGGGTTCATGTTTCATCCACCACAAAGAACTTCAGTGCAACCAACGAATCACCTGTCCTGATCTTTTCTGTATTAGAACATTTGGAAGACCAAGAGCAACAAAGTATAAACATTTGAAGTTTAGATAATATCAAATTGCAAGTGTTAGTTTAAGTTATTAGCCAGATCTTTCAAACTGAATTATTAATTACTTATCAACAGCCAAAAACTTTTTGTGCTCCTCTTCAATTTGAATATGAATTTTCTCAACGCTGGAACTCTGTGTGGCAAGCACTTCCTTAACTTGCTCTTGCTTCGCCATGAGTTCATCAACAATTTTCAAACATTCTTCTTCGGTCTGAACAGAGAGAATTTGTGTTTATAACACACACCTAATTATATATTATATTACATACAATGTATATATGTACTAAGTATATATGCATATATAATATATATGATATTGTATATTAATATAAACAAGTTTTACCATTATCTGTAAGAACATCTATTCATCTTAAGAGAAACCCCCTTATCTCGTGTGCTACTAAACTCTGTCAGGTTGTGATCCTCTTTCATCCTATAGATTTTGGAAGCTGGTAACCATTCCCTGCTTTTGTCATTCATTTTGAATCTACTCTTCAACCTTGCTACATGACTTGTGTTCCATTTGACCAGTGGAAGTGCTCATCAGACTGTAAAATATTAGTTTTCATCACTTCCTCCTTCCCACAGAGCTGGGTTTCTATACTGCCTCCTCTTCTGGCTTTCCTTCTAAAATTTCTGAGTTTCCTAGAATCCCAACTGGTTCTCCACTGGACCATAGTCTCAGTTCCTGTCATAGGGTTTTAAATTACACTACAAACCAGGAACTCCTGCCATATACAGAACATGTCTTTAATCTAGCTCTCAGAAGGCTGGGACAAAATTTTGAGTTGGAGACCAGCCTGGCTACAGAGTGAAACTGCCTCTGAAAACAGAGCAAACCAGAACTCAACCAGTAATTCTGAAGTTTGTGGTTCCAGTCCAGAATTCTCCCATCATTTACACATTTGAGTCATCTTGCTTTCTCTGGTGTGCTCTCTCTTTCTCTCTCTCTCCTCTACTCCCCATTTAACATCCAACAACTTATTAGTTCTGTTAGTTTTATGTTAATATTTCCGAAATATGTAGCCCTGATCTCAATCAGTAACCATTAGGTGCTAAAAAATATTGCTACTTAATTAAAGAAGCCATAACTTCAAAAAACTGGCACTCCAGCCACCCATAATAAATTACCTTCTTTAGGTTATTAATGTCTTCTCTGCCCTTCTGGATTGTAGTCTTTAATGTGTCGATCTTACTCAGTTTCTTCTTAAGCTGATTTCGACTATATTCAAGCTGAATATTAAGCCGAGTTTTTTGTTTTTCAAACTCTAATCTAGTATAATAAAGTCAAGCATTATAAGGGGTAAGAAGAATGCATTGGTTCTTATAACTTTTTTCAGATTAAAAATGTATGTGTATTTGTGGATTTATGTGCATCACATTTGTGCATATGTCTATTGAGGCTAGAGGGCATCAGATCCCTGAAAACTGGAGTTACAGGTGCTTGCCCTATATGGGTGCTGGGAACCAAATCTGGATCCTCTCCAAAAGTAATAAGTGTTCTTAACCACTGA
Source organism: Mastomys natalensis (assembly GCA_021653895.1). Taxonomy (NCBI): domain Eukaryota; kingdom Metazoa; phylum Chordata; class Mammalia; order Rodentia; family Muridae; genus Mastomys; species Mastomys natalensis. The sequence continues at coordinate 1,757,786 of JAJTUV010000102.1, forward strand.
GCAATCTCTCCAACCCCTTTTAATTTTTATAGGAAATTTCAAACAGATAAGTATAATGAAGCTATAATGAATCCTATGCAACTTACTCAATTTAATAATTATCAATTCATATTGACTCTTGTTGACCTACCATACCATTCACAGCTTCTGGATTATCTGAAGGAAATACCAGATACTAGGTAACTTCATTAGTGATGTTCTATGAAGTGACTGTTAATTCATACACATAAACTACCATATTCTAAAACTATAAAAATATCCTTAATGTAATCACTGTCATTGCCAATATTTCCTGGCTGTTTGCAAATTTTCTCCTTCCTTCATTTCCTTTGTTTTTGTTTTGAGACAGGGGTTCTCAATGTAGGCCTAGCTGTCCTGGAACTAGCTTAGTATACCAGGCAGGTCTAGAACTCACAGACATCCACTTATCTTTTTTTTTTTTGGTGATAAGGTTTCTCTGTGTAACAGTCCTGGCTGTCTTGGAACTAGTTCTACAGACCAGGCTGGCCTCTAACTCACAGAGATCCACCTGTCTCTGCCTCCCAAGTGCTGAGATTAAAGACGTGCACCACCACCACCTAGCAGTTGACAGTTTCTCAAATCTTTTATAATATATACATTATCTACTCACTTTTTTCTTTAAGTTAAAATTAATAGGCTTGTTCTCATTTAGTTAGACATTGTTAGTGTGAATAGCTATTCATTCATAAACTTCAAAATTGAGAAATTAAGAGATTTCTGATACTTTCTGATTCTGACATCTCCATAAACTTCTGTCAATTGAATGTCAGTTGGGTATGTTGGTGCATATCTGTAATTTCAACACTTTGGAGATGGAGGCAGGAGACCCATAGGTTTGGAGCCAGCTTGCGTTACATACTGAGTAGTCCAATATTTGATGTAAATGGATTACCCTTTGACTTTAAGACTTACTATGTCTGTTGTTACCACTTTCATTCCATATTATGAAGTTAGTGAAACAGGCAAGAAATAAGAAAAAATACCAGCCGGCCAGCGGTGGCACACTGCTGTAGCTGCCACACTCGGGAGTCTGAGGCAGGTAGCTTTCTGAGTTCGAGTCCAGCCTTTGCTGCAGCACAGTGAGTTCGTCTCACAGCCCGGAAAAAACAAAATAAGAACAAAAACAAAAAAACCAACAACAACAATAAAAAACCTTTGCTGGGCAGTGGTGGTGCATGCCTTTAATCCCAGCACTTGGGAGGCAGAGGCAGGCGGATTTCTGAGTTCGAGGCCAGCCTGGTCTACAGAATGAGTTCCAGGACTGCCAGGGCTACACAGAGAAACCCTGTCTCGAAAAACCAAATAAATAAAATAAAATAAAATAAATAAATAAATAAATAAATAAATAAATCAACCAGTCAGGAAGAAGAAACAAAACATTTTTATTTATTGAGAATATGATTCTCTATGTAGAAACCCTAAGGAATCTATCAAAGAGCTAAAGAAACTAATGAATTTAGCCAAGTTTCAGAATAAAAGATATGTTTAAGAAAAACTAATTTTAATTCATTAAAAAATTTTATAATTTATGATGTGTGTGTGTGTGTTATGTGTGTGTGGGCACATGTGCCATTGTGCAAGTGTGGTCAAAGGACAACTTTGTGAAAACTATTCTCTTCTTGAACCTTTATCTGGGATCTGGGGACTGAACTCAGGTCACAAGGCTGCATGGAAAGTACTTTTCCCACAGAATCATCCTGCTGGTATTACTTTTATTTCTATATACTACCAACATACAATTTTAAACTGAAATTTAAAAACAATTCAATTTTCTAAGGAACACAAGATATGAAATGCTTAGGAACACATGTCACAAAATAGGCATAAGACTTAATTTCACATTGAAAACTGAAGACCATTAATAAGTGAAATTAAAAATGACCTAAAATATACAACATGTTTGTGGATCAGTGTTTAGTGGTCCATTCTTTCCAAGTTGATCTCTAAATTCAATATGATCCAAGTAGAAATCTCACAAGTTCTTTTTAAGAATAGCAATTGTAAACTGATTTTAAAATCTACGGTGAAATATAAAGGATCTAGAATAGGAAGAAGGGTCATTACCCTTATCCACTGTTATACTCTCAGCCCTTAGGAAGGGTGCCTAGCACATGAAAAGCACATAGTAAACACAAGTTGAATGAATGAACAGAATATGGAAAAAATTATGAGATTAATAGAAAGATTGTTGTTGATAATTTTGATTTAGGAGAAAACCTTTTTCTCTTTTTTTGGGGGGAAGAGTAAGGGGAGAGAAGCTCTCTCTTAATGTAGTCCTGGTTGTCATGTCTTTCTACATAGATCAGGCTGGCCTGGAGAGGCAGAAATCTTCCTGCCTCTGACTCCTAAGTCCTGGCTGTCCTGACACAGGCCTCAAATTCATAGAGATCCACTTGCCTCTGCCTCCTGGAACTAAAGGTGTGCACCACCACTGCCTGGCTTATTTTTTAATCTTTGTTTATGTGTCCTTCTCTGTATGTGTATGCCACATGCATGTGGATGCTCACAGGAACCTAAAAAGGGTGCTGAATGCCCTGGAGCTGAAGCTACAGACACTTGTAAGTCCTCTAACACCAGTGCTGGAAACTAAGCACTGGGCCCTCAGCAGGAGTCACCAGTACAGTGCCTTTAACCTTGGAGTGATCTCTCTAGCTCCAAGAGATTATTTTTAAAATTTGCTTATGGCATATTCTACTATTTTTATGTTTTTAGTTTTTTACATTAAGGTTTTGAATATAACTTGAATTTTAGTAAGGAATGAAAAGAGAATTGAGTTTTTAGAATCACATCTATCTCAATGTAATTTATTTAAAAATTCAACTTTTGTTCACTCACATTAAATATCAAATCTCTCCTTGTAGACATGAGTATGTTTCAGGATTGTACTTATAATCTAGTATCTCAAGGTATAACATTTTAATATTTGGGAACAGGGGTTGGAGTGATGGCTTAGTGGTCTTGCTACCCTTTTAGAATAAGGTCAAAGCCAGTCATGGTGGTACACGCCTTTAATCCTGGCATTTGGGAGGCAGAGGCAGGTGTATCTCTGCATTTGAGGACAGTCTGGTCTACAGAGTGAGTTCCAGAACAGTCCGAACTACACAGAGAAACCCTGTCTCAAACAAATAAACAAACACACCCCCCCCAAAAAAAAAGAAAAGAAAAAAAAAAAAAAAAGAGGGCTGAGTCTGGTCTCCCAGCACACACAGGGTGGCTTTAACTCCAGCTCCAGGGATTCTGACACTCTTTTCAGTCCTCTATAGAAAGTCTCACACATGTGCCTATAACTTACATACAGACATTCACATATAAACTTAAATCTCTAAAATGAAATAAAGTATAATATTGGCGTTCCACTTCCACTCCTCATTACTTTCCTTCACATTTTTCTTGTTTACTTCATATGTGATCTTTAGAATTAGTCTACTTAAAAAAACCATGTCCATATATGTGGTATTTAAACAGTAGATTAACTTTGGGAGAAGTTAATCTTTATAAAGAAGTTATTCTTTATAAAAAGAACTAGTATGGTTCCCTTTTTGTTCTAGTTTCTGTTAAGATTTCTTTGTAGGAAACTAAGTTTTACTAGCTTCTTCACCCTCTGTAGTATTGAATATCAAACTCAGGCAGGGTCTATATATGTAAGGCAAGTGTGATCAACTACTATGATATAAGCCCACCATTACTATTTCTTGTTGAGTTGAAATAAAGCCTACCTCAAGCATGATCCCTTTAAATTAGCGGATATTTTTCTTTACATGTATACCAATATTGCTTACCAATATTTTAAACAAAAATACCTTTTTTGATCATTTTCTTGCTGCTGTTTAACATGTTTGTTCTCAAATTCACGGATATTTTCCACACCAATTTCTTTACAGAAGTCTTGGAATATGTCATCTTCTACCTTTTAAATTATTTTAAAACAACTGACTTATTAACCACGTTTAAAAAATAAACAAGCCATACTTAAATATAACTTTTTTGCCCTTAACTTTCCATGAATTAGGCCAGAAGGTAATCAGTGCATTCAGCCCAGTGCTTTCTCTTTCTTTATCTTCATAAACTATGTTCATCTGTTTTCAAACTTATTTTTCAGAAAACTACATGAAAAAGCTCATGAATTGGCTTCATTAGATGGTATTATGCACTATCTGATATAAAGATGTAGATATTCTATTTACCTTAGCCATGTCAAAATATAATATTCTATATTTTTAAAAACCCATCTGTTATATGAGTAAAGTAAACATCTTGTACAGTGAAAAGAATTCGAGGCTAGAGCCAGTATCAGTAATAAATTCCAAAAGACTGGCATAATCTCAATTCAACAAAATATCTAGCCACAAATAGTATTTTAGTAGTAAGTCATGTTAAAAACTTGTGGATTTTAGTTAAACACGAATGTAATGTGACTGATATAGCAGTAAACTACCATTAATCCCACTGGATAATCAAAATCATGGGAAACTATATATGTAGGCTCTACGATCCTCAGTACTGGTCAGATCATACTTTATATTATGCTCTGTTCTGGGCAGTAGCAGTATCCAAAGGATGATTTCCTGATCTAGCCTTGATTCCACAGTCATATGTACACAGCCAAAAAGCATAACTCTAGTCTAGAACTGTGTTCTATATGCCATTTAATAACAAGTGCAGTATTTATTACCTTATCTATCTTATCTTGAAATTCTTCAATTTTTTGTTGCTGTTTGTTGATTCCTTCACTCAACATAGTACACTGAGAATCAATATTCAGTAATTCACTTTGTAGCTGAGATTGTTCCTAATAAGAAAAAAATTCTGCTTAATAACACAACTATTTTATTTTTTAAATAATAAGGCTATAAATATGATAAATGTCTTTTATTATAAATGAAGAATCTTTAGTACAATGTACGCTGGCATAGCCAAATAACATGATTAAATACTATAAAAATTATCAAGGACTGTAATATAGCCATAGGATAAAGTATCTATAATTATGTAATGTTATATAAATATCATTCTTAAAATTCTATATTCTGATATAAATTTCCATCAAACTTTTGACAAGTTTACATTACCCGGTAAAATGTAACAAGGTGCTTCTTTTTAATCATCTCTAGTTCATTTTGTGAATATTTGAGTCGTGTATTGGTTCCTTGTACTAAAGTCTGTATTTGTTTCAGATCTGTTTCCTTGCGGAGTGTCTTCATTAACTCCTAAACAGAGAAATATGAGAACATTTTACAGTAGAAGAGCACTTTTACTCTTCAGTGCTTTCATAATAAAGACTTACTGATTTTACATACAATCATTCAATATCTTATAATAAGAGACAAAGTATGGGGAATGTAGAGATGTCTCAGTGACTAAGAGCACTGACTGCTTTTGCAAAGTTCAATTCCCAGAACTCACATGGTATCTCACAAAACTCCAGTTCCAAGGAATCCAATGCCCCTTCTGGCCTCTGCAGGCTGACAGTGGTACACACAAAACACACATACCCATAAAAAGGAGTAGGAGTGCAGTAGAGAACACTTGGTAGCTAAGAGCACTGGATGCTTCTACAGAGGAACCTGGAGCTCAATTCTGAGAGGGTAGCTGGTACTCCAGTCCCAAAGAGTCTGATGCCCTCTTCTGGCCTCCATGGAAACAGCATTTATATGGTGAATAAACAGGCAAAAACATTCATATGATATATATGTATACATAGTAAAGCTTTGTATACATACTCAAAAGTATACATATGCATATGATATATATGTACACATAATAAAGCTTCTAAAGAAAATGTATACATAAATATCATGAGTACTTCACACATACACATATATCATAAAAATAAAAATTTAAATATATAAAAAAGTGGGTGTGTAAAGTACATTTGTCATCTAGAGTAAGACTGTATACAACTTCCTCAAAAACTAACAAACTTTCTAACAGAAAATACAGGTATGAAAAGTGAAAAATGAGGACTATCCCACTCAGTGCATATTGCCAGTGTCTTTGGGGTCATCTGACATGCTTGTAGAACATCTTCTTTGAGCTTGCCTTCTTCATTCCCTTCTGCCTTCACTTACCCTATAATCAACCACAAGTAAATGAAGCACTCTGTATTTTTTACTATGAGTCCTTAAAATATATAAACATATATATATGTCTCTGTACCTATTGGTTTGAGAATTTGTTTTGGAAAAGTTGAAATCACATGAAATGTGCTTTTCTGAACACCAATGGCTTATGCTCCAAGATTAAGAATTGACAAATGGGATCTCATAAAATTGCAAAGCTTCTGTAATGCAAAGGACACTGTCAATAGGACAAAATGGCAACCAACAGATTGGGAAAAGATCTTTACCAATCCTACATCTGATAGAGGGCTAATATCCAATATATACAAAGAACTCAAGAAATTAGACTCCAACAATCAATAACTCTAATAAATGAATCTCTCTCCATATAAAGGCTGTATTCCAGCTGATCAAACAATGACTATCCATGAATGGAAGGTCCAAGAATTCAGTAGTTGTTAGTCCATGAGGCTGGATATCTCAGCTAGTCTTCACTATACCCTAGAATCTCAGTAAACCCATATCAATACACTCAGCCTGATCCAGTTTTTGTGTTCCTCTGACCATTATCCCATATTCTTAAAATCCATTCCACATATTTCTCAGACTTTTGCTTGAATTTGCAAACTCATTAAGCTCTTTATTAGTGTAGTGCACTTGTTCAACAGACTATACTTTCTCCTCCCCTCTAGAACCCTGTTTTGCCTTAAGTCTGGTTACAGGTCTAGAGGCAACTATTGATGGGCTCCAAAGGACATCAGTATTGTCAAAGACAGAAAAAGCAACATTTCAAAGGGTGGCAGTATATCTTCTCCAGAAGGTAGATCAAAGTTCTCAGCTTCAACAGAGTGCATCCTCATATACAGCCCATTCCCTATTCTTTAACAATTAATGCCCTTTCTTTAACAGCTAACACCCTCTGAGGCTAGGACTTGACTTTTTGCTGTATCCAACCAAACTTATAATGAAACTGTGGCTTGATTTTCTGCAACTTGAACTCTGCAGCTGCTGGAGAGATTCTCTTTCAGGAAACATTTAGAGACCTGTAGACTGTTAATATACATCTGGACCCAGTCAATTTTATCACTAAGTCCATTGTTGTCTTTCACCATATTCTGAGATGCTAGAAGTTTGTTAAGTTTTTCTCAGAGTTCATAAATGTGTTTGTCAATTTATCCAGAGATATTAGGAGCAACAGATCACCATCATAATTTTTCTTATTTTTCCACAAACTGTCAAAAGTTTTGTATACAAAGTCACCAAATTTGTTGCAACTCAATATTGGTTTATCAGGGTAGTCAAATGGATTTATCTCCTTAAGTTTGTAAAATAGTTCACACTATGGGCTTTCAGTACTCTCCAAGCACCCAGAGGCTTCAGTAAGTATAGGTGCTAACAAATTAGAAAGCTTATTCCAGATATTATTCATTCTTATAGTTCTGCTGCTCTAGAATCAATTCTGATACCAAAATCTGTATTAGTTAGGATTCTCTAAAGCAAGAAAATTTATAGAATGACTATCTATCTATCTATCTATCTATTCTATCTATCTATCTAAGGGATTTACTAAAATGACTTACAGGCTGTGGTCTAGCTAACCCAACAATGGCTGCTTATGAGTGGAAGGTCCAAGAATTTAGTAGTTCTACAATACATGAGGCTAGATGTCTCAGCTGGTTTTCAGTATATAGAATCCCAAAGAAGTAGGCTCAATGCCAGTGAAAGAATAGATTTGCTAGCAAGGTAAGAGTAAGCTAGAAGCCGGGCAGTGGTGGCACACGCCTTTAATCCCAGCACTTGGGAGGCAGAGGCAGGTGGATTTCTGAGTTCAAGGCCAGCCTGGTCTACAGAGTGAGTGCCAGGACAGCCAGGGCTACACAGAAACCCTGTCTTGAAAAAACCAAAAAAAAAAAAGAGTAAGCTAGAAAAGTCTGGAAAAGATTGAAACTTCCTTCTTCCCTTACATAAGCTTCCAGCAGAAGATGTGGTTCAGATTAGAGGAGGGTTTTCCCACATCAAATATCTGGGTTAGAAGTAGATCTTCCCTCTTCAAATGAAACAAAACTCCCTCACCAGTGCGCCCTCCATTTTTGGGTTTTAATTAATTCCACATGTAATCGAGTTGACCACAAATAGCCATCACTCATCTCTTCAGCTCTAAACCAATTACTCTTTTACTTGGTATTTCAATTAGACCTAGCTGTAAATTTTTATAAAATGCCTTTCTATACAGAAGCATAAAACTTTTTCCAAATACATCTTGGGTTACATTATCAAATATGTCCTAATTAGGGTTTCTACTGCTGTGATAAAACACCATGATAACCGGGTGGTGGTGGTGCATGTTTTTCTTTAATCCCAACACTCAGGGGTCAGAGACAGATGGATCTCTGAGTTCCAGGACAGCCAGGCCTACACAGAGAGAGTGTGTCAAACAAAACAAAACAGAATAAAGCAAACAACAAAAAACCCCACCATGACCAAAAGCAACTTGAGGAGTGAAGGGTTTATTTCATTTTACACTTGTAGGTAATAGTCCACCATTGAGGGGTCAGGGCAGGAACTCAAGGAGGGCAGGAATCTGGAAGCAGGAACTGATGCAGAAGCCATACAAGAGTGCAGTTTACTGGCTTTCTCCTCATAGCTTGCTGAACTTGCTTTTGTATAGTACCCAATGACCCCAGCTTAGGGGTGGCAATGCTCACAATGAACTGGGCTTTCTCACATCAATCACCAATTAAGAAAAACCACACATAAATATGGTAAGAATATTTTCTCAATTGAGTTTTCCTCTTCCAAATCCAACTCCAGCTTATGTCAGTTTGATTTAAAATCAATCAGCAAAGTGTAATATCAAAAAAATACATGTGTATTTATTTAGAACAAATTTTATATAGTCATACACATTCTATTATATTGATGAAGATTCTATATTGACATTTTATTTAGAAATTATTTCCTTAAGCCAGACAGTGGTGGCGCATGCCTTTAATCCCAGCACTTGGGAGGCAGAGGCAGGTGGATTTCTGAGTTCGAGGCCAGCCTGGTCTACAGAGTGAGTTCCACGACAGCCGGGGCTACACAGAGAAACCCTGTCTCGAAAAAAAAAATTGTATTCTTGGAGCTAGAGAAACCTCTTAGATGTTAAGAGCACTGGTTGGCACTGCAGAGGACTTGGGTTCCATTCCCAGCACCTACACGGTGGCTTACAACCTTCTGTAAATCCAGTTACTGGAAGAGAATCCAATGTCCTCTTCAAGCTTCTTTGGGTACCCATTATATGTATACATGTGTATACATGTACAAGTATCACACACATGCTTGCACGTATATGTGCACACACACAAATAAAATAAAAAGCTTTTTTTCAGACAGTCTCAATATGTAGCTCTGCCTGTCCTAGACCTCACTATGTAGATCAAGTTGGCCTAGAACTCAGAGATCTACCTGCTCTGTTTTTGCCTCCAGGGTGCTGAGATTAAAGGTGTGTGCCACCACAACTGGCTAAAATAAACCTTTTTTAAAATATGAAGAAATTCTGTACCATATATAGGAATAAGTACTAATTTAGTTATTATACAAATAACTTAAGACAGGTAACAATACCTAATACAAAAATGTGTATAGGAAGATGGATGCAGTAGTACATGCCTATAATCCCAGCACTTGGGAGGCAGAGGCAGGTGAGGCCAGATTTGTCTACACAGTGAGTTCTAGGATAGCCAGAGTCAGCACTTGTCTTGAAAAACCAAAAAAGAAAAATAAAAACGTTCAGTAAGCAAGCAATTCACAGACTTATTTTAATAAGAAAAAAAATACTTAGTTTTTGCATAATTATTTTCCATAATATTTTATAATTTTTATGATGAGGATTTACCTTTAGCTCTTGGACAAGTTGGCTTCTTTTGTCTCTTAGACTGTGTAATTCTTTCTCATCCCAGCACAGAGCTTTATGCTTTAAGTCACTTGACCCTCCAGAGATCACTCCAGATTTCAAAAACAGTGTTCCATCAAGTGCTACTGCCTGCATCATTAAAAGATTTCACCTTAGATTTTAAGATACTTTTTCTAGCTGAGATTTTGTAGATGTGAAAAACATTTCCTCAACTTTGCTAACAAAATACTGATTTTTAAAGGAATACAAACCACAAATATAAAACCCATTTTACTAAGACTAGGCAACAAATTAAAAGCCACCATAGAGGCTTAAAATAAGCTGTATATTAGCTCCAAACACACGTAAAACTGAGAAACAAAAACCATATTTAATATTTAATCATTTACATTACATAATCCTTTGTTTTGAAGATTCTGACATATATTATCAACAGCATATTATGAAAATGACTTAATAACTTTAGGATATCCCCAAACAACTGTATTCTTTAAAGTAAATACAGAATGAAATTTAGAGTCAAGGTATAAAATTACCCAGAGTTTACAGTGCTCTAAAAGTGAGTGCTTTAATGGAATAAATTAATCAATTTTCAACATTTTATAAATGTTTCTATGAAATTAGAATGAGAAATGTTCCTGGCCCTAGCCTCCCAGCTGCTTTCTTAAGAGATAATAAAAACTTATGTATAAATTCTTAGATATTTTCCTGAGAAATATTTGCATATACAAATGCCTTTAGGCATCATACTACATATTAGTAACATTTGCCAGGATGAGTATAAAGGAAAAAAACTTAAAGCCTCAGTCAAGCATACCAGGCAAGCACTCTACCCTCTCAGCCTTATATATTGTTCTCTTGATGATATCTTTTTTCCTTAGATTTTTAAAGATTTAAACATTTGTGTATGAATGTTTTGACTGTTATGTATGCCATGTACATTTCTGGTGCTTGTGGAGGCTAAAAGATAGTATCAGATCCTCTATAATTATGAATATAGGAAGTGTAGATGGTTGTGACTGACTATGAGCATGCTGAGAATTAAAACCAGGTCTTCTGGACGGCAACAAGTGCTCTAAATTGCTGAGCCATCTATCTAGCCCTGTGAGAAGCTATGTTTTTTTGTTTTGTTTTGTTTTTGAGACAGAATCTTATGTAATTCAAACTGGCCTGAAACACACTGGGTAGCCAAGGATGACCTTGAACTCCTGACCCTGCTGCCTCTACTTCCCAAGTATTGAGATTACAGGTGTGTACCATCATGCCTAGTAGAATTGCTAATTTTACATTATATTGTTTGTAGGTATTGTATAAATTATATGTGCTATATATTTAAATAAACCAGACTATTTTGTAGTATCACTTGAAATGTAGTTTTAAAATATGGACGTCTATAGGCGATCAAAAGTACAAATTGAAGAAGAAAGAATTTCTGTGAAAATGTGGTATCTATTCAAACCATTTTAACTAAACCTAAAATATAGAGGATTTTTTTTTACATTTCTGAAATACTGTTTATATGCAAATAACCAGATTAAAATTCTAAAATACTAAGAACATGTTACAATATGAGATAAAGCATGTTGTTGTGGACAAGAAATAAATTTTAACTTTGAATTAAGGGACAAATCACCTTATCTTCAAATGGCTTTTTAAAACTGAGTACACAATCTTTAAAAATCTATTTTAAGGCCGGGCGGTGGTGGCGCACGCCTTTAATCTCAGCACTTGGGAGGCAGAGGCAGGCGGATTTCTGAGTTCGAGGCCAGCCTGGTCTACCGAGCGAGTTCCAGGACAGCCCGGACTACACAGAGAAACCCTGTCTCGAAAAAACCAAAAAAAAAAAAATCTATTTTAAGGGGATGGAGAGATAGCCCAGTGGTTAAGAGCACTGACTGCTCCAGAAGACCTAAGTTAGATTCCCAGGATCCACATGGAAGCTTATACTATAACTCCAGTTCCAAGAAAGCTGATAACCTTTTCCAGCCTCCATGGGTAACGGGCATACATATGCACAGACATACATGCAGAGGCAAAACACCCATACACATAAAATAAAAATCTATTTTACAAAATATACAGCATTAATCATTTTAGAAAAATGCTAAAGAATGGAAATTCTTAGAAGAAAAGCTTATCTTGTATTGATTTTTGATACTAGACATCCTAGATAGCTGTTAATTGTTCATCAAGTGACTACTACTTGCTCAGGATTATTTCCTAGGTATCCTGGCAGCATTATGCTTGATGTCACTTAATATAAGCTTCATAATTTTATGAGAGTTAGTATTAGTTCCTCAGTTTTAGATAAGAAAAAATTAAGAGTTTAGGAACTTACCTAATGTCACATAACTATTTATGATATAGCATCACCAGTCTTATTTTATGGCTTAGGCACTTAAGCATTGGTATACTTTATAAAATGAAAATACATAATTACTTGAGCAATAATTTAGCATTGCTCAACTAAATATAAATTGTCCATGTAATAAAAAATATTTGTGTGTGTGCATGCATGTATGGGGACATATATGTACATGTGCATATGTGTAGAGGCTAGAGCAGGATATGGGGTCTCTATGTCTATTGCTCTCTGTCTTACTATTCTGAGACAGTTTCTCACTAAACTAGAAGCTTGTTGTTTAGATTAAGCAGATAGATCTTGGGATCCAAATGTCTCTACCCTTGAATGCTAGAGTTACAGGCATTTTGAGTCATGCTTGGCTTATGTGGGTGCTATGGATTTGAAAGCAGGTCAGCATGCTTGTAGAGGAAGCATTCTTAGCCATTAAGCCATCTCCTCTGCCTCTAAAATATTTATTTTTAAAAGAAAAATCACTCCCTTGAAAGATTAGTACTCAGTAACATTTCAACTGTGCTATTTTAAATATAATTGTGTTAAGCTTCAACATAAAAAGTATTCCCATTAAGTTATCTAAGAACAAAACAATGTAAAGTAAGCAACAAAAAATCCTTCCTGCTACTTAAATGTATAACAATGCAGGGAAAATACAGGGATCAACAAGGACATTTATTCCACACAAAAGGAAAAACTCAAATGCCTTAGAATACTGAAATAAATCAAATTTCTAAAATACAATTTGTGATATAGAGAATGTTACAAAAGTTAATTTTATAAAACTCAATCGAAGAGCTGAGGATGCAGCTTAGTTGGTGGAGTGCTTGCCTAACTGTACAAAGCCCTGAGTTCACTCTTTAGTACATACACGAATGGGTATGATAATGCATGTCTCTGATCTCAGCACTTGGGAGGCAGAGGCAGGAAGATCATAGTTATCACAGTTATCCTCAGCTATATAACAAGCTGAAGGCCAGTCTAGGCTACATGAGACACTGTCTCAAAACAAAAATCAGCGAATGAAAGCATCTTAGGCTTTCCTATACTGATTTTCCATATTAAAAAGAACATACAAGTAAAAGGGGGAGAGGTAGAGACTGAACAAACAAATGAACACACTTCAGCTTAGTTGGAAGAGTGATCAAGTCTCTTACCTTCCGTCTTTCAGGTCCACCAAATGCAATATGTCTTGCTTCTTCCACAGTCTCACAAACAAGGCCATTTCCACAAACAAACTGAATCACTTTCTTCAGCTGAGGAAACTGGGTCTTTATAACATCAATCATCATCTTACAGCCCTTAATTTCCCTTAGTCGTTCATTGATTGGCTTAATCTGAAGGGTTAAAAGGAAAATTGGTATATTAACTAGGCTAAAATAAAAACCCAAATGTTTATTATATTCTTTCCACAGTTTAGCCATGGCTTAACAAAATGCTCTTCTATGAAATGCACTTTCAGTAAAAACACATTATGTCATGTAATATTTTTCAAAAATAGGAAACTTTATCAAAAGCCACAAGAAAAAACTTCTGGATTCACCTGCCACTAGCTAGTTGGAACAAAACAATAAATAAGAAGTGCTTTATGTTCTTTACATCATAAAGCACAGTGGAATGCAGTAGACACTTAGGTATGTATCCAAAAGCAGCACAGTACTACAGATCTAAAAATGAAATGAAACAAAAACCCTCTAGTATGAAATAATCAGGACAGTCTTCAGGTTATAGATATACTTTCAGATTTCTGTCTGCAAATCATAAATATATCTGCCATGTATTACTGGAAACTAGCAAATATAATCTCATTTCTGTTAAACAAAAATCCTATGTATACTAAAAGGTATATATTTATGCATATGGGAACAGTAGATATATACATACATATGTTTATATAGCCTGAGTGTATAGTGTATTTGAGAACTGTGTACTAGGGCTGGAGAGATGGCTCAGCCGTTAAAGGCTAGGCTCACAACCAAAAATATAAGAGAACTGTGTACTAAAAGGGAATATTCCTTTTATATACATTTATTTTTTACATTTACTTATTTATTATGAGAGAGAGAGAGAAAAGAAAGAGACAGAGAGGGGAGTCTCTCTGTGTGTAGGTGTCCTCTAGCATGTCTCTGAAGTACAGAGGACAGTCTGTGGGAATTGGTTCCTCTCCTTCTACCATGTGAGTAAAGGGACTAAATCTTCTCAAATACTCTATATACTCAGGCTATATAAACATATGTATGTATATATCTACTGTTCCCATATGCATAAATATATACCTTTTAGTATACATAGGATTTTTGTTTAACAGAAATGAGATTATATTTGCTAGTTTCCAGTAATACATGACAGATATATTTATGATTTGCAGACAGAAATCTGAAAGTATATCTATAACCTGAAGACTGTCCTGATTATTTCAAGTTGTCATGCTTGGTAACAAGTACCTTCATCTACAGAGTCATTTGATGACCCTGTATAAGATTTTTGTTGTTATCATTTTTTCCTGTATGAAACTTTAATTAAATTTTTTTGTCTGAATGTATGTCTGTGTACCACATGCATGAAGTGCCCACAGAGATCAGAAGAGGTGTCAGATACCCTAGGACTGGAGTTACAGATGATTGTTAGCTGCTATGGAGGTGCACTGGGAATCTAATGAAGATCTTTTGTAAGAGCAGCCAGATTTTTAACTGCTAAGTCATCATTTCAGACTCTCCTGTATCATATTTTTGTAAAATATGAGTTTGCCTTGAAAAAATTCAATGAGTAACAAATAAAATGATTTTTTACCAGTATACTGGTACATGCCTTTAATCCAGCACTCAGGAGGCAAAGGCAGGTAAGCCTCAAGATTTGAAGCCAGCTGGTCTACATAGTGAGTTCTTCTCCAGGATGTAACTGAAGACATTAAAATTGTAGCTATACTAGATTAGGAAGAAATAACATGAATCACAGAAGATAGCAGCAATTGCTTGATATTATTCACCTGAAGTTCAGAAACACCAGCCACTTGAATAACTGGCTACTTGGCATCCAAGTTACACCACTTGTACCCACCCTACCCCCCATCCCATAGCTGCCGATTTGGAGCAATAAAGGCATTAAATTTGGTAATAAATACTAAATATTAAAATTCTTACATCAAGGTAATCTAGAGCAAGGAATGTCTCAGGTTCAGATCTTTCTCCTTCAGAAATCGAATACAATCTTTTGCTACCTTTTCTGAGGCTACAACAATGGCAACCATGTACTGGCCAAAAAGTCTTAGTCACAGCCAGCTGGTATTTCTTATGAATAGGATGACAAGATCAAGCAGTCTTCCAACTTAGTAGGTTGCAGAACAAAGAAGAAAACAAATACATTAATGAGAAACATATAATTCATTGTTTTCTAATGTAACAAAGCATGACCGATAAATGCATACAACTTATATGTCCAATTTAATAGTCACATTCAAATTCATCTGAGTTTTATATTTAATGTGGACCTTTGATTTTTGACAATGGACAACCCTTGACTGCTTTCCCATAGAGTGAGTCAAGTGCCTTCTTTGAGCAGTAGGTGACTGAGCCCACATTCCTGTTCTACTCACTCTTCCTGGGGTAGGAAATACAAGGGCTCAGCTGACACTTTGTAAAAACACACTGTTTGAACATCTCATTCTCTCCCTCTGTGGAGTTTTTAAATTAACATCCTGTTTCAATGCGATTCTGGCCTGTGTAGAAAAACACACCTTATTTGGTGGGAGGGATTCAAAATGTCCTCTCTCTCAATGAGGAATTGAGTCTTCTCTACATTGAGAGAGCACTAGAGGTGCTCCCTCTCTCGATTTTCTAGTTTTTAAAATCAAGTCCCTCCACTTTTGAAAGGAAACAAGTGTATAAGTGATGCTTCTTGCCAAATTAAGGAATACTGGGTAAGAATTTCCAGAATTTAGTCAATTAACCAGCTTGGCTTCTACAGAGTTCAGAATAACCAAAATATTCTTAAATTATTGAGCCATCTCTTCAGCCTTTTCTCTGTTTAAAAAGAAATCTGCACAATAGCCATTTTCTGCCATTAGATATGATTGCTGAACTACTGGGATTTTTAACAATAGGGTTGCATCATTTTGATAATGAACTCAAGAAGCAAGATTGGGCAACATAGCCCTATTCCTCTATTATTATCCATGATTCAAAGTAAAGATTGAGTAAGAACAAAGACTTGAGGATATATAACTCAGTTGGTAGAATGTTTACCTCACATACATGAAGCTCTAATTTCAGTCCCTCCCCCACAGTTTCTTGAAGAAAAAAAAATATTCTAGTAAGACAGTGTAAAGGAAATAATGTAGGTAGCCATGAAAAGGTAATACCATAAAGGTCAATGACAAGTGTTTCGGAATAGAGCAATGGTGAAGTGTCAAATAGTAAAAAATAAGCCATAAGGAAATCACAGGGCATACTGAGGCAGAAGTGAGGCCCCTGATATAATAGAAAATGATGCTGTGAGGCTAACACCCCAAGTAACAAGATACCATTGCATTTTGGCCAAAGTCCTTAGTATAAAAGACTACTGGGTACAGAGAGAAAATAAAAATATGGCAGTGATACCTGTAAAAAATTATGAAAAACTTGAGCATAGAGGTTTCTTCTTGAGAGGACCAAGACTACTTCATACCATGTTTCCTTTGGGGATATCAGTCATAATGTATACTGGTTAGGTACTGTGTTCATGTAAGTGTTTCTTTTCAATACTTACTTACAATTTGAAATTATTTATCTCTTGCTCTATTTACTATTACAGTTTAAATATAAATTGTCAAATACAAAACACAACATTTATAAAATAATTCTGCTTCCTTACAACAGTTATATTCCCAATCTCAAGTAAGAACACTATTTTTAGGAATGAGAGAGCATAGCCTTTAAAATTCATTCCAATTACCACAGAATCTGGGTAAAGTCTTTTAAGGCGTTCCAGAACTTCTGCTCTTTTCCGTTGACGTTTTCCCTCATGGTTATCAATTCCAGCATTCTGTAATTCATTTCTAATAAGACTCAATTCTTCATTAACTTCTGACATTCTTGATTTTGTATTGTCAATTTCTTTTATCAGGGCTTCTTCTTGCTGTTTTTTATCTTCTAAGCAATCCCTACAAAAGTAACAAGAATAACTACCAAAAAATCAGTTTGTTAAAACATAAAAGTCTTGTCTAGCAACGTATGAAAATGGAGTAGTGTTCTATCAATTAAAAAAGAAATAAAAAAAAATACCTAACACTAAATAGGCAAAAGAGCTTTTTGGTCATTCCTGTTCATTTGAAAAAACGTATTTCTGGTTACTATGAGAGTAAAAGTAAATCAATATAAACCAGAGCAATCATCACATGCTTAATCATCACATGCTCAATGCAAACTCAACTAAAATTCCTTAGTGGTAGATTGAATATTATGAATTAGCTTTCAAGACACAATTTATTACCATTTAAATTATTAATTTAAAAAAGTATTTAGGTTTATTTTATTTTATGTGTATGAATGTTAGCCTGTATGTATATCTGTGAACATTTATGTAGTTAGTGCCTATGGAAGCCAGAAGGCGGCACTGGATCCCCTGGACTTGGAACTACAGATAGTTTTGAGTCCAACCACCATGTGGGTGCTTTGAATCAAACCCAGTCCTCTGCAAGAGTAACCAGTGTTCTTAGCTACTGAGCCACCTCTCCAGCCCCCACAATTCATTATTTACTTATGAAATGTCAATGTCAAAAGGAGATTTAAGTGTTACTACTGCTAGACATTTATATTTTCAAATTTTAAACATTTATTTTTGTTTTCAAATTATATATATATTTATTATGTGTTAAGTATAATTTTTTAAAGACAAAGGAATAAGAATATCACACATTAGCAATATTCATTCACTACTTAGAGAATACACTGGCTAATTTAGATATGAAAAAGCTACAAGGATTGTTTTCCTACTTACATGCACGCCTTTGTATATTCCTCCAATTTCTTATTCGTTTTTTATGCTCTTCTATTTGTTCTTTTATGTGTTTTAGATTTCCCTACAATAGGAAATAAACCTAAAATTAATTACAATATTCTAAACTAATAAGATGACACATATAGAATTTATTATGCTGTAAGTTGTTAAAAGTTTGAAAGGTACCAAATATGATTATATGAAAATATTTAGGGTTTGTGTCATGGCTTAGCAGGTGCTTACCTTTTCAACCACTGAACATAAGAGAAGGAAAGAGCCAATGCTCTCAAGTTATTCTCTGACTTCTACAAGTACGTCACAGTGTGCTTGGGCATGCATGGTCACACACACAAATATATAAATAAATGTAATTTTAAAATTAAGAGAAAATATAAAAGGAAAAAATTAATTTTGAAAAGGCCAGCTAATATAAAGCTTTTATAGCTAATAAATTGGGGATCAAATCTGACTGTATTTTGCTGTAATATTTGGTCTCCAGTGATTTTGCTAGTAAATTCAAACTTAGAGTATATTTTTTAATATCTCGAGGTTTACTTATTTTATGAGTGTTTTGCCTGCATGTATGTATATACACCACATTCCTGTTTGATACCCACAGAATTAGGTGTCAGATCCTCTGGAAAAGGAGTTATGAGTTACTGTGTGAGCCACTATGTATGTGCTAGGAACTAAATCCTGAAAGACTGACAAGTGCTCTCTCTCTCTCTCTCTCTCTCTCTCTCTCTCTCTTCTCTCTCTCCAGTTCAAAAACATGTTCAAAGCTGGGCAGTGGTGGCGTACTCCTTTAATCCCAGCATTTGGGAGGCAGAGGCAGGTGGATTTCTGAGTTCGAGGCCAGCCTGGTCTACAGAGTGAGTTCCAGGACAGCCAGGGGTACACAGAGAAACCCTGTCTCAAAAAACTATAAAAATAAATAAATAAATAAAACAGAGAAAAAAATTTTCAAGTACCTACATAGTTCATATCTATCTTTCAAACTAATTCATTCAATAAATATCCATTCACTGGCTTCCATGTGATAGGAACTAGAGGTATAATAATAAGTGGGATAGTTCCTGTCCTCAAGAAAATAAGTGATTATAATAGTTAAGTATCACCATGATGCAAGTACAGGGCAACTATCAGGCACAAGGAAAGGATTTCATGCAAGTCTTGCTCTATTTTTTTCCTTTACCATTAAATCTAAACACTGCAGAACAGCAGAAACTGTCACCTGAGAAAGACAGGTTCTAAGATGCCTAAAAACAGCACTGAATCCTAGACATACCATGTTTTCTTCTATGCAAGCGCACCAATCACATTTACAATAACTAATAATAAAAAAATAATACAACAATGTAAGGTATTTATCAATTGTTTATTTTTTGAGTTTCCCATTTAGTTAAGCCAGGGATAAAACTGAAAGGGGAGATTTAACGACCCAGGGAAGAGAAACTGGATGGATGGGGAGAGCAGTTTCCAACTAGTTTCAGATTTCTAACCTTTAATTTTTCTTCCATCTAATCAATGATAATCCATGAAGCAAACATCTATTGTACTAGGTGCCAAAGTTACAAAAATGACCAAGATGAGCTGAGGAGATGACTCAGACAATTACACAAATATGACAACCTTAGATCAAATCCCCACATAAGTTAGGAGTGGCGGTGGACAACTGTAACCCCAGTGCTATGGAGACTGAGACAGAAAAACTGCTAGGGCTTGCAGGCTGCTACCCTAGCTCCAGGTTCAGTAAGAAACTTTGTCTCACGGATATTAGGAGAGTGGTGGAACAAGATACTTGCTATGTTCTTCTGAGCTCTGGACCAATACAAACAGGCACATGAACTCACCTGCACACACACATGTATATGTATCCCTCTAAAATAAGGCAAGACAGCTTCTTTTCTAATGGAATGTACATATTGAAATTAAGAAGCCCAACATTGAAATTCTACTATCTCACTTAAGCCCATTTAGAGCTGGGCATGGCAGTACACCCATTTATTCCCACTACTCAAGGGGCTAAGGAAGGCAGACCTCTGTGAGTTCAAAGCCAGCTTGATCTACATGGTGAGTTCCAGGCCAGCCAGGGATTCATAGTGAGACACTGTCTCAAAAATGAAAAAAAAAAAATCCATTTAGGGGGTAGAGAAATAGCTCAGTGATTACAAAAATTTAACTGCTTTGCAGATGGAAATTCTCATGAAGAAACATGTTTGTAATGTTACAGGAGGCCAATAAAACAGATCAAAGAAAGGAAAACTGAGCAACAACTCAGGTAGGCCCATGTAGGTCACTTAAGAACTTTGGTCCAAAACCAAAAGTATGGTAACATGGACAAAAGTGATAGCAGTAGAAACGGAAAAACATAGACTCTTGTTGTATTTTCAAAGTAAAGCCAACAGTTTTCTAAAAGAGTGTCAAAAACTAGCTCCACACTTTTGACCTGAGCAACTAATAAAATTAAACTGTCATAATTGGAGACGTCAAAGACTGTTTGGAACACATTTTGGTGAGACCAGAAGTTCAGTTTGGGGTCCAAGATTGACTGAGATGTTTGTTCAACGCCTAACCTGAAGAACCTGAAGTAGCAGCTGGAAAAACACATGGTTGGAGTTTTGAAGGTCTGAGAGCTAGATGTTCAAATTTTTAGAGCAGTGTTTAAATATGAGTGACTATAGATCACCAAGTCAGTAAATACAGGTAAGAGAAAACCCAAAGCTTAGAAACAATCACCACAAATTGGACTTACAGCAGCACTTAGCATGCTATATATCAGGGTGGCTCAGAGAAACTTCATAATGTATGATGAACTATTATTGTTGAGTGTGCAGTAGCTGTAATCTTATACCCAATCCTTAGTCTTTAGAAAAGGTGTCATAAAACATTAAGAGGGAGTGACTAGGAGTGACTATTAAGTTTGTCCTTCACTGCGAGATTGGCTTTGTAATGTGATTTATCTTGTGCACCTGGCTCTTTAAAGGATCCACAGTTGCTAGTCAACTGGTCCTTTAATAATTCTTTGCTGTCAGAACTGCTTGATGGTATGACCTTTAGTGTTGGTTGCCTCTTGGATTCTGGAAACAGGATAAGATATAAAAAGAGCCTGTTGAGGCTGAGAGTTGGAAGTGAGTTGGGCTAGCAGAGTGAGAAGAGAAGGCAGTCAGTAGAGAAGATATTGTTCAGAGACAGTTGAGTCAGGAGAAGCTGAGCTAAGCAGATAGGCCAGAACAGTTGTTATAGTTTGGAGCTCATAGTATTGGGAAAACTGGGAGAAGGAACTGTTTAAGCAGACTGAAGGGAACTAAGGGAGGAATGGTTGGGAGAAATGGTTGACAGTTGGGAAAGACATTAGATTCAGGATCTTTCTCTCCTATCTATACTTTCCTGACTGTACAAACAAATGCAAAATGTAAAGCTCTCCACCCCAATCTAATAAATTGTTTACTGAGAGTATACACATAAGAGCAAGATAGGCTGGAAGCCAAGTCTTACTCTGAAGAAGAATATAATACTATCTTTTTTTGTTTTTTGTTTTTTTCAAGACAGGGTTTCTCTGTGTAGCCCTGGCTGTCCTGGAACTCACTTTGTAGACCAGGCTGTCCTCAAACTCAGAAATCCACCTGCCTCTGCTCCCAAGTGCTGGGATTAAAGGCGTGCACCATCACTGCCCAGCATATAATACTATCTTAACACTTGTTCCCAACATAGACTGACTAGCTCCTCTTGGGCAACCTATTGGAGAAATGATTCCAGAACCCATGGTTGTTTGGCTAATTTACGTATATTCAAATTCTTATATAAAATGACAGAGTATTCACATATAATTGACACATATCTTCCCATAGACTTAAAATCCTCTCTGGAAGACTTACAATACCTAGTAAAGTGTAAATGCTATATAGATAGGTATTATATTGTATTGCTTAGGCAGTGACAAGAAATACTAAAACAATGTTCAGTAAACATTTCTACCCTGAGTATTGTTGATCCTCAGTTGAATCTACAGCTTCAAGACCCACAGATACAGAGAGCTAAATGTATTTGATGTCCCCACTCTCCCATCCTCCTCCTCACACTACTGAATTAAAGTGCATGCTCAGAGCATGTTCATCACCATATAGATGCACAGAAAACATTTCCTGAACACATATATCCACGTCCTACTCTAACTATAAAGGAACATAAATAAAAATTCTAAGAACAACAGAGAAACCAGAATTAATTATTTTGCTGTGCTTGGGAAATCAAACCCAGGACATCAGTGTTCTATCACTAAGCTATATGCTCCTAGCCCCTCAGAATTTTTAAAATTTATTGTGTTTGATATAAATCCACTTCTAGATTGAAAGGTAATATAACAGGGAGCAACATCTCACTGCAGTTAATTCTAAACTATGACTATAGAATCCATGGTACATACCTGAGTGTCTCCATGCCTCCTCTTTTCAAATGCCAGTCTTTCTTTTTCTGCCTTCTGTTCCCACTGCAGTTTTTCCAGTTGTTGAGTCATTATACCCACCTTCCGTCTGACTTGCTCCTTAAGCTCTTTGTAACGATCCAGCTATATAAACAGCATTGACATATCACTCACCTTAATGAAATTATATGACATCCTGTTCTCATCAAATCTTTATACAAATTAGATCATAATTAGCCATCTTCTCCAGGTAAAATATGTGAAATTAATATGAAATTTTCCTTATTAAAAACTCTTTAGATAGTATAACAAAGTAATCAAGACAAACTTTATAATAAGGTCTTGATTAAAAAATCTAGGAAAAAAGTAACCTGGAGAAAATGGTACTTTAGGAAAAAAAACAATCTGGAGAAAAATGGTACTTTATTTTTCTAGTCATAATTATTTTGGCATATGTATATTGTGATACAAGATTAGCATAGCTCAATGGGAGAGATGAATAATGATACTTTTATTGAAAGGATATTTGAAGACTGACTGACATATTTTTGGTTAGCTGTATGTCTTACTGATTAATGATTTAATCTTGTACACTGTGTTACACTGACTATGAACACATCACTGAACAGTTAAAATCATCGTAGTTTCCCTTGTCAATTAAGTATCTTCAAAGCCACATACAGCTCATCTTTACATCTATATAGCTAAGAGAGAATTGTTTTGTCTTTAAAATAGTAACAATTACCTAACTTTTATTACTATATAATTCCAGGTAGTACCAGAATTTAATTAATTTATAAATGTTATAACACCATCTAACTGTATGATGGAAAAATACCTTAGTATCAAGATTAAATTTTGATTCTGTGAACAGATTTAAAAAAACTAATTCCTACAATTTACATCCTAGGGCTTAATAAATTATCATAGGGTTATCTCTTAATTTTTTCTAATTAAAAACAGAAACTAAACAATCAAAAATGTTTCCAGTATTTTAATTTTTTTCACCTGACTATTTTCCAATTCAATGTCTCGCCCTTTGTGTAAGATTTTCTCTTCCATCTGCTTTTCAAAACTTCTCCATGCTCTATCTAAATCAACCAGTTCTGCCACTAAGGCTTGTATGCCATCCTCCTGCTTAGAACATTGTTTTTCATTGTCTGTTATCAATTTCTTAGACAAATCCAATTTTTTTAGATGGTGAGAAGTGTTTTCTTTAGCTTTAATGTACTGAGGTCTCTTCTGATTTAAAGCTGCTTCAATAGATCTAAAAAGAAAAAATATTTTTTTATTTTTAGCATATAAGCAAGTATTAATTTATTATTTTATTTATATTTTTATTTTTTGGAGTCAGGGTCTCACTATGTAGCCCTGGTTAAACTGGAACTAGCTATGTATACAAAGCTGGCTTTGAATGCAGAGCTCTGTCTGCCTCCCATGTGCCAGGACTAAAGGCATGAATATGAATCACCAACCCTGGCCAAAAGGAAAGTAACTTAGATCAAATAATATTCAAAGTTAAAGTCTAAAAATTAGCTTGTAGATATTGTTAGACATATCTGTAGTTGCCAGAGAAAATAGTGCTATTGAGATTCTGTTTTGTTTTGTTTATTGCTGTTGGTAATCATATACACCTTTAATCACAGCACTCAGGAGGCAGAAGCAGGTGGATCTCTGAGTTCGAGCAAGCCTGGTCTACAGAGCAAGATCTAGGGACAGCCAGGGCTACACAGAGAAACCCTGTCTCAAAAAACACACACATTTCCCCTTGAGAAACAATTTTACACTTAATAATACAGTGCTTCTCTGTAATATATCTTCTTTTAAAATTTATGGATTTTAAAATTACTTAGGCTAGGGATCTAGCAAGGTGGCTTAGGAGTTGACAGTACTGCTGTCAGAGAGAACCAGAATTAAATTCCCCCAGCCATGTTGGGTGGCTCATAACTATCTGTAATTCTAACTCTAGGAGATCTTATACTTCCAGAGGCACTTGCACTTAGTATATGTATACACATATACATACACATACACAAACATAATTTAAAATCTAAAAATTACTTAAGCCACCACTTTCTCTTCCCACTCCACTAATAAAGTTGATACATTTGTAATATAGTTAGTGTTTTGTCACATTTTGCAATTCAGTTACAATTCACATTTTGCAACTCTCTTACATCAGTTTTTAAATTTTTGTTTACATTAAGGTTCACTCTTGGTGCTATAGTTTAATTTTGACAAATTCATAGTTTAACCACTTAAAAAAATACCCCTCTGCTTCTGCTATTCAACTCTCCCTTTTTCTTGCAACTACAGACTACATTAATGTAATATGTCAATAGTAGGAGAAATTGCATGGGAACATGAGAGAAAGGCATGACCTTTATAGCTTATCTGTGTATCTAGAGACATCCTCAACTAAAATGCTCACTTCATAAAGTTGATTTCCACCAGAGATGGTGGTGCACACTTTTAATCCCAGCTCTCAGGAGTCAGAGGCAGGCAGATCCCTGTGAGTTTGAGGGCAGCCAGGGATACACAGTGAGACTATGTCTAAAACAAAACAGAAGAACAAAAAATAAATAAATACAAATTTTTTAAAATTTAATTTCTAAGCTAAGAATATAGCTCAGTGGTAAATCATTTGCCTACCAAGTGTAAAGCTCTAAGTTCAGTCCCCAGTACTGTCTCCTCAAAACATAACAACTTCTAAATGTCAATTATATTTTCTCCATTTACATGAAGCACAACTGTGGGACCAGAAAAATGACTCAGTTGGGTAGAGATATTTGCTGACAAAATTAACCTGATTTCAACTCCTAGAATCTACATGGTAACAGAGAACTGACTTTTGCAGGTTATCCTCTGGCCTCCACATGCATGCTTCAGTAAGCATGAGCTGGTGCATAAGTGTACACATGCAACACAGAACACACATGCACACAGATTAAATAAATGCCATGAAATTTTTAACTACTAACATTTATTTTAAAAACTTACTTTAGTTCTTTTGCTGTTTGCTGTAGTTGTCTAGTTAACATTCCATAATCCTTTTTCTTAGCTTTAATTATGTCCTCATGGTGAGAAAGAGTGTCTTTTACAACACTTAAATTCCTGTCCATATGTTCTAATTCAGTGTTTAAAACATTGATTTTTTCCTCATTATAATACAGTTGGAAAAGCATCAGTTGTATCTTGTTTATTCTCAATTCTTCAAGGAGACTTTGGTAACGTTCTGCCTATACATGGACAGGGGAAGGTAAAGAACACACAATTAAGCTTCTGTTCATGGACTCAACTACTGTACTAGCACACTATCACTAGTGAAATGTCATAGAAAGAATAATCTCTTCCCTGCTTTCTCACTCTCATTATTTAAGAAAGGGACATGGTCTCATGAGGCCCAGCTAGTCTCAGACCTGCTGTGCAGATGAGGATGACCTTGAATTCCTGATTTTCCTGTCTATCTACCAAGTGCTAGAATTGTAGGTATGTACCACCTCATCCAGCCAAAAGACAGTATCCCTGAACAAAAGTAGAATTATTTGGAGGTTTCTGGCTATATTTACAAAATAAAACAGCAACCAAAAGATAAGTCTGCATTCATGCACTTAAACATCAGGCTGTGAAAGTAACATGCTAGCATGGGTCCTCAGAAAGTCTGACAAGTCCCTTTACATTGCTAGAATCCCCTTCTTTACCATAACTTAAAGGAGATTAAATAGATAAGTCCATAGCCACTTTACAATAAATGATTCCAAGTAGAATTCTTGCTCTAAAATTATTTTTTACACGATAAAAACTAATAGGACTATTAGAATCTTAAATTACACATGAAAAGGGAGAATTTTCTTAACATTTGTGTTACCAATAAAGAAAAAGGAGTGAGTCACCACCTCATATTGTGAGGCCCTAGTCAATAAAGCTTCACAAGTTACTTTATAAACAGAGGTTGGCCCATTAAGGATGTTGTAAAAAAAAAAAAAAAAATCAGGAAACTGGATTATTCTAATTGTCTTTATAAAAATGTTTTAAGTTCTGCCATTCTATAAGCTATTTCAGTATGCTGTGAATACTATGATATTATAATACTATGATATAATAATACTGTGACTTACTACTCACCCCTTTTATATATAAAACATATATACACATTCATAATATGAAGAAAGTGAGCAATATTACTAATGAAGAATACATCCACCTTTTATTTATTTTCTCAAATATTAACTGAGTACTACATGTTAGATTCTGCCCTATGTGTTAAGAATATGGTAGAGAATGAGATAAACACCCCTGTTCTTAAAAGGTCATATTCCAGTTTTTCTAATAGAGGGCAGAGGACTCAGACTACTAAAAAAGAAAACAAAAATAAACAAGGTAGTTTAATATAGAAGTCTATGTTACAAAATAAAAATAGTAATATGATTTTTAAAAGGAGATACTAATTTAAATGGTTCTCTGAACAAGTACTTAATGAGGAAATGGCTTGGGGAAAGCTTGAGTTGCAATGTATCACCCATGTTAAAAAAAAAAATTAGGAATCTCTGTGAGAATCCAACTAGTTTCTATTAAGCCAGACATTAAAGAGTATCAAAACATATGGTGGTGTTATTTTAATTTTTTTGGAAAAATATAGTTATTTTTCATTAAGTACATTTAGTTAAATAACTAATACTGATTAATATAATTGTATAATAAATAATATAATTAATTTGTTAAATGCATTAAAATGTTAGCTACGTAAACATGAAATGAGCTTAACCAATTAAAAATGTATGAGTTTTAGTTTTTAAAAGAATCGGCCTGAAGAGATAGCTCAGCAGTTAAGAACACTGGCTGTTCTTCCAGTGGACTGAGGTTCAATTCCCAGCTCCCATATGATAGCTAACAACAGTTTGCAACTCAAGTTACAAAGGATCCATTTGTGCTCTTCTGGCCCCTACAGGCACATGGCATACATAACACATTTACACAAAACACCCATGCACATAAAAGTTGAAACATTGCTGGGTCCAGCATGGCCTTGGTGGGGACAGAATAACATGGTTTCTGCCCTGGGACAGGGCTAGTCAATGGACATGGGCCTTCATGAGTGTCAATGGCTGCCATGGGCATAAGGCTTGAATGCCTTCTCTGTTAACATTATCGACTCCATGATAACCCAAGACAGCATAAGCCTGGGAGGTGTAGCCAATGTCTCAGAAAATGGTAAACAGTGGGACCTTAAGGACAGCACTTAAGACTGTGGAAAAGAACTCTAAAAATATGAATTTGAAAATATATCATTTCAGGGCTGGAGAGATGGCTCAGTGGTTAAGAGCACCGACTGTTCTTCCAGAGGTTCTGAGTTCAAATCCCAACAACCACATGATGGTTCACAACCATCGTAATGGGATCAGTTGTCCTCTTCTGATGTGTCTGAAGACAGCTACAGTGCACTTGTTTATCCTCTATGCTTAACAGAGGCAGGCAGATACCTGAGTTCTTTTACAATGTTAAAAGAAAATGTGTGCTTGCTGTCTTCTAAGAATTAAGTGGCTGGGGATGCTGATTCATAAAATAATCAAAAGGGAACCTGGAATAAATAGCTGAATATACAATTAAAAACTGGGCTTTCGGTCTACATGAGATGAGCTAGTAGAACGGTAGAGCAGTTAGTTCTTTAGAATTTTTTCTAGAGAGAGTTGAGCTATCTGGAGATCAAAGACAGCCCTTTAAGAATTCTTTCTAACAGGATTTCTGATTTTAGTCTGAAAATTCATGGAGAGCAAACAGTTATTTTAGAATTTTTCATAGCTCTTTTAGAATTTTTTCTAGGAATTCTAACAAGAATTACATGGAGCTGACACAGCTCTTTTAGAATGTTTTCTAACAGCTATCCAGAGAAGGCTGTCTAAAGAGTGAACACAGCTCTTTTAGAATTTTTTCTGACTTTTTGATTTTGGACAGAAAACCCATGAGCTATATAGATAGCCTTTACAATTTTTACTAGCAGAGAGAGCTGTCTCAACCAGAGTTTTTAGAATAGCAAGAAAAAGTTGTCTAGAGCAGGGCAGAACACAGAAAGAGAGAGCAGTCTGGAAAGCCATCTCAGCAGAGCATAGGCTGCCAGCTTGTACCCATGTGTCTTTTCGCTGTTCTCAAACACCCCTCTCTCAAGAACCTGGACCTGGCTGAGGCTAGTCCTTGGCAAACATAAATAAAATATAATAAATATTGGTAATGTTATTTGTTATGAAAATCTCTTAGTGATCCTCAATCACTTTTACAAGTGTACAAGAATTAATACCCAAAAGTGTTGAGTACCTCTGCTGTACTCTTATAGGCAGATATATAGAGTTTATCTTGGGGCAGCAAGATGCTACAGAAAGTAAGTGTGTTTGCTGCCAAGCCAGACATTCAATCTCCAGGAATCATGGGGTGAAATGATATTTGAATCCTGCAAAATATCTTCTAACTACCACACATGGACCTGAACATGCTCATGCATGTGCACGCTACATACACACTAAATGTTTAAAACTATTTACCTTTTTTAAAAAAATTTCTACTGAATGCCAGATTTTGTTTCACATTATTGATGGAATCTTTTAGTAGCCCACAGCTAATAAAGTGGGTTTTTCATTTGTTTTAATTTTTTTTGAGACAGACTTTCTCTGTATAGCCTTGGCTGTTCTGGAACTAGCTCTGTAGACCAGACTAGCCTCAAACTAAGAGATCTGCCTGCTTCTGTCCAGTGAGTGCTAGAATTAAAGGTGTGCACCACCATATCCAGATAATAACCTAAAATTTTTAACATAATTTTTCTATTTAATATGTACTTATTAACTAGTAACATCTTCAGGACACCTTACCTCTTCTTTCTCTATTTTTGCATGCTTCCGTTCTGCAGCTACATTTTTTTTCCTGTTAAAATGAAATTGTGCATCTTCTTCAGCTTTTTGTAACTTCTTTTTCTTTGCCTCATATTCTTCTATAAACTCTCCTGAAGTACTGATTTCTTCAAAAAACTGGGTTCTCTCTTTGGCTTTTTCATGGATATTGATTCTACAGTTCCCTATTAGTAACAGTAAAGCATATCAGCATGTAAAATACGGTAACATGTTTTAAAAATGAATAAAATAAAATGAGTACAACTACTTACCTGAAAAACTAGACAGTTCTGTGCTTTGACTATTATGCCTATGTTTTCCAACTGGGCTACATACACAGAACGACTCACAGGTTTATCCCCAAAATGAAATTCTGAGCACCCCCCTAAAGTAAGTAAAATAAGCTGTTACAGAATGTTTTTCTTATTGAAATGACTGGTTTTACAATAATATAACTAATATACATATAAATAAACTCATTTAATTACTCAACAAATATTATATACTGAAGATTATTTCACAGTAGTAACATAAAAAGTGTTTGATCTCAAAGAGTTCATACCTTACAGATATAAACAAAATATTCAAATAAAATAGCATGTGAGAAAGTGGTATCAGAAAGGAGTGAAAAAGATGGAAAAGAAAGATGGTTGGGATGTTTCTGCATGTAAAGAAGGTATTGCTTTTTTTTTTCTTGGATTTTCAAGACAGGGTTTCTCTGTGTAACAGCCCCGGCTGTCCTGGAACTTGATTTGTGTAGTTCAGGCTGGCTTTGAAATCACAAGAGATCTGCCTGACACTGCCTCCTGAGTGATGTACCAACATGCCCAGCTGATACTATACTTTTTAATACAGTGAACAAAAGAATTTTTATTAAAATGAAGAATTCTCATTTAAAAAGCCAAAGGCTAGGTATGGTGACATGGCCTACAGTTCTCGCTCCTTTAGGAGGATCACTTGAGCTTGTGTTAACAACACACTGAGAGCCCATCACAACTAATAGATGTTCAAAAGGAAGTGAGAAAACTGTCCAATGACTACTCCAAATAATAAAATGCAAAAATACTTAAATCATGTTTCTAAATATATATAATTTAAGTTAGTAATACAGTTTTCATTCTTTAGAAATGTAGTAAAGTCAGACATCATAGTGGATGTGTGCAATGTGTGTACTTTAGAGCCTGAGGTCAGCCTGGACTACAAGGTCCTGTCAAGAAAGGGAATGAGAGAAGGAAGGTGGGAGTATATATTTTAGTGAAGTAGAAACAGCAACAAGAAACAACAATAAAAATATATACCTCCTTTTTATAACTCTATAAAGCCCAAGCATAATATATTTGTTACAGATGAGACATAATAGTTTATTAGAGTAACACAGAGAATTCATGAATAGATAATAATAAACATTTTATTCAAGTTGTTTTTAGGTGTATATAAGCCAAAATATACATGTAATTATTTACTAAGAAAACAAGCAAAGAGAAGCTGAGGAAGAAGTTGTCTGATGTTTCCATGTTAGAAATAGGCTCCTTCCTTCATCTTAAGTAAATATCCAAATATAAAAATGTTACTTGACAGTAAGAGTATAGAACATGTGAGTCAGCTTAAGCAAGAGTCTTAAATAGGAAATAAAACAGGTTCTGTTATATGCTTCTAAGAAAAAGAAATCTTGTACTCACTATACCAGTGATTAGTAAGTCCCAGACTTCAAAGAGAGAGCAGGCAATCAGACCCTGAACATACACACACACACACACACACACACACACACACACCCTCTCTCTGTGCCTCTCTACCTCGGATAATCCTTGTGAATGTTTTCTCTTCTCCACTGTCCTCTACGTATATAATCGTCACACTTGCAGAAGAAGAAACAGGTTTTCCAATATGTGCTCCATGAATAAGTTCTTGAATGTTTTTTACTCTTAAATTAGTTGTTTTTTCTCCCATTACAAAACTAAGTGCATCCATTACATTAGATTTTCCTGGAGAAGAAAGAGTTAAAGATTCATTCTTAAAGACTGAAAACTTTCTCAAAACCAAAGAAATCAAACTACCAATAGAAGTGAAATATAACCAATATGCAAGTCTCAGAAGTCTTGTCTGGTCAATGTTCAAAATCCATGTTACAAAAAATCTCCAGGTAGGTGGCCTGTTTCTTTCATGTAGCTGTGGCAGAGAGGTATGAATGTTAGGATATAAATACATGAATCAAAAATGAATTAAATAAAATTAAACAAAACCGTTACTGGGTATCACACTAGAGCAAATCATTTAACATCTCTATTTTAGTAACTTCCATTTTATAGAGAAATGGTCACATAAACATTACAGCAGCACAATACACCTCTATACTTAAAAAACTGAAAATGCTAAATGCTAACTCTATGATCCTCTAAAGTATAAGACTGCTAGAATCTTCATGGTTTTTATACTTGGATCTAGGCAGGGTTTCTACAATTTCTTTGTAATAATGGCTCATGGTGCCTAAACTTGGTGAAACATGACTAGGATTAAGTATGTGTTTCCTTCTAGGAGTCTGGAATTTTGGTATGTGCTAGGCAAAGGGTATAGCCACCTCCCTGTGCACTGTGTCCATGAGATTCCTTGGTAGGTGACATTTCAACATGAGAACATACTGCTGAAGGAATTTATCTTTTCCCACTGCTGTGTTTGCTTTGTACCTCTCAACTATAATGCATAATAACCCTGAGTAAACACTGAAGGATCTCCTAGCAAATCATTAATCCACAGGGTATTCATGGAGATCTTCACCCAATGGTATATTTGCTATACAAGGAATATTAAAGATGAGTCTGTTCTATCAAAACTATAAAACTTTAAGTGCTCAGACTGGAGACATCTGCAGTGAATGATTTAAACGCAGCACTAGGAAAACTATTCTAGAAATTATCGTTTAGGCTCTAAAATTCCTTTTCTTCATATTAACAATGCTTGGGTTACAAGTAGTTTTTTTTTTCTTTCCCAACAAAGGCCAAATCCATTTCATTCTTGGTACTTGCTGTTGTTGGGCTGAGATGGGGGTGGGGTGCGACATGGGACTACAGGGAAGGAGGGCCAGGGAGGGGTGAGGACAGCCAGTAAGGGTTGGTGGCCCAGGATTCTGGGGCTCTTGGGCCTAGTCCATTTGGAAGCACTGAAACCTCAGGCCAGTGGGCCCCCAGGTCCCATTCAGGCCTACAGTGGGTGAAGGGGTATGAGGGGTCGGTTTGGTGGGGGGTGCTCCGTTCCCTCAGGCCAACAAGAGGGTTACAGAGGCCCCTGGGTCCCCTCAGACAGACAGGGAGCATGGGTTAGGTGGGGTGGGGCTGGTTCCCTCAGACCAACAGCGGGCTCCTGGGTCCCCTCAAGCCTACAGCAGTCAACAGCAGGGACTGGGGTGGCTCTGTCCCCTCAGGCCAACAAAGGATGGGGCAACTCAAGCCGACAGCCGGTCCTTGGGTTCCTTGGGCCTACAACAGTCAACAGTGGAGTCGGGGCAGGAAGGGGGA
Organism: Mastomys natalensis; assembly: GCA_021653895.1. Classification (NCBI taxonomy): domain Eukaryota; kingdom Metazoa; phylum Chordata; class Mammalia; order Rodentia; family Muridae; genus Mastomys; species Mastomys natalensis. Next base: position 1,790,900 of record JAJTUV010000102.1, read on the forward strand.
AATAAGGGGGGTCAGCAGGCAACAGCGGGGCTCTGGGGGTGCCTCGGTCCCCTCAGGCCAACAATGGGCGCAGGCGGGCCTCTGGGTTTCCTCAGGCCGACAGTGAGCCCTCTCCGTCTAACATGGGACCCTGGGTTCCCTGGGGCCTCCAGAGGGCCCTGGGTCCCCTCGGGCCTACAACAGTAACAACGGAGTTGGGGTATGTGGTCTCGGCCCGGCAGACCCACATGAGGCGACAGCAGGGTCTGGGGGTGGCTCGGTCCCCTCAGGCCAACAACAGGCGAGCGTGGGTCCCTGGGTCCCCTCAGGTCTACTGTGGGCGACAGTGGCGCGTGGATTTCTGGGGCGCTGGTTACCGGAGCCGTTGGGGCCGATGATGCAGGTGAACCTCTTGAAAGGGCCGATGACCTGGCGGCCTCGCCACGACTTGAAATTCTCCACGAGCAGCAGCTCAAGGCGCCCCATGGCTGCGCTCCGTGCCTCAGCCGCGTCCTCGTGCGCCTGTGAGAAAAGCGCGGGAAGAACTTTTTTTTTTTTTTTAAGTCTCGCGAGACTGGCTCGGAGCGAGAGAGGCGCCGTTGCTTAGCAACGGAGGTTGGCGTTTCCCTGGTAATCGATCCCTGCGCTACAACTCGTTGCGGAAAGGAAAGTGGGCTGTGGGTGGCCGCCGGGAAACTCTTGCTCTCAAACTTTTGTGGGCGCTGCTTCTCGGCGCTGTAGCTCGCTTATTTCTGAGGGCTTTTCTTACCGTGTTTGTTCAGAAAGCTCCTGAAGCCCTGCCGAATCCAGAGCCATGGAGGTAGCGATGCCTAACGACCTACAACAGGAGGCCAGCCTAGCCAAGAGACGGTACATGGACCTGTGCAGGCAGGGACGGATCTTCGACGCCAGGAACAGGATCATTGGGGTGAGGCACTAGGAACGGAACAGAGAGGAGCCGAGGCTCAGGTGGAGCCTTAATATGGAAACAACAAATTTGACTGGGTGGACTTGGAAATCCTTACCTGCCCAGGAGTGTCCCAGCAGGAGGCAGTTCGGGAAGAGAGGCATTTGTTTTATTCCAGGTGACAAATGCCCTGGCTAGCCTGAATAGGGCCCAGGAGGTGAGAGACCTTGCAGTAGTGATAGAGGCAGACTTTAAAACAGAAAATGGAGTGAGAGCCACACCTGCACCGACTGGAGCCTGGAGGGGAAATCAGAGAGGGCTTCACAGAGGAGTGGCACTTAAACAGTGTTGGGAGTGTGTGTGTGTGTGTGTGTGTGTGTGTGTGTGTGTGTGTGTGTTTAGGAAATGAAGGAGGCTCTGGTGACAGCTGACAGTGCAGGCAGAAGACACAGCCATAAGCAAAGACATCCAAGTCTGGGAAGGCAACCTGTTGAAGCTGTGGCCAGATGAGGGGGTTTGTGGCCTACTGAGTAATGCTAGCCGGCTCTAACCTCTCCTCCCTTGTCCATTGCTAGGGAGACACAGAAGCCTGGGATGTCCAAGTTCGTAACCAGAAGATAAAAGAAGCAACGGACAAAAGCTAGGCATGAAACCTTTGGTGAGCATTTCTAAAATGCCCGCCTCTCTCTTATGGCCTCATGTCTTTCTTTTTGCACAACTGAGAAAACCAGAGCATCTGCTTTGTGTCTCCAGACACACACACGTACACGAACAAGTGTGAGCCCATACACAGAGTTATCATTTTTATGGTCTTTCTCCTTTTAAAATTTTGCAATTTCTTATGCTCAGTTAACTTAATAAGCATTAATAAGCATTAAACTCAAGAAAAAGCAGCTATTGAGTTTTAATGTACATCTTAGGAGATACATTTTTAAATAAAACTAGCATTGTTTTGTGTTTTCTTTTAAAATTTTTTTCTCTAAAAAGGAAAAGCTTTAAATACATACGTAAACATTCTCTGCTTCAAACTCAGCGCTGGCCTTCTCCAGAGGACAGGTGTTGCTATCAAGTGACACTTGTGTGCTGGAGCATCAGTGAGTGCACACACATATGCACACGAAGACATGCTCGAGCACTCATACACATGCACAGTTATCATTTGCACGGTCTTTCTTTTAAAATTTCACACTTTCTTGTGCTCAGTTAACTATAGCGTATTCTTCCTGTCAAGTTTTGAATTTTTAAGTTCTGAGCCATCTGGGTGATTTATATGGCTCAAGTAGTGATCTAGATCAACATTTCAGACAAATCCAGTTTCCCTTTCTTGGCTAGCATTTTCACCAAACTGTTGAACATTTGGCTTTTTAAAATACCATAGGAGGTTTTAAATTTATAGAAAAGCTGGATAGATAAAATTTTAGAGATAAATGGACTACCAACTTAAGTCTTAAAACATGATTAGAAAAAGACAAAGTCTGTTGTCGGAGGTTAATGCTGGAATGGTTGGATTATGAGGGGAGTTGATTTTTTTATACTATTATACATTTTCCAAACTTTTCAGTCTGGCTTATTTTTATTTGTAACACCAGTGTAACAGACACATGCAGCTGCCACCAAGTCCGATGTCAACATTTTGCCACGTTGGCCTCTGGTATTTTCCTTTAAGAGTTTGTTCTGAGACCTGCATTGTATATAGCAAAGTGGCCCCCCATTATAATTTCTCCCTTTTTTCTTCTACAGAAGTGTGCATTTCCATTGTGTTTATACTTGCCCTGTCTATATAACCATAATATTATGAACTTGCTTTTGTGTGTTTTTGTGTCTGTATGTTTTGTGAGTGTGTGTGTTATGTGAACATTTGTGTATGCAGGTAGCACAGAAGCCACAAAGACCAGGCTGGCCTCTGCCTTCCACATTCTGGGACTGAAGGTGCACACTACCATACCCAGATATTTAAAGATTTTTTTTTTTTTTTTTTTTTTTGCAAATACTGCTGCAGTGACTGTCCATGGGTTATGTCCCTTTGTATATGTGAGAGGGACACTGGAGTGGAACGGGTGGGTCAGATTGCTTTGTTAGAAGTGTATACAGTTATGCTTCAACAAGCAGTGCATGGGACAATCTCAGCCTCATTCCTCACATCGTCACTGCTGCAGCTGTTGGCAACTGTTTAAGCATTCTTCCTGAAGTTCATTAAGTGTGTCCCATGAAAGGTTAATATTACTTTCTAAGTGTGTTGCCCACTTGGGTTTCTTTACAGTGCTGGACCTTGTCCTGTCCTCTGCTCATTTCTCAGTTGGTTTTCCTGTGTATTTAAGGTCCGTTTTTTAGATAAGTGGATACTGCTCCTTTAATGGTTATGGTTTGGGAACCTTGTCTTTTAAGTCATGACAATTATTTTAAAGCAGGATTCATTTCTACCCGCCGTGGCTTACACGTAGAACACTGTGTCTCTCCTAGCTGCTGAGATGAAGCACAACGACAAAGTCATGTGCATAATGAATGACCGGGAACAGAGGCACAGGAAACAACTGTGCAGAGCTATCAATGACTTCCAGCACAGCTTTCAGAAGCCAGAAACTCGCCGTGAATTTGATCTGTCTGACCCTCTGGCCCTTAAGAAAGAGCTTCCAGCCCGGGTTTCAGACAATGACGTGCGGAACACCATATCCGGAATGCAGAAGTTCATGGGAGAGGATTTGAACTTTCAAGAGAGGAAGAGGTTTCAAAAGGAACAGAATAGAGAATGGGCTCTGCAACAGTACGGGGAATGGGAGCGAGCCCGGGCTGACCACAAACTGGCAGGTAATGAAAGAGACGAGGAGGTGAGCGCAAGAGTCTTTACAGCAAGTCATCCTCTAGCTGAGTTTTGGTGGATGCTTTTCAAAGCCCTACTAACATTACAAAAGTCAAAACCTCAGCCCTAGGAGTCAGTATCTCCCAGCATGCCTCCACAGTACAGGAGCACATCCTGAGCATGCTTATTGTCCTAGTTTGCCTTCTATTGCTGTGATGAAACCACCTGACCAAAAGCAACTTGTGGGAGATAGGGTTTATTTAACTTACGGGTCACATGCCATCACTGAGGGAGAGAAGCCAAGGTAGAACTCAAGTAGGGCAGGAACCTGGAGGCAGGCACTGAGGCACAGCCTACTTGGAAGATGAATTAAAGTGGAGATCTTGCAAGTCCCTTGGGTGTGGAAATGGAAGTTCCATTGGGTACTTTCATTAGCCTACTCATAGGCCCGGTGCTAGCAGGTCCTCCCAGGGAACCTCTGGATTCAGACACGAACCTTTCCAGAGGGAATGAACAAAACAAATCCGGAATATTCTGCCTCCATAAAGGTGGTCAGCCCCTCCTAGACTGGCAGTCACAGAAGTATCTGGTCCTCTGGGCACATCACTAGTGATTAAAGAGCAAATCTGAACTAAGTGGGAGCCACCGCCCTCCCCTCCCTAGCTGCTCCTGTCTCTGTGATTCTTCACTCTGCTTGCTCAGCTGGGGCTCCTCCAAACCTCCTTTCTCTCTGATGGTCTTCCTTCCCTCCCAGCCTCCTCTGTCCACATGTCCTAGAGCTGCTGTGGCCAGCCTGGCCCAGGGTTGTCTGTTCTCAGCCTCAGCCTCCTTGATATATGCATTTATTTGACTCCCAGGGCCAGTTCCCTCCCTGGGCTGCTCTGCTGGATCTTCTCCTTCAGCTCCCTCCTTGCCTGTCAAACCAGAAACCTGGGAAGCAATCCTGACCTCACCTTCAGCTATCCTCAACTGTGCCCCTTCTACCTCCTGCATATACTTTGAACTTCCCCTACCCATCAACCCCACCACTGTGAGACAAGCCATGGCATTGTCTCACCTGGACAGGCCTCTGCTAATGGCTTTGTAACTGTTTACTCTCTTCTCTAGTCTACTCTTAACCCAACAGGCAGAATGAGACTTCTCACATACTGTCAAGTTGAGCCACACCACACCCGTGCTCTCGTCCCAGCCCAATACTATCTAATGTCGTCATGGGATGTGGATAAGATTGAAATCATCGCACAGCCCACAGGCTTTCCATGCTGGGTCTTTGCCCACCTGGACAACATCAGCTTGTACATGGCATTTCATACATTTTGGCTTTCACCTTGAGATTCCATCCTGTCGCTCCCACCTCAGGTCCTCTGCACCTGCCCTGACCATTTTAGTCCTTCAGATCTGAATAAACGTGTCCTCCTAGAGAAGCTATTTCTTGGGCCCTACCCTCCAACATCCCAAGCCAGGCATTCCCTATATTTTCTCTTCCCCCTCCCTTTCCTCTATGGACTGTCACCCTTTGTATATCTATTTGGGGGAGGGTTATATGCTTTCAAGTTACAAGACAGCAGAGAAACCCATTTCTCTATGTTATGTGTGTGTCCTGAGCAATATGGTACCCAATCTTGGCTCTTCATCATCCTCTGGTATGGGCCAGATTAACAAATGAAGAATGAGCAGAGGATGAAGATATGCAGAGGCTGGAAAGGGAAGGCTAAAGAGACTGGTCCTTCGGGACTGGGATGTAGCACATGTTAGAACACTTGCCCAACATGTGGGAGGCCTGCATCCCCAGCACAGTGAAGAGTCTGTGGTCATGTGGGAGGCCTGCATCCCTAGCACAGTGAAGAGTCTGTGGTCATGTGGGAGGCCTGCATCCCAGCACAGTGAAGAGTCTGTGGTCTTAGGTTTTGGAGATATGCAGGAGCCCCTCACAGCACAAGCACAGAAGGCAGAAGCTGCTGGCCAGTGACTTTCACATAGCCGTTGCTCATCAACACCGTGCCTCACAGGTGAGGGCGGGGCACAGAGGTTAAGCAACAGCTGCTGCTAAGTGTGCTGCGCCATGTTTGGAAGCCTGTTCTGGCTCCAGGCCTTTATACTTCACTCATGGTGCCTTTGACCTTCATCCTTCCTTGTCCCCATCACTGGCCTAGCAAAGTTCCACTACTACTCCACAAGTATCTGTGACCTGGCACTCTGCTCTGGGTCTTGACTGGTTTCTACAGCCTTTTTTTCCTGGGTTCCTACCACTTTTTGCCTTTGTAAGACTGAAACCATCTCCTGATAGGCCAGAGTTAGCAAGACCTAACTAATCTACCTCAGGACTGCTGCAGACATCACCAATTCACAACAAATATCACCAGTCCATAGAGATCACTAGTACCCCTGTTCACAAAGATGTAGAAGCTACACTTAAATCTCCTAGAACCTGTGAGGCATATAGTCTCCTGTCCCTCCACTCACTCTCCCTTCTGTCCCATGGTAAGGAATGAGTGTGAATCACCACACCATTGTGTGGTGCTTCTGGTCAACATATTCAGGCTCATGGCGGCTTGTTTTCTGGCAGAACACCACTACACTCAGACGCTACTGAAGTTTGATGAAGCAGCCAGAGACTTGCAGAAGCTGGAAGGCTCCACCAGGAAGGAAGTCTGCGCAGCCGTGAAAGCGTTCAACAAGAGCCAGGTATGCATACCCTCAGCCTGAAGGAAGAACATGCACACAGCAGCGTCCTGGGGGCTCCTGGGGTTTTGAGGGGTTCCAAAAGCTCTGGCAGGGCTCACCCCATGATAGAGGTAGATGAAGTCTGATTTGGCCTGTCTCTCAACTAAGAGTGAAATCTATAAAGTTCTCCGTGCAAGCAAGCTGCAGGGCCTGGGGAAGGGACACTTTTTAAAACCTTCTGAATGAGGATGGGAGCATCTGCCCCATGAACACCCCTTGGTCTGGGCTTGTCTGAGTCTTATCGGCTCATATGCTCAATACTCAGGCAGTCCGTGCCGCTGACACACCCTCCTCTTCCCAGCTGCTGCTTCCTGCCCAGTGAGCTTCCTGTCCTTCCCCAAGTTCCTTGCTCCTTTGGAAACTGCCTCCTCCTCTGTGGTTTGTTTGGTTTGTTTGTTTTCATATGTGGTTCTTTCCTGGTGATTTACCCTGTCTCTAGACCTATAGTCTTAGGAAGAAAATAGCTGACTTTATTTCACATTTGCTCTTGCTTTTTTTTTAAAAATTGAGACAAGGTCTCTCTATGTAGGCCTGGCTGTCCTGGAACTCAATATGTAGAGGAGACTGGCCTCCTCTAGTTCAAAGAGATCTGTCTGCGTCTGCCTCCCGAATGCCAAGATTAAGGCATGTACCATGAAGCTTGGCTCGGTCCATACTATTTTAATAAGCATCTGCAGTGATACCCTCAGACTCCATAGCTCCTCATGCAGATGGATTCTCGGGCAGCTCCCCATGCAGATAGATTCTCGGGGCAGCATTATCACAGTGCCTGTCTCTGAAGAAGCTGCACTTCAGCCTCACAGCTCCTGTCCCTGACTGGCAACAGACTTTACCATTTAGGCAGGAAAATTAAAAGAAAATCCCACACTGGACACGATGCCCACACCTGTGATTCTGGCACTCCAAGGATGGTAGGAGGAGCTCCTGGGCCTGCTGGGCTACACAGAGAGACCCTGTCCCAAAGAAGAAAGAACATCTCAGAAGGGCCATTGGTTGTCAGCAGGCAGGCATAGTGGGGACTGCTTATTCTATCAGAAGATGGTGTGATATCAGGGTTTAGTGTACAAGGTGCCAAGCAAAGCCCTTCTCTACAGCCTTAGGCAAGCCCATAGACGCCTGTTTTATCATCTGCAGAACAAGGGTGAAGGCAATACCCACTTTACCCAACAGCATGCACCATTGCTCTGATAAGGCACACCTTGGGCTTCAGTGGCTCCCGATAGAAAACCAATGGTCCCCTCCTGCTGCACGTCCATCCCAGGCTGGCTGAGTTGGAGCAGCTGATGGCGAGGGTTCCAGCAGCGCAGAAAGGAAAGGATGTGGTTGGCCCCATCCATGTCCTCCAAGAACCTGCACAGCCTCCCTTGCTCTCATTGTGTAGGTTCCTTGCTCACATTGTGTAGGGTAGAATACACCCATGGTCAGGCACAGTGTCACAGTCAGCAGGAATGGCTATTACACTGGCTAGTCAATTTGAGAACCCATGTGATGGTAGGACAGTTTAGAACATTGTCAGGACTCTGAATGGTAGCCACAAGGGTAAGATTTGATTATTTCTTTAATCGTGTGTGTGCATGTGTGCCATGTGAATGCAGGTACCTTCAGAGGCCAGCTGTCAGATCCCCTGGAGTTGGAGTTACAAGGAGCTAGAAGGTGCTGAGACTAGAACGTAGGCCCTTAGCTCTTACACACTAAGCTATCTTTCCAGCTCTGGTGACTGATACTTTTAACCCTGGCAACAATTGCCTGTTAGCATGTTTGACTATTTAACAGCCCTACCAGAAAAGCTGACTAATGCCATTTCATTGATTTCAAAGAAATCAATTTCTGAAGGCTCAGAAGGGATGAGCGATTTTCCAAGAATATCCAAGTTCTAAATGGTATTAATTGGGATCTGAATTTGGTCTTGTCTGCCACAAAGCCTATGCCGGATGACAAGGCAGCTGTCCTCTTGCAAGCCCCTGCCTGTAGTGGTTGGTCTGATGCTAGCTTGTATCTTAACGCTAAATACTGGCTTCTCAAGGTGTGGCCTGGAACCACAATGAGCAGATCCTCTCGTACACCAAGTGATGCTATGTGAAACCTTGTTCCCCAATTTAACTGGTCAATAAAAGGCTTGCACCTGTGATTGGGCAGTGGAGGGAGAAAGATGGGACCTGAGGATCAAGTAAGGAGTTGCAGGTAGAGGGAGAGGAGGCTGCCATGAGAGGAGATGGACTATGAGCACAGGCCAAGAAAAACAGAAAGTAGCAAGGGATTTTATAACTAGGGGATAAGTTATCAGAGCTCCAAGTCTGCCCAATCTCGGCTTACAGCTTGTAAATAAAATACCTGGATTGTGTGTCTTTCTTTCATACAGGCTAGCTAGGATTATAAACCCATTCCACGCCTTGTGGAATGTCCTCTGCCCATTCTTTCTAAGAAGATCAGCTGATGCTGGAAATGCCTCCTAATCCATCTTTGTTTGTCAGGGGTTTCTAGACAAGAGAACTGATAAAATGATTTACTGTAGTATAATGGGTCAGAGTATTCCAACAATGGCTGACAGAAAGTCTAGAAACCCAATAGTTGTTATTCAGCCCATGAGGTGGACACCAGTAGGCTTCAGAATCCCAAAGAAGTGGGCTCTAACACCAGCGGAGTCATGAACTTGCCAGTGAGAGTGAGCACAAGCAAGCAAAGATCCAGAGCTTCCTCTTCCACGGCCTTTATACAGGCTGCATGCCAGCAGAAGGCATGGCCCAGATTTAAGGTGGATCTTTGTCTTACTGTTGTATCGCTGTGAAGAGACACCACGAGCAAAGCAACTCTTAGGAAAGCATTTAAAAATTACAGTTTCAGAGGATTATCATCGTGATGGGAGCATGGTGGCAGGCATGGTTCTGGAGAAGTATCTAAGAACTCTTCGTCCTAATCCACAGGCGCAGGGGGACAGACACCAGGCCTGATGTGGACACTTTAAAGCTCACCCCAGCAACACACGTCCTCTAACAAGGCCACACCTCCTAACCCTTCTAATCCTGTTGGGAGCCATTCTTATTTCAACTACTATAGTTTTCCCACCTCAAATGACCCAATTAAAAAAAAAGTCCCTCACATATGTACCCAGCAGCTTGAGTTTTAGTTGGTAGTCAAATTGACAACCAAGAATAACCATCACACCATCTCTTGACTGTACACAGAACTATCTGCAGCCTAGCGAGGGCAGGTGACTTACTATACAAATCACACAGTCCCTCACCTCCAGGCTTTGAACGATGAATGGACAGGAACTCATTTGTAACAGGGGCCATGCTGAAACTGTCAGGACTGCTGGGGCAGCAGTGTGCTTCCACCCTTAGAAGTCACACTGTTGGCTTGTTGTGTACGAGTGTCTAAAAGTTTTAGGGATCATGGGATGCACTGCTTAGAGACAAGCCAGTTGGGCAAGTTTCATATAACCTCTGTGTGAAAAAAATTAAAATCACGGTTTGATCAGACTCTAGACAAGACCGTCATCCTTTGCATTTCCCTGTTCTCCAGTTCTCTCTTTCAGGTCCTCCAGATCCTAGTTCACTAAGTTTCACAAGTTAGTATAGAAATCCACAGTTTTACACACTGCTGTGGTCAATGACCCACAAAGCCCAGCCACTGCCCAGCAGTGCTCTGATAGCTGGGATCCCCAGCCTGCAGCCTGGGCCCAGATGGGAGGTCTTGACCCTGCAGTTACTCTAGCTAATCTGAGGTCCTTCTCTGCACAGGTTGTGGAGTTGGCAGAAAGAAAGAGGCAAGAGAAACAACAAGAACAAGAAGACAACATGACTGAGATCACCAACCTGCTGCATGGGGACTTGCTCTCTGAGAACCCTCAGCCGGCAGCAGCTCCTTTGGGCCTCGCCGTGTGATCCTTGACCGCTGGAAGGGCATGAACCGGGAGCAGCTAGAAGAGATCTGGTTCACGCAGAAGCAGCAAATTCAGGAGAAATTGGTGAGTCCCTCCTGTGCCCTGGCCCGCAGGGCAGTGAACTAGGATCTGGAGGACCTGAAAGAACTGGAGGACAGGGGAACGCAAAGGATGACGGCTTGTCTAGAGTCTGATCAAACCGTGATTTTAATTTTTTCACACAGGGGTTATATGAACATAGAGGCAGGGTGTGGGGAAGGGGATGACACAGGAGCGTAGGTATTCTTGGGGAGTACAGATATCTTCCAGAACAGAGTGTTGGCTGGGTGAAGAAGCAGGGGACAGGCACTATGACTCTGTCTATGATTCATTTGTTCTTATCTAAGCTGGTACTTTCTACCAAGGCTACCTATCCACAAGACCTATGACTACTTGTTCTTATCCAGGCTGGTAGTTTTCCACTAAGGCTGCCTGTCTACAAGATCTATAGCTATCTGTTCTAGGGCCAGTGTTTTCCCACAGAGACCAAGACTTTGTATCAGCAGGCATGTATGGCTGACTGATTTAGGCCTTCAGTGTATAAGCAAGGTTTCTTCCTACACTACCAGACCACAGAGCCACCTCTGTGCCCCTAAGCTGCCCACACACCCAGCTCCTGTGTCAGTGCTCACTCTGAGAGATGCTTCTCTGCAGACAGGTTGCACTGTGGTGAGGGATAAGAGCCAGAAAATCCGGCCATATACGATATATCTAGCAAATGTGAGAGCAAATGGAGGGTGACTGCAGCCTTTTGGAGGATGGAACTGGTGTCTACAGAGATGGGAAGCTGGGGCAAGGGGCATGCTGAGAGAGTCAGGAGTTTGCAAGTACAATTTTTAATATGTTAACTGTATAATGTCCATTAGACATCTGTGGGGTTAGGTTTGCCTGATGGGGCAAAAGAGAAGAAACTCAAAAAAGTACCAACTCCAGCATTTTACACATGGTAAATCTGTCTGTATGTGTCGATCCTCAGAGCAGTCTCAGGCTTGAATAGAAGCTCTGTGGCCACTGTGTTCTGGCATCCTTGGCACTGGTCCTGCCCTTGTGTATAATGGTTGTTCAAATGCCAGCCATCACATACATGAGAAACTGTGGAGAAGCAAGAATAACAATTTAAAGGAGTTTCAGAAGATATCTCCAGTCATGTTTTATTGGACAACATTTAGAAAGTTAATCTAATTATAAAGGATGATGGGAAATGTCTCACTAGCCCTTTTCTATCAAGGACAAAAGAATAATGGCTACTGAGGGATTCCTATCATTTTGTGCCTATCATGTCCAGGTAAAGGGTAGGTAGGGAAAGCTGAGGAGGGAGCAGGTGTGTGACCAGGACTCAGAACAAGGCCCAGGCTAGAGCCTTAAGGGTGGGAGCTGTTACAAAGAGTAGCAAGGCAGCAATCTGGGGTACCACCATGGGCAAGTGCAGACAGGGGAGAGGAAGCCTGCGGTCTGGGGCTGAGGCATGGCTATCAGTTATAAGGTAGGGACCTGCTGAAGCCAGCAGAAGAGGGGTAGGTAGACATGCTAGAGGGATATCCTAAGAGTCAGGGAAGGAAAATATCCCTGGAGAATAGAAACCCCTGCACTAAAGTGACTCCCAGGATGTGGACTGGCCCCTCAGCAACCCAGGAGGCCAAGGTGCTGGGGTGAGGAAGGGCTAGCCTGTGAGAGGTACATGGTAGGCTGGCCTGTGAGAGGTACATGGTGGGCTAGCCTGTGAGAAGTACATGGTGGGCTAGCCTGTGAGAGGTATATGGTGGGCTAGCCTGTGAGAGGTACAGGGTAGTCTAGCCTGTGAGAGGTACATGATAGGCTGGCCTGTGAGAGGTACATGATGGCTAGCCTGTGAGAGGGACATGGTGGCTAGCCTGTGAGAAGTACATGGTGGGCTAGCCTGTGAGAGGTAATGGTGGGCTGCCTGTGAGAGGTACAGGGTAGTCTACCTAGTGAGAGGTACATGTAGGCTGGCCTGTGAGAGGTACATGATGGCTAGCCTGTGAGAGGTACATGGTAGGCTAGCCTGTGAGAGGTAATGGTGGGCTAGCCTGTGAGAGAATAGGTAGGCTGGCCTGTGAGAGGTACATGGTAGGCTAATCTGTGAGAGGGACATGGTAGGCTAGCCTGTGAGAGGTACAGGGTAGGCTAGCCTGTGAGAGGACATGGTGGCTGCCTGTGAGAGGGACATGGTAGTCTACCTGTGAGAGGGACATGGTAGGCTGGCCTGTGAGAGGTACAGGTGGGCTAGTCTGTGAGAGGTACATGGTGGGCTAACCTGTGAGAGGGACATGGTAGGCTGGCCTGTGAGAGTACATGGTGGGCTAGCCTGTGAGAGGGACATGGTGGGCTAGCCTGTGAGAGGACAGGTAGGCTGGCCTGTGAGAGACAGAGGGACTATGAGAGGGACAGGTGGCTAGTCTGTGAGAGGACATGGTAGGCTAGCTGTGAAGGGAATGGTAGGTGGCCTGTGAGAGATTACGGTTAGGGTGCTTTAGGACTGTGGAGATGTGAAGGACAGGATAGGCAAGGCTGAGAAAGAACATTAAGAGCTCGCCTGTCTGTCAGACTTCTGTTCAGCAAGGCTGTGCAATGGAGGTTGCCACTGCCCTGACAGCATTTGGTTCAGTTTTTAATCTAGAAGGACAAAGCCCGATCACACAGGGAAAGACACGTTAGAATTGTTGGGTCAGCTGGTTCATGGCTCTTGCTATCTGTCTTTCCATGCTCTCTGAGCCTAGGGTGATGGAAACCATTCATGGTGAAGCAAGCGTGTTGGCAGCAGGGTGTCTTCGATCAGTCTCTTTACAGAGTGGCCTCTGAGATTCCCAGAAGTATGGCCACTCCTCTCAGGTGGCAGATGGCTAAACCACCATGGGGTGACTTTTGTCCTGACACGAAATCATGCTGGACACCCCTGTCCTCGGGTGTGAATGCTTATCTTCCCTTGACCCTGGCCACCCTGTGGCTTCTCCTGGAGACTATCTGTGGGAAATCTGCCGAGCTGAGCCCTCTTGGGAGCCACTTCTCCCCACTGTCCTCTGGAGGGCTCCATGCTTGGCAAAGAAGGTTCTGGAGTGCAGGTCCAGGGCTGAAAGGCAGGTTATCTGGAACTAGGCTATCCCCAATGCCCCCATGGTGACACTGTTGTCACTGAGTGAGGGAGGCTTATGTCTGTATGTTCAGGGATCCCACAAGCGACCCCCATGTTGGACAGCTTGCTGGGGCAGTATCTGCTTTTGCAAAGCCAGCTGGGAACCCTCCTGAGGTCCCGACAGGAATCAGCCTGGCTCAGAGTACTGTGGAAGCCAGGTCCCCACTGTTCCTTCAGGAGTAAGAGGGCATCAGTGCCATTTGAGGGCAGGAAAGCAGCCAGCCCACACAGGACAAAGGTGTGGGGGGGGGGGAGTCACCTCCTTTCCCCTTCCCCAAGCTTGAGTTTCCCCATCCATAAAAAGAGCCCAGGCTTCCCAGATGAACCCCAAGGCTCCTGGGCCCAAGAGAAGGTAGTAAATCCCTTTTCCTCCTCTAGAGGCTGCAGGAGGAAGAGCGCCAGCACAGCATGGACTGGGACCTGCGCAGGATCCAGAAGGCTCATGCCAGCCTGCTGCATGAGCGGCAGCAGCAGCGCTTTTTGCGGGAACAGCGCAGGGCCCTGGACTGCAGCAACCTCAGCCTGGCCAGGCAGCAGTATATACAGTGAGTGCCAGGGACCTCAAGTAGGTGCAGAGTAGGTGGGCAGCGCTGTAGGTCACCGTGTACCTTATGTGCCTGAGGAGCACATGTCACATGGGAAATCAGGGGTCTTCCTGAGGAGGCTTTATGGCCAAGCCTTGGGGTTCAATAGTAGCCCACTGTTTGGCCTCTCCAGGCAGGGCTCCTGGGCTCTTTTATATGTTAGCCAGCTGGGTACAGACAGAACCCTAAGAGTAGCTCTGGGGTGTGTCCATGCCAGATAAAGTAGCAAGTGACCAGGTAGGCATTTGCCACTCAGTTATTCTATCCTTAACTTGAGTCCTGAAGGGAACCCAGGGGTCTGCTCCAGTTGTCACCACTGGGTCTGACAGTTGCCATGGCTTCCACTGGGGCTCAAAAGGAGCACTCAGACATGACCTGACAAGATGTAGTCATATTCATGTGGGATGTCCCCATGAGTCACTGACATTTTAATATATATACATATTTTAAAAAATAATGTGCAGGAGTTTTGCCTACATGAATCCTGTGTACCACTTACATGCAGTGCCCACAAAGGCCAGAAGAGGGCATCAGATCCTCTAGGACTGGAGTTCCACATGATGTGTGCTTCCATGTGGGTGCTCGGAACTGAACCTGGGTTCCCTGCAAGAGCAAGTGCTCTTAGCCACTGAGCCCTCTTTCTAGGCCTGGGAAGCTCTTTGAGCTCCTTAGTGTTGGGACAGAGTCTGTAGTGTGCAGATAAAATGCTAATGGGTTTTGCCACACATGTTTGCTCATCTTTTTTTCTTTTGTCATTAGGAAAAACTAATGGATGCAGCCTCCTCAAGTCAACCCACAGAAGACTATTTCTCACAGTTTAATACAAGAAGTCGCTAACAGAAAAGACTCTTTTCTTGTTTATCATGTGGTCCACTAGGAGTCACTCATTTCAAAGTGAATCTGCTCCTTGGTCTGAACACCCCCTTAAGGGCATGCTCATGTGCAGCCACGCTCTGCTCTGTGAAGGTCTCTAGCGGCTACACTGAGGGCCTGTGTGCTGCTCAAGCTCGCAGCTGGCTGCTAAGTCATTCTCTAACTCAGTGAGCAGCCTCATGCTGATCCCTGTGCTCCGTGAAGCACTCCTTCCTTGGACTCTCACCACAGAGGGGGACCAATCTCTTTACCACTCTCGTTGTTTAGTGGTAGAATCTGATTTAAAGGAACACATCTGGCTTATGGTTATTCCCTGCACCATCCCACCCCTAGAAAATGTCAGCACTCAGAATTGAACCCACCAAGTCTGGCTTTCAGCCTTTTTATCTCCCAGCCCCTGTAACAAAGACCCCAGACAACAGTGGCTTCTATAAAGCATCAGTTTTTATTCTTGCTGTAAGAAAGCAGCTGACTAGAGCCCTGCTGTTTTGGGGAGGACCCAGTGCCCTCTGCTTTCTGCTCAGCCTTCAGTGTTACTGTGTAGCTCCCATCCTAGGGTCTAGGCCTCTGCTCCAGCTTGCAGCCCTATGCTGCATCCTGTTACCAGATCGGCAGTAAGCATTCCGTCCCTTCAGGGATGTGTTCCAGAAGCACTCATTTCACCTCAGCTCACATCCACTCTGTCTTGAACTTCCACCAGCAAGAGTGCTCCTTCTTGGTCTGGACATCCCCAGAATGGGCCATTCAGACCAAAGAGACCTACACATTTGTCCATCACAGATGCATCTCTCTGGGAAGGGGGCTACTGCTGACAAGGCCAACAGCTACTGGGCTTTCAGGAATGTTAAGCTATTCCTGAACTGAGGTCACCAGAGCAGTAGAGCAGTGTGCACTCAGTGGCCACCTCTTTTGCCCACAGTTATGAACAGGTTTCCTTGAAGGCCTGTCCTTTAAAAACACCCACGTGAAGCAACATTCCAGTGGTAGTGACAAAGTGGCTCACAGTGTTTGGTCAACTGCAGGACCCACCCACACTTTCCTACAGGCTTTACTTCATCTGGGTCGTTCCCTACAGTCTTGTGTTTTCCTCAGGGACCACTCCTACAACCTGTAAATGGTCCAGCCACAAGGAGACGAGGCCTCTCTTCTTTGGAGTAATGTAGAATCCTATGATACTGACTAAAATGTTGCCAGAGACCCATGGAAACCAAAGACTCATCTGAGAAGAGACCAGGACTCAGTCCCTTCAGAGTAACCTCTGTGGGCTACATGGTGCCCACCTATATACTTGGGTGGCCCCACTACCAAACCCAGGCACCCACCTCTAGAACATAGCCATTATTTCTGAGCAAGAGCTCTGATTCTAAGAGTACATTATGAGACAAGAACACACACAAGCCAGGAAGAAAGGGTAGGTGTGGATGTTTTGGGGAGAGACCCTTGAAAGCATTACAGCATACCACGCAGTAGACATTTCTAGTTCTTTACAGTTCTGAGGGTTAGAAGTTTGTGATGGAGATGCCAAGAAGATAAGGGCACCAGTCACATTGAGATAGGATGTAATGACTTCGTGTTAACAACTGCACTTATAATTACCCTATTTCCAAATATCTTAGGGTTCTCAGTGCCGTGAAGAGACGCCATGACTAAGGCAACACTTATAAGAAAACCATTTCATTGGGGACAGTACAGAGTTTCAGAGGTTCAGTCCAATATCATCGTGGAGAGGTGCACGACAGCGTCCAGGCAGACATGATACTGGAAGAGCTGTGAGTTCTACATCTTGATCTGAAGGCAGCCAGGAGGAGGGTCTGATCACATTGAGCAGACCTCAAAGCCCACCCCCACAATGACACACTTCAATAAGGCCACACCTTCTAATACTGCCACTCCCCGGGGATCAAGCATTCAAACACATGAGTCTATGGGGGTCAAACCTATTCTAACACCACAGCAAGTAAGGTTACAGTCTGAGCTATTAGATGGAAGAGAAACAAGCCATCCCATTACAGAATAAAATGCCTATGGGCACATGGGTCTGCCAGTGATTCTATGGTGAACGTTGGTGCCCTGGCTAAACAAATCTGCTTGGGACAGTATTTGGTTGGTGAACAATAGACAGCTAGCTGAGATGTCCACAGTGGTTTGAATAAGAATGGCCTCCACAGACCCATAGGGAGTGGTACTATTATGAGGTGCAGCCTTGTTGGAGTAGGCGTGTCCTTGTTGAAAGAAGTGTGTCACTGGGCTGGGCTTTGGGTTTTCCGAAGGCCAAGCCAGGCCTAGTGACTCACTATCTTCCTGTTGCCTGCCAATCCATATAGAGACGTCTTGGCTCCTTCTCTAGCGTCTTGTCTGTCTGCACGCTTATGTGCTTCCCACTATGATGATGATAAATCTCTGAACCTGTAAACCAGCCCCAACTAAATCCTTTTCCTTATAAAGTTACCAAAGGTCACTGATGTCTCTTCACAGCAAGAGACAATGTAACTAAGATGAGGGAGGTGAGAACTGGGGGCTATGTCTCTCTACTCCTAAGCACCAAGGCCTCTTCAGGCCTGAGATCTCATGACAGTCCCTAGGCAGGGAATGTCCTATGACCCAGTGGAAGATTTGAGAGCAGATGTTCATTCCTGTAAAGGAGTGCAAGGTTGAGTCACGTGAGCACAGAAGACTGCAACCATTGGCAGTCCTAATATCTCCACTCAAGGACTCAGTGTGCAGAGACATAGCTTGATACTGGTTTCTAGTAGACCACCATTATGTAATTATGTCTGTGTGTCCCAAAAAGGAGAGCCTGGTTTGAAATCCCTTTTGGTACCATTACAGGAGTCCTCTGCTGGTGGCCAACAACACAGTTCTCTGTGGTCCAAGCAGGAAAAGAAAGGGAGTTAACTAACCTCAGAGCTTGGGATACTACTTTAGTCCAGCAACATTGTAGCCTAAGTGATTTCCCACAGCTGGAAACTAGACCCAGGGTCCAGATAGGAGCTCTCCAGTTTCTGAATAGCCTATTAGATTTTACACACCCAACAGAATGCTCCAGAGGGCTTTAGATTTTGTCTTTTAATTTTATTATTAATACTGTATTATGAAATACTTGAAACAGAAAAGCTAAAAAGAATTATAAAGTATGCATGCACCCACAGCCTACACATTTACAATTAATATTTTGCTTTCTTTTCTTCATCTACTTCTCTGCAGACATTTCAAATGTTTTATGCTGCCTGTAAAAGGCAGATCTAAGTTATATGTGATGACACATACCATTAATCCCAGCACCCCAGAGACTGAGGTAGGAGAGTCAAAGAGTTTGAGGTCAGCCTGGACCACATAGTGAGACCCTCTCTCAAAAAACAAAACACCCTTCTGAAATAAGAGCTCAGAAAGGTGAAATAACAGCACTCAGAAGTCTATTAACTCACCTGAGTGATCCACATGCCCAGGATGCAAAAAACGGTAGTAGACTAGGCTTGCTCAGAGCCGAATGTTTGAGATATTTGAGTTTGGTCCCCTTAAACCTCCTCTCTCTTGCCTATACCCCAACGATGTACCCCACAAAGCCTCCTTACAATTTTATTTGCAGAAGGAACCTAAGAGAAATAAGTAAGTGGGTTCATATGCTTTTCTACTTTGTAAATTTTGCTTAATCTTTGAACCCAGTTATTACATCCTTTCAACAGTGTTTAGCTTTAAAAGCCACAAAATCTCATGTGCAGCTATTCATTTTCCTCAACATAATATTTTTATTAATGATTTTGGAATTTCATACAATGTACCCTGATCACACTGGCTTCCCAATCCTCCCAGATCTATCCACCCACCCCCGTGTTCCCCCTCAAATAGACAAGAAATAGAAAAATAAGAAAAGAAAGAAGAACAATTATGAACAAATAACTCCACCCCTCCCCCCTCCCTCCACCAAGTCCAGTTTGTGTTTTCCATATACTCATTGGGGCCTGGTAAACTCCCAGGGGCCAGATCCTTAAAGAAAACCCTTCCTCCCCTCCCCCTCCCTGCAATAATCTATCAACTGCCAAGATCTACACTTGAGCAACTTGAGCAACTGTGTCACAATTTTTTTTTTTTTTTTTTTTTTTTGGTTTTCGAGACAAGGTTTCTATGTGTAGCCCTGGCTGTCCTGGAACTCACTCTGTAGACCAGGCTGGCCTCGAACTCAGAAATTCCTCCTGCCTCCGTCTCCAAGTGCTGGATTAAAGGCGTATGCCACCACTGTGCCCGCTAGCAACTGTGTCACAATTTTTAAGGACTCTTGCTTCGAGTCTGGACAAATTCCCATTGGGTGTTAGGGCAAAGCCTTCATGTCTTCATGCTACAGTTAAAGATCTGTCTCATCAAACCACTGCAAAAGAATGCCTCCCTGACCATAGCAACGGGAATCACAGGTCATCACTACAACATATGGTTCGGCGGCAGCTCCCGTCACAGACATCAAATCATGGACATGGACATGGCCTCTGGCTGATAGCTGTTAGTAGACACTCGACTTTGATCCTCTGGATTAGCTTGGCTGATGTAGTGCCTGTTCCTTAATGGCTCTCCCTTTCTCTCTCAATGTCTGGGCGTAAATCTGAAGGTACATTCCTCAACCTCTCATTAACTTTCCTTTGATTCACTCTAAATCACACCACATGACCTTCTCTGAAATGAATTCAAGGTCCCCACTTGACCTGAGTGAGGTCTCTAGGTGGCACCTCAGACTACTCATAGTAAGTTGGGTTGCCATAGATACTGTTGCATCTCATCATCCTTTCCTTAGTACCCCAGTCATGAGAAGACTCATGGGTTTCTGCCAGTTTAATTATATATGGGTGTCTACAAGTTACAATGAAGGCCCTACTAATGTCATTAAGCTAGGGCACTGTGACATTAGAAACAGCCTATGGCTTGACAAATGTCCTAACACAGGTCCCACATTAGTGGTTAAAGATTGATCATGGGGTCCTTTGTCTCTTTGGCTCTTCATCTCTTCCCCACTGCACCTTGCAGCGCTCCATACTTTCAGTTCACAGCACTCACAGGAGTCACACGTATGGCTTTTGTGTGTGGCTTCTTTCCCTTAGTTTTGTGCATTTAAAGTTTTCCTCAGCTCCTTACTCTGTAGAGTCATCACTGCTTGGTGTCTGGTTTTCCTTCTCTCTGTTTACACTGAACTCGTCACTTTCAAGTTAGGGCATCATCGTGAAATACTCTTGGACAAGAACATCACCTTATTGTATGCAATATCGTATGTAACATTCTCAGTTGTGTTTAAATTTCTTGGCACTCGGCAGGAAACACGATCCTGGGTGAGGGCTTTGCTCTTCCTCACTCTCCTGTAGTTTCCCAGTCTCTCTGCACTGCCTTGTAGTGGTCCTTGAGAATTCACACCCACAAGCACACTCCTCTGTGATCCCAGAACACCGATTTGTTCATAGAAGTGAGAGAAATCCCCAGCAGAAAACCTAATTTGATGGCCTCAAGTTGATTTTGCCAGGGTGAAGGCTGACTGGAAAAGTACTTGATGGTACCAATTAGACACTAACAGAAATTGGCCCTGGAAGAAAGTAGGCATGACCCTGTGCTCACAGCATTCCTAAGATTAAATTCTCCACATTAAACCAAGAGAAGGCTCGTGTGAGGGCATTACACACAAGAAACCTGGCCCCTGTGGGTAACTGCTAGTGGAAGCGACCATCTGCTCTGGATCTCCAGGAACTTTAGGTGATGCAGTTCTCAGATGCTTGCAGTTTTGAAAGTGTGAGCCTCTTAGGTCCCTAGCTTCAATGGGTGACCATACTAGACTCTGTTGCTATAAGCAAGAGAAAACGACCATGTAAGTTAAAACCTATTTCCAATGTGGCAGCAGCTCAAGGCTACAACCTCTGAGAGAGAAACAGGGTGAGCTGTCTAAGCTTCTGGGACTCCTCCCTGCTGGCACAGTGCCCTGGCAGCAGGAGGGGCAGCACACTGGCTGTAGGTGGAGCACACTGGCCTCCCTGAGTTCAGAAGTAGCTGGGGCAGAGACCACGTAACCCAGAAATCTTCCCCTCAGTAGTACTCCAGAGAACTTGAATGTCCACAGAGACACTATATATCCACCCGTCAAGTGGATCAACAAATGTGGTGTCTCTATACAGTGATCATTCAGCCCTGGAAAGAAATGAGATGCCAAGAGAACAGACACAGCATGCATGGCCTTGAAAAGATACCAAGTTCGTTTACTCTGTTGATCTTCCTGTGCAGTTCCTATCTCCTTAGGGCCCACAATCCTTCCACCTATTCTTCTTTAAGAGTCCTCAAGCTCCATCCACTGTTTGGCTCTGGATGTCTATATCTGTCTGAGTCAGCTGCTGGTTAGAGCCTCTCAGAGGACAGCTTGCCCCTGTCTGTTCTCAGGCTGGAGGTTTAGATCCTGGGAGCTCTGGTTGAATCTTTTGATACTCGTTCTAAAAAGGACAGAAGCACCCTCACTTTGGTCTTCCTCCTTCTTCTTGAATTTCATGAGGTTTATGCGTTGCATCTTAGGTATTGTGTGTTTTGGGGCTAATATCCACTTATCAGTGAGTGCATACCATGTGTGTTCTTTTGTGATTGGGTCATCTCACTCAGGATGATATTTTCTAGCTCCATCCATTTGTCTAAGAATTTCATGAGCTCATTATTTTTAATGGCTGAGTAGTACTCCATTGTGTAAATGTACCACATTTTCTGTATCCATTCTTCTGTTGAAGGACATCTGGGTTCTTTCCAGCTTCTGGCTATTATAAATAAGGCCGCTATAGAAGATCAACAGAGTAAACGAACCTGAACCCTTGGAGCTCTCAGAGCCTGAATCACCAACCGTGGAGCATACCTAGTCTACACAGATCTACCTCCATGGGCTGAACCTAGGCCTCCCTGCACATATGTTGTAAATGTGCAGCTTGGTTTTCATGTAGGTCTCAAACATCTGGAGTGGGGGCTATCCCAAAACATGCAGCCTGTATATGGAGTATGGTCTTCTAAAAAAAAAACAGTTGTTCAGTTATTCATGGAATATTATTTTTTTATATCTCTAGTATTCAGTTTGCAACTACTTCATTGAGAATTTTGTATGTATATTCATGAGGGATACTGGACTATAACATATATTTTTGTTGGGTTTACACTTGATTTCACTATTTCAATATTATTTGCTTTGTGAAGGAGCTTATTGTGGTTCTGAATTTTTTTAAACATAACTCAAAAAGTATTGCTTGTTTGAAGGCTCTATAGAATTCTTGTATAAGTATATCTGACCCTTGGTATTTTGCTTGTTTGTTTCTTTTCATTTTATTCTGTTTGAATGCTTTTTAAATTTTTTTGATTTGCTGAAAATAAAAATTAAAAAAAAAAAAAAGAAAAGAAAAGATACCAAGGGCAGAAGAAGCTTGTCGCAAAAGGCCACACATAGTAGGATTGCATTTTTATGGAGGACATGTCCAGAATAGATCTAAAGATCTAGACAAAGCACGGACAGTCTTGAGTGGTATCAAAAGGGTAGAGAGTTCCTCTGGGTGCTAAGGATGTTGTAGAGTTAGTTCTGATGGCTGGAGAACACTGAATGTACCAAAAACCCTTGGAAATAGACACAGTTGGAGGATGGATAATATGTGGAAGTCACAGCCAAAACGCAATTGGGAAAAGGACTTTTTCAAATTCAATTGTGTGCTTGCCCTGGGGACCAGAAAAAGAATGAAAATGTATGTCCATAAAATGACTGTTATGGGGGGAAATGAGGGGTGATATGTAGAGGGAGTCTCCCCCTTCTCAAAGGAAAAGGGGAGGGAGGAATGGGGAATAGTGGGAGGAGAGGGGGGCTGATGTTGGAAAGTAAAGTAAATAAATTAATTTAAAAATGACTATTACACAAACAAACAACTGTTACACGGTACCTCTCTTTTGTCATAGCCCCACACTCAATCCGCCCCAGTGTTCACCAACAAGTAACGAAGTGCACATCTGTGTTGTATTTCTAATACCACAAGAAATAAGTTGCTGTAAACTCCACCAAAAGGTAGAGACACCATACTGGATATGAAAGACATACAACATCAGATTCTACGTGTTCAAAGTTCCAGAAACTGCAAGACTTTCCCCCAGGGAGGCAGAGGGATGACTGCAGAGAAACACGAGGCTACTTTCTAGGAGTAGAGGAAATGTACAAATAAAAAACGTTTACCCCCTTCCACTGCTACCAAGAGGACCCCTAACAAACCCAGTCCTTCAGTGTTCGGTGAGCTCTGTCGCCGTCGGCCATTGCCACATCCACCAGCAGGTGGCGACCCTGGCTTGCCTCTCAACCCTCCACTCAGTCCTGGCTTTTTTTCCACCAACACCAGAGTGTCTCTGTAGACAAAGGAGGCTGACAGGGAAGGTCATTTTGACAGCCTGAGCAACAGCCACTCTGAGTGTGAGTGCGATGAGACAATAGGTTTAGATGCTGTGCCGTGAGCAGCAGTCTAAGCCTGGCTTCAGGCAGAGCATGGGGAGGGTGGGGGACTGTTGAGACAATGATGTAGAGCAGTTGTAGCAGAATGGGAGTCAGGCAAGGAGCTAAGTGGAAAACTCATGTACAGAGTGGGGCTTCGCCTCTGATTGCTCCCACGCCCCAGATGTCAGGGCTCTCCCCTAGCCATTAGCTTCAGGCACATGCTGCCCACCGTGGAGTCCATGGCCTCTGCCAGGTCTGACAACGTCAGTCTTTCCAAGTCCATGTCTGTAGAGCTGCCCTCTTTGTTTTCTTCTATGAATGAAGTGAATGTAGAAAAAAGAAAAGGAAAGGCCATGACTGCTCCTAGGTATGGTGGAGAAGCTTTATTGTAGATAAAAAGGGAGAGCATAGTCAGAGGCAGACATGTCTGGGAGAGTCCAGAGCCATCATGACTTTGAGCCATATGGTGAGAGGGGTGGGGGAAGGGAAGGGTGGAGAGGGGAACCAGGTACAGCAGCCAGGAGATACAAAAGGGGGCAGATAATCAAAATGTCTGGATTATATAGGGGAAGCTTCTTGGGGAAGGGCAGCCCAGACCCTGGGCTGGAGCGTTCAGGGTAGAGAACAGGGTAGACCAGCTATATAGTCTGTAACAGATAGGGACTGAGGGATGCTGGGAGAACCTGGAGGCCAGGTCTGATTTGATGTGTTACATAGGCACCTCAGCTGTTTGTCCTGGGTTTGAAACTTAACATGGAAGTGATCAGCATCTTAGCACGGCCCTGACATGGGACAGTCATTCTAGAAAATGCCCCAAGCTCTCTTCTTTCAATGGTGTCAGAGAAACTCCAACTCCTCTAGCCACAATCTGGGGACCAGAACGCTCCTCCACACCAGACTAGTTTCCGAATTAGTCACCCCAGAGGTTCTCACCTAGGGCTTAGGTCCAGTGCAGCTTTGTTGACAAGATGTCCAGGCAGAACCTAGGGCAGGATTCTCAGCATCTGGATCTGCTGGGAACAAGAATAGGAGCCAGACAGTCACCACTAAATCTCTTATTTAAGATCACTTGGTGTCCTTGGCTTGCTTCTCTGGGACGAGGTCCAGAGTGGCCCACTAACTGATCCAGTGTTCATTCTCAACTCAAGTACACGACCAGTGAGTCTTAGTAGCCAGAGCCATCTGCTTACATGGGCAGTCCTAGGCCCCATCTCCAGCCTCACCCTCTCCAGGGGAGGGTTGTGTGGGTCTGAGTTTAATCCCATGGGGAAGGAGTGGTGGGCTTGCAGCTGTGGAGCCCAGCACCATGCTGGTCCAGTGCTATTACCTTATTAAAACCTTCACCATCCTTTATCACACATTCCTGGTCCCAGAGGAAGGTCAGAGCCTTAGAGAGTTGAACAAACTTTCCCAAGTCCTCAGGGCCAGGTGAAGGTGAAGTCAGGCGTTGAATCCAATTGTGATTCCAAAGCCACTTCCCACATAGTAGAAGGCCCTCGGGTAAGCATCAGTAGCGTCCCTATAGAGAGGTGCTCAACAAAAACTGACAGGAGAGTTGGAAGGGGGGGCACTGCTGCAGAGGGTGAAAGTGTCTCTGTGCACACCTAAAAACCCAAGTGCTATCCCTGGAACCCACAGTGGAGATGAGAACCAACTCTCAGAAGTTGTTCTCTGACCTACACACACACACACACACACACACACACCCCACTACACACATACAAACAAAACACAACACACATACATACACACACTCACCATTAAACACACACCACAGTATACACACACACCACACTACACACACAAACATACCACATTACACACATACGTACACACACTCACCATTATACACACACCACGATACACACACACACAACACACACTATACACACATGCACACACACACACACCCCACCACACACACAAATATACCACACTACACACATACATACACACACTCACCATTATACATATACCACACATACACCACACATAAACATGCCACACTACACACACCACACTAGACATACACACACACATCCCACACTACACACACACACACACACACACACACACACACACTCTTGCAATGTTGGATATTTTTGAAAATCTGGCATAGGACAGCTCAGTAATGTGCTTGCATAAGCATGAGAACCTGAGTTGAGTTCAGTCACCAGACCCACATAAAAATTGTCCCCCACACCTGTAATCCCAGTACTGGGGGAGTGCAGACTGGAGGCTCCCTGGGCTCAGCTGGTCAGCCAGCCTACCCTGGTTGACAAGCTTCAGGCCAGTGAGAGACGCTGTGTCAAAACAAGGTAGAGCCAAGCATGGTGGTGCATGGCTTTAATCTCAGCACTGAGCAGGCAGAGGCAGACAGATCTCTGTGAGTTCAAGGCCAGCCTGTTCTACAGAGCAAGCTCCAGGCCAGCCAGGACTATACAGTGAAACCCTGTAAATAAATAAATAAATAAATAAATAACAAGGTTGAGAGCTATTGAGGAAGACACCAAAGACCTCCAGCCTCTACATGCATGTGCACACATGCACAATCAGACACACACTCTGAAACGGGTTAACTTACTTTATTGGGACAAGAAAAAACCTCTAGAAGCAGGTATGACTGCGATCAAAGATACTTCCTAGAGCTCCATTCTCTCGGGGCACTGGCTGTACTTAGAGGGAGAAAAAGGAAGATTTACACAGAAACGAGCTCGTGATGATCAGGTGGTAACCTGTGACTGGCTGTAATTCAAGTGCTATGACAAGCTGAGACACAGTTACTTATTAATGGGAGTATACTCATAGGTTAATTCCACCATGTTTTACCAACCAGCTGGGCTACTGGTCAATATGCATGGAGGCCACTTTGTGTCACACTTTATCATCCAAGTATGGAGACAGGTTTAGCCTAAATTCCCACCACTTTTATATGAGTGACAACTCTCTAGTACGGCTCCCCAATCCGTCTTTTATTCTGGCCTTGAAAGGAAGCTACAGGACGAAGGGTACCAGGCAGGAACTAAGTCAGCAGACAGTTGCAGAGTAGGGCTCCAACGCAGTCTGTCTTGAATTCCATCTTCACCAGTCAACTAGGATAACTCATGACAGAATCAATGTGTCCCAGCTAGAGAGATGGGCCAGTGGTTAACAGCAAGGCTTGCTCTTCTAGGGGACTCAGTGCCCACAGGGCAACACACAACCATCTGTAATTCTAGTCCCAGGGGGTCGGATGCCCTCTTCTGGCTTATCCAGGCAGCAGGCACACAAGTGGTGTACAAACATACATTCAGGCAAAACGTTCATACACATAGAGTAAAGCTCTTGTTTAAAAGTTAGTGTGTCGGGCCAGAGAGATGGCTCAGTGGTTAAGAGCACTGACTGCTCTTCTAGAGGTCCTGAGTTCAATTCCCAGCAACCACCATGGTGGCTCACAACCGTCTGTAATAAGACCCGAAGCCCTCTTCTGGTGTGCCTGAAGACAGTGACAGTGTGTTTATATACATAAAATAGATCTTTATATAAAAAAAAGTTAGTTTGTCTGAACTGTTCTCCCTCCTCCCAAGCCAAGAATCCACTCCACAATCCTTCCTGTCTCTGTCCATGTCAATCTCATTCTTATAACTGTTCTGGGCAGAAAGTTTGGGCAGGGGGCCAGGAGAGGGAGGAGGGAGAGTCTCAGCAAATTCAGTCTTCAATCTCTCTCTCTCTCTCTCTCTCCTCTCTCTCTCTCTCTCTCTCTCTCTCTCTTTCTCTCTGTCTCTCTCTTTCTCTCTGCTCTCTCTCTCTGTGTGTGTCTCTCTCTGTCTCTCTGTCTCTCTGTGTGTGTGTGTGTGTAACGAATTTCCACATGTTTCACCTATAGAGGTGAGACACCTTGATCCTAGGTAGCCACCTTGATCTAAGCCACCATCTACCTAGTCTCCTCACGAGTACACCTAGTCCTCCCCTGTCCACCCACATTCCTTCCCAAGCCACCATAGCCCCAGAGCCACATCTTTTCAACTGAGAGAGGAGCAGGAAGTCCACAGGAAGCTGTCACCTTCTTGACTTCCCCTCTTTGTCCTCCGACAGCTTGTTTCCTTGTTGTCCCTGATCCTGCCCACATTCCTGCCATGGGTTTCCTCCATACTCACCAACCCCTCTGCTCAGCAAGCTTTCTTCCAGATGCAAACTGGCTGTCACTTTCTTTGAAATTCCGGTTAGCAGTTACCTTAGAGGGAGCCAGCTTTTCCTGACCCCTAGGCAGAGAGGCTTTCTACTCTTCTTCCACCGCACCCTTCCTACCTCCAGGGCCCTTCTGCCTGATTTATGGAACCATCATCCGCCCTCTTCTTCACCACTAAGATGCTGTTCCTTCAGGCGGGGGCTGCTTCACTCACTGCTACTCGGGGAACCTTGAACACTTCAGGACACAGGTTTGTTGCCTGGGGAAATTGTCTGGGGAGAGTTTCACATTCTGAGCCTAAACAGTCAGGTTCTGATGATTGTTGCTGCTACTCCTTCTCACTCTTGCTGAGAGGCTGGAACAGGGACTAGCCCTCCAGGGACTGATTGGTATAGCAACCGAGGACCCACCAGAGAAGAATTTACCCAGGGGAAAACAGGCCAGGCTCACTGTACCCTAGTTATCTGGCCCTGTTAGTTGGTAACGGGAATGCTCTGTGTTGTGTTTGGGGGTGGGGTAGAGGCAGGACACTGACAGGAGGGACAACCAGGCAAGATAAATAAATCCTCATGTGGCACGTGAGAAACACTAGATGTTATTAGAGAGAATGCTCAGCCAAGCCTGGTGTTGTGGGGACATGACAGTCAACTCTAACCTGATGATACTATGCTTTTTGCCTGCCCAGAAATGAACTGCTCTATCCCAGTAGAGTACTCAGACCTGAGTGCTAATTTACATAGGTACCCTACGATGACTAAAGAGACCTAACTATGGAGCCAGGTGTCCCGTAAGGGCTGTTGATGTTTTGTTTTGGAATGCCTGTGAGATCCTAGTGGCCTGCAGGTGACATAAGATAATGGGCTGTGAGCATTAACAGCTGCCTTTGTTTCTGGAAAGCCTGCTTATCTCTATGGGAAAAGGATGACATGGTCATTTTATTACTCTGTAATGGGACGGAAAAGACAACCCAAGGAAACAAGACAGTTTTCCCACCCCACTGTTGGTGGATTCCACGGACAGCTGTAATACACACCTTTCTGATGTCTGCCTTAAAACCCCACCTGAACCCCACTTCTGAACAGCAGGCTGCATTGGCTCTAAAGCTGCCATCCAATTAGCAGTATGAATAAGTTCATTTAATCTAAATTTGGATGGCACCTAAGTCTTTGGTTTCGCCTAGTCGAGGAATGCTTCAACAGTGTCATTTCCTAGGTTGGAGAGGCCACAGGTAGAGGCTGGCAGTACTCAGCTTGAAGCATGCTCAACCTGTGCTTGGCTGGCAGCCCCTGTAAATCATATACGAATGCTAGGTGACTCTCCTCTGCAAACTCAAACGTGCTGGATGGGGCCTCTGCCCCAGAGAGCTCACACTCTGGAAGGAAGGGCTGGTTTTCATTTATGACGTGTGCCTATAGAGAGCTTGCCTTAGTTGGGGTTTTATTGCCGTGAAGAGACACTATGACCAAGGCAGCTCTTATAAAGGAAACATTTAATGTGGCTGACTTACAGTTTCAGAGGTTTAGTCCATTATCGTCATGGCAGGAAGTATGGCAGCATCCAGGCAGACATGGTGCTGGAGGAGCTGAGAGTGCTTCATCTTTATCTGAAGGCAGCAGAAGGGGACCGTGTTCCACATTGGGCATTGCTTAAGCATATATGAGATCTCAAAGCCAGTCTCTGCAGTGACACACTTCCTCCGACAAGGCCACACCTCCTAATAGTGCCAATCCCTATGGGCCAAGCATTCACACATGAGTCTATGGGGTTCTTACCTATTCTAAATGTCACAGAGCTCATGCTGTGGCAGGCACAGTGCTATGGCCCTGGCTGTAGCCATCAAGAGGCTGGGGTGGAGCTCAGTGGCTGTCTTAGTCACTTTTCTGTTGCTGTAATAAAACACCATGACCAAGGCGATGTGCAGAAGGAAAGGTTTATTCAAGTTTATTTATTCCAAAGGAGTATGAGCCCATTATTGCAGAAAGCGGCAAGCTTTAACAGGATGTAAGGGCTCACATCTTGAATCTTGAGCAGGAAGCAAACCCAACAAACTCAAAGCAGTATATGGCTTTTAAAACCTCAAACCCCACCCCCCAGTGAACATACTTCTTCCAGCAAGGCCACACCTCCAAAACCTATCCAAACAGCGCCACCCACTGGGGACAAAGTGTTTAAGCATCTGAGCCTATGGGAGACATTCTTATTCAAACCATCACAGTGGGAAAGCTCTGGCTTAGTTCGTTGCCTAGGTTCAAACCTAACAACTGGGGAGCAGGTAAGAAATGACATGCAGTAGAGAGAGCAGAGGGGCTGAAACAAATAAGCAAATACATAGACAAAATCCAATTCAAATAGACCCACAAAATGGCTGAGTGTGATATTGATGTTTTTATTAGTGAGTTGGATAAATGTAGGAAGCTTGTGTACCCTTGTATGGATGAGTATTTATGATAGAAGCATGGCCGTGGGAAAGACACCAATGCCTCAGACTCGTGGGAATGCCAGGCTTTCTCTGGTCAAGCTCAGGGGAATGGTAAGGTCTTGCCCTGGTCCAAATAGGGATGATGACAGTGTGTGCAGAAATTATCAACCACAGCTTCCTCCTCCCCAAGACTGCAGCCCGAGACTGCTCCCCTACAGACAGACCCTATCCCAATCAACCAGCCCCCTCCCTATGCTGTTCAAATAAACACATGGAGCTTCTCCACCAGAGCTCCCAGGTCCGCTAGAACACTGGATGCCAGCATTTCTGTACATGTATTTGCCATTTCCTCATTCCTATCCTCCAAGTCAGGTCCATTCCAAAGCCATGCTGTTGGGGCAGTTAAAACTAAAACCATCACCTGATCCCCTGGTGTCCAGGAGATGGGAGTCAAACTTCAGGATCCACACAATACAATGAGCAGCATTCTGGAATTGGGGTGTGACAAGGTGTTAGGTGTAAAACCAAGTTCCGAAAATCAGTCACAGGGTCCCAGCATGTCACAGTCTCAGATGGCTCACAGTTGACCTGGGAAATCTTGCTGACTGTGATGTGTCGATTGACTTTACTTGTTCTACGTGTTTTGGCTGGATGCTCAGAGGACCAGGCACTAGAATAGGTCACAGAATTCAAGGTGCTTAAAGCAAACCTGCTCCCGCCTTTATAGCACTTCCATTTTCATAGGAGAATAAATCATAGACATATGAACAGTAACATCTGCTTGTGCAGATGGTGACAGGTACCCAAGAGAAGGAAAGTGGGTGCATCTGGAGAGGGGTACTGCTACTGGAGGTGGGCCACAAGAAACACTGTTTGCATTTCTAAGGAGAAGACTCTGACTGGGAGGTTAGTATGAAGGGCTTTTTCCAGACAATGCCATTGGCATGAATGGGTTTGCGGGAGCCAATGGAAGCAGGCTTAGGCAGAGATAGGGATTCAAGGGCACAAGGACCCCAGCCAAACCCACAAGGAGCTCTGCATATAAATAAGTCATCAGAATTGTCTGGAATCAGGGCTAGGAGCCAGCCATTAGATGCACAGACACATCAGTGATTGGATGTGGCCACTCTGGAGGGAGATATGGCCTTGGCCAGACAGCTTTTCTTTCAGCCAAGACAACAGTCAGGGAGCAACAGCCATTCAGGGAGGTAAGTCCATTGTCTGAGGATCTGAGTGACACCTCTCAACATCTCAAGCAAGGGAAGGCTTCTGCAGGAAGGCAGTATTTCTGTAAGCGCTCAAGTCTGAAGGCAGGGGGGCTGCAGTGCAAGGGCCCAGGGGATAAGAGGTGACTCTGTGGCTTCTGTGATGAGGCAAGAGTACAAAAACAAGGAAGGGCTCAGCAGAAAGACCAGGCCGGACATAGCTGCTTCAATCACCCAATCATGGCAAAGCAGCAGAAATGGAGAACTAGGATCGGCTACCTGGCA
Source organism: Mastomys natalensis (assembly GCA_021653895.1). Taxonomy (NCBI): domain Eukaryota; kingdom Metazoa; phylum Chordata; class Mammalia; order Rodentia; family Muridae; genus Mastomys; species Mastomys natalensis. The sequence goes on from JAJTUV010000102.1 coordinate 1,822,369, forward strand.
AAGCCAAGGATGATGCAGATGGGCATGCTGGCACATCTGATGTGAGGGGAGAAGGAAGTCAATGACCAATCTGAGGCCTGGGGACTGAAACTGTTTGGGTGATATTGCTATTACAAAATGGAGGCCTACTTCTAGAACAGTCTACTGGATTGAGCTCACTAGGCAGGTCTGCCCACTGGGCGTTAGAGTCACTGTCCTCTGGTGGGGAGATACCTGCAGCAGGTGGTTAAGCCAAGCAGGTACAAGCACATTGGAAGCACAGAGGGAGCTCGTGCGGGGAAGTTGAGGGAATGTACCCAGCTGCCTATAAACCTAGTAGGAACCCAGTTCTTGTGGTGGGAAGTGTTCCCAGGAAGTGTTTACGAATTAATTCACTAAGCAACATTGGGTGATAAATCAAACAGCCTTCCTAATTTTGAAGTTCAGGTGGCCTGCGCAGGTGCTGCGAATGCTCTTCTAGAATGTTCCATATCTTCCTGAGAGGAAGTGCTGCATTTTGCCGGGTGCTTTCTTGCAGTCCATTTCATGGATCCCACTCCTCCTCTTCATGGATATGGTGGGAGTCCTCAGGCCCAGATTTTAAATCTTCATATTAGCCAAGTGTAGTGGCGCAGGCCTTTAGTCTCAACACTTGGCAGAGGCAGGTGAACTCCTCTGTGAGTTCAAGGACAACCTGGTCTTAAAGTGAGTATCAGGAAAGCCAGGGCTTCACAGAGAAACACACCCTGACTCAAAACATAAACAACAACAAATCTTATATCCATTTTGATAAAATAAACTGAGGCACAGAGTGAGAAAAGGATTCCTTCCAGACCCTAGAGTAATAAGCATGGACAGGAACCCAGGCCTTGTGGCTCTGAGGCTCATCTGGGACTCCTGCCCTCCATCTGCTTACCTGGTAGATGCTGAGGGAGAACTCCCTGCAGTGTGTATGTGAGGTCCCACCCCCATGAGTGAGTGACATTAGCAGCCACTTCTGAGATCCTGTGATCATCATGAAGAGGTGGGCAATAGGACTCTGGGTGTCAGCCCTGTGGCTGTCAGCATCCTGAGGAACTTGAGTCTATTTTCTAGGAGTCCCACCTCCATGCAGGGGCGACATACAAGTTGGCCACACCACCCAGCCAGGCCTCTCAGCTAGGTGTTGTGGAGAGCTGGCTGGCCACTGAGGCTTCCCTAGACGCTGCTGATAATTTGCAGGGCAAACAAGTCCCAGGGTAGGCGAAGAACTGAGTTTCATGTTACTGTGTGCATAAGATGAACAGTTCGGAAGCAGGAAAAGAAACCCAGGTCTCGGCATCGGGAACCCTTCCTCCTGCGTCCTCTTAGTGACACTGCACTGCTTCTGCCTCTTCTCCAGGATTCGCCAAGCCTTGCCCAGTGAAGCCGTAACTTCACTGGGATCTAGAGAGTTCTGGGTTCCCAGGTCTGAGGACTGGATTTGATTGAGCCCAACTGTTGGAGGGAGGCTGGGACATCCGCTTACAACAGCCCAAGTTGGGGGTGCAGGGAGAAGAGCAGAGTCCAGGCTATGGGGAGAAACACCAGCCCTGGGACCAGCTGCAGCTTCCTCTGCTTCCTGTGACTTTGACCAAGTATCTGACCCCCAACCACTCACCTAAGAGTCTGATCATAGATGAGACATGTGACAAGGTACATCCTGCCCAGGCCAGGTCACTGTGGCCTTGGGGACTCAGTGTCAAATGGGTATAGGGTATGTCCTGAATTCAAATATCTTCCGTCCTCTCACTGGCCATGATTTAGACATCCCAAGACTTGGTTTCCACATTTGTAAAACAGGGTTAATAAACACACTGTCATCCTAATCTTCTCCCGAGATTACATGAAAAATTATGCTTCGGGATATCCAGAGATCGTGCATGTAGCATGCCATGTCAGTAATGCTACATGGAAGGAGCCAAAAATCACTGAAATCAAATATTACAGGGGAGTGGGGGAGGGTATGGTTCCCCACTAAAGTCCAAACCAAGAGCTCCACATAAATATTTTTCTGTCTCTGTCTTAGAAAAATCACCCCTCCGGTAAGAAGCTGCTAGAACCTTTGGTAAGCAACATCAAATTGAGAACATTTCACATGCAACGACTTGTGGCATTGGCCTGTTTCTTTTCTCAGTAAACAAGTCCTGATTAGCCATGTCTGACGGGCCCCCCTGAGTGTGAGGCAGGAGGTTGGGGAAATGCCCAGGCCTCCTCCCATTGGCCCTCCCAGCTAAAAGTTCAAATGACAGCCTCAGATCCCGGAGCGGCTGGCCTTCATCCACCCAGAAACACTGGAAATGGATCTGCTGGAGAGTTAGCCAACAAGCATTTCTTGGAATCGTAAATGTCTGAGGGCTGCTGCAATACTTCAGATTATCTTGTTTTCTTTATCCATGGAAGCCAAGGTTTTAATGCAGCATCTGTGTGAGTATCTTTTGATAATAAGAACCAAATGTTGTTGTAGAAATGACTGGAAATTACACCGAGCATCAGAATGTGGGGTTTTAGATTCCCTCGGAAGGCCTGCTGAGAAACAAACACACAAGACATCTTTCCTACAAATCACCTAGGGATGTTGCAACCCAGAGGGCTCCTGCTGCTTTCTCTCCAGGCATGGGTGGGCTGGGATTGTGCAGCCTCTTCGGAGGCTTCCACTGCCTGGTGTAGATATCTCACACAGCTCCCATCTGATCTCCGGCCTTCTCCTCTAAGCTCCTTCCTTGGCCACATCTAGAAAATTCTACCAAGACACGTCAAAACCAAACCCGTCATTTGCCTCCAACCTGGCTTGCTCTTCTATCTCTAGATGCCACACTGATGAAAGCCAGCCCTGGTCCTACAAGAGAAGCCTGGAAATCATCCCTGACCCCTCCCCATGCTGCCTCTACTGGCCGGTGGCCTGTCTCACTATGACGTCATTCCCTCTTATCCACACATTTGGTCCAGTCCTGGCATCCAGCCTCCCTTCAGACACCGAATCTTTGCAGGAGCCCTCTCTGTCAGACTCCAATAGTGCCTTTCCTTTTCAAGCCCACCTCCAGCCAAAATGATCTTTCGGGGGAATGGGGAGAGCCAAAAGATCCTATTCAGCCATAACCAAAACTGAAGGTGGGCCTGAAGAGACAGATAGTTCAGTCAGTTAAGCGCTCAATGTGCAAGCATGAGCAACTGAGTCTGATCTCTAGTACACAGGTAAAAAGCCCAGCACCGTGCTATACACTTGTAATCCCAGTGTCAGGAAAGGCAGAAGTCCTGGGGCTCACTGGCTTACCAGATTGGATGGACTGGTAAAGTATCCCAGTGAGAAACCTTTCGAAAAAGAAGCGATGAGATAGCTTAGTCAGTAGAGCAGCTGCTGTGCAGTCTCAAAGCTCCATGTCCGATGGCGTGCATCTGTAATTCCAGTCCCAGCAGAGCAGGGACAGACAGGCAGATCCCTGAAGCTCACTGGGCAGTCTACTTAGCCAATTCATGAGTTCTAGGCTCAGGGAAAGACCCTGTCTCAAACACCAGGGTGAGGAAGGGCAGAGAAAGACAGCGTGTACTGGCTTCCGGCCTCCATGCACATCAGCACACACATACACTATAGACAAAACATACGCAATTAATTTTTTAAAATGATTACTGAGGACCCATAGCTAAAGTTGACCTCAGTCCTCCACACGTGCATCTGTATACACATGGTAAAACAAAACCTGAAAGCCTGAATTGGGGTCTGGCTCCCTCCGTATTCTCAAGATGAACTAACTCCACCTTCGAGGCAAAATTGTAAACAACATCAATATAAACTCATATTTAGGATCCACCAAGGAAGACCTTTCAGAAACCTCCCTGATTGCTTGATGCTTGGTACAAGCTGAACCTACCCCTCCTGCTTATTCACCGTGTCCAGCCCAGTGGGACCTGTGGTCTGGTGGAGGGATTTAGTATTATACAGAGCAGGTCCTGGGGCAGGGGGATAGTTCTGATGCAGTCCTATCTAGTGGACCTCTGTCCCGAGGTATGACACGCCACTGCTGTCTTGGGAGCAAAGCAATTGTGATTACCAGCAAGAGGCCCTCCCGGGATTGGGCCTATTCACGATCCCTCACAGTAGAGGTGTGTGGTGAGGCTCACTCAAGATTCCAGTCACTCCCTCCCTCCACCCCCACCCCAGAACCCTCATGTGCACACCATCTTGAGGTACTAGGATCCAAATGAGGTAGAAGATTGACTGAGGTGGGGATCTCCAGTACTGTAGCTTTTGTGAGTCATCACCTATGTTGGGGTCACCTGGGCTGGGGTACACTTTTGTGGTAAGGCAGAAGCTTTTCAGTCACCCACAGCCCTGTGAGTAACCTCTCACCCATTAGTCTCTCTCACCAAAAGAAGTCATGAAGCATCCCGCTACTGAGGGGCCCTGATCTGGGATGATTGAACGTAAAGTTGGCAAAGGGAGGGTCCTAAAGGGTCAGAGCCCACCACAGGAGATGCTGAAGGCAGGCCAAAGGCTCAGTCAGTCCCTGTGGACCGGCAAAGCATTAGTGGACGGCAGTGGTGGGCTACTGAGAAAAGAAGGCTAAAGCTGCAAGCGCCCCTTGATCTTTTCACATCTTCACACGGGCTGTGCCTTGAAGACTCTACAGCAGCGGTTCTCAACCTTCCTAACGCTGAGACCCTTTAATACAGCTCCTCATGCTGTGTGACCCCCCAACCATACAATTATTTCCATTGCTATTTCATAACTGTAATTTTGCTGCTGTTGTGAATCGTAATGGAAATGTCTGTGTTTCCTGATGGTCTTAGGTCATGCCTGTGAAAGGATTGGACCCACAGATTGAGAAACATTGCTTTATGTGGAGACTTACATAGGCCCGCCATCCCTCACTTGATTAGCGCCTTGAACCTGGGCCAGCATCTCTGTGGTCCAGGTATGCCTGTCTACTGCCACCTCTGGGGCTTCTAATTAATAACAGATCTGAGTGCATTTGTTTGCTTTGCTTTTAGAAGGCAGCCAGGAAATAAACATGTTAGGTAAATGAATTTCTTCTTTTTTCTTCCCTGCTGGGCTGTCCTGACACCACCCCAAATCAGAAAGCTCAGTGGGGTTAACGTGCCACACTCCCGCGGGAAATAACTTTTAGGTATGTTACCTTTTTCTCCTGCTTGTGACACACCCGAATGCAACTCAGAAGCTCAGTTGGGTTGCTTTAGCCCACAGACTCTCCAGCAGAAAGGAAATCAAAGTTCCTTCTGTAGGGCCCTTCTTTGTCCTGAGACCTTTAGCTTGGTTCCTCTATGTATTGCAACCACCACTTGAGAGTGCCACGTCAGAAGGCTCCTAGCTTCAGATGAGAACTCTGAGCTTTAGCAACTAAGTCACACAGGCAGTGAGGACTGGAACTCAGGCATCTCGCTCCTGAAAGCATGCTTGGTCATTTTTCTGCCGCCCTGTTGCAGGACAAGCTCCATCCCTGCACCTTTGCCTTCTATGTTCTCTTTCTCCAGGTAAGGCCACAAACAACGGGACACATGTTCTAAGGGAACCACATAGCACATAGCTTTGAACAAAGCTCTCAGTAGAGGTTTGCCACTCAGTAGAGCATGTGGGTCCCCCTCTTAATCAACACCCAGTAACCCTTACCTCACCAAGCTCTCTCTCTGTACTGTGAGCCCCTCTTAGATTATGGCATCAAAAGCCCCTGAGAGGCATCTATTCAATCACTTAGCATCATCCATGAACCCATCGTTCTGAGTGGAAGTCGTCCACACCGCCCACATTTCCGAATTCACCATCAATCACTCTGTGGTTTTCCTGGGGATTGGCCCGCCCAGCTCTGGACAGAACAGGGTCACCGAACTGGCAGTGGAGTGGCGTTTGCACAGAGGAGGCATCCTAAGAGGGGCCGACAGCCAGCCACCCCAGCCACAGCATAGCCTCTTCCACAGGGCGCCGAGTAATTGGTTCTGTATGGTGTTTGTTATGGCTTATGTCAAGAAATCAGAAAAGAAGCCGCTGGGGAAGGAAGGCTTTTGTCAGACACCACATGGCGGAGTCCCTGCTGCCGCTCTGCTAACCTGGACCCAATTAGGGGTTTGTGGGACTCAGGCCCTTCAGCTTGTTTTGAAGCTCTTTGAATTCTGCTTCCTCCTCTGAGCTCTGCTTCCTTTTCAAAATGCAGATTTGCAAAAGCTTTGGAGGTGTGGTTGAGCAGGCTCCTGCAGTCCGGCCAGAGCTGGAAAAGTGCTCACTGTCTCTCGCCCCTCTGTACCCGGCAGTGCCCAGAACCAGGCTGCGGGGCTGATACGCATGCGCCGGCTCCTGCCAGCTGTTGCTGATCACCTTGATTCATGAGGGAGCTGGATGGAAACTCCGGGAAAGATGCTGTTTTCTTCCAAGCCCTGGGCACCATTTTGCCGTCTACAAAAATGCCCTTTGCTATATTTAGGCCACACTCACAGGCCCTGCTCCTGTGAGAATGTTTCTCGGGCTGTTTTTTTCATTTAATTTTTTTTCCCTGCCACCTGGAGAAATCGTCAAGCATTTGAACCCCCCCTTCTCCTCTCCCTCCCCCAAATTCACTCTTCCTACAGCTCGCTAATTAAAACAAACCCCTGGCCAAATTACAACCTTCAAACGGAATTCAGGCATCAGTGGAAAGTACTGGCATGTGTTTTCCCCACCCCCGATGACTCCCTGCTGGTGTTTATGAGGTACCTGCCCCGTGCCAGGCCCTGCTCTGTGCTGTACACAGGTTTGTGCACTTCAGCTCCTGTCTACTGTGAGTTGTGAGAATCATGAGTTACCATTGCACTAGGCTAGAGACAAGAAGGCTAGGGAGGTCCAGCGGCTGGCCCCACCCCCATAGCCTCAGGAGACCGAGGCAAGGACTGATTCAGCTATTCTTGAGTCTGTCCTGGAGTTTGTGTGATGTGACACTTTTCCTGGAGAAATATGAATGGGCATTTACTTACCCTGGGTAAGGAACAGAGGTCAGACCAAGGTATGGATAACACCAAAGTCCATCAGTGAGTCATATTTGCGTTACGTACAGGGGTATGGATGAGGGGTTACTTACAGGATCAGAAATGTCTCAAAAGCAGCTATATCAAGAAAGCCCTCCTCAGCATGGGTGACAGCTTATGAAAGCTGGAAGCCTGGGGCTCACTGCATAAACTGCAGGAGGCCCAATGTGTTGGTGAGTGTACCTTCCAGGTAGTTCAGCTGGTCTCAGCCTCTTCCAGGTAGCTTGACTGATCTGTCTTCTCCAGGCAGTTCAGAGTATCTGAGAGCTCCCTTCAGCCATTCTTACTGTCCACAGGGAGGGAGATACCTAGTGAATCTGCTCAGTTTTAGGAACTTCCTGAAGCCTTTGTATTGCTTACTTCCTGAGCTTAAGGAGCCTATCTACAAGATGCAGTTGTTTGACCTCCCCTGAGAACACCTGTGTCTTAAGGAGCTTCCCTGTAGGACAGTTAGCCCTCTCTTTTAACATCCTGTGATTTAACCCAAGGATGGAATGTTTTCTTCTTAAAATATCCTGTGTCTTTATGAATTTCCCTCCAAGATGGAATATTTTATCTCTAAGAAATTGCTACACAACTTGACACTAAGCCTCTCTCCTATGTGACACACAGTGCTGGGACAGGCAGGCTAGGCACACTGACTTCTGAGAGTCCAGATTTTATTTGCATACAGAATCCCATGGAAATCTGGAAGTGCGCTCTGAGGAAGGGCTCTGACTTGTAAGGGGTTCATGGAGCCTCCCTCCTAGTGCAGGGATTCTCCAACCTCAGCCCCACTCTTAGAAATCTGTTCTTTGCCTGTAGTCCTCCGTCAACATGAGGGTGACATTGAAGTTTTACTGTTCCTGAGACCCTAGCACCACAGATGTGAAACAAAAAAGCTCCCTCAATCAGCCCTGCCTCAGAGATTAGCTCTCTGCTGTGTGTGGCCCTTGGCTGAGATACCTGGTCTGGTCAGCTCACAAACCATTATCCACACTGTTGTTTGGGCTTAAGTCTGTCTAAGAGAGCAGCTAACAGTTTTCTTGCTGTGTGACTTCTGACCTCCTTCCAGGAGGGCCAGCCGAGACAGTAAGGCTACATTCTCCTGAAAATGCCACTCCAGAAAATTCAGAACAACTGTGACACCCAGCAGTGACACAGGCCACATGCCACATTCTGATATTACCTCCACCTAACAGAGGAAGACACTAAGGCTTTCACATTTTGTTTAGTTTGTTTACAAGGGGGTTTGTTGTAGCCCAGGCTATCCTCAAGACTGCTTTGTAGTCGAGGATGACCTCGAGTTTCTTATCCTCCTGCTTCTACCTCCCCAGTGCCGGGATTATAGGTGTGCATGACCACACCCAGTTTAGTGGTGATAGAGGTCTAATTCAGGGTTTCAAGCTTGCTAGGCAAATAAATACTCTACCAACTGAGCTATATCCTCAGCCCCCACCCCCCAAAGCTGTCATTTGTAAAGATATTTGCAAACTTTGGGGCCAGGTTCTTTCAAGAAACAAGCCCTACTTCATCACTCCCCACAAGTCTAACCTCAAGTGTGGACAACGTCTTTAAAGCCCCGTAATGATGGTCCTGCCTGCTAGTCCAGCCTTAGCCCCTCTAGAACCAACTCTACCCCAGAGAGCCTTTCACAGACTGTCACCTGATTGCCCACACCCATCAGTCTACCTGGCAAATGGCTCTTCTTCCTCTCTCCCTAGCAGTGACTTCTTTTCTCCAGCTTCTGAATTAACCCGTGCTGACTACAGTATGTGCCTCTCAGGGAACACCTCTGTCCTCTGTCCACCTCCTGTGGTTGACAGCAGCACCTGAAAGGAAATGTGGTGTGCTGGATGTCAACCTGACACAAGCTACACTTGTTTGAGAAGAGGGAACCCAACTAAGAAAATGCCTCCATAAGATCCCACTATAGACAAGCTAGTAGGGTATTTTTTTGATTAGTGATTGATGGGGGTGGTGCCATACCTGGGCTGGTAGGCCTGGGGTCTATATGAAAGCAGGCTGAGCAAGCCATGGGGAGCAAGCCAGTAAGCAGCACCACTCCATGGTCTCCGCATCAGCTCCTGCCTCTGAGTTGCTGCCCTGTTTGAGTTCCTGTCCTGATTTCCTTTGATGATTAAACAGAGATACGGAAGTGTAAGTCAAATAAACCCTTTCCTTCCCAACTTGCTTTTGGTCATGGTGTTTTATCAAAGCAATAAAAACCATAGGAGAGGCGGTGTTAATGTCTGTGCCTTCAAATCTTTGCCCATAGTGACTACTGACTTTGTAGAGGACCCAGTGCCCAGCCCTACCTGAGCCACTCCCCCCTCAGACCTCTGCCTGCCTTTGGTACCCATGCCACCCCAGTTAGTCTTCTCCCTGGTAATTCAAACCTTCACCTTAGAATCCTAGTGTCTTTCTCCTCTGGTGATGGCTAAATTCTGCATGATTTCTTCCAGTGTGCTCTTTCCTCATGGTTCTGTGCCCAGACTTTGCTGGTGTCCTGGGCGTGGACAAAAATATGCTGTGGTTTGGGCATCCGTGCCCTCAAAGGGAGGGCTGAAGGTTCAGTGCCCAGAGTGGATTCGAGCACTGATGGATGGGGTGGTCTGTCGTGATGGATCTGACTTCTAACATGAGTTAATCCATCAAAGGATTAATAACTGAGCAGACTAGAGCCGGCTAGTAGAGACTGAAGAAGGAGGGGCCTGACAGGAAGAACGGGGATGACTGGTGGGGTCTTTGAAGGGTTGGTTCCTATCTTTGCAACCTTCTTCTGTGTTTTTTTCTAATTACTTGTTGCTATGAGGCAAGCACCCTCCCCTGCCCCATGATCCTGCTGCCAAGGTATTCAGCTTCGTCTCAGGCTCACAGAGAGGGATCCAGCCAAGCTTACTTACATCAAGACTTACGAAACCCTGAACAGAAAATCTTTTTTTTTCCTTTAATTTTTTTTTTCAAAAAAGAAGGTTTACTTATTTTATTTTTACATGTATGGCTGTTTTACCTGTCTGTCATCTGTGCCTCATGTGTGCGGCTGTGTCCTCAGATCCTTGGAGCAGGCAGCTGTGTTGTCATGTGGATGCTGGGAAGCGAACCCGGTCCTCTGCAAGAGCAGCAAGTGTCCCTAACCACTGAGCCACCTGTCCAGTCCTCCTCCTAAGTTTGTACCAGGTGCTTTGTAACAGCGATAAAATGGCAGTGGGCACAAAGCATGAGGACACACGTGTGTTCATGTCCACTCCTCATTCCCGAAAACCTTGAGGTTAGGAGACATTTTTGTTTTGTTTGTTTGTTTTTCAAACAGGATGTCTTTGTGTTCTGGAACTTGCTTTATAGACCAAGCTGGCCAAAACCTGAGAGAACCACCTGCCTCTGCCTCCGGAGTGCTGTGAATCAAAGGTGTACACCACCACTACCTGGCAACCTTGGAGCTACAAAGCATCTAAGAGCCATCCGGGCTATGAGGCAGGGTGGGAGGATCCTAAGTACAGAGAATCCAAGTATTCACTCTGCCTTGTGTGACTCTGGTCAGAAGGAATGATGCTTGAATTTCACGGGCAGTTTCCCAATTATCATGCATGGTTCTGTCTTAGAACCTAGGACTGTGATTATGTAGTAATCTCTGACTGTGTTCAGGCTCCCGAAGTCATAAAAGGATAAGACCTTGTGGCCATGCCGCTGTATGTGCTGGATTTACAGATCCCAGACATGCTTGGCTGGCGGCTCCTCCTGTTGGGTGGTCAGTCAGCCTTTGCAGTGAAGGAGGGTTGCATGGAGAGAAAGACATGAATATACTGGGAAACTGTTCAGGAGGCTCAGTTACCTAGGTCATGAATGGCCAGGGATGGAACCTAGGGGAGAAGAAGCAACGCTTCTTGCTTTGCTCTAGCAGCTGGCCAGCTGGTGATGTCCGTCACAGAAGTCAGCCAGCTATGGTGTGAGAACACACGTAAGAATTAGCAGTGGCTGCTATACCAACAGACCACAGTCTAGGGAACTTAGACTTGAGAACTTCAGAATTGAGTTTTCTTACTGTGGGGAGATGGGAAGTTCTGAGGGAAGGTGCAAGGAGCTGACGAAGCCTAGTGAATGTGTATCATTGATGTGAGCACGGCCACATTCACATCCTAATGCCTCAGGTCCACGACATGCCAAACCCTTCCCTGGGTTAAGCTCAGGGAAACTGTCAATGCCTTCTATTGGTCTGAGTACATGGCATCTGTGACGGACAGATGCTCCCTCCTTCCTCCTGGGGATGTCTGTAGCTTGAGACTGGGACCTCCAACACAGAGTAGCTAAACCTGTTGCTTTATGCAGTTGTACGCAACAAACCTGCCTCTTCCATTGAGACAACAGATGAGACAACAGATAAAATAAGTGTGCTGCGTTTCTGGGCTGCAGTTGGTGCCCTCCATTAGAGCAAGCAGAGCCCACCCTGTCTGCCCAGTCTCAGATTTTCTGTATGAGTGCCTACCTTTTCTTCATTGCTCGTTGCCCAGTCAAGTTTCCAGCACCAAGTAGTGTAGGAGGAGGCATCTTGTATTTCTAGAAAACATTAAAGTCAAGATGTCTCCAGGGCTGGTTTCTTCTGAGTCCTTTTTTTCTTGGCTATTTACAGACAGCCATCTTCTCCCCGTATCCTTGGATGATTGTCGCTTTGTGTGTTTGTATACTCCCTGTCCTTGTAATGACAGCATCAAAATGGATTAGGACACGTCACAATGACCACATTAAAGATTCTAGGGCTTTGGATTTGGGTGGTGAGGGTATGATTCAGCCATTATAACGCACCCACCCACACCCAGTTTAAAATAGGCTGAATTCGGAGAAACGGCAAGCAATGTAAGAAGCGATGTTGGGGTGTGTATCTATTTGGAGGGAGGAGAGCTCGGCTGGGGGTGTGAATCCAGGTGCGAGGAGTTAAGGACAGTGGCAGTGATCAAGGAACAACTGAATCAACACAAAGGAGAGGGGGGAGAACACAGGACCAACGTCTAGGACCCACAGTGGGGAGAACAGATGGGAGCTGTGGCCATTGAATCAAAAGACCTGGGGATAGGGAAAGTCCTAGAAAAGTCTCAAGGGAAGGGTAATGTAAGGCAGCTGTTCTCAGGTTTTCAACCTGTGAGTCACGATGCCTTTGCCAAACCTCTATCTTCAAAAATATTTACAATTCATAACAGAAGCAAAATTACAGTTATAAGAAGCAATGAAATAATTTTATGGTTGAAGATCATCACAACATGAAGAACTGTACTAAAGGATCGCAGCGTTAGGAAAGTTGAGAACCACCGTTTTAAGGAGAGGTCTCCATGGATCTAATTTCTCAGTATTATGAGCGCGCGCGCACACACACACACACACACAGTATATGCTGGAGCTTCTTCATACCTGGTTCTCATTCAGCTCTGTGCCTTCTACAGGACAGGACACAGTTAGGAGCAGCAGCTGAGTTTCATCACCTCAGGGCCATGGTTTGGAAATATAATGAAAATACAAACGAATAGAATGAAGATACAAAAATAACTGCATCCACCTAGCAGGTATAGTTTTCTATGTTCACGAATCCAGCCCGCTGTCTGGGGAGGGCAAACCAATACGTCTTTGATCTTAAGATGTTTATGACTTCTCCAGGAGATTCTGAAGTTAAACAACACATCCAAATGGATAGTCTACTTGGAAGAGAGAGAGAGAGAGACAGAGAGAGAGAGCACTCCACCCAGCCTGTGCTTATAAGCCATAAGCTTGTTCGGCGTCCCAGCATCCATTGGTTGAAGGAATGATGCCTTCCAGATGCTTCCAGATGCTTCCAATCTTCTCCAGCCAGGAGTCTGGCTGGCCAACTGGGCCCCCACCCTCAGTCTGGCTGCCCACAGCCAGATGGACTTTCCCAGCCCAGCATCTGACACACCCACTATAGCTAGGCCTGTGGCCTTGCCTCTTCTAGTAGACAGGGCCAAGCAGGTTCCTCTGCAGACCCTTCAGCTCTAAGATTCACTTCGTTGGGCCTCATTGGCTTACCAGGGCCTCAGCATGAAGGTCAACTATGTGAAGATTTCTGCTTTTCATTTGGTTTGGTGACTCTGAGCCACCCTCCCAGGCCTGTGTATGCAGCCCCTCTTCTGTCAGCACGGCTAGTGTTGTGGGTTTCCTAATGCCCAGATGAGTCTGCTCCTGGGGATAGGACCTCCAAACTGCTGAGCCATACCTGTGACTACTCCACCTTTGGCATTTGGCATATACTGACTTGGATGGACAAATAGCTTCTTAGAGCAGTGGTTCTCAACCTCCCCAATGTTGCAACCTTTTAGTACCGTTCCTCATGTTGTGGTGACTCTCAACCATAAAATTATTTTCATTGCTACTCGTAGTAACTTCGCTACTGTTATAAATTGTTATGTAAATATTTTTAGAGAGAAAAGTTTGCCAAAGGGGCCGTGACCCACAAGTTGAGAACCGCTGTTATGTCTTTCTTATATTCTGATATTTCAGTAAACTAGACCCCAATATTGGAAGTCATTTTTTAACTTTTTTCATGCACATGTGTAGTATACATGTTTGCATGTATGTGGCCATGCTTGTATGTGGATGTGCATTTACACAGATGCACGTGCACACATATGTGCACAGGGAAAGCTGAAGTTGATGTCTTCCATGTTATTCGTTGAGGCAGGGTCTCTCACTTGAACCACAAGCTCACCAATTTGGGTGGTGTAACTAGCCAGCTTACCCCAGGGATGCCTGCCTCCCACACCTTGGGTTGCAGGTGGCCTACCATGTTGGCCTAGTTGTCACTTGGGCTCTGGGGATTTGAACTAGAGTCCTTATGTTTGTGTGGCAAGCACTTTATCCATTGAGCCATCTCAACAACCCTCTTTTTAACTTCCTATTTTGAAGAAATTAAAAATTGACAGAAATGCGTAGAGACTGTTTGGGGCAGATAGACAGATGTACTACCCTCATGCATCCCAGCAAGTGTAACTGAAAACCCTGGACAGAGAGAGATTGACAGACAGGTTGGGGCCAACTAAGGGTATTCAAGATCTAAGGAGCCCAGGAAATTGCCATCCAGAATCACTAATAGGACAGAGCTAGGACTCTGCAGCCTACCAAGACAGAATAATGACATGCTTTCATTGAGCACAGCAGTCAGGGGTGGGGGAGACACCATGGGTGGGACGGGACTACCATATACACACCAAACCCTATGAAGTGTCCAGACACCCTGCCAGTTGGCATTGCAGACGGCAGGACAGAGAGCAAGACCTTCATTCCTGCCAGGGGGAACAAGTCCCTTTGCATAGTGTCAGAGAGATCTCTCGCCTAGAATAGCAAGATGCCTTTCTCGTTCCTACAGGGATTCAAGACTTTTGTCATGTTCCCTGATGACAGAGCTGCCCCTCCACCAGCTTCATGGCTCCGGGCAAATATTGGTGGTTGAGGCTGGTGGAGAGTAGGAACTGTCACTTCCACTCAGCAGTGACAAGAGCAGAGCTCTCCTACCCTAGGATATCAGAGAAGGCTGAACAGGAAAGCTAGTCTTCTCCCCTCCCCCTGCCAGAGCTGCACAAGAAACAGCCAGCTGTGGAGGGGCACTTAAATAAAATCCAGAGTCTCATATGAAATGTGAAACTGTTCAGGTTTCAACGGAAAAATCACTCATCATCATACCAACTGCCAGAAAGATCGCAATCGGAGTGAAAAATGACAAGAAATAGATATAGTCACGGGGCGGCAGGAATGGTGGGTTATCAGGCCAAGATCTGGAGGCCTCAATGATAAAAGCGTTCAGAAGGTAATTAAGTTTGAAAAAGAAAGGAAAAACAGAGCCCCGACAAGTCATTGTAAGTCACAAGAGGAAACAGATTCTATAAACAGAAATATAGAAAAAAATAGAAACTGTCCAAAAAGAACAATAGAAGAAAGCCTTAAAGGAGACCAGCAGAACTCTGGGGACAGTTGTTGCATGGAATTCTGTACGAAGAAAAGGGTGTAGAGATGACATCATTTGAGACTCCCCAAACACACATACCTCTGAGAAGCTTAGTTAACCCTCAAATTTGAACAAGCTTGACACCACCAAGACACAGCACCACAGTCACCCAAACCATAGACAAAGGGAGATACCAACAGCAGCATATGCTTCTTCCTGTGGGGAAGCCATAAGTTACTGCAGGTTCTCGTCCGAGCCTGTGGTCAGAAGGCAGGGTCTTGACATTCTAGACAACTGAGGGAGAAAAGTCAGAATGTATCCCAGTGAAAGTATTTATTAAGAACAAAAGGACAGAGAACGGGAGAGGCAGCTCAGTGGTTAAGCACACGTACTGCTCTGGCAGGGTCAGGATTCCACTCCTGGCATCCATATCTGACAGCTCACAACGATCTCCAGCCCAAGTAACCTGACACCTCCAGCTCCACTGTACACACACACACACACAGACACACAGACACACAGACACACAGACACACACACACACACACACAAACCCCACAACACACACACACACACACACACACACACACACAGAGGCATGCATGCACCGGGCACAGCTACAAATAAATAAAAGATTACCTGAGACATGAATGGTAAACAATACGCTCTTTTCAAAAAGAAAAGAAGGGGCTGAAGAGATGGCTTAATGGTTAGGAGCACTGCCTGCTTTCCCAGAGGTCCCCAGTTCAATTCCAGCACCCAGATGGTAGCTAATTATTGCCTGGAAAGCCAGTTTCAAGGAATCCAACAGCATTTCTTACCTCCTTGGGCTCCTCTATACACATGGTACACAGAGGTACACTCAGGCATAAGCACACATGCACATGCACATACACACATATCCACACACATAAAATAAAGGAAATAGATATTAAGAGAAAGGAGGAAAGGAGACTGGCGTGTTGACAGATGCAAAGACAGGGAAAGCTCTGGAGTTTGAGGCTAACTGCATAGTCAGTGTCAGACCAGTCAACGCTATATTGTGAGACCCTGTCTTGGATGAGGGGAAAAAAAGAAGGAAGGAAGGAAGGAAGGAAGGAAGGAAGGAAGGAAGGAAGAAGGAAGGAAGGAAGGGAAGGAAGATAAAATGAGAACTCCTAGAATATGAGGAAGGTAGCTAAACATCGGGATGTTTTAAAAACATTTAAAAACGTTTATGTGCATGGCTGTTTCCTGCATTGTGTGCCTGTGTAACACGTGTGCCTGGTATGTATGGAGACCAGAAGAGGGGTCAGATGCTCTGAGACTGGAGTCACAAAGGTGAGCTCACATGTGGGTGCTGGGAGCTGAACCCAGGACCTCTGGAAGAGCAGCCAGTACTCTTAACCACTGAGTCACCTCTCTAGCCCCAATAAATACTATTTTAAAATACCGATGTGGCTCTAAGTATATGTGAAGAAAATACTTTAAATAATTATAAAAATAACTCTAGCTTCATAGGAGGCTGAAGCAGGAGGATAGAAAATCCAAAGCCTGTTTAGGCTACAAAGCAAGAAAACGAAACAAACAGAAAATTTATGATAGAGAAATTCAAAGAAAAATCTTTTTGTTGCTGTGGGTCAGTTTGTTTGTTTCTTTGTTTTTGGTTTTCCAAGACAGGGTTTCTCTGTGTAGCCCTGGCTGTCCTGTAACTCCCTCTATAGACCAGGCTGGCCTCAAACTCACAGAGATCCTCCTGCCTCTGCCTCCCAAGTGTTGGGATTAAAGATGTGCGCCACCACTGCAATCACCACTGCCACCCGGCTAAAAGGAAATTCTAAAAAGAAACAAGTAGAGGACAAACATCAGAGAAGACGACAATGGCAGGCACAAGCTCTGCTGCATCACTAATGACATCACTAAGGACACCAGGCACGAATGTCTCCTGGAGCAATTACAAGACACAGGTTGGCAGAATGAATGCAGTGCAGGATGTAACTACAAGCCCCTTGTACGGGTCTTCCAACCACTCAGGCAGCTTGACAGCTCAAGGATGGAAGATCTATGCAAATATTAACCAGAAGAAAGCAAGTTGCCGTGTGAATATCAGGCAAAGTAGGGCTTTGGAGCAGAAATAAGTTCCGGAGACAGATAAACAATGTATGAGGGTACAGGGCCAGCCTACCAAGGCACAGCAATTCTAAATGTTTGTATCCAAAAGCAAAACTGTAAAATTATTTACAACTGAAAATGAAATGCATAACTCTGCCCATGTATTTGGATCCTTCAGTAACTTCTAGAATGAGATAATAGCAGTGTTAGATGCTCGACCCAGTGAATGGCTCCATTGGAGGTGTGGCCTTGTTGGAGTAGGTGTGGCCTTGTTGGAGGAATTGTGTCATTGTGTGGATATGGCCTTTAAGACCCTCATCCTAGCTGCCTGGAAGCCAGTCTTCTGCTAGCATCTAGCAGATGAAGATGTAGAACTCTCAGCTTCTCCTGCACCATGCCAGCCTGGACACTGCCATGCTCCCACCTTGATGATAATGGACTGAACCTCTGAATCTGTGAGCCAGCCCCAGTGAAATGTTGTCCTTCTAAGAGTTGCCTTAGTCATGGAGTCTGTTGACATGTAGTAAAACCCTAACTAAGACAAACAGTAAGGATATAGAAGAAGTATCATCACCCAAAAGGAGTTTCTAGTCAATGCCTTTCATCTCTCCACAGGAGCCCTGGGATTATAGACATATGCACTGCCATGCCTGGCTTTATGTGGGATGTAGGAGTTCACGCACGTTTTCACTTTTGCACGGCAAGTACTTTAGTTACTGAGCTACTCCCCCCCCCCCAAGCCTCGACACTTTAATTCTCCATGGCTCCAAACTGGAAGGGTACCAACTGTCCTCCAAAAACCAGGGAAGTGTTCCAGGTCAAGTATGAAGCCCACCTTCCAGCAGGTGACGAATGTCCTTTCATTCCTAGCTTGCCGCAACATTTGGTATGCCAAGCGCCTTTCCCCACTGATACATTGAAATGGCTGCATGATTTGTGTCAGTGTGGTGATTCCCACTGATTGGTGTTCAGAAGTTAAACTGATCTAGAAGTTTGATAAGGAGGCCCACTCAGTCATGATGTATCAAACTTTTTAGATACTGCCCTATTTGGTTTGAAGTTTGGCATTAACAGATTTTTGTGTCAGGAGAGTTATTGAATCGCATTTTTCTTTTCTCGTTTGGTTTTGGTTAGGAGGGGAGTGCTGCCTTTACGTAATTAGTAAGGATTCCTTTTCCTCTAAGTTCTGAAAGAGTTTGTGTAAAATGAACTAGATCTTTTTCTCTCCTGGAACGTCTGGTGGAATTCACTTAATCATCACTGAGTCTTCCTCTTGCCTCTGCTCTCTTCCTAAGGCAATCGTAGTGTATGTGGAATGCGGGGGCGAGTACCTTAAATCTGACTTGTTTCCCTGCTGCACATAAGCAGGTGAATGAATGGCTAACAGTGTGGATTGGGCTGTGGCTGAAACAGCAGGCCCACTCAGCCCTCTCAAAAGCCATGATTCCAGCCGGGCGGTGGTGGCGCACGCCTTTAATCCCAGCACTTGGGAGGCAGAGGCAGGCGGATTTCTGAGTTCGAGGCCAGCCTGGTCTACAGAGTGAGTGCCAGGACAGCCAGGGCTATACAGAGAAACCCTGTCTCGAAAAAAACCAAAAAAAAAAAAGCCATGATCCCTGCCACAGCCCTTTGTTATGCCATTCCTCCCAGCCCCCCACCCCAGGGACAAGCCTGATTCCACATTGACTAGCAAAAGGAGAAGGTGACAGGGGACAGGGTCCTTTATGAGCCCAAAACAGAGACAAGCTGGACTAAACTCTGCAGACTATTCCCATTCTACCTGTATGGAGCTACTTGCTTTAAGGTCAGTTGACTGTAAAGACCATCAGGTGACAGAGTGGTGTAGCGGACACTGGCACACACCTGTGGTGTCAGCTGCTTGGAAATCAAGGTAATAGAATTGCTTGAACCTACAAGCTCAAGACCAGCCAGGGAAAGCTCGTGAGGCCCTGTTTCAAACACAGAGACACCTACCTATTGATGTCTTACCAATCTTGGAGCTGATGGTATAGCTCAGAGGCAGAGCACCCGCCTAGTATGCAGTGTCCTGGGCGCCATTCCCAGCCTCACGCTGGCAGCCACCAATTTTAGGAGTATAGACAATACCCCTCCCATGTGTCGCAGGTGACAATTGATGAAGTTGGTTACACTTGTGCAGACCACAGATAGCTTCCTAACCTTCCGTTCCTTTTTCCAGGCTGCCACACATAAAAACCCCTTAGCTGAATTCTTGGGGAGGTGACTTTGAGACTTGCTCTCCCTTCTCCAGAGATGGCTACTTCATGAATAAACAGTTTTTTTTTTTTTCCTTGTGAAACTCTTGCTAGTAATTGACATTCTGTGAAGTGGGCAAAAGGGACCCATGTCTCCAACACATTCCACTACCGTCTTTTTGAGTCAGGTTCTCACTAATAGCCCAGGCTATACTGGAACTTACTTTGTAGCCTAAGCTAGCCGTGAATTTGCCTGCCTTAGCCTTACTAGTAGTAGAATTGCTGGCATGTGCTGGCATGCCTAGTGACCCATACTCATGAGGTACGGGCCAATGTCAGATGTCTTTTGCTTGCCACCTCATTCTGTGAAGCAGGATCTCTCAGTGAGCCTACAGCTCACCATTTCTAGTAAACTGGCTGCTTGAAGACAAGAAAATATAGCCTGGAAACCTCCCCGGCCCAAAGTGCCAAAATAAAGGAGTATGGCAGCACATGTCTGTAATCCCAGGAACCAAAGGCCAAGGCCAGCAGATCACTGAGGGAGTTTTAAACCAGCCTGGTCTACACAGGGAGTAGCCCTGCCAGGCCTATATAGCAAGATCTTGTCTCAAAAAGAACAAGACCAGAGTCTGGGCTGTAGCTCACTGGTAGAGTAGTTGCCGGGCATGCACAAACTCCTGGCTCAAACCCCATGTGCCATGTAACACCGGGCTTGGGGTAACCTTTGATCTTAGTACTTGGTAAATGGAAACAAGGGGATCAGAAGTTTGAGGTTAGCCTGAGCTACATGAGACCCTGCTTGCTCGTGGAGACTTACTGCTTTTCCAGACACATGACCAATGAGTGTGGAGACATGAAGGTGGTAAATCCCTCATCGAAGACTTGTTGGTGACTTCAGTGTGTGACAGGCTCATTCCTGGGGAAGACTGATGGATTCTGAGTTCTGTGTGTAACTGTGAACCAATTCTTTCTTGTTCCGCTAAAATAGACCTTGTGTCTTTATGGTCTGTTTCATTTTCCATGCAGCTCTGAACAGTATATTTTGATTTTAGAATGAAGTCATAAGAACTCAGAATAGTCAACAGATGGTCTCTTTCTAGAGTCTGAGTGTGTGTCCGGGGGTGTTTTATTAAGCGATTCTGCTGTGTAGAGGGAGATTAGGCTCAAACGAAGCTCGCCATAAAAAACAAACTCGCTCTCTGGGGAATGTCGTTGTTTTGATTGCAGGGTTCACTCTTGGCTGGGTGATGATAATGATGTCTTTAACATATAGATACTTTTCTGTTTTTCGGTTTGGGCTTTGTCTTAAATCTCTATCATGACTCCAATCTGCCCAAATTTAAACCTTGGAATCTGGCCTCTGGAATTAGCTGTGAGACTATGAGGTGGCACCGACTTCCAATTCGTCTCACCCATTTGTGCACTTTCAGTTCCAGAGTGATTTTGTGCCAACAGTGGACACGTGCTGGGGTGCAGGGTGGGTTTGGAAAGTGCTCGAGACACGCGTACTTTTTACTAATCCTATTGCAGGGTGGGAGCAGAGGGTGGGGAAAAAAGGAGAGAGCATTTTCTAGAACATTGGCTCAAAAGCAATGTACCCAATTGTAGGCTTTCAAATGCTTTGAGTTAAGACTCTTTCTCCCCCAGGGCAGGCCTGGAACTTGCTCATTCCTTCGTTTTTGAGTCCCTAGCTCAGGACTCGGGAGGTGGATTATTTGACTGTTCCTATTATTTGAACATAACCTCTAAGAGATGTGTTACATGAACAAGTCCCTAGAAGCAGCAGCAATGCCTCAGGACAAAGGCTTTCTCTCTCTCTCTCTCTTTCTCCTCTCTCTCTCTCTCCTCTCTCTCTCTCTCTCTCTCTCTCTCTCTCTCCTCTCCCTCCTCTCTTTCTTTCTCTCCCTCCCTCTCCTCTCCCTTCCTTTTCTCCCTCTCTCTCTTCTCCTTTCCTCTCCTTTCCTTCTTTCCTTCCTTTCTCTCCTCCCCTCTCTCTTTCTTTGAGACTACGACTTAAGTAGACCCACGCTGGCCTTGAACTCATGCAGCTGAAGATGAACATAAACTTCTGGTCCTTTTTGCCTCCTCCTCCTGATGCTAGATTACAAACTTCTGCCACCACAGCCTGTTTTTATGCCATGCTAGGGCTTAGGAACTGAATCCAGGCGCTGAGCACGCTGCAGAAGCACTCTGCCGTAGTCACATCCTCAGCCTCGTTTTTTGTTTCATTTCTCTCTTCTTCCTCCAAAATAGAATTTAGAAACTCGATTGAGACATTGCCTTGAGATTAAAGCTGCTGTTTGGGCTGATGGAAGGATTCTGAGAAAGGAGGAGAGAAGCTCAGATGCTGCAGAACTCCTGAGCAGGGGCCCTGCCTACTTGTATTCACCCCAGAAAGAGGTCTACTCACCATAGAGAACAGAGAGGACCACTGGTGGCATCTGTCAGGAACATCTTTCTTTCTTCTAAGGACCATGCCATATGCACCCTCTTTGGAAGGCTTACATGGCCCCCACCGAGTCACCTTATCTGAGTTTCCTTGTCCCCTGTGTCCCCGTTTGATGTAGACTGATCTCACAGCAGTCAGTCCTGTCTTCTTCACAGCCTTGTGTTGCACATTGTGTAGAAGCCAGAGGCAGGTCTCCCTCCTCCTCCTTCCTCCTTCCTCCCCTCTCCTTCTCCTTCTCCTCTCCCTCTCCTTCTCCCTCTCCCTCTCTCTCCTGCTGTCTGGACTCATTTTACACCAGCTGGCCTTGAACTCAGATCCACCGCCTCTGCCTCCTGATGCTGGATAAAGTTGCAGCATGACTTTTAATCTTAGGCGAGATAGGTCTCTGATCGAACCAGAGCTTACTGATTTGGCTCATCTTGCAGGGACCCTGCTTCCAGCTTGTGGGGGCTGGATTGTCAGCCTCTCCCCTTCCTTTCCCTTCTCCTCTCTCTTCTCTGCTCCTGCTAAGTATTTTCGCTGGTGTTCTCTGAGTTCCTGTTCCTGGTCTGCTGTGCCTACCCTATTGTTAGAACCATCCAAAGTTCTTACCTTCGAGCTGTGGGATGATATTTTGGTCCCTTTTCTTCAAAGATTCCAATTCCGATGTCTTACTGCAAAGCTTCCCTCTTATTAGTCTGTGTCCATGTCCTTGCCCACTGATGGCCACATCTGTGTCATTCAGGGTCCATCTCTGGCTGGCTTCTTCCCTTCACTGCTTGCCAGATTTTTTTTTCTAGCGCTTTTCATGTCTAATAATTTGAGTGGAATCCTGCACATTATATATCAAAAGCAAAGAAGTTCTGGGCAATGTCACTCTCTCTCCATAGATGGCTCTTCCACCTCTCTTAAATATGTTTATGATTAAGGGACAGAAGTTAAATATAAAATTGCCCTTTCTAGATAAAAATGACTGTCGCTGACAAAAACCTAGCCGGTGCCCTCATTGTCTTGTTTGTTTGTTTGTTTAAGACAACAACAGGTCTCATCATGTAGCTCTGGCTATCCTGGAGACCAGGCTGGCCTCGAACTCAGAGATCTGCCTGCCTCTGCCTTCCTAGTGCTGGGACTAAAAGTATATGCCCACCACCACCGGCTCCTCAGTCTTTTCACTGAGAAATTGGTGGACTTTTGTCACCTTGTGCTTGAAGACTCCAAGATAGCTCGATGGTCTCGCTGCTCAGCCCTCTGCTCTGCGCAGTCAGAACTCCACAGATGAGTCGCCAAGGCAAGCAGGTTGATCACCTCAGTCCCCTCAGCCATCTCCTTGTGATTGCTCAAGTAGCCACAGCTTTCTTCTTTGTTTTGTTTTTTCGAGACAGTTTGGGTAGCCTTCATTATCCTGGAAAGCACTCTGTAGACCACTTTCAGTGCAAATCTAATACTGTGAATTTGATCCCCGATCCCTACGGCAGAAGGATTGCATTCTGATTTCCACGTGTGTGCTGTGGAACACAGGTATGCACACTCATTCTTACACACATCATACACACACAGAGAATAGTGGCAGATAAACTGCAAATCAGTTAAACTTTGTAACCCAGCTGACGTGAGGCGCTCTTGGCTCACAGGTGTGAGCAGATTGTGGCTGTGGAGGCCCAGAGCCACCAGTGGAGGGACACAAGCACAGCTCTGGGATTCTAGGATAAGCTGGCTAAATCTGTGCAGGGGTCAAACTCTTTCACACTCACACAGAATACAAGACGTGAGTCAGTATGCAACAACTGTGTATTTTCCCCCAGGCCAATTCAGAGCTGGGGGACTCCTGACATGAAGTAAGGACAGCTCCTTCCTGTGGAGAGATGGCACACTGGCCAAGCCAGCATGGGCTGATGTATTCCCAGAACCATGGGGGAAAAAACACCCAAGGAGACCCAAAGGAGTGAAGGGGTCATACACCTCTATACCCCACACAGGCCACCCAGCTCACTCCCCATATTCATACACTGGTGCACACCACACTAGGAAACCTGAGGCCCCCTAGGGTGCTGAAGGTATTTGGTGGGCTGAAACAAACAAAACCACATGTACAAAAATGAACCCAGCCTTGTAAACTGAAACTCGAGGCACAGGCAGATTTCCTCCTGGTTGGGAATAAGTACCGTACATCTCACACCAAGAAGAAAAGCAAAACCAGAGATAACAGAAGAACCCCAGTCCCATTTTCTGATGGGAGGCACGTCCTGCTCCAGGTAGACCCCCCAGGCTTGCAAGCTTGTTTGTGGTTACACCAACTGGGGAGTGCCTACAGCAACCACCCATCCCAACGCTCCTGTCACAGGGCTCGGAGGGGGTCCCGCAGGATTCTTTGAAGAATGGGAATGAGTTTGGCAGGGTAGAGGGGGCAGGGAGCTGCCCCGTGAGGCAGCAGCAGCTGTATACAAGGAGAGGGTGATGGGAAAGAATCGTTCATGTCTCAGTTGTAGTGTGTGTGTGCGTGGTGTTTAGACTTTTATTTATTTGCATTTCTACATATGTGCATGAGCTGAAGTTTACGGGTGCTTGTGAGTCTTCTGACATGGGTGCTGGGAACTGAACCTGGGTCCTCTGCAAGAGCAGCAAGTGTGCTTCACCCCCGAGTCATCTCTCTGGCCTCAAAGATTTAGTTTTAGTATCTTTAATTATACATGCTTGTGTCTGTGGGTAGGTATGTGCATGGGAGTGGGTCACCCGAGCTGGAGTTATAGGTGATTGTGAGCCACTGGGTCTGGACGAGTGGAACCAAACTCAAGTCCCTTAAAGAGTGGACACATTCTTAACCACCAAACCATCATCCAGCCCCTCTCCGAGGAAATTCTGACCCTCACAGTGCTGTTTCATGGAGTCCAGGTGTTAGCATTCCTTCTAGGCTCTGAACCACAGTTACCTGGCAACGGCCAGGTAATGTCTGGCTTACTATAAAAGGGGCTACTTGGCCTCTCCTCATTTTCTTACTTCTCTGACTCTCTGACCCTTCTTTCCCTGTCTCTTCTCTTTCTCTCTCCCCCTCTCTCTCCACGTGTTCCTGGCCAGCTGCCTTCTCCTCCTCTTCCTCCTCTTCCTCCTCTTCCTCTTCTTTCTCCTTCTTCCTCTTCTTCTTCCTCTTTTTTCCTCTCCTCTTCTTCTCCTTCTCCTCTCCCCACCCCCTCTGCCTTTCTCTGTCTCTACTCCCACCTCAACTCCACTTGCCATGCCCTAAATAAACTCTATTCATGCTATATCCATCCTATGGCTGGTCCCTCAGGGGAAGGGATGCCTAAGCATGGGCCTGCAGAGGCACCCCTTCCCCCACACCATATCGCACATCTACCAAACATATCCTTGGCTCTTTTTCTTTTTCATAAAGCATACCACCAAGGTTTAGTGAAGTTCACTTCTGTGGCTAGAATAATGCTTGGAGCCTGACTTTGGGGTTAGGCTTGTCATCCCAGCATCTAGGATGCTGAGGTAGGAGAATTTGAGGCCAGCCAGGAATATATAGTGAGACCCTACCTAGGGCAGGGCACAGCTTCTGGCACATACTCAGCAAAGCACTTGGAATATGGGTGGATGAGTGAGCCGTTCACTCTGTATACAAAGAAGAGGCTGAAGATGAAAGAGAAAGGAGCAGACAGAAGAAGGATCCCAAGGGTGAGGTGAGGTGGCTGAAGTCCTGGACCTAGCCCCGTAGACAAGGGGAAATCAGCAGGGACCTAGCAAGATCCCTTTGCTCTTGTCCAGCTGTCCCAAACACCATGACAGAAAGAGAGGCTGTGTGGCTGGTCACACCTTGGGCATTGCTAAGACCACAGCTGGAAACACCTTAGTCCTCAGGATCTCTCCCAGAAAGAGCCCATGACAGGCATGGTGCCTGTGGTACTTCTCATTGCCACACCCAACTGCTCTGCCTGGCTTAAAGGAAGCTGGAGACAAACAGGGCAAAATCCAGCAGGAGGACGTGAGGAGGAAGCCAGAGCTAGCTTGTCTAAGCTGTGACGTCTGGAGGAGGCTTCATAGTGCCCTGGGTGGGGCACACACCTAGGTGCAGAGTGCAGAGACAGACTCCCTGTGTGGTGTTGTAGGAGAGTAAGAAGCTTGCTGTATGAGTTGACCCTGTGCCAACAGACAGTGAGAAGCCTGTCCCCCTCCCCAGTCAGGACTCATGGGCAAACGTGTACAATAGCTAAAACCTATGGCAGAGGGACTGAGATAGCTCAGCTGGTTAACGGCTTGCTGTATGAAGATCTGAGACCTAGTCCCACGTACCGGTCACAGCGGTGTGTGTCTATAATATTGGCACTGTGGAGTGAGGATAGGAAAGCCTAGGGGCTTGCTTGCTGCTCAGTCAAACTAGCCATATCTGCTAATTCCTAGTTCAATGAGAGACCCTGTCTCAAAGAAATTAGGTTGTGCTGGGAGGAGGTGGAGAGGTGGCTCAGGTTAAGAGCACTGTCATAGGATACAGGTTCAGTTCCCAGCATGCACATGGTAGCTCACAACCAGTCATAACCAGTCCCCAGTTCCAGGGATCCAATACTCACTTCTGGTCTCTGAGGCTGTCAGGAATGCATAGTAGTACACAGATATACATGCAGGAATTAATACTCAGGTACATAAAATAAAATCATATCTATAGTTTTTTGAGACAGGGTTTCTCTGTATAGCCTTGGCTGTCCTGGAACTTGCTGTTTAGACCAGACTGGCTTTAAACTCACAGACATCTGCTTGCTTCTGCCCACCGGGTGCTGGTTTTAAAGGAGTGTGCCACCACCACCAGGGTAAAATAATTAATCTTTTCAAATGTCGAAGACTCTGAGGCCTCTCTCTTAAGACATTGTTATCTTTCTGCCTCTGGAACTTTGTGCATCTATCTCTGCCCACAGACTTTTTTATGACCTTCTCATCCAAGGTTCAGAATCTTCAGGAAGATTTCCAAGCTAAAGTCTGCCCATCACCCTCCCCCACCATCACAGCAAATTCTTAGCAAACAGGTCTCAAGAGCCCAGTTAAAAACTTCCCACACGCTGTCCTCTGGAGCCCTCCCAACACCCACAGGCAGACGACACCATTGTGCTTTTAAAGGAAGCGGCCACTGAAGCTCCGGAAGGCCAGTAGCTTGCACTGTTTTTCAGCCTGTGGGGACAAAGGTTGCATTCAAGTGCAGACCTGCAAGAGCAAAGCTTGCTCTTAACCATGGTAACACACAACAGCCAAGAAGGTGGCCATGGTGATCTCCAACACCTCCCTAGCCTTGTACTTCTGATCCTTGTCCTTTAGGAGCCTACGTAGGAGGCCAGGAGAGAAACTTTCTTTTGTTGTTTTTGTTTTTGTTTATCATCATCATCATCATCGTGTGTGGTATGTGTGTGCCTGAGTGTGGGTGCATGCATACCACGGCATGTGCATGGAGATCCTAGGATAACTTTCAGGAGTCAGTTGTCTCCTGCTATCACGGGTTCTGGGGATGAATTCAGGTTGCCAGGCTTGCACAGCAAGTATCTTGCCTGCTGAGGCATCCTTCTGACCATCATCAACTTTCAAACTTATTCACGGGCCCTGAGGATTCCTCAGTTCCTTCAGGACACTGTTCTCAGGATACCCACAATTCTTTCTAGCGTTATTTCTTTCTGCTTTCCAGGGCTCAGCACAGAGGGCTGGTGTGCATAGTGTGTGTGTGTGTGTGTGTGTGTGCATGTGTGTGTGTGTGGTTGCATGTGTGTATATGCATGTGAGTGTATATGAGTGTGTATGCATGTGTGTGAATGGATGTGTGTGTGCATGTGTGTATGCATGTGTGTGCATGGATGTGTGTGCATGTGTGTATGCATGTGTGTGCATGGATGATGTGTGTGCATGTGTGTGCATGGATGTGTGTACATGGATGTGTGTGCATGTGTGTGCATGTGTGTGTTGCAGTGTGTGATGCATGTGTGTGAATGATGTGTGTGTGTGCATGGATGTGTGTGCATGTGTGTATGCATGTGTGTAATGGATGGTGTGTGGTGTTGTGTGCATGTGCACTTGAGCACATGTAATGAGTGACTCCAATTCAGTGCAAATGGATCCAGAAGAGGACCAGGAGCAGAGTGGCTCAGTGAGTACTGATTGGTGACTTTAAGATTATGCTCCCCCTACCCTGCCCCAGGCCCCTTCACCCTTTGAGTCTCTGTTTTCTCATCCTTGGAGGCAATGAAGCAACGAGAAACAGAAGACTAGTAAATCCTGAAAGAGCCGTGAGGTAAGGTGATGGTGATTTCAAGTCCAGGTCTAGGGACAAGGACTCTGGACCGGCCCCTTGCTCTGCCAAGTGTACATGTTTACAGCCACAGCCATCCCAGGGTCTCCTGAAACACAAGCCAATCCGAAAGGCCACTGAGTTGATTCCTTCAGAGACCGTCTCACAGACCCCCCCTGCCTCCACTCAGTTCAGCAGAGCAAGCTGACTACATTGTGTGCGCCTCAGGGGTTCCTCCATTTCTGCAGCTGGAATCTGTGAGAAAACTCCAGGCCTCTAATTGGAACCATTTGTCCTTCCAGCAAACAGCAGGTGGCTGGGCCAACTGAGAAAGGTGAGCATGGCCGCAGTATGTGTCCTCTGACCTGTTCATCCGACTTCTGGGAATCAGTCCTAAAGAAATAGCTCCAAATATGGGAAGGCTTCCGAGCAGATAAGGCTCCTGAAGTTATTTCTCCTGACAGCAGAGAGGGCACAAGGGGAAGAGGGATGCTGCCCCACCTGCCTGGCTGGGTGATGTCCCGGATGGGAGTGTCCAGGAAGCTCCATGGCAACCCAGGAGAGTTGAGGAAAGAGTTCAAGTTCAAAACTATGTATCCTGTGATGAGTTATGGAAGCCGCTCACATCAAATACCAGAACGAGCACGCTGCAGCTCCAGCTGTGTCTCGAGGGAGGCATTATGGGAAATCTTTGTTTCCATTTTCCCGATTTTCTGCAATGTGGTTCTGGTTAAAAGTATATTATAAATAAAGAAGCAATTAAAAGCAAAGAAGGAAATGGCTAGTTTTCAGACCACACACACACAGAGAGAGAGAGCGAGAGAGAGAGAGAGAGAGATATGAGAATAGGGAGAGAATATGAATACAGATTTGAGTTGGTGAAAAGCAGTTTCTATAGAATCACTGGCATGGTCTGCTTTAGATTTCTTTGTCTTTCTGCAGACAATGGAAACCCACCCTGGCTGATGCTAATAAGTAGAACATGTTTAGGAGAAAATACTCAGGAAAGAAAGACCTGGCTGTGTCTTCTTCCAGTCTCAGTCCATCTGTGTGTGCATGTGTGTTGTGTGTATATGCATGTATATGTGTATGTCTGAGTGTATGTGTGATTTTTATGTGTGTGTATGTGTGTATGTGAATGTGTGTGTATGTGTATCTGTGTGTATATGTGGTTTGTATGTGTGTATGTATGTATCTCTGTATGTGCATGCATGCATATGTGTATGATCTGTGTGTGTGTGTGATTTGTATGTGTTTGTCTTTGTGTGTATGTGTGTGGTTTGTATGTGTGTGTATGTGTATATGTGTGTGGTTTGTGTGTGTATGTGTATATGTGTGTGGTTTGTATGTTGTATGTGTGTGCATGTATATGTATGTGTATCTGTGCATGTATGTGTATCTGTGCATGTATGTGTGTATTTGTGCATGTATGTGTATGTATCTGTGCATGTCTGTGTGTGTCTGTGTGTATGCATGCATGTTGTGTGCATGTATATGTGTATGTCTCTGTGTGTGTATGATTTGTATGTATATATCTGTGTGTATGTTGTGTAGTGTATGTGGCTTGTATGTGTGTGTATGTGTGTGTATATGTGTAGTGTATGTATGTATAGTATTAGTATCTGTGCATGTATATGCATGTGTGTTTTTGTGTATTTGTGCATGTATATGTGTGTATGTGTGTATCTGTGTGTGTATGTGTCTGTGTATGCACATGTATGTGTATATGTGTGTGTGTGCATGTATGTGTGTGTGGTCACATGCAAATAGAGTGGAGACCCACATTCTGTGTCTTCCTCAATCACTCTCCCCTTTATTTTGAGACAGGCCTTTCTCTAGGAGCCTGGAGCCCATCAGTGGGAGCACGGGCTCTGTAGCCCCAGGGGTCTCCTGTCTTCACCTCCTCCAGTGCTAAGCTCGCAGAAGCCCACGCTGCACCCAGCTTTTCTGTGGGTGTTTGGGTTCTCATTTCTGCCCAGCAGGTCATCTCCCCAGTCTCAATACTTACGTTAACCAAGGCCAGTGTGTGCGCATATCTTAACTTCTGCTTACATTCTTATTTTATTTAGAAAATAGTTTTTTTCACAGTGTTCCTGTTTGCAAATGTGAAGTTTTACCATATTTTAAGTGGGTATGTTGTCTTGGTGTGACTGTCCCTGTGTGACATATTCCTTATATTTCTTCTTTTGATTATGTTTTTATGTAAGTCTCATGGTGATAAATGTTTGCACATACAACGAAGATGTATAAATCATACAGCTCTCTTCTAATCAGCAACAATAAATTAGAAGACATGGGAAAATATTCCACTTAGAGTGGCAGTCAATTACGAAATGCTTAGGACTAAAGTAGTAAGGATGGGGGTATGAGCGCAGATCCACAGTTGGGTTCAGCATGCCAAGGCTCTGGTTTGATCCCTACTACCACTGTGATGATGGTGATGGTGGTGATGATGGCAATGATGGTGATGATGGTGATGGTGGTGATGGTGGTGATGATGGTGATGGATGGTGATGATGGTGATGGTGGTGATGGTGGTGATGTGGTGATGGTGGTGATGTGGTGATGGAGATCATGGTGATGGTCTTTCTGCCGTCATGTTGGAGAACACTGAAGTCTGTAATAAGCTCTGCTTATCCCTGCACTACACCCCCTTGTTTGATAAAGAACACGAAGTCCAGGTAGCTGAGGGGAGGCCAGAAGGGACCCTGTGATATTCCCACACACATACAAGAGGATAGCCATGCGATGAGGCTATGTTAATGTTGCATCTGCTACAACATCATGTCAAACACCCTCAACGCCTAGAATAATAACAAATAAATAAAAGGACGTAAGATGTGACACATGGGTGTGCATGTGCTCGCACACACACACACCCCTATATGTAATAAAAACACAAGTAAGGTAATTGTGGAAAAAAACATGGTAGAATCACTGTATTTCAGTCAAGTCCCTTTAGCTACATGAACAGAAACCTGCTAGAAATCGGAAGGTTGATTCATGGAAGGGTTTAGTAGGTAAAGAGTCCCGAATGTCGCTGTATTGTGAATCACATGGGCGTGCCCGACACCCACTTCCAATTCTAACAGCCTGGGGATCAGGGAGTTTAAAGTTCCCATGTATTTATTTTTTATGTGTACGTGCGTGCTTGAGTGCATGTATGTGCACCACATGGCTGCAGAAGCCTGTGATGGTAAGAAGAGGTGTTAGACCCTCTGGAGCTGGGGTGATAAATGGCCCTGAGCTACTTTTGTGAGCTGCCAACTGAACTTGGGTCCCCTGCAAAAGCAGCAGATGCTCGTCACCAGTGAGCCATCTCTCTGATTCCAATCCCTGGTTATCCTAATGCAGTTATATTAGTAGTAGCAGTAGAACGATCAGTAATAGTTAGCTGGGATCAGGGGGACTGGAGATAAGGGGATTCACACAGTGGGAATAGAGCTTCCAGGAACCAAGCCTGGGGTCAGAATTATGTAGTTCTTAGACCAGAAGTCAAGGGCTGGGCACTATTTCCCAAACGTGTCTACTATATTCTACCCTTGGTTGACCAGTAACCATGGAAAAGGGAACACACATCCTTTTCTCTGTATGTACAAATAAGCCTCCAATTGCTAAGCTCAACCCAACTTTGGTGGTTTGATTAGGAATGGTTCCCATGGACTCATGTGTTTAAATGTTTGGCCCATGGGGAGTGGCACTATTGGGAGGTGTGGCCTTGTTGGAGTAGGTGTGGCCATGTTTCAAGAAGTATGTCACTGTGGGAATGGGCTTTGAGGTCTCCAATGCTCAAGCTATGCCCAGTGTGTCTCACAGTCTCTCTCTGCTACCTGTGGATCGAGATGTAGAACTCTCAGTCTCCTTCTCCAGCACCATGTCTGCCTGCGTGCTGCCATGTTTCCAGCCATAACAATAATGGACTAAGCCTCTGAAACTGTAAGCTGGCCCTAATTAAATGTTTTTCTTTGTAAGAGTTGCTTTGGTCATGGTGTCTCTTCACAGAAATAGGAACTTTAGACATCAACTGTCTCATTAACTGCCCTTGCTAAAAGCCACCAAGTATAGTGTAGCTATCACATTGGTTCCCATGACATTGGTGCTGGGCTGACTGTCCCCCGGCCTTGGCCATCCTTTTCTACTTTTCTTGTTTTGGTTTTTGTTGTTGTTGGTTTTTGAGATGGCTTTGCATTGGTGTTGGTGTGTGTTGTGTGTTGTGTCAGCAATGGAGGCCTAAAGTTGACCTTCCCTCTTCGTCATTACTGACTATAAATGAACAAATAACACCAACCTCTTGAGAATGCCTGAGAGTCTAAGTGTTTCCCCTTCCAAATTTTCTAAGCTAACCCCCAAACTAGGGATTAGAGTAGAAAATTATTAACAGCTAAACTGGCCTGCAAGGTCAGATGTCTGATAAGCTTTGCAAATAAGCAGGTCTAAGACAAAACATAGAGATGAACCTGCACACAGTTTGTGGGGTTTTGGTTTTTTTTTTTTTTTTTAAAGTAAGTGACTGTGGGAAAGATAAGTTCTAGAGGACTTGTAAAATTGTACCTTCCTAATATGCAAAAGAGGGAGTCATGTGACAGGGTTAGGAACCGTTCTGCACAGCTCGGTACACCTGCTGTTCCAGGCTAATGCCTGACTTATACATCATTTTCACAAAATAAAGTACTTGCCTTCTGTCACTGTGACTCTCTGGTACTCTTACAACGTGAGTCTGGACCTGGAGGGGAGCTGGCTTGTCACTGAGTTCCAGAACTCCACAAATCTCTGCTTCCTCAGGGTTCGGGTGACAGAGGCACTAGCCTGTGCTTGGCTTTTCGTGGATGCTGAGGATTTGAACTCAGATCTTCATGCTTGCATGGCAAGCACTTTACGAACTGAGTACTCCCCAGTCCTTCCAGCCCCACCTTGTAAAGGAGACAACCTTCCTGCAACCATCTCTAAAGGCTGTCTCCTACACAGTCACCCAAGGTCTTAGGGCTAGGACATCAGCATGTGAATTTAGGGAGACAGTTCCAGCCCTTCCCCTAAATAACCACATGGTATTGTGCTGAGTAGATCCCCATGGGAGGTGAGAACACAGGTCCAGCCCTGCCAGGGATGCATGTGAACCCCAGTTTGTGAAGCTAGTGCCCACTTCAGGAATCCTGCCTCCCTCCCTCTGAGAGCCAGGAGTCACCCTCCTCTTGGGCTGCTGTGTAAATGAAGTGGGACCAAAGGCCTGGCCTGTGTTTGGGCTGGACATATGGAAATCTCAGACAGATGTGTAAGATGGGTACGGGGGGAGCTACGAGTGCAGACAGCACTTGCCAAATCCTAATGCCTGACCCAGGTTAAAGGTCACACCACTCTGGGTAGTCCTTTCTGTGGAGCCCCTTGACTCTGTCCGCCATCCCACACTAAAGTCCTTTCCCACTATTTGTACCCAACACTCCCATACCTGTCTATTACTGTCTGCTCCTCTCTAGCCTGAGCTGTGTTCTCTCTGAGGCTTCTTCCTCTACCCCGGAACTTGTTTCACCTTGCCTGTGTCAGGGTCAGGGTTGGGACACCTCCTCCAGGAAGCTTCCTCTGACTACTTCATGTATCCTCAGGCCCAGGGCCTGGGGTTGTCCTTGGATATGGAGAAGAACATGAAAACTGGGAGTGTACTTGTGCAATGCAATACACCAACACCAACGCATTGAGAGAGTCCCTCCAGGCCTTCTTATATTAACAGGAATGTACTTTTGAGGTTCCGATGGGAGGACTCACAGGTGCCAGGGTGGGGTTGAGGAACATCTGCTGGTGGTATTCATATGTTGCACGCAGTGTGTCATTTGCTCTTTTCTGTAGCCCACTCAAGGCCTCGTCATTCTCTCTGCATTTCTCACCCTGGACATAACAACAGCCAATGACCGTCCCACAGAGAAAACGTCCCTAAAGAAAGAAGAAGAGACTAAAGGGCAACAAGGGACCACATGTCCAGGGTGTGCTCCCAGGCTGCAGGGTAGCAATGACCCTGCAACAACCTGGGGGGGGGTGGTGTAGTGGTTGTGGTGAGCTGGGGTCTCTCAGTGCCTCATGTAAAGAGCAGAGGAGAATGCTAGTCCTAGCACTGGGTGTAGTGTCAAACAGGGCTCCCACTGAAAGCTGAGCTTTTCTTAGCATTTGGTAACACCAGTGTAGAGAAAGAGGTTCTCTCTATTCAAACCTTCAGGAGGACTTCTGAGCACAGCAGCAGAGGCAGACAGTTCCTGCCCTCAAGGAACCCACGGGCTAGTGGGCACTGAAGTCAACATGCTAACAGAAATAAAGACTCATGAAGAGGACTGGAGTCCTGAAGTGGGGGAGGAGTGGGTGCAGGGCAGGGGACATCTAGGCTCCAATGTGGCCAGCATGGAAAACAGGAATGCTTCTTAGAGGTGAATCTTGGCGGAGGCATGAAGGACAGGAAGAAGCCAGCTGCTTAAATGTAAGGCCATGAAGCCTTTGAAGCTGCCTTTGAAGCTGGTTTTGGAACCAGACAGAAACCAATAGTTATAGCCAATAGAAGCCAACTGTACAGGCAGCCCCCTGACTGGGAAGGGCTTCTGTCTGCTGCTGCGCAGCTGCCCGGAGCCGAAAGCAAGGCGAGGGCTTAGCTGCTCTGGGAGCTATGCAAAGGCCATGGGGCTGAGGAGGGGTGTGAGGGACGTGAGGCTGAGATGGGCCCTCGAGGGGTGGACACAGAGGTCAGGAAGCCTCTACTTTCAGAAAGCCGAGAGAAACACCGCTTCATGTACAGAAATCACAGCTGGGCTCCAGAGGCTGGTGGCTTCCAGCCATTTGTCTTCTAACATGGGGGAAGGGGGCAGGGACAGGGCAGCCTTACAAGCTCCAGCTATGATCTCTCAAACAGATGAAGAGCTGTTTGTTATCAGGAAAGTCATCTGTTAATCTGGCTCTGGAGATGAGGCAAAGCTGGACTGTCACACAGGCCATAATGAACGACTTCCTGCTGGTAATGGATTGTACGATTGTGTGGGTATGTGTCATCGTGCCTAGAACCCAGGGTCAGAGGTTTCTGCTGCCCCCCGCCACCCCGCATGGAACCTCTCTCTGAAGATCAGCCTCATCTCCTTTCTGTTTTGAAGACAGGGTTTCTCTGTGTAGCTTTGGCTGTCTTGGAACTCACTCCATAGACTAGGCTGGCCTCGATTCACAGATCCAAGTGCTGGGATCAAAGGCATGTGTCACCCCCCCCCCCCGGGTGCCTTAGCCTCACTTTCTTAATTCTTAATTTTTTTTTTCGAAGTATAATCCAACATGTAAGTCCTGAAGTTTCATTGACTCTTACATAAATACTTGTGTCTCCCGGCAACATGAAGTCCTCCTCTGGGCTAAAAACAAGAACCACAGAAGCCACCACAATTTGATTTTTTTTTTTCTTTTGGTTGCCAAGAAACCCAGGGTCAAGTTGAGGTGCAGTAATTATATCTCTCTAGATTTCTAGTATAATTGTTAGTTCAATTCAATTGTGCATACCACAAGTAGGCTATTGATGGACATTGCATTTTTCTTCTAGATTTTTGCTGTTATAAATAATTCTTCCATTGCAATAACCCAGTAAAAGGAAGAAAGAGATACAAACGACACAGAGAAATACAAACGGCTCATAACACAGGAGAGATGTTTGGTGTTTTGTGGGAATGGAAATCAGACTGGTTTTTGTTGTTGTTTTGTTTTTGGTTTTGCTGGTGAGAGCAGTCTGCATGAAGGAATGTTAGCCTATGCTGGCTGGAGGTGGAGAGACTCCATGTTTGGGTCCTGTCCCCTGAATGTGAATTCCTCATTCAGTTTCCCCGGCACCCATGCCAGGACCCGCAGAGACAGCTCAGCCTGGAGCACAGAAGTCACACTGCTACAGTTTCTAACCCTACAGAATCTGAACATCACACGACAGGAAACTGTCCGCTAGTTATACACAAAACATCCACACAGTGGGCCATCTAGGTCTTACCAAGACATAGACACGTTTCTGCCCTGGTGTTTGGTAGGGAACAGATGCCCAGATACGGAATGGAACTGGGGCTAGGTGTCAGAGGACATGGAGTCCAGTCCCAGTGGCGCCATTCTCCAGGCTGGAGAC
Organism: Mastomys natalensis; assembly: GCA_021653895.1. Taxonomy (NCBI): domain Eukaryota; kingdom Metazoa; phylum Chordata; class Mammalia; order Rodentia; family Muridae; genus Mastomys; species Mastomys natalensis. Next base: position 1,858,393 of record JAJTUV010000102.1, read on the forward strand.
ACTCGGTCAAGAGTCTCCAGCTGTAACCCAAAGCTGCTCCCTGAGTCTCCCACGCTCCAGGGGGCTGAGGTCAAGAGCTGTGTGCCTTCATACACTCAGAGAACATGGAGGTCGGCATGCTGGTCTAAATGGCAGGAGTCACTCTCCGGTGACAGCGGGTGCTGAGTGGGGGCAGTACAATGGATGAGGGCGTGATTGCCATCGTACCACCATCATCCTGTTCAAGGAGACATAGGCAAGAAGATGGTTTAAGGGAAAGGAGATGACTGCACAGAGCACTCTTCAATGGTAACCTTTGGCCACAGAGATCAATCTCAAGGGTGGTGTTGGTCCCGTGCTGCACAGGCCACTGTTGTAGGCATCCTCACCAGTGTATTTTCTGGGCGATTTTGGGATGGCTTCTGTGCTGGGTTGAGGTTTTGGTAGGGTGTCCTGGGATAGATGGTTTGGTTTACTGGGCAATCATGTGTGAGAGCCCCTCCCTCATTCACACCCTCCTGCTGAAGGATGGTGTTTATTAGGGTCTGACATCAGTGACTCCATGTGGATATACTGCTTCCTCTTCCTTTTCTCTTCTTCCTCTTCTGCCTTTCCTCCTTTCTTCTTTCCTTCTCTCATCTTCATATTTCACTTGCTCCTTGTTCTCCTCCTGCCCACCCCCAAATTTTGTTTTTTTTTTTTTGAGTTAGGGCCTTACTATGTCACCCAAGCTAGGTTCACACTCACTGTCGTCTGTCTCCAAAATGCTGGGATCACTCGTGTGCGCCATCTTTCAGGCTGCTTGCTGTGGACCAACCCTGAGGTATGGATGGATAACAGGGTAGCTTAGGCTTTGCATTTTGTGTGGGAACTCCCGGGGCTTCGGGTAGGTAGCCCCTCTCAGCATCTGCGTAAGCTACAGCCTTCAGTCTCTCCAGGGACATCTGAGAACTGGGGTCTACCTAGAGTGGACTGAGGAACCCAAAGCCACCTAGGATTTGGGATCTGAAGTTTCCCTGCTGATCCAGATCGTTTTGCAAACAGGGATATTGGTCTGGGGCCAGGCTGGAGTGAGACCATGGAGAGGAGGTTGGGACTAACAGGGTGTCCGCTGTGCTGTGAGGGTGTGTTGCTCCTACACTGTCAGTGGCTGGCAGCAAGTGAGCCACAGTATGGTGGTAACCACAGATTCTTTTGTATCATTAAGTATCCTTTGCTTCTCAACGGATCAAAGTCCTATTACATTTAACAGATGAGGACACATAGGTGAGTGACTCACAGGGGGGTCACAGAGCGGGAATCGGTCCAGCCTGGATTAGACCTGGGAGCTGTAGTCTCAGAGTTATCTATTCCCCTCATTCTTGGTCTCTACCTCTAGCCCATCCTGGGGATTTCAAGATGGTCCCTGTTTCCCTGACATCTGATGACTGCTTTTCCAAGCCTCTAAGCGTGTGACAAGAAGATGGGGAAAAGCTGTGGGGACAGGCTTGGGGCAAGTACCTCAAATATGGGGGAGATGAGGGTGGATGACTGGCAGAGCCTGGGAAGGGCTGAGCACAGACTTGGGGTTCCTAACTCCCCTCAGTCACCTTCTCTTAGTTCTCCAAACTCTGCATCAATAATCAAATTCAAAACGAAATAACACGTCTCCAATCTGCTCACAGCTCAGAGACCTTTTCTCTCAGGCACCTGCACATGCTGGGACCTCCTGAACCATGTCCAGGCAACCCCCCCCACCATCTTCTCTGGTGCCAAAGCCTTTGCAGAGGCTGTTTCCTATGCCCTTCCTTCTCTCCCTCCCTCCCTCCCTCCTTTCTCCCTCCCTCCCTCCTTTTCTTTCTCACACAACCTACTCATTTTTGTACTCACTGTGTAGTTGAGGGGATGATCATAAACTTCTGATCCTCATGCTCACACTTCTGACTGCTGGAATTACAGGTTTTGCCCAGATACTTGCTTTATGTACTGTTGGGGATCCAAGCCAGGGCTCTGCACAAGCTCGGCAAGCATTCTACTAACTGGATTGCACTTGAGCCTTGCCTCACTTCTGGGAGGCCTCCTGAACTGAACTCAGGGAACTGCACTCAGACAGCAGGCCCTTCCTCCAGCCTCCCTGGTCTCTCTGCAAACCTCTGGCCATTAGGCATCTTTCGAAATGAGGTTTCATTCAAAGACACCTGGACACAGTGGTGCCCTCCTGTAGACAGAGCTAATTAGGAGGCTGATCAAGGAGGGTCACTGGAACCCAGGAGGTCAAGGCTAGCCTGGGCAACAGAGCATGATGCCCTTTTCTTGAAATAAAACAGAAAGGCATAATTCATAAGTAAACAGCCTGATAAATTTTCACATGCTGCCCATATTAAGGGAACCACTCCTTAGCTGCTGCCCTCTAGACACTACTCCTTCCAGGAGCACCAGTCTCCTAACTTCTAATCAGTTCTGTCCTTTCTACAAGGAGACCTACAGTCAAAGTTCATCTGTGGTTGGTCCCACTCTGCACCCTCAGAGTTTAAGGTCCTACTGTGTGACTACTCCCCTGAGTATTCAGTCACTGTTGATGATGTTGGGTGGCTCCCACTGGACATTATGGACAGTTTATCTAGCTCCAGTCTGTTTGCAGATAGGCACATTTATTCCAACAAAGCCTAATCCCCGAGATTGGATTGCTGGTCCCACACAATCAGCTAAAGGGTGTCTTTTGGTCCTCCACATTTACCTGCACTGGGTTTGTTTTTATTTTAATCTTGTTGTTTGTTTTTCCCAGTCAGTGTTTGTCTGTGTAGCTCTGGCTGTCCTGGAACTCGATCTGTAGAACTGGCTCAGGAGATTTCCCTGCCTCTCTGCCTTTGGCGTGCTGGGAGTAAAGGCGCGTGTCAATTATTTTGCATTGATTTTATTTATCTTACATGAGTGCTGGAAATTTGAACTCAGGTTCTCGTGTCTTTACAGCAAGTGTCTTATCCACTGAGCCATCGAGCCATCTTCCCAGCTTTCTTTTCTTCTTTCTTTCTCTCTTTCTTAATAAATTGGAGAGTCCTCTAAACTGTCTGGCGGCTGCCACACATTCTACACAAACAGGCTTCTGCTAGTCTAACCTAGAGCTGTCTGGTATCCTGACTTGTTAAATCAGACACTTTTCATGTGACTTTCCGCCTGTAGGTGGGTGGCACCTCTCATAGCTTTGCGCTCTGCGTGCATCCCGGCAGGAGAGTCTGGGTGGCGGCGTGCTCCAGCTGCGCAGTGCCGGAGGGAGGGTCCCCGCGGGCCCCGCCCCCGCCGCGCCTCCTCCGGGCGGGATAATTGAACGCGGCGCGCAGGAGCCTCGCGTTGGCTGCCCAGGCCCGGCTAGAGCGTGTAGCCGCTGCCCGCCGTGCCTTTGTCCGCCGTCCGAGCCCGCCAGCCCCATGGAGCGCCCCGCGCCGTCGCGCCTCGTCCTGCTGCCGCTGCTGCTGCTCGGCAGCCTCTCGCTGCTGGCGGCCCGAGGTAGGGGCGTCCCGGGCCCACAGCCCCGCACTAGGTCTCCACTCGGGCCCCGCGCTCCCTGGAAGTTTGCAGCCCTCGATGCTCTGGAGCGCGAGCTGCACCCAGGGGGGGTCATCGCACGGTCCCCAGAGCTTCGTGGAATCCAGGTCCACGACCTCCCCTCCCCAACCATACTTCCGGCTCGACCCCAGTCCCCTCCTCGATAGGGAGATTTGCTTTAAATCTTTTACCTTCCAAACAGATCCTCTTGCGGGTTCACGCAGCCACATCGTATGCTGGTGAAGGCAGCTCGAAGACCGCCCGCTGGGCCTTGGGGGTGGGAAGTACTCTGTACTGGAAGTAGCTTTAGTGCTAATTTAAACCGCCTCCAGCCCCTACTCTCCGGTGCGGGGGTGGGGTGGGGCCGGAGGAACTGCTGCACCCATTTTGCTCCTGAACAAACTGAGATAGGAAAGACCGGAGCAGTAAGTTGTACAGAGATGGGGGCAGAAAGAAGAGAGAAAATAGAGGAACATCCCAGAGGTTTGGAAGTTAGTCACCTCTTCCCTCCTGGGCCACTGGAGTAGCAGATTGGTGGCCCAGAACCACTTTCCCAGTACAGGAAACTTAGAATGGAATAGGACCCAGGCTGTGCTTTTCTCAATCCCAAAGCTCCAAGGCCTGGCAGCAAGCACTTCACCTGTATATCAGAGAAACTGCGGGGTTGTAAATTTATGACCTTTAACCTCTGAGAGCCAAGCCTGGCCCCCCTGGAGTCTTTGTTGCTGCAGGAAGCCCAGATCCACCCCTCGTGATCTCTTATTCTTTATCCCTGGGTTAGCTTAGTTTCTTTTCAATTCTCTGACCTTTCTGGTCAAAAGGTCACAGGTTGTAGATAACTGCTTAGAGAGAAGCAGAGGGGAGGGAGAAGGGGCTGACTGGTCTTGAATCCTGGAGGAGTTCTGGCTGTTCTGGGCACTGGCTGGCAGCCTTGGCACATCTTGGATCACTTCTAAGTGTAGGAGACGGGGTGAGTAGGCTCATAGGCCTCTGTTCGCGCCAAGAGCTTTGCAGTCCCTCAGAGTTCAGGGAGGCTTCTTGGAGCAGATTGTGCTTGGACCAGAGATGGTGAGGTGGGTCTGTGGGCCAAAGAAGGCATCTGAGTCGCTGCCAGGGAGAGTGAAATCCAGAGAGGACTTATAATAAGGGAGGAGGCACACTGTTGCAAAGGGCAGAGACCTCTGATACCCTGTATTGCTGCAGAGAGGAGACAGGTGGAGTGATGTAGTACTCACAATTGTGTGTGAACACTCATGCTTGCTAACCTGGAGCTGCTCAGGCCTGCAAGCATCATTCGTCATAGAAAAGCTTTAACCTGAATCCAACCAGCGTAGAACATCCCGGACCCAGGGTCTTATAGGGGAGCTGTCTTGGGTTTGGTTAGTTCAGTTTGGCGCGGTCTTAGGAAAGGGTTTGAAGCAGCTTGGCTCCTTCCTGCAGCTTGTAGCCCTGTAAGACCAGGAGATCCTGATCTCAGACTCCAGAGAGCCATGGGATGGGCAAGAAAGCTGACATCTTAAAAGGACCTTAGGGAAGCCAGCCAGGCAGAGTACTCTGCTGCCAATCAGCTGCCATTCACTTGGCCACCAGTGGGCTATGTGGCCACCTATATGCAGAAGAGCCCTGCTTTTTCTTGCTAAGGGACAGAGTCAACCCCTGATAGTGACTGTCCTGTTGGGCTTGGCCGCCCCAGGACCAGCTGAGGGTGTGGGGAGGGGGAAGGGCTGGGGAAAAAACAGTTGTGTTTTCTCCAAGGCTTTCTTGGCCTCTGGCTCTAGCTTGCAGTTTCCGACTGATTAAAAGAAAAGTCCTGTTGGGAGGGAGAACAAAGGCCCTGAGCCCTTGGCAGAAACATGTGGCTGTGAGCTGAGCTCCTGGAAGTTTCCCAGTCAGGAGGTGGAGACTGGAGGCAGAAAGATGGGGCTGGGGGTTGGGAGAACCCTGCAGGCAGCACTGAAACCTTCAGGGCTTAAAATTACTATGAGTTGCAGTTTTTGTGTTGGTGTGTCTGTGCCCAACCCCCTCCCTGGACCCTCCCCTCAATTGGCCTGTGAAGGGCAGAGGGGAACCCAGCCCCCGCCCTCTGCTCTTTTATCAGATTACTGGGGTACATAGTGCTTAGGAAACCAGTTGTCCTATCTAGAAAAAAATCCAGTGGAATGGCTGGGTGGTTCCCTGATTATAAAACACACTAACTGATTCCCACTCGTTAGGTTGCCTTAAGGGTTAAGGAAGAGAGCTAAGCAGCAGGAGAACTGTCCTGGGCCCTTCTCGTGCATGCTTCGGAAGTTCTGCTCATATGGAACTTCAAACTCTTCCAGAAGGTGCTCCTGACTGCGGCCCTCACAGCCAGCCCTGGTGTTGAAGGCCATGCAGAAGCACTCACTAAACAGCTGCCGAGGGACAGCACAGCGCCAGACGCTGAGGTTACCCGGATGTGGCAGGGGATGAGACAGATTCAGCCCTTTCTCTTCATGTGGTTTGTAGCTTCCAGGAGATCCAGATCAATGAACCAAGTCCTAATGGCTGAGTCAGGGGAGACTTTCTGGAGGAGGCAATGTGCACCCATGGTCTGCGGAAGAGAATTTATCTCATCGTTTTCTGGCAGGAGGAAAGCCTGAGCAATGTCCTGTTGGCAAAAGAAAACTTGAGCGCCTTAGTCATTTTTCAATTGCCATGAAAAAAATACTATAACCAAGGAAAATTATAAAAGAAAACATTTAATTTGGGGATCAAGGTTTCAGAGAGTTAGACTCCATGGTCCTGGTGTGGGGTATGGCAGCAGGCAGGCATGGTGCTGGAGATATAGCTGAGACCTTGCATTTAATCTGGATTTAATCTGGTGGATGGGGAGGAGAGACAGAGAGAGAGAGAGAGAGAGAGAGAGAGAGAGAGAGAGCGCCAGCTAGCTAACTGGGAAGGGTGTGGACTTTTAAAACTTCAAAGCCCATCCCCAGTAAACCACCTCCAACAAGGCCACACATCTTAATCCTTTCCAAACTATCCCATCAACTGGGGACCAAGTATTCAAATATATAAGTCTATGGGGGCCACTCTCATTCAAACCACCACAAGATACCCAGGAACCTATAGGGGTTCTGCCCTACCCTTGTGCCTGGGAAGCCCCCTGCTTGCAACTCCCTGAAGATTCAGTAACGCAAACAAAAGGGATAATGGACATGCAGCTTTACAGATGACACTTTGGGTAACAGTTCTCAAAAGGCACATGAGATTCTGCCAATGCACTTTTTTTAGATTTGTTTACTTTTAAGTTTGATCTGTATGAGAGTTTTGCCTTCATGTATGTCACCATGTGTGTGCGTACCTGGGGATACCAGAAGAGGGCATCAGATCCTCCTGGGATTGGAGTTCCAGACAGTCATGAGCTGCCATATGGATTCTGGGAACTGAACTCACATCCTGTGAATGAGCACCTAATGCTTTTATCTTCTAAGTCATCTTTCCAGCCTCCCCATCCCCACCCTAGTGCATTCTATCCAACAAAAGACTTTCCTTTTGTGAAATATCTATCATAGCAATTTGATTAATAGCTGCTTTGACATAGCGGCTGTGGGTCCAATTTCTTTGAAACGATCTTAGCTATGGCTGTGTAACAAAATAGGGTGGGAGGAGAGGAACTTTTTCAAAATCCGGGTAAGGCATCTGCCCGACTCAGGGCAAGCAGGAGAGCTGTTTCCTAAGGTGGACTCCTTCCACTCCAGGCTGGTCCTGAGTAAGGCTGGGTCAGCGATGGAGCCCGTGCGTGTTACCCCAGCAATCTGTATGTTTCCAGGGGTGTATACAGGGGACTCTCACCCCCAAAGAGGGTAGGAGGCAGCTAGACTTTCTTCTGAATGTGTGCTCAAGATGGTGGGTAACCCAAGCCTCTATTTCTCAATGTCAGTCAACTTCACTCTGGTTAATGCTTTTCTGGGCCGTTAGGCTAACGGAAGCGATTCCCATCCAAGAGCCGACAGCCCTGTGAGGTACGTGGTCTAGTATTTTTCCTGGGTCTTCCTTTCCTTTCTGACTTCTCACCTACTGGAGGTAAGATTGACTGAGTTTTGCTACATGTGTGAAGTCTTGCCTTTCCTTACAGCTAAAAATTTTCTCTGGAGAATCCATCACTAAGAGTCAGCACTGCCTGTGGTCTGGCTGAGAGTGGCTGTGGGGCACTACTATCCCTTGACAGCATGGATTCGTGACACTAGCCCTGGACGCTGTTTCACCTATGGGACCTTGATGCATGCCTAATGCCTCCTCACAGAGGACTCTGCCGTTGTCCCCGTTGTACAGGAGGACACAGAGACCAAGGATCCCAGGCTGAGTATTTCAGTCCTAACAAGTATGCTCAGTGGCCTCATCTCTTGCCAGTTAATGCTCATTTTCTTAATTCCAGCGTTAACGAGGGATGCGACTTCCCCCGGGGCTTTTATAGTGGATCTGGGAGCTTTAGAAGCTGAGCTGGGTTGAGGTCCAGTCAACCTTTGCTCTTTCTGCCTGAATCTCTTCAGGGCCCATATAGCATTGCTAGGGTCTCATGAGATCATTTGCTTATTCAGTGCTATCAAGTGGTGGCTGTCATTGCAAAGCACTGGGACAAAGTACAGAGTGAAACAGCCCGGCCCCACCCTCCAGGTGTTAAGTTCAAGTATAATCATTTGTGCTAAGTGCTGGGAATGTAAGACAACAAAGAGCCTGTGAGAGACAGGAAACAGTTCTCTGTGAGCCTGCATGTTTGAGCGAGTTGAGGGTGGTTAAGGAGTCCCTGAAGGAAGGGCTGTTGGCAAGAGTGCATTGGCCCAGGACCACCCGGCTGCAACTTCTAAAGGCCAGGTGTGAGGACACATGACAGGTGGCTGGAGAGGTGAAGGAAACCGAGGGGGAGATGGGTCCTGGAAGCTTAAGAGACCCTCGAGGTAGGGTAAGATGCTACAGAGGGGTCAGCGGTGAGGATGGCTAAGTGTGTGCTGGCTAGACTTGGCACACAAGATAGCTGCCCGAGCTGGGTCTGCTCCAGGGAGCTTCAAGGCGAAGATAATTCACCTTCCTAGCTGTGTACTGTGCATGCTCCTTGTCTCCGCTGCCTCCTGGCTGCCTCTCTGTACCTCAGACCCTTGTGCTGACTGTGACAGGTGCTGGGCATGCCTAGTCCATGCGGTTGGCTTTCTTGTCAGGGTCTGCAGTTTTGGCTTCTTTAATCCCGGCCCCAAGTCCCTGTAGGGTCCCCTCATTCTGTTGTAGCTTTAGAGAAGGCAGTGGCTGAGGCAGTGGGCAGGATGCTTGCAAGGTGTGAGCTTTGGAGGCTCGAGGGAGCAGGCCAGGGAGCACCCATTATGGAACACCGGGTCTCAGCACTCTTGGAGGGTTTGAGCTTGTTCAGAACCCATGGCAGGGGTGGAGGTTGGGTCACTGGAGGTTAGCCTCACTATTGGTCTTTCCTCAAGCCCCTCCTACTCTGTAGAACTAGAGGACATTTAATGTCCTGAATTTTAGAAGGACAGTCTCAGAAGAAAAATGTTTTTGGGAAGATGGCTCTTTGGGAAGCGCCTTTGCTTTCCCTATGAATCTAGCAGCCTAGGGCCCACACATGGGCAGGCAGAGGTGGGGACAGGCAAGTCCTCCATACAGCATACAGTTGGGGAAACTGATACCCAGGCCTGCTCCAGTGGGAAAACCTTCCATGCTGGGGTGCAGCCAAAGCTGGACTTTCATCTTTCCACAATGACACACTGAGAAACCTTGAACATTAATTAGATCTTGGAAACATAAGCAGGCAAGGCCTCTCTCTATAACATTCATGGCTACCAGGCCGACATTCTGGAAGCTGCCACCTGAAGAGTGATACCAAACCCCTGTAATCCCAAAGCCCAGTGTCTGTGCTGTCACCGGAGGACCTAGTGACCTTGATGTTACACATCGAGGGTGGGGTCTGCCTCCACGTGGACACATGGACACCAGAGGTTAATCTCCAGTCCTCCAGTGTTATTCCTTAGGAGCTTCTGACTTGCTCATTTAATGTAATTAAATTTTTATTTGTGTGTGTGTGTGTGTGGTCTTGTATATATGCCCTCAAAGACCAAGAGAGGATGCGGGATCCTCTGCATCTGGAGTTACCTGGGTTCTGGGACTCAGGTCCCCTGGAAGAGCAGCAAGTGCTCTTCACTGCTGGGTCATCTCTACAGCCCTGCCTCCCCAGTCCTGCTTTGCTTTTGAGATGAGGCCTTTCACTGGGCCCTGAGGTTCACCATTGTTAGGCTAGGCTGGCTAGCAACTCCCAGTAATACTTCTGCCTCCGCCTCCCCAGTACCTGGGTTACAAATGCATGGCATCGTGTTCAACCTCTTATGGGGGTTCTGGGCCTCAAGCTCAGGTCCATTCACTTACCTGGACAGCAAGTGACTGACTAAGCTGTCTCCCAGCCCTTTGGAAGTGTTAACTCACCTGGAAGAAAATTACCCTGATGGCCTCCGCCCAACTGTCATAGTAGTCCTGTGGGGCGGTGGCATTTTCTAGAAGAGGGATCTGGGTGGGTAGGTGCTGGGGACTATGCAGCTCCTATAGACTAACTGCCCTGTGCGTTGGATTTTGTGGGTTCTGTTTTATCCTGTAGTCCTGTCCCCAGGGTCACCTCTTTCACCTCCCCGTTTCTGTACATCAGGTTGTGGAACTGAGATCCCCGAGGCTGGAGAGGTATGGCAGCTTGTTTGAGACTGAGCAATGTTTGGTGACCTTGTTTGGTGACATCTCTCTATGCTGCTCAAGCTGGTCCCCATCTCCTGATAGTTACAGACTGTTGTATGTCATCACCTGAGTGTTTGAATCAAACCCCGGGCCTCTGCAAGAGCAGCAAATGCTCTTAGTGCCTGAGCTATGTCTCCAGCCCCATGGAGGATTGCTCTTTTTGCTTGTTTGTTTGTTTGAGACAGGGCTTTTCTGTGTAGCCCTGGCTGTCCCAGAGGTCTCTCATTCTCTCTGTAGATCAGGCTGGCCTCATTCACAGAGATCCACCTGCCTCTGCCTGCCCCCCAACACCCCCCCCTTCCCCCGTCTCCCGTGCTAGGATTAAAGGTAAGCACCATGCCCCCTGGTAGAGGATGTATATCATATATTTACATTATGATTCATAACAGTAGCAAAATTACAGTTATGAAGTAGCAACTTAGTAATTTTATGATTGGGAGGTACCACAGCCTGTGGAACTATTGAAGGGTCTCAGCATTAGGCAGGTTGCTTGCCTGTGGATTATTTGACTGAAGGTCAGCCATATTAGGCAAGAGTTCATTCTTGGTTTATGCTGTTAATTGCTTGAGGATCTTGTCACACAGTCAGCGCGGGCCTACACACGACACAGTACGCTGGGATGCTAGTTCAGCAAGTCAGATGACAGAGTTAGAAGTTAAAACTAGTTGATAGGTGGTATTTCTATAGAGAAGCAACCAGGACTGAAGTGAGAGCAGGCTCGGGATTGGCTGCTGCTCAGTGAAGGGACCTCGAAGCTCACGAGTGGGTCAGTTAATTGACAAACTTTGAAGCTGTGACTGTAGGCTGGCTGCATAGACGCAGCAGTGGTGGCCTGGAAGCAGAATAGAAAGACAGAGCTTGTGGGGACACAGGAAGGAGAGGAGCCCCTCACCTGGAGTCTGACTGAAGCCCTCGTCAGCTGAGAAGCAAGAATCCCAGCATGTGCAGTTAATATTCCTTCACTTACAGATATTTTTATATCAGCGGTTCTCAACCTGTGGGTTCCAACCCCTTTTGGAGTAGCAACTTAGTAATTTTATGGTTGGGGACCACCACAACCCGAGGAACTGTATTAAAGGCTCTCAGCGTAAGAAAGGTTGAGAACTACTGCTTTATATTAAAGTGAGCGAACCAGGCTTAAGGCCTCTGGGCAATATGGTGTGGGTAAGGCCCCAGGTTGGGCTTGAGACTCTTTACCACAGTAAGTGTGTTTACGGTATAGCTCTCCTACCTGTGCACATCCCGTGGACCAGACTTTTCTACTTTATATAAATAACAATTGTGATCCTGTCAGATAGCCTTCGGTAATCATTGCAGTTTCATAGTAAGCCTTTGAAGAGAGTAACTTCAAGGAACTTCAAAAAATGATGTATCTGGCTTTCAGAAATCAATGCTCTCCCGATCTCCCTCAGGGAGCCCACACCCAGACTTAGGTATGTTTTCTGTTCCAAGGCTCTCCTTAGAGAAGCCCAAACCCAAGTGCTTGGGTGTGCCCTATCTTTCTATCTGAGCATCTCTCTCTTAATCCTCCTACTTAAGCCTTTTGCTTTTTTGATTTTTTTTTATATATATATATAATATTTCTTACTAAATCTCGACTCTGGCCAGTCTTGAAATTCTTTTCTGCATTGCACCAAAGCCACGATCAACCCAGGTTTGGTTTGAATCGAGGTCCCCAAATGCTGCAGGCACCAGCGGTGAGCTGTGACTTCTATCTCTGCTGCTACCAAATGCTGACACTTCGATGGGCTCGAGTCACTCATCTCGGTGCTGGAGGTTTGCGTGCAGGTTGGGATGCTCGACCTTCCCCTTTCTGTGACTGACCAGCTGTGGGCCAGATGCTGTGGTATGGAGCTCTCCATACCTGTGAAATGTGGACTTGGGTGGGGACTTTGCTCTGTAACTTACAGGTCGACACTGTGAAGTTCGCTCTGGGTGCGATGTGAGTGAGCCGTGGGGGTGAAGGAAGATAGGTACCTCTGTGGGCTTGAGGAAGTCCGTAGATTTTGTGTCTGGACAGTAGGACTCAGGATGCCAGTGTTCAAGGTGACTTGATCATTCCCCATCCCCAGGTGAGTCTGCAGAAGCTGCTCCTGCTGAGGAGGAGGTCATAGCTGAGCAGGTGTGGCGGTCAGGCCCTCCTCACAGCCGGCTCTAAGCGAGCATGCCATGAAGCCACCCACCTGGACCGCTCTGTGGGTAGAAAGAAATGCTTATGTGGAAAAGCAAGTTCCCGGCTGTCTCACAGGGATAGAGAGCGGCATCTTGGTGGGAAAGCAAATGGATTTTATGTGATAGCAAGGTGGTCGTCTTTGAGTCGATCCAGGCTGTTCAGATTAACTGGGAACTAGATGCCCTTGCCTGATGTAGCTGTCTTTGGGCTGATAAAGGAGGTAGTATTTTTTTCTGGTAAAGAAAAAACTGCTTTACAAGATTCCTGAGGAATGCTGAGTGTGAGCTTCTGTTTACCCAGCAACAGTCCTCCTGTTTAGGACCTTGTCACCAGCACGACCATTTTGGGGACCAGCTTTGGATCTAACACCTCCCCATGGCTACCTCAGAGACACTTGGGGGAAGACACTCCCCAGGGAAGTGTTTTTGTTTGTTTGTTTTTTGAGACAGGATTTCTCTGTGTAGCCCTGGCTGTCCTGGAACTCACTCTGTAGACCAGGCTGTCGTTTGTTTTTGTTTTCCACTTTTACAAGTGATTTTATTCCATTACCCCGTAGTAGGAAGAATCATTGGAAGGACAGAAGAATTATCATGCAAACACATATAACCACACCATCGCATGGGATGTGTCACCTGCCAGGCATGGAAACATCAAAACCAGAAAGACCTTGCACAGGCACCCCAACCCCCATAGGTCCTGTCAGAGAACACTGTCCCCTCCTCCACTCACTTCCTCATTGCTTAAGTCTAGGTCACAAAGAGCAAAGCCACAAAACCAAAGAGAGATAGCCACATAGGTTGAGCCACTTTAAAGCAAACCCAAAATATTTGATATCCAATTTCAAAATACCATTGTCTCCTTCTCTAAGACACTGCTAGGAGGCCGAGGCTGGGAAATCTGGACCGAGTAGCTTAGATGTGGCATGTTACTCAGGTCCAGGTTGTCCCAGCAAAGGCTCAGCGCAAGCTAGCCAGCTGCTCAATTGACTCAATTGAGGAGTCTTTGCAGGCTCCTCAAATTCTTTTTGCTTGCTGTTGGTCTCTTTGCATTTTGTTCTTGACTTTCTGTTTGCCCAGTTTCAAAAATTCATTGGTGGTTAGCTTTCCATCTGCTTCTTGACAGTTAGGAAGGCATGGCCAGGTGAGTGCTTTCTGTGCTCCTCTATAGGGTCGTCATCCGGTTCCCAGCCTTCCAATTCCTTAAAGCCGAAAAAACACTGCCCCAAGTCAGGCTCATTCTTGGTAGGCAGTGGATGAAGCCAGCCTCCGCCATCCGCTCTGGGGTGCAGGAGCAGTCCTCCAGGAAGGGCCAGTTCTTGAAGGTGAAGATGCAGTGGATCTTGAGGTACAACTACCAGGTTGGGGGCAGTGCCGGAGCCTCCGTGATAGTGCCCCACAACTCCCGCCAAGACCAGGAGGTTTTTAAAAATAAATTATTTGAGTTATTTTTATTTGTTACCGCACAGTTTAACTGTTCCCATATGGAATCTCACAGTTCAGCATGCAAACCATCTCATTGTCTTTTCAGCTGCTCTTCCAGAACATTCTGAAGTGCAGTTGACCAAATTAATCTCTTCACCGTAGTCAGACCAGCACTGGCTGAAATAGACCAACGAGTTTACAGGCAAAATGTTCAGTTCTTTTCCTAGTGAAAGAGAAGGCAGAAGGACTCACAAAAATGATTCTGTTTTATATTATTTTGGGGCAGGCAGGACCTCACTATGGAGTCCGAGCTTGAGATCTGATTCCCTCAGCTTCCCAAGCTAGGGTTTATAGGAATGTACTATATTGTCTGCCTAAACACTATTTAAAAAAAAAATAAAACCAAAACCATTCTCCCTATGTAACCCTGGCTGGCCTGGAACTCGTAGAGATCCACCTGCCTCTACTTCCCGAATAGTGGGATTAAAGGTGTGTGCCACCACCACGCCTGGTGAAAACACTACATTTTTAAAAGATTTGTTTATATTGAGGTGTCTGACTCTTTTGCCTGTATTTATGTATGTGTATCACATGAATGGGTTAGTGGCCAAAGAGGTCAGAGGAGGCATCATGTCTTAGGGTTTTACTGCTGTGAACAGACACCATGACCAAGGCAAGTCTTATAAAGGACAACATTTAATTGGGGCTGGCTTACAGGTTCAGAGGTTCAGTCCATTATCGTCAAGGCAAGAGCATGGCAGCATCCAGGCAGGCATGGTGCAGGCAGAGCTGAGAGTTCTACATCTTCATCTGAAGACTGCTAGTGGTGGAAGACTCACTTCCAGGCAACTAGGATGAGGGTCTTAAGCCCACACCACAGTGACACACCTACTCCAACAAGGCCACCCCTCCTAATAGAGCCACTTCCTGGCCCAAGCATACATGAACCATCACACATCAGATCCTTTGAACTAGAGTTACAGCAGGCGTGAGACTGCCATGTGCATGCTGGGAACCAAACCTAGGTACTCTGTGAAAGCAGTAACGGCTCTTAACTGCTGAGCTAACTAGGTTTTTTTTTTTTTTTTAATGAATGTTTTCATTGTGGTGAAATGTATATCACACTAAGCTCACCCTCTTAACTATCAGGTATGTACCCTCCAGATCCCATAAGAGAACTCACTGCCGTGCAAACGTCTCTACCACTTATCTCTAGAATGTTCTCGTCTTCCCAGACAGAGTATACCTATTAAATCTTAATTCCTCACCCTACTCCCATCCCCAGGCCCTGGCAAGCACTTGTTCACTGTCTATAATTTTTTTTTTTTTACATTTGTTAAAATGTGTGTATGGTGGGGCGGGGGCAGCCTTTGCAACGGCACTGTGTGGAGACCAGAGAACAACTTGTAGCTGTGAGTTCTCTCCTTCTATGTGAGAGTCTCGGGGATCAAACTCAGGTTTTCAGGTTTGGTGACATTCGCCTTTACCCCAGTCATGTACTAGCCTTGTGTATGGATCTGACTTTTAGGGACCTGTGTTCCCTTGTCTTGAACTCTCTCACTATGTTTGATTTTCATAAGGGAAGTATGGCTTGTTTATCTAAAAAAAAAAAAAAAAAAAGAAATGGAACACAGTCATTGTGAACACAGCAATCTACCTTTCTAACTAAATGAGAGTAGTGTGTGTGTGTGTGTCCATGTCCCTGCCATGTGCGTTTGTGTGCTTCAGTCAGCTGGCCCTGCCCTACAGAGCCTGTCTTGCATGGGACATACACAACTTTTGAAGACCCAACCTTCTGTAGAGAATGCCTTTGTTAGCATCTTGGCTATGGTACCAGGGATGTGTCCTCATTTCTCCAGCCTCTTCTCTTCCATAGCTCTGTCTTCTTTAATGGATAAGAGGTGACTAGTGCCCTACACCCACCATTGGAAAGTAAGACCCATCTCCAGGGATCAGAAGCTGGCAGTTCTCTAGCTCTTGTTGAACTTCTAGCGAGTCTTGCCCTTTGCTGTGCTCAGCTCCAGCCGAGGAACCTTCCCTCTGGTCCCTGAGATGAACCAGGAAGAAGCCCCCTTTTGAAAGGCAGAGCATCCTGCCCAAACAGCCTCTGTGGTTTAGGGGTGGTCGTGCCCAGCAGTTCCTCATTCCTTGGAATTAATGCTTCTTGAACCTCAGTGGGTTTGCTGGCCAATACAGGTTCTGTGTGTGTGGACAGTGCGGGGCGGGGGGTGGGGGAGAGATGCATCTCTGTCCATGACTTAGGTCCAGTGCCAGGGAGCAGGAGTGTGTAGGGCTTCGGTGTCTGCCAAGTCCTGGGCAGAGCTGGCCACGTGCTGCTTTTGCTTGGTGAAGCATGGCCTTGATGGGGAGGGGGACACATTAGCATTGTTTGTGTTAGTGGTGACTTGACTCAAATCAGCTTCAGTTCCTAACTGGGTTTGAAGTCTGAAGTCCTTCCTTGCTATGACCCTTTGGTGGCTGAGCACTTGAGGTATCTGAAAGAGACTGGTGACTATGGGAATAGTTGGGGACAGATGTAGGAAAAACCCTGGTGGACTTCTGATATCTGCAGGGTGGTGGCCCTGACCCAGGTGTGCCTAGCCTGCCTCCTCCACTGCCCTCATCAGCATCTCTAGCTGCCGCAAGCCCTTCTAGACTGGGTCCTCATGGGCTCCTTTCCTGTTGGGCTGGAGCTCACAGCACATCCTTAGACAGATAACTCCACCTTGAGCTTCGGCCAGTGCAGCTCCAGCTGTTGACACAGGCCCTGCTTGGCGATCCCTGTGACCTCACTATTTAGCTACAGTGCTAGGCCTATAGGGTGGTGCTCGGACATCGGTCTGCTCTGTGTACCTAGTGGGACTCAGAAAATGTTGCTGTCCCCAGCCTGGCTGCTCTCCTTCCTAGGCTGTAGCTGGAACAGTTAATTATCACTTAGAATAAGATTTCTAAATCCTCATGTGCTCAAATGTTCTTCTGGGTCTGGATATTCCTTCCTGGGAGAGAAAGGTTAAGATGTATTCCTAGCAGGGCAAACAGGACAGAAAGCGGTTACAGCTTCTCAGTTCTGCCATTAATTCCACTAATACTATGTCCTGGGTTGAGATGCAGTGTGGAGCTCAGAGCTTGAGGGGACAGGATCTGGGGACTGAGTGGGACCTTGTTTGCAAGGGCCTTCAACCCTGGCTTGTTTATTGCCGCAGGGTTACTCCCTACCCCCTGGCCATCGTCCAGCCTGGCTGTGGTCCCTGCCTGTCCTCTTCCTGGTATCTTAAGGGGGCATGCAGGCACTGTCCACTGACTTAGGAGACATCTCAAGCCCAAGGAGGGTGAGCTGACCCCTTGCAGTTTTAGGGGAGCCCCGACAGCTTTCAGACAGCTCTGCAGCTATGTGGCCTGGGACACTGTGCTCCAGAACACTGGAGCCACATTCCAGGGACATCCCAAGTTTCCAGACTGCCTGAAAGTTTTAACATCTGATTGTCTTGCTGAGCGCCCAAGGTCCGGAGTGTCCAAGGTCCCCTAACAGGCATCCTTTTAAAACACATTTGGGCTGGTGAAATGGCTTAGCGGTTAAGAGCACTAAGAGGTTAAGACCTCTTCCAGAGGTCATGAGTTCAAATCCCAGCAACCACATGGTGGCTCACAACCATCAGTAATGAGATCTGATGTCCTCATATGGGTGTCTGAAAACAGCACAGTGTACTTACATATAACAACATATAATAAATAAATAATAAACCTGCTCCACCTTCTCAGAGACTGCAGAGCTCTCATGAGCTCTGCTTTAACACAGATGAGCTATGGGCCAGAGGACTGAGGTGGCCATGCCTGGGTTACCCAGGGAAAGTTCCAGCACTAGAGCCAGGGTTTGTTTGGCTCCAAAGCTGTGCCTTTCCCCCCAGTCTTGCTTTTGGGTTTTTTTGTTGTTGTTGTTGTTGTTCTTGTTTGTGTTTGTTTTACTAGGGGGTGGTTTGCAGTGTAACCCAGAACAGTCTTGAATCCAGACTTGCAGTAACTCTCCTGCCTCGGCCTCCTAGCCCATTATTTCAACTATGCTTCCATGGTGGATTTGGTCAAAGTATAAGGGGACCTAAGACTGAGCTGTGTGGGCCTGCGGGGTTGGGGGCTGACAGGCAGTGTGAGGAGAGGCTGGGTCTGGAGAAGAGCTTAAGGAGACAGGCTGAGAGCAGGAGTCTAATCACATCTGGTGAGGTTGTGTGAGTTCGTGTGTGTGTGTGTGTGTGTGTGTGTGTGTGTGTGGTATCCAGTAGACAACCTTGAACTCCATTTCAGAACGTTATTTGCCACCTTTGAGATGAGGTCCTCTCTTGGCCTGGAACTCCCTAAGTTGTGGTGGCTGGCCAGCAAGCCCCCTCAGATCCACCTATCTCCCTCTTCCCAGCACTGAGATTGCAAGTGCATGTCACCATGCCTGGCATTTTTACATGGGTTCAAACTCAGGGCGGTACACTTGTAAGGCAAGCATTTTACTGGCTGAGTGACCCTTGCAGTCTTTATAGGGTCTATTCTTTTTAAAGATTTATTTTTATTTACAATTATGTTTATATGGTGTGCCTGTGCGTGAGTATGTGCACAGGAGTGTATGTGGAAGCCAGAATATTGGATTCCTCTACGAGGTGTGATCTCGGTGCTGGGAACTGAACTTGGGTCCTCTGAAAGAGCAGTACATGTTCTTCACTGCTGGGTGGTCTTTCCTACCCTCCGATGGTGTTTTCTCTCTCTTAGAAACATTTTTTATTTATATGTATGAGTGCGTGTGTGCAGGTATGTAAGTGCAAGTGTGTGAAGGCACCCCGTTTCCAGGAGCTGGAGTTACAGGTGGTTGTGAGCCACCAGATAAGGGTGCTGGGAACTGAACTCGGGTCCTCTGCAAGACCCTCAAGTGCTCTTCACCTCTGAGCCATCTCTCAAGCTCCCATGGTGTCTCTAGAAGCTGAGTTTCGTAAGTTCCTGACAGACAGTGGCCTTCTATATAGCAACTAACACTCCCGGAGCTGTTTCCTGTCCTGTAAGTCCCTTGGGCTGAAAGCAAATGTGTGGCACCGTAGGACACATTCCCCTCCCTGGGGTTTCATGGGGATCTTCTACCTGCCAATAGCAGAGGGGGTGCAGCCTAGTGAGGCCGTAGACCTGGGCTGGGATGAGGGCGTAAGTTTCTGGCTCCATCCTTTGCTGAGGGCTTGTGCTAGCTGCTTGGCAGGACAGCTGTTACTTCTGAGCCTGGCATTGTGCCAAGCCAGCATTGAACTCATCTCTTTGGTCGCTGTTTCTACAAATGACTGTTATGCTAAGGGCAGGACTGTCACCAGCCTTGGTTTCCCTAACTCTATGCTGAGGGCAGAAGCCCCTCCCATAGCTTGTTACAAACAGTAAATGGAAACCTGAATGTGAGCCCCAGAAGCTGGTCCAGAGATGGAGGGATTGCTATGTTTTGAGACTTTTCTTTCAGCCTCCCCTCTGGAGGAGTCAGACCTTGCTTGGTCTTCCCATGAGTGCTAGGTCGATGATGTCCCCACCATGCATCTGTCTGCAGAACTCGTCTTTGTTGTCTGGACCAGGAAAGCAGGGGCATGGTCTGTATGCTCGGGTCTCTGCACTGAGGTTGGTGCTTTCAGAGCTGGCCCAGGTCTTTGTGGAAGAAGTTGGGTAGACGCTTCCAGCTGAGAGTAGTTGGCATGCTCATTACTGGTTTACAAAGTGATTAAGCGTGTTCTGTGAGTGCTCCCTGTACTTCCAGACTTGGCCTGATGATCTAGTTGGGGCTGCAAGAAGCAAGCATCCTGATGGCATGGCTGGAGGTTGGGGGGATACCCAGTGGGGTCACCCATCAGCATGTTTTCTTCCCTGCACAGCGAATGCAGACATCTCCATGGAGGCTTGCTGCACAGAGGGAAATCAGATGGCTAACCAGCACAGGGACTGCTCGCTGCCGTACACGTCAGAATCCAAGGAGTGCAGGTATGTGTGCTATTAACACTGTTTGATATCACATGCCTGTCTAGAGGCAAGTGGGAGAAAGGATAGTGTGTGCCAGGTGACTGAGATGGTGATGGGGGACCTTCCTTTGTCTGCTGCTTCCTCCTCTGTGCTTCTGAGCCCTGGGCTTCCTAGTGCTCACTGGGGCATCTGTTACCTTCCCTGGCCTGAAAAGTAAAACCATCCAGATGTGCAGTCAGGTCTGCCACAGCTGTCTAACTCTGGGCAAGTCATTTCCCCAAGGAAAAGGAAGGTTTGTCGTAGAGCGTCAGATGTAGAGCGTCAGATGAGACCTCGTGACTTGAGGAGCCTACCCAAAAGACCCCCAAGAACACAAACAGTTCGTTCACACGACTTCAGCATAACTTGTATCCTCTCTCTAGATTAAATCAGGTACTCACAAAGTTTGGGGGATGTAAAACCTTAGAGTAGATGATGCTAATAGGTTATGTTGATGGTCATAAAGAGGTTATCAAATCTTTACAGTCATATGTAGAATGTGGGAAGAGCATCCAGGGAAGGAGCAGCCAGCATGAGTGATCAGGGGCAGGCTGTGCAGGTTCTTGGGGCAGCAGCAAGGCATCCAGAGAGTCTGCACAGAGTGCAGCAGCAGGGCAGAAAGACACAGAGCCAGAGGGAGGTAGGGGTGGGGGTGCTCCCCATTGTTCCTGGCAGCGTGGCTACTTTAGGAAGTAACTGGCAGCAGGTAAGAATCTGATGGAGAGTCTAGGCATAAATGAGGTGGCAGTACATCTGTCCAGACTTGTCTTTAAAGAGGACCCTTTAAAGCAGAAGGCAGTTGACATGAGGGAGCAGAAGCTGAGAAACTTCAAAAAGCAGGCTGTTTGAAGGACTCAGATATATGCAGGTGGCTTGGAACTGAACAGTAGCCTGGGCTAGGGTCTGACTGCGGAAGTGGAGGCAGGGAGCCAAGCTGTCAGTACTGGGAGTAGGGCGGGAGTCAGAGGGGTGTTGGTGACGGTTTAGACGTTCACTTTGTCTAGCTAGGCATATGAGAGGAAGGGATGCTGTTGGGAGAAGGCTGAGGAGGAGTGGGGGTGGGGTAGAACCAGGCTAGGTATCCTTAAACATCCAGAGATTCAAGTGAGCAACTGTTGGTCCTGCTAGGAGCGTGAAGAGGCCGGCTAGAGAATCAGCAGTGTTGCTCAGAGCAGACATCGGGTATGAGGGGCCAACCCCAGCACCTTGGGGTCCCGTTCTAGGTTCCCAGTGAATCCTCTCTCTAAAGCCTCATTAAGGCAACAGCGCCCCACCCCTCACCAGGTTCAGACAGTGCTCAGAGGAAGAGGATTTGGGACAGGCAAGATTGAGTGACCCTAGACTGGTTGATTCTTTGGTTTTTCAAACTAGGTTCCCTGGAGCCTTTGCAGTTCTTGAGAACCCCTGGGTGCCCTGAAACAGAGGTGCATTGGGCAGCCTGCTCAGTCTCCTTTAGTGAAATACCTCTTGCCTGCAAATCTAATGAAGCAGGTTGAAATTCATGTCACTGTGTAGACACACCCATCCTGGATCTGGAGAGACATGGGAAGCCAGGTTCACACTTCTGAGCCCAGGGGAGAGGACAGGCTGGCTGGGGCCTCTGTCCTTAGGCATAGGCAAAGGACGTAGCAAGGGGAGGCAGGGAAGCCCTATCCTCTCTTGCAGACACCATGGGTTAGATTCCTGTTTCTGCCCTTGCTGGCTCTGCCTTTAGGTTACTTTGGTCTGGATGAGAGCCATATTTGACACCTTTCTGTCTCTGTTGTCTGCAGGGCTGACTTTCTGGCCTCTGAGATGTCACAAAATGTGTTTGAGTCTGAGGCATAGACTCTGGCAGGTTCAGGTCCTACCTGAGCTCCTGTTTTCTGAAGATCTTTTTGTAGCCAAGCCTGTGGGTGGCAGGAGGCTGGGCATCATGGTTGCTACTGTCTTTCAGTCTAGTCCTTCAACAAACTGTCAACAGACTCTCTGAAACTTCCCCTCTGAGCCTGGAAAATGGAGCTGAGGCTGAGGAGAATAGCTGGTGGGAGGAGGGGGGCCGGAGCCTGGAGCCTGGAGCCTGCAGCAGGCTGCTTTGTTTATGAATAGGTTCTATAACCAGGCTCAACTGTGTGCAGAGTTGGGGTCTCCTGGCTCCCATCCCGGACACCACTCTGCATTTCCTCTCTCTAACCAAACACCTGCTAAGTCCTACTGTGTGTCTCTCTCCCTGTGGGAGGTGGGATGTGGGGGGATCCTCCAGAGGACATCACCTCTCTCCTTGAGCCTCTATTCTGAGGTTGTCTTCACCAAGGAGTCCTGGCAAAGCCTCTGCTCTGCCCACAGGATGGTCCAGGAGCAGTGTTGTCACAACCAACTGGAGGAGCTACACTGCGCCACGGGCATCAACCTGGCCAGTGAGCCAGACGGCTGCTCCTCGCTCCACAGCTACAACAGCAGCCTGGAGACCATGTTTGTAAAGGTGAGTAAGGCTGAGGACCACACAAGGCCGCCGTTCTCCCTGTCCACTCTTCCCTGCGACCACTCGGGTACCCTTCCCTTCTCATTCAGACAATATGCCTTACCAGCCAGACTTCCAGATAAGACAGGGTGAGATGGTGACAAGCCAGCTCCACCCTAGAGAAACAGGAAGAGCCTGAGGATTACCCTGTCTCCGTCTTCAGATAGAAGGCAGAAAGCAGAGCAAGGGTTTTCTGGACCCTTCAAAATCCTCTCAGTTCAGGGTAGGCATTTTCCTATTGCCCAAGAGGTCCCAATGCTTCTCTGCTCCTCAGGTAAACTGAGGCTCTGAGCTCACGCCAGACCCACACTAGGACCTCTACTAACACAGGATTCCATAACCACACTCTACAGGAAGACGTTAGAGTCCAGAGGGCTTCACACTCCAGTGGCCTCTCCTTGTCGAGGACTCGGAGGGGATTCTCCATAGAACATAATCAGAATAAGAGTACGAGTTCTGTTCCTGAATGTTCCTGGGGCCCCCGATCTGGGCCAGGTTGCAGGGCTTGCATCAGCTATGGAAGGCTCATGTGTGGGCGTGGGAGCTGACTGTGGCACTTCTAGGCTTGCACACAGATAGACTAATGGTCAGACCCTACCTTTCAGTTCCTCCCCCCCCCCCCCCCCAGTGATTTCCAGAAGAGTCGATGACAGTGGCTTCTGAGACAACACCCTTCTCCTTCAGGAGGGTAGTTATGGAATCACGGAGTGAATATCTGATTACAGTCTGGATTCTGGGAGGGTGGGTAGGCATGTCTACACACCGGCAGAGACTGCTCATGGGTCCAGACTCTGCCTCGATAGCCATGGCCTACCACAACCATCTGGCCTTTATGAGGGGTTGGGGGAGGCGCTGACATGGGGAGTGTCTTAGTCAGGGTTTCTATTCCTGCACAAACATCATGACCAAGAAGCAAGTTGGGGAGGAAAGGGTTCATTCTGCTTACACTTCCACATTGCTGTTCATCACCAAAGGAAGTCAGGACTGGAACTCCAGCAGGTCAGGAAGCAGGAGCTGATGCAGAGGCCATGGAGGGATGTTACTTACTGGCTTGCTTCCCCTGGCTTGCTCAGCTTGCTTTCTTATAGAACCCAAGACTACCAGCCCAGGGATGGTACCACCCACGATGGGCCCTCCCACCCTTGATCACTAATTGAGAAAATGCCTTACAGTTGGATCTCATGGAGGCATTTCCTCAAAGGAGGCTCCTTTGTCTGTGATAACCCCAGCTTGTGTCAAGTTGACACACAAAACCAGCCAGTATAGGAAGCTAATCAGGGCTAGAATGAGTGACCTGGTTAAGGGGTCTCTTAGCCAGGACTTTGAGCATTCAGTGACCACTGGGAAGGGCTGGGCTATGCTTACGTTATATGCCTGGCAAACAGCTCTGCCCCATCCCTAGACTTGAGGGAAGAGAGGTGTGAAATATTAGAACATTCTAACAAGAGTGGGAACAGGTTCCCCGGCTAACTTAATGAAGTGTGTTTCTGGAAAAGATTACTCACGGCGAAGTGGAGGGTGAGATCACCAGGGCTCTTTGTGGCTGCGGAATTGGTAGAACGACAAGGAGAAGGCCCCTCAGCCTCCACAGGTGCAAGCAAAGCCTCTTGCTATGGGCTTCCTGGAAGGCTCTTTGTTTTAAGATGGACTGACCTGGGGCTTTTCATGTGTACCCCAGGATCTGGGTTAGGACACAGGTTTAACTTTTGGGATATGGGGTCTCCATGAAAGGGAGTGGCCAGGTCTCATGCCTTACTGGGGCCCTTGAGGCTCTTGTGCCCAACTCTTGCAGTTGAGTATGTGCACCTATTCTTCTGGCAGGGAAATGAGGCCTTGCAGACAGAGCAGGCCTTTGGAGCATTGGTCTGCTCCCTTCTCAAGATGGGTGAGCTGGGCTGGGGGTTGCTGGTCAGGAAAAGGAGGTCCAAAAGGAGTTGTTATCTTAGTTAGGATCTCATTGCTGTGAAGAGAGACCATGACCACAGCAACTCTTCTAAAGGAAAGTACTTAGTTAGGGATGGCTGACAGTTCAGAGGTTTAATCCATTGTCATCATGGCAGAACATAGGCAGACAAGGTACTGGAGAGGTAGCTGAGAGTTCTACATCTGGATGGGCAGACAGCAAGAAGAGAGCGAGACACTGGGCCTAGCCTAAGCGTCTGAGACCTCAAAGCCCACCCGTAGTGATACCCTCCCTTCAACATAGCTACAGCTACTCCAACAATGCCACACCTCCTAATAGTGCCATTGCCACGGGCCTGTGGGGGCCATTTTCACACCACCACAGCAGTCATGTGGGCGGGGAGACAAGTGCAATCCCACTAGGTGCCACGTCTTGTAGGTTACTTTCCAAACAGACCTAGAAGGCTTGGAGGGGCCTAGCATGCTTTTCTATCTACTTCTGACATTTTGCTAAATCACCCACGTCAGATGTTTTCTCGTTGTCCTGAGAACACGGACAAGAAAGAGGGTGTCAGGGGTGTGTCCCTGAGGTTCTTTCGAGGTCCCAAGGGCCACTTGTACAAACTTCTGACCCAGTCTGGAATCTTTCTGTTCATAGAGGTGCTGCCACTGTTGCATGCTGGGAAAGGCAGCCTATGCCCGAGGCCAGACCTGTGAGCCCAACTTCGTGATAAGCTACCAATGTGGACTGGTGTTGCGTGCCTGCTGTGTGAAGGAACAGGAGAATTCAGACTTTGTCCGAGGTGATGGTGTGGACCCTCAGGACCCAGGTAACTCCTCTCCCTTCCAGCGTAGGGCAATGTGTTAGTATTCTCCAGGGCGTGTGTATCTGCGACACCGACACGGTAGGCTTATCCTTCCTGTGGGTGTCACATTTCTGGATTCTGCCAATCACAAGTTAAAAATATTAGAGAAAGGGGACCTGGGAGATGACTCCATGGGTAAAATGCTTGGGGTGCAAACATAAAAGCCTGAGTTTGGATCCCCAGTGCCCACATAGAAGCCAGGCAGAGCAGCATGCATCTTTATCCCAGGGCTTGGGGTGTAGAGCAGACAGAGACCCCTCGAGCTCACTGGACTGCCAGTCTAGCTGAATCAGCAGCGAGCCTCAACGCAGTGAGAAACCCTATCTGAACAAATAACTTGCGAGCAATAGAGGAAGACACAGGATGTTGATGTATAACCCCTCCATGTGCATGCCTGGGTGTGACGCCTGCACACATGCGTGCATGACACACACTCAAAGAAAATGTTGGAGAAAAGATGTTAAATCTGTACTGGGTGCGTGCAGATATTTTTCTATCGAGCAAAATAACAAGTATTTGCATAGCATTGATATCACATTAGGTATTAAAAATAATCCAGAAACAATCTGTGCATAAATTATGGACAGACACTATGGTATTCTAGATAAGAGACTTAAATGTCTATGGATTTTTAAAAATGAATTTATACTTTCTTTTATTTTATATGCACAAATGTTTTGTCTGCATTTATGGCTCTGTACCGCATGTATGTGATGTCTGCCAAAGCCAGAAACTGGCATGGGATCTTGTGGAACTGTAGTTACAGATGGATGTGAGCCACCAGGACCAGTCCTGGATCTTCTGCAGGAGCAGCACATGCTCTTTAGCTGCTGAGCCATCTCTCCACCTCCTTGCCTGTGGGTTTTAATGCCCTCCAGGGTCCCGGGACCAATCTCCATGGAGACCAAAGAACAGCTGTGTAGAGAGAGCTGTGTGAGGGTCGGAGGGCAGGCCAAAGCTCCAGGGAAAAGCTGGCCTTACTGAAATCCGAAGGCTTTTGGCTGGCAGAATGCTCTTCCTCAGTCTCCATCTCTTAGGGCCTCCAACTGGCTAAGTGAGGTTCACTTAACATCCTGGAGGGGCCGTCTGCTCATCTCAGAGTCCATTGATTTAAATACCACTCTCCTGTCACCAAAGCTCCCTTCATAGTGACATCCCATCAAGTTGCCATGTGAGGTTAACCATCATGGCTGTGAGACAGGAAGAGTACCAAGTGCTCTGAAGCAGGCTGGCTCCCTTCCAGACCTGACTTTGCCCTGGTGATTGGTGGCTGATTGCCCTTTGATCTGACCCTCTCATGAGGACCTTGATGTGCAGTGGAGGAGGGGGACTTGGCCTTTTTGAGTCTTGGCCAGCATGGACCAGTGGGTGGGTGCATCTGTGTTCACGTGGCAGGCTCTTCCTCAGAGGGGTGTGGTACCTAAGAAGCAGCTCCCAGAGATCTTAAAGGTGCTGTTCACCAGCTCTACCTGTCCCCATTGACTACAGCCAGATGTGCTTGAAGCCCTGAGAGGCATGGGTCTATATATGTAGGAATATCTTGTTTTTAATTTATATTTATGAGTATGTGTGTTTCCTGCATATATTTATACCACATGGCCTCCATGGTCGGAAGAGTTCTCTTAGAGGACAGAGGAGGGACTTGGAACTGGAATTCCTGGTGGTTTTGAGCCAACCGTGGGTGCTAGGAACTGAACCCAGGTCTTCTGCAAGAAGATGTGTTTTTATCCACCTTATCACCTCTCCAGCCCCGACCTCCTGGTTCTTGAATCCACTCACTTAGATTGTGAGCTCCTGAGCCTCGTAGAAAGCACTGAGAAGCTGCAGGCATCTGTGTGCTATGCTTGCTGGGAATTTTGTCTTATTCACGGCTTTATACTCACAGGTTACGATATCTAATTCAGGCTGTGTTTTGGGAGAGCTTACCTGCCCCTTTAAGTGAAGGTACATTTACTAAAGATGAAGGAATGCGGCGCGCTCAGATGGGCTTCCTGTCCAGTGCTGACAGGAGCAGTAGGTGCTTGTGTGATCTTGTCTCATCTCTCTACCCCTAGCTAAGATTCCTGTTGATGAGGAACAAGAAGACCCATACCTGAATGACCGCTGTCGAGGTGAGATGTTGGGACCTGTGGGAGCCCTTTGGTAGGTAGCTAAGAAAGCCCAGGGCATAGTGTTGACTACTGCCCGACTACTGCCGAGACTCAGCCGGAAAGTACTTCTGCTCTTGGGGCCCTGGGGGCCCCCTGTTTTTTCTATCCTTGAGTGCTCAGAGCGGGAGATCTGTCGGGGACAGGGCCTTACGAAGCCAGTACTGGTGTGAGCACTCCAGCACCAGTGAGAGCCTGGGCTCTGCAGATGATGATGCTTCTCCAAGGCTGGGATGCCCCAGGAGAGTAGCTATTTCTTATCTGTGTGTCCCTGGAGCCCTGCTTGTCCCTTTAGAGTCATGGTCACCCAGGAGAATCTTTGCACTTAAGTCAGAGTGGCCATGCAGCTTTGCTTTTGATTAAACTACTTTCTTCAGGAACATGCTGGCACATCTAACCTGATCATTCTGTTTCAGCTCCAGCCAAGGACTCACTCTGTGACTGGGTGTTAGTTATGCAGGCAACTTAATCACAAAATGATAAAGGCAGTACACAGTGTCAGCCTGCACTGAGGCCAGGAGGGAGGGAGAGAGGGGAGAGAAAAGGAGCTCCAGAAAGCTGGGAGTCCTCTCTGGGTGACCACAGATGATTTCTGGAGAATGACAGCCCGTGTGCCAACTTAGGAGGATCCATTAGCCAGCATGGTAAAGTCTGCGTGCCCCTGGCAGCCAGCCAGGCAGTGGCAGAGGAAGCACAGGTCATCCCAGTGGGATTACACTCGAAGTATCCCCTGTGTGAGTCCCAGGGGAGGTGCCAGGCAGGAAGAGGCTGTACCCATAATTGTGGTGGCACCGGGGCATGGGCCAGCTCAGCTGGAAATGTTTGAGAGTTCCAAGGGCTCCAGTAGAGCCCGGCCTCCAGGAGAGCCCGGCCTCCAGGTGGAGCCTGTTCCCTCCAGGCCTCTTGTTGACTGTGAGCAGTATGCCTCTCCAGGTCCACTCTAACCCCAGAGGCAACACAAGGTCCCTAACTTGTCAGACCTCTGCTGCCTTCAGTAGCCCCAGAGAAGCCCAGAGCCTAGGCTTGGGAATGTCCCAAGGACCACAAATGGCTGTAGCAAAGAGCCTGTTTTCTGGGTCAGTGTACCCTGGGAGGGTCTCTGAAGGTCGCTCAGCCTGTTCACTAGCTCCCTTGGGTTCTGGTTGCAGGTGGCGGGCCTTGTAAGCAGCAGTGCCGCGACACCGGGGACGAGGTGATCTGCTCTTGCTTTGTGGGCTACCAGCTGCAGTCAGATGGTGTCTCCTGTGAAGGTAACATCTGAGAGCTGGTCACTGCTTGGGAGCCTCTGCTAGAGGTCTGAGCAGGCTCGTGTGGCACAGCCTTGGTCCCATTCCTGGAGCACAGCTGGGATATGCTTGCCAGTGCTGCCTGGAGTTTAGACTCCTGGACAAGGCTGTCTTCCAGAAGATATAGATAGCAGTGTAGGGAAAGGGCTGCATTGGGGTTCTCCTGGGTTCTGGATTCAGGATATGCCATGAGGCCTTGGGTAGGTCTTTCTGCCTCTCCCCTTGTGTAAGAGATGGGTATGAGGCTGCCTTCTTTGTGGGAGTTCTGTAGATGCTGTGATTCTAGGGTCTGGCACGGACACAAAGAGATCTGAAACTTAACAGGACTTGATATGGTGACGGCCCCCCTCCAGAGCCCTGGCCAGATGTGCCCACAGAAAGACTCAGCTCAGTTTGATTGGGCAACTTGATGAATGCAGGAAGCCAGATGGCTTCTGGGACATTCCTTCTGCTCAAGCTTAAGGCTTGGTTGTTCTTGCTGGTTACTTCTGCATCACCTTAATCTCTCTAGATATCAATGAATGCATCACAGGCAGCCATAACTGCCGGCTGGGAGAATCCTGCATCAATACAGTGGGCTCTTTCCGCTGCCAGCGGGACAGCAGCTGTGGGACTGGCTATGAGCTCACAGAGGATAATAACTGCAAAGGTACAGCTCACATCCAAGTCTAAAAATCTCCCCTTGCCCAGCTGTGGGTATGGCATAGAGGGAAGGGCCCAGTGGGCTCTGTGGTGCTGCCCCCGTGTGGCTGCCTGGGATACTGCAAGAAGGAGGTGATCCATTGTGCAAGTACACAATGGCAAATGAAGAGAGGGCTGTGATGAGCAGGTTTTCTTTAATATGGTGCTGAGTTAATGACACCAGCACATTTGACTTAGAAATCTTGGAGCCTGATCTTGACAAACAAGTCCAGGGTCCTCACTTGTGTTTCCGTACAAACAAAACCAAGCCAGTTTCAGACTAGGGTCTGTTGAAGATGCTAGCTAGCACGGGTCTTGTGTAAAAATGTTGATCATTGAATTATGTGGGGTGACCCAAGAGCCAGACGCCTTCTCTTGGCAGCCAAGCCCTTGAGTAATCCCGCTGCCCCACCCTGCACTGTTTCCTGGCTGAGTCTCTGGACTCGAGAGCCTGGGAGCCAGGCCAGCTGAGTAGATACACTTGAACCTTTGACAGCTGTGAACTTCAAGACAGGCCAATCCATCTTGTCTTATCTTGATGTAACTATTGTTACTATTTGGACTATTATGAAGACCTCGGGATGAAAAGAATTACAGTCTGTGTTTATTGTCACTAAGATAATTGCTGTATGATCTAATCCAAACATACACTTCTGAATGAATGATATACCTGCAGAAAAATGCCTGAGTGATTTGTTAAATAGCAAAAAGCTTGCCTCATAAGTCAGAGACGGGCAGTGTTTTTTAAGACTTTTGCAATTTTTACACAGTTTGCCTCACCGCAGGCCTTTTCGTAACACCCTCTCTGTTGAAATATTTTGGGGTTATAGTCTGAGGAATGAGCATTTTTTTTAAAAAGTACTTTCTTGTGATGTTAAAGTATTGTGACACACTTCTGGCCGGACTCTTGCTAACGATCTCCTTTTTTTATGATGCACCAGATATTGACGAATGTGAGACTGGTATTCATAACTGCCCCCCCGATTTTATCTGTCAGAATACTCTGGGATCCTTCCGTTGCAGACCCAAGCTGCAGTGCAAGAGCGGCTTTATACAGGATGCTCTAGGCAACTGCATTGGTAAGACATGGTGCCATGAGTGGGGCTAGTCCAAGCATAGGACAGTCAGCACAGATCAGGGCTGGCAAGCTTCCCTAGAGGACAGATAGCAGATGCCATAGGCATTGTGAGCCATGGGGTCACAGTGACTCATCCTGGGCAGTTACAGTTCAAAAGGCACAGCATGTAGACCCAGGTGGTGGGGCTGTGTCTCAATAAAACTTTATTTATAAAACTACTGGCAGGCTGGATTTGGTCTAAGGCCTGGTCTAAGGGTCTAATCCCTGTGGTTTGGGTGAAGAAGTGTGTGTTTTAAGAGTCAGAGACTATTAGATTTGAACTTGTCCTAAGATTCATTTCCTTCCTTAAACCTCAAGTGTTTCCCCTATAAGAGGTGACTGTAGCATCTGGCTGAGAGGCTGGGGACAAGGACCTCGGCGGGTACTTGTGATAGGATGGGTACATGTGAAACATCCTTCGATATGTGGTTGCTTCTGACACTCTTAGACCTTTAGAAACTGTTTCACAGAAAAATGGTTGACTTCATAGAGACAGAGTAGAGTGGTAGTCACCAGGGATGACCGGATGGCAAGCGTGGCGCTCAGTGGGACGGTTTCAATCTGGAAGATGATAAGGTTCGAAGACTCATGGGCTGAGAGCTGAGTGGACCATTGTGTAAAGGAGCCATGAACTCAGTATGACACTGAGAGGCCAGAGAAAGGCTGCTCAGGTGGGAGGGCCACCTGCCCCTCTCTCTTCTGTTGTCTTTGTGCTGCCAAGCTATTAGCATTTGAACCCAGATCTGCTTTGTAGGCAGGAGCTTCTAAGCCTTTCCTTTGAGGTCAGAGAGTCCTGTCTTCTAAATTGAGCTGCAGGTATTGCTGGTTGCAACCCCTCTCCCCTTTTAAAGGAAAAATTGGCTACTGCTGTGCAAGTTCCTATCTTATTTCTCCCCAGATTCTTGAAACAGGATTGAAAGTTCTTTTCCCCTATCCCTGTCATACTGCCCCAGGTAGAACCTTTTAGGCCAGGACTTTCACCCAAGCCCCTCCTACACAGCCTGGGTCTTAGTGGAGAAAGTCTTCAGTTCCTGAAGTCAGATTGTCATCCTCCACACACGCACAGTAAGCATGGTGGCTGTGACTCTCCGGGGCAGGGAGGAAAGGGGCCCTGCTGAGACTTGCAGCCTGCTCAGGGGCCTCCCTGGAAGCTGCATCAGCTGAGGACGGAAACCCTGACTCATGGCAGGGTTGGCTCTGCTCTCCTCTGTGAGAAAACCTTTGCATGCCCCGGGTTTCCCTCTTTAGAGTGCAAGGGCAGAGATGCTTCATGGGCAAACCCTCTCTGTCCCCTCAACCTCCACCAGATCAGATAGAAGCCTGGGGGAGTCCAGGATGTTGGCCAGATCCCAACACCTCTCCAACACCTCTCTGTGGGTCCACAGTGACATCAAGGACCAGAGATGTTCAGTGCATCAGTGCAGAGGCCCCCTAACTTGACATGGGGAGAGATCCCCCTTTGTACTTGCTGGTCACAACCAAGTTATGGCAAAAAGCCTCACATATCTGATTATAAGTGAGGAAAACCTAAGGGTAGGAAATAACGCCGAGCCTGCCGGGCCACTCCGGGTGGGCAGGGCCGCCCTTCTGCGCATAGCTCCCTTGGTTCGTATCTTCATGGAAACAGGACCGGACTGGCCTACCACTTGGTTTTTCCCTCTTGACAATGTGTTTAGAAATCATTCTGCGTCAGCATTTTTTATTTCTGTCTAAAATAATAACATCATCTGCAGAAATAGCTATCAGGAGACAGGCAGCGTAAGGAGAGAAGGGGAAGAGCCAGGCACCGTGAGGCATACCTGCAGAGGTTGAGGCAGGAGAATACAATGAGTTGAAGTCCAGGCTGGGCTACATGTCGAGACCCAGTTTCAGAAAACCAAACAATATAAAAACCAAAGATAGAGGCCATCCGGAAGATTTCCACAGGTTGTCTCTTCTCCTCTCTATGTAGCCAGGGCCTATGCCCCACACACTTCTACCTGGGTTTCCTTGATCTCCCAAAGCAGCTCCCTATCTATGGTGGGAAACAGGGACCCCAGGATCTGCCTTCCCTAAACTCTGCTCCATTCCTATCTCCATGCAAGGACCTGCCCTGTCAGACTAGCACAGAAGACAAGAGGCCGGGATGAGAAAGCTGAGGCCTTCTTCATATAAAATATGTTTCTTTTTTTTTTTTTAGAACTTTGATATTGATTCTTCAACACTGTGAGGAAGTCCTTTCTAGGTTTTCTTTTTCTTCACTCTCTACCTCATGTTCCCTTTCTTCCATCATTCCCTGGTGAAGAGGAGGGAAGGGGTCAGGGCACTGTTTCGCATATGCTGGCCCACAGGTGTGCTTCCCATATGCTGGCCCACAGGTGTCGGGTTCTTCAAAGATCCTGGGGCCATCGAAGTTGGTCCTATAAGTGCTTTGTAAGACAAGTGAGCAGAGAATGACAGCCAGAGACCCTGCACTTGTGCCATGGGACTCAAAAGAGGGAAAGCATGCAGTGTGTCCCCAAACCCTCCTCTGCCCTTTCCTATCTAGTCATCTTTCTTGATCCACTTTTGATTTCATTCATTCATCATCTGATTTTCCTAGACTCTCTTCCTCCAGAGAGCACACAGTCTCAAGGGATTCCACTGTTTGGATACTGCCTTAGGGTTTCTATTCCTGCGCAAACATCATGACCAAGAAGCAAGTTGGGGAGGAAAGGGTTTATTCAGCTTACACTTCCACATTGCTGTTCATCACCAAAGGAAGTCAGGACAGGAACTCACACAGGGCAGGAAGCAGGAGCTGATGCAGAGGCCATGGAGGGATGTTACTTACTGGCTTGCTTCCCCTGGTTTGCTCAGCTTGCTTTCTTATAGAACCCAGGACTACCAGCCCAGGGATGGCACCACCCACAATGGGGCCTCCCACCCTTGATCACTAATTGAGAACATGCCTTACAGCTGGATCTCATGGAGGCATTTCCTCAAGGGAGGCTCCTTTCTCTGTGATAACCCCAGCTTGTGTCAAGTTGACACACAAAACCAGCCAGTACAGATACAGGAACACTCAAGGCTGAGGGGGTCACTACTGACACTGCAGTCACCACTGACAACAGGCAGGAGTGGCCCCGCTTTGTGTAAAGGACTAGATAATGGCTATCAGCCTTCTGGCCATCTGGTTTCTGTCACAATCACCAGGCTCCTGTAGGGGTAATGCCCAAAACAGCTGTAGTCCACATGTAAAGCAGCAGGACTGGCTGACTGCCAATAAAACTTTATTTACAAGAATAAGCAGCGGGCCAGATTTGGTTAGAGGGATGGTGAGGAAGGAGATTGGAAGCAATTGTGAGGGTGGATGGATGCCAGGATCTAGACCTGGGCCGTGCTGCCCTCTCTGCCCCCTGTGAGCCTGAGGAGTTGCTTGCTCTCTTCAGGTTCTGGGTTCCCAGTGTCACAGACAGACAGTAATGGCAGCTCTGCCACCTGCAGGCTTGCTGTTGCAGTCCAGAGTGGTAGCAAATGTGAATGCCCTTGTCAACTTTGAGATGCTGCATTGTCTGTGGAGAGACCCATCCCAGGGATGGGAGGGAGTCGGGCCTGATTCTTAGACAGCCTGAAGAGGGAAGGGCTTGGCCAGCATGGAGCAGGCCCTGCTTTCTTGCTTCAGCTGACAATCTTCCACTCTCACCCCCTTCCTGCTGTCCCCCAGCCCCAGTGTGCTTTGTGAATGTGTAAACTAGGGAGATCCTGAAGGTGACTTTCTGAGACTTAGGTCTTTTTAGACGTGCTTTAGGACGAGGTTTGGTTTGGGCATAGAATTGGAGCATAAAGAGTCAACAGATGTGCACCCCATGTTCCTTGGTGCTTGCTTGTGTGGTAGATGGACATCATTGGTAAATGGCCAGTGGTCCCTCTACTTGTGTCCTTCAAGGTAGGAAACCCCATACGGGGAGTTCCGAGTGGCCTGAGTCAGGTGGATGGGAGTACAGGAGGGAGTTTCTGTGGAGATGGTAGCCAGAGATATGGCTACCACAGTGACTCGGTGTGGGCTCAGGAGCTAGATTACTGGTGCTTCCAAGGACTGACCAGGTGAAGTAGACAGGGGCCTCCCACCCACCAGAGGAGCCTAGGGGCTCTCAGGCTGGTATAGAGGGATGGGTACCTCTGTCTCCTTGGCACCACACTCAGGGTAGGGCCTTATCTGCCTATGTGGGTCAGATGCATACAGGAAACCAGGCCAGCAGGTGAAGCAGAAGATGGAGTAGTTTGTGTTTGGAGGTGGGGGGAGAGGACAGGGAGGGACCTGGGGATGCCTCATCTTGTAGGGTAAAGGGGTCAGGGCATATTGTTTTATGGCTTTGCTGAGAGAGGGGAAAGGTTCTTTTGGGGTCCAGTGGCTGCATTTGTGGCTAGCCTCTATGTTTAACCAGTAGCATCTTGTCTCTTTTCTCTGTAGATATCAATGAGTGTTTAAGCATCAGTGCCCCATGCCCTGTGGGGCAGACATGCATCAATACAGAGGGCTCCTACACATGTCAGAAGAATGTGCCCAACTGTGGCCGTGGCTATCATCTCAACGAAGAGGGAACCCGCTGTGTTGGTTGGTATCTCGTACACATTTCCCACATGCGCGCAACACACCACACACACACGCACGCACGCACGCACGCACGCACACGAACACATTTCTGAAATTCGACTTTCTGTCTGTTTCCAGTACATTCCTTCTCTTCTCTAGAAGGGAGAGTTGGTCACCATAGTGAAGACGTTCTGCCTGTCCATCCATTCCATTGTCCCTCTCCAGGCCCAGGCCTTTGCGGTCTTGCCTGCATTATTACAGTAACACACCGGCCCTTCTAGCCTTGCCTTCCGTTTGCCCAGTGTTCTTAGGCTACCCGGCTATAGCCTATTGGTGGCCAAGGATGGATACTCACAATTTAATTCTCCTAAATTGGTCACAGCTAATCTGGATGACATAGGTCTTGCTACTCCCCAGAAGACAGAAAACCATGGCGTGGTGTCTTATTTATACCCACTCCATGCCTGCTCCTGAGTAGGTCAGGGGAGTCACTAGCCCAGATCCCTGCTGGGAGAGGGACCGTCCTCCCCACAACCCCCAGGCCATCTCAGCATCTCCCCCACAGCCCTGGGAACTTCCTGCCTCACTGGAGATTGGGCCCGGGACATGGTAGATGCTCTGTGAAGGTTAGGTTGCTGCTGTCGGTGGATAGTTTGGTACGCACACTAAAAGGCTTTCAGCATGTCTTCCTTTCTTCTCCACAAGATGTGGATGAGTGCTCACCACCAGCGGAGCCCTGTGGGAAGGGACACCACTGCCTGAACTCCCCCGGCAGCTTTCGCTGCGAGTGCAAGGCTGGCTACTATTTTGATGGCATCAGCAGGACCTGTGTGGGTATGTGATATCTCTCAGACCCAGGGGGTCCTGGCCGGGTGACGCCACACAGGAGATAGTCTATGGCATCTAGGGTGACCATGTCCATCCCATCCTCATCTCGAGAGGTTCCAAGCGTAGGCAGTCCCAGATTGAAGACCATCAGTCAGAAGACATTATCCAACTACAGCTCTGCTGCTACCTTGGCCTCTGAGCACCAGCGGGGCTCTGGCGGTATCAGCCTGCTTCCTTGTGGAATGGCTGTTTGACCCCAGCCTCCAAGGGCTTCCAAGTCTCCAGCCTACAAGATGTTCGTGATTTCTTAGATTTGTTGCAGACCTGTAGGGCCCAGGGCCTTGGGATGTACAGCTCCCAAAGGTAGTCAGAACAAAAGGTGGCCAGGTGTGGCATCAGAGCCTGCCCAGCAAGCATTTGTTAATACCAAAACAGGATACTCAAAGGAGGCCAAGAACTGCCCCGTGCTCCCAGCAGATCCCCGCAGACTCCCCTGGGGCAGGACTGGCAGAAGCACATCTGCCCAGCTTTGCTACATTTGTCTGAGTACAGGGCTTCACACAGACAGTTAGGAGAGGCCTTAGCCCTTCCACCTGAGACATGAAGGGATTGAGGGGCAGAGGACCATGAACTGCTGCCATTGGCAGATGGGTGGGACATGGCGCCACTGCAATGGACATGCTCTGAGCAGACTGCCCCTCTGTTTCAGATATCAACGAGTGCCAGCGCTATCCTGGGCGCCTGTGTGGCCACAAGTGCGAGAACACGCCCGGTTCCTACCACTGCAGCTGCTCAGCTGGCTTCCGGCTGTCTGTGGACGGCCGGTCCTGTGAAGGTGAGGGTGGGGTCACGGAGCAGGCCAGCCAGCAACAGCCTTAGCCATGTCTCTCCCCTGCTCACAGACTCATTTAGGGTTTCCTAGGCAGGTGTTTTAAAGATGTTAGAATTCCCCACCCTAGGAATATGACCATAAACCAGTGGCAGCCATGCTGAAACTTGGCCAGTATCCCTGGCAGGGCTTGGTCAGTCATTTGGGTTCATGAGCCTTGCTGTGCACAGATAACAGAGTGTCTTGTATTATCAGCTGTGATTATAATTTCTGGCTGTGCTTAGGCATCTGAGCCTTGTGCTTGCATAATCCTGAGGATATGGTACTGAGGCCTGGCCAACCTCCCCTCTGTGTATAATTAAACACATGTACACACTTTGGGTATAGCAAGATGTGGTTCCAGTGTCAGGGGTTATGTCTATGATGAGGTAGAATACTGGACATAGGTTGAGTAGGTAACCTGGCCAGGCATGTGGGGGCTACAGATAGGAAACACTGACTGAGAAGCTCTCCTTCCTACCCTCAGAAACAGTAGTAAATGAATGTAAGAAGGAATATCTAAGCCTGAGGTCAGCAATATTTTTCTCTCCTGGATGCATGGTGACTATTTTAAACCTTTCTGGCCAGTCTGTAGACAGTACCTCACTTGACTGGGAGCATCAAAGCAGCCATGGGTCCTGGCCAAATGTGTTTATAGCTGTGTGCCAATAAAACTTTATTTACAAAAACAAGTGGTGGGCCAGACCTGTCTTGGAACTTGCTCTGGGTGAAGAGCTACTTGGTGACCAGTACTGGATTGCTGAGTAGCCCCTAAGTCCAGAGATTGAGGAGTACCAGGGCAACCATCCCACCTATGTCACCATCTTGGAGATGAAGTGGAGAAGACAGGAGAGATTTTCACTGAAAGCTAGAAGGGACTGATCTTGATGGGACTCTGGATATGCCGTCATGCTGAGTGAGTACCCATGGGGACCAGATTGAACAGAGCCAAACCTGGAGGCTGTCACTGCCTTTTTACCAGGAAGTGGTGCGGCTTCACAGAGGCAGTAGCAGGAGTGGAGAGATTTCAGATTTCTCAGCTACAGTGGGCTGGAGTGGAGGTCCCTCTCTCTGGGCATCTCAGTCTTGCAACTTCAACAGGGAGGTGATGAAGAAGTATTCTGCTCACTGTGTTCTCATCAGGTCTGCCGTGGAGGCAGGGACCTGACCCCTGGGGACCTCTTCTCTTCTAGATGTGAATGAGTGCCTCAACAGCCCTTGCAGCCAGGAGTGCGCTAATGTCTATGGCTCCTACCAGTGCTATTGCCGACGAGGTTACCAGCTCAGTGACGTGGACGGGGTCACCTGTGAAGGTGAGAGCACCCTGTGTACTATGGGGAGCACCCTGACCTTGCTACCAAACAGCAGCATTTCAGAATCCGCAGCGGAGAGCCTGCCAGGATTTGGCATCAGCATGTGGCTGAGAAGTCAAAGGCAGCCCCTGAGAGCCACCCAACCCCTGAGACCCAGTCCTGAGCCTTTTGAACTCCACCCTCACTAGGCCTGACTGTCTGTCATCTTCTCTGTCCAAGGTAACGCTCCCTCCTGGGACTGTTGGACAATCTAGCCAGATGACAGCTCAAAGCTTCAAGGGCAAATGCTATAACAATGTTGTTTGTATATGTGTGTGTGTTTCTGTGTGTGTTTGTGTGTGTGTGTGTGTGTGTGTGTATAGGGGCTTGGGATTCAACCTAGGGTCTTGCTCAGCAGATGCTCTTCCACTGAGCTATGACCCCAAACCTGAAGCTTTTTGAGTACCAGTGCATCTCCACAGTGCAATGTTCTATACCCCGAGTCACAGTCCAAACTCAGGTGCATGGAAGAGGCTGTCTAGAAATACCTTTAGTCTGTGTGTATAAAACAGATGGATTTGGGAGTTACACTTGACTCCAATCCCCAAGATACCTTATTATACAAGCGGCAATATTCCAAAAATATTTGAGACATTTCTGATCCCAAGCATTTCAGATAAGGGAGACTCAGCCTATATTTTCTCTGATGTGTTGTGAGTTTCGTTTGTTTGATTGACTGGTTGAGTTGTTTTTGTGTTTTAGCAAATTGCTCTTCATTCCCTTTCTTTGTGAGTACTTCACACCACAAACCTGCTAAATATCTCTAGACTAGTCCTACCCCTCCCTTGGCCTCAGTTTCCCCTTCTGTAATGATGGTCTCTGTGGCCATCCCAGCCTCAGTAACCCTGAGGCCTCTTCCTGGCTTGCCTTCTGCGGCTGCCTTCTCCAGCCATTCTGGCCACCTAGGGCTACCCTTGGCCCAGCTGTAGCTAAGGCCATGGACCAGAGCTGGATGCTGAGGGAGAACTGTCACTGTGCTGTTGCAGATATTGATGAGTGTGCCCTGCCCACTGGGGGTCACATCTGCTCCTACCGCTGCATCAACATCCCCGGAAGCTTCCAGTGCAGCTGTCCCTCATCTGGCTACAGGCTCGCTCCCAATGGTCGCAACTGCCAAGGTGAGTAAGGCAGAGTCTCTGCTTTGGTGTCACCCAGGGTTATTACAAGTCCCACGGTGTCAGGGGAGAGATGTGCTTCCCAGATGTAGGGGCTGTACCGCAGATGGGAATATATTCAGGGAGCAGGAAGAGGTGTTCTGATCTCCCATGGACCCTGTCCCCAGCTTAGTCTAGTTGTGCAGCCTCTGACCCAGTCATCAAAGTCCTGGGTCACCAAAGTGAGCAGGTATCAGGTGCCTCTGCAACTGCAAGAGGCTGACTGTGGTATGCTATAAGAACACCGAAGGCTCTGTATTTGGACTCTGGTGGTTGCGAGTATTTAACGGGGTTGAGTCAGCTCTGGCATGGGCTCAGTGATGAAAGCTGGTAGTGTTGGTCCATATCTGCTCCCCATTTCTAAGAACGTGCTGGGTTCCCCTGTGCTCCATGACCCTCCATTTGGTTCCTGAGGGTGCTGAGGACAGGCCTGTGAACAAATGATCCTATGTGCAAGCCCTGGCTCACACCAGGAGCTGCCCGAGGAGATGACAGGCAAGACTAGCCAGCCTCTTCCTCACGAGTCCCCACAAGCTGGAGATCCAGAAACTCCAGAGACTCCCAGGTCCTGCACGTGAAGATGGTCTTTAGTAACCAGTGCACACTTGGGGTGCAGAGACTGACAGTGACCAGCCAAGTTAGCCATGTGCTGAGCACCAGGTTTAGTGAAAGATGCTGTCTTCGGGGCAGGAGGAAATGTGGGGGTCAACAGAGGAAGATACCTGATGTTCTACACATCCACACATGTGCACACGCACGTGCGTGCGCACCCATACACACACACACACATATGATTGAGTGCATACCCCTGCCCCCATACACACACATACACACACACATATGATTGAGTGCATACCCCTGCCCCCATACACACACACACACACACACACACACACACACACACACCACACACACGCACACACGCATACCACCCGCAACAACAACAAAGAAGGTGACCACCCAAAGGCAGGGCCTATGGCATTCTCTGGAAGGGACACACTTAGCTTCTCTGAGGTCGGACTGGACCTTTTCCCCTCAACAGTCCTTCTTTCTCCTCTCCTGGCCCAGTTCCCTCACCACAGCCTGGAGTCCTGCCCAGAAACAGCAAAAACACATTCCTGGGCTGGTGAATGGCTCACTGGATAAGGCTCTTGTTGCCTGGTGATCCTGAGTTCAATCCCTGGGACTCACATGGTGGAAAGAGTGAACAGACTCTTGCAAGTTCTCCTCTGGCCTCCACACACATGCCCACAGTTACCCTCCAAATAGAAATGTAAAAATACCACAAACCCTCATTCCTGAGCCATGCTCTCCGGAATTGTCAAGGGTTGCCTTTCTGTGATAGTCAGACGTACGACACTTCTTAACAGCTGCCCCCTAGGCTCAGTGATACTGCTGAACCCCAGCAGGTGGAATGTCATAGAAGGGGCTCCCCCACCTCTAGAGGCCCTCTGCCACAGGGCCTGCAGGCCTGGTCCCCCTGCCTGGCCACTTTAGTCACTACCCTGAGACCCAAGACGAATTGCATGGTTCCTGTAGGTCTCATTTCCTCACCTGTGACGTGGGACCAGAGGCTATGACCCTTCCTGCCCTGCTAGATGGAGCCAGTCATAGCTGAGGTCCAGGTGGTGTTCCTTTAGAACCATGGAAAAATGCACCAGATTCTGGTGCCCACCTACCTGGGTTCAAAGCTTGGCTCTGTCACTTATAGAATGTGCGACTGTGGGCAGGTTCCTTCAGCTGTGTAAGCCTTCCCTAAGACAAGGATTGTGACAACACATCCCAGGCAGTGCTTA
Source organism: Mastomys natalensis (assembly GCA_021653895.1). NCBI lineage: Eukaryota > Metazoa > Chordata > Mammalia > Rodentia > Muridae > Mastomys > Mastomys natalensis. The sequence goes on from JAJTUV010000102.1 coordinate 1,899,284, forward strand.
TGGGACCTTGCATGGTATCTGCTTGTGTTACACACCCCCACTCCAAAGATCACATGTGCTCTTGTAACTCTTGGTGTCTGGTAAACAGAAGATCCTGCCCCAGATGCCCACAGAAGGCAAGGGTGTCAGCACACAGTGTGTTTGGGTGGGGATGGTTTTCATGGCCCTAGCCTATACCATGCTGTCTCTGGGTCTCTGCAGACATTGACGAGTGTGTGACTGGCATCCACAACTGTTCCATCAACGAGACCTGCTTCAACATCCAGGGCAGCTTCCGCTGTCTGTCCTTTGAATGCCCCGAGAACTATCGCCGCTCCGCAGACACGTAAGTCCCTAGGGCCTGCTATCATCTGTCTGGGTTGAGCTACCTAAAGGTCCAGCTCTGGGCATGGGCAGGTGGTTCACAGGCTGTGACCTTAGTGTTCTCCTGTTGGGCCATAAGAACTTGCTGATTCTTGGTTCTCAGATCCCTGAGGGCCAGTGAGACTGTCAGGAGGCCGCGGGTGTGACTGCAGATGATCTTGGACTGTGGGCGTGCTGGCATCGGGATAGGCCTCAGTCTCTTCATCTATAACATGAATATGTGCAGTTATGCTGACTCGGATGAGCAGGTGGCAATGCCATCTCACTGTCTTGGCTAAAACCTAGGATTCAGGGTGACTTTCTTAGGCATCTGCATTCTGTCTAGCCGAGTGATGTGTGCTTGGCGTATCCTGTGTCCTGTACTTGAAACTGTGTGGCCATGTGCCCTTGTAAGCTCTGATCATCACGGTGACGTCTAGTTCCACCCAGAGAAGCTCATGTACTTGCGTCGGGGAAAGCCCCACACTAGAGCTCATTCTAAGAGTGTGGACTGATAACATCTCCCACAGCCCAGAAATGCTCAAAGCAAGTACATGGCCAGACAGCCTGTTTTCCACCTCCTGACCTTGCACTTGTCTTTGGCTCTTGGCCAGCCATCGCTTCTGCTCAGGGGTCATTGTTTCCTTTCCATGATGCTTCAGACTGAGATGTTCAACACATAACCTTGGGACAGCCCTTTCTGCTATAGGTTCTGTCTAGCTTCCAGGTTCCTCTACCTTGGCAGCCCTGAATTCTTTCAGACCTTGGGCTGGTTGCTTACCACCCTGCCCACATCTCCAAGCATGTTTTTAATCTGTTTACAAACCTATGACCTTCCTTGATGTGATGATGCTAACCTGTGATCCCAGCACTAGGAGGCAGAAGCAGGTGGATCACCAGCTTGAGGATAGCCTGAGCTACATATTGAGACCCTGTCTCAGCAACGCCCAATGCCTTGTTTCTTTTTGTGTCTAGGTGAGGGAAAAGTGACTCTTGAGTTTGCAAATGTGTCAGATCCCTAAGAGTACGTGGGTTACGCAATAGCCTGGCTGCTGGGGCAAAGCTGCCCTGAGTCACTAAGAAAGCTATGCACCCTTGGTTTGAGACTGTGTTCTGTTTCCAATTATAAGTGCTTGGTTTGAGGAAGCCAGGCTGTGGTTGCAATGGCAACTTCTAACTACTGTGCAGCCAGCAGACTGAAAGAGGAGGCTGCCCTGCTGGGGTCAGGACATACAAGTCCATGGGTAGGCAGCTTGACCTTGCTCACTGAGTTTATTGTTAAGATTAGCAAAACCCAAGTGCTGGTGGGCTGACTGTATACAGTCTCCTGGGTAGACATTGGTCCATGGATGCCCTACCCCTCAGGCCAGCTCCTAGGAGCATGTGCCAGCCAGTGAACAGGGTACTCTGTACCAGAGTACGCAGGGTGCTGCAAGAACTGAGGGAGGCCAGCATGGTGGAGACGGGTGGGCAAGTAGGATGGTATTGACCAGGCTTGAATTAAGGTCACTGGGAGCTGAATTGGGCAGTGGGGGAGATCAGGGAGCTACACACACTGAAATAGGGTGTCCTTGGGAACCTGGGGTAATTTACTTCCATTGTGGGGTTGGCATGAGACGGCCAGGTCTCAGCCGTCCTGTCCCACTGCTTCTTTGTTCTTCATAAAAACAGGCCGGATGTGGACACAGGTGTGGGAGGCGCGGACTGATGCTTCAACCCTGGGAAGATGGCTGTCTACCTATGACACTTTCTGTCCTCCTTGTCTGTGTATCACCAAGAGCCTCAACAGGGGCTGGGGAGGAGAATGGGGGTGGGGAAGGTGGAACACTCTGTACTGAGGATTTGGGGGAGCTCCAAGTGAACCCCCCGGGGATGCTTTTCTTCCAAGTAAGGACTCAAGCCTTATGGAGATGCTGTGACTGACATTCTAGAAAGATCATAGTTGTGGAGTCTGGCTTACTTGGGTTTCTTGGATCGTCCTGTCCTCAGCTGTAAAATGGAATGTTGGGGTGATCTGCAGGGATCCCTGCGAGTGACCCCTGATTGTGGAGCACAGCCTCCCTCTTTTTCTTTTATATAGGCTCTGCCCAGTGGAGAGGGGCAGGCATTCTAAGACACACTCATCTCCACGGTACTGTTGGGTAAAGGGAATCTGGGTCATTGGCGGTTATGGCGTGTAGATCTGGGAGACCGTGTGGAGATGGAAGAGGCTTCCGGCCTTTCTAAGTGCTGTGACCTTGGGTCAACTTTGGGCCACCTAGGTAAGGTGGTACCAAGTTTACTTGCTTGGTCAGGTCCTGATAACCAGGGATAGCAAGCCTGGCTCAGTGCTGGCCCAGTCAGCACATTGAGATGTGGTAGAGGTAAGGGTGTTGGGCCCTTGTTCTTCTCCCCAGGGTCCAAATCAGAGGACAAAATTCCTTTTGAGTGACCTTGTCAGTTTTGTTCTTCTGGCCAGTGGGCTATATCTAAGAGTCACTCAGCTCTCGGATAGGGAAAGCTGAGACAGCACATGAAGAGCTCACGGTTATGGCTTCCTGATTGCAGCTGTACAGGAGTCTCTCTGGTTACGGCTTTCTCCTTTGAAAGTGCCCACTGAGTTGTAGAACAGTTGCAAGACCAGTGTTGGGTGGAGGAGTAGGGGCGGGGCCTGAGTCTCCAGTGGGAAGGTTTCACCCATTGTTCACCCCAGTTAGGTGGTGGCACTGTTGAGAAGAGACTCACTTCCTGGCACATCTTGGATGAGAGGCTTCTATTTTACAACTCTCTCTTCTCCTCATCAGAAACTGAGGCCTCTAAATTCTCTGATCTTTAGAAAGGAGACAGTAGACGGTGTAAACCGGATGCCGTGACATAACGCTTGTAATCTCAGCATTGGTGAGGTAGAGGCAGGAAGATCAGGAGTTAGAGTCAGCTGGGGCTACATGAGACCTGTCTCAAAAGAGAGAAAATGGACCAGGCTGAGGAAATGGCTCAGCAAGGAAAGCACTTGCCGTACAAGTATGAAGATTGGAGTTCGGGTCCCCAGCACCGGTGTAAAAATGCACAGCAGTTCACCTGTAATCTCAGCGTGGAGACAGTGGATCCCCCACGCAAGCTAGCTGGTTAGACCAGCTAAATTGTCATGCTCCGAGTTCCAGTGAGGTGTCTTGCCTCATTATCTACCACAGAGATCAGAGAAGACATCAAATGGCAGCCTTGGGTCTCCACATACATGTGCACACAGATATACGCAGACATATATGAGTGTGTATACATGCACACAAACATTGCATACATGTATATACAAAGGAGCCAGTGAGTGGCTCTCCTGAGGTTCCCGCTCTAGGTGGGTAGCTTGTTTTGGAACTTCAGTGGGTAAGATGTGAGAATCAGTCTGTTCTTCTACCCCCTGTGTGTTCTCTCTCTCTCTCTTTCTCTCTCTCTCTCTCTCTTTCTCTCTCTCTCTCTCAGTTGTCTCTAGCATTCCATGGGACTGGACACATCCTTTTTCCTGTCCGTGAAGCCACTCCGGTGGAGTACAGTTATGAAGCTGTCGTGAAGCTGGGTCACTTTGGATACCGTGTCTTAGGAAAGTAGCTTAAGTGGAAAGCTGTGGCCACAGAGCTCACGAGGGACTTGGCCAGGTCCTGGGTGTCTCTCAGGAATGACCAATGGGAATGACACCAGCAGGTGGTCACGGGGCTGGCCCTGCCGCCTTCCTCTGTGCTTTGGTCTGTCTTCCGTGTGGCTTCTGATCATTTTCACAGAACTTGGGCTGCTGCAGTCAGAGATGCTGAAGTTGAGAATTGGGACACATTGCACTGTAATGCATATACGAGAGGGGAGTGTGTGTGGAAACTGAGAGCCTGCTCCCCACGCTGAGCTGGTCTGAGGTCTAGGCCCCCGCCCCTCCCTACTCTGTAATAGATCCACCCCCATGGGGTGAATCAGCTAACAGGTTTTATTGCTGTCCCTTGTCTGACCAGTACATTGCCACACACAGTGATTGTGGTTTCTAAGATGTTTCCTCTCCTCCCTTCCCCTCCCCTCCCTTCTGCCCCCTCTCCTGTCCCCTCCTTTCTCCTTTCTCTCCTCTCCCCCTCCTCCCTCCCCCTTCCTCCCCTCTTCTCCCCCTCTCCTCTTCTTTTCACTTCTCACCCTCTCTCTCTGTCTCTCTCTCTCTCTGTCTCTCTGTCTCTCTCTCTCTCTCTCTCTCTCTCTCTCTCTCTCTCTCATTTTTCAAGACAGGGTTTCTCTGTGTACCTCTGGCTATCCTGGAATTCACTCTGTAGACCAGGCTGACCTAGAACTCACAAAGATCCTTCTGCCTCTGCCTCCCCAGTGCTGGAACTAAAAGCCACCACCCGGCTGATTCAATAATTTTGGGCCAGAGCAGGAAACTCAAGGGCCAAATCTACCTGTACAGTGACTGTTTACACAGTGTGCTGGCACTATGGATAAAGCCAAGGAGTCACAATCTCATCTGGGACGTGAGTGGTGGTCTAAAAAGAGCCAGCCCAGGCACCTCTTCCAGGGAGGGTTTGGGTGTCATCTCTGTCATGCTCTGGGATGTGACGGTCACAGGAGCTGCATCAGGATATCATGCATGTCTCCCATTCCTTCCTTTCACATTTGCTGTGGACTTTGTGGTAACTCAGTAGAGGGTCCCACAGGACAAACGGGAAAGCTGAATTCCATGAGGGAGACTCTAGCACCACCTACTGACCAGATCTATTTAGACTCCCCAAGCAGTGCCTGTGCTGTGTGTATGTGTGTGAGTCTGAGTGTCTCAGTGTGTGAGTGTGCGTGATGTATGTGTTTCTGATGTGTGTATGTGAGTGTGTATGGTGTATGTTATTTGTGTGTGGTGTGTGTGCGTGTGTGCATGCATGCGCACACTCTCTAAAGGGAAATAGGCCGAGTTTGAAACCCAAACTTACTGCTTACTGCTGTTGACACCCCAGAGGAACACAGCTCGTGGACCCCAGCTTCCTGCCTGGCTCTCATGGCCCTCCCTTCTCCCAGTCATCAAAGGCCCATCCTTGATAAAGAGATCTCTCTGGCATGTGGAACACCCCCATTTGACCTAGTCCTCTAGGGACATCTCTAGGGACAGCTGCCTTTCAACAGTACCCACAATGTCCACCTTAGTCCCTGCTCCCAGCTCTGGGCTCTCTGTGACAGACAGGCTCCTTCTTCACTGGTTGCGATTCTCTCCTGTCATTGGTGCCCTGGATCTTACTTGAAGGACTTCTCTTTTCTTAGAGCCAGAATGTTAACTGGTTAAGTAAGTAAGAGGCTTCCTAGCAGCCCTGATGTGCATCCAATAAGACACAAACAGAAATGCTATGCACAAGAAGTATCAAATGTGAAGAAAATCTAGGACAAGACATGGAAACGTAAAAAGCCAGAGGAGAGATGTGATGCAAGACCCTGAGAGATTCTGTGACCGGAGAATACAAACTCAGTCAAAATGGCAGACCTCCCTGAGGAGGGCTTGGTCACGTCCTATGGGGCTGGCCATTTTGGCTCTGCTTCTTAAAATTCATGTCATTCTGCCTTCAGCATGTGCTGGGCCTGGTGTTCAGGACTAGAACACAAGTCCCATCATTTGCCTGTCAACATTCTGTCACAAGAATATACTGTCACCATCTTGTCACAGGAAGTTAGAGCCTGTCCTGAGCATACCACAGGAAGTTCAGTTCTGTCACATGATTTACGTCTGTTTTCATTTCCACCACACAGAAAGTTAGGAGTTGTCTTCATCCTGCCACAAGAAGTCCAGTCTTGTCACAGGATATTAGAACCTGTTGTTATCTCCATTTTGAGCCCCACTGTGTCTCTGTGGACAGAAGCAGGGACCTGGATCAAGTGTCCAAAGCTGAGTCACAAGGCTGGGGAGTTGATCTCATTCCTGAACATAGACTTGGCTTCTTCCCTCACAATGTGGCTTTCTCTGAACCTGTTTCCTCACCTGACAAGGGGCACTCAAGCTGCCATCTTGAAAACTGGTTGTGATGACATTATTGAGTGTGTGTGGGATTAGTCCCACATGCAGTAAATGGCATCGGCCCTGATGATTTCTGGGTAGTTTTTGAGACCCACCTAGGAGCTCTTTGTGGCCTTGGCTACTATCTAGGTGAAGCCCTTGCTGAGTGTGCCAAGGGTAGCTAGCTCTCTGCCTCAAGAAGGGGACACATCTCCTCCTGGGTATGGCTTGACCCTGGCTACCAGTACCCCTAGAGGGTGTTGGAAGAGGCTGTACTTGAGTCAGCGGCCTGGAGGTCTACAGCACCTCCCCGAGGTGAGTGAGGGTGCTCTTTGTGCTGGCTGCATCGGTTAGAGGGGTGGCAGGAGGTCCCACCCAGTGAGCTGCGCTTGCCCACACTCTGTTGTTTCTCTGCTTGCTGAGGAGGCGCTAACCCTCTTCCTGTCTCTCTGTCCACTTGTCTTTCAGCCGCTGTGAGCGCTTGCCTTGCCATGAGAACCAGGAGTGCCCCAGGCTGCCTCTGAGAATAACCTACTACCACCTCTCTTTCCCCACCAACATCCAAGTGCCCGCGGTGGTTTTCCGCATGGGCCCTTCCAGTGCTGTCCCTGGGGACAGCATGCAGCTGGCCATCACCGCTGGCAATGAGGAGGGCTTTTTTACCACTCGAAAGGTGAGCCACCACAGTGGGGTGGTGGCCCTCACCAAGCCCATCCCTGAACCCAGGGACTTGCTCCTGACCGTCAAGATGGATCTCTATCGCCACGGCACAGTCAGCTCCTTTGTGGCCAAGCTTTATATCTTTGTGTCTGCAGAGCTCTGAGTGCTTGCCTGGGCCCTGGGCACTCCCTCTTGTTGCTTTCCCACCCTTGGGGCTCTAATAAACTCTCAGCAGCTATCCCAAGAGCATGCCTCTTGTACCTTGGTTTTATTTGGTGTGGACACGGGCCTCTCTGCTTTCTCCTGGGGTTAAGCTGAGCCCCTTCCAGAATTGGTTTCCCTAATGGGTGACTGGAGAATAGCTTTCATTATTGCATTATCAGACAGCCCAGGCAAAGGAAGAGTGAGGCTGGGCAAGGTCTACACCTATGAATGCTCTCTTCCTGTTGTATAAACTCTAAAGAGTAGTCGTGATGGCTGAGAAAGGAGCCTCACTCTCAGAAATGCCTGAGCTCTGCCTCCTTCATCTTCTCAACTCTTAAACACCTCCCCCACCCCCAAGAAAGGAAAGGGCTTGACTCTCATGGCTCAGCCTGTTGTAGCCAAGCTAGCCTGGGTAATAGATCTTTTGGCCACTGGGGATCATGCGTAAGATCATCAGGGCTGGGCATGTAACTAATCTGTTCTGGGCAAACACTGAACACAGTCGATCTTTGATAAAGCTCTTGACTAAACAAGCTCCTTTGCTTCCACTGAGCCCCACTGCTGTGCCAAGAGGAGGTACAGGCTTATTGTGGTGCTTGCTGGAACCATGAAGTGTCTAACAGATGTTTCATATGTACCTCCAGTGTGTGGATCATCTTTGTGGATACTCAGAAAGTATTTGCTCAAGATGACACAGGTGGTCTGTGTACCCTAACTCCACAGCTCTGCCTAGTCCATCTGTCACAGTCCCTCCACTGTGAGCCCTGAGCCTCTTGCCTCTGTCTTCACCATCACGAGTCCAGCCAACCCAGCTGCCGATCTCCTGGCATCAATTCGACTTGTCCCACAGTTCATTCTCGGCTCAGAAGCTGGAGCATTTTGAAGAGTTGGCCTAAGATCCTACATGGCATCTGTTGCGTGTAGTTGTGGTCCCTGTTCTAGTCTATTCTTTCTTTATTTTTAAAATATCTGTTTTATGTGTATGAGTGTTTTATCTGCATGCATGACTGGTGGAGGCCAGAAGAGGGTGTCAGATCTCCTGGAATTGGAGTTCCAGACCTTGTAGGTCTCCATGTAAGTGTGGAAACTAAACACAGGTCCTCTGCAAAAGCAGCTGGTGCTCTTAACCAATGAACCATGGGAAAATCTCAAAGACTGGGTAACTTCCTGAAGAAAAAACGTTTGTTTAGCTTCTTCTTTGGCTTCTAGCTAAGGAGATCCAAGGTGGAGAGTCTACACTTGAAGGTGGCCCTTCTTGCTGGTAGAGTCCTGGTGGGTCTCAGGATGTCACATGGAGCATGCATATGCATTTATGTCGCTTAATACAGCCTTCAGAATTCAGCTGTGAGGCTCCACCATAATGAGTGTCTCACCCCAGCTGCCTTCCTCACATCCCATCTCTAGATATCATAGTTGCCGTGAGTGTCCACGCTCCTAATACCTCAGTAAGAATTAAATGTCAATACAGGAAGCCTTGGGGGGTGCTCACCCCATCCTTCCTGTTACAGGAGCTTTGCCCACCACCCCAGCTTGTGTTCTCTCTGTCTCTCTTGCTTATAACACTTACCTTTTTGGCACTTAGAATAGCCTGAGATCCCCATTTGCTTCCGTTCTTTGAATTTGTCTTTCTCACCATCTAGAAGACTCTACAAAGGCAGGGACTAGGTCTGTTTCTGTAACGACCCGTTCCGCCCCACGTTTGGGGCCACTTTGTTCCGGCCCATTCTGCTGCTCCGGTCTGCGGGTCAGGGTCTAGCAAGAGAGAGAGTGGGATGGAGAGGCGAGAGACTCGAAGAATGGAGTCAAGACAGAAGGTCTGATCAAGTCTCCCGTTTATTGAAAGGAAATCCTGGGTATTTATACCCTTTACCATGTGCCTTGCCCTCGTGGACAAGCACAGCTGAAGGCACTACGTCATGTGCCTTGCAGCATGGAGACCATGTGCACCTTGCAGCTGAGGCCACTAAACAGCAAAACAAGATATGTGAGAAAAACAAGATGTTTATCAGAGTGTGCTCAGCTATTGTGGGCTGTTGAAAACAAGTCTCTTGTCAGAGTATATGGCTCAAGATGGCTGTAAAGATGATAGCCGCTTTCTACTAGGAGTAGGCACCCCACATGTTTCATTCCGAGACTGTCCTGGTCTCCTGGCAAGGTTCCTGGCACATGGCAAGCACTCTGTCCATGTCTATTGAGAAAATGGAGATCATGCCAATACTGGCTGTCTTAGTTAGGGCTTCTATTGCTATGAAGAGACACCATGACCACTACAATTCTTGGAAAGAATTTACTTGGGGCTGGTTTACGGTTTAGAAGATAAGTCCATTATCATCATGGCGGGAAGCATGGCAGTGTGTAGGCAGACAGTACTTGAGAGGTAGCTAAGAATTCTACATCTAGATCAGCAGGCAGCTGAGAGAGAGGCACTGGGCCTGGCTTGAGCTTCTGAAACCTCAAAGCCCGCCCCCAGTGACACACTTCCTCCACACCTACTCCAACAAGGCCACACCTCCTAATAGTGCCACTCCCTGTGAGCCTCTGGGGGCAGTTTTCACTCAAGCTACCACACTGGGTTAGGCCTTCAGGCTTTCAGTGGATCTGACTGCTGGTGCTGTCTCTTAGTAGAACCTGAAGCTCTGGCACCCAGACCTTACTCTGATATGTGGGGGCCAGGTTGCCTTCACGTTGCCCGTCCCTCAGAGCATGCACCAGGCTATAGCAGAGGACTCTGAAGGGATTGGTCTTGCTCTCCAGTTTCTCCTTTTCCCTGATTCTTTTTCCTAGATCATAACATTTAATTTCCTTGAAAATTGTCTGTTCCCAGTGTGCTCTGGCCCACTGCTTACCGTCTCAGCTGTAGCTTCCACTCTCTGGCTCATTACCTTTGCTAGTATCCTGGCACATAGGGCAGCTTTCCCCTTCCTTGCCAATCTCTGACTATGTAAGCTCCTGGCCTCAGTCTGAGCCTTGCCCTCTTTCTGCAAACTGACATTCTTCCTACAGACTTAGCTCAAAGACCACCTCCTCAGTGAGCCTTTCATGGTTAGTGCTCTCTGGCCCCGGGCATCCCTCATAGCATTTGCACTGGTGTCTTAAAATTCTTAACTTGTTTGTTGCACCTGCTAAGCCTTGGGCTTTTGAATGAAGTAGTCTCTGTGGTTGGTTTTGGCATCTTTGGGCTGTTTGGCCTGAAGAAGCAACTCATTAAATAAGTGGGTATATAGTTCACATGCATACGTGTAAACAAAACAGCCATACATATAAAATTAAAATGAAGGGAAATTCAAAATGCAGAAGTGTGTGCAGAATGGGCAGTCTGATAGATGCAGGCAGTCTTTGAAGCTCTCTGCATCCTGCCCCCAAGATGCTCACACTCAGAACAACTGAGCAGGACGATTACAAATCCATGGGAAAAACTACTAAGTAAAGCAACACAGCAGCTGCACAAACTTCCCAAATACAAGTTATTGCCTCGCTCTGCACCTTGGAAAATCCCAAACAGCCCCAGGGCACCCCTGGAAAGAGCAGCAGGCTAATGTGGGGAGCTCAGGAACTAGGAGCCTCCCCAAACCCCAGTGGCCAAGGCATGTGGGAGCCCGTGGTGGGACTGGGTTAGATGGGAGCAGTTCAGCCCTCAGTGTGGGGACTGAGTTGTCAATGCTTTCGTTAGCGTCAGGGTCTCTCTAGGGACAGCTTATGGAAACAATAGGAAATCAACATTGACAACAGACATCATGGAAGAGGAAGGTCCCAGACATTACAGGCATATGAGAGAGGGCAGCCCAGAGGCAACAGCTTTGGGGGCTCTAGGAGGTCAGAAAAGCAACTATGAACTGTACTGACTTTAAAATGCCAGGGAAGTGAATTCCTCATAGAAAGGAGCAACTTTGGTTGCATCGGTGTGAGAGTCTATCTACTAGGTTCTCTAGCAAAGGACTGTGAACTAGGTGGCTCTGCATAGTAGGTGTGTTATCTCCCACTATGTGTTTGCCACTCTCTGCTCCATCTGACTTGGGGCACCCTCTTCCTGGAGGGGATGACTGCACAGTCTCCTGTGGCTCGCTCGCCACCTTTGGCATTCCTTGGATTATAGTAACACCCCTCCAGCTCTTCCTGTCCCATCAAACAGCATTCACCACGTGTGTCTGCCTTGCCACAGGCCTCTTTTTAAGAGGACTAATGTCTTCCTGGATTGGGGTCCTACCCACTCTGCTGTGACTTCGTTCTGGCTAATTACATCTGCAATGACCCTGCTTCTGAATCAGGGGCTAGCACTTTGACATGTGTCTTTGAAGGGAGAACACCATACTGTCACCAGTTTCACATACTGATGTTCTAACCTCAGTGTCTTTCAAGATAGAGCCAGGGGCCTTTGAAAATGTAAATGAGGTAAACACAAGGCTACCTGAGTGGACCCTGATCCATTATACCTGAGTCCTTCTATGAAGAGGACCCTATGAGAGTCCACATGAAGACACAGTGACTGTTGTCAGGTAGACCTACAGACCCTGGAAGTAACCAGCCCCATCAACCATGAGCATTGACTCCCAGCCTCCATCACTGTGAGACAGTGCATGCCTGTTGCTTAAACAACATCTGTGGTATCCTTGTGGCAGCTTTAGAAAATCAGTGCATAAAATTATTATAAGAACAAAGACTATGAACCAGTATGATGTCCCTCAGGTATGGGAAGTACATTTGAAAGACAAAACTGCAATATTCAGCAACTCACAGTGGCTCAAACCCATCATGCATTTGCAAGGCTGAGAGACCAAACCATGGAAGAGAAATATGAATCAGAATTTAAAATGTAACCGGATAGTCAATATATTTTAATGTTAAATAAATTATTTAATAAAAATAAATGATAAGAAATGGAACAAAACCGGGCAGTGGTGGCGCACGCCTTTAATCCCAGCACCTGGGAGGCAGAGGCAGGCGGATTTCTGAGTTCGAGGCCAGCCTGGTCTACAGAGTGAGTTCCAGGACAGCCAGGACTACACAGAGAAACCCTGTCTAAAAAAAAAAAAAAAAAAAGAATGGAACAAAAAGTCAAGACACTAAAGAGAAACAAGTTAGAAAAGAAAAATACATATAAATAAAAAGAGAAAGAACATAAATGTCCTGGTTAGCACTGTCAACTTGACGCAGTCTAGAATCACTGGAAGGAAGTTTTAATTGAGTAATTGTCCTTATCAAGTTAGTCTGTGATAAAGGAAGACCTAGCCTACTGTGGGCAGCACTATTCCCTAGGCAGGTGTTCCTTGGCTATATAAGAAAAATGGCTGAACATAAGCCTGTGAGTGAACCAGCAACAGCATCCCCCTGGTTCCTGCCTTGAGTTAACTTGCTCCACCCAAGTCACTTTGGGTCATAATGTTATACCACAGTAACAAAGAATCAAAGCACAAGAGGAAAGTCTTAAGGAAAAGTAACAAATGCTCAAGGTATACAAAGCAGGCCGCCTGCAGATAATGGGCATCTTTGACAGTATAGAGAGCAGATCCAGAATGCAGATAACAGGGAACTCTGAAGGTATTTAGAAATGTTCCAACATGTAGACAATAGGCATCTCGGAATCCATGGTCCTTAAAAAAAAAGTGTGGTAACCCTAAATAGGGGGCGGGGGGTGAAGTCAGTACTGTAAGTGAAAACTGAAGAAAAAAAACTCACAAAAATTAAAAACAAACATTGAAATTCCCTGTAGGAAGAACACATCACATACCAAAGATTACCTCAGAACAATCAACACAAAGACAGTCTTGTAAAATTATAGGACTATAACAGTCAGGGGAAAAAACCCCTATAGATAGCTAAGGTAGAAAACATAAGTCACCCTGTGATGGTTAAATTTGATTACCACCTTGGTTAAATTAAGAAATACCTCTAGCAGTCATGAGGTAGGTCTTTGGGGTCATGTGAGAGACTTAACTGAGGAGGAAGAAGCTCCATTCTGAATGTGGGTGGTACCATCTCATGGGCTGGGGTTGGAAGTAGGACAGAAGAAAGGCAGCAGAGGTCCAGCATTTCTCTTTCCTGAGCTACCCAGATGTGTGCCAGCAGCCTTAGCTCCTGTGTCCACAAGTAATCAAGTAGCATCCACCCTTAAACAGGGAAACAGCATCACTAGGTTGTTCAAATGGAAGAACTGGCTGGTTTGGCGGAAGAGCTTGAGGCCAAGAGTGGTGACAAATTAAACCCATAAGGGTCACACCCCTTTCAGTTGGCCTTATCCCTGTGGTCACCCCTGCAGCTTAGACAGTGCAGAGCACACAAGAGTTCACTCAGCCACCAGAGGGCACACTTGCGCTCCAGACCTGCTAAGTCACCTCCGTACTTGGTTTTTCTAGATCTGTGCCTAGGCAACAAGTACTTGAATGTGGGGCCCTGCATGGAATTTTGTTGGTGTTTATTTATTTAAATAACTATTGAGGATTTTGTGTTTGTTTATTTTTTTTAATCTATGAGGGCATTGAAGAGATGGCTCACTCACTATCTGTACTTCAAAGGAACCAGGTTTGATTTCTTAACAGCCATTTAGTGGCTAACAGCTGTCTGTAATGACAGTTCCAGGGGCCCTCTTCTGGCTTCAGTGGGTACTGCATGGACATGGTGTCTAGACATACGTGGAGGCAAAACACCCATACACACTAAATTAAAATGAAGAAAAAATTAAATAACTGTAGATTGGGTTAAGGCGATTGGTTTCAGAGAATCATTAGTTTGGAGTCTTAATCACAAGCCACAAAAAGCCTTTTGTGAGAATCCGCCATTTGAATGGCATCAGCTAATGATTCATTTTGTCTCAGAAATTTTCACCCATCAAGTCCAAGGTCAGGACCTGTAGTTCTGCATTTCTGTCTTAAACATTTCTTTTCTTGATTAAGTGTGATTTCAACTCAGGACCATTTTTCCTCTTCCTGTTTTTAGATATCTAATTCTATAGATTCTAACTTCTAACCCATCTAGATATGGAAATAAGGTTTTTTTTGTTTTTTCACTATTTTGTAAAATAAAGCAATAAGCAAATCTTTCTAGACACAGAAATCCTTCTTCTAGTTCACTTGTGGACTCAAGCAAATTCTGGAACAAACCAGTCCTTTGGAAGAGCTCTAAAGTGTGGTGTGTGTGTGTGTGTGTGTGTGTGTGTTGTGCATGAGTGCACATGTGGCATGTGGTTGTGTGCATGTGTGACTGTGCACATGTGTGTATTTGCATGTGTGCTCACATGTATGTGTATTCACATGGGTATCAGAGCTTTTTTAAAGATTTGCTTTTATTTATGTATGTGCATGCATACATGTGCACGTGCATTTGGCGTGTCTGAGTGGGCCAGAAGAAAGTTGTTGGATTCCATGAAAATAAAGTTACACGTGTTTATGAGTCATTCAACATGGGTCCTGGGAACTGAACCCCCAATTCTCTGGAAAAGCATCAAACACTCTTAACTGCTGAGCCATCTCTGCAGCCCTGCATATCGGATTTCTGACAACATTTTATGTCAGATGAAAATGAAGCGATGTATTTAGGATAATTAGGAAACATAAGCTGGGGTTTTATACCCAGCAAAACTGACAAAGAGCACACACTGCTATGAACTTGTACACACTGAACAATGACTATGGCATGATAGCTACATGCCTATTAAAGGGAAGCTGCATGTTATCAATTGCCGTATGGTTCAGACTACACAGATGTAGTATTTCTAGTTAAACTGAGTAGAAGGAGAACATACTAGAGAAATTATTTATAGTAGTTGATTGGTGATGTTCCTTTAGTACTGTTATTCTGAGTCTACTCCAAATGAAACGTGGGATCAGTCAAATTGGACAGTTGTGAGATTCTCTGTGTCAGTTGCATCAGGCTTGTGATGTAGAGTAAAAACTATGTCCTTGAGCCCTGGAGAAGATAAGACGTTTGTAAACTTAGTTTTGAATTGTAAATATTAGTATGAGTTCACATTACATTTATTTCTCATTGCATTCATTTAGAGGGCGGATCAAAGGACAACTTGGCAAAAGCTGGATTTTCTCTATCATGTAACTCCCAAGGACCAAACTTGGGTCATCAGCTTTGGCAGCGAGTTTTTAACTGGCTGCGACCTGTCATCAGTCCCTACTGCTGTAGTTTATGTTTTGAGTGTCTGCTGGTGATGCCTGGAAACGGTGGCCAGCCCCGTTGCTCTGGCATTGTCGCATATGTAAACTAATCGACAGATAAATCCAGGGCTCACTGGAGAAGTCGCTCTAGTGCTACAGCAAAGCATTCTTGTTGAAAATGAGTACTGTGTGTTGCCTTATAGCTGGAGAGCTGTGGAGGCACAAGGGACCCCAGAGCCACTCTTTCTCTCTGAGCTTCCACAAAGGACAGCAGTGGCGGTGGATCAAACCTCATCAAACTGGATCCCATCATGAGCTCACCCTGGCTTGATTTTTCTTCCCTCAAAATCCTTTGAGGAGTGATAGAGAGCCCTAACGTTCATGATACTAATACTTGTCTGTATTAATTACTTTTCTTAAATTTCTAAACAAGAAGCAACTTAGTGGAAGAGGGGTGTTTGTTTCACGTTTGAGGGTACAGTCCGTGGGGGTGTGGTGGCGGGTGCAGCTCTTGCCTGTTGGGGTGGGGAAATGAGGCAACAAGTACATTTCCTGGCAGTTCAAAAAAACAGGACAGGAAGTGGGCCAGGCCATAAATCTCAAGCCTCTACCCATTATCCACTTCCTCTCACTGGACCCTCATCTCCCAAAGAATTCTTAGCCTCTCAAAACAGCACCACCAGCTGGGGACCAGGTGTTCTGACTTGAGAGACTGAGGGGAACATTTCATATCCAATGTTCATATTCATATTCATCTTGTCATATTCATATCATGGCCAACATAACACTGGCCAGTAGCAGAGTAGAATTGGACCTAGTACGTATTGAACTATATGCTTCTTGGTGACCACAAAATAGTAGCATATGAGACCCCTTCCCTACACAGACGGCCAGCCAGTGAATGAGATCAAAGTGTCAGACCAGCAGCGTTTTTCCAGTCCCCAAGGTACAGTCAGTGGTGATAAATACCATAGCAAAAGAAATCTGGGAAGAAGATGGTTTGTTTAACTTTAACAAGGTATAGTCCATCATGAAGAAAGTCATGGTGGGATCCCAAGGCAGGAACCTGGGGCAGGGACTGAAGAAGAGGCCATGGAAGAATGTTCCTTATTGGCAATCATCATCCATCCATCCATTCCAATCCATCCATTTATATACCTACCTATGTATCTCCATGGCTTTCTCAGCTTGTTTTCTTATATTACCCAAGACCAGCCATGCCTGATGGTACACACTAATCCCAGCGCTCAAGAGGCAGAGGCAGGTGGATCTCTGTGAGTTCAAGGCTTAACTGGTTTGCATACTGAGTGCCAGGGCTATGTAGCAAGAACTTATCTCAAACAAACAAACACAAACAAATAAAACCCACAAAACATTATGTCACCCAGGACCACTTATCCAGGGGTACATGACCCATAGTGGTCTGGGCCCTTCCATGTATCAATCATTTATCAAGAAAATGCCTCTTCAGGTCTGGTGGAGCCATTTTCTCTATTGAGATCCTTTCTTCCCAGATAACTCTAGCTTGTGTCAAGATGACAAACTAACTAGGAGGGTGGGTGTAGGCCCTGAGCACCAACTCTGTAGGTGTCACAGAAAGACCAGAACCCACATGACCTGATGGGAGACACTCCATCTCTGTCATCCTTCCAACCAGACTGGGCTTGTGTCTAATCCAGCAGCCAACATGAGGGACATTCAGAGGACAGAGGAATGCTCTGGACCACATCATAAGGATGCAGGCACCCAGCTCTGACTGTGGGTCTCTGAGGCTGAAACACAGTAGGCTTCTTATCAGATCATTGGAAAATGAAAGGATGGAAGGGAAACTGTCAGTCAAAGGGGACTTATAGCCAACCATCACTCATGGGCAAGTCCATACAATTGGCATAGAGGTACACACTGTGGAAGGGAGCTGTGGGGAAACCCAGCAGGGCCTTACGTGGGCCCAGGTTAAGGGTTAGCTGTAGGATGCAGGAGGGTTAGTAATGGCCTGGTGCACATGAGGCAGCTTCAGGCGGTTGACTGAGGTTTCTTTCCTTGTGTGAATAATTTTTTTTTTTTTGAAGCAAGGTTTCACTGTATAGAGCAGGCTGGCCTTGGACTTGTAACCAATCTTCTGCTTCAATCCTCTGACATGGTTGATAATTACAAAGATGTTTTCCATACAATAACTCATTGATCTATTTGCATTCCGTTCATATCTGGGTTTTTTGGTTTTGTGGGGTTTGTTTTTATTTCTTCTTTATTTGTTTTGTTTGTTTGGTTGGTTGGTTATTAGAGACAGGGTTTCTCTGTGTAGTCCTGGCTGTTCTGGAAGTGAGCTATGTAAACCAGGCTGGCCTTGAACTCAAAGATCCACCTTCTTCTGCCTCCCGAGTGCTGGGATTAAACGCATGTGCCACCACCACCTGGCTGTTCATACATTTTTTTTTTCATTTATTTCATGTATATGTATGTGTGTGTGCAGATATGTACATGTGTCCTGTGGAGGCCAGATGGCAACTTTGGGTGTTGTTTTCCAAACACTGTCTTCCTCTTTCTCTTCCTCTTCTTCCTCCTCCTCTTCTTCCTCTTTAGCTTTAATTTAATTTTATGTATATGGGTATTTTGCCTGCATGTATGTCTCTACACCTTGTGTCCAGTGCCCACAGAGTCCAGAGAGTGTTAGATCCCCGGGCCCTGACATTACAGATGGCTATGAACCAGCTGCCTTGTGGATTGTCTGAAAGAGCAACCATGAGCCATCTTCCGCCTTTGTTTTGTATTTCATGGTAAAGTTTTTTAAGAACAGTGTAGTACAGTGCCTAGAGCATGGGCATGGACTTACAGTAAATGTTAACTATTTTCCATCCTGTCACTTGGTATGGATTCAACTTCTCTGTGATGGACACCGAGATCAGCAGTTTATGTATATATCTCCAACCCCCGCCCCCACCCTCATCCCCCCACCCCACTCCCAGCCCCGCCCTCAACCCCGCCCCCACCCTGAGACCCTCCCAGGATGAAGGACCTGACACCCTTATTCACTGGTATCCATGGCATCATTCAACATTGTTGCTGAGCAACTGAGAAGTGAACATGTTCTTCAGGGACAGATGGATGCTCACTTGGTTCAGTTGGCAAATTCCAAACTGTGCACATTAGCATCTAGGCTAAATGGTGTCTCCATTTTATATGAAGGCCCATGCATAGATCATACAGTGCAGTCTGACCACAGAGGCCGCTGTTAGGTGCCGCCTCTGGACCACTTGCTACTTCCAGTGTTCCCTGGGTACTGTTGTCTTGACTTTGCCACCAACCTTCCTGGGCTATGTTTCTCTGCAGCTTTCGCCAAGAGAAAACAGACACCGTCCGCTGCATCAAGTCTTGCCGTCCCACCGATGAGGCCTGCATGCGGGACCCTGTGCATACCGTCTCCCACACCGTCATCTCGCTGCCCACCTTCCGAGAGTTCACCCGTCCTGAGGGTGAGTGGGTCAAGTTGAAGGTCCTGGGACTTGCTTCCGAGCCTCCTTCTGATTGAGCCGAGAGCCTGTCCTGCAGGAGCCCTTCCTTGTAGGATGTGGCCGGGGTGGCATGCACACCTTTCCCTTCCGGGTTCCTGGGCTGCTCAGCCTTCCCCTGCTTGGCAGCCCCTTCTTGATGGCTGACACTCATTCTGTCAATAGCATTCAGTGTTGATTCCGTGCTGAATGCTGGGGAGTTGAGGAGGACTTCCTGAGGGAAGTGAGTAGGAGGTTATTGGCCAAAGTAGGAGAGAGAGAGAAGAGACTTGCCAGCAGATCACATTGGCAAGGTCTGGAGGTGAGCTGGGCAATGCAGGCATTGAGAACCAAGACAGACTGACAAGGCTGGATGGATGAGCTGGTGCCTAAACCTGGAGCTCAGGCTCCACCCAAGAGAGCTGTTGAGAGGTCTTAATAGATGAGTCTGGCTTGCCAAGACATCTTGGAGACTGGGATGGATGGACCGAGTAGCCAGACTAGAAGCAGAGGCCATAGGATAATGTGACAATGTCCCAAAGGACATGGCCAGTGCCATCACAGCACATTTCTGTGGTAGCCTGGGGCTACAAGCTCCTAGGTGAACCACATACTCATGACACACTCTGGGGTGTATAGCTGTGGACTTCTCTGGTCCCCAGTCACCTTCTTTCTTCTGCATGGAGTCTCCCTCCCTGACTATCAGCAGACATTCAGCAAGCTCGTGTGCCAGCTAACATACTAAGAACATGCTAAGAAAGGCCCTTCCTCTCCAGGAAAATGTGTCGCTGAGTTATCCATGATGATCCCTGGGCTGACACTGTGAAAGAGTCATCACCAGACAGTGGGGAAAACATGTGAGACCCACAAGGCCAGCCTTGTCCTAAGAGAAGTCCCCAGCCCCTACTCCATTCCCACTGGCTCGCTCTTCTGGAGAACTGTTGTTTCACAGACCTACAAAACACAAGTCTTTCCCAAGTTCCCAGCAGTCATTACTTGTTTTTAGATTTATTTATTTTATGTATATATGAGTACACTGTCACCGTCTTCAGACACACCAGAAGAGGGCATTGGATCCCATTACACATGGTTGTGAGCCACCGTGTGGTTGCTGGGAATTGAACTCAGGACCTGTGGAAGACCAGTCAGTGCTCTTAACCGCTGAGCCACCTCTCCACCTCACCTCACCCCCAGCAGCCATTTTTTATGGTGTTCCACTCTGCTGACATAGGAGCTGGTTACCTGAATGGGGGCAGGGCAGCCAAGACACCTTAATATCTTGGGCTCAGGAAGCCAGGGTGCTGAGAGGACCCTCAGTGGACGTCAGCCAGCTTCCTCCCTTACTTTATAGAAGAGGAAACTGAGGCCCAGAAAAAGGATTTTCCCAAGTTTACTCTGAGCCAGGCTGGGGTTCGAATGGTGGCCCCAAGGCTAAGGTGGCTTACACTGCTTTGCTGTGAGGTGATCTGGAGCCACAGACACCATGGCCCAGCTGAGCCCACACCACCAGCTGGCCCCATGACCTCAGGGCAGATAAGAATTGTCAAGTTACCTCAGTTTCTCCACTGATAAAACATAGATTGGCTATGATGTGAGGGCCAGGACTCTACCCTTCCACACGGGGAGTTGGTGATTTGAGCCATGTTGCTTTAGGAGTGAATCCTTGTTGTCATGTTTGGTGTCTGGACAAGTCTCTGGGGAGGGAAGGGGAAGAGAGAGGAGGGCTGGGCCAGCATTACAACATTCTCATGCCATCATCCTTGCTGCAGAGATCATCTTTCTGAGGGCTGTCACACCGCTGTACCCTGCCAACCAGGCCGACATCATCTTTGACATCACAGAAGGGAACCTTCGAGACTCCTTTGATATCATCAAGCGCTATGAGGATGGCATGACTGTGGGTGAGTGACCCTCCGAGGAGCCCAGAGCATTGGCCAAGGTCATCTGCACCCTCCTCACTCCCATCAGAGGCCAATTCTACCTGGCCACCAGGTCCTAGCCAGCAGCCCCTACTCAAGTCCAGGGATGCACCCTGGCCATACGACTGGATCTCCTGTAAACCCTGTCAGCCTCAGTCTTCCCCACTTACAAAGTAGGTAGATGAAATAGATCCTGCATCTCAAGGCTGTGCCAGGGCCAAGCAGTATGTCTTGGTCAGTGGGAGCTTGTCTGTCTGATTGTGCCATGAGAAGACAAGCAAACTGGGCTTCAGAAGACCCCAGATCTAGTCCCAGCCATGCAACTAACTGCTTTGACTTAGCATGCAATCTTGCTCTTTTTTTTTTCGAGACAGAGTTTCTCTGTATAGCCCTGGCTGTCCTGGAACTCACTCTGTAGACCAGGCTGGCCTTGAACTCAGAAATCCACCTGCCTCTGCCTCCCAAGTGTTGGGATTATGACATGTGCCCACCACTGCCCGGCTTAGCATGCAATATTGAGCCACTTGTCACCCCTCCCCAGGTGTCAGGGAGTAAGAGCCCAGCTGCCACTGCTTACCCTTTTAGTGTGTGGAGTCTGCTCTTCTTGCTCCCGTGACAGTCAGTGTCTCAGAAACACTAAGGAGGCTGAGGCAGGGACAGACAGAGAACCCTTCTGTGTTGGTTTCATCTGGGCTTGGTGAAGAGGGAGTGGAAAGGATGACCCAGACACCAGGACAGGAACTGGTGAACACCCACAGAGGAGATGGGAGGGAAGCCTCCCGGGCTTCCTCCGGGAAGCCACACGATCTCTGTAGAGGGGACCGTGGTCCCTATTGCTGTCTGTGGGCCTTGAATACGACCTGCTCACCTTGAACGCCCCTTAGAGGCTATTTCCATATCTTCTCAGCTAAACTGCTGGAGTGGGCTAAGCTGGGGAGTTGGGCAGAGGTGAGTCCTGGTATGATGGCACCAGTGCCTGGTGGGTCATGACTACACCCAGAGGGTCACTCCACTCTGTGACCTTTGTCACAGTAGCTCTTCAGAATGGTCTTTAAGTAACTTTTATTCATGGTGATGGAAAACAGTCTCATCTGAGACTTCTGACTTAGGTTTACGCTCTCAACATTTTGAAACATTTGAGGAACTGGGTGGCAATACCCTCTCCCTGATGGGAATCAGTTTTCCTTGTGATCCAGCCTGTGAGGGCTGGATCAGAGCAGAAACTTTTGGTACTTTGGCCTCCAGGTGGCGCTGTTGGATCTCAGAACCTCCATCCGAGCTGTTTCCCCAACCCCGACAGTTGCTAAACTGGCAGCTAGAGAAAGGGAATCGTTATTCTCCTGTTGCCAAAGAGCCATTTATAGCAACTTTACAAGCTCTTAAATGGGTTTGCATGTTGTAAACATGGCTGAGTCATTTGGGGGCTCACCACCCCCGGCCTCCTCCTCCGCTGTTTGGCAGCAAGGATAATTAGTTAATTACAATTAATGGTTCAGCAGCCCTCTTGGAGATTCCAAGGAGAGGGCATGAAGCCCGGCCGCCAGCCATCATAAGTCTCACCTTTAGCTATGGACAAGGGGAGGTGGTGTATATGTGTGTGGGGGTGTGGTGGGGGTGGGGGTAAGGATTTGTCACAGATGTGGGTGAGAAATGAATACACTGGCACTGGCCTGCAGAAGCCCCTAGTGCTTGCCCTGTGAATGACCTATTTCTATGGCGTGACACAACCTGGGCAGCTGCGATTATAACCATAGAACCTTCCAGTTTACTTGTTCTCTGTTACTTTATGAACACTTGAGTTATTGGCCCTGGCTGGTCTGTGTTTATAGAGATACATACTGCCCCCTCCCCCATGCTTGCCTTTCTCCAGAATAGAGCACTGAGCCATCCATATACTGAGACTTGAGAGCCTGCAGGGCCTCGTCAAGCCTCCTTAGCTCATCCCAGCTCTCTCGGGAACTGGCCCTTCCCGTTTCCACAGCTATTCTCAGCTAAAGTGTTCCTGGAGTGGCCTAAGCTGGGCAATTGGGCAGAGGTGAGTCCTGGTATGATGGACCACTACCCAGTGAGTGGGTCATGGCTGCACCCCAGACAGAACAATCCTGGGTGCGTCTGGTTTTTGGCTTTCCCATCTGCTACATCAGAAAATCCTGCTTGTGTTAGAACCGGGAGGCCTCATCTTTTTCAACCACTTCCACAAAAGGAGAAAGAAACAAAGGCCACTGGGGAATGAGGGTGCCAGTCCTTTCCTAGTGATTCAAGGGCCCAGCTGGCCGTAAGATAGCTCCAGGCGTGATGAGTGACCACGGGTAACCTTCAGGCAGTGGGCGTCTCGGGAATGGAATGCAGCCGCGGCTATGGGGAATGAACGTTCCCCTCACCGAGCTTGGTCATGGGTGCCCTGATCTTTGGAATTCTAGGCTTGGGCGGCATGGGGGTGGATCCCCAGCCCTCGGAAATTCCTGGGGCTCATCTTCATCTCCCTGCCTACTGAGTGGCCCAGCCTTTTCCACTCCTCAGCAAGTTTACAGGGCGTTCCATCTGGTGCACACATCACCTGCCGGGTGGAGAGAGACCAGGTGGGGCAGGTCGTACTGAGTGGGGACGAAAGCTGTGTTTGTGGTTGGGTTCTGCTTTTAGACTTCTTTCTCGTTTTATGGCCTCAGTTCTCTGCTAGGAACATTTACCCTAAGTTTGCCTGTAACCTAATTCCTTTCCCCTTTTCTGCCCAGAAACATCTCTGTGTACCTGGGGATGTCCCTCAGGAGGTAACCCGGTACATGGCTCCAGTCCTGACCACTGGGAGGATGGAGTTTTCTCCTGAGTTTTGGCCCGACATGAAGCAACCCTGGGAATGGGGTTTAGGACTCATGGCTTCTTGCCACCGCTGCACACTCTCGCCCCGCGTTCTTGTTCAGTCCTTGCAAACATGACTGCTGGGAATGGGACAGGAAGATCTCCCCCTTGGGCAGAGGAGGGAACGGAGTCCAATGACCTCATAAGACTGTGCAACAGCAAAACATGGGGCTGGGTATCTTTGGATTTATTTTGAACATCGCAGTACTCGCTTTAGGCCACACAAGCAATACCCCCAAGGCTTGGCCATCAGCAAAAGCATGGTTCAGGACTATGCAGGCCTGTCACCTGCTGCTCCCATCCAGGCTCAAGAGGTTCCTGTGTCCCTGGCAATGGGCATAAGTCTGTATATGGCCATGCTAGGGCACCCTCTTGGTCACTGGGTGGATGAATACCTGCCTGTCTAGGCCACAGCCTGTGTGGACACTCCCTACAAAGGCTTCCCTAGAGAGGCAAGGCCCAAGCAGAGTCTCCTCATATACTCAGGAGCCCTAGTGAGCCTAGCGTTCGGGAACTAGCATTCAGTCCCTGGAACATAGGGAAATTATCTCCACTCAGGGATAGGGGAGCAAAGGCCGGCAGTGGAGTAGATATAGCACAAATGTAGGTTTCCCCAGAGCTAGAACCCACAGAAGCCAGTGCTGGCATAGACAAAGTTCTCCAAGTTTGGAAGTCACACACACACACACAAAAGCAGCAGTTGATGAGCCTTTGACCCCTGTGGCCATGGCATTCAGGCCCTTGAAAGTGACAAGTTGGTAAAGTGCTTGAGAGAGCAGGTGTGGGGGAGGTGGGGTTAGGGGGGTGACACTAAAAGGCTGGGCTTCCTCTAATGTCATCCTTGGGTTTTAGGGGATCAGGGAGATGCTGCTCGGGCAGAGCTGATGCCTCTGCAAAGCCCCTTTGCATTCCTCTCTCTCCAGCTGTCAGGGAGACTTGAGGGATGCTTCTCCAGCCTGTGGAGAAACGCTCTGTCAATGCCTGGGGCATGCTTGGGCCACCACAGAGCCTCCCTATCCTGCTCGGGAGTTCACACTTCACTCTGCAGAGCCCAGGCAGGCTGCAGTCAGGGTGCTTTGAGAAGCTGAATAGGGTGAGAAATGGGGAACCCTGGCCGCAAAAATTGTGGGTCACTCATTGTCAGCCTGAGCCTTGTCTGAGCCTCTGGGATTTCAGGCCCTCTGCCTCTCTTTAGCTTGCCTACATGAAGCTTCTCAACTGTTTTTCTAGAAGTGAAAAATAGAATCTATCTAGAATAAGGTGTCAGCCTCACCAAAGCCAAGAGGAGCTGAGAACACTCAGCTGATACATTGTCTGTCTGTTCGTTTGTGGTGTTTTGTTTTGCCTGCGGTCTAATTTTGCATTGCCATCCTGACTCTGCACCAAATCATCCTCTGCAGGACCCTTAGATGCTTGAAAGATCACCTAATAGTTATCTATTGACAGTTGTGATGGTGCCAATGTTAACAGTGGGGCATACAAAGCAGGCTTCTTGGAGGAGGTGTTGGAGGACTACTTTAGACCCAAGGCCACTCCACTTCACAGTCACTTTATAGATCCCTATGAGGTGACCATGAAGCCAATTTCTTGGCAGTATGCACCCAATGGTGTCTATCCCACTGGTATACGCCAGCACCAGGTAGGTCTGGTCCCATATAAATAAATAGTATTGGGATTCTGGATCCAACCTGACAGTTAGGAGTAAAGACCTTCTAAGATCCATGGGACCAGGAGATGGGGTTCACTTGGGGTGGGAGAGGGTACTGGAGCACCCATAACAATTCTCCGTCTGACTAGTACCCATGAGTCTCTGCTCTAGCAGGTGCTACCCCAGGGCTTGTGAGGCCACTCAATGTCATGTCCTTCTGCCCTCTTCCCACCTCCACTTTCCCCAGTGCCTGAGCAGTTCCAGGGTTGGGAACTGAGGTGGCCATTGGAGTCGCTAGTGATCCAGAAAAGCTATTTGAAAGCTGAGCAGAAATAGCTGGAAACAGCTCTGGTTGACTGCTGTGACCACCTTCTCTGCACTTCACACTCATTTCTGAGCAAGTCCCAAAGTCTGACTTAGTGTGTGTGCAGGGCTGTGTCGGGGGCCCAGAGCAGCTGGGAGTGTGTGTGGGGAATAATGGACGGGAGGGAGGCTCAATGTGTGGATGGACATGCAGCTTGATTCCTGATTGGTTCCCTGCTCTGGCTTTCAGGCGGCTTACCATGTAGTAGTATAGCACCAGGGCCAGGCCTCTTGACCCTAGTGCCATCTCAGATGCAGGCACAGGATTAGGAGACTTTGCCAAGTTTTGCTCTGGAGTCACCTGATGTCAGGAACTGTCACCCAGCCTGTGAGCTGAACCCCTTTATCAGTTCTAGATGCAGCCTCAAGGATGCTAACCAGTCTGAACTGACATGGTGGTTTACAGAGGAAAGATGGGAAGTGCCTGGCTGGGTCCTCTGGCCAGCTAGCAGTCAGGCCTGTAGGTGTGTTCTCAGTTGTCCTCAAGCTCCTCATCCCCTAGATGGCTTTGGGGACACAGCTTCTAGATATCCCTGGGGAGAAGAAGGGTGGCCTCCTCAGTCCTACACATGGGCGTGGCTGACCAAGCCCCATGCAGCTGAGAAAGTTGGAATGCAAGATGGAAAGATGGGCTGGCTCACTTTGGGCACTGTTGCTGTGTTAGGTTAGGAAAGAGACACCCTGGTTACAGAGTCCTTTTTACAGTGACCCAGAAAGGGATTTGTGAGGGGACTTTGTGCGTCGGTGCATAGAGGACTACAGAAATCCAGTGATGATGGGTCAGATGCTGTGAGTCCAGGGTCTCTGGTGTCACATCTGAAAATGGCTATAAATGCCAGACCTGCCTAGGGTGGAGTGGAAGCAGGACCAAGTTCCTGGTCAGGTGGGACACAGGAGGAACACAGCTGAGCCCAGGAAGGAGCGGGTACAGCTGATCCCTCACAGATCCAGAGGAGAGATGGCGTCTCACGGGACCAGCAGCAGAGCAGGGCTTTCGACACACACGGTCAGCTAACCTGAAGAGTAGGTTAGGGAGCTGCCTGGGCCACAGTCTTTGTTGAGGTCCGTGGGTGCAGCTGATAAGTATAGATCAATCAGGCATGAGCTCCACAATGTCACCCTGTGACAAAAGGGTCATCGTAGAGGCCTATCTGCACAGTGCATGTAGTCTGTCTGTCGTATAGGGAGATGTCTCTAAGAGGAAAAACATCTGCATGGCTCACACTGAGGTTTGGGGGGGGGGTACAGAACTAGAGACTGCGTCTAAGGATCTGAGTCTCACTGGTGAGAAATGGTACAGCCAGTATTCAAAAATAGACGCTGATCGTAAACACAAAAACGCATTCCGTGTTTCCGACATCACCTGGGCACAAGGACCCACTCCTACCGCTCTCCCACACCCCACCTTTTTATTTATTGCCCTTGTTCTAAAATAGAGATTTGCTTTGATGCACAGGCTAAGCATGTACTCGTGACAGTCCGCCTGCCTTAGCTCCCGCAAGTGCTAACATTAGAGGATTGACCTTCTATGCCCCGCCCCTGCACCCCCTCTTAAAGGTCACGGAAATACTTTTCATTCTGAACTCCTATTTAAAGTCTCATCTGTGGCTGCATGGGGCACAGGTCTCATCAACTGAAGCATACTGTTTGAAAATTACCAAGGGCTGGTTTGTTTCTTTTAGGGTCATGTACAATTGATCCCAAAAGACCCTGATAAGAGCTGTTCTGGGCTTGATTGGTGGGTCTTCACTTCCAGTTTTGTAGCTTCAGGCTGATTACACAGATTCTCTGGGCCTCTGTTCTCATCTCAAAAGATCAATACATAGTTCTTGCCCCGTGGGACCGTACGGATCAAGGTGATGTGTGTATTTAAACACAAGGTTAGAGTATTCTGCCTGCATGGGCTGTTAACAAATGAACTCCTTGGGGAAGCTCAGAGCACCCTTGGGTGGCAGTACACATGTGGTTTAATGGGACAATGTAGGGCTGTTCACTCCAGTCCACTGCCTGGGAACAGTTTAACAGGCATGCCCGATAGCCTGGGCCAGTGAGTCTGGCCTAGCCTAAAGCAAAACGGAGGGTATGCCTCCCATGTCCTGCCAGTCTTGAATTATCTTACTCATCCCACAAGGGCAGGCATGACACTGCCCTGTGCCAGGCCCTACACCAATGTCTGGGAAGCAGCTCCACTCACCTGCTTTCAGAAGGCTGCCCGCCAGCTTCTCTAGCATGCATCCATTGGGTTTCCACAGCTGCAGGTGGTTGGTTTTTAGAAGCTGGCTACATATCTCAAGAGGGTGAGAGCTGTGTGTGTCAGGACTGCCATGGGCAGTTGCGTGTGTTACACACTATAGAAGCCTAGGGATACCATTCCTAACTTAGTCTGTATGCAGTGTACAACCTGTACACCTGTACACCGTGGCCCCAGAGTAGAGCCAGAAGAACTGACTCAAGACTTAGGGTCTTGCATTTGTAGGCTCTTTGGCGTCAGTTCATCACTGTTGGCCAAGCCAGGAGGATCTGAACTGCCTCTTTAAATCATTACCTTCTAAGGGGTTAAATATGAGAGACTGACCCTGCCCTGAAATCCAATTTGGCAGGTTTGGCCTGGGATCAGTGGGCACTGCAAACGACATTCAGAAACTCCACCTAAAACAACAGTGCAGCCATCCCTGCCCAGTGAGGAGTGATTGGCCCTGTCCTGGCTTTCACGGCAAATCCCAGGGATTAGGCGCCTTCTCTTCTCCAGGAGGCACAGCCCTGTCACCCGGGGCCACACCCTGGCCAGCAGCCAACTTGCTTCCCGGGTGAGGGGCCCAGCCTCCTCCTCCTCAGTCTGGGATGGGCCAGGGCTTGACTCTGCCACGAGGCTGGCAGGAGGTACAGGCAGGGCAGGGGGCGGGGAGGTGTATCTCTCAAAGGGGGCCAGACAGAAGGGTAAGAAGAGGACAGATACCTTTTGTGCTCTCTGGGGGGGGGGGCACTTATGGAGCAAAGGTAGGATATACTCATTGTCTAAGGCCTCTCAGCACCATAGGAGATGGCCCACCCCAAGCTCACAGATGCAGATGCTTAAAGGTCTCCTAAACATGAGACATATGCTCCCAACCCACAGACATGGATATGGGGAGGAGCTCAGTGGGGCGTGCTCTCTGCTAGGGTCCTACTGAGGTGATGCCAAAGTGCAATAAAGAATAGCCGAGTCCCAGCCCTTGCCCAGGTGGCTCCAAATGCCCCCTGGGATCCTGCTAGGTGTGGCCTGAGTGGTTGTCCAATGACAACAGTGTTGCCTTCCCTGTGGGGACAGCTCTGGGACCCCTTAGGCCCATAGTCTAGCCTAGCTGATGGCCAGCAGCTCCTGGCAGCCACCGCTCTATAAGAGGAACAGGTGATACAATGGGGTGCCCCACCCAAGCTAAGCACTAAATATGCCATCACCCAGTTACAAGAGCCAGGCAGTTGAAACTGTGTGGGTGGAACTGTCCCGGTTCCTGAGAGAGTTGGACCAGGATGATGCCTGCCTCACTCCTGGGCAATGGTGATCATTAAGGTTAGACTGGAAGGCTAGCCTGGCGAGTATCTGGAAAGTTCATCCTCTGAGCTCACTTGGCCCTTGAGAGATGTGCCTGAGTACCTGGAGACTGTAAACTGCAGGTACATGAGGGTAGGATGTCTATCTGAACAGATGACAGGCACAGGTCTTGAAAAGGTGTGTCTTGCAGAGTCAGTGAGGAGGTCTAAAGGACCAGATGTGTAGCAAAGGAGGATCTATATGCTCCCTTTACCCATCCCAGAGTGAGACCCAATGATGTGTGTAGATGAATGATAGCACAGCCAGCAGGTGGGGCCGCAGGTGGGCCAGGTGTGCACAGTGCAGTACAGCCAGCTGGTGGGGCCACAGGTGGGCCATGTGCACACAGTGCAGCGCAGCCAGCAGGTGGAGCTGCAGGTGGGCCTTTTGTGCACAGTGCAGTGCAGCCAGCAGGTGGAGCTGCAAGTGGGCCTTGTGTGCACAGTGCAGTGCAGCCAGCAGGTGGAGCTGCAGGTGGCCATGTGCACACAGTGCTGGGACAGGCCTCTGAACAAGCCAGATGTGAACCCTGGGAGCCTTGGGATGCTGCTCTAACCACCAGACCTCTCCTGTGCTCATGGCTGCTGGCGCATGGCTCCTGCCCTGGAGATGCTTCCCAGACAGCAAGTCTCCATCACCCTTGTCATGCTGTGGCCTGGCAGCACTGCAGAGCCCAGGACGCATCCTTGCGAGGAGTGCGCTTGCTTGCTGTGGTTGAAGGAGCTCAGCCTCCACTCTTCAAGGTAGAACCTGAGATCCACTGGGTGACTCCCTCCCTGCCAATAACCAGTGTTAACTTTGTCTCTCCCTGCTGCCTGGCTGGAGGGATATCTGCAGCCTAGATCTGCTGCTCCTTCCTGCTCCTCTCCTCAGAACACAGAGCACAGGGGACAGTCTTTCTGTCTTGATCACTGTAGAGTTGAGCAACACCTAGCTAGAAACCCAGGCTTTAGGCTGTGTGATGCACCCAGATCTGCCCACTGGCACCTCCAGCCTTCCCTCTCACAAATGTTAACCTTTACTGTTGCGCCCACCCCAGCCAGCTGCACCCACACCCCAAACACACACCATCCTCTCTCCACTTCTTTGTCCTCTTAGTAAACTATTCATCTTTTACAGTCCCCCTCAGGCTGTTCTCTGGGACACAGTTGGGAACAAGGCAGTCTGAGGGAGGGACAGATGTCCCTCCTGCATTGTACACTTTTTAGCCCACTGCAGAGAGTGTGATACGGTCTGGTGGCGAGCAGAACTTCAGAAAGGGAGGTGGCATAGGGACAGGGAGGATATACCACTTCAAATAGGAATACTGGGGACACTTGGCAACGACAGAGAAGCCCAGGAAATGAGCCTCGGGCAGGCTGGAGGGAGAGCACTGGAGGCTGAGAGAACAGACTGCACAAAGCCCTAAGGCACGTGTGCTCGCCGTGCAGAGCTGCAGCTAACACAAACGAAGAATGAGATGGGACCTTGGGACCTTGAAGCCACAGGAAAGCCTTTGCTGTAGATTTCCGCTGAGCAATTCAGGAAGGTCACACACAGAGGCTCCTCTAGGTTCCCCCTGGGATGGCTGCCATCATCCTCCAAGAGGCCAAGATGAGAGTGGCTCTAACCACTGGGGTCTGGTAGGAAGAAGGGTGGGGTATGGACAGATAGGGTTATGGTCAGATTGGCAGGTCGTGTTTGCTGATGGGCCAGTGGGGACTCAGGTTTGGTGGCAGGTATCCATTTCTAAGATAAGTGTCAAAAGTGGTGACGTGGTGACAGGAAAGTGTAAGGTTAGTAGCTGTTCATTCAGACGTTGAGTCTGAAACACTTGTCAAACACCCTCTGAGATGTGACGGGAATCACAGGTTGAATCCCTCCAGAAGGGAAGGTAGTTAGGGCCTCAAAAGTGGAGAGATGTGATGGGAATCACAGGCTGAATCCCTCCAGGAGGCAAGGTAGTTAGGGCCTCAAGAGGGGACGAGCTCTTTAGCATGGTGAGAGGAAAGACAAAGAAGGGCCCAGACTGAATACAAACCAAGATGGTCAGAGGTCACGAGATCAGATAGCCGGCAACAGGGTCAGGGTAAGGGCCTAGAACCCAGGAAGGACTGCTAAGCTGTACTCAGGACAGATGAGGGCCAAGGCTCCATCATTGGGTTGCCCCCCCACTTGTTTCTTGAGCACACACACATATGTACATGTGTGTACATGTATATGCACGAAAACATCTTCTAGGAGGTGCCAGGCCCTCCTACCCTTCAAGAACGTGGGGATGAAGGGGCTGCAAGCTCCAGTGGAAACAATGATGTCTGGCCCAAGGGCCTGTGTGGAGGAAAGAACTCTGATAATAAGAATTTTTGGTGATGAGTGAGTTCAGGGCTGGACGAAAGTATCAGCAGAGAGCCAGAACCGCTCCAAGTCCCTGGCTCTGGGGAGCCGGGTAAGATTTGGGAATTGGGTTTGTCATTATGACTGTTGAGTCTCAAACTCGGGACAAATGGCTGAGGTGCTCATTGACAGATCAAACTGGACTTGGCTGTCAGGTTCTCCCAGCATCCCTCAGTCCCTACCTGTTACAAGGTCCTACTAGCTGGCACACCCCACCCCTACCCTAACCATCTCCAACCCAGGAGCTAGGCTGTCCTTCTCTATATGATCCCACCATTTTGGTTACCTGGCCTTTTTATCTACCCTTTACCCTCCTGGTCTCTTGGTCTAGCTCTCCTCTTTCCTCTCGCGGCTCAGGGTCATGTCCACTCTGGACTCTCCCAGATGTCCCCACCTCTGGCTAATGCTTGTCCTCATATCTACAATAAACCTCCTCCATCAGACCTAGGAGGGGTCATGTCCTTTTCTTTTTTTGACTTCTTTTGTTCATTCAGTGACAAAATCCTTGAGAGAAACAGGAGAGATTTTCCTTTCAGCCCTCAGTTCTCAAGGGCACAGGTCAGCATGACAGAGAAGGCACGGTGGATTCACTCACCTCATGGCAGCTAGGAAGCAGGGGACACGTGGGGAGCACCAGTTCTGCCTTTCTCCCTTTATGTCTGGGTCCCCATCCCGTGGGTGGCCCCACACACCCCAGTTAATCCTCAGGGAAACCTAGAGGTGTGCTTCTCAGTCTCCTGAGTGATTGGATATCAGTTATGTTGAGTGTAGAGGCTGACAACCACAGGGAGGAAGGAGAAAGGTTCAGGAGAAGGTGGGCTAGGGTTCAGTATGTTTGGGGCCACCTGTACATGGTTGGGGTTGAGGTTGGGAGGACCCTGCAGGTAGGTGAGGAGGACTAGGGTCAAGGCAGGGATATAGGAAAAGGACACAGCACCTTGCTCCTCCCAAAACAATGACACCTTGACCAATTCAGTAGAAATAGGAGCACATTCTTCTAGAGTATTACCCAAACCTTCCTTGCCTTTCTTTTCTCAAAGCCACATGGCTCAGGGGAAGGCCCAGTGGCCCAGTGTAAACCAGTCGGTGTCCTGGTTTACATCTTCCTGGCTGTATGATCTTCAGCGAGTCACTCAGCCACCTGAGTTTTATTTCTCCTCAACAAACCACAGAAAACAGTAGTACTGGTCCCAGTCACAACCAGAGGTCCTCAGCGTGTGCGAGCCCAGTGTGGCAAAAACGCCAGTTCCCTGTCCCAGACGTGGGTTGGGGAGGTGTAGAGCCAGGCTGGATCTCGTCACATTTCTCTTCGTTTCTCGCCAGGGCAGCTGCGCCCTGGGCTTTACCTCCTCCACTTGGCTGCCTGCAGGTGTCTGCTTGATGTATCTGCTTTTGCTCACTGGAGACTTGGGGCGGGGTACATTTATAATAATCCCAAAATATGGCTGATGAGTTTTGCTGAAACATGTTGAGTGAGTGACATTTGGTATTTTAAATATGCAGCCTAGACACCTGTCCTCCTTCCTTTCCGGCCATTATGGGGTTTCTCGGGCAAGCAGGGAAGGCAGGGTGTGGGGAGTTCAGACACAGCCCTAATTCCTGGTGTGATGACTCTAAAATTCCAGATACCTCTGCCGAGTTCACTGAATGATTTTTTTTTTTTAAAGGAACTATTTATTTTGTTTCCCGTGTTTGAGTGTTTTGCCTACATATACATATGTGTACCACGTGCATAGCTGGTGTTCACAGAGGTCAGAAGAGGGTGTTAGATGCCCTGGCACTGGAATTATAGATGACTGTGAGCCACCATGTGGGTTCTGGGAACCAAACTGTAGTTCTCTGAAAGAGCAGCAAGTGGCCTTAACCACTGAGCCATCTCTCCACCCTCTTGCTGGAGTATTTTTCCCTGCTGGAGCAGGCCAGGGAAGGAAGCATCCATGGGTTATGTCACATAGTGAGCTGAACTTCGGGGATCAGTCCTACCTGGACTGGGACTCATGGCCCCGGTAGCTGGAATTTGGGACATCTTACTCTCAGAGCTTTACCTCTGGGTCCTCCCTCCTCATGGATGAAGCTGGTCATCTTCACAGGTCAATGATGGGGACCAAATTCAGCCTGGCCACAGGGGGTCTTCCCCACCCCTGTCCTGTAGATTCTTTCCACTCAGCTGCACCCTAGTTATGTATGGACTCAAGTCAAGCATTCCTTACTCCCCCAAATACAAAATGCCCCCAAAACTGAAACTCGATGGCTGTCTGAGACCTCGAGAAGAATATCACACATGGTGAAACTCGTCTTCATCTGCAACATCCTGAAAGATATCGCATATATAGCTGTGTGTAGAAGGCAGTTATGAAACAGATGAACTTCACGTTCAGATGTGGGGTCCTTCCCGGCTTCATCTGCAACGTTCTGCTGTACATCAGGACACGTGTGTGCAGATATCCCGTAGACCCCACGTGTTCAGGATGGGAGCACTCACTGAGCCAACAGTATCCCCTTCTTGACTTTAGCTCCTTGCTCTGGCTCATGCTACCTGTCACAGCTGTGATTCTAATCCCGGGAGGTTTGCTCAATCTGGTGACATCATCTTTCCAGTGTCTGGCATGGGGAGTAGGTGGCCACTGGGGCCAGACAGTGAGCCCAATACTTGGTTACTGCCCATTCTCCTCCCAGGTGGTCACCATCTGAAATGTCAACACTTTGGGCCATTGGTCAGTATTTCCCAATAATTTTCCACTTTATACATTACATTCAATACTTGACCCCATGGCTCATGCATTCAGCAGCTGTTCATTGAGTAAACCAGGCACTGAGAAGCCCCAGGAGCCAGGCGTGCAGGACTAACCATGTCTTGGCTTTACACTAAAAGCACTCCATCCCTAGTCTGGCTGCAGGGAGGTATAGTTTCTTATTCTCTGCTTGGCGATGACATGTAGCTTTCAGATTGTCACGTGTGCTTTTCCCCACTCAAGCCTCTGTCTGTTCCCTTGCTCCAGCATCACACGCAGTGTCTTGATTCATCATCTTGTTAGTTGAAATACTCTGACAGCCCGGTCCACTCCATTACACTCTGTCAGTTCGAATCACAGCATTGAACTAAAGACCACATGAGGCCTTGTATAAAGTCACACAACTGGCCAGCACAGAGGCAGCCCAAGAACCAGAGGGTATGACTCCAGCTATCTGGATAGAATGTCTGAAAGCCAGTCAGGTGTGCACAGAGCCCAGACAAGTTTATGTCATTTCAAGTGGTTGATAGACAACTGAATGCATTACATGGAAGGAGCTTGGGTGGGCTCAATGTGAGGAGCACCAACCCCAGGAGACAGACTTCCCCTTCTGGACCTGTGGACTTTGTGTTCAGGATCAAGAATCCCAGAACATCAGCTTCAGGTTACACAGCAGAGCGGAGACATGAAGGTGAGCTGCCCCAGGGGGCTACATTTTTCAATGGGGGAAAAAACAGACTTAATTATATCTCTAAGAGGTACAGACATGCTGAGGAGGAATAGCAGAAGAGCCTGGGACCTGGAGCAGAAATGCCTAAGATGAGGATTAGAAGGTTAAAACTGTTGAATTTGGTAGCACCATGCCTGTGTGCGGTGGTGGCGTGTGCTTGTGTGTGTGTGTGTGTGTGTGTGTGTGTGTGTGTGTTCGAGCACATGCATGCATGGTCATGTGTGTGTGAATACAGGTGTATACATGCATGGTGTATAGGTGCATGCATACACAGTGTATATGTGGATGTCAGAGAACAGTCTTTACTGTTGGTCCTTAGGCACTGTCTATCTTTTGTTCCACGCAGGGTCTCTCATTGGCCTGGAATTTTGCTGAGTAGGTTAGGCTAGCCAGGCATTGAGCTCCAGGGGTCCACCTGTCTGCCCCACATCTGGCCTTCACTAGGGTCACAGTGCATGGACCTTTAATGGATGCTGAAAATCCTAACTTAAGTCCTCCTGATTGATTGCAAGGCAAGCACTTTACCCAAGGAACCATCTGTTCAGGCCCCCTTTCCCTTTCCCAGAGCCTTTGAAAAGGTGGTAACACCCCTCCCGATGGGATAGGCGTGTCAGGCTAATAGAAATGGGTTGCTTGCTGCTACACAGGTCGAATAAATATGCCCTTAGCCAACTCCTTTCATAGCTCCCAATGCTTGCAGGACAAACATTTGTTGTTTGTTTGTTTGTTTGTTTGATTTTTACAATTTGAATTTTATTAAATTTTGTACAATATATTTTGATCATATAATTTTCTGTTCTCCAATTCTTTCCAGATTCTTCCCTACCCACCCAACTTCATGTTTTTCTCTCTCTCTCTCTCTCTCTCTCTCTCTCTCTCTCAAAAAAAAAAAAAAAATCAAACCATTACAAATAACAACAACAAACAGCGCACACAGAAAAAACTCGGAGTCCGTTTTGTGTTTGTCAACTACTCCTGAGCACGAGGCCTGCCCTGGAGTGGGGTTGATATACTCACTCAGTGACCTTTAAAGAAAACTGACTTTCCCTCCCAGCAAGTATCAGTTGCAAATAGGTTCTTGATTGGGGATGGAACTTTATGTCCACTCCCGGGCTCAGTGCTGGATTGGTTTTGTCTGGTTTGCATGTGTACAGGTCTATGCATCTGTGCTGTTAGTCTCTCTGAGTTCATATGTATGTGCATCAGTCACGTTCTGTCTGGAAGACTTTGTCTCTCTGGAGTCATACATGACCTCCAGCTCTTACAATCTCTCTGCATCCTCTTCTACATAGGTCCCTGAGCCTTGAAGGGGCAGGATTTGATAGAGATATCCATTTAGGGCTAGCTGGTCCAAGCTCTCTCAGTGTGCATCGCAGGAGAATGCTTCAATGGGAAAGCTTAGCCTCCTTCGTGGGGTTCTCTAAGAAGGCAAATGCAATGGGCAAACACAGAATAGAATCATGTGGAATGAGAAGTACAGTGTTGAAGAAGGTGGTTAGAGTGCTCCTCATGGGAAGGTGATGGGAACATGGGACAGGAGGACCTGAGTTCAGGAGAACAGGAGGGAGATACTGTGAAGCACCTATGGCCAATTTCTGACTCACAGAATGAGCCTCATGACTTCCAGTTTGTGCCATAGACCACACTAGCCTGTGGGCCCCATGGAGGAAGAGGTTCTATGCTCTTGGAGAGTATTTACAGGGTTGTAGACAGATCATACAGAATGAATGCCACCTGTGAGCCCAGACAGTGATGCGTTCTTAGTGTGGCCTCAAGAACTGACTTCTTTTCCTTTCCTCTGAGTCTCCATCTCCTTCAGTAATCATGGGTGAACTCCTACCCAGTACCTGCCCAAGCCTGGGGACTGTGATGCAGGCATGAGCACAATGCAGTCTGCCCTGAATGGGAGGCAAGCTGGAATGTCCCCTGAACTGGGCAGGTAGAGCATTACAGTTGTGAACACATGTCCTTCCTGTTCTCTGGGCCCCTACTTATTCATCACAACCCTGTTTAAATATTAGTGCCTCTGTAGAAATGTCTTCAAATCTCCCTGTGTAGACTGACCCTGTTGGATAGAGGGACAGATGGGTAGATGGAAGAATGGCTGGAAGAAAGGATGAGATAGATGGGTTAGATAAATGGGTGAGTGGGTCAGTGGGATGGATTGATGGATGGATGGATGGATGGATGGATGGATGGATGGATGGATGGATTGATGGATTGATGAATCGATTATGGATCAATGATGGATGGATAGAGGGATCCACTGATTGGTGGATAAGTAGGTGTATAGATGGATGATAGGTGGGTAAGAAGATGGCAGGTGATAGGAAGCTATGAATAAAACGTTGGCACCAGAACCAGCCATTCATTTGGCATCTGTTGAGTGCCAGGCACTGGGGACCATGTGGGTTGTTTGTGTCATCTTTCATGAACCATTGTGGCCTGGTTTCAGTCAAGGTGAGGGGTAAGAGTGTGAAAGCCAGGCTTTAACTAGTGAGACAGAGGAAACCTATTCTCTGAAAACAGAGGTGCAGGAAAGCGTGCCCTTCTGGGAAGGGTGGGAGCCAGGCCCTCCAAGGGTCTAGTGTGGGAAAGATGGCTCTGGGCTGAGTGAAGCTGTGGCTGGCTGTGGGTACTACACAGATTTCAGGTCAAAGGGGCAGAAAACAGAAGATTCTGGACGAGCTGGAAGGGACACATTCCTTGAGCCTGCACCCACACAAGCTCTTGCTTCACCCAGGCAGCATCTAGAGCTGTCCTTAGTCATCTTTCTTGCTGTGTGCAAAGACCCTGAGCCACTGTAGGCTCCGAAAGTGACTCACATCTGTGATGAGGCCTGGCATCAGGAGGCCCCATAGTCCTCCCCTGACTAAGGCAGAATTTACTTTGGTGCTTTGTCCCACCATGTGGCTTTTACAGACCAGCCAACCAGCCAACAGTATGGAGTTCTAGTCTTCAGATATGACAGAAATGACCCTTCATAGATTCCCTGATATGATGGGTTCAGATGCAAACACTTCCTACCCATTGGAGCGCAGAGATCACATTGAAATATTGCTTGTTTTTTTGCTTGTTTTATAGCCAACAGTCATTTCTGAATGTGTTTGTGTGTGTGTGTGTGTGTGTGTGTGTGTGTGTGTGTGTGTGTGTTTTCTGAGGACTAAATCCAGGGCCTTCACACTTGCTGGGAAGTACTCTGCCACTGAGCTACAGTTTCTGGAAACTTAATTTTGAAACAGGGTCTCACTAAGCTCCCAAGCTGGTCTTGAACTCTCACTGTAGCCCAGGAAGGCCTTGAACACTCAATCCTTCTGCTCTCACATTCCAAGTGGGTGAGATTGCAGGCCTGGCCCCCACCCCGTTTGTTTGGTTTCTGATTTTGAAGATTGCTGGGTTTTGTGTCTGTCTACAGAAAAGGACATTGAGACTCAGAGCAGTTAAGTAACTTCTCTGACTCAAGTTGGCCACGCTCAATCCCTGTGCCCCACACGAGTTCTCTCTTACCTTTCTGACCCAGACCCACCGTCCACAACTATCATTGCATTCACTACATTCCTTTTTATTTATTTTTTATGCACACACACACACACACACACACACACCACATACACACGCATACATGTGGATACCCAAAAGACAGCTTTCAGGAGTCCATTCATGCCTTCTACCGTGAGTGCCAGGCACTACACTCAGGTTATCAGGTTAGTGTGCCAATTGCCTTACCCACTGAGCCATCTCACCAGCCCCCTCTCCATTTTTAGTATTTCAATATCAGGAACCTACCACACACCCAGTCATAACTGTGTCTGAACTATGGACTCTGTGAGGAGTCCCATGACTATGTAGGAATGTTCACTCAAATAAAATACATTAACATACATGTCAACCTATAGGTGTAACAGTATTATCAACATGTAAATATTATGTCAGAATGTAACTATAACGTGACCCTTATCATTTAAGATTTTATTCAAGTTGGGCATGGTAATACATGTCTATAATCCCCAGAAACGGAGTCCAGAGGATCAAGAGTTTAAGGTCATGATCCACTACATTATATGTTTGAAGCCAGCCTGGGTTACATGAGACCCTGCTTGGAACCCACTCCCACAAAGCATAAGATTTTATGATGTCTATGTTATATGTTGAAACCTTATATGTCATTAAATATAATCAACAGTGTATATGTATTATATTTTGAATGAAATATATAAATTACATAAAATATCAGTATTTACACAAAATATTTTTTATTTTGGAAATTAAGTCTCTGTGTGTATATATGCATGAGAGTTCAGAAGAGGCTTTGTATCCCCTGGAGCTGGAGTTACATAGTGTTGTGCATGGGCAGAGTGATAAGAACACCCTTGTCCTCCAGTGGCTAATGTCACAGGGGCTGGCAGACACTCTGTGGGCCTGGGACCTACAGGGAAGAAAAGTATCATGTATGAATTCAAAGGAACTTTGACAATATTACAGACCCAGCCAGCATTGTGACCCCATCCAGCCTGGCAGGCAGACACAGCTCAGGGAGGGACCCAGTGGCAGGCATATGGTGATTAGCCTTTGATGGAAACCATATTTGCTTGTAGGTTTTTGGAGGGATATGGTTGCAATGCTGTGGCTGTGGTAGGGATGAGAAGGGGCACTGACCACCTGTAGAGGTCTGTAATGCCCTCGTCCAAAGTTAAAAACAGGTTTGCTAAGGGAGAAGTCTGGGTGACATGCTGGGGCTGCTGGATTATATGTTGCAGGAGGTCCAAAGACCTGTCTAGTAGGGACTTGGGACTGCATCCCCTGGAGAAGGGGATTGAGGACCCACCCTTGTAATCTTCAAATGTCCCAGGAATAAACCATTGCTTTTCTTCTCCCCAGGGTCCCCGTCTGAGATCTAAGAAGGAAGGATGGAAAGAGAGAAGGCTCAATTTTATTTCAGACCTTTTCAAGGGCCTTTGAACCCCCATTAGACAAATGGTAGTAGAACAGGAAATTCGAGCTCCCCGCAAGGGCACAGGAGCTGGCCCTGTCCCTGACCTGCAAATCCTCAAAGCCACACTGGCTGTTTCTCTTCCATTCCAAGCTGTGTGTGACAGAGGGGAGGTAGTGAGCTCTCACCTGTCCCTAGTGACTGGAAACAACCCAGAGTGACCAGGTGGAAGGAGATGGTTACGTTGGTGATTCAAGCATCTGCCTTAGGCTACCACTGTAGCCTCAAAATTCCCGAGGGAGCTCCTTTCCCAGATTCCCACGTTGCCCTGTGCCTGCTGACATCCAACAAAGCATGCCTTCTGCTTTCTCCCCAGGTGTCGTGCGCCAGGTGCGGCCCATCGTGGGCCCATTTTATGCGGTCCTGAAGCTGGAGATGAACTACGTGTTGGGGGGCGTGGTTTCCCACCGGAATGTCGTCAATGTGCACATCTTCGTCTCTGAGTACTGGTTCTGAGGGCCAGTTTGCAGCACAGCCAGGAGTGTAGCCCTCCCCCTGGCCACGCCCTTCCTGCCAATGACTGACAGGTGCCTGTCTATACCCCTCGGGCCTCCCTTGATGTTTCATGTTGGTTTGTAAGGCCACGTCCACTACGCTGAGCCACATCATTTGAGTCCAGCTGATTTACTGTGGTGTATAAACATCACTCAACCATGTGGTTGAATCCTTGCTTTTTTTAATGCAAAGGCTGAATCTTGTTCCCTCTTCCTGCCTGTGGGCTAGGCATTGCTAAGGACCAATTGGAGGAGTTTTCAAAACAGTGCACCACCCGAAAGCCAAGAGGTAGCCAGTTCTCACTGAGTCTGCATGAGGGCTGACATTTTGCTACTCTTTTTTTTTTTTTTTTTTTAAAAAAAAAAAACCAACTGGGCTCTGTGTGTTTCAAGTTGATGGCTGCTGTAGAGTGGCACATAAATAAATGTACAATAAATTCTCCCCAGATGCAGCTGACAAGCATGCCTTGGGGGCACTTAGAAAGTGGATTGCAATTTTGTTCAAAGGAGGGCCCTTGGTAAAGACGTGAGCTGCTAGGTTTGTGTGTGGCCTGGTATGGCTGTGGGGGTGGCTGGTGTGTTGCTGTGTGTCTGTGGGGTGGCTGGTGTGTCCCAATCTGTCTGGGGTGGCTGGTGTGTTCCAGTGTGTCTATGGGGTAGCTTGTGTGTCCTAGTGTGTCCATGGGGG
This sequence comes from Mastomys natalensis, assembly GCA_021653895.1. Taxonomy (NCBI): domain Eukaryota; kingdom Metazoa; phylum Chordata; class Mammalia; order Rodentia; family Muridae; genus Mastomys; species Mastomys natalensis. Next base: position 1,940,409 of record JAJTUV010000102.1, read on the forward strand.
TGGCTGGTGTGTCCCAGTGTGTTCATAGGGGTGGCTGGTGTGTCCCAGTGTGTCCATGGGGGTGACTGGCTTTCTTTGTACCCTTAAGCTACCTTTCCTCACAAGGGCTTCTAAGACCTTCCTGACAGCCTACTACACACTCTCCAAGATGGGGCTTCTGTAGGCTCAGAGGTCTTCTGAGAGCTGGAGGACTACAAATCTCCCCTAAAGCCATTTCAAAGTCTCCCCTGCCCCCAGAGCTCCAGCTTACGGATGGCAAAAGCTCCCCGCTCTGACTTGTGACAGGTTGTTGTCACAGTGTCTTAGTCTGTTGCTATAACAAAATACTCAATGCTGGGTAATTTACAAAGAATAAATGTTTATTTGACTTATATATATTCCTGGAGGTTGGGAAGTCCAGGTGCTGATTTGACATCTGGTAAGGGCCTCCCTGTCACATGACGAGGCAGGATGTCATCTGATGAGCAGGAATACTAGCTCAGGTCTCTTCTAACAAAGCTCCTACTGACCTCCTCTAGTCCCAATACCCTCCCAGAGGCCCTACTTCTAAAATCCATCAACACACGGATCTGGAGATGAAGTTTTTATCGTTTATCTTTCAGGAGACACATCTGAGCCACATGCCTGCCCTCTAAGAAGCCGACCCATATATTATTTTTCCCCATGTCTGGCTCTGTCAGGCACCTCCGTGAGCTCTGGGATTTCTGACTTGCTCCAAGTCTTATCCCCCATGGTTATCTGGGGCTCCCTAACACTTCCTGGGGTGGAGGGCGGTAGAGGATAATGTCTCGACACTAACAGCACACAGAAGCAAAGCTGCTGCTCATGGTATCTCCAAACGATGCTATGACTGGGTCGTGTGCCTCATACGCGGTACTTGGTTTATTGGGCATGGTGAGGCCCAATCTCAAGACAGCCACCTAGGATTCAGAGGGGAACTCTATTGCCCGAGCTTACACAGCCTTTTAGAAACATAGATGAGTTCAAATCCTGGTTGTTTGGCCCTGAACTCTTGATAGCCCACAGAAGACCAGATCCAGTTCAGCTGAATATATCGGTGAGCAAACATCAGCGTCAGTGATGGGCTTGGCAGGCCTCCAGATCAGGCTCCTCCTTTATACATAGCTCTCTGATCTTGGGTAGGCATGGAAGGTGCTCACACCCATGAGAGACAGATGGACAGGTGTGTTGATTGCACTCAGCCCCAACTATGTGCAGTGGTCCCATGAGTACACACTGTTCTTACAAACAAATCGGCAGAGCCCCCTCCCCAAAGTGGTGCACCCTTCTTAATTGTCTCCCTAAATACTTGAAGGGCTTCCCTAAACAGAAAGCATTTGATAAAGGGAAACGCACAGAGATGCCAGTCACTTGCTGATCTCATAGAATGAGCTTCTCATAGAAGGTTCTAGAAAGGTGTGTCACTTTGCCCTATTCGAAAAGAAAGCTACTGGTTTTAAAGGAAGCTGTCTTAGCTGCTGTTATAAAAGCCCTTGCGGAAATCAGTTGAAAGATTTACCTCAGCTCACACAGAGTTTCAACCTATGGCCTATTGCTTCTAGATCTGTGGCAAGGTAGAGCTGGAAACCAGGAAGTAAATAAAGGAAGATGGGAGGGGCCAGGAACAAGATATTCCCCCTCAAAAACATGTCCCCATGCTCTTCTTCCTCCAACTAGACCCCAATCCTGAAGTTCCCACCACTTTCCTAAACACTGTTAAGTTATGAGCCCTTCAGTGGATGAATGTTTGATGAAGCCACAATCCCCAGGATTCAGTCACCTCCCAGTGGCCTCACCAACCACTGAACATCGCTGCACTGGGGACCAAGCCTTCAACATGGGAGCTTCGAGAAACATTTAGTACACAAACCCCAACAGAAGGGAACCTACACAACTGTACTCAGGAGTTCTGTGGCTTGAAGCAGAGAGATGCTCAGGTCAGCCTGTGTCCTTGATAAATGCATGTGCTGATAAATATATGAGAACCAGGACGGGCAACAGAGCCCCTCCCCCACCAAAGATGGAGAGCCTGCCTTCCCAAGTCCCAACAAGGTTCTCAGGTCTGCTCTAGCAAATAACCACCTGAAGTCAGCTGTATGTTCTTTGCTTTTTACATATTTTATTCAAAATTTCAAATACGCATGTTGCATAGTACCATCCTCAGAGTCAAACAGTTGCCATCTTCGTGGGTTCAGCTGTGCCTGCTTGCAAACGATCATCATGGCTGGCCTTGTTGAGTATGGGCGTTCCTTCCCAGGAGAAGGAGCTGAGGGCCACCGACCCTCACCTGAGTATCCAGCCCCTCCTCCCAATCACTTGTATGCAGTTTTCTCTTCTGCTCTAATTGAATGTAGCCCTGGGGTCTTGGGGAGGGGGTATAGTACACAGTCTGGATTAGGGGAAGGAGGCTCCATCTATGCAACTGTGTAGGAGCCATCATGCTGGATGCAGACTTTCCAGTGTGGCTGCTTGAGGGAGGGCCACCCACACTTCTGCCTGTGACATGCTTTGTAAGTAAGCCTAATAAATCATTAGTTTATTAGTTCCCAGGGAGAGCTTTGGTTTGTCACTGGGACCCTAGAAGGAGGGGTCTAGTTGCTTTCTTAGTGCTCCATAGAGAGAAAATTCTTGCAATGACACAGCAAGGTTAGAAGGATTTTACAAAGAATGCCAGAACATTTAGCACCTAGACTCTGCTCGTGAGGCGTTAGGGGTCTAGCTGCATTTTGAAAATATGGCAACAGGATAGGGTAGAATGAGATAGCCTGGCCTAACAGCTTATCGGCCTTGGAGTTTGCACGTTTGGGTTCAGGGTCAATTACTCAGAAGCTCTGGGGCACGTGACTGTATGTCTCAGAGCCTAGGGTTTCTATGTAACAGCATTGTGTGGACTCCATGGTGGGGTTGAGGCTTAGGGGGGGGGGGTTACTGCTGCACATAAGTCCCCAGTCAGAAGCACTGACACTGTAGTCGCGTGAGACGGGGCAGTTTTCATTCCATGAGATGACACAGTTTATTAGAGTCTGGACTGGCAGTGGAGACAGGGGTTTTGTAACTATCCTATAAGCATTCGCTTATGTGTCTGCCCCCTGCTGGCTACCATAAGCACCCTAGTGGGGACTTGTCTTTGTCCACTTGAAGTTCCTCCCAAATAGTTGTTGCCACAGAAGAGCTTCTCTGAATTAGAAGCACCAAAGCTCTGCAAACAGACAGGGAGTGGAGGACTGCTTAGCCTCTTGCCACAGCGCTGGACAGCCCATCACTGTGACCGCTGACGTGGGTAAGCAGCAGCAGTAGTGGGCGCTGAGGAAGGACAGTTTCTAGGGAGCTTGTTTTATTTATTTTCTATTTACTCATCTGTATATGTGCATGTGTATTCCGAGTGTGTGGGTGCTCTTGGATCCCCTGGAGCTGGAGTCACAGGTACTTATGAACTGCCCAACTTGGGAACTAAACTAAGGAACTTTGCAGAAGTAACAAGTATTCTTAACCACTGGGCCATCTCTCCAGCTCCCTAGAGCTCACGGCTCACACACAATTCAGATCATCTACTCTGCTGCATCTTGTTAGAAACTTTTTCTGAGATCTAACAAACCCACCTTCCCCACACCAGGTTCCAAGTACTGACTCTCAGGTCTATGGAGGCCTTGGAAAGACAATCAATCTTCAGCAGCTCAGGTGGATAATGGGTCTATTCTTTCAGGCCCTGATCTTGGACCCCAAACTTAGAACCACCCTGTTCCCAGAAAAGCAGCTCTCCAGATGGTACCCTCTCCATGACCTAAGAATAGCCAGGCTGCTGGGGAGAAGTGGAGCCACTGGTCAAAGATGGTTATGTGACAGTGCTCTGGGGTAGCAGGTTGGGTGTTTTCTGATGGTTTTAGGTGACTCCTGTAAAAGGGTAGTTCGATTCCCCCAGGGGGTCACCACTCACGGGATGAGAAACTATTCTCCGTCATCTAACATCTTTGCTAATGGAGTCTCTGCAATCAAGTCCCCACATCCTAAATAGGAAGTCTGAGGGGTCATGGGATCCAGATCCAAGGTAGCATTCACAGACCTGTCATGCCACTGTCACACCATTAGGCCCTCACCAGCTGTCTCACCTCAACTGCTGCCCCTTTGTGTGTGGAGCACGTGGTGATCCTGGCTCAACACCTATTCTGCCTTCTCTATGTAAAGTTGCTTCATGCCAGAGCCTGGTCCCATGTACAGCAGAGGCTACTGCTCACTAAATAGGATACACACCACACACACAACACACACACACACACACACACCCCACCCCCACCAAGTGGTTTAGCACAATGAAATAACTTCCATATTATTTCTTCCACGTCACCTCTCCAAATTAGAGAAGACTTTGCTTGAAACTGTTTATCCTGAGCCTCCCCAGCAGGAGTTGCTGGAATCTTCCAGAAGCCTTGCTTTAGATGCTCAAGCACATTGTACCCAGATCACTACAGAGGAAACTTAAGTGTTCAGGGGTGGCATACTGGTGCCCACCTGTGTTGATGGGACATGCTGGGCTACGCTGGTAGCTCTGCTGAGCAAGGAGAAGCCCTCAGCCTGTGACACGGCTGGGATTCTGAGTCTTAGGTACTTTTCATATATCAGACTTCTGTGCCACTCAATAAAGCAGAGTTTGCTCGCTTGGGGGAATGCAAGGAAGTTTTATTTATTTATTTATGTTTAAAGTGAATGTGTGCCATCCTGCCAACCTTTCTGTTGATCACAGTGCCAGCATGGTAGAGGACTCTGGGTAATCTGTGCAGCTGGAGCGTGGCCTGGCTGGGGGTCAGTGACTTAAAGAAGGCTCTTCAGTGTTCCAAGATAAGGAGCCACACATACACACACCACATATATACACACACATATACACCACACACACATACACACCATACACATGCACACACATATATATCATACACACATATATACCACACACACATATGCATACACACATGTATACACATACAACCCACACATGCCCACACACACACACATACACACCATACACATACACACATACGCAATACACACATACACACATACATACATACATATACACACACACATACAAACATACATATATACATACACACACACATACACCAGTAAATAATTGTTTAAACACTTGTATTTTCCCATGTCTCCTCTGTACCTCAGGTATGGAAGATACCCAGATGTACAGGAAGAAGGAGACAAAGTGGCTGCTTAGAGACTTAGTCAGAAGGGGGTTGTGAAGAATGGAGGATTCCTCAGGCACAACAGAAGCTACATTTGACTACTTCAAACTTAAGATTTATTTCTTTGAGATTTTTTTGTTTTGTTTTGTTTTGTTTTGTTTTGAGACAGTCTCACTGGGGAGGCTTGGCTGGCTTTGAACTTGTGCTGATACTCCTGATGCTGGGATTTCATGCCTGGCCCGTCAGGCCCGACTTCTTCTCATCACTTTTACTTTAATCATTTTATCAGTTATGCTCTAGACTCATTTTAATTTCACATTAGAAATAAAATCTAGAAGGATCCAATGCACTTATCATAATTATGAACTTTAATAAGAATGCTTGCTATATGCTTTTTAAAATCCCAAGTTTCAAAGTATCTCTTCCTGTTTGACTTCAGTGAAGATCAAATCTAAATTCAACGTTCAGTTGAATAAAATGCTGCCTGATAGTAGTTTAATCTTGCTTCTCCTGTTTCCTACTCTATTATATTATACTGTTTAAAGTTGGGTTGTTTGTTTGTTTGTTTAGTTTTTGTGTATAGGCATTCTCTCTCTCTCTCTCTCTCTCTCTCTCTCTCTCTCTGTGTGTGTGTGTGTGTGTGTGTGTGTGTGGTGTGTGGTGTGTGGTGTGTGTGTGTGTGTGTGTGTGTGTGTGTGTGTGTGTGTGCACAGTGCCTGTGTATGCACAGAGACCAGAAGAGGGCATCAGAGCCTCTGTAACTGGAGCTAGAGACGGTTTTGAGTTGCTATGTGGGTGCTGGGAATCAAACCCAGGGCCCCTGGAAAATCAACAGTGCTCATAACTGCTGAGCTATCTCTTCAGCCTCCAAAAGCTCTTTTTTAAAAACAAAATGAAACCAAAGAGCCACATCTCCAGCTCTAAAGCTCTCTCTCTTAAAATAGCATTTCTCTGTGTAGCCCTGGCTATCCTACAATTTGCTCTATAGATTAGGCTGGCCTTGAACTCAAAGATCCACCTACCTCTGCCTCTGGAGTTCTGGGATTAAAGGCATGCATTGGGCTGGTGAGATGGCTCAGCGGTTAAGAGCAATGACTGTTCTTCCAGAGGTCATGAGTTCAAATCCCAGCAACCACATGGTGGCTCACAACCATCCGTAATGAGATCTGATGCCCTCTTATGGGTGTCTGAAGACAGCTACAGTATACTTACTTGGAGGAGCAAGCATTAGGGTTTTTATTACTCTTGTATCCCAGGATGGCCTGCAATTCACTACATAGCCCTAGTTAGCCTCAAATTTACAACAGTCATGCTGCCTCAACTCCCAAATGGTGGGATTATAGATGTGAGCTACCAGATGAGACCTTAGCATATGTTTAAAGGAAAGACATCTCATAGTTTCTTGCAAAATGAGACATGAATTAGAAATAACTTCTGTAAACAGATTATCACAATCAAAATCACCTGACTCGGCTGGGTGTGGTGCCTCATGCCTGAAATCTTGGCCTCTTCAAGGCAGTATAATCACAATGAATTCAAGGTCAATCTGATAAAGCAAATTCCAGGCCAGCCAGTGGTATATATCAAAATCCTATCTCAAAAATGGAGGGGTTGGGGCTGGTGAGCGGGCTTAGCAGTTAAGAGCACTCGCAGTTGTAATCACTAATGTTTGGATTTCAGCATCTATGTAATATGCTGGGTACCTAGCACGCACCTGTAATCCCAGAGCCAAGGGTGAACAGAGACAGGAAGATGCCCTGGGATTTGCTAGTTTCTAGTCTCGCTAAGAAAACATGAGACCTTACCTTAAAGGACTATTCAGAGAGTAATGGAGAAGGACAGCAGACTCCCTCTTCTTCTGAATATCTTGGGCACCTGCACACATGTGACATAGATGCACAGAAACACATATAGACAAATAAATCTGTTTTTTTTTTTAATCAAGAGAAAGGCTGGAGAGATGGGTCAGTGGCTAAGAGCACTTGCTGTTCTTGCAGAGAACTTGGATTCGGTTCCCAGCACCCACGTATCTGTTCACAACCGAATGGTAACTCATTCATTAATATTAACTCATAACAGTTCTAGGATATCTGATGCCCTCTTCTGGTTTCTATTGGCACTGCATGCATATGATGCACATACACACATTCAGACAAAGCACCATACACTTAAAAGTAAAATAGCAGCCCGGCAGTGGTGGTGGATGCCTTTAATCCCAGCACTCCAGAGACAGAGGCAGGCAGATCTCTGTGAGTTCGAGGCTAGCCTGATCTACAGAGTGAGTTCCAGGACAGCCAGAGCTACACAGAGAAACCCTGTCTCAATAAACAAGCAAACAAACAGCAATGGGAATTCTGACACATGCTGTCACAGGAATGAACTGTGAAGATAGTATGCATGTGACATAGGCACACAGGACAAATCCCATGTGATTCCACCTATATGAGGCTCTTAAATTAGTCTCATTTGCAGAGACAGAGGTTAAATGGGAGTTGTTGGGGGCTGGAGAAACGTTTAGAGGGGCTGGAGTATCCACTTAGGAAAAAAATGACAGTTTGGGCAGTGGTGGTGATGGTGGCCAGTAATGTGAACAGGCTCCGTGCCACGAGACTGCACATTTTCATGGAAATGATCAAAGTAAGTTTTAAGTCATGTATATATTATCATCTTTTAAGTGGTTAATAAGAAATAAATGAAAAGAAGCCAAGGAGATGTCTCAGCTGGTAAAGGTAGCTGCCGCCATGGCTAATGCTCTTGAGTTCACCCAGGACCCACATGGTAGAAGAGAACCTATTCCCACAAGGTGTCCTCTGTCTATAAGCATGCTATGGTATGTGCACACACATACACACACACCCATATGTACACACATATACTCATACACAAAAACATATGTACACACACATACATATACACACATACATACACACATATACTCATACACACACAAACATATATACACATACACACACATACACACATACATACATATACATACACACATACACACACATACACATACAAACACACATACACACAAAATAAATAAATAAATAAATGTTTTAAAAAAATGTCTTCAAGAAAGTACATAAAGGTCTGCCACTGTGAAACCCGTGTCTTACAGAATATTGCCCAGGCCCTCATTTCTACCATATTTTTCTTAGCAGACGGACTTTGCTGCAGTCTCCATGTTCTGATTCATCTGTCCTGCTGCCAAAGTTCATTGTTCTAGATCTCTCTGAGGACACATCCACTGTACCAACACTGACTTGCTTTGGACCACAGCTTGCACACTGCTGCTGGAATTTGATGAGCTGGCAAACCCCTGGCCTCAGAGCAGAGGTCATGTGTGAAATGGCAGGACACAGGCTGGCAGAGCAGTTCCTCAAGGCCAGCACAGGCCTTGGTGGAAGACAACACTGTAAGGTAGTGTTCAGCTGCAGTTGTCACCACCCGTTTATCCCTGGCCTTGGGCTGTTCACACCAATTCCCTATTATTAGTCATATTAAATCATCACCCACAATTTTGCCTGCTGGCTGTGGGGGAGAAAAAGAAGGAGCACACAGAGAACACAGAGTCACTGAGCAAAGACAAACAGAAGCAATCTGGTGAAGAGGAAGATGGGAGATTGTTCATAGTCACCGTGATTGGCAACAGATGGGCAAAGAAGGCTTCATCCAGCCAGGACATCACAAATGCTTGCTGCAATCTTAGCCATCTTTGGGGACCAAAGACTGGGACTGAGCCGGGCTGAGGAGAGAACTCAGTGGTAGATAGAAGCCAGGCAGACAGTAAGTTCTCTGAGGCCCTGGCCAGAATCATGTGGCCAGAGCTGAAAGAGAACAGCTCTAGCTTGAAGCACTGTGGAGATGCAGTTTCCTCGGCAACGGTGGATGCACATTTCAGACAAAGTGTGATGATGATAAAAACAAACAAACAAACAAACAACAACAACAACAACAACAACAAAAACCCTATCCTGAAGACCTGGCTCTGCCCTGATAGTCTGTGTGATGGGAGCAAGTGGCCGAGCCTCTCTGAGATGGACACAAAGACAGTGATGGTTGTGGAAGCTTCTGGCACAGTGCATAGCACCACATAAGAAAGTCCTGCACTGGGAGGTTATGGCCCCACAGAAGCAGCAGTGAAGGACAGTGTCTGCGGTTCAGGTGGTTTATCTCTTATGTAGGCAGCAGAAGGAAGTGTGATGTCCCTATGTAGTGACAGGCAGTCCCAGTGTAGAGGAGCAGTTGAAGATGCCAGCTAAGCGGCCATATAGGCTACACCCTCACCAAGCAGGGTGGGGAGTGGGAAAAAGGGTCTCCAAATTTTCACTTATTATTTATTTATTTGGGGGGTGGCAGTGTGGGACTGTGAATGCACCGTGGCATGTGTGTGGCGGTCAGAGGACAACTTTTGGAAGTCAGTTCTCTCCTTCCATCATGTAGGTCCTGAGGATCCAGTTCTGGTCAGCAGGCTTGGTGACAAGCACCTTTACCTACTGAGACATCTTGTCTACCCCATCACCTTTTGGCTTAAAGTTGTTTGTTTTCCAACCCCTCTCTCTCTCTGTGCCTGTCTCTCTGTCTCTCTGTGTGTCTCTGTCTCTGTCTGTCTCTTTGTCTCTGTCTCTCTGTCTCTTTCTGTCTCTCTGTCTCTCTCTCCATCTGTCTCTCTGTCTCTCTTTCTGTCTCTGTCTCTCTCTGTCAATATAGTCTCACTATATTAACCAGGCTGACCTCAAACATGCAGCAATCCTCCTGCCTCTGCCCCGCTGTGCTGGGGGAATGACAGGCATATACCAGTCCTGACTTGGCCTCCTTGTTTTCTGATGCACACACTGCTAAAAACTTCCACACCTTTCTTAACTGCCTCTCCCAAGTTCCAATATAAACATATTGGAATACATACAAAATATAATAAGTATAAACATCTTCATTATCCTTCAAAGGATTTTTCTAATTCCATTGCTATCTCACCTCTGGTTATTCAGGAATGTGTTCCCAAATGCTTGGGGGACTCTCTGATGAGCTTTCTGTTAGTACTTTCTAGTCTAATTGCACTGCGGTCTGAGCTCACTGTTGAGGGAGCTCAGCTCTTGGAGATCTGCTGAGACTTGCCTGAGGGCCCAGCATGGGGTCTGTTTTGGTGAATGTGCCCAGTTTTATCAATCCTCTTCCACACGGGCACAGTTGATCTCGTAGCTTTGTAGGGTGCATTCCTTCTCTGTTGCTCTACAGAGCTAATATTTTGGATGTTCACCCAGCATGTTCCCTTTTCTGCATCCTCATGTCTTCCCACAGCCCGACCTTCCCTTGGGAGTCCTGCCTTCACTTGGGAGAATTTTTTAGGGCTTGGGTCCTCGAGTATGGGTCTTCGAGTTGCAGCTTTGCTCAGCAAATCTTGGAAACATTTCCGCTTAGCCTTCGTTTCTGAAGAATCTCTCCTTCAAAGAGGTGAGCAGGGTCTGTTTGCTTTGTCAGCGAGTCCACAGCGTTAGTTCATTGTCTCCTGGATTCCAGAACTATGAAATGCCTCAATTTGCATGTCACCCTTGGGGGCCGTGCCATCTTCCACACGTCATTCCAATTGTAGTCCCCTGTGTTGCCCTGACAAGCTTGCAGCAGAGTTTTTAAAAACATTTATCCTCGTCCCTCACCACCATCCCCCACCTGGCTTCTGTTAGTTCCTTCTGCTAAGTGGGGGAGGAGAAGCCACCCATCCTCTGGGTGTTCTGTGTGGGTTCCCACACTGGTCCTTAGAAAGCTCCATTCTCCTCTCTTCCAGGTTCTTCTAAGAGGGAAGGCAGAGCAGTGATAGAACGAAATCCCCTTTACTCCCCAGTCAGGGTCGGGTGGATGTTTGTTTGGACAAAGGACAGGAACCCACTGCACACCCAAAGCCACGCATTCCAGACATTTCCTCACTGCAGCTTCAGCTTCAGAGGCAGGTGTCAACAGCTCACTGACAGAGGGTTCTCAGAATTGAAACCACCCCCTTTCCACACTTGAAGCAGCTGGGGCGGGATTCAAATCCGAGCTGGCTTGGAACATGGCTTCAAGAATCCATGGGGATCCCAGCCTGGTGGGGCTCCTTGAGCAGCATGGTACATATTACATATCTGTGCATGCGAAATGATAGTGCCCAGCCTTGCTCCCCTGTTCACGGTGTGTTAGCTTCCTTAGCCTCTTTATGGCTCTTCAAACATTCCAAAACCTGTCTGGCTTCTACTTGCCGTTCCTTTGACTAATAAATATCCTTGTCTGCATTTCCCCATAGGTCTTAATTTACAGGTCCCTTGTAAAATGGTGTCTCTTGCTCCTCCTCCTATTTAAATCAGGCCCTCTCTGTAACCTCGGGTCATCAATTTTCATTTTTGCCCTTCTAGAACTTGCTGTACTTTGTAGTAATAGGTGTGTGGTGTTGCCCTGACCTATATGTTGAAGCTCCCAGGAAGCAGGGGCCCCTCCATGTTGAACCCGCCCTGAGGGCTCCTGGCACTTTGCTATGCTCACATGGGTTGTGACCTTCCTCTTCACGCCTACCACGCTCCCCTTCCTCTCCCCTGGAGCAGTCAGTGTCTCCGTCTCCTTCCATTCTGATTCTAGTGAAGACAAGTAGAGAATTTTCTGAACAGGTGAGTGGCCTGGGTGAGTGGCTTGGATGCCTGGCATGACTGTACTGGTTAGATCATAGCAGGCACCTGGCAACTGGAAGGATAACATGTTCACCTGAGTCATCTTTGGCAAGGGTGACTGGGCTGGGATGGAACACGCATGTTCCATCATCAACATGCCCCCAGCCAGCATGTAACGGAGTCCTAGGATGATTAGTGTTAAGAAGTTCATGCAATAAGACAGCTGGGGACTCGTTTGGAGGTGGGAGGAGAGAGATAGATGATAGATACATACATACATACATACAAAGATCATAGATAGGTACATAGATACATAGATATATGGATAGATGATATAGATAGATATATAAATAGATGATTGATAGATTGTAGATAGATAAATAGATATAGATAGATGATCGATAATAGAGATAGAATATAAATAGATGATTGATGATTGATAGAAAAATAGATAGATGATTGATAGATAAATGATATAGATATATAAATAGATGATTGATAGATAGACAAATAGATAATTCATTGATAGATTAAAAAGTAAATAAATAAATAAATAAATGTAAATTAAGTTGTAATGGCTCCAATGAATAGGTTTGTCCACAGGACCCTGGTTTTAATACACTCCTACCTCCAACACCACAAAAAAAAATATATCAAAAAATTTAAATAAATAAGAATGGTACTGTCCTCAGTAAGAAATATACTTTGGGAGGGAATGAGCCTCAGCTCATGGGGCAGCCATGTACTCCGCATCTATGTGGATCTGGACAAGTCTTTCCAAGTCTCTGGGTCCATTTCCTGATGGCTAAAGTGGAAATACTGAGGCACAGTGGCCAGAGCCTGGGTTAAGAGGTAGGGAGCCTGGCAGGGTGTGGCTGTGTAGGCGTGGGCAGTGGGCTGGCTTTGTGCAGTGTGTGCTCTTACACCTTATCTATGGCTATGGGTCCGAACCCAGTTTTCAGCCTGGCTCCATCCCCACTACAGCTAAACTAACTAATCGCTAACTAAGTAAATGAATCAAAGCAAATTAAATTAAAATGTCTCCATCAAGCCTGCCTGAGAAAATGACATCTTAGGCTGGGAAGTGGTTTGACCAATACAGCATTTGCTGTGCAAATGTGACAACCAAAACCCAGATAAAAGCCAGGCAGGTGTGGGGGCTGCCTGTAAGCCTGGAATTCAGGAGACAGGGACAGGGGACCCTGGGGCAGAGGGCCAGCTACAGTAGCTGGAATAGGTCACTCTGAGTTCAGTAAGAGTTGTTGCCTGAACAAACAGAGTGTCAAGAGATAAAGGACACCCAATGTCAACTCCAGGCCTCCAAGTGCATGCAAACACACATACACCGAGCACTCACACACGTGTGCCTGCCTGTGAACAAGCAAATATCACATGTACATACACAAAAGAACACGTGACCATTTCCAGGGCCTTTCTTTCATTCATCAGTGTCAGGAACCCAGGACCATTGTTAATCCATGACTCAGACAGATATGCAGGAGGTTCCTGTGTTCTAAATGTAGGAGGAGCTAAGGTAGGAGGAGTTAGGAGAGAAAGAGGAAAAGGGAGAGGAGGAGCTAAGAGAGAGAGAGGAGATGGAGGCAGATGTTCACGTGTCTGTAGCAGTCAAAGGTAGTTGGTATATCTAGGTTGAGTATTGGGTTACTTCTGATTGTATGGGTATCTTGTTATTGATCATTACCAAATATATAAGCCTTTGATTAATCTTTAAGCATTAGAGTCTCATCTTTCTACTGGGCCCGCGTGGATGGCTGTGTGGTCTGGGCAATACCCAGCCTTGTGGAGACAGCATGGAAGATTGGCAGAGCCATCTCCCTCGCTGGCGTCTCGTGGGTGGCAGGGCTGATGTTTCTGGCTGACCAGTTCTAGCTGCAGCACGCACGTGGCCTCTGGCCATGGAACATGGCAGCTGAGCTAGGCAGAGCTGCTGCAGCTTAGATAGTCACTTGACCGGCGGCCGTTTTTAAATAATTACTTCAACACTAAATGCATCCAGAAGTCAGGAGCAACACTCACCTGTAATCCCAGCCCTCTGGAGGCTGAGGCAGGAGTGTGGAGAAGAGGAAAGCACCTGTGTCTGGGGCAAAGATGCCATAGGGATACTTGAAAAGAGGAGGGACAGAGGATCTGTTAGATTCTAAGGCACCCCAGTCAAAAAGGCACCCAGGAAACAACAAATGTGGATGAAGATGTGGGCAAAAGGAAGCCATTGTTACTATGGTGGGGGAATTTAATCAGTCTAGCCACTATGGAACTCAGTAAGAAGGTTCCTTCTTTATGACCCAGCTATGTAAGTCAACATGTCACAGAGACACTGATCGTTGGTGTTTCCTGCAGCACCATTCACAATGACCAAGTAAGTGTGGTGCTTTGAATGAGAATGGCCCCCATAGGCACAGAGGATCTGAATGCTTAGTCATCAGGGAGTGGCACTATTTGAGAAGGATTAGGGGTGTGGCCTTGTTGGAGGATGTGTTTCACTGGGCGTGGGCTTTAAAGTTTCAGAAGCCCTAGCCAGGCCGAGTGGCTTCTTTCTTTTACTTCCTGTGCCTCAGCTATTTCCCCAGCAGCATGTCTGCCTGTGTGTCACCGTATTCCCCACCATGATGATGATGGACTAAATCTCTGGAACTGTAAGTGAGCTCCTAAAAAAGTGCTTTCTTTTGTAAGCATTGCTTTGGTCATGGTGTCTCTTCACAGCAATAGAACAGTGACTAAAACACCAAGTTACAGAGCCAACCTTGGTGCCCATCAACAGGAAAATGGACCAAAAAAATGGAGTTTATACACAGAATGTTAATTTTTTTTTTTTAAGCTATAAAGAATGAAATTGTTAGCAGAAAATGGATGCAGCCAGAGACAGTCATATTAAGTGAATTAAGTCCATCTCAGAAAGACAAATATTGCCTGGTGTCTCTCATCTGTGAATGGTGCTCTTTACAGATACATAAAAGTATATGTACAGATGACACGGAAATTGAAGCTCAACTGTCTAGGGGAACGAAGGACATTGGTTGGAAGGGGAGAAAGGTGGGAGGTGTGGGAAAAACTGGAGGGGCGCAGTAGCAGGCCCCAGGCCCACGAGGCAGCGGCCTGGGACCTGCGAGGTGGAGGCTGCCTGGAGGCTTCCAGGCAGCCTGTCTCTCGTACTGGAGGAAGGTCCCAGGTTCCAGAGGCTAGAGGCTTCGGTGGCGGCAGACCCGGCAGGCCCCAATGATACGAGGAAGTCCTTGGTTCCAAAAGGGTTTATTGTCATGGCAGATGGTGGATGGATCTGGATGTACCCCCCAAACTCAGGGCAGACCTGAGTTAAGTAGGGAGGGAGAAAGGCGGAGGTTCTGGGGAGGAATGGTTAATTGGCTCTGCCCTCTGACCCTCATTAGTATGTAAATCTCTAAGGCCTGAGGCCTGTAGTTACACCCTCTACCTGTGCACTTTGGGAGGGGCTGTAATAGCCTACGTGACTGAACAATGTAGGTCCATGGAGATTAGACTGCTTTTCAGGACCCTGAGTTCTGGGGGCGTGGCCGAACTCCTGCCGTTTCTCCCTTGGAGTCTCGGGGTTCCAGGCCCATGCCCAGCCAAGAACCAGGATACCCTTATGCAGTCCCACAGGAGGTGCGGGGTGTGACGGGGAGAAGCTCACACCTGTGTGAGTCTGAAAGTGAGTAACAGAAAGTGAGGGGGGTGGGCACTCACTGTGAAAGAGAGGAACTGAGCCTCAGCTCCTAGTTGCCCAGGCAACAAGGGCCATCCTACAGGAAATTAGAATAAAAGGCCATATCCAAGTGAGGTAAGCCACAGTCAGGGCAACAGTGGACACCATGTCTGCCCTTGAAGCAGCTGAGGGGTGGGGAGGATTGTGTGCAGCTGACAAAGGAGGAGTCCCCCCATGGCAGTCTGTGGAGTCCTCAGGGGTCCTATTGCCCTTCACTGGGATTTGACGGTGTGAACGGTGGTGGTCATGGCTGTGGAGCCCAACTACACAGGAGCAGGCCCAGGGCTCCACGCGCGCTACAGTCATCTCACAGGTGGGAAACACAGCTGGGAAGTTTGATGCTGAAGCCAAGCTCACACAGCTGTCTGCCATAGAGGCAGAGTGGATGACTGGTCTCTTTGAAGTGTCCAAGCAGGGTGTGAGGGCGCTCATACAAGATTCCAGGCCGCGGGAGGCTTAGGAGTGTGAGATTACCCTGCTCTACATAGTGAGTTTCGGTCCAGGCTGAGCTACAGTCTCAGTAATAACAAAAGATACGTCCGTAGATCAGGCAGCTCACTGAAAACCCTGAGTGATGCAGTACCAACCCCAATAGGTGACCCTTACCTAAAGCACAGGATGCTTCTCCAAAAATGATCTGCTTAGAGAGTCTGAGGAAAACAAGTATTCATCAACCAAGAACAGATTGCTATGAGAAAGGAACTTACACACACACACACATATGAAGACACTTATATACATACACATACATGCACACATACACACACATACAAACACATACAAACACACTTATACACATACACACACATATACACATACATACACACATACATATACACATGTATACATACACACCCACACAAACACACATTCATATACAAACACACACAGACATCCCTGACTCTGGGGACCACCAGCTCTGATTCCCTCACATACACACACACACATACAAACACACACATACATATACATACACAAACATACAAACATATACACACATATATACATCCATATACACATACATACACACATACACATACATACACACTCACACAAACACACATTCATACACAGACATACACACACACAAACACACATAGATATACACACACAAACACACATATACAGACAAACACATACACCCACACACAGACACACATATACACACATGCACACACATATACACATCCACACAAACACACACATACACACACATTCACACACATATACACTTACACACACAGAATGGTAACTGCAGTGAGGAGACAGAGCAAGGAACAAAGGAACAAAGAAATTACCGAGGTAGAGGAGGCAGCAATGAATGAAGACAGTGGAGGATAGCAGTCCAAGCAGAAGAAAGAGCAGAAGCTACAGTTTTGAGCCTGCCCTGCCATAGGAGTTTGCATGCACCTGCCCACCCTCCAGACGAGTGCCTAATCTGTCCTTCCTCATGGGTCAGGGCACAGGTCGTCTGCTTTTCCCCTGGCTGACCCCACCTTGAAAGTGACTCTTTATTCACCAGGGCGGGCAATGGAAAAAGAAAGGCATTGTGTTCTGACTCACAGCCTCTTCCATGAGGGTGGGGGAGGGACGGATGCCAGTGTCTAGAGTCCTGATTGATAGTCTGTGATTATGACCTAAATTCAGGACACCCAGGTGAAAGCCGGGTTCCAATGTTCTATAGTATGAAGCCAACTCGGCGGACAGGGTGGGGCTGACCCTGGAAAACGGACTTTGTGAAAACTGAGCTTGGAGAAGGGACAGAACTGATACATCACCCAGAGAGAACAGATCCCTGCCTCCAGGGACCACCAGCTCTGATTCCCTCAGCCAGTCTGAGCAGGAGGAAGGCTGACAGCATGATCAGCTCGGGCTACCTGGGGACACAAATGAGCAGAGTGTGACAGAGTCAAAGTCCTTGGACATAGAGGATGCCACACAAAGCCTGAGGCTGATTGGGTGACCCTGATGTAGGAGGGGGTCCTAAATTCCAGACAGGAAACTTTATCTCAGAGTGCTAACTAGAGTCACTTGTCCTTGTGGGGAGTGGTCTGGGGAAGGGAGGGCAGGGCGTGTGCATCACACTCAAGCATCTACCTGGGAAGGAAAAAAAAAACTAAAAGCTTTGAGGTCGCAGAGACCTGGTTTGCTTCTGCCATGTCTGGCTGTATGACTGATGTGTCTCTGGACTTTCTGATCTCTTATTTCCTTGTATGCACACAGGGGGATTATTTTACCCACAAAGCCAAGGGACTTCGAGTCTCATCTCCTAGGCATGTAAAAGACAGGCTGCTTCCACATACAGCAGTACCTTCTGAGGGACTGCTAGCAATCCCATGCAGCTTGGACTCAGTGGTTGTGCTGTGACTGGAATGAGGAATAAGCCCTACAGTCTTCCATAATTGAACACTTGGTCCCCGCTTGGTGGTACTCTGTGAGAACCTTGTGGGACCTTTAAGAGGTGGAGCCTCGTGGAAGAAGCATGTCACTGGAGTTGGCTTTGAGGTTTGGTAGTCTGACTCCACTTTCTGTTCTTTCTCTCTGCTTCCTGTGTGCAGATGCAATGTGATCAACCAGCTTCCTGCCCCAGCATGAGGAAGTCTTTCTGGAACCATAAACCAAAATAAATCCTTTCTCTCCCAAAAGTTGTTGGGTTTTTTTTTTTTGTTTGTTTGTTTGTTTTACTTTTTGTCAGTGTCTTAGGGTTTCATTTCTATGTAGTGACACCATGACCAAAGCAACTCTTATAAAGGACAACATTTAATTGGGGCTGGTTTACAGGTTCAGAGGTTCAGTTCATTATCATCATGGCGGGAAGCATGGCAGCATCCAGGCAGACATGGCCATGTCTAGGCATACCTGGTGTTAGAAGGAGCTGAGAGTTCTATATCTTGATCTAAAGGCTGGGAGAGGCAGACTCTCTTCCACAGGTAGCCAGAAGGAGGCTCTCTTCCTTACTGGGCATTGCTTGAGCATAGGACCTCAAACCCCATCCCCACAGTAATGCACTTCCTCCAACAAGGCTACGCCCACTCCAAAAAGGCCACGCCTCCTAACTCTGCCACTTTCCATGGGTCAAGCACAGTTAGGGTATTCTGTCTCAGCAACAGAAAAGTAACTAATGTAGCCTGTTGGCAGCCACATGCAGTTGGTACCACAGGCAGGTGTGCCTCTGTGGCCTTCTCTGAGTTAATGTCCTTCCAATCACCCTTTGTGCTAGGGAAGAAACCCAGGCACTAGGAGCTTATGTCATGGAGTCTAGGTCACACACAGCAGCAGCACCAGAAGGTGCTAGAAGCAGTCTGCAGCCAGACCCCTTTTTTGCCCCTATGCTCTTGGACCTTAAAATACAACTATTAGTCACTACAGAATGGTTTTTAGGTTCAGCCAATGACAAACTGCATACACCACAGTGGTCCTACAACTCCTGGGTATGTGGGAGACGCTACACCAGATGTATACTCTGTGGTGATCACACAGCAATGATGTCACCCCACAAAGCAGTTCCTCACGTATGTACCTGTCATTAAACAACACTCAACAGTGCTTTTAAAGAGAAATCTCAGATGGATGTCTATCAAGATTTGGAATTCTAATCCCATCTGCGTTGCTTATGAAATTAGAGCCTCTCTTTCTCAAAAGCCCACGGGAAGTTTACATAAGAAAAAAAATTAGAAGCCCTCCCTCCCCCTGAAAAAAGAGCAACACTCAACCAACATCTTGAGAATTCCTCCTGAGTATCAGGAACCTTAGCCATGCTTCAGAAAGCTCTGAAGCAGTCAGATGTATGGTACATACCTTTAATCCCAGCACCCAGGAAGCAGAGGCAGACAGATCTCTGCAGAGTTCGAAGCTAGCCTGGTCCACATAGAAAGTTCCAGGCCAACCAGGCCTATGTGATAAGACCTTGTTTTTTTTTCTTTGTTGTTGTTTTCAAGACAGGGTCCCACTATGTAATTCTGGCTGTCTTGGAATTGCTTTTGTTTTGAAAGCTCTGTAGATAGGCCTCCGCAGTTATTAACAAGCCAAGAAACCCTAAGTAGCTGTGATGGTTTGTCTATGCTCAGCCCAGGGAGTGGCACTATTAGAAGGTATGGCCCTGTTGGAGTAAGTGTGTCACTGTGGGTATGGGCTTTAAAACCCTCACCCTAGTTGCCTGGAAGCCAGCCTTCTTCTAGCAGCCTTCAGATGAAGATGTAGAATCTCAGTTCCTCCTGCACCATGCCTGCCTGGACACTGCCACCTTGATGATAATAGACTGAACCTCTGAACCAGTAAGCCAGCCCCAATTAAATGTTGTCCTTATAGGAGTTGCCTTGGTCATGGTGTCTGTTCACAGCAGTAAAATCCTAACTAAGACAGTAGCCTTTGCTGATAGAACAGGACTGGGTTTCCCATCCACATGTGTCATAATAGGGCTGTGGGAATATGGCAGATACCTTCTATGGTTTAGCCAAGCCAGAGGCCAAGCAGCCAAACCAGAAGCATTGCGTTTGTCCAGTCGTCTGCATTTGTCTAGTCGTTTGCATTTGTCCAGTCATTGCGTTTGTCCAGTTGTCTGCGTTTGTCCAGTCGTCTCAGGCATCCTCATCCCTGCCTAAGCCACATGGACTATGTAGCACTCACAGTCTTTCCTGGAAGACACAGAAGCCCAGGCAGGGATCAGCCCTAGGAGTCTGTGGCTTCCTTGAGCAGCCAGGAGGTCTGGTTAAGTTATGTGAGACATGGACAGCCATGTTCCTGACACACTGTCCGTCTCCAGCCAGCTATATTGGTCTCTGCAGTGGAGACACCGTGCCCTTTAACAGAGAGCAGGACATGGAGGAATCCAGCTGGAACTGAACTGAAAGAAGAATCAACAGTCTTGCCTAGCTATAACCCTTCCAGCTAAGATAATGACTGGCCTGGCTAGGTGTAACTATTGGTGAGATGTTTGCACGTACGTTGTGGGGGTAACCAACTGCCTTCTGATTGGATTCGAAGTCCCCTCTACAGGAAGGAACATGTCTGCTACTATAAACCTGGATGAGTCCTGGCAGCTGGGAAGATCACAGGCCCTGGGGGTGGGAGAACTCTCTACTATTATTTTGTTAAGTGGACATGCGGTCAAACTGCCTTCTAAACATTCATGTTTATAACTACAGACTAGCACTGCTCTCGGCTTTGGGCAGAAAAAAACTTTTTGCAGCAGGCCGTGGTTAATGCAGAGTCTCATAACAGGTGCTGAGAAAAGAGGTGCAGCAGAGTGCTTGACCCTAAATAAGTCATCTGTATCCCTACCCCCCTCGAAGGCTCAAGGACCATCAAGGAAGAGGGAGCAGGAGGAACCCAAAAGGCAGAAGGGGAGTCTTGTTGCAAAAAAGATAGCTTCTGGGCCTTAGAGAGACGGCTCGGCAGATAAGAGCGCTTGCTGCTCTTGTAGAAAGCCTGAGTCAGCTTGCAGCACCCAAACTCACCTTGCAACCATTTGTAACTAGTTCCAGGGAATCCTGTGCCCCCTCTATTCTTCATAGGTGCCAGGCATGCCTGTGGCACATACATACATACATACATACATACATACATACATACATACATACAGGCAGCATACTTCTACACATAAAACTTTTTAAAAATCTTTTTAAAAATGTTGTGGACACGACAGGGCCATTATACTTATGAACTCACTACAGCTGTGTGTGTCTCCTGACCTGTGTGCCTCTCAGGGCCATGTCCCAGTTCCAGGAAATGCTTTCCTGTTTCCTTCAGACTGTGCAAAGCCTCTCTGTGCTCCTCTCTGTATTAGGGCACCCCATCATACTCCTCCCTGGATATCTCTATCCATCCAGACCAAAGGACTAAGGCCACAGGTTGTGTCTTTTCCTCCTAGGACACTCTCTTACATTGTCACCCTCAATGCTAGGCCTCATCTTGACCACAATGGCTCCTTTTCCCACAGCTACCATGGATTTAAAATTTTAAACTTGTTCATTGAGAGGGGTAACCCCTTGGTTTTCTGATTGTCAGAAAACAGATTGGTTTCTTCTCAGGAAATATAGATTCCTTCCTAGGCCTCCCATTTCATGGTCCCCCGTTCCCTAGGTTGAAAACCACCAAGTCCTTTTACAAGGATCTTTTCCCTTTTTAAAAATATTTATTATTTATTTTTATGTATATGAGTGCTCTGTCTTCAGACACACCCAGAAGACAGAGTCAGATCCCATTACAGATGGTTGTGAGCCACCATGTGGTTGCTGGGAATTGAACTCAGGACCTCTGGAAGAGCAGTCAGTGTTCTCACGGAGCCATCTCTCCAGTCCCTGATTTTTTTTTATATTTTTTTTCAAGATAAGGTTTCTCTGTGTAACAGAACTCTGGCTATCCGAAACTAACTCTGTTGACCAGACTGGCCTCAAACTCACAGAGATCCACCTGCCTCTGACTCCTGAGTTCTGGGATTAAAGGGGTATACCACTACACCCTGCAATTTTCTTTTTAATAAAATAATTATCTTTTCATTTTTAATTTTGTGTAGGTGCTGTGTGTATGTGTGCGTGTGGGTAGTACATACATGCAACATGAGTGCAAATGCTTGTGGGAGCCCCAGGTCAGGTTCTCTGCAGCTGGACCGACAGATGGCGTAAACTGTTTAATGTGAGTTCTGGGAACTCAACTCTGGTCCTCTGGTTGAGCAGCAAGTGCTCTTAATTGTCTTTTCTGATTTCTCCAGCCCCCCAAATTTATTTTCATTTCATGTGAATGAGTGTTTTGCCTGCATGTATCTAAAGGTATCATGTGTATGTGTGGTACCTACAGGAGCCACAAGGGATCACTGGATCTTCTGGAAGTGGAGTTACTGACACTGTGAGCAGCCATGTGGGTGCTGGGAACTGAACCTAGGTCCTCTCCAAAGCAGAAAAGTGCCTTTAACCACTGAGCAATCTCTCAGCCTACAAGATGGTTTTCACAAGCTACAGCAACTCAAGGAAACGATGTGCGTTGGGCGTGAGTCTTAGTCTGTATTTCTCCTTTTCTTAACTATCTACATGCATCTGTCTGGCCAGATTCTTTTGTAAGTATTTGTAGTAAGGAAATTTAAACTCGCTGACATTTAAGCTATTGTGGATATGTGACCTTTTTTAAAACTCAGTATATCCAGAGGTTTCCATCCTCACTAACCAGCAGTCTGTGAGGGTTTAGGAAGTCTGTAGTACAGCCCTGTACATGAGCAAGGGGATTACTGAAGTTTTTAAAGCAGATAAGGAAATAAATCAACATTTTTGTTTGTTGGTAAGAGCAACACACATATACAAATAAATGAAAAGCACTGGCGAGAATGGCGGTGTTTGGCTAAGACTAAAGGCACATTGAGAAGGAGGGCGAAGGAATTAGATGTTGATACAGTAGGCGTTTCAAATGTCACGCCTCGGTGGTAATGGGAAGGAAGGGAAAAAAGACAAACGGCTCCTTTAGAACATATCAATTTATCATTTTCCCATTGGCAAACACTGAAAAGAGCAAGCGAGACTGTATGCTTTTCCTTGAGAGCTGCCCTTTGGTTCCCAGAGCGATGGAGTTTGGTCTGATGTCAAGGTTACTATGGAAACGATGTATGCTTATGAGCAGCAAAGCAAATAGACATATAAGACTCGGGTAAATCATTAATTCATTAATATTATTACTGATGGTGTCTGGAGAGACTTACATATTCTGTCTTTCTTCCAAGCTCTCAAAAGTTTTCTTTCATCGCAAAACAAACACTTGGAAGACCACTTTATGGATAATTATCCCCTCCTTGCCTCATACTCCAGAGATGAAGAAGGGCTTGCTATTGGATCTTTAATGGATCAAAGAAAATGGTAAATCAGGCCAGAGAAGTGTGCTTCATGGGTTTTCTTGCTTACTTTTTTTTTCTTTTTTCTTTTTTCATTTTTTAATTGATGGCTGTGGTTTTTGTAGAGGATAGAAAATGCATTAGGGACAGTTTGACTTAAACATAAAGATCCTTCACGTTCAACAAACAGGCTTAAATAGGAGGCAAGCCACATGGGCCAGTCCACAAGTGTGTCTGTTTTGACGGAGTCTTTTCTCATGATTAGATTCATAGCAACAGCGTAGGGGGCCTATGAGGAGCTTGTGAGAAGTGCCAGCTTCAGGTGCTATTGGGGTACAGAGATGGTTGTAAGGGCTGCCAGCCATCATGAACCCATGAATCTCTGTATACCCCAGACAATGAGGGATGAGGCTGGCCCTTCCCCAGAAGCCAACTGTTGTGACATCCAGAAGTATCCAGCTTTCTGTTATCCTGGACCAGGAGGCTGCAAGGAGTTGGCATTTTCTCCTCTGGTGGTCACAGCAGAGATAGGCAGTGATGGAGAGCAAGCTGGGCCAATTGGATCTCCTCTTTTCCTTCTGGCTCTCTTGGACCCAGACCACCCTACCCTCACATGCCTTATTTCTCACTACTGCCTTTTTCCATGAAACCCAAAATATACCTATAATCACGGGACCTAGATTTTTCTCCAGTGAGGAGCAACTTGGAGTAGCGGAGAGGGCTGGTCAAAACACCACATCCATGGGAACTACCTGGAACTCTGCCTGCCTTGCTGTATGGTCCAAGCCAGTTGCTTCACCTCACTGTGCCTTGGCTTTTTCCTCTACACGTGGTCTGTTACCCACCTGACTGGCTGCTTGAAAACATCGCACACACGGCTAGTGTCACAACAGCAAGCGAAGCAGAAGCCAGTGAGACTATTGGCATCTCACCCACCTTTATTTTATTTTATTTTTTTTGCCACCTCCCTCTTTCTGGACCTCCATAGAAACTCACATGAGGAAGGGTTCTAGGCTCCATCCAGTGTTCCCCTCAGTCTGTCAAGGATAAATTATTGAAACCGCTGTGTTTCAAGGTGAGGGTTGCCAGGATGATGCTTGCCCAGCACTTAGCCATGAGGGAAGGAAGGAAGAAGGAAGGAAGGAAGGAAGGAAGGAAGGAAGGAAACTTGTATGGGGTGACAAAGACCATTCCTTACTTGCTGGAAGGGGCTACTGAAGAGGGAGACACCTTCAGGAAGTAAGTCCCTAATACTACTGCTTGCCCTGTGCTCCTCAGGTCACCTGAGAAAACATCTGGATACAGAAGCTAGCCTCATCTCCCAGAGGCTACAACTGGAAAGGTCCAAGGTGAGACCCAGAGGTGGGTTTTCAACAGCAGAGTTGGTGTGAAGGTTTCTGATGCTGTGGCCTGCGGATGAGAGCCAAAGCATTGGTCAAGGGTCATAGCTACATAGCCCAAAGGTCATTGGAGCTAGGCTAGGATTGGGCTAAATGGCTGGGCTCCCTCTTGGCTTGGAGTAGAGATCACATGACTCAGGAAGGAGGGAACACAGCTCTTTGGGGTCTAGGTCCAAAGTATGTCATTACTAAGACTTATAGTCTCCTTTCTAGCTGCTGCCTCCTTAGCCCTTCAGTGAACTGTGGCAGGCACCTCCTCAGAACTGTAGACATTTCAGAATCGTTAAGTCATAGGATGCAAAATGAAAGCCCACTCCTGCCCTAGTAGATGACTTGTCTGGACTCAGTACACAGTGCACGGTTCCGGGTTGTGTAGGGCAGGGGTTGAGCTTGACCCCTGCTCCTTCTCTGTCTCACGTGCAGTGATTCCAAAATCCCGTTCCCAGAAGGAACAGATGCCAAGCCTGCTTGTGAATCTGAGCAGCAATGGGAGCTCTGCATGTCCACATCAGGCCCGAGAAAGGCACTGGATGGCTGTGTGACAAAGTGACAGGGGCCATCTCGAGGTGTCTGCAATGTTGCCCAGTGTCATCTCAGAGTCTCCCGAGATGGCTCCCGAGAAGGCCCTTTCCTCTGGAACCAGGCCTCCCATGACAAGAACGGGCTCGTTCCATTTCAGCTGGGCTGAATTCTAACTGACAAATTGAACAGGTTCCCTAAGGCAAGGGTTCTTGAGCTTTGTCAGTCTCACTAGAAATGTGATTTATAATATATTCCTAGTCGCCAGACACTCCTTTCCCAGGAATGAACACTTTACACAGAAACAGGCAGTCTACTCTGCCACGTCTTGACCCCATATACAAACGTTTCCTTAGCAAATGAATGAGCCACAGGGGTTGGGGTGTAGTGTGACAGTCAGATGACTTCCATTAACTTTTAATGTTTGAAGCCATCAAATCCTTGGGTGGTGGATGTAGTTCATTTACTGCCTGTGGGGAACTCTGGGCCCCATCCCATCACTGTAGAAACCAAGGTGTGATACTGCATGCTATTATCCCAGTGCTTGAAAGGTGGAAATAGAAAGATAAGGTCAGGCTGCTCTCCGCTGCAAAGGGATTTCAAGGCCCACCTGAGCTGTGTAAGACCCCGTCTTACAAAACAAAACAAAATAAAAAGCTAAAATCTTGAAATGACAACAGGACAAGAGTAACCCGTGAGCCGCTTCAGAATTTTGTGTTTAAGGGACTGAATTGGGGGTGGGGATATAGCTTGGTGGCAGAATATATGGTGCAAGGCTCTGTCTAAGTTTGGTCCCCAGAACAAGAGAGAGAGAGAAAGAGAGAAAGAGAGAGAAGAGAGAGAGAGAGAGAGAGAGAGAGAGGAAGGCAGAGGGGGAAGGAGGAGGGAGGGAGCTGCCTTTCTTAGCATTTTCTTTTTAACAAAAGAAAAACAGTATTTTTTCCCTTCTTTAATAATCAATGTGAATGCAGGACGATGAGTATCAGGAATCAGTCCTCACCTCTCAGAGCGAGCTTCCTGGAGATCCTTTGTGAACACCACACACACAAAGCCAATGGAAAGCACGCAGCGTGGCCTGACTTCTCTGAGAAGCCTGGGGTTAAACTTGCAAGCTCGTTTTGCCTGAGATAACCAGCGGTACTCTAAGCCGCCTAAGTGGCAGGAGCCGGTTTGATCTCTGTAGCTGATTGCTCAGCAGAAGTTAAGCAGTTGGTTTTTCAACAATGTCTCCATATCATGAAACTTCCTAAAAATCTTCAAGGGGGAAACCTGAGCTGGCCCAAAGCCAGCCCTAGTGTCACTAGGACAAAGCTTCCCTTCCAAGATATAATTAGGGGTGCTAGGCCTTTCATATTTGACTTGACAAGAGTCTTTTTCTCTTTGTTCTGCTTGCAACTCAGGGCTTTAGCAAGCCTTTACCGTTTCTTTGTTAAAAGGGATAGCTGGGGGGAAAGTTATACAATAATCATCATTTAAAATCAAATCCACTCAATACAAATGTGTATGTGTAAAGGATAATACTGGTTTCGCAGAGTGATGTGTGGCTCTTTCTTAATTGTACCCAAGTTCTTTGCTCAGAAGCACTGAGGGAGGATGAATTGACCATAGGAAACCCAGGATAGCCAGGTAGCTGCTGAGTCAAAACTGCAGTCAGAGTTGGAGGTAGACAGATACGGTACCATGGTCGTATAACAGATAAATGATGCAGATTTCTAGAAGGGTCCTTGTTCCTGAGACAACTAGGTGACCTTGGCACTGCTGGTGTTTGGCCCTTGACACTGAGCCCAGTGAACGCCATCCTGTGCACCTCCAGCTTCTTCTCACTAGGAGTCAGTAGCGGCTTCCCTTCTTCAGGTGTGAGCCCAGAAGGTCTTCAGACGTTGCCAAGCGTTGTCCAGCCAAGAGGTACAACTGGCCTGGGCTAGGAATCCCACCCTAAAGAATGAGGAGGCAGGGACACTTAGCTGTCTTTGCAAAGGACTGAGAAAGCCGTCCTTCGGGGTTACATGAAAAAGAGAAGACCGCGCAAAACCAAACAGGGTTCCACAGAAGAGAAGCCAACTTTGAGAACGAGCAGGGAGACATTCCTAAAGGGGCAGCTGGGGCTAGCTTCTAGCCCAGACTTTTGTGGTTAGCTCGAACTAGAATCCTTTCTCGAGAGCACTACCGTCAACAAACTCCGGAGCTGAGAGCTGGGCTTTCAGATGGCAGTTCATCTCTGCTAGGAGCAGAGGAAGGAGTGTGTGTGGTGGTGGTTTGGGGGCTGGCAGAGGGAGAAAATGGCGAAGAATTCCAGGACAGGTCTCTCTCCACTTACTGATGGACCCTAGACACTTCCAACCCGTGTCTGGGACTTGACACAGACCGAGACCCACACAAAGCATTTCCCCTAGTGGCCACCAGGTGGCACTCTGTGGCCTCCAATGACTGCTTCTTGTGCCCGCTCGGGGCAATGTGTACCTTTCTTCGGACTGGTAGTTTTTTTATTTTGCTCTGCCTCCAGCACATTTCGGAATTCTCCATTGCAGACAGTCATGTTTCCATCTGCCTTCCCTTCCTGATCTCCCCAACAGGCTTTTCCCTCTTTGGGGCCCTTTCCCTGTAACGTGTTCACTCCACAATGATGCTACCTCCAAAGGTGGAAACCACTAGCATTCCTTAGAAAGGACCCACTGTGAGCCCCTGAGAAAGAAGATAAGGCTTGCTGCTGCTCTTGACCCTTGTAGCCTCCTTGTGTCCCTGCCACAGAAAAAAGTGTCTCATTCCTGATCTCCAGACATGGTGCCGACCAGCCACCTCTGACTGCCTGCCTTGGTCTGCCCTGCCTTTTAGGTTGTCACCCTGAATCTTTGTAACCTCTGTATTCCCTGAAGACAGCAGAGTGCAAAATGTTTTGGCTAAATGTCATTGAACAGAACAAAGTAAACAGACGACAGAGATAAGAAAAATTTCAAAACTATAGTGGCTGTAGCCATAAAAGGAACAAGGTGCTAGCTGCCCAAGATGATAAAGTCAGGCTGGGTGCAGGAGCTGCCTGCAGAGGCTGGGGGTAGTGTTGATTTACATTGTGGTGCAGGCTTTGTCAGGGCACTGGGGAAGGACACAGGACACTCAGGTGCAGGGCAGGCATATGCTGTTCCTTGGAGGCAGAGACAAGAGACGCCAGTGTGGAGCAAAAGCCTCTTGGCTCTAGGGGAGTAGCTGGGGATTCCAATCCCCTCCCCATCCAGTTTGCTTCCTCTCATCCCAGGTCATGTACAAACAGCTCTCCCAGAAGTCTTGAGGGGGGATGGGGAGGGGCAACCCATCAATTACTTAACATGGTTTATCTGGGGTGCTGTCTTTGTGGTGTTGGCTGTGAGCGTGAGCATAAAAAGCAATGGAAAACCAAGTTGGAAAGCACCTGAGGATGGGGGTAGTCATTCTGGGCTGGTGTTCATCCTCGGGGGAGTCTAGACAAGGCCACTGAGTCATATCACTCTCCTGAGGGGGCAGAGGACAGAGATGACCATGCCATTGGTGGGGCGGGGTGGAGAAACCTGTGGTGATGACAATAGCTAACATATGAAGCACTGGCCTCATGGCAGACACTTTCTGTGACTGCCCCTCCCCCTCCCGCTGACGGAGGTACTGAGCACTGTCCACCTGCACCTTTTAGAGGCAGACAGGACCTGTCAAGGTTACAAGATGTGCCTGGTCACAGGACTGCGCAGTGCTCCAGGCAAAGATGCAGATGCTTGATGCTGGGGCCCTGCTCAGCCACTTGGATGGGCTGAATGACAGAGTGAGGCAGCCTCTGAAGGAGAGTTTGCTCCTTGAGCCCAGCTTGGAGGTTCTACGTTGGCAGGATATTTGTTGTAAGAAGCTGGAACGGACAGACACAGTGGTGCATATCTGTAATCCCAGAGGCAGAGGACCCAAAGTTCCAGGCTGCTTGGGCTGTATAATGAGAATCTGCCTTAAGAAGGAGAAGAAGAAGAAGGAAAGAGGAGGAAGAAGAAGAGAAGGAAGAGGAGGAGGGAGAGGAAGAAGAGAAAAGAAGAAGGAGATGGAGGAAAGAGGGGCAAGGAAGGATGGGGAAGGAGGGAGGAGGGAGAAGGAGACAAAGAGAGGAAATCACACTTGTTAGTGTGGAAATTGTAGGGAAAGAGAAAGATGGTGTGTATTAACTGACCCCAAGAGTAAATCTCCTCATCCATGAAGCATTTTAAGAAGTTTAATTATTCTTCCAACAGCCCTGTAGCAGGCAAAGCAGATGTCAGTAACATTTGACAGATGAGAAACTGAGTCCCAGAAACAACTCAAGACTGGTTTGGCTCCAGCTCAGAGCCTCCTCCGCTACCTGTCGCACTGTGGGGAAGGCTCCACGGGACCTGTTTGACTAGAGCAGAGCAGTCAGGGATGCTCAGTGTCGCTTTCTGAGGTTTCAGTCGCCCAAAGTCAACTACAGCCTGAAAATACTAAGTGGAGAATTCCAGAAATAAACAATTACTGAGTTTTAAATTGCATAACATGTCAAATAGCATGATGCTGTGTTATCACTTACCTCTGGGCAGCCTGATAAGTAAATCATCTCTGTATACAGTGTATCCACGCTGTATGGTATACAATGTATCCACACTGTATGCGCTACCCTCCCCTCAGTTCCTCAGCAGGCTTCTCTGTTATCCTAGCAGCTCCTTCCCTTTCACGATGCCTCTAAGAGTAGCCTGCTACTTATGGTCCAGCACCATGTCAATGCCTAAGTCATTCTCACTCTGTCTCGTGGTGTAGGCATTGTATCATCTCACAGCATAGCAACTATATAGTTATAGTATAATGAGATGTTTTGTGAGAAAGTTCATAGTTACATCACTTTATTATAGCAAATTGTTGTCATTTGCTCTATTTTTTGTTTTTGTTTTGCCAAAGCAGGGTCTTGTTATATAGTTCCGGTCATTGTGAAACTCACTATATAGACCCACTGGCCTCACACTGTGGCAATCCTCCTGCCTCTGCATCCTGAGTGCTGAGATTACAGGCACATGCTATTATACTTGACTTCCTCATTTTTTATTATTGGTAATTCCTTACTATATTAATTTATAATAAGCTTTATCAAAGGTACATGTATATTATATATGCAGATACACACACACACACACACACACACACACAGAGAGAGAGAAGGATAGTGTGGAGTAGGGGTTTGGTACAGACCATAGCCTCAAACATGTGTTGGGGGCATGATGCATCCCTTACAAATAAGGAGGACTATAGCATCTGCTGAATGCCAGGCATAGCAATTGGTAATTTCAAGCAGTATTCCTAATGACCCATTAGGTACTATTTTCTTTGCTTAATTGATGCTGAGAGATATGACTTGCCTAAGCTGCCCATCCCACCCCCTATGATTGGCAGAGTGAGGCTGTAAACCATCTGTGTGTGACTGCAGAACTGTGTGCTTCTGGTTTGCTCTCAGGGATCCTGCCAGCCTGTGTGGGTGACTTCTGCCAATCAACTGTTTCTTTACCTCCTCTGGTTAGGTGCGTGATGTCAGTTCCTGGAGGCAGATTTTCCCTTTGAATGTTTAGGAATGGCGTGGACATAGGCTGGGGCCAGCTCAGTGGTGGCGCTTGCCCAGTGTGTATAGGCACTAGGGGTGGATGGGAAGAAGAAAGAAACAATGTTATGGAGAAAATAATTCACTAGGATTCATGATTGACAAGATGGTGGGAACAAGGCCAGCAAAGAAGTGGGTGACATAAAACTTGGGGATTGGAAAGGTGATGAACGGGGTGCCCAGTATAAAGAAAATAAATTGTGTTTGAGAAAGGTCTTGTAGTGAGAAACAGTTCACTTGTCAGTAAGACAGTAGGACATCAAAGGACAGAGGAAGGGTGAGAAGTCATCTGTGAGTCACCCTACATGCCCTAAGGCCTGCACAGGGGGCTGCAGATCTGTGCACCCTTCCCACACCTCCCTGCCTGACCTTCACCTCCACTGCACTGTGGCTGCCCGCTGCCCAGCCCTGTCATCACCAGACATTTCCAACTGCTCTCCATCGATCCCACTCCCTGACCACAGCTTCCGAGCCTGCCAGGCCTCTCACGCCTCCAGCTGGCCAGTCCCTTGACCTCATCCTGATCCCAGCTCCTTGGATTTTCCCATGGCGTTGGCTCCTATGGCTTGCTGCCTCCAGCCCTTCCAACCAGGGCATCGTGTCAGCCTTCTCTTGCCAATGCCCCCAACTGCTTGGCCCTTGTGCTTCCTGTTGTGCTCCTCAGGCTGAGGCAGGGATTTTGCAGCACCTGTCTCCTTCACCCTCTTGCCAACCTTCATGCACCCATGGGAGACAGCTCCCACACATGACACTCAGAGTCAGCTGCTGTTAGTGGCCTTCTCTCTCAGAACCCTTTCCCTAACCTGTAACCTCTCCTCCCAAGTGGCTCTGATTTCTTGTTCATGGTGGGGGAATCCTGGTTGGGCAGGTACAGATTCCCTGACTAAAATTTTACCTAGGAGTGCACATCCTTTGGACACACTCCAGGAGGTATCCCATCATACCCCTGCCCCATCTTCATCTTGCAGATGACATGTCTGAGGCTGAAGGTCTGTGAGATGGAGGGACCTGACTGAGATCCACAGATCATTTGTGGGGTTTGTTGGGTTTTGGTTTTTGGTTTGCCGAAACAGGATTTCTCTGTGATGCCCTGGCTTCCCTAAAATTCGATTTGTAGACCAGGCTGGCCTCGAACTCAGAGATCTGCTTACCTGTGCCTTCTGAGTCCTGGGATTAAAGATGTGAGCCACCGTGCCTACTAAGCATTGTGTTCTAGATGTGCCCTTGACCTTCAGAGCCAGGCACTGTATTGGATGTTATGTCTATCACACGGTACTGGTTACAGTTACTTTTCTCATTGATAGGATAAAATGCCTGAGAATGGGCAAGTTAAGGGAGGAAGGGTTTGTGTCTGCTTATAATTTGAGGAGACACAGTCTACCATGGCAGGAGAAGCTGGGCAGCGGGAGAGTGAAGCAACTGCTCACATCACATCGTGGTCAGGAACCCGAGAGAAATGAATGCCAGTACTCCGCTCACCTCTTTTTTATTCAGTGTAAGGCTCCAGCCGATGGGATGTTGCTGACCACATTCAGCAAATCTCACAGCTAAGCCTCTCTGGAACATTCTCACAGAGATACCCAGAGGTGTGTTTCTATGGTGTCTTGTTGGGGTCACTATTGCTGAGATGAAACGCCAAGACCAAAAGCAACTTGGGGAAGAAGAAGTTTGTTTCACGCACTGTTCCATATAGCGGCTCATCAGAAGCAGTGAGGGCAGGAACTTCAGCAGGCAGGAGCTGATGCCATGGAAGGGTGCTGCTTACTGGATTGCTTTTTATGGCTTGCTCAGCTGTACTTCTTGTAGAACCCAGGACCACCATAATGGTGCCACCCATAATGGGCTGTATCCTCCCCCACTAATCACTAATTAAGAAAATGCCCTGCAGGCTTGTCTGCCTACAGCCCCCATCTTATGGAGACGTTATCTTAATTGAGGTTCCCTCCTCTCAGATGACTGTAGCTTGTGTGTCAAGTTGACAGAAAACTAGCCAGCACACATGGTGATTCTAAATTTGTTGTTGACAGTGAAGATTAGCTCTCTGCAAGAGTGCCGGGTGTTAACTACTTAGCATCTCTCCAGGCCCAGATCATTTTCTTAGTACTGATTTTTTTTTTTTTTTTTTTTAAGCTTCACTCTTGTCTTGCTTCCCAGTCAGATCTCAGATTATATATATGGTCATCAGATGGAAGAAGTGTCAACCATCTTGGAGCTTAGACTTAGACAGACCATAAACAAGTATGTGAATGACCACTTAAATAACTGCAGACGGTGTAAGCGGCACCAAAGGGAAGCAGAGACCAGTGACTGAGAGTTTAGAGCAGAGTGGCCCCAGTAAGGTTGTCAGCAGGAACTTCGGTAGGAAGAGGGCACTCTGCCCTTACCTGTCTCCCACCCATTCCATAGGAGACAAAGTTACTGAGGTGAGGATGGGTGTGTAGAGAGGCAGCCAAGACTTGCATGGTAACCTTGGGTGTGTATCTTAGCTTCTTCCAAGAAGGTGGTCCTGTGCACAATTAAAATGGGCCAATTAATTCTACTCAAGGTTCCGGGGAGATGGCTCAGTGGTAAAGAGGCTGGACTGCTCTGCCAAAAGACCTGGGTTCAATTCCAAGCACCCACATAACAGCTCCCAACTGCCTGAAACCTCAAAATCTGACACCCTCACACAGACATACATGCAGGCAAAACATCAATGCCCATAAAATAAAAATAAATGTTTTTTTTCTACTCAGTGGTCCCTGAGCATCTATGATGGGCAGTTCTATCTAGATCACTGTGGAGTGAAAGGAAACAGAAATAGATTGAGGGAGAGCATTGAGTATTCCTCAGTGGCCACAGGACAGTGACAGTGTGGTCATCTGTGTTGTGGGGCCCAGGCTGGACTCCATTCCTGTCACATGGCTACTGATTTTGTGAGACTACTATCAGTCCCAGATGGCAAGTGGCTAAAGTTGTCTGCTGTCTTTGGCTGTGTAGAGCCCTCCTGTGTTGAAGACTCTCTAACGGTACGAACCAAGATTCTTTCTCTCTTTTCAAAAGATTTATTTTATGTTCATATACACTATGTGTATATGTGTTTGTGCATGTGATTTCAGGTGCCTGTGGAGTCCAGAAGGGGCCATTGTTTCCAGAAGTGGAGTCACAGATGGATGTGAGCCACCGTGTGGGTGCTGGGAACCAAACTCCTGTCCTCAGCAACAGCAGCACGTGTTCTTACTTGATCAGCATCTTTCTGGCCCCACATCTTTCTCTTGGTGCTCTTTTTTTTTTTTTTTTTTAAAGCTTCATTTGTATCTTCCTCCCTAGTCAGACCTCAGTTCTCCAGTGTTTCCTATTTCCACCTTCTGACTGGACCATTTACCACTGCTCCTGAGTCCATATATGGCCCAATCTGGAATGCTTCTCTTTCCACAAATATGGTCAGGAGCACTCATTGGGAGCACTCATCGGAGTACTCATCGGGAGCACTCTTTGGTAACACTCATCACTACTACTCACCCAAAGAGTTGAACTCACTGATAGTCTTTGATAGTCTTTCAAAGCTATTCCAGAGTGAGGCTTCCATATAGTATATTCTGCTCCTAACTTAAACTCACCTACCCAGTGTGGCACGTGGGATAACGTCACCCGAGTGTCCCTCACTCTAGACCCTGCATCTGTGAATATGTCAGATTTAATAGGGAGATGGAAGAGTTAAGATTGCAGATGGGAAATCAAGGGTCTCCCCAGCTGGTCTTGAGATGGGAGCTGGCCTTGAATCACCCTGATGGGCACAGAATTAGCCACAGGATCTTCCTAAGTAAAAGTGAGAGGCAGGAGAGTGTTCAAGTCAGAAAAGGAGATGTAACCATGGAAACTGAAGAACAGAAGGACGGCAGTGTGAAAAGGCAGATCTTTAGCCCTATCATTCTGTCACTGAAGATACAAGAAGAAGCTAGGAGCCAAGGAGTTGTGAGTGGGCTCTAAGCTGAAAAGAAGCAAAGAAATATATTTTTTCATAGAGACCCGAGAAGGCATCAGCCTTGTAAACACTTTGATTCTAACTCAGTGAAGCTTATTCAATATTCTAAATTCCAGAAGGGTAAGATACTAAATTATTTTCTGGTATTTATATTATGTGCCATGAGTATGGGTGTTTTTTCTGCATGTGTATGTGTGCACAACATGTATGCCTGGGATCCCCAGAGGCCAGTGAGGATGTCACATTCCCTGGGACTGGAGTTTTAGACAGTTGTGAGCCACAACATGGGTGCTGGGAATCGAACTCCAGTCCTCTGGAAGAGCAGTCAGTACTCTTAACTGTTAACCCATCTTTCCAGACCCAAGACACATAATTTGAATCAATCCTGATTCTTTGAGTTCATTTTTTACAGTAGCTGTCATGGAATGATGCTCCAAAGGATCCTGGAGCCCAAGTGTGTTCTTTATCTTCTGATCTTAAGGGATTCCTACCTGTGTGGTCCTATGTCACACAAGAACTCAGGGACATGCCAGCAACATGATAGTGGGTAATATGAATTTGGATCACTGACTTGTGCTGTGTGTTTTTGCTCTAGAGCTTCCTGGCACTGCACCCCAGGGGAGGTTCCCTCATCCTAAAATGAACATTGTTTCGTGATACTGGATCCGATGGGCACACAGACACTTGAGGTCCTGATCATGGGTTCTGTCTATCTTTACGAGGGCCAGTAATAAGCCAGGAGATTGTTTTCTTTAAAAGTTTAATGTCATGGTGCGTGCGCACGAGGGTGTGTGTGTGTGTGTACATTTTTCATAATATTTTTGTTGATTATTTGGAAGTTCTACATCTT
Organism: Mastomys natalensis; assembly: GCA_021653895.1. Lineage (NCBI taxonomy): Eukaryota > Metazoa > Chordata > Mammalia > Rodentia > Muridae > Mastomys > Mastomys natalensis. The sequence goes on from JAJTUV010000102.1 coordinate 1,976,123, forward strand.
GAACCCTGAGTACACTCACCTCCCAGATCTCCCAGGTCCACTCCCACAGCCCTGTGACCCACGCACCCAAAAAAAAAAAAAAGATGAGGGAGGAGGAGGAGGAAGAAGAAGGGGAAGGAGGAGGAGGAGGAGGAGGAGGAGGAGGAGAAGAAGAAGAAGAAGAAGAAGAAGAAGAACAACAACAACAACAACAACAACAACAAAGCAAAATAAAACAAAACAACAAAAACCAAGTCTGATTTATGTTGCCCATATTCTCGCTGGGGCACAGTCAAACTCCCAGTGACCAGCCTCTCAAAGAAAACCAACTCCTTCCCTATCCAATACCCCACCCCCATCACCAGAATCCATCAACTGTGGAGAGCTATACACTTAACAACTTAGTACAATTTCCATTAATTCTCTTTGGTGGCTTGCTGTGTGTGTGTGTGTGTGTGTGTGTGTGTGTGTGTGTGTGTGTGTGTGTGTTTGAGACAGGCTCTTATTATGCACCCTTGGCTGGGCTAGAACTCCATATGTAGACCAAGCTGGCCTCAAACTCACAGAGATTTGCTTGCCTCTGCCTCTCAAGCATTGGAATTAAAGGTGTGTGCCACCACGCTTGACAGTTTGGTGACTTTTAAGATGGGCATGGTGACTTACTTAGAAGGTGAAGGTAGGAAGATTAGTTCAGGGCTACCTTGGGCTATAAAGGACCTTGTCTAGAGAAACAAAACGCAAAAACACATTTTTTAATTTTATTTTTGCAAACTATGTCTTTTTGTTTAATTCCTGTTCCTGCTCTCAACTCTAGGCAAATATAGATTTTTTTTTTTTTTTTTTTTGGCCTGTATAGCTTTTCCTTTCTAGAAATCCCATAGAAATAGTCTTTGCTGTGATTTCTTTCCCTTACCACAATGTTTTTGAGGTCCATCCACATTGTATGTATCCTTCCTATAACTGTTTAGAAGTCTGACTTCTGGTTCTCTGTAATCTCCAGCAGTGCCCAGGGCTGCCACTCCTCCCTGGTATCTTTGTCTGGCTGAGTGGGTTCTCAGTACACACACAGTTCCATACTCAGCCTAAGACTCACACAGCTTCTTGCTGGCCTCTGGAATCTCCCAGAGGCTTAGCCAGCTTAGCTCTTAGCTTGGGAAGTTCCAGCCACACAGGTTTGCTACCTGTGACCCTGACTCTGACTCATCCAGTTTGTCTCACTGTCGTCCTTGGTGACAGCATTCTTCCTACGACTTGGGAAGTGAGTCCAGACAGAAAGGCCAGGTGAGTGTCATGTGCCTCTCAGATGTCTGTTTACTTGGGGGATTCTGGGTTGGGATGTCTCTTAGTCAGTGCCTGGAAGCTGCTCACAGCAAAAATGCAGATGTTAGTAACACACCAGGGCCAGCTATGTTCTGTTGCTGATTTTTTTTCACTACCTATGATTTATGTAAGATCAGATTCTCATTTTTTAAAAAGAATTATTATTTTGTGTATATGAGTAAACTGTACCTATCTTCAGACACACCAGAAGAAGGCATGGGATCCAATTACGGATGGTTGTGAGTCACCATGTGGTTGCTGGGAATTGAACTCAGAACCTCTGGAAGAGGAGCCAATGCTCTTAACCGCTGAGCCAACTCTCCAGCCCCAGATTCTCATTTTTAAGGTGCATGGTTTGGTAGATATTCTGTTAACGGCTGTCACAATCATGGCAGAGCAGCTCTGTGATCCTAAAACGCTGCCCTGCCTACTGCTTTGGGACAGTCTTGCTATATATGTAGTGCAGGCTGGCCTTGAACCCACAGTACCCTCCAACCTCAGCCTCCCAAGTGCTGGATTACAGATTGTACCACCATGCCTGGCTTTGCCCTTCACATTCTAGCCTCTCTCCAGTTCCATTCTTATTCTGTAGCTTCACTATAATTTCACACAATGAACTAAATTGTGGGGGATTCTCACCGCTTGCATCTTCGTACAATGAAATCCCACAGTGCACCGGTCCTTCCTGTCTGAGCTGTTTTATTCTGCATAATTGATTTTGAGATTCGCTCTCATCATTATGTTGACATTTTGTTTCTTTTTATTCCCGAGCAGCATCATGCTGCATGGACATACTGCGGTTTGTTTGTCCATCCATCACTTGGTCCCTTCCTGTGATGCTAATGGTTTGCCAATGGTCCTCACAGGTCTTCAGTTGGCTACTTCCGCCTCCAGCTGGGATTGTCTTCACTCCTCCCTGTTTCCTGTCGCGTGGGTCTGTTGGTGGTTATTTATGGTTTACAGCACATGGAAGATCTCAGTGTGATATATTTTGGTTTCTAGTATTTCTGCCTTAAATATAGCCTACTCGAATTGTCACTCCCTTAAAAAGAACCTGTGTGTTTCCTGTGGCTTATCAGGTTGTCTTTGTCATTCTCTGTAGTTTCATTCTGATGTGTCTATAAATATGCCTTGTCTCATTTTGCCCGTTCTGCTCTGCACTCGCTGAAGCTGTGGTTTAGATCTAAGTACTGTTTCTAGGCTTGGCTTTAGCTCTCTTAATTCTACCTGGCACATTCTTACTGTGTTATCTATCCTCCCTCCTCCCAACCCCCATCTCCCAGAATTTGTTTTTATTTATTTTTTTTTTTAAGATTTTAATTGTATTAGTTTGTCTGTTGCCTGTATGTCATGTGTGTAGTGCCAATACAGGCCAGAAGAGGGCATCAGTTCTTCTGGGACCAGAGTAACAGATGGTTGTAAATCACCTTGTGGGTGCTGGGAACAACCATGGGAAGAGCAGCCAATTCTCTTAACTGCTGACTCATCTTTCCGTCCAATACATCTATTTCTCTCTTTCTCTCTCTCTCTCTCTCTCTCTCAAAAGAGGTTTATTATTTATTGTTTTTATTTATGTGTATGTACTTGGAGTAAATTAGTTGGTTAATAGACCCAAAGAAACTATCCAGCAAGAAGAAACAAAATTATTAAAAGGGCAGAGAGCTGAGTTAAGCACCTACTATACATACTAGAGTGATACCTTGGAACCAGGCCTTGAAGCACTACTTAGAACATTGTTTGCTGGCTTGCTTGCATGTCTGTGTTTAGCTTTCCTACATAGCCCTGGCTCACCTGCCCACAGTAGGCTGGACCTTCTTATACCAACCAGCAGTCAAGACCTTGACCCTCAGACGTGTGCATAGCCCATCTGACCTAGGCTCAGTCAAGGCTTTTCTCTCAGGTGACTCTAGGCTGTGTCGGGGTGACAAAGCTAACTAGGACTGAAAGAGCTAGCAGACAGGTATCTCGTAACTAGAGAATTTCCTGACGGCACATGGGTCTCATGTTGATACACAGTGGAAACTCAAGTGAGAAGAATTAATAAAGATGTCACAATTAGAGCTGACATCCTGACACACGGGGGAAGAGGCAACCTCAGCTGAAGAATTTTCTCCATCAGAGTGGCCTGTGGACATGTCGGTGGGGCATTTCCTTGATTGTTGATTGATCCGGGAGGGCCCGGGACTCCATGGATGATACCATTCTTACACCTAGGCTATATAAGAAAGCTAGCTGTGCAAGCCCGGGAAAGCAAGCCAGGAAGCATCACTCCTCTATGGTCTCTGCTTCAGCTTCTGCCTCCAGGTGTCTTCCTGGACCTCTCAAATAAAGCCTTTCTCCCCAGGTTGCCTCTGGTTATGGTGTTCATCACAGCAACAGAAGACATAGTCTGGATGACTTAGAATGTCAGATACAGGAGCTGAGGTTTTCTTGTTTATTTTTATTTTTATTTTTTTCTGCACATCTTCCGTTCTCTTCAGTGGTCACTTACTGCCTCTCTCCTTTCCTCCCTAAAACCCTGTGCATCTGGTCCAAGTCTCTTTGCTGTATCTTTCGTTCACTTTCATCTCTGATTTCCTTCCTTCCTTCTCTCCCTCCCTCCTTCCTTCTCACAGTCCATTCCTTATTTTTTTTTTCTTGATTTCTCAAGCTCCTGATTCTTTTTGCAGGCTTGCAATACAAATATATGCCACAAGTCACATCTCAATGCGGTGGCTTGCTCATGTGGTTTGTCTAAGGCAAACAGTTAACAACGGTAAAAGATGCCATTGAACCAAGTGAAATATTAACTTGCTCACATCCATCCAGTCAAGGTTGCGCTCCTCCATTGATTCTGGGTAGTCAATATCACAGACTGTCTGACAGATTTAACTTTCTTTTGTTCTTCTTACCCATACTTGTAATTTTTTTTTTTGGGGGGGTCTGTCATTTTGCTTTCTAAAGTATTTTTTCTTTTACTTCCTCTCTTCCCTTCTTCCCCTGTTCCTGAACTCTTTCAACAACTATGTTCCTTTGGAGTACGTAACATTTTCTTTTCCTTTTGGAAAATGTTATGTATTATAAAACATTCTTCATTCATTAATATTTATTGACCCAGCACTATACACTGGGCCTTTTTTTAGGTGCTGGGCTGGCGACACGACGTTAGAAACAAGCATCTCTACCCATTTTCAGCCTGTTTTGTAGAAGTAAACATAATAGATAAGTATTAATTTAAAAAACTGATATGTAAACTCTGCGGTGCAAAACGCACGGAACAGGGTTTGTGACACAAGTTAGAATCCCCCGGAATACCGAACCTTAACTGAGGAATTGCTTCCATTGGGTTGGCCTGTCAGTAAGACTATACGGGCCTTTTGTTGATTCGTGATTGACGTGGGAGGAGCCAGTCCACTGTGGGCGGTGCTGTCTCGAGCAGGGGATCCTGGGTTGTACAAGAAAGCAAGGTGAGAAAGCCATGAAAAGCAAGCCAGGAAGCAATGTTCCTCTGTGGTCTTTGCTTCAGTTCCTGCCTCAGGCTTCCCTGATGAACTCTAACCTGTGAACCAAATAAACCCCTTCTTCCTCAAGTGGAGTTTGGTCATAGCAAAGGTGTGCAGAGAAGATTACTTGGCCTCAGGGTTGGGTGAAGGATTACAGTTCTAAGCAAACTGATGGAGAAGCTCATTAAATCACATGAGCTAGGTATGTTGGCAGTCCCTGTAAACCCAGCTACCTGGGAGGTTGAGGTGGATTGCTTGAGCATAGTAGTTTAAGACTAAGTGTACAATATGGGAGCTAGACATTCTTCAAAGAGATTGGAGGCAGGGCTGGGCCTAGGTAAGTGATACTTTCCTAGGAATTACAAGGCCCTAGGTTTAAATGTCAGTAACACAGACACAGGAAGTGGCAGCCTACTGTTTGAGACTGGAGAGATGTCTCAGTGGTTAGGAATGCATGCTCTTTCAGAGGACTGGGTTCTGTTCCCAGCACCTGCATGGTGGTTCACAAACCCTGTCACTCCAGTTTCAGGGTAGCTGGTACCCTCTTCTGGCCTCTTCAGGCTCCTGTACCTATAGGTTGTATATATACACACAGCTCACACACATACATGTAAGTAAAAAAAAAAAAAATTAAAAAAATGAAAGCAAGGATACTGGTAGTGTGGCGTGGGGAGAAGGGAAAGAGGAAGGTATTCGAGCAGAGAGTTGAAGAAAGTATGTCATACTTTCTGTGGGGAGGTATCCTATGCGACAGGCACCAAGTACGCAGAGTTCTGTGGGAGAGGGCGACTTTCCTGAGGCCACTTGGCTGAATCAAAACAGAGGAGAAGGAATGGAGATGAGGGGACCATAGTGGGTTGTGGGGAGGAATCGAGCCTAATTTCCGTTTAGGGAATTTGAATTTCTAGAAAATCCGAGTACAGTGAAAATCCATCAAAGATTTTGAACAGAATGAAAAATAGAAGTTGAAAAAAAAAGATTTATAATGTAGCTAAGAGATAAATAAGGAGCCCACAACAATATTTCAGAAAATAAATAAATAGAATAGAGGGGGGTGTGTGGGATAGTTTTATGTTAACGAGACACAAGATAAAGTCATCTGAGAGGAGGAAACCTCGATTAAGAAAATGCCTCCATAAGACTGGGCTGTAGACAAGTTGGCAGAGTTTATCTTTTAAATTAGCGATTGATATGGGAGGGCCCAGATCATTGTGGACAGTGCATCCTTGGGCAGGCGAGCCTGGACTCTATAAGAAAGCAGGTTGAACAAGCCATGAGGAGCAAGCCAGTAAACAGTACCCCCTCCATGGCCTCTGCATCAGTTCCTGCCCTGTTTTGGATTCATGTTCTGATTTCCTTCAGTGAGGAACAGTTATATGGGAACATAAATCAAATAAACCCTTTCCTTCCCAACTTGCTTTTGGTCACAGTGTTTTATCACTGTAATAGTAACCCTGACTAAGATGGGGACATTTTCCGAAGATTCAGTGCAGTTTCTGTTTACAGTAGTAGACAGGAAAGGTGAAGGGTGAAGACCTTCATATGTGAAAAGTATCATCTATCTATCTATCTATCTATCTATCTATCTATCTATCTATCTATCTATCTATCTATCTATCTATATCTCCTCAGTCTGCTTTCTTATAGAATAATAATACTTCGAATTGTCATGAGCCTGCCTGCCATGCAATCTCATACCTGGCACCTAGCAATCACATAGCGATAGTTGTGGAATGGATGAACAGGGAGCCAGGGAAGTGGAAAAGACTGATGGTACTTGATCCTTAGTGTTGCTATAGTTACATATATTAAGTAACACCAGTGGTTGGTAGAGCTGTCTATCACAGCAATTAACTGGACTCCAGTACATTTGCCTCTCCGTTTCTCTCCCTCTAGTCTGTGAGTTCCTTTAGGGTTGGATCATCTTCTGCCAATCTTGTATGTCTAGTTCCCAGTCCTGGGTTTGATAATAATTGTTGTATATGTAGTACAATCAAGTAGAGAGTGTTGGAAAGAGAACAGATGGGTTGCCAACATCAGCCAATCCTGGTGAAATGTACTCACTTCCTTTAGAAAAACACATTGCCTTACTGCTGGCAAAGTGAGTCTTTTTACTTCTGTGGTGGTTTGAATAAGAATGTCCCCTGTAGGCTCATATATTTGAATGCTTAGTCACCAGGGAGTGGTGTTATTTGAAAGGATTAGAAAGATTAGTAGGTGTGGCCTTATTGGAGGAAGTCTGTCACTTTGGGGTGGGCTTTGAGGTTTCAAAAGTCCATGCCAGACCCTGTTTCTCTGCCTGTGGATCAGGCTCAGCTGCTTCTCCAACACCATGCCTGCCTGCTGCCATCCTCCCTGCCATGATGATCATGGATGGGCTAACCTCTGAAATTGCAAGCAAGGCTCAAATTAAATAGTTTCTTTTATAAGCATTTCCTTGGCCATGGTGTCTCTTCAAAGCAATAGAACAGACTAAAACAACTTCTAATTTTGTGTGTGTGTGTGTGTGTGTGTGTATAGGTACAGAAATGGAGGTCAAAGGACAATGTGTTGGATTGATTCTCTTCTACCATGTGGCCTCAGGGTCATCAGGCTTGGCAGTGTGAACTCTTTTGTTGGCTTTTTAACTGTTTTAAAAACCTCGAGGAACTATTCTAAGTACTTGACAAATGACAGTATTATCAGTAGGACATCACAAGGAAGCCAGCTTTCAGGGTCTGAGACTTAGCAACTAGTGACAGCCTGTGGCACCTGAGGGAGGAGCCTGGATTAAAACATTTAAATGTGAGGGTCCAGGTCTTCTACCTTCTCTGGGGACCTGTTGCCTGGGATCTCCCCTCCCAGGCCCCGGCCAATGTGTCTCTTCCTAGGGAGGCCTACTTTATATTTCTTTGCCTTCTGTCCCAGGTTGCCTTTTATGGGAATATATTTTTTAAAAAAATATTTATTTTAATCTGTATCTGTGTAAGTGCATGCCATGTGGGTGCCTGCAGATCTCTTGGAGCTGGGATTACAGGTAGCTGTGACCTCCCTCCCCCTATGGTGATTTGAATGCTAGGCCACAGAGAGGAGCACTATTAGGAGGTTGTGGCCTTATTGTAGCAGGGGTGGTCTTGATGGAGGACGAGTGACACTGTGGAGTCAGGCTTTGGGGCCTTCTGTGCTCAGGCTCCACCAGTGTGGAATAGAGCCTCCTGGCTGCCTGTGAAATAGAGTCGCCTTCTGGCTCCATTTGGATTAAGATATAGAACTCTGAGCTCCTCCAGCACTGTCTGCCTGCAGGGTGTCATGCTTCTTGCCATGATGATAATAGACTGAACCTCTGAAACTGTAAGCCAGTCCCAAATAAATGTTTTCTTTGTAAGTGTTGCCTTGGTCATGGTGTCTCTTCAGAGCAATAAAACCCTAGGACACCTGCAAATACATGCTGGGAAACAAACTCAGGTCTCCTGGAAGATAGAACATCCTCCAAATGTCTGAGCAAGCTCTTCAAGCCCAAATATGGGAATATTTCTGACAAGCATCGTTCTCCCTTCCTCTGTAATATTAATGGTCAATTTGACAAGGTCTAGAATCATCAAAGAGGCAAGCTTCTGGGTATGTTTGTGAAGGATTATTTGTGAAGATTAACTGTGTGAAAACCTGTACCAAATGTGGGTGGTACTATTCCATGGTCTATATATTAAAAAAAAAAAAAAAAAAAAAAAAAAAAAGTGAAAGTCAGAATAGCAGAAGCATTCATCCATGTCTGTTTTCTGGCTTAATAGATGCAATGTGACTAGCAGTATAAAGTCCTGTGCTACAAGTCTCCACCGTGTTGGCCTGTACTCTCAACCTGTGAGCCAAAATAAACCTATCCTTTTAAAAAATTGCTTTTGTTCGGTATTTTGATGTTGCAACATGAAACGAATACATCTCTCATGGAAATACTTCGTCCTAGAATTCTCTCCTGTGGCAAGTCTCCTTCCTGGTTCTTTCCCAAGGGAACATTTTTGATCAGCGTGAGGAGCCTCTATCCAAGGTCTTCTTCGATGGCTCTAGGTATCTTGTCCCTATGTGAGAACTTCCATTTCAGGTTTCCCTCAAAGGAACACCTCAACCTAGCATTCCCTCCCCGGGAGGGAGTCTCTAGTCCAGGTTTTCTTGCAATGGAACTAGTTGGCCCAGCAACACATCCCCTGAGGGTAAGTCCTCTCTCCAGGTCCCCTCCCATGGTGACACCTCTGGCCAGTATCCCCTGCTCTTCCTCTTAGGGGCCTCCTTTCCAGGTTTCTTAGAGACAACATCCATTATTCTAGGGGCGCCGCTTCCGCCTGGTATCCCTTCCCCAGAGGGAAACCTCTGCACGAGGGCTCTACCAACGGTGGCTCTTCCTCATGGTGAGCTTCTGTCCCTGATAAGACACTCATTCTCTAGGACACTCTACAGCCCACCCACCCCCACCCTACCCCGACCCCTTCATCTCAGTATTCTGTCCTCTGGGTGGGGTGATCTTTACCTCTGTCGTCCCACCGGGGGGACCGAAGACCGCCCCCATCCCACCCCACGCAGGAGCAGGACTTCCGCTGCGCCCCCTCCCCTCAGGCGGGACTTCCGCCCCCGCCCCCTCCCCCCCTGCCGCGTCGCGTTGTCCTCTTCGCCTGAGGCAAGACAGCTAGTCTCGCGCTCTCTCCCTTGCAGCAGCACGGGATCTGGGTGACGCGGGCTGCGGAAGCCAGAGCTGTGCGGACCGCGTCTCCGTCTCCTCGCCTGTCGTCTGCCTCCCCTTCTCTTGCTCTTCTCTCCGCCTCGTCAGGCTCGGCCTAAGAGCGAGTGGCAAGATGGCGGCGCCCAGGATGCCACCCTCCCGGATGTCTGGCATTATGATGCCAGCGCCCATCCAGGACCTGGAGGCCCTGCGCGCACTCACGGCGCTCTTCAAGGAGCAGCGCAACCGGTAACTGCGCGGGGGCTGCTGCTTAGGAGGAAGGGGAACCGTGGAGGCCTCTGGGCTGGGCTGGGCTGGCCTGCGGGCGAGGCGGGGCGGCGGGCTCCACCGGCTCGTCCCACGCTCAGGTTGTGGCTCTGTGGCGCTCGTCTAGGCCTGCTCTGGACGAGGGTTTGGCCAGGCTCTGAGACAGGGCAGGCGACGGCAACACTGGTCCCCAAGCTGGCAGTGAGGAAGCTGTCGGTTCGGCTCCTCAGGCGGGGCCCTGAGGGCGGTGGCCAGGGGAGGCGTGTTCAGGCTTGCTTCTACCACTGGGTTAAAGGGAGCTCTGTCCAGGAGCCTGCAGATCTGGACTGGCTTCTTGACATCTGCTCAGCATTGCCTCTAATCCTTCTCTTTCTAGCCTTACAAAATGGGAGATAGGGTGCATGTTTTCAGTGTTGAGATGAAATAAACCTGTTTAAACAGAAGTGCGAGGCGGTCAGTTCCTGATGGATTTTATAGTATTGTAAGTGTGTGCTGCAGTTTCCCTGTCTGTTTAATGGAAACAAGGTTCGCTGAGACCTCCTTAATTGAGTGGTAGTGAGTTTAATGAGATTATGCGTGTTAGTTACATCCTTAGGACGTGCCTGACACCTAGTACTAAACACCATTAGTATTTTCTCTGAAGAGTAATGGTCTCCCCTGGACCAAGCATTCTGAGAGGACCCAGAGCCCTTGCTGTCTCCTGTGGGGAGATAACAAGCAGGCTCAGAGTGTGGACAAAGGACAGAGAGCATGGAAAGAAAGCACGTAGGTTACAAGAACTATTTCTAAAAATAGCCTTATCAGGCATGTCATGTGGCACAGCCCTTCAGTCCCAGCATTCCGGAGGCAGAGGCAGGTGGATCTCTGAGATTAAGGCTGGATCAGTCAGCGATGTGACATCCTCCACATCCCAAAGACAAATAAACCCAACAACAATAAAAAAAAATAGACTGGTCTGAGCTCTTTCTCGTCTGCAGACAGACACAGTAGAAGAGTGTGAATTTAAAAGGTGTTGAAGACCCCAGGTACTGCTGCTTGGCCTTGTGGTTAGGATGCTAATCAGTTCTGGGAACAGTTGGTTCATTTGATGCTTGGGCCTGTCTATACCATTTAGGACTTACACCTTAATCATTAGCCGTATGGTGGGTACTATGGTCAGCCTTTGCAGGGGGCTGAGGTTCCAAAAACAAATATGATGTAATTCCTCTCTTCAAACACATTAAGGGATTGCTGTGTAAACATATTGTGGTAGAGCTGCATACAGTAAAGGCACTGCCTCCTGGAGCCAGGAGAAGGCCTGGGATGATGGTTCAGTGGTTAAGAGCAGTTGCTGCTTTTCCAGAGAACCCGTGTTTTTGAGTCTTAGAACCCATAAGATGGTTCACAACCATCTGTAACTCCAGTTTGAGGGGATTTGATGTCCCCTTCTGGTCTCTGGGTATCAGGCATATACATAGTATGCAGGGACATACACACAGGCAAAACAGCCATACCTGTAAAATGACTAGAGATTCTAGGGCTACCTAGAAAAGACAGTGAAAGATCTGTGAAAGGGCCATATACTGATTTATGGAGTTGCAGAGAAACAACATAAATAATATCTCTGGGCCAGAGGAGCCACTCAAACATTGGTTTCCTTTATGAAACTTGCTAAGAAGTTTAAGGCCCATAATTTTCTTGACTTGATCTGTTCTGAGAGGACTTATGGGAAACCATTGATGGTTTTGTCAAAAGAAGTGGTTTGGTAAAATCTGTGAGGAAAGTCTTTCTGATTGCCCTTGTTGGGGATGAAAGAGGGGTGGAGATGAAGCTGGAGGCAGAGGGATGAAGTTCAGGAGACCTTTCAGCAGCTTTCTCAGTAAAAAAACTGCCCAGATTAGGACATTGTGGGGAAGGGTAGGATAGATGTTGAGGAATTTGTCAGATTAACTGAGCAGGGCTCAGGGACCAACTGGATTGTCGTGCTGGGGTGCACATGAGAATGCTTAGGTCCGGTTCCGGTTCCTGTGCCGCAGTGTACCCTGCTTCAGGCAGTTTGGAGATCAGAAAAGATGAACTTGGCAGGTAGGGAGAGAGATGCAGTTGTGTGTTGGTGCAGAGTTCTTGATTCCTGTTCTGCTTGCTTATTTATTTATCTACTTTTAAAGATATAAATCTTTGGTGCTTTGTCTGCACAGTAGAAGGGGGCATCGGATCCCATTATAGAAGGTTGTGAGTTACCATGTGAGCATTGGGAGTTGAATTCTGGAAGAGCATCCATCTCTCCAGTCCCCCACTTTAACAGTGTGTGTGTGTGTGTGTGTGTGTGTGTGTGTGTGTGTGTGTGTGAGAGAGAGAGAGAGAGAGAGAGAGAGAGAGACAGAGAGAGATAGACACAGAGAGAGACAGAGAAACTGTTGGTGTGTGGTTCTCAACCTCCTAATGCTGCCATTCTTTAATGCCATTCTTCAGTTCCTCGTGTTCTGATGACTCTCCAACCATAAAATTATTTTTGCTGTTACTTCATAACTGTAATTTTGCTACTTTTATGAATTATAAATGTAGAGATTTAATATGCAGGATATCTGATATGTGACTCCTCTGAAATGGCCTTTCAACCCCCAAAGGGGTCGTAATCCACATGTTGAGAACCGCTGTCTATAGGTGTCTATAGGTGCTGTGGAGCCAGAAGAGGGAGTCGGGTCTCCTGGAGGTGCAGTTACACTGGGTGTGTGAGCCATCTGATGTTGGTGCTAGGAACTGAATTCAGGTCCTCTTCAAGAGCAGCAGATGCTTTTAACTGTATTTTTGTAATCAGGGCAAATCTAGTGTTTTCTGGCTCAAACTCCAGATGTTACAAGAGGATCTTACCAGTTCTTAAACATTTTTTTTTTCCTAATTTCTGTTAAAGTTTTTCTTTTAACTTGCCTTCTAGTTTGCTAATCTTCTTCATCAAACCTATCATTATTTGGTTAAGTATTGTATTTTTGAATTAATATATTTGTTTTTAATTCCTATATATTGTTGAAATTGATGGTATCATTTAATTCTTGAGCATATTGATTATAAAGACTCAACCTGATAACTTTCTATTGTTAGTTTTTATTTTGTGTATGTGTGTGTATGTGTTTAAACATTTGGTCCTTTTTTATTATATTTAATGTTGAATATTTTATGTGAAAAAATTAAAGCCATTTCTAGCTATAGTTTCTATATAAAGTATTTATAAATTTAAAACCAAAATCAACGTAAAGCCCTCTGTTAGCAAGGAGGGAACAACTATTTACGTATTAATTAGAGCAAAATGAACCTTAACCTACATCTCAGACCGTTCAGAAAAATATTTTATCGTGGAATGTAGATCTAAATTCTGAAGTATCTAGAGAAAAATAGTATCCTTGTGACCTAGGCAGACTTAAAAAAATTAATCCTTTTTAGTAGTTCAAAAAAATGGGTTTTACATTGGTGTCTTCATTCATAATGTCATCCTACTCTGCTCACATTGACAGCCCTGCAGGGCTGCCTCCTACCCGAGCACTAAGCAGTCATCTCTTATCTAAGACGTGGATAACATCCTATTTAAACAAAATACTTTATCCAGCTAGACTTAAACTCTTGATCAAAAGATAACATTAAGAAGACAAAACGACAAGGCATAAACTAAAGGTATTTGTAATACATATATTTCACAAAAGATTGTTTCAGAATGTATAAAGTATTCCTACAATTCTCTAAAAAGATAGTCCATTTTTAAAAATTGGGCAAAACCTCTTATACTTTAATGGAGATGTATAAATATCAGTAAATATTATTCAGCACTCAGTGTGAAAAGCACAGCAAGGTAACACTTTATACCCTTTGGTTGGCTGTTATCCAAATGGGAAAGAACAGCGTTGGTGAAAATATATAGAAACCGATACCCCATTTTAGAGTGGCTTTTTGGGTATTGAATCCTAGGCCTTGCACTTGCAGTGTCAGTATTCTGCTACTGAATTACATTCCCAGCCCAAAGTGCAATCATTATACATTGTTGGTGAGACTGCAGAATGGTGTGGCCAGCATGGAAACCCATTTGATGGTTCCTCAAAAAGCTAAGCATAGATTATCACCAAGATATTAAAGGAGCTGTCAAAAGATTTCATTATATGATTCCACTGATGAACCATAGGGCAGATTCATAGAGAAGTGAATTTAGAGGCTATCAGGTTTGGGGCAGCAAGAAACATAAGTAACTCCTTTGATTCAGAATTGCAAGTTTGAATATTTAAGTTTTAGAAATAGGTGGTAGTGATGGCTGTTGAATTGCAAATGAAATTAAACTTGTTGAATTGTGAATTAAATAAACTCATTGAATTGTAGACTTAAAAGTAGCCCACGTGGCAAGTTTCATTTTACAGATATTTTACCACAATTTAAGACATTAACACTGTAATATATATACCAAAATCCAATGAGTCAGATACTTTGAATGGGTGAATTATATGCAATGGGAATTGTATGTTAAAAGAGCTCTTGTAAACAGACAAGACCATAATGAGATCTGTGGATGTGGGCATGGTGATTGCAGTTCTATAATCTAGAGATTGCCATTTTGAAGCCAGCCTGGGCTACAAGTGAGTTCTAGGCCAGCCTGGGATATAGAACAAGACCACGGCTGGAGAGATTGCTTATCTTAGAGGTTTAAGAGCACTTGTTTGTTCTTCCAGATGACCAAGGTTCAGTTCCCAGCATCCACGTGGCAGTTCAGAACTGTGTAAAATCCAGTTCCACAGATACAATGCTTCCTCTTTGGCCTCCTTGGGCCAGGAATGGGTATATACACCAACACACAGGCAAAACACCCATCCACATAAAGATGAACAAAAAATTTAAAAACCAACCAAACAACTGTAACCTTTCCAAACAGCAACAACAAACTCTGTGTGCTGATTAGTATGGTTAATTTTAAAATGACAGCATCAATGTTTTGTGAGAGATTGTGAAGCAACAGGGGCTTATATGTGATTGGTGGGATTAAAGATGTAACTGCTTTGGGAACACACTGGCAGGTCTTCATAAACTTAAATGTATATCTGAGATGGCTTTAGGTATTATTCAAGAGAAGCAGAACTGAGTATCCACAAAATACTTGTTAAAGAACTGTCATAGCAAATTAACTGATGAGATCAAATAATGAAAGCAACTTAAACATCCATCATTAGGAGACTAAAACTTTTGTAATTAAAATAGATGAGTTACTGACACAGAAGAACATCGGAGAATTCCAGAGACCCTGAATGAAAAGAGCCAGTCACAAAGAATATACTTTCACCAGCTGGTACTCTAAGACACACGCGACCAGTGGTTGTCAATGGAGGTTGGGATTGTTAGGACAAGAGAGAGGGAACTTTCTAGGGAATATGCCATATCTAGATGGGTTGTTGGGTTATATTGCAGTTTTCTGCCTGTAAATTAATTTCCTGTTTTATCAGTAGTCCCCCAAAGAACCCACTTGAGTGGGGCTGAAGGATTTTGGCTTTTTCTACTCACTGCGTAAGTGTTACTACTGGTAAAAAAAATGTAAATAGTAAACTTTTGGCTGTCAAGGTAGCTCAGTGGGTAAAAGCACTTGATCCCCAGAAACTAGGTAAAATTGGATGTGGTTGTGTGTATAATTCCATCATTCCAAGCGAAATGGGAGGCAGAGAAGGAGAGTCAATGAGAAGCTTGTGGGCCAGTTAGCAACACTGCAGAAATAAGAGAGTTCACTCCTCAAAAATGAGGTGGGAATGGATGCTTCTAAAAATAGTCCTTTGACCTTATCTTAGTTTAAGTTTTCATTGCTGTGAAAAAAAGAAAAATGTTTATTTCAGCTTGCACAATCTGTCACAGTCAATCATAATCATAGTCTGTCATATAGGGAAATCAAGGCAGGAACTGATGCAGAGGCCATGGAGGAGAGCTGCTTCCTGACTTGTTCCTCATGGCTTGTTCAGCCTGCTTTCTTAAACTATTGAGGACTACCCACCCATGGGTGGCACCACCCTCTGTGGGATAGGCCCACCCACGTTAATCATCAGTCAACAAAATGCACCACAAGCTTGCCTATAGGCCAATCTGGTGGAGGTATTATCTCGACTGAGATTCCATCTCCTCCAAAATGACTAGCCAAGTGGACTATTGACACACAAAACCAGCCAGTACACAGTGCTAGACAGTTAACACTAAAAAGCTGTTTAGGGTGCCATGTTATGTATTCATTTGTATAACCACCTATACTGTTGTTTTATCTCTTTGCTGTGGCCAAATTCCTCACAAAAAGCAATGTAAGACTTTGACTCGCTGAACAGAGTTTGTCATTTCATGATGGTACAGGAGGACCTGTGAAGCACTGTTCACATTGGCCTAGTGAGGATTCGGGGTGGAGGTGGGGTGCTGCTGCTGCTGCTCAGCTAGTCTTCTCTTTTTTTCCACCTCTACCTACAGTTTGGCATCAAGTTTTCCCTCAGTTAAATCTCTCTGTGTTTTTTGTTTTTTGAGACAGGGAGTTAAATCTCTCTGAAAGAGACTTCCATAGGCCCGCCTAGAGGTGTGTCTCCTAGGTGATTCCAGAGCCAATCGATTTGACAGTGGTTAAGGTATTTGCCAAGTTTTGTGGGGCAATTATAGTTCATATAGTAAAATGAGCAATATTTGGCTTGCTTCCAGTATGTACTGAAGAAATAGTACAAGTGCTGTGACATTAACTTTACAAACGTCTGGAGCCTTCTTTCTCTTTGTACACACACTGTGATTTCCCCGCATGCTTTATTTACCATTTCACCTGTGTGTTGCTAGGGTCTGAGTATGAAATGACTCCCACTGCTTCATGTACTGAGGACTTGGTTGTCAACTGATGGGTTTTGGGACTTGTTTGGATTCTGACTGCTCTGATCAATGGATTATTCCTTTGATGAATTCATCATAGGATTGCATTATTGAGACGTGTAACTAGTAGGAGGTGGGACCTCATTGGAGGACGTAAGTCACTGAGGAGATGACCCTAGAGCAGTGGTTTTCAACTTTCCTAATTTTGTGACCCTTTAATACAGTTCCTCATGTTGTGGTGACCCCAACCATAAAATATTTTGTTATTATTTCATAACTGTAACTTTGCCACTGTTATGAATCGTAATATAAATATTTTTGGAGATGGAGGTTTGCCAAAGGAGTTGCGACCCACAGGTTGAGGACTGCTGCCCTAGAGGCTATATCATGCTCTCATCCTCTCTTGTGTTTCCTTTCTTCTCTGCCACATGCTTCTGCTAACAGGATATTCCACCCAAGCGTGTAGAGCTGAGTATACCCTCTGAGACTGTGAGCCAAAAGAAATCCTACTTCCTCCTATAGGTTGTTTTTGATAGGTACTCGGGTATAGTGGCACAGAAATGATGAATAATATTGCAAATCTTTTTGATCTGTAGGCCTGTGTCCTGTATTTTTGCTTCTTTTCAAGACCATCACAGAATAACATCAGAGGCTAGATTCTTCTTTGACTCTGCATTCCCAATTCTTCCATTCACATGTAGCACATATGAACATTTGATCACATTTTATGATTTTGTTGAGCCCTTATATATAAAATAAAAGCACAGAAGAGAGACTCTAGTTAGGAATGTATGTGACAAGGCTGCTTTCAAAGGATAGAAAATGACTTGGGAGATTCTAGTTGCTTGCATAAATATGTTGACTAACTTTCATGAGGAAAGCAAATAGATTAAATCCTTCAGAGGTCAGGATACCACAGGAGTAAAAATAAATCTGCCTATCTGTACACTCATACACGTGGGTTTCCCCTAAACATCACTGAGCCTGTGGCCAGCAAGTCTTTGAGTCCGCCAGAAGAACAAAACAAGTTGCCCCCAAACAAAACCCCAGACAAGTCATCAGCTTAGTTGAAGATGCCATGTGGCATTTTGACTCAGCCATGATTCAGTTCAATTGTTTGAGAGAACATCAAGTTCCTCTATAAAAAGAATTGTGTGATGGCAGTCTTCTTTATTTTTACCTATGCCATGAGCTGGAATACCACATGGAGCTCTTTGGTAAGGTGGTCTGACTCAACTTCAAAATCCAGAAGTGCTCAACAGAAGGCCACCTCTCACACAGTTATCTTAAGTGGATGAAGTAGTCAGGAAAGAATGTGAGCAAAACAAATAAGGCTATGTTTGTGACCGCCAGAACCCTGAGGAGGCCTTCCATTCCTCCGGTGTTTTATAGTGGTCACTGGGCTCAAGGGTGTGGTCAGTGATCTGTGAGTAAGGATACTGAAAGGCGAAGGGCCACTGGGATTTGTGTTGAGCCAGCTGAGTCAGGTCTCTCTGATGGCCATAGATTAGAGAGGCGGTAGCTGTGTGTGAGTGGTCCTTCCTTATTATTCCTTGTTATTGCTACTGATGAGTTTATGTGGACAATACCTAGAATAGTGGCTAGCATGCCGTAAGTGCTATTTAAATGTTAGCTACTGTCTTTGTCCTGGTCACCATGTCATGATCATGATCACCATAGAGAATAGAAACTATCAAAAGACATAAAAAAAGACTTTCTTGATGAAATATATCAGTATATTATTGAAACTTTAACAACAGAGACATTTTCCCCAGGTCGACCTGTGGATTCAGTGCCACTCAAAATAACATTTCAGTAAACATTTTGTTAGAAATGCTACTTACTTCTGAGGACAAGCCTTTCCCAGAGGCTCGCAGTGGTGGGAGGTGTTTTCTGTTTTCTCTGCATTTTGTAGCTCTAGATGGGCTAAATTCTCCCCTTGATTGTCACCTGGTGTCCGACTTCTCTCCACTGTACACACCCTAACTCTTGGGTTTTTTGTTTTTTTGTAATATTTTTATTTCTAGTTATGTTTATGTGTCTCTGTGTATACTTGTATGTGTGGTACCCATGGAGGCCAGAAGAAGAGCTGGGGTTACATGTAGTTGTGAGCTAGCTATAATGCCAAACTTCCATCCCCTGTAAGATCAGCCAAGGTCTTGCTTGATGAGCCATCTCTCCAGCCCTTTTGTTTGCTTGATTGATTGAGATGAGATCTTGCTGCGGGGCTCATGTTGTCCTTGCACTCAGCCCCTTGCCTCAGCTGCTCAGTGCTGAGATTACAGATTTGCACCACCTGGCCTGGTTGCCTCCAGCTTTTTGTCCATGCTATGGTAGTATGCTATCTGTTGAATCAACCTTGCAGTTTAAATATCTGTGGCCCACTGCATCTTATTCTTTGAAACATTTAGCTTTAGCTTGCTATTAACTGTGTATTGCTTTAATTGTCTTAAATCTTGGTCATTTCAGTGTTTGCGTAGGTAATCCTTTCATCACCCATCCGTAGTTCCTTGACTGTCAGTGAGCTTGACTTTCACATTACCATATGTTACACCTTACCTGGACCTTATTTTTAATCTTTTTCTTCTGTATCAGTAACCCCTGGCCCCCTGGTGATCCCCTACTCTACATGTCTTTAGCATAAACCTGTAGCCTATTGATTCTGTCTTCTATCCCAAACTCTTTGTTTTTCATTTCCTTTCTAATGTCACATTTCTCTTTTTAGGGAACCACACATCCATCTCCAATTAAATTCCATTTGTTTGTGCTGTCACCCAAATAACTGAATGAGGCTAGAGAAAAACAGTCATGCTTCGCTTACTGCGCTCTTTAAATTGATGATTGCTGTGTAGCCTGCTGATTGGCCTTTAATTTTTGACAAGTCATAACTGTATGCATTTATGGGGTAAACTGTCATGTTTTGGTATTTATGTAATGTGAAATGACTAAATGAAGTTTATTGACGTAAACATCAACTCTCAGACCTATCTTTTTTTTTTAAAATAAAACTGTTAAGTATAGCAATATAACTTGCATATTGAATAATTATAATAGAATAATTTGATACAGTTTTAAACAAGAACGAAAATCTCACATTACAAATCCCCTCCCCTTGGAACTCATGAGTCTCCCTGGGAAGGGGAAATAGAATAGATACTGTGGGTAGACTTCAGGGTGTGTGGGGACAGGAACAGGAGGATCATGTCGGGGGAGGATGGAGGTTTATTTTAGGGGCAAGGTAGAAACCTAGGGCAGTGGGAACTCCTAGGAATCTATGAGGGAGGCTCCAGCTAAGACGCTAGTAATGGGGGACACGAAGCCTACACTGGCCATCTCCAGTAACCAGGCAAGCCTTCCAATGGAAGGATTGGGACACAAACCTAGCCACGAAACTTTTGAACTACAATTTGTCCAGCCTGAAAGATGTGCTGGGGTAAAGGTGGCACAGGAATTGTGGGAGGCCAACCAATGACTGGTCCAGCTTGAGACCCATGCCACACCACAAGTGGGAGCCTGTCCCAGACACTGTCTAGAGTGCCTTGAGGGCCAGGAACCAGAGGCTGCATAGCCCAGAGACCTAAGGTAGAACCAAACACGGTGGGTGGCGGGGGAAGAAATGATTCCTAATAGTCATCAGAGACCCCAGCTAAACATTAGGCAGACCTCAGTGAATCCTGTGGAAGAGAGGGAGGAAGGATTGTAGGAGACGGGTCATGGACACTGCAAGAAAAACTGTAGAATCTACTAATCTGGGATCATAGGGGCTAACAGAGATTGAACTGACAATCAGGGAGCCTGCATGGGTCTGACCTAAGTCCTTTGCATATATGTTGTGGTTCTGTAGTTTGGCCCTCTTGCAGGACTCCTAACAGTGAGAGTGGTGGCTGTCTCTGAAGCTTTTGCCTGCTTCTAGGACCCTTTTTCTCCTACTGAGTGCCTCATCTAGCCTTGATATGAGAGTTAGTGTCTAGTCTTACTTCAGCTTGACAAGCCATGTTTGGCTGTTATCTGTGGGAGGGAAAATGAGGGAGGAGTGGATGGGGCAGGGGACGCTGACACACAGACTCTGGGGGAGAGGGGGAGGAAACTTAGGTCTGGATGTAGTATATGAGAGAATAAATAAAAAAAAATTTTTAAAAATTAAACCCAAGGCATTGGAAAAAAGGGAAAAAAACTCACAATAAAACCCCTCCTCTCATAATAATTTTTAAAAAATCACATTTTTTTCTGGCTGGGCATTAGTGGCTCATACCTTTGATCCTAGCACTTGGGAGGCAGAGGCAGGTGGATCTCTGAGTTTGAGGCCAGCCTGGTCTACAGATCAAGTTCTAGGACAGCCAGGACTACACAGAGAAACCGTATATTAAAAAACCCAAAATAATAAATAAAATCACCTTTTCTGAATGGGTGATTTCAAGAATTTTTTAAAATTTATTTTTATGTGCATTGATGTTTTGCCTCCATGCATGTCTGTGTGAGGGCGTCAGGTCCCCTGGAACAGGAGTTACAGACAGTTGTGAGCTGCCATGGGAATGCTGGGAATTGAACTTGGGACCTCTGGAAGAGAAGCTAATCATGATCTTAACCACTGAGCCATCTCTCCAGTCCCTAGTTCAAGAATTTTATTGCCTCCTGAAGGAGATACTCTATTCTCAGAGGTAGTACAGTGCCCCTGCAAGGCCAGTGTGTGCAGTGCATGGAGAAAGTATCTATTCATCTCTCTGTTCCAAACATCCATTTAATATATTGTCCTCAGTTAAAGGACACATCAGTTATTAAACTGATGCAAATTCTATGCTGGACCTTAGCCATAAGGCCAAGAAGCAATAATTTTATTTTTCTTTACAGCTGAATAGTATTATACATATGCTGATGGATTTGGTATTATGAATATGTAAGTACCTCTGGTGGGGTATGGGTTTTTTTTCCCAGTGTATGTTCAGGAATGGTGTAACTGGCAAATATGTTAGTGCTATCTTTAACTTTTTTTTTTAAACTTTTTTTGATTCCTTTTTTGAGTTTCACATCATGCATTCCAGTCCCTCTCATCTCCCCTTCCTCTCATATCTGCCCTTTGCCCTTGCAAACTCCCCACCAAAACACACACACACAGAGCTTAGAAAACATCTCATCGTGGAAGCTGTATCTCACAGTGTATCTCACAGTATATCCCTCTGTCCACACATCTTCACTTGCAAATGTTCACTGCAGTGAGTCATTGGTCTGGTTCGAGATCTCTGGCTTCTGTGACACCATCAATATTGGATCCTCAGCAGGACTCGTCTTGGTTATCCTGTTGTTGCCCAGTGTCATGGAGATCCTGCAGTTTTGAATCAGGAGGACTGGCCCTTTCATGTATCCCAACCATTTGCTGATGATATAGATTTTGGGGTGGGCCAATTCAGAGACCACTTTGAGCCCTACTCCCCCTTATCCGCTCCACCAGAGTAAGCTCTCCAGCACTGCTCCAGCTAGGCCACCCAGGGCCGCCATTGGCAGAAGGCAAGGCCAGATCTTCTGCTCTCACACTCTCGGGTCTGGCTCACTGTGCCTTCGTCAATCAGGGCCAGCTCCAGTTTGTTGCCCAGGTGAAATCTGTGGGTGGCATGGTGGTTGGCAAGTTTTTGTCTTCTCCTCTCAAGCTGCACTGCCTGGGTTTTATTTTTAATATGTCCTAAGCATAAAACAGCTTTGGCCACCAAGCCAGGCATCAAGTTCGGATGAACAAAGGACTGCCATCTGCTCTGCTCATGACACTACCACCGACTAGGTGTCTCTTTGCCCATTACCTGGGGGTGGGGTGGTGGGGAGTGCTATTGTTAACTTTTTGAGGAATATCCAAACTTATTTTCATAGTGGCTGTATTCATTTTGCACTCCCACAAGCAGTGAATAAGGGATCTTTTCCCACCTCCTCTCCAACATTTGTTGTTAGGTTTCTTGATAATAGCCATTCTGATGGAGCGAAGCATTTCAAACTACTTTTAATTTTTATTTCCCTGTAAGAAGGGATCCCTTATAAGCTGGATGGATGTTGAACCTCTTAGCTATTGACCATTTTTCTTTTGAGAAGTGCCTATTCATTTTTTTTTTAAGTTATTTGTTGATTGGCAGTTTTGTTTTCTTGGAGTTTAATTTTTGCTGTTTGTAATATTTCTGATTGATTCTCAGCCTTTTGGCTAAGATCAAGTGTAATACTTCTGAATTATAGCTGGTGAAGATGGTCTCCCATTATGTGGACTGTTGGCTTTGCTGATAGTTTTTGTGCGTGTGTGTGTGTGTGTGTGTTGGTATAGAAACTTTAACTTCATGAAATTCCATTTGTGGATTCTTGGGGCTAGTTACTGTGCTATGTTGGGGAGGGGTTGTTTTCTAGAAAATTCTTGCTGAGAATTTATCCTCTTTTCCTTTAGTTTCAGTGTTTTGGGTTTTAGTTAAGGTATTTGATCTACTTTTCATTGGTGGACATCCCATTTTGTCGTTTCTGTTTGTTGAGTAGCTATCTTCTCTGTATGCTATTGCTGCCTTTGTTGAAAATAAAGTGGCTATTGTTTTTTGTCTGTTTACTTCCAGGCCCCTTGTTCTGCCACTATAGCTCCTAGCTCCGTAGTATAATCTGAGGTCAAGATTATACTCCAGCTGTCTTCTTTCTTAGAATTGTTTTGGGTATTTGTTGTCTTTTGTGGTTCCATATAGATGGATGGTTTTTTTTTTCCCCCTAGATCTGTGAAGTATGACATTGGGATCTTGATGGATGTTGCATCAACTATATAGATTAATTTTGGTAGTATAGTAATTTTCCTCATATTAATTCTGCTTATCCAGAAACATGGAAGGTCTTTTCATGGTCTGAGTGTCTTTGGTTTTCTTTTTTTAATACCTTGAAGTTTTCATTGTAGAGGTCTTTCACTTTTGGCTAGGTTTAACCAAACTGACAGTAGGTTGTCTGTCTTTGTATTTATTATTACCTAGTATGCACAAGGCCTTAGATCCCAGGAGAGGGGAGAAGTAATCTGATTTCTGCCTATGTAGTTGCCCTTACATTTGTCTTTAGTTTCTGTTCCTATGACAGAGCTCTTTTCTTTTTCTTTTTAAATTTCATTATATATAATAAAATATCCATGTGTGTGAGTGTGTCTGTGTGTGTCGGTGTGTGTGTTTGACTGCATGTGCCATAGTGGAATCAATGGACAACTTATAGGACTTGAGTCTCTCCTTTTGCCACATGGGTACCAGTGGTCAGTCAGGTCATCAGGCTTGGTGACAGGCACCTTACACGATGAGTCTTCTTGCCAGCCACGGTCAGTTCTTTATAGAGGAACCAAAGGAATCCTTTAAATGCTAGTCTGATGCGATCACCCCACTGCCCCAATTCTCTTCAGCCTATGATGATTTTTGCATTGTGATTCTCTCTCACCTCTGGTCTGCTATAGTCCTTTGTTTTTCATGGGGCTTCATCCATCCTGGTCCCTGACTTTCTAGAATCTCAGCTGTGCCTTTGCCTCCTAGCAGATTCTCCAGGAATATATATAGTTAGTTCCCCCATCACCTTATTTCTGTACTCAAATATTGCCTTTTTAAAGAGAGATTTATTATATGTATAGTAGTGTTTGCTTCCATATATGTATGTGTATTACATGTGTGCCTGATACTGGAGGAGACCAGAAACAAACATTAGATCCCTGAGACTGGAGTCACTAATGGTTGTGAGCTGCCATGTGGGTGCAGGGAACTGGACCTGGGTTTTCTGCAAGAGCAACAAGTGCCCTTAACCACTGAACCATCTCTTTAGCCTCTCAAACATTGCTTTTTAACTAAATTTTTTTAAAAATAAAAATCTAAGTAATGATTTTACATAAATTATTTTAACTTTTTTTTAGGTTTATTTGATGTGTGAGTGGTTTTTTGCCTTTATGTCTTTTATGTGCCCCATGTGTGTGTGGCAAATGCCAGTGGAAGTCAAGAAGGTATCAGATCTCCTGGAGCTGGGGTTCTGAATAACTGTGAGCCACCATGTGGATGCTGGGCAGCTGGTGCTGAGCTGTTTCTCCAGACCCTTATATGTATTTTTTTCCTACGTAAGAATGTGAAAATTTTCCCAAAGTTTGCCGGGTTTAGCCTTTTTGCTCTAAGTCTACCTGAAGCTGCTTTTTATGCATGCCTTGTGGGTCACAGTTGTCACAGAAAGTCCTCCCCCAACTGTGGAGTAGGCCAGCCGTCTCCTTCACATCTTTAGTGAAGGCACTGTCCTTTGCCAAAGTGTCTGTTAGCACACTGCCTCTTGGGTTCTAGTATCCGCTCTGGAGTTTGCTTTCCATCTCCCTGCTGCTCTGCCTGTCTTCTTTCATTTACATGATGAAGTTGAGCTGCATTCACTCTAATGAGAACTTACCTGAGATGAGGATAGTGGGAAAGGGGAAACTATGATGTTGGGGGATTGGGAGAGAGAGGACTGTGGTATGTTAGGAATCTTAGTAAGACAGGAGTTGCTAGACCTGGCCCACCACCTGTTTTATTATGGCCCACGAGTGAAGGATGGTTTTTACATTCAAGTAGCTAACACCTGAAAGTTAGATGAATTTTAAATTGTGATATTTACAATAGAATATTCTTCTACAAGGTCTTGCTGTGTAGGCCAGGATGGCCTTGGAGCTTATTATACTCTTTCCTCTGCTTCCCAGGCGCTGGGGTTACAGCATAGTAAGCCATATGCTTGGCCCGAATAGAAGGGTTTTGTTTGTGTGTTTTGTTTGTTTTTGGTTCTGTTTTAGTTTTTCGAGTCAAGATTTCTCTGTGTAGCCCTGGCGGTCCTGGAACTCATTTTGTAGACCAGGCTGGCCTTGAACTTAGAGATCCACTTGCCTCTCCTCTCTTGAGTGCTGGGATTAAAGGCTTGTGACATTATTACCCCCACCCCCTCATTTAAGATATTTTTTTTTTTTTTTTTTTTTTGGTTTTTCGAGACAGGGTTTCTCTGTGTAGCCCGGGCTGTCCTGGAACTCACTCTGTAGACCAGGCTGGCCTCGAACTCAGAAATCCACCTGCCTCTGCCTCCCAAGTGCTGGGATTAAAGGCGTGCGTCACCACCGCCCGGCTGATTTATTTCATTTTTAATTAGGATTATAGGTGTGTGTATGTGTGTGTCTGTGTGTGTGTATGTGCATCTGTCTATGAGTGCTACTGCCTTCAGAAGCAGAATGGTGTTGGATCCCCTAAATCTGAAGTTACAAGTGGTTGTAAACAGCCTGGTGTGGGTGTCAGGAATGAACTCCAATTCTTGAGAACAATTAGTCATTTTAAGCCAGTGAGCCACCTCTCCAGCCTTAGCACAGTAGAGTTGTATTTGAATCCTGCCATGTTTATAAGTGTCATCTAAGCCTCCTGCTTTTCTGTTAAAGGGCAGAGTTGAGAAGTTGTTTTGGGGAGTTTCTGGCTGTCAGACCCTAAAATATTTGCTGAGCCGCTCTTTACTCGTAACTGTTGTGACCTAGCAAAATGTGTTGGTTAGGGCTGTCAGGGACCACCGGGTCTGGGTGGTCTTGGTAAAGGTGGGTTTCACAGTTTTGCTGTAGGCTTCTTGTGGCAGTTGATCATTTTTTTTAAATTTTTTATTTTTGGTTTTGGTCAACCAGATCAAATCAATAGGCAAAGTTTATGGTTTTATATAACAACTAGTGATTAGAAAAAAAATTGGTGAACTTTTATTTTTCTAAGCAACAACGGTTAAAATACTCTAAACACATAAGCCAGCTTTTTTTTAATGTAGTAATAGATATTAAGAATGATTTTCTTAGCCGGGCGGTGGTGGCGCACGCCTTTAATCCCAGCACTTGGGAGGCAGAGGCAGGTGGATTTCTGAGTTCGAGGCCAGCCTGGTCTACAGAGTGAGTTCCAGGACAGCCAAGGCTATACAGAGAAACCCTGTCTCGAAAAAACCAAAAACCAAAAAACAAAAAACAAACAAAAAAAAAAGAATGATTTTCTTAAACAAGTGTGATAGTCTTAGTTGCAGTTCCAGTGTCTAGCAGTTAGTTCCTTTTCAGTAGGAGGTCCACTGATAAATTAACTGTAAAGTGTGTGTACATATGGTATATTAGGCCTGTCTAACCTGTGACATGTAATCACAGGTAGTTTTCTTTAATTCTCCTCAAACAGGACTTGCCAAGACCACAAATGTGTTGGAACTTGAAGGAAATGAAATTCTACCTTTTGTGTAACTCAAAGGAATTTTTTTGTCCTCTAATGCAGCATTTCATTTATACATTGTCTTCAGGGTATGCATTCCTCTCTAATAGGAACGCCTAACGGCTGAAGTTTAATTGTCTTCAGAAGCACTCTGCCTTCTGCCATGAGGTAGCTAAGCTCCTTAAAGCCTTTGTGAATATTTTTGTTAGTTTGGCTAAAGTAGGACTGACAGCGATTATTATTAATAATGTTGTAATATGGGAACTACTGATTTTGACCAGCTATTTCATTGTCGTTAATCATTACGTATTTCGATGCATTATGTTGTCTTGACTGTGGACACAGGCTTTGCAGAGTTGTAATATCAAGTAGTTTTCTTCCAAGGCTGTAGATAGGAGGGGAGTGGGCGAGCCGATGGTTTTGCTGTTTGGAAGATCGTTGGTCTGTAACCAGTCTCATCTTTCTTCATCTAGTGTTTGTGTTGTGTCAGATAGGGTTAATGGAATCCAAAGCTATTTGCCATGTGACTATGGAGGGATGGTTTTTATATTTTCCTTTTCAGATCTTGTCGAGGGAAACAACATTTAAGACATATTCTCTGTCTTAAGGAAGTTTAAAACAGTGAATTTAGGCTGTGGACCCTCCTTACAAATTGGTCTGTTCTATAGCTAATGGGGAAAGAGAAATTAAATATATTAAGTAGGAATCACAAGACACCTATCTGCATGAGGGCCACTTCTTTATTAGATGACTGTTTTTCAAGTTTCTGCATCTAGGATATGTGGATCCCTTGGTGGGAAGAAAAGAGTTAAGTGAATCTCTCTAAGGTACTGCCTCAGAGTACACCGATCCCGGATAGCATTGACCGCAGCCTTTTTCTTTGTGCCAGATCTCCGTGCTGTTTATAGTAGAAATGAGAAACTCTGTTAGTGAGTGCCAGCCGACTAGAGATACAGAAAAGACCAAGTTAGTCTCTAGTTTGCAGGAGTCTAGAGTTACGGGGCATACAGATAGGAGTAAGTGGATGAATTTCACCAGGGATATGGTCTTCAAAGGATTTCTGAAAAAGAAGATGTTTAGGCTGGAGGGTGAAGTTCAGTGGTAGATTATTTTCTTAAAATCAGACTTACATGCCAAGTTCTCACAGGCAAAGCCCTGGGTGGGCACAGTGTGGCAAGTGTAGTCTGCTTGGGGAGCACAATCGAGGAGAGGCTTGGAAGTATGGACCGGTGGTGGTGTCTTCCGGAAGCCACGGGCCTAAAACCTGACAGTGAGCACGCTCTCAAGTTAGTCTTCCTTGTTTTACAAACACAACTTGTTTTGCATCTGACAGATGTGTAATGTGAGCTTACTGTGCAGAAGCTGTTTATAGTAGATTTCGGGAGTCTTTTGATGGATCTTAAGTTCAGCTACATTTTGTTTGTTGTTATTAAAGCATAATAAGGGCCCAGTGCATCCATGACAACTGAAGATCTTAACACTGGGAATTACATTTGTAGGTTAGCTCAGGAACTTGACTCTTCTATGGTCTGTACACTGTAAAAACACCATTATTCTTGAGAATAACTGTCTTCTTTCGTCTGTAGCTGTAGTTTTGCTCCAGAGCTCGTGGTGCTTCAGATGTCAGTTTCTAGTAAAATGAGTGGTAAGAGGTCAAGGAATGGCCTGGTTTTCAGGGAAGACTGTTGTGGGCAGTGGCGTCTGTGGAGAACATGAAAGACCAGCGGAAAGCACTAAGTCCAGCTCCATTGTCACAGGGGTGAAGTCACATCTCTGCCAGCAGGAGAACAGAAACTACTGTAGACTCTTCTAGTGCTACAGCTGTTTTCTTACTATTTTTGCACTACTAAAATTTGAATCTAGAATCTTGTACATACTAGTCAAATGTGGTGCCATTGAGCTACCTTATTTGTTTTTGTTTTTTTTTTTTTTTTTTTCCCGAGACAGGGTTTCTCTGTGTAGCCCTGACTGTCCTGGAACTCACTCTGTAGACCAGGCTGGCCTCAAACTCAGAAATCCTCCTGCCTCTGCCTCCCAAGTGCTGTGCACGTGCCACCACTGCCCGGCTTGAGCTACCTTATTTGTAAGACCAAAAAAATAAATGTTATTGAAACTATGCATCAGAACACATACAAGTAATTAGATTTAACTCTGTCGTAGAAATAGTGATACTCTTATCATTCTTCACCAGGTTTCAAACTTTGGGGTATTTGTTCTAGTATATTTAGTAATCCTTAATGGGAGTGTAAGTAAATGTCCCCTCCCTCCCTCCCTCCCTCCCTCCCTCCCTCCCTCCCTCCCTCCCTCCCTCCCTTTCTCCCTTCCTTCCTTCCTTCCTTCCTTCCTTCCTTCCTTCCTTCCTTCCTTCCTTCCTTCCTTCCTTTCTTTAACAGTATTGTCAGCAAAAGTGTCTTACATATGTAATTGTTTGATACAGTGGCTGAGGCAGGTGGATTTCACACTTTTGTCACTAAGTCACTGAAACACTGAGTCAAAGTTTTATGACCTATTTGGAAACCCCTGACCAGTGGGGTAGGGTGGAGTACAGACATTTTTGTAAGTGTTTCTCAATCCTGCCCTGCCCCCTCCTGCAGACAGGGTTTCTCTGTGTAGTCCTGGCTGTCCTGGAACTCGCTCTGTAGACCATACTGCCCTCAAACTCATAGAGATTCTCCTGTCCCTGTTTCCTAAGTGCTAGGATAAAAAATGTGCACACCACTGCCCAGCTGCTTCTCAGTTTTTAATTAATCAGTTAATACCCTGTCTTCTTTTTCAGATACCTTAAAAATAATAGACAAGGGAAGAGGGTAGACTTGTGTAGGTCAGTTGCTTAACATCTGGGAGGCCCTGAGTGTGGTTCCCTATTTATGTCCGAGAGGTAAGTGAGGAAACTGGAGAGAAGAGAAAATCCAGACAAAGTGGGATTCCCCCTGTTGTAAAGCATGAGCTATATACATCAGTTTCTGGATTTATCCAAGGCCCAGGCATAAAAAAGCATAGGATGTTTGTCTCTGTAAGACTGAAAGATACCACATAGTACACAAGAAGCCATGGTGCTGAAGTTCATAGAAAAAACATGCCCTGGTCCTATAAAGGGAGGGGGCATTTGTGGTGTGTGTTTGGTGATTGATGTCCAGGCAGCACAGGGTCATTCCTAGTTTGGGGTTGCTGTGCTTTGGCTTACTCCTGTGATTCTACATTGAGAATGGAGAACACTCAGATGGTCAGGACTGTTTGTAAGGGTGTCTTAAATGTCCAGCATGGCAGTTTTCTTCTATCTTTAAAAGCAGGCTGCTGTTTCTATAGGGGATTTATGGATAAGGAAATTGCCTTTCATTTTGGAATTAAATTACACCAAAAAATTGTCATCTTCAGAAGTATAGAGTGATAGTAGGCCATAACCCTGGCACGACAGAGGCATTCGAAGACTGAGTGCCTGAGAGCGCAGCTGTAGGTCATCTTCCGCCTGGCACCCATTCTTATAGGGAGCTGGCACCTCACAGCCCCTCCTGCTCCTGTCTCCCTCCTGCTCGTGTGTAAGGTTTGCTGTAGCTTTTGTTGGCTTCCTGGATCTATGGAATGGATGACATGTTCGCTTGTCCTTTCAGTCCTTCCAGAATGTTGTTTCCCGTAACTGAGTGCAAGGTCCATATTGGGTAGTAGCATTTGGGTAGCAGGTCCACAAGCAGGAGAGCTTATTCTTCTGGGCTGGATTTGGATTGTCCTGGGATGCAAGTGCTGAGGTCAGACAACTTCAATTGAATTGTGACTGTGGCATTTATTGGCCAAGTGATGTGGGCAGGCAACTCCTTCGCATCATTGTCTATAAGATGGAGAGGATAGTGTTGATGTTAAGACTATTTCAAAGGTAGAGTGAGAGAACACAAGTAAGGACTAACAGTGGCCCCACACATAGTAGGTACACACAGCCCGTAACTTCTGTTTCATAATGAAGGAAGCGGAACAGACCAATTCAGCTCCTCTGCCTCCGGAGGAGGTAGTTTTGGGGATGGGACATTTGGAAGTCTCTCTGTCTTTCCTCCCTCCCCCCTCCCCTATCCCCTCTCTCTCCTTCTCTTCCTCCTTCTTCTTCTTCCTCCCCCCCACTCTCCTTTTTCCTTCCTAGTTTCTAGTTTCTAACAACCTTGTCTTCTTCCAGGGAAACAGCACCCAGAACGATCTTCCAGAGAGTCCTGGATATCTTAAAGAAGTCTACTCATGCTGTTGAGCTGGCCTGCAGGGATCCTTCTCAAGTGGAGCATCTGGCTTCCAGTCTCCAGCTAATCACGGAATGCTTCAGATGTCTTCGGAATGCTTGTATAGAGTGTTCTGTGAACCAGAATTCAATCCGGTAGTGACACATGTTCTTCTTATGTGTTGGTTAATGTTTTTGCACATTTTTTTTCCTTTACAAAACTGTCCTTTACCTCTACAGGGAAACACCCTTATTTCTTGTATTCTCTTGTTTAACAAGAAGGATTATTTAGCTTTCCTGTTCATAATTTGTAAGAGTGATTTGAGTTTGGCATTGGTTCCACATTTCTAGGCTCTGCTGGTTCACCTGTAGTTCTTGACCCCCTTTTAACTGTACATGTCTCACTTACCCTGTATTTACATTGAGCAAGAATATTTCTGTCTTGCTCTCCCTCTTGTCTTCCTGCTTCCCACTCCCCTCCCCCATCTCTCCATATGCTCATGGCCTGCCTCTACTCTCGCGCGCGCTCTCTCTCTCTCTCTCTCTTGTACTCTCTCTCTCTCTCCCTCCTCCCTCCCTCCCTCCCTCCCTCCCTCCCTCCCTCCCTCCCTCCCTCTCTCTCTCTGCCTTTCTCTGCCTCTACTACCCTCTTAACTCCCCTCCCCATGCCCTGAATAAACTCTATTCTATACTTAAAAAAAAAAAAAAAAGAATATTTTGTCATTTTCTGAGGTTATCTGTCTTAAGACTCTAGAGCTCCAAGCACTTTCCTTCCATCTTAAGCACGTGCGTCTTTGAGACGTGTTGAGTTTGGAGCGGAGCATGCTGTCTGCTGCTCTTCCTTTTGTACAGCTCTCATACCCAGAGCTGAGCTTCTCTCCTCTTGTGCAGCGTCCTCTTCCCCCACAGGACAGGGTCTCTCTGAGTAGCTCTGGCTGTCCCGAAACTCATGCTACAGACCAGGCTGGCCTTGAACTCAGAGATCCCCCTGCTTCTGCTTCTTGAGTGCTGGGATTAAAGGTGTGCACCACCATGCTTGACTTTTCCTCTTGCTTCTATGAAACCGGCTTCTGATTAAAAATTTGTTTTAGAATATTTTATTTGAAATGAAATGAGAAGCCACAAGCAGACTGCTCATCTTTCTTTCCTGGATTTGCATGTAGAAAGGCCTCAGGCCTCTCCATCACTGCTGTGATGGGTGAAGTTGAGCTGGTTCAGAAGACATTTGATTCCCTTGGCTGCTTAGACAGTCTTGTACCTGAGGCTTTAATATGATTAATGAGATTTTTAAGATGAAAGGGAAGGAAGAAAAAAAGCCAGAGTTGTTTTAACATCAGTGCTGAGACAAAGCTGCCATCTCTCTTGCAGGAAATGGATAGAAATGACCATAATTAATAGTTATTATTTTGCTTTTTTAGCTAATTAATTTTTGAAAACTTTTTAAAGATTTATTTTTATTTATGTGTCTGTGTGACTGCCCATGTGTATTAGACAGACCCCATGGACTGCAGTTGGGGAGTGGAATCCTCTGCAGCTGGGGCTGGTGGCTGTAGAGAACTGAACTCCCATCCTCTGGAAGAACAGCAAGTGCTCTTAACTGCTGAACCACCTCTCCAGCCCCAATATCAGGATTTTAAAACATAACTTTATGTTCTAGAAACATGGGCCAGGATGGGAGTTTCGTTTGTACTTTCCCAGGTCAGAAAGGACAGGGAGCCTAGAACAGAGTCTGCATGTGAGCATCTTTGCTGGGCTGGCCTCAGTGGGCAGAAAGAAGCTCTGGCAGTACGTTGGGCCTGGGTGCCTTACTTGCAGCATCTTGTTTTAATCCTTGGGATAAATGGAAGAATGTTCTACAGGGTCCTTCCAGTTTTTCAAAGGCAGAAACTGGAGCTTAGAGAGGTGAAATAACTTGTCCTGAAGTCATTGACTGATGCACGGGAGCTCCATGAAAGCAAGTCCTCACCATGGCTGAGCCCACACAAGGCTCTCCTGTCTGTGATTCTACCACTCTTTTGTAGTCAGTCACCTCCACTTGGACGGGGGACCCTGTGCACATGGAGGAAGCCCTTCTGATATTACCTTTCTCTTCTCACATGGTAACAGGGCAGTGACTCCTTAGCCGAGGGATGAGTGGGACTGTGAATGTGTTGCTACTTCTGCCTCTGCTGCTGCTGTTGCTGTTGTCTGCTTTGGACAGTGCGTGTTTTATCTACTGAGCAATATATGCTACTATAAAAATGGCAACATTAGAAAAAACAAAATCTATATGAAGTGAAATATTCAGTCTGTGGCTTGGTCATCAAAGCGAGGGCAGCACACGTGGTCGTGGTTAGTCTCACTGTGTGCAGCTCTTGGTTGGCACCCATGAGAATAAAACGGTGAGGGCACAAGCTTTCTGTCTTTTGGCTTCTAGTATTATATTATTATTGTTGTTGATTTCCAAAAAACTCCAATCATTTGAGGCATTGATTCTCAGAAAAACATTTCTAGTCAGAAATACAACAAAGATTCCAGTGGGAACTTCGTAGACAGTTTTCACTAAAGTCAGTATATCTGAGCTTGTTAGGGTTCAGATTGAAACATCCTTATGTATGTGTTTGCGTGTTTGTTTTCTTCCTTTGTTATTCTATGTTCAGAAGATAACATACCATTAAAGCACAGATCTCTTTTGTATGGCATGGGATATAATACAGCAAAGCCAAGAATCTGATATCTTTCAGGAATCAGGGGATTTCAGGAATTTCAGGGTATTTCAGGAAGTACCCATGAGAACTGCTGAAGGCATAGCACTTCGTGTATATAACTAACCATTGCTGCTGGGGTTGCTGTACTGTTTATGTATAGGACCATAATAGGTAGTTAAGCTTTGGGGTCTCTGTCACATTCTCAACTCTTCCATTGTAGTGTGACATCAACCAAACAGTATGTGAAAAGAATGACATTGTAGTGTGACATCAACCAAACAGTATGTGAAAAGAATGACATTGTAGTGTGACATCAACCAAACAGTATATGAAAAGAATGAGCATATTTGCATTACATTTTTAAACTCTGAAATTTGAATTTCATTAAATAAAATTCGTATTATGAAATTGTATTTTGATTTCTTCCCTGCATTCCCCTTGCAGCATTTAACAAAGCACAGTGTCCCACTCTCCTGGAGCTGTTGCCTGTGTAGAAATGAGTAGAACAGAATGCACATCCTCTTTGCTGAGAGGCAAGTGTTGTGCTCTTTCTCACTGACTGCCTGGTGAAGAGGCTAGGGCAGTGTCTGACCATCTGGACCTGGGGTAAGAGGAGAGAGTGCCTTTTGCCACATTTATAATGACCATGACCATTTGTAAACTGGGGCTTAACATATGGTTCTCAAATTTGATCCAGACAAATCAGGGTCTTCTATTTAGGAATGCAGTCTTAATTCTGATTCACCTTGAGAAGGGAGTGAGTTGGGGTTGTATTTGTTTTCCCTGTTGCTGTAGCACATTAGTACAAATACAGGGCTTAAAACAACAGTTGTCTCCTAGCAGCTCTGGTTAAGGTTCTGAATGTACCAGGCCTGAGATCAAAGCATCTGCAGGGCTGCTTCCTTTCCAGGGCTTTGGAGGAAATACTTCCTTTGTCTCTTCTTGCTTCTAATGGTCTTGTGCTTTCCTTGGTCCACAGCCCCTTCCTCCACCATCAAGGTAGCATATGTAGTAGCTAATAGACTCTTCCTTTGACTTCCTGTAGCCCTCTCATGAAGTCCTGTGATAGATTGCCTAGAGTAATCTCCCACCTCAAAATTGTTCATTAGTTTAATTACATCTAAATGTATTTGCTGACACTGATTCTGAATCTCTGATACTGACTGCATGTTTAAGAATTCACTTCTGTTCTGACATTGTCCATCTATGGGAATTAGTCATAACTTAAAAGGCTCACTCCTGGATGACTGTTGCTATAGGTAGGCACAGCAAGAAACCACCGAACACAGCCATTCTCCATGGATAGAAAGAACAGTTTTAATGAAAAGAAGTCTTTCTGGCTGACAGTAGAGAACAGCAGCTAGCTCGAAGAGCTTATTGGGTTATGTAGGGGTACATGGAGGGAGGGGCAGCTCAGATAACAGAGTTGTAGCTGTGCTAAGAAGTATTCTTAGCTAGCTAAGAAGCTAGCTGTTGAGGGTTTCTGAGAAATGCTCTTGCTCTTTGTTTCCCTGCAAAACCAAGCTCAGATGGGGGTCAAGTCACTGCCACTTTGGAGGCCCACTTCTTTGTGACCTAACAGTTGCTACTTGTGATATTATCTAGAAGTCAGGTGTCCGTTTATGTATGACTGACTAGAAGTTAAGGGTTCCACCAGTTTTAGTAACTCACAGAACTCAAGGAAGTAGGTTTCTGGCTCGCTGTAATGGATATGTGCTAGGAACATCCAGCTAGAAAGCTGTGCACATAGGTCTAGGGTGGGGTGAGGACCCATGTCCTCTCTGGGTATGCCATCTCCTGGCAGTTTGATGTGTTCACCAACCTGCAGCCTCCTCAGACCCCACTGCTAGTTTTTCAATGGAGTTTTCATTATATGGACATGTTAATTAAACCATCAGTTGTGGTTCTTGAGTTCAGTTTTCATCTCCCTCCCCTGTCTGAGCCTGAAAGGTTTTCAGTTGAGTCCCTTGGCAGCTGGATACTATTCTGAAGCTGTGCCTGAGTCACTTTTACAGCATGAACTCAGCTGTGATTGGAAGGTATCCCTACCATTCAGCAACTCTGTGAAGGTGCTCAGGACAACAACCAACTACAGATTGCATCGATTGCTGTGTCTCTTGCCCATGTAACGTATCTTAAAAACAAACAAATGGATAAGGATTTTCGTTTTTATTTTTTGCTTATCCCAGTTCACCCATTGATCTTAAACACACACATCTGTCACATTCAGAATACATTTTTGTGATCCCAAAGTCATTACATTGTAAACCCATTATAGTAGTTCATGTTCAGAATGCCTTTTAAGTCTCATTAGCTAGACATCCCACATCTAATCCTGTAATTAGCTAAGTTACATATGAAGCTTGGATGCTGATCTATCTTGAGACAAAGTGCCACTTTATCTGGGACCTGTAAAACTAGAAAACAAGTATCTTTTCTCAAATACAGTAGGCAGAGGATCACAGCACATAGGGCAGTGTTAGGCATTTTTTCTTTCCACACAGCTCTAGGATGCTGTTCAAGGACTCTTGGCACCGCACAGCAGAGATCACCATTGTGTAGTCTCTAATAACATGTTCTCCTGATCGCTGCCAGCCTTGCCTGCATGTGTATGTCTATACCAGCAGTCTGTCTTAGGCACTGTGAATTTCTTTCTGTCATGCTTCTTAGGGTTCTTCTAGCCTCTGCCCACTGACCAAAGCCTTTTTTTTTTTTGATATTTGTTACAGCAGCACCCCACTAATCAGATCTATGTCACTTTATTGTTGTTACTGTGACATATTACCAAAAACTTAAACAGCACACACTTATTATCTTCCTTTTGGAGTTGAGCAGTCCATAGGGAACTGGCCTGGGTGGTACTTCCTTCTGGAGGCCCTGAGGCAGAATCAGCTTCTCTGCCTTGCCAGTTTTCAGCCCTTCCCAGAGCTCTGCTTGGCAGCTAGCCTCCTTTCTTTTGGTTCTAGCTTTCTTGTGTTCTTTCTGTAAGGAGCCTTGTAGTACACTGGACCTCCATATAACTCAGCCCAATCCTTCCATCTCAAGATTATTGATTTGGGCTTGTCTGAAAAGTTCTCTTTACCAGATAAAGTAATAATTACAGATTTTGATAATCAGGACATGCACATCTCTGGAAGCTGTTATTCTGCCCACTGTAACTGTTGATCAGTAGCCTCAGCATTGTGCATTAAATCATCATTTGAAAGTCAGTATTAGGGAAGAGCATATATTTAGTTTAATTATGTCTTAAAATTTATACAGGAACCTGGATACGATTGGAGTTGCTGTTGATTTGGTTCTTCTCTTTCGTGAACTTCGGGTGGAACAAGACTCTTTGTTGACAGGTAATGTGCAGTATAATTAATGAATTATTACCTTGAAAGTGTTTAAAACTAATGTTGAGTGTTCACTCATGCACTGAAACCTATGTTCTGTATTTCATGAAATATTAAAAGAGTTTCTGAGAATCGAAGTTGCTATGACTTCCTTTCCTTCCTGTTGTGGGCTGACTTGTCTCTTCCTAGTTTCTTAGGCTGAGGCTTCTCTTTGTTTGTTTGGGCTGCTGTAGCAAAATACTTAGCGTAGGTAATTAATAAAAGCAGACAGTGATCAAACTAGAGGATGGGGAGTCCAGCTTCAGGGTTTCTGCATATTTATTATGTGGAAAGGGCTTGCTCTCTGGCTCAATGTGCCCTTTTGCTGTGTCAGAAAGGCAAACGGAGGCAGAGGAGCTCTTGACTTCTAAGGGGCTCTAACTGCAAGACCTAGCTTATCCCTCACAGCCCTAGTCACTTGCTACCAACCCTTCAGAGATTTGATCTCAGCATGTGGATTTCAGAAGGACACGAACAGTCAGATCGCAGCAGGATCTTCACCTCCATGTCTTTGGAGATAAGATTGTACAGGAGGTCATTCATTTACACTGAAGAAGTTTGCTGTCTTCCTGAGAAAAGGATACTAGGACACATAGGTACAGACCATGTAAGACACAGGAAGCAGATTGCAGTCTCATGTCAAGAAGGGAAGTACCAAGAGAAACCAGCACTGGCTGCACCTGAACCATGGACTTGGAGCCTCCGAAATGGTGAAAAGACTCTAGGCCATGATCCATCCAGGAGTGGTCCTTTGCTGCAGCGGCCTGAGATGACTGGTGCAGTCACTGCTTGTGATCCTTCCATATGTGACAGACACTGTTCTGGTTTGAGTATGAATACCCTCCAGGCTTGTGTGCTTGAGCACTTGGTTCCCTGCTACTGGCACTGTTTTGGGGGTTGTGAACATTTTGGACGTGGAGTCTAGCTGGCTGATACCAGCCATAGAGCAGGGCTTACAGTCCGTCTCCGGTTCTCCTTGAGTTGTCTGCTTCCTGACTGCTCAGGCAGTGTAACCGGTCATGATTTCTCCTACTCCAGCCACAGGCTGCACCATCTGTCACTCTGCTTCCCCTCCGTGATGGACTGTATCATCTCAAACTGTGAGCCAAAATAAATCCTTCCTCATCAGCTGCTTCTCCCTGGTATTTTATCATCACAGTAGGTGTGCTCCCACCAGTGACTCTGCCCGGGAGCTCACACTCCAGATACTAACTCTAGTCAGTCAATTGCCTCAAGTGACACAAAGGGAAGTTAGCACTTCTTGTTAACGCTGTTGATGATGGATTAAGAGCAGTACTCAGCTTCTTAGCTTGAAAACCTGGAAGGTTCTTAAACTATTTTGAAAGCATTTAGTTAGATATATATATATATATATGTAGCATGAATGCTTTGTGCAAAAGTTATTATCTTAACACATCATTAAATTAAATAATAGAGTTTTTATATATGACCTTCATGTCCAAGGAATTGAGACCTTATGAATAAATATAAATTATTTGATATAATCCTGACCTAAGTATTCAATAGGTTGAGGTAATTGTGAAAATAAAGAGCAGATTCAATTTACAAATCTCTCTTAACTGTTCTTCTATAACATGAGGGTTGTGTTATGTTAATGGTGCCTTACCTATCCCAGTGGTGAGTAAGAGCTAGCGGTGGGGGTCTCTTCTCACAAGCACCGACAGACAGAAACCACAGATGCAGCACAGTGAATCAGTGCTGTGTGCTGCAGGCATGCTGGCTGGTGCTTACTCTCTGCTGTGTGTGACTTCCCAGTGTTATCATTTCCCATTCATTTTACTGCTGTTTTGGGCTCTTAATATTTGATTTAGAAATCCTCTTTTAAATCCATTAATAAGTCAGTTACCTGGTGTGACAGAAAGTGCTGGTGTCTTAAAGTTAACCACATCACCTAAGATTTTATAAACAACATTTTTGCTTTAAAACTTTATGAATGGCAGTGTTTTTTTTTTTTTTTAAGAGGTTGGTAGGATGTAGAATTTAGTTATAAATATTTTAAAGATATTTAGTATTAAAGATTTCTTTGAAGCTCCGCTTTATAATATGTCCTTAGTGGTCAGAGTTGGAGGATTAAAAACCAATGATAAAGTAACAGTTTTCAGTGAGCTGCATGGACAGCTTTGAGGTCTGTGAGGTATGTCATTCAGCCGTGGTTCAGATGCAGTCCATCTTGTGATTGACAGAAAATGGCGATAGAGTATGAGCTCTCAGCAGAAGTAGGTGTTCTAATGGTGTATTCTGAGTAAGTGCAGCAGAAGCGCCAGCACATGGAGAATGCTCTGATTGTGGAGCAATTAGTGGAGAGCTAGCCTCTCCCTTCAACCTCGGATACCGGCCCACTCACCCACCCAGAAGATTTTCTCTTGACGTTATCCCGTCCTCAGCATCACACGGGCTCCCCTGCCCCGCAGCATCCTTATCATGTAGTGCTCTCCTGCTCTCCGCCATGAAACCACTTCTCTTGATTCCACACCCTCTCTCTCTTCCTTTGTGCTGTCCCTAATCGCCTGGGCAAGATTTATTTTGTTTTTGGAATACATGATAAACGATTGTTTCATCCTTTCTTCATTGAGACGGATATAACCTAAGAAAAATAGAAAGAGGAAGATGCCTAAAAATGTTTTTATAACCTAGTTATGTGGTGAAGAAATATCTTGGTTGATGTCACAATAGGTCCCTGTAAGTATGCTTTTTCTTTCTTCTTTCTTTTCCTTCCTTCCTTTCTTCTTCTTTCCTTCTCCTCCTCTTCCCTCCCTCCCTCCCTTCCTTCCTTCCTTTGTCTCTCCTTTCCCTTGCCCTTTTCCTCCATTTTCTTCCCTCCCCTCCCCTCCTCTCCCCTTTCCCCTTCCCCTCCCCTTCCCTCCCTCCTCCCCTCCCCCTGTCTGTCTGTCTGTCTGCCTGCCTGCCAGTCTGTCTGTCTGTTTTAATTTTGACAACATTGGGAATTGAACCTTGGGCTCCAGTATAGTTGGAAAGCCTCTACTGCTGAGCTCTAGTGCTACCCTTAGGCTCATTGTATAAAGGATACATTAAGACTTGGTTATAATTTAGATAGCTTCAATGCTATCGCTCTAACAAATTCATTTTTTTTTTTTCTGGTAGTGTGGGGTAAGCTTAGTGCCTTGGGCATGGTAGGCAAGTATTTTATCATTTAGTTATGTCTCTCAGCCCCGTTCACTAACATGAAACCATCCATTTTAAAGTGAACAGTTGAATGGCCTTGAGAACAGTACAATATTGCACAACCAATACATAATTAAACTATTTTCTTACTCACAATGGTATAGGGAGAGCAGTTCTTCTCCCTGCTGACCACAGGCTTATGTCATGTCTCTATGGACTTAATTTATTCTGGCTATTTATATGAATGGACTTGTAGAGCATATGGGTCTTGGATGTTTTTGAGCTTCAGCCCCATTGTAGCATGCGTCAGAATGTTACTGTTCTGGATTGAATAGTACTTCATTATTTTTATCATCATCAGTTGATAACCACAGGCTCTTTTCATCTTTGGCTATGAAGAATAACACCATTAATGTGCACATGCATTTTTCTGAGGGCCTGTGTTTAGTTCTTACCTAGGAAGAAGTATTTACCTAGGATTAGAAGAATAGTTGAGCCTGAATATCACCATGTTAAATTTAATTTTTAGAAGATTCATTCTGTCTGTATCTGTCTGCCTGCCTCTTTGTCTCCATCCCTCTGTCTCTGTTGTGTCTGTCTGTTCCCTTCCGTGTGTGTGTGTGTGTGTGTGTGTGTGTGTGTTGTACATGTACATACATGTTATGTGTAGTTGCCTATAGAGGCCAGAGGCGGACTTTGGATCACAGGTGGTTCTGAGCTGCCTGAGGTGCTTGCTGAGAGCTGAATCTGATTGCTAATCCTCTGCCGGAGCAGCATGCACTCTTGCCTGCTGAGCCCTCTTTCCAGCTGCCATGGTTTGAGGAGCCACTAGCCTGTCTCCCAGGACAGTGGAGGCATTCACACTCCCTCATGTGTGTTCTGATTCCTTCATGTCATTGCAGACACTCTCTTCTGGGGGTTATAGTCATCCAGGTAGACGTGACGGAAGTGGGTTTTAGCCACATTTCCCAAATGACTAATGGTGGTGAGCGGTTTTCTCATGTGTGTATTGGGCATTTATACATTTTTGGAGAAATGCTTGTTTGAATCCTTTGTTCAGTTTCTTTCTTTTTTTAATTTCTTGTGGTTGTGTTTTATTGTTGAGTTGGAGAAGTTACTTGAGTACTATATTGTAGACACTGGGATTATGTTAAATCTGCAGATAAGTTTGGGAAAAGTTACCATCTTGACAGTATTGGGTCTCCTAGTCCACGAAATGAGAGCATTTTCTATTTAAAAACTTTCAACTGTGTCCATTTTAAGGCGCTGACTGTATTCTGTGGCAGAATTGAAAGAGAGGCAAGGAGAGAGAGGAAAATTAGGGGTATTTCTCACCAACTTCTGGGAAAGGGCTGATAGGAAAGCTCCTGGATTTTATTTGGAATTCAACAGTGACATTTGCATTTAATACGAAACTGAGAACTTATTTTCATAGTGCCTTAGTTCAAACCTCTGAAATAGCATTGTGAAAAGTATTTTGATTTCACTATCTCTTAATACTTTCTCTGAGAACCT
Organism: Mastomys natalensis; assembly: GCA_021653895.1. Taxonomy (NCBI): domain Eukaryota; kingdom Metazoa; phylum Chordata; class Mammalia; order Rodentia; family Muridae; genus Mastomys; species Mastomys natalensis. The sequence continues at coordinate 2,017,782 of JAJTUV010000102.1, forward strand.
TATTTTAGGGAGACTGTTGTCAGGATAACTGTGCCAGTTTTTTGTTACTGCTTCTGAGGTAAGAACTGTAATTATATTGTCAAAATAATATTTAGAGTATTATTTTCAGGCAATAATTGCAGTGGTCTGACAAATATATTATGGTCATCAAATTTTATGTAAACACAAGTATGAGTTATTTTAATTGAGCTATTGATGTTGTTTTTGGCATATATTCTTTCCTAATCTGTAAAAATAATGCAGGCATTTTTTAGGGGCTTTGCACTGTTCTTAGTGTTTACATAAAGATCAGTTGATAGGCTGTTTGCTAAAGTAAACTGTTATTTCACTTGCCTGCAACCTCCTTGTCTGTGCCTAGGCCATCTGTAACTCTGCTTGCCCAGAGTCGTGTTTTGGACTTTTGTTACTTTTTTTTTTTTTAACATGAGGAACTGTTGGGCTGCTCTGTTGTCAGGCCAGAGTGTCCCTTTCACTCTTTCTACATTTAAACTTAAGTGTTAATATTCCAAGGTATTTAGTAGAACTATTAGTATCTTTTTAAATTATGGTTTATCTGGGAAACGGTTAGTACTTTTATATTACAAACATTCAATAAGCATTTAGTATGGACTAATTTTTAAGGACTCAGAGTAAACAGAAGAAAATAATAATATTTTTGAACAGGCTATGAGAAGCCCTTGAATTTTAATGTTTTTCTTTTTTCAGTATTTTTATCTATTGGTAGAAACATGAATTTTGTGTTGTTTCCTTAAATTATACTGAATTATTTAGTTTTGGGGTTTTGGCTGCTAGCACTGCTGATGCAGTGCTTTGTGGGAGCTGGGCCTGGAGAAGCTATCCCCTAGAACAGGGCAGAGGAAGGAGTCCAGTAAGTCTTAGGGACATCGCTGGCAGCAGGAGTGTCTTGAGAGCCCCCACTCCCACCTCATTTTCACAGAGCAGATATTGAAGTTTTGTTTGGAGCTAGGAGATAAAATGAAGAGCTGATACCCGCTCCAATCTGTTAATCAGTGTCCTGTTGTTAATAGTCCATAGACCCTTGAACCTTTGGCTCCTACACCGTCCCCATCTGCTGCTGCTTTCTAGCTGTAAGTTGTGCCAGCCCCGTGGATGTAGATAAGTGCAGCCTCCTGGTTTTCTCATGCTATCAAGTCTTTTTCATCCCTGCTTTCCCATTTTGGATCTTAACGATTTTTTTTTTCTTCACAAAACTTTTTTTTTTTTTGCATGTTTTTCTGTTGGCTTATCTTTCTTTTAAAAATGGTTTGTAGCCAGATGGAATGGCTCATACTTTTAATCTCAGCACTTGGGAGGCAGAGACAGAGGCAGGCAGATCTCTGTGAGTTCCAGTGCAGCCTGGTCTGCAGAGTGAGTTTCAGGACAGCCAGGGCTACACAGTGAGACAAAGAAACAAAAGAAAAACAAAGGTTTATTAGGAGCTCTTTGGATATGTTGTGAGTCTGAAGGTAGTTATGTGTTGTCTGAGAAAAAAGTGTTACTAGATTTAATGTTTATTAATATCTTAAAAACTCTCTAGTGTTTTTAAAATTTTTGATTTTGGTGCCTCATGTTCAGGTCAGTGTTTAGAATGGAATTTTCTGTCCCTGTGTGAAGAAGTACAGCAATGTCAGGTTTTCTGTGCTGACACCCAGGCACCCCGCTGCTAATTCTTATATAGACCATCGTTTATTTAATGACTTGCTGCCGATCCTTTTGTCAGTTTAGGTTCTAGTCAAGTTCTTGTTCTAGTCCACTGCTCTGTTTAGTCCTGGTGTGGTTCCACCCTGCCATACCTTCCTTTAACTGAACTAGCTGGTGGTCTGTGAGCATAGACCTCTTTGCACTTTCTGACAGTGACATAACTAATAACAGCCCTGTGTATCTCCATATACAGTTTTAGAATGGTTTTACTATGTTTCCAACAAATATGCGTGTCCACTGGGATGTGCAATGGTTGTGTGTGTGTGTACACCTACTTGGATCTAGACTGACAGTTACACTTAACCTCTGTATAGAAGCTGAGTCACATGCTCTGGATAGCCCTCTCCTTTCTTAGTTGCACTTCAGTGCCTCTGTTTTACTCTGTAGTTCCTTCCTAGATAGCGAACCCATCAGTGCCACTTGTATCTTGACACTTAGAAACACTTTCTTTTTATATTTGCTTGTATGACTCTGAATGTATGTGTGTACCACGTGGAGGATGTCCAAGCCCCTGAGTAGAGTGGTGGGTGGCTGCCAGCTGCCATGTGGGTGCCGGGAACCCTGGATCCTCTACAAGAGCAGCTTGTGTTCATAAGCGCTGAGCATCTCCAGCCCCATAGCTGTCCTGTCCTGGTCCCATGTCATCCTCCCCCTCTTACTAGAGGTTGAGACCTGAGCCCAGGGCCTTGTACATAGGCCTTGTACATAGGTCTTGTACATTGTATCACTGTTTGTATCCCTTAGCCCGATATCTTTATGCTTGATTGTTTCCTGTATGTAGAACTAAATACTGACTTTGGTGAAGCAACTTTTGTAAGCTCTTTTTAAAATTTGTAAATTTGATTATAAAAAAATAGTCAACTTACACATTTAAATATTCTATATATGTTAGCCTTTCATTGGTATATTTCACAGGGAGTTTGATTTGTTTGGTTTCTTAGCCCTTGGATCTTTTGTCTTGCTGGCAGTGATACTTTTGTACTCTTCATAAATGGTGACTGTAAATGCCTTAGACTTCTCTTTCAAAAAGAATATTTGCCACTGTGCCTGGCCATTGTTATTTCTAAAGTGCATTGCAGACTTTCTGTTTATATCTAGTTTTAGGCTAAAACAGTCCCTGAATGGAGGTCCTTGGTAGTTTTTAATCTCTGCCTTAGTTGCATGCATGGCGCTTTCACTTACATCTTGATACTTTGTTAATGATGTTGCCAAGACTTTATGTGTTTAGCTTGTGAGAAATTGGCGAACTGTATTCCAAAGTAACTGCACCATGTTCCCTTCTTGCCTGCAGGAAATAGAGTCTGTGTTCCCCAACTCCCTAGCATTTGCTGTGGTCACTTTTCCGAGCTTTCAGCCAGTGCTTTGCTGTTTTATATTCTAAGTGGCAGTTAGATTTTTATTAAATCTTACTCAGATCTTTGAGATATATTGTTATTTTTTTGTCTGCTTCTAGAATTTGTTGAGAGAAGTTATCTTAAAACTACTCAACTTATTGTCAGTAGTTCTCACTGTGGTCAATTTTTCTTTATATTTGAGAGTATATTACTAAGTGAATTCCAATGATAAGATTTATATCTTTTTGCTAAGTTAGTCTGTAACTATTATTTAACATATTTCCAATAATGTCTTTTGCATTAATGCTTATTATATCTAATTTTAAGTGGCCTATTTTTCCTTTTTTTTTAAACTGATATTTGATCTGTCTTCTTTTAGCTTTCTTTTACTTGCATTATTTCTATAGCCTTATGTCCTAGGTGTGCTTGTTTTAAACAACTTGTAGCATTTTAAAAATTCATTCCTAAGTTTATCTGTGGTTTGTTTTGTTTTGAGACAGGGTTTTATTGGACTGGTCTTGACTTGTCTTTTATTAGCATGATCCTCCTGCCTCAGCATCTGGAGGTGCCTTGATTACAGACATGTGCAGACATACCTAATTTGTAGTCATCTTTTAATTGGAGCATGTATTCTAATGATATTTCATGTAATTATATTTGCACTTGTAATCTTTTAGAAGTTAATTTTATGTAGTGTTGTTTTGATGAGGCATATTAATTTCATGCTTAGAATTTCATTGTAGAGTGAGACTCTTAGACAATCAATCAATCACTTTCTTCCTCTTCCCCCCTCCCATCTCTCCCTCTTCTCCTTCATGCCTCTCTCCCTCCACCCTCTTCTCTGTTTCTTTTGTCTCTCTTCTCATTCCCACTCCCTTGTTTTATAGCATTGGAAATGTTTCTTACTAAGATGTATTTATTTATTATGTTGAGTCTGTTAGCTTCAGTTTTTACTTTTCTATATTCCTAGCTTTTCGATGTGGCCTGCAGTTTTTAGGCAACGTTGCCTCACGGAACGAAGACTCCCAGTCCATTGTTTGGGTCCATGCCTTCCCAGAACTCTTCATGTGAGTATGATGTTAAGATTTTTTTTTTTTTACTGGCTTCTGAAAAGATCGTGGTTATAGTTCCATTTAAATGAAGTTCAAAAGCAGGAAAAACAGGACTGTAGTTTTAGACTTTCAGGTGTTAGCTGGGAGAGGGTGTGAGGAGACACCTGGGCCCTCCAGTATTCTGTACCTTGGTTTGTGTGGTTCCATAATACACATATGTGATAGTGACTGAGCTTGTGCAAAGATCTGTGGCCCTCGGGAGCACGCTGGCCTATTCTAAGAAATAAAAGTCATGGGGAAAGTAGTAGCTTAATTAAGGACCCTGAAATTTACAAAGAAAAAAACCCCCACAAACATAAGACATTAAAATATGTGCTGTAAGTTAATTCTTTAATTTTTACTGTTGTGTACATACATGGCTCAATCCTCTTCTTGGTAGATAATGGAGAATTGTAAGATTTGGATAACAGACATGCTTATCAATGTGAGGTGACTCTCACTATGAGAAGTGGGGATAGCTGTTCTCTTCATTCTGAGAAGTGTGGCAATCTGTCCGCTACTATGAGAAGAAGAGAATCCAGTTCCTTTGTCAGTGTTAAGAGCTGGCTGCTCTGCCTATTTATTAATATACGATGTGGTTTACCAGTCCGATGGCTGCTATAAGAAATCCATAACCAGTCTGGGTATTTCTACTGGATGCTGGATTGGTTCATGTTAAATATTACTTTTTTAAAACCTAGCTATTAATTTGTAAGTAGTTGAACATTTACATTAACATGTAAATTGGTGACAGAATTGGATTGGCAATAGGAAGACACTATGTAGTTGTCCTAGAGGCCAAGCTCCTAGCTTAGCCTCCCCCAGTGTGAGCAGCAGAATAGCGGCTATCCCTGTAGTGCCTTGAGTTGGGCTTGTATTGAATGGAAACTTAAGAGTATTTTGGAAAGTTGGTTGGATGGTGTTTTGTTGGGACAAACACGTGGAGTGTTTTCCTGAAGTGGACACAGGTGAAAGGCTAAGGCAGACTCGTAAAGGAACGTTTAGCTGAAGCAGACATAGGAGAAAGGATGTTCTGCTAAAGCAAACATGTGAAAAGACACGTGATAAAAGATTTTTTACTAACAAAACACATATATTGGTCCTCCTTACACTGTGTAGTTGAGCTGCATTTGTCAGGACTCCATAGAGAAAAACACATCAAAAAAGTTCTGGTGGTGTACTACAGTTTGTTGCTGCTTCCGTGGACTCGGTATGATTGGCAGAGTGATGTCAGCTGAGTGATACACGAGCTAAGACAAGATACGTGATGTTTGCAGGGTATAAATAGGACTTGATGGACAATGATGGAGACAGAGCTTGGCTTGCTTATAGAGGCAGCTGTATAATGCTAGTGGCTCTCATGTTTTCCCTGAGCTTCACTTCTCTGAGAGAGGCACAGAGGAGAACTCCTGAAGTTCCTTCTGGTCCCTCCTGCTGACTCGAGAAAAGAGAGCTTAAAACGTTTAAGAGTCATCATTAAAGATAAAGTTAAAAAAATTAAAGTTACCTTGTATTATCTCTGTTCTTACAAGTCTTCTAGTTAAGAGGAACTTACCCTGTTGGACAGGTGAGAGCCCTGCAGATTGCCAGTGATAAAGGGTATAGCAGCAGTGTGAAGCCAGTGCTACTATCTGGATACACAGCATGTGTGCTGCTGTGTAAGGGCTGTGCTGTCCTCTCTGGTTGGGTTTCTTTCCTGGGCTTGTATATAAGTTAAAGTTATTAGATGAACTCTTAGTCAGAGGCTTAATATTATTAACAAATGCCTAGGCCATAAGTTAGACTAGCTCTCCAACTAACTCTTAAATCCTGTTTATTCTAACCTGAGTTCAGCTAAGTGGCTGGTTTCCTCTCCTCTAGTTCCCAGTCTTTCTCCTCTAGTTCCCAGTCAGAAAAATTCTCTTCCCACCTGACACTCTGCCAACCAGAAGTCCTGCCTTCTAATCCTGCTTTAGCTTATTGGCCATTAGTTTGTTATTGACAGGTGATTCTTCCAAATAATGTATAGGACATTAATTCTACGTATGTGTTTATGGATATGTATCTATAGTGCGTGTGTGCATGTGTTTGTGCTATGCCAATTATGTAGAGACCAGAGACAACTTGCAGGAGTCAGCTCTCTCCTTCCACTTTTGCTGGATTCTGGAGAATGAACTCTAGTCATCAGGCTTGGCACCAAGCACCCTGACTGGCTGAGCGATCTCTGTGGCCCACATCACTCTTTTTTAAAGACAAAATCTCACTTTGTAGCTTTGGTTGCCTGGCCTAGAACTTGATATGTTGACCAGGCTAGGCCTTGTAACTTACAAGACAGTCACTTGCCTTTGTCCCGAGTGCTGCCATCAATAGTGTAAGTTACATGCCTGAGTTGTGAAGTTTACGTAGGGACAAAAACCAAGTGTTGGGGTGAGCCATGACATAACTTACAGTAAGTTCTTGTCAGTGATAGGCTTTAGGAATTGTGTTATGTCTCTTGACCCCAAGTTCTTGTGTTTCAAATCTGACCCTTATGACTATGATATAATTAGTCTTTTTACATTTTTTGACTGTTTGTTCTTTCTAACAAGGATAAACACCTTTAATGCTTTAGAAATGTGGTCATTTTTATTTTTTCTCTTTTCAAATGTTAGTTTCTTTTCAATTCTGAGTCCTAAGTCAAATGTAACTTTTTATTGTCTTTTTTGAGATTTATTCTTATTTCTAATTATATATGTTGTGTGTGTGTTGTGTGTGTGTGTGTGTGTTGTGTGTGTACATTATGTAGGAGCAATGTGAGAGAGCTCTCCCACTGAGCCAGGTGTATTAGGTCCCTCGGAGCCAGAGTTATGGGCAGTTGTGAGCCTCCAGGGGCAGCTCCTAGGAACCTTGGAATCTTTGCATGAACAGTTTATGCTTTCAGTCACTGAACTGTCTCTCCAGTCCCATTTTATTTTATCTTACTATTATATTTACTGTTTTTATAGTCAAAGATATGCTTTTTTCCCCACAGCGTTATAATCTTCATTTTATCCTAAAAATATCAATATAAACTAAATTTGCTAAGGATTATTATTATTAATGTCACAATCACATTTTACCATGTTGATATTTGGACTAAGAGTCTCATTTCTTTGTTTGGCAGGTCTTGCTTAAATCATCCAGACAAAAAGATTGTTGCCTACTGTTCCATGATTCTGTTCACATCTCTTAATCCTGAAAGAATGAAGGACCTGGAAGAGAACCTCAATATTGCAATTAACGTCATAGAAGCTTACCAAAAGCACCCGGAGTCAGAGTGGCCGTAAGTATCCTGCTAGGAATTAGATCGGTAAGGACATCCTTACAGATCATTTTCCTTATGAGGTTTAGTTATATATTGAGACAGGATTTGCTGTGTTCTCTTAGACTGACCTGGAAGTTTCGCTCCTTTGCCTCAGCCTCCCAGCGGCTGAGATTATCACCACATCTGGCTTATTCCAACTACTAACTTACTAATTTGTTTACTTCTTACATGATGCAGAGGAATGGAGTTCACATAGCCAAGTGCTCTCCCACTGAACTACAATCGTAACTCTTGCAGATTAAGTAATGAGTTGTTTGTTGAGGATGTGAGAGTACAGCTGAGTGTGACTAGTATAGGACAAAGTGGTGTGGGGGCAGATTTGGTGTGAATGAACATAGTACAAGTGTCACAGCCTATTTGGAGACCGCTGTGACCTCAGCAGGTGCTTCCTTAAAGATCAGAAGTTGGTAATGTCTTGTGGGTATTGTGTAAATGAGACACTTTTTGCTGTTCACATTATTTCTCCATGTTATCTGTCTGAGTTCTCTCTGGTTGCTTTTAGATTTCTTTCCTTTGCTTTTTAGGAGTCAGTGTCATCTCAGCATAGATTTTTTAGAGCTTGTTCCTTTTGGGATTCCCCCACCTCCTTGAGTCTGTAGGTGTGATGGTTCATTTTGGTCAGTTCGACACAGGCAGACATGTGCAAAGAGGGACTCTCAACTGAGGAATTGCCTTTTTGGGCTTGTCCTGTCTGCAGGGCATTTTCTTGATTGCTAATTGATGAAGACAAGGGCCCAATCCACTGTTGGTGGAGCTATCCCTGGGCAGATGGGCCTGGACTGTGTAAGAAATGTAGTTGAGCAAGCCAGGGGAAACTAGCCAGTAAGCATTGTTCTCCATGGAACTGTTCCAGTGCCTGCTTTGAGCTACTACATTGGCATCCTTTGTTGATGGACCTGAAAGCTGTGTAAACTCCTTCCTAGTCCACATTGGTTTTGGTCAGTGTTCTATCACAGCAGCAGAAAGCAAACAAGGATAGTGATGTTTGTCTTGCTTGAACTTGTTACGTTTTCAGAAGTATCTGATGGAATATTTTTTTAATCCTGTGTCCTTTGACCTTTCTTTTAGGACTCAGTGTCAGAAATTCACAGGTTCAGGTGGTGGCCCGTTTTTCCAGACTAGTAAAAATAATGGATACAGCAGCCACTTGTAGCTTTAGCTAGTTTGTTACTTACAGGCACAAACTGCTTTTACATTGTGAGAGAGGGATGCACAAAGGACCCTGAAATGCCTCTTAGAATCTATCTCACAGTATCCTGCCGTAGTAAAGAGTCTAGAACCATCATTCCAAGGTGTCAACATGCTCAGGTGAGCAACTGTTCAAGCTTTGGCCTGTGTGGCTGTGGGAGGATAGAGACAGGCCAGGTGCTGTGCTGGAGCGGTTTCCCTGGATTCTCTGTGTGTTTAGTAGTCAGCCTTGGTTGGTGTCCTCAGGATGTGCCACCCTGCTGTTGGAGAATTCCCCACTGGGATGTGGACTCACCAATTAGAAGAGGTTGGGAGGCCAGCAAGCCTGAGGAATCTACCCTGGTTTTTTCTTTCCAGTGCTGGGATTACAAGTTGCATCATTACGTACCTTGTTCTTATTTGTTTCTTCATTTCTTTTCCACATATCTTTTCCTGGGTGCTAGGGATTGAACTCAGTTGAACTTGGGCTGCAGGTACTTCTCTAACTGAATGATCATCTCCTCAGCCAGGTTTCCTCTACTCTTGAGGATACAAATGCTGATGTTTTATTGTTCCTCTGGTTAATTTCTTGTTTTGTTTTGTTTTCTTGTGAATATCAGCTTAATTTCTCTCTTAGTGCCAGCATTGATTTAATGCCAGTGTTATTTCTAATGTCATGGTCTTATTAACATAAATTTTGAAACCTGAAACTGAGGCACCTATGTTCCTTATCAAGATTTATATGTGTGGTAGGGAGAGGAGGCTATTTTAGATCTCTTACATTTCTATGTTAATAATGGGACCATCATTTTGGTTTTAAAAACAGAATTTTTCACAAATCTGTAGGTCTTCTTTACAGAGATTTACGTTTGTGGAGGTTAGAGGACATACTATGGATTGAATTTCTCTTACCTTTGTGTAGGTTCCTGTTGGGGTATCCTTCCACCCAGAGACTGAGCTCAGGCTGTCAGACTGTCTCAGGAGGAGCCTTTCCCAGCTGAGCTGCCTCACTGCGCCTTCTGCTCCATTTCTAGTTCTTGTCCCCTCCTGTCACAGCGTCTGCTATAGCATGGCTGCTACTTGATTTGGGTTTTGTTACTTCTAAGATGAAATGACGTTAGATTATTGACTTAGGGTCCAAGCGTTTACAACCATCAGTTCCCTTGTAAGAATTGTCTTAGCACTCTGTGAATCTTGCTGTGCTGTGCTTTCCTTTTCTTTCTTTTCAAGTTGAATCCATTGGTTATTTAGGAGTTTGATTTCCATGTATTTGTGTATTTCCCAAATCCTGTCTTGTTACTAATTTTTAATTTGTTCCCACTGTGGGTGAACACCCGTTGTATGATTCCGTTCTTTTAAAAATTATCGAGGTTGTTTATGGCTCACTATATCATCATCATGGAGAATTTTCTATATGCACTTAGATGAGTGTGTTTAGCTGGGTTTTGCTAGGTGTCCCAGCAATCCAGTTTCTTTCTTTTAAAACATGATCTTGTTATGTATTCCTAGCTGCCCTTAACTAATAATTCTTTTGCCTCAGCCTCTCAGGCGCTGAGGTTACAGGTGTGCCACGAGCCAGTCTCCTTTCAGTTCTGTCAGGTTGTGGGCCTGGTGTCAGGCTCTGTTAAGGATGTACATGTATATGTGTGTTTATGGTCATTACATCATCATGTAGTATCTGCGTTTACAGTAGTTAGGTCATCAGATAGTGTTTATATTTACAGTTATTACATTATCTCCTGACAAATTGATCTGTTTTTCACTGTAAAACTCATAAAAATGTTGCTCACATGTTTTTTTCCTTCACATTTTAGTAATCTTTTCCTATCAATCTAAGTGTCTGGATTTATGGGCAGTGTGGTCAGGACCCAGGTGGCCTTCTGGTATTGAGCCTCTTAAATGAAATATTATTACATTGGAGTTCTATCTAAGTTTAAAATTGTTTACTTCTTTGAATACCATTTGTATTTGAATTATCATATGCAAATAAACAGTGGCTGTTCCCTGAAAATCTTAGGGGGGGGGGCTGTACCTTGGAAAACTCCCTCAATATGCGCATGCAGCATCTGCAGTCATTGAGGAGGAGGCCTCAGAGTCAGCTTATCTCCTGCCAGCTTGGAGCGGAGTTCTGTTTATTTGATAGGTATTTGAGGGGTAGCTGGGGTCTTTATCTTATCAGCTTGGAATAAACAATCAGGCTTCTCATGGGCAAACACAAAATCTACTTCAGAGTGCCCCAGGAGCTGTCAGCTTCGAGCAGCTGGAGTTAAGGCAGGAGCAGGAAGGGGAGTTAGTTGTCAGCTGACAACTCCTGAAGCTCACCTGCTGCATTTGGCAGAGAACTGTCCAGGGGCCTCCAAAAACTGTTTCACTCTTAAGTCTGAACTGATTCTGAGAGTCAGAGAAGATACACTTTCTGCCCCTTCCCCTTGCTTAGACGGGCAGACGACTGATAAAGAGCACAGCTTCATGAGGATTTATTTCTTCTCATGTTTTCTCTATTCTTAGAAAGGGAAAGGTGTAGGACTATAATAATAACTCTAGATCTTTCTGTTGGGATATATTGGAGTAACATCAAAGTGTGGGTGAGAAAGTTTTGGCATTGCATTTGGCTCGAGTAGTTGGATAATGTCTTTTTCTATATTTGGGGTTTTTGTATGATTTTGTTTTTAATTTTTTATAAATTTTCCATAGTATAAAAATCTTGCAGATAAAAAAAGCCATCACACACCAAAATTAACCAGACCCCAAAATCTGTACCTCTCAGTGTCTCAGTGAACGGTTTACATTTAGAATGGCCATCTGAAGCTGCGGAGCTTCACACTGGATTTTGTGTGTTCACCTCTAGATATACTTTTATCTGCTTACTCCCCCAATCCAAAATATCCAGGACAGAATCAGATAGTTCTAACACTTAGCATTTTATATCCTCTCATAGCTCAGTCTGTCACCTACATTCACCCTTCTTCATTTCCTAATGCCTGTCCTTTCTTGTTGTCTTGTCTATGTATTATTCTGTACCCACGTGTACATTTGTCTGCATACATATTATTGGCTAGATTCTGCATCTGAGAGAGAATGTGGTTTTTTTTCTTCCTGAGATTGTGTGACCTCAAGTAAGAAAATATTCTAAGTCCATCCATTTTCCTGCAATTTTTATTACATTTTTCTTTAGAGTTAAATAGTATTTGTGTGTGTGTGTGTGTGTGTGTGTGTGTGTGTGTGTGTGTATTTAAACATCCACTATCCATTTATCAGTGGACAATTAGGTTGATTCCAAATTCTTTAGAGTCAATAAAACATCAATAAACACGAGGGTGCAAATATCTTTCCGGCAGGGCATGGAGATTGCTGGCTTTATGCCTACGAGTAAAATAGCTGGGTCTTATGGTAGCCATGGCTCTTTCTCTGCTGTTTGGGGAGTAATTTTGGAAGTAAAAGTTGTACTCTAGTTGCTGGTACAGCATTTGCAATATTGTGTTTTTTTTGGGTAGGGGATATCACGAAGAATAGTCTTGCTGTGTTGTCTAGGCTGGCCTTGAACTTAGTAGTCTCTCTGCATAAGCCTCCCTTGTGCTTTCGTCATGGGCATATACTACCAGATGTGATTGAATATTGTGTTTTTTTACAAATGTTCTCATGAGAAAAGTTTTGATTTCCACATAGCTAAGTTATGTATGAATGGGCTTTAGGATTCCAGTTTTGCTTCTGAACCTAGCTTGGAATGAATTCCTCTTACTTTGAATACCTTTTACTCTGAATTCCTCTTTGATAACCTGGCTTAATTAATGTGAATACTATTAACATTATTATTCATTATTCTTAGAAATATTTAAATCCAAGTAGTGATTGACAGCTTTAAAGATGTATAGTTGTTTTTCAGAGGTGGTGGTGTTGGGGCGCCAGGCTTTGTGTAGGCAGTAGGTGCTGAGCTACATCTCCAGTGCTAGATTTTATGTTTAGATAGAGGACAGTGTGGTGGTCATTGATGTGTGTCATTTGATTATCACACTCAGTGACATTTTATTTGCCAATGAGAGAGTAAATAAATGGTGTGTTAGTGTATGTACTACTTCATAGTTAACTCCTATTACTATAACAGTATTAATTAAAAATCATATTTCTTAGTCCTTAAATTTTAGTGCTACCTTTTGTTAGACACAGTTGAGAACTGTTAATGGTGTTTAGTCTTTCTAGATGCCACAGAGGTACTTTGAAGAAGTGTGCTGATAATCTTTGCCTCGGGCTTCCACAGTCCTCTCTCTAGTCCAGATGAGCACCGTGCTTGACAGTGTGGATGTTTTCTTGGTAACTTGAGTACTCTTAAAGAGTGGAAAATCAAGCCAGGATTCATCACGGCATTGTTGGCATAGCTTTAACAGTATGACATGTCCATTTTTCTGCCTCGTCTTACAGCAGTAAGCTTTGGACTAAAACTGTGTTATGTTTTCTGTCTAGATCTGACTCTCACTAGATGTCATGTCCCTGTTCACAGCGAAAAGCCCTGTTAAAGCTGAAGTAGACTTGCTTTTCTAATAACCCACTGAGTTATTTTCATAAAAATTTCACATGGAAAATTGGAGAAAAGAATATTTCAAAGCTTCTTCCCCCTTGATACTGCTAAGAAAATAAGTTACAAATCTCTTAAAACATAAAAGGCCCCAGTAAACATGGGCTTGGAGAGATGGCTCAGGGGTTAAGAACACTTGCTGCTCTTACAGAGGATCTCTGGGTTCAATTCCCTGCACCCACATGGTGGCTCATTGCAGTCTGTAACTCTAGTTCCAGAGGATCCATCACCCTCTTCTGGCTTCTGTGGTTAGGCATACATGTGGTGCACATGCATACTACATACATATGTACATACACACAGGCAAAACAACTATATACATAAAAATAAATATTTTAAAAATATAGTAAAAAAAAAGTTGAATTAAGTGAAAGGCTTTTCTTTTGTATGAGGTAAGTTTATAAAGTAGGTAAGGATGTGTATATTTTATTATTTGTAGTAATCAAATTTCCCTTCCTTTTCCTTGTAGGTTCTTGATTATTACAGACCACTTTCTGAAAAGCCCGGAATTGGTGGAAGCTATGTATGGCAAACTCAGCAATCAGGAAAGGTAACCACCTGCCCCCAAAGCAATGTGATTTGTTTTGTTTTGGTTTTGTTTGTTTCTTTTTTGTTTTTTTCAAGACAGGGTTTCTCTTGTAGCCCTGGCTATCCTGGAACTCACTCTGTAGACCAGGCTGGCCTCGAACTCAGAAATCCGCCTGCCTCTGCCTCCCAAGTGCTGGGATTAAAGGCGTGCGCCACCACTGCCCGGCAGCAGTATGGTTTTGACTCTTTAGCATTCTATATACTGTCTAGTAGCCCGAACTGAACTCTGTGTGGTTTCACATTGGCATAGACTCTAAGTACATGTGTCTATGCAGCAGTGATGTATATGGGGTCTATATAGAATTTATACAGAATTCAGTCTGATGCTATTATTTAGTAAAAGCATGTTAAAGAAATAAAAATAAAACTTTTAAGAACAAAATGTTGCAGTTCCTCAGTTTTATAACAACAGTTTGAAGCTCACGTCGTAGTTGTCTATTGATGTACTTATTTGTGCCTATCACTAGTTTGATTATTTAAAATATTTATTGCTAGGTTTATGGTTTTCTGGTAGATAGTACATACAAAGTAGTGTGCTTTATTATAGTGGAAGAACATTTACAAAGCCTAGTCATACTCTAGCTAGTAGGCAGTAGAGCGGAACCCAAGTGGCATGCCTACCCCTGGGAGTGTTGAGGCCACTGTGCTGACTGACTTCAGCTTCTACATGGAGGGTTACTGTGCTTACTGCTGTGTGTCCGTGCTGATGTGGAGAGGTCTGTGCTGCAGAGGAGGGGTGCTGGGGGTCTTGGGTGAAGTGGAAGCGTGGTACCCTTTGTCTCTTGAGGAAAGGTGGATGTGTTCTTTGTTAAGAAGTTTCCTGTCGCGTCCGCCTTGGCCAGCAAGTAAGACGCGACACGGTCGGATCCTTCTCAGTCAGCTTTATTCCAGGAACGACTCTTGACTTAGGGACGGGACGTAGGATGGGGACGTATGGCCGGGAACCTGGACCAGGAAGGGGATGGGCTGGGCTCCCAAGCAGCAGAAATGAGCTGCTTATATAACTGCCCAAGGCGGGCTGGGTGATGTGTTCTCTCAGGATAGGTTCAGCTGCCAATACCTCATTAGCATAAGCCCGCTCGGGAGGGGCACGAGGCCGAAGCATGCTCAAAGGACTTGTTTACCAGTTTAGCTGAGCTGGCCACTCTGGAAGCCAGCTGCTTACATTGTCAGGTGCTAGTCATACGACTTTGCAACTGTAAACACGGCTGCCTACAGTTTCCTTTGGCAGGTCATAAGGACTGAGCCAAGAGTTTTCCTCTGTAGGTTTATGTGACAAGTGCATTTTCCTCCTGTGCATGGGAGACTCCTTGGGAGAAGCAAGTAGACAATGTGTTACTCAGAATGTTCCCACATTCTTTGAGTCAGATGTAGAACTATACTTGGGAGCACCGGACATAGGAGAATCCTTTGGGGTGTCAGACTGTGTCTAGCCCTGCTGCATTAGAGTATCTGATTAGTTCAGATACTCTAATTAGGGCTGTCTACATTGTAAAATACATTTGCAGATCAATTAATAAAACAGTGCTGTCCTGAGCATCTGCTGGTGGCTCCTGGGGCATGATGGTGAACAGCAAGCACACTGTCTGCCCCTTGTGCTGTGGGCAGTAACTGCACTATAGGTGTTAGGGTTCTTTTTCCTTTACTTAGGGGCTGGAATCTATTAGGAACAGATTATTTTGTGAGAGAAGTTTGAATATGCATGTAACCAGTTTGTTTGGAATGATTCAGTAATAATGAGAGCTTATACACTGTCTGCTCCCCATTCCTGCTGAGCGGGTGTAATTGTTGGGAAGTTAAAAGGTGGTGTGTACATTGCTCAGGTTATAATGTATGTATAGCACAGGAACAAAGGGCAACTGGTGTTTGAGTGGCTCACTCATTTAAGCTTTCTAGAGCTCTGTCTCATCCACGCAAAGGGAAAGTAATAGTGGTCACTTGATGGAATTATTATAGTAGATACCCAAATAGATGATATATTAAGGTCTCAGAACTTGCGTAGTTAGCAGTCAGTAAATATAAAGGGAATGTCCCTTCCCCGAGTCTCTTGCTGTGTTGCCAAAGCTGGTCCCAGGCTGTCATGGCTTCCCAAAAACTGTTTTAGGGGTTTGAGACTGTAGTCTAGCTTCTGGGCCAGTGTGAGGTACTTCTCCACGGTTGGGAGCAAAGTGGCTTACTTCCTGGTAGGCTGGAGGAAGGGATGGGGGACCATGTATAGCCTTCAAAGGCATGCCTTTACTGATCTCCTTCCTCCAGCTAGGCCACCTCCTAACATTATCCCATCTCCTAAAATAGTCCCTAGTTACTAGCTAGGGACCAGGACTGTGTGGTGGAATGGTGTTTGTACAAGTGTCTGAGGGCATGCATGTGTGTGCATGTGGAGATTAGGGGATAATATTGTCTTCCTCAGTTACTTTCCAGCTTCTTTCAGTTCATTCAGTCATTCATTTATTTATGTATAGAGAGGTTCTTTCACTGAACCTGAAATTCATAGCTTTGGCTCTGCTGTCTGGCCAAACTGCTCCCAAGATCTGCTTGTCTTTGCCTTCAACACTGGGGTTACAGACATGTAAGGTCATCCTGGGTTTACCTATGTGCTAGAAATTAAGACTCAGCTCCTCTTGTTCTCATAGTAAATGCTCCCCAGTCTTGGTGCTAAGGTGTCACTGTGTGAACTGTGTGAATTGATAGTATTCACACAAACGTCACCACTGTCCTCAGGTCCTCAAAGTCACTGTGACTTGGCATTGTGGTGTTTTCAAGGTTAGGAATCTGAGTGTTTGGGGTAATGCTTCCTGAGGTTACAGGGGTAGCTCTTACTCAGCCAGCTGATTCTGCTCTCTGCCATCTGTCCATCTGTCCATCTATAGGTACAGATGAGTATGGGTCCCTGTTCTGGAGGGCATCCCACAAAGATCTCCGGCCTGACAGGGTGTGGGGGTCCAGGCCAAGGGAATAGAGTGCGAGCAAGGAGGGGGAGTCGCCTGAGCTGCTCCCAGGTGCTGCATCTGTCCCTCTGCACTGAGCCTGTCTGGGCTGTGCTGGTGAGACTAGCTAGCAAGGAAGGGAGGGTTCTGAAGGTGCTTCTGGAGAGCAGATCTCTTCCCAAGTATTACAGCTCTTGCAACAGAAACTCTCAGACAATGGGATGGTTTTCGCACACACCTTTACTTTTCCCAAATAGGGCTCTTTTATACAGTTTTGGGGTGGGTTAGGGTCTGGCAGCAGATAATACCTATTGGCTTGGTCTGAGAGCTTGGAGATACCTCATCTACATGTGAGAGCCTGAGGCACTGTTCCTCGTGACTGATGGTCATAGACCTCTCTGTGGGAGGGGCTGTGGAGGGCTGAAGCTAAATGAAAGAAACCAGGGCCCAGGAGCAGAGCTGAACACCTACCATCAGATTAGGGTCCGGGGTTCGAGGCCTGTGCTCAACCAGGCACTCAACTGCCTCTCACAGCCTACCACCCCACAGATAAGATTTGTCAGCACCACTCATTGCCTCAATGTGATGAGCTTGTTGGTTCTGGGTTAGTACAACTTACGCCTTTGAGGCATGTAGTATTGAACAAATTACATTCACATCTAAATTGAAAATTTGCTGGAAAAAATTGAATTTGAATTACAGATACTTCCTTTCTCTTACACTTGCTCTTGGGCCTCACCAAAACCTTTTCAGGATTCCATATATGTGACTTTAGCAACTGTAGCCTCTTTCTCTTTAAATATAACTATAAAACGGGTTTTTTGTCGTTGTTGTTTTATTTTTTTTTCTATAGAAAATTTCCCTAAGTCTTTTACAAGTTCATTGCTTAAAAAAAAACAAGTCAAAGTTTTGAGAGAGTATACATCCATTTGGTCACAAGTGAATTAGAAACAGAATGGACATGTCAGCTCCTCTCTTAGAATCATGGGCTCTTGTCTCGTAAATGAGGCCTGAGTGCCCGTTTGTGGGTTAGGGGAGGGAAACAAGTCTTTGAATATGATGTGTAATGATTCTGCTAACCCTTAAGCTAGGTCTAGTGGCTTTCCATCCTTGTGCCTGAGTAAATAACGTAATAAAGAGCGTTTGTAAACCGCGTGCTGTTTTCAAGGAGGCAGTCCCATGCCACATCACATTTTTCTTCATAGTGAACCTGGTGTGCCAGTCATCCCATAAGATTGTAATGGAGTCTAAGAATGCTCCTGATGTCATAGCTGTGGGATGGTCGTAGCCACTGTATGTCATACAGTGCCTTATGTGATTGTGCTGATGCTAATGAAAACCTAGTTACCCCAGTTGTCAAAAATACAGCAGCACGCACACTATGTACGCTGCCCAGCACCTGAGATCAGGAATAGTTTGTGTTTAGCATACAGTTGATTGCTTTACAATAGTAAAGTAAGTCAATAGGCTGGGTTAAGCTGGCCACAACTCATCCATACCATTTCCTTTTTCTTTATTATTATTATGTGTGTGTGCGCACACATTACACACATGTGTGTATGCTTGTACGTGGGGGTGTGGGTACCTGTTGGATTACAGATGTTTTTAGATTGACATCTTTAATGTACAACTAATTATATTGCTTGTCCTGTGGAGGTTTGTGAGGATTAAATGAGATAATGTGTAGTACATGGATCAGTGATAGTGAATAGGTAATAGCTCACTTCAGTTTGCTACTGTTATATTGTGAATGTATTCTTAAAACTTAAATTGGCAACCTTTATGAAATATTGAATTATTTTAATGTTAAAAGTGATGGATATAAAAACTATAGGAAAGCTTTTGCTGCTATTAAGTCACATAGAAGAAACTTAAACATTCTTTTAAAACTGGCAACTGACAGCTTTATTAATAAAAGCTTTTCCTAGTTAGATATTAAAATAAAGTTTAAAAAGAGTGAAAGCAACTCTTAAACTGTCCTCCTGAAGTCATCCTCAGCATTGCACAGGAGACGTGTCATGTGCTCATGTGGGATTCCTTTGTGTTTCAGGGTCACACTGTTAGACATTATGATAGCCAAGATAGTGGGTGACGAGCAGCTGACCAAGGATGACATCTCTATTTTTTTGCGCCATGCCGAGTTGATTGCAAACTCATTTGTGGATCAGTGTAGGAACGTGATGAAGTTGACCTCAGAACCTCACACCGAGGATAAGGTAAGGAGACATATATCGGCCTGGAGGGGAAGAGCAGACGGGATTTCTAGTTTTATCAAGACAGCTATGAGGTTGGTTGGTTGGTTGGTTGGTTGGTTTGTTTGTTTGTTTCTTTCTTTCTTTCTTTTCTTTCTTTCTTTAAAAAGATTTATTTATTTTTATTTACACTGCAACTGTCTTCAGACACACCAGAAGAGGGCATTGGATTCTATTACAGATGGTTGTGAGCCACCATGTGGTTGCTGGGAATTGAACTCAGGACCTCTGGAAGAGCAGTCAGTGTTCTTAACCCTGAACCATCTCTCCAGCCCGAGGTTTCTTTCTTAAAAGGCTTTAAAGATTTGTCTTTATTTATGTGTATTTTTTGCCTTTGGAGGCCAAAAGAAGGTGTCAGATCCCCTGGAGCTAGCATTACAGGTGATGTAGGGCACCTTCTGAGTGCTAGAACTGAATTTGGGTTCTCTGGGAAAACTTGTCATTGGTGACCCATCTCTCTAGCCCCTGTTGAAAGGTTTTAAGTGTACTGTCTGAGGGATGGGCGGCTTTGTTAGAGAACTTAGAATTATAGATAAGGAGAAACCCTGCCCACGTTAACAGTTTGTAGAGTAATTCTGTTGATACTTTTCAGTTAGGCATAGGTACACAGGCATGTGTTAAAGACACATAACATCTATGGATTTCCTGCCATTTACCTAGCAGTTCCATAGGCATTTAACACACATTCTGAATGAATGCATGGATGGGGTCACCCCTGCAATTTAGACGTGTAAATTATTTCTGCTTCTGCTCATTGCCCTCAGTGCTGTAGGCAGGTTACAGAGTCACATTGTTGTAAGTGCCCATACTCTCCTGCTGCTCTTGCAGAGGGCCTGAGCTAGCTTCTCAGTGCCCGCCTGGCAGTTGACAACCATCTATAGTCTGCTTTTAGGAAATGTAACATCTTCTTCGACTCTGAAGGCATACACCAGGCAGGTGAAATCTCATACATATAAAACAAAAATAAATCTTTTAAAATAAAATAAATATTATAAAACAAACAAATAACTTCTCAATACAGGTTTCTGAGCTGTTTTTTAAAAGTTTATTTTTCCTACCTAGGTAGGCGCTTTCTTTACCACCCTCCCCCCACCCCAGTTAACCTCATCACTGTCTCCTTTCTTGACTTCTTCTCTACTAAAGGCTACTGAAACTAGTTGGCAGTAATTCTATCCTACCTTTTCACTGGAAAACCTCTGCTTGTACCTATTTCTTTGGACTTTCCTTTGAGTTAATGTCAGAATTGTTCTCTCTTGGAAACTGCTCAGTAGCCGAATAAAAGCAGCTCTGGAACCAATGAAAGACAATCCTGAAGCAGCATGTGAGCGGGTGGATAAGCTACGCTAGGCTGCCATTTCTGTGAGATTTAGTAGTAGGTTAGACTCATGGATAATGACAGAGAACAGGTCACATGTTTGCTGGGGCTTAAGTCAGGGGTGAGCGTAATTCCACAAGGACACAAGGAAACTTTTTGAAATGTTAGTCATAGCTGCATAGTTTGATAGCCTCTGTTTTGTATACGTAAAGGTATGTATTGCATATAAACCATACCTCAGTGAAGCAGATTTTAAATACATGTTAGTGGTTGATGCTGGAGTGCTGTTGGCAGTGGTTTGGTGGGTGAGCTCGGACTCCAGAGTGGACGCTCCCTCAGCATGGAAAGGTATGCAGCGAAGCAGAAAAGAGATCATGGTGTGCCCTGAGCAGTGACGTGCAAGCCTGGGAATTTCTTCATTTCTGGCGTGATTGAAGTCATGTTTGTGATACTTTGTCACAGTGAGAGTGCACTGCCTTCTTTGTGGTTGAATTCCAGGCCACTTGGTTGTTGTCTTTGTTGCCTTCAGGTAGACAAGACTGTAAAAGAAAGGAGGACATCTCAGCACTGACTTACCTTTCTGGGGACAGTTGCCTTTGTTCCCAGCAGGGGGAGCAGTGAGGTGTGACTTAAAAAAAATGTTTTAATACTTAATTTTCTAGGAAACATAAAAAAAACAACCCTTCAATATTTGTTAAATCACATCTGACTTTAAATTGTTCACAAGACTTGTGTTTAGAATAATTTTAGTATTATAGTGAGATATACCTGCTCGTTCTCTCTGTCTCTCTCTCTAGTATGTGTGTGTGTGTGCAGGAGCATGTTCGTGCATGTGCGAGTGTGTATGTGTGCGTCTGTGATGTACATGTTCGTGGGTATATATGAAGAAGCAAGGGCGGATGTCAGGTGTGTCTTCCTTTATTACTTTCCATCTTACTGTCTTGAACTGGTAGCTTGCCTTTTGGCTAGGCTGACGGGTTCTCTGGGTCCCCCGTCTCTTGTAGGCACATGTAGGGTTTTTACGTGGGACCAAGGATTCAAACTCAGGTCATCGAGCTTGCATATGCTCTCACTCGCTGATCCATCTCCTCAGCCTCTAATTTTTTATGTAGAAATTTTATATTTTCCTTGAAATAGTAGTTTCTGTAAGGGAGGAGAAACACTAATTTGCATATACTAGACTTTGAGATAGAAGTGGGGATAAAGAGTTACAATAGGCTTGAAGGAGACCTTTGAGCCAATATTCCAGTATACCATGTTCTCAAGTCCTATGCTGGAGCTGGTTGTTAATGTTAACTGCTGAGAGGCTGCTGTTTGTTCCAGGTGTTTATAGCCTGGCTGATGGTTGTCAAGGTCATCATGGAAGTTAGTGAGTGCTCATTAGGGCTCTGCCTTTATCTCCGCCAGTCACTGGGCTGCATGCCATCAGTGATTTCTTAGGACAAGACAGTTAATACAATTAATAAAGTTTTCAGAAGACTATGACTAAAAATAGCTTTGTTTATCGAGTTCTTTTGCCTGTGTAGTTTGAAAACACTGAGGCTTTCTTCATATGCTTCTTTGCAGAAGTAGTTGAGTGTTAAGTGTCCATGCTGGTCCTTTGCTGTACTTTATATACCCATCTCCGGGTTTGATACAAATTTAGTCTGTTTTGGCATAGGTTAAGGTTGAGTTTACTGAATCTTAGTTACTCGTCCTGAGCCTCGCCTTTCCTTTGCAAGGTTTATATTTCCTGATTCCTATGCACTTTCAGAATTGTTGTTAGTTGGAGGGGATTGTAGTCATTTGGTTCTTGCAGCCCCGTATTAAGCAACTTTTCGCTGTAGCAATTAGTATGAGCCCGTGGACCTAGTAAGAATGGCATCTCTGATTGCAGGACTGATAAGGATCGTGTTTGTGCTCTTTGCTCATATTTCACTTTTCTGTAAACAGTTCTTTAGCTGATGTCAGTGAAACAAAGTTAAGAAGTTTCTGGTTCGCCCAGCTCCTACCTCTGTTCTGCAGAGCCATTTGTGTGTCAATTTGTATTGTTGTACGAAGGCTTCCTTGTGTATTTGTACCATAAGTTGCTTCATCTCCTTTTCACAGTGGTGTATGCACTGTTCTCTAGTGTGGCTTTTCCACACTTGTGGCTGTTCCTCCTTCCATTTGAATACAGGTAGATTTACTGGGTGTGATTTTTTTTGTTTTGTTTGTTTTGAATTAGCCTTTACAAAGTTTGTAACCATTTACTTAGTAATTTATTTATTTGGCGCTGTAAGGTGTGGCATGTGTATGTGCCTGCAGGAGTGTGGAGGTCACAGGACAACTTGGGAGAATCAGTTCCATCCTTCCACCCTTTGGATACCAGGGATTGAGCTTAGGCTGTGTGACCTGGGAGAAAGGACCTAGGCCTGCCAAGCGCTCTCAGCGGCTCGCTGAGTGCTCTTCAAAAGTTGAATGGGGTTTCACTATTTACACATGGTTATTTTTCCTCCTAGACTCCCTGTTACTGACAGAAAGTCAGTTTAATCCCACCTAACATATGCCCCATTTAAGTCACTAAGTTTCTTATATTAATTAAGCCAACATTATTTTTGGCATATCACTTAAAATTACTTTTTTGGCTTGGTGGTGGTGGTGCACACCTTTAATCCAGCACTTCAGACAGGTAGATCTCTGAGTTTGAGGCCAGCCTGACCTACAGAGTGAGTTCTAGGTCACCCAAGACGACACAGAGAAACCATGTCTCAAACAAAACAAAATTCTCTTAAGGGCTGGAGAGTTGGCTCAGCAGTGATAGCCTGTATTATTCTTTCAGAGGACCTAAGTTTAGTTCCCTGCTCACAACAGTCTCTAACTAAGTGCTTCTGGCCTCTGTGGGCATCTGCACACACATACACACATACTTATATATAATTAAAGATTTTAAAACTTATTCTATTGAAACTTAGACTAAAGATAGGATAAGATAGATAAGACTAAGTATAGATAAGAAATGCTTGCCATATAAGCTTTGGGACCTGAATTTGATCCCCAGAACTCAATGTGAAAAAGCCAGGTGTGGTGGTGTGCTCTTGTAATCCCAGTACTGAGGAGGCAGAAACAGGCAAAGCCCTGAGGTTCATGGCCCCTGAAGGCTACAGGAATCAGTCAGTTCCAGACTGCTGAAAAAGAAACATCTTCTGGCCTCCCTGGGAACCCACTCTTATGTGCACAGACCTACATTCAAGCAGTGCATATAATTAAAAATGAAATACATCTTTTAAAAAAATTGCGAAGTGTTGTAACAATCTTCTAGAGGATTGGTGTACCATTCAAAATACTGCTAAACTAATTTTAATGTACGTACTTTTTACCTAACAGTTGGATTTCTAAGAATTTACCAACCCACATCTCCTTGTTCAAAACTATAGATATTTGTCCAAGAGTGTTCAAAATAATAATATTACTTGTAAAGGGTTTTAATAAATTTTATGTTTACAGAAAACATATTAAACAAACAAACAGTATGCTGTGCTATGCTGACTCAGCCCGCTGTTCCTGCAGTAGACGTGTCTAGAAGAGAGTCTGGACTATGCCCACTTAACAGAAGAGACTGTTGAAGCCCTGCTGAGCTAATGGGCTTACCCATGAGACTGACTTCAGACTTAGAATCTTTGCTTTTTATAGTCTTCTTATCTCTTTATCAACGAGTAACAGCTTTGAAATAAAGACTCAAGGCATTAAAATTTGTTGTTTCTTGATATTATTTGAGATTTGTAGAAAGCTGTATTAAAGACTTATCTTAAATTTTTTAAAGAATAAAAAGAATGGTATTAATCAAAAAATTTATCTTTGTCGAAGAGTTTTATCTTCATGACCTAAATTTATAGGTGCTACTATGTTTTGTCAAATAATGTATACTTAAAAAAGTATGCTTTGAAATCTGTGAAAATTACGTCTTTGAAAAATATTTTGGAATATTGGGATGCCATATAGTTGGTGCATGGTGGTTTCCTGGCCATGCTTTCTGTTTCATAGAAACTTATTAGTAGCTATGAGCTAGCATTTTCAAATAATTTTATGTTTTCCATCCTACTGACACATTGCATACAGTCTTAGATTCACCGAGGAAATAATGTAAGTTCTTGAAGTTAGAGGGTTTTTGGTTTGTTTGTTTGTTTTAGATCACAGGACTTTACAAGATTTTTGTGGACAAGAAGTTAATGTGTTTGGTGGGAATGTTTCCATCTTTAAAGTAGAACTTTCATACTGAGAATGCTTTCAAAAGAGAGTGTTTGCATAAGTGTTATGTGTAGCATGTAATTTTTAACATTTTCTCCCACTGTTGGGAGGTTTTTTGCTTCAACAAGAGCTTTGCTGTGTCTTTGCTCCAAGAAGACACATAGTGACATACGACCCTGCCCTCTTGATGGGGCCAATAGTGATCCTTCAAGAACATTCCAGCAGTTCTGTTTCTCTCTGCAGATAGATGTGTCACATAGCACTTATAGAGCATTTGATTCTCTCACTGTCATTTATAACAGTCAAAGTTGAAATTCTGGTTCCTAACAAGAAGTTTTTCTTGTCGTTTTAGGAAGCACTGGTTACAATTCGGCTCCTGGACGTCTTGTGTGAAATGACAGCCAACACTGAGCTTCTCGGCTACCTGCAGGTTTTTCCTGGTCTGATGGAACGCGTGATTGGTGAGTGAACTGGCACACACAGTTAAGAAATCTTCGACATACTCTGTGGTATAAGTTCAAACACAAGCCCTTATCTTTGGTGTTTACACTTGAGATTCTTTGAACTTTTTTCTTGGATGGAATTATGGTATAATGATCACAGCTCAGGTTGCTCAAGCTGAGGCCACATTGTTCCTTCCCTGCTGTGGAGCTGGGGTCCTGCTTTGTAGTGTGATGTCTAAGCAGGCCTTTCTGCAAATACCTACGGCGTTACCTCAGAGGAATGTTTATGATAAAACTGAGGATGGGGATTTGCAAATGATAAGGGTGATTTTTGTAAGTTTTATTTTACCATAAGTTTTATTTATAAAATCTGGTAATAGATTTTCTCTAGTTATACTTTTGAGAGCAAAGAAGAGTATTTCACTCACATTATAGATTTACTCTTGAAACAAGAAGTCTTTTATCATTAGGAAACCATTATTTGAAGCATTACTGACTTTCCTCAAAAGCTGTTTGCAAATTTAGTTCAATACAACCTTGGTTCATGTGGATACCCAGCCCTAGGTTTTGCTTGTCAATGTCCAGTGCTTTCCTTAAAAAAAAAAATCAGGTACCTTTTAATGGATGTCAATATATAAGAAAAATGTCTTTATATCCACAAATGTAGTTGAGCTATCAGTGATCTGTAGAAGGCACTTAAGACAGGGTTTCTTTGTGCAGCCCTGACTGCCCTGAAACTTACTCAGTAGACCAGGCTGGCCTTGAACTCACAGAGATCCACCTGCCTCTGCCTCCCGAATGCTGGGATTAAAGGTATTTGCCGTCACATTCAACGGAGTTCTATTTAGAATGCAGTACTTTTAATGATAATCAGATTAAGTTACCAAACAGGCACTCACTCTGAAGCTAGTACAAATGTGGATTGCCATCCGTCTCTGCCCAGTGAGCTTCTCTGCGTCCGATTGCTTCATGTAAAATTATGAAAGTGATGTCTGCATTTAATGGGCTTATTCAGGGGGTTAAATAAAATAATATGGAAAATGTATAAGTCCTGCTTCTATAGGCTGGCAGACTGTCTGTTTCTATAGGCTGCCTGGGGTATTCATAGTATATAGCAATATTATTTCTTGTGATTGTAGCTAATGTCAGTTCATGGCCGAGTCTGATTATTTAGCATTGAGAAAGCTATGTCATTACTGAAACTTCTTGTGATTTACACTTACTTGACTAAGTTATCACATTAGATTTTGCATAAATCAATTGAAAATCATTTTGTAAGAAAAAATAGTTGCGAAATTTTAGTTGTTTCCTTTGTGGATTAATAGAAAGGCCAAGTGAGGCTAATTGTTATGATCTGCCTCCTTCAACTGGGACTTTAAAAAATGAATGTGAAAGCAAAGTGGCTGTCTGGTTATTGTTCCTGCTGCTGTATTTCTGGCAGGGTGAGGATGAACTGATACATGCCAGGCAAGGGCTCTCCTTTGTCCCCACACGAATCATCATTCAAGAGGGTTGGCACATACTTTATTTTAATCCATTAGGTTTGTTTATAGAGAACTTAGATACTGTGCTAATTTCTTAATGGAAAATGAACTGTATTCATTTGCTCTAGATGTTTTACGAGTGATTCATGAAGCTGGAAAAGATAGCACGAACATCTTCAGTCCCTCTGACTCTCTAAAAGCAGAGGGTGACATCGAACACATGACTGAAGGGTTTAAGTCTCATCTCATTCGTCTAATTGGAAACCTGTGCTACAAGAATAAAGAAAACCAAGACAAAGTAAGATTATTTCTTGGTGTGCCACATATAACTGTTTAAAATATGCCATTTAGAATTTAGAATATCTTCTCTCTGGGCAGGGGGCCATGTAAAGTCCTTATGTGAATTCTTAGAAAACGGATTGAAAAGAATGTCTATAGGTTAATATGTAACATAAGGGCTGGAGAAATGGCTCAGTGGTTAAGAGCACTGACTGTTCTTTCAGAGGTCCTGAGTTCAATTCTCAGCAACCACATGGTGGCTCACAACCATCTGTAATGGGATCTGATGCCCTCTTCTGGTGTGTCTGAAGAGAGCAATGGTGTACTCATATACATAAAATAAATAAATAAATCTTTAAAAAAGTAACAAATAGAATATTAAATAGTTTTCTACAATAAGTGCAGCATGTCATACTTGAAATTTTTTTTACCTCTTATTTTAGTGCTGTATGTGCATGTGTTATGTGTGTGAGTGTAAGACAGTATAGACACATGTTTGCCAGTATACCCATGTGAAGTTGTTCTTTCCACATCCATCTGGAAGTCAAGCTTCGGTTGAGAGGCTGTGCTCCAAGTGCTTTTATCTGCTGAGCTACGTGGCCAGCCCCGGGTGTCACATTCTTTTGCTTTCAGGTCTGGATTTTAATGGTTTTTGCATTGTTTTTCTCCTGAATGTATTTTGGGTGTTTTCCTTTCTTGTAAATTTATAATGTTTGTCTAAAGTCTGTTTATTTAAGACACTATTATGATATAGGGAACAGTCAATAAAGCAAAAGCAAAGACCAGCCGGGCATGGAGGCAAGTGGATCTTATGCAGTTGTAGGCTGGCCAGAGCTGCATAGTGAGGTCTGGTCTCAATAACTGAACAAAGAGCAACAACAAACAGTGATTAACAGGTTTGGAGATTTTTCTAGTAATACAAATTTCAGAAACGTGGAGTCAGGCATGTTGACACACACATGTTATCCATGCATGCCGAGGAAGGACCAAACATGGGGTTTACTACCTTAAGGCCAGCCTAGGATGCATAGCAAGACCTGATCTCAAAAAGAAAGAAAGAAAAATAAAAAACAAAACAAAACCCTTGGCCTTTATTATAAGGGAAATCCTCGGCTTGTACATCCTACACTTATGGGTGAATAGTGCCCTGACCTAAGTCTTCTGAACTAGGTCTTTGCTTGTGTTTGAATCACATACAAACCTGGCAGGCTCCAAGCAGGTAAGCTGTGGATAAAATAATTATTAAAATCTGAGTTGTCAGACTCCAGAATCTACATTTAAGTCAACTAAAATAAGTGTTCATTCAAACAAACAAACATACAAATATCCCTCTTTAGAGGAATATATTTAAGAGTTTCCACAGCATAGTTTATACAGTGTCTAGTATCCAAAACAAAATCACCTACAGGAAAATGTACTTTATTGTTAAAAGAACTGTTAATCAAAAGAAGCTGACTACAAACCAAGAATTTTAAAGAAGCAGATGTAACAGTGAATGGATAATATATATTAGATAAATGAAAAGATACAATAAAAATAGAAACTAAAAGACAGAAATTTTAGAAATGAAAAATACAGTATCTGAGAGTAAAAGGTTTATGAATTCTTACCAGTACCACAGAGATGGTAGGGAAGTGTTCATACTTGATTCGATAGTAGAAGTCCATCCATTCTGAAAAAGATAGGGGGTAAAGATGGAAAGCAGAGTCTTGTAATATGCCACAATTGTTAGCAGTCCTCACAGTCCGTTACATGGTAATCGGCTATGGTTTGTCCAGTGTGTGTCCAAATAGAATACTCCTCCTCATAGAGCAGGCATGTCTCCAAGACCACTGACTCCCTCTTGGACACTTACTGGACTGATTTTTGTAAAAGAAAGTTGATGGAGAATAAGACACTTGACTTTTTAATAACCCAAACCTTTCTTTAGGAGCACACCACAGCTGAGTTCTTTTGTCAGTGATTGTTTGTTTCTAATTTGGAGTGGCCTTTTACAGGAACATGACTTAGTAGCCCTTAGGCTTATGAAATAGTTCCTAAGAATCGAGAGTAGGTTGCACCCTAAGTAAATGTGGAGTGTACCCAAGTGCTACGTGGAGGCTCTGGGCCCACGGGAGGCTCTGGTGTGTTCTCTAACAGAGCGAACACTCGGGAGAGCATGAAGGATTCATTCTTTGAGTGTGAGAATGACTCTCCACCCAGTGTCTTTCCTGTGCTAACAAGAGGCTCAAACCTGGAAGTATTACTGGCCTTCCCCCCTTTTATGTTCTGGAAGCTTCTTTAATCTTATAGCTCAGTCTTGATCCCAGTTGGATAGTAAAAATGTATTTTCCTTACTTATTTTTCCTGTAAGGGGTAAAGTTCAGTAGCTTTCAAAACCTTTTGTTACAGTTCTGGGGAAGTGGATGTTTGGGGAATAGTTCTTTATATGTCTGTCACTAATTCCCTGTCAGTTGTTTAGATGGTTTGTTTGGCTTCTATGCAAATTGGAGCCTGTAGATACATTTGGCTTTATATTTCCAAGACTAGATAAAAGATCCAAGGTAGGGGATTTGTCTCATCTCACTAAGAGAAGAAAGGAACGGATGATTTCTTTGTTTAGTGCTGTGTGGCTACATCATGTCTTCTTACAGGTTTGTCAGCTCTAACCTCTGCAGTAGCCTTGCAGAGTAGGTTTTGTGGGGACAGCAAAGGAGAGGCTGTCCAGTGGTGTGTGAACCCAGAGTAGAATTTATATTTGTTTTCCTGAGAATTCCCAGGTCTGTACCTGGTCTCCTGCACTCTAATGTAGACTTCCTGAAGATCATCAGCCCATAGGCCATCCAGCTAGACCCTTTCAGCTTCTTCTGGGTTCACCTACCAAACTCCAGTGATTCTTTCATCTCTGTCTCTTATTCACTTTTCCATCAACTGTGAATGTCCTCAACCTTCAGGGCCTTTTGGTTGATGAAAATTTGCCTTCTGGGAACGTTCTGTTCTAGGAATGTTGTGAGAATTCCTTTCCTGGGAAAACAGCTACCTCCTCTCTACAGGCTCCTAAGAACACACTGAAGTATGATCCTGGGGAATCCATGGTTCTCTTGGGGAATCAGGGAGTTTGGGGCTTTACTTTGGGTAAGAGACTATTAATAAGAGTTGGGGACTCCAAAGCAGTAGCACCCAGAAATCTTCCCCTAGTGTGGATAATGGCTTCCCCATGGCTTCTCTTCCATTAAGGGAAAAAAAAAGAGACGGAGTTCCCTTCAATTAAGTTTTCCCAGCCTATATTCTAGCACCTCAGAAGCTACTCGCCATAGGGCAGGATTTCATCATACAAATGGCTGGAGACACAGGAGGGAGAAGAATCTCTGAGGGTAGGAAAGTCATCTTCCCTCTAGTGACCTCTGTGAGGACTATTGCAGGCAAGGACAACTTGTGAAAAATGCAGTTGTTTTGCTTAAAGGATTGTGTTCAATAAGGTACATCTGGGGATCTTACCTCTTATCCATCAAGCTATTGACAACAGGGACTTTGGTAGAATCCTTACACAACAATTAGTTCCTCCAGAGTCTGCATAGAAGCCTTTTGAGCCCTACCCGATTGCTGCTTGTCATATATTTGTCATTCTTTAGAATGTGATGTCCAGTGGCTGGGTAAGGCACTCCTGTGGACTTTTGAGTTTCCTGTCTTTTGCATCTGCAGTGGGTTACTAGAGCCTACTCTGAAAAAGATTGACAGAAGAATTGTCACCATTAGTTTCTAAATGGAGAAACCAAGGCTCAGGAAGATTTCAGTGTTATTTAATTCAACAGAAATTTGAATCAGTTTGAATGCAAACTTGGTGCTGTATGTTCTGAAGATGGCATTGATGTCAGTAGGGGCTAAATATGTGCACTGGTACTATTACCTAACAATTGTGTTACAGAGGCCCGTCAGAGAGGATCTGAAAGGTGGCCGCATATTCTAGGGTTCCCATCCCAGAATAGTTCTTTCTGAGCAAAGCTGAACTGCCAGGGCATAGAGTTAGTAGGATGGGAGATCATCTATCTCCCTTTGTTTCTGCACCTTTAAAAAACCTGCTCAGAAATTTATGGAAGCTAGCCCTTCCTGGTCACGCTGTGGATCTGATGCTCAGGTTGCTTCCTGAACTGTAAAAGTGTCTAGATTCCCTTACCAAGTCATGGCAGAGGTGCTCCTGATCCTCCCAGCTTCCCCTTTACTCGCTCTTTTGTGCTCCACCGACCTGACATTCCGTTGTTACAGCTGTAATGATTAGTTTACTTTTAACCCCTTGTGGACTAGATGGAGAATGTCTCTGTTTGGGTTTGTATTGTAAGCACATGGATGTTAATGCTGTAAACACACACCACCCTCTGGATTCTTTGATAGAACATGGTTCTAAACCATGGTTACTCTTTCTCTTCCCCATTCTTCTGCTTTTTACCGTTACCGTAGCTTCTCTAAGTAAATGCCTTATTTGAAGAAAAAAGTTTTTAATTCTTAAAGCTAAATGTACTATTTGAAATATCTGGGAAGATGAACCAGTTTTGTTTTGTTTTTTTGTCTCCAAAGAACAATGTCATTGACTAAAGTACATGCACTTGTTGCCAAAGGTTCCCTGGCAATGGCAGTTGGTTCTTCCTTCTTTTTCTCCTGCTACCCCTCCACCTTGTAGCGATTCTCAGCCTTGGTGCTGGTGCCCAGTGGTCTCCATGTTGACCATGTGCACATAAAGCTTTCATTGCGTGTATCAGTTCATTTAAGGACTAGTCAGTACTTTGGGAGGTTCAGTATGTGAGGAAGTGTAACCGCCTGGTCCAGCTCCTCAGTAACGGCCGTTCAGCTCCGGGTCACGGTCTAGCAAGAGAGAGTGGGGATGGAGGGGCGAGAGATGCAAAGGATGGAGACAAGACAAAGAGTCTAATCAAGTCTCTCTATTTTTAAAGAAATCCTGGGTAGTTATACCCTTTACCATGTGACTTGCCCTTGTGGGCAAGCTCAACTGAAGGCACTACGTCATGTGCCTAGCAGCGTGGAGACCACGTGCTCCTAGCTGCTGGCAGCACTAAACAGCAAAACAAGATGTTTATCAGAGTGTGCTCAGCTGTTGCAGGCTGTTGAAAACAAGTCTCTTGTCAGGGTATATGGCTTGAGATGGCTGTAACGATGATAGCCACTTTCGGCTAAGAGTCGGCTCCCAACAAGGAAGGTGTAACTCATGGCCTTCTGTCCAGAACTGTCTTCTAGGAAAGAGGTTCTTAAACATCTGTGACCATAAAAGCCCATCTGGCAACTTTTTGTGCCCATCATGTTATCCCTTTAAAATTTGTATTTGGTAATTCATAAGTAAGGTTTATCTTTTGTGATCTGTAATTTTTAAATTAAAAGTGTAGGTTACTCTATGTTGCTATAGGTCTCCAAGTATTTCCATACATACATGCTATTTGCTTTGTTCTTTGTCATCCCCCTTCCCCATTGTCCTCCTCCACCCCTGCATTCCTCTTACTGATCCCTTCACTTCCCCATGGTGGCTCTTTTAAAGCATGTCCTCTCCATATGAATATATTGTTGTTGCTCATGATCAACCGTGTATGGTAGGCAGGCCCTCTGCCCCTGAGCGCTGGCACTTGGCCTCTAACAACTGATCTTAAAAACTGATGTAGGGCTGGACAGAGATGGCTTGGCAGTTAGGACCCAAATTCTGTCCCCAGCATCCATGTTAGGTGGCTCACATCTGCCTGCAACTCCAGCTCTAGGGGCTTTGACATCTCCTCTGCCTCCTCAGCACTTTCACTCACATGCATAGAATTAAAAATAAAATGAATCTTGAAAAAGTTGTTATATGTTCACTACAACAATATGGAGTGTGCTCCAGGAGTCATTTGTAAACAAAGACTAGATAAAAGAAACAACTTTGCACCTAAAAATTAAAATTCCTTTAAATTCTGACTTTTGAGATAACTTTTCCAAGTCTTTTATGTTTGAGATTCATTTGTTTGCTTAGTCAGGTGTATGTATTTGGGGGCTTGTGTGTGTGTCACTGTGCATGTGTGGAGGTTCTGTTCTTCCTCAGCATAGGTCCTGCCTGCGTATTGGATCAGGTTGTTGGGCTTGGTGGCAAGCAAATTTACCCGCTAAGCCATCTCACCAGCCCTATTTGGGATATTTTAATACATTCTGACTTAGTGTATGCCTTATGCCTTAATATAGGCCTTTTTGTATGGTTCGGTTCAGTTTAGTGTCTTTGTGAGCAGTGTGACAAACCTTTCAGTTTCTCACATTCAGAGCAGGCTAGCAGGCCGGTCCTTTACAGTTCCCTCCTGTGTAACAATTTTAAGCAGGGTGCTTGTTTAATCAGGAAACGAGAGACAAATGTATGGCTTGGATTCCAGTGCCCCATTGAGGTTGTTTTTCTTAGAGTCAGTGACTGCTCATTGTCCATCAGTGCTGACTAATGATTGATTGAATAAGGACTGGATTAGCATGTTCTAATGTCTTCCATTGAGCAGCTGTAGCATAGCCCAGGGTCCCAGAGTCCTTACTGTCTGCCGCCAGAAGGGCCACTTTCTATAGTCTTGCCCTGTACTAGAATCATGTGGACTTCCCACCCTCTTTCCTTTCTTTTTCTTTTTTTCTTTTGTTTTTTTTGAGACAGTGTTTCTCTGTGTCCTGGAAACAGATTATCCTGAAACTCACTGTCCAGGCTGGCCTCGAACTCAGAGATCTGCCTGCCCCTGCCTCCCAAGTACTGAAATTAAAGGTGTGTGCCACCACCACTCAGCCCCAACTACTTTTCTCATTCATATATTCTCAAGTTGCTCTTTTAGAGCTGCTGGTCACACAGAGCTTTGTAAACCTTTGGAAACTTAAGACCAGCCAGAATCAGGTTCTACTCCACTGTGCCTTCCTGCCCTTGATGGTGTTGCTTTTCTACCTTCTTCTGCCTGTGCAATTGGTTTCTGTATGTGGATATCATCGTGTGGACTTCAACATACATGTGCTTATGTTTTGCTTTTACTTGCCTTTGGTGTGTATAGATTAACCACCAGCCAAAGAGATATGTGAAAAATTTGATTATGGCTCAGTTTTACTATAATAAGTTACATCTATTTTCAGCTGTACTAACAACCCCAGACCTCTTTCCTGGCTTCCACTTCTCTATCACTCTTTCATAAAACTCTTCCCTCCTTCCTTCCCTTCTAAGATTTATTTATTTATTTATTTATTTGCATACAAGTACAGCAGATCCCATTATAGATGATTGTGAGCCACCACATGGGAATTGCTGGGAATTGAACTCAGGACCTCTGGAAGAGCAGTCAGTGCTCTTAACCTCTGAGCCATCTCTCCAGCCCCCATAAAACTCTTTGTATATGTCTCCTGCTGAGAAATTTATTGTACCCAGTCTTTGAATGGATCCTGAGCTGATCATTCCATACAGGTGCTTGGTTGCTGAACTGTAAATGCATCTGGACTTCTTTCCCAGGTCATGGTGTATTGTTGTCCATCTTCTCAGGGCTCAGTTCTGTGACTGTGCCTAGTTTCTTGGAGCTACAAAGTAAGCTATATTCTGTTGCTGCTGTTTTTCAGTCCTTACCACAAGCAGTGGCTTGCAATAGTGCAGACACAACTAAAATTCAGTGACCACCAAGCAGCTCCTCAGTCAGCCGTCCACTGACTGGAGCACCATCAGTTCTGTTCTCAACTTCTGTGCTGCAGATGGAGACCGCTGTACTCTGGGGTTCTGAGGACTGAGTGTGACGGACTCCGACACACTCAGACTCTGCATGGACCCGAGAACCTCTCAGGCTGTTGGTGGATAGATCTAGTTCATTCATCATCTCCCAACTATATGCCTTAAAAATTTTTTATTAATTTTTTTTTTTTTTTTGTGCAGGAGCAGGTGGTATATGTGTCTGTGTATGCTTGTTATTGCTTGAGTGTGGAAGTCAGACCACTCGTAGGAGTTGGTTCTCTCTTTCCACTATATGGGTTCTGGGTCTTGAACGTAGGTTCTTAGATTTGGTGACAAGTTCTTTTACCTACAGAGTCATATTGCTGGTCCCCCATACACACACACACACACACACATATGGAGAGAGAGAGAGAGAGAGAGAGAGAGAGAGAGAGAGAGAGAGAGAGAGAGAGAGAAATTTGTAGATAACACATCATAGGAATTTAGTAAGTGTAAAGTAAAGTAATCTTGACACCTTGTCTTTTTAGGTGGGGCTTGTTTGAAGAAGTAGTAAAAGCATGTAAGAGAATTTTCTTTGGGACAAGAGTACTTTTTTTTTCTTGTCAGGTCTACCACAAATGCTTTTCTAGTTGAATTTTTCTCTTGGCATTATCCACTAATGAGGAGAAGTATTGTCTATATCTATTCCAAAATGTGTTCTAGGATAGTCTGAGAGTATAGAAGAACCCCCCCCCCTTTTTTATTTAATGTGTGCTCCCCACACATTAATTGGACATTTAAATTGTGGACATTAAATTGTGGGCAAACAAACAAAAGAGGACAGCTTTTGCAAGTCAGGTCTATCCTTTCCCTGTGGGGTTCTACAAATGGAGTTCATCAAGTACAAGCAGGTGCCCTTACTCCTTGAGCCACCAGCCCTGGAGGAACTTTTCAGTCTCAGGTCTGTGTCCTCTTGTCTGCACTGTGTGCTCTCAGAGTTACAGCTTATTGATTTGATGATTGAGTGTATAGACAAGATCTGGCTCGCTTAGAATTCCACTTCTTTGTAATATAATCCAAGTTCAAGAAATATGTCAAAATCCATAAATCAAGCTGTCACCGTTAGTTTCTTGAACTTACAGTTCCTGCTACAGAAAGTGAAATTAAAATTCCTATCTTGAGGATACATACAGAGATTTAGTTTGTTGCAGCTGTACTTTTTTTTAAAGGCATAGAGGACGGTTGCAGTGGTAGCTCAATGGTAAAACATCTGCTTAGCCTGTGTAGGGCCCTACATTCAATCCCTAATATTGCCAAAAAAGTTAAAGCTCTGTGGATGTTTTATTGTTTGATTTCAGGACTCCTCCTTTTCTGTTTTGTAATAGGAGTAGTCAGTTTGTGCTTCTGTGGGTGGGGTGTGACAGTCTTTAAAGGGGAGAACTACAGGAACAGCATAAGCCATCTGTTGCTGTTACTGCTGCATGCCCGGGGGCCATGTTTTGTGTTTCCTCCTGATACTGTACTGCCAGTTGACTCAAACTGTTGAGGTCCAGGTTCAGTGAAAAAAACCTGTCCCAGAAAACAAGGTGGAGAATGATTTTGGAGGACACCTGATGCTAACATCAGGCCTCCCCATGTGCACATGTAGCACGTTTGGTTTTTAGCATGTTTAGTTTTTTCTTGTAGCACCTAAAAGTTAAGAGGACCAGAGTTATTTAACATGCGCACACACACGCGCGCGCACACACACACAAAGAGGCATGGATCTAGAGGTCTGTTTGTCTCTGATAGGAGGAAGATGCCAGTTCTTAGTGATTATAGCCATTCTTCCTTCCTTTATTCCCCTTACATGGTCTGTGCACACATCCTTACCTTGCTCAGCCAGTATCTAGGGTTTAACAGAATTTCAATTCACCTTTTATAGAAAAAAAAAAAATTAAGAGTAAAATATTAGCATATGATCTAGGGAATTTTACTAACAAAAATAATTAAAAACTCATATCGAAGTGACTGGGGACATTCTTAACTGCATATCAATTTGTCAGTGTGAAAGAGAGGGCAGAGGCAAGCAGACAGAACTGGAAGGGTTATTCCTGCAGTGCTGGGTTTCTTTTTTTCTACTGCAAAGGAATAGGATTTGTATTTACCTTCTGCTGGCAGGGGATCTGGTTTGGGCATGTTAGCTTTTGGTGAATGAGTGCATGTTTCACATTTCTATTGCATGTCAGAGTCTAATAAAAACCCAAGCAGTTTTGACACTGTAAAGTTTCTTTCTATCTCCGTAGCCATCATTAGTTTGGGAAAATGAGAAAGTTTTTATTTCAAGTGTTAAACTAACTCCTTCCATTTCCAAGGGAACAAAAAAGATGGAACTGCCTAGCGTACATCTAAAATGTTGTCAGTCTTTGGCATGGTTAATTGTTTGCTTTTCCTGGCAGCAAAGGATCAGAGTTACATTCTTATAAATATTAAAAAAAAAAAAAAAAAGTCAGTCTTGAAGTAATTATTTGGCACCCCTTCCTTTAAAAACTTGTCTTATTTTGGTAGAAGTTAATTTCATACCACCATATTCTAGTAGAAGCATTGAGTCTCCCACGCTGTGATGTTTAACTCAAATCTATGTTACTGCTGTGTAGCAGTTGGAATGAAGCCTTTTCTATTCTGTTCTCCAGATAGGAGCTGCCGTGCTGTTCTGTCATCATGGTAGAAACCTGTAGTATAGTTCAAGTATGCATTTGCCATCTGCTGTGCACCAGCTGGTGTTCTAGACAGTGAGAATGTAGAAATGGGTTTGGCATAGTGCCTCTTGAGGGATTCATGTGCGCAGGGAGACAGACATAAGAACTTACCATTTAAGTGAGTTTGTGAGGCTTGCCTGAGATTGAGTGGCTGCCGTGTGTACCAGAGAGATGGGAAGGCTCCACCGAGTTCAAGCCGAGCCCTGCACCTATGTGAAAAGATGAGGGAAACGGGCTGGGAGACTTGCTGTGAGCTGGCCTCCCTCAGAAGGGGAGTGCAGATGCCTGTGAGGCTGGCTCATGGCTCAGCACTGGGGTTTGCCAGCTGGCCTCTGCATTCAGCTGGCGGAGCTGAGTGTGAGGATGGTTGGAGCCTCTGCAGACTACCAGAGATTTCATTTCTGAACCTTCTTGTGCTGGTTTTAAGATGGACTTTCATTGTGCTGCCTGCTTATATTTGCTTTTAGTTATTTAAGACAATTTTATTTGCTCTAGAAGATTGGTGTTTCCCTAGACTCTTGTCCACAGTTTTTCTCATTTTTTGTATGTCTCTGTCCTTGTCCCTTTTCACTGCCCTTCTCTCCTCTTCTCATCTCTTTCTCCTAGTGACTTATGGCTTTTAATTTGTTCTTGTCCTGTGGGGTTGGTTTCTTTAAACATGGAGGACCCATGGCTCCTGTCTTGTAAGCTTGTCCTCAAACTGTGCTTTGCTTTTGTCTCCATCTCCTGACATCATAGAGGGTCTATCCACCTCTTGTCAATTTTAATTTTAAGATTCTGATCCTACACTGACAATAAAATTTGGGCTCATGGCAGTTGTCTTCCTGTGTTCTGCCTGCAAATGTCTCAGTAAACTGTAGCTCTGTTGAAGGAATGGTTGGGAGTTTTTCATAAACTGGCAGCCTGTGAGCTCCAGAATTTTACCTTCCTTGTCACTGCCCACTGAAGACCTTTAAGCTCCTCCCTCAGCAGTGCTGAAACCTGGTCCTCTGCAGACTGTATCCCAGTTACATCCTGGGGACTAATCATTTGCTACTCTGGATTTTCATTTCTGGTTTCTCAGGATGATGCAGATGCCCTTCCAAGGGTTATACAGAAGATCATATCCCGCCAATCTTGCAGGAGCTACTGAGAGCAGCTGTGAACCAGGGGCCTGCAGTATTTTCTCTGAACCTTCCTTGATTGCCTGCCTTTTCTATCATTGATTGTTGAAACTCCATTGTAGAGGAAAAAAAAAAACATTTTAAATTCCAATGTTTTTGTTTTGGTTTGTTTTGGGTTTGTTTGTTCCTTTCCTCTTCCTTCCTTCCTTCCTTCCTTCCTTCCTTCCTTCCTTCCTTCCTTCCTTCCTTCCTTCTTGCTTACTCACTAGGCAACCCTTCACATGTTTAATTTTTGAGTCTTACTTCATCTAGAAAGAAGAGGTAATTTTCCTGAGCTCATGTTTGTTGTGAGGACTAAGTCTCATTAATCCAACAACACCAGTAAGAGTCTTGTGTACGTGCCTCCAGTGTCACACTCCATGTGCTTCTCACAAGCCTGAGTTCCTCTGTGTCATTTGGCCTTTATCAATTTAACATCTGGGAACCTTTCTTCTCAGTACCTCCTTAGTAACTGGTTCTCTTCCCTCAGTCCTATGCTTTGTCCAACAGTGTCACTGGCTCTTGAGCAGGCAGCACCCATGAAGGACACCAGTAGTGCAGAGGTTGAGGTCCATGCCAGTTTCTTCTCTGCTTGTGAGCTCCCATGTCCTTCCCCCACAGTGTGGAGTGACTAGTTTTCTCTTGTCTGCCAGTTTCCTGGTACCCAGCAATGCTTGGTGCCAGGCTCTATAAAAACCTTGCTCGTTTGCTGCTCTACGTAGCACCCAAAGCAGAGCTTCTGTCCTTCTTTGTGGAAAACCTTGATTTTCTGAAAAAAGCTTGCAAGTGCTGGAAGAAGTGAGTTAGGCCTAAAGCAGAAGCAAGAGGGTAGTGAGCTTGATTATTGCTGGTATAACAGCTTTAATTACATTAATTGCTAGCACCACTGCTTCTGCAATAGCTTTGACACAAGAAGTTAAGACAGCTACTTTTGTTAATCATTTAACAAAAAAATGTTACTAATGTGTTTAGTATACAAGAGGATTTATATAGGTGTTTGGAACAACAGATTGATGCTCTATGTCCTATTCAAATTATTGGACAGAGGCTCAGGGTTTAAGAGTTAGGAGCCATCTCGAGTGTCATGACAAATACCATTGGAGTTGTGTTACTTCTAAAATTTACAATGATAGTCATTATAATTAGAAAAAAGTTTAAAAACACTTGTAGTATATTTGGCATAATTCCAACACCTCCCTTAGTGATTTAACTTTCCATAGTGAGATTATAAATTTAAAGAATGCTGCTCTGCTGAGCTTTGATGCTGCAGATAATGCTGTTAAAATTATCCATGGCTTGAGGTCAGTATTTCCATTTTGGTCAAACCTCAGGAATGGCATATATAGCTTGATCAAGCCCTTCTTGTCCTGGGAATACTTCTATTCCTGTCCATCGTGTTAAAGCTTGTCTCTAACTACACCAATAGGTTGGCAGCCAAAGTACATGACTTGAAACTAAAAATGGACCCCAGATAGAGTTATAAACAGGCTGGCAAGCCAAGGATGGGTAAGATTCTGTACAGAGCCTTACCAACCTAAGACAGAAGTGCATTGCTTTTGATAATGCGTATTCCACTACGCATAAGGAAGGCATTCTTGTCAGAACCTCCTAAGACAGGCTCAGTCTGGTTTATGCAATACAAAAGGGGGAGATGTGGAGAGCTTTTGGGGCTGCCTGGCAGGATTCTGACATTGGCCAAGGACAAGGAAATGGGCTTCAGGCAGGAATCTGACATTAGGCTTGAACAAAGAAGTAATTTCAGGTAGGAATCTAAATCCTAGGCTAGAACAAAGAAGTAATTTCAGGCGGGAATCTAACTCTTAGGCTAGAACAAAAAAGTAATTACATGTAGGAATCTAAGTTTTATGGTAGAACAAAGAAGTAGGCTTCAGGCATGAAAATGACTTTGGGCTAGGACAGGGAAGTAGGCTCAGATATTTTGGTCATCCTGATAAGCCCTTAGAAATAGTGATCATAGGACTCAGTTTATTGTCCTGCTTGTTCTTTGACTATCTGGGTTTATTGTCTTGCTTGTTCCTTGACTATTTGCATCTATTGTATTGCTAGTTCCTCAACCTAGAACTGACCTTAATACTTGCATGTAATTTAAATAATATAAAAGCAAAAAAAGGAAGAGGAGGGATGGGATGGGATGGGGGTTAATGGGGGCGGGTGGGAGAAATGGGATAACATCTGAAATGTAAATAAATAAAATATCAAATTTAAAAAACAAAACAAACAAACAAAAAACCCTTGCTCCTTTGCTGCTCTATGGAGCACCCAAAGCAGAGCTCCTGTCCTCCATTGCGTGCTGACAAACCCTGGAGCAGAGCTGCTCATTCAAGTAAGCAAAGGCCCAGTGCTGTTTCCCTGCTGTTTTGCCATCGTCTCCATGTTTTCATTGTGTTACAAGTTTTATTGTTTAGCTCTTATTTCCTTTAGTTCAAATGTGTGTGAAAATGCTGACACACCTTGATTGAGAAACATTTCAAGCCTTAATCATTCTTTTATGTATTTGTGTGAAAGCGTTTCTGTCTTTTCTTGACAATAAACCTTGATCCAGACGGTTAGGAGATCAAG
This sequence comes from Mastomys natalensis, assembly GCA_021653895.1. NCBI lineage: Eukaryota > Metazoa > Chordata > Mammalia > Rodentia > Muridae > Mastomys > Mastomys natalensis. The sequence continues at coordinate 2,058,575 of JAJTUV010000102.1, forward strand.
AGGGAACAGAGAAGCCAGACCTGATGCTGTGCTCTCTGCCCCTTCCATTTGCTCACTACCTTCATAGTGGCTACCTTCCTCTCAGCCATTTCTAAATGGAGGTGTAGGGGGATGTTGATGCCATAGTAACCAGATACTCCATAATTCCTTATCCCACTAATAGTAATAATTTGTATGCATTTAGAAGTTCTGTATTTCTTTTCAGGAAAAGTATTAACTTAGATACTCAATTATATTGGAAAACCTTACATGTTGAGCCTTAGTCAAGATCTTGCAAAGATTAATTACTTCCAAACTGGAAATCTATAGCATCAATGCCAGCAACACAGTGAGCACTGTGCAGTGCTTATTCTGTGCCTGGCACCCCTTTGAGCTCTTGCTTTTATCACTGAATTTACTTCATGATACTTTTTGGGCATGGGCACTTTTATCCCATCTTAATTTGCAAACTCAGATGTGTGGACATTAAAAAACTTGCCTGGGTCTCATACAGTCAGTGGTAGAAGGCACCAGAATTTCGTCAGACTGACTTTTGACACATATTCTCAGTTTCCTTATGTGCTCATCCCTGGCTTGACCACAGTTTAGGAATTGTCTCTGGGGTACATAGTTATCCAGGGCTGCTGTTCTTATAGTTTTCTATGGTATGATTATAGATTTGATTTATATCTGCAAATACATGTAGGATAACCCATATCTTTCAGGTATAAAAGTTATAGTGGCTTTTGTAAATTAAGCATGGATTCCCTTGGTTTTCCAGACTATTTTAAATTAAGTAATGTTGAATGCAGTCTTGAAACTTTGCTGTTTCCAAAAAAGAAACATTGTTTAAAAGAAAACTAATATATCAACATATCTTCACACAGGCAGAGTGGACAGTTGTTTTTAATCATTTAAGGAAAATGAACTAAATGGGTACACAAAACAGTTGTGACCGAATGTGTAGGCATTTCCTACGGCTGCTTCTGGTTTCTGTTTGTAATTTCCTGACTTAGGAGGCTTTGAGGCCCCTCTGAGAGGTGTGCCCATCACTGTGTGGATGGAGCCTCTCACAGTTTATCTGTGTGTGGGGTGGGCAGGGGGTGGAGATTGTCCTTCTGTTGGTTGAGTCTTTTATATTTCTTGTATCAGTAACATCTTCCATTACACATCCTACCACAGGCTCATTTAGCCCATGCTGCTCTCCTTGGACATGTCAGTAATTAGTTTAATACGAAGCTAATATCTGGGAAAGATTCATCACTATTGGCTCAGTATTATAACTGTGACAACGTCAAATTTACCTGCTGGAAAAATCCAGAAGGAAATGTTTAGATGAAGTCAGTGGCCTGCAGAATTGGGGGCAAGAGGAGGGGTCTGAGCTAAGATTCATTCTCTTAAATCCTGTACCTGTGATCTGTGCCTGAGAGGGCAGGAAGATGGATCTACCAGAGGAATGGAATCAGGGAGGGAATTTCCAGTGTCCTACAGGACATCTGGGCCTCCTCCACACAGTTTTGAGTGGCTGTCCTGTGCAGCCGCAGCCTAGGACAGCCAGCCAGAGGGGCTGTGGAGGAGGAAGGCTGGGGAAGGCCGAGTTGGCCTGTGGTCGAAGGGTGTTGACAGGAAAAATCTGACTAGCAGGCCAGGCAGGCCACAGGAGCAGGGAGGGGAGGGCATGCTCCTTACCTGCTGTGATTTCAGCTCTGGAAACCTTGACTAGTAGCCTCTGTTCTCCCTTATCCTCAGAGGAAATAAAAAGAAACTTCAACACTAGTTGGTTTTAAATTATGAGTGGGCAGTTTGCCTCCCTAACCCCCTACCTTCCATATTGTTCCCCCCACCCAGTGGAACAGCGATTTGTTGGGCATCCTGGCCTGAGTTCAAAATTCTGCTGTTGCCCCTTGGGGCTAGAAGTGGGGAGTAGGGGATAATTTGTTGAGAACTTGGAGAATGTCAGAAAAAAAATCCTTTTTGTTTTTTTAAAATATAGTTTTTAATCCTGAGAAATCATTTCTAGCCATTTTAGAAGATAAAATAGCAACCTGGCAAAATGGCTCAGTGTGTAAGGTACTTGTTACATACCTGCCGACCTGAGTTCAATCCTCAGGACCCACCTGATGTGGAAGGTGAGACTAGACTCTGACCTTGACACGCTCCAGAGGCAGACATGCAAGCATCTATATACACATAATAAAATATATTTCAAAAACTAAAAAGTATTACTTTATGTAATGGCTAATCTTGGTTGTCACCTTAACACTCCTGGGAGAGGGACCCTGAATGTGGAGTTGTCTCCATCAGATTGGTCTATGGGCATTTCTGTGAGGTATTTTCTTGATTATTGATTGATGTAGAAAGGCCCAGCCCTCGTGGCAGAGCCATCCCTAGGCAGGTGGGCCTGAGCTAAATGAAAAGGTGGCTGAACTTGAGTCTGGAGAGCAAACCAGTGAGCAGCATTCCTCTGTGGTCCCTCCTTCAGCTTCTGTCTTTTTGAGCCCCTGTCCTGGCTTCTTTGGATAATGGGCTGTAACTTGTAAGGTGAAATGAACCCTTTTCTCCTCATGTTGCTTTGCTCATGATATTTATCACAGCAACAGAGAGCAGACTAGGACAGTACAGCAGTAGTAAATACAGAGGAATTCTCTTAAGTTATTTGATGCTTGGTATACTGTTTAGAATTATTCTCCACTAGTAATTGTATATATGATTCAACTTATATTTACTAGAAAAAAATAGGCTCTGGCTCCACATCTTCAAATAATCCTCCCATCATTTTAGCCTATACTGAGATAAATTCTACCGTGTATACTATTTATTAATTTTGTTGAATTTGTGAAAGAGGAACAGAGTTTTGCCTTTGTGATAGACACACAAATTCAAATTTCAGTTGATACTTACCCAGTCTGTATAGCAATGACTGACATGACACGTTGTTGTTAGGAACTATGGCTCAGTAAGCCTGGGCTGCAGCCAGGTGTCCCTGTGCTACCTTTACAGCCTACCCTGAGTGCTGTCCCATGTCTGGCTTGTGGCTCAGAATGCTCATCTTCCCCGCCTTTCTTACCTCTGAGAAAGGGCCACAGCCCCCAACTAGGCTTGTGCTCGCTTGGGTCATTTGTGGGCAGCACTGGCATCTGCCTAGAACACTGCTTTCCTTATTGTAGCAGGTGTGCTAGCCATTTTGGACAGAGAATGAAGAACGTGTTGTATTTAGGAAATTGCACTCTTGTGACATGAGATGTTCACCCACCCTGATGCTATGCTTAGACCAATGTGCACCTTTATTTAAAATTCAAAATGTCAAATTCAGATTATTGATCTACAAACACTGATATTGCCTAAGGAGCACTGTAGTTTATTTCAAAGTTCCTTTTCTGGTATTTGCTGTGCTAATCTACAACTTTTAGAATGTGTGGTGAGTGCCAGGTTTCCTGCTCTGACAGCTATCTCTAAGGGGTTGCTTTTAGTTGGGTTGCAGGTGTTCATTTAAACATATTGGCTGAGTGCTTGTGTGTGCATGCGCACACTCCAGACAGTGCCAGAAGCTGTAATTTAAAGGTGAGCGGGCAGAGGAGTATGTAATGTTTTTATCTTCCGGGCAAGATCCTGATGTACAGCTTCATGTGACATCTCGTTTTTTTTTTTAAAGCCTGAGGCATCTGTAATCTTTATAGCAAGAATTCTAGTGCTGTGTTTTGCATTCCAGGCTTACTGTCTATCCTGCTCCATAAATATATGGCTCTTGTGGACTTATAAATCATGACAGTAGGACTCATATCCAAAAAAGAAGAGATTTAAATCTTTACAGAGTTTCTAAGATTTAATGTAACTTAGACATTACTCTGCCTCAGAAGTAACATTCTTATTTAAAGACTGTGTCTTTGACAGTAACTTTAAAAGCATCCAGAGAAGCAAATATTTAAGAGCATAGTTAACACTAAACTTTGTGCAAAGTCTGGAGGAAGGAACTAAAACAGGTAATTGCCTGTAAACAACTCACAGCCTAGAGGAAAACATGAAAAGCTGAAGACTCTAGGCCTGTGTGACTGCAGCCACCTCCCCACCCACTGAGCCTGTGTGGCACAGAGGGAAGACAAGGCTCCTCCAGGCAGCAAGTGTCACGCAGGCTTCCGATGCGCGGTGAAGAATGCTGTCCTCAGGCCAGATTCACCAGATGTCCTCAAGTCCTTGTTAGTTCCTTGTTGCTCTCCCCACCTTCATGAGAGTTCACCCTTGGGCAGGGGCTTCACTTCCATGAGCATGAGACCAATGGGAATATACAGCAGTTATTAGACTATGTGGTGTGTTCTTCCCCCTCCCCTGCCCTTTCTGTCCCCTCTCCTCCTCTTCACTCTCCTTCCCTTCTCTCTGAAAGGGGCTGGGAGCAGTTGCCCATACCTGGGGGTTCTGACTTCTTTAGTGGCTCTTTTTAGGGAACTTTAAGCCATAGGACTTTCCCAACTATGAGTGTTCTTGCCCGCATCTCGTGCTTTTATTTATCTGTCCTGTAGTATGAGTGTGTCTGTGTGCAGGCCTTCACTAACATGGTGCTCTGTGTGTTATGTATGTACATGTGAGAATTTTCAAAGCCACAGGAACTGTTCTGTTCTGCACTCTGTTCTGTGGTTCAGCAAACATTCACTGAGGGCCCACATTGTGACAGATATTCCGATAAGCCCTGTGGTTCTCAGGCTGAGTGGTATACTGCCATTTATTCTAAGGTAGCTTGTGATTTGCTGTGGGATATGGTAGTCTAAGATATGTTGGTGAGCACTGAGGCTCAGTAGTAACAGCAGTAATCATACCCATTCTTAGTGCTGCCTGCATACCAGGTGCCAGAATTGCAGCAGTTTTAAGTGTACCCACTCACTTCCTGTAATGGTAGTTTCTCCAGGGTAAAAAAGAGGAGACCGAGGGCCTAAGATGACAGGAACAAGCCATCCTATGTGAAGCCATTTAAATTTGTATGGATTTTTCCTTACTGCAGCATAATGCCATCCACAATAGCCCAATAGATTGGAGACCAGCCACCATGCCAAGGAACTATCTGGAATGTGGCTGCAGATATCTGCATGAGGAAGAGGGTTGGGAGTATAGGGCAGGATGAGGGATAGATTTCACACAGAGTTGGGAAAAGCAGGCAGCATTTCTTTGATGGGCAGTTTCGTGAGAATGCCTTCCGTGTGGTGACATAATGTTGTGCCCCACACTGTGAGATGCCAACAACAAAGCAGGATTCTACCAGGAAGTCTACTGAGCTTACTTAAAGAGCATGGGGAGGAGTTGTCAGTACCAGTGTGGATGACCCCAGGGCAGCTGCAAGGGAAAGTCTTGACCCAGCACAGATGGTAGTGCCCTATAGCCACATAGTGGGAACCCAGCTTCAGTTAGTCTCTTCCAGCCCATATATTTTAACACTGAAACCATGACATTTTGGTCAAATTTGCATACAAATCACTGGAAGGAAAGGCTGGGATCTCAGGTTAAGGATTCAGAGACTTTCCCCACCCTCTCCTTCTCTTGAGGGAATGTCAGCAGTAACCAAGCTCAGTCTTGGACTATGCAAGCATGCACAGCTGATCTGATAAAGATGGCAGCCGTTCTGCTCAGAAAATCATAATCTACAATAGCCAAAGAAACAGCTGGCCTCGGGAAGCAGTTACTTCCCACATGTTTTATAGACTACCTCAGTATTAGATGCCTTTATATTCGTGAGTTTGAAATCCGAGTACCTGGCCTTTAAAGATTGTAAGTGTCCTTTCCCTGTCTGCCCCCACCCTGAGCTTCAGCACAGTGCCTACTGAAGTTAGTGCTGATTTTCCGTTTGACGATTTCCTGTGTGCACATAATGTGCTTTGATCAAACACATGCCCTATTCCTCCCATAGTCTCCATCCCTCACTGTGCCTCTCAATTTCATGTGCTCAGTTTTTAAAACTCCCACTAAGCCCACGTAATGCTGCCAGTGTTAAAGGTATAAGGGGCTACAGCCCTGAAGAAAAACGATTTTCCCCTCTCCCAGAAGCTTTCAGTTGACAGCATCTCCTCAGCTAGGGGTGGGACTTTGTGATCCCCCTTCTTGGTTCTACTGGGATTTTGTCTGTCGTGATCTTATCTCATGCATGTGATCACAGTTGCTGTTAGTCCATGTGTGTGCAGAAGCCTTTCATATCTAGAAAACAGTTTTGTTGCAGTCATCCTCCGTCTCTGTCTCTTAACAGCCCCTTCCCCTTTATCAATGATCTGTGAATCTTGGGATACAGGGGTGCAATATGAACGTCCCCTTTAGGGCTGACCACTCCACATTCTGTTCTTATATAGGCTGATCTGTTCTGAGCTTCTGTTTCAATCATCTTCTCCTGCTCCCTCCCTCCCCCCAACCCTACCCCTGCTTTCCATGCCGGTTGAGAGGAGCACTGATCTCTGAGTGGAGCACTGAGTTCTTAGGGGGCAGTTTACTGCTATGTTCACTTAGCAGGGCAGTAGTAAGTTCTTCTCTCAGACTTGTAACCATGGGCAAGTGAATCTTCTTTACCAGTGTGTTGTGTTAAACTTTTCCAACATTTCATGTGACATTTTCTCTTATTTTATATTTTTATTTCTCTGTGTTTTTTATTGGAAAATTAGGTATGAAAATGCTGACTGATTAAATTGTAGTGATGATATATTAAGACACAGAAATGCTTAAAAATGTAAATGTAGCAAAATCCAGTTTGTTATAGGACATAGTTTTAGTTTTCCTCTTGACGATAGTGACTTGAGTATTTATTATTTATTTATTTATTTATTTATTATATGTACATACCGACTTGGGTATTTTATATAAGCCTTTTAAAACTGTGTACCTTTCCCCACTTTGCCTGTTATCATTACTAATAATAACATAAAAGCCTTTAAAGTCATACCCTAGGGAATAGCAAAATTTGGTTGCTCAACATAAATAGCCTTTAATTACTTGCAAAAGTTTAGGCCTTGGCGATGGAGATATTATTCCAGTGTTTGTGGAAACAGAAGAGGCTGATTTACATTTGATCAGGTTGCAACAGTTTGTACTTAAATGGATTAAAGTGTAATCTGGCTTTTAAAAACCACGTCTGTCTGGATGTTGTCAGTATATGGTGCCACCTTAAGCTGGTGAGTGGACCTGGCAGGCTTTGTTAGAGTTTTCTGACTCCTGGGTTCTGAGTTTTACAGCCTTTCCTATTTAGATGCATGCATTTTTACTTCATTTTATGGTTTAAATGAGCTGAACACCAAAACTCAGTTGTAAAAAGGTAACAATTTACTTATGTCAATTAAAGAAAAGTTACCAGCTGAAAGTTATAGGTAAAAAGAAAACTGGCTTTCTCTGTCCTAGGCTGCTTTTTGCATAGCATTTTTGAAGCTAGTCTTATAATTCTTTTCCATTTGTCCTTAATTTTCCATTTGACAAGCCTGAGTTTCTCTTGAGGGGCCAGTTCCTCAGCTTGACTCAGGGTGGCACGCAGGGTTTAGTGAATATCTCCCTGTACTCCCGGAAGAAGGGACGGTTTCTTACTTATCTTTGCTGTGATAGGTAACAGATAAACCAATTTTTTTTTTCAGTGAGAAGCAAATGCAGAGAATCCATTGGGCTATTGTGTGGTTTGGTTTTGTTTTTGTTTTGGTTTTTTTGGTTTTTTTTTTTTGTTTTGTTTTTTTTTTTTGCTTAATATTGATTGACTTAGCCAGAATCAGAATGTACCTTGAACTTGTTGATCCTTATTGGATAACTTCTACTGTCTTTCAGGTCAAGGTTTTCTTTGTTCTCAATCCGGCCCAAGAAAGACTGGGCCAGAGCTGTATTTTAAAGCTATAGTGAGAAAACAGGATTCCAGAACAGGACCTGTTGGCCGCCAGGTCACCAAGCCTTGGGCTCTGCCTCCTATCTGCTCTTCTGCTCTCTGTGTCATTACCCATTGTCCTGTAGCCTTCTGCTAACACTGTTTTTCATGGCCAGATCCAGAATGAAAATAAATCCATGATTTACCTGGGTCTGTTTCCATCCTGGATATAGCTCTTCCTCAGACATGGGTGCTAGACTGCTGCTATGCTAGATTCTCTGTTGTGTATAATAATGGGCCCTGCCCAGACACTCTGCCTCTGAGGCTTCACCACTGGATTGGAATGCATGGAGAAGTTAAGTTTGTAGCTGTGGTCTTAGGATCCCACCGATAACAACAATTCCCCTTTCTTAGACAGGCTGTGGTTGTTTAATCTAGAAGCACCTAGGAAAGAGCCTTGCCTGTGGCCAGTCCTTCATTCCTGCTAAGCTCTTAGATAGGGGAAGGTTGGCGTGGGCAGAGATCCATGGGCACAGGAAAGTGCAAGAGCCAGTTCTCACTGGCCAGTACGATGGTGAGAGTGGGCTGATACAGGAGTGAAAAGGGAACTAGCTGAAGAAGATGATATGTTCTGGCCTTCCCAGGAGGTAAAGTGAGACAGAGACTTGGTCTAGATGCTGGAAGGACTCCAGCATGCAGCTGAAGCCTGGGCCATTACTGGTTTTGCTGATGTACTGTTGTGGTGTGGACGCCTGTCTCCAGTACTGTGCAGCTCTTGTCTCTTTTTCCTTCAGACTTTTGCTCAACTCTGCAAAATTCTTCTTGCCTGTGCACACACTCCTGCCTCTACCTGCACTGTCTCCTCTTCCTAGGTAGCCTGTGATGGCCATCAGACCTGCTTGGTGTTTAAATGCCTATTTGTGGTCGGCTTGTGTTAGTCCTCCACACCAGTCTACTGTAAGCCTTCAGGGTACAGGTCTCTGCACACTCTGGAGGTTTCTAAAGGGCACAGACATCAGTCGTGTGGGCCCTTTGCTCTGCTCATACTCATTTCCTATCTCAGGGTGCTGTTATTCGGAAGACTGTGAAAAATGTTGTGGGAATCCTGTTCCTGAATTTTACCAGCCCCTGTTTCCTCCTCTTCTCCAGCAGTGTTGTTTGTAATCCTGCTGAACTTGAGTGTCATCTTGTCCAGGTGCACATACTGATCTCAGACTCTTTCTTCCTGCAGGGCACAGATCCACCTAATCCTGGCTCAGAGGTTGTTCTCCACTCCCCAAGTCCAGGCTTGGACATTGAATTCCCCGGAGCCAGGTCTTCTCAGGGTCTGAGCCTTTCAGTGAGCACACTGCTGTTTGCTCAGACTTCCAGCTTCCTGTTGTCCTGCTCACCTGCTCCTCACAATTCAAGACGTCCATTAGAATCTGGCAGAAGGGTCTCTCTCAGTGAAGGTGTTTATTATAGCCCCCTTCAGTCTCCAGGGTTACTAAGGACCTGCTTTGCTTCTCCTAATCCAGACTTGCTTGGCCTTATTTCTTCACCTAACTCAGGTTCTCTTACCCTTGCTCTCTACTGAAGGTGTTTTGTTGACCTTTCCCTCATCCACATTTGTGGGTAGCTTTAAGCTAAGGCTATCTGTCTATATGTCCTTCTGCTTCTGTTTTGTAAATGATAAAAAAAAAAATCCCTTTTAGAAATTCTGATGGAGCATGTTTCAAGAGAGATGCAGGTAGGAAAGCAATGTGAAGTACGCTCTTGAGGAAATGTTCAATATCACTGGGCTCTAAGGAGATTACCTTCTCCTCATAGGTCATCCCGGAATACATTTCTCCCCAGAGCAGTGGCAGAAGGGAGTGTTTGCCCTAGTCCAGGGTGCTAACGAAGCAGCAAAGGCAGCAGACCTTCATGATGATATATGGATATGGAGCCAACAGAAGGCCTGCCTAAAAGCCCACGGGCCATGGGAACCTGGCTATTTAGAATTTAGCAGATCCAAACTGTCAGGAGCCAAGGAGAAAGGAGTAACTCACCAATACTCATAATCTCTTTCAAGATTTGTGGAATATTTTAACATTTCTAAACTAAATACTAACTGCAAGAAGTAGCTCTGGAGGATCATAGTGGATAAGGATGTCACTGGGTGGATTCATTCTCACTGCCACGTGCACTGGGGACACCTGAATCCTCCCTACTTTGTCCTTCACTGTGGAGGTCCGAAGTCCCTCCTAGGCAGATCAGGAGCAGAAAGAGAACACACTGACAAGCTTAGTTTTTAAAAGTTTGATGGCACAAAACAGGAAAGGCAAAACTCTGACATCTGTAATACAGAGAGTTCCTAAAAAATAAGAAAAAGAACAGTAGCCACTGTAGAAACAGTGGGCTGTGGGAAGGTAGGACCAGATGCTTTACCATCTGTAAGTGTGATACAGAGGACCCTCATCCCGGTAAAGCATGGCTGTGTGGCCTTGATCAGCAGTAGGAGCATAGGCTAAACCACTCACGGAAAAGCTGGCTTACAGCCACCTTTCAACCCGTAGGTTTGGCAATACAGCAGATAACAGATTCCTCATGTATTCTGGTGGAAGTACAAAGTGCAACAAATTGACATTGCCAGGAATTTAGTAGTGTCCAAAACAAAAACAAATGCCTTTGTTCTTTACTTAGTGGTTTTGCTTTTAGGACCCTATCTCAGAGTCGAGACCAAAGTTACTGCCCTATTATTTCTAATTCTGAGATGTGGCAAGCAACTAGATGTCAGTCATGGGAGACGGGTGTTGTACAGTGAGGTACAGAACACTAAGAATATGTGCCCTAGAGCCCTGTGTGGTGTTTTTGAGTGAGCAAAATAGCATACTAAAAAGCTGTAAAGCTCTTTGCTAGCTTTCGTGTAATGTGGATAAATCAGAGCATGCATACAACATGTGGTTTTGTTGTTATTCACATATTTTGAAAAAGCTTGGAGAATGAGCTAAGATCCAATTTAAGGAAATTATAACTCTAAGAGGAACCAGGATAGACTAGATATGAATAAAAGTTAGAAATCTGTGAATGTATTACCTTTTAGTATTAATTTAAATTGTTTATTTTACTTGATTTAAAAAAGAACCAAGGAGATGGCTAAGTAGGTAAAGGGTCTCAAGTTCAATTCCTGGGGCCCACAGGTAGAGTTCAAGAACCATTCCTGTAAGTTTTCTTCTGACAAGTGCTGCCACACATGTGCACATATGCACACAACATACTTTAAAATCCTTGCTTGTTTGTTTATATAATGTGTACAGATGTTTTACCTGCTTGTGAGTCTATACACAGTGCATGTGCCTGGTGCCCAAGAAGTCCAGAAGAGGGCATTGGATTACTTATGGTGCTAGTTACAGACAGTTGCAAGACCATGTGGGTGCTGGGAATCAAATCTGGGTTCTCCGGAAGATCAGTCAGTGCCTTAACACCTGAGCCATCTATCCAGCCCCCACAACATTTTGGTGGTGGTGTTTTTGTTTTTTGTTTGTTTGTTTGTTTGTTTTTCCAAGACAGGGTTTCTCTGTGTAGCCCTGGCTGTCCTTGGAACTCACTCTGTAGACCAGGCTGTCCTCAAACTCAGAAATCCACCTGCTTCTGCCTCTCAAGTGCTGGGATTAAAGGCGTGCACCACCATTGTCCACCTCCCATAACATTTTAAAAGAAATTTAAAAAAGAAAAAATTACAAACGTAATCTTTCCTTAAAGAAGCTTTGCACAGTGGTCTAAGCTAAAGACAGTGAGGCAGGAAGATTGTGAGTTTGAAGACCAATGAGCGACATGGCCAGGTCATGTCTCACTGTGGAGAAAATCAGAGAAGTGAGGAGAGTGGGTGGAGCACACTGACCACACTCGAAAGGCAGAGACAGGTGATCTCCTGAGTTCAAGGCCAGCCTGAACTACACAGTGAGTTCTAGAACAACCAGAACTACATAGTGAGACCCTGTCTTGAAAAAACAAAAACCAAAAATTAATAAAATGAAAATAGCCAAGTAGTATTTTAAAGAGCAGCCTGTGACCCACATGGTAAGACTAGGAGGTAGTGAACAGAGCTTTGCACTTCTAAAATAAAGATGTCTGTGGCTTTCTCACCACAGTGAGGGACCAAGGCAGTGTGTGTGTGTGTTTTCACTAAGCAGATCCGTAGCCTCTAGTTTACAGAGGAGGAATCAGAGTCATGGAGATAACTTGTTCAAGGCCTTTATAGCAGACACAATTGAAACACCTCTGTATCCTACTTTGAGAGAGGCTTTAGAAAATGGTGAGTAGGGTCCATTAATGAAGTGAGTTCCACTGTTTATAAAAAAGATTTTTTATAACATGACAGAGTAAAATGGAATAGAAGAAATGTTTTGTGCATGACATGAGTATTGGAAAAAACTTGTATACGTTGTAAGATGACCTGTGGGCCTATTCAGACAGATAAGGTATGCATCACTATGAAATAAGTTTAAAGAAAATTCAGGTAACTTTGTGTTGGGGTCTTTGGGTGAGCTGGTGGTTAAACAGACACCTGACCTAAATAGAACTTTCTACAAAAGCATGTCCACTGTAAAAACGCTATCCTTGAGGAAGCTTGCCTTGTCCTGAGTAGCATGCTGTGACTAGTTAGGATAGGTTTTTGCTTCCAGGCTCGGCCAGATCAGAGCAGTCTTCTCAAGGAAGGAAAGCTGAGTGCCAGCTTCAGCTGCCCACACCCTCCAGGCCTGGCTCAGACTCTGAAGAGAGAGGACGGTTTCCACATGATGATGTGCACATTTTAGAGTAGTTTGCTGGTATCTATTCACTGCCTAACATTGTTGTGATTGGATTCGTGTTCACTCTACCGCTTTTCTTTGAGGGAGAACTGCTGGCATTTCCTTGTGGAGTCTCCTAGGCCGTGAGCAGGGACTGTCTTGTCATTAAGATCTCTGATAACTTCCATCGGTACTTTGATTTCAGCCTGTGTGTACCTTGATAGATTTATATCTAAGTATAAATGGGGAACTACTATAAATGTTCCTTTTGTAAAATAGCCTTTGGTTTGTGGCTGGGCAGTGTGTGTAGATAGGAAAAAAAGATCTGTGTTTTCACCTGATAGCCTGTGGCCTTAGTGCATTTGTTCTGGGGGTTTATAATGTAGATCCCCTAGAATTTTTTACACAGGCAAACATGTCATCTGTGAATAAGGATGAATAAGTATTTTCTGTTAGCCTCTACTCTATATGCTTTTATTGCCGATTTTTGTCTTTATGCTCTGCTCAGATGTTTTCTTTTTTAATTATTATTCTTTTTTAATTATTATTTCATTGTGGGCAGCAAAATGAAACTAGAACTTGCTTTTTATCAAATAATTACAAAGACAAGAGCTGGAGAAATGGCTCGAGTAAGAGCATTTCCTGCTCATGTAAAGGACCTGGTTTAGTTTGCATGTAGCAGCTCACAACTTCCTGTAATTCCAGTTGCAAGGCATCCAGTGCTCTCTTCCGGCCTCCACAGGTTCCAGGCATGGACAGAGTGTGCATACATGCATGCAAACAAACACAACATAAAATAAAAATAAATTTAAAATCTTTAAAAACCAAAGAATTGAGATTTGAGTTGTTTACTATTTGAGTCTTAGGGAACCTGGGTCTGAACGGAATGTTTCAGTTCTGAGAACTGCTGTATGATGAGGATATAAAGGCTACAGTACTCTTATCAGGTTTTTCCATCTAAAATTTGTTCTAGACCAGGTTTACCTCTTATTAAATCATTCATTGACTTGATCTTTTGTGGCCCTTTACATTCCAGTCGCCTGCAGTCTTAACAGACAGAGCAGAGCAGTCTGGCCTCATCACTTGTATTTTATAAACCACTCTGAAGTGCAGTGAAGGAACATGCGACACGTGACTTGTATTTCATGTTAACGCCCATCACTTCATCCAGAGTTCCACCCTTACTTGAGGAGCCTTTGGCGGCTTTTATCTGCTTAGAGAGCAAGGGTCAGTTTTCCATGAAAGTGTAGCCCCTGAGAAGTCAACCACACTCCATAGAAGGCCACACATCGCAGAATATTTGGCTAGCATAAATTGGTCTTGATGTGGGGGTCGAGTGGGAAGTAGGGGCACAAAGTTGGGTGGGACGGGAAGGGGATAAGCCTGGGCAGAGTTAGGGGAGGGAGAATAAATATGATAAAGAGTTGTAGGAAGTTCTCAACTTAAAAATATAAAAGTTAAAAAAAAATTCCCAGGAAAGTTTGTGCACTCTTAGCAATGAGAAGCTCTTCATATATTTCAAATATTCAGAAACTCTCGAGGACCTAATTTTGAGCCTCAAAGTTAGAACTGAACCCTACTTCAAGGGAACTCTGATAATATAGGAAAGTTATGGCCAGAAGGCTTGAAAGACTTGGTTCTAAACTCTTTGTCCTCAGGTGCTTACTAGCTGAGTTGAAGCAAAAATAATTGAGTCCCAGTCTTATCACCTGAGAAAGTGTTTTGTCTTGAAGGGTTGCTTTGAGCGAAGGCTTGCACAGTCTCTTCGTTTCTCTCTGTCTCTCTCTCTCTATTGTGTGTGTGTGTTGTGTGTGTGTGTGTGTGTGCTTGCGTGCGCGTGCGCGCTCATGTAAGTCCCATTAAATGGTATTTCATGTATGACCACCACAAATACCAACTACTGCTGCCATCCATTCCCTTGTGGTGTTGGCGATGCCGCCCAGAGTGTAGGACACACTAAACTGCACTTTCATTCTAATTACATTAGGCTTTTACTGATAATTCTGAATCAGGTTTTAAAAACTTCTTTGATGGGAAGAGTTGTGTTTTGCTCAGCTTTTTATTTCTATGTATCACTTTGCACATAATTTTACTGTTACATATAGCAGGTAGAACTCTTTAATATGCATATTATTTGAATGATAGACAACATTGAGTTTGGATGATTTTGTATGTGTCTATGCACATGTGTACACAGTAATGTCATAAAAACCAGAAAGCTAGTTTCATATTTTAGAAAATGTCAACTTGGATTTTCCTGACCAAACTTCACTGTTACTCCTGAGAGATGCTTGAGACTACTGAGATGGGCCAGCCTCAAGGACGAGTTTGTCAGGGTTACTATGTACCATATACCCTATAATTACTGAGATTATCCAGCTAGTGTAAAGTGCTGTTTGGTTTTTGTTATTCAGTTGTTACCATAGCTGGAGTCGGGTGGGTGTTTAAACCCTTTTGAACTCAAGATTCTTTTATGATGATGGAAAATTTCATGTTTTAATACCCAGTATAGAGTGCGTGCTCAAGTATCTTACCAGGTATGTGTTTTTTACAGGTTCATATAATATATAAAATGCATTTCTATTCCAAGAAAAATATAACTGGTAAACAGTTGGGAGCGGGCTTGCATATTTTCCTTTATTACCCTGTCTGATGAGTAATGCTTTCAGTTATGTTCACCTCACGTTTAACCAGGTTAGTGTTTAGTTTTGGTTAGGGCTGTTTTCCTTATGAGCACAGGAATGGCCAATCCTATGCCCTGCCTGTCTTCCAGGTGGAGTCTTTGCATTGTTTCCAGATCACCGTGCTTAATGTAAGGTCAGAGTTTCTTGTGAAAACAGATTTTGGATTAGCTATGTCTGTGTACTTGTACACACCCCTGCACACCTGCCTGTCCACTTAAGCTGGAGTCACTTACTAGAGTCATGCTTTGATTTCAAGATGCAAAAAAGACTTCAGATTCTACCTTACAACCTAAAAGTGTGAGGTCAGACTGAGAGCACTGTTCCCCAGAGCTATTGCTTTCTAGAGCAAGCACAGGGTCTGGTAAAAGAACTGGACTGTTATGAGCATTGCATGCAGGGACTGCGCACTGTGGAATAGGTGTCTGCTTTTGTAAACAACATTTCTGGGACACAGTTAAGTGGCCCTGAAAGAGATGGTATGGCTTGTAAAATATAAATTATTTTCTAGCCCTTTCTAGAAAAACATTTGAAACTCCTGATGATTTAAGTTAAAAAAAAATTGTTTAAATTCCAGATTGATCACACCTATAGGAACTTGGCTATCTCCTGTAAGCCATTTTTGTGGGAGTGGGGGATGGAGCATGAGTATATGTTACATGCTTACTGTGTGTGCCATGCTGTCTCCCAGGTTCAGGAAGAACTATGCACACCATAGACATTAAGAATACGTATCGTTGTGGAACTTGAGGCCAGGGACACTTACATTCTTTGAAGATAGTAGCCATAAGGAAGAGTAAGGAAATTGATATTTATAAAAGTAATATTTAGAACGTTCTTTGGCACAGGCAATGATCAGCAAATATATTCTGAATGATGTTGGTGTGAGTCTGCTCTCCTCAAAAGTTTTCACTGAAAGTGTGAGTTCCTAGAAATAAAAGGGCATCTCTCTGGTGCATTAGTCCAGCACAGAGAAGAGCTTATATGAAATTGTGATTCACCCCTGAGTGAGTGATCCGTGTCACCAGTCTTGGGCCCAAGCAATGCAAGACAGAGTTAGAAACTGTTCTTGGAGAGGTGTTTCCAGTGGGGAAAGTGAAAGCGAGAGCAGTAGAAAGCCCAGTGCTGTCAGTGTGTGAGGACTGTGGTGAGCCTGAATTCATTCCTGCAGTTTTGTGCTCACTTTTTTTTCCCCATTAGACAATAGGCTAGATTAAAACCCTGTGTACTTTAGAGGCTCTTTGAATCTGTGTATTTCATGAGGAAGGCAGAGTATGTAAGAATATTAGGATCAAGTTAGGTTCCTATTCTTTGAAGTAGTGACATTGGTGATACATGCCAGCACTCCCAGCACTTGGGAGACAGAGGCAGGTGAATCTCTGAGTTTGAGGCCAGCATTATATACAGAATGAGTTCAAGGACAGCCAAAGATACATAGAAAAACCCTGTCTCAAAAAACAAAAACAGAAAAAGAAAGAAATTGTAGAATCAATTCTTATAGCTCAAGGAGTTATAAGGCCTGCTTTTGAGATGGGTAAGTGTCAATAGAGTCTGGTTAAACTGATCTTTGCACAAAAGCTGCCAAGGCCTTCGTGTCTTGGTGCCCGCTCATGTCTGGGATGATGGTGAGAAATACTTAGGTCAATGTACTGAACTAGAGTCACAGGACCAAAAAGATCACTTGGGGGCAATAGTCTTTTAAAAACTTTAGGTTTTTAATTTTATTTACTATTATTGTATGTGATGTGTACATACTCATGTATGTAGGCATGTATATGTCATAGGGAGTGTGTGAAGGTCAGAGGACAACTTTTAGGAGTCAAATTTCTTTCCCATGTTGTCTCTCTTGTTTCTGGGTTTCCAGGCTGGTGTGACTTTTCTATTGTCCCCACTTTGTCCCATTTTGCTGAGATTACAGATATAGTGACTTCATCTGGCTTTTGTGGGTTTTGGGGATCCAACTGAGGTGTCAGGATTCTGTGGCAAGCTCCAAGGCCCATTCTTGAGATGCACGAGCTGCTACTGCTTTTCATTTGAGGTCCAGTGGGCATGTGTCTCTATTTGGTCAAAATAGCAGTTAAAAGAGGGTGTTGGGTCCCCTGAAGCTGGCGTTACAGGCAGTTGTGCAGGGACCGGAGCTCAGGCTTTCTGCAAGTGCTCTTACCTGCTGAGCTGTGGGTGGACATGTAATTTTATTAAGCTATATGATTACCTAGGGTTCTCTCCAGTTCTACTCTTCAGAATATAATTCAGACAGAAAATGGAGTAGAGGGAAGGGGCTGTGTTGTGTTTCTGTTTGTTTTCCACAGAGAGAAGCCTCCACAACTGGTAGCAAGACTGGACTTAGTGTGTCAGATTGAGTGACCATCTTGCAGTGAGGGCCACAAGTGATTTCAGGTCTTCAGATGGCTGGCCAAATCACATCCAATGTGAAATACCTAACCCTCCTAGACATGGGCAGGATAGTTAGTGATATAAAAAGCTAGGAGTTGAAACCTTAAGCTGTGGTCTGTGATCTGCCATCCAGTAGAGATATGATAGAATCCATAGGCCCTTTTTCAAAGCACAAGAGAAAACTACCTGTAGTGCATTTGAGAATATTATCTCAGGGGCACATCCACAAACACACATGAAAGAATCAAGCGTTATACTACAATCCAGAAAACTTGAGCCTGAATGAGAAAAGGTAGCCAGTGGACACCAAGACCAAGATGACATAAATGTTGAAATTATTGACAGAGGCTGTGACGCAGCATCGCAGGGAAGCTTCAAGGAACGGTTATGGACACGCTTGAAAGAAATGAAGGAGATCTCCGCAGAGTAGAAGATACCAGTTTTCATAAGCTGAACAGCAACTTTAGGACCAAAACAAACAAACAATGAGATAAAAAATAAAAACTCCAGGTCATGACTTATCAATTAGGTCACAGTAACAAAAGAACAAACAGCCAGTGGACTTGAGGACAGAATGAAATTACCTAATATGGAAACAGACAGTAATGTAAGTTAGAAGACTACTAATAAGCCCCAGACACAGGGGACTCTAGTGTTTAACATCTGCTTTCAGACCCCCACCCCCTACCCCTCCCTAGAGGGAAAGTAGGGCGGATAGGTAATTCAAAGACTACATTTCAACATGTAACAGACAGAGACCTTCAGATGGAGGAGGGTCAGATTGGTCAGGATTCCTTGGCAATCCTGCAGAGTAGTAAATGACTCAACCCTGAAGTTTTCTATGAGACCAATGACCCACCCATCCTGTTAAAACAAGAAGGGATTGACTCTCAGCCTTTACTCTGTGTGACAAAGCCTTGCTCCCTTCCCTTAGCCCAGGTTGCATCAACTAGCATTCCAATTAAAGTATAGAAAGGTAATGTTTTCAGTAAGCCTGTTTGTCAGATTTCCCTCACTGTAACAAATACTCGAGGTAATCACATTATTTTGATTCACACTTTTAGAAGTTTCTACCTATGGTATAATTAGCTCTGCCACTTTAGGCTTGTGATAGTGGCCAACAAGCCTAAAGGAAAGAGATTGCAGTTCCCTTAAAAAAAAATGTCCCCCATGACCTGAAACCTGTCCCTGTGCCCCACCTTTTAAAGGTTCCACTTCTCAGTGGTGCCCGGCTGAGAATCAACCCTTTAACACATGGGACTTTGGAGTTACTGATCTAAGCTGTAGTGACATTGTTTTGCTAAAGCAGCAATTATGTGGGGTGTGAAATTAGTCCACACTGAAATTAGTCCTTATAGCCTTCCAAGAGTCATATATTTGAACATTCATAATTAACCAAAAACTAGAAGCAACTAAAATGTCTCTCATTGATGGAATGAGTCAGCACGTGGTGCATTCATAATATGGAGTAATTAATACACAACAGTGTCACAGTGGTTAGTTACCAGGATGGTGGCAGTGTGTCATCTGAAGGAAAGCAGACACAGAAAGTCTCAGAAGAGGCTGAGGTAAGATGAGGTGGTAGAGCTTTGAGGGGTGCTTCCTGCTTTGTCAGCTAGGAGGGGCTCCAGGGCCTCTGTGCTGCAGGGTTTTCTACACTGCTGTGAGTAGAGGAACTGATGCACTAGAGCAGTTCATGCATGCTGCATACTTCAGTGCACAGTAGCAAACGAAAATTCAAGAGACCGTGTATATGTAACCACACAGACATGTTTTAACATAAATAAGTGTGGACAGTCTGTATAGAACAGACTGGAAAAATTGTGGGCCTGACCTTCAGGATAACATCTGTGACTGAGCCTGGCCTGGGTAGATTAGGCGTGCTGAGTTTGTATTCTTGTCTCCTTCATGTCTTGTCTAGGGCCTTGTCTCTCTATCCCTACTCTCCCCACCACCACACACAAACACCTTGACTTTGGTAAATGTAATAAATGTGCCTAATGTGTCCTTTAGTCTTAATTTATACAGTCTGTGGCTCTGTTTGGTCATTTTTTGTCTTATCTGTCATTTGCTTGGTGTGTGTGTGTTGTGTATGTTTCCTTCCTTCTTCCCTCCCTTACTCCCTCCCTTTTTCTCTCTTTTTTTCTTTCTCTCTCTCTGATCCTTCCTTCCTTCCTTCCTTCCTTCCTTCCTTCCTTCCTTCTTCTTTCTTTCTTTCTTTCTTTCTTTCTTTCTTTCTTTCTTTCTTTTCTTTCTTTCTTTCTTTCAAGAGAACTGAGGTAGAGAAGATCTGGGAAAAATTGGGGGAGGGGAATACGTGTTCAAAACCTGTTGTATGAATTTTTTAAAATAAATGTTTAAAAAAAAAAAAAAGGATTTCTAACTTTCCAGATGTCAGCCACCAAATCAACCATGGAGAGAAATCTCTTTTATAAAATAACTAGTGTTCTGAGATGCTGAACCTTCCTCCGGCACTGAGAAAATTCTATAGAGTTCCTTCTTGTTGTCAGGACTAGAGAGTTTAGAACTTTAGATCTGTTCTTGAGTCCCTGAGACTTCTGCTGTGTCCTCCTGTAGCAGACGCCTCCCCACAGCAGTTAAGCCTTCCACTTTGTCCACTATGGATGGTCCAGTATATTTGATACTGTTTTAGCCATCCTCTCTGCCCCTCTCTCTCCCTAATTTTTTGCTAATGTTTGAGACGGAGCTTTGTTATAAAATCCGCTCTAGCTTTGCACGTCCACATCTGTCTGTCTTCAGAATACCAGGATTACAGGCATCACACTATCATGCCTGCCATTGTTTGTTCTGAAGATGAGAAATATTTTCATGGAGTTGGAAAAAAATTGAATGCATAAATTTTTAATTAAACAGACATGAGCTTTGCCAGTCACTGAGCTGTGTGGCTTTGAACTAGTTAACTGCTGCAAGTCGCCTGCTCTTTATCTGCTGGATAGGAATGCTGCCTTGCAAACCTGTCTGGGAATCAGATATTGGCATAGATCTCACCCTCACACTTCCCATGTTGTAGCAGAACTAGTAGCTTCTGAGCTGCATCTGACTGCTGCATGAACCTAATCTCAGTAACAGGAAGGCACTTCAAGGTTGCCCCATTTAATAGTGGCAGCCACATGATTCCCCAGAAGTGTCTGCCAGCTTGTCTCTAAGAAGGAAGGACAGGCATACATTTGGTTTTCCTGTTACCCCATTAGCCTTATCCCTTGCCATGTCCAGAGGACACTCAGTGTAGAATAATACCCAAACAAGTGTCCTTCCGTTCATATATATGAGATGCTCATCCCCTGTCTAGAGTGGCAGATTCCTAGATGACCCAGAGTGTTAGTCTCTCAGTGGATATTACACCACAGACAAGTTGAGCACGAGGCTCCAAACTCATTTATTAAGGGCCAGAGCTTAGCAGATACTGCAACAGAAAATTGAGTTCTGACCATGGGTTAAAAATTAAAGGCCAAACACATTCAGGACAGAATGCTGTTTGTCCAGGCACTGAAGTGTGGTGTTGTAGATGAGGCATTATGGGTGGGAACTGCACCTTAAGCAGGCAAGGTGGAGTGCATATTTTCACAAGTTCGCTGTATAGGTTGTTTGTCTTCTAAATGTAGCTGTGCCTGTCAGCACAGTTGTGCCAGAACAACTCAGCCACTGCCATGATTTCCGATCCTCTTTTGTGTTAAGCTTTCTCAAGTCGTATCTTGTGGCTGTGAAGCTGCATCTAGGTGGAGTGGAGGTTTAAGTAGTGTGTACTCAAGTGTGTTAAAGAAGTGCTTTTCTATTCATATTTTCTTCTGCTTCAAAACAGAGGACTTTCATGTAAAGCTCTTTAAACATGTCACTGGCCATCTTTGATGTTTTACTTTATTAAACTGTCTTTAAGAAATGACAGTCATAGACAACTAACACTAATGAATCAACAGGCTTAAAGTTTTCTACAAAGAACACAACAGAATGCCATAAGTAAAAGTATAACTACGAGTGATTGTATTGATGTCTTTCATTCATGGTACTTTCTAGAAGCTGGGTATTGTTCTAGTCTGTTTTCTTATCATTTAACTCAGCTGGCACCCTCTGTTTGTAATGGAGCTTTTGTTTTGTTTCCCTGACTTTCCTGTGAGAGGCAGGTCACTGTCCCTTGAAGCTGTGCAGATGACAGTACCAGTCTCTTCTCCCTGTCCTTGTGCCCCTCAATGGTTTTCTTGCCATGGCTCCTTGATTGAGAGAAGATCCAGGAAGCAAAGGCTAAGGCAGAGTCCCTTCTGTGGACTCCAGTGCTCTGCATTCCAGATCCCTGGCAGATGCCTTTGACATCTAGTTTGAAGGTGTCTGGTTGGTTTGTAAGTGGAAGTGGCAGCAGGCAGTAGGAATGCACTGACTGAGCTTTCATGCCTCAAATGCTGCCTGAGTTCCCACCTCTGCACGGCCTCCTAATTTAGGATCAATTGGGTGGTAGGTTTTCTGTGTTTGTTGGATTATTTTTAAGTCTTGTGTTTAGAAATATAGTCTTTAAATAGTCTAAAAATAGTCTTTAAAACTAGCTGACTTCATTCATCATTTAAGTAAAACTTACCAGTTAGATGGAAGGTTTTGTGAAAAATTATCTAAATTCATGTGTAGTTGTTTATTTAAAAAAAAAAGAAGTAAGGAGCAATTTACCACTGGGCATCACAAATATAAAGATGCTTGTCTTTATATTACTGTTTCTGTGTTGTATGTAGTGACCTTCTTGGAATTTAATAGCTGAACTTAGAAAATATTCTCATTAATCATGTTGCTCCTTGTTCCTCTACATCAGTGGGATCAACCTTGTTAAAACTGCAGCCCGTTTGAATGCAGCTCCTCATGCCGTGCTGACCCCAACCATAAATTATTTTTGTTACTACTTGATAACTGTAATTGTGCTACTGTTATGAATTGTAATGTAAATATCTGATATGCAGGGTATCTGATATGTACCCCCTGTGAAAGCGTTGTTTGATACCCCCCCCCCAAGAAGTTTCGTCCCACAGATTGAGAACTGCTGTTCTAGCTGCCCAAGAGCACAGCTATACTTTTGAAGAGCTGCCGTGGTTTGCATAAAAGTTGATTCACTCAGTTGTGTTCACTGTGGAATCATAGTATCTCTTCTTCTCTGTGCTCCTCTCTGTGTTGAGGCTGTGTGTTACGGTGTGCTGCGGTGTGCTACAGTCAGTTGTTTTTCACACTTTGTCCTCCAGGCTTTTCCTTCCTGGCAGTTTCCTGGGTAAGGAGGGTTACTTGAGGGATGAGGTCTCAGAGACTTGAGCCCTGGCAATGCACTGTGCAGTTCTTTAGTAGCTTTATGTGCAACTCTCCAGCCCCATGACATGTTGGGTATGTACTTGTCCATCTTCCCTGTCTTCATAGTTAGTGCCCTGTTGATTCTGCCTTGCTCAGTTTCAATGCCCTCTAAGGATGACCCTGGTATATATCAATTGGTCAGAGCTTTTATTGTTAAAGCCTTTATTTCCAAAAACATTTATTTCAAAAACCTAAGTTGGTAAGAAAATGTGGTCTTTCTAATAATACAAGGCCAAGTAATCCACTGTTCAGTAACGTTTTTATTAAAATGTAATTATGAGTGTATTGTATGCCGTTAGGAATCATTTTATTGATGTGTTTCTTTAGCAGAATAAAGTATTAAGTTTCCCCCTAGGTTCACAATTTAGCTAAGTCTACGGTTCTTGGCCGCTTTAGCAGGTGAGCTATGGGTTTCCTCTAGTGGAGTGGGTTTTGAATACAAGCAAAAAGTCAGTTACTCCCATAACATTTGTGCTGCTGGTACACCAGTGTACCTTGCAGGTGGGTCACAGGGTGATACTGAGTATGCAGAGTACTTTCCAGTACTGAATTCTACCCAGTAGGGGTAAAGCTTCTCAGTGAGGCATCAGCTTGACTTCTCCGTGTTTCATGACATAAGTAAATGTTTTCAGCTGTTGGGCCTTGCCATCAGGTTGTGCAGAGCAACTGATAACCATGGTAGTAGCCTGTGACATTTGCCATGGTGGGGATCCCATGAGACTTCTTTGGCCAGCGACTCAGTGAGGTGTAACTCATTCCTGCCAATGGAAGTTTTACTTGGTGGCATAAGATGTCTACTGGAGACATTGTCTCCACAATTATTTGGCTCCATTTAGCTGCCTTTTGTTATGTCTTAAGTGGTGGATGCCACGAAGTCACACCATGCATCAGATCTCATGACAACAGTTGATTGGTGGGGGATATGCAGAGGCTTGAGGGTGGGTGGAAAGAGAAAAAGGGCAGGAAGAGGAGGTACTGTCTTTTTACAAGGGGGTATAGCACTTGCGTGCAGGGAGAATACTCGACTTTTCTCAACAGTGGAAATATGTTGTGTTTGGGCAGCTATTGATGACGTGACCTGCTATCTCTGGGTTGCTGAAAGTGGCTTAGGGGTGGGGTTTTCCAGCACCTTTCTTTCATATATGTGTATATTTTAGGAGGCTTCTACAGTAGTGGGTTTCAGGTGGTTTTTCAGATGGCCCTCAGCATTAGTTGTCTCTCCCCATAATCCCTCCTTTACCTATCTCTCCTATCATAAAGACTATTCTTACTATTCCAGCTCAGTATAGAATTTTCTTCCCAGTCTCAGGGAATGAGACACCAGTGCCATTTAGCTCCTTGGTGTTTTTTCTTGCTCTTACCCTCCCCATCCCCCCCAAGAAGCAATTCCTGAGAGCCAGCCTGAGATCTTCTTCCTTTCCCTTTATGCCTGTGATCCAAGCCCACATCCCTTTGTGTTCTGCTTCTGCAGCAGCTTCCTCACAGGTATTCTGGTGCTGTGCTTCTTTCTTTCTATTCAGTTCTTTAGGGTTAAATCTAAATCAAAAGCTGAGCATAGATGCTCACAAATGGAATCCAACACTGGGAAAACTGAGACAAGGAGAGCATGAGTTCAGGGCCAGGTGGGACTCATAAGGACATCCTGCTTCAGTGAGCAAACAATACTTTAAACTGTTATTGCAGTCTTGAGTGGTTTACTAGTTTTTACGACTTTATATTGTCATCATGTACATATGCTTAGGATATATTACCCCCCCTCCCAATTTCAGATTCAGTTGCTAGGATATGGATGGAAGTCTCAGTTCTGGGAAAAAATGCTATACTGAGCTGGGATACTAAGAATAGTCTTTATGATAGGAGAGATAGGTAACAGAGGGCTTATGGGGAGAGACAACTAATGCTGAAGGCCGTCTTTTGAAAACTTCCCACCTGCACCTGATGTGGAGTCACAGTAAAGACCGAGAAACAGTTCTGCATCGTAGACATTGCTAGGCCCTAAGCCTAGAGCTTCTGAATGGAGTGGGTCTAGGTGTTGACATACCAGAACAAGTTGAGTTGATGATTGTGCTGCTGGTCCATAGAACACCCTTTAGGACCATCTTTAGGATTTGGCTTCTTTATTCTCCAAGTTCTTCCACAGTTGCCAGTGGCTTTCTGCATGCCCCCATGTTGGTGTGGGCTGTCAGCTCAGGTTCACTCAGCCCTTTCTTTGTGCCTCACACACTCTGCTTCTGGTTGCTGTCTAAAGGCTTTTTATTGGTGTCTTGTAGCTGACAATCTTCATGGCTAGATCACACTCATAGATGAGGTCACGGCACAGTTGTTTTCATTTTTTAAGAAGGTCTCTCTGACAATCCTCAAAAATGACTTACCAATCCCTCTACTAGATCATCCTGCTTATTTCTTTCAAAGGCATTAATCACCATACACTGTAATTATATTCACACACCCCCTTCTCATCGCTATATGCTTTAGGTTGGAAATTGGTGTGAGTATAAAGGAGGGTAGGTGCGTACATAGGTGGGACCAGTTACAGAGATGTTTGTTTAAAGTGAGTAGCTGTCATTATCTGAGGGACACAAGACTGCATGGAAATAGTTCTTGTCTAATTCTTGAAAGCACCAAACAACAAATAGATTTCTGTGGTTTCTGCTTTACTTGGATTTTGCCGGGCTCTGACAGTCAGTAGCTGTGGCCTAGAGAAGTTGGAAAATACTGTATCAGCATAGAGCAAGAACCTTTCAAGCCAGCTGGCACTTTCTGTGGTGGTCTTCTGGTGTACTGTGTCACCTTTGATCACCCAAGGCCATGGAGTGTCCTCCTTTGGGAAGAAGTTCAGTGTACTCTGCCTTCACTTGTCTGGCTGTTCTGCCAGCACCAAGCTGCTCCTTTTGTTTCTCCTCATCAACCGCTAGTGAGGAGTGGACATTTTGCCCCCAGGAGACTTTTAAGTGGGTCAGAACAACACGTGTATCTCATTAACTCCAAATCACATTGACCTCAAGGCAGATAATGTATTCCATTCTGATATACTCCTGTGAGAGGCCTAAATTCATTATCATCAAATGTCCACAGGAGACATTCCATATTTGAATATTAATTCTAACTCATTATCAAATTTCCAGGGAGTCAGGAAAACCCAGAGATTACATTTCAAGTCTAAAGACATTAAAGTTAAAGCATTTGTCCATGTGTGTGAGGTTTGGTGAGGTTTACAGTAGTATCGGGCCTGAATTCCTTCCTGTAGAGCAGGCTTCAGATCCAGCTCCAAAGCAGCTAGTTACTCCTGTCTATAAACTCTATGCTCTGTTGTACCAGTGGACGTGCCTTGCATGGCAGGCTCTGGTACTCTAGCAGGCAGGGTTAGCTGCAGGGATATCACTTACCCCCACAGCCAACAAGTGCCTTCTGGCACTATGAAACCAGTCACCAGGAAGATTTCTTCCCTGATTTCTCTGCATCCTGCAGTGAAGGTATATTGTATCTTCAACAGTAGGGTCTTACTGTGTAGTTCTGGTTAGCATCTAAGATCAATGGCAAGGACCTGAATTGTTTTAGGGGCCTCTGGGACCCAGTTCATAGGGGGTACCTCATTGGTGGTGTCTCAAACCTGGTATTGGGATTTTTATTTAACAACTCATATCTCCTAGCAGAATCATTGTCCACCTGTGTACAGTATCTGTGTTCAAACGCCTATTTTTTAAAAATTATGTTCTTAAATTAGTTTACAAACATAGTGGGTTTCCTTAGGGATTTTTTCGTGCATCCTTTGTTCTGGCTTGCCCATCCTCAGCCCACCTTCCCTTCCCTTCATCCCAACGATATGACTTTGTACACTAGACCTGAACAATGACAACACCAACTGACAAGGCAACTCGGATAAGGGGAATCTGGTGGGCTGAAAACCCAAAGACTGCTGAGAGAGAGAGAGAGAGAGAGAGAGAGAGAGAGAGAGAGAGAGAGAGACAGAGAGAGACAGAGAGACAGAGACAGAGAGAGACAGAGAGAGAGAGAGAGAGAGAGAGAGAGAGAGAGAGAGAATGAGAATAACTGTTCCCCATAGATGAGCTCCCTAATGGGTTATCCAGTGCCAAGTGGTCAGCCCTAAAATTATGTCCCTATAAATAATACTAAATAGATTCAGCAGGTTGTATGTATATGTTTATTGTGAGTGTGGTGTGTGTAATAATAAGTAAAGACTAAGAGGCCATGAACTTTAGACTGGGCAGGACAGGGGTAGGGTGGGACATAGGTTGAGGAAGAAAGGGGAAATGTCTAACAAGTTAAAAATCAAAACAAAACCAGATGACTCCTCTGCTAGTAATATCAGTCTTATGCTTTATTTATCTTTCTGCTGCTGCTGCTTCTGTCTCCTTGGTGAGCTTTGAAGAACTTCATACACACTCCTCATGGCTTCCCTGAGCATCTCTGATCTTTAGAGATATCATCAGATTAACTTTTCCTACATCATTACATGGGAGCACACAGTGTTTACTTTTTTCCGGTTGTTATGATCTACCTAAACATTGTTACTGAAGAGTTCATGACAGACCTTTGACATAGCCTCTTTCGGTTTAGTGGTTTTCCAGGAATGAGAGAAACCATACATAGGGCTGAGCTGGAGTAGTGCGTTTCTCTGCAGACTGAGATGAATTTGAATATGTCATCAAGATCATTACCTTGTCTGCATCATGATCTATGCTATATTCTTAGTTTTTGAGGAAGCTGCCTGATCCGGATGCAGGATTAGTTAGTGTTACAGGACTGGTGGTGGGGAGGCTGTAAGTGGCTTGTAATTCCCCTGTACGACTCTGTTCCTCAGTTTAGAAACAACACAACGCTGGCTTCATACGTTCATTGGCTAGCTTTAACTTGTCCTATTCTGTTGTAGCATCTGTGTACAAGACATAGTTTCTTCCTTAAAGCATGGCAGTACCTATTTGTGTGAATTAGTGTGATGCTGTTTATAAACAAGTTGCAGTAAGTTAAATATTTATGTATACTCTGAACTCTAGAACAACCACGTGAACAAAAGAGAGAGGAATTGTTATAGAGCCCTCGTGCCTGGGAGGACCATGAATTGAGCTCAGTTTGAACAATACAGCAAAAATTGTCTGCAGAAACCAAACAAATAAAACTTTCTAGCAAAGAATGAAAATTTCTACAATGCCATTTTAAAGCATGAAATTTTTAGGAATAAAGTATATAAATATATTCATATCTATATATGAAATCCTTAGAAATAAAAAACATGTATTTCATATATATATATATTATATTTTTCATATATAATATATATGACCTGAAAAATCATAAACAGTTACCAAGAGAAGCTGAGATTTAAAGAAAAACTAAACTTTGTAAGGATGTCATTTTTCTCCAAGATGTTATGTGGCAGTTTCTTAGACTATACCAGTCTAAATCTCATGGCTTGGTTTTTTTTTTAAGTACATCCTTTCTCTTTCTGTGTTGAAGTGCTATATGTGACCTTTATTTGGAAATAGTCATTACAGATGTTAATTAGCCCTAACTCATGTGACTGGTGTCCTTTCCAAAGGAGCACTTTTGATGCAGTCCATAGGTATAGGCCAAACATCATGTGAAAGTCAAAGCAGAGAGCTGCAAGCCAAAAAGGACCCTCCGGTGGCCCAGAGAAGCCTGCAGCAGATTCTCTTCTACCATGTGTAGTAGAAAGGCAAGGGCAACCAAAACATGCTGCTGACTACTTTATCTTCAGCTCTTTGGCGCCGAAATGGAGAGAGTGGACGGCTATATGTAAGCCATTGGCTCTGTGCTGCTTTGTTTATATCGGCACTGTCAGATGAGCGCAGCAGCCAAGACAGTTCTGAGAAATCACAAACAAAGTAACGTCCACCACCAAGGCCTGGCTAAAATTTGGAATCTGTCTGTCTGACTGACTGACTGTAGTGTTGGGGATAGAACCAGGGACTTGAAGTTTGCTAGGGAAGTGCCGTGCCACTGGTACAGCCCCAGCACTGGTTCTTTTTGGCATGAGATTGTGCTCTGTGAGTCTGTCCAAACATCTGTGTTATGAATGCTCTTTTACTAAACACTGAGGTCTGATGGGAAAACTTCTGCCATACCTTAGTATTGTGTACTCTTTCAGTATCAAATCCATCAGACTAACCAGCCCTGTCTGTGTTCCTAAAGGAGCTTGCTCTCTTGTAGGGCCTGTATGCTTTACGGTGTTCCTCCAGCATCACTTGCTCCCATGGGACAGAAAGGAAACAGATAACCAGTTAGCTATCCTCTGTCTAGTTTCCAGGGCCCCGATGTCTGTTGAAGCCAGGCTTACTGTCTAGTAGGGCAGCATTCTCATGTAAAAGAAAGTGTTGACTGAGCTTGGCTCCCCAGAGAACTACAACCTGTGACTCATTTATTACGGGTTTACAATCAGTTCCTAACATGTTAGGTAAAGAAACAAACAACTTCCTTCTTTTATGGAGTGCTAACAGAAGAAAACTCGTTAATTTCCTAATTGTTCTCCCTGGTCCCAGATAGTCACTCTACACATGTAACTGCAGCAATAAACCTGCACTCTGTAATAACTAATTTTGTTGTCAGGCCTCTTGGGGAGGTGTTACGTTTATGTCACGTTTATGTCTTCTGTCCCAGTGAGCTTCCCCGTGTTCATTCTTAAGTCTATAATTATGTACTTGTCATCTGTGTCTAGAATAGTCTGTGTACATTGAAAATCGTCCATGGGTGTCTATATAAAGTTTCCCATAGCCTTCTGTAATGCAGCCCTGTGAGTGAGATGTTTACCTAGGAGCCCACAGCTTCAGTGGGGCCATCATGTTTAATAAATCTTTAATTTACCTGTACAGCTTGCTTACATTTTAGTATTTATCATGTGATTTCACTTCTATAGAAGAAATCTTGCCCACTTGATAGACCTTAGAATTTTACTTTTTTTTCCTTTAAATTTTTTTGTTTTGTTTTTTGCACTGAAGAAATTTTTTATTCTTCTCTCACTGTCAAAAAGTTGATAGCTTAGCCCCATGCAGAAGGAAAGTCCGTATTTGCCCTGTTGAAAGTACCCTTGCTTCCTTGGGCTTTCAGAAGTCCCCACTTCTTGCTGCAGTTAGCTAGCATCATAATCCTCAGCCACAATCTAGTTGGTTGTTCCTGTTTTCTTTACATTCCCATTTTATTGATGAGAAAATTGAGTCTTCAAGGTTCCATAATGTGCCCAAAGTTGGGATCCTGGCCAGACTTCAGCTCCAGGTTGTGTTCACCCCTGGTCCCCTGCTGAAACCTGACAGCCCCTGCTACTCACTGTGGGAGAGTCTTAGACTGCATTTTGTCAGTTCTTTCTGAATTAAAATGCTAGTCCCTTGCAACTACATTACAAATCTGTAATATCCTACAGATATTTTCCTCAGTTTTCACTTATCTTTTTTCATGTCAATCGTTAAAACCTCTTTTCTCTTTGTTTCTGGACACGAGTCGTGGTTAGAAAAGCTTTTCCTTAGAACATGGCCTGGTCTCTCTTTTGATAGCATTTCTTTATCCTTAAAACTCAGATAAGGTGTTTATCCTTAAAAGGCAACATTAGCATGCAGTCTACTTCTGCTCTTTTTAAATATGGCTGCCAAAAAGCCCTAACTGTTGTGAGGAAGGGTGAAAAGAATGAAGTTATCTCTGTGCTCACATGTCTGCTTTATTCTTTTTGTGTGGTGTGTGGATCTCTGTGTGGAGACCAGAGGGCAACTTCCAGTGTGACTCCTTGGCATACCCATCCGCCTTGTTTCTGAGACAGGGTCTCAGTGATATGAAGCTCACTCATTAGGCCAGCCTGACCTTTGCATCCTCACTGCTCTTGTACTGGGATTGCAAGTGTGCACCTCTGTGTCTGTTTTGTGGGGTGTGGGTGTGTGTGTTTGCCTTTTTTTTTTAAATGAGTTCTAGGGATCAAACTCAGGTCTTTGTTGTTGTAAAGCATGCATTTTACTGACGGGCCATCTATCCAATCCCTGTATATCTGCTTTTATGTATTTCTGGGTTGTTGACAGGTGAAGCAATATTATAATAATCAGGAAATTAGGGAGGAGAAAGGAGTCTCTATTCGATGATGCTAACCTGGTTATCTGTCTTCTTTCTGTTAGGTGAATGAACTGGATGGCATTCCTCTGATCCTGGACAACAGCAACATCGATGACAACAACCCCTGTATCCTTGCACATGACCCACAGGTGCTATAGCCTGGCTTGTCCCGGGCTCGGAGTTGGTTCAGTACATAAGATGGCTAGCTCACAGTATAATGAGCTGGTTTTCAAGGTAACAAGGACATGTGAAGACATCATGTGACTAAGATGTGTGACAAAGACAGCTCATCTTCCAAAGTATGTGTTTGCTCCTTAGAATAAGCATACGATATTTGATTGTTTTTGAGGTAGAGATCTTAAACTGTCAGCACTACTTTAACAAAGGTTTGACCACAGAAGCAGGAGGAGCATTCTGTACCTTAGCAGTAAGAAACGTTCTGTGCCCATTAGTTTTCCTTATTAAAGACCCTGTCCTGCAGCCCCCTGCTGCTGACATGGGATCTCTGCCCCTTGAGTTGTTTGTCCTCCCTGGCTAGTGTTCTGCATGAGACCTTGATTATTTCCTTCAATGTCATGATGCCAAATAAAATAGTTTAGTACAATAATTAGTCAGGGACCAGGTGTAACCTCTTTAGGTTTGAAATGAAATTTATTTAATTATAAGAACTTCCATGGTGAGCCAGATTCTGTCCTGCCCTTTGCTCTGAGCCCTGCATGGCCTTGTGCTTTTGTGTTTGCAAGAGGAGCCCTTATGAAGCTGAAAACGGAAAGAGTAAGGCCTGGTTAGACAGTGAGGAGCCCAGCCTAGGATGGGAAGAGGTGGTGTAGCTGGGAGAATCTACTCTTGGCGGCCTCAGAGTAAGTGAACAGAAATGCTTTATGTTTGTGCTAAAGATGCTGCCATTTGCCCAGTTTACAATGTGAAAATCTCATTTTAAAGAGCACAGTAGTTCATGGAATCAAGAAAAGCCAAACCAAGAAGACTTCAGAAGACTCTCCTTCACACCGAGTTGACACATTGTGTGTGTTGTCTTCAGGCACTGCATAGTCTGCAGAGTAGAGTGGGTGATGTTTTAGCTCAAAGAAAAAGGAAGGTCAGAAGAAGAGTGTTTGCCTTGGTGGGGGCAGTAGAAGTTGCAGGTGTCTTTCCCAATGAGAGAGCCCTGTCATCCTAGCAGGGCTTCTACCAACAGTTTACCGAGCTGAGAGTGGAGAAGGGTTTTCTGGTACTTGTCTTTACCAAAGACAAAGGGGACCGTTGCTGTATGCTGGAGTGTGGGGGGGACTGGGGGGCAGCAGTGCGTGCGCACATCACTCACCAGTGGCTAATCCTTATTGTGTGTTTCCACACAATCTCACTTTATTCTGAACACATGAAGTAGATGCTCCACTGCCCCCATTCGCTAGCCCCGAGGTTATGGATGGCTTTGTATTGAGCTGTGTTCATCACCGCCTTTGGACACACAGTGTGTGGTCAGCAGGTGGACATATAAACTTTAGGCCTCACAAATTCGAGAAAACCTGTCAGACTTGTCTTTCTGAAACTGACTTAATCTGTTAATATGACTGTCTCCATTTACATCTTCTTTTTCTTGCAGAAAGCCTGATTTCCTTATGACTGAAAAATTCATACAAACACACACACACACACACACACACACACAGTACAGTGTCTTTATCGTTTCTCTTGATGGACATGTAGGTTGGCTCCATCGTGTAGCTATTGTGAGCAGTGCAATTAAGTGCGATTCCTTTTGCTCACATCCTCACAGCTGTCTAGTTCTCAGTGGGGTGAGACGGGAACTCAGTATCCTTTGTGTGTGTGCACTTGAGTATGTGTGCATCTGATGGGCACAAGTGTTAAACATTTTTTATATGTTTATTGGCCCTTCATACTTTACCTTTGAGGATTGTCTGTTCATTTCATTAGCTCATTAAACCGGGTTGTTTGGTGTTTAGTTTTCAGAGTTCTTCATATATTTTAGATATTAATCCTGTGAGATGTATACCTAGCAAAGATTCCTCTCACATTTGCAGGCCATTTCTACACTTGATGAATTATTTCCTTTGCTGCTTATATGCTTTTACTTTCATGAGCTCTTGCTTGTTAACTGTTGGCACTATTTCCTAAAAAACTGGAGTACACAACAGAATTTTCCAGTCTCTAGCCCCACACTCCTCTTCTTCAGTAGTCCAGGACCACTAAGATCCCTTCCCATACTCTGGCTGTGACGTCTTCTGTTCTGTATTTGGAACCTCATAAAATATGTTTCTTGGGCCAACAAAGTGGATCAACACATAAGGGTGCTTGCTGCCAATCTTGATCAATACCACAACTTGTCCTCTGACCTCCATATATACCATGGCACATATGCAAATGCACACACTTAAGTATTAAAAAATAAATAATAAAGAATTGATTCTTCTTATATAGTGTCAGTATTTGTTTAGCTCTGTGCACATGCATAGCATGTTTCCTGTCCTTACTCACATCTGCCCATCTACCTGGCATTCTCCTTCTGCTACTTTTAGAATTTCCTTTAATATGGCCTTGTTGTTGGAGGACAATCTAAGTCTGTTTGAAAATGCTTTTCTTGGGCTGGTGAGATGGCTCATAGTGTATAAAGGCCCTTGCCCTGCAAGGCTAGTAATGTGGGTTTGATCCCAGAGCCCATGGCCAAGTAAGTGGAAGGAGAGAGCTGGCCTGCAGAGCTGCCCTCTGACCTCCCATGCACATCCTTACACAGATGCATGCCCAGTATTGGTTTGGGGAATCAAACTTATGTTCTATGGAAGAACAGCAAGGTTTCTTACCTACTGAGCCTTCTCTCCAGCCCTGTGGTTTGATGTTTTACCAGAATTAATCATGCCCTGAGTATACTGCCTTTCTTGGCATCTCTGTTTTTCCTCTTCCTGCTTCCTTCTTTCAGTGACTTTGTTGCTGTCTTTTCTATAACTCAAATGTGTAGATATGCCTGGGCTTCCTGGTACCTAGAACTCTCTTCTACTGTCTCTGGCAGTGTTTATTGAATGTCTTTTACAGATCTGACATTGGTCCAGGCCTCAGGCAAGACTGGGTGACCTCTGTGAAGGTTGTTGATGCCATCTAGACAAAAATGGGAAGTGGTGTGGCTCAGGCTGTATCAGTGCTGTGCTGCGTGTTGTAACGGTTTCCACTGCTGTCTGTAAACTCTTCAGGGTAAACGTTTTGCTAATCAGCGACTCCCCTTCCACATTTCTAAATTAGCAGGTCCAAATTAAATTGAAAACTGACCAGTCTGCCCAATCAGAGATGGCACTCTCCTTATAAGCCTCCACTGTCATTCATAAGACTCGTTTTACATTTATTTATTTATTTACTTGCTTAGTTGCTTGTTTGTTTTGGTTTTTCAAGACAGGATTTCTCTTTGTAGCACTGGCTGTCCTGAAACTTGCTCTGTAGACCAGGCTGGCCCTGAACTCAGAGCTCCACTTGCCTCTGCCTCCTGAGCACTGAGATTAAAGGCGTGCCCACCACTGCCTGGGTGAGCTTCCCTTGTGATTCTTCCTATGTAAGACTTACCATGTCTTGATTCTTGCATTTGTTTATTTTTATTAATTAGGAGGCAGACCAAGAGAAAAAAAAAAATTCCCAAGAGTTCTTCAGTTGTTAGTGACTCTTAATCCTAGGTTTGTCAATCATTTTGAATGTTTGATTTAACCCATTTCTTTTAGGCACCCTAACCAAGCTTTTAATCCAGCTTTAGATACCTCCCTCTCCCCTTCTTCATTCCTCTTCTCTGCCTCCTCCTCCCCTCACAAAGACCTCCCCCCATCTCTCTCTTTTTTGTGCATGTGTTTCTGTCTGAGAGGGCGGAGGTTGCTATTTGCATGTGCACCATCATTTTCTTCCCTGGATAAACTGGCCGTCTAGTGTCATTGAGCATTTCTAAGTATTTTGGTGGGGCCCTGAAATGGTTGCAGATGTCTCTTCTCTTCCATGAGACATCAGTAGACATCACTGTGAAGACCGCTGCCTCCTTGGTCACCTGCAGACGGGAAGATCAAGCTGGCATGACAGAGCTGGGTCGGGGTTGGGCTGAAGCAGGAAGGTTTTTGTTCTATTTGGAAGCAGCTTCTGCAACCAACAGGGATTTCCACTGCCAGGGGAAAGCCGTGGCTCAGTGGAGAGCCTAACCCTGCAGGGCTGCACTGGGGTACTCCTGGGTCAGGGATGTGAGCTCAGCCAGCTCCCAGCTGTTGATCGCCCCCACTCCCTCTTGGGTCACCCACAGTAATGACAGAGTAGCTGGTGCCATCGGAAAATTCCAGCTCCACTACCGCAGAGTCAATTTCTCATTTGTCAGTTTATTGTGGCAAGTGGGATTTTTTTTGTTGTTGTTCCCAAATAGAAACAGCTGAACTTTATTTGAAATGTTTTTCTTTTAGTTCTTTTTTGATCTATGTTTTGATCGGTAGTCCTTGATGTGGTTTTTTTCATACATTGTTTTTATTGGGGGGATTGGGTGTGGACAGGGATAGAATGAGAGCCTAAGCTGGGCTGCTATGTGTATGTTATGATTCCCCCCTCTTTATCTCCATATCTAAATCCCTCCCCCTACATTTACATTTGTGTATATGTGTGTGTGTGTACATATATACATACATACACACATACATACACACAATTCACTTACATGGAGAACTGTAAGTCTTTGTAGAAATAGCATGTAATCTTGTGCTGAGGAAACATGGCACAGCAGCAGGTGTGTCTGCTCCAGGTCCAAACAGACCTGGAGTTGCTTTCTGTCACTTCTTTACACCCAGGCCCCTCACTAAGTCTGTAAGTCCCTACTGCTCCCTTCTGGGTTATAGAGACTAAAATATCATCGTGTTTATAAAGCACCTGAATAACCCCACATGGCTCCTTAACAAATAAGTGTTCTTTTGTACGTATCTTACTATGTCTGTGTGCAAAGGCAAACTTTGTTCTGCAGTTGCTGTAATCGGTGCTAATACTCCAGACTGACATCCAGAGCGAAGCAGAGAGTGCAGAGATATGCCAGGACCCTTCATTCACAGAGAAGAGGTCCATGCTAATGAGGAGGGAGGTAGGGGCTGCAGAGTACCCTAGGTCTCTCCTGTACCATTCAGCAGTGTTAATTCAAGAAGAGTCATCACTGTGAGCAGGAGGACTGCAGAACTCCAAG
Source organism: Mastomys natalensis (assembly GCA_021653895.1). Classification (NCBI taxonomy): domain Eukaryota; kingdom Metazoa; phylum Chordata; class Mammalia; order Rodentia; family Muridae; genus Mastomys; species Mastomys natalensis. The sequence continues at coordinate 2,094,776 of JAJTUV010000102.1, forward strand.
GAGTCATGGGAGAGATGATTGCTATACCAAGAGAGACAGGGTTCCTAAACAAGGTACCACACTCCCAGTTGAGGGCACTCACTATTAGAGAAATGCTCAGAACATTATTTGCCTTATTGACTTTGGACGATGTAATATGGCAAGTATTCTATAAAACAGCTTTTAAAAAAGATAATTCAGTTTTCAAAAACAGGCAAAAGACTTGGCATGCCACTTAAGAAGGGGGGAAGGGGAAGAGAGAGAGAGAGAGAGAGAGAGAGAGAGAGAGAGAGAGAGAGAGAGAGATATCCAATATTAAAGAGAACTCTGCAGTAAGAAACCTATCCACCGTCCCATTGCAGTGTCTGACAAGGCAGCTGATACCAGGGGCGTTTGTGCAGCAGCCTGTGCTCTACTGCATTGCTGTGGGGTGTAAGGTGTCAGCGTTGGCCAACACTGATGGATACACACCTGCTCTGTGAGCCGGCAGTGTACGTCTGGGTGGATCTCCAGTATGGGCATGTGCCTGTTAGCAGATATGTGCCGGAATTGTTACGGCAGTATTATTCCTAAGTACTCTCGGGTTGTAGTAAACTAGGTGTTCATCGGTAGTTAAATAAAAAACTAAACAAGAAGCCACTGCTTGCACCTGTCATGGAACACAGTAAAGGAGAGCAGACGGCTCTGTGCGAGGGATTGGTACTTTTATTAGCATAATGCTAAGCCATAGAAACTGGGTATAGAAAGCTAGATGATTCCTCTGGTAGTAGGCAGAAGAGTGGTTGTAGATGCTGCAGACATGAGTGTGTTAGAAGGCCACATGGGACTTCTGAGGTACTAGCCATGTTCTAAATTTTAATGAGGAATATATAGATGCATCCATATGAACAAAGTGAGCAGTGTGCACATTGCAGGTGTTGGAGTCTGTTGCACCTCATATTAAAACATTTTAATCATTCACTATGTTTTCCGTTTGCCACATCCTGCCTATCCATTGTCTTGCACAGTTTGCTTAAGAGTTGGGAATGATTGATTCGGTTTTACAGATCAGGAACCGGAAGCTGGAAAGTTGAGGTTGCAGTCAGAACTTCCCACTTCATGTGTGTTGGGACCAGGGCAAGCCCATATCTGTCTGACTCCGTGGCTAAATCTTTTGTCTTAGTTAGAAAGTCTAGACTCCCAGGGAGAGCCCTCTCTTGGCTTGGATGCTGTGCTTCTTTCAACAGTGTTTTCTTGAAGAAGAGATGGGTGCAGCTGTGCTGTGTTAATCCTGGTGACAAGCATGTAGTACATACTAATCACTTGGTAAGACTTGCTGTGCTGTCTGATCCAGAGTAATTCGGTCAGCAACTAAGTGCTAGTGGGGAGCCACCTTACGGTGTACTTCCAGCCCCATCACCCTTTAAGACTTGACTTGTATAGGTCTTCTTTCTCCAGAAATGGCTCCATGATACCCCTCCACCAGGTCAAGTACCTCAGTTTGCTGTCCTGGTCCCTAAACAGCTCGCATAAGTCACCTTCATCAGTTGACCTTTCCTGCTAGAAAACCCATCCTAGGTGTCTTTGTGGTCCTGTATCCTCAAGTATATCCTTTATCCTGGGGTCCATGCACCCCAGGGACTATGACCAAAATTTGTTTCACAGCACCTTTCTGTTTGTAGATCTGAACTAACATGTGAGAGGAGCCTTTTAACAGTGAGGAAACCTCTGTGCGCAGGGATGGTTTCTGCAGAACTTGGCAGTTTTTAACTAGTCTTTTGTGCATTTTGGAACCCTGCTTTGGGAAACTGGAACCATAGTACATTCATTTAAGTTTCTTCCCCATGGCTGTGATGAAATGCCTGACAGAAGCAACTGAAGAGAGAAGGTATTCTTTTAGCTCACAGTTCAAAGAGCATTCTGAAGTCTGAGCTTGAAACAGCTGTCACATTGCAACCAATCAGCAAGCAGAAAGCTGTGTGTACTCCTGTGTAGCTTTCTTTCTGAACTTAGTCTGCATTCTAGCCCAGGACTGAAGCCATCTACTCCAATTAACCTAATCAAGGCAATCCCTTCTTGGCATGCATCAGGACCAGTCTCCCAGGTGATTGTAAATTTTGTCAAGGTGACAGTTAGCCCTAACCACTGCAGCCCTATCTTGGTAAATGTAAGAATTCAAATAAACAGTGGAATGCTTTTTTTCTATTGTGGGTCTTCATGAGGCACCCAGCTTGTAACAGTGACCAGACAGCATCAGGGAAAGCAGTTAGGGAAAGTCCACAGGCGAGGTTTGTAAAGGCTGTCCACAGAGCCCTGCAGCAGGGAGCTGTGGACTTGTTCACCAGTGAGTGAAGAGTCTCACTTGCCTTCCTGCTTCCATGTTTCACTGCACCCAGCCTCAGGGGACATCTCCAGGGACACTGCTAATGACTAGGAAGTCTTGTTGCTAGAGTGTGTTTCCTACTCTGGAGAGGCACTCTCATGGCTGTTTGTTTGCAATGAGTAGGGAAGCAGCTGACCAGCACACAGTCCCTCTTCCATTGTTGAACTGACAGGAAAAACCAGAATCTTTTTTTTTTTTTTTTTTTTTGGTTTTTTGAGACAGGGTTTCTCTGTGTAGCCCTGGCTGTCCTGGAACTCACTCTGTAGACCAGGCTGGCCTTGAACTCAGAAATCCACCTGCCTCTGCCTCCCAAGTGCTGGGATTTTAAAGGCATGCGCCACCACTGCCTGGCGAAAAACCAGAATCTTAATACTGCTGCTTTTCTTTATACCTCTAATTTTTTTTTTACAAATCAGTTTTTACTGAAGGCATAAAATCTCAGTGGGCATGGTGGCATAGCTCCTGGGAGGCGAAGGCGTGTAGATCTCCATGTCTGAGGCTGACCTGATGTACAGTGTGGATGCCAGGTCACCCAGTGCTGTACACACAGTGTAAATTCCCGTTCCCCAGCCTACTGTGAAGAGATAACATATAAATCAAACTCCTGTCCACCAAAAGCTCGTCAGTGCTCACACAGAAGTGAGAACATCTTCTGGAAAACAGAGGATCCTCATGGGAGGACAGTGAGCAAAAACTGGGCCTCTGTCTGGGAGTGCCTCTGCCTTCAGACCCGCTTGACAAGGTTGCAGGTTACTGCCGTGTAGATGGAAAGTAAGCATTGTATTGTATAGCGTTCCTGTTGGTCTGCCACTGGCACCTAGAACAGGAACCTAGAATCCAGACACGGACAGGCTGATCTGTGTGCTCTTTCAGAAAAGGAGGCCACCTTGCCTTACTGGGTTGTTTTAGCAAATGACCAAACTCATGTAACACATGTAACACATGATTGTCTGGAACTCATGAGTGAAATGTGTAGTGTTCCAACGCTGGGTTCGTCCTGATTTTACCTTTCTGTGTGGAACCCTTATTTGCACTGCTCAAGTCACTCAAAGGATTTTGTAGTGTGCAAACTGTGTGCATCCTGGCTTGTCTTTGAAGTGCCTGTGAGTGTTATGCATAGAGGCACAATGGTGCATTCCTGCTTTGCCTGCCAACCCTTTCTGTGGGAGGCAGGAGTGAAACGAGCTATATCTGACTTCTCATTGAAGGGTCTCCAGGTTGATTCTCACTTCTGTCAAATGCCATCTGTCGGTTGCTAGGGAGCATGCTCAGTATATAGATGACTGCTTCTCACCTTCCTCTCACCAGCCCAGGAGTGGTGATGGTCTAGGACACAATTCTGTTGGTGGAGGAAGCGTTGTGAGAGTGATGTAGAAGCCACTTGCTTGGATCTCTTGTATCCACCAAGTGCAAAACTGTCTGGCTTTTGATACTGTGTAACTCCTTCTCTTATTCCTAAAAATAACCTAGAAGCCCATGCCTAAGGAATTTCACCTTAGTTATCTTCTAGAGCATTTTAAATTTCAAACCAACAAGCTTTTTTTCAGACCTGCAAGATGGCTCATTGATAAAGATAATTGCCACCAAGTCTAGTGATGTGAAATTCATCCCTGGGACCAACATGGTAGAAGAAAACCAACACCTACAGGTTATCCTCTGACCTCTGTGCACACATATGCACAGACACATAAAATAAATGTTCTGTATTGTTTTTTGAGACAGGTTCTCACTATATCATCCTTGGCATCAGGAGCTTTTATGTGGGGCAGTCTGGCCTCAAACTCACACACAGATGTGCCTACATCTGCCTCTCAAGTTCTGGAACTAAAGGCTCTTGTCACCACATCTGGCTAACAAATAATTTGGTTTTGTTTTATTTTATTTGTTTGTTTTTAAGAACCCTTTTCTAAATTATGTAGTCAGTATCCTGATACATATCTGCCCATCTCCCATTTCTGTGCAAAGAGCATAGTGTGGTAGAGCAAGTTTGTAAGTCTCAGCTTTGTACTTTAGAACTTTTATAGCCAATGTAACAAAAGTAGCCAGGCTGAAATGCCCCCGTACAATGGCTGCCTTCAGTCACTGCCTCTGAAGAGCTGCTCTCTGCTTCCTGTGTGGTATGGTTTACTACACCTTTCTCCATGTGGCTTCACAAAGCAGTGTCGCAGGTGCTGCCATCCCACTGAAGCAACCTGGGCAGTTCCCTTATTGTAGTCATCCCCGAGGTGAAGCTCTGCCTTCAGACAAACTGCAGAATCAGAGCAAGAAGGGCGTGGATGCTGATGGATGCTGTACAGAGAAGTTCCCGGCAGACTTTGCCTCAGAAGAGCAGTAATACTTAGGTATCAGTTTTCCTAAGAGTTACTATTTGTGTTCTCTTTTTGCATTAGCTTCCTGTATTTCAAACAAAGCTGACTGAATATGTTTAGGAAATGAATAACATTAAAATTGCTATTTTCAGATACCATTGCCATGAGTAATACATATTTAGTAAGACACTTCAGAGATTGGGTAGCTGATTGCCATAGAGAAACATGTTCTAGGTAACCCTGAGCAATTGCCAGGATATTTTGTCTAAACTGACTTTAGCAGGAACAGGGGGCTCTGGACAGCACATTGACAAACTGCGCCATTCAAAACTGTTAACTAGTGACTCACTGCCATTTTGTTTTTAAGGTCATTCTTAACAGGAAGTGTTGCACTCTCTGAACGGTTGTTTTTCTAGGGCCAATGCATTAAAAGAGAAAAATCTGTTTTGTTTGATCCTGTGAAGGGTTGAACATTCTCCTAGATTTAATTGAGCTGGCATTCATTAATTTCTTATGACCAAATTACGGAACCCAAGGCCTTAGACTTCTGAGTTGGGGAAGAAAGGCAGGCAGAAAACATAAAGGGTGTGGGAGATAGACCAAGCCGACCAATAAAGCTGGAGCCTGGCAGTAGAGGAGAGGGACTGAGAGGATAAATAATGAAATAATGACTGAAAACTTCCCATGTTTGATGAGAAAGACAAGAACATCTGAGAAACTCGTTAGCCTTTTCAATATAAAATCCTTGCAATTCAGGCATGAGGGCCTGAGCTTGGATCCCCAGTCCCATGTAAAAAGTCAGTTGCCTATAATTCCTTTACTGGGAGACAGTGACCAGAGGATTCCTGGGGCTTGCTAGCTGAATCTGCAAATTCCAGGTTCACTAAGGTGGAGTGCAACAGAAGAAGGTGCCCTGTGTTGACACTGGCTTCTGTGTGTACATAATGTGTACAAACATAGAGCACACCCAAGCACAAAGAACAATTTTCAGTAGATTCATGCTTAGATATATTAATTGTAATCACACTTTTAAAAAACAGTGGAGACTTTTAGAAGCAACAGGAGAATGTCTTGTCACCTATAAGAACAATCAACAAAAATTATTTGAAATTTATTATCAGAAATCTTCAAAATTGTTCTTGAGGTGATGCGTTCACTGTGGGGAGGAGCAGGGGGAGATTTTAGCCCTACCATCCAAAAGTACCTTGTCAGTCTTCAAAGCATGAGAAATTAAAGTAGTCCCAGAGAAATAGGATAAAGGAGGTTTTTCCTTGTACCTGACTTTGTGGACATGTAGTATGAAGTTGGAGGGTCCTACTAGATGGAGCTTAGAAACCTGATGCCCTGGTTCACTTTCTATATTGCTTGATAAAACTTCAACCAAAAGCAGCATTGGGAGCAAACCTTATTTTGCTTATTCATGGCCCATTTTTGAAGGAAGCCCAAGCAGAAACTGAAGCAGAAGCTATGGGGAAAAACTTACTGACTTGCTCCCCATTGCTTGCCCAACTGGGACTACCTGCCTAAGAATGGCACTGCCCTCAGTTTGGTGGACCCTCCCACATCAGTCAAGAAAATGTCACACAGACTTGCACACAGGACAGTCTGATGGAGGTGTCTTCTCAGCTGAAATTCCCTCTTCCCACATGAGCCTGGTTTGTGTTGCATTGACCACAACAAATAACCCGCACACTATGAAGAAATTGATTGATAAAGATAAATCTTTCGAGTTTCAAAACCAGCATCACGACAGTGGTTTACAGTGCCACATTTTGTTTTCTATGTAATTCAAGATGCTAATACACTTAAGAGAATTACCAGTGTATTGAGGGCTGTACAATGTGGAAGGATTTTTAAGCATTAACCAAATAAGAGTAAAAATGAGTCAGTTGCACTTGTAAAAGAGCAGCTTTTTAAAAGTATATCACTTAACTTAAACTGTTATAAATCAGTGTTTTTACTTTAGAATGTTAAAGATCATACCCACAGTTCTAAAAAGGTATAAGATACACACAAACATGAAAAGGAATTCAAATTTTTCACCATAAAAAAATGAACTATACACAAAAGAAATAATGGCTAAGAAAGTCATAAAACTTACAGGAAACAGTAAAATGATATAAGTGAATCCTTCCTTATTCATAATTACTTAAATATGAATAGATTCTCTTGTCAAAAGAGTATTTAACTCAATAGGTAAAATGTGATCCAGTTATGCTGTCAATAAGAGACTGTTTAGATTCAGAGACAAAACCGGTTAAAAGCTTGGATAAAAAATGAGTAAGCACATTAATGAGAGCTGTAGTGGCTTCCATCAGACAAAATGTACTCTAAAGCCAAGGGACTACAGAAGTCAGTGAAGAACAAGATACATTGTAACAAAAATTCAACACAGTAAGAAAAGACACAGAATAGAAAGTGGCTGCACAGGTAAAGCCACTTGCCACCAACTTGAAGACCCAAGTTTATTCCCTGGGACTCCTTTGGTATATGAAGAGACCCAACTCCAGCAAGTTGTCCTCTGACTTCCACACACGCATGTGCCCACACACATGCTAAAATAAGTATAAAAGGGTTTTAATTAAAAATATCACAAATGAATATAAATATATACCAAAAGCACATTAAAGTATGTGAATCAAAACCTGAAAATTCTAAAGAAGAAAACAAAGTTTTTTTCTTAATGGTTGTCTATTTCAACCTGAATAGTAGGTAGAACTGTCTGTCAGAAAGTAAGGGAGCACAGAGAATTTAAATGGCTTGGTGCACCAACTACATCTACAGTGTGTGCGGAATATAATGCATCCTTTATTTTCCCCATATGCTTCCTGGAACATTTTCTAAGGTAGACCCAATACCATAACATAAATTAACTCTCAGTAGATTTTAAAAGATATTTAACATACATAGCTTTCATAACTGGAAGAAGTCAGGTGACAAAAACCAAAGTTGCTTCTTTAAGCTGGACAGTCTATATCTACATGGACTGTGAAAAAGGAGAAAAAACTCAAATTACTAAAATCAGAAATGAGTTAGGGACAGTACTGCATACTACTGATTCTATAGAAGTAAGAATCATAAAGATGCTGTGGTATTGTATACCAACAATTTTGCTAACCTGAGTGGATACATTTCTAGAGATTGGAAACTAAATTGCTAAGAAACGGGGGCTCTGAGTATACCTGTACCTGGTAAGGAGCTTGGAAACCCGTGGACTTTCCTGGTGAGTTCCACATTCACAGAACTAATACTGGACATTCTCAAACTTTTCCTAAACACTGAAGAAGGAGTAACAGTTCCTATTTCATTCCATGAGAGCAGCGTTGCCTTATAAAGTAGTCCAGGGAGACACTATAAGAAAACTACAAACCCCTATGTCTTGTGAATATTGAATAGAAATATTCAAGGAAATACTAGCAAACTGACTTCAACTGCATATTTAAAAAGGAGTTATACACAACAGTACAGCAGGGTTTGGTCCTGGAGTTGAAGGACGGCTCAACTTAGATTAGTCATACTGGCATACTGCATTAACAGAAAAGTGAAAAGAATGGATGTCCAATTCTCTTGATGCAGATAACGCATTTGACAGAATTCAGCACCTTTCATGTAAAAAAAACAAAAACAAAAAACAAATAAACCGTTCAGCAAACTGACATGCATTGTAGCTATCCCAACATAATAAAAGTTGTGTAAAAAGTTCTTGGCAGGTATCCCATTCACTGCAGAAGACTGAACCTCTTTCCTTGAGATAAAGAACAAAGCAAGGTTGGCTGTCTTCCTTCTTCTTATGGGACATAGTTGTTGAGCTTCTAGCCAAAGCTACTAGGCAGAAAAGAATGAAGGGCATCCAAGATGGAAAGAAAAAAATGGACCGGTCTGTTCAGGTGATTAGCGCACACATAGAACACTCTTAAGGTTTCTAGACAATACTATTAAAACTAATAAATGATTCTGCAAAATACTAAAATAAAGAATCAGTGTATCAGAAACAGTTGCATTTCTGTATACTAGTGAACCTTGTGAAAAGGAAGCTGTTCCAATTACTGTAGCATCATAAAATACTGAGAAATTACTTTAACCCAGCAGATGGAAAGCTTATACAACAAAGATGTTCTTGAAAGGAAAGTAATGTGTAAGGAAATGGAAATGCACCCATGTTCATGAACTGAAAGTCTTAATATTTCTGTCAGTGATTCCCAAATATTAGTGCATCTTTAGACTTAGTACAGCTCAGTGGGAAGACCTGTTCTGAAGTCCATAGGATCTTGGGGAACATCAGAAATACTGTGCTGGAGCCCTCATGCTTCCTAATTCTACAACTGAATCTAAGTTATGAAGATTAGCATAAAGAAAGACATGAACTAGTACAGTAGAATTCAGACCCAGAGATAAACCCTTGCGTATGTGGTCACATAATTTTTGACACAGATGCCACAACTGTCCCATTGGAATTTTCAGTATATTCAACAAATAGTGCAAATAAAACACTCTTACAGTAATGGAGAAGCTGAACAGCTGGGGCAGGAAGATCACTTGAACCCAGGACTTGGAGTTCATCCTGGATAGCATCATGAGACCCATTGCAAAAAAGGAGTTCAAGAAGAATGTTGGATGGGGCCTTTCCCAGTACCATACACAACACAGCTAAGTCTGGATGCAGCCTCAGTGTCCATCCAGAGGATGAATAGGAAAGCAAAATAAGGTCTTTCTTGACCTGAAAAAGAAAGCAGCTGTTATCACATGCTATGAACCGGAGGCCACAAAATAAGTCAGTCCCCAAAAGACAAGTATTGTCTCTGCCTCTATGTGAGAGGTGCTTAGAATAGTTGAAATCATAGAGATAGACAGCAGAAAGGTGTTTACTGGCAGCTTGGTGGGGTTGAGGGGGCGAGGAAGAACTTTGCTGCTTAATGGGCTTAGAGTTTCAGTCTTAGAGTATCAAAGGTTATGGAGAGGGTGGGCAAGATACCTCTGGGAGCAAGGTGCTTGCTGCACAACAAACACAAACATTTGGCCAGTCTACCTTGCTTAAATGACGAACCTTAGATTCAGAGAGAGGTCCTGTCTCAAAACAAATAAGATTAGAAACCAATAGACATCTAGCACCATCCCCTGACTTCCACATGTGCACACATATACATCATACACACAGAGAGTCGTAGAGATAGGTCTAACACAATCATATTTAATACCACTGAGCTGTGCACAGAGACAGAAAGACTGTGAGTTGTGTCTGACTGTAGTTAAGAACTTGGAAGAAGAGAACGCAGCTTTCATACCTGTAATTAATTCCCCGACAAGCACAAAATAGCTAGTACTAAGAGACATACTATCAAAAACCTTTAGAAATAGAATGTCACCACTACAACTTACCTAACTGTAAAATAGTCTGAGGTGCTTTCTGGCTCTTGTTTTCATAGCCTAAATTTCTGTTGTAGGCTGCCCTTCGGTGGTTAGAGATGTGCGCCTCCCTGATAAGGAGCCAAGCCTGTGGGTTCCTGTGCAGAGACAGAGTCAGTGCAGCTCTCCAGCTGTGGCCTTGTAATCCTGTGTTCAGACACCTTTCTGTCTCATCCATGTACGTCCTCAGGCTCACTCCACTTCTCACTGCTGACTTCCTGGAGGCTTTTGCGAGGGGAAGGGCCAGAAGCAACATATCAGCATGGCCATGTGACCCATGAGCAGCCCCCCCTCTCCCCAAGGGACTACTAACATTTCCTAGGACAGTGGGTGCCTGATGCCCAGCCCCCAGCCTTCACAGGATGGGATTTTCCTGGCTCGTCGCTGCCTGCTGCGTCTTGTCTTCTCTCAAATCCACCAGAAGCTCTTTGCTGTTTGTGTTCTTTATTTAATCCTTCCTAGCTCAGAACTGTTTTTGACCCTTGGCTATACTTTATTAGTTCTGAAATGTCATTAGTGCTAGACCAACACTAATCTCCTATAATTTAGATGGGATTACTTTTTCTACTCCACTTTTGCATTTCATCTTGAACAGTAGTTTATTAGCTAGCTCTAAAAGTATTTTACAGAGACCTTGGACTGAATGCTAGCTGCAGGTTGCTATTGTCCTTTGGGTTTTTTTGTTTTGTTTTTTGTTTTTTTTTTTGTTTTTATTATTATCTTTCCTCTTGTATGCAAATGCACTGACCATTCTATTCTCGGCCTTGTCAAGTGAGTGAGAGACACCGAAGAGAATTCCTCTTACAAACCCTTGCCTGCACTGGAAGTGGTAGTATTCTCTGAATGGATTCAGATGAAGCAACTTCTCTGATGTCTCTTCTGTTCTAGAGTTCTGTGCATTTTATAAACATCTCTTCACCCAGCACAAGCCCGTGCTGTGTTCCTGCTCTGTCTTGAGTTCTTTCAGGCATTAGAGCTCAGCCATGACAGTTACTGAGGATCTGGGTATAACTGAAGTCCTGAGCATTGTTTTCTTCGGAATCCCGATACTCTCCCCATCTGTTCCCACAACAACAGGGATGCAGGTGGCTGTGCTTGTGTTGTACATCTGCATGCATTCCCTAACATCTCACAGCCCAATTCTGACACAGGCTAAGCATGCTGTCTGTGGCTAAACAGTTAAATCACTTAAACTCTGCAAGCCTAAGGCCACAGCTCAGGTACAACAGGAGGCCTGCTGGTGAGCAGCACACTTCCAAGAGTGAGGGAGCACAGGGAGGAGACCATGCCCAATGGGCTCCAGGACACTGTTTGTCTGCCCATTCAGTGCATGTGCTGGACACTTCTCTGTGTGCTGCATGCAGCAGCCCCTCTAGTCTCAGAAGTGACGTCAGAGTGCTGCCCCAAACACAAATGGAACCAGTTGTGGCCCCAAAGCCCTTTGGTGTGGTCTGGGTTAGAAGTGGTATTGGTTGTTTCTGATGCTGAAACCTGTAGTGTGATAGGGATGCCAGACTGTGCCTGCTTTGTACCACGCTCTGCTTTGAAGTGGGTAGTAGAAAGGATCCCAGAGTATGTAATGTACAAAATTAGTTTCAGTGCTCTCAGATCCTTCACCACCAAAACCCCGTGAAGACAAGGTACCTGCGAGCACAGCCCTTGCTGGCCACAGACACATTTGGAGTGGGCTGTGCATATGACGACTGCCTGGCAGAGAGCATGTCGTCTTCCCATGACTTCACTGCCAGCTGGATGAGCCCACAGTGTGTTTTCTCTCTCATCTTGGATGCTGGATGGTGTGCATCTGGGATTGAAGGAGAAGGCCCGGAACCCAGCCAGGGTCCAGAGGGAGGGCGGTATGTGGCTTGGATCCCCACCCTGCCCACAGATGCTATCAGGAAGTAAGAGCTTTCATAAGGTGGGGAGATGTGTGGGTTTTGAGGAGGAACCCTTGAAACAGTATCTCACCTCATCTTTAAAGGTCACTCTAGGAAAAGTAAGTTGTGTGTTGTAAAGACAGTGAATGTGGCCTTCCTTTCTTAAGAATCAGAATGGGCTGTGCACAGAGGAGCAAGTCTCCCGTGACAGTGCTGTTCCAGCAGTTGAGAGCTCTGCAGTATCACACATGTCTGTGAAATTTCTGTCTCCCTTGTGGCTGGAGAGGACAGGAAAAGTGCCTAGCCTCTAAAGAGCAATTGTTCTGAGGTGCCTTTTCCCCTCTGTATAGGCAGAAGCTACCTGCTATTTGTAGCAAGTATTAAGAACACATATTCCATATTCTTCATATTGAGACCTGTATTTCACAAATGTGGCAAATTTTTCTTCCCACCCTCTTCTATTCATTTTCCTGCTTTGCCATTTTGGCATTGGTAGTGAACCATTAATTAGTAAGTTGGCAGGTATGTTCACATGACTTGAGCTGGGATTTGTTAGATGACATTAAGACAACCATGAAACAGCACTTGTAGCACTTACTGAAGCTTGGAACACAGATGCTCCCTTGCATTAAAATACAGAATGCAGAAGAACATTCACTACCAGATAGACCAACAGTTTAGAGCAGTGTTAGGGGCTGGTGTGGGTGGTTTGTGGTGGTTATTGCATACACTGTTTTCAGCACCATGCAAGGAACGCTGGAGGATCCCTCTTAAAGCTACCTCTGTAGTTTCTGAATGACAATAGTGTGTAATGAATGAGTGTTGATAACCAAAGATAATGATGAAAGTTAACAAAGATGTAAATGAACTTTATAATGAAGGCAACAGAACTATCTCTGGATGTCTGGAATGGTTGGCCTGCGCAGAGAAACCTATGGCTGTGTGAAAGGATAGCCACCTTTACCCACCAAACACATGTTGTTCCTGGTCTGTATCCTCGTGTTCTACCTGCTTGTATAAAGGAAGTAAGTGCGCTTGTTTTTAGTAATATAGAGCATTTCCAGAACAGTTTTATTAGAAGACTGCTTGCTATGCTCCGTCCGCAGCCTCAGTTTGCAGTTTGAAAGGGTGTCAGTTCATTGTGATGAGGTGTTTATCGTTCACTCTAGTCCTCAGAAAATCCCTTCACAGCATGCATGATTCGTAAAGGCCCTTGAAGGAGACTGGTCTGTCTTTGACTCCCTTCTCACAGTGCAGTTTATTGGAAGGTCTCCATCCTGTTCTCTGCCCTATAGCAGTAGCCCCTGCAGAGCTGTATGCACATAAATCCCATTCCTTCACTGACTCACTGTCTAAAATAGCTTTTCAACATACTATGTAGGTAAAGATGAACTACTATATGATATACATAGACATATTATGTGAAGTACACATGTATCCTAAAATTCAAGTAAAAAGCTTTGACATTTGAATTGCTATCAATGAAATATAAGCTTTCCAACAGCTCCTTGTTTATTGGTTCCTTGCATGGCCACAGGCCAACATATGAGGCCCAGCACAGTCAATGCCTGTGCTGCTTTGGCCTGCTGTCTTCGTAACCACTTAACTCCCTGGGCAGCCACAGGTCACTCACATGTGATGTGGTCCTGGCCATATGGAGGTTAGAACTGAATTTTTAGATACTGAAGTTGATTCCTTAACATATATGAAAATTATGTGAAATGCATGACTTCACCATTTTTGCCAGTTATTTGCTAGCCCTCATTCTCAGCAGGCTTCTAAACAGAGTTTCGGCCTTGACAACAGTCGTCCTTGGACAAAGTCTGTTGGGTTTGACTCCTAGAAACATTCTGCTTATAGTCAGATGAAGTCTGTCTTATCAGGTAGCATTTTAACTCAGTTACTGTATTTAAAGTTGACTTGTCCATAAGTTGGCTGGCTGGTACTAAGTTGTTTGTGAAGTTTTACCTACATTTTTCTGCCCTACTAATACTGTGCCACCTAACCTGCTAACAGCCTCAGGCTTAGCATGGACCCACAGAGTACCCAGCTGCACAGGTGTTCTCCCCGTCCTGGTGCAGCAGCGGCATCTGCACTAACTGCCGCTGTGGTCTCTGTGGCCTAGGTCACAATACCAGAGTGTTGTGCAAAAGAGCTCCGGTGCTGATTGCGGCCCTTTCATGGCAATTTTGCTACAAACAGGCTCATGCCTTCTATTTGTAGTAGCTATGGAAACAGGAGAAGCGCCCTCTCCGGAGCTAAGCACACAATAAAAGACTTCAAGTGTTGGTAGGATTAGAGACTTTAGAAGATGTTGAATTTTCTCCCCCACTCTTTCTTGTTCCCTGTTCCTTTACAGAGGGAACAAGAGGGCAATGTGAATATTAACTGGGACTTGTTTTAATCTCCCTTGTGACACTTAAGACTGTCTAGGTCTGCACTGACTACTTGGGCTGCAGCCTTTCCCCACACACTAACAAGGAGTCTATGCATATTCATGACCCAGGGCTACGGATTACAGTGTTTCTCTTTTCTGTTCCAGTCTTCTGAAAGAGTACTTTCTTTTTGTCGTGTATGAGTACTGAGTTCTGGTCAGAGAGGAGTAAGAAGCTTGGGTGCTGTTGCACAGTAGGGTGACTAGTTAACAGTAGTACACCTTAAGTTTCAAGAAGTTGAATGTTTTCATCATAAAGAAATAGTAGTGTTGGTGCCAACAGCATTGCTTAGTGAGTAAAGGTGCTTGCAAGCATGGCAACCTGAGTTTGATCCCAGAACCCACATAGAAGTGAAAGAGAGAACTAACTCCACAGAGCCGGGACCCATGGAGTACTCAGTCAGCACCGGTGTTCTTAGCTCCTCCCACTTCCTGGAACAGCAGCAGCAGCAGCAGCAGCAGCAGCCGCTGCTGTGCAGTGTTAACTGCTACTATGCTCACTGGCTTAGGTCACCACACCAGAGTGCTCTGCAGAAATGCTTACCTACACACATGCAGCATGACCCACGTGCTTCTCACACCCATATATCACACATGTATACCCATGTGCACACACAATAAAAAAGGGGAAAGAGCCAGCAGCATGGCTTATTGCGGGTAAAGGCACTTGCTTGAGCCTAAGCTCCAGAACCAATGTAAGGGTGTATGAATAGATCCAGCTCCACAGAGTCGTACTTTGACCTCTCCAATAGAGTAAAGTGACAGGTGCTGGTGTTGGTAATTCGTCACTTACTTCTGACTTCCCAGGTGCTGAGGTGTTTGTTGGTTCCAGTATGTTCTTGTGATGATAATTCTCTCCAGCCCCTTTGCTGCCTGCACTTCCACATCTTGGCACTTTCACTACCAATTTTAGAGAAACAACATAATGTCTTCGCTCATAGGCCTTCAAGGCCCTTTGATTGCAGGCACTCTTAGAAGAGTCTTCGCAACCTCAAATTTGTTCAAGTTAGGTTATCTTTAAGTTAATAGCCAGAAAGTTCCAGAAAGGAGAAAATGCCTTGCCTCCGTCATTTAAAGCAGGCAGTTCTACCTGTGAGCCAGCCCCACCTCCAGCCTTATACATTGTCTTGCTCCTTTAGTCCTTGTCCTCATAATTGCTGCTTCCTCTTCTCTGTAAAAAGTCAAAGGTGAGTTGGTATAATGATAGTATTAACTTAGGTCTAGAAAGAGTCACAGCAAATAATTTATCCAGAAATCACTTCTTGTGTTGGGAGTGTCTGGCACCACAAATGTTAGTTTTATTTTCTATGGTAGTGCAGAGTGGAGGAGAGTCACTGGCCATGGAAAGGGGGAAAGTGCAAATCTGGGTTTTATTTCAGTATTTGTGGGATTTGGTTTTCAGAAAAGAAGCAAAGCCTTATAAAGGAGCTGGGCCTTGTCATGACGGGCAGCAGACAAATTGCCAGGTGAAAACAGTGTCCAGCAAGGTAGAGATAAGCAGACTCCACATCCGCCGGCAAGCACTGTGCCTGTTCTTTGCCTTCGGAAACACTCAGCCATTGATACCCTCAAGTGGTTTCAGTGATAAACTTTCAAAGACCAACAGATCGTTCATTCATCCAAAACGGCTAAGTAGGGCTCCTCCTGTGCCAGGCTCTGTGCAGGCCCCGTAGTCCCACAAACAGGAGCCCAGCAGTGCTGAAGAGCTGAGAGAGGCCAGCCAGAGAAAGGGTCATGGTTAGGTAGAGACTGGCCTGAGGTGGTACAGAAGGGCTTGACAGGGTTATAAGCCAGGGTTAGGTGATAGAGACAGGACCGTACAACCTTTGAAAAGCCTACAAATACCCCTGATCTTATAGTATCCTGCTTTTAATGCTTGAGTCTTTGTAGTGAATGGGTTCAAGTTTTACTTCCTGTAAGGTTGTTACTGAAGTAGAGAAAAACAGTTTAATTCATTTTTTTAAGTACTGTAAGAAGAGCCCCCATGTTTATTAATTCTGACAGCTTCTCTTGAATTTCACTTCTGTCTCAGAACCAGTCCTCTTGTCAGAGAAGCCTAGGGCAGAACTAGAAGCTTGCTCTAACGCCTTTCAGAGCCACACGCACCCTGCTCTGCCTCTGGAACTGCCTGAGTGGGTGATCTAATGACTGTCAGGAAAAGGATCCTTCCTTTTGTGTGTGCTGGGAATCAATACCATGACCCAGTGGATGCTATGCTGTGCAAGTGCACTGGACCACTGTGCTCTGTCCCTAGCCCTCCAGATTTGATTATTCCAACTCTATTGATCATGAGCAGATAGGCCTATTCCTCTGAAAATATATTTATATTAGCATAGGCTCCTTGGTTTCTTCTGGACCAGAGTGTAGACCAAAAAAAAAAAAAGAAAAGCCTGCCCTCAGTAGTGTCTGTCTAACAGTATGCTGTGTAGTAGCAGTTTTCCGTTCTCATGAGTATTGCACAGCTCCTAGTACCTAAGTCATCATGAATAATGCAGTGATGTGACCCCAAGCTTCTGTCAGAGGTGGGGAGACCACGGGAGGCATTTCATTTGCTGGCCTGGGTATGGGGAGCCAGTGAGGGTCATGTGCTTTCACACTGGACCTAGCAAATCCTTCACAGCTGAGGCTTTGTCTCTGAAATACTGAATGAGAGAAATTCCATGGTGACTCCTAGGAAACCATTCTTACTGATAACTGCACTTTAAACAGAACAAGTTTCCTGTCTGATTTTTTTTCCCAGCGCCTCTGACTTGTCTGAGAGCTCCTCTTGTCCTCCCTAGTGACTTGACATAATGCCCATGGGTGCATATGTACTGCTCTGTTCATAAACCTCAGAGTGGCTGCTCTGTGTGTGTGTTTGTGTGTGTGTGCGCGTGCGCGCACAAGTGTTCATCAGACTCTCAGGAAGCCATTCTCTGGGACTGGTCACTGAATCACATGCCGGACCACACGCGCATGTGCACTTCACAGCTTTTTAAATGGTTTTCTCATTGAGTGCGTACTTATTTTCTTTCTACCTCTCTAGAAGATCTCATCAGTATTCCTGTACACCTCTACTGTTTACCTCTAACAATCATGTGAGTTATAAAAATAGGGAAGTTTTCTGTTAAATTCCTTCACTCTGGCTCCAGTTATGATGCAGTGGGTGGTGTATGCCGTGCGAAATCTCACCGAAGACAACAGCCAAAACCAAGATTTCATTGCCAAGATGGAGGAGCAGGGGTTGGCAGACGCATCCCTACTGAAGAAAATGGGCTTTGAAGTTGAAAAGAGTGGGGATAAACTGATTCTGAAGTCTAATAATGACATCCCCCCACCTGTAAGTACCCTCTGTAAGCTGTCCTCAGTCCCTCCCAGAAAGCTGTTCCTTCATCTTGTGACCTTGGAAGTGAGGAGGTGAGAGGAAGTAGGGAACATGGAAGACAAGAGAAGCTGCCTTCTGGCATGGTCCTGACTGCAGTGAATAGAGAAGCTGCCTTCTGGCATGACACTGACTGCAGTGAGTAGCACTGCAGATAACCTTTCGGTCGGTCTTTATGATGGCATTTGCTTAAAACTACAGCTCCTGCAGAGCATGACGTACAAAAGATGCTGAAATGTAGTCACGGCAGAAACAAGTTCCTGACCAGAACTAGGCTTTCCTTGAAGGAGCAGAGGTCACTGCAAGGGTATTTGTGCTGACGCATATGTCCTTTAAGGATCTCCCCAGTTCCCCTTGACCATGATACATGCAGAGCTCTGCATTTTTCCATTTTCTGATGGTTCTTGTAAATAGATGTGCTATATCTGTGATGCTGTTTCTTTTTTTCCTTAGTGAGTGGCCTCTCCGTCTGAGCACATTCAGATTCCATCTCACGGACCTCTCATCTCTGCAGTGAATGAAATCACAGGTCTCGGACATGTAGGGCACAGATGCGGGAGCCTCCCAGTCCTTTAGAGTTAATGTGTGTAGGCTATAAGTGGACATTTTCTTTACTCTCTGCAGTAAGTGTTACTGTCTGCCTCACCTTGTCCCTCTGGGTAGAACTCGCTTTCCAGTCATATACATTGTGCTTACTGTTGTAGTGAGTAATAAAGGTTTCTGTGGGCACAGCCCTCACTCGGCAAAGACTGGGACCCTTGATTGGATTCTGTGCGCCCTTTCAGATGGCAAGTGTGCTTCATCCCTTTGATTCTCTGCTTCTCATTGGATTTCTGAACTCTGGCGGCCACTTGAAGTAAGTTTCTCACTGTGATTAATTCTACCAATCTCTTTTCTCCCCTTCTGCCTTTCCAAAACATTGACATGACTCATTTCCAGTTAATTAATTTGAGAACCCTCCCTCTTCATTCCATGCACTGTGTTGTCCCCGAGCCCTGTCCTTTGGAACTTAGGCCGTGAGAATGGGTGAAAGCTCATGTAGCCACTTAACTGTTTGCATCCCAGGTGGACTTGGAGTTAAGAATTCCATATAAAAGTGACGCTGACATCTTGCCCATATTTATGCTGTGTGACACAGAAAGGAATATTTTATTTTCTGTTTGATGTGCAGTGCCTCTAGTGTGCTGTGCTTCATGTGAAAGGGACGTTCATATCATCTTTTGCTTAAAAATGTGGTTGTCACACAAAGACCACTCAGTTTGAGCTTTTTTGCCATAAGTACAAAGGTAATTTGGAGGACCAAGGACATTTTGGTATCTAACTAGCTTTAGTTCTATTTTTGTAGGTAAAACTGGATTATAGAGGCCACTGGACTCTGTAGCTACCTGAATCACTAATAAAATCACCATGATCTGATGGGTCATGTAGTGGAGGGCTTACCATTATTTTCCTGAACAAGCATGTTCAAAACTAAACTATCCAGAGACATCACATCGTTCATGTTTATACTCCTGAAATAAAACCAATAAAGAACCAACCAAAAGCTTCACAAAAATACTATTCCAAAGTCGAGTCCTTGTAAGTTTCTTCATGGCCAGTTACCTTGCGTTATCAGAATGCCTTGAGCTGTTGATGAAATAACAGTTGCCCATACGTAGCTCACTGTCTGGTGCGAGCTGTGTAACATGAAACATCAGACTCTAAGCCTGTGGCAGCTAAGATGCATTTGAGATGTTCATCCATTGCAAAGTGTAAAATTCACAAAGAAGCGGCTCCCTTCTGGGGCACCAAGAGTTAAAATCCTTTCTCCATAGAGGTCTGGCCAAAGGGAAAACAGTGGGGGTCCTTTTCTCCTTTTAACAAGTTTACAATGGACATTCTTTTTTCCTCTCAATGGGTGTGTACACACCAGTGGAGTCACACAAACATGTCGGTATGCACCATACAATAACAAACACAAATAAATAAAAGGAGCCTTGTGAGAATGTAGAATGGGGTATGGCTGTGTGCTCTAAATAGGAAGTGTGGGTCTTGCAGAGTGCAAACATGCTGATGACTGCATTGTGGCTCCTTTTGATTCCTTAGAGATGAAGGACTGAGCACAACAGCTTCCCTGTGCTCTACCAGAGGGCTTGGGGCTTCCCAGAACCTTGTTTTACACGCTGCAGAGGATTAATTTGCCACCTCAATCAGCCCTTTGTGGGGGTGGGAAGCAGGGCAGCCCCACAAAATTTGTAAAGCTAAAGAGTAGTCACAGTGAGTTTTGTGACCATATTTTTTTCAAGAGTAAATCGACAAAGTGTTTGCCTGCTTCATTTTCACAGATAGACAAGAAAGGGACTCTCGGCTTGGTAGTAAGGCCAGGTATTCGCAGAACGCTCTTCTATCGTAGGAAAGACTTTAGAACTTTGTTTTCACAGTGTTAAGGCTGTGTTTTAGAAGTTATCCATGTGTCTCATGGTTGCCTGGGGGTTGTTTAAAAGCAAATGTCACAGTGCATAACTTACTCAGGATCTCAGATCCAAGCACAGCGCTTTGGGAGCCACTAGCACACTTTTGCAGGAGGAGACACAGAAAGAGGAGTGGGCTATCCAGAGGACTTCCTGTTAGCACCCTACAGCTCAGACTTCTGCTGTGTGTCTTAGGTCTGTTCTCCTTTGAAGTGACTCATACCACCACCTGGCATTTAGATAGTATATAAATATACTATTTTTTATTGTTTACTATCTTTTCATTTCTATCCTAGAACAGAAAAACTTAAAGATGCCACCCAGCTATTTTTGCAGGAAGAAAACTTGTTTAGAAATTTAGAAAATTTAGAAAGGTTTTGCACATAGCAGGCTTTTGTGTGTAGAGCAGCGAATCAGACAAGTGTCTAAAAGCAGAGCTTAGCCTCCCATACAGTCCTCTGAGGGAGCCAAAGGGCCTCTTGGTGCTGTCCAAGGTTCTGATCACTTCAGCCCTGTCAGCCTCTATCCTTGCTTTCAAACTTCTGGGGTCGTTTTCCTCTGGCACAACGCTTGCCTTTCTCTCCCCTAGACATTTTTACATACTTATTTGTAGCTCAACGACTACATCCTATTTGACTACACAAATTTGATTTATTGTCTACAGTATATA
This sequence comes from Mastomys natalensis, assembly GCA_021653895.1. NCBI lineage: Eukaryota > Metazoa > Chordata > Mammalia > Rodentia > Muridae > Mastomys > Mastomys natalensis. Next base: position 2,115,621 of record JAJTUV010000102.1, read on the forward strand.
TGAATTTTTAAGCCAAGCCTTTTCTGTATGTGTGGTGATTGTACTGTTAACTCCTTCATCACTCTGTCACCCTCTTCTCATTGCCAGAGGAAGTCCATGAGCATGACTAAGTTTTTGATAATTATTTCTTTGAGACAAGGTCTCACCAGGTATTCTGGGTACCCCCTGTGTTCTTTGTTTACTCTGTGGTGTGTGTGTGTGTGTGTGTGTGGTTGCTTACTTTCCATCAGTAAAGCAGGAGCTTGAGTCCTCTGTTAGAACACGGATGCAGCTTGTGAGCTGGGAGCTAGGGTCCTGCTCCGTCATCAGCAGACACTGAAACAGATTGCATGAGCTGCCTGTGATTCTCAGCACTGCAAACCTGGATTGTAGCGCCGCCCACCTCACCGGAGCCTTTGAGGACAGAGACAGGTGATTGCTTGCTTATAGGACTGAGCTTGACTCAGAGCACTTGCTAAAACGGCCCAAGGTCACACAGCAGTAGATGTTAACAACTAATCGGATAATTAGCTGGACAAGAATGAGTGAGAAAACCATGGGGCTGCTTTTCCTGGACGTGTGGAAATTGACTGTGACAGAACGGGCTGCCACGTGCCCAAGACACAACACAAAGGAAACCATGAAGATTGTAGACTTCACAATCAAAAAATTTAAGTCCGATCCACAACTGCATTTGTTGCTAGCTAGCTATGTACCCTTGAGTAAAGCACTTAGTCACCTGAGCCTGCATTTTCCCTCAGAAGGGCAGAGACAGGAGTGAACAGGACAGTCATGATCCCTTCCTTCATGAAGCGGCATTTCCAGAAGGCTGATGGGAATTCTAAGAGGTAAACACACCTTGAAACAGGAGCATCACTAATTGCCAAAAGAAAGTAAAGTAGATGGTAATAGGGTGTGCTTGCTGAGTTTAGTCATATATGCACAGAGGGCTGAAAAGAACTGAAGTAGGGCCCCATGGGATGACGGGAAACAAGTTCTGAAACCTAGGCCTGGATGGCTGCCTTTTCTCAAGCACCAGGAGTGGTGCTGGGACCCAGATCCAAAAGGAGAATGGAGTGAGATTGGCCATGGGGTGAACAGGGTTAGATGTGCCTGGGCTCCAAGGCCCCAGGAGGAATTCAGCTTTACTTGATGTGTATTTCAATGCCTTCCCTTGCTGCTGTGTGGGAATACATGAGAGAGAAGGAATGGAGAAGGTGGGGCTGAGCAGCAATCTAGACTGATGGTGCTGACCTAGACCACCATGATGTCAGTGCAAATAGAGTTGAGTCGGTATACGTTGGAAGTGGAGCCCACTGGATCTGCTTGTGGGGTCATTGTGAGCATAGATGGGGTAACCAAGAGGAACCCGTGGGCTTCTGTTGAACAGCTAGTTGTGTAGCTTCACAGTCACTCAAACGGAAACCCTCAGTGTAAAGAATAATTTTTACTAGTGTTCTTTGGGGCACGCCATCCAGTCTTCCCTTTTGGTCAGACATTTTTGAGATACACAACTGCACATAGAAGACCTGGATTCAAAAGGCTGGACAGGACTGGAAATACATGTTAGAGTTCACTGGCTCCACATACAGGTGACAATGTAAAGACAGTCCTAAAATGTGTGGACAACTTAGGGACAGACGTGACACAGCCCACATCTCAGATCAGCCTACACTGAACACCATGTGTAAGAGCATTTGATGTTACAGGTTTCTCATCAAGAGAATTTTAATGACCTCACTATCTTTGTACATACCATTCTGTGCATTTTACCTTACCTGTATATGAGGTCAGGGATAATACATGATTAAAGATTTCCTCAGGAAAGTATGTTAGGAACAAAGGAAGAGAAGGAGAAAGCAAAATATGGACAGAGCAGGCACCTAAGGTTGGTTCCCATTGGCTACTGGCTCCCTGAAGAAAATAAAGCCTCCTTCAGGTATCTAGTGGCCACTTCTTGCAGACTCTTGCCCATCATATACGAGGATTGGAGTCTCATGTGGCCAGCATGCATTATAAGCTTGACCTACCTGAGTCAGTAGAGAGGCAGAGTGCTGCATGTTGCCTTACCATATCGATGGGCTTACTGCTTCACCGAGCAGGCGTGAGGAGACTCACTCCACCCTCCCTCCCTCACTGAGTTGTGTGTAGTTACACCTCAGGATCTCTCCATTACATCATGGGAAATCTTTACAGTTGGAAGGGAGAGCACATGACACTGTATTTTATCTCAACATGGATAAACAAAGCTTTCAAAACTAACACATTGACCCCAACAGGGTCAACGTGTTTACAGCTTTGGCAGGCTTTGGGGGGAAAGCATAGTTTTTACCTTTTTTGGAGACAATTATTATTTTGAGCAATTCAGGATAAGCATGTTTATGAGTAAGAGGGCATTTGGCAGGTATTGTAGACTGAGTTGTGTCCATGCCTCCCATCAAATACATGCACCCATCTTAACCTCCAGTACTTGGGAATGTGATCTCACTTAGAGATCTTTAAAGAGATAATTAAGATACTATAAGGGAGCCCTTGATATTTTGGTGGACTCTAATGTTAAAACTCTTACAAAAAGGAAATTTGGGCATAGCTTCAGAGAAAATGCTGCACTGAGACTAAAGGAGAAGATAGGCATTTATAAGCCTCTGCTTTGGGAGAGACCATCCCTGCTGTGTCAGTGGAAAATGCACACATGTATGCGCATGCACGCACACGTGCACACACACACATTTACTCATCTATTCAAAACCATAGAGACTGAGCATGGAGGCCCTCCCATGCCAGGCAGATGCTGGCTCATTGGGCCACATCCACAGCACACTCTTGTTACTTGATTAGAAGAGAGAATATCCTTCAAAGATGTGCTTCCTAGACTACAATGAAGCAGACGTTTGGAAGGTGGGCCAGCCCAGAGTTTCTGGCTCTTGGTAGATAAACACCAAGCCACAGAGTTAAAATGTCAGTGAACCTGGGACAGTAAAAATCAAAGGGGAGAATGCATTGTAAAACTACTGAAGATCTGCAACAAAGGCATCAACGCTAAAGCATCCTGACAAGAGTGTAGACACGTCTTGAGCTTGTGATATGGCCCCCAGTAGTCCTGCCTCCTAGAAATCGCGCCTTCTGTGATTCTGACACCTGGAATCTCACCACTCATTTGCTTCTGTCTAACAATATAACAAAAGCAACAAGTGGCATTTGTGTGGTTAGGTTTACAAAGACTGAGACTTCACTTAACAAGGGCCCTGTATTCTGGATAAATGTGGAGCTGAGCCCTTCCATTCCAGCTTTCAATGACTCTATAACAGACCCAGAGCTAGACAACCAGCGGAACTCTCTGCTGCATGCTCATCTACAGAAATGACCACCGTGTGTGCTTCAAGTGTATTTTAAGGTGATTTGTTCTACAGTGATAGAAATTACAAGACAGAAAACACTGTTCTCAGGAACAGTGTGAGAAATAATGGCTAACTTAACAACAGAAAGGTGGAAAACGAGAAAATAGAATCTTGTCTTTGAAGAGCTGAAAGTAAACAACCACCAACCTAGCTCTCTCTATATACTCCTCACAAAAAGAATCTATCACTGAAAGGAGGATAAAGGTATCTTGCAAAAATGAAAAACAAATTATTAACGGAAGTTTTCACTTATAGGCTTTGGAAGGCCTTTCTTAGGAAATGGTAGATCAGCAGGCAAAAGAAATGCATGAGGTTGGAGTGTGAAGAGTGTAGTTACCGAGGCTGACCATGCTTGGAAAGTAAAAAAACTGTCCGAATCCAGAACCACAGCAGACACTGAAAGTATACACAGAGCTGTTTACCGTATTGAATCTCTCACTGTGTCCTCAGACAGCTCAGCAAACTCAGAGGCCTGTAGTCATACAGAATACATTCTCTGGTCATAGTGTGACTAAGCTACCTATCAAAACCGAGAAGGGGCCTAGAAAGTCCTCTTACGGGTAGAAATTAAATAGAGAAATGGCGTAGAGTGGATGGTTATAGAAAATGCTGTATTGTCAAGTTTGTGGGCTATAGCAAAGGTTAGCAGGCAGATGAGTGTCTTCAATGCACATACAAGCATCCATATTGGGTAGAGAGGATGAGAAAGCAAGCTTGGAAGTTAAGGAAGGAAGCTGAGAACAGAACATAATTAAACAGGAAACAAACAGGTCAAAAGTGATGGGACCAAAAAGTGCCTTTTTGGGGAAATGTGTTAAACCAATAAAGCTGTTAGAAACCGAAGCACGCAGGAAAGCACCGTGTCTGTGTATCATGTAGAAAGCAGATGTCTATAAAAGAGTGTTGTATTTTATGGTAATTTGACTTTTTAGATGGGATAGACCATGCTTTTTTTCTTAGCAAACAGAAGCAAGATACATCTGTGTTAGCAAACAAACAACAAAAGATGTTTCTCACTTATAATCCCAGTACCCAGGCTGCTGAGGCAAGCGGATTGCTGTGAGGTTGAAGCCATCATAGGTTGCACTGAGACCTTATAAAACTGGTAAAATGGCAAAATGAATTAGAATCAGTTTCTTATAGGCTGGCAAGATAGCTCAGTGGATGGCACTCTGCACCACGATTGATGAGCTGAGTTCAGGCCCTGTAACCCATGCGGTGGACAGTGAAAACTAACTCCTAAGTATACACACTATGTACATACACACACAACATAAATAAAATGTAGAATCCACTTATTATTACATAAACATTTCATCTTCTAAACTTTCTACAGAGGAAACAGCAGGTGTAGATGGGAACAGGTTTTACTAACATTTCTGGGAAACTTGCTGGTCACATACAAACCGTCCCAGAAATGAAGGAATATCTCAAAACTCACATTTTAGGAGACCACGATAGACAAGAGAACATGACTTGTAAAAGAAGAAAAGAAAAGGCCTTTTTCACACTTTAACAGACATCTAAAGACTGAGCACAATACTAAGAATGTATTTCTAGGGACACCAGGCTGTCACATAGCATTGCACTAAGATCAGTTGGAGCTGGCACAATGGCTCAGCTAGGACTGAAAACTAAGTTCAATTCCCAGCACCAACATGGTGAAAGAAGAAAGCCAACTACCAAAGTTGACCCATTGTATGCTTACATACATACATATACATACATACATACATACACACACACACACACACAAATATAAAGTCAATCATAAAATACCCTGTTAACAAATTTAAATCTTGATCAGTTTGTATAAAAAAAATTAAAACAATCAATTTTAATAAACAAATTAGGAGTAGAGGGAACAGAATAATGTTTCCTTTTAAAAATTCAGCAAAGTAGTCACAGCCCACTGTTTTTCTCTACTCCTGTACTGGAAAGAGGAAACAGGCAATGAAGTCGTTGGAGTGGGGAGAAGGCAGGGGGACGTGATGATGGGGAAAGAGCTAAAGTAAGGACTTTGTCATCTGATGCAGCAAGAAGTAATTAAGAGAGTGAAAACTGAAGCGAACCGGTTACAAGATTAATATGCCAAGAAAAGGTCAGTTTCTAAATACTAGCAACACAGAAGACACATCTCAAATGCTGAAGTGTAAGGAAATGCAAAAGAAAACTAGCAAAGACATATTGCAAGGACAAGGAAGAAGCCCTGCCCACTCAAATACCAAAACTAAGGACAGGATATAGTTCAGTGGCAGAACTTGGCATAGTACCCAACCATCCTGGGTCCAATCCCTAACACTGCAAAAACAAAAGAAAAATCAAGACTATTAAAAGCAAAAATTTGTTACTATTATATTGGAACCAGGGTAAGTAAACCATAGAAAAGTCCCTTAATTGTGGACATTTGGTATTTTTTTTAATGTGTATTGCAGAGCATGGGAGAAGTATCTTGTTAAAGGGTCGTGTGAGCATTAGGACTTTGACCTTTGCTGGGTGAACTGTAGACCTATGAAAGGTCAAATGTTAGACTGGAAATGGTCCCATAGCTTTACATAGCCTAATATTCATATACCCTGCCTCTTTCTCTTAGTAAGGTCTTATCAATGCCCAGCCTAGCCTTGAACTCATGTTGATCTTTCTGCCTCAGCCTCCTAACTGCTAGAATCATGCCTGTGGGCCACCAAGCCTAGCTCTAGATTTCTTATTTGTTCTAAATTGCTTATTTGTTTGTTGGTTTGTTGGCAGGGTTTCACTATGTAGCTCTGCCTGTTCTGGAACTATGTAGACCAGGTTGGCCTCAAACTCACAGAGATCCTCCTGCCTCCACCTCCCAAGTGCTGGCCTTCAAGGTGTACACCACCACACCTGGCTAGCTCTTGATTTCTAGACAATAAAAAACCAAATGGAATTTATTCCACATTGTCAACCTGCAGAGTTAAGATGGAACTTTCCAGGTTTGGGAATACCAGGAAACCCAAGAATACATGTAGTCATCTAATTTCAAAGGCTGATAAGCAAGAGGAGAAATAGTGTAGGTCTCAGGGAAGCCTCTGGGCAGAGAAGCTCCAGCCCTGTGTCCTTGACATGCTCTGCAGAGATCTTCAGTGCCCGCTTCCTCTACAAGATTCTGTGCTGTGATTACAGTTCTGATATCATACACACTGAACCAGTGTGCAGCACTGTTCTATACTGTATGAGATTTGGGGGCCTCCTGCCTCAACAAAGGAGGTGAACCAAGATAGCACAATGAAAGCAAAGGATAAGTTGCTACATCCTGCTCCTTCTGCAACTAAAAATAGCAACATGCACATCATCTGGTTGTATACTGGCCCATTTTTCCAATAGCCTCAAAGCTGCTAATTATGAGTGGAACTCAAACAGAACTTGTTCAGAAGGTCTGATTGTGGTTGAAATATGCCCATAGGAGATTATGACATGTGGCAGAAATGGAGGTTATGACCATCTGGGAGATATGGGGGTTATGACCATGTGGCAGATATGGGGGTTATACAGGGACTCAGCAACATTAATCTCTCCCAAAGGTCATCTTGGCTAAAGCCACCACTGAGTATCCAGTCTGCCAGAAACAGAAGCCAACATGTCTCTAGTCCCAGGTTGGTACTGCTGAGCTATTTCCATCATGAAGGACTGACCCACACATTTCTTCACTGAAATAGACAATCTGGTTATAGATTTGCCTTCTCTGCATGTAGTATGAAAAAGATATTTGCAGATGTCTATAACCACAGAACCAATTACTGAAAAGAATGTGACTTGTGAGTGTTACCTTGTTTCACTATGAAGATAATGACTATTTTACATATATAGTTATATAGTATATATAATATATACAATACATTTATATAGTATATATATAATATATAAGTGAATATTTGCTTTCCTTATTCTCACTATGCAGTGTAAGATATAACTGCTTTATGATAATATATTTAATTAGGCACTATAAATTTCACATCCTAGTACTTAGTTAAAATGTATCAAATTGCTAAACATCACTCTAGGACTTTACTTCCAGTGAGGGGGCTGTTTCCAGATGTTCACAGGACATTGTACCACGCTAGGCAAAATGATGACCATGTTACTGTCTTGATAGGAGAGTAGTAGGGCTTAGGAAGATATGTTTGGGGCCAGGCTGATGGAGTGAGCTTGTCATGGTTAACTTCTTGTGAATTTGACAGGCTGCAGGGTGTGCAGATGGAATTAAACATTATTTCTGTTTGTGTTTAACCTCTCAGGTGGGACTGTTACAGACAGCCCTGTGTCTACGGATTTCACATTCCTAGATCTTTCGGTTGGCAGAAGGAAGTGTCTCCAGCTGAGTATAGTGGGGCATGTCTTTAATCTCAGCAATCAGAAGGCAGAAGCAGATGGATCTCTATGAGCTCAAGGCCAGCCTGGTCTATATTACAAGTTTAGACAAGCTGAGTCTACAAAGTAATCTAGAGATTATCAAAAGTGATGGGAGGGATGTGTGAAGATTCTGTGCAATAATACTCCATTTTTAATTGGAGACTTGAACATTGGCAAGGTATTAGTGATCTGTGTATATTCCAGTTATGCATTCGGGAGCTGGGGGGGGGCAAATGCAGAGACCCACTGGGCCTGAGATAAGACTCCCCTTCTTCTCCTTGCCACATCGGCAGTACCTGGGCAAGCCGGAGCTCAACTTTACCACTCACCTTTGCTTCTGGATCTTTAAGTAGACTCCAGTCCCAAGAGGCTCCTGAAAGTGACATAGAGTGTGTGACCCATGAGGAAGTATACCTCCTGGCTTACAGTTCAGTGGTACATTCCATTGTGGTAAAGAATCAGGGTCATAGGCCCTTAAAACAGCTGGTAACATTGCACCAACAGTTAGAAAACAGAGGGATCCACTCACTTTCTCTATTTTATATAGCCCAGGGTTCCACCTACATAAGAAGGGTCTTCCCACATCAATTAACATAAATAGGATAACCCCCTATAAGCATGCCCGCTCCCATCTCCCAACTGATTCTAGCTTTATCAAGTTGGCAGCAGTCACCATCACATAGAGAACCTGGTGAGGAGGTAGTAAGAGGGCAGCCTCCAAGCCAAGCAGAGGTCTCCAAGGAAACCAATCCCGCCTGCACCTTGATCCGATGTCAGCCTCCAGAACGGTGGGGACAGTGTGTCTAGTGTAAGCCACCAGCCTTTAGTATTTCAGTATGTCAGCCCTAGCTGACAGGTACATAGTGCTTAGTATTTACTGAAGGTTGCATCAGTGAACCACTCTGCCCCTTGCTCTAGTTGAGCTCACTGTGTCACACAAGGAGCATACATAAGGAAAGCAGTTGCTGGGTCCCAGAGCGACCACAGAAGGGGGGAGGGGCTACTCAGGAGAGGCTTCCTGGAGGAGACTTTGTACCTCATGACAGTATGGACGGGAAGGGTATTCCAGGCAGGGAGCCAGGATGCATGGGCTCAGGCCAGAAGCCACAGCTGCAGGAACTGCCTAATGGTTTGCTAGTGCCAACGGCCATCTCAGAAAGGGGTCTTGAAGCAGAAATCAACAGGCACTTTCTACCAACCAGGGAGTGTGGGCCACATGCAGGGCCACACAGAGGACATTTAAGGAAGATCTCTGGCTACAGGGACCCCACAAGAAAGAGATACATGCTAGATATAAGAATGAATGCCAGTGATTTGCATGAGGTGGATTGCTCTTAAAGATACTCCCCAAATGACAGTTCTACTGTGGCTTTTGCTGAATGGTCTGAGGGAGTAGATGAGGACTTGTGGCCAGCTGGTTGTTAGCGCCTTCTGGTTGTCATTGATTGTTTCATGAGGATCATGGGCTCAGAACCAGAGAGAGACCTGGCATGTTTGTGAGCCACAGGTCACCTCCCTCTTGAAATGGTCAGGACAGTCCAGCATACCTTCACCACTATGCTTTGGCATTCCCAGGTTCTCCCAGGAATTCTCATGGCTGTTTATCCCTTTTGCAAATACCAACTGCCAGACCATGGGCCAGCACTGGAAAACAGATAGATGCGGAGTAGTTCTCCAACTGAATCAACAAAGGATAACTCTAGACTATGCCAAGTTCCAGGAGAGATGTGGGGTTCAGGGAGTAGAAAACAAAACAGTGTCTGTCTTCCCCAAACCATCCGACCACACCCACTTCTCATCTGCTCTAGGGCCACACCCACGTCTCTCATCTGCTCTAGGGCCTATGAGAGCAGTAGCTCTCCAGGATTTCACTGAGCATCCTGGCTTCCTGCACCTTTGCTCATTCTTCTCTGTCCTGCATGACCTTGTGGAAGAGCTTGGCTTTTCCCAGGATTGGCACCTCCACATGTGGCCCTGCCTCCACAGTCCCTTGTTCAAGACAGCCCTGCCTCCCTCCTCCTTCCTTCCCAACAGGAAAAAGCCTCACCCGTCTTAAAAAGAAGATGTCCCCAGCTACACTGAGTTGAAGCCATGCCAGCCTGGCCTTTTGTTCTATGTCGTTTTGATTCTGCCTTGAATTTGGAGGGTCTTTCTAGTCCCAGGTGCCAGACTGACCAACCAGTGTTGAGATTGCTGGTTGTTGTTGTTCTTCCTATGTGAGATTTTTTTTGTAATATGCATTTTATTTTGGGTCTTTAGTTATTTACGTTTGAGGGTTTGGGGGTTAGGCTTCGTGTTTCGTTGTGTTTTGTTTTGTTTCTCCTTTGGGGCAATTCTATGCACTATCTTGCCATAGTTAGCTCTTTTGTTTATTGATTATTTTCAACTTGTTTGTTAGGGACCTGTTGGGTTTTCATTTCTCTCAATGGCTTATTGATAATAAAGTTATTCATAGAAACCTTTAAAAAATCCCAAGTTCCCTTATGCAGGTACTCGATCCCTTTCTGTCTTGTCATCAGATTTTTTTGTTCATGTGTCTCTAAAAGGACATTGAAGAAATCTATATCAATACTTAAAATTGTGTTTAAATTTCTGCATCTTGTATTTTGCCCATGAGAGTAGATCGGTTTTCAACATATCATGAAGATACTTTAAAATGGAACTGTTATGCCACTCCTTAAGTGACCTCAATAAAATGGGAATAGAGAAAATGTACTTCCTGCCTAGAGCTATCTTGAAGATAAATATGTTCAGAAAGAATATTTTTCTCCTATAGCCTGCCTATTCATTTCAGTTTACTCAGAATTTTATCCTAACTTAACGTTTATGCTTAATTATACAGAATAAAATTTCACAGGCAATTAAAATCTACCACACAAAGATGTGTGAACAATATTAAACATACCTGCATATAATTTGCGCAGGTCAAGTGAAATTAAAAGCAAATTTGAAACAGGTTGATGTGAGTAAGGAAAACACAACAGAAGCAGTGCTTGAGGAAATTTGGAACTCCAAAATGCTCCGTGAGAAGAAAAATAGAAAATCGACAGTCTTCACCACAAGAAACTAGACAAATGTGAGCAAATGAAACAAAAAGAAGGAAGTACTACAATGCAAGCGGAAACCCGTGAAAGAAAGTGCAAAGAGTCGAGAAAATTACATCAAAAGCTGAGTCTTTGAAAAGGTTGTGGTTGATAAATCTCTAGTTGGATTGATAGCAGGGAAACATGGGGCATCACTACACGTCCTACAGTCACAGAAAACTAAAACAAGGCAACAGTCCCTTTATGTCCCTCCAGAAATGACAGTGTCGATGGAATGAATGATTTCTGTGAAATACCTAATTATTAAAATAGACAAGTGAACACAAGGCCCGAAATACTCTATGTATTAAAGAACCTGAATTTGAGATTAATCTTCCCACAAAGAAAACTCCATTTCTCTACCTTCCATCTTCTCTCCCTCAAGTGCAGATCTGACATGGTCATCCCCTTACTTAATCTGGTGGCTTACTCCACAGTAGAGATTAAGGCCATTTATGATCCAGCTGGTGGTACAACTTGGTACTGTCACCGCTCACCAACGCCTTCCCCTACCCTGTGCCACACTAATTATCTAGTTTCCAGGTGGCAGTACTCAGCACCCCCACCAGGGGGCACATGGGGATGTGTGGGAGTATGAGTTGTCACTTGAACTCAAGGAAAGTCACTGTCATTTAGTAGTCAGTGCCCAGGTGTTAATCATCTGACAATGCCTCGGAAGGGAGTGAGGAATCGCCCTGTTGAGAATATCAGTGGAGCCATGGAGACTTTGTCGAACTGAACTCTTCTTGCAAGTTCAACTCTAGAAATTAGACATGCCATTAGCTTTGTGTAGAGCCGTCTTTCACCTGGTTGATTCTGACTCCACCTTGAGGCTTCACTTGGGAACCTTCCAAAAAAAGTGTCCAATAAATTTATTACTGAATTTTTGTCTCCCCTTCCCTATTTCTTAAGAAGAAGGAAAGAAAGAAGGAAGAAAGAAAGATCAAGTTCAGTTGTAGAATAGAGCCTTTTAATTTGAATGTGTTAGACAGCAGAGGGCAAGGAACACTAATATTTACTCAGTCACCATGGTGAACCCCTCCTAGCCACCCCCCACCTACATCTTGTCTTCCTGGCTGTTGTAACTGGTGTTTCCTGAGGTGCAGTGCACACCTGGACCCATGGATGCTGCAGTTTCTAAGAGCCCCTCTCCCTTCCCCACTGACCTTTGCCCTGAGTTTCAGTGTCTATAGGGCTCTTGTCCCTGTCAGCCCTGCCCCTCCCAGTGCAGACCCTCACTAGGGAAAGGACCTTCCATCTGGCTTTGCCAGGAGTCAGGACAAGGGTGAGCTCCACTCCAGTTTTGGGATCACTTTAAATGTTTCATATTGGTAATTATGGGTTGTGGTGTTATTGCAATCTGAAAAACTCAAGGAAGAAGTCTCCCTGGGCTGTCGTCCTTGATTCCGTACTGCCTTAAGTGTACGGCTGAGTCTACAGACTTGTCAGTCAAGAGGGAGGATTAGCCTCGCCCATCTGAAGGAAAAAGTAGGAAGGGAAAAAAAAAAAATCCTTGTCTGAACTTGAAAATGAAAATGCTGATGTGGTTTTTATTCCAGAAACATATCTTACTGATTAAGAGCAAGGAGTGCTACTGGCTCGTGGGTGGGCCAGCTGTAGTTGGCTCCCTGCTCCACCAGGCCAGGCTCACTGCCACAGAATGTCAGAGGCAGGAGGCCCATGTGGTCTGTGCAGGTGGGCACGGTTGTGTGCACACAAGGAGCATGATGGCAGACAAGTTCCCAAAGTCCACGTGTTCATTTTTAGTCATGGACACAGAGGCAGTCACCTTCGAGGGAAACAAGGTTACATAGGGCCGGGCTTAGACATCTACTAATTCTATGACCATGGCCAATAATGGATTCTTTTCATCTTGTCATCCCCGAAGCAGAGGCAATGGCACCTATTAGTGAAGTATTGCCTGCACAGCTCACGGCATGTGCTAACACAAACTAGATGTTCCCTGGATGGTCATTCCAAGATGGCAGCCCCCAGTGAGTCTATCCCCTTTCCAATCCCAGTGCCCACGGCCATTGCTTCAAACAGCCTTTCTCCCTTTGGGCCCTCCTCTATAGTTAGAGCCACAGGAGTGGACTGAGCTTTGGTGAGCCTTAGTTTCCATGACTGTGAAATGGGTCTGACACCACGGCACAGCGACCACACAAGGCTTGTGGCTTGGCATGACTGCAGAGGCCGCTGCCAGGCAGGCAGTCTTCGCCAAGAGCCGGATTCCTCCAGGCCCGGCCCAGCTGGCATTCTCTCCAGTTTCATTGCGTTGGGTTGCAGGGCGATGCAGCCATTGATAATGGTGTAATTGGGGTGACTTGGGTATTTTCCTGCTGATGACTCATGCTTGGTAAGTCCACATTCCACTGCCATCAAGCGCAGAGGACGGTTAAATAACCTAGTCAGGTATTCAGGTTTCACAACTCCGGTGTCTGAATGTGAGGTCCTTGAGTTACCCAGAGACTCCACACCTCAGTTGTTTACGTGGAGCTTTTGTTCCCAGAGTCCCACACAGATGGGGTTTTCTGCGAGGCATTTAGCCGGCACTGGGAGGGTTTCCAGCTACAGTCTCTTCCCAGCCGTTAACAAGCTGCAAATGATAAACCTATTCGAAGGCCAGGTTGGACCTTCAGCTCCTCACCTCTCTTGGCTTCCCCTCTCAGTCCTTCTGATTGGCTTCTTCTCTGCGTTTCTGAACTTCCGGTTCAGAACTCTTCCCCTCCCTTGCCATCTCCCACCCCACCTGGAACACCCCCCCCCCCCGTCCCTCTGCATCCCTCTCCCTGAGGCCTCTACCTTCATGTCCTCTTTCTCCCTGGCTTGTGCTCCGGGCACACCCATCTCCTCTCTCCACAGACCAGCTCAGCATTGGAATGAGGTAGGGACATGGGTGGGTCTAGAGGAGCCCGTCCCAGCGCACTGCCTAAGACAGGGTGCACTGAGCAGTTACATGAATCTTCCATTTGTCTTTCAAGGTCTGAACGCTGGGGAGCTTGTATGCCTGGGTCAGAAACGGCACTTTCCTCTGACCGAGGCAGACAGGCATATAGTATCACTAGGGCAAGACAGAAGGCCGGTACAGAACCGGAATAGCTTGCCCACCAGATGGCCCATTCCACCAGGTCTCTGCCTCCTTTTCATGTGCAAGGTGGTCCTGAGCCTGAATCCCAGCCTGGCCAGAGGTGGTCACTCCTGATCCAGTGTGAGCCTGGCCTGACTTGACAAGCAAGGTCCCAGCTTTCCAGGAGGGACAAATATAAGAACACTGGCTGCAGTGGGATATAAAGGAGGAGGTGCTAGCAGACTGGAGGAGACAGGCTCTGTACTGTGCCCTGCAGTGAAAGAAGTGAACCCACTCCTAGCTGTGTGGCCTGGGCAAGTTCTTCCTCTCCAGTGGCAGCACTGCAGTGCTGTGAAGGGTCCCTGGTGGCAAGCACAGAGCTGCCTGGCCTACACCTACTCTGAACTAAAAAGACAGAAACCAGAGGCCTTAGGAGCAAGCCCCCAGATCAGGCAGGTTGGCAGTCTCTGGTCTCCCAGCTAGGGGAGCAGTATGGGCAGAGGTGATCCTGCACTGCCCTCTGGGGGATAGCCTGGAGGGAGGAGGAGGCAGCAGCCACCTGCTTCCCACACAGCCTGCCTGCTTTCTGCCTGCTGCCACCTTGGAGGCTTTCTCACCCTATAGGAGGTGTGCTCAGAGTCACCTCAGCTCCTGGCTCAACCACCACCCCAGCTGAGGGCGAGAGACAAAGCTTCCCAGCTTGTTCCGGGCCTTTGCCTGCTTGTACTTTTAACCTCAGCAACCTAGGGCTAAGAGGCGGGGCCGCTGTTGTTATAACAACAGAGACAGCCAAGGCAGAGACCCCTGTCAGAGATACCGCTGGAACGTGCCATTACAGGTAACCCCCTGCCTCCTGCACCTTTCCCTCAGGCCAGGTGTCATTTCCATCACACTTAACTTTTCATCACCCCTGCACCCACTCTTAGCACCCACACCCCATCTCTGTGTGGAGTTCTCATCTGGCACAGCCCCAACCCTAGTTTAATGCAAACCCCCATCTATTTCGTGGTACCGTGTGGTGATGCAGGTGGGACTGTGGCCTCACACACCACAGTGCCTCTTCTCCACTGGTAGCCATTTAACCTATTCCCATCGACAGTTATCTGCCAGCTCAGGGCCTTCCTGCTTCTGCAAACACCAACCTCCAGAATTCCCCTCCCCCAGTCCCCAGGATCCCTCTCAGGTCATTTCAATTTATGATGCAATGGAGACCCCTGACCCTTACCCGCCACCCCGTCCCTGTGATTCCTTCCTTCGTAAAAGCTCCTTTGTAGAGCACACCTCTCCTGAAGCCACCATGTCTTGGTCCTTGGCTCTCTGGAAAGCTGGCCCCTCAAATAGTATCTCTTTGCATCTCCATCCCTTCCCTCACCTTAAGCCTTTGACTACTTCAAAGGTCTGCCCGGTTGTTCCAGCTCTGGAGTCCTTTAGACCACTCCCACCTCAACTGCTTCAGGGCCCCACTGGCTGCTCTGGCGGGGTTCCTCTACCACCTGGCCTTCCCCACTCTTAATAGATCTAGTGTTCTCCAGGGCTAGCTGACTTGGATTTTCCTTGTCTCCATGGGCTCTTTGGCTCTAAGCACTAATGTTGCTGGCTGAGTACTGCCCTGGGCTCAAATTCCTATACCTAGCGCCCTCCTGGTGTGTTTCCCACGTAAAGGTGGCACACTGTTCCTGGCCCACACTCATCCCTGCCCAGCCTTCCCAATTCAGAGAGTAACTGATGTTACATTCTGCCAGATGTTGGCCAAGAATCTCCACAGCTATCCCTACCTCTCCTCCCTTCCTTTTCCTCCTTCCTCCTTTCCCTCCCACCTTCCCCATATTGAATCTGTCAGCAAGTCTTGGGGCTCCACCTTCTAGATCTGTTGCTGCTTCTTACCTCCCTGACTGGCTAGGTTACATGACTGCCTTTGCTCTCAGAGACTGTGACGGATTTGGACCTCTCCTGGCTCCCTGCCTCTAGTGTGGTCACTGCATCTCTACCTTTTAAAGCCCAAGTCACCTGCCAAATATTCTCATCTCACTTAGAGCAGGCAGTGTTGCTGACGGTCCTAGGCAGCTCTGGCTTCCTCAAGGTAGCAATCTGGTCGCAGCTGCCCGGATATTCCCCATGGGTCCTGGTTCTCCTGGGCCTCAGGACCTCCATACATCCCCCTTGCCTGAACACTCATTTCTTGTACACCCTGTCTCACTCCCTTGACAGCTTCCTGATTTCACCTCAGGGAAATTACAGCTGCAACTCCCTCCCTGTAGTGGCCCCTTCCTGTCCCCCTCGTGATCTGTCTAGCCTTCCAGCATCTAGGTCACATACCATGTGGCTCACGAGGACAAGTACTGCTTCGTTAGACCTCTACTGTGGAGATGGCATACCACTGGCCCTTTAGCCCTTCCAGAAGCCTTACCAGGGAGGTCCGAAGGCAAGTTCTCTCAGTCTCTGAGCATCTTTAGCCATGGACGAGTTTTAACTCACTGTTTAATTCAGGGCCAGAGCGGGTGGTCCTGACCCCATGCCCTGGACTGTCAGAGGGTCAGCATCAAAGCTGGATTAGTACTCCTGCTTAACCCCAGCTGCCACATTCTTGTGACAGTTGTAAAACTGGAAAGATTGGCAGTCCCAGCCTTGGCCTCAGATACACTTGTGGCTGCTTCTCACACCTTGCACGCCTCGTGCTCCCACGCTTCTACACACATTGATGCTGTACCAGTTGGGGGGCAAGGTTCACTCCACATTTCCAAAGACTGACCACAACCAACACCAGTCTGAACCCCTGCAGGGCCTTCCTGATGACATCACTGTCTTGAGTCTATTCATATACAGGTGGATCTACCCAGAGAGGCAGCTGAGTTTGTGGCACCTAATTTCTTGGGTGACATGATTTCAATATAGAATGTGTGGTCATGGTGAGGGAGGAGTCCACACAGCTGGATATTCCCCAGCCTCAACAAACTGCATCTCCTAGGTAGGAAGGGCAAATGTGACCCTGCTGATCACTATGTAGCCAAAGCAAGGTAACAGTCAGGAAATGCCAATGCGGAGGTGGCTCTGAGACCAGGATGCCTGTGTTGGTATGGCTGTTGTGATAGTAATCCCAGTCCCACTTGACAAAGCTCACATGACAGTCAGACCCTCCATCTACTCATTGCTGCAGCTCTCTCACATGGGTGCCCATCCCCAGCTTACCCCCTGACCTGCCATGCCATTGTGTTTGTAGTTCCTCTGACTTTTTTTCCAGTGTAGGAACACTTCTCTGTGTAGAGATGTCAGCAATAGCCAGGGATCCTAGGCTCTGTTCCTGCCACCACTAAGGTCTGAGCACCAGGCGTCTTTTCTCAACCTCCATACTGGAGACTATGTATAGCTGGCCAGCGTGGCTCTGTCCAAAGATGGTCCCATCAAACACAGGCACTCAGTAATCTGTGTCACATCACATCTCTCTGTGGAGACTGCTGACTAGTTGTCCCCACCACCACAAACAGTTTCTTAGCCCTTGTAAGCTTGGTTGGAGAGGTGCAGTCAGGAGAGGGCTCTGCATGGGGCCGTATCCCAAAAGCAGAAGGTAGACAACCCTTGACTTAAGAAAAGGGGGAGCTTCTACATCTGGACAAGATGGAATCAGGCTGTTGATTTCTCTGCCAGACAATGGATGTAGATTGTGTATTTCAAGGCATTGAACATCAGACAGGCACACTGATCTCTGAGAGCTAATAAAGAAAGGAGTCTTTCTTCTGCCTTAGGAGATTCCAGGCCATCATAGGGGATGAGAATAGAGACCTTACCAGTCCCAGAGGGCTGTCCTGAGTGGGTACCTGGAGCCACAAACCCAGGAAAATAAGACAGTCACAGAGAGAGGGAACCCGAGAAATGTATGGAGGGAGTCATCAGTGCCTCTACTAGGCAGACTGAAAAAGCTTCATAATCCTGGTGGGACATTTGATGGCCTTGAGAGGTGGGGGCTGAGTCAAAAAAATATTGCCTCAGTCGTGCAAATACTTAGCCCTAGATTGGACCCTTATGCAGACCTGCCTAATAGATCATAACAGCACAAGACCCACAAGGATTAAGCCCCTTCCAAGTAACTTAACAGTATCACAGAGCAGAGCACAAGATCCACTGGAATACACAGATGCCCTGTGTGCAATAAGGGAAAAGGCTCACGAAGGTCAACTATTCAATCATAAGATGGTGGAAACATGCAGAGAAAAGCGCCCCCCCCCACCATGAGAAAGTAATCTTCAAAACTGAATGGGTACAGATGTCTGAATTAGCCAACAGCTACATTGAAAGTGTTTGTCATAACTGTGTTCTACTAGTTCTGATAACAGAGATGAAGAGGACTAAAGTTTATCAAACTCTAATGGAGACTGTGACATATGACCTGTTATGTACACTACGTGGGGTCAGCAGAAAACTAGACTTATGGGAGAAAGAATGCTGAAGACACAATGTAGAGAACCAGGAGCCTGCAAGGGACTAGGGAGACAGCTTGGCTACAAACTGCTTGCTGTACAAGTGTAAGGACCCAACCTGGAACCCCAGAATACACATAAAAAAGCTGGACTTGGCCCTGTACACTTGTAACCCAAGCTCTGGGGAAGCAGAGACAGGAGGATGCCTGAGGCTCCGTGACCAGCAATCTAGATTACTTGATGAGTCTTAAACCAATGAGAGACCCTATCTTAAAAAAAAAAAGAAAAAAAAAGAAACACAAAAGAAAAAAAGATGAAGGAAGGAGGAAGAAAGGAAGGAAGGAAGGAAGGAAGGAAGGAAGGAAGGAAGGAAGGAAGGAAGGAAGGAAGGAAGGAAGGAAGGAAGGAAGAAGAGAAAGAAAATTGAAGAAAGAAAAGAAAACATTGTTAGGCATGGTACCCACACCTTTAATCCCAGCATTCAGAGGCAGTAGGATCTCTGTGGGTTCAAGGCCAGCCTGGTCTACTTAGTGAGTTCCAAGCCAGCTAGGACTAAATAATGAGATCCTGTCTGACAAACAAGACAAAGTAGACAGTGCCTGAGAAGAAAACTTCTGACCTCCACATATAAACCAACACACAGATACAAAAAAAAAAAGTTTGGAAAAAATAATGATCAAAAGTTTTTTAAAGCAAAGAACTGGGAAAACTCCAAACACAACAGGCATGAAGGAAACTCGAGGAACACCATAATCACATTTCTATAATGATAGAGAGAAAAGCTTCCAAGTAAACAGTTTATAAACTATGAAATACATGTCACATACAGCAGAAGAAACCATGCTAGTAGATTTCTTATTGGAAATAATAAGATATAATCTAATAATCTAATCCCAGCCTCTGGAATCAGAGGCAGGCAGATCTCTGTGAGTTCAAGGCCAAACTGATCTACATATCAAGTTCCAGGCCACCCAGGGCTATACAGAGACTCTGTCTGGAAGAGGAGGAGGAAGAGGAAGAAGAGGAAGAAGAAGAGGAAGAAGAAGAGAAACAGGAGTTGTCAGTCAGGAAACCATACAATCTTAAATATCTTCAAATTTCACAACGTAAAAATTCAGAACTGAAGGAAGAAATGTGTCACACCCATGACAGAAGCATCAATGTCCTTTCTCGACAACTGACAGAACAAACAGAGAATCAGTGAGGATATGGAAGATTTGAAGAACATTAACAGCCAATTTGACTTAGTCATAACTTACTTAATCCCCTGCTCAAAAACAGTAGAACAAGCATTTTTGAATGAACACTGAATATTTACCAAGATAAATAAAGTTGTTTAAAAAGTGTTTTTTCAGTCATAGGGAAACCCAAATCTCAGAATAGCCCTCAAATGCTTGAAAACTATACATAGTTTCTATGAGTCAAATAAGAAACCAAAAAGAAAGCTATAATTTTTAAACTTGTTGAAAGAAATACAATATGCCAGAATTTGTGAGGTAGTGTGAGGCAGGGCTTGGCCCGGCTTCAGATTCAGGCAGTGCTAACCTTGGAGAAGAATCTGGTGTGGGGGGTTATAACTATATTCCAGAGACTGGGGAAGTAGGAATTGTTCTTGGTTAAAGGAGCCAGCCTGGGTTAAATAGTGAGTTCTAGGCTAGCCTGGGTTATGTTGAGACAGACCCTGTCTCAAGGAATCAAGAGAAAGGAAGAGAAAAATATAGCAAATCATTTACCTCAGTTTTAGCTTTAGAAACTAAAACCTTGAAAACAGTGAAAGCTGAGAGCTCACCGATCTGAGAAATGAAATCTCCAGTAATCCAAAGTAATCAGAGACAGATTAAATAATAAAGATGAAAGTGAAAAATTAGTGAAATATAAAAGAAAAATGACAGAGGAAGAGAATGAAAGCCATGGAGGCGCTTGGGGAAGATCAGTAAGACAGAACTCTGGCTGGACTAATCTATCAGGAAAGAAAGAGAACAGGGTAATTCTAATGCCAGAGATGAGAAAGGAGACACCAGTATAGGTCATACAGAACAAAAAAACAAGGGAATCATACACCTATAAGGCTGACAACTTTAATGAAATAAACCTCTAAACTCACTCGAGAAGAAATAAAGTAAACTACTATCTCTTTATCTATAATTTGAAAAAATAAAAATTGCATAAAACTTTAGGCCTTTCATTAGTGATTTCTATGGCACACTTAAAAGAATTTTACATAAACCCTTAAAACATGAAGGAAAAAAAATGTATTTCTTAGCTTATTCTATGACACAAAACCATGGCAAGAAAAGTAAAGAACAATTTCTCTCAAGATCATAAACTAAAAAGTTCTAAAGGAACTTAAATTGAACTAAACACTGTGTAAAGAAGATACTCTATCATGATCACATGGGATTTATCCCTACAATGCAAGGTTGGTTTTCCACTAGACAATTAATCATGTAATTTTCCATATTTATGAACCTAAAATGTACGATCATCTCAAGAGTCACAAAAAGTCATTTGACAAAATCCCACATCCATTCCTTATAAATAGTCATGAAGTAAAGCTATAAAGGGACTTCCTCAGCCTGAGAAGGAGCCTAGACCCTATGGCTAACATCACAATTAATAGAAAAGTCTGAATATATTTTCCCCAAAGATTAGGAACTAGACAAGGACACCCACACTCACCACTGTCGTCCACTGTCATATTGGAGCTTCTAGCCAGGCAAGAATGAAAAGAGAAAGTAAGCCAGACTGAAAAGAGAAAAGAAGGGAAATGTTCATTACTTACAGATGACATAATCGCTCTGCAGAAAGTCCAATAAAGCTACAAGAGACCCACTAGAACTAACCACAGGATTGAACGAGTTTGAACAGGTTTGAGAGACGGTGGTATTGGTTTGAGGATAGATGAATAGATTGCTGAAAAAGACAGGCTCAAAACAGAACTGCACACATGTGGTCAGCTTGATTCACAAAGACAGTTTAAACTACAGTGTGGCACCTCTCTAACAAATGCTATTAGGGTGTTCAAAATATTTGTGTGCAAAATACTAAAGAGCAAACTTCAATTTATACCTGGCCCCATGGCCAGAAATTAACTCACAGTGGACTCAGAACCTAAAACTGTTGAAGTTTGTGATTTCGGTTTAATGGTTTCTTAAGTGTTTGTGCCTTGTTTTGTTTGGTTTTAAGGCTCTCTCTCTCTCTCTCCTCTCTCTCTCTCTTCTCTCTCTCCTCTCTCCTCTCTCTCTCTCTCTCTCTCTGTCTCTCTCTTCTCTCTCTCTCTCTTTTCCTCTCTGTGTGGTGTGTGTGTGTGTGTGTATAAGTATATGCCCAAAAAGGCCAGAAGAGGTGTTGGATCTCCCCTGGAACTGGAGTTGCTGGATGCTGGAAAATGAACCGTGGTCCTCTGCAAGAGCAGCAAGCTCATTTAACCACTGAGCCATCTCTCCAGCCTCCGACTGCTTAGTTTTGACACCAAGAGCAAGATTTAGGAAGGAGTAAACTAACACACTTGACCCCACCAAAAATTAAACATTTCCACTGCCTGAAAGACATTATTAAGAGCTGGAGAAGACAGACCACCACGGCAGAATCTAATTTTGAAGCATACACTTGGTGATGTCGGATAAATAAACTGTATACAAAACAGACAAAGAATCCTAGGAATCCAGCTTTTAAAATGAATGTTTGAGTAACATTTCACAAAAGAAAATACACAAAAAGCCAATGAACACATAGAAAGACACTCAATAGCATCAGGTCATGACGGTAAGAAACTACGTGGTACCTGCCTGCTTATAACAGCTCCACTTAGAAAAGCTGACAAATGCCAAGGGTGTTGGAGTGTGGGGGACAGGAACTCACCGCCGCCAGTGAGAACAAATGTCGGGTACTAAGGACATGTGGAAATCAGCTTGGAAGGTGTTTTAAAAGTTAAACATATACTGGCCATATGATGCAGGCATTTTAGCCTTGTATTTACCCAAGAGAAACAGCACGGCTGTCCCTACAGAGACTGGGACATGAATATTCATACCAGTTTTATGGGTAACTAAATACCAAAATAGCCTTAATGACTAAGAGCCTGAACGTCTATCTCCCATGTAAGAAGGAAAGTGAACGACATGTAGTCACCCGATACACACACCATGGCATAGCTTTAGGATTGGACATGGCCCGAAAGCTACACAAAAGACCCAGCTTGCACACATCTGACGCCATGATGTAAACAGAATACACACACTGTGGTGTTGTCATGGAGTAGGCATACCGTGAGGTCCACTGGACAGTAAGGCTACACTGGAGGCTAAAGAGATGGCTCAATAGGTAAGAGTGTTTGCTGGCACACATGGGGACCTGAGTTCAGATCCCAAAAGTCACATAAAAATCTGGACCTGGCTTCACACGGACCTGTAACCCCAGTGGTGTGAGGAACAGAGTCAGGAGGATCCTTGGGACTTGATGGACACCAGCCTGGCTCAGGATTCAGTGAGAGACCCTGTCTCAAAGGAATAAAGTGGAGAGAGATAAAGCAGGTTACCCAGCATCCTCCTCTGACCTGTTAGCATGCATGCACCCCTTCACACAGCTGTGCACATACATCACACTAAGAGGGTGGGGGCTTAGGAGAAGGAGAGGAGGGGGTGAAAAGATTCCAGATACACTCTAGGACATGATCTTGAAATAATTATACTAGGTGGAGAAACTGGGATTTACCTAAAATCTAGAAAGTACAAACTCTTATGTGGCAGAAAGCAGATAGAGATGGTTGCTGGGAGACAGCAAGGGACGGGAACGCAGGAGTGGGGGTTGTCACAAAGGGCCCCTGTGGGAAGATGAGCTGCTCATTATCCTGAGTTAGTGGTGGTGGCTTCACAGATGCATACGTGTCAAAACTTATCAAACGGTACCCCTTAAATATGCACGGCTAATTGCTTGGCGATTGTACTTAAATTAAGCTGCTTTTAAAGACAAGCAAGAGGAATGATCCAGAAGTGAGGACCCCCCCACACACACACTTCTTGCATAGGCCTTGCACAGCCTGGACAAAAGACTGGGGTGGGGATGGTCCTTAAGAAATGACTGCTGTTCCAGGTCTGTTTTCCCTGTCTACACAGTCACTGAGATCCAGGAACCCCTGACTGAACCCTGGCTAAGGGAGTCTTCCTAAACCTGGTGACATGGTAGGACCCTGCTTCCATGAGAACATCTGGAGTTGAGGAGAAGCTCCTTACAGCCTTGGGGGTGTGCTCAGGAGCTGTGCTGCAGATGCCTGGCTACTGCACGGGAAAGGGACCCTGAAATGGTCACCTGCATGGTGCTTGGCAGATCCCTGAAGAGTACAACCCTCTACTGTGTCTGGATAAACAGGCACTGTCCTGGGCAGCTCCGTGGCTCAGGCCCAGACACCTAGGGCACATGGTGATGAGGCCCAACATCGAAGGCCTCTCAGATGAGGTGGCCTGAATTAGAATATCTGTTCTCAAGCGCCCTATCTTCCCTGAGTGGGTAATGGCTGCCTTTCGCTTACTATCAGGGCATCGAGATCCCTAGTTGCACACATTGTGCACACTACACACTATGGGTTGAGCCTCTGGGAAGAGGGAGAGAGAGAGAGAAAGAGAGGCAAGACAGAGAGAGACAGAAAGACAGAGAAGGGAAGACACTGATGTCACTGGTGAAAACACACAAAACAAGTGCTTTGGAAGTCCAGAAGTGACATGACTTCAGAGAGCGACAGATCCCAAGGACAGAGGGCATGGTGACAAGCTGTGTGACAGTGACTAAGAGCCCCAAGATAGCCAGGCATTCCCTTGCAGTGTGGGCATACTATGTGCATTTTCTGTTGGTGATAGCCACATGATCACAGACACACACACGCACCCCTTAGATGGGGGAGGAAGTTGTCATGGTTTCCTTAGCAGAGGCTGTGGCTCCAGCGGACAGTCCACTTCAGCCAGCGTGTTAATAACCAACACTTTCACCAGCAGACCCTTTCATGGCTTTGCCATTTTGCCAGTAGATACCTCACAGTGCAGTTTTAAAGAAAAAAAAAAAATCCTTCGAGCCCACCAGAGATCAAACCAGAGGAGCCAGGATGCTGTGCTGATGTAGGCCTGTCCCTGAATTGTCACCGAATTCCCTGAAAGGGACAGCTGTGTGGGGAGAGCAGGCATACACCTTCCAGGTAGGAAAGGTCACCAGAGTTCCACACAGCAGGCTGGGCAACAGAGGCGACTTTTGTGGCCTTATAAGGTTCATCCGTAGACTGGGGGAGACAGGACTTTCTGTGAGCATTCCTGAAGCAGGAGGCTCTGCCCCAGCTTGCCAAGCCCTCAGGAAACCAGCTCCCCTGCAAGGCTCTCCAATCCTGACGATACCCAGCTCTCTGGTTCCTCCTTAGGGAAAGAAAATTAAAGCACCTAGAAGTTGGTGGGGATGGACCAAGGCTGCTGGCTGGGGCCTCCTTGCAGAGATGCCACAGGACAGATGATGCAAGAGGAAATTACTCCTTTCTTCTCACACCTACCCGGTCTACACAAGAGTGGGAACTGAGGCTAGGAAGAGGCTCTGCCCGATAGCTGCCCTGTTCCCCCACCCCCTGGACCAGGGAGAGGCATTTGAAGGGAAGGGACAGAGCGTGGGTGGCAGACTGTGTCCTTTGGCAACAGAGCTGGAGTCGGGGTCACTGCAGCTGCAGGACAAAGCTCCAGCGACACGTGAAGGATGCTTGGCTCGTGCAAAGCCTGACCTGGTCCTGACCACCCAGAACAGAGGCACTTAGAGTGACCGTCTCACTGGGACCATCAAACCTTCCGCTCTCTATCATAGTCATAGAGTCTGATCAGGGAGATACCTGATGGCTTGTGTCCCCTTCCCCACATGCTCCCGTTCACTGAGAGACTCAACTGGCCCACAGAGTGGAACCCATGAGTTCCTATATCTTCTATGTTTTAAAGGAAAGTGGAGACAAGATGGGCTGGTCTGAGTGCCCAGTCAGTGTAAGCCTGCTCAGCTGGGCTGACCTGTCCCTGTCCCTACTGGCCCTGGGGTTTGGGGCTGGCAAGAGGTAGCAGATGACCATGCTTGGTGAGGGCTCTATGAAGTTACTCAGGCCTTCAGAGCTATGGGCAATTTTCTCCCTGAAGATTCTGCCATAATGTTGGTTGTGAAGGACGGGAGTTGGCAGAGAGCAGAAGGGAATAAATAGTTCTCCATTTTGTCTAAATTAATTATTTTACTAACTTTATGTGTTTTATTATGAGATTTTCATATGTAATTTCATGTTCAAAATCAAGAGATATCATTATACTTTGCTGATATTCATGTCTCCTCCAACCTTCTCCTGCCCCATCTGGTCCCATTTCTACTCCCAAAGAGTCCCCCCTTCTGTTTTTATGTTATACATGTGTATACACACACACACACACACACACACACACACACACACACAAAATCCTGCTGTCCTTTTTTGCTTTTTTATTCTGTGACAAAATACTGACCAAAACCAACTTGGGGGAGGAAAGGATTTATTTTGATAGCTCATCACTAAGAGAAGACAAAGGAGGAAATCAAGGCAGGACCTGAACACAGGAATTAAAGCAGGAGCCTCAACTTTCTTATACAGAACCAAGACCACCTGTCCAGGGAATGGTACCACCTATAGTGGGCTAGGGCCTTTCTCACCAGTCAATACACTACCAACTTCATGTTCTTTCTTCCTCTTAAAAAACAAAACAATAGAAAGGAAGAAAGAAAAAGAAAGAAAATGCACCATAAACAGGCATGTCTGATGGAGGCACCTCCTCAGTTGAGGGTCCTTCTCCCCAGGTGACTGTAGTTTATATAAAGTTGACAAAAACTAACCAGCACACTGCATACCAGGTAGGAAAGTGTGGTGTCTGTCTCTCCGAGTCTGCCTTACTTCACTGATATGATCTCTATCTAGTTACCTATAAAGGACATAATTTTGTTCCTCTTTGAGGCTCAGTAAAACTTCATTATGTATAGGCATCATATGTCCTTCCTCCAACCACTTGCTTTGTTGGTTGGTTGATTTTGGAGACAAAGGTCTCTTGTAGTCCAAGCTAGATTAAAACTCACTCTATAGTTAAGGATGACTTTGAGCTTCTTGATTCTCCGACTTCTGCCTCAACAGTGCTAGGAATGAAGTCTTGTGCCACCATGCCTGGATTTCTGCATATCTGTTGGTGGGAACCTCAATCCACAGCTTGCCTATTGGAAATAGGTCATTTCTTCTGGCTTTTGACCAAGGTGAATCCTTTTCTACTGATGGCCCTGGTTCTCTTTGCCAAAGTGAAGTAGAGTTGGCCTCCATGCCACTAAAGAACTTGGCAGGCTTGCAGCCCACGTCTGCCTTTGTGTGATGTGATTCTGCTCCCCATCTTTGCTCACTTATGGTCATAGGAGGCTGCTCGTAGTTTTCAGCCATGGCTACAAGCCCTTTGTCACCTTTCTCACCAGCTTTTGCCTCTTCTTGGTCCCCTTGTAGCTCAAACACTTGTCTAAAACTCTCTAAGCTTCAATGTCCCCATCTGGCAAAGACGCTGTCACTGATTCCTAGAGCTCACTTGTATGTTAGAACAGACTGTATGGGTGGATCACCAACCCTGTGTAGGTCCATTTCCGACCTTGGTGGTTTAGGCTCTGAGCTGAGAAAGTTGTGCCAGGCCTTTAGGGAAGTCACATTTGAGTTAAACCTTCACCTACTGTCTGCCATGGGACAGAGACCAGGCTCCAGCGTACGTGGAATTGAAGTCAATTCCAGTTCCTTCTCCAGCCCTCCAGAAGCCTGGACAAGCCTGTGGCTGCCTGCTTTGGAGTGGGTCCCAGGCTGAGGGAGGGAATGGGTGAGGTAGAAAGGATTCAGGGTGCCTCCTTCTGTCCTTTGCACCCCAATAGAATCCCTTTCCAATCAGGAGGTGTTTCCATGGCAACCCTGCTGGGCCTCTCTGCCTGCACAGTTCCTTTGGTGTCTGCAGAAAAAGGAAGAAGTCATTGCTGGCCTTGCTACCGTCCCTCCTCACCTCACCTGGCTTTCCAAGGTGTGAATGTCTCTTCTCCCCTTAGAATACAAGAACACGTCTGAACAGGGACATCCCCCAAGCCAGCATCAAGACACAGAGACACCCATCCCCCAAAGCTACCCACTCACTTCGTGACTGGTCCCCGCCTGCCCCAACAGGACAGATTGCCTTGGCAAGGCAATTGGATTATAATTAGCACTCATTAGCACCTCAGCAATCTGTGAGACAAGTCACCTGTCGCCAAGTCCCCTTCTTGGGAGCTGAAATAATTCCTGTTAGTGATTCCCATGGGTTCAAAACATCAAAGGGAGATGAGCCGAGCCTCTGCAGACAGCAATCCAGGCAGTGTCCTTTGTGTGCATCCTCCGCCCTTCCTGCCTGTGCTCTGGAAAGTTCTGTTCCTAGAACAACAGGAGGCGGAGAGGTTAAAGTGGTGCCTTACTCAGAGGCTGCCTTGAGAACACACAGCTTACCATCACTACCACACACAAGCAATCCCAGCACAAGCGCTATGAGCAAAGGAAAGCAGGGGCTCAGTCTCTGCTGGAGGATACCTGCCATCAGACAAGACATCGAAGCTGCTGTAAGCACCTGCCTTGGCCCGTTCTGAACAAGGGCCAGAACCTGGGTGAGGTCTCAGCAGAGGGAAAACCATCCTCTGGGGGCTCAAAGCCTATGAGAGCAGCACTGTGGCTCCTTGTAGACTGGACCCCCACCCCAGAACTTCTAGAGAAAGAATTGTGAGTGCCAAGGGCTGGAGAGCCTGGCCAGTGGCCCCAAGCAGGAGACAAAGGCCCTGAACAGACCCTCTTCCCTCATTACAGGGAAAAAGGTGTTGTCTCCCAACAACGGACTCCCTCCCTCCTCCTTCAGGTCATCTTCTGGGTGACAACTGGAATCACTTCAGAGACAAAGGTGCTTGAATCTCCAATGCTGGGGGTCTGAGGCCCAACCAGCCCATTTCCCAGATGGGAAACAGTTATGTGAATGTCACCCGGTGGCCCCAAACTCTATATAGCGAGCCATTTAGAGATGTGATAGGACAGTTGCAAAAAGAGACCCTGGAGGGCTGGAGAGATGGCTCAGTGGTTAAGAGCACTGGCTGCTCTTGCAGAGGTCCTGAGTTCAATTCCCAGCAACCACATGGTGGCTCACAACCATCTGTAATGGGATCTGATGCCCTCTTCTGATGTGTCTGAAAACAGCTACAGTGTACTCATATACATAAAATAAATAAATCTTAAGAGAGAGAGGAGGGAGGGGGCTTGAAGAGGATTGGGAGGAGGAAGAGGAAGAGGAGGAGGAGGAAGAAGAGGAGGAGGAGGAGGAGGAGAAGAGGAGGAGAGAGGAGGAGGAGGAGGAGGAGGAGGAGGAGGAGGAATAATCCAGAGCTAAAAGACTGGGCTCTCAAGTTCATGTACTCAGGGTCTACCCACAGGAGTGCCAGCCACCCTGTCCAGCTCCCATTCTTTCCTGGCCTCTCAGCCCTGCCTGCTGTCCCTGGGCATCTATCATCCGTCATTACCCTATAGCAGGAAGCCCAGCAGAATGAGATTGGTCCTAATTAGTTACTATTGCTGTGATGAAACGGTGTGGTCATAAAAAGAAACCAGGAAGGACAGAGTTTATTTGGCTTATGCTTCCACATCACTGTTAACTGAGGTCAGGACAGGAACTCAGGCAGGTCAGAAACCTGAAGGGGGGGGAAACCAATACAGAGGCCATGGAGGGGTGCTGCTTACTGACTTGTTCCTCATAGCTTGCTGAGCCTGCCTTCTTATAGAACCCAGGACCACCAACCCAGGGATGGTACCCCTCACAATGAGCTGGGTCCTCCCCTGTCTATCACTAATTAAGAAAATGCCCTACAGTGTCTGCCTACAACTTATCTTATGGAGGCATTATTTTAATGGAGGTTCCCTCTTCTCAGATGACTTTAGCTTGAGTCAAGTTGACATAAAACTATTCAGCACTGGGATATCCAGTCCATTCTTTCCCATACAGCTTTGTGTGTGACTCTATGGAAGTTAGTCAACCTCTCTATCAGTGACAGCAATGCCATCTTCCCAGGTCAGTGGAGAGCAAGTAACTCCACAGGTTCTTAGCTCAGCATTGACCAACCTAGTCAGGCAAGTGCTAGGGAACTTTTGAGGTAGGTTTTCAGATCCATTACCCAGGCTAGACTCGGGGTTGTAGGTGAACAGACAGCAAGCCACCCAAGCATAGCATCCTTTCTCCTTGGGCTCCCAAGGGACAGGCCCCAAGGGTTAGAGGGGGTGTGCGAGCGTCCCTCACACTGGTTCAACCTCAGGGTGCAGCCTGAGCTAGTAGGGCCAGGAGAGGCCTGGAGGTGCCTACAGGCTTGGAAGAAGCTAGTACAGCCCATGTCTTCCCTACTGTCGCCACCCTAGATCATAGGGTAGTTGGTTAGTGAGCAAAAGACTGTCTACATGGGTCTATGCTCATGTCTTGAGTGGTCTTGGTCAAAAGTAACCTTCAAAGAGCATATCCTCAATAAGGGGTGCCAGACACTAGGGACTCTAGGGAAGGGCTCTCCATCAGCCTCAGGCCCCTGGAGAATCAGATGGGCTTGAAGCACAGCAATAAGGCCCCCACTCTCTTCAGTCAACAATGCCCTCACATCTAAGACTCCAGAAAGGCTCTGTAAGGTTGTGCAGGCTTGGAAGCTGGTGGCTCGGCTTCTCCTCACCTCAGTATCTTCATCCATGCCTCAGACAGTAAAGACACCCAGGAGGTGCTGGGAGCAAAGGCTGTCCTCATTGTCAACTTTACTCACCGGAAGGGGTGGAGCCACCAGAGCACTATCCATGGTTTACTGGAAGCCATCTTCAACCTGCCTGCTGGCAGGCTGCTGGGAGCCCCCAGCGGTCAAGTTTAAGCGAAAGTCCCCCCTTCTTGCTTCACTGGCTTCAGGGACAAAAGCCCTAAAATAAGCCCATCCCACCAAGGGCCTCTGTCAGTAGAATCTTCTGACCCACTCTGGGACATCTGTGGTCTCCCAGGCTGAGGATGCAGAGAGAACAAGAGCCAGGCTCTGAATAGGTATTCATGCCCAGCCATCCACATTCATCAGGATTCCACAGCCAGCTTCTTTCGGGCACCACCCCCAGGACCCCTACCACCACAAGCATTCTTCCCCCTGGGGTAGTCCCCAGACCTCCATCTCCAGTGCCTGCCATTGCCCCAGAGGCCTTGGGAATTGTTCTGGGAACACCTGTCCTGTGCTGGCCGGCTGCAGGCATACAGGGTCATGGCTACCACAGCTTATTCACACAGGCCCTGAAAGGAGGCCCTTGGGGGAGGCTGCCCCTGGCCTCTCTCGTTCCTCTGGAGTGCAAGAAGGAGGGGCTGGCCCAGTCAAACAGTATTTTTTCTGTTCTCTTCTGAGCAAATAGAATTCAATTAGAACGAGAAGAAACCCAAGGCCAGTCAACCAGTGCACAGGGAAAAAAAATCCCCTGCAAGAAAGCAACATCTTTCTGCATCCAGAAACAGTAGGTGGGATGGGTGGTCTCTCATGGTGTCCTCCCTCCTTCTCTCCCTCCCTCCCTCCTTTCTTCCCCTTCCTTCTTTCTTTTCTACTTTCCTTACTTTCCACTTCTTTCCTCCTTATCATGTAGTGTGCACCCAAGGGACAAAGGAATGGGAGAGGACCCATGGCTGCAAACAGTTCACTCCCTTGCTCACTTACTCTTGCCCCTCAGAGGCCAGACAGCCAGCAAGCGAGACCAAGCCCAGGCTCCTGAAGACCCTGCATAGGCAGGGCTAGTGGGTATTGCTGAGCCCTGCTTCTCCCCACAGTCTTGTCACCTCTACCATGTCTATTCTGTCTACTCCTCCTTGGAAACCTGGCTACTGCCCAGAGCAACCAGGATTTGACGCTGGTGGCCCTGGCTGGGCTAGACCTCACTATCTAGAAAGGCTGCCTCTCCCTGCAGAGGCAAATCTGCCACAGATCTGCCTGCTTCTGTCTCCTGAGTGCTGGGATTAAAGGCATGTGCACTAGCCCAGTGCTAACTACAGAGTCCAGATTTGAAGGAGGGGAGGAGCCTTTTGCTGTCTGGGAAGAGCATCTTATATAGAGCATCAGGAGGCATGAAACTGGCCCTGGGCTGCTGGGAGTGGGGGCTTCTTCTCATCTCTGGTTTCCAATCTTGAATTGATATATGTGGAATGGACACAGGGCTCTCTGGTGGGCTTGCCCTTCAGGTGAGCCACCTACCCGGTGGCTGTGGGATGGGGAGGCAGTAGATGTGAAGGTGCAAAGGAGGCCTCAAAACTGGTGAATTAGCAGTGAACACCCAATTTGTCTGTGCTTGGTACCATTCAGAAACTGGCAGCTGAGACCAGCCTAGAGACCAGAGAGAGGTTGGCCTGGGGGAGGAGCTGGCAGAGGGTAAGGTGGCTGAGCTGGGCACGTGGTGTAGGGGTGGGGGTGGTTTCTGGGTGCTGCTTCTGGGCTCCCACTACAGCTGTGGCCCCCCATGAGCCTGACTCAGACACCCAGTTCTCTGTGTGTGCCAAGCCAGGTGCTTAGTGAATGGGCTTCTCCTTGAGGCTCATGCCTTACCATGACTGAGGCCCCAAGCACCATGGCAGCTCTTACTGTAGTCACAAGAGTGGATTGCTGATGGTCATTGACACCAATTTGGGGTGCCATCACCAGGCCTGACCTTGGGCTACAAAACACAGGGTCTTGGCTTGCTCTCCTTCCTTCCACTCCAGGGCCGCTCTCCATCCCCCCAGTTCCCACTTGTGTGAGCATGTGCAAGTGACAGCTGTGTGTTTCACACAGTCTTGCTGTTGCTTGCAGCAGCCCTACCCTGATCTTACAAATGATAAAACAAGGTACAAAGAGGCTAAAAGATGGTCCTAAACTTTACCTGTCATTTCCAGGGAATACATGAGCCTCTTCCCATGCAACAGCCTCTCCTGGGCTGAGTGGCTTTCTCGCTGGCCACTTCCTTGCCCAGCAGTGGACACCGGCCAGGCTGGGGACAGTGCTCTGTAATTTCAGATGTAGCTGGCCATGTGTGCGTGTTTTCGGGTGATACTTAAATGGTAACCTTTTCCAAGGCAAACCCAAGTAAGTACGGATTTGGGAACTGTAATTCCAAGCTTGGAGGCCTCCCTCGGGCGGACGGGGAGTGTGGCGTCATGACCGCGAACCAGTCCCTCCTCAGCTTTGGGTTTACAGCAAGCAGCTGGGAGGTGAAGGCCTGGGACCAACACTAGGGTTTGTGGCCCTCGTCCTGCCCATGCCACTTGCATGATATTTGCCCCAAGACAGGACCACAGCTGTGGTCATAGAGTTAGACAGCAGATGCAGAACTAAGGGGAGACACAGTCTTCAAGGACAGGCTGCAAGAAGGAAAGCTCAGCCCCATTACGTATGGGGACAGTATGGGGATAATATGGGGACAGTACGGAAGGGACTCAAATAGCTACATTGTGCAGTCAATGGGGAGCTATGGGAGGCATTTGAGGGAGGAGAACAGAGCATGTATAAAGATGGGCTGGGTAGTTGGATGAATGAGTAAAGAGCCTACTCTGCAAGCATAAGGGCCTAAGTTCTAATCCCCAGTACTCCTGTAAGAAGCCGAGTGCAGTGGCAGAGCCTGTAATCTCAGTCCTAGAGAGGCAGAGATAGTCAGACCCAAGAGGCTCACTAGATAGCCAGGCTAGCCAATCAGCAAGTTACAGGTTCAGTGAGAGACTGTCTCAAAGAACAAGGTTGAAATTGGTATACAAGAATGTCTGATGTAACCTCTGGCTTCCACACATGTGCATGTGTGTGCACATGCATGTGTGGTGGTCGTGTGTGTCTGTGTGTATATCACACAGAGAGAGTGATAGGATAGAGGGTAAAGGTAGGGGAAGAAGAGAAAGAGAAAAATGGGTTGATCTCAGAGAAATATTTTTTGGGTTTTGTGCCCCATATTCAATGCCAGATGATGCTCTAGGTGTGTCAGGAGTGGGGTGAGGGTGTCAGGAGTGGGGTGAGAAGAGCAGTCAGAGGTACAGGGGCTCAGGAACCATCTGAGATTAGAACAGGTCTTAGCTTCACAAAGCAGTGGAGCTGGAGGTTTGGTGAGGAGAAGGCAGAGCACTGACCCAGAGCACCAGGAATCTTAAAACACCTGAACCAGATTCATAGGTATATGCTGTGAAGAAATTCACAAAAATTCACTCGAAATGGATCACTGACTGAAAGGAAAGAATTAAAAGTTTTAACTAGAAGAAATCCTTATGGCATTGGATTTGGCAAGGATTTCCTAAATGGTACCAAAAAAAAAAAAAAGGTATAATACATCATCAAGATTTAAAATTGGAGCCAAGTGTGGTGGGTCACACCTTAATCACAGCACTCGGGAGAGGGAGAGGCAGGTTGTTTCTGAGTTCAAAACCAGCCTCGTCTACATATTGGGTTGCAAACTCTCCAAGGACTACAAAGTGAGACCCTGCCCTAAATTTAAAGTGGAGCTGGCCAGATAGCTTAGCAGGTAGGGACACTTGCTGTCAAGCCTGATGTCCCGAGTTTAGTCCCAGGAAAGAGATTGACTCCCAAAGGTTGTCCTTTGACTCCCACATACATGCTGCGACACACACATGTAGCCATAGGCACATGCATACTCACTTGCATGAACACGTGCACACATATACATTTTAACTTTTCTCCAGGAAATAAGTTTGAAATTGATAGACAAAGACATATGATGTTATCCTCTAGCCTGAAACCACACATACACAAACACACACACACACACAGAGACAGAGACAGAGACAGAGACAGAGACAGAGAGACACAGAGAGAGAATACCTTAAAGGTTCGTATATAAATACCTACACAAATCACTTGGTGCTTTCAAGATGTCCCCAGCTCATCCAGTTGCAGGCACAGGATAAGGGACAGGCCATGAAACCCCATGGATCTCAGTTCTATTTACTGTATGTGTGGCAGCAGGGGTACCTGCTTGTGGTAAGTTGGAAGGGCATCCATGGGAATTTTGGGAACCAAGAGAGGGACAATGAATGTCATATGCAAGTAGGGGACAGAAGATACCTAAGATCCCTAGTGTGTGGGGAAGGGGACTGGAAGGCAGTGGGGGATGATAGTGGGAGGTGATAGAATTATCTGCCTCCCCGCTGACTGACTGGCTAAGTAATCAGTACAGGTTTGAACCACAGAGATATCAGCAGTTTCTGGAAAGATCATTTAATACCATGCCCCCTGAGAGGAAACCAGCACATACAATCCCAATATGTGGGAATGGGGGACCCTACAGGAGCTCCACTGCCTCTCCACCATCTTTCCCAAGGCTGCCCTTTCCAGAAAACCATCCTATCTCCATTTGCCTTCTACCCCATCCCATGCTTCATGAAGTTTTCTGGCCTACCTCCACTTACCTCTTAGGTTCTTTCTAGACCAATTCTGTCCCTACCCAGGATCCTGTGTTCTTGGGATAACCCAAGGGACAAGCCAATGATGGGTGGCTTGGGAGAGCTGCAGGCAGAGGTGTGGCACCCAGCTTGGGGTGAGCAACTCCCAGCTAGCTGCAAGAAGGTACCCCCTTCCCACAGGGGCAGCACCTCTTCCCAAAAGGCCACTCATGGTCTAAGGGACAGGGGCCTATGACAACATGACAGGGCCATCTTGCTGTGACAGCCTCACACCCCCCCACCATTGTCTCTGCCTCCCTTACTCTGCTCCCCTCTTTAACATGCTCAGCCCTCAGGAGTCCCTGACTGTTCCCACAGCCTACCCAGCTACCACAGTCATCATGACACACACCACTACCACGAGGATTCCTCCCCCCCCCCCCCCCCCCCCCCCCCGCTGCTGTGAGCCAGACACCAACCTGGGACTGTGAGTGATCAACTTCTTCCTGTGCTGGGGAGGGGTGTGGGGGGTGGCATAATGCCCTTCAGCCTGAATGGGGCCTGCCATGGCAGCAGAATCTAATTCTGCTGACTGGGATGATATCACGTGACACTCGGACTCCAGTGCCCAGAGGCCCGGAAAGAACAAAGGATGTAAGCGGTGGTATCCATCAGTGACTGAGCATTGCGGGCCGCTCAACTGCTCTTTCCAAACACATTAGAGGGCTTTGGAGAAGGAGGCTCCCTCTGGCTTCGTGACACAGGACATAAGTACCATTCCCAGGTGGCAGGCAGAAGGTTCAGCTTGAAGGCCCGAATGTCCACTACCTGGGAGGTGCCTGACCCTGCGAGCTGCCCCCCATGCATCTGGAAGGGGCAGAAAGGGCCTAACTCATGGGCGAAACTGCCCAGCAGTGCCTCTCTGGGCTTAACAGCTCAGCTTCCAACATGTCGGGACCAATCTGTCTGTCCATGCCACCTACTATGGGCTGCTGGTAGAGCCGAGAACAGCTCAGGTCCTCTGTGTTAGGTACTGAGGAGGAGGACACAGAGGGCTCAGATGCCCGTTCAGATGTGCCCTGCTCCTGATGGAAGCTGGGGTAACCTGAAGGGTGGGCAAGGCCTGGTGAGGCTGTCACACCTAGCTCAGGTTATTCTTTCACTGTGTGCAGACCATGAGCAGTTCCCTTCAGGCCTCTGCATGTGCCATCCCTGCACTGGGTCACTCTTGACTCTGTCTGCTGGATAGGTTTTGTTTATACGTTCAGTTCAAGTATATCCTCCTCCAGGAAGCCTTCCCTGACTGAACCCCGGTTCAGCAAGTCCAGAGACACATCAGACTTCAAAGTAGGACCAGTTACCATACAAAAGAGCATTAACTTGCGCTCCCAAAGTCAACAACATTTCTTTTGTCATCCTGGGACCCTAGGCTTGTGGCAGAACCACAGGAGCTGTTTGGTAGATCTTTTAAAAAAGTAACATGGGAATCTGGGGCTGAGGAGATGGCTCAACTGGTAAAATGTTTACATTGCGACCGAGAAGCACTGAGCTTGAGTTCAGTCCCCAGAACCTAGGTAAGAAAGCAAGGATGGGCTGGAGAGATGGCTCTAGGGCTCAGAGCACCGGCTGCTCTTGCAGAGGACTGGAGTTCTGCTCCCAACACCTGACACAGACATTTCATAACTGCCGATGGCTCAGGCTTCCAGGAATCTGAAGATCTCTTCTGGCCTTCAGGGGTACCCACCCAAATAAACACAGAGTACATACATAGAACTAAAAATCAATCTTAAAAAAAAAAAAAAAAGTTGTCAAGGGTGGGTCTGAGAAGAGATGAGGGAGGGGGGCTGTGATCTGGACATTAAGTGAAATATATATATATGTAAATAAATAAAGCACTTTCCTGGCTTATGAGATGGTTCAGTGGCACCTACACAGTGGCTAACAACCATCTGTAATTCTAATCCCAAGAAGATCTGATGTCTTCTTCTGGCCTCTAGGGATGCTGTATACATGTAGGCAAAATACCCATACACATTAAATGAACCAATGAGCATTTAAAAGTACTCGGGAGGCAGAGGCAGAGGCAGAGGGCAGAGGGCAGAGGGCAGAGGAGAGAGGCAGAGAGGCGGAGAGGCAGGAGAGGCAGAGAGGCAGAGAGGCAGAGAGGAGAGGCAGAGAGGCAGAGAGGCAGAGAGGCAGAGAGGCAGAGAGGCAGAGAGGCAGAGAGGCAGAGAGGAGAGAGAGGGCAGAGAGGCAGAGAGGCAGAGAGGCAGAGAGAGGCAGAGAGAGGCAGAGAGAGGCAAGAGAGGCAGAGGCAGAGGCAGAGGCAGAGGCAGAGGCAAGGCAGAGGCAGAGGCAGAGGCAGAGGCAGAGCAGAGCAGAGCAGAGGCAGAGGCAGAGGGCAGAGGCAGAGGCAGAGAGCAGAGGCAGAGGCAGAGGAGAGGGCAGAGGCAGAGGCAGGCGACAGAGCAGCAGAGCAGAGCAAGCAGGCAGAGGCAGTGAGATCTCTGTGAGCTCCTGACAAGACTAGTCTGCATAGAGAGTTCCAGACCAGTAGGCTACATATGAGAAGCTGTCTTGAAACTGGTGAGACGGGGGTAGGGGTGGGGGGTTGGGGGGGGGCAACTAGGTGTGGTGATGTACCCTTGTAATCCCAGCACTGGGGAGCTGGAGACAGATAAATCTCTGGGGCTCATTGGTCAACCAGCCTACCTACTCAGCTACTCAAGTTCCAGGCCAGTGAAAGACCCTGTTACAAAAAACAAATAAACAATCAATCAAACAATTAATGGTATCAGAAGTTTTCATGTGGCCCCCACAGGCATGTGCACATACTTACAACTTACACACAAAGCCCCTGAGACTTGTATGTAATTTTTACATCAAGGGACAGTTTATGAGCACCCCAGGGAGCAAGGGGTAGGGGCATCTCAGGGTCAGCTGTGGGTGAGGTCAGTTCAAGTGACTTCCTAACACTATGTCCAGAGCACACCCTGATCCAGTACTCTGGGGGCTCTGTGCCCATTTCTCCCGGTGTAGACGGCACAGTAGCGGCTGGCAGTGGTTTATAGACTCCACAGCCAGGTCCCTGGAGGCTCCTTGCTGCTGGGGGTGAGGGTACTTACCATGTAGTGAGCAACTGTTATGGCCTAAGAGCTTCGGCAGGCTCTTCTGTGCAGTTCAGAAAGAACAGACACCTGACTCCTGGCCAGGGAGTCACCCTGCCCCACCCCCACCCCCAGCCCCTGTATACACACCTGCACACAAACGCCTGAGCTTCTGGGTACCCTAGTACCCTTCCAGCCTGGCAGCTTCCCCAACTCCCCCCACCCCCAAGGCTGCCCACAGACCTTTCCTGGCCTTTAGTCATATCCTGATATTAGACAGAGAAGGGCGGTATGGACCCAGGCAAGCCTTCTTGGCACCATCTGATGGGAGCTGGACGGCCATGCTGCCTCCTCATCAGAATTGCCCTCCCTGCTGGGAGGAAGCCAGGCCTGTCGGCAGCTGCCGGTCCCTGCGGCTGTTTTTCCTGCTCCCACGGACACCGCATACTCTTGGCCAAAGGCGAAGCTGATGGGACCCAGATGGGAGCTGGGGCAGCCTGAGAGGGCTGGCAGGGCCTGGTGAGGCTGGGGGCTCCACCTTCTGGTTTGGGGGCCCTGCTCTGACCAAGGATAGATGACGCCAACACTGGCTGGTGTCCAGGTACCTCCCAGTAGTCAAGCACCGGCTCCAGCATGAGCCATGGGTCCTCATGTAAACTCTGTATTGAGGGCTAGGTTGAGTGTCCTGGCTGGAGCAAGGGGAGACCTAAGGGTCAGTTGTAAGTAAGATGTCAGGATGGCTCACTAGCACTGTGAGCAGAGCACAGTCTGGTGTGGTACTCTGGCTGGGGGAGGTCTCTCTGTGCCTCAGTCTCCCTGGGTGTAACTGTCACAGCACTCACTTGGAAGTAGCTTTATGAATGAGATGAGACAATTATGGTATATGAAGAGGCTGTCCCAGGCCTGGTAGGTCAAGCCCTTGTCCCCAGGGCCAACTCTTCTGATGTGTAGAACTTGTTCCAGACCGGCGTCCTCCTTCCTCAGTGTCAGAATCAGCCATCCTTCATGTTCATCTTGGGACCCCTGGCTACCTGTGGCTACCATCACAATTGCATTAATTAATAGTAACTCTTAGGATAGACACAGACGCCACCTCCCATGCCACCCTGGCTAGGCTCTGTCACTGTCATGTCAGCCTGGTCTTAAGGTAACTACAAGCAAGGCCTAAATACAGACTGAGCAGACCCCCCCCTTCCCACACCTCTGCTTCACCGGACCCCCCTTGTGGTTTTCCAAACCAGGTGACCCCACCCCAGCAATGTCTACTGAGGTAAAGGGTGTGGCCTAACAAGGCTATCTCTGCAGATCTTTGAGCGCCACAGCCTGAGAAGGACCAGCTCTCTTGTCTTGCTGCTTTCAGCCAGTGACCCAAGGCTTTAAGTTAGCAAGACTTTCCTGGCTGCAGCTCCTCTTTCATGGACCTCAGGTACAGGCCCAGGGGACACTTGCCTGGTACCAAGCCTAGCGTTCCAGCTCACATCTCTGACCCTCAGATAACCCCAGGAGGATGAAGGTCGGGAAATGCCTGAAATAGCCAGAAGTCAGCTGACCTCCAGCCTGGTCCAACCCAGCTGGCAAGCTGGCTCCCTCAGAACCCCTTTCCTACCTTGGTGTCTCCCCGTCCCTCCCTCAGCCTGATCTGTCCTGTTTCACAGACCTCATGCTGACCACTCAGGCTGGTCAGAGACAACATGAAGGAGGCCTGGCCCCAGAGTCAGCTTGTACTGGTTTTTGACACCTATTCTGAAGCAGTACTAGGCCCCAAGTACAGGACTTCTCTGGGTGACCAGAGCTAGAGACTCCAGCTCCAGCCCTAGCTCCTGCTTGGTGTCATGCGGCCCCTGAAGATAGTTGACACCCTCCTACCCTCTCAACCCATCAAACTCTGTCTGTCTTGACCTACATCACACCACACACACACAACACACACACACACACACACCATCAGTGATAGACCTGCTGTCTGGACTCCTTATGGGTGTGTCTGATCAGGCTAGGGAGGTTTTGCCCACCAGCATGGTGACACAGCTAGAGAGGATCGATCTGAGGCTGGGTGGCAGCCATGTGCTATCCCAGTTGATGCTGACAGTGAAGGTCCCTTTGAGTCCTCTGCTGGGAATGGTCACCCTGAGGACAGATGGGACTCATAGGTGTATGTGCCCAGGGCAGAGGGCCCATGGACATGTCTGTTCCGCCACAGTTTATCCCCCTCCTGACCGGATGCTCTGGTGGGGCCCCTCGGCCTTCTCGTGGGCCGTGACTAAATCAGAGCCCCCTGGCCCGCCCCACCGACGCGGCTTTGTGTGCCAGGCCTTTCTTTCTCTGCCGACCATGGAAAAGGCCGCGTCAGCGTCCGCTTTGTCTGCCCTGTCCGCCGCCGCTGTTCTCAGGGCGGACAAAGCCCGGGTCGTTCACAACCGCCCGGGCGGACGGAGCGATTCACTGTTTGGATAATTCGACCACAAAACCCATGTGGCCCTTTCGCCTCCATCAGCTGGACTGGGCACCCCGCCCCCCTATGGCTTTTCAGGCTCTCAGGAGAGAAAATTCCCACAGGCCCCAGGGCAGGCGCAGCCCTGGACAAACAGCAGCTCAGGCCTGAGACAGCAGTGAGTGTCACGGCAGCCTGGGGCCAGACACCCAGCCCAGCAGCAGACAGGTACCTGTTGCGGAGACCAGGATCCTGGGTCCTGGAGGTTCTCCTGGCAGGTTCCTATTGGTCTATGCTGCCTCTCACCTGCAATCTCATTTTCTGCAAACTTTGTAACTAAACAGTGCCGTATCCAGAGTGCCCAGAGGCCCAAGGATGTTTCCCGGTTCGGAAAAGCCTTCCTCCCCCTTGCTGTGTATCCAGTGACTCCACTGAGGGCTGGGACTGTGGGAAGGGGCCAGGGTCATTAGCTACCACACATCCATAGACACCCACCTGCTGAGGACCCCGAGGGCTGGAGCTGTCCCTATCCTCAATGACCCTTTAGGCCTGTGTACAATGACTGGCTGAAGCCAGCCTTCATTTCTCTAGAAAAGATCTTTCCAGGCAACTTGCCTCTCTTCTCCCTCTTCTGATCCCCCTGTACCCCTCTCAGTCTGCAGCCTCCTTTCTCCCTAGACTCAGTCCAAATCCTGCCTCTGCCATGCCCCCTCCCCACACCCTGGGTCCACCCACCAGCCAATCCCATTGGCTCACCCACTATGTTTAGAATTGAAACTCCTACCCCAGGGTCCCAGCCACTTTCTCTCTTCCTCCCTGGTGCCCAGGGCACCCCTCCCCCAGGCTCTGCTGTGGACAGATTTCATACCACTGTGCCAATGGCCTGGCCTCATCTGTCCACAACCCCTTCTTGGAATGTGGCTTGGGGCTCCATACAGAGTCCCGTGATACAATGTGCCTACGGTGAACCATTTGGCAAAGGGGAAGGTCTCTCAACACAAAACAACCAAAAATTGATTCCAAATCAAACACATAATGGATTCAAGGTGCTTCTGTTGGTGTCTGCCAGAGCTGCACTGCAGAGCTGACTGCAACCTTCCTTCTGAACACACCACATGGTATGGCCCTTTTGCACTGTGCATGCCACCGGGCTGAGCCACACCAGCAAAAACTGCTTGAGACACCCTGGTTCGAGGTCCAGACTCTTGTACGTTAAGAACTGTGGTGTCTTTTACTGCTCATGAAAAGTTCTAATCGTTTAATTTCAGAAAACCATACCTTTTAAATTTTATTTTTAAATTACATGTATGGGGAGAGGTTATGTGGAGTGAGTGTATGTGCCACCAGAGGCCAGAAGAGGGTGATGGATCATCAGGAACTAGAACTATAAATGGTTGTGAGCTGCGATGAGAGGCCTGGAGACTGAACTTGGGTCCTCTGCAAGAACAGGCAGTACTCTTAACTGACAAACCATCTCTCCAGTCCTGGGGGATGGGAGTGCGGGGGAGTGCGGATTTTCAATATTTTGCTACCATCATAAAGGTATCAAGTCAGTATCCTTGAACTGCATTGTGTAAATTGTTGATTTTGAAAATTGATGTTTCTGGGGCTGGAGAGATGGCACAGCAGTTAAGAGCATGTTCTGCTCTTCCAGAGAACTGTAAGACAGTTCAGAGTCGGTCCCCAGCATGACATTAAAGTCTGTCACAAAAGCTCCAGCAGATCCCACAGGCTCTTCCCATCCCTGTGGGGACCAGCATCGACACATACACACATGGATAAAATTAACCTTTTAAGATTTAAAAATTGGTGTTTGGATTGATAACTTTAGTTTCGTTTAAAAAAATTGACTTGGGATTAAGACAGAATTTCCAATAATTTCTGAAATGTCTGCAATAATAATTCTGTTGATGTAAGGCAGGCATTCTTGGCACTGACAATTATAAAAATCAAAACATTAATCATCTTGGAAAAGTGCTAAATGTGGTCAGCGCCCTGCAGAATTAAATACTCAGCGAGAGTTTCATTCTTTATATAAATGTAAATAAAAACATCCATTTTATGATTATCCAAATTTGCTTTGTCCTTAGTTAATGGAGAAATTATATGTTTATCAACAAATTGTTTTAAAATAAAATTCTCTATGGTTTATTACAGTGTTTGGTTTATGTACCTGCTTTATAAATTCACATACCAGGTGAGTCATAAAAATGTCTTGGACAGGGCCGGACAGGTAGCTCAGTGGTTAAGAGCATTGGCTGTTCTTCCAGAGGCCCAAACACAGTCCCCAGCACCTACTGGC
This sequence comes from Mastomys natalensis, assembly GCA_021653895.1. Lineage (NCBI taxonomy): Eukaryota > Metazoa > Chordata > Mammalia > Rodentia > Muridae > Mastomys > Mastomys natalensis. The sequence goes on from JAJTUV010000102.1 coordinate 2,158,219, forward strand.
TCACACCAGCTATAGCTTCAGTTCCAGGGGATCCAACACCCTCTTCTGAACTCCTTAGACACCAGGCACCAAAATGGTACACAGACATCCATGCAGGCAAAACACTCCACACACAATAAAATCTCACAAATAAACGAATACATTAAAATGTAAAAGGCCATGATCATAACAGGTACAGGAAGCCTGGTTAACACCACAGCCAGCTGTGCCAGATCCTCCTGTGCTCCTCACACACCGTGACACCCAGGACCCAACTCCTTCCGATCTCAGCTTGCCCCTTCTCAGCGAGCCCCACCTCATTCTCACCCCCAGCCCCCGTGCACATGGCAGCCCTCTCCCTGTTATACCCCCAGTATTCCTCACCTCCGGCCTCTGCTCTGGAGTAGTGAACTAGGGAGAATTATCTACTGGTCTATCCTGATCACCATAGTGTGCCAGCACAGGACACTGTAGCGACTAGCACATGCTAGCACTCAGTTCTACCTCAGGAATGGACTGAGTGTCACCAGGTCCCAGAGGTGCTTGCCTAGAAGGGTCTCATGTCCCAAGAGGCCATCCAGCGCAGTCCACCCTCAGTGGCTACTCAGCTTGTGTATGTATGCAGGTTGTCACTCTAAACTTGAGGCTGTCTGTCCATCCTACACCAGTCCTTCAAGTGCATTGGCATCAAATCAATGGGTGAGCACATGGATCTCAAGGCCTCTCCATGAGCCCTGGTTTGTGACTGGAGATAGCCCACAAGCCCAAATTACCTCAGAGGGCAGTAATGGAGGTAAGGGAACCCAAGATGCCTCCACGACTGCTCTGCTTGTAGCCTCTCTGAGGCCCTCTTCAGTGTAAAGTAGACAATGACTCCTTCTTATTACCTCTTTTCCCAGCCCCTGAATCCCCATCCTTGGACTTCTGGGTGTGACCTTCAAACTTGGAACCATCCAGACAAAACTTGGAGACAGTAATTTTTTTTAAAGATTTATTTATTTTATGTATATGAGTACTCTTCAGACACACCAGAAGAGGGCATCAGATCCCATTACAGACGGTTGTGAGCCACCACATGATTGCTGGAATTGAACTCAGGATCTCTAGAAGAGCAGCCAGTGCTCTTAACCACTGAGTCATCTCTCCAGCCCTAGAGATAGTAATTCTTTTTTTTTTTTTTTTTGGTTTTTTGAGACAGGGTTTCTCTGTGTAGCCCCTGGCTGTCCTGGAACTCACTCTGTAGACCAGGCTGGCCTCGAACTCAGAAATCCGCCTGCCTCTGCCTCCCAAGTGCTGGGATTAAAGGCGTGCGCCACCACTGCCAGAGATAGTAATTCTTAAAAGCCAGCCTGGACTCCAGAGGAGGGATCAGCTAACCCCAGGCTTCTGCAACAGCAAGGAAGTCTCTTCAAACTTGTAGTAGCCATGTGGCTCCCACAAACCAGGGCCTCTACAGAGTAGGGCTCCATGCATGAGGGGCCTACTGGCAAGGGGATTCAAAGAGCAGGTGCTTCACGGGCTATGGACTCCATGGACCAAGGGGCTGCATAGACTAGGGGCCCTTAAAGATTGGGGGTCTCCACTGGCTAGGGGCTCTGTCCTTCTCTGTGATGATCTAACCTTGTAACTACAGCTGTGTAGAGCTGTCTAATCAGAGGGGAAACTGTCTCTAAGCCACTAAGTCCCAACTCGGCCTCTTCCTTCCTTTGCAGCTGAGCCTCAGGCAGTGAGTCCCCTGCAGGAGGCCTTAGCACTGGTGTGGGTTCTAGCTGAGCAGCCTTGGCCTTGGGGCAGGAACTGGCTAGGAGGTATGCAGACTCTCTTGGGAGCAGAAGCAAGAGCTCCTCAGAGTTCCCATCCATCCCATCTACCCCGTGTGCCCAAGGTCCTGGCAAACCAGCACGTGTTGCATCTCAGCTTCCTCTTTGTGTAAGTAGTAAAACTGAGACAGAGTGGGGTTGTTTGCTTGTTTGTTTTTCCTCTCTGGAGGCAAGGCTCTGCTGCACCAGGCCATGTCAGCTCCTGGAAGCTCTCTCTCTCTCTCTCTCTCTCTCCACCCATGCTTAGTGTGGTTATTCCAGCCATTCCCAAACTGTGCTCTACAGGACCCCACAAATGCAAAGATGTTGAACCTCAGAGGGATGGCCCTCAGCTGATGAGGATCAGAGACATCCCAGGAAGCATCAAGCATCAGCCCCCAGTCACAACAGGTTGACAGGAGACTTCCTCAGCAAGCCACCGCCTCCTTTCAGGACCCTGCTGGCTACTGGTAAGTAGCAGCCCATATACCCCATGGCTTCCTTCCTCCCTGGTCAGGTGAAGTGCTTGTTAGAAAGCGGACTAAGTCTCATTCATTCTCTCCCAAGGGTACTTGTGAACCACAGTTCAACTGTGGCAAAACCACAGTTGTTATGACAGCTCCTACTCGTTCCCTGGGCACCCTGCACCTCAGCATCTGGGCATGGCATAGTAGGGCCATGTGTGGTGAATCGCAGGATAGAATTGGGAGGTGGCAAATGCTAAAAGCAATGAGGCTCTTCTCCCATTCTGTCCAGGGCGACTCAGCCACAGGTACCACACAGCTGTGAGGAGGAGCGCTCTGATTAGAGGAAGCAGGCGGTGGGAGCCAGGCAGGCTGGGTAGATGCGCAGGCTTGACAGTCATTCTGCAACAAAGCAGGAAGTGTGTGTGTGTGTGTGTGTGTGTGTGTGTGTGTGCATGTGTGTGTGGTGTGTAGGCTGTGTGCATGTGTGAGTGGTATGTGCATGTTTGTATGGTGTGTGCATGTGTGTGTGGTGTGTAGGGTGTGTGCATGTGTGTGGTGTTTAGGGTGTGTGCATATGTGTGTGGTATGTGCATGTTTGTATGGTATGTGCATGTGTGTGTGTTGTGTAGGGTGTGTGCATGTGTGTGTGGTGTGTATGGTATGTGCATGTGTGTGTGGTGTGTAGGGTGTGTGCATGTGTGTGTGGTGTGTAGGGTGTGTGTATGTGTGTGTGTGGTATGTGCATGTTTGTATGGTATGTGCATGTGTGTGTGGTGTGTAGGGTGTGTGCATGTGTGTGTGGTATGTGCATGTTTGTATGGTATGTGCATGTGTGTGTGGTGTGTAGGGTGTGTGCATGTGTGTGTAGTGTGTAGAGTGTGTAGCATGTGTGCATGTGTCTATATGTATGTGTATGGTATGTAGGGTATATGTATGTGTGTGTGTGGTATGTAGGGTGTATACATAGATATGTATATGCACATGTACGTGGTGTGTAGAGTGTGTGTATGTATATGTTATGTTTGTTGTGTAGTGTGTGGTATGTGTGTGTGCGTTATGTAGTGTGCATGCACATGTGTGTATGCATGTGCGTGGTATATAGGACATGTGTATGTGCATGGTATGTAGGGTGCATATATGTGCATGTTATGTTTGGTGTGTAGTGAGAGGGGATGCCATGTGTAGGATGTCTGTATGCGTGTGCAGGCAAGAGGTTGACGTGGGGTGTCTTCTTCAGATGCTCCCCACTGTTTATGTTGAGGTGGGATCTCTCACTTCAACTCAGAGCTCAGCAGTCCAGCTCTCTGGCTAGCCAGCTTGCTCTAGGAATTCCCTGTCCTGGCTCCCAGGCTCTGGTGGGCAAGCACTTCACCCATGCAGCCACTCACCCCAACTGCTTTCTCAAAGTCCTCTTGGTGTTTCTGGTGCCTGTGAAAGTAGCTGACAGCCATATATACCTCTACGATGCCACCATCTAGAGCACACACTGGTCATTCTTACAACTAGAAGCTCCAGAGCCTTTGCAGAGCTAACCAAGAGACTACAACTGGCATGCAGGATGAGCAAAATGGGTTTCTAGAATTTTAATAGAAATCCCTTTTTAAAAATTGACCTGGAGTTGGGGGAGTGGATGGAGCTGGAGAGATGGCTTAGTGGTTAAGAGCACTGGCTGCTCTTCCAGAGGAATTCCCAGCAACCACATGGTGGCTCACATCCATCTGTAACCCAAGTTCTAGGGGATCCTACACCCTCACACAGGCATGCATGCCGATAAAACACTGTACATTAAAAGAAGAAGAAAGAAAGAAAGAAAGAAAGAAAGAAAGAAAGAAGAAAGAAAGAAAGAAAGAAAAGAAAAGAAAAGAAAAGAAGGGGAGGGAAGGAAGAAGAGAGAAGGAAGGATGAAAGAAAGAAAGAGAGAGAGAGAGAGAGAGAAAGAAAGAAAGAGAAGGAGTTGATTAGGGAAGCTGGGCAGTGGTGACTCACATCTTCAATCCCAGCACTTGGGAGGCAGAGGCAGGCGGATTTCTGAGTTTGAGGCCAGCCTGGTCTACAGAGTGAGTTCCAGAACAGACAGGGCTACACAGAGAAACCTTGTCTCAACAAGCAAACAAACAAATAAACAAACAAACCAACAGATTAGTGAGCCTGGGGAGACGACTTCCTGGTTAAGGGCATTTGTACGAAAATGAGGAGTGCATTTTGGATTCCAGTATCCTTGTAAAAAAAAAAAGCCAGGTGTGTCTGTGCCCAGAACCTCCACATTGAGACCCCGAAACTGGCAGATCCCAGGAGCTCACTGCCTGGCCAGCCTAGCCAAAAGGGTGTGGGTCGGTGAGAAACCTTGTCTCCAGGCAACAAGGCAGAGTCGGTAGAGAAGTACATACCCTCCTCTGGTCTCTGCATGTATGTATGTGTGTGGTTGTGGCATGCAACATGTGTACAACAACAACAATAAGAATAACCATAATAGCAACACTAATAATTGGTTAGAGGATGCTGAGTGGTTGCCAGCACGTACGGGCCCTGGAGTTCCATTCGTAGTCAATAAGAACACTTCTTCTTGACTTGAAGACAGTGTATCACCATGTAGCCCAGGCTGGTCTCAAACTCACGGCTTTCCTCTGGAAAGAACCTCCAAGAGTTGGGACTGCAGGTGTGGGCCACCATACTTGGTCTCCTTTCGAAACCTTTAGTCAGTATCTCAAACAAATCAACACCCCAGAATGCCAGCGTTGGGAGGCTTCTGCAGCGTCCCAGAGCAGACACTGACATCCATCCATCTGTACTCCAGAGTGACATGGGGTGAGACTGGGGAGGACCACAACTGTACAGAGTTACCGTGAGGAGCCATGGGAAGACTCCACAGCAGGGACCATTCTTTCAACAAGGTTTGTACAAATATTTGTTGCCTGACTAGAGGCCAAAGGCAGGATGTTTGGGGAGATCTGGACTGAGATATTCACTCCAGTCCTGTGGAGAGATGGCTCCTCTAACTTTCTCTTCTGTCCCTGGTGAATTGAACCCAGAGCCTCTTCACTCCCTAGGCAGGTGCTCAACCACTGTGCAGCAACCCTACCCCAGAGAGGATTTTCCTAATTCAGATGTTACCTTCTTTTTCAAAACAAATTTTATGTGTATATGTGTACATGTGTGTGCCTGTGCATGTGTGTATGTGTGTGCTTATGTGCATGTGTGTGCGTATGTGTCTTTGTGCACATATGTGTGCATGTGTGTGAATGCATGCATCTGTGGATGTACATGTTTGTGTGCACTGTGTGTTTGTATGCACATACTTCTGTGCACATGTGTGCATATATGCCTTTGTGTGCACGTGTGTGTGTGTGTGTGTGTGTGTGTGAGTGTGTGTGTGCCCCTTCGAGCTCTTGCAGAGAACAGAAGAGGACATTGGCTGTTCTGTTGTGTCATTCTCTTTTTTGTGCCCTGAGACAAGATCTCTCACTGAACCTGGAGCTGGCTGGAGGCCAGTAAACCCCAGCAACCCTCATGTCTCCATCTTTCACTGGGCTAAGGTTTACAGGGATACCTGTGACCTCATCTGGCTTTTTATGTGGGAGCTGGGGATTTGAACTCGGGTCTTCATACTTTCTCAGCAACTGCTCTTACCTGTTAACATGCTCACAGTTGTGTTACCATCTTCTGAGTCTGTGGAAGGCAGCATCAGATCACAGTTAGGGCTGTTAAATACAACTTTGGAGAACACTCAGGAAAAGAGATGGAAGCAAACCTTCAAGGTAGAAGGACCATATTAAAAGAAGTCACTGTATAGAAATGCCAGTGATTTTGTTATGTTCAGATAACACAGGTAGAAAATGTATGCTCTGACTCAATTTATCTAATTCTTTTAGAATAATTGCTTTATTTTGATAACTATTCTGTTTGATTTAGTTTGAGATAGGGTTTTGCTCTGTGGGCCAGGCTGGTCTCAGACTGGGATCTTCCTGCCTTGGTCTCCCAACTGCTGGGATCACAGGTGTGTACCACCACATCTGACATTTATAAAGATTTCAAGTAGAATTATTTTATAAGTTCACCATTGTGATAAGACTAAGTTTCGGCTGATGAATTAAGTATTCAAACAACTAAATAAACTATCTTTCGGGTTCCCGATCCTTTCTTTTAAAAAATGTCCTTGTTTGGATGACAAATATTTGTTGAGGCAACATGTGGCCGGCTGCAGCTTCCTGCTCTGCCTCCAGTGGCTCCTCAGCCCTTCAGGAGGCACCTGGTGCCTCTGCCACTTCCTTCTCTCCTTCACCCTCTCCCAGGTCTCCAATCTTCCCTTTCCTCCTCTTTCCTTCAGATTTCCAACCTCCCCTCCTTCCTCCATCTCTTCCCCTCTCTCCCACCATCCAGGCTCTCTAACCCCACTCCCTTCTTCAATACTCAAGTTTTTTCCTCTCTTCCATCCTTCCAGATCTCCCCTCTCCCAGACCTCTATCCTCCATCTGGTCCTCCTGCATCCTCTGGTGTAGACCTGGGACTGGGGCTTTGGAAGTTGTGTTCTGGGGTTAACACAGACCCAAATGGGTCTCTGGAGTATTATGATGCCCTGGATGAAGGTATGATGAAATCCAACCGACATCACTCCCCCACTCCCCTGTGATCTCTTCACAAAGAGGCTGTTCCATAGCTCAGTGTCACTGTCCTGAGTCCTAGAGCCCCTCCTGGTGTTTGGGTACCATTTCTGGCTTACCAGTCCTTTCTCAGCGGGGAGGGCACAGATAGGCTGAGTACATGTCCTGGGGATACAACTGGAGCAAGGGGTTAACCCTACTCTGCTGTGCCTAAGAGGTCTATATTGAGTTGTTAGGCCTGCCTGTCACAAACTGCTGGAGTGACCTGGAGCCTGGGAATCTCTCCGTTGTCTACGGTTTCTCACTGCTTTGGCTGGAAGTCTTTGTCCTCAAGACTGCTCCTCTTAATTATCCCCCGCCCCTCTTCCTTATGGTGTCTTCCAAAAATCTCTTCTAGCCTGCAAGGGCTTCTGACCCTCATCCTTCTTCTTGGACACAGGTCCTGGTTGTCCGTTCCAAGGTGAACAGAGCTCATCTGGCAGGGGCCCTGGGGTCACTGGAGGGTCAGGCACTGGCTGGGGGCCAAGATTTACAGTGTGAGTGGCGCTGAGGCTGGTGACCCTCTCCCCACAGTCTGCCCATTGGAGGGCCACACCGAGGAAAGAGTGAGGGGCCCCAGCATCTCCAGGGGGATCCCAGTTTATTTCCTCTGGAAAGTTATGATGGATTCCCAGGGTCCAGGCAAGGTTCCCAGCTGTAGTCTGGAGCCAGAGGTCCTTGGAAAACAGCCAGCCAAGGCTTCTGCCATGGACAAGGCTATGGGACCATGAGAGGTAGTGGGATCCATGGCAGCTTGTTTGTCTCACAGAGGGAGTGTCTGGGGCCCCAGAGCACGGCTCCTGGTGCTTCAGGTTGTGGAAGACAAGTGAGCAGAGTTCTAGGGACTCATCCTTCAGGGAGCCCTTCACCTCAAGGGAAACTGAGGCTCAGCAAGATGTCATTGGCTTGCGGACACAACAGGTGAGCAAGCTGCTTCACAGGTGAGCCATATCTCTGGTCCCCAGCTAGGTCTCTCTGCGGAGTGTCCTTTCAGGAACAGGACTTGTTGAGGCCTAAAGGCAGGAGACCAAAGTGATAGTGTGTGTGAGGGGGCGGCCCAGTCCTCTGAAGAGAAGTGCAGGGAGGGGGAGGAGGGCCTGGGCTGGCCAGACCTCCACAGAGAAGGGAGCATAGCTTCTTGTAAAAACTGTAGAAAAGCTGCCTTTGAACCGGTTTGGCCAGTTTTAACGTCCTCCAGGGAACCTGAGTTCTTTCCAGCTGACAGATAACTATCCTGGGCCTACTGTGCGTCTGCCTCTGGCGCATAGCCTTGTGGGGGGCGGGGGTGAGGGGACACTATTTTCAGCCTCATCTCCACAGCCACTGAAAGCCCACTGTCCCAGTGTTCTGAGATATGACCCGGACCTAAGCTCTGAAACAGAACCCAAGAGCATGGCCAGCCCTGTGCCCTTTACTCGCCAGAGGCTCATGTCACCCAGCTCTGGTTCAGCCTCCCTGTGCTGGTGATATGGACAGCTTTCTCCTGGTCAAAGGAATGGACATCCTGGGAGGGGCTGGTAGGAGCCAAGAACCAGCCTGGCCTGTCTGAGTGTTTCCACCCCACCATCCCACCCCTTCCCAGCTCAGGAGCCTTCCATGGCTCCTCATTGCCAGGAGTCCAAATTCCCATGTCCCAAGCCACTTCCTCCTTTCATTCATCTTTTCAAAAGAGTTGCCAGGCGGTGGTGGCGCACGCCTTTAATCCCAGCACTTGGGAGGCAGAGGCAGGCGGATTTCTGAGTTCGAGGCCAGCCTGGTCTACAGAGTGAGCTCCAGGACAGCCAGGGCTATGCGGAGAAACCATCTCGAAGCCCCCCCCCCCAAAAAAAACAACCAAAAAAACAAAAGAGTTTTTTTTTCTTTTTAAAGTATGTGTATGTGTGTGGATATGCACACGTGAGTTCAAATGCCCACAGAGGCCAGAAGAAGGCACCAGATCACCAGGAACTGGAGTTGCAGGCAGTTTGTAAGCCTGTAGGAATATTTTATATCCAAAATTTTATATCCTACATGAGCACTAGGAACTGAACTCAGGTCTTCTGTCATGATAGCACGTGCTATTAGCCACTGAGCCATCTCTCCAGCTTCCGACCTTTCCTCTCTCTGTTTTCTGGGAGGAAATAGACCTATCACTTAAAGGAAGAAAGGCTTATTTGGGCTCATGGGTTCTAAGAATCTTGTCCACGGTTGCTTGGCCCTGTGCCCTTGGGCAGAACATCATGGCTGCAGCCACCTGTGGCCAGCGCAGCTGCCTACCCCATGGTGAACAGGAAACAGAGAGCAAAGCAGACCCTACAAACTTAGTGTAACCTTTGAAGGCAGTCCCTGACCCAGTGACCTATTTACTCTAGCTGGACCCCTTCTCCCCTAGGTTTCTAGAACCTGTCAAAACCCAGGCTAGTGATCAGGACCAAAACTTCAACACATGATAAGCCTGTAGGGATATTTCCTATCCAAATGACACCCCTCCTCCGGCTCAATGCCCCAGTTCCTGACTGCCCAAGGTCCTTTCTTGAAGAGTAGGAGTTCTTGCTTCTGGGTGCTTTCTTTCTTGAAGAGTAGGCCAGCATGGGAAGTTCTGGGTTTGTCTGATGAGTAACACCTGTCTAGATACAGGATGGCAGGGGATCTGAGTGCTTGCTCCCAGGGAGCCCAGGCCCTGAGCTGGGGCTCTGCATTCACTTCCTCTCCTAATCATCTGTGATGTCATGGCCCTGGCCAACCTCTCCAGATGGTGGATTCTCTGTCTCTTCTTGAGGGCTGTAACCCATGCTCACCCCAGGGTTGACAGCAAGATGGCCTTGCAGACAGCACTGGCAAGCATTAGGTAAAACACTGGGGACATTCTGTGCAGGACAGACAGACGAGATACCAGTGTACTTGGGGTCAAATTCCCAGTAGCCATCTGAATCCTCTTCTCCACTGCCCTGGAGCCCTAGAAATGGGAGCAATGGCCAGGTCTAGTGCACCTCAGCACCATAGGCCTGCCCTGGGAGTGATATAGACAGACTGGTGAGGCTATGATACAACAGGTCAGGCTGGTGGGTCACAGGGATATTTTCTATTTTGAATGACTTTTGCATGCTCTGAGGTGCAGGGGGATTCAGCTGCCAGGATAGAGGATGATTGCTCCTGAGGTGCAAGGGGTCAGCACTGTGTAGGGGTGACCTCTGCATGGTCAGTGGGCGCCCACAGGCCTGTTCAGTCTAGGTCTCTGCAAACTTTAAGAGTCACATAGCCAGGGGGAGCACACACACACACACACACACACACACACACACACACACACACTTTACAGCCACATTTTAGTCAGTAGCTAAACTAGCTACATAGGTAACAGACTTCCCTGAGATCGAGATGGAGTGAGAAGACCCTGTCATCTAGTGATGGCATTAGCTACCATAATGTCATAGCTCAGTGTCTGGGGAAACACCAGATGAACAAGCCCTGTGGTGTCAGCGGGATAAAAAGTGCAGTGTGTGCCACACACTGTGTGTGCTTAGTGGTGGTTGCACACCGGGTTGCTGTATATTCCAGTCTCACTGAGCCAAAGTCATCCTCATCAGGCATGTGTTTAGAGCCTCTTTGATGTCATCAAAAGTTCATGTGGAGTGTCAGAGTGACCTAGCACCATCTATGACGGTGGGAGATGTCTGCTTCAGGGCTGACAGCCACTAGGCCTGATGGCAAGGTTCCCATTCAAACACAGCAAGATAATCTCAATTGTGCCAAGGACATGCACTCCCCTGACCCTGGAAAGAGACTCATTCCAAGAGGAGGAGTGGATTGATCCTCTCCATCTGACCACCCCACTGCCTGGAGGCAGAGGAGCCCTGGGGCCCTGGAGCCTAGAAAGGATGTTGGGGAGTTCAAGGATGCAGGGAGTTGTAGGTAGAATCCCTCCAACTGTATTTTTTAAAAATGGCGTTGTGGGTGATGACACATGTCTTTCATCCTAGCACTGGGGAGATTCTGGGCTTCTATAGAGGAACCCTGTCTCAAAACAAAACAAAAAACAAAAAAACAAAACCAAAAAATACTTGCTAGAAAGACTTGAACAGAAGACATTAAGAACAGGGGAAGCTGGGGTATTCTGGGACTCTGTACTTTCTTCTTGGTCTTTCTGCATAGCCAAACTACTCTAAATAGAAGTTGGGGGCTGGAGAGATGGCTCAGTGCTTAAGAGCACTGACTTCTCTTCCAGAGGTCCTGAGTTCAATTCCCAGCAACACATGGTGGCTCACAACTATCTGTAATGGGATCTGATGCCCTCTTCTGGTGTATCAGAAGACAGGTACAGTGTACCAGAGAGAGAGAGAGAGAGAGAGAGAGAGAGAGAGAGAGAGAGAGAGAGAGAGAGAGAGAGTTAGAGTTTTAAAAAGTAAGAAATCCTGAGATCCACACAGGGCAGCATCTGGCAACACCGACAGACATTCCTGAGCCAAGACAAAGTCACCTTCTGGGTGGGTGGTAACACAGAAGATCTGGTTTTTGAAATCTCTTTGGGCTGTCCATTTCTGTTATACCTACTTCCCCTGTGGGTTCCGAGTCGTTAGAAATTTCCAGAAAAAAATAGGTTGGAGGATGGAAACTGAAGATCTCCGACAGGAGAGGATGGTTCATCTTGTGTTCACCCGTCTATGTGTTTCTACTGAAGAGAACTTCAGCACCCCCAGGACTGCCAAGGTCTAACTGTGGCCTCATTTACAAGCTGGGTCCTGAGTCTGTCTGGGGGAAGGGTCTCTATGCTCACAAAGATAGCTGAGTGAGGGGTCAGCAGCCCTCCAAAAATGAATTACAGTGTCTTGGAAGGTTGACTTCTGATACAGGAAACACCCCTTCACACAGTCTCAAGCCTTGCCAGAAGCAGGGAGATTGTAGTCCCCGCCATACACCAAAATTAATAGCCTCAGCCATTAGGAGTGTCCAGGGGTAAATACCTGAGTCCTCCAGGCAAGCCTTGAGCTCCCCAGGGCATGCTCTATCCTTCCATGGTGGTGACAGGGCTGGGCTGGGCCAGGCCAGGGCAGAGTCGGTGACATCATAAAAAGAGCTTTGCCAGTACTTTCCCGACCTCGGAAACCCCAGCATCCCGCTCCAGGAACTGGCCTCGGCACTGGCTTTGGCTGGCTGCCCCAGGGTGTGGCAGGAGGCCCGGAGGCCCCCCTGCTGTAGCGTCTGCTCCTGAGGTCCCTTTCCTTCCAGGGCCCTTCCAGGGATCCTGGGCCAGTGTGAGAACCAGCAGGGTCAGCTCCTCTACCCCACCCCTGCCCTCTCCTCTACTGCAAGAAAAATAAACAGCTGTCCTGCTTCTGAGACTGGAAACCCCACCACAGTGTGGCCTCTGCTGAGCCCAGCTGTGGGCTGACTCACAGCCTGCCTGGGTGGGGGCAACACACAGGGCCCCGAGCTGCCCCAGGAGCCCCTCAGATGCCACTCCGAGCCCCACAATCTTGCCTATGCCTAGCAGGCAAGAGGAAGTGTCCATTCCAGGACACCTGGGGCTGAGCCACACACATTTTGGATTCCCTCCAGTCAGCCCCTGACCTCTTCTCTCTCTGTGGCATCCTGAGATGAATCCAGAGGCCAGTACCACACCTCACTGTCTATGGTGTGGTCAGGAAGGAAAGCTGAAAAAAAGCGCGAGCGTTGGTGTGATTCAGGGTCTCCTGAAGGCCACAGCTAGGCCATACATGGGGGCAGGAAAACAAATGACTGTTAAGGAGGGTGGGAATGGGGCCAGAGGTCTTACAAGCCTTTTACCATTCACCATCAGGGTTATACACTCCATACCACCATTGCTCTGGTCACCAGTCCCTCTCCATCCTTCTTCCTGCCTTCCTTCCCTCTTCTCCACCTATAAACCTTCAGTCTCTCCAGAAAGCAAGATGCAATGGCAGCTTGCACCACCCCATAGCCATGGGGGAGGCAACTCTTGCCCCTCAAGTCAGTGGTCAGCCAACCCATGTGCCTGCAGCTGGAGAAAGGAAAGGGGCTTCCGGCCTGCCAGAGGTGTTCTGCAGCTGGCGTCAATGCAGAGGGAGAACAGTGGTGACAGGGTGCCAGCCCAGGACAGCGCCCTCTGTGGGACAAATGCTGTTACTCCTGTCCTTAGGGGGGATGCGGAGAGCACCAGGGCTCCCCAGCTGATGGAGGAGCTGGAGGCTTAGCAGAGGGCCTGATGGGGCAGGCCCCCGAGCAGAGGATGACCGAAGCCCTGCTGGGTTCCCACGCTGGACAGCAGGGCAGGTGTTTGGGCCTTGGGGTCAGGGAACTGCAGGAGGCTCGGGAAAGCCGGGAAAGCTGTGTCTGGCCTGGCGGGCAGGAACCTCAACCAATTAACCTGTAATCGCCCAGGGAGAAGCTAAGAGGATTTGCCTTTTGTCCGGCTAATTATTCTGCACCAACACTTTCCCTTTCCTGGGAGCTCAAGCCCTCTGCAGAACTTTAATTAAAAAAAGCGCTTTCTCAATGGCTCCCGGGGTGGAGCTGCCGGCCTCCAGCCTTTGCTGATGGTCTGGGCACCTTCTCTGAGCCCCCTGCCCCCAGAAGACTCTTGCCTACCCCACCCCCAATGCTGCCAGGCCCCTCAGGTCCCTTCTAGCCCCCTAGTTCCTCCCAGAGTGGAACTCATCCATCAATGGCTGTGTGGTCTGATGAGAAGATGGGATCTTAAGGGTTCTCCTGAGACCCCACACCTCCTGACTGAAGAATGACTACTTCCTGGGTACCTCAGACCTTGGGGACAGGCAGGACCTCTGGGTTTAATAATTGATGTTGAAGTCTGTGCCTGAGCAGAGCCCATACTTTTCACCTCCCACTAGTCTGGAGTCCAGCTGAACATCCAGAAGATTGCTCCAGAGGGGTGACACATTTGTCCCCTCAGAGCAAGGCCATACTGTGTTCTCAAGCCTCAGGATTTCTTGCAACCCTGTTACTCCCAAAAAGACAGGCATAAAATCCACCCACCACTGCCCAAAGGAAAAAGACAAGCCGAGGATATAAGCCTGTCTTCTCCATGTCTCTAACAGCTTCCCTTTGGATTGCTAGGAGCTGCTGTGGCACCCCTTGGCCCTCAGAGGCTGGGAACCTACATGAAACTGGACTTCCAGGGCTAAACAAAGATGAGCCTTTTGTCCATCCCTGCAGCTCTCCCTGAGATGAGCAGGAGACTTACTCATTCCACCTGACTCAGGTTAACTGTCCTGTATCTGGCATTCATGAACTGCTCAGGCAAAGGCTGCCTGTATGCCTCCCGTGCATCATAAGGGTTGATTTGTGTGGAAGGTATTCCCACTTATAGATGAAGAAACTGAGGCTTGGAGTCCTTAAGAGGTGGAGGATTACCAAGTGCTGACCTGAAGGCCGCATTCTCTCCATAGGCCACGCTCCATCACTGGGCTGATTTTGCAGACTCACCAGGCCAGTCAGTTGCAGCTCTTGGGGATGGGCTTGAGGGGAGGGAGGGATCCTGTTCACAGCCCCCGAAGCTCCCTCTGGGGGATCTACACTGGAGCTTCCTGGGGGAGATGATCTATAAACGTTTCTCCACGAATGAGGAGCTAACCTAGCAGAGAGAACTAGATAGTCACCTTGGGCAAAAGAGGACCAGGCAATGAATGGTGTGTGTGTGTGTGTGTGTGTGGTGTGTGATGTGTGTCAGAGAGAGAGAGAGAGAGAGAGAGAGAGAGAGAGAGAGAGAGAGAGAGAGAGAGGAGGGTGGGGATTAACAAGAGAAGAGGAATGCTCAGATTCTGTGACTTTGAATGAGTTGTTTTTTTTGTTTGTTTTTCGTTGTTGTTGTTTGTTTGTTTAGTTGGGTTTGTTTGTTTGTTTGTTAAGACAGGGTTTCACTTTGTAGAGCTGGATAGCCTGAAACTCCCTAAATAAACCAGCCTGGCCTTGAACTTATGAAGATGTACCTACCTTTGCCTGCCAAGTGATAGAATTAAAGGTATGTTCCACCATGCCCAGAATATTGTGTGTGTGTGTGTGTGTGTGTGTGTGTGTAAAATTTGTGTGTGATTTCTATATGTGTGTCTTTATGAGTATAAGTGCCCAGGGAGACCAGAGGAAGATTTGTGAAATCTTGTTCGATCCCTCTCTGCCTTCTTCTTCTGAGACTACTGACCCTGGAGCTCGGAGGGTCACCAGCCTCACTGACGGCTCAATTCCCCTTCCAGACAGTGCTGAGGTCACAGACATGCACACATCACATCTGGCTTTTAATTTAGGTTCTGAGGATCCCTGTGCTTACACAAGAAGCATTCCTACTGGCTGAGCCATCTCTCTAGACCATTGGTGGTTGCTGTGTTTTGAGAGAGGCTGTAGCTTCGGAACTCAGGTTGACCTTGAACTCTGGGTGATCCTCCTGCCTCAGCCCCCTGAGTGCTGGGATTACAGGTGGGCACCACCATGCCTGGCTAGCTCTCTCATTCATTGAGAGTCCTGGGGCAATTACTGCTGTGTCCCTCTAGGAGAGACTTTCCCATGGAAGCCATGAGTAGTTTTGTCTTGAGGTTTGGTTTGTCCTTAGATACATTTACTTTCCGGGCCCCTCTGGCTATTGAACCAATGTGTGGAAAACACCATGCTCGTCGTCTCAACAACCCACATTCCTGCTGTGCCTTAGACTCTGTCCTGGGTAGCAGCGATGATAAATCAGCCTCTATCCCCAGCCCGGCAGAGACAACGGCTTCAGGAGAGGCCTGGGAGACACAGGACAGCTACAGTAGAGTCCCAGAAGAAGATATAGACAGACCAGGAAAGAGTCTTGTCCTGTGACAACGAAGCGGGCAGAGGGCAAGTGCAGGCCTGGAGGTGTTAGAGAGGACTCAAGGTGGTGGCTTGGCCCAGCTTCCATGTTCTAGAAGTCTCCCTGAGTGGTAGCAGGGACAGAGTTGAGGAAATGCAGAGACCAGGGACAGATCTGAAGAGGAGAACAACTGAGACAGATGTACCTTGCTTCTTCCCAATCTCCCTGACCCATGGGTGGGTAAGGACTGCAGAGCAGGAGGACTGATGGAAGTCAGACAGTCCTCCTGCAGGAGAGAGTGTGACAGAGCCATTATCTATTGGACGTACCCTTGACGCCAACATTTTCCAGCCATGATACACACGGCCTGACTTAGAGCTGCATTGTTGCCAGCCTGCAGACCCAGAGATGTTTGCCCAACCCCCCTTTACCTTAGTGTGACAGGGCCCACTTATCCTCATTGAGACCCTTCCGTCCCTCCTGCCAGGCTGTGTACTTCAGCCATGAGCCTACTTTCTTTCCAAACCTGAACTATAGAGGTAGCAACCACTAGTGTTTGACAGATACTAAGTCCTTCACTAAGGGAGGGCTCCGGAGGTCTGTATGAGGCTGAGAGTCACAGACTTAGACACACTGAACCTGATCCCCAGATCCAGGAGTGTTCCGCTGGATGGTACACACAATTCCGCTCAGGAGGCTGAGAGTTCCCCAGTGTTTCCTAGGTCATGATCTTATGGACTCCTATGAGGAAGTCCAGAGACAAGCTAAGGACGGGCAATGACAAAGGCAATGGCAGAGGTGACCACGTAGAGGGACAAAGGGACGTGTGAAGATGTCCTTGAAGATTGCACCAATGCAGCCACAGCCAGAGACCTTAGTTCTGTAGCTGGACAGAGCAGACACATCATGAGAGTGGATGGATTTCTTGACATCAGAGGAACAACTGCTGCTTTGAGACCCTGAATTGTGGACATTTTATTCCAGGGCTCCAGGGAGCGAAGGCCTTCCTTGTTTCTGAGGTGGTCTGTCCATGGATCCGTATTGTTCTCCTAGTGTGGAGGTTCATCTAAGCCTCTCAGACCCTCCCTGAAGCCAGAGCTCCTTGGCACCCCAGTCTTGATGGGATCCTCATTATGAAACCTCTCCTGACCCTCAGTTTCCCTAGACAGTAGCTCAGGAGAAGACCACTGGAACAGGACCTGATGAAAGATGCCTGCATTCCTGAAGTGAACAGGATAGCTCTACACTGCAGGAAGTTCCCAGCAGGCAGTCTCCTGGGGAGGAGGATGCCTAGTTAACCTCAGGACAGGGGTACCCAAGCACAACCAGAAGAGGTGCTGGGACAGGACTGGCAGGTTGGGGGAGGGGAAGGACAAGCAGCCCTACTGCTTCAGGAAGAGTTGGCCCTCCACTGGCCCACCCTGGTCTTTCTGGAATGAGGCTGTGCCAGGCAGGCAGCCTTGGGCACAGGAGAGCTTCTTCTGAGCCCCTGTATTCAAGCAGACTCTCACTTCAGGCCCCAAACCAGTCAGCTGCCATCCAAACCCTTTTAAGAATAAAAACAAATATTTGTTAGGCGTGTTGTATGCGCTAGGGTTGAGTTTTTCTTTTTCTTTTTTTTTTTTTCCCTCAAGGCTAAAAATAGAAATGTCTTGGGTCCCATCCCTGTGGGGAACTCTCCCAACCCACTGCCTGGTGCAAGGTCTGGTTTGGCCTCTGTAGTATGCCAAGCTTTGACTTCACTGTCAGTTGAGGGAGGAAAGGTTTTGGAAAATGGTGACAGGCTGAGGTTGCCCATCTGGATGGATCACAAGGGAGATTTAGTTCTACAGGGTTGTGCACACCCAGATGTTGTAAGGGGCAGAGGGACCCAGGGAAGGGCTTGGACACCATTTCCTAACAAATGATGTCCCAGCAAGGCCACAGGGATGACCTGGGGAAGGAGGGGGTGTCCAGTGTAAGCGACAAAAGCCAGCAGTCATGCTGGGTCGCCGTTGGGGGCGGGAGGGGGACACACAAAGTCTGAGAAGACGGGAAGTTATGGCCAGTTGTTTAGAAGGGTCTGGTCCTACATCCTCAGGTTAGACCCAGTGGCTCTTTAGGCTGCAGCTTGACACACAGTCCAGAGACTACACAGTGGTCCTGTGTGGGTGGGCTGTCTCAGGAAGTGGTCCCAGAGAGTCCCCTGAGGGGAGGGGCTTGAGTTGTTCCCAAGAGGCACACTGGGGACACAAAGCTCTCAGGCCTTGAGGGGGCCTAGATAAGAGGCAAAAGGATCATGGTAAACTGTAAAGCTCTATGGGCATACACTCCAACTGCTAATATCCAGGCAGCCTCGCTGCTGCTCCGAGCCTCAGGGCAGTCTCCAGAGACAACATCCTCCTCACTCTGACACAACCCCAGGTCAAATCCCTCTACCATGATCTCAGCCTAGAAAGCACTAACAGAAGGGGAAACTGAGGCAAACTGGGGCCAGCGTCACATAGCCAGCTGACATGAAGCCTGACTCAGTGCTCCATCCAACCCAGAGGCCCTGATTGTAACCCATCTCCAAGGGGAAGTCAGCTCCTCTGCCTGCGGTCCCAGTGGTTGAAGGTCAG
Source organism: Mastomys natalensis (assembly GCA_021653895.1). Taxonomy (NCBI): domain Eukaryota; kingdom Metazoa; phylum Chordata; class Mammalia; order Rodentia; family Muridae; genus Mastomys; species Mastomys natalensis. Next base: position 2,176,456 of record JAJTUV010000102.1, read on the forward strand.
GTGCCTCCAGCTCCCAGGCCTCTCTCTGAGCAAGATGTAGGCCCTCCCCTGCTCTTCTCCATCCCAGGAACATGACAAATGCACATATCTGAGGGCGGCTGGGGAGCCAGCCTAGGCCAGGTTTACGTCAGCTTCCTCTGACCTTGTCCTCTCCAGGACTCTTCCAGAACCTGCCTTTATGGCTCTAGGGAATTGCTCTGCCTATAAATTATGTATGGAATTCCAGATGTATCCCTGCGGCCGCACCACACCTGAGCCACCGAAGTAGACTCCACTCTCTCCCTGCTGTCTAACCACCCCCTTATACCTCTCCTGAAAAGCCGGAAGGCCCCACTGCTCACTATCTTCCCTTTAGAGTCCAGCTGCTAGGAGAAAAGGCCAAGCCTTGGGCTGGAACTTCCTGTCATCTAACTGCATGTCTACCGTCTCCTTCCCCAGGCCTGCCCGCTCCCTCTGCCTGGTATATCCATCTGTCCCTCACCCTCTATCTCCTCCAAGCCCATGCTCAGCCACAGGTCTCACCTTGTCTCCAGCCCTTCCAGTTCTACATAGCCTCAGCCCCTAGGTTCCTGGCAACGCTAACTACACTGGCTGCCCCTCCTCATGCTATCTCATGCAACAGGAATAAGATTGCTGACACCTAGAGAAAGGACTGAAGGAGCTGACGGGGATTGCAACCCCATAAGAAGAACAATAACATCAACCAACCAGACCCCCCAGAGCTCCCAGGGACCAAACCACCAACTAAGGAGTATACATGGAGGGACCCATGGCTCTAGCCGCATATGTAGCAGAGGATGACCTTGTCGGGCATCAATGGGAGGAGAGGCCCTCGGTCCTGTGAAGGCTCGATACCACAGTGTAGGAGAATTCAAGGGCGGGGAGGTGGGAGTGGGTGGGTGGGTGGGTGGGTGGGGAAATACCCTCATAGAGGCAGGGGGAAGGAATGGGATGGGGACTTCAGGGGGGCTTCTCCTGGTACATGCTAAAGTTCCCAAGATGAGAGGCACCTACAGTCTCTGCTGTCACTATACTTCCCAATAGAATGGGACCTTAACATGGGGCAATACCACTCCCTGCAGAGGTATGCCCTGTTCCCAGGATGTCCCAGTGACTCAGCTGTCCCTGTGACTGCCATTCCTTCCACACTATTTGTCATTGAGATGGAATCAATCCCTCTTGTCTGAGAACGAGGGAGGGGACATAGGAATGGGTCACCCCTTCTGCGTCAGGTCACCAGTGGGCTGGCAGGTAGCAATGCATCCTTCGGCTTGGTTGACAATGAGCTTACTGCCTTTTATGGTAAAGGGGAAGATGGGGCAGTGCTCCACCAGGTTCAGATAGTCCTCTCTAGGTTAATGAGACACTCAGGGCGAGCAAAGCCCCCCTTGGGCAGGGAAACTGAGACTCAAGGAGCAACGTGAAGGCCACTTTTAGTGTCTTTAAGGTCTGTGGGTCTGTGGAGCACTGTCAGAATACCCCAGGCCAGCCCTCCGCCCTGGGGCCCTCAACCTTGAAGTCTGGTGGCTCTTGGACAACAAACACCGATTCTCTGTTCTGATGGCAGCCCATGGGCAGTCTGGAGTTATAGGACAGTGAGAAGCTGGCCTTTTATCCAGAGGGCCACCAAATTGCAAGCTACCAGAGGATGCAGCAAGCCTTTCTGCCGAATATTAGTTTATGGGGCTCAAATAGCTAGGTTCCTTTCCATACTTATAGAAAGAACTTTCTAGAACTTTATCAGCTCAGAGTTGCTCACTCACTCTCCAAACTCCACCCCACCCCCACTCCGCTGTCTCTCAGTTCACCTCAGTTCCTCAGGCCTTCCTTCTCCCTTCCCCCATGCTTCTCTCTTTGCACTTGTGTTTCTGGCCTCAGCCTCGGGAAGCCATTGCAGACTCTCCTCAGATCCATGCTCGGTTCTCCTTGCTTCTGTGGGAGGCTCCCCACTCTCATAAACCCCTCTGCTTGCCTTCCCCCAGCCTGAGGCTCTCTGAGTTTTGGAAGAGGTCAGACTCTGCTCTGAGCCCTCCGGGTGGCCCATCCAATTCTGGCACCAAAGACCTTATAAGACCCGAGACAGCATGGATGCTGTGTCCCACAGAAAAAGCTGGAGCCCAGGATCCAGAAGCCAGGGAATGGCCACAGGCGGGGCTCCTAGCCTGCTCCGTGGTAGCGGTGAAGCCGGCACAGCTTCTGAGGGGACATGGGGACTGGGCCCCAGACAGCTCATGCCAAGGGCTTTCAAGGGTTCAGCCATGACTCTTTACAGGGTTCATCAAAAGAGATCGGGGCCCTTAAGTCACCCTTGGGCCTCAGGTGAGCAGGCTGGTCATCCAGGAGGGACCAGCTATCTAGGAAGGACGTCTGTTTCTGGCCCCTGGAGAAGAGCCAGCCCTGCTGCCCTCCTGCTGAGTCTCCTGTAGGTGGAGTGAGAGATCGCTCAATCCCTGACCTGCAGCCTTCTTCAATGGCTTCGTAGGGCTCCAGTGGGGCTCACTAAGGTAATGGTCCAACAAAAGAGAACACTAGGCAGCCTTCCTAACATGCATCTCTTGTGTCCTGAGGTAGGGTAGGGCAGTCTACAGCTTAGCCCCTCACCAGTGTCTTCTTCAGACATCTTGCCTCTTAGGTCTGCACCTGGCCATTGCTGTAGCACTAAACCTATACCTCCCCCAGAACCCTGGACTTGAGTTCTGTCCTGGGATACCCAGTTCAGTGGTCCTCAGTCACAGGGTCCTTCAAGTTCAAGGACCCGATGAGCAAACAGGTCCAGTCCCAGTTGTAGACTAAGGAGAAGGAGAGAGGTTCAAAGGTCCCCACTGGCATCGACTGTAGTCCTGATCTTATGGTAGAGACTTGGGAACCAGTCTGCTCAGGTACTTTTGATTTCCTGTTAGAACAGCCAGAGACAATTTCTGTTCACCTCTCACATTCCCTTACCTTCCTCCTCATCACACCAGGCCCTGGGCCACAACCCCACCCACCCCTCACCAGAATACCTCCTCTTCCTCCCTTCAATAGAGAAGATGACCCACAGCTACCCCATCTTGATCTCTCTCCAGTTCACCAAGAGATCTAACCCAGATCTTGCCTGCTGTGTCTTAACCCAGTCTTTTTGCTCTGTTCTGGGAGATGATGTTCTTGGCGTTTCTCCTCAGTCATTCCTGTTATGTGGTCTCAGAGGAAACCCTTCTGCTTGCCTTTCCTCAGATGGACTGGGGACAAAGAAGACCCCAGAAGACCTGGGTTTAAAAATCCTGGCTCTGGCTCTCACCCAATATTCCTCCACAATTCCTGGATCTTGGTTAACCCATTTGCTAATGAGATCTTTCAAGGAACTGGGTGTTATGAAGATCATGGGTAGCAGAAGACTACCTCAAAAAGACCTAGCCTTGGGGGTGTGCTCCATCTTCAGTGGACTTCTTGGCTTATGAGAAATGAGCCCGTGTGTGCAGAAGGCATGATACCTCTTTACCTACCCATGAGGCAAAAGTGAAGACAAGGTTGCCCTGGCAACCTGGGAAGGAGGATATGGATACGAGAACCTGGTGCGAAAAAGGAAGCATGCAGGCAACCACTGTGCTCATGGTCAGGGTGTCCTCAGATGGAGGAAGAGGGAGACTGGCAGTTGGTACCATGGAGCATTTGTCTTCTGATACCCGAGTAGGGAAGATCTCTTAGGTACCTTTTCCTCCCTGCAGGCTGCTTCCTGTGAGCACCTCTTCCTGGGTTCACTCCTAGCCTGGAACTATGGGTAGCATCTGGAGTGGGGAATGGAGTGCCTGACTGGAGGCCTAGGAGGTCAGAGCTCAGCCTAGCCAGGGCAAGACTGCAGACATGAAGGAACAGAGATGGAAGGGATAAGCTTGCTGGCTTTTCCTACAGCTCCAGTCTCCTGGAGCCCCAAATCCTTTGTGTCCCCAAATCCCTTCTGGGGTCCATGTGATCCCTATTGCCTGGAAGCCTCTGTGCTCTTGGGGTACAGAAGGCAGGGCATTCTAGGAAGGGAAGTACTAGGTATGCAGACAGGAAAGGCCCAGCAAGCTACAGGGGGTATCTAGAGCTCAGGGGAAGGGGGTGCCATTTGAAGGATAACAAAAAGCCACTGGGGATACCTGGGCTGGCCCAGGTCAAACGCTCTCACAGTGCCTTAAGGTAGGGCCTGGGGCCAGGCTCAGGCAGGGCCCCCAAGGATGCGTGCCCTGGCCCTGGGAGGCCGGGTTGGGATTGAATCACGGCCAAGAAATAAGTACAGTCTGGGCACCCGGGCCAGGGCATTCTCTAGGCTTCTTCCTCATTCCTGGCCCTGTGGGAGTAGCCGGACCCTGAGCTCCGCTGCAGCCGCCACTGAAGATTTGATGAGTGCCTCATGGGGACCCAGGGCCTCCTGCCAGCCTGCCCAGCCCTGGCCTGGGCCCCTGGCATGCTTCAACCTACCGATCATCAAGCCTCAGCCTTGGACTACCTGTTGCTCTCTGATGGGGAGACTGAGGCCATGCCTCCGTGAGGATCATCTCAAGACTTTCTGTGCATGAGGTTGGAACAAGGATCAGATGCAGGGTTTTGCCTGTCTCTGGAGGAGTGTACTCCCCTTTAAAAAGCACAGCCGGAGGCCCCTCCAGGAGACTTAGATCTAAGGCTTGTTCTGTGGAGCCTCGTAAGGAGCACAGGGCTAGAAGTTCTACCCAGTGCCAGGCTTTCCCCCGGGGACAATGGGCAGTGGCCAAACCGGCCCCGCCACATGCCTTCTGACCCTGGGTAGGATGCCATTCTCCGTAGGCAGTGCATGGTCACCACAGGCTGTGGCCAGGCAAGCAGTTAGGGTTGTGAGCCCCTAAGGACTCTAGATTCAGGCCCTGTGAAAACAAGAGAAGGCCCAGAAGTTTACCACAAACAGCTGGGGAGACCCCAGGTCCTCAGGCCTAGGAATCTGAAGTCAGAGAGGAATGGAAGCAGAGACAGGCCCTTCTATCCCACCTCCAGCTGAGGGCATATTGGGCCCAGACCTGTGGTTAGTTCCTAGGCAGCAGACCATTCGGCCTTTGGTCCCTGCAGTCTGACTCTTGTATTATCCAGAGAAGTTTCAAGGTCTGTGTATAAGCACATACTCAGGGACTCTTGCTGGCCGCTAGAGGCAGGGCAAGTCTGATAGTCCCAGCTGAGCCTGGCCGAGAGCCTCAAGCAAGGAACAGAGGGAAGCTGGCCCCTTGGCCAGCAGAGGAGATGAAATGGGAAAGCCTAGAGGGCTCAGCCTCAGTGGGCAGTGTGTGTCCCCACCCTCAGGGCAAGAACTGCAGGGGCTGTCCCATGGAGACATCACACACACACTTGTTTTTCTGATTCCGGCTTTTATTGGGGCTAAGTGCTCCCCTCCAGAGGAGGCAGGAACACAGCCCATCAGAAGTAGGGCACTTCAAGGACATGTGGTGCCCGGCCACCTCCACCCCAGCACACAGCATTGGGACAGCCAGTGCCCTGCCTGGGTCCACTAACCACCTCTCTCCCCCAAGGCAAGGTCTGCGGCTGACCGAGTGCAGGCGCAGGTGCCTGGCAGCCCAGGGACAGTGCGAATTGCCTCGGTGGCAACAGGGGCCCCCGAGGGTCTGTTTCAAGCAGAAGGAGGAGCCTGGCTTGGGGGACAGACAGCTGAAGCCATCCCCCATCCCCTCCGGTACCCAGTGTAGGTCACAATAACTTAAGAGACATGACAGACAGGGGACGCTATATAACAATATAAGTTAACCAGGCTCCTCACAGGGGACACTGGGCTATAGACATGGGTGTCCAGGACTTGGGGTGAGGGAGTGGGGCCAGGATCAGGGTGGGACATTTCCAGTGGCCCAGAGGCTTGGAACATCCTGACATGATAGAGACACACAGCTGGATGCAAGGCAAGGGCAAACAAGGGTCACTTTCCCCAGGTCAATGTCCAGGCCACCTGGCTTGGTGGCCACCAAACCCCACAGTCCCATGGACTTCTGCTATGAAACACCTTGGTGTGGGGTAGGCTGTGGGCAGTTGTATCATCAGCCCTGGCTGTCCGTTACCCCTGCCATGTATTGTGGAGGAGAGGGTGGGGAGATGCCCAGGCCTGAGCTCTTCTGTCCCCATCTGGAAAAGTCTGAGGAAATGGGACATTAAGTCTCCCACAGACCCTCTGCTTGAGGGCCCCCATGTCCTCATAATATGAGGACCCTAAGCAGGTGCCAGTGGACACTAGGTATGGGGCCTGGCAGATACAGCCCTAAATTCTGGATGTCAATTCTCTGGCATCAGGGTCAGAGGAGAAGGACAAACCCCAAGGTACTGAAAAGGGGGTGCAGCCTCCCATTACCCTCGCTACTTCCAGAGTTGGGCTGGATGGGGCTGTGGTGGTATATTTCACAAAGCCTTGGGGTCTTCAGTAAATCTTCAGATTGCCCTCTGTCCATCTGTCATGTGGGGCAACTGTCCCTGACCTCTCCTGAACCTGTGGGGCAGTTCTGGGTGTCAGGTTGGCTCCAGAGTAGAAGGGAATTTGTAAACGGGAGGTGGAGGTTGGCAGCAGGCTGGGAAGGTGAAGGACCAGGGCGAGGAAGAGGCGTGCCTGGAACCTGACACAAGCCACATTTGATTTACATGACAGTCTCCAAGTGGAATGGAAGATGGGCTGTCCTCTGCGGCCATCTCAGGCCTTGTAGGGCCACCAAGTCCCTCCCAGGGTGCTGATGAGGAGTCCCCCCACCAGCCAGCCTCTGTGCCAACTCTGACATCCCCGAGTTCTGTAAGGAGCAGAGGACCCTCCAGGGAGGGGCCAGGAGAAGTGAGGGAAAGGAGATGGTGGTAGCGCATCATCAAATAGGGTTAGGTCTGGCTACCCAGTCGTTAGTTCTGAGTCCTCATCTGATGCTAAGAAAACATAAATAATTTTGTCAACATCCATCCACACTGCCCAGGGCCGGCAGGAAACAGCCCAGGAAAGAGTTTTGAGTGTGACTGGTGGGTGTGACCTTTCTGTGTCCAGCCACCAGGCAGGGAGGTGACCCCAGAGTCTCGTGGTTTCTTTGAGGTTCACTTTCTCGAAGAGAAGTAAAGGGATTTGTCTCCATTGGGTACCAGACCACCATTGCGTTGACCTTGGATGCTGGGCGGGGAGAGACCAGGTAGGAAGGAGCCTGGTGTATCTCGAGCTCCCCACCCCCATCTCCACCCTCCTGTGCCTGCAGCTGGCAGCTCCGGAAGCAAAGAAGGATGTGCAAAATGGCAAGGGCCGCAGGGTAGGTAGGCGCCCGAGTGCGCCTGCGCGGGAGCCTCACTTGCAGGTGAAGACTTCGGTGCGCTCGCTGCACGTGTTGCACTTGACGAAGCAACACCAGTGGAATTTGCAGTTGCACTGCCACACCTTGGTGTACTGGTGCGTGTTGTAGCCGCGGCCGCAGCACATGGTGTCACAGCCGTCCGCACCCGGTGAGGTGCGGTTGCACAGGCGGCCCTGCGTGCCCACGCTGCCTGTGGCCGCGTCCTCCTCGCAGTAGTTGGGCGACTTCTCGATGTACACCAGGTCTGTCTCCATAGGCTTCTGGTAGCTGCGTAGCTGCTTGATGCGCAGAAAGGTGGGCTGGCGCAGGCGGCTAGCTCGCACCACCTCCACCTGCACGGCTGCGTTGTACTTCTCCTTGAGCAGGTGGCCCACCTCCCGGAACTTGGGCAGGGTGGTCCAGCAGGTTTTGGTGGTACACGAGCCTGACACACCGTGACACTTACATTCCAGCTTCATGCGGTCCTCCAGAACCTACAGGAGACAGAGTAGAGGCTCAGCAGGGAATGGAAGAGGCTGGATGCCATCCAGAATTATCCCGGTCTCCTCTCTGAGCTCATTCATCTGTGCTGCTAGGAATGGGTTCCCGTGTGCGCACTCTGTAGAGGGTGGTGTATTTGATCAGACTTGGTTAATTTCTGCCCTAATGAGGAAATGGGACCGGGGCCACTTGCAGGGCAGCAGGTAGGGACGCTGTGCTGGGAGAGGCCCGGCAACAGCAGGTGATTAATAAGCACAGGCCCTCCATGTCTCTATCTCCCTGCGACCGCCCTCATGCCTGGTGCAGGGCCTGGCATGCAGTCAGAGCTTAACAGCCAGCTGCTTAATGACAGGCTGCCGTGCCAGTGATGGAGGGAACTGGGAGGGTGAGGGCACGGGTCAGCGAGGCCCAGTCGTGCCATCCTCTGGGAAGCCGACAGCCAGGCATAGGCGGTTGTTGTTCTTTCTCCCGGCAGCATGAGGGCCCGGGATGGGTGCAACCCTGTGTTTTCCTTGGGCCTCCCTCTCACTTGGGAAGGCCAGTTCCCAGAGGCAGCCCTGACCCCAGGTATTCATTTACCCAGATCGAAAGAGCCCTGCCAGCCGGCCTGATGAAAGATGGGGACTTACTGTTAGCTGCCGCCCTGTGGCTGCTGAGGGGCTATTTGTCAGCTGTCCCTGCTTCACTGGCCTCACCTCCACAGCCTGGGACTTCCGGCATTTGACCTCTAGCTCCACCCTCAAGCTGAAACCCACTGTCAAGGGCACCTCTTGTCGGGCCCCTAGCTCTGCTCTAGACAAGCTTCCTCAAGTGAACGCCCCCGCCCCCCCCCCCCCCCCCCCCCCCGCCCTTAATCCCAGCACTCCTGAGGCAGAGGCAGGTGGAGCTCTGAGTTGGAGGTCGGTCTGATCTACAAAAGCAAGTTCCGGGACAGCCAGGGCTACACAGAGAAACCCTGTCTAAAAAAAGAAAAGAAAGAAACAAAGGAAGGAGGAAACAGATTTGCTTGTAACTCCCAGGGCCTGTGGAAGCTCACAACTCTGCAGGGGTGCTAGTACCCTGGGGGGCTTCCTGGAGTAGGTGAGGCTTATGATGGGTGTTGATGACAGGGTAGGAGCTCACTGAGCATTCCAAGAGGGCCTACCAAAAGACACTACAGTGTCACTGAACAGTCAGGGGAAGATGGGGCTGTGTGCCCCTCATTGCTGGGTGGACCCTGGGTGAGTATCCTCATTACTGTTTTCCAGCTAAGTGAATGATGTCCTGCAGCAAGGACTAGAGAAGTTGGACAGGAAGTGGGGGGAGGGATGGCTGAGGTAGGACTGGCCCAGGTTTCCTATGGAGGGAAGTGGGAGTTGCAGGCAGAGCAGGTAGACCAGAAAGGCCTGAGAGAAGGGCCAGAGTGGTCTCAGGCATACTTGGGACCTGTTCCCTGCATTCCCTATCCTTCATCTATTCTGGTGATTCTCCTGCCTCTGATTATGCTTTGCTTGGCTATGTCCCCTTCTGGTCTTCTTCAAGCTTGCTAAGGCCTCTGCCCTGATCACCTGCCTAACAGCTAGCTAGACTGGACCTTCTGGGTCCTAGGCAGGAACAGCTGGTCACTCAGGGAGGGCCTGGCTCCTCCTATGGCTGAGACCAGCGGGGGACCAGGTTGGGGCCATGCAATCCAGTAGTCAGTTATCAGTGTCACCGAAGCCTGCTGGACACCCCTCACCCTGACCATCGCTCCTGAGCCCGGTCAGGGATCTTCTACCCCGCCTGCCTGAGGACATCAGATCCTGCACAGCCCTGCCGGTGACAAGGGCAGATGAAGTTGATTGGGCAGGTGTTTGCAGAGTGAGGGGCCGAGTCCTCGCTTGGCTGGGTCCCCTGAGCTGGAGTCTCGCCGGGAAGTGATCACAGGATTCAAGAATGTGCCCGTTTCCTTCTCCAGAGCTCTCGCCATGAGAGCGACAGCAGCCGTGGCGCCAGGGACAGCCAGGAGCTTGGGGCACTGAGACCAGCCCAGGCGCCCAGGAGACACCTGGAGGTTGCAGAAGGGGCCTCCTGCCTGAGGCTCTGCAGGCCTGGCCCCCTCCAGTACACACAGGAGTGTGGTGTGAGCTGCACCTAGGGAAGGGCTGACATGGAGGATTCAGGGTTTTGGAGCAGCACTCTTTTAGGCTAAGCTAGGGGAGTCACTAGGCTGGGGACCAGTCTTTCAGGAGAAGGTTGGAAAGCCCAGAGGAGTCTGAGATTCCTCTATCCCAGCAATGCAGGCCTGGGTGGGGAAGGCACCTCATATTCAGCCTGGGAGCAGCTGAGGTCTGGGCCCAGGAATGGCGTGGGTCTCCCTGGCCTCAGAGCAGCAGCCACACTCTGGGCTCACCATGAGTTTCCTTCCCAGATCTGTACAACTGGAATAAGCCCGCCCAGCACCACTGTCAGGAACCCTTGTGAGGACATGTTCTGTGGTGAGCTGCTAGGGTGCCATGCCTGATGGGTATCAGTGGGAAGACTTCAGTGCTGGCCTGAACATAGCACCTGACCTTCCCACAGAAACAGCCCTGAATGCTACCCTGTCTGGATAGAGAAAAGAAACCATAGACTCCATCCTCTCAGGCCGCCATTCCATCAGCCCATTTCCCTTGCTCCGCACTGTCATGGGGACCTCAAAGGGGCAAAAACTTTGACCGGGCTCCTTCACAGCTGAATATCCTTTGGGATCAGTCTTTCTGTCCGGACATCAGGGGACACCTGTCTTTAATGACTAGCACAGTCCATGAGGTGTCTGGGGAGGTGAATCAGGGCTGGGTTGGTGGCCATGGTGAGCTGGGCTCTGAGCTCAGTCCATCTCGCCCCAGTCCATCTAGGACTTAGTCTTTAGTTCATGCAGCCTGAGGCAGATGGGGAGTGAGGTGTTTGGAGACTGCTGCCCATGACTCGTATCACAGGACATCTTGGAAGTGACCTCACTGGGATGAGACGGAGGTAAAATTGAGTTGTGTCCATTGGAATAGGGTGGCCCACAAGCTACTGAGTGCCCTCATACGAGACAGAAAATAACAGCCCAGTAGAGGCCACACAGTCAGGATCAAGGCTAGAACAGTCCAGATACAAACCAACAAACGCTGGGGTCTCTATAAACTGATCAAAGAAAATGGGACCTGCTCTTCCATACTCCATGCCCCAGATCCTTTGGAGAGAGCATGGTCCCGCTGCATCTTGGTGCTAGGTTTCAGGGGTAGAATAGTTGGAGAAGGTATGTCCATCCTGTTAATGCTATCTGTGAGTCTGAGGTGCTCTGGGACATCTGTCTGATGCCCTAGGGTAGGTTCAGACCCAGTGCTAGAGCAGTGTGGTAACCTCAGGCTCTCAGCCCACTACCAAAGCTGGTTAGTTCTAGCATCGAGCTGCTTAGAGGAAAGGCCCACATGCAGCCACCAGCTGGCTCTCAGGGCTTCAGGCCAAAGTCTGCTCACAGCTTTAAGAGGTGGGGCTACTAAAGGGGCATCGGAGGAGACTGGCAAAGCATCCAGCATGTCTTGTGCACACAGGGGGTGAGGGGGGTCAACTCACACACAACTGAGGACAGAGCTGGCACAAGGACTGTGACTTCTAGTTGACGCATGTTGGCAGGGGGTGGAGGGGGGAGACTGGGTCTTACTGAATAGCCCCAGCTGGCCTGGAACTTACTATGTAGATCAGGCTGACCTCAAAATCCCAAAGATCTGCCTGACTCTGCCTATTGAGTGCCGAGATTAAAGACATATACCACTGTGTCTGGTTCTTTAGCTTTCTGAGATAGTTTTTGTCGTGTAGCTCAGGCTAGCCTAAAACTCACAATCTATGCCGGCCTTGGTGAATGGACTGCCACGCCTGGGTACCACTGACACTTTATCAGCCTTTTCGTGGCCCCTAGCTAGCCTCCACCTAGCCTGCTTTCCTGTGGTCTGTTCTCAGCTTCATTCACAGCACAGCTTTCCTTTAACCCCTAGGATGGTGTCTGGGATGTTTGCAATCCCTTATCCGCTCAGCCAACACCTGTCAGAATTCACCCTTTATCCTTTATTTTGGTCCCTAATCCCATTACCAACCTCTATCTTCCCATAGCCCCAGGGGCCACTCCCGCCTTAACCCCTTACACCTCTTTACCGGATCATTCCCAGACCCAAACTGGAGATAACCCTAGCTGATCCTCAGATGGCCCTTTGCCTGGAATCTTTGTCCCAGTGAACAGTGACCAGAAATCAGGGGGAGGAGCTACTTGGACAGCTCTGCAGCAGCTTGCCCTAGGGCTCACTGTCCTTATCTGCAAACTGGGAACGGTGAAATCTTCCTTCCAAGAGGAAAAAAAAAATCTGCTAAGAAACAAACCACTGAAGAGACTCAAGGGGCTCCTATGAGGGTCCAGCCTTGCCTATCCTCATTGTTGGTGGTCCCCTCTTCAGCATCCCTGGCAGGTGGGCTTGAATCATGTGCTATGAATTGGTCTTTGCCTAGAGATGTGGGATTCTCTGGGAACCCACTGGAGGCCATGCAATCATTCTTTCCTTATCTCTTTGTCATGATCTAACTGTCCCTGTTGGGGACATCCCACATCAACCCTCCTCCTGTTCTACACCAGCTCCAGCTTCCTGAGGCCTGACTCATCCACCCTTCCTGCTCCCATTGGCTGGAATCGTTGCAGCCATTCCCTGGGATCAGCTTGCTTGTCCTTGAAGAACCTACTCCTATATCACTTCCTCCAGGAAGCCCCTGTGATTTACCCTGGGCTCCTAGGCTCTTTATTCCCTTAAGTGATCTCAGACCCCCTAGCCAGTTGGATTCCTCTCTACTCCCTGGCCCCGGAAAAAGGAAGGCAGAGTGTTTACAGACTAAATGAATGAGGTTCTGGTCTCAGCCATATACCCTGAAGTGGAGAGACTCATCAACACTTCTTTGCCTGAAAAGTCAATTCATTCAAGAAGCCCTAGGCCCTGCAGGCATGGGTGCAGCCCCTAGAACGAAGGAGCCAGATCCAGCCCATGTTCTGCTCGGCTGGCTGCCCTATCTTGGGCCATCTTGCCGCCACTGTAGCCGCTCCTCCTAGCTCAGTATCTGGGGCCTTCATCTCCCTGTGGTGGCGGGGCTCACCCTGACTTCTTCCCTAGTGTGTCCTGGCCTGATTTTCCTCCATTATAGCCCTCACACTATCCTATCGATACACAAGCCTGGCTATTCCGCAAGCATCCCCAGCTGACTGCACCTGCCCATCTTGAGGTAATAATCCAATAATCTTTCTTTTTCTGTCCTCGGCTGCTTGAGTTTTAGTTTCTCTCTCTCTCTCTCTCTTCTCTTTTTTTTTTTTTTTTTTTTTGGTTTTCTTGAGACAGGGTTTCTCTGTGGGGCCCTGGCAGTTCTGGAACTCACTTTGTAGACCAGGCTGGCCTCGAACTCAGAAATCTGCCTGCCTCTGCCTCCCAAGTGCTGGGATTAAAGGTGTGTGCCACCACTGCCGGCAGTTTCTTTTGTTTTACTTTGATTTGTTGTTCTTGATTAGCTTTCAGGACCAGGGATGACAGCTATTTTGGCCCAGGCCTTGATCCACCTGCAGGTCCCCTGCCAGGTCCAAGTCATATTCTACACAGAAACTAGTCCCACATGTCCAAACCTGAGCTGTCTGGCCTGTACAAAGGGCAGGAAGAACTACCTGGAGCTGCAGAGAGATTCAGAGGCAACACAAAGATACAGTCCAAATACTTCTGTAGGCAGACACCATGCCCCTAGGCCCGCCAATCCGCATGCCCACCATGCCCCCGATGCCCATTAGACCCCCATCCCCGCCATGCCCTCATGCCCGAGTGTTACCTTTCTTCCTGCCTCATTGTTGTGAAGGTTCATGAGGCGCCTGGCATTCTTCTTGATCTCACGAGCATCCACGAAGCGCCGGGAAAAGTCAATGCCGTAGCGGACATCAGCCGAGCATCCCCCCCACTTCCAGCCTTCCGCCTGGTTGTAGTAGCCTTGCTTCTCACGGTCGCAGCCGCAGTTGCTCAGATTGCCCTGGCTGCAGGCAGCCGTGACGGCATGTGCCACTCCCGCCGCGGTGATGGCGTATGTGAAGGCAGCCTCTCGGCTCCCTGTGGAGAGAGACAATGGGCATGGGTGCTGTGGCCTTCAAATTCTGAGCCAGGTGGTCACGGGGATGTAGTCCACCTGCTGTGTGGCCCTAGGCTCAGCACCTGCTCTCTCAGTGCTTGCAGCTCACTGAAGTGGGGCCGATGAGCCCCACCCTGACGGATATAGTAAGGGTATTTGATTGTGTCTGCAGGGACCTGCCAGCTCATACCATTGTCCTCTACTGTCTCCCTGTTCGCAAGAGAGAGGTCATTTGTCTTCTGGGCAGAAGGTGGTATTCTAGGCCACGAGGAAGTACAGTCTTTGTCCTTAGTTGGAACCCCTCACAGCTCAGAAATCCACCTTTCCCTCCTCATCCCTCTTCCCTCCCTCTTTCTCTTTCCTCATTTCCAGTCCATTTCAGGCCTTGGACTCCCCTTCCATCCAACCATCACTAGCCACCACCTGGGTCTCTCCACATGTGGTCTAGGCTGGACATCTCTCCACCCCAGCGTCCTCGCTGACTCTCCTCCACAGCAGAGCCAAGTCTATGACCCACAGAGCTAGAAAGGGAAGCCACTCTCCCACCCACCCCACCTCACCCCTGCTGACACCTGCTTGGCTTCCTCAGCCCTCTCCCCATCCTCTGTCAGGGATGATAGCTCAACCCCACCCTACCCCCATAGATGTACTGGTCTTTGGGGTAAGATTTCCTTCCCCTCTTGAGACCTAACCCTAATGCCTGCTCTTCTAGGCAGGTTTCTCAGGATAAAGCCCTCAGTGCTCCGATGAGGAACCTGTCCACCAGCTTAACCCTACAAGGGGGCTCCCTGGCCCCCAAAGGCCTCTAAAGTGGGTGAGGCCTGCTCTGTTTTCTTCCTTATCTTCCACAGCTCCAGGCTGTAAGCCTTCCATCTCAGACTCATTTCTCGGGTCTCTCCCTCTTCACCTTGTTTCCTTCAGGGCTCCAGCTCATGGCAGTATGTGGTTGCCCAGCAGGCTCATGACGGTCACCCCAGAAACCTAAGGTAAGCACCAGTGGGATGACTCCCCATCATCTCACCTATGAACAGCAGGGCCTATGGTCAGATATAGCCACGGTGATAGAAAACAAGGCCCAGTCTTAGCAAGGCCTCATGCCAGCACATGCCTGCCCCAGCCTGTCTTGGGTACCTGGCTGCAGGCCCTTACTATCTGAGACTGTGTTTGCTGCGACCCACCACTACAGAATAGTGGATCAGAGTCAAGCCAGGTCCATAAACCACATCAAGAACCACCTCTAATGGCTGGCCTAAGCCTACCTATCTACCCACCAAGCAGCTGGGGTGTACCAGAAAGTATCTTCCTTCCCAGGGGGAGATCCTTGGAGGACCCTCTTCCTTCAGGTGAAGACAATTGTCTCAGGCCTATAAGTAGCCTCCGCTATGCCCTGCTGCCCTGCTGGGCCACTTCCAGCCCCACCAGAACATCTCTTGCCAGAAAACATTCCCAGGGTCTGTGGGCTCTGGGCTCCATTTATCACACGAGATGGGAGAGAATGAAGATAGTCTCTAAGCCCAATGGACTCTGCACAGTCCTGTGTGACCAGCATTGTTCTCAGAGGACCCAGAGCTACCTTGTCTCTGTACTGGTAGAGGCTGACCAGGAACCCTGGATAGAGCAGAGGCTGGGCAGGTGCAGGAATCCATGTCCCTGGGTCTAAATTAGGTCACCAAGACCCCTAGGGAAGCTGGCAAGCTCCCTTTGCCCTCTGCTCAGACCTAACAAAGTTAGTTGACCAGCAGTTGAGCGGTGATGGAAGGGGCCATTCCAGGGAGGAATTCTGTAAGTTCTATGTGGAGCATAGGACTCAGGACCCCAGAGGACATCCTAACCTGTTCCTGTGGGGTGGAGTCAGGAAGGCTCCCTGGTAGAAGGGACATCTTGAATGCAGGAAGTCTATCAGGGGCATAGGCCGACTCCTGGGGTGTGTCAAGGTAGTGTGTAGAAGTCTTTGCTGCTACTAGGAAATTGGGTGGTGCTGTATGTGATATGGGCAGGGCTGTGAGGTGTGATATGCACGATGTGTTGTGGGGGTGTGCACAACTTTCTAAGGAGCGCAGTGGCTGGCAAGATACCACCGAGACCCAGACACAGCAGAGTTCACTGTGACTTCACAGGATTCTGAACCTTTCAAAAGCAGCTCAGCGTCCTCATCGCAGTTGGCGTTCCTGCGTGTCCACTGTGCATCCCGCTCCTTTCTGACCATCCCCTGTTCTTATTGAATACTCATGACGATGAGATAAGGCAGGCTTTACTCCCATTTTCCAGAGGAGACTGAGGCATGCGGAGGGTGTAACTGGGCATTAATAGCTGTGGTGGGATTTGAACCTGGCCATGGTGCAAAGCCTAGAAAAGCTGGTAAGGGGTTGAGAGCCCGAACATAGATCTCTGGGACCCATTCTGCCCCCTGCCCCAGTTTGGCTCATATAAAGCCTGAAGCTGTGGGAGAGGAAACAAGAACAACAGAGAGACTCTTAGTACCTAGGGGAAGTGCCTTTGGTTGATGTGAGAGTCTTTAGGGTGTATATGGGAGGAAGGCAAGTAGGGGAGATTGGGGGTGCTAGGCAGCAGCTAATCCCTGGATAAAGGGTCTGTGGAGGCCAACCTGATTTCCTAGTGAGCACAAGTTGCAAGTACCAGTGCAGGGGTTTGGAAAATTCAAATGATCGTGCGATTCTGCAATAGGGACAGACAGCTGCGGTGTCATCCACCGCCACCACCATCACTGCCACCGCCACCGCCACCCAGACAGCAGCCACGGATGCCGTTCAACTTCTTTCGATCTGACCAGGAAACCTATCTTGAAGCCCCAGGCAAGCAGACAGGTGTGCTGGCTGGCAGGTGTGTTTTGGGACAACCCAAGGTGTCCTGGGACGCGCGTGTCCTGCTTAGGCCTCAGCTCTCACCTGCTTCTGCCCATACTTGCTCTGACTCAGCAGTTACTCACCAGGCTGCCGCGCCTGCTAGGGCCGTTTTTTTTATTTGGTTTTAATGAGCCAAGCCCTCTGTCTGTTACCATAGAGACAGGAAAAGGGGACCAAGAGGCAAGTGGTAGTTTGTGGAGAAGAACACCCATGTGAGGTCAAACAAGAGGGCTGAGTGTGGGTCGTGGGCTGAGGATACCTGCAACCACTAGCACGATGCACGTGTTTGAGTCTTGAACAAGGCCTGGATGCAGGCTCAGTGGGCTTGGTAACTCGCCTCAGGCTATAGCATGCCCAGGTGTTGAGTGTGAAGGGAGGAGTGAGTCTAGGCCTCCCCATCCCTCCTGGAGCCTTGGTTGGGGCTGCCCAAGGCTCTACCTTCTCCCTCCAAGAGAGAACCGGGAGAACTGACTCAGAGAACTTAGCCTTTTCAGATGCAGACAGCCAGAGCTCAAGGACCTAGTTCAACAACTGTTGATGGCTCCCAAGATCTCTGAGATGGATTCCAGGGTCCTGCCCTAGTCCCCAAAGTTTGACAGCCTATCCTCTCCCACTGTGAGCTGTAGTTTAACATGGCCAGAGTGAAAGGTGGCTCATCTGTGGATGGGAACGCTATGTGAAGAGAGGAACCCACAGCTCCCTGCCTCTGCCTCCTGCCTGGCAACAGTGGTCACTCTACCTTTGGTGACTGTCAGTGTCCCCATGGCAAAGGCTCTGGATACAGCCAGGATGTTAGCCCTGTCCCAGAGTGTATCCTGGAGGCAGGTAGAGCTTCCTCTGGGCAACATTTGAGTCAGTTTTTCTATGCTTCCTACACCCAAGGCCCTCTCCCATGTCTTCAGGCATGGGTGGATCTGGTTATCTTATTTTATCTTTCCAACAGTCCTAAGAATGGGTCATTTTAATTGGACACATTTCCCAGATAGGAAGACTGGGCCTCTCCGGGGTAAACAATTTGCTCCAGACAGTGGCTGCTGCCTGGGCTCAGGGCGTTTGTTCTAGGTGATTTGATGGCAGGGAGAGAGATCAAGGGAATGAGGCTAGCATGCACGCTTTGTGTGACCACCAGCTGTTCTGAGAGGACATCTGGCTCACAGAGACCTAGGGGTCCTTTGGGATCAGAGACTATTCCCACTCAGGTCTGCACCATTAAGCACTGGAGCCCCCAGCCTCCCTAGAAAACACCAGAGATGGATAAGGAGGGCTTACAGTGGCCACTCCTTATTTCTGGCTTTCCAGAGTCCTTGGATGAGTTTCTGAGTCATGATGGTCCTAAATAACCTTCTGAATCTTGATGGTCCTTGGGGGACTAGGATGATATAGAGCCCTGCCCCCACCCCTTCACCCACCTGTGGCATTTGGATCCATCAAGGCAAGCACCATTAGCTGAGGGGCTCTGGCCAATAAAGAGGAAAAGCAGAGAGGGCCTGAAGAGAGACTTGGAGCAGTGAAGGCAGAGGAACACTGGGCTTCAAGTTGCTCTAGGCTGGGGATGGGGTGGGCAAACTACAACTCCTCTAGAAGCCCATGTCTCCCATTTGCCTTGTGGAAACAGAACGCTCCCCTGCCCCTCATCCTGGAGTTGGCTCTGGGAGCAAACAGAACCAGCGTCATTACCCCATCAATAAGAAGAGGAGGAGGTCTAAGGCTAGTAGAGGAACCACAGGATAGCCAGGCACTTCTCAGGGTCAGTGAGGCTGGCCAAGAACACCCTTCTCCAGCACTGGTACTTTCAGCATTGCCCAGCTGTCTCCTGTCTTCACCCTAAGTGGGCCTATCAGGGGAGCAGCCCCTGAGACCACTACCATGTGGGTGAACCACAGCTGCAGAGCAGAGGCTGGCCCAGCCATAGGAGGACTGTCCAGTTCAGTGTTCCCCTTAGGTGATTCAAACTTGCCCTCACTGAGCCCATGGGCTTCCCACCCAGCTGGCACAGGCTGGGCTCATAGATAATACACACAGCCTCTGCCTGCCACATGCCTACAGTGTGAAACTAGAGCTGAGTCTCAACTGCCTGGTGTCCCCTCACACTGACCCCCAGAGAACTCCACTGGGCAGAGCTAATGGACCTGCTTGCCAAAGCAGAGGAAGAACAGGGCCCCTGCTCAGGGCAGAGCTGAGGCTAAGCCTACCCCCAGACCTATCACTCAAGCTACCTGCCACTTCCTGGCATCTACATGGGCCACACACTATTTTTAGAATGCTATAAATGCCAGAATAGAGCTCACAATGACCCCTGGGCCACACTGTGGAGGCCATGCTACAAAAGCCCTTGGCTGTCTCTCAGAGAGGTTCTGGGAAGGGCCTTGAGCACCTTAAGCAAGGAGATGGAATGACGCCCAGAGAAGCCCACTATTCAGGACATGGTGGAGCCAGGGCTCACAGGCCAAAGTCACTAAAGTCAGACATCAAAGATCTGGAGTCACCCAGGGCCTAGAATCCTTCTAGAAGTCCAGAACCTAAAATTGGCTACTTGGGTAATACTGGCCCAGCCAAGGGGTCTTCCTGTGTCTCTGTGGCCATACACAGACCCCCAGACAGGTTTCCCTAATCTTCATATCCACATATGTTACACACACAGGGTCTCTGTGGTATGCATATGCTTAAGCAACCCCATGTGGTGTGTGTGTGTCACGTGTCTACATGCATGTATTTGGGTGTGCATGCTATTCTGAACTCAGCACTTGGGAGTATGTGGAAGGCGGGTGCCTGTGTGACTCCTGGGAGACCTTGCTGCTCCTCTTTAAAAACAACATTGTCTTCTAGTCACTAATAAAAAAGCAACCAATTTAAAATGGGCAAAGAAGGGGCATAGTGCTTGCCTAGCACGCAGGAGGCCTTAGGTTTCATTCACAGGACTGGAAAAGGGGCGGGGGGCATCGGAGAGAGGTGTGTGTGGACAAAGACTCTGAAGAGACATCTCCCAAAAAGAGTATGAAAATGGCCAACAGACACATGAGAAGATACTTAGTATCCAATGTCATTAACAAACCTAAGTCATAGCAAAATGTAGCTCACACCTGCCAGGATGGGGGGAATCAAAGACCAGTAAGACCACATGCTGGTGAGGGCCTGAAGCTTCAGAGCCCTGGACGCCGCCGCTGGGCATGTGAAATGGGAAGCCACCACGGAAAAGTCTGGCAGGTCCCTGGAAATGGAATGGTTCAAGCTTCCTGGTGCAGCAACCGCATGGCTAGGTATCTGTAGGAAATGAAACCACGCCCTCAGAACCCCACACAAAAAGTTCATAGCAGCTCAAAGTGGGAACAGCCCAAAGATGTGTCAAGGATGGGTGCAGAAAATGTGGTAACACTGGGGCTGGAGAGATGGTTTGAGAACAGAGGATCCATGTTGCATGACAACTGCCTGTAACTCTGGAACCAGGGAATCAACACCTCTGGCCTCCCTGGGCATCTGCACTCATGTACACACACAATTTTTTTTTTTTTTTTTTTTTTGGTTTTTTTAAGACAGGGTTTCTTTGTGTAGCGCGGGCTGTCCTGGAACTCACTCTGTAGACCAGGCTGGCCTCGAACTCAGAAATCCACCTGCCTCTGCCTCTGCCTCTGCCACTGCCTCCCAAGTGCTGTGCCACCACCGCCCAGCACAATTTTTTTTTTTTTTTTTTTTTTGAGACAGGAGCTCACTATGTAGTTCTGGGTATCCTGAAACTCACTCTGTAGACCAAACTGACTGAAACTCACAAAGATTCACCTGCCTCTGCCTCCTAAGTGCTGGGATTAAAAATGTGTTCCACTATGCCTGGCTTCATACATTAAAAAAAAGAAAGAAAGATTGTTAATGGACTGTTACCTAGTCTTCAAGAGAAGTGGTGCTAACGTAAAGTCCTGGGCCTTTAAAACACGATGTGTGTGTTCTATGGCTAGCCAGTCGACAGGTATTGAACTGGCATTGCCGGGGGCAGGAAGGTGGGGCCTAGCAACTCAAGGCCCAGAGTTTCTTCTATGACTGAGAAAATGTCTAAGATCAATGGTGATGACAGCGGCACTGTGGAGACTCCAGACCTGTTGTGCTCACCGCCCACAGAGCTGTATGGCTCGCTGCAGCCTGTCACAGAAGCGACACATGATGGTCTGAAGAGTTCTACACACCTGTCCTTCTCAGTGTGAGTCCTCATGGGGCTCCTTCAGTGCCAGCTAGGTCCTCAGCTATCCATAAAGACTTGAAGCTGAGAAGCCAAGCTGGTGACTAGCCCGAGGGCACACATCATGTGATCCACTGAGCTGGAGTCTGACTTAAGGGACACCTGAGTTTCACTGACCCTGAGACCTAAGTGCCAGACTGGAAAACTTGCACACCCTACCTCCTGCCTTAGACCAGGGACCCCATACACCTATGTTGATCCACATCTCTCCATCACAGACTATGTCACAGCCTGTGTGTCCTACACCACCAAGCACAGCCCTGCTCCTGGCCAGACCACCCAGAGTCCTGAAGAGACAACTATAGGTCCCACATCTTTCAGAAGGCTAAGCACGGGATGGTGGGGATGCTGACCCAGGGCAAAAAGGTTAGACTGGGCTCCTAGCTATGAGGCAGGGGCAGCAGTCAGACTGTGCAGAGGTCAGCTGGAGGGCAGTGGAGGGACTGGGGGTAAGGCAGGCAGAGAATGACACTGGAGATAAGTCCTAAATGGTAGAAAAGAAAGACAAGCAAAGGCCTGAGCAACTGTGCTTCAGACAATGCCAGTCCTGAGGAGAAATGAACTGAGCACCAAAGTTTATCCCAGTGATGGGATAAAGCAGCAGTGATGGTTTTCAGGAGTTCCACACTACTGTTCTTGGAAGAGAATCAGGAAGATTTAAGGCTTTCTTCTGAGAAGACAGGGCAATCTTGGAGGTGTGGCTCTGATCTAAGCTGAATGGAACCCTCTGGGCAGCTATAGGGGTTTGGAGACAGCAAGGACAGGCAGGTACAAGGGTGCCTGTGGGTGAGCCAACGGGATCAGCAGGGGGTAAGGGGGATAGAAGACTCCAGAAGACTGCCTATATGGTGTAGGAGCCACTAGTGGAGGATATCGCCAAGGGGGAGATGAGTCTTGAGGAATTGAAGGAAACCTTAGCTGTGGGTATGAAAGGGATCTGAAGACAGGAGGGGAAGAGCCTGCTACACAGACTTAGTCCCCACCACCAGCACCACCAAAGCTAGCCCCAGAGACCACTGGCTCTGTGCTACATGACCCTGGCCAGGCCTTTCACTCTTGAGCCTCAGTGTTCCTAGGTACAATGGGTCCTCTTTAGTATCTCTTTCAAAAGGGGTAGCAGTACTCTTATGAACCTTCTAGAAAGATTCCTAGGCTGCAGTAGGCAGGTACATGAGACAGTGGGTCTGGGCAGTGGGATATGGTTGGTGATCTCCCTGCTCAGCCAAGATCCCTTCCCCCACCCCAGCCTACCAGGTCTCCAGTATCCTCATAAGTCTAGAACTGAGCAGGGAGTATGCTGTCTCAACAGGATCCATCTATAACTGAGAAAGTGAGACTTTCAGAGATAAGGACATCCCTGGACCTGTGGTAACTCCTGATGTACCTGGCCAGTCAATGGGTATAGTGCCTACATGCAGAGAGACCTCAGTCTGAACAGGGTTCTGAGTGGCTATTGGGCACAGAAGTTGGGAATGGAAGGGGTAGAAAGTCAGAGCAGTGTCCAGTATGTCCCTTATAGCTGTTCATAACCCAGTCTGGCCACTCAGCCCCGGTGTGAACACAGTGCCCAGGGTCTAGGTGCAAAACTTGCCTAAGTAGATATCAAGCCTGCACCCTAGCACCCAGAGCCTTGGGCCAGGGACATCTGTGTGCAGCAGGGGGACGGATGGAGACAGAACAAGCACTGGGGATCTCCAGGCTCTGCCCAGTGGAGGTTAGGCAGGCTGCCTCGAACCTGTGCTTACTTCTGCCCCAGTAAAATGAGGTGATACCAAATGCCCTTTGAAGAGGCTTCTGATAGTAAAGTAATGCAGGGGAGGTATCACATGTGTCAGGACTTGAGTACCACGGAGGAATCAGGTGACATACTGTATGTGCAGCAGACACCATGCCTCTCAGAGTGGATCTGACCCTGGGCCTACAAAGGTGTTGTGTATCCCATGTGTGAGCAAGGAATATGTGTATGTATATGTGTGTGAGTGTATGTGTGTGCATGTGTGTGACTGTATGTGTGTGCATGTGTGTGTGTGAATGTATGTGTGTGAGTGTATGTGTGTGTATGTGTGTGCATGTGTGTGACTGTGTATGTGTGCATGCACATTCATATATATGCACACAGATATGTAGTAAGCTCATGAGTATGCATCCATGTGTAAGTAGGTGTGTACTTGTGTGTGAGTCTTTGAGTGTGTTTGTACATACATACATTTGTGAGTACGTACAAATGTAGTTGATAGTAGCATGTGACTGTGTGTGTGTGTGTGTGTGTGTGTGTGTGTGTGTTTCTATGTGCCTATCTGTCCTTCTCTATCTCTCTGTGTCCCTCTGTCCCCTCTGGCTCCCACCCCACCCAGCCCCACCCCGCTTGGCTGAGTCAGTGTCTCCACTCTAAGCTCCTTGCTGCCGTTGTCATAAACAGAGCACCGGGGAAAGGCCTGCCAGGTCCGAACATGCAGGCCCGCCTGCGCCCCAGGCTTTTGTTCCGACCCAGGGTGGCCCGCACATGCTGCTCTACAGCCCTGGAGATAGTTCCCCAATTGGGGGCACTGGGCCCAGAGGACAAGACCTGGCTATATGACAAGGGGACAGAAGGTCAGAGTCCTGGGGTCTGTGTCTCTATGGATCCTGTAGAGATACTGAGGGAAGACAGAAGGACCTTGGACAGCCATAGCCTCTCATCCATGGTGCCTTGGGATAGGGTTAGCTACCTCCCATTTCTCCCTCCCTCAGGGCTGCTGACAAAACCACCTCTGAGAGAAGTGAGGGTTTAGCCTCAGCCTTTTCTGGAACAGGAGAGAAAACTGAGGCCCCAAGGACACAATTCTATACTCAAGGTCACCTGGGTGAGCTAGACCACTGGTCCAGGAAAGATCTCCCCTTTCCAGGCCTCACCCTGACTATACTCCTGGCAATGCCTGCTAACAGGGTGAACATTCTAGCTCTGGACCAGTTCCAGGTGGCCTCTGAGGGGCTGAAGGATGGCCCAGTCCATCACACCCAGCTGCTTGAGGCCGCAGAGCTCAGTGACAGTGACAGAGTGGCCTTCTGGGTGCATCTCTCTCATCTGTGAGCTGCCTTTCCAAGTAGGGATGGAGTCCAGGCAGTAGCCCGGGGTCTCCTAACATCCCATGCCAGCAACTGACTTCCAAGCTCCTGACAGTCCCTAATGTCCAGGACACTGGGATCCTACGCCTAAGAAATGTCTGTTCTGCTGCCTTGGCTGGCCCTGGTGACACGATCTACTGGACAGTAATTTGAGACGCTCAGACCAAGTCTGAAAACCTCAAAGCTAGGGTCTCTTTAGCACTGCCATCTTCCTGCCCATCCATCCCAGTTCACTCAGGGGTGCCCTGGGCAGAGCGCTGGGCAGAACACAGCAGGTATCCAATGCTAGCAAGCTGAACCACCACAGTAGTTAATAATGGCAGCTACTCTCCCTCACACTGCCCTGATGTGTCTTACACTACTGTCTATTCAGTGGAAGCACACCTGTTGGCAGAGGCCTACAGCCATGGAGAAGTTAGGGCAGCCAGTGCCCTTCTGAGGACAGTGCCCCCTGCCCCATAGGGGCCTGCTGAAAAAGCCCTGGCAGAGCAGCAAGGACATGTGATGAGAAGCCACCCTCCTTCCCCAAAAGCCCTTGATTCTCAGATGCCCTAAAACCAATCAATCACCTGCTCCCTGGGGGTCCTCAGCTGCCCCCTGCTGTAACACTTGTGAACCTGGTTATAAGGATGCTGTCCTCATAACAAAGCTCACCCAGAAAGCCAGCAGGAGTCAGCTTTGGTCTGCTCACGTGAGCTCAGATTAGGGGCAGCCCTTATGCCTGGTCATGTCTGAGACCAGCACATGATGGGCAGAACTTTGCATTATGGAGCTAAGAGCTGCAAACCACAGTCCAGGCCAGGTTAGTGGGTCAGAGGCTCCGGACTCATGAGGAACTGGGATTCATGCACGCTCAAGGGAAGACCCTGTCTGCTCAGATTCTTCTGGATGCTCTGGCCTCTTTGAAAGCTCATGCCATTCTATCAGTGTCTTTCCTACCCTTCAGCCTCAACTCTCCCTCACTGATTCCCCAGCGTGCCCCACAAAGCACCTGCCCTCCAAGAAAAACACTTTCTGCCTGGCTCAAGACCTTGGCACATTCTGTTCTCTGGGTCTCCTTCCCTGATCTCCCCTCTGAGGAAGACTTTGCGGAAAGTCCTGGCTTTATTATGGTGACTGTTAGCAGCTCCTGCACTTGCAAGAGAACCCACGTTTCTAGCAGACTTCTCTGGAATATCCAGGTATCCCTACACAAACACTTTCATGCCTCACCTATGCCCCACCCCTATCTCAGGGAAGAACACTTATAATGTATGCAACCCTGGTGGAAGAGACCAGTTGGAAGAGCTCTAGACCACTGCCCTCCCTGGAGCCTTGTGGAAACAGTACTGGACAGGCTGGAAAGGAAAGAGTGCCAAGCATGGAATATCACAATAGCAGTGGGGAATCTAAAGACTGCCTTGACTTTTTCAAAAGAATGGACTCGCTAGCGCTCTCAGCGTGCCAGACAAGACGACTGTGGTGGTCATCGTGGGAGTATTGAGCATCCTGTCCCTGGAGATACACAAGCACTTGCAAAGCTGTTAGAGATGTGTAACTTTGCCGAGGGGCTTTGCTGTCTTCAAGAGGTTTCCCTTCAACATTCGAGTTTTAGGACTGATCCAAGGTCACAGGCAAGGCCTGAAGGGGGCTGTCTCACCATCCAGACCATTGCCCCTCTCGAGGACAATCATTAATTGACCCCGCTTGAGAGGCTGCTCCCAGGAGAGCACCCCGGCTGCCTGCCAGCTCCGCAGCCCAGCTTCCGGGCATGTCCAGGCATCCAGCAAGCCTCTCAAAGTGGCCAGCTCACAGTACAGCCAGCTTGCTGCTTTTGACTCCCAGCCACTGAGAAGGGAGAAGGAGCCTTCCCTATAGGCAATGCCCCTGCGGTTCCTGCCCTTGCTCCATTGGCTCGGCCTGTGGCCAGAGCTTCCAGCAGGAAGCCACAGGAGGCTACGGCAGGGCAGCAAGACCCAGGCTGAGCTCCAGAAAGCCTGCCAATCCCCGGGGAAGGGAGGGCTAGGGACAGGCACAGGCTGACCCAGCTTCAGGGTGTGGGAAAAGCCCCCCCACCTCAGGAGGAAGACAGATAAGCTATAAAAAGGTATAGCAGAGGGGAGAGGCCTCTCAGATTAAGAAACTAGGCTCAGGCAGAGAAACCAGATGTGGCTGGGGCTTTGGTTAGAGGGAAGCAAGGTAATATACTCCAGGCTTAGAAGCTACCCTTACCTTAGGCCAGTAGAGAGCTTCTGGAAAGATTAAACACCACTGGTTTTTATTGTTGGCCATGGATTAGAAATAGAGTCTCATGTAGATTTAGTGGGCGAGTAGCTGGCAAAGGTGGAGATGCCAGGCCTTTCCTGTAGCATCCTGACTTAAGAGGTGCTGGGGAATCAGACCCAGATCCTTTGGTGTACTAGGTCAGATGTCCACCCATAGAACAGAGAGGAAAGGACACACACAGAGTGGCTGCTGTCTGACCTGATAACTGGGTCTGGGGAGGGCAGGTGGCATTCACAACCTCCAGGGGAGGAGCAGAGAGAGGAGCAGCCCCCACAGGGATCAAAGGGTAGGGTAGAGGGGTGAAGAGTAGAAATGACATCAGGGGGTCAGGTGGGTAGGGGGAGCCATGCAGAAAAGCCCAAGTGTCCGTGGGTTACTGAGATCCAGAATATCAGGGGACAATGAGCTGTCAGGGAGCAGCTGTGGGAGAGTCCTGCCCATGTGCCTGGGGAGAGGGCATACCTTAGCCAGGCCTAGGCAAAAGACAGCTAGAGGTAGAAAAGGACTCAGGTTGGTGAATCAAGATGGAAACCAGGGAATGGGGACAATTAGCAACACATAGGCCACCAATGACTTGGACAAGAAGCTACGTGGAGCGGACAGTTGTGAGCCAGGTCATCAGGAAGCCTGCCAAGGGCCCTGAAATGTTCCTGAAGGCAGGATGAAGGGCCAGGTTCTCCCTAGGAGAAGCACCTGCTGAGGCAGGGATGAGTGGTTCTCTCCAGAGCAGGGGACACAAAGAGTGGGACGCAGAAACTGTTGAACAACAGCTGCAGCAGCAGCCTGGTCCCCAAGGGAGCAAGGGGCAGGAGAAGGACACAGGCCAGCCCTGCCTAAGTGTCCTCCCTGAGGACAGAGCTGTGCTCCTCCTGGCTGCTGGTGGGCCCAAGGCCATTTCCCAAGTGTCAGAAGGGGACACTGTGAGGTAAGGGGACAACTGTGGGGCCAGAATTACTCCTATAGTCACAGAGGCCCCATACATGGCACCTGCAGAAGTGGGTGGGAAGCCACACAAGGCGGGTACCTCTGCCCACTACTGCCCTCCCCACCATCCCCTAGCTGGCACCTGGAGGGAGCAATCTGCACTTGGGTGGCACAGCCCCGGGGAGGGGGCGGTGCCATGCTCCTGGCCGCACTAGGTGCCACCCACAGGCTGCTCACCACAAAGGGGCCCTCGGGAGGTTTCCTCTACACCACCTCCAGCCCCATGCTGCTGTTTTCATCCCTGAAGAGCAAGCTCTGACTGAGTCCTGTGGCAGCTGCGGGTCCCTGGTGTATGGGGGACCCCATGGGCCTGAAGGCTAGGCAGCCAGCAAGCTTTGTACTGTTCCTCCAAATTATCTAGAGAAGGTAGCCAGAGTCACTGTCCTGACCATGTGTAGTACACAGCATTTGTTGAGCACCTACTGATTTCAAGTGTTGTATTTGTTTAGCACCTACTAAATTCTGGTGCTGAGACCCAGACAAGAGCCTACTGGCTCAGAGTTCACATTACAAATGAAGAAACAAAGGCTCAGAATAGTCCTGAAGGACACAGTCATGGTCACACAGCTGGATTCGGATCCAGATACTCTCTGGAAATTTCCTTTAAGCCTCTTCCTAGCTCTGAGTAGGGTCCTCCCTTCAGTTTTGTTCGTGAAATGTTGTGAAACGGGCACCATGTAGCCCACACAGTGCTTCAAGGTCGGGCAGGCACCACCACGGATCCGAAGGGCTGTGCCCTCAGTAGCCACCTCATCTCACATGTTCTAGTGAGCTGATCACTGTCTTCAAATGGAATCGCACTCCTGCATCGTCCAGATCCACCCCTGCACATGGCACCTTCCTTCAGGGTGAGAGCCATCATACCGGAGCCCCCTATAGGCTGTGACTACTAGAATCGCTCAACAAGGAGCAGGTGGCATCTTATGGTCCCCTCTGGGTGAGCTGCAGCTCTAATCCACATCCAAAGCCTCACAGGTTCTCCATGCTATCCCAATGGCAGCCACAGAAAGAGGTGCAGGGACCTGGGTACTTGAAGCTACAGAATAGACCAATCCACTGCGTCGAGTCCCCTTCCTCTGCTCCTATCTACACGGGTCACTGTGCTACTACCCAACAGCCCAGAGCTAGGAAACTCATCCATACACACAGCCTGTGTGAGCTGTCTGGCCTGGACTTGGGTTGGCTGGTGGGTGACCCGGTCCCCAGCCCACAGGCCCAGAGACACCCTTACCTACTCGAAGCTCTTGCCCGAAGACAGTCTTCTCGCCCAGGGCGGAGCAGTTCCAGCGACCAAATCGGAACTGGTGCTGGCACTCATCGATGCCCATCTGCGCCCCCTCCCCGATCACAATGATGGCATCGGGTCGGCTCTGGCAGATGGCACGCTGCCGTGGGGCCAGGCCAGGAATCTTGTTGCAGATGATGTTGGCTCCCAGGGCCACCACAGATGACAATGCTCTGCGGGGGGTAGGGGGGGAAGGCAGAGAGAAGAAAGGTGTTGAGAACCCCTCAGGCTGTCAGTTGTCCCTACTGGCACCAAACACCTCCTCCACTGAGCCCCACCAACCCTGGAAATGTTAGAACCGCAGACCAGTTCACACCTGCAGAAGCCACGATCCCCAGGCCTGAGTCAGACACACAGATCCTTCCGATCAGACAGTATCCCACCTGGGATCTGTCAGCCTTGGCACAGTTCCCAGCTGTCTTGGAGTGGCGCACCCAACTCCCAGTCCACTGGACTTCCCAATCTACTCCTTCTGAGCCCAAAGGACACTTCCTCCAGTTCCCACCTGTGTGTGACCTTGACAAGACACTGAGCCTAAGTTTCACATTCAGGGAATGGGTATAGACACCTGCAGCCCCCAGCATGCAAGCACAGGCACACACCTGAAGTAGCCCAGCCCTTTCACGTCTAGATGAGTGGGTACCCTGGGAAGAGACAGGAGCTGACATGAGATAAGCACCTACTATGTGCTTAACTGGGCTCAGAGACTGTGGTTGCCTTTGTAATGACTCCTGGCAACTCCCAGGGAGGAAGCCTCTTGCCAAGTTCACTCTGAGCTTGGAGTATTATCAACATGGTTGTTTGTTTTTGTAATGAGGGGAAATTCGCATAACATAACATTAACCATTTTAAAATGTACAGCCCCGTGGCCTTTAGCACACACATACAGTATTGTAGCCTCCGCCTCTATCAAGTTCCAGGCTTTTCTCCACATCCCAAAAGGAAACTCTGTACCCACGAGCAGGCACTCCCAGCCCCTCCTCCCCCAGCCCCCGGCAGCTACTAATCTGTCTCCGTTCCCACGGAGCTGCTGCCTGCGCTCGGACAGTCTGTGGAATCTTACAATACACGTGGTCTTTGGAGCCGGATTCCTTCCACTCAGTGAAACGCTTTCAAAGTTTATCCGAGTCCCAGCATACATCAGTGTCCTGTTCTTTTTAAAGGCTGAATAATATTCCATTTGTACACTGGGCCCCCACTTGTTGACCCACTCCTCACGGGCGGATGGACATCTGACTCTATCTCTCAGCTGTGGCTATGAAGGTGCTCGTGCCTGTCGTTGTCTGAATCCCTGTTTTCAATCGTTCAAGCACCCACCACTGGGGATGGACTTCCTGAGCCATCTGGCGACTCTCTGACCTGAAGAATTGCTAAACGGTTTTCACAGCCATCTTACTGATCTTTCAGTTCTAGGCAGAGAAAGAGCATTAAGACAGAGGAGCAGAGGGCCAGTCCCCCAGGTTAACAGCCAAGGCTCGGGCTCAGTTGGTGGAGATCTGGCCTTCCACGTCCAAAAAGCCCTAAGCGCAATGCCTAGTAGCACATAAACTATGTGGTGGCTCACGCCTGCAATCTCAGCGCACTGAAAGTGGAGGCAGGAGAATCACTTCAAGGTCATTCTCAGCTCCTTAAAGTCAGTCTGCGCTACAACAGATCCAGTCTCAAAAACAACAACAAAAGTCTCTGGGTCTAAAACAGCAGACTGAGCCAGGTGGTGGTGGTGGTATATGCCTTTAACCCCAGCACTACAGAGGCACAGAGAGGCAGGTGGATCTCTGAATTCCAGGACAGTTAGGATTACACAGAGAAATCACATATATACATATACATCATATACATATACACGTATACACGTGTATATGTGTATACGTGTATATATATACACGTGTATATATATATATGTGTACATATATATATATAAAACAGAGAAGGGTTTGCTTAGCAAGGAAGCAGCAGTGCAGAGGAACCGCCGGGGCCTCCAAAGCTGACAGCTAGGCCTATGGCTGTTCTTTAAGAACTCTGTGTTTTTCCAGGCCACCATACTCCCAGGCAGCTGGGCAGTCTCCATGTGGCCTGAGCCCCCAGCATGTGCTGCAGCCTATGACACTCAATCTCTGTGGCACGCCCCGCCTGTTCTACCTGCTAATCTGGCCAAGACCCCCCTGGGTCTCCCATGACACAATGGGGTAAACACGCCCCAGGCTGGCGTTGAGGAAGGGCATCTGGGCGGGTGGGCTGGGAGCCTGCTGGAATCTGGGGAATCCAGCCCAAAGTAACAGTAGAATCCTCGGGAAACCGAGCTGGGGAAACGAGATGGATGGGAACGCCACGGGGCACTGCCCCCACAGCAAAGCTGTCACTTCGGTACTAGATCTTAAGGGCGCTCCTTGTTCCCAAGTTCCTCTGATAGGCTTGGACCTCATGCCTCATCTGCCTACCTGGGAGAGCTCTCAGACCAACAGGCTGAACTGTGGGGAACCTTCGGGGTAAACAGATCCCAGGATGAACTGAAGACAGCAAGAAATCATTGCAGTGGCCCCTAGCCTACTCTCCCACCTACAGACAGCTCCCTCTACCACCCAGATCTCCACAGCCAGAGACTTTTGTCATTGTTTTTGAGTCTAGGTTTGCTGTAACCCTTGTTCGATAGTCATCTGTAGCTCCCCATTGCCCTCTGCCCAGAAATATAAGCCTGTGGAATTGGCTCTGATGATCCCTCCCTTCTGTCCTCACTGTCCACCTTGACTGTGGACATTGGGCATTGGTCCCTCTGTTAGCATGCTGTTCCTCCTGTATGGCTCCTTCTGGAAACCTCTATTCTCCCTTCCAAGTGTGTCCCTTCCACAAGCCCTGGCATCAAAAAAGGGGAACAGTGAACATTCGTTCTGAGAGTCGACTCTCATCCTCAGTACCCTGCCGATACTGTCTTTATGTCACTCCAAATGCACCCCCAAAATGCCAAGTCCTGGCTGATTCGGGGGCCCAAGAATGGCTGTGTAGGGGAAGGGCCCTCTCCAGCTCCCATAGGATGCATGAGGTACACAAATCCACTGTTGGATTTCAGCAACCAGACAACAACCCATTTTTGTAATGAACTTGCCATGCTTGCTTCCCGGAGACACGGTGGAAGCAAGCAGTGTGAACAGTGAAGTACAACCTCACCCGCTCTCCCAGAAATGCAAACCTCCGCACACCCGCCAGGACCTCTGTGAGCAACACTGTGTTTTACAGAAGCTGTGCGGGTGAGGAGGCTGGGGAGCAGAGTCCTCCCTCACCACAGCCCCTGTGGGCAGCATTTGGCAGAGAGTTAAAAGTCACACACAAAGCTGCCCGGAAATTCCATTTCTTGGCATAGATCCAAAAGAATTGAAGACAGGTGTCCAAACAAAACCTTCTGTACAAATGCTCCCAGCAACAATATTCACAGTAGCCAGAGGATGGAAATAACCCAATTCCCCATCAACGGATGAGTGGCTGAAAACAAAATGTGGTATGCCCATGCCATAGAGTATTATTCAGCCATGAAAAGGAATGAAGCACACACTCATGGCCCTGTGTGGAAAAGCTCAAAAAGATTATGCCAAGGGAAAGAAGACAGATGCGGAACCCCAGATGTCACCTGAGTCCATTTAAAAGTAAAATCGAGAATGGGAAAACCCTCAGAGAGAGAAGAAAGACACATAAAGAGGATGGGACGGAGACTGACTGCTGACTAACAGTGGAATTCCCATCTGAGTGATGGAGTTCTGTAGGCTGATGGTCCTGTGATGTTATGAAAACATGCAATGGCACCATTTTGTGCTTTAAGATGGACAGAACAGCAAATTTCATTTTATGTGCCACTCAAACACATTTAAAAAAAAAAAAAAGTCAACCAACCACAATTCACAAGACTCTATACACCTCAATGTAAGGGATCCATTCAAAATAGGCTTTCAGCAAATATGGGTGTCGGTGCTGACAAGATGAGACTTCTACCTCCTCAGCCCAATTTGTACCCACACACCCTTGCCAGTGTGTGAATCAGAGCCTACAAGAAACATCGTCTAAGTGACCAGATACAGTCACCGAATTTGAAGCTGACAGCAAACTGTCTTCCTTTATGCTAGAGGGAATTCCACTGACAGTACTCAACACTCCCCTCTGAAGCCAGCCTCTGTGCTGTCCCCCCTGTACCCGAACCCTGCAAGGACTCTGCTCTGAAAGGATGGGGGGATGAGTGCTCTGTAGGGGTGCTGGACGGTAAGTGCTCAGAGAACCTTGGGGAGGCAGGATTGGGAGGCCTCCAGTCCCAGACAGAGCCCGCACTGCACTTCCAGAGCTCAGAGGTGGAGGCTGAACTGGGAAACCATGTAGAGCTGGCAAGCCCACGGAGGGGTGATGAGGTGGGAGGTGGGGAGTCGGGGTGGGGTGAGGGTGAGGGCGAGGATTAGCCCTCCTTCCTTTCTTTTTCAAATGATTTGTTTTTTTTAATTTCTTTCTTTCTTTTTTTTTTTTTTTTTGAGACAGGGTTTCTCTGTGTAGCCCTGGGTGTCCTGGAACTCACTCTGTAGACCAGGCTGGCCTCGAACTCAGAAATCTGCCTGCCTCTGTCTCCCAAGTGCTGAGATTAAAGGCGTGCGCTGTTTTTTTAATTTCTTATCGTGTGTGTGTGTGTGTGTGTGTGTGTGTGTGTGTGTGTTTGCGCGCGCGTGCGCCACAGCCTCACATGTGGAGGTTGGAGGGCAACTTGTGAGAGTTGGTTCTTTCTTTTCACTGGATGGGTCCTGAAGATGAAAAGATCAAACTCAGCAAACTCAGACTGTCAGGCTTGGTAGAAACACCATTAACTAACTCTCTCTCTCTTTCTCTCTCTCTTGCTCTCTCTCAGACAGGGTCTTACTCTGTAACCCAAACTGACCTTGAACTCACGCTATAATCCCTCCTTTAGCCTCAGACTCCTTCAGTTGGAGTTGTAGGAGAGTGCCACCCTATCACACTAGGCCTGTTTGGGTTTTGTTTTGTTGTCCTCAAAACCCAATCTAAGTCACTTCCTTGCTGAAAAGCATTCATTCATTCATTCATTCATTCATTCTTCATTCATCTGGGTTTATGATAGAGAGCTCTAGTTACAGCTCTCCACATACTAACTCTTAGACATCAACCGATCATATTCCAAGTCCTAGAACAGGTTAGACCGTGGCCAATCCAAGGCTTTGGGACAGGGGAGTGGACTAAAGGCAGAACCTGTGAGTGGGAAACATGGTTAAAAATCCTAAAAACTAAGTAGCGGGTGCCAGCAGGAGGCTAGTGGCGCGTGGAGCCTGCTGGGGTTTTTGGCAGTGGGATGACAGTATGCCTGGCACCCTGCAGGTGGCCCCCAGCTCTCATCCCACAGTAGGAAAACCCTCTTCCCACACAGCAGCAGCCTGCTCAGGTATCCAAGTGACCAGACCAGGGCAGGCCTGTGAGCAGGAAAGCCTGGCGGTGGGGGTCGGCGGGGGGGGGGGGGTAGGGGTGGGGAGAGAGTGCCTTTGTGGCTGACTTTTTCCGTGGAAAAATTCTGTTCTGGGCTTGTCCCTGAAACTGCTAGGACATGAAACCCTAGGACATGGGCAGAGAGCCAGGAACAGCGGACCACACTGGGAGCCTACAAACCTTCCTCACCTCTTGCCTCGATTGGGCTCCAGAAAAAGAGCCCAGAGGAGCTGTGGACAAGTCCTTCAGGTTCATACCAGAGGCCAGGGGACCTGAGTCTTGGGATGCCCAGCTCTGGGTTTAGGCTGGGTACTGTGTCAGGAGGGCTTCCCTGGACAACAAGAAGACCTTTCTACTTACCGAAAGCTTAAGGGAATGGGACTGCCTTCATGATGGGGAGCTTGAGCAGGGAGTGGAGTGTAGCAGGATACTTATTCTGCTACATTGTATTCACAGTGGAGCTCAGTGATTAGGCAGTAGAAGAGGAGGTGGAGCTGGGAGAGAAAGAGAGGAAGGGGAGGAGAAGAAAGAGGCTATCAGCCATGGAGAGCTATGGATGGGTCGAAAGCTGTCCTGGGTAGCAACTTCTATCAAAAGGTTAGATACTGGGCAACAACTCTAATTGTGTGGGCATCTTGTTGATTTATATATTCTAAATATACAAATCCTTTAGATAATCATTAAGCTTTAAGAGTCTTCATTCTACCGGGTTCTGCGAGGATGGCAAATATTATCTGGGGTTCAACCGAGCTTTGTGGATGCAGCATGGGGGATTGGCAGAGCCCTTCCCCACACTGGCATCTCGTGGGTGCCAGGACCTGCGCATCTAGCTAGCTGGAGCCCCAGTCAAAGCCGAGGAGCAGCGGGAACATGGCAGATGCCCGGGAACAAGCCAAACCCAGTGCCATTTTCTAAATATCACCCCTACAGTAGAGGACAGAGGAGAACATCTCAACCTTGCTGGCACTCCCCAGTGGTAGATATCCAGGCCACAAACTGTGATGTTGACATGATCCGTGGGAGCCCCGGATGTGGATGTGCCTTTTCATGGCTGAGCAGGGCGGGCTCAAGCACATTTCCTAAGTTCAACATCCTCCTTGGTAGAAGGGGTGCGAGAGCATTCAGGACACATGGCAGAGCTGATGGGGAGAAGACTGGTGTGGCACATGCACTCATACCACAGCTAGTGTGTGGTAACATTTCACATG
This sequence comes from Mastomys natalensis, assembly GCA_021653895.1. Classification (NCBI taxonomy): domain Eukaryota; kingdom Metazoa; phylum Chordata; class Mammalia; order Rodentia; family Muridae; genus Mastomys; species Mastomys natalensis. Next base: position 2,211,753 of record JAJTUV010000102.1, read on the forward strand.
TGGGGCCAGCTCTATCCTCCATCACTGAGGCTGGGATCACTCTGGTCCTGCATTTACTGGACATACATAGCTGCTGTATTCCTGGCTCCCACACTCCTCCTGGGACCAAGAAGGCATCATGCCTATAGTGGAACTCTGAAACACTGAGTGCCCACTGCTGTCTCCATGACAACCCAAGGGGCCAGCCTCAGGCTCTTCCTCCCTCTAACCTTGCCAACTCACTCTGTGTCTGAGAAACAAGGGACCCCAGCCAGTACAGTAACCAACCAACAGATGAGCTGTGGCCATGCCTAGGGGACCGATCCGTCCTTCAGGTCAGGCATCACCCTGGGGTCTCCTCCAAGTATCCCCACTCTCAGACATCCTTGGAGAGCTCACATTAAAGGCTGGTGGAAGGGTGTTCCCTATGCCCAGGACTGAGGTCGCCCTGTCCTTACTTGGTGTGAAGGACACTCCTGCTTCCTTCAGGAAGTAAGCCCTCCAAAGCGTGTCCTCGGGACAGGGGTAGGAATCTAACCTAAATCCTTCATGCTGCTAGTGTTTTCAGTGCTTGAGTCGGAGAAGACCTACTGTGTGCTAGATTGGGCCTAAAGACCCACGTAATGTCCCTATGTGAAAACGTGTGATAAGAATTGATATTCTTTTCCTCAGAGTCCCAGAGAGGCTTGGCTGCCCAGGGCTGGCAGGCAGGCAACGATCAGGAACTGTAGCCTATGCCCCACCCCCTCAGTGGGTTAACAAATGAAGGCTTCTAGTCAGGAAGCTCAGATACACTGAAACACAGAAGAGGCCCCTCACAGGACAGTGACCAGGCTCCTGGCTCACATGCCCAGCTGAGTGAAACATGGGGTTTCCTCAGCGTAGAAGGGCAGGTGACGGCTCCAGGGGCAGTCATAGTGTTTCCTCCCTTCATCCTGGGTGACAGGTCAGTGAAAGCCATGTCATTTACCTTGTCCCTTTCCATTTAAATGGCCAGAGAGAAATGGTGTCATTGCTGGCCACAGAGGTGACCGACAGAACAGTCTCTCCCACCCAGAGGAAGCCTCCAGCCACTTCAAAATCCACGGATCTAAGGTGGCCACAAAGCCAAGCATCTGCACCCCACTATTCCCTTTAAATCTCCACCCACGAGAGCAAACAGGCCCCATAAGAGCAGTGACATCCACTGGGCTTCTCTCTGACCTGAGCCCTTTCCACACGGGACCAGGCTGCCCCCAGGCTGCTGGGCTGGAACAAACATGTGTGAAGAGAGTCAGAGAATGCAAAGACAAGCACAGGACCCAAAGACTGTTTAGAACTGGAACTGAGCCCATCCTGGCCTAGAGAAAGACATGAACCATCTTCTCTGGAAAGCAGGACCTTTAAAAAAAAACCTTCCCCTGGGACAGGCCCCTTAGCCCTCTGGTCCCACCACCCTTATGTGCTCCAGCTCCTGGTCTAGCCCAGAGCTGTCTACACTGGACTCGGCCTGTCCTGCCTCAGAGCCTTTCCCTGCCCTCCCAGCTGCAGCTGCAGCCTCTTGAACAACTTTCTTTGCTCCATGCTACCTACCTCGTGGCACCAGGATTAGGCCTCGCTCTTCTCCCTCCTGCTGAGCTCAACTTTCAGATCTGCTCTTCCACTGCAGACACATCTCCTCACAGACAGTGTGTGACCCCCCAGTCCTCTCCAAGGGCTCTGCCTCTTTGCCTGTTGCTGACTCCCCCAGGGCAATGATTTCCCACCATTGCAAGGTAACCGAGGTCACTGGGTCTCTTGCCCCAGTTCCAGTTCTAGAGAGTAGGGTCAAGCTGGTCTAAGCTTCCCTCTGGGCCCCCAAGTCTTGGCCCGGACAGCTACCCAGCTGCCCAGCAACTCCAGCCCACACTCCTGGCCCAGGGCGCTTTGTAATTCTTCCTTCTTGGGCATCCTCCGGCAAAATATTTGAAGAATGTTCTAATTATCTATGATCGGCCAGGAAGGCGGGCCTGGGTCCACTCATCCAGGAAGTAACTCAGCAAATCCCCTGGAGGGTGGTGCTGTGCTCTCCCTCCGGTGGGCAGGTGTGTCCAGGGCTTTTCCAGGCACTGAGGGGCCCAGGGGCTCTTCCCAGGTTCTGGATCACATTCAGGGTGGGGGTGAGAGGTTGGTTGGGAGCCAGGACTAGAGGAACCTCGATGTTCTTGCCAGGTAAATGGGGATAGGAATGTCTCCCTAGTGCAGATTGGCCTGAGCCCCCAGATCAGAGTCCCCACCCACACACACACAGAGACATTAGCTACAATCTGAATTAGATTACACTGACCAAGGAGAGCTCACCTAGGCCAGAACTGAGCACAGCAGGTCCCTTTGGCAGGTCTGTGGAACAGAACTGGTCAGTGTGGAACACAGCAGGTGCCAAGGCCCCTGCCCTCAGGCTACCTGTCCTCCCTCTGGTCCTCCTTCAGTCTTCTTCCCTCTGCTGGCTGGTAACCCCAGCTCAGAGACATGGGCAGAGCATGCAGCTCCAAAGCCATGTTTTGTTTCTTGACTCTTATCCCCTCCCTCCTCCCTCCTTGCCTCCCTTTTCCCTTTTCCCTTCCCTCCTCCCTCCCTATTCCCTCCTTTGCCTCTTCTCTCTTTTAGGGTCTCATGTAGCCCAGGCTAACCTCAAAACCACTAGGTAGCCAAGGATGACCTTGAACTTCTGATCCTCCTGCTTATACCTCAGATTGTTGGCACTGTGGGGCGCACCACCCCAATAGTAAGTACCTGGACCCAGGTGAGGCCCTGGAGGGAGTATCAGAGGGTGGATCTAGCCTGGCCATCCAAGTAGCCCTTTAGCATGCTCTGACACAGGCTCTACACCCATAGCCACAGTGCTGAAAGAGCACACACCTAGTTCCATTTCCTGCCTGTTCTACCCATCCCTACAGCAGTTCCTGGGGTTGGATCTTGAAGCATAAACTTACAGAAGGGAAAACAATCAGAGAAACCCAGAAGGGTCTAGAGGCAGCCAGGGGCTGGAGACAGCTGAGGGTGGGCAACTCTAGGGCTCTGCTTGGGAATTCAGCCACCCCAAAACCCCTCCCCAGCCTGTTTGTGCCTCAGTTTCCCATTCGAATATCAAGGTGGTGAAAGTCAGGGCACCTGAGGCTAGACCCTGGAAAGGACCTCCATGGCCGTGGAAAACTAGGTTCCAGTTCTGCTAAGTCTCTGACTCTTTCTGACCAGTCTGGGCCTCAGTCTAGCTATCTGTCAGTAGCAGGGACAGTATGCCCATGGTTGGGTCTCTGGAGGGCAGTCCCTCCCCTCCAGCATAGGCCCCACTCCTCCTATCTTTCCAAGTCACTGCTCCCCTCAGCTGCTCCTGGTGTTCCCAGGCAAGAGAGTAGAGATTCTGCTAAAGGCTTTCCCACCCTTCTACATAGCTGGCATTCCAGCCAGGCATCCCAGGACCCCACCCTGGAGAGAAAGAAGGCAGTCTGGGAGAAGCAGGCGGTGAGCAGGAAGCCCGGGTAGATTGGGGTGGTTGAAGATGGGAAAGCCACGCCCACCGAGTGGCACATGGAGACATGGGCAAAGGGCTTAAGGGGGCTAATGGGTTCACTGAGTCCTCATGGGGGTCACTGTAATTTTCACTGACTGACCTCCAACTTTAGAAACTTCAGGACCTTTCCTGGCACGTAGGGTCCAACATAGCATGCCAAGTCCTGGCCTTAATGGATCAGGTCTTTGCCCTGGGAAGGGTACCTTGTCTCTCCAGCAGTCAGACAGGACTCCATACCCAGCTTAGTGCCCCCCCCCTCCAAGAAGCCTGTCTGACCCTGCTTTGTTCTCACTTTGAAGACACCCGTGTGTGCCAGGCCTGGCACAGGGGCTGAGGTAGCTTCTCTGGTCCTATTCTTTGCTTCCCACAGTACAAATGGAGACCACCACATCCAGAGATGCCATAGCCCCTGGGGCTATGAGGCTGGCTGAAGCCCAACTGGTACTGAGTCCCCCTAAACCCAGCTTATAAAATCTATGCTTGCTTATAAAATCTATGTGATATGGGGTGCCCTGAAGGCATGGCTGGCCAAGACACCAACCTGAGAGCTAGGGACAGAAGGACAGGTGGGTGTAAACGGTGGGAGGGAGTTGGCAGGCCCCACTGGCCTACCGCCAGTTTGGGAGTCTAAACACTGGATGGCTGAGCCAGCACTTCCTGGGACACTCTGAGTATGTTCTGAGCTGTGAGTTTGGGGACCAAGTCCCACACACGGGGGACAGCAAGTCACCATCTCTCTACAGACTTCAAGGCAAGGCTGAGTTCTTATCCAGAATCAAGTGGGAGACAGAGCCTAGAGGGGGTGGGGCCTGTCTGACCACACAGTACCCAGGGCAGTGTGAGCCTCAGCCAGGGACCTGACCCATCTTCTGATATCACAGCTGGGGCCTGTCTGAGTCAGAAGGCCCCCTGGGGACTGTTCCACGGTCCCTCACCTTAGGGCTCTTCTATGACCTCAATGGCTTCCCCAGTCAACTCCCTCAGACTGAATGCCCTGGGAAAGGGGCCACTCAATCCCAATGGCTAGCCTGGCTAGGAGCCCATTATTCCCATTTTCCAGAGGAGGCTCAAAGAAGGGCAGTGTTTTGTCCAAGGCTGAATAGCAGCTTGGCAACAGTAAAGCCAAGTGCTTTGTCTCTGCCTCCTTGATATCCTCCCGCTGCAGCTGTGCCTACCCTGTTCCTTCCTGTTACAGGAGTCCCCACATTGGAAGGCACAGGTGAAGACAGGGGTCTGGCCTTGTAGACCTGACTGCACACCCTGTCCCACTGCTCTGTGAAGGGTCCTGAAAGCATCGCTGACCTACAAGTGGTCAACCTATGTCACTTCTAGAGCAGAGCTATCTCTCACACACACACACACACACAAGGACTTCCCTCAGGTGAAGGACTTCCCTCAGGTGAAGTCACTGCCACATACTCTACTGCAAAGATGCCAGGAAGGAAACACAGAACGTCAGGCACCACAGCCTGAGGAAAGTTGTCCAGCTCTAGTACCTTACACTCTTTGAGAGGACAGGATAGAAGTTTAAACACTACACTATTCTTCCTGGACATTTTCAGGACTGTGTCCCTGGGGCCCCTCATGCTATGCATCTCTGTCCCAGAGCTGTGGCAGAGTAAAGAGCAGATAAAATTTCGATCCCCTGGCTAGCACTGTCTCTACACCACCTGCCTGCCCCACCAACCTCAGGCTCGCTCATTGCACAGTGCTTTGGCCACAGTACACCTCGGCCCATCCAAAGGTTCAAAAGGTCACCCTGAGAAGCTGGCATGCTTAATCTGGTGCTCCACCCTGTGGCAGGGCCACCAAAGGGAATGTCAACCTGCTTGGTCCACAAAGAAGGCCACTCCAGCACTTTGGCCTACAGGAACATTTACAGTGGCTTAAATTCATCTTTCCCGTGGGCCAACATGGTCTACAGGCACATAGCATGTCTCTGAAACACAGAGATAGCAGGGTGGCAAATCTGGCTCCTGGGGAGGGTCAGCACTTGGAAAGTCCCAGCACTCCCTGCTAGAGGTGAAGTTGGAACACCTCCCAGAAGGTGTTCAGACTCAGCCCAGCCCTCAGTCTCTGTTTCAACCTCAGGCTGGTAGAGACGACTTGTGGAGCTTCTCAGGTCACCCTTACTCCAGAAGCCTTTCCTGGGTCATCCTTACTACAGGTGGTCAGGGTCTCGGCTATGGGAGCAGCAGGGCTCTGTGTGAATGCAGAAGAAGGTGGGCAGGAAGACTGTGGTAAATTAAGGGGGTGTGAAGAGTCAATTGAATGCAGGAGGATTCGCTAGAAGGTCTCTAGAGCCACACACACCCCCATGGAAAACCAAGACCTCAAGTAGCCAAGGATACCCCAAGGCCATGCCCAGCCACACCCAACAGTATAACATGAAGCACATACTAAACCTACATACAGGTCACAGGGTGGCTTGCCAGACCTACCTACCTTTCTCCCTGTTAAAACTGGCCTCAGAGCTGGTGGAGGAGTGCCAAGTCAGGCAGGGACATCTCTACGTCCTCCGAGAGCATCACATCTCTGTCCCTGGGGCTAAAGCAAAAGCTAGCCCCCAAGCTATAGAGGAAGCCTTTGCTCAGGCCCCAGGATCTCCTGGTCCAAACTCAATTGCAACCTCCTGCCCTAGTTGGGTTCTCAGCCCTTATAAAATGTAATGAATGTGAGAGAGGCAACTGTGTTGGTTAGAGGCTGGGAGGTACCATAGACCTCAGAGCCCTACAGACCTGGGTTCAAATCCAGCCTCAGACATCTTGACCTGGGAAACACCTAGACCTGACCTCCCCATCCTCACAGTCCTATGCTGGAGGTGGCTTGGTTTAGCTTCTGTGCCAGCAGCCAGGGAGGAAAGAGACTCAATAGCAGACTCCAGACCCACAAGACAGGTCCTCTGGAAATGTGGACCCTGGAGTCTATGTTCCTAGTAAGGAGTCAACAAGACAGCTGCCAGGCTATTCTCATTCTAAAGACGCTGAATCAGACCTCAGTATGAAACCCGGGTTGGCTTTAAACCCATGATCCTCCTGCCTGGGCCTTGAGTGCTAGGGTAACAGGTGTGCAACACAAAACCCAACCAGGGCTTTTAAAGTGTTTTACACCCAATGGCCTGCTGCCAGGGGTAATCTGAAATCCCACCTGTTTTCTTCCTTCTAAGGACCTGACCACATATCACTACTTGGGTTTGGTTGGTGGGACTTTGGAGCACAAAGGGACGGATCAGGAAATGCTATGGGAGAAGGTTCTGGAAGGTGATGGAAGTCCTTGGTATCCTTGGACTCCTGGGGGGGGAGGTCTGGCTTTTCCTCCAGCCCATACTCCAGCTCTTGGAAGGCTTCACAACCTATAGCTGTAGTACTGGCTAGTTTGTTGTTGTTGTTGTTATTTGTTTGTATGATTATGGCAATTTGATGCAGGCTAGGGTCATCTAGGAAAAGGGAATCTTTATTGAGAAGATGTCTCCATAAGACTGGCCTGTGGGCAAGTTTGTGGGGGTATTGTCTTGATTAAGGAGTGATGAGGGTGGTTTCCATCTCATTGTGGGTGGTGCCATCCCTGGGCTGGTGGTCCTGGGTGCTATAAGAAATCAGGCTGAGCAAGCCATGAGGAGCAAGCAAGCCAGTAAGCACCACTCCTCCGTGGCCTCTGCTTCTGTTCCTGAGAACAGGTTCTTGCCTTGGTTTTCCTCAGTGGATTGGTCTGGGATATGTAACCCAGACAAACCCTTTCCTCTCCAAGTTGCTTTTGGTGATGGTGTCCATCATAGCCATATAAAAGCTAACTAAGATGGGTGCCATGGCCACTTGGGGAGGGGAGAGACAATGCCCTGTAGCATCATCTACTCCCAGTCTTAGCCATGGCTGTAGCACATCTGCACCGATACAGTAGCCTCAACCACACACCTAGAGGCTTCCACTGAGCCCAGAGCACTGGATTCCCTGGCCCAGCAAAGCCCTTCTTTAGAATCCCTGAGTCTCAAGCTTATATCTGCTTGGATGCCTCCAGGGCCAGGAAACTCAGTATCTCCCAGACAGCAACAAGGCTGGCCCAAGCTTAGGGATCCACACTCAAGGGCAAGGTGACTGTGGGTGGGTAGGGGGCCTGGGAGAGGGGCAGGCTGAGCTGGAAGATGAGGAAAGAGAGGGAGCCCAGAGTGCACCTGTACCCACCCCCACCCATCAGCCAGCCTGAGGGGAGGCCCCCAGCCCCACATCAAGGAGGGAGGACAAACGGCCGTTTTGTCCTTGGCCAGCGGGCGGCCTGTACTACACAATGACCCTTTCATCAGGCTGAGGGAGCCCTGGGCCGGGGTTTCATCTGACAAGGGAGGGCGCCAGCCTCTTGTCCCCTCGGGAGGGGAGCTGAGCCCTATCCCAGCCGGACTCAGGACTGTGCAAAATGGAGGCCTCCAGGGAACCTGCTGTAGCTGTTCTACCTGCATGGGAGATGCAGAGGTTAGTGGGCTGGGTATAGGCTGCACAGAGGGACTCTACTCTGGACACTTTCCCCTGACCCTCTGATGACAGGAAACCTCCATCCAAAATACTGGTTCCCATCCCAGCCATCTGCCATTGCCATGCCCGGAACACTAGCTCAAACCTCAGCAGGGCCTCCATGCCCACCAGGACACCTGCAGCAATGTAACCCTGGCCCACCTGCCCCTCCAGGCCAGCCTGAGGCTTGGAGGCTCAGCAGGAGATCTCCAGGCAGAGGAAAGAAGCATCGTTTCTAAATATCTCCCTTAGTAGCGATCACCCACGTGATCACCTGTAACAGCTGGCTGTGCCATCTCTCCCATCTGGGATGGATCACCCAGGCAGGGCCATGTAGGGGTTAGAGCCAGTAGGACAAGATAATGACCTGGGGTTTGGGTGACCTCATCTCTCAGGACCCCAGTACTGTGTCTGTCTGTCCATGGGGTCTCCTGGTGGATGTGTTTGAGTCATAGCCTCCTTTCAGTAGTCTTCCTCTCTAGTTTGGCCAAAACTCTTCCATCCTTTAAAATCCTGTTTAGATCCTGAAGGAAGAAGTCCTCTGAGGCACCTAAGGAGCACACTACTCTCTCCTGAGTGACTGCTTCCTCTGGACCTTCCTCTGGGTCCCTAAAGGCAAACTTCCCTGCTCCTGTTACCCCAAGAGCTACCTATCTCCTGAACTGTCCCTAACACCAGAATCTAAACTAAGCACAGGCCCTGAGTCTCTCTGAGTGCTCCTGTGAAGTTTGTATCCCCTCCACAGAGTCTTCCTGGGAAAAGGAATGAGCTAGAAACAGCCGTGCAGAAGAGGTGGTCCTCGGATGAGAACCCAGGTTTGGCATGCCTGGTAGTCTCCAGGACTCCAAGGAAACCAGGTTAGAACGGGCTCTACCCTCCAGCTTCCCCCACAATTCAGAGACCAAAGAGGCAAGCCCTCTGAACACATAGTGACTAGGAAAGGTCCATCCCAGAATGCACTTCACTCCTCTCTCAGCTGGTGAGTCTTACCATACCACAGTGGGTTTGGGGTAGTTTTCTGTGGTTACAGGGGCTCCAGCTGGAAGGTTTCCTGGGACTTAAGCTGTGCTCGGGTGTTCCAACTCTTAACCCTGGTGTGCCAGTTATTCTATGGGGTGTCACATGGTTTCAAACCCAGAGACACCTGGGCCTGACCTGAGTCTTCTTTCCCCCTATGACTTATGAGGAGACTGAGGTCCAGACAGACACCACCCTCCAGGTGACCTGTCCATGTTGAAGTCCTGTGACCCACACTGCCCCCTGGACTGTGATGCCCCAGGAGTAGCCTGATTCAGCACCCATCTCACCAAGGGTCATACCCACAGGGCTTTTAGGACTGTGGTCAGCACCACCGGCAAAGCCCCAGCAGGAACCAGGAAGAGGCCTGGCTGGGCCTGGGGAGGACAGTGGTGAGCACCCTCAGCACCCCCAAGCCAGGTGGTCGGTGAGTAACCATCCTGTCATTCATGACTCACTCGGCTCCCCAGAGCAGGCGGTTACCATGACAGGCTCTACCGGAAGACATGAGGGGGGGTCATCACAGTCAACTACCACATCTAGGACAGGGAGGCCAAGAACGGAAGGGACCTGCCCTTACAGTAGCCCAGACTGGTTCTGGCTCCAGACTTGGGCCAGGCCCTCATACCAGCTGACCCAGCACTAACACTTCTTGTGGCCTTACCCCCCCACACACCCCATTTGCCTTTCCTTGGTCCCTTACTGATTCCCTGCTGGACCTCCCCGACTCTGCAACACAGGGGTACAGGTGGCTGAGCTGCCTCTCACAGCTGGGTCACACGTGGAGTCTGATAGGGGCTCAGGGCCCTTCCAGGCCAGTACACCCGTCCAACACGATCAGCGGCAGGCAGGGGCCCGGGCATGTGTCTGGGATTCACTGTGTTCTGATGATAACCCAGCATGGGGAGCTGGGAGAACAGCCCAGTTGAAAGGGGCAGGATCAACTGTTGGCTAGTGTCTGTGATCCTAGCAATGGGATGCCTTCTGGAAAGTTCTCTGGAACAGAACACAGCCTCCACTCGGGGCCCCTCCCCACTGTGGCATCCTCTGGGACATTCCTGCAGTATTAGGAGGAGGAGGGCTGTCTCACATTGACCCCCACTACCTTCCACGGTTAGCAGAGTTCTGTGCTGGTCATCTAGTCAAACTCCGCGACCGCGACCGGGGTGTGCCTAAATCAAGCAGATTCGGGACTTGACATCCTTTCGTCATTATCTTAGGGGCCATTCCCTCCCAGGCATCTCAATGCAGCCAACTCTGTGATACCCAGCAAGGTGAGGGAAACCCAGCCTCCAGTCATTAGCCTTTCTCCCTCCCAGGAGCAGGGCTTATGGAGGGCTGGACCAGTCAGGGCTAATGATGAAAAAGTGACCCCTTGCTGCCCCCCCAGCTACTACAACCCATGTTGGCCCCAGAACTGGCCTGGAAACACTTGAAAAGCTTCTCCCTTGAAAGAGTATCAGCCCAGGGAACCGGCAGTATAGTCAGGGACCAACCTATGTGGGGTACAGAAGGTGGAGGTTACCCACTAAGCTGGAATGGGCCCTCCAGGAGAAAACTGGGGGCCTCAGAGGTACACTGGCTACTAGAGAGAGCCCTGCAGAGAGCCCTGCAGCTGCTGTGGGGCAAACCACTTTTGCCATCCTATCCTCTCAGATCCAACTTCTGGCCTCCACCCCTGGACACCTCCCCAAGAACACCAAACCTCAGCTCCTAGTCTCCCCAAATGATTTCTCAAAGTAACTGCTGGCTCTTCAGCAAGGCTTAAGATTGACATGCTAAGATCTGGGGAAGGAGAACTTCAGGAGCTCCAGAACGAGGCAGGAGCCTTGTTGGCTTGGAGGCCCTGTTGGCTGATCCATTTCAAGGAAGGACGACAGAAGCAGAATTCTCTTGGCCAGGTCTCCATGATCAGGCGGTGCCCACGGGCCCTGCGCCCTGCCCGGGGAGGCCTGCTACTCTCCACCCCAGGCGATGCCTCCGCAGCCAGGGCTGCCCGCCGGGCCTGGAGCGCTCCCTCTGCCTGGACCTTGTAATTATGTTCCACAGCCGGGGAAACCGCGGGCCTCGCAGCATCTGGCTGCGGTTGCGAACTTTTGTTTCAAGATGCGCGACTATTTATAGAAGGAAAACTGGTAGGATAGTAATTTCCTAGGAGCTGGAGGAGAAATTGGCCGCGTCTTTATTAAAAGGGGTGGGGGCGGGGCAATTTATCAGGACTGTGGCCGCGGGGAGGGGAGGGGGTGGTGCAGGGAGCGGGAAGGCGGCTGCCGCCTCTGGCCGCGTTAGGCGACCCCGGACGTGGCCCGCGTGTTAAGGAGGGGGCGGGGGAGGGGAGGAGAGGGAGAGGGAGCGCTGGCTCTGAGGTTTAATCAGTAGCATCCAGCTTCAATTCCCCCAAACGGCGGTTCCATAAATCAAACTTCTTTTTAAATCGGAGGCCAGAGCATATGCGTCCCATTAGGAATCGGGCGAAGCCACCGCTGTGCGGACGCGCCCCCTTCGACTCGTAGGGCCGACTCGGGCCCTGCCCCGAGCTTCCCGGTAGCCTGGTGGGAGATGCTCCGCGCACTCTCTAGACCTTGATTACCTGCGCGCACAATGTGCGCCCTCCTCGCCTCTTGAAGAGGCGTCTAGCAGAGGAGAGGTCAAGGCCTCCCGGTGCGGCAGGACAGCACTAGTGGCCAGAGAGACTTCAGGGAACAGCCTGGGCGCGCTGTCTGGTGGGGCGCAGCATGCACGTGTGTCTGCCAGTGTATGCGCTGGGAAGCCGATGTGTGCCTGTAGCTCTCCTTAGTGTGGCACGGCCATGCGCGCCGCGTGGGTTAACATGGCCTAGGGAGAGGGTCTCCCGCTAATCCAGGATCATGCTAGGACGCGACTGGCTAACTGTGGCTCCCGCACTCAGTGCACATAGCCTAATCTGCAAAGGCAGTCAGACAGCTCTTCCGCCACCTTTTCTCTGACCCCTAAGCTAAAATTTCTCGTTGTCACAGCTGTCCCCCAGGTGGTCTACCTCGGCGGCTTAAACCAGCAAAGTGACCCAAAGGCTCCCAGTTTCTTTGCGCGCAGGGCATCCAGCGCCCCACCCGGGACCATCTTGCCACCTTCCCCCTCCCTCCTCCAGCAGTGGTGGCCAGGGCTCCCCTCCCGCCCACCCCGCCCGCCACCCGCGGCACTCACAGGTAGCTGCCGCTGGACAGAAGGAGAAAGATCTGCGGGCAATAGACGGAGACCAGCGCGCTGCGCGGCGACAGGAGGAGCATGGTGGGCTGGCGCGCCTGGCTGGGCTGGGCAGGCCCCACCGCAGGGCTCCTGGGCCAACTGAGGCTGGGGTCTCCGCGGCCCTCCCTGATGTAGGGCAGCAGCGCTGGGCGCTAGGGGCCAGGGCTCGGGAGCCGGGGGACAGTGCTCGCCCGTGTCTCGCTGCCAGGACCGCGCATCGTGCTGTATCTGGGGCAGTAGCGGGCGCTGGGGCTGGAGTTCGGGGCGGGGGCCCTGCGGGAGTCAGTGAGCGCGCCTTAGCGGCTGTCTGGTCCTCTGTCCGTCTGTCGGTGCGAACCGGTTCTGTCGCTCACTCTGGCTCAAGTCTCCAAGTCTCCCGAAGCGCGCAGCTGCCATTGGACAGGCCGCCCCTACATCCGCCTCCTCCGCGGGCGGGTTTTTTTTTAAAGGGGAGGTTGACCAGAGTGTGTGGCGGGTGCCGCCCCCAGGGTTTGCCCAAGTTGCCTTGGCCGGGATACCCTCGCCACAACCTTTGGCGAGAAACACCGCTACGGAGAGCGCATCTCCGGGAGGCACCGCGCGGAGGCGTGTGCGCCTCTTAGGGGCTGTGCTAAGCAACGTGTGCTCATGTATGCATGCATGTGCTTGCATGTTTCTGCAGGAGCATGGGCCGTATGGGAGCCCGCAGGTGTGTGTGCACAGATGCCCTGTGTGTGTTGTCCCTCTGTCTGCATGTGGCCTGGTTAGGGATGGTTGGGTGTGAGTCCCTCTCACCGCACCTGGGCCAGCACTGTTCTGGGGCTATCGGCTTCATGCCTCTTTGGAGAGGCAGGCAGACAAAACCTTTCGTCACACAGGGCCATCACCTCTGGCTCTTTCATCTCTCATCTTTTACTCTTCTTTGAAGAGAGTAGGTTGGAGTCGGGGCAAGGAAAGATTCTTCTGAAGAGCCCTCACCTTTCCACTAATTTTTTTAATAGTCTAGAAACAGATGTGGGGTCCCATCTCCTATTTCTGCTGAGCCTGGCTATATCGGAATGTCTTTGTATAGATGTATATGTCAGCTGGGGCAAGTCTTGGAGCAGGGAGGACAGGAGAAAAGGGGGAGCTGTGTGTGGTACAGTCATGGCCCTAAAGGAGTCCGAAACCTCCCTTACCTCCAGACCTCCCTGTCCTTTGCCCCTTTGCTTCTCCCAACCACAAAAGCAGGAACAAGCCTAGCTCAGTGACCTTGGTGGCTCCCCACTCCACCTTGGCCTCCTCCTAGAGACCTTAGGTTAAGCGTTGTGACTTCCCAGTGCCATTGTGCTTGGAACTTGCTAAGAATCTGAGGCACTTCTGGTTTTGGACTGTGAGAGCTGAATTCTGGTTCTTGCTTGCACGAAAGGTGTGCATGTGGGATGAATGCTTTGCTGGGATTTCTGAAGGCCCCTTTGCACATACAGAAACATGGGGCAGAGGCAGGTTCAGGGGCCTCCATCATAAAACAGACCCCCACCAAGAAAACCACAACTATCTGGAGGAGTCTCCAGAATGGCTCCCACACCTTGGATCTCACAACCACTGGCGATAAGAAAAGCTTCACCGGTGGGTGGCACAATATTCCACGACTTAAGGTCAGGGCAAAAGTCATCTGAACTAATCCTTCAGCGGTCCCAAAGGGATATTACCATGACCTACTACTTTCAGATGAAATTGAGAGGGTGAGCGTCTGCTCCAGACCCCTGCCAGGAGTCCTGTCCGATGCCTACTCCAAAGAGATCCTGTCCACACCACCTACCCCTTTAGGACCCATGAGAAGGCTCAGCTGCTTACCTGATGGAGGACACCGCGCGCGCGCACACACACACACACACACACACAGAGAGAGAGAGAGAGAGAGAGGAGAGAGAGAGAGAGAGAGAGAGAGAGAGAGAGAGAATGGAGAGGTCTAAGCCTCCCATTTGCAGGTCCCAGGGCCAGTCTTTGGCTTCCCTGGCTGTCATTCCACTGGGTCTTTGGGAATTTTTTTTTTTAACTCAGAAGCGCGGGAGGGCTGAGGGCGGGGGGCGTGCAGTTTATGGAGGGAGAAGAGTTCTCCCTTGGGGCTCTTGGTCAGAGGAAAGCTTGCTCAGTCCTAGAAGGTAGTGGTCACAGGCATTCAGGAGCCCCAGCTGGGCTAGCAGAGACCCTCGGGGTCTCACTCACCCATTCTCTCTACTCAGCACTGACCACCAAGTTGTTCGGAGCACCAGAGCCAAAACCCTTCCCAGCCATGAAACAAGAGATACAGGCATGAAACCTAGGGACCGCTCCAGGGAGCCCCCCAACCTCGGGAACCCAGATCCTTTTGCTGACACCTTTTTCCATTTGATGATAAGAAGCCTTTGCTGAGGCCTCTTGTTGATGAACCGGTGCTAGGAAGAATGGTCAGCAATGGAAGCCAGAGCCAGTTGAGTCAAGCATTCAACTCAAAGGCCTTGGCGCCAGAGCCGGGTAGCTGGGATCTGCATGCAGCCTTCTCCCAAAGGGCTGTGGATCCCTTCACAGGCCCAGGAGAATCATTACAGGCTGCTGAGAGTCCGGGAAGCAGTGGCCTGCCCACCCCGCCCCCACCCCCTGCATTTTCAACGCTGGGCACCCCTCACCTTCATAAACAAACACCCAGGGACACAGCCTACCCCACAAACCTACAATAAACACAACCACTAGCAGCCGCAGACACTCCCGCCCAGGTCTACAAGAATAAGGAAGGGACTTCCAATCCTGCCTCTGAGGCTACCAGGTTTGGTCCCTGCCCCTCTCTGGGCCTCAATTTCTTCACCTGTAAGATGGCGGAGGTGCAGAGGCTGGGAAGGGTGCTGATCTTCAGCGACTGTTTCTAACTCTCGCCTGGAAAGCGGTCTCCAGGTACCGGAACCGCCCCTCCTACAGGTCTGGTCACTGGCCTTCCTAGGGCCAAGATGAGGCTGGCCCAGAGCGACGGGCGGCACTAGTAGGAGTGCCGGGCGAGGTGGGCACAGATGCCCACAGGTGCTCGGGGTGGAGGTGGGGGTCTGGGCCGGGACAGGCGGCCAAGAGTGATGAACGCCCGCGAGGTGCACTGCGCTCCGTTCGGTCACACTGCCCCTCCACCCCCAATCCGGGGAGGCCGAGACAGATTCTGTCTAAAGGAGATCGCGGCTCAACAGGTAAGGACTCGGCTGGGTTCAGGAATGTGGGAAATACGACTCGGAGCAGCTACGGCGGCGAGCAGCGAGCGCGGCCCGCCTGGAGCCGCCCGCCCGGCCGCGCCAGGGGGAGCTCGGCGAGAGGGGGCCGGGCGTAGGGCCCCGGGCGGGCGGGGGCGCGGGCCCGGACGGAGTCCGAGGCTGCTGCGCCAGCCCCACGGCCCATCCTGAGCCAGCCGGACGAGTTGTCAAGGTAATTTCAACATGTCCGGGTGATGGATAGAGACGAAGGGCCGCGGCGGGTGCAAGGCCTGCGCGCTCGCGGCTAGTGCGCGCCCGATCTCCCCCGCCGGGGATGCCCCCCGCCCCCGGCCCGGCGCGCCCTCCCGGCGGCTAGCGCTCGGCCCGGGCTCGGCGCCCAGCACAGCCCGGGGGAGGGAAGGCGCGTCCCACCCCCGGGGCCTGGAGCCCAAACAGGTGAAAGTACGCGCCCGGCACGCTCGCCGCTACCCGCGAGCCCCGCTGCGACCATCCGCGGGCCGCGCTGTCCCTGCTGCGTCCTGGCTCCGCGCCCCTCCGAAGGATCTCCAGCTCCGGGGGCTCGGATGAGTCTCCGCGAGGCTGGGGCGAGGGCCGGAGATACCAGCCTGCCCGGCCACTTCAAGAAACGCCCTCCCCCACCAACTCCGGTCCCCAGGTCCGCGGGAGGAGGCTCTGGAGGCTGCCGGCTCCCTTCTGCCGCCCCCGCCCACAGGAATACTCACCCGAGCTTCACGTAGAGGACGCCAAAGCAGAGAAAACACGTAAAAGATCCACTTTCGAAAGTTTCTGTGCATGATCCAGGGAGGGGGGCTGCGCCATAGACAGCTGCGGCCGGAGGGGACGCGCGGATGGGCAGGGGCCGGGCAGGGGCCAGGGGGCTGCGGTAGGACCACGCTCAGCCGGCGCTTCGGCTCGGGAGGCGGGCGACGCGCGGACACCCGGCACGCGTTGCCACCATGGTGAGCCCAGGGCGCCGCAGCCGCCGCGTGCGCCCGGGGGAGTGACCCGGGCGGGGAACCGCGACCTCAGAGCCCAGCGGAATGACCGTGGGGCTCTGCGAGCGCAGGTCGGGGCCAAGCGCAGCGGGCGGGCGCTGCCTCCACTGGGCTCAGCCGCCTGGGGCCGTGCGCGCCTCGCGGTGCGCCCGGGCGGCCAATGTGTCCGCACTTGTCCGCCTCCCCAGGTGACTCGCGGCCCCGGCAAGAGAGCCGCGAGCAGGCGAGCGCGCCCCAGGTAGGAGGATCCGCCTCCCGCCCGCCCTCTTCGCTCGCAGCGCGCTCTCTCGCGCGCGCTCCCTGGCTCTCCCCTCCCTTTTCTCCTCCCTCCCCCGTGACACACGAACGCATCTAACCCCGCGCCCCCCCCTCCCCAGTCCAGCTCTCTTCCGATCGCCCTCCCAGGACTGCGTGGGAAGAGGGGAGGGAGGGAAGAGGGTGCGGCTCCAAAGAGACACCTGCGCTTCTCAGAGACAGTGAGGGTGGGGGTAGGGGCGGGGGCTAAGAAACTACTCGCTCAGGGCCTAGTGGTCACTTGGTTTCCAGTTGAGAGAGAGAGAGAGAGAGAGAGAGAGAGAGAGAGAGAGAGAGAGAGAGAGAGAGAGAGAGAGAGAGAGAGAGAACCCACCACCATCTCCTTTCTATGTGCAGGCATCTTTCCCCTAGACATTACCTAGATGGGTGCTTCCAGAGCCACAACCCCGGATCAGGCATTGTTACCTGTCCAACAAACTCCGGTGAAAAAAATCGTTCCAGCGCCCGGCACTGCAGAGCGCAAGCAGAGCGTGGGACTTAAGGCTGGTAGACACACCAGCTTGTCCACCATTAAGAGTGGCACCATGACAGAGACTCAGAAAGGCATCCTTGGAGAATCCCAGTCTGAGGATTCTGTCACACTCTGCATGCGGGCGTCAGATCTGATTCTTGGTGAACAGCTCAATTGGGAAGTTAGACTAGCCTAGGTACCTGGCACATCCTGTGTGTGTCTGACTTGATTCTATCCTGGACAAATGGGTGACAGGGACACTGCCTGCCACAGCTAGGTCTGTCCTAGCTCAGCGGACCAGCTAGTAACCAGACACATGGTGGGGGACCCAAGCCAGGTTTTCAAAAGTCTTCAGCCCTGGACAGCAGCATCAAATGGAGCCATTTTGACAAGAGAATGAACTCGGAGAGTGGCCAATACCCAATTGCCTGGTGTGGAAATGGGGAGGGTATGAAGGGTCGCTGTCCTTAGCCCGGAACCTCGAGCTCAAAAGCTACCGTCCCTGCCCCTAATCCCCTCTTAATCTCTCCAAATCCTCTGAACTTTTGCCACGACCCGACCCGGGAGAGAGAGCCGCTCCTGGACCCTAGGTTCAGAAGCCGGCAGGTGCAGCTATGCAGAACGTTTGGGTTGCAGAACTTTTTAGAAAGGAGAATTTGAACATCACAAGAAGGGAAACTAAGGCACAGATGTCAAACTGTAGTAGCAGTCCTACACCAGTGTCCCTGAAACCAAGAACTCCGGACGTCGCACAACTTGGTAGACAAGGGAGCTTGGGCCAGGTGACTAGAAGCGAGCATAACAGCCTGAGAGCTTGGCAGGTGGATGCTGCCACCCCGTGGCGACAGGGAGCGATGCTTGCAGCCAGAGCTGGACTTTGAGATGTTTAGGGATTCCTCACCTTGTCCTGGAGTCTGGGAGCCATTCCACCGTCCCCGCCAACAGCCCCTGTCTTGGGGTCTGTTAGTGAGACAAAAAGATTTATGTGGCTGCAGCAGGGCTGGAATAGCAACAGCATCCACGTACCACCCCCGCCCCCTCCCCCAAAAAACCAACTGGGATCTTAAGATTCCCACCCCATCTCCAGCCCTGTCAGATGGGTGGCCCTTGGGATTCTCCAGGAGGGTTATTTCTGAGAAAAGTGGGCACTTCTACTTGTAGATGGGACTCGACCTGCTTCTATGCCTTAGTTTCCCTAAAACAGAATGCAGGGTTGTCGAACGTACGGCCTAGGGTCTGTAGCACAGCGACGTGCTTCCCCCTACCGGCAGCAGGTGGGAAGCGGCACCGCCTAGGCATCCTAGGAGATCCATAGCCACAGAAGGGTTCCTACCCACCATTTGACCTTGCAGCTTGAAGAAGATATGGTTAAAGCTTGGGTCCAAGGTCCCCACATCTATCTGTGGGATAAGGTATGGACTTGCTTAATTGGGGGAGCTTCTCTCTTCAGGGTTGGGTTGGTATCGGTATGAAGAAGACAGAAGTCTTCAGAGCCAGGACAGCTTGAGGGCCTGGTTATCTGTGGGTTCAGCGAGGCTCAGCTATCCTTGCCCCTGTGCTTCCTCGTCTTCGTCTTCGACGTCTTCGTCGTCGTCATCGTCATCATCCCAAGTATACTCCGTGGTGTTTTTCCTGTAATATCCACCCCAAAATGAGTGAATAGTAATGGGTGAATGCATATGTATGCAATGGGTATGTGGGTAAATGATACATGAGTATGTCGGCAATGAATGCATAGATGAATGGCTTGATGGGGTAGGTGGGTAGGGGTGATGGATGCAGACATTCATAGAGTGCATCTGTAGATGGAAGGTGTCTTATATGGGGTTTCTATTGGGATAAACACCATAACCAAAAACAATTTGGTGAGGTTTTATTTAGTCAACCATCAAAGGAAATTAGAGCAGGAATTCAAGGCAGGAACCTGGAAGAGACGTCCCAAAAGAATGCTGCTTACTGGCTTGCTCCTCGTGGTTTGCTTTGGGGACTTTCCTATAACACCCAGGACCACTGTCCCAGGAGCATACACATACTGCACACAGTGAGCTGAGTTCTCCTACATCTGTCATTGACCAAGAAAAGGCCCCATTATCTTGCCCACAGGCCAACATGGTGGGGGCATTTTCTCAATTAAGGTACTCTCTTCCAAAATGACTCTTAACTTGTGTCAAGTTAACAAAAAAATAGCCCAGAATGGTGGATTCCTTCTCAGCTTGACACACATATCGCTGTTTGGTTAGAACTTTTCCTTTATCATTTATCCCTAAGATAGGACGGCAACATTAATACCACAATATAGAACACTCCAACTTTGTTTTTTATTTATTTATTTTTGAGACAGGGTCTCTATGTATCCCTGGCTGGCCTTGAACTCACCTTTGTGAGTTCTACCTGCCGCTGCATCCTGAGGACAGGACCGGGATTAAAGGAATGCACCACCATGCCTGGCAAACATTCCAATTTTTGAAAAGTCCTACAGTCCTTAAAAGTTCAAGCACAAGTTGACTCTCTTTAAAATATCCAAGGTCTCTTTAAAAGTTCAAAGTTTCCCTAAAATATCCAAAGTATCTCTAAAATTCCAAAGTTTCTCTAAAATACCAAGGTCTCATAGCTGTGGGGCTCCTGTAAAATCAAAACTCAAGCTAAATGCTTTCTTACTCCAAGAGGAGGAATCAGGGCACGGTCACAATCAAAGCCAAGCCAAGCCAAAGCCCAGCAGTGTGAAGAGTTCAGTGCTTGACATCTGGGACTTCTCTAGAGGCCAGCTGACCCGTGACACGTCTATGGCTCTGCCATCCACAGCACAGTTTGTCTCCTAAACTCAGACCAGCTCCACCCCATAGCTGTTGCTGTCCTTGGTGGTCTTCCCATTGTCCTGGCATCTAGTGCATGCTAGGGTCTCCTCTGCAACTGGGTTGTACCTTTACCAATAGCATCTTCTGGATTCTCTTTAGGAACTCTGAGCCTACCACATGATGCCAAAGCCTCAGCTTCTCTCCACAACCCCTTCAATCCTGGGGCTTTACTTCAACTGAGGCATTCATGGATGAGCAGGTAAGTGGGTAGGTGTATGCACCAGTGGATATGTGCATGAGTGGATGTGTGCATGAGTGGATGTATGCATCAGTGGGTGTGCATGAGTGGATGTGTGCATGAGTGGATGTGTGCATGAGTGGATGTGTGCATCAATGGGTGTGTGCATCAGTGGATGTGTGCACCAGTGGGTGTGTGCATCAATGGATGTGTGCATGGATGTGTGCACCAGTGGATGTGTGCATCAGTGGATATGTGCATGAGTGGATGTGTGCATCAGTGGATGAATTTATGATCTCTCATGATGCTAAGTCTCTTCATGCATTCAAAACCAGTACCACTTGAGAGACTCTTACATATTATCAAGTTCAGCTGCCAGCACAAAGTACAGCTTTAGTCCCCTCTGGACCACAGCTTCTGTGTACTGACCCTAAGGAAACATTTCTGTTCCTTAGATTCATCCTTAGTGATGCTAGACGCTTTTTTTTTTTTTTTTTTTTTTTTGGTTTTTCAAGACAGGGTTTCTCTGTGTAGCCCTGGCTGTCCTGGAACTCACTCTGTAGACCAGGCTGGCCTTGAACTCAGAAGTCCACCTGCCTCTGCCTCCCAAGTGCTGGGATTAAGGCATGTGCCACCACTGCCTGGCTGATGCTAGACTCTTAATCACGACTGATTCTTCAGCTCCAACTGACCAGCATTAATTGTCCCAGCAAAGCAAAAGTTTCACTTTAGTGGTTCTTAATTCAAAATATCACAAAAATGGCCTTGGTAGAGTCTTTGTTTCCCTCTGAAGCTTCACTACCCAGAATTCCATTGTCTGCTCTACTCTCAGTGTTATGCTCCAGGCTTCCATTGTCTGCTCCACTCTCAGTGTTATGCTCCAAGTTCCCACAATAGCCAACTAAACTCTGAGCACTCATTGGCCAACTAAGCTCTGAGCACTCAATGGCTTCTCCAGCTTAAAGTTCCAAACACCTCCACAATCGTTTCCAAAACAACATGTTCAGCAACACCCCCCTCCTGGTACCAATATCTGCCTCAGTTGGGGTTTCTATTGCTGTGATAAAACACCATAACCAAAAGCAACTTTGGGAGCAAAGTTGCTTATAGTTACACATCACAGTTCATCATCAAAAGAAGTTGAGGCAGGAATTCAAAGCAGGAACCTGGATTCAGGAAATGAAGTAGAAGAAGCATCAGAAGCCATGGAAGAATGGTGCTTACTGGCATGCTACCCATGACTTGTTCATCCTATCTTCTTATAGTAACCAGGACCACCAGGGGTGGCATAGCCCACAGTGAGCTGGGTTCTTTGATGTTGGTCAATTAAGAAAATGCTTCCAGAGGCCAATCTAGTGAGGGCATTTTCTTAATTGAAGCTCTTTCTAACTTGTGTCAAGTTGACATAAAACTAGTTAGCACAGATGGGCAGCAGATGGATGGCGAGTAGGTAGGTAGATGGATGCATGTTTGGATGCATGCATAGGTGAATGAAATCATACATGGATGGGTAGGTAGGTGAGACACGGGTGTGGACATGCAAGGATGAATGAATGGGTAGGTATGTGGGTGGATGGGTACATGAATGGATGGGTTGAGGAATAGATGGATGGGTGGGTGAATGGATGGATGCATGGATTTATTGACGGATAATGGGTATGTGAATGGATAAACACATGGATGGATGGGTGGAAGGATGGATGGATGGATGAATAGGTGGTTAAATGGATGTAAGGGTGGATTCATAGATAAATTTGTCTTGGGAAGATGTACCCACCATCCTCATGTAGACCAGCGTGGGGTTTGGAGATGGAATCAACTCTAGGTGCTTTGCCTGGGGCATTCCCAGGTAGTTTGTTTGTTTGTTTGTTTGTTGTTTGTTTTTGTCTGGTTGGTTGGATTTTTGTTTTTGAGACAGGGCATCTGTACATAACCCTGGCTGTCCTGAAACTCACTATGTAGGCCAGGATGGCCTCTGCCTCTTGAGTACTGGGGTTAAAGGCGTGTACCACCATGAATGGCAGAAAATCTTTAAGCACTGAGAGTTCCCCATCTCAGGAACTCATCAGTCCTGGCCAATCACCCCAGATCTAAAATGAAAGGAAATAAATCAGAATCTCCCTCAAGCAAGTGATTTCACTGAGACACTGGCAAGAAGTGCTTGGGAGTGCTCCCAGAGGGCTGGGCTATGGGGGTGGAAGGCTATGAAAGCGAATACCAACTCACATTTAGTTGACAGGCATTGTGTGCTGGGCTCCATGACTGCACAGCCCCTCTGGGTCCTCGCAGGATTCCACAAAACAAGTGTTCCCTTATCCCTATCCCCCGGAATGGTTTCTGAATGCCTAGAGCAGCAGTTTTCAACCTTCCTAATGCTGCAACAATTTAACACAGTTCCTCATGTTGTGGTGACCCCCAACCATAAAATTGTTCTTATTGCTACATCATACACTGTAACTGTAATTTTGCTACTGTTACATATTATAATGTCATTATGTGTGTTTTTCACGTCTTACAGTGATCCCTGTGAAAATGTCATTCAACCCCCAAAGGAGTCCAGACTCACAGATTGACCTAGATAGTCCAGTCTAGGTCAGGTACAGACCTGAGATACAGAGGAGCAGGTGGGTACATAAAGTAAATGAATAAAGTAAAAACCCACCTCCATCTCTCCTGTTATCTTGTCCCTTGTGCCACATTTCTTCCCCAGGACCTTTGAACATGCTGTCCACTCCAGCAATGTTCTTCCTTTGGTTGTACCTGGCCTTAGCTAAGTATTCCATATCAGAGAACCCCCAACACACACACACGCACACACACATCTTTTTTCTCCCAAATATACCCATTGGCATTCTTTATTGTGACACTAACTACTTACTCCTCCTGAAGAAAGATGCCATGTCTTATCTGTCTGGCTTCCGTTAGCATATAAGCTTTACAGTAATCATTGCAAGGCCTACCCGGAGGCATTGAGTAAGTGTTCTATTAAGTAATTATTTGAGTGAATTAAGGGTGTGAATGACTTGTGCAGGAAGCAGCAGGCATGTGTGACCTGCAGTGTTCCCAGTTGGAAAGAGAGAGAGGGACCTGACTCAACTCCCCTGACCCTAGAGGTTAAGCACCCCCATCTCTAGCATTGGTCACAGCTGGTTGTTTCTTCTCCCCTCCTTCCCTGCTTCTGTGTGGCATCCCATGAGTGACAGGCAAGTGATGTAGTCACTGACGTTTCCTGAGACGCAGCAGCTCCAACCCCGAGTGCCCTGAGCCTGCACTGATCCTGGATGAGGACCTCTAAGCTCAGGCAGACAAAGGAACAGAAGCAAAGACTGATGGACAGGGCCAAACTCACATCGCTGGGGCAGTATGCCGACTTGTTTGATGCCAAGAATACAACACAAGCCGAGTCATTTTGGAAGAGGGAAGCTCAACTGAGAAATTTTTCCCTGCCTGATTGGCCTGCGGGC
Organism: Mastomys natalensis; assembly: GCA_021653895.1. Lineage (NCBI taxonomy): Eukaryota > Metazoa > Chordata > Mammalia > Rodentia > Muridae > Mastomys > Mastomys natalensis. The sequence continues at coordinate 2,235,454 of JAJTUV010000102.1, forward strand.
AAGCCTGAGATGCATTTTCTTGATTCACAACGGATGTGGAGAGGTCCAGCTCACTGTGGGCAGTGCCACCTCTGGGCAGGTGGTCCTAGATGGTATAAGAAACAGGCTGTGGAAGCCACGGGAAGCAAATAGTGTTCCTCTGCGATCTCTGCTTAAGCTTCTGTCTTGAGTTCCTGCCCTGTCGTCCTCAGTGATGGACACGATCGGGATGTGTGAGCCAAGTAAATCCTTTCCTCCCTAAGTTGCTTTTGGTCATGGAGACCATAACCTAAGACAGGGTAGTAGGATGCTCACCCAAGCCTGTCAAACAGAGCTAGGCTCTTATCTATGCAACACTCAACCTCTTCATGGGGCAGAAGCAGAGGGGATGTCCCTGCAGCCACTGCTTAGAAACCCCAGTCCAGGGAGGGACGGGGCACTAAACATGGCCACAGGTCAGTAGTAATGTGTCAGGGGAAACTAGGTGATTCCCAGAGGGACTGGGGCAGGTGGGAACAAGAGGAAGAAAAGGGGAGACGTGGTAGGTTCTTTAAGATGCCCTGCTCTTGTTATAACAGTGCCCAAGACTGTGGCAATCTATGAGACAGGTGCACTTAAAGTCACAATTTTTTGACTCCATCAGAGCTTAACTCACGGGCTGGGTCCAATTTCCTGAGCTCTCTAAAAGCTGAGTTTGCAGCAGCTGTAGCTGGAGAGGCTGTGGAAATGAAGGACAGGAGAGCTTGGCCTCTGTAGTAGCAGCAGCCCTGAGGAGGACCAGCCTTCTGGGGAGAAGGCTCCTGGCCACTAGGGATTGAAAGCTGTTATAGAAAATGGAAGCCTCAGCCCTTCCACAGCAATGGACAGAGTTCTGTGCCTGTAACCAGGACTGGCCCAGAGGTTAGACCTGTAGACCTCCAGGTGGCCCTCGCCCACCCCATATAAGCCCCAAGCCATGCCAGGCTGAACTCCTGATGGGGCGGTGGTTAGAAGCCACACACTTCATGGTAAACATAAAACCAATGTTGCAGGGTTTGGATACACAGAGAAGGAAACAGAAATTCAAACCCCTGACATGGACAGAGTAAGAGATGACTCAGGGAAAATGCAGGGCGCCGCACGCGGCCTGCATGCCGGAATGGGGAGCAGGGGCTTTGTGTTCTGCCACGGGGGAGTTACTGAAGATTTCTGGGGAGAGAGTAGAGGATCAGAGGTAGTCCCTGGATGAGGTGCCCCTTGCCTGTCTGACTAGCCAGGTCTGAGATCACCCAGAGGCATATTCCTTAGTAGTGGGGGAGGGGCCCTAAATGCATGCTGGGAGGTTCTGGAGACAAAATCTGATCAGGAAGGAAGGAACCCGGACCATCAATGACTGGTGGTTCTAAGTCATCTTCTAGCTCCTGGCAGCTTACACAGCTGTCCTGTCCCCTGTGAGTGTGTCTGTGTTCCCTGCTCCAGCCCCTATCAGGCAAAGGGCAAGGCCTCGAGGGAGAAAAAGGGATTGAGGCTCTTCCGAGAGAAGATGTGGGGGAAACCGTCGCTGGGATGGGCAGGCCAAGGTACTGGTTCTTTAGGGATGATGAGTCTCCCATTGGCAAGACAGGCCAAGAGCAAGAGAGGGAGTCTGCTCCTGTGTGGATAATCTCCAGGAGCCTGCACTGTGTGGATGTGGCCACTAGGGGGTGTGTGTACAGACCTGCTGCCCCTTTAAAACAGATGATCTGTGTTCCCAACAGAAGCCCCTTCTCAGGCCCAGAGGGCAGGACACAGTCTAGCTGGACCCTGATCCTGACCGTGGTCCAGCTTGACCTGCCATGAATGTAGAGGCAGTGACTTAGGACGGATGCCTCTCTTCTAGTTTAATGCAGACCAGGGCACTGGGTTGTTCTCTCTGAGTGTGAGATTGCAGGGCCCACCAAGCATAGGGGAGTTTGTCTGCCATGGCTCTTTGCTCCTAATAGTCAACAATGCCCAACTCATACCCCCAATCCTTGATTTCCTCTTCTTTGGCAGAAAGATGACTAGGTCCTACCCTTCCATCCCTCTCCTTGCTGGGGAGGGGTGCCATGGAGACACTGTGGGTAGGGGGCTTCCAAGGAACAAAGGCCCCTTCTAGCTTATCCCAGAAGAACACTTTTAATCTCCTGCTGGGCTCCTGTGCTGCTTGGGAGTTTGACACAAGCCAGAGTCACTTGGGAGGAGGGAACCTCAATTGAGAAAATGCCTCCATTACACTGAACTCTAGGTATGTCTGTGGAGCATTTTCTTGATTAATGATTGATTTGGAAGGATCCAGACCTCTGTGGGCTGTGCTCCTCGACCCCTGGCATGTGGCCCTGGGTTGTATTTTAAAAACCAACTTGAATAAACCAGTAAGGAGTACTCCTCATGGCCTATGTTTCGGTTCCTGCCTCTAAGTCCCTGCCCTGCTTGAGTTCCTGCCCTGGCTTCCCCTAGTGATGGACTGGGACTTCTCTCCAGTTTGCTTTTGGTCATGGTCTTTATCATGGTAACAGAAAGCAGACTAAGATGACTCCTCAGAGAAGAGACGTGGATCTGCAAGGCTAGACCTGAGCATTCTGGAAAAGCATCTCCTACACTGGTGTCCATCACCTAGAACGGAGACATTTCTTCCCAATAGATGTTAGGAAGTCTAGAAATCATCAAATGACTGAGCAATCAAGACTTGAGTGCCTGGTGCTTGGAGAAAAGGATCAGTTCAGGCCTAAGGGCACCCACACAACACACAGCTGCTTATTAAAGCTGGATTGCTTACAGCACCCAGAACGGTTTTTGTGGATGGTTCTTTGTAGATATTTGTCTTGTGTCCTGTGTGATTTAGCAAGGTCCCTGGACCCCCTCTTACCACACACTCACAGCCCCTCCTGTGAGGCATGACAACCAAAAGTATCTGTATATATTGCCAAATGTCTTCCTGGGGGACAGAATTGGACCATTAAAAGGCAGTGTTCTAAGCTATAAAGTATAGTGTTTTTAGGGTGGGGCACCCATGTCAACTGTGTGTGCCCAGTACACAGACTGGTAATGAGGCTTTGCTAAGGCTTAGTCAGAGCCAAGCTTTCAGTTTCAGGAAGCACAGACATCCAAGAAAGCAAGTGACCCTAATCTTGTACCTCTGACATCACACTGGTGCCAACTCGGTTTGGGCTACACCTAACTGCAAAGGAGTCTGGGAGCCTAGGTTCAGTTGCTGGCTAGAACCAGCTAACTAAGTGACCCAGGGAGGCTGACATCCTTCTGGGCTCTTTCTCTTGTTTCTACTGGTTTCTTTTATCTCCTGGCCCAGAGTCGCTAGTCCCAGCTCCTGCGTGTAGTGTAGGAACTTTGTAGTCCTGTCAGTCACTTGACAGTCATGGTTTCCTCTGGTTCAGGCAAACCGTACACCATTCCCCAAGATGACCCACTCTGGCTCTCTCAAAGTTCCCTCGTTCTCCAGTGTTCTTCACTAAGCCACCTGTGAGTAGCTCCCAACTCACCACAGAAGAGTTTAAACAGTAAGCATGCTGTTTTCTTTTTCATAACAGAAATTCAGTTATAGATTAAACACCAGATCTGGTATAAGGGCCATACATATCACCAAGGACTCGGTTGCCATCCTGAACATGAAGCTAATCACCTCAGTGTGATTTAAAATGGCCATAGGAGAGTTCTGCCATCACATTCTGCCTTCCAGGATGTTGGATGAAGGGCCAAAGAAGGTGTGTGGTTAGTCTTGGTTATCAATCTAACTGGATATGGAATTAAGACTGCCTGGATATAGAATTAACTAAGAGACATGCCACAGGGTAAGTCTGGAAGAGTATTTCCAGGGAGCATTAATTGAAGGGAGAAGACCCTCCCCAAAAATGGGCAACACTTTTTGACAGTGGTCTAGATACAAAGAGGCTTGAGAGAAAAGTAGTGCTGCCTGCTCACCTCTGGTTCCTGCAGGTGAGGGCATCTATCTTGCTGTTGCTGCTGCTGCCACCGCTGCCATCATTGTTTGCTATTGTAAGAACCCAGCTTCTTTGGCCTTCCAATGTGAACTGAAGACGAGCAGCCCTCCAGAAAGTTCTCCAGGCTTGTGACGCCAGATTGGGCCTGCTGAGGCATCCAGCCTCATGGGTTCCCAGCCTCTCTGGTTGCAGATGGCCAAGGATGGCCTACCCAGGCCCTGCTATGCAAGGCACTCTAATACATTCCTTTAGTAAAGTGCTATCCCTTCTATTCTTCTAGAAAATTCTATCCCTTCTGTTCTTCTAGAAAGCCCCTGAGAGGGCAGAGGAAAGTCTCTCTTCTCTCCTAACTGTCCTTGATTCTTTTTCCACATTATCCATGTTGGCCACATCAAGCTGCACGCCTGTTTAGAATAGGTCACCTTTTAGCTGAGCATGACAAACCCAGTAGAAACCGGAGCTGTTACCAAGGAGGGTGAGAGATGGGTATCAGGGTGGGGCATACATGGTCAGTCCTTGCCGTGTCCACTTCTCTGTAGCCCACAACTTTCCTTGAAGTTATGGTCCTGGATTCCAGGAAGCCTGTGGTGACACTTGTCAGACTTCCTTGCTGGGGACCCAGAGTCCCTGCTGGAGCAGTAAGGAAGTAGAAGGGTACCTCCTCCTCTGTCGCCTCGGAGTGCTGGGTCAGTGCTGTCAACGTGGACCTTGTGGATGTGGGAGTGCAGCTCATGGCCCAATGATAACGGTTTTCTGCTTCTGTGTCTCCATTGACTCTCGTGTGTGTTTTATTGTCTCTCTGGTCAAGGGGGCCCCATGTCCCAGCATTTCTAGTCTGTCCACCCTGGCTGACCCAGGGAGGAAGGAGGCTCATTTCAGAGCCAGAGCCTGTCACTGTTCCTGGAAGGTGAATTGACCATTTTGTAGTCTGTAGCCGTGATCCCGTTTTTCAGATAGATCTGGTGAGCTGGTGAGTTAGATGGGCTGGTGAGCTGGCTCAGTGGGTAAAGGGGCTTGTAGCACAAGCCTGACAACCTGAGTTCTATTCCCTAGAACCCACATAAAAGTAGATGGGAAGAACGAACACATGCAGGCCCTGACACACACACACACACACAAATAATAATAACTTTGAAAAATATAAATAAAATTATAGATTCCTTTTATTTCTCTTGACAGGAGATCTCATGTAGTCCGAGCCAATGACTTTGTACCTCTTTTTTTTTTTTTAAGATTTATTTATTTATTTTATGTATATGAATATGAATACACTGTTGCTGTCCTCAGACACATCAGCAAAGAGGATCAGATCCCATTCCAGACGGTTGTGAGCCATCGTGTGGTTGCTGGGAATTGAACTCAGGACCTCTGGAAGAGCAGTCAGTGCTCTTAACCACTGAGCCATCTCTCCAGCTGCGACCTTGAACTTGTTTTTTCTTTCTTTTTTTTGGGGGGAGGGGTGTGCAGCGAACGTTGATTGATGGTATTCAAGAGAGTAGGGAGGGCTCCCGAGGCCCTCCTGTTGTTACGGGGGTCTGGGATGGAAACTGTGAGGGAAATGCTCAGTGTTGGGGACAGGGACTCCTCAGCAACCGAGGGCCTCTCTCCTGCTCTTAGTGTCCTTGCTGGGGTGGGTGGTCCAGGGTTTCTTACTCCTTGGAGGCCATGTAGGCCATGAGGTCCACGACCCTGTTGCTGTAGCCGAATTCATTGTCATACCAGGAAATGAGCTTCACGAAGTTGTCATTGAGAGCAATGCCAGCCCCAGCATCAAAGGTGGAAGAGAATTGCTGTTGAAGTCGCAGGAGACAACCTGGTCCTCAGTGTAGCCCAGGATGCCCTTCAGTGGGCCTCAGATGCCCGCTTCACCGCTTTCTTGATGTCATCATACTTGGCAGGTTTCTCCAGGCAGCATGTCAGATCCACAGTGGATACATTGGGGGTAGGAACACGGAAGGCCATGCCAGTGAGCTTCCCGTTCAGCTCTGGGATGACCTTGCCCACAGCCTTGGCAGCACCAGTGGATGCAGGGATGATGTTCTGGGCAGCCCCACGGCCATCAAGCCACAGCTTTCCAGAGGGGCCATCCACAGTCTTCTGAGTGGCAGTGATAGCATAGACCATGGTCATGAGCCCTTCCACGAGGCCAAAGTTGTCATGGATGACCTTGGCCAGGGAGGCTAAACAGTTGGTGGTGCAGGATGCATTGCTGACAATCTTGAGCGAGTTGTCATATTTCTCACGGTTCACACCCATCTCAAACACAGGGGCATCAGCAGAAGGGGCAGAGATGATGACCCTTTTGGTCCCACCCTTCAAGTGAGCCCCAGCCTTCTCTATGGTGGTGAAGATGCCAGTAGACTCCATGATATGCTTGGTACCAGCATCACCCCATTTGATGTTAGCGGGATCTCGCTTCTGGAAGATGGTGATGGGCTTCCCGTTGATGACAAGCTTCCTGTTCTCAGCCTTGACTGTGCCGTTGAATTTGCCGTGGGTGGAGTCATACCAGAACATGTAGACTATGTAGTTGAGGTCAATGAAGGGGTCGTTGATGGCAACAATCTCCACTTTGCCAAGTGCAGAGCAGAAGGCAGCCCTGGTAAACAGGCGCCTAATACAGCCAGATCTGTTACACCAACCTTCACCATTTTGTCTACGGGATGAGAAAATTGTGTGCACAAGAAGATGCAGCTGTCTCTGGAACAGGGAGGAGCAGAGAGACCTTGAACTTTTGATCCTCTTGCTTCTGCCTTTTGTGCCACTGCACAGTTTATGCTGTACTGGGGATCGAACCCAGAGCGTTGTGTGTGTTAGGAAGCATGGCACCAACTGAGGTGCACTCCCATGCTTGAAAAGTCAGATGCTCTGATTCTTCGACTGGGATGCCAGGAGCCGCAGCACCAGGCTGGTCAGAGGTGTCACTCAAGCCTGGGAACCTACATTCTCACACCATGGCAACCACACAGGACTCATGAACAACAGACGCTCTTGTCTTAAAGCAGTAGCTCTCAACCTTCCTAATGCCGCAGGCCTTTAATACAGTTCTTCATGCTGTGGTGACCCCCCCAACCATAAAATTATTTTTGTTGCTACTTTATAACTGTAATTTTGCTACTGTTACGAATCATAATAAATATCTGATATTCAGGACTCCTGTGAAAGGCTCATTGGATGCCGCTCCCCCAGCCCCCGAAAGGGGTTGGGACCCACAGGTGGAGAATCACTGCCCTAAAGAATAGGGGGCCTGGATTCACTGTGGTTCCATAGTCACTGAGTAGGGAGTAGAACCCCAATATGCTCAGACCATGGCTGGGGGGCGGGGCATCTATCATGGCTACACTAGCTGTCTTACCTGCTCCTTTCCCTGTCACTGCACACACAGGAAGTGGACACGTAGCTTTTGGCTCCTCAGCCTCTGTAGAGGGCTCCTTTCTACCTGAGGATGGTCCCAGGCTGTTAGGAGTAGCATGCAGGTGTCGGGATGGACACTCTCCTGTACTGCCCTGGGAAGTGCCTTCTTGCTCAGCACACTCCAAGTGATGGTTTACACCATGAGCTAGATTTGAACCCAGTACATACCCCGTGGGAAACCACTCTTCTCTATAGCATCTCATCCGCAGGGGTGCAAAAGTCCATGCTGTGGTGTGGCTAAGTACAGAAACAGAGGCTCCTGGGTCCAGAGAGCAGAAGGTACTCTCAAGGACAGGACTGCCCATGGGGATGGTAGAGCACTTGCCTAGCCTGCATGAAGCTCTCAGTTCAATCCCTACTGCTGCTACACACGCACACACAAGGAAAGTGAAGTGTGACATTCAAGAGATTACAGGGCAGCTGTGTGGCACTTAGTGGACTCTGCGTTAATCCAGTAAATCTTCACTCCTACAAGTGTGGACAGCTGGAGTTGCTGCTTGGCCACTGAGTTATCAATGCAAACACTTTAAGGTATGGGGGGCTATGGTGTCTGTGTGTCTGTGGTGTGTGTGTGTGTGCTCTGTGTGTATGTGGTATGTGTATGATGTGGTGTGTGTGTGTGTGTGTGTGTGTGTGTGTGTGTGAGAGAGGAGAGAGAGAGAGAGAGAGAGAGAGAGAGAGAGATATTGTTGGTGTGTGTAGTATGTTTGTGATTGTATGGTCTGTGTGTGGTGTGGTGTATGGTATGTGTGTGCGGTGTAGTGTGTGATATTTGTGTGTGTGTGATATGTGTGTTGTGGTGTGATGTGTGTGGTGTGTGTTTGGTGTATGTGGTGTGGTGTGTGTGTGGTATAATGTGTGTGTAGTGTATGTGGTATGTATGGTGTATATGTATGTATGTATGGTGTGTGGTAATGTGTTGTATGGGGGTGTGTGTGTGTGTGTATTATATATGGTGTGTTTCCTGCATGTATATCTGTGTACAATGCACCTATAGTGCCCATGAAGGCCAGAAGAGGGCATTGATCTCTAGGGATTGGAGTTGCAGACAATTATGAGGAACCATATGGAAGTTGAGAATTGAACCCATGTCCTCTGGAAGAGCAGCCAGTGTTCTTAACTACAAAATGATCTCTGTAGCCCGAGTGATAAATCTATTCACCAAATTCATCTGACAGAAGCAGCTATCTTTAAGCCCTTTCCTGATGGATGTTTTATAATCAGGAGAAATGGCTGCAGACTCCCTGAAGCCCACACTGCCCACCGTGCCCCAGGCTTCTGGAGAAGGCTAGGGAAGAGGCTCTCAGAGGTGCCACTCTCCTTTTCAGGGGTGAGTATGGACAAGTTTTTTGGCTTTTCAACAGAGACTTCTCACCCATGTGAGCCAGGGGATTGGTCCCCAACCAGCAAGGGCCACATGAGGAGGGAGGGGACCATAAGTTTGTCCTATGGGACAGGCTGGCTGTGGCCAGAGAATCAAAAGCCATTGTCCTTTGGAGATGCCATGGAAACTTACAAGAGCTGGGCACCGTGAGCCCCCAGGAGATGCATACAGCTAGGGACAGGGTCCTCACTTCCCAGCACTGAGCTCCAGAGCCAGGCAGGTGGAGCAGGAGAAGTCTTGCTGTGAGGGCTAAAGGTGAGCTTGGCCTATACATAGCCAGAAGTTTGGCTTCTTTAAAAACCCAGTTATGTCATTATGTTTTTGTTTTAATCCCAGGTGCGGGATATGGGTCTGCTGCAGATTGTCCAAGAATGAGGCCACAGGTGCGCCCTAGGATAAGGCCAGACCATGTGAAACTGTTGCTTTGGACTTATAATGAGCTTATAGAATGAAATGTTACTTTTAACTTACTATCAGCGTCCTTCTGTAACTCCCTTTTTGTGTAACATTTTATCTATGAGGTAACTTTATAAAGAACCTTTGTCTAAGAAGGTATGTATAAGAAGGCCAGAGAAGAGAAATAAAGTGTGGCATCTGGGGCTCCGCCCAATCCACCAAATATATATCTGTCTGTCTGTATGTATGTACACTTAAGAGGTAAAGAGTTCAGACTTTCTCACTGGGCATTTTTTCAGCCCCTAGATAGTTAAGTTTTACTCTGTTAGTAGTACTGACCCTGTAAGTCACCTGTCACGGTCAGGGGGCCCCTGTCTGCTATCAGCGTGACCCCTATCACCAGTGCCATGCCCTCTTTGGCTGCCTGCCTTGGCTAAGCCTCTGATGTCAAGTCTGACCTTTGGCACTAATCAATGTGACAAAATACCTGATATAAACAAGAGGAAGAAATACTGTTTGCTCACAGATTTGGAGGACTTAGTCCCAGTTTGCCTCCAGGCACTTGAGCAGAACATTCTGGCAATGTAGGCATGTGGCAGAGGAGATAATCATGAAGGGTCTCTTGGCTCTTCTGTTCTTAGTCACTGTTCTATTACTGTTCAGAGATGCCATGGCCAAGGTGACTCTTATCAGAGAAAACATTAAATTGGGACCTTGCTTACAGTTTCAGAGGTTTAGTTCATTGGTGGGGAGCATGGCACACACAGGCAGGTGCTAGAACAGTAGCCAACAGCTATGTCCTGATTTATAGGCAGAGAGTGAGAATGTCTAGGCCTCCCATGGGCTTTGGAAGCCTCAAAGCCCACCCCCAGTGACACACTTCCTTATACAAGGCCACATGTGCTGATCCTTCTAATCCTTTCAAAGAGTTCCACTCCCTGGTGACTAAGCATTCAAATGTATGTGCCTGTGGGGGACATTCTTATCCAAACCACACAGGCTTGCAGTTTAAGAATGGCTACAGCCCATCATGGCAAGGAAGGCATGAGAACAGGAACATGAGGTGGCTGGTTACATTCAGTCTAGATCTCTAGCCAACAGAAGGGTGTCACACACATGCAGGGTGGGTCTTCTACTCAGTAAAACCTCTCTGCAAATGCCTTTATGAACATACCCACAGGGTTGTTTCCTAAGTGATTCTAAATACTGTCAAGTGTTAAGGTGGTGATGGAGGTGGTGATGTTGATGGAGGTGATGGTGGTGATGGAGGTGATGATGGTGACAGAGGTGATAGCAATGTCTTAGTTTGGGTTACTAAGTACTGCTGTGATAAAACACCATGACTAAAATTTGGGGAGGAAAAGTTGTATTTCACTCACAGTTCATCATCAGAAGCAGTGAGGGCAGGAACTGAAACAGGTCAGGAACCTAGAGGCAGGAGATGACACAGAGGCCACCGAAGGGTGCTACTTACTGGCTTGCTCCCCATGGCTTGCTCAGCATGCTTTCTTATAGAACCCAGGAGCAGCCCATAGATTGCCTTCTCCATCCCATTAAGTATGAAACTGCCCTATAGGCTTGCCTGCAGCCCTTTACAGAGACATTTTCTCAATCGAGGTTCCCTCCACTCTGGTGACTCTAGCTTGTATCAAGTTGACATAAAACTATCCAGCACAGGCGATGATGATGATGGTGGTGATGGTGATGATGATGATGGCGGTGATAAGGAAGATATTGTTGGCAGTCGCAGTGCTTTTGAGAATGAGATGGATGGCAGCGTCTTTTGTGGAGTCCAGTTTGCAAGCCGTCCTCACCATACCCTAGTCCCTGGGAAAGGTCCACAGCTTGGACCCATTGTCCATGGAAGTCATGGGGAGAGTTGGTGATCTCAGGCAGCTCCAGCTCCTGGCCAGTCAGTCCCTACCCTGCGGTCCTCCAAATGCCCTTGACCTTCAGGAATCTGCCCAGGTCTGGATTCCTTCTCTACGGCCTGACAACTCCCAGTCTGTCCACCAGAGGGCGGGCTGCAGCAGGGAATGGAAATAGAGTGTCCTAGCCATGGAGCTGGACCACACTCCTGATATAGAGGGAATGGGGCAGATTCTGGACTCTCAGGGGGCCTGGCTGCTAGGCCAAAGGCTGTGTGGCCATCCAGGCCTTTTGCTTCTGTGGCATGGTGCTTATCTGAAGGCTCAAGGGATGACTCATGGGAACCAGATTGGAGCTGGCCTGTAAAGACTCAAGCAGGGATGTGATATCAGAAACAGGGCTGGATCACCATGAATAGTGGTAGGGTGCATATTTGAATCTATAGCCCTGGGGACTGGGGGGTCTACATGCTATGACATCAGCCCCTGTGGTTCAGGGTGCTGGAACAGGAACATCAGTGGCCAACCCAGCCCCCAGGTGGCCACCAAGGAACTGTGTAGAATGGCCGTCCATGCACTAGTCTCTGGATACTTGGTTTACCCAGACCCTTTTGGATCCTATGACCCTGGGTACTCAGGGTCAATCCTCTAGGACTCAGGTCTGGAAGTGGGTTTGCTGGTGGCATAGCGGTGCTGTGTTGACCTTTCTCAGGGGCTTTACCTGCGTGGACGTTTCACAACCTTTCAGCCTCCTGTGAGGATCACCCTCCTCCCTCTGCCTGCTAGCTTCTTCTCTTTCTATGGTGCTTTATTACTGTTGGGCCATCGCTGTTGCTATTATAACATCCATGTGTGTGGAAGCGGTCCGTCAGTAACTGTGTTCCACCCCTCTGTAAGGCTGGGCAAGTGGGCTGCATTCTTTCCTTGAGAGTTTGAGGGAAGTTTGAGGGAAGACCCTGTAGCCAGCCTCACACTTAAGAAGCCAGGGGCATAGCGGGGCGGGGGGGGGGAGGAAGGCAAAGATGGGCCCCACTGGGCAGGGCAGGCCTGGCAGGGAGGAGCCAGCACACTCAGGAAACAACTCAGGACAGCAAGCTGTCAGCCCTCTGTGAGGACCTACCAAGTGCACAGATTTTATGCTTAGACCTAGGTGGGCAGGGTCTGTCCTTCTGGGTATTTCTGAAGGACGAGGAGACAAACAGGAAAGCGCTGCGGGATGTGGTATGTGGGCTCAGGAGATGCCTGTGCTGGGCAGGTGGGCAGGGACAGGAGAGATGAGGGGCCAGTAGAAGGGACACACAGCATTTGAACAGAAATGCCTCGACTGAGGGACTCTGTCAGAGAGGACAGGAGGGTGGGCGGAGAAGAGCACGGACCACTGGAGTAGACCTGGATGGCGCAGTCTCAACAGAAAGGACATGGCCGTGCACCGGCACCATGGTAGAGAAGGCTTGCACAGTCTGAGGCCAAGGCTACCAAAAGAAAGGAAAGACGGAGCCAAGATTCTCTGACCCCTCTACTCTCTTCCATCCCCCACCCCAGGCAGCGTTCCAGGGTCCCGATGGGTTCAAGGCTGGAAGAATCAGTTTGAGTCACGGAGAGGCTCCTCCTCCTGGAATCTGAAGTTCTAAATCGCAGTGCCTGGGCAGTGGGTTCACTCGGGGACACAGTGGCTCCTCTTCTGTGCTCTGTCTTCCTGTGAGGCTGGGGGGATGGATGGTCCTGGCCCCGGGCCACCCGCCAGCACATTGTCTGCTAGTCTGGCCGGAAGCAGCTGCTGCGCAGGGCGGGTGGGGCCTGTGGGGGCCATGGCCCGGGAGGCTGCAGGACTGCAGAGGCAGCCTGAGCCTTGAGTGGCCCCTAGTCGGTCAACCACGCATCGGGGTCTGGGATGTGGAAGCTGGATATGGTATGGAGAGAGGGGCGAGAGGGGCGCTAGTTGTCGTCCCCATCTGTCCGTCCATCTACACACTTGCCCCGTCTCCTGGAGACCATCCGGTAACTCGGCCTGACAGTAACCAATCAGGATTTTCTTCACTTCTCAGCCTGGACACAGTAGAGAAGACCAAGAGAGAAGCCAAGCCCTAATCCAGGGAGAAATGACCCCAGTCCTGGCCAACTCCTCATCAGAGAAGAACGTGTCCAACCACTGGTCCCGTGGGAATTTGGACCCTATACCCTCGGGCAAGGATGGCAGGTGCAGAGGTCCAGCCTGGGAACTCATAAGTCTCCTTATCCCATGGCTCCTGCCCTGAACCAGGTCCTTTCTGCTCCCTACCTCTCATCCTTCCCTCCCTCCCCACCCCACTCACCAAAGCTTCAGAGAACACTTCCCTTGTAGACAACTATAAAGAAAAAGGGGTGTCTCAGCTGGAAGAAACCGGCTACTTTCTCTGTCCACAGCTGACTCTATGACTTGCTCATGAGGTAAAGTATCGTCCTCAGCACCCGCACTTGTGTTTGGCTTAGCATCCACCTGTTCTGGCAGGTCTGCTCCGGGACCCCAATCTGGCTACCATGTCTGTTAAGGGGCCAGGATGCTGTGGGTCACACACATGGTCACAGCTTCTGTGTGGTTACAGCTGTTGTTCACCCCTGCCCCTCATTGGATCCCACAGAGCACCCACATACTACAGTCTTCAGGCATGAAGTCCTGGCCAGCCCTGCCTGACCCTCAGAATGCTGCCGTTCTTCCCTGAGGATCTGAGCTGCACCTCGGCAGTCTAGGCCCTGACTCCATGTGTAGCCATTATTTGGGGTCTGGGTTCACTCTGGCTAGGGACCTTGTTTCTAGAATCTTCTGTTAATTTCCCTTCAAATGTTGTCTGTCTCACTTTTCAAAGTATCATTTAGGATTAAAAGCTGACCCGAGTTGACTGTGGCAGCACGTGCCAAGAATCCTAACACTCAGGATCTCAAAGCAGGAAGTTCCAGCCTGAGCTACTTAGTGAGGCACAACCTCAGAATTACACCTTTTAAAAGACTTAGGGGTGTGCCCTGGGTTCCTTGGGGGGGAAAAAGCAACCAGATTCACTGCTTTGCCTCTCCAAGCATCCGGGACTCTGTAGCAAGTATGTGTAAGGTACCAGCCCTGGGTAGGGAGGCCCATCCCCCACACCAGGTGGACACACCCACCTGACAAAGAAGCCATTAGTTCCCTGAATGGTTCCCCAGTGTAAGCACTGTGGGTACCAGTGAGTCTGGGAGGCCCTCCCCTGTAACTCTTCATGCCCTTCATCATCCCCTGTAGGCCTAGCTCTGGCCCCACCCCCACCCGCAAGCTGGCACTGGCACTGCAGCTTTATTTCCTGTCTGCTATAGCCTTCTCAGGACTAGGAAACCTTCCTCCTGCCCTCTGGCCCCCGACTCCATCAATTCTGTTTCATAGACCCAGATGCCAGGGGTCTTCCCAACTCTAGGCCTGCAGAAATCAAGGCTATTGACCTACCCACCAGTTGTACTCTGATGCCTTCCCCGGACCTAGCCTGGAGGGCTCGCCTCGGCTGAAATCTCCACCTACTCCCGGAACAGAGGGCCATTGCCCTGAGAGAGGGCGTCACTGAATAGGAGGGTGTATATGGGGTCCAGGCTGCTAGAAAGGATGAGATAACCATCAATGAATAGGCTAAGCACAGCATTGTGGTGTGCCTCTGTAATCTCCACTCTAGGGAGATGGAAGCTGGTGACCCTGAGTTCAAGGTCATCCCCAACTATGTAGCAAGCCTGAGGTCAGCCTGAACTGACCCTGATTCAGGACAGTGGCTAGGGATGGGGCCTCGAACCTGGAGCGGGACCTTCAAGCTAAGGTGAAGGTGAGGGAGTTAGTGCGAGCTGACAAGGCTGGTTCTGTCCTGAGGAGATCGTGGATCATTGCTCGCTTCACCTGTTCTGAGCCCTCTCTCGGCCTCCCCTCGGCCCCTCCCTCCTCAGCCCCTCCCTCCTCGGCCCCTCCCTCCTCAGCCCCTCCCTCCCGTGCCCTCACTCTAGCCTCTCCTCGGGCCCCATCAATCCTCAGCCCTCGCTGTTTGCCCTCCCCACTGACCTGATTGGTTTTCTGGAGGGCCCCTCAGAATCCAGGCAGTCCTGGATTGACTACCACAGCTCCTCTGTCCTGAGTCTATACTCCTTCTGTTACAAAAAAAAAAAAAAAAGTTTTATTAGCATACATTAATTATAGTAATGAGTTTCATTTTGTTTGATATCTCACACATGTATATACTGTATGTTGATGATTCTCATCTCCTGATGCTCTCTCTCTTTCTTTGATTAAAAACCAGTTGAGTTTTACTGGGATTGTTGACAGGAGGATAAACAGTTCTCCAATGGCTATGCCACTTGTGCTGACTAGATTTACGTCAACTTGATACTACCTGTAGTCATCTGAGAGAGGAAGCTTTGATTGAGAAATGCCTCCATATGACTGCGCTGTGGGCTTTTCATAATTAGTGATCAATGGCGGAGGGCCCAGCCCATTGTGGGTGGGGCCATCCCTGGGCTGGTGATCCTGGGTTGTATAAGGAAGCAGGCTGAGCAAGCCATGGGCAGAAAGCCAATAAATAGCACCCCTCCATGGCCTCTGCATCAGCTCCTGCCTCTGGTTCCTGCCCTGTTTGAGTTCCTGTTCTGACTTCCTTCAGTTACAGACTGCTACGTGGATGTTTAAGCCCAATGAACAAATCCTTTTCTACCCAGCTTGCTTTTTGGTCATGGCGATTTTGCTGTAGCAATATAAACCTTAGCTAAGACTAAGAAAATCTCTCTCTCTCTCACTTAGCAACCATTAACTGCTGTAGATCCCTAGAGATCCTTTCAATACTATCTACCATTCAGCTATCTATGTATCTATCTATGTATCTATCCATGTATCTATCTATTATTTATGTATCTGTTTATGTATCCATCCATCCATCCATTCATCCACCCGCCCACTCACACACTCCACAACCACCCACTTATATATCTATCTATCTCTATCTATCTCTATCTATGCTATCTATCTATCTATCTATCTATCTATCTATCTTTTGTTCTATCTTTATCATCTAGCGAGCACTGGTTCTCATCCTGTGGGCCACAACCCCCTGGGTTTGCATATCAGACATTTACATTATGATTCATCACAGTAGTGAGACTACAGTTATGAAGTAACAACATAAGTAACTTTATGGTTGGGGACCACCACAGCATGAGGAACTGTGTTAAAAGGTCGCAGCATTAGGAAGGTTGAGGACCACTGCTCTATAGAATCTTTCCATGCTGAACTACAGCTTAGGCTGATAGGACTGGCCTGGGATACTCCAAGTACAACCCCAAATCAACTGTGCCAGGCCCTCAGCCCATGCCTGTCACAGAGCCTCCCTCCATCCCCACAACCACCTGGCACCTACTTGAGGGCGGAGACTTTCACTGCTGCTCTTCCAGCTGACGAATGAAGTGATGGAGTTGCAGCAAACCTGGAAGGGAATGGCCATGATTCTTCTGAGCCTGCAACAGGAATTGGAGCCCTGGAACACATCTTTGTCACCTTTATAACCTCAGCCAGATGTCTCCTTAGTCCTCTGTCTGGGCACGTGCCGGTCTCCCCAACCCCCGCCACAGACAGCCCAACTCCCAGCCTTGTTGTGGTCCAGGCAGCTGCCACAGGTGGCCATGAAAGCCTCACTCAGTATGGCTGTCCCCGCCCACACAGTGACCCTAATGTTGCTGGCAGAGTCCATGGCTCAGGCCTCTCCCACTGATGATAAATGACCCTCTCTACTCCCACCTTCCCCTTGATGCTCTTTTTCCTTTCATCTTTATCAAAGGATAGCTTCCGTGCAGATCAGGAACCAGGACCCTGACAGCATTAAAGCCAAGGGCGTTGGGCTCAGCCCGGAGCATGGCACACCATGCTCATCTAGTCTACTCTGTATTCACTCAAGCTCGGAGTCACAGCAACCATACCTCTCTCAGTTATGGCCCAAATACCTGGCACTCATCTGTGGGATCTGGGGCTGCTCTAGCTACTGTGCCTGCCGTGTAAGAGGGAACCCCTAAACAGACCTTTACTACAGCCAGATGTTATGTGCATGTGGGAAGGAATACGGGCAAGTTTGTATATACCAGTCCAGATGCATGTGTCTGTGTGTGCATGGAGAGGCCAGCTGTCAACTTTAGGTGTCTTTTCCCCAGGAGCTATCCACCTCATTTTTTTGAGCAAGGGTTCTCACTAGCCTGGAGCTCTTCAAGTAAGCAAGGTTGGCTGGCCTGCAAGCTCCAAGTATCCTTCTGCCTCCACCTCTCCATCACTGGGATCACAGGTTCAGGCCACTATGCCTGGCTTTTTACACGTTCTAGTATGTACCACACATTTACAGTGTGACCCCAACAGTCACACTGTTAATGCTGATGACCCTGTGGGTTGCAGAGGAAATACCCAGCCTCTGGTCTTTCTGACTGGGAACCTCAGCTGCAGGTGGCCTGGTAGGCAAGGCTGGGAACAGCCAAAAGACCCCACAGTCCAGTCCTGTGCCCCTGTGACACCACTGTGACACCATGGAGCTACCATAACCCCTACCTGTGGGAGGGGCTTAGACACCACCCTTGATGGTATATGGCATCGGAAGAGTCAGAGGGATGAAGAGTGAATGGGGGTGGGTGGAGCCCCCTGGTGTGGCTTCAGTGTGTGGTTTCCTGTGGCCTCTCTGAAGAAAAACCTTGATGTTCTCCCTGGGGAGGCCTATTCTAGTGGCCAGGCTCGTTTCTTCAGGAACCTGGCAACTGCCTTTCCGGGATTTTCAGATCCTTTTTCACCCACCCAGGCAGCTCCTGAAGGTTGACCTCAGCAGTTCCAGACCTCTGTATGCAGACTTTTGCTTGGTCCTAGCCCGTGGGGTGGGGAGGCAGCTTAAGGTTCCTCCTCTATTAGAGGCCACTGTGCTTGGCCAATGCCTGTCTCTCAGGACCTCAGCCTCCCAGTCCCTCCACCACAGGTCCCCAGGACAGTCTCACCTGCAGCCGTGCACTGGCTTGCCCATGATGACCTCTGGAGAAAATTCTATCTGCTCAGGAGTAGTCACTGAGCATGCTCTGTGAGGGAGACAGGAGTGCATGTGTTCACTCCAGAGAGACCAGGTCCTGGTTAGGACTTTGGGGCCAGCCCAACAGCTGAACAAACAGTGCTGGCCTTGTTTCCCGGCACCCTGCAGTCTGGCTGCCTCACCAGACTGGAGGCCATTCAAGGCTAAGGGTGGCCATGACCCTCTGTGAAGATGACAGTGTCTCCCCCTCAACTTCCCAGTTCTGCTCCTAGATCCACAACCAGAGTCTCTACTGGGGACACAGCTGAGGGCCAGCTGCTCCATGGCCCATTCAGATCCAGTTCCAACATTGTTGTCTTGAGACCTTCCCCTTAGGACTCCCGGTGTCCCCCACACACCCTGCCCAAGGTCCCAGTACTGTCTCACCTGTAGCTTCGAACTGGCTTGGCCATGATAACCTCCCTGTCTCTCAGTGTTTCCATTGTGGAATGAACTAATGACATCCATTCCTGTCCTAAGAACAAACAGGGCAGTTGCCATCAGCTAGGGACCAGGCTGACGGAACCCTAGAGGTTACATGAAAACCTGGCAACTTCCATGCCCACGAATGGACCATTTATATTTAAGAACACTCAGGCTAGAGAGATGGCTCAGCAGTTAAGAGTATTTCCTGCTCTTCTAGAGGAGCCAGGGTCAGCTCCCCACACCCAAATGGTGGCTCACAGCTGCCTGTAACTCCAGTTCCAAAAGAGTCACACCCTCTTCTAGCCCCCCTGGGCAGCAGGCATTCATGTGGTGCACAGACATACATGCAGGCAAAATACTCATACACACTAAAAAAAACAAAAAGGACAACACTTAAAATTTTTATTAAGAAATAGTTACAAGCCGGGCAGTGGTGGCGCATGCCTTTAATCCCAGCACTTGAGAGGCAGAGGCAGGCAGATTTCTGAGTTCGAGGCCATCCTGGTCTATAGAGTGAGTTCCAGGACAGGCAGGTACACAGAGAAACCCTGTCTTGAAAAACAAAAAAAAGAAAAGAAAAAAAAAGAAAAAAAAAAAGAATATTCCTCACCAAGTGTGGAGGCCATACTGTAATTTCAGTGCTGGGCAGGCCGAGGCAAAGAATTTTGAGTTCAAGGCCAGCTGGGCTGCATAGTGACGACCTTGTGCTGGTTAGTTTTTGTGACTTTGACACAAGCTAGAATCCTGGAAAGAAGGAATCTCAATTGAGGAAATGCTCTATTGGATTGGAGTTATTTTTTTTTGATTACTGATTGATGTGGGGCAGCCAGCTTACTATGGGCGGTGCTAACCCTAGGCAAGTGGTCCTGGTCTTATAAGAAAGCTGCAGAGTGAGCCATGGGAGCAAGCCGGTAAGCAGTACCAGAAAGTCCTTCTTTAAGGACTTTGGGATCATCTTAGAATTATGAGACTTTTTAAATTTTACATCCATTGGTGTTTTGCCTGCTTTGTGTCTGGGTGAGGGTGTCAGAAGCCTTGGAACTGGAGTCACAGACAGGTGTGAGCTGCCATGTGGGTGCTGGGAATTGAACCTAGGTCCTCTAGAAGAATAGCCAGTGCTCTTAACCACTGAGCCATCTTTCCACGTCCCAGAATTATGAGGTTTTTGTGGTTGCTGTTCTGCTGCTGCTGTTGCTTTTGTTTGTTTGTTTGTTGCTTGCTTGCTTGATTTTCAAGACAGAGTTTCTCTGTGCAACCCTGACTGTCCTGGAAATCGCTCTGTAGACCAGAATGAGCTCCACCTGCCTCTGCCTCCCAAATGCTGGGATTAAATGTGTGTGCCACCACCACCCTGCTGAATTATAAGATTTAGTTTACCGCCCCCCCGCCCAAGACAGTAACTTCTGGGCTTTCAGAATTTTGCATCTCAGGTCCTCTGACACCTAGGTAGCTCCTGATCTGTTGGGTGCCCTGAGCTGGATTAGAGGATACAGGCCAGAGCATGGTAGTATATATTCCACAGACTGCCCGGAGCCCAGACATCTGTCTGTACCAGGTCCATGGGCCACAGCTCTCAAAGAGATAGTCCCCATCAGCCACCAGCCCTCAGATTACTCACCACATCTACCTGGTCCAGCCCGCATGAAGGCCCTGCTATGCTCCAATGGAGAGTTTTCCCTCCATCTCCTATCCTTATTGGTAATACAATGATGGTCTAGGAACCTTGTCCCCAAAGCTCCTGGCATGAGTCACTTCCTATACCAGGCTTCCCAGGAGGGCTGACATGTCCATCCCTCGCCCAGTCAACTTTCAAGAGCTTGGGCCATATCTTGTTTACCTTGAGTCCCTCTCCTCAGCACCAGTGTAATAATGTCAGCACCAACGACAATATCTTCTAGGATTGCTAGACTGTCCCCTGCCCCTTCCCTGTATGTGTTAATCCATTGCCTTCTGGGAAGTAAGGACTATGGTGAGAGGTGGGGATTGCTGTTCATTGATGCACAGCTGAGGGGACAGAGGCCTGGAAAGGAGTTGGGCCATTGCCCCCATCACTGTGCACCTTGCCCTGGTTCACACTGGATAACCTACCAGACCACTGGGCCTTCTGCTAGACATACCATGCTGTCTTTCTACACCAGAGCATCTGCTTGGGGATCATGGCTTCCTCTATAGACCCAAATCATGACATTCTCAATCCCCAAGTATCTCTTCTTTAGAAGGTTGAGAAGAGGGGACATCAGGCAGGGGAGGTGACATAGAGATTTACTCCCCTGGGCCCTCAGACACCAGTATCAGACTCCCAGTCCTCAGGACCTAAACATGGAAAGTTCTGGGTCTTTGCCCTTGTCTTCTCTTTCTATCAGCTTGAGGCCCTGTCTCATTAGTCAGGGTAGCATGATATGGCCCTTCCTCCCTACTACAGGGTGAGAGGTATAGAGGATGTCTCAGATGCTTGGGCCTCAAATCTTCCTCTGGGGATCAGTGTCACAGTGCCAGCATCACTCTGGACTGTGACTACCCCAGGACTCTGTGTTCATCTCAGCCTAGGTCTGTGTCTGGCTAGTCCTGGGCCTTACCAGGTCCTCTATTGCAGCCTCAGTTTATCTACCAGTGCAATGGGTGCTTTGCTCCTGTGGGCATTGACCATTTGAGTTCTAATGTGATGGCAGTCTGTGGGACCCTGTCATTCCCTGAGCCAGGTATCCTGGTGAAGGTCGGAGTGGGGAAGAGTTTGGCAGTAGGACCCAGGGGGATGAGGGGGATGGGAGAAGGAAAAGGTGCTGGGCGGAGCATTCTGGAGAAGCATTTGAGTAGTCCTTGGAAATTCTTTTTTTATTATTTCATTTTTTACTTGTATGAGTGTTTTGTTTGCATGTATATCTTTCCACCATGCGTATTCAGTACCTGAAGAGACCAGAAGTGGGTGTCAGATCCCCTGGGACTGGAGTTTTACCGGCAGTAAGTGAGAGGCCATGCCGGTGTTGGGAATCGAACCCAGGTCCTCTGGAAGAGCAGCTCTTAATGTCTGAGCCTTCTGGCACATTCTAAAGACTGACCAGTCCACCCCATCCCTGATGATGACATTGGAGATGCTAGGTCCCTAGGAGCGAGACTGGGCTGGCCAACCTGGCTTCTATAGCCCTACTGTGGTACAGCCTTCAGCATTTGCAGAGCCTCAGAGAAACTGCCTTCATTCATTCTGAAAGCCTGCTGCTGCAGGGTCAGGCCAGAACTAGTGGGTGCCTATCTGTCTCGTGATGCTGCTACTGGCTCAGGAGACAATGGGAAGAACCAGCAAACTGAGCCCTTCTTGTCACTGTCACTGCTGGGAGTTAAAAGACATGTGTCTCGGCCTCCTGTCCATCCCCCAACACTGCGGCCTGAAGCACCAGAGAGTGCTGACAGGTGGGTGGGCACTTATCTCTTTCAACAATGCTCTATCATCGTGCATTTCCTGCATGCCCTAATCACTCTTGACCTGTACTGCACACTCCTCAGACACAGGTGGCAGTGACATCCTCCTGTGTGTGGGTGTCACAACCAGAGCTCTCTGTGGGTATCTGGCCTTGTGTGTCTGTGGGGGGGACGACGATGGTTCTGGGTGGATGATGGCCCTGTAGCATCTAAAGCCCTGACCGAACTGCCATATGTCCTTATAGCCACCAGGGGCAGAAGAGGGTGCAGGCCCACCTTCCAAGAGGACCTGTCTTCCCTTGTAGAGCCAGAGCTTTGTGTAGGCAAGAGAGGTGGGGGCTACTGAGCAAAGGAGGCTGAATAAGGTCACTCCAGGCCAGCAGAGAAATCTTGGCTTGGATCCTGCCACTGCTGCTACCTCCCACATGACTTCACCAGCCCGCCCCTCATCTGAACATGCAGAGAGCGCTGGGCCTACTTCAGGCATTCCCTCCAACGCGGAAATTAACTTCCTGCCCAGAGAGGCTGCGCCCACACAGCTGCAGGTCTAGGCCTCCAGACCTGGGGCGCTCTGGAGTCCAGTTGAGGCCTCTCCTGCCCTTCTCTTGTCTGCAGATGGGGAAATTGAGACCCAGCCAGGGCAGGGGGGTGGTGCTTGGATAACATTGCACAATAAATTCAAATCAGGGACAGGGCCAGCTGGGCCTGCAGATTCTGGGCCTGCCTGCTCACAGCCCATGTCCCAATCCCACCAAGCACTGGAGTCCTACAGGACAGGGGTCCTGCAGGGCTGGGGAAGACAGCTGTCATTTAGTCCTGAAGATCTGCCTGTGCCAGCCCCAGGAGCTGGGCACTGTGGCCTCCGCCTTAGAAGTGAGAAGTTTCATATTGTTTTCCAAGCTTGAGGAGCGGGTACTTCTGGACTATGTGGGTACTGGGGACCTCATCACCAGAGGGGGCTGGGCAGGCATAAGGCAGGAGCAAGGAATCAAGTTGCCCAAGACTTTCCTGGCTTAGTGTCTGTCTCTGCAGCTCCTCTCTCCCCTGGGATATAGAGCAGATAGTGGATAACCCAGCAGTTGTCCTCCGGGCCAACATCTACCTAGCTTCAACACAGAAGGATAACGGTCAGCGACTACTCAGACCCAAGAGGGTGAGCCAGGAGGCTTTCCTTTGTCCCTCAGAGTGTCAAGTAGGAGTAGCTGTGGATTCTTGCTGGGACTCTAAGTGTGACTGGCCCCCTCCCCCTTCATGCCTCAGTTTCCCCTCAGTTGAGGGGCAGGGAAGAGAATGCTGAGGCTGCAGGCTCAGCCCAAGACTTGGATAGTCTCAGCTAAAGGCTGGGAAATGAATGAAGGTGTGGAGTCTAGGGTCTGGTCTTCCTTTCAGTCACCAAAAATGGCTCATTTTGTGCCTTGGGCAGGTCGCCCAGGCAAAGAGGCCACTGGCTGCCATTCTCCAGGACCTACTCCTGTCTGCAAAAAGCATTACCTCATCGGGAAGCCATTCCGGAAAAGAGCTGCAGAGTTCTACGGGTGGGAATAAAGAGGGCTTTCCAAGAGCCTCCTGGCCACCCAGGAGCCCAGCCAAGGCAGACAGCACATCCCAGTGCCTGTCCAGTGACCGCTGCAGGGAGGTGACAAGGCTGGATTGGACTGAGCAGGCAGGAGGGACAGTCCTGCTTGAAGTCAGTAGCTTCCAGGTAGGCAGAGCAGATATTTCAAGAGCTAGAACAAAATGGCCAGACGTGAGAAAGGCTGGAAAGATGAAGGGCAGAGTCGCCAAGCCCTGACCCTCTCCAGCCCATGTCCCCTCCTGCAAAATGCAGAAGCATTAGGCATACTGAGCTGTTCCCTGCTATCTGATGTTGCACACACAGAGCCCAGTGCTTCTGGGTGACGCGATCAGTCACGTGATCAGGGCTGGGGAGGGAACTTCTAAGGACAGCCTGGGTCAAGGGGGTGCTCTAAAGGTGACCAGGATTGCTCCCTAGCCATTGACCCAGTGACAGTACTAGAAAACACTCTTGGAGCCTTGTTTTTCTCATCTGGAGAATGGAGCAAATAAGCTTCCCATCCATAGACGTCCAAGAACACAGCTGACAGGCTGGTGCTTATGGGGTCACATCGGTGGGTCCTCCCCTGCCTGGGCCAGGGGACTCCTCCTGAGATGAGGACACACTTCTTTCCTTACCCCAGAGGGAATGAAAGTATCCTTCAACTTCACCAAAGCACAGAGATTCCTGTGCTCACCACCTTTTCCCAAATCCGCCTGGAGAACACCCGTGCACCCTGAAAATAAATCTAGAGGAGGCTGGTCCTGACAGGGTTACACTGAAACCCATTGAGGGAGCCTGTGGACAGAGGTCCAAGGTCAGGCCATCACATGGGTAGCTGTCCTAGTTACTTATTAGAGAAAAACCTAGGACACACTAGTGGGTGGGAGGAGTTGTTGGGAGCAAGACTTAGATGTGTTGTGCCTAGCCTTCATACTGACCTTAACGAATGACTGGAGATTCCAAAAGGATGTGCACTTAGAGGCTGGGCAGAAGGGCTTTTTGTTTATTTGTTTGTTTGTTTCATTGATTGATTTTGTCTCCATCTATAGGCATGCATCATGTATGTGTGCAGTACCCATGAAAGACACAGGAGGGCACCAGATCCCCTGGGACTGAGGCAAAGGCAATTGTGAGCTAGCATATAGGGGCTGGGAATTGAACCTGGGTCCTCTGGAACAGCAACTGGTGCTCCTGACTGGTGCTCCATCTCTCCAGCATCTCATTTAGCAGTTTTAATGCAGCTGTGGAGCCCTTGAGGGACCCCACAGCCTTCCTCTTGCATACAGGAAGTCCTGCCTGAGCAGGGAGGAGGTGCCAGGTAAAGGACTTCCGTGCTGGAGTCCTGAGTTGCCCTGCAGGCAGCAAGCAGTCAACTGCCTGGGTGCTGAGGATGCCAGAGCTGACCCCAGGATCTGTGTAACCCCAAGTCTTCTGAAATCCTTAGCTGTCTCTGCACCCAGCCTAACGAGTGAGGGGTGGGACAGGGGCAGCTGGGACAGGGCCAGTACAGCAGGAGGTCTGAAGAGACTGAGAAAGCAACTGGGCAGAAAGCGGGGCTGGGCAAGACAGGTGGCCTGTGCTGTTTCCATGGCTCCCGGGCCTCTGCCTGCCCAGCTCAGCCTGGGAAAAACAAGCTGGGCACTGAGCAAACAGTGCCTGTGGCCACTAGGACAAAGGCAGGGCTGTTTAGGTGCTCACGGCAGCCAAAGGGCCTCCTTGGCGGAACATCAGTTTAGACTAGGCCAGTCAGGGCTGGGCTGCCACACCCTGCAGTGGCCAGTCTCTTAACCTCTGGGGTGCAAACTGGCACTGCGGCTGTGGGCTGGAGGAGGGGAGAAGTAGGGGGGCCGGCAGCACCCTGGATGTGCACTCTGGAGCTGGGGGTGTGTTACTGTCACTTATCTGGGTTTTCAGGGCACTGAGAACAGCAGGATGCCCGTCTACGTCCCTGGGCAAGCAGCCCCACGGCAACACAAGAGTCCCCCACCCCAGGGGCGTCTCAGAGAGTGTGGGATATTCACTTTTCACTGCCACTGGGACAGATGCAGCTTTGGCCACAAGCCAACTGAGCTGGAAGTGTCAGCTAGAGTGTTAGAGAGTAGGCCTGACCCTGAGTGGAAGGAAGCACCCTTAGCCAAGACAGTACCCCCAGCATCCTGCAGTACTGTACCCAGCTGCCCTTGGCCAGACATTCTACACTGGCTAGAGCCCCTTCCTTCTGCTGCCTTCAATCCCTTCCTATGAGAGAGCCCAGCTTATATGTGGACACCCATGCTTTGGGGCCAGCTTGTAGGAAGATGGGGACAAGAAGGGGCTCGTTCACAGAGGGGTCTCTGCAGCAGGCTGGTTTATGAGTAACCAAGGTCTTCCTGGGTTACAGAGAGACTGACCCTATGTCATCTCTTCACAGCAGGGAACAAATGATGGAATGACACTGAGGCCAGTTGGGATCTGGAAGATATACAAAGGGTTAGGATCTGAACTGGACCCTTTTAAAAAGGGGTTCTATATTTGAGGATCTAAGATAGGGGGACCAGAGCCAGGGGTGCCATCAGATAGCTGCCCTCGAGCTCACAGGCCCCATAGAAGACCCTTCCTGCCCCTGGCCTCCACAGGCTCCAAGATTCAAGAGCTTCTGGCACCTTCCCTACTCAGGGCTAGACTACCTTCCTGCAGGACAGCTGAAGCTGCAGCTGGTACAGTGGCAATATTGGTCTTAGAACCCTAGCCCTAGTGTGACCGAGAAAGTCAATGCTTAATGATGTCCTGTGTGGAGATAGGGCCTGGGGATGGAAGCAGGACGGGAGCAAAAGGATGGATGCTGGGGTGGACACTGTAGAATGAACCCTCCGTGATGACCCCAGAGCTGTCTTCAGCCTGCAAGAGTGGGCCCTGGTCACATAAGTCACTGGGCAGGCCTGATGCAGGGACCAAGGCCTGGTGCCTAGGCCAGCTTCTGTAGGCAGAAGCTCACCTGGCAGTGTCTGGTCAGGACGGTGTGCTGAAGGAAGGCTTATGGCAAGGGTGGGAGGCTCATGGTCCTCTGCTGGGACTCTTCTCGCTGCCTGATGCCTCCCACTTACTCAGACCGAAAACAAAGGCCACACCTCCATCCTTTTCACCTCGGCTTGCTAGAACCTTTTCACATCTTCACCTGGCCTGGAGTCTCTGTGGTCACCTTGGTCCCCTCTACTCACGCCCCTCTCTGCGTCCTCTCCATTACCAATAAGTCCTTGACCACATATCCTTTCTGATTCACTCTGACACCCGGGCCTCCTCATGAGCCCTCCATACAGCCTCACCACATTCTGCCCCTCTCTCTCTCTCAAGGCTCCTCCCAGATCAACCCAAGGTTCCACTCACCCCAAGGGATCCGCCCATCTCAGGGCCACGCCTAGCCATAGGTTTCACGCAGGGTTTCAACGATTTTAGGACTCTGCTTTCCTTGTGCAGGTCGCCCTCTACCCAGTCCAGGCCTAGGTTTAGCCCAGCTCAAGGCTCCGCCCAGCCACGACCCTGAACACCTCAAAGCCCCGCCCAGCTGTCCCAGGGTACCGCCCAGGTTAGTCTAGGGTTTTCCCAGTTTGGAACTCACCTCTCCACTGCCCTGTTGTTTTGGCCGCTAGATTTGTCACCTTGACTTCGCTGTTCCAGGGCAGAGGGCAGACTGGGCGCAGGGAACGCGTGCTCATTCCAGCACGCGTAGAATGAGCGTGCGGACGCAGGAATGAGCGAGCACGTGGATGACACGGGTGACAGTGGAGATGGCATGGCGAAGGAGTTCAGCATAGGTCCTTTCTATAGCCTGCCCACAAGGGATTAACCCTGCGCTCTGAGGCCCCAGGACCAATTTAGTGCCATTGAGCTCTGGAGACAGTAGAACCCCTTAGAATGAGTGGTAAGACCCACTCCAGAGCAGTCCCAACAAAAGAAACCCGGACCCGGGCAGGTAGCACCCTGCTGGACTCTGCCTGTCTCCAGGAGGGCGCGCCTGAGTCAGCCCTGGCATTGCTGCTGCCCCTGCCGAGACCAGCAGCCCCTGCGTCCGCTGAGCCATGTTGGAACTTGTGTGGGAACTCAGGTGTCCTTCCAGCCGCCTTCCCACGGCTGCCACGGCCCATCAGATTGTCACGCAGATGATCACGTGTGTGTGTGGGGGGGTAATAGAGGCTGTCCCTTGGCCTTGGGCAAGTCACTGCTGGCCTGTCGGCTTCTCTGTGGCGTCTCCCGCTATTGCCCTGCTTCCTAGCACCTGAGCCCACGCCCTCCCCTGCGACGTTCCACACTGTTCTCAGGACCTACCTATTCGTTTCTCTCCACCTTCCTTTCCTAGCATCTGTTGCCTGCCCTTCCCTCCGGCAGCCCAAATCTCCCCGGTAAGGGACGCACCCCTAGTGCCCCACCCCCCTCCAGACCTACCCACTTCCCCATCCTGCCGCCACCCAACGGCCAAGACCCGTCTAAACTGGCCAGCCCAACCCGCTTTTCAGACTTTTTGGGATTGTTGCTGCTCTCCACATGATGGCTCCAGTCAAGGTCAGCAGCGAGCTCCAACCTGATGAAGCCAGTCTCACATTTGTTTTTCTGTGTGCCCCTGATCCTGTCCTTGTTGAGCTACTCAACCCCAGACTTCAAAGACCGCATAGTCCTTGGAGAGGATTGTGATACTTAGCTCTGTACAGTCGGAGCCCCAAGTCTCCTGTCATGTGGGGAGAGGGCACGGAGAGTCACTTAGAGGCCTGAGCTGCCAGAATCCTGGTATTGTGAATTACCAGGCTGGCTCCATCTGACCTGGGTCCACCCAGCCTCCAGCATCCTGAGGTTGCTGCAACACATCTGGAACTGAGAGTATGCTCCCCACCCCCCACTCCCACCCCAGAGCTGCCCCAGTGTCTCACTCCCTGTCACAAGGGCTTCTTGGAGTTGAGCTAGTGACAGATAACTCTGGACTAATGATTACTTGGTGATCTCTGCTGTTTGACTCACTAGGTAACACTTGGAAACTGAACTACAGACATAAAGGAAGCTGTAGACAATAGCACCAGGGACATCACTTCCAGATAGTCCTCATCATCCACACCACCACACCCACCACCCCACCCATCCCCCCACCACACCATACCCACCCACCCCACTCATCCCCCCACCACACCCACCAATGCTCAGTCTGCTAACACCCAGATCTGAGCACCCATCACTCTCTCCTGGGCACTGGTGATATCCCATGCAGCCTCCTCCAGTTCCCAAACCCAGATCCTTCTTAAGACAGAGCCGGCTGATGGAGGAGCTAATTAATCCTTCCCCTGACCAGTCCTTTGGGAGCAGAGACCAGAATCTGAGCCAGTAGGGACCGGCTGAGACTGACCGGTCATACTGTTGAGTTCACCTTCTCTCCCGTTGGGCAGGCCATTTCTTTGGTTTAGAGACTGGGGTTTGTGCTTTATTTTGTTGTTGTCGTTTGGTTTTGTCCTTTTCTTTTTATAACTTCTATATCACATACTGTGAATGTAAATTCTTACAGACACAGAGTGACTCTTAGAGGTCAAATCGTGATTCTCATGCGAAGAGAAAATAAATCCACGTACTGTTTGATTTCATCCATTAATCAATATTAACTCATTTATCAATAAGGGAGCCAACAAGATGCTGGAACCAGTTCATAAGGGCATTGGAAGGATAGTGTATAGGTAACTCTGATGTACAACAGAACCTGTTACTTTCCTCTAGGAAGAGGTTTGCTGTCAGGATGACGGTCTCTGCCATAGAATAGTGTACTGTCTCTATAGAAAAAACTCACGTGCTGCTCCAGCCAAGGTGGCTGCCTCAGTCAGTCCTCCACAACTCCACTTCTGCAAAGCTGGGTAGCTGCCTTGCCAATGGTGTAGAGTAAGAGACACACCCATGGAACTGAAAAACTTCCCAGCAGGGTCTGCTGGACAGTCGTTCCTCAATGCCCCCAACAGGACAGCCACACCTCCTAATCCTTCTCAAACAGTTCCATCGACTAAGAATCAGGTATTCAAACATGCAAGCCTCCCGGTCAGTCTCACTGGCTAGATGAGGGCCTGTCCTGACACCCGTCCTGGAATGAATCTACACAATATTTAGACTCATCCAAACCCAGGACTGTAGGGATGTCAACATGTGTATACATGTGTTCATGTGTGTGTATATATATGTATATATATATATGTATGTGTGCATGTGTGTATGTATGTGTGTATATGTATATGTGTGTGTGCATGTGTGTATGTATGTGTGTATATGTATATGTGTGTGTGCATGTGTGTATGTACATGTGTGTATGTATATGTATGTGTGTGTGCTTTGTGTGTGCACATGCACATGCATGCCAAGGCTGAGTGTCAGCATTAGGTGTGTTCTTCAATCTCTCTCCACCTACGTTTTTGAGACAAGAGTTTCCTACTGAACCTGTAGCTTACTAATTTGGCTAAATTAACTAGATAGCAAATCACCAGTATCCTCCTGTGCCTGTCTCTTCTGGGCTAGGATTACAGATATGAACTACCACACCCCACTGTTGTTTATTTGTTTCATATGTGAGTGTGTGTGTCTCTCTCTGTGTGTGTAGGTATCTACAGAGGTCAGAAGAAGTTGTCAGATCCCCTGAAGCTGGAAATAACATCAGCTGCTGGACAGACATAGGTGTTGGGAAACAGACTTGGATCCCCTGAGAGAGCTTTTAATGTCTAAGCTATCTATCCACCCCAATCCTCAGCTTTTTACTCAGGTTCTGGGGATTTGAACTCAGGCCCTCATGTTTGTGTGGCAAATGGTTTGCTGACTGTCTCCCCAACCTGTCCAGTTGCTTCCTGCTGGGTATTTGATCAGAAAGATGAGAAAAGTAACCAATAAAACAAGTAATTCTCCTGCCTCAGGGACTGACACAGTAAAGCATCCTTGAGTTGGCTTCCCCTGGAATCTTATCCCTGACCAAAAGCCCAGGGGCCAGTCTCTGTCTCAAGTTCTGCTTCCAAAGAAAGAGGTCTAAGGCATGTACCATCTCAGAACAAAATGGCAGGAAATGACCTGGTGAATTTAGACAGCTGTCAGTGGTGTCCAGTCACATAGCCATTAGCCAGCCACACAGGAGGACATCAGTGTCATGGTGATTTACATTAAGGTGAAATGAAAGTGGAGGGGTTGGAGCATCAGGAAAGAAAGCGCTTGTCACATAAACCTGAGATCGATCCCTGGAACCTGGGCAAAAAGCTGGATGTCCTGGCAGGAATCTGTAATGCCAGCACTCCGGTGGTAAGATGGGAAAGAGAGGCAGGAGAATGAACTGAAAGCTCAAGAGCCAATAGCTGGGAGTAGACCTTGTCTCTGTCAGCTCCCAAGAGTTGTCTTCTGACTTCTACATGTGCACGCTAGCCTATGGGTACACATACACACCATTACCATTCTCAATCTCCTCCCTCCCTCCCTCTCTCTCTCTAATCAATTTTAATTATGAAATGGAATAAGATATGAAGTTAATTTCCATGCTCATCCATTTTTGGAGGCTCAGTAGTCATATAAGCTAATTGTGGCTACTTTGGGGGGGCAGCAAAAAGAATGTTTGGGTCATCACAGAACACTCTTTCAGACAAGATACTCTGGGCAGTTTGGATCGATCCCTGCTGCTTCCTGCTAGGTTGCAAGTACTAGCGTCACTGTCTGTCCAGTTTGACTCTCTGTTCCCAGCAAGTGGCACAGCTGCCAGACAGAAAGTACAGTTAATAGGAAGAAGGAAGGGAAGGGGAAGGTGGGCATCTGGCTGAGCATCAGGTGGCTGCTGGCATTTGCTAAGCACTTACTGCATACTTGGTGCCATCCAGACCCTTACCTTGTGCTGCCTACTGATTCTGCACTATCCTATGGCTGTTATCTGACTCTACAGAGGAGCAAACTGAAGCTGGGCAGGCGAGGCAGCTTGCCCATGGCTATGCACAGCTCGCTAGCTGCAACACTGGTTTCTTAGTAGTACTTCCTGACAAGGGAAGATTGCCATGGGCACAGCTATGTGTCCACAATTTCCTGGGTAGGAGAGATTCCAGGGCTTTGCTACTGCTGCCCCTGGGGCAGCTGAGCGGGAATACAGAACGCTATGGTACGGCAGCTAAGGGAGAAGTCCTGTTGCTCCCTCTACAGGTTCCGCCCACGATGTCAACATCACCACAGCCCAAAGCGTCCTGTGAACTGGCCCAGGTGACATAACACAGCTCTGCTCCATTGCATTGCATGAGATCTGCAGGGTCCCCCTCCCACCCCCCTTCCCTGCCCCAGGTGTTCTCAAGGAGCCAGGATGGAAAGACTGACTCTCCCAGAGCAGAAGTGTGGGATGGCTTTTCCATTGCTAATTTCGAAGGAATCTGATGAAGTAGTGGAAAGATCTAGAAGGCGGGAGACTTGCTTCTCATGCTGGCCTGTCCTGGCTTCAGACCAATCCACCAGGGCCATGGCTGCCATTTCTGAATGTTAGGAATTGGGGGTTGCAATGCCGAGGGTCTGTTCAGTTCTGCCTTGTGAAAAGTCAAGGGTCGTGAGACTAAGGGGCACTGGAACAGCTGTGGTGACAACCTTTCAGTGCTGGCTTATAGTGGAATGTCTTCCAGGCCTACAAAATTCACTTTTGTTAAGAGGACAAAGGACTTGAGAATTTGGGACAGGCTACCTCAAGTCTCTAGTCACACGGGGACTTCCTGAGTACGAGTACTCAGCCTGGCACTTGAATTAGGTAAGCACCTAGCAGTCTCCTACACAAAATGTCCCCTATAACAGCATATCTCAAGGACACAGTCATGATCACAAACTTCCATGTGGCTGGCCTCCAGCTTTGCCTTTGAGAGTCAGAATCACACTGCCTGTCTCCTAAGAGGCCATCTGTTCCTCAAAGCTGGGAATCTTTGTTTATTTATTTTGTTTGTTTTTGTTTTTCAAACCAAGGTTTCTCTGTGTAGCCTTGGCTATCCTGGAACTCACTCTGTAGACTAGGCTGGCCTTGAATTTGGAGATCCAACTGCCTCTGCCTCCTGAGTGCTGGGATCAAAGAGGTGAGCCACCACCCTCTGTTGAAAGAGCCAAGAATCAAGATTGAATGTGTGTCTCCAAGGGAAGTGAACCACTCACCTGTCCTCTTCCTTTCCTACGGCCTATCCTGAATTTGTCCTTTCCCTCAGCCTTGCAGACCCCTGTTAGCACTGCTGGGCATGCAAACCAAGGCCTTGCCAGAGCCTCCTGCTGCCTCCACACAGGCTCAGCCCATGATGTCAGCACCACCAAAGTCCAAGGGTTCCCGTGAGCTGCCCTAGGTCACATAACCCAGTGTATCCATGTAAGATCTTCAGGCATTCAACTGTCCAGTCCCTGTGTTTAATGTTAGGGATTAAAGGTTTAATGTTGGGGTTAGAGCTAGGGTTAGAACTAGGTTTAGAATTAGGGCTACATTTAATTTGCTTTATGAGTTTAAGACTAGGGTTAGAGCCAGGGTCTGGGTCAGGTGCAGAGCTTTGTTTTACGCTAGGCTTATGGTAATGGATAGGGAGAGCTAGGTTTATGTGGTGGTTACAGTTAGCACTAGGATTAGGGTTATGACTGGGGCCGGGTAAGGGTTATGGCTAGGATTCTAGTATGGCTAGTTGTAGGTTTAAGGTAAGGTTAGAGCTAGGGTTAGGATCAGGGTTAGTTTTAAACTTACACATATCTCCTAGGGTTTGGGTTAGGATTATAGTGAGAGCTAGGGTTCGTCGTAGGACCAGCATTGGCATTGGAGCCTGATGCAGCATTAGGGTATGAGGTACGGTTGGTGTCAGAAAGTGGTTTCTGATTAGTTTAGTCCTAGTTTAGTGCTGGGTCGAGATGTAGGATTAGAGTTACTGATTTGGCTAGTCTGATCAGGGACATTGTAGTGTTAGGGTTAGGGCTAAGCTTAGGTTAGGGTTAGGTTAGGCTTAGGTTTAGGCTTAGGGTTGTATGGTACTTTCTTTCCTGAAGATTTTCTTTTCACAAGTGCTCCTTCCTCTGGAATGCTCTGTGTGCTCCCTTGCAGTTTTTCCCTTGGGTAGAGTGCTCCCCACTCTCTCGTATCTGGTAGAAGCTACTCAGCCCTGCAGGAACCTTCCTGTACCATCCATTGCTGACAATGCTCTCCCACTGCTCCATGCCTCCTTTCTCGCCAGGCTCCTAGCGGTCCTCATCCGCTCCTCTTCACAAAGTCTGAACTCTTCAAGGGCCAGCAGGGTCCATGCATGGCTTAGGGGTTTTCATTAATTGATGGCCCCAAGGATATCTCAGAAGATCATCAACAGGAAGCCAATGACACAGTGCCCTCTCTAGGGTGACATGACATGTGTAACTCTGTCCTGCCCTTATATATAGAGAGAGATCTTTCATTGTCATTTGTCTCTAAGGAAGCTAGTAGGGCCATGTGTGGTAGAATATACCTTTAATCCCAGTACTTGTGTGGCAGAAGCAGGCAGACCTCTGTGAGTTTAAGGCCTGTTTGGTCTACACAGGGATTCTCAGACCAGCCAGAGCCAGATAGTGAGACTTTATGTGGCAGCTTGAATGAAAATAGTCCCCACAGGCTCATGTGAATCCTTGGTCCCTAGTTGGTAGAACTGTTTGGGAAGGATTAGGAGGTGTGGTCTTGTTGGAGGTGTGTCACTGAGGGTGGGCTTTGAGACTTCAAAGGCCTCTTGCCGTTGGCAGTGGGCTCTGTGCCTCCTGACTGTGGTTGTGAGATGTGAGCTTTCAGCTGTGTCTGTTGCCATGCCTTCAATCACCATCATGGACTCTAACTCTCTGAAACCATAAAGTCCAAATAAACTCTTCTAGAAGTTGCCTTGGTCGTGCTCATTGATTACAGAAATAGGAGAGAGAGAGAGGAGAGAGAGAGAAAAAAGAGAGAGAGAGAGGAAAGAGGGAGAGGGAGAGGGAGGGGGAGGAGGAGAGAGTGAGAGCACTTAGAGTTCTCAGACTTTCGACACAACCCCTTACTCAATACCAGGGGAAACTGGCGACTGCTCAAGGACATACATCTGCTAATCTCTATCCTATCCTGTCCCATCCTGTCCCATCCTGTCCCATCCTGTCCTATCCTGTCCTATCCTGTCCCATCCTGTCCCATCCTGTCCTATCCTGTCCCATCCTGTCCTATCCTGTCCCTGGTCATGGCAGAGCAGAGCTCCCCAGCACGTACTCCCATGCATGTGTGAAGGCACACCAAGGCCTCCTTCCACCCAGAGCAGCCTAATGGCCCCAGGAAACCTGCTCTCACCCTGCATCTCTGCCAACGGGGAGACAGGGTTCACAGACCCTTGCCAGACAAGGACACCAAGTCTCTGACAGACAAGCAACGGGTCACTAGTCAGTTGCAGGATGAGCTGGGCTGAGGCTTAGTTTCAAACCAATGGAATATGCCGGAATCTTTTAGCTAGGAACGTGTGTATGGTCATTAGGACAGGATTCCTCTACTTATTCATGAGACCACAATAGACAGTCTGGAAATGGGCTGTCGTGCTTCTAGGGGATTCTGCTACAGCCTCCTGGGCTGTGCCCTGCAACTCCTGGTGAGGTCTTTGTCTGTTCTCTGTGCAGACACTTTAAGGGCTGGGAAGAGCCTGTTAACAAGCGGTTACTTCTGTAATGGGGACCTCCCTCAGTAGCCCAACAAAACTTTAACATGGGCCTCAAAATCAAGATAGTGAATACAAAGAGAGGTCCCAGAGAGAAAATATAGGTGTAACCCCACCAAGACCTCTCTATGTGATGTGGGTAGCAGTCTTTATTTTTCCCATTTATAAGTGTGCACGTGCAAGTATTCATGGTGTGAATGTGTGGAGGTCCGAGAACAACTTCCAGGAGTCCACCCTGTAGATCCCAGGGATCGAACTCAGGTCCCCAGGTTTGGTGGCAAATGCCATAACCAGCTGAGCCATTGCTCTGGTCCCGAGTCTTTATCTTCTTATTAATCACTGGAGGATTTAAAATATCATTCTTATTCAAGGAAAGTGGGCAGAACAGGAATGGGACCTGGTCTCAAACCTTTTGGATCTGCTCACGATCAGCGCACGAGGGTGAGCCGCCTACTGAGGAGAGAGTGGGCTAAAGTCCGGACCCGGAACCCACGCAGCCCACTCCGCACACGCGGGCACCGCGCAAGTCCGCATCTGCATTCCTTGCAGCACTGCCTGCACCGCGGTTCCCAGCCCGCAGCACCGCACGGGGGACAGCGGCGCATTGTTCCCCGGGACACACCGGGAGGCGCAGCGCCCTCGGGGCTTGGCGCGGCCCCGCCGCGATTTGCATGCGCTCCAGTCACAAAGGTTCAAGGTCAGGAGCGCCGGGCGGCCAAGCCCCGCCTGGCCCAGGCGCTATTCTTCGCCCCGGCGGCGGGAACCCCTCGCCCGGCCGCCCCAGCGCGTGAATGGCCGAGCGCCGCCGCCGTCTGAGGCGCTTTGTGTCTCGGCCCGGCCAGCTGGGCCCGCGCGGGACGTGCCAGCTCGGCCGGCGGCGCCCCTGCGCCAGCGCCCCTCGCCCATGCTAATCAGCCTGGCAGCGCGTCTGGGCGGGCGGCCCGTTGCCGCCGGGAGTCCCTTGCGTCCCCTGCCAGGCCCCCTCCCCCAGGCTCCCCCTGCTGCCAGGAGCCCCCGCACCCCTAGCTGCCAGATGCCCTCCACCGCACTCCTCCTCCACGCCTTGTGCCAGGAGACCTCTGGGCTGCCAGGAGTGCCCCGGCCCCGTGGGAAAGGCAGGCTCATGGCGGGGGAGTGGCTGGCCAGGGAGCAAAGGGGGCCTGACATCACTCCCATAGGGCCTGGGACAAATCTTAGCCTCAGTTTCCTTTCCCTTAAACCATGAAACAGCTTGCCCTCTAGTCTCCAGATACACTTCTGCATCGAACCTGCCTCCTAGCCTGGAGGCCCAGGGACAGGAACACTAAAATCTAGGCTTGCTGTAGGTGCAGCTGTGTTGCAGTCCTACTGTGCTGAGCAAGTGTTTAGGGTGAGAGAGGGCCCCAGATCGGTTTCTTTTTTTCCTTTTGGTCACCACCATCATCATACCTTCTGCCCCAGCTCTGGTCCCAGGGTGTTTCAACTATCCTCCCTGTCCTCGCTGGGGCAGGAACTTGTGATCCCTAGGGCTCAGTGGAACTCAGGACAGAAATACTGTTTGCAGAATTGGGTGGGTGAATGCCAGCTAGAGCTGGTCATGCTGATTGGTAGCAAATGAGGACAGGCCATGACATTAGGAATTTCAGAGTGTGTGTGTGTGTGTGTGTGTGTGTGTGTGTGTGTGTGTGTTTGTGCGCGCGCGTGCACGATCACGCGCTTCTTCCTGGAGCGTACCTCTGGGTTCCCTTTTGCCTGGAGGAAGGTGCCCACCTCTGAGCTTCTGGAGGTACCAGGAAGCACAATCCCTGTGTGGATGTGTGGGTGGTACCCACCCAATGCCAGTGATCCCAGGTGTCTGTAGCACCTGTCCCCGTGCATCTATGTGAAGCCACAGGCTCGGAGAGGAGGGCAGGAGCAGCCAGCACACCATGCTCTAGGATGATGTCCATGGACTTGCTGCCACAGCCAGGGCCAGGCTCTAGAAGAAGGGCAAAGGTGGGCTGGTGAGGAAGGGCATCAAAGAGAGGCCACCCAGACCCAGATCTTTGGTGGCAAAGAGTCTGGCCTAGAGTCAGATCCATGATCAAGTTCTTTCCTGGCATTCTCATCTCATGTGACTTAAGAATGGGGTCTTCCCTTCCTGGAGCCTTGTCCGTGAAGTATACATTTTGGAGCCTGGACATTGTGCTTAGTCCATTTTTATAATGTCCCTCGCCTCATTCCTGGTCTCTGCAGATGGAGTTCCCTTGTATTAGCTACTTTTCTGTGGCTGTGATAAAACACCGTGACACAAAGCAACTTACAGAAGGAAGAACTGATATAGGATAAGAATCTATCATGATGAAGAAGCACACAGTATGGTGGCAAGAGCAGGAAGCAGAGAGTTCACATCTCAGTGGTGGGCAGGAAGGAGAGAGAGGGAGGGAAAAGAGAGAGAGAGAAAGAGAGAGAGAGAGAGAGAGAGAGAGAGAGAGAGAGAGAGAGAACTGGGAAGCATTGTCCCAGTGACATGGATCCCTTCAGCTAGGCCACATCACCCAAACCTCCTCCAAACAGCACCACCAACAGGGACCAAGTCTTCCAATGCCTGAGTGTGGAGGAGGGGACTTTTGTATTCACAGCACCACTGCCTTTTAGATGGGCTTTCTCATACCCATCTACCCTTTGCCAAGGGCTATGATGCTACTTCTTTGAAGGTAACAACTCCTGTCCTTAGCCTAGGTGTCACAGCCACACTAAAGAATCTGGCTCTAAACTCAAGAACAACAGGGAGCCACCATAGACTCTGGACAGGAAGCGGTGACTCCATGGTATGTTTGAGACAAACGCCCATGGAGGGTCCCTTCAGGGGTCTATTCCTACCTAGGGTACTGGCTTTCCAGATCCTCAGGAAAGCAAGTGAATCTTCTAATGTTCCCCGGATCCACTGTGTCCTCCAACATGGCCATTCTCAGTGGATGACCCAGGTGGGACCATAACTAGACATTGTGACTGGATAAGGCAGCAGGAGACACTGGCTTATAAGAAGGAAGGTATATGTGAGAACGAGAGTGTCAGAGTTGGAACTCATGTGACCTGGCTGTCTGTACCAGATGTTGAAAAGCGTGTGTGTGTGTGTGTGTGTGTGTGTGTGTGTGTGTGTGTGACCACATGCTCATCATGAACCTGAAGCTCTCCTGTCATGAATAAGCTGGTGGCCTCTGCCTGTTGGAAGCAAGTATTCTCAAGGAAACACCTAAAATAAAAGTAACAGGCAAGGCAATTTCTTTTTGAGTAATGGATGAGCCACAACCCAAACCTGGCTAACAAACACCATCTCAGAGGGTGGGGTGAGCAGGTGAGCACTCAGTCAGTCAAGCACTTTCCATCTCCAAACCCCACATACAAAGCCATTCGTTAGCTGAGCATGGTGGCACACGCTCTTCTGCTCTTCTTCCTCTCAGTGCTCAGGCAGAGATGGGTGGATCTCAGAGTCTGAGAACAGCAAGTTCAAGACCAGCCAGGGATCCATAATGAGTGAGTGAGTGAGACCCCCACCTTAATAAACAAAAACACTGGATGTGGCAGTGTCCACCGGTAATCTTAGTGTGGAGGAGGGGAGGATTAGAGACTAAGAAATCCCTGGGGGCCTGCTGGCCTATACTTGGTGAGTTCTGGGTCAGTGAGGGACACCCCCGCCCCCCACCCAAATAGTGGATGTTGCCTGAGGAATGACAACTGACATACATGAGCTAATGTCCGCCATGGCATCTCAAATTTCAAGCTGTTTCCAAATGACTACGAATTTGAAATTGAGAGGTCAGAACTAGTATGGGAGCCATATTGCTTTAGCCATCTATACTCAGCCACTTGCTTATCAAATGGCTTATCAAGTCACTGTCTTTGCCAGTCATAGGCTGGTCCTGGACCACAGCTGGACACCTGTACAGTAGACCCTGTGCTGAACACTGGGGACACTGAGGCCATTCCTTGTTCTCAGGAAACTCACGGCCTGGTGAGACTCAATACAAAGATAGGCTGAGGCAAAGACAGGAAGAACCAGTGAACTATGTGGCTTCTCCTGGCTGAGGGATCCCTCCCCATTATCCTGGGAAGCTTCCTAGAGGACATGGTGGCTGAGGGAACAGCCAGCAAGAATGGTCTGAGTTGCTATTGTTATCCTCAGGAGGAGCTGGGATTCTGATTCCCAGGAAGGAGAGCATTCCCAAAAGAAAAGGCCAGTGGTTCTCTCTAGCAGTTTCTGTACTGGGCCAGTTGCTTCTGGATGACAGGAAATGGCAGTGCTGAGGAGGCCAGAGAGAGAAACAAAATCAGCCTGCTTCAAGTCCCAAACCAGAGGATTTGGGGACAGGCAGAGGCCACAAGTTGTTTTTTGGGGGGGGTGGGGTGGGAGGAGCTTTAGTTGATGCTCCGAGGAAGCTTAACGGTGAGAGGGGTGAGTGCTCCAGCAAGGCTGCCAGAAAGCTAGCCCACACTTTGTTCTTAAGGATGCCCAGGGCCTTGCTCACAGTCAGGATGGGCAGATGGCACAAGTTGGTCTCATAGGACTCGTCGGTGCTGTTGTGAAGAAACCTGCCTTCTGACCACACCCACCTTTTTAGAGGTCTTGCCTACCAGCCAAGATATAGCCAAGATTTGCCTCTGCCACCCTCCAAGTGAGAGTAGGAACTCGGTGGGCCTGGGAGTGTAGGAGAGCATTGCACAAGCCAGACATTGAGAACCAACTCATTACCTGACTGACAGCAAGAGGGACAAGCAGTGACAGGCTCAGCTGCCTTGGGAGCAGCAAGGAGTGGAACCAAGCTCTTTGAAGCCCAGAGCCCCAATTCTCCTTGGGCACCTGTCTTCAGGATTGCTCAGCAAAGGTAAGTTGACAGAGGTCCACAGTGGGCCACAGCCTCAGGCAGGACCATTCTCCAACATGCTGTTCCTCCTCACAGTGAGATGCTTCACACATGCTCAGCTGACATGGAAGCCCAGCACTGAGGAGGCAGAAGAAGCAGAATCCCCAGACTGGTCCATTCAGAGATTCCAGGTAAACCAAAGCAATATAGCAAAATCCTATCTTAAAAACAAAATGGGCCGGAGAGATGGTTCAGCAGTTAAAAGCATTGGCTGTTCTTCCAGAAGACCAAGGTTTGACTTCCAGTACCCAGAAGGCAGCTCACAACCATATGTAACTCAATTTACAGGGGATCCAATACCCTCTTCTGACCTCCGTGGGCATGAGGCACACACATGGTACATGGACATACATACAAGCAAAACACCTATACATATAAAAAAAACTTTTTTAAAAATCAAAACAAAATCTACTGTCACAAATTGTGCTACTAAAAAATTTTTTTGCCCTTCCTGGGTGTCAACTAGTGATGATATACTCAAGAGCTTTGAAATGCTGACTCTCGCCATGTGAGGTGGTGTACACCTTTAATCCCAGCACTCAGGAGGCAGAGGCAGATAGATCGCTGTGAGGTCAGCCTGGTTTATAGTGAGTTTCAGGACAGTCAAGACTACTCAGAGAAACCCCATCTCGAAAACTAAAATAAGCATTGAAGAGATGGCTCAGCGGTTAACAGCACTGACTGTTCTTCCAGAAGACCCAGGTTCAATTCCCAGCACCCACATGGCAGCTCACAACTGCCTGTAACTCCAAGGTCTGACACCTTCACAGACTCTCACATAGACACACATGCAGGCAAAATATAAATGTACATAAAAATTAAAACAATAACAGAAAAGGGCTGATTTTCTCTGAAGTTACAGCTTCTCTAGGGGTACATAAGGAGCATGTGAGACACACAAGGATGCTTACTGCAGCCTGTATGTCAGTCACCCATATAGCCACCAGTGAAATAAGTACAGGAGGTACATCAGAGACATTCAAACAATGGATGGCCTGAAGTTACTAAAATGTACGGCTGAAACATGAGAATTTATTTTATTGCCTGTTAGTAGAGACAAAGATAATACAACATGACATATAGTCAGTGGCTAAGTATGGGCTGTGAATAGAGGAGGTCTTGACAATGGTGGCTTCTCTAATTTGTAGTTCTGTTTGTTATTTTATCAGAATTGCCAGCAATAAACATATATGATGTTTAGAGAAGAAAATGTGTGTGTGTGTGTCTGCATGTGTGTGTGCATGTGTGTATGTGTGTGTCTGTTTTGGTGGTTCAAACAGAAAAGATCAAGTTCAGATAAAGATCACCAATGATTTACTGCTATTCCAAATTAGGCTTGCTTTTCTGCTTGGAGATTATTACAGAGACGCCTGAATGAAGCCATCCCCAGCCACCTGGAGGGGCACCTCAATGGGCCTGAGATTTATGTACTGGGATTAGCATCTGAGAAAAAGACCCTATCCCTCCCCCATGGTTTAGCATATAATCTAGGACTGTGAAGGCAGACAGCAGAGGATTCCTTGGGCTTTCTGGTCAGCTAGTTTGATCCAAAAGTTGAGCTCCAGGTTCAATGAAGAGACTCTGTCTCAAAAAGAAAGGTGGGAAAAATAATAAGGCAGAGAACTCACTGTCCTCCATGTACACATAAACATACGCACACACACTCCAAAAAGACTTCCCTCTCCCAAAACGTCTCTAGGGTGTGTTAAAATATTTGTAACAATATTATTAAGGAAGCTGGCTAAAGGGCTCAGGAGATAAAGGTGCTTGCCACACAAGTTTGCCAGCTTGATTTTGATCCTTGGAACCCACATAAAGTCTGATTTACATCAGGTGTAAATCTAATCTCAGCACTTCTGTGAGATAGGAGTCAGAAACGGGAGAATCAGCCTCAAGTACATGGATCAGTTTCCTGGAGTGTACTGTGCAGCAGAAATGAGCGGCCCTACCTCAAAGAGGTGGAAGGAGACACTCCTGAACGTTGTCCTCTGACTTCCTCATGAATATTAATAAGGCTTTTTAATGTACTGTTTCCACAGCATTAGGCATACTCTCCTTGCTATGCAGCCATCAGCATCCATTCCCACACCTTCATTATCCAAGCTGAAACTCATCTGGTCAGTAAGAATGCCACCCCTCCTCTGGCCTTGGAGCCTAGTAACGCTGTTCTCCTGTCTATGGCTCACTTGTTGAACTGTTGAACAGATCTCTTGATTGGATACTTTGTGTCTAGCTTTCTTCCCCTAGCAAGTTTTCAGACTTCAATTCTCTTGTAGCTGATTGGAGAACTCGATTCCTTTCTACGCCTGATGGTGTCCCTTTGTATGTATTTATGATATCAGCTTCACCCGCTGACCCATCCATGACCCTTTGGAGCTGTTTCTAGAATTTCTACCTTTCCTCTCCTTAGAGCAGGAGTGCACAGCAGCCTGACAACATTCTTGCTTTCAAGTCTTTGGATACATACTGACAAGCTAAATTGCCGAGTCACATGGTAGCTCTAACTTTTCCATAAGGGTTTCTGTAGCAGTTACGTCATTTTGCATTTCTACTAGCAACATGAAAAGGTTCCAGATTCTCCGAATACTTGCCAACACCTTTTAAAACTTGCCATTTTTTTCAAGTTGCTTGTGTTCCCTACATTCATATAACGAATTTTAGTAATTTTTTTCTGTACTTGCCACCTTCGTGTGAAGAGTTGTTTTGTGAATTTGGTTTTGTTTTTTTCCCCCTGTTGATTGACTACAATGAGCATCTTGTTGGCTGTGTGGGTCCTAGACAGTTACATAGTCTTCGAAAACATTCAAGTCCTTTGCCTATAATTAAATTAGGGATTTCATTGTTGAATTTTAGCTCTTTATGTAATCTGGACACTAGGTATCTTTTTTTTTTTTTTTTTTTTTTTTGGCTACAAGGAACCTATCACTTGTTGAAACATTTGTTACCTCTTAAATGTAGAAAACTGATCTTAAGAAATGAAAACAAGAAGACCTAGTATTTGCATATTTGACAAGTAACATCTAGGTATGCCAGAGACCAGAGGAAAGGAAGAGATGAAACTGCCAAAGCCAAGACCCAATAATGAGATGAGGGTTAAATAACAAAGGAGTTCCCCATCTAGGGCTGTGTGTGGCCACAAATAGGGCTATAGTCGGACTTCACAGCAACACCAACTACAAAAAGACAAAGGGCAAGGCAGTACTGTAGAGTATTGACCCTATTTCTATTTAAAATATACATAGAATTTATAAAAATAGAAACACATCAAAATGTTAACACTAATGATCTTAAATAATCAGGGTTTTTGTTGGTTTGTTTTTTGAAACAAAGTTTCTCTACATAGCCCTGATTGTCCTGGTCACTCTGTAGACCAGGCTGGTCTCAAATTCACATGCTTCTCCCTCCCAAGTGCTGGGATTAAAGGGATGCACCACCACCTGGCTTATTGATTAGGTTTTAAAAATTCTTTTCGACTTTCTAAATTTTCTCCAGTAACGTGTGATTTTTGAGTTGGAAAATTATCAAGTTTGTTTGTTTTGTGTGTGTGTCTTTGGTACCAGAACGGAACCCAAGTTCTCCTATCTGTTAGGAAAGGACTCTAACAACTGAGCTACCTCCCCAGATCAAGAACTGGATATTTTTAAGGTATTCACAAGTGTTATTGCAATCACGCAAGAATCTTTATACCATGTACACAGCCTCAAAAAAGGAAAAAAAAATCTCCCGAGGTGCTTGAGGGTTTTCTTCCTCCTTGCCAAAGTTTACAAATTCCAACTATCTGGAGGTTTGGTCTGGTTTCTGAGAGGAAGGGTAGGAAAGCTTTTAGAACAGAAAAGTCTAACTTAAATAAAAATCTGATTCAAGTGAAATCCAGCACTAAGGTCAATTGACAGGCTGAGAAGATGCCTGCTGCACGTGAGGAAGCAGCGGGGGACCATGAGTCTGCGCAAACTCATTTAGGCCACGCGCAGAGGCTCCGCCTCCTGCCTGCCCGCACTAAGGTTGGGAGTGCGCTTCGCCAGGTCCCGCCCACATTCCTAAGCCCCGCCCCACTACGCTGGCCTCACCCCGGAGCCGTTGCCTTCCTAAGCCGTAAATTTGCATTCCGAGCTGGCCGACTCAGAGCCCGCCCACTCTATGCTCCATTCCGCCAGCACCGTCCGCGACCCCGGAAGTCGGAGACCGTGGCCCAGTGGCTCCACCTCCAGCTGTGCAAGGCTCCGCCTCTAGACATGGCCCCGCCTCTCAGTTGCGAACCGCTGTCGCTGTGCCTGCCGCACCCTGGATTTCATTTCCGGCTCAGGTCGCTTAGAAGTCACGCCCCCAGACGCGAGAGGCCCCGCCCTACGTCTACGGCCAAGTCTGTTTCCGGGGTGGGGCATGAGGGTTGTGTGTTATGCTTAAGGTCTGTCTGCGCTGTGGGCGCACTTCTTTTCTGCTCCCTCTGTACCTCCTTAAGGTGTTAGCGCGAGGCCTTCTAGGTCCCTAG
The DNA here is from genome assembly GCA_021653895.1 of Mastomys natalensis. Classification (NCBI taxonomy): domain Eukaryota; kingdom Metazoa; phylum Chordata; class Mammalia; order Rodentia; family Muridae; genus Mastomys; species Mastomys natalensis. The sequence goes on from JAJTUV010000102.1 coordinate 2,279,918, forward strand.
AGAGGGCAGGCCAGGACACTGTGATGGTGGCGGAGTCGTGGCACCCGGAACCCGAGGCCCCTCCTACTTTGGGCCGTAGTCTTCCACTGTATAAGAAGCCCTGCTGGGTGCTCAGCCCAGGTCCAAGAAATGCAGAGTCCAGGCTAGCCCTGCAGTGTGGCCAGTCTGCAGTCCAAGTGACGAGAGCGCCTATTTGTTGACAGCCACTTTTCAAGAAGGCTTGCACATCTGATGTGCTGTCTCAGTGTTTTAGCAAGTGTGGCCAGCACTGTCCCTCCACAGAGAGACAGTCCTTCCACACCCTGTTTCTGATTCTCTGCTTTAACCTGTTGTGCTCAGCAGGAGCCTGTAAACATATTTCCCTTCCATGGTCACTGCTGGTTGCCAGCCCTGCCCCGTTCATCCATCATTATTTCTTCCCTAGTCAGAAGACCCTGGTTCCCTAAGCATCCTGGAGGTGCCCGATGTTCCTACCCCAGCCTGTTCACCAAGACCATCAAATACAAATGTTCTTTAACCTTTAATGATGGCTCATACAGAGGACCCGCTGTGGTTTGAAGTCATCATGGGGTGGCTTAATCTACTAAATGTCCTGGCTTATCAACGCAGCACACAGGAGCATGTGGTTTCCCTGGTGATGGCCGGCGTTGAGAAAGGGTGTTTCTATCGGCATTATCACCAGCATGGAAAAGATCAAACTCAAAATCCCAAGTACTGCTTCTGCTGATGCCTGTCGCTTCTGCACCATCACAAGATCAACGCCCAAATGAAACACTGTAGGTTGTGCATCAGCTGTGCACTGCCTCTTTGTCGGGGGTGGGTTGGGGAAGATGGTCTCTGTGAAGCCTTTGAAGAAAGAACATGGAAAAGTAGGTGATTTCCAAGCATCTAGTTTGTTGGACCAAGCCTGCCAAAGCTACTCTCATGGACAGAATGGCTATGAGAGAGACCACCCCGTGTTCTCATATATAATCTTGAAGAAACCAGCTTTGTATATTGAGGGTGCCTCTTTCATCTGTATTTGCTGCTCTCCTTGGGATATCCTAAGGTATCTTATTGGCTCCATAGCGTCTTTTGGGGTCTTATGTGCTGGGTGTTGGCAGCCATGAGTACACAGGGTACCTGGCCCTAGGCTTGAGGCTCTGCCTAGCTTGTCTATAACAGTTCAGATTTTCTAGACTGAAGTGTGCCTCAGAGAGGCAGCTTTACAGGGTTTTTTTTTTCCCTCTCCATATTAAAAGACAGGCTTGAGGAACTGGACAGGCACCTCTATAAACAGAAAACACACAGTTTCCAAGAGACTGGCCTCTCCATTTCTTGGTTTCACCAATTGTGGACAGAGGCACACTTCAGCCCAATAATTTCAAGTGCAGGGAGTCTGGGAGTCTCACCTCAGAGACCAGTGCTCCCCTTTTTATGAAATAATTGCATTGGATGGGTCTTGGGTGTGGCCCAAGGAAGGAAGACTCTTAGAGCTGAGCAGGACTTGGTAGGAGTGTCTAGACTACTTCTGTGCTCAGAGAATCATTCTGGGTTCCACTTGAGCTAGTTTAGGGTGAATAGGTATCCCTCAGGGCCTGTTAGCCACAGTGCATAGAGGCCTCTCTGATTCAGAAGAGGCTTTTAGCTGTAAATCTGTAAGGAGTGGGTTCCCTGGGAGTTCAGACTACTCTGAGGCAAGCCCTTCATCCTCCTCCTTTCCCTCCCTCTCTTCCTCCCTCCCTCCCTTCCTTTCTCCCATCCTTTCTTTATTTCTCCCTGTCTTGTTAAAGATTTATATTATTTTAAAATTGTGTGTGTGTGTGTATATGTGTGTGTATGATTGTACTCATTAGAGTGCAGGTGTCTAAGGAGGCCAGAGGTGTTGGATTCCCCCCAAACCAAGAGTTAGAGACAGTTGTGAGCCACTTGATTTGGGTGCTGAGAAGCAAACTTGGGTCTTGACAGCTAAACCTTTTCTTCACCCCTTAGTTCTTTCTGTGGGCCACCAGTGTGGGTATTCATGCATGTGTGTATGTGGAAGCCAGAGTCCATGTTCAGTGTCTTCCTCAATCATTTCTCTCTTTTTTATTTTGAGTTTTAAATTTTTGTTTTATGTGTACAAGTATTTTACCTGTATGTATGTATGCATGCATGCTCCACTTTCTTAACTTCTCTGGCCTTGGGTTTCTCATCTGTCAAATGTGGATAACCATATTTGGTTATTTGGGATTAAATAAGATAAAGGGGTAGGATCAAAATTCATTGTATACTTGTATGATTTTTTTCAAAGAATACATATAAAATCTCATTTTAAAAAGATTAACAGGATCTGGAGAGATGGCTTAGCAGTTAAGAGTAAATTGCTATCCTTCTAGAGGACTTGAGTTCAGTTCCCAGCACCCAAATCCAGCTACTCACCACTGTCTGTAACTCCAGCTCCAAGGAGTATAACACCCTCTTCTGACCTCTACAGAGATCTGAATGCATGTGCACATACACACTCACGTACATATATATATAGTATAGTATATGTATATGTATATGTATATGTATATATATATACATATAATATATGATAAATAATAAAGAAAATCTTTAAAGATATAGGGAAGCTCTATCAGATAGACCTGCAACTTAGAGCTAATTAATTCAGGAGCAAAACCAAGCTTGGACCCAGTTTTAATGCTGAGTTCTTTTTATGCCCTCCAGGAATTTGTGGAGGAACCCAGGAACCTCTAGACCAGAGGTTCTCAACCTGTGGGTCTCGACCCTTTTGGGGGTTGCATATCAGTTATCCTGTATATCAGATACATACAATTCATAGCAGTAGCAAAGTTACACTTATGAAGCAACAATGGAATAATTTTATGGTTGTGGGGTCACCACAGCATGGGGAACTATATTAAAGGGTCACTACATTAGGAAGGTTGAGAACCACTGCTCTGACTCACATGGGATTCTCTTGTGAGCATCTCTTTGTCCTCATCTTTGCCTGGCTCTGCTGGCTCCATCAGCTGTGATAAATCTCTTTAGAAGCAGCCACCTCTGTGACTCATCATCTTTCAGAAGTCCCTGAAAGATGCATCTGCATTCTCATGGGGAGACTGGATTTGGGGAATCCACTAGATATTTCTGGGCTGAGTTTTCTGAATGGTTTTGCAGTAGCCAAGTCCAGGCTTCCTGCTCTGGGCCAGGCTATGCTGAGACTGTAAAGCCAGCACTCCTCCTGGCTCTCGGGAAGGACAGTGTGGCCACCACTGGTGATGGTTAGTATGTTAGTGTCTGAATGTGTGGAAAACCATAGAAGTGTTCACACACAATCCCAAGCTTGGTGGAAGAATCAAACAGAAGCAGCTCCATTAACATGAGACTGCCTTTGTGTCCTGCACAGTTTGGTTTTCATAGGATGTTGTCCTTGCGGATAATTTGGAACACTTCTGTCTTAGGGTTTCCATTACTGTGAAGAGACCATGACCAAAGCAACTCTTATATGGACAGCATCTAATTGGGGCTGGCTCACAGGTTCAGAGGTTCAGTCCATTATCATCATGGCAGGAACATGGCAGCGTCCAGACAGGTAAGGCACAGGAGGAGCTAAGAGTTCAACATCTTTTTCCAAAGGCAAACAAGAGAAGACTGGCTCCCACATGGCTAGGAGGAGGGTCTCAAAGCCCACCCCTACAGTGACACCCTTCCTTCAACAAAGCCACACCTACTCCAACAAGGCCATACCTCCTAATAGTGCCCCTCCATGGGCCAAGTATATTCAAACCACCACAATTTCTTACCAGCTTATCTGTAAGAGGAGGCATCTGTCCTGTCAATAAGGGATTTTGAGAATTTTGAAATTGGGTTTCCTCCTGACTCACTCCAAGGCTTCTGGTTTACCCACATGTGTATGTGTGGTGTGTGTGTGTGTGAGAGAGAGAGATACAGCTCATTTATAAGCTTAAAAAAATTACAAAGTTCTGTTTATAACAGTTAAACAAAAACATCAAGAACAACCCAGTGGTCCATCAATAGACAAACATAACTTTCAGTCAGCAATGGAATATTACAGACTAGTGAAAAGGGAACAAGCTGTGGCAGACTAACAACAGAGGTGAGTATCAAGTGTGCCAAGCAAGAGTTCATACTCGTGGTTCATTTATGTTTAGTCACGCAAAGGTAAAAGCACGTGCCATGACAGGCTTCAGGCATGTGATCCTGGGACCTGGGGATCATCACCTCCCTACAAGAGGCCCCAGGGAACATTAACTAGGTGGTTACAGGTATTTTCTTTCCTGGTGCAGGCAATGATGATGCAACAGTATACCTGAACTCACATACAAAGCATACAAAGCTGACTGCATTAACTTTGTTATTTATTGAGATAGAGTCTCATGTATCCCATGCTGGCCTCCAACCTGCTATGTAGCTGAGGATGCCCCTGAATCTCAGTCCTCCAAGGTGCTGAGATAACATAATTGTACCATACAGCATTTGAGTGTGGTGCTGGGTGTCGGACCCAGGGCTCTGTGCATGTTTAGCAAGAATTCCGCTAAGCAAGTCACATCCCAGCCTAATACTGACTTTAGAAGTTATTTACCTTTTATATGTTCAAATACTGTAGAGAATAATATTGTCGTGAAATTCTACAACATATTAGATAAGATTTTAAAATAATCTATTCTGTGATCTAACTACTGTACACATGTAGTAATTTACCATGTAATCTGGTTTTATGTATATACACATATGTATGTTTCCATGCACACATGTGTATTGTTTGAAATATCCCAGGATTTGAACAAAATGTACCCAGTAATTACCTTGTGAGCAATTTCTGTTTTCTTTTTTATGCTTTTCTATATTTCCAGATGTTCCTTCTGTTGTTGTTGTTATTGTTATTATTATTACTATTATTATTGGATAATTTATTTATCTACATTTCAGATGTAATCCCCTTTCCCAATTCCCCCACCCAGAAACCCCTTATCCCATCCCCACTTCTCCTACTTCTATGAGGGTGTGCCCCCACCCATCCACCCCTCCCCCCTCCCCACCCTGGAATTCCCCACACTGGGGCATCCAGCGTTCATGGAACCAAGGCCCTCCTCTTCCCCATGCCTAACAGGGGCATCCTCCACTACATATGCAGCTGGAGCCATGGGTCCCTCCATATGTTCCCAGGCTAGCTCTTTAGACCCTGGGAGCTCTTATTGGTTGGTCTTATTGGTTGGTCTGTCTCCCCATGGGCCATAAGCCCCTTCAATTCCTTCAGTCTTCTAACTTTTCGATTGGGGACCCTATGATCAGTTCAATGGTTAGCTGCGAGCATCTGCCTTCCAGATGTTCCTTAATGAACCCTTTTATATTTACAAACAAATTAAATAAAATCAAGCATATATCCTTTCATTTTTTGCCAACTACAGCAGATCTGGGAGATGGAACTGGACACCTAGATGGGATTCAGAGAACACCCCAACTCAGTCAAAGTGAGGTGGCTGCAGGGAAAATGGCTTCGATCGGAACACCCATCCCTCTGCCCTTGGCTCCGTTTCTGTGCTGGTCACTCAGAAGAGCTATGTCCCCGCTGAGCCCTACAGAGCTAAAGTGCTCTGTGGACAAGGGGAGCCAGGAGAGCCCTGTCCGGGCAGACCTTTCTGATTGGAGGGCTGGCCTCGGGCCATGTGCACCTCTCTCGGGACCAGCTGCCTTCTGTATTGCCCTGCCCAACATAGTATTTTGGTTTCAGATCCTCAAGGGCTAGATGCAGTAGCACTGGCAGCACAGGTGGGAAGAGCCTGTGTCAGTCACTGAACATAAACTCATCCACTTGTAACCCTGAAAGCTTAAGGCTATTGTTTGGGGCATCAGAAGCTTTAGATGAGGAATAACTTGCCCAGAGAACGTTAGCCTGCAGCTGGTGAACTCAACCCCTTGTCTGGGCTTCCAATTCTTATAGTCTCAGTTCCCACGAATCTGTGGACCCAGTAGCTGATTAAGGTGGTGCAGGTTTAGGGTCTGGATTCTTGTGGGCTCTGTAGCTAGGCTTGGAAGTGGACTGTGAGCTTCTCTCGGAACAGGACTCTACCTTTATTGAAAGCTGCTGGGGCCCAGTGTTCACCACCCATTTCTCCTGCCTGCTGGTCTCGCAAGGCTGCTGGGAGAGACACCGGGTGGCTCTGGTTTCTTTCCCCTCCCTGATTGTTGGAGCAGATTCTGTTAGCAGCCTGTGGGTATAAATAAGAGTCTGAAACTGTTAAAAATAATTTGTTTTTAAACCAAGGAAAGTCGCGGCACAGAAGGTTAAGGACGCCGTGTGATGGAGACTTTTTAGTCAGCAGCAAATGTCACGGTGTCTAGTCCTGGAGAACAGCCGGGGCCACACAGGCCAGGTTGATGCCTTGTGTGAAGACAGCTCACAGTATGCTCAGCTGGGCATCCCTGAAGGATATAGGATGGTCATTGGCTCTGCTCGGAGTCTCCAGTGAGGTTCCACTATGTTTTACTTACTCTCTCTATCCAACCCTTCCTCTTTCCTCTCTTCCCTTCCCTCCTTCTCTCACTCCCTTCCTCCCTCCCTCTCCACCTCACTCCCCATAGGGGTGATGGGATTCCAAATACTTCTATGTTGGGATTTGAACTCAGATCCTTATGCTTGTATGGCAAACAAACCCACTGAGTTAGTCTCTCATCGGTGTGTGTTTAAATTAATTAATTAACTTATTTATTACAAGTACGCACATGTATGTAGGCACATGCATGTCACATCTTGTGTGCGGAAGGTCAGAGGACAATTTGTAGGAGTCTATTTTCTCCCTGTACCGTGTAGGTTCCAGGGATCAGGCTCTGAGCCTCAGGCTTCGAAGGGCAGCAAGCACCTTCACCAGCTCAGCTCTCCATAGGCCCCATACTGCTGCTTTCATGTAAGAACAAGGGACATCTGGGAGTGTTGGCTTATGCTTGTAGTCTCAGCACATGGGAGGCCAAGGTTGAAGGAATGCTGCATCTGAGGTCAGAATGATTTACATGGAGAGTTGCAGGCTAGCCAGAGCCATGTAGCCAGACTCCATCTAGGCAGCTAGTGTGTATGTGGGGAGGGAAGGAGCAACAGAAAGAGGAGGTGAATACACATTCACTGAAAATAATGAAGCAGGGCATAGGAGCACGTGTCTATAATCCCAGTGCTCAGGCTGAATCACACGATCTAGGCTAGCCTGGGTCACATAAGTGAGACCATATGTTAAAAATAAAAACATGAAACTGACCTGGGTCCCACTGTCAAGTCATAACCATGAGGGTCAAGGGTGCTGGTTACTTATCAAGTGCTTATTGCATACTGATCTACTGACACCACGCCCCCCACTAGTTCCTAAGAATACCTGCAGGTAGAAACTCTCATCTCCACCAACCCCTGAAAGGGAACCCGAGCCCCTGAGATGGAGCACAGCATCCACAAAGGAGAGCAAGGAATGACCTGGATAGTTTCAGTCCTTATAGTCTCACCAGTGTCACCACAGCCTCTCCCCTTTAAGGCACACATCCTCTGAAAACATAATAAATTAGCACTGAAATGTTTTTCTTTTTTTCTCATCTACCCAAGATTTGAAATCATTTCTGTAGGCAGAACTAAGTAGCAGAAACTCCAATGAGAGGCACTTGTGGTGTTGTGAGCCTCCAGCAACAGTCAGGACTGGTTACTTAGTTCTCAGAGCCCAGAACAAGATAAAAAAAAAGCCAGCTCTGGGCTCAAAAATGATTCAGATTCCCAAGCAGGTGATAGCTGACAAGTATGAGTTCCTTTTGTGCACGTGACTCTGTGGAACTAAATATGCTGCACACCCCACTCGGCCAGCTCTGGGTAAGTAATTATTTTCCATCTTTGTGGTCTTTCCCCAACCCTACCTTTTTTTTTTTTTGGACAGGTTCTTATATAACCCATTCTAGCCTTAGACAGATTATGTAACTAAGAATGACTTCTAACTGTCCTGTTTCTACTGCCCGAGTGATGGGATTATAGGTGTGGCCACCGCTGCTGTTTGATGTCATGCTGGGGATCAAACCCAGGGCTTTCAAGCACACTAAACAAATACTGTACTAATTGAACATATTCCCAGGCATTATTATTATCATTATTACTATTATTATCATCATTATTTCTTCTTCCCTCTTACATTTTTGTTCTTCCTTTGTTTTTTTTGAAGAAGTTTTTAAAGATTTATTTTAATTTTTTATGTGTATAGGTATTTTGCCTGTGAGTATGTATGCATGTCTGTGTACTATGTGTGTACGGTGACCTTGGAGACCAGAATCGGGTGTTGGATCCCCTGGAACTGGAGTTGCAGACAGTTGTTAGTCCCCACGTGGGTGCTGGGAATCAAACCCGGGTCTTCTGGAAGAGCAGTGGCCAATGCTCTCAACCACTGAGCCATCACTCCAGCCTCAAGATTTTTTATCTTTTAAAAAGATAGTAGCCATGGCTAGGCTGAAACTTGCTGTATAGACCAGGCTGGCCTCAAACTCAGAGATATAACTGTTTCTGCCTCCTGAGTGCTGAGATTAAAGGTGTGTGACATCATGCCCCACTCTGGAGATTCATTTCTCTCTCTCTCTCTCTCTCTCTCTCTCTCTCTCTCTCTCTCTCTCTCTCTCTGTGTGTGTGTGTGTGCACGCACATACACACGATTCTCTGGAGCTGGAGTTACAGGCAGTTGCGAGCTGCCTGGTGTGACAACACAGGCCCTCCAAGAAGAACAATACCAGCTTTCACTCAGTTATTCCTTCAGCTCACTTTGGTTTTGACACAGTTGGTTTCTCACTATGCAGCCCAGAGTACCTCGAATTTACAACTTTTCTACCTTTGATTCTGGAGCACTAGGTTACAGGTGTGAACCCCATCCCCAGCTCCTTTGGGACAAACTGAGCTCCAAAGTCAAGGAGTGCGAGAGGCAAAGGAAGCCATGCTCTGGGAAGACAACATTTTGGATGCATTGAAAAAAATACATAGTATGCTTGCAGACACCGCTGTCCCTGTTGCCGCTTACCATGGCTATGGTCAGTCCCACATTGGGGCTGATGGTAAGCCTTTGCTGACAAGGTTCCAAAGACAGCAAAAAAGTGTTCACATCTGAGCACTGGAGAGAAAACGTGGGCTGTAAGAGCTCCCCCTTTCATAGTGTTACTTCAGGGTTCATGTGCCAGGGTGGCGACTTCGCACACCATAATGGCGCTGGCAGTGAGTCCATCTGCCGGGAGAGATTGGAAGGTGAGAACTTCGTCCTGAAGCAGTAAGGTCCTGACATCTTGTCCATGGTGAGCACTGAGCAATACACAAACAGTCCCCGGTTCCTCTTCTGCACTGCAAGGCCTGAGTGGCTGGACAGCAAACATGTGGGCTCTGGGAAGCTGAAAGAAGGCACGAACATCACGGAAGCCATTAGAGCGGCTTCGTGTCCGGGAATGGCAAGACCAGCAAGAGGGTCACCATTGCCAACTTGTACAACTCTGATACTTCTGATTTCCAGGCATCTTACCCACCAGGCCATTCCCTCTGTAGCTCAGAAGAGTGCTCCACCAGGTCTACCCCATTGCCTCTGCTCCTACCAAGTTCTCTGGGATCTATATTTTCCTCATTCCTCTCTGAGTCTTAACTGTCCCCCTGCAAAGTTAAGTTTATGGTTATGAATAAAAAATAAGAGAAAAAAAGGAAATGAAAATATCAAATGGAGTTCCTGGCAAGATCACCAGCAGAAAAAGCAGGCTTCCCCCTTGAGAAGAGTGCAACTTAGACTGAATTCTCTTGAAATGACCACCCTGCCCCCGTGGAATTCCCCCTGCTCTGTGGTGGAGTCTCTGCGGCTGACTGTCTCGGGGCTTGTGGATACACTGGTTCCTTTGAAAACAGTGGGACATGTCATCCTGCACTCTTAGGACAGAATTTCCATCTTCACTGGTAGGCAACTAACCTCCCATCCCCACCTCCACACACGAAGCCCATGGGGATGCTGGGAACACACTGTAAACCCACGGAGGCCAAAGTGTCTCTGGGCTCTCAGAATGGGTGCCATGCTTTCATAGCTAGCCCCTGGCTCCACCCACTGTGTCACTAGCCCCATGCCAGGTAGGTAGCCAGTATGATTACAGGCTCCAATGCTAAGTCTTCCCTGTGATCAGTGTAAACTTGACTCTTTTACAAAGAACTGAAAGGAAGAGACCTACTTAGCAGAGAGAGGTGCCGACGGCCACTGCCACTCACTTTTGTGAAAGAAAAGAACGTAGCCTTCTTTACCTTACCCTCATCCACATCCAGATTGGAGTCTGGGCCCTTCTTATTTTCCCCTTAGGGAAAACAAAACAAAACAAAAAGGCTCTCGGGTATCATTTCAAGTTCTAAGGCTTTCTGAGCGGCGCCTGTCCTTGCTGCTGTCATTCTTTCTCCTGTCTCCCGGCCGGGCTGCTTTCTGTCTTTGTTGCCAAGCTCAGACGTCGCTCCTGAAACCCAGCCCAGCCTCTGCGAAGCCCGGAAACTTCGAGTTCGGCGACTGTGCACGAAGTTGGAGCGGCGAGGCCAGAGAGAGGGGCATCAGCACCCGGAGCTGCCCGAGGTCATGGCCAGGATTACGGCAGAGCCTACTTCTAGGGACCTTCAGACAGTCCTGGCGGTAGCCATGAACTTGACCCCGTGCTCCTCCTCCCGCCTGCATCGCCCGGGCTCCGGTTGACCTGGTAAAGCGCTCCGCCCTCTGCTCGGCCTAAGCCGGGGTCTGGGGTGGGTTTAGCGGCTGAAGCTGGAGGGAGCAGCCAGGGGCACGCGTTGGGGGCGCCCTGGGGTGCAGTCTGGGTCCTAGCCTGTGCAGCCCAGCCTCGCACAAAGGAACGCTACAGAGTTAGGCCGGGAATGTTCCTCTGAGACAGTTTCCTTCCTGCAGCCAGAGCTCTTAAAGGGGGAAAAAAAGAGCATGCACTTAGGCTCTCTGCTGGGTGTTTTTGTTGTACATGGCCCCCTTTGGGGTACAGGGGGAGGGGGAGGAGTTAGCCCTTCCTAGACTGGGCTAGCCAGAGGCAGCAGAGTCAATCGAGGCTTCACTGCCAGAATGGTGGTGGACATTGTTTTGGATGCCCAACCACCCTCCCCCACCCCCCTCGAAAAAACTTGAGCTACTTCCCTGTAGCCTGAAAAGTAGAAAGGTAGTCACTGTTATGCTACCTGATGTCAGCCAGTGCTAGAGACGCAGGTAACTGTGGACAGAGGGTCTAAGCTGGAGAGACACATCAGGACCCTGGAAAGCCTGGTCTCTGGGTTCAGCCTCTGAGACCACTTGTGGACCCCACTTCTCAGCACCATTCCCCCTTACCTGAAATAAGTGCTTGCCTAAAGAATGACCTGGTATGTGTGCATGAGGAGTCCCCGTGGGGTTGAACTCTGCACCCCAATCCACAGACAGTGGCAAGCTCCCAGAGATCTGCTCTGGGCCAGCAAGACTATAACCAGGCACCCCAGCCATTGCAGAGATCATTGGCTAACTACTACTGCCAATGTTGGCCAAGTCCCCAGCTGTCTAGAGGTCAGCCCTAACCCAAAGATGTCCCTTGGGCACCTGGGACCACAGAAGCTGTAGGGACTTTGGGGGTGGAGGAAACCCAGGTATGAACTAGAGATCTGGCACCCTTGGTCTCAGCAAGCTACCTGTCCTCAATACCCCATCCCACCTAGCAGGTTCTCAAACAAGAGTCTGGAGAGAAGAATGCCAGACCTTCATAAAATTGAAAGTATTCCATGGCTAGGCGGTAGTGAAACAGGTAGATCTCTCTGAGTTCCAGGACAGCCAGGGCTACACAGAGAAACCCTGTCTTGAAAAACAAATAAAAGAAAGAAAGAAAGTATTACAGGACAAGGAAACGTCATTTTCCAGCTTGGGCTCTTGTACGTTCATGTGCATACACTCATGTTAAAAAGCAGGCTTTGTGGTGTCTTGGCAACTTAGTCAGAGCCTTGAGAAGGAAGCCACCTAGATCTGGGAGGCGGATTTGTGCTCATTCACTATACTTCATAGAGAAGTTGAGTTGCCCTCTCAGGCTAGATTTGACTGTGTGAGATGATTCTGAAGTTAAAAATCTCCCTCCAAACAAGATTCCCAGCACTGGAGAGATTGTTCAGTGGTTAGCTTCCTAGCTGGGCATGGTGGCAATATGCCTTTAATCCTAGGACTCAGGAGGCAGAGGTAGATGGATCTCTGTGAGTTCAAGGCCAACTTTGTGTATATAGTGAGTTCTAGAACAGCCAGGGCTCTGTAGGGAGTCTCTGTCTCAAAACACCTAAATAAGCAGAAAGAGGGTGTGCTGCTCTTCCAGAGGAAGGGTTCCAGTGTTTGGTTCCTAGCATCCACTTTTGTGGCTCACAACCACCTGTAATTCCAGCTCTAGGGGATCTGATGGACCTCTTCTGGCCTCCACAGGCACTCACCACACACACCACTTATACGCATACATGATTGCGCGCGCGCGCGCGCGCGCGCGCCACACACACACACACACACACACTCCATAGCTCTGCTCAGTCAGTGCACATGATACTCAGATGCCACAAGGGAGACAGGATGCAGGAAGCAGGGCTGAACTTGAGCTTTGTTTATATCCCAGGTGGTCAGAGACATGGTGTTGACTGCCTGGGCATTGTGTCCTGTCACCCTGGCAGGGTCAGCTCTGTATCCCAGCACTACCCCCATCCTAGCGAAATAACACTTGTCATCACTGGTTACAGAGTTACGACTCGTGCTCTCTGAGAGGGTCAAGGTGATATTTGCACCTCCTTGCTAAGTTCCCAGCAAGCACCCACCAGTCATTCAGACATCAGAGCCCCTGATACCCTATAGGTGATCAAGAGCCCAGGCTCCTGTCTCCTCTCTTGGGTCATCTGTCTTTGAGGCTGCCCACAAAGTTCTCTCCTGCATCGAATGCCTTTCCTCTCAATTTTTTGGTGATTTGTTTCTTCTCTCTGTCTCCTTCCACTGAGCCCCTCCCCAAGGGGACTGAGAGGCAGGGGAGAAGCTGTTCTGAGCAGTACCAGCCTCAAGAAGAGGTTCTCTACACCTACGCCCCAACCAGAGTATCTCTTTTCTGGACAGTGCCCAGGTCACAGACCCTATGATCTGTTGAATGCCTGCAGAGACAGGCAGCTCTCTACTTCTCTATGGATGCTGTTGTATTGCTATTGAAGGCAATTTTCCAGGTACCCTTCAACAGTACTTGAAGGGGAACAAAGATAAGGGGCAGGAAAAGCACTCCTAAGAAGGTCCTGAGAACACAGACTCATTTCCATCTCTATTATTTATTATTTACAAACCTGAGCCTCATTTCCTGTTTTTGCCAACATCCCATTTGGTAATGCCAGGTCTGTGTTGGTGACCTCCACTTATCTCCTAACAAGAAAGTCTCTTTCCCTGGGGACAACATTTATCTACTGTAGTTTTGTGGAGTTAGATTCCCAATTTTGGAAAAATCTGGATGAAACATAAGAAAAAAAAAAAAAAAAGGGAGTCACAAAGTGGTAGAGTAGCAAATCTGGGAGCTGCATGCAGAGAGAGGACATCAATGTCCGTCGGGCTGTGTGGAGCCCTGTGTGCTTTGTCTCAGCCTCTGTATGCTGTGATGCCTCAGTGGAGCAAGGAAGTGTGTTCAAAATTTCAAGATGGTGACAGTGGTGGATTTAACAGAATGTAGGGCCCTTCTGAACTGAGGTGCTTGCTGAATACTTGTGGGCTTGTATGGTAGCTGATAGTCCCAAGCCACAGAGTCAGGGCTGTCCCTTGTACTCCTTCATGCTGAGGCTTAGGAAAACTGTAGGCAGCCAAACTGAAGGCTCACTGTTCCTTTTCCTAGGTGTGTGTGTGTGTGTGTGTGTGTGTGTGTGTGTGTATTCAATGGTAAAGCTAGATTATTTTGGATCCTCTCTCCAAAAGAAAACCATCTATTTATTACCTTTGAGTCCACAGAGTGCACCCACTAGAAACAGCTCACGCACCATCCATGAGAACAAAACACATTAGTGTCTGTTTCAGACTGCACCTCACGTGTAGCTCACTAAGTAGCTGATCTCAGCTCTTGGCCTACATCAAATGACACAGTGCTACAAACCAATTGTCATGGCTAAGGGGAGATCCCTGGGTGCATTTCCCCACCCAGTCCCTCATCACTGGACATGAAGATTCTTCCCAGACTCCTTTGCTGTTAACCACAGCACAGAAAGCACACATGCCCTGCTTCCTAAGACTGTAATCCCTTTCACAGGAGCCCCTGTCAGTTTGCTAAGGGAGAATTTTTAGTTTTGGAAGCTTCTTGAGGGTATCTGAAGTTTCATCTGGCCCAAGAGCTTCAGTCCCCAGACTTTTGTGGGTGACAGACCGATGTCATAGCCATGGCACCTACAGTGGTCCTTTTATCCAGTGTCATAGGAATCCCATGCTGGCCACAGAATGTCCTGTTACTCTTATGGTAGGAGACCACGGGAATGCTCACAGAGCTGACAATACCCCCCCCCAATCCCCGTATCATCAAACTATACAAAAGATATAGGAGACCACAAGTGGGGAAGTAGGCTTCCTGGACCCCAGGACTCATTGGATAGAGTTGAAATGAAATAACTTGGTAGTCACTCATAAACAGTGCCTGTAAATGAGCTATGTCTGTGGAGTGGCTGCGCTGTCTACCTGGGTCCTCTCATTGTTTTTCACCCTCAGGGCCACTGAGGTTGTCGGCAAAACAACCAGGGGGATTAGAAATCTGATGGAGGTCTTGCTGGGCTGAAAACAAGGTGTTGGGTGGCTGTTCTGCAGGGGAGAGCCGTTGCCCCCACCTTGAGGGACTGGAGGGACGTTTATGGAGTTGACTACTGTGTGTCACATTCTTCATGATCCCAACCTTGTGGGATGGAAAGAGTGGCCCCCTCGACGAAGCCCGGGTGTGCCCTATGTTTGTTTTTTGTTTTTGTTGTTGCTGTTTGTTTTCTCCATCCTCTGACAGCTGCCTACATTCCTTTGCTCCTGCCTCCTACTCTCTCTGACTAAAGGGCTTGTGGGTAGTCCAGGCCAACCTTCTATTCCAGGTTCTTAGCTTCATCATGCCTTCAGTCCCTTTTGTCTTGAAAGGTGACATATCTGTAGTTTTGAGAGGCTGAGCTCTGAGTATCTCAGGGCCATTATCCTGTCCAGCAATGGCAGGGTCAGGAGTAACCTGATGTTTCCTGGAGCAGTAAGGGATGTCATCCTCCTCTCTTCTCCCTCTCCTCTACACCCCTCCTGCTCCTTTTCCTTCTCTTCTTTCCTGCTTTGAGAATGAACTTAAGGTCAGGGAAGCCAGGGACACAGAAACCCGCCCCAGAGCAGACATCCCTCCCTATTCTTGATACCCTGTCTTCAGAGAGACGCCAGCTTCAAAATTTTCTCAGTACTGTCAGAAGGGATCTGGGGCAGGGGGACACTATGGAGTGTTCTATGTGTATCAGGTTCCACTCCACCTCCCAGCCCCCATGAGATGGAAAGAACAGCCCCCTCAACTGGCAGAATGCAGCCTGTCCACAGAGGACCCTCATCTCCTGCAGAGAACCCTCGAGGCCTGGAGTTGGCAGAGAAGCAGAGGTAGGTGGAACTGTCGCATGATCAGGAGGACAGGGTCCTTGTATTCCAGCAGAGCCTGTCTGCTTGCTCACTGAAGGCTAGGAAGAACCCGGAGCCACCTCTCATGGTGACACCTGAGAAACAGGCTTAGAGAGGAGTATTGATTTTTTTTTTCCAAAGACACAATCACTGGGGTGTTCTTCTGCTTGGGCCTTCATCTGCCTAGACCTTCTTCTCCCACTTCTTTACAGGGACACTGCACATGTGTAGTCTCTGGCCACTGGCTCTGAGAGGCAGTCTATTAGGGGCGGGGTGGCCCATCTTTGAGGGTGTTTTGTTGCCTTGCTACCTCCTGGACAGGCACCAGCCCACTGTACCTGTTCGTGATTACAAGCCAGGGTGTGCAGCAGGGCTGCTCCAAGTTCAAATCTAGTGACCCTATTTCAGGGCAACTGATCATTCTATATCTAGATTTGCCTATCTGCAACTGGGCGTGGTAGATAGCCTCCCTGCCCCCCCCCAGTTATTCCCCTCCCAGGAGGTCCTTGCCCAAGGACAATCTGTACATACTCAAGGGCAGTGGGTGCTCATGACCATAGGATTCAGGTCAACCTCACAGCAAACTGACTGCTGTTTGGGGTCCTCCAAGCTTGTTTGTTTTTTTTGGGGGGGGGCAAGCTTCCTGCTGGAGACTTCCCAGGCCTCACTGTTGCTCATCTCAAAAACTAATGTCCTTAGACCTCAAGAAGGCCCCCTGGTCAGCCAGAAACTATAGTATATTGTCTCAACCCCATAGGGGCCGATACCAGTCATAGATAGTACTCTTCCCATTTTACAGTTGGGCAGACTGAGGTCAAGGACTCAAGTCAAACAGCTGGCAAGGTCACGGCTGACTCACAGTGATGGCTGAGCGCCGAACCTAGGGCTGTGGCCTTCGGGTATATAGTCTTCCCTCTCTCACTTAGCCCACAGCCCTAGACTATCCAGAAGGGCCACATTGGCAGAACAGGCTGCCTGCTCTCACAGCCAGATATGGAAAAGCTTCTGGATTTGGAAGGGACTTGTGTGTGTCTTGGGAGCCCTGTGAGCGGAGCCCCATTGCAGCTTGCATGTGAAGGTGGAGGTGTTGTCCATGGAGAAGGCTATCTCAGCCTGAAGCGTCCCACTGGGTATCTTGGACATAGCAGAATTCTTGTGTGTGAGCCATATTGGAATATAGGAGAAACTTCTTGGGCAGCGTCTGGAGTTAGGTGGCCCTGGACACAGGAAGGTGGCCAGTGTGGGCACCAGCCGGGTCCCTTCAAACCATCTGCAGCAGTGCCCCCTCTGGGCCTGGCATGGGAGGAGTTAAGCCGCTGTGGGCACCTTGGCACCATCGCACTGACCAGAATGTCCGGCTCCCTGCCCCCACGGCTTTTCTTCCTTTTTGCCTTTTTCCTTCTTAATTAATCATACGCTGCTGCCCAATTTAAATATGGAAATACCCAAGCTGAGGCTCTGCAATTATTCATGAAGCCGGGCCTGCTGTCCAGGCTCTTGGGCTGCCGGGAGCATCATGGCTTCGCCTCCTTTCTGTGAAATTATGTGCACAAAGGCAACTCCTTATCTGGGTGTGTGAACTAAATAAATAAATAAGGGCTTTTGTTTGTTTGCGGGCTCCCGCACATGACTGTTTTGACTAAATCACTCGTGTTGTCTGCGCCTTTATGGGACTCAGGAGACAGGGAGTGGGATGTTGGGGGGGGGGTGGCGAGGGCTGGAGGGGGGTTGGCCGCCGGGCACCTGGGGCTCGCTCCCTCCTTGGCACCAGCTTCACTCCAGCATCCCCCTACACACACTCCACTGGAAAGTTCGCCCTGCCCGGGCTGGGCTCCAGGCAGCCTGGCACAGTGCCAGGCTCGCCGCAGAGCGCGGGCAGCAGGGTGGGGCGAGCGGCAGAGGCGCGGAGGACGTGGCTGGGCGCCCTGGGCACGAGCAGGACCCGAGGCCAGGGGCCAGGGGCCCAGAAGGTGAGGGCACTCGGGTGGGAGCAGGATGAGCCATGGGGGTGAGCAGGCAGTGCAGCCCGGTTGCGAGCAGGCCTCGTGGGAAGACATTGGCTGGCGAAGAACCATGGTAGTACCAGGCCGCCAGCATGCAGCATGTCTTGCCCGCCCCAAGCTGGAGGTTGCAGCCTGGGATGGGGGGGGGGGCGCGGGTGGCTGCGTGTGCATGGGGCCTCCTCAGGAGCAGCAACCACGGAGTGGAGCTTAGGCTGTAGGGCCAGCCGCGTAACCCAGCCAAGAAGGCCAAGCTAGGCAGGCGGGGCCCAGGGCTGTCAAGGAGAAAAACATCCCAAGGCCTGCAAATTGCTGCTCTCAGCTCCCCCCCCCGCCCCCGCTCCTGCTGGGGGTGAAAAAAAAAAAGCAATGCTTCCTCTAGAGGCGGATGCAAACGGATGCAGAATTTTAACCATCTCCTGCATCAACCATGCCTTCCCCAAGCAAAGTTTGCCGGGGGAACTAGGCAGTGACACCATGGGAAAGGGGTTGTGGGGAGCCCACATGCCTTTTCTGTGAGATACTGGGAAGCCAAGTCTTCTTCAGTATCTTTTCCAGAGCCAGGGTCTGGAGCACCCGCTGAGGGTGTGGGTTTCGGGGCATACTGTCTGGTTCCTGCATAGGCCTGGTGCATCATGGGTGGTGGCAGGGTGCCAGTCATTGGCCCTGTTGTTACCAGGCCTGGGCTTTGCTCTTGGGGTTGAAGGTGTTGACCAGGCCCTCCTGGAAACCGGATGGGAAGACGGTGGTCTCAGTTCCTACTGACTTGGGCCCTTGGTGGGATACTGAGTGTTTCTCCTAGCTGTTTTTGTGCTTTAAAAATGCTCTGGGATGCTTTCTGGTGGCTGGTGGGGGCCTCCCCCATTGTCTATCTAGGGAGAAAGGGAATAAATTCTAGGGAACAGTGGCCAGGGGAAAGTGGCAGGGGTGCTCCCAGAAGGGGAAGTTTGTACCTGGCTGGCAAGCTACAGGGATTCCAGCTGCAGATGTGAGAACGCCCAGGTCCCTGTTTTCATTTCAACTCCTTCTAAAATTAAAAGAAAAAAATGGATATGAAGTAATGAACGTGTAATATTGAGCCCAACTTGTGTGATGTCCATCTCGGTGTGTCCATAAAATAGAATTTTTAATAGTTATTTAAGTGCCCCAAGAGGGCAACAGTGATTAGAAATGAAAAAAAGAGAGCTGGTCATGAGCTAGTCTTGTCTTTCCTGGGTCTGATGGTCTGATGGTCTGATGTCTGGTTCTGGGGGTACTTTGGGGGCCATCTTTAGCCTCCATGAATCTGGCTTCTCTGGTGGTTGGCAGGATAGGTGACTCTGTCATGGGGAAGAGCCATGGCCTGGTGGCTATGTGTGTGTGTGTGTGCACATGTGTGTGTGTGTGTGTGTGTGTGCACATGTGTGTGCACAGGCTCCTGTTTGCTCATGTTCCCCAGTACCTGAAGGTAAAAGTTACAATCTTCAATACAGGAAAATGCCAAGAGACAGTTGAGGCAAGAGACAGTGTGACCATGAGTGTCTGGTTTTCCTGAATCCTAGTTCATTCTGGCCTGGGGAACCTTTGTCTGTCTCCCTAAGAGAAAACAGTTTCAAGGGTCCTTTCTGGATCATGGGTCCTCTCCTGGCCCAGCCCTATCCAGCAGAAACAGTGTGAGCCCCAGTCAGAGGCCTAATAGCAATCGTACAGGATCCTCACAGCCATGATTTATAAAAAGGAACAGCAGAAGCAAGAGAAGCCACTTTGCTAATAGAATCCATTTGCTGTAACGTAGACCCCAAACAGTAATCCCAACATGCCACACGGAATTACTAATGAGAGACAGCTTACTTTTTTTTTTTTTTTTCCTACATAGTCCTCAATACTCTAAACATATTTTATGCAAGTGCCCAGACTTGGATCCTTCTCAAGGGGTCTGGGCCCAAGAAGGTGGGCAGCTTGCTGTACCGGCCAAGGCAAGTTGAGCTGCTTTCTCAAAGCTGGAAGCTTTCTTTTTGCCCCTCCCCACCCCTGCTGGGTGTCCCTTCCTGGCTAGGGCAGAGGACTCCTCTATTGGATTGTCAGGCCCCCAGCAACCCTGAAAATGGATAAAAGGGGTCTTAGGCTGCAGGTTTCCAGGGCAAAGACGAACTGCTGGAAAGGGCTCTTCCACTATGCTCCCAGACGCCAGGGGACCACACAAAGGGCTGGCTTCAGGCTCACAATGGTGGGGCGGTTAGTCACTGTGCCAGGGCAGCAGGCAGGCAGACAGAGCCCCCTGTGTCTGTGCCTGTCAGGCTGGGCCCTATAGCTCCAGATCCCCTGCCTGTGTGCTTTTGTCTGCACCCCACCCTGCTCCCCAAGTTAACCCTCTGCTATCCGACGCCTACCTGGCAGCCTTTGATGGTGCACTCCTGCCAGGCTTTGGTTCCTGTCAAGCTACCTTGGCCAAGTCACACTCCTTCTAGAAGCCGGGTTCAGACCTGTAAGGTTTCGTTGGCCTCTCTGGGGGAAAACTATTGGCAGGGTCTCTGGCACTATGACTTCACTGTCCCTGGATTTTCATGTTAGAGAACCTAGCGTGCCAGGCTCCCTAAGAACCCACCCGAATTGGAAAGTAGGTGTCCTCGTCCTAAGATAGGAAGGAGGGCAGGCAGAACCGTGAAGGCTGAAGGAGTCGCCCTGGAGTGGGCGTATGTTTCAAAGTGAGAGGACTGATGTGAATATTTTAATCCTGTGTGTAGATAGATGGATAAGATAAAATAAATTAATTATGACCCCGCCCTGTCTGGAGACTCCCTAAAGCGCTCTTGCAGTTAACCTCAGCGTTGGCCAGTCGGCAGTTACAAGTGAAATCTCTCCGAGGCCTTGGTCCCAAAGCCTCAGATGGAATTGGCATTTTGCTGTGATTTCATTGTTAAATTATTGATGATTGCATAAGGTAATCCTCCCCGAAAGGTATAAAGCACACTAGCGGCCCCTTCCTGCCTTTTAATTTAAAAATCGTCTCAGCAGAGTTTTTTTTTTTTTTTTTTCATCTTGGCTTTTGTTTGCTAAATTAAAATGGCATGTGTTTTTGTTTTAGAAAGCAGGGAGTTTTTTTTTTTTTTTTTTTTTTTTTTTTGCTATACCCAGTGTTAAGGAGAGGAAGTAAAATAAATCTTTTGAAAGTGTGCCCATACATTCACGGCTTAAAAATTCCAAGTCCCAGACGCTCTTCTTTCTCTCTCTGAGTTGGAGGAAATAAATGTATGTATTTGTGCAACTCACCTGTTGATTGTGTGTGTGTGTGTGTGTATATATATATATATATATTAGTTATTTGTTTTATAGTCTAATCCCCATTGAGCACTGAGACTGTCTTTGGCATCTAGCAAGGCTAGGTCTGTACGGTCTAAGAGGTTGGTGCCTCACAGGTCCTGGGCCCACCAGAGTCCGAGCCATCAGCTTGTGGGTCAACATATGTCTGTGTGTGGCAGCTCAAACTGTCTTCAGAAAGCCAGTAGTGATGGAAGACATATGCTCTGCATACAGCATTTTGTTCTGATTTATTTTAGGCTATTTAAGATGCTTTTAGCACGAAGAGTGGTGGATCTCACTCACATTCTGAGAACCATTGGATTTTTTCAAGCTCAAGTACTGTTTTTTTTTTCAATCCAAAATTAGGAATTGCCTTTTAGAGTAGAAAACAGCACATGGGCATGCCTTTTAGCCCATTTTTAAAGAAAGATATTTAAGCCATCCTCATTGGATCTGGAGACCCATCCCTGCAGCTGGAGTCTAGAAACAGTCCACTGTAAACAAGTGAGAAACAAGATACGCTCTCACGGGGGTCAGGGTCCCGAGATTGGAGTGTCCTCAGACATACACTGAGCCCTGGTCTGTACACAGTTCTTCCTTCTAAGGCTGTCATGTTACCATGTGGGAGAATACCAACCCAGTCGAGACACTGTCATGCTCCACAGCAGGGCTACTAGTCAGACCCACAAGCTGCATCATGCCCGGAGAGTGATAAAGGGACCGGTGCAAATGCCATTACTTCAAAGCGAACCTAGATGGTCTTTGTTCCCTGTAGTTCTGCCCTGGCTCCAGGCGCTACTACTGACACTGTGAAAACAGCAGACAGACAAACAAAACTCTGTAGGAAATAAATTGAACATTGACTCTCCAAGGAAAATGGCCTGGAAGCTGTGATATGGCCTGGATAGGGAGTGGGAAGGCTCCTTGAAGCCTTGAGGTGCTTCAGTCCTGGTATAAACAAGAGCCTGCTCACTGTAGCTGTTGGGGCTACTGCAGGCCAGTGACACCAGCAGCCAGTGTTGGCGGACCTCTTGGTTTCAGTTTCTATTTGAGAAACAGAAGCTTTCCCTACAGGGTCAAGGGCTAGAGATTTGTGAATCGCTGTAAACGAACTTTTTTTTTTTTTTTTAAAAGGCAATGTGTGATAATCAGTGTTTGTATTAAATTCATAACTAGTAGCCATTCACACATTTCTCTGTCCGTGTGAATTATATCTTTTTGGTATAACATAGTCCTGGGAGTCTGAATGCATCATGGATACATTGTAAACAATTTAGATGTTACAGAAATGAATGTGAGGAAAGGTGGTTTGTCCTTTCCACTAGGAGACAAGCTCTGCTCATACTTTCCTGGGCTTCTTCCCTGTTGACTCTTGCAGTATCTGTTTGCAGATAATGCCACGATGCCTGTCTGTTCTGTTGTCCCCGTTTCTTTGGTCTTCGGTTCCAGAGGCACTTCTTCCCCACAGGTGAACCCTATCTGTCTCCTCCAAGCAGCCAGCTCAGGCCCTAGGTGTTCAAGGAGAAGGCTTAGGGCCTCCTGGCATGAGCTTTCTTCCCTGAGGTTTTCTGAGCCCAGATCCAGCAGCCGGACCATAATCCGTCCAGCAGCATACAGCTGCACTGCAAAGCTGAGGTCGTAGGCAAGCTACGGGTGCATGGGAGTAGAGGGGCCCAGAACCCTGCTACGAAGGTGGAGATGGGCAGGTGAGGCTTTCCTTGGGATGGGGGTGGGAGCAGGCAGGGAACATGGCTGTCAGCACAGGGACCTGCAGTATGGTGATGTGGTGTTTGGATCCTGGGCAAAGTAAGACACTAGGGCCACATAAAGCCCTAGTTTGATGTGAAATGTCCCTCAGAGCTGTTGAGATAGTTGTCTCTAAGGTGTTCACTTTATGGCCTTGACTTAAATCCACCAAGTGGTGGATTGCCAATGGAGTCAAGGGGCTTGCAAGTGGGGATACACTAGAAAGTCCAATGTAAGGATCCAGTCCCCAAATGCCATGTCAGAATTAGGCATGTACCTCAGCTGATTCTACAAATTAGAAAAAAAAATATTCCACAGAACCAACAAATGTATATACAATGTATATATGGAGTCAGCTAAATTCAAAAGAAATTTCAAAATTGTTAAATGCTAAGTTCCTTGCTGAGAACTAGAGATTTCTTTTTTGTCTCTCTTTCTTTCCTTCTTTTTTCTTTTAAAAAAATTTTAAAAAAGATTTATGTGTTCTATTTTATGTGCATGACTGTGCATCACTGGCACTCCTAGTGCCCTTGGAGGCTAGAAGAAGGCATCAGATCCCCTCAAGCTGAAGTTAAGATGCTTTGTGTAAGCCACTAGGTGGGTGGTGGGAATCGATCCTGGGTCTTCTGCAAGAGCGACTCATGCTCTGAATCACCGAACCACCTTTCCAGCCCCTTAGAGATTTCTTAGGAGCTCACACTGGACGCAGATTTTACAGTCAGGTTCATGGGTGGCAGTATTAATTACGGGGGAAAATAGCAAAAAGATGAAGTTCACAATATAAATGGCACCGCAGTAAATTATCACAGAACGAAGCAGTGGCATCGGATGTCACCCTAAAAATGGTGTCAACAAAGAGTTTGTGGTGGCTTGGGGAAGTACAGAATGTGACAGATCCATAATAGTAAGTGTATATGTAAATTATGTTATTGTGTGCATATGTTCATTGAATACTAGTAGAGAAGGAAATATCCAGAATATTAGGACCTACCTATGCCCAGATTTTCTTTTTTCTGTGTATTTTGTATTTAACCTGCATATATATGTGTGTGTGTATGTGTGTGCATATATATATTTCTACTTAAATTACCTATATGTTAACATGTTTATATTTTATTCTCATTGTTTAGACTTTAAGCTTTTTCTTGCATTCCTTAAACACGTGGTATTTTCATAGTCGGGATGATTATTTTAAAAGGCTTAGAAATAGAAATATAGGCAAATGACATGTTTTCCTTTACTTGTTGGGAATAGATGGCAGGCAGCAGAAATATTCGTTAGGCCAACATATACCCTACGGAGAGTAAATATTATCTGTTCCTCTGTAGAAGATGTTTACATTGATAGGTTATCAATCAAATACTTCATGGAGTCCCTAGCCAAACACAAGTGCTTACATAACCAGAGTGTTAAAATCTCAATTAAAATTTTATGTGGACTTAGGGAGAAGTGATTGGTATCCCCTAAAGTTTAGTGTGAAGAGGAAGGGGCATTCCTTCTTGGACTCTCTGTACTTCACTGTGGCTGTTTTGTGTTTAAAGTCAATTTAAAGGCATAGTAGAAACTTTTGGGTAATGGAGAAGTAAATGAATCTTGGATTCATGATGCTTAATGATAATCTTAGGGATCTATTTATGGTCATCATCTTCTTTAAAAGCATATGATTTTTAGATTATGTTTACAAGAATGTCTTTATCTCAAAAGTTTTCTTTCACACGCAAGCCCCTTTCAATTCACATCTGGGTCACATGGCTGTTTTCAAGACCAGGGGCCAGAATTTGTTTTGTTTTGTTTTTGTCAGTAATGTTGCAGAATTGATTTTGTAATATGGAGGAAATTTGCTCCTGCGTCTAACTAGAGAATTTCTTAGCCTTCAGGCAGGGTCTTCCTTTAAAACAAAAAAACAAATTCCTAGGTCATGCTGGATGGAAAAAACCTGGCAAAATTTTGTCACATGTTGAGTCAGAGAAGTGTCAGTGTTCCTTGGACGTGAATGGCTTGGTGAGGCTTCCTGGAGTGACCCTTGCGCGGCAGGGACATCCTCGGGGCTCACGACTCTGAACCCTCAGGGTGCAATCCGAGCCTCAGTTTCCCCAGGGGCGCACAGTGAGCGAGCTGCGGCCTGGGAAGGGCCCGTGTCCCTGGGAGGTCCAAGCTTCGGGTCTGCACGACCGTCAGGGCGCGACCCTCTAATCCGCTTTAGTCAATATAGTGTGTGCTCTGCTCGGCCGAGCAAACAAGGGAACAAAGCAGCGGCCGGCAGCCCGCGACTCCTGACCCCAGGGTCGCGCCCTTTGTTCGCCCTCAATGAGGCTGCCCGCCGCCTGGCCCGCGGCTAATTGGGGCGCGTGCGGCCTTCGCCGCCCGTGCATGTGCGCGGCTGGCCTGGACCTGGACATAGACGTAGACCCCAATCTGGACACCCACCCTGGTCACAGACAGGCGCCCAGCCCCGGACACTCACGTGCGGACCCCACAGCCTGTGCAAAGCGAAGGTTAGACCAGGACCCTGGACATTGACCCTGGGCTCAGACGGGGAGACAGCTCTGGACACTTCTGAACACTGACACGGACCCCGACCTGGATCCTGGACCCCATCCAGGGCGAAAATCAGACCTGGATATTGACACAGACCCAGTTGGGATCTCAGATTCCATCCCCAACATCCACACAGACACTGGATTCAAACCTGGACTCGGACCAGGGCTACAGACTTGGACCTAGTCTCTGCCTGACAAACACATGCATGCCCGGCTGTGGCTCTGATTGCAGTCCCAGCATCCAAGCGGTCCCCAGCCTGACTGTGGGTTGCACACTGGGCTGCCTTGAGATTCAACACCGCACCTTGAACCCTCACCCTAGGACCTGGTGCCTAGCATCTTGGCTCATGGCTCCGCTCTGGGGCTGCCTGCAGGAGGCGCGCCAGGCCAAATCCTCTTCACTCAATGAGCTGATGCTCCTATGTGCTGCTTAAGGGTCCCAAGCAGACTTGTGGCCAGGTGAGACATTGGTCCTCTTAGTTTGTTACTTGTCCAGGAGTCATTAAGGATCTCAGATGATTGGATACAGATATGAGAGAATATCCGTCTTCCTGTTCTTTACCAATGCTTGGAAGTCTGTTTATATAGTAGGAAAAGGCAGAATCCTCTGTCCAGAAAGCTGGACTCCTTAGACCCTTCTCCACACAACCCTTCTTTCCCCTCCAAATTACATCTCCAGTGGAGGGTAATGCCAGGTGACGCTAGCATCTCATGCCGCGCACACAGCAGGCACTGAATTCAGGCCGATCGCTCCATGCCCCGTCTCCTTTGTTCTTCCTCCCATATTGGACAAGGCTATAATTTTTATCCCGAGAAGCTTTTAAGACTTAACTCCTTGTGTTTTGAAAATGGGCTTTATCTATTTTTATAAAAGGCACTTTCTTGTAATTAGGTGCAGAAAGAAAACAAGCAAAGGACTCTTAGAAGCCGTTGCTTTTGAAGACGGCAGAGTATCCTTCAGCCCCTGGCTCTTCTGGGCAAGGTCTTCTGGCCTGATTCTCAGTTATTTCAAAGTTTTGTTCCCAGCTTTAACTATTGCCAGGCTTTGCCAGGAAGACTTTCAAGATGTGGGTTTCCGTTCTGAACGTGTTGTTTGCAGGGTAGAAACTGCCTCCGGGAAGGCCGAGCACTCTGGAGTTGCTAGGACATGCTTTAGCATTGTAAGGAAGGCTCTGGGACAGGGTCCTGCCACGACCAGGAGTGGAGGAGGCAGCGGCTTGGTAACTTTGCCTGTGTGCAACGCGCTGCATCTTGGAAGCAGCACCATATGGAGCCGGCTCTTGCATTTGGGTCTCCCATCAGTTGGCTTACCAAATTACCCTCATTCTTCAGCCCTTCCCCAAGTCTTAGTTCCACTGGTGACCACAGCATTGACCTATAGCCTTCCTGTTTTCTGAGACAGTTAGCAACCTGCTGGAGATGGTTGCCTTGGTGGGGTGGTGAGGGTCCTGGGTACCTTCAGGGTGGGGACCTTAGGAAAAAAGATTCTGGGACCTTGCTGATCCAAGGAGACCTTCAGGTTTCCCACCCATTCGCATCAACCGTTCTTCTTTTGACACCGAGACCATGGGGCAAGTATGTGCCAGGCCCCAGAGTGTCTGTAAGCAGGCACAGGGCGGGGAGCCACTCTGGCTCGCTGGTTAAGACTCCAGTTTCAGGGGGAATGAGGGCAGAGTCCTGGAGATATGATCCCTCACCTCAGGCCAGGTGGCTTTCTTGTGAGGAGTCTCAAAGGTACGGTGGGAAGCACATGTCTTTGATTTTTATACCTTAAGGCTGGTTTTGAAGACATGGTCAGGATGTACCTTTCCGTGGGAGCCTTGGATGACCAAACTGGCCTGAGGTTTCAAAGGAATTCTGTTTTGTTGTTGTTTGTTTTGTTTTTGTTTTCCTTCTGGAAATTGCTGCTTTTACCTGTGAAATAAGCCTATATGAGAAGAAGTGAATGGTGATGTTTTCCTTTTTTTTTTTTTTTAGGCACATTTGTGTGACAGGGGTTGGGGGCCCAGGTCTGTGTAATATCCAGCCCGGTCATTATTCTCTGCCTGCTGGGCCTCAGTCTTTCAAGAGCTCTCTTTGATCATTGTTGTTGTTCTTCTCGGGTTGGGAGGGTCAGATGAGATGAGGTGGAAACCTTCCGATGCCCTTCCAAGGAGGCAGTCGTTTGTGATTAAATGCAGCAGCTCCTTTAGTGTCCAGTGCTTTGGTGCAAGGTGTTGTTGACCTGAAACTTCTAACATCTGGCTGGCTCTATTAAAGTGAGACACTGACCATGGGAGGGAAAAATGCTTCACTCTCCTTTAACATGATTAATAAGATGCCACCGATTTGGTGACCTGGTACCGATAGCCGTTGTCTGTTGCTGGCCTTATAGTGTGTGACAGCCAGCAGAGGGAATTGTTCTTCGGTCCCCGAGCCTGAGCCTAGTCTATACCCTTTGGGCTCTACCAATGTGGCCTTGGTGCCCTCGAAGCTTTCAGAGTGGCTGAGCCAGGAGCCAGGCTCTCATTCACAAAGCACAGCTTTTATTGCAAGGAAAACTCCACTGTATCAGGCATCTGTCTGTTATCTAGGTCGTTTTTTTTTTGTTTTTTTTTTTTGTTTTTGTTTTTGTTTTTTCTGGCTCTTTTTGGGTGTTGGCACAGGTGTAATGAGAAAGGGTGTAACTTAGGAGGATACAGATAGGGACTGCCCTGCACCTGGCTGAGGGCTATCCAATAAGGACTTCAGCTCGGCTGCTGGGCCACAGAGGAAACCGAAGTGTTATTGCTATACACACACACACACACACACACACACACACACACACACACGCAAGCATTACCTCTATGAATCTAACACTTCACAGTCTTAGTATTAAAGTCTGAGGCACCAACAGGCTGTCTTTAAGTCTCTCTCAACCTGTCTGCCTCGGAGCGGTCTTATTTACAATTCTTCTTGTCACACCAAAGAACTCCGTGTTTCTTGCTGACTGTTTTCAGGTTGAGTGTTTTGGTTTTTGACTACAACCAGTTAGGTTTTCTGAATCTGTGGCTCCAGGTGTGCGCCGACAGGCTTTTCCCCAGCTTGTGACTTTTCCTTGAGCCTTGGGGTCCTGCTGTAAGTTCAGTGTTCAATACAGGACAGATTTCTGAGTTTAAAAATTTTGAGAGGGAGAAAAGGAGCCGGCAATATCTATGTCCACCGCCTCCCCTAGAGAGAAAAGTCTTTTGCGCAGAGTGCAGCCAGGAGGCAGAACATGCTGAGAATTCCGAGTACCGAGCTGAAAAACTGGTTAATGGGTTAGGCATTTGCAATGGTGAAAAATCTTTTAGTGTGAACTCAAATCCTCCCCTCTGCATAACAAGGAGAGCAGGTGTAGCAGGGAAGTGTCCGCTCGTGTTTCTGGTTCCCTCAAAATACATTTTTAAAATCTGCATTTGTCATCAAAAGTTATATATATATAAATATATGTATATATATCACATATTACATTACATACACATTATATATTACATATACATATATATCTATCTCCCAAGAGATATATATCTATATACATATATATCTATCTCCCTCTTCTTGTCCAGTGGCCTACATGATCACTTTCTTTTGCTTAAGGAAAATAAACTTCAAATTCTTTTGAAATCAGGAATCACTGTAATAGCCAGAAGCAGAATGAAAGCATTGGGTGTTTAGTTTAGTTTTTTTTTTTTTTTCCTTTCTTTCTTCCGAATGTTTCTTTTGCAGCAGTTAAATATTCCCTTTCCTTGAGTAAATCCCTAGTTAAGGTATTTCCTCTCTGGTATAAAGGGCATTCAAAAAATTAGAATTGGACTTTTAAGTCTGAAGTTGACATTAGATATAATTAGGGAAATGAAGCCGTAGAGGAAATTTCACTGTGCGAAATCATATTTGATGTTTTGAAATAATAAGAGTATTTCAATAAATAAGAGCACTGGGTGAAAATCCAAGCACCTTGTAATCAACTTCCTCTCCGAAAATTTCCACGTCCAGTGTATGCATGAGCTATAGTCAGCTAAGTCCTGTCCCAACCCTTAAAAAAAAAAAAAAAACAACGGTAAAGTCTTGAGTTTTAG
The DNA here is from genome assembly GCA_021653895.1 of Mastomys natalensis. Lineage (NCBI taxonomy): Eukaryota > Metazoa > Chordata > Mammalia > Rodentia > Muridae > Mastomys > Mastomys natalensis. Next base: position 2,309,179 of record JAJTUV010000102.1, read on the forward strand.
AGCAGTCCCTGCAGTCACTTGCAATTTAACAATGAGTCACTGAAGTTCTGCCTTAGGTTCGTGCCCCCTCTTGCTTTAGAATCTTTCCTCTAGGGGACTTCTAACTTGCCTCAACTGTATAACATAGAAGAGCTCCTGAAGTCCTCCTTTCAGCTGTGGGGAAGACAAATTTTCAACAGACTTTCTTATCATGGCAGCCATTATTTTAAAATCTGGAGCACACACGGAAGCGCTCCACGGTCTCTGAAGTTTAGAACCACACAGCCAAGCTTTGCTTCCATGTTCTGCGAAGGGAGTCTGCGATCTTAGGATAGTGGCCTTTAAAGACCCAAGTAAAGGATGCATAAGTTGCAGAAGGGCTCCCAAGAAATCGAGGTGTGTCTACATAAAAGGAAAGCAGCCCTTTGGGCCTTCTGGGGAAGGAAAATGCTTTGCAAACTTTTGAATGTATTTTCATTTTCTTGGAAACTTGTACCTCCTACCAGAATCTGTAAAATTACCAATTCTAATACACCCTAAATTGCTGATCAAATGCTATGAGGTGCACAATACATTCTTTAGAAGGATATTAGCTTCCCAGTTTGTGATGATACCATTTTAGAAATTGTAGAATTGAGCAACTAAAATTAACTCAGCACCCTCTTCCCTTTGAAAGGTAATTTTTATTTAAAAAAAATTTTTTTTAACTTGTGCCCTGCCTTTCCTTATTCCACATATAAAGCCAAGAATCCAAGCCATGGCGTCTTTCAATCAGGAATAATGTTTTCTTTATCTCCAGTTCACACTATTAAAATTTTATTGTTACTACTTTGGATTGAAAAAATATTAATTATACTTCATCATCTGAATCAAGGTGAAATCTTCATTCTAGTATGCATGTTACATATATTTATGACCAAATACATTTATCACAGATTCCCAGTTGTTATGTTCCTCTTCTATTTGAGAGATAATAGCCCTTCAGGATGTTTTTGGGGTGGTTAGACTCTTTGATGTTAGTAGAGGGTAACTCAAAAAGAGACCGGGTGAGCTTCCAAAGTGCATTAAAGATGCTACATAGTAGCCGGAGAGCCTCTCCAAGCACAAATGAGTGCTCGGATTCAGAGTTAAGCACCCACCAGCAATGGAAGCAGAGAGCCTCGCCTCAGTCAGCTGCAAGCACACTTAAGTGTGGTCTTTATATCAAAAAGAAAGAGGATTGGAAAGAGGGTATAGTGAGGAGATCAGCTGCCTTGGTGGAACGCTGGTGGCTGGTCTCCCATCGTCCTGTGTCTGCTTCTGCCCTCAAACTGGCTTATGCTACAGCCAGAGTTTCATTACTGTTGGTAACAAAGAAAGCCAAGTTTGATACAAAATGTAGGGAACCAAAGCAAAAGATTCGGAAAAATGGCTTCATTAAGTCTGGGAAGAAAGAATCCTTTCCATGGCCGCTTGCTTGCTTGCAGTTGGTCTAACAGCTCAGGACTTTCTTCCATTGCTATTCGAGTCAGTGAGCTTCTTTCCTTCTTCAATTTCCTTCATAATCAATACATATCAATATACATATATATAAACACATGCATATGTATATGTATACAGTCAAGGGACACAGGTGCTGATAGGTTTTGTGTATAAATAATCGAGTAAGAAGGTCGCTTTCCCAAGATAGAAGCACAAGTCCGTATTATACAGGCGTAGTAAAATGGACTCCCAAACCTGCACTCTACTTCCACACAAAGACGAAAGAAAAAAAAAAAAAAAAAGAAAGAAAGAAAGAAAGAAAGAAGAGAAGAAACCCTAAGCCTGGTTTGCCTTTTCACAGAACACTCAAAGCTGGCTCGCAGCTCCTCTGAAGGGCACATTGTCAGCAATGATTGAAGTGGCATCTTACCCAGGAGCGGCTGCAGACTCACGCTGCCAGGGTTCCCGGCCAGCTTTCTAAACATCATTATTCTTGGACATGCAAGTCGAACGAGTGAAAACCTGAATTCCTCCTCACGATCATCCAGCTTGTTTTAACTAGATTAAGTGCATCTGTTTACTAAGTCCTCATAATGCCCTGGATACTGAAGATTTAACACCATTAAACGTGTCTTTGTGGAGAAAGGCAAATCGAAAGTGGATCCCCACGGCTTTCTGAGGCTGGACTGTGGGCCAGGGGCTGAGTAGAGAAAGCCAGGGCTCAAGAAAGGGCATGGAAGGAAGTTGCTGGCTAAATTCCCATCAGGCAGATCTTGGGAGAAATCAGGAAAAAATAACTATATAAGGCCAATATTATAAACATCCTGGTCCAGGGACAGGCTTCTTGGGACTCATTTTCAAACATCTTACCCCAGGCATGGATGTGGTCCGGAGGGACAGCCGATGGATTTTTACCACAAACTTGTCTGGCAAAATGTTCATCAGAAGTTTAAAATTTTTAGGTTTCAGATCGAAATTTCCCTTCAGATCAATTGAGCATAGTTTAATTTTTTTCTTTGAATAATATGATAGCAAGTAGATTAAAAATTAAAAAAGCTAGCCAACCAAACTGCATAATGCCCAATTGAATTACCTGAAGGCCATTATTTTCCCTAAATTAGGCAGAATTTGATTTCTGAATTTGCAACCAAATTACATACAAATCCTTGCCAAGTACAGGGAGAATTTTAAAAAGTCTGTGTTCCTGAACATTGCTCTGACTCACCCAATTTCTTGTGTTACCAAATAAAAATTGGGAAGCGGGGGGAGAGGGGGGAGAAGACATTAAATTAATTTATTACCATGTGAAAGTAAGGGGGAAAGTCAGCTAATAAAAAGAAGGTTAGCAACCCTGTGTGATTACACAATGATTTCAGGTGAAAATTACAAAGCTAATATCTTGGCATTTAGTCTTCTAGCTCAGTAATAATACACTTGTCAAATCTGTATTTGTATCAGTGGGGACAAAACTTGTAAGCGGCATAATGGAAGATAATCTTTTTCTTTGTGGCTTTAAAAAAAAATTCAATGTTTTAATCCGCCATTTAATCACAAGACATATATCGCATTACTTATAATATTTATAGTGTTTAGGAAGGTGATTAGAAATAGCTTATCGTGCAGTGGCTGGATGTAACTTTTATTTTTTCCCTCACGAGCGCATCTCAAAGGTATGCAAGTGTTTTAGAATTTGCACTTGAGAGCAGTTTTGTGTGAAAATAAGCACCATATATTTGTGTTTGGAATCCCCGTCTGGTTGTTCCGGAGCTTACTCATTATTTTGGGAAAACCCAGGTTCGGCGTTTAGAAAGGCCTGGTGCTTGGAATACCAGGACTTCTGCAGTTAAGCCCAGTCCTAGAGCGTCTGTCCTTTTGGGGCCTCAAAACTCACTAGACCACAAGATGTCTTTAGTGTTTTCTGACCTCATGGTTGAGGTTACCCCCCAGTCCCTACTGTGGCTGCAGCAGGAGAGGCTTCCTAGGGATCTGTGTGGCATTAGGAGACAGCCTAGCACAGGATCACCCTTTGCCACACTTCCTGATCGAGGCTGGGAACTCAGAACTGTAAAGGACCTTACAGTGCCAGAAAAGATAGGTTTCACCAGCCCTGTGACGGGGACTCAGTAGAGCCACTCTGGTATAACACTGTAGGGCCCCTGCCCTTCTGGCCCTGGGACTCTAGCCCTGGGAGCTGGGGCCACAATACACTCTTCCCCATAAAGAATGGAGCTCACTAGTTGTGATTGTCCGCAGTTACTGGCAGTTGTAGAAAATGAAAGTTGATCAGGACAGGATGTGTCCTGGATTTTTTTTTTTTCCCTTCCCCTAAACTGTATGTTCTGGGTTTGCCTGCAGTGATGTGGTGTGGCTATAGTACAGGCCAGGGTCATGGTGGCCTACAGAACTTATAAAACAGATCACTAGTAGTTAAAGGCCCTGGCAGAGCCAGCAAGCCCAGGCTACCTTTACCCAGTGTGTTCGGGTCCTCCCTCGTGGCAGTCCGATACAACGTGGGATGAAGTTTCCTGGGAAGCGGGACACACGAGGAACTTTTGAATTTACCAATGGCATAAAAAATTATATTTTTATTACAACGGGCAAGTTTCAATTGGTTGACAGAAATGGCGAGATATGACGTCAAAGGACACTGGTTAGAATGCCAAGGCCAGTGGGGAGGAGGAGGGGGGAAGACAGGCACAGAGATTGTGGGATGGGCCCTGGAGGCCTTGTTTCCCTGGCCCTGGTCTTCAACGGGCTATCATACACCTCCAGAACCAGCCAGGTCCAAGTGGCTGTGATCCAGAGCATGTCTGGACAGGAGGAGGGAATCCAAGTCTAGGGACCCTGTGTTCACATGTGTCTCTGAGAACCTGAGGCCCAGGCTGGCCTCTGTTTGAAAACGCTTGTGCGGGCCAGTGAAGCGATCTGGAAGACGCTGCGGCCTCCTTGGCATTCTAACCAGTAACCAGGTCCTGGAGCCCAGCAGTTCCATTCCCCCTTTTAGGGGCCCGGGGTGGCCTGGAGCCAGCAGTGTCGCTGTAGGGCTGAGAGCAAAGCCATGGCCTTGAACTACCCCCGCAGCTCTTGTGCCCCAGTCCTAATAGCAGGAAGTTGTTTCCAGCGGGAAAGGAGCGAGCCTGGAGGTGGGCACCAGCTCTGGGCAACATGCCTCCGCGAATCCCATGCCTCCCCAGGCACCTTGCGCGGCCCCTTTGCATGCTCAGCTCTGTGCATTACTCCCCATACCCATTCGCGAGGTTGTGTGCCCTCCCTGCCTCACCCCGCTGGGCACCGCGCCCCTTGCTCCGTTGGACTGGCCGGGTCGACCATGCGCGCGCCCCTTCCTGCGGGAAGCCACTGCCACTATCGGGCCCACCACGCTGGCTCAGTACCCTATCTAGAGCTCGGCGACCCTGGCGGCTGTCCTCAGCGCGCACTGGGCTGCGACCGGGCAGAGGGGATCGCTGTCGACCGAGGGTCCCAATCGGCCCCAAACGTGCACGCGCGTCCCGGTACTGCCCGCAATCATGGCAGCCAGAGCCTTGGAGCGCAGCCGCGGAGCGCGCCCCGGCAGCCGCCTCCGTGCCAAGGCGGCGCTGGCGGCGCGGGCAGGGGACGCGCTCCTGCTCAGCCCTCCCTGCTGCGTTGGCCCCCGGGGCTCTACCGGTGGGTCTCCGCGGTGCTGTGCCCAGTGGGGTGGGCGCGCGAAGGCGACGGGCGGGGGCTGCGGGTCGGGCGCGCGCAAGCGGGGAGCGCCCGGGGCGGCGTGCCCGCGGGGGCGCGCACGCGGAGCTGCGGGGCCAGGCGCGGGGCCGGGGCGGCGAATCCGCAGCTCCCGCCGTCCGCCCAGCCCGAGCGCGCCCGTCTGGGTGGGGGCCGCCCGGGAGGGGCGGCGCCCGGACGCACCGGCCCGCAGCGGGCACAGCGGCCTCGTTGGTATTCCGGGCGCGTTCGCAGCTCTGACCTCCCCGTGGAGCAGGGGTGCCCGGGTGCTCGGGCACGGCCGCCGCCTCCCCCGGGCGGTCTCCCCAGGACGCAGGGCGCGCGGGCGCCTCGCTTCCCTCGTCCCCTCCTCCCCGGTCCCCCGTGCCCCCTCCCCCGCCCCGATCCGGCGGCGAAGGGTGGGGCAGGGAAACGCGCTCTCTGGGACAGGTGCCAACTCCGAGACAAAAGACATAAAATAGGCGGCAACGGGGGGAAGCGCGGCCAGCGCGCTCGGGCGGGGACCGCGGCGCCGCGGGGGCCGCATCCTCGGTGCGGGCCGGGGAAAGTTTGGGAAGTCGGTGCGGCCGCTCTGCAGCGGCGGGGGACGCGCGGCCCAGGCCGCCCTCCGAGCCGCGCTCGTCCTCTCCGCGCCGCTGCTGAATAATTCATGGCGCGCCCGCCGGCCATTAGCATGCACCGGGCGCGCGGCGCGTCTGTGCCAAGCCGCCGCTGCATTCGGAGCCCGGGCAGCGCCAGACGAGTGGCCCGCTCCGTCCCGATGCCCTTCGGCCGCCCCCGGTGGCTCTCACCGTGGGCCCGCTCGCGCCCAGGGCCGCTGGGTCCCGAGCCCGCCCGACGGCCAGGCTCTGAGCGTCCGGGCCCGCTGCGCCCGCCTGGCCGCTCCAGGATGCACGTGAACTTGGAGAAAGTCACGGAGCACGCTGGCCCGGTTCTCCGCGGCAGGGCGTGGGCGCACGCGGGCCCATACGCTCTCGTTTGCGTCCGGGACAAAGGTCTCCAGTGGCGCCAGCCGTGGACGCGTGACTCGATCCTTCGGGCCACTCTTTTGCGTGGTGGGTCGTTGGATGTAAGACTGCAGAAGCCCGGAGAGCTGTGGGTCCGGGGTTTGGGGCCTCGCTGTGCGCTGACCAGAGGCCGTTCCACCCCGCGAAGAGTTGCGGGAGCGACTCTGCACTGCCCTCGGCTGTTCCTGCGCGCCCAGGAGCCCAACGCAAGTCACCCCGGACTCCAGCCAGCGGCCGCGGGCGTGCCAGCGCAGCGCTAGCGGCGGCCAAGAGGTGGTCTGGCAGGGCGGTGGACCTGTGAGCTGTGGGCATGATCAAGGTTGGAGAGGTAAGAGCTTTTTCAGTTTAGCTACTTTGCATTTAAATATTTAATGGGCAGATTTCTAAGAGGGGTCCTTCAGCAGGGACTGCCTTTCAGAGTCGGGGACACATCCGAGGTAGGTTGCTCTTGAACCCGAAGCCAGCCAGCTTGCAAAGAACGCCACACTGTCCTCTATCCAGAACTTGGGATTTGTGAAACATAGCTTCTTATCTCAGGTGTGGGGGCTGCTAGCCACGTAGAAATTTTTATCGAGCATATAAAATATTATAGCAGGCACCTTAAACAATAGAAAAGAGAAAACATCTGTTGGGGTTGGGGGAACGGTGTTTGGAAATGTTATTTGGAAGCCTAAGTCCTTTCTCGAAAATTTGAACTGTTTTACTAAACCCTTTTTACTTTAAAAATATTATTTAATGCTAGATGGACGTTTTCAGAGCTGGTTTAGGGTGAACCTTAAGCGTAGCAGCCGAATTCCAGGGTGCAGTGGAAGACCGTTGTGTGAGAAGTTCTTGTTTATAGGGCAGATAAATAAAGCAAAGCAAAACCAAATAACAACAACAAAACCCAGTTCATAACCTCTTGAATAAATGCACCTTCTTATAGGTGGCTCATACAGCCCAGCTAGCAGGCTTGAGGAGGTTTGTGGGGATTAAAAAAAAAAAAAAAAAAAAAGGTGAAAGAATTTGTCTTTGACATAATTATAGGGTTTTTAGGTAACACCGAAATTAATTTCTTCAAAGTTGGATTTCAAAAGCCTAAGTGATCTCTCCGAGAGGCCAGCAATAGCTTCATTTTATTTGAGCACATAAGGTCTGGCTATCTGGGAAATAAAACTGTGTCTGTATATGTGTGTGTGTGTGTGTGTGTGTGTGTGTGGTGTGTGTGTGTGTGTAGCCTGGGTTAAAACTACACAGCAGCCTTGGGGATTAAGCCTGCTTTCATATGTATGTGAGTACACTGCTCTTCTGCCACTTTTTGGATGTGGTTTGGATAGCCTTGTTGGGGGCACTCACCTCAAATCACACAGAGTGAGGGGCACCTATTTCCATAACACCCCAGAGCCATGAGCTGGCATTTGAGGCCCTGTTTCCGGGAATATGGACGAGGCTGGAAAAGTCCAGGCCTGCTTTATGCTTGCCGCCCTGGGCTGCCTGCTCTAGTTGATCCTGGATAAAAACTCCAGAGTAAGGAGGCTTTCTTATGACAGAGTCAGAACAGCAACCAAAGACTAACTTTGACCATTTTTTCATGTGTTTGATTGTTTTTATTGTTAGTCTACTTTGCACTGCTCATGGCCCCTGCTTGGAGATTTTATTTATTACTTAATCAAAGGCATTTAGCAAATGCAGAGCCCTGGGTGAGACATTTGGGAGTAATCTCAGATGCAGAAGTGCGTCCTTGGAAGATATGTGCCTACCCAGAGCTGGTTGCGTTGGCCACCATGGGGTCTTTAACAGAAGCTCACAGTCCATTGTAGCCTTGCTGACAAAATGCTGCCAGTGTTTTCCCTTGTCCACAGAAGAGCCACGGCACAGGGTGGGAGGGTGGAGATTGTGCGGTGGCTAGTTGAAGTTCTTCATCATACGTAGGACTAAAGCAGACCTCTAAACAAGCGGACATCTCTACTCCCCAGGCCATTGTATGGAACCCAAAGCAAGCAGGGAAGGCCAGGGTGTCAGAGGAGGTTGTTACAGAACCTTGAACCAAGGCCACTATTTTGCCAAACATCAGGGCCCTATGTACTGTCAGAGCAGACCCTAGTACCCAGGGGAAAAAACAGGATTACGAGTGTTTGTTTCCAGGGAGGCCGGCTGTTCAGGACATCTTCCCATGTTCCGATAGCTTGTTTTGGCAACATTTATTTTCTTGTATACACATACACAAAAGAAGAGGCTCTGAAGAGGAGAACAAGTATTTGTCTATTTTTTTTCCCTGTTGGATTTAATATAAGGGACAGGTTAATCGGGTCCTGGTGAAATGGACTGCCGTGCTGAGCTGCCTGGGGGTATGGACCTCTGTTTCTCTGTTGTTAAATTAGGGCCAGTCCCAGGGTGGCCACACCAGAGCCTCATCATGCCTCACACTGTCCTGGGCAAGTAGTTTCCAGGGTACTGGCCGATGTTGGCTGGGCTAAGCACTAGGCATGTGTGGCAATAAGGCCCACCAGTATCTTCTTCCATGGCAGCTTGTTTCAGGCTCTGTAGCAGTGTGGCCTGCACCTCTGGCTGGCAACCTGTATAAACCTGTCTGCTTCTGTCTAGTCCCCAGCAGGGCACATAACCTCCCCCAGCTCAGCACAGACAAGGTCCTACAGGAAGGCTAGAAGAGAGGGGTGTGGAGGACTTTGCCCATCCAGATGGGCACCCTGCTGGGTGAGTGCTCCCATCTGTCCAGGAAAACTTCTTATGAGCCTTGAAAGAGGAACATTGCATAGGGAAAGGGCCAGGCCTTCCAGGCCAGGAAAGAAACATCTTAAAAGGGCCATGCTTCATTTGTACTGCCGTGATTAGATTTTCGGGGTATGTTTGCATGTGTCGAGTGAAGGAAGAGTACTGATGCAGAGCTCAGGAGGCTGCAGTGCCCACGCTCACATCAGGGAGTAGAGTTGGAGCATTCCAGGTTCTAATTTGTCCTTGTCTCCGGCTCACCATGTGACCCAGGCAAGTCCTGATACCTCCTCAAAACCTGTACCCTGAGCAATCCAAAGAGGAATAGAGATGCCAGTCTCAGAGGATGCAGACAACATTATTTTCATAGGGCACAATTCCAGGTGTGTTGCCTGGGAGCACCCAATGGCCATTATTGTAAACCAAATCACTATAATTATTTATATATTTATCAGTTAATACCCTGTGCATCATATTACATATGATATGTTATATTTCAGGTCATGGATCCTACTTCTGGTTTATCCAGAAAGTATACCAAGAAGTTGATTCCCTAAGACCCTTAGATTGGCTGGCGGAAATTGCAAAGCCAGAACTTTCCATGTCCCGGGGATTTGGTGTGAATGTGACTATTATGTGAATTAGGTACAAGAGATGAAATAGAGGTTCGTTTGGGGACTCAGAATGTGCTACCCCTTCACAGGGCAGGATGAGATCTTCCTGGAAAAATGATTGCAGGGGCCTGGTCCTGATCTGAACTTTGTACCCTGATGGTGGGCCAGAGTGGCCGTGGGAACTGCCATTCATCCTTGCTGTAGATGCAGGTAGGAATCCGATAAGAGAGTTTTGCCAGCCTGATGACCGAAGTGTGCTCCTTAGCCGAGAACATTTACCAAATAGCTTGCTTTGGAGAAATTTTCCCCTGGCATAGTTCTTGAGAAAGACTCAGTTTCTCAAGGCACCTTGTTAGAACACAAAAACCTGAAGGAAACTAGCCACACTTTCTGATGTTACAGAGCAGATGAGCAAGAAAAAGCAACAATTGTCTTCAAACAAAGACAAAGAATCTTTTATATGGGATATTTATTTTGAGGACTGACCAGCGTTCCTTTGGCTAGACCCTGGCCTTACAGTCAGGGCAGAGGTTTACAGGGAAAACGAAAGTCCCCTGAGCTGCAGTTCTTGGGAAATTTCAACCGGCAAGTTTGTCTTCCGTTTTACGAAGTGCAGTTAAACTTTCACTGATTGATTTTTCTCCTTCTGTGATTTCTTTTCAAAGGCCACTGGGGTGTGTCTGCAGTCCTTGAAAGGTGGCCAGGTTGTGGACTGTGAGCCACATGAGGTTTCCCTTAGGCCAAGCATGGTCAGCCTAGCTGGGTTTCAGGATCCAAGTGAACAGAATGGACTGGACGAGACAGTCACTTTCCAGGGGGTTCGTCAGACCATGTAGGCCCATATTTGTGGTTTTCCAGTATCTTCTCCTCCTCTTCCTCCTCCTCCTCCTCACATCCTGTTCTCAGATGAACTTGGGAGTGGCCTGTAGGTTGTGGGAGTCTAACTGGAGTGGAGAAGCCCACACTGGCCCTCCTTTATACTCCTGACTATTGAAAAGTATTTTGGAACTCGTGATAAACTAACCCAGTATGTGGAACCGTGAAGACTGTCTTCTGAATTAATTGAATGCACTAGATTTAGCCCTGAGGCCTCTATACCAAAGAGAATCTGCCCAGCCTACCCTCCAAAGAGTGATCCAGCCCCAGCTGTGCCTGGTGGCAGGCCACCTTAAAAGCCAGGGCAGCAGCTGAGGCTCAGAGTGGCATTGCTGTGAGTAGGGTTTGTATGGAGATTGCCGGAAAGGGCCAACATCATGCAATTCTGGGAATTTCCAAGGGTATCCTTAGTCAGAGGACACCTGCTACTTCAGGTGACCCTTAGTCAGAACACTCCTGTCACGCCAGTGGAGGAAGATGGACAAGGGACAGGTCCTGAGCAGGGAACAGCTGCTCATCACTCAGAAGAATTTTCCGTCAATGATACTTGTCTTCGGAGTAAGCTTTTATTTTCAAAATTGCTTTTATATCTTTTATTTATTTTGAATGCTGGAAGTTCTCAGCACCCCACTTTCTGTATTAACCTGCACCTCTAAAATGCCAAGCAGAGAGATTTAAATGTCCAGACATCCTCTAAGGCTGTGAGTGTAGGTATGAAAAAGCAGAAATCATGAAAACGAATGAAATCTTGTGTCTGGCCAGGAAAACAAAACAGCAGCAGCAACACCAACAAAACAACAAAAACAACACACAAAAACATGGATTATATTCACTGACTGGAGGAAGCAGGCACAAAACACAGTACAGTCTTGCCATCAGATTTTTGGCATTTTCTAGTTGGAGTCTGGAATCTGGAGTCTCTTTTTCTGTGCTGCAGATGTGTACACAGGTATCTGGGATTCCGTGTTCAGACAATGGTGGAGAGGAGTTGTGCGCAACGGTGGCCATCAGACTTGGGTAAGGTTAAAATTAGGACTTGTCACGTGAGGCAGGCAGAGTAAAAAGGCCAATAATATATTTTTTGAGGCTGCGTATATTTTCTCTTTGGAATACAGAGAAACACTATCCCAGATGCTTCAGCTTTCTGATACTGGGCTGGGTGTTTTCCCTGAACTGCTCTTCCTGCTGGGATTTCTGGCCAGAGGAGCACTCATTAGAAATATCTTCAATTTAGAATCTCCTTCTGTATATTTAAAAAAGATATTTACATCCAAGTCAGTCTTTTATAATTGTATCTTAAATGATTATAAACCATACCAGCGCCACAGCCTCCTCCCCTATCTCTTCGGGCAGTAAGAAGAGCTGTGGTCAATCTGTCCCTGGGTTGTATAGCACCTGGACCTGACAAAGCTGGTTCTGAGCTGGACAGACTCAAGAGCATATTATAGTCCACACATGTTAACTGGTAAGCCTTCCCACTTAGAGAAAAGCTTGGGGGGGGCGGTTCTGGCTAGGCCTAAGGCACGCAGTTACATCCGACGAGGACCCATTGCCCTCTGTGGTACGTCAAATATCCCAAAGCTTCGATGGCCTGCCATAGCTGCAGTGAGGTTGTCGAATCCTGGATGGCGAGCTGAGCATAGCAGTAGTCACTTCTGACTGTGGTAACATTGGGTATTATGTGCATGGGGGACACCTTCTCATATGACCCTGTGATCCAGGTTCTGCCTCTTCTCCCTTGTCTCAGCAGGAGCCCCAGATAGCCACCGGTAGGTTTGTAGTAGCTTCTCTGTTTGTAGACTGGCAGAACAGGTCCCACTTCACAAAGCATAGGGACCCTTCTCCTCCCAGGGCCAGGCTCTTGGCAGCCATGCCAAACCCTTGCTGGCATGGATTCACGGTGTTCTTGGTCGAGCGCATGGCATCGGAATGCTACCTGCTTTGTCTCTGGTGTCAGCTGGCAAGCAGTCACGTGGCCCTATGCGTGAGACCAGAGCTAGAGACCAGAGACTCCTCCCGGCTGTCTCCTCCTAGCTCACTGTGCCCACCCTCTCTCCTCAGGCTCCAGTGTGACGGTCTGAGCAGGCAGAAAGCGGTATGAAACAAGCAGGCTAACTAGGGTAGAGCATAGTTTCCCTGGCCACCCTTTACCTAAATCATTACATACAGAGAGGCTCGGCCCTTAGTATATCTCAGATGATGAAGAGGAGTTAGACTCTTGCATAGTGGTTACTCTACATCATCCTCTGTGGCAGAGCTGCCTGGTAGTGCCTAGGTGTCTGAGGAGAGATGGCACATACCACTCGTGAGCTGTTGCCCATACTCCAGTCTCATGGAGTGCCTCTGATGTCATATAAAGGACCCACAGTGACATGAAGCGGAGAGGATGGCTAAGCCGACACAGCACAGGCAGGCAACCCATAGGAGATAAATTTCAGCAAAATTGCCCCGATCGGGCCCTTTGCCCCCTGGCTGTTTCAGAGGGCTGGAGCATAGGAATGTGTCCCCAAGGCAGTGGCAAGGAGTGGCTTTCGTTACACTGAAGGATCTGAGAGGACAGAGGTGCTGGAGCTCTGTCCTACCCTGGCACTCATTCTCTGTGTTCTTGGGATGCTCTTGTCTCTCCCAGGCATTGGTACCAAGTACAGTGCTCAGCACCAGGTAGATTGCTTTCTGCATTCCGTCAGCTATGACATAGATGAGAAAACGGAGGCTGAGAGCCGTCTTGTGGACACTAGCTAAATTCAAAGCCACAGACAGCTGAAGCCTCCATGATTGGGATGGGTCACCCTGAGCCGGAGTGGGAGCTCTGATTCTCCCAAAGGAGAACGGCTGAGGCAGGCCACCTTCTGCTACTCTGTAGAACTCAGCTTAGGAACAATGCGGCCTCTATCTGGAGCAGTTCAGGCCGCCTGGACTCCAGGCCCCTCAGAACGGCTTGGCTAGCCAGGCAGTCGCAACATGGCGCCAGGGCCACCCTGCCCATCTACAGGGCTGGCTGTTGCCTGGGCTGAGGCTGGGCTGGTGCTCCAGGCTTCCTCAGGCTAGCTGCTGAGTGGTCAGGCACTGTGGCATCCTCCCTCCTCTCCCCGTCGTCCAGCCCCCGCCTTTTTTTTTTTTTTTTTTTTTTTTGGTGGTGGGTTTGGGGGCCCAGCCCACCCGCCTCTGCCACGTCTGCCATCCTCCAGGCACCCACGAGCATCTTTCGAAAATTCCCGGTGGGCGGGGCAGAGCTGTAGCGGCCGCCTCTGCCCCCCCCTCCCTGGGAGCCAGTGCCAGATGAGAGAGAGCAGGAGACAAAAGTAGCATTTTCCTCGTCCTCCTAGGCTGGCAGCCGGGTTTTCCCCCAGCGCCACTTGCTCCTGGCAGTCCTAACCCCGGGTGCCAGAACAGCCAAGGCCCAGGCCAGGACCTACGGACTGATGGACGCCAGAACCCAGGAGGCCCACGGGCCTGTCCGACAGAGGCTAGCACCTGGGCACAGCCTGCTGGCTGGCAGGAGCCCTCTTAGTCAGGGCAGGGGACATCATTTTCACTTGCTGGCTTTTTAGAAAGTGACCCTGTCCTCCGGTTCCTGGTAAGTGACCTTCTCCCTTCTCCGGCTTAGGGATGAGCCGAGGGCCCTGCCGTCTTGTGTTCTATGCCTGCTATGTCTCCTTCCCTCTAATTGGCTTAACCCAAACCCCAAATTCTATTTCAGAGACACCCCTCACCCCACCCCAATCCTGAGTGAAGCAGGCACTGCCAAAAACTGCAGGGAAGAAACAGAAGCCAAGCCATTTATTTTTAAGATCCAAAGCTAGGGCTTTCGAAATGATAATGAAAACACACGGTTTGGTATTTCACAGTGGCTGCGTGTTCTGCTAGGAGCTGAGTGAGGGCTGGAGAAGGCGTTAGTCGGCAGACCACCCCTCCGTGCCTTGTGTCGTTTTGTTGTTGAAGGGGGTCTCATTATTTCACTCCCATTTTTTAAAAATTTTTAAAATTTTTAGCTGTACTGGGAATAGCAGAGAGGGAAAACCCAGAACCATCGTAGGGTCCTCCAGCAAAGGGCACAGGCAGGCCCAGCCACACAGGAGGGAGGACCTTCGTGCTCAGAAACAGAGGCTCTTTTATTCAGTCCCGAATCCCTAATGCCACCATTCCCACAGTTTAGGGATTTAGTTCTTTCTGCCTTTCATTTTGTTTTAATTTTAGTTTTTAAATTTTTTTTTTTTTATTTTAAAAAGAAGAAAGCTTTTCTTGGCTTAACAGCACAGTGTGGGTAATATCTGGGGATATTTTACACTCTGCTTTTAAAGCACTTGTTTTTAAGGTTTTTCTTTTTTTCTTGTTTCTTTCTTATTCTTTCTTATTTATTCATATTTTTTATTTTGAGGAGAGGATCTACCTCACAGTAATGTGCTCAGCCTGTAACCACCTGGCCAGAATGGGCAAGCGGTAAGAGGTGCCCATGGACACCAGCCACCAGGCAGACCTTTGGAGAGCACCAAGTGGTTCCCAGGCCTGTCTAGCCTCTGTCCCACAGTGGTTCCTCACCTGCAGAGTTGTGCCTGGGGAACAGAGTCTAAACTGTGGCTAATGGAAGCCGGAGTCCCTGAAGATCTTTGTGTAACCCGCCTGTCTATGCTGCCCACGAGCTGAGTTAGTGGCTGTCTGAGTTTAGTCCCAGGCCCCATCCTTTATAAAAAGGTGACATTTGCAGAGCCCAGCTGCCCGCTCACCTCCACCCCTCTGGCAGGCTGACAAAAGCGCCCTCGACCACAGCCTGGTTCCCTAGTTTGAGAGTAGCTGGGGTCTTGATTTATGGGAACCGGGAAATCTAACACAGAAAGTTCCACTGTGCGGGAAGAGGAAAATTCCCAAGTACAGACATCTTTGTTTCCTTATCCAGAGGCACATGGGCTCTATGTGTCCGGGGTGCTTGGCTGCAGCCGCCGCCCGCCCGGAGAAGACTCCACCAAATATGAAAACGGAGCCCAACCCAGCTGCTTTTGTTCTTACACTAGGCAGCAGTAGATACCGTAGGGTTTGGGGCTGCGGAGACAGGCATATATAGCTGAGATAATTAAAACATTTTCACGATTATGACAGCCACATTCTGCTGGAGGATTCATTCCACCCAAATATTTAGCAAGCATCGGATAAAACACTAGTGGCAAAATAAAAGTAATGGGGGAAAAAAAAACACAGTGCAATATATTTCAAAGGCAAAAGCACGTCAAAGAGAGAATTAGGCAAGAAAGAAAAGGGAGGGAGGCTAGCAGCTTGAAAGAATTTGCATTTTAATCGCTGTCCAGGCCTCACCTGTTGTTGTTTTCTCTAAATAATTAATGTAGGTGAATAAATCTCCAATTCTAAGTTCTGGATGGACATGTAGTAGAATTTCCTAAGTGTTAAATCATCATCTTTTTGGACAAGATAGGGAAAAGCAGCAGAAAAAGAATTCATATAAATATCTGCATGGTGAAATTAGAACCTTTTTCTCTGTATAAATCTACCCACTGCTTTTAGTACATGTCTGTCCCACGTCCTTATTAGTCCGAGGAGATTGTAAATGTCCAGTTGCCACCTTAAGTTTTTAATTCTATTAGCATCAGACCCCTGCCCCTGAGATGTAAAATGTCAGACTGTTTTCTTTTTTAAAATGGGCAAAATCTCAACACTTCCCATGGCACCCAATATTTTTTGACAGTATTAAAGAAAAAATATAAAGAAAGAAAGAAAGTACCAGGCAAGGCACTTTCCACATCGTTGCCTCTATATAAATTCCACTATAGACAGAAATTATACATTCTCGAGGCACAGATGGGCTGGTCTGTCATTACCACTGCCTGGTACTTGTTGGAACACACGGCATATTTTAATTGTGGAGTCAACAATTTCGAAGAACTGAGGTCAAAATAAACACAATGCATTTGTGTCGAGGAGCAGACTTACCCCACGATCTTCTGGAAGGGCTGGTGGAGTACCGTCACTTTGTTAAATTTTGTTAAAGTTTTGATCTCCGTATACACGTGTGTGTGTGTGTGTGTGTGTGTGTGTGTGTGTGTGTCATTCCTTGGTATGTATAGGCATTTGCATACGATGGCACGCACGAGAGGGTCAAAGCACAGCTTGCAGGAGTCGGTTCTCTCCCTCCACCACGTGGCTTCCAAGAATTGAATTCAGGTTATCAGGCTTGGTGGGGCAAGCTCCCCACCTACAGGGTCATCTCACCCATCCTGGTCTCCATCTTTCAAGACTCCAAATGCCCCGTCTGTCAAAGGGTCCGTGCGTGTTTTAATTAATTACCAATTTCTAACCTTGTTTTGCTGTGTGAGCACCCTAGCATTACCTTTAAATTCCAACTCATGGAGCATGGGGTTTATTAATATCTTATTCACTAGAAGGGAGTTAGGTCTCTGACTCTTCTGGGTCGACATATGTCATTATTTTGAGACCCGCCTGCATGGAAAAAAGAAATGAAATAATAAATATTTCAAATGATCGAAAAGTATATTTAAGTCCAGACTTGAAAAAAAATGTAGTGGGTCAATTGCACTGAGTAAGTATAAATTTAAAATACATATATATATATATGAGCAAGATAAGGAATTGCAGAATTTATTGGGCTGTATCAACATACTGGAGGCCAGAGGTTTTACAGCCATAGTAATTTGCGGACGATGATAACTGCTTATTTTGGGAGTTGTGTACATGTGATGATGTAATCAGCTCTAAGCTGCACTTTCTCCCCCTTTCCCATGTGTTCAGCACTGACCCCTGCACTTCTGGATTCAAACACGGCTCCCTGCCTGTAGAGAGCGTTTGAGGCTCCTACTCTGGGAGAGAGGCAGGGACAGGGTCTAGCCCCCCACTCCCATCCCCAGGAGCTCCAGCCCTCTGCAGCCAGTTGTTAATAGCAGTCCTTTTCTGTGGTTTGTTTATTTGAAGGCTTGTACCTGTTGGTGGAGATCTTAGAGAAGAGTGGAGATAAAAAATTGATGAACTCCGCCACAGCTGGCTGAGTGGTGAGTCTAACCTCTCCATGTTTTCCCTGTGGGTCCGTCAGTCTGTCAGTTGCAGCCTCAGAGACAGGGGAATGCATGGCTGGGCTGGCCACTGTAAAGGCGGAGGCAAAATGAGAGGGTATCTGCAATGTCGTGTCAAGCATGGGCATGGCCTCAGGACCGCTTAGGCCTGGGACACAGGGGCTTTTCACTGTTGGAAGAGCACATGCTGGGGGTGTGGGGGATGGGAGTGAGCTGAGTTGGGCTGACTTTGTATTCTGACTGTTATGTCGGTTCACTTTCTGAGCCTCGGTTTCCTCAGTCTTTAGGATGGGAACAGAAAGCAGAGACCTAACCCCAAACCAGAAAGCTTAGTTCATGGAGTGTGTTCTGTAGCAATCACTCTTCCTCTGGAGAGGTGGGGGAATCAGAGAGATTCAGGCAGCTAAGCAGTTAGGTCTAGAGTCAGGCCCCACTGGGCCTTTCTGCAGGTCCCTGTGGGCCAGCTAAGGCTTTCACTAGTGTGTGCCCCATACATGTACAGGTGGAACATGGATGTACAAGGAGGTCTTTGAAGAGGTATGTACACAAATGCACGTGTGAGTAACCTATACAGACATACGTGGGCTTCTGTAGTTTCCCACTGGCTAGCATTCCTGCTTGGCCCAGGTACCAGTATGAGACGGGCAGTTTTCACCGAGACAAGCAGTGCTTTTTAGATATTGTCCCTCCTCTTCTTCACGTGGACTGTGAAGCCCTTTGTACACCCTTGCAATCACTACAGTGGACAGCCCGTCAGGATCCCTGGGGGCCAGAGATAAGCCTCTTTCCCTAGACTCGGGGAAGCTGAGGCAGATGGGGGTAGGATACAATCTACCCCAAAACAGAGATAGTCATAGGTACCAGGCCCAGGAAAGGCCCAGACAAGCCCTGGACTGCCTTCTTCTTACATGGATGGACAGTTCCAGGCGCCGGCCATTTTCAGACCTGGAAGAGTGAGAGTGAACCTCGGGGCCCAGCAGAGGAAATGGCGGCCCAGAGCGGGAATCTGGGAAGGCGGGCTGAGGGCGGGGGAACTGCCCGGAAGTCCTGCTTCTGCCACTGGTTAGCTGCTAGAGGCCTTCTTATAAGGAACCACCAAAAGGGCTGGGCCTTTCCGGACAGGTCTGTGTGTGCCTATGTTGCATGCATGCTGGACGCAGGGCAGGGCTTGCTTGTCAGAAACCCTGTACAACTGAAGGGTCGGATGAGGTGGGACAGAAGTGTCGTGACCCACTTTCTGACAGGCCTTGGAGCTTGGTTTTTAAAAAGAGGGATGCAACATCAGCCTCAGACCCAGGAGGAAGCGCATGTGAGTGTTTTACTGGGAAACCCATGAGTCGTCGGCTTTCTCAACCTTATTGTGTACTAGTTGGAAGATCTAGGAAGCTTGAATTTTTAAGCAAGGTCACATCAGCCTCAATTTTCCCCTCTCTAAAAGGGTAAAAGGGAGGACATCAGACACATAAATTAAGTATCTGTGATGTCATGGGGGCATTTGGCTACATGTGGGGTGGCTGAATGGTAGCAGTTGTGGGTGGACCGTGGGAGAGAGTCATTAGAATTGAGCCTTTGGACTCTAGGCTTCTGAACTTGGATAAGGGATGCAGGCTTGGAGCAGGGGTGCTCAAGAGGCTGCCTGGCTACACCAGTATGTTCTGGAACCTCTGGCCCAATTTCCTGGGTGCCCAGCCCTGCCCGGGATTCCTGGGGTGGGTGTGCCTATGCTTCTGGCTTGGGCGTGGTTGGCGGGATCCCTGCTCTTGCCCTGCCAGAGCTCATGGGATGAACCTTACCTGGGCCTGGGCTTTCAAAGTCCCAGTTAGTCACTTATTTTGTGTGCCAGGTGCTAGAACATGGCACCTTCTAATAGACCTAACACAGCTGCTGTCAGAGGTCCCAGAGGAATTCTCTAATCATCCAAGGCCTTTTCTGTGAACGTAGATTGAGCCGCCCGATGCCAGTACATTGGGACACTCGGCACCTGAGGGCTAGGGTGTGGGGGCTCTCAGGCCTGTATCCAGTACTCTAGCACCAGTTCTGCCCCTGACACAGGGTTGCTCTTCAACAAATGACCCCCTGGGCCATCCAGCTGAGAGGCCAATGCCAGGTACCCGAAAGTGAGCACCTAAGGCCAAGCATGCAACTGGGACCTCAGCTAGGTGTCAGGATAGCAAAGGAATGGTCACTGTGGTCAGTGTCCAGCTGACAAGAGAGGGGATAAGACCAGGTGAGCAGGCCCAGTTGGAGACTTCCATGGCTGAAAGTCTTGGCCCAGGCTAGAACTCGGCTGTAGTTGGCTCTTCCCAGAGAGCACGAGTACAGGTTACATACCACAGACAGGTCTTATTCCGTGAGTACCTACTAAGTGCTGGGCCCAGGCTTAGACTTGTCAAGCATTTTAAAGCACAGCCTCCACTTTCATTTCAATGTCTCCAATCCTGTTCCGTCTCGACATCTGACTGGAGCCCATGCTGAACACATTAGAATGTGGAATAAACAGAGCACAGTTCCTGCCCCAGAGAGAGAAGTCCCGTCTAATGAGTGCTGGATGCTAACTTTTCTATACAAGCAGGTCAAGGTACAGAGAGGCCAGTGAGCTTTGCTGCAGCCACAATCTGCCAGTTGGACCCCATTTATTTTCTGCCAATTGGAGGCTGACCTTGGCTGGTTTCTCCTCAGACACCCAACACCAGTAAGGATCTTTCCTTTGGCCTGGAATTCTGCTGCAATGAAAAAGGGATTGTCCTGAGGGTCTAGGCCATGGAGGTTTGGGGTTGCTAGAGACTTCTCTGACAGACCTACCATCACCGCTATGCGGGAGTCTGTAGGCTTGAGTTTTCTGACGGTCTAGGATACTGCCCTAGCTCAGGGTTTCCATAACTATACGGTCTGATGTGTTGTGAACCATACTCAGGGTAGCAGCGGGAGATGAGGATTGAGCGTGGTGTCTCCGTTGTTCCTCTGTGGCCCTGAGGCAGGGAGCTACTTGGAATTGTGAGCCTAGATGCTGTGTCCTAGGTCATGATGGGCTCATAAAAGGCTAGTTCTTCATGGTAAGTGTGTCAACATACAGAGCATGGGAGACTTCTAAGAGTCCCATTCAGCTGCATCAATTGGTGTGGCCTATGTGTCCCCAAGCCCACAGAGTCTTGCGTATCAGAATGGTGCGGAGCTCCCTGGATTCTTCAGGGCCCCATCACACAGGTTTTAGGCCCTGTAGTGCAACAGGCCAAGTGTGCCTGTGGGAGGAGAGCGATTAGCACCATCCAGAGTACAGTAGAGGACCATGTGGTACTCCAGCCCCCCCCCCACACACACACAAAAAACTTTACAAGTACCAGCAGGCCCGAGGCACACAGAGCATCTACACGGCTGGTATGACAAATACAGATATCTTCAGGAGGGCCAGGCTCCCACTGAGATACGGTGGGCCTACTCCCTTCTGAGGAGGCTCAGGTCTTGGTTTGGAGCACCTGAAGAATCCAGGAGACTTCCTGGAGGTGGTGGACTGACAGCCCTGGGCTCTTCTCTAAAGCTGACCACTACAGCTATAGCTGCAGGGCCCTGCGCCCAGCCCTACTCCTGCCACGTCCCAGGGCTCCCTGCCAGGCGCCACCCTCCCCCCCCACCAGCCCTGAACAGGCCACATCTGCTGCAGCAGCCACGCCAGAGCTCCACCTCCTATCCTGTCCCCATGGAAACCGTAGGGGGGGGGAGTTAGCCACTGACTGGTTTCCATTAGAGCAGCCTGCTTTTCTGGAGCCCTGCCCCTGTGCTTCAAGGCCTCCCCAGAGACTTCTTCCTGCATTTGCTGAGCACCACTCGGTCTGTGCCAGGGAGCCCAAGGGTCCCAGCCCTGCCCACACTGGCCAGCTTACGTCAGGGAAGTATCAGGTGGGTTCAGGGCCCTGCCAATTACTAGGGATGCTTTGGGCCAGTTATGGTGTCAGGACTTGGTCCTTCCTCACTCCCACCACACAGATTTTTGTGACCCAGAGAAGCTGTGACCCAAGACCATCCTGCCTGGATTCCAGAACTCTCACCCAGTCATAGAACCTATGGGACCTTAGACCCCTTCAAGTCTCTGGGCCTTGGCATACCCATCGTGAGCATGAGGGGGTTAGCGGGTTTCCTATGTCCCTTGTAGTAGTACTTAAATAGGAAGAGAGGAAAAGGAAGAAAGGAGAAAGAAAAATGGAGTCAAACCAGGCTGCGGTTTTGTTTGCTTTCAGAGAAGGGGGTTTTAAAGGAATCTTGGTCGTGGAATGTATCTGAGACGGGAGTTGGAGAGGCCGTGCACAAGCCAGCCGAAGTCCTTAGCATCTGTTTGGCACCCAGTGACCTAGCTATGAATGCAGCAATAGGGAGCTTCAGTCCTGCCAGAGGGCTCTGCAAACAACTGAAGAGGTTTCCACAGGTCAGAAACGTAGGCCTAAAATGAGAGATCCCACTTTTAAAAACTCAGTGGGGTTCATTCCTAGGAGGTGGGGAGGCCTGGGAAAGGGATACACACACACACACACACACACACACACACACACACACACACACAGGCTTTGCGCAGTTCACCTGAGGCCTGTACGTATCTGTGACAGCTTCAACCCAGCCTTTACGCTGGTGGCATGGTAGCACGCCACCCTCGTCCTTCATGGAATTACGAAGCTGCATTAGAGAGTATGAGTATATGCACTGGCACTGGCTCTGGGGGCAACTTTTGAGCAGCCTCCAAATGGAAAGATTTGCTCCTGGCTGCTTGTGAGGGACCATCACAGGTACTGGTACTACTGAGGCTACTGCACCAGGACTGCCAGCCAGCATCAGACTAAGTCACCCAAGCTATTTGCATTGCCTTCAGTGCCTCACTGTTTGCATCTGCAGAATGGGGACAGTGACTCAGACTCTTGTGTGAGAGCTAGGTAAAAAGGAACCAGAGCTGGATACACAGAGCAGGCAGGATTGAAGGGAATCAGCATGAGGTCTTTATAAACCAAACAGGCCCCACACCCCAGTTGCTGCTGCCCAGGTACTGAGGCACCCTGTCTTCATATTTTTGTTTCCTTCTCTATTCAAGTGCTGTGCCAGCCTCCTCCTACCCTTAGGTCTCCTAGGCTCCTTGTCCTTCCCTCTGTCAGGGAAAGTAATTCATGAAGATTCTGTCTCTGTGACTCCAGGGGTGGGTGTGGTGGCATTTTTAGTTTTCTGCCCTGGCCCAGGAGGAACCTTGGATGAGGACAGTCACTTCTGGTAGCTACCGTGCAACATGCAAACATACTACCTGGTAGCTGTAGGCCAAGCAGTGTTGGGCCTGGTCCAGGCTGATTTAGACATCCAGGAGACTGGGAAAGCGTAGGAAATGAAGGAAATTTCCCCAGGGAAGGGAGAGACAAGATAGAGGAGCTTAAGTACCCAGATAATTATAAAGTACGGCCTGATGATTTACCGCCAGGCGTACTGGCTCTTCTGACTGCCCCCACCACCTGTCCTTCTGCCCCTGCATATGCCCTAGAGACCAGCCATGGGGAAAGCAGAGAGGCAGTGGGCATGGCCCCACACCCAGCCTTTACATTGTCTCCTAGCGTTGGGCTCCAAGTAGGCTCTGGACAGGAATCACCGAGAAAGGGACCAAACTTTACTGTGCCGGGCTCAGACATCTGGAATCTGTTCTGGGTATCCTCGAGATCTCTGACCCTACCCAGTTCCTTTGAATAGAACAAGAAAAGGGGGCTATGAGATCAGGTACTTACAGACTACCTCTTAGCCTGTACCCTGTTCACAGCTGCAGGGACCTTAGTGGACAGAGCCAAAAGCCTAGCCTTCTCACCAGACTACTGCCTGATGCTCCCATCTAAAAGAAAGTTCCCATGCATTCTCAATTGAAGACCAGTCTCCTTAGTGAGACATTTATTGTTGTTGTTTGTTTTGAAACAGGGTCTCACATGTAGCTCCGGCTAGCCTGGAACTTGGTGTGTAGACCAGGTAGGACTTGAACTCACAGAGACCCACCTGCTTCTGCTCCTGGAGTCCTGGTGTGTGTTCTTAGTGGAACTCCTGACAAGCCTTGTGTCTCTACACCGTTTTTCATTTGATTAGGACTCCTTGTCACTCACGACCTAGGAGCCTTCCTAGCCTTCTGCTCAACTCCTATGCTGTGGGCTTACAACCTTGATAGTCCTTTCACCTGTGTCTACACTGGGAGCTCCTTGGGCAGGATGGCTATAACCATGTATGGCTCTTACAGCCTGGCTCAGGTGCATTTTAGGGGAACATACTGAGAGCAAAGGCACTGGAAGGAAGGTTTCCTCCCCACCCCCCAGGCTGGGACCTATCCAGGGACATTCTTTAGTATCATGAACCTGGCACCCTCTAAGGTTGGTCCATGCATCAACTACACCTCAATAAGGCTGTTTCCTGACAGACAGGCCTGAGAGTTCCTGAGAGAGGACAGTCCCACTGCAGCAACCTTGTCTACCATCTTCTGTTTGCCATTCATCTTCTGGGGTCTGTGATCGACATATCTAATATGTCTCTGTCCAGTGAGGTAGGCGTACTGTCTCTTGATTATAGCTATGTGACAAGCGTGCCCTGAGCTCATTGTTACCCAGTGGGTAAGAGCTGCACAGCCAGGGGCACATTCCTTATCAACCTTGGCCCCCACCTTCCCCGTCTGCCTCACTTTAACTCTGATATTGGTGGGTCCCTGGAAGGTTCCAGAGTCCAGGTTTGAAGCAGGTATCCTGAAAGCATTCGTTGCCTTCAACCTGGGACCCTGCTTCTAAAGTCTCCCTAGAGACCAGGACGACTCACACACAATGCGGTAGATCTCTGTTGTCTAGTGAGAAACTAGAAGCCAACCACCAACTTCCTCAGGCCTGATGCTTCAGCTCCATGACTGAACACATGCAATGCCCAGCCGCAGCCCACCAGGATTCTGGCCCATAAGAACCATGATGGGGGCAGCAGGACACACGCACATAAGCGCAGATGCATAGCTGGGTTGAATGCCGGGCCAGACAGAGGGCTAATGACCTCTGCTTTCTTTTTTCCTTTGGGCCTCAGACTTTTGACTCAGGAATGTTGTTCCTTTTGCACTGGAAGGAAAACATTGAAGTGACACAATTAACCATCTGCCCAGAGATAATCTGACCCGCCTAAATTACCACGACATGTTTGTCCTCAAAACAGAGGCGTTGCCAAAATGTTCATGAAATAGCACCGTCCGCCAGCGTGCACCGAGCCTCTTAACAAGCAGAGACAATTTTCAAGCATCTTAGGGGTTCTGTGAGGTTATCCCCCTTGTCCAGATAGCTGACGATCACAGCAATGCAGGACTCACGAGTGCTAGGATGTTTTGATTCCTTTATCTGGAAACAACACCTAAAATGAAACCAGGACTGATTTCACCTGGAACCCGGGCCTCCTGTTATGTCGCCGTTGCAGACACTGGCATCTTTCGTGAAACTTACCTAAGCATCCCAGGCGGGTGTGCAGATGGCCTTTTGTCTGGTGGTGGCTTGATCTGTAGAATCAACCGGACACTAGTGGAAGTGGGTGGTTGCCAGTGGGAAAGTCCACTAAGAGATGCTGGTGGGTGGGTGGGAAGCCCACACGCCATTGCCTTATAAACTTGCCTATGAAGTCCATGGGTATAGCAGATAAAAATGACCTCCCGATATACAAAAGTGTGGCTCAGAGCCAACAGGTTCCTGCAGGCCGTGCAGCCTGGAAGATTCCATTCAGCTCCTTGGCTTTGGATGGAGCCAAAGCTCACCCAGGAACAGTCATTCTGTCAACCTAGATGGATGTCATGGCCCCACTGAATCCTGCATGTACACCTAATTGTGGTTGTGAGCCCGGGTAGGAATGAGGTTGAGGTAGGGCTGGGCTAGAACTCCGGGACCTTTTGCCTGGTGCTTGGTCTGACAGATTCAGCACTAACTTTGATGGGTTGTGAACCATAAAAAATGGCCCAATGTGGCCCTGTCACACAGGTGACTATACCACAGAACACGTTAAGGGACAGAGGAACAGCTTTGGGAGGCTTATCAGCCTGAGAGGGAGAACTATACATCTGTAATTTATTCAGAGGTTCTTATGGCAGATAATGTAGCATTTGTCAACTCTTGGATCCCAGTGGGGTCCCCTGTCCATGGCTTTGTGATTCCATTACTGCCCAGACCTGGACGTCACTCGGCTCTGTGGATCCATTACTGCCATAGGCAGAGTGGGTGAAAAGACACTTGAATGTCAAGAGGAAGTCTGTAGGTACATGTCTGAAGTTAGAGGGACCTGGGCAAAGCCATCTACAGCTGGGGTCCCCTTGAGCAGCCATAAGAACTTTCTCGCTGTGGCCACCTAGGCACATCCCCGTGTTATTCAGGGTGGAACCAGGTCCCTTAGAACTCACCTTGTGCTGTAGGCAGGAGCGCTATACTGTCAGCAGTGGGAACTACATGCCTTTATGGGTCCAGAGTAGGCTCTAGATGTCTTATGTAGCCTCAGCCACTGCCTCTGTAAGATGGTGCTCAGTACCACCTCACCCCTTGCCAAGGTCTGGTCAACATTTCTATTTCCCGTGGCTGAACTTTTTCATCCTGTGTCACTTGGCCCTGCACCTGAAGCCT
This sequence comes from Mastomys natalensis, assembly GCA_021653895.1. NCBI lineage: Eukaryota > Metazoa > Chordata > Mammalia > Rodentia > Muridae > Mastomys > Mastomys natalensis. Next base: position 2,335,203 of record JAJTUV010000102.1, read on the forward strand.
GGAATTTCTAAGTTTAGATAGTGACCTTGTTTAGAGACATGAAACTGTGCTATTTAAAAAAGGGGGGGGTGGTTCTTCTGCTGGTTCTGTAGGCACCCCACCATCTTGTTTGTGGAAGTGCCCCTCTTTGAGCCAAGCAGGTACTGGCTTTACTGGTTTCAATGCTACTAAGGTTTCTTTCCTAGGGAAGCAGTCCCATGTTCCCCTAGTGAGGCTAGGCTAGCCAGGCTACAGTATCTGAGCAGCAGGCAGCAGTCCTGAGGTCATTAAACTGGGGAATCTGTGCACTGTGGGCCCAGAAGTGGAAAGGGAGTCTTACTTTTAGCCCAGGCCAAAAGAAGAGATGGGAGAGGTCTAGCTGTCAGGTAAGGAATGGTATAACCATAGACATTCCCTTCTCAAGAATATGATCAGAAACTTAACGTAGAGCCCCAGGCTCTTCCCTCCTGTCCCCTAACTTCTCTGGGACCTTCAAAGCCCTTTGTGGATGAAGAACAGTCTCCAGTTCCCAGTTCTGCCTGCAGATACTACAGTGTCTGGAGATGGAGAGAGGCAAGCTGTCCCTGGTGGGTCTCAGGGCCCAACACATCCAAGAAGCCCTCAGCAAGTCCCTCTGGTCTCAAGGTCTCCATTTGAAGAAAAAAAAAAATCACTCTCTGGAGATATTGCTGCAAGCAGTGATGTATGTGACAGACCTCATTGCTTTTGGCTTGTCCGTGAGAGAGTAGTCCCCTAGTCCTATAGTAACAAATCCTGGAGAGGGCCATAATCCTAAGGGGATATCCCGAGTCTTCTTACAACCAGGGTTCATGGACACATGGATGCCTGGACCATGGTGGGCTCAAGAGAGCTGGAAAGAAGCAGGTAATTCTGACCCGGGCTAAAACATCACAGGTTATATAGGGAGGAGGAAGAGCCCTGGAGTCATTCTGACCAGGGCTGACTCCTGGCTTGGTTTCCTGCTGTCATTCTTGGCCTGTCCCTCTTCCTGGCTCTTAATGACTACTGAAGTTACCTCTTGGTAATGACCCAAAGTTCTGTTTGTACTTCATAAACTTCAGCTATCCAGTGGGTTGTTCTCAGAGTAAGGCAAGTAATGGGACGTTGATGGATGCCAGGCCCTGCCAGGCCCAGGATATATGCTAGTTGAGGGACACTGTTGCCTCAAAGTTCCCAGGTCTATAGGGCCAATGCAGGCATTGTGAGGTGAGGTTGGAGGGATCTCAGTCTGATGCAGTGTAGGCAGGGGTGATCTATGCTGGTAGAACATTCTGGCCACAGGGAATTATGGGTGCTGCAGTGGGGCTGGAGGGTAGGGAGGGTCTTAGCCAGGCACCAGCAGCCAAACCGTATGATCCCTTCCTTCCTCTCGTCACAGAGAACTCTAGAGAAGGGGTTAGGTCTTCTGGGCTGCTTAGGAGCCATAGCAGGGAGTTGGTTTGGGATGTGGGTCCTGGCGGGCTGGAACTGGTTAAAGCCAGGCATGGCATTCAGTGCTGTTCCCTGTCTCTTGTGACCTGAAACTCTAGGCCTTTGGTGCCAAGGTCACAGTAGATGGTGTATGAGTCTTCTTTTCTACAGATGGCTCTGGGAGTAAGTGAGGAAGAGAAGGCCACACTACTCCTGACCCCTCTCTGCATCCGAGCTGAGCCACATGACCTGCCAAGCTGACACCTCTGTTTTGATTTCCTTATGTCTTGCAGAACCTGGATCCTCCGGAGGATCTCCCCACCCCAGGAAAGTAAGCGCTTGTCTTCTGTATCAGAAGACCCCCTACGGCCTCACACACAGGTAGCTGTCTGCCCTACTTGGGCAGAGAAGGGCTCACTCCATCAGAAATAGTCCTGGAAATGATTGTGTGCTGGCAAACAGGAGGCCACAGTTGCTCTTTCAGAGAAGCGAGGACCAGTTCTGTCCTCAGAGGCTCTACCTGGTACCAGACCGACCCTGCCCCCCAGCTCCTCAGGGGCTCAGCTTGGCCTCCAACCAGTGAGAGAGATCTTTGCCCAGGACAGGACAGAGATAGTGCCAAGGATTCTGGGTCCCTGCTCCAGCCCCGCCTTCCACTCTGCAGGCTATGAAGGCCTGAGTTGTCCTCTTGAAGCAGATGGAATCCGGCAGGGCCAGATTTGCCTGCGGCAGAGGGCAGGATTAGCTCGGAGACAGCCTCTTGCAGCCCAGGCACACAGTAGGTACTCCTGGCCCTATCCTCCAGCCCCTTGCACTTGTCATTCATCCAGATGGGCTCTGTCAGTGTTTAAGCCTCAGGGTACTGATCCACAAAATGGCCAGGGATACCTGCTGTTGGAGATCAGAGGGCTGTAGAGTGACCCCTAGAACACCTGTAGCTTGGGGTAAAGGCCCCAGAGAGCTGGACTCAGTCTTTGGAAACATTATGTTCTCTGAGGTGGCAGACTGTAATAAGCTGGAGCCAGAGTGCTGTCACCGCTCTCTCTAGCCCTCCTCCAGCCAGCTTCAGCAGGCTCAGGACTAGCTGTACATCACTCAGGGTCATCCAGTTGGAGTCTATACATGCTGGTGCTACTAGAGATGGCAGGTTAAGGCATTGTGTCTGTGTCTGTCCAGTGGGTGAAGCTGTGCTGGCTTCTCTCATGTTATGGCTAAGAAGGGCCCTGTATCGAGGAGCCCAGCCAGACTTGTGGGGCTCTTCGACTTCAAGTTAGTTTCAAGGAGAATGTGCAAGAGTCCTCATTAATTGGGATGACCTAGCCACTTGGAGGCCTGGACCTGCCATACATCATTTAGATAAGGTAGGGCATCCACTCTGCCCTTGGTAGGATGCCTCCCAGGCCCAGATCCAGTCTGGCACATTCAGGGGGGGTGCAGTTCCAACCTTGCCAACTGAACCTTAGGGCCCCAAACTTTCCATGGCTCCCCAGTCTATGCTTGTGTCTCAAAGACCTCATGGCCCAGTGTCTCCAGGCCACAGGTGAGATGGGACCACATAGATGAGCTAAGCTCCCGGCCTTGAGCTACTGTGATTTCCAAGTGTCTCCTAACCTGTGCCTGGACCTTTTGAGGGGCCCTCGGGTTGGGGTTCACAGGAAACAATATAAATGCAAGAGTAATGCTCATAGATGCACCTAGCACCTAACTAGTGTTGCTTCTTCCCCAGGCACCGGCCTTTTCTTGACAACGTCCCCAGGTGACTCCTAAAACTCAAGGACCATGTCCAGCTCAGGTCAGTACAACAGTTTGGTTGTTTGTGGAACTCGGGGCCACTGACCCCAACCCTCCTGGAAACTGCTGTGGATCCATGCAGCCATGTGGGCCTGAAGGTTTGCATATGCTGTGACTTGACTGGGAACACTAAACTCCTGCCTGCCTCTTTAAGGGACTCTAGGATGGCCAAGAATATTCAGGTGCCCCCAGGAAGCTAGACTGGGCCCTCTGTCGGCCCCAGCCTTCAAGAAGGAGATGGGAGAAGAATGAGATGGCCCTGGGACATTTGTGTCACTTGCAGTATCACTCAGGGCTCAGTGGCAAAGGTCCTGCTGCCTCTGCCATAGATACCTTGCAGTTATGACAGAGGACCTGTGTACTTGGGTTTTCTTGTGCTCAGAGGTGTGCTCACACTTGTCCCTGTCCCTTGGAGGCAGACCCCAAGTATAGCTTTGGACCCACCTAGATGAATCTGGGATTCGGTGTGGCCATCGTCAAGGGCAGTCTTATCTGCCAGACTGCAGGCAGGGCTCCACGTCATCTTATATAAGCTAGAGCAACCTGTATTTGGTCCCGGGACCCCTCTGCTACCCGTGCATTGGTGTGTATGGGCTGCCACACACACTCCCCTTGTCTTTGTGTCTGCACCTGGGTCAGGGCTGTTAGTGAGTGCCTGAGAGTAAGGAAACATAGACAGCTAGGGAGGAGGCTCCAGGACTTGGCAGATGGGACAGCACAGAAGAGGAAAGGACAGACAGAGATGGAATGGGAAGAGCATCTGGACATACCCCAAGAGTTTACAGATCCTGGGCTTTCTTGGGTACCTACCCTAAGGAAGACCTGCATGTGGTACCTCCGTCCTCAGCCACAGGCAGCCAGCCTCCAATATATACAATCCCTTCAGGGTCCCATGGGTACAGATGGACCTCTAGAGTCCAGTGGTACACCTTTTACAAGGGCTCAGGCTGGGAATGTTCCCCTGGGTCTCTGAGTTCTGAGTGCTAATGTATATTGGAGGTGGGTGTCCCAGAGGGGTCCTGGATCAAGACATATGAGGGAGGGTCTAGAAAAGAAAAGGATGGGCTGGCTGGGGGTAAAGTGGCCAGTCCTGGACTATGACACAGCCTCTATTTAGCACCATGCAAGCAAGATGAGGCTGGATGTATGCAGTAGGTGCTTACTCGGTGCTAGTGTTAGTTTCAGGACCCCCATCCCCATAAACAAAATCCTCCTTTTCAGGGGCTTCTGGGTAGAAAGAGACAGTCCCATCTCACCTGTGACCTGGAGACACTGGACCATAAAGTCTCTGAGACACAGGCTTAGACTAGGGAGCCTTGGAAAGTTTGAGTCTCTAGGATCCAGTTGGCAAATTTGGAATTGCACCCCTTGAATGTGCCAGACTAGATCTGTACCTGGGAGGTCTGAGCATAGGCAAGCCCTTGGCCTGGCATCCTACCCATGCTTCTGTAGCTGCCCATGAAACCCGCCATGCTTAGTGTTTGCCCAGTAAGTAGCCAGCCGCAGGAGCCCAGCCTGGCAACTGGTAGCCACATGGCTTTGCTTAGTTTTTGAGGATGGCTGGGTTTCTGAAAGAACCTGCCTGTCCCATAGGTTCCTTATCAAGAAGGGAGAACTAAAACTTGTAGGTGACCACCAAGGCAGAGAAGCACACTAGAAGTTATATATGGGGTTTCCAGATTCCCAAGGTCTGGCACTCCCAGCCTAGAGACCAGGCCAGTGGACTCACAGGAGTGGGAAAGGACACAGATCCATCTGATTGCCAGATATTCTTATATGTTTTTAGATAAGGTATTTAGCCTAGGCTGATCTTGAACTCTGTATGTAGTTAAGGGTGACCTTGAACTCTCGTCTTGCCTTCACATCACGAGTACTTGGATTACAAGTGTGAGCCGCTGCACCCTGGGCATTGAACACTGTTTTTAACTGCTGAGCCATTGCTCCTACCCCAAGAGTTTTGTTTAGCCACACAAATACCTTGCATTTAGTCTTTGGAGGAAGGTCCGGTGGCCCTCCATGGTGTCAAACTTCCTAGAGTTCTCTGATCAACGTTGTGATCTCTCTCGCAGTGCAACTGAGTCTTCTATTCCCTCATCCCAAAGCATGAAAACTCCCACGATGCTGTGTGGCTGGGAGTGGGGCTGGGGAGCCAAATCAAACCTCAGTCTCTCTGTGCCCTCCCCTTTAGCCAAGGATCACACCCATTGTCACAGGGGCAAAGTGAACTCTGGAGGAACTTACCAGTGCCAGATTGTCTTGGGCCTCATGACAAAGGCCTGGAACTTGGGAAGATTGAAAAATTTGAGGCCAGCACTTGGGAGGTAGAGGCAGGCAGATCTCTATGAGGCTAGCCTGGTCTACAGAGGGAAATCCAGGAAAGCCAGGGCTACACAGAGAAACCCTGTCTTAAAAGAAAAGAAAAGAAAGAAAAAAGCCGGGCAGTGGTGGTGCACGCCTTTAATCCCAGCACTTGGGAGGCAGAGGCAGGAGGATTTCTGAGTTCGAGGCCAGCCTGGTCTACAGAGTGAGTTCCAGGACAGCCAGGGCTATACAGAGAAACCCTGTCTTAAAAAAAAAAAAAAAAAGAAAGAAAAAGAAAAAGGAAAGGGAGAAGGGGAAGGGAAGGGAAGAGGGAAGGGAAGGGGAAGGGGAGGGAAGGAAGGGAAAGGGGAAGGGAAGGGGAAGGGAGGGAAGGAAGGAAGGGGAAGGGAAGAAGAAGGAAAAGAAAGAAAACTTGAGGCCAGTCTGAGCTGTAGTGTAGATTTCAATGTCAGCCTGGGAAACTTAGTAAAACTCTCAAAATAATATTTTTTTGAAGGGCTAGAGATACTATTCAGTGATAGAGGCTTGGGTTTAATCCCCAGTACCTCCCGACTCCAGAAAAAAAAAAAAAAAACTGTTTTCACACCTGTAAGTCCTTAGGGGAGTGTGTACCCAACATAGACTCATGAGTCTATAGTACTATAAAAAAAATTAATATGTTTTTCCTCCCAGCCCCTGCTCCAGAATGACGACTCTGAGACTTAATTATTTATTAATAAATGCTAGGCCGTAAGCTTTGCCTCATTCCCTGACTAGTTTGTAACTTACTTAACCCATTCAAACTATTCTGTGTCTTCCACATTAGTTCCCTCTCCCTCTAGGTTCACTTTGCCCACGTGATCCTTGGCTAAAAGGGAGAGCACGAGAGGCCAGCTTCTTCTTTAGCGTCTTCCTCAGAGTCTCAGCATACTGCTCAAATCGCTCCCTGCGTTCCTTTTAGTCTCTCACTATTTCCCAGAATCCTCTCTCTTCCTGCCAATGTCCCACCCCCTATTTCTGCCTGAGCTCATTGGCTATTGGCGTTTTTTTTTTTTTTTTTTTTTGACAGGTGTTGCTTATAAGGGATTCTGTCTACACAGTACTACTGAATGGGGTGGGGACTTGAACCCAGAACCATGTGGCTTCTCACCAAGAAGCGGCCCTTAGTGATTAACAGAGGCCACCACACTGTTCACACTGTAGAGTTATCTGGACAGCTAGTGTTGAACACGTGATGACTGGTGGCACCTACATTTACCACGTGACCATGTGCTCTCACCACATGACCTTGGCAGTTCCATGATTCGGACTCCTCTCAGTTCCACCTTTGTTTTGTCACAGCCTCTCCCTGGGCTCATGTGGACGGTCCCTGTCAGACACCTGAACCCTTGGCTGTGTGAGTTACATCTCTCCTAGGACCTAGCCACCCTATAAAGTGAGTCCTATGATTGTAGCGTCACTGCCCGTTAGGCCTCAGACTACCTGACTGTGAAATGGGATTGTTCTCCACACAGATTTTTTTGTTTTGCATAGGTCAAAACGAGGCAGCCTGAGGTGGGACCTGTATCTCCCCTTCCCACCCCAGCTATCCTCTCTGCCTCTAGTTTACAACTGGATTCTGAATAAGAGAGAGCAAGGGTGGGAAGGAGTGCCAAGGAGCCCAACAACCCCTGGATCCACCCCTCTGTGGGGCTCTGGCTGGTCACTGAGTTCCTACTGCACTCTGCCTAGAGAGGCTTGGAGACCAGATATGGCGAGTGGCCATTGGAACCCCTTGCTGGTCATCTTGGCAACTGATCCCTCGACCTGTTGGCTCCAGACAGGATTGATCTACCTGGACCACCAGTTCCAGAAGCACAGGTTGCACTTGAGCCCCCTGGCTTGAGGCCACCCCAGCGCAGATCTAAAGACATCCCCTGCAGAGAAACTAGGGCAGAGAATTGTAACCCAGAAGACCTCAGGCCTCGGAAGCCTCACATCTGTTAACCATTAGGTGTGAGAACTTCATTGCTCTTTGTCAGACACACCATGGGCTACCAGGAGCCCCTTAAAGGGAGGCGTGGAAGTTGCTAGAAGTCCTGAGTATGCTTGTAGCTTCGGCAGGAGGAAGGTTCTGGAAAGAGCCTGCTTGACACACTTTCTCTGACCAGACCATCTCAGGCCTCAACGAGGGGTAGAACCTTGTTTCCATTTAGGTTGTTCTTCCTTTTCTCTGCCAGGCATCCGATGGTCCCTGACTTTCACGGGCCTTTGTCTTCCAAGGGTGTCACAAAATGGCCGACATAGCCGTACGCCATTTTGTAGCTGAAACCAGCTGTAGCCTTGAAGAGGAGGAGACCCCTGCTTTCGCCTGCCCTGATTGGCCTGGACAGAGCCCAGGACCTGCCCCCCACCATGTTTGGCTTTGGCCATAGCCGCCCTGAGCTTGGCACAGCCAGCTGTTGGCAAGGCAGCCTGGGAGTCCTGGCCCCTTACCCAGTTCCACTTATTCCTTGCTACTCTCTGAGGCTTTATCACCAAGCAGACAGAAAAAGAGACTGTACATCACAATCTGAAAGCTGGCCACTTACACTGTTCTTTTAGAGGGAGTCTTTGGCAGGGGGCGGGGTCAGCACGGATAGGTCTAGAAATGATGTCTGTACTATGGCGCCGGGTTTCTGAGTGGAGCTATCAACAAGCATAGATTTGAGTTAGGTCCTGGAGAGGAAAGCCTCTGGCCTCCTAAAGCCCCTCATACCCTTGACCTGCCCAAGAACTTTGGGCCTCCCTGGGTATGCATGATATAGAATGCTAGGGTTTCACAGTGGCCAGCCTATCTCCTGGCTGGGCTAGCCTATGATATCAAGAAGTGGTCCAGGTGCTTGCTAGACTAGGCTGCTTTACTCTCAGACATCAGGGCCATGTACCAGGCCACTGAGGTTCTGAGGTAAATGAAGCTTTTCCTGACTACCTCCAACACAGCACCCCCCCAACCCCCGGCGCCCCCACTCCCTATGTAGTGCCTGCTTGGTTCAGCATCTCGGCTCAGCGGGGATCCACTGTAAGCCCTCTACCAGCTTCCTGTGCCTGTTAACAAGCTCACATTGTTCCTCTGCCTTCCCAGAGATCAGAAGCAGCTCGTCCCAGAGTGATACTGTAATGATGCCATCCAGGCCCACAATAAAACTGGCACCTTGGTCATTGTCATATTAACAGCACGTTCCAGCTTCCCAAGGTAGGATAACCGGGGCCTGCTCTGGGAGCCAGGAGTGGCTGGACAGCTCTGCTACCCCTGTGATGGGGGTTGGGGTGGGGTCCTTAAAAAAGTGACGAGCTACTTCCAAGTAAAGTAGGGAAGGGTGTGGGATAAAATGTCTTTTGAATCTTCTTGGGCAGCATGGGGGTTACTTGGTGGCCCTTGCCTGGCCCTGTGCTCTCTGCCAGGGTAGCAAGAGGTCATGTAGAGAGAGAGAATAAGTTTTCTCATTTAGGAAGCTAGCTGCATGTTGGATCCACCCCAGGCTGCTTCTCCACAGCTCCAGGAAGATAATTCTGTCACCCTGAAGTGATACTTGTGCAGGGCGTGCCCTCCTTCCAGAGACCTAGCAGAATGTTCAAAATCTACCTGCCCAGAGCAATGCCTCCCCATGTGCCGGGCTAAGACGGAGCCTCCTGGGATCCTAGAGTATAAGTTTCCTAGAACAGGAAACTCTCCCAAGGAAGGGCGAGGCCCAGAGGGAGCTGATTGAGGGAGCCTTGCCGAGAGCAGGCAGAGTATAGTCTCTGTGATGTCTGCAGCCATTTCCCAATCACCTTCCTATGACCCAGATGAAGCTTGATTGAGGATATCTACAGATGAACACATACATTTGTGGTCAGAGCTGGTGACCTGTAGCCTAAATGTCTAGCTCTAGGTTGAGTCCAGGGAGCGGGGTGGGGGTGGGGTAGAAGTGGGGGGGGGGTGCACCGTGGCCTTTCCCTACTGTACACCAGGTCGTCTGTGCCTTGCCCTAGGCATAAGCCAGCAACTTCCCCATGGCTCCCGCTACTGTGTGTATCTCACTAGCTCTCCAGAGAAGGTACATGGTCATCTGGCTTTACCTCAGACTCTATTCCTAAATGGGGAAAGCTAGGCTCAGATATGGGCCTCTTCAGCCAGCAGAGACCTGGAATCTTCCTTTTTCCCTCCTGAGTTTTGCTATGGGCTATAGCTCGAGGGGTGGGCATGCCACCAGAGCACTGTAGGTCTCTACACAACGCTCTGTGCAGGTTCGATCCATCTCTTGGGATCAGCATGAGGTGTATAAAGCTAGGAGAACCAGGTCCAGGACATTGAGATGCTAGCTCCAGGTTTGACCCTGCGTAACTGGTATGCTTTTCGAAGAGGGTGCTCGTATGTCCTCTCCCACACACCTGCCAGAGCATTCTAGTCTGAAGTCAGAGGAGACTCAGCAAAGCCCAGGTCATCTTCACTCAGATATGATCTTATAATGTCTAAGGGGCTTTTGCATTAATCATTTCTGTAAACCTCTCACAAAGGCGTTAGTTGATGAGTGAGATTTTTGTCCACCCCTAACATGCCTGTCCTAGCTAGATCCAAGATGGTACTCAGTGGGCATGGCCTGCCTCTGGGCACACCGACCCATGCCTACCCAGTGAACATGCATCTTTGTAACTTTATGGGCCGTGTTCACAAGGAGATCCGCCTTCTGCCCAGCCGGATGCTACCCCTCCCATCGTTCCCAGACTCGCTGTTGGCACGGCCTACTGAGCAGAGACACTGGCCGCTTTATGGGAGAAACCTAATCAGGGAGGCCAGGAGAGGGGGGTTACCATGGGGGGGGGGTCTGGCTCTTGGTGGCCCCAAGCCAAGCCTGAGGTGACTTCAGGGTGACACTGTCTGTCTGCCTCTCTCCCTCCAGACATCCGCCTAGCCCTGAAAGGGCCACCTGCCTGCCTAGGCCTTTGGCGCACCTGTCCTGGCCAGCCTGGCTCCTCCCCCAGGCACCCTGCCCATGGGCAGACACTGCAGGACTGGGATAAGGCTGAGAGGTGGCAGCTGGCAGATGGCGGGGCGTCTGCTGACTGCTCACTCCCTGGCGACCTGTTCAGGAGCGCCATTCATGTGCACTGCCCACCCCGCCACTGGCCCTCCTCCAGCTTGTCCCCACTGGATCCCTTCGGTCTGATTCAGGACCCCTTTCCTTGTTACCCCTTGAGAAAGGAGGTATTTCTGTGGGTCCCAACCCCCAGGCCTGAGGCCAGTGGTCAAGGTCTAGCTGTTTCACAGGTGAGCCTGGCACATCTGAACACTCTCCAAATATGGTAATGGGTCTTTTCCTCCTCGTTCACAAATGGCTTTAGAGATGGCCAGAGACCCAGAAAGGGTGACCCTCCCTGAAGTCTTGTGGAACAAGCATAAGCCCCCCCCCCACCCCCAGGTAGGGCAGAGCTGCACTGGAACTGAAGAGACCGTGGTAGCCTTCCCCGAGAGTGTGGAGAGGCACTGTGAGAGGTCTAAGACAGGCACCCGTGGGTCAGCCTCACCAGACGCAGAGCCAGGCCCCCAGAGAGCAGGAGCCTTGTGGGAAGAAACAGGAAAAACAGGTCAGCGTGTCCTGGCAGAGGGACAGACCAGGGCAAAAGCCAGGAGGTGGGAAGGACCTGGGAGATGGCCAAGGAGGGCAGAGGAGGCTTGCCCAGGGCACTTCGCTGCTTTCTGGGTTGGGGGCAGGGCTGATAGGCACAGTGGAAGGATCAGAGAAAGGGTGTCAGTGTGACAGATAGCTTGGCTGTCTTGGGAGTCCAGGCGAGGCTGGTAGTCAGGGAGGGGCCTTTCCTGCCCTTATGTCCTCACCAGACCCTCAGTAGCCAATGGGCTCATCTTCCCGTCCTTGAGCTGTGGGGGGATAACAGGTTTGCAACAAAGCACTCTAGTTTGGACAGAGGTAGGCAGATCCATGTCTCCATATTCTGGACCCCAGTCTCAGCTCCAGAGCCCTTCAGATGGCCAGGCTTCTCCCTCACTACACCATGTCCCTGCTTGGCCTTCCGTCTTACTGCTGCTGGCTCTGCCATGATGTTTTGGGCCCAAGGGAGGTGGGCTAGTGACCTGACTCATGGTGCAAGTCTGTGGTCCAGTGAGCCCCTTCTCCGGGTCTCTGTTCTTGGGAGAGTTCAAGCCCCATTTGTCCTATGTCCTAGGGAAGTTGTACCTCACCGATGACTCTCCCTCCAGGGTCCACTTAACTACCACAGACCAGTGTGCATGAGGCAAACGTGAGCCTGACCCCTCATAGCGCTTCCTCCCCATCTCTCTCTCTCTCTGGGCTCTACAGCATCCAATCATCAGCCAGGCGGGCCACTGGCCACCCACAAAAACATGTTTGGCCACCATGGATGAAGTTTGAACACAGCCTCTGACCTGCGTGCCCAGTACAGGGCTGAGCTTAGAGGCCATTCTATCCAAGACTTTACATACAAAGTGTCACCAGGCAAAAGGCAGACTGGATGAAATGTGCTATAGGATATTAAGGTATGGCCAGGGGAGGCCACCAGGGGCCAGGCTTTCTCTCTTCTGAAGCTGATGATCACTGCTTTTGTTTCTAACCCCCAAGGAGGTCAGGAAGTGGGACCAAGCAGGAACTTCTGCATGCCAACGGCTCTGCTGTGGTGAGTAGGGCCCCACTGTCCCATGGGAGACTTCAGAGTGAGGAAGGCTAGGGTCAGAACCACACCCCTGTCAGCACTCCAAGACCTGCCCTCAGCTTGGATGCCTTTACCTGGAGGCCTTGTGCTACCCTACCCCCGCCGTAAGTATTGTGCCTCCCCCCAGCAAACCACCCCAGATGATTCATCTACCTATGATATAAGATGACCTTTGACCCCATATCGTCCTACTTAGGCTGGCCATGGTTTAACAGAGATGCAGGTCCATTCATTACTGGCTCCAAGTGGACAACTATCTATTACAGGTTCATACCTTTCAGATCACCCAGCCTTGAGAGTCCTCTGGGAACCCCTCTTTCTCTATACCCCAGCACCATCACTCAGTCCCCCAATGTGATCCTGATACCCCCAGGCCACCTGACATTGATGGAGGACCTGCCAGGAGGCCTTGCCTAGAGAAAGGCCAGATGAGGGAAACAGAGTCACGTCTGTTCCCAGGTTGGGCTAAAGCACAGGGGTGGTGGCCCCACTGTCTTTCCTAGAACTAGGATGCTTGTCTCCTGGTGTTTCTCTCCCGCAGCTTGGGCTCTGTAAGGCTTGTGTCGCACTGAAGCCCAAATTCAGAGAGGCTCACCAAGTGGAGAACAGGTAGGTATTTTGGGGCTGTCACAGCGGCATACACTGTGACATACTCCTGCCGATTGCTAAGTGGAGCCTCAGAGAAGCAGCTGAGAATCCCCCCGGGGTCAGCTGAAAGGACCCTACAGAAATGCAAGATGGGCCCGGAGTCAGAGCGGGCAGCCGAGACCTTCCAGGCAGTCCTGCTCATGGTACCTGTGTCCTGCCAGCCAAGGGCAGAACCCAAAGCGTTGAGAGACCTGGGGTTGACGTGTGTCCTCTCTCCTCCTTCAAGGTGCTTCTGGTGGGCTCAAATGGAGACGGCCAAAGTGGTCTCTAGCAGTTCCACCACATCTGGGCACATCCTGGGAACTGACAAGGTTAACCACGGCCAGTCAGTCTACAGAGAGGCTAAGCAGTGTGGGACATCCCTCAGCCTTCTCACCTGGTTCACTGCTACAGATGTGAATATCAAAGGGGCCTTTTAGCCTCTCTCTTCCCGTGCCTCTTCCTGCCTTGCTGGCTCTGCTTAGACCAATTTGACCTGCCTGTTAGTAAAAGTGTCCAGGCTTGAGGCAGGGGACAGCACCCCAGTGGCTCAGATTCCCTTCTGGGGCTTGGGAGATTAGTGGCTCCTGTCACCACAGACTGCACACCAAAGGCCAGGCCACACCACCGCTCTGGGGCCTTGTTCCCAAACTACTCTGCCTCATAGACTCCAGATCTGGTTACACAATGTAGACTTAGGCCTAATGGCTTCATTTTGACCCGGGGGCTTTGGACTTGTTCCTTGACCCTTGGAAGGGAGGTGAGGCAGTGGACACTAGGGCTCACTCAGAGAGCAAAAGCTGCCTGGCTTCCCTCTACAAACCTGTCTGAGGCCTGAAAAAAGCAGATCCTTCCCTTCTGAGGGCAGAGCTACCTGAGACCAGAGACTCAGCCTTCTGAGCCACAGATGGCTCTGTGCAGCCCAGTGCCTGCCTAGGAAGGCTGTGGAGAGAGGCTTACAACAGTCTCCAAGTGCATGTTGATACTGGAGAGCTGAGAGACACAGAAACATCTTACAAAGTGGAAGAATGTTTCCGGCACACTGCTACTGCTCAGAGGGAAGGCCGTAGTAGGCCTTTCCTTACTTGTAAGATGGGCTGACAATACACTTGCCCAAAGTTCCCCCAGCCAGCTAGTGGCTATGTGCAGTATACATAGCCGACTGCTGCCCCAGAGTGGACCTTACCTGCTGTCTCATTACACAACAAACAGCAAGATCCAAGCTAGGACCTTTGTCTTACCTGGGTGTCCCCCCGCTGCCGGGTTCAGTCCAAGGCTCTGGGAGCCCCAAGCTCAGAGCCAAGCACAGAGGTCCACTTGGCCTCAGGAAGTACTAGTCGCCAGGGACAGGCTGGCCATGAGTGTCCAGCCAGGGTCTGCACTTCTGCCCGGCTGGCCACCAAGGGGAGCTAGGCTGCCTCCCCCAGGGGAAAAACTGTTTCGAGCCTCCTCCAGCAAGGTTAGCTCAGGCCACCCTAGGGAGAGGCAGGGACAGAACCAGAAGCCACGGGAGGGCCTCTTCCTGCCTAAGGGGAAGAGGGTGCATGCCCAAGGCTACTGCCTAACAGGAGTCTTGGTGGTTCTAACTTTACTGTTTTAGAGTTGAGTGGGCAGAGACTGGACCTCAGCCAGGTGGACACTGGGAGCTCCCTGAACCTGGCTGGCCTTTAACAAATGACACCCTTCCTCCATTGTGGCCACTCCTGTTAAGTAACTGATCAGCACCTGATGCTTCTCTCTCCTCCCCGTCTTCCCTTACTCTTCCGTGATTTTGTTTAAATACCCTGGCCTACTTTGAGAGAATCCTAGTAACCTCAGGACCAAGCTGGCTGTGTTGGGCCCCTCAACCATGTTCCCAGCTCTCCTTCTTTCCTTTAGGAGGGACCTCAAGAAGCCGTGACATCCAGCTCTACGCCACCAAGACTGACTGCCGGCCTTTGGGGTGAGGTAGTAGGTTGTATGGTTTTGGGCTCTGCCCCGCTCTGCGGTAACTATACAATCTACTGTCTTTCCTGAAGTGGCCGCAATATCTGCAGTGGATACAACGGAGACCCTGGCTGGAAAGACTGAGGGAGGGACAGCGGGTGGTAGCTGCCATGCAAAAGGAGCCCGACAGAGACCTTGGACAGTCCCTTGATCTCCCTGGGCTGTTACTCATCTGTATAAGGTTGGGGCATGGGGATGAAAACAGATGTAGCATTTCCAGGGCACTTCCTCTCCCTAGGTCACACTGAAGGGGCCTTCCTTTCCCTGGCCCCATATTAGGCCTGCACTCACAGGCCTCCATGAAAAGAGGGTCTGGGCTAGACCTTCAACTATGTTCCAAAGTTACCCAGGTTTCCAGCACAGAGTCAGACCTCTGATGAGCAAGTGTTAGCTTCATCATCTCCATAGAGTCAGAGCATCCTTTCCAAGAAGGAAGTGAAAAGGAGCCATTCTTAGCACTCCTGTGAGCCCAGCCTGCAGCTGGGTAGGCCACTGTCCCTGAGGCAGTGGGTGAGGCTCCCCACCCCCCAATCCATCTGGTGGGCACAGGCCTTTCTTGCTGAGCCACTGTCTCCGCTTCCCCCTCCCCCACCCCGCCCTGTGCCCTATGGCTCTAGTGGCCTGTGGCCAGGGTGGGTGGGGAGTGGCTGGGCCTCCTCCAGAACATGGACACCGCAGGGTGAGGTAGTAGGTTGTGTGGTTTCAGGGCAGTGATGTTGCCCCTCCGAAGATAACTATACAACCTACTGCCTTCCCTGAGGTGCCCAGGAACACATCCACATGGAGGCCCTGCTCAGCAAGCCACATGGAGCCACAGATTGGGTGGGGGCTGTTGCGTGGGACCTGGGTATAAATAAAGGATGTTCTGACATGAACTTACAACTGGTCTTTGGTCATTCTGGAAATATGGAGACTGGCCGTAGAGGCATGAGAATGCCCATTGCACCATTGGCATGTTTGCACACATGAAACATTGCCAGCAAGAGCTGCTACAGGTAGTTACCAGTACCCTTCCCTCAGCTTCCACATACCCCTTAGTGAGCCAAGCCCTGGAGACCCAAACTCCTTCATATCAGTGGAGCAACAGACCCTGTGACTCCAAGTTCAGAGCACAGCACTGGTCCCAGTGTCCCTCACCCTGTGATCCTAACCAGATCTGAGAAATTCCAGTACCTTTGTCATTTCGTGCTTGCCTTTGGGACAGTATTGGGATAGCTGTGAATGTAACTTTCTATCCTTGGGCCAAATGGTCATATACTCTTCTCCCAGGGACCCCAAGCCTTTGTTCAGGTGGTGTGTCAGGGGGTGAGGGTCAGTCCCCAGCTAGGGTTAGCTTAAGAATGTAAAGTCTTGTTCTTACCTGACCAGACACCAAAGGCCTCCCTTGTGGGCGTTGGCATGGCTGGGTTGATACCTTGGCCTGGTGTCCTGGCCTTTCTCCCCATGATAAATTCCTTTAGTCCCAGCTTCCATCCTGAACCCCAATCTGCCTCAACTCTGGGGTACCCACATACCTACGTGGGCACATTTAGGCAGACCAACACCCCTAACACCACTCTATATTCATTCTCAACTACCAGACTTCTTAAATTAGCCCGCCATTTCCAAAGATTTGATACTGTGCTAGTCCCAGGGTTGAGAGGACCCAGAGGGATCTGAGCAACAGGGAGTGCTTCCCAAAATAGGGGCTATCTGGTGGGTCTGGATGGCTCGTGTAAGAGTTGGCAGCTAGGTACACAGGAGTGAACACTCAGACACTCAATGGAGTGCCCCATTGTCTCCCATGCTGTCCTTTGGGACATCCATGGTGGATGATAAATTGTTCACCTTTCGCCTCCCTTTATCCTGTAGTTGGTTAGTTGATGGTCAAGTCTGTTGAGTCTTGCCTTGCTATGCCTCGAACCCTAGAAGAGTGGTCCTTCCTGGCCTTCCCTGTGTAGAGTTTTGTTCATTAACCCTTGCTGTCTTGGTTAGGGTTTTACGCCATGACCAAGGCAACTCTTACAAAGACACCATTTAATTGGAGCTGGTTTACAGGTTCAGTCCATTATCATCAAGGCAGAAGCATGCCATGGTGTAGGAAGAGCTGAGAGTTCTACATCTCGTTCCAAAGGGGAAATAGAAGACTGGCTTCCAGGGAGATAAGATGAGGGTCTTAAAGTCCACGCCTACAGTAATACGCCTACTCCAACAAAGTCACACCTCCTAACAGTGCCACTCCCTGGGCCGAGCATATACGAACCATCACACTAACCCAGCTTCCATACTCCGGCACAGCCCAGCCCCCCACCCTTCATCCTTACACAGGCCCAACCTCTGACTACCACAGCCAGCTGTGTCTGTGTAAGCAGACTGACGTGCTGGCAAGTCACACTCACCTACACTGCAGTGGGAGATGGCCTCTGCTCTGCAGAATTTGAGTACTAGGGACACAGGAGAGAGCACACAGCGCCACCCAGGGGGTTAGCCTAGGAGCATCCCGAGAGCTCTGAGGGGCCCTGCAGTCAGTGTAGCTTCCTGGAAGATGACCTCTGTCCTGCTCTGTGTCCCTCTCTACATTCTGTTGACTCTTCTCTGACAACTGGCTGTCACTAGAGCTAGGGATGCATGTGGGGATCAGCACTCGCTACACAGCATTGGGCAGAGTGGAAGTTCTGGGGGGTTTCAGCCCAGGGAGACCCTGTGCTCACTTCTCCACTTCCACAACTTACTGAGGAAGGAAGCAAACTAGTTCTACTTAGAGGGTGGAGTCAGGATTCAAGGGCATCCCAGATTGTGCCTCAGGGAAAGTTCCCAGGAAGGTCCTGGTCCCTGACTGGCCACCTGCTGCCACCTGCTGGCTAATCTAAGAAGTGACTCCTGAATGGAGGGTTAGGGGTTGTTTATCAGGAGCCAAGGGAATGCTGCAGGCTGGAGGTCCTACCGGGCAGGCTGGGACTGTAATCAGGATGTACATAAGTGTCTTTGAGGACAAGCTAGTTCAAGGCCAATGAGGAGATCAGGCTGGACCTTGGGTGGCAGTGGCAGAGGAGCCAGCAGTAGCTGGGAGTGGGGGGGTGAGGAGGGGGGACTCAGGAGTCACAGAACTACATCCAGCAGCTTGAAGCTGAGACCCACGAGGATGTCCGTGTCCCTAAACAGCCTTACTTCCTTTAAAAAGAAAAAAGAAAATTGAACAAAAATATCAGATATATAATATATAATGAATGCTACGTATACTATAATGATCAATGTTAATACAGAATATGTTTCATAGAATGAACACAGGCACACATTCACTGTTTCACAAAAGGAAGATGTATAATCCTATGCAGTGTGACCCAGCAGGAGTCCCTCTGAGGTTGTACACATCTGCCTATACCACTCCCGTCAGACATGTATCAGCAGGGATGTGTGTGTGCGAGAAGGGCGCAGAAGGCTGCAGGAAAGCCAAGTGCTTAGGCCGGGGTATATTTCTGAAGGCTGCCCTGGGAAGGGAGCCCTGTTTCAGTCTGTGCCATCATCGTGTTCACATAAACTGCCCTTCTGACCAGCCAGTCAGGCCCCGATCCAGCCACCGCCTCCACTGGATGTGTGCTTTTCAGCAGCAACACTGTGTGGCAGCAGGAGACTATAGCAACCAAACTGATCACAAGCCCCACCCAACCTCAGCTCCACTCAGGTTGTGATGGGGTGATGGGCTGGGGGAGGGCTCTTCTGGCCTATGCTGTCCTTGAATTCAAGTATAAGTCAGGGACGGTCTGCATGGAGCCCAAGCTGCAGTTCCGTATGCCCGTGAGCATGTTGGTGCCTGCCTTGTCCTGCCTGTCTCCACTCTGTCCTTGTATGACACAGCTGTGTAATAGGCTGCCTGGGAGTCCTTCTGAATCCCAGGGGAGAGCAGTGAGCCCAGGTCAAGCTTGTCAACACCCTGATCAGGTATGTTTTTGCCCCTTGTGAGGCAGTAGCACAAACACCCCTCCAACTGGGACTATGGAGCCAACCTATAAGGGGCTACAGGCAGGAAATGGTCCATCCTAAGACTGAACCAACGTGGAGAGACGGTGCCTGCATCTTTGGAGATCTGAAGGTGAGGATGGCCTAGGCAAGAGAGGTGGCTGAGGGCAGGCCACAGCTTGGGAGGCAGCTGTCATGGCTGACCCGTGGGTCTTTGCATTGGTGTACCTTCTGGAAGATGCACACCTGCCCTGTGGCATTCAGTAGGCATGTGTCTCTGGTGTCACCTGCTGAGACTAATGTGGCACTGGAGAAACCCCTGGGCCAGCTGGGTGAATGCAGCTATCACTCCACTCTGAGCTCAGTCCTTCTCTGAAATGGGACAGAGTGGAAACCTAAGACCACACTAGACCCGGGACAACCAGCTGACACAGGCCAGGGAGCAGAG
Organism: Mastomys natalensis; assembly: GCA_021653895.1. Lineage (NCBI taxonomy): Eukaryota > Metazoa > Chordata > Mammalia > Rodentia > Muridae > Mastomys > Mastomys natalensis. The sequence continues at coordinate 2,354,389 of JAJTUV010000102.1, forward strand.
CGCTGTTGGCTCTCTGACTTGTCCACGGGTCCAAACCTTAGCACAAGGGCAGGGAGGGTCTGCCAGTCACCCCATATACCTTCCAGATGCCCAAGTTCATTATGCACACCCCTGACAGTCCCAGACTTTTCCTGCCTAGCCAGGATCCAGCCTAGAACCCCCACTTTCTGTGAGCCTAGGTAGAAAGCCAGGTTGCTCTATTCTGTAGGGGTGGGTCCCTGCAGGGTGGGAGCAGGGGCACAGGCTATTGGTGTAAACACAGGATGTTGGTGACACACCCTCCTGTTGGTGACACACCTTCAGGAGGTCTGCATCAGTACAATCTCTAGAGGCGACCTTCCCGAGCTGGTTTCATGGTCAGGGAGGCTGAGGAACAGAGAGCTGGAGCGACCTTCTCAAGGCTACACACCAGGCTACGTAGAGTGGGTACAGAAATGCAAGTCTATCCACCCACATCTGTAGTTGTCTTGCCTTCCCGGCCACTGGGGACAGTGAAGGGGGCAGGCAGCGGGGAGGGACTAAAGAATCTGGTCTGTCCTAGCTGCCCTCTTTGACAAGAGCAAAGTGGCCAGTGTTCATTGGTCTGGCTTCCCAGGGAAGAAGCTACTGCCCTGGGTTTGAATGGGGATGAGGAAGTGGCCTGCCTTTGAGTTTCTGGCCCCCCAGGCCTAATATAGACAGCTCAACACACTGCTGTCAGCGTGAGGGGGAGGCACTGCCCTCTTGCAGTCTCTGGAAACCAAAGTGGAATGTCTCCTGCCTTCCACTCATCCCTTCTCTTCTCTCTCCTTCCCTGACTGGGCCTCACTCACCAAGTCTACCCTGGGCATCCTTCCTCTTGGCTCTGATTTCCATTCACTGCCTGGGTCAGCTTGGCATGAGTCCAGGGGCACGGCAAGAACTAAGCCCTCTATGGAAACACTGTTTTCTTGTCTGTGCGTGTTAGACCCAAAATGCCTGGCCTGCAGCTGAGCTGAGCTGAGTAGGGCTGTGGATATGATGGCGTGGAAGGCTGGGGAGGGGGAGACCGGAGAATGTTCAAAGCCCTGAAACATAGGAAGGGCCTCACAGGAGGAAGGCGTGAGACTGTGTGGGCATGGAGACCAGAACAGCCACAGAGCTCCAGGGAGAGGACATCAAATAGAACTGGGCAGAAGCCAGGCTGGTGTCAGGAGGAGGTGCCCAGTGAATGAGGAGGAACCTTTGTGAAGTCAGGTGAAGTTGACAGGCCCTGTCCTGTAAGCTGGAAACACTCTGAGCGTATGGAGTGCTAAGCAGAGGGTGGGGGTGACCAAATACAGGAAATGAACAAAACTGGGATTAGAGCAATCCTGGGAGAGCCTAGTAGCCCTGAAGACCCAGGCAGTGTCTACTGCCCTGTCAGGTGTGAGGGGATACTCTACAGGCCTCTAGGTGGGCTGAGGTGAGCTGTGGTGAGCCCTGACAAGTACTCTACCCTCGAGGCCCATGTGCCCCAGACACAGGAGGCCTGCCAACAGCCCCCTCAGGGCCCAAGGCATTTGCACCCCAGGGCCCCTCCCCAACATCCACAATAGGTCTTAGGGTGTGCCAGGTGTAGTGACATCAAAATCCACCCAGGGCAGGCCTCTCACCCTCATCCCTGCTTGTTTCTGCTAAGGAAAGGAGGCCTGTTCTCTCGCCTTGCTTAGCCATCCCTGCACAGCAGATAGGCCAATGAGAGACAACAAATTCTGTTCAGCAGGAGTTTTTCCCAATGGCGGGAGTTCCTCAGACTAACACCCCCTGAGCTCAATCTCCAAATGGTACTGGCAAAGTCCTGTAGCCTAGGAACCCATATGGCCCCATGGTGGAACAGGGGTCACTGCTCTTGGGACACATGGGGAGGGGGAGAGGGGGTACCAAAATAGAGGGCATAGGAAGGGAGTAAGGAAGGAGGTTTCTGCGCTCAGAAGTCCTCTGAGAGATGGGCTACAAGAGGCCTGCCGCCTAGGATAGGCCAGGGGTGAGATTCATGAAGCAGCCTGTAGCCATCCTGCTTGCTGCTCAGGAGCTGGGGCATGGGGGTGGGGCAGGGGCATTCCAAGGCATGGACACTAACCAGGCTGTTGCCTGTGTATGTTCCCACAGGACTTGTAGGTATCATCTCACCTGATCCATGGAGGCTGCTAGGGTTTTGAGTGGACACACAGGCCAGGCTATTGTCCATCCACACCCAGCTGTTGCAACATCTCCTCTCTCTCCCATGCCTACTCCAATTTGTCCTGTGTCCTACTATGTGGTCCTGCTCCTAGTAGTTCCCTAGAGCTCCAGGGACCATGGTCTTTCATACCTGTCCACCACTTGGCTTTCAGCGTGTGTTGTTAAATGAAGACGTGCCTGTTCATTTTTGTCAACGTGATAATAAAAATAGAGTCATCTTGGAAGAGAGAACCTCATTTGAGAAAAGTGCCTGTGGGCAAGTTGTCGGGCATTGCCTTGATTAATGATTGATGGAAGAAGGCCCAGCCCACTGAGGGCGGTGCCATTCCCTGGGCAAGTGAGTGGGTCTGGATTCTGTAAGAAAGCAGGCTGAACAAGGCCATGGAGAGCAAGCCAGCACACAGCGTTCCTCCGTGGTCTCTGCTTCAGTTCCTGCTTCCAGATTCCTGCCTTGAGCTCCTGCCCTGGCTTCTCCTGATAATGGACTCCAACCTGTAAGACAAAAACTGACTTTATCCTGTTATCTGTAGTCAGTGTTTTATCACAGCAAGAAACCAAACTAGAACAGCAAGTAAGTTAAAGGGGTTGTGTCATGGTCAAGTGAGCTCTTGGGTCAAGTGAGCACAGAGCCATTGGAGAATGCAGGAACAGCTGTGACCCTGGGACAGGATAAGGAGGCAGCTGCTGGCTTTTTTTTTTTAATTAATTATTATTTATTTTATGTATAGGGGTACACTACTGTCCTCAGACATACCAGAAGAGGGCATCAGATCTCATTACAGATGGTTGTGAACCACCATGTGGTTGCTGGGAATTGAACACATGACCTCTGGAAGAGCAGCGGGTGCTCTTAACCGCTGAGCCATCTTTCCAGTCGTCAGCTGCTAGCTCTTGTAAGGACTTATGAGATACTCTTGTATTGTGAGGATTTCTGGAGTGTGGGGTAGCAGGGTGGCAAGACCTTCCTAAGGTCTACAGTTCTGCCCCATACCCTCTCTTGGAGTCATGCAGTAGCAAGCCACTGGAGGCTCTGACAAGGTCTGTAAAGGGGGAAAGCAGATTTGGTTCTCTCGTGTGCTCCCACAGGGCAGGAGCTATATCAGGGGCTTTAGTCAGCAGAAGTCTCAAGTGGGCAGAGAGTCTTGAGAGGTGGCAGCCCCTGGCCTCAAACCCAAGTGGACCCCTCTGAAGCATGGCAGAGCGGCCCACCAGGAGAAGTGTGTTGTTCAGGGGAGTTGCAGCCCCCACCCCTTCCACTGTACTTGGCCATCCAGGGAGAGTCTCAGGCTGCCCAGCCCTGGTGGTGGCCTGTCCTGTTAGAATCCAGCCTTGGGGAGGCTCAAGAGTAGCAGAAGGAAGGGCACCTGGGTGCATGCACACCTGGGCTCCGAGCCAGGTGCCACTCAGTGCCCTAAGTTAGGCTCCAAGGCCAGAACAAGGCAGAAACTCCAGAGACAAAAGCTGAAGTAGTTAACATTTCCAGTTTCAGGCAAGGCCCCTTGAATATCAGTGCCACCCTGTCTCCCTGTACATGGGACTTTGGGGTGTAGAGTCTGGCTCCCAAGTGTGAGGCCCAGGCGTGGCCCATCTGTCTCCAGTCCTGGTTGACTTTGCTAAGTGTTCTGGGAATTGCGGGTTTTCTCAGCTACAGTTTGGTCAGGACTGGGAGAAAAATGTTAGAGGCAGAGACAGGGGTCTGTAGGCCTTGTAAGGCCGGCTAGTGGCCTCCTGTATACTCAAGACGCTGTAGCCTAGACACCCAGCCAAGCAGGAGCTGGGGGGACTCATAGCCTAGGTAGAGTTGGAGAGCTCCCAGCCCTCTGCTGGGTTCCGTTCTCCCCTCACATATACAACAATGAGGCACGGCCTTGCTTCTATTGCTGTGATCAAGACCACGATCAAATCAACTGGGGAGGAAAGAGTTCTTTTGTCTTATGCTTCCAGATAACAGTCCATCACCTAGGGAGGCCAGGTCAGAAACCTGGAGGCAGGAGCTGAAGCACAGGTCATGTGGAGTGCTGCTTAGTGGTTTGTTCCCTAAGTTTGCTTAGCCACTTTTCCAATGTCTAGGAGTGGCATTATTAGTAGTGGACTGGAACCCCCTAAATTAATCGTTAATCCAAAAAAATGCCCTACAACTTGCCTATAGGCGTCATGGAGACATTTTCTCGATTGAGGTTCCTTCTTCCCAGATGACTAATTGTGACACGTTTGTCAAAAACCTAACCAGCACATACTGGTAACCTTTTTATTTGCGGCTCCCATCTAGGCAGTTCTTATCCTGTCCACCAGGTGGCGCTCTGCACTCGCTAATCTGCCCATAGTTATAGGCGGCAGTATGGGTCCTGCCCTTGGCCTCCTCTCTGTAGATGGGGAGACTGATGGTTCCTGTGAAGGTCTCCGGGTGTGGTGTCCTCTTCCAACCCAATGGACCCCTGCCTCCAAATCCCTTTTTTAGGGTCACAGGAGTTGGAACTCCACCCGAGCTCACCACAGTGCCTCTCTGAGTTTCCCCATCTATAAACAGACATCCCCACTCTTCCCTAGTTCGAGAGAACTAGCCATTGCCCAAAAGAAGCCTGTTTAAACCCTCCGACCACCACCATCTTCTTCCTTACTCTTCCATGTACCAGCCCCTACAGAGAGGGGTGTCCCTAGGAGGGCTGTCATGCAAAGTGGAGGGTGCTACCAGGGTTAGAGCTGTCTACATGTCATGTGACTGGTCTCAAAAGGTCTGCGGTTCTCAACCTGTGGGTCATGACCCCTTTGGGGCTGAATGACCCTTTCACAGGGGTTGCCTAAGACTACCGGAAAAGGTAGATATTTACGTTATGATTCATGACAGTAGCAAAGTTGCAGAATAGAAGTATCCTCGAAGATAATTTTATGGTTGGGGGTCACTATAGCATGAAGAACTAACTACTGTATTAAAGGATCACAACATTAGGAAGGTTGACAGTCACTGCAGTGGTGGGTGGGGGATAGCCCCAGCACAGAGGTAGAGGCTGGCTCTCATCTGCTCTTTCCCAGATGATGACATCAAGACAGAAAAGCCAGTGCCACTTTCAGGGTCACATAGAAGTATTCCCTGAGGACAGGGTCCTTCGATGATCTCTGATCTTGAGCCTGATTGTGGAGTTGTACCTGTCAACATGGCTGGTCATCACTGGGTAGCCTAGGTGTGTCGTCATCATAGCCTCAGGGACAGTGATCTCCAAGAGGGTCACCAGGCCCCAAGGGAGGCTCCAAAGCTCTGGACTGGCAGAGATGTTGTGGTAGGAAGGGAGGCAATTCAGGGACAGCCTTGTGACACAGATAGGAGGAATCCCGGCAGCTTATATAACCTGACTGGCCCGTATCCCACTGAGGGGCCGGTGGCCAGCAGGTGAGCTCTCCCCATGGCATAGACAGAGACAGCTGCTGGCCCAGCCATGAAGGAACCAGGTCCCAGACCCTTGGTGGCTTGGGAAAATTCCAGCCAGGGTGCCTTGTCTAGGGGTGGTGGAAGTGTCACCATTTCCGGGTCTGGTGCCCAGGGAGATGGCTAGGGCTGGAGAGTAAGATGCTTGCCTCTTCCCTCCGTATCTGTTCATGTTCAAGGTCAATCTCTTCTACCTCTGGAGTGCTGATTCCTGGGGCCAGCGTGACCCGCTCTGTCCAGGCTTCCCTGCCACAGGGAGCCACAAGTGTACAGCCTCAGCTCACATCAGAACTTCCCTGGCCAGCTTTACCTGGCCTTCATTCCCAGCCTTTGTGAGCACTAACCGCCTTCCTGTCTGGGAGCTGGTATTGCTCTATTTCCACATCCCGGTGCTAAGTCCTTTCCAGCTTAAGGGTGAGAACGCTGGGGTGATGACGGGGTGAGGGGGTGGGGGTATAGAAAGGTGGTGGCAAGACCTTCCCAAGGTCTACAACCTGGAAGGCATCTGTCAAAAGCACTTGTGGCTGCGTGTTACATAAACCGTGGCTCAGCCACCACCTCCCCTGGGTGACTTCTTATCTCCAGGGAGCCTTCCTGGACTCCGTCTCCCCTCTCTGCCCCAGCTCTTATACCCAGATGTCCACAAGCCCTGGCACCTAAGATGCTTGTGAGTTATTAGGACAGAGGGAAGCCAGTCACAGACAGGAGACCTGTCTGTAACCCACAGGGTGAGGCCGCAGCCATATGCCCTGGCCACCAACACCCCAGGGAGGCCAGAACCTGGCCCCGAGAGTTCCCTATCCACTCCAGAGCTCCCTTCCCCACCTTCTGAGTGGATCCAGTGTGCCATGTGCCATGCAGTCTCAGAGGAGTCCTGTTTGCGCAGCAAGACTCACAAGGACGTAGGTGGCAAGAGTCAAGGAGAGCCGCATGCTGTGGGGGAGGAACCTGCAACAGGGCCGGGTTGGAGCTTCTTCTTTAGTGCTGTCTCCCCTAGCACCTACTTAGCACAGAGCTGAGACTCAGCGGGCCCAAGTACGTGAGGTAGATCTTAGCCTAGGTTCTAAAGGATGAATAGGAGTTCACGAGGAGAAGAGGGGCATGTCTTGGGAAGGGGGGACACAGAGAAAGCAAAGGCCTGAGGGAAGGCAGGAATACTGTGTAGGTGGTAACAAGGACACACGGGATGGGTAGAGGGATTGAGGCTGCTCTGTCCCTGTCTCCTCCAGCCCTCGGCCACATGTCATTCCCTGACCGAGCCCTCCTCTGGGTGCTCTGACAGAATTGCTCACCAAGCTTCCCCCTCCTCTTCCCCTCCCCTCCCCTCCGTACCCTGTATCTCCCTCCTCCCCACTCCTTCCTCCTCCCTCTGACTGACTCCTCCTCTGACCCTCCCTGCTTGTCCCTCTTCTTGAGGGGAGAAATTTTGACAACCACCACCCTCACCCACCGGCTGGGATGAGATCCTTTCTCTCTGGCCTCCATCCTTCATCCTTCTCCCTAATAGCCCTGGGCAGCATCTTGAAAAACAGGCCTTAGTCGGGCTGTCCCCTGGAGTGTTGTTACCCATCCCTACCCCTCTGCTCATTCAGAGATTCTGACCATGGGCCTTGGTGGCTGTGCCCATGGACACTTCCTCCCCTTGGAGTCCCCACTGGCTTTCCAGGTGGCAAGTTCAAGTTGTGCGGGGGGGCAGGGGATACATGCAGGTTCTCAGTGGCCAAATTCCACATGCTGTTTGTAATCAGGACCACACACCTGTAGAGATTCAGGGCCACAAACTTCAAGGAGGAACCATCCCCTCCCTTCTGAGGAGGGGCAGTGCCAGGCCATTGCAGAAGCACCAGGGCATCTGTATGATATCGCATACAGATATCACATCTCCCCAGAGGCCCTGCTCCAAGAGCAGGGTCTGGGATGTATATGAGCAGCTCTTGAGGCTGTGAGGCCAGTGGGCCTCCCTCCGAGGTGCGGGCTGCAGTGAGCAGCCAGTACTGCAGGCATGTCAAAGCTCCATGGAGCTTGTCACCTTGGCCCCAAGCCCCCTCTCAGGAACTAGTGCTGGTTTCCAGTCTGCAGAGAACATCAAGGACTTTGTTACCCTTGGGTCAGCGTGACCTGGCAACAGTTAACCCCCACTGATGAGGTCCTGTGATTATAGCTGAGGGGGGCCCTGCAGGATGCTGAGCCTGAGCTGGCTCAGTAGTAAACAATACTGACTGTGGAGCTAGGCTGGGGAAACAGGCATGGGAAGTCCTGTCTGATTAGGCAGGTGCTGGCTGGCTCTGAAGGTCCTTTCTTCCTAGTCCCCCTGTGGCTTGACCAAGGGCTCTCAGGAACATTTGTCAGGGTCCTCTGCTGGGGTCAGGGGTGAGGGTTAGAATAGAGCCCTGACATCCTGATGTCAGGGCAGGACCTACTGGTGGATCTGACTGCAGAGACAGAGAACTATGTTTACTGTGGTCTCTCTGCTCATTACCAGTGTCCACATTCGCTATGTCAGTCCTGACCTGCAGGACTGGCAGCAGGAAACAGAGCCCAGGCCCTAGTAGACAATATGATTGCCATGTCTTCATGCTGGCCTGTTGGTCAGTAGGTCACCTATGGAACCCTGTACAGGGATCCAGTGTTCTATGAAACCTCCCAGCCCGATTCAGCTGAGATGGCCATTAATACTACTATGTGCCCTGCCTTCTAGGCAGTGCCATGACACCAGCCATCTGTTTGCCTCATCTGGGAGGAGGCTCTTGGCATGTGGAAGACTTAGGAGTAGAAAGCCATACTTACTGGGCTACACAGCATTATCCTAGCCCAGCCACAGATGTAATCATCCCAGTGCTGGATGCTGGTCCTCTGCCTTGCGGCACTGGATAACACTTCCCCTTAGTGCTCTGGGGATGCTGGGAGTAAGCAATAGTGGGGAGCATGGGGTGATAAGCATGGGTGTCCTGGGAGCCACTAGGTGGAAGGGCCTCCTCCCTCTGTCTGTGTGACATGGCCCCAAGAGTCCAAAGACCAGGCCAAGGTCATACCATGGCCAGGCAAACAAGGCTGGCAGCCAGGTCTTCAGCTCCCAGGCTGAGCTCTTTCCTCTGTAGCACCCAGGATGGAGATGAACCAGCTATGCTTTCTTCCCATCTTTGAGTGATCCAGTCCCAGGATACGTCAGCCCCTAGGCTAGGGCTCTAGTGGAATCTGGAATCACAGAGAGACTGGGGCTTCACAGATTTCTGGCTGCTGTCCAAGGTGGCTGAGACTCAAGGGATAAGTGGCCAGCATGTTGTGGGCACCTCCTGTCTACTGCAGCTGGCCTTACAGGTCAGCTGGGGAGCTAGCCAAGGTGTTCTGATTGCTTGGTCTTTGGGAAGGCACGGTTCTCACTTAGCAATCAGTTCAGGCTTCCTGCCCCGTAGGCAGTATGGTCACATGAGTCCAGGTCACATGGGCCCTAATGCCAGAGGATCCCTGGGGCTTCTGTGAGCACCAGTTGGCTTCTGCCCCTGTACCTCTTCCCATAGTTGGACCCTGCTAGTCTCTTCACCCCAGATCTCTGTCCTTCCAGATCCTAGAGGTTACTTTAGGGCCCAAGGCCAAGACTTTTGCCCAGCCTGCACTGCTCTCTCTCACTGTTTACCTGTTCCCTGTTACCCCTCTGCTGTCTCTGCCCCATCTTAGCCAGGACACAAGAAGAGTCCAGTCCCTTTCCTACTCACTGGCCTCTGAGTCTCAGATTCTCATCTTCAGAACAGAGATTATTGTACCATGCCTTAGGACCAGCATGGAGATTACAGATGTTTGCTCTTACCAGTCCTGAACACAGGGCTCACTCTATTCCAGTTCTCGTGTGATTTGAGCCAGGCACTACCCTCCTGGCACCACCTTTGCTAGGTGTGATCCCTGCTTGAGATGTAGGACCACCTGTCAATCAACCTCAGGACTCTGAACCCTCCCCTACAGCCTTCATCCCAACTGTCTAAAACCCAAGCCCTCCTGGCCACAACCTTTCAGTTCTCTCTCTCCCTTTCTCTCCCTTCCTTTCTCTTTCTTTCCCTTTCTCTCTCTTTCTCTTCTTCTCTCTCCCTTTCCCTTTCTCTCTTCCTCTCTCTTTCCCTCTCTTCCTCCCTCTCCTTTTCTCTCCCTCTCTCTATTTTCCTCTTCTCTCTCTCCTCTCTCTCCCTCCCTCTCCCTTTTTCTGTCTCTTCCTCACTCTCCCTCTTTCCCTTCCTCTCCCTTTCTCCCTCCCTCTCCTTTTCTTTCCCTCCCTCTTTTTCTCTCTCATCCTCTTCTCTCTCCCCCCCCTCCTTCTTCCTTTCTCTCCCCCCAGCTGCCTCTAGTTTTGTAAATGCTGTGAACACCTGCAGAATGGCCCATATGGTGCCATCTCCTCCATGGACCGTTGCCTAGCTTCACAGTCTACCCTGGACCTGAAGTCCTTGGTCTCTGCTTCTTCCATCCCTGCTCCACAGCTCTTCTCTATCCCCATCACTGTCACATGGAGAACAGTTGTCCTCATATCTAGGAGGGATTTCAGGGGCTATGACTATAAGTAGGCCAAATGTGGAGTCCTTCTGTCCCTCAACCCCTTAACCCAGGGGGCAAACCTAGCTCCCTGCTGTGTTGGTGCCAGTCTTTACCGAAGCCAGTTCTCTCTTTTTTTTATTCAAGAGGTAAAGAGGAGCCTTCTAGAATCTAAGACCATGGCTTCTGGAAAGCTGAAATCTCTCTGTGAGTATGAACAATAACTCTCAAACACTGGAACAGGTAGGACAAGCCATGTCTGGGGCACAGGACTCTATGAGAAACCCTCAGCAGAGGAGGGCCCCATCCAGGGGCTGAAAAGATGGGCACAGAGCCTTGCTAGGTAACTAACTACTTTGGAGCTCTACCTGCAAAGCTCATTGGCCTGCCCCATGGGAGTGTTTTAGGCAGCAGAGATAAGCACTCCGGGTGTCAGCCTCAGTGGGAAGCCAGCTGAAGGAAGCTGGCTTCTAGGGATGGAAGGACACAGAAGAATACAGAGAGAGTGACAGCAGGGGATTGCAGAAGCCAGGAGCACCAGTTTGGAGCCCAGAGTAGGCGGGCAGGGATGTGGGGAAGGGAGAGGTTAAGATTGTTCCAGGGCCAAGTGTGAAGGACAAACTAGACACCCCGGGGTGCTCTGTATACTGCCTGCCCCACTTTCAGAAGCTAAGGTCTGAATTCCCAGGCAGCCCCCACAGGTTCAAATCAGGAAAGGAAGAAATAAATTCTTTGTGGCCCTTTCCATAAGCTGTTACAATTCTATCTTTGTTCCCCTCATGAAGCAAAGGCTGGAGAAATGGACAGCTTTTCAAATTTCTGTGGAGCCTTAAATAGAAGGTCTAGGACAGGCTGCCACCCCTACCGTTTACTGGGGCACCAGCTGGGAGAGGGAGAAACTACAAGGATATCTCAGCTGCCTTTTGGGATGGCCTTCAATCAGAAGACATGACTCGCTGTGGAGCAGGAGAAATTGGCAAACAGGCACCAGGGAAGGTCAACATCAAAGCTGTTGTCCGCATCATCCAAAGAAGCTGCCCCTGCTGACCTTGGCTTTGTGGAGTTCAAGGCCTCAAGGCCTTCCTGGATGTGAGGAGACAGTGGGTCACTGGACTAAGGTCTGAACAGCTGCTGCTCTCAGCTGTCTCCGGTACTCCGAATTACGAACGAGCAAATAAAGACGTAACTGTGTGCACGTGTTCAAACATAAACATACGCAGATGCGTCCACTCGGACAGGAGCTCAGAGACAAACCTGGATGTGCACATAAAAGCAGGAATACATGCTTACACACACATGTACATGTGTACTTTTTTTCATCTGAAATGTCACCTCTGCCCACGTGTGGAGTTATTCCAAGCCACTGGTGACCTTTCGGAACACAACCCACTGATAGGATGTCTGTCGTGATAAGATCCAAGCCACCTCTTCCCTAGCAGGAGGGGCCACAGGAATTTGTGTTCTTATCCATGTGCCCCAAGACAGAAACCCCTGGAGAAGTGTGGAGTCAGATGGATACTCTTAAAAGCTGCTGTTTTCCTTTTGTAGTCTCCGCTTTGTTATAATGTGTCCTTGGTCCTTGAGAGCAGATACTTTGAGACCGTAAATACTGGATTAAATTTTCACCTACCTATTCTAGGATTCATTGGTGTTACAATAGCTAAATAATTTTATCATCATCATCACCAATCATCATTATTGAGACAGGGTTTCTCTGTGTAGCCCTGGCTGTCCTGGAACTAGCTCTGTAGACCAAAGTGGCCTCAAACTCAAAGACATTCATCCTCCCCTGCCTCCAGAGTGCTGGGATTAAAGGCATGTGCCACATCCACTAGCTCATTTTATTATTTTTTTAATCATTAATCTCAGATGAAATTCTAATTCTCAAGGAATTTATAGTCCAGTGAGAAAGACAGCTAAGATACAGACACCACAGTACATCAACATATAGCAGGACACAGGGAGGCGAGATCAAGGAGGCCTTCCTGGAGGAGCTAAGCCATTAAAGGAAAAGCAGAAGTGAGCACCTTCTATAGAAGGAAAAGGTGAGCAGGAAGAAGCACAACTCAAGTCCAGTGCCTGGAGAGAGGTGGAACAAGGCTGGGCTGATACCCAGAGTTGGATTACAGGGCTCTGCCCAGAACTGCAGGCTGATGCAGCATAGGGGCATGGACAGGGAAGGAAGGGGCTGTGCATTTAGCCAGAGCCTGACAGCCTATGGAATGAGTTAGATGGGGCATGAGCAGAAAGGGTCACAGGGTGGAGGGAGACTCTTCACACTTGCCCATTACCTCTGCCCTCCTGAAGCCCCTCTAAGGGTCTGGAAAACAAACAAGTCCCAAGGAGGTAAAGCCACAAACCAAAGTCACCCTAGAGTTAGCATTCAGCTTCAGAACAAAGGGGTTAGGGGAGAGAAAGAGCCTTGGCCAGCAGAGGGGCCACCCTCCTGGAGCCTGCAGCTCTTCCAGACCCAGAGAAAACCCCATGAGGGCTCACCCAGTTTAGAGGGTTCTTGGGGACCTTGGGTCCTGCCAGGTCTGTCCTAGCTGACCAACATGTTGGGCTTCCTCCCAAAGAAGGCAGGGGTGACCAGGCAAAGAGGTGCAGCTCTGGCCTTCACTTCTCTCAGCCTGGGGACTGAGCACCCCCCACCCTGGACTGAGGAGCCAAGCATGCACGGGAGTCAAGCTTTGAATCTGCTCTTCTGTCAATGTGCCAGAGCAAACGCCCCTCGATTTCTTTCTTCCTGCTCCCAGCAGGATCTGTGGCTGTTCAGATCAAAACAAGAGCATGGGACAGTGGCAGGGAGGAATTGGGGTGTCCAGCCATGCACAGGGTAGAAGCACAAAGAGATTGTCCCTGCCCCAGGATGGGCTTGGGTGGTGACCTTCAGCTGGCTAGCTGTGGCCTTGCCAGGTTCACTGAAAACCAGTCAAGTCCCCAGGGCTGTGGGCTCGGGGCTAATTCTAGGCCCAGGCAAAGCACAGAGCACAAAACACCCACCGAATGCAATTCTCTACAAGGCTCTGTCTGGAAGGTCATGTGATTTCCTTCTTTCCCCCAGTCAGGGCACGCCTCCCTGGCACTCTCCCTCTGGGCCCTGTCACAGTCACACCTCCAGATACTATGCAGAATCTCAAACTGGCAGGGGCACTGGCAGGGGCGGTCTTGATCAGTCAGCCTAGCCTCTCGTCTTACAGCTAGGGACAGACTGCCTGGAGGCCAAGGTCACAGAGCCCCGGAGGGAACTTGGGGACGAGTGAACAGGGCCTCCGTGCATCTGGATCAGGCCCACACTTTCAGCCTCTCTACCTCAACTTCCACAGCTGGGAGCAGACAGAGGAGCAGCCGCAGGAGACTCTCCTAGAGCCGCCTTATAGCAACTTGAGGTTTCAACAGTTGCTACTCTGGGCAGTGAAGCTGGGGAGTTAGCTCTGGGATGGTGACAACCTTCAGCACTGTGGTCAAAGTCTCTCCCTGGTGACTACCTTCCTGTACGAGGGAAGTCATGGATCACTCCTACGAGTGCATCTCAATCTCCAGTTGCCTAGTAGCTGGCCCGTGGAGTCAGTGATAGTCACAACTTAAATAAGGCTCCAGAGACTGGAGGATGGCTCCTTCAGAAGAGTACCCACTGCGCTACCGTGAGGGCCTGAATTTGGACCTCCCAATACCATAGAATTTGGGTGTGGCTACTTAAGACTGTAACCCCAGTGCCGGAAGAGGGGGGAGTAGAAAAAGAAGGGTCACTGTGAATGCGTGTACATCTGTATGCTTGTGTGTGTGTGTGTGTGTGTGTGTGTGTGTAAAATTAGAGACCCTGCTGCATGTGCGGTAACAGCAGGCCGGTTAGGTTGCTCATATCTACTCCTGCTCTGGGAAGTGAGAATGTATATACATTGTGAGCAAAACAGTCTTCCAAATTCTGTTGAAAGCCTGAACAAGATGGCAGGATAAAGAGGAACCCAGGCCTCGCTTCCCACCATGACGATCATGGACCATACTTCTGAACTGTAAACCAACCCCGATGAAATGTCTTCCTTTATAAAAGTTGCCATGATCATGGTGTCTCTTCCCAGAAATAGAACCTTAACTAAGACAGCTTTTCTCAAAAATCCTGCAGAGGATTGTCCTGTTCAGGGAGTCCCAGGTGGGCAGGCAGCTGCAGGCAGGGGGCTAACCCGCAGAGAAAGGGAGATGGACTGTCCTGACTTTCTTACACACGCTTGTTATATCACTGTGCTTTTCCTCCTCAGTGTATGGCAGACAGGGAGAAACAGATTCGCTCTTATTAGGTGAAGTATAAGCAAGGGACTGGAGAGGTGGCTCAGCAGGAAAACTGCTTGCACCTGACCTTGACCCTTGGAACCCACATGTTCCAACTCCCACAGCTTTTCCTCTTCACACATGTGCCATGGCGTGTAACAACCCCCCCATAAAATTTTAAAATGTAAAATACGTTTTTATAAGTGTAAGCAAGTATAGAGCGATAGGTTAGTCAATAACGAATTTTAAGTGTGAGGACCGAGTTCAAGCCCCACAATCCACGTTAGAAGAAGGAGGAGGAGGAGGAGGAAGAGGAGGAGGAGGAGGAGGAGGAGAAGGAGGAAAGGAGAAGGAGAAGAGAGAAGGAGAAGGAGAAGGAGAAGGAGAAGGAGAAGAAGAAGAAGAAGAAGAAGAAGAAGAGCCGCCGCCGCGCCAGGCACAGTAATACACCTTGCAATCCCAGTACTGGGGAGGTAGAGACAAGTGGATTCCTGGAACTCACTGGCCAGCTGGGGCAGCCTGGCCTGCTTGACAAGTTCTAGACTAGTGGGAGACTCTGTCTCAACAGGAAAAATGGATGACGGCTGAGGAAAAATACCCAGGGTTGTCTTTTGGCTTACACACATATGCTTGCAGCCATACCCACAGGAACCACACACACACACACACACACACACACACATGCACACACTAAATGCAAATAGATCTATTCAGTAATCACTTCAGTATGTAGGGTGAAACAAAGTCCATCCCCACTCCCACCCCCACCCCACCCCACCCCCCCGCTCTGAACAAACTGCCTGGCTTTCTGTGGTTGTTTCCTTTCTAATTTTGCTTGCAATTTCCCCCAAATCTGCCTGGGAAATGCTAATGACCTTGGAGTTCAAATCCTCAAAGTCATTTAAGTCAGTTCTGTAGGCAGCAGCACACTCGTGGTTGAATGTTAGCACTTGGACCTGCCTGCTTCTGTTAACTGCAACCCCACCCCCACCCCTTGATGAGACACCTGCTTTTCTTTGTCAATTAGGAGAGCCTTCCAGATCTGCTCACACCTCTGTCTCGGAGTTGAGACCAGCCTCAGCTCTGGCCAGTCAGTAGCATAGTTTGATTGTTCCTTGCATGTGCCTTCTCTGCATACTGACCTCTGCTCTTTCTCCTGGGCCTGGGACAGGCTAGGACAAGCAGACAGGGAAGTCCTTGTGTTTGAGTCTGTGGTTGCCTGGAATCTCTCTTGGCTATTGCTTGTAAGACCAAGCTCCAGCCCCTTTGCCTACATTCCAAGACTCTCTGTGTCTTGGCAGGATGATTTTATAGCCATACCTCTGGTCTGTGGGGCTACAGAGCTGGCTCTTGCTTCCAGGTGGACAGCATGTGGCCGGCACCATGCATCAGCAAGAAAAACCGCAAGTCGGTCTTCTGTGGGAGCCTACTGGATGCCAAGGCCACACAGCTAGTGAAGACACCAAGGGGTCTGTGACGGCAATTGCCAGGGATAGTAATCAGGCTAAACAGTACATAGCCAGCCCAGGACATTGTAGCCCAAGATAATGAAGGAAGGATCAAGATATAGTTCTTCAACTGGGCAGAACCCAGAGCCCCACTTGCTGCCTGTCAGCAGTGTGGTTGCTGGGCAGGAAGACGGAGATTATACTTGGACAGCACCAGCTCAGCCCTCAACTCCTACTTAGCACTGCCACATAGGTTTAGGGTTGTTTTAGAAGTAGAACTTACTGAGTTCGAGTCCAGCCTGGTCTACAGAGTGAGTTCCAGGACAGCTAGAGCTACACAGAGAAACCCTGTCTCCCAAACCAAACCACAAACAAAACAAAACCAAAACAAAAGAAGTAAAACTTAGCACTAATACTTGACTGAGACATCAATTCATTCCGGCACTTCCTCCTTGGGAATGTGGAGATGGAGGCTCCAGTTCTCAGGCCGGTCTCCAGCCAGCTAACCATTTTTTACTAAGAGCAAATCTGTCTTTCCCATGGAATGCGGGGCTGGCCCCATGTCCCTCATTGCCCCAGGCCTTTTCCAGAGACATGGAATGCTTCTCACACTGTGAGAAATGAGTCTAACTGCCCCTCCTAGGGTCCTTCCTGAGACTCACAGACAGAGGGAAACATGCTTCTCCAATCTGAGCCCTGGGAGGGTGCCCAGTGCCTTGTGCCACAGCACCGTGTGTGAAAAAACTCCTGCAGGCTGTGCCGCCCACACCCTGCTCCTTGGCCTCCTGGAAGATCAGAATCAAGCCCTCGCATAGAATCTTGTATTTCACGGTGCAAGTCTCAACATAAGCCAGTGTGTTGACTTGAAGAATAAATATCACAAATAAAGCCAGGGGAGAGGGCTGGGCATGGAAAGTCCAGAACTGCATCAAGAAGCCTTTGCAGCTCACCTAGTGTGGATTAGTAAACAGCCATTCGGGCCAGAGGTGGCAGGCGGCAGCAGGGGCCTGGGATTTAACCCACTTGGAGACTCATCGTGGGGTTGTTAGCACTCAGTGAGGCTAAGTCAGAGCGAATTCATCCCTTCCCCATGGCACCAGCATGTTATATAGGGAATTTTCACTAAGAAAGGGTATTTTCAGCCTGGTGGTGGCGGTGCTTACCCTTTAATCCCAGCATTTGGGAGGCAGAGGCAGGTGGATCTCTGAGTTTGAGGTTAGTCTGGTCTAGACAGCGAGTTCCAGGACAGCCCAGTGTAGCCCTACACAGAGAAACCCAGTCTCAAAAAAAAAAAAACAAACCAAAACAAAACAAAGGAGTATTTAAAAAAAAAAAAAAAAGAAAGAAAGAAAGATTAGAAAAGGTACTCGGGAAGAAAAGGGATATTTCTTTAAATCAACAATAAAGGCTGAAACTCTTCAGTACATCCTTTCCCTCCAGTTTGCTAAAAAACAAAACAAAAGCTTTGTTAAACATGACACATCCCCTTCTAGGGACTCAGGTGTGGGCATAGTGCAATTCCACATTTTGATAAAACCCAAAGCCACCCAGCTGGTCTTATCAACCACAGCAGCTCTTCCTGAGTTCTGCAAATGTACTGCAGGGCTCAGAGACCCTTCTGCAGAGCGCTATGGAGCTTGGGGCCTGCAGGCTGCTCTGGACAAGAGAGACTCTTCTGTAGAGGGGAAGAGATTGGAGGGGAGAGGAGCGGGCGGAGGCATGCACTATAGCGTCTGCAGGAGGGGGAGTTTCCGATCAGCTATGCTGAGTGATAGCCAGATTTGGGCAACCAGAAACTGACAGACAGTGGGGTGGGGGGCTGAGCTAGCTGCATGGTGTGTGGAAGGAGGGCCTGGAACAGAGAAAGAGCAGCTTCAGCCACGAGATGGATGCCAAAAAGCTTCCTGGGGGAGATACCTCTTGGTACAACCCTCAGGCTGGTGGTCATCGCATTAAGAATATGACCTGTCTTTCAGAGTAGTCATATAAGCCCCTTCCTCATTCTCTCACAGGGATCCTGGGAAAGACACAACAGCCCTGCCTGCTAGATGGGAAGGCTCCTGTAGGAGTCAAGTCCAATGCCAAAGTTACAGAGTGACTAGTGGGCGGGGCCAGACTGCACTAAGGGGACTGAGGTGGTAATGTGTACTTCCAAGCCCCCAGGAAATGCTGAAACTCAGTACCAGATTCCAGAGAGACTGGGTTTTTCCTATTCATTCAGACACAGAATAGCATTTAATTTATATAGCAGGCACAATAAGAGATTAGCCATTCAATAGAATAACTGTAATAACACAGTACAATAAACATTACTTGAAAATGTATGAAATGTTTATTTCCATTTAGTATTTTCAGATTGAATTTGACCACAGGTTCTTGAAAACAGAGAAAGCACATTTCATTTGTTTTGTTCTGAAGCTGTGTCATTTCTATTATGTAGAAGGCCATAGCTGTCCTGGAACTTGCTTGTGGACCAGACTAGCCTCAAACTCACAGAAATCCACCTTCCTCTTCCTACCAAATTCTGGGAGTCCTACCAAAGGCGTGAGCTACCACACCTGGCATGCACTTGTAGCCAACACACCATGCCTTATCTCTACTATACTGACCCTTATTCACTCACAGCCATGAAGCTTATGGGCTCACCTCTGGTCTAGCTCAGAACAACATCCTTTAGGAATTTAATCTGTCTTCTTGACTCTAACTGAGACTCTTACAGTACCCAGTGGGTCACTCTGCAAAGGCACCCATGACCCAGTGCCCAGACGCATAGCCCACTGGGGATATAGTCACATGTATCCACAAGGAGAGTATCTGTGCACTGTAGGGGGGAGGGGGAGAGGGGCAAAGAGCAGAGTTACTGTAAGCAGGTGCTTTGACCTTCCAAGATATACAAAGACAGACATCTGATCCATGGTGAGCAAAGGCAGTCTGTAAACTTAGGTTTGGAGACAGGTTAATTATCAAAAAGGGTAGTGTGCCCATGAAGCAGCAGTTTCTGAGCAGAAGATTCCAGATCCTGCAGACCTCTAGTGCGTTTATAGCTTTGCCCACCACCCCTGTACAGGTGACAGCCAGTATTTGACGTAGATCTCATCCCAACTGTTGTTCAGATGGGATTGCAGCCATGCTTAAAACCAGACTTCCTATAGACCTCAGGACAAATGCCAGACCTGTGTACTCCCCCTCGGCCTCCTCAGCTTCCTGGGCAGGGCCCCACCCACCGCTGCCCACTTTATATCACTTCCACAGTCTCCTTCCTTGAGCTTGTCTCTCCTTCTTGCCATGGCTTTTGAATCATTTGATGCCAACCCTAAGAATCTTAGAGCCAGGGCTGTCCATAGCACCTAGCTAGGGCTGTCCATAGCACCAGGCTCCTATGTCTGCCAGAGCCTGAGGTGTCAAGCCAGCAGTTGGCCTCTGTACCAGATAAGTACAGATCACAGACTGGATCTGTCTGAGAGCATCCTTACTCCCTCCGGGTGGCTTCTGCCCTTGATTTCCTCATCTGTGAAGTGGGGGTAGGTGGAACTGCCTTCCAGGGCTACTGTGAATCTCATGTCTACAGTGAACACACTTTGTTTCCTGGAGGGTGAGTGCCAGTCCTAGGGTGGCATCCAAGGACATACCAGGGTTGGTCTTCACTCAAGTCCACCTCGGGCCACCAGCAAGCAGCTTCCTATTTTTCCATCAGCAAATACCTACCTCTCCTGCCCTGGTGGACTTCCACCACCTGATTGAAGGCACAATTCCAGGAGATCAGAGGCCACTAACCTGGCAGATGACACACGATAGGAGGCTTTGCAGATCAGCAGAGGGCAAGCCAGTGACCCTCAGAGGCCTTGGGTGGTTCCTGGAAAGGACTTACATAAGTTGCAAGGTAAACATAGACGGGCCTGGACCCCAAGCCCACAGGAGAATCTCCAAGCACTGGTGCAGGGCAGGCAGTGGGGCTCCTCTGCTTCCTGCACTAAGCTCTGAGCCACTATCTGTATGCTCCCTGTGGGGAAACTCCCCCAGTTAAGCCTTCCATCCACCTCCGGCAGGTGGATGCATGCAGCAAGGGCTTTACAGACGGCTTTCTCTCATCAGCCTGCAACCAGTCGGGAAATGGGAATGTGGAAGGGATGGGTGTGTCTAACCTGTAGCCTGTGGGCTACTTATATCCCAGGATAGACCAACACATTTGCAGGTGACATCCAGGGTGAACGAAGGCACATGGCCCCAAACACTCAGTGGTTACTAATGTGCCGACTAGGGGACACAAGAACATTAATGGTGTCTACTCAGCCCTGCACAGATGGTGTCTCTGTTCTATGTGTATGTACTCCCCTTTAATACCTTGGGAAGCAAAGAGAAAAGATGCAGAGGTGTCCCAGAGCCAGGCGTGCACCCTCTGAGATAACTTCTCTCTTGGTGGGTGTTGGACAAGCCCTTGCATCTCTCTCTTCTGAATACAGTCTATCAAACAAAAGTCACTGTCCTTCTATAAGTAGCAGAGGGCCATTTGAGAAGGATAAGTTCAGGATCTCTAAGGGAGTCTGATGGAACGAAGCCTATGTCCCAAAGTGATTCCTCTGGACAGAGAGTCAAAACAAGCAAACACAGCATGTTTTCTCATCTTGAAACCTTGGGAGCTCCAAGAATCCAACTGTCATTTTTCTGTGTTCTCAGTGTTCAACAGCTATGCTGCTGGCCCCTCTCATTCTGAACCATTCTTTCTAGATTATTCCAAACGTCTGGTAGAACTGAGCTAACAGCAGAACACTCTTATAAAGAAGGTAACATTCCCACATGTAGACTCTGGTCTTTGGAGCTTGGGACCTGCTGTACACCAGGTAACCAAGCACTCTCTTTTCAATGGCTACCCTGGCCACCTGGTACATTAGGGAGAATGTCCTTTGGGGATGCAGCTACTTACTGTGAACAGCCTCCGGCTATCCTTGCTCACTGTTATATACAAGCTGCCTAGCACAATGCTGCCACTGGTAGGTCAATGGAATAATGTTGTCTTCGAATATCCCCTGGGCCCTCCAGGAAATCATATAGACCGGTCGCTTTGCAAGGTCTTTTAATTTTTTCCATTTGTTTATTGTATGTGGAAGACTGGCTGGTGGTGGTGTGTGTGTGTGTGTGTTGTGTGTGTGTGTGTGTACATGTAGAGGTCAGAGTACAACTTGCAGGAGTTGGTTCTTCTATCATTTGAGTCCCCAGGATGGAATTCAGGTCATCAGAATTGGTAACAAGCACCTTTACCCATTCAACCATCTCCGTGGTCTCAGTTTTCCAAGCTTCGAAGCATAATACAAATAGTAGCTATTTCCTGGCCAGTGCGTGCAAGAGAAAGAGGGCTTGCCAGTAGGCAGGTAGGGAATGTTCTGTGGGTGTCTGGCAGGTGGGCAAAGTTCACCACAGGTATGAGGCTGATCGGCAAGAGTGGGTTTAAGAGGCGTTCCTGAATGTGCCTGTAGGGTCTGGTCTCCAGTTCCCAGGGTAAGGAGATGTGCGCTGAAAGTTTCCTTTCCCTAGTAGGCTGTCCTGGGCATTCATTGCCACAAATAGCATAGTGGCAGGCCCAGCGTGAGGACAGACAGGAGGGCTGGCATAGCACACATTTTGTTCCCAAAGGAGCGGTGTCCTGAGGCGTTGGCACCTCGGGGGCCATGTGCATTCCGTGATTGGAGATCCAGAGGCGACGCAAACAAAACGGCTGCTCCGGGTCGCAGCCTGCCCCTGTGCTGTCAGTTGGCAGAGCCCCAGTGCCTGAGCTGGGCACAGTCAGCCCCTCAACCCCCCCAAGCATACACAGAGGGGCCGCAGTCCGGGGCGGGGCAGAGGCGGAGGGTCGGAGCGGCGGCGCCTCCCCGCGACCGTCCTCGATGCCCTTCAGCCTCTGCCTTCTACCCGCCCGCCACACCCACCCTGGCACCTCGGCCACCTGTTGCCGCTTGCCCCAGCTCGCTCTTCTTTTCTCCCCATTTTGCATCCTGGGGCTCTGAAGATCAGATCCCGCCTGCCCGCCGGCCAACCCACGAGCTCCCAGGACTTGGGGCCGCGCTCGGCGATCTAGACCAGCTCACCGAGGGCACCCGGCGGGAAGCTCTACCCAGACCCGCAGCCTTGAACTTCAGTCCTGGCCGGTGCGCGGGGCTGGGAGCAGGAGGGCGCCAGCGCCAGGGCGCACCCTTCCCACTGGGCTGTTCTCGCCCGTCGGGTGACCTTGAACAGTCCCTTCACCTAGCCAGCCTCAGTTTACCAACGGATGCCCGGGCCCCAAGGAACTAAATGGGCATCGAGGAGAGCTGCCCCGGGCCTCTTAGGCCCGCCCTCCCCGACAGCAGCCAATCAGACGCTCCCGTCCGGGGGGTGTGTCTCGTCCTAAGCCGCGGCCCGGGCCTAGGGGGCGGGGTTTCCGGGGCGGTCACCTCGCCGCGGGACCCCGCAGGGGACGTCCGAGGGGCGGCGCGTGTCGTGGGGGCGCGGCTGGCACGGGCGCGCGTAGGCGGTGCCGGGCCGGGGCCCCGGACGCTGCGGCCCCACGACAGGGGTGACGGGGGGCGGAGGCAGCGGCTCGCGCCCCTCCTGGCGCCGCCTCCCCGGGCGCGCTGGCCCTGCAGACCCGCAGGCGGAGCGCAGCCTCAGGTGTCCATGGGCTGGAGGGCACGCGCGAGGGCGGGAGCCAGGCGTCCCCTGTCCCGGGACAGTGAGGTGGGTGGACAGGGAGGGGAGGGGCTCGGTGGCGCATGCGCGTGGACCAGGGGTGCGGGTCTGGAGACCCACAGTCACTGGCGAGGGCACACGCTAAGAAGAGCACACGCGTGCGACTTTCGGGGCCCGGGGAACTGTCCGCTACTTCGAGTCCCCTTGAGTGCCTTGCGCCGGCTCCGAACATTGGTGTTCGCAGCTGTTTTGGGGGCTGGAGGGTTCGTGGTGTCCTGGAACTGGAGCGACGCTGGGTCCTCTGGTTGTCCCCTGGAGGGAGGGTACACGGGCGGGGACATCGAGGCGCTCCCTTCTCACGGCGTGGTGCATTTGGGCGTAACTCACTGGGAGGCGTTTCCTGAGACCCTTGGGGATCTTAGAGTCGAGGTAACTCGAGGCCCCTGACAGACTGATTCTGGGGTCACTGAGCCTAGACACTGCTGGGGATCTGGAGAAACGCCGGTGGGTTCGCGTCACCAGCAGCCGACCCTCTTTGAACACCAGTTTCCTCATTGCTTCTAACCGTAGTGGGACGAAGTGGGCAGGCCCCAGCAGTCGGGTAGAAACGATGCCAAGGCAACCTATGTCTCTGCCCTCCAGAGCTCAGTACCACAGCGGGTTCTGTGTGGGGCCAGCTTTAGTCTCCTCTGCGCAGTGACTGCGCGGCTGGCCTGATATGGATAAAGGGAGCCGGGAGTGCCTGTGTGCTAGTCGGGAGGGTGACTCTGCCCCAATACCCACTGTAACGAGCCTGGAAAACTGCACCTCTCCTTTTCCCAAACTTTTTTTTTTAATTTGAGGGAAAGAATGTTAAGATTCTTTCTAAGGAAACTCCAGTGGTGTATAATGTCTTTGGGGGGGCACTCTGCCACTGGAGTGCTCACCCACTCCCAAGCCCAGCCCACTCACTTTCTCTAAGGAAACCAGAAAGGCCCCTCCTCTCCTAGCTCTTCTTGGGGGAGGAGCACAGAACTTTCTTGGGCGACCCTGGGACACTGTAGTCGATGCACAGGCATCAGGGTCACAATGACTTTCCCAAGGTGGAGAGGAGTTGGGGGCGATCCAGAGAACATATTGTAACCGGTTCCTTCCTTAACATTCTACAGCCAAGGCTGAAGTTCAAGGCCCTGCCTTCCCTGTGAACTGTGGCTGGTCAAGTTCGGGAACAAGACGTTGTCATCACAGGTAAAGAGGACTGACAGTCGTCTTCCAGACTGGGATATTGTAAACGCTGTCTTTGGTTGCACTTCAGACTAGCAACAGGGCTTGAGTAGTGGCTATTTTGTGATGAAATAGTAAATGTCTTTTTGGGGCTTGGGAAGCCAGGTAAACAGCGGTCCACGTTTCCGTTCTGAGAAAGTGCATTTGTTTCCTGGGAACTTTGTTTCTTTATGGAAGGCTGCTTCGGTGTAATTTAAAAAGAGGTGGTATTGCATTAGAAATGGAGTTACTGACTGGCTTATAAACTGGCTCATAAGACTGTCTCTTGGCTTTCTTCATATCAATTCAACTAAGTAGTTGATTAGTTTCATCATTAGCCAGGGCAGGGAAGGCCCCCAAGAAACCGCCAGATGAACATTACTTGGTGACCATATGAAAGTCCAGAGCCAGTGGGCCTGGTGGGACATGAACTGACAGCAGAAAGCAAAGTGTCTCTTTTCAACCTCTTAAACATGTATGGAAACACACCAGCCTCATAAGAGTTTGTTAGGAGGTCAGGAGCCTGCTATGTAGCCCATGCTAGCCTGGAACTTGCTATGTAGCAGAGGCTAGCTAGCCTTGAATTCTTTATATTCCCACCTCAGCCTCCCAAGTACTGAAAGCTGAAGTAGTTCTTTTTAACTTATGTTTGTCAAGCCTATAAACAGAGTTCTAAAAAGTATGTGTGTATGTGTATATGAATCTGATGTGTGTATGAGTATGTATGTGTATGAGTATGTCTGTGTGCTTGTTATATATGTGTCAGTGTATGTATGTGTGTGTATGCATGTGTGTATGTGTGTATGTGTGTGTATGTGTCTGCATGTATGTATGTGTGTGTATGTGTGTATGTGTGTGTATGTGTCTGCATGTATGTATGTGTGTATGCATGTGTCTATGTGTGTATGTGTCTATGTGTGTGTATGTAAGGGGTAGAAAGAGAATGAGAGAAGAGAAAGCATGTTTCTAATTTGTTTTATTAACTATTAAGTTGAGAAAAGATTTTCATATGAAAAACACTGTATTTTTGCTTCAATTGCCTGTCTAATAACTCACTAGGTTTAGATACAGTATTTAGCCAATGCATATATAGGCATATGTTAGTATATAATTCATTCAATTCATGCTTATTGTGTAGCTTCCTGGAGCGGGGCCTACTGTGCCATCCATAAACAAGACAGCATGGCCTTGCTCTTGAGACTGATCTCCATGCTAGAATTACAAGAAACTTGAAGCCAGGTGGTGGTGGCTCACGCCTTTAATCTCAGCACTCCGGGAGGCAGAGGCAGGTGCATTTCTGAGTTTGAGGCCAGCCTGGTCTACAGAGTGAGTTAGTTCCCAGACAGCCAGGGCTACACAGAGAAACCTGTCTGTGGGGGTGAGGAAAAGAAGAAGAAAGAAACTTGAAGACTGTAACTCAGTTGGTGGAATACGTGCCTAGCCTGCACAAGGCCCTTGAATCTTTGATCCTCAGCCCCTCCTAAGCCCGGGGGCTACCGGTATGGTTCATGCTTGTAATCCCAGCACTGGGGAGACAGAGGTGGGAGAGACAACAGCATATTGTAAGCTTAAGGCTGTGCCAGGCTGCATGGAACCTTGTCTCGAAAACAAATCACTAGGCAGGCACAGTGACACATACTTTTAATTGTTGTACAGGAGGCAGAGGCAGGAGGTTCTCTGTGAGTTCAAGGCCACCTTGGTCTACACACAGAGTTTTGGGCTGGCCAGGGTTACACAATGAGACCCTTTCTTAAAAAAAACAAAAATAAAGCAAACAATAAAGCAAACAAGCAAACCAAAATAGAAACATTTATAGCTATCCTCAGGATGGCTAAAAACTGAAGAAACTGAGGGTGAGAATGGATGTCTTATCCTTTTGTGACTAAGGGCCCCTGTCGCCCTTTTAATGGTATGGTTATTTATGTTTTTATAATATCGTTGGAGAAGATTTTACTGAAACATCGGCGGAGATGTGTCTTTGCTTGTTGTCGATAAATTTTCACTACAACAAATCTTCTTCCCGTTTGCTCACACAGCCTCTGTGTGGGTTGATGATGTTCTTGGTGGCAGATGCTTGCTGTAACTTTGTGACATCACAGCTAAGGTTGTGGCCTGCTGAATGTCCGCTTTGGGTGGTGGAAAGGAGAGGGTCTCTGTTTTTATTTCTGATTTTGGCACCGTTTTAAAAGATATAGGTTCACTGACATGATGTGGCATACCTTTAATCCCAGCACACTGGAGGCGTTGGCAGGTGGACCTCTGTGAGTTTGAGGGTCTGGTCTACATAGTGAGTTCCAGGCCAACCAGGGCTACATAGAAAGACCCTGTCTCGTAAATAAATTAATTAATGAATCAATAAATTAATCAATAAGCTATAGTTTCTGTGAATGGGATAAACATTTGTCATGTCTGTGGCATTAGCCTTTTGAATGCACCAAGCAAGCTAGAATGTCTAGGGCCAGCCGTGTACTTAGAGAAAATTAGGCACAGAATTTAAATCTGCAACTTGGTGATAAGCGGCGTTTTGTGAGGTTTCTGTTTTGGTTGGGTTGTCAAACATCAAGCCTGGGACCGTAAGTTCACAGCATGAGCTGTACTGGGGTATGCCCCCAGCTGCAATTGGGTTTTCAGCAGGAGTTTCCTGAGAGAAGTACTAGGCTAGCAGGGCTTGCTTCTCCCTTGAGAACATTTCTGTTCCGAGTGTGCCTCCGGCTTCCTGCAGAAAGGAGCTCCGTCCCTGTGGCTTTCCACACTGTTGTATGAATGTTCTCGTTCTTCGAAGGGGTGTGTGTGTGTGTGTGTGTGTGTGTGTGTGTGTGTGTGTGTGTGTTGCCTCTGAAGCCCTTGATGGCTAAGCATCAAGAAGTGGCGATTACGGTGTGAGCACTTCACACGGTGAAGCCCTTGCTCCTGAGAACACTGAACCCATCCAAGTAGCTGTCAGGGCAGCTTGGGGCTCTGGGCCACCTGTGTGTCTCACCTACCCCAAGTCAAGGCTTTTTGAGTTCTCAGAAAGTTTGAGGATGATGCTCCCTTATTACCCTCCCATAATCTCCCATGGGATTCAGTTTGAAACCCAGGTAAAGGAGAAGGCTCTAGCAGTAAGATCATCACAATTCTCACAAGTAATCCCTGTTAGCGTAGAACGTGAATGTGACCCCAGGACCCGGTGGTGACAGACAAGTCTTGCCATGTGTTCTCACTCTGGTTCATCCCTAGGGTGTCCAATGTATGGCCAGTAGGTCAAGTGTTTACCAGGATAGCTATGAGTGTGACCCAGTGCGTATGTAGATGATATAACTGTGCAATGTCAAAAGGTCACATCCCCATTAGACTACACCATACTGGAGGGAAACTGTGTACTGGCTGATTTTATATTAACTTGACACAAGCTAGGGTCATCAGAGAGGAAGTCATCAGATGAGGAAATGCCTCCATGAGATCCAGCTGTAAGACATTTCCTCAATTAGTGATCAGTAGTGGAGGGCCCAGCCCCATTGTGGGTGGTGACATCCCTGGGCTGATGGTCCCAGGTTCTATAAGAAAGAAAGCTGAACAAGCCAGTAAGCAGCACCCCTCCATGGCCTCTGCATCAGCTCCTGCTTCCAGGATCCTGACCTGTTTGAGTCCCGCTCCTAACTTCCTTCAGTAATGAACACAATGTGTGTAAGATAAATAAACCCTTTCTTCCCCAACTTGCCTTTTGGTCATGGTGTTTTGTGGTAGCAATAGAAACTCTGACTAAGACACCTACTAAAAGGCAGCCTCCTGCAGCTTACTGGAGCTCATGTTTAGGCTTCTAGGCACTACGGCTTCTGGAGAGTCAGCCTCCCTCATTGAGTCTGGATTACTGAGAGCCAGCGTAAGGACCTAGGGGGTTGGGGTGGTGGGTTGGATCTGTTCACTGTTGACCTGCTAGCACCAAAGGTTTCATAGAAACTTGTAGAACCTCATTGGATATGTAAATGGTTGGCAGAACTGATATCAGCAAGACCTCACTGCCATGTGGGTGTCCCTTGTGTGGGGAGTGTGGTTATGTGGAAGGGCGGGCATCTCAGAGCCAACAGATGCTGTGCCCTCATCTCCACTGTGGGCACATCTTCACAGTTGGCAGCTCCCTCAGGCCCAGGATGTAGTTCCCATGGCGGCCGGGTTAAAATGTGATGGTTGCAGTCAAAATAGTCTGTCTGTAATTATCACTAGAATTGAGAGCCAGTGTGCATGAAAATAGACTTAGAAAACCTGAAGAATGCTATTTTTTTTTTAAATTTCAAGACCAACCAAAGATTCAAATGCAAAACACGTGTCCTGAAAAAGAAATGTGGGTAAAGTTTTGTGAGTGGGACATGGTATGGATGTATGTGTGTAATATTTCATTAATTACTACTTTATGATGTTTTGCCTACATGTTGTCTGTGCATCACATGCGTGTCTAGTGTCCATGGAGGCCAGAAGAGGGCATTGGATATCTTGGAACTACAGTTTAAGATCTTTGTGAGCTGCCATGTGGGTGTTGGAATCGAAACCAGAATCCTCTGGAAGAGCAGTCAGTGTTTTCAACCACCAAACATTTCCTAAGTCCTGAAGTATTTGCATTTAATGGGCCAATGGGTCTTGCATGAGATGTATATTCTCGAGGAGAAATGGAGAAATTAAGTTAGCACCCCTCAGACTGCTTTTATTTTGCAGGATGTTAAGAGATTTAGAAACAAGAAGGGAGGGAGAGTATTTCTAAATGAATCCTCTTCCTTCACACGCGCTGCTTGGAGCACACAAGAAAGTCTTTGAAAAAGCATTGTTCTGGATCCTGAGAGTAGGGGTATGAGAGCACAGAATGGTTACATTGTCCCAAAGGTCATTGAAACTTGTGAACACTTAAGATTAGGGTAAGGTTGAGGAGTTTGAGGGGCCTGGACTTTTGACAGCCATCCGTAACTGAACAGGTCTGTGGTTTCTGTGATAACTACTCTGAGGGTGACAAGTAACTATCAAGGGAGAGACCGAGTAATTGAGGTGGACGGGTAGATGTGCCCAATTCTGAAAACACACCAAGACAACGGCAGCCAGCTTTGCGTGAGCATTCACGGTGAGACAAGATGCCTGTAAAACATAAGATTTCATTCACGCAGCGCAAACAAATCTCAGTGCCCCGAAAGCAGGCATTTCCTCTCCCTGTCATGCTAAATGCAGACAAGTTTTATTGGAAGGGGTTTTAGCTGTGTCTTGTAAGGTGGCTTTTCTTTGTAGATGTCTAATGCTTTGTCAACACAAGAGTCCTGCTTTCCGATGTCTAGAATCACAAGCAGCCTTGATGCAGTCCAGACTTCAGGCATAGTGATAACTGAGACAAGGTCTTACTATCCACCCCTCACTTCTATTCCTTCAATGACCCAGGAGCAACTTCAATGACAAGTTCCATTCCTGGGCATAAAGAACGATGTTTAGTGATATTCTCCCATCCTGAGAAACTTGAACTTTGACTGCAGTGGGGTCATGTTGAGTAAGTGAAAGTTATTGACCATGGGAGTCAGCTGGCCGTGTGTGACTACAGGGCCCTTGGACTTCACAGTCTAGGGTAGCATTTTGCTCAAGTATTATCATTGCCTCTCGCTGCCCCCAAACACACACATATACATTCTTTGAAAAATACTGCAGATGTTTCCAGATGCAGGCAGGGGAAGCTTGGCTCACCTTCCCTGCCTGCTGCTTCCCAAGCAGGAGCCTGGAAGTCCTGGAAATTTCAGTTATAATCTCCATTATCTCTCCTCCAAAAATTATGCTTTGTCCAGTGTGTTTTCCATTAGGAGAAACATGCGATCACTGTTGTTTTGAGTGTAAAAACAAGCCTTCTCTGCTATATTCAGTGTGGGTTGACGGAGGAATGTCACTTTTGAAAGAGTTCAGATGTGCAAAGGTGTGTACGTGCACGCGTCCCAGAAAGAAAGGGGGCTTGAGAAGGAAGCCTGCAGCAAAGAAAGGGGTCTGAGTGTCTAAACATGCTCCAGCCAACGCTCTTTGAAAGACAGAGCTCATGTGCTGGTGATCAACGTGAGAGGAAGCCATGCATGGCGGCACACGCCTATAATCCACACTTGGGAATCTAAGGCAGGAGGATTAATGCAAGTTCTGGAACAGCCTGAGCTAGACAGCAACAACAAAGGGGACATGGGGTGGAGAGGTTGGCAGTGTCTGGGGCATTTAGCTGAAGCAGAGAGGATTTTAGATGTATGAGGGCATTGTGACAGAAGTGGGAACGCTCAGAAGCAGGATGGGTGAGCAGTGAGAGGGTGAACCACAGGTGGTGGACAAAGGGCATCTGCCCTTGCCACTGGACCTGGAACCCAGATGGGACCACAAGAGACAAGAGTCAGGACTGTACATCCGGACTGGTAAGTGGAGGCTGCCAGGAAGGTTGCAGTTCTTAGCCATGAGGATGGCAGTGGTGACAGAGGAAGCCTCAGGAGGCTGGCTTCCCGCTAGGAGCACTAAGACTCCTAGGCTAACTGCAGGGTCCCAGGCTTCTATGTAGACGGCGGGCAGGGAACTTAGCAGGATTCAGAAGGAAAAGTGATACATGGGCGGCTTTCTTTTACTCTACAGACCAAACATTATCAGCTTTTTCCCCTGCCCTATTCTCTACTTGGATGAATCTAATAAAGGTAGCTTTTAGTGTCTAGGGCAGAAGTCTAATGGAGGTGAATATTTAACCATGCTCAAGGGCAACTGATAATCTCAAAAGCAATAGAGCAGAGACTTGGAGAAACAGGAGCCAGAAGGAAGACTCCAGACAGGACTTCCTTGACGAAGAGAATACAATCCTACAATGACTTGTGACCTTTGGAGAAATGAGTGAGCTTAGAGGTGCCTTTCCCAATGGGAGAAAGCATCCTTTGGTGGGTATCTTAAAGCGCTACCTGCCCGCCCACACGTGGAAGGAGGTTTGGTAGAGACTCTTCAAGAATGAAACCTCAGAGAGACAAGGTGGTCATTGAAAAGTAGACCTGGGGAAATGGTAACGTGCTTTGTGGCATAAGATGAACACATCCACACCCCAGTTTTTCTGAGACCATCTTATTTGGACACATGAAGGTAACTTACCGAAAGGCCCAATAACATGGACTTTGCGATTTTCAGAATTCTCAGGGCTAGTCCCCTGGACCCAGCCAGTCCCCTAACGTCTTGCCAGGGCCCCTGCATGTTGCCATCTGTCTCAGAACTCCAAATCCAAGCCACCCCTGTGACCTTGCCATGACTCTCAAGCTCTGTGTGTCTTATCCTGAGCCAGCCTGCACTCTCCCCTCTCCTTGATATCCCCCCCCCCGTCTGACTGCCCCCACTGGGGATGGACTGGGGGAAACAGGCCAGGACAAGCTTCAGGATCCTCTCCCATCATTTAGTAGCTTCCACCCGGCCTGTGCCTCAGTTTCCTTGTCCATTAGTGGGATGAATACCAGTGCTTTTAGTAGACGGTTCTGCCTGGCAGGCTGTAAGAGTGCTATAGACACTGGCTTGCCTTAACTCTCTCCCACTACCAGTCAGCTCTCTCATCAGACACTCATGAGTTCAGTGGTGACCAGAAAGGCACAGCCAGGACTACCCAGGACTGCAAGACAGGGTTTCTCTGTGTAGCCCTGGCTGTCCTGGAACTCACTCTGTAGACCAG
Organism: Mastomys natalensis; assembly: GCA_021653895.1. Classification (NCBI taxonomy): domain Eukaryota; kingdom Metazoa; phylum Chordata; class Mammalia; order Rodentia; family Muridae; genus Mastomys; species Mastomys natalensis. The sequence continues at coordinate 2,385,788 of JAJTUV010000102.1, forward strand.
GCTGACCTTGAACTCAGAAATCCGCCTGCCTCTGCCTCCCAAGTGCTGGGATTAAAGGCATGCACCACCACTGCCCGGCAGGACTGACATTTTCTACTCCGGCATCTTAGAGTTCTTTTCCTACCCTTTGCTTTTTCCATAGATGAAGAATTCATGGATCGTCCAGGTCCTCCCTTGCCCCCAGAGTCTGTCCCCTTCAGATCTCAGCTGAAGATTTCCTTCTTAGGCTCCTCCCTGAGCCTCCTGACAGAATGTCAGGTGCCTTCCTGTCAAAGTATGCATGTGCACATGCACATGCGTGTGCTCGTGTTCACATGTATGTGTGTGTGTACATATGTATGTGTGTGTACATGTGTATGTGTATACGTGAGTGCCTGTGTGTGTGGTATGTCTATTCCCATGTAAGCTGGGGAAAGTGGCTCTCCCCGAGACCCCTGTGGCTGCAAGAAGCCGCATTCTCCTTGCTCCTGCTCCACTCAGCTCGGCAGTAACCAGTGCACTCCATCTGTCTGAGATTTCGTCAAGGCTGCATCCAATGCTGCTTCCTTCCTGAAGTCTTCATGATCGAAATTGGGTGCAAGTGTGTGTGTGTGTATTGTATACTTGTGTGTGTGAGAGTGTGTGTGTGTTGTATACTTGTGTGTGTGTATGTTGTGTATACTTGTGTGTGTGTGTTGTATACTTATGTGTGTGTGGTGTATACTTGTGTGTATGTATGTGAGTGTGTGTGTATGTGTGTGAGTATGTGTGTACATGGAAGCCAGAAGTCAACGCCTAGTATCTTCCATAATTGCTTTCCACCTTAGTTCATTTCCTAAAAAAAAGATTTATTGTTTTTAATCTGTGTGCATGTGTGTGTACATGCGTGTGTATATGCATGTGTGTATGCGTGTGTATGCTGTGTGTGCATGCATGTGTTTATGCTTATGTGTATGCATGTGCATGCATGTGCGTGTGTGTGTGTGTGTGTGTGTGTGTGTGTGTGTTCCATATGTAGGAAAACCAAGTGGCCAGAGGCACTGGATTCCTGGAGCTGGAGTTTTGGGCAGCTTACAGCTGCCCAGTGTGGGTGATGGGAAACTGCTGAGCCATCTCTGTAGCCCTCTCTACCTTACTTTTTGAGACAGGATCTCTCTTGGAATCTAGAGCTTATTGATTTGGTGAGATTGACTTACCAAAGAGCTTCAGGAATCCACCTATCTCGCCCCTGCTGGGGGTGTAGACACAGGCCTCTGTGCCTAGATCTTACGTGTATCCAGAGCTGGGGATCCTTGCTCTAGAGCAGACTTCATGTGGGTGTGGTAGGCACCTTACTGCCAAGCCTTCTCCCCAGCCCTGGATACAGGATTCTTACCCATCACATACTCAGAGACTGTTTGAATCTCTGCGTCTACTCATTCTGCCTCCCTTGGAGTCCAGTAGCCACTTGTTCCTAGGCTCATTTATTTATTCAACAGATATTTATTGCATCCAGTGGGTGCCAGACTCCGCTCTGAGTGTGGAGCGAGCAGTAAGGAACCCCAGGGATCGTCCTTCCCTTCCACAGCTTCGCTTTGGCAGTCTGTCTTCTGGGCTACAAGGAGGGGCAGCTGGGTAGCGAAGCTTGACCTATGGTGTAGAGGGACCCTGCATAGAGGGTCCAGTAGACCTCAGGGATGCAAACACAGAGCTTACCAGTGACTCCAGTCTGCAGCACAGAGCACATTTGTCCTAGGAATTTGGAATTTCCCTTAGCTAAAAGAAGTTGAAGGAAAAGTCGACTCATTAAAACTTCTCGAATCCTCAGAACCCACTTTCAGGTCTTTCTTTCATCGTGATCTCAGCGTATTATGTGCTGAGCTAAACTCCCCTTGACCCACATCGGACGGCGGGATCTAATCTTAGGTGATTATTAACTCTAATCAGGAATCTAATGACCGATATTCAGGAAGCGTTGCCCATGTAATCACCACGCCTGCCTGTCCCCTTCCTGTCACGGATGGGACCAGCAGCCTCAGAGCAGTGACCGTCTTCCTCTGGCTAGCAGGTCAGTGGCTTCCTGAGATGGAGCCTGGGAGGGTAAGAACCAGCTTTGGGGTTCAGCAGGCTCCACACCGTTCAGCTTGATTGGCCTGTAGGAGGTAAATTGTTCTGAGACAAATGTAAGCCTCTCATCCAGGCCTGTTGGCTAGGAGAATCTAAAATGGGCGTGAGCCCAGGCCACTCCTTGATTTGGTTGGTGGGCTTGGAGCATAGGGAGATCTATATTGTATCTGGAGTGGGGGTGGGGATTGTCATGAGCCCATGAGATCCCATGGAAGCAGAGCTGGTCACTGGTGTTTCTGGACAGGGACATCCTGGATGCCCGCCCTTGTACATGGAAACCCAGGCAGTGAGGTGGATCTGAGAGGTTTAGTGTTTCTTCTAAAATCAGGCAGTTAAGATGACTGTATGTCATTTACGTAAAGTGAAATCCATCCGTCCTGTCTACAGTTCTTCGAGGTTTGAGAAACATACCAGATCCCTTTCTTCTTGCTAGATGTCACCTAAGGTTTGATCCAATTGTAGTCTCCCCGCTGTTGACAACAACCTTTCCACTTCTCTCTCCACACTGCCTGTCCCTGGTACTCCTCTACCTTTATCTTAGCCACATCTTCTGCAGCATCCCAGATTCCAGCTGTTAGGAGTTAGCGTTCTCCCACAGGGCCCGCCCTAGGTCTCAGGATGGCCGCCATCTCTGTCTCTGTGGTACTATTCTTCTGAGGTACCAGAACTAAGGGCCACAAGCTGTGGGCTCTGAGGATAGGGGTTTCTCCTGATTCAGGAGGTAGACGTATGCACGTCCTTATTTCTCTAGTATTCATGATGGCCGCAACCCTTCTGCTCTGTAGCCTGCCAGGGCGGTCCTGCTGTGTCTTCAGAAAGCATCCATTCTCAGTCTGTGGCCACATTCCTGCTTTACTGTTATTTAGTGCATATGCGTGTATATGTGTATGTCTGTGCATACTCATGTGTGCGAGGATGCACATGTGGAGGTCAGAGCACAACGTTGGGGGAGTCTGTTCCGGCCTTCCACTTTGTGGAGATGGAGTCTCCTTTATTAGTGCCTGTAAAGTGTATACTCCAAGCTAGCTGGTCTGAAAGCTATCCAGGATTCTCTTGTCTCTACCTCCTTCGCCATAGGACTGCCAGCATTAACAACAGGCCCCACTGCATCCACTTTTTATGTGGTTTTGAGGATAGTACTTGGGTTGTCAGGTTTGCACAGCTAACCTGTCTACTGCTGAGCCGTCTCCCCAGACCTGTGCTTCTGCTCTTGGATGAAAATGTCCATCGCTTTGCCTTAGGCCTAAGCCTACATCACTGAAAACTTGCTTTAACCTTATTATTGGTGACTCAATTGCAAATAGCATCCATCTCTAAGGTATAGTGAGTTGATAATTGAATATGTCGGTGAGGAACGCAGACCTACTGATCACAAGACACCCACCAACACCCATCCACACACATACCCCAAGCTCACGGTAGAACCCTCTGCCATGGGAGAGAACAAGATGACAAAGTCTGGGCTCAGGGAGATGCATGTTCTACGGTAAATGAGAAGAGTGGAAGCCAGAGGTGATGTCAGTGGGACTGCGGCAGGAACTGTGGGAGAGCAACCAGTCACTGCTGGAGATGTGCTGAGGTCCTTTCCTCACACACACGGAGGAAGTCGTGTGAAGCCGGAGGAAGCAGTTTCTACATGTTAAAGGGATTCACAACGCTATTCACCACCTCAAAAGAGCAGAGGTTAGGGGCTGAGGAGATGCCCAGTGGTTAAAGTACTGGACCTGAAAAACTGGATAGAGCGCTGGTCCCTGAACCCACATGAATGTCTGGTGCGAGTGGCTGCCTCAGAAAGTAGAGAGCTCGCTAGCTAGTGAGATTAGCCATATTGGTGAGCTCTGGGTTCGATTGAGAGATCTTGTCTCAATGAAAAGGCAGGAGCAATTGAGGATGATTGCCAACCACAATGTCAGGCTTCCACATACATGCACACACATGGACCCATGCACATGCAAAAACATACACACACACCACACACATGAAAGTTGGAAAGGGGTGGAGGGGGATGCAAAGGGTAATGTATGGGTGGCAAGTCCAAACTTCAGAGGGAGTCTAGACTGATGGTTTGTGTGACACAGAAAAAAAAAATGGGGGGCTGGAGAGATGGCTCAGCGGTTAAGACCACTGAGTGCTCTTCCAGAGGTCCTGAGTTCAATTCCCAGCAACCACATAGTGGCTCACAACCATCTGTCATGGGATCTGATGCCCTCTTCTAGAGTGTCTGAAGACAGGGACAGTGTATTCATATACATAAAATAAATAAATAAATCTTTAAAAAAAAAAAAGAAGAAAGAAAGAAGGAAAGAAAGAAAGAAAGAAAGAAAGAAAGAAAGAAAGAAAGAAAAAAATGCTCAACCAATGAGGGACTGTCACACCTCCAATTACCAGGTTCTTAAAAGAAGGAAGAGTGGGGCTGGAGAGATGGTGATGGACGCTGGCTGTTCTTCCTCAAGACCCAGGTTCTGTTCGGAACACTCACATGATAGCTCACAACCATCTTTAATTCCAGTTCTTGATGATCTGACGCCCTCTTCTGGCCAGTATAGGAACTGCAATCACATGGTGCACAGACATACAAGCAGGCAAAACACCATCCACATCAAATAAAAATAAATTTTAAAATATATATTTTAAAACCCCAAGTGGTGTGGTGGCACACACCTTTAATTCTAGCATTCAGAGAAGCATACTAGTCTCTGAGTTCAAGGCTAGACTGGTCTACAGAGTAAGTTCTAGGATAGCCAGAGATAATGTAGAGTAACTCTATCTTAGAAAAAACAAACAAACAAACAAAAAAGAAGATTAGCTGGGCAGTGGTGGCACACACCTTTAATCCCAGTCCTTAGGAGGCAGAGGCAGGCAGATTTCTGGAGGCCAGCCTGGTCTATAGAGTGAGTTCCAGGACAGTCAGAGCTACACAGAGAAACCCTGTCTTGAAAAAAAAAAAAAAGAAGAAGAAGATTAAAGAGGTAAAAATTATATTCAAATATTAGTAAGTTAAATGTGGTATTATGCAGAAGTACATGCTTTAGCCACATGGTCAGGGAACAAGTTGACTGATCAAATATTTGGAAAATATTTGAAAAAAAATCAAGTAAAAATTTCAATCTCTAAATTTTACAGAACTGGTGGAATGAAGGAGAAAGATCAGTGTAATTCAAAACATTAATTGGATAAAGGCAAAAGTTGTAATACAAGTAAAGCACTAGACGAAATTTCAAAGAGAAAAATGCAAATAGACTTTCCTCAGTCTAAGGAAGGACCTGGGAAACACTGCCCACCGCCCACCGAACAGCAGTGGTTCCATCCCTTAGGCAGGTGGGCCTAGAATATATAAGAAAGCCGGCTGAGCATGCCAGAGAGTGAGCCAGCAAGCAGCCTTCTTCTGTGGTTTCTGCTTCAGTTCCTGCCCTGACTTCCCTCATGATGGACTGTGTGACTTGGGAGTGGTGAGGTAAATCCTTTTCTCTCCCAGGGTGCTTTTAGCCTTAATGTTTATCACAGTAACAGAAAAGCAATTATATCATAAACAAAGTAAATAGATGGTGTAGCATGTTCGTGGAAGGGATAGCTCAGTAACGGAAAGATATCAAGTCCCTTAAGAAAAGCTCTCTGTGATATACGGGGATACTAATGTATAACACTACCCATATACACGTTTAGTTGTGTGGATACTGCACAACTGCTTGTTGGTTCTTTCAATGTCTGGAAGCATCCTAAGCATGCCCCTTCCCAGGAGGTTCCAGGATGCCTGTGATGGCTATTCTTGGATGTCAACTGACCAACTCTGGAATCAATTAAAAAAAAAAAAAACAAGGCATCTGAGCACACCAGGTGTGAGGTATTTTCTTGGTCTTATTTGAAGCAGGGAGACCCACCCTACATCTGGTCCACACCTTCTAATGGCAGCCCAGAAAAAGGAACATGGAGGAAGGAAGCTTTGGGGGTTTGCCTGCTTGTCCTCAATCTGGAGGGCAAGTTCACTCATCCTGTTACTGCGGCATTCCTTTGCAGCTGTTAGAACCTGCTTCTTCAGAGTTCCAATGTTGGCTGAAGACTAACAGCTCTTTAGGAGTTCCCTGGGACTCCACCACCAGATTGGTACTGCTGAGACACCCGGTCTCATGGGCTGAACAACTAGATTCTTGGCCTTTCTATCAGGAGACAGCCTTGTTGGCTACTTAGACCATGACTGTAAGCCACTCAGATAAGTCCCCTTTAAGATAGATAGGTAGATGATGATGATGATGATGAAGAAGAAGAAGATAGATAGGTAGACAGACAGAAAGATAGACAGATAGATGATTGATAGATAGATGATAGATAGATGGACAGATGATTGATAGATGATAGATAGATAGATGATAGATAGATGGGCAGATGATTGGTAGATGATAGACAGACAGCAGATAGATAATAAAGTCATTCTATCAATTATGTGCTTTTACAGAACTCTGGTTTAATACAGTACCTATCAAGAATCTTATAGCAGAAAGTATCATCATGCCTTCTTTCTTTCCTTCCTTCCTTCCTTCCTTCCTTCCTTCCTTCCTTCCTTCCTTCCTTCCTTCCTTTGTTTAGACAGGGTCCCACTCACTATGCAGCCCTAACTGGCCTGGAACTTGATATATAGATCAGGCTGGCCTCAAACTCACTGAGATCCATCCACCTTTGCCCTCTAAGTCCTGGGATTAAAGGCATGCGCCACCACGCTCTAGAGTCACACTTTCCTTGAGCATCTGTTGTCACTCCTGTCCCTTTAGGTGACAGTCATCCTGTCTCTTTAAGAAAGGCTTTGCCTTGCAGTCCACCCTGTCTTTTCAACACTACTGTTATCTGTGGGCAGGCTCCTCCCATAGGCTCGCTGCTTAGCATTGTGAGGGAGCACTCAGTGTTCAGACATTAGCACCAGTATAAAATTCATTGCATAGCTACTAATGAGAGAGAGAGAGAGAGAGAGAGAGAGAGAGAGAGAGAGAGAGAGAGAGAGAGAGAGAGGAGGCAGACAAAGTACAAATTCCACCTAGTGAGCAGCTACCACACGTGGGCAGGTCTTACGTAGGTCATCCATCAGGACCTAAGAACCAAGGTATGGTGAGTCAGGGACTCAGGGAGTGGCTCTTCCATCTGGGGTGTCATTGAGAGGGTTTTGAAAGGAGAGTATTTGAGTGCCCTCAAATCAAAGACAAGTGATGTTTCAGGTCAAACGAATGGGGGTGGGGGAAGCCTGGAGGCTGGAAAGCAAGCGATGGGTCCGGCAAGTTCTGACTGTCTTACATTGGTCAGACGATCGAGTTTGCAGAGGAAAAATAAAAAAACAATGCCTTCAAATATTCATTGAGTTCTCCGTGTCAAGCATCATTCTGTGCTACAGGGGCTCATCAGCGAACCCCAAACATAAGACTTCATCTCTATTAGGGAGGGAGAGGGATGGTGGGCATGGTGACTGAGGTTGCACCTGGTAAGGTAAAATGGGGACAGGTACAGCGGAGAGCAAGCTTAGCTTGGGACAGCTGGGTCTGGAACATTGCGGGAAAGCCACGAATGGCCTGGGGAGAAGGCGGTATGATGCTGGGAGGCTGGGCTCAGGTTTGAACCTACACAGTAGACTGGATCAAGGATTGTCCTGGCAGTGCAGGCAACCAGCTAGGCTCATGCAAGGAGCAACAAGGCAATGGACTAGGAATGCCCCCGGAGAGGATGAGGTGAGGTCCCAGGAGAGTGGTGGTGGGAAATCACTATGGTGTCCACCATGAGGCCTGTTTGTAAGTAGCATGGAGCTTCTGACCAGGGCTAGGATGTGCTCTGGTTCAACTGAAAAGAGGACCCCTCAGGCTTGTGTCAGGCTGAAGGCAGAGCTGAAGGTGGCTAAGAGTTATTACGGAAAGCTTGGGCAGGCTGTAGCCCTGACAAGGAAGAGGGCTACATGGGAAGGCGCTGCACCGTGTAGAGACAAGGAGACCTTGACTTAGATCTAAGCCCTAGCAAGCTTCCAGACCTGACGTGACCTTGGGTGAGACCAAGCCTTGATCTGACATTTCAGCTCTACCAGCACACATGGGTAGTTGAGAGCCATGGTGTCCTCCGCAGGAGTTAAATGATCAGGATTCATACTCAGGACCACAAACCCTGCCCCGCCCCCACCACCCATGTGAACCTTGTGGCATGGAGTAGACTATGGGAACACTATGGCTGGGAATCTAGAGGGGCGAGGATGATGCTACCAAGCAGGATAGGGATGAGGGGTTGGACAAATGCCAAGTGAAGACAGAACAGCCTTTCAAAACAAACAGCACGGAAGGAAAGCAGACGGCTCGAAGGGGACCAGCTGTAATTGTGAGCAGAAATAAAAAAGCAAGGTCACATAGGGCTATGCTGGGTTCAAGGCTTGTGAACGGCTTTGCTTAACCTCAGGTATGCCTGTCCTCTTGCTGGTAGAGGTGTCATGACTTCACAGAAGGCTCAGCATGTTCTCGAATTGAGCCCTGGACTATTCCATGATTATTGGGTCGGAAGCACATCTGTCTCCTTGAGGTCTCACTGATAGTGGGTTTCTTGTTGGTGTGTGTGTATGTGTGTGTGTTCATGTGCACATTATACATGTCTGTGCATGCATGTGTGGGGACACACATGAACATGTGTGCACATGTATGCAGAGGTTAGAGGCCAGTGTTCCTCCCTCTATTAGTCTTTCATGTTAGTTTTTGGCACTGGGTCTCTCACAGAACCTGGACCTCATTAATTCCATTAGGTCGGTTAGCCAGCAAGCCCCAAGGATCTTCCTACCTCTGCCTTCCAAGCGCTGGGATTATGAGTGCTTACTTACCACTACACCTGGTCTTTTGTTTCCTAACTCTTATTTTTATGATGAGCTTTAAAGCAGAAAATTTCATTCCCCCGCTTCAAAATGGATTGCCTTCCATTCCCTAAGTGTCCCTGCCACTTTAAGCCATGTTCGTCCTTATTTCCCTTTAACCAGTTATGACAGGAGGTGCCTGACTTATGAATCTCCTTAAGCCTGAGTGTTTAAATCCCTGAAACAGATTCAAATTGGTGTCATCGGTGGACCCCCACTCTCTTACTTGGACGTGAACAAAATAATTATGCTCCCAGGTTTCTTTTCTTGGTGGTGCTGAATAACAGTGGAAGCTATGTGGCTCTGGGGACCGCTCGTTCCAAACAGGAAAGCCTTGTACACATTTCCAGCTGGCAGAGGGACAAGGCCAAGGGCATGCAAATGAAGAGAGGCCTGAAGCCTATTTAAGAACCCAGCTTCCAGCCTGAGAGTGAGACACAGGATACCTTGGGCTAGAAAGTCTCAATGTGCAGGAACAGCTGTGCAGACACCTCCCAGAAGTACTCCCAAGAGGTCCTCAAGAAGTTTCTGTGTTCTGGTTAAAAAGGTGAGAGCTACCAACAGTATCCCTTGAAAGTGTCATCAATGCAGCCTGAAAAGGAAAGCCATAGGTAGATTTCAGATGCAGGGAGAGATGGCAACAAAATACAATGCCTAACCCCTAATCGTAGCACTGTACTGGAAAGGGTTGGGTTACCACAAAAGATTTGAGTGTGAATCATAGATTAAGGAGTTGTATCTCCTTACATTTACTGAAAGCAGTAAGTGTAAGCTGGCATGTGGAAAACACCACCGTTCATAGCAAGCACACAATTCAGTACTGGGTTGATGAGGCTATGACGCATCCTCCAATCATATACATATACATGTGTGTGTATATGATTGGAGGATGCGTCATAGCCCCTCAACACACACACACACACACACACACACACACACACACACACACTGTGTTCTCCTGTATGCCCATAGAGACATAGCAAAAATGGTAGTTAACTGGGGAAGAACTTACTGTGGGCCTGACACCTGCTTCAACCTCTTAGCGTGGTTCTGCTCACTCCATGTGATTCCTTGAGAGGCATCTGCATTGTTGGGCTCTTCAGTAGATCCCAACTGTTTGCTGTGGAGTAGCATTCTGCATTGCATTGTAGGTAGACCACAATGTGCAAGGCTATTCATCCAAAAAAATATATCTAGGATGCTTTCAGCTTGGGGTTACTATTTATTGGTAGAGATGCTTTGGACATCTATGTGCCAGTTTCTGTTCCTTTTTTTTTTTTTTAAAAAAAAAGATGTATTTATTTATGGGGGTGTGTGTGTTTATGTGCATTACATGTGTGCAGTACCTATGAGGGCCAGTAGAGGGCGTCAAATCCCCTGAAACTGGAGTTAGAGGCATCATAAGCTGTCCAATGTGGCTGCTGGGAGCGGTACTGGCTCTTAACTGCTGAGCCATCTCTCCAGCCCTCCTTTTTTTTATTTAAAGAGTCTATTGACATGCAATTCACACTGGTTCATATGGTGTTGTTCCACCACAGTGGTGTAATTCTTACACAGTGAGCGATCGCCAACCATTGGTCGTCTGCAGGCATCTCAGCTCCTCCCACTGATCTGTATCCTTAGAGGCCTCTTCTGGAATCAGACACAGTCTGGTCTCCATGATAACTTGTCTACTGGAACATATGCCCATTCCTTTTATTGCCAAAATACCTCATTGTATGGCAGGCTGCATTGTATTTAAGTGCTATCGTTTGGTCAGGATTACATAGTTGAGATCCTGTTTCAAACAACAATAATGTGGAACCATAACCTTCCATTCAGCATGGCCTCAACTTTATTCAACAAATACATGAATTTCTTCATTTGAATTAATCCTAAACTTGTAATTTACACTGTGATTTTTTTTTATTTTCCATTTTTTAAAAAAAAAATATGGCCTTCCATTGGTTTATTGATATTTCTTTTTTTATAAGTAATTTTTAATTTATTCCTCGAGAATTTCATACACGCATACAATACATCACACTCGCCCCTCCCCCTCCCTCTGTCCCCCTTGACCTTACGACAACAGCTTCAACCCCAGCACTGCTGAGTAAGCATAACTGGGCATCCTTGGCCTTGCTGCTGACCATGCCCCAGAGATTCTCATTAATCCCACCATTAATCTTATGTATATGTTCACTCTCAAGTTGGCTTGATCTTTCCTGTTCTGAACTCATTGCGTTTTGTCATATTTTGCATATTTAATCATTGATATAATGATATGCATTTCCCAATGTTAAATTGTATGCCTGAAATCCATCTCGGGTGGCTATGGCGTGTTGGTTGTTTTTTATTTTATTTTTTTTAACTGTTTATGTAGTTTTGGATTTGATTTGCTAATATTTTGCTGAAGAACTTTGTGTTGAAACTCATGAGCACAAGGCATCTGTCGCTTTCCTTCTTTTGACTGGCTTTGCTGGGTTTCTGAGCGGTACTAGCTTCATGAAAATGCATTTCCTTTTTGTTCCAGTTAGAATTAACTGATGATTTGACAAAGCCTACAATTACCCAGAGGATGGGGCTCAAAACAAAAACAAAGAACCCTGTATCTTCTGGGATAACCCTCTTATCTTTATCAGGTTGGCCTGTGTCTATGTCTGAGGGGAATTGTCTTGATGGGCAATTGATGTAGGAGGAGATAGCCTACTAAAGGCAGCACCATTCCCTAGGCAAAATAAGAAGGCTAGCTAAGCATGGGTCTGTGTACAGCAAACAGTATTCTACAGTTTCTGTATCAAGCTCCTGCTTGAGTTCCTGTCCAGACTTCCCTCAATCATGGACTGTGACCTGGAAGTGTAAGCCAAATGAATCTTTCCTCCCCGAGTTGTTTTGGCCATAGTGTTTTATCATAGCACAGAAACGCGACAGGGAGACTTCATTTTTAAAAGGAGATTATATAAAATTTTTGTATTGATTTTCCTTTAGATATTTGGTAGAATCCTCCACTAAACACATTAATTTTGTGGCCATCAAGCTATTGGTGAAGTTCTGACAGTAACTTTTGGGGAATTTGTCCATTTCTTCTTACCAGTTTTACTTCCCAACACTGGCGGCCTGTATATTGAATGTATCAATCTGAGGTTTATCAGTTCGATTGTTTTCCCTGAAGATCCAATTTTTTTGTTTCATTGATTTTAAGAAAAAAAAAAAGGCTTAATTGATTGTTCTTCCTATTTGATTATTTCTTTCCTTCACTTGCTCTGCATTTTCTTTGCTATTATTCTGTTGGCTTCCTGAGGAAGAACCTTAAATCACTGCTCTACGCCCTCTCTTCTCGTCTGTCCCCTGTGTGGGCATTTTAGGCTAGGAATTTCAGCTGTATTCCTGCAGCTTCTCATGATTCTGTTATGATTTCCATACGTCGTGTCTTCCTTCACTTCTCTATATTCCAAATCTGTTGTGAGACTTCCTCTTGACTTGTAGATTGTTTTGAAGTGTGCAGCTTAATTTTCAAACATTTAGAAACGTTTATGTTGTGTTTCCTTTGTTCATTTCTAGTCTGATTCCATTGTTGTTAGAAAACACACTCCTCGTGATTTCGATTATTTTAAAAGTGTTAAAGTTTACTTACTGGCCCAGGGTATGACACATGGCTTGGTGAATTTCCTATAGGCTCTCGCGGTAAGTGAGAGTATAACCTGCTATTAGGTAGTGTCTTAATTCTGTTGAGCTTTTGTAACAAAAATAGTAATCTGGGGCCAGGAGAGAGTTCAGTGCAAAGGCATGTGCTCTGTGAGCTGGGGACCAGTGTTTGGATTGGCAGAACCCAGGTGTCTGCTGGGTGGGTCTTGTGCTCCTCTTGTAATTCCAGACTCTGTGGAAACAAGATTCCTAGAGTGAAATGGCTAACAAAAGTAGACATATCAGCAAACTCTTTGAGAGACCCCACCTTGATCAATAAGGCAGAATAACGACTAAGTCCTTATGTTAGCCTCCAGCCTCCATATACATCCTCACACACATGCACCTGTACACAAACCCATGTGTATGTGTATGTATGTATATATATGTATATATAAATATATGTGTGTGTGTTTATGTATATATGTGTACATATGTGTGTATGTATATATGTGTGTGTACATATATGTGTATGTGTTTATAGATATGTGTGTATATGTGCATGTATGTATGTATATGAGTGTATATGTGTGTGTACATGTGTATGTGTGTGTTATGTATATGTGCATTTATGTGTGTATATGTATTTATGTGTGTGTATGTGTATATATGTGTTTATGTACATGTATGTATGTGTATGTATGTGTGTGTATGTGTATATGTATGGACACAGAGAGAGAAATGGAAAAAAAGGTTGCCATGAGCTGAGTCATATATTAAGCAGTGTGAGTATTTCTCACAGACTGGAAGGCTGGGAATCCCAGCATCAAGTTGTTTCCTGTTGCAGAGCCTCCTTGCCTAGTCTTTCCCTGGTGGTGGGAGGAAGTGGCTCACTGGGCCCTGTCTAAGTGCTCTCTAACCATTCATCCTCTTGAGCTAAAACCTCCAAAGGACCCATTTCCTTATGCTGTTGCCTTGGGGGTTAGAATTTCAGCATGTGAGCTGTTGGAAGGACACAGACCACCGATCTATTGATCTGCCACAGGTAGAATGTTCTGCTTGTTTTGATTAGGACCAGTTGATTAGCTGTATTCACCAGCTCTTCCATAACCAAACAGACTTTCTGTTCTACTGACTTTATTGACCCTAAGAGGAAGATGCTGGACTTGTCCTATTCTTTCAGCTCTGTCAGGTTTTGCTTCATGTATTTGGAGGCCCCGTTTGCTTCATACACATAGAGGATCGTCACATGTTCCCAAATCTCTTTGCAGTAGTTAATCCTCTTGATATCATGCTTTTAAAAAGAATCACCATGATAGCCTAATGTTCTTCCTTTCCTATTTTATTCATTAGCCAGTATTGTGTGTTCTGTTGGTGAAATAGTTTACATTACTCATTAATCTCAATGTATCTGCATCAGGATGGACAATAATATGTCATCTGATGAGTTTATATTTATCATATTTTCCAACACTCAAATTGAAGTCTAACTACAGGCTTAAAGATGAATCCAATTTTGGGGTTTAAGATTTGAATAAATATGCAGAAAGCAATGTCTACCAGATTCTTGGGTATACACAAGGGCTTATAAATTAAGATATCAAGTATACACCTAAAGACCTATATAAAACCTCATGTCCAAGGGCTGGGGAGATGACTCTGTGATTAAAAGCACTTGCCTCTCTTGCAGTGGACCGAGGTTGGGTTCTCAGTATTCACATGATGGCTCACAATAGTGTGTAGCTCTGGGTGATACATGAGCCTCTTCTGGACTCCACAGACACAAGGCATGCATGTGGCACATATACACCCAGGCAAACAAAACACTGGGGCACATAAACATTGTTCTAAATCAAATAAGAATCTCAGGTGTTTACCCAAGGGCTATACTAGGATCTTTAAGGATCACGGTCAATTTACTTTGAAAGTATGTAAACAGCACTAGAGAGCATGGATGTTTCTGTTCGTCAGAAGAGAATGTGAATTTTTAAAACGTTGAAGGGGCTGAAGACCCGGCTTAGCAGATATAAGTGCACTTGCTGTGAAGTAAAGGAAACCGAGTTCAAATGCAAGCAAGCCTTCATGCTAGAAGTTGAGTATGTGTGGGCATGCCTGGAACCCCAGAATGGATGGGGAGAGACAGGAGGATCCTGGATGCTTGCTGGCCAGCCAGCCTCGCTCAAATAGTAAGCTTCTGGTTCAGTGAGAGACTGTGTCAAAAAAATAAAGTGGAGATTGATAGAGGAATACACCAGTATCCTGCTTGGACTCCAGATGTGCACACATGAGTATGCATACACACATATATACATAAACACTTGCACAATTAAAAAGAACATTTATAAAGTATTGGGAAATACCAGTCCAAATGGCCTTATTGAAGCCAACTTATTTTATATGTGTGAAAATGACCGGTCCCTTGTCCCAAAGGGATAACAGCCAGTTTATAACAAAAAGTCCAGACAAAGTAGATTTGACTTTTGGAGGTGCGAGGAGTCAGGTACAGTGCAGGTGGTACTGAGAGGACAGAGGCCCTGACTTGAGGATGGCCAGGCTGCCGGGGAGAGACTGAGGCAGAGCTTGCAAACTCTTAAGTTGAAGACCTGGAGGAGGACAGTGTTCATAGCCCTCTAGGCAGATGATAAGAGGAGAAAGATCTCTGGCCCCCAGACATCTGCCAACAAATGTTTGGGTGCATGTCTGTGAACAGAGCTAGAACAGAGGCCAGAAAAAGAACCAATGAGAGAGGTTTAGAGGGAAAGAATGTCCAGCACTCCTGCTGGGCCAGGCATCTGGCCCTCACACAGGTCCAGGAACTGTGCCGACAACTCCCACTGCCAACCTGGGAACCCTCATGCTTCAAGGGGAACTGGACAGATTCCTCCTCTGTAGTGGGGAGCAATGACCTGGCATAACACATGGCTATGCTCCTTGCTAGCAAATTGCAAAGACAAGATACCAGAATTGTCCAAGTAATTTAGCTGCATCGCAGAAAAAAAAGGTCAAGAATATTTCCAGCAAGAAAAGATCATACACCAGGCATAAAACTGAAGGTTGCTAGGCATTGAAAGACTCAGGAAGAGAGGCCCCATAATGAGGATAAAAATCAATGCTTTGAAATGTAGCAGGAATGGCCATGGATATTGGATTTAGCAGCCGGGTACATTAAAGTCATTATGATTGAATTTCAAAGGTTCAGAAAGTCAAGTGGAGACATGGATGATATTATAACGAAATTGAACTTCTCTGATGGAGATTGCAAGAACTGAGATATAAAACACACTGAGTGGAGTTGGTGACAGATTAGACATTGCAGAAGAAAAACGGATGAGGTTGAGTATAGACAAAAGAGCCATTTAAAATGAAATACACAGGGAAAAGACTTTTTTATCAATGAAAAAAACAGTTGTATTGGCTGACTTTAATCATCTAGTGTGTGTGTGTGTGATTGGAGACCCTAGGGAACAAAAAAGAGGCAAGGTTCTAGTTCACTTTTCATTGCTGTGACCAATACTATGACCAAAAGCAGCTTAGAGGAGGAAAGATTATTTGGATTAAACTTCCATCACTGAGGGAAGTCATAACAGAAATTCAAACAGGAGATTGAAGCAAAAAAGCCATGGAGGGACTGTTGCTTTCTGGCTTGCTTGCAGGCTCATCCTTAGCTAGCTTTCTTATACAACCTAGGACCACCTGCCTAGGAAATGGTATTGCCCACAGTGGGCTGGGCCCTTCTGTATCCCCAGGTGTGTCCACAGGCCAACCTAATCTGGGGCATTCCTCAACTGAGACTCCCTTTTCAGGTAGCTCTATGGTGTCATGTAGACAAGTAAAGCTAACTAGGACAAACAGGAAAAAAAAAAGTTTTTTGAAGAAAATATATAGCTGATTTATTGGGAAGAGTTAATTATCCTAAAAGGTTTTCTTTTCCATCTAATAACAAAACTTTAAAACACACAAACCAAATAATGATATCACTATAAGGAGAAATATCTAAGTACACAATAAGATACATAAGACAAATACAGACACCAGCAAAGATAAGGTGCATTGAACAACATTGTCAACCAACTTGATAAAACTGACATTCATGTAAAATACTTCACACCACCACCACCAGGACATATGTTACTTGTTAAATTGCCTAATTCGCTAATATGGACCATATTTTGAGTCATACAACTCTCAATAAATTTAAAGAGATTCAAGTCATGTGAAGTAAGTTCTCTGGCCATAATAGAACTAAATTAGAAGTCAGTTGCATAAACATAGCTGGGAAACCATCAATCATTTGGAAAGTAGATGAACAACTAAACCAGTAAGGAAATAAACAGGAAATAGTGAAGAGTTTGGACCGGAGGAAAACTTGAAACAATGTTACAAACTTGTGGGATGGTGTAACAGTGGTGCTTGGGTAGAAATGTGTAGCACTAAACATTTACATTAAGGGGAAAAGAGAAAAAAAATCCTCAAATAAGTGGCCTTAAACTAGGATAGAGGAACCAAGGAAATGACTCAGCTGGTAAAGTATTTGCCTTGCAAGTGTGAGGGTCTGAGTTCAGATCCCCAGCTTCCACATAAAAAGCTGGCCGGGGAAGCAAGCCCCCATGTGCTCCTTGTGCTTGAGATACAAGAACAAGCCAGTCTCTGCCAGTCTCTGCCAGTCTCTAGACCTTGTTAGCTATTCAGTCTAGCCAGTCACTCAGTGAGCTGTAGATTCAGTGAGAGACCCAGCCTCAAAATACAGGCTGGCTCAAGGACCACCGTGAAGGAGGGGGAGGAGGGGTGGGAAGCTTGTAAGGACAGAGGTTGGGGAGGATCGCAGTCAGTGTCTTCTGGACTTGACAGGACCACTGCACTCAAGAACTCATAGCAGCTGTGGCTGCCTGCAGAGATCAAGTCAGCTAACTCTCCAGCAAGGTCTGGGAAGAGGTCTGTGAGCCCTCCCCTTGCTGATGAGCTAAAGGCAGTGGCTTCTAGGAGAGAGAGAGAGGGAGCTTTCTTTAAGTGCCCCTGGTAGGTTGGCTGTGCTCAGGTGGATGGCCACACACCCAGCAGTATATGGACAACACAAATTGGAGTTAATGGACTGGTGAATTAAGAGAGGGATTGTAGGAGAGAGAGGAGAGAGAGAAAGAGAGAGAGAGAGAGAACATGAAGTTGCAGGAGGTAGATTTAGAGTTAAGGAGGGGAGTTAGGGTGGATAAGATCAAAATACAGTGTATGAAATCCTCAAAGAATTAAAAGTATCTATTTTTTTTTAAATATATATATGAGCTGAAGAGCAATGGAGGAAGCCATCTGACCTGACCTCTGACCTCCGTGCGCATCTCTTTTGCATATACACATGAACAAACACACAAAATGACAATGAATTTTCTAGGAAACTAGAAAAAGATAAACAAATTAAAATCTAATGTAAAGCACAGGAAAGAAGAGGGATCAGAGAGGAAAGGGGTGTTAGAATACCAGATTGAAAGAAAGAGAAAGAGAGGGAAAAAAAAAATCAATGAACAATTAGGCTTTTTTTTTTTTTTTTTTTGAGGCAGTAAATAAAGCCTGACTAACTGGGAACGGGGGAACAAATCACTAACATTTGGCACGAGAGGAGACACCACCACAAGTTCTACAGACATAAACAGGCAATAAAGAAGCATTAGGAGAACATTTACACCAATAAAACAGCACAGGCGGAAAGGACAAATTACTTGCCCTCTATGGCCTTATAAAACCCATTTCCGGAAGAAATACATCAGTCAAGGAGCCCTAAATATATCAAAGATTTTCTTCAAAAAGCCTTCTCCCAGGGAACTTCAAGATGAAACGACTCACTGGAGAGTTTGATCAAATGTCTCTGGAAGAAATGATACTAGCTGAATACAGTCTCAGAGAATCAAAGAGGTGAGGACAGGTCCCAGGTCGTTCCGTGAAGCCAGCATTCATCTGGTAATAAAAGCAGACGAAGGAGTCATGAACAAGTAAAACTAAAGATCAATGTCCCCGGTGAACATAGAATCCAAAATTCTACTAAAAGTTTTAGGATGTAGAATTCAAGAGTCTACCAAAAAGCCCATGATAAGTGGTGGAGGTCGTCTCAGAAATGCAAAGATGGTTTGATAGCTTAAAAAAGAAAAAGAAAAAAAAAAAGATGAATCTCACTAAGTCAACAGGATGTGGGATCACATATAATCAACTCAGTAGCCCCAGAAAAAGCATTTGATAAAAAAAAAATGCTACTTTTGTTTATAATTAAAAAATAAAAACCCTGTTTCTTGACAAAGGCAGAGAAAGGGAAATCTTTTCAACACACAGTTCAGTGTTTGTGTGCTTGGTTCTCTATGTACGCCTGTGTACACCTCATACCAGATAATCCAAAGTAACCCAAATTAGATTTGAACCTAGACCGTAGGTTCAAATGCAAAGTCTAAAATGGTATAGCTTTAGAGCAAATCACAGAAAGAAACCTGATGACTGTGTATTAGCAAAATCTTCATAGATCTGAAAGCAACCACCTCATTCATAAAAATAATTAAACAAAACCAGAGTTCACCAGAACCAAGACTTGTTCTTCAAGAGATAGTATTGGGAGAATGGAGACCCAAGTTGTGGCATTGTAGGAATCCTATCTAAAGCATGTGTTTGGTAAAAGATTATATCCATTATACAAAAATCTCTCAAAATCAAATCACCTGGAGTAAAAAAATACCTAAGCTTTAATATCGGCAGAAGATTTGAGGGGCAGAACACCAAGCAGATACACGTGTCTCGAATGATCTGTGAAAAACCTGTCAGCATCTGCAGCCGTCAGAACATCCATCTAGTACCTAAATCTCACGTTCCCATCCCAGGGCCCCCACAGTCTCATTGTGACACTGAGCTCCTGTAGAATGTCCAGATTCAGAGAGCTGATCACACCACCACCCAAACCAGGCCTTGCATGCACTGCTGGTGGGAAGGGGAAATGATGCAAACAATTTGGAAAACATATCGGTGGTTTCTTTCAAAGCTCAACAATGGACTGGAGAGACATCTCAGCAGATGGCTCTTGCAGAGGGCCTGTGTTCACTTCCTAGCACCTCCGGTGCAGCTCATGACTGCCTATAACTCCAGTTCCAGGGGCTCTGACACCCTCTTCTGACCTCCACAGATACCAGACATATACACATACATGCAAGTATCCATGACTACACATCAATACATAGATAAATTTATTTAAAACATTAAACAAATACATACCACCATCCAGCATTCCCAGCCATGGACTTTTCAGCCAAGAGAAAAGAAATCATATGTGTGCATGCATATACGGGCTCCCGGATGCTTCTCACTGCCTTGTGTGTAGTAGTAAGAATGTAGAAACTGCTCAGAAGTCCATCAGCCAGTGAACAGATGGACAGACTATAGTTATCCATACCGTAGCTGTGGCTTTGAAGCTGTGGAGCCAGTGACAGGGATACATCTCAAAATAATACTGGGTTTTCAAAAAGAGCAAAACTGGACCTAGCATGATTCTTTGTGCACAATTCTGTAGCGACAAACACTGATGGATGAGGATGCTGCATACGATGGTGTGAGGATGCTCTCAGGGGTGATGGGCATGCTGTCATCTTGATGACAGGGCTGTCATGGGTACATGCTGACATCCTAGCTTGTCACCTTTGCTCAGTATCAATGTGTAGACCATTACATGTCAGTAAAACTTTTTTCCTTAGGATTCATTTTTAATTTTTGATCATGTGTATGTATGTATGTATGTATGTATGTATGTATGTATGTATGTCTGGGTCTAAGCAGGTGGCTGCAGGTGCCCAAGGAGGCTAGAGATGTCAGCTCTCCTGGAGCTGCTAGAGTTACAAGTAGTTCTGGTCTGCCTGTGAAGGATGCTGAGAACTAAACTGGGGCTTCTGGGAGAATAGTACATGTTCTCAAGCACTGACTCATCTCTCCAGCCACTAAAGCTGCTTTTTAAGTGAAAAGGGGGAAAAGTAGTTAACACATCAATATGGACTAGAAGTGAGGCCTTGGCTGAAGGCTCCTCTGAGACCCAGACTCAAGTAGCTATAGGTAGGGACACCTACAGTAGCTCCATTTGCTAGATGAGCAGACTAATAGATGTACATAATCACACAACAAACAGTAGCACAAACTTTTCCCCAGTAGTCAAGCAATGTCCATGGTCTTCACCAAAGTTTATCAAAAACGCCAACACAGAATTATGCCACTCAGCCAGGCACAGTGGAGCACACCTTTAATCTCACCACTCAGGAAGCAGAAGCAGGTAGATTTCTGTGAGTTCAAGGACAGCTTGGTCTACATAGCAAGTTCCAGGCTAGCTATGGCTGCATAGTGTGACCTTAGTTCTCATACACACACACACACACACACCACACACACACACACACACCTATACCACTTGATGGAACATGCACTATTGTGTGTGTGTGTTGTGTTAAATACACACACATATTAACACACGGGACTCTGTGTGTGTATGTGTGTGTATGCATGCCAGAAGTCAACCTGAGGTGTCATTTCTTAGCTGCTCTATATCTTGCAACAAACTCTCTCACTGGCCTGGAGTCGCCATCTGGCTAGGCTAACCAGCCAGCAAGCCCCAGGGGATTCAATCATCTCTACATCCCCAGTGCTAGAGTTGTGAGCACACGCCACCATACACCGCTCTTTAAGTGGTTTCTGGGGCTCAAACTCAGTTTCTTGTGCTTGTAATACTAATATTTATTAACTGAACCACCTCCCCAGCCTCTGTACTCTTGAGATACACAAACCAGGAAGGAAAATTAAGCACCGATTGAGATCCATGGTTGGGAATGAAGAGCCAAGGTTGGCAGCTGGGTTTACTATAGTTCATGGGCTGTGACCCTAGGTATGTTACAGAGACTCTCTGTACTTTAGAGTCCTTATCTGTAAAGTGAATGCAATAACAGCGTCTATCTCACGTGGCTGAGCAAGGATGACAGGAGCAGGTAGATATTAGATACTTAGGACTCACTGTGTGGCCCATGATAAGCACTCCAGAGTGTTAGCGATGCCGCCGTCACCAACACTACCAATATAATCGGCCACATCTTTGGTTTACAGCAGTGTTGTGTCTGACAGACACCTAATAATGACTACTTATTAAATGATGGGAGGAAAAGGCCATGAGACTATAAAAATGCATCAGATGGGGATATAGGAACTTAGTGACCCACCTCAAGTTGGATACCTAGAAAACAGTGCTGTTAAGTCCTACCTGAGAAAACCATATGCACTGAAGAAACCATAGGTTCTGAGTGTTGTTGAAGAAGGCATACTAGAACCTTGGCGAGACAGTACACAGGGTAGACAGGAGCTCCGCGCCCCTCTCACCCTGTGGATGACTTTCTGAACTCGGAGTTATCAGCCAGAAATTATTTCCCATTGGCGTTTTGATGGTATTAACTCCTTTTCTCTCTTCCTGTGGTTGCTGTTGAGATACTCGGTAACTTTCCCATACTCGAGCCCTTGCAAGGGATGTCATTTACCTCTGTGCTCTCTGGAGAATGTCAGTTGGTCCCTAGTGTGCCGTGGAACTTTCCAGCAACTGGCCTTACTGTGTATCTGTTGTCACTCTGTCTGGACCCTGTTGACCCCTGGTTACCTATGAAGTCGAGGCTTTGTTCTCTGAAGAATTTTCTTGAATTCATGGAGGGTTTCCCTCTGCTCTATTCCCAGAATGCTCTGCTCCTGGTAGAATTCACCTACTGTAGGTCCATCCTCAACTTTCTTCATGCTCCCCTCCCTCCTGCCTTAGTTTGTGAGACAGTATTTCAGTGAACCTGGCATTCTGGCATTCCTGCTGCCCAACACTGAAGGCTCAGACACCATGATGCTTCTTACATGGATTCTGAAGGTTCAACCTTGGGTCCACATGCTTACATTCTGGGTATCATGGATGTTACCACTTCTGCCGGTTACCTAAGTCACGGTCCTTGTCTGTCCTAGGCCCAGCTCCAAATGCCCAGTGCAGCCATCTTCAGATGCTGGCACCCTGCCTCCCACCCCAGCTCTCTGAGGTAGCCTCTGAGTGTAGAGGGACAGGATAACAGCCTCTCGAGGACTTGGGCTGCTCCTGCTATTGTTCTGTGGGTGCAGATCCCACCCTGCTGCCAGGGTAGTCCACACAGAACACTCAGTATCTAGAGTTGCTGCTCCTTACTGCTTTGACAATGACATCCAAACTCCTAGATACAGTGAGTCCTCAGGTACCACGACAGGCTTGACACCCTCCCCTGCATCTAGAAGGCATCTCTCACCACTTCCCCCACACGAGAAGTCACAAATGGCCACAAATCCTTTAGGGTTCCTCCCACCAAAGGAAGGATTTATTCCTCCACCTTGGGTTGGGGTTGGCCTTATGACTTGATCTGAAACGCAGAACGTGACTAGAGAGATGCTGTACCATTTAGAAGGGAGAGCTGGCCTAACCCTAACAGGCCTCACCTCTTAAGGTGGTGCTGCTCTTGAGGAAGTCCGGCAGCTTCCGGCCCTAGTAAGAGAATGAAAGACCTGGTGGGAAGGGACCAATCAGAAGTATCAGTTGCTGGGCATGTGATGGAGGCTGTGTTGAGCCTTACCAATCATGAGTAAGACTCCCAGGAGCTACAGCTCATTGACAGAGCCTTTACTACCAGCAGGAGACCTGCCTTGTGGAGGAGCCCAGCTCTATTTGCTGACTCTGAGTTGAAAGCAAAGTCATGGTGCTTTTAAACGGTTATGTTTAGGGCTATTTGTTACACAGTTGTAGCTGATACAACTCTTGGCTTAGCCTGGCTGGCCATCGTTGGTTATTTTTCTCAGGAACATTCCAGGTCATTCATGTGGGTGTGCTGCTCCCTTTTCGGTGACATCTCGATGAGATGCTCTTTGCTCTTTTCTGTTGAATTTCCGGTCACCTTTGAGGCTTCATGTCTGGTATTCCTGATGTCTGGTATGCCACGATTCCCTCACGGCACCCTGCATCTCCAACTGTTTGCTGACGTGTGCCTCTTATATACTAGTTGGGCAAATGACACTACTCTCTGAATCTTTTTATCTTTTTTGCTTTGTGATTGGGACTCATTACTCCCACCCTGTCTTGGTACTAGGAAAATTCATGTCATTTTCACTGAGAACCTGACACTAGGGGTCACTTAGTAAATGTTCATTTTTCCTTTGTCCCTTCTTTTTACCCAAGCCCATTCTTATTTCCAATGCCCTGGCCCATGGGATCCTTCAAGACTGTATGTAGTCTCTGGTGTTGAGCACAAGCCTTAGCTTAAGTGCATACTTGTATGTGTCTCATGGAATTCATAAAACATGGTCTGTCTTCCCAAAGGCATCATCAGGTTAAGTCAAGAGAGAGAGAGAGAGAGAGAGAGAGAGAGAGAGAGAGAGTCCTTAGATGGCTGTCTTCACGAATCAGATTTTTTTGTGCCAACCTCTTCTTGTACCAGCATTGTCCCTTGGCACAGTCTGGTTTACACGTGGCAGGGTCATTGATCTGTGGCTTCTGTCACTTGGCTACTAAACATCACAACGTGGTCCCCATGTTTGTATGTTCTGTCTATACAGGATCAAAGCTTTCCAACTGACAAATACAAATGCCACGTTAGTTGACTTTTGATTCTTGTGACAGACTTCTGGGCTCAGCCAGCTTTGATTGCAACAGGCACAGAATGTGTTGAAGCTTGTAGCTTTTTCTTTCACCATTTTTGACATCATTATTCACAGAGGCAAGATTACATCAAAATTGTAAAGGCACGTTAGGCTTCAAATGATAAGCCCCATCATGTAGTGGGGACTTTGTGGGAAGAAAATTCATGGATGTGGTCCTTAGAAAAGCTGGGAACGTTCATCTTGTGCTGTCACAGTAGGGTCGTGGAGGCTCGAAGCTATTGTCTTGTGCTGCACTGGGCTTGCCATCCTGCCTCTCATGCCAGCCATTTCTTGTGATCAGAGGTTTCAAGGTCATGCCTTCATCATTGTTGGGCAAGAATGAGGTGATGGGGAAATGATTAGAGCTGTGTTGGGCTTGACTTGTTAAAATTTCCCCCCCCCTTTTTTTTTACCATTGCTACGTGCTGACCTTGGCCTTGGACTTCCTGTGTGTTTTGTGGTCATTTTCTACACTGACCATTGGCATGTTGATCACTGTGTGGTTGGTAATGATTAACCTATTTTGTTGGACCCCTGGGTCATAGGTAAAGGTACAGGGAAGGCTTCTGTGGCTTTTAGTTTGTTTATTCTGAAATGTTATTTCAGGTCCTTTGCCTAACAAACTGAACTCAAAGACATGTAAATATGATTCTGTTATGTAAAAAACCTGCTGAGTGTGACTAGCTTTGTGGGCTAGAATTGGTGCGTCTGGGAGCTGCCAGCCGGCATGCCATCCTTGCTCCCTTGGTAAGACTCCTCTTCGGCCTTTCAACCACTCCCTTAAACCTAATCAGACTTCCGCTAGCAGTGGAAGGGTTAAACCGGTTTCCTAGGTTAATAGTGTTGGGCTCTGGGAGGCAGTGAGCTGAGGAGTCCGTCCTGTGGCACAGTAAATGAGGGAAGAAACAGAGAGGGCATAGTCAGGAAGCCAGACTCTGTGGCTGTCCGGATGCTTTTGTGACCGATTCGGGATTCATTTGTTCACGGAGGGCACAAAACTGTTTTCTGTAGCTGCTTCAAGTGTCTATGGTCTGTGCTATTCAATAAGTAGTCCTAGAAGATATTTAGGAAGTACTTGTCTATCCAATAACCTCTGTTAATAATACAGAGGTTTGACGATGAGTCAAAGGCAGCATGTGCTCCTGGGGAGCCCACAGTAACTTTCCTGTTGTCTCTTGTCTTTCTTTCTTTATATATTCTGAGGGTGCTGAACCAAGCTTTCTCTGAGCTAGGCCAGCCGTGTGCTCAAGCAGTAACCAAATCATATCCCAAGTCTTTTATTCCACCCAAAGGACGAAGGCCCTTCATTCTCTCCCCTCTCCTTCATCCCTTCTTCTCTCCCTTCTTCCTTTTCTTTCCTCCCTTCCTTAAAAAGGTTCTTCTATGTGGCCCAGGCTAGCCTGGAACTCACAATCCTCCTAGCCTTAGTCTTCCAAGTACCCAGGATTCCATGAGTGCCACTGTTTTATTTTGTTTTGTTTTCGAGACAGGGCCTTACCATGTAACTCTGGTTATCTTGGAACTCACTATGTAGCCCAGGCTAATCTCAAACTCCCAGAGATCTGCCTGCTTTTGCTTTCCAAGAGTTGGGATTAAAGGTGTGTATCATCACACCTAGTAGCTACCTCGCTGGTGTTGTTGAAACTTCTGGACTATCCTGTGGCACAGTTGGTCACAGGACATATCCAAAGTTCAGCATTTGTGGATCTAAGGGGAAAGTCAGAATGGCGAGCGTCCGGCTCCTTTGTCTCTTTGTGTTTACTGTCTGCTGGGCACCACTTTTCACCCCAAAGCCAGAGAATGCACTGAACCTGTCTGGCCAAGTCCTTTGCTTTGCCAGAGGGGGGTTAGTACCTGGCATCCCTAGTCTCCACAGCTCCCTTCATGACTGGGAACCTCTCTGTTCTCTATTCTGTTGAGATTTTTTTTTTTTTATTCTCCTTCTTACAAACTCTTTCAGACTCTGTAATTATTCTCCACTCTGGAAACTGCAGGTCACGAATCATGTGCAGAATTTCCTTTGACTTTTGTTCTTGGTACTGACTGAGCAGATGTTGTCTTTGGATGCTGGGTGCTGTTTCACTGACTGGGTGATACCTGCAGTAGCTGCTCGTGCAGAGCAGAGCCAAAGTGAGCTCTCACAGAGCCCCACAGACTTGTGCGCTGATTCTGTGCCAAGTATAGAAATTGCTTTTGAACACCTACTCCGTGGTAGAGATTGTTCTGGAAGTATGCATGCAAAAATCACGAAAATATACCCCTTGCTCTATTAAGACATGTAATCTAATAGGAAAGACAGACCTAAGAAGTTACATGACCACATGTAATTAAGGTCCTAAGAGATTTAGGACCCACGGGTAGAGGGGACCTTAGAGGAGAATGAATCCTACTTGACTTCACACAGTAGGTGCTTATTGTATGATTAGCAAGTTGTATTAGCGTAATCATCCATGTTTGGCCACATGCAAGATTCTTCAGCATAAAAGAATGATAGGGGACACCCGAATTCCCATGTGCTTTGTCCTGTTCCAGCATGAACCTGTATGTCTGTTTCTTTTGTTTCCTATTTATTGAATGTTCTTGGAGTTTTCAAATAGTCAACTTCTTAATTCCCAAGGGAATATTGCTGTTACTTAATTCAGTTATCCCAAGCCACGTGGACACCGCTAAGACAGGGTTTGTTCCTCATCCCCCTATCCTTCTGGAATATTTAGGGCACAGGGCACAGTCACTGGCTGGCCTTGCTGCCCTTCTCCATGAATCAGCAATGGCGATAAACTGTGGATGTTGAACACAGTGGTAGGACTGCCCCGGATGTTTTTGCTCTCAGAGTCTGCAAGGATGCCAGGGCTTGCCAGGAACCTCAGTGTGTTGGGGTGTGCCCATGTGACCTCTGTTATCTATCTGGGGGACTCATTCAAAGGGAAAGGCTCTTATCTGCCCTGGTTGGAATCAAGAAGGACCAATGTGTTCCTCGATGTGTGCGGTGCCAGGCCCTGCGTCCAGAGTTCACGTCAAGATTGCCCGACTCGTGAAGCTGCGTTATCTCATCTCCTTTGTGAATGGCAAGACCAGTGTTTCTCTGCCTAAGTCCTGGTTATTCCTTAAAAGCAACCAGTCAAGTGACATGATTCCCAAACACTGGGGCTCCCTGAAAGTTATGACAAGGAAACCACCTCATGGCCTTAGATCAGTGCCCCTGGTTTGTGGGAATAAAGGCAGTGACAAAAAAGAAGACACCGCCCCATCCTCAGTACAGACTGTGCTCAGCTGTGGCCTTTTTATACAGAACTTTATGGCCGATATCACAATTGTGGCTTTTGAACTTCTCGTTCATGGTGCAGATAGCTTATGTAATGCTTATCACTCCGTTATCTGGTTTGCCAATTGAAGATCGAGTCCTTTGCGTATAATGCAGAAGAAAGTATGTAAATGGGCTGGCGTAATAGCTCAGAAACGGAGTGTGCTGGGTATCATGAGGCCCTGGGCTCCTTCCCCCTCACTACCCCTCCAAGTAATAAAGTAGGCACAGATTTGTGGCATAGCATACACAAACACATCATTATCTTTCAAAGGTCAATGATTTTGTAGGGGTGGTTTCAGGCATGTGCATACATGTGCCTGTACACATGTGCCCATACACACATGCCTGTACACACATGCCTGTACATGTGCTTGTATAGGTCAATCTGAGCTGTCTTCCTCAATTATTTTCAACTTTACTCTTTGAGACAGAGTCTCATGAACTTGGATTCAGCTAGGTTGGCTGACCAGTCAGTCCTGGGAGTCCTCCTGCCTCTGCCTACTCAGTGCTGGGATTGTAGATGCACACTGCCATGCCTGGCTTTTTTGGTCAGTGATGGGATTTGAACCCAGGTCTCTGAACTCTCACAGCAAGCACTTTACCAAATGAGCCACCTCCCCAATCCCTCCCTAGTTCCAGGATGATGACGTCTCCTGTGTGTAATGATCTCTGACTGCTTCTGCCTGTGTGTAACGAGCACCCATGACAAACTGTCAGGATTCCAAGCTCGAGAGGTGAATTTCACAGAAATAGGCAATTTTACCAAGTTTTCATTCCTCGGGAAAGCCAAAACACCTCTTCCTCTTCGATTGAAAAGTTTGTTGACTTTTGGCAAATGGGAAATGTGGTGGTGGCGGTTCGTGTGTGTTCATTCAGCACTTTGGAAAATGTTCTTCAGAAGACACTGGCTCTCTGTGGTCAGAGCATGACAGGAGCTGCAGTATTTGGAACCCATAGCACCCCTCACCCCAGCATGCAGCAGCTCTGGCCTCTGCGATGGGAGCTGTGGCCTTCTCTGTGACTACTTCTAGGTGGAAAAGCAGTTTAAGGAGCTAAATGTCATCTAGTCAGTCTGGCTAGGTGGTCGTGACCCTATCAGGCTTAGGGGAAGGAGGCTGAGTCAGGGCCTACTGAAGGCAGCTGTGAGACAGTTTGGGCAGAGCTGCAGAACTGAGACTACAAAGAGGCTTAGTGTGATAAATTTCCATGACAAGTGCATGATGGGAAGAGATGAGTTCCAAAGGGCTGAACTGACGTGCTTAAGGGGATTGGACTTTGGGCTAGAGAGCATACGAAGTCATTTAAGATTATGGAGAAAGAGTGTACTTATTTATATGGAGACTGTTTTGTTTTGGAGGGTTTTTTGTTTTTTGTTTTGTTTTTAAATTTTTTTTGTTTTTGTTTTTCGTTTGTGTGTTGTTGTTTGTTTGTTGTTGTTTCGCTTGCAGGTAAATGGAGTTTGATGTTGCCTGGGACTTACCTACTTAGATGTCTTTAAACCTGAACAAAGCATTTGTTGCGATGTCATTTTTTTTTTCTAGGACCATTTACTATATCCTGGGCTTCGTGTGTATAGGCAGAACACTCACTGACTGCTTATTCTTTCCCCCCTTAGCTGGGCCCAGTGGCCTCCCTGCCGATCCTAGAATGTGCTGGCATGCCAACTTGGTGTTCTTTTTGCTGGAACATTCTTCTCCAGAACGGAGCTCATCCTTCTGGGGCTTCCCCGTGCGAGGCATCTGTTCCCATCTGCTCCTGCTATATCACCTCACCCCCAGCAGACATCCTGTTCAGCTGGCCCCCACCTGTGTCCCCATTAGAAGGCACGTTCTAAGAACGTGGACTTTGCTTTTGTCTGTGGCCGGGAAGCTGAGCTCAGTGTAGTAGACAGAAAGTAAGCAACGAAAGGTTGTCCAACTGCATGAAGCTTGGCATCTTCTGTGTTTTATTGTTTCGAAATTTTAAAATATATATTTATTTTATTGTATGTGTTGTATGAACATTTATCCTGGATCTATATATGTGTACCAAAAATGTCAGAATGCCCACAGAGGTCAGAAAAGGGCGTCAGATCCCCTGGAACTGGAGTTACAGGTGGTTGTGAACTGCCACATAGGTGTTAGGAATTGAACCCAGGTCCTCCGCAAGAGCAACAAGTACTCCCAACTGCTGAGTCCTCTCTCCAGACCCTGTTTAGAGAATCTAATTACTGTGCTTTTGAGAGTCAAGGGTAGAGAGTCGATCCTGCCACTGCTGAGATTTGAACTTAGACAGTGATGTTTTCAGTTCGGAACAGAAAGTGAATGGCTATTTTCCTCCTACAGATTAGCGCTCTGTGGCCCGACTGGCCACATCCATTCAACATGGTGGACATGGAGAGCCCCATCTGTCCTCTCTCCCCACTTGAGACAGATGACCTGGAAAGTCCCTTATCTGAAGAATTCTTACAAGAAATGGGAAACATTCAAGAGATTTCTCAGTCCATCGGAGAGGAGAGTTCTGGAAGCTTTAGTTTTGTGGACTACCAGTACTTAGGAAGCTGTCCAGGCTCTGAGGGCTCTGTCATCACAGGTAAGTGCTGCTTTCTGGGAGCCCTCTCTCTCTCTCTCCTCTCTCTCTCTTGATGCCATCATTACAATCAAATTAATGGCCACACCCAACAAAGTTCGCTTGGTACTCCCTGCAATGCCATCCCTTCCTGCTTACCACATGATTGCTGGTATGCTATGTAGCATTCTGAGCTAGTCTGTGTTTCTTGGAACTTTCTCTAAATGGCATGGCTCTTTCTAAACAGGCTTCCTCACTCAGTGGGATCCCTTTGCGATGCCTCTACTTCATGACATGTATCTGTACTTCAGTCTTTGGCGTGCACTGCCTGACATACTGTTGTTTATGTCTCCGTGCATCTGCCGGTGAACACTGGAGCTGTGGGCAGGTCCAGGCTATTGTATATAGAACTACTATGAGTAGTTACGTGCAAGGCTCGTCCAGACCTCTGTGGTCTATAGAGAGGAATGGGGAGCTGGGATAGTAGGGCTGGCATTTGTGTTAGTTTCCAAGAAATGCCAAAAACCTTTCCAAGATGCTGTCCCCACCTTAGTGTTGAGTTCCGTGCTCCCAGGCTCATCGTCAGAAGGTGCAAACACCTTTACCATCTTGTGGTCATCTGTAAACCCACCTTAGCCATCTTGTGGGTGAGCCATGGTGCTTCAAGGGGCAGTTTTACTGTGCCAAATGGCCTCAGATGCCAAATGCACTGAGCATCTTTTTGTGTGATAATTCGCCCTATAGCCTTTTTTTTTTTCTTTTGTGGTAACTTTTCTGTTCAAACCATTTACTTACTTTTACTTGGGTTGTGTGTTTTCTTAACTACCGATGCTAGAAAGTTATATCTGCATTCTGGACAACAAGGACTTTATCAGATAAGTGATTTACAAATGCTTTCTCCCGCCTGTACTTCATTTGTCCTCTTTGTTAGCTGAGTTACTCAATAAAAACCAGTTCCTAAATTGATGGAGTCCAGTTATCAATGTCTTTCCTTTGGTAGACTATGCTTCTTGTGTCCTATTTAAGAGCTCTTCACTTGAACTTCTTCTAGAAGTTTCAGGTTTTACGATAAAGTCCATTTTTCATTGACTTATTTCTTACGTTCACATCAAAGTTTCTTCCTCTCTTTCTCTTTCATTTTGGGATTGTTCGGGCATAACTCACTTGCTACTCAGTTGTCTCTGCGTCTCTGAAATCAGTAGACAGTTGTAGGTCTACATCTAGGTTTTTCCTCAGCTCCATCCATCCTTTTTCTGAACACAACCCCTGGTGTTGGCATTTCCTGAAAACTTACACAAATATCTGCCCAGCGATCCCAGCCCTTCCACTCTCAGTGTATTTACCCAAGAGAAGAATGCAGACATCTAGACAGTGCCGTGTGTGCGAATGTTCACAGTATGTCTATGTGTAATAGCCCAGTGTCACATAGATAAGTTCTTGGGTCATATTCTTTTGGATAGTCTAGGACTTCTCTACTTTGTAGTACTTTATATATACATTAAAATCAGATGGTCAGTTTAGTGTTGTGTGTATGTATACGTATATGTGTTTGAGAATGTGTGTTTGTATACACATGAGTGCAGTTGCCTGTGGAAGCCAAAGGCATCATATTCCCCTGGAGCTGGAGTTAGAGACAGATGTGAGCCATCTGACCTGTGTGCTAGGAACCAAACTTGGATTCTCTGGAAGAGCAGCAAGTGCTCTTGCTCACTGAGCCATCTCTCTAACCCAAGTTACTCTAGTTGGTCAATTTTTTAAAAAAATAATTTAATTTTAATTTTAAGTTCATTGGTGTTTTGCCCACATGTATGTTTTGTGAGGGTGTTGGCTCCCTGAACTGGAGTTACAGCCAGTTGTGAGCTGTCTTGTAGGTGCTGGGAATTGGATTCAGGGAAGAGCAGCCAGTCTCTTAACAGCTCAGCCATTCCTTTAGCCCATTGTTGGCCAATTTCTTTTTTTAAAAAATGGCAGCAAAGCTTTTGATTGGAGTTACACACACACACACACACACACACAACACACACACACACACAACCACGGGGTTTGGGCAGAATTGACATCTTCTGGTCGATTCTTTCAACTGATTCCTGACAGTAGTATTCCTCCCTTATCTGAGTCCTCTTCAGTCCTTCAAATGAGGTTATTCTTTCTCATGCCCAGGCTTTCATATTTTGTGTCAGATTTGTATGGATGCATTTTATGCTTTTGATAGGATAATAAATGGTATTGATCATTTTGCATTTAAATTTCTGATTATCCAGGGATATATGTATATAATATATATTATATATATTATGAGATATAATCATTTTTGAATGCTAAGTTACAAGTTTAATTAGTTCTGGTGAGTTCTTTACAGATTCTTTAAGATTTCCATGTGAATAATGATGTCACGTGTCACAAAGACAGTTTCCTTTCTTCCATTTCAAGATGGGTCTTTTTAGTTTCCTTTTATTACATTGTTATACTGGTCCTAACTTCAGCACAATGTTAGACAGGAATGGCAATGCCTCCTCTTATTACTGACCCATGGAAAATCCATATAATCTTTTGCCACAAAGTGTCCTGGCCACAGCTTCTCATAGATGTCCTCCAAGAGTGTTCTTATGGGGTGCTTAGATGCTTACCAGATTGATGGAGTCACCTTCTTGTCCCAGTGGGCTGTGGGTTTTTATTAGGCACTGATGTTAGATTTGGGAAATTCTTATGGCACTAGGATGATGATTCCTTTTAGTTGGTTGTTAGTTAGTTAGTTAGTTAGTTAGTTAGTTAGCGTACTTACTCATCACTTATTGGTTCTTTTTGAAACCAGATTTCTCTTTGTAGCCCAGTTGTCTTTTGAACTCACTTTGTAGACCAGGCTAGCCTAAAACTCACAGAGGTCCACCTGCTTCTGATTCCCAAGTGCTGGGACCAAAGGCATGCACCACCACCGCCTGGCCTCTTTTAGTTTATTAATATGGTGAATCTCACATGTCAAAGGTCAAACTAAGCTTCAGTGAAAATGTTAGTTTGTCCTAACAACTCACCATCTTGGTATATAGTTTAATTTAATTGTCTAAGATTTTATGAAGGAGATGTTGGTTTTTGTTTTCAGAATATCTCTATCTGCCTTTGGTCTTAGGTTGATTCTTGCCTTGTGAAACAAAAAATGTTCTCTCTTTTTTTTGTTTCCTGGAAGTTTTTCTGTAGAACTGATACTTGAGTTTCCTTGAAAGTTTGAGAGATTTCATAGATGAAGCCATCTGAGCCTGGATTTTCTTAACTTACAGCCCTTCCTTCCTTCTTCTTTCCTTCCTTCCTTCCTTCCTTCTTCCTTCCTTCTTCTTTCCTTCCTTCCTTCCTTCCTCCTTCCTTTCTTCCTTCCTTCCTTTCATTTTTATTGACAGGATCTCACTATGTAGACCAGGCTTGGTTTACAGAGATCCACCTGCCTCTATCCCCCAAGTGTTGGGATTTAAGACATAAAGGTTGTGCCACCCCACCCAGCAGGAGTTTTCTTTAGAGGAGGACATTTTAAACTATATATTCAATTCATTTCCCAGGTAGAGGGAGGACTGTTCATTTTCCCTCTCTTTTTAAATGTTGGTAATTTGTTTCTGTATTAGGTTCTCTACACAAAAAGAACATATACTGTGCATGTGTGTAATTGTAAAAGGGAATTTATAGGTTAAGAACATATATTGTGCATTTTTGTTGGAAAAGGGAGTTTATTTGGTTGACTTACATAACTGGAGGCTGGGTGGTACCCAATGGCTTTCTGCATGTTGATGAGCCAAACAACCCAATTTCACCTCCATCTAGGGACCCCAGCGTCTCAAAACATAAGGGATCAATCAATCTTAGCCCAAGGCTGCAGGCCTGACCACTGCCTAGACAGCATTAGTGTGTGTAGCTGAAAGCCTGAAGCAACTGTCCACTGATGGTGGCAGCAGCCACCCTTGGACTTGCTCAGAAAAGGGGTGCTTGCACACACTGGCTAACATCTCTTTTTCTTTGCCTTTATTCCATCTGGGTCCCTGGCTTATGAGATGCTGCTGCCCAAACTTAGGGCCAGTCTTTCAACCTTATTGGTCTTTCCACATGTCAACCCTTCCTCACAACATCCTTATAGACACACCCAGATGTGTTCTTCACTTGTCAACCCCTTAGTCATCTCTCAACACAGAAGAATTGACAATGAAGATTGTCACGGTGTCTTCCAAAGAATGTGTTAGTTCTGTCTAGTTTGTTGAACTTATGGACATGAAGCTGTCCATAATCCATCTTTATTGTCGCTATAATATTTGGGGAACCTGTAGTGCTTCTGCTTGTTCTGTCTTAGCTTCATTTCTGTTGATGTGATGAAACATTCTGACAAAACCACTTAGGAGAGAAAGTATTGTTCCAAGTCACCGTCCATCATAGCAGTGATGTCAGCAACAGGAGCTGGAGGGAGTTGGTCATATCCCATCCATAAACTGAACGGAGAACAGTGAATGCCAGCGCTCAGCTCACTTTTCTTTGAGAGAGAATCTCTCCTATTTATTTATTTGCCTGAGTATATGTTTGTGTACAGTGTGTGTGTGCAGTGCCTGCATTGGCCAGAAGAGGGCATCAGATCCCTTGTGGCTAGAGTTACAGGCAGTGCTCTTAACTTGAGCGCTCTCTCTTCAGCCCCCATTGTCATAGTCCAGAATCCCCTGTGTAGGGAATGGTGCTGCCCACCACAGTGGGTGGGGCTTCCCACCCTCAGTTAACATTGATTGGTATCATTGTGTATGTATGCCATGTTTCCTTTCTCTATTTATCCATTGTGGAACACTAAGGTCAACTCAGCATCTCAGCTACTGTGAATAGTGAGAGATGGGTGGGGCACAGGCATCTCCTCGGCAGATCGGCTTCAGTTCTTGTTTTCAGTAGGATGGTAGGCTTGTTTCAGCCCATGTTAGTTTCGCCTTTTGTTATCAGAGGAAGTGTCCATATGATTTCCCACACAGCTGTGCTGACTTACATTCCCATCAACCCTGTGCCTGTGATGTGCCTTTAGTTGCTTCCCTCATTTTTCTCACACTCCATGAGCTTCAGAATATAGGCTGACTGTTGCTTCTGAGTATTTTTCTTTTTTCATCTTCCCCCATGCATTAGACTCTAGTTATGTGCATATTGTGCTACTTGAAGCTGTCCTACAGTTAATGCTTTAGTGTTAAGTTATTGTGTATTCCCTCTGTCTGTCTCCATACCCTATGCCTCCTACCCCATCTCATATGTGTGTGTGCGCGTGTCTCTTTAGGTAGTTTCTATTGCTGTTTTCCAGTTTGCCAATCTTTTCTTCTGCGGTGTCTAATCTACCTGGTTTATTTTCCACACTGGATATTGCCATTTTTATCACTAACGCCATGATCCATCCATTCTTTTCATCCTCATTTCTACACAGCTCACCCAGTCTTCTGTCCCGCATTTTGGAGTATGGTCAGAATAACTCTTTAATGCCTTAGCTGCAAATTGTAGCATCTGTGTCACTTCTGGGTCTCTTTCATTCATTTCTCTTCTCATCATGAGCCAGAATGTCTGTTCATATGCCTTGTAATTTTTTTTTTTTATTGAGTGGCACTTGTTGTGAGTTCTGTGGTGTGGTGGACTCTGCATTCCAATAGGCATGCCCAGGCTTTGCTCAGAGATGCAATTAGGTGATGGTGAAGTGTTTGATCCTTTCGGGTCCTACTTCTAGCTTTGTTAGATGGAACCGTCTGACTTTTACTTGAGAGGTGATTTCCTCTCTACCAAAGCAGTAAGTGCCCCAGTGCACACCTGATGCCCTGCAGAGTCAGGAACATCCACCATGCAGGGCAAGGACAGCAATGTACTCGTCCCTGTGAGTGCAGCTCCCTGGGACCAGTTTCTGCTGGGGTGGCCTTTTTGTTTTGTTGTGGGGTTTTCTTTAATTTGGTGTGTGTGTGTGTGTTTGTGTGTGTGTGTGTGTGTAGGTCAGAAGACAATCTTCATGTGTCTCTTTTCCTGCTGTGGGTTCCTGGAATACCAAAAGTCACTCTTTCGTACCACTGAGCCATCCCACCCACCCCTCTTTGTTGGTTTCTTAATTTAAGATCTTACTCTGTTGTAACCCAGGCTGTCCTGGAACTCACTGTATAGTTTAGGCTGGCCTCAAACTCGTACACATCAATCCTGCTTCTTCCAGTTCTTAGCAATTAAGTATGAAGCTCCTGGGGCTGAGGAGATGGTTCTGTGGGTCAAAGACTTGGCCGTGTAATCGTGAAGACTTAAGTTCCAAACTCCAAAACATGTTTGAAAGACAAAGAAGCCAAGTGCAGTGGCATGGGATTGAGATCGCAGTGCCATGTGCAGAGAAGGCAGGCCAACACAAGAGCCTCCGAGGAACTCACACTGGCTACCCTGGTGTACAGAGGAGTGAGCAACAGAAAAGAGGCCCAGTGTCAAACAAGGTGGAAATGACAGCCAATGCCCAAGTTGTCCTCTGACCTCCACTTCCATGCCGTTGCATGCACATGACAGCACTTGTACACATAACAGTGCACGCGCAACAGAGCTCACAGGCATACACATTATGCACACAAGCCTTAACAAAAGAAGAATGAAGCTTCTGTATCTGCTCATGTTGTTTATTTTTGTCTGGACCTGTTCATGAATCAGCTAAGTAAGTAACCAGAGATGGGATTTTTCTCAGGACTCTTTTGCTTTAAATGTGGCTGTCTCTTCCTTCGTGCACACCGGCCAGGAGTGACAGCACCCACTCCAAAACCCCTGCCAGCACTCCTGTCTCTAGTTTTGAAGAAGTTTAGTTTAATCGGTGTGCAGTGAGAGTCTCTGTGGTTTTAACTGGAAGTCTGTTAAGGACGGTGACACCGAGTGTGATCCCACACACGTACTCACCATCCATCTGTCTTCTTGAGTGAAGTCAGATTTATTCAGGTCTATTGATGCTGTTTTTAAAAAGATGTATTTATTCATTATGTATACCACCGTCTGCCTGCATGTATGCCTGCAGGCCAGAAGAGGGAACCAGATCATATTATAGATGGTTGTGAGCCACCATGTGGTTGCTGGGAATTGAACTTAGGACCTCTGGAACAGTATCCAGTATTCTTAACCTCTGAGCCATCTCTCCGGGCCCCCGTTGATGCTTTTTATCTGTGTTGTTTTCTATTGGTTAGTTTAAAGATTTCATTGCATCTTTTGGACACTAGACTTTTATTGAGTGGGTTTTTAAGATTATCGTCTCCTAGGTTCTGCCCTTCCCCCTTTTCTCTGTCTCTCCCCTTCTCTTCTCTCTCAATTCTCTTTCTGTGTCTTATTCTCAGCACGTTCTTTTCTCCTCTCTCAACACACACTCTCTCGGTTCTCCTTCACTTTTCCCTCCTCTCTCTCTTTATATTTTCTCCTCCCTCTTCTGTCTCCACCTCCACCATCTCTGTTTCTGTCTCTGTCTCTGTCTCACCCTATAGCTCAGGCTGGTCTTGAACTCACAATCTTCTTCTTACCTTAGCTACTGGATTTTAGGGTTGAAAACATGTGTCAGGATACCTGTGGGTTCGACTATTCCAGTGTCACTGAGGAACAGTGACATCAAAATTGGAAGGCAGCCAGCTCTGTGTTGGGCATGTGGCATGGGAGGCTGGGGCCCCTGTGAAGGTCACATAATATGGCCTCAGAAGAGCTGGAGGTAGGGTACAAGTTAGGAGGTAGCCTCAAGAATGGTGGCACCATGGTGAGTAACTATGGGCAGTGTGTGGCCCGGGGCAGGGCTGATTCAAGAGAGGCACCTGCTCACATCACTCGTCCCCCTGTTATGTAAAGTTATCTTCCCAAGTATCTGATTCTGACGTGGTTGGTAACACCCCAGGTTTCACACCCTTTCCTCTTCCCTCTGTAGACACCCTCTCTCCAGCTTCCAGCCCCTCCTCCGTCAGCTGTCCCGTGATCCCTACCAGCACAGATGAGTCCCCGGGCAGTGCACTGAACATCGAGTGTCGAATATGTGGGGACAAGGCCTCAGGATACCACTACGGAGTCCACGCATGTGAAGGCTGCAAGGTACAGAGGCCCCGGGGAAGCGTGAGGTGACCACATGGCTGGGTGCCTTTGGTCCTCTATGAGATGGCTGTCAACCCTGAGAGACCGCCAGAAAGAGCAGAGAACTGGCTTCCATGGCAGGTTGACTCCTCTTTTGACAATCTAGGGCAGGTTGCTTTGCTGTACTTTGTAAACATTTGAGAGGGGCATGTCCTTTAAAGCAGAACGAACAAGGAAACAGAGCAGTCCACTTAAAAACGAGTCTTCCCACGGCCATGGCACAGAGTATAGACTACACACTACCTCAGGACCAGCCCAGAAGCCAGCTAGAGCAGAGGTGACCATGTAGAGGAATGTGTTTACCTACTAACTCAGGACCCCTCTAGAGGTCAGCTGGGGCAGAGGTGACCATGCATTGAGCAAGGGTGTTCTGTCCCTTGCTCAGGGTCCACAGTACCTAGCTCCTCTAACTGACCCCAAGCCAGTCACCTATGGCACATACTGACATCCTCCTAACTGCCTGCACCCTCCTGTGTATCTTTATCTCCAATGAGAGCCAACTTGACCTCTAGCCAGGCATGACCCAGCCCCCACGTGCATAAAGGGAACCCCCTTTTGCTGCACGGACATTTTCAAGTGTGTCAGTTCATGGACACCATATATAGAAAATTGAGACATGCAGATGCTCACTTAAAATCCAAAGGCTCCCTTCCTAGGTGTCCAGGATCTGAGGAAATATCCTAGACTTTCCTGTACCTTCGTTCTTGAAACACTGCCATGTCCCCTTGGGTGGGCCTGGTCTTACAGGCCTAGCGCATGGCAACAGTGAACCCAGATCAAGGGCCTGGTGCCCCTTGACATCCGCAGCCCTGGCTGCTCACTCTTCCTCTCCAGCCCACAGGTCCTTCTGACAGTCTACCTCACATACCTAGATGAGGAAACTTCCCCTTGTGGTCCCCCAGTCCCCAAGAAAAGCCTTTTACGTGAGCCACGAGAGTCCACTGTCTTAGGCTAGAGGAGGAAGCACCCCTCAAAAGCAAAGGACCCAAAAAGCCAAAATAAACCCCTTCTGGAGTTTTCTATCTGTATCCCTTTAAAAATGCAACTTGGGATGGGGCCCTTTGTCGAGGCTGTGTCCAGTTGGCTTGGCTTTGATGAGCTCAGGCTATTTTCTCCCTGGGTGAAACCTCGATGCAGTTATGAAGCAAGAGTGTTGCTTTCGAATAGCCATTGTCTTCTTGTTGTAATGTTTTCTCTTGGGACTTGGTAATGTCTTCCCCAATCTGGTAGGATCTTTCTGAGATCGCTTTGAACCCTGCCTTAGCACATGAGTTTCCATTTTCAATGCAGTGACATACACAGTCCCTATTTGTCCCAGTTACATGAGACTTTCTAGAATTTCAACACGTAGTTTCTTAGAGATGGTAGGACTGAGGCATAGCTCAGCTGGGAGAGTACTTGCCTAGCATGCATGAAGCTCTGGGTTGGATCCTCAGAACCCCATAAAGCCGGGTATGGTGGTGCCCAGCCAAGGGCGTCCAGCACTTAGGAGGTGAAAGCAGAAAGATCAAGAGTTCAAGGTCATCTTTGGCCACAGAGCAAGCTCTTTGCCCCGATGGCTCCATGAGACCCCGTTTAAAACAAACCAGTCAATTCATCAAATCCACAAGAAAGCTGAGCAAAGCCAGTCCGGAGACTTACCCAGAGCCCACGTTCTATAAGTAAATTATGTGTTGGCATCACAGGGCTTTTTTCGGCGAACTATTCGGCTAAAGCTGGCGTACGACAAGTGTGATCGAAGCTGCAAGATTCAGAAAAAGAACCGGAATAAATGCCAGTACTGCCGTTTCCACAAGTGCCTGTCCGTTGGGATGTCACACAATGGTAGGTAAGGCTGCTGGGCATACTGTGTCAGTCCATGCCTCAGTTTCCCCTCCTTGATCAGTCCGAACAGCTGTATTGTGAATGGGCGTGCTGTGCCGTGTAACTATCTCTGGCAGCTGGTATTTAGCAGCACACTTGAAACTCTTATGGTGAGACATGGCTGTCAACCTGGAGGTCACTGGAGGTCACTCACTAAAGTGGCAAGATGTCACATCACCACTCTCAAATGTGTGTTGTTTCAAACATTGCACTGTACTGTGAGTTTCTATTTTCTCAGCCATACTATAATTTAGAACATGGTTCCCAGTGAAGGTTATTCATTCATTCATTCATTCATTCATTTATTCATTTTTGAGATGGGGGGTCTCAAAATCTATCTATATATCTATCATCTACCTATCATCTATCATCTGTCTGTCTGCCTCACATCAGCTTTTTAATCATCTATCTATATAGCTAGCTAGCTATATACTTATTTATCTATTATCTGTCTGTCTATGGTTTTTTTAGACAGAGTCTCATATGATGCATCATGCTTGCATCCAACTAACTATATAACTGAGGATGATCTTGAATTCCTGGTATGGAAATCACTGAGTGCTGGGATCACAGACATAGTGCTACATGCCTATAATCCCAGCACTCAGCATGCTGAGGCCAGAAGATTTTTGTAACTTCATGGCCAGCCTGGGCTATATTGGAACACCCTGTCTTTTAAAAAAAAAAAATAGGGCTGGAGCTGCCCCTCAGCTGGTAGAATGCTTAGCTGGCATGCATGAGGCTATGTGGTCCCAGCACTACATAGACCTAACCTGTAATCTGAGCACTAGAGGGACTGAGGCTAAGATGCTAAGGCATTCAAGATTATCCTGTTATATAGTTATTTGGAAGCAAGCCTGGTCCACTATATGAGACCATCTCAAAAAAATACATAGACAGACAGACAGACAGATGATTAATGGGCAAATGATAGATAAGTACACAGACAGATAGCTATATAGATGGATGATTAATAGACTGATGCTAGGCAGACAGTTAGATGATAGATAGGTAGATAGATAGGTAGATAGATAGATAGATAGATAGATAGATAGATAGATAGATAGATAGATAGATGGTAGGTAGGATAGATAGATAGATAGATAGATAGATAGATAATAACTCACTTTCATTCCCTTCACGTTGGCCAATGGCCTACCTGAGGACAGTAAGCCATCCCATTGATAAGCTGTGTATTTGGTTTTCGGTCTCTTTAGTAGAAAGTTTGATGGTAATGAGGAATGGGTTTAGCTTGCCATTCCTGGTGTGACCTTCCAATCTTCCTCCATCTCTGCCTTGGCTGTCAAATGCCTTGACCATGTCTACATCCCCCCTTGTTCCTTCTTCACCCCAACTCCAGCAATTCGTTTTGGAAGAATGCCAAGGTCTGAGAAAGCAAAACTGAAAGCTGAAATTCTTACCTGTGAACACGATCTGAAAGATTCAGAAACTGCAGACCTCAAATCTCTGGCCAAGAGAATCCACGAAGCCTACCTGAAGAACTTCAACATGAACAAGGTCAAGGCCCGGGTCATACTCGCAGGAAAGACCAGCAACAACCCAGTAAGTGCTTCTGCTGCTCTTGGTACCTAGGCGATATTCCCTGGTTCCAGTCACAGGGAATGACTGAGAACATCGTCCAGTGTAAGAAATAGAATTTATCCCAAAGTCCAAGGAAGGGCCACAGAAATACATGGGTTCATTCTGAGGTTCTAAAATGTACTTTCACACTAACTGCTGCCTTCCTGCCTGGACTTGTCTCAGCTCCTAACAACCTAGGCATTTATAAAGGCTGTGTAATTGATACGACAAAAATAATCTAGTTAATACCTTACCTAGTATCGGGGTGTTTTTTAAGTGTGTTTTAATCCCTATTCGAAGGCCAGAAACTAAACCTATTTCTTCCCTATTTAGAACATTCTCATTCTATCAGCCATATCTGCTGTCTTTGTTTCACTGTGATAGCTCAGGTCATGGGGATGGCCTTTGTTGACAGGAAGCACCTGGTATATTCCAGCTTGCCACCATCTCCACGGCTCCTGTAACACTTGCCTGGCTCATGACCCACAGTTCCCACAGCTGGATTAGCCTTGTGCACTCTAGAAAGGGGTCAAGAGCCATTTTCACAGAGGGACCAGCCCTCACTTGGCACATAAGGACTCTTGCCTTTATACTGTGTGCCTGGTATGACTGGTTTATTTTGCGCTAATGAATAGCTTGGAGGCTTCCTTATTGGGAATTACAAGCTAGAATTTCTAGTCACAAGAAAACGAAGGATTTCACAAGGTACATACTTCAATGAGCAAGCTCAATCTCTCTTTTACTAGGACTTTTAATTCTTTAGTAAATTCTCCAATGAAGTGACTAGAGACATTTTAGAAGTTTCCAGCAAATTCCACACCAGGTGGGCCCAAAGGCTCTTTTCAATTAGAGCAGGGTTCTCAACCTTCCTAATGCTGCGATCCTTTAATACAATTCCTCGTGTCATGGTCAGCCCCCACCCACCCATAGACTTATTCCATTGCTACTTTGTAACTGCAATTTTCTACTGTTATAAATCATAATGTAAATATCTGATATGCAGGATATCAATACCAATAGGATCTCAACAAGGTTAAACCCCCTGAGTTAGAAGCCATTTCTAGATCACAGGGTGAAGTTTGCATATCTGTGGTGATGACCTCAAAGAAGGAGATAGAATTTCCATTTGAGACCCTTCTATTTCTCCCTCAAACTTTTAGACTTAGAGCAAATGTAAGAGTCAGCTTTATTCGTACCCAAATACCTGCTTGGATACTGATTTGATCCCTCTGAGTTGCCTCTGTTTTCTTCACCAAATGTTTTAGGAGTTCCACCACTCTCTGTCAGAGCGCGGAACAGTACTAATGAAATGAATGATAGTAATACAGTGGCACTTATGAGAATAGACAGGTGTGGAGAAGTCCTGAGGTAGGCATGAGTGGCCCTGTGTAAAAATACAGACAAGAGTGGTACACCATGAATTCTGCAGGTGATGAAGGACTGAGGAATCCTGATTGTAATAAAAAGGATTAGCTTACACCAATACTTCAGTTCAGTGAGAGAGACAAAAATAGATGAGACGATTGAAGAAGATGCACTTAGCTTCCTCAGGACCCTAGGTACATGAAACTTGTCTAAAAATAAGAAAGACAGATTACAACACATTAAGCTATTGGCATCTTCAGCTGCCTGTTACCAACAAACATTCTATTATGCAACACCACACTAACAAACATATGCTTATGGCAACTTATGCCGAATCACAAATTCATCTATCAGGCTCTCATTTGATTCATAGCAGCCTCTCTCTTCTGCACACACCGTTTGCTTCCAATTACTTCCCGTTAGCCCATCATTTCTTCCAAGCCGCCCTCCTGACCAGGACTGCTGGTTCCTACCCCAGACTTGCTGCCGTGTGGACCTCTTTGTCTTCATCTGCCCAGCCGGGAATAGTCCTGCAGAGCCCTACCACCAGCTTTCACTGTCCTTGTGCGTCTGTAAGATGCTGGCCTTGTTGCTGCAGGGACATCAAGAGATAGCCAGCCGGGCGGTGGTGGCGCACGCCTTTAATCCCAGCACTGGGAGGTCAGAGGCAGGTTGGATTTCTGAGTTCAGGCCAGCCTGGTCTACATGAGTGAGTTTCCAGGATACCAGGATAACAGAGAAACCCTCTCGAAAAAATTAAAAAAAAAAAAAAAAAAAAAAAGAGACTATGCCTTTTACAAGACTTAAAATTTGTTTTGTGCGTTTATGCTGCCCTGGTGATGATTCAAGTGTGTGTGTGGTGTGTTGTGTGTGTGTCTAGAAGGAAGAGAGAGAGGAGAGAGAGAGAGAGAGAGATGAGGAGAGGTCTCACTAATCCGTGTTGGTTTTAAATTCATGGATCTCCTGCCTTGCCTTTGAATACTTGGATAATAGGTATGTACCGCAGGTCCAACCAGACATAGAATTTTTAAAGAGTTTTTGTATTCTAAAGAATTTTTTATGT
This sequence comes from Mastomys natalensis, assembly GCA_021653895.1. Lineage (NCBI taxonomy): Eukaryota > Metazoa > Chordata > Mammalia > Rodentia > Muridae > Mastomys > Mastomys natalensis. Next base: position 2,429,822 of record JAJTUV010000102.1, read on the forward strand.
GCCTGGTGTTTTGCCTACATGTGTGTCTGTGTGAGGATATTGGCTCCCCTGGAACTGAAATTACAAAACAGTTTATGAGCTGTCATGCAGGTGCTGGGAATTGAACCGGGGTCTTTTGGAAGAGCAGCCAGTACTCTTATCCATTGGGGTCTTCAGCCCCAAGTTACTATAGTTTTAGTCATGTATTCACATGTATTCTCATGTATTCACATGAGAATAGAAGTGCCCACAGAGGCCAGAAGAGGGCATCGGAGCTAGAATTACAGACATTGTGAGCTTCCCAGTGTGGTACTGGGGACTGAACTCAGGTTCTCCTGAGATCAGTGCTTGCTTTTAACTGTTGACCCATCCCTCCAGCCCCATAAGTCAGAATTCTTAATTGTCTTTTCAAGAGGGGCCACCTCTCCATTTTGCTTCACACTGTGAGCTGTGTAGCCAAGGCTGACCTCATCCTTGAAGCTGCCCTGTAGTGGCAATCATCAAGCCCCCTGGAGCTCACCTCTCCCCACATCTCCCTTCTGGAATAGTCCCGATGCACGTTTGTCCTGTCAAATACTCCGAGAGGTCCCAGCCCCTCTCAATGTGTTGCTCGAAATCTTGGCTGTTTATTTGCTTGCTTTCCACTTTGATTTCTGCAGAGTGTACATTAGAAAAAGTGTTGAAAATGAGAATAAAGATACTATAGTAGTTAGGGTTTCCATTGCTGTGAGTAGATACCATGACCATGGCAACTCTTATAAAGGAAAACATTTAATGGGAGCCACTTACTGTCTCAGAGGATTAGTCCTTTATCACCAAGGTGGGAAGCATGGCAGTATGCAGACAGCAGAAAGAAACTGTGCCACACTAGGTGTAGCTTGAGCATAGGAAACCCAAAGTCCACCCCCACAGTGACACACTTCCTCCAACAAGACCATACCTCCTAATAGTGCCACATTCTATAAGCCAAGCATTCAAACACATGAGTCTATGAGGAGTCATACCTAGTTAAACCACTACATATAGCAATCACAGAGAAGCATACACACATCCTCTCTAAACTGTAACTTATTCTGATGGCTCGTAACACCTGGCATCATGTGAACGTTATGGAAATGATTGTTATGCTTGAGAGTTGAGACAAGAATGGCAAGAAAGGAAAGGTCTCGGGGCTGAGGGTCTGCCTTTGCCAGCGAACCGTTTCTGGCATATACCAGGTCCCGAGTTCAGTCTCTAGTATCACAACTTATCTTTAGAAGAAATACTCACTCAGGATATACATTTGCTTTTACTTAATCAAAATTATATTAAATTGTAGTGTGTGTGTGTGTGTGTGTGTGTGTGTGTGTGTGTGTGTGTGTGGCGTGCGCATGCACGCGAGTGGTATGTGTGTGGAGGTCAGAGGGCTTCCCATAATGGTCAGTCTTCTTGTATTATGTGGGTCCCAAGGATCAAATTCAGGTTTTCCGGCTTGAAAACAAACACTTTTACCTGCCAAGCCATCTCACCTTCCCTAAAAGAATCCACCAAGATCAATAGACCCACTGCGCTTCTGTTGTCCCTTTAAATCAGACTTTCTGTGTTTTATCTGAAGCGTCACTGTCCCAAATTATTCCCAAAATTGGTTATCAGGCCAGTTATTAAGGCCTTTAGAGAACCCCTCCCCCCTTTTTTGTGGTCTACCTTGTTCTGACTTGAAATGTTCAGCTTGGCTTGGAGTTTTACCCACAAAATGTTTTCACTTGTGAATCATTTTCTTAATTATTTTATGTGTACGGGTACTTTGCCTGCACATACATCTTTGCACCACATGTGTGCAGTGCCCTTGAGGTAGAAGAGGGGTTCAGGTTCCCTGGGACTAGAGTTGGAGATTGTTGTAAGCTACCATATGGATGCTTGGTGGAACCAGAGCGTGTGGAAGGCAGGTAATACACTTGACCATTGAGCCATCTCTCCAGCCCCACAATGAGCCGTTTCCAATACATCATCATCTTTCACCAACCTAGAATCAGATTTTTTGGTCCAGCATTGTATTCCATGTTCAGACTCTACTTAAATACCTCACAGGAAATTGCCTCTTCTTCACATGTCCTCCTCCCTCTGTACCAGGCTGGCTTGACTGTGTATCTCTTCTGTGGTCCCTGAAGATGCTCTTGATGGCCCAGCATGTGGTTGGTGGGTCACACACCTCCTAGGTGTCTGGGATGCTTCATCTCTGTGTTTAGATACACCAGGAGTTACTTAAGCAATACCTGACCACCTCCTTAGTGACCTGTGTTCACCCAGTATTGACATTTGTGTGTGTGGTGTGTGTGTGTGTGTGTGTGTGTGTGTCCATGTGGTATAGATGGCCACAAAATTCAGATCTCTTAATACTGTCACCCTGCTTAACAAATATGAATTCTGGCCAGGGGTTGGGCGAAAGCTGGTTCTTCTCAGGGTTCCTGACATTTAGTCCCTCAGACGGCAGTGACTGCAAATGTGTTCCAGTCTATAGTTTAAAATTACACACATTTTTGAGATAGAGTCTGGAAATTAGACACAAGTACAAAATGTGTACTGATAAAACCAGAGCCCAGTGTCCGCCCAACCTCCTCAAACATCTGTCATCTTGTATCCAGGAAGTTCGAACTCCCTTTAAACTCCTTATGAACCACGTAAGGTATCTGGAGTCAGTGGCTTTACCAGATCCCTCTCTATTCCCCCTCCCTTCTCTCCAGAGTCTCTTCTCTGCTCTCTGTTCCTAAGGTCAATGCTTCTAGCACCCACATGAGTGACAGTACTCGGTGTTTGTGCCCTCCAGTTCCATCCATCTGGTCACAAATACCAGGATGTCTTTTTTTTTTAATAGCTGACTAATATTCTCTTAGGCACATCCATTCATCCATCAGTGGGCATCCTGGCTGAGTGCACATTTGTCTCTTAGGAATGGTGTGGCCATCACTATGAGGATGTGGCATCTCACAGCTAATTGTCTTTGGTCACTTTTTGTCACTTGTCCCATTGCAAGTGTAAATTAATGTTGGGATCGTTTTAGCTCGCAGTCTGAGGGTCTGGTCCATCACGGCAGGGAAGCCTGGATGGCAAGCAAGAGCATGAGGCAGCTGGTCACATGGTGGCCACAGCCAGAAAGCAGAGATGAACAGTCTGGAACTCCAGCCTAGGGAATGGTGCCCCCCACATTCAGGGTGGGTCTTCCTTACAGTAGGTGATTCTGAACCCCATCAGTTTGACAATCCAGATTAACCATCACACACGCACACACACACACACACACACACACACACACGAGTAGTGAAAAGCTGGGCTGCTCACTAGACTGTATAAAGCATAAAGCGGCAGACCTGCAGGTGCAGGTGTAATGGTGCTGCAGCGGAGAGGGAGCTGGGCTGGCGTCCGGCCCTTGTTCCAGGACAGGCCGCTGACACAAGGCTTGTGTTTTCTGCACTGGAAGGTGGTCTTAACCTCGTTCTACAGAGCTGAACAAGGCCTCTTTGCTGATTTCTACACAAAGCCAGTCTTGACTATCATATACTTCTACACCAGAATTACCCAAAAGTCAATGCCACATAATAATGGTTACCTTCAAGGCTTACGAAATGATGAAATCAAGAATTACTTTAATGCTTAGTACCATTCGGATAGTATCTAGGAGTTTGGCAAATGTCATAAAAATGCAAAGGGGTTTTGCTACGCTCTCATCTCAGCATCACTGCCAGAGCTAGTCCTCTGGGTTACTTTCTTTTCCTTTTTTCTAGATTTTATTTTATATCTTTAATTATGTATGTCTCTGTGTCGGTGTGTGTATATAAATGTAGTAACACAGGAGTCTAGATAAGAGCATTAAGTCCCCTGAAGCTGGAGTTACACATAGCTGTGAACTGCCCAACATGGATGCAGGCCACTGAAGTCTGGTCCTCTGGAAAGGTAGGCAGTTCATCCTTGTAACCACTGAGCCATCTTTGCAGCCTCAGATTATTGTTTCTTAGTATTGAAGTCCCTACCTAAGGCCAGGAAGTAATAATGATTATCTTCTAATTTTTCATTTATTTTTATTTTATATGTGCTGGTGCTTTGGCTGTGTTTATGCCTGGGTACCACCTGCCTGTGTGGTGCTGCACAGGTCAGAAGAAGGCATTAGATTCTCTGGGTCTGGAGCTACAGATGGTTGTGAGCACTCTTACCCACTGAGTCATCTCTCCAGCCCTGACAACAATTATCTTACTAACTTACATTGTTAGCTTTCTGCAAAATCTTATGTTGTCTGAGTTTGAAATCGTCCAACGACAGGACTGCACTGCACACGTGCTTTGAATCGCCTAGCACCCGGCTGGGCGACTGGGACACAGTAGCTGCTGTTGGTTCATTGATGATTAAGGGGACTGCATAGCTTGCCATAGAATCGTCACTTGACTGACTCAACCGCCTTCCTTTGTAGCCTTTTGTCATCCATGACATGGAGACCTTGTGTATGGCTGAGAAGACACTTGTGGCCAAGATGGTAGCCAACGGCGTGGAAAACAAGGAGGCAGAGGTCCGATTCTTCCACTGCTGCCAGTGCATGTCCGTGGAGACCGTCACCGAGCTCACAGAATTTGCCAAGGCTATCCCCGGCTTTGCAAACTTGGACTTGAATGACCAAGTTACCTTGCTAAAGTACGGCGTGTATGAGGCCATCTTCACGATGCTGTCCTCCTTGATGAACAAAGACGGGATGCTGATCGCATACGGCAATGGCTTCATCACGCGTGAGTTCCTAAAGAACCTGAGGAAGCCATTCTGCGACATCATGGAACCCAAGTTTGACTTCGCTATGAAGTTCAACGCCCTAGAACTGGATGACAGTGACATTTCCCTGTTCGTGGCTGCTATAATTTGCTGTGGAGGTAAGTTGATCTGTCACTCCCAGGTACTCCCAGGCTTCCCTTTCTGTAGGAACTTAGTGGTTGTCAATACGGTGCCGGTGTGTATTCTGATACAGTGAAGTGAGCACTGGCAGAGTTGGATGGTGTCTGAGCCCAAGTTACTGTGGAGTAGACCTGAGTGAGAACAGTATGGCTATGATACATTGTAGTTGCATTTTTTTTATAGTAACCACTAATGCATATCACCATATTATATGCATAAATTAAATATATGCTCCACTGGAAATATACAATTATATCAAATATAAGCATCTTAGATACATCTGATATACTGTGATGATATGTACTATTAACATCATAATTATTATAGTAGATAAGAGTCTGGAAAGTACGATGCAGGTGTACATACAGTGCTATCGCTGTTAATACTGATGTTAATTCATGCTGAAAACTACCAGGCTCTCTGGAAGCAGCTGCAAGATCTGCTCTGCCAGCAGGAACGATTCCGGGGAAGAAAGAGCCAGACCTCTCTGGGAAAGCTGGCAGTATGGTCCCCGATGTTTGGCTTGGCATTCCACTTCTTTAAATAGCCTTGTCTCTTGTTTAAGAAGGTCATCCACCTACTGTAAGTCCAGCTGACCTTGCCTGGCCTTGGCATAGACCTATGGGTGACAGTTCTACCTAACTGCCAGAAGCCATAATGCCCTTCACAGTCACTGGCTGCCTAGTGATTAATTGGATAGAAGAAGCATGGTCACACTCCCGCAAGGCATAAAAACAATGCAAATCTGTAGAGTCTATTGGGGTCCCTTTGTGTGACTGGGTGTGGCAGGGAAAGTAGAGAGCTGTCGCAGAGCTACACATACCCAGCACCTCACAGCCGCAGTCCTGCGCCGACCCCGTGGATATGGGAACTGATAGGGAGAATAGGAAACTTGTCATGGGAAAGTTAAAACTATGAAGAGTAGATCCTTCTACAGATGGGAAACTTAGTCACGGGGCTGGCAAGACAGCTCTGTCAGCAAAATGCTTGCCACACAAGCATGAGGATCTGAGTTCAAACCCAGAGCTTACATTTAAATAAATAAATATATATATATACATATATCTGGGTGTGTGGGCCTGCTCTTGTAATCCCATTGCTGTGGAGGTAGAGACAAACAGGTCCCTGGGACTGACTGGACAGCCAGACTAGCCTACTTGGTGAATAAGTTCCAGGCCAGTGAGAGACCCTGTCTCAAATAACAAGGTGGATGGCACCAGAGGAACATCACCCAAGGTTAACTTCTGGCCTCCATACACGCCCACCCTCAAATACATACACAAAAACCTTAATTATTATTTTTATGTTACTACTAAAGCAATGACAATTTACCCAGGCAGTGGTGGCACATGCCTTTAATCTCAGCACTCAAGATGCAGAGGCAGGTGGATCTCTGTGAGTTCGAGGCCAGCCTGGTCTACAGAGCAAGTTCCAGGACAGTCAGGGCTACACAGAGAAATCCTGCCTTACCATGCCTGCAAAGAACAATGAAGATTAATATCCACATCAGGGGCTGGGGAGACGGCTCAGTGGTTAAGATCATGTGCTGCTCTTGCAGAGGACCTGACATGGATTCAGTTCCCAGAATCCATGTCAGACAGTCCACGATTGTGTCTAACTCCAGCTCCTGGGGGCCAATGCCCATTTCTGGCCTTCTGGAGAGCCATACTCACAGAGATCCTCCCAGCCCCCAACACACACGTATACACGTAATTAAAATAAATTTTAAAAAATCATTTTTTAAAAGACAAACTAAACTAAACTAGCAGCTTTTAAGTCCTAGTTATGCATCCATAACTAATGGATGGATGGACGGATGGATGGATGGACAGATGGATGGATGGACAGATGGACGGATGGATGGATGGACGGATGGATGGATGGATGGATGGATGGATGGATGGATGGATGGATGGACAGGGACCTGAGACTGTACCAGGACGGCCACCTAGTGTGAGCAGTGGTACTTCCTGCTATGTCCTCTCTGGACTCCAGGGGCTCCTTGGTATACTGTCCAGTCCTGGTCATTTCTCTGTCTGCTTTCCACCTGGGCCTTATCAAAAGGCATCAATAATGTTGCTTTAAGACAGAGCCTGGAACATTGGTGGCACACACCTTTAATCCCCCTTTAATCCCAGGACTCAAGAGACAGAGTCAGGCAGATCTCTTTGAGTTCGAGGCCAACCTGGTGTACAGATTGAGTTTCAGGATTGCCAGGGTTACACAGAGAAACTCTGTCTCAAAAAAAAAAAAAAGAAAAGAAAAAGTAAATAAATAAATATGAAAAAAAGAAAAAAATCTTGTTGATCTTATCACACCCCTTAGCTGCTGATGGGAAGCTGAATACACAACTTTCACACGGGAAGAAGCACTCTGTTTTCTACAAAGATATGTGGTCTGGGGATTGTCAGGCAAATCTAAAAGTAGGGGCTGCACCATAAGGGGGAGTGGGGTAGGACTATGGGCTGGTCCTGTGAATTGCTAGGAGCGTCAGTCATGTCTGTACCCATCAGAGGCAGTGACCTCTGGTCTGGCAACCATGTGAAGGTCCCTCGGTGCCTTCTCAGCAGGGCCACACCAAGCATCGACACTTGGCTCCTCCGTTGATGGGGCCTCTCAAATGGCCGTACTCAGATGTCTCTTTCTTCTTTTGAGCATAGATCGGCCTGGCCTTCTAAACATAGGCTACATTGAGAAGTTGCAGGAAGGGATTGTGCACGTGCTCAAGCTCCACCTGCAGAGCAACCATCCGGATGATACCTTTCTCTTCCCAAAACTCCTTCAAAAAATGGTGGACCTTCGGCAGCTGGTCACAGAGCATGCGCAGCTCGTGCAGGTCATCAAGAAGACCGAGTCAGATGCAGCGCTACACCCACTGTTGCAAGAGATCTACAGAGACATGTACTGATTTCTCCTGAGATGGCAGGCCATTGCCACTGTTTAAGGGACCTCTGAAGTCTGCGGCCCCATACAGGAGAACAGGGATTTGCACAGATGGCCTCCCTCCAACCCTTGGGGATGAAGAGGGCTGAGCCTAGGTAATGCAGGCTCTTCCCAGGTCCTTATTTTCTGAATGGGCACTTCTAAGACTACCTGCTACCAAAATGGGGGTGATCGGAGGCTAATAGGATTCAGACAATTACAGACAATGGCAGTCCCCAGTCTGATCTTAACCGGCCCAATGTTAATCATTGCACAATACTCTATGTTGCATTTATAATTCATCATTAATTAACGGGTAACCCCAAAGTCCGAGCGGTCTATTCCCTTCCTGCCGTCCTTCTGGTTGTGTGCTGCATTCTCGCAAATCCTGAAAACTAATCTGCACTTTTTAACCTTTAAAAACCTACAAGCCAAGGTGTGACCCAAAGTTAGCCATTTAAACATGACCGAAAAAGAAAAAATGTTAATTGGGAAGACTTCACTTGTGTTTCCTGGCTCTAAGAAAAAGAGCTGGCTTCTGAGAACATTCAAGAATAGTTTGATAAGCTATCCCATCATTCTCTCTGTGGTCTCACTGTTCTGGAGGGTGTAACTGACTCATGAGAGTGAAAACATTTTCAGATTTGTGTAGAAGATTCCCAGAAAGTTACATCTCAAGAAGCCTCTGGAGGCTTCAGCTAATGTCTGAGAGACAAAGACAGGATGAGCCCTGGGCGACTAGCTCTGCAGCTTTGCTCATGTCAGACCCTCAGCGTGTGGGCAAGGCACCAATATCAGGGGTAGATTCACAAAAGATTTATAAATGCTCCTCTAGGCCCTCCCTTTGGCAGCTCCTTTGATATGACACTTTACTATTTTTAAAAAAAAAAAAACAAAAACAAAATTCTCTTGGTGATGAGATGCTTTCTTTCTCTCTCTGGAGTGGAGAAGGCAAAAGTGACTTCGCTACCCAGGCTGAAGGGAGCTGGTCACCCTGGAGAACAAGAGAGAAGGGTGTGATTTCATTCAACTTCTGTTTGTACCTAGCCGAAGATCTCACAACACTTGATTGGTCTGTTGTTGTTATTGTTGTTGTTACTGTTGTTGTTTCAAAGAATTAGATGGTAAAGTCCCTTTTCCTCAGTCCCTCTGGGAGAGCAGTGCTGGCTACCTTCAAGAGAAACAGTTGCACAAAGGATTCTCAGACCTCGTGGATCTGCCAGCACCTGCCCTCCAAGGGGGCAGCTGCAAATTTCAGATCAGGTTGTATCTTCTAGGCTCCTGACCCATCTTTAGAAAACTTGACTCTTCTGACGTCATCATTATTTGTTATTAAAGAATGATCCAGACGGACACTGCCAAGGAGTCGAGGACATAGCTCAGTGGGTAGAGGGCTTGGTCCCTGGTGCTGCTTTATGGCCATGGTGGTCGATGCTCGCAACCTCAGCAGAAGTCAGAGGTTGCCTTCAGTTACATAATTAAGTTTGATGCCAGTCCGTGCTGTGTGAGACCCTGTTTAAAGGAAAAAAGATTGCTACTGATAAATGGTTCAAGGTCAGCATTATGAAAACACTAGAAAGAATAAGAATAAGGGAAAAGGGAAAATTAGTATCGAGACATGATTTAAAACTTGCACCCTTACCTCCTTCCTTCCTCCCTCCTGCTTTCCTTCTCCCCATCCTCCCTGTCTTCTGTCCTTCCTCAAACCCACTTGCCCCCTTTGTCTTCCCTCCTTGCTGCCAATCAAAGGCTCTGTTGAACAGCAGTTGCTGCAGGCAGTCTGCCAAGACTCTTAGGAATCAGAGGCAGAGCAAGTCATTTTCATATATGATCCCCATGAGGGTTGAGCTCAGTCAGGAAGAAGCCAGCCTTTGCGTCACATGGCACATCCAGTCCTCAGTGCTTCCAGAGGGGCTAGAGCTGGTCCTAGGTTTGGGTCCAGTGCCAAGTCTCTTCCGTGCACAGGTCTCCTATGAGGACAGGCTCCTGTTCTAATGAACCTTACACAAATGCCACTCCAGTGTAGGTGACCTTAGAAAGTGAGTTTTGAATCGTGGGCTTTCGGAGTAGTCGAGTGTCCTGTTTGAACTCATATACAAGTTATGAAGAGTAGCGCCTTACTGTATGATTTCAGTATGGACCACAGAACTGACAAGTTCCATGTCAGTCTGCATCTGAGCTAAAGCTCAGTCGTGTTCATGAAAGTTTCATACTCCTGGAGCCTAGTGGGACTGCCAGTAAGCTATCCACAGAGAAGCCAGGAGGGACCACAGTGGCCTTGGCTTCAAAGTCACTGACTTTGTGCTCCCTCCTTTATGGGAAGGATATTCACAATGTGACCACATGGTGCTAGGCCCTTTCAGGTCACCTAGCCAGATTTCTCAAGGCGTCAGTAACTCAAGACATGCCAGGTTAAATACTGTGGCACATTTAGGAACTGAGAAAGTGGGTAGTGATGGTCCACAAGGTGTGTCAGTGGCATCAGCCAACAGCCCAATCAGAAATGCCACCTCAGCTCCTGGAGCTCTAGAGCAGGGTTGCAAAGCCATTTCCCAGCACTGATGGTAAAGTCTTAGTGCTAGACTCCTTGGAGACCGATGGGGACCAAGCAGCCTTGGTGTCTCTCTTCCCTGCCTCCTGATGTCTTCAAGAGGCTTCAGTGACCTAGTGAAGACATATTCGCTGTTTAAGGGAGCCTTAAAGATGCACATGTGCAAAATTTAGTCATGGACTGGACTAAGTTCTATCATGACCTACCCCATGGTCCTGTCTGCAGGGGCGACTCCAGCCCCTCCCTCCATGGCACCTCTTTCTGCTGGTCTTAGAGGCCTTTCCCCAGAAAAGATTGCTTGAAACAGACCTTCAGAAAAACATGGCCCTTGGGTTCCTCTACACTCAGCTTGCATCTGATTCTAAATATGTCTCACCTTGAGCCTTTATCTAAAACACTATGCCATGGGGCCTGCTGGACACTCAGCAGCCAGGTTCATGGAGGAAGGGGGTTTTTGTCCTGCATCTTTGGTTTGAAAATGACTTGCTGAACTCCAGTTTAAAGTTTTCCTGTTGTCTCCTGAGATTAACCAGCCTTTGGCCCCAGGGCCTCCTACAGTCAAAAAGCCTGCCACCTTCACTGTATCCCTCTTTAACCTGTTTGGCCTTTCAAGATGAGGTTCCACTGGGAAATGTAACAACTCCCTGCAACTGCTCACCCAGCATATGGAGAGGAGAACAGGACTTAAACCCATCTTCAAGGAGATACCAGCAGACTGACGGCCATGTTGGTTTCTGGCTGAGTCACCAGGTACCACTCTGTCCCCAGTCCATATTTGTATGGCTGAGACCATTTGTATTTGTAAGACCAGAGTAGGAATATTAGAGCAATACCCTAATAGCCAGAGATGGCCTTTGTCTTTATCTAAAAACACTAAAATCTGCATGGACAGGTTTTGGTTTAAATAAGTGGACCAGGTTCCCACTGAGACTCCTCTGAGGAATGTGTTGGCATCTCTGGGTTTACTTCGGTGGAGTGGTCTGCCGGCTCATCAGGAAAAGGTGTGTGGTCCCTAATCAGGACAGAGTGTAAGAGGCTGCTGCTACCTGGCCTATCACCAGCCTGGGACCCCTGAGGACATTTTCTCAACATCAGACCTTAGCCATCTACTTTTCAGAATCTTAGTCTGAGACATGAGAGATGGAGTCCGTTGCATTTCTCCCCAAAAGGGGACTTCAGTCAGGGAGGGTGGTTACATCACGAGAATCACCTTTTGGAGACTCCTGTGCCAATCAGAAGTGGACCAAACTGCCCAGGGTCAGCGTCATGTCTTGACCAAGCAGCTGACAGCACATGGCACCTTAGTGGCGGTCAGGTACTACTGTTGGCAAAAGGCAAGGAGAAGCATTGTTTTATGTCATAGCAACCAGGCTGTTTCCATGTCTTTTTTTTATTTAAAAGTTTGCCAGTTGGAGTCAAATATGAAAACCTTGCAGTTCTATGTAAAGAGGGAGAAATATTGCTCTCCAAGATCACCTCTTCCCCCAATCCAAACCCAGCTGCAAATTCATTTATTCGGTGAAGACAGATGCTTCATTCCTGGGCCACAAGTGAGGCAAAGCAGAGGCAGGTGGCCCTCTGGGCTCCCTGGCTGGCATGGGGGCACTGGGGCATCTTTCCCAGGCCCCTGGGACTCAGCTGTGCTTCAAGTCACACACAGAGCCTGGATTCAGCCCTAGCCCTGAAGACTAGGGAGTGATTGACTCTTTCCTGGTAAAACTGTCACTTTGGGAAATTTCACTTTTAAAAAAAAAAAAAAAAAAAAGGTACAGCCAAGCTCTTTTGTTAAACCTGAAACTAAGTGTACCTCACAGTGGATGAATGCCACATGGCACCCTTTCTAGGAAGACATCAGTATTATCCATACTAAGTGTCATGATGTTTTCTGCACTGAATGAAAAAGAATGATCTTCATAGCTATATTTGGGGGAGTGGGGGTCAAGACAGAGTTTCTCTGTATAGTCCTGACTCTCCTAGAACTCACTCTGTAGACCAGGCTGGTCAAACTCAGAAATCTGCCTGCCTCTGCCTCCCAAGTACTGGGATTAAAGGTATGTGCCACCACTGCCTGGCGCTGTATCTTAAATACTGTGATTTCTGTTGGGTTTCTTTTTAACACTCTGATACAACTAGTTGACTAGCTTGTGGCCATGTGTCTAATCATCAATACCTGGAATCCTCTAAGTCAGGGTTCAGTACAGTGTATGTTCAAAGCCTAGCTCTTGAACCTGCTGGGCACAGTGGAAGCCCAAATAAACAACTGCAGACAGCTGCCCAGTGGTGTGCACCTCTCACTTGTCACTGCCCCCTCACCGTGCACTATCTCTTCCCATTGTGTGAATCTGCTCCTTGAGTCACTGTTTTTTGGTTTTTTGTTTTTGTTTTGTTTTTTTTTTTTAAGTGCAAGCCACTCTGTTTGTATCTATCTCTGCCAGCCAGACCGTCCTGAACCCTGGCTGGAAATCACCAACTTTACATCAGTGTTTCTATCAAGGCCACTGAGCGGGCCTGGTGGGCTAATAGCTCTCCACTGTTTAGAGATTCGTTACCTGTGAATTATTACCAAAGAACTATGGCAATTTGAGCTGCTCTCTTGAGTCTCCATGTCATTTCCAATGTCCTGGCCACATTTCTTCTTGGTGTGTCTTCATAACTCCCTACAAGAGCCACAATGTCATCACATTGGAACCTAAGGGGATGGGGTCTTACAGACACACAGGAGGACAGGCACACCTCCAAAGCAAGGTCTGAGGCCTGCTTCCTGCCAACTGCTCACTACTGTCTTGGTGCCATCCTCTCAGACCTGGGGTCTTGCAGCCCTTCACCATTGTGGTAACAGACCTGAATAGGAATTATTGAGCCAGTACCAACATCCTCCCACCCCACCCCCCAACTTGTTGTAGATACAGGGCTATCTAGGACATCAGGAATCAGGGTGAACACAGAAGGGCAAATAGAATTTTCTAGTCACATGAGCTAATTGGATCCAGGCAATTAGAAAATGGCTATAACTTAATCCTAATTAAAAAAAAAAATCGAGTCGTTTTCTCCATAGGAGACTGAACTGACTGTACACATTGATTTATATCCTGACTTTATGGGAACCTGTATGTTTGGAATGTCCTACTGTAAGCTGATGAATGTATAAAAAGTTAATTTCAGGGTACAGTTTTGCCTTAATGGTTTTAAAAGAAATAAAGTATTTTTAAAAATTAATTGATTCATTTGAATGATGTTGGGATGTGGACAGTTTGCACAGACCAAGCCCAGCCCCACTGGGGGATGCAGTGAGCGTCCAAGTGTCATTGAAAAGGTTACTCAAACCATGAGCTTATCCTTCAGGATTTTAATTTAATATGATACAAAGTCAAGGTTTAAATCATACCCGAGGCGTTACAGAGGATGCATACCCTCTGGCCCTCAGAGGCTGGTTTCCCTAGACAGATGACATCATGCTGTTTGGAAGTCCTGGAGAGAAGCCAGGTGTCTCCCCACATGTCCATCTACAGGAAGTGTCTACCAGCTGTCAAGGAGGTCCCTCTCCCTCGCTCCTGGCGTCCACTAGAGGGCGGGCCTGGAGGTCCAGCTGGATACACCCCTGCTGTCCCATCCTCAGTCTTGGCCAGTTCCTCAGCTCCTGAGGCTGAAGGTACTCCACACAGTTCAGAGAAGACTAGATCCACAGCTCCCAGCTGGAATCCTGGCCGAGCCCAGCCCAATGCTTCACAGGAGGTGGTGCCCCTGCCAGTCAGGGATGGCTGGAGTGCCTCTTGCTGGCAGCCTTTCTCTTCTCCACATCCCGCTGGATTTCCTGAGGGAAAGCACCGATGTTCTCCCAACACAGGGGAGACAGACCCTCTTGGAGTAGAACAGGCTGCAGTCCTGTGAGAAAGAGAAGAGGGCTGGAACATCGGGGACTCAGCAATGCCTCTCCCAGGCAAACCCCCACGAGGTGCAGGGAGAAGCAGCAGCAACCTGAGCCAGGAAGGAGCACGAAGGGCTGGCAGGGTAGCCATCCCACCTGAAGTTCTGAGAAGCAATATCCCTTGCAAGGAAGATAATATCATTTAACAATGTATTGTTTAATGTAAGAAAGGGGAAGATGCCTATTATTCTTGGGGCAGCCCCTACTACTTCTGCTTGCCAACTATAGCCCAAATCCAAGGAGTGGCACTTGAGGCCCCTCAGAAGCAAGTCTCAACCCACCCATCTTTCCTGTTGATCTCAAACACTCCCTCCACAGTCTTCCCTCTGACTGGAGGGACATGAGGCTCCTGCCATCGCGTCCATCACCCAGACAGCAGAGAGAAGTAACAGCTCCTGGACATGACCTGTGGCAAGGCCCACTTGTATGCACTGTACTGCAGCGGGTACTCAGGAGTTCTCAAATCCCTGGACTACTCCAAGGCTCAACTGCTTACAGTCTCTTTACTCACCCCAGGCTGAGACCCCTCTAGCTGCCCTCACTGGCCCCTTCCCTGTGTGAGGTCATCTAAGAACCCCCACCTTCTCTCCACTCTCCATCAGGAGGTTCCCAGATCTTCGGGGCAAAAAAACAGGAAATCCCCAGGCGTACCCACCGGACTCACACACACCAGCCTGCCACACACACTGCACCGAGAGCCAAGGACCAGAAACCTGGCCTTGTCTGAGGAGAAGGGATCCTTCATGATGTAGCTCTCCTCCAGGAGTCTGTAGAGAGAAGGGACACTCAGTTGTGAGCTCTGGTAGGGAGCCTCAACAGACACAAACTAGTTTACCTGTACAGAAAGGTAATGGCAGAAAGGCTGGCGCCTGGAGGAGAGGTAGGAACTGAAATGTGACCCAGCCTCAGCTCTGCAAGGTTCAGTGGGAGCCTCTCAGTCAACCCCAGAGCAAGCAGGATTCACTATGTAGCCTCTCGAGGTCAGTCTTCTCTGTCCCACACACATCAGAATGAAAACTGAGTGGCATAATCCAGGGAAGCAAAGAAGCTGAGCCTGGTCCCCTGCTGCTGTGTCATGCTCAAGTCCAAGACCAGACAGCTTTCTAACCTGATGCTTCATGATGGCTGAGTCACAGTCCAATAAACAAGCTTGGAACCATCTCTGCTCCAACCTGCATCAATCAGACCCTTGGGAAATTGGTCCTTAGGAACCACTGGGTACCCAACCAGCTCAGAAGTATCACCAGCAGGGACAGCATAGGACACAGTCCCACATGAAAAAGCCACCAAGCTCCTCCACGGCTGTTTGGCCTAGGCCACAAGGCTTTCTTCCACCTCATAGACAGAATAAGTCCCTGACTCTCGGCTGCAGCTACAGGGAAGGCATAGAGTCCTTGAAGAGTTAAAAAAGATTTCCAGCCTTGCCTGGGGCTTCCTTGGGATATGCCTGAGGCATTCAGAACAAGAGCAAGAACTGGTCTAAAGTATAACACTCAAACCAGGTATCACACTGCACACGGTCCCTGCCGAGCAGTACTGGACAGGGTCTCCTGTGCACTGGCTTGGGATGCATACTCACACAATAGCCTGGGTGTCTGGGGGCTTCTGCCCGACATAGCTGTAAGGAGCTTTTAAGGTACAAAGCTGACACTCGAACATGCCCAGGGGGCGGGGCTCTGCCTCAGATGCCATCTGCAAGACCAAGAGATAGGGGTGTCACCATGGGAGCCAAAGAACCACCACACTTCAAACTCTCTCTGCCTGTTGTTCATCTCTCACCCACAAAATGTGAGCCTTCTTGACTACGAAGCTCAAGCTCAGAGTAACACCCGTTCAACGTTACACAGCATTGTTCAGTGCACATGATTGACTGTGCCTAGCCTGGGCTACAATGAATTGAGAGAATATGGTTTACATCCCCATGTACTTAAACTGAATATTTTATTTACACTGTTATTTGGGAAGAGGGTTGTTCTCCATCCACAGACTTCATGAATCGGTCAGAGGACAACTTACAATCTAAGATTAATCTTGGGTCATCAACTTTGGCAGCCAATGTCTTTAACCCCTGAGCCATCTTGTCAGCCAGAATTTTTTTTTAATTTAATTTTTTTTTTTTTTTTTTTTTTTTTGGTTTTTCAAGACAGGGCTTCTCTGTGTAGCCCTGGCTGTCCTGGAACTCACTCTGTAGACCAGGCTGGCCTCGAATTCAGAAGTCCACCTGCCTCCCGAGTGCTGGGGTTAAAGGCATGCACCACCACTGCCCGGCCAGAATTTTTTTAACTGTATCTTTATTGACTGATTTTGCATAGGTATGCAATGTGCCGAAGTACCAATGTAGAGTCAGTTCTCGCCTTTCACCATGTGGGATCTGGAGATAAAAATCAGGTCCGGCTTGGCAGCTAGCACCTCTACCTGCCAGGCCGTCTCGTCAGCCCCAGTGTGGATAATTTCTATAGACTATCTTCAAGCTCAGTGGCTTCATTCATTCAGCTGACAGGCCCCTTGAAGGCATTCTTTCTGTTTTTCCACTACTAATTTTCTATCTGCTGAAATCCCCATCTGTATATGCAAGCTATATATCTTCTCCTCTAGAACATTTAATGTGTTAACCGGCCTTGCTTTAAATGCCCCCCTCCGATAGATCTATCTAACATCTGCGCTGTGTGTGGTTCTGTCTATTGATTATTTTGATCCTTGGCAGCGATGCTGTTTCTTTGCTCTTCTTGTGTCTCAATCTGTTATAAACTAGGTAAGGTGGTCAAGGTAAAAGCATTTAGGACACACAGTGGACATGTATGCTTGACCTGTGCTGTTTGGTGCGCTCAACCCAGTAACTGAGGTAGGTTTAGCATTCATGGTTCTGCTACACTGGCTACACATTTACTTGTGCTTAGGTGTATTGGCCTCTTAGAGACCATTTAAGGACAGATTCGTGTGCCTCCTGCTACTTCCCTTCACTGGATGCAAGAATCTTCTCTTGCCGTAGAGCATACTTCCCTGCCCTGCCCAAGTAGTCTGAAACTTTAGTTCCCTTGGAAGATCCAGGCAGATAAATCTGTGCAGGAACCACAGCCTTCCCCAGGTCAGTTTACAGGAAAGGTTTAAAGACAGTTCTGCCCTTAGTCTTACCCACCAGCACCCACTGCATGCTGGTGAAAAGCCCATGCTGGCTGTTTCTATTATCTCAGCGGGAGGATGGGCTGGGAAGGTGTATCCTAGTCCACTCGGTGTGGCTGCATTCTTAACTGTTTGGATGGCACTCTTATATTCAAGGCCTTAAAGGCCCCGCCTCTCCGTAAACTGCTGGGTCAGTGGTCTGGCGGCAACAGCAGCCGTTTGATGAGTTCGAGAAAACGGGATTCTTAGATTTTTATCGCGCTGTATCGTAATTCCTACTAGCCTTTCAAAGTTCCCATCAGCAGCTCCGGCCCCAGCTGCGCCCTTCTCTAACCCTTTGCGTCCTACAGAACGAGCTTTGGAGTAGGAAGGAGCATATGAGAGCTTTGGAAACTGACAAATGTCCCGAATGACGTCTAAAACTGAAATTCTATTTTGGGTGTGCGCGAACATAGCTAGTGGTATCTTAATTCGCACGTCACAGGCCCTCGCCGAGGCTGCTGGGCGCGCTGCCCTTGCAGCAGGTGACAGTCAGGAGACATCCCAGGATAGAGCGACTCCGCCAGAGCCTCCTCCTCTCGCTCAGAGTCTCCCCAGGTCAGCAGGGCTCCGCCTGGCGACCGTATACACCAAGGCCCAAGCCACCTGCGTAAAGCTCTCCCCGCGCTCTGAGCCGGGTATCTAACGCCTCCCCACTCCTGCACTCCCCACCCCGGCTTCCAGAGGCACCGAGGCCAGACCCAGCGAGCTGGGGCAAGGAGGGACCTCGGTCAAGCCCGCCTCGCGCGTTCCTACAGGACACTGCCAGGCGCACTCACCACCTCCCCGCCGAGACACCCAGAGCGCCTGCGTGGCCCGCCCACAGTACTGGCTCCGCCTCACTGCGCCTGCGCGGCGCCGCCCTAGATCCGCTGAGGCTCCGCCCTCGGTCCAAGGTGTTTTTGCAGCCCGGCCCCATCGCCCGCTGAGGCTCCACCGTCGCACTGCCCTTTCTCTGGGTTGGCTTCACTGTGCCTAAGCAACTCCACCCGGTCTCAGCCTCCGTAAGCAAGATAAGCCTATAGAGCGTCCTTGTCCGGGTAGAGCTTTACTGGTCGCTTCCGTTTCCGCTGCTAGCTTATAGTGATTGTGGATCGCAGCTTGAGAGCTGTCTGGGCTTCTTCAGAAAAAAAAAAAAAACAAAAAAAAAAACCGTACTGATGACAAACAAAGCAAAAATCCTATTCTACCTAAATCTTGCTGGTGAACCAGTGAATTTATTAGGATTATTTTCTGGGATAAGGGACTCAGGTAACTGCAACATTGAAAAGCCTACCCAGTGGGGCCGATGACTTAAGAGCTATCACTGGACTTTGCACGACTTGGAGGTAGTTCCACCTGTCTCCCGCAGCAGTTGCTTACTGTTCTGGGAAAGGGGCTTTATGGATATTCTTAAGTTAAAAGTTTGGTGAGCTTTCTAATTCGTGTACGTCCTGATCGGCCTCCAGCAGGGAATGTTTTCATCATACAACGCTTCACTTCTTTTTGTGGCTCTTATTTACTTCTCCTGGATAATGTTCCCTGAACCTTGGAAGAAGTTACATAGAAGTCTGATTATTTTCTTACATTTATGGCTGGGCATTGAACCGCTGTGCCATAGGGATAGGCATTTATTCACAGTTATTTGACTGGTTTTGAGTCTCCTCAGTATCTACCACAGACTGCAAAAAGAAATTTCCTCCACACCTGAGGCTGAGAGCGGCAGTAATCTGTGGGTAGGAAATACACGTATTTAGAAGGCATGATTATTTATTTAATAGAACAATAGCAATACTGTCCCCACTGGAGCCTTTGACCACCAGCCACAAGTTTTTGTGCAGATTTATAATGCCAAACATGGGTTCCCTCCTGTGAAGCCTCAAATCCAACCAAAGTATTGTCTACATCCATACTGGTTTACCGCTATCGGCACCAGCAGAACATGCTTTGCCTGGCGTAGTAACGTAATAGAATCCATAACTAAATAGGATCCTTGGCAATATTTCTCCCTCAGAAGCCTAGACTCCCACAGCAGTTTTAGCCTGATTTCTCCATATTCTGCAATATAGGAGTATTTTCATTTATTTTTGACATGCAGTCAACAATAGTGGAAATTGCCTTTCTAGTTTCTGGGACTTAAAAGAGTTGACTAGCAACTCTTTTAATAGGGACATAACCTGCCTTTAAGGGTATGGGATTTTCTTTTCTTTTTTCTTTTCTTTCTTTTAGATGTGTTTGTGTGAGTACACTGTCACTGTCTTCAGACACACCAGAAAGGGCATCAGATCCCATTATAGATGTTGTGAGCCACCTTGTGGTTGCTGGGAATTCAACTCAGGAACCCTGGAAGACTAGTCAGTGCTCTTAACCTCTGAGCCATCTCTCCAGCCTCCCTGGGAGGATTTTCTTTCAACAATCTTACAGCTTCTGGGAATGTTTTTCCACCCACTCAAGATGCACTCCTTACTCCTTAAGGTGTTGTCTTAGTGTTCTTCCAGATGCATCTCCACATTTCCAAAACAGTGGTGAGCTCCGTGTCAAATATGGAATAAAACCCTCATACAGAAGAGGGGCAGAATCTCTGAGTAGTCACTAGTATCCAATCCAAGCAAGGGCCAGATGGACTTGAGATTAAGCAGCAAGAGGGATTCTATAACAAAGCCATTAGCAATGTTCAGTACAACACAAAACAACTGGACTACTGAGTGCTCAGCTCTCAGTGGGACATCCTTATCATCCCCACCCCCAAGGAGACTCAAGCAACATCTCAGAAGAAGAGGGGGCATGTATGCAAGGCTGTCTTCTGGACATGTCATGGCCGTTGGTCTCATGAGTTCACAGCAGCTGTGGTTACTTATACAAACCTTCAAGCCAGGTTACATTACAGCATGAATGGGGGAGGGACTCATGTGGCTCCACCGTATTGGAGGAATCATTGGTACTTGATGGCACTGGGGAAGGAGGAATCATTTCTTTGGCGGTATGGCCCCTGGTAAGTTGGTCGTGGTCCTAAATCCATATACTTCTAGGACAGACTCTGGATGAAGACGGAGAAGGAGTTGGTGGCATGAACACGGGAAGAGGGAGTGTTGGGGAACTTCAGAAGGAGTGGAGATTCGAGATATAGTGTATACTTGAATGCAACTAAGAACTAACTTTTTAAATAAAGCTTAATATGGTGATGCAAGCACTGGGGAAGCAGAGACAGACAGATCTCTGTGAGTTCAAGGCTATCCTGGTCTATATAGTGAGTTCCAAACCAACCAGAGCTACATAGTAAGGTCCTGTTTCCAAAAAAAAAAAAAAAAAAAAAAAAAAAAAAAGTATATAATGTTATGCAGGTGAGTCTTAAAAGCCTATCAAAGAGCCAGATGGTGGTGGTGGTATATGTCTTTAGTTCCCAGCATTCGATAGGCAGAGGTAGGCAGATCTCTATGAGTGTTAGAAGCTAGCCTGGTCCCAGGACAGCCAGGGACACACAAAGAGAAACCCTGACTCAAAACAAACAAATAAAAATAAATCTCTTTTTTAAAAAGGGTTATCAGAGGAAGCTGAAGTGAGTGTGATGCAACCTTAGCCTCATCTGCGTGTTTTCCTTTTTTTGGCTCTCAACTTTGAAGGCAGTCACAGATATGTCTTGATCCCTTACACAGAAATCACTGCACAGGTCATAGAGGAAATCTCAAGTTTAATTCATATAAAACGTAACAGTGGCGTCAACAAAAAGGCACGTGCTTCTAAGTAATAACATAACAGCTGTTAGCCCTTGTTCTTCTTGAACAGTAAATCACATTTCCTTACTCCTAAATAATCCATCAGGTCACAAATACAATTACCAAGTGCCAGAGTCATCAGACATATTGTTATATACAGTGCATAGAATGTGTACCATATTTCAACATGGACCTTTGTGCAACTTTGTTGACAACAGGTGCCTCTCTTGGTCATACAATATTACCAGGTGTATTAGTGATGCATGGCCTGAGGGAGTTAAGTGGGTCCCTTCAGGTCCTTGTCCCCTCTCTCATATCTGCATTCACAAACTCTAAAGCAAGTTCTGGAACTCCCCACAGGAACCCTCTAGCCCTGGCCTACAGGAGGACTTGAGACTTCACAGGCATGGTCTGTGGAGGAGACTTCCAGGGAGGCTGACCAATCTGTTTCTGTTTAGAGGCTGCTGGGCTGTGGCTAATTCATGATGGGACTTTGCCAGCTCTTTCCCTTGAAGCTGAGTCTCAAAATAAATGACTGTCAGTCTTCCACACTGCAGCAAGCTCCCACAAAGGAGAGCTGCCTCTGAACCAGGAGTCACAGAATCCCATCCAGAGAGAATCCACCTTACCATCCTCTCCTCTCCCCCGATACACTTCTCTGTTCATGTGTTCTTGTTCCCAAGAGCAGGGCCCAGAGTAGGGATACTTCAGATATGGAGGTGCACATGATTGAGCCATCAGGCATTCTTTAGTTCCCTTGACAAACGTATGTCATGTTTGGGACACATTGCTTGCGGCCCTTCTGACTGTCACCAATCAGACAACAAGGTAAATCATTTTCTTCCCATTGATATTTCTGGCCTTCAGCCCCAGGAACCGGCGAGTATTCTTCTCCGGCTGCCCATACAGGATGTCAACTAAGAATTCAGATTGGTCTTTCTCTTTAGATCGGGAGGTGAGAAAGTCAAACCCAGATTTTAGCCCGTCGCACAGATAGGTTATGGCCTCGGCCTCATCAGATGGCTCCTCATACACAGGCTGCTTCATCTCATCATAGGCAGACAGAATCACTGCCTGAAACAAGTTGATGAAGATACAAACCATCAACAACATGAAAGACGACAGATACAGGACCCCAAGAACCTTGTTGTCAGAAAATTCTGTGTTCTGAAAGGCTGACACACAGTAGGAGAAGATGGTTTGGGTGGCATGAATCATGTTGCTGTAATTCCATTCATGCTGACCAAACACCAGGTACCCAAATGCTACATACATGAAGGAATACACAGACACTACCAAAGCTGTGTGGCAGATGCCAGGAAGTGCGGCCTGGATGGCTTTCTGAGCCAGGCGCACATTATAGAAGAACCTGGAATACCTGAGTGTCTTCAGAATGGTCAGAAACAACAGGAAAGCCAAGATAATCCTCATGAAGTGATCAACCCGAGACACGGCATGGAAGGGGACGAAGGCTTCGGGGTCACTGAGGTAAAGCCGGACCATTTTGGTGGCCAGGAGGTGCTTCCAGAAGAAAAGCACTATCAGGAGAGCAAACATGCACTTGAGAGAGAAGTTGAGCAGGTTGTACACGCTTCTTATGTAGGAAGCTCTCTCTTGCGTGATGATGTAGCCCTCATCCACAACGTAGGCACAAAAGAAAATAAGAATGGCCGCGTACAGGTAGATTTCTGCTGAAGTTGTCCTGTTGAAATCAGCCAGCGAGAAGGAGTACACAGAGAGGCTGGAGTTGACAACCCCTAAGGGAGAGACTTCGAATACAACCGAAATGCTACACATCAGACTGGTGTCTGGATTCAGAGTGGTCAGTTCCACAATCACGGCCCATGTCAGCTCATCAAGCCAATTCTTTCCCTCAAGTTCCCTGAGCCTCACTGTGGAATTAAACATCTGCTGTTCTGGAAAGAAGTAAAATGCATACCCTCCGGATCCATAGGTGTTTAATACTCCGTAGGAATAATACACCCATTTCTTCCCTGGAGGCTTGTAAGTAAACCCATTGCTGGTTTTGTCTATAGACTGCTTGCCAGCCTTATTCCAGACACCAGGATAGTGTTGTGTGTCTTCTGGGTCAATACCATACCGTGGGTGACAATGGATTTCCCCTGCAATGCTGCTCTGTACAAATTTCTTGGCCAACAGACACATCTTGTTGCTAGGTTTGGCCCTCACTTGCCTCATGAGTGGAAGGCCAAGGATTTTAGATGAGCTGTCCAGAAGGAATGTTGGGTTTGGGTCATTGTGTAACAAAGGCAGGAACACACCATTGAGCCATGTGTAAATATCCCCCAGCTTCATCACAGTGGCGAGATCCATGGAGAACCGGTGGCGAATAAACTGGTTATAGTAGAAGCTATCATTGTGGCGCAGTGAGAAAATGAGCAACAGGAGAAGGGTCAGGAATATGAAGTGAGTCACAAGGTAGCTCAGGAACAAGAAGGACCTCTTCCGGATCCTCTTCTTCCGCTTGAGAATTTGGATTTTGTCCTCGGTGACCGGCTGGTACATGCTCAAGCTTCGGACGTAGGCCATGTCCTCGTGAAGCTGCTCCATCTCCTCTGGTGTCATCGTCAACTCCTGCAGCCTGATTTCTGAGTAATGGTACTTGCTGGACCACGAGAGGTTCTTACAGTGCTTGGGCTTTTGAGTCCTGGTGCCTGACCTCAGTAGAATCTTGCACGGTTGTACGAGGAACACAGACTGACAGAAGGAACAGAATGATGCGAAGAGCCACTCTACTGACTTCTCATAGCCGTAAGTCAGGCCGTAAAATACAATAAAGAATGATGATATGCCGGAAGTGGCAAACACCAAAAACCAGGCTATATAAACACACCACCTGGGCAAGATAATCTGGGTCTTCTTTTTAACAGGCTCAGTAGTATGCAGTTGGGTAGAGGAAGGTTTTGGAGAGACATCTTTACTGTCTTTTAGGTTATTGTTACTGAAGTTCTTGTTGGACATTTGGGTGTTTGGGGCCTTGTTGTCTGCTTTCTTATGCTTCTGTGAAGTTTTTAAGGACTTCGTTTTCTTGGGAGCAGAGGTGGACTTGGCAGCTTTACTGGGAAGAGCCTTTATTTCATATTCATGCCATTTGTTCAATCGCTCTTTCCAGGACAGACCTTCCTCTGATATCAGGGGATGCCTCTGGGGTGCCACTTTGTCTAGATTCACTTTAGGTTTCTTCTGGGAATAGGTGAAGAAAAAAGTTATTAATAGTTGCACAGGGATTGTGATTAAGACGCTTTCGATTCCTATCACCATTGACCTGATGATCTGCCCGCTTCTAGACTTAGTTTGCTCCTTTATGTCCAGGTTAAAAAACATGATGTTACACATAAGAGAGCTTAGCAACATGGCCAAGCAGCAGGACAGCCTCTGGAGCCTGTTGAATGGTTTGGGGACAATGTCCATGAAAATGGAGAACCACATGTGGTTTTTCCCAAGCTTATCACTCAGATCAATCATGAAGAAGTCTGTCCTTTTCAGAGAGTCATCCGGGTTGGTGACAGGAAATGTTGCATCCAAAGTGGTGTCCACAGAGAGCCACTTCCGACACACAAAGAGCCAAATGCGCTTGTCAAAGAGATTTTCTACTTTGATTCGACTTAGGTACCAGCTAGGTGCTTGGCCTGAATTGTCATGCCACACGCGGACGGAATGGATGTTCCCCAAATCATTTTTTGTCGTTAGGAGGAAAGTGTTGATACTTCCTCGATACAGGGTTTTAAAATATGGATGGCTTAGACAGTGAACATCACTGGTACCCTCCGATCCCATAAGCTGGATAAAAACATTGGCTCTGGTTCCAGACCCCCAGCGACTCCCAGTAAAGATGGTTACCAGGTAGCATATGGTATCAAAAGGATCATTATCGGTCAGTATTACCACATTGTCCCGGAGATACTGATCTATCACATCCCTGTGCAAGGCCCAAAAGGCCAGAATAGCGTATAGGATCATAATGAAAAGCACAGCCAGTAAGGTCGCAGGGTTTTGGGTAACGTTTTTAATGACCTTTAGCCTCAGATCCACAGGGTTAGGGACCACAATTACCTTAGCAGTCACAAAGTGGGTATGCAGATGATGGTAGGTCAGCTTCATAGAAGCCAGCTGCCTCCGGCTCCTCCTTACATTCCTACAGATACAGTGTATTATTTTCCACGTGGTCTTCTCACCCAGCACACATCTACTTTGTTGCCAATCACTCTGGATCCCATACATGTCCAAACAGTGAACCGTAAAGAGAGCAATTCTCACTAGCTTGTTAGTGGGCTTAAAGACAAAACGAGATGCCTCCAGGACCACTGATATGTTATACTTGAATGAATGTCTGCGCTGAGCTATGGTTCGAAGCAGGGATGATGACAGACAAACCACACGGGCCTCCTTGACTGAACAGGTTGGGTCGAACCGACCACTCCACTTGGCAAAGGAAGGGATGTCATGAGGAACAAGGAAAATGGCCATTAAATTGGTGGGAGTGAGGTGATTGCCTTCATATACCAAGGCCTCGAACAATACTGTCACGTTTGTGACAATGTGGATGAGTACCTCCCCAATTCCTCTGCTGTCCAGCTCAAAGTTAATGCCACCTGTTGTCATCTTTGAGAACCCATCACTTTTGAGGCCTGGTCCCACTGTAAGGTTAAAACTTGAAAAGATCAGATCTTTTCTGACCAGGTACACTTCTGCTACGTCAGGTGTGAGCTCTATGACCTTACTGTTATCTGCGGCTCCTGTCATTCTGAACCCAACCACAGTTGTAGAAATGTTTTCTGGGTAAGTCAACCAAGGAAAGGGGTCATCTGTGAACTCACAAAACATCATGGAAACCGGAGCCTTTGGAGTTAGCTCGGGGACCATGCTTGTGTTCAGTGTCGCATGAAGGCAGTTTGGACAGAGTGACTCATTTCCAAAGGCCTTAAAGACATTCCAGTTTTCAACTTTCTCTACATACATGTTAAAGTTGCTGGTCCTCAGCACAGTGGTTTTGCTCCCTGGCACCTTGTTAGCCAGTATTGTGTCTGATAACGATTCTACAACAAACAAAGGATCTTGGAACACATAGTAGGGGTTAATCAGCTTAAGAAGGTTAGACAGACTGGTTAAGATGCCAGTGCTCACAATTTCAATCTGTTGGGAGTGAAGGTGTTTGTTTTTGCCCAGGTATGCTTGGAGGGCTTGGTCTACTTGCCTTAGACATAACACGGTGTTCCCCAAAACCTTCTGACTGAAGTCAGAGGCTTTCTGGATTAGTTTGGTAATCACCATCACTGACTGACCGATTTCATCCACTGTGCTCATAGCAAGCGTGAGAGACTGATTGACAAGGTGCTCCAGGAGACGGGTTCTATTATCCTGAAGTTCCTGTTCCCCTTTTATGTTATGCAAGACAGAAGTCACCACGTAGATTAAGTAGCCTGCCTGTAACCAGTCCTGCTCCTGAAGCAGAGTAGACAGCGTTGATGTCAGTCCCATGGTGACGTTGAGCAGCTGTTGCAAAACGTTCTTTGAAGAGTCCCTGACAGTCGGTACCTTGACTGTGGCTTGCAAAGTCACTTGAGAAAAAGTCCCTAAGGAGTCATAGACCTGAGCATACAGCCTCAAGTTGTAGTGCTTTGTCACCATACCAACAGGGAGAAAGAAGGCTGGTGTTGTAGGCTGTGTCCCCAAATACACAATGGGACCCAGTGTATTCTCTTCTACAGAACTGATTTCGCCAAGGCTGTCCAACTCAGACACTATTATTTATACTTAAGGGGAAGGTTCTCATCCCTAAAACCACTACATTCAACAGCAAATTTAGTAACCATGGAAATCCCACTAGCTGGATTAATCTTGCATGTGCCATCTTGAGGGCCATGGTTAATGACAACGGGGTGTTTCAAGGTCATGGTCACACCACCCCAAGATTTCAGAATCAGAGAAATCCAAAACCTATTTTCCAAAAAATTTCTAAAGGCAAAAGCTTTTATGGACAAATACGCCCCATCTCTCCCGGTGACAGCTTGCCCCGCCCAGTCAAATATCACTTCCTGGCCCTTTCGAGAAAAAATGGACCAGCTATAGAAATCCCGGCTGCCACAACTTGAGCAATTCAGAGACAGTGAGAATCGATCTGACACAGCTACAGTGGGGCCACAATTTTCAATGCAGGAAATGTGTGCCTTCGGCTGAAGCCCCTTGAGCACATGTACAGTTTTATCGGAAAATGCAGATCTGTTTTGCTTCTGTACCAACATTCTGAAGTAATACACACCATTGCCCCTAAGAGTTTCTGGCGGAATGATTAGTACAGGGCCCACTGCCCAAGGCCAGTCCAGTGAATCCTGCTCTGGGTGACAGACATTCTTGTTGGTCACTAATACATAGCTACCACTATAGTATCTTGGATTTGTGGTACAGTACCAAAAAAAAATGAGTCCCTCTGTGGGGATGTCCGCCTCTGGATCGTAGGACATGCTTCCATTCAGAATCAGTTCTTCGGAAAATTTCACAGTTACTCTGGAGGCTCCAGGAAGAACAGCCTTCAGGGGGCGTTTTTTAACCCAAATGTAGATGATATCCGAGTCTGTCACCGTGGGGAAGATGGGGTCCCACCTGATGATGGACAGCGTGAAGTTAAACACATACACCCCAAAAGGCAGGGTGTATTTGGGGATGTGGAGGGAGAAAACCTTAGTCACCTGCAGCTGCGGCAAGAACAAGGGTCGATTCCAGTCAGGGGTATCGTTCACAGAGGCCACCGAAAAGTATTCCCAGCTGGTGCGAACGACCGAGGCATCAGGACAGTGCCAACGCATAGTGACATTGAGGGTGGCTTCCTCGTCTCTGCTCAGGATAAGGGGAGCGTTCTGGTCCTTCCTGTTGATCTTCACTGGCTGTAGAATACAGGTGGCCCTCTGGCAGGACACCGTAGCCGTGGCGGCTGCGGGGACCTCGGGACCTCGGGAGCGCGCGGCTGCTCCCGAGGGACACCTACGGGGCAACGTAGGACTGGCCTGGCGCGGGGCTGAGCGCGGGGACAGGCCACCGGAGCCACCGCCCCGGACGCTGCTCTCCGCGCCCTGCCCCAACCCCGGGGCGCCCATGAGCACGCCCGGCAGCCCCTGAGGGGCGGGGTTGGCGGCTGGCTGCCCAGACCCAGGCCCAGGCCCAGGAGCAGCAGCGCGGGGCCCGGCCACATGGCTCCCCCGCAGGAACTGCCGGGCCACGGGGCGCAACGGCCGTGACGCTGGGCTGGGCCGCGAGCATACCGGGAGGGGTTGGGCGCGCATCCCGCCGCGGGGCAGGGGCAGCGTGCTCCGCCACTCTGGAGTAAGGCGATTCACCCGGGATGTGGGTTCCCGGGGACAGTAGACTCTCAGGGACGGTGGGTTCCCAGGACTAGTGAGTTTCAAGGACAGTATGTTCCCAGGGGTGGTGGGTCCCCAAAGGGCAGTGAGTTCCCAGGAACAGTGGGGTCTCAGGGTCATCAAGAGTCTCAGGACTAAGGAGAACCACATACAAGCAGAACGTGGGAAGTCACAGAACAGTGGGTTTCCAGGGGAAGTGGGTTTGGAGATTCTCAGGACCAAGGAGGACAAAAGAGCAGCTAGAAGAAGGACGATCAAAGGACATTGGGCGTTAAGGACAGCGGCATCTCCAGGAAGGTAGGTGCACTATGCACTGGGCTGCAGAGGGACTCAAGAATGTTTGCAGCCATCTCTTTCTTCCTACGCTGACGTAGGTTCCAGGATCATGCCTTGCTAAATGAGGTCAATCCCGTGCTCCGCCGCTCCCCTTCTTTTCTTCTTTTTAAAACTAGACACACCAAGAAAACTTCTTAGCAGAAATTCCTCTCCCACGGGAAAACTGGTTCCAAAATAATGAAGTCAGGAGGGCCTTGCCAGCACCTCAGCCCAGTTCCAGGGATATCTGACATTTGGTTGGTATTTTTGGTTTTATGGTTTTTTGAGTTTTTTTGGGGGTGTTTGTTTTGTTATTGTTGGTTTGTTGTTTTGCTTTTCTTCCCTTGTAAATTACTGTTTGTTTGTTTGTTTTTGTTTGTTTTAGACCGTGTCTTCTCAGAAACCAACTGGAGATCTTTCTGCTTCAGCCTCCTAGGTGCTAGGATCACAGGAGTGTACTACCGAACCTAGCTAAAAATAACTATGTGGTTTTGGATGGACGAAGAAGGTTACTGAAGATCAAACCTCGGGTCTCCAGGAATGATAGTCAAGGGCTGTACCCCTGAGCTGTAGCCCGGGCTCTAGATTCCTAACATGAAATTTTGGCTCGATGGTAGAGCATTTCTTCCTCTTCCTCTTTTTCCTTCTCCTCTTCCTCTTCTTCTTTCTTCTTCTTTCTCCTCCTCATTCTGTGTTTAAAACTATAAAGTCCCCAGTGTACAGTATTTGATTACATCCTACATGCTTATTGTATTTTTGGTCACCTTTCCTTTAAAATATTTCGAATTCTCCTAGTATTTTGTTTGCACCCATGATATATTCCAAAGGGTGTTGTTAGTTGCAGACATTTGGAGTTCATGTAGAAATCTTGTGAGGCTGGAGACATGGCTCAGCGGTTAAGAGAAATGACTGCTCTTCCAGAGGTCCTGAGTTCAATTCCCAGCAACCACATGGTGGCTCACAAGCATCTGCAATGGGGATCCAATGCCCTCTTCTGGTGTGTCTGACACACCACTGTACTCATACATAGAACAAATTTTAAAAAAAGAAAAGAAAGAAAGAAATCTTGTGCTTATTGATTTCTAATTAACTCTGTTATGATTGGAGAATAGATTTAGAATGAGTTTTAGCCATTTGTATTTACAACTTGCCTTAATGGCCACCCTGGAGTCCCTCTTGGTATACATTCTATGTGAACTTAAAAGGCAGGTGTATGCTGTTGTTAAGATTGATCCTAAGACCTCCTTCAGGCCCTCTACCACTGAAATCTATTCCTCGGTCCATAAAAACAACACCTTTTAATTTTGAGACAGGGTCTTGCTAAGTTTCTCAGGCTGGTCTTGAACCTGTGATGTGCCTGCTGAGTAGTTGGCTTGCACTACCAAGCCTAACTTAAATTGTAATATCACACCTTGGAGAGTCTGATCAAATGTAGTGATACTTCCATCTTCCATGTCCTTCCTGAAGTTTTGGCTGGCACTGTAATCTCCAGGTGAAGTTAATCTCCTACCTGGGCAGTGCAAAGTTCTGGTTGGGACTTCCCTTCTGACATTTCTCACTGCCCATTTGGGGACTCTGTCAGTTGGGGAGTATACGTGTCTTTTGGTCAATGTCTCCCTGATAGATCGCCCTTCATGTCATTATGAAATGTGTGTATCTGTTAACAAGCTTTGTCTCAAGTCTGTTTTAGCTAAACAGCCAACAAAACCACTTGTGCTTGCTCCCTATGTGGGCGTCTCTCTCATTCTTGCTTGCAGTGTTTAATAGAGCTGTCACTGTTGTCTTTCGATTGAAGTTTTTAAACCATCACCATCTACGTGCCATTTTTTGATAAGTATCAGCATTGACTATTAATGGTTTGCCTTTTCTTCTCTACATGATTTATTTGTGCATGTGGGTAGGTACACACCACAGTGTACATACTTGGGAGAGAGGACCACTTTCAGGAGCCAGTTCTCTCTCTCCACCATGGGGGTCCAGGGGATCAAATTCAGACTGTCAGGTTGACTAATAAGCAACCTTTAACCTCTCTCACTGGCTCACATTTTTGTGCTTCATTAATTCAGTCAATGCTCTCTGACACCAGCGTTTTCCTACAGCCTTGGTCTGACTTCTCAGGGAGATCTCACGATAATGAGGGTGAGGGAAATGAATCAGGTTACGGAACATTGGAGCCTTCTGCCTCTGCTTCCCAGGTTCTGGGGACAAGGCCAGCAGGGGAGAACAGTGAGATGCCATAAGAGTTAGGGAACAAAATCGTGAGCTAGATCACAACTGTGGGCATTTATTTGACTTATACCAGGAAAAGTTCATCTTGGAGAAATCCCCAAGGCCTTTCACTTCATTTACTAATGTATACCATTGGTGAGAATTTTTTAAAGTTATTTATTTCATGTATATGAGTACACTGTCGCTGTCTTCAGACACACCAGAAGAGGGCATCGGATCCCATTACAGACGGTTGTGAGCCACCATGTGGTTGCCAGGAATTGAACTCAGGACCTCTGGAAAGAGCAGTCAGTGCTCTTAACCGCTGAGCCATCTCCCCAGCCAGAGGGTGAGAATTTTAAATATATGCTCTTCTGAAACCCAGCATGTTTGCTTGCCTATCTCAAACTTGCTTCTCACAAGAGACAGTAAAACTGAGACAATATCTGAACTATCTCCAAAGTCGGAAACCTCTGCCAACTCCATTTGCTTTGTAAGAAGGGTGATGCACAGGGCCTATCTGCCTTAGGGATAAACGGAAACTGAAATCCGTGAGTCTTGTTTGACCATCAAACTGGAGTCCTTGCTGTATTGTTTTTGGAAACCATTGTTGGGTTTGGGGTGGAAACGGAGAAAAGTCACTTCGGATACAGAAGCTTAAAAAAATGAAAATTTCATTCCCTGAGTGCTCAGGGAGGCGGCCAGTTCAGGATCTGAACCACATTCCCCCGAGAGAGATATTGTACAATATTTTCAAAGGATGGAAACACAAAGTGAGGAGGAACTTGGGGCACTGTGGTGTTATCCAATTGGATTTTGATATTATAGGTTAAGCAAGGGAGTACCGGTTGGAGACTGGGCTGTATCCAGGGCAACTTGGCTTCAAGGTTCTTAATTCACTCTCCTCTTAGATATTAGTTCCAGAACTCAGACTAATAAGAGGACAAAGGAGAGAGTTGGATGCATGTAGTTAATTAGGGTACAACAAGCAATTGCTTATATATATTTTTTAATAACATATGCACCTTGGTTTAAAAATGACAGTAATTTCTAAATTCTTTACTGGTTCACAGACAACTAAGAAAATATTTGGAGAAATGGGATAGGTGTTCGTTCCTAGGCCTGGGAACCTGAGCTTGTTTGACCCTGCAGGAAAGACAGAGATGTTGTCTCTGAGATGTCTGGTCTCAGACAACTGTTTACAACAGATGTTCATCTTCAGGAAGTCTCCAGCTCCCCAAGGCCTGGGACCTTGAATTTAGTTTCTCCCTATGATTAAATGGAATCTGAAATCAAAATGGTAGCACTTGGAATGAGTTTCTTTTGCTTGTTCCCAACACCATTTGGCAAGCCCTTTGGTTTACAGAATGAGTTTTGGTATTGAATCAAGTCTTTAAATTATTTCTTAAAACATTTATCCTAAGGAATTAGTGGTTGTCTCCACACTATTCAATGGGCCATTGTTTTAAGTATTAAGAATCTAACATACTGTCAAGGTGTGGTGGCAGGCCTGCATGGGATGGGGTAACAGGCTTCACAAACAACTCCAGGACAGCATCACAAGGGAAAGAAGAAACTGGACAAAGGTAAGACACTGAGTTTGGAGGAAAGTGGGGGGAGAGGCAACAGGGTGAGCTGTAGCTGTAGGGCAAGATCCTGCAAGCATCTGTCTGAAGGCTCTGCATGGGGAAGAAGTCTGCTTTCTTGTTCAAAATAAAGAATTTCAGGACAAAAAGCTCAGAGCAGTAAAGTGGGCATGGGGTTGTCAAAATATTGATCTATGCTCACTCACTACCTAGGTGGTGCTGGTCACCACAGAGCCTCTTTTGGTCACATCCTGGTAAGATCTATATCGGGGGCTCAGCCTTAGGTACACGTCAGGAGACTGCTGCTTTAACATCCCAGTCACGGTGGTCTGCTTCCACTGGGTGACCCTGATCTAAATTTGGTTTTTAGAGGTGTCCTGGACTGAATGTCTCTGTCCTCTTAAGGTCTGTATATTCACACCCTAATCACTACCAGTGTCGTGGTATTTAGAAAGTAGTTAGGTCTGAAATGTTGCAAACTAATTTTCTAATGTTATAGAGAAGTTACTCAGATGGTAGTCCCCCAGTCCACACCTTCCTAAGGCTGTATCCCTTTAATACAGTTCCTCGTGTTGAAATAACATTACATCACTACTTCACACTTGTAATTTTGATACTGTTATGAATCACAATGTAAATATCTGATATGTAGTTCCAAAGGGTTTTGGCCTACATGTTGAGGACAACTTTTCCTGGCCAGGGCTTGGGGAGAAGTCTGTGAAAGCTCAAGGATCCGAGCCCCATCGCCAGTGCCTACAGAAGCCATCATAGCCTGGCATGGCTGTAATTCCAGAGCAGGGGAGGGAGGCAGAGGCCGGATTTGGGGTAGGGTTGCTGGTCAGCTAGACTAGCCAAACTCTGAGCCCTAGGTTCACCTAGAGACTGTCTCAAAAAGTCAAAGTGGGAAGTGACTGAATAAGACAACCAAAGTTGACTGTTGGCTTCTGCATGAACATGTGCTTGTGTACACACCACACAGAACACACACACACACACACACACACACACACGATTCTAGAAGGCCAAATGACTGACCTTGGCAGTTAGGGGAGAACCGAAATGTTGGTAAGAGCCATCTTGAGCTATTTCCAAGCCCCTTTGAAGGCCGTGCGTTGCCAGTCCCTGTGTTTGATTAGCATCCTTCCAAATCTCTCAAATGAACTCTGACTACATCACTGGCTTCCATCAATCCCAAACCTAAGAATGGCATCCACTGGCATCTGACACCTACAACAAAATCCCCTCTTTGCCATAAACCCACCTATATACTCTTAGCATTTTGTCTAAGCTCCGCCCCACAGTTACCTGACAACAGCCAGCTGTGCCTGACTCACTATAAAAGGGGATGCTTGGGCCCTCTGCTCTGTCTTGCTCTTGCCTTCTTGCTCCCCCTCTGTCCTCTCGCCCTCTCTCCCCATTCCCCTCCCTCCTCTCTCTGCACGTTCATGGCTGGCCTCTTCCTGCCCTCTCTGTCTCTCTCTCCCTTTCTCTGTCTCTCCTACCCTCTCAACTTCCCTCCCCATGCCCTGAATAAACTCTATTCTGTACTATACTATCATGTGTCTGGCCCCTCAGGAGCAAGGGATGCCTCAGCATGGGCCCGCAGAGGTACCCCCTTCTCCCACACCTGACTACATATCCTCCAAAACATATTCCTCTATCTTTATCTTTTTATACAACACAACACATGCGGCCCCTGCTAATGTCTTAGGTTAAAATGCCTTGACTTATGACTTTGTTTTGTAACTAGTATAGTTTCAGGTAACCACACCCACAGAAGAACAGGTCCTTTGGGACAACCTAAAGTCTGTGTTCTAGGTCATGGTCATGAATATTTGGCTCATGTATAAACTCTTATTCCCTTTGAAGTGAGGGCTGTGGTGTTTGCTTTGTTTGTTTGTTTTTAATCAGCATGAGGGAGGACCATGACGACGTTGGTGGTCTAATGAGAAATTTTTTTTCTCTCCCTCCCTGTGGCCATCTGCAGACCTTAGTAGGTTCTCTCTGTGCTCTCCACCATACTGCTGCCCTGACCCTGCTCTCTCAGCTTCCAGAATGGAAAACAGAAAATTTGAGCCCTAGATTAAAAGTGCTTGGTACTCTACCCCCCAACCCCCAGTATTTGACAGATAATACATACTAAAACTTGGAATTTGCTCCACACTAACTTCTCCGTGCCCCAGCTCTGACCCTTGCTGCCTCCTCAACACACTTCTGGCCACCAAAGTGGAAACACACTGTGAGGTTGATACCATTGGGCTGGCGGCACAGTCTTAAATCCGTCTCCTTTCAGAGAACTTGTTTTTGGGACTTCCCGAGGGTCATCTATCTCACCCAGAGTCCCTTAATTAACCAGGACTTTCCTAGACATTCTTCAGCCCTGGGTTTGCAGAGTTTAGGCCTGCTAGAGCAAACATGAACACCATTGTACTCTGAACTACTGGGAGTGTCCTGCCCACCAAAGACCTGATCTTGCTTCTGCCTTAGAGACAGTCACAATTACACAGCAGTTTGTGGGCCCAGAGATACAGGCCAGAGGCCCTCAGGAGGTTCCTGCTATTTATTGGGAATGTGTGTTGGGGGTGGGAGCTGTGTACAACACCATGTTGGCATCTCTGATGGTCTTAAATACACCTTCTTCTGCCTCTTCACAGTCTGTGTCTGAAGAAGGCAAGGGAAACCCAGGCCCCCACTGGTCTCTTTAAAGGCTTCTTATAGTTGTGTTGTTTTGTGGCAGAGTGGGGAGGGGAAGGGTGAGATAAATACATGCAGGTGTGAATCAGAGAACAGATTGCAGGGAATTAACTCAAGAGAAATCTATCCTGGCAACAAGCACCCTTCCCACTGAGCCACCACCCCTTGCTCTAGCTTTTTGTCGATGTTGCTTTTCGTTATTAATTTTTAGCTACTTTGTTGATGGGTTCTTGGTGGGTTCTTAATTTAATCTGTCTGCCCACAATATCCTCTCTGGCTCAGCTTGGCTTCTCCTGGATCAACTGTCACCAACTGTCTTCTCAGTCTGCTAGCCCAAATTCACTTACAACTGTCTCTTATTTTCTCTTCTCCTCTCTCCCCTTCCCTCATCTCCCTTGCCCTCCTCTTCTCTCCCCTCCTCTTCCCTCTCCTCTTCTTCCTGCATCTACTGTCTTCTCTGACCCTTCTCTTCTGTCTCCTGGACTCTACTTCTTCCTTCTCCCCAATCCTATTCTCTCTTCTCACCACTCTCCCTTCTTCTCAGCCTCTGCTGGCTTCTTATAGCCTCTCCTGTTTCCAGAAGTCAAAGAGCTAAGGGTCATTTAAAGGGCCAGGTACGCCGGGCAGTGGTGTCGCACGCTTTAATCCCAGCACTTGGGAGGCAGAGGCAGGCGGATTTCTGAGTTCGAGGCCAGCCTGGTCTACAGAGTGAGTTCCAGGACAGCCCGGGCTACACAGAGAAACCCTGTCTCAAAAAATCAAAAAAATAAAAAATAAAAAATAAAAAAAAATAAAGGGCCAGGTACATAAAATATTATATACTCCACCCAGTCCCTTGGCTTCCTCCCGTCGTTTTGCGGCCTCCTGGTTGTGCAGGAATGGAAGATGATGATTTGGGTTCTGGATCACTCCAACTTCACAGCCACCAGATTCTCCTCCAAAATGATGGTCGTGGTTCACTCCAGAGTTTGGGAAATGAGACAGGAACAGAGAGTCCAAATGACTCAGGTGCAAGATTCAAGGGGATGGAGCACAAAAATCTCATCATCAAGACAGTATCTTTACTGAAGTACTATTCACAGAAGCTGCCCATTTGGAAGGGTAAAGCTACATGGTATTAAGGACAAGCTCAAGGCTTTACAGCTGAATATCTTGTTAAAAACAAACAAAACCTACCACCAAGGACAGTTACCTC
Source organism: Mastomys natalensis (assembly GCA_021653895.1). Lineage (NCBI taxonomy): Eukaryota > Metazoa > Chordata > Mammalia > Rodentia > Muridae > Mastomys > Mastomys natalensis. The sequence goes on from JAJTUV010000102.1 coordinate 2,466,332, forward strand.
TTCTCCTCCGTAATCCTGGCCTCAGACCATCTGCCTTCTGCCTCTATGGATCTGGTATTCTGGATGTCTAACATTTACTTGATGATGGTGATGATGAAGAGGAAGGTGTGTGTGTGTGTGTGTGTGTGTGCGGTGTGTATCCTTTTGTGTCTGATTTCTTTCACTTAGCAATAGCATTGTGAACTTTCCAGCCTCTCCACCTTCACTGCCCAGCTGACTCCCACAAAATGTCTGGAAGCTCCTACAGGGAGAAAGGGGAGCTGTATTATATCCCAAGCCCCAGAGGAGGGGGACTGCCCTAAGGCAGCAGAGAGTTTTGGGTGAAGCTTGTCAGTGAGGACTTAGCCAAAACTTGAGCAGTGCCTGAGGCTGGGCAGGTGGAGGAGGGCTTCCTAGAACTTTCACGTGATGGCCAGGCTTAGCCGGACAGGTCTGTATTGCTGACAACTCGAAGCAGAGGATTGAAAGTTCAAAACCTGCCTCTGCTCCTAAGCTGATCTAAGACCAGCCTGTGCAATTTAGTGAGATCCTAACTCAAACTGTGGTAGGGTAGGGAGGGTAAAGTGTTCAGGAGCAAGGGCTGCAGCTGCCAGTCTAGTTTTGAGCACCCCACCTGGGGAATAGGACAGGGTATGCCCCCGATCCTCTTTACTCCCATCTATTCCTCCTCCATTTTCCCCCACAAACCACACCCACACCTCCCCCACCCACCAGGGATCTTGTGGGTCAGAGGTCTGGCCCTGCACTGAACTGCGCATGTGCGTTGCAACACCAATGAGAGATCCGGATAGCGGCCGCCCTCGCTTTGCCCCGCCCCCTCCGCCTTCAATAACATCCTCACTTCCCTAGCTAGCCTCAGAGACTCCAAAAGCTTTTACCGGTGCTGTCACTCTGCAGACCAAAGCCAGAACCATGTCACTGCGAGACTGCCAGGTACGCACACGGGTTCAGCTGGGGTCTCCTTGGTCCAGGAATTGGCCCAGCGCCGAGCAGTCGAGATCAAACCTGCAGGTCACCAAGGTCAGGCAGGAAACTTTAACCAGAGCCCGCTGTGCATATGCATGCAGCCCAGGGTGGAGAGGACTCAGAAGTGGTTCCCAATCAGGCCACCAGTGGAAGCTTGTGAACCGGGTTTGAATCCAGGGAACGGTTCATTTGAAGCACCATTTTTGGGCCTGGCTTTGACCCATTTTTCAGACCAGGAAGGTGACTGTAAGAGCACCAGTGGACTGCCAAGCCATGATTTCCAAGTCCTGGAAAGTGCAGCCTTTCCTACCTGTCAGGACTTAAGGGCATGTCCCATGCCCAAGGGTGACCCTGGCACTGTGCATCCTGACAGTCGTCAGGTCACCGAGGGCAGCCATAGTAATCTCAAGGTTTTCCAATTGTAGGCTTGGTGGGACTCCTCCCAAGCAATTTGAGAGGAGATGCTAGGTGTTGGTAGGTAGTACACACCTTGCTAGGCCCGTGACAAGCCAGATATCCCTCAGGTTACACATTTGAACTCTTACCTCCTCCACCAACGGCCAGGCTTCCCACCACACCTGGTACTGACCCTCTCATTTGCTGTCTGTCTTCTGACTGACGCTTGAACTCATCTCATTGGACACTCTAAGGTATTTTACAGAAGAATATAACCAAAGGTTTGGGGTCTCATCCCAGGAAAACCCAGTGTCCCTTTCCTGTTGTGTAGGCATGGAAGGATGCTGGTCTCCGCTCTCGACCACAAGCAATGAAGCCTGCAAGCTGTTTGATGCCACCTTGACCCAGGTATGCCGGCCCAAGAGACTCATGGTCCTCCTTGAAAGGTTCTGAGGAGGGCTTTGACTGGTGAATGGTCTGTAAACCCACTGCCGAGAAGAGCTACCCTTTGCCACAGAGGTCCAACCATATGGGAAGTGTCTCTGCCAGTCCCAGCAGTCCTGGCCCCGAGGTTCCCAGTTCAAAGGTAGACAGCAATAGATTCCCTAAGAGGACCTGAAAATGTTGAGCCTCCAGAGGTACCCCACTGTGGCCTGCTGAGGGTTTGCCATGGGCTCTGCCACAAAGGCATGGGGGTGTTCTCAAGCTCTTCCTGTGTTAGCTGGACCAAGGCTTTCCACCCATTCCCAGACACTCCTACACCAGTGAATGTCCTATAGTTCAGAGACTTGGGAGCTTACAGGAGAGGGGACAGGGTCACAAGGAAGGTCCATGAAGCTTTCTTGCCAGATGGGATCATGGAGACTCAGAGAATTGAACTGAAGAGCCAAACATCCACTACATTAGAGGCAGAGCCAAGGTGTGCCTGCATCTGAAGATGGAAAGTAATCGTTGGCCTTTCCCTCTTCCAGCCTCTGCATCTCCGACTGTAGTTTGCAGCAGTCATGGTCTATCCTTTGGTTTCTACTGTAGCCCAGACTGGCCTCGAACCTACAGCAATCCTCCTGCCTCAGTCTCTGGGATTAGGGGTATAAGACACCATGCCCAGTTTAGGAATTATTTCTGAGAGAAATGAAGCAGGAATTGTGTGAGTGGACTCTTGGGGGCTCCTCTCCATGCTAAGAGGGGACGTGCCACACATCCCCCAGGGGAAGGGCCTGCTTTCCCACAGTTCTTTACTGGCAGTGAGCATCCCCAGGACTAGGAAGCGTCATCCAATCATGTGTATTTAGTCTCTTCCTAGAAGACCCACTAAGTTATACCTCTTTTGAATTAGGGTCCAGAAACACTCAGCGTTCTAGAAAAAAATAACTCAGGTCTGGGACTCCCTCAGTAGTGGAGTTGTGTGAGACCCGAGTTTGATCTTCAGCACCCCTGACCAATAACTAATATTAATTAATTAATTAATCAATCTGAGTTTGATACATGCCCTCACTGATACTTATGGCCATGAGGACAGATTGGTTCTGCATTTCTCCTCCAGTACATCAAGTGGACCAATGACAAGAGTCTTGGTGGCATCGAGGGCTGCCTGTCAAAGCTCAAGGCAGCAGATCCAACCTTTGGTGAGTAAAGCTCTCCCTTGATAGCGAAGTGCCTGTCACACTCCCTGACTGCAGGGAGTCACTTGTCACTTGGCCGGGAGGGCACAGTGATGGCTGTGGCTGGCTTGACATGGCACAGAGTAGGGAAATGATGAAGCTACCTTTACATTTGGAACTCCGGCTGCCCTGTGAGGATGCCATTTGTAGGGAAGGCTCTGGGTCCATGGTTCTCAACCTTCCTAATGCTGCTACTGTTTAAGGGAGTTTTGTGTGTTATGCTTCTCAACTCTACAATTACTTCATTGCAACTTCATAACGTTTAAGTGTGCAACTGTTATGAATCATATTATAATACCTGTTTTCTGATGGCTTAGGTTATCCCTGTGAATGGGTCTTTCATCCCCCAAAGGGGCTATACCAGCAGGTTGTGAATTCCTTCCCTGGATCTCTAATTATCATGAGTTTGACATAAAACGCCACCTCTACTTCTTAGATGAGGAATGGAGACTTAGCGAAATAAGGCACATACCTAAGTCTAGCTGGCTCTAAAGCCCAGAATCCTAGAACCCAAGAGATGGCTCCTGAAACCTTTGTCAGGGGTCTCAGGACTCAAGAGACCTCCAGAGCCACTAAAGCTGGGTGGGAATGGAGGGCAGACCCTGGCTCATGGGACATCCTTGTGTGTATTGTGCTGGGGGAGGTCAGTTGAGTACATTTCAGAACCCGATGTGTTGGCCCAGGTGTTGTGTGAGGTTCCTGGGATTTGAGAAGATTTATGAAAGAGAGACAGATGTTAGGGACTTCTTAACACCTGCAGCAATATAGCCCAGCTAAAGCCAGAGCAAGCCAAATGCAGCCATAGGGACAGCTAGTGGTCAGAGTGGGCTCAGGCTGTGAGCAGGGTCCCATAGCTGGGGTAAGGGTGTCCTAGTATTATGGTTCTTTTTGTCAATCCAGTGTTGGTAGTTTAGTTTTGCCCACTAGGGGGCACTCTATCTTTCTCGAGATGGGGTTGTGAAGCATGGGTAAAGAGAGAGCATCAGACCTTCAGGAAGAACTACTCACCATGCATCCTGTGAGGGCCGTGAGGAAGGATCAGAGTCTGGGCCTCAGGGATTGTTGACTCTGTTCCCTGAACAGCATTAACTGACCATCCCAGGAAGCCCAGGCTGCTTATAGTAGTAATAGCAGCTGATGAACCGGTTTGCAGTTTCTGCCAGGCTCATGAGGGCAGAGGGAAGTACGTCAGACCTTGGCATTCAAGAGAAAGCTCAGTTAAAAAATAACTTTTGTTACTTGAGAAGTGCTGCTGAATCCACTACCTGCTGAAGGCCAGGCTGAGCTCCTGGTTTTGATGACGGCCTCCCACACAGTGAGGCCCCTATCAGGTCTTGATAGGAACCTCCAGAGATGTGGGCTGGGCTGGGGCTGAGTGACCAGCTGTTTCCCAATCTTCTGTCAGCCATGGGCCTTGCCATCTCTAACGGCCTTGTGCTCATTGGGCACGGGGACCTCCGTGAAGCTGGACAAAGACCTGGACCTGTCTGTGAAGACCATGGTGGAGCTTTCCCAAACCCAGACTCTGACACCTCGGGAGCAGCTGCATGTGTCTGCGGTGGAGATGTTTGCCAAGGGGTGAGGGGCCTCCCTGGGCCGGGGGGTTGGGACTCCTGTGCAAAGTGATACCTCAGGGCTTGAGTGAGTGTCTCACCGGCCTGCTGCTCTGCCCCAAATTGAATGTTGAATGAAGAAATATTTAGCAAGGGTTCCTGGCTTAGGGTTCAGAATAGCTTATTAGGGCTCATTAACATGGTTATTATTTTAATCACAGCACCCAGGAGTGAGAAGAAAACAATTGACCCTTTGCTTCTTGCCCCAGAGGTCATATTCATCAGCTTTCTGTTGTTGTAACAAAATACCTGAGACAATAAATTTATAAAGAAGAAAGGTTAATCTTGGATTATGGTCTCAGAGGCTTCAGTCTATAGGAACTTACCTTATTGCTTATGAAGCTATGGCAAGACAATGCTTTGTGATAATAATGCTTTGAGGTAGTATACTCACCTCTTAGCAGCTTGGAAAGTCATGAAGGGCCCAAGGTCTACCCTTCAAGGGCATGCTCCCAGTGACCTAATTTAACATCAGCAGGCTCAACCTCTGGCTCTACTTCCAGGCAGCACAGGCTGGGATCCCTAAACCTTCAACATACAAGTCTTTAGGGTATGTATGTTCAGGATTCCCACGCTATGTGGATCAGCTCTCTACCATCCAGATCATTCCTTGCCTCCATTCCCACAATCTTCCAGGCTAGTCCTTCTGCCTGCTTGGACAGGCAAGGTGTCCCTTAGAGCAGATAGGTCAGGCTGATTGTAAGGAGTCTGAGGGCTTAGGCCAAGAAAGTTCCAGCGTTTCTGGTGACTCAGTGGGTTCTCAGGTGTCTCATGGTGTTGAGGCAAATTGTCTTTGACAATTGGTTAAGCCTCCTTTTCTGGGCTGAAGAGATGGCTCGGCTGACAAGGTGCTTGCCACTCAGGTTTAAGGATCTGAGTTTGGAGGCCCAGCACCCGGGCAGAAAGCCAGGCACGGTGATGTGTACTGTGACCCACAGGCTGTGGAGGATGAGCAGGCAGATCCTTGGAGTTCACTGGCTCACCAATCTGGCTGAGCCTATAAGATCCTGGTTCAGTGAGAGACTATGTTAATAAGGGGGAGATGGATTGAAGGAGACACCAGATGTTGACCTCTGGCCTCCTCTGGCTTCCACAAGTGTGCACACACCACACGACACACTTTTTATCATTCTGTATAATGATTTCTTTATTTTTATTTTATATCATGTGTCTGAGTGTTTGGCTGATATGTATTCTGTGTACCACATATATGCTGGTGCCCATGGAACTTGGAGCAGGCACCAGATCCCCTGGAGTTGGAGTTAAGGATGGTTCTAAGCTGTACTATGCACACCAGGAATTGAACCTGGGTCCTCTGCAAAAGCAGCAAGGACTGTCCACCTCTGAACCATCGTGCGTTCTATTTTTCTCCTTAAGCTGAACAAGAGGGTGAAATTTCTCATTGGATTTTGCATCTTAGGAGGTACAGCCTAACATGAAAATACGTGTTGTGTGTACAATATATTATACATGTGTTTTTTTTTTTTCTGTGCAGTGTGGGAACAGACACCAGAGTCCTACATGCTGTGATTCTGCCAAGTACATCCCTAGCTCTTGATGGAAGTTTCTCTTTCTTTTTGGGGTGGAGGGCAGGTATGAAAGGACATGGTTTTCTCTGTGTAACCGTCCTGGTTATCCTGGACTCTCTTTGTAGACCAGGCTGACCTCGAACTCACAGAGATCCTTTTGCCTCTGCCTCAGGTGTGCTGGGATTAAAGATGTGTGCCACCATTGCTGGCATGGAATCTCTTTCTTTTTTTTTTTGGGGCCGGAAGTGTGACTATTCGTCTACAAAGAATGGTGTTTCATCTGGTATAGCCCGGCTGTCCTGACTCACTTGTCGCCAAGCTGGCCTGACATCTAGATCCATTGTCCTCTTTCGATTTCCTTTCTTATGGAAAAAAATTTTTTTCCACTAATGCCTTTAGTTTTATACCAAGTAACACTGTTCAGTATACTTTTTCTTCATGTTCACTCCTATGTCTGTTCTCAAGGCCTGCCTTCTCTAGCCTGTGCTTCCTTTTCTTTCCTGTTGGTTCTTTATGCACACATTCCTCGTGTTCGCCCTGATGTCTGAACTACTCCTTACATTGCTCCCCTTTTAGTTTAGAACCTGCAGACACACATGCAAATATACCCATATGTGTTTTAACATTTTTGTTATGCATTTATTTATCTTTGTGTGAGGGGACAGGGCATTATAGATATAACCTGTCTGTGTTGGTGACCTATGCAATGTGCCCTTGTGCTCAGAAGCCAGAGAAAATGCCAAGTGTTCCTTTCTGTCACTTTTCACCTTCATCCCTGAGACAGGGTCTCTCACAGGACCTGAGCTCATGGTCTCTCAGCTAGACTGGTGGCCAGCAACCCCTGGAAGTCCTCTTTTCCCCATTGCCCCCAGCACTGGGTTACAGGAGCGTGGCCATGCCTGAATTTTACTGCTGCTAGGGATTTGAACTCTGGTTTCGTGCAGCAAGCACTCTTACCCACTGTGCTTTCCCCCAGCCCTAGATGTAGTCACTTAAAGCAGCTCACAGATATGACACAGATGGCATTCTTCTCTCTGTGATGGAACTTCATGCTCACTGTGCTCTTCCAGGAAATTGCCAAAGCTTCTGATCTCTGGGACAGATCCTCCGGACCACCCAACAGACTTGTTGGCCCTGAAGTTTTCCCAATGCCTACTTTTACCTGGGCTACCAGGAGCAGATGCGGGATTCCGTGGCTCGAGTTTACCCCTTTTGGACACCTGACATCCCCTTAACAGGTACATGCCATTAAGAAACTATATCATTTTGTTCTTCAGTTTCTCTCCTCTGCCCTAAAAAGCATAGAAACTCTATTGGCCCCAGCCTAAAGCTAATGAGACTCCTGCTGCTAATCTAAAAGACTTCTTTCCTATGTTTGATCTTCATCCCATCCTGTGAGCAAGGTAGTAAAAATTGTGTATCAGTCACATAGGAATTTTTTTGTTACAGTGACAAGTATCCCAAAGATTATATTCTCCAAGCTTAATACTCATAGTTTATAATCATTGTTAGTTCTGTTATTTGTAAAATAGTATATAATTCTGTAACCCAGCTTGGCCTCAAATTCATGGCACTCTCGTGTTTATCCTCTTGGATATTGGGATTAGAGATATGAGTCACTAGACCTGGCTATTCCCTGTTCATCTGTATAAGGCCAAAGGTTCTGTGGCCGCATCCTTCTCTCTTTTCAAGATGGTTAGATAATGACCTCTGGGAATACCAGTTGCTACAAGGGAAAGGAGTGCTCTCCAGAGAGTATCTTAAGCAACATCTGGCAAATTCAGAACCTGTAGGGCAGGGTACCAAGCTGGAGACTTCCACAGAAGTCCACTGAACTCCCTCTTTGTATCTAAAGGCAGCGGAAGGAAGATGGAGTGTCTTTTACTTTCTAGGACTTTTTCCTCTATGACTGTCACCTAATTAACAAGACCCACCCACATTATTGGAAAACTTTGTAAAAGTAACTTTTTATTTTCCTGTAATATTTATTGTTCCAAACCTTAACTGCCTCTGACTGCTAACCTAGACCTAGTCCTGGAAACTTCTACTTTCCAGACAATCTTACTTCCCTAAATGCTTTTCAGCCTCTGGACTTAGTGCTGAATAAGTTACCCTTTCTAGTTCTTTCTGAACTCTGGCTACGATCAACTCAGCTGTTCTGGTCTTCAAATTTCTCTCCAAGCTGACTGATTCAATCTGCCCCCTACGTCATCTCTGTCTCTGTCTCTCTCTGTCTCTCTTCTTGGGCTCTGACTGAATTGTTCTGCCTGTCCTCATACTAACTCTGGCAATCTGTTCTAATCTTCTGGCTCCTTTTCTCCTCTGACTCTTTCTATCTTCATCTGTGTTTATCTTGTTCTCTCTTCAACCTGTCTCTGTAAAACTCTCCCAGTAAAACTGCCAACCCCAACTCCCCTTGCATTGCTCCCTCAAGTAGCTTCCCTTTGCTCTCCTCATGAGAGTTGAGCATATCCTTTCTGTCAGATCATTCTCTGACTCATCACTGTGTCTGCCACTCAACTAGACATCACTTTCAAATATTGGTATTTCCTTCTACAAATAAACTTTACTCTTCATTGTTTGGGATTCAATGTGTGTACTATGGGTGTGTCTGTATTCCAGCCAGAGGGATTAAAGGTGTGTCCTAAGGACTGAACTATGCCACGAAAAAAACATTTTATTCCCAGTAAATAACACAATCTCGGGTTCACAGTGTGATCGAATATCCTGCAACAAAACTTGTTTCCAAGTCTACTGATTTAGTAGTTAATCACACCCAATACGAGTACCTTTGTGGAGACCCTCAGAATGGTGCTGGACCACAGGTCCAGGTACCAGGTTCAGCCAAATGGATGATTAAAGGATTCATGAGCTACTAGTACCTGACCTAAAGATAGCCCTTGGTAAATTTTTTTTTAAGATTTATTTATTTTATTTATATGAGTAGACTGTAGCTGTCTTCAGACACATAGCAGAAGAGGCATTGGATGCCTGTTACAGATGGTTGTGAGCCACCATGTGGTTCTTGGGAAATGAACTCAGGACCTCTGGAAGAGCAGTCGTGCTCTTAACTGCTGAGCCATTCAAGGTCATCTGTAAGCCATTGCTCTCTAGTAAAAGATGCCATTTGTTCCCAGTGCTTGTCAGTAAGGTGACACTGAGTCTCAGACAGCAGCATCTATCTCCACTCTGTCCCAAAGGCACACCGGATAGAGCCCTCTGTCACTATGACCAACTGCCTTGGGGCTCAGTGACTGGGTGACTGATGAGAAATGCAAGTATGTAGTCCTAAGTACGTAGTCCTTTAGAGTATGTGGACAGAGTGGAGCGTGAGCTGGACTAAAGGGGCCCTGGAATCTGGTTCTGAGGGGCAGCAGGCCTGGGAGGAGCTACCCATAACACTAGGCTTCCCAGGAAGATGCCTTTGGACCAGGGCTCTCAGCTTGTGGGTCTCAACACCTTTGGGGGTCAAATGACCATTTTACAGGGGTTTCCCAAGACAATCAGAAAACAGATACTTACAGTACAATTCATAACAGCAGCAAAATTACTTGTGAAGTAGCAACGAAGATGACTTTATGGTTGGTGGGCCTCACAACATGAGGAACTATATTATTAAAGGGTTGCAACTTTAAGAAGACCTAGAACCTTCCTAAGGAGCATGCTGTCCCTTTGTCTTCAGGAAAGATCAAAAAGGCGGCTAGCACTCTGGGTTGGGGGCATGTCATTCTCTCATGGCGCCCCCTGCTGGTGGCTCACAGCAGTGCAGATTTCCAGCTCCCTGAAGGCCTGAATAGGTTGCAATTCTTTCCCTGACACAAGCTCTACACTGGCTTTTTCAGGGAGAAAATGTTCAGATATTCCCACTGCACCTGTTCACTTGTGGACCCTGTGCTCAACCAGATCCCTGTCAGCCCCCATGGGTGTGGGACCAGCCCGCACCACTGCTCTGGGGACTCCATCTACACCTGTTCCTCTGTTTGTGTTCTTGGGTACTGAAGTCTTTTTTTCTGTGTTTTCAGCTATGTGAAAGGTATCTATTCTTTCGGACTGATGGAAACCAACTTCTATGACCAGGCACAAAAGTTGGCCAAAGAGGTGAGTGGGTCCTTCTCAAGGTGTGAGGCACATCTTGGTATGGCCCTCATATGGGGACCAAGCAACCCTGCCTCCCCACCTTGAAGTATCCTCACTCCAAGGGAAGAGCTGGTATTAGGGGAAGCAGCCACCTGTCTGGCACACCTTTAATCCTCCCGAGGTCCTGGAACAGAGGAGATAGTTTAGCTCAGGGGTCACCAGACTGCTTGCTCAGTGCTTCTGTGATCCCCACTTGGCTCCACAGGTTTCCTAGGTCAGGGCCTGATTCTGTCATGTTCTTCCTGAGTGGAGGGCTCCTTATCTTGCCCACAGTTTGTCTCTTCGATTTCATTCATCACTTGGGGTGCCTACCAGTGGGAGGGTGGAGCCAGCATGGAACCTTCTAGATGCTTCAACCTCGGACCGTGTGTTCTATTTTCTGCTGGGATGGGCTGGCTGTCCTGGAGCTCTGGAGACTCCCTGTGGGCCTGGACCCAAAGTCACGTGACTGACAGGCCCGGGTGCAGGGTCATGTGATAGACCCAGGTGCAGGATGGCTCAGGCTCTGGAACTTGTTCTCTACTGCTCTTGTCCTTGCAAAAGTAGAAACCAAGGTGCAAGGAGACATCACCATGCTTGCATGGAGAGTGACATGCATGCTTTCACAGAGAGTGACATGCACTCCTTGGCACTTTGATGTGCCTGCTGCTGCCAAGGCTCTCTGCCCACACTGTTAGAGACCTTAGTGCCCAGACACGGGAGCTGCGGCTCAGAGAGAGGCTGGGTAGAGCCCGCCCTTGGTGACATAGTTCAGGGGTCAGATCCCCACCTAGCCCACATGACAAGATGGCTGTCCTTTAAACTACCTGGGTTAGATTTTAGCTTCCCTGCATCCCTGTTGTGGCTCCCCACCCAGGCATTGCCCCAGTTGGCCTGAAGTGCCCCTTCCTTATGACAGCATCCTTGGGGTGTCTGAAGGTTGCCTGAATCAGACTCAAACCAGATTTGGGATTAGGTGAAGGGTTTTTATTTTTTATTGTTGTTGCTGTTTTTTGTTTTGTTTTGCTTTTTTTTTTTTTTTTTTTTGGTTGGTTTGGTTTGGTTTAGCTCTGAGCCTGATGTGAGCTCCAGGTAGCTCCTTGGCCATGTAAGCTCTATGATCTAGGTAACCAGATACCCCATTTATGACTAAGCCACAGAAAGGCCCTGCTGATGGAGGGAGCCACCTAGGGTATCTGAAAGGCACCAGGGCAATTGGAGGAGCTCTGAACAGCACTGTGGCAATCTCACTCCAAAGAAAGATGGCCAAGGATGCAGTGTCAAGTTTACAAGAAACAAGGTGTGGCAGAATATTCTACCCACCGCCATTGCCCTTTTCTGCCCTTTGCTCCAGTTCTCCTGGTCCCCTAGGCCACACTAACCTTACTTCAGACCCCACAGACAGTTGCTAGATTAAAGGCAAGGCAACAGCACTGTCCCCAAGGCAAGGGCGGACAGCACCAGGCTCCACCGGACTGAAATGACTCCACAAGGTGACAGCTAGTGCACAGTTCAACCTCAGGTGGAGGGGCAGGAAACCTCACAAGGGCTCCAGTTGAGTGGAGACTCCAGTCAGCCAGACAGAAAGAACAGGGCTGAGTTCTGTTTCTCAACTGCCCTGTGTGAAGGCAGCATTCTTAGAGGGACTCCTTAAAGACATGCCGGTGGCCAATATGTTCAGGATGTACCCTGCGGTATCCCCAAGCTGTCCTGGTACTCGGACCTTCTGCCCCAAGGCCATGCTGTATGACCCGTGTCCTCCCACATGAAGTGGACAAGAATGTGAAAGCTTTGGGACAGGAGCAGGAAGACAGAGACCGCTCGGGACATGTTGCCGAAACCCTTGCAGTAGGTGCCAGGCCAGTGTGGAGGCACTCAAAATTCTAGGCAACAGGGAAAGCAAGCCTAAGGGACTCAGGATTTGTTGTGGGGCTCCGAATACAAGCCAGCGATGGGGTTGCAATGAGCCCCAGTTGATACCTGGAATCCCCACCCCCACCAAGGCTTGCTAGGTGGGATTTACAGATAGGGTTTAGCTGCCTCAGGAGCTTAGGTTCATCTTGGAGGCATCCCTGACTCACTAGGTGCTTGATAAACATGAACTGATGAGTAGATAGACAAGGGGGTGAGACCCAGTTCACAAACTCTGCCTCACTACAGAGCTCAGGGGTCAAGTCGATTTTGTCATTAACAACAATGTTGCTAGAACCAGCTGCTTCTGACTCAGGAAGCCACTCCTGTGACAGTCTCCTAAGGAGAGGTGGGAGGCGCAGCCTCTTGTTATTTACCACTAGAGGATGGAACATTCCACACTGTTCTTAGAGCCTAAAGGAAGGCGGCCCCAAAGGCCATCATGGGAAACTGAGGCACGGGGCTCTTGGATAGCATATTGCTGATGACCCAGGAAGCAAATGTTGGCCTTCATAAGCCTCAGTTTTCTTCACCTGTGAGGCTGGCAGAGATGCTATCCTCAGCAGCCTGCTGTGGTGGGCAAGGCACACATTGGTACCCCCAAGACACATAGGAATGGGCTTGTGTTGAGATTGTCGTTATTCTAACTTAGAGCCCAGTTCCCACTCTTGCTCTTGCTGGGCCCAAACAACCAGGCTAACTCCTGTTTTCTTTGTCCTTCCATCTCCTGCCCCTTGTAGGCTTTATCTATAGAGCCGACGGACGCCTGGTCAGTGCACACTATGGCCCACATACATGAAATGAAAGCAGAGATCAAAGAGGGGCTGAAGTTCATGCAGCACTCCGAAAGCCACTGGAAGGTATGAATTGAGTCTTGTCGGTGGCCATCTGCTGGGCGATCCAGTCTGACACCTGGAATTCCCGCAAGGCTTGCTAGTGGGATTTACAGATATGGCTTAGCTCCCCGGGAGCTTAGGGTCAGCTTGGAGGCATCCCTGACAGCCAAGCATCCCTGGGCACCTCAGAGCTCCCCAGTACCCACCAGTGTTTTATAAGTGATTGTATAGCTGGGGTCTGCCTGAGGTGTTTAGCTGTGAAAGGAATGGATATAAAGGGTGCTGGGGAAATAGGAAGCCAGTAACAGTGGGCATGCCAAGGACCCTGGGTTGCATGTGTTCCTGCTGCAGCCCGCAGGCTCCACACAAGGCTCTCCTCAAGGAGTGACCTTAGGGAAATACATGGTGAAGCGTGTGGGAAAGAGGCAGGCCGATGGGGTGATGGCCCACTGATGTAGGGCTGACACGTGGGGTTAGGACGGTTCAGATCCCTAGTGTACAGCCTGACCCTTTCTGTGGCCTGACTATGCGACTTCACCATCTCTGTTCCCTATTCCCACCTTTACTCATCCTGCTCCTGACTGGCTGGTGCCCCCTTTGGAGGCCATTTGCTCCTGGCCACTAGTTGTCATAGCCTTTCTTGCTCTGTGTGTGCCTGTTTTCTCTGGGCTTGCCTCTGGCACATGACCTGACTCCCTGTCCATGGGTCCTGCTACCCTGCCTTCTGTGCCACAGCAGGCTACAAGGGCAGCACCAGCTAGGGCAGAAAGTTCTTTCCTGAGCCTCGTACTGAGTAGTAGATGCTCAGTACTTCAGAGATCAGGCAGGATGGGGTGGCCTCCAGCATCCCTCTGAGCAGTTGCCTGGGCTCAGACTGTGATTGACAGCCAGGGCAATGCCCGATCTCTAGGAATGTTTCTAGGTGCAGCTGAACTAACAGAGAGGATTACAAACATTCAGCCTGTTCTAATGATGCCTGGAATGTAGTGATTCCAGCGTCTGGAAAATTCTAGGGTTCTGTCAAGAACCTAAAGCCAGAGTAGCCATTTCTTCCTGAGACTCTCTAGGCAGATACTGAAAGGTTTTTGTGGATAGGGAGAAATGTCTGCGTGGGGAGCACAACTTGGCCTCATCCTCCAGTTGGCATGGCTTCTTCTCTTGTTCACATTCTTCCCCAGAACACGGACATTCCCCAACCTCTGTGTGTGTGTGTGTGGTGTGCGTGTGTGTGTGTGTTGTGTGTGTGTGTCTGTATGTGTGTTGCACATGCATTTGTGTGCATATGGAAGCCACATTGTCATTTCTTGGTGCCATCTTCCTCGTTTTCTTGACAGGGTCTTTCCCTAGCACCTGGAGCTTACTGGTTAGGCAAGACTGGCTGGCCAGACACCCTCCTGTGATTGCAGGCATACACCATCAGGTCCAGCTTTTACCTGGGTTCCAGGAGTTAAACCATGTCTTCATGCTTACCCAACAAACATTGTACCAATGAGCATCTCCCCAGCCCAACTTGGAACTTGTGAGCCTCTGTTTCTACCTCCCTGGTGCTGGGATCACAGGTGTGGTCCTCTAGACCCAGCTTATCCGATGCTGGAGATTGAACCAGGGGTTCGTGCAGGATACCAACTGAACTGTAGACCTAGCCCATAGGTGCTCAGATTTTTTTTTATTCTTTCTGCAGGACTCGGATATGCTCGCTTGCCATAATTACTGGCACTTGGGCCCTGTACTTGATTGAAAAGGTAGGGGCTTGTGTATTTGGACTGTCTCACCCAGCACAAATATCCAAAGAATAGGTCGTTCCTTGTCCCCTCTATGTGTCTGACTTCCATGCAGCACCTTGGTGTGTTGGTGCAAAAGATGATGTCTTAGTTAGGGTTTCTATTCTGCATGAAACTCCATGACCAAAAGCAAGTTGGGGAGGAAAGGGTTTACTTGGCTTACATTTCCACATTGTAGTCCAGTCATTGAAGGGATGCAAGACAAGAACTACACAGAGGCAGAAACCCGAGGCAGGAAACTGATGCAGAGGCCATGGAGCAGTGCTGCTTACTGGCTTGTTCCCATGGTTTGCTCAGCCTGCTTTCTTATAGAACCTAGGACCACCAGCCAGGGGATGGTCCCACCCACAATAGCCTAGCCTTCCCCTGTCAATCACTAATTAAGGAAAAGCCTTACAGGTCTATCTACAGCCAGGTCTTAGGGAGATATTTTTTAATTGAAAGTTCCCTCCTCTCAGATCAGCACAGATGGTATCTAAAGAAGACAGCAATCATATTCCAAGAGCTTTGCAAGCTGCCCTCCTCAGAGACATTTTTCACTGTTAGGAAGCAGGACTCATATGGCTTATCAGTTTTTTCTACTGTTTAGCTGTGTCCTGGAAGCACTTGTAGAGCTCGAATATTGTCTGCCTTATTAAGGCAGTATAGTCTTTTCTATTGCTGCGATAAAACACTGTGGCAAGGCAACTTGTAGAGAGAAAGGTTTATTTGCCTTATGGTTCCAGAGGCATAAGAGCCTCAATCTCGGTGGAGAGGCGTGGTCAGCAAGCAGCAAACATGGTGCAGGAACTGAATGGCCCTAGCTCACCTCATCCAAGCACAGCACAGCAGAGAGTAGGTGAGGCCTCAAGCTCTCAAAGGCCCACCACTAATGACACCACGTATCCTTCAGCAAGGACCACACCTCCTAAGCTTGCGAAAAGCAGCACCACCTACTGGGGAACCAAGTTATTCAAACTTCTGAACTGGGTGGGACACTCTTACTCTACATCACCCATAGGTGGTGCTGGGATCACTGCCTGGGTGTATAGGAGGTCTCAGATTGAACAGAATTCTGATAGAAGTGGGCGGGAAGGTGATGGATACGCAGGGTTCTATCTTGTCAGGTGATCGCTTAAACGAAACTGTTACACAGAGAAAGTATGGGGCTCCTGGCTCACCTCCTCCCCCCACACACAAGTGGGCTGCCACGGAGCCCTGCCCATCGCCCTTGTGGGGCCTTGGTCAGCTATTCCTGGTGTATTTCCAAGCATGCCTTTGACTTCTCCAGATGTTATCGCATGATTTCCCTTGCAGGGAGAATACAGGCCGCATTAACTCTACGACAACCATGTAGTTATTTAGGTTTGTGCCTGCAGTTTGCCATCGTTTCTCTAGACATGGCTGGTTGCCATTGTCCTGCCAGAGCAAATGGTGGGAGAGCCCAGTTCTCAGATAGGCTTGTGGATTGGGTGCTCAGGCCATGTCCTGATCAGTGTACATGGAGCCTTCTACTGTCACCCATGGTGTTGGAGACAGTGACTAAGGAATCACTGCCTTTTCTATCCTTCAGATGGGTATTTCTTCTTTTTCTTTTCTTTTTTTTCACCCTTTTCTACAGGTAGCCTTGGCTGTCCTGGAACTCACCCTATATACCAGGCTAGCCTCAAACTCAGAGATCCACCTGGCTTTTCCTCCTGGGTGCTGGAATTAAAGATGTGGGCCACCACCTCCTGGCATAGATGGGTATTCGTCTTCCCTCCCCCCCAACAGACAACATGTACTCAATTTTTCATTAATTAATTTATTTATTCACTTTTCATCCTGGTAGCAGCCCCTCTCTCCTCTCCTCTCACTCTCACAAGTCCCTCCCTGACCCATTACATCCTCCCCTTCTCCTCAGAGAAGAGGAAGCCCTTGGTACCACCCCACCCTGAGACACCAAGGCAAAACAGAACTAAGCCCATCCTTTCCCACTGAGGCCCGACCAGGCAGTCCAGGTAGGGTGAGGGGGTCCAGTGATAAGGAACAGAGTCAGAGACAGCCCTCCACCACATGCTACCCTCTCCAATTGTCACGGTAGGGGTATTCTTAATGAGGTAATTCATCTGTCCATAGGAAGTTTTGTTTTGTTTTCAATTTTTATTCATTTACTTTAAACTTTAAAATGTTAGAGGCAGGAGCTGGAGAGATGGCTCAGTGTTTAAGAGCACCAGGCGCTCTTCCAGAGGACCCAGGTTCAATTCCCAGCACTGACATGGCAGCTTAGGACTGTCTGTAACTCCAGTTCCAGGGGATCTGGCACCCCCACACATACATGCAGGCAAAGCACCAATGTACATAACAATAAATCTTCAAAAGTCAAGGCAGGCATGGTGGTCCATAACCTTTGATCCCAGCACTCAGGAGTGGAGGCAAGGTATCCTGTCTCTGTGAGTTTACTGCCATCCTGGTCTACAAAGTGAGTTCTAGGACAACCAGAGCTACATAATGAGACCCTGTGTCAAAAAAAAAAATCATTTATTTATTTTGTATGTGTATACATCACATGACATTGTATGTAAAATCAGAGGAGCTGGTTCTCCTAAAAATCGCATGTATTTATTTTTTATGTGTATACATCATATGACATGTATGTAAAAGTCAGAGGAGCTGGTTCTCTTCTACTGTTGAGTTCCAAGGTTCAAAACAGGCTTGGCCTCACAAGTGCCTGTACTCAGCTGTATGTCAGATTGTGTGTGCATGTAGTGTTTTAACTTTTAATGATTATTTATATGTATGAGTGTTTTGCCTGCATGTATGTATGTGCACTACACACATGCCTGGTGCCTCAGAGGTCAGAAGAGGGAGCTTATAGATGGTTGTGAGCTGCTGTGTGAATGCTGGGAATTGAACCTGGATCCTCTGGGAAGAGCAGCCAGTGCTTCTTAACCATTAAGCCATCTCACAGACTCCTGCTTGTTTTTATTGCTATAAAATCTATACTATAAAAGTTCATCTACTCATGCTGGCACAGATCTGAAATCCTAGCTAATCAGGACTCTGGACAAGAGGAATGGAAGTTTGCAGTGTCTGGGCTGTGAAGTCAGTTCAAGGCTGGCCTGGACAACTCAGCAAGTTTTAAACCGAGGCCGGGGATGTCAGTGTTAGAGTACTTGCTTAGCAGGCATGGGGTCCAAGGTTCAACCCCAGGGTTCCATGAGAATGAAAAAAAGGAAAAGTTGTGGGGCTAGAGAGATGGGCCAGTGGTTAAGAGCACTGAGTGCTATTCCAGAGGACCAAGGTTCAGTTCCCAGCATCCATATGGCAGCTCACAATTATCTCTATCCCTTAGATCTAGGAGACCGGATGCTCTCTTCTGACCTCTGTTGGCACCAGGCACACTTGCAGTCAAAATACTCATACATGTAAAATAGTGATAATGGTGATGATGATGATGATGATAGTGGTGATGATGATGATGATAATGATGGTGGTGGTGTACCATGCCAGCAATTGCATATTGACTTTGCTGGGCCCCTCCTACTGGTCAACCCCTGAACCTTGTCATCTCCTCAAACTCAAATTCCCTGAGTCCCTGGGCATTCTTTGAAAGGAAAAGCCCCTAGCAAGGTCTTAGTAATAAAATGTTGGCAGAGTACTCATAATGTGGGGGTCAGAATCAGCAGACTAGAGTCCCGTCGAGGAGTCCTTCTATTATGACCAGCCTCTTAGAAAGAAATGCAGTGACCTGCACTGTGTGTTCTAAAGTGTAGGTGTAGACAGGTCTCCTCTTGATGAATCTAGAAACATGACCAGGCAAGATAGGAGTCTCCTGCCAGAGCAGTCCCGCTTTAGGCACAGGCTGAGGGCAGTAGTTTAAGGGACCCAGTACTAGCCCTGGGTACACAGTGGAGTGGGCTCGTGTGTGCCTGCGTGGGTCCATGTGTGAGTCTGTACATAGTGCCCTTCATATATTCTGGCAAGTAGAGTTGCATAATCCCTTAATTAGAGCTATGGTCCTGTACTTTATCTTATCCAGAATGCTGAGAGGTGATATGGGTGATGGTTCAGACCGCTACGCTGGATGTACGCTGGTGATGCTGTTATGGCTTCTGTTTGCTGAGGGCTTTCTCTGTTCAGGCCACGCCCATGGCTCAGATGGCAACTCCTTCCTTCCACGTGTCTCATGGTCCTGTCATTACTTGGCCCTCTGAACCTGGTCTCCTATGACCCTTGTCTTCCAGATCCTCCCCAGCCTGAAGTCCAGTGGTACCATGCTGGATGTGGTGGAACAACTGTTCCATGCTCTACCGTCTTCAGATGGAAGGTAGCTGGGTCTCTTCCCTCTCCCCACACGAGGGAAAGCGTGATTGCTGGTCCAGAGTGTGAGGCCATGGGATGAATGAGGCTGCCTACAGCTCTGCATACCAGCTTATGCAACGGCCTCCTTGCTAGTCCAAAGCAACTGACCTAGCCTCTACTGCCCTTTATTCTCTGCCCCTCCTTGGTGTGGTAGCCTTAGGTCTGAACCTTGCCATTCCCCACAGCCTGCCTGGCAGACTTTCAGGGCACAGGTGGCACCTGGCTACTGGTCGCATGCCTCTTTCCTAGATCACAGGAGGTGAGAATTTCCCAACTCTGACATTTCAGAGGCTTCTCAGCCTAACACTCCAGGCTTTCAGTTTCCCTGACATGGCTGGCTTCCTGCCAGATGATGCTCCACAGAGAGATACTGAGCAAGGCAGGAGCTCCAGAATCCACTGTGAGGGATGAGTAGGGCACTAAGTAGCTGGCAGACTGGGAAAGGCCTCTCATCTCTCACTCTCGTAGGCTGGATACGTCTTCTTTTCTTTTCCTTCTCCCCTTCTTCTTTGTCTTTTCTTCTTGTCTTCTTCTTTTTCTTCTTCCTCCCTCTTCCTCTCCTCCTCTCTTCTCCTCCTCCCTATTCCTCCTCTTCTTTTAATTTATTAGGTATTTTTATGATTGTTCTGCATATACACCTACATGCCAGAAGAGGGCATCAGATCCCTTATAGATAGATGGTCATGAGCCACCATGTGGTCACTGGGAATTGAACTCAGGATCTCTGGAACAGCAGCCAGGGGCTCTTAACAATTAGGTTCTCCACAGGTACTTGGCTTTCAGGTACCATGGAACAATAAATATGTCTTTTGTGTCTTCAGGTGCTAAAAATAGTTTGGTATCCTGTGACAGTTTTTCAAAACTGCTTTGTACCTCACGGTTTTACAGTTTTCTCAGGTAAAGAAGGAGACCATAGGCCTTGGTGGCTCCACTCCCTTCCTGGCCTCTCACAGGACAAGATTCGATGGGCTTCTGTGGAATGTGGGTTCAGAGAAACCTAGTGTAAGGCATACTGACACCTCACACCAAGCCCTGGGCTTTTCTTCTTGTCCCCAGGGGTGTCCGTTGGCCAGCGGTGGCAGGCTGTTCTACCTGTGACCAAGAAGCACACCCGAGATCACATCCTTTGTTCAACGATGCTCACTTCCTGATGGCCTCGCTGGGTGCACGGGACCTCCAGACCACACAGGAGCTGCTCACCACCCTGCAGGAGGCCAGCAAGTACGCCAGGGCCTGAGACCATGAAGTTTGGGGCCCAGCCATGAATGCAAGGGCTGAGCCAAGTCCCACTAGGGGCTGCTCTGCATTCCTGCAAAGACCTGAGGGTGAGATCCTTCTGGTTAGCACAGCTTTGAGGCTATCCATGCTTCTAAGTGGCTATCCCCAGGTCTGTGCCCATGTGGGCATGCATCTCATAGGTGTCTGACCTGCAGGGGTCCAGTGGGTATCCTCAGGACACAGAGCTGTCTCTTTGCTCGAGCCTCAGTTTCTTCATCTGTTGGAAATGGGCACCTTCTGGGCTGACAAGGGTGGTCTGGGAAGAACAAGTTGGTACAGACACATCCTCTGTTGGCCATGGTAATGCTGGCTGTTAGTGCCCAGGCTCTGCCTCCCTTGTCTGCAGTCTTGACCTCTCTGTGAGGACTGTGCTGTCACACCACTTTCCAGATGGGCAAGCTGAGGCTGGGGACAGGGATCCCTGCCCTCTCCCTACATTGGGTAATTATGTCGCCCCATTCCTAGCAGAGTACCATCAGGCAGCCCTAACTTTAGGTTCCTGCCTGTGGGACTTTGTGGAGGTGGGGACAACTAAGCTTTGGTCTTGATGACAGGTCCCCAGGGAGAACTGCCAGCACCAGTTGGCGAAAGACGTTGGGCTGCCCCTGTGCCAGGCCCTCGTGGAGGCTGAGAACAAAACCCTGACCGAGTCTTAGAACTCCTCTTGCCAATCCGATACAAAATTGTCCAGATGGGGGCAGCAACGCCCAGGTGAGCCAGCTGTATACAGAGAACCAGAGGCTGGCATGTGTCTCCTGGGTGGTCAGTACTCACGGGGTAGGAGTATTCCTGTGAAATGCTACCACTAGGGTATGCTGTTGAGGGTGGTACTGTCTCCCTGGTTCCTCTGGGTTGGGAGCCCATCCCTGGTCTGCATTTCCAGTGCCTAACTTGCCTGACTGACATTGTAGAGAGATGTCTTCAATCAGCTGCTGATTCATGCGGCCTTAACCTGCACCTCCAGTGTCCATAAGAATGTGGCCCGGTGAGCAAGATTCCCTTCCTCCAGCCAGGCACAGGAGGGTCCCTGCACATGGTCTCCCTGTGCACATACCTGCCTTGGCATGCAGGCTTCTGCTTTTGGGGTTCACAAAGCAAGAGGCAAGCTGGGGATTTGCTTTTCTTTCATTAGCAAGCTCAACTTGACAAAGGGAGGCAGCCAATGTCCCTTTTGCAGGGAAGGAGGTTTGACACAGGTTTCTCTGTGTAGTCCTGGCTGGAACTGGCTCTGTAGACCAGGCTGGCCTTGAATTCATAGGCCTGCCTGCCTCTGCTTCCCAAGTGCTGGGATGTCACCAGCACCCAGCCTGTGCTACCCTTTGCCCAGCCTCCTGCCTCCCCAGCTCACCTCCCATTTTAGCCAGCCTGAACTACACAGAGAGCCAGTGTGTACCTGCTCTCAAGTCCTTGGCATGTGCTGCGCCCTCTTCCTGGGACAGCTTGTCTCCTTTTTTGGTCTGCTCCATTAGGCCTTAGCTTACAGTTTCTTACCTACCTGTGCTGGGTGTGGGATGCGGTGCTGAGTAGATAGGCCTTGTGTTTGCTGAACCAATGAAAAACACTGTTCACACATAACCATCTGGACAGTTACATAATTGTGGTCAGGAGGAAAGGATGGTGGAGGAGCTGGTGAGGGTGTGGAGGACCACAGGTTGTCCCATAGAGGTGTGAAGGGAAGACTAAATGCCCAGTGCACTTAGCCAGTGGGTCTGCTTGGGAGAAAACAACAACCTGGAAGCTGGAGGTGTCTGGGACACTCAATAAAGGAACTCCTGCAGGCCTAACCATTATCCTTTCTTTCCCTGTCTCATCACCCACTCGGCAAGGAGAGGACTCCTAGTTCCTTGCCCTTTGAGAATAGCATTAGGCAGGTGCCCTGGGCATTAGGTCAGACTCCTGCTGCAGTGCAGGTTGGCGGGAACATTTGAACTAACTCAGAATGCCAGAACATGGTCCTGTTTTTGTGACTCCTAGTCTATACCAAAAGCAAAAGGCACAGAACAGCTAGGATAGAATCATGAGCTATGAGGTCTTGACCATGGCTTTCCCTGAGACAGACAAAGACACTGATAGCCCCACGCTGGAGTCCTCAGCTCTAGTGTTTATCTCTCATGGAAAAACAAAGTAATGTCCAGATGGCTGCATCCTTTTTGCTCCTGCTAGTCGTGGTCCCACATCCTTCTAGAGAGATTCTATAACAGACACTCTGTATGTTTCCACAGGAGCCTTCTCATGGAGCGTGACGCCTTGAAACCCAACTCACCCCTGACTGAGCGGCTGATCCGCAAGGCAGCCACGGTCCATCTTATGCAGTGACAACCGCCAGGTCCTTGGCCTACAGCTCAGTACTGACCTCCTGGCTTTAGGTTGACTGCCTGGCTGGGTTAGGGTTAGGAAACAGCTGGGTCTGTTTGCCAGAGGATACAGTTCAGTCCTGAGCAGAATTCTTCAAGTCAGTAGTTTGGTACAAATAGGGAACACAAGTTCATTTTGAGTGATATTCAGAATTTCTCTCAGGGCCAACATGCATTTTTAAGACTCCAGATCCAAAGCAGTGCTGTCATTTGCAGGTGCCTTGAACATTGTATTTTCTTGTTCTGAAGCCAGCAGGCACTGAAGAGATGTGGCCAGCTCAGCTGGGAGGTTTAGAAGTATCCGGCCGTATACATGCACACACACTAACACACACTGCACTAGTAAAATCTTTCCATTTAGTTTTCCTTATATTCTACACAGGTCCTGCTGTCCCATTTCCCTGGGAGGAGTCAAGTGAGCTGCTTGGGGTCCCAGCTAGCAAAGGCATTTCCTTTTGGGGAGAGGTATCTGTCTCATTGGCTTTGTTTTTCAGTCTGAGACTACTGCACCTGCCACCATCCCTAAAGATGAGGGGAAGGATGCCTTCTGCATCCCTGGGGAAATTGGTGGAGCAACTGGAGCTTCTCTTTAAACTGTACATGGGGGCAAAGCTTGAGGGATGTGGCTTCCTTGGCTAACATCCATTCTGCTCCTGAGTGGGGCTGAGACGCCAGCTGTCTTAGTTAGGGTTTTATTGCTGTGAACAGACCCCATGACCAAGGCAACTCTTAGAAAGGACAATATTTAATTGGGGCTGGCTTACAGGTTCAGAGGTTCAGCCCAGTATCATCACGGTGGGAGCATGACAGCATCCAGGCAGGCATGGTGCCGAAGAGCTGAGAGTTCTGCATCTTAAACTGAAGGCATCCAAAAGGAGACTGCCTTCTGCTTGCAGCCAGCATGAGGGTCTCCTCCACACTGGGCGGAGCTTGAGCACTAGGAGCCCTCGAAGCCCCTCCTACATAGTGACAGATTCCAACAAGGACACATCTCCTAATAGTGTCACTCCCTGTGGGCCAAGTGTTTAAACAGATGAGTCCCTGGGGGCCAAACCTATTCAAACCACTATACCAGCTTGGCACTGCTCTGCTGTGGCAAATAACCAGATAACTGACATAGCTGCCACCAGGTTTAAACCCATCTCCTGCTTCTCATGACAAGGACATCCCTCCTGAAGGGATGCATTCTTGCTGCTCTCCTCCAGAAGGGGTGGTACAAGGGCAAAGATGCTCCTCCCAGTTCCTTCAGTTCCTGCTTAAGTAGGGACTGATGGGCAAGTCAGGAATGGAGAGGTGGGGGCAGGTGGAGGTCTCCAAATTGGTAGCTTTGCTCAGCCTGCTCAGAGTCCCTGCAGTCCACTCAGGACTGGACAGGTTATGGTCTTTCATTAAAGACAATTTAGTTGATCCTTTGACCACCCTCTCCTATGGGCACCTCTGAGCAGCTCCTAAGTGCCAGGTTTGGGTTGTGTCCTAGGGAGATGGGCTTCTCTAATTTTTGCTGGATGGGCCACCAGTCAAGAAACTCTGTAATCGCCATAGAATTTTAAGAGGTACTGCTTCTGTATCACAGAGTCTAGGGACAGGTGCCAAGGGGGAGCTCCTCATGATACGTACATATATATATATATATATATATATATATATATTATCACACACACATACATTATGTATATCGCCTGATTCCAAATAATACACGATTTACTAGGAAGCAGAGTCTCTCCTCTCTCTCTTCCTTCTCTCCTCTCTCTCTCTCTCTCTTGTCTGTCTCAGGAGCCTTCCCCCCTGCCTGTGGGCTGGTGACAGTGCCTTCTCTTTGCCCCATAGCCCTCGACACCTGCCCTTGCTATTGCACCACTTTCTGCTGTGATATCTGGTCAGGAAGTGTGATCTCTGCATCACCCTGCCACCCATTAGCTTCCATTGAATACCTGTCTGTAAAGGCTGGTATATGTAGGCTTTAGAGAAAGAAGGCATGAATCTACCAGGGACAGGCGACTGATTTAAAGAGAAAGGTGAATGTGTCTGAAGACATGGAACCATGGCTGAACTCTTGCCGCTCTTCGAAATGACCAGAGTTCAGTACCTAGCACCGATGTAGAGCTTGTAACTCTACCTTCAGGGCATCTGACACTCTCTTCTGGCCTCTGTAGGCACTTGCATAATGTACATATGCACACATCAAAAAATAAAAATTTTAAAGCCAAGAGTAAAATGTAAATAGCAGTGAGTTATTATGGGTGTGCTTGCTGTACATCTACTATGAACTAATATGATACAAAGAGAAGCGTTGGTGAGTGTTACTGCCCAGCAGATGCAGGCAGGATTTAACCCTTTAGACGCCACAGGAGGGGACCAAGCTAAAGGCTTGGACCACAGATGTGCCTGCCACGTCCACTGTCGGGGTCCTGCCCCTCCCTTGAGTGTGAGTCAGAAAAGTCTGGCCTTAAATTCCAGATACAGTGCAGGTCACACAGAACTGGTCACCATCCCCAGCCGGTGGGAATCTTGGGTCCCACAAAGCCAGCTTGCCTACTGGTGAGCCAGACCTGGCAGATGTGCAGAGAAAACAAACTCGATGGTCTTCTTGAGCTATCCAGGCCACCCCCTGGACTTCCTTGAATCAACAGACCTTGAAGCCAGTTTTCTGTTCATTGCTACCCAAAAGCATCTGACATACTGGCAGCTACGAAGTCCTAATACTTGCTCTGTCACGCTTCTCCAGTTGAGGGGAAAAGGGAGGGCCTGCACATCAGAGAACAAGAGGGAGGCCTCAGGCTGCAGACGCAAGCGAAATACCGGAGATACCAGGACAAGCACGGAGAGAGTAGCGGTCAGGACAAACTCCTTCCTAGCTGCCTGACCATCTTCTATGGTCCACCATCACTGCCTCAGTCCCTTTTGCTAGCACAGTCACAGGCGGAACTCTTAAATCCTTTCTGTGCGTCCTCATAGAGTCACCCAGCGGAGTTTCCGGCACCCAGCGGAGCCAATCCGTGGCGTCGATTCGCTGCGCATTGGTCGCGCACATCAGCACTCTGACTACATTTCCCAAGCTGCACCGAGAGCATCTCCCTGTTTGAACAGGCCAATCGGCGGCCGGCGGAGACCGGCGCGGCGTTTAAACCCGTGGTGTAGACCCAGCTGTGTTTTATGCCCTCCGGGTCAGAGGCGAGGGGTAAGGAGTGGGCATGGGGCTCGTCCGGGCGGTTGGGTAACCGGCCCCGAGCCACGGAGGCGGTGGAGGACGGTCTGCGGTGCCAGCTCTGCAGCTCAGAGCCGAAATCCGTTACCCCGCCTCAGGGCCACTGTCTCTGGGAAACCGGGAGCAAGCTGGGGCTTGCCTCTAACATGTCTAATCTCCGGTTCCCTTGCTTCCTGCAGCGAACTGTGGAAGGAGGAGACGGCCGTGACGTGCCTTCGGCCAGTCAGAGGAGTGAGGTGAAGATGGATGCTTGTGGTAAGAAGGAAGGTAAGTCCTCTCTGTTCGTGCGGCTGTTCCTGGAGTGTATTCCTTTTCACCCCAAACAGAGTAGAGAAGGCAACCACAGATCAAGGAAAGATACAAGTCTGGATTGATAAGCAAATTAATTTAGCTGAAGTTACTTACGAGGACATTAGCAATTCATAGCTACACCTGCAAAGAAGAGCCTTCTACACCCTATGACGTCCCTCAGCCACAGGTTTTTGTCCTGAGTTACAGTACCAAACCTAGGTTTCCTTCGGTGAAGCAGACCTTAAATACTACTGGGAAGTTGCTGGTCTTAGACGGAGCTGAACAAATCCACAGTTGGGTCAACCAAGGCTATGCTAGGAATATGGATGGGCAGAGCGCAAAATTTTTGTTTGTTTTTTGATTTGGGTTTTTTTGGAGTTCTGGAAAGGGATCCGATGAGCAGTGGTGGTCTACAGATAATTATTTAATCTGTACTGTGAGTCTGAACCAACTTTGAACTCATCGTTGATGGATAGATAGATGTGTCATAATTTAATTCCAGGCGAGCTAAAATAGTTGCTCTTTAGAAAATATCCTGTGCCTGAAGGTGACCTCGCCCTCTCTGAAACCTTAGATTCCATCACACAAGCAAGGCTCTGTGCTTTGATGGTGAATCATCGCACACAGAATGGAACTTTAGAGTGAAAATGGAAAATAAGAAGGACTTGAGTTATCCATGAAAATTGATTGAATTCAGGCAATAGTCTATTTTACCGAGAGTGGAATTTCATAGCAGTTGTGAAGCCAGTGCTTTCCTGTTTTATGCTACCCTAAAATAATAGTGGACTTTTTCTCCCCCATCCCGGCTCCAGACTTTATTCTTTTGGAAGATGAAAAATTTGACTTCGATCTTTCCTTGTCTTCTTCAAGGTAAACATGAGTTTTCTTCCCTTCCCTGGCATAGACACGTTCTTTAGAGCCCCTCCCCCGATGCCACTGTGACTCATTCCTGATTATCTTCTTCTTTAAACGCAGTGCAAATGAAGATGATGAAGTATTTTTTGGGCCTGTTGGACATAAAGAAAGATGCATTGCTGCCAGTTTGGACTTAACCCGCCAGGTTCCTGAGCAGCCTCCTGCCCCAGGCCCTGGCAGCCCTTGCACCTGGAGCCCTCTCACGGGGGAGAAGTTTGTGGAGGTGTACAAAGAAGCCCACTTACTGGCCTTACAGATAGAAAGTCACAGCCGAAGAGAGGTGGCCCAGGCTGCCAAGCCCAAACATCCTGTGAACCAGGGCAAGGAAACTTTTGTGCAGGACTCACAGTTAAAAATAAGCCTCTTTGAGAAAGAACAGAAGAGAGACAAAAGTCCTGTGTCACTTAAAAGAGAGACATTCTGCCTGCCGTCCTCGAGGGTGCAACCTCTCTTGGGGGAGCCCCAGCTCCTGGCTTCTCCAGGCCTGCTCAGCTCCCCTGCCCCAGCAGGCCCTGTTCAGACCCAGAGCAACCAGGGTCTGCCTTGTTCCTCTCAGCCATTGCCAAGAGAATCAAGTACCTCCCAGCCTCCAAGTCAGCCTGGGCCTCAGAAGAGGATCACCAGCAAGCTGCAGCCACCCCGGGCTTTACCTGTGAGAGGAAGAACTTTTCACCTGGCTACAGAGAAGGTAAACCCACACATAGCACAGCTGCTGTGGTACACAGCCTTCTTATCTCACTTCAGCCCATGTCCTGGCAGGGAAGCCTCGTGGGAGGGGCAGCACTCTTAAGGACTGGACAGTGAAGGCAACAGTGATGGGGAGCACTGCCTCCCAAGTTGGGCTCTGCATGTTCTCTATGACTGGGACTTTATACTTCTTTCTGCCCAGGCATTACATGAATGTCAGGGAAGTGGCAGTTGACTAGTTTGTGGGAATCTCAGGGCCCTGGAAGCTTCATTGTGGGTAGGCAAAGAGATGGATGTCAGAGACAGCTTGCTTCCAGGTTCGCCTGCTTTTTTCTTGCTGAGGAGAGGGGGCTCCTGAGAAGACACACAGAGTGAAGGTGCGCGCTGGGGTTGTGGGGTGAAGCTGTCCTGCAGCAGCTTCGTTTGTGCCGGGGGTTGCAGTTAAAGGAAGGCTCTGTGAGGGTGCGGGAGGGTGAAACCCTGCACCTCTGTGAGCCTGACCACAGCTGACACCAGGATGGCCTGATGGGATTGCTAGCAGCACGTGGACATGGAACAGAATTTGTGTTTGATCCATGCGTGGCCTATGAGGCAGGGCTGGGGTCACAGCACATGCAGGATACCAGGCAGGATTGTAGTGTCATCAGTCAACCTCACACAGGGTTTTCACACCAGCAGCATTCAGAATTGCCAACAATTTGAGTCACCCAGATGCCTATTAACGATGAACAGATAGATAAAACAGGGCCACATCAAATAATGGGATGGTAAAAGAATTCCAACATCACTAAGTATGTCTTTGAGGAGGTGAGCTTCGTGTCACAGGAAATGCTACAAGAGAAGCATTGGGGTTGTACTCACACCGCAGCTACTGCTTGTGCCTTCCTGACATCCTTGCTACATGTGTGCACATGGAGCAGCTCCCTCATGCCCTTGTCCCTGAATATGTCAGGGGTTGGCTCTGTTGCAGGCCAGAGAGTATAGGTTTGTTTGTTTGTTTTGTTGCAGGTGGGGAAAGTTGTGTTGTGAAAAGGAACAGGCTTTCTCTGTGTGGCCCTAACTCATTCTGTAGACCAGGCAGGCCTCAAGCTTGGAGATCCGCCTGCCTCTGCCTCTCCAGTGATGGAATTAAAGGCATGCACCAGCACTACCCAGCAGGGATATGGCTCTCGGCACTCAAAGGAGAAGCCTCACTGCACTGAGCTGGTGCTGTGGTAGGGTTACCATGCAGTCAGCACGCCTTTCCTCACAGCATGTAAAACACATGGTCGAGCCAGCTCCTTACCGAGGCTGTTTGTTTGTTTTCAAGACAGGGTTTCACTATGTAACTGGCTGCTATGGAACCACTATGTAGACCAGGCTGGCCTCATTGAACTCACAGAAATCTGCCTGCCTTAGCCTCCAAGTGCTGGAGTTAAAGGCATGTACCATATGTCTGGTCTGCTCACTGGCACTCTTCAGTGAGGGCCTGATAGAGAAGCCTTAGTGATCCTTCTGCAGGCCGCCTGCCCAGTCTGACACTGCTTCAGTGAGGAGGGTGCCAGCTCTGGGCTTGTCAGACCAGGCAGTCTTCAACTCTCAAATCAACATTTTCAGCTCAAAAAAGAGGTGCCAGCCAGCGTTCAGAGGACGAAACTCCTGAATGAGAAGGGATCCCAGAGTGATGTGCCCCTGGACAAGCCCAGCACGGCTCCGGATGCTGCCAGTAGACAAGGCCGCCCAGGCAAGCGGTCACTCCCCATCCCTGGCAAGGTGAGTCGCCTGGGGCTACAGGGCTGCCCCTTGTTCTAAGGGGACGTAGTGCCAGTTTTGTATCTTGATTAAAATGAGGTCGTCAAGGAGACTGTTTATTTAATAAATGCATGGACATAAGTTAGATCCCTAGGACTCACATTTAAAAAGCTTTGTGTGGTGGGGTGCCCATGTAATCTCAGCACTGGGAGGCAGAAGACACTGGATCCCTGGAGTTAGCTTGCTGGTTAGCCAGCTTAGCCAACTTGCCGAGAGCCAGGCAAGCCGGAGACCCTGTCTTTAAAACTAAATAAGAGTGGACATGCTGGGCGGTGGTGGCGCATGCCTTTAATCCTAGCACTTGGGAGGCAGAGGCAGGCGGATTTCTGAGTTCAAGGCCAGCCTGGTCTACAGAGTGAATTCCAGGACAGCCCGAGAGCTATACAGAGAAACCCTGTCTCAAAAAAACCAAAAACAAAAAAACAAAACAAAAAAAAGAGTGGACAGTTATCTGCGATTGTCCTCTAGTCTTCATGTGCATATGCACACGTGCGTATGCATGCACACGCACAGCAATTAAGGAACATTGGAAACAGCCCACAAGAGGCAACTAGGTTGCAGAGAAGATAGGCCTGGCCGTGTGCACTGAACGGGCCCTGCTGTCACTTGCGCTGTTGGTTCCCAGCAACTGGTTCTCACTGATCCTTTGGCCTCTATGGAAAATGTGAGGTCCTGGGTTTTGTGTTCTGAGCTCACAGACAATCACCTTTCTGGTACTCTGAGCTACCTATTAGAAAGCATTTATTAAAGTTGCCAAAAGCTGGGCCTGCAGTAGCTGATTTGAGGTCTAGGTTGGAACCCCACAGTCTTAATTGCCGCTAGCTCTTCTGTACGTTCCTCTGGCAGAGATTGGACATCACATTCTAGATGCAGTCAGGCCTCCAGATTGAAGCTATTTAAAAAGAGAAGTTGTCTCTGTCCTGAACCTGCATCGCTTTTCCTTGTCAGTGTGCCTGACTGAGCGTGATGGCTTGCACAGTCTTAACATTGCATTAAAGTTAGAATCACCTAGAGGGTGTTTGTTGTTTTTTTGCTTGTTTATTTATTCATTTATTTGGCTTTTCCAGACAGGGTTACTTTATGTAGCTTTGGCTGTCTTGGAACTTACTATGTAGACCAGACAGGCCTTGAATGGAGATCTGCCTGCCTCCAGGCCTCCCAAGTGCTGGAATTAAAGGCATGCCCACCACCACCTGGCATCTAGAGGTAATTGGACCATGAGGATGTGTGTGTAGGTTCCGTGCATTTACCACACTATTGCATTTGGGGGATCCATGTAGTTTTGTATCCACAGGATTCTACCAAAACTGAGGGATGAATATTACTTTTTACTGTAAAGATGATAATTGTTGCTGACGATTTTTTTTTTTTTTTTAAAGATTTTTAAACTTTATGTGCAGAAATGCTTGTCTGGATGTCTGTATACCATGTGTGTTCCTGGTACCCAAAGAGGTTAGGAGCAGGTGTAGACCCTCTGAAACTGGAGTTCTAGATGGTTGTAAGCCATCTTGTGTGTGCTAAGAATTGAATCCAGGTCCTCTGCAAGAATCACAAGTGCTATTACCTGCTGAGCCATCTCTCCAATCCCACTAAAGATTATCTTAAAATCCTACTTTTGCAGAATTAAGTATGTGTATGTAGGTAACAAAATCCTGGCTAATTTTTCAACTTTTCTCTCAGTTGGGGCTGAAGAAGACTCTGTTAAAGCCACCTGGCTATACTGGCAATCTCACAAGGAAGTCCTCTACCTCAGGGTCTGCTTCCAGCCTCGGGTCTGGTGTATGTGGGTCTTCAGTAGCAGGCAAAGGTGAGCAGTTCCACCAGCCAGGCAAGCCCTGACCACCATATGTTTTGTCTGCACAGGATGCTGTAGAGTTATAGCTCAGGGCTGAGGGCTAGGCAGGAAAAGACTCGTCCTGCTGCCCTGAGTATCTACCCTCCAGTAAGGAGAGGTGATCTCAGCTGGAGGCGTACAAACTCATGAAGTGACAAGAAAGCATGGTTGTTCACACTAGCCATACATCTGTGAGAACTCAGTGCCTAAGACCAGTGAGCCCAGCCTGGGTCATTTGGGGCATGTGCCCTGTGTTCAACCTGCCTAAACAAGGCTATCATCTAGTGATGGAGTGCTGCAGGGACCAGAGAATGCATCTGGGGTTTGCCTTTGGATTCCAGCTATGTCCATTGGCACATGGGGAGAGGGCTTTTCACAAGATATAATAAGTCTGAGCTCTAGAATCAGCCTGATCTGGAGTCCTGACTGCTACTCGGGGTTTAACAGCCATCTGTGCTCTTACCTTTAAGTCAAGTGATCCTGTTGACCTGGGGGAAAGCTCCTGAGTCTAGACGTGCTCAAAGGCCTTTCTGTGGCCCGTGAGTACATGATCAGGAGAACGCATGGCTGCCGCTGCCCAGGAGTTGTGAGCTGGGTCTTTCTCCACTGACTCAGGACACTGGCACCATGAGTTGTTTATGGTAGAGCCGTAGGGTCAGATGAGATTATGGGGCAGGACCTAGTAGGGCTAACATACTGCATAGACATGGCTACAGCATTATTCCCTAAAATTTCCCTTTGAGTCTTCACTGTGAACTCACACAGTAGGTCCATTGCTAGTTGACTGGACTGTCCACTTTCTTTTGCTCATCAAGGAAGTGAAGAAAGAAGAGTTTAACCTTGTGAATGCACACACACCTGCTGAGAGGTAGCCGGTACTCAGCTCAGGTCCTGACTGTCATTGCCTAATGGGTGTCCAGTGTGTCTGATGTTAGGTAGACAGTCTAGAGGGGTGTGTGTGGTGTGTGTGTTTTTATAAAGTGTTTAGAAACTGACTTGAGTAACCAGCCTTGATTATTGACTTCTGCAGCAAAGTCCAGTGAACTTTCAAGTATTCCTGCTAGCAGCTCCCGGCATCAGTCAGGCACCAGCAAGTTGGGCAGAATAGGACCTGCCACGTCACACCAGGCTTTGCCAGCAGCCCCTGCCAGGGCATTTAGCAGACAAGCCAAAAGGGCTGACACTGCCCAGACGGTGGCAGAGCAGCCCAAGGTCCCCACCCCGAGTCCTCTTACCCAACAACCCCAGACTCCAGAGCAAAGAGGACCAAGCCTGGACTCCGACACTGAGACATCTCAGTTGAATAAAACTGTCAGCATAAAACGACGGGACTCCTATCTAAGTTGCAAGACAGAGGCTGTGTCTACCACAGCAAACCCATTTAAAGTGCCCCAGTGTTCTGTTGGTAAGTACAGCTACATTGTGGGCTTTAAGGTTTGGGGGAGGTTAGGGTATGGCTGGTGCTGTTTGGCTTCTTTAGCTCTGACACTGTCCAGGGTGTGTTCTGCCGCCCACTTGCATGTCTGTTCCTCTGGATGAGCCCTTGCCCCTGGCCTGCGTCTTTCTCACTGTTGTGTCCTCAGTGTGGTCGTTATGTCTGCAGCTGTGGCTTTTGTCACACCTGCGTGGTTAGAGTTTTGTTGATGATGTTGGTGATTCCCCTTCTGTGATTCTGTTTTTAACCACCTGAGTTACGTTTTCCTTAAGGGGCTGAACTTGGCAGCCAGTGAATGCAGTCCAGCCTGGTCCACTCCTGCAGCCTGCCACAGATGGGTCTAGAATGGGTGCTGTTTAGCCTGTCACAGGCGTGGGGTTTTGCACAGAGGCTGCTAGGTGTCCTATTAGTTTGCTCCGCCCACTTAGGCTGGGTGGGATGTGCTGTTGCTCAGCGCTTGTTCTCCGCTTGCCTTGTCCTGACCTTGAGTCAGGCATCTTGCCGACATTGTGTGCTGCCGCTGTGCAGCTGCCTTTTCAGGAGATGCCACAGAGTTTTCTAGAGTTTTTTCTCTCTGTGTGGCTTCTCTCCAGCTCTCTGGGGAAGAGGTTAGATAGTATTCTAGTTTGCTTTCTGTCACTATGATAAACACCAGGACCAAGGCACCTTGAGGAGTTTGTTTGGCTCACACTTCCACATCGTGGTTCATCACTGAGGGAAGTCAGGGCAGGAACTCAAGCAAAGACCACAGAGGAATGCCCAAGGATGGTACCACTCAGTGGGCTGGGCCCTTACCTACATAAATTAGCAACGGAGAAAATGCCAGTCTGATGGAGGCTGTTCCTCAGGTGAATTCCCTTACCCATGTGTCAAGTTGACAACTAGATTAGCAGTCACAGATGGAGTGGAACAATGCTGGGCTGAGATCAGAAGCCCAATGAAGAGGCAGCCATTAGGTAACCCAAAGAGCACATGCAGGCAGAGGAGATGATGCTGTAAAGGTCCTGTGGCAGAAATGCGCTTGAGTTCCGGGAGGAACGGGAAGACAGTGGCAGGAATGCAGGGGCAATAGATGCTACTGTAAGACGCACAACCTGGTGTCATTTTAAAAAAAAAAGGATGTTGATTTCCTTCCCATGTCAAAGTCTAAATAAAAGAGGACCTGGGGACACCGTGGCCCTGCTGTGTGCATCTGCTGAGGCCAGCAGGACTGCATAAGCTGGAGCTCGTCTTAGGGTTATTATTGCTGCCTAGGCTGGAGCCTGTCTTAGGGTTATTATTGCTGCATAGGCTGGAGCTGATCTTAGGGTTATTATTGCTGAGATGAAGTACTGTGACCAAAAGCAAGTTGGGGAAGAAAGGGTATTTTTCACTCATAGTTCCAAATAACAGTTTATCAAAGGCAGTGAGGGCAGGATCTCAAACAGGAACCTGGAGGCAGGAGCTGATGCAGAGGTTGTGGAGGGTGCTGCTTTCTTCAATCCTCATGCCTTATTCAGCCCAGGGATGGCACCACCCATGATAGGCTGGGCCCTCCCTCATCACTCACTAATTAAGAAAACGTGTGGTCGGTGGTATTGTTTTGGAGCTTCACCTGGCCTTGAATGGCTTGCTAAGATGGGCCTCTTTCATGGCTGGGGCCACTTTGCCCATGGCTTCTAAGACAGCAAGTTAATACATGGAGGTCCTAGCTCCTGAAGCTTTGGGTCCCAGATTGACTCTCAGGATCATAGGAGGCAAGTTTGTGTTTCACATGGAATCATGGGGTGGAGGGACAGTGTGTGACAGGCCATCTCGGTTATGCTGGGCTTTTAGTAGCTGGTGAGCCCACACTGAATTCTGACTCTCAAATAGCAGCTGAGGCATCCACACGGAGATACTTGTCACCTATAGAATGTGTATGTGGTATGCCTCGGAGCTAGGAAGGTACAGTAGGCTTTGCTGCTTGCTGGGGCTCTGTCCACATGATTTCCATGGACATGGGGGCACAGGGAGCAGCCTGACAGATAAAGGAGACTTGGGACAACAGTACAGAGTGTTCTCAGTACCAGACCTGGACCTGGCCTCAGCTGGGGTCTCAAGAGGGTTTCCTGCATATCTCACTGGCCTCTGTCTTTACTTGACTGGGACAGTTAGGGAAGTGGGGATGTTTAGAGGAGAGTGCCTAGATGGTGCTGCATGTTCCAGGCTTGCCATGGTGCTCTCTTCTGATTGGCCCTCCCTGTTCTTAGGCGAATCACCTGATGGAGTCACCCCGAAGTTCTCACGGACACATCGGCTGCAGTCCTGGACACCAGCTAGCAGGTAGCCAACAGGAGTTTCCCTCCTTTCTTACCTTTCAAGAGCTACTGATGTGACTATAGGCTCTGTGGACTGCCACCTGGGCTGCAGGGCAAGCTTCTGAGGTAGAGGCTATGTGTCACACTCACTGTGTGCTGGGTGCTGTGACTGAGCTGGGTGAACCCAGGCCAAATCACAGAAACCTCTTCAGTACTGCTTTAGCTGCTAAGCCTAGACCACCCCAAAGTTTCTGATTCAGTGGGTAGGGGTGGGGGGTGGGGCGGGGAGGGCAGAGCCCAGCATCCACATATTTCAGAAGTTCCCTGGTCACTGGTTTGTACAGTTAGGGACCGTGGGATTGAGCAGCTGCTCAGACTTGGGTTTCAGTCCTGCTCTGTGACCCAGTATGAGTCGAAATGCCCTGAATGGCCCAGCGCAGCAGTTACAACAGTGAGAACAAGTCCACACATGCACAGGTGCCTACAGGGACTCCTGAAATGACAGCCTTGTCCCTGCTGCCCCTTTAGTTACATCCTTTACACCACTGGTTCTGACACAGTCCAACTGAGGGCATCTTCAGGGCTGGGGTTTTCAAGACTAGACAGTTTCCCTTAAAGCTGTAGCCATGCTGAGGTGCCTTCCTCCCATGCAGTGTAACAAAACCAACTCCAGTGCAAGATAGCACCTTCCCTCAATGATGAACTATGATGTGGAAGTGTAAGCCAAATAAACTCTCCAAGATGCATTGGTCCTGGTGTTTATCACAGTGACAGAAAACAAACTAGAATACTATCTAACCCCCATGTCTCAGCTGCCTGGAAAGTGAAAAATAACTCCTGTCTTCTGGGTCCCATCAGGGTCACATTTGTGGGCATGTTTGTCTTTACTGGAGCTTGTGGCAGAGCCAGCAGTGTCCACAGTAGAAGGTGGTCAGGGCAGTGGGCCTGGCCCTTGGCAGCAGGTAGAAGCTTGATCTGAGAGCACCCCAGTGCCTGGATGTGCTCTGCGTAAGCAGCCCGTCGCTTAGCTCATGCTATTTATAAAGTTCGTTCCCAGACTCTGAAGGACACAGAAGTTGTCTTCGATGGATGGTAAAGTTGGTAGGTGACTTCTAAGCCTGCCAGGACTCAGTGTTAGTAGTGTGACCTAGAGTTGTTTCCCTACAGTGTCCTAGTACTCTGGGCTACTGTAACAAGCATACCAATGCCTGGGTCTTTCTGTATAGACTGGCTAACCTCACACTCTGTCTTCCTGCCCCTTTCCTTGCTGTTATTAATGACTTGAGCCACAATGCTGGGCATTTGGAGATTCAAATTGGGGTATGACAGTTCTGGGGGCTGGGCATCCAGGATCAGGGCATCTATACATGGGAGTGTCTGATGTGGGTCTATTGCTTGGCTCATCAGTCTTCACATGGAAGGACAAACACAGTGTCTGAGCCTTCTTTCTTTATAATGATGCTAATCCTATTGATTGGGGCTTTGACTTCTGACAGAATCACCTCCAACGTCTCCTATGTCATCATTTTGGGAATTAGGCTTTCAGTATATGAATTTGGGGATGCAAACATTTAGTCCATAGCTGGTAACAACCCAACTTAGCCTTGCCTTAAGAACAACAAAAATAACATTTGGGAGAGATGTGGTTAAGGCATAGAACTGCTAGTTTGCACCTAGCTCCTGACTCTGTTCTCACCTTTGACTCAGGGATCTTAAGCCTGGGTATGAGTAAGCCAGTGGGGAAAACCACCATCATTTCTTAGCCAGAGTCTAATGGGTACCTAGATGTCTTTGTAGAGAAAACTCTTCTGTCACAAGTATCTCTTTAAATCCCTTCTGACCCTCTAGTGGAGGGTACCATGAATACAACTATGTTCAAGGAATGTTCTAGATGCCTATGGGACAGGATGGAGGCATCACTTGCTGAGGAACTTGAAACTCACCCAAGGTCACATGGGGACTGCAAGCACCTTGAGTCCTGCCCATGCTGGAACCCCTTCTCAAGAACAGAGCCCACCCAGGCTCCCTAGCTGCCCTTTCAACTTCAGTGGTCTGTATTCAAGACCTCCATGTCTTCACCAGGGTGGTCAGCAGCACTCCTGTGAGACACTTATCAGGGCTCACTCCACAAGGCCTGCCCAGCAGTGTGAGAACCCCTCTGAGCACAAGACGGATGTCAGCGTTGCCCACCCCTGCCAGTCGGCGTCTCTCTGGCCTTCCATTAATGGCACCTCAGTCCATGCCCAGGGCTCTGGTTCCCCACTGTGTGTGCCTGCCCGGCGACTCTCTTCTGAGCCCAGGAGAAGATCTACAGTCAGGTAAAAACAAGGGCTGAATGAGCTTGTCTTTAGAGTTCCCCAGACCTGTGCTGGGGGGGGGGGTGGGGAGCCAGGAAGGCTCAGGCAGCAGATGGGAGAAATAGGAAAGAAGGCCCGGGAAGCACCAGGCTCAGCCTGCAAATAGGCAGGGTGAGGGTGTGTGTGTGTGTGTGTGTTGGGGATGGAGGGTGGGGCTGTGTTTGTTGTGTCACATGTATGTTGTATGTGTGTTTTAAGTATAATACAGAAAGAACTCAGGTTGTTCTGAAACCCATAAGCCATGAAAGAGATGGTATTCTGTTCTAATTGTGGATAGTGTTCCTGCTCACAGTATCCACAGTTCATTCAGCTTTGAGTCATCGGGCGCTCAGGGGACATGCTAGGTGTCGAGAGGTCACTGCTAGTGTGAGGCATGCTGTAGTGTGGAAGGCCATGCATGACTGGGGTTCCAACCTGGCCTCCTGAGGGAGCAGTGGGGCGGGACACTCAGGCAGGCAGGCACTTGGCTTACCTAGGTCTGGAGGGGCTAGCCACAGCATGTGTGCAGAGATGGAGCCGATGCTGAGTGACCTAGCAACTGTAAAGAAAAGGGCAGACATGGACACAAGGTGAGGCTATGTGACAGAACTGGAGAGGTGAAAGCGGCCTTGGAAACCTTCAGTTCTCTTGCAAGAGACCGGGTCTGACAGGCGAGGTCATCCTCATAGCTAGCTTGGCCACTTGTGGCCAGCTGCTGCGTCAGAGGCTGCTTAGGCGCTTTCACACCATAGCCGATAACGGTGTAGAAGAGCGTACAAATGTTCCTCCTCCTTTTCCCCCAGAGCGGAGCTGACGCAGGAGAGCCCCAGCCATGGCAGTGGTGGGCAGGGCCAGGGCCTGTCCTCAGATGAGAGCTCTTCCCCTCCATCCGCCGTGCCTCAAGTACTTACCTTTTCTCCAGAGAAGAGTGACTTTCCTCCTTCCCAAGCTTCCACAGGAGCAGCTCCTCAGGGTGAAGCAGAGCCTCGTGAAGACACGCTCCCCCGAGAGGTGAATGGAGGTGGTAGCAGTTACACGCCATCTGAGGTACATGGAGAGTCGTGAACAGGGACTCACAGGTCCCTCCCTGCCTCACCTTGTGGCTGGGACCCATGTTCCCAGCAGGCTCAGAGAGGTGCTCAGGACTGTGGACTAAAGAAATGTTTAGCAAAGGAGCTGGTCAGGGGTTAGAGGACAGGAATGGGCGCAGTCTGAAGCTCTGTATTAGCTGTGGATAGGGGTTTAGGCCCACTCTAGCCTTTCCTTTGGGCTCCAGGCTGTGACCCTGGACAAAGCCTGGCTTCCCAGGGTGGTTGCTTTGTACCGACTTTCCTTCTCTCTGTGCCCTGCTTAGGGTCTTCTAGACATCAAGCTGGACCAGCTCACCATCACTCCTGAAGCAGGAGACAGAGACCTGGCTGACTGTCCTCTCATCGACTTCAGCAACACCCCTGAGTCAAACATGGCTTTGGGACCTAGCAGCCGGCCCCTGATAGACCTCATGATGAACACCCCAGACATGGGTAGAAATGATGTGGGGAAGCCTCCAAAGGCTGAGCTCGGCCAGGTGAGAAGCAGCAAGGGATTCATGCTGACTTCAGCCCAAAGCGCTGTCAGGTCTGGGCACTGCATGGTGCCCTTGGGGCTCACAGGGTTTGTCTCAGACTCATGCCTGACTTCTCCATGGTTACCCATTGCCGTCGGGCATCTTGCTGGACCTGGAGGAGCTCTCAGGGCAGCAGTCATCCCCAGCACCACTCCTGCCTGCCCACCCTGTCAGGAGGTCACAAAGTGTTGATGGGTTTGAGGTTTCTCTTCTAAGAGTCTTAGACATGATGACCGAGTTTCCTTGCCACACTGCTGCTGTTTTCTGTCCCTGGGCCCCAGGTGGGATTGGCTTGGTCACTGCAGCTTCTTGTTTTGTGCTGGCACAGACAGCTGTGTTCACCTTGATCTCTCCGTTCTCTTCCAGCTGATCGACCTGGGCTCCCCCCTGATCCATCTGAGCCCTGAGGCTGACAAAGAAAATGTGGACTCACCACTTCTTAAGTTCTGAGCAGGATACAGCCCTCTGCTGTTTATTCTGTTTCCTTCTGTTGTGGCCTTAGACCTGTAGAAACAAATTTTAGAAGGAATTGTATTTGATAGGGGGAAGCCCATTATACTGGTTGTGTCTGAGAGGTGAGGTCCGCACTGGACCTAAGCATTCACCTCTGTGGCTGTCCTGATCCCTGCGTTTCACCAGGCTAAAACACAGCTCACCGAAAAATTTGTTTTGATTCTTTTGTATGTAAAATAGCAAATGACTGTAAACTTAAATTTGTTTGAAATTTAAATGTTCTAGATTTAAATTAAATTATAAAGTGTGTTAAAGCATGCTTGGTTTTTACACGTGATGTTTGGACGTGCAGAACCCTTTTCATCTCTCCAGACACTATGGAAGACTTTCATTATCCAACATATTGTTTTATATATTGTAGGGAAATAAAATTGGTATAGATATCGGTCTCCAGCCCACTCCAGGTACACCAGTCTGTCATCTGGGCCTGCATAACCTGCATTGTTAATACAGCTAATTCTGATATGATAGGACCACAGCTCTCACAGATTGCTCTGGGCAGCTAGAGTGCAGAGAGTAAAGCGAATTGGGATATGAGGGAGGGCCTGCAGCTCTCTTGTCTAGAGCACTTCTGAGGGCACAACAACCAGGCGATGTGGGACACAGGGAAGGTCACTGGGAAGTTAGTACCACGCTTGAAGCCTCATCTATTAAAGACTAGCTTCCTGGAAGCCACTGACCTATGGATGACAGCAGAAAGCACTGTGGACCCACTCATGTCCCTGCTTCAATCTGGGGGTACCCATTGTCAGTTGAGACAGAAAGCTGGATGAGTCTCTCATTCTCTGGTTAATGTGATGAATCCAAAGCTGCCAGCTGGAGTGCGGTCCTAGCGGCAGCAGGAGGCAAAGCGAGGGGATAGGGCAGAGACCATACACCAGGTCTGCCGAGCTGCAGTGAACCCTGGAGGGATGGCAGCAGATTCTTACCCAGGGGACAGTAAATCCTGGAGTCCTGAGCATTAGCACTGTGGGATTGAACTCATTAAGCAAGTTGGGTTTGCAGTTAGGGCTGGGCTGCATTTCCCCTAGGGTACAGTGGGTACAGAGTTGCTGCATCCTCCTTGGTGTGTTTGGTGGGGAGAGGGCATTAACCTATGAATAACCAGACTACCTTGGTGATGTCCACTAGTGTCTGTGCTTAGCTCTGGCTCAGCCCATGCCTCCCTCATGCAACCAAACTCTGCTCTGTCTACTAGGGCATCTGATATTTGGCAGAATATGCTGCAATCCCTCTGCTTTCCCCTCTGAAGATGCTCAAAGGTAGCTTTCCCCTGACCTCTTCCTCTTCACAGCTCCTAAGCTGGCTGTTCAGAAGGGTCAGCTTTGTGACACTGGAGACTTGATTGAGCTGAGGAGCTGACATGAAGTATACAGACTGATGACTGAAGCCCTACCCTCCCAGATGGCAGAGGCTTGCTTACCTGTAATTTTTTTTTTAACCCACTTTGTGTGTGTGGGGGGGGCAGTGTTTCTGAAACCCACATGCCATTTGGGTTTGCCACACAGAACTTTTCCATGCTGCCTTTACCACTGCTGTCCATGGTGGATCACACTGCAGGCTTTGGGAGTTATAGGGAGCCCAAAACACCTTGCCCATGAAAAAGGAATGTCCTAGTTTGCTTTCTAGTGTAATCAAATACCGACCAGAAGCAGCGCAGGGAGGAAAGGGTTTATTTATGTGGTTTGCACATCAGAATCATAAACCAACCTGAAGGAAAGTTAGAGAAGGAATTTGACAGGAGCAGAGGACACGGAGGAACATTGCTAACTGGCTTGCTCCTTGTGGCTTGATTAGTTTGTCTTCTTTTACAACCCAAGATCACCTGCACTGGTGTGGCTCTCTTACATCAATCAAATCCCACAGACTTGCCTAAGGGCCAATCTAACGGAAGTATTTTCTCAATTGATCTGTAAGAAAAGTGAGATTTGCTATATCAAATGCCCACACCCAAGAAGGGAGATCCTGGTCCTCGAGGCTAGAACACTCCACAGACACGACACCCTGCCTTCTTGCCTGCCAATGTGCCCGCCAACGTGCCCAGGTCTCCTACTTGGCATTTTTTGTTCTAGTCTTTTGTACCCAGGACATGTATCTAGCTTCTTCCAGCAGCCACATCTGTCATGTGCCAGGCTCCCCACAATGAATTCAGGAAGAGCCACAGCTCCAACCCGAGGTTCCAAAAGCATCTACCCATTAGAGCTGACCCCGAAGAGAATGGTCCACAAAACACACACTCTTGTATATCTACGGCCACGGGCACCAGGATGAACAACAGGTCGACCCAAACACTTCCAGCCTTCTGTCCCTCATTGTCCCAGCTTACTGGCTGGGCCTGGTAACTGCACTCCCATCATCTACTCCAACGGCTAGCCAGGCGCAGTCCACTCTGCTTTGTCCTCCACTGGGCTCTGCACCCCCGGGCCGCAGCAGCCTCAGGCATTTGCACCAGGAGGACTCGCTGGGGACATTCAGTCTGTCTAGAATTCAATGAGAACGTGTCCCTCTTGCCGGTAAACATAAGCCAGCTGCAGACACAACACCGTGTCGTCGCCCTTGTGCGCCCAGGAACGCCTTTGAGACCTCAAGCCGGAGCGGTGGCTTCTGGTGCGGCTGACTCAGGAGTACCAGCTTAAAAAGCACCAAAGAAAGTCGCAAGAGCAGCACATAGTGGTTAGGAAGCCCAACCCGCCCAACTCCTCTCTGACCTATCTGGGACGCGCCGCCAATGTGCTTCTCAGCCAATTCCGCCGCGCGGAACCCGAAAGCCGGCAGAACACTGGGTGAGCGGAGCACGTTTCCGACCGGGTGAAGAGTGAGGACGCCTCCCGGAGGCTGGGACTTCCGGCATTGCTTGGACGAGTCCAGAAAGCTGCTGGTACGCGTTACAGTGTGCGCAGATGTCGGCGCTGCGGCACGTCGTGTGCGCCCTGTCTGGCGGAGTGGACAGCGCGGTGGCTGCGCTGCTGTTGCGGCGGAGAGGTGAGGCCAGGGTTCCTCACTTGGGGACAGGAGCTTGGCTCCTCCAGGTCTGAGGCCTGGCCTCTGCATACTCGGCGGGCCTCCAGTCGAGGACTGCCAACTGCTGCTGACAAAAATCACTCCTGTGTTCTCCTTCATTGGATGACAAACTTCACTCTGAACAGCTACCAGTTAGTTTTTCCTGACTTCTAGACGTAGCCCCCCATGGGTCCTTAGGTTCGGATCTGATCCCAACTACTCGTCTAAATTCCTCCTGCTGTGTGGTCCCACCTTATTTCAACCTCTTTCCGCATTCACCTCGCAGTTTTTAATGGAGCCTCAGCCCTGGGTCGCCTTCCCCGAGGCACGTGCTGTGGAGAGGCGCGGGCAAGGAGCCTGGACTTGGGCAAGTTTTAAGCACCCCTCAGTAAAATGGAATGACCCGTAATTTGCGATGACTGGAAAGATTAAATGACGTAGTATGTATTGAAAGGGCTAGCCATGAAATATGAGATGTTGGAAAGCAAGGGCGATCGATTTGTTTTTTTTTTTTTTAATAATCACAGCTGCTATGACAGAGTAAAAGAGCCACAGGATACACGTGTGTACTACGTTGAGAAAGGAAGAAGGAAGCACAGTAAGATTTCTCTACAAAGAGCTGGCTGCAGTAACACAGGCAGGAGTCAGAGGAGAGAGTGGGGCCAGAATAGGATGTAGTGGGGTTAATCCCCAGTTGTGGAAGCTGATACAGTATTAGGGAATTTGGGGTAATGTTGAGTAGGCAGTGTGAGTCTTTGAAGGTTTCCAATGAGGACTGTACTAGATACTTTGGGAAATGGAGTAGGTTGACCTCGTTCTAACAGATTTATCATTTTACTACTGAAGGAAGATAAACTGCTGGCTGGTTTTTATGTCACATAAAAACTGTGATATGCGTTAGGTCCTCTGGGAGGAGAGACCCTCAGCTGAGAAAATGCCATCACATTGCCTCTAGGCTAGTCAGTGGGGCAGTCTCTTAACAGTCGATGCAGGAAGTGTCATCCCATTTTGAATAATGCTATCCCTGGGCAGGTAGTCTTAGGTTGTATAAGAAAACGAGCCGATAAGCAGTGTTCTTTTATGACCTTTCATAGACTGTGGCGTTAGGGCCAAATAAACCCTTTCCTCTCCAAGTTGCTTTTGGTCATGGTATTTAACCTAACAATGGAAACCTAGCAGAACATAGGCTGTCTCCCTCAGGCTGCTACATCTTACTTTTAACCCTTGTTGGATTTCTTTCATGAAAAAACTGATGGACTTATCAGAGGAAAAAAACATTCTCTCATTTTGGCATTGAGGGCTCTTAGAGGTGATGTCTCATCCTGCAATCCATAGAAAGCTGACCAGTCCTTGAGTGTCTGTCCCCATGCAAGTAGGTCTTGTCTCTTTGTGAGACAGTCAGTCAGGCAGATGTCACATGGGAATGGTGGGGTTCTAAAGCTCTCTGTAGAGTTTGTTCGTGCTACAAGCTTGTGGGTTTTTTGCTCTCTTTATGCCCTGGGCATTGTATTAACTCTTGGGGCACAGGATTGCATTATGCCATCTCCATTAGTAAGTGTAAGACTAGCTCAAGAGCTGAGCCCAGCGTGATTAGTCTCTGCAGTAGAGCACAGTCAGGTGCCTCCAGCACAAAAGAGGGCCTCATCCCATACCAGGCTGTGTGTGACTCTAATGAGTGTGGCATTTTATTTGTTAAGG
Organism: Mastomys natalensis; assembly: GCA_021653895.1. Classification (NCBI taxonomy): domain Eukaryota; kingdom Metazoa; phylum Chordata; class Mammalia; order Rodentia; family Muridae; genus Mastomys; species Mastomys natalensis. The sequence goes on from JAJTUV010000102.1 coordinate 2,510,686, forward strand.
TTTGTCAGCAAAATCCCTGGAATTTTTGAGGGGGGGGGCAGTAATCAAACACTTGAGCTTTTAATACAATGTCCTGTCTTTCCTTACATTCAACTTATTAAAGAGAAACAGGGTTTTGATGCAGGGTGAACACTGTGAGTTTTCCGAGACACGGAGGGCCACTGCTGGCCTACTGTGATATTTGGTTGGGTATTTGTCACAGTAGAGAAGATAGATCATAAACCGTGTGGATGATAGAGCCCTATGGAATAGCCAACACCTTAACTTAAATGTTTGGTGTTGAGAATTGAATCCAGGGCTTCATCCATGCTGAGTATGGGCTTTCCCCTGGAGGTACACCCTCTGGGTGATGAAATTCCAATAATTTAATTGTCTTTGTATTTGATGACTTAGAATGTAAAGTCATAGTAACTGGATAACTTTTAAAATGAGCTTACTTGGTGGCTAGAGAGATAGCTCAGAGGTTAAGAGCACTGACTGCTGTTTCAAAGGTCCTGAGTTCAATTCCCAGCAACTGCTTGGTGGCTCACAGCCGTCTGTAATGGGATTTGGTGCCCTTTTCTGGTGTGTCTAAAAACAGCTATAGTGTACTCATATAAATGAAATAAATACATCTTAAAAATGAGTTTACTTTAAAAATAACTGCACAGTGATTATCTTAAAAATATTTTAAATTCTATATGTGTGAAAGTTTTGCCAACATGTATGTCTGTGCACTGTGAGTGTACCTGATATTAATGCTGACCAGAAGAAGGTATCTCCTGGAACTAGGAGTTACAGTTTTGTGACCTGCCGTGTGGGTGCTGGGAATTAAACCTGGGTCTGCTGGAGAATCAGCAAGGGCTCTTAACCCCAGTGCTATCTCTCCAGCCCTGATCTTTTTTTTTTTTTTTAAACAGAATCTTGAGATGTAGCTTGGGATTAGCCTCAAACTCAGTATCTTCCTGCCCTAGCCTCCCACATACTGGACTCATAGGTATGTGTTACCACATCTGGCTGAATGGTAGCTTGTGTTTGCATTGGGATCTGGATTTCTGCTCACCATCAATCATTCAACATATATCTGATGGACCCTGGCTGTGTGTTACACATTGTATTGATACATATGTAGAGACACAACATGGGAGAAAGCTCATTTTATTTACTCTGAGACACAGACAACTTGAGTGCACAATGTACTAGATGGTAGGGGCCTTCCCAGTACCAGTGTGATGAGGGCTGAAGCGAAGAAGTGCCCACAGGTATTTCACTAAAATGTAAGCCAGGCCCTAGGCCACATGACAGGCTTGGACTGCCGTTCAAACTATACAGAAACATTGGGGTTGGGGGCGGGGGTCTGGTGTGTCAGAACTGCCTGGAACACAGAAGTCCTGCTTTTTACCGTAACTTCTCTCTTCAGGTTACCAGGTGACAGGGGTATTTATGAAGAACTGGGACTCTTTGGATGAACAGGCATTTGTGCTGCTGACAAGGACTGTGAAGATGCATATAAAGTCTGTCAGATCTTAGACATCCCTTTCCACCAGGTGTCCTACGTGAAGGAGTATTGGAATGATGTATTCAGGTGAGTGCGGACCATTGCACAGACAGGGTTTATTGTGTTGTGAAACTTTTCCAAGGGAGGTTGGTTGGAAACAGTCAGTGCTTCGTCATAGAGGTGGCCAAGACTGTGCTGAAGTTGGGGCACCAGGGGCCTGGCCCACAGCACCCTCACACTCTTTCCTGGGATAGTTCCCACCTGCCAGAGGTTTCGCTAATGCTTTTCTGAACTATGGCTTGAGGAGTGAAGGCTAAGACCTCCCCGGAGATGCTGGGAGACGTCAGTCAGTTCCCATACACTGTGTGTAGGTGGTGATAGGAGTGTTCTGCTGAGTTTCTTATCAACTTGATAAAAGGCAGGGTAATGTGAGGAGAGGGAGTTTCAACTGAGAAAGTAAAGGTGGGTCTGTGGGCTGTTTCGTTGATGAGTGATAGCTGTGGGAGGACACAGCCCACCAAAGGACAGGACGTCCCGGTCTGTATAAGAAAGCAGGCTGACAAGCCAGTAAGCAGCACCCCTCCATGGCCTCTGCATCAGCGTCTGCCTCTGGTTCCTGCCCTGCTTGATACCCTGTCCTGACTTCCCATAACGATGGATTGTGGTCAGGACATATAAGCCAAATGAACCCTTTTCTTCCCTAGTTGCTCTTGGCCATGGTCTCTATCACAGCAATAGAAAACAAGGTAAGACAGGACCTTGGAAGGGAAGGGTTTTGCAAGGCACCTCCTTGCCTTTTGAAAACAAGAAGTAGCCAGTAAAACTTTCATCAAATCAAACACTGTATTATGTTTATTATGTGTAACATCTGGGAGTACAGTATGGCCCTGTTTTATAGGAATCAACTATCTAGTTGGGTGATAGGCTCTTTACCAGAGGTGTTGATGGTAGAAGACATTCCCTGGGTTGAGAAGAGGGGACGTGGTGTGGCATGGAGTATGGTCTGGCAGCCTCATGGAAGAAGAGGGGCCTTAGCAGCTTCAAGTAGGTTGTGAATAGCGGCAGTTCTGTGACATTCCAGAGCCGCAGTGAGCAGGGAGGATGCCCCTCATGCATCTCAGGAACGTGAAGTTTGCCTAGCCACTTACTTCTGCAGAGAAAGACATCCAGGGCTAGTTTCTGGTGAACCCTGACAATGCTTGAAGCCCTTGCACATGTCAGAGACAACAGGCCATGTTCACTGTGGGTTACCCTTGCCTAAATAGATCTCAGTCTCAACTTTGACACTTACAAGAGCTTGGATAATTTATTTGATTTTTCTAAGTCTCAGTTTTCTTATCTTTAAATTAAGGGTAATACCAATACCTGCCAAGAACATTATAGAAATGAGTTGAAGTCATACAAGGTTCTAGACATTTACAAGTCCATTTACAAGTGTTTTGGGTACTTTCCATTGCTGTGACAAAACACTGTGACCAAGCCAACTAATAGAGTTTTTTCCAGGGGGATAAAAGTCCATCATGGCAGCAGGAACAGCAGCAGAGAGAGTGAACTCAGAATAGCATGTGGCTTTTAAAACTTCAAAACTCATTGCCTATGACAGACTTCCTCCAGCAGGGCCACACCTCCTGAGCCTACACAAATAGCATTGGGGATTATCTTAATTAGGGTTTTACTGCTGTGCAGACACCATGACCAAGACAACTCTTATAAGGACAACATCTAATTGGGGCTGGTTTACAGGTTCAGAGATTCACAGTCCATTATCATCAAGGTGGGAGCATGGCAGCATCCAGGCAGGCATGGTGCAGGAGGAGCTGAGAGTTCTACATCTTCATCTGAAGTCCACTGAGAAAGACAGGCTTCCAGGCAGCTAGGATGAGGGTCTTAAAGCCCATGTCCACAGTGACACACTTTCTCCAACAAGGCCATACTTTGTAATAGTGCTATTCCCTTGGCTGAGCATATAGAACCCATCACAGGGACCAAGTATTCACACATCTGAGACTCTGGGGGCCGTTCTCATTCAGACGTGAGTTCTAAGAAGTCACTTAACATGGTAGGAAAATGGTTTCTTCATTTCTTCATGAGGAAAATGAAGCTCTCATGTGTCCTCAAAGTACAGTTTTGGAACAATAAAGAAAAATTTGACATTAAACAAGCATCTTAACTCCCTTGTTTTTAAGGAATGTATCACTTAGATCTGAGTTTTTCTTTTATTCCAGTGACTTTTTGAACGAGTATGAAAAAGGAAGAACCCCCAACCCAGACATCAGCTGCAATAAGCATATCAAGTTCAGTTGCTTTTATCACTACGCTGTGGACAATCTTGGTAAGGAATTGACATTTCTTCATTCGCTTGTTAAAATCATAGCTTTTCAGAGACAGTCAGAAGCCAGAACCTTGTAGACAGCTTTGTCTTTCCGAATGAAAGTACTCGCTGAGGAAGGAGGGACTTTCTAGTTCAGCATGAACATTAGGAGAGGTGCCCTCCATCATGGGCAGGCACATCTGAGAGAAGATGTGTTTAAAGGCTAAAAGGTGGCAGTAGGCTAAGCAGAGGGCTCTCGGGAAATAGGACTCAGATCTCGGTCAGTAGTGACTCAGGAGGCTCATCAGTGAGAACAGAAATGGCAGGAGTGGGAACCTGAGGGTTACTTGTGTCAGCGGGAACGTGGGACATGTCTGTCAAACAGAAAGTGAGAGGACACGAGCCTGATGTAGGACTGCTGTGTGTTTGAGGCCAGCCAAGTTACATAGCAAATTCTAAGCCCTCCTGGCCCATATAGTGAAACCCTGACCCAGTGAAGGAAGGAAGGAAGGCAGGCAAGCAGGCAGGCGCCTGGGCAGGCCAGCAGGCCAGCCTGGCCACAGCCAGCAGAGCACAAGATGGAAGTCAGCGGACTACTCACAGAGCAGCAGGCCAGGACCCAAGGGCTTGTGTGTCATTTCACTAAACTGTCAAGGAGAATACTGCTTATTCTTCCAAAGGTCCTGAGTTCAAATCCCAGCAACCATATGATGGCTCACAGCCATCTGTAATGGGATCTGATGCCCTCTTCTGGTGTGTCTGAAGACAGTCACAGTGTACTCACATATATTAAATAAATAAATAAATGTTGAAGAAAGAAAACAAAGATGGTGCATGGTTACTTGGGGCGCTCTGCCCCATCTATCCATCGATCCAAATGTATATGTCTGTTTGTCTGTATGTATGTAGGTAAATGTGTATTATGTAAGCATGCATGAATGCGTGTGGAGTTGATTGAGACAGAAGGTTTGCCTGGCCAGAGTGTGGGTGTCCTGACATTAAAGTCACGGGTATAGTATAGTCACTTTCCTCTGCTTACCTCGTTGGTGGGCATTATCTCTTCTCAGTTATCTCTTATCAGTCAGTGCTCTGTAATCGCCATTCCCACTGGGCTGCAGCATCAGGATTCACCCCACATCCTCCTGCTGTTGAATATTTTGGTTTTCAGTTTTTCCTTAGTGTTGTAAACACTGATAACTTTTTTGTACTTAAATCTTTATGTGTGCATAAGACAGACTGAGTGAGCAAATTGAGTCTGACTTTGGAAAGGCTCTTTAAAGATGTGAGGTTCTATTAGCTCACATTAGGAGTTGAAGGGAGCCTGCCTGCCTGCCTAGTGAGCAGTCTCTCAGGCCTCTGTGCCCCATGGTCTGTGTCCAAGGTGTCAGTGAGGCTTGTTCTGTGTGCTTCTTTACCTAGACTGATATCCTAGTTCACTTCCTATTGCTGGGATAAAAAGCATGACCAAAAGCATCTTAGGAAGGTTTATTCGGCTCACATGTCCCAATCTACAATCCATTCTCAGGGGAACCAAGGCAGGAACTGATGCAGAGACCACAGAGGAACGTTGCTTACTGGGGACTCCCCATGGCTTGTTCAGCCTGCTTTCTTATGTAACACAGGACTGTCTTCCTGGGGTAGTGCTGCCCACATCTGTCATTTATCAAGAAGATGTTCCACAAGCTGGGTATGGTGGCACACACCACCTAGCATTTGGGAGCTGGGGAGTTTAGGACCAGTCTGGTCTATATAGTGAGTTTCAGTACAACTAGCACTATGTAGAGAGACCCTGACTCAAAAAAGAAGAAAAAAAAAGAAAATGCCACCACACATACTTTCGTAAGGCCAGTCTGATGGAGATTTTTCTTTTAAATTCAGTTAATTTTATTTATGTACATTGGTGTGAGGGTGTCAGATCCTTTGGAAGTGGAGTTACAGACAGTTGTGAGCTGCCATGTGAGTGCTGGCTGGGAATTGAACCTAGGTCCTTTGGAAGAGCAGACAGTGCTCTTAACTACCGATCCATCTCTCATCATCATCATCATCTTAATTAAGGATTCCTCTTTCCAAGTGACTCCAGTTTGTGTCAAGTTTTCAAAAACTAACAAGTACCACTGCCAGTAAGTGAGCCTCACACTGGATCCTTGTGTTTCGAAAACCTCCAGGAGCAGATGCCGTTGCTACTGGCCACTATGCAAGGACCTCCCTGGGGGATGAGGAAGTCTTTGAGCAAAAACATATTAAGAGACCAGATGGGCTGTTCAGAAATCGATTTGAAGTCAGAAACCGTAAGTTCACATGCGTGGTCAGAGCTGTAATCTCTGTGAGCACAGGATAATTAGAAGGTTGCAGGAGCAGGCGGCTGACATCCAGCACCCCCAGCCCCGGGTCTCCCAATGAGCTGGTTTGTTTAGTTCACATTTGCAAAGGCACAGGCAGAGCAGGGTTGCTTCCCTAAGGGCTTGTGGTTGAGCATTGAGATGTCCTGGTTGGGAGCCAGGGTGAGAGCTGAGGAAGGTGAACCAGAGCTTACCATCTAGGTTATTACATGTTCCTAACCTGAACTTCCAAAAATATTGGGGAAAATCTTTGACAGTGATAATGGGAATGGTCTTAACAGGGTCTCAAGCAGATGGAGAGTCATTTCCGGGCTTGAATAATAACATCTGCTCATCCCAAGGACATGCTCACCTTTGTCTGCCCCCCACTTGTTCTGGTTCTCCTCGGAGAGTCAAGCACTGTGTTGACTGACTTGCCTGTGGTAGTTTGATGGTGTCTTGGTTTTCAGTGTGCATTTTAGGCAAACCAAGGCTGTTTTTGTGGCTCACGTCTGAGTCCTAGGGAATCATACAAGTGAATCATGCAAGCGAGCAGAACAGATCTTGGGCTTGGGAATTGCTGTAGTTGTTGGGGACCTGACTGTGTAACCAGCTGTCCATCATATGAACATGGTGCGGTGCCTGGAGGAACAGATAGAACGGGAGGGTCCCGGAAACAAATGATCTCTGGGCCAGATGTAGCTCCGCCCTGCTCTTTCCCTTTATGGCACATTTGTTAGTGTTACCAGCTTCCTGTTTTAAAGTCGTAGGTTTTCAGTGAGTTTTAAAGTGACTCAGAAGGTAGATATGGGACACATACCTGCAATCTCAGTACTTGGGAGGCTCAAAAGACAGTCAAAAGGATCCAGCACAAAATAACTCAGAAGCAAGAAAAAATGCACACAGACACTATTTGAGAACATTTTGTTTTGAGACAGAGATTGAGTTGGAGCCTTATGTCAGCAAACAGGTACATTGTTTTTGACAAAGTAACAGGACGGAAACGGGAGGCAGGTCAGTCCGCAGCACAGCCTTTCAGTGCCTGAGTCACCTTGGGCAGCCCTCGGTTGTAACTGTAACCATGCCGTAGTCTCCATTATAAGGAGATGGAAGCCAGCGGTGGAAACATACAGGCATACAATGTGTGCAGTGGGTTTAAACTGTGGAGCTGGGGAAATGGGGTTCAAGCTGGGAGGCAGGGAGAGGCTAGACAGTCTAGCCTAGTCGGTGAGTTCTGAGCCAATGAGAGATCATCTCAAAACAGAAAGCAAGTGACGCCTGAGGAGTAGCAGTTGAAGATGTCATCTGATTTCCACACGTGTATTCTAACATGGACAAACTCTCAAATGCATGTGCACACACACAGTTGAGCTGGTGTGTGTGGAGTGTTCTGAATTTCACTAATGGGATGTCTCCTAGTACTGTATGTGAGGAAGGTGAGGGGGAGTGGATCTGCCCATCAGCCCCACCAACTCACAGACGTGAATGGAACTGACTGACTGGGAAACTTATCTGGCCGCCTTCTCAGGCTCGAAAGTCACCAGGTCCAGGGCCACTCACACCTGTGTATATGCAATAAGAATTCTTTATAGTTATGTGGAGAGTGTTTAGAGAGAAAAGCAAGGCTGCTAACATGTCGGTCTGGACGTGTAGCAAAGCTGTTTCCACCAAGGAGGCGCATTCTACAGAGCCATCTCTACCGAGGCTGGGCTGAAGGCCAGAGTGCAGTGTGGTTCTTTGCACTCTTCATACCTGCAGTTGTTAGGCAAACACACTGCTTACGCTAGTTCAGCATCATTCTGGATGAACTGTCTTGTCTGGTCCCAGCTGTGACTAGAGTTATTAAGACTGGTGCTTCTCACTGCACTGTTTTCTCATATAGTGTTTACTGTTTGAAAGTCTTATAGTCAAAATTACCAGCAGGGAAGAATTTCTGTATGTAAGATCTACATTCCTTGTCTTGTTCCTAGGAAATAAACCAGGGCCAGAGTGCTCTGTGCATTAGCCATGCTGTTTTTTTTCTCCCGTAGTCTTTTGAAATGGGTTTTCCTTTTGGCAGACTTGGGGTAACTGCTCACACAGAACGGCATTAAAGCAAAGAGTCATTATCTGTGTTCCAGCAATGACTTTTGTTTTTTACTTTTGGCAGCCGTAAAACTTCTCCAAGCAGCTGACAACTTTAAAGACCAGACCTTCTTTCTCAGCCAGGTTTCCCAGGATGCCTGAGAAGAACCATCTTCCCCCTGGGGGAATTAACAAAAGATTTTGTAAAGAAAATAGCTGCGGAGAATAGACTCCATCATGTGCTTCAGAAGAGAGAGGTAGGAGTGAGCAGCTTGCCATCGATTCATGACTGTTTCTATCCATGCTGTCAGGCAGGGCTGGGCTCTGTGGACCTCTGCCAGGACTCCATCGGGCCAAGCCACAGGGCACAGTTGCAGGTGAGGAGCACCTGAGGCCTCCCTTCTCCTTCCTGCTCTCTCTTGTGCCTGCTGTGGCTAACTGCTTTCTCAGCAGACATAGTAGCTGGCTTAGCCAGCTGTGAATGTGGGCAGGGAGAAGCCATGCTAGTTCATCCCATGAGGCAAGAGTCTGCAGCCATCTGTACACAGTGCTGCCTATCCAAGGATACAGTAACAGTCTATCCCTGCCTTCTCAGGGCTCTCTGTGAGGGACTATCACACACCTGCATCTTGGAAACCATGCTAACGCCTGTGGAGGGAGAGCTGGGGGCCTGTGAGAAGCCCCGGTAGTTAAGATTTGATGAGAGGTTAGCTCAGCTGTAGTCACTACTTAGGCCAGACGTCTGTGAACATGCACAGCTGTTCCTTTTATCAGCAAGTCCATATCGCCAAAAAGAATGTCACTTGCCTGTTGTTCAGTTGACAGGATTTCTCCATGGTAGGAACTTAGGGAACCACTGCAATATATGGGGAGATCCCTGGTCTCATGGCCTTTGTTATAGAGAGATACACACAGGAATAATTGCAAAACCGCTTGCTCAGAACAGTCCTAGGGCAGTCAGCTTCTTGTCTAGGCTGTGCCGGCCTTAGCCAGATACAGCCAGTCTTCACCCTGACTTCCCTGCTGCCCTGAGTTGGCCTGACCCTGGTTCCTGCTTCCGTCTTGGTCCCTGGCTCTCCAGCATTGAGCAGTCTAAGTTACTATCCTGAATTGCTCATGGGTTTTCCAACAGTCTAGTTGCAAATGATGCAGTGTGTTTACACTATAGCATCTACTTTGAAACCAACTTGGAAAGATAAGACTTTCTCTAGGCCCTCACGTTCTGTGTGTGTCTGCAACATAGCCTGCTGTCTCCACTCCTAGCCCAGGCCAGCTCTTTGTTCCCTGGTTTGCCTCCTGGCTTCTGCTCACATCATGTTGGCCTTCCTCTCGTTCCAGAGCATGGGCATCTGCTTCATTGGTAAGAGAAACTTGGAGCATTTCCTTCTTCAGGTGAGTGTCATCTGACATGAGTGGCTGTCTGCTCTGGGCCTGGGTCTCCAGTACTGATGAGAACTATCTTCCAGTATTTGCAGCCTCGGCCTGGAAAGTTTATTTCTATTGAGGATAATACAGTTCTGGGAACACATAAAGGTGAGTCCTGCCAGTTTTGGGAAGCAGAGGCCAGGGCTAACTCCTGTCCATTCTTTGAAGGGCTCATGGAGGACTTAAGGGCTAGGCTGGGATGGGTACATGTTGCATGAGCAGTCACTCTGACAGGAATTTTGTGTGTTGTGATTCTGTATCTTGTGAACACTGGCGTTAATCCCTAGATTCAGAGCTGGAGTGAGAGTGTGTGTCTGTGTTATGTTACTGAAAGTCAGGTGTTGATGCTATGGGAGACTGCAGGAAGTGACTAGAGAAAGAATGTAGCTGACCTCATAGCCAGGTGACTGAGGAGCACATGGGTATCACACAGCAGGACCACCATGACTGTACTGTGCAGGGTAGGGACAGAGGCAAGTGCTCACAACCCTTAGGTGAGAACAGAGGTGACATACCTCCTGAGACTTGGTGTCTAACCTGATCTGTGGGACTAGCTGGAAGGACGGGGTACATTTTTTTCTTTTGCCATGCATGACCCCTGTGGAGGGAGCAGGGCTCCATGGGAGTAGGGTGAGACCCAGCTGAACTGGGTGTTATATTAGAGAAGTGGACCTTGCTGGAGACAGTGCTGCTGTTCCTAGCATCCAGCAGTTAGGAGACTGACTCTGCCTGGGCACATGCGTTCCTGCGGAGGTAGAACTGGTGAGCAGGTGGCCTGCCCATGCATGAGGTGGGGTATGGTACGGATACCAAGAGCATGCTCAGTAAGCACAAGACCTACTTTACGAGCTGTAGCCCCATGGGGGTTAGAGCTGGCATTTGTGCCAGCCTTAGTACCATCCTAGTCATTGTCATATCCCTCAAGTCCTGAACCCAAGGCAGGCTGCACACAGGTGTATGGTTAGGTCTGAGAGCCCTTTACGCCAAGAGAATCACAGTTTAAAGTCAACACGCCTCATAGCAATCTGTAACCTCTCGTTTGTGAGAGCTGAGGTGTGCCCTCTGGAATACTATTTCATAGGTTGGTTCCTGTACACTTTGGGCCAGAGAGCTAAGATCAGCGGCTTGAGAGAGCCCTGGTACGTGGTGGAGAAGGATGGCACCAAGGGTGACGTGTTTGTGGTAAGTGAGGTTGGCCTTCGCTGTCTAGCGTTCCAATAAAATGGGCAGTTCGCCCGTTGCCAAGGGCCTGGAGCAGCAGACTTGCCTTCCATAGCTTCCTGGGACAGGTGTAAGGTAACAGGTCTTCATATGAAGTACTAACTAGGCTCCTGTTACAGTTGACAATGCACCGGTCATTGCACCTATTCCTAGAAAATCTGTCCTGTTTTGCAAAGGGGGATGAGACTCAGAGTGGGTAACTTGCTACAGAGTCATCGATTCCAGCTCCAGGAGTGCAAGTGTGAGAACCCTGCTCGGGGCAGGCTGAGCTGCCAGAGAGTGCAGTCAGACACTGGAGGATTCACAGTGCACAGGCCACAGACATCTTCCAGAAGAACAGCATGGAAACGTCTACTCAGGCTTGACTTGAGTGTCTTTAAGCATAAGCTCTCAGAGATGCCTGCTGAGAAAAGCCAGAAGGTGTATTACATCAAGGCCCAGGTGTCTAGTGCTTCTGTGCTGCCTAGGCAACACAAGGGTTCTTTGTGCAGAGACTAGTGGTGAACCAGATGTGCATGGCCCTCTTCGACATCTGGAAGCATGCAGGACCAGCACCCTTCAGCCCCTGCTTTCCTTAGCCACTTTGCTGGTAGGATTCGTGGGCCCTTCAGTGGTTTGACCTACATCTCTAGAACACAAAACAGTCTTCAGAGCATGGTGGCGGTGGCCAGAGGTTGGGGAAATCTCACCTTTGTCCCCTGCTACTGCCTCATGGCCATCCCTTCTCTCTTCTTTTTCTCATCTGAAAACCAGGGTGAGCAGAGCCTTACGCTGCCGAAATGATTTCTACATGTGGGCTGACGCATGAGTGGGGCTGGCTTATAGTTACGGATGTGCCCTTAGCTAGGCCTGTTCTTATGATACCTGCTGAGGGCTGCTCTCCTCAAGGACGTCTGTATTCTGCTCTGCAGGCTCCCCGGGTAGACCACCCTGCTCTGTACAGGGACCTGCTCAGGACCAACCGAGTACACTGGATTGCTGAGGAGCCACCTGCTACCTTAGTCAGAGACAAGATGATGGAGTGCCATTTCCGATTTCGCCACCAGATGGCACTAGGTGACTGGGTAGGAGGGAGCCCTTGTTGCTAAGCTCCCTAGGGTCAGATTAAGCTAAACCAGAGACTGTAGACTTGCAGTATTCTCTTGAGCACATTGGAAAGTCCCTGTCATTAATATTGTAACTTCAGAAGTGCTGGAAATTTGATCAAACTTCAGAATTTCTGGGAAATTGGGTCCCAATATGAGGGGTTGGGTTACAGTATATTCTATTCTGAGGTGTCATGCCCATAACCAGGTCAGATTTGAGCCGTTTTGTGCACTGCTATCCTTCAGCAGGCAGAATGTTGGGGTCCCTGCACCCACAGGCTGCTCCTTCTGCCAGGGAGGGGTTGTGGTTGGCAGGCTCACGCCCATCTCATGGTTCTCCCCACAGTGCCCTGTGTGCTGACACTCAATCAAGATGGCACTGTGTGGGTGACGGCTGTGAAGGCTGTGAGGGGCCTTGCCCTGGGACAGGTGAGTGGGTCATTGAGTGAGGGGATACCCAGTGGGAGTGGGGGGCTGAACATTGCTCTCACCGGCCAGGTGCTTTCAGCTCTGCCTGGAGTCAGGCGGGCACAGTGAGCCTCCCTCCCTCCAGTTTGCAGTGTTCTACAAGGGTGAGGAGTGCCTCGGCAGTGGGAAGATCCTGCGCTTAGGGCCATCTGCCTACACACTCCAGAAGGGCAAGAACAGAACCAGAGTGGCTCCCGAGGTCTCCAGTGACAGCCCAGACCTGCAGCCCACATCCTGACGAAGACCAAGGAGGAGGCGTTAGAGCAGAGTCTGCAGCAGGATGGTCAGTGATGAGCTTTGGTGCTCAATCAATGGGCAGAGCCAGGGCAGCCTGAGGAAGGAGCATCTGTGCTGCTGCTCCAGGAACCAGAAGCAGGTGCTGGGTCTGCCCTGAGGGCCCTGCTGGAGCTACTTTTCCACAGCGCCCAGGGAGGCTGGCCCGCGCAGGAACAGCATCAAATAAAACTGTCAAAGTCTGACCACTGTGTCTGGGGCTTGCCTGAGGCCAGAGTAGACTGCAGTGACTGTACTCCTTACACAGAGCCTCCAACTACAGAGCAGGCACGGGGGCTTTTCCCTCCTGGGGCCTGAGCTCTACAAAGGGAAGGCAGAGCTATCTGCACTAGGCCTTTCCTTGTCAGGAATGCTGACCTGTGAGTTAGCCCTTCCCCTGGCAGGTAGAAACCAGTGTTTTCCTGTCACCTTGTCACTGGCTTGAAGTGAACACATGTGTGAGGAAAACACAGCAGAAGATGACCTTTACCTGGAGGCATGCATGAGCTACAGGCCTGGGCTGGCTCCTTTGTGCAGCAAAACCAGGTGGAGACCCTGGGGAAGGGGGTGCCCACTACTTCTTTGCTCCCACTTTTCCCCAAGGGTAGCACCACTGGGCAGATGTGAGACAATACAGAAGGACAAAAGTCTTGAAAACTCACTCTTTTGGACAAGAACCTAAGCGGGGAGGGTTGGATGTAGCACTGTCAGAAAGTAGTGACTGGAGCCTAGCCAGGTCACTTACTTGAGATTAGGGTTTGAACCAGGCCAGGCTCAAAACAACTCAGGGTGCTACTGGAGTTTTCAAAGCCAAGAGAAAAAACGACGGACAGAGCCCTAAGGTCACAGATGCAGCACGCAGAGTGTAGAGCCAGTCCACTGTGTCCAGGACATGAAGGCGGATGCAGAAAAGAAGGTACGGTGCGGAACCAGATTGTAAAATTGAAGGTCACACACAAAATGTAAGCAGCTCCCTAGATGTAGCAGAGTGTAGATGACAGGACAGAATGAGCGAGCAGAGACATGGTGAATGCTCAGATCTGCAGAACCAGAGCACTCAGGCACCAGTGGGACAGTCGTCCCCACCGGGTCTTCACCACAGTGCCAGGAGGAAAGGCAGATACAGAAAACACAGCTGAAAGGTGAAGGAGATTTGGAGGCAGCTAACAGTGCTTACCAGCTTGGACTTGGCACCCACATACGTTGCTGTGTGCCCTGCACCCCCATCTCCTCAAGGAGCAGAGAGAGAAGGAAGAGTGGGGCTTGCTGGCTTCCAGTTTACCTGGAAAACAAAGCCAAACAAGCACGCACCCCAGGTTCAGAGAGAGACCCTGCCTCAAACGGGTGGAGAGAGTTAGGATCCTGAGGGCACTGATTGCCTTTTTCTGGTCTCTACCCAAGCACCTTTATTTTTTCAGTGTCCCCTTGGCTGAAGTGATAACAGCCCAGTGGTTAAAAGCACTCATGGAAACACAGGATAAATCTTTTTAAATTCTCAGATTTGATTTAAAAAAAAAAAAGAGGCACAGACTGAAGAACTAAAAAACTCAGGCAGGCCCACCCATGTCACGGCAGGCTGTGTATAAATAGAAAGTTATGACAACCCTCCATGGTCCCGCCACCTGCATCCCAGGAGAGGCCCGAGGCTGTCCTCAGCAGTCCCTCCCATGCTGCCCTAGAGAGCAGGGCAGTGGGAACAGTAAACACCCAGCACAGCATGGGTACAAATCCAAAATCTTAATTTATTATAGATCCATCTCACCTGTGTTGTCATCCAGTGCTGAGCAGTAATAAATACACCTGTTAAAAATCTCCAGTGTCGAATCTATAAAGTCTTAGGTCATCAAAACAGTTTAAAACTGACAGGTTTTGTTTTGATAACAGTTGTGATCAAATTAAAAACTTCACCTTCTGAGGTGGTGTGGGTTGTGGAATTGTGAACAGTCACAGTGCTCCGCCTCCTGGAGACTGAAGCTCCCCTGTGCTAGTCATTCTTTGTATCCTTGCGTCCTCAGGCTACCTGGGCCCCCCTTCAGCCTCTTGGCAGTGAGTGACCTCAGACCATGTCGTGTAGGCTTTCCTCTCAGCAGTCCGTCATTAGCAGTCCTGCGTGCTCCTGAGAGCACAGCATGGGGAGAAGTCCTGGCCTTTGGCCGCCTTGTTTAGGTTCTCCATTCCAAGCAACTGTACACCTCATGTGCATGAAGTAAACGTGTCTGAATAACTCCAAGCTCCGATCCCTTGGGCTTGGATGCACCATGCCTCTCAGTGGGCTGATCACAGCAGTCCTTGGTGTGAGATTCCAAAAAGAATTTGGTAACCATTGAAAGCAGGCACTCTGGCTTTGTTTCTTTGCACAATTGGCCATTTGAAGCAAAGTGATGTGATTGGTCAGATTTTGGGGGTGGAGCCCCTGCCTGCCTAGAGAGCCCTGGAGTCTGAGAAGTGAACATTGGCAGGAAGGAACGTGATGTGACGACATGGAAGACCTCAGGGCTCCCTTGGAATCAGGACTATGTGCACTCTGAGCCTATGGGGACAGGAGCAGCGGCAGAGGTTCTCCCCGCACACTGGGCTGATGGGAAGGGCTCCAGAGTAGCCTCACTGGGTCAGGAATGAAGTGGTACATGGCGGGCAGAGTGGTCAGGATTTCACATCAGCTATGGCGCCCACTCCTCACAGATCAGCCCTGTCCTGGATCCATGAAGCTGAGCACCACACACATGTGCTGTGTGCTCCGAAGGCCAGCGGAACACCCACACTCTCTGGCTGGAAGCAGCTGCAGAAGCTATGTCAATTCACAGCCCATATGCTCCCTACCTGGGCACTGGGACCAGCTGTGTTGACTCATTGCAGATTCAAGTACAACTGTGCAAGCTTCCTTGGGCAATATACTGAGATGCCATTTCATGGCTCTCCAGTGTCTGCAAAGTCAGAACAGTGTAAAATATACACAGAGTCCCATCTTTTCCAAGTCCAGGGAAAGATTTATATGTATTTACATTTTTAAACAGCAGTTTAAGACATGGGGTGCCTTTGCAGAGGCACTGCTAGGCTGGTGACGATGGGCTTGTACCATAAGGAGAGGCCTTCGGGGACAGCTGCGCCTTGACCTGTGTCCGGTATCTCTGAACCCTGGCACGTCGAAGGTCCCAGTATAGTGATTCACCAGGTCCAGCTCAGGCTCAATGGCTTCAGGGTAGGGCCTCCTGTACAGCATGGTGTGGATTCTGTCTTCAGTCTAAGGACGGAGCTGTGCCAGCCTGAATGAAGTCCACGCCTCCCTCTAGAGACATGCCTGTGGCTTTGGCACTTTGTCGCAGAGTCTGGGGCCTGAGCTCCTATGAGGGCCAAGGGCTTCCCATCTGGACATTCTGCGTAGAGCCAGCTGCTATTGTAGGGACCCTCACATGAGGGGCCTTGTTTGCCCCATAGGCAGCAGTCCCAGGCTTCAAGGTCTGAGAGCTGACTGACTGGGCCTCATGGTTTCCTGATGGTTCAAATTGAAGTCTCATTACTGCCTCTGTGTGTGGGAAGAATTGCCAGGCATGTGGAAGGGTCAGTGATGGTGGCAACTGCACGAATCCAAAGTCATTAAGTCGTGTGAGGGAAAGCCTGGGGGCTCTAGGGACCCTGGATGGGAAAAGCTGGTGGCTCCCTCCCTCCCAGAGCCCTGAAAGCCAAGGCTACTTACTCTGAGTCAGAGCCATCCGCCTGGGCACTCCCGGTGCGTACATTCATGGCCACCCCATTGAGATGCTCACGGCCTGGCTCCCTCCTCGGAGTCTTGATGGTAATGACACAGTCAGTGGCGTGGACACCATCACCAGAGCCGAGGGAGGATGTGCGGGAGGATGTGGGACTCTGCTCACAGTCAGCTAGCTTCTCTCGCAGCCGGCACTTCAGTGGCTGCTCTGGCAGTGGTGGTGGGTAGGTGACTTTGTTTTTCAGGATGCCTGGGAGAAGGGAGACGACCACCAAGTCAGCTCAGGGGTCAGCCCAAGACTCAAGTGTAGTGGGTCAGAGCTGGGGACGGATGGCGTTGAGCGAGTGAATGAGCCTGGCCAGTTCTTACCAACTTGCCCAGGCCCCACCCAAACCCTCCATAGAATCCCCTCAACCTGCTGAACAAGGACTTCTGGCCCTGTCCTATGTGCTGGGAGAGGGTTTACTCCAGGGACAGATAGCAGGGATCTCCTGAGGTACCTTTCCGCTGCTCCTGGGGCTGGCTGCTAAGCACAGCCACTGGCTTGACCAGGACCCCACTTTCCAGGTCAGGGGGCCGGTCGCCACAGTGATTGGCCTGCACCTGCCGGTGTAACTCCACGCTGACCTTGGTCTCCACCTTCAGGTGGGGCTCAGTGTCCAACTCCTCACTGTCACTGCCAGCCAGGCTCTCGTCGGGCCACCCAGCTGGGACATGGTTGGCTAGAGCATCTGCTGTGATAAGAATTGACACTCTGTGACTTACAGCCACACCCCCGTTAATACCCAAGGCATGGTAGACCCCAAGAGTGGCCCTGACCTCATCTCTGGCTTGCAGGACTGCCAAGGCCATACTCTAAAGATGGAGACACTGAGGCCACATCTTGATATTGCAGACCCTGGGATAATGTGTACCCAACACTGAGCCATACGCTGCCTGCTTTCTGCCTGCCTTATCCAGCCCTCCACAATAATAGTCTGTGGAAGTCCCTGAATTTCTGCCACTGGCCAGCAGATGGTGTGGGCAAATTCCTGGGATTCATGTTCCTCTCTGAGCTGTTCTGTGTGGCTATTCTCTGCTAGGCAGGTCCTAGGGGATGCCAGCCAGAGTTGAGGTGTGACCATAGCCCATTGTTCACAGCCACTCTGACCTGTGTCTCTCCACTGCTTACCTTTTGGGGTGCTGTGGGTGGGGCCACCAGCCGGATTCCACTTGTCTTCAGCTTCTCCACCATCATCCTCGCTGTCCGATGTGTGTGAAGAAGCGTAGGAACTACTGTGCTCATCCAGGGACAGCTCACTATCAGAGTCAGAGTCACGGCCTGCAGGGGCAGGGTAGAGTTGGGAGCTCAGGTCCTGACTCTGACTCTGAGCATGAGGCCACCAGTGCTTTTCCAGGGTATACACAGCCCAGTATCTCAGAGGACAGAGGGTCAAGAAAGGAGTCAAGAATGGAGAGGAGGGTGAAAAAGGACAGGGGGCCCTGGTGCCTTCAGGGAGGACCATACCATGAGCTTTCTTGGAGTTTCTAGGGATGAAGGACGTATCTGGTTCTCCATGGTTACCACGTGCTGGTCCAGAAGACACACTGAGTTTCTGGATCCCTTCATCCCTACATAGAGTAGAAGTAGAGCAAGCCCAGCACTGTCTCAGAGTGACAGTGATGAGCTGTCTGTGTCACAGAGCATCTACTATGGAAAGCTACATGAGACTCTGGAAGATTCTCTAAGCCCACCCCTTTGTGCTGTATCAACAGCAGTAACTGAGAAAACATCCTGGGCATCAGGGTTCAAGGCAGGGCATCGTTTACCCCCAAGAAAATAGTGAGTACACAGGCCTGACCTGGTGGTACTGTCCAGCGAGGCCGTGGACTCGCCCAGGGCGGTGCGGAGCATGTCTGGTCCTTCGCTGTAGGTGTTGTTGCAGTTGAGGGAGCGCTAGTGGAGAAGAGAAGGAGGGTGTTGGCGAGCAGAAGCCACAGAGGTCTGCACTGTCCCCCCCCCCCACAGCAGCCTCCATGATAGCACGGGGGAGGGGTGGACAGGGCTGCAAAGTGGAGCCTTGTGGCAAAGGGGAGAACATTCCCTGACCCATGCAGAGTGGAAACCCCTCACTCCCCGTGGACACTGCTTCTGGATGTTATAGATCTCTGCCCTGGCCCCAGCTTCCAAAGCCCTTGCTATCGGGGCTACAGTTGGACAAAGATGCTTCCAGGATGATTCTGTCCTGTAATGTGTGCTAAGATACGAAGCCTACGGAGCATAGTTTCGTCCTCACAGCTCCCAGGCCTGGACTGGAGGGGTCTCCAGCATCCCTACCGTTAGCAGAGTGGCCCTTGTGGTGGCCGAGTCATCCAGGTGCAGCTTCTTCCCGGCCAGCACTGCCCTCAGGTGCTTCCGCACCTCCCTGTGGGTCACGCAGTGGAAGAGGAGGACAAAGATGCCCTGGAGAGAGAAGGCCTTCAGGTCAGTGTGACTCTCAGGGTCCTGATGCTGCTACACCAGGCTCCTGGCTGTCCACTGAGGGAAGCCTAGCTCAGAGCAGTCTGGCTGACACATTCAGAAAATGCCCCACGGCCCACCATAGTGCTCCTCTCCAGGGAGGGCTACAGCTCTCTTCACAGAGAAGCCATAGCAACTGAGACACCTGGACAAGACAGCAGTCACAGCCTTGTGGGCCATCAGGGGCCCCCAACATTATGCCATAAACTTACTAGGCAGTACCTGGGGTAAAACATAAAGGGCACTCCTACTCCCTGAGAAGACCAATGGGCTTTGAGCCACCCTACAATGGTGGAGCAGGGACCAAGCTTTGTCCTGCCCAAGCCATGGCAAAGTCCTGACACTCAAAGCCCTGGGCAGGGCTGGGAAGGGCTGGGGCAGGCAGAGAACATAGAACATAGGCTTGCTTCCTCCTCTCAGGGTGCAAGCACTGAGACTTCCCTCCCCAGCGCCTTCTCACTGCCCGATGCCCCAAGGCAGAGGTCACAGGTGACCCTACAGGCACCTACCTGCAAGCAGCTGAAGGCAGCAAAAAGGTAGTGAAAGCTCAGAGTGTCACTGTTTACCGCCAGTAGTCCCAGCAGCCAGGTGGCGGTGACCAGCAGCAGCAGGAGGAAGGCCGTCCTCAGCATGGAGCTGTGTGGAGGTTCATACAGATCTTCACCATTGTCGCGCGCGCGGCGTGCGTGCGTGCGTGCGTGGTGTGTGTAGTGTGTGTGTGTGTGTGTGTGGTGCGTGGTGTGTGTCTAGCCACCCACCCACAAACCCACCCCAAGCCTAGCTTCCACCAGAGACTAGGCAGACAGGGGTTATATTGGTAGAAATGTAGTAGTAAGAAGACAAATTCAATGAAAACAAGTTAAAAAGAAAAAGGTCTGAGTCTCCGCCACCACGGGCCACTGCTTGCAATACGCCTTTTATCGTGACTCAGGTCCAGTGACTGCTATGCATGGCTCATGCTAGCTTCTTGAAATGTGAAAACCCAGAGCAGAGTGGCTAAGGCCAGAGGGAGGGAGGCAGAGCCTGACTACCATGTGACTCGGCAAGTACCTCCCCCACTCTGCCTCAGTCGCCCATTAGTCAAAGCAGATGACAGCGGTACATCCCCTCCACAGGGTTGTGGAAGAGCTTTGTGGTCCTGTGACGTAGGGGCAGAGTGGGACCTGGAGATAAAGTGGACGCAGGCAGGACTCTACTTCCCCCACCCTTTGTACTTTTAGGGGGCTGGCAGCCTCCAGTGCCCCCCTTAGAGTCACCCTCTTCTCACCTTGGATACCCTGCTAATTCTATGAGGTATGGTGAGTCCCCATCCCCCATCTACTAAACAGCTACAGGCCCATCCTAGGCTCCATCCGGGGTTTCCTACCCTCCTAAGGCCCCAGTACCACCACCATTCCCAGCCTGAACATGCTACCCAACACTAACCTCTCCTACCCATGATCCTTTTCTTCCTCTAGTTCCTATGGCCCAGACTACCTCAGGGCCTGAACCACCACTGCCATCCCCTCCCTGCTTGGCTAGTCAATACATCTCCAGCATCCATGCCACCTGTTACCCTGGAGGTCCAGTGCTTGCCCTAAACCCCCAGGCTGACTCCCTGGTGGGTATGAGGCTACTTCCATGGGACCCTGCCCAACATGAACTTGCTATCTTTGGGGTTTGTCAGGGGCCAGGTGAAGGACTTGGTGGGTTGGCTTGGTGGGTGATATGTCCCTCCCACTCAGCCTCAACTTACACAACCCCCTTTCTTTCATAATAATGATGCTTTCTTTGGCAGGAAACCTTTGCAGACAGGACGAAGATGACCATGTTGATCTAGGAAACAAGAATAGCAGCTTCAGGCAGTGGCCTTTTCTGCTGTCTCCAGGATGATCCTTCCCAGCCAAACACATATCTTCATCCATGTTGGGGGTGGGAATAGGGGTGGGGTGGGGGACTAGAGGTCTTGGCCTCAGCTGGGTTAAGCCAGGCCATGCTGTGGTCAGGCCTTAGCCTGCTACTCTAGGCCGTCTATACATGGAGGTTGTCCACTGGGTATGAAATGAGCCCTGGAACCTGGGAGTTTGAGGATATGGTCCCAGAGCAGCCTGGAAACTGCTGGCTGTCACTACAAGGAATGTCCTTCTTGCCAACCCAGCCACCCTGAGAAACTGTTGAGCCTGGAGCACCTGGACCCCTGTATCCTGAGTGGCATATCTGGGGACTCAACACTCACGATTATAACTGTTCCGACAGGCCCAGCAAAGCTCCAGATCAAGGTATCCTGAAGGGACAGCCAGCAGAAGTCAGGGTTTCCGTAACCCTGAGGGTCCAAGCCAACAGCTAGCCCTGTGTATATTGGAGAAACAGAAGAGTGAAGGTCACAGACCTGGGTAGTCTTCACCTTACCCAGGAGGAGAGCTGAGGCCAGACAGGCAGGGCCACCCAGAGACCCCCAAAACACCCTCATCAGAGACCCAAGAAGCCAGATTCCTTAAACTAAAGGGCTGGCTGCTTCCTGCAACCAGGAGGCAGCCGCTGCCTATAGCTAATAATTTCATCTGCCTGAGGGCCCTTGAACATAAGCTTGATATTTTTTAAGAGATATGTTTTTAAAAATAAATAAACTCTGAAGAGTAAGTTAGACCTCTGAACTATCTAGATCTAGGTAGCAAAGCCCTTAGGAGGCAATGGTATTTCCCACTCAGAAATCAACAGAGGTGGCAGGGGAGGCCTTCCACTGACACCTCAAGATGGCTTCTACACTAAGGACCAAATAATAATTTTCTGGTTATTCTCAGAATGACACCTGACCTTGGAAGAAGATAACACCTCTGTCAAGGAACAAGAGGCAGCTGCCACCGTCCCCGTACCACCCAGCTTCCATATTTTTGAGAGTATGAACATTAGTCATACCCTTGGAGTAGAGATGAGTTACATCAGAATCCCAGGGGCCTTGGGAGACTTTGTTCAGAACCCTGGAATGCCCCCAGGGGCATGCCGGGAAGGGGGTTCATGCCCTCCTATTGAGAACAGAAGTGTGGCTCTTCCTTAATAGGAGGTAAATGTTGGTTTTCTATAGTGATTGAAAAGTGTTGGTCAGGCATGATGGCAAGCAAATGCCTTCAATCCCAGCACTCAGGAGGTAGAGGCGGGCAGATCTCTGAGGTCAGGGCCAGCCTGTTCTACAGAGCAAGCTCCATGACAGCCAAGACCACAGAGAGAAACCCTGTCTTCAAGCCCCACCCCCCAAAAGCACAAAGCATGCTGAGGAAATAGGCGCACAGCAGTCCTCGGATGTCATCCAGTTGTAATATTGATCTATCACACTGCCGTGGCCTTCCATCCATCTGTGCCCTCACTCAATCACCCTCCTAGTGATCTGTTCATTTCCCACCTCCTGGGATTTGAGTAGACCTTCTTCCAATTAGGCTCTACACAAAGAACCCCATGCCCTCTGCTCCTGCAGCTCACGCCTGACCAGAGAGACCGATCTCCCCACTGGCTGGGAGTAGCTACGCTTCTACACACAGCTAAATGTAGAGGGGCCAGGAGAAAGGAGACAGACGGCTCAGGGGAAATGTGCAGTTTAACACAGGTCCTCCTGGCAGAGCTACGCTGTGTGTCCTTACCTGTGACAATGGCAGGGATGCCCCAGCCCACAACGTGGTAGAACCTCATGGGCCCCGTGTCGATGTTGCGCACTTCTGTCAGCATGCGGTAGACATGCAAGTTCTCCACCAGGGTCCAGGCGAAGGTGGCCATGGAGACATAGTGCAGGAGGATGGCGACTACTGTGCAGAGAAACTGGGCGGAGAGGAGCAGGCTCAGCACGCAGCCCAAGGCCCTGGGACTACGGAAGGGCAGGCTGGCAAGCAACAGGGGATCTCAAGCCTGAGGGTGACCCCTCCTCAGGAGCCAAATCATCATAGGCCCAAGGAGCGACCAAATCAGGGTGTTCTGCAATGGCAGGGTCTCTAGTGTCCCCAAAGGGCAGCAAAGCTCCACTCCTCCTGTATAACAACAGGAAGGGCTAAGGGTGACCTGGGGTCACTACCAAGAGTAGGTGTAATTCAGGAACAGGGAATGATGGGCAATGCACTAGTCTTTTTGAGAATCTGAACATAATGTATTTTTTCGAGCTTGTTCTAATTTTTAAATATTTGCTTCAGTTGTTTATTATTATTATTATTTAATGTATGAGTGCTCTGCTGCATGTATACCCACATGCCAGAAGAGGGCATCAGATCCCCATATAGATGCTCATGAGCCACCATGTGGTTGCTGGGAATTGAACTCAGGACCTCTGGAAGAGCAGCCAGTGCTCTTAACTGCTGAGCCATCTCACCAGGCCCTGCTTCGGGTTTTTATTTTAAAAACACTATGGAGTGCCATCTGCTCAGGCTGAAAGTTCCCGGATTGAGACCTCAGCCTGTGTTCCCAGAAACACCAGCCAGTAGGTGCAGCTGGGGCCCAGGAGGCATTTCTTCCAGGGGCCTCTCTGTCCAGTAGGACAATGCCTTGATGTTTTCTGCAGATCCAAGACCACAGAAGAAGGTGACTCTTCTACCTGTCTGCCCTTAGTCGGGCAGGGCTATGTGTCAGGCCAAAGTCCATGTGCTACAAACGAGAACTCAGCACGTGGACTGAAGGACAGCATGTATCTCCTTGAGACAGCAAGGAAGCCAGCTCTGCCTGCTGGGGTACAGAAGACCCAGCAGTATCAGGAACAAGATCATGGGAGAAAGGACAAGGGACAAGGGACACTGAGCCCCCAGAGTTGAGCCTAAGGGGCCATTAGTATAAACCCAGCCTCAGGTGTTCGACAATAGGTCTTGAAGATGTAGCCCAAGGGCATCTGCTCATGGGCCTTTTGGGAGATGTGCCCTAGACAGAAATGGCAGGTTTCCCAACAGGAAGTTAAGCCAGGCAGGGTAGAAAATGAGAGGCAACAGGGAGGGATGGTGGGGGTGGGAATCTGGCCCTATTCCCATTGGCCACCTGGACAAACTCAGGCCACACCCACAGCTTACCCACACCCCACAACTGACTCCACCCACAGCTGGGGGAAAATCTGTTGTGGATACCCTCAGCCTTGTATTTTGATCCTAGTTCCACCCTCCTGAGGAGGATTGAATCAATGTTGTGGATAGCCCCAGCCTTGTATTTTGATCCTAGTTCTACCCTTCTGGGAGGGGCTGCAGAGGATGATTGAATCTGTACACAGGTGACGTCTTGTAAACCTTCTGTCCAATTAAAACCTGTAAAATAAAGGCTAGAGCCAGAGATTGGGCAGTAGAAGGGGAGGCGGAGAAAAAGGCTTAGGGGAGGAGAGAGTGAGAGGAATTTGATATAAAAGGTAGAGCAGAAGCAGAGGGAGAACAGAGGAGGAGCAGGAGGAAGCAGGCAGAAGGAAGCCGACAAAGGAGGACAACCACGCAGCCTGGATGAACCGCAAGTTATAAGGGATCTCATAGCCGGGGATTAGAGTAGGGTAGTGGTAAATCTTCCCAATCCAGGCGTGCAATTTATACAATAACTATTGAGTTGTGTTTTCCTTGACTGGCCTCCTTCAGGTAGGAGATCCTACAGCGAGCAAATTTGGCGGTTAAATAATTACTTCTACTACAAAAATCACCTCCAGTTCTACCCTAGCCACAAACACCATCTAACCCCACAGCTGGCCACATCCTCATCAAGCCCACCCCCCTGCATGGGGTCCACACTGGCAGCCCCAGTCCTAAGCTCTGCTCTTGACCATAAGTCTGGCATCCTCTGGGTCTTCCCTGAGCAGAGCACTGCCCCGACTCCCACCCCAGATTCATACAGAGAGGAGGAGAGCCACAAACTCAACCTCACACTAGATGTGGCTATGTTCAAATACCAGGCCACCGCACTCTGAGGAACGACAACAGAGCACAGGCTGAAGGGTACTGTAGGGTACTGTGACAGAGCCACCTGCTCTCCAGAGATGATACCCAGACAGTGCGAGGGACTTGTGTGAACACAAACACTTGTCACCTACATTGCAAAGCTGAAGACAGAAACAGGACCATGGCTGGGGCCTGCTCTCTGCTGCCATCAGAATGCCAGCTGTGAGGGGCAAGCCTGAGCTGGATTTACCCACACCATACACCATTTCCATAGTGGGAAGTAGGGCTGGTTCACTAAAAGACCGGAGTGAAAAAGTTGGCTGGCTGTTGCTTTAAATGATGCACAAATCCTCAAAAAACAAAACAAACCAAAAAAACACCACCATTTGAAAAAGGGTTGGAAATCGACCATAGGATCTGGCGGGGTTGTGTGGACACGCTTTTACACTAAACATACTTGCTTTTCCAGAACAGAACAAACACACACTAAATCAATTTCAGCCTGTCAGGCTTCTGGGAGATAAACGGCCTCACCCAGAAATACGACTGTGAGTTTAGATAAAACTCAGAAAACCCAGGCACCATGCCAAGCCCCTGCCACTGCACACCGTCCTCCTGGGGTGCATTTGCCTGCTCTGTGCTCCCTGGTGCCTGAAAGTCCTCTTTCCAGTAGGCGCTGAGTCAGATATGAGCCTTGGTCTCTCAGTGAGCCACATGCCATACTACAGGGGACCCAAAGCCATCCACTGTACTTTCCTCTATCCGGACTTTGAAAATGCACACTTACAGGACCCCCCAAGCAAGTCTCAGCTTACTGAGCCTTTGCACAGGCCTCCTGTGTCCATGCCTGAGAGAAGGACCCCATATCCATGCTCACTCTGTAAGGAATATTATCTGGCCTTGGGAAGTGGCAAGGAGATTTGGTTCTGGTTCATCTGACTCAACCCTGTTCTTCTGTGACCCTATAGGAAAGCCACCAAATTCGTCAATGTGACTGGGTCAAGAATGGCCTGGGAAACTGTGCCTAGGAGGTAGCAGGGTCTGTCCTTTTTCCTGATGGGTCTTGGCCACCCAGGAAGGTCTCTGCGCTGGTTGGAAAACTCCAGCTTTGCAGCCTTCTTCCTGCTTCTATCCCAGAGCCTGACTCGGAGATCAAGTCTCCATGCCTGGGCTCTGTGCTTTGTGGCCTGGGTAGCTGTGTCCAGCTGCCACCTACTCATCCCATTACCAGCCTCTACCCTCTTCTACCTGGAGCTCTTAAAGATCACTCCAGCACCTTCTCGCTTCTTGCCCTAGTCTCTGTTCTGGTCTTCAGCTACCAGGCCTGTGTTGGAGCACAGAGATCTGGCTGGATGCCATAGCACGCCAGGACATGATACAACCTATACACAGAAGACGGTGCTCTGACCAGTGACTTACATCACTCCTCCCCACCCCCCGGCTACTGATGGATTGCTTCACTACCTGCTCCTGTGTCCTTTCTGGACACCTTCCACTGGGTGGCAACAAGTAGTCTCACACAGCTCTTCTCTGACCCAGCTCCCACCAGCCAACAGGCAGAGAGTAGGGGAGGCATTCCTCAATCATGGTCTTTGGTAGGCTGAACATTTTCACATCTATGGCTCTAGATGCAGGGATAGCAAGCATCTGGATAAAGAGGATCACACCTGTACTAAGTGTGCATCGTTCTCACTTCATGCCTCTCGACAGTACAGCCAACCCAGCAGCAAGTCACACAATGCTTGTCTCACGTTGCTATCAAGCAAACCCAGGCTCACTGCGACATCTGCAGGAGGAAGTGCCGTGTTCGCGGGTGCTACCTCGTCTGACACGTCTTCTGGGTTGGTATCCATGGGCCCGAGATGAGTACACAAGTGACAATAACTACCACTGGGAGACCTGGGTGAGGCTGAGGGAACATCTGACTACAGCAACAGTGCAGTGTAGGATACACCCTGGACCAGACGCTGCTGCACGCTGCAATGGTGTCCGGGTCACTGCATGCACAAATGAAGGTCTGCTGACCTTGTATCTCTCTAGGCTGTCAGTCACTTCAGCCACAGGTGTGAAATAGCACACACACAGTGTGTCCTGTATAAGTCCAGGGCAGGCAACACACTTAAACGGGAGGGTGACAGCCCTCACCTCTGGTGGTTAAGTCTACACAGCAGAGGCCTCCTTGGGGTCTACAGGAAGGTGGCACCAAGGCCAAGTACCTTCCAACTCTACCACTCCACTGAGTGGCCCCGTGGGTAACTCCATTTGTCAAGATCACCCTTCCTTTCACATCTGCCCCTCAAGCTCCAGGGGGTGAATGGATCGACCCTATAAGTGAGCTTCTGGCAGAGTCCTCACTGGGAGCAGAGCTCACCCTCCCTCTCTAAACTCTCAACAAGCGGGCTGGACCTCACATATTTTGAAATTCTCACTTGTAAATATGGAAAAATGGGGGAGGGCACACAGCTGGTTATAGCTGGGGCCACCCGAAGTCACAACCCTATTGTGTACCATGATCTTGCTGCCATCGAGGACCTTGCCACCATCAGCAGCAGCAGCATGGACCTGTTCTACTCCTCAGGGATGAGCACTTTTATCTGGAGACACCAGTTCGTCCCAGAGCCCCTATCATCGGGAGGGCAAACGCCACAATCACCGCTCTGGGTAGCTCAGTCATAGCCAGCTCTTCAATTATTCCTAGCCAGACTTAATACGCTCTTCCAGGGACGCCCTCCGCCTTCCACTCCTGCCTCTTATGCTCAGGTGCATGGCCAGTGCGCGGGAGTACGGTCGCCTTTTCACGCAGGCTGCCGAGCTCCTGAATTAGTCACAGGGTTTTATCTGTATGTTGTTTTGGAATTTCCTGTGGAACCCAACATGCCAACCATGTCATCTGATAAGAGTCTAGATTCTCTCTCCCTGTGTCCCTGTTGAGGTTCCCCCTCCTACACGGTAGTAAACAAAAGACCACAGTAAGGCAGGTTCCTGCTGTTAGGACACACAGCTAAGACTGTTTCCTCCACTACTGTGCTAGTGTGTGCGTGTGTGTTGTGCTAGTGTGTGCTAGTGTGTGTGTGTGGTGCTAGTGTGTGTTAGTGTGTGCGTGTGTGTGTGTGTGTGTGTGTATGTGCCAGTGTGTGCTAGTGTGTATGCCAGTGTGTGCTAGTGTATGTGCCAGTGTGTGCTAGTGTATGTGCTAGTGTGTGGGTATGTGCTAGTGTGTGCTAGTGTGTGTATGTGCTAGTGTGTGCTAGTGTGTGTGTGTATGTCGTGCTAGTGTGTACTAGTGTGTACTAGTGTGTGTATGTGCTAGTGTGTGCTAGTGTGTGTATGTGCTAGTGTGTGCTAGTGTGTGTGTGGCTTCTTGTCCTAGGTTAAGGAGTCCCCTTTTCTAGTTTGTTCAAAGGGGGTTTTCTTCTCTCCCTTCCTTTATGCTAATCATGAATGAGTGTAAAAATTATCAATTGTTTTCTGCATTAAGAAAAATCTTTTCCGTTGGGCAGTGGTGGCACACACCTTTAATCCCAACACTGGGGAGGCAGAGATAGGTGGATCTCTGAGTTCAAGGCCAATCTGTTCTACTGACAGAGTTCCTGGGCAGCCAGAGCTATACAGAGAAACCCTGACTGAAACTCCATCCTCCTCCCACTAAGCCCAAAATATATGTTTTGAATGCAGTGCTAGGAATGTGGCTCAGTGGTTAGACCGCCTCATATCAGAGGCTGAAGGTTCAGTCCCCACTATTGCCAGCAGCAGTTAGTTCAGGCACACAGGCCTCTAATCCCAAATACTCCAGAGGTAGAAGCCAGAGCACCCGGATTTCAAGCTCTTGCTGGGCCTCAGCTAACACAAGGGTCACCTGGACTCCTTAGCCCCTGCCTCAGCACAGCAAAAGGAAACCTGATTATTCCTCAGGAATAATCAGGTGGAGATGAGAAAGACATTTATAGATTTATACACTGCTAAATCACCTTCACAGCTGTCCTAAGAGAAACCCAGCCGCAGTCATCTCTATTTAGATACAGATATGTTCGTTCCCAGTGCTGATCTTCTTTATCTTAGAGGGGAAGGTAGTCACTCAGTCACTGTTCTGCCACCGTGCTGCCCAGACTGTTCAAGATGCTGTCTTGTCTCCTCTCTCAGGTCCAGTGTGTGTTATTTGCATTTTTCCTCTACCTTGTTCTCATTAGAGATTTTCCCTTTGAAGAACACCTTATGGCTACTTATCTTCTTACCCCTTCCTTTCTGCTGGGTTGATTTCTGTTTTATTCTTCCCTTTCCAGGCCTCTTCAAGGTCCCCTTGTTTTCTGGCTAAAGACCCTTAGCTCACTGGGTTTCAACCTTTTTTCTTTTTAAAAAAAGCTTATTTTTATGTCTATGGGTTTTGTTTGCATGCACCTGCACCATGTGTGCAGTACCCATGGAGGCCAGAAGAGGGCAGCAGATCCCCGAGATCGGAAGCACAGTTGGTTGTGAGCTACCAGTGGGAACTGGGAATGGCAACCCGGTGCTCTGGAAGATCAGCTCTAAATCCCTGAGTCAGCTTTCCAGCCTCCACTGCCTTGTTTTCTTCTAGCATCAGCAATGTGACTCTATATCAACTCTATGTCATGCTGCAACTATACCCTGCAATTATTATTTTTTAATTACATGTCCTATTTTGAGTGTGTATGTGTAGAGCATGCATGCCCCGGGAACCTGTATGGAAGACAAAGGATGGCTCATGGGAGTGTGCTCTATCCTTCCACTGTGTGGTTCCTCACCTCAGGTCATCCAGCTTGGCAGCAAGTGCCATCACCCACTGGGCCATCATGCCTGGTCTGCAAGACGTCATATTTCCATTAACGTTTTTCTGTCATTAAGATTCCTAAACATTTTTCTCAAACTCGTGTCTTCTATAGGTATATTTTGAGTTTGCCCATTAGGTACCTAGAAGAACAGCAGGCATTGACTGTCTCCGTGTGCGGACCCCGGTGCTCATTCCATAGCTGCCTGCTGTTCCTGGAGGAACCATTTATCTTCAGCCACTGTCTGTCATATCTCATGACTCTCAATCTTTGTGCCCCTTACAAATGTCCATGAGCGGCCAGGGACCCTGTGAGGTTCTTCAACACCTCGTGGGCTCATACAGTTCTCTGGGACCCAATGCAACAGCCGACCAGGCTACCCAACACCCAACCACCCTGCATTTAATCAGATCAACTAGAGCTTCCCTGACTTTCCCTTCCAGGCCTCCTCCTCTTCCCTACCTGCCCTCTCAGCAAGCGCCTTTCTCTTCTTTGGTTCTATACAACCCCCGAAATCACTTCCTAGTTCTATGCATTTGTTGCTCCTTCTTGAGCGAAGCCCAGGGTTATTGTGGGCATGGAGAAAACAGAAGGGTGGGGTACCTGTATGCCACTCTCCGCTAAAGCTACTGTAGCCCACAGGATTCTGAGATTTTTAGCACATAACTACAGCACCTTGATGGTTACTTCTAATCATCAACTTGACACAAATGAGAATCACGTAGGGAGGCAGTCTTAGTGAAGGATTGTCGAGATCAGCTAGAACTGTGAGCATGTGTGTGGAGGGGTTATCTTGACTGTTAATAGATGGGAGAAGACCAAGTCCACCATGGGTGGCATCATTCTCTAGGCAGGGGGCTTGGACTGTATAAGAGTAGAGAAAGATAGCTGAGGCCTAGATAGCCTTGCATTTATTCCCTCTTTGCTCTTGGATGTGAAGTGACTAGCAGCAGCCTTGAGTTCCTCACAGTGGCCAACTATGGCCAGGAATCATGAACCAAATAAACCTTATCTCCCTTAGGCTGCTTTTGGTCAGGGTTCTCACAGCAAGATACAGAACCAGAGCAGCACCTACGAAGCCACTAAGGCCTATGTCAAGAGGGTGAGACTCACTGTGCATGTGGTCTTTGAAGGACCCTATGGGTGCCCTTAGAGGGAGGTCCCCACAGGTCATACAGCCTTGGCCTCTCCAGAGATTTCCCAGATACAATGCCCTTCGGAGACAAGATAGGTCATTCCACTGCTCCAGCGTGACTGAGAGCACACCCAGGGGATAGCATGAGGCACACTCAGGGTAGCCCACGGCAGACTGAGGGGAGTGGTCTCACCGGGTTCTCCTGTCTGGTTGATCCCGACCATGAAGATGATCTGGGAGAAGAACAGAGCCGCGATGAGGTTCCTGTGGATGCTGTGCAGGTTGGAGCGCAGCGTCCGGACGAGGGAGAGCAGGACAAAGGCCACCAGGAGGGCCACCAGGGACAAGGACAGGGCCGCATAGGTGATGATCTTCAGGGGCAGAACCTCTCCGTGCTGTAGGTGGGTTGGTTAAAGAGAATAAGAAGCTGGTACCGATGGATGTTTGAACAAATACTGTGATGGATGTTAGATGCTGAAGACCGGGAGGGGACCAGGTGACTAGTTAGGGATGGTGAGCAAGCTGAGGATGGATGAGTGGTGGCAACAGCTACCCAACAAGAAGGATGTTCCAATATAACCAGCCCATGCGATATATATTAAGCCAGTGTGGCATATGCATTTAATCCCAGCACTCAAGAGGCATAGATTTCAGTGAGTTCAAGGCCAATCTGGTCTACATGATGACACACTTCCACATAAGTCCTGCTGACAGAACGACGGAGAGAGTCGTTCCAAATCCTGAGGTAGAGACCAGCCAAAGGAACTCAGTTAATACAGACCCCCGCCCCCACTCAGCCAGTAGTCACAGCAGACTCTTTACAAGGAGACCCGGGTAACTGTGACACAGCACCTCCCTGCTGATTTAACATATGGTAGGGGCTGTCACCTATCCATGGCTGCATTATCTCACACGGTCCTCAGACGGAAGCCATGAGGAGAGCAGGTATGGGGTAGGCATGGATGAGGAATGAAGCCGGCAGGGCCTGAGCTCCCTCGGGGGCCTGAGTGAAACCTCAGCTCTGTACCTGGAGCCCGTATCTGGCTTTCTTCTTACCTACAGTTTATAGCCTCTGCAACCGAGGATGACTAACCTGTCTTTAGACTGAGATGGACCATTCTGAGTCTTTAGGCATATGCATAGTGTGACTCAGAGTCCTGGGCATTTTGGGTACAGGTTATCCAGCACTTTCCAAGGAGGCAATGACACAGAGCTGTGCACTGTGGCTGCTCAGAGCCTGCCATTACCCCAGGCATCAGTCACACCACAGTGGCTGGCTCACATTCTCAAGCTGCTTGAGACACCAAAGATACCACCACTCTGTCACTGGCTTCCTCTCCTCACACCTTTGTCCTGGGGGCAGTGGTGGCCCGGCAGACCTTCACATTCAAACTGGGTATAGAAGTAGCATGATCTAGTATGGCTGAGGGATCCAGCCATGAGGGGAGGTAACATCTAGAAACTTCTGAACCTGGGAGTTAGGTTTTTACCACTGTGTTGGTTGATTTTTGTCAAGTTGACAAGCCTAGACAGAGCTGGGAAGAGAACATCTTAATTCAGTAAATGCCCTATAGGCAAGTCCGTGGGGAATTTTCTTGATTAATAATTTATGTGTAAGGACCCAGCCCATGGTGGGTGGTACTACCTCTAGGCTGGTGATCCTGGGTTCTGTAAGAAAGCAGTATGAGCAAGCTATGGGGAGCAAGCCAGTAAGCAGCACTCCTCCATGGCCTCTACATAAATTCCTGCTTCCAAGTTCCTGTCCTGCTTGAGATCCTGTCCTGATGTCCTATAATGATAGACTATGATAGTAACTATAAGCCAAAATAAACCCTTTCCTCTCCGAGTTCTTTTTGCCTTTGGTGTTTCATCATAGCAAAAGAAGCCCTGAGATGCTATCTGACACCTCTGCTAACCATTTCATAACCTGGGCTCTTTGAAAAGTTTTGTTTACCTGTTTGTTTAGACAGGGTCTCACTCTGTGGCCCTGGCTAACCTTGAACTCACAGCAATCCTTTGGCTTAGCGTCCCAAGTGCTGGGATTACAGGCCCTGTCCAGTTCTAACCTCCCCTTTAAAACATTACATTTAGTTATGTATATTTATATATTGTACATGTGTGGAAATATACAGCACAGCATATGCGTTGAGGTCAGAGGACAATTTGCAGGAGTTGACTCTCTCTTCTAGGGGTGGAACTCAAGTCATCAGGCACCTTTATCTACTGAGCCATTCACTGGCCCTTAAAACTCCTTCAAGGTCTTCTCATAGACCTCTTCAAACAGTTGCTAAAATGGCTTTCAAGGGGCACATTTGGTTTGCTCAACATACAAGGAAAATGGGGGCCTTGAGAGCGTGGGTTGGGGACTACACTTCCAGTTGCAACAGGGATTAGTCCCCAGGCTCACCAGGGGCTTGGGGGTAGGGTAAAATGCCCACCTCACGTCTGGAAATGTCCATGAGCACTGCGCAGCTGGCGAGTGGCTACACTGGCATGTGACGTGGGTCCGGTTCCTTGAGAGCAGTTCACAGCCCTTGGCTGACCACCCTCCGTCCCACCAATGCTGTGGAGAAGAGGAAGAAGGGGGTGAGCCTGGTCCTTTATCACTGGATAGTCTGGGAGCGCCTTCATTCAGCCCCAGGGTCTCTGAGGCTGTCGTGACATCACTGGATCTAGTTACAAAGGAATGGCCGAGTGCAAAGGCAGCCACCCACGGGTGCCTGGTCTCACAGCCTCAGTCAGCTCCTTGTCCGAACCCTTCACCTTCCTCACCACACTGAAGTTGAGGACCATGGCCACTGTCGCCAAGGACACCGTCCTCACAGCCTCTTGCACCTGGTAAAAGCTTTCCTTTTCCTTTCATAGCTGGTTCAGGCTCTCAGGAGCACCTCTGAAGTTCAAAGGTTATGTGCCAGATACAGAAAACTCCAAAACAGAGCAGGCCCTGTGGCCAGAGGCAGCAGCCAAGGCTGAAACAGCCGCTTTGTTCAGCAGCCATACAAGGAGCCTCAATGGCCTCGGCCATAAACATCTCTCCATTGTCGCTTTCAAGTTCACGTTGCACAATGCTTTACAGGAGCTGCCTGGAAGCCATGGTCCAATTACTGCTCCCGCCTCCCTGACGGAAAGCCCCAAATAACAAGTTGTTATGAGGGCCCTGCCCCTCTTCAGCTCTGGGAAAGTCCTGTAATCCCTCTGATCCTCAGTTTACTCATCTGTAAAATGGGGTGTGACGGTTGACACACTTGCCAGGAGTGCTCAGTTCTGGGGATCATGGTAGCAACACAAAGCACGGGGCAGATCACTAGAGCCAAAGCTAATTGCCGTGATTCAAACAAATAACAGGGACAGACAGTCGTG
Source organism: Mastomys natalensis (assembly GCA_021653895.1). NCBI lineage: Eukaryota > Metazoa > Chordata > Mammalia > Rodentia > Muridae > Mastomys > Mastomys natalensis. Next base: position 2,544,665 of record JAJTUV010000102.1, read on the forward strand.
CCTGGCAGCTGTGGGGCCCACACGCCAGACACCAACGCTTCCCTTCACTTTCCCCTTTGTGAGCCTAAGATCTATTATGCTGCAGAGTCAATGAGCTTCCCCTATAAACTGGCGTTTGGAAAGTACAGAGACAGGAAGATGAATGTTCTTGTCCAGGCATGTGCCTGAGCACTTAGCACAGGCCTATGTGGTAGCTTTCCTTTCAATCCTGGGGAACTGTGTCGTGGGGAATGTCCCTGGGTAGGAGCTTACAGATACACACATTTAGTCCACTATAAGCATACAGATCTGGCATGGGCTCTGACCCCCTGAATCCTAGGCTCCTTATGATGAAGTGTCTATGTAAGGGCATCTCGAATGAGACCAAAGACAGGGGCAAGGAAGTGAAGGGCCAGCACCTCCCAGGACTCCTACAGCTAAAGAGACAAATGGCCACTGGCTTTAGCCACAGACAGGCCATCAGCCTTGGAATCCAGTGCCACATGGGACAGGGAAATAGCATCTTATATCTTTTTAAAAATCAACCACCCTCCCTTTCTTGATTGCAGATTACACACACCATGAATCTGGTTATTTCTGGAGTGTCTCTGATGACTCCAGGGACAGGCCAAGCAAACCCTGCTGCCAGAGGGGATAGTCGCCTGGGACCAACACTGCTATTTCTCTGCATGGGCTTCACCTCTGCTTGCAAGTGGCTTTGCCTGGCAGAGAAATGGGTTTCTCTGTTAACTATCATATGCAGGTGTTCTGTTGATGAGCAGCCCATCTCAGCCATGGCCTTCTCGGGGAGCCTTGTATGTGTATGCCTGCTTCTGTATATTTTATGTGCACCTGTATACTTGCCCTATGTATTCCCGCATGTGTATGTGTGTAACTATCTATGTATCTTTGCACACAGATCATATTATGTGTGAACAACTTGGTGTGTGTTTCCATGGTGTATATGTGCAGGTTTAGATTTTTCCATGAGGATGTGGATAATTCCTCAACTGCACATGGCTTTATGCGTGCATGCATGCGTGCACATACCAACACTCCTAGAGGCAAAATCGAAGAAGCCTCCTGTCTTATTAAGCATGGAAGAGTTCTAAGAGACCACAAAATGTAGCCTTCATTCTGCCAACTGAGCCGTCTGACCTTGGCAAGCTCTCCTCCCATACGTACACAGGGCTTCCACAGAAAAGGTGGCTTACAGGCTCTTGGGGTCCCACTTACTCGAGGGAGTGGTTCCAGAATACACAGACAGGCTTGCTTCGCTCCTCGGTCTCCAACAGGGAGAACTCCACCAGGATAGGCCTCTGTAGGGAGCTGGGGAATGGGGTCCCCTCACTATACATCATAGCACTCACCACTGGGGTGTTGATGACAGGCCGGTTAGGCAGTCTGGCAGAGAGGGAAATCACAGGGATAAACATGATCGATTCACGGTCCATGAGAGCCTGAGTCCAGACACTATGAGGACACAGTCAAAGGAGTAACGAGACACCGGCCACGGATACAGATCACTGCACTGCCCTGGGGGTTGGGGGGTGAGGGTAGGGTATCTGGGCTGCAATGCTATTAATTCTCAGTGCAGGGAGAGTTGCCACCTCCAGGGGAAGGGAGCTTTGGAAACTTTAAGGAGCAAGTATGTCCCTGCAAGGATGTCAGAGCCATGACACAGCAGTGAGACTGGAAACAGTGATGTGGCCGCTTATGGAATTTGGTTAAGTGACCAGAGCCTGGAGCCCAGTCACCCGTCTCTATTCTATGAAAACCAAGGCTGAGCAACAAGAAAGTACCCAAAAGCCATAGTAGCTGAGAGGCATGGCCTACGGACAGCCTTCTCTTCAAGGGCAATATATATGGGTCTGTACATTGGCTGAGTGGCCCTTGGGACTGGGCCAGCAGAGAAGACATGTAACTACAGGTTATCATCCATGACAGCCTCTGGGTGTGGCGTGGAGGAAGAATGGAGCCCATGGAGGCACAAGGTGGTGCAAACAAGGAGAACACATGGGCATAAATGTGAGAGTGAACCAAGGCAAAGGCATGACCGTCCCAGGGCACAGCACTATGGCAGACACAGACCCTCTCCTTGGCAGTCACAGCAGGCTCGAGTCATGGCATAATGTTACTGTGGGTTATCAGGACTTTGACTTGTGGAGACCTCACAACGAGAGGGAAATATGCCCCCCTCAAGGTCCTTGTACCAGGACTCACCGGAGGCTGCGGTGGTCGGGGTCATAGTGTTCAGGTAGCAGCTGACCCAGGGTCCTGTAAATGACGACTAGGGCAATGGCAAACTGTCCAGGCTCATCCGGGTGTCTCCTCCGTCTGCTGACTGAGGTTTCCCTCTCAGTCCTGGGCTCTGGTTGTGCTGTTAGTGGGGTAGCCCTCCGGTTGGTCAGCCTCACCATGGGGCCTTCTGCAATGCGAGAATAGTGTGTGAGGACTCGGAACAGTCCCCGTGCCACCAAACTGTTCTTCACTCTCAAATTGGCAGATGGAACCCAACATGGGGTCTCCTCAGAAGCCACACATCAGTAGCCCATGGCCCAGTCAGTCCAAATCTACCTTGGGGGATGCATTAGACCTACTACAGATTTGAAGACATGTCCACAGACTGTTCAAATTCATAGATAGAAAGTAGCACAGGCCACGGGGTTGGAGTTGTTAGTGACTGGTGGCTAGTTTCATATCAACAAGTAGAAGGGCTGGGACAACAAGAATGGGAAGGCAGCAAAATGCCACAGGATAGGGTAATTAGAGTGGTAAAGGTGTCATGTGACAGTCAGGTGGTAAGAGTCTTCTTGACACCTCTCTATCCTCTCTGGTTCACTCAGAGCACTGCTGGGAGCTGCCAGGGGAGACAGGGGCCTTCTGCACAGTGGGTTCTGTGCCCTTTGCTTTCTTACTTCATGCTAAATGGGACCATTTTTCAACTGTACACAAGAGAGGCCATGTATATATCCCACACATAAGTAAATATTCGGGGTGCCCAAGCCTACAATGTCTTGCCACTCACAGAAGCAGCCATGATGCTCGAGACCCTCCTATGGGTCTGAGTGTCCTGGCTCCTGGGCTTGGTCGGGAGAGGACAGGGAGAGAGATGTGGTCATGTTCCCTGGATCAAGATGCAGTAGGGGTGGGTTTACTTCCTCCCCGAGTGAGGCTCTCAACAGCTGACCTATCAGACAGTACGCTGCCAGGGAGTGTGGTACTGTGCTGGCCAACCCTGGGGTCCAAGCAGCTTTTAGATTTAGCGCAATGAATAAAATGCCATCTGCGAGGCTATGGGGCATTGGGGAGTGGACAGTACAGGATTCCTCCCTTGTGAGTGCTCCATGACAAACAGGGTTTCCCTGAGTCATGTCTCAAAAACAGATAGGTGACGGTGTCACAGAGATAGAGTCCTCTTCTAGGTAACGGTGCTAAGGGAGAGACACACGTATACACACGTAAGAATAGTGTAGCTGTGTACAATGTAGGCAATATACATAGGTGTATGTGCATGCACAGAATATTCATATGCATATATGCACACATGGAACATATGTACACATATAAGCACACACATGGAATATATGTATACACAGGACATAAACACACATGTAGAATATACACATACACATATAATATATGCATGCACACCTGAAATATAAGCATGTATACATGCACACCAGGAATATAAACGTGTGTGTGTGTGTGTATATGTTGTGTGTGTGTATACACCTGGAATATGTATATGTGTACATATATGCATATTAGTGTATGTATATACATACACATACTAAATATACACATATATGTGTATACTAATACACATATACCCATGCTGAATAAACACAAATGCATATTAACATATACACAAAGACATCTGAATATACACATATATGAACACTGATCTATGTGGACACTCACAAAATGAATATACACACATATGCATATGTACATACTGAATATGTATGCATACACACAGAACACCACACAAATGCACCTCAGGAACATACACACCCATGTATACACTTGCATGCACACTTGCGTGCAAGGAATAGTCCTAGCTAATGTTCTTAAGCTCACACACAACCACAATCACTTCCATGGTCAGCTGTGAGCAAACACATAACCACATGTATGTGGAAGGTGCAGCTGGACAGTTTGGAAGCTGGGGCCCTAACCAGGGTTGGTCCTACATCCATGAGAACCTCCCACAGTATTTAATAAAGACACTTGAACATTGCTCAAGCCTGCTTGCTCCATAGATCTCTCCGGAAAGGATGGGGACACCCAAGGCAATAAGAGACATCTAGGTGGCTTCATGCTTCACCTTTTTTCTCTGGTGGCTTGAAGGTGTCAGCTGGGAAGGACACGGAGGACTCCAACTCCCTTGGGAACTCTTCCTGAACATCTTCAAATCTTGGCACTTGGGCACCAGTGAAGTTAAGCTTGTCAAAGATGTCAACTGCAAGAACTGGGGACAATCCCTTTATTTACCCCCAAATGTTACAGCTTTCTTGAACCCACAGTTTTGAAATAACTGTTATTTCAACAGCAACCATTATCTCTAGGAGGGAACCTACTGAAAGCCAACAGGACACCTGAACACAGGGCAGAGTTTGGCAATCTGGCTCTTTATCGTGGCACCTGGCACTGTCTTGCATGGTTCTGATGGGGTGGACTATGCAGGTCAAGGCCAGTCACAACAAGAGAGGTACCATGTCAACCGGCCCTGTTCTACAAGCCATGTCATTCCCTGCAGCCTCTCCAGCTGGTAAAATAACCACAGCTGACCCTAAGTAAGCTTGGCAGCATGGGCTTATAAACTCAGCAGGATGGGTGTACATTTTCTGTTTGTTCTCTGCTTTGTAGAAGCACCTACAGGCCCCGATGGACTACACAGTCAGGCTATCCCTTAGCTGGTGCTGGTGCTGGCCACCACCACTCTGACAAAGAGGTGGAGTCGTGCCTGTATGTGCCTAGGGCCTCCTCAAAGCATCCTGCCTTTTAAGACTCCCCACTAGCAGCCAAGCATAGTGGTGCATGCTTTTAATGCCAGCACTCAGGAGGAATAGACAGATGGGTTTCTGTAAGTTTGAGGTTAGCCTAGTCTACATAGTGAATTCCAGGACATCCTGCGCTATATAGTGAGACCCTGTCTCAAAAAAAAAAAATAAAACAAAAAGGCCCCTCAAAAAAAAGACTCCCTGCTAGAACAGTGCCCCTCAAGTCACCTACAGGGATGAGTGGTAGGGAAAACAGCTTGTGGTGGGGAGTAGGGAATCTCTTACTCAATATCAGCAATGTTGCTGGCCCCACACCTATTTAGAGGAACCCTGTCTGGAATGGAGATTCCCAGGGACTTGGGGCCTTCTTGCCAGCTTTGTCCAAACAGGCTGGAGACTGCTTTTTACTAAATTGAGGCTTTCTCTGCCTTGAAGGACTCAGGACTGCTAAACTCCCAACCCCAGAGCAGTGTGCATTAGTGTTTCAGGTAACATGGGCCATGGGTCCTGACAGTACGGATTACTTAGGGACCGTCTCAGGGTGGGAATGTTTGTACCTCCATCCCCACATGTCCCTCCTGCATGAACTTTCATCTGTGGTGAATGGGAGGGGGACATACTGTCCCTGGGCAGGATGCACTGTGGAAAATCCCAAACCTGGGTGTCTAAAAGGGCCAGCTAGACTCCAAAGATCCCAGGGTGACACCTCCACAGGAATGACATCAGTGCTTGTGACATTAGATTGTAGATGCCTACCATTGGGCGGCTTCTCTCATTTTATAGACAAGGAGCCTGGGGCTAGAGCTGCTGTCTCACTTTTTACGGACTGTCTGGACTGAGGTTGTGTCCCACCCACGTCACTGTTAGGGAGTCAGCATCTATTTGGACAGCAGGCCCAAAGTCCCTGCGGTTCTGCCGTCAGGCCCTCCCTCCAGATCAGTCCATACTCATGTTGGTGGTGACGATGACGAAGGGCCTCAGGTAGGTCCTCTTCACATTCCGTGCCATGTTGCTGAAGTACGCCTCAAAATGCCTCAGCAGCTGCGCGGCACCAGCCTCGCTCCGCTGGATCTGCTCCCATGCTGCCTCTGTAGCTGGGGCCAGGAGGGCGCTGCCCGTGTGGACGACATCCTGGACAGACAGACAGACAGGACAGACAGATGGTATTCAGTCTTCTGTTCTTAGACACCCTGGTCCTGAGATGGACCAAATGACAGCCGTGAACTGACCAGGACTGACCTGGGCCAGGATAGCAGGGCTAAGAGTTAATATCAGAGGCCAGAGACTCTGCCAGGAGGATGCCCTGCCGATAGCCAGGTCAGGGGGAGGGAGGAAAACGGGGCTACACATTAACATCAGAGGTCAGAGACTGCCAGAAGGGTGTCCCGCTGGGGTCTCACACAGACAGCCTCAGGTGCTAAGGAGAAAGACAGGCAGGATGCTTCTCCATTTTAGACCCTGGGCCACACAGGTAAACCAAGGAAGGGAACTATAATGTACTAGGCTGAGCATGGAAGTATGGTAAGCCCATTACCGTGGAGTAGCTCTGGGATGATGCCCCATAGCTACATACATTTCATATAAACTGCACTACGGTTTATATGACCATATTCACACCATGGTACTGGGTGCAGGGCTTAAATGACCTGGAGCGGGGGTGGGGTGGGGCTTTACAGGGGCATCAGTAGGAGGTTGAAGAGCCAATCACTAGGTTCTGCCATTCTCAAACTGTGCCCTTGGGCAAACCAAACATAAGATCCATGTGTCTCAGTTTCCTTACCTGTCAAGTACAAGGGTAACAGACAGGGCCATCCTCCTCTCACCTCATGGAAATTAGCCTCACGGGTGGCTGCCAAGTCAAAGCCCTGCTGGTGGCTCTCATGCTGTAAGATGCGGGCCAGCAGCTGGTAGGCTGTGCGCACGTCATTGCCAAAGAGTGTGCTGTTCCGTTCCGTGGCATTCCTCAGTGCCTTTGCCAGCCGCAGGGACTTGTTTCCGTCCATTCCTGTCTCATTGCGGCTCAGCTTCTCATTCTGGAACAAAGGGGAAATGGTATCGTTGGCAAATGGATTTCTTTGCTTTTGGCCCTTGAGGCCATTCAGAAATTCTCTATTTTTTAGTATTCTCAATAGCACTTCAAAGATCCCTAAACCCTGCTGAGTGTGGTGGCACATGCCTTTAATCCCAGCATTTGGGAGGCAGAGGCAGAGGCAGGCGGATATCTGTGAAATGGAGACCAGCCTGATCTATGGAGTGAGTTCTGGAACAGCCATGGCTACACAGAGAAACCTTGTCTTGGAAAAAAAGAAAAGAAGGAAGGACGGGAGAGAGGGAGAGAAGGAAGGAGGGGAAGGGAGGAATAAAAAAGATCCCAAGCCCAGAAAAGATCCTGAGTTGGCAACAGTTAACAAGAAAAGGTCAAGTCTGTTTTCTGAGAATAAAAGGAAGTAAGATCCAAGTTTGGTGACAGTGAGGACTCTGTCTGCAGAACAAGACTCCAAGGGGACAGAAGAGCCACTTACTTGAAGCCAACCTGACTCACTTGAGTCAGGGAAGTGGGCCTGACCCCTGGCCTCCAACCTTGCTCCTTCCCTACTTGCCTCCAGATTCATAGCCTCTGGGGAGCCATACCTCATCCAAATGCAGCCCCACCCCCCATCACATATACTAGAGGCACCTCCCCAAGGCTGTGACCTACCATGGCCTTGAGATCCACAAAGGAGCCAGAGGTGCAGTTGAAGAGCTCCGGGGGAAGCCAGCCCTTCTCCCCGCTGCAGTGCCGGACTGCATTACCTTGGAAACAGAAGCACACTCAGATTGTGGGTCACATCTAGTGAGGCCTCAATCCTACGCATATACTTGGCCAACCCTTGCACTGAGCGTGGAGGAAGATCCGAGTGGGGACTATGCCAGTTATGTTCACAGCCACAGGACAGGGCCAATACATGCTGTCATCCTCCATGCTGAAACCACCTCTAAGCTGCCCTGCAGTCAAAGCAGGCCCTCTGGGTTCCCAGCAGTACACACAACCATATGGGTATGGGCAAACCTGTGAGCCAATGAGTCAGTGCTGAAGATTCTCTCACAGGTCTTACTGGAGACAGCACAGACACCATTACTTGCCATTTTACAGAGAACAAATGGTATAACAACAGGTGACTTGTCGAGGCCCAAGGTGGAAGTGCCAAAGCCCCAGTACCCGGGTGGAAAGAGATGAATGAGTCAACAGCCATTTTCATCTATTATGCCTCTTGCTCTTGTTACTGAGGGAAAAGCATATCGTTTCTCCCAATACATACTTTAAAATTAGACTGAATGGGTATGGGTGTTTTGTCTGCATGTATATCTGTGTATAACCAACACACATGTGCCCGGTGCCCAGGGAGGCCAGAAGAGAGCTTCAAATTCCCCAGAACAGGAGTTGTACATGGTTGTGAGCCACCACATAGGTCCTGGCAATCGAACCCTGGTCCTCTAAACCTTAACCATGGAGCTATCTCTTTAGCCTGTGACATTGTTGTAACAATGACATTCAAAAGCTCTGCTATCCATGCCACCTGCCCAGAACACGTCTGGTTTCCTATCCCAAGGACAACCCAGGCACAGGACTTACCCACGGATCCTTTGGGGCACGGCACCGCTGCTGGCTGCCCAAATTTCGTCTGTGGCCACCAGATGCCAGCCTCAAATGCTCTGGGACACCCATTGTAGATCACTGAGGACAGAGGAGGAAGTCACTCAGCTCAGCTGTACACACAAATGTATCAGTCCCATGTTCTACCCATGAGAGACTCCCAACAAGGGTGACCTCTGCCTTCCAGTCGCCATGAACATTAGAACAGGCTCTGGCCTAGGGCCTCCTGCAGACCAGCTTTCTAGAAGGCCAAGAGAACTCAGCATAAAGGATACCAGGACTGTCTAAGCCCCAGGGATGTGTGGGAACATATGCGCACATGCTTCTGTACACAAGTAAAATACGCCGAGTCTGTGCTGTAGTGTGACCAGAAAGGGGTCAAGGGACAACCAATAACAGACCTTCACAGCCGAGCGAGGTGACCTCAGCAAAAGGATTATCACAGCGGTTGCATTGGCGGCCGATGACACCAGGCTTGCAGGCACACTGCCCCGAGTCCATGTCGCAGGCACGGCTGTGGGAGCCATGGAGGAAACAGTCACAGGGAAGGCAAGCATCCTGGGCTGGGGGCTTGTAGTAATTCTCCTGAAAAAGTCACAGATGGGGCCAGTAAAGTTCCTGCAGTTGTGGGGGGTGGGGCTCCCCACAATAGCAGCTAAGCACACGGGAGCATATTCAGAGGCTGTGAGACCAGGTGTCACCATGTTGCACAAACACTGGTGTCTGGGCACCAAGACAGGGGGTATGGTTGTGTATTTGTGTACATGTGTGTGTGTGTATGCTGGGAATGACATCTAGGGCCCAGGGTCTGCCCTCTGAGCCATATCCCTTGCCCTCCAGACTTGAAAAACTTTGTCATTGCTGGGTACCAACTTGTTTGCAAAAGGCCAGGACAGCAGCTAACTTGGAAAACCAAGGCTGATGTCAGAGATATGCACGGAAATGGCTTGTTCTGGTGTTCCTCACTAGATGTGGGGCTGCAGAAGACCACAGTGGCTCCTAGATCCCATGGTGGAGCAGTTTGAGGCACTTTAGATACAAGAAGCCCTGTGGTGTTTACAGAACACAAGTGAGAAGCCCCATGTTTGTTTATTTGTTTGTTCTGGTTTCTCTGTGTAGCCCTGGCTGTCCTAAACTTCCTCCGTAGACCAGGCTAACCTCAAACTCAGAGATCCTCCTGCCTTTGCCGCCCAAGTACTGGGAGTAAAGGTGTGCACCATCACCCAGTAAGATCCAACATTTATATGCATGCATGTGTGTGTGTGTGTGTAAGTGTGTGACTGACCAGGCAGGAATGCACACAGATGTGTGTGTTAGATAGAGGGTGCATGTGAATACAGGTGGATGTGTGTATGAAAGTGTATGATATACATACAGATACATCTGTCCATGTGTGTAGACTCATGTTTGTAGATAGGACTGTGTGTATGCACAGCCAGCTTGCTGGGCTCAAGCCTGGGGTGGGTGGGGACAGGCTGGTGGCACCTCACCTTGCACTGGCATTGGCCATTGGTCTTGTTGCAGTCGGGATCAAAGCCTTGGCTGACAGCACAGTGACAGGGGCCACACACCGGGTTCCCCCACCAGCCTTTGGGGCACGGAAGGTCGACTCTGACAGGAAAATAAGATGACAGATGAAAGGACACTTACAAGTCTTGTGCCCTCATTGTTACTACCTTAGGTGCCATATTACCCAACCAGGCTCTATGTACAAAAATGCTGTTAAAAATACTGTTTTTTTCTATGGTTTCATCTAACTTGAAGACACACATGAGAAGCCCAATGGGGGCCTCAGGTTACACAGACAGAAGGGACCAGGAGGGTATAGCATCTGTTTATACTTCTCTGGAGGAGAGAGAGGCAGGAAAAGATAGGGACAGAGTCACGTCTCCCTTACTTGTTCTCACAATACTGCCCATAGTGGCCGGGCCCGCACTCGCAGGAGTAGCCTCGAGGGGTGTTGGGTGAGCGCACACAGGCTGCCACATGCTTGCAGGGGTTCAGGAGACATGCGTCCACACACTTTTTTCCAAAGTACCCTGTGGAGACAGGACCAGGATCATCTCTACATCGTGCTTTCTGTATCCCACACTTCCCGAAGCCGACAGTTTCTGCCACTCAGCAGAAGGGAGCAAGCAGTAGCCTCGCCTCCAGATCACAGGAGCCAGACTGGGAAAACATGGAGGGACAACCTGACCAGGCCAGGATGTGACGTGTGGGTCGTGGGAGCTTTCCGTGTATTCATAATTCTCCCCAGATTCTTAGTGTTCCCCAAGCCACCAAAGGGAGGACCATTGATGATGTGACTTGGGAAGAGCTGAAATGGTGAGTCTGTTTGCAATAGAAAGGCCCTCAGCTTTCTGAGGCCCATAGGGAGAATGAAAGAAGGTTGATCTCTGTAGCCCAGGCTAGCCCAGAACTCACTATGCAGCCCAAGCTGGCCTCAAACATGCAGCAATTTTCCTGTCGTGCCTCCCAAGCGCTAGTAGGCACTATGGGTAGATTATAGGGATGGGTCACCATGTATGCCAGACAGGTTGCTTCTTATAAAACACCCCAGGGTCCCCACAGGCTCACTGATTTGACCAGAGCAACTGACACCCAAAATCAGTTTCCCCAGATGCACCATAGTCACCAAGGCCTCCTTTATGATGGTGTCTGAAATGAAGGCCCCACCTCTGTCACAGATGCAGGAGTAGCTGTCCCATGTGTCACGGCAGTGGCTATGGGGAGGGCAGGGGCTTGAGGCACAGGGGTCCTCCACGTCACAGCCGTCCTTCACCCTGACCTTGAGGGCGTCATTCATGTTCAGGGTGGCAATGTTGGTGGACGTCTCTCCCATCCTCACGCCCTGCATTTAAACAGTGGGGGGAGCCGGACTCAGTCCCAGAGTGGTAGAACTGGAGGACACCCCCCCGGCCCCTGCAGTGGGTAAAGGGAGGTTAAGAGAGCCCCAAATTCTCTCCCAATCTGAGCCACTCTTATCCCCACAGCTTGGGGGCTAGAAACATGGACAACATTGGGTCACGCAGCATGGCTAGCAGCAAAGGGATGCGTGGTCTGTGCCCACTGCAGGGAGCTGTGAATGGGACTGGATTAGTCACTCCTATGGCAGTCGTGGGATGCCTGTGTGGATATGAAGCTAGATCAGGTAGCCATGGCAGAAGCAAGAAGCTAAGGCTGGGATGTGGGTGTGGGGGGGTGAGAATGGGGTTGGATCTCTGGCATTAAGGGGAAGCTATGGGAGAAGGTAACTGTGAGCAGTAAACAGTTAAAAGTCTGGGTGCCTACTAGATGAATCATTACATTGTAGTGACAGAGGCCTGAGCCAGACAGTAATGATGTAATCCCAGGCCCGCCGTACCTGCATACAGCCTCGGAAACCGTGGCGGACAGACACCTTGTCCTCAGACACACCTCCGATGACAATAGTTCGCATCTTCAATCCAGGAAGCTGGTTCCCAATCTGCACTGTGCTCTACATGGAGAAAGCAGGGAGTGGGGGAAGCGGTCTCTGGGCACACCTTCCCCATGGGAGAAATGTGCTGAAGACTTAAGGCAGAGGGACATGCACCACCTCTCTAGAGCCTCCAAAGGAAGGCTGACCACACTTGACCTACAGCAAGCAGGCTGACTGTATGTAGCACATTAGGTGTGGGATCCAGGGGGTCAGTGGGGAAGACAAGGGCAACCCTCGTTCCCTGTAGTTGGCATATAACCAAGAGCCATGCCGAGAGAAGGAGCTGGGTAAACAGGAGGCAGGCAGGGAGTGAAGACCATGCATTCCCATGATGGGAATCTGCATCCCAGCCGGCTCCCAGCCCCATCAAGGAGCACCTAAACTCAACAGCTATGCACTCTCAGAATGCACTGCAAGGCAAGCTGAGACTCCTGAGGCCTACATGAACGACGAAGCATTCCCTCAGTATGTGGGCATCTTCTGACATGTGCCACGCTCTCTGGCTGGCAACTGCAGAAACTTCCGGGAGCATTCTGAGAGTACCATCTAGAGACAGCTGCCACCTGGGACAGATGTGTGTCTGTGTCCTCCAGCCCCTCTGGGTCCTGAGTCTCGTCTGGCTTTATTCACTATACTCATTTCTGGGAAAGGTGCATTGGTACGTGCACCTGGGTGGAGGCCCGGGGCTGAACAATGAGATGCTACTCAAATCAACTTCACCGAGAGAAAAGCCCTACAAAGGTATCCATAGCATCCTGATGGGAGACCCAGGTAGGCAGAGCCCAACTCTAGACTACAGAAGTCTCCTCATCCTCATACATGGAATGGGAACTCCAGACCCATGAACAGCACTTTTCCAAACTCACAAGGTCCCTGCAGGTCCTGGCATCCTGTCATTGTGCTTTCCCATGGGCTGATGAAAGCGACTATTCCAAGGAGGGTACAGGTACATACTCACCTGGTCCATCCCATAGTCCAAGGTCATGACTGCCAGGTATTTGATGTCCTTGCCCTCCTTGGCACTCCTCAGCTCTATGAGCAGGTGATGCCATCCCCCATCGGTTATACGGGACTTGGACAGCTGCATGGATGCCACGTCAGAGGGGCCATGGGAGACCTCAAATCGGATGTAGCCGTTGAGAATCTGTAGGGCAGAGAGCGCTGCAGCAACTGACTGTTATAATAACAGTCCAGTGCTACAGCTATAGGAACATAGGCAACAGTCTGCGGACAGTTAATTATAAGCCGGCAGACAGACTTAGGACATGGCAACCAGCTTGAAAAATGGATTTAAAAATGAGGAGCCAGGCATGGTGGTGCACACCTCTTGTTCCAGAACTTGGGGGGACAGCAAGGATGAGCCTGAGTTTTGGGTCAGCTTATTCTAAATAGCAAGTTTCGGGCCAGCCTGGGCTACTACAGTGAGACTGTCCCCAAAGAGAAAGGAAAAACAAAAATAAAAACAAACAAACAAAAAAAACAAAGAAAGACACAGATTTGGCTGGGGATATAGCTCAGTGGTAGATTACTTGCCTGGCAGTGTAAGGCCCCAGTTTTACCCCCAGCAAAAACACACACACACACACACACACACACACACACACACACACAATGACACTTTTAGTAAACAAGAAATAGCAGATCTTGTAGGAACAGATGCCTGGCTTTGACTCTCTCGGGTCTGTGACACCAGTTCTCAGTACTTTCAGTACAATGACTAGCACTCAATAAAAATATCCCAAAATACGAGGACACCGCAGCATGCCTAAAACTCAAGGGCGGCACAGACCAGTCTCAGGAATAGGAATAGGGGTGGCAGAATTGTTAGATCCAGACTTGAGTGGCCATGAGAACCACACCCAGACTTGGGGACCAGCAGACTCAAGCTGGCTGGAAGGATCAAGCCATCACATTTAAATCCATGGAAGAAAAAAAAAAAAATAGAAAGCAGGGATGTGGCTTATATAAGATGTTTACTGTACTGTTAAAGATAATGCCCGCCAAGATGAGACTCAAGATTTAAAAGCCACACACCAATTATAGATACAGAAAATTCTGATAGGAAAAGGACAGGCACAACTGGGGCATGGTGGTGGCATACACCTTTAATCCCAGCTCTCATGAGGCAGATGCAGGCGGGTCTCTGAGTTCAAGACCAGCCTGGTCTAAAAAGTGAGTTCCCGGACAGCCAGGGCTACACTGAGAATCCATCTCAAAAAACCAAACCAAACCAAACCAAAGGATAGACAGAAACCCTATAGGAAGAAGCGCTGGGGTGGCTGTATTAGTAGACAGAGCACCTTTAAGGTAAGCATCAGCATTAGAAAGGGCTCACAATGACAACAGCCAGTTATCCAGGAAAGGAAAGAAGTCCAGTGTTGAAGTCTAGAATCAGATTGCCACAATGACAGACAGCAACTTTGACAACGGCATAGTATTTTTAGAGGTTTTTGGGGTTTTGGTTTTTTTTTTTGTTTTTTTTGTTTTGGGTTTTTGAGACACGGTCTACATAGCCCAGGCTAGCTTCCAACTTCCTAAGGAAGCCTAGGATGGTCTTGAGTTTCTGATTCTTCAGTCTCTACTTCCTAAATTCTGGGATTACAGGGATGTGACATTACACCTGGTTTATGCAATACTGAGAATGTAACCCAGGGCCTTGTATACATGAGGCAGGCCATCTACCCAGTGAGCTACACTGCCAGCCCCTGACACAGTCTGGAGTTGTGTCACCATGACTGATGCCACTGTCTTGACACATGCGCATCTCCTTGCTTAACAACGGCAGAGAGTACGCTCTTTTCAAGTGCACACAGAGTGTTGACGAAGGCTGGCTGGATCCAGGCTTTAAAGCAAGTCTCAACACATTTCCAAGTGCTGAAACTCACTGGGACCAAGTTGTGTGGCCTCCAAACACCTTAGAAACAATACCGAAAGGTCTCAGCACAAAGTGTCTCTGCTGGCTAACTTGAGGTACTCCACAGGCCTCAGGGGATGCTCGGACAGAAAGGACAAACGTTGATACCAAATGCATCTTTGCAGAGACTTTGGTCTCTGCCAATAGCTGGATTTGGAAGGTAATTTTCATCACTTAACACATTGTTTCCTTTGCCTCACACGTTTCCTTGCTATTCTCTCTCACTGGCCTTGCTTGCAAACCCTCCAAAATAAGAGATTAACAAGAACTTGAAAATGCTGTGTGTCTGCAACAAAAGGAGAGGCCATGAATAAACCCCAGGACAGAACAGGAGCCACCACCTATCTTGGACTGTTACCCATTTCAGGACAAGTGTCAACAACAGCGTGACTTTTCTGCTTGATGATACAGCTGGATTTGGGCTGCCTGACAAGCAATTAGCCAAATTGTCTGGGCTTTGGCCTGCCATGGGATGGGGACACTCAAACTGCTGTATCACAACGCTCTTTGGCAGTCAGGATGCCACAAACTGAATATGTCACATGAACCTGAACATGAATCCCTCTGTCCCCTCCCCCCCAAATTTCTGGGATTCTTATTAGACCAGCCTCTTCAAATCATTACAACCAGGTCATCTCTTGAGTTGCCCATGAGGTCTACAGGACCCCTTAAAACCCTCCTAGGTGTATCTAGTCTTTAATTCTGTGGATAAGCTACCAAGGTTAGTCTGGCTACCAGGGTTAGTCAGGGCTAACCTTGCTGAACAGAGCCTTTTTTCCCTCCAGGTACACTAATGACAGCCTGTAGGCGCCCATCATCACCTGAATCAAAACAGCCAATTTAATATGTTCCGACAGAGAAACACCCACAGAGAAATACCATCCTCAGGCAGGGCAGTGTTTCCAAGTTGAGGCCAAAGTGAGCTTCTGGAGCAGCTGGGAAACTTGTGAAATTACAGTTAATGAGGAAAGAATTTGCCGCGCAACCAACACCCCCAACCTCTGGGCTGTGACCCCAGGTAAGTGGGCAGGCATAGGCCAGAGGCTGCTTCTGTCTGGGCTGCCAGCCCCACCCTCCAGCCAATACAAACAAATCTATCAAAGGGCCCTGTGACCTCTGGCAGAGAGCTGGGAGAGGGGAGGGCTCTGGGCATCCCTGTCTCCTCCACTCTCTGAGGGAGCCCTGCTGAGGGGTTCTCTGGCTGACCCAGGATCTGCAGGGTCTAGATTACACAAAGCCTCTAGCTTCAGTTCCCCTCATGTAAAATGGGAGCTTGGTAGAGACGCCCCTTAGGGTCCACCTCTCCTCTGTCTCTGACTCCACTCCAAATGCCTGACTGGGATGAAGAACAAGAATCCAGGGCCAGGAAGTGGAAGAAACAAGCTATGGCTCAATGAAGACATGGGGACAGACAGTAGGGGCCATGGGAGTTCCAGGAGCCACTATCCTTAGAGCTTGGGACAGAGTATATGTATTTCACATGCCAGATTCTCAGGGAGAGAAGAGACAGATATATAGTGGACACTGTGCTGAAGTGAAGGAGGGAAGAGGAGACAGAGGATAACCTATGGGAAGGAAGTCTATGGGCACCAGGGCCTGTTACATGCACTTACATATGGACACACAGAGACATGCATGTACTCATGCATAAGCATACATACAGACAGGCGCACACACACACACATACATACACACACGGGCACGCATGCACTCACAAACATATATGCAAACGTGCACACAGACATATACACACAGTCATAGACACGTGCAAACACAGACACGTGCATAAAGACATGCACAGATGTACACACAGATGCACGTGAACACATGCTCAGACACATTCACATATGTAGGCAGACACAAGCACACAGAGAGACATAGGCACACATGCATGTGCTTACATATACAATCTTTGGGAAAGCCTGGAAGAAAGAAAGAAATACTTAGTTACTAATTCCTCCAGAGTTGAGATCAAATCCCTGCTGGGGCATGATGCCTCTAAGTGACCATTGACAATGACCCTCTGGGCCTCCTGCCTATCAGAGGAGGGTGTTAAGTCCAAGGAAAGACAAAAATGGAGAATTCTGACCCTGCCCAGGTATCATGGACCATGGTGTACACAGGAAAGTCTGTCTGGTCAGTGCCAATGTCGAGATACAAGGTCAGAGGATAAGTTGTGGGCTTGGTGGGATCTCCTGGCTAAGCATGGATTCCCAGACAGTGGGCACCTCAGAACCTCAGGGTGAGATGGATAAGGGATCTCTCTACTGTACAGAGAGTAGAAAGATTGAAATCGAGGGTAGCTCAGTGAGACAGCACTGGGAGATCCCCACCAAGATCATCATTCCTTGATATCTCTGGCTCCAAGAACCTAACAGAAACCCTCTGTCATGGAAGAGATATGCAAATGCATGAATGTAGTACATTGAAACCACTTCCAGAAGTGTCCAGGTACTCTGACCTAAGGTTCGAAACAAGCTGAATGGTAAAGAGGTAGAAATAAAGAAAGCACACGTGGCATGAAGTGATGGGTTTTTGAGAGCCCTCTAGGCAGGGCCCCAGAGTGTGGTAGCACGCAGGTTTAATACGGGAGTAAGGGCTCTTGCAGTTGGAACTGATGGAAACTCACTCCCCAAATCTGCTGCTGCCCTTTGCCCTAGAGTTCTGAAAGGCTTTGAATCAAGCTGGGGAGGGGGGAAGGGAGGTGGAACAGCCGAATTCCAGGTGTCTAGACCAGACCAGAGCTGCTGTCTAGAGCAAGTTACATGGAGCCAGCAGCTCTGTGGTTATGTGCTCCATCCTGTGACCACAGTGAAGGAAAGTGAGTGATGGAAAGGAAGCCCATGGGACCCCATAGTTATGCATGAACTGTGTACTTCCCCTGTCCTGACCAGCACAGTGGCACTGCACCTTGGGTCACCCATATTTCCCTTCTGTGTTCTCTCTGTCCACTATAGGGTGAGTAGCAGATGCCCTTCCTAGGCAGCCTGGGAAACCCCTTCTGTCTGGTTCTCTTTCTAGGGCACCTGTCTGCTCTGCAGGTGCTTGTGTGGCTCGCAGACACTCACCTGGAGGTGGAGCCTGGAAGATGTGCCCGCTGTGGCTTCCATCAGCACACCATCTTCCTTCCGGGTCCGGAACATGAGCCCCAGGTACCAAGGCACAGAGATGGTGATGTCAAGGTCACTCCATGACACAACGCTCTCACCAGTGAAGCGCTGCGGGTGTGGCATAACTGTAGACACAGACCAGGACCTCAGGCGCCTCCCGAAATTAGGCAGAGAGCATCTTCTCAGCTACCAGCCAGGTGAGGAGGGGGGGGGTGTCTTTCACTCTAACCCAAATGCTAGCTTCAGACTTGAATCTGTGCTCAGTACTACCCTAAGAACCCAGCAATGGACTGTGCAAATGCCCACCATGGTTTCTGTACAGCTCACTGGCTAAAGAAGCCCTGAGGGTTACCAGACACATCCAAAAGTGTGGCAAGGACCTCCCCCACCCCCTAATTGGATATATGACATTCAAGGGGTGGTCTGTGGCGCTTGGGACATGCAGCAGCTTTTGGGAGAGTGGGTGGCACCATTACCTAGGCAGGGGATCATGGCATCTATAAGATTGAAAACAGAGCAGGGTCCTAGCATGAATGCATGCATTGCTCTCTACTCTTGACTATGGTGACTATGTGATGTCACCATTCTCTCCCTAGCTCTGCCACTGTGGCATCCCTGCCATGACAGAGTTACTATGATTTGGACTCGTGAGCCAAATAAAACCTTTATCTCTTAAGTTGCTTTTTGATCTTTTAATTTTGTTTTTAAAGATTTTATTTATTTTATATATGACAAGTACACTGTAGCTGTCTTCAGACACACCAGAAGAAGGCATCAGATCCCATTACAGAAGGTTGTGAGCCACCATGTGGTGGCTGGGAATTGAACTCAGGACCTCTGGAAGAGCAACCAGTGCTCTTAACCATGAGCCATCTCTCCAGCCCTTAAGTTACTTTTTGTCATAGTTTTTAAAAAAGATTTATTTACTTATTATTTATACAGTGTTCTCCCTACGTGAATACCTGCACACCAGAAGAAGGCACCAGATCTCATTATAGGTGGTTATGAGTCGTTATGTGGTGGCTGGGAATTGAACTCAGGACCTTTGGAAAAAACAGCCAGTGCTCTTAACCTCTGAGCCATCTCTCCAGTCCCTCATCATGGTATGTTAATGTGGCAACAGGGAAGAAACTAAGACACCACTCAAACCCTGCAGCATCTCTGTGTGATGGACAGGAGATTGTTCATACTCAACATGAGGTCCAATCAGCAGCAGCCGTCAGGAGAGGCACCCTAGAGCTTCACAGGGCTTAGGTATGTCCACAGCCACCTTGCTCTTCTGACCTTCATGGTTCCCTGCCTTTGTATCTTATAGAGCTGACCCCAGGTCCTGGACCTCTCTCCCAGCCTCTCTCTGTCTGCTTACTTCCTGTGTGTTCTCCTCCCATCTGGCAGTCTAGGGAGGAATGGCCAAATCCTTACCTTGTTCACAGTTCTTTCCACCAAAGCGTAGCGGACACTCACACAAGTACGTGTTCCACCTGTTCACACAGGTGCCCCCATTCTGGCATGAGACCCCATCGCAAAAGTTCCTCTGAGAAGCACATCCTGCAGGGCAGAGGGTGTAGCAGGGCCTTGATTGGAAGACCACAGGCGCCTCCCCTAAGGACCTCCACCATTCCCCACACTGACCCACGCGTGAATGCAATCAGCCAGAGACGGCTAGCCAGGGACCGGCTGGCCATGGCAGAACACCAGGCTAGAGTGTGTGGAATTCTCAGTTTCACCCATATCTGAGACTCAGGGTTTCCATGATATCCTAGGGTCTGATCTGGCCACCTGGTGACCAGTTCAAGACCTTAGGGTTGTGTGCCAGGTAAATGAACAGCGTTCCAATGTCAGGAACACAGCAAACTGTAGGCTGTGGCCATGCCCACTAAGCTAAACTCTCTACCCATTCCCAAGAGGCCCTCACCCACAGGTAGGTGCATTTCAAGAATTCTCTGGGAGGTAGGAAGAGCCCTTCCATCCCTGCAGTGACCACAAATGTCCTGTGGGAACCATGCTAGTTCTAAACACCCAGGGGCTGTACCTACCTGCCCTGGTGCCATTGTTAGCAATAAATGCAGCCATGTCCACGATCCGGCCATCGATGGACAGGTTTCGCATGCATCCCACAAACTGCCGGCTATGCACGGGGAAGTCTTCGGCAGGTTGGGGACACCACCCAGAAGCAGAGGACCGGTCAGATCCAGTGACCTGGGAAGGCAAAGCCATCTTCTGTGATATCAGACCTGGCATTGATATAACGCCACTGTGATTCTGCTGCCGGAGGCGCCAATGGCAGAGCAGGTACAAGTCCAAGGCAGACGACTCGAGGTGAGGGCGGGAGTCAACCCGCTTCAGGGTCACTGGAGGCCCGCGCGCAGCGTCTCTGACCCTCAATTTCCTTATATTTGTATCATTTCCCAACAAATGGAGGTTTGGGGGTAACTAAGGACCCCTACTGAGTTAGGCTCTGTAGTAGAGGGAGCATCCTACAGTCCCTTGGCTCTCTAGGGAGACAGGTAATTAGAGCAGAACTCTGCCTCCAGCAGGGGCAGCTGAGTTCCCAGGCAGGGCTCTAGACCCAAGACACAGTTCACAAATTAAATTAATAAGCAAGTTAAGTGAGGATGAGTTAAGTGAGGATGCTAGCCCTGCATGTGGGTGATCGAATTTCTTTGTCCTGGGTTCAAACAATCCTCGAGAGACCCCCCAAACCGGCAAGGACAGCCCAGTCCCTTCCACCTCATGGAATTCCAGGGTTCAGGGAGCAGTGATCCAGGGAGACAAGGCAAGAATGGTAAGTGGCCTGACTTTCCTTCTAAAAGGTGCCCACTGCTTAGCCAGGCTGGCCTCAAATTTATTATGTAGACCAGGCTATGAAGAATTTCAATATGTGTTCCTCAGCCTCCCAAGTGCTAGGATTATTGATATGCCCTGTCACGCCTGGCTGGACAGGTACTTCTAGGAGACTTGTTCTGGAGGGTTCTGTGGTCTAAGAGGGAAGATGCTTATCCATTGAGAGAGAGTCTGATACCAGCCTAGACAGAGGATACTGAGGTACTCTGCATTGGCCTGTGTTTAGTAGTTGTGGATGCCCTGTGTCGTCCCTCCAGAGTCTCACTTCTTGGAGCCGCTCTGAGTGCCCTGGGCAGCACAGCTGTAGTTCCCAACGTAGCTTCCAAAGTGCACGGCCACAGCTGCGTCACAGTCATCCACAGTCACCACAGCCACCTTCTCTCCAGACGGTCCATGGGGCAGGCCCAGGTGGCCAATGTTGGGCTGCAAGGGCAGAAAGAATAGAATTTGTCAGCTGTCTCTCTCCATGACCTGGGCAGGTATCCCAGCTCTACACGTTCCCTGCAGTGGTGAAGACATGTGTATGAAGCATGAGGTACCCCTGCTCCCCACCTGCTACACGAGGTGCAGGGAACTTCCTCAGAATGAGAGGTTGCTGGAAATAGGGCTACAGCAATAAAGTTAAGGCAAACCCAAGAGAGTGTGGGGGCCAGAAGCAAGATGACTGGGGCCCACAGCTGTAGCCAGCACCCAGGGAAGGGCATGCAGGACCCTTTCTAGAAAGTTGGCTTATAAATGCATTTTTATATTTGCTAGGAATAAAAGCCCAGGACTACAGACAACTATGTGGCATAGAACTAAATCTTCATGTTCCATAGCTGTCGAGGCCAGCTCTCCAGGCCAAGAGGAGAAACATCTGTTGACTAAGCCACACAGTTGCTAGTTTTTCCTTAGGATGGCCTTCAGACACAGCCATGTCATTACATAGGACCCTCTTTTTGTCCCTAGATGGCTTCTAGCCACCACAAACAACCCTGGGTTCAGGTTGCAGCTTTCTGGTCAAATATGGAGAACCTGTTTCCCAGCATTAAAGCTGAAGACTGATCATACCAAGTACCCACAGTACCAAGCACCGTGCTGGCCTCACCCTCAAGTTATCTTCGTCCTGAGCTGGAGAGATGGCTCAGCGTTAAGAGTGCTCACTGCTCTTCTGAGAGTCCGAGTTCAATTCCCAGCACCCACATGACAGCTCACACCTCTCTAATGCTGTCTTCTGGTGTACATACAATGTACCCATATCATAAAATATATAAATAAACCTAAACAAATTTTTTCATCCCTTCACTGGCCTAAAGTTGCCTCTTGTATGTTTCCGGGTCAAATCCACTCTTCAGGAACTCTTGGCCTTGGCCCCACTGCTGACATCAGGTACTAGCCTGGCCTCCCACCTCCTGGAGCCATGGCTCTCACCCAGGGACTGCAGTGAAGCCTCCCCCTGTTGGGGAGGCTGTGGCTGCCACCCAGAAATGGTTTCCTTTCCTGGCAGCCCTCATGGTCGCAGGCTCTTGGTAGGCCCTCTTGAAACACCAAGTATCCACCCACATAACCTCTACAATCCTTGTAGGAATAGACAAGGAGCCAACTACTGTCTGTTAGACACAAGGTATGAAGGTCCTGAGTTTTAGAAACAAGCAAACAGCCAGAAGCTGGCGCACAATGTTGACACAGGCAACTGGATTTCCTTTCTGCCTGCATATCGGGATACCAAAGCCTGTGTCCCTAGGTGCTGTGACCATAAACGCAAGGTGGTGTCATCAGACCTTACAATTGGCACATTAGATATAAGACTCTTCCTCCCCCATGGAGAGTCTGACAACAGCTTCAACACCCCCCAACCCTCACAATCAATAGACCTAGAAAGGTATATTGGCATACCTACAGTCCTAGAACTCAAGAGGCTGAGACCTGAGGATCACTTAAGTTTGGGAGTTCCAGGCCAGCCTGGGCAACATAGCAAGATCATACCTCAAAACAAGCAAACAACAAACCAAATCAATGGTCCCAGGGCCGCCTCTAGCTGTAACAGTGCAGGGACTGCTTGCATTAACATGTTTCTTTATACTACTGGAAATAGCTATAAAGACAGAGACTATAATTAAATCACCCTAATGCCTTTTAACAGGGGATGACTGTGTAGTTCATTCAAAATGAAACCTCAGGATTCTCACAGGAGTGAGGCACCTGTTTGGTGTAGATGCTGTACTGAATGAAGGTAGGTCATGGAATGCTGGCAACAGGAGCCCAACCAATTGTCTGAGCTGTATGACCCAGGGTCCATCTTCTCACGCCACATACCCTGAAGTAGCATAGTGAGTGACTTTGCCACATAGTCATCTGATGGAGGGCCCTCCACTCTGCCTCCTCCAACCATCTGCCCTAAACAAGCTCATGGTGGTAGTTTCTCTGGGTATAATAAGATTAAAATACCTGGGCTCACCACATAACTTTTTTTTTTTTTTTACCAGGTAAGCATGAGGACCTGGGTTCAGATCCCCCAGGACTCACACTGTCCTATATGTGTCTATATAGGACATATACTGGCCGTGTGTGCCTATAATTCCAACACTGAGTGGGGGATGGGGGAGATGGATCCACAGAACTAGCCAACATAGCTGGATTAGCAGGCTCCAAGTTCAGTGCAAAACAACTAAGGTGGGGAGCAACTGAGGAAAATATCCGATGATGATATATCTGAGCCCTCAAAATCCAAATGCATGAACACACACACAAATACACACATAGATACACTCACATAAATACATAGGCACACACACTCATGGAGGTTTGAATGAAGATGGCCCTCATAGGCTCATAGGGAGTGACACTATTAAGAGGTATGGCCTTGTTGGAAGAAGTATGTCACTGGAGATGGGCTTTGAGGCCCAGTGTCACTCTCTCTTTTTGCTGCCTGCCAATCAGGATGTAGAACTCCCGGCTACCTCTCTCCAGCACCATGGCTGCCTGGATGCTGCCATGCTTCCTGCCATGATGATAATGGACTGAACCTCTGAACTGTAAGCTAGCTCCAATGAAATGTTTTCCTTTTTATAAGAGATGCCTTGGTCATGTGTCTCTTCATAGCAAAAGAAACCCTAATATATTCATTTATACACACACACACATACACACAACACACACACCAGAGTAGACCATCTGTCCTGTTGATGTTAGAAGTGTAGTGTCGACTAAGATATATGAGTCTCCCACAAACCTTTCTTCTGGACCTAAGAGGAGTCAAGTATCTTAGGTCAATCTCTGATTATCTATTTCCTTAGAGAGTCCACCTCTGTAAGTAGCAGTTAGACGGTTATGGAAAATCATCCGTTTTCTCACTTGAGAGCAGCAGCTTGCTTTGGGAGATTGCTGAGGTACCCATTAGAGATGCTTAAGTGTTAGGTACCATGCTGAGAAAGAAGGACCATCCCCGGGCTGTACGAACCCTGTATCATCTCCGTAGCGTGTAATTTACATTTTTGGGGGAATGGGTGTGAGGCTTTCAGGGAGTGGATATAAACAGCCTTTATGCTTGGAGGCTTTAATGAAACTAACCTGCTATTTACCAAATTGAGATTGCTGTACACGACGGTTCATAATCAACAGCTCAGCACCACAGGACTTGAGTGCAGACAGAGAGGAAAGAGAGCACCCGGGTGAAAATCAGGGTGCAGGGAACACTCAGGATTCTATCCAGAACAACTCCTGCTGAGGAGGACCAACCGCTGCTGACTCGCCGATGCCTGGCTCCATTCTGAGGGGTCAGAGCTGGTTGGAAGTCTCTGGGGTGACTGCTGCTGGTCACCAAGCCAAAACATATGCCCCGGCCTTGCACATAAAGTGAAGGAACTTGTGGTCAGAGAACCAGAGAGCCAAGCACTCGTGGGTCATACACAATCAGGAGGAGGAGAGATATGAGGCAGAGACAGGAGCAGGGAGCACTTGCTGGGGCTGCAGACAGGGTGAAGGGTCTGAGTTCCTGGCTGTCCAGCCATGGGGCTTATCACCCGCTGGGGGAGGGGAGCTCACTGACAAGGTTAAAGAAAAAGAAACCAGGAGTGGTGGCACACACTTTTAACCCCAGCACTTAGGAGGCAGAGGCAGGCAGATCTCTGTGAGTTCGAGAATGGCCTGGTCTACAGAATGAGTTCCAAGACAGCCAAAAATACATTGAGAGACTCTGTCTCACAAAAAAGGGGGGGTGGACAGGAAAATGATACAAGAGGTGACCAGGATACATGCAGGGACGTCATCAGAGCCAATCGTTGGCCACTGCAGGCAGGGTCCCATCCCACTCTCAGGGACATGCCCATGGGAACACAGCAGATAGAGGCTCAAGACAAAAAAATAAATAAAAAAAACAAAAAACAGGTTCGCACATGCTCCCAACAGTACTTAAAATTCTCCTGTGACAGCAGGAGCAACTGAAATGCCCCTCAGTAGAGAGACAGAAACAGACACTGGCCCATTACTTGCTACGAGGAACTGGGGCACTGCCGTACACCATGACCTTGCTGAGCCCTGAGGCACGGCACTGAGGACTTGTACTATATGATGCATGAAGCCGAGATGCCCAGAACATCCACGTTCACACCGAGGCTGGCTGGTTGCCGTGGCTGCTGGGGAGATGTTGGGGATGACTGCTGAGAGCAACAGACTATCACTGTAACACTGAGAGAACATTCTAGATTAGAATGCACTTGCTCAGTGTGTTTTGAAAGTTGCTTCTTTGGGCCATGCAAATGTCACCCGATGTTCTCCACTCATGCACCTGCTCCCTCAGGACCA
This sequence comes from Mastomys natalensis, assembly GCA_021653895.1. Classification (NCBI taxonomy): domain Eukaryota; kingdom Metazoa; phylum Chordata; class Mammalia; order Rodentia; family Muridae; genus Mastomys; species Mastomys natalensis. Next base: position 2,570,394 of record JAJTUV010000102.1, read on the forward strand.
CCTCTGGAAGTCCGCCTCATTCAACCGCTTAGCCCCTGTGCTGCTGTGGCTGGCGCCAAGACACCACAGGAGAGATGGCTGCTGTTGGTATGGGCTTTATGAGCTGTGAGCATGGTTTGAATCAAGATGGAGAAGCCAGATGGGGATGCTGCAGGGCATTGATGGAGACTTTGGCGGCTTTTTGGGGGTTGCGCTCAGTGTCAGAGCCTCACCTAGCATGCTAAGAGCATCTGGGTTCTGTCCCAGCACCACCACAGCAAAAATTAATATTCTTTTTTAAAGGGGGCATTTGGTTTTTACTCAGTGGGTAAAAACACCTGCCATCCGGTGAGAACATGAGTTTGACCCCTGACCTCACGGAGGAAAGACAGAATGGATTCCTCACGGCTGCCCTCTAACCATACACAGCGGCACTTACAAACCCATGTACACACACAGACACACATGCAAATAAAAGCGTGGGTTTGAACAAGCTTTTTAAAGGGAAGGGGAGGCTGGGGATGTAGCTTCATTGGTAGAGTGCTTATCCAGCATTCAGAAGCCCTAGTATTTAGCCTAGCACCCACAAATGCACGGTGACAAACATCTGTAATGTCCGCCCTTGGGAAGTCAAGGTCAGCTTTAGCTACGTGGTAGGTTTGAGCTAGCCTGGGATACATGAGATTCTGTCACAAAAAGAAAAAATTAAATTTAAAATAAAATAAAATGGGGGGGGGGACAGAGAGACAGAGAATTTCCCAGTGAGAAGCTGATGTCCCAGTGATTAGCTGACACGAATGAGGGTGGAGATGCCACTGGAGGAGGGATAGCATCAGGAGCAGCCACTGGTTTTCCTGGGCCCCAGCTCAGGTGAGGAGGGACAAAGAACAGGACAAAATGAGGAGCTTTCTAACTTGTTTTGGCTGTTTGTTTGTTTGTTTGTTTGTTGCTTGCTTGTTGTTTTTCCAGACAGGGTTTCTCTGTGTAGCCCTGGCTGTCCTGGAACTTACTCTGTAGACCAGCTGCCTGGAACTCAGAGATCCACCTGCCTCTGCCTCCCGGAAGCTGAGATTAAAGGCGTGTGCCACCACCACCTAGCACTTGCAATATTTTAAAAGTGAAGTTTAAAAAATTTGCCACATATTTAAACCAAAGAAAGGAACACGTGATTAAAGGAGCCAGTGGCAGGTTGAGGTTCTCCTCTGTCCCTGTGTGGGATGCTGGGTATGGGATGATCAGCCTTTGCAAGGCTGTTTGGATCTTTGGGAGCAGATGGCCAGATCAGGAAGACTCCCAAGCCTGAGGTATTCTTCAGGCCCACTGAACCTTGAACTTCATCTCCAGGATGGAAAGCTCAGCAGTGGCCAGGCCAGAACACTTGGGCAAAGGTAGTACAAAACACACAGCCCAGAGGTGAGAACCAGACTGCAGAGCAATACACCTGCATCCGAGTCTGTACCACCACATCATCATCATTACACACGTAGCATCTGTACCCTTTAGCATCTACAACCTCAGTGTTCCACCTTGGTCACAAAGGCTGCTCTAAGGAGGACACGCACGCACGAGCCACACACACACACACATATACACACACACACAACAACACACTCACAGGTGGAAAGGAAATGGCCAGTGGGTGGAGCTACCACAGTAACTCCTCCTCCACTCTAGAAACCAAGGGCTACTGTGCATTTCAAGGTGAGGCCCCCTCACGGGGTGGCAACAGCTTTAATCCAGATTGGTGAGCAGCACGGATTCTGATCGAGCCAGCCTTCTACCGAGCGAGTCCAAGGGACTACACAGAGAACCTTCTGAAAAAACAAAGGTGAGGCCCCCAAAGGCCAGCTCTACCAATCTGTGCAGATCCGGACTCCTGATGCCAAAGCCTCACCAAGCCGGTCCCTTTCATTTTTCTCCAACGTATTTTCTTCCTGGTACGGCCCCTCCCTGATACCTTCCACTTAGATGCCTAAAGTATCCGCAGAGCGCTTTTGTGGCACACAAAAGCCTTTGGTCCTCCGGAGTGCTCACATTTCTGCAGTCTTTTAACCCTGCTACAGACAATTCCTCATTGGGAGGCCAGTGGGGTTTGGTTTCAGGTGGGGGCGGGCAGAGGGGGGTGCCTATGAAACCAGATGCAGGTACGGGGAGGCTTAGGATGAGAATGGATTCACACTTGGTGTCAGAAATGAACAACCAACGTTCATAGCATAGAATTCACAGATGGCCGGATCCCAGGAATGTTTGCAGGAGGTGATGTGTGGTGCTGTCATTTCTCCAACAGCAACCCATGCCCACCCTGCAGAGCCTGCCACCCACGGGCTTGCACAGGCCCTTCCTGCCCACTTCAGTTGCCTTCTCGGCCATTGAGGCCCTGATCATGTGCAGGGACTATCCACCAGTGACAAAGTTGTATTTGTGTCTCTTGCGTTTCACATTAAAGACAAAGGCAAAAGTCTAGCTGTCCTGACCATAGACATGTGGGATGTGAGGGAAGGCACACCTGAGAAACAGCTCCTGGTCTCTCCTTTACCAGTGCATATCCAGTATCTGAGACAAGACCCACTAAGCCCAGGCTACACAATGAGGTAGCCTAGGTAGCAAAAAGTGCTCTGGCAAGGGGAGAGCACAGGCCAGTGCTTACAGGAAGTATGCATTTGCACGCTCACACCATACCCTGCATCCTCAACATACCCTCACTGGGGCTCATCTGCTCATGCACACTCACACAGACGATCACTAGTATTCACACATGCACACCATGTGCACACACCTGCCAGCAGATCTCACACTTCATGTATGTGAATGGAATCTTATTCATTCTTACAAAGCCTGGCCTACCCTAGCTAGGACCTCCCACCCCAGTCTGGGACACAACAGAGACACCTCCCGTTTCAGCTTCTTATCTCTGACCCCACCTCAGAGTGCCCCCTGACAGGTCCCAAGGGCAAGGAGCTCAAACCTTCATGATGGAGGTAGGTGTTGAATTGGTGGGAGGAAGCATGAGCTTGCTAGAAAAAGCAGAGAGACTGTGGAGGAAAGGGACAGTTCACAATGGGAGGCCTGTGTCAGGCTGAGAGGTGACACATTCGAGAGCCACTGACATATCAGCAGCTAAAAGACACAGGTGGTGTCTCAGCCACATGTCCCCCTCCTCCCCCATCAAAATAGCTCTGTGCCTCAGTTTCCCCATCTCCTCCTAGAACCCAGGAGACCACCGTAGACATACACACCCTAGCACCAGGCAAGATGTCAGTGTACTCGGTTCAGTACTAGGGTGGAGACGAGGGGAGCGGCCTTGCTCGAGCAAACTGCATCTCAAGTTGCACAGGACACAAGGGTAGACTGGAAGAGATGAGGGAGATGGAAGGTACAGGGAAAGCAGCCATTCCATCAGACAGGACACACCCAGGACAGGCTGCCTAACTCCTGGAGGACTTTCCATAACACAGCAATGGAACACAAAGGCCCAGGGTGCGACCCGAGCTGTGAAATTTCCATGCAGACAGTTCCCTACCTATGTTTGGGAAAGGAAGCCAGGTGCCTTATCTCCCGGCTCTGCCACCTGTCAGAGGACAGGCTGGTCCTTGCCCCTGCTGCCTGACCCATCACTACCACTACAGCACTACAGAGGGGCACCCAGCCAACACTCCCACAGGGCTCACGGGCCGCTGCAGGCCCCTTGGCTGGCTTCTATTACCCACTTAGCTTGGCTTCAAGGGAACCATTTAACATTCCAAGGACGGAGATGGAGGACAGATAACTGGGGTCTCAGACATCACCCTGTGACCCACAGAGAGGCAGTAGAATGTGCCTGGGTGGAAGTGTAGCTACTGGATATTTATGGAATACCTGCATAGGCCAGACAGGAGCTCGCTGCATCGCAGGAAACACAGCCGGAAAGAACCAACTAATTCACAAGGCTTTCGGACAATGAGAGCTTTTATGGTAACCGAACCCCTGGGGTGCACTCCCATAGGCGCATATGAAACACCACACTCCCCCTTTGTTGGCAAAGAGGACTTTGTGCAGTGGAAGAGAAGAAGAAAAAAAAAAAACCAAAAAACAAAGTAAGGTCCCTTGAACAGTTTCGGGTACTTTGCATAGCTCAATTCCCCTAATGAAAATGTGGCATGTTAATCTTGCATAGTCTTCAAATCTGAAGATTTGTTAAAAAATAAAAAAGAAAAGAAAAAAGACTCCGAAAATGGTTCATTTGCCACTGACCCAGATGGTTGATGCTTGACACACAGAAGGGTCACAGAGCCACCTGAATTCACATCCTGATTCACAAACATAACCACCATGCACTCCGTTTGCAACACTGCCTTGAGACTTCATACCTCAAGGAACCTGGAGGTCCTTTGAGTGTGATGGTGAACACCTTAAACCCCAGCAAGCGGAGGCAGAGGCATGTGGATCTCTGTGAGTTCAAGGCCAGCCTGGTCTACATAGTGAGTTCCAGGACAGTTAGAGCTACATAATAAGACCCTATCTCAAAAACAACAAACAAGCCGGGCAGTGGTGGCCACGCCTTTAGATCCCAGCACTTGGGAGGCAGAGGCAGGCAGATTTCTGAGTTCGAGGCCAGCCTGGTCTACAGAGTGAGTTCCAGGACAGCCAGGGCTACACAGAGAAACCCTGTCTCGAAAAACCAAAACCAAACCAACCAAACAAACAAACAAACCAAACAAGAACCTGGAAAAAGACTTGCCCAAGTGTCTGTGCAAGGGCCCATGGCTTTTCTGGACGAGCAGAGACCCTCCCCTATCATGAGGGGATTGAAGGTAGAGATTACAATCCACCTCTTCTGGATTCGGGGTTTTACATGGAGCTGAGACAAACAGAGATTTTGAACTATGTGAACAAGCCAAGTGAGTCTTCCTAGCTAGGGCCAGGCAATGTGTAAGAATAAGATCCATACCCAGAGGTCAGTCCAAGGGCACCCTGAACACAGGTACTCCCCAACCCCAGTCAGAGAGAGGGGTGTCGGTCCTGAGAAGAGGAGTACCTTTCTGCTAGAGCCCCTTGTCTCATAAAATGGACTCTGGTTTTTGTACCAGAAACACACTCGCCTGAATACGCAAAACCACACATGGTAATCCCTCCTTGGCAGATTTACGCAGGCAAGGAAAATATTGCAACCCATACCGACATCATCATGTCAGCTTGATTTATTATCATTTGAAAACAATATTTTGCAAGCCCTTGAGATGTGTTTTAAATGTGTGGGGGTGTTTTGCCTGCACGTGTATGTATACCACTCAATGTGCTGGAGGATGACGAATCCCCTGGAACTGGAGTTACGGATGCTTGTGAGCTGCCGTGAGCGTGCTCTGAACACCTGAGGCATCTATCTCCAACCCCCAATGTTTGCAGTTCCTGTACAATGCTCGACTGCCCCCCTCTTCCTCTCCGCCTCCCTCTCCCTCTTTTTCTTTTACCAAGATCACATCTATATAGTATCACCATTATCTTCTCGCAGCTGATGCACTTTGCTTGATCACACATTTACTCCCTAATTATAGGGTTTTGGGAAGCAGACTCTGCTATGCACAAACTATGAAAGGAAGATTGATTTTTATCCATGTTGCGAAGGGAAAATGCAAGAAAATCAGACTAGATGCTAGATGTTGTAACTTGCTACTGAGGACTTGGATTGGTGGGCTTGACTTACTGGGCTATTATGGACTTGATGGAAAAATTTGAAAACTGCTACCCAGGATGATGATGATGATAGGTGGTGGTGGTGGTGGTGGTGGTGGTGGTATAAAGATGGAGGAGGAGAAAGAGGAGGAGGAAGAGAATCACCATTCTGGTCATCCCTTGACCAAAGAAGAGCCCAAGCACCCAAAACCAGCCTGATCTGGGAGGAACTTCACAAGCCCTGTCAGCTGCAGGAGGCCAGAATGACAGTCAAGATAGTGATGTCCCCGTATTAGATGCAGAAGGCCCAGAAGGACATTTAGTAATACTAGAGGTGATTGGATCTTCACTAGGGCATAGATCCTGTGACATCTTGTTAGTACCAGTCCAGGAACACCGTACGATCCTCTTCCCAATTAAGAGTCATCAACCCCAAATGCCAGAGTGAGAAGCACAACTGGCCCTGCTCACCTCCTAATCCCTTCAAGAAAACTCCCCCTGCAGTCACACCGGACCTCAGACTCCATTTTCTCCCCACATTCCTGAGCATACTCCACAGAAGTATCCACACTACCCCGTGAGTCCAAGATGACCACATAAAGCTCACTTCCCCAGTGGGCTGGGCGTTGTCTGAGGAACTGAGGTAGGCACAGTCAAATGCAGATGATACCCTGGTTTTCCCCGACCAAGGCAATGAGGAGGGAGGATTCTTACTAAATGGCTCCTCATGTGGAGAGCAAACAGAGTCCTGAGCGGTATGTATGATTTATCTTGGGCAAGGCCAAGTCAAGAACTTCAGTGCTCAGTCCCATCAGAGTGGCAAAGCCTTCCCTGCGTGAGGCTCAGAGGGATAGAAAAGCCTTCCTCTAGTCCATGTGGGAATGTTAACAGTGTGTATAGAAGCCATCAACCATGGCTTGCTCCTCAGGGATGGCTGCAGCCTGAATCTGCTTCCCTACAGATACCTATCGAGATTAGTAAACCTGCTTTCCTGTTCAGCTATAAACCTTAGCCTGTCTCGATTCAGTGTATGAGATACACATGCTGGGCCGAGTGGTGTGCATGTCTTTATTACCAACAATGAGGAGGCAGAGACAGGTGGGTCCTGTGAGTTTAAGGCCAACCTGTTCTAGTGAGTTCCAGGACAGCCAGAACTACATGATAGAGAAACTCTGTCTCAAAATACAAATGCATGCATGCACATGTTCCAAGTTACAGCTTACCTGATCTTAGCTTTTCTGACATGTGTGTCAGCCCTAGTCAGATCAATCCCTGAGACATCCAAGAGGGTGGGACTTCTGGTGTGCCTGTGTCCCCAGTCCCCACTGGGGCTCCCTGAGTAAAGCAAGCTGCAGCCAGAATTCCCCAGTAGCAAAAGAGGAACTCCAGAGGACCAACAGCTCAGTGGCTGCAGGCAGGTTCCCTCTCCTCTAGACCACGCCTCCTTTGGAAGCAGCCACATGCCATTGCATTGGGTACTGTTCCTCCCTTAACACCACACACTCCGGGTGCTGAAAGGTGACTTAAAGAAAACAAAGGATTGAAACCTGCATTTCAAGTGCAAAGAAATGACTTAAAATGTTCTTACTGACATCAGCCATCATATGCCACAGGTGGAAATGCTTAACTTTGTTTTTTTTTTTTTAAGATGTATATGAATACACTGTAGCTGTCTTCAGACACACACCAGAAGAGGGCGTCAAATCCCATTACAGATGGTTGTGAGCCACCAGGTGGTGGCTGGGAATTGAACTCAGGACCTCTGGAAGAGTGGCTAGTGCTCTTAACCACTGAGCCATCTCTCCAGTCTGCTTAACTGGTTTCTACAAAAGTCTGAGGTTGGGGGAAGTCACAGTGAAGCCATAACCACAAATCTCCACCCAGGGAAACCTCCCAGTGCTTCCAGAGAAGGGCTGGGTGAAGCCGAGAGGCAGAAGCAGTGGCTTTCTCTAAAAAGCCCCCACTAGATCTACCACCAACTCCATCAAGCTCCTCTGTTTCCCTGAAGGACTTAACCAACAGCTGTTCTTACTGAAAATATCATTAAGTAGAAAGAAAGAGCAAACTTTCCCCACGCTGGCTGGGAAAGTCTGCGGAGGGTTCCCTGTGGCCACAGACATTGTTCTCCAAGATGGACGGTCACACAGCTCCACTGACACCTTCCCTAGGCCAGCAGGCCTCCCTGCTGCCCCACACTGGCCTGCCCTTTGTCCCTCCCTCCTGGATCATCCTGTTTGTGTGTTCCACCTGTTTCCTCTGGGGACCCTGATGAGAAGCCAACCTGACAGCTCTGAAGCCCCGCCCCTGCCCCCTGCCCCACCCCCGGCCAACAGAACACAAGGTTCCCACAGAGGGCACCAAGGTCTCTGTGCAGAGACATGTTGGCAGGCTGACCTGGCATGCCCAGGATAGAAACTAAGCACGGCAAAGATGTGCCTGAAGGGAGCTGGCACTCTGGAAGAGCGGGGCAGACGTGACAGTCACAGCCAGCAGTCAACTCCACATCCTTACTGCCGAGTCAGAGAGATGCTCCAGTCTCCAGGTGCAGTGTGCTCAGGACCAGCACTGCCAGTTAGAGAAGGGTCTGCAGAGGGGCTTCCCACTGCTGCTGGACCCACAGAACTTAAGGCCACCATGAGGACATGGCTTGAGTCCCTCCAAGTGTGGCTTACCCTCCCCTCATCATCTGGAACCTCTCCTCAGGCAACTGTGTTACAGCCATCTTCAGTCACCTGAGATCATTCCACAGTTTATTGCTAGAGGCCTAGGAACAGAGAGGCCACGAATGAAGATGACAATGACAACGCCCATACAGAGATCCAACAGAGAGAGTGACTCGCCCTGACTGTGTTACTTTCCGAGTCTCCTTCAACCCTTACAGATTGGAGTGAAGTGAGAGTTTTGGTTTCTTTAAAAAAAAAAGAAAAAAAAGAAAAACCAAAAAGTCAATTAGGTTGTGTGAAGATGTTTCTGGTTTAATCCCGGGTGTGGGATATGGGGCTGTTTCAGGTTGTCCACAGTCCTTATCTATGATGGTGAATATTTGGCAGCTGTAGATAGTTTAATTCTGGGGTCTCTGGAGAGGGAATAAATGCTAGAGCCTGGACAGGAATAGGGGGAGGGGGGCTTTGAAGGAGGAGGCTGCTCCTGGTTGCTGTTATTATGGATGGAGATATCCTGAGATAAAGATTGGACTTGTCCCTAAGAACCTGACAATCCCAACGAGCAGGAAGTAGCCTATAGAGGTTATATCCCCTTTCCATTCCAGCCTACTTTATTTCCTACCTAGTATTGGGGGGCTAGAAGAAATTGGGGTGAAATGGGGTTGCAAGGGAGGTAGAGGTATAAGAACCCAATAAAATAATAAACTGAATATGCCAACACTGGAGTACTGTGACCTCAGGATGCTGCCTGGACTCAGGCCTGAAATTGTTCCCAGCCTGACAGGTCTTCCCAGGTCCACAGATCCAAAGCGTGTCTGTCCCTGCATCTGGATTGGTAAAAGCAGACACCTCAGAGGCAGAGCCAGACAGAAACATCAGGGCAGTCCACAGACAGGTACTCTAATCTCTGCTAATATTCCTGGCTGTGTGGCCTACCCAACCCACACATGGAGGCTTAAGGCTATAAGGGAGACTGGTTGGTTTCCTCCTTAAATACCCACCCTCGGGAAGAGAAGGAAACAGCCCAGCAAAGGCCTAATCCTGTGCTCAGGGCTGTGTTTGTTCATTGGGAGGTGAAGGGAGCTGTTGAAAGGACCCAGCCTGGAAAGTGAACCATAGATTCCAGTAACCCATGCCTACCTACTGTTCCTCTGGCATGGGGCCCCTCTTTCTTCTGGGCCATTTGAGGTAGCCTTCTGTAATGGTGTGATCCTCTGAACCCACTCACAGGACAGAGAATTCACAACTGGGCTGAGAGGCGACACCAAGCCACAGGACATGCTGTTTCTCTGGCCACAGCAGACAGCTGCAGAGGTTTCGAATGGGGAAACCGAGGCTGGCTCAAGCTCCCGCGCCCACCCCTCCCTCAGCATCAAGGCTGTAGTCTGGATGTGTGTCTTTGACATAAACAAGAAAGGAAATATGCCCAGTGTTTCCCTGATGGCCCAGGGTTCCTGTGGTTCATTCTGACAGGCCTATACATTCTAGAAGCACAAACCACCGGGAGTGTCCACATAGGGTAGGAAGGTCTATATAACAGGAAGGATATATAAGAGAAGCCACAGGACCAAGGTGAGTTAGCAAGGTGACAAGGTGAATGTTCTGCCTGGGAGCAGAGGCCAGCAAGGCCAGCATCCCTTCGCAGGATTAAGAGGGCATTCCTCTGTAGGATTATCTGCCATTCTTTCCACTCAAAAGTGTATGAGATATCAAGACCCAAAGAAAGGTGTATTTGGGGCACAAAACCATAGACACGTTGTCCTTGAGCCAAGTGTGTTCTACTTTGTATAAGCTTTATATCTGTCATTACATGACCAGCTTGTCCAGAAGGCATGGGCAGAGCAATCAAATGCCTGAGCTTCTCAGGTGACCACGCTCCCCTCTGCAGGGACACAGAAAAACCATCCCAAGCTCCAGAGGCTTCCAGTGCCCCAGTCATGGGAGCTCAGGCCTCATGTGTGTGCTCGAGGTCACAACTATCCTTTAGCCACAACATGGATAGATGGTTGCAGGGTGCATTTTCTCTGTGTCGAGAATAGGGTGGGAATTGTTGATTTACAATTGTGATGGTTTGTTTGTGCTTGGCCCAGGCAGTGGCACTATTAGGAGGTGTAGCTGTGTTGGAGTAGGTGTGTCACTGTGGATGGGGGCTTTGAGACCCTCACCCTAGCTTCCTGGAAGTCAAGTCTTCTCCTGTTTGCCTTTGGAACAAGATGGAGAACTCTCAGCTCCTCCTCTACCATGCCTGCCTGGATGCTGCCATGCTCTGTCCTTAATGATAAAGGTCTAAACCTCTGAACCTGTGAGCCAGCCCCAATTAAATGTTGTCCTTATAAGAGTTGCCTTGGTCATGGTGTCCGTTCACAGCAGTAAAACCCTAACTAAGACAGCAATGCAAAGCATGATGGGAGGGAGGACCATGGGGGAAATACCCCTAAGGAAATAGCTGGGAAACAATGACCAGTTAAGACATCACAGAAAGAACAAAGCCTATCCAAGCTGTGCATTCTGGGAAGAGAGAATAGAAAGGAGGGACCGAATCTTACTGATTTTCATGGGGCTACTGTGAGCCGCCCAGGGGATGTGCAAGCCATGTCCTTTATACTGATAGTAACTGCCCCCAAACCCTCAGGGCTGTAACTTCATGATCAAATAAAAGTCTCTGAAATAGGTAGGACATCATGGACAGCAGAGATTTACTCTTCTCTCTGTCAACTGTGCCCTGTTCTCCACTAGAGATAGGTCTGGGGTTAGTCCAAAGTCCTACCCAAGTCTAAGATACTCCTGATCAGCTCAGTGTTCCCAAGGTCACCAGGGAGCCTCTGGCCCTCGGCCCTGGCAACCCCTCCTTCTGTCTCCATCACCATTAAGGCTGCAGAGAGTACACTGGCCTAGCTTACACCATGAGACAGTTCCCACTTATAGCTAGGGACACAGAAGGGGAACCAAAGACCACTCTTAGAGTCTATCTATAGAGTCTATCTAGGGTGGTTGTGGCAATCTTCAGAAATAAAAAGAGGCCCACTGCAAATGTAAGGGGTGACCTTGGAGAAAGAAGGACAGCAGTGACAGGCAGCAGTGGAAGAACTGGAGACAAGGACAGTCCCTTGTCCTAAGAGTGAGCAGATGACATCATAGGTCCCAAAGGCCTGAAGTGCCATGGATAAGAAATTTAGAAAATACCTTCGCCACCATACAGGTTGCACAGAAAGGGTGTCCTTATCTCTCATCTGCTGATCTAACATAGACATAGGTCTTCAAAAGTCTGGGGAGGGTTGTGGCCGGGCTCAGTGAGGGGCAGGAGAGACCAGCATGGACTCATGGTGAGACCCAGAGCTGGTGGCATGGGAGGGGAGGTGTACAATAAAACTCACAGCCCAGGAAAGCACATGACTTCGAGAAACAGAAGTGATTGTATGATTCCTTACAACCAATAAACTGCAAAACATACCCAAGACACCTGCCTTCAGAGCTGGAACACACCATCCAGTCATAGCTCATGCAAGACATGTAGTCAGAGCTGGGGATACACACCACACACACACACACAAGAGTCACAGCTCAGGGCAGCTCCTGGATTCTCTGCAAATTCTCTGCATCCTGTCATAGTGTATCTGGGTCTCTGCCTGTCTACACAGCTTCAGTTCAAGCATTGGCTATGTGCACAGAACCTTGGTTGACATCACACCCTCCGTACCCTTCCAACAGTGCTTGCTCTTACATCACAGTACAAACATCATCCTATGCAGAAAACCCACCAGGCCATCACTGGCTGGCCTGAGCAAGAGGCGAGGAGGCGAGTGGGCACCCTCCTACCTTGTTGTAGTACTGCACCAGCACCGAATGCCACCGCCCGTCACTCACACCTCCGGGAACCTGCGGTGTCACCGTGGTTGTGGTCTCACCTGTGCAGCAAGAGGGAGATTCAGAGACAGGTTAGGGGCCTCCAATCAGGTTTCCAGCTGCAGTGTAGACATACAGCTCAGAGAGACTGGCTGTGTGCCCTTTCTTTTGGCATGGCCAAGACTGGAAGCCATCCCCCATTCCCCCTACGTGGAGGACCTCAACCTGAAAGATAGCAAGATTCTAAAATAGGAAAAGAAAAAAGAGGAGCCCTGAGTCAGAGAAGGCTAGCCCCTCCCAACCCCCACGGCCTGATCCCTATACCTGTGCCTGCCTGGTCCTCTCATGCCAGTCACCACATTAATTTACAGGTGCACTGCACTTCATTTTTATTATTTTTATATTTATTTGATTTTATGTGTATGGGTGTTTTGCTTCCATGTCTACATGTGTACCAAAAGTATGTCTGATACAGAGGACAAAAGAAGGCATTGGATCCCCCAAACTGGAGTTAGGAATAGTTGTGAGCTGCCACATGGGTGCTGGGAACTGAACCCAGGTCCTCTGCAAGAATGGCAAGTGCTCTTAATTGCTGAGCTATCTCTCTCTCCACCTACATCACTGCACCCCAATCACCAATTCCACCTAGGAACCAGGCTCTGTCTGGTATTAGCACTAGGCTGCCATGGCACCGACATCTTCCTGCACTCTGACTTTGAGAGGCCAGGTTCTGAGGTGCGGAATTAGGGTTGGAAGGCCAAGCATGCTGGGAGGTGCTGGGAGGACAGTGATAAGCTTAATCCATGAAGCGCCTTGGGAGACGCTCGGTGGGTGCAGGAGCCTCACCTGCTGAGAATGTAAGCTGTAGCTGCTCCTCCACAATCTCCAGGGCGATGAAGTCATGCTTCTCGTTGAAGCGGCCGTTGTAGAGCAGCAGGGCGTTCCTGTCTTGGGTGGCAAACCTGTGGGCCGAGCAGCATGTCACACAGTGAAGGACACCAGGGCCATGAAGATACACAGAGTGACATGACCAGTCAGGGGAGTGAGTGCCATGGTTCAGGAAAATAATGTCTCCAGCCCTTTATCACAAGAGATGCGACGGCCCAGCCAACCTGATGTGTGCACCAGAGCCTTAGGGTTCCCTGTGGGCGTGTGAAAAGACTCCCTGCGGGGTGGGGAAAAGGACTGGGTAGATCGAGGTTTGTGGTGCAACTCTGAGGGTCAGAGTTTAGATCCCCAGTACCCACCCCTGTCAAAAGCCACCCATGGCAGCCACTAGTAATCCCAGCAAACCTCAGGAGTCAAAGACAGGGAATCCTCAGGGTCTGCTAGAATATGTAGAGATGGGAAGCACTGGGTTTAGTGAGAGACTCCAATTCAAAAATACAGTGCAGAGTAACTAGAGAAAATACCTAGTATCATACACACATGAACACACGCGTGTGTGCACACACACAGAGAACACACATGCACAGAGAGAGCAAACACACATACATGCACGAACACACACACAGAGAACACACATATATACACAGAGAGAGAACATACACACATGCATGCACACACAACACACTACAAGTTCACAAGGATGACACATAGCCTGTTTACCAACTACAAGCATGTCTGGAGGCAGACCACAGGAAGCTTATCTCATGTTACAGATCAGATGAGACCCCGAGGTGCTCCTTTTGCACCAATGTCTCTGCATGAGTGCCATGACTCTAAGCCTCCTGTACCTATTGGAACATCTGATCCTGGACTCTCTGTGCCCAGGTTAACCCCTCTTACACAGGGCCTTCCTGGTAAACACCATCCATTGCTAAAGACAGAAACTGAGACGGGGCCCAGGGCCGAGGGGAGGGTGGGAACAATTCAAGTAAAATGAGGAAAGACAGAAATAGAAACCAACGCTTGAGGGGCCAGAGGAGAAGGAGCCAAGAACAAAGGAGGATAAAAGGCGGCTGGGAGTGGGGCCCACTTGGGAGACCCAGCACTTGGCAAACAGAAACTAGAAAGAGGAGAAGGCCCATGACAGAAGCCACCTGAGAAAAGGCAAACTCAGCCGGGCTGGGCCGTCCTCTGTGGTAAGAGGAGCCTTAGCAGCTTCCAGGATGTGTGCCCCAGGAAACTATGTACCTGGAGGGCCACTGCTCTTCTGTGAGGATCCTGGGGGAACTTCTCTTTTCTTGTGACTTTGAGTATTAAGGCAGTCATATGTAAAAGCCACCAAGAGTCACCACGATGCATGTGGCTGTGAGCAGCTAGCCAGACCAAGGAGGTAGGAAGCCATGACTACACTCCAGGGTTACATAACCCAGCTCACATGCCATGATACATTCACCAGCCGACATGAGACTTCTCTGATGTGGAAGGTGGCGGCTATTCATGGGAGTCCTCTGTTGTAGATACTATGTCATCGGGGATCCCACAGCAGTGCCCTTGCTTTGCAGGCTTGCGCCATAAGGGGTGGCCTTCTGGAGGCCAGAGTCTTGTCACAAAGGGGCAAACACAAGAATTATCTGAGCCTGGGAGTACAGGGTTCAGGATGTACTGTGCCAGTAAGCAGACACTGTTCATTTGTCAGGCAAGTGGAAGGCAAGGGGGTTGGGCGGGGGGAGTAGCGAGTGTTGATGACCAGACACCCCACAGCCTTAGACCTCCCCACAATTCACCCAATGGGAAGGACCTTGTTAGCCCATAGCATAGAAGATAATAAGGAACAAGGAGAAGTCACTTGTCCTTTGGTCATAAGGACACTGCTGGCCGGCTGCATCTTTGGGACAGAACACAGGGACAGGCTCCTGCTCTGTCTGCCCTAAGAGGTCCAGTCCTCAGCAGGAAGCTCAGTGAATGATGAGACTATGCCGTCACCCATGCAGGGGAAGACAGAGAATAGCACACTCCTATCAGGAGAGCGTGGGCTGCAAAGAGCTACTGCAAACACGCACAAAAACACTGAGGAGAAGCCTCGCTGCTTCAAAATGGAAATTCTAGGTTTTCCTTCAACTAAGCCAATGTCACAGGCTCCAAATCCCAGGCTTATGATGCCTAGAATCCAGTGAGTCCATATGGCATTTTGTGCATACGTGTTTGTACATGTATGTTCAGGAGCCACCAATTCAGCCAGATTGGCTGGACAGCAAGTCCCTGGAATCCTCCTGTCTTGGCCTGGCCAGGTGTGGGATCACAAGCACGTGCTACTGCACCCAGCTTTCTACACGGGAGCCTGGGATTTGAACTCAGCTCTTATGCTTGCATGCAAGTATTTTAATAAGTAAACCATCTCCCCAGCCCCAAATGATAGATTGGGAAGTTTCTTTTTTTTTTCTTTTTTTTTTTTTTTTTTTTTTTTTCTTTTTTTTCGAGACAGGGTTTCTCTGTGTAGCCCTGGCTGTCCTGGAACTCACTCTGTAGACCAGGCTGGCTCGAACTCAGAAATCCACCTGCCTCTGCCTCCAAGTGCTGGGATTAAAGGCGTGCGCCACCACCGCCGGCGATTGGGAAGTTTCTTAAGTAATGTTTAAATTCTGGGGGAGAAGGTATGGACAGCACACAATCAGCCTGTTACATACAGATCAGGACCAGAGCTGGGGAACTGGGGTCTGAGCAGCCTGGCTTATGACATGCACAGGAGGTCTGATTCCTGGGCCTGCTCCACTGGCTACTGAGATACCAGTGATGCCCATGTGTTGACTGGTGGGCAGAACCAGAGTAGCCAGGTTCGTTTCCAAGCCTAGGATTTAGACTATCGCCTCTTGGAAGTCTTGGCACAGATGCTCTATTGTCCCTATGCTGAAATAATATCCCCTGTCATCATCGTGGCAGTGGCCCGACCCTTGAGCAGCTGGTCCAGCAGCCAGCACTGAGCAGGCCTCCTCAGCAGAGCCTAGAAAGCTGAGGTGCACAGACCCCCACGACATATTCCCAAGAGATACCCACAAACACTTACGCAAGGGAGACGGTGAAGTGGAAGCGTTGACGCAGGCCTCGGAAGGTGACGAAGGACTGGGGAGGGAAACTCCTGGTGCTCACTTCACAGTAGGGGTGCTCATACCCGCCGGGTGGGCACACACAGTGGAAGCCTCCAATGAGCAGGTTCACGCAGGTGCCCCCGTTTTTGCATACTCCGCTGGCACAGCGGCCGGAGCGAACGTTCACCTGGCAATGTTCCCCTGGAGAAGAAAGCAGAGGTCACACAAAGGCTTTCCCAGCAACCAAGTTTTCTATCCTCCACCCTTGCTCCCGTAATAAACACTGACCATAGGCAACTTGGGGAGGAAATGATTTATTTCAGCTATTGTCTATCATTGAGGGAAGTCAGGAACAACAAAGACTAATGAGCAGAGACTAAGGGAGAGCCAGTGGACAGTGGATGTCCCCTGAGACATGTAGTTGACCGAAGGCTCAGGCCTATTGGCTTGGATGCCACAGTGATACCTGAACCTGGGGCTTTGGCAGAACTTGCTGCCAGTTTGCAGATCCACAAACTGTTCCCTAAAAGCAGAAACACCTTCCTCTGGAGATGACCCAAGGATGATGGATTATAGGGCTAAAATATCCCCTGAGAGCTCTCTTCTACTGAATGTGTTGAGGCCGAGACCCAACTGAGTCCCAAGCTATTGCTTTTGTAGCCCAGAAAACAAATCTGCTGAGACAGAAGGCGGCTGAGACCACTAACCCACTATACACCTTCACAGCCATTCAGACCCACCCATGAAAAGACCCTAAGTGCTTTTGTTACCAGGCCAGGCCAGGTCAGGCTCAAGTCAGGACAGTGTGATCTCATCTATCTGCCAGTTCTGTACTAGCTGAGATGGGCCCAGAGAAATGGACAGAGAAAGGCTGCCAGTGTGCAGAAGCAGGTGAGAAACAGCCACAGGTTGATGCTTGCTCATCTCAGGTCCACCACAGTGGACACTTCATCTCCCAGTCACTTCTGGATCCCGGGGCCCTGCCTGACGTGGCCCTGAGCTTGGCCACCCTGCCGGAACTTTGAGTTCCTGTGCTTGCACGCACACCTGCACTCACTCACACCATCCTATGGGTCACACCCTCAAACCATTAGACCCTCACAAACACGTTCATGTTCACGTTTGTAAACACACCAGCACGTACATCCTTACACCCACGGTCTCAGACTCAGTCTCGAACACACATGCTCACACCTCTCCTCTCCTCATGCACACTCACCTCACAGACTATGAACTCCCCTGCCCCACGCTCTCACACTCAAACACGTCAGTCAGTGCCCACAGCCTTCTACACAACCCTTGTGAGGGTCCATCACTGAAGTTGCAACTTAAGCTATCTCTCTCTTCCTTCAGACACTTTAAATTCTCCCTTTCATGAGGGTTTGCTTTAATGTATGCCAGGTTAGCCCATGTGCAGTGAAGCCCAGTACATTCTGTGAACAAAGCTGCCTGAGAGACACTCTGGCCTTATGCTCACTAAACCGTGAAGACAAAGGGCCCCTGCCTTCACCCTGCTCCCAGCCAGTGCCTGAGAGTAGCAGCCTTGGAGGCTCCAGGCTCAGGGATTTTCCAAACTTTCCCAGCAGAAGAGAAAGCCAGCCCTTGTTCTGTAAGACCTTCCAAACTCCAGCTCCGCCTGGTTGTGGGATTGCAGACGTGGCAGCCCAATCCCATCACTTGAGCATGGGGTTCTCTTCCTCTCTCAGGGCCCAGGAATTCCTCTCCAAGATCCAGAAGAGGTCCCAAAGTGTCTAGTCCCCACCAACACAACTTTATCTTTTAAAGACCCTGGAAATGAAGGAGGTCCACCTTTAGTCCTACATGACTTCACCTCAAGGGTCTGGCCACATCTAGAAAGCCTCGGTTTTCCAGTGAGGCCACATGCTGGCTTCTGTGTAGATAGGATGTGGGGAGCTCTCAATCTACACAGTGGCTGTTTGTCTCAGAACAGATGTCTGTCCAGTGTGGACTCTGTAAAAGGAAGGCTCTGAGACTGGGGTTGGGGTTGGGGTGGGGGGCTTCCCAGGCTGTGTTTCAGCCCTCAGGGGATGATCCTCCAGACTTTCGCTTCCCTTCCCAAGCAGAAGGCTGTATATCTCAGGGCCCAGTCAACAGCCCACCCAATTCCTGCCTATAGCCTCTCTCAGCCCTTCCGAAGAAGCCTACCCCATCCAGTACCAACTTCCTCCCATTGTCTCCTGGCACCTCCAGCTCAGCCCTCCCCTCTCCAACCTGTTTCTCTTCGGGTCCCCCATCTAGACTCAGAGATCCACCATCTGCCCAGGGAGGTAGGCTTTGAGTCTTGGAGACACCTGCATGCTATTGGCCCTCACCTCCCTCCTCTACCATTCTCACATCCAGTGCCTCCATCCCACTGCCAGAATCTTCACCTCAAACCCAAGCACCCCACCTTATACCACCAGTTCCATTGACTCACAAAGCCTCTTTACTCTGCCTGTGACACAAAAGACCGTTTCCTACAGTGCTGGTCTCTGAACACACCCATCCACTGGCTTAGTATGCCACTACCCCACAAAGATGTCACCCTATCACATACCCTGGCCCTCAAAAGCACATACCCCAATCACTTGCTCCACACTCTTGGCTCTAACATAGCCATACTGCTCCCCAGCCAGGATCCCAACACCCAGAACATCACTACAGGGGCCTTACAGCTGTCCAGTCCCGAATGATAAAACCACTGATAGCTGATCTGAGGTGCCTCTCCCTCAGTTTCTGAAGATCGTCCTATGTCCCTTCCCCAAGTCTGTCCTCAACTGTGGCTCACCCCATAGGAAGTTTCACTGCATTCTGAGCAGGTCCAGGACCCAGGATCCCTCCCAGTTCCACTTGCTGGGGAACACCACTATGTGGAAGCATGGGGTGGGGGTGCAGACACGGGGTTCATTTTAGGGCCAAGTCCGAGAACATCTGGTACACAGTGGGTGCCTTGCGTGTTAGGGTGCTGGACTAGTGCCCATAATGAGGGGGTGTCTGAGGAGAGCTGGGCACGCAGCAGGTACTGGCGGGTGTTTGTGGGATGAAATCATACAACGCCAGGGCTTCCCAGAACCAAGGTGATGATTCATGCTCGAGCTAACGTTGAGGTTACAAAGCGGACATCATTCATCCACTGATCCAAGCAGTGTGGGTAGCTCTTCATACAAAGAATTAACTATAGGGTTAAACACACCACTTTTATATAACGCACTGTGAGCTGTGGTCACTGTGCTGAAGACAAACCACACTAGCCCAGGATGGAGCCTCATCTCTGGGCCTTTGAGTAAACTCTAGACCCTTGGGACCCAACGTAGGGTCTGTTCTGATGTTCCTATGGGAACACTGGTCGCAGCAGCCACTCTTGCTAATGCATCAGAGGTGCATCTTGGCTCACTGAGGCCTTGCACTTACCTTCCACGTGGCTTTTCTTGCATTAGGTTAGTCAGATGCCCCGGGGTGGGGGTGTTCAGTTGACAGTGTGTGCATGCTCCAAGTACTGCCAACATGGAGCTGCCAACTTGACAGTGCACACTTGAGACCTGTGCAGTGATAGCTTCTAATTCTGCAAGTCACTTTAGCCAGGAGAATGACACAGGTCAATATCTGCAAGTCCTGCATCCTTAATCCTCTCATCTCATAAAGCAACTGCAAAAGACAGGCTTTGCTTTGGTCTTTTCTATGACTCTGTGTTTGTGTGTGTGTGTGTGTGTGTGTGTGTGTGTGTGTGTGTGTGTGTGTGTGTGTCTGTGTCTGTGTGTATTTTTCTCTCTCTGTGTATATGTTTCTGTGTTTTTGTATGTATATGCATGTGTGTGTGCATGTTTTTTTCTCTCGCTCCCTATGTGTGCGTGTGTATGTTTTTGTCTATGTGTGTATTTCTCTCCCTCTCTCTGTGCATATGTTTCTATGTGTATATGCATGGGTATGTACTTGTTTCTCTCTCCCTCTCCCTCTCTCCCTCTCCCTCCCCTCTCCTTCTCCCTCTCCCTCTGTGTGTGTGTGTGTGTGTGTGTGTGTTGTGTGTGTGTGTGTGTGTCTGAGAAGGCCAGAAGAGGGTATTAGCCGGTCTGGAGCTAGAGATGCTGACCATTGTGAGCCACTGACCCTGGTCTTAGGAACGGGGACATCTTAACCACTGAGCCATCTCCACCCACCCTTGCTTGCTTGCTTTTCTATTGGTGCTGGACTCAAACTCAGGTTGTCAGGCTTGGTTGGTGGCAGACATCTTTACCTGCTGAGCCCTCTCTGGTCTATCCGTTTTCTTCCTGAACGGAGCCACTCTATGGCCTAGAACTCTTGACCCTGGCCTTCCACCACACCGTATCAAACAATACCACTTTGATGAAATAAACCTTCTCGGGGCTTACTGTCATTTTTCTAAGATTTTCTAAGATTTCACAGTTTAGGATCTGGTATTCCCTGAGCATCCAGGTGTTCTACTTGGAGACAAATGCTGCTTGCTGAGTCGTTCTCCACCCTGGAGCATGCCTCCCCACGTCTGCTCTTGCATGCCCATTTCATAGGTGGCCCCGTCTACCCACACTGAGGTAAGGTTAGCTTGGGCAACCTGGTTGCTGAGCTCAATAATGCAGAGCATGCCACAAGGACCCTGGCCGTGAGGGACACTGGCCTTAGCCTGGTTAAAGCTGCATACACATAAACCCATGGAGAAAGAGTGGACAGAATTCTGCAGAAAAGACCCTGGAGTTGGTGCCAGGCTAGCCCCAAGTCTCATACATGTCCTATCACTGAATAAGTGCCCTACCTAGATGTGGGTGAGTAATGTCCTATCTGCCCAGAGACTCAAGCTGGAACTGTCAGAGCCACTGACCCTCCATCTAAGCAAAAGTCATAGGACTTAGGCAAATGGGTTGCCTGTTGTAGGAAGGAGACAGCTGGTACTCGAGAGCGGTCAGGAAGCTTTTGGAAGCTCTAGGAAGTGAAAGGACGCAGGCCCAGGGAAGCCACAGAGCAGAGGGTACTCATGTTCAGTTTGAGAGAAGAGATGGGAGCTGCTGGCCCACTTCAGTGCACCACACTCGGGACAGGGACTAGCAATGCAGAAGGCCTGGCCCAGCTTCAGAGAAGCAGTGCAAAGAGGGCAAAGTGCGCCCCTGGAAGGGAAGGTGAACTTTCGTCAACTTAAGTTTTTTAACTAAATAAAAAAGACAAATCCTTCCTCCTTTAATAAAGACTTAAGAGCTTTAAACTAGAAAAACTAGAATTTCCAGAGGCACCAAGGATAAAGCTCAGACCCAAGACACACTTGGAAACTGGCGAATTCAGGCAGAACTGAGAACCAGCAGGGCGGGTGAGGAACACAGCGAGGAAGGGAGTGGGGGTCTGGAGGTGGAGCTGGGAGCCGAGCACAGATCACTCAAAGTCAGGTCATAAACACACAGATTCCTGGAGTGGCCTGAAGCCCCATCAGAGTTCAGGGCCCAGGAAGGAACCTCGTGTCCTAGCAAAGAGACACAAGCCACTGTGCAGAAGCTCCACCACCACAGGAAGGGCTGTGATGGGCGGAGCGGCACTCTGGGACACTGAAAGGCAGGTGTCCGTGAGAAGTCACTGAGCACTAAGCATACTGAGCCATCCTTCCATGTCTCTACCCACTTACTTGTCCCTTTTCCTATTCAATCACTATACATCCACCTCCATCCACCCATCTTCCCTCCATCCGTTGATCTATCCTTCTGTGAATCCACGTGCCTACCATGTACCTTCCTCCACTCACTGCTCTGTCTATCCCTTCACCCATCTATCCATCTCCCATCCATCCACCTACCCATCATCCCTCCATACGTACTCTACGTACTCTATCTATCCATTCACCTGCTCAGTCAATGAACTGCCCGCCACAGGACACTTTAAGACACTGGGGTTATAAGAATGAATGAAACTGCTACTTGCGGCTGTGGAGTCTCTTAGATAAACAGGCCAAATGTTTAGGAAAATAGAAAAGATGATCTGAATCTTAAAGCAGATACTAGAGCAATGAGAAAGCTAGGGACAGTGAGCGGTGAGGTAGAGAGAGGGTGCGGCCAGGAGGGTGTGGCCAGGGTGCAGCGCTTAGGCAGAGCAGACCCTTAACCTTGTTGGGTCATGAGGTTGCATTTGGACCTGGGATCCCTGACAAGCCCAAAGATTCTGAGCAGACCCGAGGAAGACCCTCCGGCCTCTGGTATACCCACATGTAAGCACACATACACAGTATCCACACACATGCAGAATAGTTCCCACCACAGACCAGCTGAAGTCCTCTCCTGGTGCCACACAGCAGCCTCATGCTTCTGGAAGATGAAGTGGGAAATAAGGTCATGGCAGCAAAGCCCCAGCTCACACAGGGGTTGCACAGTGGTCACTCCCAGCCAGCCAGTGCCTGTGACAATGAGGTTCCAGGACACCTCAGATTGCAGTAGAGGTGTGAGAGAGGGCATCCTGCAGGAGACCTCAAAGATCAGCAGACTGACAGGGCTAGCCACTGATGCTTGCCCTCTGGCTGTTTCTGGGGCTACACCAAGGCCTGAAATGCTGTAAGCATGATGAGAGCAGCCATATCCAGAACAGTCTGTGCCTGTCACCAAACAAGCTCTCTTCTAGACAGGCCTTGATATGCTGAAGGCCCAGGGAAGGTCAGAACTTGTGTCAGATCACACGGCTGCAAGGGTAACCCAAGCCCACATCAGCAGTGTCTATATGGAGTCTGCAGGGATGGGTCTGGAGTGTGCAAACATCCAGGATTGGCACCATAAGAAGGTGTCGGGAGATGATGGTTCGAGCCTCAGGCCTGCTATCAAACTAGCAAAGCACCACTGCCCAAGACAGAGGTTCATTGTCCAAAAACCAGTCAACGGCTCTTGTTTTGCTGGCTATATATTATCCCAGAAGCAGGGAGACCAGTCACTCCCGCTGGGGAGCCATCTCAAGTACCCAGAGGGTGGGTGAGGGAATAGAATTCATTTGGCATAGGTCCTAGACTGTTGCTGTCACTCCAGGCCCTGACTCCGCCCCTCCAGGCAACTGTCACTCCAGCCCTCCCCTCCTTCCCCCCTTCTCTACTCCAGGCAGACTGCCAGGTTCTAGTCTGTCCTCTCTTTCCCCTTGGGAGATTCCAGCTTTGTTTGACTTTCTCACCTCCTGGGGGACTGAAGCCCAGTCTCCAAGAACCACAAGCTCAGGTGGCCCAGCCCCTCCCTGCTGGCCAAGCTACCCAGAAGGTCTCAACAGAGGGCCCAGACACCTGCTGCCCCTCCCCAAGGCTCCCAGGAGAAGGGGGTAGCCGGTGGGAGCAGGAAGCCCTGAGGCCAGGAGGGGCCACAGTGCTGGGGCTTGTCCAGGGTCTGTCTCTTTCTGATGACTTCACTGTCTTTGAAGCAAATTCTTAGAACTCCGGTCACACCCATTTTAAAAATATATATATATAAATAAAAACTGCATTCCAGAGGCAAAGAATCAGCTCCCCGCCCACCTGCACTGTTCCCTGCCTTGAGAAGCCACCTGCCTGTCTGAGGGTCGGGGCTGCAGAGCCTGAGGGGAAGAAGGAGTGTCACACGGAGCCTCTGTGTTCTAAGCAGCTTCCACGGGGTCCTGTACTGCAACAACATTTGGACCCCCCCCCTCTAGGAATACAGCCACCTCCTGGCCTTGAAGCCACTGGGCGGAGGAGACCAGAAGATAATCCACCGTGTGTGGTGTACAGGAAGGCTGCCAGAGGACGTACCCACATCCTGATCCCTAGAGCTCTCCCTTTAGTGAGAGGAGCTCAGAGAGAAGACCCAGAGGTTGGAAAACTATGACACAGGGACAGATGCCCCAATGTGACAGTGTGCAATGTGCTTATGTAGATTTACATGAATTTTTTCACACAGTGGCTCTCAGCCTGTGGGTTGCAACCCCTTCAGAGTTGCATTATCAGCTATCCTGCTCATCTGATATTTCATTATGATTCATAACAGTAGCAACATTACAGTTATGAAGGAGCAAGGGGATAACTTTATGTGGTGGGGGGGTCACCACGACATGAGGTACTGTGTAAAGGGCTACAGCATTAAGAACCACTGTTTTAACACAATTTCTAATTTTTTTTTTTTTAAAGTGTATGTGTGTTAAACAGTGAAAGCATGCTTCATGAACAAAGCATAGTCGGCAGAAAAGCTCACGGGTTGGTTCCCTCCTTCCACCTTTACACAGTTCTGGAGGTCAAACTCAAGCACGAGGCTTGTGTTAAGCAGCGCTTTTGCCCCTCTGAGCCATCTCAGTGGCCCTTTAACATGGTATTTAGCAGTTGCTATCAGACAGGTGCTATGGAGACACAGGGACCGAAGGATGGGGGAAGGGAGGGAATGAGAGAGAATGAAAGGGAGGGACAGACAGAAACCAGAGACAGGAGGGAAGGAGGGGGCAAGGAAGGGAGACCTTGAGACTGGGAGGCCTTTGTCCTGTGGGGTGGGGTCTGGCTGGAAGTCTGAATTACATAGAGCAGGCACAGCAGCCAACTGGGAACTCTAAGGCCTCCCTCCGAAGACAGAACTACCCAGGACACAGATGGGACATGGACGGACACGACACACACACACCACACCCTGGTCTATCAGTCTTCAGAAGCGTGTACCCAGCCGAGCAGGCATGCTGAAGACTTCCCTCACTCAGCATGGGACTCCTCTCCACACAGTGGTGTGCTGAGGAAAGTTTGCTCTGAATAGGTCTTGTGCAAACTTCTTACTTGGAATAAATGCCTTCATAGCTCTTGCTCTGGCCCCTATGGTCCTAGGCAAGACAGAGGGGCTTTGTCTGATGCTATGGGGAAGATGAATGGGGCGGAGACTGGCAAAGGGTTGCCTTCCCTAAAGTCCTCTGGGGTCACCACTCAGGTCAGAGGCTCAATTTCTCTATGGAAGTCTGAAGGTCAGAGTTCCACAGTGGCATTAAAGAGGGGGAACAGCCAAGCCTTGGCCACATGCTGAAGTCATGTGGTCTGGTAGCTCTCTTATGCCCTCAGCAAATTTTTTACTGACAGCCCAGTGGGTGCCAGGTGCTGCTGGGGCCAGAGGTAGCAATCACAAAATTATGGATCCAAAGAAGATTGCACCCCACACCTGAGAACTGAGCCTTTACATGCTCTGCAGATTGAGGTCCATGAGAGGTAGGTCACCCTGGGTTCTGGGAGGAGAGAAAAAGCCATCACAGCATCCTGTGGGAAATGGGTGGAAAGGATAGAGTACGGGATACAAGGGTGGAGGCTGCAAAGGTCAACACAGGTAGCTCCTGAGGCTGAGGAGAAAGCAGGCTCTCCACCAGGACTTCTAAGAGGAGGCAGACTTGCCCAAACCCTTCAGTTCAGAGCTCAAGGACCTCCCATCCTCAAGTGAGTCCATCTATGATGACCTGCAGTCCTCTGGTAAAGACAATGGACAAAACAGAGACTCTCACAACCTAGGTGAGGGGAGCTAGCCCCATCTCACCCATGGCAGAGACACCAGGTACAGGACTGACCAGACAGTCGCATCCCTATTAACCTTGCTTTTCTTACTCACTCTTCCTTGGCTGTCTGCAAGCTGACTAATAAGCCTCAGGTCACTCTTGCTTCTGGCTCAGACCCCGGTAGACAACCATGCTCAGGAAACTGCCCCATAGCAAGAGTGCACCTGACCCAGGCAGGAACTTGACACAGGTGAGCAAGAAGCATGAGGAATCATGGGGCAAAGTAAGTTCTGTTCCCCGACATGACGGCCCAGTGCCACCTAAGTCTGGCACCGGTGAGTAGGTCTTATTTAGACATAGGCTCTTGCAGGTATAGGCGAGTTCAGAGGAGATGTATGATTCTGGATTCATTAATCCAGTGGCTGATGTCGTGTAAGAGAGAATTTAGACCAGCGCACAGGAAGCGTGTACTGTGGAGAGGTATAGACAGTAGCAATGCAGCGTAGGCCAAGTGGCTAAGAAGTCCAGTAGAGACAGGAAGCACCCACCCTTGCAGCCGTCAGGTGGTACACCTCTTTGGGCACACCTCGACAATGGCCTTCAGGGCCTTCGGAAACATAAAGGAACAGGCTCAATTGTCTTAACTCACTGGTAGGATTTAGATCCCTTAATCCAAACCCAGATCCCTTATTCCATACTCAGAAGGCAAGCATGATGGCATAAGCTTGAAATCCCAGAACTCAGGAGAGGATCATGAGTTCAAAGGTCAACGTCAACTCCCGGAGGACCTTGGTCCAAAGAAAGGGAAAGAGCATGCCGGATCCGAAAGTTTTAGACTTCGGGTTCTTTTTTTAAATCTTGGAACCTCTGCATACAACGAGATCTTGGGGATGGGTTCCAAGACTAAACACAAAATTCATTTATGGTTCGTGTACATATTTGACATGTAGCCTCGAGGTGATTTTATACAAATTTTTAGACACACCTGCATTCTGACTGGAACTCATCACGCAAGGTCAGATGTGGAATTTTCTACTTTGGCATCATGTTGGTGCATGTAAAAGTTTTGGATTTTGGAACATTCCAGATTTCAGATTTGGGTTAGGGCAACTCAAGCCAGATGCTGGTATTACCAGCCACAAGAGGATGTGGAGTTAGTGGGAGGGCTATCCTGGAGGCCAGCCAGCAGTACTTGACACTTGCCCATGATGCTCAGTCCCCTTCAGTCCTAGCCCAGGCTTTAGGGGTTAAAGTTCACAGACAGCAGGAGTTTCCGGGCTGGACCTGCCCACACCTGGATCTCTAAGGACAAGACTTAGTAAAAAACAAGGTCACAGAAGTGCAGTAACACCCGACTTCAGGACAACACAGGAGAGAAATCGTGTTGCAACTCTAGAAAGAGCCAGAACAACAGGTTAAGTGCGCAATGACGAAGAAAAGGTAATGTCTCTCCCAGAGTCTCGAAGTGTTCGCTGCTCTAGCTGAGATTTTAATTACGGGCAATGTAACGATTCTCGCTTTAACTGATAATTATCCCCTACATTAAGGACTAATGTTAGAGGACTAGGAGCCACTCCCAGCGCAGCTGAGATGTACCCTGTAGACATCAGCTCTCTGGGCACCCTCCTCCTTGTGCTAAAGGAGATTTTTTCCGCGCAGGATCAGGATACAGATCATAGGCAATGCACCACACGACATGGGGTTTTCTGATGGAAGCACCTGGCACAGTGTCCCCATGGAGACAGGGACACTCAGCACTCTACCCCAAACTAACTGGAGCTGGATAAAGTCTATATTTATAACTAGGGTGGAGGAGAGCCAGCATTTACTTTAAAATTGTTCCTATACACACCCTCAGCTTCAGGAGTGTCCTGTAGTCTGAGGAGGCTCTTAAAGCAAGCAGGAGAGTATTCAGGAGCTGGTACAAAGTTCAAACTGAATACCACGGAGGGTTCCTCAAGCCCTATCTCCTCCTAGGGAGCACCTATCAGTGGGGAGCACTCCATGATAGAGGACAGAGGAGCCCATGGCCCAGGGCTGGGGCGGCAACTTTGTATTCAACAGCTGTGCATGCACCATTTGTTTGGATTTGCTGAGACACGCTCTGAATGAGGACAATCGGCAAGGGGTGGAGGGACCCTAAGAACAGGGATCAAGTTAGGGACACCCAAGGCTAGCTTTAGTTGTGATAGTGACCACCCCTCCCCTCTCAGATCTGGATGCAGCTGAACTCCCTGCCCCTCCTACTGACATCAAAGCTGTCATTCAGGAATGTACCCCAGGGGAGAGATGATGATTAGGTAGCTATTCCCAGGTCTCCCTGAAGTAGAGAGAGGGAAAGAGGGAGAAGGGGTGCGGGGGGGGGGGGAGCCACTCTAAAAACACCCAGAAGCCTGCAGTAGTGGGTCCCAACTCAATTTGGAGCTTGGTTACAGGCCCAAAACCCAAAGGATCTTAATGACCAGGAAGGGACATGGAGACAGACAGGATCCCGTCTCTTCTCACTAAGCAGCAAAAGCAGCAAAGGTGTCACTCTGACCACAGCATACAACAAATGTCAGGTTCAAGGACACGTCTCCAGCCATGTGGAATGGGACCCTACAGGGTCCCCTCTGCACAGTGCCTCCGTCCCCAAAGATCATTCGCAGCAGGGAGGAGGTCACCAATGCCTACAGAGAGACACAGGGGCGCGAGGGGAAATTCAGGGAACCCCTAGAGGGGTAGATGCACTTGAGATGCAAGAGTCTGTAGTGAGAGAGGGCAGCTTGCTCTGGGAGGCCAGCAATGAGTGAACATGGAAGCAAGGGACAGTGGGCTTCTAGGCTGCAGCGCTGAGGGTGGGGAAGAACTTTCTTTCTACCAGAGGATCTGAAGTGCCCACTGCAAATGATCTCCAAGTCACTGGTGACTGAGACACAGACAAGAAGATGATGGAGCCTTCCCTGTGGGAGAGTGGAACCATGGGTAAAGAGGGCATTTGGGAAGTTTAAGGAAGAAATCTAAAGGTTTCCACTGAGAAGGTGCAAAAGAACCTTCCAGAACCTTCCCAGAGCAGGGAACAGTAGATTTAGGGGGTGCAGAGGATACACAGATGGGCAGGAGGAAGCACGTTCAGACAGAAAGACTGTGTATAAGGAAGCTGAGAGACGGCGTGAATGAATTGAATTAAGAGGAGCAACACGGAAGTCCACATACCCACATACAAATGTATTTAACAAAAACCAAAATGGTGTCCCCCAAATAGAGACTGAGAAGCCAGTCATGGAGGGAAACAAGCTTGCATTCGTGTATGGGCTTGAGAAATAACTTTTTTTTTTCAAGACAGGGTTTCTCTGTGTAGCCTTGGCTGTCCTAAAACTCACTCTGTAGACCAGGCTGGCCTCAAACTCATAGAGATATACCTTCTTCTGCCTCCTAGTGCTGGGATTAAAGGCCTATGCCACCACCACCAGGCTGAGAAATGTATTTATTTATTGGGGAGCATGTATGGAGGTCAGAGAAAAAATTGTATGAGTTGGTTCATTCCTTCTGCTGTGTGGGTACCAGAGTTCAAATTCTGGTCTTAGGCTTGGTGGCAAGTGCCTTTACCTGCTGGGCCATCTCACCAGCGGGGCTGAGAAAATAAGAGACTACCCCAATACACATCCAGCCCACATCAGAAGTCTTCTCATTCCTTTCCATCTAAGAGATAGTTGTTAAACCCATCTGTGGTCCCAAAGCAGAGATGTATCAGCAGGGACATGCCATTACCTTTCCCTTACAAAAACTATGAGGTCCAGGTATTCCTGGGCTGGGCACACTCTAAAGCCAGGGTGGATTCAGAAACTCAGGAGAGCTATCTGAACTACATCTCCCGGTGAATTCAGTGAGCTTTTCCTGAAATGTAACGGATGCCTTCCTTCTGTCCGCCCCTCCCGAGCCTCCTGTCCTGTAACACAGGAAGCCAAGGGCTCCCAGCACAGTTGGGCCACTTCCAACCCCGCCATGAGGAGGCCCGGAGCTCCAGCTCAGCTTACCGAGAAGCAAGAAATGAAAGCTGCGTGACGACAGCATTGCTTTCATCGTGAATAAATGAGCACAATTACCTCCATGAAGAAAAGCGAGTGCTTCAAAGGCAAAAAAAATGGAGGAGAGGGAAGAAGAGGACCGGGGAGAAGTAATCAGCCTTAATTAGTTTTATCTCTAGGGAAATAGCATCAGCTTTTCAGTACCCGAAGAGAATCAAATTAGCCTCCTGCTCGTCACATCTCCCTGAGATGACAGATGTGCCCACTGTCCCTTTATCATCCTTCTAAGAAACGACTGTGCTGATGAAGAGGAAATCTGAGCACCTCAGAAGTCAGTTGACCGCACCCAATGGGTCCACTGTCATTGCAGGGGAGCCGAGGGTCCTCAGATCCCCAGTGGCCTCACTTACCTGCCCCAGCATGGTCACATCATACCCTAAGTATCTTTAATAGGTCAGCTATGGTAGCCTCAGGGATGTAACCTGGTGCAGAGGGTGTTAGATGCTCCTGTTACATGCCCCCATGCTGATGACGAAAGACGGGAAGGGAATCCTGCTAATTCCTACATATCGACTAAAGAGAATATACGAAGTGACCTGGGTCACTTGCTCCCACAGATAGGGTAATGTTTGACTGAACAACCGGTCTGGCATACAGCAAGCACTCTGTAAATGTCTGTAACAGGTGCTCAGCTAGATAGGCATTGCTCACTCCCTGGAGACACCAGTCCTCCCTACAACAGCGGCCTCTGTCTGAAGCAAGACAGTCTACAAAGCTTTCCACATAGGGCCATCTGACAGGGAGGGACTGAGGAATGAACCGGCTCCCCCTGATGCTTCTCTGTCAGGACGAAGCCAACCATGCAGCTAGCTGAGTCTTACAAGACGCTGCCAAAGAGATGGCAGCTGAAGCCTCTGGAGAGAGGATGGGCATTAGGAAGGAGGGGAAGGGGGTGGGGCATGGCTACCTGTGTGTCCTGGAGGTAGTGCTTGTTATTAGGTTTAGGCTTGGCGAAATTCAGAGCAAGGAGGAGAGGCAGAGGAGGGGAGTCCACACACACACACACACACACACACACACACTTTGTCTAGCACTTCCGGTGCACACCGTCAATCAGGGTAACTCCTAGACCTCTGCCTTCCTGCTCACCACCAGGCACCTGAGAGGCAGGAATCCGGGATCAACACTTGCCAGACAGCAGGAAGAACTGCCCGCATCCTATTGGCAGTCAGCCACCGACAGGGAGGGGAACAGTAGAGGGGTGGGCAGCCAAATGTCCTTCTCCCTCCTCCACATTTCCAGACAATAATCAAGTTGAGATGCCGGCATGCCGGCAGGCCAACCTGGCATCCCATCTCACAGGCTGTGAAAGCTCTCTAAGTGACCGCCCCTCCTCTTCAGATGCACAGAGCCACAGATACCCGCTTCCTTCTCTCTCTGCTTGCTGCCTCGGTCTTTTTCTTTTCCTGCTCCCCACACTCTTGCTAATACCTACAGGCCTCAAGATGAATGCAACAAATGTGTGCTGTGTGCAGATAAGATTCCCACCCTAGAGGGTGGAGATTCCTTCAATGTTCATAAAAATAGAAGGATCTCCAAGTCACCTCCAGAAAAAATCAAGTTCTCAAGTCAGGGAACCTTCCAGAAAGATGATTTGTTTAGCACGGAACCTACTGGGAACTAGTTTTCCAAGTGAGCTGTCACTGTACATAATAGAGGCTCAAAGACCAGAAGGAGACCTGTGATCACATGCACAATGGTGTCTTATACTGTTCTCGGCTGCCTCTTCAGTTTTTCAAGTGACCACTGGCTACAGTCAGAGAGACTGGTCTTCAAGACTGGTCAGGGCATGCTGAGCTAAGAGTATCTTCAGGGGCTGAGGGAGGTGAATTAGTTTTTGCAGCAACCAGGCATGACTAAAACTGAACGTTTTTTTGGGACCCAGGAAGTCGAAGGCTTAGGATTTTTTACCCTAGCTGCCCAGTTTGGCACTTACCAATTAAACTGAAAATCTGGAAGAAAGAGCTTTAACTTTAAATCCACTCGCAACTAGCTGAGGCAGGAGGATTGCCATGATTTCGAAGCCAGACTAGGCTTTGGAGCCAGACCCTGTCTCCAAACAACAGAACTCCCTTAGATGCATACATGGTATCTAATGCATTTGGGTATCCAAAGCAGGTCTCACCTAGCCAGTCCCCTCCTAAAGTCTTCATGAAGAGGAAGACATGGATCCCCCATGAAGGGAATGGGGACTAGGAGGCTGGCAGCAAGGAAACTGCCACCTGAAGAGACCTTAATGGAGGCAACCCATGAGTCCAGCACGTGTCCTCTTACATCATGTCACTGGGAACCCACAAGAAACCCTCACACCTCACACCCCCCCACTAGGAGCCTCTCTGCACTGTGTGCAAAGCAGAGGTCAGCCCCCTGCAGCCTGTCCCACAGGCTCCAGACACTTACCAGTGAAGTCCTCGAAGCACTCACAAGTGTAGCCACCCTCCCGGCTCCGGCAGCGGCCATTGGCCCCACACGGATTGGAGTAGCAAAGGTCAATTTCAGTCTCACAGTAGTCCCCGGTGAAGCCTGGTGGGCAGCGGCAGCGCAGGCCGTGATGGGATGGATGGGCCGGAAGAGCACCGTGGTGGAACTAATGAAGGGTGCCGAACTGTCGAACCTGAGCACGGACACGCACTTCATATAGTTCTCGCAGGGTTCCCTCAGGCAGATGTTGTCATCGAAGGGCAGCACGCGCTGGGCAGAGATGGTGGTCAGCAGCGTCCGGTTCAGGTAGATCTGCTCCTGCAGGTCCTCTGACGGGAAGAACCGGCCACGGGCGCCACCGGGGAGCAGTGCCGAGAAGGTCACGTTCAGGATGTTGGAGCTGACGTCCGTGTCATTCTGGATGTTGAAGACGAAGATGTCATCCTTGGTGGTGGACAGTACCGTGGCACCCCTTCTACAAAGAGGGACAGCAGCGGGACAGGAACTTCTCCTGCGACATGTTCTCCAGGCGGACAGTGATACTTTGGTAGCATGTCTCTGTAATGATGGTCACGCGCAGAGTGCAGAGAGCGGTGACGCTGTGGATACCATCTACGGGACACAAGGAGACCTGTTGTCAGTAGGATGCCCAAGACAGTAAAGGCTCCTACAACCCCACCAAGACAGCCTTAGATGTACTCGGCAAAGGAGAAGCCACCTGGGTACCCCCTTCTCACTCCCCACCCTTGACCTCCTCCTATGTACCCCATTCTCCTGCTGACACCTCTGACATACTCCGCATCCCAACCTCAGCTCCCAGCATGCCCTTTTCTTAGAGAAACCTCATTGGCCCAAAACCACAGAACAGGTTACTCCAGAGACCATGCCGATTCAGCCCCCTAGCGCCCAGAGACTTCTCAGCTCACAGATTTCACTCCAGCCATGGGATCCTCACTGTACCCTTCCAGAAACCCTGCCCTCAACGTCCCCTCTCCTCACTACAACTCTTCCCATTATCCTCCCCCTCAACTCAAACCCCGCCATAGCAGATCAACACTGGTGCCACCAGGAAACAACCCCACCCCGTGTGCCACATCATAGCTTAACTTATCTGAGCCTTATCCACTTGTATATTTATACGGCCAGCATGCAAGAATGCTGGATAGATAATGTTTTACAAGAGTAGCTAAGAGCTTCATCTGAGTCTGCTTCATAACTGCCAATGCAATAGGGACCACCTGTCCCTCCATACCACTGCCATACCCTCCCCCTTCTCTGCCTCCAACCCCCAGATGGACTGTATCCTTTGAATTGGTCAGCGCACAAAGGCCAGTGTAACTATGGGCCAAGTGAGCCAAGCTCAATCCCATGCTGGAAGCAGAACTTTGCAGTATCATCTGTCTCCATGGTACTGGTTTTACAGGCATAAAGGGGCAAGATTTAGAAGAGGTCACCGAGACTTGAGCCATGGCTCCAGAGAGTGGCTGTGGCCAGGGAACATGTGGAATCCTTGCAAGGAGGTTCTAGGATGCTAAGCTCAAAGCCACAACGGTGGAGCATAAATTGCAACAAAGGCCCTGCAATGTTAGAAATGACAGAACCATGGGATGCTCACAAGGAGAGCTACAGGCATGGAATGGATTACGTCATATGTGTGCTGAGGACGGCAGAGTTGGAGATGCAGGGCCACCTTAGCCCTTTGACCCCAGGTAATTCCATTATAAGCCTGATAGGCTAGCCATGAGTCGCAGGGTTAGGAGTTCCCCCTAATCTGGACTTCAGTTTTGCTTGAGTCTGATCATTCCCCGCTGTGCCTCCATTTCTCCCTTCTGGAATGGATGGCTTACTCTGTGTTGTTATCTATTACTTCTTCTTGATTATTGATTATATTGATTATATATTGATTATTATTGCTTCTTGATTGTCTGGGGAGCTCGTGGTTAAGGGGTGACCTACATCTCAAAAGAGACTCTCCACTCCCACTTTGGAATGGTATTATCCAAGACTATGGGGATTTTCGAAGTTAGACTGAATGAAATTTGCATTATGAAACAGCTGGGAGCCTATGGGGAAAGAAGTAGAAGGTCACGGCTTTAAAGTGATATGTTTTGGTGTCAGATGGAGAGAGTAGACTTGTGATACATTTTTGTTGTTTGTTTGTTGTTTGTTTGGCTGGGTTTTTGTTGTTTTTGACACAGGTTTTTTCTGTGTAGTTCTGGCTGCCCTGGAATTCTCTCTGTAGATCAGCCTGCCTCTGTCTCCTGAGTGCTGGGATTAAAGGTGTGTACTACTACCACTCTGCACAACTTTTTTTTTTTTCAATTAGAGAAGAATCGAGCGGCGTGGTGGCGCACGCCTTTAATCCAGCACTTGGAGCAGAGGCAGGCAGATTTCGAGTTCGAGCAGCCTGGTCTCAAGTGAGTTCCAGACAGCCGGCTACACAGAGAAACCTGTCTCGAAAACAAAAAAAAAAAAAAAAGAGAGATCGGTGGGCTAGACCAATAATAGGTCAGTGTTAGAGCACGGGTGCTCTTCAAAAGACGTGATTTACTTCCCAGCATGGTGACTCACAACTGTCTATAATTCCACTCCGGGAGAAATTCGACACCTTATCTGGCCTTGTGAGTACCAGGTACACATGTAGTGCACATACATATGCACATGAAGAAACCATCCACACACATAAAACAAAAAGAAAATTTCAAGAGAATGTAAACATTCTTAATGACTGAGAGGTGTTCTTCAAGTGGTTTAAGATTTTAATTTAACTGTATCTAACACAGTTAAACTTTTTTGAAAGATTTATTTTATATATGTGAGTATACTGTAGCTGTCTTAGATACACCAGAAGAGGGATCAGATCCCATTACAGATGGTTGTGAACCACCATGTGTTGCTGGGAATTGAACTCAGGACCTCTGAAAGATCAGTCAGTGCTCTTAACCACTAATCCATCTTTCCAAACACCCAAAGTTAAAAATTTTAAAGGCCTGATTATAACCCAGGGGTATCACTAGGGTGCATATAACATTCACACATCTCCAGCTCTGCCTGCCTCAGTTTCTCTCCACTAGCATCCTCACACCTGTCACAGTGGATGTCTTATAATTCAGCTATATCACCCCATTTCCCTGTGGCTGCTAATGACATCTGGAATAGAAATCCATGCCCTGAACCCCACTTACGGTACTTCACAATCTGGGCTCTTCCTCATCACCGTATGAATACTTTCTGGCATCTTGCAATCTCTCAGTCCACCTCAGGGATTTAATGTATGCCTTTATTTTTCAACCTTGAGTACTGCATTGATCATTATCCACTGGCTGTCCACCCAGGTCTCCACTCCCTCACCTCACTGAGGACCCTCCACTCTGAGAGCTCTTAACTGTACCAGTCCCTCACTGAGGGCATCCATGCTGAACACCCCTTTGTCCCCACATTCCCACTTTTGTTCCTGCTCAAGAGTGGCCACGGTCCCACGAATTCCAACTGTTTATGCCTGAGAGTCCCTAAGGACCAAGAACTCTCAGGTTGTGTTCTTGTAAGTATTGTGTGCGCTAGTGACTTCTAGAACATTCCCCAGTACTGAGAAGCTTCTGGATAAGCAAGTGTGGATGAAAGAGGAGGACAGATAGCAGGAGCCTCCTGGCTCCTCTATTCCAGCACTGACGTGTGCACAAACACTACCGAGAGACGGCTTTCCACTGAGGCATGTTTTTATAGCTGTTTGATTTTGTCACAGTCTTTTGACTAGGACAGTGCTTGCTTCCTGGTGGCAGCCATTACAAAACATTCTTTAACCACACAGGGATTTGTTTGTTCTGGCCTAGGATGTTAAAGGTCATATGATTTTAAGTTAAAAGCCTCCTTTCTCACAGTGGATTGATTGGGTTATCCTGACCCAGAGTAAAAGGGGATTCCAAGCCTCTGCCTTCACGGGGGCAGCCCAAAAGGCACAGCACAGAAGAACATACCAGAACTAGGAGCCACAGCCTAGAGGCAGCACTCCTCATTCAGAGACAAGCAGACACAACCACAGACACGGTTTTGGGTACTGATGTGCTAAAAGCATGGCTGTGCCTCCTGCCTGCTCTGATGGTAACAATGTTTCCAAATCTGTAAGCAGAGGTGTATGTGGCTTTGGTGGTCTAGCTTGGGTTTCTAAGCCAACCTACAACTTACAAAAAGCCTTTGGGGACACAAATCTAAATGCCTGTCACCAAGGCCACCACTGAAATGAAAGACAGGCCACCCTGAGATGGACCGCCACAAGGTGAAAACAGATAGGGACAGAAACCAGTGAATGGGGCAGATCTAGATAACACAGTATTAGAAGGGAGCAAACAACCCCTTTTACAGAAGATAAAACAAGATCCTGTGTGTGTCACTGCTCGAGAACTCGACCTGCCATTCCTGTCTGGCCCACTGACTTTAAGTAAATCCTATTCTAGAGCGGCCTCAGATTTGCTTAAAATGCATGGAGAGAGACATCCTGACGACTACACGCCCGCTCTCCTCATTAACCACATCACTAAATGAGAGGGAGACAGCCGTCATCACTTACAGGCCATGTCAGTGCCTACTAACCACAGTTCAGTTCACACTGCCTAAGGTTGCCTGTGTTTAGACCCAATGTCCTTCTCCTGTCTAGGTCCCCACTCAGAACCCCAGGTGACATTCAGGCACAGACCCTCTGGGCTGTGGTGGTGTCTCAGGCTCTCTGTGCCCCAGGTCCTGATGGTTTGAGTGATTTTGAAGGCACGGATGCAGAGAGCTAACTTTCTTCTCTATATCTTCTCCTGTTTGCTTATTTTGCAGCCAGGTTGGGTGTGCAGGGTCAGGACAATCGACTTTGGAAAGCGCTCTGGGCTTATACAGCTGCCCAGACCAGAGATGAAGGCTTTTCCTCTATGTGAGAACAGTGCAGGAACCAACCACAGCCGCCACTGGCTTTGTAACACCCTCAAGCAGCCCGATGCAACAGCCACTGTTTTTTGTTTTGTTTTGTTTTTTTTCCAGAAGTCACTGCCTGCCCCAGACAACAGGAAGGAGGCAGAGGAGTGGCAGGCAGAGCACCAGGCTGTAGTATGGCCCTCCCCCCCCCCGCCCCCCTTTCTCTTTGGTTTTTCGAGACAAGTGACTCTGTGTAGTCCTGGCTGTCCTGGAACTCACTCTGTAGACCAAGCTGGCCTTGAATTCAGAAATCAGTCTGCCTCTGCCTCCCAAGTGCTGGATTAAAGGCGTGCGCCACCACTGCCCAGCTAGCAGGGCCTCTCAATGCCTGGAAGAACTTTCTAGGTCTCCACAGTGAGGGTTAGAAGCTGTTCCTGATCCTCTGACATGGATGAGGGGCCGTAGTGAGAAAATGGAGGGTATACATCCCTAACTGCATCCGGATGGCAAACGAACTTACTTGGGACCTAAAGCCCTCTAGGTCTTTGGGATGATGATGTCACTGAGGGTGAGAGGCAGAGTAGCCATCACCAGGAGGGATGGAGGTTGCTTCCCTGAAGTGGACATGCAATGAAGAAAAAGTGGCAGGAAAGCCTGGGAAGTGAGAGGGAAGGAGTCCCTGTCCTCAAAGTGACGCCATGACACCACTGTGACCAAGTGTCAAACAACAGCACAAATAGTCGCTTCATTCCAAGACCAAACTCCAGAATCCATAAGTGCGTGGAGCGAGCGTGGCAGTTCGTACGGTTCTCGGGAAGATGGCGAGACTGAGGCAGTAGGAGTATCATGAGTCTGAAACCAGCATGGGTTACAAAGAACCTAGTTTGGGGACACCAGTCACTTGTCAAGGGCACCCCAAGTCCCGCATGAGTTAGGGGCATTATTTAGCATGGACCACATGAGAACAGGGCGTCACAGGGGGACAAGACCACAGAGGCAGGAGACGGAAGTCCCCTGGCTGCTGCTGGCCTTGTGTGATTTTGATGGGAGGCAGGCAGAAGGGAGTAACCACAGTTCTCAGCAGTGTGGACAGGGCCATAAAGGGCTCTTCACTGGCCTCCTCAAATGAGGACAGTACAGCACAGAAAGCGGATTACGCCGAGCTGAGCCACTCCTACTGCGAAAAGCCTCTCCGATAGTGGGTAGGGTGGATGGGAGAGCTGGCAGGAAGATCTCAGTCCTGCCCACTGGAGACTGGGAGTAGGATAGGTTAGTTTCTAACCTATGACGACAGAGCCTGGCGGACAATTCAGTGAGACAGACAACCTGAGTAGAAGCCAGTGCCACCTACCCACTCACTATGGGACCTCATCCCCTTTCTATCTCTAAACTGTGATGGCCTTGACATTTAGGGAGGCCATCAGCAGATCGCAGCCAGATGCTGTACTCCAGCCCGCAGCTCCTGTGTTCTCCAGGACTCTATATGGGCTCAAAGCCCTGGGAACTATGCCTCTCCCTGTAAGCAGGGAGGGCTTGAGTTCAGAAGGAGGCTAGACAGCAGGTGGTATTTGGCTCCTGCCCTGAGGGCATCTGCAGGTTTGTTTTAGTTGACTCCCCATCTCCTCAAACAAAAGCTGAATGTCAAGGGACAAGGTGACAGGAGCTCTCAGGGTGTAGACAATGCTTATGTGGTAGGGCATGGTCTGGCACGGTAATGGTGGCAGTAAGAACACTGCTTCTGTTCCCTTTGTGAGGAGTAACAGCATTCCCCCCCCAACCCCCACCTCCGACCCCCAGCCTCAGGATGGAGACCTGGCACAACTTCCACACACTGGTGCCATGACAACCAAGCCACCTGCTCTGACTCTGTTTGGAAAGACCTATGTTCACCTTGCAGCCAACCACAGGGTACCACAGGGGTCTGCAGCTGCATCCGTTGCCAGGGGATCAGAGGACAGAGCCAGTAGCCCTTCCCCCCATCCCTAGCTGTCTTCACTGGTCTCTCCTTATCCCTCTCTGCAGTCACTCACACTTAAGGCCCCTTCTTGTTTGGAACCCATGTTCTATTTTTCCACTGCTGTCCTGTGGAGCTGGAGAAGGGGACCTCCACACAGGGGTCTCTCTCCTACTGATCCCACTGAATCTTTGTACCAAATCCCAGGCAGCCAGAATCCAATCTACCCTGATGTCTCCCATCTCCACACAGACTTTCAAGTGCCCAGATTCTGACATCTGCTTTGGGTCACACTTCTCAGGGAAATCTATTCCAGCCTTGGAATCCTGGCCACGATAAGCACTCACTACTCAAAGCCCCCTTAACACATTCTTTTTAACTTAAAATGTCTTCAGGCAACACCCCTATTCTGTCTATCCAGTCACCAAATATCACCACTGCCACCTGTGCCATTGAAAGGAAGCAGCCAGGCTCGGCACCAGTGTCCATCAGGCCATCTGCCATCTCCCTGCTGTGAGTGACCTCTCTCTAGTCTGTCCCCTCAGCACCTGCCAGGCAGCTGGTCAGCAAACATCTGCTTGCCCAGGAGTCTAGGGCCCAGCAGTATGCCTCTCCTTCCTAGCCTTAATTCCCACCTCCAGAACATCCACTGAGGCAATTTCTTTTTATTTGAATGTGAGAACACACACTCAGGCTCACACAGAATAGCAGAGTTTATAATAGACCTTACCTAGTGTCCATAAAGACAATGACTTGCCATGGGACAAAGGCAACTCCTGGACATCCAGGACGGCCTGTCTGATTCCAGTCCTTTGTACCTTCTACAGACATGTCAAGGAAGGAGTTCCTGTAAGCTGCCCCATTCCTTAGAATCCAGGGGTAGTGATGAACTTACATCTACCCAGAAACATGACAATCTTAAGCTTGGTGGCACAGTCCCCCAAAGCACTGGGCATGGAGTTCAAGAGGCTAAACTGCCACCTACCACACTACAGTGACTGTGTCTCTTGCACCATGAGAGTCTCCTGCTGCAACCTGGACCACAGCCCACAGTTCTAGAAGGGCTAAGCACACGGCATACCACAGACAGCTAGTATGGGCCTCACACATTCAACCTCTCTATGGGAAAATGTAGGCAGCAAAATAACAAGCAGTTACCACATTCTTTATTGGGTAATCATCTGAATATTAGTGCCAGACACGACTTTTAGGAAAGTTAAATGGGGTGCAGACAATCTAGTCCCACACTGGGACAGCCCAGGCTCAGGAGCTGACAGCCTGCCACCCATCCTGATCTCTGGTTTGCTCACAGGAAACCAGGTCAGCTGTCCCAAGTATAAGCCTTGGCATATCTGCTAAGGGAGTTAAGCATGATGGGGCCTGGCCTCACTGGGGTTCTGGGAGAAGTCAGGCATAGAAG
Source organism: Mastomys natalensis (assembly GCA_021653895.1). Classification (NCBI taxonomy): domain Eukaryota; kingdom Metazoa; phylum Chordata; class Mammalia; order Rodentia; family Muridae; genus Mastomys; species Mastomys natalensis. Next base: position 2,610,677 of record JAJTUV010000102.1, read on the forward strand.
GCAGACTCCAGCCCGTGTCTGTGCATGTAGACATTGTTGCCTGCTGCCATTGTTCTGAACAAGCCCACAAACATGTGAGGAGACTTCCCACCTATAACTTCCAGGAGAATCCCAGCCAGTATTCAGGCTGCAAGGCTCCCCCAGTAGGTATGGTCTGTGATTCACCAGTAGCCAATCCTTCCTCCTATACCAAGCTAGATCTTAGTCTGGCTTGGAATCAGTCAGCTATGAACACTGTGGTGAGGGCCTGAAACTTCACAGCTTCAAATCCACTCATCAAAACAAAAACACCCACTTCTCTCCATGCTCATCTGGTTTCCAAGACACAGTTACCCTCTACTCTTAAACTCTTCACACTGTAAATGTCAAGGAATTACCCTCTCACAAGACCCAGAGAAGAAACTCCGCCCCCAGGATATTGGTATAGGAGGACTCAAGAAAGACATCACATGATCTAGGGAAGACAACTTCCGGTAGCACAAGACATGAAGAAACCGAGGCAAGAACCAACATCTTAATTGGTTCCCAACCTGTGGGTTTCGTGACCCCCTTTAGGGGTTACATATCAGATATCCTGAGTGTCAGATATTTACATCGATTCATAACAGTAGCAAAATTACAGTTATGAAGGAGCAATGAAAATAACTTTATGGTTGGGGTTACCACAACCTGTATTAAAGGGTCACAGCATTAGGAAGGTTGAGAACCACTGTTCCTACGTGGACCCTGGGGGTCAGCAGACTTGGCAATCAAAGCCAGCATAAGTTCACTGCAAAGAGGTCCCAAAGAGGTCAAATTCAGAGAAACAGGGAGTAGATGGAGGTTGCTGAGCTGATGGCCAGGGTGTGTGTGTTTTACAGTGACAGCTGCTATTTGATACCATAAAGATGAGTGTTCCAGGGGTCGATGGACACAGTGCTGGCCACATAGCAGTGGTAGTGAACTAAATGTCCTTAAGCCATTCATTCAAAAAATAGTTACAGCATGGTGGAAGATATGACTCAGTAGGTAACGATGCTCACCACCGAGCGAGGCTGACAACCCCAGGTGGATCCCCAGGACCTACGTGATGGGAGGAGAGAACTGACTCCCGTAAGTAAGTCCTCTGACCTCCTGCATGCACGTGCATGTGTGCACCAACCTCACATACACACACACATAAATGTAATGGGGAAAGGGTCAAAGTGGCCGGGCTTTAGTCAAGTAAAGTTTATCACTAAAAAGGAATAAATGACTAGAGGGGGAGGGGAAGAGAAATGAGACCAATACCTGGAGCCCTCCACTCGGCTCCCACACTGATTGCATGCAGTAAAGCCAAATGGCCCCCAACAATGCTGATTTAGAAATGCTTTTCTAGAAGTTGGCACCTGTTATGCTAGCCGAGGAGGCAAAAGGATGCTGTGAGTTCAGAGCTCCCCTACCCCCTGCCTTCGTAGCGAGTACCAGATCAATCACAGATACAGAGTGAGAACCTGCATCAGAAAGGAACGGAGAGAAGGATGGGGAAAGAAAGGGGAAGGAGAGGAAGGAAGAAAAAGATGGAAGGAAGGAAGATGAGGGAAGAGGGAATGCTCTTTCTGGCTTTCCATATAGAATGCGGCTCCGCCCCAAGGTGGAAGGCAGTATTTAATTCAAAAGGTGGAATCATCATCTATTCAATTAAAGAGTCAGCTCAGGGCTGGGGAGATGGCTCAGTCTATGAATCGCGTGCTGTGCAGGCACGAGGACCCGAGTTCGATCCCTTGCAGTCAGGTAAAAAGCCAGGTGTGGCAGTGTGCAAGGAGGGTTCCAGGGGTTCGGTGACCAACCAGTCTAGCAGAACTAAGGAATTCTAGGTTTGGAAAGAGACCATGGAGGACAGTTGAGAAAGACATTTGGTGTCATTTTCTGGCTTCCACGTGCACATAGACACACACATAACACACACATACCTGCACATACACATGTGTGTACATGCATGCATACACACATACACACACCCCTGTACATACACATGTATGTATACATGCATAGACACATGTACACATGTGCAAACACAATCTATACATACACATGTGTGTACATGCATACATACACACACATGTGCACATACACACATACCTGCATACACACACACACACCCCACACACACACGAATAGAGACTCATTATGACTATGCTTAATGCCTGAAATCCCTACTCCACAGTCTGACCCCAGACCGAGGGGCTGTCAGCTTAGGATACAAGCAGGAACATTCTTATGGAGAAAAAGAACATTCATGAATGTAGCAAGGGTTGGGTCCTCAAAAGGTCAAAGACAGAATTAACGTAGGACTCTGAGTCCCATTCTAATGTGTGATTTAAAGGAACTGAAAATACGCAGACACCCGACCATGGGCGAAGGCTCATCCCAAAGGCACCCAGTATGATGGACAGAGATAGCCATCAACATGAATGGAAATGCACAGTGGGATCCATTCACCCAGTGAAGCTCCAAGCAGGAAAGGGGGCAAAGTCCTGAATGTCCTACAGTGAAGAAGTAGCTCAAAACTTCCTTCTAAACGGAAGATGTCAGACAGAAGGTCACATGAGATACCCAGATGGTATCACCACAGAAGCAAGAGAGGAGAGAGAGGGAAGGAAGGACTAAAGACACAGGTCTCTGAGGAGAGGAATATTTTGGATCTGGACAGAGGTGGACACTCTAGAGATATCACCTGCTGCTACAAGACTCATTTTAAATGGTTTGTTTTACCTCATGTGAATTTATACAATTCATTTTTTTAAGTTTAAAAAAAAAAAACCTGAGATTTTTTTTTAGGTTATTTTTATTTTATGTGTACAGGTGTTTTGCCTGCATGTATGTCCGATATTATTTGCATGTAGTGCCTTCAGAGACCAGGAAATGGCACTGGATCTCCTGAAACTGGAGTTATAGATGGCTGTGAGTCACTATGTGGGCGCAGGGGAACTGAACCTGGGTCCTCTGCAAGAGCAGCCAGGGCTCCTAACCACTGAGCCATCTCTCCATCCTGCTTTGTTTTGAGGCAGGATCTCATGCAGCCAACTGCTCTTGAACTTACTGTGTCGCCAAGAATGACACTGCAGATTTCCAGTCTCTAACTCAACAAGTACTAGATTATAAACATGCAGCATCATGCTAGTCTCCTAGTATTTCTTTTTCTTCCTATTTTAACTTACATTGCATGTGTGTTTGAATATATGTGCACAAGTACAGGTGCCCACAGAGGCTAAAAAGAGGTCATTAGGTCCTCTGGACCTGGGTTGCAGGTGTCATGAGTCTTCCTCTACAAGCCATATGCATTTAACCTCTAATCGACCCCTCCGGCCCCTTCATATCTATTTTTGAAAAGCTTTTAAAAAGAAGTCACAATTGTGATTTTGAATACAGATTATTTTAATATGAGATAACCCAAAACTTCCTTAAATGACTTCCTTAAGACCCAGATGGAGAAGGAAGTCAGGAGATAAAGAGGCGTATTGTAAGCAGCAAGGCTACCTTCTCGGTCAAGAGCTGGGTTAGTCACCTGCTAACCACCGGGTTACCAAACCCACTGCAGTAGGAATGCTGAGTGACTGCTCACACAGAGCCAAAGCCACCACGATTTGTTTATGTAGCTCACCAGGCATTGTGCAAGAAACCCATAGCAGTTACACTCAGTCCCCACAGAGACGCCACGCCAAGGCTTCGGTTAGAATCTCTGGGGAGTTGGTTGGAGAACCTTATATGGCTCCCACTTGCTTTATCTCCAGTGGTCATGAACGATGTATACCGATTCTTCCGAACAGGACCAAACACCTGAGTCTCCTAACCTTTCTTTTAGGGGACATCAAATGATGTCTTCAAAGGGGAGGGCTGACACCGGGGACCCAGTAACTGCAGGTGGTGGCTCACTAGGAACATTGCAAAGCAGACCTGGCTTCTACCCAGGAGACAGTACCCACGCCTCTCCCTGGGTTTCACAACCAAAACCATTTTCCCTTGTCCAATGTCTATGGAGGCAGAACTGGGCCTGGCAACCACCCTGCTCTGGGAAACAACATGAGCTATCTAGCTTCTTCTACCTCAGGCTCCCAGAGCCTAGGAAGCAGCTGAGCTGGGGGCTCCTGGCTTAGTGCCCCAGATACTGCCAGCCCAGCCCAAGTCAGGTCTCCTGGCAGCACTGTCTGGGGTTCCCTCTGCCAGCTGGGCCCCAAAGGTGACACTGGCTGGGCCAGTGGGGGAGGGAGCATCCAGCTTCACTCCTTCCTGCCACAGCCAGAAAGCCACCTTTCTACCTCCTCCTAGTAAAATGGGTGAAGCTCCCCAGGCAAAGATTAACCAACAATGAGGGCTTAAGTAAGCGCCTGGTTCTAAGCCAGATGACGCCATCCGGCATAACAAGGTGCCCTGAGCGCTTGCCAGCGGACAGCCATATGTTCTCCAGCCCAGACATGCCACCAACCCAAGAGGGCAATGAACAGCAAAGAGGAGAGCTTTTAGGCAACACACCACCTCACCCCTCCCGTCCCCTCTCTACAACACTCCTCCCCTCCTTACTGGCTGCATTCTGTCCCACAGGGAAGCAGTTTGCTCTGGCCTAGGGCTTTAGACTTTGGAACATTCCTGGCTTCTACATAACCCAGCTATACTCTTCATCCATTAAGGATAGAAAGACAGGGTGGGTTCTGGGGACCTGAGAAATGAGCCCTTGACCCTGGGAATGGTGGCAAGGAAAAACACCAGCACAATTAGCAACTGCTTAAAAGCCTCTCTCCCCTCCCAGCTGTCACCCTGCAGTTCTTTAAGAATCTCACAGAAAGCCCTTGTGCAGGCTTAGTGTCTCCTGATTCTACCTCATCAGATTATGATTCCTTCGAAGTCACCTCTAGTGCCACCCTAGAAGGGGGAGAAGTTTCTTAGCAGCCTTTGAACTGTAAGTTGAGAGCCATCAAAATGGTACAGATGGCTTTAGACCCTTAATTGTAACTCCCGAGGAGTCCATACCCCCAAGTGCTTTAGTAAATTGGCTCTCTCCCGGAGAACCCTGCTTCCATGATTTTTCTAAGTACCCTAAGTACCTCTCTTTCTCTTAAAGTGCTTAAAGTGTGTATTAAGATATCATTCTTACCCTCCAACTCAGCTTCCTACCATCTAGTCCAAAACGCTTCTCTCCTCTGCATCAAAACCACATTCCCTGCCCGTCGTGGGTGGTGGTGCATGTTTTTAACCCCAACATTTCAGAGGCAGAGGCAGGAGGATTTCTGTAAGTTCAAGGCCAGCCTGGTCTACAGAGTGAGTTCCAGAACAGCCAAGGCTATGCAAAGAAACCCTTTCTCAAACAAACAAACAACAACAAACAAACAAACATCCCCACATATCCTGATATGTCCTGAGTTCAGATTCCCCCCAAAATTAAGAGAACCCATCAAGTGGCTGTAGGCAGCCAGCCACCACTGACACAGCCATCAAGATAGGCCCCAAATCCTTCATCTGGAATCTGTGAGAGTTCTGAAGTCCACAGCTCATGTGTTGAAGGTTTGGTGCCCAGCAGGGTGACCAGGTGATTGGTTCATGAGGGGTCTGACTTCATCAATACATTAAACTCATTGATGGAGTCATACTAAATAAACTACTGGAAGGTGGGAGGGGCCACAAGGGCGGGAGGGGCCACAATTGGTGGGAGGAGCCATGGGAGGTGGGAGGAGCCACGGGAGGTGGAGGCCCGGGGTGGGAGGAGCCACGGGAGGTGGGAGGAGCCACGGAGGTGGAGAGTCACAGAGGTAGGGGGAGCCACGGGAGGTGGGAGAAGCCACGGAAGATGGGACCTGACAGGAGGAAGTGGGTCTGTGGGGTGTTCTTTTGAAGAATGTTATCACGAACCAGTTTCCTCTCCCTATCTTTCGGCTTCCTGGCCACCATAAGGTAAGTGGTCTCCTGCCTCTGCTGCATGCTCCCACCGCCATACTTCTGCCTCACCTCAGGCTCATAGCGATGGATCTAGACGACTCTGAGCTGAAGCCTCTGAAACCAAGTCAGGATAAACCTTTCTTCTTTTTATGTTCTTTCTCTCAGGTATCTGTGGAAGCAGCCAAGACTCCAAACATGTTCTGCCTACCACAGCCGGCAGGCTGCACTGTCACCAGGGTGAATGTCACACGGAGGGGAAATCCCATTGCATTAGTCTGGTTTTGCTGCCAAAATTAAATGTTTTCAAAACTCGATTTTGGTTTTCAGGGCTCTGCATCTAGGGGTAATGGGCAAAAGCATTGGATCATCATCCTCTTGGGAGTCACTACTAAAAGTCAGAGAGCAAAAATGCTATCCAGATGAGACATGCCACCAGCCCTAGACGGCAACAAACAACAAAGACAGCAGCAAGAGATATCAAAATCTTCTCCTTAGTCCTTTCCTTCCCTGATAGGAGCAGAGCAAGATAGCAGACACAAAGAAGAGACAAGAGGATCATGGAGCCCTCTTTTCAAACAGAAGTTCAAGGACATTTATAATCACGTTCGGAAGATAAAAAATGGCAGGGCAGGCAAGCCCTAAAAACCTCATCAGCTGCCCAGAGGAGAGGATGGAGGGGAAAGGAAAAGACCACGCCATCCATTACCTAGGGATGCACAGGACAAGCATGAGGGTCTGACAGCAGCGTCAGGGATCTTAGCTCACAATTCCACAATCCTGCCCACCTCCTCCAGGATCCCAGGCAAGCTAGCGAATCCCACCTGTACCTCAGTTTACACACCAGTCAGACCTAAAGGCTTGGCTTTTCTGCCCTCCTGTGAGGACTGCCATGTTTCTGTGACTGCCTTTCATCCTCCAATGGCCCAGTGAAGTAAATAAAGCAGATACTGCCCTGAGGATGGGGGTTCGTGGGACACACAGAGGCTCGGGGACTGAACTTGGGGAACACACCTCCCAGAACACATTTGTCATGTGCAGTGAGGTCAGTCAGTCTCCAGGTGCCTTACTCTAACATTTCCTAAAGGGGAAGTAATCACTGGTGTATGACTGATGCGTGCAGGAAGCTGTGGGCTTTGCTGTACTGACTGTGTACCTATCTACAAGTGAAAGAGCAACAACGAAGGTGACTAGCACCCAAAGCACCAGGTACCATAGCCAGGTGAGTACAAGGAGCAGTCGTTACTTCAACATGGGGCATCCTGGTCCCTAGAACCACCTACAAGGGCACTACCCACACCCCTCACCTCAGAAGACCAAAGGAAGAAGCAAGAAGAAGTTGCCAGGAACCAGCTTCAAAGGTGACGACAGGGCACCGGGAACCACGGCTGGCACACACAGTCCATCAGCCTGGCCATTCTCCTCCCCCATACGACATGCAGAGGACAAGATCATTTCCTAGCGCTCAGACCCCATCATCCTATAGGGACGGATCTTCTGCAGCATCTACTGGGGACAGAGAGCAGCCAACCCTCCTGGCCCCAAGCTCTTGGCCACTCAGGAACCCTTCAAGTGACTTCCAGAATACTTTTACTGAGCTCTGTTTTGAAATGCAAATACTCCTGAGAGACTGTTTTAGGGCCTAACTCCCCACCCTCACAGGTCTGGCTCCATCCCCCCCCAACACCCCCCCACCCCCCGCAGAGCCAGAGCCAGCAACCCAGGACACACCTGAAAGCCCTCAGCCCTGCAGGACCAAAGTCATCATGGCTGTGAGAGGTACTGGAGGGGGCACTCACAGACACTTCATCTAATGCTGGGGGACCGATCATCCACAGGGCCTCCTCCATCACTGGGGGCATGCAGGTCATCTCCATGACTCTCAGCTTCTTTCAGTCTGGTGAAGGAGGGGGCCCACATGGGTTTTCCTTCTGGGGAATGGATCAAAGGCTCGCCCTGAGTCTGACTCACAACCTGCTACTGCAGAGGTTTGGTGGGTTTTTTTTCCCCCTAGTTAAATATTTGTTAACAAAATTCCAGGCCTAAATTTCAAAAGGCTGATTTAACGTGGCATTTGAAGGGTGGTACACAAGTAGCTTTAGATTGTTAACTGCAGATGGTGGAAGAAATAAGAGGTTGGTGCCCCACCCCACCCCCCGTGAATGGGGCTCTTCAAGCGAACGGGAAAGTGTGAGTTCTAACATACTATGTCTTTAGGGAGGCATGACCGGCTTTCTATGGCTGAGTATTTTAATGTACGTCTTCCAGGCTTCTTTCCCCTCCACCAGATGGTGGAATTAGTCTCCGGTATTCAAAGGCGGGAACAAAAGCCCTTTCCCACCTCAAACTGGTCCTGCCTCTAGACAAGCTCCATGTCACAGGGGCTTCTGGGTCCTCTCCCTGGTCTTTGTTGCCACGGGGCTCCTTCCTCATGAAACTAATGAGATGGGCCTATTTTGAGGTCAGCCAGCGCAAAGATCCAAGCATGGACTTGGACCCCCTTGTGTGGGCTGGCGGCTGGGGTGGGCAGAGTGCCCATACCACTCAGCAGCTTCACCCAGCTCATTAGCAGGAATTGAGGAGCCCAGGGAACATAGCAACCAAGGAGCAAGCACAATCTGGCAGCCAGTTTGTCCCCGTCCACGGCGCACCCTAACATACTGCATACTGCTACTGTTCCAGAGAGTCTGGGTGGCTCAAAGACAGACGGCCAGCAAGGCTCTTCTTCTGCGTTCACCCACGTGAGCTGTTGCACATGGCACTGCCCCCGGCCCCTCTGCTCTCCCAGGTATAGGTTGCTCAGGGCTACAGCCACAACCTTGGAGGTGAGAACATGCAGGATGGGGCAAAGGGGCCACTGCGGCTTCTGAGAACCAACTCGGGACAGCACTTTGGCTTGTTTTGTTTGCTTGCGACTCTGACTTTGAGAAGCTTGAGCGACACCCTCTCATCCACTCTGAATTGCTCCAGGGTTCTAACACTATCTACCCTCACATACCAAAATGCAGTTTCTCATGTCTCTCACCCTTACTTGCCTGCTATCTGCTCCAGGAGGTCTGAGAGGTCTTCCCTGTGCCATCTGGCTCTGGGATGTCCCTTCAACTGTGTAGTCCCTTGCTGAGCCTCCTGTGCTCATGGCCTCTAGCCTGCACACCCAGAGTTGCACCCCCTCACACCACATCAACTTGCAAGTCCCTCCGGCAGCATCTCTGGTCTGAGTTTGAACAGATGGAAGAGATTAATACCCAATATCCTCTTACTAAGTGGATAAAGGAAGACTTAGCAGAGACAAATTGGATTTCCCTCTCAAGAACTCCCCTAGGGTCTTGAAAATGGAGGGGTTACCTTTGCTCCTTAATTACTGCAGCTGACTACAGGTACACTCGTTCGCAATTAAAAAATTACCTGGCATAAAGTCTTGGAAGATTCTAATCTGTAACCTAAACTCAAAGGAACTCTAATTAAAAATGTCATCACTCATTAATTCAACAAATATCTGCAGCACTGTGTGTACGCCAGGTGAGGCGTCAGGATGCCAAGAGGAAGCCTTACGGTAGTGCCCTGAAGATGGCCTCAGCCTGCCCGGGGCAGATGAGCCACACAGTTATCTGGTAGGAAGTGTCATGGGGGGGGAGGGGAGAATGAGAGAGGAACTGCATGCTAGTGGGAGGTGGGGAGGCTAGTGACGCTGTTGAGCTGTTGGGAGGATACCCAGGATGCATGTGGGAAATATGGAAGATGACTGTTCTTGGTTTCCCTTCAGATGCATGAAGGGCACCAAGGGTGTGGGCCGCAGCTGGATGATGGGAACTGGGATCTATGCTCTCATAGTAACTAGTAACAGCACAAACTAGTCTTCCAGACAGAACCAAGAGATACACGGCAAACCTATGCCCTTCCCACTCAGCCTTGAAGGGACATGGGGACAATCTGGGAATACAGTCCCACTCAGAAACCCATGCATTCTGCCTTAGAGTCCCCGGGTACACAGCCCACCCACAGGCCCCAGGTGCCTATGAACTGTGTGCCTGAAGGGTGTATGCAGATACCCATGTGCACACCTGAGCTGGAGACTTTCACGGAAGGTGGTTTGAATCATTCACACCTGAGTCAGGATTCTGCCCGGGTCTCAGAAGTCGGGTGATGTCACCTGGGACTGGCCATGGGTCACAGAAGAAACGAACACCCCATCCGAGCTCCACACAGGAAATCTTGCAGAAACCATTTTCTTCAGAACATCAGTGAACGGATTCCATGAGCAAGCACCATTCAGAGCCAAGGGCCAAGACAGGTAGGTTAGCCAGGGCCACAGCATCACACCTATAGCCGGCTGGCCACGCCCACAACAGGGTGGTCACGCCCACAGTCAGGCTGGCCCCCGCCATTGCTGGTTATAAACACTGATGGAATGGGCGGTGTTAGCCTCTTGTTCTTTCAGTTTTCATCGTCTCTCGGGGCTGTTTAAGTACATTTTCATTGTTCTGTATCTTAAACCAACATATGGCTGCTGTCCCCAGTTTCTCCAATCTTTACAGCCAAATAACCTGGCTGGTAATTACATTGAGACCATTTCTTCCCACCTCAGTGGCATGCAGGGCACCACGCCTGCTGACCCAGTGTGTTTACTTATTAACTCAAGCGAGGCTTTCCCACCTTCTGTTCCCGGAGGAGGGAGTCTAACTTAGCACTGCCAACTATTTGCTAAGAAGCCAGAGGAGAAGCCTAAACACCCACACTTGTGTAGGTACCCCAACTGCTTGGACCCCAAGCAGTACAGGGGCCCATGACTGTCCTCAACTCCATAATGAGACAGGATGACACCAGGGCAGTCTTGACTGTACCAGGAGATCCACTTTATTCTGGGGCCCCCATATTGTGGGAACCATAAACCTTCATGGCCAAAGTGCCACCCGGCCCATTTTTCACCCATTGTGAAAACTAGCCCCGCCCAAAGTCTGAGCCTCCATGCCCTGCAATGGTACCCACACACAGGACTGCAGACAATATCCCTGTGCAATACCCTGGCAAGAATAATGAAGTGAGTCCCAAAGGCTGTGGAGAAATGCCGCTTCCTGGCTGGCTCCCTAAGGCTCTCCCTCAGCTGGCATTTTATACAGTCCAGGACACCTGTTCAGGGTAGGACTACCCATAAGTCAGCTGGGCCCTCCCTCATCAATCATGAATTCTGAAAATGCCCACGGAATTACCCACAAGTCAATCTGCCGAGGATGATTTTCTCAGCTGAGGTTCTCTCCTCCCCCACTGACTCTAGTTTGTGTCCATTTGGCAAAATACTAACCAGCACAGGCCTTGACTCAGTGGGGCCTGTGCATCATCTAGACCTGGTGTGATGGAGCTCAGAGGCATTTCTCGGGCTCACAGGAGGGGTTTGAGTCAGGCAGGGTGGAACAGGGGTCTGAGAGCACCACCTCAGTGGAGCCTCCTGCCCCAAAGAGGCATGCATAATGTTCCTTGTTACAGAAGACAGACAGACCAAGTCACACAGACACACACACACTTCCAAATGCACACTCAAGACAGTCCAGTACACAAGTTGAATAATCACTGTGCAAACTATTGCACTTTTTGTAGCCCTACAAATGGCCTCTAGCAGCTACTGCGCCAGCCACCAGCAGGCACAGAATGGCCTTCTGCTGTTACTGCTGCTTCAGGGCAGCCTGCCACTTGCTCTGGGAACTGTGTCCTGACCTTCCTGCCACAGGCCTCAATTCCCTATGGCCATAAACCAGTTCCTAGAGGTTCAGGAGGTCAAGCAACAACTTGTCCATTGTCATTTGGTTGGTTAATGACATCCCAGGACTCTGGGCTCTGTGTACCACTTACCATATCCACTGCTTCTTGTACAGGACACACACTCACTCACCGGCACTGCAGTCAGGACACACACTGGCTCACCACCACTGCAGTCAGGACACACACTCACTCACCAGCACTGCAGTCAGGACACACTCACCAGCACTGTACTCAGGACACACACTGGCTCACCACCACTGCAGTCAGGACACACAATCACTCACCAGTGCTGCAATCAAGACACACACTCACCAGCACTGCAGTCAGGACACACAATCACTCCCCAGCACTGCAGTCAGGACACACAATCACTCCCCAGCACTGCAGGAAGCCCAGCAGGTACCCTAGGCAGCTTCCCAGACTCAGCACCAGAGATATTTCAGATTGGCTAATCCCTTCACGCATGCATCTGTCCTACGCATCATAGGATGCTGAGCTGTGTCCCATGTCTCCATACACCTAGTACCAGTCATACACCCTCCCCATGATGACAGCAAAATGTCTCTAGCTACTGTCAAGTATCTCTTGACAACAAAACCACCCCCACTTAAAAACCACCACAGAAAGAAATGGAACCAGCCTGGATGCCCATCAACAGAGGAATGATAATGAACGTGGGTCCATCTCCACAGCAGAAATCTAGTCAGCCATAAATAAAAAAGAAATTATGACATTTTCAGGAAAATGTTTGGGCCTGGAAATTACACTAAATGGTATTTACTGCACATTCTCTTTCATACATGGATCCAAGCTTCTAAGTTTTGAGCGTGTTTATGTGAGTGCAGACAAAGGCCATAAAGTAAAAAGGCAGCCATGAGAGAGGAAATAACGCTTTAAGGAAGGGGGTGGGCAGAGGACAGCAGACTAGCTATGGCGTGAAAATAGAGGATTGCTGGGGACAGAAAGGTACAAGCACCTGACGTCAGCAATGGCAGGGAAGGAGAACCAAGCATCACACACAGTAGGTATCAACATGCCATAAGAAAACCTGTCACTTTGTATGCTAATTTAAGATAAACTTAAAATTTAAAAACAATACCAGAATGCTAAAGATACCTACCCTCCCCCAGAATATGTATTTAATTTCTTGTCAGCTGTCAAGAAAGAAAAGATAGAAAGCTGCTCTTTTAATATTCACAGGTAAAGAGATTCTTTGAGTTACCCCTTCCCTGACAGATGCCCTGCAATGGGTGGTCAACACTGAATTAAACACACACGGAACCAGCTGTCAGGACAGCAGGCTGGACACTTTGGAAGTGGAAGGGATGCAGAGGACAGTGAGGATGCTATGACCAGTGAGGGACATAACCCCACCCCCTCAGCTACAGACCGGATCAGGCCTCAGGCCCCTCTCCCTGAAGATGGGGTAGGTAGTTAGACTACCAGCCCTGTTTCAAAACAGAAGTTACAATCTCATTAGGAAACGAGTCCTTGGGCTTAGCTGCACCTGGGCGTTATTTACACAAAGAAACAAGAAAACTTGTATGGCATTAACTCTGTAGCACCTGCCTGCTTTCACTCCAACCATAGCCAAAAAATTAACCATTATGTTCCCCTCAGAAAGTTGGCCCTTTGGTTTTAAACCAATAGCCTGTGCTGTTCTCACCTGAATGTATCTTTATCCAGATTAGGATGTGGTGCCTCAACTAGAGCAAAGGATTTAAAAGCAGATGAGGACACAAGACACATTCAACATTTTTTTCTAGGTAGGAAATGAAGTCTAGAGTTCATGGGTGCAGAGTTTGGCTAGAAAGCACAAGGCTGTGAGTTCAATCCCCAGACTGAAAGGGTTTGTCTTATGCCTTCTTTGCTGCTCTTATAAAACAATGACTTATAAAACAACTTGGAAGAGAAAAAAGGGCATCACCCGGTTTACATGCTGATTTGCTGGTGCAGTCCATCAACAAAGGAAATCAGGACAGGAAACCAAGCAGGAACAGAAGCGGAGACCACAAAGGAATGCTACTTACTGGCTTGCTCCCCAAGGCTTGCTCAACCTGCTTTCTTATAATAAAGCCCAGGCCCACCTGCCTAGGGGGTGGCACCACCCTTAGTGGGCTGGGCCCTCCCATATCAACTAGCAATTAAGGAAATGCCTCACAGGCAGGCCACAGGCAAATTTAATGTGGGCAATTCTTCAGCTGAGGGACCCTCTTCCCAGGTGACCCCAGTTTGTGTCAGGTTGACAAAAGCTGACCATCAGAGTTGAAACCTCGTGGTTCTCATCCCTCCTAATGCTGCGACCCTTTGCTACAGTTTCTTCATGCTGCTTTGACACCCCTACCCATCTTTTGTTGCTACTTCATAACTGTAGTTTTGCCACTGTTATGAATCATAAAGAGACAGAGGTTTGCCAAAAGGATCTCAACCCCCAGGGTGGGAACCACTGGTCGAAACAAAGTCTCTTTTTCTACCAGGCAAGGTCATTGGGCACCACCCTCCTTCTCTTCCTACATACACTGTGGCAAGTGCGGGGATCCTTCATATAGTCTGCTGTCCACTTGCACCTGTTCGGGAACAATATGACCCAGTGGTCACAGGGTACAGGAGTCATCTCCTCGCATGAGTGCCCAGGTATATGACAGTCCAAAAGTAACTCCCACTAGAGACTTCACTGTGACTTCAGGGTCTGCCAGTCTAAGTAAGGATTGAACCTACCACAGACAGAAGGGGCTGTGGTGGTACCAAGCTCACATTCTTCCTCTGAGGGGCTCATCTCTTTTCTAGCATGTCTCAGATATGAGGAAGAAAAGGCGGGGGTAGACACAGCCCCAGTTCCTGAGTCTGCCACTGACATTTCAAGGAGATCACAGGCTCCATCCAGGAAGAGGGCTTAGCATTGGGGACTACTCTAGAATGCTCTGGTATGGAGTTCTTTCATACTTTCAATAAGATCTAGATCTGCCTCAGCACAGCATGTGCCTGAGCAGGCCAATCTACAGTGGGGTCTCCCAAGCAGAAGGATAATTAGTTACTAATCTCAAGGCGGGCCATTCAGCGCGGCAGCCAAGTCATGAGAGTGCTAGGCAGAGCAACCATGCCATGCTCGCTGCCATAGCAACCCGAGGCAGAGGAGAGACAGAGCCTCCCCTGGAGCTTTATGCCCTGTGGTGAGTGCCAAGAAGAGAGAGAGGCTTTGGGATCTGTTAGCAGCGACCCAGCTCGCTGAGACGAACAGAACGATGTAGCTTCCACTCTCTGGATCTCAGCAGCCTTAATCCTTGCTTGTTCAAAGTGAGCCTCTGGTCACAGCCCAGTGACTAGCTCAGTTTCCCAGGCCTGCGCTGTGCTGGGGTCCTGACACTCCCAGCAACCCCTCCCAACTGCATCAGCAGCTGATAAGCGTAGAGGGCTGGGGAAAACACTTAGGCCCCAGCCTATTTCAATGGCTACGGGTTGTTGTATGAGCAATTCGGCAAGTCCACTCTCCTGCGTTCCTGTCCTCAGAACATGTGTGTAGGAATACTCTATGCAAAAGCGGGTTGGAAATTTCTAGAAGTTAGACCATATTTCTGTGGAAGCCATAACCGGTGCTGGCTACATCTGCCACTGACTTGCAATATGGTTTGTGAGGAAAGGGAAGCAGCAGACAGGGGGACTTTCATGATAGTGGTCATCCACAGAGGAGTACACACCCAGGGCCAATGCAGCAGAAAGCCTCCTGGCCAGAGCCCAGGCTAGAACTTATATTTGTTGGCCGTTGCTAGGAACTGCAGGGTGCTAGTTTGCTTTCTGTTGCCGTGATAAACACTGACCAAAAGCAACTTAGAGAAGAGAGAGTTGCTTTGGCTCATAGAAGACAGTTTATCATCAAGGGAAACCAAGTGAGGGATGTAAGCAGAGACCTCGGAGGAGCATTGCTTACTGGTACGGTCCCTGGCTCAAGCTCAGCTACCTTTTGTTTGTTTGCTTGGTTTGGTTTTTTTCCTTGAGACAGGGTCTCACTATGTAGTCCTGACTGTCTTGGAACTCACTATGCAGACCAGGGTGGCCTTGGACTTACAGAGCTCCCACCTGCCTCTGTTCCCAAGTGCTCAGATAAATGACACCCACCACTTCGCCCAGCCAGCCTACCTTTCTTATACAGTCCAGGACACCTTCCCAGAGGCTACTGCCTGCAGTGGGCCGTGCCCCTCACATCAATCAGCAATCAAAAAAAAAAAAAAATGCCCCACAGATCAATCTGAAGAAGCTAATCACTCAACAGAGATTCCCTCTTGCTAGGTATGTCTAGGTCTGCATCAAGATGATAAAAGGGGTCAAGATAACAATGACAAGGGGTCATTCCCTACAGGTGTCAATGACCCCGACTCACTAGAATACTTGGTACCTGCTAGAATTTGACAGAAATCTCCCAATGGAAGGCAACGGTATCCCGGGCCCCATGTGATCTCCACAATTATAAAAATACAAGAACACAGAGAAAATAACGGGAGAGCTGGGGACATGGCTCAGTCTGTTAAAATGCTTGCCGTGCAATCATGAGAACCTGAGTTCAAATCCCTAAACCCACTTTTAAAAAGCCTGGTATGCTGCCAAGTAGTGGTGGTCCACGCCTTTTATCCCAGCACTCACGAGGCAGAGGAAGGCAGATCTTTGAGCTCAAGGCCAGCCTGGTCTACAGAGTGAGTTCCAGGACAGCCAGGGCTACACAGAGAAACCCACAGAGAAACCCTGTCTTGAAACCAAAACCAAACCAAACCAAACCAAACAAACAAACAAATAAAAAAATCCTTAGAAGCCAGAGATGTTGGATTCCCCTGAAGCTAGAAACAAACTTGGGTCCTCTTTGAGAACGGTGCATGCTCTTAATCACTGTTGCTGTCTCTGGCAATCACGACTCATTTTAGATATTAGCTAATGTAAGCCTGCTCAACACACTTCTTATTTGCATTGGATACTTGCTTACTCTTTGGGACTGTCTTTGTACGTAGCTGAGGCAGACAGGCATAGGAGTCCTGGACTCTGCTTGGTTCGGCTTATTCACTCAGGGCTCTTATAATAAAGCACTTGACAGCCAGGGACCCTTGACTGCATGCACTATGCAGGCTCAATGCACTTCACTCTGAAAAATGGAGTAAGTTTCTTTCCCCTTAATGACCATCCAATTTGGATTCTATTCTGTCTTACTCAACTTTCCTCTGGGATGAGATTTGGAAGGCTGGTCTGGGCTAAACTGGTTTGGGGTGAGGCACAACCAGGCAAACTGTGTCCCCAAAGTGAACTTTTAGAGAGACTGTCTTATTTACCATCATATGGCTATGCATGATTAGGTGTGCATATATTTAAACTCAGATATGTTGTGGGTAGGGACATGAGCAACTTACTCTGTCAATCAAATAGATAACCACCCAAACTATGTTCCTAGAAACCAAACTCCCCATAAGAAGATGCCCCAGGCAACAACCCAGTGAGGATTCCAGGCAACAACCCTGGAATGCCCTCAACTATGCAACCTGCTGTTAATCTTGACAATAGATGTCTGACCTGTATCCCTGCTTTTCTTGTAGAATATCCTCTGTTGAGTCCTTATATGGCTTCAGGGAGTTGACCTGACTAGGCATGGGAAGGAAGACAGACAACCATACACAGAGAAAATGGCATCTGGTGGACCTGACTCTGATAGACAAATCGCAGCACCCAAGAAGCTCAGCGTTTTCATTATATAGAGTGGAACAGGGAGGAGGGGCAGACGAATGGATGAGGAAGCAGGAGTTATGGTATACAGTTGGAGGAAGGTTTAGCTAACCTCTGTAGGAGGAGTCTCTGTAGGGCAGCGGTCTTCAGGCCATAACCATCTAGGCGAGGACAAAGTGGTAGTGGATACAAAGTGATAATGGATATAAAGTGATACTGGATACAAAGTGATGGTGGATACAGTCTACACACCCTGTCAACATCCACACATGGACCAGAACAAGGCTTTGCCATCCCTCTGAGCCTCAGACTCTGGGATGGAAGGAAGGCTTTGTCACTTTCCCATGGGTCTGAGGCTATGCAGGCCTTCCCAGGATGGTGCCTGTGTCAACCATACACATACGCTCAGGACTTAGCTCACTCAGCTTCCTAGAAATCTCAAAACATTGCACTCCATCTGTGCCTTTATTTTATTCTGGAATCAGACAAAAACCTGGAAGCACCCAGTCCACCCCCAACCACTAGTAACACATTGTACCATCTGTGAATAAGAGTAGTATCCATTGACATAGTGGTGCAAGCCTTATATCCCAGCAGGAGGCAGAAGCAGGTGGTCTTGAGTTCAAGACCAGTCTGGTCTACAAAGCAAGTTCCAGGACAGCCCTAAAGCTACGTGGGTGGGGGGAGAATGGTATTCTTTCCAAAATTTACATCTCATTTGTTTTTTATTGTCTTACTGTGTTGGCTGAACCTTCGAATCCAACCACAGTGACGATCCTGAGATTCGGTTAAAAGTCCAGCAAACGTAAGAGTTAAAGAAATAATGACTGAGGAAATAGACTAATTTTTCCCGAGGTATCAGAAATGACCTTACTCATCACTGACAAATATTGTTAAGAGAGTCTCTGAGCAGGAGCTAGCTCTTGGCCTGTGTGACAGCACATGCCTGAGATCCCAGTACTAGAAAGGCTGTGGAAGAAGGGTCCTGAGTTCCGGGCCAACCTGAGCTACATAGTGAGACCCTGTCTCAGAGGAAGTGGGGAGGACACAGACGGCGGAGGGGAAGGGGAATGGGAGGGAGCAAGCCTAGACTCTTGGACTTTATGGCAGGGCACCATACCCCTGCTTATAATATGTAAATGAATATGAATTGTAGATGACCTAACAGGTAAAAATAAAACAGCTGACCACAACATAAGAAAAGTAAAATTAAATAGATGGAATGAAGAAAAGGAATAAAACCTATTCTATTTAGGGTCAATTCAGCAGATGCCATAAATAAATCAATTTGGAGAATCATTTAATTAATAGGAGCATGATAGGAAGGCTGAGAACAAAACCACCAGTCAAAGCACCAGTGGTTCCTAATGCCCCAGCAGGGACTGGGAAACGTGATTGAAAAAAAGAAAGCAAGAAACACAGAAAAAGAAGAGTCCCATTTATTTTTATTTTATTCTATTTTTTTTGAGACAGGGTCTCTCTGTGTAGCTCTGGTTATCCTGGAGTTGTCTATGTAGATTAGACTGGCCTCGAACTCACAAACATCCACCTGCCTCTGCCTCCCAAGTGCTGGCATTAAAGGTGTGCATGCTGTCATGCCTGGCAAAAAGTCTCTTTTATAACAGAGTTGAAAGCCATAAATTCCTAGAAATAAGCCCAAACAGGGAACATGATTAATTTTAATAAAGTACACAAAAGACAACAATAAGATGAAGAGATGGAGAGCCGGCTCTGCAGTAAGGAGCCCTGACTGCTTTCCAGAGGATCTGGGATTAGTTCCCAGTACCCACATGGTGGCTCATAAACATAACTTCAGTTCCAGGGGGATGTGACGCCATCTCCTGGCCTCTTCAGGAACTGCATGCATATGGTACACATACTTTCAAACACTCAAGTAAAATAATATCTTTATTTTTTAAAAAAAGAAAGAAAGATATAAACTGGGTGTGGCCATCCACACCTTTAACCATGCACTTAGGAGGCAGAAGCAGGCAAATCTCTTGAGTTTGAGGTCAACCCGATCTATATAGCAAGTTCTAGGCCAGACAGTGCTTCATAGTATGACCTTATCAAGAAAGAAGGAAAGAAAAAGAAAGGAAGGAAGGAAGAGAGGGGATGAAGGGAGGGAGAGAGAGAGAGAGAGAGGGAGAGAGAGAGAGAGAGAGCCAGGCAGTGGTGGCACACGCCTTTAATCCCAGCACTTAGGAGGCAGAGGCAGACAGATTTCTGGGTTCGAGGCCAGCCTGGTCTACGGAGTGAGTTCTAGGACAGCCAGGGCTACACAGAGAAACCCTGTCTTGAAAAACCAAAAAAAAAAAAAAAAAAAAAAAAACAGAGAGAAGAGAGAGAGAAGAAAGAGGAGGAGGAGGAGGAAGAGGAAGAGGAAGAAGGAAGAGGAGGAAGAGGAGGAGGAGGAGGAGGAGGAGGAGGAGGAGGAGGAGGAGGAGGAGGAGGAGAAGAGAAGAAGAAGAAGAAGAAGAAGAAGAAGAAGAAGAAGAAGAAGAAGAAGAAGAAGAAACAACATGCTGTGCTTCTAAACAGAAAAGGTCTTTTTGGAAAGAGCTCATCTGTCCCCAAAGGGTAGGAGTTTTTTACAGCCACTCTAACAAACTGCTAGAGACTTGGTAGATTAGAATAGTAAATTCTGCTAGCGGAGAGGCTGAAAAGTCTGCTCTCAAGCTGTGGGCAGGGGTGGCTTCTTTCAGAGTCTCTGAGGGAGAGTCCATCCAAACTTCTCCTCCACTAGTGGGGGTCAACAGTCCTGAGAATTCCTAATCTCAGGCCATCTTCACATAGCTTCTCTTCTCTGTTTCAGACACCCCCCCCCCTCCCAGGGCAGGATACATACAGGACCTCAAGCCAGTACTTTGGGAAGGTACTGCACAAATTGAGCTCTGTCCCCACCCATCTCTCCTTAAAAGACCGTGTTTCTCAACCGGTGTGTTGGGAGTAACCTTTTCACAGCGGTCACCTAAGACCACTGGAAAACACAGATATTCACGCTGCAATTCATAACAGTAGCAAAACTACAGTTATGACGCAGCAACGAAAATAACTGTATGGCTGGGAGTCACCACAGCATGAGGAACTGTGTTAAAGGGCCACAGCATTAGGAAGGTTGAGATCCACTGCTTTAAGAAGCCCCTGGACTTAGGCCCTCCCTCTTCTGGGAGGATCTTCCCTCTAGATCCTCAGCTTAAACCTATCATCAAAGATCTCTTTTCCAAAAAAAAAGTTATCATTCAAGTTCTGGGCTTGTCTCGGGCTGGGCACTCACACTTCCAGACGCTACCCACTTGATTCCTAAATCCAATGCTGTTCTCCCAGAGGTCTCCAGGGGATTTTCTGAATCCAGCTTTACAAGTGCTTATCAGAAAGCGGCCACAGGACTAGCCTGAGAACAGGGCACAGGGAGCCCAGGAATGTGTTCCAGCGCTCTTCAAATCTGCTGGTACGTGAAGAGCAGCAAAGACATCATGACACTGTGGGGTGGCAAGAAACACCTCTGTGAGATGTCTTCAGTGACTGTGGAATGCAGTCTGTGATAAAGGTGGCATTTCAGGGGGGTGGAGGCTTCCCACAGAACTTACAGAACCTGGATTGTCACTTCCCATCAGCGCCTCTTAAGTTAACTCCATAAGGGAAGGAGTCGGCATGGTGCCAAGAGACCTTAAGGACTACATAGGGGCGCTGGAGAGGGTGACAACCTCAGTTCAGTAGTTAACCCCCAAACCCAAACCCAAACGGCCAAAGAAAAGCAAGGCTGAAGTCAGCTAACCTCAGAGGAAATAGGGCTGAGACGCAGCCCCACCTGAGGCAAGCAGAGACACGAGGGAAAGTGCCGTTCAGCAACTGACGAGGTAGGGGCAAGCCGGAGAGGGTATATGGACACGCTTAACTGACCGCAACGAGAATGTCAGTTAGCAAAGCGTTTTCAGAAGACAAGTAGGTGATTTGATTCAAATCTAAACACGATGTGCCCATGGAGCAGCAAGCGAATGTCTACACATGCATCCTCAACACCCCCAACCCCCCCCCCACCCCCCCCCCGTGGTGTAGGTAAGGAGAGGCCTTCCTCCCAAGGAAAGTTACTTTGTTATAATACGAAGGAACATCTGCGGTAGAAAGAACATAGCCTAAACCTCCAACTATCGACCTCCACCCTGCGCCAGGCAGCTCATGCTGACTGCTGCTGTGCTGAGTCAAGGGAGCTCCCATCTTCACCCTCACCCCCACTCCCACCAACTCCAGGTCATTCCCAGCATCCTTTGACTCAAAGGCTGCAAGCATCAGGTGCCAACCGCCTTGCCAGCTCCCTCTGGATCCTTCAGACATCCAGGGCTTAAAACCTCTCTACTGCCTAAAACAAACAAACAAACAACCCCCCCCCACAAGATCCCTCTTTAAAAAAGCAAACAAAAACCACACCCCCAAACCTTGCCTCTTCTCCAAACCTACCAGTCTCCGGGGTGATTATGGTCACCCTGTGGCCTCCCTCTGCCCCTGAACACCTATCTCCCCCAACACAGTGACCTCTCCTAGTATAGCCCACACAGGGCCTTCCCAACCCCAGTGGTCTCTTAAAAGCTGGGCTCCCAGGCCAGGGACCCAGCAGAGCCTGGTGTAGATGCAGTAGATGACCTTTCACACGGAGCTGCTGATGGGCCCCCTGCCCCCAATCCCAGATTCCATTAACAGCAGTGGCGGTAACCATGGAAACAGGCAGCCGGGTGAGGGCGATAAATGGTTGATGGGTAACCACCAGGACAATGACAGAGCTTCTGTGCTTATTCAGATGACCAGAGTCCTGAATGGAAGCCAGCACAAAGGCCAGTGGCAAAATGACAGGGGCTTCAGGAGCTTCTAAAGGGGGCGTAAATGACACCCATAACTTGTCACAAAGGAACACAGGCCAGTGCTGGCCCACACCTGTGTTTTTTGATCTTCTAGAGAATTTACAACAATGTCTCAGCAGGCCTCTGTCAGAGGCCATTTTTCTGCAAGTGTACTTTATAGCAGCTATCTGGTCTCCCTCAGCAGCAGCTGACAATGAAAGTCACTCTGTCTCCACAGCCCTGTCTCTTTCTACAAGAGAAATCAGTTTGGCGGCCAGCACTGGCCCTTTACTAACTGCACATATAACTTCACATTCTATATATAGATGGACCTGGCCTGTGAGTACCAAATGATGCTGACCAGCAGGCGCTGGAAATGGACCAGTTTGTCTATATGACACATAGCTACAGTTACACTGTTTAAGATCCTCCAATGGTAACACTAAAATATTAGTTTCCATTATGTACATACAGTTATTTATTTATCTATTTATTTACTTATCTATTTACATATTTATCTGTCTACTTACCTGTTTATTTATCTATTTAGTGTGTGAGTGTGTGTGTGCGTGCATGCATTGTGTGTGTGTGTGCCTGAGTATGCATGTGCTACTGCATATATGTGGAAGTCAGAAGAGAACTTACGGGAGTCAGTTCTCTCCTTCTACCATGTAGGTCCCAGGGATCAAATGAAGGCTAGTCCTCTTACCTGCTGAGACAAATGGCTGGCCTCAAAATGTTAGCTTTTTGATTGACTGGTTTGTTTGTTTGTTTGTTTGTTTTTTAGAAGGGGTCTAATATAGCCCTGGCTGGCCTAGAACTCACTATGTAGACCAGGCTGGCTCTGAACTCATAAGAGATCCACCTGCTTCTGCCTCTTGAGTGCTGGAATTAAAGGTGTGTGCCACCATACCTGACAGATGTTAGTTTGGGTTTTTTTTTTTTTTTTTTTTTTTGGCTTTTTTGTTTGTTTGTTTGTTTTTAATGTATTTTATTTTACATGAATGGGTGGTTTTGCCTAAATATCTATCTGTGCTACCGGGTGAGTTCTTGGAATAGAACCTACGTTCTGTGTGAGAACAGCCACTATTCTTATACCAATGGCCAACAAGTATTAGTTTTTAAATCACATCACTTCTTCTGACATTTGAGCATCTCAGAGGAGAAATCATTGAAGACATCTTCCCCAGCAGTAGTAACTCCTTGGGAAAAACATTAGATGCCCTGAGCCATTCCTAGTCCTAAGCCTCTTGAACTTCAAGAGCCCTTGTGGTCTGGGCAATTCCTGACTCCTTTATTCTGAAGGAGTAGAGGAAGATTACTACATCCTTATCAACTATTCAAAAACAAACAAACAAACAAACAAACACCTCAGAACATTCTACCTATAAATCAGAGTTATGGAGCCACCTAATCTACTACTTTGTTTCACAAACACTTGTGGAATAGTCTCCACTATCCCATTATCAACCCAAGGATCCCAGATGAAAGACAGACCCCGCCACAGCTTCATGATCCCCAGCCTCTCTGACTTTTGCACCATTAACTTTAAGTCACAAACAAGTGTCGTCGCTTTTTAAAGAATGCATGCTCCCAAAGAGGCAGTATAGGTTGGACATTCCTATTCCAAACATCCAAAGTCCAGAATGTTCCAAAACCCAAGCATTTGAATCTTGTGTTGAAACTCCTAAAGTTTCAGATTTTGAAGCAGTTTGGATTTTGGATGCTGAGAGATCAGAGATGGTCAACCAGTGAAAGTAAGACTGTGCAACTACTCCTGAATCTGGAATATTCTGAAATCAGGAGCACTTTAGATAAGGGATCTTGGCTTCACTGGGGATAAGTGACTACAACTTGGGAGTGGGTCCTCTCCTGGGGACTTGAGTCCTATTGTGCTCTGTTAGCATCTCAAAGACTATCCCTGGAAGACTCACTTTCTTATCTGCCTTCAGTTCTGTGCCATCATCAGCTCCAGGGCCTCTGTCACTAAGCAGTGAGGAGGGACTCTTTTCTGGTGGTTGTGGGTAGAGGGGTCTCACCATAGCGATACCTCGAGGAGGAAATGGGATCTAAGAGCTGGCAGGCTATAAGCCTGCCTCCCTGGGAACAGTCAGTACTCAGGAATCCAACCTGTCAGGGGTATCAAGTTACTGCTGCTACACTTTCACTGTCTGTGCAGCGACCCAGGGAGCTGGTGAAGAAGACTCCGCCTTGCTTCCTGCTTTCCCTTTCTTGGCAGAAGCCATGCAGTTTGCAGGAAGGGAGCCGCGACTAAAGTGTGCTTCTGTTTTTCTTTCATTTAACTTAGGTTTGTTATTCTAATTATGTGCACGGGGAGTTAGAAGCAGAGGAGTGCAGCAGGTGCCTGTGGGGGGGTGGGATCTCCTGGAGCCAGAGATCCAGGCAGGCGTGAGCCTGTAGCCTAGGGTACTGGGAAGCAAGTCCAAGGCCTGTAAGAACTCCAAACAACTGTGCCATCTCTCCATCCCCTGCTTCTACTTCCTAAGAAAGGTCAGTGTGGGCGGGAGATGAATCCAAGTCTCCTCTACCTTCCATTATCCCTCATGGGCTTATCCCCAAGGCCACTGCAGGCTCCTGAGACCCAAAGGAAACAATCAAATTAACCCCAGCCCAAGAACCATGAGAACCCACAAGAAGCCAGTGGCCAGAGGCTAAGCCTGATGCTTTAAAAAAAAAAAAAAAAAAAAAAAAGGAGCCAGAGAGATAGCTCAGTGGCTAAGAGCTCTGGCAGCTTTTGCAGAGGACCCAGGTTCTGATCCCAGCACCCACACAGTGGCTCATCAACCATCTGTATGTCTGGTTTTGGAGGATCCAACTCCTTTTGAACTCTGCGAGTACCAGGCACACACATACGTACTTGCAGGGAAAACACTCATACACACAAAAATAAGTAAATCTAAAAAAAAGTTAGCATCCAGTTTAGTCACAAGCATTTCAAATGGCCCTTACCAAAGCAGCACTAAAGTCCCTGAGGTAGGAACAGATAAAGGATCAGGGATAAAGAAGACACCAAGAGAACATGGTTCACAGAATCCACTAAGCAGGGCTCCTATAGGGGCTCACAGAGACTGAAGCAGCAATCACGGAGCTGCATGGGTCTGTGCTAGGTCCTCTGTATATATGCAATTGTTGTTTAGCTTGGGGGTTTTGTGGGACTCATAAAAACGAGAGTGGGGGTGTCTGACTCTTTTACCTGTTCTTGGGACCCTTTCCCCCCTACTGGTCACCTCATCTAGCCTTGATATGAGGGTTTGTGCCCCATCCTGGTGCATCTTGTTATGCCATGTTCTGTTGCTATCTCTGGAAGGCCTGCTCTTTTCTGAAGGGAAACAGAGAAGGAGTGGATTTGAGAGAAAAGGGAGGTAGGTAGGGGGAGAGACTGGGAGGAGTGGAGGGAGGAAGGATGTACTGTATGAAAGAATAAATAAAAAGAAAACTTAAAAATTAAAAAAAAGGTGAACCTTACACTTTTAGCTTTTTGAGAAAAAGAGAATAAAAAATTGTCTTTTTAAAACATTGCATTATGATATTTAGCCATGTATGCCACAGTTCCCTAAGACACTTAAAAAAAATCATCTTTAGGATGTGATCTTATAATAGTAAGTGAAAATTTAAATGTGGTTAAAAAGAGGAGTTATTTGAGTCGTTCAAGTTGCTTGGCACAGTGAGGTAGAGACGAAAAAGACAAACCCCCCATGTTAGATCTGCATGGCAAAGGTACCACACTCTCTACCTACAGGAAAACTCTGTGGTTACAAAAAAAAAATTACAATAATGAGTTACACAGCAAGACCTTACAAAGAGAAATGTAAACTAATAAAAGATAAGTATCTGGCTGGCAAGACAGACAGGCAATTCACAGCAGCGGAAAAGGGGTCAGAACCAATAAAAGCTGTTTACTGTCCCTCAAGAGAGACATGCTAATCAGACAGGGAGGACGCTTACCCCAGAGGGCTGAAAAGGACGGGGAAGCTTCTCCCCTCCAGTGATGGAGATCTGGAGGGTTATCTGGAGAGTTCTGCCCACCCCAGACTCTGAACACAGCATTTGAACACACCACACAAATCTTCCAAGGCCACTGACCGACATGTGCAGAGTCTCACCTATCTATTCTTTCCCTCCTGGGAATCTGTTATTCAGAAGTGTCTCCCAGGTCCACATGTTCCCACTCCTCAAGTTTGTTCACTAAACACTATATGGAAACAAGCAGACAGGAGGAGGTACTGGCTAAGGACAGCATCACACCCGTGTGATGTGATGCACAGCCAGGCTGTGTTAGAGCCCTACGCCAAAAAGTCCACGTCACACTTGTTGTGTTCAAGTTGTATGTGTGCGCCTGCATGCACGTCCACATGCAAATGCACACGTGCTTGCCACAGCCCATAGGACCAGAGGACAACTTGCAAGAATTGGTTTGCTGATTCCATCATGTGAGTCCTGGGATCAGAAATGTGATCGGACCTGACGACGTTGCGGAAACTGCAGGGATGCTCAGAAATGCTGTTTTCTGCTGTGTATGTATACCTGTTTGGGTGCCTACAAGGGGGCTTTGGTTTTTGAATTAATAAGATCTTCATAGATTTCTTAACATGAACCACTGTTCTACTCATCCTCACCCTCTCCAAGAAAGCATCACTGACAACGGGTGGGTTCTGGGTAGCTCTGACAGACACCCAATATGGGTGCCTCCAAGCATGGCACTGGCTTGGCCCAGGAACAGCTGAGACCCCTCTCTTCTCCCTGTCTGTGTTCCCTCCATTTTTCAGAGTCACTCCCACAATCTCCTCCTTGGACCTCATTCAGCCTTATCCTTGGACCTTGGAAGCATAACTGGTCCACCCAGTGCCTCACCTACCAAGCCCCCAGGTCTTTCCTATGGTGCCTTTAGCACCTCCAGGCATCTGTCACGCCTCCCTATCCATCTGCTAATACCGTCTCTGAAGGACACTTCTAGAACATCCCACATTAACT
This sequence comes from Mastomys natalensis, assembly GCA_021653895.1. Taxonomy (NCBI): domain Eukaryota; kingdom Metazoa; phylum Chordata; class Mammalia; order Rodentia; family Muridae; genus Mastomys; species Mastomys natalensis. Next base: position 2,637,841 of record JAJTUV010000102.1, read on the forward strand.
TCTGAAACAGTTTCGGGGCTCTGTTCCCCCCAGAGAATCAGAGCAGCTGAGACAAGCAGAAATGGATTGCTGAAGGTCTCCAGGGAGGGTTAACTGTCGGCAGAGAAGAGGATGCAGGATCAGCACCAATGTACCAGGAAGCATTTTTTTTTTTTCCAATCTCATAAGAACAAAGGTGGGAGAGGTTGTGGCTAAGAGCTCAGAGGGAGCCGCAGGGGACACTGGGAAAGAGCCCCAGCCAAGCTTCCTTCATTGTCTGCTAAAGTTCATGGATACCGGAGACCACTACATTACCCAGAAGGCCACAGTCTCCAGCTCTGTCTGTGTGCAAAATGTGTCCTCTGGGAAGGGAAGCAGAAACCCTACCACCAGAGCCCCACCCGACCCCTGAGTAGCAGTGGGTTCCGGCTGCTACTAGGGCTTTTCATGTGCCCTGGTATCCTTCCATGCCTCACTTAAAATCACACATGGGGCCCACCAGCTGTAAAGAGAGGCCCTACGATTCACCACAACTGTCATAGGCATTCATGAGGCCTATAAAGTGGCAGCCTGGTGTGGGCACGTGCAAGATCTATGACCAGGTTCCAGCCTGGGTGCAGGATGATCAGTTGTGTGAATTTAGAAATGTCTGTATGGAAATGAGCCTGTCCAGCGGTTTGTACACAGCAGCATCCCCACAGAAACACTGCCCCACTCCCACAGGCGGTACAGGTCTTTGATACGATGGCACGCCTATCTAGAGATGGCAACAGAGATGACCAATAAAAGGTGGAAGAGCAGGCTGGTATCTGTGAGATCTAGCAGTTCCCTCCATCCCAGTCAGAGACTAATGTGGTGGCCTCTGCAATTTTAGGAGTCTCAAGAAAAGGAGGGGTGCTCTCTACCAGGTCTAGAGTTTCTATAGTTCTGGCTGGGCAGACTCCTTCAGGAATTCTCTGCCCTGTTTATAAGATACAAATGGCCTCTATCTTATTGCGTACCTATTGCCCAAATTCTGGCCAAGCAACAGCATCCCAAGTCCTGGTATAGACAAGGCCTGGGTAGACAAGGATATCCCACTGTTCTCCTGGTTAAGTTCCAGATGGGAGCCTAAGCTGGCCTCAGGGTAGGAATACAGACCTGCAGTGGGGGTTCCAACTGACCTGCAAAGTGGCACTTCTCACATCCTCATTCCTCTGTGGATGAAGATGTAACAGACATTTCAAAGTACACAGCCAGGTGGAGCTGGACCAAGGCTGCCTCCCTCTGCCCAGGAGTCACAAGTTATAAGACTGTCTGGTGTCACCAACTGCGACGGGCTATTCCCAGCTCCAACCCAAACCATTGACCATCTGTACCAGACCTTCAGTGGTCTCAGGACCCCTGGAGGTGCCAGGGGATATACCAGGCATGAAGGCATAAGAGCGGGCTGTATTTCAGATTGTCAGCTCAGCTCTGTGGTAATCATCTCAATGAGTGGTGGGCCTTTGGGGACATATGGAAATATTTTGAGTTATGGTGGCCAAAGAGCAGGTGCTATCTACTATACAAAGGTCAAGGTAGGGACACTGTTCGGCATTCTGCATTGTCCATGATATCAGATTAGATGGATGAGTGCAGACAGGGGGTAGAGATTCTGTGAACACATGGGAGCTGCCCTCAGGGAGCTGGGAAGAGAGGCCTGATCATAGAGTGCTATATGACTTGTTCCACAAGACAGTGACCTGCAGCCAGTAGGTCATTTATTGAACACATCATGACTCATTTAGTAAGGGACCAAGGATGCTCTTCCCTTTAGCCCAGTGGTCACTCGGGGACGCAGGTTTTGAGCACTCACACCTCCCAGAGCAACACCACCTTCTCATCGGCAGCTGGTGCTCTTATGGTCATGGCAAAGGCTAGGGAGGGGAGAGTCTAAGGTGGGAGGACCTATCCCTTTCCATGGAAGGTGGGGACAGAAGATGACAAGTACAGAAGGCTGGCTCTGTCCTCTGGGTCTGGTGGATGAGGACCTGCAGGTAGCACCCTAGAGCCTATTACAAACCCTAAAGTCTTCTGGTGTGAGGTCATGATATGTTGAAGACCAGGGTTCCAAAAGATCGAACATTCCAAAACACCCACCAAGCTCATTCCTGAGGGGTAGAACACTCCTTTCTCTGGAGCCGGTCCCTTGGAGGTAATTAAAGTGAGCTTGATATACAAACGGCCCTTCAGGGCCCCATTGTTTCTGGACAAAGGACTGGCTCCTCAATGTGAGGGCCCCCCCAAGGTGCCTCCCAAGGGCTCAGAGAGGCCCATCACCATAGCAACCCCTGTCGCTGCCAGGGCCTGTAGGAGGCTGAGTTCCAGAGCCACAGAGGAGTTGCCAACATTATACACGCCCTGGTAACCACCCACCCTGGAATCAGAAGCCAGGAAGGCCTTCTTCATCACAGGAGCAGGGATGCAGCCTATAAAGTTGGGACAGCTGATGCTTAAAACAGATCAACAAGCGGGCGGTGGTGGTGCACGCCTTTAATCCCAGCACTTGGGAGGCAGAGGCAGGCGGATTTCTGAGTTCGAGGCCAGCCTGGTCTACCGAGCGAGTTCCAGGACAGCCCAGACTACACAGAGAAACCCTGTCTCGAAAAAAAAAAAAAAAAACCAAAAAAACAAAACAAAACAAAAAAAAAAAACAGATCAACAGCCACAGGGCTGTCTCTGGGCTCTGGAGCCTGGTCCGGGAACTTTCTGTTTTCTGCTTTCCAGCACCAGTGGAGTTTCTCTAACATGAGAGCAAGCTTATCTTTACAAACAGAGCAGACCAGAACTATTTTTATTACGAAGAGCACCTTGCAGGGTCATAATAAATCCCTAAAAATACTGACAAACAAGAAGTGCTGGGCCTCTCCACCTCATGCCTGTCGCCCTGCAGCAACTCCGGTCAAGTTTCCACCTGGGAGTGTACAGTGCAGGGTAGGGCAATGAGGGGTAGGAAAGGCCCAGCTGACGGCTCCTGAAGGTCACGGAATGAAGGAGTGGCCAATGAACCTGTGGCCCTGCTGTGCACCCACCAGAGTGGCACAGGGCATCCAGCCAGCTTCCCAGCAGCCCTGACACTTGCCACGCCCCACTGACTCACCCCACAAGGCTTTTAAATCCCAACTGGAACCATCCGGTTTATCACAGCATCCTAGCTCTCCCAAATAGCACGATGTGCTGAGAATGCTATTGCTATCTCTCTTGTACCTTGAATTCGGGCTCAACACCTACAGTATAGAGAATCATGGGAAGCCAGGCCACAAGAAGCCCAGGGGAAGCAGTAGGACTGACTACACAGCTCCCTCAGAGCTCCTGAGAAGGCCTCAGGCAGGATGCCCTAATAGGGAGAGGTACTGAGAGCAGGTAAGGAGGGCCAAGGGCATCAGGGGAAACCCTAGGTATGGTGGCTCCGGGATGAGGCACCATGACCAATACATGTGCCATCTCTGAGAGCAATTCTCAGATAATTAGTGGTCTCTTGGCTCACTGTTCATCCAGTGCAAATGGTAGTGTCCACTGCCAGGGCTACAGAAATATTAAGATAGTCACTTCTGACTTTTTCTTTGTGTTCTGCTAACTCCAGGAGGGACATGGACTCATCTGAGGCCCAAGGTCCTCTAAGCCACGAGCTCCCAGTGCAGCTCTGGCCTCTGTGGGCACTGCACACACATGGTGCACATACATACATGCGGGCAAACACTTATACGCATAAAATAAAAAGAAATAAACTTTAAACAGTGGCAGGGGGCGGAGCTGAGTGACCTCCTCAAGCTCCACCCAAACTGAGGTCGGAGGTCCGTGCCCCTCCACAGCTGCCTCTCCAAATCACAGCACTCAGCCAAGAAGCCTGAGAGGAATCTGGGATTCCGTACTGCAACAGGGCCTGGGACTATAAGAAGGAATAACAGCTATCTCTCTGCATAGCAGACACCCAAGGGGAGAAGCATCAGTGATTCTACATGGAGACTCAAAACCAGGTTCAAATCCATCCTCACCTAGGGTCCCCGAGTCTTACAGGTCCTTGTCCACGGCAAGGTGTCCGATGAAACAGAAATTATGTACAGCAAAGTCGGGTGAGCCCTCAAGCTACAGCTGGAGAATGTGAACAATATCCTCCACCACAGAATCCAAGAGGCAAGGTCAACTTGACACTGCCCACGGGCGGGCAGTTGTCTGCCCTGCTGAGAGGCCAGACCCCACGGTACACAGCCTAGTGGGCATCTAAACCTCACCTGCACAAAGACCTTCCCAATAAACCAAAGCTCACTGATGCCCGCTTGAATAACAATGGCCACGTAAGCTGAGAGCCACTGTTTATAACTTGTAGTTTGCTGACTCCTCTCCTCATTCCTTTACAGTCCTCTCAGGGTTCCAGGCCCCGATGGGAAAATATCAAGGCTGGGATCACCCCACAACCGAGACCATAGGTCTCTCTTTACCCAATGGGCCCTGACCAGCTTGGTTTGGGAAGTGAATGTCTGCAGCGCTCACCCTCAGACCCAAGGGGTGCAGGCAGGCATCTTGTGGGAGTTCCCCAAGGGCTCAGGATAAGGACACAGAAAACTCCCGAGGCCAGGGCTTTTGATTGCTCTTAGAGAGAGAGCCCCAACTCTACCATAGCCACCTGCCACCAACAAGTAAGTAGTGAGGCCCGAGGTCCACCCGCTGGGGAGGCCAAGGCTGTGCCTCTCTGGCTGCCAGGCAGTCTGATCTATCCTGGTAGGGGTGGGAGGCAGTGATAAAGGACATGGCGTAATGTCACTGCAACAGTATCTGTATGTCATCATGTCACGCCTGCCAGGAGATACAATGGGGTTCCCAGTTCCTCTTCAGGCCAGACTGACTCCACGGTCCATCCTCCTAGGTCAGAGGTCAGCCAAACCCCTGCAAGAGTCTCTCTACTCCAGATCAGTCGAATCCCGGGCCTCAGCTCATACCTCAGCCTTGCAACAAGAAGCGTTTCTGAATGAACTTCCCGCCTCACCCACCTCACGGAGTCATCCCCACGCCTGTTACAGCAAGAAAGCCCCGAGGCTCCCCCTCACTCAGGGAGTGTTGCCTGCGCCCTATCAATCCTGCCCTCAGACTCGGGGGTGGACACCCTAGACCTAGTCTGAGCCTCCTGGCATCTACTCTAAACCCCACATCTGCATCTGCCCAGGCAGCTGGCTCTGTCCTAAGCCCCGCCCTCCCAGCTTTGGTAGCCCTTCGAGATAGCACCCACTTAGCTGTAGCTCTGGCTGATACTAGGAGGCCAGGTCCAAGGACATGTTCCTGACATACAAGGTGGACAGAGAATCGTTTCACTTGCCAGTCAATCCTCTGGCCAGATAGTGAAACTCCAAGGCCTCGCCCTAGCCACTGTTGGCCTTCACTTGACCCTCAGGAGGGGGCTGGGCAGCTAGGACCACACACTACTCGTCTAAGAGTTTATATTGGCAGATATTCCCAAATCATATTGCCGTGGTGCATCACTGAGATAAGAAAGATACAAATGGGAGCAGCTGATCTGTCACTAAAAACCCAACAAACGAATAAATAAACTGCTTTATTGTCTTAAAAAAAAAAAAAAAACAGGTTCATCTCAAGACAAACTCCATTATGTCTTTATTTGGGACACAAGAAAGCTAGGCAGATCATGGTTCCTGGTAACAACATGTCTGGAAGGGCTAAACCCTGGGCTCAAGATGGTAGCCAAGGGTGTAGACCACCCAGAGCTGGAAGCCCAGTGGAGAAGACAATGAGACAGGGCTCCATCTACATACAGCCCTTGACATTAGTGAGGACTCAGGGCACAGGTGCTGGCCACACCTTGTACATCATACCCGCGCCTCCTCCACAAGGCAAACATTATCTAAGTAATTACTAGGCTCACAGCGGCCAGTGTGGGCTGGCCTGCCCTTGACAGGACTGACTAGAACAGTCAGCCCACTCTAAAGGTCCCCAGCTTCAACTACCTTCCACGGCATAGTCAATGGGTTAAGAAAGCAGGAATGGAGGGCTGGATATGTGGCTTGGTTGGCAAGTAGTTTGCCTAGCATGCACAGAGCCCTGGGTTCAATCCCCAGCACCGCATAAACCAGGCATGACGGCACACACGTGTAAACACACCACTGCAGAGGTGGAGGCAGGAAGATCAGGAGTTCAAGGTCATCTTCGGTTATATAGTGAATTTGACACCAGCCTAAGCTGCATGAGACCTTGTCTCAAAGGGGTAGAGGGAAGGAAGGGAAAAGGAATCCAGAATGGAAAACCATCAATATCCCCCGACCTTGGTCCACTCCTAGGAAGCTACCTGAAGGGGAAAGAGAGAAACCCCAGACCATTACAGAAGACACGAATCCTAGCCATAGCTAAAAACTAGCCCAGAGAGATGTCATTCCACCATATGAAATGGAACAGCAGAGACTTAGTCACTGAAACCTCACAGTAGACTTGTAGTGAAAAGAGCCAGTCACAAAACAGTTTATACAAGGTGACTGTAAACACACTCACACACACCCATATGAATACATACCTAGAAAAAAATCCTGTTAAGAAGCACTATGTTCGTAATTATCATTCCTGGGTGGTAAGGAGTTCTTCCTACCTAAGTTACTGTGTTAGCTGCAGAAAAGTTAGTGTGTTATTACTGGTGCCAGCCGGGCCTGGGTGCTAGGCCTGCCTTGCGCGCATCTCTGTAGAGCAGAGCCTAAAAGTCTGTAAGCTGCCAGGCTGTAGACCTGAAGGCCCCATCTGGATGTTGCTATCCCTTAGGAAGAAGGAAGCCATTTTGCTGTATGTGGATGCAGCTATGGTTCAGTGACTAGAAGAGATTCCTGGGGCCTGTGGGTAGGTAGGTGGGGAATCCACAGGCCTCCTGCAGGGCAGCTGCCCAGGTGTAAGAAGGGTCCTAAGTAGGCCCTGTAGTGAGAGAGAGGCTCCCTTTGGTGCCTCCAGTTCCAGTTCCCTTCAGTGAACCCCTAACATCTTGAAATAAGCCCCGGCAGTGGACTTGTTTCACACCACTGGAGTCTGGCTGATTCATCTGGTTGATACAATTAGTTTGTCAAGAATACGTGAGTATGGGAGACTGAGCAGAGAGGGGTTTTCCTCTGTCCACCATTCAGTCAGCAGCTCTCTGAAAGCACACGTTGACCTGGTCTGGCCTGATCCCAGAATATCCCGAGAACATAGACATAGTGAGAAGCCAGCAGGCATGAGTGCCCAACTCCAGGGAGATGATGGTCACTAAAAGGCCCCAAAATGACCTCAAATGGATGGCTGAGGAAGGTTGGGTGAGTGGAAGAGATGATGCCCATAAAACACACAGGTGGTAACAGAGATATTGTGTTGGTCCAGAATTCCATTCTATAACATGGGAAGCATGTATCCCAGAGACAAGTGAGGCCCAGATGACATAGACGCCCTGAGTTCAGGGATCTACAGTAGGAGAACACAGAGCCCAGGTTGAGCCAGGCCTCCATAACAGTGTTCTATTAGATCTGGGGCCTTATAACACGTGACTGTACTGAACACCACCCATTGTCCACTTTGGAGAGTCCTGTGAGCCGTGAGCTGAGCCACAGTTAAAAATAAGAGAGATAGGGCCAGAGAGATGACTCAGCAGTTAAGAGTACTTATTGTTCTCTCAGAGGACCAGGGTTCAATTCCCAGCACCCATCTAATGTTTCATAACCAAATCTAACTCCAGTTCCAGGAGATCTGTTACCCTCTTCTGACCTCCCATAGTACATAGACATATATGAAGGCAAAACATTCATACACAAAAAAATAAAATAAATCTTAATTTAAAAAAATTACAGGGAATGGCAGTGTCTCTGAAATCAAAGATGTAAGGGCTGGAGAAATGGCTCAGGAGTTAAGACTACTTGTTGCTCTTCCAGGGGACCCAGGTTCCAGTCCCAGCACCCACATCAGGCTGTTCACAACCGCCCGTAACTCTCTAGATCTCTGGGATCTGATGCCCTCTTCTGGATTCCAGGGGTACTGCATACACATGGTGTACATATAAATGTGTAAGTATACACATGTACACACAAATAAGAATAAATAAGTCAGAGAGAGAGAGAGAGAGAAAGAGAGAGAGAGAGAGAGAGAGAGAGAGAGAGAGAGAGAGAGAGAGATGGGGATGGGGGAGGAGAAAGCAGAGGTTGAGACAGTGATTGCAGTTGGTCCTTTAGTAACTGCTGGAGTCAATGTCATTGCCCCCAGACTGTGCTAACCCAAGCAACAGACTTCTGGGCAAAACCCCACAGCTCGACTCTTACCTCCTGGGTACTCCAGGCATTGGTTACTTTTCCATCAGCATGCCTACCATGGACCCCAGAGTGGCCCAGTAGCTAGCCAAGGCCAGGTTCCTAAGTTCCCTGGCTGCAGAGAACAGGAAGGGCTCTGTCTGATACAAGCCTGGCCATGGAAAAATTTAGCATGATTTTCACACTATTTTATGTGTTTCTGGTTCGAAAGAGACCGGGCCCATGAGGGAAAAAAAAAAAAAAAAAACACAGGAAGGGAAAAAGAATTCTTGCTACAAACACATAGATCTCCCAGACCAAACCGGGACCTGGATGGCTATGTCAACCCCAAAGCTAACAGCTTCCTGTCTAAGAGGTCACTTTGGCTTGCTGCCCCCCCTCCCCCCACATAGTCCCATCCAACACGTCATTTTCCGTTTAGCACAATGTTGGTTCCAGAAGGCAGAATCCGTCCCTGCCTGCCCTGGCCTGGCTTGTGGTCTCATCTGCCCAAGTACATATATGTTCACGCTGGGGATCTCATACAAGCACATGGTAAGTCCCCCACTGGATTTCCTGCCCTGTACACATGCGTACACCCCTGACCTCCAGTGACCACATGCCAGAGAGACAGGAAATTTCTCAGAACAATAAACCTTCATATTTTCCATTCTCCCATCTTTGAAGGTTTGAGGGACTTTCGCTTACACAGTAGAATTTTCCATGCCTAGGAGAGAGGGCTGACTTCTGCCATGTCGCTTGGCTTCAGGACACTGGGGGAGGGCATGCTATTGTCCTAAATGCTCCTGTACCACTTCCATGCTGCCATGTGATCAGCATTGATCGTCTCCTCCCTAAAGGACTCCTGGGAGCAAATATTCCCTCAGAACCCAGGACACCATCATTTCCTGAATTATTTAGGGAGTGGGAAGTCTGTGGGATGCTCTCAATAGGGACAGCATGCTGTGTGGCACTCATTCTGATTAGGGAAGGATAAAGGAGCAGGTCTCTAGGCATCAAGCTTACAGGTCCCTCTGCCTACAGTCCAAGAAGCCTCCTTGGTCTTCATGTACCAGGATCACTGAGCCAAACTGCTAAACGTTTTAAATGCCAATCAAAATGCATTCCCAGGGGTTTGGAACTCAGGACTTAGTCTTAAGGTGGGAGAGAGCTGGCAACGGCAAAGGGCTGCACAGGGAGTCTGTGACCACTGGTACTCCTTAGAGAAATGTCTATTACAACTTTCATCCACTTTTAAAATCACATTGCCTCCTTGTTGACTCAGCGCCCGCTACCCACTCTGAGCACCACTATTTGCCAGCTAACAACTTGCAAGTGTTTCCTAGCAGTTCTTAAGATTTATTTTTATTATTTTTAATTATACATATGTGTGTCTGTCAGGGAGGTAGGTATTTGCACATGAGTCCAGGTGTCCTTGGAAGTCAGAGACATGGGATTCTCCTGGTACCTAGTCACAGGCACTGTGAACTCCCCAATGAGGATGCTAGGAATTGAACTGGACCCTTCCATTATTATTATTATTATTATTATTGTTGTTGTTGTTGTTGCTTTTATACCAATTTAATTACGTGCAAGTATTAAGGTCAGTTCTAGGTTGAGGAATTTTATTTTATTAATTATTATTATTATTTGCTTTTTATACTGTTTTAATTACAGAACTGGCCCTTCTAAAAGAGCAGGAAGTGCTCCTAACCATTGAACCATCCCTCCAGCCTTTTAAAGGTTTTCAAGTGAGAAAATATTATACAAGGCTAAGAAGACAATCTCTCAAGCCATAGCCAGCCACCTGCAGGATTTTTGTTTGGGTAATTCTTACCCTAGAGAAAGGCAGAAAGGGAGCCGGGTGGTGGTGGCACACGCCTTTAATCCCAGCACTTGGGAGGCAGAGGCAGGCGGATTTCTGAGTTCGAGGCCAGCCTGGCCTACAGAGTGAGTTCCAGGACAGCCAGAGATACACAGAGAAACCCTGTCTCGAAAAAAAAAAAAAAAAGAAAGGCAGAAAGGGAAAGGGGGACTCGTCAATGCTCTAGGAGACCCAGAGGTATCGGTAGGGGGTCAGAGAGAAGAGGACAGCCCAGTGTCACCTCCAGAAGGCCCACTTACATCTCTTCCCAACACGAGACACTTTCTCAAGGAGCCTCTGCAGCTTCTGGCTTCTGACCCCACACACAAGGCGTCACAGAGGAAAGCCCAGGGTGTGCTGGGTGCAGCAGTGTCCCTCAGAGGAACTGTGGGGCTGCCACCACATCGCAGCTCTCAGTCACTGCTCTTTGAGAGCACTCTTATCTCCTAATGCTAACACTGCTTATGGGTTTATTTGAATTAGCTGCTGTTAGTTTACCTTAACCAAGCGTCATTTAGATTAGATATGAATCACATCCTCAAACTGTTTTTAAATAAAGACACAGAACTGGAGGAGGAAAGACTTGTGAGAGACAGAGACAAAGAGAGAGAGAGAGAGAGAGAGAGAGAGCAGAGAGACAGAGAGACAGAGAGATAGAGAGGAGACTGGTTGTAATAGTTCTAGACGTAAACTACTTGGGCAGCTGAAGCAGGAGGATGGCTTGGAGTTTGAGGTTGGCCTGGAATATATAGTCAGTTCTGGACCAACCTGGACAAAACAAAGATAAAAAGAGATGGAGGGAGGAAAGGGGAGGGAGAGGGAAGAAAGGTGAATAAGTGGCCCGAAGAAACTGAGAAGGGGTGGGTCAGTAGGAAAAGGCACTTGAACCAAATCTGATGGCCTGACCCAAGTTTAGTCCCTGGGACCCACATGGTAGAGAGAACTGATCCCCCCCAAGTTGTCCTCTGACTAACATGCACATGCCATGGCTTGCACATGCACCCCCCCAAATAAATACACACCCCCTCCACAGTCCAGAGGGAGACAGCTTCAGAAGGCAGTTGCAGAGCTCACCATGAGCCCCTTATATATGCTTCCTCAAACCTTAAAAGGAACTTCACTGGCCTAAATGCTAACCCACACCAAGAAATTCATACTCCGGCACTTGGTGCCTCCACCCTAAAGGCTATGACTGTTCCTCACGCAAGAGTGCACAGAGACCCTAGCCCCCTCCCACCCCCATCTCTACTGTTAGCCCTTCAGCTCGGTCACTCACGCCATGAGGCTACACCTATGCGTGTTATCCAGCCATACAGCTTCCAGAACTGTGATCCTCTCATGATCACCCCCTCCACAAAAGAGGTGCATGGACCACATGACCACGGAGCCCAAGAGGAGGAGGTAGAGTACAGAGGGCAGGAATGTTCCCACAAGTTGGGGAGCAGGAAAGTGGCACTGTATCAAGGGCAAGTCCAAACCAAAGAAGTGCAGAGCAGAGAAGGCACAGGCAGCCCCACTGGCATCTGGCAGAAGACAGCATCACCCAGTACCTGGGCCATAGCTCAGAGTGAAAGGAGATGTGTTATATTTCAGTACTGATAGGATGTCATCCACCACACACAGACAGACACAGGACACACACACACACACAATACACACACACCATGTCAGCTTAGTGAACTTTGGACCACTGATACCAGACAGCTTTGCAAAGCCACCCCAAGGTCACCCTAAGGCCACCCTCAGCTGGACTACACTCTTTGGTTCAACTAACATGGGTGTACAGAGGTTCCAGAACCAACCCTCCTTCAGAACTGTGTCAACCAAGAAGATTTCCCCTAGCCCTGTGGCTGCTACCCCTGCTCACGGGACATCCTAGCGGCCCAAGGTCTTCACTAGCTGCCAGTGAGGCCTCTTATAAGTGGACAGACATCCCTGATATCCTGGCATGCTGGAATCAGAAAGGACAGACAGACACAAAGACCAAAGAGTAGAGCGGCAAGGGAGACCAATCCCCACAGACTGCTCACCAGCCCACCAGAGGAAGGGGATATTTAGTCTTTCGAATCCAGCCTAACCAGGGTGGCATCCACAGTCACTGATGCTATCTCAGGCAGCATCTCTAGCAGCCCTCACCATCCTCCTACAGATGGGGCCTGCTGGTCCAGCTCCACTGAGAAAACTGAGATCCAGCCACCTCAGGAAGATAGACCCTGTCTTCAACATGTCACGTGACCCAAGGGGCAAACTAAATCCAAAGGCCCAAAGCCGAGGCCATACACCAGTCTCTGAGCTACCTCCTAAATCCATATGCTTGGCCCACCTTCCCTGGCTAGCTGCTTCCGGTGCCCAGGTCTGGATACAGACAATGCTACCCATCTCCCTCCATCACCCTCCCATCTCTAGAACCCAGGCTGTGAGGTAAAGTGATCTGGTGGGACAACGGAGTTGAGAGGGATGGGGTCTAAGAAAGCCAGTCCTCCCACCCCAGGGAGCTGCCCTCACCTAAGACCTCAGCAACCACTAATCCCTAAGCAAGCATCCATAGCTAGTCTTTGCTGGGAACCAGCAACACCCAAGCATCCCAATAGAGCAGCCCCATGGCTCACAGGAAGGCAGGAAAACCAAATGTAGGGGCAGAGGAAAGAGGCTGGTATGGCCTGGGAGAGCCATACTTCATCTCCCCTCTGACATTTGCTAGCTAGTGACCCGGGACACAAGACTATCTCCATGTCTGGAAAATAGGGAATCATCACTCTGAGGAAAAGGCCCCAGGCACTCAGCTCACCTGCTCACCCAAAGGTCACTTTCATGAGCAGCACCCCAGGAAAATGCAGGCACAAAGTCCCCAAAGACAACACACCTGTTCCAACAGCTCTGAGATGTGACATGCCACATACTGTGTACATTTGACACCCGATCTCAGCTGACCAGTCCAAGGAGTTAAGAGCCAACATGACTCCTCCTCTCACAAAGGGGTCCTGAGGTACTGGGGAAACATTCAAGGTCAGTCTCTCAGAAACCCACTGTGCCTTGAAAAATGCCCTGGAAGGAGTTAAAATTGTGTTGGAAAGACTGACTGAAAAGTGGACCCTGGTGTGTGTGTGTGTGTGTGTGTGTCTTTCTCCAGGTCTTCAAGAGATCAGATACTACTGTAGTTACACAGACAAGGGGCTGATATGGGCTTTCTCACTTTTAGAACCCAAAGGTAAACAACGCAAAAGGTAAACGGATCACCAAGGTGTTCCCAAGTTCTCACCAGAAGCACATGTGTGAGAACTCAACCACAGCTCCCTGAAGGGAAAAATCCTAGCCCTGCCCTTTCCAGCCAAGTCCCCAGGCACACAAAGAGAGACTGAAGATGTCTTTGGGATATCCCTGCCTTCGACCCCGTGTGGAGCTGCCAATCTTTGACCTGGCAGGAGCTCTACCCTTGAATCCTTTCAGATGCACAGCTAGCTCATTCCAGAAACAATCCACAGAACATTGGCTGAGTGGCTGGTCTCTCAGACCCTTCCAGTGAAGGCCCCAGCCCTCCATGTCTCCTCAGGTGGCCTCTTCTTACCCTTCCAAGCAGAGGTCGCCATGTTGGGAGGCAACAGGAAGCCAAGGTCTTTCACTGTGGCCTCTCCCCACACCACACCAAGAATTTAATTCTGGTCATTTATGCAAACCTGTATTCAGGTTACAGGACAACAAGGAAAAAAAACTTAGTAAACTATTTCCCCCCCAAGGCTACAAGCTAAAAGAATTGTGCCAAACTTATGAGTATTTTCCACATGCTCTGCCTCACAAGATAAGATCTACCTCTGTTTGAATCCCAGTGCTGGCAGGGACAGAGGCCCGTGGCACAGGGCCACACACCACACCCCAGGCACACATATTGCTGCCAGGGGCCCCCACCTTCCACCATTTACTTCCCCAACAGGTTTCTGATGGCAGTGTGTCAGCCTAAATCCAAGTGGTCTTTTCAATGGTGACAGCAGATTGTGAGTGAGTTCAGGTGTCACCAGGAGCATGGGCCATTTTGAGGCATGTCCACTCTCTGACTGTGTTAAGGGCCTTCGTATTACTCCCCTGAGTTCCACCTGCCTGCCACTGTACGTGGGGCTGAGGTAGGTATCTAGCTGTATCCTGGTGCCCTGTGGCTGGTGGTTGGGCCATGTCCTAGGCCCTTCCTCATGCAGTGACTCACAGAGACACAGCATTACTGCCCAGCAGTGATAGTCCACCCCAACTACCAACACCCGAAGGTGCCAGGGCCCACACCAGGTGAACACCTGAATGGCTGTGACCACACACATGAGCATGCATACACACACACACACACACACACACACACCACACACACACACACACGACAGCTGGGTTTTAACCCTTTCTATACCTTACTCCTAACAATGGTGTTGCTTGATCATGAGAGGGGACCCTGGACTCCGGCTCTTATGGAGACAAAGAACTCATGCTGGACTCACTTTAGTCATACCACTAACCTCAGGTCCCTGACTCAATGTGCCATTGATCACCCCCTCCATTCTTCTCTGCGTGTCCCTGCCTGCTCCAACTCACACAACTCTTCCCAGCTACCAGCCCACTCAGTCTGTGGTCCCCAAAGTGAGACCTGGGCCCGATCCTGACCACACACATCTTGTGTACCATGCCCCACTGCTGCCACAGGCTAAGTGTCCTATGCGTCTTGCCCTTGCTTATCACAGGGACCGGATGATGACAGTCTTGCCTGCTGCTTGCATCCTGGAGTAGCACCACAAGAACTGAATATGCCCTGACAGGCCTGGGGAGAGTTCCTGACATAGAATACGTCAACTGCCACTGACGCTCTCGTCTTCTGGGATCTGATGTCTCAGCGGGTACATCTCTGCCCTGCCAATCACACCCCACAGATACACCCTCAAGGGACCAAGACCAGCCTCCTGAGCTTCCTCTATTTTCCTTCACCCATGCAGCAGCAGCAGGTGGGCCATAGCACAGCCGTTGCTCTAAATGCCCCTGACAAAGCTAATGGGCTGTAGGGTCAGCCCTCTCCAGATACTACGAGGAAGCCTGCCACTCCAGGCCCCCCTACCAGGTACCTGCTACACAGTTCACACTGCACTGAGGTACCTCTCCTTCACTATTGCTCGGATTTTCCATGCCCTCCTTGAGCTTCTCTATCTATCTATCTATCTATCTATCTATCTATCTATCTCCATTCATCTTCAGAAGGCCTGGGGCTACACTGACTTTGCACATAGTAGGTATTCAATAAGAAACATTAGCCAGGCACATTGGTATACACCTTTAATCCCAGCATTCAGGAGGCAGAGGCAGGCAGATCCCTGAGTTCCAAGTCAGCCTGGTCTACAGAATTGAGTTCCAGGGTAGTTCCAGACAATAGGCAGTCCCAGGGCTACACAGAAAGACCCAGTCTCAAAATAAACAAATGATAAATAAATAAATAGATAAATAAATATTGAATGCCAAAATTAAACACTGAGCATGGTGGCACATGCCTTTAATCCCAGCACTTGGGAGGCAGAGGCAGGTGGATCTCTCAGTTTAAGAGATCAGCCTGGTCTACAAGAGTTCCAGGATAGCCAGGGCTATTGCACAGAGAAACCCTGACTTGAAAAACCAAGATAGATAGATAGATAGATAGATAGATAGATAGATAGATAGATAGATAAAATTTAAACACTCTAAGTTATCAAAGCCTTCAGTTAGCTGGTTGCCCCAAGTGCCTAACTCTTCCCAGCAGTTTGTGTCACTGAGTAAGGCCAACTCTGCCAACGGGGTGGTTTAAGCGCCTCTGATTCTTTGCTAACTGTTGGGTTTTACGGGAAATATGACACGGCATGTCCAGACCATGCCTGGTACAACCATCTGCTCATTTCCTTGTTTGAAAAGTCACTGCGATATCCTGTATTTAACTGGGCAAATACACTCCAAAGCCGATCAAGCCCGGACGGCTCTGCGCCGTGCACGCCCCACCGGGGCGAGCAGCTTCATTACTTGGCTGAGTTCTGATGTTTTCTGACATGTCTGACTGACTCATCAGCCAGTCTTTTTGACCCTGCAAATAATACTTTTCCCACATCCACAAGTCTGTGACACATATTAATAGCAGTGGCAGGAACTGTGCCTTCCCGCCAACAGCCATGTTCTCCGATGCGAGGTTGAAGCCCTGAACTACAGGCACCTACATGTTTCAGGGTGTGTTAAAAATGTCAATGCTGGGAGCTTGTGAGAGGGATCAGCAGGGAAAGGTGCTTGCCGCCAAGCCTGACAACTGGAGTTCAATTCCTGGGACCCACCTGGTGGAAGGGGAGAACCAACTATCAGAGTTATCCTGTAACCTCCAGATGAACACCATGGTACACTACATCTGTGCACATTCACACACTAACTAACTAAATGATTAAATAACTAAATAAATAATGGAATGTCAGTATCACAAAAAAAAAAAAAAAAAAAAAAAAAAACATTGTGGAAAAAGTCTTCAGCACTTGAGTTTCTCAGCTGGTTATTAGAGAAAGGCCAACACAACTAACTTTCCCTGTGTCCATAAGAAAAAGTCACCAGCACAGAATAGAAAATGGCATCCAAACACCCCACAATAGAAAAAGAACACCTAGAAAGACCAGCATGCAAAAAACGGCAGCTATTTGAATTATCACCTGCAGACTGAAATATTTTTCAAAAAACAGTTTTATCCTGGAGGAGTACAGAACCATCAACAAATCTTTTTACACTGAAAAGGGCCATGCCCTCCATGGCCCCTAGCTCCCCACCTCCCCCCAGGACCCCAGCCCTTCACCTCCCCCTACCCCCAGCTCCCCATCTCTCTCCAGCACCCCAGCCCCTCACCTCACGTATTGCCCCCAGTCCCTCAGCCCCCCTCCTCACCAGGTACCCCTCCCAAATCCATCAGGCTCCTCTCAGGGCTGAGGGCTCGATCTTCCGGGAAGGGCTCCGGCAAGACCCAATCACCGCCATACATCCAGCACTTCAGGGCAGTAATAGCTTCAAAGGCTTTAGGGCATGGCTGTAAATACTGTAAAGCCAATTACTGGACACTGAAAGCTCTGCTGAATGAGTCTGAATCAACAGCTTTCCCACACTGTTCCTTCATAAAATGCAAGAGTCGCCTCCGGGAGAATCCAGACCTGGTCTGGTCTCTTTGCTGGCCTGTTGTTGAGACCTGCAGGCCTTGCGGTCACAGTGAGTCTCTTCTTTGAAGAATGAAACAGCCATAGGACTAAGGGCCGAAGCATGGCGGCATGCACACCCTAACAGATCACCCAAATGGTGGTGGAATCAAGTCAGTTCAGTAACTCATCCCTGGAACCTCTTCCCTCGGTGGGGTAAGCTTTCATCCTGATCACAGAGCCCCTGCCCCACAGACTATTGCTCCACACCTCTGGGTCTCCCTGTCTTTATGCGGAAACCTCCTGTTGCCATTGGAACAGTAGGAACGTGAGAGTTTAGAAAGCTGCTGGAAGTCAGAGCCAGAGGGAATGATCATCACACAGTGGATGTGCAGAGGCACATGAGGCCCCAGGTTCATGGGAGAACACCATCTCAGACAGGAGTCCCTGATGATTACCAAGCAATAGGAGCCCTGAAGCGCCACAGCTGTGGTCAGACTGTGTGTCTACACAAGTACTACAAACCACCGCCCTGTGAATCGATCCAGTGCAGACACACAAATGCACCAATTCCCAGCATGGACCTGCTCCCCATTAAATAGTCTTAAACTCTCCCCAGATCTAGGTGATGTGTTTATAAAAAGATAAAGAGTATGTTCTATGGGTGTGTAGTGAGGTATGGGGGAAGGGGATGTATTTGCGGGCCCATGCCAAGGCATCTCTTCTCCCTGAGGGACCAGGCACACACGGGTATAGCATAGAATAGAGTTTATTCAGGGCATGGGGAGGGGAGTTGAGAGGGTAGTAGAGACAGAGAAAAGGAGAGAGAGAGAGAGAGAGACAGAGAGAGAGAGAGAGAGAGAGAGAGAGAGACAGAGAGAGAGAGAGAGACAGAGAGAGAGAGAGAGACAGAGAGAGAGAGAGAGACAGAGAGAGAGAAGAAGAAGAAGAAGAAGAGGAGGAGGAGGAGGAGGAGGAGGAGGAGGAGGAGGAGGAGGAGGCTGGCCATGAGCACGTGGAGAGAGGGAAGGGAAGGGGAAGGGGTGAGGGGACAGAGGGATCAAGAGAGCAAAAGAGAGAGAGCGGGCAAGTAGCCCCTTTTATAGTGGGCCAGGCCAACCTGGCTGTTTCCAGGTAACTGTGGGTGTGGAGTTTAGACAAAATCCTAACACTAGGCCCAACCGTTTTTGCCAAATTTTCTACTCTATTTTATCTAGAAGACATAGAGCCGAAGGAAACAGAACCTACTAGAAGCAGCCACAACCCTGGTTAACAACTTAGGAGTGTGTTCCAAGGTGGTCTCTCCACTTTCTCCCCAACAGATAGATCATAACCAAAGCCATGTTGGGTCACCACGCTGCTTCAAAACCAAGCCCTGAAGTCCCACATGGTATTAATAGACCACTGAAAGGAAACCTAGTGACCCCTGGCTCCTCCTGCTTAAGAATCTCAGCCAATAGTGTAACAAGTAGAAAACAGACCTTCCATTCTATCACATCCCATAACCTCCTGTTTACATGACACATGCACTCATGACACCTGAGCCCTCCTCCCTGGTATTATATTGGTCAGTGGCCTGTCCCAGCTGATGGACTCCATACCTGTGAACTCCAAGCAGCCAGGGTCCCTCCCAGAGCCACTAGGGCCCTTTCATTGTCCCTTAGCCCCCTGCTCAACCCTCTCTCCTCTGGGTCTCCCAGCACCCAGGCCTTGTTACACAGCAGGTTTGCTGCCAAACCTGAGAAGGTTGAGCTGGCACTTCCTCTCTTTTCTGCCCATCCTCCTGCACCTCCCCACCAGCCCTGAAGCAGGCTGCTGGTTCTCACACTACACTGAGCAGCCTATGAACAAACTCCCAAATTATAAGCCCCGAGTCCAGGGACGGGAGCCGAGATCAAACAGGGTTGTGCTTTTCAAAGAGTCACCCAGAGGCAGCACACATGAGCCCATTGTTATTATCTAGAGGAGACAGAAAAGCTAGACCAAGGGAACCCCAGCCATATTACAGGGTGACTCAGGGACCATCCAGCAATTTCCAACGGTCCCACCCGGGAACTAATTGGCACATGGAGCAGGGAGTGACCTTTGATCCTTCCAGACAGCCATGCATGCAGCAGGCTTACTAAGGAGCATCCCTGGACAAACCAGACAACTTGGATAACCCCAAGACCAGGTTTTAACAGCATGATTTGGGAGAAGCATAGAAAAACCCTACATTTGAGCTTGAAGCAGCCCAGGCTTGCTCCCCACAAAGCTGCTGAAGTGAGAGGCCTCCTCCTCCGCAGACCTGGGTAGGGAGCACTCCCCCACCATGCAAACCAATCACAGGAGCAAATGCCAAGATGGCTGCCCAGGCACTGCCCATATGTGTCTAAGCATGCCCAGGCGGCTTTTGGCGGGTCCCCGCAGCTCTCTGGGAGTCCCGAGGGAGCAGCTCCTGCCCACAGGCCACTCACCTGACACAGACACCTCCATGAGCGCCTCCAGTGGCCGGTTGTTGTCCAGGTCCCGACTGAGCTGCAGCTCTCCTGTGGTGGGATCCAGCAGCAGCAGGCTCAGCTCATTGCCTTGCAGAAAGGTGTAATTGAGGCTGTCAGATAGGTCCGGGTCATGGGCTGGGATGCGGCCGATCACGCCACTGGGGAAGCTATTGGATTTATTGGTGACATAGTTGTTGAAGAGGATCTGGAAGTCAGGCAGCTCTGGTGGGTTGTCATTCTGGTCCAGGAGACGGATGTGCACGGTGGCTCGGCTTACCAGAGGAGCAGATGTGGCCTGCACCACCAACATATAGTCCCTCCGGACCTCAAAATCCAGCTCCACCAGGGCACGGAGGTCTCCACTCAGCAGGTCCAGCTGGAAGACCTCTGGCACGTTGCCCTCCACGATCTGATACATGATCTGGGCATTCGGACCTTCATCCGGGTCATTGGCCCTTATTCTTGCCACCACTGAACCCACAGGGCTGTTCTCCTCCACAAACAGCTCCAGCTCATCCTTCTCAAACACTGGGGGGTTGTCGTTAATGTCCAAGACGGTCACCTGAATCTCCACTGAAGCACTGAGGGGATTTGGGTTGCCTCGATCTACAGCTAGAGCCCAAAGGTTGTACACGGCCACATTCTCTCTGTCCAGCCGGCGCTGGGTACGGATCACACCAGATGTGGGCTCAATGTAGAAATCTCCATCTCCGTCGTCCCCGCCCTGGAAAGTGTACAGGAGGCGGCCATTAGGGCCTGAGTCCCGGTCTGTAGCAGAGACCTGGAGGACACTGGTAGATGGAGGTGCATCCTCAAAAACAGAACCCTGGTAGAAATCTCGAAGGAACCTGGGCGCATTGTCATTGGCGTCAAGGATAAGGATCTCCAGAGAGGTTGTGTCTGACTTCTGAGGAATGCCATTGTCCTGAGCCGTGATGGCCAGTGTGTAGGCAGCCTGGTCTTCATAGTCAAGTTCTGTCATGGTATAGATGGTGCCGGTGTCCGGGTCAATGCGGAACTGTGGTACCGGATCCTCTAGCACGTAGGTGATGCGGGCATTCTCACCCGTATCCTCATCTGTGGCACCGATGGTGGCAATAGAGGTGCCCACGGGCCGGTCTTCACTAACGCTGACCGTGTAGTGGGAACTCTGGAAGACTGGCCTGTGTGTATTGGCATCCGTGACATTGATAAAGACCTGTGCAGTGTGTGAACGCGTGCCGTCGGACGCGGTCACAGCCAGCACGTACTGCCGTTCCTGCTTGTAGTCCAGGGGCAGTGCCAAGGTGATGAGGCCACCACCGCTCTGGCTGCTGAGTGCAAAGCGGTTGCGGGTGTTTCCACCTGTCAGCTGGTAGGTGATCACACTGTTGGCATCACGGTCTCTGGCCCTGAGGGTCAGCACGCTGCTCCCCACAGCCGCGTCCTCATTCAAACGCAGCTCATACACAGGCTGCGTGAACATGGGGTCATTATCGTTTACATCCAGCACCGTGATGGACACGCTGGCAGAGGAGCTCATGGGTGGTGAGCCGTGGTCCACTGCTTCAACCCCAAAGCTGTAGTGTTCTATCTCCTCACGGTCCAGCTCCGCACACACAGTAATCCAACCGGAGCTGTTATGGATCTGGAAGGGGAAGTCTGGAGCAGAGGCAGGGTTCTCAGAGTCCACACTGCTGCCCCCCAAGATAGTGGAGGCTATGTCTACCAGACGGTACTGCAGCCTGGCGTTCTCCCCTGCATCCGCATCTACTGCCTGGATGTGTAGGACTGAGTGGCCGAGGGGCACGTTCTCCAGCACGGCAGCCTGGAAGGGGCTGCTCACAAAGATAGGTGCATTGTCATTCACGTCTAACACCTGAACTGAGACCAGCCCTGAGGAATTAATGAGAGGAGGCCGGCCCCCATCCTGTGCCTTGATGCGCAGGGTGTACTCCCGGATGGCCTCGAAGTCCAGCGGATTGATAACATCCAGGCTCCCAGTAAGTGAATGCAAGTAGAACTGACCCTTCAGGTTGCCACTAACGATACTGTAGTGTATGGCTGCATTCTGCCCCTGGTCTTTGTCAGTGGCCTGGACTCGAAGCACTGCAGTGTTGACAGCTACGTCTTCTGGGACTTGAACCACGTAGCGCTTCTCACTGAACTGGGGGTAGTTGTCATTTTCGTCTTCTACCACGATGTGGACGGTGGCTGAGGCACTGAGTGGGCCTGGATTGCGACCCTGGTCATTGGCCTCTACCAGCAGCTGGTACTCAGCCGCTTCCTCACGGTCCACCACAGCCCGTGTGCGCACGACACCCGATCGTGCATCTATCTCAAAGACACCACCTGCGCCCTCCAGCAGACGATAGCGCATGTTGGCGTTGGAAGGAGCATCCCCGTCGGTGGCACGGATGGTCAGAACCTCATAGCCCACCTCGAGGTTCTCTCGAATTCGCTCTCGGTACTCTGACTGCTCAAAGACCGGGCTGTGGTCGTTAGTGTCACTGACAGTTACGGTGAGGTAGGTGGCAGCTGAGCGCCTCGGGGAGCCGTGGTCCACAGCACTAACTTTGAGTACATGCGTGTCCTTGGTCTCGCGGTCCAGGGCGCGGGCCGTGGTCACTGCACCCGTAGCGGCATCGATGAGGAAGTAGCCATTAGAGCGCTCATCGAACAGCGCCTCCATCTGGTAGCTAAGGCGTCCTGCTTCGCCTTCGTCTGGGTCGTGCGCGCGCAGTTCGATGACTGCAGTGCCCGCAGGCTCATTCTCAGGCACTGACACCTGGTAACTGGGCAACGGGAACTGCGGGCTGGTGCTACTGCCCGCGCCCCGCCTAGACCGTCGCACCACCCCGCCCGAGGTTGGGACAGGTTAGGCGACGATGGCGACACCGAGGGAGACTCTGAGGGCGTACCGGAGGTCTCCTCTATTACCAGCTCTACCCAAACGGCGCCTGCCGCGCGTCCCAGGGCGCACACCAAGCGCAGCCCAGCTGAACCTCCTGGCCGCAGGCAAATGGGTCCGCGCCTGCAGCGGGTAGCTGCGATCCGCGGGCAGCTGCAGGCGGGGAAATTGGTGATGGCCTCAAGCACCGAAGTCAGAGAGGCTGCGCCGCCGCCTGAGGCCGGGAAGCAGAGCGCATCTCCGAGCCCAAGCACGGAGCGGACTGCCCGAGAGCGCAGCTCCGCACCACCGGCTGAGCGGCGCAGCAGCCGGGCCCCACAGCGGACACCATAGGCGCGTGCCCTCAGTACCAGGCTCGGGGCCGTCGGGGCACCACGGGCGATCAGCCGGACCTGCAGCGGCAGCAGCCTCCGGCCAAGCGTGCACAGCCCCGGGTCCCCGCGCCTAGCCCAAGCCGCCGATCCGCCGCTGGCCCCTCGCGGCTCACGTCCAGCACCTCCCGAGGCGTGCGCGTGGTGTCCAACCTGTAGATCCAGCCCGGTCCGAGGGCGAAGGCGCGGGCCCCGCCGGGCACCCGCAGCTCCCAGGCCGCTGCTCCCAGCCCCAGAGCTGGCAGGGCGGCGGCGGCCAGCAACACCAGCGCGGGCAGCACGCGCGGCGATGACGGCGCCATGGCCCGGAGCCGCAGCCCGAGCCGGGCGCCGGAGCACAATCCATGCACCCGGCGCACCTCCGCATCCACCCGGCGCGGCCGGGGGGCGGCTCCCGCGCGCCCAGCGCCGGGCCCTCGGGGCGGCCCGCGCTCAGCCTCCCGGGGGCCCTGGCGAGGACACCGGGGGCCGCGCGCCCGGCCTCCCGCTCAGCTTCCACTTCGAGAGCACTTTGCGAAAGTTTGCCAAGTTGGTTTCAAGATGGCTCCTCCGCGCGTCCCGGGAGGGCGCCGCGCATCAACCTGCAGCAGCGCCGGCTCCAGGCGGCTCCAGGTGGCCCCAGCACCGACTCCGCTGGGCGGGCGTGGGAAGCTGGGCGGTCCCGGGGCGGGGCGGGGGCTGCGATCACCACACAGCCCGCAGACCCTGGCGACGAATTTCTGGCTGGGCGGTATGCTTTGCCAGCGCCCCCGCCACTCTTTCTCTCCCCGCCCCCGGCCCCGCCCCGCCCCCTCCCAGTCGCTCATTGTTCAGTCCAGGGTGGGGGAGATGAGGGGGAGGGAGCCAGCCCGGAGGTGCGCGCCCCGATGATCTCCATGGAGACGTGGGGGCGCGGCCCTGGCGGGGACTGGGCTCCAGCCCCCTCCCTTGCGGCCTCTGCACCCAGCCTCCGCGGGGGGCGGGGCCCTGGGGGCGCAGCTCTCAACTACCGCTCTAGGGTCCCGGGTCGCTGCTGCCAAGAGTCGTTTGTACAGTTCCTCAGGGCCGAGTGCGGTTCAAGCCTCGCATTGCACCTGGCAGGGCTGATCTGTGAGTTAGCCGCCCCTGGCGTCGTGAGGGTTAGATCTAGGGTTCCAAGACAGAGAGGTGCTACAAAACTTCGGTAGAGTCGTGGCGGTGGCAGGGGAGTGGGGACTGTTAGACTCCAGTATCACGGTAGCTAAAATACTTGACTCCAGATTTTGAAATCTAGTGGGCAGCTAACCGGATTCAGGTCCCATTTTTGTTTAAAGTGCAACATTTAAACGGAAAGAAAAATAATCCAGTTTGGAGGTGACAGTGGGAGGGGCCTTTGTTCCCCTCCGCATGCTGTGGTTCCTGAACGTTGGTGGAGGAGGCCACCTGTCACCAAACCACTAGTTACTGCCCATCAGGGGACAAGCCAACACTGAAAGGGCAGGCTCCGTGAGAGCCTGGGGAAAGCCAGGAGCAGGGGACTGGAGAATCTATGAAGTCTAGACGTTCACTCATAGCCTGCGCGAAAGGGTGGGGCGTGGCTTTAGATCTGCAAGACACCTCCTAGACTCCTAAGGAGCACACCTTGAAGGCGGTGCTTCCGAACTAGGGAGGGGAGAGGCGGAGATTTGCAACATTTTCCCCACCTCCTTGAATGGGGTCCAAGCCCACTGCAGCTCCAGTCACGCATGGACGCACTGGGGCAGGCCTCCTGACTTTGAAAGATTTCTCCTGGGATCAATCGAAGGAGTGGGGCCCTGAAGGGCTGCTTGATCACCATCAGAGTTGGGTTCTCTAGACAGGGCCCAACAGGATGACAACAGGACACAGGGTGGCTTTAAAAACAGTCAAGGGATTTCCCTCAGCGTTTATAGCATATATATGTGCTAATATACATATATATATATAATATTACAGCATATAGATAGATATACATATAGCATATAGTTTTTGTCATAGATGAATCGCTGGGTTTTCTCAGTAGCTGAAAATGATTTTCTCACTGGGAACAACAAACGTTGTTACACTGACCTGAAAATAGGGTTGTTTTTGGACCCTTGTCAATCTTGGGAGTCCTGCTTTAAAACTGTGTATGAAAAGAGTAGGGAAGGAGACAAAAATCGAACCCTTAAACGTGACAGAACCAGGACCACTTTACCCCAGGATGCTTTTGGGGTGCACTTGCAGGAAATTCAAGGTTCTGGAGCTTCAGGAAGAAGAACTCTGGGACATGGAGGGGAGAAAGCAGGAGAACATCCCACCCCCAAAACACACACACACACACACACACACACACACACACACACACACACAGTGCATGTTGCAATAGGACTTTAAATAGGGTGGGTTGGGTTTAAATAAACAGAATTCAAATGCATCGAGTACGTTGGGTGTGGGTGCTTTCCTGGAATCAGACACCTGCAAGCTTCCAGTTAACATTTCCTGGTCCCAGGGATCAGGCCAGCCCACAAGGGCAAATTTGGTTGACAGACTGTCAGCAGAGCCCAATGAGAGTTCTCTGTTCATAGACAGCTTGGGAGCAAGCCCCAGTCCACGGGGTGGGGCCGAGGGAGCCCCTCTCGGAACCTGGCAGAGTTCATTGCACAGTGCTGCTAAGTGCATAGGCTACACCCTCTTTCCCTGTACACATTCAGGCGCACAGTTTTCAAAGGCAGGGAAGAAAAGACAGGCTGCAGCTTGCGATGGGTTTCAGGGTGGTCCAGTAGCATCCAAGGGACAGAAATGGGGTGTAGTTCAGTGGTAGAGATAAGAGAGCCTACCCAGCATCCTCCAGGCCCTGGTTTCTAGCCCTAGCACTACAAAAAATAATAATTAAAAAAATATGCATGGGGGAGGGTTTGTAAGGGTGGAACTGGGAGGAGAGGAGGGAGGGGTCTGTGATGGGGATGTAAAAATGAATAAAAATTACTGAAAAAAATAATATGCAGGCTTCCTGTGAGAATAAATATCATCTATTGGGGCCTGGGGGTGGGAATAGATAATTCCATTCTAGAATACATACTTTGTTTTTTTTAAAGAATTATTTGTTTCTTTTATCTATATGAGTACACTGTAGCTGTCTTCAGACCCACCAGAAGCATCAGATCTCATTACAGATGGTTGTGAGCCACCCTGTGGTTGTTGGGAATTGAACTCAGGACCTCTGGAAGAGCAGTCAGTGCTCTTAACCACTGAGCCATCTCTCCAGGCCAAATAAATACATATTTTGTTATGTGTTCATGGCCAAGGAGAGGCAGGGGCTGTGGCTTTTAGCTTTCATCCCATTTCTCACTGAGTCTGTGCTAAACAGTGGTCCAGTCCACCCGGTACTTACTGAAAGGAAGACACACACATGGGGCTTTGTAGCGGGATGCAGAATGGGTTGGGAGGTAGCCTCATCCGTCCTGTTGCTGCCTGAAGGATGTTCCCTAGCCTGGGTTTCTATCCTGCTCAAGGAAGCAGACCATGTCATTCTCATGATCCCTTGAGATTGCTACCTGAGGCTATCTTGTTCAGGATGATTTAATGTGTGTGGGGTCTGCTGCCACTACTCGCAGGGGTGCAGGGGGCTGTAACTGATGTTTCTATTTCAAAAGCATTCCAGCGTATTTCACATCAACTCTAAAAATAGAAACAATAAAAAATTAAGCAGGAGCTATGAATTTCTGGAGTTGAGTATGAGTTTAAAGTGCTTTTTGCCGGGGGCTCGAATTGAGACCCATGTGAATTCTGGACTCGGTTCCTTACCTCGTGCTTTCCTGAGCTAGCTTTTGAACAGGCAGTCCCCCTAAGAAATCTTCCTGAAGAGAAAGTCCAGGTGCAATGTGATCCACTCCCTTGCTTTTAAAATTCACAGAAAAAAAGACTTTTGGAGAGTAGAACTGAGCCCATCCACCCACCCGACCCTGGCAACCTTGTGTTTCGGGAGGGAGTTGATTCATGGAAAAATCATGAAATTTGAGACATGAAACAAAAACCGAGCCTTGCATTAATGAGGATGCTAACAGACGCAAGAGAACAGAACAAAGAGATTTAGATCTTAATCACCCATGTCATCTAGCCTGGCTTCTCGGGAGACTCCAGGCCTGTAACTTATGACAAGAAAGGAAAAATATTTTCCTGCTAGGGAGGCGCCAGAACCAACCCAAACATTGACAGCACCATTTCTACCTCAGCACCTGTGATTTCCCTGGACCCCTGCACAGGCACCTCTAGGTGTTCTAGAACCCTAGGGTGTTCCCTGAGATGCCAGCCCCTGATCCACCTGTGTAACATTTAGGGAAGTCCAGGCTCCAAAAAAAGATTTGGAAGGATCCAGGGTATCATCTCAGCTGGGTACCTACGCAGAAATGGAGTCTCTGCACTGACTGGAAATGAAGTGAGTGTGGGACGACTAATCTCATGTTCAGAACCTTCTTGTAGTCGCTCTGGGTGGGGAGGGAAGGCTATGTGCACCCTTCTTCCCTTGCAGCTTGTCTCCTTAGGTCCTCAGTAGTATACTCTGTACAGGACCCATCTCCAGGCTGCACTGACCCCTAGTGGCTAAGCTATGTCTCTACACCTCAGAACATCCCAAGTAGTCACCTGTTCCGTACAAGTACCCACCTACCCAGGTGCGTGGAGGTGGCAAGGACAGTAGCCTCTTGGCTCCAGGCTACTGCACTGAGAGCCACACTCCAAATGGAGTGTACACTCCAAGGGGCTCAGACCTGCACCTCAAGTATTCTCTGAACACGCAGCCACATACTTCTGGGATCCCGGAGCCGC
The DNA here is from genome assembly GCA_021653895.1 of Mastomys natalensis. Taxonomy (NCBI): domain Eukaryota; kingdom Metazoa; phylum Chordata; class Mammalia; order Rodentia; family Muridae; genus Mastomys; species Mastomys natalensis. The sequence continues at coordinate 2,665,610 of JAJTUV010000102.1, forward strand.
CTCAGGATCTGCAGTCCAAGGGTTCCCAGCCCTACTGTAGACTGTGGCAAACTAAGGTTCCAGGTGTACGGTCAGAGCTGCTGGCTAGACTCAAGGACGAAAAGTGAAGGGTCGAACTGTGTGCCGATGTACCTGGAAGGGGTCAGCTGCTGCACCAGAGGGACCACAAAGAGCCAACTGGGATGGACTGGAAACTTCAGAAAGAAGACATCCAGGTGTAATCAGAACACCATCCACCCTGCCTATGTCACAGAACCAGACGTCCCTGTTCCTGTCACTAGTGTTACTAGACCCCCTGGTCTCCAACAAATGCACACTCTTGAGGTTGACATGGAGAAGTAGTACTACCCTGCTTGTCAACATTCCTTCCCTACCCATCTCCTGTTTGTGTGGAGACAGGTTTGTGTAAGACTTGCTATAGTGTGGTAGCGGTGATTGGTGAGGTGACCCATCATCACCCAAGGAAACCTCGAATCAAGTGCAATCTTCCACACCCTAATCCCCCTCTGCCCTCAGACCTGCTGACCAACCTCCTGTCTGAATCCATCTCTTCCAGAAACTTCCTAGTAGACTCTCAGTGCTTGCCTGTGTCTGGCCTCTGTCCGTCAGTGCAGACTCAGTTCTTACCCCTTCCCTGAAGGCTTAGTCTCTGTGGTGTGGGTGTTTCACAGTGCAATTAGCCAGTTATCAGTGGACTGGGACATTGACTCTACTCATTAAAAATAATTAATTATGGTCATTATTAATTAATAAGTATTACTAATTATTGATTAATTAATGTTAATTGTTTGGAGTCATCTCCTCCCCCTTTCCTTTTCTTTTTTTTTAACAAGACACGCACGTGCACACAAAGAAGATAGAGTCTAAAGCAGGGAATCAAACTATTAACCTTCCCATTACAAAACATCCTCTCTATCCAGCTAACCGCAGAATAGTTCCCCATTCTTTCTGCTTCCTTGTTCTTCCCCTTTCCACCCTCCTTTCTTCCCCCTTTTCCTTTTCTTCTTTCCTTTCTTCTTCTCTCCTTCCCTTCCTATTCTTCTTGTCTTCTTTCTTCCTTCCACGCTAGCTTCAAATTCACAATCCTCCTGCCTCAGGCTTTGAAGTACTAGGATTACACCACATCTGACTCTCCCCTTTGAGCATGAGGGGGAAAAAAGAAGATGCTGTTCTCTGTGCAAAACTGCACATTAAAAACTTTGAGTTTATTCTTTATTTTCCCGTTTTTTACTTTATGGCTATGACTCTATCATCAGTGGCTCCCAGGGGACTTTCCTTGGGGACTTTCCTTTGTCCTTGCTGAGCATAGGGAGAGATGCTGAAGCTGACCGGAGGTGGCTGGCAGGGTCTGAAGGAAGCCAGTTGCTTCTACTTCACTTCTTCCTGCCTGGCATGGCTGGACTTAGAAGACCACAGAGAGCATAAAAATGGTGACATTTGGGCTGGAGTTTGTAGGCAACTCAGAGGTTTTACTTGTGGAGTAGAAGTGAGGATGTGAGAGAGACATCAGGACCCCTTACCGTCTGAGATGGGGACAGGGCAATCAGTATCTAGGTAACTAAGGCAGACGCTATAGCCCTCCTCCACCCCCATGCCTAGCACACACTGGTGCTTCTTCGGTCAGGAAGCCTTGTCTCTGCTGAAGCCCTGAGTGTGTCCAGGGACCATTCAGCCAGGAAGCTAGTTTGAGGAACTCAAGCACCCTACCCAGTGATGCAGAAGATGCTCTGACCACCTACCTGCTTCTGGAGGGAAGACGTGGCTGGGCACATGCACAGCTGTGGGGGCTCTTTCTTGATGAGTTCTTTGGCTCAACATGTAAAACTTCTGGAATACAGGTGATATAGGCAAGAGCAGGTTGCTCAGAGGTTCTACAGAGGAAAGAAAAGTATGGAGAAGATAAGAGCTGACCCTAAATATGAGTTTCTCTCTCTCTCTCTCTCTCTCTCTCTCTCTCTCTCTCTCTCTCTCTCTTCTCTCTCTCTGTGTGTGTGTGTGTGTGTGTGTGTTAAGGTCTCATGCAGCCCCAGCTTGCTGCACACTCAGTCTGCAGCTGAGGGCGACATTGAACTTGTGATCCTCCTGCTCTGAAAGAACCCTGAGACTGCCCTCATTTGCCACCCCACTTGGCTTATACTAGATATATAAACCAGGGCTTCATGGATGCTAGGCAGGCACTCCATTGACTGAGTTTTCAGGTTAAAAAAAATAAAATGAGGGCTGCAGAGATAGTTCAGCAGTTAACAGAAATGGGTGCCTTTTTTGAGAAGAACCAGGTTCAGTTTACTGCATCCAGGTCGAGTGGCTGACACCTGCCTGTCACACCTGCCTGTCACTCCAACTCCATGGAATCCCAGGCCCTCTTCTAGACTACTCAGGCACTGCTCTGACACACAAGTGCAAACCACATACACACTCTCTCACACACACACATGCCCACACATCTGGTCTGTGAGCCTAGCTATCTGAGGCTGAGGTGAGAAAATCATGAGCTGAATGGCAGCAAAGTTAAGAGGACTGAGACATGTAGCTCAGTAGTCCCCTGGCCTAGCATAGAAAGGCCTTTATGCTAAATAAAAGTGTGTGTGTATGTGTAGACAGACAGATAGACAGACAGACAGAGAACCATAGTGCTCTGGTCCCAAAGCTAGATACCACTCCAGTTGATGCTGCCCCTATGACACTTGCCTTCCTGGGACATTGATGGTCATATCCAGGAGATCAAGGCATGGAGGAGAGGACAAGTATGTGTGACAGGTTGGGTCCAGTGATCACTGACAGGAAAGTCTCCCTGTTTGTGTCTCTGTTACAATGGAATGCCTCCCCTCATCTACCCGCTGCCATTTTCATGGTTCTTAGTGCCTGAGACCAGCTGCCTGACAGAGATGTGTTAGAGACAGAGTACAGGCTTCCTGGCTTTGGTCATAGGAGAGGGTAAAGCACACTTGCCAAGTACAGGGAAGGGCCCAACCTCTCTAAGATTCGGGAACAGAATATGTTATCGAGCCCAACAGACTGCCCAGCTGTCAGTATGAACAGAATGCCTTGAAAAAGAGAGTCCCAGTTTGAAAAGAACTGGGGGTGGGGTGGGTCACGCATGGCTTCCCAGTAAGAAATACCAGCCCCAAGGAGTCACCAGTGCTTAGGGGCTCCGTGATTCAGGTTCCCCCTGGGAAAAGAGGCAAACTAGGGAGGTTCTCTTTCCAATGAAGACTCAGCCTTCCTGGGACACAGAGTCGGCAGAGTTTGCTGAAATCTGGGCAGGGGAGGCTCCCTAGGGCCCCACCAGCACTGCTGGCAGAGGCCATGGTCCCACGGGGCACAAACAGTGAGTCAGACTGAGCTGGAATGCCATGGAGCATGCTGAGATCCGCAGCTTGGAAGAGGAGCTCAGACCCTGCCCTGATCAAAAGCGGAGAAGATGGATTAGGACAGCGCAAATAGCCTACAGCCCCAGCCAGCCTCTGGAGGCCGGGACGTACATGTTTTCTGTGCTCACCTGCATTGTGAGGAAGAGGGGGACCCAGGAAGATATTGGCAGAGTGGCTGGTTCCTTCAAATTCTGACTGCTGTTGCAATTGGTTGATTGGCTTTTTTTATGTGACTGAGAGAGCTCATTGGCTTCTCTGTCCACAGAAATCCTTCAAAATCCTCTGGTCTCCCAGAACCAGCAGTGAACATGTTTGCTGGGCTGAGTTGCTGTCCTCTGGGAAGAATAGTGCTGCTAGCAGTCAAAAGTCCTGGCTGTAGGGCTGAGAGGTGGCTCAGGAGTTCAGAGGCCTTGTTGTACAGGTCCCAGGTTTAGTTCCTAGCACCCACATTGGATAGCTCACAACCATCTGTAACTCCAGTGCTAGGAGGTCTAACCCCATCTTCTGGATTCCTTGCCAACCTGCATGCATGTGGTGCACAGATAGACCAACAAGCACATGCATGTAAACATGTAAATAAAAAATAAAATTTAAAACAGTTCTCATGGTGGGTTCAGGCAAGTCTCTCTTCTCTCAGGGCCTCCATCTCTGTCTCCTGTATCCCATGTAACAAGATCTCACGCTCCTCAGAGTTTAACAAATCCATCCTGATTTATTTTATAGTCCCAGGGTTGGGCAGTCTGCAATGGGTCTTAGCCAATGCAGAAGTCTGATGACAGGAGTGCCACATGCCTTTCTGGAGCCTGAGAGAGAACACCTTTTCTTGTTTAATTTATTTGAAGCCACTTGCATTCCTTGGCTCCTGGCCCCTTCTCCTTTTTCAAAGCCAGCAGTGGCCAGTTGACTCTTCCTTATATCTTGTCTTTCTGAAGTTGGCTTCTGCCTCTCTGCTTTACCTGGCAAGACCTTTCTGGACACTGGGTCCAGCTACAGCACAGGATACTCTCCTAGCTCACAGCTGTTGAGCAATGCAAACTCCTGCAGTATGAGAGACTCTTGGCTCTATTTCAGCTCAGGTTTGGGATACTGAGGCACAACTCCACCTAGAGGCACTGAGGAGAAAGCTGTCTGTACTCCCTAGAGCGAAGTAAGGGCCTGAAGCAGGGTGAAGAGGAAGGAAGTGAGCCCCTGGCTACATACAGCTCTGTCCCTGGGGTAGGACCTCTCACAGACCACCATAGCCTTTGTGAAACAAAACTCAGAAAGGCAGAAAAGCTGTGCTCCTGACAATGAAGCAGAGGCTAGAAGATAGATGGGGCTGTGTCCCATTGGAATCTTCTAGAAGCATGCCATTCGAACAGGGAGAGTCAGGATAAGCGGGTCAGTTACCTGTAAGAGGCATCAGGACAAGATGAAGGCAAGAAGTACTGAGCACCACAGGTGATGTGGGCCTCCTTTGCTGCCATGACTCAACCTGGAACTCAGAGCCTCCAGGCAGTTTAGTCTTGGTGTGGGGAACAGGGCATTTCTGAGAAGCGGGATCAAATGAGCGAGGAGAGCATTACCTGAGATGGAAGAACAGTAGGGGTGGCTCTAGAGTGCTCCGGAGGAGCAGAACCCCAAGGGTGAGTGGCATTGCAACTGGCTGTGTCACAGACATCTCTTCCAAGAAGCCCCATTTGGTCACAGGCACACTCACTAAAACAGAGAATGAATCTATTGGTTTCCAGGTACTCTCCAATCCAGATGTGTAGGAGGAGCAAAGGTGGGAGGAATTAGGAGAGGAAGAGGAGGAGTTAGGAGAGGAAGAGATAAAAGGAAGAGGAGGAGAGAGAGAGAAAGAAAGAGAAAGAGAGAGAGAGCAGAGATGTAGGAGGATGGAGAACCACACAGGTATGGAGAGCACTCGTGGGGAACAACTTATAAACTTATAATTAGGTTAGCTAATTGGGATACAACTCTCTTTGTATGGGCATCTTGTTATTAATCATTATCAAACATACAAAGCCTTTGATTAATCTATAAGAATTAAAGTCTCATTCTCTTACTGGGCCCACATGGATGGTGGAATGTCTGGGCAATGCCCTGCCTTGCGGAGACAGCGTGGAAGATTGGCAGAGCCATCTCTCACGCTGGCATCTAGTGGGTGGCAGGGCTGGTGTTTTTGGTGGCCAGTTCTAGCTGCAGTGTGTACTTGGCCTCAGGCCGAGAAACATGGTGGTTGGGCTAGGCAGAGCCACTGCAGATAGTCGGCCTGAGCCAGAGGCCGTTTTAAATAATTACTACAACACAGATGGAATGAATCCATAGCCCTTCCGCTTAGCACGAGTTGTCTACTGTTCTTTCTCCTGTGATCCCAGCTGTCCCTTGTCCTGGACATCCTCAGGAATGTCTACAAGGTGACCAGCAAGGGTACATATGCAGGTCAAAGCCTGGAACAGAAAAGCAGCGGGCACAGACCAGCCCCATGCCATAGGCTACCCACAAACCTTACATCCCGAGTGAGTTCACTTTAAATACCTGCTCTAGAGCTGGCAAGATGGCTCAGCAGGTAAAGGCATCGGCCACCAAGACTGACAACCTGAGTTCAACTCCCAGAACACACATGGCGAAGGAGAGAACCGACTCCCGCAAGTTGGCCTCTGACTTCCACACATGCATCATTGCAACACACATACACACACAACACACACACACCACACACACACACACACACACCATAGACAAACAAATAAATCAGCATAACTGAAAAAATCTGCTCCAAGCAAGGTGAGAGCTGCTTCAGTAGCCAAGAACATTTTGACACCACGCCCAGAGTGAGCCACGAGTTGATTGACTTTTTCTTTTTTTCTTTTTTTTAAGATTTATTTGTTATGTATACAGCTTTCTGCCTGTATGCATGCCTGCAGGCCAGAAGAGGGCACCAGATCTCATTACAGATGGTTGTGAACCACATGTGGTTGCTGGGAATTGAAGAGCAGCCAGTGCTCTTAACCTCTGAGCCATCTCTCCAGCCCCGAGTTGATTGACTGTTGACAGCATGGTGAGGAGACACATCCATACTTCCTCCCCAGACGGGCAAAGGTCCACACGGGTAGCACTGTCAGACAAAAGCCTGTCTTCTGAAAAGACACAACCAGAGAAACAGCTGGAGCCAGAGATCTGTCACAAACAGTTCTTTTGTCAAAGCGAAATGGTGAGCACTGGGTAACTAGGGAGAGGACGTAAGATCCCTATATGTCAGATTGTAAGCTTCAAAGCGGGGTCATATCTTAGGGAGCTAGCGGTTCCCCAACCTGCCTGTCAATAGAGAGGGCCCTCTGGGAAATGTGGGAATCTGCGCTAACCGCTGGGTAAAGATACTTCAGAATGACAATCATTTCCCTCAGGAATGTACAGTCAGAGGCTGGCTTTCTGCTCTCCCAATACTGAGTAAACTCACGCTCTGCTCAGAGACAGAGAAATCCCAACTCAAGAAATTAAATTGGCCCCAGATAAAAAGCACCCCTTTATAACCAGCAGAAATGTTCCTGGAGGAGAGATCCCAGTGAGCCCTCAGGATTCTCCAAGAAAGCACTGTTTAATATGAATTCAAATACAAGGAAACCAGCTGGAGAGATGACGGAGTTGCAGGCAAGGGTGATTGATGCTCTTACAGAGGGTCAGACCCCACAAAGCAACACATAAACATCTGTGATCCCAGTTTCAGAGGATCTGATGTCCTCATCTGGCCTACACGCATGTGGTGCATATACATACAGACTCAGCACACACATACAATAAAATAAAATAGGCCAACTGTGGTAGCCTAATCCCAGCACCCAGGAGGCAGAGGTGGGCAGAACTGTGAGTTCGAGGCCAGCCTAGTCTACATAGTAAGTTCCAAGACAATCAGAGCTGGATATGGTCTCACAATATGAGAACCTGATACAAAAACAAATAAACAAACATATGGATAGATACTTAAATAATTTCATTTCAGTTGGAGCCAATGTGAGCTGCCAAATCTATAATTTCCTTCCTATTTATAATAAATTTTTATGAGTGTGTTTGCCTGTATATATGTCTATGTACCACGTGTGTGCCAAGTACACATGGAGTACAGAAAAGGATGTTGGATTTCCTGGGACTGGAGTTACATATGATTGTGAGCCATGATGTGGATGCTAGGAATTGAACCCAGGTTCTCTGGAAGAACAGCTGAGTGCTCTTTTATTAAAGAATTTAGTTATATGCCTTGGTGTTTTCTCTGCATCTATGTCAGATCATGTTTCAGACAGTTGTGAACTACCATATGGGACTGGGAATTGAACCAGTGCCCTCTGGAAGAGCAGCCAGTGCTCTCAACTGCCAGGCCATCTCTTCAGCCCCCCAGGCAGTACTCTTAACCACTAAGCCAACGCTCCAACCCCAACTCTACTTTCTTAATCCACCACGAAGCACTAGAAAGTGCCAAGATGGGGGAGCAGTAGGAGGCAGACGATCTTGGCCACCTGGGGATCAGGAAGCGTCCCATGGAAGGGAGCAGAATGACTGCTCTTGCCCAAGGAAGTGAGCTGGAAGTGGGGTATAGCTGGCAATCCCTTGCAGGTCCCAGCTGTCTTCCTGAGAACTACTGTAGCACAGGGCCTGGGCAGGTCTGAGACGCCCAGCTCAGCTCTCAGCAGCAGTTAGTTTCTGGGGCCTCAGGTCATGTGGCAGGAAGTGGAGGCCAGAGCAGAGTAACTCCACCTTCAAGGCAATCTGATGTTCTCCCTTCTGGCTCCTGGACACACACCGCACACCACCACACACACACACACACACACACCACAGAGCAAACACACATACATACACACATAAACAGAGGTAAAAATAAAAGATCATGTAAAAGAAAAAAAACAAATCATTAAAAAAATAGAGTACTTTCATTCTCTCTATATGTACATACATAATATATAGTGCATTTGAGTGTGTATTTTTAGGAAGCTTATAAAGTAGGTTTCTATAGGTATTTTTGAAGGTCCTTGGTGTTCTTTATCTCTCCCTATACTCCCTCCTCTAACCTACTCTCCACCTAGTATGACACTTCTGTTCCATTATTCTCATTTAACCCTTTATTCCAGTATATTCTACTCCCCCCCGACAACACACACACATCTCTCTGCCTGGCTCCTTCGTAAGCGCCTGACCTCGATGGATACTCTAAATCAAACGCACACATGCACATACATCTGAGGGCTCAAAGCTAGCATCTCCCAGATGAGAGAAAACATGGTGTTTGTCTTTCTGAGCCTGGGTTACCTCAGAATGATTGTTTCCAACTCATTAACTAACCTTCAAATGACATGATTTTGTTTTTCTTTGTAGCTGAATAATGTTCCATTGTGTAAATAATACATTTCCAATATCCATTTGCCATGACAGATGTCTAGGCTGTCTTCACTCCCTGGCTATTGTGAGTGGGGCAGCAATGACCATGGATGAGTGGGTACCTCTGAAGTAGGATGTGGAATTCTTTGGATAGTTGAATTGTGTGGGAGATTTGTTTTTAGATTTTGTTTTTGATACCCATGGCGACTACATTGTTTTACTTACTGATTAACTGGCTACCATCAGTTAATAAGGGATCCCCTTTCCCCATATCCCTGCTGGCATGGTCAGTCTCCTCTCCCTTCATTCTATGTTAGTAGTATTCATCACCATTATCCCATCATCATTATTTCTGATCTGGAGGAGATGAAACCTCAAGGAAGTTTTATGTGCATTTCCCTGAAGCTAAGGATGACGAACATTTTAATTAATTAATTAATTAATTTAATGTATATGAAATACTGTTGGTTCCCATAGACATGACAGAAGAGGGCATTGGATCACACTACAGATAGTTGTGAGCCCATGTGGTTGCTGGGAATTGAACTCAGAACCTCTGGAAAAGCAGTCAGTGCTCTTAACCGCTGAGCCATATCTCCCCAAGAAACACTTTTTGAAATGTTCATTATTGGGCTGGAGATATAATGGGATCCAATGACCTCTTCTGTTGTGTCTAAGAGAGTGACAGTATCTCATACATATAAAATTAAAAAAAAAATGTTTCTTAGCAATTCATAACTCATCTTTTGAGAACTGGGGTTGTTTTCTTGTTTTGGCTTTGTTTTGTTTTTTGAGACAGGGTTCCTCTCTGTAGCTCTGGCTGTCCTGGAACTCACTATGAAGACCAGGCTGGCCTCGAATTCACAGAGATCTACCTCCCTCTGCCTCCTGAGTACTGGGATTTAAGGCGTGGGCCACCACTTCCCATCGAGAACTCTGTTTAATTCTATGCTCCATTTAAAATGACTTGTTTTCTTTTTTGAGATTTTGATCTTTTCTTTCTTTTTTTCCCCCACTAATTTATCTATTCACTTTCCATCCTGATCACTGCCCCACCCCAATCTTTTCATACATTCTAGATACTAACCCTCTGTCAGACATCTGTTTTTTAGTTTGTTTCCAATCTGTACTCTGCCACTTCACTGGAACTATGATGTTCTTTTCTGTGCAGAATTCTTCAGTTTTATGAGGTCCCATTTGTTAATTGTTGGTCTCAATGCCTGAATACAGGGATCTTGTTCAGAGAGTCCTTTTAATGTGTCAGGGAGTTCAAACATATTCTCTACTTTCTCCTCTCTCAGAGTTGGTGGTTTGAATATGCTTGGCCCAGGGAGTGGCACCATTAGGAGGTATGGCCTTGTTGGAGGAAGTGTGTCACTATGGGGGTGGACGATAAGACCCTCCTTCTAACCCCATGGGAGCCAGTCTTCTAGAGGCCTTCAGATGAAGATGTAGAACTCTCAGCTCCTCCTGTATCATGCCTGCCTGGAAGCTGCCATGCTCCTGCCTTGATGATTATAGACTGAACCTCTGAACCTGTAAGCCAGCCCAATTAAATGTTGTCCTTCATAAGAGTTACCTTGGTCATAGTATCTGTTCACAGCAGTAAAACCCTAAGACAAGGTCCTTGATCCATTTGGAGTTGAGTTTTGTGCAGGGTGAAAGGTAAGGACCCAAGTTTCATTCTTCTCCATGAAGCTGGACAGTGTGACCAGCACCCCATTTTCTCCTTGGAGAAGAAACAAGCTAGATATAAGATCGACACAGCACCAGGAAACACTGCACTAGGCAAGCTGACTGAAGAACTTCATCCTTTATTCTAGACTCCCTATAAATAGAACCCCCCAATTAGCGTTTGCACTGTCAGCTGGTAACTGCCAGAGTAAGGATTTATGCAAAGCATTCTATACACAGTAACTTACGACAGTGAAAACAAGTGCAGTCCAGTTAGGAATGAAAACCAACTGGACTCTAAATTACACAGAGTAGCAACAAGACTCCCCACCGCTTGGGAATGTACAACATTTCATTTAAAATGTTGCCATTATGATAGACAAAGTAGCTCTTTACGTGCACAGGATACATTCTATAGCTTCCAAGCTTGCATTTTTATGGTCAGGCCCAATTGTTACACATTAGAGTCAAGTCATAACCCATTTTTAGAAAAAAGAACCCATGCACATTTATTGATCAATTCCGGTCCTTAATGGCTCCCTTACAGGTCATACAGAAACAGGTATCACCAGAAGCAAGAAATGTCGCTGTCCCCTCTGCCCAGCTGTTCCTGCTGAGCCTCAGTGTCAGCCCACTCATTCAGAGTGACAGAGTGATGCAAGCACAAGACTGCCTGTTATAAGCAGTTTCTTACAGAAAAAGTCACCAATGAAAGAACTTTACAGGACAAATTATAAATGCCATTAAAAACTACCTTCGTCTCCACCTTCCACGTATCGGGAGAGTGTCCAAATGCCTTTGGGCACCCTGGTGACTCCTGCCTAATGTGATGGGTTATAGACACTATTCAGGTGTACTTTGCCAGCCTCCGAAACTCAACAGTAGCCATGCTCTGCAGTCTCAGGCTGGTTCTGAAAACCTAGCTGAGTTCTCTAGCCAACTTCTGAAAAGCATTTTAGGGGCCAGGAATGGTGAGTGTCAAGAACTATGCAGAGGGGGAAGACCTGGAGCGATGGCTCAGTGTCTAAAAGCACTTGTTTTTTTTTTGTTTGTTGTTTTGTTTTAACTTTTTATTCTTCATGAGTTTCACATCATGTACCATAGTCCCGATCACCTCTCCATCCCCTTCTATCTGCCCTTCACCCTTGCAACCTCCTCCCTCAAAATAAACACAACTAACCACCACCACCACCACACACACAATAACAACAGAAACAAGACATAGAAAGCATCTCGTCAGGAAGCTGTAGTATGTCGCAGTGTGCCCCACAGTATATGCCCCTGTCCACACTATCTTCACTCGCAAATGTTCATGTCAGTGAGCCATCAGTCTGGTTTGAGATCTCTAGTTTCTGTGACACCATCTTTATTGGATCCTCATCAGGACTCCTCTCAGTTAGCCTGTTGTTGCCCTGTGCTAGGAAGATCCTGCAGCTTTGGATCAGCAGGACTGGCCCTTTCACGTGTCCCAAATATTCGCAGATGATAAAGATTTTAGGGTGGGCCAACTTGGTGCCCTGGATCTGGGCCTGGGTGGTAGCTGAGCTGGTCAGTATGCTGGCTCTTCCTTATCCGTACCACCATGTTGAATTCTTCAGTACTACTTCAGCTTTCAGCTAGGCCAACCAACGCTGCCATCAAAGGAGGCAGGGTCAGCCCTCCTGCTCTCATGCTTTTGGGGCCACTCACCCACAACCACAGCTCCAGAGCCAAATTCATTGTGCTACCCAGTCAAGGCACAGGGCCCACTCTCCCAAGCGCTGTAGCCAGCACGGGGGCAGGCTAGCACTCTCACTAAAAGCATTCATTGCTCTTGCAGAGGACCTGGGTTCAATTCCCAGTGCCCACATGGTGGCTCACAGCCATGTACACCTCCAGTTTCAAGAGATGAGATGCTCTCTTCTGACCTGTGTGGGCAACACACACACACACATGGTGTACATACATACAAGCAAGCAAAACACTCAGACACAGAAGATAAAAATAAATAGATCAAAAGACACAATAAAAAGAGCCTACCAACCACGGGCCTGGAAAGATGCACAGCTGTTAAGAGCACTTGCTTCTCTTGCAGAGGACTCAAGCTTAGCTCCTAGTATCTAAGTCCGTGGTTCACAGTTGCCTGGGGCTCTAGCTGCAGGGAATCTGCTGTCTTCTGGCTTCCTCAGTACTGCACTCATGTGCACATATCCCCACACAGACATACACATAATTTAAAAAAAAAAAAAATCTCTTTTTAAAAAGTTCCCTCTCTTGGCTTTGTCCATCTTAAAAATATGATGCGATATGTTTATTCACTAGAAGTTTTTAATTTCATTCACTCTAAAGTTACTTTCCTTTTTCTTTCAAATCATTTCCCCGCTCTTCCGATGTACAGCCTTTCTCTAATCGGCTCGTCTGTGTTCTCGCTCTAGTGAATCATGCTGTCCTTTCACGGCCCCGTCATTTTCGTGGTTTCCCTGGCTCCGGTTCCCACTGCGGGATGGCCTGCATTTCCGTGCTAGACTTCAGTCAGCTTGCCGCCTCACCATCCACACAGGCGTCTTGCATTGCAATCTGTTACGCCAAACTACAATCCTAAGCTCCCTTTCCTGGAGCTAGCTACATTTCAGTAGCCACATGTGGTTAATGGGTACATCTCGTGGGACAGACGAGCTGTTGAAAACGCCTGTAATTCTAGAAAGCTCTGTAGTATATAGTGTTGGTCTACAGAATCCTAAAGGTTCCCCTATGAGAATTTTAGATGGGGCCTTGTAATGACCCTGTCCGTTCAGGTCAGTCAACAGGGTCTCCAGCACAGGAGTGAGGATACACGCTTCCAATTCCTGTAGTGTCCTTCACTGTATCCTGCTTACTGGAGCCCAGTGTTGAGGTGCCACTTTGTACTTGCCCGGAGCTGCCCCAGGTTTGGGGGCCACTATTTCCCGGCCTGAGCTGCTGCTTTGGCCTGCGGGTCAGGGTCTAGCAAGAGAGAGAGTGGGGAATGGAAGGGCAAGAGACGCGAAGAACGGAGACAAGACAGAGAGTCTGTTCAAGACTTGTTCCTCGTTCCCCTTTTACCCCTTATTGAAAGGAAATCATGGATACATAAATAAGCATAAGCAAGGGGACACAGCTGAAGACACTTTACCACGTGCACCTTGCAGCTGGGGGCACCAAACAACAAAACAAGATATGGGAGAAAAACATGATGTTTATCAGAGTGTGCTCAGCTGTTGTAGGCTGTTGAAAACAAGTCTCTTGTCAGGTTATATGGCTTGAGATGGCTGCAAAGATGATAGTCGCTTTCTGCTCAGAGTTGGCTCCCAACAGGGCCTGGCTACCATTCTGTCTACAGTTCATTTTTACATGGGAAGCTTCTTCTGCTCTCAGGGATCACAGGGACCATGAAAGCTGTGCTGGAAGTGACCACCTGTCGTGTCTTTTGTTGTCTTGTGCTGACCTCCCCCACCCACGCCCCGCCCCGCCACACCCTGCTCCCGCCCTGCCCCACCCTGCCCCCACCCGCCCCACCTTGCCCCACCCTGCCCCTCCTCCAAAACTGTTTTTCATTCTTTCCTTTATAGTTTTTCCAAAGATCCTGGAGATCTGTCTTGTCTGCTGACCTCCACCTGCTTCTGGAGGGTCCCATTCCTTTGCCTCTGTGGTCCCTGTTCTTCAAGTAGACTGTCTTGGAGGATTGGGCAAGGATGTATCCTCAGGAAAGAAACCATGTCTGGCTCCTCCATGCCTAGATTGTCCACATTGTTGAATCTTCTTGCACCCTGCTCCCCGAACCACCAAGAACCACAAGCCAGGAAGTCCTCTCCTCAACAGGGCCCAGACCTCATGAAAGCCACTCACTCCTAACACCTGGCTTTCAAGAGGTCCCTGCCATCTACTGCCTCATCCTCTCCACACACACGTTCCCACCACTATCTGTGCAATCTGTCACTTCTCCCACAGCTCCCTGCCCCAGCTACCCAAGCCCCTGTTCTGGGTCACTGCCCCCAGCCCTTCATTTCCTCCCCCATCTCCTCCTATTGGCATATTTTGGGCTACTTTATTGGGTTCTTATGTCTACCACCCTTCCAACCCTTATTCCACCCTAACACTAGGTAGGAGAGAAAGAAGGTTAGGGGGAAAGGGGGTGTAGACCTTTTTAAATTCCTGCCTGCTGACTAGGGGTACTGAGTTCCATGGGGCACGTCCAACCTTCACTGTCAGAGTATCTCCAATCAGCAAACCAGCGAAACAATCCAGCAGTCCAGCAATAGCAAACACAGCCGCAGGGACCGGCAAGCTTTCTCAAGAGTCCCCAGACTTCCAAACACAAACTATCTGCAGGTGGCAAAATCACGCCCCTCCTAGAGCATGAGACAATCATAGTGGCGGTGGACAATCTGAAGCAGCCATATCCCACACCTGGGATTAAAACAAAAGCATATGGGCTGGAGAGATGGCTCAGTGGTTAGGAGCACTGACTGCTCTTCCAGAGGTCCTGAGTTCAATTCCCAGCAAACACATGGTGGCTCACAACCATCTGTAATGGGATCTGATGCCCTCTTCTGATGTGTCTGAAGAAAGCAATGTTGAATACATAAAATAAATAAATAAATCTTGAAAAACAAAAACATATTCACATAACATGAGTTTTAAAAGAAGCCAAAATTCTCACTCTACCATCTCATTGGCTCACTGTTCCCAGTCCCTCACCCCTACATTTACTCATTGACCCCAGCCCCTCGCCCCTGCATTTACTCATTGCCCTCAGCCCCCTCACCCCTGAATTTACTCATTGCCCTCAGCCCCGCACCCCTTCATTTACTCATTGGCCCCAGCCCCTCACCCCTTCATTTACTCATTGGCCCCAGCCCCTCACCCCTTCATTTACTCATTGGCCCCAGCCCCTCACCCCTGCATTTACTCATTGGCCCCAGCCCCTCGCCCCTACATTTACTCATTGACCCCAGCCCCTCACCCCTACATTTACTCATTGCCCCACCCCTCACCCCTACATTTACTCATTGACCCCACCCCACCCCTGCACTTACTCATTGCCCCCACCTCTCACCCCTGCACTTACTCATTGCCCCCACCCCTCACCCCTGCACTTACTTATTGGCCCCAGTCCCTCACTCCTGTACTTACTCATTGGCCCCAGTCCCTCACCCCTGCATTCACTCATTGGCCCCTGCCCCTCTCCTTCCCTGTACTGACCTGGTGTCCTCATCTCCCCACCTGCTCATACATTGGTTTATATATGCCCACAGCTTCCAGAGACCAGTGTTGACTTATACCTGCCCCAGAACCTAAAGATCCTGAAGATTGCCACTCTTCCATGGTCTAACCTACTCAGATGCCTTCCTGGGTTTTAAACTTTCCTCTCCTAATAACTGAAAGGCTCACTCCAGGACAGGTCTCCCCTCCAGTCCTCTGGCCCTAGTGAGCATGTCATAAATGATTCACACAGGGTCTTTCATCCACAGAAGGTCTTCATGGGTCAGATCTGATGGTCATGGGCTTCTGTGAATGGCTGTGGAAGGATCAAGGGGTAGGGAAAAGTAAGGAGGTAGCCATCGTCCTTTGAAGTAAAGAAATGAAGGCTTTGAGACCTTACAGGGACTGGTCATGCAGGTGAAACTCAGAGCTCAGACTAGATCAGGACCAGTAGTCTGTCCCAAAGTGGACACAGACAGACATACAAAAAAGAAAGACTCTGCCATGTGGTACCAAGTGGTGTCTGAGCTTGGCAGGCCGCTGGGTAGGGAGCTGGTAAGCGATGGTAGGACCCTAATAGGCCATCCAGGAGTGCAACCGTTCCTTGTGCTGTGATACCATCTATAGCCACAAGGTGGAGCACCTGTCGGCTCTAAAGCCAAAATCCCAACTTGATAAGAGGGGTTTGCAGCTTACCATTTCCAGCTCCCTCATCTTCCTCCTGGGCCCTGGCTCACTACCCATAGCTCCCATGCCAGGTGGGCAGCTCAGAGCCTGCTTTATGCCACCCCACAAGGCCTGGTAAGGCTGTGCAGAAGACACTCTCTTCCAGGAGCAGAGCCTCCAAAGGTCACAGAGTCGGAGATCCTAGAGCAGAACCTTCCACGCGTCAGGTCACGTCACACCCATGTTCACATCCTCCAGATGCCCCTACCTTGTCATGCTGTCATGGGGACAACATAGAACAGAATGTGGTGTACCTAACACATCAGGATTGGGGGTTCCCCTGAAAAACAGCTGTTACATGGGTGGGGCCTCTGACTTCAGAAGGCATTTTTTTTTTTAAGGCAAGAAAATATGTGAATTGGGTTTCTAGATGGCATCTGACCATTTACTGGGCCCCTACTCATGGAGTGCCTGTAATGGGGAGAGGAACTGGCCTTGTGCACATTTGTCTGTTCAGCACCATTAGACTACACAGCCCTGGCAGCTCAGGCTTCCCAACTCTTTCATGGAGGCTCTGAGCCCTGATCTCCCACAGGCTGCTGCTGCTTACCTCCTCAGTGGAAAGAGAACAGGGTCTGAGAGCCAGTCCCAGCTGATATCTGGTTACGGAGGGGAGCTCACCCCTGCACCTTACAGACATGGAAATCAAGAGTCCAAGACAATATTTCTCAACCTGTGGGTCGTGACCCCTCCGGGAATCACATATCAGACGGATATCCTGTATATCAGATATTTGCATTATGATTCATAGCACTAGCAAAATTGCTGTTATGAAGTTGCAACAGGATAAGTGTGTGGTTGGGGGGGGGGGTGTCACCACATCATGAGGTACTGTATTAAAGGGTCGCAGTGTTAGGAAGGTTGAGAACCATTGTTCTAGGGCATCTGAATTTTGTGTGAGCCATGTCACAACAAGATCACTGGTCTTTCTTCTCTAAGACTGGAAATAAGTGGTAAGCCGGGCTTGTCTGATGGGACTGGGCTCTGCCTGTCCCAGGGAGGTCCTGCCTGTCCCAGGGAGGTCCTGCCTGTCCCAGGGAGGTCCTGTAATAGTGAGACATTCTACTCCCACTTCACACTCTTCTCTTCTGCTGTGGAAATCAGACGACGGCGGACACTCCTGTTCTTCAGTGTTCCTCAGGGCTCTGACAGGACACTTTGGGGAACAAGAGGGTCCAGCTGGTCTCAGAGTGTAAACAGGTTCTCGCTACCTTCCCATAGATTCTAACCAGGCTCAGGAGCTTGGAAGCACCAGCTGGTGTGGCCCTGGCCTTTGATATCCCCTCCCTCCATATCTAG
This sequence comes from Mastomys natalensis, assembly GCA_021653895.1. Lineage (NCBI taxonomy): Eukaryota > Metazoa > Chordata > Mammalia > Rodentia > Muridae > Mastomys > Mastomys natalensis. The sequence goes on from JAJTUV010000102.1 coordinate 2,683,231, forward strand.
CTCACTTTGAGCAGAGGGGTGGGTCAGCAGTGACATTATTGGATCTCAGTGTGTGTGTGTGTCCTTTCCTATCAGTGGCTTTTAGGACAGTGAGTGCAACAGAGATTTCCTTACTGTCCAAGGTCAAGACGTAGCAGGGCCAGTTCCTTTTCACCAGAGTGTGGAGTCTCCGCCTTTTCTGTCTCCACATGGTCATTCCTTTCTGTGTGTATCTGTGTCCTGCTTGTCTTTTTGTAAGGACCAGGCAGATAGCTGGGCAGAGGTGACTGATACATGCCTTTGATCCAGCACTTGGAGGCAGAGGCAGAGGCAGAGGCAGAGGCAGAGGCAGAGGCAGAGGCAGAGGCAGGTGAATCTCTGAGTTCGAGGTCAGTCTGATCTACAGATTAAGTTCCAGGACAGACAGGGCTACACAGAGAAACCCTGTCTCAATACTCCCCTCCCTCCAAGAACCCTGCAAACTAGACTGGAGTTAGCACATAGGGCCCCATTGGCTTTTATGGCCTCTGTAAAGACCTTGTTTTCAAATGCAGTCATGTTCTGAGGTCTGGTGGATTAGGACTTCAATATTCAAATTTGTGAGACATAATCCAAACCACAATAACCTTTATCAGTTAATGAGGGGCCTTGGTTGTAAGGAGCCTCTGAGTATATGGTGGGCATGGTAACCCCAAGTTCTCTTGGCGGTAGCATAGTGGGCACCCAGTGGATGTCTGTGGACAGAAGGGGAGGGGTTAGGGATCCTGGAAAGTTGGGCTACTGTCTTTCTCCTCATCCTGGACACTCATGCAAAGAATGTTTCTGGGCACCCTCTGGGTTATGCCGGGGTCAGGCTGTTGCATGTATCTGCTGGCTGTCTTCCTGATGAGGTGATGCTATGGCCTCAGGTGACTCAGCTTGACCAGAAGCCCAGCATCTCCCAGGATCCCTTCCCATCACCACCAATACACGCAGGCTGAACCGGAAACAGCAGAGAAGGAAGTATGCTATAGGAATAAGGCAAGGGAGGATTCTCCCCTGGGGTCAGGAGCTGAGGGCAAGGCCTGTCTACAGAGGAACAGGAAGTCAGAGAGAGTGGCTGGAAGTAAGGGGCAGGGTTTCCTGTAACACCCCTCATAGTGCCCTTCTGCAGCTGCACTGGCTGGCTTCAGGATGTCCTGTGTGGTAGTGAGGACCTGCCTGCCATGCTATCCTCATGAGAGCTGTGTAGGAGGGTGTGTCAGGGACTTACTTTTCTATTGCTTTGATGAGACATCATGACCAAGGCAACTTACAGACAAGTGTCTAATTTGGGTTAGTCTGTAACTATCATGACAGGCAGGCATGGTGCTGGAGCAGTCACTGAGAACTTACATTTCGAGACACAACCATGAGGTAGAGAGAAAGTTAACTGGGAATGTGGGCTTCTGAAACCTCAAACCCAGAGACACACTTCCTCTAGCAAGGCCACGCCTTCTAATCCTTCTCAAACAGTGTCACCAAGCATTCAAACATATGAGTCTATGGGGGGCCATTCTCATTCAAACCACCACATCTTCCATCAAGAGCCTAGTCTATAAAACCAGCTCCAATCATAGGCGATCTAAGGGCAGAGCCCTCCCAAAGTAATCACCATGCAGGGGTTGTACTAGGGGTTAAGCTTGCAATGCAGGGACTTTGGGGACACACTTTAACTCTAGCAGGGACTGATATCTACGTGAATGCACTGAGCCTTTCCTCACAGAGGCTGCCCAGCTGAGTTCGTAGGAGATGGGTGGGGGAATGACTCCTGAGAACTCTGGCTCGTGGGAAGCTAGAACCAGTTTCTAACCAGCTTGGTCAAGGCAGGCTTTGTGGAGCCGAAACTTTGGAGTTAGCTTGGAAGGTTGGGTAGGGTCAGAGTGGGGATGCTCCCCCTGGGAGGATATGGTCTAGGCAATCGTGGAGGCAGGAAAGTGGAACTTGTGCTTGGGGGAAACCAGAATCCTGTTTTGTTGGAGGACAGAGAGGAAGCAGGAAAAGCCAGAGGTAGGAGGAACAAGCAAGGTTGGCATGGTTGTCGGAGCTGGGACGCCTCACAAAGGTGACTCAGAAGAGGTTCCTGCCCAAAGTAGCTCTCATCTTGCCAAGCCCAAGTCCTGCAGGCAGCTTAGCCAGGCACCCCACACTGCCAGCCAAGAGCCACGGAATACACCTCCTATCGTGCTACACACGGGCATTGCTTCTTCATTCCACAGAGAGAGGCTTACCCACTGGAGCCCCTCTGGATACCAGCCCCTGACCCTGGTACAAAGGCCTGTCTGGAAGGCTTTTCAGAGTCCTTCAGCACCCCTCAAACCTCCCGGGGTGCTTGAGACATAATAAGTTGGGGGACAGTTCTGGATTGAGAGGGTTGGAGGTGAGGTCGTCAAAGCCCGCAATGGAAGCGTAGGGAGGTCACGTGGGTGCAGGTCTAATGTGCTGCCTCTACCTGCTGATGCTGAGTTTGCTACGGTCTCCTCCTACTCTACCCAGCAGGCCTCCTAGGTCAGACCCCAAAAGGTGCTGCTGGTTGGTCCTTCAACCAGGTTAGGGCCTGGCATTCTGGAGGATGTGGTCGTTATCCGGTTCATTAGTTACCTGTCTGGGACCTTTGTCAACCCTTGTTTTTGAAGGGCGAGTCAAAACCGGGAGATGTCTACTAGAGGATCTCTTTTCCTTAAGGTAGTGCCAGGGCTGAAGCAGGCTTCCTATGCTAAGGTGACAGACATTTAGAGGTGTGTGGAGCCATTCCTGGCTAGGTACTAATTGGGGAGAAGGGAGGAGTTGCCCACTGCCCTCCAGGTGCAGGTTTCATGTCCTTTTCCCAGTGTGGAGCCGTGCTGAGTCCAGCTTAGCAATGCCAGGACAAGTATTTCTACTCCGAGCGCGGGTCTCCATTGGCCGTAACCGTCAAGCCAGTTCGCCGGAGAGAGGTGACAGTGGAGTGTATGCTTGTGCTCGCTTGTGCCCGTGGCTGCGACTGGCAGGCGGCCACGCTTGCGCGTGGGCACGCGCGGCGAGGACCCACGTGGGTCACCCAAACAAAGGCGGCGCCGCGTGATCGGGCTCGCGCGCGAGAGAGCGCGCGAACCCGGCAGGGAGGGCGGGGAAGCGAGGGGGCGGAGCGGGGCGGCGGCTGCGCAGGCCCGGTCGGGGGCGCGCAGACTCCGCGCAGCAGGACGTGAGCGCGCGACGCGGCGCCGCCTCCGCGCTCGTGGCCGGCACCCGCGGGGCCGCGTAGTCCCCGCTCCCCGGCGCCGCTGGGCTCCCGGGAGGGCGGCAGGTGCAGCGCGGCCGGGTGGCCGGCCAGGGGGGCGCCGCGGCGGCGGGTGGATGAGAGTTGGTCCCGATCACCCCGCAGGGTAAGCGGCGCGCACGCGGACTCCCACACGGACCTGGGCGACGCTCGCCACGCTCTGTCCCAGCCACCGGGCCGCGACCCCGTGCGCTGTGCCTCTTTTACTCGGTGGCCCACAGCGGCGACCCTCCTTCGGGGAGCAGCGCGGGCGCGCCCCGCACACACGCTCCCGGGGCGCGCGTCACGGCCGCCCCTCGCGCGTACCACGGGCGCTGTGCGGGTCAGGGTCCTGGTGAGCGAGAGGCAGACGTCGATGGGACGCAGGACCCAAACTGTGATGTGGGGGAGTCATTAGATGGGTCACCATGTGTAGGCCGCTAGCGGGGGGGTCAGGATGAGGGCGCAGCAAATGTCGTCCTACTGACCCACTCTTGGGGGTAGGGGAGGACTGGAAAGGAGGAGGGCTGTCCAGGCCGGTGTGGCTCAAGAGATGACCCGGGGAAAAGTTGTGGACGCTTGCTCCCTTTCCACACCTTGCTTTCTGTGTGTCTTTTCCTTTCCTTTGGAATTAGCCTATGGGATTCTGGGGACATTGGCACCTGGGCTGGAGCTAAGGCCTATGTGTTTATACAACCGTGAAGGTGGGGTGCTCGTCTGTCCAGAGCGGGACCAGCACCTCTGAAGGATGGAGAGGTGTTAGTCTGGATGTTGATTCCCCTGTCCCTACCTGTGGCCAGGGTAAGCAGCAGGCTTGTAGGGCCAGAAGCAGAACCTTGCACCCCTTAGAACTTCCCCATTTCCAGAGGTAAGAGAGATTCAGTTTGGGGGGGACCTTGTTCAGAGTGGGTTCCTTTCCTGCCTTACCTTGTATAGATTAGGGAAAAAATTAAAGGTGCTGAGACCTTAAACCCCCACTCCCCACCCACACAACCCCCAATCTCACTGAAGACCAGCCAGGCAGAGGGGCTTGCTTTAAGGCCAGGCACCGGAGGAGGGTCAAGGTTCAGGCTCTGTAGGGTTTGAAATAAAGGACATTTGGAAGTTAGTTTTTCTCAGGTACCAGTTCTGTGACATTGGGCAAGGCCTTGCCTCAGTTTACGTGTCAGTGAGTGAGGAAAGGACGATAAGAGTTAATGAGATGGCACAGGTTCCGTGTTGGCCAGACACACCCTAGGTGAGGAGTCAGGCGAGGCCATCTACCCTTTGCCTCTCAGGTGGCCTTAGTAGCCCTGCAGAGATATGAAGAATCTTTTCTCATTTTGCCCAACCTGTTCCCAGGCCCATTTGGGGACACATGACCTGGTCCAGTGAGAGTGTTTTATTTAGTATCCCTGCCCCATGCTAGGATGAAGCCACAATCCACAGATGCTCTCTGGGACACCCCATCTGGGGGTCTCAGTCAGTATGCCTGCTCCTCCCTCCTCAAGCTGCTTCTGGACATTGGAGCCCCTGCCTTTGCTGTGAAACTGACTACTGAGCCCCAGGGAGTATGGGCTAGGTACTGATGTCAGGAGGTTGGATGCCCAGGATCAGAGTCTTTGTAGACCATCATTTCCGGCTTTGCTTGTTTTTCCTTGGCCATCCTGGCTGATGATGGGGAACAAGGCCGTCCCTGTTGGTCCCAGAGATGTCTGTCTGAGTCTATGGTAGGACTGATTTCCTATAAACTTCTCTGGACAGTCTCAGAGTTGAGGTCTGTTTCTGCACAGCCTGGGCACCTGTTTATCCTGTACCTCCTACCCAGGCAGGCAGAGGGGTTTTTGCAGAAGTGTCTTCCTTAAGGAAGGTCTCTCTCTAAACCTCCTGGCGCCCTCTGTTATCCTGGCTCACCCTGAGTGGCGCCAGCAGACAGCGAGGTTGTCAGTGCCAACAGCCGTGGCCTCCGCTGTCCTCACTCTCGCTGGACTTCACCTTCACCACCTAGAAAGAGGAGAGTCAGACCTGTTTCCTGAATCGACATTTCTGCCTCACAGTGGAGAATGCTCTGCACAATGGAAACAGTGTCACTGGCGCCTCTGAGACACTCTTGGCTGTGCGCTTATTCGCCCCAGTATAGGAAGTTACAGCTGTTTAGAAATAGCAGCCCCAGCTGTGCCACATCTGGACAGAATTCATGTCTGGAGAACCAAAGGCTCAGTGTTCTGCTGTAGGATCTTTGTTGGGTAATGTGCTATGTGGTGTCCCTTCCTTCTCTGGGCACACATGGGAGCCCTATCCAGTTCCCCATGCTCTGGTAGGGCTTCTCTTGAGAAGCCCGATCTACCGAGCCTTTACACGATTAGGGAGCTCATGATGGGGTGAGGATTGTGTTTGGGGGCCATCCTCTTTGGAGAGCTGGGCAGGTTCTCCTCCTGAGCACCGCTGGCCTCTCTACTCTGGTATTTGGCTTTCTTGGTATATCTTAATGACAACACTTTGTGTGGTGGCAAGTGCCTGTTAGTGGGAGATGCTGTGACTGGCCTGTGTGGTTGGGCCACCTTTTCTGAGTTTTGGCATTCTTCCCTGCTAGGTAGACTTCGGGGGTGCGACTGGCCCTCTAGCAGTGCGGGGCCAGGCTGTGGCCCGCTTGTGTAGGTGGCTGTTGGGACAGCTGCAGACCACTCTGCACTGTGTCAAGAGTGGAGAGACTGCAATCCTGAATCAAGAGAGATAAGACGGGAACCATGCAGAGTGAGTCACAGGTGAATGTAGACGGACTTGCCGTGAGGCAGATCCTCTTTCCCTGGCCTCAGGTGGCCATTTCCAGGGAAGCCTCCACTCCAGGGCAGTTTGACCATAAATTGGGGCTTTGGAAGGTTTGGAATGTGAGCTCCATGAGTTGACTGGGGACTTTTTGGTGTCATTCATAGTGGTTTTGGGGCTGCTTTCTCCTTGGTTTTTCCCTGATGGCTTCTTGCTTTTCTTCATTCTGGACATAACTAGAAAATGGTGCTTAGAAAGGGGGCGAAAGTAGTTAGCCAACTGTGGGCCAGCTTTAGGGAGGAGGCTTAGCCCAGCCCAGCCCAGGTGGGTGGGCCAAGGGCACTGTACCAGGTCAGAGCCTGTGGCTGATGGAGAAATGCCCTTTGAAGCAAAAAAGAAAAGCCAGGCTGTGACAGACCGGGGTTTTCCTAATTGTTGAAAACGTCGATCTTTTCTCCTGGGGTGTCTGCATGTGGCCGGTACAGAAGGCCTGGGAGGGGACTTCCAGCTATAAGTCACCACTAATAACATTTGACATCTAAAGGCCATTGTTAAGACTGGTGTTTGAATTATAACCAGCGTTGTGATTATACTTAAGCCTGTGATTAAAGTCCCCTGGGGTTAGACAGGAAGACAGGAAGTATTGGCCTATCTTAAAAAAAAAAAAATAGTAGTAAGAGAACTCAGTCTACACACTACACACTGGCCGTGTGCCTTTCAGGAATCCTCTCGCCCACGCACTTTTGCTATGATCATCAGGCGAAGAAACTGAGGCACAGAGAGGGCCACAGCTTGTTCAAGTGCTCGTTAGTTCTGTAGCCGAACTAGGATTTGAACTTGTGGCCACAGCAACTCTAGAACCCCGTGGTAAGCCTTCTGTTAAAGCTGAGTTAAAGGGACCATGTGGTTTTTAAAGACACGGCAGTATCTCTCAGAGGGCCTGGTGACTTTCTTCTGAGATGTTCTCGTTCGTGGTTTGTTTTTTGTGACTATTGAAGGTGAGTTCTGTGGTGGGCTTTATCCCATGGTAAGGCTACCTCTAATACAGAGAAGTTTGTATCTCCAAGATACAAGACTTTGCCTCCTTTTCTGTTTGTTTCTCCTTCCCATGTAGAGGGAAGCCAGGGTCCCTCCACACCCAGTTAGCACCATGTGTCTGTGTCTAGCAGCCTCTAGTGATCCTGAGTGTCACCAAGTGGGCATCGTGCTCTGCCATCTCTGTGTCACTTGGCAGTTCATACTGCAAAGACCCTTGCTTTAGGGTTGAGCCAGACTGTGTGACCAGGAGGGGCCAGGCTCTCTGATTGCTGCCTTAGGGAGGGAGCGAGCCTAGGAGAGAATTTGCTCTTTTTCAGCATCTTTGTTGAGGAATAATTCACACACCGCACTACCCACCCCCTACAGAGATAATTTACTTGCTTTCAAACCCATTCATAATCTTGTCAACCATCACCATAAGCCTTAGAGGATGTTTCCAGAACAAGGCAAGGACCAGGTAGCTGGCACTCCACTGCCTCTTTCTCCAGCTGAGGTTATCACCACAATCGTTTATCTATGAATTTGCCTTTTCTGGACACTTAATGTACCTGCAATTACACCGTGGGTGGCCTTTGGGTCAGCTGTCCTTGTTCATTGTGGATATGTCCTGATGGCAGTTGTGCCTGGTGTCCATCTGTCCACTTTCCTGGCCCTGCTTCACCCCCATGTCAACACTCTGTTGTCCCGTTAACATTTGAGGCTGGTGTGGTTTGCTTGTTACTGTTTGTGGACTAGTACTCACACACTCAAAAAGTTTTAGATTATGTTTATTTATGTTTGTATTTGTGGGTACCAAATGCCACAGCATACATGAGGAGGCCAGAGGACAACTTTTGGGAGTCAATCTCTTTTTCTACCATGGGATCCTCTGTCCCTAGGGATGACACTCGGGTCATCAGGTTAGGTGGCAATCTGTTTCCACCCATGGTTATTAATGATGTTCTCTGCTTCACAGGTTGCCTTCATTTTTGCCTCATGTTCTTGTTTCTGTCCCAGGACCCCCATCCAGGTCCCATATATATCTGGTTATCGTATTTCCGTAGGCTTTTCTTGACTATGACCCTGTCTTGGACTTTGGTTGACTCCTTGAAGAGTGTGGTGGTCTGTGGGGTCCTGTGTATCACTTGGGAATCCGCTCTTGAGATTTAGATGGTTTTGTCATGATGAGTCTGGGGTGATCGGTTTGGGAAGGGCTGCAACATTCTTGATGTCTGGATTCTGTCTTTCAGTGTGACTCCAATATACCCTCTCTGTCAAGGAGCCTCTCTGTCAAGACCTTCCCTGCGCTGCTCTTTAGAAGGAATTCACAACTTGTATGCTACAACTGAGGCAAGGGGAAGGGGCTCTGTGCTATCCCCTAAAAGACCAAGAACCTGAGTTCTTTGGAATTCTGTATGGATAGGGGAATTGTCTCTTCTTCACTTAGCCACTTATTAATCATTGATTTCTATTCGTGTTGATTCATATGTTCCACTTTATTGTGCAATTCCACTTGGCTTCTTTCCTTACTCTGTTCTTTTGCTGTTACTCCTGGGTCCCATAGACACCACATCCCTGTGAGAGTCTAAGCTCCTGACTGCTGCTTGGTCCATAGGACATTCCATGTTCAGCCTTAGAGTCTGCCCATTCTATAGTCAGCATCAGAAACCCAGATCTAGTGCTGGTTGCTACTGGGGTTTGGTGGCTTCTAGACCCCCCTCAAATGGAAGAAAAGGAAGTGTATTTGTGAACTCTGACCCCTAAGCCCCTGCATCTGTTCATGAGCACTTCCAGGCATGGAGATCTGTGTTTATAACAAGGGAACTGTATTCACAGATGGCTAGTTCTAGTCTGGTCACTCATGGATGGTTCTGGTCTCTTCTTGTAAATCAATACTATTCCATCTTAGCAGCATGGAGCTAGGATCTTTCTCCCTTAGCTACTCATGCATTTAATCCTTCAATGTCAGTACTCACAAGGTGAGATCAGAACTGTTATCTTGCAATGCACAAGGAGAGTCTGCCAACTCAGAGCCTTACCAACCCATAGTAGTTGGCCAAAGTGCAACCAAGTGGGTATGCACTTTGGCCAACTACTTCCCCAGAGATGCTTTTGGAACTGGCTCTGTTATGGAGAAACAAGGGGAAGTTGTGGATGGAGGGACTTCTCTGCTGTGCTCAACAGCCTGGTTGTGGGATGGGCACAGACAGGGACATCCCTTTGAAACTTGAGAGAAGGGGTGACGTTTGAAGGAATCCTCATAGTCTGGCCTCCTCAAGAAGGGAGGAGAAAGGCCATGATCAGCTGGCAGCTTTGGAGTTCAGAGATCTTTGACTTTGATCCTGGCTGGGTCTGTCTCCTCTCTGCCTCTGAACTTGCCACTTCGGCAGGGAGGAGTCTTTGAATGGGTCTCTGAGCACAGAAGGTACACCCAGTTGCCTTTCTGGGAAGTGCCACTCATGCGCTATTGCCGACCATGGTGGTGAAAGGGAATAAAGTGGCCACTCCTATGCTGACGTGGGCTTGGGTCCACTTCTTTATAGTGGACTTGATGGTAGCCATTGCCCTATCTGTCCAGCTGTTCAGGTCATCAGCAGCTGGTGCCTGTGGCAGGGTAAGGGCGGGGGTGGCATGCACAGTGCTTATTTAGACAGGAATTGTGTAGGCTGGAGGTGCGCCGGGTGCAGGCTGGCTGGCTGGGTAGATATCAGTAGACAGATCCCAGTCCTGATAGGGCCTGAGAACAGACTAGAGGGACACTGGTATTTCAGAAGAATGTAGCCACCTGAGCAGGCTAAGGAGACACCTGGACAACACCTCTATTTCATGTTGCTGTCTGCTTGTGATGAAGTGAGATAGGACACCAGACGACTCTTGGGCTCAGTGAGGCTGTTTTGTGGTTGGGATTCTATTTTCTGTGTGATGTAGGCTGAGCTCTGCCGTGCCCTGGGATAGATGCCGCCCCAATCCCTGATGGACTTGGAAGTGAATAGAGGAGATGGGGGTGTGATCTATACTGTCTACACTCACAGGGAGGGGCAAGCATACTGCTATCTGTACATGGTGACTGCTGCTTTCTCTATAGATACACATTTTTTTTAGAACTTAGAAGCGGTTTTTCCCCCCCTCCCACTGTTGAATACTGATATGGAGGAGAGCTTCTGGTTGTAGTTTAAGAAGCCCTGGCTCGAAAGATCTCAGCCTCATCTGGACACCCAGCCTTGTCTCTGTACATGTTTATCAAGGATCTGCTCCATGCTTGACACTAGACAGTGCTGAATGTCGTCACTGTCCTCTGGGGGCCTGCCTGTTGCCTGAGAAAGCAGCCCTGGGAAGCATGGCTGTGTCAGTGAAGGTCCATCATCCTTCACGGTCACCTAGTTGTCCTACCCTGCAACCCAGGCCTGAGGCCTGTAGCTTAGAGGACACTTGGGAGGAGACCCGTGATGTTAGGAAGGCATACTCTGGATAGTCCATTGAATGAGCAGTTTGGCATTTAAGACACTGAAGCTCACGGTGGAGAGATGGCTCAGGACAGTGGTTGCTGTTCAAGCAGAGGACCGGGGTTCGGTTCCCAGCACCCATGTGGGAGCTCACAGCTGTCCAGCTCCAGTTCCAGTGGTTCTCATGTCCTCTTTTGGCCTCTGTCGGTACCGGGCATGCACGCAGTGCACACACGTTTGCAGGCAAAACAGACATACACGTAAAATAAAAATAAATAAATCTTGAAAAAAAAAAAAAAAAGACAGAGCACGTGACACGTGACTGAGGATGTGTCCTCAGGAGGCTGAGATAGGAAGACAGTTCACAGCCTGGGCTACATCACAAATGTACCTCAATGCTATGGCAGTCACCTAGCATATAGGAGGCTCTGGAGTTCAATACTCAGTACAGACTATAAACAAACAAACAAACAAATAAATCCATGAAACCTCTGTGTTACAAAACCCATTCTGTTTTCAGAAGAAGCCTGCTACAGCTAGCTAGCTGCCAAGGAATGGCTGGGAAGGCCAATGTTGGTAGTGGTTTTATGACTTGCTCTGGCCTCTCTGTAAATTTCTAACAGGATGGGCTACTCTCTCCCTCAGAGGAGTTTTCAGTCAAGTACAGGACCCCCCTGGGTTCTGATGGGCCCCCGACTTGGGAGGGGACCCTGAGCAAGAATTGATGATGGGTTTTTTTTTTGTCCCTAGCCACTGCTAGGCATGGAGGGAGGGTCTATGAGTCACTTCACAAGTCTGAGAACTGGAACCTGAGGTTTGAGTGTGTGTGGGCAGGGGTGGAGGGCTGGCTGGAAGCCCAGCTGTCCAGAGTGATACCCCTCAGCATAGGAGCAAGCTGTGCAGTCTGTGCCCTAGAGAGCCTCAGAATCTGCTACCTGGGGTCCCAGAGGCTGGTTTCTGTAGCCTACCCCTTCCCCACCCCTTTTACCCATATTGAATAGTCAGGGGTCTGATAGAAGAAGGTGGGGGTCATGTGTCATTTCCTGAGGCAGTGCCAGAGAGGTGGCTAAGGATGAGGTGGGGGTGGGTGGGGCAAGGGTTGTGATGCAGGTCAGAGGGGGTGGGGCCTGGAAGAATGTGGAACAGGCATGCTTACTAGATCCTGGATCAAGAAGGAAGGTGACATTTTGTTCAACAGCTTGCTGAAGAGTGCAGGGGTGTGTGAATCACTTCAGAAGGCATTTCCGTCAGAAGGTTTAAATACAGTGAGAACGAGGGGGGGCGGTGGTGTGGAAGGAGAGAGGGAGAGGGAGGAGTGGGAGGGTGGGACTCAGGTGCTTGAGGGAGAGTTCAGAGGAGTGACATCTGTGAACGCCTGTTGTTGGTCTTCAGGGCCACTGCCCAACGGTGGGAGCGGCCCACGTGCGACTTTACCACACATTTAGTTGTCTTTGTAGAGAGGAAATGAGGCATGAGTCAGCCTCCCGCAGCACCAGGGTGGAGCCCCAGGAGGATGGCCTGGATGGCCTCCTACACACACACCCCCTCCGCCCTGCTGAGAGCCCCACTCCCCTCACTGGATTTGAGGAAAGCGGCAAAGGGACAAGGGTCTGGTCAGGAGGGACACCGAGGGCAGAGAGGGGCTAATGTGGGTGGCATCTAGTCCACTGGGGTTAGGGAGGTCGAGCCATGTTGGGCTTGATCTGAGCATTGTTCTCTGAGCTGAACACCAGGAATTGTGACCCCAAGAGTGGATGACCCTGGGGATTCCCTGGGAGGGACAGGGCCTGTGATCCAGGTGACACTAGTTCTAAACCTACAGAGGACAGTGAATGCCACCAGGTGCCAGGTCGCTCATGTTAGCTGTTAAATATCAGGGTTGGGGAGGCCCACAGGTCAGCAGCTCCCTGAGAGGAAGGCAAGCATTCCAACTCCTTGACACTAGCAATACTGTGTGGATGAGGGGCAGGCTGGCTGGCTCCCAAGACAGCCATGGGTGGATGCTCTGTTTACATTGATGTATGTAGGGTGGGGCAGGGTGGGCTGCTTATAGGCAGGAAAAGGGGAGCTGGACCCTGGCCAACTACCATCTGGGCTTTTAAAAGCCCATCTGATTTCCTACGGCAACAAAGTGCTGCACTTCAGGGTTGCCCGACTATAGATGGGCCTGGGGGTTGGGGTCCTCAAAGCTGTAAGTTGCCTGTCATTCCTTTGGCCTCCTGCCTAGGCCTATTCCAGGTACTCCAGCCCTAGAACTCTTCGTTCTCCCACCCTGGGGTACCATAGGGATCCTTTCTCTAGACCTACATCCCTGTCACTAGGCCTTGGTGGTCCCGATCTGGGTGGCGACCCTTTTCCCTGACTGACTGGTGCCAAAGCCCTCTGCCATCATGGTGGGGCCTGGAACTAATGATTGAGCCTTTCTGAGTGTCTCTCATTTCTCCTCCAGAGTGAGGTCAGTGACAACAGAATGCTTGTAGGTCCTGAGATGTCATGGTGCCCACCCAAGCATCGTCCACTGTTACTGAATAAAGTCTGGGTCTGCAGTCTGGGAGTCTGTAGCCATCCAGGGCAGCTGCTGGGTGGAGCAAGATGCCTGCTACAGCGCTCTAGAGGGGACCTTTTCCAGAGCAAGGGACCTTTTTTGAGCGTTCTGGTTTCTTTAACTCCCAGAGCTGTGGAATTTCCTTAAAGGAAGAATCCTGGAAGCAATGGGAGCCCTGGATGCTGGGGAGAGGGACTCTGGAGCTTGAGGAGCTTAGTAGTAGCAGAATCTCTGCCCAGGTGGCCTGAGGGCAGATGGCAGTTGGGGGCTGGGTTGACTGGGCCCAGGGAGGGATGTCTGAGGCTGCCCAAGGCAGGGAGTGAGTGGGCAGGCCAGAGGGTGCGGGGAGGAGGCTGCCATCCCTCAATAGTAGCCCCAGAAGAGGCCATGTGATCTCCACATTGCAGATGAGGAAGTGGCCATTCGAGAGGTCCTACCTTGCCTTTTGGCAGAGCCCAGGAACTTGACATCCTGCTATCCACTGTGGTCTATGTATTTCCAAAGGTCAGTGCTGGTCTTCACTCTTATTCTTGGGCATGGGCCTTGAGGGGTAACCCTCAAGTCTTTTGTTGACCCCTCTCCTTAGGCTTCTAGGGACTCCCCATCGTGTGTACCCATGAAGATCCCCTTGCATCTGTCTGAACCTCTTTTCTCTCCCCACCCCTGGGGAGCCTCTCCTAGCAAACAGTTTCTGCGTGGTAGTCAAACTCTCACGTAATCCCCCAGTCCTTCCTAGGACCCTCCCAACATTTGCCTGCATGTGGTACGGTGTGTTCATTGATAGGAGGCCGCACCATCTAATGTATTCAGTGCTGCAGGGTGGGTTCAGAGAGATCAGGTGCCTTTCTGACTGGATAGCCAGAAAACTGTGAGGCCGGTGACTCCAAAGCTAGTGTTTGTCCCCAGTGCTGACCCGAGTGACTGAGCCAGAGGCTGCTGTACACCCAGGGCTGTCACAGACCTCACTTTGAAGGAGAGGAGGGATTCTGGGAGCTAGATGCTCAGCCAGCGGTTCTAGATGCCACCATTGACACGACCTGGGGTTGAAAGTCTCGATTGATTTAAACCTAGATTCACCAGACTTTCCCAGCAGATGCGGACGGTTGCGAGTTGTGGGCCATGGAAAGGCCATTTCCGTCCCTTGCAATGAGCTAGGCACAGTCAGAGGTGACAAGTGACACTGATGAGCTTTCAGGGCTGGCTCTGAACCTGAGGGGTGGCCAGTCTTGCCATCCCTTCTTCCCCTTGCAGTAGGCTCTACAAAGGCAGGTGCCTCCTCCCCTCTGTCTCCAGCAGTTGGCTGAGGGCCTGGGACAGACACTGAGAACACTGTAATGTCTGAGGAGAGCCCATTGCTGCTGGTTGCCCGAGTACAAATCCTGTCCTCACAGCCTGGCTTGGTAGGCCACCAGGACTTGTCTTGGCTGTGCAACAGGTACAGTTCAGTCTCAGCAGGATCCTGTTGCCAGGGGAGGGAGGCCAACTTCCCTGTCAACCCCCCTCCCCAACCACTAACTTAATTGACAAATAAGTATTGTTCCTTTAAGGTAGGCGAGGGTGTATTTTTTTTTTTTTTTTTTTTTTTTTTTTTTTTTGTAATTGAGTATTTAATGGTAGGATTGAAAATAGTCCAGGGTGTTGCTGCAGTGATTCAGAATGCTCAGTGGCTGTGTAGGGGCCTTGCTCATTCAATGTGGGATTGGCTAATGCACAGGCCTGGGGGGTGGGGCTGGGGGAGGGGAGATGTTGCTGAGGTGGGGGGGCGGATGGCACAGCTTCCTACACTTGTCAAGGCAGGGCTCCCACCACAAGGGCCTTAGGGTCCAGTAGTTTAAATGAATGGGAGTTAGCTCTGTAATTGGTTTTCACTTCCAGGATAGGCCAGCCTGAAGGAGGGGCTGCGGCTTCCTGCGGCCCGCCTTGCCACTTCTTCCTGATAGGGGAGTTAGTTCTGCTGTTTTTGAGCCAGTGAGGGATTTCAGCAGCAAATTGAACTCCTTATGGCCTATTTATCAAGTATCTCAGAAGCACACCGATATTTCGTCCTAAATTCCATATAATTAGAAGATGGAAACTCCGCTTGGCCATTATTTTGGTTCGACAACATAACCTAAATTAGAGTTATCTCTGCATGTGTTTTCAAAAAAAAAAAAAAAAAAAGAACGCTTTTGAATAACAGCAAGAAAGGAATTGATTTTCATCTGCTGGGCTCCCAGATGCAGGAGAATAACACAGTGGCTTAAGTAACCCAGAAACCTGTCGCCTCTGTTCGATTTGTTGGTGTTTTCTCCTTACCAGTGACAGAAAGGAGATCTAACTCTGTCGTGTTGTGAGCCCCGACCTCAGGGACCCCAGGTTTCTCACCGGGTCCTCACTGGGATGTCTTTTGTCCCCAGACCTTGGGTGAGAACATCTCCCTGCCTGGAATGTTCCCACCTCAGGCAGTCTCCTGTCTCCACGGGGTGTTGAGAGTGAGGTAATATGGATGTGTGACCCTTTCTGCTGTTTTTCAATTGCCTTATTCCTGTGGGCCTGTGCCCATGTGAGTGCAGGTGGTGACCTGTCCCTGCCCTCTGAGGTGTGCGCATAGGGCAGATAGAGGTGAATCCTGTTACCTGGAGTGGTGGGGCAAGTCTTTAAGAAAGAGATTTGGGCCGGGCATGGTGGTACACGCCTTTAATCCCAGTACTCAGGAGGCAGAAGCAGGCGGGTATCTGTGAGTTCAAGGCCAGTCTGGTCTACAGAGTGAGTTCCAGAACAACTAAGGCCGTAGCACAGAGAAACCCTGTCTCAAAAAACCAAAACAAACAAAAAAGGAAGGAAGGAAGGAAGGAAGGAAGGAAGGAAGGAAGGAAGGAAGGAAGGAAGATTGAATTGATTGGGGCCTGAGGAGATGGCCCAGTAGGTAGGGTAAGATACTTGCCGTACAAGTGTGAAAGTGTGAGGCTGGAGTTTGAACCTCTGCACCCATATACATTTGAGAGGGAATGGAGCTCACCTGTAAGTCTAGTGTACAGGAGGCAGAAACAGGACCTCAGGCAAGCTGGATGACCAGACTAGCCAAATTGTTGAGCTCTGGGATCTGTTGAGAGACCCTACCTAAACATGTAAGGCAGAGAGCAAACTCTGGTCTCCATATGCACCAGGCCTACCACAGCTTGTCCGGAGAGCCTGGTGCCTGCTTGGCGTGCATTTCTCCCTCCTGGCTGCCTCTACTCTCAGGTCCTTCCTGCTGGAGGGAGGTAAAGGCGGTCTCATCAGACAGGGCTGGCTGAGTTAGGGAAGAGAAGCATCTTTTAGGCCAGGACAGGTGCAGAAGCCTGCAGGTAGAGGAGCCAGACATGTGTAGACATACTTGGAGTGGATAGCTTGGGGCATAACGGGGCAGGTGAGGGGTCAGAGGGAGGTTTCCAGGTCTCTTGGAGCTCCAGGCAGACGATGAGATAGTCTCTGGGTCAGGAGAGACCTTGCAGGTAGCTCTAAACAGGGCAGGTTTCTCAGGAGGCAAAACAGAGTTAGACACAGGGCAGTCAGCCCTGATGGGACAGGAGGCTGTAGCTCTTCTGATGACAGAATCCCCTGGGAACTTTTCTTCTTTTAGGAGAAAGTTGAGACCCTCAAAATGCAAAGGTGTAAGGGAACCAGCCTGGGAGGGAGTAGGCAGGCTCCCAGGTTCCCCACTTTTGCCATCTTGTAGACTTCTGCTGATGTGTGTAAACACCAGGGAGTTGGACCTTTTGGTGTGGATTCATCTCTCAGCTCCTTTTTCCCGTGCCTACCTGCTCTAGGTAACAGAGCCATGGAGCTGAGAAGAAAGGGACACAGCCGTCCATACCCTGCCCCCCCAACATCAGGCCCAGAAAAATGTCCCCTTTCCTGTGTTGAAGTGACCCAGGCTCATGGGAGAATCTCTCTATATCTGCACCCAGAGCAGTCCAGGCGATTTGAGTGTGTGTGTGTGAGGGGTGTCCACTAACAGAGCAGGTTTTTTGACCTAGCTGCTTTCCAAAGCAAACGTGTCTTCCCACTCTGGCTTTCTGCTTTGTGATTCTCCCTTTAAAGCCACCTGAGACAGGGACACCCCCTGCAACATGCACACCTGCACGACCCCCTCATGTGGATCCGCACCATTATCTTCAGGCAGTAGTCGGGACCACTTGCAAGAAACCCCTGAGGCAGGTCCCACTGACTGTTGGTATTCCCGTACAGAAGGGAGTAGGGAGAGCCACGTGAGATTCTAGCCACTCTCTCCTATGCTCCCCAGCCAGCTCTGAGTATGACTTTGCCCTAGCTGCATGTGGCCTTGGGGTCTGGGAAGGAGCTACAGGATATAGAGGCTGGAAGGTTAACTGTGGGGTAGGGGAGGGGGTTCCGCCTATGCAGCTGTGGAGAAGTCGTCATTCATGTTAAGTGAGTCCAGTAAACACATTGATGCATCCACTTGGACACTGGTGGCATAGTACCTTGGTCTGTCCCTGGTACTGTATCTGGGGAGCAGACATTTGTTTGTGTGTTCCCTAGAAAAGTTCATTCAAACCCAGTTTTTGTCATCCATATCTGTCTATAAACCTGATATTCTGGGCCAGTGGCCCTTAGGGACATTGAGGTCTCAAGGGAAGAGAATTATGGATTCTGAGAGGAGGGGGAGGCTTCTGATTGAGGCAGCTCAGTCCTTGAGGGGGATCGGTGAGCCTCTGCCAGCCATGGGGGACCCCCTCTTCCTGCCCTGTAGCCCTGGCTTCTCCAAGAGCCCCTTCCCAGCTGTGAGGGGGAAATAGCTGGGTTCTGTCAGGAGGCCAAGACAGAAACATTTAGAGAATTGCAAAGCCCGTACCATATGGCACGTGGCTACCATGTCTGTAAGGTAAAGGGTTGATAGACACCTGACTCCTTAGGGACCTGTGGCTAGTGCATTCTGGGTTCCTCACGTTCCTGACCTTTAATCGATCACTATTTCACTACCTCGACCACCTCACTGCTCAT
Source organism: Mastomys natalensis (assembly GCA_021653895.1). NCBI lineage: Eukaryota > Metazoa > Chordata > Mammalia > Rodentia > Muridae > Mastomys > Mastomys natalensis. Next base: position 2,701,199 of record JAJTUV010000102.1, read on the forward strand.
CCAGGGGGTGATGAAGGTGGATGTCAGGAGTGGGCACGAGCCGGCTGTGGGATACACAAGGGGGTTCATTACGTCACCATCCTGATGATAGCTCTGGTAGCCTGCACTTTCCCTTCATGGACACTCTCCAGACTCATTGTCATGGTTCCAGGCTGGCATCTTGAGGGGAAGTCAGAGGCCGCTACACTGAAGTTTCTCTCTGTTGTCTCTTTCTGGACTGATAACGAGGAAGGATATGGTAGCCAGGCCCAGCTCCCTGGCTTTTGTGAGGAGGGATTTGGGCTGTGTTTTGGGAGGCCAGGGGGGTGGAGTTAGCTGGTTAGGTAGCATCTCTGAGTCAGGCATCTGTTTCTGAAGGTGTGCATGTGGCACAGTGACAGCTGTCATCTGGTCCAGCCTGAAGTAGGACCATGCTCATAGGACCCTGTGAAGCCCTCTGTGGGTGGAGGCGGGTGCCTCTCTGGCTTCAGGGTACATGTGCCCTACAGACTGTGTTCTCTTTCATCCCGGGGCCTTTCCCTCGTGGTACCCTGCCACCCCTTTGTAAAGTTCCCTTGCTTCACAGTTGACTCAGCTGCTGTCCGTCTGGTGGAAAACCAGGAGCCTCCCTTCTCCACATTTCTTGTGAACCTGTTCATCCGGCCGAGCCAGGTCTTCACGCCTGCTTTCTTGAGACCTGCCCACCCCTGGGACTTAGGGCCAGACCTTTGAGCTCTGGGTCGTTGGCCTGGAGGGCTGTGAAGTGACTGTGCTGCGGGAGCTGTCGCTGTCCCATGAAGAGGGAAGGTCTTTGCCAGGCGCCAGGTGTGGCCTTGGAGCTGTGTAATTGTGGAAGGAGACATGCCAGGAGGCAAGGCGGTGTATCAGTTGGACTTTCATGCTTCAGAGCTTCGATTCTCCCAGAGAGAGATCCGTCTTAGCCCCGAGGCCTGTGGGCAGGAGACAGTGCGGTGAGTTTAGGGTGTCTGCTGAGGTCTCCTCTACCTTTCTCCTGTTTTGAAAGTCCTTTCAGCTGGTTTTCTTATTTTCATTAAGATAAAGCAAGTGCATTTTTTTTTTTTAAATCTGAAATTACTATTTGCAACAACTTTACTTGACAGGGCTCTAGCTGTTGTCACCTTTTAAAGCAGAGAGCGGTCTGTTCTGGTCAGAATCATTTATTGATTTTCAGTTTAGTTTACTAGGGTTTCACTGTGGTGGCCTTTTTTGGTGAGACTTGGGTGACTCTTGAGATGTTTGGAGTTCCCTTGCTGCCGTGATAAGTGGAGGGGGGAGGATACAGTTGTTGGAGGGAGGAGACAATGGGGTGTGCGGAGAGAAAGCAGACTATGGGGGTGTTGGTCATGGAGGGAGATGTCAGCTCGCATCTTGATTTTTGTCGCTGTGTTCTAGTTGTAGAAGGTTCAGGATATGATCCAGGTGGTGCTGGCCTGGATCTGTGAGCTGCTTTATTCATCATTCCTTTGGAGCTCTGCAACTGTATTTGACTTAGGATTGGCCAGCTGTCAGGTCCTGGCTCATGGATGTTCTGGGTGTGGGTTGAGCTATGTGGGGTCAGCTCTCGGCAAGGACCCATTGCAAAAGTGACAGTAGCCCTCGACTGTAGAATAGGGGGCCTTAGCCCTCGACTGTAGAATAGAGGACCTTATGGTAATACGGCCTTGGTGCAGTTCTGAGCTCCTGGAGAGCAGGGACACCTGATATGGATACAGGAGCTGAAAGTCAAGTCCACAGCTGTGTGGACTCAGGAGGCTCAGGAGATCTTGAGGCGATGTCCTTGCCAGTGCTGAGGCCTATTTCAGGCTGGGACTGGGGGAGGGGCGAATGAGCCAGGAGAGGCGTGCATGGAAAATGCTGGGGGTGGACATGCGGAGGTCGGGATGTGGACTTGGCATTCGCTGATATGTTGTGATGTCAGATCAGCATGGTCCAAGACCTTAAGAGAATACAGAACATGCAAGCAGGAGACCCTTGGAGAGCTGTGTCTGTAGGGGCCCAGGGCAGGTATTTCTCCTGTTAAGCTGCATGGGTATGGGCCTGGGTACATTGGGAGCTGTGCATTCTGGGATACTGACACAGAGATGGCTGTTGGCTTTCTCTTCAGGATATTCACATTGTTAAAGAATTAGTATCACCCGGAGAAGGATTACCTGACAACCCAAATTAGCCAGTGAACTTTGTTCTTCTAGACAAGACTCTGTGCTTTGGGGAAGATGGGAGTGTCCCATCCAACAGTCCCTTGCAGTGAAGTAGCCCCACTCACCTCTGGGTTATACCATCTTGGTTTTGGCTGGAGAAAGACATAGGTGGGCGTCTCATAGGCCTTGCTGGGTAGGGACTCCCTGTTGTGGGGTGGGGTGTGTCTTCTTGCCAGCAAGTTAGTGAGCCTCCCAACTGCGTCTGGCCACCAATGACCTTTCTCTCTGTAGCCTGGACCTTGCCTGGGAAGCTTGCTGCTTATGAAACAAGTGTCACTGAAGCCCTGAGAGGAGAGGAGACAGTTTTAAATTGGGGAATCTTTAATGCCCTCTTTCCTTTGGTTTGGACATGAGTTAACAACTCTCTGTGGCAGAACAGCAATACCAGTGGCGACCCAGAGTGCAGGCCTCTTTTCCCACAAGACAGGGCTGTTAACCTGTCTCTGCCCAAGCACACATACATTCTGGCCTTCACCTTAAAAATGTCTATAAATTGGAAGATAACACATACAGGGGTTTAGACTTACTTGTCCCTCTTAAATAACTCTGAACAAACCCATTGTTCTTCACCGGTTTCCATTTTCTCATTTTATTGGGATATAGGGAAACTGAGGCAGGGTATTTATGGACCAAAGCATCCTGTAACAGGCAATGGGTGGGGGTTCTGTGGATGTGTCCTGCCGTTTAGTCATAAAATATTGTTCTCAAACTGTTTTGGAAATTGACTATTTCATGCCTAGTTACTTAAGACTGGCCACAACTGGGCCCTCCATAATATGACTCCACTGGCATAATAACAGTTCCTATAGAGGCCGCCCAGAGTGCTCACCTGGGGGGCTGTGTCCTGAGCCTGTCTAACACATTCCTGTCAGAAAGCATTGGTCCTCACTGAAAGGGAGGATGCTGAATATGGGGCCTTGGGGAGAAGCATAACACAGGCGGTAGAGAAGGGTGTGCAAGAGAGCTCAGTGCTGGGGAGCAGATGTATTCCGGCAAGCCCTCGTGGCTAAGTGAGCCCACACGGGTGTGCAGCTGAGCGAGCTTGCACAGGTAAGCCATACAGGTGTTTGGGCCACAAGGTGTGCAGGTACCTCAGGGCTGCTGTCCGATGAGGATAAGAGGTTCGTGTGGACTGTGGGAGTCAGGGAGGACTTCCTGGAAGAGAGGCCTTGCATAGGGAGGCAGGAAGAGGCAGCCGTGCATAGCAGGGGTTCTGGGAAGTGTGTGTGTTTGGAGGCAGGGCTTGTATGGGGCTGGCTGTCCGTGTAACATCAGTCTACTGTTGTGTGCGGGTGATGTGATGTTGACAATGACCAGAAGACATCTGGAGGGGCCCCCTGCCCTACTGGGTCTCCACCCTTGCTCTTTGTGTTGGGGAGGGGCAGAGCCATACTGTAGATAAGAAGGCAAAGGCTCACAGGTCCATGAGCCTGTGGTAGTGAGGCCTGGAGTCCTGACCAGGAGCAGGGCACTGTCCCTTCTTGCCGAGGTCCTCTATGTTCTGTTTCTTTGTATAGAGTGGTGGCTTCTATACCTGATCTTAGCCCAAAGGCTGAGAAGCGTTGAGGTAGTGACCTCGATCAGTTAGATACACGAGGATAAAGTTGGGTTGCTGAAGACCATGAGATGTCCCAGCTGTGTCTTGCCTTCCCAGCAGCCCTTAGGCACAGTGACCTCTGGTCAGGGCAGGGAGGAGCCCTGGCCCTGACACTCTTCACCCCCTCAGTTTCTATGCTGGCATCATCTGTTGTTGCCCAAGCCACTGCTAGCCTCCAGGCTCACACCCACCCACCTTTTCCTAGCCTCACTCCTGGATACGAGCTTCTCCAGGCTCTGCCTATCAGTGGGTGTGGTGGACAGTGGCCACTTGCGGAGCCATCCTGGGCCATGTCCTTCTTGACAGTACTTTTACTGTGACATTTATACAAGGAGCCCCCCCACCAGCCTTGACTCCGACCCTCAGACCCTCGGCTAGGTTAGTGAGGGCAGGCTAGAGGTCCTGACGTCCTACTAACTTAGAGATGAATTAGGGCTGTTTTTGGCTATGACCAGAAAGGAGATGGGCACCCTAGCTGGCCCTGTGACAGAACTGGTTTTCTGGGTCTCTTCTGGCCTTCTCTTTAAAGTGAGACTCTTCTGACTGGACTCCTCTTCCAGATTATGCCTGGATACAGCTCCCTGTAGGGCCTGCTTCAGTCCTCCAAGACCTGGTGGCAGGTCAGATGTCACAGGAGAACTATCCATTGGTTGCCTGGTGTCTATCTGGGAGGCCTCCAAGTCTGCCTTCCGCCCCTACCGCCTCCCACTCCTTCCTGCTTGGTCCCCACCTCCACCTTGGTTCCTTCACAGCCTTCAGGGGCTGAGGACATTCCAGGCTATGTGTATGTGTGTTGTGTCTATGGCTACCTCTTGTACCAGAAGTTAAAGCAAAAAGCCTTTAAAGATATTTATTAACTTACTGAAGAATGCCCATGACAGCCCCATTACATGTCAGCACACACAGCACGAGCTCACTTAGAAAAATTATGGAGAACAGAGAAGAGGGGCGCAGCATCGCTGTAGCTCTCCCCGGGGTCTGCTGTGACAGGACAGCCCAAGGATGGCCAGGTGCACTTCAGTAGGTACTTTGAGCAGGGGTTTGTGGACACCTCAGCTCTGGCTGCTGACTCTGTTCTTTTGTACGTGTATTCAGAGATGAGCTCGCCGGGTCACTGGGTCTTTTCAATCTTCGAGGAACTTCTTCCTGCTGCTCTTCATGGTCCCCTGTGGTTGTGACTATGCACACACACACACACACACACACACAACACACACACCCACCCCCACCCCCAGCTGCTGGTTTTAGAAGCCAGTCCAGCACAACTGCCTGAAAACAGGCTCCTCAGTTTTTGTACTCACTCTGCCTCATTCCTGGGCTCGCATCTTGGTGGGGGTTGTGGGGGGGAGAAGAAGAGGCCTAGAGCAGCAAGGCCAGATTCCACCTTCTACCTTGTGATGGCCGTGTATATCTTTCCTCCCTGATTCCTCTTTCTTCATTTCTTAAAGAAGGAAGGCCTCTGTAATCACCATAGAAAGTTCCAGGGTTTTCTTAGTGTGTGTCATGCCCAGAGACAGGAGCCAGGAACCCAGCTGCTGTCCATGGGCTTCACCGAGGTGTGGCCTGGGAAGTGCCAAGCGGGTCGCTTGTCCTCAGCAGAGCATGACTGGGAAATCATTGAAGGTTGGATGGGCTAATTACCTCTGGCCAATTCCTGCCACCTCTGCTGCCCCATGCAGTCTGGCCGAGCCTCCCAGATGAACCCTGAGCTGCCTGCTGGTTTCCACATCGATGACCTGTGCTCATTTCCTGAGTCTTGACCCTGACCTTCTCCCCTCTGTGAGTCACAGGTTACTTGGAGCCCCATACTGGGCTTGGAATGGGATGACCCTTAATCAGATTGGCCTGGCATTTCCTCTCTGGTTTGATTTGGTAAGAAGACACTGGCTGTACTGCCCTCCCTGCATATCCACCAGCTGGCTCTTTACCTCAGTGGAGTAGCCCTCCTGGGTTGTCACTGTCTGTCCTTCAGGCTAGGGATACTCTGTCAACAATCCTGGTGCTCTGGAGGCTGCTGCAGGAGGATTGCTGCTAGTTTGACGCATACCTGGGTATGTAGTGAATTACAGGTCAGCCTTGGCTCCAGCATGAGATCTTGTCTCAAAAAAGGACGATTTTTTTAAAAAAGCAGCAGCATGCCTGGCACATAGTAGGTGCCCCCAGAACACCTAATAGGTGGTTGTCTTTAATGTTCCTGAGCAGTGACACACTCACACACTTTATCTTTACTGGCTGGCTGGGAGTCTCCCAAGAAGTCCTCTTAGACTGTAGCACTCCCAGGAATACTGTCTTCTTATGACCTTGCCTTTGGGTTACCTGAAGACTCTGCCTTAAGGCCAGATCTGATTGCGACCTACAGCTTTCCGTTTATCTGCTTTCAGCTTCAGTTGTACCCAGAGGGCTTTGCAACTTGCTTTTCAATTTTTCTCCTATCCATGGGATTTGAGAGGTTTTTTTGTTTTGTTTTGTTTTATTTTGCTTTTTGTTATTATTGTTTTGAGATGGGATTTCTCTGTGTAACCCCGAATGTCTCGAAACTTACTCTGTAGACAAGACTGGCCTCAAACTCAGAGATTCACATGCCTCTGCCTCCTGAGTGCTAGGATTAAAAGTGTGAGCCACCGAAAAAAAAGAAAAAGAAAAAAAAAAAAAGTGTGAGCCACTGCCACCTGGTCAAGACTTGGGTGTTAAAACAGTGGCAACAAGTGAGGGGTGCTGGAGGTGTCCAGGGGGTGCCAGCCAGGCAGGAACCATCTCCCTGGCGAGTGTTGGTTTAGACATAAAATGTTTGATATCTGTTGTCCTGTGCTGGCAGTGCTGGTCGGTACATATTCAGGGCTTGCCCTATCTGTGTGAGAGTCTCAGGCATGGCCTCTGATGTCAGCTGAGCCAAGCTAAGAAAACTAGAAGTGACTGGAGGGAAGGAACCTGGTTTGGTGGCTCGAAGGCTCTTCAGCTGGGAAGCTGTTTAAGGCCAGAGTCAGGCTCAATTAGGGACTCGCTGGACGTTTTCTAACACCCACCATGTTTGTCACTCACCCAGTGCTAGACCTTGTGTCTGGCTGTATGCGAAGAGACATGAACAAACTTCTATCCACCCAGATAGGGCACGGACAGTAGACCAAAGAAATGACCCCACACAAGTCTAGCGCAGTGAACCAATGAATTTATTGGGGTTACTTACCGAAGCAGGGGTGACTCAAAGGCATCTACATCATTGGAAAGCCCACTCTGGCATGGTAATGACTCAGAAAAAAGCTACCATGTTGGGAATTCCCTGGGCAGCGCAGATTGGCCAGGCGGAAAATCTCCACTCCTCAGAAAGTATTGCTTTTTTTTTTTTTTTTTAACGCCTTGTGAAGTCTTTTAACTTTTTGAACTGAGTAAGTAACTTTGATTAGCTTTGGATCTCAAGAACCTCACTCCACCCTGCAGGAGGGAGTGCTTCATTCAAATCCTCTACATACCTGAGGAGTTACCTGCTGTGAAGCTGGCCAGACCCACAAACCACTGGATCCAGTTTTCCAAGAAGTGTACCCTGGGGACATGGAAGAGCCTGTGCAGGGGTCTGGGAACATGGTCTGGAGTCTCCATGTGGTGGCACTTGATCCAATGTTCTCATGGGCCTCATTGATTGATGGTGGCCAACATATGCTTGCCATCATGAATAGAAGGGCCAGCTGGGTCTCTGAGAAGGTGCTAGTCAATCCTAGGTAGACTAGGTAATGGTAGTCTGAACCCTCTGACTGAACCCTCAAGTGACTGTCCTGTTTTGGGCTGATCTGGATCTTATGACATCTTCTGTACCATGTGCTTGGTTGGGAGAATAAGGGACAGCGCTGGCCACCGCTGGGCACTGTGACTGTTCACAACCGGCTTTCCCTCCTGTGCCTATGGCTGATGATGATCTTGTAGGCTGTCTTGCCTCTCAGCACACAGCACAGGTGGGGTGCGAGGGTGAGTAGCAGTGTGTGTGAGAACTTACTGGATTCCTCTATCTCCGTGTGGCCTGGATTTATGTAGTTCACACCTGGCCCTGCTCCTTTTCTTCAGGGTGTGTGGTCCTCAGGCCTCCGAAAGTGGAGCCCTAGTGCTGGTCATGGGGCTGAGGTTCTTGCTAGCCCGTTCAACCGTTTAGTGGGTCAGTAACTCCCAGAGACCTTGTGGGAATTCTTTCTCTTCATAGATGCATTGATCTAGGACAGAAGGTGTAGATAGACAGCTACCTGTTTCTGTCTGGTTTTGTAAATGCTTATTGGCACACAGCCATACCTGTTGGCATTGTGACAGACAGTTGGTCAGGGACTAGATGGCCCCCATCCCACCAGTGGACTCCCCACAGCACCATCTGCGGAGCCCTGTTCCCGCATCGGGCTGCCTGCTTTCAGATCAAGGATGGTGCCACATTCTGCTTTCTGGAATGTGGGCCACGGCCATAGCAGGGAGACAGGTTGTATCCAGGAACTGCAAAGGGCGTCTCCTTGCAGGTGTCCCATTGGTTCCATCCGTCCTGGTTGCTTCGGAGATGGCTGGAGTTGGGGAAAGAATGCTTTGCCAGTGAGGAATTCTTGCGTGGGTTTCTCCGTTGCTGAGTGTAGTCACTTATGTAATAGAGGTTTGCTCAGTTACCTGCTGAAATGCAGGTTTTCCCTGCAAGCTTTGTTTTCTTAAATGAAGCTGTGTGTGGCTGCTCCGTTAAATTCCCACCCAGTCTTAAAGGCAGAGATAGGGACCTGCGGGCTACATTATACCGGGAAGGATGTCTGGGCTTGGAGCTCTGGAGTGTGTTGGGATCAGCGTATATTGCTGCTGTCTTACCTTTTACCTTGCCTGCCTTCCCAAGCTTTTTTCCTGGTCAGCAGTAGCAACCCTCAATATGGTGACGGAACTAAGGGAGATCGGATGTGTGTTGCGGGTGGGGCTGGGATGGATGGTTGGAAAGCTTGTTCTATTTCTTGTCGATCAAGGAAAGGGCCAACAAGAGAAAGAGGCTGGCCTTCAGGCTTAAGGACAGAAGTCCTGGAGTGACTATGCTTGTCAACAACATTCCAGCCGTGACTGCTTTGCTGACATTGCCGATGGGGTTGCGCTCTCCACAGGTTGGAGGAAGGAGGTTCTGGGGGAGGTGCCGGGATCTCTAAGTGTGCTCTAACTGCCAGGCGCATCTGTCTGAGGTTCTGTGGAGTGAGCCTGGACAGAGGGCAGGTCACCTAGAGATGGTCTTCATGTGGGTGGGGTTTGTGTCTAGTCCAGGCAGTCAGGATTGGTTGGCTCTTGGAACTCACTTCAGTCTTGACCCTGCAGCTCTACTGAGGGACCCAGTGACAGAATGCAGAGAGTTTTGAGCAAGTGGGGACAAAGAGCTTGGTGACCAGTGGCTGGCTGGAGAAGCTTTGCTCCCTTAAAGTGGCCCCCTGCTTCCTGCCCCCAAATATATTTGTACTTTGGGTGTCCTGATGCCTGGTCCGTGTATCCCCCAACCGAGGCTGCTCAGAAGCTCCTGGAGACAGTCTTAAAGTAGTCTCAGAACCACCTCCTCTCTCTTCCATCCCCTGCTAGATGGGAGGACCACCATAGTGCCCAGTGGCTATGTGACAGAGATTTACAAGGAGCTAAAGAATATCTGTTGGTCTCCTTCTGGAAAGTAGGTCTTTGTCTTTGCTATTTACTGTCCTTACTGTTGGTCAGACCTGGTGCTGGGTCCTTCAGGTGCCATTTCAGGTCATCCTCTACGACCGTGTGAGTTAGGGACTTGCTATATCTTCTAGCAGAAGAGCCCAGGGCATAGAGAAGTCTGAAATCACACATGGAGGTTGCAGGCTTTAGGCTGTCGCTGGCATCGCATCACATGACTGGGGCCAATCTAGTGGAAGGTGATCGGCTCTCGCTTCTGTTTCCCATCGCTAGGGTATTTGCAGATGTGGCCCTGTCCCTAAATTGGTACTGGAGGCACAGGATGGAAATATCCATCTCAGATCCTCAAGAGGCAGCATAGCCTGTCTTAGCTACTTTTCATTTTCTGTGACAAACACCATGATCAAAGCAACTCATGAAAGAAAACATTGAATTCGGGGCTCCTGGTTTCAGAGGGTTCATCCATGACCGTCATGGCGGGGAACATGGCAGCAGGCAGGCCTTGAAGCTGGAGCTAGGGCATATATCTTGGTAGAGAGAGCTAACTGAATGGTGTGTGTGTTTGTGTGTGTGTGTATGTGTGGGTGTTTGTTTTGGTTTTGTTGCTGTTGTTGTTGTTGTTTTTAGACAGGGTCTCAATGTATAGATCTGTCTGTCCTGGAATTCATTATGTAAACCAGGCTGACCTCGAACTCACAGAGATTGCAAGTGCTGGGAAAAAAGGCATGCACCACCATGCCCATACGGTGTGGCTTTTGAAATCTCATCGCCTGCCCACAGTGACATATCTCCTATGACGTAGCCAGCTTAACATTCAGGGCCCCCAAGTCAGGTACATTTGGGTTCCCATTAGTTGCCCAGGATACAGGACCATGATGTGGACCTAGTGTGCAGGAGGTGGCCCCCAGATGCACCTAGAACTTGGGCAGACCTAGACACTGTCAGATCTAAGTCAGCATCCCAGACGTGGTGCTGGAATGACATTGGCCAGGGGCAGATGGGAACATATGAACAGGATCTTGGGTTACACCATAGGTCTTGGGGATGCATACTGGCCTAAGGAAATGGGTTGGTTGGTAGCTTTGTGTGTGTGTTGGGGACCTTGTGTCTGTCACTGCAGGGACAGTCAGCAACGTGTAGGTAGGGTTGGAATAAGGATTAGAACCTGTCTCTCCTACCGCTTTTCACCCCATTCATGCAAAGCCTTGGAATCCACTGTCGCTCCAACCCCTCCCTTCCAGCTACTGCATGACATTTTCTTGGAGAGGCATAGTCAAATATCTACTCACTCCAGACAGGCCACCAACGACACATCAGAATAACAATCCCACCAAAGTCCAGTTTGGTGAACCAATGAGTTTATTGGTCTTACTCGGAGAGCGTGGGGGAGGGGCACTGCCTGCAAGGGTGTGTGGGTGACGTCCAAGGGGACATGTCACCAAAAAGTATCCGTGAGCTGGAAGCTTGAATACAAGCAGAGGTATATGTGCTTGGTCTCATCATTGCTTTGTTTTTTTTTTGTGTGTGTGTTTTAAATTTTATTTGTATGAGTGCATATATGTCTGAGCACCGTGTCCATGCAGTCCCTCTAGAAGCCAGAAGAGGGCGTTAGATCCTCCCAGGACTGGAGTTATAGGTAGCTGTGAGCCGCCATGTAGGTATTAAGAATTGAACCCAGCATAGACGGAGGACAGTTTCTCCTTAAGAGGAGTCTTCCTTTCAGTTAAGCTCCCTTACTTTGTATACGCTGCCACAGACCACAGGATCACGTGTGGCTTCGGCGGAATTACGTACAGCTAGAAATGTGTGCAGGGAGGAAGTTACAAGAATCCAAAAGGAGGCTCTAGTGACCCTCTCCACTCTCTTCTGTGAGGGAAGGTGAGCAAAGACTCTCTTGCAAATAGTTTCAGCCACTCTGATGAAGATGGTAATGGCGGTTCCGCCCAGAGGACAGTGTTTCATAACATCTTCTGACCATGGGAAGTCTAACCCCCTTCATGTCCTCCAGGCTTAGGGGCCACCTTCCCAAGAAGACAGATTTGGCCAAGGGCCAGGCGGCTCAGTTTTGCTTGGCAGCTGGGGACCCCTGGGATTGTTCTGCAGGAGCAAGGGTTAGCGTCCAATGGGAAAGAGGATGTGGTTTATATCTGGGGATCTGTGGGAGAGCTACCCAATAGGAGGGCTGAAGAGTGCAGCTGTGACTCCGCTTGTGAGTTTACAGGCTGGTGTATCCTAAGTCCAACTCTGAATTCAGAGAGGAGTTTTCTGCTGCAGGAAGGTGAGCCGGAGCTATTCCCAGGCCAAGTGCTAAGGCTGGCAGCCGCTTTTATTTTATTTTATTTTTTTTTAGTCTTGGACTTGGAAAGGGAAAGAAAGCCCTTTGTGGTTCCCCAGTCCTGGGCTCTCACACACTGCCTCCTTTGTGTGTCTGAAAGCCATTCAATGGCTTTCCAGCGCGGTGTGCCGTGGCATTCCAGGGCACATTTGCAGAGAGGGACTGACAGACTGGCAGTGTGCCACCTGAGCTGGAGGAGCCTAGAGAGCAGAGAGCACCCACTGTCCCACCCTACTTGGACCTGCAGATCCCAGATCATCAAAACCTGGGCATCGAGCACCATCCACTCGGAGCCTTTGGTGACACACCAGCTCTGAGGCTGGCAGTCACTGTATCCTTGAACTATGCCCCTGACCATTTGTAGCTGGGAGTGTGTTTAAGCATGCCTCCTTCCAGACAGAGGTGCAGTGATGGTCCAGCCGACAGCATGGCTGATGGTATGGTGGGTTGCACTCTGTCTGCGTGTCTGTCACTGCCTTAAGGGTGTCTGTGACTTACTGTAGAGCATTGAGTTCCAGGTAGTAACTGCTCGTATGGAGCTGTCTTGATCTAGAGAGAAAAACACACTCCCTTCAATGTTAGTTGGTCAAGACAGAGTCTGGTATAGCCCAGGAAGAAGTCTGAGGAGGAGCGGAGCGCCCACATGAGGATCTAGTGGCACTAAGGGACCCAGCAAAGGAATTGTCCCATCTCAGGAAGGGCTATTACAAGACCTTGACAGGACAAGGGAAAAAGATGTGTGGTAGCCGCAGAGAGTTCTGGCGGAGGTGGGGTAGGTGGGATGTGGGGTGTACAGAGCTCCTGTGAATGCATCTGTTGTGGGGAGAGCAGCCAGGCTACAGGCTGAAGAGTTACTTCTCTCCGTGGCCTGGGGACAGTGGTCAGTTGGACACAGGGAGGGCTGGAGGAGCCTGTGGAAGATATACGGCAGCTGCAGTCAGGGCAGCAGGCAACGCTTGAGCACAGTGTTGGCTTGGTGGGCGATGCTCCGGCTTTTAGCATGGAGGCCCAGCCCTGGAGGGTGGGCAGCCCCAGGTGGCCTTGACCCAGGCCTCCTCCTCTGTAACAGGTTGTGTGGAGTTGAACAGTGTCCTCCTAGTTCATGTTCATCTGGAAACAGGGTCTTTGCACCTATTGTTGAGGTGTGGTCAATCTAGGGAGGGTAAGACACTGTTCCAGCCACCAGGGGATATCAATGTGGGTGTGGCAGATGTCGGTCCCTGGGATATGTTGGCTGGAAAAGTCAGAAGGGACCTGTCTCTGGTAGCTTAGGTTTTGGTCCTTCCCCTCTGAAGCTCAAAGAGGTCACCTTTTTGAGGGACCTAAGGGTACCTAGTGTAGTCAGCCTCCCATGCCTTCCATTCAGGTGCTGACAGCCTAGCTGCTGGCCGGCCTTGGTTCCCTCTTCTCGTTTGCTTGCTGAAGCTTAATGGAGAAGCTGGCCCTAGTTCCAAGGAACTGCAGAATCTTAGACAGGGGAACCCTCTTGGGGGAACGAACCCTCAGAGAGCCAAGAGCTCCATGTAAAAGCATGCTTCTACTTTGCTCAGCCTGTGCCCACCTGGGTGGGTGCATGGGCTCCTGCATCCAGGTGCCTATTGCCTCTGCATCTTGGCAGTCTTCCCCCTCCCCCCCCTTTTTCTGCAGCCTCTAGCAGCAGGAACAGGGCTGGCCATTCCCAGAACAAAAGGAGGTCAGTATCAGGTTGTGAGGGACCTTCTACCTATTTTGTTTTTGTTCTTGTTTGTTTGTTTCCTTCCCTCTTTCTTCTTTCTCATTCTATTTGTGTGTGTACATGCATGCTCGTGTGTGCACCTGTTCACATGCAGAAGCCAACAGAGGACATCAGATGTCTTCCTCTGTCACACCACTGTATTCCCTCAAGACAAGGTCTGTCACTAAAACTAGAGCTAGACTGGCAGCCACCCGAGCCCCAAGGCCCCTTCTGTCTCCATCCCCCACAGCAGGGTGACAGGTGTGTGTGTGTGTGTATGTGTGTGTGTGTGTCTGAACTCATCCTTTTACATGGGTGCTAGGGATTTGAACTCAGGTCCTCATGCTGTATAGCAAGCCCCCTTACCCTCTGACCTCTCCTCTACCCCTGATCTTAGTTTTCTAAATTAAAGCCATAGGCTGCTTCCCCAGAAGCAGGGTGAAGAAGAAAAGGGACTTGTGTTCAGCAAGGGAAGGTGGTTGCAGTTTTATGAGACAGAGCATCCTAGGATGGATGAATATAGTAGTTAACACCACCGAATGCACCCTGAAAAGTGCTTTACTTAGTACATTCTCTGGTGCATAGTCAATAAATCGCTGGGACAAAGCCATGGAAAGGCACTGTGGAGCATTTGGAGAGAGACTTGCTGGAGCCACTCTAAGCCGGAGCCCTGATGGGGTTGTGTCTCTTCTCATACCTATTTGCAGTGACCGCAGGGCTATGGTGTTTTACAGCTGGTGTCCTGTATGAGACCACAATAGACATGCCATTGTCCCCACCCTGTATGGGGCTGGTAGTAGGTAAGGGTGACACACAGTGAGGATGGACCACTGGTTCTGCAGACATCGGTGTTATAGGATGCTGAAGCACCTGTGGTGTTAGCGTGCATCATGGCCAGTTTTGAGTGAGCTAGGACGTGGTCTCCTCACTGCTCCCTGCCGTCCCCTGTGCACTGTCTCCAGCTCTCATTTATTTATGCAGTCCTGGGAAATGTGAACTGCTCTTTCACATCGGCTGTGGCGTCTTTCGACTTCATTGTGTATGCTTTAACTTTTAAACATGTGTGCACTTTTTTTTTTTTTTTTTTTGGTTTTAATTTTTACATTTGTCCAGTAGTCTCTGCCCTTTTTTTTTTTTTTTTTTTTTTTTTACTTTTTTTTTTACTTTGTGAATGTACTTTTCAGTCTCTTTAAACATTTCTTTTAGATGTATTGTGTATGCTTTTAAGTTTAATGTCCCTTTGGTTCCCCTGAAATTCATAGTTCCTGCATGTGATAAGTTTCCTAGTGGCTAGCATTTGCTCCCACCCTGAGTGACTGCTTGCCCCACCCACCACACTGCCTAGGGCTGGGTGGAGGTTAGATTCCTTTTCCCTAGGTGTGTGCTTGCACTTTGGCCCTGCTGATAGGCTGTACGCCTCCATTGCTCTGCGGTTAGAATGAGCAAATTCTTTGTCTTTCCTTCCTTTTTTTTTCCCCTACTCCCCCAACTCTGCTTCTTTTGGTTTGCTTTCCTTTCTCTCCTGACGGGATCTCACGTAGTCCAGGCTAGCTTGGAACTTACTGTGTAGCAGAGGTTGACTTTGAACTTCTGACCCTTCTGCCTCCATCTCCCAAGTGCCAGGATGACAGGCATATATCACCATAGTGCTGGGGATTGAACCCAAGGTTGTGCCCATGCTAGGCAAGTGTTTAAACAACTGATCTATTCCCTCTTGACCCTCAGAGCAATTTTGACAGAGGACTTACGGGTTCCATTATTAGTGAGTCTTGCCGAGGGCCTTGATGTCAAGGAGAGCAGGAAGGAGCCTTGGGATAGGCAGGCTTGTCTGTCGCAAGACTCTGTCCAGGCTATGATTTATCTGTCCACTGAGGGCTTCCGTGCTCCTGTACCAAACAGGAAGCTCTTCCCGCCTTGCTGCACAGAGTCTGACCCAGTTCACTCCCCCAGTTTTCCTTGCGTGAAAACAATCCTGTGGCTGACTGGGCCTAAGCCCAGGCCTGGGGTCAGGCCCTCAGCATGTGTCATCTTGAATTCCCAGAATACTTTGGCCTGGTCGGGATCCTTTCTGTTTCAGAGATAAAAGTCTCATCTCGGCGAGGCGGTGAGTGGCAGAGCAGGCTGGAACCCACGGGCATCATTGTGCTGCACCCTGGGGCTCTACGGCTCTTAAAGATGTCAGGGCAAGATCTGTGGGAAGGGCAGCCTGTGGGTTCTGATCTGTATAGCCTTAGACCTGGAGCTGTAGGATAGGAGCTGGGCCTTCCCTGCCTAGCCAGCCCCGCTATGGGCCTGGGAATGAGGCCAGCTGGACATAGTGGGAAAACAGCCCTTCCCCCTGCAGGGGTGGATTTTGAGGGTTGCCATGGCTCTCCTGATCCAGTTAGGATAGAGAGGTAGAGAACAAGCCTCCAGGGGGTGCCCATCGTTTGGTACATATTGTCTGTTAATTTACATGGGCTTTTCGTGTAGCTCACAGTGTGTAGTGGGACGTGGGACGAGGCCTTTGCCCAACTTCTGAGTCCGTTTCTGGCAGGACTGTTTTAGGAGCTGGGCCTCCAAGCTGGTGTTCGAAGGTGAAGGGGGAAAGTTGGGCAGACAAAAGAATGACGGAGTCAGTCCTTACCCATTTTTCCACAGGACCCAGTGAGCCTGCAGGGAATCTATAGAGGCAGGAGTGATGCTGTGACAGCCTTGGTACTGTTTCAGGCAGTATGTAGTACTACAGTAAGACTGGTCTCCAGTCTTAACTCTGAGCATTTCAGAAAGCAGTCAACCTTTTCTTTCTCAGCTCTAGTTATCCTATACCCTTAAATATTTTACAGTGTGGTGACCCAAGCAAGACCTTCTATATCAGGATCCCCTGCCCTTGAGAACCTGGGGGCTTCCTTCTGCTGTTAGGACTTTGCACAAAAGGAACCTCAGCAGCTGGCCAGGTTGTCCATGGTTGGGTGATGTCCTGTCTGATCAGATCTGGCCATTTGTTGTTGAGCTAAGTGCTCTCTGTCAGCCTTAATATAGAGCTGGAACCTAACATGGCGGTGGCAGCAGACAGCAAGCAGCTAGTGACCTGCTCCATTCTTTTACAGGGATCCCCCCCGTCATGTCCAGGTGAGGCCGAGGAGCGCCGTGCTGAACATGCTGAGGAGGCTGGATAGGATCAGGTTCAGAGGCCACAAGAGAGAGGACTTCCTTGATCTAGCCGAGTCCCCAAATGCCTCGGACACCGAGTGTGGAGACGAGATCCCCTTGAAGACACCACGGCCCTCGCCCCGGGACAGTGAGGAACTCAGGGACCCTGTGAGTATGCCAGGCCCTGAGTCTTTTGCATCTCTAAGTGTGGGCAGTGGGGGCAGGGGGAGGGGTATTAGACCCAGTTCATAGGTGGCCAAGCTGAGTATGGACATGGGAAGCTTCATGCCTGACCAGACTGTTTAGACATGCTCAGAAGCCCAATTCTGTCTCCTGTTGCCTGTCCACCACAACCCACAGAGTCCACTGGGACAGGCCTTTGTCTAGGTGGGACTTCTGTACAAAACTTTGTCTAGAAGCTGTATTTTTTTTTTCTGGGTGTTTGGGAAACTTGTCATATAAATACAATGTTGTAGCCTGGCTGCCCCCCCCTTCCCCCCCTCCAGTGTTTGTGTAGTGACAGGGTAGAGTGTGGCTGGTCTGAAATCTATTGGCACCCAGCTTGTCTGCCCGTGCCAGGATGTATGTCACTGACCCAGCCACTGGCTGAGCCCTCATTAACCCACACAGTGGCCAGTGGCAAGGATCTCTCTGTCCAGGCATCAAATATCACTGGGGAAACCTAGCCAGGGCACGGCTTTGGTGTGAACAAACCAAGGACCCCTGCCCTCCAGAGTGTTTCATGGGTGTGTGAGGCAGGGGAGTACAGAATAGAGCTGGGTAAGTAAGCACCTTTCAGTCTTTCCTCTGGACAGGCCTCTTGAGTCTCAGGTTGGCTGTGGTGTGCACACATCTGCTCAGTCTCCGTCCCTAGCACCCAGCATCCATGAGTGTACTTGATGGCCATTGGTTTTCCTCTCTCAACCCCCCCCCACCCCCCCACCCCCCACCGAGCCTGGTAATCGTTCCAGATGTGACTGCGATCACTGGCCTTCTCTTAGCTCTTGTATTATTAATGCTTCATAATAGGATGGTGACTGTGTACTGCTCCTGGCAAGATTAATAATTTACTAGCGCTGCCTCCTAAGAGCCTGGCTGTGTGCCCTATGCTGCCTAGCCAGGTGGGTGGGGCCACTTGCTTTCCTATCCAGCCTCCTGGTATGTTTGGCTGGTGCTGTTCCCAGAGTTTAAATTCAATGGCTAGTCCGTTAGCTATTGATCTAGGGGTGGGTTGTGCTTTTTAGCTTGGTGTGTCCTGTTTTGCAGGTGACAATACAGAGTAATACAGACTTGACAGAAAAATGGTATCTTGTCGAGTGCTGGGGTGGAGGTGTGGAAACCATGGGTCTCGGCAAGATGAGAACCTTTGGGTTGAGCATCTCAGGGACAAGAATTGACACACACACACACACACACACACACTCACACACACTCACACATACCCATAAACATACATACACACATGCAGGAACACACAAATATACACATCCACACATACAATCACATGCAGGTATACATATACACATGCATGCATACATATACACATATACATGCACGTGTGTGTGCCTACAGACACACACACACAGAAGATATGAGATTCTGGGTTCAGTAGCCAAAAGAACCTACTCAGAGGCTGAAGCATGGTTTGTCTTGGCTGTCACTCCACCTGCCCATCTCTGTGTCTAGCCAGGATTGTGTGGTAGAATTGGACCAGACCTGGGCCTACCTACCTGTGTGCATGTCTGAGGTAACATGAGGCAGTGTATGGAGGAGAGGGTGGTATATAGGTGTAAAAGTGACTTTTACTCTCCTGTAGTAATTGTCGTCTCTGAGGCTTACTGCCTCGTCTGCTAACCTAGGCCTAGTCCTGGAAGCTTCTAGCCTCTGTACAATCTTATCCAGGCCTAGGATGTTTTCAGCCCCTGAGACTTAGTGCTGAATAAGCTTACCCTATCTAGTTCTTGCTGAACTCTGGCTGGCTGGTCAACTCAGCTGTTCTGGCTCAAAAATCCTCTCCACGCTGACTGATTCAATATGGCTTCTATCTTGGTCTCTGGCTGAATTTCTCTGCTTGGCCTCATACTAACTTAGGCAATATGGTTCTAATCTTCTGGTTCCTTCTCCTTCTCTGGCTCCTTCTGTCTTCACCTCCATCTAGCTTGTTCTCTCTTTGCAACCTCTGTACAACTGTCCTGGTAAAACAGCCCTCTCTCTCTTTCTCTCTCTGTGCTGCTCTCTCTTAAGTAGCCTCTCTTTCCTCGTAAGAATTGGGCACATCCTATTCTGTCAAATCTTTCTCTGATTCGTCATTTTCTCTGTCACTCAATTAGGCATCACTTTTGAACATGGGTGCTTCCTTCTTCAAACTAATTTACCTTCATCGTTTGGGATCCAAGGTGTGTACTAAGGGTGTGTCTGTATTCCAGCCAGAGAGATTAAAGGTGTGTGTTAAAGGCTGAACCACACTACAACTAGAAATAGGGTTTTTCAGTAAATAGCACAATCTTGGGGTTCACAGTGGGATCGACTATCCTACAACATATGGGTCTCCAAGGATAGCCACCCCAGATAATAGCCTCATTTGGCCACTTAGCAGCTGCAGGTTCTAGCTAGAATCCGGTTTCAAAGAGTTTTCCTGTAGTATAGACCATAGGTGCTTTTATCCTGTGTGACCCACCACCCTGGGATGTCTGGCCAGCCCTGGACTTCCTTTTGGTGACATAGCTAGGTGTGGGGTTGCCAGAAGATTTTGAGTTTGGCCTCAGCCCATGGGCACATGCATGGTTGGGGACCCTCATGGCAGATACGGGCTTGGGTATTGGTTGATGATAGGGTTTAGGTAGGGAGTGACATATTATTCTAGGACAGGTTCTTGTGGTTACTTTGAGTGACATTGGTCTAGAGATGGGACACCTGGTGAATAGAGAGGGCCGGTAAGCTTGTGCCCTTAAAATTTGCATATCCTATTTTACTTATCTTGATGTCACAGAGATGGTCTGTCCCTGGTGTGTGCTGTAGTCGCCAGGGTGCCATAGTGGGTGAGCTGATCTTAGGCAGAAGGGAGTTAGCATAGAAAGTGCATCTGCTGGGCTGGCTCTGGAGAAATAGGAGAAGAAACCGCAGGGTGTGGAGCTCTGAGCTGGAGGCAGAACATCTGGATTTAGGGGATTCTAGGAGCCCTGGTGAGGGAGGGTCAGTGCCGAAGCTGGGTTGTTTTAGGGTGACTAGCTTGGAGAATGTAGAGCAAGAAGGGACACACCAGGGCACGGTGCTAGTTGGGTGGACCACCTCTGATGTGTAGGAAATTCCCTGTGAGGCAGGAATGTTCAGGGGATGTATTGATTTGGGTGGTAGGCTTCACTTCCTGAGCTGCAGTTGACAGCAGCTACTGCAGAGGTCTCAGCAAGGTCATATCTGGGACCTGGGCTCTTGTACCTTCTGGCATTAGGAGCCCTGTGGGGAAACTGCACCAGGGGAACCTGGGTGCCAGGAATCATGAGGAATCTCTGTCAGGAGTTCAGTCAGCCTTGAAGGAAAAACAGGTCCTAGCTCAGATCACTGTGTTGAGTCCCAGGTTACTGGTTGAAGAGGGAACTAGGTGATGCTGTTTGCCCTTAACCCCCCTCCCCCCAATACCCAGTTTAAAAAGGGTTCATGTTGGTGTTTGCTCTGATTTGAGCCTTAAGTGAGGTAATACTAGTTGACCCATTGTTCCCATGCAGGTAGGTATCAGCACTCATGAACTATCGACTCAGAGGCTTCCTCCCAGGCCAGGTCCTTTGTAGTGACTTGGTTGTGTTTTGTGTAGACCCTGCTCTGGGGTCTCTCCCCAGGGACTCCAGGTCAGGGTGCACAATGGTAACTATTTTCCTACACCTGTACCGTTCCTTCTTGGTGGTGAGGTGGCCTTTTGCTCTGTGCAGCCTCATGGAGAGATTGGGAGTCCAGGCACCAGCACGGAAACCTCAGTGGTTTGTTGGTTTAATGCCAGGCTAATAGCAGTAGTACCCTCACTACATTACAGGGGCCATTGTGTCAGTCAGTCAGTGGTCTCCAGTGTATGTTTTCTATTGTGCAGACCAAGAGGGACTAGGCATGCTTTAGTGGTCGTTGGTGATTCCCCAGCTTCTACCCTGCCCACTGCTGGCCTGCCTTGTCTCTGTGGCATTGTGTATTCTTACATTTTTTTTCCAGGCATGGTAGTGCATGCCTTTAATCACAGCACATGGGAGGCAAAGGCAGGTATCTGTGAGTTCAGGAACAGCCTCTATCTATCTGTCTGTCTGTCTATCTGTCCATCATCCATCCATCCATCCATCCATCCATCCATCCAATCATCTATCTTTTCATCCATCTATCATCTATCTATCCATCCATCTATCATCTGTCTGTCTGTCTATCCATCCATCCTCTGTATTCATCATGACATGTCAATAGAGGTCTAAGTACAACTTGTGGGAGTTGATTCTCTCCTACCATATAGGTCCTAGGGTTCAAACTCAGGCTGTTGGCTTGGCTGCAAGTGCCTTTACCCGATGAGCCACTTCACTGGCCTGGCATTGCCTATCCTGTATATTTTCCTGTAAAACAATTGGCACAGGTGTAGCCTCTTGTGTCTGGCATTTTTCCTTTTTGTAGCTTAATAATGACCTGTGGTTTGGGCTGAGGGAATAACTCAGCAATGGAGAGGTTACCTAGCATGTGCAAGGCCTGTGTTCTCCCAAGTGTATCCATGTGCCTGATTTTCTGGAATGTCAGGATATGTCTAATTCCAGCACTCAGGAGGCTAAAAGCAAGGTTACCACAAGGCCAGATTAGGCTATATAGCAAGTACTGGTCCAGCCATGCCTATATAACAAGACTCTGTCTCAAAAATAAAACAAAGCAACAACCCTAAAATAAATAAATAAAACAAGATAGATAGATTTGGATGGACCACGTTTGTTTATCCACGCACAAACCAGTAGACACTAGATTTGTTTCTACTTTGGGGCTCTGACAAACAACAGAACAACCCGGGAATATAGTTTCTCCCAAACATCTGTTTGCATCTGGAGTCAGTGGGTCACGTGGAGGCCCCGTGTTTCTGAGGGAACTGCTGTGCTGTTTTCCGCAGGCAATGAGGCCATTTTCCACTCTCGTGTGTGGGGGTCTGTGGATTCCCGTGTTCTGAGTGGCACAGATGCCCTGTCAGTCAGTGCTCTGTGGCGCCCCTTGAGAGCTTTGAGCTGCTTCCCTCAGCAGGCATTCAGGCTCCCACTGTGGAATATGTTTCTGCTTTCAGTGACCTCCACACTGAGGGACACTGGTGCCCTCCAGCTTGAAGTATTGTAGGGTCTGTGAGTCACAGGAAAGTGCTGGAGCCTCCAGAGGCTTCTGGGAGCTGCCCTCCCTCCTCCAGGCAAAGTACTTCATCCCCATGACTGGCCTAGAGGCCTGTGCTCCTGTGCCTAGGGTTTTCTCCAACCCCTGTGTCAGCTAACTCAGGCAAAAGTGACAGCTTTAGCTTACCTGCCTTTTATCACGAGAGAGATGAGGTCCTTGTCCGTCTCTACACTCACTGCATTATGTAAATTTACAGTGGTTTCTTCCCAGCCTCAGTCTATGTCTAGGCTCCTGGCTCCCAAGTCACAGTTACTCCTCCTGAGTCTGAGAAAGGGCCAGCCAGGGACCCATGAAGCTTGCAGAAAGATTCCAACCAGAACTTAAGCACAGTACCCTGGGGCTTTGCCACCCTTGTTAGAGACCTAGATCACTTGGCCAAGTCTCTTAGGGCCTACCTTCAGTGCTGCTATAGAGTCAGGGGACTCCCTTGAGCTGTGACCTCTTCTGTCGTCAAGCCAGAATTGACGCTGATTGGAAACCCTGAGGCCAGGTGTTAGGATACCCATTCAGGGATGTAAATGACTGCATTCAAGTGTAGCTGGCCTTCCAGGGTTGAACTGGCTGTTTTTGGCAGGAGCTAAACCCATCAGATTGACAGGCCTTTCTCTGGCCCCCTCTGCCTTCCCTGCCAGTCTCCACACCACACCCTCAGCTTGCCTGTTGTGTGGCTACTCTGCCCTCTTCTGGGAAGGTTGACTTACAGGCTGGGAGGTACTGTTTCCTCTCCAAGCTTCCTTCCTACCCTCATCACTTGGAGTTCACCCTTCCTGGCCTCACAGACTGAGAAAAGTAACATCGTTGAATCTGATTGGTCTCCTGGGCTGCTTTGAAAACTGGCATTACCTGTAGGCTCCAGGATCCTGTGGTCCCATCATAAACCCAGCCAGGGATCTGAAGCTTGACCTTGCTGCTAGAGGGACCAGCAAACATATACAGGACATAAGGAGTGCCAGGGTGACTGTACCATGCCTGGCACTTGATAGGTGGCTATGTTTTGATTTGAAAAAAAAAAAAAAAAAACAAACTTTGGGTTCTCCCCACGTTTCCCCCACCCCCCATGGGAATGAATTCTCGTCTAGAGCAGTTTGTCTTAGGACCCCACTCCAAGGCATCCCCCAGTGGTCAAAGCAGGTGCTTAGGATGCGGAGACATGGGGACACATGCTCACTCTGTTCCCACTAACAGCTGACGGTCCCTTATTTCTTCAGCTCCTACAGCAAGGCTATATGGGGACTGTGTGGAGCCAAGTGACAGCTCCAGCAGAGGATAGTCGCTCTCACCCCAGAGCTGGCTGCTTGGGGCTTATAGCCCTTCACTGTCTTCTCCCAGGGTTAGCGTCCTTGCTCCGAACCAGATCTCCCAGGCGATACAGGTCAAGTCCACTGCTTTCTCAGGACTCCCGGGGTCCCTCTTCCCTCCATCATCCCATGAGGAAATCCCGGGAGGAACTGGTTGTGGGGAGGGCAAAACTTGAGAGTGGAGTAGAGGAGGCAAGCCCTTAGCATGGTTCTGTGCTGGGTAGAGCTTGCTTCTTGCTCATGGGGTCTTCTCTGATATGTAACTGTCACAGTTACCTAACAGCCGGTCATTTCCAGGGCAGGGCCTCAGTTATCCTGAATGGATTGTACCCACTCCTATGGTCTGGCTCACCTAAGACTCCTGCCGTAGGGTCAGTCCCTTGACAAATGGGGCCTCGGACTCAACATAATACTCCTACTGTAAGCCTGCTGGTGCCTGTGAGCAGAGCAAGTGAAATATTTAACAAACCTCCTTGTAGGCTAGCCCAGACCTCGGTCAGAGTGTGGGGCATTTCTTGGAGATGAAGCAGGAACAAGGCTGCAGAGCTCCTGGGCTTCTGGATCCCATTTCAATTCAACATTGATGACCTTGTTCTTAAGATAGGCCTTGCCTGAGTGTGCCCGGGGGCAGGGAGGCGAGGCGTGACTCAGACACAGGGAGAATGAGTAGAACTTTTAGCAGTGCCTAGACAAGAGGGCCAGAGAAGAGGAGTTGGAGACAAAGAAATCGGGGTGCACATGCTAGGACCAGCCTCAGTGGAGCTGCCTGGGGAAATGTAGTATGCTTACCTGTTCAGGTAGTGAAGCAATAGGAAGTAATAATAATAATAACAGGGCAAAGTTAGGCTTAGATGCTGACTAGGATGGCAGACACCACAGCCCAGAGCTGGGTTAGAGACAAGCCGGTTACGTGTGTCCTGAAGTTTGCATCTGAGATTTTGTGAGTCCCGTGATCCCTTCACAAACAACCACTCCAGGCATCTGATTACTCAGCCTCCTTTAATGCTTCAGGGGCTAGTTGAATTGAGAAGGGGTGAGACAGGCAGCCATGTTGGAGTTTGCCTGCAGGTCAATAGCCTGTATATATGACACCCCAGGACCCCTTAACTTTCACATGCCACTGTCTGTACCAGGGGACCTGGTCCATGTCTCTGTAAACCTGTGGTAAACATAGCTGGAAGTGTAGGCCAAGGGGCGCAGACAGGATATCCATGGACTGGAGGGCTTTGTGCAGAGCCTTCTGTCTTCCAGCCCCTTCATCCCAGGCTGTGTCTCCTGAAAGGTACACATATCGACAGAGCTAACCCAGTTGGCTTGCCTACACACGTCCTATTGCCTAGGAGAAGTTGGGGGACCCAAGCAAGGTGGCCAGGTCCCCTCTGTTGCTTGCAAGGCATTTGTATGCCCTTTTTTTGCCATGTCAATAGCAGGGTGCAGCTGTGGGGATGACCATGTGCATTCCCGCTGGCCTGGGAGGCTGTGCAGTGCTGGGTGGAGCTGGGTGATTGGCAGGATGCATAGCTGTATCCAGCGCCTATGATGAATGGCTGTGGGCCTGTAACTAGAGATAGTTCTTGGCCTCCAGGACAGGACAGTGGTAGAATTTGCTCCCTGGAGAACCAACAGGAAGGATCTGGTGTGGCGTGTGCTCATCTTGGTTCCTCATAGATCTCCCTTAGATGCTGTCTTCCCCTCTGATCTACCCCACTGTGGGATAGATACCCTTGGGCTTCCATTAGGAGGGTAACTGCTCTGGTTGGGTCACTTCCTGGCCAGATAGGCCCATGGTTTCTCTGTCTGTAGTACGACAGTCAGTGTTGCTATCATCAAGAGGTTTAATGCCAGCAGGGCGTGACAAACACACGGTTTTCCCAGCACTCGAGAGGCTGAGGCAGAAGGATAGTGAATTTGAGGCTGGTCTGGACTGTATATGTGACTGTCTCAAAAACAAACAACAGAAACCAAGTTTAACACTTTATTTAGTGTTTTAACCGCCCCCCCTTTCCATTATTATTAAGTGGGTATGTATGCGTGTGTGTTTGCATGTGTAGGTGTATGTGTGTGTGCATGTACACATGTGTGCACGTGGAGGCACGAGGTCGATGTCCGGAATCATCCTCTTTAGTCTTCTGCTTTATTTGCTGAGGCAGGATCTCTCAATCAAACCCAGAGCTCAGTGATTGTGAGTCTTGCTAGCCGGCCCGTCTGCTCTAATGATTCCCTGCCTCTGCTCTCTGAGGCTGGGATTCCAAGTGTAGGCTACCATGCCCACCTGGCATCTGTGAAAGCTCTGGGGATCCGAGCTCTGGTCTTCATACTTGTGTATCAATTTCCCCAGGCCTCACATAGGGTTTTGATTTGTGTGTGTGTGTGTGTGTGTGTGTGTGTGTGTATTTGTTAAGACCTCAGGTCAGTTCTGAGAAGATCCATATGTCTAACATCCTGACGTTGGGGTAGGCTGGTACACAGTTGTAGAGCCCATGTTTCCTTGTCTCAAATGTCCAGGAAAATGCTTGTGAGGGCCATTATTTTGACCCATAATATACTTTCCCTTGTGATCTGTCTTGCAACTGCCACCCCAAGGCTCTGAGGCTTCCTAAAACCAACGGTGATCAGACAAGGCTCCTTCTGTGTGCCCTCTGAACTCTTGGTGTTTCTCTTCCAGGCTGGTCCAGGGACCCTCATCATGGCGGCAGGCGTGCAGGACTTCAGCAGGACAGAGTTTGATCGGCTAAATGAGATCAAGGGTCATCTGGAAATCGCCTTACTGGAAAAGCACTTCCTTCGTGAGTGTGAGGAAGTACTTATGGGGTGGAGGGGGGATGGGCCACAGCTGAGGCAGGGTGAGCCGGAGATGCTATGGTATGGACATGGGACAGGTGTGCGTGGGGGCAGGTGTGCATGAGGGCAGGCACATGTGAACATATGCATTCGTGGGGGTAGGTGTGAACATAGGCGTGTGCAGGGAAAGGTTTGGACCAAGATATGGACTTGGACTTTGGACTTTGATGCCCCCACATGACATTTCCCTCTGAACGTGTGTCTTGTCTGTCTGTTGCCTGTTGCTTCACAAAACCCAGCCCTGGCCTGTGCTTTGCACACGGGGTGAGAAAGCAGTTGGAGTCTGGGAAAGGAGTGACCTAGTCTATGAAAATTGGGAAGATTGTCATAAATCAAGCACAGTTAACTCAGAATTTTCAGAGTTCCTCATAGGCATCTGAAACTATTTGTACTGTTACATACAGAGGGACAGTGGGAGGACCCTGGGACCCAGTTGTTTGAGGGCCGTTTACTCCTGGCTCCTGCTGTCCAGATCTTGACGTTTGGAGTAAGGAGGAGGTGGTTTTTGGCAGAACAGTAGCTTTTGCAGGTTCAACCCAGTCGCGTCTCATGTTTGGTCTTTCTCGTAACAGTCGTCCAGATGAGTAAACTGAGGCACGGTGACCGAGTTGTCCTACCATGTAACGAGAGTAGTAATGAGGACTTAAGCCAACCTGGCTAGCTCCAAAGCCCATGCTTGTGGCCCCTGATGCGTGTTGTCAGAGCTGATGCTCACAGAAGCCAAGGCTACTAGGAAGCAACTATAGGAAGAGAGCTTCAGGCCTGCTTGCCCCGAGCTGGTCACTGTGAATCCATGGAGCAGGTCCAGGCCAGGGCCAGGGCGTAGGAGGGCTGCTGGAGCTACTCGCCCCACTGGAGCAATTTGAAGGTGCACAGCATTGAACCAGCCAGAGCTCATGAGGGTGAGGGGTGGGGGACTCTAAGGGTGCTAGATCATTAAGGAAAGTGTTTGAAGTGCACACTTGGCTATTCTGCTTAGGACACATTGTTGCCATCCTAGGAACATGGCCACAATTCTTTTCTCAATGTTACCCAAAGAGGTATCTCATCCTACTCCTTAGTAACTTTTTTCAGGGAAGGGGGTGGGACTTTTCTTTTCTTTTTTTTTTTTGGTTTTTCGAGACAGGGTTTCTCTGTGTAGTCCTGGCTATCCTGGAACTCACTCTGTAGACCAGACTGGCCTCGAACTCAGAAATCCGCCTGCCTCTGCCTCCCAAGTGCTGGGATTAAAGGCGTGCGCCACCACCGCCCGGCTAAGGTGGGACTTTTCAAGACAGCGTTTCTCCGTGTAGTCCTGGTTGTCCTGGAACTCATTTTGTAGACCAGGCTGGCCTCGAATTTAGAGATCCACTCACCTCTGCTTCCCAAGTGCTGAGATTAAAGGTGTGGATCACCACCACTCTGCTTGGTAACTCTTAAGACAGTTATGGCATTTACCCTGACAGTGTGTGGGCTCCTCCTGGCAGGTTTTTTTTTTTTTTTTTTTTTCATTAATTATGGAAGATTTTGAATCTATACGGAAACAAAGCAGAAAGCGTCAGAGGCTCCTGTTGACTTGCTTGCCTGCCTCTCCAGGAGCGGATTCTAGGCCAGGCTGGCTTCGCTCCTCCCACTCTGGGTTGGGCAAAGCTCAGCCAGCACGCTATCGCTTCATCTGTAAATATTTTAGTAGATAGCTCAATATGTTTTAATGACAAAAGCTGAGAGACCAAGATGGGAAGTAGAACAACACACAGCTTTTCCCTGATTGCATCAGAGACCGACTGGAGCTGGGATCTCCCTGATAGGCTTTTGACAACTCCGAATTGATACCCAACAAGGTCCTGTGGGTGGGAACGGCTGGCGTATCTCCTCTGTCTTTTGGTGCCTTCTTCTCTCTCTCTATTGCTGCCATAGTCCTTGGTGGCTAGCTCACCAAGGCTGGGATTCCCTGCTGGATTCCATGGATAATGTCCCATAGAGTCACCATGTCTGCCATCCCTCCTTCACAGTGATGGATGTGGTTGGTGTTTGGGGCAGCCTCTTGATGATTTTCCTGTGCGTTACCCCCGAGGCATGCTGCCCATGACGTCACAAAGAGCAGGCACCTTGGCAGAGTTTTCAGACTGGTCGATTTTGTTTGTCCGTAATTCCTGCTCCATTAATTAGCCAACGAGTTTCTGCCAACAAATTCCTCTTTGCTCTCTTTGCCTTGAGATACGGTAAGCACGGGAAAGGCGAATACACATGCTTCCTCCCTTTGTGACACAGGTTTAAATATTCCACCAGAGACCAGAGAGGGTTCCTGCTCCGCTCTGTGTTTTACAATCACCAGGAGCTCCAGGAACAAGGAGTGATCATGGAGTTATGGCCTCTGTGTGTGCTCATATTTCTGCCTCTGGGATGCACAAGCCTCATCCCTTGGCCTCTTGGCCTCTTCACAGTGGGACAAGATAGTCTAGTCCCTACCCCCATTAACACTTCCTGTGCCAGTGCTGGAATTAACTATTTTTCCAGGCAGCCTTGGTTCTTTTTGGTGGAAAGTGATCTATAGAGACCAACTGAGGATTACAGGATGGTCACTGTGTCTGGGAGTCATCGTGTCTTGACCATTACAATGACCAGGGCTAGGGCAGTATGAGTTCAGACAGGTGACTCTGCAAGAACAGACAGCCAGGACTCCTGGGTGTCTTTTGGTCATCACTGGGTCTTTCCTGTGTCTGTATCTTCAACTCACACTGAGTATGCCTCCCAGAGGCAGCGTCAACAGCCGTACTCAATTGTCTTATCTCACAATAATATATGCGAGTCTCAGGACCATTGGGGCATGGTGGTAAACACCTGTGTCCCAGAGCTGAGGAGGCAGAGGCAGGAGGACTGTAGAATTGGAGGCCAGCCTGGGATACAGAAGGAAAGAAACACTGTCAAAACTAAAGCAAAACCCCACAAACACCCTGGTGTGGCAGTGCACACCTTTGATCCCAACTTGAGGCAGGAGGCAGGAGGCAGGAGGCAGGAGGCAGGAGGCAGGAGGCAGGAGGCAGGAGGCAGGGCAGGAGGCAGGAGGCCAGCCAGAGCTGCAGACAGGAGAGACCGCCAAAAATACAACAACAGGAAAAGAGGCCAGGGCCACACCACAGCCTGTCTCAACTGCCAGCCCACAGTCATGTGACTTTTGCCACTTCTGTCCCAAGGGAACATTCTCACAACGGAAGCGTCAGTTTCTACATTGGAATGCCACCTGCACAGTTGGTTCCTGTCTCTGCCTCCTGGCCCTGCCATTGAGGCATGCAGGGCCGGCTTCAGTCATTTCTCTCACCCCTGACGTTTATAGAGATTGCCTTTGTTTGGCTGGAGTCTATTTCGACTTTCCCACCCCTGATGTTTATAGAGATTGCCTTTGTTTGGCTGGAGTCTATTTTGACTTTATTTCAGACCCAGAAGAAAGTTAAAAAATAGCACTGAGAATGTCTGTGCGCTTCTCCTGGAGTTACTCCTCAAGGAGAAACAATATTGCCACACTTGTCAATCTGTGGGGTTTTATCCATCCAGCCTTCTTCCCACCATGTAGCTATCTATACGTTTACATATACATGTGTGCATCCCCCATTATCTATCTCCCATCTCCCTCTCATCTATGTAGCCGTCCACCCACACATCCACCCATCTTCCTTCCATCCATTTACACATCTCTCCACATCCTACTTACCCATCAATCCCCCCCCCATGTATCTATGCATCTCACCCACTCACATATCCATCTACCACATCCATCTCTTGCCCACCAGCCCACCTATCCACCTACCCCTCTCTCTCTCATCCACCTACTCGTTCATCCATTCATCCATCTGTCCATCTGTCCATCTATTTATATGTTTTTTTTTCCCCTGAGCCGACTGATGGTTTGTTTCAGACACAGTGCTTCTGAGTTCCGAGTACTCTTGCCATGCATCCTAAAAGCAAGGCTATTCTCTCATCTAGCCTCGGCATGCAGTGTGCAGCTATCAAAACCATGAAGTAATGTTGCTATGCCATCATCTGGAATGAGACCTTATTGCGGCCTCACCGTTGTCTCATGTCCTTTGTTAGCAAAAGGAAGTTCTGGTCACATGTTGCCTCTTTGGTCTCCTTTCTTGAACTTATTTCCCAAAGCAAGTGTTTTTCGAGGCATGCGGGTAGGTTGCTTATAGAATGGGCTCGGGTTTAGATGGTCTCTGTTGCTTTACAGAGACTCTGGTCATGTGGCTTTTGCCCTGAATGTCACAGACGTGATGGTGTGTTCTCAGTGCCGGTCACAAGGTATAGGATATCACCTCACCTCATTCTGCATGATGCCAAGAGTTCCTTGTCAAATTCAATTCTTGTAGTTATCTAAAATTATTGCACTGGGGTGTAGCCCAGCGACAGAAGGCCCGCCAGGCATACTCAAGAGAGGGCCCGGGTCCCTTCCACAGTACTTGGAGAAGAAAAAAAGCACCCAATCAAGAAAAACTGTTTATAGTAGCATATAAGCCTATGGTTTCAGCTCAAGGGAGGCTAAGCCAGGACGTCACCTGAACCCTGGAATTCAACACCAGCCTGGGCAACACAGTGAGACCCTTTCTAAAAGCAGATTTTTAAAAAGATAATACCGAATGGTTTATCTGGCTGCACTATCAAGTGGTAGGCAGGGAACTTGAGTCTCCTCTGGAGTCTCAGTTTTCTTCTTAATAATCCTTGTTATTGATTTTGTGTTTGGTTGTACCTCCCCCTCTAGATAAGGGTTAGCACACTCTCTCTATGCACACTTGGGTTCTGTTCTGGCAGTCACTCTAGGTGGTAGCAGAGATCCCCTTGTTCTGTTTTCCGTCTGTGTCCCCAGTCTGGGTGTGGCCTAATCTATAGTTGCATGTTGGTGACTGATTATACCATCTCCAGCCTTCTGCGCTGGCTATTAGTTAGAGGCAGCCCTTCCCAGCCCTCTGCACCTTGCGAGTGGGGTGGGACCTATTTTTATACCCGAGGCTTGATGTCTCTGGTGTGGTAGGTGCTGAGTGACTGGAAGAAACTGCAGAGAAGCCTGGCAGAGGTGGAGTTTACACAGAGGAGCCTGGGCCTCCACACAACATGGCATCCCGCACAGTCTCCAGAGCAATACAGTCTTAGAGTCTTGAGACACATAGATAAGTTCTGGCTGTCACGAAGCCTATACTAACACGTGCTGGCCTGGTGGTTCCTGCTCCTCCTGGTCAGCAGGGGAAATGCCGTGTGTACGGTGGGGAGAGCTGCAGGCTGGCCTAGAGACCTAGGCTTCTGGCTCTTGCTTCCTTCTTTCACTAACAGCTCTGCATGAACTTTTTGGACCTTGGCTCCATCCATAAGCACCTAAATGACTACTGTTCAGATTCCATTCAACTCTCTCAGCTGTCCTTTCTCTCTGACAATAGCCTGTCATTCTTCACGGAAGAGGGAAATAGCCCCAAGTGCGCTATAGGTTTCTTCAGTGATTAAATATTGAAGGGTACCAATGTTCCCAGGAGAAAGTGACACGGAATGAAGACGGTGCAGCTGAAATGTGCCTTAGTTCCAGCCAAAGGCAGGGGCCTAAGCTTGTTAAAGACTGTAAATGAGTCTGTGGTGTCCATGTCCAGCAAGTCTGAGGTGCATTTCACTGGATTATTGCTTGCGGGACCTGAACACATTCAGTTCCAAGGCCTATAACTGAGTGTGCATTGGTTGATTGCTTGCTGCACACAGGCTCTGAAAAGTGAGATCACCAGCACTGTAAGGCGTGTATACAGCCTCTACCTCAAAGCAGCTTGGCACGCAGTTGGATTTTGGAGGGGAAGGTGCTTCAGGCCTCTGAGGAGTTTCCTGGTTGATGTTTGCTGGGCTGGGCTATAGAGCTTTGTATGGATTGAGGGCCCTTCTGAGGTGACACCTCCCCAATGTAACTTCCGTTGGCACCTCCCTGGTCAGTCTAGAGGAGACTGCCCTGGGATTGTGCCCTGTCTCCAGCTCCTGACACCTGTGCAGTGGTCTAAGTGGACTCCCAGTGGAGACAGCCAGGGGATAGCAGTGACTCCTGAAGCATGTGACTCAGAGGGAGGAGGCCTTTGCTCCAACCCCCTGACACTCCTAGAAGTCTTCTTCATCCTAAACATGTGTTGAGGGGTGTGGGGGGGACTAGAATGTCTTCCCACTCTGTGGGAAGACTTCTGGAAGAAGGCAGGAAGGGCTTACCTCTAGATGTACAGATTCAGAAAAAAAACAGGCTGAGGTGATTGATCTAGGTGATCAGAGATGAGAAAGACCACGTCACTATCAATCTGTGGAAGGCAGAAGGCCAGGAGCCACCAGAGTGCTTCCAGGGTTCTGAAGAGTTGAGGCAGTCAAGAGACCAGCTAGAGACAGAGCTAGGTAGTTGTTGACAAATGTGCTTGGGCCCACTCCTCCAGACCTAGACCTGCAGATATCTTGCTGGGGGCCTGGCCTCCTAACTCTGCCTCATCCTATAAATTAAGTGCAGAGATAAGTCCCAGGGACAGAGCCTGGCAGGGTCTGCTTCTGTCCCTAGTGTGAAGCTGGTGGGAGGAAGGGGTCAGAGACCAAATTAGGACCGAAGACTGAGATAAGGTCCTATGGGAATTTTTCCAGGAAAAAGATGAAATTAATTGCCCCCCCCCAAATTAAAGCTCTGGCCCATTAGGCCCAGTTTCATATTTTTGTGTCGGGGGGAGCGTGTGGATTAGTGACGGAGTGCTTTTCTAGCATGTGTGAGACCCTTGGATCTGTACCCAGTACCAGGGTGGGGGAGGAGCCCCAAAGCTTTGCTTTTCTATATCATTTCTGTTGCCCAGTAAAATATACTCTTGAAGACTTCATTGCAGATGAGATATTTGTCCCTAAGACTTGTCATTACCAGCATGTCAGTTCTTTGAGCACAGAAGCTGAGCCCATTTACCAAACCCTGGCCTGCCTGTAGCTTATACTTCAGAGGAAAAACTCAGATACCCTGGTGCTGGCTCTGGAGCTGCTCCCAGGACCAGGCCTCCTGCAGTATTGGGGTGAGATGGTGAAGTCATAGGTTGATGTGTTCATCTGCTGCATCATGCTGATGGCTGATGGCTCCATTATTGCTGTCCTGGCAGGACGCCTTGGGCAATGACAATTGATTGTCATGGGAGTGTTACAATCAGGAGCCACCGTCCAGCTCTGTGACCTCCGTGTGGACTCATAACCTGCCCCACAGCATCAGCTCCCAGGACCATGAGAGGGTATCATCCCACCCCTGCTTCTGGGTGGCATGTTGGAAATCTTGTGTTGGTAGCTGGGAGAGAAGACACTTGGGCCAGCGGCCAGCTATCCTCTGGGCCCCTCCCAGTAGTCCCCTGTGGGAAGCCTCATGTAGCAGAGACACTGTCCAGTGGCGTGTGGAGTGTGTTGTACAGCCCTGTGAGGGCAGCAAATCACCTGTCTATATTGGCATCCACCAGTTGGATTTTATGGGAGGGAGAGAAGCCAGCTGCTGCCTCATCTGTATGGTCTCAGAGCCTGGCAGCTGCAGGGTGCTCTGTACACATCTGGGTGGATGGATGAATGACTCAGCAGATCGCTGGCTATACAAGCCAGAGGTGAGCACATAGCTAATGGGATGAGTGGATAGATGAAGTGCTACCCCGCACCCAGCCGTGCCTTTCTGCACACTCAAAGACATTCTCCAGCCATATCCTCCTTTGTTTAATATCTGGTATTTGTGGTCCCAGGCACAATGTCTCCTTACCAATCTTTACTCCCTAGCATGTGTATTGAATATGAATCTCCGGGGCTCATCTCACCTTGCTGGTGGTAGGGCGTTCGTGCCTGCCCTGCTGCCCATATTAAGCAGGTACCAGGTATTTACGATGAGTTTGATGCTTTGAGGAAGTTTGGCTGCTGGTGCATGGTTGGAGGGATGTGTCCAGAAGATATGGAGTGGATAGAGCAGATACCTAAGAAAAATTGTGTATATGGCTTTTTGCCTACATGTATAATACATTCATGCACCACATGCGTGCCTGGAACCCATGGAGGCACTGGATCCCCGAAACGGAGTTACAGGCAACTGTGAGCCACCATGTGTTTGTTGGGACTTGAACCTGGGTCCTCTGGAAGAACAGCCAGTGCTCTTAGCCATGGAGCCATCTCTCCAGCACTTGCCCTTCTCCTTCCAGACCCAAGGGCAGAGACTTTTGAATAACCACATCTCTCAGCTCAGGGCTAGCCAGGGCTAGCCAGGGCCTCAGAGTCCAGCCCTTGAGCATTGGAGGCAGCAGCTTGCCACCCCAACTCCCCATCTTATACTGAAGGGCCATGTTGGGTTTGGAAAGACAGCCATTCTGGGCAGTAGTTCTGACTGGAATCTCTTCTTTCTCTCTCTCTCTCTCTTCCTCTCTCTCTCTCTCTCTCTCTCTCTCCCTCCCTCCCTCCCTCCCTCCCTCCCTCCCTCCCTGCTTCCCTCTCTCCTCTCTCTTCTCTTCTTTCTTTCTTTTCTTTCTTTCTTCCCTCCTTCTTTCCTTCCTTCCTTCCTTCCTTCTTCCTTCTTCTTCCTTCCTTCTTCCTTCCTTTCCTTTCCTTTCTTCCTATTTATTTATTTATTTGCACAAAAATCTCAGGACACCACCCTAATCCCATAACTGACTTCCTAAACCCAGAATGCCAAGCCCAAGCAGCAGCCTGTCCTGTTAGAATGCTAAACGTCCAGAACTTGGCCGCACGCTCCCTGATTTTGAAGGAACATTCAGCTTGGTGTTGACAGTTCATCATGCTGTAAATGCCACTTCTGTGCAGAGCAATGAATACACGGCGATAAGTGACCGCTAGGAGAACGCACAGGCTGTGGGGGACATGGAGGGCAAGGCACCCTCCAAGTGGTAGTGGCCTGAGAAAGGAGCATCATACAGGGCCGCTTCTCTGGGGCTAAAGGTGAATGATGCCCTGAACTCAGGAGGCGATTCATTCCTCGTCCACTGGGGAGGGCAAGGCATTGTGTTTTAAAGGTCCTAAGGATAACAGGAAGGGAAACTGGGCTGGGAAAAACCTGTTGAGGTGCCCAGTTGTGTGCACCCAGCCTGGCCTGAGACAGCTTTCTTTTCCCCTCCGAGTGGCTTCCGTGTATATGTGCTCCAGTAGGGTGGGGAGAAATTTTATTTAAAGCTTATCATTTGATTTTCGCCCCCTCTGGCTAGGCCTGTTGCATCCTGTGCCAAAGGGATTCCTGCTCGAGAGATCTGCTTTTGCAAATTTAAAAATAGCTTTGAAGTTGTTTTCCTTCCCCGTGGGCCGGGAGCCATGGAAGCTGCACAGCCTGGGCAGGCCAGGCCTGTGGGCTGAAAGATCTCCTCTGTGTCCCCTTGAATCAGCATACTGAGAAGGGCAGAATGATTTTCTTGAGTTCAAGGGTCCACGAATCACCTGTCCTTCACCTTCCGGAGCCGGAGAGGCTAAAGCCTGGAGGATGGGGAACAGGTGGTCCAGCTGTGCTTGTCTCCCATTTGTCACGTGTGTCTCGTGGTCTTCTGTCAGGATCCCTTGCTTCAGGGGTACCCTTGCTTGGATAGCGGCATCCTCCAATGGGTTGGGTATAGGTCTGGATCTCCAATAGTTGGGTCTGAGGATCAGCCTCATTCCTTCTTACTGGTCCGACAGTAATAAAGGTCCTAGGTACACTAAATGACCCCTGACATTAAAGTATCCTACACATAATTTTGCCTCACCTCCTTTCGTAGTGGGGCTAACTTCCTTGCTGCCTCCATGGTCCTTGCGGTGGATGGGTGCACTTGTCCCGGACGTCTTGGTTCCTCTGTTGCTGTCACCTGGTATTTGTTGTCTTCTGGTAGTGGTTTAATGATCGCGGACAACTGGATCCGGTGACAACATGGTTCGTGAGAAGATGCTAGAAGGAGCTTCTAAATTGTGATATCGAACCTCTTTGAGGTACACTGGGGACTTATTCATTCTTCATCGCTTCTCTCGTCCATGGCATCCTGGTTCAGCCGTCCTGCTGTGTAACTCGAGGCCACTGAGGCTTGGAGTCAGTTAGGCCAAGCTAACCCTGGGACAAAAGCTTAACCCCTAGTCTAGGAGTTGTGCACACATTAGTGGCATGTGATACCAGTCTATAGGTTGGCAGCATTGACTCGTGTCAATGTGCTAGGCAATGGCTTCACTGTACTGACACCAGCCCTGTATGGGTCCTCATTGACGAGCCCTGTAGGAGCCCGGTTGGAAACAGGTGTTCTGTCTTGTTCTGTCTCTGTCCTCAGATGAGCACAGGATGAGCAGATGCATCTTCTGGTTATCTCAGGATTATGTGAGTGATGAATAGGATGGCACATCTTTGCCTCTCTGGCAATGTCGTTGGGTCATGGGTCCCTTTTTAAAACTATTGTTTTGAGAAAGTCTATGAGCTTCATTGCTTGGGCTGCCTTGGGGGGCTGCTTGGGTTCTGCTTATTGTTGGGGGACAAAATTGAATGACAAGGAGGGACGTAGGTGGGGGACCCTCCAGCTGTGTGGAGGCAGGTTCCCATGTACAGGCATCTTATTCCTTAGAGCAGGGCGTCTTGTTTGTGATGCTCGGGGCCGTGGGCTATGGAAGCCTCTGTGGGCCTCTGTCTATTGTTGGCTCCTTGCCCTGTCTGCTGTTATTCGGATGAACATGACAGGTAATCCTCTTTCCTAACCTTCTATCTGAAGGCTGCTTTGCAGAATTGGCTTGTCAGCCTGGAAAGGATGCAGTATACCCAATCTTCCCACCAGCCTCCAAATAAAACTGGCCCATTGACACCTCTATTGGATCAAGCCCAAAACACCTGTTTAATCTCCGGACCTTTGAAACCTGTAAGATGGTGTCTTAGGATTTTATTGCTGTGAACAGACACCATGACCAAGGCAACTCTTATAAGGACAACATTTAATTGGGCTGGCTTGCAGGTTCAGAGGTTCAGTCCAGTATCATCATGGCGAGAACATGGCAGCATCCAGGCAAGCATGGTACAGGAGGCTGAGAGTTCTACATCTTCATCTGAAGGCTGCTAGCAGAATACTGGCTTCCAGGCAGCTAGGATGAGGGTCTTACAGCCCACTCCCACAGTGACATACCTGCTCCAACAGGGCCACACCTTCTAATAGTGCCACTTCCTGGGCCAAGCATATACAAACCATCACAGATAGTGACTATTGTACTAAGTCAGGATGTAATATTAGCTGCCACAAGAAGCTAATTTGTAGATATTCAAGATGCTCCATCATCCTACCCTTCACCTCATGGGAGACCCCATGGTCTGTTATGGGTTGGTCCAGCATCACCAGCCTCTGTGAACAGTGGGGGTTATATTAGAGACCGAGGTGACCTCCCCCAAGTCCTAGCAGTGACAGGCTTACAGTATGGGGGATCCAAAGTTCTAAGGCAGAAAGCTGGGACTGCTAAGGGCCACAGTCAGATCTCAGACAAGAGACACTGGGGATGGAAGGGGCTTCCATGGCCTCGTGACTCTATTCCATGAGGAGGCTGGGCGAGGATGGCCTTACAGGCGGCCAGCTCAGCACTTTCTGCTTGGCAGGCAGTCAGCTTTTCCCTCCTGCTCCTCCTCTAAGGGAGGAGCAGGGGAAACCAATGACTGGGGTTTGTATTGCTATTGTTCTGTGGAACGACAGGACCAGGCACCGCACTGCATCTGACCTAAATGTGTCACCGTGGGATGGAAGCTGGCCCACATTACCAGAGACAGACACCGGGGCTCATCATTTCAGTTGCAGAAAGAGGGCCTTGCAGGGAGCCATTAGCTGAGGGAGAAAGGGTTCACGGAAAGAAAGGCTCAGAAATCCCACTGGTTTTTACACAGCTCTCCCCGCCTGCCACCAGGAAAAGGTGCAAAGCCTCTGTGGAACAGACAGGCTGACTCACTAAATTGGCAAGGGCTGCAGTGGACCTGCCCCTGCAGCTGAGCCCCTAATGGCTGGGGAGAGCAGGTAATGTCGAGAGCTGGGCTGCAGAGACACACCATAGAAGAAGCAGTTGTACATTGCAGGGCTGAGCTTCCGGCCCTTGGAGGCCTGGGAGGAGCTAGCGTTATTTGTACCGCAAGGAGACTTAGACTCCTCCAAGGGGGCTGCACACATGCCCTTCCACACCAGAGAGAACGGGAGAACGTTGTCTGCACCCTGCTCATCTTGGGAAGGGATCTCTGTGCCCACATCTGCATCAGCATTGCTACAACCCCGCTGCTGGCTAATCATCTGCTGTGAATGGAACATGGTGATGAGCTTTCTGATATAGTGACACCAGGAAGACACAGACATTCATGGGAGGCCAATTAAGGAAAGCCCAATTTCCTGTTCCTGGCTGAGCAGCTTGCACCCGTAAAGATAGAGAAGAATTGCTTTTGATCTTCACATGGGCTGGGATCCAAAAGGCCATGGGGTGGTGGTGGGGGGGGGTCAGGTGATCAGGCAGCAAAGTATCCGACCCCCAGCCTCAGCCTTCCTCCCTCAGGCTCCCTCCAGTAATACCAACAGTGTAACGTTTCTTAGCTCTGTTTATCTGTGGTGTCAGAATTGTCAGTATAGAGACAGAGGATGGAACATAGAGACCCCCCAGGTTGAGTCTGCTCATACATCTGGTTCTTTTATTTTTAATTTTTGAAGATTCATGTATTATTTTTATATGTCCTTGCGCTGGATAGTTTTATGTCAACCTGATGCAAGCTAAAGTCGTCTGAGAGGACGGAACCTCGGTTGAGAAAGTGCAGCCATAAGATCCAGCCGTAGGGCATTTTCATAATTAGTTTGGTATGGGCAGGCCCAGTCCATTATGGTGGTGCTTGCCCTGGGCTGGTGGTCCTGGGTTCTATAAGAAGACAGGCTGAGCAAGCCATGGGGAGCAAGCCAGTAAGCAGCATCCTCCATGGTCTCCGCATCAGCTCCTGCCTCCAGGTTCCTGCCCTGTCTGAGTTCCTGTCCTGACTTCCTTTAGTGATAGACTATGATGTGGAAGTGTAAGCCAAATAAACCCTTTCCTCCCCAACTTGCTTTTGGTCATAGTGTTTCATCTCAGCAACAGAAACCCTAACTAAGACAGTACTTGTGTGCCCATGTGAGTTTATGTGCACCACATGAGTGCAGGTGTCCACAGAGGCCAGAGGGCATCGTATCCCCAGGAACTGGAGTTATGGGTCGTTGTGAGCTATCCAAGATAGATGCTGGGAATAGAACCTAGGTCCTGTACAAGAGCAGTAAGCACCTTAACTTCTGAGCCATCTCTCTAGTATCCCCACTCGCTTAATAAAAAGATGTATTTCCACATCTGGTTCTTGAGCTGGCCACGTGCAGTTGCCTTAAGTGTAGGCCTGATTAACTGTCCTGAGTACGTGGCTGAGAAAGGTAGATGGGTACCTTTGGGAGAAAGCTCACTGGTCATCTTAGTGGAGGATGTCAGGTGGTTGATCCATCTACCTGCTCAGTCACTGAACCCGATAGCTCTTCTACTATACCTATCCCAGGCTGTAGGACAGGCCAGGTGGCTGAGACTTGGGTCCTGAGGAGGGAGACTTCTGGCCTGTCTGTCTCAAGTGATCATACAGTCTCCCTGTTGTTAAGAGGACCAGGCTTTCTTAACTTTCATCCATCCCATGGGGAAAGGCCTAGGGCAACACAGTCTCTCCCAGCATTATAGACAAGGTTCTGCCCACTAAGGGTCCAGGCTAGGCAAGGGCTAGCATTTAAGATTACCCAATGGGTCCATTCATTTGCTTGAGGCTGCTCTGCAGGCCCCACCCATAATCTGCTGTGCAGCATATTCTCCCAGTTAGTGTCCCAGGAACTTTGACAGGCTAAGACATAGGAACTCGGGGAGTGTCTACCAGTGAAGCTGTGTGTAGCTAGGTCCCCACAGCCATGCCAGGCAAACTGGGGGAATAGAAGCAGCCTTTACCTCACAGCCAGGATTAGCAATAGGATAGGTGGGACACCCTGTGGTGTCTAGGGCTCATGGGCTGAGGACCCCAAAAGTCCAGGGCCCTCTGCTGCCTCTGCTTGGACTTTCTGACAGGAGGGGTGTGGCCAACAGTTGTCATGGGCAAGACTCTTAGCACCTTGATTCCTCCAGGTCAGTGTCCCAGAATCTCAGCATGTTTAATGTCTAGGGCCTGGCGGTGCTGTATACATATGCCCATGTTTGATTCTATGTCCCCATGTTTGGTGAGGTGACTAAGATAGGAAAGGAACCACTGAGTCACCCTGAAAAGTTCCCATTCAATCCAGAAAGGTCCCAGGCTACAGTGACCTCACCTTACCCATCAGCATGGAGCAGCTGCCTCTCCCTGGGAATCTAGCCACATGGTCCTGTTCAGAGGCTGTAGAAAATAAAGTTGTCTAGTTCCTTTGTCTCGGAACAGCACAGGGCAAAGCTTGTCTTTTCCTGCAGAGATTTCCCTCCCCAAGGCGCAGCTCACCAACCCCAGAACTGGGGTGCTCTGTGTGATTGAAACCAATATTGACCCACTACAGGCCACAACTGCGGTGGACTTCTGCATAGACGGTCCTTAGATCACATCTAAGGGTACTGCTATCTAGGAAGCCAAGCTCAGGACACACAGACATGCCCTGACCTTGGCCCTGGGTTATCATAGCTCTGTACCTGCCTGAGTCTTTGGAGACCAGATAAGGCTAGGTGTGGGCATCAACCCTGCTTCCCAGGATGTTCCTTAGAAGTGACCTCCACGTCATCCCAGGAAGACTAAACTCCACGATGAGACATTCCCGTTCTCTATGGTGATAAGAACACTGTGTCCTGGTTGTCCCCTTGTCAGCATTGGCAGAGTCTATGGCACGCTGTCTAGGGGGCTATCCTTACCTGTGTTTTCTGTGGCTCTGGAAATACCTGGGGGCTGGGCATGTCCTGAGGTTTGAGCTGCCCTGACCCTTGCTTACATCTTCCTCGCTGACCTTGAGGGATTCGAGCGAGCTGGTTGGTCATTCCTGTGAGCCCGGCAGAGCTGGTCTTAGAGCTCAGCTTGAGGTGGAATGTCAGTCAACTGGCAGCTCTGTGAGGGACTCTGTCCATGGGGCTCTCCAACCAAAGCTGCCACTGTGTAGTTAGCAGCAAGGCCTGGATCCTGGGCTGCAAGCCTTATTGCTCGATCTGACTACCTGGGATGACATCCCAGATGGTCTTGCTGGCATAATCTCCTACTTCCATCCACATTTGCCCCAGTGAAGAGCCCCCTCCCCCAGCATACACCCCAGAGGAGGGCTCGGAGGAGCTGCTGACGGCCTCATAGACAGCAGGCAGGGACCAGACTGCGCTGTCAACTGAGCACTCAACAAACTTGAGAAAGTTCACGCTCTCTGACCCCTTACTTGTCGGAAGGAACCTATCTGCTCTTCACAAGCTAGCCAGCGTCGTCAGAGGGGACAGTGGGTGTAAGTGCTAATCACTTGGCTCTCCTCTCCACAGAGGAGGAGCTCCGGAAGCTTCGAGAAGAGACCAACTCAGAGATGCTACGGCAGGAGCTGGATCGGGAGCGGCAGCGCCGGATTGAACTGGAACAGAAAATGCAGGAGGTGCTGAAGGCCAGGTGAACCAACCCCACATTCATCTTTCTT
Source organism: Mastomys natalensis (assembly GCA_021653895.1). Lineage (NCBI taxonomy): Eukaryota > Metazoa > Chordata > Mammalia > Rodentia > Muridae > Mastomys > Mastomys natalensis. Next base: position 2,742,935 of record JAJTUV010000102.1, read on the forward strand.
ACTACTGTAACGATATCCCTGAAGCTGGTACTTACAAAGAAAAGAGGTTTATTTAGCTCACAGCTCTGGAGCTTGAAGAACTCAGAGCTGGCATTGACTCAGCCCTGGTCCAACCAGGATGTGGAAGGAAAGGAACATCCAGGTTGTGACCCAGGAAGTAGAAAATGAAGGTCTCTGGAGAAACAAGAGGCCTCTTCCCTTGCTTTATTCTAAGGACAGGGAAGAGTTCTGGAGCGTTCTAGAAGTGGACGGGTTGAATGAATGACGTTTCCCGGGGTCGGAGGAAGACTTCCTAGTTCCTGATTGCGTTAGTGAACTGTGGGGAGAGAAGGGCCATGTAGGGACACTTCAAACACATGCAGTGCAACTTCCGTGTGCCACACAACACATGTACATCTGTCTTAGGGTTTCTATTGCTGCAACAAAACATCATGACCAAAAAGCAAGTTGGGGAGGAAAGAGTTTATTCAGTTTACACCTCCACATTGCTGTTCATCACTAAAGGAAGTCAGGACAGGAACTCAAACAGGGCAGGAAGCAGGAGCTGATGCAGAGGCCATAGAGGGATGTTACTTACTGTCTTGCTTCCCTTGGCTTGCTCAGCCTGTTTCTTATAGAACCCAGGACCCCCAGCCCAGGGATGGCACCACCCACAATGGGCTGGGCCCTATCCAACTGATCACTAATTGAGAAAATGTCTCACAGCTGGATCTCATGGAGGCATTTCCTCAACTGAGACTTCTTTCTGATGAGTCTAGCTTGTGTCAAGTCAACACACAAAACCTACAATGTTTATAGCCCACATACCCTACAGATGCATGCTCACACTGTGTCCTAAAGCTACAGGGACAGCTACGTGTGTCCATAGCCCAAGCCAGTGCAGGCTGACATGGCTGGTGTCCTGACACTCCAGAGGTGGGCATAGCTAGCCAGAGAAACAGGATGGAGTTGCCACCCAAGGGATGTGACCCAGGCTGCTGCTAGGGTAAATAACTCCCTCAGGGTGTGCAGTTAAGTGTGTAACAGCGAGAGTCTAACAGGGTAAAAAGGCAAGACTCCAGCTGAAGGAAGAGCCTGAGGAGGTTGTTACGCCCAGTGAAGACTATGAGCTGAGCTGGGGGCAGGGAGCCAGGGAGATGACTGGCATGGCCTAGTGGAACCCAGCATAAATATATTGGGGTATCATCCAGCTTTGGCCTAGTGTGGTGTTGGATAGAGATGTGTAGTATTCTCATTAGTAAGCTATTTTTTTCCCCCTGAGCTTAAGAATGAAATAAGCAACTGTGTTAAAATTAATAGGAATGGTGAGAGACTCTTGCTTATGAGACTCCACTTGTCTATTGAAAATAGACCGTGCCCCATGGGGAAAGCACTTGGTGCTTCCTGGGCTCTGTCCTCAGCACCTCTCCAGCCTTCAAGGCGTCAGGAACCAGCAGATTCCACCTGCCGGAGTTCGCTCCATGTGGGGCTGCAGACCTTTGCACTCATAAACTTTGCCTTCATCCTGTTTAAGGTCAGAGGAACAGCCAGCACAGCCTCAGCAGCCGCCAAAGGGACAGAGCCAGACCAGCAATGGCACAGGCACAGGTAGGCCCCTGGGCAGAGATGGTTCTCTCCCTAGACAGGCCTCTCCCATGTGGGAATCTCCTGCCATCAAAACTGGGTCAGTGTCCCTCACTGTGGCTCAAGTCACCCCAAAGGTGATCTCATTTCCCTGCACAGATGTGACATGTTGTCTAGCCAGGCCTCCTGAGAGGCACCAAAAGGCACATGCTGGTTATGCCACCTTGATTCGCTGACCTGTTCCCCATGACTGGTCATCCCATGCGGGTACTGAGTGGACTGTGGCAGACCAGACAAGGAATACCCTAACCTCCCAGGTAGGGAACAAGCCTTTCCTCGTTCGCTTGTTCCTGCCCTAGCACCCACATCCATCTCGCCACATACTTCAGCTTCTAAAGTTGCCCTTTAGGGGAGAAGGGAAGTCGTCCTCTCTACACTTCCTGCGGGCCCTGGCTGCAGCCTCACAGACAGTGTCCGTCCAATGTACTGACCATTCACAAGGCTCTCCCTCCCTATGCCAGTAAGCCTGGCATAAGCTATGGCTTAGGTCATTGGCTCCAGGCTGCCAGCATCAGGAAGAGGCCCAGAAGAGGAGGCCTCTCCTAAGGTTCTCCCAGGTCTAGCCTCACTCCACCTGCTGGCAGCCAGCCCCAGTGCAGGCCTGGCAGCTGCGTCCCCTGGGAGGTGGCCTCCTTGGGCCATCCGGAGGATCCCTGGCCGGTTCCCAGGCTTAAATGGAGAGCCCTTAGCTTGTGAATCTTGGTTACCAGACCAGGAAAGCACAGAAGACTCCAAGGCCCTTAGTGCTTGGTGATAGTGAGGGTTGAGAAGTGTGGGGTCACCCAGCTCCTTGCTCCTCCACAGGGCTGGGGACCCCTTGTCCTCTCAACAAGGTCATGCCGATTTTTTCTTTCTTTTAAAAAAAAAAAAAAGATTTATTTTTATTTCATATGTACGAGTGTTTTACCTTCCCATATGTCTCTGTACCATATAAGTATCTGGTGCCCATGGAGGCTAGAAGAAGGGGCATAGAATCTCTCAGAACTGGAGTTACAGTTGCTTGTAAGCTGCTGTGTGGGTGCTGGGAGTCGAACCAGTGTCCTCTGGAAGATTAGCTGGTACTTTTAGCCACTGAGCCATCTCTCCAGCAGCCACAAACCTAATCTTGATTGTCATAGTCTCCAGGTGTGGTGGGCCATGTGGGACTGTGTGCCTCCTCCACACTGTGGCCCTTGGTCACCCTCCAAGACAGGAAGGGTGAGGTAGAGGAGAGAGACCACACCCTGGCTCTGCCACATCCTAGGTAAATGAAGGAGCTAGCCATCAGATGGATGCCTGCCTCAGTCTAGCCCTGGGCCTCAGCTGTACACCTTGGAGCATGAAGCACTGCTTCAGATTTTCCCCCACTTAGAAGCTAGCTCTGAGTGTGGCTGAAAGCATCCCCCAGCCTGGAAGTCAAGCAGGGGCCTCAGGACTTCAGGACCGTTGAAGACTGCCTCCTTCAGACAGATGGCCTTGCTCCCTGGATCTGGGGTCCACAATACACAGAGCTGGTTTTCTTTTGTACATTTTTGATTTCATGAGACAAGGCCTCTCTATGTAGCCCAGGCTGATCCTCCTGCATCGCTCTCCCTGCTCAGTGTTGGGATTGTTGAATTCCCACCATGCCCAGCCTGGGTTTACATTATATTAAAATAGCTTTTTATATGTTTAAATGGTTGGGGGAAAAAAACAAGGAAGATTATTTCTCAGTCAGTGTGTCCAGTGTCCATAAATAATCCAACGGAAGCACAGGCTGGCAGTCTTTTGCCTGGCCTTTAGATGCCTTTGGCTCCCATAGCCAAAGCTTCCGTGCTACCTGGAGCCATCTGCAAACCTTGATGGATGGTAATAGAGCCAGGTAAGCCTGCAGGCTGTCTGGGTAGCCCCAGGAGACACACATCTCAGCCTCCCCACCTAGCCTCCTACCCTCCTAACTCCACTCCCCTGACCCGTGTCCTTCAAGCTTTGTTTATATTGACTATTGTCCACTCTCCCTAGCGCCACGACACACCTGGTGTGTTTTCGTTAAGTTTTATTTGACACATGATATCTGTGTTTATGGCACCACAGGTGTCTAGGTGTCCACAGTGTCCCTGCCAGTCCCAGGCTTTTAAATTATGGTGGCGCAGCGCCCCCTGCAGGCAACTCCACATCTTGCTTTATTTAGGGTACAGCCTGGGGGCACTGCTGGGCAGCCTCCCCCTGGCATGTGAGAGACACAGCCGATCACTATGAGCTCACCTTGGCCAACAGCTTGGTCTCTGGGTCCTGTACCTCAGTATGCCCTGCACACACTGGCTGGGCCTCAGGACCTGGCGTGGTGAACCCACTCAGCCTCTTCCCAGACATACCAGAGGTCAACAGGGAGAGTTGAACAGACAGCCACCACAGACAGCCACCGTGGTCAGACATGGCCCAGATGTAAGCCTGAGGATGCTTGGAAATTGAGGTCTGGAGATTGCTGGGGTCAAGTGCAGGCTGGAGACGGCATGCATTGGAGGTCTCTGTGGCTCAGGTGGCTCTGGACTGCATCTGTTGGTTTGAACCTAGTGTCTTCAGGGGGCAGAGGCCTTCAAAGCCTCCCCGGGCTGGGCCCTTCACACTTTGCTCCGTAGTGAAACCTTCATTCTCCAAACCTTTCCCGTATCCCCACCCAGATTGACATTTTCTGTGAGGCCCCATACCTGCCCTTCATCTCCATCCAACCTCAGGAGGGCCTGTGTGAACCCTGTAGTGGCCTACTCTGATGTCTGCTCCTTCTCACAGAGCGCCGCAGCCAGGGGTTGTCCTCCCGTGTACAGAAGTGGTTCTATGAGAGATTTGGGGAGTACATCGAGGACTTCCGCTTCCAGCCAGAGGAGAACACGGTAGAGACGGAGGAGCCCCTCAGTGCCCGCAGGTAGGGGGCCCCAACAAGACCAAGGATCTCTGTGCTAGGACCAGGGCCCTGCACTAAACTTTGATGGGCTGGTCAGTCTTGATACCCTGTTGAAGGGGCTGCCACAAGCTCCTAGAGACCCCTTGTGTCCATATTTCTGGGCCACCTCCTTAGAGGGTCTTGTGGGAAAGTAGAATAATGTCACATCCATGTTGAATGACTTGTGCTTTGTGACAAAAGTCACGTGAGGGTTGTGCATGCCTGGTGTCCATTGTGGGGTTTGGATCACTTAATGGTTCACAGGCCTGATCCATATACAGAGGCTCCCTTATCAGATGTTCCCATAGACCCCTGGGGCTCTAGAGAGCCAGGCCTCCTGAGCAGCAAGGGCACCCAGCACTGTGCTCTGTGTCACTGTGCCCGCGTCTCCAGGCACCTGAAAGTCCCAGGCACTTGGATGTCCTCCTTGCTGCCCTTGTACTGGTTAGTAGTGGGTTTTCTCAGAGTGGCATGCTGAGCTGCTGGTGACTTCATACTGAGCCTGATCTCTCTCCTTCTCTCAGGTTAACTGAAAACATGAGACGACTGAGTAAGTACTGTGGGGCTTGCTGCGGGAGAGGGGGAGGAGGGGAAAGGGAGAGGGGAGAGGAAAGAAGGGAGGGGAGGAGGAGGGGAAGACAGAGGGGGGAGGGGAGAGGAGAGAGGGAGAGGGGAAGAGGAGGAGAAGGGGGAGGAGGAAGATGCAGAAGGGGAGAGGGAGAGAGGGAGGGGGGAAGATGCAGAAGGGGAGAGGGAGAGAGGGAATGAGGAGAGGGCAGCCCCTGTGATTGTGAGCTGACTAGAACTCTCCAGAAAAGTATTTAAGGGCAACTCCTTCCCCCTCAATTCCTCCCCCACCCCACCTACCTCCCTCTTCCCCCCTCTCCTCCCTGAGACACAAGCTTGTGTTGGAAGTGTGCCTGGGACACACCACCTTCAGGGCTAACAGAGTGTTGAGCCTGCTCTGGTCAATTCAGAATTTAGAGCAATGGTTCTCAAGTTTCCTGCTGCTGCGACCCTTTAATACAGTTCCTTATGTCGTGGCATCCCCCAACCATAAGATTATTATTGTTGCTACTTCATACCTGTCACTTTGCTACTGTTATGAATCATAACATAAGTATCTTTGTTTTCCAGTGGTCTCAGGTGACCCCTATGAAAGGGTCATTTGACCCACCCCCAAAGGGGTTGTGAACCACTGATTCTGGATGAAATACTGAAATACGGACGGCTCAGTCCTCTGATATTCCTTAAGCCCCGCAGAGTGCAAACGGCAGCCGTCCTCACTGTTTCTTCCCTTTGCCCATCTCCTGCTACTTGTGGGCTGTGCTGGGGGCAGGTGGCATCTCCCTATAGGGACCATGGTTAATGGTCAGGAGGGACACTGGCAAGCAGGGGCCCTCAGTGGGTTGGGTCTTGTACCCAGTGCAGCCAGTGAGCTGGTTTTGCTTCTGCCTGGGGAGGAGGGGGCACGTGACCCTGCTACAGGGCGGGCCGGTGCTGTGCTGACCATTGTGGTCTGTTCTGTCCCCAGAGCGCGGTGCCAAGCCTGTTCACTAACTTCGTGAAGAACCTGTCTGCCTTATCTGACTGGTACTCCATCTACACCTCCGCCATCGCCTTCACGGTGAGTCTTCCCCCAGACTCGGGTAGGGCCAGCAGGATGCCTGAGCAGTCTTCCCCCGTGAGGCCCCTAGAGGGCAGCCCCCAGGCAATTCTCCTTTGGGCTCTAATCAGGCTCGTCTTCAGTCCCTGGGGCAGCAATATGGCTGTATACAGTGATGAGCCTTCTCATCAGCTGGCGGAACCCAGGCATGGGAGTCGCACTGGGGACAAACAAGACCTCTTCACGGGGCCCCACCATCCTTTTCTGATCCCTACGCACACAGAGCAGGCTCTCTTAAAATGGAAGCAGCCTTCCCGCCTTCCCCATCCCACACGTCCTGGTTCCCTGGGCGTTTGTTGAGCCGGGACTGGACGCCCTTATTGCTGGAGGAAGCAGGCAGGACACAGGTGTACCGAAGCGCTCTGTTTGCGTGTCCCTCACCTTCCAACATGTCCCTAACCACGCCCCTCACATTTCCCCCTCAGGTATACATGAACGCTGTATGGCATGGCTGGGCCATCCCCATGTTCCTGTTCCTAGCAATTCTAGGTTGTCCCTCAATTACCTCATCGCCAGGTAGGTGACCTGGGCTCTTATGTGGCTGCCCTGCTGCAGCTCTGCTGGGCGGCCTGCTTCCCCATACTGCTGTAACACAAGCTATACCTCGCCTCGTAGTCATGTTTGTGGGTGGTCCTCCAAGAGGAAAGGCTCTGGAGACTTTAGGGGGCAGGCAGTGGGTGGCTTAGCCTCACTGGAGTGCTGCTTTTGGCAGGGAGTTCTTCCCAACCCTGGGGTGGGTGGGCGTGCACTGCAGGACGCTGCACCTCCACAAACATCCTGACGGCTGTTGGTTATAAGAAGGAAGCACTGAGCAGGCAAGGTTAGAGTTCACGGTGTTAGTGGCACGTACACACACACACACACACACACACACACACACACACACGCCGCTGCGCATGGAGACGCTTCCTCCACCATGGAGGCTGCTCCCTCTGTCATTCTTTGTCCTCGCTGAACATCCCCTTCTAGAGAAACTGTATCTCCTAGGTTGAGCTTTACCTGTGGTTGCTCCTAGGAGTAAACATTAGCCTTTGGACCTTGGTTTGTGGTAGAGTCTTGACTCCAGAATTCCTCTCAGCCCCTCAGAAGACTACAAGTCCACATACCAGTCTGTGCCGTCCACTTCTGTGCCTGTGTCGGGAATTCATTTGAAAATGATTTTAGTAGGAAACACTGGAATGCCTCTGAAGGAGTCTTAAGTCCCCACTAGTCCACAGGCCCTAATCACCATCGATCCACTAAGAGGCATTGCTGATGTCAATAAAACTTTATTAACAGACCAGTCAGTAGGCATGATGAGATCAAACAGACAGTGTTGGGCTTCTCCGTACCCACAATGGCTGCTGGTGCCTATGTGCCTGCAGAGGAGAACCTAGCATGAGTAGCCAGCGAGATGTCAGAGAGGAACAGCTCAGCTTCAGGAGTCTCTCCTATGTGGCCATCTCTGAAGGAGCAGATGGCCCCTGCCCTAGCTGGTAATTCAGCTGGTAGCTCAGTGTTGTTCCCCAAGGTGACATTGTTTTCTGTTTTTCAGGGGCTGGCGGATACAATGGAGCATTGTGCCAGAAGTGTCTGAAGCCGTGGTGAGTCCTGGGGGTGGGCCCATCTGTCACTCTCTGTCTTAACCAGTCAGAGCTCATAACCTGGGACCACATCATGGGGAAGGCAGATGAGCATCCTGCCCTGCCTGGGGGCCAGCCATGCCAGCCCTGAGCTCCAGGAGGCTACCCACTCAGACACTCAGCTGGATCAAGGTTCACTGTCTAGAAGCAGATTGCCCTTTCCATCTGTCCTGGCTGACCTTTTCTACCTGGATTGATGGAGGGGCAGGAAGGGAATTATTATAGCCCCCATATAGCTTGTGGGTAGGGAGACGAACAGAATGCCGGGCAAGTGGTCATGACTCTGTCCTGGACACCGGAACCTCTGTCTAGCCCCTTCCTGGCTTGTAAATAACCTCTACAAAAGGGCCATTCAACTCCCAAAGGGGCCATGATGCACAGGCTGAGAACCTGTGCTCTAGATCTAAAGGGACTGTTGAGCCTGTGGGACAAAGGGAGCCACAGTGCCTGTAGGCATACTTGATATTCCGTGGAGTACCTAGGGATTGGACAGTCCCCACTAGGGCAAGTCAGTGTCTTGCCCAGCCCTAGGGCTGGGGGGCCCTTAGGAGATTCTTAGAAGCAATAGTCATGTGAACTTAAATGGACCTGGCCTCAGTTACCCTGTCTGTCAAGAAGTGAATGGGGGCGGTTTTGACAGTGAGCTGGGAGGGTGAGTCAGGGCCTTTGTCCACCACTGTGTGTGTTCACCCTGTGGGGCCCCGCAACCTGCCTGCCCCCTGCACTGGGGCAGGGCAGCAAGCACAAGAGATTCTACCGTTAGCCCAGCAGATGCGTTTGCACCCAGTTCTCTGGCTGTATCGACAGCAGTGACCCATCAATCCCTGGGCTGGGAGACTTCATGCTGTGTTGTCAGTAATTTCTCTGAACTGTTAAATTCCAGTGGAAAATTCTCTCTCCCCTTTGACTGAAGGAACCTGCAAAGGAAGATCTGACCGTGTCTGAGAAGTTCCAGCTGGTGCTGGATGTCGCCCAGAAAGCACAGGTACCACCTCCGAGCTTGCCCGTTACCCTGGGAGGGACGAACCCTAATCCAGAGGCCTTATAGGTCTGCCGTGGGTTGATCTGCCTTTTCTAGTCCATCTTTCTCACTCCGGTGAGATGGTAGGGATACATGGCTTCCTGATGAATCTCTGGCCTAATGTGAACAGAGAGAGCCTTTCACCACCAGGGCTGAGCACCCCAAGAATTCAGAGCTGAGCATCCCCAGAAAGTCAGAGCTTGACATTGTTTGCCTCTTCATTACATCCAGCGAGCTTAGCTTTAGACCAGTCAACCTCAGACCCGGAAGCGGCAGAGTAGGACCACAGGGCACCCGTGATCTTGGGCTGTGTATTTCACCCGGAGCCTTCTGGGTGTTGGGTGTGTCTGCATGATTGACAGGCTCTCGAGCTTGTGGTCACTTCAGTTTCTTCTTCGTGCAGAATCTCTTCGGCAAGATGGCCGACATTCTGGAAAAGATCAAGAAGTAAGTGGCTGTCCCTGCAGCGAGGGTGGTGTGCACCACCCCACCTGACTTCCATCTTCCTTCCAGCTTGTTCATGTGGGTGCAACCTGAGATCACGCAGAAGCTCTATGTCGCTCTGTGGGCCGCCTTTCTGGCTTCTTGCTTCTTCCCCTACCGCCTGTGGGGCTTGCTGTTGGTAAGTAAAAAAAAAAAAAAAAAAAACCCGCCACCATCCCGGGAAAGTGCCCGCCCTTGGTCTGCATGGATGTATCCCTGCTGTCTCCTCAGGCCTCTATGCTGGCATCAAGTTTTTCTTAATTGACTTCATCTTCAAACGCTGCCCAAGACTTCGAGCCAAGTACGACACACCCTATATCATCTGGAGGAGCCTACCCACCGACCCCCAGCTCAAGGAGCGTGCTGGCGCCACCGTGTCACGCAGGGTGAGTTTTCCCCAACCCTGAGGAGGGTGCAAGTAAACCATGAAGGTGATGGACCCTGACCTCTGGTTCTACGTCTCCTGTTCACTTGAGCCTGGTGTTTTCCAGATCTTAGCAGCCTTTGAGATAGCAGTGGAAATACCATAAGGTTTTCCCCTGTGACCACCCACTTAATACACCAGGGCTAGCCAGCCCTGGGAGGATTGGGCCAGTGTGTTCTCCTTGGAGTCGTAGGCAGGTGGGGTGCTCAGGCCCAGCAATGCTCCCAGGGATGTGTCAGAAGTTACATTAGAGTCTCCATATGAGTGTATCTCAGGAAGTGGTGCCTCAGTGACTCGATGCTTTTTGTAAGAGTGAAACGCTGAGTTGGGTTGGAATGGTCACACTCTGGGGCCCAGGACAGCAGAAACTGTTGGGAAGCTGAGATCAGCCATAGGCCAGAGCAACCAGGCCTGGAGAAGCCCCGCTGACTCTTTTCCAACAAGTAGAGGGTCACCTAGGACACAGCTTGGCCTTTGGGGACAAATCGAGGGCCCATATTAGCCCTGGATTAGCTGGGACAGGGACTTCCTAGGGCTCAAGACCACATATCATAAGCTAGGACATGGCTGGTACATCTTGGTGGAGGCCACCCCACTTTGTCCCCTCTGTCCCACAGGCCTCATTGTCTGTGCTGAGTTTTGTTCAGCTCTTTGTGCTTGCAAGTTCACATCACACATACCCCTTTTTTCTTTTGCGATGGTCACATGTGTGCCTGTTGTCTTCTTTCTGGCCAGCTGTCAGGGCATGACAAGGTACCGTGTCCGTGTGGAAGCCCCCTTGGGCCTGCTGTGAGCTGATGCTATGACATTGCCGTGCTGTGATTGATTTTCTAGACTTGTGTGGCCAGATGACTTGTAAAATGTCAATTTTAACCACCCTAGTGCAGAGCCCATGCTGGGCAGCCGCGTCCTTGTGTGTGCTGGAGGCCAGGCTTAGTTCCAGCACTGTGCACATCTCCCAGGGGAAGGTATCTCATCCAGCCCAGGAGCGAGCAGAATATATCCAATGCAGGACCGCACTGAAAGGGGCTGTGGGAGCTACACCCCACATTTTCAGAGGGATAGAGCCTGTCTGCCAGTTTGCAGCTGGTATAGGCAGGCAGACCAGTGTGTCCCCGTACCAGCAGCAGATCCAGCTGCCTCTAGCCAGAGCCTGACCAGGACTGTGTGCTGTTGGCAGCTGCAGACAGCCTCTTCACGGAGCTACGTTTCCAGTGCTCCAGCTGGGCTGAGTAAGGATGAAGATGCTGGTCGCTTTCACAGCACCAAGAAGGGAAACTTCCACGAAATCTTTAACTTGACTGAAAACGAGCGCCCACTAGCAGGTAAGCATGCTCTGAGTCCTTAACCCAGCCAGTCTGAGTAGAGGGAAGACTGGGGCAGGGTCTAAGCCCAGCAGGAGGCATGACCCCACCTCCAGGACAGGCTGAAGGAACTAGGGAGGAAAAGGCCTAGACTTACTTCCCGAGAGAGATGACATAGGAGTGGGGTCTTGGGTTGTTCCAGGAATCAGGAGGAGGCATGACATCATAGTCCCTGAACTATATTTTCAGTATAGATTTAGGTGGGCCTTCTCGAAGCAGGAATCCCTAGAGAGTGGGGCTCAGCCCTGCCCACTTGCTGGGGATTCTCGTATCATTAGCATCAAGGTACAAACCTGATGCTAGCCCAGGTGTGCCCTGGCACTTTGGCTTGAGTGTGCAATCTGTCACAGATACCTCAAGACTGGGTTGTCTAGTCAGTCTTCTGGAAAGGTATTCAATAAGCTTCTGAGATGCAGAGTCCAAGGCTTGGCCCTCTTTCTCAAGAGTCTCCCTCTCTGCTGCAGGCTCAATATGTGGAAAGCTGCCCAAGCCATAAGGACTGCAGCTTGATTTGTTTACTGTTGGAGGAAAGTCCCCCAACATTAGGTGACCTCACTCCTGAGAGGCCTCCCTCCTCCCTACCCCCACTCTGGACTTTGTGTGTATTCACAGTGCTGGGATGGAACCAGGGCTGGCCTGCTGGGTGACACTGTGTCCCCATCAGCCCACACTTGGACTATTCTGCTGGTCCTTTGTAGTTGTGGTTACATCTTTAACAAGTTGGTGCTGACAGGCGCCAGCATAAGTCAAGGCTCAGGTATTTCCAGAGGAAGGAAATTCCAGGTCCATTTTCTCCATCAGTGTGCGAGAATGGTTGGCGTTGCTGCCTCATTAACCGAGACCGGAAGATGCCCACGGACTACATCAGGAACGGGGTTCTGTACGTGACAGAGAAGTGAGTGATGCCACAGGCCCAAGCATGACTGTCAGGGAGGAAGTGGGACAGGGTCCTCCCCAGGTCCCAAGCACATACCCAGGTCCAGCAAACAGGTTTTGCATTGCTCCGGCCCAACCTCTATTCCACACTCTGCCCAGCTCTCCGACTTCCTGACTCCATTCCTGGGCCAGCCCTGCCCTCCCTTGGACTGATGGATTCTCTCATTTGGGATGCTCATGTGGGGTTCGTGGCTATTCAGATGGACAAAGGGTAGAATCTCTCAGAAGTGGACTTTATAGTGACCTTTGAGGGTCCAGTCCATGACGCTTGCTGTCTGAGGCTAGGCTAAAGGTAGCTTTGGCCTTTCTCCACTACGTGGGACTACAAAGCACCTTGTCTATGCTATGCCTCAGCATCCCGTGGGATCTGAGGGAGGGCTACAAGAGGGGTAGGGTATATAGATGGTCATCATCATGGGGCCCCTTACCATCCTGTCCCCTGCACCTGCAGCAGTAGCCATAGCCCTAAGTCCCTTCTTGCTCCCCCTGCCCAGGAGAGCCTGGTGAGGACTCAGGACAAGTCCCTGCTGCTCCTGTTAGCAATCTTCTGGACAGAAAGGTCTAGATGTAGCACAGAGAAGTTCAGTTCCTTCCAGGTGCTGAGTGTGTGTGTGTGTGTGGGGGGGGTTCCTGACCATCCACGGTGCTGGGAGGCAGTTAGGGAGGACCCTGCTTAGCAGGAGCCCCTCTGGTCCAGCGGCTATTCCATGCCTCTGCATTTCCTCCCGCTTCTAGTTACCTGTGCTTCGAAAGCTCCAAGTCTGGGTCATCGAAGAGGAACAAGGTGATCAAGCTGATGGATATCACAGACATCCAGAAGGTAGGTACCCACCCATCCCGCCTCACTTACAGCCCGGAGAGTCAGTAGGCCACAAAGATGGAGGTTTGCGGATATGAGCCCAGGGTTGGGGAGATATGATCTAGAGTCTTCTCCTTCTGAGACAGTTGAATACCTTGGGCCACAGTGCAGTCTCACTTCTTCCACGTCCCTGGGAGCCACCAACTGACCTGGTCCTTATTATACATGCAGAAGGAGCAAGAGTGACTCCGCCTAACCTGCTGGACTCACCTCCCATCCCACCCTGCCTTCTCCGATCTCATGTAGTCCAGGCTAACCCTGAACTCAGTTTTTTGTTTGTTTGCTTGTTTTGATTTTTTTTATGTTGTTGTTCATTTGTTTTTGTATGTGCTGCTGGGATTCAGGCCCAGGGCTTCATACTTGTTCAGCAAGCAAGCTATCAGCTGAGCTCCATCCCTGCCCTTGCTGTGCCTTGGAAGGAGAATCTGAGTTATGTCACAGACCTTCCTCCTAGGCACTTACAGACATTCGTACACATGGAGTGAGGCTTAGCAGTTTCCCTAGAGAGTAGGTATGTAGAGCATGCAGTGTCTGGAGGGCTTGGGGGAGTAGATCAGAGAAAAAATGACTGTTGAGCATGGGACCAACCAGCTTCCAACTAAGAAGCCTGGATCCAAGCTGGTAATAGTCAGGAATAGTCCTAGTACAGGACAGGGTCCCTCTGTTGACTTGGTTCAACCCATGGCTATCTAGTTACCCTCCTTGTTCACAGTCAGGCCAGGGCCAGGATCGTCCTAGCCTAGCCTTAGGGATCAGCCATGTTGACAGGTAGCCTTATACAACTATCAGCCATACCGGGAGTGGGTGGGTGGGGGATACCACGAAATCAGAAGACGTAACCCTTTACTTCCTGTAGCTGGGATGTTCTAGGCCTCTACAGGTCTTGGTGTCTATGTGCCTGACCTGTAGGAGAGTGTCCTGGACACATGGGGGACTAGCTTCACCCCGTCCTTGGGAGACGCTGGTGGTAATGGCTGTACTCTTTCCTTTCAGTACAAAGTCTTGTCCGTCCTCCCTGGCTCCGGAATGGGGATTGCTGTATCTACACCATCAACCCAGAAAGTAAGTACCTGGGAGATGACACCCACTCTTCTCCTACCCTTGGCCAGGGGACCTGAGTGAGCCTCCCTGGGATGTGGTTTCATCTTGAGGGGAAGCTCCCTTCTTCCCTCAACACAGGAACCTACTCCATGGAGTCAAGGTCCAGAAAGCTTAGCTTGGGTGGGCACCATACGGTTACAGGGCAGACATGTTTATGAGACCCAGAGGGAACAGATCCTGCAGGCATTTAAGGAGAAAAGTCTAGGAGAGACAAGTATCTGGTCATTTGCCGGGCCATCTACACCCTGCCAGGCTGCTGCCCTGGTGTGACAAGGGGCCATAGTAGTCCCAGCCTGGCTATGAAGCGTTCATTCCTCCACAATCCATTTCTTCTCCACCAGCCCCTGGTGTTCGGTGCCATGGTGCACAGAGATGAAGCCTTTGAGACCATTTTCAGCCAGTATGTGAAAATCACGTCCGCAGCAGCCTCTGGCGGTGACAGCTAGTATTGACTCTGAGGCGTTGCTGGAATCCTTTCCAACCATTGGCTAGAGGAGCAGACATCCTCACCGATCTTCCGCAATAATTCTCCTGGCCGTTGGCTGGTTATATTGGTCTAGAGTCTGCAGACCAGAAGGGCTGGAACTCACATGGAATGGTGCCGGGCTGGCCCGTGCTGAGCACGTGAAGCACCTTTGTGACTACCTGTGTCCACAGGTGGGCAGAGGATCCTCTTAACCTGTTTGAAGGATGGCATACAAGACTCTGGTCCTCAGGCCTGCTAAGCACAGCTCTTCACTCTCCTTCCTGGCCTGGGTACAGACCCAGCCCCTGCCATCTTGAGAGGCTCCTTGGTCTTATGACCCCTGTTCTCCAGAGGCTTTTTCCACCAAAGCCATAGCTGGGAAATGTTGTGGCCCCTTCCTACAGGGGTGGTAAGGTAGAGAGAAATGGTGGGGAAGCCCCTCTCTAAGAAGAAATGGCCAGTCATCTCACCCAGCCCTCAGACCCTTCTTCCATGTTGGACCTACTGTGGCCATTTTGAGGCTGTGGATAGGGCCTCTCAGGGCTTGGTGTTTTGGGGTATCTCCCCCTCCATTTTCAGTGTCTGGGCATGAGCTATCACTCTGGCTCATCTTGGCTTGACACTCCAGCCAGAAGGTCAGGCCAGTGGTTGGTGTCCAGCGAGGGTCCAGAATGGCGTATCGGCAAAAGCACACCTTTTTTAACACTTTGCTCTTTTTGGAAGGTTTGGGGGGCACTCTCCACTCTGCTGTTAAGTGAAAGACTCTGTGGTCATCTGGCTGGTGTTTAGCCTCTAGGCTGCAGCCACTCTGGGTAACCAGATGGGTTCAAGGAGCTGTCCTGAGGAACTGTCAGGGAGATATAGGGGGGCCCTGTGCCACAGGAGACAGCTGTGGGCAGAGCCTAAAGGTTGGGGCCTGAGTTGCCCTGTACCTCTATCATCTAACAGTATTCTCTCTTACTGCACGCCCTGCAAGGATAAGGCAGATCTCACCCTATCCATGCTCCCTGCCCCTACAAAGGTAGAGACTTCACGGGTGGTGATCTTGCAGGCCTGGGCCTCTGAAGGCAGCAACCACTACCCACCCTGGGAATTTCCCAGGTGGACCACTCTGGCTCCTTCAGCTTGTCCCGAGTCCTTCAGATGTCCCTGAGATTGCTTTTTTGAAGAAACAGAAGATTATATTTTTTACAGAGAGCAAGCTGTCTTTCTTATTTTTGTATCATTTTTCAAATGTAATTTTTACCTTGGCTCCAACGCTCATTTGCCGGCGTGGGTATGAGGCCCGGTGGCTTGGGCTTATGACATCTCATCCCCAGGGACTTCAGGCCACACACTGCGGGTGGGAAGGGCTTGGCAGGCAACCAGATCAAGCACACACACCACTCCAGATGTGCAGCAAAGGCCACATGGCTCCAGGTACATAGAGGAGTCTGAATGGAGAGCCAGGACCCTCCACCCAGGGCTGTGGCTTGGGCCCCTTAAATATGCTCGGGCTATGAAGAACATGGAGTGAGATAAGGAGCACCCCGACATGCCAGAGGGGAGGCAACATGGCCTCTGACCTGTCTCTGGGGATGGCTTCATGGGTGATAGCCACACGTGGTGGCTAACGTTTTATGGACCCTGGCAGTGCCTGGGTTGGTGAGGGTTGCCACCTGGCGTGCCACAGAGAGAGGCTTTAAGCTATGTAAGCTTTCGGGGTGGAATAAGTGGTTTAGTTTGAGTCTCTTTCTCTGGGAAAGAGAGATGAAGACTGACCATGGGCCAGGGCAGTGGATCAGGGAGGTGGTGGTGGCCCCAAGTTCCACCATTGGCCACCGCACCGGCAGGTCTTTGGGTGGAGCTCAAGGGGACAGGGCTGGGCCAGGGCTTATGCAGCCTCTAGGCATACTTACAGAGACACTGGGGTTTGTACTGGATTGTGTGATCTGGGCAGGTGTTTAATTGCTCACTAATCACTGACCTAGAATGTTCAATTTTGTATGTGTGAAGCTTGAGTCTGTTTTGGATCTGTACATAATTGTCACTGGTGTAACTTTTGTTCTACAAAAGGATCATATTCTATAAAGAATTGATAGGAAAAAAATCTGTCACTTTTTTTTAAAAAGAAAACCTTGTTTAGATACAAAGTCTTGTATAAATTATAATTTTTATTTAATAAAACCTATAAATGTCTGCGTGTGTAGATGTTAGGGGAACCTTACGGTCTTCAACAGTATGTGTGTAGATAGTTGGTTGTGGAGAGCAGCTGGGTAACTCCCAAGCCTGTACCACACCAGAGTCCTGGTGGCCACTCTTGCTGTTTGGGTTCCACACAAAACCGTCTGTGAGAATGAAGGCTTGGGTATGAAGTGGGATGGGGAGTGGGTCTGATTGCTCTACTGCGCCCCCTGGTGTGAGGGAGGCTGGGAACAGGAGGTAGTCCCTGGGTCCCAGAAGAAACTCTTGAAGTGGCTGGCCCTGGGTGTCTTAGGGGGAATCTGGACCAGGCAATAATGCCTTGAGGTTGCAGTGTAGGCCTTGGCTCCATTGAGCTGTGGTCTCTGCCAGCCTGGGGTCCTGTGCAGAAGGGTCTCTGGCAAAGCTGTGACTTTATTGATTCAGATGCCGACATTGGACACAGAGGGATACGAGAAAACCTGGGAGTCAAAACCCAGATGGGCATGCTGTTGGTGCCTGGCCCTACCTCTGCCTCAAATGAGCACCCAGTAAGCTGCCCAAACCTCTTTGGAAAGGGGCTACAGACAGTGGGTACCCAGGAGTGTGGCCATAGGATGGACATTGCATGTTCTGTGTGTTTACCCACACATCATCCAGCTACTGACCCACCCTTACATCTATCCATACTTCATACATGTGTACTTCATCCATCCATCCATCTTTTCTCCCTCTATACATAACAAGCATACACCATCCATCCATTTACCCATCCTGTCCATTCATCACCCACCCATCCATCCATCCACCCACCCACCCTTCCATTCACCCATCCATCCACCCATGCATCCATCTATCCATCCATTCATCTATCCATCTACCCATCCATTCATCTACCCACCCATCCATCCACCCACCCACCCACCCTTCCATCCACTCATCCGTCCATCCACCCACACATCCCCCCCTCTCACCCACTCATCCATCCATCCATAGCACACACTGGCTTTGGTGAGACATAACATAGTCAGAGTTCCCTAGGAACTTGGCAAATAGAGACTCTCAGCTCTCCCAAGAGCACACCCCACCATGACAGCCTACTCACTCCTCACTCACCCTCTGAGTCTCTGCAGCCGTCCTTCCTGAGCCCATGGTATGACCTCTCAGCTATATAGTGCCACCATGCCTAGTCCTGTTTGAGGCTCTCATCTGGGTTCCCTTAGGCCAGGCAGAGTGTCTGAGGGCACAATGCATGCAGACCCCAACGAGTGCCACTGTGGCTGGCTCTACAGAGACAGTGTTCATGCTCTGCCCAGCGTAGCTGTCCCATGCAAGCACAGCTTTATCAGTAAGAGATGAGTTGCAAAGAAACACCTGGTGCGTTTCTTTCAGGCAGAGCCTACTAGCTAAATAATAATGTTCTGTGAGACGCACCCCAGGTGACACAGGGAGGGACTGCTCAAATGTTAATATGGCAGCAGAGCAACCCAGAAGGGGAGGGAGGAGGGGTAGACTCATCATCAGGGAGAGCACCATGAATATTTAGAGTGTCATTCAGTTTCTTAGCAAAGATTCATTAAACTGTGTTTTCATTTTTTTTTAAATCTGTGTTGAAAAGAACTTGTAAAAGAGGGGGGAGGAGAAGCCATATTCTGCCCAAAGTAACTTTATTATTTTTTTTTTGTCTTCTCAAACGTATCAGATCAAATATGCCACTTCCTAATCTTGAAGCCAGCAAGATCAGGAGGCATATTGGGCCATTCTTGTGTCAGTGTTCCCAGTCAGTGCTCCTAGTCAGTAGCTCCAGGAGATTGCATTGAGGAATGAAGCGTCCTCTGGGAAACCAGCCTCTCCCCACTCCCGCTGCTTAGTTTCCATAAACAGAATAAGTTACCGAATATGACTGCTGCCTAACTGTTGGGCACCGGTGGGCTACAGAGGGAGTTAAAACATGGATCAGACCCCTACAGGATCCTAAGTTGCCACTGTCTAATCTTTACCCCTGTTTTTTTCTCCTAAAATACCTAAGACCCGGGAGGTTGGGGTATTACATCTAAAAAGCATCATGGAGACTGTCTACTGCTTGGGAATGTCGGGGCCCCCCTCCCGTCCTGAGCACCCGTGTCAAGGGTCCTAAGTGTCTGACACTCATGATGCTCCATGATAGCGCCGAGGTTGGAGATTCCAAACGTGGCTTGCACTGCTAAGCACCATCAAAGCATCTTCTATCTGCATCTCTCCCCCAGAACTGGCAGTGGCAGGGGTGGACCAGGGCATGGGTATCATGTAGTGAGGTCAGTGAAGACCTGAATCCCTGGAGGAGAGTGCAGTTCCTGAGATCCTGGGGCACCCACAGCTGCCTCGGGCCCTGAGCCCCCTCCAGAATGCCAGGGGTGAGTGGGCACATTGAGGTGGCCAACTGAGCATCTGCCCCGACTCTGCTCCGGGCTGCCTACCTATCACAGAGCTGCTAGTCTGACACCTTTGGGTTCTGCCCATCCAGGGACAGAGCTGGATAGAAATTGCTAGGTGCGTTTACTCTTTCTGGCCAGCTTTCTACTCGACGATCATTAAATAGCACCACCGCACAATTGCCTTTAAAGTGGTCCCTAAACATAGCCGCCTTTACAGCTGCTCTTTTGTCTGGATGGGACTGGATACTAACAGGATTGTGTGTATGCCTCAAAACAGAAGTCAGTGCAAGGGCACCTAGAAAGCGGTGCAGCCTACAGAACTCTGTAGGTAACAGGACCCGCCTGAGACACACACTTTCCCCAGTGCAGAACCTAAAACCTACTCTTGTAACAGTCAGTGCCCTTCCCCGTCTGCAAGTCAAGTTTAAGCTGCGTAGTCTTGAGTTTCACATAAAACCCTTTTACACACATTTCAGATGCATCCGTCTGGAGACACAGCACAGGCCATAGTGTGTGGCTGAGAACCCCATGGGTCAGGAATGCCTTCAGAGGAGAACTGGTCATGAGCCGAGGGCTTCAGCCAGAGCAGCTAGCGGCCCCCTTGTGGAGACAGAGCAAATAGCCAATTTAGTGGAATTATGTTGGACATGAGACTAGATGGACCAAGGAGAAAGCTGTGAATAAGTACATGGAACAGAATCCGCGGTGCGGGAAGAATGGATGTGGACCCAGGAACAGACAAGGATTGCACCAGAGTACCTGGGGGGTGACCTGAGATCATCCACCATCCCGCTGGTGACAGTGGGTATCCACCATCTCGCTGGTGAGGGTGGTATTAAACTCACAAAGTACCCTCTGTGTGTGCTAGCTGCCCACCCCCGACCCCCAAAACTCAGCTAGGAAAGTGCTCTGATTCCAAATAGAGCCTCCTCTTAGCCAGTGCTTCACAGACTGCCCTGGCCAGGGTGTGCAGGCTACCAGGGCTGACGGAATGAAGCTTCCGAGTGGGTACTTTGCTGGATTGTCTCACAGGATGCGGCTGTGATGGCGGCGGATGTGGGGATCCTGAGGATGAGACGTCACCCTGGGTGTCTTCTTGCAGTGACATGGTCCTGCTCTGCAGGCGTGGCTGCGCAGAGGACCTTGCTGAGTTACAGTTGCGGTGGCCACATAGCGACATCCTGATCATAAATGAGGGTAGGTGTAAAGCGGAAGCAAAGACAACCGAAACCAAAACCTGGTCACGGACGACTCCAGAGAAAGTCTCACCAAAGGGGTCAGGATGACCGGTCATGAACCCGTGTGTGTCCAGACAGTGTAACCTGATTCCTGGGACGTAGTCATGTTATAATGTCCCTAAAATTATTGCAGTGTAGCCACTAAAGGGCCGTCTGGAAATCTGCATGGTCGGCGTGCCTAAAATCTAGGAAGCCGATGCCACAAACCAGCAAGTGCCGTTTGTTGAGAACAAGTGAAAAGCGGCGCGGGTGCACACACGCACGGAGCTGAGGGTACCAGGTATGTGTACAGAATTGTTGACAAGGCTGTTTTTTCTAAAAACCAAGATTTACCTATCAAAAATAAATTTCTAAATTCAAATGGATATATCAACATAATTGGTCTGTCGAAATTTTCTTAATTTTCACACGCTCCCGAGCTCAGGGCAGACGGCTCCTGGGCTTTGGGATTCTCGCTTAGGACTCTTCTTCGATTCCCCGAGCAAAGAGGCGCACCAGCTGGCAGTGGACCCTGCAGAGACAAAGGTGGCATTGAAACTCCACCTGTGTCCCACCACTCACAGCTGACCTGAGCCCCGCACCTCCGGGAATCTCACAGTCTCTCCCTCAGTCTCCATATGTGCTGCACAACCACACCAACGGTCTGCTCTCAAAAGACAGCTTGCTTTATTCTTTTGGTGGGAAAAACTTTTTCCTTGGTCTGTTCTGTTGGTTTCTATCCCAGTACCACATTTTGTTAGTGAACGAATGCCCTCCACCAGCAAGAACGGGCACGAGAGCTTTCCTCCGGCCTACTCACTGCTTGGATGTCGGGCACTTGAGGCCTAGTTAGCAGGTTCCAGGCGTGACTCGTGTTAAGGCTCAGTACCAACTCTGTAAGCTTGGCTAAGAGTGACTCTGAGCTCATTTTGGGTACCTCGGTGACTGAATGGGTGTAGTCACTCAGAGCCGGCCACGCGGTAGCCTTCCGAGGCCCCTAAGGCTGTGGCTCCTCTGAAGCTCGTATGTCCTCCCTCTTTGCTTGACAGAATCAGTATGCCCTTCCTGATCCCTCTGACTCCTGCTTGGTACTCTATATCCCAACCTTGTGAACCTATCACTGACCATAGGTGCTTGGGAGTTGGGGGGCGGGGAGTAGGGAGGCAGGAAGCCCAGGACTTAGAAAGCACCTAGGAAGCTAGTCGCTTTTTCTTGTTTTAACTAGAGAGGGGGACTATGACCGACAGAGACCAAGAGCAGAATGACAAATATGGCAAAGAAGCCTCAAAACCCCTGTCTGCAACACATAGCGCCACACAGTCAGCACTTGCCCCATGCAAACATCAGACCACACAGTCAGCACCTGCCCCATGCAAACATCAGACCACACAGCTTCCATACCTGGCATAAGGACACGGGGAAACAACGCCTCGTGCTTTCTGCCATAAACCCCAGTGAGCTCTGGTGATGTCTGTGAAGCACCCCCTGGAGGAGACAGCTTTCGTGGACAGACATCCGGGGCAGGTAGCGGGGGTGCCGCCCACTCACCTGACCTCGAGGGTGGGGCTGTGCAGGATCTCCCCGTCACAGTTCCAGGAGCTTCTGGAGACTGAGCAGGCACAAGGGGGGTTGTCCTTGCAGATCTGCCCAAACTTCTGCTTCTCTAGGTCCTTCAAGTCATTGTCTTCGTCTTCCACGTGCTTTGATGTGAAGTGGAATTTCTTGACCCGATAAACTTCAACAAAAGTGAAGTCGAACTGTAGAGGCAAACATCGTGGGGCGGTGGTGAGTGGGTGACACAAGCCTCCCAGCTTGGCTGCTTCAGCAGCCAGGACTCACAGTCCTGGGAAGATGATGCATACGACAAGTGACTCCAGGCCACCAGCCTTCCTCATCTGACAACTTAGAGACTGGATGTGCACTGCCCTCCCAGGAGCATCACACAACTGCCGATACCTTTGAAGTCTCAGGTCTGAGGCTAGGGAGATGGTGTGGAGGTTGAGAGCTCAAACCACTTTAGCAAAGGACTCAAGTTTGTTTTCCAGAACCCAAATCAGGCAGCTTGCAACTATTTGTAAATTCAGTTCCAGGGGAATCCAACATGTCTGCTCTCTGTGGCAATTGCACTAACATGCACATACCACACACACACACACCATTTTTAAAAATCCTCTGGATATAAATACTTTAAAGAGGGCCGGAGAGGTGGCTCAGCGGTTAAGAGCACTGATTGGTCTCCCAGAGGTCCTGAGTTCAATTCCCAGCAAACACACGGTGGCTCACAACCATCTGTAATGGGATCTGATGCCCTCTTCTGGTGTGTCTGAAGATAGTGGCAGTGTACTCATATAAATAAAATAAATAAATAATTCTTTAAACAAAATAAATATACTTTAAAGAATCCTATGGTTCATTAGGGTGATTTGTAGAATTCTCTATTTCTAAAAATTAATTATTTTTAAGTGTGTGTGTTGGGGGGGGTGTTGCCTGCATGTATATCTGTACATCATGTGTATGCCTGGTGCCGTAGAGGCCAGAAAAAGGCATTGGATGCCCTAGAACTGGAGTTATAGACAGTTGAGAGCCATTACGTGGATGCTGGGAAATTGAACGTAGCTCCTCTGCAAAGACAACCAGTGCTCTTAACTGTTGAAACCATCTCTCTGGCACCCAGACTTGTATTTTTTAAATGAAAATTTACATGCAGGAACCGACAAGGAGCTTAAGGAGTGTGAAATACACATCCAAAGATTTCCCTTCCTTGGAGTTAACGACGGATCCTACCAACCAGGGAGGCGGGAGGGATTGCCCAAATGTAGATGGCGTCCATCGGAGCGAGAGTGGGCTCACCTGGTCCTCCTGGTTGGTGTGCCGGATGAGGAATCTCAGGAAGTTGAACCTGGAGCATTTCCGGATAAGGATGAGGTCAGAAGACCCATCTCCCAGATGGGCATATGGGGACAGGCCCCCAGGGCTCCGAGGACAAGCACAGGACATGTTGGTGGCGTTGATGGCCAGGAACTTCCCACATGCCACTTGCCACTCTTCCACTTCCTCTGCGGAGGACAGCAGGTGGGTGCTAAGGTCGATGTGGCACAGAGGCAGCTGCATGGCACGCAAGGGGTGCTGGCTGCTCTCCCTCCGGCTGTGTGCTCTTGGCTTTCATTCTGGCCTGACTACATACCATGGAGCCACCCACTCACCTTGGGACCTCAGCAGGTCTTACGGGGAGCGGGTTATTTCTCTTTTGGACAGAAGTTTAACAAGGGTGGGCAGCCCTATGCAGGGGTCAGCCTGAGCTACCATGTCTTTTTATATGGCTTAAAGGCTAGGAATGGTTGCCACAGATTTTAGGTAGTCTAAAAAAATTTTTTTTAAAGAACAATAGCATGTAAAAGAATACTAGGCAACATTCCAATCTCAAGAGTCCATAGACAATGCTATAGGCATGTGACACACCCACTTCTCCACACACCGTAAGTGTCATTCTTGCAGGGAACAAAGACCTTGTGGTGAGTATAGAAGAAGGCATGTGTTCAGCCAGGCCCAGGCAGGACATTTGCCAATTCATATTTCATAGCAGCCGGAGCGGCAGCCATGGTTCTGGCCAGCCTTGTGACAGTGATAGGAAGGTCTTCCTACCAATATCAAGGCTCCCTAGCATCTCCTAAGCTGAAATGACTTGGTGCTGCCTGGAGCTAGACAGAAAAATTGACACAGTACAACCAGGAAGAGAGGGAGGTGGGGTGGACAGGCAGAGAGGTCACTCGCTGCAAGGCGCGTGCGCAAGGACACACTTGCAATGATTACCAGTGTTCTCCAGGCCATACAGGGCTTTCTTCTGTTCTTCTTCCAGCTGTTGCTTGCTCTGCCTGCACACGAAACATCTGAAAGACAGCACGCTCGCCTTGCCTCTAGGGCATGCACTGGGTGCCTTTAAACAACCCAGCCCCTGGTCTCGACACACAGAAAAGCATTTAAACTCTTTTGGACAGTTAAGAGCTCGAGTTTCAAAGGCTCCACCAGGAATCGTTCTTTAGGGCACTACTTTCCAACTCTCAAGATAGACCTAAATCCTTGCTGTTAATCAGTGGCTTCCTTCTCCAGGGCTTGCTGACATCTCTAGGACAGGCCTGACTGCCTAGCTCAGGATGCAATGATGGGCGAGAGTGCCTTTATCTCAGGGAACAGACGTGATGAGCTGATGCTCCGGTCAGTAGCTCAGAGTTGGGCCACTGACTTGGCGCAGATTTCTCATCTGGGCGTGGGTGAGACTAGCCTAGTATTGGACCTGCCCCTTGAGTCTGCACCTTGGGGAGAACATAGCTGCTGTGCACATCGCCAGGACAGAGTCGTCAGGCCAGCTGTTCTGGAAGCATCTATGAACTGGGAAGCTCTACACAAACCTATGAAACTCGGGGCCTTCCCCTCTACATTTGGAAAGTCCTTCTGCATCCACTGTCCTAACAGGAACAGGCTCCTAAACAGCCCCGCACACGTCAAGTAGTTTACAATGGTAACCCAAGCAGACATGCACCTGCTTACCCGGCCCGGCAGGGTTTCCTGTCCCGTGGAGATCCCACTGTGTGCTGTGCTGGGAGGAAGGATACTGTCCCTTCATAGTACTGATGAGAGAGAAAGGTCTTCAACCCTGGGAAAAGACCAGATGAGAAAGAGCACCCATTTGTCACTACCTTGGGTATGAGTGTCCTTAGATGTGTAGCATCAGCACATCAGCACAGCAGCAGCAGCAGCAGCAGCAGCAGCAGCACACACCACCACCACCACCACCACCCCACCACCACCACCACATTATCAAAATAGCAGGGGTCTGGAGGGCTGGCTCAGCACTTATGAGCACTGGCTGTCCTTCCATAGGACCCTGGTTCGATTCCCAGCATCCACATAGTGACTCACAAACATATGTAACTTCAGTTTCGGGGATCTGAAGCCCTCTTCTGGCATTCTGGGCATGTATATAGTACTCGGACACACAAAATAATTTAAAAAAAAATTTTTTTTTAAAGAAAAGAGAACTGGGAGCTAACCGGTCTGCAGGGGCAGGAAGGCCCTTGCAGGCGACACTGCTATTAAACCAGAAGGAGATGCAGATTCTGCCTTCCTCACAATGGCTCCAAGTACCACACCACCAAAAAAAACCACAGTGAGAGGTGTGATCAGGGCTTTGGCCAGTATTCAGGCTGCCAGGTATTTGGCAGTAGTGACCTTGCATGAGCCAGATGGCTCAGGGTCTCCACCACCCTCTTCGACATGATTGGCAATGCCCCTGCCTCCTGCGTGCTTAACCCCCACCAGAGTTACTATCATCCACAACATCAGTGTCCCCTGGGTGAACTTGGAACAAAGGTCAGGCTCCTCCCAAAGCGCCTACTGAGTGGCGCTATCCATGTTGCCAGCTGCATGGTGCAGGTCAGGATGGGCAAGGCCAGCAGACTGGGCTGCTGGGCCTCTGATGGCACGTGGGAGAGTAGGGAGTGGGCAGGAGGCACGGAGAATCCAGGTGTGCCCTGCAAGTCTTAGGGTGACCACCTGCTCTGGGACTAGCTGGGCTTGCCCCTGGTCCTGCGCGACCTCTTTGTCTAGTTTATGTACACTGTGGAAAAACGCTGGCCTTGAGGAGTCCACCCCATCTGACCCCTAGAAACTGAGCCCTTCCAGTCCTCCCAGGGGCCAGGCCCCACTTCATCACACCTTCACCTACAAAGCCACAAGCATCTGGCCCATGCAGAGGTTCCGGGCTCCTCCCACCCTATTCTGGGTGCTTCTTCAGGTGCTAGTCCCCTATGCAGGTGCTAGGTGTAGAAGGTACACCAGGGGGAGCTTTGTGGAGAATGGCTGTGGATCATGGACCTTCTGGTGCCTCTGCCTGCATGTTGGCATTATATTCTCTTCCCAGCCCCTCGGTTCCCACTTCTAACTGCAGTCGGCCGACCCTAGATTGTCCGAGAGTCCAGACAGAAGGCTTCATCTCACACCCTCGTTCTCCTTCATAAAACCCTCAGCTGCCCATCACAGTGGATACCTCCCACCCCACCGCAGCCAAACACCAACATCAACCAGTGTGTGCTAACACGCTCGAGTGGTTGTGTCAGGACTGTCATGCAGTGGGGACAAAGACCAGGAGAGCTGCTCTGCCTGGGAGGAAGGATGGGACTTCTCAGATGTGTTCTGAGGGGACTGGGAAGGAAGGCACTGGTCAGAGGCTGTGGACAGCAGGGATTCCTCAGGTCTGCCTGGTGGCATCTGGCAGATGGGGCAGGCACAGTACCTCAATATGGAAATGGTGTCAGTTTGCCCAGTACCCCCGAGCCATCTTTTCAGAATGGCTGGATATATGTTGTACCTCTGCCACCCCACAGTGTCTTAGCTACTAAGCACACTCTGGGTGGCCTTCCTTCCTCTCACAAGGACAAGGGTCGGTTCTGGTGCTTGGAGTCATTAAACTTTACACAGTTTTGCCAGTGGTGAACTACATCGAACAGGGCTCAGACAAGGGAATGCGATAAACACAGGAAAGGGATTCATCCGGACCATCTGAAAGTATACACTGCATTTCAAATCTTTTTCTAAGCTCTCTCCTTGGCATTTTAAACCTATAGGGAGGGAGGTGTACCCACAATGACCTGAAGCCAGTAGGTGGTAACTTTGTGTAGCCCAAAGCGGACCTGCCTTTCTTCTTCCTCCTAGCTTGGTGGCTACGCAAGGGGGCGTGGCTATCACTGAGGGCTTTATCTGCATCCATGGGGCACTGGTGGGCACACTGTTTGTTCCTGGGAAGCCCAAGGTCTGTGTTCTAAGAAGCCTCCCAGAGGACACTGATGTCACCTCCTCTGAGAGCCACTGACCAGCGGGAAGGGCGACACCAGCCCTGGGCAAGTATTTACGCATACTGCTTATTGTCTCGACTGTGAAATGGAGACTTAGCACAATAGGAGGGCAGGGAGGAAGGAGAACACCTGTCTAGTCCTCCCTCACCTGCTGGAGTCCCTCCCACTCAAACAGATGCAGACCTCAGAATGCTCCTGCTCAGTCACGCATGCTCACCGACGTTACGCATGCTCAGTTACGCATGCTCAGTTACCATGCTCGGTGACATAGCTGGATGGATGATGGCCGCTACTGTCGAAGCTCAGGAAACAGTGCATTTGTGGAAAGGGTCCTCCTACTTCAGCTGCTTGTAGGCTCAGGGTAATCACAAAAAGAATCTTTTTCTATGAAACCATCTACCTTGGCACCTTGGGTTAGTACCGTTTACATGACAAATGATAAAACAAATCGTCCAAATCCATACAGCCTCCCTCAGTGTGGTTCTGACACGTGTTGTGACTCTCGGGGGAACAAGATCTGGGTCACACTAGCCAGATTCAAGGTCCCATCCCCATTCTGGAAAGCAAGACCCCAGCGCACCGTCGGCATCTGGGGACCCTGTCTTTGTGGATTAGCTCGATGTCTGGAGTATGGCGTACCTGAGAAATCATATCTGATGAGGCCCATCCACCGTTTCTTTTCACTGTCCTTGATTAAGTCCCCGTAGAAACCGTAGCCCAGCAGAGAGACAGAGTACCGCAGCAGCGTACTGTTGTGGTGCACGGAGGACACGTCTATAGCCAGTGAGTCCCCTGTGGGAGAAGAGAGCTATAAGGGATCCCCGTCCCCACTCTGACCTCCTCCGCCCTGGCCCAGACAGCACTATGAAGACACCAGAGGTGTCTGCTTGCTGTAAACACCAGAAACGGAGCGCGCTCAGCCTCGGCGTGTCAATCGGAGTGACAAAACTTGGGTGTGATGGCTCTCTGGCTGCCCAATGAGCGAACCGCGGTTGATTTCACCTGATCTGGCTGGTTAGGTGGGGGTCCCCTTCCTCCTTCATTTCTTTAATTTTTGTTGTTTTGTTTGTTATAATCAAGACAAGGGTCTCTGTGTAGCCCGGGCTGTCTGGATACTCACTGTGTAGCTCCAGGCTGCCTCAATACAGAAATCCGCTGCCTCTCTTCCACAAGTCTGGATTAAAGGCGTCGCCACCACCGGCTCCTTCATTTCTTAATGTTGTCCCTCCCAAAGCTGTCGAAAACAACAGTCTGGATAAAGGAGGATCATTCTCGGGCCCGGGGTATGTATGTAATGGAGCCTCAAAACAAGCTCTCCAATGACAAAATGTGGCTCATATTTCCAAGCAAGGTTTGAGAATCCTTCTGAACGACAGAACAACAGAATGTGCCCAGGGACCAGCGGGTGGTGGTGGAGGGAAACTCCATGTTACTGAATGGAAGAAAAGTTGGCTCGAGGTTGAAAACAGCTACACAGCACGTAAAACACAAAATCTGCCAGGTGTGGAGGCACACACACTTGTACCCAGGAGACTGAGACTAGGGGATTGGGAATCTGAGGCCAACCTAGGCTGTAATAGAAAAGGCTTGTTTCACAAAATAAAAATTACACTTGGGAAACAGGTAGGCAGAACCCTGTGAGTTCGAGACCAGCTTGGTCCTGTCTCAACAACAACAACAACAAACAAACCAACAAAACCAAAACAATAAAGTCCCACGTATTCATTTTAAAATACAGCATTACCGTATTTCCATGACTGCAAGAAAGACAGGGCACTGTAAAGAGAGATGGGGTGGGCGGGGACGTCAGCCATTTCTCATAAGTCCCACAGCTAAGCCTCCTGTAGGACTGGAAGAGGGGCCAGGTGTGTATGTCACTCGAAGGAGTGACTCACCCTGGAGCCTTGCAGGTGTTTCACAATGGGGATTAGCCCCGGTAGCCGGCTAAGGGAGGAGAGCAAGGGAGATCAAGAGAAGACAGGGCCACAAAGGAGCTGGCAGGGGCCTGGACTGTTTGTGGGGCATCCGCATGTGTAAGACAGGACTCGCCCTGAAGATCCAACCAGAGGCATCTCCATGACACAGAGCAACAACAGGAGCCCCAGGGAGCATCCCATATTGATGGAGTAGCAGGAGCCAGAGGCCTCAAGCCAGACCAATGACTCACTGCAAGGAACATTTGTAAGTAAAGCTGTTTAGGCAAAAGGGTAAACTGTGTGACACACAGCAGCCACCAAGGCGAGATGTTTCTGGGTTTTGTTGTTTGTTTGTTGTTACTTTGTTTTGTTTTTGTTTTTGTTTGTTTCGTTTTTGTTTTCTTTTTGTTTTGCAAGGAACATTGCAAAGGGCAGATGAGTGGTATGGGGTGCATGATGTGAAATTCATAAAGAATCAATAAAAAGTTTAAAGAGAAAAACAAGACTTGGAACTGGAGTGTTGGCTCAGCAGTTAAGAGCACTTGTTGTGCGGGCAGTGGTGGCGCACGTCTTTAATCCTAGCACTTGGGAGGCAGAGGCAGGTGGATTTCTGAGTTCGAGGCCAGCCTGGTCTACAGAGTGAGTTCCAGGACAGCCAGGGCTACACAGAGAAACCCTGTCTCGAAAACAACAAACAAACAAACAAACAAACAAACAAAAAGAGCACTTGTTGCTGTTGAGAAGGACCTGGGTTCGATTCCCAGCACCCACATGGAGGCTCACCATCTCCTTGGGGACCATGCATACTTGTGGTACACAGATGTACACACAGGCAAAACGCTCACATACATAAAGTTAAAAAAAAAGACAGAACTCACCAATAATGATGTGTAAAGCTGATGTCTCTGCATCGTTTGTGCCCACTGTTGAGTAACACACACAATCTGTGGACCCTGTAAAGAGGACAAGAAAGCCCTTAGCAAGCTCCAGGACAGCCAAGGCTACACAAAGAAACCCCATCTCGAAAAGGCCTTATGGTAATTTTGCAGAGTTCTATAAAGTGGTCTGTAGCAGACCTGGACACAGAGACCACCCCAAACCCTCCTGGAGCTTCCAAGAGATGTCTGTGATGCCAGAAGCCACTCCCCCCCACCCCTTCTAAGGCTCTGGAAGGTATGTGGCTCCTGCCCACCTTTATATAGCTGGCAATCGTCCCTCACAGCCCAGCCTAGACCTTAAGAACAAAGGTAGCCTGCACAGAGCATCATCATGGGAAACCATACAAAACAAAGTTAACTGTGAAGGTGTCTTTTCGGTTTTGTTTTTTTTTGTTTTGTTTGTTTGTTTTTTGTTTATTTAATGTATGAGCACACTGTTGTTGTCTTCAGACACACCGAAGAGGGCATTGGATCCCATTACAGATGGTTGTGAACCACCATGTGGTTGCCAGGACTTGAACTCAGGACCTCTGGAAGAGCAGCCAGTGCTCTTAACTGCTGAGCCATCTCTCCTCTCCAGGCCCTGGTGTCTTTGTTTTTATTGTCAACTTGTCACAACCTAGATTCACCTGGGAAGAGGGAACCTCAAAACTGAAGAACTGTCTTGATCAGATTGACCCATGGCCATGTCTGCGAGAGGTTACCTTGATTGGTGTGGGAGGACCCAGCCCACTGTGGGTGGTACTATCCCTAGGCAAAAACTAACTGAGCATGAGCCAATGGCAAGCTAGTTAGCAGCCTTCCTCCATGGTTTCTGCTTTGGTTCCTGCCTGAGTCCCTGGCATGGCTTTCCTTACTGATGGATTGTGACCTGGAAGAAAAGCTGAAAACTTTCCTCCCTAAGTTTCTTTTGGTCAGAATGTTTTACCGTAATGGCAGAGAAGTAAGTCTAACTAGAGCCTGGAATGACCCAACTTTGTTGGAGCACCATCGCCATCCTTTTTGCTGGATGCACAAGGGAGAGTCTTCAGTACCCCAGACCCTGCCCCACATCCATAGTCCTGCATTCCCACAGTGGCATCAAGTAAGAATCTACTGCCTGTGTGCTGCTTAGCATGGGAGCTGTTGCCTGGCTGAAACTGAGCTTGGGTGGAAGTCAGAGCTGAGTCGGCACAGGCCCCACGGGAGTATTCTACCAGAGAGACTGCATTTTTTGCTTTAATGAAATAGTGGAGGTCAGCCGGGCGGATGGCACACGCCTTTTCCAGCACTTGGAGCAGAGGCAGGCGGTTATCCTAGGTTCGATGGCCACCTGGCACCGAGCGAGTTCCATGACAGGCCAAGCTCAAAAGGTATCTGTCTCGGAAAACCAAAAAAAAAAAAAAAAAAAAAAAACACAAAAGAAATAGTGGAGGTCACAAGCCATTGGGTCCAACCCCAAGGCCAGGTGGTTCTCCTGGTCCACTTGCTGTTCCTCTGTGACAAGGAGGCTGGTGTGACTCCATAGGCTTTCATCTGCCACACTACAGGCATGGCCGAGCGTGACCTTGGCATTGAGGGTCAAGTTCAAAAGCTGATCTGTGCTCACGGTGACACGTGGCATTTCCTACACATAGGACCTGGGAGTGCTCAGCCTCCTAACCCACAGGCCAGGAGCCATCTGGAGCACAGTCCTGGTGGCACAGGAATGACTGGGCTTTGAGCACAGCACCTACTAAGCAGAGGTCAGTTCCCTGAGGCTCTATGGATAATATCAAACTGTTCAGTAAAGTTTAGAAAAGCTGATGCCACTAAAACATCACAAGTTATTCAGTGGCAACCTACATAGAATTTGGGGGCTCTGCGGTGGTCCCATTGATCACTCTAATGGCCAAGGGTGACTCGTAAAAAGTCTGCTAAGCTGGGAAACCAACTTGTCTTCCCTTGGGGTTTCTCAGCCAGCCTGCTTTCATCAAGAAGGACTGGGTCTCTGGTGAGCATGCTCACTAAGCCTGTAGATGAAGCTCCTCCCTCAGACACAGTAAATGTCCACCAAACCTTTCCCCAAAGCACCCTCACAAACACACCCAGGAGTGTGCTTTCCCAATCTCCTGAGTGGCTTTTCAATCCAGTGGAGGTAAAAATCAAGATCATCACACTGGATTTTCTAAGAACTAGGAACTTTCTCCCTATCACCCACACACACACTACATAACACCTTTGTTTGGTTTGGTTTTTACAGTAACCTTGCTTTCCTGGAACCTACTCTGTAGACAAGGCTGGCCTGTGAACTCAGAGATCCGCCTGCCTCTGCCTCTGCACCCATTGAACTGTCCACCACCGCTTGTTGGCGCATGCTTATCTAGTGTCTTTATACAGCCCAGGCCCATCTGCTTAGGGATAGTATCAGCCACCTGGGCTGGGTCCTCCCACATCAGACAAGGTAACGGCTCACAGATGTGGCCGTAGGCTAGTCTAACTTTAAATCGGCTATAAAATCACTTTTTAAAATAACTTATTTATTTTTACTTTATGTGCATTGATGTTTTGCCTGCATGTATGTCTGTGTGAGGGTACTGGATCCTGGAGTTACAGATAGTTATGAGTTGCCATGGGGTGTTGGGAATTGAACACAGGTCCCCTGGAAGGCCCAGTGTCTTGTGAGCATCTCTCTCCCTAAACTTAACAAAAACAAGCCATCGTGTGACCTATCCCACTGCGCAGGGGATTTGATCGCGCCTGGTCCTGAGTGGTGGCCCTAACGAACTGGCACCAGACTTACGGCATCGGGCTTGTTATGATAATTGGGGTCCAAGTTACTACAAAATGGGGCCGGCTCTGCCTGCTGGACTGGGCCATCCCAATGCGGGATATGCCGACCGAGATGCACAGACGGCTCGGATGATTGGGTAACACCCTGCGCTCCATCACCCATCAGCACTGAACATGCCATCCCCGCCTAACACACGATGCTGCAGGAGGAGCACAAGTTTGTTGATCCTGTTAGTCCTTTACTTGCAGTAGCTGGGGTAGGGGGTGGGGGGTTGAGGGTGCTGGAGGCAGCTTGCAAGATTGGCCTGTCAGACATCTGGAAATGGCTTCTCGAACCCCCTCCCTGTGGGATGAGGTCCTGCCAGTCTGCCTAATTTACTTTTCCAAATGGGATTCTTCACAACCCCTGGCTTTTCCTGTTAGGGATAAGGAATTTTGGTGCTTCTAAGCGAAGGGAATACAAGTGCCAGGGCCTGGTCTGCCATCACCAAAACCCTATGGTTTTGTGGGGCTGGACAGATGGCTCAGTGGTCAAGAGCACACACTGCTCCTCCAGAGGACCTGGGTTCTATGCCTAGCACCCACATGGCAGCTCACAACAGGCTATAACTCCAATTCCAGGGACCCTGATGCCTTCTGCCCTCCAGGGGCACCAGGCTTGCCTTACATATACTTACATACATGCAAGCAAACCAACACACATATAATATAAAAAACAAAAACAAACAAACAAACTATAGCTTAGGTTGGGATAGTTTAGTGGCAAAGCACTTGCCTA
The DNA here is from genome assembly GCA_021653895.1 of Mastomys natalensis. Classification (NCBI taxonomy): domain Eukaryota; kingdom Metazoa; phylum Chordata; class Mammalia; order Rodentia; family Muridae; genus Mastomys; species Mastomys natalensis. The sequence continues at coordinate 2,776,421 of JAJTUV010000102.1, forward strand.
GCATACAAATACTCTGGGTTTTCGTCCCCAACACTGCAAAAACAGATATTAAAGGTTTAAAGACATTTAGTATTGAGTGAGATTCAAGCTTTCCAGGAATAAATAGCACCCCAGTGTGACAGCTGCTGAGAGGCCCTCATGGGACATCAGATCCCATTACAGATGGTTGTGAGCCACCATGTGGTTGCCAGGACTTGAACTCAGGACCTCTGGAAGAGCAGCCAGTGCTCTTAACTGCCATCTCTCCTCTCCAGCCCATGGTGTCTTCGTTTTTATTGTCAACTTGTCACAACCTAGACTCACCTGGGAAGAAGGAACCTCAACTGAAGAAGTGTCTCAATCAGATTGACCTATGGCCATCCATGTCTGTGAGAAGTTACCTTGATTGATGTCAAGGACCCAGCTAGTTGAGTGGCCTTCTGTGCCCAGATAAGAGGGTTAGTCTACTCCTGTTGTCAACCCCCAGCACTGGGTACAGTCTTGGGAACTCAGGAAACAGGAGTTGAGGAGACCAAGTGAGAGCCAGGCCAAATAAGTGGGTAAGGAAAGCTAAGGGAGATATCGGGTGATCAGGACAGGGTTTACAGTGTGCTTCCCTGTCCCGTGCTGGGATGGTTGGAGAGTGGCTTGGAGACACGTGTACATGGATGTGGAGGACAGAGGTGTCCTACAACATGGAGGGAAGGCAGAGGACATGCCCACAGTCCAGGGCAACCCAAGTTCTCCCGAAGGGTAGGTCTCGGGTAGCGTTCACTGTTTGTGACCAAGAGGAAAGCAAGTGTGACTCACCCGTCATAGCTGTCTGTATTGATCTCGTCTAAAGTCTCCTTGGCTTGATTGGCACGCTCAGTAACTGTTGGGGAAATGTTGCAATGGGACCGTTTATCTTCACATCTTGGAATCCACGTGTAAGCTACCTGCCAACTGATGCTATTTTATAAGAGCTTCCAGGAAGATTTCTCACAAGAAGTGCCACCCCAGACTTGCCTCATTCACTACCTTTTTACAAAAGAGTAACGTGATCTCTGTGAGAAATGGCCATCTCAGGAGCCATTCTACCAGGCAAAACCTGACATTCTTGGTGTTAGCATTCCTTCTAGGCACCATCCAGCAGTTACCTGGGAACAGCCAGGTAGGCCTGGCTTACTATAAAAGGGACTGCTTGCCCCCTCCTCGCTCTCTTACTCTCACTATCTTCTTCTCTCTCTGACTCCTTTCTCTCTCTCTTCCCTTCCCCTTCTCCCCTCCACATGTTCCTGGCTGACCTCTGCTCATATGAGCGCTCTCTCCTCTCTCTCTTTCTCCTCTCTCTCATAAAACACAACACTTGGCACATGTCGACAACTAATTTCTTTTCTTTTAATTTATGTGCATGAGTGTCTGCCGGCATGGATGTATGAGCACTGTGTGCATGCAATGCCCACAGAGAGGGTCAGTGGGTCCCTTCGAGACAAGGGTTGTCGTGTGGGTGCTGGGAATGGAACCCAGGTCCTCTGCAAGAGCAGCAAATGCTCTTAGCCACTGAGCCATTTCTCCAGTCCCAACAAATAATTTCATTGACAAGCAAGTAAGAGTAGCTTGTTACACTTACACCTTAATATATAGGTCCTTTTATTTGTTTGTTTGTTTTTAGAGCACATTGGAGTGTAAGAAGGAGATAAGGCTAGCCCACAGTCTTTGTGACCAATGTGAAAAGTCAAAATTGCTAGTGAAATTCACTGCTCACAGGTTCCCCACATCATAATCTCTCTCTCATGCTGGAGAATCCTTGGGAAAGGCCCCTTTAATAAAGCTGCGGTTGCCACCTTGACTTCATGTTCACATCTCCTGTTGGGGACATCTGCAGTCTTACCAGTATAGTGTTATCATGAAGTGTGCCAGGGATACCTGAGTGCCCAGTCTTGGTGTAACCAGGCTGGCCTCCAAGCCCTGTCCTCCTGCTTCAGCCTCCCGAATGCTGGGTTACAGCTGTGCCCAGCTGCACTAAATGTCTTACTAACAGGGTAACACCAAGCTCCCGAAGGCCTGCAGGAGAGGTGGACCGTGTCTGTCTCCCCCCTCTGAAACCAGCATCCCACTGATGACAGAATGCTGTGATGTGGGGTTACAAAAATGACCTATGCTGTGACATTCTGAGACATCCACTGTTTGTATCTTTTCCTGCAAGGACTTCCTGTCTGAGTACTCTGTTCCATTTTATTTTTATCTCTTCATTGTTCCTGTGAGTACTTTATAGGGCAAAGTACATTGAGTACATTAGTTTCTTTCCCATTATTTTATTTACTTATTCACTTTACATTCCGATCCCAGCCCCCCTCCTCCCAGGACCACCTTCACAAATCCCTCTCTCCCCAGTACGTCATTTCTTTTGCCTTCTTCCTCCAACCGAGTGTATAAAAACTCCGATTAAGCTTGAAATGACCATCTAGGGCAGTGGTTCTCAACCTGGGGTCATGACCCCCCACTGGTGTCACCTATCAGAGATTCACATTCTGATTCATAACAGTAACAAAATTAAAGTTGTGAAGTAGCAATGAAAATTCTTCTATGGTGGGGGGGGGGGGTGGTCCCACACCGTGAGGAACTGTATTAAAGGGTCGCAGCATTAGGAAGGCTGAGGGCCACTGCTCTAGGATAAAGCTTCCTCCAGGGGTGGCATGTGAGCCCCTCTCAGCTGGCCCCTGCACACTTACTGATGATCTCAGCGGTGATGGAGCCAAGGTGAACAGAGGCGCCACTTTCTTCTCATAGATGCTCTTGCCCTGACCTTTCCCTCCGAAAGGGTTGATAAACACCAGCAAGTGCTTTGGTCTTGAAGCTGCAAAACAAACATCCACACACCGGTCAGTCACAATGGGTGCAATCCATTCCAGCTCAGTTAGTGTGCTGCAGCCTGTAAAGAGCTCATAAGTTTCCGACAAAGCGTTCTTGGCTATGGAGAAAAGGACCATCTGTTGAGGTGGAGGGTAGGGCTTTGCACACGGGTAGGGCATCAGGAAGGTCCCCCGCAGAGGATGGGCGAATGGCTAACTGTGAGGTACCTAAGGTAGGGCACCACCAAGCGGACAGGTGTCACAAGCACCGTGTAGTATAGACCATGGGGGTATACAAGACAGCTCATCCACGTGACTCCATTTGCTCTAGTCTCTACTGAAGAAAGCAAAGCCAGCTGGGAGGTGCTCTTCTAACTAGAGGAAACGGAAGTACAGTGCGTTGGGAGTGGAGCACGAGACTGAGTGTCTGAGGGGCATAAAGCAGGCTTTACAAAAAAGGTCAAAGACTGAGAGAGGTAGGGAGGGGAACGAGAAAGAAAAAAAGGGGAGGGAGGGAAGAAAAAGGAGAGGGAGAGAAGAAAAAAGGGAGGGAGGGAAGAAAGGAAATAAAGAAGCAAAGGCAGGCAGGCAGGTCAGACCTTGAGGGAATTTCAGGGGTATGCAGGTTTCAAAATCTGCCAGGCGTGATGGTACACACCTGTAATTTCAATACTTGGAAGCTAGAAGTAGGAAGATCAAGAGTTCAAGGCCAGCCTTGGCTACACAGAAAATCTGAGACCAGCCTGGGGTCCATTAGACCTACTCTCAAAATAAACAAGTAAAAGCAAACAAATACAAAATGAAGAAGAGACTTACACTATGTCTGTCTCATATTTTATCATTTCTAGTTATATCAGAAAACCAAGGTATACGGCCAAGGAGATGACTCGATAAAATGTTTGCTGTGCACACAGAAGGATCTGAGTTCAGATCCTCTGTCCCTACAGATAAGCCAGGGGGACATGTAAGAATGTAATTCCAAATCTCAGCGTTAACTCAAAATTAAATGTAAAAATGTAATTTCAGGTCACAGCACAAAGGATTCTTAGGCTTGGAATTTCAATTTACACTCCAATATTTGCGGCCCCCAAGGCACATCTCAGGAAGAGTATACAACCCAAAAGCTTGAACAAACATTCCAGAGGAAAGGACCCAAGATAAGGGAGATAAGCCCTTAAAAAATACACCTGGATAAACAGAAGCCACTTAAACGAACTTCCCGGGGTTATAAAAATAAAGGTGTAAATTTGAGTTACTTAGGAACCGAGCCTGGGAATGGGAACTAGGCTTGGGAACGGCTGTTTGAAATATATTTTTTTTTTTTGGTTTTTCGAGACAGGATTTCTCTGGCTGTCCTGGAACTCACTTTGTAGACCAGGCTGGCCTCGAACTCAGAAATCAGCCTGCCTCTGCCTCCCAAGTGCTGGGACTAAAGGCGTGCCCTCCCTCCCTCTCTCCCAAGCACTGGGATCACAGGTGTGTGCTATTATGCCGGTCTTCTATGACCCACTTTTAATTTGTTTTTGTTTCATTTTTATTCCTCTGTTTAGCGTGTGTGTGGCATGTGGTTGCACATGTATGCCTAACCCACGTACTCCAGTGCAATGCAGGGTGCGTGGGACTCAGAGCACAGCTTGAAGGACTTGGTTCTCTCCCTCCACCACATGGGGTCTTGGGGCTTGAACTCACATATTCTGTGTTGGTGGCAAGTGTTTTTCACCCACTGAGCCATCTCAATGGCCATACAATTTACTTTTTAAAAACTCATATATCAGCTGGGTGGTGGTGGCATGAACCTTTAATCTCAGCACTTGGGAGGCAGGGGCAGGAGGATCTCTATGAGTTCTAGGCCACCTTGGTCTACAGAGTGAGTTCCAGGATAGCCAGAGATACGCAGAGAAACCCTGTTTCAAAAAAAAATTAAAAAAAAAATCATATACTAGTTTAACTCCCCCAAAGTAGCAGAATTTCCCCCAATTAATTTAAATATTAATACAAAAAGAAGCCTGTGATTGGGCAGGGAAAAGAGAGGTGGAGTTAAAAGTTTCAGAGACAGAAACAAAGAGAAAGGACAGAGGGAGAAAGGAAGAAAGATGGAGGAAGATCAGGACGATCCAGATTCCGCGTGGCTTTAAGTAGCCACAGGTATCGATGAATATTATAAGAGGATAGAATAATTGGGATAACTTGTCTAATCTAGGTGGGCAGCTTGTATCATTATCAATTGGCTCTGAAATTATTCTGTGGGCATCTTGTGAATTGAGAATGTATTGATATATAAATCTGACTGATTAATTATAAGCTTCTAGAGTTTTGATTTACTGGGTTAAGGGGATTTGTGACAACTAGCCACAGGGGGTAGATGGTTGAGAAGAGACATTCGGCTCTGGGAGCTGGAGCACTGCTGTCAGAGGCTAGCTCAAAGGCAGAGGTGGCGAGAGCACCAGGGCAGTGAGTAGCAGGGTGTAGCGCAGAAAACTGATAACATGGCCCAGTGTTACAGGTGCAAAACCAACAGGCTGCCATGTTTAAGGTGACAAGAACTGGTCCCTCAGCACGCATTAAACGAGCACGGGCTCTACCGCACTTCAGAGGTGACACTCTCAGAAAGTAAGAGGTTGTTCTCCCACATTCTGTTCAGTCCTCATTTACACCTGGAAAATACTGGCACCCACACCGCTTACAGAGAAAGATAACGAGGCTTTGCTCCAGTCTCACTTCTCATAAGCAGGGGCTGGGCCAGTCTACACTGTTCTGCCCCTTCACTGTGACCCTCTTAAGTAGGAAACACAAAAACAAAGCAAAGGGATCCATCACGTCCACCTGGGTCAGGTCACTGAGTCCCGCGTGCCACCACAGCTGTGCTGCCTGGCAACAAATCCGAAAGCTCGCCCACGTACTCAGGCTCTCCAGCAGCTCACGAAGGGTCTGCAGCCACAGGTGACACAGCTGCTCGTCCGCGCTCCAGAAGGTCACCCGTGCCCACTTCCAGCGGTGGTGTCGTACTCGCTTCACACGGTGGACTGCACAGAAAACGAACACTGGTTAGCAGCGTCTACAGCTACGGAAAGGAGCCGACCTCAGGGCTGAGCTAGTCTCTTGTCTCTACCCCTCATCTCACTGCAGGAATGCCCAGATGGGCCAAACCACCACCTTGAGGAGTTCAGCTGCGCTCTCTTACAAAAGATCACCCTAGCGGGGCTAGTTGACAGTTTACACCCCGTTTGTAGAGGTTTAGATGAGGGCAAGATATACTCCCTTGAATATCTTGTTGTCCTCTACCACCTGGCAATGCTATGCGTGGTCAGGGGACGGGGCCAGAGTTTATAGAGGCTGGGGAGACTAAAGCGGGGCTCAGGCTATGTGGGAAACCCTGATCCCTGTTTTGTGAGGCTTTCCAGGCACAGCCTATTGGGGGAGGGGCACCCACACCCTTGTAAGTAACTCCTCATCTAGGCTCTGTAAGGAAGCCCAGTAAATCCACCGGGCAAACTTGGTGCTGAGTTGCCTGGGTTTGTCCTTGGATGCTGGAGAGAGAATTTTAGCAACACATGGAGACATGGAGAGCACTTTACACTTATGTTTCCCCAGCCCAAAAAGCAGACGTTGACTAACTGCTATCAGAAAGAGTCTATGAACAGCCAATCACTGGCTTTAATAAGGACCCTTCCCAGATCTTCATGGAGCTAACTGGGGTGGGGGATGGAGGGGCGGAGGAAGGGTTTGGGGGTTGGCAAACACTGAGGCTCCCTCACCTGTGAATGCGAACGGATTTTCCATTTTATGCCATCGGCCACTGGAGGACTGTTTCTCTTGGACATCTTTTTCCTCAACAGCGATGATCTCTGACACTGGTACTGAGCAGGCATCTACAAAGACACCGCACTTAGATCCAAGGACCCATCAGAACTACACAAACAGAGGCCCCCAGCTGCGAAGATGCGGATACTCGTTCCTACTCTCATTAGATACCCCAAACAGAAAGGAAGGCTAGGGTTGACAAGATGGCTCCGCGGGTAAACGTGCCTGCCACCAAGCTTGATGACCGGCGTGGAATCCTGGGATCTGCAGGTGGAAGGAGAAACCCAGCCTCGATAGGTTGTCCTCTAACTTCCCCAGCACACCCTGGCACGCACCCTCTCCCAGTAAAGAAACTGTAATCTTTTTTTTTTTTTTTTTTAAAGGAGGACGGAAGGCAAGCAGGAAGGTTAGAGTTCATGCCACTCAGAACGAGAGGCAGCTTGGTGTTATCAGAGGGCAGACTCGAGCTGTGACCCTTACATGGTCTGTTCAGCCTTTTAAGCCACAAGTGCTGATTTCCGAGTCAGTTATTATACTATGTGAGACCTGTCCTGGACATGTTCTCTGTTCTGAGGCTGAAAGTGGATTTCTCAGAAATCCAAGAGGAATGGAAGACACATAATACAGGATGCCAGGGTCCAGCCTGTGGAGAAGGGTTCTGGAGAGGCGGGCTCTGATTGGATGCAGGAAGATGAAAAACCTTGGGCCCAGAGTAGCGTTTTCTTAATCTGTGGATCAAGACTTCTTTGGGTTGCATCTCAGATTTTAGATATTTACATTATGATTCTTAACAGTAGCAACATTATATTATGAAGTAGTATTGGAAGAATTTTATGATGGGGGGAGACCACAATGTGAGGAACTGTATTAAGGGGCCATAGCATTAGGAAGGCTGAGAACCACTGGCCTAGAGGATTATAGCTCTTTTGGATATCCAGGCAATCTTTTGGTTTGATTCTTTTGCTTTGAGTTAAGTAAGGTCTTACTAGGTATCCCAGGTTAGCCATGGACTCTCAATCCTCCTGCCTCAGCCTCCCAAGTGCTAGGATTATGGGTGTGCTCCACATGCCTGGTGCCTAATAATCTCTGACCCAGTAGCCCAGAGAGAGGCAGACTGGTCTAAACTCGCTTGACACATGCTGCAATTACTTGACTTGGATCAAAAGGAAGTTCTAGGCTGGGCACGCAGCCGTGGGAAATAACAGGTTCTGACAGAAGCTCTGGGCTGAGGCTATGCGGTCAGTGGGGCATAGAAGATTACAGACAGCAGCATCCTCTTTGAACACAGGCTGGACTCTGAATGCTTCTTTATGAATCACCTTAATTTTTGTCTCTCAACCCTGCATGCAGTCTAGCTAAAAATCTTGCGTCTCTGCCAGCAGCTGGATTAGCAGAGCATGCCGTGGTGGCGTCCGTGATCCCTTTGTGGTAGTTTTCCCCGAGTTGTTGCCATTGAAATTGGGTCATCAGAACTTGGGAAGGTTCGATCTGAGCCATGAAAGGATTGTAGTCGTGCCCCCAGAATCCCCAGAAGCACCCACACTGGGGATGGGCTGAACTGAGCAGAATCAAGCCTGTTGCTGTGTGGATTCTGTGCCCACCCTGGGTCTGGGGCCGCCCTCAGGGTTCCTCAGGTGCCTCCTGGGATTCCCATTTTTACACCATATGTGCCTCCAAAATTCAGTTTTTATCTGCTTCTAATTCTCCCTACACACACACACACACACACACACACACACACACACACACACACACATAGTTCCTCATTACTTCTGCACAGGTGCTGCCCTGTGGCAGACATCTGGACACTTACACAGCAAGTAGCTTCACCGCCAGCAGCCAGTTCTCCATCATGGCCCCTCCCCTTCTGTAACTTATCCATCTTCACCATTTCAGGGGGGTGTTGACCTGGCCTTTGCGGAACCCTCTCCAAATCCTGCACCACTTATGACCCTGCATTCAACTCCTGTACCCACCTGACCTCTAAGTGCCACCTTCCCGATACACTAGGAGGTGACAGAGGCGCAGCACCTGCCGGGCTCACAACAGGTACCCAGGGGTAGGGACAGAACAGACCGCAGGCAAGCCACCCTTTGATAAAGGGACCCATGCTTTGAGTCTAGGACCACTGAGAGCAGACTTCAAGCATCTCCCAGTGCCTCTGTTCATAACTGTGATGGTCCCTAAGAATCAGGTGACGGAAGTCACAGCTGCTAAGCACACAGTGGAATGAGATGAGCAGCTGATGTTCAGAAGACTAAGAGGCAACAGCCGTGTGTTACATCACAGAATAACTAAAGTGTACCAGTGGCCGTTGGACAACTCTCTTAAAAGCGTGCCGTGAATCATGCTTCATCTTACAGATTCAGAGGGAGACTCAGCCCAAGGAAGAAGAGAACAGTGTCCTAATGTGTCACATGCTCTGCTGGCCAGCCCCAAAGGCCATGCTGCACCAGGGACCCCACAAAGCCCACGTACATTCCACAGCTGCTAGGGCACACAAGCGACACCATAGCTCATGTGATACTGGCATTGTCCCTTGGTGGGGACAAAGCTCTAAAACTGGCAGTGCTCAGATCTTCACGAGCATAACCCCCAAGGGTGAATTGGGAGTCGGAAAAAACAAGAGAACTAGAGTAAGTCACATGAGCTGTCAGGAGGGACTCGGGCCTGGCAGGGAGGGGCTGGGGAGATCTTGTGATCGGGCTAGTGGTTCAGGAGCTTCGGAAGAGGGCTACAGAAGGAAGCAGGTAGTCCAAGAAGCATCAAGGGACAAGGAGTCAGGGGAATGCAAGGGCTCAAGGATGGGACTGCTATGTAGGGTGTAGGAGATAGTACATCACCCTGCTAGGGACTGGGTGGAGCTAAGGGAAGGTAAGGAATAAGGCTCTGTCAACACAAAAGGACAGTTCGATAAAAATGACCTATCAGAAACCTGAGCTATCATCGCGTGGCTGTGCTTCCCACAGGCCTGCATCCCTGCACAGCAGACAAGGCCACCTCCACATCCAATCCTTGTCGCAGGAAACTGAGGCAGTCAGTTACAGAGGTCAATGGGGACAACTGCGTGACACAGGCATTGGAGGAGCCGGCTGCTGGTCCTCTTGGGGCGGAATGCCCCTCAAACAAGTTCTCTGCTAGCAGTCTAGATTGTACGGGAGATGTCCACACACTAGGATGGTCATTGGGACATTTGATGACATCAACCATAGCAACTGACAACAGGCGGGGACCCTGGCAAACAGCTGGCAAGAGGTGGAATTCTAGGTCCTTTCTGTTCCTATAGAATGCTAATATTTCTTTGGTATATGTCCTCATACACTGCCAGTAAGGTTAGAAGGTTCACAGAGATTCGAGATGAGAAATGCAGTTTTCCCAGACCAGGTAGGCCCCAGCCTGTGTGATGGTGATACTGGCAACTGCTCTGAAGGGAAAGGAACAAGAAAGCCAGGGCTAGGCATAGCTCATCTGGTCCAAGAACGGTGTCCTGTCTTGCTGTGTCCTGTGCTGTCTTCTCAGGGTCTGAGGAGAGGGTTAGTGAGTAAACTGCTTGCTGAACAAGCATAGGGTCTCAAGTTCGACCCCCAGCACCTACTTAGAAAGCCAGTTCGTGTGGTGCATGTTTGTGATCCCCTGGTTGGGGGTGGGTGGGTCGAGACCGGAAGACAAACCCCAGGGGTTCACTGGCCAGCCAGTCTAGTCCCAGGTCCCAGGAAGAGAGTCTGTCTCAAAAAATAATTGGGGTTGCAGGGTGGGGCTGGAGAGATGGCTCAGTGGTTAAGAGTTCTGACTGCTCTTGCAGAGGACATGGGTCTAATTTCCAGCAATCACATGGCAGCAGCTCACAGCTATCTGTAACTCCAGTTCCAGGAGATCCGACACCCTTTTCTGGCCTCTGTAGGCACCAGGAACACAGGGTACACATACATACATGCAGTCAAAACACTCAGGAGCATAAAATAATATAAAAAAATCTTAATTAAAATAAAGGTGGAGAGTGAAGGAGGAAGATGCGTGATGTTAACCTCTGACCTCTCCACTTGCCCATGTACCCTCACACACATGCACACAGACATACACACGCATCTAAACTTCCACGCACATGTGCTCAGAGACTTTGTTTTCAAAAACACTACTCCAGTTAGAAAGAACAGCAAATGGCTAGAGATCTGGTCTCTGTCTGGTTTGAAAGGTCGTAGGCTTCTGCCTGTGAGGTACTCGTTTAGAGAGCACATCAGGGCAGGTTCATCTCTCCTGCTCTGGAACATCTCACAAGACTGTGTTTTAAATGGTTTTCCAATTTCTAGAGTTCAGCTCAGAGATGTTAGAAGTGTCTGCCCCAATCACAGAACTCTTCCGTCTCTTTCCTGCCAGGTTCTTCACCATGATGGAGCCACTGCCTGGGACACCAGCTGGGGCCCTTACTCATTTCCAGCCAGCAGAGCTAAACCTGAAGGTACTTGCCCATTCACTATTCATCTCTTGACATTAAATCTGGCTTTGATCCTAGCACTCAGGGTTGGGGGCGGGGCGGGGCAGAGGCAGACAGATCTGAGTTCGAGGCCAGCCTGGTCTGCATAGTCAGTTCCAGACAGTCAGGGCTATACAGAGAAACCTTGGCTTGGAAAAACAACAAACAAACAAATGACAACAAAAACCAATCCATGTTAAAAAAAGAAAGCAAAACAGTACTGCTTCAAATAGGACAGTGCTATAAATTCAACACGCTCCTATTCGATAAGCCTTCCCAAACTTGGACTGAAAATCTGTAAGTGAATCTCGGCTAAAACTCTAAAACACTTTTGCTGACAACAGACAAATTCTCCTGCCCTTCTGTTCATGCCAGGGCAACTCATGTGAGTTTGCAGGTCACCCTGCGACAATGTGATGATATTCCAGAAAAATCAGCTGCCCTTGGCAAGTGAGGCTGGCCTGCTGGTCCCTGTCATCAGGTTGAGTTTGCCAGCACCTTCTCCACCGCCTGCTGCGGTATTTGCAGTCATCGCATAGCCTCGTGGGGTAGATCGGACATCAGCTTCTAGCACTTGCTGGTTCTTGTTCTGTTTGTGTGTGTGTGAGTTGTGACCACTAGCTCACTGACAGGAAACCAGTGTCTGCCGTCGCTCAACTGTGGTCGAGCTCTGGGATACCCAGCAGTTTCCTACAGCCTCCAGGGTAGAAAGGTTCACCAGTGACCCAGGCGCATACACATGTAAGCCTGCACATATTGGACAAGGGTCAAGATGATGGGGGCATGCCACTCAGTCGGGCCTCTGATGGCCACTTGGAAAACCAGGGAATAAAGATCAAGACAAGAAACTGGGCACAGTGGCATACACTTATAATCCCAGCCTGGGGAAATGGAGGTGAGTTTATCACAGTCACAACTGCTGCACGTGGCTCTCCAAGACCTTGAGGTCTGATGTGACAGAAAAGGGGTTGGGACAGGACAGCCACTCCCCGAGTGCACACTAGCAAGGACTACAGGTCATGCAGAGGCTGAGGTTACATCCCCATGGAAAATAGGTATGAAGTGGCGCCAAGCACCTTGGCTTGTATGCACCCCATCCGTACAGGAACCTGAGCAACAAGGACACCCAAGAGAGCCAGTTCGGAATATACCCTGCAATTAAAAAGGAGTCAGACACGCTTCCCTGGCAACAGGCCACTCAGTATCATTTGCCGTGGGAACACCTGGCCTTCGTTATAACTCTGTACATGGGCCTCTGGGAGTGCAGAAATACCACATAGGTCGGGATTCTCTGGGCAGTGGTTCTCTTTTGAGAATGGTTCATCTTTCTGTTCCCTTCCTGCTGGGCTCTTCCATCCTGATGCAAATTCTGCCCGGTGCATCTTCAAGTGAGCAGACAACAAAGCGAACCAGATACAGGAGTCACCAAATGGGAGCTCTGAGGTGGCTGTGGGCTCCACACCTGCTGAGGCACGCCTGAAGCCTTTGAGTAGGTACACAGACAGAGGCTCTCAGGAGAGAGTCAAACACGGAGCTGAAAAGCTTTGTGTCTGGAGCTTAAAACTACAAGCTGTTCTCAGTACTCGGGGACAGAATATGGAGCAATGAGAGGCGGTGCCTAGGAAATGGGTCAGTAGGAACGGTCTATTCTGAAGACACAGACACCTTCAACACCCGGGATGGACTGGATGTGCCTTTCCTCGCTCTTCCTTCTTGGACTTTAGATAAGAAACCCACCTACGGAGGCTCAGAGAGGCAGAGGCTCAAGGCAGATGCCTGGGGTTCGAGGGCGGGCAAGGGTGTGTTTCCCTATACACTACAGAGCTCTAATCTGGAATGGAAGAAACCACTATCGGAAATGCCAGTGTGCACAGACAAGAATGTCAACACAAGCCAGCTCCCTGCAGCCACAGGCCAGGACAGAGAGCCTTAAACAAGAACCACCACACCTCACTGAAAAGGCCCACCCTCCTTTCCCAACCGTGCCACCTGTACTGAGAAACTCACTGCAAACTTTAAGATGTAAGCACTTTAGGACTGTGGCCAGAAGCGGGGGAATCATAACCACTCATGGAAAAAAGCAGGGGTGGACATGCTAATGCCCCAAACTGAAGGAAGTCTCGGGAGATGGAGGGCCTCTTGTATAAAGACAAGGTGTGGCAAGCCTCCCAGTGTGCAGCAAAAACAGCTGTAGAATGTAAGGTGGAGATGGATAGAACCTGAATTCCAACTGTACCCAAACACCTCAAGAACAGACAGAACACAGGTCTGGGAAAGCAGACAGCGTACAGAGCTCACCACTGCCTTCAAGGGTGGACACACCCTTCCTGGGAGCCCTCAAAACATACGCCAGTCTAGGGGCATTTATCAGGTTCATTTTCTCTGCCACGCAGAGAATTAAAGGTGGTGGGGGGGGGGGGAGACTCTGAAGCATGAGGGGCAGCAGCAGAGTCATCTCAAGCATCGTGGACAGAATCAGCAGTTAAGAGCAGCGTTTATTGGGAGTGAGGACAGATACACACACAAGCACGAAGAGAGAAAAAGAGAGGAGGGTTGGGGAGAGAGCGGAGAGAATGAGACCCAAATCCAGTCTCTTCTGGAATCCTGTGGGTTTTAAAGGCACAGAAGAGTTTGCCTCCCCTACTTTGGGGCTGGTCCATTGAAGAAAGCTAGGTTGGTTGATCATCTCAGAACTACCATGTGACATACCCCAAGCATGCCTTGAACCTGAGCCAGTCCAGAAGCAGGAGGCCTTCTGGTGGGAGACAAAAATCTATAAAGAGTTTTTGTTTTGTTTTAAGCTGCCAGACTTTCTGGTTTCAAGTCAGGAGCACGAGGAAAGAAGCTTGGAAACTCACCTGACCTTTATCATCTAGCTATGGTACTAGCTGACAGTCCAACAGGGAGTCTGACTCCTAGTCTCCCCAAACTATCTATCTAACCAGGAGACTCCCAAAATATATCTCAAACATCTACCTGCCCAGGAGCCCCTGTGTCGTACAGTGCTATCCTCCGAGCAAACAGCCATCCTCGTGAGCTCAGCTGTGTCTGCTGGCAAGGAGCTATCCACGAAGCCCTGTGGAGAGGGGAGGGTCAGTGGAGCCCACTGTGGATTCCAGCCACCTGTATCCAATTTTGCCCTAATTGCAACTGGTGGGGGTAGAGTGGAGGTGGGGTGGTCTTGGAGGGGGGCTAGAGTGTATAAAGGCTGGGGAAAGCAAGGGGAAGGAGGAGGAGGCATCATCATGCTAAGTGCAGAACTTCCAGGATGGCTTCTTTGGCAGGGGTAGAGGGGGTATCACCCACACTCCTGCCTGTAACCTCTCACCTAGGCTTTCTAAGTAAGCCTACTAAACTCATTGCTTCTCCAGTCATGTGGACTTTGGTTTGTTATTAGGACCTTATGAAGAAGGGGGTGATATTGCTTAGTGCTCCTTCGGGATGAAAATTCTTGCAACACCCCGGCACACCAGGGCAGACTGTTGCTCTGTGCTTACTTACGCCTTGATGGCCAACTTCAGTTGATCTATGCACAGAACTGGCGAGAGATGAGAATCCAAGTCACAGGGGAACCCAAGGCTCTGCAGTTGCAGACCTTGTTCCTCAGAGGGGCTGAGTCTACCCTGAACCTATAGGTTTCCCCTTTGGCAGATACCTGCCACAGCTGCCTAGAGAGTGTGCTCCTCAAATAGACACAGCAATTTTCCATCAGGTGTTGGGCTTGTTGTTTTGAGCCACCTGGATTTAGTACTTTTACAAGACAACACCCTGTTAGTCTGTCTTTGCTAAAAAAAAAAAAAAAAAAAAAAAAAAAAAAAGGCTTAGAGCAGGGATTGGCAGTCAACAACCACTGCCCCAATTCAGGCTGCCGGCTGCCTTTGTAAATAAAGATTTATTGGCACACAGCCATGACCCTTTGTTGACATAGTGTCCGTGTCCGTGGTGGATTATACACTCAAAAGGCAGGACTGAGTGGATGGCCCACAGAGCCAAAGACGCCTCTGTTAGTCTCTTTTAGACAATGCTTGCCTTAAGGGGCACGCTATTTTTCCTAGAGACAGGATCTCATAGCCGGCCCAGGTCGTCTGGCACATTCGAGCCTCTTAGTCTCAGAGCTGGGATTACAGACAGGGACAGCCACAGCCACTTGCTGACCTGTTTTAGATTACCAAAAGTTAACCAGGAAACCCAGTCAGAGTGATTACGAGTTCATGCCTATTGCAGGGACCTCTGAGACCTGTCATCTCTCAAGTGCCACAGAAACACCAGCAGAGAGGGGTTACTGCCTGAATGTTGTCTTCCAGCCTCTGTCTGGAAGCTGCGAAGCCTGCAGTCCAAAGGGCTCTCGTGACCACTGGACTGATCTGGAAGGAGAGTCTGTTTCCAAGTAGGTTGGCCTGATTGCCATTTATTTCTCACACAGACACTAAGAGGAAATGTGCGTGCCGTCAGCTTTCTATAAATCGATCGTTTCTGTTGCTCCTGACCTCATAAAGGGCATGAATGATGTCTGCACGCCCTGCTAGGTTGATACCTCAGGGACAGCACTTTACACTAGTACCTTGCATGCCAGGATGGTGTTAGGGCGTTTGCACAAACTCTCCAGCCTCCTCACACACCCCAGCTGGCTTCCAACCCACACTCCTTTAGAGGCAAGAAAAGGTGAATGCAGTCACCCAGCAAAAATTCACCAGAAAGCCCCTTTCTCCCTCCTGTGTCTCACACTCCATGACCTCAGGAGACCCACTAACTAACTGCAACTTCTGATCCTGATGGGAAAGTACGGGGGGGGGGGTGTCCTGAGCCAGGGACCCAAGTACTCTGACAGAGGGCCTGAAGTCTGACTCCACTGCTGAGCAAGGATAGTGAGCTGTCCTTGTCCTTGTCACACCCTGTCCTGTAAGCATCTACTTAGGGTGTGGGGAGAGTCCTTGAAGAGTCAGGAGACACACAGAAGAAAATTCTGGCAAGGATCCTGCCCCAGAGAAGGAGGAGATAAGAAGAACACATTATAAGAGACAAAAAGCAATGGTCAGTGAGGAAAAGCCCCATGAAGGGCAAAGCGCATTTTGAATCCTGAAGGACAGGAGTGAGACTACGGCTTACGTGGGAAAGAAGGAAAACACCTAGGTTAGAGGGGTCCACGGTGAGAAGTGCCAGGGACCCAGGGCATCGCCGATGGCCTAGCTACACTGGGGAGCAGCGGTGGGGGGATGTGAGCTAAGGTCAGGGTTGTGTCATGGGAGAAGGTACAGGACACACATCCTTGGAAGATGGGCAGCTGTGTTTGCACAGAGGCACATCTGACACCCACAACACTTGACAAGCCAGTAGGATAAACTGGGTGATTTTTTTTTTTTTTTTTGTTTCTAATTTTCCATCCTGATGCCTGGGGTTCATCCGTCATAGGAGTATTTCAAAGGGAGGAAACAGAGTAAAGGATCCAAGGCCAAAGTCAGAGGGAGGAGGACTAAGAATGTGTAGGCGGAGGTTGTCTGAATCAGTCTGCGGCCAAAAGAATATAACCGGGTTCAGTTGAGAACAGAGACCAAGAATTAGGCTAGAGAAAAGAAAGCTGACAAGCAAAAGAACCCACCTACGAGAGCAGCCGGCTCATGGTCCTCTGGGTTGTGTGAGATGTTGGCTGTCTCCAGGCCGACAGTTAGAACCAATTCTTAAGAGAAAGCAGAGAAAGTTCTTTTCCCTGGCTGGAGGAGTGGAGGCCACACAGTGCCTGAAGTCACTGGAAGAGCTTAAACCAACAGCTATGTGGGGTTCTGGCAGCCTTCCTGGGTCCCCAGATGGGTAGACATAGTCAAGCTGCCCAGACATAACGGGCTTGCTTGCTCCCTACGATGAGAACTGGCTCTACACACCGGGTGCTTCCCCACCACAGGGCCTGTACCAGCAGTACTGGAGCTGGCTCCATAGTCAGGAATTCCATGGGAGGTCCACAGAGAAATGGTGGCAGGCCCAAGTCCTTCAAGCCCTACAGGGGTCAGGGTTGAAAGTGGGAGAAAAAGGACCATATGAGTGCCTCAAGCTAACACCTCAGAGACAGCTCCCGACAGGTGGCAGCTACCAACGAAGAGCATCAAGACAGAGGGAACTGTGTTAATAAACTGCCAGAGAGAACCGGGAAGGCTGACGAGAGGGAAAGCAGGTTAGAGAATGTAAAGTAAACATATTGGCAAGGTCTCAACAAACACAGACACTGTATCTTCAAAGAAACGCCCCACATTCTATCTTCTGTGTTGCTTGAATTTAGAGTGTGGAGTGGAGGTCACTTACAAAGTGACACTTAGTACTGTGTGGGCCCTTGTTCCACCTTCAGCACCAAGAAAGAAAAAAATGAATTAAATGCTAAGCCAAAGAAAACGTTGGGAGCGAACTTGCTTATACATTAACGGCCTAAGTCAGCCATAGACCTAAGTCAGCCATACATGCCTGAATTTGCTTCTGTATAAACATCTAGAATCCTCCTGGCTCTGACTTTCAGAAACTTCCTCTCTCGAACCATTCACAAAGGTATTAGACAGCCCAGTATGGTTCATGCCTCTAATTCTAACATTTGGAGAGCTCAAGTAGGTGGACCTTTTCAAGTGTGAGGATAACCTGGGCTACATAGACCATGCTGGGCTGTAGAGCAAGACTCAATCTCAAAACCCCAACAACGAAAGGGTACTAGTGATTTTTCACATAATAAAGTGCAACAAATAAAAAGTTTATCTTGAAACAATCCTTTTCCTTAATCTAGCTTGGTCCAGCTTTCTTCTTTAAAGTTGCACCCAAGGGAAAGGAAAGCAGGTGTCCCCAAAGGATCCCAGAATTCTTACTCTTTCAAAGGTGGAAACAAGTCCAAGAATGCAACAACATGTAAACTATGTGTGAGTGTGTACTTGAGCAAACAAACGTGTGCACACAAACACACACTATTTAAGCCAAAAGAATTAACTACAGATAGATAGTTTTTAAAACCAGTGAAGAGAGACAGAGACAGCAGGAGTTTTGGCTGTGTTTCTGTGTGGCTGTGTTTTTGGGAACCACCTGCGGAGTGAAACCCATCCCTCGGAGACAGCTGGGCAGAGAGCTTCCCCAGAACTGCAGGTGGGGGAGGTTCTGGGCTGTGGCTCCTATGCCCTAGCTTGGCAATGCTTACACAGGTGCAGTTATCAAAACACATCGAACTGTGCCCTTAAAATATGAGGATTTTATTGCAGGAGAATCAGATCTCAGTGAAGCCACTCTTTAAACAAAACGACAGCAGCAAGCTATAATGTGGGAAATGGCTGTTGATTTCCTAGCTTCCCCCGCCCCGTGCATTCTACATATACAGAAACGCCAAACATTAAGCACTCTGTATGTATGATATTAAAGTATTTTTTCTGCTTTCTAGATTTTTTTTTTAAGATTTATTTTTATTTTCAAATGATGTCTATGTCTGTGAGAGTCTGTACAGGTGAATACAGGAGCCAAATTAAGCCAGAGTTACAGGTGTTTGTGAGCAGCCCGATGTGGGCGCTGGCAATCAAACTTGGGTCCTCTGCAGGAGTGGTGCATACTCTTAACCACTGAGCCATGTCTGCAGCACCTGCTTTCAGGATTTTATGAATCTGGGTCTGGTGTATGTGTGTGTGATATGCACTCTATGGCTGAGCTATACCCTCAGTTCCATGATTTCTTTTTGTAAGCTTGCTTATTTATGGCCCATGATGGGGGCACAATGATGAGGGTGTAGGCAAAAGATAGCAGTGACTTGCCCATTAGCTCACTGCCAGCTTTGGGGCACCCAAGTGGGGGCTGGTAGAAGACAAGGGAGGTTTTCCCCACAAAGGTGGAGCCTAGGAAGTGGCCCCAATGCTATCCTTGAGGCTTCAGCACACTCAGAAACAGTGTGTACTCTGAAAAGCAACAAACACAGAATTGATAGTGTGCTCTGCTGCACCCGGGGTGGGGGTAGAGAAGAAGAGAAGCCCAGACGTCACTCCAGACTGTCTCAAGTTCAACCAGTGACCCACTTAGAGAAGCCCCCCCTCATTTCCTGTTTTTGGTCTGCCCCACTTCCGCTCAGGCGTGGCCTGGAGAAGCACTTGCTGGCTCAGCTTCCTCCTATGTTGGTCTCCCCCTCCCAAGATTGAGCCCTTATCTCTGTTGCTGGGCACTTGGCAGCGAGTGTGGCAACCGCCCCAAAAAGAATATGTGTCCGGGTTCAGAGCCTCCTTCTGCTGTGCACCAGGCACCTAGGGAACAAGTAATCCGTGTCTCCCAGTTCTCATGTCTACAGCAGGAGAGGATGAAGGGGGAGATGAAATACACAGCTGCTTGCAGTGTCCCTGAGGGCTGTCTGGGAGTTCCAGGGCTGCTGGCCTCTCCCATGTCTTACAATCTGTTTTTGCACAATCTTCTGCCCATGGTTCCCAGCCCAGGCAATTCAGGTGTGTCCAGACACACCTGGGGAGTGGCAGATTGGAAGTGCCACTGGCTAACTAAATTAAATGTGCCATGAACTGCTCAGAGCATGCTCTCTAAACTCCACAGACTCAAATCTCACTTTATTCTAAAGTAGACTTACTTTTCTTGGGAGGGGGGCTAAAAACACCAGTGTGGGGGAACCACGATGGCTCCTCCCGCCTCCCCCCCAAGTCACAGTTTGCCAACTTGGTTTTGTATTCACCATGGAGGCGGAAAGCATCAGGAAAGGGGAAGTGAGCAGGGTGATTTCTGAGGCAGCCTACCAACTGGTCCCTCACAGCCAGTCCTAGAGAAGACCGGTCTGTTGGGGCTGCTGCCCAAGTGGCCACGGATGAGCCTACACAAAAGTGGCTGCACACTTCACAGCGGTGACGCAATACTCACAGAGCTGGCCAGCTGTGGAAGCCACCTGCCGGCAAAAACAAGCCGATGAAAAGCAGACGCTGACAGCAAACCAAGCCTAGAGTGTGGGCACCGGAAACCGTGAAAGCAGCTGACCAACTGAGCTAACGTTGACAACAGGCGACGATGGGTGATGTCCCACCCCACATCTCACAAAGGAGAATGGGTCTTGTCCGTGTCTTCATGGCCTCCCTGATCCAGAAGAGGCAGTGCTCTCCTGTGAAATTGGGTTTGCTCAGCCTCAGCGGAGCCCATGTCCATATGACCCAGAGCAAAGGGCTGCAGCTCACACATACTGAGCACCCCCATGCAACAGAATTCTTATCCTACGCCTAGATTCTAGGCCCTAGAGGCTTACCTGAAATTCAACCCACTCAGGCCTAGGCAGAACAGAGAGTAATAAAGTCAGAGAACATGAGAGCCAGAGACATGGTCCTGGGAGGATGTGCCAGGGGCACATGGGGAGAACTTCAGGGTAATCAAGTCCCAGGCACTGAGCCACAGAAAGGCACTCTGAAGACAATGCTGTTTTGATCCCAAGGCTAGAAACCAGGTTGGTCAAGAGTCTGAGACTATATTAGCCCTACCTACCTTCAACTCAGTCTGCAGAGCCTCATAGCACAATACCAGAGTACTTATGGCCCCAACTACCCACAGGACACCAGAAAGCCATTCTGGGTTAAATGAGTGAGTGAGTGAATGAATGAATGAATGGCAGTCAAAACTCAGAGTGTCCTCCAGGAAGTCCTGACTTCTACCAGTACCACTCTCAACAAGTTTTAATAGAAAACTCCATGCTTTTCCCACAGGTGCCTTCTCAAGGTGACAGTCAGTCCTACTTCACCCGACCTTGCCTACCTCCATTGTCCCCACTAGATGGGTCAACTGCCTTCCTTCTACTCTGCCCTGTCTCTCCTCTTTATCCTCCCTGAGGAGATCACTAGGTCTTTGTAAAGAAAAAAAAAAAAACCTGGAAACCATTGTCCAGGGCCTCCCTTGATACCCACAATAAAGACTAATGCCCACTTCAGCCTGCCAAACCAACGGAGTCCTAGAACCTATTCTCCAGCTCTTCCCCACAAACCTTGACCCTGACACACCCAAGTCTTGAGGTTCTTCTGGTCTTTATCATTTGCCATCGGCACTCAGTCTCTCTGGGTTTCTCTGGGCAAGTGCCACCAAGGAAGTGAGGCCTGCTTAGCCCATCCTGTACTGGTCATTGACCACCCCTTTTTGACTCAAGCTTGAGCCTACCCTCGGGGGTTCTTCTCAGGGTCCAAGTCCATTAGATGCACTCATCCCCACATGTCCCTCTGTGTCTCCTTAAGTGGAAAAGGCCCCATTAGCCACTAGGCTAGAATCCCCAGGCTTGTCCCTAGCTGGCACTCAAGGGAAACTTGCAGGGGATGTTTGGAGTTTGGTAGTTAAAGCCTGTGTTTAGCAAGCCACAAGCCCTGGATTCTATCATTTCCAGCAAAGAAAGACAGAGGGAGAGGGAGAGGGTGAGAAGGAGAGGTAGAGGGAGGGAGGGAAGGAAGGGAGGGAGGAAAAGGAAAGGAAGGGAAGGAGGGGAAGGGAGGGAGGGGGGAGAAATAAAATGTTGGGCTTGGTGGCACACAACTGTAATCCCAGTTTGAGGCAGGCCTGAGCCACATAGGAAAACTCTCAAAAAAAAAAAAAAAGAGAGAGAGAGAGAGAAATGAATGAAACTGAATACATCTACAAGGCCAGCCCTGGGTGCCCCCACCCCAGGTGCCCACACATAATCTTCTGTAATCCTCCTTTTAAGGAGACCGAATGACATCTTTAAAATCTTGGCCAATCCGTCGGCCACCAGATAACCTGCAGCAAAGCCCAGGAGAGTGGCACCAGTGTCCTTGCACCATCTCAGTCACTGCGGGTGGGTTGCGTCTTTCCCCCTGCTGGCCTAAGCTACTCCTCTTTCAACCCTGAGGGCCTCTGAGCAGGGTGCACACTCCATTAGAAAGTCAAAGACCCTTGCTCAACTGCCTAATCGCAGGAAGTCCCTGCCAGGGCCCCTCTGGGCTTCTTTCATAG
Organism: Mastomys natalensis; assembly: GCA_021653895.1. Taxonomy (NCBI): domain Eukaryota; kingdom Metazoa; phylum Chordata; class Mammalia; order Rodentia; family Muridae; genus Mastomys; species Mastomys natalensis. Next base: position 2,798,438 of record JAJTUV010000102.1, read on the forward strand.
AGAAGCATGTGTCTGTATTTGGACTCACTGTATTGAAGGAAAGGGATGACCGACCAGAAACCAGTCCTGTCCAGGTGTGCCAGAGCCATCCCGACCGTAGCACCAGCACCAAACCTCCCTGGGGTCCCGCAGATGCTCCGGGGGTGGGGTACTGTGGACGCCCTCTTTCCCCTCCCCCTCCAGCACCTCCAGAGGCTTTGCCATCCCAGTTCCAGGAGTCTGGGCTCTCAGCACCCGGACGGGTCCCCGCCAGAGGCCTCGGAGTACTTAGACCGCCCGGCACCCGGGCTCTGCGTCTCGGATTCCCTGCGCCTCAGTGCCCCGGCCTCCTCTCCTCGTACCCCGGGTTTCCTCCCTCCAAGTTCCGCCCATCTCAGCCTGCCCGGAGCGCTCGGGCTACGCAGGCCGGGGGTGGATGCAGCGCCGGCCCCACCAACCCGGGATGGCCACACTTACCAGCACCCGGCGCGGAGGGCCCGGGCTCCGGGATCGGCCACCAGCGTAGCAGAGCCCGCGCGGGCTCCAGGCTGACGGCACAGCGTTGCCGCTTCACCCACAGCACCGAGTGCAGCGGCTCCGCCGCCCCCATCGCGCCCATCGCCGCCGGCGCGGCCTTGTCCGCCGGGCGCGGGGCGCGCGGACGCCGGGGGGGCGCGGGACCGTTAGCGGCCCCTGTAGTCTGCACAGCAGTGGCGCGGGGAGGCGGGAGCGGGAGGCGGCGCTGCGTCACCCGGTACGCAGAGAGGGTGGCGGGGATCCGGGAGGAGGCGATCAGGGTGAGGACAAGAGAGGCTGGACTTGGGGACAGAGAAGAATCAAAAACAGAGGATCGAGGAGCTAGGCTGAGGAGCAGAAAAGGCCTAGGAAGGAACGGGAGGGATCAGAGGAGGGGACTGAGGGGCCTGGCCGTGGGGAAGGCAGTCGGAGCGGCCGGGTACGCTGAACCGCGCTAGTCTGTGGCTCTCGCTATCTCTGGGCTCTGCTGGGTCTGCACTGCTGGGTCAGGGTGGGGAGAGCTGCGAAAAGGGACAGGCGGAGTCCCAGCAGCGCGGAAATGTTGCCCGGGCGGTCCTGTGCAGGCGATGGGAGGCCTTGGAACTGCTGGTGTGCGCCCACGAGCGATGTGACCTTGGGCATCCGTCTCTTTTTAGGTTTTGGTCTCCTGGCGGCTAGCAAGTGTTCTGCAGGTTGGTCCCAGTAGGCAAAGGAAGGCTAAGAGGGAGAGGACAGGGGTTACCTTTCAGGGAAGTGAAAGCTTTGTAAGTGGATGGCTGTGGGTCTACAGCCACCAGAGAGACAGTCGGAGTCTTCCTGTCAGTCACCTGACTGTTCCCTCCCAAGGAACCGGAGTTGCTGTTCCTGATGCAGCTTAACATGGGACAAGCTCAACATGTCCACTTCAGGGAGATCTTCCTGGACTCCGTCTCATCCCAAGGCCCAGCAGGGCAGAATTCTGCACTGCACTCAAAGCATATCTGCCCATCTCTGTGAAAAGCTTATGGGTGTATGGCTTGTCCCTTACTGGGTCTCCAGTATCTGAAATGGTCCCTGTACATAATGTTATTATTACTCAAATGTTGGTTACATGATGGCACCCGTTCACATCTGACCAAGAAAGAGTCTCCTCAGAGATGCTAACTGGTCCAAGAGTGCAGGGCTCTGGTGTGACAGAGCTAAGCCTCACAGCAGGGTGAGCTTTCAAGAAGACTGGAGAGCCTCCTGCCCTCTCCTTCAGCCCTCCTGCTGTTGCAGATGGAGGTAGAGTTGGCCAAGTCTACCTTGCCTGTGCCTGGTACCAGAGGGCTAAGGTACAGGTCTGATCCTGTCAGTACCCCGTGTCCATCTGCAGGGCAGGGACAGCCATGAATCACTTACTTCCTGGAAGCCCAGCCCAGTTGTAGGCTCCCTGACGGCACTGGAGTATTGGTTAGGCCCAGGCAGAATCCTAGCTCCACCCTGGAGCAAGCTGAACCAGATCTAGCTCAATGGTTGGTTGAAGCAAGGGCTGCCCCAGCTCTTTTTCCACAGCTGTGGGGATGAGGCTTGGGGAATGTGGACATATTATTATTATTTAGGGTTTTTTTTGGGTGTTTTTTTTGTTTTTGTTTTTTTTTTTTGAGATAGGGTTTCTCTGGGTAATCCTAACTGTCCCGGAGCTTACTCTATAGACTCTCGAACTTAAAGATCCACCTCCCTCTGCCTCCCGAGAGCTGAGAGTAAAGGTATGAGCCACCACGCCTGGAAATTCATGCAGTGGTTATATATAAGTGCTTATATCCATGAGGACTTGACTCCACCCTAGTCCTAGAGGAGCTCCATCCAGGAAGACACAGCCACAGGGACCACAAAATACTAGAGTCCTGAGGAGGGGCCCCTGTGTGGATTATAGCCCGGTAGTGAGGACCAGGATCCCCCAGTGGCTACTGTGGACTGAAGTGTATCCCTCTCCCTCCCCCATCTGAATTCGGAAGCGCCAAGCTTGAGTGCCATAGATAGTGGTTTATTTGGAGATGGGGCCTTTAAAGAGGTGATTTTAATGAGGGGCTTTGGGGGAGGTGGGCAATAGCTTAGTTCATGAACAGAGCTTGCAACTTCTTCAAACACACTCATCCACATATGTGCACCTGCACACATAAGAACACAAATGTACCAACAAATTAGACCATTAAGGTAGTCTCAATTCAGGTTAATTGGTGTACTTAGTATAGGGGAGATTTGAACACAGATCCAGGGCTATGTACATGGAACACAAACTATGACAAGTACCAAGGAATGGTCATCTACAGCCTCAGGAGAACTGGCCTGGTTGGACTCTTGGTGTTGGGCTTCCTGGGTGTTAAAGTCCTGTGGTGACCCTGGCCAACTAGTCTATTAGCCTGCCAGCCTGGGTAGCTGCAGTGCCAGGACTCACTGGGGAGCCTTCGCCAAGGGGAGGGCAGCCTAATGAGAACTGTGTTCTGGGAAGCTGAGGTAGACAGCATGGAAAGGCTCAGGCCCTCCAGGCTAGGGACCATAATGAGCACAGCACTGGGGGTGGAAGGAAAGGAAGATGCTCTATCCAGAGCAGCTGCCAGACCCTTGCTGCCTCTGAGTCCCCTGGGACTCATCAATTGCTGGGTGTGAAAGCAGATGGCAGAGCAGCTGACAGGGCCTTGGAAACATCCATGCAGCCCGGATCAGTCCTGGGATGTGAGCCTCTACATTGGGGCACATACCCAGATCCCCTTGATGTCTTCCCAAGCTACCTGGCTTACCTCTCACCTGACTGGTATATCCTTCCCTTGCTGGGCTCTGATCCAAACACCTTCTTACATGTCTATTTAGAAAGTTTCTACCCACTCTCCTTACCCACAGCCATCTCTTTGTGCTGCTGAGGCCCCTGGCTCTCACAGAACTTCAACCCATGCCTGACTCCCTTACAGCCAATGATGCCCCAGCCTGTTGCTGGCCTAGTGTATGCACAATTGGTCCCAGGTTTAGAGGGACCGACCATATGAACAGGAAGACCTGGACATAGGTTCAGCTCCAGCATCCTGGAGCCCTCATGAAGCTAGACACTGTCCTGACCCTTCTCCCCTGTCCTATGTCAAACTGAGTCATTCAGTTTCTGACCTGATGCTCTGAGTCATGTAAATCTGGGATTCTGACCAGCTGTGGCCAGCACCTTCCGTCCTGGAGGCCAGGTTCTCTCATACATGGGCTGACTGGCTCATGTGGTCCTGTCTAGTCCCACATATTGCCACTAAAATGAGCATCTCGCTCACTGGGTCACTCACTGGAGAGGTAGCACCTTCCAACTTAGTCCTTTCTGAGGTCCTCTCCCTCCAGAGGCTATGCTCTTGTTTGCATTTGGCCTGCCTGCTTATCTTCCCAAGCTTCCTCCCTGATGAAGTCAGCAGGACTAATTGACATCAGAAACTGGAACACTGCTGGGCGGGGCCAGGGGATCTGGCAGGCCATACCCACAGGCTGCCAGGAATGCTGCCCGCTGCCCTCCACCCTCGAGGAAGAGCCTTGCAAACACTAGCTGTCAGAGCTGACTGCCTGGAAAAAAACATCCTGGGCTCGGAAGCCTGGTTGGTGTTTGATAGTCAGACTCGTGAGAGTCATCAAACGCACAGCTCTAACCTGCCTTCAGGACCTGACAAGGACTGGAAACACCCTATCTTTTCATTTAACAGATGGCAAACAGAGACTCAAGAAACCAAACTGACCTGCTCAAGTGACAGAGGAAAGCAGTTAGACAGGAGGGTAGTCAGGCTCTCTTGCCCTCCGGGACCTCAGAGATGAAATGAGAAGTTAGGAAGTAGCATAAGTCAAGTTCAATGCTGTCAGTGGCCATGCCAGCTTCTCAGGCACCTCACTGGGACAGTTAGTCCACCTTCAAGAGGGCAGGTAGAAAAAGAATATTCTAACAGAAGTATCCTCTCTCATTAAGAAGTTTAGGCTTGGACTGAAGAGCAGGTGGCCCTTAGTGTGACAGAGCCTAGAAAGGCTTTAGGGTAGATTTGGCCAGAATAATCCTGTATTGGAGACAGAGATTGGGGCACCTACTCCTCTGGAGAGCTGGAGGAGTACCCTGTCTAGGAATGGGGTTGAGGGAGGCAGGGACCAGACTTTGGTTTGCTTTGAGTCTGCAAGTTCATGAGACTTGCAGGGGTGACCTATCCTGAGCAGGGACAGGAGCTGGGTACTCTGCTTAGCTGAAGCTTATGTGGCCCCAGGGTGCTGTGGACACAAGGCCAGGCAGCAGCTCTGTGGGCTTAGGGGTTGAGCCCAGGGTTACAAAGCAAAAAAGAGACGTGGGAAGGAACACAACTACAAGATTCAGAGCCTGAGCTGGGCAGTGGTGGCACATGCCTTTAATCCCAGCACTTTGGAGGCAGGTGGATTTCTGAGTTTGAGGCCAGCCTGGTCTACAGAGTGAGTTCCAGGACAGCCAGGACTACACAGAGAAACCCTGTCTCAAAAAAAAAAAAAACAAAAAAAAAAACAAACAAAAACCAACAACAAAAAAATTCAGAGCCTGACCTCCCCTGCCCATCAGCCTGTTGGCCACTGTCTGCATTCCTTTCCAGATGGGGAGCATCCTGTGAGTTGCTCAGGATGTCATCCCACAAGGAAGGAAGTTTGCTCTGTGGCAGCCTCTCTTGGGAAAAACACCACCTCTTAGGAAGTGAACTTGAACTGGACAGTGGTGGCACAGGCCTTTAATTCCAGCACTCTGAAGGCAGAGCCAGGTGGGTCTCCGGGAATTTGAGACTAGCTTCATCTACAGAGTGAGTTATAGGACAGCCAGGGCTACAGAGAATCTCTTCCCTTCTTTCCCCTGCAGCTGGAGGAAAGATGGAGAGTCTTGTGAACCCACAGCTCTTGACCATGTCATGGGGAGGTGACTGGCTTGGTGCTGGCAGGGAGCACTCAGGGAGAGAACAGCATGCTACATGGCTCTCCCAGGCTTCGGTAAATGATACAATGTAGCCTTGGCTCATTCCAGAGAGAAAAAGCTGCCACAATGTTCAGTTTTAGGAGTTGGGTGAAAGTCACCACCGAAAGTGTCCATTAGTGGTACCTGTGACCCTCCAAAGACTCAGCTGTGTGGCCTTTGCACATTGGTAGTTGCTTGGTTGGATTTGAACCATTAGGGACCCTGATCTAGAGAAAAGATGGGAGCACACAGAGGTCATTGCTATCCCTTCATTGGTACTTGGAGGAGCAGGAGACCTTCAGCCTGTGCATGTTTCACTTGTCTTTTTGTGTTCAAGTGAAAGTACAAGGAGAAAGCCACTTTCAGACAAACCCATTGTGATGGTTTATATATGCTTGGCCCAAGGGGTGGCACTATTTGGAGGTGTAGCTTTTTTGGAGTAGGTGTGGCCTTATTGGAGTAGGTGTGTCACTGTGGGCATGGGCTTTGAGACTTTACTCCTAGCTGCCTGGAAGTCAGTCTACCACCAGCAGCCTTCAGATGAAGATATAGAATTCAGCTCTGCCTGGATGCTGCCATGGCCTGTCTTGATGATAGTGGACTGATCCTGTATGCTTGTAAGCCAGCCCCAATTAAATGTTGTCCTTATAGATCATGATGTCTGTTCACAGCAGTAAAACCCTAACTAAGACGCCCAGGGTCTTGGAAGCAACACTCTCTGGAGAAGGCCATTTCAGAAAGATAACACAAGCCACATCAGACAACAGGCTTTGTAACACTGGGAATGAAGTATTGGATCCAACCCTAAACCAAAACCAGAAGAGATTTTAAAAGTCTAAAAAGAAAAGAAAAAGATCAGTAGAAACTGAATACCATTAAACTCAGCGCTCATGGGTGGCAAAGAAGATACTTTGTTCCCAAGAAAAGCCACATTAAAGGTACTGCTGGGCAGTGCTGACAGAGAAGGATGGGTGGCCACAAGGATACCCAGGAAGATGAGGGGTCAACTTTACCACCTTCAACAGTCTTCCAGAAGCCTAGGATGGGGACTGGGGAGTGAGGAAACCCGAATTAAAAGGCAGTGCTGCACCTTGAGAATAATTTTGACCATGTGAGATCAGGAAGACTCATGCTACTCACTCTGTTATCTTATAGACTGAGAAACCGAAGCTGTAGTGCCTGTGTGTGCATGTGTGAGTGCTTGCGTGAGTGCATGTGTATGCACATGTATGTGTCCAGAAGGTCAGAGGACAACTTGCAGGAGTCAGTTCTTTTCTATCATGTAGAGCATGGGGATCAAACACAGGTCATCAGGGTTCGTGGTTTTGTCTGTTGAGCTGTTTTGCTGACCCAGTAACTCCACCCCCATTCCACCCCCCAAAAAACCCCACTTCCCTATACCATCCTCCTCCCAGCGCTGTCACGTCTGAGGGTCTCCATCAGCCCTTGACACTCAGTTCTATGTAGGCCAGCTCACTGTGGCTTCTGCAGAGAGCAGGGCCATACTCTTCCCCTGCAGAAATCTGCCTGTCAAAAGGTGACAGGGCTGTGAAGCTCCAATCATTTGTTGACAGTTAGGGACCCTGGTGACTAGCTTGGCAGAGTTTTCAAGAGAAGACAGAAAATGACACTTTTATGAATGACTCTAAAATAGTAATGGATTTGGTTTTAAGGTGGAAAGTGTTTTGCAACATGATACAGTCCTGGCACAAACTGGGGATCCAGAGGCCAGTCTGTGTTGGCTGGATTAGCAGCATAGAGTTAAGATAGACTTAAAAGGTCACTATTTGGTGGCAGAGATGGATGAACATATGATAACATTGTATGTAAATGCTCAGACAGGAAGGATGCAGAAGCCTGAGAGATGCTTCTGCTGGAAACGTGCATGCTGGGTGCGGACACGCTGGGTGAGAGTGGACCGAACAGGTTGCACTGGAATCTTCCCATCCCTGGGAACCAGCAGGGAAAACCTCTTACGGCATCCCTCAAATCAAAGCTACCAGCTTACCCTGAAGACCCAGGCTCCCCAGGGGAAGCTGCAGCCTGGTGCTGATGGGAGAAGCAGGTAGGGATAGTCAGGGATTAGAAAAGTACCAGGCTCAGAGGGACAAACAGAAGAGCCCCATCCTGCAGCCCTTCTGTTTCAGCTGCTGAGCCAATGAACGATATGACTCATGTTCCTGGTTGTTCGCTCAGTTAAGGCTTATCAATGCCTTCACCATGGAAGCAAAAGCTTCATTTCCCATAAATTACTCCTGTACCCCTGAGACACCACTCTGCACCCTGCCCTGCACCTTCCCAGGAAACCACTAACCTCATTTCTGTCTGCCTTGCCTGTTCTAGATTTTTCATAAAGTAGAATCACATGCTGCCCTACCCCCCAATTCCCTGGTGGGAACAGAACGAGCCTTGCACATACTATAGAAATGCCTTACCATGTGATTACACTTCCAGTCTTACTAAGTGGCCTTCTGTCTGACTTCCACTTAGTGCAGTGTTTCTCAACCCATTGGGGGCTCAAATGACCCTTTTACAACGGTGGCCTAAAGCCATAGGAAAACACAGATGTTTACATTATGATTCATAACAGTAGCAACATTACAGTTACGAAGTAGTGATAATAACTTTATGGTTGGGTCACCAAATGAGGTACTGCATTAAAGGATCACTGCACGAGGAAGGTTGAGAGCCACTGACTTGGTGTCTTAGTGCACTTCTGCTGCCACAAAACTGGGGACTGAATAATTCCATTCATTCACTCAAGGTCTCAGGTTGTAACCCAGACTGACCTGAAACTCATTATGCAGCCCGGGCTAGCCTCAAACTTGCAGCAAACCTCCCTAGTGCTGACATTACAGGCACGTGCCACCATGCCTGGCTGGGACCTAATGATTTATGAGCAACAGGAATTCAACATGCTCATAGACTGGAGGCTGGGCAGTCGAAAAAAATCAAAGTGCTGGCAGGTCCAGCATCCAGTGAAGTCCTCAGACAGGGCAGAAAGGACAGAAGGGTCAAAGGCATAAACACTTTGTCCTCATGTGGTAGAGAAGTAGGAGAGCAGAGAGGCCCTAAGCCAGCTCCCTCAAGCTCTCAGGGCCATGCATCCATTCACAGGGGATGTTGACCTACAATTGTCACAATTCTTCCTCAAAGGCTCCTGTCTCCATGTCACTGCACAGGGGACTCGGTTTCAGCATTGAGTATGACACTTTCAAGGTCTGTCTTAGTTAGGGTTTTATTACTGTTGAAAAGACATCATGACCAAGGTAACTCTTATAAGGACAACATTTAATTGAGACTGGCTTACAGGTTTAGAGGCTCAGTCCATTATCATCATGGTGGGAAGCATGGCAGCATCCAGGCAGACACAGTGCTGGAGAAGGAGCTGAGAGTTCTGCATCTTGATCTTAAGGAAGCCAGGAAGAGACCTGTCTTCTGAAGTCAGCCAGGAGGAGGGTTTCTCTTCCACAGTGGGTGGAGCATAAGCATCGGAGCCCTCAAAGCCCACCCACACAGTGACACACTTCCTCCAGCAAGACCACACCCATTCCAACAAGGCCACACCTCCTAGTAGTGCCACTTTCAATGGGCCAAACATATTTAAACCACTACAAGGTCTGTCCACGTTTTCTGTCTGTCTCCACTCTTCCTGTGGCTGACTAGTATCCTGTCATGGTGTGCTGCATTGATTTGTTGAGCATTCGGTTGCCTGAACTCTTTGGCTGTAGGCATAATGTGCCTCTGGACATCCAGAGATGAGTTTTTGTGGATACACAGAGAAATGGGATTGTTGTGTCTTCTGTCCCTTTCTATTTAACTGTTTGAAGAATCGACAGACTGTTTCTCATTCAGCCTCACTGCCTGACAAACCCAGAAGAGCGCAGAAGCTTCCAGCCTTTGCACGACTCCTCTGATGGTTATGGTTCCCTGTTGGCTGTAGCCATCTGGAAACAAAAATTCACATAAAGAAGCTGTGCCTTCCACCGAACTTTCTACAAGGCAGATGAACTGATCAGAACCTCAGCGACTGTGGACAGCTTGGAATGTTACAGATCCAGGACCTAATTACAATTATCTTGGACAATCTTCAGGCCCCTAATAGCCATTCCTTGCTCACCTCTGGGTCAGACCTGATGCTTTAAGACTAACAGAGAAAGCCCTCTTGGAATGTGTTGACTTGGCAGACAACCACTTCCACCAACAGGGAAAAATTATCAGACAACATCTGCGGCCCGTGCCTGAGATTTCTTAGCTGCAGCTGTCTCTCTGATGCCCTCACCAATGTACTTGAAAAGCATCCTTGATTTATGACTTTCTTCGTTCTTGAAGATAAAAAGTTCATAAAACTACCTCATGTTGAAACACGGAGTTTGGAGTAACCTAAATCTGAGTTCCTGGGCTCAGTCACTTAAATTTAGGTTTGGGATAATTTATGGCCTATCCCCACTGAGGTGAGAGCAGCTTTTGCACTGAAGTATCATAGTTGGTGTAAATCGCCTCACTGGGTTTGGTGTAGCTTATCTGTGAGGAAGCAGATCTGATCTGCATTACTTACACACCTTTCTTCTCACCTGACTTCTCACTGCTGTTTATTTATCCCCTTCTCCAGTTCCACCTCTGTCTGCCTCTCTGCCTTCCTTGGGTTTGATTCCCAGCACTGGAAAGAAAACAGAAAAACATAGGTAGTTTCTGTGTCAGATTGGGGTATTCTAGACCAGACAGAGCAGATTGGATAGGGTGGTTCCAAAGCAGAACTGAGGCCTATAGTGATTGACAGGGTGTGGGCAATAAGGGTCTGGGTCCCCTACATGCTTAGCCAATGGGGTTGTGTGTCTAGGCCGGAGGTCACATTTGAGTCTACTGCTCACTGAGCATTGACCTTTGATCTGCCCAGGGAGACCCATGCCTCTGTTTACCAGGACAGTCCTGATGCACACCTACTGTGCCAACATCATTATAACTGCCCCCCCCCCCAGGAGACCCTGCTTTGTGTCTGTTAGTGATGAGAGTTTGCCCTCGTCCCTCCTTTGAAATCTCAGCTTTTCTGCATGAGAACTGAGAGTCAAATCACAGGTCCAAGTGGGCAAAGGCTAGAATTCAAACCCAGGCTCTGCCGGCCAGTAGCCGAGTGCCCTCACCAGCATCTCTCAGGCAAGCATTACCTTCCTTTTGACAGGGCCGTCTCCAGCACCGTGAGATGCTTCCACTCATTAGATGCCCATAATGGCTCGCAGTATGATAAAAATAAACCACCTCCGGACATTGCCAAATGCATCTCTGAAGAAACACCATACATTGCTTCCACACTCAAGACCCACCATATGGGATGCCATGATGCTGCCTAGGGTAGCCAGTATACACACAGCACTTGATATAGTGTAGAGCTCACTAAAGGAATCCACAAAATGAGAGTCCACAGTTTGGGGGCACAGGGGAGACATTTGGGAGTCATAAAATCATGATTCCCTGAGCCTGGTGTTAGGGGTAGAAAGGCCTCTCGAGTGAGTGCCAGGTTGAGATGGCAGTTGTGGTCACGGACATGGACATGTGCAGGTTCCTGTCCCACACCGGGAGGGCAGGGCTTGCTGATGCTGAGAGGAGGAGCAATCCAAGGACCCAGATGCTGGTCTTTTGTGGGGCATGAAGGGTGAGTTCCTAAGACATGGTGGTGGCACACGCATTTGATCTCAGCACTCAGGAAGCAGAGGCAGGTGGATCTCTGAGTTCGAGGCCAGCCTGGTTTACAGAGTGAGTTCCAGGACAGCCAGATCTATGCATAGAAACCATGTCTTAATAAGAAACAAAGAGGGCTGGAGAGATGATTCATTGGTTAAGAGCACTAATTGCTCTGCCAGAGGTCCTGAGTTCAATTCCCAGCAACCACACAGTGGCTTACAACCATCTGTAATGGAATCCGATGCCCTTTTCTGGTGTGTCTGAAGACAGCTGCAGTGTACTCATATAAATAAAAAATAAATAAATCTTTGGAGAGAGAGAGAGAGAGAGAGAGAGAGAGAGAGAGAGAGAGAGAGAGGGAGAAAGAGAGAGGAGAGAGAGAGAAAGAGAGGAGAGAAAGAGAGAGAGAGAGAGAGAGAGAGAGAGAGAGGGGAGGGAGAGAGAGAGAGAGAGAGAGGAGAGAGAGAGCAGGAATAGCTACATAGCTACATGAGGACAATTTGGGCTGGCTGGGGTGACCACTCTTCTTATCCTGCTGAGACAACTCTGGCTTCATCACTTTGCGATCTCCATCCAATATTCAGTCCTAAATCCAAAATTCCAGGTCCCACAGCCCTCCTCAGAGATGAAGCCCGCCTACTGGCCCAGCCACCCTTAGTCTCCTCACCAGGCTCCTCGCAGGCAGACCAGGCTGGTGACCTCATTTAGGTACTGAGCAGAAATAGACCAGCAGCTCTAATTAGCTCATCAGCATGGCTTGCAAATGGGCCACAGCCTCTGACAGTCTGGGATGTGGAAAATTCCATCCATTCTTCCTCCCGTGATGAGCAGGAGTGTGAGCTCCCTTCCCCTGGGGAACACATGGAACTGTGCCGCTAGCTCATGAGAGCATCAGGGTGAGGATGCTCCCCCCACCACACCGATGCTGATTCCGTAAGTTTGGGCTGGACCAGGAGCGAACCTACATATTTCACACCATCCTCGGTGATATGATCAAACCTAGCTGGTTCTCAAACTGGACAGTACAACATAGTGGGGCCCTTATTCTGTCCCACCCAAGAGCAGGGACCCAATGTTCTTGTTTATAGCCCTTACCTCAAAGACAGCTGAGGGGATCAGTGTCTGAGTGGGACTTGACTTAGAGTTGGCTTCAGGTTGTCACTGCAGCCAGTCTCTTGCTACTGTCTACTCAAAACAGTGGCTTCCCTCTGTCACAGGTGGGAAAGTGTGTGCAAGAGATCGCTGGCTGGAAGCCAAGGGACCTCCGTGGTCCAGCCAGATGATGTTGGCCTTTCCTTTCTCTTGTTTGGCTCTCTTTCCCCTGAAAGCAGATAAGAGGATATAGGAATGGGGGTGTGTATCTCTGGGTCCTACATGCTGACTATGGGGCTTGGAGTGTGCTCCTACGTTCAAACAGAAGTTTGGCTCTCAGTAAACAGAGACCAGGCTGCTGGGCTGCCCTGTAGCTAGCTGTTCCTGGGGTGTCAGAATGTAGATTAGTCTCTGTTAGGAATACCTTTCCGACCTGTGGCCAGTCACAGCCCCAGAAACCATCCCTGGGCTAAGAGAGGAGTCTCAGAAAGCCCCTAACCCACTGTATCCTCATTCTCTCCTCTTCCTCCTCCTCCTCCCTCTCTGCTGTGTCCTGCCCTTGGTCCTCTCTCTCTTGTCCTGTCCTCCCCTGGCCAGAGTGGAGAGGCAGAGATAGGGCATGGCTCGCCATCAAAGCAGTCACAAAGCTCTGGGCTTCCTCTCCAACACTGTGAACATAAATGAACAAATGAATGATTAACTAATTGTTTAATAATAACAAAGCATAGAGCTGGGGAGGTGGCTCCACTTGGTAAAGTGCCAGCCACAGAAGTGTGAGGGGTCAAGTTCAAACCCTAGAACCCATTCAAAAAACGTTGGGTGAGGTGGCATGACTTGTAATTCCAGAGCTGGGGAGGTGGAGACAGGGCATCCCTGGTGTTTGCTCAGGTTCAGGTTCTGTGAAAGAAAAAAGAAAGAAAAAGCAAGGTGGAAAGAAACTGAGTGGCCGGGCAGTGGTGGTGCACGCCTTTAATCCCAGCACTTGGGAGGCAGAGGCAGGCGGATTTCTGAGTTCAAGGCCAGCCTGGTCTACAGAGTGAGTTCCAGGACAGCCAGGGCTACACAGAGAAACCCTGTCTCGAAAAAAACAAAACAAAACAAAACAAAAAAACAAAAACAGAAACTGAGATAGGTACTGATGTTGGCATTTTGTCTAGGTTCCACCTCACAGTTACCTGGCAACAGCCAGGTGTGCTGACTCACTATAAAAGAGGCTGCTTGCCTCCTCCTCTCTCACCTTCTTGCTCTTGCTCTGTCCCCTTGTCCCTTACCCTCTCTCTTCCCAATTCCCCTCCTGTCTCTTTCTCCATGTGCTCATGGCCTGCCTCTACTCCTTTACTCTCTCTTTCTGTCTCTACTACCTTCTCAACTCCCTCCCCATGCCCTGAATAAACTCTATTTTATACTATATGTGTCGTGTCATGTGTGGCTGGTCCCTTAGGGGGAAGGGATGCCTCAGCATGGGCCTGCAGAGGCACTCCCTTCCCCCACACCAAACACCTGACACCAACCTGTGCCCTCTATACATACCCTCTGCCACATGTGCACACACATGTAAATGCACACACACACATACACAGAGTAGAGGGGTTCCAGCCATAGCCTCAGCTAGCAATGTAGGGCTAGTTCATGACTTGCTTGAATGATTTGCTGGTCTCTAGGCCTTAGCTTGCCCACTTGCAAGGGGATAGTTCAGGATGAAGCAATGGAATTCCCCACCATTTGGGACTCTCTAAGGCTTTCTGGTTGTATCCTTGGCCCCCAATCACTTGGCCGAGTGCTGTTTGTTGTGTACATTCTGTGACAGTCCTGGGAGCGACAAGTCTGTGTCTGAGAGTCAAGTTTTAGGTGCACAGAGCTTGCTTTGCTTCCTGCTTAAACTTGTACAGAAAGAAATTCACCCTCTTCCTCTCTAGAAAAGGAAATAGCCTGAAGCAAACATGACAGTGTGTCACTGAGACTCTAGCCATAGGGAGACATTAGAAAAAAGACCCCCTGCAGGTCCTGCAGATCCAATGCTGCAGGATCTACAGGACACAGGGCAACAACAGGATATCAGAGAGGAGTCCTGGTGAAGATTTAGTGTAGATAGTATAGCAGAAGCCAGAGGCCTCGAACCAAACCAATGACTCATTGCAAGTAAGATGTGGGGGCAAAAAGAAGAATATGCAGCGTGACTCGCTGTGACACACTACAGCTTCCATGACGAGACTTTTGTTTGTTGTGGGGGGGGGGTTCTTTTTGCTTTGTTTTTGTGTTCTATTTTTAAGATTTTTTATTTTTTTATTTATATGAGTACACTGCAGCTGTCTTCAGACACACACTAGAAGAGGGCATCGGATCCCATTACAGATGGTTATGAGCCACCATGTGGTTACTGGGAATTGAACTCAGGATCCCTGGAAGAGCAGTCAGTGCTCTTAACCACTGAGCCATCTCTCCAGCCCTTGTTTTCTATTTTTTTTTTTTTTTTGAGGTTGCAAGGGCAGAGGGTGGATACAAAAGGATGGGGAAATGAGTGGGATTGGGGTGTATGATGTGACATTCACAAAGAATTAATAAAAAGTTAAATAAAATAGGAAAAAGAAAGAGACCCTTTGCCAGGCTGCCACCATTCCATGAGGACCAACAGTCTCCGCATAAGGACAGCAGGAGCAGCTGACAGCCAAGGCAGGAGTCCTCTATGGCCATCACCCATGCATCATGCCTTAAGGAAGTGGAACTGAGCCTGGCACGGTGCCATCTGATTGTTCACGGACTTGAGGAGGATCTGTCGGGTACTGGGACCCTCATTCCTACCAATTCTCAGACCTTCTTGAAAGAGGTGTCTGCTGAGTTGCCTTTGTCCTAACTAAATCCCAGTCCCAGGAGTTGGCAGGAGATTGCATCTCACTATGGCAATTCCCCAGTTATTGCTGTTTTGATCTTACTTATGAGGTATGCAAGATGGAGCTGTTCCCTCTTTTACAGATGGGCGTGGTTAGGCTCAAGAGAGGCTGGCTAGGATATGCTTGAGTCCCATGAAGCTTGGGCCACCTAAGAGACAGCTCTGGGATCTTACAGATGCTCCAGAAAGACATTGTCAAATCAACTGGCACACGGGACTGGGAAGCTTCTGGTGGAAGGCACAAACTGGAGAAGTAGACCCTGGAAACAGGGGTTGGACACCCTGGGGCTGTGAGGTTCCAGGAGGGTCTCAGCAATAGGTTGAAAGGGTCCTGGAGTCAATACAGAGAATACTGAGGAAAGGGGAAAAAAAGAGGAACCCTCTGAGAAGTCTGAACCCAACAGCAGAGTCAGCCCATAGACCTGGGAGCCACTTTCCCATTGGCACCTTGAGTAGAAGGCCATTGTGGGGGGAGACTCCTGGGGGAAGCTGGTGGGGGTCAGGGTCCTCTTCCTTGGCTTGTGTAGTCCCTGCTGTGCCATGGGCAGGGCACTTGGCACGTAGGAAAACCAGATGTGGCTGGGACGGGCAATAGCAGCATCTGGGCCAGTGACTGACAGGAGTAGGAGAGAAATAAGGAAGTGGGTAGGGTGTGCTCTCAAGCCCGGCTCCTGCTCTGTCTGCCTGCCCTCCCTGGCATCTGCCTGGTGCCTGAAAGGCACATTCCAGCTCTGACAGCCCTTAGGGATGACCCTGAGCTGAGAGCCCACAGTGGGTAGCCTTGGGTTAAAGATCTATCCAGTTGCTCAATTTAGGCTTTAAACAAGAGGAGGCTCTGACTCAGCTTTCTGTTCCCTTTATCCTCTCCCCTCCCTACTCCAGTTCTTCCCCCATTTCTTCTGCCTCTCCGCCCCCCCCCGCCCCCCCCAGATTTTGATAGAAGGTCTGTGGGTTGGGCAGGGCAGAAGCCATAATCTCCACTTTATAGGCAGGAAAGGTGAAACCAGGCCATGTCTCCACCCTCCCAACAATATCAAGTCTGCACCATAAAGGACTAGGGTGGAAGCAACGTGACCCAGCCCTGAAGCTGTGAGTTCGAGGCCAACTTGGTCTACAGTGAAATCCTGTCTCAGAAAAACCAGAAAACTGGTTAGGGGAGGACCTTGGGTTCCCTGCAGGCATAAGAAGTCCTGCTTCCATGAGGCTCCTTGACACTGCCCAGGCTTGTCATCTCTCTCGTGATGTTTTCTTATTGAGCAGCTCCACCCCAAGCAGCCTACGACATTCATTCTTTCTGAATAGGGCTCTTCCCAAGTGGTAGGCTGCCCTTAGCCCAATCCTTTGTCCCACAGCAAGAGAGGGCTAGCGATAGGGCTGACCCTGGCCCGAGTCACAGGGCCATGGCCTCTGTCACTATCTTCATAGCCCTTGGGTTACAGATGTGGTGGAGGCTGGGTGTTACTGCCCTAGGAGCCTGTTATCTTCTTCAGTACCTGGAGTTGTGAAGACCACAGTAGCTCAAGGATGAAAGGGGGCAGGAAGTGGGAAGCCGGGAGAGTTGAGGGTGGGGCCTGCCCAGGATTGGCCTCTAGGGCTTCTTCGCAGCTGCACTGTGTGTCATCAAGGTCACCATAACATTTTCCTGTAATTAAGAGCAAGGTGAGAGGGACTCGGGAAGAGTTGGATCCAGGTTGCAAAACCTCCACTGATGTTTTCCTTCCTTTTAACTGTGGCATGTGTGGGTTTGTTCTCCCTCTGTGTAGACATCCTCCTGCACAAAGCAAGGAACCACCCCCAACCCCTATCCTGCACCCTGAGCCTCTCATTTGACAGCTGTTGCCTTTGGGGACAACACATAGTGTCAGACACTCACTGCTTCTCCATGTGTCACTCTTGGAGAGCCTGGGGTCAGTAAGGATGAGACATGACATGACTAAGGAGCCATGTGCAGGGGTTGGAAGTGAGCACCAGGGTATGTAGCTCGTGGGCAGGAGCTCTCAGGGGGTTTCTCTGCTGCCAGGGAGCTTTTTCTGACTTACCTGTTTACTAATGGTGCATTCATCCTGAAAGCCCCTGGTCGGCACAGCTTGCTCAATATACCAGATATGGCCCTCTAGAATCCCTGCCCTGGATCCTCTTTTGTTTCACAATAAGACAATTTAAATATCTTATGAATAGAAAATAGACAAACTATCAGACATCTCAAAGGATGGAACTCTTCAAACGCCACTTGCAGAAAACCGCAGCGAACAAACCTCACCGGGAACAGGAGACGCTGACATGAAGAAATTACAATGGGCTGGTGTGGTGGTTTGAATAGGTTTGGCTCCCATAGACTCATGTGTTTGAATGCTTGGCCTGCGGGGAGTTGCACTACTAGGAGGCGTGGCCTTGTTAGACTAGGTGTGGCCTTGTTGGAGGAAGTGTGTCACTGTGGGGGGTGGGCTTTGAGGTATCTATGCTCTGGCTTCACTCAGTGCATAAGATCATCTCCTCCTGTCGGGCGGTGGTGGCACACGTCTTTAATTCCAGCACTTGGGAGGCAGAGGCAGGCGGATTTCTGAGTTCGAGGCCAGCCTGGTCTACAGAGTGAGTTCCAGGATAGCCCGGCTACACAGAGAAACCCTGTCTCGAAAAACCAAAAAAAAAAAAAAAAAAAAAAAAAAAAAAGATCATCTCCTCCTGGCTGCCTTCAGATCAAGATGAAGAACTGGGCTTCTCCAGCGCCATGTCTGCCTGCATGCTGTCATGCTTCCTGCCATGATGATAATGGACTGAACCTCTGAAACTGTAAGTCAGCCCCAATGAAATGTTGTCCTTTGTAAGAATTGCCTTAGTCATGCTGTCTCTTCACAGCAATAATACCCCAACTAAGACAGCTCTGGAGAGACAGCCTAGCAGTTAAGAGCACTGGGTGTTCTTCTTGAAGTTGGATTTCCTGCACCCTCACAGTGGCTCATGTGGTCTGTAACTCCACTTCCAGGGAATCCAATGCCCTCTTCTGGCCTCTGTGGGTACTGCATGCACATGATGCACAGACAGGCATTCAGGCAAAGCACCATACACATAAAGTAAAATAAATTTAAATCTAAAAAAATGAAAAAGGAAAAGAAAAAGGCATGGTTAGCCTCTTCTATGGGAAAGCTTCACTGTAGTAAAATTAATGACTGATTGCACATCTTTGTAAGAGATTTCTGAAACTGGCAATATATTACGTGTGTCCTGATAGATAACTTGCCCCTAGCTAACCTCCAACCCATGCGGGACTATTAACACTATGGTGTTTTGTTGAAGTGAATTTGAATGACCATCCATCTCCCACAAAGCCCTGCATTTTAGTGGACTTGGGGGATGGAGAAAGGCTGCCCCTACTCGGTGTCCAGGGGTGAGTGGTATAAACCAATCAGAGTATGGGCCTGCCTCTTCACAGAGTGATTGCTTTAGGGATGGCAAGTCCAGACAGCCTTTAGCATCCATGGAGACTACAGACCCCTCCCCCATCAATAATTACCAGATGTGTCAGGTCAGTCCGTCTGTTGTATAAAAGAGCGTGGCTAGGGAAATGGCTTACTCAGCGAAGTGTTTGCTGCACATGTAAAAAAAAAAAACTGGGCACAGTGGCTCACGTCTGTAATTCTAGGGCTGGAGAGGTATTAACAGGAGTTCCTGGCGTTTGCTGGCTACTCTAGCCAAATCAGTGTGTTCCAGGTTCAGTGAGAGATTCTCTCAAAAAATAAGGTGGAGAGGTACTGAACAAGATATTTGACTTGGACTCTTAATGTATGTGGACACAAGTGTGAACACTCACATGTATGTGTGTGCATGTGCACAAACACACACACACACACAGTACAGTATTTGCACAGAGCCTATACATACCTTCCCATGGACTTTAGTCATGGATTACATAATACCCAATACAATGCAAATCTATGAGGTAGTTGTCATACTGTTCTACTTAGGGAAAGATAATAAATAATAATAAAGTCCGACGTGGAACCTGTAGATACAGAGAGACAACTGGTATCTAAGCTGAAGCCAGGCAGTGCAGGTATCTACCTGGGCGTCACACCTGGCTTAGGAATGGATTCATTACTACATGGCAAGCTCTTAGTGGCTCTGAACTAGAATGCCTGCAGCTCCAGTGGGTACTGGCAGCCATCCTATGATCATTAGGGAAGCCAGTTTGCAGCTTTTATTACCACAGGAAGGAGGCCAGAGGCAAGAGCCTGGTTTCTAAGTGGACCTGCAGCCTGGGCTGGCTATATCCAAATGTGACTTATTCCTACCTTCTTCTTCCATTGCTCAACCAGTAACTTCCAGTAATTGTTTAAGTCAGTGTACGTTTTGTTCATCTGGAAACATTTTAACTCATACAATGGAGTTCTAGAATCTTCTCAGTCTACACGTATAACACAATCTAACAAAAGATGGAAATACGTCTTTCCAACTAATAGTAGCCTTATAAATGATTTCTATTCATCTAGTGACCTAGGCCCTCATGACTACTGAGGTCCGCTCAGCCACTGAACTATATCCCAGCCTTCTTTTTACTTTTGATTTTGAGGCAGAGTTTTTATTTTGAAGGTTACTTTGCCCTGCACTGGCAGCTGTGCCACGGTTCACTTAGTCCCACTGCTTTTACATTTGGACGTATGACTGTGATTTTTCAGTTTTCAATAGTGGTAGAGATGGCACTTAATTAAGATGTGCATCCCTTTGTTCAGTTCTTTAGGGTAAACTCCTAGATGCCGAAGTGCAAGAAGTTTGTACATTTGTTGAGTTCTGAACTCATGCAGTTTGTCAAATGGTACTGTAGAAATGTGGTCCTGGTTTAGGCTCTCAATTCTCAGCAGTCATAATAGCCTGTGCGTGCGTATGTGTGTGTGTGTGTGTGTGTGTGTGTGTGTGTGTGTTTTACTGAGTATTATTTGCTTAGAGGAAGGGTCTTGATATGTAGCCCTGGGCTGTCCTGGAACTCTCTATGTAGAGCAGGCTGGCCTTGAACTCACAGAAATCCACCTGCCTCCTCAAGTGGTATGATAAAGGCATGTACCTCCTTATCTATTCTGTTATGGGGAGTGTTGAACCTCGCTCCTCAAGCCTGGTAGGTAATCATCCTATCTAGAATTATATCCACAGTCCTTTTAATGTTTAAACTTTAAAATGTTGAGACAGGGTCCTGCTAAGTTTACATGCTGGCCTTAAACTTGCAATCCTTTTCCTTAGTCTCTTGGGTACCTGGCTATACATCATTCTTTTTCATCTTTGTCAATCTAGAGATGAATGCTATTTCATGTATTTTCTATTAACTCTTTAAGTCTCATTTTCTTTTTGAGCGATGGTATCACTGTGCAGCCCAGATAGGCCTTTCTGTTTATGCTTCTTGGGTGCTGACATTACAGGTTTGTGCCATGTGTCCTGTTTTTATTTGTTTACAATTTGTATTTCCCTTTTAAATGTCTTGATTCATTTTGCTTTTCTTAAAACACATACTTAATTATAAAAATTGTATCTATTTCCTGTATGGTTTTTTTTTTTTTTTTACACTTTGTTTATTTTATGTATGACTACACTGTTGCTGTCTTCAGACACCAGAAGAGGGTGTTGGATTCCATTACAGATGGCTGTGAGCCACCATGTGGTTGCTGGGAATTGAACTCAGGACCTCTGGAAGAACAGTCAGTGTCCTTAACGGCTGAGCCATCTCTCCAGCCCCCTGTGTGGATTTTTTTGATCTTCTTACTTTCAAGCTTTGCGTATATTAACTCCTCTTCAGACATGCTACATATACGTTTTTTCATTTCAACTGTATTTCTGATAGACATTTAATACACTGACCAGTCTTCATCACATGCTTCCTGCTTTGTTGTTGTAGTGAGAAGAACACTTAATCTAAGGGAGGAAGGATTTATCTTGACTCGTGGTTTGAGAGGGTACAGTAGGAGTGGTCCCAGTCTGATTACATTGTATAGGCAGCTAGGAAGCGGAGAGAGGCTACTTCCATTAAGTATACCCCCAGTGATATATGCTTCCCTTACTGAGGCCCCACTTCCTAAAAGTTTCACATTTCCCTAACGCCACCAGCAGCTGGGGACTAAGGATTTACATACAGGAGCCTGTGGGGGACATCCCACTTCCAAACCATCACATCCTTCATACTGGGCAGCTGCCACAGAAGTTTGTCAGCTCCTATGGAGCAAATGCAGGTGGGTAAGTCTCTGAGGGACCTGGGGTCAACCAGAGCTTTTCATCTTGCTTACAATTCTTGGGCAGAATGTGTTGAGAACACAACAGCCAGAGATAAGGAAGAACTGTCCTGAACGTCCCAGGCTTTGCCACAGGGAGACCCTGAATGCTATAGTACCCGAACTGCTAGCCAAGTTGTACCAGAGTGGTGTGACTGTCACGGGCTAATCACTTTTAAAATTAGATTTGAGGCCTGTTACACAGGAGGGAATTCATGCCCGCTACTGCAAAAAAATTCATGGTTGGTCAAAAGTCCAGGCTGGGGAAGTCATAGGCTCTAAGGAAAAACCTACTATAGCTGTTTTGCTAAACGGACATGTTATCAAACTGCCTTTTAAACATTTGTGTTTTTCGCCTTGTTCAGAGAAGCCTCTCTTTGCAGTAGGCAGCAGTCAATTCAGAGACTCAAAATAACTCAGAGAGACTATTGAGTACTCAGGCCTCAAGGAAACATCTGTGTTAATCCATTGTCCTCAAGGAACATCACGGGAGAGAGGGAAAAGTGTCAGAGCTGTGGAACGGGAAGGGATGCTGGGATAGCCGAGGCATGGCCATTCCACTCACAGACTCATGGCAGTTACACTGAGACGTTTGTATTACCTATCAGCTCAGATTCTCCTCTTTCCTTAAGCTACGATGTTCCTTTCATTTGTCCTGTCTCACCTACTTAGCTTCAAGCCATGGTCCCAAGAGCCCCAGTGTGACCATCCTCCCCATCCCTCAAGCCTCTGAGTGAGCCCTGCCTATTCTCAGTTACTGTGTTTGAATTTGCAGCTCAGTGCAGAGTGGAGCAGGAGCTCAGACACATGCTAATGTCCACTCAGAGATCATAGGAAAAATCATACTGACTGTCACAAGCACCTGAGTGTAGCCTGCTTTAAGATGCAAACACAACAGCACAAGGAAACCTATGAATTTTTTGATTATTGTTCCAACACCCAGAGGCAAACACTCCTCTGGATCTGGCTTTTAGCATTCTCATGCTTTAAAAAATGGTATTAATAAAACAGAACGCTACTAAATGGTATTGGGCCATATGCATCCATTATAGCCTTTTCTCTCAACTGCGTGAAATTAATGTTGATGTCTGTAAAAGTGAATTTATTTTTATTACCAGGGTATTCTAGCGGGAAACTCATTTGTCAATTCTCCCGCAGATGACATTTTGATTGCTTTTCTTCCAACCCCCACCTCCTCTAGGAGAGAAGATGAAATGAACATTCTTTTCCTTGCACAGCTGGGTACTCTGCTCCAGGGTACATAACCTGAGGGAAATTGCTGAGTTGCACAATAGCTACTAGAAATTTTTAAATGGCCCAAGTTATCGAATGCATTTGCACCCCCTCCTGCAGGCCATAAAAGCTTGTCTTTGTTTATAAACCCACATTTTCATCCGTCTTGGCATTCAGAGTTTTCAGTCTTTTCCTTGTCAAACAGTACACTGCTGCTTTTCATTTGCTTGTCTGAACCTCAGTGACTGGAAGCCTCTTACGCCTGCTGCTCGACTGTGTGCTTCACCTAGTCCTAGATACTTGAGTGGGAGGATCAGACCAGCCTGAGAACACAGCCAGGCTGTCTTCCTCCCCAAACCATTCCACTCATCAGATTTCTTACCTCAGGCATTTGGGACTCTGTCCTGTCTGGTTCTTGCACAGGTCCCAATTCCAACCCCACATTGCTGCAACTTTTAAACCTATCCTCCTACACTCTCCTTTCGAATCCCATGTCTGCCCTTCCCATAGCCATTTCGAAATATTCTTACCTTAGCTTTGTCTTGCTGATTGTCACTCAAGAACAGTGATGTCCCCAGTCACTAGGGGTTTGTTTTGCCCTGGCCTCCTCACCAGCCTGTCTCATGTATGAACCTGTGTTCTCTAATACAGTGTCTGAGTGAGACGCACAGACTGGACATAACCTTATGCTGTAGACACATTTAATCTTGGCTTCACTCCCTGCCCCAAGACAGCATGTAGGAAAGCCTACCAGTGGCTGTGGACAGCTGAATTTAGGGTACCACTGTCACACCTACCCTGTCACTGCAACAGATTCCCCCTGTGCTCTTACACAGCATTTTCTTTCTTTCTGCTCCACTGTTTCTCCTCATCCTGCTGGCTCCTTTTTTTTTCAGTCTTTGTATAAACCAGACCGAGCTGGAGAGAATGGTCTTTGGTGTGGTCTGAAGGAGGCTACAGGGACCCATGTCTCTGGAGAGGTCTCATGGCTGAGATTAAGAAGAGATCTCTGGAGCCTACTTTTTTTTTGAGTCAGGGTCTATGAAGATAAGTCTGGCTTTGAACTCACCGAGATCCTCCTCTCTGCCTCTCAAGTGCTGAGATCAAAAGCTCATGTGACCAGGCCTGGCCCCCGTGGCCTTCTTGAACTCCACTAGGGAAAGGATTCTAAGCGTTCCTCCCAGGCATTGCACAGGCTAGGTAAGCACTGTTACCACTATGTCGCCAGCCTTTAATATGTATATCTTAATTCTTTTCAGAGAGGGTCTTTCTATCTACCTCAAGCTGACCTTAAACTTGAGGATCTTTCATCTGCAGCCTCTGATGGCTGGGATTATACACCTATGCCACAATGCTCAGGTTTTATTTTTAAAAACATGATACACTGGGGTGGTCAGATGGCTCATAGGAGGTGTCCGTGGCATAAACATAGGGACCTGGGTTTGCATCCTTAGCATTATGTAAAATCCTGGTGTGTCCTAGAACTTCCATGCTGGGTAGGCAGAGAAAGGGAGATTCCCTAGAACAGTCTAGGCAATTGATGAGAGCAGGTACAGTAAGGTAAGTTGTCGAACAATAGTGGAAGACGTCTAAGGTTGGCTAACGGCTTCTGCCTAATCCTCCCCCCTCCCCCCCAGGAACACATCACCAGTTTGTGTGTCATCCTTTTGTAAGGACCATGTCAATCTTTGTATTATTCCAATGTTAGTATATGTCCCACTGAAGTGAGCACACCCAATTTTTAATTTCCATTCTCCTGCCTCAGCTTCTTGAGAAGCTGGGTTATAGCTATGTACCACTGAAGTTTTTTTTTTTTTTTTTTTTTTTTTTTTTGGTTCAAGGAGCTCTCTAGGCAAGGCAGGGAAATGGTTATTAATCTTAGTTTTGCCAGATCTCTCAGACACCAAGGACTATTAGAAGTGGGATTCCAGGGAGAAGCTGAGTTTATGCTCTATAGGCTATGCCTGAAGGGATCACACAGGACCTGTTGACACGGTCTCTGGTATTTCCTGAAGTTTTCATGCTTGTGTCATAAGGGATTCCTGGAGAGCCATGGGGTTGTCATCCAGGCAGCAAACATTTACAGTGTACTACTTCAGTCCCCGAGGCCACGGCTGTGCAGGGAATGAAAAGGAACAGCAGCCACCCCTTTCTGCAGAGTCAAAACCGAGACAGGTAGCTACTGTAGTCTATAAGACGTGGCAGAAGGCTTTACCCTTAAAGAATGGGGGCAAAGTTGAGATACAGGGCGCTAGGCCATTCACCCTGCTCTGAGTATTGAGGACAAGTCTGTCATACAACTGGGCTAAGACATACAAAGTCCTTTAGTGTGATTTCTTGCATCCACCAAGTGCTAAACCAACACCACTTGTCAATATATCTAGAAGTTTGGGTCTTGAGAATATAGTCAGGACCTGGGCTAAACAGGGAGACCATATCAAAAACAGAAAAAGGGCAGGGACAGCAGTGCTGAACGTGTGTCTCAGTAGTAAAGACAACTGGTGGTCGGCACTACCGGTGTTACACTAAAGCTCCGGCTAAGATATGCCAGTCTCTCAACCTTGGGTCTAAGACCATAGAAATTTTACACCAACCACATAAGTAATTTCAAGTAGCTACGCTACACAGCAAAAAGTGAAAGTACAATAGTCTACAGAACTCAATAAATATAAAGTATTATTTAATGTGAAATTATAATTAATTAATATTTCCATATTAAGCATTTGGATCTTGCATATATCTTACAATTAAAGCACACTTTACTGCGGACTTAGAAGCACGCGAGCGCCGGCCAGATGAATTCTTCATGCCTCCGTGTCCATTCGTTCTTCAGCTGAAGCCTAGGGGAATCCGCGCCACGGCCTTAGATAGGCTCCGGTGAGAGTTGCTTCCTTCACTTCACTGTGCCGTGTTTACTGATCTGGGGTCAATGTCCTGGGGATGAGGCCTGGACCCCACCACAGCGGGAGAGGCTTTCCACCTTCCCACCTGCTCGCCCGCAGTGGGTCCGGATCTGTGCTTTGCTCCTTCTGGTTCTCGGCACTTGCTAGTTCGCTGCGAGCAAACTAAGGCCAACTCGGACCCAGACGCACGCGACTCCGGACTTCATGGCCGGCAACCCGTCTAGGGGGTCAGAGGCCGGGATCCAGCGGTCTCAGCCCGTGCCGCTCGACCTGAGCGTTCTTAGTGCAGCCCGAAGACACGCAACCCGAACACTCTGCTTTCTTTCCTGCGCAACAGCCACGCACACATCCCAGCGTCGCCTTTTCATAGCGTCAAGCACAGCCTGAAACGAAGGCGGGACTTCCGGAATCGCCGAGTCACAACTTCCGGACGGAGGCGGAAGCGTCTCTTGGGTCTACGCTTTGGAGTCCTGGTGTTTCTGAGGGGCCACCGGGGCACAGGAGAGGGCTGCTGGAGGTGGACCGGCCGCTTTTGGGTGTCTGGGTTGCGGATCTGAGGGATGTGGAGCGGCCATGGCCAGCGACGGGGCCAGGAAGCAGTTCTGGAAGCGCAGCAACAGCAAGGTCCCGGGCAGGTGGGTGTGACGGGGAGGGCCGGGTTGGGGTCAGGGGTCAGAGGTCAGGTGGCCGTGCTGTCCTGTTGGACTGCGGGTGGAGTAGGAGTCTGGGGAAGGGAACCTGGCCTCCAAGGAGACTGTTGGGCGATGTGAGGGGCTCGGGGACTGGGGGTCGGCAGTGGGAGTGTGGGATCTGGAAGGTGACAGTGGCCGTACCTAAGAACAAGGAGGACCAGGAGCTGCCCCAAGTGCCTCCAGAGCCTAGCAGGCTCTCTCCTGCGAAACTCCTTGGCTCCCTAGGGAAGCTGGAAGGAACTGACCCAGGTCATGTCCTGGAGAGTTTGGTGGAGTCAGGAAACTGGTCAGGGAGAGGCAGCGCCTGCAGAGGAGGTTGGTCTCCGCAGGGTGTATGGTGGGTTGACTACTTGGTTTTTCTTCCCTCATCTCCCTTGTGGGCTGATGTTTTTGCTTTGAGTGTGGAAGCACCTTGTGAATCTCTGTGGTCTCACCTTCTGGCTGGCCTCTAGACACCAGTCTTCTGACAGCAACAGGAAACAAAGAATAATAATAAAAACACCTGGGTGCAGTCTGGAAGCTATCGAGCTCCAAAGTCCTTCTGTGATTGGTTATGGCCTGATGCCTCTCTAGGCCTAAGAGACAGTACCCGGAAAAGACCTAACGATCATCTCAGTCACTGACTAGACTACATTTCAGAAAAGTCCATCTCAAGATTGCAAACATAGTTTATTCTGTTCCCAAACCAAAGTCTCAGATATGAAATCTAAGATTCTAACATTAGCTACCTCTCCAGTCCTGAAGATTTTTGACATTGAAGTAACTTAAATAGAATCATTCATGAGCACAGAAAATGGTCTATCTTCCTGTGCTTCATAAGAGACACCATTGTGTGAGTGTTAAAATTGTAAACGTTGACATCCACTGTACTCAGTCACAAAATGTGCTTTTCAGAATGGCTAGGGGTTACTAGCCACTTCTGGGCCACAGTGACTTGGAAGATGGAGGGAGTCCTTGGAGGTACCCAGACAATGTATTATTATTATTTACAGTACCAGAACTGGGCTTGATTGAATAGTTAAGAACTTTTATAAAAACTATTAGTATAGTTTAAGATGAGTGGAAGGTACTAGGTTAAGAGTGAGTTGCAAGTCCTACTGTGACAGGGACAAACATACAGAGCCTAGTGCCCAGGTAAACAGAAGGACATGACAGTATGACTTCTGTTCTTGCCTTTACATCTTGTAGAACTCAATGACCCTGTCCATCAAATACTGTCTCTTGATAGTGCTTTTTTTTTTTTTTTTTTGAGATAGGGTCTCATTTATAGTGCAGGCTAGTCTTGAGCTTCTGATCCTCCTGCCTCATGCTCCTGAGTATACAAGTGGGTCACTACACCTGGTGTGGTAGTTTGTCTTTGTACTGGACTAACCAGGGACATCCCTAATCCTTGGACTGTGACTGTGACCTTGCTTGGAAGCAGGGTCTTTGTAGAAGATATTGAGCTAAGATGACATCATACTGCAATGGGGAGGGGAGGCCCTCATTCAGTCTCTAGTTACCATAAGAACATGTTACTTCATATACACAGAGAGGCAGAAGTAGGGGGGATGACCATGCAAAGATAGAAGCAGAAATTGGAATGATGTGTTTACAAGTCAAAACCGGGATTGCCCGAAACCACCAGAAGCTAGACGTGGTGGGAAATGGCCCTCACAGACAGCACAGTCTGCTGACATCTTGGTTTCACTACCCAAGATGGGAAACATTTCCACCTCTTGAGGCTACTAAGGATGTCACAGGAAACTGGCACAGTCCCAGTGTTTTCGGTGTGACTCCACATGACCAAAGGCTTCTTTCCTCTCAGCCTTTGCTGTGTTACATATCAGGCACTTTTGAGAACAGCTCCCAAGTTACAGAACTGATGAGGAGTCTTGTGACTTGCTGGAGGATTCTGCTGAGGACTGGACAGGGCAGAGGCTGGGTCCTGAAGAGAGCCAGTACAGCCCCTGCGCTGCCCTTGTGCCCTGTAGCCCTCTCCTATGGTAGTGTTTCTGTTTTTGGTGACAGGTCTGGAAGTCTCAGAAGGAGAGTGTGCAAAGGTGTACCCCATTCCTTCCTGAGTTGTTCAGTGTCCACATTCTGGGTTTTCACCTGTACAGGAAAGTGCTAGCCGAGATCTAGGCCAGGCTCCCAGGGTCTTGCCCACTCTTCAAGTGGGGCTCCTGATTGTTGTCATTAACCAGGGAAACGCTGTGTATGTGTGTGTGTGTGTGTGTGTGTGTGTGTGTATGTATGTATGTGTGTGTGACCACAGAGTCTTACCTCCGAGTTCCAGACAGTGAAGGGAGTTTTGCACAGCAAAACCCTTCTCAATTCCTTGATAGTGAAGATGATGGACGGACCTGGTGTTTGCTGTATACTGTTCTGGTGCTCCACGGGTACGTTGTCTACTAGGAGTTTGCCATTTGCAAAACATTGCTTTGTCCTCTAGGCAACATTCAGCAAGGCAGGGTGGGTTTAAAGCCCTCGGTTGTTTCTCTAGCAATGCTTGCTACACACAGATGTTCCTTTGTGCTGGCTCGCACCTTTGTAACCTGGCTGGTGCTCAGCTTTTTAGCCCCAACTCCTTTTCATTCTTTTCAACTGTTCCTTTTGCAGTGCTGGTGGCCTTGGCTTCTAGGGTCTTCCACATCCCATGCTATACTTTCCATGTATAGCATTTTCATGCTCTGTTTAGCTGACTGAATGTTCCTTCCCTCCTCGCTTACATTTTTTTACTTGTCACACTTCACCTGCAACCTGCTCCCTTAATGCTGGTTCAGCTGCAGCTTGGACTTAAGTACTCTTTCACACACTGGCTTCTTCAATTAGGCCACCAGCTCTGCCTGTTTAGGAAGTACCCTGCTCTCATCTTCATTGTGGAGGTCTGAGAAATGGTGGTTGATGCCAGCTATCTCTCACATTAGCCTGGAGTGAGAAAAGGATTTAGCTAAGAGACTTGTGTGAGAGATGGTCTTAAGACCCCTCTGATATGTGCACTTCCTGGTCTTTGTATGTGTATTATTTTATTTATTTATTTATTTATTTATTTTTAGAATTTCCTTTTCTGGATAAGCTAACACATAGAAAGACTATACCTTCTATAGGAGGCTACAGATCTGAGTGGGTTTTAGCCATCTTGTCCTGTGATATGTGTGATACTTCCAATTTTTGCCATTCATGGAGCTATTGGTTGCTGCATTTGTAATGGGATGGGGCTACAGTAGATCAGATGGCTGTGGCAGCCAAGGGACGATTTGCTTGACCTATGTCTTAGTGAGGATTTCTATTGCTGTGACAAAATACCATGACCAAAAATAAGTTGGGAGGAAGGGTTTATCACTGTTCATTATCAAAGGAAGTCAGGACAGGAACTCAAACAGGCAGGGATCTGGAGGCAGGAGCTGATGCAGAGGCCATGAACATGCTGCTTACTGGCTTGTTCTCCAGGGCTTGTTCAGACTGTTTTCTTGTAGATGTAGGACACCAGCCTAGGGATGACACTTCCCACAATGGGCTGAACCCTTCCCCAGTTAATCACTAATTAAGAAAATGCCCTATAGCCAGATCTTATGGGGGCATTTCTTAGTTGAGGTTCCCTCATTTCAGATAACTAGCTTGTGTCAAGTTGACACAGAACTGTCTAGCACAGCCTAGCTCCATTCTTTCAGACAGACAGAGATAGAGATAGACAGATTAATAGAGATAAATATCTCTTGGATTACCTGAGAGCTTGATAAGTTATTCATCCAGTTAATTTTTATTTAACTCATGCTATTTGCCAGGAACAAAATTGACTAGAATTTGTGCTCTGTCCTAGGAGAGCTGATTGTTGGAAGGTGGTAACCACTATCAAATCTTTGCGAGGAAGGAGGGTGGGTAGTTTAGAGGCAGGTGTAGCTGGAGGGTCTCGTGGTGGTGCAGTGTCTGGACACCTCTCACTGAGAAAGTGCCTTCTGAGCACAGATCTGTAGGCAGTGAGGGAAAGCCCTATGGGTGGCTGGAGGAAGGGGGGCTCTAGGCAGAGGGATGGCAAGTACCAGAGGCTCTGCTCCTCACACAGGTCTGCCTGGCGTGTGAGGATAGGAGGAGGGAGCAAGGTTGCCATAGCTGAGGTGGTGGACAGGGTTATATGGTCAAAGCAAGATATGGACTGTTGTTCTTTCCTTCTGAGTGGGTCAGAGCCTTCAGGGGACTTGTAGCTGTGTGGTGGGGCAGCCCTGCATGTAACAGGGTTGCTTTGGTTGCTTTAATGAAGAGAGACAGACAGAGAGGAGAAGGGCAGAAGCAGGGAGGCCATGTAGTGGCTCTGGGGACACTTTTGGGCAGAGGACAGGAGTGATGGTTACTGAAATGGGGAAGGCAGTAGGCATAATAAAAATCAGAAGGCCTGGGTCCCTGTCTCTTGTGGGCCTGTTCTTTCTGGAGCCACTGACTCTGTTGATTCCTGGGGAGCTGCTGCTTTCTGCCATCATCACAGTTGAAATTCCTGCCACACTTAACTTTAAATGCCAAGACAAACTCCCACACATTGGGTTTGTGAACACAGGCAGCCTTTCAGTGTGGAGTTGATGCTTAATATTTTAGCATGCTCTGCTTGACTCTTGAGTCCTGCTGACAGGAGGGAGTGCCTGCTGCTGGGGCAGGGGCGGGATGGTATGTGGAAGTGCTATGTTGGCAAGAAAGGCCAAGCTCAATTATGGCAAGGTCCTGCATTCTTGGGGTAATGGGGTAAGGCTGGTGTAGAGGGACAGCCTTAGTGCTGTGCCCTGGAGAGCTTTCAGCCCCTGCTGTTGGAACCATGAGGAGTGTGAGCAAATGAGACTGCTCAATAGGTCTGATTCAGTCTCAGCTAAAGTGGGAGGAGTGCTGGGGATAATGGAGCCATTCACATGTGTAGAAGCACCTTTGGTGTGCCAGAGACTGAATGCTGGACAAGCAGATGTAGCCCATGGAGGCCAGCAGGGGTTAGGGTCAGTGCACATGTGAACATGCATGCTGGTTTAAGTTCTGTGAAGGTCATAATTTGGCATAATACCAGGATCCTACAAGGGGAAATGATCACTTCCTTTCCAAGGACATTCTGTTTAAGCTGGGACCTGGAAGTGCAGAAGGAGCCAGGCTGTCCTCAGAGATGCAGCGTGGGCTGCAGGGGACACCTGTAGGAGGAGGGATGAGAGCCGCTACGGCACACTGGGCTGCAAAGGCTTTGGAGCTTTTGAAGGCTGTGGAGAGGTTCTGGGTCTGAATTCCGAGTCTTGAGACCATTGGAGGCCTTTAAGCAGGGCGTGGTGCCCAGCCTTGTAGAGTGGGCAAAAGGAAGCAGGCAGGCTAAGGGCAGACAGAGGCTGTTGGAGAGGAGTGGACAGGGTCAAGGATCTGCCCAATGGAACTTGTATATTCACTGACAGCCTGGATGTCAGGGGTGGTCATGATTACCCGCCTGTAGCCCAGTAAGCAGAATCATCGTCCCAAAGGTCTGTGTCCCCATCCCTAGAACCTGTGAGGAAGCCATGTTACATGACAGAGGGAACTCAGTGTGATCAACCAGTTGGCCTTGACTGGGGCTTAGTCTTGGCCTGTGGCGGGTCCCAGCGTGACCATGTGAACTTGTAAAATGGTTGGAGAGACTCTGTGTGATTGTTGGTCCACAGCTGTTGGCCTTGCACAGGGAGGATAGGGTCAGATGCCAAGGAATGTGCTGTCTTGAGACGCTTGGAGCAGTGTTCTGCTGAGAGTGGGGACGCTGTTCCTCTAACTGCAAGAATCTGATTCCGCCTATAGTTAGAATGAGTGGAAATGATTTCCCCTTGAGCTTCCAGCATAGCATGGCCCACATCTAGACCCATCTGCTGACACCCAGGACCACCTTCTAACTTCTGTCTAGTGGGGAGGAACTGCATGCAGCCCCCAGCACCTCCCTCAGCAGAGTCCTACTCCTGACCATGGGCTGGTTATTCAGGTTAGCAGCTTTCAAAGTTGTTGGATAGCCACTGCAGAGTGCCTTTATTTATTTATTCTGGGTGCTGGCAGTGAGCAGAGACTCTTCTGTCCTGAGTTGTGCTTGTCTGGCCCTGGCATTAAACAGGTCTGCCTCTCTTGTCCTTGTTGCCCCATGTTCTTAGAGATCTGTCTCCTGACTTGTGGCTTCGAAATGCTGTTTACATGTGTGGTGCCCACACTTCCAATTCTCAGCATCTTAGAAGCCCTGAAATTTGCCTCCCTATAGAGTATGTGTTCAGAGGAGCTGGATTCTCTCGCTGTGGAGGGTTCCCCCGTGTGCCTGGGGGTGTGTGGAGGCACTAGCAGGTGGTTCTGCTATGTACGCAGCAGTTCTTTTTCCTACCCCTCAGTGAGAACTTCACGTTGCCGTGTCAGATGTCTCATTTCATCAGCAACATTTGAAAATAAATGTGAGTCATATTTTCCCTTGCATATTTAATATAGCAAATCGATACTGGAATTAATTTTAAATGAAGACAAACCCAAGGAAAAAAAATACCATGTGCTTGGGTGTAGCTCACAGGTAGAGCATTTGCCTGGCTTGGCATATGTCAGGCCCTGGCACCTCTCAATGCCAAACCCAGCAACCAAAGCCTCACTGTTTTGATTTGGGATTATTTCTTATGTAGTTAATATACCATGAGGGCAGCAAGTGGGCTCAGCTCCCTGCTGTGTCCAGGGAAAAAGAGGAGTGTGGCGAAGGGAAGACAGTGAGGTCTGCTCTGCTCTCTTCCCTAGATCTCCATGCTCCATCAGGCAGAGGGCCATGGTAACATGCCATGGTCATGGTCCTGGGCAGGAGAATGACCTTCCTCTTCCTGCAGCTTAGCACCCTCCTCTGCATCACACTCCCCTCCCACCCCCCCAGATTTGTGGAGCCTTACAGGCCATTCTGTGACAGGAGTCCAGCACCAGGAATCAAGCTTTTTGCCAGCAGGGGGCTAGCTGTAAGGACTTCACCCAGAAGTGGGATGTGGGGAGCATCACTTGGCCTCTAGAGCAGCCGTGGTTGACCATGTTCTCCTTCTAGTATGAAATCTAGGGGTAGAGTCCTAAAACTCATTTCTAGAGCAGGGTGTCCATGCTGTGCCTGTGTTGTGGAGGTGGGAGTCCCAGAGCTGGTGAAAGGACTGTGGGATTGTGTAGTGAGTGGTCCAGTCCTCATAGTGGTTGGTGGGGCATGGGACTGTGGTTTCCCTTTCATAGATGAAGCCTGCTCAGAGCCCTGTGGCTTGTGCTGTCTCTCTACTCTGTGTCTGACTGTCATAGCACATGACTTCTCATCTCTGTCTTGTCTTCTAGCTGTGCATCTCTAAAAATCTGACTCACCCCAGCCCACTGGAACTGGGCCCTCCAGGGGTAGCTCAGACTCCCACCAGCTTCTCAGAGTCTTCAGGGTGTGCTGGGCTCCTCACCACCCAGAGAGCACTGAGCTCCCAAGCT
Source organism: Mastomys natalensis (assembly GCA_021653895.1). Taxonomy (NCBI): domain Eukaryota; kingdom Metazoa; phylum Chordata; class Mammalia; order Rodentia; family Muridae; genus Mastomys; species Mastomys natalensis. The sequence goes on from JAJTUV010000102.1 coordinate 2,832,028, forward strand.
GCCAGGCTGCATTTAGGCATGTCTCTGGGTTTGCAAGCTTATTCTTCTAGGCTCATGCTGGTGGTGTGCAGATAAGAGGCAGAGGTGTCACAGGTCCCGAGGGAGTGTGACCACTGCTCTTCCCATTCCTGTGGCCTGTCCTAGAGAATGCTGTTGTGTTCTTTCTGTTCTTTTCTGAAATGCTCTTTCCTCTTTTCTTGGTATAGTAGGGCTGTTTCCCTCGCAGCACAGGGCACAGCTGTGGATTCTGTCGTGCAGTGAGCTCAGGGCTGAGATACTGCTGTGACTGGAGAGACAGTACAGGTGGAGCCTGGTCTTGCATTGAGTCCCATTACTCTCCCTGCATGGGCTGCAGTGAGGAAGCTGAGCCCTGGCCCAAGGCTGCTGCTCCTCTGTGAGCTGGCTGGCCCGTTGTAGGCATGCACATTCAACCTAGAGCCCTTCTTTCCTCATGTGAAGCATTGGTTTGTCCCACATTTCCTCCTGAGTGTACTCTCTCATTCTTGGACTCACCCTCTGAGAGTGCACCCCCAGTCTTGATGTTTGCACAGGGCGTGTCCAGCATGCTGATCTGCTGTCTTCTTCAGTGGTTCTCAACCTTCCTGATGCTGCAACCCTTTAATACAGTTCCACATCTTTTTTTTTTTTTTTTTTTTGGTTTTTTCGAGACAGGGTTTCTCTGTGTAGCCCTGGCTGTCCTGGAACTCACTCTGTAGACCAGGCTGGCCTCGAACTCAGAAATCCACCTGCCTCTGCCTCCCAAGTGCTGGGATTAAAGGCGTGCACCACCACCGCCCGGCCAACAGTTCCACATCTTGTGGTGACCCCCTAACCATAACATTATTTCATTGGTACTTCATAACTGTAGATTTGCTACTGTTATGATTCATAATGTAAATACCTGCTATGTGACCCCTGCGGGGGTCGTGACCCACAGGTTGAGAACTGCTTCTCTGCATGTACTCTGCCTGCCTGAGCCGAGCTGTGCACTAGCCAGATCTGAGTGACAGAGGTCCAAAAGTTGCTGTCTGCTTGTTCCCTTATGTATGTTTCTGTGCTGGTGTGAAAAAGCATCTTCTCTGAACATTTCTCCTCCAAGGCCAGATGGATGACGTTAATCCCTGTCATCTGAATAAAGATGAGCTCTTACTAGGTGACGAGGGATGCCGGCTGTGGACATATGTGCAAGTAGAGAGGCAGGGCAAAGACCAGGTACTGAAGAGGGGCAAGTCCATCAGTGTCACTGTGGACCTTAGTGTCAGGGACAGCTGTCTTTACCAGCCTGGGGGGTTGCCTTGTTAAAACCTGGGATCTTGTGCCTGAATTCTGGCCAGTTTTCCTTGACTGTTCTTTGTGCTGTGTCCTAATGAATTGTCCGCCTCGTGAAGCAACCCAGCGGCACTTGTTTTTCTCGCCCCCTTTGGTGCTAGCATCGGCTGCTGCTGGTGTGTGGTATTTGATGAGACTTTATTGAGCTGTGTCGTGCAGAGCAGACAGTATTTTATGGTGCCCCTCAAGCAAAGACCAGACTGGAGAACTTGATGTACTTTCCTGACTGGTAAAACTGTTCTGGCCAAAGTCCTAATGTGGCACATCCCTCAGAGCTTCTCTTTCTCTTTGGGCATTCCTCAGTGTCTTCAGCCTGTCCTGTCCCATACCAGCTCTCTAGAGGTACCTCTGACTCTTAGGCTCCATTCTCACTTCCTTACCCTCTCAGTTCCCCTTCTTGAGCTGTCATTTTAGGGAGGGAGCAGTTTCAGGACAGGGATTTTCTGTGTAATCCTGGCTTTCCTGGAACTCACTGTGACCAGGCTGACCTTGAACTCAAGAGATTCATTTGCTTCTGCCTTCTAAATTCTGGGATTAAAGGTGTGAGCCACTGATGTCTATCTGCCTTCCTTCCTCCTTCCTTTTCTTCTTTCTTCCAAACTGCCATTTTAATGGGGCTCCCTTGTTCTGGAAGAGGTAAATTTTTCTAGCCCCCTAGGGGCTGTGAGGTGTCTGTTACAGGGCACTGTTCCTTGGTCTTCTCTCTGCTGCCCTTACCTGGCTCACCATGTCATGTGCTGCCCTCTGTGGAGATTGCCCTGCTTGCCTGTGAGTGAGAACCTGTGCTGTGTAACAGGGCTGTCACCTGTGGCCTCAGTGATGCACTTGGCTTGCACTCCGTGGGTGAGCCCTTCCTACCTGCGTTGTTCTGGGATCATCAAGCTCTGTGCAGGGTAGACAATGAAGCATAACTAACAGCCCCTCTCGGTACACTCTGGTAACCAAAGAGTCCTTGTAAGAAGTCCTTTTTTGCTTTGATGGGATGTAAAGTTCCTGTTCTTTTTATGTGAAGCGCCCTGATTTATTTATTTATTTATTTTGGCCTATGGTAACTCATTCCTCCTTCCTTCTGTATAGTGATATCATTTGCATACCATACAATTCACCCACTTGAAATGTTCACAATTTAAACAAATGTGTGTGTGCTTGCATGTAGGTAAAAGCACAACCTATCTATGGAGAACAGAGGACAATGTTTGGGAGTCTGATCTCCTTCCATCTTGTGGGCTCTGGGATTCAGACTCAGGTCTACTTGTGTCTTACTCACTCAAGGAGCTATCTTGCCAGCCAGACATTTAGGATTTTAAAATGCACATTTAGAATTATGTAATTATGACCACAGAATATTATTGACATCAGAATACTTTCGTTCCCAGAAAGAGAAACCATATCTTATTATGCCTTACTTTCTACCCTTTTTCTGGAAACCAGTAATCTACTCTGTCTCTGTGGGTAAATCTTTAGACATTTCATGTACTGTAATCATACTGCATATAGTGGTAACTTTTTGTTTGTTTGGGATAGGGCCTCATTGTGTATCCCAGGATGGTTTTGATCTACTACCCTCTTGCCTCAGCCTCTTGAATCCTGCTTATATAGTGCATATATATTTCTAAACAGAGTTTTTCTGTATAGCCCTGGCTGTCCTAGAACTCACTCTGTAGACTAGGCTGGCCTCTAACTCAAGAGATCTGCCTGCCTCTGAATGTTGGGATTAAAGGTGTATGCCACCACTGTCCAGCTTGCTTAGCATTTACTATTTTTTAAATTTATTATGTATAGAGTGTTCTGCCTGCATGCATGCCTTCAAGCCAGAAGAGGGCACCAGATCTCATTACAGATGGTTGTGAGCCACCATGTGGTTGCTGGGAATTGAACTCAGGACCTTTGGAAGAGCAGCCAGTGCTCTTAACCTCTGAGCCATCTCTTAAGCCATGCTTGCTATGTTTTTAAGCTTGTCTATGCTACAGCTTGAGACATGAGGTGCTTCTTGGTTTACAGTAGGATTCCATCCTGGTGCCCTGTTGTAAGGTGAAAGTGCACATAGCTCTGCAGCACACCAGACCTCCTAGCCTAGTGTTGTACTGCGCTGTGCAGCACCATGATCTCTGCTCTTGCTATAGGGCTGACCAGGAACTGGGGCTCAGTGCTGCCGCCCAGTATTAAGAAAAGGTATTGTATCATGTATTGCAAGCCTAAGAAAGATTACAGTTCAAATTCTTATGTGTTTTCTGCTTAGTATATATTGCTTTCACACGATTGTGAAATTTGGAAATTGTGCTGAGCCATCATAGGTTGGGGACCATTTGTAATTTCCTCACTCTCTGCTTGAGACAGGATCGGGCTGTATAGCACAGGATGACCTTGAACTCAGTTCCCCTATCTTTGCCTCCTGGATACTGGGATTACAGGTAGGCAGCACATACCCGGTTTCATTCGTTTTATGATTTAATATTTCAGTGTGGACACGTCACCCCCATTCCCCTGTCCAAGTGACAGACTTTAGACCCTTTCTACTTGTTGGCTGCTTGTCACGTTGTGCCGTGGGCTTTCTGTTCATCAGATCTGTATGACCTGCCTTCTGAGAACTGTGCTTTGACCGTCCGGCTCGGTGAAGCAGTGCTTGTGAGAGTCTGTCTCTTGTGACCCCAGAGCAGTAGTTCTCAACCTGTGGGGTGCGCCCCTTTCGGGGGTTAAATGACTCTTTCATAGGGGTTGTCTAAGACTGTGGGAAAGTACATATTTACATTATGATTCATAACAGTAGCAAACTTACAGTTACAAAGTAGCAACAAAAATAATTTTAAGGTTGGGATCACCACAGCATGAGGAGCTGTGTTAAAGTGTTGCAGTATTGGGAAGGTTGAGATCCGCTATCCTAGGCCTCATTCCTTAGAAGACTAGTTAGGAATATAAAGGAGCTGTCGAGACTACTACAGCACCTAGAGCACACGTGTCCTCCAGCTCAGGAAGAAGCGTCACACGAAGTGCAGGTTGCTGTCTTCTCCTTGTGCTCAGGTCCTTCTCCCTGCTTCTAAATAGTCACTGCTCTGAGCTACGCCTTCATCTCATGCAGGCTGTACTGAGCTCCCTCAAAAGCTCCAGGCTCCAGGTTCCTGCCCTGCTTAGTCTCCTGCCCTGACTTCTCAGGGATGGACAGTACCTGGAAGTGTAAGATGAACCAACCTCCCCAATCCCTGCCCCATGTTGCTTTTGGTCGTGGTGTTTATCACAGCAATAGAAAGGTAACACAGACACATGTGATAGGAATTATTTTTGCATTCATGTACACATGCAAAAAGGACAAGGTTTTGCACCAACACTTAGTAGTGACATGCGTTGCACATTAAATATACATGGGTATTTTTAACTTGCTCTCAGTGTTCTGTTGGCCAGTTACTCTCATTTCTGTCCATCATGGTTAGTACCTGGTCTGTCTGCTGTGGCTGGTACCCAGTCTGTGTTTACACCCACATACTCTGCTTCCTTTGTTCTCATTCCTCAGTTGGTAGTACGCATCTAGGAGAGAGCCTGGAGCCTTCTGCGTGCTGGCTGCGGGCCTTATCACGTACTCAGCATCTTGGTTGTATGTATGCTGGAGGTGTGGCTCAGTGGTAGAGAGTTGGTGCAGCACACAGGATGCCCCAGCTCTGATACTCAGCCCTGCTAAGACTGTTTAGTGTCCTTTGTAGTGTCACAGACTTTGCTGAGCCTTCTTCCTTATGTACATTCACAAGAGGTTTGTGTCTCTGTGTCAGGACATGGCGTTATGTCACGTGTCCTTGCTTTTCACAAAGTATCCCTAGGGTCCTGTATAACTGTAGAGTCTTAAAAGGTGTATAATTTATTCAAAAGCGCATTTATATACTTTTTTTTGGGAGGGGGTCAGAGAACCTGCACACAGACCCATGCAGCATGCCCCAGCCATGAGTATTCTCACAGAAAGGTTTCCTTATCTGAGGTAAGCATGCGTGTCACTTGCCAGTGCTTTTCAGTGGCTCCACTGAAGTCTGTTTTTCTTTTTTAGCAATGCTAGACCAAATAAATGCAATTTTAATAAGATAAAAACGAGGCTCCTTTAAGTCTGAGCTTGAACTTTGTTGGAACATTTTCTACTCAATAAACACAAGTGGCTCGCCTATGAAGAATTAATGAGTTTCCCGCTCTGCTGGGAGGGAAAGGCCTGAAATCTTTGATAATGCTACAGAGACTTTTATGAAAACGACATGCAAATAGTGCCCTGCAGGCCAAGCTGCCTACTGTTTTGAATATAAATGTATTGGGAATAGAAGAAGCATGTGAATGTTAGAGGCAAGAGAGATTGGCAGTTGCGACAGGTGCTCTATGTGGGTCACTTTCTGTATACCACTGTATACCACTGTGGCTGTCTTGGTCACGGTGTGTACTTGGTTTCTGTTTGGATGCCAGGCTCCACACAGGCAAGCCCACTCTGTCACCCACCCACAACTGTACCCTGTGCAAATTCTCATTTGGCTCCCAGGATGAGGAACTTAAAGACCAGAGAGCTGACTTGCTTTGAGCTTTCGAGCTAGTAAGTATTGGCACTGGAACTGGAAACCCGGGCCTTTTGACTCTTCATTCTGAGAACTCTGCACCAGAGTCAGACAGCTCTGTAAGATTTGGAGAAAGGACACTCTAGGTTCTGTATGATCTGAGTGACTATATACCTTTTTTCTCCCTTGACAAATAGCACATATCTGATTCTCCTGGGTTCTGTAAAATTCAGGCAGGGCACAGAGCCATGGGGGCTTGGTTCTTGCCCCAGGATATTCTGAAAGTCACTGGGAGGATTGGAAGGTTGGGGCTGAAATAAGGTTTTTCATTCTTTTGTCTTGCTGTGGTCAGTGACTGCTACAGGTGGTTAATTATGATGGGTCAGTTGAGATGGGTACACACGGGCACTTCTTGGGACTAGTTAGGGTTTCCTCATAGAGTATTGGCTGGGGTTGAAGTGAGAAAACCCAGACAGTCAAGTGGAAGCTCTAGACAGGGCTCATCAACATGTTAGTTCTCCCATTTTATATCCCATGTAACTGCACCCACCCTCATATCCCATGTAACTGCACCCACCCCTCATATCCCATGTAACTGCATCCACCCTCATATCCCATGTAACTGCACCCACCCTCATATCCCATGTAACTGCACCCACCCTCATATCCCATGTAACTGCACCCACCCCTCATATCCCATGTAACTGCACCCACCCCTCATATCCCATGTAACTGCACCCACCCCTCATATCCCATGTAACTGCACCCACCCTCATATCCCATGTAACTGCACCCACTCCTCATATCCCATGTAACTGCACCCACCCTCATATCCCATGTAACTGCACCCACCTCTCATATCCCATGTAACTGCACCCACCCTCATGTCCCATGTAACTGCACCCACCCTCATGTCCCATGTAACTGCACCCACCCTCATATCCCATGTAACTGCACCCACCTCATATCCCATGTAACTGCACCACCCTCATCCATGTAACTGCACCCACCCTCATATCCCATGTAACTGCACCCACCCTCATATCCCATGTAACTGCACCCACCCTCATATCCCATGTAACTGCACCCACCCCTCATATCCCATGTAACTGTACCCACCCACTTCAAACTCTATGTAGCTGTACTTACCCACTTAAAATGTGAGACTTCCTCCATTGCTCTTCACTTTTTCACTGAGGCAAGGTCTGTCAATCAACCAGAACTGGCTTGTGTGGTGCCATTGGTCCTGCTAACCAACCTGCTCCAGGTTTCTTCTGTCCACCTCCTCAGGTTGGAATTACAGATGAGCCACCATGCTCACTTACACATCTGGTATTTACGCGGGTCCTGGGGTTCCAGATTCCTGTCCTTTTGACTACTGAGCCGTCTCCTCAGCCCCATCTGTCTAGAATTTTCTGCCTGCCCCTCTTTTCTTAGGTTTAGATATACCACTTTTTCAAGGGAAAACCACCACTGGATGTAATGTGAGCTCATGCTGTGATCCTGTAGGAATGACCACAGGGCATTATAACACTAGGCTACTGTTCTCTTTGATAGACACACTGTTCTGATGGCTGTACAGGAAAGGCTAACACACAGTTCTGGATGTGGACATCTTTGGTGGGACTGCTATTTGCTGACCGTACAGCATGAATGACACAAAAGGAATTCTCACTTTGCAAATCAGTAAGAAAGTGAATCCTTGTTAGCAGATGGACACAGGAGATGGATAGTTTACAAAAGAAGAGGTACCAGTGAAAAATATCAGGCACAGAGCCAATGTGGAGATTGCTTCTGTCCATTTAGTGGGGTCTGGCCATCTGCCAGCCCTTGTTGCGGAGAGGGAACTACTCGACTGTCCTTTGGCAGCATGGCCAAACCTCCTTAAGTGTGTGCCTTCTGCCAGGGCATTCCCATTGCAGGAACTTGTCCTTAGGAGGTTATCAAGTGCTGTGGAGCCATTCCTCTCCAGAGGTGTTCTTGCTATCCTTGTAACCACAAACAGCTTTAAATCAGTTCTGTGTTTCACAGTCAACCTTGGGTAAACTCATTATGTTGTAGCCATATGGCAGCACAGTGTGAAATTAGAAGTGATGCTGTCCAGGGAGGTGGCACAGGCCAGAGATGAGGTAACCAGAGCTCATTCTATTCCTGTGGGGTTTAAAACGTTTAATGTTGAAATAATTAAGATTTACAAGGAGTTGCAGAGGTATGTATAAGGGAAGTCCGAGCACTCTCTGCCTCAGAGTAGCTTTTGCTTTTACATATGCTGCTTGTAGGCTCCTTCCACATCAGGTAGCACATCTGAAGGTAAACAAATGATTTTAGTAAACTGAAGAAGGAAGTAATAATACGGGGAAATATTTCACATTACAGAGTCAGCAAGTAGGACCTAATTTAAAAAAAAAGATTTATTTTCATTATTATTTAAAAATCTTTTATTTTATTTGTATTTATATATTTTATTTTTAATATGTGTTTATGAGGTCAGCTTGTAGGAGTTGTTTTCTCCTTCTACTATATGGGTCCTGGGGATTGAACAAGCTCAGTTTGTCAGGATTAAGGGCAAACAGTTTTATCCACTGAGTTGTCGTAGTGATCCCAATTTTTTTTCTTTTTTCTTTTTTTTTTTAACTTTTAATTATGTTTATGTGTATGGTGGTGCAGGGATGTGTGTATGAATGTAGGTGCCCATGGAAGCCAGAGAGGACATTTGATTATTTGAAGATAGAGTTATAGGTAGCTTTAAGGTGCCTGATGTGGGTGCTTGGAATTGAACTTGTGTTCCTCTGCAAGAACTGTATGTCCCCTCTCTCTATATGTCCATCTCTCCAACCCCAGGATTTAAAGAAAATGGTCTTCTAAGCTTTTCCTTGCCATGGATGGGAATCAGCACTGGACAATGTGCAGGAGGGGGGGAGGGAAGGGTAGGCAGGAGGGCGAGCATGCTTGGAGCAGCTAGCCTTAAATGGGAAGTCTTTATCAGACCCCTCCCTAAGGTCCAGGGATCTGTGCAGGAGGCGCTGGGTGGCTCCAGGGAAACCCAACAGGATGATCCACATATTCGTTCACAGAGACTGACAGTGGGCACAAGACCTGCACAAGTTTAAACCAGATCAAATCCCAGCACTGAGGAGAGGAAGTGGACACACAAAGTCTCATCCTTAATCAAGAGACTGTTTGAAAGGGACAATCTGTCTTCTCCAGTGGAGTCTGACTGGGCGTATCAACCACACTCCAGAATAGTTGGCTGACATAAAATGGACTCTGGGTTGTTTTGTGCACTTTTTGTTTTGTTTTTTAATCTTGCTGTTTTGTTTTGATTTTTCTTTCTTTTTCTTTTTTTTCTTTTTTTGCAAGGTAGATTGGGAGGATCTGAGAGGATCTGGGGAGAGAGATCAAGTATGGTCTATTAAAAATAAAATCATCTTTTAACTCACTTAAAAATATTTGTGTGTGTGGTGCACATATGCACGTGTCACAGTGCTTGGATGGAGATCAGAGAACAACTTTGGGAATCAGTTTTCTCCTTTCACCATGTAGATGATTGAACCCAGGGATTGGACTCAGGTTGTCAGGCTTGGCAGACAGAGCCTTTACCAGTTGAGCCATCCTTGGTCCCAGGATTTCATTTAAAAAAAAAAAAAAGTATACATGTGGAGATGGCTCAGCGGTTAAGAGCAATGACTGTTCTTTCAGAGGTCCTGAGTTCAATTTCCAGCCAACCACATGGTGGCTCACAACCATCTGTATTGGGATCCGATGCCCTCTTCTGGTGTTTCTTAAAAAAAAAAAAAAAAGCATGAATGTGCTTACCTAAATTGCTCTTTATGTCTCTCTGCACTCTTCTTTCTCCATCAGGGTCTTGTGTCAGACCCCCAGAGTGGTATGCCAGTTAGGATGTCTGATGACAGTGGCTCTGATGAGTAGGGATTCCTTTGTCTCCTGGGCCTGGAAGGGAAGGGAGGTGATCCGCCTGGACCCTCCACTCACTGAAGCCATCACAGGGCCAGCCTTCAGACGTGGCTTCATTCTTGAGACTTCTCATGCCGAGAGGTGACAGAGATATCCAGGTCTCACCTCACCTCTGTTCTGGGACATGCTTGACTCAGAGGAGCTGAGGTCCATGGGTGCTGGCTGAGCCTGTCTGGTTTTGGTGGAAGAGTCGCATCTTTCTAAATTGATTAAATCGTTACAAAATTCTTATTTATGTTTGGACAGTCAGAGGAGCATCTGGTGGAAATTACCCAGTGAAGTTATTTTATGAGGTCAGGTCGTGCTTGTGAAACACGTTTCTGAGCAGTGGCTCAGGATCCCTAGCTTTCCCAGTGGTCTGAGCAAGCTCCCAAGGCTCCCTGAAGGGAGGCTCCGGAGAGCCAAGCTTCTGCTCTCAGGATCAGCCTGAAGGTCCAGACTGTTGTGGGTTGTGTGGGCCCATGGGTGCCGTTCTTCACTGGACTGGCCCTTAGCCCCGGGTGACTAGACGGGTAGCTGCTGACTGTGGCTCTTCCTGGGCTTGTGGCTGAGGAACTGGCACTTTTCTTGATTTACCATTGGGCTTTCAGCAAAGCTAAAAAAAAAAAAAATCCCCCACAAAAACCTAATTTTTTGTTTCCCTGTTTTCCTAGCATCCAGCACGTGTATGGAGCCCAGCACCCGCCATTTGATCCACTGTTACACGGCACGTAAGTGGCAATCGGTGACCTGTTTCTGCCAGCTCATTGGAGGTTCAGAGGGAGGGGAAATGTTTTCTCAGTCAGCAAATGACTTAGCCGCTTGCTTTGGGAGACACTACTGTCAGCGCATAGTTCCCCCTGTAGCTGGGCAGTGGGATGTGGGGCCTGCAGGCCATAGTCCCCTGCAGAGGGCAGAGAGCTGGCACTCCTGGCTTGAGGGCAGTGTGGCTCCAGACTGTCCTTTCACTTCACCTGAGCCCTTCCTCGGTCCTGCACTCTCTGTCCTGGTGTTGGCTCTTCTAAGTATCGGGCCTAGCACAGTGCTGGTGTGGCCCTGCAGGGAGGGCTGCACTTGTCTGCCATATTTCCAGACTTATGCTGGGCCTCGGGTGTGTGCAGAGGAGCTTGGAGGGATCTCCTTTCCACTAGTCTGTCTCGGAGTGTATGCAAAGGCCCTGTTCTCTGCAAGGTCCTCTTGCTCTGTACCCCTCATCTGCTGCTTTAGGAGCCTGACTGAGGCAGAGGGAGTGTGAGAGTGTTCTCTCTAGCCTTGGCACTGTTGCTATGCAGTTCTCTTCTGCTGGTGGCTCTTGTCTGAAACGCCTCCTTCCCTGTCACGCTGCCTGTGTAGTGTCAAGTCCTATTTTGATGCCCACACTTTGTGCTTTTCTTGGCATCCTCATCTAGACGAAGTGTCCTCTCCCTTGGGATTCTCTTTTGACTGAGTGTGCACAATAAAGACACCTTTGTTTTGTAGCTTGCTCAAGTCCACGCCCAAGGTGCCCACCACCCCAGTGAAGGCCAAGCGCGTCAGCACCTTCCAGGAGTTTGAGAGCAATACCAGTGATGCTTGGGATGCCGGTGAAGATGACGATGAGCTCTTGGCAATGGCGACAGAGAGTCTCAACTCTGAGGTGGTCATGGAGACAGCACATCGTGTCCTGCGCAATCACAGTCAGAGACAGAACCAGCCCTCACAGAAGAAGCCAGAGCCACAGCCAGAGCCTCAGCCCATAGCAGAGCCTCCTGTAGTTCCCAGTGGTGACCTTCGCCTGGTGAAGTCTGTCAGTGAGAGCCGCACTCCTTGTCCTTCAGGTAGGGATGAAGGGACAGTGGAGCCAAGGAAGGATTGAACTGTAATAAAGAGGGCTGTGTGCTTGTTTGCACCAGGACTCTGGGCCATGAGAGCCTGTGTGGCCATCTTTCATGCGGATATGGCCCTCCCAGGCCCGGGAAACAGCCTCACTGCCTGTGGGCTCCAGATGGTCTTTTCTTTATTTGCCGAGTTGAGGTCGTCTTTCCTACAAATGAAATGACAAGGCTTGTGGCTTGTGTAGGGTCCAAGAAGAGGGACACTGGGAGCACAGGAGATGGGAGATACCAGGATTCTTCAGAAAGGAGCCAGGAGTGCCCAAGCACGCCTCCCCTGGGTAAGGGTGCTTTCCTCGTATGAGAAAACAGATCCATAGTAGCCTAAGGCCGCCCTGAAGGGGTTTTTACCTAGCCTGGTTTTCAGAACTGCCTCCTGGGAGTTGATGTGCTAAAACGTTACCATATTTTTAGGTGAGAAGCTGACTTTACAAATTTGGAGAACCAGTTTACAGGGAAAGTGCAGTGGCTTTTGAATTCTTTGAATCTGATGGGGATTGCTCTCTTCCACCTCCTGTCTGCTTAGTCTAGGCAGGGAGCCCTCTAGTGGCGGCATCCAAGAGTTGGCAAGAACCTTGGATTCTTCCGCTCACCCTGGTGCTCATGGAGTGGTGGACACAACTTCTAAAGCGCCCACAGCTGTCTGGAAGGAGGGCATTGTTGTTGCTGGTGCTGGCCCTCAGCACACCGGATGGAGGAGCTGAGAGTGGTGGATCACAGGGTGTCTGGCTGGGGGTCGTCACCATAAGCCGACTCACATCTAGGAGATGATGGAGCTTGGCGGTGTCACACTGTGGCAGCCTCTCCAGAAGTCTTGTTACTGGGGAAGTGACTTTGAACTCTTTGCTGTGTCCTGCAAATCTTGGGCTGAGCATCCTGTATTGCTTTCTGGGAGAGTTTTGGGTTTTTTGTTTTTGTTTTTTGATTTTTTTTGGCACTTAATAATAATAGCATGTTGTTGTTGCTCATTGTATGGCTAGTACCATAGCCAGCCCCTTGGATGGTAAATTCTTCAAATTCCTCAAGCTTCTAGGACGGAGTTGTGTTATTCTTCCTTTACAGATGAAGTACCAAGAAGACCCTGAGCTTCTCAAGAGAGGTTGCCTGCGGGGTGGGGGTGTGTTGTTTGTTAAACCTAGGGTCTGTGGCTTCAGAGTTCCTCCTGTTAGTGCTAGCTCCTGCAGAGACCAGGAGTTCTCATCCAGAGATCTTGCCCCCATGGGTCAGGTAGCATATGCTGGATAGTGTGTGTTGGAGCTGGACCAAGGTGTGTGTTGCTGAACATGGTATGTAGGACAGGGATGCTGCTCAAATCTCTGCAGTGCCCTGGCAGAAACTGAACATTGCCTATACCCCCATCAGTCAGGCCAGGGAGTCCTGCACTGGAGTTAGTGAGACTTCTGCCAGGATTAGTTAGATCGGTCTTGGGGTCTACAGGAATGTGTCTACCCAGGGCTTAGCTCCTGTTGTCTTAGAGTGCTACCCTCTGAACATAACAGCTTACCTCTTCATCAGGACAGCTGGGATCGCTTGCAAGAGATCCCCCAAGCCTGCTCCTGATGGCTGTTGATGTTTCCTCATATTAGGAAGAGATGAGAGGGACCCTGGATCCTTACCCCAGATTCTTGTCAGTCTCTCCTGTGCCTCTCAGATAGCTGTGTGTAACTCTGTCTCCGTGGTATATTTTCTTCTGTTTTCTGTCTTAGTCAGTGTTCTATTAGTGTGAAGAGACTCCATGACCACAGCAACACGTATAAGAGAAAGCATTTAACTGGGGCTTGCTTACATTCAGAGGTCTAATCCATCTTCACCATGGCGGGAAGCATAGTGGCATGCAGGCAGGTGTGGTGCTGGAGACGTAGCTGAGAGTTCTACATTTGGATCCACAGGCATCAGGAAGAGAGAGAGACACAGGTCTGCTTGACCATTTGAAACCCCAAAGCCCATCCCCAGGGACACACTTCATCCAAGGCCACACCTGCTTCAACAAGGCCACACCTCCAATCCCTGTCAAGTAGCTCCATTCCCTGATGACCAATCATTCAAATATATGAGCTGTGGGAACCATTGCTCTTCAAACCGCCACAGCCTTGGATGCTAGAATGTATAGAAAATGGAGGATCTCTGGGGCTTGCTGGCCAGTCCGTCTGGCTAAATCAGCGAGCTCCATGCCCAGTGAAAGAACCTGCCTCCAAAAATAGAGTAGAGAGGGCTTGAGGAAGACACCTGCTGTTGAACTCCAGATTCTACATACAAGTGTACATCTGAGCATCACACACGTGCACATAACACATGTGCACAGACCCCCCATGCCGCTCTGCTCTTGAACTCCGGGGCTGATGTGTGGGAGGGTGTGCTGGATGCTTGTCTGATGCTAGGGCCTAAGGAAGACACCAGCATGTGGAATTTAGATCTTTCCTGAGGCTCACTTTTGACTGCAGTCTGGTTTGTGCCTTCTGAGAGTCCAGGCTGCTGGGTGGAGTTAGCCTAGCAGTCAGGGGCCACAGGCCTATGTCTTCCATTCCTGTGACTCTGTGTTGAGTGACCTGGCTCCTCTCTGGGCTGTTTCTAGCCAGGCTCCAGAACGAATTGTGCCATCTCACCTCCCTCCTCAGGACTCCTTGAACCTGAGGAGACCCTGAGAGAGGGAGGGGTGCCTGTCTTGTCTGTGAAGGCTCCTTGCCTGTCTGGCTTTCTTTGTCCCTGTATGGTAGGACTTGGGGTGGGGGGTGGGGACTCTGAGTGAGACATGCTCTGGTTACAGCCAGGTCCTCTTGGCCTCCTGGTCACTTCCCTGCTGTCCTCAGTGTCTTTGTGGCCTCATCCTTTTCTCTCCTGGTAGAATAGTGGCTTACCTGCAGAGTCCACCTGGGTGGCCCGTTAAACCTGCTCCTGCGCAGGCCTGATCTGCCATCCAGGCCTGTGGGTAGCTGCAGGTCACAGAGGAGTGCTTTGAACTTTGCTGGTGACATGATGGGATCATGCGCAGGTGTATCTGTTTTTCTGTTGAACAGTAATTCATTAGTGAGTTAAGTGTTTGGTGCTGGGTGATGGGAGGGAGGGAGAACTGACCAGATGGCTGCACAAAGGGTGGCATGGTGAGCATATGGACACATGGGTAAAGGGAGAAGGTGTGCTCAGGAGGCCAAGGGCTTCTGCTAACCTTGCTCTCTGCCCTTCTACCCTTTCTAGAGAGCACCGGTGATACAGTCCCTCTGCAGCGGTCCCAGTCTCTTCCCCACTCGGCCACTGTGACACTGAGTGGGACATCTGACCCACATGTCCTTGGTGGCTCAGCCCTGAGCAAGAGAGAAACCTCTCGGCTGGACAAGTTCAAACAGCTGCTTGCTGGCCCCAACACAGATCTTGGTGAGTCCCTGAGAGTGGGTTGTCGTTTCTTACAAGACCAAAGGGGTCATAACTGGTTTCACACCTGCTGTGCTGTGTTTTATGACATCAGTCCCTAAGATGCTGGTACTTGGGCTGCTTAATTCCTTTAGACATGTTTGCTAACATATTCCCAATACAGTTTCCTGGTATATACGTTTAATCCTTTTTTCTTAGTGCTACAGTATCTTTTCCTACTGTGGTCCTCAGGGCTGCCCCTCGAGGCCTGGCAGGTGCCTGTCCTTGGTCTTCAAGGCTGTGGGTTGACTGTGACATCTGGGAGATTGAGTGTGGGGTGACTACTGACTTTGTACTTTGCAGACATGGGACTAGGGATGGCGTGAGTGTGACAGGTAGGACCCAGGTGGGCAGTGGGGGGAGAGGATGGTCATGGGGTGAATTGTTGTGAGTTGCTTGGTCACCTGCAGTACCTGTGTGGATATTTGCTTTCAGGATCCTGTGGTGGGATTGCCATGTACTGACTGGTTCTTTCATTCTCACAGCCTGCATTTGTGGAATGAGCTCACGGATAGGTGTTTATGAGGGACTTGAGTTTCTGAGGGCCAGGAGTGGTCCTAGCCATGGGGTCACTCATAGCAGAGAAACAGTTTTGGAACATGAAAGATAGAGGCAGTGCCAGAGGAGCACACTGAGGACTGAGAACTGGGAGGTGCAGTGCCCATTTTGGTCAGGAGGTGGCGAGTGGGGCATGTGGATGGGCCGCAGGAAGCTGACCTGTGCATTTGGGAAGCTTCAGGGAGGATGGCCAAGTTTTCTGTTCAAGGCTGGAACAGGGCGCCTTAGGTCTTAAAGTCTGTACAATGGAATTTTTCTCTTAGCTTAATACTTTTTTTTTTTTGCTCAGGGTCTCCCTATATAGCCCTGGCTGTTCTGGAACTCACTATGTAAATTAGGCTGACCTTGAACTCACAGAGACCTGCTTGCCTCTTCTGAGTGCTGGGACTAAAGGCATGTGCCACCATGCCTGGCTTTTAATTATGTTTTTAACAAATCAGTAGCACATGCCTGTCTTGGAATATTGCGAAGCATAAGAGGATGAAGAGTGAAAACGGGCACTGCTCCCGTTTCAGGAGCCTCCTGTCAGAGGTGGCCTGTGCGCCTTGCTCTAAACATTACTTATGTAACTTTATACTTAGGAAGAGTCTCCAGGATAGAAACAGGATAGCTTCTACACACGCCACGCACTTTCCCCAGTTGTCTGCATCTTCTCCGTTCACCATTCTTGTCTGTGTGTGTGTGTTTCCCGAACCGTTTGAGAGTACGTCGGAGATCTCCTTCCACTTCTTCCCGAGAGCTTTGCTCTGCACTTCCTTAGAGGGCAGGAGTCAGTTCATTCAGTGTAAAGAAATGTAGCCGAGACTCAGCGCCGTTTGCCTTGTGAGGATGCACGGTGTTCGGTCACACTTTCTAATGTACCCCAGAGTGTTCATTATATCTCCTGTTTGCTTGTCCACAGTCCAGAGCACAGTGGACCCTCCCCACAGTCCTCTCTGCTCTAATACCTCTGTGAGCCTGGACGCTAGTCTCCCCTGTGTGTGCACTTTGAACCTGACACATTCAAGGCACGCAGGCACTTGTTTGTCAGGGTCCCTCTGTTTATGTGTGTCTGCGGCTTCCTTGTGATTATGACCAGGGGAGTGACTCTCTCTCGGCAGGAGCATCACGGTGGGGTGTGTGTTCTTACCTTTTCCTCGTCTCTCAGAACCTAAGCAGCAGTCTGTAGAGAGACGCCATGGAGTCTGTGCATTTATGCAGTACTTTTCCTTCATCCACCCAGAAGGCATGCTGGTCCACACCTTACCTTTTAAATTGTACGTGTTTATACATTAGCGCATAGAGTGCCCCACAGTTTATTTCACAAGCCCTGTACTGATGGGGCTGGAGGCTGGCACTGAGTGTCTGTTACTACAGCCCGACCTTGTACAGATAAGGCAGGAGCTCCTGAAGGCATCTGCCGCAATGCTGATGGTGCCCGTGGGGGAGTTCTCACCTGGGGTGAGGAGGAGATTACAGTCAGGATGGTTTGTTTTAGGCCTGGCATAGAGCTAGATAGGTGCAAGTTCTCTTGACCAAGATGGGAAATTAGGGTTTTCATACAGAACGAGTAGCAGAATCTCCTAGTTGAAGTCAGAATCCTATTTCTGCCTTTCTAGCACACCGTGCACCTGTGTTTGGCTGAACAGGGGCTGTCAGCTGCTCAGGGTCTTCAGTGGATCTCACTGAATGTGTAGGGAGGAGGTGGATCGCACCATGCTTGTGACAAGAGGCTCTGCAGTTGGCCATCTGGGTGGAGACCTTGAGCAGGCTTGGTAACTTGTGATCCTGGTTGCTCAGTGTCCTTGCTCACCTGTAAGGTGTGCCTGCCTGGCGCTGGACGGAGACAATGCATAGACCTCTAGAGTGCTGCTATAGTGAATGCCCATGGATACTGATTATCACAGTACAGCCCCTTGGTGATCTGTGATGCATCAGAGTTGTTTGCAGACATTTTCCTGGCTGTGTCCTTGGTTTATGCCATAGGCATGTGGCCAGGTAGCCAGGAGATAGTTGATGAAAACGGGTTTACCTGGCGGCAGTTGGATCTGGTTCAGTCTGGGCAGTGGCTAAAATCTTCTTGTGGGTCTTGCCACTAGGGCAGCATTAGAAGTCAAATTGTGCTTGAAATAAAGCCTCCAGCTTGTGGGTCAGCATGAGCATGTGTGGGTGAAAGGTCAGATGTGAAAATCAGGCCTTAGTCAGGTTGGTGTGATTATAGTTTTATTTTTTTCTTTAAGAATTCTGTTTGAATGTTTAAAGCCAAAAAGTTAAAACCATTTGCTTTCAAAGATAAACAATTACTGGATTTGTATTTAGTGGCAAGAGAAACATAGCCTGTAAATTGCCTGTTTTCCTAAGGCCTTTAAGGTAGCTCTGAGGACAGTGGAATACATTATCCTCCCATTACATAAAAACCAAAGTGGTAAATATTTGCCGAAGCCGGAGAAGCAAATCGCTGATGTGCAAAGGACCAGCAGAAATGACTCTACCTGCCGAAGGCCTGTGCCAGCATCCGCTGCTCTTTGTGTAGCTTATGCTCTGTTATGAGCCCAGGGATGAAAGTGGCAAATAGAACTTAACAGCTCACTCCCCTCTTAGCATCAACTCAATATTTACTCACACAAAGCCTGCCTGCTTTGAAGCCCGGGAAAATGACACTTGGAGGCATTCATGTTCATCACGTGTGTCTGCTGATCAGGAGTACCATTCGGAATATGCAAAATGGGATGTTTCCTGAGGGCTGCTGAGTGACTGCCTCGCAGCAGTGGGGTCCTTGTGGGCAGGCTCTGCAAAGCGCAGCACTGGAGAGCTGTCAGCCAGCAGCACTGAAGATGTCCCCTTTGCTCTGAAGACTGAGCCAGGCACAGAGCTATGGTCTCGGGTACCCAGGTTATCCACTGGGTTTGAGGATGGAAATTGTGCCTGGACAGAGGGGGCGGAAGGCGTGAATGACGTATGGATCCGTGTTCCCTGGGAGCATGGCCATGAGCAGATGCCCTCCTCGCCTATGACTTGAGGGCCACTTTGCAGGCTCTGTGACAATAGAGACCACCCCAGCATGGTGCTGGCTGTGTTCTTAACTCTTTGTGACCAACTCAGTGAGTGTCTCACCTCCAAGGAGAGAGGGATATCCAACCTCCCTTACAGAGTTCTTGTGAGGACAGGAGGTAATTTATGCTTTCAGCCATTGGGGAGACCTAGGGATCCAGACAAGCATAAGCCTTGTCCTCAAAGATCTGGCATTCTAGACTGGGGAAGACAGACAGACACAACCCACATTGACTCCCGCAGGGCTGCTGAGACGGAGGTAAATACACCTGGAGATGAAGCAGTGCTGAGGGGTAACTACGGTGCTGCTGCCTCTGTGCTCACCAGACACCCTTGGAAATGAGCATGTTCTGCTGAACCTTGTGTGGAGAGAGGCCAAGTATGGAGGAAGATGTTCCAGGGAGAGAAGCCAGGGCGCAAAGGCCCTGTGGTGGGAGAGTCTCAGTGGAGAGGAGGTGCTGAGGCCGAGAGAGGTTGGGGAGAGAGCCAAGTAGAGTAGGAAGGCACTTGGACTCAGGGCTCAGAGGCTCAGGAGGAGGCACTCAGCTTTTGCTTGAGCACAGTGTAAGCTCCAGGAGGCTTGGAACCCTGTGGAGTAAAGCTTGGAAGGAAGTACCCTGAGGGCTTCCTGCAAGAGGTGGCAAGTAGCCTTGGACTAGGTGAATTTCTTGGGGAATTGGCCAGATGTGGAGAGGAAGGAGAGGCAAGATGGTTACTTGAGGGAGGAAGCCAAGCCTAGGGTCTTGGTCTTGGCCTTGGATGTGGTGGGTGATTTAAGTACTATCTGGTGAGCCTGATTGACTGCACATGAAGCAGGGTGGACTGGGAGGAGAGGGCCATATCGTCATAGTTTAGAGCCCAGAGGCAGCAAGAACGTGAGAACTGGTGACCCAGACACAGCACTTTTCTGGAAAAAATTATTTCATCAGAGGGAGCTAACATTGGTCTTTTGATACATCCAGGAAACTGAAAGCCAGTGTCATGGTACCTCAGGTCTCATAAGTCTCTGTCCAACTCCACAGCACCCCTTATCTGTTCCTTGTTAGTGGCTGACTGCTCAGGAGGCAACCGTCAGTGAATGGAGCAGGGCAGAGCAGGAGGAGGCTGGCTTTGGGCTCTGTTCCCAGCCTCCAATTCTCTCTTGGTTTTGCTTAATGCAGATAGCAGCATTCTTAGTGCTCTTTGGAGGCCAGAAGTTGTTTCTTCTCTTGTGGGTCTTGTTGGAATAGCATCTGGTCTAGAAGAAGTTGGCTGTGGGTATCCTGGGATGGATTGGAAAAGCCATTCCCACATCTCCGCAGCTGGCCAGCCAGTGTCCAGTGTTCCCCTCTAGTAGCCAGAGCCACATAATAGCAAGGTGCCCTTAGCCATAGTTGGGTTTTGTTGGGTATTAGAGAAGGTGTGTGTGTGTAAGAGAGAGAGAGAGAGAGAGAGAGAGAGAGAGAGAGAGAGAGAGAGAGAGAGAGAGAATATCTGTCTGTGTTCAGTGTGATGATAATGTGAGAGGGACAAAGCAAGAAGTAGCTAACTCTTGCCCCAGATCTCATCAGGGAAAGTTGCTTTGAGCTATTAACTCACAGGGACCCGACGCATAGGAAGCAAATTGCCGCGTCTTACCAGGGCTCCTTTCCACATGCACCTTCGTACATCAAGGGCCCAAGCAGCACTCAGTTGCTGGTAAATGGTTGTTATGAATATATAAATGTCAGTTCAACCACAGTACAGTAACGTGTCCTTTAGGCAGGGCCAGGGCTCACTAGCCATAGGCTCCTGGCTGCCTCTGCTGTGCTGCCTTTATTCCCCAGCCTTGTTGGCTTGTGTGCTCCCACCTGTGTGAGAAGCTCTGTTATCTTCTCTGCATGTCTCACCAAAGCCATTCTGTCACATCGTTAATGAGTGTGGCTGAAGGCTGGGAGCACTGAAAAGATGGGAAATGCAGCAAACCCAGATGGCCACTGCATGCACCTGTGGTGTCTCGGGCAGCGCACTCTTTCTTACCCTCTTGTTAACTCCCAGTCATTTCCTACCCAGCCTTCAAATGCCAACAAGTCCCCCCATCCCACTGTATTTACTTCATCTGTAGCCCTGGAAGGTGTCTGAGCCGTAGATAAGCATACTGGTTCCTGACTCAACTTCAGTACTATCTTTGTTTTCCTTTTAATGACATTCTCATGACTAGATGTGACATTTGAGTGACATGCGATGTCATAAGTTTAAAACAACCAAACTTTAATGAATGTAGCTTTGCACAAGTTAGTTGTTTCACTAATAACTACAGCCAGGTGTATCTTCAGTGCAATAGGGTATTGTTCGAGGTTCTTTTAGGTAACTTGTTTCTGGGGATGATGAGCTTTGGTATGTAATCTTCAGAGAAAATATTAACAGTGTTCATAGACTGCTGTATAGTTTTAAACAGGCAGGCAGCCTTAAAGTTACATTTGCCCTTCTTTCTTACTGTTTCTTTTGAAGATTAGGGTGCTAAATAATTGTGCAATTAAGAGACTACAGGATCAGTGGCATTAGTGTGAAATTTTCCTCTCCTTGAGGACAGAAGAATGGAAGAGTACCGAAGAACTGCAGGAAATCCTTGTTCCTTATTCTCGCAGTGTTGCGTATGTGCCTATCATTGGTCTGCCTCTAACAGTATTAGAGTTTGTGTTCGTCTGTCCACTCTACAGACTGAGCCCCCTGCAGGCTGTGGCTGTGAGACAGATGTCCTTATATTCTAGGGACCTTTACAGGCATGTGCATCTAGCAGTCTCAGGATATGTCAGTGAAGTCACTGGAGTCACTACATGCCAGTGTTTTAATGGCTACCAGTATTTTTGTCTCACCAGTTGACATAGGCTGCTTTGTGTTAGGGGGACCAGAGGAGAGAGTTTTCTGAAGGTAACAAAACCAAACCCAGACGCTTTCCATATATGGTGCTGTGTTTTTCTCTGGAAGGTGTCTAGAGACTGAATCTAGTTCAGTCATGCCAAGGATCCACCTCCAAGCCACATGTCCTCTCATTCATGGCCACCAGGTGGCGATCATTATCTTGTGTCCGTATCCCTGACTCAGAAAGGCAGACTTGAACTGTTTAATGTATTTTGTTGACATGGATTCATGGTACAGTGATGGTTTCCTAAAGACATTGTCACGGAAGTACCACTACCCTCCCCTCCCATTCCATTCCTTTTCCAAACACTGCCGTGTCTACTGTCACAACGCCACATGTTGTGGAAGGATGGTTGAAAGCATCTGTACGAAATCTAGGACCACAGTGAGAGCAGACGCCCACCACTTTTCCCTCTGAGTTGACTTGTTTTACTTAACACCACCTCAGTTGTACCTGTTTTACTACAAGTGACATCCCCTTACTCTCCCTTATGGCTAAGTAAAACTCCGTGTATGTGTTGACAGCGTGTGTGTGTGTGTGTGTGGGGTGTGTGTGTGTGTGTGTGTGTGCATGGTGCATGTGGCATGTTGCATGTTGATGGTGTGTGTGTGTGTGTGTGTGTATGTTGTGTGTTTGTCCCATGTCTGGTCTATTCTTTTGTAGATGGATTCCTGTTCAGATTCGGTAGTCTGGCTGTTATTAGCACTCCATAGTAAATAGAAATGTGCAGTCTCTGAGGTGTGCTGACTTAGAGTCCTGTAGGCATTCACACTAGAGTGATTGACTAGGGTCACAGTTTCAGTTTTCTTTGAGGAATCTCCATACTGATTTCCATAGCAACTGAACTTGATTATACTCCAGTGGAACCCATTTCCCTACCTTGTCACCCAGCATTTGTGGCTACTAGCATTGTGGCTATCTTAGTGATGGCCATTCTGACCAGAGAGAGAAGGAATGTCATTGTTGTTTAGTTTGTATTTCCCTGATTGCCAAGGCTTTCAGACTTTGGTTTTCATTGGCCAGAATGTAATCTTTTTGAAGTCTGTTTCAATAGTCCCTTTGTTGAATCCATTGCTTGGCATTTGGTTTCTAATCTGTTGAGGTTTTTATATCTTATAGATATTATTTCTGTGCCACATGTGCAGCTGGCAAAGATTTCAGTCAGTTATTGCCTTTGCTGTGCAAGCTTTACAATTTCCCGCACGCTGACTGGTCATGCCCTATTCTCTGAGCTGTTAAGAGTCCTCTTCAGAAAGTCCCGATCACCGTCTATGTCTGCTTCCCTTGGTCTTCCTCTAACAGTTTTCCCAATATCAGGTCATATGTTAAGGTCTTCATTCCACTGTGAATTGATTTCTAGTTTCATTTTTTTTTTTTAACATGTGAATACTTGGTTTCCCCAGCACTATTTGTTAAGGAGGCTATCATTTCTCCAGTGTACATTTTCGGCATCCTTGTGAAAAATCAGGTGTCCGTGTGGGTTTGTTTCTGGATTTCCTCTTGTGTTCCTGCACGTCTGCCTTTGTGCAGCCATGCAGTTTTAGCTGCCATGCCTCTGTATGTATCCTGAGGTGAGGCGTGCTGAGATCTTCAGTGTTGTTCTTCTTGCCCGGGATTGCTTTGGCCTTTCCCTTCCCTATGAGTGTTAGCATTGCTTTTCTGTTTCCTATATAGAATTTGCAATTTTGATGGGGATTGCATTAACATTTGCCATCTTTATTGTAGAAGTCTTTACTTCTTTGGCTAAGTTTATTCATCATATATTTTATTGTTCTGGAGGTATTTTGAATGGGGTTAACTTTTTGATTTCTTTCTTAGGTCTTCTTTACAATATGCTCATTTCTGACATATAGGAAAGCTACTGATTTTTGTAAGTTGACCTTGTACCCGATTTGCTGCAAGTATTTATCGGTTCTAAAAGTTTCTTGAGGGGGTCTATGGGGTCAAGTCATGTGGTCTGCAAAGGATGACTTGACTCCTTTTGTAGCCATTTTGTTTCTCTTCTTGTGCTTTAGTAAGACTTGAAGCAGTACACTGAGAGTAGATACCCATCCTCTGGTCCTGGTCTAGTGGAAGCTTAGTTTTGTTTTTCTCCATTCTTAATGATGTTGGCTGTAGGGTTCATAACTAGCTGAGATATGTTCACTCCATTTCTAGTCTCTTCAGGATATTTATCATGAGAGGATGCTGGACATAGTCAAAGGTTTTCTGCAACTGTTAAATGACCATGTGATTTCTGTCCTTGGATCTGTTTATGAGATACTGTATATTTATTAATTTGTGTGTGTTGAGCCATCCCTGCATTGTTGAAATGAAGCCATGTTGATCGGGATGAATACTTGTGCTGGCTAATTTTATGTCAGCTTGACACGGGTTCTGAGAAGCGGGGACCCCAATTGACAAAATGTCTTTTAAGATTGAGATTGATTGCTTTGTGATTGATGGGGAAAGTCCAGCCCATTGTGGGTGGGGCCATCTCTGGGCTGGTGGTCCTGGGTTCTATAAGAAAGCAGGCCGAGCAAATCATGAGGAGCAAGCCAGCAAGCAGCATCCCTCCATGGCCTCTGCATCAGCTCCTGCCTCCAGGTTCCTGCCCTGTTTGAGTTTTTGTCCTGACCTCCTTCAGTGATGGACTTTGATGTGGAAGCCAAATTAACCCTTTCTTCCCCAGCTTGTGTTTGGTGATGGTGTTTCATCATAGCAATAGTAACCCAAACTAAGACAATACTCTTTTCAGCATGTTCTTGAAATTGGTTTATAAGTATTTTCTGTTGAGACTTTTCTGTCTGTGTTCTTTGGTCTGTAATTTTCTTTGTGTGTGTGTGTCCTTCATCTGGTTTTGGTAGCAGGGCAATATTTGAGTTTGAAGTCATTCCTCTTTTCTAGTTTATGGAATATTAACTTTTGGTAGGTAATGTGCCTTTAGAAAGTTATTCATTTGGTTTAGATTTTTCTAGTTCAGTGTTCTGTTTTGTATTTTTAAAAATCTGTTTTTTTTTTTTTTTGTTTTAAAGTACTTGATGTGTTTGTGTGTGCATGTGCGTGCTGCAAGAGGTCAGAGGACAACTGGTGGGAGTTGGTCCTTTTCCTCCTCTTTCTCCTCTTCTTCCCCTTCTTCTTCCTCCTCTCCTTCTTCCCCTTCTTCTTCCTCCTCCTCTCCCTCCTCCTCCTCTTCCTCCTCCTCTTCCTCCTCCTCTTCCTCCTCTTCTTCCTCCTCCTTCTTCTCCTGTTCTCTCTTCTCTTCTACATGGATTCTGGGGATTGAACTCAGGTTGTCAGGCTTGGCTGCAGGCACCTTTATCTTGTGAGCCATCTCTTTGGCCTGGAATATGTTTTGAATGTATGTCCTTATAGTTTCTCTGAATTTTCTTGGTATCTATCATAATGATTTTCTTTTCATCTGTAATTTTATTAGTTTGGGTCTTTCTTTTGGTTAACTTAGCTAAGGATTTGTCAAGTTTGCTTATTTTTTCAAAGAATTCTTCATCCCATTATTTCTTCTTCTTCTTTTTTAATTTCTATTACATTAATTTTCATCCTCATCTGAATTGTCTCCTTACAGCTGCTGCTTTTGAGTTTGGCTGTTTGTTGGTGAGAGGGTTGCTGTGCATAGCTTTTATTTGTTGAGGCATGTTCCTTCTATTTCTGGTTTCTGTGGACTTGTATCATGGAGGGATGATGAATAGCATTGAAGGCCTTTTCTGCATCAGTTAGATGATTATGTGATTTCCGTCCTTGGGTCTATGTATGTGATGCTTTACATGTACTGATATGCTTATGTTGACCTGTCTTTACAGCCCTGCAATGAGGCCAACTTGATCATGGTGAATGATCTAGATGCAGTGTTGAATTGAATTTTCCAGTACTTTATATCCTTGTCAATATTCTTTATCTTATCTCAATTAACTTTGGTAGGTAACATGCCTTTAGAAAGTTATCCATTTATTTTAAAAATGTCCAGTTTACTATTTTTAAATTTTTTTTTTATGTTTTAGTATGTATGAGTGCTTGCTACACAAGGAGAAATTATAATCCCATTCATGAAAGTAGTCTGTAATTTTCTGTTTGTGTGCGTGTATGTGTCTGGTTTTGTGATCAGAGTGACACTGGCATCATAGAGGAGTTTGGCACACTCCTTCTTTTTGCTTTATTGAGTAGCTTGGGAAGCATGTATTTTAGCTCTGTTTGAAAGGGCTGGTGTTCAGTGTGAGGCCACCGGAATCTGGGCTTTATTTTAATTTGGGAGACTTTATTCCTTCTTCGGTCTCACTGATTATTGTAGATTCATTTAAGCTGTTTATATCTGTGATTTTGGTAGGTCACGTGTGTCTCTATCTACAATTTGCAATTTATTGGAATAGAGGTTTTCAAAGTATGCTCTGGTGACCTAATGAAGTTCATTTGTGTCTAGTTTGATGTCTTCTTTGTCATCTCTAACTTACTAATTTGTGCCTTCTTACTCTCTTGATTAGTTTATCTAATGGATTGTCAATCTTGTTTATCCTTTCAAAGAGCCAACTGTCACTGCTTCTGTCTCATTGCTTCTGGCCTTCATCTTTATTATTTTTTTCTGTCTCCTGTGTTTGCATTGTCTTTTTCTTGCTTTCCTAAGTTCTTTAAATTATTTTTATTTTGTTTTATATCTATGAGTCTTTTACCTGCATACATATCTGTATGTCATGTTCTGTATGTCATGTTCATGCCTGATGCTCACGGAGGCCAGAAGAGGGCATCAGATTTCTTGGGACTGGAGTTACAAACACTTATAAGCTGCCATGTGGGTGCTAGGAATCAAACCTGGGTGCTCTGGAAGAGCAGTCAGTGCTTTTGCTTTTTTTTTTTTTTTTTTTTTTTTTTTTTTTAGACAGGGTTTCTCTGTGTAGCCTTGTGTCTGTCCTGGAACTCACTCTGTAGACCAGGCTGGCCTCGAACTCAGAAATCCACCTGCCTCTGCCTCCCAAGTGCTGGGATTAAAGACATGCACAACTGCCCGGCTGTAGTCAGTGCTCTTAACTGCTGAGCCATCTCTCTAGTCCTTTGTTTTTCTAAGTTTTTAACATGTATCATTAAGTTATTTATTTGAGATACCTGCAATTTTTAAAATATTAGCTGTGAACTTCCCCCTTAGAACTACTTTCACTGCATCCATAGGCAATAACCTGTGAGTTTTTATAGCTTTAAATTTTAGGAATTTAAATTTTATCCCCTAATTTAATGATTGTTAGGTGTGTATCAGTCTCCATGGATGCCCGTGTTTGCAGTTTTTCTTGCTGTTGGTTTCTGCTCTGTAGTCCATTGTGATCAGATAGACTGCAAGAAATTATTTCAGTTTTCTTGATCCAGCGTCTCTACAACCTGATAAATCTGTCTTCCACTTGATCTGTTTTATTGGTGAGGTCTCCACTGAGTTATTTTTGACTTACTTCAATTTGAGTTTTTCAGTATTTATAGTTATTGAATTCATCCTTCATTTGCTGTATTGACATCTTTATTTCATTCAGCTGTTTGTATTGTCTTTGAATTCATTCAGGAGTTCATGTCCTCTTTGATTTTGCCAACACTCTTAAAACCATTCCTTTGAATTCCCTGGCATCCATCCGATTCATTCTCACTGAGGTCTATTGTTGTGCAGTAGGAGGAGTTACATTGCCCTGACTTTGTGTTTCTGCACTGGGGCTTTTTGTTTGGTTGG
Source organism: Mastomys natalensis (assembly GCA_021653895.1). Classification (NCBI taxonomy): domain Eukaryota; kingdom Metazoa; phylum Chordata; class Mammalia; order Rodentia; family Muridae; genus Mastomys; species Mastomys natalensis. The sequence continues at coordinate 2,859,262 of JAJTUV010000102.1, forward strand.
GTCATTATTTATTTGTTTTTTATTTAATTTCTTTGTGGTGTCAGAGAGCAACCTAGGGCCTTCATGCTGAGCTGTGTGCCCAGTCCCAGAATTTCCTTTAATCACCTGTGTGCTTTTGATTGAGGTTTGCAGTGTGTAGGTGGAACTAGTTTATACTCCTGAGGTGCCACTCCCCTCCATGTGCTGTCCAGGGTTGTTCCAGACTGGTGGGCATGAAGTGAAGAACATGAGTTTGCCCTTAGTGTAGGTTTCTGCCTGGAACAGCAGGGGTCAGCCTTCCCTTAGGAGCTGTCCAGCCTTAGCCAGGGCGTGACTTCTGAGTATTCTTCCCAGCTTCTGTTTGCTGAGTGGTCCAGCCGTCCCAAGGCTCTGCTGTGGGCTTTGCCTACACTTGTACTTACCCTGTGTCAGGTATGTTCTTGTTGCCAGCGCTGTCTCAGCTTGAGCATGATTGCAGGGTGCTCCATGCTCTGTGGTTCTCTGGGTCTCACTTTCTAAGTGGGTGGTAGGAATCCCCACTGAGTTTCAGGACAGGCCAGCTCCTGTGAGGTGCCGTATGACTGTGCTCTGGGGCTCATCTCCCAGTGGGTGCAGGGTGATTGGTTTTCAGATTCTCACCTTGCCCTGGTGATGGAGCTTGCAGTGGTTTTTCTGCTTCACTGGCTTGTTGGTCTCTCCATGAAAACTTTGTTTTCAGTGATTTTGCTTACAGGGGTTTTGTTTCTTTTATCTACTGCCCTGGTCAGGGGAAGGGGACTCTCCTCTTTCTCTTTCAGTCCACCATTCTAGATCATAGTCTGTTTGTGTAAACCAGAAATTCAGTGTGTTCATGTTCACCTAATCGCCACAGTCCACTTTGTACTGTGTTGCTCTTCTTACCTGACTTTGAAGGCTCAGATCCATTGTTTTCTTCCAGATTCCTAGGGACATCAGAGTCTGCCTGTCCCTACTCTGCCATCCTCTGTTCTTGCCTAGTAAAGGAAAGCAGACTTTTGAGCTGAGTCATGGACTTCCCAGCTATCTGGAGTGGCGTTGGTGATGATGATACTGGTGAAGATGTGGTAATCAAGGTTGGTGGGAATGACGGAGAAGATGATGGCAGTGCTGCTGCTGCAGCTGACAGTGCTGACGCTGACGGTGCTGATGGTGTTTGCCTGCATGTATCTGTATGCCTGTGTTGTATATGGGAAGGTTGGGAGTGTCTGCTGATTCCGTTGTGTAGGTGATGTCCAGGACAAGCTTTCTGAGGAAACCTTAGACTGTGTTGAAACTGTCTCAAAGGGAAGCATTCACAGTGCCCAATGCTTGACAGCAGAATAACACTTTCTCCAGATGAGGAATTCAAAACAGGTGGTGAGCGTGAGGCTGCTGTCACAGGACACTGCACTGGGCACCTCATAGGACCCACATGGCTTTCCAAGATCAGGGGGTGGGCTGAGGGATTTTCTGGTGAGGCCCGTCCTCGTCGTTGAAGATGTCACATTGTCCCCACATGGCTCTGCTTTTGTGTACTTACAAACAGAAGGAGAAATGGGCAAGGCACAGAGAAGGAGCAAGGATAGAGAGAGGACAGTGCTAGAGTTAGAGAGAGAGGGAGGAGGGAGAGAGAAGACAGAGGGAGGAAGGAAAGGGAGGAGGGAGAGAAGTGAGAGAGAGCTAGAGTTAGTGATAGAGACAGGGATGTTGGAGGGAGAAAGCTAGAGTTAGAGAAGGAGTAGAGGGAGAGTGAAAGAGCTAGAATTAGAGAGAGGAAGAATTAGGGAAGTAGTGGGAGGGAGAGGAGATAGAGAGATAAGAGGAAGGAAGGGTTGTAAAATGATAGAGAGGCAGAAAGGGGAGAGAGAAAGAGCAATGGAGGAGGTAAAGGAGACTCAGAGAAGGGAGACTAGCTAGAAATTGAGAGAGGTGGGGAAAGATGAGAGAGAGGTGGGGAAGGATAAAGAGAGAGAGAGAGAGAGAGAGAGAGAGAGGGAGAAAGAAAGAGAAAGAAAGAGAGAGAGAGAGAGAGAACTCCCAGTTAGTATTAGCTGGTGCGAGTGAGTTACACTTGAGGTGCCAGCACTGTCCACTAGAGACCCACCCTCATGACCTTGTCTGGCCCAGCTTCCCCTTCATAGACCCTGTATGGAAGTTCTGGAGTCACAGTGGGAGTTGGGCCTCACTATGTGCATTTTGAAGGACACACTTCAATCTACAACAGTTAAGATCTTTTTAAACTCATGATGTTGCCCACACATTTGTTTTAATTTCTAGAAGTTGGGATAAATGGATTATAGAAAAGTATGAAATCGTTACTTCCACTCCCTGGCTCTTAGCATCTTGGGAGGCAGGGTGGGGTGGGTACTGAGGGTGGGCACATGTCCTGCTGTACCATGCCTGATATCAGCAGGGTCGCCTGGGCGTTGTCCTGCTTCTTAGAACCTCCTTAGAGCTTCTCTTCCATCCCCTGTAGAATGGGCAATGTGCCTGTCTGCAAGCTCCTGGAGGTGCGATGAGACCACCCCAGGGAGTGGTTAGTGAGGAGCCCTGTGGCAGCCACCCGTATCTCTTTTCTGTGCCCACCCCTGTTCTGCGTTCCCACAGAGGCTGTGGGGGGAGATGCTGTGATTTGCTAGTTTCCCTTTTTCAACTTTCTCCCGTGGTTAATGTGGCGGCATAAGCCTTTCCGTGTTGCCGCTTCCTCCTCAGCCGCCACTGAAGAACTCAAAACCTTGACTCTCTAATGTGCATGTCGTGTTGTGTGTGAGTTCACACACACTGTGTGAATACAGAGGCCTAAGGAGACCAGAAGAGGGTGGCAGGTCTCCAGGAATTGAAGTTACTGATGGTCGTGAGCTACCATGTATGTGCTGGAAAGTGGAGCTGGGTTCACTCTGAGAGCAGCCAGTGTGCTTACCTGCTGAGCCATCTCTCCGGCTCCTCTCACATCATTTTTTTAAATGGCTGTACAATGTTTTGAAAATGATCTTTATGTAAAATTGGTATTAAAATTGCATATCCATCTGAGGCAGCATTTTATTTTTATGCTTCATCAAGACCTTGACATGTTTTGTGGTCTTCAGAATCATGACTTAAACTGCAGTAACAGGAATGCTGTACACTGATATTCTGGAGGAGAAGGGGGAGGGGAGGGGGAGGGGGAGGGGAGGCCCGCCACAGAGTCTAGGGAATGGGGATGCTGCCTTTTACTTTTGATTCACTAATTATTTTAATTGAAAAGCTGCATTGCTATACAGAGTTAGAGAATTGGAATGTTCCCGAAGGGCCCACACAGTGACTGCTCTCCCTCTGCCACGCAGCAGCTACCTTGTGTCTTGTCTTTTCTCAGGAGGAGGCGTGGCTAAGCACACTGTTGCCCTCCTACTCTTTTAGAGATACAAATGGCAGCATGTAGGTGTTATGTACTCATTCTTTACTTAGAAATAAATGTCTGATTCCAGGAGCCTGGGGACAGCAGGCACCCAGCGTGCACGTTTACTCCACCCCGTCTGTTCACCAGTTTCAAAATGCCACAGGAGCCAATCAGTGCTTGAGAAAAATACTCTTTTATGTAAGTCAATGTAACATTAAAATAACACACAATAGGGTAGATAGCTAACCACCCTCACCTTCAGTGGCCATCTCCTTGAATGGCCGTCCTGCAGAAAATTGGTAGCTGATCGATCCCTCATCTGAAAAAGTTTTTTTAATAGTTATGATCCTGAGGACTTCTCATTTTTGCTATTGAATGAAGAAAGGGCCCTTCCTGTGTCTCTAGAATGGCCTCCTGAGGTGCTCCCCATGACCACAGAGCTCTTCTGTCAGGATCCAGTACCCACTTGAAAGTGGTTTGTCAACTGTTTTCTTTGTCATGTGGGGACTGTGGGTACCATGGGTCCCACTCACTCACACTACTGACATCTATTTCAGGGTAGCCCACGCATAGTACTGAGACTGGAAGTGGTAGTCAGGCAGAGTCCACCCACTCTTCCCTCTGTGGTCAGCAGATGATGTCTCCCTGGAACATGTTTGCGCTCAGTCTGGTACCCTTCCATCTGCATTAGTTACTGTTCCTCCCGCTGAGATAGAATACCAGGGAAAGCAATGTATGGAAGGAAGGGTTTCTTGTGGCTCACAGTCCAAGAGCTCAATCCAGATGGTCAGGGCACATGGTGGCAGGAGGGTGACGAAGCTGGTCTTTTAGCATCTATTAGGAAGCCAAGACCAGCGCTGGTGCTTAAACTGGCTTCTCTTCTCTTTCTATTCTGTCTGGGACCCCAGCCTATGGGATGATGCCTCTATGTTCAGGAGATGGGTCTTAGTTAATCTTCTCTGAAACCACCCTCACAGACACACCCGAGATGAGTCTCCTCTGTGGTTCCACATCTGGCAGCACTGGAAATTAACCACTACACCGTCCTGTCCAGTTGGCACCTACAGCCTTCAGCGGTAATTGCTGTGCTTCATAGCTTAAGTCTGGGTTCTTGGGTAGAAGTGGGCATTGAAGCCACACCTCTCTGACACAGAGTCCCTACGTGCTCTGCTCTGTCAGTCCTCCTCTTGCAGGACTTAGGGCTTAGTGGGAAGACTGGAAAGTTTAGAATGTAGCTGTTCACTTGTTTTATGTCATTTATGGGCACTATAACACTGCCTAGTATTCCCAAGTCCACTGTAACACCACCTAGTAATACCAGTTTTCAGTTATTAAGAAGCCATAGTTGGGGGCTGGAGACATGGCTCAGAAGTTAAGAACACTTGCTGGTTTCCCAGAGGACCCATGTTCAAATCCCAGCACCCATATGGTGACTCACCACCATCTGTAACTCCAGTACCAGGGGATACAACACCCTCTTTTGGCTTCCTCAGGTATTTTGTATGTGGTACACAGACTTACATGCAGACTAAATACCCATACACATTGTGGTAGTTTGAATAAAAATGGCCTCTATAGACCCAAATGGGGTGGCACTGTTAGGAAGCGTGGCCTTGTTGAAATAGGTGTGGTCTCGTTGGAAGACATGTGTTGTCTCAGTCTCTTCCTGCTGGTTGTGGATCCAGAGGTAAAGCTTTCAGCTACTTTTCAGCACCATGTCTGCCTGCATGCCACCATAGTCGGCAGTAATGGACTAAAACCTCTAAATTGTAAACCAGCCCCAATTTCTTTGTAAGAGTAGGGTGGTCATGGTGTCTCTTCACAGCAATAGAACCCTAACTAAGACAGACTTAAACTAAAAATAAATAAATCTTAGGAAAAAAAAGCCATAGTTGAGAGTGGCCTCACACACTTAGTTCCTGAACATGCCTCATAGCAGGTATGTGCTAGGCATAGAGGCCTCTGGATACGCAAATGAGCATGTTTTGCCAGATGCTAACACTGAGTGATAGCAGGCTTCTGTGACAAGGCTTTGGTATCTGGTTCTGTGCTCCAGCTGGTTGGAGGTGGCGGGAGCTGGCAGGCAGGGGTTTTGGGGTGCTACTGTTGGACATGCCAAGAAGAAGGTGCAGGCTCACCCTGTTCTGACTGCTTTTCACATAGAAGTAGCTGCTTGCCCTGGCCTGATGTGTGCTGGAATGCAATGCACACACTTGAGTATGTTACCTGAGGCTGGTGTTCATGGGTGAGTTCATGGGTAAGATGTCACACTTGTCTGACGAGTGTGATGGCAGTGACTGGAAAATAGGGCAAGGCCACCCCTAAGGAAAAGCTTAGGAAAAGGGGGAAGGGCAGGTGTATGTCCTAGGGAATGGGGGAGGAAGTAACCTGGTGATTCAGAGCTGTGTACAAGCATGTGTGCATGGTGCCAGTCATTCCCAGTCTCAGGATCACCCACTGGTACAGCAACCCTTGAAACCAGGTGGACCTGAGAGGGTCTCAGTTTGCCAGGCTGCATGAGTGTTGGTTGTGTGACAGAAGCCATGGGCAATGCTCAGAGTGCAGCTGGTTGCTGGCCAATCACTTGGCTTTGAGAGAGCTGTGTGCCAAGAAGAGACCACTGGAGCTGGAGAGAAGGTGCTGCTGTCTCCTCCAGCTCTGCCTCCGCAGCCTAGACCTCCTCACCACTTTGCCTCAGTTTCTCTGACAGTAAATGAAGGAGTTGGCAGAGATGGTTGTAGATGTCTGAAAGTCTTCCAGATTGGGACTTTGTTCTGGGATTAGCTGGGAGCCATGGGATATTTGTGGGTAGGGAAGTAGCTGATCGGAACTGTGCTTGGGGGAGGTTAATCAGGTTCCTTTGTGACAATCCCAATGGAAGGCAGGAAGTAGCAACATGTGGGTAACACTTTGAAAGTCAGCAGCAAGTGAATTAGTTGGGCTCTGAACTGCAGCTGTTTGGAACTCTCTCTGTGCCATTTTTGGGTCTGCCAGAAGCTTCTCTCCCCTGCTGCTGCCTCCTCCTGCCTGTTCTCTCCCTGGCGCCAGACCTTTCTTCTCTGCACACCCTATGGTCACAGCAGGCTCAAGTATAATGAGGCTGTTTGGAGCTGGCTGGTGGCAGAGCGAGAACTTGGGGTTGTTCATGAATCAGGATCACAGGCCACAGATAGGATGCTGGTCCCCAAACCACACAGGACCCAGGGCTTATACACATCGGCTGCTTAGCTCTGGGGTCTCTTTAGCTGCTGTTCCCAGCTGACTCAGGGAGCCAGCACAGCCCTGGTTGGAACAAGCTACTGGCTGCCATTTTGGTGGCTGCCAGGCTTTTGTCTGGTTCTTTGGAATCATTTAGAAATGGGTTTCAGGGACTGAGCGGGTGGGAATTTGTGGCAGGCTCACTGTGATCTGAGGTGGATTTCAATCGGAGGTGTGGGCAGGTAGCTCAGACTATAGGTGACTTTCCTAAACTTAGTATCTTGTCAAGTTTGGAGACTGCTACTCCATTTCCTTAGAAAGTTCTCTGACCCCTCCTAGCTTGTCTGTTTGGAGATAATCTTGCACCTCCTTTTACATTTTTTTCCTTTAGTTTCCTGCCAGTCATTTTCTGGTGAGTATGGTCATATAGTCCTACTTCTTATGTCCAGGCTGCTCTGGTAAACTCATGTGGCCTCCCCTACCTGTCATCTGTTCTCTGCAGTCTTTGGCTGTCACTGCTTATGCCCTTGGTCTAAGCCCTCCCAGCACAGGCCGTTAACTGTACAGCAGAGCCCCGTCCTTTCTCTCATTCGTTCATGATTATTTTCTGAATAAATGTCTATGGAATTAGTAAGATGCACACTTCCTTTGTGTGCTAGTTCTCTCAGAAGCCATTAAAACTCTTCTGTCTTCTATGCTTGAAAATCATCTCCATTACCTAAAGCACGTAGTGAAGTAGAACACCTACTTAGCAAAGCCATTCTGATTCTCCGTGTGTATGCAGCATTTAATTTATGGTTATGTCATATGAGATTTTAAAGTGTCTTTGGCTAGTATGGCTGACTTTTTTTTTTTTCTTTTCTCAGAGAGAAATCTTATTTTCATCTTAAAAGTTTCTTCTTTTTCTTGGGGTAGAAGGAAAATGCTTTTATTGAGAGTGGAGATTACTTCATTCAGTTGCAGTATGCAGTGGGCTCCTGTGAGGCCTTAGGATGCAGAGTGTTTCCTGAGACAGGAAGGCAGGTGTGCTGTGAGTGGCAGCTGCAGAGGCAGGAAGGGAAGGCACACACTGTATGTGTCTAGCTCTGGGACGCAGTGAGAGAGGGATGTATTTGATGGTCTTGGTTGGGATGTGTCATAGTGCCAGGATGGCTGCATATATGATGTCTGTGCTGCTGGCTACTGTTGTCAGGTGAGCGTCCACCCTGACCTGAATTGACTGAACTTTACCTTGACCCACGTTGAGTCCATCATGACTCGGGTTGAGTTCCACCTTGACCAGGGACTGGAGCAGGTCAGGGCAGTGTAAAGAGGGGACACCTCCTGGGCCAGAATGAGATCTGAACATGTATGGCAAGGTGCTGTGGCCTGGGTATCTGTGCTTTAGAAGCAAGACATGGGAACTGACTTGAGGCCCTGGTGTCCCTTCAGAAGAGCCATGCTAGTTTATACGTCTGAGCAGCTTTTGCATACTCAGGAGACATGAGTCCTCTTTCACCAGCTGCTAGGGCAGGAGTAGCTCCAGCTGTGTCTTCTGGAATATTTCTTTGTTATTCCTCCCGCCTCAGCCTGCATACCTGTTTTCTCTGTGCTTTGTACTCCCTTCCTCCATCTTTGACAGCACTGAAGATAGAGCCAGGCAGGCACTCCACTGTTGGATTGCCTCTCCAGCCCCCTTTAGTATTTTATCCGAGACAGTATCTCTGTTTCCTAGGTCAGCCTGGAACTGAAAATCCTTGGACCTCAACCTTCTAAGTGGTTGGTTTATCTCAGATAACACACAACCAATCTTGATTTAAAATGACCTACCTTTGGTCTTTAGAATTTAGCCAACATTGGGCACATTAATAAGAAGAGCAGTAGTATCTGATATAGTTTTAAATTTTTACTGTACCCCTGGGGTGGTGTGAATTATTTTATATGTATTTCTCCATCACTTCTTTCAACACCCTATTTTAAGATGGTAGACTGAGCCAGATGGATAACAAACTGGGCCAAGGTTGCACTTTGAGAACTGGCTGACTTAGATGTGTCTGAGGCTTCTGGGTGTGATCTTACTTGAGGGATATAACCTCCAGTCAGGAGGAAAGCTAGAGACCCTGTAGATTACCCTGTAATGGCCTCTGGAGGCTGTGTTGGGTTCTGTCTGATTGACTGTGCTTTTGTAGCCTGTCTTCCCCCGTGACCATGTTTTGTTTTTTTTTTTTGTTTTTTTTTCCTCTTAATGATGCTTCCTTTGTCACTGATTTTCCGTGAAAATATGATTGTTGGTGCTTTTGTTCTCAATAGACTGGACATTCCTTAAGCTGGTTTGCTTAGGTAGATTCAAATTGTTTCCAGTGTTGCTTCTGTTTTCTGTGGGTTTTAGTTGCTGCCCTGTCAGGCACACCACTGATACAGAGTCTGAGGCCTTCTGTGTTTCCAAGTCTTGAGTCCTCAAGAGGACTTGGTGTTAAATGGAGGCTTGCTGTTGGTATCTTGCTTTCTTTGTGGCGGGGCTCGACCCTGGCATTCCTGGGTAGGTTGATAGCAGCTGTTGACTCATTTCTGCCTCGTCTGTACCGGTGCTCTGAATTGAGGCTGCACAGCAGTTTATCTGGACTCTGCTGTGGTTTTCCTCGGAGATTGTGAGCCCATTTTCCCAGTGTGCCATTTGCCAAGGGTTTTCTGCACAGCATTTCTTGGACTCCTCAAAGGTCAGTAAGCAGTTTTAACAAGATTGCAGCCAATTCTCATTTGAATTAATTTATTCACCCCTCACTAATTAATTCATCTGTTCATGCATTGAGTTGTCCCCTCATTTATCTGCAAACATTTCTGAGGCTCCTGTCTGGTTTAGGATGCTGAGGATACAAAGGTGTGCTTGTTAGTTGTGAGTCTCCCTGGAGGAGCTGCTATGTTGGGAATCACCAGGTAGTCATGGCAGAGTCCCAGCGGTGTGGATGGCAGTACAGGAAGGCTCAGCCTTCTGAGGCCGCAGGAGCCAAGGCTTGTTTAGGCAGGTGGCTGAGAGAGATTGAGAGTGCAGGGCCACAGGGATTGGTGCAGCCCTCAGAGTGCACACACCACTGTGAGTTGTAGTGACAGATCTTGGGAGGCCTTTGTGGATGGGAGGCTAGTTTGGAATTATCCTGTTTACAGTTTCTTAACACCGCCTTCCTTACCTGGGTGTCATTTCTTACCATAGGCTTGTCATCTTAGCACTTAATACTGAGTCAGAAGGTTCACAAGTTCTGGGCCAGCCTGGGCTATAATAGTGGAATCCTGTTTCAGAAAACAAACAGAGTACATTAAAAACAAAAGGCCATCACCAGAGCCACCAGGGCTAAGTCTCACTTAGCCCTGAGACAGGCCAGGCACTTGGAGTTGGGGTCCTTATCTTGTTCTTTGTCCCTCATGTTATGGTGGCACAGAAGCCATTGTCCTGTAGCTTCTGTCCTGATCATCCTGTTTTCTTGCCCAGTGCTTTTCTTGGTTGCTGCTCCTACTTGTTTAATCTTCTCCTCCCTTGGAGCTGCCTTCTGGGCCCACCCCACCTAGCTCTCTCTGGCTTCTCCCCCTTTCCCTGCTGTGTAGTCTAGGGGGGACTGGGGCCAGGGCACTGGTTAGCCCCATTTTCCAAGTACTTGATGACTTGGCAAATAAGCTGTGGTCTAGGTGGGGTTTGGTTTTCCCTTTATCTCAGTGACAGATTGTGGTGTGAGAAATTCACAGCCTCCCTGAATGTGGCGGGAGGCCATTGCTTTCCATTGGGACGAGGAAGCATCTGAGGAGAAACTGAAGGAGAAGTAGCCCCAAGATAAGATGCCTGAGGACTGTGCCAAGTCAACAGTGCCAGGTTTTTGTGGGCCCCTGGTATGCCAGGGCTTGCTGTGAACAGCACACTGAGGTGGGAGCAGTTGTGTCTGGAGAGTCAATGAGGGCAGCTCCTTAGTGTCTTCAGAATGGCACGGCCAGCCCTGTCCATGAATGAACTGAGGAAGAAGATGAGTTGGTTAGAGTAGGCATGGCAGGAATGGGGCCCTGGATGGTGACTGGGGCTTAAGTCAGCTGGTGAAGGGCTGCTGGGCACATGTGAAAATTGTCTCCTTTTCGCCTCAGAGTCATGGGTAGAATCTGGATTCGGGAGTACATGAGAAGCACAGTCAACACTTGGGCCTGCTCTCTGTGAATCATGTAGAATCAGCATTCTACAGTGGTCAGCACCAGGGCCAGGACCTTGGGGGCAGCCGCTCAGCATACAGACCTCCCATGGCAGTGGCACACTGATGTCCTGGCCTCCAGACTTATGGCAGACTTGTGTTGAGGGTTGATGTCTCAGGGAATTGTGCTTTGTAAGCGCTGACCATGCCATTGTGTTTCTTCTTGTGGTCACTTCTCTCTCCTGAGCTTAGCCTAGTTCACTGAGTTCCATTGCTGCCGAAGATCCTGGGCGGAAGGTTAGGTGTACTTGTTGAGCTTGGCAGGAGCAAAGCTGTCAGCCCTCGGGGAGGGGTTAGGGCTAGGGCGGCATAGCAGTGGAGAGCAGCCCTGCCCCAGGTAAGATGGTGCCTCCTGCATATGTGCCATGTGGAATCTTCTAACTATGTTTAGGAAGAGCCAAGCAGCTAGGGGATTTGTTTTTATTTTATTAATTAACCCAGTAAATAAAAATATTATCACAACATAATTTCATGTGCAATTGGTTTAAGAACCATTCCAGCTGACTGTATTGTCTAGTATGTGTTTCATACATAGGGAGCATCTTATATGGGCAGGTTTTAGGTGTCTGTAGACACTATGACATCTGTATTGGAAAGCACAGGACTACAGTTAGGGGGGGTCAAGGTTCTCCTTACCCAGGTGATTAGGTTGGGCTTCCTCCTGAAGTAATATAAATATAAATACATACATACATATATACCTACATATATATTTTTTTAAAATAAGGTTTATTTATTTATTATATATACAGTGTTTTCTCTGCATGTATAACTTCACACCAGAAGAGGGCACCTGATCTCATTATAGATGGTTGTGAGCCACCATGTGGTTGATGGAATTGAACTCAGGACCTCTGGAAAAGCAGTCAGTGCTTTTAACCTCTGAGCCATCTCTCCAGCCCCTGAAATAACATTTAAGTTTTGGTCTGAGTCCTAGGTGGTCAGACCTGTGATTATTTGGGGCAGAGAGGACACGAGAGGAGCTCACCGTGCTGACAGGCTTTTCTAAGAAGGCTACCATGGCTTCGGTGCAGCGAGGGAAAGTGGTGTGAGGAGGCTGTGGGACTGTCAGGGCTGCGCCACTGGACGAGGCTGTGAGGAGGTTTGATAGCAGGCTGGCAGTGGTGGAGGACAGGGAGCTGTTAATCCCTCTCAGGAAGAGATTTCCTGACAGTGCGGTGGCTTATCCATGCAGGCAGGAAGATGGCTTCATGGTCTTCTGTGCAATACACGTCTCACCCCTGTTCTGACCTTCTTGGGCTATTACATATTTGTGTGCTGTAAAAATGGGTGCTATCTTCCTTTAAAATATGGTTTCTCTGTATGCTTTGGGCCTTACTGAAGTCTGGGGTGTCAGGGTAGCTGTCCTTACAGAAGTCGAATGGCTTTGTGGTTCCCAGCTGTCCCTAATCCTTTGCGTTGGATGCAGAGAATGCTGGTCCCTCCATTGGTGTGAATTGCGTGAATCCTCTCCACAAAGATCGCAGTGAATGGTTTTCAATAGAACAGGCCTCACATACATATTAAATACGTAATATGAGAAAATATTTTTCAAGCAGAAGTTCATCTAGACTGCGAGGCTGTCACTATTCTTTGTACAATTAATAATAACCCTCTGCTCTCCGCATGATTAGACGTCCTTCTGCAAGCAAACATTTAATAACCACACAGGGCCGTCATTTGGAGCTGCTGCAGTTTATAGAGACACCCCCTATTGTTATGCATTTGTTTTGTCCCCATGTTTCCCCACCAGACACTGCTTTCAGCATCCCGGTGCTGGCATGTTTTCTCTTGTCTCTGGTTGTTTCCTTGGGATAATTACTATACAGAAACTCATTGGTTTAAAGGCCACACATATTTAAGACTTGACCACATTGTCTTTCTGCTTACCTGTCATGGACCTCTCTATCTGTCATCAGTTTTCCTGATTGATTACTGTTTATTATTACTGTTGCCATTATTATTTTTGAGGGCAGGTTTCTGAGTAGAACAGGATGGCCCCAACACACACTTTTCCTGTCTTAGATTCTTCTCCAGTTGCTGCAGTCTGCCCTGACAAAGAGGAGTTTCAGGAGGAAGGTATTTACTTCAGCTCACAGTTTAAACTGTAGTCTGTCGGGAGGGGAAAGTCAAGGCAATAGGAGCTTAAGCAGCTGGTGACATTGCATCCCAAATAGAAAGCAGAAGGCTGAATGCAAACTGGTACTCAGCTTGCTGTGTACATTTTATATAGTCTGGGATCCCCTGCCCAAGGAATTGTCTCACCCACAGGTAGGACTTTCCACATCAATTAGTATAATGAATAATCTCCCTCAGGTGTACTTAAGTGGTTCCAGATTCTGTCAAGTTGACAGTTAACACCATCACATTCTGCTGCCGCCTCTTGGGTGCTCTGATCCTAGTGCCTGGCTAGGGCTGACCACTGAGCAACACTGTCTCATCTACTGTCTTGTAAGAGGGCTTTTCCTAAGGAGCCCAGCCCTTATTGTGCTGGAAAGTGGATGAATGCCTGTTCTCGGCTTACCATCAGCACTTGGACCCCTGTCAGTGCTCTATAGGACAAACCCCTGGTACATAGTACGTACATACGTACGTGCGTGCGTGTGTGTGTGTGTGTGTGTGTGTGTGTGTGTGTGTGTGACCTAGAGCAGGCCTGTGCCTGTGGGGCTCAAGGACACACTTGACTTTAGCTCTCACAGTGATTCCTGGGATGCTATTATACCCATTTTACCTTAGAGAGCAGCAGACCAGCTCAAGGATTCTCCATCTTGGTCATGTACTCATTTAAGGGAAGGGTGACACCTCAGCTGTCACATCCATTTCACTGACTTTGACTTTAGGCTCCCGCCTCTCTTCCACCTGTTCCTCTATGTCCCACCTTATATCAAGGTGAATACGACTGGAGTGCTGCTTCAGGAACCCCAAAGATTTGCCTGTCATTAGGTTGGTCCATTTAAAAAGATACAATTTGCATAAGTGCTTGTGTTGATTCCTGTTGCCTCTCAGCTACTCTTTCTGGAAAGCAAGACTTGGCTCAAGTCCAACTGCCCTTTTGTAGGAGCCGTGGCCTGTTGTAGGAGCCGTGGCCTGTTGTAGGAGCCGTGGCCTGTTGGAGGTGCTGTTTTCTGCAGGGAGGTGGTTAATGAGCACCCTTCCACCTGACTGGGTTGCCAGGAACCTTAAGTGAGATCAGTGCCGCTAGAAACAGAGTGCTGGCCTGGGAAATCTGCTCATTGATTGTGCAGTTTGTACATTTTGATTTTTGAAAAATTAAAATGGTAATCAATGCTGCCTAGCACTGAAGCTGCGTGGTAAGAAAGCACCAATGCTTGTGGCGCTCCAGGAAGGCCTAGCCAGCCGACGCCCCGGTGGCTGCTTCCTCTAGCATGCTCACTGCTCTGCTCTGTGCGTCACTTCAGAATTGCTCCAGAGTAAGTGTAGTCATTTCTGAGTTGAGCTCCCTCATGTTAGAGGTGTGCTCCTGCGGTTTCTCTTGCATAGACGTTTAACACTTTATATGTCATGTAGGCTTCCCAGGGACTTCTGCCATGTGCAAGAGGTGGAGCTATCTCAGTTCCCCTTGCCAGCTCTCCACAGTTGGCCTTCCTTGGAGGCCAGCTCTTCTGATATCTCTGGGAGAGGCCGTAGCAAGAACCCAAAGCTTCTGGCTCTCACCCAAGGCAGTTGGGCTGTTGTGAGCGCTGTCCCAGAGTTATCACATATTGTCATTGCCACCTGTCAGGGTGATGACCTGTTCCCATGGACAGGAGGCTGTGTAAACCAACTGTGGGAGCCTTGCAGCTGTGGACAGGCGAGCCCCCATGTCTATCTGATTTCAGAGTGTAACGTAAGGCTACTGTGTTCAGGATGGCTCCTGGCTCACGGTTAGCAGCATCCAGTTGTTGAATGAATAAGTGAAAACATAAATCCAGCTTTCACTTTTTAATTTTTTATTTTAAAGACGGATTAGTTCACTGTAAAATCTGTTTTTCTTCATTTGCCAGAAAGTCATCAACAGAGACTCTTGCCTCTGTTGGGGTATAGAGTTGATTGACATGGTTCTTTGTGCCTGGAAAGCAAATTATGTTAAAATGTTCTTCACAATCTATTTATAAGTTTCGCAGTTTAGCAGCAACACTTGGTTATAATCCGTGTCCTGCAGTGTTCCTGGTGCACCAGCTGCTGTCACTCGGGGAAGTGCGGCATGGGCGCGGGGAGCATAGCCTGGGACCCAGGACTGGAGCCCGCTTCCTCTGTAGAGCGTGGCCTTTTTACTGCGAGTGAATACTGTGTTTAAGTGTGACTGCTTCATTCACCTTACTCATCCTCGAGACACTATGAATTCTCATTTCCTTCCTCATGGTAATACAGTGTGAGTGTGCTCACACACTTACTCACCTGTGTGGAGGCCGGAGGTCAACTTCAGGTGTTGTTTCTCAGGACACAGGGTTGTTGGGTTAAAGTGTGTCCTGTGTCCACACCCCCATCCCCCATGGGGCTAGGGCCGCTGCTGAGAGAAGTTTGACTGTGCTCACTCCATGCTGGTGCTGAGCAGGCATTGTAAAGCCACAGGACCCTGCTCGGGGGTGGGGAGCGCAGTTTGATGTCTGTTGGGAGCCAGAGCTAGCTAGTCTGCTTCTCAGGCTCTTAGGCCCCCAGGCACTGCTGGGGGGAGCCTTGGAAAAGCTGAGAACGAAGTGGGGGTGTATGGACTGGATTGTCCCACAGAAGCCAAAGGGGGAAAAAGGGACAGAGATTCCGGCTGAGTCCCTTGAGGGTGGGAGTTCTTGGTTTGGGGCGGCTCGCTTGGCTTGCTTGGGTTGATGGTCACAGTGGCTGGGAATGCAGAGAGGTCTTCTATGGGAGAATAGACAGCAGTTCTGTAGATGAAGGCCTGCTCTACTGTTCCCCACGTGGATCCTGAAGAAGAAAAACAGTCCATGGTCTAAAGATGTTTATTGTCATTGTAGAAAGTCGATGAGAAATTGTACCCCAGCTTTCTTAGACCGGGCCTGAGGTTAAATACCTTTTGCAGGGAGAAGAGTCTGGGAAGGAATGCTTGATTGGCTATGCACCTCTGGCCTTTAGGTACCTCATTAATATGGAGATCTGTCTTGAGGCTCTGAGGCCTGTAGTCACACCTTCTACTTGTGGAGGGGCTAGGGGCTGTTGCCCTATATGACTAAAGGGCACAAATTTATGGAGGGCTTCAGCCTTATGTTAGGAGCATGGCAAACGGCTACCGTCCCTTGCAGGGGACCCTGTGGGGTCTCCTGCTGGGTCACAGGGGTTTCAAACCTAGCTCAACCAGAAATCAGACTGCCTTTCACAGTCCTACACAGGGTCTCTGATTAATAGAACTTTCCAAGTAGCTTAGGCTGGCTGTGCAGTGAGTGCCAGGGATCAGCCTGTCTCCAGCCTCCCAGTGCTGGACGTACAGGTCAGTGCCACTGCCCTGCTCTTTACAAGGGCTTCGGGCTTGAGCTCAGCCCCTTATGCTTGCAAGACAAACTCTACTGATGGAGCTATTGCCACAGCTCTTTTTTTTTTTTTTTGAAGACAGGGTCTTACTGTGTAGCCCAGGCTGTCCTGAAAGTCACTTACTAGCCTTTCCCCCTGGATATGGGATTCTAGATATATACTTACTATGCTTAGTTTTAGACCCACATTTTAGTATATACCAAATGATACTTGGTGAGTGATGACCTTTGAACCATAGAGGCCTGGCTGCTAACTAGCACGCCTGCTCATTACAGGTGATGGCTTGCCCAGATGGTGTGGTCTCTTTTACATGAACACTCTCCTTGGCTTGGTCAGTGTGTGTCTCCTCTTCCCTAATCAGGTGAGTGGGTTTCTTTGAGGGTGACCAAGTTGGCTGCTCTCTCAGGAAGGTCCCTAGAATGGCTGGTACTCTGGTCATGTGCCTTTCCTACTTGGGGCCTTCTGTTGGCCACTTAAGGCAATTGGAAGCCCAGAAGCAAGGGCTTTGGTGACTTTTTGTGTCTTATAGCAGCAGAGGCTTTATTTGCAGCCAGTGCCCTATTTGTTCAGCATGTTTGATGGAGTTAAGAGGGGAGACTGGGGTATGGCTGTAGAAAGACAAAGGAGTGGAAACAGGAAGGAAGACATTTCTTATGTGTTGGTTGTATTCTCAGGTGCTCTTGCTCTGGTTGGTGGTCTCTGTTCTTTAAGTTCAGTGAAGACCCAGTGGTTCTGCATTTTACTCTCTGCCCCATGGTTGCCTTGGAGTCCATATTCCTTTGACCCTGGGCCACTGTGGATAGTGGCCTCTCCCTGTCTGTCTCACCCAGGGATTGTACCACAGAAGTCTGCTGTCTTAGCTCTTGCTTTAGGATCCTTGGATAAGCCCTGTCTCGGATCAAAGTGAAGCTCAACTCCTTAGCCCAGAGCAGGAGGCCAGACCTCTCTTTCCTTCTGGCCTTCACCTGTCCTCTGGCTCATTGTGTACTACTCTGTACCTCTTAGTTCCTCTCTAGCCATGGGGACTCTTCTATTTTAATGACACACACACACACACACACACACACACACACACACACACACACAGCCCTCTCCCTCACTTTGAGTGTGTAGTTTATATATGTCCAGGCTTGTCCTGAGTGTCTCATGTATCTGTTTTTGAGACATTGACATTATAAGCAGACTCCCAGGTCACAGGACCAGGGTTAGCACCTGGCTTATCTGCCCTGTAGTAATCTCCAGCTCCAAGCCTCCTCGTTTAACCTTCTCCTGTGCTGGTTAGTAACTGTCAGTTTGACAGGGCTGAGGATCACTAAGGAGGAGACAAGCTTCCACACACCCATGAGGCTCTATTTAGATTAGGACATAGCTTTGGTAAATTTTCTTTTTTTCTTAAAAAATTGTTTTATTATTTTTTTTTAATGTACAATCTAGCTTGATCACATCTTCCCCCTTTCCTAACTACTCTTTAGGTTAGTTGGGGTAGGAAGACTCTGTCTAAATGTGGGTGGCACCATTCCCTGGGCTGCAGCCCTGGCTTGTATAAGTGTAGACAGTGAGTTGAGTGCAAACATTCAGTGCTGTCTGCTTCTTGATTGTGGGTGTAGTGTGAGTAGCTGACGTAAGCTTCTGTCACCAAGCCTGCTACCATGCTGGGCTAGAACCTCAAACTGGGAGCCAACTAACCCTCTGCCTCAAGTTCCTCTGCCCCAGTGTTTTATCACAGGAAGGATAGCTGCATCGTTGACATTGTTGTGCCCATGCCTTCTCGCTGGCATCTAATAATCAACTAATTCATTCACGTTGGCTTCCTCCCATCCCAGCAAGTCACTTGTGTGGGTATGTGGAGTACTCTCAGTGGCTTGTGAGCTCCCAAGGATAAGGCTGTTTCCTCCTTCACATCCCACTGTCCCTGGTGCAGATTGCTATCTCACCATCCTGGTACCTGAAGATTTGGGGAGGACTGCCCTGCTGTAGCTCCGCTGTTCTCTATGTGCTGTGAATGTGAAGTCAGTTCTGGTTTTGCTGTGAAGACCCAAATGTCCTAACAGACTTACCAGCATGGAGTGGATCCATCTACTTAACATTGCTGCCAAATTAATACTGCATCTGGAAGGCCAGAGGAAAGCCACTTGAGAGAATCTCCCTGCATAATTTATGAAACTCTAGTCATAAAATAAGCATTTACAATGGCCTGTTTGCCCAAGGTAGAGAATGCTAATTCAGCCATTATTCATCTACATGGGGCAGGGGCATTTCTTTGTCTCCCAAGGATCTCTTGGCTTATAGTCTCCTCAGTTGGTTTCTGAGGTCACTTCTAGCCTCTCTTTCCAAAATGGTCTCTCTTCTTGTTTGAAGACCAGATCTTTGAGGTTGAGTGTTACGTAAAAAGGTTTTAGGAGAACCGAGTATGTCAGTATTTTGAACAGTGGTAATGTTACAGAAAAAGCAAACCAACGAAACAAACCCCAGAGCAGGCAGACTCAGACTACTGTTCTGTGAACAGAGCAGGAGGCACAAAGGGAAGACAGATTCTTGTCCTAGCTGCTGCCAATTGGTTGGAGAAGCAGTCAGCTCACCTGCCAGTGAGAAAGCAGGCCTGGGGAGAGGCAGCAGGAACAGAACTGGGCATGGATCTCAGGTGTCAAGAGTGGGTGTGTAGATGCTGGAGAGGCACTCAGGGCCAGCTAGAATGGTGGATGACTTCTTTATGAGACCCTTGGTTGCCAGCAGATGACCCTAGCTGCTCATTTGTAGTCACTTCTTGTTTGCACCCAGCTCCTTCCAATTGGCCATAGTCTCCTGAGGGCAAGGTCTTGTTATCCTTGATTGATAGCAGTAGTTATATCTGGGAAGAGTAGGGCTCCGTGTAGTCTCTGAAGGGCTACAAACAAACAGCTCTGGTGTCCTCCCACTCTGGGCTTAAGTTTGAAGCTATAGGCCCTGTCTCAGATTGTGTTCTCATGGTTGAGGGGAGAAGAAGCAAGGAGCTGGTGGAGGCTCCTGGTACCTCTCAAAGCCTCGCCAGGACTCCGTGCTTGTTATCACCACTTTCTTTCCGGTACCTGGTGGCCCCCAGCCAAGACTGTCACAGCAGATGAGAGTGCATAATCCTTCTGTAGTGGGACCCGACCTTAGCAACAGGGGTGCGGGCTACCTGGGCTGTCTAAAAGACTCTAATCTCTAAGTGATAATTTCCAGAAAGTTCATTTTGGTGTCGTGGGAAAGGTGAGTCAGGCAGTAAGTGTGGAGAGCCAAGCAGTGGTGTGTGGTATAGGAGGAAATTGAGTGGTCTCTGGTGAGGGTCAGGAGGATTTGGAAGCTGTTGCATGGGGACCTGCATGGTCAGCCCAGAGTCCAAAGTAGATGATGTGGAAAAGGCCATGAGAGGTGGGACAGGTTGGGCAGGCCCAAGGCATTTAATGCTGGATACTTGGTCATAGTAGCATGAGACCTGAGATGGCAATGGGTAAGAAGACAGCCCTCCCAACACTGACCTGACCCTAACCTGGAGGGATACTACTGGACACAGCTCCAGGATCTCACTTGATGGACAGTAACTCTTAGAAGGGATTCTCTTACCACTACTTTGTTTAATAGTTGTGAGATCTGAAGCTCAACGAAGGTCAAGAACCTTGCCCAAGGTCATCCAGGCGTTGTGTCTGTAGTTAACCCCAGTTTGGCGTGTGTACTCTTCAGTGGGTGGCATCCCTTCTTGATTAGGACCACTCCCAGTGTTCTTCAGCCCAGGATTATGAATGCTAGATAATGAAATTTTGTTTTGTGCAGTGTTTTTTGTGTAGTTTTTGAAATGGGGAGTTCACACCCACAGTTTGATTGAAAAAGTAATTAGTATTCAGATTAGATCTTTCCAAACAATCCCCTGATCTTTGACCATCAACAGAGGAACAAAGCACACTGTCTCTGGTCTCTGATTTACAGCTGCCTGTGCCCAATGGCTCTGGGCAGAAGGCTATAAATAAAATTAAAATAAATGGAAACAATGCACCTATAAATTGTGTTGCAGGAACCTCCAATTGCCTTTTAGAGGAAATCCCCAATAAAATACTGTTTGGCAATCCATTTGAGGGAGAAGGGGCCGTCCATCATCCTGGCAAAGTCAGTGAAGTGAAGGACGGGATAACTCGCTGGAATATTTTAAGTATGAAAATTAGCTGATTCCACGGAAATCCACTCTTTGGTGTTATAGCTGTATTGGAAGGTCCTCTTTTTCTCTTTTTTCTTGTTGCTAGTGCTTTTTTTTTTTTTTTTTTTTTTTTTTCCCTCCCTAGGTGGAATAAAGCTGTAAGTTGAAACTGAAAATTTCTTTTTTATTTCTGAGTCAAATCCTGAGCTTTTGATTGTAGAAAGTGGTGGTGGCCTAGAGGAGTTGGGTTTGGGCGGAGAGTACAGTATAATGCAGCCTATGAAAGGGAGGGGCAGCCGGGCGGTGGTGGCGCACACCTTTAATCCCAGCACTTGGGAGGCAGAGGCAGGTGGATTTCTGAGTTTGAGGCCAGCCTGGTCTACAGAGTGAGTTCCAGGACAGCCTGGGCTACACAGAGAAACCCTGTCTCAAAAAAAAAAAGGGAGGGGCAGCCTGTGTCTCATGGAGGCACTGGAGACCAGGGCTAGAGGTGGGTGAAATGTAAGATGATAGGGTAGGGTATGCTGGTAGAGGAGTCACCTTGTTTGTCTTGATCTTGTGTACTTGGGACTGGAGTGGTGGCTCAGTGGTTAAGGGCACTTGCTGTTTCTTGCAGAGGACCTGAGTTTGGTTCCCAGCACCTTTTCTGGGAGCCTCATAACTGCCTGTGACTCCAGGTCCAGGGGATCTGACTCCCTCTTCTGGTCTGTGTAGGCACTGCACAGACTCAAATTCACATACATATTTACATGACTTAAAAAATAACGACAAAAAAGAAAGCTCGTTTTCTTAATTCTTTCCTTCCTTTAGTTCCCAGTGGATTCTGTAATGTATGATGCAGGAAGGGATGGGGCAGGGTAAGTGATGTGGACTGGTGGTTCATTTGCATGGAGAATGGCTGCATGTATAAATGGGGCCTGGGGACAACAAAGCATACATGCAATTTGAGATCTTGTCATACCAGGACTGGGCCCTGCTGCTTGTTGGCCTGTCCTGGTTGGGAAGCTTAGCCTCCAGGCAATTTGGAGCTGTCTGGTTAATGGAAGATAATCTGTTTTACAGCCTGATTTATTACATGTGTGATGTGCAGGCTTTGGTCCCCATATTCTCTCCTTAAAGCATGATTATGACTTTTGACTTGGCCATGCTCATGGGAAGTGTTACTGCTGATGGCCACAGAACAGGTTCCATCTGAAGGCTTGTAGTAGTAGCCTCTCAGGAAGACCAGCCCTGGGACAACCTGAAGATGAGTCAAGGCAACTGCTCATTGGCTGTACAAGGTTGGAAACTAGAGATTAACACAGACCAGTAGCTCCTTGCCAGTAGGCACAGTGTCTTCCTACTGTGTCCCATGCTGAGCTGTGTTGTGTTACCTGTCCCAGCCCTCAAGGGCTGCAGAGGTGAAGGGATGGACACACATCAGTGAGTGAGAGAGGTTTGTGTTGAAAGGAGGGAAGAGCTGATCTAGCCAGACTGACAAGGACGGAGGGTGGTTCTTAGGAAGAGAATCTGGGCTTCTGTGGGTCGAAAGATTGAGGAGGAATGTTGAAGTCGAGTGGAGGTGTGAAGAGTCTGGAGGAGCAGCTACTTCTGGCTTGTTGGCTCCTGACCTTTGCACTTCATGGGGGAGCTGGGGTACAAGGATTTCCAGCAGGAGGAGCTGGGTTTTCATCTCTTTTCGGCCCTGGCCTCTGAGTAGGTTCAGCCCCAGCAGAGGAGAGCAGGCACAAAGCTCATCTCTAGATTACAGATCATGCACACAGACCGCTGGGCTAATAAAGCATCAGAGAGAGCCAGAGGGTATGAAGGAATGTCAGAGTCAGTAGCACATGGATGTGACAGCGCAGGGTGGGGATCAGGACTCATCCCACTTAGGAGAGCTTTGTGCTAGTGTGGGAGTCCAGTGGGAGGTCTCAGTGCTTGGAGAGAAAACTTATGAATGCACAAAGAAGAAGGTAAGAACTTAAGATACTGACCCTAAAGCCAATACTGCCCAGGGCCAAAAGATACCCTGCAGCTTTTGAGTTCTGTTTTCTTATTTTTAGAAACATTTATTTAGTATGCATGTACATGAGTGTGTGGTCCATGGTGCGTGTTGTGTGTGTGTGTGTGGTGTGATGTGTGTGTGTGTGTATGTATGTAGGTCAGAGTAGGTTCTGTCTTTCCACTGTTTGTTTCTGAGGATTGAATTCAGGTTGTTGGGCTCTTTTGCCTGCTGAGTCATCTAGCCAGCATCAGCCTCTGATTTCAGTCAGAAGTGAAGGTGAGAACTCTGGGAAGGGCTAGCCACCATGGGCTGCTGACCCAGAGCACTGAAGGGATCATGTGGCTGATGGGGCAGGGAAGAGAGGCTCTAAGGCTGGTACTGTCACAGCCATAAAAGGCAGATAATAGGGAAATGGAGCAGGGCTCCCCAGTGACTGGAACACAGAGGACTGTGTTTGTAGTAATTGCCTAGCGGAGTTCACCAAGAGACCTGTCCTTGAGTCTTACAGGCTGATACACTTGCAGACACCCCACATAGACCATGTGTCCTTCTAGCAGCCCCCCAAAGCAAGTGCCCTCTGAGGTCATCTTTCCATTTCCTGTATACAGCATGTGGCCTTCACAGATCGACCATGAGCACACAGATGGCCAACTCTGACTTCACTGGCTTGGGAGACAGAACCTGACTTTGAACACTTGTAAGCATTGCCTTAGGGGAAATAAATAGGCACCTCTTAGCACCTGTGCTGTGCATGCATCAGCAAGACACTTCCTCAGACTTGACTGGCAGAAGGGGCTACAAGTGGAATGTTTTCCTGTTCCTTTTATACTGCTTAGTCCTTGTCAAGTTGACACCAATCACAGCCTCCATCAGCTTGTCCTGTGGCTAGTCTGTGGGACATTTTCTTGATTTATGAGTGCTGTAGGAGGGCACAGGTCCTGGGTGGCAGGAGAGAGGAGGTCGAGCAAGCTGTGGGAGCAAGCAGCATTCTTTTGGGATTCCTGTCCCTGCCCTGTTAGGGTTCCTGTCCTGACGTCCTCAGTAGTGCACTGTGATTGGAACATGTAAGCCAAATAAACCCTTTTCTCCCAAGTTGTTTTTGATTATAGTGGTTTGTCACAGTAACAGAAGGCCAACTAGGAAACACTGAGAAGACCTTTCTCTGAAGCTACTCACCAAAGTATGTAAAAGTAGCTACCTAAGACTGCAAGGAAGGCGGCTCTTTCCTTTCGCTGCTGCGTCTGCAGCCATGAGTATGCTCAGGCTACAGAAGAGGCTTGCCTCTAGTGTCCTCCGCTGTGGTAAAAAGAGGTCTGGTTGGATCCCAATGAGACCAATGAAATCGCCAATGCCAACTCCCGTCAGCAGATCAGGAAGCTGATCAAAGATGGGCTGATCATCGGAGCCCGTGACTGTCCATTCCCGGGCTCGCTGTCGGAAAAAACACCTTGGCCCGACGGAAGGGCAGGCATATGGGCATAGGGAAGAGGAAGGGTACGGCCAACGCTCGGATGCCCGAGAAGGTGACCTGGATGAGGAGGATGAGGATCCTGCGCCGGCTCCTCAGGAGAACCGGGAATCTAAGAACATTGACCGCCATACGTATCACAGCCTGTACCTGAAGGTCAAAGGCAATGTATTCAAAAACAAGCGGATTCTCAGGAACATATCCACAAACTGAAGGCAGACAAGGCCCGCAAGAAGCTACTGGCTGACCAGGCTGAGGCTCGCAGGTCTAAGACCAAGGAAGCACGGAAGCGCAGAGAGGAGCGCCTGCAGGCCAAGAAAGAGGAGATCATCAAGACTCTGTCCAAGGAGGAAGAGACCAAGAAATAAGCTTCCCTCAGTCTGTACATAGTGGCCTGGCCGTGGCCTCCCATGGATGTCATTAAAATAAAACAAGCCTTTGTCCATTGCCCTCTTTTTAGCAAAAAAAAAAAAAAAAAAAAAGACTGCAAGGAAGGCAAAGAGACAATATTAAGGAGACATGCTATGAAGCACCTGAGTGTTCTAGTCACACATCCCACAGAAATGGAGGCCTACACGAAGGATTCACTGTTTTATGGAAGCTGAGGGAACAGTGAATAAGACTTAACAGACAGTTGACGTAGGAGAACAGGGATGAACAATGGGAGCCATTTAGCAGACAGAAGTCACAGCCAAACTCGGGAGCTGTAGCTAAGCAGTATGACTGAACCAGAAAGTGCACAGGAGCTGCAGCAAGATATCCTTCCAAGCAGAAGAAGAGCCGGGAACTCAGAGCCAGGCTGTTTGCAGTTACCCATCAGGAGAATAGGAATGAGAAGAGTGAAGCTCGCACTGGGGCTCCCCGGGTCCGACAATGAACCGATGGGAGAAAAGCCACAGAGGCAGAGTGTGATGTAAAGAAATGCTCACTGAAATCTCTCCAGCTGAGGAGAGACACCAAAACTCAAGCCTGCTGGGCCACACATCATTAAAATCTAGAGAGAATTTGGAAAGCAGAAGCAAAAGCAGCTTGTTCTCTACAAGAGAGCTTTGTAAGACTTACCAGAAGGTTCCCAACAGAAACTGTGACCTGAGACAGTGGGATTATACATTCAAAATATTCCATAAAAGACAAACCTGCTAGCCCAGGACACCCCACATTGGCTAACCTGTCTTTCAGAGATGGAGGTGATATGGGGATTTTCCCGGAGAATGGAAATTGGAGGACACCCATCACTCCGCCTGCTTTTAAAACAGGAGCTAAAGGGAGTTCACCTTAAGTCAGCAATGTGAGCATAGAGGAAGGCTAGCTCACGGTGAAGGTTCCGACTTCAGATTCAGATGAACTCCCTTGTGGTGTAGATCACCTTTCGCCCTAGAGTGGTTGGAGAGCCTAAAGGAGCCGAAAGGAACCTTGGGACTCAGCCCCTTCCTCTCACGACCGTGAGGTGAATATTCCGTTCCATTTTGTGCTGCCACAATAACGTGCTGTTTGTCACAGGTCCCAAAGAAATGGCACTGATTGATGGTAGAGTAAATCTCCAAACTATGAGTCAAAAAGATTGTTCTTTTTCTTTCCCTCGGTTGACCCAGGGCCACACATGCTAGGCAAGCGTTCTGCCACTAAGCTACATCTCCAGCTTAAAAATAAATGAGACAAGATTTCATTGAGTTGCCGAGACTGGTCTTGAACTTGCTCTGAAGCCAAGGCAGGCCTTGAATGTGTGACGCTCTTGATGCCTCCCCAGACCTGGGCCTTTTCTTTGGAATTAATGTCTTAGGCATTTGTCACAGCAGTGCCAGATGGGATTCCTGCGCTGTCATGAGCTTCACAAGGCTGTTGTTCGTTATGATATTCGTCAATCTGTATGATGCTTTATGTAACCACAAAGAAAAACCTTTAATTGACATAAAAAAAAGAATCAAAGCTTACTAGTACTACTAGACAACGACAACAGTACAACCTGACCCAACACCAACCAAAACAGAACAAGAAGGCCACTGAAATGATAGGGTAGATCAGATGCTGAGCCACTACAAATCTAACCAACTGAGTGAAATGAACTATCTCTTTTGGCCACCATGTTGTAAAACTGGGAGTTAGTAATGGGAGGAAAATTCACAAATAACATGATAATTAAACAGCACACTCTCAACTAACCAGTCAGCTAAAGAAGAAATCAAAACAGAAGTTAGATCAAAATGGAAATACAACATACCAGTACTTATGCAATGCAGCCAGGCTGGCCTAAGAGGCCAATTTACAGTGGCATATGCCAACAGAAACATGACCACAAGTAAACAGATGAACTTTGTATTTTAAGGAAAGAGATATAAATAAACTAAGTTCAAAGAGCAGGAAGGGTAAGTAGCCAAACTAAGGGTGTGTATGTGTGTATGCACGTAAAAGAAAATTAACACATTTTTTAGGTAGACTAATCAGGTTGAGGAGGTGAACGCGAATAAAATTAAGAGGAATCATTATAGCCTGTAGCACACATACAAGGAGTGATATGAGACCCTGTGAGCACTGGGTGGCTTAGCCAGAGCTGTGCTAGAGCTCTAGTTGTAAGGATAGGGAGAGCCAGTGCACTGACCAGCTCAGCTACCACCCAGGCCCAGATCCAGGACTCTGAATTGGCCCATCCCAAAACCTATAACGTCTGTGAATGGTTAGGATGCATGAAAATCACAGTCCTGTTAACCCAAAGCTGCTGGATCTCCATGACACTGGGCAACAACAGGATAACCAGGACGAGTCCTGCTGAGGATCCAATATTGATGGTGTCACAGAAGCCAGAGATCTCGAACCAGACCAATGACTCACTGCAGTGAACATTTGCAAGTGAAGATGTGTGGACAGGGGCATATATTGTGGGGCACACTGTGACATATTACAGCTTCCGCTATGAAATGCTTTCTATGCTTTATGTGTGTGTGTGTGTATGGTTTATTTTGGGAGGTTGGTTGTAAGGGCAAAAGGAGGAGATAAATGGGACTGGAATGCATGTTCTGAGACAAAGGATCAGTAAAAAGTTAAAAAAAAGAGAAGTGTACATTAATTTAGCAAGGGATGTGTAGGATGAGACCACTGTTAGCCTCGCGCCTGATGGTAAGAAATTGAAAGCCTTTCCTCTAAGATCAAGAACAATACAAAGGGGCTGGAGAGATGGCTCAGCGGTTAAGAGTACTGACTGCTCTTTCCAGAGGTCCTGAGTTCAATTCCCAACAACCACATGGTGGCTCACAACCATCTGTAATGGGATCCGAAGCCCTCTTCTGATGTGTCTGAAGACACCTACAATGTACTCATATATATAAAATAAATAAATGCTTAAATAAAAAAGAACAATACAAGGATTCACCACTACTGTTAGCACAGCAGTGAAAACACTAGCCAGGACAGAGGATAAAAAAGAAAAACAGTCCCCCCAGCCAAACCCAGGGCCTCTACCCAGAAAGGAAGAAGTCAAATCGAGTGGTACATGTCTATCCCCATCTGCCCGTCTCTAGCTAGCCACCAGTCATTCTGAGGATGCATTTCAAAGTGCTAGAGAGCTCTTTTTCAGTGTACAGACTATGCAAACGGAATCCAATGAGAATCCTTGGTAGATTACCGTGGAAAGAAGGGGTGAGCTTCCTGACAGGTGTGGTTGTGGGGAAGTGCACACAGCCTGTGCGGCATGGACGAAGCCTATGTGCTAACAGGAAGGCAGAGGAAAGAGCAGGGGGACTTGGTCCTGATTCTGCTGGACCATGGCATGACTATGGTTCCTAGGACACTCTGGGAACCAAGGCACGTGGCTAGCATGTACTCTGTCCCACACACTCAGGGGAGTTATTATCTCCATGCACTTGTCTCAGCCCAGTCCTTCACCTCTGAGCCAGTTCTGAAGCTCTCTAGGCTTTGGCTTTCTTGTTTAGGACTTCATCTACTGTGGCATGGTGACCGTGGGGTCCAGCACATTCTGTTACTTCTCACCAGGATGTACTAAGAACACCAGTTTCTCTGTGCCTCACCATCCTCTCCTGTCAGATAGGAATAATGGTAACAGAGTCCAGTGAATATCCTTGATAGTTACCTTGCGTAAGTTAGGAGTAGGTAGTGTGTTAGATAGTGGCGTGAATCTTGGTTAGTTGTGCTATGAGCAGCTGATATATTAGACGGTTGTGCTACCCACTAGCTAGTTCAATTGGGAACAGGCAGTGTGTTAGATAGTGGCAATGCCCTTGGTTAGTCATGCTCCGAACAGTCAGTATATGTCATGCTGGTGAGATACCTCACTAGTTGGGTTACTAGCAGCCCCTGACTCCAGAAAGTCCTCAGGGTAGCACTTACACACTGCTGTGCTCAGTGGATGTAGCAGCTTAGCTCTTTTTATGGTTGTGGGTGTCACTGTATGAAATTTTAGTAGTGAGAGTGGAGCTGGGCATGGTGGTGCCCACCTTTATACCTAACACATGGAAGGTAGTTAGAGGCTAGCCTCGTCTACAGAGTGAGTAGGCACAATGTGGCTGCCCCACTGTGCTTTCTAGGCTGCTTAACCTGGGTGCTGAGTGACGGGGACACTGTTGGCCTTCTTCCCCTCTTTCTGAAGCATGGGGCTGCAAGTTGTGGCCCATGTACATATTAGGCAAACGCTCTACCCTGCGCTCTGTCCCCAGCCGTGTTTACAGTGTCACTATGAGGCTGCTTTATGAGCTAACCCTCTGCAGTTACTGAGCCTGCATTTGTTATCTCCACACTGGAGTCCATTGTAGACCCAGGATGCCTTCGATGAAACGAGCTGCTGTAGGAATCTCTTGTTCTGTGCTTAGCGCCTGGGGACTCTTGGATGCTCTCAGAGGAGGGCTGTTGGATCCATTATCTGTTTTGAGGGTATCAGGCAAACAGAGCTGTATTACCTCCTGCTTCTCTTGGATGACAAAGGTCAAGTTTCTTTCCTATTAATGAAAGTGAGTTGCATCTGTGAAGCTAATTCACCTGTGAACAGATACTGACAGGCAGCAGCGAACAACACCCTACATTCTCACATGATCTGTAAGGGCAGCTGCTTTCAATTCATCATATAACAGATGCCAGTTCCCTACTGTGGTGGGGCTAGAAAGCATTTGGGAGGGTGTTAAGAAATCTCAGGCTGGATGCAAGTGGCATTCAGCAAGATGTGATTCCAAAATCTCTCTTTGGCCTGTCACTTGCAAAAGAGGACAGTCTTGGGCTAGGTGAGCTGGCCTCATTGTGGTGCAGATTTGAGGGCAGAGTGTGGTGGGTGTGGGGACTGGACTCTTATTCAGTCCTTCTGGGTCCTCTGGGGAAAGTCCACTGAAAATCATTTCCTTTCTGCATCTCCCTGCTGTACTTACTGGGTACACTTCACTGCCGGCCGACTATGAGCATGAACAGTCATCCACATGCAGCTGCCTTTCCCTGTCTCCCTGATTTGGAGGTTTGTATGCACAGCTCTAGTGAGGTGACTGCTGAGATTCTGCGTGGTCCCTTTAACTTCGTGTATTCACCCACAGGGCTTCATAAGCACCTCCTCTGTACCGTGTAACAGCCATGTGACTAAGGCTTGAGATGGGCAAATTTCAAAGGTGGTTGGGTAAGAGAATTGGGAGAGCTGATGGGTGGAAGAGACAATCCAGTACAGCTCAGTTGGAATGCACAGGCCAAGGCTGCTAGGGAATTCCTAAAGAGGGTTGACCTGAGTCAGATCTTCCATTTGGGCCCCGATAGCATCTGTAGCTGGACCCGTGCACGAGTATGGCAGTCTCAGCATCCTTTTGGGCACTACAGCAGTTGATGGGAGGAACTGCTTGTCGAGCTATGTGCTGGAAAGCATTGTGAGCTTGTGGCCCTAAACTGACCCTTGAATGGGCAGCAGCAGGAGCATGTTGGGTCAGACATGGTCACAGCCTTGTCCAAGTGTCACCAGTGGCCAGGTCTTAAGTTCTTGTTGCTTCTGCTCCAGAACTCTGGAGAAGACAGCTCTGTTCGGCTGGCAGCCCAGGGGCCCTGGTGTCTAGGACTCTATATAGTCTTTGGTTTCTGCACTGTCTGCAGGTAGTAGTTACCTGTGTCAGGAGAGAGACACTGCTGAGAGGAGGACAGCCCTTAATTTTCTGATTAGTGAAGAAAAGACCCAAACAGTGGGATATTGAGGTTTTTGATCAATTGTTTCCGGATAAATACCCAACTTTTTCTCAATCTCATCTGATTAGATCCCATCTTTGTGTTGCCGACTGATGGATGTCTGCGCTCAGGCGCAGGCTTGTGTCTGACTGAGTCTCAGCCATGTACATGTATTCTGAATAAGCCTTTTGTTCCATTGAGAAGATTAAGGGCAGTATTTGGTTGGGAAAATTTTAATGAAGCACCTAACAGGGCTATTATTCATTTTTGAAACAAGTTGCTCTGGTTACCATAGTGACATTAAACCTTTTATTAAATGTTTTCCTTTCAGCCATGAGTAAGTTTTTGGGAAATGCTGGTGGGGGAGCTGCAGATCCATGGACCTGGCATCTGGAAGGAATTTTCTGCCTCTGCCGAGTTAAATCATTCAGGGAATTTATGTTATAGGAACATAAAGCTTATAAATCTAGTTTATCATATCTATCATTTAATTGTTCATGCAAGCCAGCTCTTCATGTAGCGATTTACAGTAATCTCAGTGAAATAACAGTTTTGTGTCACAAATGAATAATGCATGCAAAGAAATTGTTGAGCTCCTTAAAATCATTATGCTCAAAATATTAGGCTCTTATTTGAAAGTGATAGAATGATGATCGCATAGAGGCTGCAGGCTGGGGACCTCAGAGTGGGTCGCCGTCATCAAGCTGGGGCTCCAGCTCTCAGAAAGGAAGTAGTGCAAGGCAGCTCCGGAATGACCTAGTGTCTTGCTGCAGTTCCTGCTTGCAGCAGCTAGCTGAGAACTGGCAATACCCGGGCTGTGAGTGGGCTGGGGTGTTGGTCCAGGGGGAAACATTCTGTGTTTAAAAGATGAGAGGCTTCTTAGACATCCGTCTGTCTGGGACAAGACACGTATGCCATGGTTGCCAGGGTTGCCAGGCCAACCCTGCGGAGTTTGCCACTGAGGGTCTGTGGCTGGGCACCTTGCTCTTTCCTTCTCCCTTATGTGGTTTCCAGCAGCACACATAGGCTACAGGGAAGCAGTGCTGAGGTGAACGGCAGTCACTGCTCTGACGTTCAGTGGGGAGTGAGCATTGAATGTGGTTCCTTATTAGCACAGCCATCTGTTCCCACGTGTGCATATCATTGGGCTGGTGACAGCCTCCTTGTCAGGACATTAGATCTTTGAATAGCCACACTAAGAAATGTGGATGATACTGGAGTGCCTGGATGTGAGAGGGAGGCAGCTCCTCACCAGAAGGGGGAGGCTCTGCTTCTCAAGAAGCAGGAGTTTTCCAGAGCGAGAGTATCATCAGTCATTGTCAGAAGGCCTGTGCCTCCTTTACCTTCTCTCATGCCTTTAAAAAAAGACCTGCCTTATGAAAAATTTCAACCACACACAAAGGTCAAGAGAACATGCAATGAAGCCAGGCCGCCAGTCCCCGACATTCAGCAACTGTCAGTTGCCGGCATGGTTGGCTCATCTGTCCCTCTTTTCCTTTTTCTTTGCTGGAGTATTTCAAAGAAAATCCCAGACATCATGTCATCTTGCCTCCCTGTACTTCAGTATGCATTAAAAAATATCTCTACGTCTCCTTCTATTTTCAGAACATGGTGCTGATGGGAGCCCCTCAGACAGGTCTCCCTGGGTGGAGACTGTAGGGACACAGCAGGTTGGCCAGCCCTGGGCCTTCTAGGCTACCTGCCTTCCTCACTTACAGTCAGGGACTCCTGTGGTCTTTGGCTGACTGGGACTTGGGTTGAGGTCTCAGGTTGACAAAAACCATTCAGAAGGAGTCTAGTTAGTCAGTGGCTCGAGTGGCTTCGTGGCTTAGGGACATGCAGTGTGTTCTGAAGATTTAGTTTGAGGAAGAGATGTGGCCTAGGAGCCCAGGAGGCAGGGTGACTTATGCTGGGGTGTCCTGTTCCATAGTCCTTCGGTCCCACAGTCCTGCTCCAGGTTCCCACATTTCATGACTCATTATGGATCTTGGGTGTGGACCGCCTAGGTCCATCTTGTGTCTTGTTTCCTCCCTAGGCATTATGATATCATTATGATTATTATATGCCCTTTCTCGCCCATTTGCTACCATATGCACACTCCTTTTGCTCTCAGGTTACCCTTGCCAGGTTTGCTGGTGATGCCTCTGGCTTAGTATCTCCTGAGTCAGGACTTCGGGGTTTCTTATGATAAGGGGCACACACTCACCTTGGTTTGGAGCCGTCTAGGCACTGTGGTTCACTGGAGACAAGTACCCGCTTCATTTTTGAGAGAGAAAATAGCATTTCAGGCATTTCAAGTTTCAATTTCAAGTTGACATTTGTAAACAAAACACCTAAACAGCATGTTAAGGGCCAGTTCTGAGGTACCTTGGGAAACAGTTTACAGACTGAGAGCAAGTGAGCGAGCGAGAGCGAGAGCGAGAGGAAGAGCATGTGTTCTTACAAGTGTGGGTTTCTGTATAGAAAATACCAAATGAGAACTTCCCTGGGCACCTCCTCAGTGGCAGGCCTTCTTCCTGGGTGGCAGTCTTGTTTCAGAGTGGGCTGAGAGCTTATTTGTTATTTGAAGGATGGCTTTGTCATTGAGGGCTTTGCTCATTACAAGT
This sequence comes from Mastomys natalensis, assembly GCA_021653895.1. Classification (NCBI taxonomy): domain Eukaryota; kingdom Metazoa; phylum Chordata; class Mammalia; order Rodentia; family Muridae; genus Mastomys; species Mastomys natalensis. The sequence continues at coordinate 2,891,835 of JAJTUV010000102.1, forward strand.
GGCTTGATACATTTCCTCGGTATTCAGGGCCTCTGATATTTTCACTCCCTCAGACAGTGTGGAGGAGGGACTTGACAGGAGCTCTTGAAGTATCCTCATGGAGATTAGGGTCTGCCTCAGCCACTGCAGGTGTAAATCTCAGGTTGGCAGCTTTCCGTCAGGGACCCTGAGGCCCGCAAAGGGCACTGCTTAGAGACGGCGTGCTTGAGTAGCTAGCTGGGGTTCATTTTAGGCCCATAAATTGGCCCATGATTAACTGCAGTGGTTTTAAAAGCAGGCTGCATGTGAATTTTAAGTAATGCCTCATTAAGACAGCTACTTCAGAACAGGCCATGGGGTTCTCAGAGCTGAGGGGACCTGGGGCCAGTGTAGCTAACCACTGCTTTGCAGGCTTCCTGCCAGTGCTGCAGACAGCAAAGCCAAGTTGGGCTCTTTGCTAGCTATTTATCACTTCTTTCTCCATGACAGGGCCTTTTGGTTTCTGTAGCTAGCTGTAAGATGATGTTTATGCTGTTTCTCTATATTACTTTTTTATTGTGTACTATTTCTGTTGCAAATAGTCATAAATATGCTTACAGTTTTGACTGTGTTATGACATGTTGCTGTAAGGATTCACGTACACTTTGGGTTACAAGGCTGAGCAATTTTGTGTTCTTATGACATTTCTCCTGGTATGTGTTAGTTTCTGGTAACAGAGACTGGTCTCTTCCTTTCTGAATCGTTGGGCATGTCAGGGTCTGTGGCCTCTGATCTCATTACCTTCTGGGGCACCTCCCGTACACCTCTTGACCTTCACCTGCCTGGTGTTAACTAAGGCCCAGTCACTGACATCTTTATTAGGGAACAGCTAAGCCAGCTCACTTGTCTATCTTGCCCTTCTCCTAGCCTGAAATGGTTGTCAAGAGAGGCTGTGCAGTGGGCAGTGGGAGAGAAAACAGAAAAGCATTGGTCATGTGACCAGCTGACTTAGCCTATGCTCTTCCAGAATCACTGTATTCTTGGACATACAGCAGCTGTGATTATCTGCTTAAGACCTGTACACACATAGTGACTGAACTGTGTACATTTAAAATTTTTGTGTTATGTAAATTGTGTTGCGATACAAGTTTAAATTATGTGCCTTTTGGCACTTGTCATGGGCCGTGTCTGAGGGATAGGGCAGAGGCCATCTCTCAGGGAGGTTTTGATCTCTTGTATGGGAGGGATGGTAATAGATGGGTAGAAGACTGATGACAGTTTCAGTGTGTTGCCACCCAATGCTACCTTACTGGTTCAGACCTGAGCTGGGTATCTCTTATGGCCTCTTCTGTGTCCCTGCACTTGTCATGGAGCCCCTTCTGTTACCCCAGCTGTGTGCAAAAACCCTATCACAATGTGCGGGTGGTCAGCTTTGGCTGAGTACAGAGCCAGCATGGGCTCTTCTGCTTTGGAGGGCTAAACCTAACCTGGCCTTTTTCCCACAAGACAAAATGAGTCTGATGAGTTTTCTTCTGTGGCCCCATGGGGATATTGAATTAGAACAGTGACCAGAAGTCTACAGTTGACCTCAGAGGGGACAAGATAGCCACTGGGGAGGGATCAGAAATGTAGATTCAGAGGTCTGAGTTTGTGGCTATTGACTGGGGAGGGAGGGGAGCTGGGCAGGAGGAGGCCATTGCTCAGCACAGAACAGCTGCTGGTTTTTGGCCTTTCTGATGTGCATACTTTCCTGCCTGGTTGTCAAGTTTTAGAAATGGGTACTGGAAAGAGATCAGCGGTAGCAAGCCGACAAGAACCTCCCATTTTGCATATTCAGTGTTGGAAGTGTGCGCTTGGATGGGCTTCTTCCTAAAGGATGCCTTGTCTCACCATGTGGGGCTCCAGGGATGCTGAAACGCTCTCCTCACAAGCCAAGGGCAAAGTCAGGGTCAGATGTGCAGCTTGTACACTGTGTGCTTGGCTCTTTGCAGAGATGCTATGGGGCTGTGTGGTGTGGTATCTCTTGCTGGTCTGTCCTGCCCAAGGAGAGGAGTATGTTGGAGAGACAAGAGTGTCGAGACTCTTTGGAGGCTCCATTTCCTTGCAGGGCCCTCTGGGAAAGGCAGCACTGCTTCCTCTGGCCTAGGCAGCTGCTTCTGCATGTTTATGGCTTGGTCCTTGTGAACTGATGCTGAGCCCTTGCTACTCATGCTCCCTAGCAGAAGGCCACATGATGTCGGTATTTGATTTTGTGTACAGTTGGGATCTGCTCAGATTTGGAGTTTCATTTGTCCACGGCCCATATTTCCTCAGATGCTGAGAAGCTGCTGCTGGAGATAGCCTGTATGGCTATGGGCTGAGAGGTACTCACTGTCCTCTGCCTGGCTCCTGTTGGCTTCTGGCTTTTGCTTGGCAATAGCACTAGTGTTGATCAATTTTTCTGACCACAGCCTCCTATCAGGCATCTGCACACTTTGCCTACACACTCCTGCTTGTACCTTTGCTTACAGTGTTTCTTCTGGCATCTGCCTGGCTCCCCACACTGTGCCACAGTGGTCTAGGGAGAACTGGACTCAGATCATCTCCCAGCCTCCAGCCTGCCTGTCTTGGAATGCTTGCTATGTCTCTGCCAATCAGAAGCTGTTCCTGGTGCTGGGAGACAGCCTGTTTTCCTGGCTCTGGAGCCTATTGGGAATTCTTTGCAGCCCTTCCTCACTGAGGTGACTATGAAGGACTGTTTGAGACTCAGAGGAGAGTGGGTGCTTGTCTAAGGCAGGGGACAATTGGCCCCACTGAGCATGCTTTTGTCTCTCTTGTCCCTTCAGCTCTGTCCTTGACTCTGGCCCTGCCCTCTCAGACTTTCCTTCTGTTCCTGTCCCGGCCTTCTTCACACGCTAACTTGCTTGTGGTAAGGCAGGGGTGAAGAAGACATCTTCAGGGGCCCATTAGAATTCTGTGACTCTGAAAAGTTGGGGGTGGGGGCACCAGATCCCTGCCTCTAGAGAAATTGTGAGCACCTGGAGAACTCAGTGACCTGTGGTAGGAGTCTGTGCCCCCTTACTTGAATGCCTTGCCTGAGGCCAGCTCCACCTCCATGAGGCTGTCTAGACTGGAGCAGAACTTCCATCTTTTTTCCCCACCTGAGCTCCTAGGGTTGTAGCTGTCTTGAGTGATACACTGTGCCACTTGCTGGGAATCTGGCTTTTACTCCCACTTTGCAGAAACAGAAAATTTGAAGTTATTCAAAGATCTTGCATTTGCCCAGATGTTCTTGAGAGATGAGCTGGAGCCAAGAAATCAGCTCTGTTTTCTCATTCAGAGAAAAAGAAATTGCTCCTAAACATGTTCATGGATTCCAGTAGACACCAGTGGGTTCTCACTGGAGATGGGCCTCCTGGCCAGAACTGGACACCTAGCTCATTGTCTGCTCACTGGGTACTGTTTCTCAGTCTCTCTGTCTGCCTCTGAGGTTCTCTCCTCTGATTCAGCACATCTTGAAAAGCTTTCCTCTCTAGACATCTGTGATGTCTTCTGGTGTCCCTACCCACTCAGTGTTCCAGCGATAGTGCCACTCTTTACCATCACACCACGCTTACTAAAGTGAGATTCGTGACTTTTCTTTAAAAGCCTCTCTTGATTCTGAGTGGACATTTTTCAGGCCTTGAGCTTTGCCCATTGGTACCCTTCTAGAGAGGACTTCTGCTTCACTGCTGACTCGTTCCATCTGCAACAAGGTAAGTGCAGTGTAGAGGGCTCGGACTTGGGCTGAGAGTCAGCCATGAGTCCTCCCCTCATCTGTAAAATAGGGATGGGAACTGTCTTGCAGGGTGCCATGTCATCACTGGGAAGTGACATGATGTGGTCATCATTACTTCCCACAGCTCACCAGCTACCACAGCGGCAGCCTGTGAGCCTGCAGGGACATCGTATGTCCAGTTGTGTTAGCAGGTGGCCGCAGGTCTTCCTTCTCTCTGTCCTGCCTCCTTCTGCTCTTAGTTATGTTAATTGCCTTTGTTTTCATTTTCATTTTCTTTTTTTTCCTTTCTTTTTCTGAGATAGATTCTTGCTATGTAGTAACCTAGGTTAAGAATCTTTCTGCTTGTCTAGCGGTTCGTCAGAAAATTGGACATATCACTACCTGAGGACCCAGCTATACCCCTCCTGGGCATATACCCAGAAGATGCTCTAACACATAACAAGGACATATGCTCCACTATGTTCATAGCAGCTTTATTTATAATAGCCAGAAACTGGAAAGAACCCAGATGCCCTTCAACAGAGGAATGGATACAAAAAATGTGGTACATTTACACAATGGAATATTACTCAGCTATTAAAAACAATGAATTCGATAAATTCTTATATAAATGGATGGAACTAGAAAATATCATCCTGAGTGAGGTAACCCAATCACAAAAGAACATACATGGTATTCACTCACTGATTATTGGACTTTAGCCCAGAAGCTTGAAACACCCAAGATTCAACTCACAGACCACATAAAGCTCATGAAGAATGAAGACCAAGTGGCGGGGGGCGGGGGGGGGCTACAGTCCCTCTTAGAAGAAGTAACAAAATACTCAAGGGAGCAAATATGGATGCAAAGTGCAGGACAGAAACTGAAGGAGGGGCCGTCTGCAGACCATTCCACCTGGGTATCCATCCCATGTGCAGTCACCAAAGGTAGATGTGGATGTGGGTGTCAGGAGGTGCATGCTGACAGGAGCCTAACATAACTGTCTCCTTAGAGGTCTGCAAGAGTCTGACATATTCAGAGGCGGATGCTCACAGCTAACCATCAAACAGATCATGGGGTTCCCAACAGAGAAGATAGAGTGAAGACTGAAGGATTAGAAAGGGTACGGGACCCCATGAGGAGAGCAACAATACCAACCAACCAGAGCCCCCAGGGTCTAAACCACTAGCCTGGGAGCACTTAGGGAGGGACCCATGGCTCCAGCTATATATGCAAGGGAACTATATATAAGTGGGAGAAGAGATTCTTGGTCCCATGAAGGCTGGACATCATGGGGGCGGTATTTGAGGGTGGGGAGGTGAGGTATGGGGGAGGGTGGGTGTGGGTACACCATCATAGAGGCAGGAGGAGGGGGGAAGGGATAGGGAGTTCCTGGGAGGGAGGGGGGAAAGGGGGTAAGGGGAAAACACCTGAAATATAAATAAAAGTTCCAATAATAAAAAAAAAAAGTTTAAAAAAAAAAAAAAAAGAATCCTTCTGCTTGGGCTGGAGAGATGGCTCAGCGGTTAAGAGCACTGACTGCTCTTCCAGAGGTCCTGAGTTCAATTCCAAGCAACCACATGGTGGCTCACAACCATCTATAAAGAGATCTGATGCCCTCTTCTGGTGCATCTGAAGATAGCTACACTGTACTCATATACATAAAATAAATAAATAAATCTTAAAAAAAAAAAAAAAAAAGAGCCCTTTTGCCTAAGCCTCCCAGATTCTGGGATTAAAGGTATGTGCCACCACACCCAACACTAGCTGCCATCTTGACCTACTCTTTAGATGGTAGGTGTCTCTGGTCTTTTAGGGAAAAGCCTGATGGCCTTTGTCAACTCTCCCCATGCCTGTTATAGTGACAGTCAATCTGCCCCTGTTCTTTCACACCGGTCCGGTGTTCTCTGCTCACATGGGCCTGCCCTTGGTCAGAGTTCATTTCTGTTGACCTAGTGACCTCCAGTCAATTTCCTCACTTCTCCCTCTCCTTTGATTCATTCCTTGTCCTCTAAGGAGGGAGGTCACACTGACACAGGACCCTCCCCTGCAGCTTTCACAGTCTTCGTTTGCTTCCAGAACAGAGCCTAGCTTTCTGCGACTTATTGCCCTTCAGACTAGGGGTCCTGCTCATACTTCTGTTCCATGCATCAGGAACCTGTAGGTTTGTCTGGACTGTACATGTTGCTCTCTTCAGATACTCGTGAATAGTAGCTATTAAAGTTGTGTTAAGATAATAGAAGGCTCTGAGGACAGAGCCACAAGGAGGACACAAGGGTGGGGCTTAGCGTTTGTTTCTTTTCTTTCCATTTTCTGTGGTCTCAGCGTCATAAGGAAGCCTTCAGATCCTTGCGCCAGCTAGAGTACTTCCTGATGCTTGCACACAGACTGGTTACCTCTTGTCCTGGAATGACTTCTTACTGTGTCTCACCTTGTTGGCTCTGAACAGTGTGTCATGTGGTTACCCATCTACAGGTGTGAATGGTAACCGTCCTGGGGCAGGGACTTCTTGGCCTACCTAGAGCCCTTTGGTGAGTGAATGAAAATGGCCCCCATAGGGTCACAGGGAGTGGTGCTATTAGGAGGTGTGGCCTTGTTGGAGGAAGTATGTTATTGGGGGTGGACTTTCAGGTTTCCAATGCTCAAATGAGACTGAGTGTCGCTTTCTCTTCCTGCTGCCTCCTGGTCTGGATGTAGGACTCTTGGATTCTTCCTCAGCACCATGTCTGCCTGCTTACCTTCATGCTTCATGCCTTGACCATAATGGACTAGACATCTGAACCTGTAAGCCAGCCCAATTGAATGTTTTCCTTTATAAGAGTTGCCTTGGTCATGGTGTCTCTGCACAGCAATAGAAACATTCACTAAGACAAGCCCTTATTTCTTACTTGTCTCATCAGCCGCATCCACATGAAGCTTGTGACCAGGGTACACATTAACCGGGTCAGCCAATACTTGTACAGTGGGGCACAGGAGGCTCAAGGACCCGAGGAGAGGGGGTGCTCACTCAGCACTGCTTCCACCGGGAACATTGTGGGGCCCACAGGGTGACTCTTCTGGAGTCTCTGGTGGACTTCTGGGTGGGAACCTGGGGACAGACAGTGTTCTAAACAAAAATATCCTGGTCCCGTCCTAAGCCTGAGTCTGCTAGTGAGTTATGGGCTGATGGATGGCGCCTCTGGCGAGGTCCAGGTAGCCCCAGCTGTCTTTCTGCCACCTGAGCTATCTCTCAGAGCATCACAGGAGACATCATTTGTAGGGACTGGAGGAATATGTTACTCTGCCTTCGTAATGACATTGGGTACTTATCTGAAGTTAATTGGCTTATCTCAGCAAGGCTGTCTCTGGCCTTCTAGCACATTCAGCTTCTTGCCAGCAGACCTTTCAGTCACATGTGGCATCCATGGGATGCCTTCTGGGTAGCAGAAGGAAAGCAGTCAGAGGGAGTCCCTCTGGAGTGCCTGGGGACACCTCTGTCCTCCCATAGCTATCTAGGGCTTTGGTCTGAGGTGCTTCTACAGATGGTGTCAGGATGGCACACCAGCATGAGGGCCGGAGTGAGCAGGTGTGGATGGGCTGGGGTCTTAACCCTGTGCACAGATAGGATGGAAGCTGTGTTAGGAGCCTGCACTCCTGCCTTTTAGCATTGTGTGTGGTGATAGCAGTACAAGGGAGTACCCAGCCACTGGTGCTGTCGTCACGGGTAGTTCACCACCGTGGGGCAGGGCTAGGTGCAGCCCTCAGTTCTTCCTCTCCTCCCCCTTCCCTGTCTCACCTACACACATACAAATATTATAAATACATGATATTGTATGCTGAAATTCTTAGGAGGCCCAGGGTCTGTCTTCAATGGCTCTTACTGGAAAGCACGAACGGAGTCTCAAGCTTCTAATTTGTTTGCAAGGATTTAGATTTTTAACATGAAATAGCAGTAGCCTTTCCTTTAATTAAATGCCATGCAGCATTGGCTGTGAGATCAATGTATTGAAGGGAAAGCCAGTGTAATTAGACCTTGTGAAGTGACTAACAGGTGATTAGGGCTCTTGCAGGCTGGGAAGAGGGAGCTGGTTCACAAGGCTCCCTCCCGTTAGTTGCACTTTGCTTTCCCTGCCCTTTCCCCATCTTTGGAAGGCCAGAGTTTCTCCTAACCATCTTGGGTGTGTTTTCAGATATCCCTTGAGTACTAACACTCCTTTAGGATCTTTAAGATAAAGAACACTCCTCCAAAGTAAAAGTTTCACCTTTATAGGTCAGGCCAGATGGGAAACCTGGAGGCCACAAATGGTTAGAGCTCTGATTCTGCACTTTAATATTTGCATGTGTGTAGGGGATGGGGGGTTGGGAGTGAGTGAGTGAAGGAGAACTGAGAAAGAACCACCTCTTTTTTCTAAATGTGCTGTGATGGGCGTCAAGTGTCTGTTTGTACTGTGGATGATTCCAGAGTCGTAGAAACAAAGCTATTGGCCCTGGGGTTGGGGTGCAAACATTTTAGATGAACTGGCATCTGGATTAGAGGAACCCTTACACAGAGATCCACTCAGGATCACCTCCCCCCACCAACTTCTTACTTGGTGAAGGGTGGAGTGTTCCCCAATTCCTCTTGGCACTCTGTCTTGTCTTGTCAGGGCATCTGTCCATCTTGTGGCTAGCTACATCCAGATCCTGATGGCTCCTTCCATCCTGTAGGACCAGCCCTCCTCTGTCTGGAACAAAAGCTGCTTGCCAAAGCCTGGCTTTGTTCCCACTGTTGCAAAGTTTCCATCTTCCAGATCTCCCTGCTTGAGAAGATGGAGTGATTTGAGGGGTAGATCATATACCACAGACTCCAACATCGAAAGTGTGTAGTTCAGTGTCTTTAGTGTATGTACATGTGCTGAGTTGTGCTGTCTCTGTCGTCAATCTTGGGACATTGTCACCATCCCCACAAGGGAATATGTGCTCCTGAGTGTCATTTCCCCATGTCCCACCTCTTCTTGCCTCAGCTAGATAGCCACTGTCTACCTCTTGTCTGGGTTTGCCTATTGTGAGCATTTTTATGAATGAAACACTAAGTAGATGGTTTTTGCAGACTGGCTTCTTTCATAGTGTTTCCATAGCCTATCCAAATTGCCACATGCAACCTTTGTTAATTTATTTTGATTGAATAGTATTTCATTGTATGATGGTTTGGATGTGTTTTCCAAAGATCCCTGTGTTAATGTTTGGTCCTTTCGGTCTGTGGTACTTTTAGGGAAGGATACACTGAACCTTAAAGACATGGTGCCTACCAGATCTCATGGTTCGTGGAGCTTCTACCCTCCCAAGAGAATGTGAGGCCCCCAGCCCTTTCCCCATCTCTTAGCATGGCTGTGAACAGTTCTATCACAGCCTGCAGCCAGGCCAACAAACAAACTATGGCCTGAAACTGTTAGCTGTGAGCCACAGTGACCCTTATCTCTTAGGAGCTGGTTGTCTTAGGGGTTGCCACGGTGGAAAGCTGACATGTGTGGCACACAGGCTGCAGTCTGTGTGTCCACTCATCGTCTGATGGACATGAATGTTTCCACTTTGAGTCCAGTGAGCAGCATGGTGGAGAGTGTTCAGATGCACACTTCTGTAAGTCTTGTTTCCAGTGCTCTTGGATAGGTATCGAGGGGTGTCTAATGTGCTGAGGACTGGCAGATCGTTTTCTGTTGTGGCATTTTTCACACTTATAGTTAGTGTGGGAGGGTTCTGGTTTTCCTGAATTTTAAAATTTTAGCTTTTGCATGTGAAGTGGCTCCTCCTGTCAGTGTGATTTTGAGTGTCTTTTCATGTGCTTATTGGCTGGCTGTATATTTCCATGGATAAGTGCCTCTTCATATTTTTTTTCATTTTCGATTGGCTGTATGTCTGCTTATTATCAACACTTGTGGTATTTGCTTTATTTTTTTCTTTAAAGTACTAGGTGGCCACACCCCAAGCTTTATGCATGCTGGGCACACACTCCATCTCTGACCTCTTGGCCAGCTAGCTCTTATGCAAGCCTACTCCTGACATATACTAATATTCTTGTGTTCAGGTTGGCTGCTGTGAATAGGTCTTACAGGTTTGGGACAGCAAGAAAGCTGCAGACTGCAGGTCATGTGGTACCTGCTTCCTGGTCTGACAGCTGAGACCTATGTGTAGCTTGGGTAGCAACAAGCTGTGTCCGGTGTCACAAGCAGGTACTTCTGTAGTGTTCTTGTCTGGACATCTTCTAGAGGCTTCCTCCACTGATACAGAAGAAGAGCAGACAGAGAGGAGGCTCTTAGCAATGACAATAGAAGGATGATTCTAGGGCTTGGAAAAGAAGGCTTTAGCATCCTTGCTTGTAGGCTGAGGAGAGGCAGAACACCTAGCAGAAGCGACACAGGGACTGTCTCCCTATGCAGCCCCAAAGCAGCTTCATTTCAGGAGGATTTGTTCCTACTGATTAAAGCATGTTCTCTGTATGTACAGTATTAAAACAAAGTTCATGGTGCTGCTCAAAGTAGAAAAGCATCAATTAGAATAATAACATATGACATAAAAACTTCCTGGAACACCTGCATGGTTGGTACCAGCAAGCAGGACAGGTTGACATGCTCCTAGAGATTTACACCTGAGTCACACCATGGTTTGTGGCAGAAAGCAGTGTCCCTGCTGGTGTCTGTCTTCTTGCAGAAGAGAAGCCTCTCTGGGGGCAGCTAGCACAGGGCACATGTGTTAATATTCTGCCATGAAGTCTTTGGGCACAACCCTCACGTGGTCTTGCAAGTAACACCAGAGGCTTCCTCGGGTAAAGTGGCTGTTCAAAGGTTTTAAAAAATCTGATCAAGTAGAAATTACTCACAATCTATACTCACAGCAGGCTCTCTGAGAGCAGCTGTGTGCCTAGTCCTTTGGGTGTTATAGTTCATTCACAATTTAATCCAACCTTATTTTGGAGGATTTCTTACTTTAGCGTGTAGTTCTTTGATCACATCAAGACTTTTGTGCCTTGCTTTTGTGTAGGCACTGATGTTTGTTCTGGGAATCTTCATTTTTTCCTCTGGGCTCTTCGCCTTTTAACTTCTGTACGTGCTCTTTATATATGAGTACTGTGAACCTTTTCATATGCTACATGAAATTGTCAAACCTGCCACTTCCTGTTTTAATAATCTAGGTCCTTTCACTGTAAAGTTGCCTCCTAACTTGTATATTTAGTTTATTAATCCTTTTATTTGTAGTTTCTGAGATCCATGTTTCATTTTGGAAGGCCTTTTCCCATTAAAATATAGCAGAAGACTGTTCCCCTCTAGTGCTCCAGCCTTTCCTTCACACAGAAACAGCCAGGCTACCGTCATTTAGACTTGGTATCATTCACACCTTGCTTATGTGGTAAGATCCAGAGTCTTTCTAGAAATAGGTGCAGTGTCATGTGAATGCTGCATTATCACATCTCAGTGCTCATGTGTGCACTGGTTTGATTTTGAACCATGATTCCTGCCTCATGGGGCTCTTTCCCTTAGGTTCTCACAGAAGGCTCCTGTCTTCATGCCTGTAAGTAACACTGCCTTGAGTTTCTTAACGCTCACTGCAAATCTGTTCTGTTCTATTGATCTTATCTATCTATCTATCTATCTATCTATCTATCTATCTATCATCATCCATCCATCCATCCATCCATCCATCCATCCATCCATCCATCCATCCATTTTGAGACAAAGTTTAGTCCTGGCTGTCTAGACCATCTTGACTTTGAACTCACAGAGATCCACCTGCCTTTGCCTCCAGAGTGCTAGGGTTAAAGGTACATGTGACCTTGCCTTTATTTTTTGAAAACATATTTTTAAAGCCTTATTTTTATTATTTTAAATTGTATAGGCTTTTGTCTGCATGTGGATTATGTGCATGTGAGTGCTGGTGTCCACTGGAGCCAGAGGTACCCACTTCTCTGGAGCTGGAGTTCAGATGGCTGTGAGCTATTGATGTGAGTGTTGGGAATTGAACTTGAGTCCTCTAGAAAAGCAGCAGTAATCACTGGACCATCTCTCCAGCTCCATATTTTTTTTTGTCTTATTAATTATGTGGTGTATTGTGCGCATGTCTTGCCTGTGTGTGCACATGTGCATAGAGACCAGAGGTCAATGTCATGTTTCTTCCTCAAAAATTTCCACTTATTTTTTGAGAAAGGGTTCCTTACTGAATTTGGAGTTCATGAGTTTGTCTGGATTAGCTGGCCAGCAAGGCTCAGGCTCAGGGATCCTTCTGGCTACTACTCCTGCCTGGCATGCTGGGATACCAGTATGTGCTGCTATAATAGGCACATTGGTATTTGGGATTGGAATTCAGGCCCTGAGGCTTGTGTGGCAGTCACTCCCTAGGGAGAGGGCCATCTCCTTAGGCCCCCCCCCCATTATTCTTTTATTTATTTATTTAAAGTAGTTTTGAAAAATGTTCTCATATATTACATTTCAAACATAGTTTCCCCTTTCCCCTCCCACGTTATTCTTATTAAGAATTTTACTGGCTCTCTTAGGGCCTTGCTCTCCAGATGAACTTGCAAAATTTTAGGATACATCCAGCAGAGCCCATTGCAATTTTACTTCTCTTTGTATTAAAATTACATTTTCTTTTGAGTGACAATTGACATAAATTTCCAATCTGAAACTCACTGTTTCTATAACCTGGTTTGTCTTGTTTTTATTTAGAACCACCCCCCCCACTCTGGTCTGCTTTTCTTTCTTGTTGCCCTCCCCTGCAGGCTAAGCTTTCTCAGTCTCTGTGTCCACTTTTGGCCCTCCAGGCTTCTGTCCACAGCAAGCCAGGCTTGCATGAGCTGCTTCTGGACTTAGATCACCCACTTCTTGACTCAGTTTTTCTGTTGTCACATTCTCTAAGGAACCAGCCTGACTTTTTGGAAGCAACATTCCCCACTTAGCTTCCCTAGTTCCTCTGACCTTTTCTTTGATGGGTTGGTTTAGTTATGGCTTTGCTTTAGTTATTTTTACTTGGGCTGGGAGGTGAGCCCTCTTTAGTGTTAGGCATAGAGGCTGTATTTGTTGTTGCTCGTGCTGGGGTAGGTTGCCTGCCTACCCCAGAGGAACTGCACTGTAAACCTTGTTGAGCCTGATACCTGCCTGTCTCCATGCTCTTCCAAGGGAAACCTGCAAATTAGTTTCCTCACGTGACCTGTACATTTTTTTGTTTGTTTTGTCTTTGAGACAGGGTTTCTCAGTGTAGCCCTGGCTGTCTCGGAATTCATATTTTAGAGCAGGTTGGACAGGAACTCAGAGATCTGCCTGCCTCTCTCTCTCCCAAGTGCTGGGATTAAAGGGGAGGATGGCCTTGTCGGGCATAGGTGGGAGAGGAGATCCTTGGTCCCATGAAGGCTGGACACCAAGTGTGGGGGAATTTGAGGGTGGGGAGGTGGGAGTGGGGGGGATGGGTCGGGGCATATCCTCATAGAAGCAGGAGGAGGGGAGGTGGGATAGGGGTTTCCTGGGCGGGGGTGGGGGTGGGGGATGGGGTAAGGGGATAACATCTGAAATGTAAATAAAAAATCCAATAAAAAAATTAAAAAAAGACTTTCTTTGGGATCTCTGTCTGTATTGATAAGTGGTATTTGAATGTGCTACAAAGTGTTTAAGAATAGGAGTTAATACAGTGAAGACAGCTTGGTATTAAAGGCCAAGTTACTTAACCTCTCTGAGACCAGTTCTCATTCATGGACAGGGCTCACAGCCCTGATTAATCCAAGCTGCTTTGAGGAGCTAGTGAGATAATGTATGCAAAGCTTTTTTAAACACCGAACCTCGACAAGACAAGAACTTTATCTCATGCTGTATATTCAAGATTCTTGACTCTGTGTGTGTGTGTGTGTGTGTGTGTGTGTGTGTGTGTGTAACGTGGAGATGGGGTCAGAGAACATTAACCAGTGTGTTTTCTCAGTGCTTTCTTCATAAGCCACAGTCAGAAAACAGCGCTGTGTGGAGGGAGAGGCACAGCAAGGAGGCAGAGGTGCTGTTAGCAAACACTGTTATCAGTTATACAGATATTAGGTTCCCATTCTCCATGACATCCTTGGGGAGCTGGGGGAGATTTGATGTTTTCTGAGGGTTCTGTGACTGCAGGTTATGGCTGGTGCTGTCGTCCAATTACTCTCTACTTATTTTACTTAGACTTTAGTAATTGGAAAAAGATTAGATGTCAGGACTTTGCATTTTGTTGATTATATTACTAAAGTCTTCTCTGTAATCACTTCTCTTATTCCTGGTAGTAATCATGAGCTCTGAGCTCCGAGAAGAGTCTAATAGTAGATTTCTAATGGAAGCAAAGGAAGCAGTTGCCTTTGTCTTGCTGTGACTGGAGTGTGTGGCTGTCCCTACAGACCCACATGTGCTTTCTAGCCCCCCCAGGGAGATCAGAGACAAGCTAAACCAGGGCCCACTGTCCTATGCCACCATGTCATCCTGTGACTTTCCTTACCCTCTAAGGCACTCACTGCCATGGCTGCAGGACCCTTTCTCTCTGACCATCCTTCTCTGGTTCTCCTCGTTAGTGGTATTTGTCAAGACATCCATGCCTGTGTTTCTCCACTTTGAAGCTCTCTTATCCTATCTGTATATTGTGTAGCACACTTTTGTCAGCTGTGTGAAGACAAGCTCACCTCCCAGAGACGGGTGAGGAGACAACTTAGATGGGCATTAAGAAGCAGCAAGTGAGGGCTGGAGAGATGGCTCTGTGGTCAAGACCGCCTCTTCTAAAAGACCTGGTTCAATTCCCAGCACCCACATGGCAGCTCACTACTGTCTGTGACTCTAGTTCCAGGGAGAATCTGATAGCCTATACACACATACAAACAGGAAGAACATCAATGAACATAAAAATAAATAAATCATTATGAAGCAGCAAGTAGGCCGGAGTGGGAGAGAGAAGGAAAGCCTGTTGAACTGTCCAAATGGAGACTTAGCATCTGGGCTCCATGGAACACAGAATTAGTGGGAGGTGAGGAATCTGGTACGCTGGATGCTACTGCCCCAGAGAGAAAGGGTCTCACCTGTCTCAGGGTGGTACCAGAGATACCGGGCTGCCTTTGACAAATGAGTCCCATCTAAGATTTATGTACAAGCAGGCAGTGCTCTGGTTTGCTCTAATAAAGTGGTGTGACTCATCTTTTGTGTATAGAGGACGTTCACCCTCTGAGATGCTATCATTAGGCTTACTTTGGTTCCGTGTGTGGGACACGGATGGAGTATGGTCAGGTGCTGTAGAGCCTTTTGTGACCCTGCTTTTCTTTGTTCTGTTTTTTTCTTCCAACAGAGGAATTACGGAAGCTGAGCTGGTCTGGAATCCCAAAGCCAGTTCGTCCAATGACATGGAAACTTCTCTCAGTAAGTCTGCACACCAATGCTCAGCCTAGCTACTTTAGTCCTGAGTCCAGTGGCCTGGCACCTGGCTGGAGGAGTGTGACTCGCTGGCCATGGCCACACACTTGTCTATCTTGGTTGCATAATGACACAGGCCTTCGCTGTGTCCAAGAAGGCATTGTCTAGTTTTAGCTTAATTTCAAGGTTGGTTTGGCAAGTCTGTAAGAAAGAGAAGATGAGCAACAGCTCGTGACAGCTGCGTTCATTCCCACCGACTTCCACCATTAAAGAATCGCTGTGTGCAGCCTTGTGACTCAGGAGCTTACAACACAGACCATACAACCCAGAGGAAATGGGTGTGCATCAGCAAAGAAGGATCGGCAGTGCTGTTGTTGAACAAGAACAAGGGGAAGAGGAGGAGGAAGAATAACAGGAAAAGGGGGAAGGAGGACAGGAAAAGGAAGAGGACAAGGAGGTGGGGCAGGAGATGTTGGACATAGCTTGTTAATGTGGTGGAGAGTGGGGGCCAGTGCCCTGAGCCCATCATAAGCTGTCGCTCCAGAAGCCCTCAGGAAAGTTCAGTGGTTGGTGGCTATCTGCATGCCCTCACTTTACAGCTTAAGGTTGGAAGTGAGACTAGTTCATTGGCAGCTTGCTTCTCTTTTTCCTTTGTTTTATTTTTGGAGCTAAGTCACGGGGAACTCCAGGCACCTACTCTAAATTGAGTCTGACTTTCAGTGTTTAAAAGACTTTGGTGCTAATGAGTCGTAATAAATTTTCAGTTCAGTACCTCGTAATCCTAAATGCAGATGCAGCTCTGAACAGCAAATATTTATTGATTAAATATCTCTTGCAATTAAGGCTAGACCTGGTGTGATCACTTGTGCTCTGTTTTGTGGTTTTTAAGTGTTTGTAGCCACATTTCCAAATGTCCTCTAGAAGAGGTTATGACTCCTGATGTTTTGTAGGAAGTTATACTGTAAATGTCTGGAAGTCCCTATGTCATAATGTTGTGCTCATCAAGAACTGGCTGGTCATAGTGGAAAGGCTTATGAGAGGCTCTTGCTCTTTCGGTCATTTCTGTGCCTGTGCATGTCATAGCTGCAGTGCCCTGAGCTGCTTAGCTGCACAGTGGTTGTCATGTCAGTGGACACAGAGCATCAGAGGAACAGCAGGGTTTAAGGTGGAGTGAGTGGTAGGTAACCCCACTGTGTTGGTGTGGACCCAGGAGTCTGTGCAGGAGTGATGGTAGTGTAGACCAAAGAAGAACTGTAGGGGCCGTCCCAGAAACACTGAAGGCTATTGAGACCCAGCTGCTTCTAGGAAGAGGTCAGAGGCCCAGGCATGCAGCAGGTAAGTCCAGCACAGTTTGGCACAGTGTACTTGTGAGGTATTCAGGGCATAAGTGTCAGCCAAGGGGAGGGGCTGGGATGGTACAGTTTGTGACCAGTTCCTAGGGTCAGTTTTGTGAAGAGGAGGCTTTATACTGTGTCTGAGGCCATTGCAAGTGCACAAGGTGGATAGGAAGGCTAGGGCAGTTCTCAGGCCTGAATTGTCAGGTGAGAGGGTAAATTCCAGGTTAGTGAGAAAATCTGCTCTTTGCAGGTAGTACAGACAAGTGGGAATGCTAGGCAAGACTCCTTGGCACTGTTGCAGGCTCACAGTGTATCTCTGAAGGATGTCAGTGTTACTTGGACGAAGGAGTTGGGCAGGTCACAAGGCTGAAGGGTGCAGTATGGGTGGGGCTGGTCAGTAGCCCAGACTAGGCAAGTGCTTCCTCTTCAGGCCTCCTTGGGAAGGCAGGGTGGAGGGCCAGGGATCAGGAAGAGACCATGTGTCTGGTTGATCCCAGATAACATGGCCCTCATCCTGAAGGACTTGAGCCAGGGATGTGTAGCTATTTCTGGAAGGAGAATAACCTGTAAAACCATGGTTAGTATGTTTAGTTATTTGCTGGAGACTAGTTGAACTCTGCATGTTTCAGGCATTATGTTTGGTGCTGGAAAAGGACAGGGTATGCCTGAGACTATGTGCCAGCCCTCTTGGGTCCTGCACAACACAGAGAAAATGCCTACCCTTGTTACTACACAGTGCAGGCCAGGGCTTACTGCACAGAAAAGGAGGCATTTCCCCAGGACCCTGTTTCTGTGCCCCAAGCCCACTATGTGCCCCCACTTGTCCTTTATTGGATGTTTGCTATGTGCAAGACAAGGCATACTCAGATTTACTCAGAAGCTGAGTTCTATCTTCCAGAGAAGGAGCAAGTGACTGTCACCAAGTTAGTTATGTGCAATGTTTAGCAGTGATGGGGTGACCCCCCGGGGGGCAGAAGCTAGAAGGGGTTTGAGTTGGGGCAGGGTCAGTTGGAATGGCTGGGAAGGAGTCAATGGCCAAGACTACATGTATTTATGGAGGGAGTCTAGCTGCTAGAGCAGACAGAGCCTGGCTCCTCTATGGGACACAGGCACAGGCACGGGCACCAGCATAAGCTGTTGAGCACTTGGTACTTGGCTCTGTGATGTTCTTCCTGTGAAGTCTGCTGCCTGGAGGCTCAGGACCTGCACAGGAGAGGAAGCCATTTGGCTGGGATGCTAGTCAGACATGGAGTGGTCAGGTAGGAGGAGTTGGTCAGAATTGGTGGGGTTCTTTGTCAGCTAGAACTAGCTGGACCCTGGAGTTTGCATTAGAATGACTTCCTTATTTGATGGCAGCTTGCAGATGCTGTCAGCTTCAGCCTGTGTTGGGGTTACTGTGGCTGTGATGAAACATCATGCCCAAAGACAAGCTGGAGAGGAAAAGTCTATTTGACTTACACTTCTACACCTACAGTCTGTCACTGAAGGAGGTCAGGACAGAAACTCAAACAGGGTAAACCTGGAGGCAGGAGCTGATGCAGAGGCCATGGAGGGGAGCTGCTTACTGGCTTGCCTCCTTGTGTCTTGTTCAACCTGCTTTCTTACAGAACCCAGGACCACCAGCTCAGGGATGGCCCCACCCACAGTGACCCCATCTGACCACTCCATGTCTGACTAGCTGTGGTCTTTTTTTATCTGGTTGTATTTAACTGTCACTTGGGAGGTTGGGCAATATTGATACCTGGGCTCGCTAGGGGACCCAGGTTGAACCCCAGTGTTCTAGGGTTCCAGGCAGGAAGACAGGATGCTCATGAACCAGATAGGAAGCTAGTCTCTGAGAAATGCATGGCCCCACTGAAGGCAGTTGCTCACTGGGCCTGACACACCCAGATTAGGGGGCTGGACTGGGTGGCTGTGGGTGAGTGGGGACTAGATTATGAACTTAGTTCAGGGTCTGGCCCACTAGTGACTTTCTTCCCGCATGTCCACAGTTTGTCATCAGCATAGTTCTAGTGTTTGTGGACAAGTGTTACTTTTAATTAATGGAGGAAATTCTTCTGTAGAGGAGAAATCTAGCTGTGTGGCTCTTATTCTGAAGAGCTCTGTAGCCAGGGCACCCCATTAAACGCTAGCGCTAATATTTAACTTTTAAATTACATGCAAGCAGCATAGAACCTTTTTCAAAATTAGTCCCAAAGAGAATCATATTTTTGATTCTTTTTTTTTTTTAACTAACTGTTTCAGAAGAGTGAACAAAAACTAATTAAACATTTAACATTTATGCTACTGAGGATATTGACTAAAAATGACAGTGAGGCTCTAGTATCAGCGTAGCTTCTTTCAGTGTGTTACAGTCGGTTTGCATATGAACGCAGTGGGAGGGAACGCATTGATTTTTGTGTCACCAGGACAGTTTGGATTTAAGTATCTGCATGCATTGTTTTACATTTATGATTAGTGTTTTTATAGCATGCTAATACAGCAATTAAGTCTTCTGTAGTTCTGTCATTTAAAATTCATTGCATACTTGAATGTATTCATTTGCATAATTTCTAGTCTTGCTTAATTATCAAGAGGCCTGCACTTGCACATGTGTTTTTTTCCTCTAGGAAGGGGATGGCAGGAAAATGGGTGGGTCTTTTATGATACATACTTGCCTTTTAGAATTTGTGTTTCATTAAGTTAACATTCTGGGAGCAGGAGACCTCCTGAGAGTGCTCATTCTGTTCCCTAAGGATGCTGGTAGCTGTGGCTATCTACACCTCCCTGCTGGTGCCACTACACTCTGGTGGTCCCACTGCCTGGAATTGCAGACTGGGCCTGGGCTCTTCGCTCTGGCTGTTGAATGCAGCAGCCAGCCTTTCATCTGCCAGGCTCTGTTTTGATCTTTGCTCAGCCTGGACCCATTTCCTGCACATCTCTGGTCTCTATGTAGTTTTCCAGTCTCTCTACTGTCTCAACCAAACCAAGCCAGGAACCTGTGCTAATTTAGTCTCTCCCTGAGACCCTAGTTCTGTGTCATTTCTCTTCATCTTGCTAACATCATCCATTCATCCAACAAGCCTTTGCTGAGTATCTGTTATTGTTCTAAGCCCTTGAGTATATCTCTGAGATGAAAAAGGAGAACTTACATTGTGACTGGAAGAGATAAAAGTACATTGGGTAGGGGAAGTTGGCAGAGGTGATCGATGGTGTGCTGGTCAGGATATGAGCAAGATCAGAATGCTGTTTACGTGCGTGGTCCTGGTGGGCCTCACTGAAGGATGACATTTGAACTGAGACTTGCGGAAGGGCTGTGTGGATATTTGGATATACATTATGGTCCTTACTATTTCAGGGCCATATTGAGTGCCATGTAGATCATACTGTCCCATTGATCCCTAGAAGGGGTCGACATGGATGTTGAAGAGGGATGGCCAATGAGTTGCAGAAGCAACGACTCTGAGACCTGAGATAGCAGAGGGAGAGTGGAGACTGTAGGGGGTGTGGGATTGTTGGAAGGGTTGCCACTGGCTGCCGACATCTGAACAGGACTCATCAGACTTGATCCTAAGGTGCCAGTCCAGTCAGTGTTGTGGGCCTGCTTCAGCTGCACAGCCCTGCTAAATAGCACTGAAGAGGCCAAGGAATTGGTGTGGGCTTATACTGCTGCCTGCAAGCTTTATTCACAGAAACTAATAAGAGTTGCCTGGCCTGAGATTGGAGCCGGTGGGTCCCAGTGGAGGAAATAGTGAGTTCAAAGGGAGACCCTTAGGCAGGAGGTGTGGTGTTTGAGGCATGTTTAGCCAATTAGAAGGTAGAGAATCTGTCCCATAGAGAAGGAGCATGTGTGCTCTGGCCAGGGAGGAGGAGAGGCCAGGCAGGGCCCAGGCAGCTTGAGATCACATCTTGAGTGTAACAAGAGGCCATTGAGAGTTTAAGGGGCTGCTATGGTCAAGTGGTCTCCATTTTACTATATGCTATGGTAAAGTGTGGGTCTCCAAAGCCATAGTGCAGAGATAAGTCTCACCAAGGCGGAGAGTGGAGGGGGTGGGCCATATATCTCTCACATGGACAGCTCTCTGCAATCTGGCTTCTCCCTGGAGCCACCTTGTTCCACACGAGGCACAGAAGACACAGGTGTTGCTGTGTGTGACAAGGCGTCAGTGTGGACTGTGCCTAGGCTCTCTGTGAGCCGGAGTCAGCTGGCATCCCTGACAGGTGTGGGGTTGGAGGTTAAGGGCAGGGATGATGTTGGGGGAGGGGGGCCTTGGCTTGAGTCTGACCTCACATATCTGTGGCTCTGATCATGCCACCATGGTTTGCCAAGTCTCTCTCCCCGTCTGAAAGTGGGAACCTTGACTACCTTTGAATGGCTAGGACTAAAGGAGCGCCGAGGTGCCCTGCGCCTGGGGGCTGCACCTTCCTTGGAGAGCCCGGGATGGGCATTTACCACACAAAGAACAAGATGTATCTTAGGAAATTGTTCTTTAAGTTCATACGAACTGAAACTGAGATGGCTCCAAGGAGAAAGGAGGTGCGGACAAAGCCTCCTGCTTGGATGGGTTGTCCCTGGGGCAGCTTTTAACTGGATGGAGACATACCTGTTATGACATCTGTCTGTACCCTACCCTTGTAATTTTTGTGCCTTCATCTCAGGGGCAGGGCTGTGTCCCTAGTGTCCCTAGTACTAAGGGCTGTGTTGGGATGTCCACAGGTGTATTGCAGTGGCTCTGATTACCAGGTTGGTGACATTTGGGCTGGTTCTGGACCTATTGGTGCTGCACCTACTGTGTGCGGCAGAATGTGCAGTGGAGTCTTGGCAGTCTCCTCTCTGAGAGAAGAGAAGAGAAGAGAAGAGAAGAGAAGAGAAGAGAGAGAAGAGAAGAGAAGAGAAGAGAAGAGAAGAGAAGAGAAGCATCTGAGGGTTGTGCTTTCCTGTAGAGAATGCTGTGTTATGAGCCTTTCTTCCCCTTGAAAGCAGCCACACACTTCAACAAGCAGGCACAGTAGCCTCGACAAGATGTCATTTGCAGGAGTAGCTGTGGGTTCAGATGGCATCTCCTATTGTCAAATGGCAGTTAATCACAGTAGGGGTATGGCTGTGGTTTTATTTTTTGGTTTTGGGTTTTTAGAGACAGGGACTCACTATATAGTTCTGGAACTCTCTGTGTAGACCACGTTGGCCTCAAACTCACAGAGATCCATCTGCCTCTACCTTCCAAGTGCTTAAGGCCATAGGCCACAATTCCTGGCTATGATTTTCAAGTGCAGAGTATGAACCTGAATGTTGGGTAATGGTTGTTTTCCTAAAAGGACCAATTGTACATCAACAACTAGGGCTGTCTCCAAGTGAGGGCCTGCTCTTTATCACAGGACATTATGGGGTACAGGAACCCTCCACAGACCTCACCTGCAGACCTGGAAGGAGACAGTGCCTGACTGACCTGACTGGAAGAAGACTACATCTGTGCTTATCCTTCAGCATTGCTCCTTGCTGTGTCACCCACAACTTCCTGGGGAATGCAGATTCTTATTGTGTTCTAGCAAAGCAGCTGGAAGGGAGACTGTGGGAGCTTCTGTTGGAGTAACTGTGTGCCGGCAAGGCTGTACAACAGCTTGAGCCTCACCCTTGTGGTCATGGGTGGCCGTTGCTACACAGATTGCCTGTATTCACCTCGATTCATGGAAGTAGCAAAGAAAAACCCTGGGCTTAGTGTTAGCCAATGGTGTGCCCATCTAGTGTGTCCCAGTCAGTGCTGGCTGAAGTGTAAAAGGGTGTCACCTCCTTGGAAAAGATCAGGCAGTTCCTTAAAAATGCTGTCTACATTCTGATGCAGCACCTCTGCCCCTTGCTGTTTGGCTCTGAGAAATCAGAGATGCATACCTTCAAAGCCTACAAGAGTACCCATTGAGCTCTGTTCATTCCTAAGTAGCTTACCAGAATGGCCTGACACATGCCACGCAGACTCATACCCAAAAGTGGCCAAATCTCAGAAGACAAGGTACACAAAATCCTAGGTTTTGAGTTTGTGTTTGCAGAGTCCCAGACAGACCCAGTCAGCTTTAGTGAGAAACTAGCCCTTCCAGGGCCCAGGTGGGATGGTGGGAGTGGGCTGCAGAGAACACCATCACTCTGGGCAATGGAAAGTTCCTTCTGTCTTTCTGCAACAGTAGTCAACTGCCTGAAGCTTTCCTTGAGGCCATAGACCTGTGCTTAAAATTACAAAAATTTAGCCGGGCGGTGGTGGCGCACGCCTTTAATCCCAGCACTTGGGAGGCAGAGACAGGCGGATTTCTGAGTTCGAGGCCAGCCTGGTGTACAGAGTGAGTTCCAGGACAGCCCGAGCTACACAGAGAAACCCTGTCTCGAAAAACCAAAAAAAAAAAAAAAAAAAATTACAAAAATTTAAAGTTATAACATATGTATCATAATATAAGATTAACTTAAAACACAGACAAGGAAACAAAGAAGAAGCCACATAGAAAACTGTCCATTTGATGTATTTAAAAGTGCCAAGAGCCCCAGAGGCTTTGGAGAACAGGTACATTTGCCCACATGACAGCTCTGTGCACATAAATGCAAAATGTGTGTATGTGTGTGCATGGTTTGAGTGTGAGACCAGACATACTATCTGTTCTTTGTGGATGTAAGCCCTGTGGAGAAGGGGTTTAATATCTCCATGCCATGTGCCAAGAAAGCATTGTGTCTGGGTGTCATGAGATGACTTTTGTTGGATGTGAGTGACTAGGAGCAGGTTATTGACACTGATAGGGCATGCTGGTGCTGCATGCTGTCCCGCTGTCCTGCTGTCCTGCTGCTTTGTTCTGCCTGAGCCAGGCTGGATGGGCACTTGTTCTTCACTCTCATGATCATAGTAACTACAGATACCTGCGTTTCCTTTGTTCCTCCAGGGTTACCTTCCTGCCAATGTTGACCGAAGACCAGCCACGCTGCAGAGGAAACAGAAGGAATACTTTGCTTTCATTGAGCATTATTACAACTCTAGGAATGACGAAGTTCACCAGGACACGTATCGTCAGGTGTGTGTGGGGTCTCTCTCTTTTCCACGTATCACCCAATACTGGGATTTGGAGGTGGTTTGCAGGGCATGTGTTTCATCTGTCAGGAACCTGATAGGCTTACAGATTTATATTTTCTAACAATAACCATTTGAAAGCAATTAATGTCAATTGGCCACCTGTAGCAGATCTGACTTGTTTGTGTTCCTTCTCAGAGGTAGAGCATGAGGCTTTAGTCAAGTTACAAAATAGATGCTGAGATCTCTTAGTGATGACCAGCTCTGCCTTGGGTGATGGTTGGGATGTGATACCTTGGCCTGTGCCCAGCATTCTATAGCCTGCTTCTGTAGGGCAGTGCCTTGGCCTGGGCCCTGATCTAATGCCTTCCTGCACTAGATTATTGAGTATTTACTGTCTCATTGAAGGTTATATCCATGGAGCTAGTTAGTGATAATATTTGCCTGACTTGGCTTCCTCCCTATAGGTTATTCCTGCTGATACTTGTGGCCTTTTCCCTATTTTTTCAGGCCTGTTATTGATGAAGCAGGCCAGGGGCAGGACATAGGGTATGATGCATACACTGTCCTGGCTGCATAAGAAACACATTGCCTGTGGATCTTTGCAGTATCCGGTATTGAGGCAGGTCAGGCTTGCTTTTCATCTTGTAGGAGGCCAGCACACAGTCCATCTGTTCATAGGATTGTCACCAAAGGGAGCAATGCACTAGCATTGGCTCCCAGGATGCCTTGCTCATGGACCTGCACAACCTTGTTCCTCAGCTATACCTGGGCTCCTACGTGTGGCCCTCCTGAGTCTGTGTAGGTGTCCCTCAGCAAGGGTATCCGTGGACTTTCTTTTTGTGTGCTCCGTGTACAAGTTAATCTCATCTTGTTCCCATGTGCTGAGGACTCAGATTCTGTCACCAAGTAGCCCTTTGAAGGACACTGAGAGCAGGCTTTTTGTAGGTGGAGAGGCTGAACCTAAGTGGCTTTCTCTTGGCCACAGGCTGTAGTGTCAGAGTGAAATGGTGACCCTATTTACTAGGTGTTAGCTGCCTCTCTGCACATGGACAAGGATGGAACTAAACTGTAGAGCCCCCTTTGGGTTAAAATATGCTGTCTCCCTCAGTTTGTGCAGGCTGTTTCCCTGGAGCCCCCCAGAGTGATGCTAGCGTTACTGGTGTGGGGTGTGCTCCTGGGCTGTGGAGCCAGACTGTGGTACCAGCTGTGTTCAGAGCACTCCTGTGGGTCACCTCTTAAACCCCATCCTCAGGCGGTCTCCACTGCAATGCTGGCAAACATTGTCAAAACTCTCATGTCAGATGGTGCTCAGACAGGAATCCGCTGACACCAGCAGAGACTTTGAAATGCTTCCTTTAGTGTGTCCTAGATTCCTCATGGACATTGAGAAATAGAAGAGAATGTGACCTATGTTACAGACAGCCCTGTCTCTGCTGAAACAGGGCACTGTCAGTGTCCTTGAATCATGCCTAGTGTCAGGCTGAAAATCGATGTGCACTGATTGCATTGGCTTATGTTACTGAGGAGCTGAGGGCCCACTCTATTCCTAACCACATAGTGAGCATTGCTGGGCTGTGAAGGGTCAGGCATGCCTGTCACCTGAGGACAGTCGAGCCTAGCTAGGGGGAGTGTGTTTCTGGGTGCCTCCTGTGGAGGAGCCTGGTGACAGTCCTTTCAGAGCAGGTTAAGGGCAAATTACATGTGTCATCAAGGACTGCTCTCATTCTGTAAGATAAACATACGTCTCTCCTGCATCTGCAGATCCATATCGACATCCCACGGATGAGCCCGGAAGCACTGATTCTTCAGCCCAAGGTGACGGAGGTAAGAGGAGCGCTGGCCAGGTGGGGAGTTTCTGCTGATGCCTGTCTCTGGGTGACCATTGCTCACTGCACTTGAGGGACCTGATCCAGGAGCCCCCAAAGTCTATAATTGGCAGACATGTGAATCACTGATTGTTCTCAATTTCTTTTAATGTACACCAAAAAAAAAATACAGCAAAAAGAATATATGCAATATGTGTGTGAGTATTTATAGTAGAAACTTATGCCCTTGAATTTAGGAGTCAGAATCTCTCCAGTGCTGACCCCGCTGCCTCTAGAAACTATTTCTCAATGCTCATGGTCCTGCTATGGCAGCTCCATTCCTGTCCCTCCTCCCCCCAGAAAAGAGGTGGACTATTCATCTCCAGATTATATTTGGCTGTACTTTGTGACTTCAACACTAAGGAAGCAGTGTGGTGGAATTGTTGTGTCTTAAGCTGTGTGTTCCTTTCTGTGTGCAATTAAGTCTCTGCAGCTTGTGCTTTCTTCTACTTGTGTGGCAGTCAGGGTAAATGTCTGGGCACTTTCTAGTGCTCTGCAGTTGGAATAGTGTCACTAGAATTGTCATATCCATTTATGCAGGTATACCCCTGTGAGAATTTCCCCAAGGCTTTCAGGATAACATCAGCGTGTTTTCTGGCGGGGTCTGCAGACGGGGCCCACCTGAAGTGCTGGAAACCTGGATTTCCACTCCTTGGCACTTCTTGGAACGCGGCCAGGCTGCTGAGCTCTCTATGTCTGGTGGATATTCCCATCATGCTCCTGGCTTCACTTTCCTTGGGTACTGGCGAGTAAAGAGCCTCTCTGTATATAGAGATGAGCATCTTCTGTGTCCCTGTTCTGGTAAATGCTTGTGAATGGCTTTCTTGTTACCTTCTTTCTTGTTTTTACCCATTGAAGAAAGTAAGTTTGTGATGTTTATACATCTGGGGTTCTAATTCTTTGCCGGGTATTTGATGGGACAGGCTTAGCTTTGCTGAGTTGAATGTGATGCCCTCTTAGGTTATCATGGGACACTGTCTTTAGGAACTCTTTTCCCACAACATCTGTCTCATAAATGCTCTCCCATCTCCTCATCTGGAAGTTTTGTTTCTGCATCCTGTGTTTAATTTGTAGGTGATAGCAGCACCTGTGGGCAGTCAGTCACAGTGGGAGCTGTGCAGGGACTGGGGCTTATCACCTTAGTGTTGGATCTGTCTATCCACGCCAAGTTCCTAGGCATCCACAGGGATGTCAGTGCCGCCTCCTTCCTCTTCGAAGTTGCCTGAGTTCTCTTAGTCTTTACGCATTCAAGTCATTTTCCGAATCATGTTGTGGGGTTTTTAAAGTCTGTTTGAATTGTGAATGGGATTGCTTGGACTCTTTAGATCTGATCAGCAGGCCCTCTTCGCTGAGGTCCGTCCCCAGTCCTATTTTTACGTGTTATTTTGAGATCAGGTCTTTCAGAGTTGCCCAGGGTAGCCTTGAACTTACGGTAGCTTACACATACCCTGAGGTTCTTGCCTCATCCCACCAGGTAGCTGAGACCACTGACCTGGGCCACTAGACGGAGGCAAACCTTTATGAAAGGCCTTATGTATGTTTTATTAGATTTATTCTTAACCTTATATTTTTGTCACTAAAGTAAGTGTATCTCTTTAAAGTAGACTTACTATCTGAAATACTTTGTTTTTCATCTTTATTTCCCCCCAGTAAATGCATTTTGAAACGTGGACATCTCTTGCCTGCACAGTAAAGCTGCTAAAAAATTCCGACATTGCTGAAGTAAAAGTGCTCCTAGATTGTGGAGCACAAAAGGGGAGAATGAGTTTCCATAGGAGCGCCCGCTCTGAGGCACTTGTCTTTGATTGCCCTTCTCAGTGGTGTGCTTACAGTGGCCGGAAACAAGGGTAATGCATTACGACCTCTTCTTTACTTAAGTTTTTCTTTAAACATGGAAAATAGACCGTGGTGTGTGTGTGTGTGTGTGTGTGTGTGTGTGTGCGCGCACACACGTGTCTACAGCTTAGCATACTGCTCATTGAGTTGGTCTTGTGGCCTCTGGCCACAGTTATGGTCCAAAGTCAGTACCATTGCCTTGTGGTCAGGCCTTAGCCCTTTTACTTAGGACTATCTCCCTGGCAATGGGTTTTGCTCAGCCCTGGGACTCCTCCAGAGTTAAGAGGTGTGTATATTTAGCAGTTGGCAGGGCTGAGCAGGGGCTGTGCAGTCTTTAGGACAGGAAGACCCCTGGGGGAGGAGGTTAGACTATCCAGGCTGGCCAAGTGTGACCGTGGATCACTTGAGCGTGAATGTATGTCTGGGGATGTGAAATGAGGAGCAGGTCCTTGAGGAGAAGCATTGGATGGTATTGGCCAGTGTGCAGGAGCCAGTTAGATTTCTGGCAGCTTGGAAGGTGGGATGTGTCTATCCACAGTGACCGCAAATCTGTTGCCACGGTAGCTTCATGAGATAGAAGTTGACGACTGTCCGGGGCTCGTTGTTTGTCAGACAGTTGGTTGCCACTGTGTGCTTGACTTTAACCTCAGAGTGCAAGCAGCTGCCTGGCTCTCTTGTTCATATTTGCTTCTCACTAGAGGGAGTTATAATAAGACACAGGTAGGAAAGAGCAGGCACATCGCTCTGATGTCCTGGGAGTTGGCAGTGTGATACTACTTGTAACCTGGTCACTTAGCTTGGTGACATGGAGTTACTTCACTGGATGGGAGCCGGGAAGGCAAGCCTGGGTCCTGAGTGTAGAAGCTCCTGTGACAGTTTGGTGATGCTCTGTGGTGTTTCCTAAAATCAGCCTTTTGTTTTGTTTTGTTTTTTGCCCCAGTATTGTTATATGAAAGAAAAATCACTTTTTAGCCACCTTTCCCTTTTTAGTCCCTGCCTGCTTTGCTGATGAACTCCATCTTAGCATAAGCTGTTAGCTGTTTGTGGTTAGTCCTGTGTCTTTGTTGGAGATGCTGCCCAATGGCCTTTCCTTCATAGCCGTCCTGTTGTCTGCCCTCTGCTTCTTTAGAGCAGTCTCAGGTTCAGAAGTAAGGTTGCTGCCAGGGTGTGATGTCTTGTTACATATGAACAGACATAGAGTAGTGAAACCACACAGGGTTTGAAACTGAATTTTTGACTTGAAACTGCGAGTGGGTATAGGAGCCACCTGTGACTGAGAAAGAAGGGATGTTCTTGCAATGAAGATACCCATGGAGCATCAGCCTCTTCTGTCAGGCTTTAAGGTTTCACAAGTGGAGGTGGCAGCCTCCCCAGATCCAGATCAGGTCCCCATGTGCCTAGGTATGGTTGGGATGGGGGTAGGGATAGGTGTCATGTGCTGGTCCCTGCTTCCAGAATGCTGTTCTCCTGTCCTGTTGACAGGCCTCCTGAGCTGCTGGTGCACCTGTGCTTACTAGGTGGTTAAGGGTGCTTTGAGGACCTGGCAGCAGCCACCTGTTCCCTCTCTTGCTGTGACTATGCTGCAGTCTCCCCACCCTAAGCTCTGTAAGGCAAGAATCTCCTTTGATGATTCCTAGCCTCACCATGGTCTTCAGGCCCTGCCAGGGAGAGGCTGGCCCCTCTTTTCATTGCACCCTGATTTTTCTTATTGGTTTTCCTCCCCCATGTGGGCATGCTGCATTTAGAGCAATGAACTGGGCGTCTCCACAGCCTGTCAGTACTGGGGCCAGTGTCTCCCACGTCTGTTTCCCCTTGTCACTTTACTTGATGCCTTAGTTATAGTTCTGTTGCTGTGAGGAGACACCAAGGCAGCTTACTGAAGAGCATTTAATCAGGCTGCCTTACGGTTTCACAGGGTGGATCCATGGTCATCATGACAGGGATCATGACAGCTGCCAGGCAGGCATGGCGCTGGAGCAGGAGCTGAGAACTCACATCTGATCTGAAAGTTGCAAGAACAGAGAGGGTGTGAGACTGGGCCTGGTGTGGGCTTTTGAAACCTCGAAGCCTACCCCTAGTGACACACCTCCTTCAGCAAAGTCCCGCATCCTCATCCTTCCCAAACAGGGAATGCTGGGAACCAAGCATTCAAATGTATGAGCCTGTGGGACCATTCTCATTCAGACTACCACACTTGGTATCATACTCCCCCCTTCTAATTTACAAATGGGGCCACAGTTTAAGAGTCCAGAAAAATCTTACTTGCTACCAAATCAGTTCTTCACACTTTTCTGGTGTCTGTTGGGTAGGAGTTGGTCTATCATTCATTTCTTTTCTTTGTTTTTGTGGCAAAACTGTCAGATCAGAAGGATGCCTTTAACATATATGTCATGTCAGAGAAGTCTAAGAGTTTTAAATTTCAGGTCCTCACTGTCAGGCACAAGATAGAGAATGGTGCTGGTGTCTTTGAAGTCTCTTTCTGTGCCACAGCTCTTCTGTATGATGTAAGTAACCTCTGTGATTACGGTGGGTCTCCAGTTCTTTATCATGTCTTTGCCAGTGGCACAAGTATGGACTGTCCTTCTTGATGGTGGGCATTGATGGCCGATGCTAGCCGTGTGCGTATGTGGAGTGCTCCTTGGGCAGTGCAGCACTAAGTGTGTCTGCCTGTCATGATGATGGACATTGACAGATGGTGCCAGCAGTGTGCTAGCTAGGGAGGGAGTTTCACTAGGGTGTTTTTATTCATATATAAAGTACATCAATTGGATTTGCCGCATGATTACCTACTTACCTGTTCCCTAATAATCCCATTTTTACTTTCTTTAAAAAAACTAATAATATACTATACTATACTATACTATACTATACTATACTATACTATAATATATTTCACTAAAACATTTTTACACATGCAAGTGATATACTTTGCTTGTGTTTCCTGCCATTAATTATCCTTCTTTTTTTTCCTTTTTCTGTTTTCTTCTACTTATTCCATTCCCCCAATCCAATACTCTCTTCCAGTCTTCTTTCTTTCTCTGTCTCTCTCTGTCTCTGTTTCTCTCTTTCTGTCACACACACACACACACACACACACACACACACACACGACGTGATCTAGCTCATTTCATTTAACATGATGCACTCCTGTTCCGCCCATTTTATCTTTTGTAGCTGTGTAATAATTCCTTGTCTACATGTACCACATTTTCTTTATCCATTCATCTGTTAATAGATATCTGGGGTGAGTCTGTTACTTGGCTGTTGTGCATAGCGTTGCAAATGTGCTTAATTCTCTCCAGCTAACTATCCAGAAGTGGTGCCACAGGATCATATGACAGTTCTATTTTGGGTGCTGTGAGGACTCCTCACTGATTTTCACAGCGGTCACCCCAGTTTACATCCCGGCTGAGGATTGAAGTGCTCCTTTCTCACAGTGTTAGTTGTTGTTTTGAAGGTAGCCATTTGGACTCAGGTGAGGTAGACTTTAAATGAAGTTTGGATTTGTTATTACCCTCATGGTTAAGGATGCTTAACTTTTGTTGATGTATTTATTGGCCCCATCTCTTTCCTTTTTAGGGACCTGTGTGTTCAGTTCATTTGCCCAGTTATTGATGGGATGAGTTTTTGGTGTTCAGCTTTTTGTGGTTTTTGTAGATTTTAGATTCCCACCCAGTCAGATAACAAAGACCTCCTGTCGTCTGTCCTGCAGGCTGCCTCTGCACATTGCCGAGTTGTTTCCTTTGGTGCCTTATACAGTCCCATTTATTAGTTCTTGCTGAGGTGTCCTGACCCCTGAAAGCCCTAATCTTATGTTTTCCTCTAGAAGTTCAAAGTTTGATGTCTTATGTCTATGATCCAATTTGAATTGGTTTTTTATTAGTTGGGTGAGAGATAGGATCCAAGTTATTCTTCTCCAGTGGTTTAGGAAAAGGTTGTTTTTCCTTCTCTGTATGCTTTGGCACCTTTATGGAAAGTCAGGTGGGTACAGCTGTGTGGGCTTGTGTCTGAGTCTTCTGTTCCCGTGGTCTGTGTACCTGCTGTTGTAGTTAGTTAGTCAGGACACTGCTGGGTTTGTTACTGTGTCTTTGTAGTGTAGTTTGAGGTCAGGTATTGTGAGACCTCCATCATTGGTCCTTTTCCTGGCTTGCTCCTTCTGCACCTCCACTTCTGGAATGGTTCCCATGTGGAAAACCAGTTGTGGCTCTGGCCACCAGCAGCCGTCACTGTCTGCTGTCTCTCAGGATTTCCAGTGTGCCCAGGCTCCTTCAGTTGGTCTTGGCTTCCATGGTTTATCTATTTTGTCCTGAGTTGGCCTTGTAGTCTTGAGTCCTGTGGGCCAGGCCCAGGCTGCCTGTTCCTGGTTATGTTTCTTGGCCTTTCCTTGTGTGTTAAAGTCAGCTTGTTAGGTGTTGTGGACTCTCCCAATTTTTGAGTTGTATTTGATGATCAGTTTGGAGGGAATTAATGTTTTGTTCTTATGTTTACTTAGTTTTTATCTTTATTTTTTCAAGATTTATTTTTATTTTATGTGTCTGAGTGTTTGCCTGTACCACATGCATGCAGTAGCCTGCCAAGGCTAGAAGAGGATGTCAGATCCCCTGGAATTAGAGCTATCCATAATTGCGAGCTTCCCACCTCCCTTTCTCCCTCCCTCCCATCCCTCCCCCAGTGCTGTAATTCTAGTCATTCTCCACGTAGCTTGACTTCTTTTTCGTGTGTGCTGGGATTCTAAATGTCTGCATAGCAGGCACCTAACCCACTGAGCCCCTGCCAGGCCTCTTGGTTTCTTCAGATCTGGGGGAACATGTGGTAGCAACTATTTTCATTACAGAGTTTCAGAAATGAGCCTTTGGGAAGAGTTCAAAGTTTGTGCTACTTCTAATGCAGCCCCCTCCTACAGACATGGAACATGGAAAGCAAGAATGGCTAACAGAACTCCAAGGGCTAGTAATATCTGTGAGTGTTCATAGTCGAGGCCTCTCAGACCAGTCTGTTTCCAGTAGACACATCCATGGTCCAAGGCTTTTGGTGGATCATGCCCTTTGGTGGATCATGTGTGCTTCTCCACAGCACTTCAGCCTGAGTTAACACTCTGCCCGATGCAATCTTCTCCTCATATCTGCTCTTTGTTAAGCTGACCCTGCCGCCACCGACAGTCCCATGCTGTTTCTGCTCTTCTGCTCAAATTGCTAGAAAAATCCAAGGTTTTCCCATGGAGTTGTGGGCTGTGGCCCCATGAAGAATGACCCCCATTTCCCAGAATGTTTTCAGATGATATGACAAAGATGTTTCAATAGATATTAAGCGACTAGGGGGTCAGGACTGGTTTTGCAGTTCCAGCCACTGCCCATTGACTGGAGTCAGTCTTAGCTTATTCTCTGGAAGCCTATGTCTGTGTGGTTCTAGAAACAAAGCCTTAAGGTAGAAATTTCAGGTCATTGAGAGAGGTCCAGTGGAATTAAATTGTGAACAGCTGAGCTGACCAGGAGCTTTCCTTTGCTGGAAACTGGAGTATTTCTGGATTTTTCTGCTTTTTCAGGTGCTGTAATAATGTTCTGGGTCACCAGCAGCTGGCAGAGGCCTGCTGTGAGGCTCCTTCAGGGGAGCACTGTTGTGTCTCTGCTAAGGAACAGGAAAGCATTAGCCTCTTATTTGCAAATTGAGCTCCTCTGTCCTCAGCATACACTCTGTGCTACTGATTTGCCTTGTTCCTCCCAGGAAGGTGCTAGTACTATTTATTGGGTGGTCTCCAGTCTACCTTTGAGTCTCACTGACAGAAGCTTGTGCTTAGAACCAAAGTCTTAAGAGCCCCAGCCAGCTCAAGTCTTTTTAGCCTTCTTGGGCCTTTCATGGTGTGTGCAGGGCCAAGGCACAGCATATGTCTTGTTTGCCTGTGTGGGTGTAAGCAGATGGAGCTCTGCTTCTGGGTAGCTGTGACAGTCTTCCTGTGTACTGAGGGCCTCTGATGAGGTTCAGATTTTGAAGTATGTGCGTGCGTGCGCGTGTGTATCATATATTTGTTACTGTGGATGTGAGTATGTGCATGGGTCCCAGGTCAGCACTGAGTGTCTTTCCTTGATTGCCTTCACTTTTATGTTTTGGAGCCAGCATGTCTCACTAACCTTGACACTCTTAGATTCACCTAGGCAGGCTGGACAGTGAGCTGCAGGGAGTTACCTGTCTCTGCCCTGCTCGCCAGGATTATATGATTATATGATAGGGATTATAGCCGTCCCTGGCTTTTCACGTGTGTTCTTGGTATCCTAACTGAAGCCCTTGTGCTTGCAGGGTGGCACTTTGTAACTGAGCTATGTTCCCAGCTTCTGAACTTGTTTTTATTTTATTTCAGTTTTTCAGTAGTGCTAGTGATTGTTTGCAGGGCCCTCACGCATGCTAGACAAGTGCTCTGTTAGTAAGCTGTACCCCAGCCTCTGAACTTTGTTTAAATATTCATTTCTCTCTAGGAAACTGTTGACTGATGAAAAATGTATATGAATCTATATGCATGAGCATGTCACTCACTCAGCAAATATTGAGCTGGCGCCTGCTGTGCTACAGGTGGTGGTGGCTTGTTATTCACTTGAGCAGCGGGGTGATGCTGTACTGCTGTGGGGGTGGGATCTGAGTTTGCCCATGGTAGGCACCATGCCTTGGGATCAGAGGCTTTGCTTGTCAGGGCTCTAGGCCTCTCTTTTATAAATCCTGGGGTTCATGCACTTTGAGGGTTCTAGATTACCAAGCCCAGTCATACTTAGGGTGGTAGGTGATGTAGGGAGGGGCTGACTTCCCAGAGTGTACAACTATTGGTTTCTTCAGATTTGGTGTATTTAGAGGTTCTGGAACACCCTTACTCATGTGAACATGCGTTCATTGCCTTTACTCTACTGCTTGCTTGTGTGAATCTGGGCAGAGCAGTAAGGCTTGGCGAATGACACTGGGAAGGAGGGAGACCAGAGAGTCACGAGGTTGGATGTGACTGGCTCTTCCATAAAGAAGGTGGGCAGAGAGCAGACAGCATAGAAGGAAGTGCTTGGAACTGGTCTCAAATACCAGCAGTTAAGCCAGAGGCAAGAAGGGGCCCTCAGGGCTGTGGGAACTGAGATGGTAACCTACAGAGTTCTGAGGAGGGTACAGAATGTGGGTGCTGGTTAAAAGGGGCCCCTAGGGCAGGGCCAGAGTTTGGGGAGATGTGGGCGAAAACCTTAAGGATGAAAGGAAGATCTTTGAGCCATCGGTGTGGGCGTGCATACATATGTACAAGGTGGTGTGTAGGGTGATGTCCGGCTGCTCTACCTTGATAAGATTAATCTCAAAATCAACAGTGGAGAAGAGCTAGCTGGCTGAAAGATGGTGAAGAGGAAGGATCAGCCAACTGTGAGTGTCCTGAGGAAGAAGGAAGCTAGGGTACTCAACACAGTCATGACTCAGGGTGCCTGCCTGTGTCTTCTTGGATGAAGATAACTTTCTAGGGTGTTAAGAAATCCATTTCCCTTGCGGGGACACAAATGCAGGCACATGTGCTATATCCGTCTTTCCTTCCCATCTTCTTCCCTTCTCCCTCTTCCCTGCTTACCCATCTATCATTAAGGAAAGAGCCATTGTCTGCCAAGCTCTGGGTTGCTCTGTGTCCCTGTGACCTGCTTGTCTCCAGGGAGCAGAGAAGCCAGTGCTGGTGCTGGAACAGAACTGGACCCAGGGTTTGGTAGAATACTATGGTGCTTGTGAGTCAATAAAAAGCTAAGATTGGTGGACTTCTGCAAAGAGACTAGAATTGATATCTGTCTATGTTTTGTGCCCTAGTGTTGGAGACAGTGAGAAATATTGATGGCATATATTTTAATTAAAAACGTGAGTGTATTTTAAATTTTTACCATGTTATTTCTTGCTTTACTGCCAATTCCATTTTCTTTCAGATTTTCGAAAGGATCTTGTTTATATGGGCTATCCGACACCCTGCCAGTGGATACGTTCAGGGAATAAATGACCTGGTCACTCCGTTCTTCGTGGTCTTCATTTGTGAGTACACAGGTAGGTGCATACCACTACATTGTGCCTCCTGGATACGCAATGTGAATGTCAGTGGATTTGCTGTGCTTACTGCCTACTTACACCAATGCTGAAAATTGCCTTTCAACATCACAGTCCTAAGGAATGGCAGGGTGCTAGTCAGGGTTCTCTAGAGATTCTGTCTGTCTGTCTGTCTATCATCTATCTCTCTCTCTCTCTCTCTCTCTCTCTCTCTCTCTCTCTCTCTCTCTCTCTCTCTCTATCTATCTATCTGTCAAGGGCTTTTATTAGAATTGTTTACAGGCTGTGGTCTAGCTAGTCCAACAATGGCTGTCTACCAGGTCCAAGAATCCAGTAGGTGTTGAGTCCACAAGGCCGGATGTCTCAGCTGGTTTTCAGTATATGCTGGAATTCTGAAGAAGTAGGGCAGTGAAGGATGGACTTGCTAGTAAGAATTAGAGCAAGCAGGCAAAAAGAGCAGGCTTCCTTCTTCCATGTCCTTTATATAGGCTGCCAGCAGAAGGTGTGACTCAGATTAAAGGTGGATCTTCCTACCTCAAAGATCTGGATTAGAAGTTGATCTTCCCCATCAGGGTCAACTAACCTGGACCCTTGTGGGTCTCAGAGACTGAACCACCAGCCAAAGAGCATAAATGGGGTGAACCTAGGCCTCCCCTCACATGTGTAGCAGATGTGCAGCTTAGTCTTCATGTGGGTCCTGAACAACTGGAGCGGGAGCTATCCCAAAAGCTGTTGCCTGTCTGTGGAATATGTTCTTCTAGCTGGGCTGCCTTGTCTGGCCTCAGTGGAAGAAGATGTGCCTAACCCTGCAGAATCTTGATATGCCAGGATGGGAGGATATCTTGGGGGGGGGGGCGCCTCCCTCTCAGAGGAGAAGGGAAGTGGGGAAAGGATTGTGGGAGGGGGTGACCAGGAGGAGGGGCAGTGAGCAGGATGTAAAGTGAATAAATTAAAAAAAAAAAGTGAATCTTCTCACTTGAAATGGTTTATTAAGAAAAATTCTTCACAGGTGTGTCCAGCTATTTGGGTTTTAGCTAATTCCAGATGTAGTCAAGTTTGACAACCAACAATAGCCATCACTAATCCTGAAGAGCGGCAGTCTTATCCTGGAGTCCAGCTTTAAAGACTACCTTTAAATCCATACTCACTCACTGCAGATATACTCACAGCTGACAGTATCCCATTTTAAAATAATATATGGGAGAAACGAGTCTATTTGGGTTTGGTTTCTTCTAGTGGCCTCAGCGCACTGGCTTTCAGGGCTGGGTTAATGTACTAGTACTAGTAGAGTATTACTAGTTCAGTGTTTTGTGTATAGCTGTGAACCAGGCAGGCTCCTGTTGGTTTTCAGCATCTCCTGATCCTGACACCAGTAGCGTTGCTTCATGAGAAGATGGATCACATGCGAACTGACTAGCTGTGTGAGGTGTAGACTGTGTTGGGACTCAGAGCTCCGTATGTTTGCGTTTTTTTTGCGCTTTAGTGTGTATGTATGTGTAGGTTGGTTGGTAGGTAGCATAGGTACATGCCTCAACATGCCTGTGGAGGTCAGAGGGCAATCTCTAAAAGTCATTTCTCTCCTTCTAGTACATGGATATTGGGGATTGAACTTGGTTTGTTAGGCTTGGCAACAAGCCTCTTTACCCACTGAGTCCTCTTGTCCACTCATGTGACCTTTTCTTTCATGTATGTCAGAGTAGCAAACCGCAACATGATATTACCTGCTTTGAGCAGTTTAAAGTTTACTACATGTCTGATTAGTAATGTGTGTACTTTCTAATTCATGTGTGAAAACATATTAAGCACACAGGATGGGTCACTCTTCAGTTTGAATGTTGATTTAAAATTGATACTGTCTGTTGTCATGAGACCACCTCTTATATGGCACTGCCTTGTTTTTGTGTGATTATAGACTAGAGCATGTGTGTATCACTGTATTACTGCCCTTAGTCAGCTGCAGATCCTTCCTTTTGTGGTCCTCTGGAGAGATGGGATCAGTCAAGGACAGGTGACATTGAGGATGGCAACACATCCAGTCAGTCAGCTGCTTCTATCACAGGTCAGTACTAAGCAATGGAGGAGAGCCACTGTTTACCCCTAGCATTGCTGTCCTCTCAGGACCGTCTGAGAGGTAACAAGGGTCCTGGAGCTACAGGACCTCTGTCTGTGGCCCTCAGTCGATGGCGAAGTTCAGCTGCATGCTTGGAGGATTGATGGTTCAGGCTAAATGGACCATTTGATTAATGTGGTAAATAAGTTTGTTTTAACTGCTTTACCACCACCGTCTTATGTTGTAAGACCCAAGTGATTCTTAATGCATTTCCTGATCATTAGCAGACAGGGTGAGTGGCCATGACTGTGGTGTTAATTGTCTAGGAGAAACAGTGATCAGAGGAGGTAGGAACTGTGCTCTGCAAGTCAATCTAGACCTGGGCACAGAGCTGCTCTTGCAAGACCTTCCCTCCCCAACTTACACCCCACCAAGCATACACATGTAAAGTTAAAATGAATATGCACACACACTAGATAAAAGTTAAAATTTATTTTTCAAGCTTCAGGACTCAGAGAAGTAGCCTCATGTGGAGGAGAGACTCTGGGCCCAGGAAGGATGGATTGGTGACTATAATAGTATATTGAAGAGCTTTAGAGAGATGGACTGTTCTCACAGAGAATCCCCTGAGCTGTTGTATGGATGACCCAGGCTTGCAAACTTGCCTACAGTTGATTCTCCTGCAGGCTCTGAGGAAAGGTCTGTGCATGGAATGCAAATCTTAGAAGTTTCAAGAGGAGCAGGTAATCACTGCTGTGGATTAGCTGTGTGAAGAACAGGAGAGGGTCAGCATGGTCTTCAGGATCACTACAGCTGAGGGAAGAGGCCACAGGCACGGAGAGTTGGCGAGGATGGGAGGCAAGCAAGCAATTGAACCCTTTGGCTTATGACTCAGTTTACATGTGCCCTCCTGGGGGTCTGACTTTTCCTTGCACTTAGGACTGGGCAAGATGGTGTCATGCTGTACACAGTAGGAGTTTGGCAGCTCCATTTGGATGGAATCCCTAAGATGGTTCTCTGTTGTGCAGTTAAGAGCCAGGGCTTTTAGACTCATGTAAGAGAAAGAGGGTTACCACTTTTGGAAAGTATAGATAAGAGGGAAAGAATCAGTGGGAACACCTGACCTTCCTGTCGGTGGGCCAGTCTTTTGGACTTCTCTCCTCTAGCTAGCTCAGGGGTCGCTCAGGTCCCTGGGACACAGTAAACATTATCAGATGGGAGCAGGCTTGTTGTACAGGCAGCCAGCGTCACTTGTGGGTGGCAGCAATTTTGGTGCTGAATCCCTCCCTCCAAATCCTTTTTTGAATACCTGTATCACTGTAGTTGGCAGTACACCATGTGCTTAGTGCTTTGCTTGCACCAATAGTAACATATGCTTTCTCCATTGTATTGAGACATCTTCCTGTCTTCAATCTCATTTCTGCCTTCTGCATGTGGCATTCTGTGAGATAATGTAGTATACTTCATGATCTCATTCTGATGGTATTGGATTTTTTTTGAGCACCCTTCCTCTCATGGTATAATTTTTAAGTAAATCCTGTACTTTTAAAGCAGTCAGTATCATATTCTGTCCAAGAATGTTAAATTTGGCTTAAAATTAAGAAGCATTATTCTATCACCTTGGTTCACACATTTTCAGCAGAGGATGTATTTCAGTTTAAATAAATATTTTGAGTATAGGAGGGGACAAAAAACAAAGATACATTCCCCCCACGCGTCTTTGCTATTTCAATTTAGAAACAATTTTGACCAGGCACTTTGGGCTGATACCTTAGGGTAATTGAATGTTGGTCGGCTGCTCGGGAGGAATGACGATGACTGTTCTGCGCGAGGAAGACTGTCTCACAGTGGATTCTCGCTCAGGAGGTTTAATCTCAGGTCGATTTGATTCTGTATGTCATCTTCTCATAAATTACTCTGAAAAGCAAACATGGCAGGGGACTGGAACGCACAATGCATTTCCCCATGAGCATTAAGAATATTTATTTCTTTGTTTCCTTGTAAGTCAGAACTTAAAGTACAGCTTGCTCTTAGCGTTGCTTTCTGGAGAGGATGTTTCTGAATATGGCTGAAGTATGTGGTGCTGCCAGGCTGTAACCACACTGGTTACACAGGAAGCACATGGATGCCAGAGGACTGGACACTGGCCGGGTTACATGCATGGTTGCCCCTCCAGTGTGCGTTTCCACAGAAGAAGGGCTTTGAGGGATGGTGGTAAGAGAATGATGCTGAGGCTTCTCATTCAGTAGTTTCAGAAGTGTGTGCTCTCATGCTGGCCTTCAGTCTTACCTCAGTGTACCAGTGCTCCTCAGTGGGAGGCTCTGCTGCCGTCCAGTTTGTTTGCAAGCCTTGCAGAGGCACAATAAGGAACATCTGTGCACAGTGCAGCTTCTGTGGCCGTGTCATCCAGGAGGAAGTGCAGACGGGGCGTGAGTGGGTAGAGTATTACCGACAGGTGTGAACCCCAGTGCCTATGAGTGTACAGACATTTACAAAATGCCAGAGCAGTGGGCTTCTGCTGACAGATTGGAAAACGAATTCAGTCACACTGTTGCCACATGGGCCAGAGGTTTGGAGTTTTTTTTTTTTTTTTAAAGAATGCTTACTTGTTCCTGTCCTTTTTTTTTTTTGATTAATTTATTTATTTTATGCATACATGTATATGAGTACACCACTATTACTCTCTTCAGACACACCAGAAGAGAGCACCAGACCTCATTACAGATGGTTGTGAGCCACCATGTGGTTGCTGGGAATTGAACCCAGGACCTCTGGAAGAGCAGTCAGTGCTCCTAACCACTGAGCCATCTCTCCAGCCCTGGTTTGGAGTTTTCTTAGGCCTTGTCAGTGCACTTCTGTACACAGCAGTCACGATGTACATATTGTGTGCATGTGTGTGCGTATTTCAGGATTGCCTTTCTCTGTACTATTCAAGTACTTACAGAGTCATTCAACATTTGAAAAGAAATGTTTAAAAATTGGTAGCATAGTGCTTGTCATAATGGGTAGGAAAGCTCAGCAGAAGACCACTGAGGGTCTGGTGTGGAAGATGGAGGGCCAGCAAGAACCATGCACTTCTCGACAGCACAGAGGCCATGCTCCTTTCTAGAACGCAGGACACTTGTTTCAGGCAGGACAAGTACTGACACAGTGCAATTCAGATATGCTGTGTTCTTCTAGACAGTAGCATCAGAGCAGAAATCAGTGGCCATCTGAAAAAAATTGGAAATTTTAGAACTCAGGATACAAGAAGCCCCTGTGAGATGCAGAAGGTGAGAATAGACATAGACCTGAGGGTATAGCTAGGCTCTCCCCCAGCAGAGACCACTCACACGTGGTCACAATTGCTGGCACTGGAAGAACAAACAGAGGAGGGGAGGGGTATGCTAGCACAGAACAGAAATAAGTGAATTGGATAGCAGACCAGAGAAGGTTCCCACAGCTTTAGCCGACCTGAGCAGGTTTGAGAAAGAGTGAAAGGGAGAGAGGGAGACACTCAAGCAGGCAACACTGTGGTAATTTCAGAGATGCAGAGCACCAAGGGGATTTCATGAGTAACCCTGCACAGTAAGTTCAGAATGGAGGAATTCCATGCAAGACACTGTTAGCCAAGCTGTGTTGACTGACTCAGTGCAGCCAGGCTGATGTTAGACATCAGTGTGTGTTGCTGCAGATGTGAATTCTGTGAGTGATACTTAAATCATTTAAATCAGCCTTTGAGTAGAGCAGAATACCCCCAAGGTGTCGGCGGGCCTTCTCCTTTGGGCACTTGAAGGCTGTAGTGGGAAGAGTGCTGTGCCCAGGAAGCAGGGGTTCTGGAAGTGTGTGCCTGAGTTTGTTCTTCCCTACAGTCCCACGAGGCACTTCCTGGAAACTGGG
The DNA here is from genome assembly GCA_021653895.1 of Mastomys natalensis. Lineage (NCBI taxonomy): Eukaryota > Metazoa > Chordata > Mammalia > Rodentia > Muridae > Mastomys > Mastomys natalensis. The sequence goes on from JAJTUV010000102.1 coordinate 2,932,897, forward strand.
TTCTTTCCCTCCCCCTACCCTCTCTCTCTCATACACATTTGTAGATATGACACACACCTATATCATACATATATATACATACATACATATACATACATATGAGATTGCATTAGTAATCTTTAAAACAGTCCCATAATGCCAAAACAATATGTATGGTAAGAATTAACATGCTTGTGTCACAGAGATTTTCAAACAGAAGAGGGTGGAACGGTTTACATTCACCACTGGAGGCCATTGTTGCCCCATGAGCAGAACCAGGTAGGAGACTCTGCCAGAAGAAAACTACACACTGAGATTCTGTAACAAATGCTAGCAGCCCGATGTAGCAAAGTGGAGAAAGGATTCTGTATTATGAGAAGTGGGATTTATTCCATGACTACAAGAATGCTTCAATGTATGAAAATCAATGTATTACCCTTTATCTACAGACCAAAGACTAAAACCAAGTTGATTATGTCATTTGGTATAGAAAAAAATATTGACAGAACCCATATAAATTACCCCTTTGGTGATAAAAATATTTTACAAAGGAGTATTAGAAGGGATGGTCCTAGAACAGCTGGATATCATCACTCGAAGGAATAAACCTTCAGTCCTGCTTCTCAGAGGACAACAGCAGGCAGACCACAAACCCAAGTCTAAGGGGTCATGAGAGGCCAGGCATCTTTAATCCCAGCACTCGGGGGCCAGAGGCAGGTGGATCTCTGAGTTGAAGTCCAGCCTGGTCTTGTTCAAGATGAGTTCAAGGCCAGCCACAGCTATTTAGTGAGACTCTGGCTAAATAAATAAGAAAAAGAAAAAGATAAAAAGGGGGTTTCCCAAGAAGATGGAGAAGGGGAGTCAGCCATCATGACCTGGGTTAGACCATGATTTTTCAGATGTCTTGCCAAAAGCAAAGACAAAAAAGAAAAATAGGGGCTTTCTCAAATAAATAGCTTTGTATTGTGAACAATACCATCAAGAATAAAGTGACAAGACAAATAGAGTGTATGTGAATTGTAAGTATGCCAAAAGTCTTCTATCTGGTGTGTACAGAGAACTCTTTTTTTGTTTTTTCAAGACAAGGTTTCTCTGTGTAGCCCTGGCTGTCCTGGAACTCACTCTGTAGACCAGGCTGGCCTTGAACTCAGAAATCCGCCTGCCTCTGCCTCCCAAGTGCTGGGATTAAAGGCGTGTGCTACCACTGCCCGGTGAGAGAACTCTTAACTTAGTAAGATGGCCTGCTTCAAAAAAAGGACAAAATGTTTCCAAGGACATTTCTCCAGAGACAATTTGCAAATGGCCAGTAAAAACAGGTAAAAACAGTCACTGTTGATAATCATTAAGGAAGGCAAATTGGACCTAGAGAGGCCGCTCTTTATATCCACCTTAGAAAGGGTAGCTGTGACGGGGTAGCCGTGACAAGGGCTATGGTTTCAGTGTGAACTGTCCCCACAGGCTCATGTGTTTGAATACTTGCTCTCAGCACACTTGTTCTGGAAGCTTGTGGAAGGTTTATGAGGTGGAGCCTTTCTAAGGTGGGCCAACGGTAGCAGGTCTTGAGATTTTGTAGTCTCAACCCACCCCTTGTTTGTCTTCTACTTTCTAACTGCTAATACAGTGTCACCAGAAGGTTCACTTTCCTGCCACCGTGTCTTTTGTGCTGTGCTGGTCTGCACTCTCAGACTGAGCCATGGTAAACCTCATAAGTTGCTTTACGCTAGACATTTGGTTGCAGCAACAGAAATGCCTGAGATAGAACAGGTGTGGAGACCCAGGATGTGGGTGTGGGGCTTGCCTGGGAATGAGTGCAAGATCTCCTTTCAAGGTGTAAAATGTTACATTAGACAGTGAGTGTGACTGCTTAATTTAGTGCATATACTAAGAATACCTTTAAATGACCTAATTGAGTGGTATGTGAATTGCATCTGAAAAAGAAAATGGAGCCCCTTATTTGTGAGGAGAGATCACAGTTTGGTACTTTCCTGGTGACAGGCACATGTTTCTGTTGTGGATAATACACGCAGTATTAGAATAAATATATTCTCGGTTGCATTTGTATTATTTTTTTATTGTAGTATCAGAGGCACCAAGAATGACTGACTCATTCTTGGAAGAGGTGCTACTGAATCAGTGTCTGTAGCCATTTTTACATCTTGACAGCATTTACTGGGTGGTTTATCATAAAGATGACTGACTACATATTTTCATCAGCCTTTTGTGGGATTTCCATTTCCCCTTGTCTTTGGTGTGATCTAAGGTGATTGACTGGAGAGAGCTCATCTGTGTGCTCACTTACAGACATGATAGTATCCTTCAAGGCTGCATGGCCCAGCGCTCAGATGCTCAGTGACTCGGAGGATTTGGAGAACAGCAGCAGTTAGTGTTCTCACCATCATTCACATTTGAGTGTTTGCCTCACATAAGGTAAAGGGCCTCTTTGCCTGCCCTAGAAGGAAATGCAAAGAGACACGCATGCTTGTGTGCATGTGTGTGTGTGAGAGAGGGGTGGGGAGAGGAGGAGGAGAAGGAGAGAGAGAGAGAGAGAGAAAGAGAGAGAGAGAGAGAGAGCACATGCCACAAAACAGCCGTGGGTTGGAACTTGGTGACTGCAGTTGTCTGGTGGATGTGTGGCAGTGTAGCAGAAGTCAGCATGTGATTGGCAGTCTCTTGGATGTGGTACATGAGTGACTGTACCACCACAGGAGTGCTCTAGTTCTGGGTTAACAGGTAGTGGAAGGGTGGTCGGTATGGGCAGCTTTGTAGCAATGTAGCCTCCATCTTGGTTGCATTGTGCCAGCCTCTGATAGCTGTTTCTGGAAAGGAAGCATGTGAAGGCCGTGGTCCTTCTTAGAAAGATGTCTGGCTTTGGACTTGACCTTGACCTGTGCTTCCAGAGTTTCCTGCCCTGTCTGACTTGGAGTCTGTAGTGACTACCCAGGAGCTGCCAACAGCTTCTCCTGGGGTGTGGCCTTGCTTACTGCTTCCTTTGTGTGCTTTGTTTGTGTTGGGTCACAGGCATTCCCCTGAGTTATGAGGTCCTTTCACTGTGTTCTGATTTGTCACTTTGTGTTTCAACTGACAACCTGAGAAGACAGATGTCTGCTGGCACACTGATGGATTGTTATGGAATTCTTACTCTGGTGTTATGATGCTTCGTTTCTGGCTCATGCGCAAAGCCATTTGTGAGATTATTGAAGGTGTAAGTGCTTTGCGGATCGAGGCTTAACTGCTGTTATTAACGAGCTCACTTTGTCGGATGCTGTGCTAAGTGCTTAATTACTCTGCAGCCTGCATCCTTAAAAGCCTTGGGCCATAGCACCCCCTTCCTCACTGAGCACATGGGGCACCATAAGCTCTTGCAACTTCCTGAGGCTGCTAGGGTGCACTGAGCCCCTGGTATGGTCTGAGGGCCTCAGATCTCAAGCTTCCTCGACCTCAGTGGGCCACAGTTAAGGGGAGCACATGGAGAGGGCCTGATTCCTGCCATAGATGTTTGTTATGTAGGACTCAGGCTGACTTGTGACACGTCTGTGGGGTTTGTGCTGTACTCTTGTCTCAGGTCTAGGATCCGTGCTGCACTGGGAGCATCCGCATGCCTAGTTCAGAGGGAGCCCTTCGCTCCTCTTGGCAGCGTTATCCTCTATGAAGTTTTGAGGTGACTGGGCCTGGGAGGAGTCTGAGAGAGGTGCTGCCTGCTGGGCTTTCTGTTGGTACCAACAGTTCTTTTGAACTGCTTCCAGGAGGTACTGAGCACATAGAAGCTTACTTGATCTTGCTTGATTTGTTATTTTGGAGGGGACGGGAGATGATATTGGTAAGCTGTGTTTGGTGGCAGCCATTGTCGTTCTCTACCTGTGTTATTTTAATTTTCTGTTTCAACAAAGTGGAAATAAAAAATCATTAACTCAAAAGCAAATTAGCAGAATTTCCTCACGTGAACAAACTGCTCTCCCTGCAGTCTGCTTTCCAGACTCTGGCTGTTTGTGGAGTCTATAAAAGTAGGGTATTTTCTTTTAAAATTTATTTTTTCACAACTTTATATACACATATATAATGTTCTTTGATCCCAGTCCCCTGAATTATCCTTATTCTCTCCTCTTGTTGCCAAATCCCTTCCTCTTATTCCCTTTCCTGCTTTCCTGTGTGTGCATGTTTGAATGTGTATGTGTACATGTGTGTTCGTGCACATGTGGACATATGTGCACATGCTACTGCATTTAATTAGGGTTGCCTGTGTGAGCTTGGATCGAGGGTTATCTGCTTGAACAAGGGCAGTGTAGCAGTGACTGGACCACTCAAAGAATGACTTCCGCTCTCAGCAAACAGCAGTTGCCTGTAGTTCCTCCAGGATGCTTAGGACCTTATGAGACTCTTCTCCAAACAGGATGGAAAGCGTGTGGGCCTCATGAGGTTCTTCTTTCATCTCTGACCTAAAGTTGCAATTCATGTGCAAGCGGGCACTGCTGCTGTGAATTTGTGGGTACAGTAGCTGTGCTGTGCCCAGAAGGCAGCCTCTCACAGCTCCCCTCCAAGTTTGCCTGTGTTCTAGGTTTTTTCGTTTCCTCTCTGTGATGTTGTTTGACATTGACCAGTCATGGTTCTCTGAATTGAATACTTCCCACTGCAAACAGAAGCTTCCTTGACCAAGGTTAGGGTAACCTGGATCTATGGATAGAAACATAACTGTTTAGAAGGCAATTTGACAGCACATCCATTTAGCAACACAATAGTAGTAGGTTCTCCCTGAGTCCTATGATGTCCCCAGCTACAGGTTTTTGATCAGGTGTACAGTACCAGGGACTGATTTTCTTATGAAGTGGGCCTCAAATCTAATCAGAAAGCAATTGATTACCCCTGTAGCAGTCATGCCTCTATTGTACTAGTGGACACACCTTAGCTGGCAGATTATAGATTGCACACTGATTGTAGGGGCAGATTCTGACCCTGCAGCCTTAGGGGATGCTGTCCTGAGTGAGTACACAAAAATCTCAGGGATATATAGGGAGGGCTCTGTGCTCCTTAGCTTTCTTTCACTGTTACCAAACACTGGGTTCATTAACTTGCAATAAGAAAAGGTCTGTTTAGGTTTATAGTTGTGCAGGCTGAAAGTCAAGATTACTAGGCTGTGCTGCTATGTGCTTGTAGTGGGGCAGCACATGATTGAGGCACATGCATATGTGGTGTGGCAGGATCCATGACTTTGTAAGAGATGGGCTGGGGTTTTGTGACCCCATCAGAAGCATTCCCCCAATGACCTATGGTCCTCCCATGGTGCCTTGCCTCTGAAAGGTTCCACTACTTACTAGTAGCTTCCTCCTTAACCCATGAATGATTGGGGCAGCCACATCCATCCTCCAGCAGTCAGTGTCACATTGCATTTTAGAACAACACTGCAGGAGCATCCCTCCTTCTTTCTAGTGTTTTCAGGTCAGACGTAATAGATGCCATTCATAGATGGCTAACTGCTGAAAGGGGAGGAGGAGGTCTAGAGACGAAGATGTCCAGTGCTTACATGTGTTCATAAACCTAAAGGTGAAAATCTTGTGCATTATAGAGAAAAGGAGATGGCATCGTCAGAAAGGTAGTGAGTCCTTAAAATATTGAAAAAGGAGTGTGCTTCGGTGATGGACATATAAGAAACAGAGTCCTATTCATTTGGAGTCATGACTCCATCTCAGCAGCCAAGTATGTGAGGAGCCGTATGCAGATGGGGTCTGTCCACAGTGAATTTGGAATGTGCCATCAGGATTTGCAATTCTGAGATGGTTCAGGTTTAGTCAGGATGGTTGCTGAGCAATTGCAATCCCTCTGCATCTATGGAGATTGGCTCCTGGGCCCCTGTGGACAGTGCAATCTGCAGATGCTCACATCCATATATGCATGCATAGTATTTGCGTGCAGCCTTCACCTCCTCCCGTAGACTTTAAGCAGTCTCCAGATGACTCATCCTACCGTGCATGTTAATGTGCTGTAAACTGTTGTTTTCCTGCATTGATCAGGGAGTAATGACAAGAAAATGGTTGTGCCTGTTCTGTACAGACAGAAATCTTGAGCTGTGATTTTTAGAATCCATAAATGTGGGTCTCATGAATATGGAGGGCCATGGACAGTGAGTGGCAGAGGGCCTGATTCACTGTCCTGAATTCCAGGGAGATGATCGCTCAGGCAGCCTTACACCCCAGAGTGATTGGCTCAGGTGATGGGGTAGGAGCAGTCTTCCCAAATGGGCTTCTAACATTCTAGATCTGGAACGTGGACAGGCCATGCAGATTGCCAGCTGGTTTTCAGATTTGAAAATAGGTTCATGGGGCTGGAGAGATGCCTCAGTGGTTAAGAGCACTAACTGCTCTTCCAGAGGACCCAAGTTCAGTCAGCAACCACATGGTAGCTTATAACCATTTATAATGGGATCTGATGCCTTCCTCTAGTCTATGAAAACAGCTACAGTGTACTCTCATAAAATAAAAATAAATCTTAAAAAAAAAAAAAAAAAGAAAGAAATAGGTTCAGTGGTAAAGGAGTGCCCTGGTAGTTTTTGTTAACTTGACATAATCATAGGCATAGCTGGGAAGAGGGAAGCTCAATTCAGGAATTGCCTCCATCAGATTGGTCTGTGGGCATTTTCCATACATAATGGACTGTAACCTGTAAGCTGAATTCAAGCCTCTGCCCTGCCCACTTTAGGAAGAAGATGAAGGTCTGGCAACCACCATGCACCACAGCCGTACCTTCCTGCTATGGCCTGCACACACTGTACCCTACATGTATATTCTCTCTAATCTTTAAAGTCAATCCCATATCACAGTTGGGAAATTGATGCCGGTGAAGTTCAGGAACATGGCAGATTCCAAAGTTTCTCCTGTTGAGAACACGTCTCTCACTGTTCTTTCATTCTTTTCTTGTGTTTAGGACATCAGACAAGATGTCTTTCTGTGCTGGTCACCTTCAGGCACCAGTAGAGGAGCTGTCTTTTGTTTTCATTTTGAGTACTTTCTCACTTAGAGTGATGAGTGGGAAGAGTGTGTCTCTTTGTGAATGAAGAGCTTGGCCTTATGAAACTCCTTCTTCACTCCCAAAGGCCCAACCTTAGCCGTGACCATCTGTTTCTTCAGGGAAGTCTCCGTGAGTCTCTTGTGGGTAATTAGAAGTGGCTAGTTTGGGCTTGCTTTCACGGTTGCTTAGCGATGCCAGTGATGTCAGATGTCTGCGATTTTGCTTCAGTAATAAGCATTGAACAGTATTCAAGAAGGATTCAGACTGCATTAATATTTAAGAGCCTTTCTAGATCCAGAAAGTGCCTGCGAACCCATCCTGAATGTAATGTATACAGCACATGTCAATTAGGAAGAGAGATGATGTGTGCTTGGCTCCCCGTCCGCTGAGGCTCCCTCCACTGCATCCCAGGACGTGCTTCTTGCTGGAACACGAAGATTGTCAGTCTCCCAAAGGGATTCTCATAGAAAAACAGACTTTCCATTACTTTACTGTTTCTAATAGATCTGTGTCCCAAATAGGAAGGAAAATCAATTTAATTACTTATGAAACTTTCCCTTTAGAGTGAATGAATTATGAGGAAAAAATGAAGTGTCTGTCTGTCATCAGTGACTTTATTTCAGGCTGAGGATGAGAGATATTCATTTGCTCTGTGGACTAGGTGTTGGGTCACTGGTGAATCTAGAGAAGTATGCCAAGGTGCACACACCCAGGGCTGCAAGGCAGAAGCTCTTCACTTCGGGGACTCCATGGAAATGAGCTTGAGGGCCACTGGCAGCATGAATGGCACTGAACTGAAGCCAGAGGCCTGGGCAGGTGTCAGAGTGGGAGAATTGTGAAGGAGGAGAGAGTTAATTGCAATTAATGTAATTAGGAGGGGAGAGATGTTCTCCGGAGGGAACCACATGCTTCGTTCTGGCTGCTGCTCGCAGCCTCTCTGTGGCATCCATCTCCCTGTAATTAATGAACCCCATGTCCCATCAGAAGCTGAGGTGCTGCGCTGGCTGGAATCTGCTTAGTGGGGTCAGAAGGCAGCTCTCAGCTTCCTCTCCACATGGTCCAGCGTTGCAGTGTGGCCACGTCTGAGGCAGGCAGAGAGCTGGTCTTTTGGCTGTGAAGGACAGAGCATTGCTAGGTGGCCAGGCTGGAACACTGGGGATGGTGACTGAAAAGACGTTCAGGGAGTTGTCCCATCAGCCTTCGGCCATTGTCACTGGCCTGCTTTACTTCCCACGGGGACACCATGCTCCGTCTGTGAGCCCTTTCCAGGCTCTGGCCACTGCTCATCTCTCATCACTTCTGTGTATGGATTTGCCCACCCCACCCACATGTTTAGTCGTCCACTGTGTGACCTTTTCTGATTGGCTGCTTTTGTGCATCATATGCTTCCGGATCCATCCCTGGGCAGCACGTGCCAGCATCCTTTCTATAACAGGAGTTCTTCTGTGATGAGGACTCACCAGCCATTCCTCAGTGGGTGGGCACTGGGGTAGTTTCATCTGTGATGTTTTACACTGATGTGGTTTCATTTTTTGAGTGGAATGGCTGGTCATGTGGGAACTCTGGGCTAACTAAACCCTTGTGCCATTTTACAGTCTTGTTGGTAACATGATACTCTAGTTAACCACTTTCTTGTCCGCTCTGGTCACTGACAAGAATGTGGTTAACTAAGAGTATCATGTTACCTGGAGTGTCCCCAGGAGTTCATGAAGCAGCTGCTGCTCACTGCTAACAAAGCCTGCTTCAGGGCAGAACTAGCAAGAGGAGAAATGAGTGAGGTCCGCATCCTGTCAGTCCAACAGCTGAAGGGACACCCTGGACTGCTTGAGCAGCAGTGACTTCATGTCTCTTGTGTGCTTTCTTTCTTTCTTTCTTTCTTTCTTTCTCTTCTTTTTCTTTCTTTCTTTTTCTTTCTTTCTTTCTTTCTTTCTTTCTTTCTTTCTTTCTTTCTTTTTCTTTTTAGTCATCCTAGTAGATACAAAGTGCTATTTAATTGTAGTTTTAATTTATATTGTTTGGCGACTAATAATGTTGATTATGTTTTATGTCCTTATTATTTTTTACATAGCAGTTTTATTTCATAATGATTGGATTCATTTAAGAACCTTTTAACATTAAATGCATATTTTTTTTCTTTTTTGAGACAAGGTCACATAAGGCAGCTTGGGCTGACCTAGAATTTCCTACTCAGTTAAAACCGGCCCTGGGCTCTTGGTCCTCCTCCCACCTCAGCTTCCCAGTGCTGAGCCTTCAGCACTGGGAGCGTACTGTTATCGTAAAAGTGAACTTTTCCATCTGGCTTTTCCATCTGCTATAATGGTTTTGAATTGTCCTCAGATTTTATGCACGAAGAGACTTGAGTGTCTGCAGATAGACAAAGAGGTGCAGGCCTGTGTATGCATAGTGGTGAATGCCATTGTCTGCCGTCACCATTTCCTGTCCATCTGTCTGTCTGTCTGTTGCACATTTCTGGTTTTTTTGAATGGAGCTCTGGCCCTGGCTGGTATGATTGTTCCCTTCCTTGCTCCGGTGGTGTGCAGGAATGAGGTCCCTACCTCCTGTGTCTATCTGCTTACAGCTTGGCTGTCCTTTTGGGAGAGTCTGCTGCCCCTTCCACTGTGTTGCTCACTTGGGGGACCTGTTTGTTGAGCTCTTTCTTCTCCAGAGAGATGCAGAAAAACTGCCAGGGCTTTTAGACTCCTGCTCTCACCTGATAAACGTGCCTTTTAATGCCAGCTGTGACTGAGAGAAGGATGCTCTTTGTACACTTGCATAAATGAGGTGTTCTGAGCTGTGTTGTGTTGTCTAGGAAACATGCCTTTGGAGGTCCGCAAGGACAGAGGGCTGGAGCGTTAGAGATGAACAGGAGAGATTGACAGAGCACACTGAGGACAAAACAACCTGCATGCCATCAAATGGAAACGTTTAGGTGAACAAGAGACATGAAGTCACTGCTGCTCAAGCAGTCCAGGGTGTCCCTTCAGCTGTTGGACTGACAGGATGTGGACCTCACTCATTTCTCCTCTTGCTAGTTCTGCCCTGAAGCAGGCTTTGTTAGCAGTGAGCAGCAGTTGCTTCATGAACTCCTGGGTACGTTCCAGTAAAGACTCACTTTAGCATGTGACCGAAGCTCTGCGTGTGAGTCCCATTCCCTTTGGTTGTCCCATGGGCTGGGCCTCCATGGGACAGGGTCCCCTCCTCAGCAGAGGATGGTCTCACTAGCTCATCATGGGAGCTGGTGTCCTTTGTTCTGTAGTGGTGTCTTCAGCTCTCATTAGCTTGGGACTCTGTTGATTCAGGCACAGTGGTCTTTGGCCCAGGAGGAGGAAGTCACAACCTTTTAAGAAGAAAGAAGTGGCATAGTTCAGAGCCTGAGACACATGTGGGCAGTGTGCTTCTCCATTGTGTGTCACTTCCCTCCTGTGACCATGCTACATTGACACATAAAAGTATGTGTCAGCACACTCAGAAACCTTCCTGAGGTATGCCTCATGCCCCGTGCAAATTCAGCTGTATGTGCTGGGCACAGCACACACAGAGGGAACAGACACAGCACAGGAAACATCCCTGCACCCTCGGCGCCTGTAAGATGCGTGGCTCCTCTGATGCCCTGACTTTTAAGCACTGTTCTTGGAACTGACCCCAGACAGGTATAGCTTCAAAGTTCATTCAGATACTGGCGTAGGCCTGAACATCAGGGCAGGATATATTTGTCACTGTGGAGGCAGAGGCTGAGTGACAGAAAGTGGTTTGTGAACCTGTTGGCCATCCTCTCATTTCCATAAGAGGAAACTGAACCTTGAGGAGGGCTGTCTTTTCTAGACCATCCAGAATGGAGGTGTTAGCTGGAGGAGGGAACCGGGCTACTCTTGGCCTTAGGTCACCCATTGAGGAGGTAAGGAGGTGTAGAAACCACACTTGCCTTCCTTGTGCTGCACCTGCTGTGCTGTGGTGTGGGGACAAGGGCGAGGTGGGCCGCTATAGGTGTTTCAAGTGGTAGGGCAGTTCCTGACATTGTCACTTACTTTGTGATAGAACATAGAATTGTTTCTTGGGAGTATCTGATCTGGTTTCTGCTTAGCAGGTTTGTGCTTTGTCCCTCTCGTGCCATACATGCTTACTGCATCTCTGCACTCAAGGAACTTCTATTCTTCTGGTCACATTAAATGTATTTAAAAAATATATTGTGTTAAAATGTATTACAAGATAGAGAGAAGGTAGCATTAGGTGACTGAGTGAGAAGAAGGGATTACGGGGTGAGGAAGGTGATACGTGGTCGCGTTGATCCAGAGCTAGTCTGTGCTTCTCCATAAGTGAGTTCTGGGAGTGTAAGCAAACTCTGCGCTTCACCATAGAGAAGCCTGCACAGAGCTGGAGGAGGCCCAGACCTCACAGTGGTGAGGGGGAGGCTGCACTCCATGCCTGGGCAGGGGACCCAGATCCATAGACAGACAAGGCAATAGTAGGACATTGGTCATTGTAACCTCATTTGTGAAGGGTCACTTTGGAAATGTGCTGAGAGTAGGTTCGAGGAAAAGCTAGCCAGACTCAAGGAGACTAGTTCAGCCATTGTGCTAGTCTAGGTGGGCAGCTGTGATGGTGGTGTGGAGTTAGGGGTTGCTGAGGAAGGTGGTGATGTCTGCTTAGACTGAGCTGGGGCCAGAGGATTTGTAGATGGTCTGGACAGTGGATGGAAGAACACGAGGGAAAGAAGATAATGAGAAAGGTAATAGGGAAGAGAAGGAGGCTTCGGAGGTGGTTCAACAGACTTGCCACAAGGGGTGAGGAGGGTGGGCATTCCTGAGAGAGGTAAGGCTTTTGGAAGACCAAGCTTAGGCTTAGATGTGCTGTGTGTCCTGACTCTATAGCATTACTTTTCTATCAGACAAACATGGGAGCCGCTGATCTGGCCACCGTCTTTCCTGGGTCTTTGTGTCTCTATCCAGGCAGTCAGCTGGAGGCTTGTGGCTTCCTGACTCCTCTTTTCCTGCCCAAGGTCAGAGCTAGTTGCCAGCAGTCTCAATGCTGGCTGGTCATCGTTTCTAGTTTGGGTATGGTGACATCCGAGGATCCATAGAGCAGGGCGGTGGCAGCATGTGGATCAGTGTAGTTGCCACAGACCTTCCTGAGAAGAGGCGAGAGGTAAGTGGGGGACCATGCTGCTGAAAGGGAGGAGAAGGAAGGAGAGGGGTAGACCTTTACTGTCCTTGTGCCTTCTGTTGTGTGTAAAGCCTAGGGAATCAGAACAACAAGAGCACTGGAGCCCACCCCTGCCTGCTCTGCCTTTGCTCCAGTTTGTAGACAGACTTTGCATTGCTCCTTGTTAGAGAAACTTTTTGCAAGTGTTTCTGCCTTGTGTTCCCTGTAAGATACAGACATGGCATTGCCCTAAGAGGCATGGGGCGGGGGCTACATCTGCACCCATGTGTGCCCACACCTGTGTGTATTTGTGAGGAAAAGCCGCCAGCAGCTTCCCTGCCCTCATCTGTCTGCCCTTTGTCTCTGTGTGGACTTAGCATCTGCAGAACACAGACAGTGCCAGCAGCTTCTCTGCTTGGGGAGGTTAATGACTGAGATGTGAGTGCTGGGAAGTCTTTGAAATAAAGTTACGTGCATTATGGTTATAGCTCTGATGGTATTTATATTTAAATCATTATTACAACAATAATGTACCAGTTTGCCAATAAAATACAGAATCACTTTGGAAGAACAGTTTCCATATGGGTGCATTACTGAGGCTGGGCTGTGCAGTCTAACATTGGGCCTTTGCAACTGGATGCAGGATTCATGTATTATGTATTTCCAAAGAGTAATGAAGGTTGTGCGCTTTTGCCTAGGGCACTACGTACTGAAAATATATGGCCAGTCCAGTGGTGCTGAAGGACAGATTGGAAGTCTACGTTGACAAGGCTGTCTTTCATTCCAGGCTGGGCACCACTGCCTTCTATGCCTTGGAGTTTGATGTGGTGATAATGCGTCATTAGGGACAAGTCCTCATGCCCGCTGTCCAGCTACAGTGAGGCAGGAAGTGGACAAGCATCTCAACAGTGACGGATGGCTTTTTTCCTTCACATCCATACAAAATTCATAAACCTGATTTATAACAAATGAAGTTTGAAGCAGAAGGCTCAGATGCACAGGTTTCCTGTGCAGGCAGTGGCTGTTGTTTCTGCCCCCAGTCCTGGCTAGATGGTGAAAGCACACACTGTCTGTGCCACAGGCACAGGCCACACAGGTCTACTCACTGCTCTTGCATCTTGGCATCGTATCTTGGAGCAGTTATGGTAAAGGTAGAGTCAGCCAGAGGAGGCTGTTCATTGTTGCTGAGAACAAGATGAGCCACGTGGCCAAGGCAGGGGCATCTGTACAGGACAGGCGGAACCCTGTGTGGTCTCTGAGTCAGCTCTTTCTGAGGCCACTTGTGACCATTTGCCCAGTAGTCACTGTATTCCTCTGTGGTATGTCCACTTGTCTTTGAAAGCTTTTCCCTTCTGGTTCCAGGCCAGTTAGCCCTCCTGGCTGCATCTATGGTCCCTTCCCTTGCTGTCGTCTCTGACTCCTTGTTTTGTTACTTACATGTCTTTTACTGCCTGGCATTTGTTCTCTCTGGGTTTCCTTCTCTCCTTCTCTGTTCTCTGCTCTGACATGCTAATGGCTTCACTGTGCCATGTATGTAGATGCCCATAAGTTCTTTGTAGCTGGTTTGTGAACTTCAGAAGCTAAGCCACACACTGCACTTGTGGTTTCCTGGACATATGGGCTTTCTTACCACATTTGCGCAGGGGTGCCAATGACATGCAAGGGTAAGACCTGGTGTTTGTTACTTTTATAGTCCAACCTGCCACCTGAGGATCCCTCCCTACATCACCTGGCTCCTTGGCCAGCACCTAAAGACATAGGTCACATACCCTCATGTCAGGGGATAGGTCTCTGTTCTCTTCTCTGATTGCTGTATCCACCTAGTATGCAGAGACAGCAAAGACCTTGCCTTGCACCTCCTGACCCTATGTTCCATTCTCTTCCATCTTCTATGTTTGGACTAGCCCCATATCTCTGGCTCTGGCTTCCCTGGTACCATGTCATTGGGCACCAATGACACCGGTTCTGGTTTGACCACACCCTGCCTCTGCTTTCTGGGCTGGGCACAGTAAGCAGGAGTATCAGTTTTCTCCCAGAGACATCTTGTGATGCTGTCCACACCCTCACCCTTCCACAAAGGGATTTCCACTTGTTCGTTTTCAGCCCTTGCCCAGGGCCTATCCCCACACATAAGACTTGGCCATGTGGTTTGCTAGACCTTTGTACATCATTCTGGATTCAGTTTTCTGTGGTGTTTTTCTTATAGGTAGACTGGGGTAATGGGCTTCTGGGAGGAGACTAGAGAGATAAGCATGATTTTAATATGTGGGATCAAGGCTGCATGCTGTCAGCATGGCCTCAGTCCTGCTGATGCTGATGGTGATCCAGGCTTGGGACAGTTGCTTTTCAGTTGTTTCCGGGTGCACCTGTGCTCCCGCTTCACGTCCTGTCCTTTGGATGGTAGTCATTGACCAGCCTTCATTTAAGGAATTGATGCTATTCTCTACTTGTCAAAGGTCTGTATTAGTGTTTGGATTTCTGCATGGGAGGGCTGTCTGTCTCTCACCGTGTGCCTGATCCCTAGTCATTTGTCTAGTCATTAGGAATTGCAGAGTATTGTATGATTTCGGTTATAGTTCAGTATTACTTTTTTTTTTTTTTTTTTTTTTTTTTTATTTACTGTGATTCTTTCATTGTGGTCTTTGAGAGTTCTTTCAGTTGGCTCTCAGGCCCTGCTGACCTCCTTTATACTGTCTGTCTGTCTACTTCAGGAACTTTCTCTGGATGTGGTGGCACATGCTTTAATCCCAGAACTTTGGAGGTGGAATCAGGCAGAGCTCTGAGTTTGAGGCTAGCATGGTGCACACAGTGTGATCCAGGCTAGCCTGGTGTGCATGGTGAGTTTTAGGCTACCCAAGCGCTCCCCAACCCTCTTTAATTGTATCATAGTGCATGTTTGAAAAAAAACAATGGCTATGTTTAAAACACATTTTCAGTAGGCGTAGGATTGTGTAGCCAGTTTCTTCTGTGAGTGTTTAAGGATGTTCTTCCTGTTTGCAGTGTGAGGCTTCCCACTGGAAGTCTGCTGTCAGCATTACTTTACTCACTTAGACTGGGATTCGGTGGGAGTTCTCAGAAACCAGTTGATCTTCTTCACATTTGCCAGATGTTGACTTGTGTCAGGCTTTGGTAAGTGGACCATTTGCTGTGTGTCTCCTTCAGAAACCCCGAAGAGGAGCAGGTGCTGCCTTACAGTTCCTGAGTTAGGAAGCTGGGTGGAGAAGGCTGCTGAGCTGGGCTGTGGAAGCTCCTGCATAGAGTCCATACTCTCTCCATGGGGAGATGTGCAAGCTCACGCCAGCTGAGTCCAGTGGACCAGGCGGTTGAGGGGCGCAGGCATTCTTGTTGCACTCCTCAGCTCTGTCTCACTCTGCCCCTCACAGTCCAGTCCCTTGCTGAGTGCCTTCACCTTGGAATAGGGGAACGTGACTGCCTCACTGCTCACCATGGGTCCAGATGGAGACATGTGACACTTGCAGTGTGAGCAGTTTGGTGGCCCCTGAAGTTTTTCTTGGTTGTTGCGCCAGTCTTGTCTATTGCATTAATTAAAGGATATTCAGGTCAGAGGGCACAGATTCCCCACTCTCTACCAAGAGCCATGGCCACAGCAGGCCCCACTAGTGCCCTGTTCCCTTCCTCCCTTCTGTGAGGTTCCTGAGCTTCCATGCCTGAAGAACCACATACCTTGGAGTATAAGGGGAACCTTGCCTCCGCCTGGCTGCCTCTTCCACCTGACTTCCTTTTCCTAGCTGAAGCCTGAGGACTTTGAATATGGACTCTGTACAACTTGTCCCCGTTCCTTAGTCTCATCCATATCACCAAGAATAAATACCTCTAAGACCTTGTGTGACAGGGACATTTGCAGATATAGCACCCTGAGTAAGTGCTGCATGGCTTCCCCATTATGTCTGTTTTCTGCCTCATTTCTTCATGTGCCTCTGACGGGTGGGACACTGTGCTAGGTTCTAGGTTCCTGTAGAGCCTGTGAGGACCTTGATGGTTGGGGGCACCGCTAAGAACTGGGGTGCATGGCAGGGTTCATGTGAGAGATCTGTGTGCCTGTGGGGAAGCATTCCAGACTAGTGGAGGAAAGGTGGGGAGTGCAGCATGGAGTCGAGGAAGGTCAGAGGAAGGAGGGCAGGGCATGCAGTGCACAGGAAGGCTTGGAGTCTAAGGGGAAGCTGCTAGTGCCTCCAGCGTATCAAGCTAGTGACTGGACGGGGGCTCTGGGGAGCAGCACCTCCACAATGTCTAGACAGGGCTCTGTAAGACTCCTAGCGGAGAGCATTATGGACCAATGTGAGTGCCTGCTGGTTACCAGCAGGAGCACAGGAGGCATTCAGGGAGCCGAGGTGAACAGACGTATGCAGTTTAAGCTGAATGCTTTCTTGTTGCTCCAGACTGAAGTCACCTGAAAATCTACTTCCAGAAGCCTCTGTTTCCTCTGTCCTTCAAATAGGTGGGGCATTGGCCCCTTCTTCAAGCAGAGTAGGGTCTGTCATTTCTGGCAGTAGACTGCTTTGAGCCTCCTTCCATCCATTCTGCTTCCAGTTGCTTGCCTGGATGTGTGGTTCTTATTCCCATCTCTCTGATGTCTGTGACTCCACTGGACATAACTCCCAGGTCTTGCAGCCCACCCCTCATCCCACTTCTGTAATTCTAGCAGTATGCATTCTCACAGAGGACAGGAAGGGCTGTGTGGTGCATCGAGTGGTGTCTAGTGAGACCCCTCTGTGGTTGTTGGAGCTCTGTGGTAGCAGGGCAGAGGGAGGTGAGCACTGGCTCATACATATAGGTTGTGGCAGATGGAGCATGAGGTCATGGTCAGAAGTAGAGCCCTGCCTTTTGTTCCAGTGCTTGGTGTGCTTGTCTTCTGTCCTTTCCAAAGACCACTCTTGGTTGCCCATGTTTGATGCAGCTCCATCTATGTGTGGCAAGCTGGAACTAGGGACCCTACTGACTGAACTGGAGGGTGGACAGTCACCAGCTCTGAACACTGTTAAGCACTAATGTCTTCATTCAGCCTCATGAGAGGTACAGTGAACTGGGTTGTCTGCATGCTAGGATCTAATGGGAGATAATGCTGTGTAATTTATACAGCTATAGCATAACAGATTGTGTATAAATTAGCAAAAATGTTTCAAAATGCTAAAAGCAGGTGAAATGGAAATGATTGAATCCCAGATAAAATCATCCCTGAATATCCAAGAAGAAAATTTGATCAGCTTGGGAGTGAAGGGGTTATCCCTGGTGGTATTTTATTGAACCACAAATTGTTATTTATAACCCATGTCAGGAGCAATTAAACTGATTGATGATTAAGAAAGTTTAATAGTTGAATAATAAGATGCAGTTCTTGACAGCTATTTTTTCTCATTCTGGAAGCATATTTTATGAGTCTAATAACAGTGTTGAGGATGGGCTGTATAGCATGTTGTGGTGTAATTATGTGGTGGTAATATAATATTCAGTCTAGTGTTACGTGGTCTATTATGTATAAAAAAATTAAAATACTAATTACGATTTTTGATTTATCATTGAAGTGGTTTATTAATTTTGGCTTACCCCAAATTTGCATCCAGAAGCCTTGTTGCTGGTTCTTGTTGCCCTGGCTTTCATACCAGTGTGATTCTCTTTACGAATAACTTCTTAGGTTGGTGAGGAAATACAAGTCTCAAAAAATTGCTTGAGATATAGGTGTTGATGTTACAAAGTAGGAGATATGAATGCTTACAGCTAAAAGCATGTTCTAGCTCCTCAACAGCATGTGTACATATAGAGAAAAGAGGTTTGATTCCCTAACAGACAGGGAGTATGGGCTAAGCTGTTGAAAGGTTTGGCTGTGCTTCAGCAGCAAACAGCTGCGGTTGTTGTGTAGCTGCTCAAAGGTGTTCCTCGTGTGTTTAGAATGTCTGGTGCTGGTGTAGTGGTACTCTGTCCAGCTGCTTTACTGACAGTCTTCTGCTCAGAGCAGCCAAGGAACCAGGAAGGAATCTGGTACCCTTTCCCCAGCAGTCTGCTGCAACCAGTTCATTCTTGGTAGCAGATTTTTTTTCTTTGACATAGTTTGTATTCATCACCCTTTTGAGTGTCAGCCTGGACTGCTTTTCTGGAAGGCTCTGATCCTTTAGCTTATGTATCTGTTTCCCTTTGATGCTGTCTGACTCCTCAGCCCTTTGAGCTGACCTGTTTCATTTGGACTTTCCAGCATTCCCTCTCTGGGTATCCCTGAAAGCTGCCTCCATTTTTATCAACAGGCTCCTGTTGACTTCTGCCCAAAATATGATTCTGATTCCTTGGTAGTGGGGGATTGTGTCAAAGACTCAGGCTTGTTTTTTCTCAGGCCCTTAGAGGATAGAGAATCTCACAGAGGGACTGCCCACTAATGATGAATCAAGGCAAGGCCACAAGTCCAAGCTGTCCCTCCAATTTACGGAGTTTCTTTTCCAGCCTCCAACAGAGGAGCCTCTGAGTCTGTTTGAAACCTGGCACCAACATGATGTGTACTGCTGTCAAACCTTAGTGTGAGTCACGGTGTTGGACCCAATTTAGAAATTGCGTTATCCTTTGTTTTTCTTTGATGCTTGCCGCAAAGACCCTCAAGTGGACATACAGTGAACAGGTCTAGGCCGTCTAGCTTGTCAATACCACCTGAACAAAGCACAGAACAAGATTCCCAGTTAACTTTTAAGAGAATGAATTTTTTTAAAGATGAGAAACAAAAGCCTTTGGCCAGGCTTCCTGTCACAAAGAATCTTTCATAAAATCCTCCTAGAAAATATGGATACCTATGTTACCTATCTGAAATGCTGGGGCCAGAGGTCTAGATGTTAGTATTTAGGTTTTGCAGTTTTTCCACAGATATTTCAGGTAGAACACCTCAGGTAGAACACCCCATACATGAAACCCGAAGACCAAGGTGCTCTGGAGTTGAATATTTTGATTGCTGCATGGTACTCTGAAGTCTCAGGACCAGGAGCCCTTAGATTTGGAGGTTGGGGTCAAGGGTGTTCAGGCCTTTGCCCTTGGTTTTTAGATAACTTTCATTCATTCTGATAGTTAACCTTTTTATCTCACGTAGCTTTAGTGTTGATCCTAATTTCTTAACTGCTTTTGAATAAACATAGATATTCATTATACTAATTTATGACAATCTAGGTTTTGCAAATCCACTGAAAATTTCATGGACCATGACAAATGAATGTCAAGGATGTTTCCAAGTTCTTTTTAAAATTGTGTCCTACATTCACTGTGAGTTCTGGCCGTGGACTGACACTGAGGCTCCATCTCACGGTCACCCGCTAAAACCCCACAGCTTAGATGACGAGGCCTGTCTGTCTGCCTCTACACTCAGGCTTCTGTTCTGTCACACCACATTGATTGACCCATCCTTAGAGTCGATAGACACCTGGAACAAGCACAGATCTTAGGAGCCAGGCTCCTGTCTCAGTAATGTACCCTAATTTCTGTGTGGCTTTGAGGCTTTCTAGGGCCCACACCCCAAATTCTGCATTTTGTGCATTTAATTCAAACATGAGAGAGAAGAAAACTTCTATGTAATTTGGTTGATAGAGACCGCATTTTTCATAGGTCTTCTCTTAGTGGCCTTGTGTTCACCCCAGAAAATTGTGGCGCCAGGTTTTGACATGTGTCAGTAGGTCTTCCATGGCCACATGCTAAGGACTAAGTGTGAGTCCTTAGAGTCTGGAGGTAGGATAAATGCCATTCATTCTTCTCTATCTCCATCTCCTCCCCTATACCCCTTTTAAAAAAATAATGCCTCTCCATATAGCCTAAGCCAGACTAAAATTCACTCTGTAGGCCAGGATGTTGTCAAGGTGTTATTGATCCACCCGCCTCAGCCTCAAGTACTGGGATTTCAGGTGTGCACCACCATGCACCATGCATGGCCACCAGTGTCCTGGGATTTCAGGTGTGCACCACCATGCACCAAGCATGGCCACCAGTGTCCTTCTGATTGACAGAGGTGATTTGTAGAGGTTCCATGTTAGGTTGTATCATGACTGTGGACTGTGATAGGTTACTTTGCAGAGAAAGATAATGGGACAGCTTCTCATTTGTGTGTTGATGCAGCATCCCTGAGCCCTTTGAGGTGCTGAGCTAGACCAGTGCTTGCTGTGAAAAGAGAGCCAGATGAAGATGTCTATAGGAACCAGCCAGGGAGAGCCTCTGGCAGTGGAAAATACAGACATGTAGATCCCTTATTAATGCTGTTATCTCACCTACCAATGTAAAGGAGCAAAGGGAAAGGGCCAGGCTGAGGAGCAGACTTCAAGGTAACCAGTCTTAGTCCCTGCTGGCAGCCTGTAAATCTGAGCTTGCCTCTAGCCAATGTGGGTCGGGAGCCCCAGCATGGTCTGCTCTTCCACCTTCCACCCAAAGTTGAGGTGGTTGCCGTGATTGCTTTAGGTAATCCTGGCATCTTTGTATAGAAAAGATGCTGTGTGTCACATTCCTTATAATAGTAGGATGTAAACCAGAGAGATGGTTCAGTGGTTTAAAGCATTTGTTGGTATTGCAGAGAACTTGGGTTTGGTTGCCAGCACCCACATGGCAGCTCAAACCAGTTGTAGCTCCAGTTCAGGGGATCCAACATCCTCTCTGGCCTCTGAGGGCACCAAGCATTCATTCAGAGCATATGCAGGTATTCCTACATACACAGAAAATAAAATATGTAGTGAGATAAGTGATTTGATGTCTACCTCCAAAAGAAAGAATGTGGCTGAGCAACTGGGATCAGCTTCCTGGAAGACTGTAGCACTTCTGCAGTGCTCATATTTTCAGTGACAGGTTTGTGGCTGATTTTCCCTTGTAGGTAGCATTTTCTTCTGCGCTGATTTTGAAAAAAGTGCCTGGTCATTTTACTCCACGGAGAACGTGGACCTGCCCTACATACTCGTGCATGTTAGTGTTTGTGATGGTCAGTGCTAACTGTCAATTCAACAGACTCTAGAATCACCTGGGAGCGAGAGTGTTACCTCATTTATGTTAACTGAGGCAGGAAGACCTGCCACTGAGGCTGACACCATTCTCTGGGCAAGGAAGCCTGCAGAAAGGGACCTGAGTACCAGCACACATTCACTGCTCTCTTCTGACCCAGGATGCCCTGTAGCCAGCTGCTTCAGGTTTCTGCTGCCTTGATTTCTCTACCATGGTGGATGGTCCTCTGACTCTTTCTGCCAGCCTGTGCTCTGAGATTCTTCTCCTGGAGATCTCAGTGGATTTTGTTAGCCCCTCCCCACAAAGTCTTCTTGAACCTCTTAGGGCCGACTGAGCACTATGTTTGAAGCTGGCCTTGTGGGTTCTAAAAGTCTGCCCATTAGTCCTTGGATTGGGCAGGCACCATTTTAACTGAAGTGAACCTCCCAGTGTGGGGAGTATGTCTTAAGGATCAGTTGGTTTTACTTCATGGCTCTAGCTGGCTTCTTTCCTACAAAGCTGTTTGAAGGTGTTTTCTTTATTCTCAGGTGGCCTACTGCCATGTATTTCTTACTGAGAAATAACTCTTTGTAGATTATTGTTATGAGCCGTTGGCCTGTAATAAATTTGTTGGACTTTCCCTCTTACAAGCACTTAAGAGTTTTTACATGATACAGTAGCCTTGTTTTTCCGGCTGCTTTCCTGACCTGCCCCTGAGGGTGTGTGGTTAAACTGCATAGCTTCCCCAGAGCCTGCACTGAATTCTTGCTTGTAACAAGAGTGTCCGCTAAACAACCCACTGAGGTGAATTCTGTCCCAGTGGAAGACCCCCTGGTGTGAGGTGAATGAACTGGTTTTTGTGGGGCTGACTGACCAAGGATTCAGGATGAGCAGCCTGGGTTGCTGGTCTTCTTTTGGTCCTTTATTCTCTCTGCTGCTTTAGTCACAATCTGAACCATGGCTGTTTTGCAGATTGATACGAAGACCTGCGGCTGCTTTTGACTTCATTAGATAGAGATAAGTCAGTTTAGTGGACTGATTTATGATCAGTTTGTGTCCTCAGAAAGTTTGTTTTCCATAGATTCCCATTGCTGAGAGGCCGGTGTCTGAGCAGTCTCCTAATTGGAATACAGCGTCAGAAAGGTCTTAGCTGAAAGTCCAAGATGCCTTTCCTCATTAAGGAATAACGAGAAACCCAAATCTTCTAATACCACATTCAGGCAGGCATCCTGTGAGATGCCAGGGTGCTGAGCCTGTTCTCAGCTGTACATCTTGTGGCTTAATGACCCATGAGGTCTGGGGATTTCCTGCTGTCCCATGTCAGGAAGAGCAGGATTGGGGTTGGAACCCTCTTCTCTGAGACAGTTAGGATCCCCTAGGGACGTATGAACACCCTGCTTTCCTGAGAAACTGTGCCTATAATTTTCAAAGACAAACTTATCTTTTTAACAACTGTAGCTTTTTGAGGCTTTCAAAATAGCCAAATTGTTCACCATCTTCTGAGAGAACCCAGTCTTCTTGAGGAGTTGGTGAGGTGAGTTAAGGGGGATGCTGGGAAGAATGCTTTGCTTCCTTCAGTTTGAGTGAATTCCTTTTTACTGTAGTGTTGTCACGCTGTCATTGGCATACTCAAATGAGAGTTCTGATGCACTGCAGTCAGTTCAGTAATAGCCTGAATGTTTTCTGTAGCCGAGAAACTGGGCTGGCGCCTACTCCTCATTCCTCAAGGAGTGGTTTTTCTCATTATGTTTGTAATTAGTCATTCCTCCTAGACCACAAGCTCTTTGAAGGAAGTCTGTTTATTCCCTTGTCGTGCATTTAATGAGCATCTGCTCTGTGCTACGTACTGCTGTAGGTGCTAGAGACACAGGCTTTGATGTCCTCTTCTGTGTGGAGGGTCAGTGTCAGAAAGGCATAGATGGGAGATAGGGCTTGTGGCATGTGCTGTGTGGGGCCTCTGCAAGCTACATTCTGTCCTTTGTGGTGGGGATTGTGACTGTGGAATTGACCTGTCCCCCTGTGCAATTGCTGACTATAGTGGACCATACTCATTTGTGCTGCTGGAGCATTGTCCAGTGGCCCTTGCCTACCTCAGGGTCTCTGCATCTTTCTCTGTCCTTTGGCCACCTCAGGTTGGGTTGGCTCTCAACTTTCAGTGTCTCTGTGATGATAGGGATTTACATGGGTCAGCCCAGATCCAGTGTTCAGGCTCTGTGAGTCTCACTTGTCTCAACATCACCTTCCTTCTTACCACCATGAACTTAGTATGGCCAGGCATCTATACTGACCAGACACTCCTACACTTCCATCTCTGTCTCATTTACTTTCTCCTGTTTTTTTTTTTTTTTTTTTTTTTTTTCTAATTGGCAGACATCCCTACAATGAGCAGCCAAAAAACTCCAAGTCCAGAGGGCAGCAAAGGAGCAGTTTCCTTTTTTAGACATTAAAGATGGTCTTGTCTTACCCCCTCCCTTCCTGTCCAGTTTCTTGTTAGTGCTTCACGCTTGCGATAGAACCAGTTCCTCCTTCATAGAGTCATTTTTCCATGAACAAAAATGCCTACTCACAGTGGTGTTGTGAAGCCAAGAGTCCAGTAAGAGTGCTGTTTTGAAAGAACAAAAAGTGTCATGAAAGGCCCAGGAAGTACCTTTCTTTCTGTGCTTACATCCCCACCAGCATCCTGCATCACAGGTCCACCCTCTTCCTGAGTCGTGGCTTCCTGCTTGTGTGTTCTGTGAGGTTGATCAGGGTTCTGTAGGGCATGGAGGGCAGGGGGTGGGGGTAGGCAGCGAACTGTGTTGCCGTGGGAGGGGCCACTGGTTCTCATCAGTCGGGACTCTCTCCCAGGCCACTGAGCTGCAGCCTGGTCTCGGATATGCGCTGGTTGACCCACCTCACCCTTATCTCGTGGTTCTTGTCTGTTCACGTCCCTCCCTCCAATTGTAGGTTTGTGCTATGGCCCCGCAGGTGGTGGCTGAAGTCTTCAGCTGTGGAGTAGAGAGGGAACAGTGGCTGTGGTTTCTTCTATAACCTTGAATTGAACATTACTTATATTAAAATTAAACATTCCCACTGCAAAACCAATTTGATCACAGTGTTAGTTGTTTTTGCTGAACCAGAGTTTTGTGAATTTATAGTCTGGAATTGTGGTGCTACCCTCACCAAAGCAGGACCCTTTCTCCACAACAGAACCCAAATCTGCGTAATTAAGTGGTACAATCTCCATCACCGAAGTGTCAGGGTTTCAAATTTAAAACTCCCAAGTTGGGAAATGTGAAGATTAGATCCATAGAGCAATTCCAGCTTGCTTATAAAGAACAGAATATTTTTGATTACCAGTTAAGCTCCTAATTATGTGAAGAGGTTTATTGCAGGGTTTGTGCAGCATAGGTGATTAGTGTCGTCATGACAACAGCCTCTCCCTCCTTCCTACCACCAGGAGCTTGCTCTCTGCCAGGTGCTGGCTCTTTACTCTACAGCCTGGCATACTAGACATCTGTACCAGTGTTGAAGGATCCTTTGGCAGGAGGAGAGACATATAAACTGGAGTCATTTTCCTCTCTTCCAGTCACCACCCTGTGTTACATGAATTGATATGAAAGAGATCCCAGCTCCACTCACTGCCTCATATTACAAGGTAAAATTCCAGTGCTCAGGTACCTCAGCCATTTCAAATTCTGATGTCATCCCTGGAGGCCTCCTTACCCAGGAGCCCTTAACTTGGAGTGATGTCCTGGCATCAGTTCAGTCCTTTGCTTGAGTGACAACCCATGAGCTGAATGTTTTACTGACAGTTTCTACCCACTAAGTCCTACTTTCTAAAGTTGTAGTTGTATAAGCCGGTTCAGTTAGTTCTTACAGGAGCTCCTCCATTCTGTGCGGGGTGTGTGTGTGTGTGTGTGTGTGTGTGTCCCCCACCCCCCAGAGGCTACAGTGTATCAGAGAGGCAGGAGAAATGTGGAGGGAGTGCCCAGGATTCATATCAGGCCCTGAACCTTCCTAGACCTTGTCCTCAGCGCATCACCTCCCGGTAGGCCACCATTGTGCTCTAGTAGACACTCTTCCACTAAGTGGGTTGAGTGTATGCAAACAGAACAAAGACTCGGTGGTTAGCAGGTGGCAGATGTCCTAGGCAGGCAGCCCTCATCATTGCACTGTTCTCTATTTTGAGCCTGTCTCACCTCCTGTTCCTCTTTGTTTCTGGGTGTAGGAAGATGGGCAGAAATTTTCATTCTTTGCTTCCCTAACATAGCCTTTTTATATTTTAAAACAACAGTTAAATACCTGTGCCTGCCCCCTGTTTAAGTCACTTAGATTGTTTCTTCTATCTGTCCACCCACCACTTACCACCTACCTCCCATCCCCTGCAGCTTTCTGTCTACACTCACATCAGTGCAGACTTTAGTTGGGACTTCCCCCAGTACTGTCCCCTCCTTATACCTCCGGCCCTGTCCATTGAACACAGTAGCATTCTTCACCTGGTTCTGACCACAGGGGCCTGCACATGTCCCAGTCATGCTGTCCTTAGCGGCCCTGGGAAAAGATACGCTGTTGAGATGGCTCCAGCAGTATCGTTTCTCCTGCTCTCTATGAGACTCTTCCATTCCACCCCTGACCCTTCTGCAGAGAAGGCCCTCGGTCTCCATCCTTGCCTATCCACAGTGTGTTTGGCTGCTGTAAGGGCTAGGGTATTTATTCCATTCTAACAGTGAGGGCAAGCATGATCCTCTTGGCGTTTAGAAGACAAATTGGCAGAGGGCTTCTTGGAGTTAAATGCCATTACTTCGTTACACTGAAGAGTAACAAATGACTTGCTGTGAGAAGTGACACCCAGAATAGGCTGCTGACATTTCCTTGGATAAAATAATAGGCTGGCTAAACAGACTAAGAAATATTGAGGCTTCTGCCTGCCCCACACAGTGCCTGTTTTATGCAGGCCCAGGCTGTGCTAGCCCAGCTGCTTCTGTGAACCAGAAGTTCGAGAGGGCCCTTCTTGGTGTTTACTTTTGATTATGCCTGAGGAAATGTCTCTGTGCTTGGAAGGCCCTTGAAAAAGGATATGTCAATGGAAAACATCTCAGAAGATGTCCTCTGAATGTGCTTGTTGATTCAATGCCCTGAGACTGGAAAATAAACTGAGACTTGCTCCTAGGCTCACAGGATGGGAATCAATTCTGCTAAAGAGTTTTTCCCAGGGAGCAGGAGGAGACAATTCATACCCACATATGCATTCTTTTTTCTTTTTGTTTTTTGTTATTGGATATTTTATTTACATTTCAGATGTTTTCCCTTTACCCCATCCCCCCCCCACCCCGAAACCCCCTATCCCATCCCTCCTCCTCCTGCTTCTATGAGTATGTGCCCCTACCCACCCACTCCTACTTCCCCACCCTCATTCCTCCACTTTGGGGCATCCAGCCTTCAAGGGACCAAGGACAGCCTCTCCCACCTATGCCCAACAAGGCCATGCTCCCCTACATATACAGCTGGAGCCATGGGTCCCTCCCTATGTGCTCCCAGGCTGGCGGTTTAGACCCTGGGAGCTCTGGTTGGTTGGTATTGTTGTTCTCCCCTTGGGGCCACAAACTCTTTCAGCTCCTTCAGTCTTTACTCTAACTCCTCCATTTGGAACCTCTTGATCAGTTCAATGGTTAGCTGTGAGCATCCACCTCTGTATATGTCAGACTCTGGCAGACCTCTAAGGAGACAGCTATATCAGGCTCCTGTCAGCCTGCACTTCCTGGCATCCACATCAGTGTCTACCTTTGGTGACTGCACAAGAGATGGATACCCAGGTGGAATGGTCTCCAGACGGCCCCTCCTTCAGTTTCTGTCCCACACTTTGTCTCCATATTTGCTCCCATGAGTATTTTCTTACTCCTTCTTAGAAGGACTGAAGCACCCATACTTTGGTCTTCCTTCTTCATGAACTTCATGTGGTCTGTGAGTTGTATCTTGGGTATTTCAAGCCTTTGGGCTAATATCCAATTATCAGTGAGTGCATACCATATGTGTTCTTTTGTAATTGGGTTACCTCACTCAGGATGATATTTCTAGTTCTATCCATTTGCCTAAGAATTTCATGAATTCATTGTTTTTAATAGCTGAGTAATACTCCATTGTGTAAATGTACCACATTTTCTGTATCCATTCCTCTGTTGAAGGACATCTGGGTTCTTTCCAGCTTCTGACTATTATAAATAAAGCTGCTATGAACATAGAGTATGTGTTCTTGTATATGTTGGAGCATCTTCTGGGTATATGCCCAGGAGTGCTATAACTGTGTCCTCAGGTAATGCTATGTCCAATTTTCTGAGGAACCACCAGACTGATTTCCAAAGTGGTTACACCATCTTGCAATCCCACCAACAGTGAAGGAATGCTTCTCTTTCTACACATCCTCGCCAGCATCTACTATCACCTGAGTTTTTGGTCTTAGCCATTCAGACTGGTGTGAGGTGGAATCTCAGGGTTGTTTTGATTTGCATTTACCTGATGACTAAGGATGTTGAACATATCTTTAGGTGCTTCTCGGCAATTTGAGTTTCTTCAGTTGAGAATTCTTTGTTTAGCTCCGTACCCCATTTTTAAATAGGCTTATTTGGTTGTCTGGAGTCTAATTTCTTGAGTTCTTTGTATATATTGGATATTGGCCCTCGTTCGGATGTAGGGTTGGTAAAGATCTTTTCCCAATTTGTTGGTTGCCATTTTCTCCTATTGACAGTGTCCTTTGCCTTACAGAAGGTTTGCAATTTTATGAGGTCCCATTTGTCAATTCTTGATCTTAGAGCATATGCCATTGGTGTTCTGTTCAGGAACTTTTCCCGTGTGCCCAAGTATTTGAGGTTCTTCCCTACCTTCTCTTCTGTTAGTTTCAGTGTACCTGGTTTTATATGAAGGTCCTTTACCCACTTGGACTTGAGCTTTGTACAAGGAGATAATATGTATTCCTTTTTTTTTAATTAATTAAATTATTTAATTATTTAAATCAGATCATAATTTTTACTTATTCACACAGGGGTTATAAACACAAAAAGGCAGGACGTGAGGAAGGAGATGACACTGGAGCATAGGTGTTCAGGGGGAATACAGAATAATATGTATTCTTGAGCTTCCCATTTCAGTCAGTGGAAAGACACTGGGCTGAACTGGATGTGAGGCAGGCTGTGATGTTCTCCCTATTGCATCTGTCACCTGAGAGAGGTGATAACTTCTGTCACTGCAACACAAGGGAGCAGGGAGAGAGCGCCTTTCTCACTGAGTCACTCAACAGTGTACTGACTAAAGGGTGTACACAGATCAATGCTGGCTTTCCGACATTAGACATTTTCCAGGAGTGGTCCTCTGAGGACTGACTTTGAGGAAAGGATTCTTGCATCCCTGTATGACTGTCACAAGACAACTTAGGAGGGTAAGATGAGGTACCATAGTCATGCCTGTCAGTTGGACCTGTATCCAAGGGAAGGGGGAAAGTTGACCAATTGTGTCTCTTAGGGTTGTGAATTCTTTGGGTTCAGTGTGACATGGGTGACAGCTGGGTCTTCTCAGTAGTCACTGACCCTGGTTCTGGTTTTTTGCCACCTGACTGTTCTGGCCCCTGAACATATGTTTTCCTTTAGTGAACTAGCCCTCTTAGGGGGGAGGGTGTCATTGTCTATCCTACCTAGCTCTCTGCTCAGGGCTTGGTCTGTGGTGATAGCTCCCATAAAAGGTATCAGTCCAGCACCTGCTATGTCCTTCACCCCATAATCTAGACAATCCACTGTTTGCCAGCTCATAGAAGACAAGTCCTGCTCAGTCTCTAGCACACACCCACCCTGAAGGCCACAGGAGTGGGCTCCTCCCTACAAGGCATCCAGAATAGGCACAGATGCAGGCAGGAGTTGGTGGATGCTGCCAGGAACTGGGAAGAGGGCAAGAAGGGAGTGACTCCTGAAGGATACAGGGATTCTTACTGGAGTAAGGAAAATGCCTTGGAGTTCATGGTAGTGATCTCACAAGCTCTTTCCACAGACTTGCACACATGCTCTCAGTATGTAGGTGTGCTCGCAGTATGTGGGTCCTGCTTTTACGCAGTTAAAGAGTAGATTTCATGGTATGAACTCTGTCATATTTAAAAAAGAGAAAACCCCCAAACCTAAGCAGTGCCACAGAGAGAATTGGGGCACTAGCATCATTTCTTACAGACCCAGTATCACTGTAGATGAGGTGTGAGCTGGTGCCAAAGGGCTGGGTCCTGCTGGTTGTGTGTAGGACTGTCACCATCTCCAGGCTCTGTAGGTCGGCACAAAGAGTCTGCCTGTCAGCTTCTACCCAGGGACTTTGATGTGACAACTCTTTCCCAATACCTTTCCTGGTCACCCAGGAAGGCAGTGTGCTCATCCTTATGTGTGCCAGGAGGCTTGCAGGTGCTGGAGAGGAAGTCATCACTGAGGGTGATTAGGAAGCTGGTGGGCCTTGGCCCAGGCCATTTGTGGGGAGCAGTTAGGAAGGTGGTCTGATGTGATGGCTAAGGATGATTGGGTGAACAGAGGCCTGATCCAGCCTCTCAGGCTGTTTACCTCTGCTGTGCTGTTGTTTTTCTGCATGCCATAGGCTGTTAGAGACCCTAACAGTGGGAATAGAGTTGTGGCAGGTTGCCTGAGTGGGCGTATCTGAGACATGGGGTTGAGGAGGTGATGAGAAAATGATAAGCTCTTGATAATTGTTAGCAGTGTTGTTAGCATTGCTGGGCTTTGCCTAGACTTTCAAAATGGATGTAGGCTAAAATGTTTTCTTCTTAAAGAACATTTTCTTTATAAAGATGCACATGTGTTTGCAATAAAACGAAAATAAGAAAATGATAAAATGGGCGGTCAATTTCTAAAGTGTTTATGAGCATTTTCCTGGGTAATAGTCCTTCTCAGGGTCCAGGATGAGGTTGCTCCAATATCTGACGAACCATTTCAATTAGGCATCTGTTTTCTCTACTTTCAAAAGGAAATGATTTTGAACACCACTGTCTTCCTGACGCTCATCTGTGCCTCAGCCTTCTGGGGCATTAGATAGTAGCGCAGAAATACTTACCCAGAGCAGTTTGGGAAGCTCTACCTCAGAAACCGTATTCCAGAGGAATTACTACCAAACTTATTAGAAGCAGAGTTTTAAAAATTCTGATGGAGAAACTTACAGTTCTGTTAGGGCTTAGCAATGTATGGTAGGTTTTCTCTTTCTAGAATATGAGCTGTCTGAGAAGTAATAATTTACAACATATTAATTATGCTAATTAACCTGAAAGGATTCAGAATATTAATTATCTGCAACTAATTAGGTTTAAAGTTGAGAACCATTAAGTGATGAGGTGTGGGTCTCATGAGCCATTTATTCAGCATGTTCAAAACGTGGTAGAGGGAGGCTGGCATGCATGTGCATGGCTGGGTTCCCTGTTTGTTTATTTCCCATGGTTGATTGCTTCTTGTATCTTCCATACTTGATTCTACACAGACCAGGAGGATGTGGACAAGGTCGATGTCTCCAGTGTGCCTGCAGAGGTGCTTTGCAACATCGAGGCTGACACCTACTGGTGCATGAGCAAGCTGCTGGATGGCATTCAGGTGAGCCTGCGGCTCGGGAGGCTTCAGACAACATGCTGCAGCCCACTGGGGAGGCCACTGGGCTACACTCTACTAGCTAGCTTCTGAGTTGAAGCTATCTACCTGAAAAAGTAGGCTGCCTTTTTCTGTCTGGAGCAGCACATATTCACCTCAGGGTCATAGGCATGAGATAGGTCATACATGCTCCTGGTTCTGGGAACAGTCATTGTGTCGTGACAAGTATTCAGGTGCTTGGTGTGTAGGGAGTTTGATTCCTATGCTCTGATCTCCCTATTGCTTCTGCTTGTATTCTCTAGCCTTTAGCAACACTGTGGGTATTGGTTCTAGAGTCCTTGGTAAATACTGGGCATATACTCCTTAAAGGACATCAGGTCCAGGCAGTATCCCTTGACTGTACCTTCTAGGACTGTGAGCAGCCCATAGACCTTCTAGCTTTGTGGCATGGCTCTATATGAATGTGTCACTCCCACTGTACCTGATCCATGGGGAGGCTCTAGCTTTTATAGTCCTGAGTTCCTGGGCATCATGATGGGGACATTGCTGATCTCCATGTGGAAGTTAGGGTTAGAGGCGATGATGTTCACAGAAAAGCCCCATGCCAGCTTGGTTGTATGTAAGCAGTGTTTGTGTGTGTATTGAAACCTGCGCAGTACCCAGGATGCATCTCATTAGCTGATGATGTAAGAAAGGGACAGCAGCTGGATAACTTGGATAGCAGTGGCTGAAGTAGGCAAACAGCCCTCAAATGACCTGTGGAGTGTTTTTGGTTTGTTTTGGCCTAGAATACCTTTCCTAAACACCTTCTTTGTACCTGGCATTGTGTTCTACACTTGAGAAGGAGCCTTGAGCAAGGCATGAGGCATGCCTGGAGGACCACACTGTGGCCTGGGGCCCAGATGTTTCTTCACCATGCATGGAGGCAGCAAGTACAGGCTCCCAGGATTAGGTGTAGCTAAAAGAGATTCTGTAAGAGGAGAAGAAGTTTTGTTGACAGAGGAGGGGGAGGGACCAAATTCCCAAGATTTTTCTCTAGGAGCCATGCAAAGAAGGCCATGACCTGTGCCATGCCAGCTAAGGGAGAGTTTTAGCCCTCAGGGCATCGGGAAGCCAGCTGGGCCACAGTCGCCCTCATCTTTCTGAGTAGGTGTCATCTATTGGCCTTGAAGGTCAAATAATGCTTCAGAAAATGTATGGCTTAGAACCTGAGGCTTAATTTGAGTGGATCAGCCAAGAGGTATGTCAAGGAGACTTGGGTTTTCGTTGCTTTTCATACCTGAGGCTGACGGGGAGAAATTAGCATCCCCTGTGTAACTGAAGAGCAGAAAGCTCTTCTTTGCTCTTGATGCAGATGGCCCTTGACTTACTTTGTTTCTTGTAAAGACAGATGTGCTCACTAGAGACTTGTTTGGGCCCAAGCATCAATTCATCACTTCCTGCCTTTGTTAATGTTTTCATATTTACTCCTTGTTCAGGAACTTCAGGCCTTTTCCTGTTAGAGAAGGGATTGAACTGTAATGTAAAAGTTTATAAATTATCATTGTCGCGTCTCTGATTGTGAGTGATGGGACTTGTGCCATTTAAATACAAGATTATCTGGCTTCTGTTTGTAAATAAGATCACCGTACAACAGAATCAATGCTGGCCTTTCATTTTTCACCTGAGCTTTGTTGTCGGGCAAAGTGGTTTATTGACAGGGCTGACAAGTAGAAGGCACCACAGTCCTCTGGTGCCTATGTCTATAGCACATTCACAGCTCAGTGGGAGCTATCTGTCTTTCCCTCACATGGCTAGGATTGATTTCATAAGAACCTCCTGTGAGCTGAAGTAGAAGGCTCTCAGTTCCACCCTTCGGGATTTGGGAGCTGGACTGGATTCTTGTGGCTCAGGCAGTGCCAAGAGCCTGGAGACTTCAGGGCTCTTCCGTGCATGAGCCAGTTTTGTTTTAGGTTAGCCTGTGAAGGTATGAGCTTGGTTAAAACGCAGGCTTGAGTGAACCTTTTTCCCAAGAGCTCACATGGCCTTGTCCTTTACCAGTGGTGGTTTGTTTTCTAGCCCACTTTCCACTCCTGGTCACACCTCTTTCTTCTCTATTATTTTTGTTCAATTGGAGTGTTCTTCCCTAAATATCCATTTCCTTGTGTCATGGTCTAGGTTGAAAGACCTCAGAAAATACTCTTGTTTTGTTGAATGCAGATTCTCCTATCTGGCCTTTACCTGTGTCTCTAGTTCTTCTATAAGGCTAGGTTGACTTATCAACGTATGTTAGACATCCATACCACTTCCTGAGGGGCTTCCATGGAGACATGATTCCAAACTATGGACCAAACTAGGGCCACTGGCTTTGTAGATAACAGGCAGTGTCCTCAGGGATGAAAATGGGATGTGGGTATATCTCCTGCATGTGGGCATTGTGCCTTGGTCCTACCTGTACACCAGTTGGATGCTCAGAGAGAAAGGCCACTGCCCAGGTTACACAGCCTCTGAAGGAACCCACGTTTGAACCCCTATGGCTCCTATGGCTTCTGCTTTGCTGAAGTAGATAGAGGAAGTTGTTTTGCAGGGCAGAGTCTAAAGCAGTGGCTCTCAATATCCTGATGCTGTGACTCTTTAATGCAGCTCCTCATGCTGTGTTGATCCCCAACTACAAAATTATTTTCATTGCTACTTCATAACTGTAATTTTGATACTGTTATAAATCATAATATAAATAGTTTTGGAGATAGAGGTTTGCCAAAGGGGTTTGAGAACCTCTGTTCTGGAGGGTAGAAACCTCATCTTCTTTTGTTTTTGTTTTGGACACTCTGGGTAGCTGTAGCTATATTAGGTCCATTGTGGACTTCATTGGAGATTCTTTGCCCAGTAAGTTATTGTAATTGATCTGCTAGCTGTTACTTCTCTTTACCAATGATAACATTTGAACTTCCAAGATTTCCAAAATCTTCAAGATTTTGATTTCTGGAAGGTTATGGTTCACTACTCTGAGGAAGAAACAGGCTAGGGAGTGTGACTGTGACTGTCTAGTCAACATGGCAAACCTGTGCACTGAGACACATGGGCATGGGCAGCCCTGCTCAGAGTGTGGTGAGCATGCCTGTGCAGATGCTGAGGATCGCTGTGCTGGATATGATCAGCACTGCTCCTGGGGCCCAGGTCTGAAGTCCTGGGGCCTTAGGTGGGAGACAGGCAGGCAGTGGGGGTGAGCAGAGAGAACTGGCCAGGTGCTCTCGCACAAGAGGAGAGCAGATTTTGGGAAAACTGTTCCCATTGCAGCTGCCTGGAGATGACTGCCTGCAGAACACGTGTGACTTGCTTTGATGGCTTGTCAGCAGCAAGGACAGTCCTCCAGAAAGGAAGTGTGTTGGCCTGCTAAGAGCCAGCCAGTGCCTTTGAGGAGGGTCTGCAGATGCACTGTGGCCTAGGTTTTCCTGCCCTGGAAGGTGGGAAGTAAGAGAAAAGCTGGCCCTGCCCTGGGAGATGTGGGTGGCAGGGTGTACAGAGCAGAGCTGCCCATGCCCATGTGTTTCAGTGCACTGGTTTGACATGTTGACTAGACAGTCACCAGTCACATTCCCTAGCCTGTTTCTTCCTCAGAGTAGTGAGCCATAACCTTCCAGAACTCAAAATCTTTACTTGGAAGTTCAAATGTTATTATTGGTAACAACCACTATCCGTTATCTGAAGTGATAGAGGAACTGCTCATTTTGGGGAAAATAACTGGTAACTTCCCATGTTTACACAGCCAGTTTGCCTCTGAAAGTGAAGAGGTGCGCCCTGTTTAGTTCACAGCTACGGTAGCCATGTGGAGCTTTCCTGAAGGATAGCTTGGCTGTCTTCATATACAAGGCTTTTCCTGCCCTCCATCCTACCTCAAAATGTTGGAAGAGGTGCTTCTTTCAGACAGAGCTTGAGTACTCTCAGTACTACAATTAGACTTAATTAATTAATTAAAAAATTTTGAGACAAGGTCTTTCTATGTAGCCTTGGCTGTCCTGGAACTTGCTCTGTAGACCTGGCCAGCCTTGAACTGATAAACAGTCATCTGCCTCTGCCTCCTGTGTGCTCGGATTAAAAGTGCGACAACCACCACCCAGTTAGATTTAATTTTATTGTAGCAGTTAGATTCCTTCTTCATGAAGCATGCTCTTCAGTGAGGCTGCCTTTTGATTGAAGTCACAGAGCTTTGGGAATACACTGACCACCAGCAAGGGTTGGTGGCGCTGCCTAGGGTCCTGCTCATGTGCTGGTGTCTACTCACCTTGCTGTGTGTTTCAATACAAATGGAAGCACAGTGAAGAAGGTCTTCTTTTGTCCCTGTATTGTTATAAAAACAGCTTTGTTCTAGCAGACAACTTGAAAGGGTCTCAGGGACCCAAAAGTTGGCTGGCTGGTCATTGAAGGCTTCTGAATGAGACTCATGATTTCTTAATCCAGGCACATGGCAGTCTGCCTGAGAAGCCCCAGAAGGTGAGCTCAGAGAAAATGCCAAGTGATCTGACCAGAGTCCTGGCAGAGAGGACGAGGAGATGAGAAAATAAAGAAGATAGGAAAGTTTGTGATCAGGGGATCTTGCACAAACTGATGGCTCATTCCAAGCATGCTTATTAAGAAGCATAACATCTTATATCTGGTTTGCAGGGGAAAATGGGACTGACACAGTAGAAAGCTATCATTCAATGGCCTGAAGTCAGCAGGAAGCTAATCAAGCAGTGTTGCACAAGGAGAATACAGGATATCTCAAGTTCATCATAGACTGAGCACGCAGCAGCCTTGGGACTGATAACCACAGTCCTTTAGGGAAGAAGAGTTGAGTTTTAGGATCTGAAGTCACAGTTCCCTCAAGACCCTAACCCCAAGCCATTACTGGCCTTGCCAAGCATGCTTTTGGTTTTAGAGTAAGAACTATACTTTTTCTCTGTACCCCAGGGCCTTAGGAAATGCTCCCAGCAGTGAGCCTGTGTGGTAGGAGGCTCCAGTATCACTGTTGGCAGAGATGGGAGTCCTAGTACATTGACTGAAAGGGGTATAGTATGTGAAGGGCGGAGGCATTGTTTGCAACCAGAATACAACTCTGAAGGCTTTGAACAAACTAACTGGAACTTCTGGTAGCTAGAATTACAGTCATTACATTCTGCAACCCATTAGACACAACAGAGGAGAGGATTAGTGGACCGAGAGGGTCTGAGGAGACGAAGGGGCAGAGCAAACCCAGACAGAGAGAATGGCTGGAAGGAAGCTAGCAGTGGGAAGGTTATGACTGAGAAGTTTGGGCTTTTGTTTTGTTTTATTTTATTTGCAATAAGTTACAATGTGGGTACCACCCTCACAGTAGCCTTGGAAT
This sequence comes from Mastomys natalensis, assembly GCA_021653895.1. Lineage (NCBI taxonomy): Eukaryota > Metazoa > Chordata > Mammalia > Rodentia > Muridae > Mastomys > Mastomys natalensis. The sequence continues at coordinate 2,968,882 of JAJTUV010000102.1, forward strand.
CTTGATGCTTGTTACTTAGAGTCAATAAATAACTAATCTAAAGGTGGAGGGAACCAAGTGTAAACCATACAGATGTGAGGTGGGAGGTGTGGAACAGAGATATGAGGGACCTGCAGAAAGTGAGTAGGTGGTGACTACAGACTGGAGATGGAACTAGAGGTAGGTTAGAAACAGCCCCAGAAACAGCAGAGGCTGGAGAGAGTGGGAAGATATTCTTGATGCTAGAGAAAAGACACCCCCAAAGTAGACTGTATTGAAAACCTGAGAGCCAGCTATACACTGCCTAAGTCATGCCAAACACAATGGAGCAGAAGAAAAGAAGGGATGGGGGGTATGCAACCATTAATGCCATTGTCCTAGCATGTCTCAGGTACCTCCCAGCTAGATTATGGCAAATTGAAATTTTGGACCCTTATGGTCTGGCTACTGCTCAGCTACCCCTCAGGAGTCAGGGCAAAGGATAAGAACTTAGTATGTGGGGGTAGAGATATGGCTCCCTGGTTAAAGGCTTTCCAGATGACCACTCAAGTAGTTCACAGCCACCTGAAACTCTAGCTCGAGGGGATCCCATCTCCTTTTGGCCTACGTGGATATCCCCCAGGTTAAAAAAACAAAAACAAAACATGAAATTTGGACATGATGACATACACTTTTAATCTCTGCACTTGGGAAGCAGAGTTCAAGGCCGGCTTGGTCTGCACAGTAAGTTCCAGGCCAGCTAGGCTATATAGTGAGAGCCTGTCTCAAAAAAACCAAGCCAAACCCCAAACCATGAAAGTCTAAGGAGTCTGGCTGGGAGGAGTGGGAGGGTCGGGTAATGAGGTGTATGAAAATATACCAAACCCATTGTTGTGCATAATTAATAAATGCTAGTGAAAAACTCGAAGGGTTCCTAAGACGAGGAGCATTCATACTGCACAGTCTTAGGCTCGACTAGTGGACTCCTTGAGTCCTGAGGTAGCCAGAGAGCAAACTTTCTCTTGTAGCTCACATGGGATATATGTGAGAATGGCCACCCCAGGAACCACCAAGGGACTGTATGGCTCACAGCCTGGGGAGTGCTCCACAGGCTTAGAGGTATGTTCTGGACTGTGCTCAGGCCTTCTCTGTGAACCCACCATATTGTTCAGGTCGGCATGGCTCATGCTGGTAGGAATTGCCGAAGAGGCAGAGGCCAGAGGGTCATGAGTTTGAGGCCAGCCTGGTTACGCCTTTGTAGAGACAGTAGATCCTAGTGCCTGGTGGCATCTTAATCCCATCCCTGGAAGGAGCACTGTGGAAAGAGTTCAGGTTTGCAGCCAACAGACACTTTGAACCCCATGCAGGAGCAGTTGTTTCTTCCCCCAAGTACACTTAGAGGCCAGCAAGAGGTGTAGAGTTTAAAAAGAACTTGCTTTGTCTAGTTTTTTTTCCAGTTTTATAGTTTTCTATTTTTCTTTTAAAACAGGTCTTTCTGTATAGCCTATGCTAACCTGGGACTTGTGATCCTCCTGCTTCAGCTCTGTTTCTGACACACAGTTATCTGTAAATGCTGCTCTTGGTATCTGTAGCTTCCTCTGGGGGATGACTTCTGGTGTAGATTTGGGGAATATATATGAACAAATTATGCTGGCTGGATAGTTCTTTACAAAGGATTGCATGAAGACAGGTAACTGGCGTCCAGCCTAGTGAAGCTGGCTTGAATGTTAGTGGTCTGGGGGTGCAGGCTGGTGATTGACCCCTATGGAGTCTCAGCCCTTCGCTGTCATGGAGTCCAAGGTCTGGGTAGGTAGGAGTTCCGGGCTGCCTGTGCCCTTCTCTGGCTCCTAGGGGATTATTCTGGCGCTCTAGCCAGTCTGTTCATTTCCCTAACAGCCCTCATGCCAAGGTTTGTCGGCTGGCCATTACTTGCTGAATTACGGCTCTGTGCTTGCCTACCCTGAAGTCATACTATTACTCTTGGACTCATTACTTAGCAGGACAGCTTCTTTGAGGAGAAAAGAACCGTTGCCTTTTATAATTAGTCATTTACATTTCCTTTTCCTTGGGGAAGAATGATTCAATCTGAGAACTGGTTGGTGGCCCTGGCAGAATAGGAATGGGAGGGGAAGTAGCTCCATTATCCTGGAACTTGCTGGTGAGAAGGCCACCAGAGAAGGCTGGTGCCTGCAGTGGGCTTTGTCCTGGCATGAGAAGTGACCTTCAAGTAGAGCTGTGATGACCCTCAGGGATGAGCTCAGACAGCTGGGACTTCAAACTGTCTGTGTCCCAGGGACTGGCTCCTGCTTACTTAGGTCAAAGGAAGGAGAACAGGGGAGGACCACTGTGCTCGGACAGGAGGCTCTGACCTGACCTTTGTGGACTGTGAGGAGAACAGCCTGGAGGAAACCCTACTGACTTGGATGGAACGCATGCCAGCTCACAGACGGGAAACATGGACCTCACTCGGATACCTGCTGAGACTGGCTCTATCCTGAAGAGTCAGAAATATGATTTGAGTGAGAGTCTTGGTCAATAAAATGGAGGTGTATTAATGGACAAAATCATTCCGTAACTGGGCTACTAAGATTCATTAAGAATGAACAGTAAGCATGTCACAAATGAAATAAAAAAATAATAATTTAAAATGACATTGAAGAAACATAAAAATCCACATTCTTGCCTGAACACAAGGGGTATTTAAAGGGTCCTGGCAGCGCGCGGCTTAAAGCAGACCACAGCAGACTAGCTGATTCCACGGGAGAAAGTGGATTTATTTGGATAGAGGATGGGGGAAGAAGTGGGGAGAAAGATGGCGAGAGGGCGAGAGAGAGAGAGAGAGAGGAGAGAGAGAGAGAGAGAGAGAGAGAGAGAGAGAGAGAGAGAGACTAAACCACCAGCCTGGGAGCACATAGGGAGGGACCACCCATGGCTCCAGCTGTATATGTAGGAGAGGATGGCTTTGTCAGGCATAGGTGGGAGAGGAGATCCTTGGTCCTGTGAAGGCTGGATGCCCCAGTGTGGGGGAATTTGAGGGCAGGGAGGTGGGAGTGGGTGGGTCAGGGCACATCCTTATAGAAGCAGGAGGAGGGGGGATGGGATAGGGGGTTTCTGAGTGGGGGGAAAATGGGGAAAGAGGATAACATCTGAAATGTAAATAAAATATCCAGTAAAGAAAAAATACAAATGAAAACTTAAAAAAAAAGGAAGAAGAAGCGTCTTTGATGAGGGGTGAGAGCTGCTCTTCTCTGCAGTTCTGGAAGTCCAGGTTCACACTCCAAGCAGAGAGAATGTGTGTTCCTCTTTGTGGGTGAGGTTTGTGTCATTGCCAGGTCACACTGCTGGATGTGCTGCCCCAGGCTGCCGTCCTCCTGGTGCTGTCCGCCTTCCCTGGGTTGCTGAGGACTTTGAGACTTCCAGCTGTAGTTGGTTTATCTCATTCTTTGGCTTTGCCAGACTTCACCGTATAACCTGAGTCTTAGTGTTGGCTGTGCATTCGAGGACCACTGTGCTGTTTTGGCAGATTGGTATGTTACAGATGGTCTCCTGTTATGATGTGGCTTGCTTCTTGTCAAGGTCTTATCATGAGTCCCTTCTTGTCTGATGGCACTGAACATTGTAACCCTTACATCTCCTTTATTGGGGCCTCTTCTCTCCTCTCTCTCCAGATTGCTTGATTTATTGAAAGTGCTCGTCCTCTTGTCTTTCTTTTCTCCTCCTTGTCTTCCTCCTCCTTCTCCTTTTTTGTAAGGCAGGTCTCACTACATAGCTCTGACTGCCCTAGAACTCTCTCTGTACAACAAACTGGCCTTGAACTCAGAGATCTACCTGCTTCTGCCTCCCAAGTGCAGGGATTAAAGGTGTGTGCCACCACTGCCTGACATCTAGTAATTGCTTCCTTTTCAAACTTCCTTTTAGCGGCTGGTTTAGAGCAGCTTCAGATAAAACATAACCCTGGATCATTCCCATGTAATCTTTCCCCGCCCCCAGCCACACTTCTCCTGTTCTGAAGAACGTCTGCATTAACGTGACACACTAGTGACTGACAGGGCAATGGCAATGAGTCATGACCAACTGAAACTCATAGTTTAATTAATGTTGTAAACTATGGGTTTGGCAGATGCCTAACAACATGTGCTGTCCATTAGTCCTTAGTAGACATCCGTGTGCCACCTGTTCATCCACTTTGCCTTCCATCGGAACCTGGTCCCCATGGTTTTGTCTTTGCCAGAATGCCACATGGTTGGCAGGGTGGCCTTTCCAGCTTGGCTTTGCTCATGCTGTTACTTGGTCTCTAGTCCATGGCTGTCTGTCCTCTATCCCACGTGGCTCTGCCTGACTACTGTGCACTGTCTTATTGGACCCTGCCCAGTGTTGTCACTCCATGCTGCTGCTTGCCCCAGTCTGAAAATGAGCCTGGGGCATGTTTCTACAGTGGCTCACAGAAGGAGGCTGCTGCCCTGCTGTGTCTGGCAGGACCCCTCAGTGTTAGACACTGTCCTGTGATCAGCAAGCTGGGGGCAGGGACGTTGGGAATGTACTTGGGTAGTGCTGTGGTAGGTTTCATTAGATGCACTTGCTCACCCTGCGCCCTTGTGAGGGGTCTTGCTGCCTCTCATAGGTGAGAAGCAGGGGGAAGTTGAGCTAGCAGATGGGAAACAGGGAGTTAGGCAAGGCGCCATGTGTTTTCAGTGGCTGGTCTGTGCTGACTGCACTCTGAGAGGCTTGCCACAAGCCTGTCCTTGTCCTTGTCCTTCCCGCCTCTTCTCAGAGGCTGTAATGGAGACATTCAGGGTATCGCTTTAACCAGTGCTTCTAAGCTTGGAGGGACAGCTAATGTGATGGATGACATAATCACGATTCAGAATGAGTTCAGCAGCCTGGAATACCAGCCCAGAACCAATCAAGTGAGCACGCTAATAGGAATAAATGTAAAATCCTGCATTCAAGTTCAAAAACCCAGTCAGACCAGGTCAGTGGGAAGCAGTTGGGACAGTTTGGGTTGACTGCGTCCTCGGTGGGAAGCTCTGTCATCATTTTGTGTCCATTATGGTTCTTGTCTTGTAGCTGATAGTCCTCATCCTCCGTGGTCCCACTCTGTTATTTCTACACAGCCCAATCTGGATCCTTCCACAGTTTGAGTCTTGTAGCCATGACAGTGGACAGCTGCCCTTTCCCCTGGCTGACGTCACTGGGCAGCTGTGCTTCTCACCTCCTGCTTGTAACTCCTTCAGAACGGCCTCCTCCCAGCTCTCGCCTTGCCCCACACTTCCCCTTTCCTGAATATGCCATGCTCCCTAGGGACCCTGGGGCCCCTCTGTGGCCTGCTCCCACTGATAGCTCGACTTAGAACCTTGTCTCATGCAGCCTAGGTCTCACATCCTCATAGTGGTGCTCCCAGCCAGGCCATATACTATACCCCAGGGCCAGCACCCACTGTGCTCTTTCCTTTCATGCTGTGTCATGTCTATGTGGTTTGTTCCTAGATTGGCAGGTAATTTCTGTTTTTTTTTTTTTTTTTTTTTTTTTTTTTTAGTTTTAGTTTTCGAGACAGGGTTTCTCTGTATAGCCCTGGCTGTCCTGGATCTCACTTGGTAGACCAGGGTGGCCTCGAACTCAGAAATCCACCTGCCTCTGCCTCCCAAGTGCTGGGATTAAAGGCGTGTGCCACCACCGCCCGGCTTGGCAGGTAATTTCTAAGTGTGGCATTTCTATATCAGTTCCGTGTGTGTGTGTGTGTGTGTGTGTGTGTGTGTAGGACTGTTGAGCTGTTGAGTGATAATTTAACAGAGTGGCCCTAAAAGTGAGCCCTGGCCTGGTCTGTCTTTGTTAGTGTAGGCTGGCAGTTAGCAGGACACACAACAGCCTGTCCCTTCTCTGTGCCATCTCTTGCAGCACAGCTCTGCAGCCCTTAGCTCTAGTGACTGCCATCTTGGAGCACTCTGTGTAGACTTTAGAGCTGCCACCAGAGCTCTATGGAGTCTGGAGTTGACAGATTTCAAGCCATAGACCCAATGTAGATATAGACATAGGGCTGTCCCCAGCTGGACTGCCCTGACCTCCATTAAGGTGGGCTTTTCGCTCCCATCCAGTGTTGGACCAGTCAGAATGCTGCTGTTTTTGTCTCCTGCCTTTGGCTGGAATGCCAAGGACTTCTCTTTAGCCTTGAAGGCCCTTTCAAAGTAGGACCCACTCTCTCTTTCCCTTTTTTCCTCTTATAGAATGGTATCATTCTTGCCTCAATGTTTAGATTCTGAAAAATCAGACTCCCTTACTGAGCTTTGAACAAACTGAGGAATAAAACAAAACAGTGGCAGATGGAAGCAAAGGAGAGCTGTCATTCTTGCTACACAGTGGGCTTGAAATGTTTTCTAGTGTGGAAGCCAAATAACTGGCTAAATCCACACTGTCTCCAGCCAGTGTTGATAGGCTAGGGCTGGGCAAGAAGTAGAGCCCACAGGGCCTTTGTCCTCCCATGGAGCAGTGATTAGTCTCCTGAATGGGGGTGGAGTTCTCACCATGTAAAGCATACCTCAGGAGGATGGAGGGTAGGAGATGTGTCACTTCTAATTTCTTCAGCTGTAATTGGGGTAGCCAGAACAGCCCTAGTCAGCTGTGCAGGGAGGCTTGTCAGCCTCAGTGAAGTTTGTCAGACTAGAACATAGTAAGTGGTTAGTAAGGCCTTCCTGACCCAGAGGCTGTAAACCACCCTTAGCTTGTCTCTCATTTCTCTCCAGTTGAGACTGTTCATAAATTCCTCCATGCAAACATGCACCCACAGACTGGAGCAGTAAACTTCTGCCAGCCTCCTAGGAGAAATCAAGTCTCTCAAGTTACGGTTGGCAAGCTCAGGTCCAAAGACGATGATTGTCTGAAGAGCTGGAGGCTAGAACCAAATTTTCTATGGCTTTTAAGGTCAGGTATGTTAGAACCCAGTAAGTCCTGATTCTGGCTTCTGCTCCATCTCAGCTGGCAGGATGCTTGGCCCTCTGGGATGAGTACAGCTCCTCGGGGCCTGAAGTTCTGAGCATGAGACTGAGACTGATAGTTGTTCCTTCTGAGAGCTGACTTCTGTGAGAGTGCATAAGGCTGTCAGTGATCTGGCCTTCCAAATCTGGGTTGGAGGCCATCCCAAGGCTCTGGGCAGTTCCCACCATGTTCTTAGATCCTGTCTTTGCTGCTGCCCTAGGTCTCTGGAAGGCCTGGCCTGGCCCTGGTGAGGTTGGTAGGCACGGCTCTTCTTGGTCTAACCCTTGCATACAAGTAAGCTGCAAGTCTAGAGGTCCTCACTGCAGTTTTGTCTGGGAGAGATGTCCCAGCATGCTTTGCTTTTCCTGCTGCAGATAGACACCTATATAGCTTGTAGGCTTTGTTAGTACTGAGCCACAGTGGCACCTTGGCATTGAGGACTTCTGCTAGCCAGCATTTGTCCTTAATCCTTTTCTGTCTTCCTGGAAGGTCCTCCTTCAGGATCAGGTGTTGAGGTTCCCTGAGTGCTGTTGGCATGTTCTGAAGGGCATCGAGGGCTGATGCTTCTGACTCTGCTCTGTCGCCTGCTGACTTCGGACACTTGCTTCCCTTGGGTGCAGGCCGCCTGCTGGTGCTCCACCATCTGTGAAGCTGCAGACCCTGCTCCCTGTGTGCTGAGATGGAGTGGGCATCCTTCCCTGCCTTGTCACCAGTGCTCCATGCTACTTTGAGTGCTCTCTTAGGTTTGAGGGCTGCTATTTGCCCTGCCCATGTTTCATCTGAAAGCCTTTCCCTCCACTGCTGGCTTCTGTTCTGAGGCTCAGAACAGTCCAAGAGGCGGGATGCTGATTCTTATCCCACAGATGACGAGACTCTTACCCAGAGAGACCACACACTGTAGGTGTCACGCAGCTCCTAAGTATAGCTATACTTCCATTCCAGGTTCCTCTCACAAAAGCTCCCTCTCCAAATCTGCCCTTCCACCCCTGCCTCCAATCTGCATGCGCCTCAATCACTGAGAACAGTCACATGTCACCTCTCATGCAGTAACTGCATTCTTAGCACTTGAGTGCTGCACTGTCAGCACATTCACCGTTTCTCATTGGCTCCCTGGTGGGCCGGGTGCTGACTGTCCAGGTGCCCAGCGAGGTGGTCATTCCAGCCGGTGGTTCTGCTCAATGAGCCAGACACATGGGTGCTGGTTTGTTCAATTTAAATGTAAATATCCAACATTAACAAATAGAAATGTTCCCTGAAGCGTTCTTGGGAGCTGGGAGTGAGGCCTGGCGGTGCTGTGCTCTGTTGGTGCTATACACGGTGTGGCCCTGTACCTATTTCTCCTGAGGCAGCCTAGCAGTGTGTGATTGCTTTGTTTATAAAATGGTTTTGCATTATAAACTTTTTCACTGCTTTTTTCTCTGTGAAGTGTCTGGGTTATTGGAGGGGGTGGCGCTCATGTGTGGTATGTCTTTATGTGTGTCCACCCATGTGTATGTTTACAGTGGTATTCCTGTGGGCCTGGAGTTGATGTCACTTGCCTTCCTCACTCACGCTCCTCTTTATTTGGAGGTAGTGTCTCTTGGTTGAACCCAGAGCTCACCAGTTGTGGCCAGTCTAGCTAGCTAGCCTGATCTGGGGATGCCCTGTGTCTGTCTCCCAAGTGTTGGGATTACAGGTGGCCTCCACGGCTGCCTGACTTTTATGTGGGATCTGGGTACCTGAATTTAAGGTCTCAAAGTTGCTTTATTTTATGTGCGTTTAATATTGTTATTTTTTTCCCCTTAGGACAACTACACCTTTGCCCAACCTGGGATTCAGATGAAAGTGAAGATGCTGGAAGAGCTTGTGAGCCGGATTGATGGTAAGTCAGTGTCCAGCGCAGCCCTCCCTGAGACCCTGCCAGACACCGCCATCCTGCTCCCAGACACGCCATCCTGCCCCTATCTGGCCGGTGCTACCTCAGTTGGCTAGCCCTCAGCTAAGTGAATCCTTAGCAGGAGAAGGTGCTGCTCTGCCCTTCCATTCTGTGCTCCAGTCAGGCTCAGTGGGAAAGGAGACGCAGTGCTCTTGGCAGCCAGCCTCCCTCCTGGGTCAGCTGCAGCTTCTCATCTGGGCGGCAGGGTGGTTGCTGATGGCTGTCCTTTGCCTTGCCTCCCCTGCCTGGGTGTATCATTTGCTATCAAGGAGGATGGAATAATTTCTCCATGGAATCCAATTAATTACCAAGTCCAGAAAGAACATCTTCAATATTATAGAAAAATTATAGTGTGTGCTCGGGCAATTTTAGATTATGCTTTCATGTTTAAGTGAGGCCTTTGAAATACTTTTTACCTTCGTCCTTAAAATAATTCCCCCTGCGATGTGCTGAATGTCATATTGCAATAGCAGAGTTTAATTAAATGAAACTTGAGAGATAATGCTTGCCCATTCCAGGCAGAGCCTCCTGATAGTTTGTTAAATTAATGAGCAGAGCATTAACAAAGTGACGCCAAGCAGAACCAGACCTGTGTATATATGTGACAGCAGCCTGTCAGCTGTGAGCTGTAGAAGACACTCTCTGTTTCCCAGAGTTCCGACTGAGTCGGACAAATCACCTGACTGAGGGTGCAGAGAACTCTATTGAGATGTAGTCCTGGCTGCGTGCCTTCTGTGTGTGCAGGCTCCTTCCCAACTTTCCCCTGACTGCTCCCATGGCAGGAGAAAATTGTCATAGCCGTCTTCATAGGAAGACACTTGGTTTGGGAAATGACTGAGTGACATTATAAACCAGAGCCAAAACCCTCAAAACTGCACTGCGTTCCTTGATTGAGTCTGGGAGTCGGCTCTGTATCTGATGGTTATTACCTCATTTCCATATTATGAAGTCCCACGCACTTCCAGGGATGCTTTATTGGATTCAGTGTGTTTAGCTGCTTTTCAACCTCTCTCCGAAGTGCTGCTCTTTCTCCCGTCAGTGCACCCTGTGCATTTATTCCGTGCTCACGTTGCTCTCTTGCTTGGCTCCGGTTGAAGTTTTTTCCTACTAGCGATTTCACAAGTGTCCACGGCCTCATTTAGTTCTTTGAAATACTATTTGCAGGAGCTATGCGTTACACAGATGTAGCAGGTTCTTCTCGCCCTCCTGTGTCCCTTAGAAGGCCTATTTTATATTTTCCATGAGCCTTAAGTTGTGGCCAGAGCTGTCTTGCTCCAGCGCTGCAGTTGGGGAAATGCTTGAATTGATTTCTTCTTGTGGTTCAGAAGGAGGCACACTGCAGATTTACACTGTGATTGTTCTGAAGAGCAGCAGCGACTACTGCAGAGCAGCCGGTGTCTGTGCTCTGGGTAAAGCCTCTTTATCTCTATGCAAGGATCAGCTCTTCACAGCATAGGATGGACTCCAGTGTCCCAGGGCAGGCTATGCAACTAGCTTGCTTGTGTTCTCATGACAAAAGCTCTGAAAATCTGTGTAGCTGCCTCATCGTAAGGATGCTGGACTATGCAAGCAGGAAATAAATGCCTAGTCCTTGGGGCCTCCAGCCCTGGCTGGCAGCCTTCACCTTCCCTGCCCCCACCAGTATTTGGAAAAGCTTCAGGGCTGCAGTTCTGGTGGCTTCACCTCTAGTGGACTCTCTGTAAGCCTTTCATCAATGGCAGGATATGCTGTATAGGGAAAAAACCCTAACCTGTTGCCCGATTTCTGCAGTTCTAGGGAATAGGAGGACTGTAGTTGTTTCAGAAAGCATTAACTTGAGAGGGGAATTTGGTCGTGGCCCTGCTGATGAGGGGTTTTATGTTCCAAGTGGGTGGTGTAAAAAAGGGCAATTGTAAAGCCGAGGAGGGAGCTTGGGGATGGGCACAGAGGTCAGAAGAGAGGCAGAGTCCCAGAGGGGAGAGGCCCTGAAGGGTGGTGACTATTGAAGGTGGGTGCCATTCCTTTTTTCTTGTTGTAAGGAATAGCTAAAGAATTTTCCAGAGATACATTTAGAAAATTCCCCATGTTGAGTAATGCCTCCCGAGCATGACTGAACCTCTTAACAAAGGTGCCATGTGGACAGGAAGGTGCATAGGTGAAGGGGGGGTCATGTCTTCTTTGGAGACAGAGGAGGAAGCAGGCAGCAGCCTTTGAAATGGCACTGTCTGGGGAAGACTGTCTCTGGAGTAGGCAGATGGCTGATGAGACAGCGTGGAAGCCTGTTGGCAGCTTGAGCAGGTGGAGAGTGAGGGCTTTCACTGTAGCAGGTTCCTACTGAAGACAACTCACCAGGCACATAGGATGCTTCCAGAGCAATCAGAGACAGAGAAAGGAACAAAAAGAAAAGAAAACCAGTGTATTTTGAGAGAAGAGATACTGTACTGCCAGAGATCCAAGGGTTACTGGACCTTCGTATCAGGCCCTGGTGAGATCAGCCAGCACCAAAGACACTGCCCTCTGGTGGGCATGCCCACTTCCAGAACAAGTGGTCTCAGGGAGTTACACGATGGCAACTGTGTGGGGTGTTAGGTGGACTCTGGCCTACTCAGGGTAGGGGTCTTGGGACATGCTGCCTGCTCCCTGAGAGCCAGAAGAGTGACACACCAGGATGTGTATACTTGTGTGTGTTGGAGAGCAGGAAGGTCACAGAGCCCTCACATCACCCAGCACAGCTTCTGGTAATGTTGACGCCTGTGTATTTGGAGATCCTATTCTGGTGTTCTTTTTTCACAAGGCTTATGACCTAGAAAACAATATCTTTCATAGAGGAAACCTTCAAAACATAAATTCTCACTGTATTCTGTTTTCAATTGAAGTGTCCTATGTACAGTCAGAGAGGATCCATGGACAAGGCTTCTGTAGCAGACGTAAGGAGATAAAAGCCAGGTCCATTAAGTGGGGAGCTTTGCTGATCTGTACACACACACAGCAAAGCCACTGTCCTTACTGTGAAAGAAGGAAAAAGAATCATGACTATATCTTCAGAGACTAGAAGACTACTGAGTTTTGCAGAAGAAATTTGAAGAATGATCAGCCATGCAAACGTGGTGACTTGGGTTTGATCCCTGGAACCCACATAAGTGGAAGGAGAGAGCTAGGTCCATAGATGTGCTCTTTGACCCCCACAAACATGGCATGTTCTCTCTTTCTCTCTCTCTCTCTCTCTCTCTCTCTCTCTCTCTCTCTCTCTCTCTCTCTCTCTCTCTCTCTCTTACACACACACACACACACACACACAATGATAATAATAAAATATGATTCTTAAAAACCAAAAGCTAAATGAAGAGTGCAGTGAGCAGAGTTACCATCAGATGAAGGTAGCAAAGCAGTCAGTGCCTTGCCAGTAGACAGTGGATCAGAGGGAAGCCCCAGTGAAGCAGAGAGTTCTGAACATGAGATGCAGAAAGGTAGAGACGCTGATCATGAACTCGAATCTCCACAGGAAGGGAGGACAGAGGTTAGTAATCTGAAGAAACAATGGTGCCAACTCTCAGATTGAAGAAGCCATTGGATCCTGAATGGAACCAACAGAGTAACTGTATAAATATATCACAATAGATTTAATTAAACCAACCAAGGGGAGAATTTTTGCCTTTTTAGAAATCTCTTACTAGGTAGATTTAGATAATTTCAATCTCTTATCCTCCTGCCTCAGGCTCCTGAGTGTGGGAATGAGTCACCACTAACCTCCCAGAGGCTGTTTAAGTCATCGCCGTCAATGATGGCTGTTCCTTGGGAATGGTCTCAATAAATACAGCAGATGATGTTATCAGTCTGCTAAAGAGAGTCATTCTGGGGTCTGCATTTCAGCAGATGCATCCTATAAATAAAGGTGGAAAGTGAGTAAACTCACGTGGGAACTGCCAGGTATAACCAGGAGAACGGTCCCTGGAAGCTTTAGACGCAATGCAGGACACAGCTGAGCACGGTATCCATCCTGTGGAGAGAGAGGCTGTTCCTCAAGAAGACTGCAGCAGACCAGAAAGCGTTACTTCCCGAGAGGTACAATCTCTTTCTGGCTGCATCTGAAATACAGAGGCCCAGTCAGATCACTGGCTCCCAGGGCATTGGTAAGGATTCGAGATTTCTCATGTGAGTGCAGCTACATTCATAGCAGAAGCTGATTTGCAACCCTTCCTTTCCCCATGGGGGCTGCGTGCTTGTAGCCAACCCAAGTGCTGTGGTTCCTGGTAAGGGCTCCATTCCCTCCTAATCACACTGTTTTGCCCTGGAGTTGAAGAAGCAGCTCCTGGAAAAGGAATTTATTCTGGGCCAAGCTGCCTTGAGAGGCTACCTCCCCACATCAGGAGAAGTGAGTTTCACTTGGGACCCTTGGATTGCTGGTATGTGGGTATTAGGAGACACTGCCACATAGTGCCAGGTGCCCTGGGGCACTGTCTGAACAAAGACCATGGCATGGCACCTGTGATGGGCTCAAAACAGTGCCCAGAGCTTTTGCCCTTTTATAGACACTTGATTTCTTGATCTGCTGTGAGACACATACACACCGCTTACTTCTCTGTTGTGAGAAGCATGTGGAATCTGCAGCTGGACTGTGATTCCAGGCCTCCACCCAACTTGTGTGGACTTGCCAGACTGGATATTTTGAAAAGGTGCATGAAACTATTCAGCAAAATACAGACCTGTGTCACCACTCTGCAGAGCCACAACCATCAGACAGCTACTGATTGTGCTAGTATGGCATAAAGGTCTTCACCATCTGCTGGAAGTGTGCCAGGAGCACTAATGGTCCTGGGATATTGGTGTGCAGTCTCTTTGGGCTCTTCTGTGCCACCCAAACTCAAGAGGACCCATGTGAAGGACCGTGTGTGACAGGGACCAAGGCCCTCGGGCCAGCCTTGACAGACCAGTGGGTTTTGAATACTCTGGTGTTTGCTTGGGATGTGGTGCCAGTCTATGGTGCTTGTCCTCCAGGCCTGCTGCCCCTCTCATGAGGCTCTCCTCTCATGCCCACGTACCTGCTGCCACCTCCTTCTTCCTGACTTTCTGTCAGCAGTGGCTTTTCCTCTTCTAGTGGCCTCTGTTGATTCCTGCCTGACTCAATGCTGTTGCTTCTCCAAGAAGATTAGCTGTGACCCCTCTGTGTAGTTTCTGAGAGCATGGCCATGAACTCAAATTGCACTGGGTAAGGTGTTGACCAAATTCCAAGTGGTTGAGTGTTGAAGTCCACACTGCTGTTAGAAGCTAGAGTATGGTTCATGCCTTGTAAATCACAGTGGCTGCACTTTATAGCTTAGAACAGGGTTTGTCCTCATAAGCCTTTCTTGTGGTGGGCTGGGGCCTCTGTCCTGCTGGTCTCTACTTTGTGATTCAGGCTGATGGTAGCAGTTGACAGGAGTGTTCTTGGCTAGTACCTGAGGTAGGAGGAGAAAGGGCTTGAGAAGCATGTATGAGTTCCTAGTGTGTCTACCAGAGACTGGAACACAAGGCCCATTTTATTGGGCAGCCAGTATTTGGCTACAGTGATGTCAGGGGACAGCCCAAGTTGAGAGGACAGTTCTGAGCACAGCTAATGGACACTGCAGTCACCAGCTCAGAAAGGACATTAGAGAGTCGTGTAAGTTTTAGTCCTATTGAATTCATTTTAGAAACATCTGAAGTCAGGAAAGATTAAGGGCTTGGCATTTTTATTCAGGAAGAATAAGGCTCATGGCCAAGGGACTTAAATGACAAAAAGCTACATGTGTCTTACAGTTGGTTCTGTCTATATTCAAGTAGATGTGTGTCACAGAGCACCTTAGAAAGCAGAAATAGAGTGCTGTCTGTGCTGCCCTGTCCTGCCTTTCTCAGTATTTAAATATATTTAGAAGTTAGTAGCCTAAAAATGATGACACGTGTGTTCACTGTCCACCTAGTCTGAGTTATTAAAGCTCTTTGTAGGTAGTAACCACCTGCTCCCACAAGTTAGTAATTTCCTATTGCGGTGATAGGTGTTTGTTAGATTCCTGCCTCCTAGTGGAATCTCAGTCTAAGGAATGTAGTGTGTGCTTTGCCCATGTTGTATCTGGAATGCTTGTGTATATTTGAAAGTGAAAATTTACATTTTCCCATCAAATCATAATGACCCCCTGCACATTTTGGTGTTGTTCCCACTATATCTGAGATCACATGACCTAGATTGCTGCCAAAATAGAATTGTCAGACATGAGCAGGCTTATAGCCTTTGCCTCCCAAAGGCTGTAACCAAAGCACCTTTGCAGAGTCCCAGGCCAATGCCCACTTCAGGCCTTCTCCTCATGTCATGTCTGCGGTGGCAAAGGTACTTCTGTATAAATGAAAGGTTGATGTGTCTTCTGACATATGAGACACATGAGCTTGCTTGATGTTAGACCACTTGAGCATATACAGCTTCAGCAGTGCCCAAAGAGATGCTGGTTAGGCCCAGTCAGAAGATTAGAGTATAGAGAACTAGTTCACGGACATGAAAGTGTTAGCCCTTAGGGGAGACCCTGGTACCCTCTCCAAGAAGCCTGTTTCTGGAGGTGCAGTGACGATGTAGGGTGTCTTCAGGGAGTAGAAAAGAGGCAAGAACTCGAGAATTCTTTGACTCTCCCTGGAGCCCTGGGTCTACTGGCTTTGTCTCAGGTTCTTGGAGGTAGCCTAAAGTAGAGCGACACTGCTGGGCCTGGTGGGCTGGGAAACTGGTGAGCAAGACTGAGCAAAGGTTGTTGAGGAAGGTCAGGCAGAGACTCTGCTACAGTAGCATTGAAGCTGTTGCTGGACCACTTAAGCTGTTGCTGAGCTACAGAAATGCGCCTTCCTGGGTTTCTCACTCATGTGCTCAAACAGCACTGCCATTGTCTCCCACCTAATCTCTCAACCCCACATGGCTGCTATGGGTCTAGGGGACCAGATTCAGTAAGTAAAATACAGCCCAGTGGCCTGTTACCTTCAGGGGAGCACTGACAGGTTTTAATGTAACAGGTCTGGGCAGTACTCAGCACTCACTGAAGCTCAGACTTCCCTGGGCTTCCTCTATCTTACTTGGAACCCTTCCAAGGATCAGCTCAGAGGGGCAAAGTGTAATTTAAGCTCAATCTAAGCTACAAGCTCACTTTTCTTTCTAGACACTTCATAGAATGGGGTGAATATGGCCTTAAATGTAATAGATTATTTGAGACTGTACTCACACTTGCATACATTGATATATACAAACCATGTGCATGTACATAGAGCACACATATATGAGCCTATGTGCACAAAATACACACACACATATCTGAGTACACATGCATACCTGCCTATATACACACATTTGTATGAGTATACACTAGCTGTATACAATTATACATATCCTGGTATACACATGCATATACTCCTATGAATATATGTACCTGTATATTTATACACATATGTCTATATACATATATACCATACCTGCACATACCTGTATAGACACTGTTTAGACCCAAAACACTTTTATATACATACATTGTCCTGTGTATACATTCATAAACATCTGTATATATACATTTATACACAATTATATACATATAGGTACATATAAACACTCATACATATATGTATGCTTGTATATACATATATATATATATACACATACCTGTACATACGATTATACATGAGTCTAAGTATACACAAATGCATACACATATTATATACTTGTATATACACACATGTATCTGTATACACACATGCACATATCTTTTTACATGTTTATTATACAATATACATAAACATACCTGTATGACATACACCAATGTACATATATACATACATATCCACAGCTGTGTACATAAGATATACCTACACACACACACGTGCATGCACCCTTTTAGATATGTTGACAGTACATTGTCTATTCATTACTGTTCTTGTCATTGTACTATAGATGTCTTGGTACTGGCTTCAAATACCTGTGTCCTGGTCTGTTGGGAGCAGCTTCTCATCTTCTCCAAGGGATTCTCCTCTGTGGCCAAGGCTGGCTGAACTCTATAAACACTAGGTCCCTTTGGCTTTTCACTGTGGGATGCTGTGCTGAGGCTGGCATCCACTGCTCTTCCTTAGTGGAGATCTTCCTTTTCCGTCTTACTAGTGATTCTTTGCAAGGCTAGCCTAGGGTTCCTGTGCTGTGTTGGTAGATACATTTGTCATCATTCAGAGCCTCAGGAGGATGGTATTGTTTTTGTAGTAGCCCTGGATGTTGGCCTCTGTGCTATAGCACTATGTCACTGAAGTTTGCAGGTTCAGCCCTCATGACCTTATCTAGCCTAATTAACAACTCCTCAAGGGTTCCATCTCCCAATACAAATACCCTATTAGGTCAGACTGCATGCTGGGCACAGGTCTTGTGCTCCAGCTGTAGTTACTGACCAGGTGATTGCAGAACTGGCTCCCGGGATGGGGCAGGTTAAATTGGACAGTCAGCTTTCAACACAGGGATGTTGGAGAGTCCTAATATTGTGTCCATAGTGGCTCAGAGTGTGTTATGTGTGTTTATGAGGAACTCTCATCATGACTTCACCATTAGGAGGAGGCAGGATCATGTCTTAGGGAAGTGGACATAGAAGAACTTGCCGAGTACCAGATACTCCAAGATAGGGCCTTGATGTGACAGGAAGACCCGAGGGTCCTTCCACCCTTGGTTTTGGAACAAATCTTGGAAGTTTGCTCAATTTTAGATACCAAAAGTACTGACTGAAACTGCACTCAAAGCTATGTGTTCCAGAAAGTTTTAATAGAACAACTATTAAGGAAATTAAATTCCTTAGAATTTGGAAGTTTGTGAAGTACTGAGCCTGCCTCAGTATGTGGACCACATGTTAAAATGCTGAAGTATGAGAGGTATTTTTTTTGCTCATCTCATATCCTAGGAGAAGGGGCCACATACAGACAGATGTGTGTATAGCTTTGTGGAAGGTACTTGGTGTGCCCCAAGGACTGGGACACTTTTATAAAGTTGGCTTCAGGTCCTTTCTTAGGCCCTTGCAGCCTTGTTTGCATCTGTATCTGGGGCAGGCTGTGTGCTGCTGATATGAGAGGCAGACTCTAATTTACCAGGTGCCTGAGAAACAGCCCACCCATGTAGTCGACAGCATCAGGGGACCAGGGCAGCTCTTCAGTTTTGTGAATAACTGGCAGCCTGTCTCACAAAAAGTGCTTCCTGTAACTGTATGTAGCATCAGGGACCAGTATGGTCTGGTGCTGGCATGGAGACAGGATGGAGAGACTGACCATGAAGAATAAGCAAGCTAGTCAATAACCCATCAACTGGCAGATGTCTAAGGGATGGGTTGGCTTCCAGCTTCAGGTTTAGATGAACCATATATCCCAAGGTTTTAGAGGCTGAATGTCAGGAAAGATGTCGGTATTGCGTTAAAATAGGGATTTGGGCTCTAGAGACTAGTTTGAGTGCCCCAGAAGAAAAGGAGACTACAGACCTGCCCAGGAACCAACCTTGAACACTTTGGGTCTCATTTCCCTGTCCAGTGGGAGGGAGTTCCAGTCTCAGTTCTGGAGGTTAGCTTACCCGCCATCACCTGCTAGCAGCATAGATCAATGAGGAGTGTCCCCACCACCTCTCGTTTCTCCTGTTATAAGGTACTTTTACTGACTGACTCAGTGCAGCTCCTGGGTACCTAGTTACAGTAGGGGACACTGCTGGGAGCTGGGGAGGAGCCTGTGGTCAATATTTTTACCAATATGCTCCCATTTCCTTAAGGAAGAAAACACTACACTTATTATTGAACAGCAGTCCTACTTCTGCCTATTTAAATGGCTTTATCTCCTTGTACATTTTCTCTTTCTTGGGTTTTTAATTCCAGTTAAATGTGATTTTAATGAAATTTCTCTGAAAGCTGTCGTGACTACATTGTAAGGTTAAAATTGACTTACTCTTTCAAGGTAGGATTCAGTTACAGCTAGTAAACTAGATTCAGTTTTATTACCAGCTGAGTGAAAATATTTTTATTACCCCGACAAGGTAAGCAGTCGGAGAGCAGAGAATAAACCAGTGGTGTGGCTGAGGCCCGGGCAGTCCTTACTGTGACGGCCTCGTGTCACACAGCAGTCCCGTCTCCAGTGTGCAGCCTCATTAGGCCTCACAAAGGCTGATTCTAAACTGGAAATGATGATAGTGTTTCATTTGAGACATGCACATAAGCTGATTGAAAAGCACATGTGTAAGTGAACTCCCTATGGGCCATGCCACAGCCTAAGGAGGTGCCTTTGGGCAGAGGAAGCCCTGTGTGAACCCTAGCCCATGGGCTTTTCCAGGAACATGCCACAGTGGTCAGGGCTAGGCAAGAGGCAGTCTTGAGTGCTTGCTTATATTCCTCTGAGGATTGTGTCCCCAGTACTGTAATCGTTGTGTCTTTGTATGCCCATTTACCTACATGCCCCTTGGGCTTCCTGGCTTTCCTCCTAAATGGGTATCACTTTGGGCAAAGTGTCATGCTCTCCTGTTTATGCAGTCAAGATCTGTGGAGACAGTGATGACATTTGCCACCCGATGCTGTCCCTCTGTCCCTTTGGAACATCCCTGCTCTCAAGGCCTGATTTGGAGGTTCTGTGAATTAGCATAGGGGTCTCTGGCCTCTCTCATTCTCAGAGCCTGGAGCCAGCCTATGTGCTTGAATGTTTTTGGTTTTTTTCCCCCCTTTTTCTGGATTGCTCTTCTACCAGCTTTTGCTTCAAGTGTCTGGTTGCTTCAGTCCACATGGTTGTCTTGACATCATGGTTTCAGGCCAACAGGCCATCTTCTCCATCTCCACTTTTAAAGTGGTACCCTGGAAGAGCAGCCTGTCCCTGTCCCTGGGGCCCTCCTTCACCCTCCACTTCCCTGCTGTCTGTAGGCTCTGCTACCTCTTCCCTTTCCTTCCCAGTACAAGCTCATCTTCAGTACTGTTCTAGAACAAGTTGAGGGCTCTGTTAACACCAAAGGTCAGTTTATCATCCCACTTACAGAGTAGGGGCACCCCAAGGATCCTGGGACATGTGGCCTTCTGGTCTGCCCATACATAAATCTCTGCAGGACAAGGTTCCTCCCACCCCCCCCCCCCCCATTTTAAGGCCTCATACTGATGGGCAGTTGGCTTGTGACTGCAGAGGACATTCTGTCCTACATTAGAATGTTAATAGCTGTTCTGAGAGCCCTCTCCCCAGGCCATCCTTAGCACAGCTGCAAAGCAGTGCTGTTGGAAAGGAAGGTCCCCAGCATGTCTCCACTCCACCACCTAGCCCATTTCATGGCTTGTGGGAAAGCCAGACTGCTTCAGTTACTGCAAGGTGGGAGGGCAGGACCAGGACCCCACAGAGACCCAGGCTGCTGTCCCTTGGCATTGATTCTTCACTGCCCCCGCCTCTTCCTTCCAGCCATTGAGATGATCTGGGACAAGGAGGCAGAACTGTGATGGGCACCAAGTGTGGAGTGTTTACCACCTGGAAGCGCTGTGTCTGCCATGGGCAATAAAGTGTAAGAGAATGTAGCCCAGCAAGCTCTGGACCAGATGATGGTGTCTCTGTGGCCCCCATGCTGAGATTGATCTTCAGGGTTTATTGCTGAGCTGAGACCAGTTAATTACATTGTAAGTAGAGACTTCCAAGTACAGAGATTCACCCTGACCTCAAGAAGAAAAGTCTTGGCCTGAATATAGGCCATCAGATCTGCTTCTGAAATGTCCCCAGCATCCTTCCTGTTCATGGCTGCTGGAGAGGGGCTGTGCATTTTCTCTTTCTTGAGGTAAAACCTGGACTCCTTCTTGCCCTCCAGTTAAGTAGCTGCATTGGCAGGGGCCTGTGGCAGGGCTGAGGGATCAAGGACAAATGGATATTTTGAAGGTCCTGTTTCGTCCCAGCCCATGAACCATCCTTCTCCCATCCAGAGGTGGACTTTTTCAGCACTAGATCTCAGAATTAGGCACTGTGCCTCTTAGGCCTTTGGCTATGATGATGACCATGAGAGATGCTGCCCTTAAAAATGACACTTATAGCAAACTCTAAGTATACATTTATTCTTATAAAACCAGACCTCAGGAGCTCAGTGTTTAGAGGGCCTTTGGCTTGTTGACCAGATGCTGCAGGGGTGATCAGCTTTCTGGATGGTGTTCAACTGTTGGTGTCTTTGTGGCTGTTAACAAACACTGAGCTTCTCAAGAGTAACTATGATGTGAGGTTTTGCTCCTGGATGCTGGCATGTATGTCCTAGCATCTCTGGAGACCCTAAGTTTCATGCCCCATGGCTGGGTCTAGGTGTTGCTGCTATGCTGGGTCTTCACGAAAGGGTCTGACCCTCAAGGCTCCCAGTTTCACTGTAAAAAGTGAATGACGAAGTTCAGGTACTGCTAGGGGCTTCCGTGTGGGTATTTATCACATAGTACTTTGAAGATGCTCCATCCCACCCATCTGTCCACCCTCCTCATAAGCCTTGGTCCTTTCCTCTCTATCTTGATTCATCCACCCTGCAGTTACTGTTCTGTCTGCCCAACTGACCCTCTTGCTACCATGGAAATCTTTTCTTATGTCTTGTTCCTTGGGTCCGAACCTGGAAAAGAGCCCAGTTGTACAATGAGGTGCCATGCTGATTACCAAGGCCAGCATAGTAGTTACAGATAGTTGTTCCTGTCTGCTCTCCATCTTCCATCCTCCAGGTACTTGGCTCTCTGGGATGCAGGGAAGTCAGGAGGGGGCAGGGCTATGATATGTTGAGTCTGAATGTTGAGCAGAGACAGCCAGGCCTCAGCCTCAGCTGGAGTCAGCAGGAGGGACCAGGAGGAACGCCAGGAGAAGGTCTCAGCTGTGCCTCTCTCAGGGAAGGGAAGATCAGCAAAGACTCACAAGCGTTACACAGTGCTGTACCAGCAAGCCAAGCACTGTCTCTGTCACCATGTGGAGTCCTGTCTCTACTCTCCAAACATCACATGTCCTCCACGTGCCTTGCCTTAGCATTTATCTTGCCTCAGCAGGTACATGGAATCCTGACAAATGCAGCTCAACTATGCAATGTAAGGTGGACCAATACATGTGTGTTTTTTAGCAGAGAATCCTTCATCATGTGTCCTTTCACATGCTTGCTTTAGCAGAACATCCTTTCTCCTGTGTCTGCTTCAGCTAAACGTTCCTTTACAAGTCTATCTTAGTCTTTCACCTGTGTCCACTTCAGGAAAACACTCCTTCATGTGTTTGCTCCAGCAAAACATCATCCAACACAACTGACTCTTCAAAGATCCTTAAGTTTCCACTTCAGTTTTCCTTCCACTGAGGGGACAGGCCCAGGCACCCCTCTGCCCAAAGCCACAAAGAAAGAATTTAATGTGCCGTGGGTGAAAACTTAAAAACAAGAGGACACATGGTCAGTACTGAACAAGCCCAGAGTCCCATCACCACCTCCCAAGGGCATGGTGGCAGTCGAGTGGTGGCGGTGGAAGTGGCAGCGGTTGTGTGGGTGGTGCAGGGAACTATAGTGAGCCAGATGTCAGTCAAAACTGAACCCTACCCTGCTCAGGGGCTGGACTGGTTACACAGGGACACTGAGACAGTGATTGTGACCTTGTAACCGGAGAAATAGAGATCATGCCAAGCAGAGACAGAATGGTCTCCACTGAGTTTGTGGAGGAGTCCAGTGAAACAAATGGAAACCACACTGTGTGGATTATGGGAGATTAGACTCTGGAGAAGCTCCTGAGCACAGCAGCAGAGGGCTGTGCAGAATGAAAGAACTAGGAGGAAGACAATAGGGTGACACCTGTGGTCTCGAGGAAGGTCTTGAGGTGATTGGTCTCCACTCTAGGGGAACAGGGAGAACACCCTAGGAGAAATGTACTGGCCTTTTACAAAACATGGATGAAACTATTAAGTTCTGAGAACCACAGAGGCAAATGGAAAGTGAACATGAGATACAAGCAAGTCAGACTGAGTCACCTCAAAGTCAACGTGCTTAGGCCCACTGATAAAACTCTAAAGGGAGTCAGACAAGTTCACGGCCATGGCAGATGGCTTAGGAACATCTCAGACTGAATGCAGTAGAGTCACATGTTCAGCCCCAAAGTTGTTAGCCAGAAAAAAGCATCCCAGAAATGGAGGCAAAGAGAACACTTTTCAGACCAAAAGGTAAAGAACTCCAAAGAGAGCAGGAAGAACTAGAAAGTTAAAGTGGAAACAGTGACAATGACAACTGCTGTGTGGAGAGAGGGGGAGGAGAATCAGGAAAGCAAAGCAGCAGGCGGCTAAGGGAGGGACAGATTGGTGTCACAGGTCCTCATGCTGCACATGAAGCTTTGCAAAACACACAAAGGTGAACTGACAGGCACCTAGACTATGAACTGTATGGCGACAAGAAAGCTGAGCTGTGGCCAGTGAGCCATGCGGAGGCAAAGTGGAATCCTACAGCTCGGCTGATGTGCTTACTACAGGAAGACAAGAGAAGTGTGAAAGATGAGCAGAGAATGATGGGACAAATGGAGCACCAGGAGTCACACTCCAGGCTCAGCATGCAGAAAAAGCGCATGTCGATGGCCCTGCATGCCAGTCACCAAGTAGAGCTGTCAGACTGGACTGCAGAGTAGGATTCACCTATGTGATTCATGGAAGAAGTTCATCTTAAATACAAAGTCATGTGATTTAAAAGTACCATGCTCTCACGTCACTCTAAACAAAGTGAAAGTCACTGTTCAAAGTCAGAGTTCATAGTGAAGAATATAATCTTTTATGCAGTATAATTATGTATGTATTTATGTATATGCTATAGAAACCTTCATATTTAATACATTAAACATTTTTCAAAATGGTCATCTTATAAGAGCAAAAGTCAGTCAGCTGCTCTTACTACCAGGTATTAATGCATGTATTGACAGTTTCAAAATACTCAGAACTGAATTCTAAGCTTTTAAGAAGTGGATGGCTTTGTGTCATAGCTGCAGGCTTTGATCACTTCTCCTGAAGCAGTAGGACAGTAGACAGAGAATCGGTGAGGCCACACAGCACCTGAACAGCACTGTCAGTAAGCTGCCCCTGCTTGACCTACAGAGAGCTCCCAGGATGTGTGTCTTACTACACACATCTGTACAGTAGACATCTCAGGGAGGCTGAGAGGATTTAAGGAATGTGCAATATGCTCTCTGAGAACAAGGGAGCTAGTGTAGAAATCTGTAGGATATCTGGGAGATGCTCAGTGATTCCTAGATCAATCTATATCCCTTTAAGTAACCGAGTGAGAGTAACCCATAGGAGAAATCACAAGGGACATTAGGAAGCATTTTGACATGAATGAACAGGAAAATTCAGAAATACAGCAGCAGAGAATTCATCAAACACAGACAAAGCAGTGGGTAGAGGGAAACACAGAGTACTAGACACCCGTTCCTGAAGGAGACTTGAATTAAATCAGGGACCTCAACTGCTGACCTAAGGACTGGGGGTGGGTAGTTAGGTGGAGTGAATCCAAAAGCTTGTTTAGAAAAAGTCAATAAACAGATGTTTATAGTCAACTGTTCAGGAAAACAAACCAACAAATAGCTTGCCAATATGAGGGCTGGGACAGTCACCACTGTGCAGGCCCCCTAGGCATGAAGAAAATAGGGACTTTCCCTCACATATTTGACAATGTCATGAAATGTGTATAGTTTTCTAAAAACTGAATGACACAGCCAGCTAGCCCTGGAAGAAGGGGTATTCTGAACATCCCCAAATTTCTGAAAGCAAATGAGTCAGAGCTTAAATCTTCCTTCAGAGAAGACTTTGGGCCTCCACTGGAAAGCATTCAGCAAAGAATAACTGATTCTACCCAGGCTGCTGGGAAAGTAAACAGGGCACATGCTCCCCAGGTTATTCCATATGGTTGGTGTCTCTTTATTCCAAACTTTAAACGGTGCTTTTAAAGAAAAAACTACAGACTAGTATCCTTTGGGAACATAACTGAACAAAACTTTTAGCAAATCAAATCAAACATGGCATTAAAAGAATAATATATCATTGTGACATGTACTGTATCCTCGAATGCATGGCTGATTTAACTGTTGAAAAGCCTCTGATATAGTCCATTATGTTAAAATATCAAAAAAAGGACAGACCCATAAAATTATCTCAGTGTCTGCAGGAGAAGTGTTTGACAAAGCCCAGTGTTCGTTCTTAATGAAAGCCAGCAGCAATCCGGGAGTGGAGGGGAACTTCCTAACTCTGCCAGAGGGTTTCTGCAAAAGCCCGCAGCTGAACTCATACAAGCAATGTGAGTCTGCATGCTTTCTCCAGGCCTGTTCATTCTCACTGCTTCTATTCAGCATGCATACAGGTAGTCCAGCCAGTGCACAGAGGCAAAACCAGCTAATGGAAGCACACATGGTGCATGAATGGCCCCCAGGCTGGAAAAGGAGAAAGGAAACCCTTTCATCTTGTGCGAGCTGGTAGAGGCAACAAAAGAAGTGACCAGAACCCGGAGGACAGTTTCAGAAGGCTTCAGGACACCGGGCCAGCACACAGAAATAGTGTTTCTATGGAATAGCAAGAAGAAATCAGCAACTGAGTAGGCCGTGAAGATCGCTCGGTTGGTGGGTTTGGGTTTGACACTCAGAACTCACTTGAAAAGAATAGCCGTGGTCGTGTGTGCTTGTTGTCCCAGTGCTGGGGAGACAGAGGCAGGCGGATCCCTGGGGCTCACTAGCCACCCAGCCTACTTACTTGGTGAGTTAGTTCCAGGCCAGCAGGAGACCTTGTCTCAAAAATAACCAGGTGGATGTGGATGGCACCTTCTGAGGTATATGACATTCCAGGTTGAGTGCCTATGTACATACATGTACACACATAGATATTAGCAATTAAGAGTGAATAATCACCACTGGTTACTATAGCATAAAACTGTGAAGCTTCAGGAAAACACAAGATGGCTACAAAAGTACAGCTGAGAAAATTCAGAATGACCAATCATGCCCATAGACTTGGAAAGTCAGAGTGTTAAATAACACGTTCCCCTAATTGACTGCACATTCAGCTCAATCCCCGTTAAGATCCCAGCCTGTTTTCCTGAAGAAAGGGGCACGCTGATCTTGTAGTTCACAGGTAGATACAGAGACCCTGGCATACCTAGATATACCCAACAAGATGGACAACATGGCAGGTCCAGGTTTGGCTGAGTGGTGAGTGACCAAGGCCATGCATTATTGACACCGAGCTAAAAACTACTAGGATGGAAGAGCGTTTGGAGGGAGCCGCACATAAGGACAATTGATTTCCACAAAGATGGGAAGGAAATTCATTGGCAGAATACACCTATGTAAAGAACTTGCGGCATGCCTTTTCCATGTTAAAAAGTGAGTGGATGAGGCCCTTTAAACCTCAGGTTCTACAGCAAGAATAGTGAGTGCAGTGAAGTTAGATACTGGAGGTGATTTCTTAGAAAGCCATCCAAACCAGGAAGCAAGCATAAGTAGATTTGGACAGATACCAAAATTAAAATGTATTCTTCAGATGCTTCCATCCAGAGTGAGCATAGCTGCCCTCCAGATGCTACAGTCCTTTTTCGGGTCTTTACAGTATCATTTCTTGAGGGTTATATGGGACAAGGCCTGGGCAGATTGCTCAGCTGGTAAAGTGCCTGTCATGTTAGCATGAAAACCTGAGTTCAGACCCCCCACTCCCTCACTTAAAAAGGCTAGGTGTGCTAGTGCGTATCTTCAATCCCAGATATGGGGAAGTGGAGACACGAAGATGTCTAGGGCTCACTGGCCGGCCAGCTCAGTTGAATTTCTGAGCTTCAAGTTTTATGAGATACACTGTCAAAAAAATAAGGTAGAACAGGATTGAAGAAACCACCCGATAATGACAGCTGATCTCCATACATGCATATCACCTGCGTGCGCGCGCGCGTGTGCACACACACACGCGCGCGCACACACACACACACACATACACAAGTTGAATGGAAAGGAGTCAGGAACTAAGCCTCATGGGGCTGTCTTCCAGCTACCCTGTCATCTGCTCCCCTTCTCTTCTGCAGGCTTTGCTGCTCTGTCATGGAGAGTACAGTCAGACCTACCGAGTGCTGGGCATCCAGGAAACTCAGCATCACCTTTTCCACCCCAATCTGGTTGTTGCTTTCTGGTGTGATGATAACCCTGCCTTGGAGGGTCTTATGGAGATGCTTCTGAGCATATCTGTGAAGCAAGAGTGATCTGATGCCTCGTTGTCTCAGCTCTGTGTAGCTCAAGAAGAACCTGTATTTTAGATTATGTTACTGTCAAAAACTAGACCTTAATGGCTCTCCAGAGATGAGAAGACCGTGTGCTGTGGTGTCAGATACACATTGATGCTATACAGCCTGCCAGGAGGCTTAATTATATTCTGGGCTCATGTTCACTGGGGTCCCAAGAATGTGAGGTATTGTCTCCTTGTGGCAAGGCCCACGACTGAGTATGCTGTGGCTCCTTCCTGGGGCTGAATTGGCCATGCCATGTTTGCCTGCCTTGAAACATTGTGCCTTCTGGGTCTGACTGCCCTCACCAACACACTGTGTTGAGCACCTTAAAAAGACAGTAGTCGTGTGTCTTGATGGCCTTGTTAAAATAACCCTTGCAGGAATTGTTTTGAAGGAATGCATTTGTCCTCTATCTTATGATCTGTTGGGGATATCAGCCCATTTGGGGCATTTGATGGAGTGTATTTACTCTCTGAATATCTACCCTGGTGGCCACCATACTTCTGGTGCTATCCATCTAGAATTAGAGTCAGAGTTTACAAGTGACAGGATGAGGCCACCATGGCCACTCTCCTCCCACATGCCAGCCATACTCTGGTACCCAGGCAATGTGCATTTCTTACTGACTGGCTCAGAATTCAACAGTGTCCTCAGTCCTTAAAGCTGGCTAGCTTTTTGGAGTGGCTCATTATATCCAGGAAGCACTCCAGTTTTATTGTGGGGTCATGGGCCAGGAGGACCAACCCAATGAAGAGATGCATGGGGTAGAGTCTGTTCTAGGGAGCTCCATGCCTGTCCCTCTCCACTGAATCGGCCTGCTGGCCTCCAAGCAGTCTCCACCAAAGCCAGCTCCTGAGAGCTGCCATGGTTATACATTGTGGGTGTGGCAAGTGCATCTTGGGTATGTAGGGAAGCTCACACTCCAGCTTCCCCCTCCTTCCCAGGGTCCAGCAAGGCTCCTGCTTTAGGTGACCAGTCCCCACCTCCAGAGCTGTCTAGTACCTACTAGGAACCCGTTAGTATAACAGAGACAAGGCAAGGTTTTCAAGGCCCCTTGTTAGGACCCGGCACAGGGGCTGGCGAACTGCTCATGAGGCTACAACTTACCAGGCTCTCCTCTTGCCTCCTGGGCTCCTAGGATGCCTTTGAAAGGCAGATAGTCCCTGCAGCCTCTCTGGTCTGTGCTCGGCTCAGGAGTAGCCGTTGAGAATGTTGGAATTTCTCTTTGCCTGATCAGCACATTTCTGAAATGGTGTTAAAATTTTCTAAATAAACCTCATTTCCTATTGATTTCCATTATGATTTCTGAGGAAAATGTTTTATTTTGTTTTTTTCCTGAGGAAGTTATCTGACCATTATTAGAGTATAGTGATGTATCTGTGGGAAGTGTTATAGCTCATTAGGTGACAGTACAGGTCACTTGTGTTCCTGGGGACTGCCCGGGCATTCTGATTTTCCTAAACCAGATAGTCTCCAGGAGCAGAGCTGAGCCTGGCCTGAGCTTCAGGGTTGGCCCGGATGCCCATTCAACCCAGCCTTCCACTCCTGGGGCCTTGCTTCTCTCTTCTATCCTTTTAGGTCAGGAAGGAGTAAGAGCCGCCCTCCTCGACTGGAGCCCTGAGCTAGTAAGGTCTACTCCTGTTTGGTGATGGAAGTAGGCTGCTTTGCTTAGGCCTAGTCCTCAGCACCCTGGTCCTCAAAGCCCAGATCCAAGCCATCTGTGTTGAATCTTCTCCCACTTCCAGCCCTTTTATCATTTTTTTGAGCACACTCTGCTGGAGCTTGGCTCGCTGGCTTGCTGAGAGGAAGTCTGCCTGTTTTCTCAGGGACGGTGGTTGCTGCTGTTGTCACCTCCAGTGTGGTTTTCTGAGATTGGGCGGCAGAATTTTCTCTCTGGTTCTTGGTTTAACCTCTCATCCTGTCACCATGACACAGCAGGTCCCCAGGTCCTCTAGCTGGCAGGTGTGTTGGGTGCAGCACCCATTTAGGACCTGACTGTTGCTGTGGTAGAGAAGCAGTTTTTCAGTTGCAGAGGCCCTATGTTGACTGTTGGTTGCTCTTGTTTCTGTTCTTTTTTATCCTCCTAACCGATGAGATGATCAGAATCTTTCCCTTTAATCAAAGCTCATTCCAGCCAGGCTCAGCAAAAGCAGGTGGTGTTCAGCCTGCCCTCAGCTCAGCACAGGGATAGAAAGATTTCTTTGTTGGATATCTAAATGTGGGCCATTGTGTCTGCTCTTTGCGCAAATAAATCTTTGTTTCCTGATCCAGTGTCAATACTGCTAACCTGTATCGGTAGCTCCAGGGTGCTATGTGTTTGCATAATTTACTGCACTTGCAGTCCAGAAGACTAGATGCTTTCTGCAGGATTTCAGCTTTTGGGCCCACCATTGCAAACACAGAGGACAGCGCTCTGCAGGCTGTGGGTGCTGTCCCCTCTGATGACTTTACAGCAGTGCACGGTGCCCTGCCACACAGGACATTTTGCCTTGAAAGATGATAGTAATTATGTCTGCCCACTCATTCATTATGCTTGAACCCTGATTGCCAGTGAAATGGAAATTCTGGTTTTAGAATTATTGCTGACCAGATTCCTGTATCAGTGAGAGAGCATGCACTCACGGTCACGTATAAAACAGGAGAAAGGGGTCATTTCAGCACACATATTCACAGTTCCGATGTATATAAACTGGAAGTCATGCTTAGAGTTTAGCATTCTATCTTACATGATGTTCAAAATAGGAGGCACCCTGCCAGAGACTCATTATGCACATTAGAAGCTGGCTGGGAGCTGCTGGCTGGTCCACTTTCTCATTCATTACCTGTTTCCCAAGTAGCATGCAGTCAGTGAAAAATGGCCACTTCCCTGTGGTCAAGGATACTGTCCAGGTAGCTATAGGCTGGCCATTCCATCTGCCAGAGTCATTGGTTCCACCTGGCAGCGCTTAGCCCACACAGTAGAACACTGGCCACAGATACTCACAGGGGTCCTCACGATCTCATGCGTGGTCTCACCACCTAATGTGTGTGGCCTTTGCCCTTTAGCAAACTCCTATGAATTCAGGGTCCCTTGTTGAGCAGATGAGAAGACCAAGTGCTCAGAAGCTTGGTGACATAGATAGCTGAGAGGCTCCAGCCTTGTCCTGCTTGGCTCTTAGAGGAGAGGAGAATAGCCCTGGTGTAGAGGGCTCCTTGTATATCCTCTCTGGGGAGTGATACCCTGCAAACCTTCCCCTGCAAGGGTTGACCTGTGCCCTTATGTAGGCACATAAACAATAACTATTGCTGTCAGTGTTGTGGTCATTCTGCAGGATGACCACACCTGGACCCATCATAAACCTCTGGTAGAACCTGCCCTCACCAAGTCAGCCATACCTTGGGGCTGCAACTTGCTGGTCCCCATGCCTGCTTTTTATAGGGCATAAAGGATTGGTTTTCCCTCTTCTGCTAGGTTACTCCGATGATGGATAGTACAGAATGTGTTTAATTTTTCAGAGTAGTTTCTTGCCACTTTGTCTTAGAAAGGTGCTACCTGCCTGGGGGGTGCATGTTAGAACCGTTTGTTCTCCAGGTCCTAAGATTCCTGCCTTCCCCGTGGTGGGTGGGCTGCTGGTACTACAGGTAGAATGTGGCCAGTAGGAGGCTATGGCTCCTGGATGTAAGTCCCTGTGGTGACTCATTTTCTCTTCTATACCTTCTCTGAATCTTCGGTGGAGATCTCCAGCATCAGCTGTTCCTTTGACACAGAAAGTCTCCATCTCTGTGTCTCCAAGGAAACTATTCCCTTGGAGAAGTTGAGTCTAACCATGAAGACCTGGCAGTCACTTAGTATGTCCATCTGAGGAGGGATGATGGAGTGTCTGCTGACCCCTACACTAATGTCCTCAGGACAGCTGAAGGTAGAAGGGAGACTGGCTGTAGCCTGATAGTAGTGGATCACTGGCTGGGAGTGGCCAGTGGAACCAGGGCACCTGCCTGGGACATCTGCTCTAGTATCAGCCACACTGCCCTGCAGGCTGCCCTCATTGCCTGCCATTTCCAGATGCCAGGGTTTCCTCCCCAGTGCTGCCACCACCCTTGGGCTATGGGTCCTCAAACAGCCACTTGCCTATTCATGAAAGCTCATTCCCCATGCTCCTATGTAGAAAGAACCTTGTTCAGTAAATGCAGTCATTTTCTAAACTGCTGGTTTGCAAGGGTTCATCAGATTTGAATTTTACATCAACTGCAGCGCCCTGCTTCAGTGCACTGGGCCACAGCCGAGGCTGCTGCTGTCCCAGCAGGATGTGCCCTTGTGAGCTGCAAAGGTTGCTGGGATGAAGAGCCACTTGAGCCCTTGGGTCTTCTGTCAGTTGAGTTGTGCAACTACAGTTAATTTCAAGCTGGAAAGAATTTCTGTCTTCTTTTTAAAAAATTACCTTTATAAAATTAGGAAGTTGATTAATCCTGTACCAGACTTCTTTAATGAACAGAATCCAGCATCTGCAGTGAGTGGAACCAACTGGAGGAGCGAGCATGTGGGCAGCCCCATTGCCCAGCAGCATGATAGGGTTAGCCCTCTTTCTGCTGGGCCCGGAACCCTAGTTCTTAAGTCTTTTCCTGCAAAAGCAGCATATGGCAAATATAGAGACCTCTGTGTCCTTCTGCCTCTTAGATCAGGAGCACTTTCCTGGGGGGTCTCAGGGCCATCACCCTCTTCCTGGAACCCTTCCCTCAAACTCTTAGGGCCCTTTACTCTATTAGTACGTTGCCCCAGCCTCTGTAAAGACTGGAGGGAACATGGCTGCTTTCATCAGCTCTGTTCTGTAGCTCCGCACCGTCTTCTTGTAACTGATCTTGAATTGCTTTCTATTTCCCATCATTAATAAGGGCCTAATCTCTGAGTTTTCTTCTCTACACTCAACCTGTTTGCTATACTATGATGAAATACCTGAAACTGCTTACTTAGAAGGAAAAGAGGCTAATTTAGCTTTCAGTTCCAGAGATTCACACATAGGACACTAGCATCAGTTCATCTTTGATGAGGACACGTGTCATCACAGTGGTGGTAAAGTCGTGAGAGGGACAGCTCATGCTGCAGAACAGGAGCCAAAGAGGAGGTCAGAAAGCCGCCAGGCTTTTCTTTTGTGACAGTCTTCTTGTTGAGAACCAACCAGAACTCTGTGAGAGCTGCGTTCTAGTCTCCTGAGCGCAAGTCTTCCTAACATAAGGAGCTCCTCCAAAACCTTTTTCTTAAAGGTCTCTGTCGCGTCCGCCTTGACCAGCAATTAAGACACGACACGGTTGGAGCCTTCTCAGTCAGCTTTATTGCAGGAATGACTCTTGACTTATGGACGGGGACCCCAAGCAGCAGAAATGAGCTGCTTATATAACTGCCCAAGGCAGGCTGGGTGATGTGTTCTCTCAGGATAGGTTAGACTGCCAATACCTCATTAGCATAAGCCCGCTCGGGAGGGGCACAAAGGACTTGTTTACCAGTTTAGCTGAGCTGGCCGCGGCCAGCTGCCTACATTGTCAGGTGCTAGTCATACGACTTTGCAACTGTCCCAGGTGCTATCTTAAACACAGCTGCCTACAGGTCTCACCAGCTTTTCCATTGCATACCAAGGACCCAGCCTCCAACACATGGACCCTGAGGGGACCAAGCACCACCAAACTGTGGCTTAGTCCCATGAGCATTCTGCCCCAGCTGTTCTGGTCAGCTGAGGACAGAGAGTGCAGGAACTGCCTGCCTGCTGAGGCCTGCTTTTCTAGGACCAGCCCATCATTACCTCCTGTGGGCCTGACTGCCTCTTGGCCACAGCAGCCCAGTTAAGTGTGCACATTCTTACACAGAAGTGGGTCAGCTGTAAGATTCAGAACAGGCATAGGACAGGGTTTCTCCCTTCAGTGGTTGGGAAAGCCTTATTTTTGAGACATAGCCAGTAGTTAGCTGGTAGGGGTCTGTGGTGACTAATTTAATAGCAACTTGATACAAGCTAAAATTATCTGAAGAGGAAGGAACCTCAATTGAGAAAAACATCTCCATAAGATCTGGATGTAGGTTACTTTCTAAATTAGTGATTGATGGGGAGGGCCTAGCCCATTGTGGGTGGTGCCATCCCTGGGCTGGTGGTCCTAGGTTCTTTAAAAAAGCATACGTCATAGTGAACAAGCCAGCAAACAGCACTCCTCCATGATCTCTGCATCAGCTCCTGCCTCTAGACTCCTGCTCTGCTCAAGTCCTGCTCTCACTGCCTTTGTTAATGAACTGTTATATGAAACTGTGAATGAATTAAACTTTTCCCTCCCTGGTTGCTTTTGGTTGTGGTATTTCATCTCAGTAATAGTAACCCTAAATGAGTCAGGGTCCATCCTTTGGGGACAATGTTTGGAAGAGCCTGGCTCTCTGAGAAGCCCAGTTGTTTTTAGTACTTAGTCCTGCATCTAGAGGCTGCCTGGTCTGGACAGGAACAGGTCTGCTGGGTCTGTGTACAGGAGGATGGTGCCTGGGTTAGGATGGGATCTCTAGAAGGAAGCATGGTGGCTTGGTTCTTGTCTCTCCTTTAGCCCCTTTACTGGAGTTACAAATGGTTGTCAACTACCATCTGGGTGCTGGACATTGAGCCCAGGTCCTCTGCAAGAGCAATAATGGCTTAAAACCACTGAGCCATCTCTGCAGCCCCTTAATTGTTTTCCTCCTGAAGAGTACACTGTGGAGTTCTTCCTTAATGGAGTTAGTCCTTTGCTCCCAGGCTCCCCTGACAGCCTGTGCTTGTGTTGTGCAGAGCGGGTCCACCGGCATCTGGACGGGCACGAGGTGCGGTACCTGCAATTTGCCTTCCGCTGGATGAACAACCTGCTGATGAGGGAGCTGCCCCTGCGCTGCACCATCCGCCTGTGGGACACCTACCAGGTGAGCACCCGGCCCATGGCCCCAGCCCCACCCTGCCTGCTCCTACACTGGATTCCTGCAGAATATCCTTTTCATTGCAACAAAGTCTTTAAAAAAAAAATTTAGCTCAGGTGTTCCTGTCATCTGGCTATATGTAGAACAAGGAAAAGGACTTTCTAAGATTCTCCTTGTCAACTGATTGCACTTCAGCTGGTTGGTGACAGTCCCCTCCCATTCTCCCTGGCAATTTACATTTTAAGCAGAGTTAAACTGTAAGTATGGCCAAGTAATCATGTACCTTTGCTGTACATCAGAGCAGCTCTTGCAGAAACTTCACACTCGGGACTCACGTGTTGTCAATGTTTTGAGTTACTTACAATAAAGATTTAAAGAAATCCTCAGACAGATACAGCACAATATGAAATTTTCCACTCTTCACCAATTTTGATGAAATTCATGTCTTGAGGAGATTGAGTTTTCCGGAAGCATCCACCTTGGCTCCCCTGAGTGTCCATTGCTTATTCTAGTGTCTTTTCGTTTTGTGTGTGAGGCCTGCTGAAGCTGTGTGCATGGGGTGTGGGCACTGGCTTACAGAAGCAGGCACTGCAGCCTGGGGAGAGGCATCAGATTGCCACAGAGAGCTAGGAAGGAA
The DNA here is from genome assembly GCA_021653895.1 of Mastomys natalensis. Classification (NCBI taxonomy): domain Eukaryota; kingdom Metazoa; phylum Chordata; class Mammalia; order Rodentia; family Muridae; genus Mastomys; species Mastomys natalensis. The sequence goes on from JAJTUV010000102.1 coordinate 3,003,449, forward strand.
GTACCAAGTGAGTTTCTTTTTTCTAGTAAAAGATCAAGTTCTCCCTGCTGTGAGAGCCCTGGATGGGCTCTGTGCCAGGGCTTTGCAAAGGGGGCACTGCATTGGTGCTGGGGACAGGTTTAGATGATAGGACTCCAGATAGCATGTGTCAGCATAAGGTGGCATGTGTCCAGGCTTTGTGTGGTACTCAGGGTTAGAACCTTGCATGTGGGCATACAGAGGTTGGGGCAGGCAGGACCCTTGTACAACAAGACTAAACCTTTGGGGGCAGTCTTTATTTTAGAAATTGTAAGACATGGTTCTGGGTGCTGCATCTTTCCCACAGACCAGGGTGCTCTTGGACCCTTGTGTCTACCATCTCTGCCTGAGTTTGGAACTACCCTGAATGGTAGCATCACCCTTCCTTCTAAGTGCTGCTGGTGCATTTGTGTGCCCACACAGGAAGTGTCAGTTTTGTGGATATCTTTGTTTTATTTTCCTAATACCTTTATGGTAGTTAATACTGTCAACTTGATGGGTTAGCCTCCGGGCCCACCTGAGAGAGGGTATTTACATTAGGCTGTCAAGTCTGTGAGGGCTTATGTAGGTTAGGTTGAGGTGGGAAGACTCCTCCCAACTGACAGACTGAATGAAAAGAAGGGGATCTGAACCCCAGCATCCACTGCTCTCTGCTTCCTGACTACAGATGCCATATGACTAGTTGCCTCACGTCCTGAGACTTTCTCAACATGATGGCCTGCACCCTTGATCTGCGAGCCAAGCAAACCCATCCTCCCTCAAGCTGCTTTGCTGGGTATTTTGTTGAAGCAGTGGGACAACTAGCTAATACACCTGCTATATCAAAATTGCCTTCTGTCTGCTCTGCCTGCTGTGTTCTGTGGTGCCATCATAGAAGTCTATATGGTAATGTTCTGTGAGCTGGGTGGTTGGATGTGCTTTCCTGGCAGAGCGTGCTCCTGACTCGTAGGTTTTTATCTAGGACTTGGCATTCAGTACTATTAGCTGGGAAGGAATCAAAGCCTCACCTGGAGCTGTTTGGCCGAAGTAGCTGTCAGTTGAGTGCATCGATTAGCTTTCTATTGGATGACAGGAAACAAAACCTAATATCCTGTAAATTGCAAATGCTCTCATTCCTGTGATTGCTTAGGCTGTTCATGACCCAGGCCTGCTCATTAAGCCCAGATTTCCTTGCAGTTCTGTCCCATTATGAATAAAGCAGGTATCAAGTCAGTCACACCTTGAGCAGACATAAGTCAGCTCAGCTCAGCCATGTTCTGTACTGTTTCCCTGAAGTGCTCAGTTGGCATTCAGACTTTGAGACTACTCATGACCTCTTCGTTGAATTCATTTTCCTGAAATTTAATTTTGTCATGAATCAACTCCTTTGTATCAGAGCTCTTTTTTGAATGGATAGGCCCCTGGTCATATGCTTTCAAATCAGCGTGTTTCCATTTTCCAGGACTGAGCTGCCTTTTCTGGCACTGGAATCCCAGAGCCATCCTCAGATGACAGTTGAGCAGTCACTCTGTATAGCTGGGTGTTTATTGGCTGGGCTGTCCCTACAGTGTGGCTTAAGACCCTCTTGGGACACATGCCAAGGAAAGGTTGTTGATAAGCGCCTTGTCCCAGGCCCCTGGATGAGAGAGACTGTGGCCAGGAAATGGATGAAATGAGTTGTCTTTGAATGGGACAAGCATGGGTCATGCAGATATGTGTCCCTCAGGGTTTTCTGCCATCTTATCACAAAGGCTGGCACCAGATGGGACAGTCATGGATTGGCCGGTGCTCCCCATGACTAAAAGATTTTCAGCCTGTGAGAGCTGCTTTTGAGGTGCTCTGTAGGGTAAGAATCTAACCATACCAGAAGTACCCCCTCTAGACTAACCCCTGAGCATGACAGCAGATTTGGAATCTGTCCTTTGGGTGCTGGGCTACAGCTGAGGGGCCCAGTTAATCCAATCTCAGGCCACTGTCCTCACTGGCCCAGCCAGCCATCTTGTTTTACTCTAACCACGTGGCAGGGGACACGTAGCTTTCTGCCTACACAAAGATGGTGTGCTCGGATGGTCAATTGATGATGAGTGGCCTGTTGTGCTACTCCAGCCCTCTCACCTGACCCATTGACATCTTAGGTGGAACACCTCATTTTATTTACTGTCCTCACTGCCATTTTCACTGTGCCAGGGAGAGGTGGGTTGGAAGGGAGCTGCAGTCAGGGCCTCCTTGCATTTAGCACATGCCCTGGTACTGCTCAGGAAAGAGTTGTGGGGATATCCGAGCCACTCAGTTCACACATGCTATTGAAGACTTTGCTGAGCCCCTGGGCCTTGGGAGTATTGCAGAGAGGACTGTGATCTCAAAGGACCATGTACCAGTGAGAGAGCCAGGCCACAGACCAGATGCTCTTGTCAGTTCCTTTGTCTCAGGCATTAGGGGCAATGCTGTGGAAGACATCTAGAGCTGGGCAATTCTTGGGGATGGGTGGCAAGTGACAAGTGGCTTTGAGTTGTGGTTAGTGTGCTTAGGTCTCTACAGGATATCTGCAAAGAAGAACATTTCATGTCGGAGGAGCCTAGTGAGGATGAAGTGTTCTAGGGAGGGGTAAGATCAGTACCTACACAGAAGTGCTAGAAAGGCTTTAGGGATGGGTCACTCACATTCAGACATGAGTTGTGTGGCTGTAGTAAGAAACAGTAGGCTATGCAGAGTGGATGCTGCCAGGGCCAGAACCTTTTCCATTCAAACATGTTTCTGTGCTCCAGCCTCTGTGCAAAGGCCATGCTCAGGGATTAGAGATGAGTCTAGGTGTGCAGGAAGCTTCTGGAATGGTCCTTCCTTTGGTGTGGACTAGGATTAGGCTTGAGGACTTTTCCAGCAGATAGAGAGCACATGTCTCAGCTGAGACTTCCTGTTTGCACTCATACTGACTTATGATAAGCTACTCCTTAGAGCCTCCCACAGGGTGGAGAATTATGTTCCCAGCCACCAAGAACTTAGGCCACCTTCAGCCATGTGGGTGGACTAGAAGACAGAGCCTTCCCCAGTCTATCCTTGAGAGACCCCAGCCCTTGAGGATACTTCTATTATGGCTGTGGAAAGCCCCAGAAGCTGCATGGCAGATTTCTGTCCCTGGGAACCGTGGCATCACTGTTGTGTATACTACAGAGCTTGTGCGATTCCCAGAGCAGTGAGTAGTTAGTTACCTGCTAGAGTTTTGTTGTTGCAGGTATTTCAAGTAGTATTTGGCATTAAGATTAGACAGCATAAACTGGAGCATGGGATGAAGAATTATCTGCTCTTATGCATGTGAGCAGCCTGTTAGCTTTTAGTGGTATGCCCTAGGACACCTGGTCTAGCTGGAGCCATTCTCGGGCACATTCGAGAGATGTAAGGAGGGTCAGGCTGTAAAGGCATGGAAGGATGAAGGTTCTGCCCCAGACACCAGTTTGTAGTAAGCATGGAGCAGGCTTCTCTAATGCTTTTAAAGGAAAGTGATTTTTGGCAGAGGTTGAGGTGGTGTATGGGAGGTGGAAGATGCTCAGAAGTCCCTGTATAGTAGGTCCATTCTGTCAGCATTAGACCATGAAGTTGGATTAAGTTGTGGTTTCCAAGGTTTTTCTGAGCTCCCAGGAGGTGTGTCTGCTATTGACATTCATCCATCCATCCTTCAGTCTTTCCACTGTCACCTATAACATGAACACTGTTCCGTGGAGAGCCTGTATGAGGACATGGGGCAACATCATGGTATCTGAGGACACACCCCTAGGAGCTCACAGCTGGCCTGGGAAGGGTACTTATGACAGAATCGTAGCCTTGCTTATGTTGACAAAGAGCCAGGTACTGGCAGCTTGGGCAGGAACCTCCCTGTCTAGGGAGTTAAGGAGGACAGAGAGGGTTCTAAAGGCCACAAAGAGTAGGTACAGTGAGGTGACTGTGGTAGGCTGTAGTGGTTCAGTTGTGCTTTGCAAAAAGTCTAGAGGCAAGTAGTCACAGCTGGCTTGGCCTGAGGCATGAGCAGCTATGGCTGTGTCAGGGCACCTGGAGTCCAGGGCTGAGGACAGGCTGCTAGCACCTGCTACATCCTTTGTTGTACCCAGCTGACAGCAATCATGGCTGGTGGACCTCCTGGGTGCCACAGCATGGGTTCTGTGGCTAAGGTGGCATTGGAACTGATGGATTGGGTTAATCTAATAAGCCCAAGGAAGCAGGTCTCCGTACAACACACTTTTTCATAAGCCCATTAAGATTTGAGAGTGTAAGCTCTTCATGCCTACCCGCCCACAGGAAGCAAGCATACATCACTGTCAGTCTGATAAGGATTTAGAGACAGAACACTCAGCAAGACTTGGCCCACTGCAGTTACGTTTGCAGGGAGGAGCCGGAAGACAAAAGAGCAAGCCTGCCCCTTGAGAGCAGCAGTAGCAGCAGCAGTTGCACTGTGTCCTGGGATTGGAGAGGCCAACTTAGGGTGTGTCTGGAGTACACTTCTGGGCCTTGCCACTCTTCGTCCTATTTAGATTAGCAGCTTTGTCATGTTTGAAGCTTGGGGAATGTGAAGGAGACAGTTTCTTCGTCTGCAGTTCTGGCCTACTCCACCTGCCTAGTCAGGTGTGTGAGGGCTCAGTAATATGGACCAGGCGCATCCCAGAGGAATGATGTCCAGGTTCCATCACCTCCACACAGTTCTGACACTGGGTATCTCTCAAGCCCACCTGGGAGCTGATATCTTGAGTTCTCTTCCAGTCAAAAATGTGTGAGGCATGTTGAGATCAGTGTCCCTCTGCTATCACAGGTGCCTGAGGTAATAAACTTAGGTGTGTTCTAGTGGAAATTTCTGTTCATGGTCTTTGGACCTGTGGTGAGGGGCCATAGCATGCTTGGGTGAAAACGCCTCACTCCAAGTCTGGGATATGAGAGAGGAAGAAGGGCCTGGAGGACTCTCACTTTCAAGAGCATATGCCCCAGCTTGGAGGCCATCCACCAAACTTGGATCTTAACGGTCCTACCACCTCCCAGTGGTTTTCAGGTTGTAGACAGAGCCTTGGGCATATGGGCCTTTGGATGATATCCATCTATAGACTTTAGTAAAACTGAAAAGCTTGTTGATGGGTGAGCGTTAATTTCAGCTTCTAGCACCAGGCTGGGCAGCTCATTGCCTTTGCCATTTAGATTCTGTGGGAATGTACAGTTGTTAAAGGGCCACAAACTGCCCTGTGTTCCTGAGTGATCTACAGTCTCATTTAGAAGAACAGTTAATTGGGCCAGAGGAAGGCCTTTGTCCTTCCCTTCCCAGGATCTGGTCTTCCTGTAGCATTACTAACAGGTGCTACACGGCAATCCATTATGACCACTCTGAATAACGTTCTTTGTAATTCTGGAGGTGAATTGATTGGTTATGCCATTTTGTAATTGGAGAGTGAAAAGTACGTACTCATTGAGTCCCCACTTTAACAGTTAGCTTTATGGTACATGTAAATCTTTTCTGAGGGCCTCCTGGGCACTAGGCTTGGGACCAAGACAGTTAACCAGGAAGCAGATACCAGAGTAGATGGGTCACTAGCTTTGACTTCTGTGGTCTCCTCTTATCACAGCCTCTTGTGGCTGGGTCAGTGCTTGCTGCTCATCTGGGAAATAGAAGATGTGGAGACAGGCAGGACCTGAGGCCCATCTGGCATCTTGACCATGTCCCAGCATCCTCATACCTTACTTCCAGCCCCCGCCCACACCTGATTCTCAGAAGTAGATGACAGAACAGTAAGAAACGGCACTGGGCTTGGAAATCACAAGGCTCTGCAGCAAGGGATTTTGAAGAAAATGGCAGAGGAAGCTTGCTGCTGTGGTAGTAGCAAGGAGGCTGCAGCAGGGACCCCTCAGGAAGACAGAGTGACATTCCCTGGGTGGACAACATGAAGTGCTGTCCATGTGGTATTGCTTATTATACACAGACTTCATCCACAGGAGAGAGAATTGTAACACAAGTCTTTTTAGGATGGCAGTAGGGTCCAGGAATGGAGACAGCAGGCTGCTCTGTTGAGGCCCTGCTCTCTGGAGCTGAGTAGAAGGTCCTTGGTCTCTCTGCATTCATGCAAGGTAGTTTAGAAAAGCCTGCATTTGCAAGTCTGAGAAGAGCTTGGGACTTTGTACCCTCAATGTGGAAGTCACTAGGTGATGTCTTCACGGAGCCCTGAAGCAGTCCAGATTGTGAGGTGTTAGAGGCCAGCAGTGCAGCAGTGTGCAGCTTTGCCCTCACAGGAGCATCTGCAGGTGTGGCGGAGGGAGTCACTGCTCCATGGGGAAACCCAAGTCATATGGGTCTTTGGTAGTCCATTGGACCTCTGGGAGAAGTCTCTCAGACCTTGATTATCTCTTAGAGGAGGTGTGGGAACTGTACAAGGAGACAGATGACAGAGTCACTGATGAGGGTGAAGTAGAGACCTGTGGGAGGACTGCTCCTCCCTATGTGCAGTAGGTGGTAGAGGACATGTAGCCAAGGGAGGGAAGCCCAGAGCACACATGACATCTGATGACTGGGTTTCCCTGAAGGTACTAGTCTCTCTGTGAGGCTGGAATCTGTGGTCTGAAGCAGAAATCTCTCTATGCTAGGGCTGCTGATGTCATAGGGCATGGACCTCTGAAAGCGTGTGCATTCACTGTGGTTCAGTGAAGGGGTTTAGTGCTAATTGATGAATGAATTGATGACTTTCTAGGACCTGTGTCCTGGATTCCTCACCCAGGGCTAGGAATGGCTGGCTGTTCTCTGGCCTTGTTTGATAGGAGTGGGAGATCTAGAGGTGGTAGCCTCTCCTAGTGTCACAAAGACTTTGTTCTTGCCCTGCTTCTACTAATCTCCGAGATGATGTATTCATGAATATTTTATCTGAAGAGGGACCTTCAGCAATTTGTCTAAGTTCTAGAGGCCTCTGCGTTTAAGAAAGCCAGGGCTGTTGGAGGGAGCCCTAGAGAAGACCTAGTTCCTGGCATGTGTGAGGTTGCTTCTCCTGAGCAGGGGTCACCAGCAGGCCACTCCTCCAGGGAGCTAGCCATTCCCCAATACCAAGATCCCATTTATCTACTAAAAATGCACTGCCTGGGAGAGTCCCAATATGATTACAAGGGTGAACCACAGTGAATGATAACTAAGGCTGAATGTCCTAAATAAGAACCATATGCTTTTAGGGGAATTGTTGAATTCTGTGTGGCCAGAGAATCCAGTCATCCTCCCAGAGTGTCATGTTGGGACACTGAGGGGGAGGGTACAGATATGCCTGCTTTCCACAAATGACTGCTCTGTACTTACAGTGACAGGAATGGATGGCAAGACAGTTCACACGAGAGCAGGAAGGGACAGAACAAGGATCTGCTGTGGCTTGGGGGCCAGAGAGGAGACGACAGCTTTCAGAGGACCTGTAGAACTCCTGTTTAAGGACTCTGTCATGTGCTCTTGGATGATGTGTGTCCTCATCCTTTGGGGCTGTGCTGTCCTCCAGGGTCCTCCCAACCTCTTGCTTCTGTGTGGATATTCAGCTTCTTCCCTGGGACTTGCTCTGAGCTTTGTTCAGCTGCCCCCATGAGGTCTTCTCTACACACAGGCTTGACTTCAGCCTGGGGGATGGGGCAGACTAGGCTTCACATTTCTATCCTTGCTGCTTCCCAAGGCCAAGCTTGACTTTCCCTTGGGAAGCTGATTAGAAGCAATGGCTTACCTACAGCCTGTATGTGCAAAGGTCACTTGCTCCCAGCTCATCGGACAATGTAACCACAAGAAAAAGCTGAAGAAGGGCCCACTTGAAGTGTGGATGCTGGCTCTGTATAGTAATCATGCATCTATATGGACCTGTCTCATTGTACAGTGGCTTTAAGGTCTATGTAAGCTCAGTAGATGCTCACACAGTTTATTATCATTAACCTTGGCCAGCTTCACCCTGGTATTAGCTCTCTGCTAGCCTCAGTTACTTCACAGATGTGGGCTGCCTCTCTGTACAGTGTGGGTTATGCTGCTATTAGAAGTTGGGAGCACTTACCTTGAGTAGTTAACCCAGTACATCTGGTGACCCTGTGGCATGTAGAAATAGTGTCCAGTATATTAGACAAAGGATAAAGACCAAAGGCAAAGGGCGGGGTCATCTTGACTTTGAGACTTTTTAGAGTGCTTCTGCCAACCCTGAAGAGAAGAGGGCAACTGGTAACTAGGAACTAAATATTCCCTGGGGATCAGGGCCACCCACATCTCTTCCCTGTTCTTATGTCAGCCTATAATCCCCTTTTACCCACCTGCTTCTCCCTCCTGCCACTGATTTGAGATCCCGTGTCCCTGCCTGTCGTCACTGCCTGTTGTCCCTGCCTGTCACTCATGTAACCCCAGTGCCAGGGGAGAGGAAAGCTGCTTTATTCTGCCCCAGGCCAGGGTTTGGGGAAAACTGTTGTTTCTAGGGAGTGATGCTTGTTTCAAAGCCCTTCATGGAGGCAGGAAAGCCTCCCTGGGCCCAGCAGGTATCATGCTCTTGAGTACTTTCTGTCCACATGGCCTTGACGGAGAGACTTCCTGTAAGCACTCATCTAGCTTGAAAATTACCTCCATCTTTATGCACTGTGAAAGAACTTAAAAAATAAGTTAACCCAAGACCTGCTTCTGGGAGCTTAGCCTGGCATATCCCCGGTGTTGGAAGTCTCAAGGTTTCCAGTTACTTTTCCGTAATATTTTGTTTATGATCCTTTTGACCATAAATAGCTTCTCCTGTTTCTCTGATGCAATGCTCACAGCTTTGCCTTATGGGCAAGTAGTTGGCTCTTCTTTCTAGGTCAGTTGGGACCAGACTTTAAGATATCAGGACAGCTTCTTGGGCCAGCTGCTGTCTTCCTATCACTGACCATTGGAATTAACCTCCAGGATGTAGTGCATAAGGAGGTAGTCCTGACAGGAGCAGGCCAGTGTATGCATCTCCTTCAGAGCCTGGAACTCCCAATAGGTACCCTTCTCCACTTCTTCTAACCCACCATGCTGTCATGAACCATGTCATAGAGTGGAGTGGACTAGAGCCCAACACAGGTGGTGCTGCTTGGAAAAGAGGAGGTGTTAGTAGGACGTACAGCTGCTGCTGAAGCCTCATCCCACATGCTGGAGATGACACTGTAGCATGCTCACTGAGCTGAGTGCCACCACAAGCGCCCACCATGTCTTTGTATGTGGATATCACTGTGACTGCAGAGGATATAGTTTGTCCGTGGTCTGTGCTACACCCAGCCTCACTCTACTCTGGGCTGTTTCCTTGGCTGTATCCTTCCTGCTCCTGAGCTGCCCTGCAGCTTCTGCTTTTGGTCCTCCTCTGCACTTCTCCTCCAGCACAGCCAAGGCTCTCCAGCAGCAGCTCATTCCCATTCCTACAGTGTGGCTCCCCTTCCTGCACAGGCCTGCTGGAGCCTGGGTATTCATTTCCCCCTCTTGGATGTGATAACAGGAGACAGGCACTTTGCTGCTGATTGAAGTCAAGTAGCGGGGCCAGCAGCAGGGTCTGGGAGATTGCCAATGAGAACTGTGGTCGGGACAAATAGCCTTGACACACAGGAGCAGTACTAAGAGAGCAGTGGCCTCTCAATGGCCTTGGCGTCTCCTCTTCTTCTCCTTCATCACCCTGTACTGGAGCACTGGTGTTGGGCATAGGCTTAGGGGTGCATGTGTCCTTTTCAGGGCTTTGGGGGTAGGGCCTCTTCTCTCTGGAGCTAGTGTCTTCTTACTCTTAAAGCATGGCCATGGCTCACAGGAGTCTTAGAAGGTGCATAGGAGCCAAGGTCTATAGATATACTGTAGGATGGCATGGCTACAGGTGGGGGAGCTGATCCAGCACAGTGCTCACCCTTCTTGAGCTCTGCTCACCCAGCTCCCTTTATCCTTGGGACTTGGTCTGTGTGTGACTTCCTAGGCAGAGGGCTATAGGAGTTTCTAGGCCAATAGCCTAGAGTGGTTGCTTGGAGCCAGAGACTGCCCTAGCAATCATGTCAGAAGATATTTGGTGAGGAAAGGAGCCCTAATAGTAACTGGGGCAATATGTGCAGCCTTCTTTCTTACAAGAATTCAGAACCTTGGGGCTGGGTATAGCTCAGTGGTAAAATGTTTGCCTAGCATGTACAAGGCTCTGGGTTCAGAAGATACACACCAAATGGGATACTTATGTCCTCAGCGTTTCTAACGCCAGATCTGGGATCTGGGATCACTGTGGCCTGAAGTAGAGAAGTCTAGGATCAGAAAGATCCCAGCCATACTACAGAAGGGCTACCAGAAAGGAAGGTGGTGGAACAGCCTCAGGAGGTTGGGAAGAGTGGTCCTAGACAGTGGACCCGTGTGAGGTCACTTAGAAGTCTTGTCATGGATCAAGTGCTCTTGGGGGAGTTGTGTGGCAGCCCTCAGTGTAGGTGTCAGCCAGCCCACAGAATGCACACTCACTCGAAGTTTGATCAGGGCTCTTAGGCAGTAAGGGGAGTCCTCTTGGTGCTTTGTTGCTGAGCTACAAGACTCAGTTGAGAGTTAACAGACTTTCCAATGTCAGAATGAGCAAGGGTACCTCAGGCTTGAGCGAACAAGGATTCATGACTAGATCAAGCAGGCCTCTCTTGTTGGTGATCTGAGAATCTGGAGAGGCCCTGCTTGGACAAGACTGAGGTAACCTGAGCCATGGCTCTTGGTGTTTTGTTTCTGTATATCCTCGTCAGCTCTGCTTATCATTAAAGCCACACTGTTCAAAGCCAGTCTTTCCATGTCTCCACCAAGTGGAGCAGGTCCTCTTGAACTTCAGTGGCAGCTGTTAAGGGCTTCTTTCTCTTTAGGAGAAAGTTACTGATAGTTCACCAGGCAAATAATTGCCAAACGGCATAGCAGGGAAGCGCTGTCAGAAAGGGCAAGTGGGTGAGTTGGAGCTGGTTCAACACCTGGGCCCTCAGAAGCTCTCTACTGTGCAGGGGCAGCTCATGCCTGGCTCCTCCTGTCACTGTCTGTTCTCTCAGGTCCTCGTGTCAGCAGATATGAGGACTGTCATTTACACTTAATCATCAGAGGCTTTTTCTACCCACTTCAAATCTATCTGCAGCTCCCGAAGGACATTCAAGTCATTTAAAATAAGCACTGGGATCTTGTGCATGCAAGATGGAAGAGGGGCCACCCCCATGCTGTGTCCTCCATGAAGATGCCCAGAAGCCGTTTTGGTGGGAACAAAAATGGAGGCACCCTCCCAGATATACATTCTTCAGCCCTCAGCCCTTCTTCTACTCCTTCAGCTCTTCTATCTTACATATGGTCCTGTCCTTATTTCTGTGTTTTTGGGGTCCCTAGGGTGCCTGTCCTTACGCTCCACTCCAGACTCTTAGCAGTGTGCTGTCTGTCCCTGGGCTCCTCTCAGATACTGTACAGACATTGGGGGAGTGCCAGCGCCCTTGTTCAGCCTTTCAACAAAAGCCAATGTCCATTGGTGGCTTTGGTTTTATCTCTTCTAGAACTTGGTTATACATGGTGGTCCTCAGAGGGAAGCAGTGGTGCTTCTTCCCTCGTCCACCAGAAATACACTTGCTCATCAGATCCTTGTGGACCTGTGGTCTGTTTTAACAAGTACCAGAGGGATTGAGTCTTCTTCTCAAGCCTGAGCACTGCTGACCTTGGGTTATCTTGCCACCCACACAGGACCAGCCATGTAGTCACATAGGCACAGGGTAGGATGGTGCTTTCTTTCTTTTTTTCCGGCTCATAACGTTTTGTTTTTTTTTTTTTTTATTGGAAATTTTATTTACATTTCAGATGTTCTCTCCTTACCCCATTTCCCCCCCTCCCTCCCAGGAACTCATTATCCCTTCCCCCGTCCTCCTGCCTCCACGTTGGTGTACCCTCACCCACCCTCCCCCGTACTTCACCTCCCCACCCTCGAATATCTCCCCTACCCCCCACGACGTCCAGCCTTCATGGGACCAAGGATCTCTTCTCCCACTTATATATAGCTCCCTTGCATATATAGCTGGAGCCATGGGTCCCTCCCTAAGCGCTCCCAGACTGGTGGTTTAGACCCTGGGGGCTCTGATTGGTTGGTATTGTTGCTTTTCTCATGGTGTCGCGTGCTTTCTTTAATCTGACTGAATTTCATATTCTTGTCTTATTTCCAAGTGGTCCATGGTAGCTCCCAGCACATGTCACCACGCTTCTGCTGGTGGAGGGAGGTTGGTGTGGTGATAGATGAGGGCCACGGCCTGATGGAGAGGGGGAGGAAGGCTGACAGTGCTCTGTAGTCCTCATGAGGTAGAGGGAGGAAGCCACCAAGAGGTCCCTTGCACAACACAGGTTCCTGCTCTCAGTGAAGACCTTTTCCTTCCCATCCCAATACTCTCGCTGGGTAGCTTTTCATGATAATGAAAATGACCACCTACTTCTCTGTCAGTCCCCCGAGGGGGGCATCCCCACTTGGCACTGGGGTACCACCTTCTTCTACTTCACTGCTTCTTAAGCTCACATTGCTGCTTCTACCAGCAGAGCCTGCCTCAGGACTAGGTATTTCAAGCCATGATTTTCAAAGATTCAGTCAGTTTATATTCCATAATCCCCAAGTCTAGACTAGTTAACAAAGGCCTAAAAATGCAATTCTAGAAAAAATAATTTAAAACGTTCTTCCTAAAGACATTTTTAAAGAAGGTGATTTATTTGAAAAACATAAAAGCATGATAGAACTCTTCATAGGCTAGTTTACACAAAGGAACAGACTACAGGATATTTGCAAGCATTAATACTCAGGGACAGCACAGCAGTGGTGTAGATACAGAGCCCCAACCAGTGGACCATATTCATAGAGATTGGCCAGAAAGTCAAGTACAGAAACACGGCGCTGATTAGTAATTGTGTATGCTCAGCTTTGTTACTGAGGACATCTGAGCTACCATGGTGGGTCACCTTAAACATATCTGTGAAATGGGTCAGACCATCACATGTGCCATCACCAAAGAGCCAAGATCTCAAGAAGTTCTCTCTTCATTTACTGAGGATGCTGCCGAGTTGTCTGTTTTGTGCATAATGCATGGAGTCAATGTTGTGACAACACACTGTGACTTTCCTTCACTGTCACATGCCTGAAACAATCGTTTTCAAAGGAGGAAGGCCTGGGGCTGGAGAAGTGGCTCAGTAGGTAAGAGCACTGGTGGCTGCTCTTACTGAGGACCCATGTTCAGTTCCCAAAATTCACATGGTGACTTACAGCTGTCTGTAACTCTAGTTCCAGGGGCGTTGAGTTCTTCATCTGGCCACTCAAATGCATATATGCATATAAAAATAATACTATTTTAAGAGGAATAATATTATATATATTTAATATTTTAAAAGTTTATTTTGGCATAGCTTTTGGAGTTCCATGGGTAGGGTGCCAGCATGAGTCCATTGCTGTCCCTGGAGGCTGGGTTTGTTAGCAGGATCTTGGTTGGCTGGGTGCATGGGTAAAGAACACATACCTGGACAACAGCTTTAGAGAACTGGTTCTGTTTATTAGAGGGGGAAAGGGTATTTATATTCCTGGGGAGGGGTCTCTGGGCCATTGGCTAGGGCATCTGCATAGTCAGGGGCTGTAGGCTCCAGGGGCGGTGGGGTAGGGGAGCTTATAAAGTCAGACAAGGAGCAAAGCCTGATAACTGCCAGGGTTGGAAATTCTTACTAGTTTTAATGGTGGGAGAGCCAGCTTTCTGGTGCCAGGTTGGGAGGAGGAGAGATAGCCAACTCCTGCCTTTGAGGTTTCTGGGGTTGAAGCTATCTCTACCCTTCCTCCATAACCCTGGTCAGTACGTCTCACAGTCCATTGCATTTGGGCCTGTGGCAGGGCAGCACATCACAGGAAGAGTGCAGAGAGAAGAGGGTACTCACCTCGTGGCAGCCAGGAAGGCATGAAATTAATTTCAGCTTTGAAATGATACAGACACAAACTAATAGCACAGTGAACTGCAGGTGTAACTCCAGCAGCTAAGCTGGGGAACAAGCAGTTGTAGAGCAGGAAAGAACGTAGGGTCTTTCATAGGTTTGGTTCAGGCCAGTTGAATGGAAGCAGTCTGTAAGTCTGATTGGCTTGCATAATCTTGTGTCTCTTTCAGTAACATGTCTCCTATGAAGCTGCACTTGTATTCATTTTTGAACATGAGACTGCTCTTTTGAACTTCTTGTGGGATTCAGTTTACATTTATGTGGACACAGATCATTGAGTTTTTCATCTTTTTTGCATCATGTCTCTGCTCTTTTGCACCCATAGAAGTCTGCTTAGCATGCATTCATGTAGTACAAGTGTGGCAGGGTCAGTAGTGATGGCCAACAGCAGCACAGCGCTGTCTTCCCGTCCGGTTGGGCAGCTGAGTGCTTCTCAACCATCAGCAGCTTCCTAGTCATGTTGAGGCAGAAGCAGGCTCTTGGATTCATTTCCGTTCCTGGGGTTTCAGCATCATGATGGATGGGATAACAGTGTAGACCCGTGACACATTTCCAAGCTGAAGTGTGTGTTGTGGCTACATTCATGACCATTCCCTCCTCCAGATTCCAGATGCCCCCCCTCCTCTCTTACCAGTATACAGCATCCCACAGGCTCTCCCCTGGGGATTGCAACTTTCAGGATTTTACCATTGGGCTTTTCATCTCTTAGTGCTGTGATTTTCAGGCATTTAGACCTTAGGGATTTTAGCTGTGGAGACTTGGATCTTTAGCAAGTTCAACATTCTGCATTAGATCATTATGGAGGGGTGGGAGAGAGGGAGAGAGAGAGGAAAAGTGGGGGGGGAGAGAGAGAAAAGAGAAAGTATGCGTGCGTGCGTGCGTGCGTGCATGTGTGCCTGCCTGCCTGCCTGCCTGCCTGCCTGTCTGTCTGTCTGTCTTTTTTAGAGTCTGGTTAGCACAGAGACCAGATTTTCATATGGTACTTGGTGGCTGTGCAGTTTCCCAGAGCCAGGCCTCACCTCTGTTCAGAAAGGCCTCTCAGTCCCCACCAGGCTCACAGAGTAGCAGCTCAGGCTGTCCTCATGACCCACCTGGAGTAGGCTCTGTTCTATGAAACAGATCATCCCACACTTCTGCTAAGTGGCTTCAGATCACAGCTGTTATTTGGTCACATTTGTTCAGTTTGTTCCAGCTCAGCAGGGACAGCATGGCAAGGTGGCCGGCATGATGCGGAGAGCCCTCCCTGAACGTGGCTAACCGGGCTGGCAGATTCTGTGTGCTGAACTAGCTCAGCATGGGCCCTGGAGGGCTGAGGTTGGAGCTGGTTTCTCTCTCACTGGGCATCTGGTTGTTCAAGTGTCCTCACATCATGGTAGCTGGATTCTGAGAAAGTTTGCCCAACCGCCTGTCTTAATGGCCTCATCTTGGCAGTTACCAGGCATGATTTCTAGTGACCTTTGAGGAAGTCTATGTTCAAGGTGATACAAACTCCAGCTCCTGATGGGACTGGGTCAGGTTCTGACAAAGCATGGGGAGTGAGAAATTTCCAATGGCAGATTCTGTGCTCACAATGATATGATGGCCTTTCTCTTGACTCTCTGCTAGGAGGCCTCTGTCCACAACTTTACATGCTGCATCCCATCCGTGACTCCTCAGGGATCACAAGCATCAGAACTCTGGGAGGATGGATGGCCCCTCTGCACTGTGCTTGCCCCCGACCCATTGCCATCCACATGGTGCATGACAGGCCACACGCTGTTGCTTCACAGTTTTCCAGCAGGTGGTGGTGGCTCTCATTCCTTGATGGAGTGAGATTTCAGATTCTCAGTAGACACCTGGCTCTGACATTCCTAAAGGCAGATCTAGTAAGAGAGCAGATTGTAGAGTTACTGGGGCTCCAGCCTGAGCTAGGTTACTTTCCTTAATCTTCTCTTGTCTTAGTGTTCTATTGCTGTGAAGAGACACCATGACCATGGCAACTCTTATAAAAGATAGCATTTAATTGAGGCTGGCTTACAGTTTCAGAGGTTTAGTCCATTCCCATCAGGTTGGGGAGCATGCTGGCATGTAAGCAGATGTGGTACTAGAGTCTAGCAGAGAGTTAGTTCTCTATCTGGATCCACACACAGCAGGAAGAGAGACACTGGGCCTGGCTTGGGCTTCTGAAACCTTGAAGCCCGCCCCCATGATACACTTCCTCCAACAAGGAAGGTTCTATTCCGTCCCAAGTAGTGTTGCTCCCTGATAAACTAGCACTCAAATATATGTGCAATAAAATGAGGGCCATTTTTATTCAAACCATCACACCCCTTAAAACCCCTGTGAGATCTGAAATGTGTAACACCAGCCTAGTCATCCAAGTTGTCCCACTGCTTTTCTGGAGACAGGACTTATAAGAGGCCTCTGCAGAGGTCTGAGGCCTGCTTAGTGTAGTGTGCCTAGCAGGCTCTGTCTTCCAGTGGTCTAGTGGTGGAGTGGTCCTAGCGAGGGCTGCTCCTTCTGCAGAACTTCCCTGGGGCTTCAAGGATGTCCCTAGGACTTTCTAGGCTGGTAGCCAGTAGTCTCTAGTGTCTGGAGCTGAACCCCATAGCCACATGATCTCCATGCACTCTGGGGTTCTGATCACCTGCCTCAGATTCTCTGGTCACTGGTACTCTGTGTAGGAACATGGATAGAAGAACTGACCCAGTCCTGACAGCAGTCTTCTGACTGAGGGTGCAGGATCTGACCGTCTGGGCTATCCCTTCACATCACTGAGGAAGTTGGAGCTGATGAGGCAGCAAGGGTTCCCTGAGCTGTCAGTCTGAGCTAAGTCAACCTGAGTTCCTCCCTTAAGTCTGTGCCTGGTGTAGGGCCATCAGCCTATTGAACACACCATTTTTTGTTTTTGTTTTTTGTTTTTTGTTTTTGCCAGACATAAGCAGCCTGTGGAGACCCCCAGTGAACAGAATTGTATCATTCCCCTCACATCAGGCATGATTGTATAATTTTCCTCACGCTAGGCTGCAAGCATACGGTGAGTCTGGACTATTCCGTGCTCCAGGAGCACAGTCCATCAGTGGGGCCCATGGCCCAGCCCCCAGCAAGCCTGGAGAGGTCTGCACAGTAAGCCAGCACTCACCTGCCACGGCCCTGTCTGCTCTATCACCACCAACAAAGCCAGCAGCTGCACACAAAGGCAGATCTAAATATGAATTAAGTCCAAGTTATTAAAAAGTATTGCAAGTTTTTTATGCCTTGAATATTGAAAATGGGAATACATATGCAAATGCAATTTAATCAGCGCCACTCTAACCTTTGAGCATTCAGCTGAGAAGTACTTTGTGATCAGGGAGGCCTCCCTCTTGGGAGAAGGGTGCCAACCAGGGCAGAGTCAAAACCCCTCCCCCCTCATCCTGCCAGTGACCTCCAACCAGCTTTGTCCTTGGCTCAGTGACTCTAGCAACTGTTCAGTGTTTCTGCCTTGCTTCCACTAAATCTAACTGTGACAGGTGATAGACAGACTGAGACCCTAACTCCGTTCAGTATGTTGACACAATGGCCTGGCCCCATGCAGAGTCCCCTTTATATTATGTGGTGATGGTGCTACCTCACCAGAGTCAGCTCCTTTTTAGAGTGGCATGGATGGGGCCATTGGAGCCACACACGTCTTGAGTCTGTGGTATTGGTTGTCAGCTGCCTTCTCACATTCCAGTTTTACCAGGCTGCTTGACACAGTACCTCCTGGCATGCAGTCCTCACGCTGAGATCTGCATTTCTCTCTGGCATACCAAGTACATAGGCTCGGCAGATCATGTTCATACAACACACCCACGCTCTTGGAAACCTTGGGGTAGTATAAGAGAGGTCACTGTATCCCAGAGCGAGGGCATAGAAGGGAAATGCCATCTCAGAAGGCGGTCTGCAGAAGGCAGTAGGGATGGAGTGGCTGGTTGTGCTCCAGGGCATGGGGCCATGTCTATATACCACAGTTCTCAGGAGCAGGGGCTATCTGTGAATACCGTCTTAGGTGGAGTGTGGTACCCTCCAGCCATACCCCAAGAAGGGGACAGTATCAGGGCTGGGGATTCAGATGCCAGTGAATCGGGCTCCTGGGTTGCATAGCAAGTATAATGGACTGGGCTAATGAATACAGACACTGGTTCCCTCAAAGCTGCAAAGCCAGAGGCTGCAAGGTGTGGCAGGGCCATTCCTTCTTCAGGCTCACTGAGTTCTGGAAAGAAACCTGAGGCCCCACCTACAAGCCACTTATGGCTGCACCTATGCCTGTAACCTCAGTGCTGTCAGGAGACAGAAGGATTGCTGGGGCTTGCTGGCCTAGCCAACAAAAAACCAGTTCCATGTTCACAGAAAGATCCTGCCTCAAAGAAATAAAGAGCAGAACGCCTGATGTTCTCCTCAAGACTCTGCACAGGCATGCACAGGCATGTGCTCCACACATGGGCAGCACACATACATACACTCTCATGCATTCTCCGAGCTCCCTTGACACACACGATAAATAAAGATAAATAAGGGCTTAGCAGGAATATCCTCCCCAGGATCCCTGTTGACTCCTAGGATCCCCCCCCCCCCACCCCTGTCCCAAGTGTCACATGGCCTCTTCTGTGTGTATGTCCATATTGCTTCTTCTTATGAAGGCAACCATTAGAATGGAGCACCGCCATACACCATAGCCCCAGTGAAGCATGCCCCTCTCTTAGAACTGCACACACCCTGTTTTCTAACACTCACTTTCACAGTATCCCTTTGTGTCACTTTCTGGAGACATAAAAATACTTCTGGGCCAGGGCCTGCTGTGGACACTGCTATGTGAGTCACCAGCTGCAGTTGATGCCACTGACTGAACAGGTCTGCCTTCCTCCTGCTGGGCACCTTCCTCCATTTGTGTTAGTAACAGTTTAGAAATCCAAAGTGCCCATGGAGGTCAGTCCAGACTGAGCTCTGCCCTAAGTGTGGCTGTGTCCAGAAGGAGCCTGTGACACCATCCAACTATTTCACCTGATGGTGCTTCACTTAAGTACAAGTTGGTGGCTTGGCCTCAGGAAAACCCCTAAGTGTGCCCCTAAGTGTGGCTAATGTATGGAAGGAGCCTGTGACACCATCCATCTATTTCACTGTACTTCAGTTAAATACAGGTTGGTGGCTTGGTCTCAGGAAAAAGCATTCCTCCCCTTGTAGCTGTGAATGCATTGTTGCTAATAAACCTGTGTCACCGGAGGGGCCTGGCCTGCCTCCTGGCTGTGGAGCAGAGTTATGCCTAACCCCTGCTTCAGTGCCTGGCAGGGCTCTGTCATCACTGTCCCAACAAAGCATGGCCCAGTTATCTAAGCCAGATAGGGGCACCCCATGTTCTTAAACTCAGGGAGACCCTGCCACCTTTGTCTTTCCTCCTCAGGATCACTGGCCTGAGTCATCAAAAATGAGTTTCTTTTAATTAAATTTCACATCCTGTAGGTGTTAGCTCTTGAACACTATAACTTCTTCCCTGAAGTTGACAATGTCTCTTTGAGAAATGTACTACACACTTGTTTGCCCGCAGTATACTGGGCTAGTTGCTGAAGGATTTATCTACCCTGCAAATGGTGCTGGTGATTTAAGTCTAGCCTTGAGTCTGTCTGGGTTCCATACTAAGGACAGTCAGTGACGGGTCAGGTCCCCTCAGCAGCTATGGCATTGCACATGGATCTTCTCAGCCCCACAACACCATCCTTTCCAGAGCAGATGCCAGCTCCTCCCCAGGGCCTGCTGTGCAGATGGATGGAACACCACTGGGCTGACTCCCTTGCCCTGTACTCCCCTGCCCTCTTCTAGGGTGGGAGTTTCAGAATGAGCACCGTGGAGAAGCCACTGCTGTAGGCAATAGGAAGAGGGTCTGACGCTTGGGACTCAGAACTGTACAGCTGCTGGGGCCTGTGAGAAGCTGTGAGGTTAAAAGATTACCAGGTCCCTCCTCTCCCCAACTTTATCTCCACACAGCAAGGGATGGCAGAGAAGGGTATCACCAGACCTTTGCCCTTGGAGCCTGGGCCTCCTATGTAGAATCAGCTCCCCATGGCCTGGCTTGTACTGTTCTGTGGTGCTGAGAGGCAGCAGTTGCAAGTGTTCTGAGCTAATGTGTTCTAGTCCTTGGATGAGAAGATGAAGGGCTCCTTGGCAGCTTTCTAAATTCTCCTATCCATTACTCAGCAACCTCATGCCTGGCTCTGCATGGTACAGGTACAAAAGCTCATCCGGGAGAAAAGATGAGTATCATACACGGGCATATTGAGTTTGAGGACCTCAGGTACATCCTAGGGACATGTCCTGTGAATGTTGGTCTTGTGGTTTCAGGAGAAAAACTCTGATCCATAAGCCACTCTGAAATTTGCCTTGGTTTGCAATGAGTAGGCTCACAGAAAGAAATGGACCCATTGAGGGCAGTTAGAGGAGGTGACAAACCATTAGAATCCTCCGGCTGTGATGTTCCAGTGTAAGAAGAAGCCACTGACATTCAGTAAGTCAAAGCACACACAAAAGGACTCATGGGCTGGTTGGTTTGCTACATAGGACCCCAAACTCATGAAATGGCAAAACCAACTGACATTTGTTTAGAGAGGTACAGTACTGCCTGTTTCTTGTCTGGGTGACAGTAGGCAAGGACATCACCCCTGGAGTTATATAGTGCATGGCTAGCGTGTCGGGGGCACACAGGCCCTAAGCAAAGTGCAGTTAACCCACAATGAGTAGAATCAGTCAGCAGGTAGAGAGGGCTGATAACTGGCTGCCCAGGGCTCCTGTAGGTGGCCCAGCCCTGAGTGTTTTGCCCAGATGTGGAGACTGGCAAGAGTGTCCAACAAGTGTCCTATTCAAGACCTGGATGTGGAAGCAAAGCACAGCACTGATAGCCTGTCACTCAGACTCCTGTAAATGAGCATCAGAACCTTGGGAGGCTAGAATTCCTGGAGCGGCCAGCTTCTTTGGAACTTGTCCACCCTCGCATCACAGAGCAGACATACTTCTTGGTCCCTTTTTTTCAGCTGTGCTCCTTCTCTGAGGGGACCACAGTCTTGGCTCTCACCTCCTGGCTTCCATCACCACTGTCTTTCCTAAAGCCCCAGCTCTAGTGCCACCTGGACAGGCAACTGCAAATCCTCCGGAGTCTGCTGGCACTGTTAAAGGAAAGGTGTGATTCTCCAGATCCTTACACCGGTGGCTGCCAGTGTTCCCAGCTCGCTTTCCCTGATCCTAGACTTCTTTATAAAGCCATTCTAACTACTTTGGTCTCTTTCTCTCAGGACAGAAACTACCATAGTATGAACTCTAGTTGTAGCTCTCCAGGCACTGGATTAATAAATCGTGTAGCCTCCTCTATTCATTCTTTCAGGAGAGCCACCAGAAGCTGAGTGAAGGATGTAGTAGCTGGCAGAAGGGTGGTCTTAGTCTTTCCACCCTCAGGAGCACTTCCCATGTGTGCCTACTTGAACCCCACATGACATCAGCACACAGCCTGTGAAGGCACCTGTTGCAAAGTCACATTGTGCAGAGAACTGCCAGAGGTGGCCATCATACTCTGTCTCACGGTGTTAGCAGCTTAGCATGGTGGGGGGAGTTCTTGTGAGTTATCAGTGTCACATAGGAATGTATGAGGCCAGGTAGATGCTAAAACCCAAGAAGGGACATAGTCTTTTATGTAGTAACTCGAGAGAAACCAATAAGATATTGTGAGCGTGTGGACACACATGTATACCTGGCCTTGCAGCATTTGACCAGTTATTGCTCTATCAAGGCTTCTCATCTTCCTGGTCTGCCTAGGACCACAGACAGGCATTGCTATGTCTGGCTCACACTCCTCTACTGACCAGCTGCCTGTCCACATGCTTTGTATGGCTCTTACCAGTGCCATATGTGGAACATGGGAAGACCACTGAGGCTATGAGTATGACCCTCAGCCTTGGAGGAGTCTTCTGGGAAGTTGGGGCTGGGAAGCAGATTCTCCCTGACCGAGTTCTGTGCAGGTGTGAGGCAAGGTGCTTACGAGCAAGACTGTGCTCCGGCAGGCTGTGCACAGTTGAAGGGCAGTAGTCTAATAAGTGGCATCTGGGCAGGGAGCATGCTTTCTAATGAGGGAGAGGCACCAGCTTCCCATTGTTCTTCCTCTTAGCCATCATGGCTGGGCACAGAACAAGCACCCACTGTTACTAGCTGTCCAGAGACCAGGTTTACCAAAAGAGTTCGGTTTCCTCTTTCTTTCTTCCTCTCTTTCTTCTTCCTTTTCCTTTTCCATTTTTTAAAATCCAGAGCCTCTGCTTCCTGAGTTTTGGAATAATAGGTGTTTGCCACCACTCCCAGCAAACTGTGTCTTTTTCTGTAATTTCTATGACAGTGGTTGCCTAGGAAGTTAAGTCCTCAGAAGACTGAGCTCATGTGTCTCCATGCCCACCTCTTGTGAGCTCATCCTCAGACATCCCGTCAAGTGGCCTGTTCCTTACTGCATTCACATGCCTGTGGTGTCTCTACTACTCAGGGGCCAGGAGCTCTGGTGGGTGCTCTATTCATGGACTCATGTTGCAGTAAGAGGCTATAATTGATGAGTATCTGTGGGGATGGATATGATTGTGTCCTCTTTAATGAGCTAACAATTTCAGGCTGAAATCTCAGCAGTGCTATTGTTTGGAATAAGAGGAGACATGCAAATGAGTCCGGGTGCAGACTGTGGTAGAACAATGCTGCAGCCTCTTTATTGGGCCCATTAATTAATTCCCCATCAGCCAGTTTCTCTGGGAATGAACTGGAAAAATAATTAAAATGATACATGAGGTAAGGAGTTTAGAAATTCAAAAGGTGAAGGCAAGAATTAGTTTAATACATAATTAGACATATTATTTGTGACTATACATTTTTTTAAACGTGGTTCACTGAGGCAGTTGGCCCTATTTTTAGTCTTGGATACTTAATAAATACTATTTGGAGCTGTTTTTCAATTCATAAAGGCTCATAAATTCTCTTAATAACATTAAGTGGCTAATTATATTGTGCACTGTTAAAATAACTCCTATTGCAAAATCTAATAATACAACAAAAGTTACAAAAACAAGTTTTTGGAAGAGTTGAATTTGACTAACTTCCCAAGCTTCAGCAGGAACACACAGGTGCACATGAATCTTTGTCCCAAGTCTGATGTGGATGCTGAGCCTTGAAAGCCAGCTTCCTTGTGACCAGAGTGGTCGGTGGAAAGTTGCCACAGGACAAGATTGTGCCGCCTGTGTGGTGCTCTCTGGGAAGCAGTGTGATCCTCAGGAGACCCTGACACACATCAGGGCCTCTCAGTGCTGTACCAAAGCATCTTGGAGCCCACACCAGGATGATCTAGGAGCTGCATTGCTACGAGGCTAAATGTGTACACATTTGTTGGTGTGGCGGAGGCATCACCATTAATGTGACAAGCCCTTTTGTAAATATTTGCGTTTTATACTTAAGCATTTAATATATTTTATATAGAATTTTTTTTTGTTTGATTTTTTGTTTTTCTTAGTTAAGTACTAGCCTTGAACTTTCAGTCTTCTTGCCTTAGCCTTCTGACTGTGTGGATCATAGATGCGAGCTACCACACTCTGACCTGTTTTAAAATTTTTAGTGGACAACTTAAAAGTCATTAGAGGACAGAGTAAAAACATTTTGTACTTATTATAAGCCCTAAGTTCTGTCCCTGCCGTAAGCATGTCGTGTGTAAGAACCCTACAGGGAATGCTACCTGGAGCCCCTTTACCATGGATGCTGCTGAGGCTTTGGATGGAGGTGTCACAGCTGTGAAATAGACAAGGGCCAGAAGCACGCAGAAGGCCGTGTGGACACACACATCCTTCTGTGCCCTTGTCCCGATACTGAGACCTGCAAACAGTGTAGCCTTTGCTCTTATGCTGGTCTGTCCACTGTGGGTGGCCTGTACCCACTTTTAGGCTGTTTGCTTTTGCCTTAGCCCAACTGGAAGGAAAAGGCCTAGCCCTGATGTTTGCTCCTCTTTCTTTCAAATGAAACACTGCCTATTAATTATCCCACAATTTGATCTGTCAATCCAGAAACACTTGCTAATGCTTTATGGCTATGGTTTGTTGAGGTTCTGGGAAAGAGCAACAGGAACGAGCCAGTCCTAATAAATAAAAGTTATTTCCTCATTTGAATTTCGGAGTCCAGAGAGTCAATATGAGGTGGACATCAATCTTCTCTTTCTTGAAACAGAACGAAGATTTCTCATTGTGCGTCATCCTGGTTGTGATGATAAAGTGCACACTGGGTCTGGCCAGGCTCAGGCATGGTGTCTCTGGAGGCATTCCGCCTGCTTGTATTGCAAATTACATGCTTGGCTTAATGCTGGAAGCAGACCTGTATTCCCTTGGTCTCTGAGAGTATTATAGAAAATGTCCCATTGTTAAGGATCCCATGGAGCTGGCTGTGGTGGCGAGCACCAGGGGAGGCAAGGCAGGATTTGAGTTCAACCAGCTGGTTAAGGGACAGACAGAGGATAACAGAGACCCTGAAAAACCAAGGTCCTGAAGTTGCTGTGGGGGCGGAAGGAGGCAAATCCAACTTCCTTGGAAGGAGATTCAGACTGTTTGGTTCCTATTGCATTGGTCGATGACATCCATCTGAGTTGATCACTGTCTGTTCCTTGCCACTCATTGACCTGTGCTCTCGCATGTGGCGGCCTGGTTGGTCCATGTGGCAGAGAGTGGTGGACCAGGTCAGATTAGCCGGGGCCTGACCTGCAGTGCACACACAATGGGTTTGAGACCCTGGTGTTTTCTATTTCTAACATTTGTCTGCTCTGCAACTCAGTCAGCTTCTGCCACTTCCACAACCCAGGATATCCTTTAAGGTAGGTATTATGCCTGGCTAGACCTTACCCAGCATGGGGCCTGGTGTGCTGGCATCTCTGAGGGTTGGGCAGAGCATGGTAGGAACCTACCACCACCTGGTGTCTGATGGAGTTTGCTTGTGAATAGCTGGCAGGAGTTTGGATGGAGGAAATGAGGCCCTGTCCTCCGACCGTGGTTGGGGCCTTGAGTCCTACCTTGCCTGAAGGAGGCCTGTCCCAAGTCATCTTGGGGCTGCAGACAATTGAGTAATTGGCCCCATGCCCCTGTGTGAAGGGCAGACTGTGCTAGGCAGGATTTTGGCTCTGAGGTCCAACCTGAATGTAAAACTGAAAAGTTGTGAATTTATTAAGGGCTTTCTTTGGGGCTGGAATATGCAGTAGATTTTCTATCCCTCTCAATTCTCTCCTAAAATTTAACGCTGACATAAAAATGATGGATAACAAATTATTCCAGGGAAAATGGTACTCAAAGTCTCTTCTAACGGTGGAGACAGAAGTGTAGACTGGGTAAAGAAATACATATGACCCAGACAACTCAGAGGAAACAGGAGTGCGTGCACTCATAGAAACTCCATCTGCATTATGTTAGAGGCTGAGGCACACAAGTATAGTTATTCGTACTCTTGAAGTATGGAATTTGTTCTGAGCTGCTGGCAGTTTTATTAACTCAATAACATCATGTCTTTTGGGTATTCATCACCCAGCTTTCTCTGTTGGGAACACTGCAGCATCCCAGCCAAGCTGCAGGAGAGACCCAAACCTACAAATGATACAGGCAAAGTGCCGTCACTTACGCAGGAGCACCCAAACCCAGGTCTCTCCAGAACTCTGCCAGCCTGTCTGTACTGGATGGAGGCCGTGGGTTAGAACCATGAAGTCACAAGGGACCTGTCACCCAGATCCAGTTAATGGAGGCAAGGAGGGATCTGACAAGCAGATGTTAAAGCAGAACTCAGGGAGGGAAGTGGTTTTGAAGTTAGACATAGTTACTTGTCTTGTGAAGACTGAGTCCAGCAGTGTTGGTACCAACAACCTTGTATGGATGGACCTCACACCCTCCCATGCTAGTTTGCTCTTGATATCCTGCCTGGCACTGCAGGATAGCCATGTAGTGATGGTGTGACAGTGCTTGTGTCCCATCCCCCAGTCCGCCTCTGACAACTGGCCACACCAGGTCCTATCTTAGAAGGAAACAGATTGTGGCCAGCCATCTGGGATGGCTCAGAAGAACCCTGTGGACTTCTTCCTGGAATGTGTCACCATATCCATCAGGACAACTTAGGAGAAATCACTGGCTGGAGTCAATATCTTAGTTACCAGGGTCACCATGGCAACTCCAGTGACGCTGAAAGCTGCTGCTGTGTTAGTGCCGAGTCTTAACTCTCTCTGGGCAACTCCTGCCTCTTTTCTCTCTTATTGGTGAAATCTGTCGGCCATGGCTTCTAAGCTACAGCCACTCAAGTGAATAATTTGCTCTTCTGTTTGGGTTTTAAGAAAGCAGACCCACAGCTGTTACAGTGCCTGCCTGTGCACATTGACCTCTGGCTCCCGTGGAGTTGATGGTGTCCTTGGTCTGTTGTCTGTTGGTTGCTGAGGGCCAGGGCTCCGTGCCATCTGGAGGCCATTCTATCACTTTTCTGATGCTTGCTGTGCTTACCAGATGAAGCTGAGATGTGTAGCTTTGAGGAATTCTTACACCCCAGTCTGTTAGTGCTGCCTTTGAATAAATCAAAGCCATTTTGAATCCTCTGTAGCTCACACAGGAAGTATGGCAGGCACACACATCCTGCAAGCCTTACTTGGCGCCCTGGTTCTAAACCATTCCCTTCTGGATTCAGCTGTGGGTGGGGCTCCTGTCTGTGTCTGACTGCCCGAGGGCTGCTCTTCTGTCTTCTCAGCCATGTCTAGGGTAGGGAAAGGAATGTGGGACATTTTTCACCTTTTATAGATGAGCATGGGACTTGGTCATTGTGTTAAAGGAAGCCTTCTACCCAGTAGCCTGTTTTCTGCTGTGTCCTTTTGGCTGAGCATCTCACTTTTACTGTGTCACCTGTGGTGACAAGAAGAGTTGTCCTTACCACGGTGCCACCTTACTTCTGACTCGCACAACCTGGGAAATATCTTGTGTTCACCCCAAATCCTCTTCATATGTCAGAGCTCTGCCTTGGAGCTCAGTTTCCTCTTCTGGAGCTGCTGGCTGTGGTTGATCTAGAACATCAGGACTGCCTTGGACTAGCAAGAGTGAGCGTGAGAGTATTTAGTCACTGTGAGCTTGACCGTGGAGAGTCCCTACCTCCCCCTTACGCATGCACATGGGAGCAGGACTAAGCTTGACGTGGGACTGTTCTTGCGGAGTGAGGTGAGGGATGGGTGGCCATTGCTGTAGAGAAAGGTTGAAGCTCTATTCCTATAATGTTGTGACATGGGCAGCTTTTCAGTGAAGACAAATATAAGCCCTAAAAACATTCATAGACATAGTTTTACAATAGTGCAAGGGAAAGAAATGAGTAAGTAAAGTGGATCTCGCTGAGGCACAGCCTCATAATGCAATGGGTGAGCTCCAGTGAGCGATGACTATGTGTTTCAAAACCCCATAGCAACTGCTCACTAATCAAAACAGTTATAAGTAGCAGACAAGATGGAAAAACACCAGAATTTTTAAATCTATATGTAGGTGTTTCTGTGTGTGTCTGGGTGTACATGTGAGTGCCTGTGGTGGCCAGAAGAAGTGTTGGAGCCCCTGGGGCTGGTGTTACAGGTGGTCGTGAGATGTCCAATGTGTACACGAGGAACTGAACTGAATTTGGGTCCTTTGTAAGAGCAGAACGTACTCTTAAACAATAAGCCATCTCTCTAGCTCCAAGACACTTTGTTTAAAATCCAAAATGGACAAGAAGTATAGGCAGCAGAAGGAATAGAGAACAGATGTACATACAACTGTGATGCTTAATATAAGTGGATTAACCACCTGGAAAGATACAAGACCCAGTCATGGGCTGCACCTTCATGTCATGATGTGAGAGGAGAAAGACGAGTCCTGCAATGCTTGTCAAAGGAACGCTGGCCATGTTGCTGTCAGGTGAGGAGACTCCAGGCTGCCCAAGTGAAACAAGGGCCGTTTCTAATGTTGACAGGTTCTGCCAACCAGGAAATCATAACCCTAAAGGCATGTTTTACAAAACACCTGAAAGAGCAGAAAAATGAACCAAAACTAGAAATTGACTGAATGATGGGATGGATGGGCCAAAATTCAGTAAAGATGTCCGGAATTCAAGTGAAATGTGTAGGGGCCTTGCTGATCTCACTAGTAGCTCACTAAGGGATTCAGGTGACATGCTCAAAGGGCTTGCAGATGTCACTAGCAGCTCACTGGGGGATGCTGGGTCCCCAGAGCCTCTATCCAGGGGCTCATTGCCAGCCACTTAAGCTGATCTATTTCTTGGGTCATCAAAGTCTGTATGTAGTTTGAAAGTATTGAAATCACACACAATGTATCTGGCTATGAGAGAATTCAATTAAAACCCAGCCAGAGATCTAGATATTCCCTAAACTCTGATGAAATCATCAGCACCACACTTCCGGCCTAGTTCACGAGTCAAACAAGTGAAAGGGAGATGAGAACACACCTCAGCTGAGAGGATGATTACCACAGAGTGCAGTTACGGCTGTGAACCACAGCTCACAGCACTGACAGCTCACATATGCCTTTAGGTGCACGCACTCAAAAAGAGTTAAAATCGATCATTTTAACCTTACCTTTAGCAGCTGGGGAGAGAAGAAGAAATTAAACTCGGAGGAACTGAAGGAAGGAAACAATAGAGAGGGCAGAACTCAGTGAAACAGAGCCAGGCAGTCAATAAGGACAAACTAAATTTCAAAGATAAGTAACATCTAAATAAAAAAGTCTTCAGCTAATCAGGGATGGAGAGGGTTAACATCTCCAAGAATAGAAGAGGGAACATGGCTAGAAATTTCACGAAATGAGAATGGTAGTGAGGGGCTGGCATTAACACCTGCACAGCGGTAAACGGAGCCTGCTCAGGCTACCTGAAGGGCATTAAATAGATTTGTCATTAAGAGCCCTTCCAAGAGACCCTGGCACACTCATGTGACTTCACTGGGGACTTCCAAGGGTCTTTCTGAGAGTAGAGGAAGATGTGGCATTTTCCACTTCCTACCAGTCAGTGTAACTCAGACACCAAGAAGAGACAAGGACATTACAAGAAAATTAGAAACCAACATCTCTCATTAACACTGATGCCAAAATCCCAAGAAAGCATTAGCAAATTGGCTCTCTTAATGTCTAAAAGTGGCACTACATCATGACTGTGTGGAATTTACCCCAGACATGCCAGGTTCACGCAACAGTCAAAAATTCATCAATGTAATTGACCACATTAACAGAATAAAGGAAGAATCCTTATGACTATGTCAATAGATCCAGCAAAAACAGCTGGCAAAATTCTGTGCCCACTCATGTAAAAACTATGACTTAGTTAGACAAAGAGCAAGCTTTTTGTGTACAAAGACAGTAAAGGATTTGCAGGGTTGTTCCTGGTGAGGTCAAATGCTTTTCCCCAAGCTGAGAACAGATCAAGAATGTTTGTTCTTGCTATTTACTTTCAGTGTTGTCTTGGAGGCTAGGCTGCCAGATAACCAGAGAGCTGGGTAGCCAGGCAGCCACATAGTCCCGACATCTAGAGAGCTAGAGAGCCAGACAGCCTGACAGCTAGACAGCCAGACAGCCACATAGGAAGCCAGACAGCCAGATAGCCATGTAAGCAGAGAGCCAGGCAGACGTCAGAGAGCCAGACAGGCACGAAAGCAAACTGAAAAGTGTAATGGCAGAGCCTGAGCTCAACTTTGTTTACACATACTTAGGAAATTGTAAAGAATTTGCCAACAGAGACATGGGATACAAGGTCAGTATGTTAGCTCTGCTTGGATCTCTGTATTTTAGAAGTGAACGATTGGAAAATAACATTTTGGAGCGAAATACCATAGGTTACGTGGATAGCCATAGGGAGAAATTCAAATGAAACTGCAACTCTAGACCTTCACAGCAGACTTCGAGTCACACTGCAGCTGTGTGCAGTGTATGCACACTGACCCGAGTTCGTGGTGCCATACTGACTAGTGACGACTTAGTCTAAGTGTGTTAGTCCTCTCAAACTGCTCCGTAGAGCCAGTGGTATTTCAAATTTGTATCAAGATTTTGGGTAGAAATTGGCACTTGTAAAATTTCTACAGAGTTGCAGTGGATCTGAGAGGATGTCATTTCTGAAGGAAGAGCTGAGGAGGAGGATTATCCTCTCGGTGTTAAGGCCGGGCCAGAGGTGCAGTGGTGACAGCGTGTGGGCATGAGGAGGTGATGGAGTGGAGAGACAAAACCCAGTCCAGAGTAGTCAGGAGGGAGCCCGTGAAGAAATATTTACAATACAGATGTGACAGAGTCCCTCACGCCCCATGTTTACAAGGTAAGTGCCCAACCTAACAACAAAGTGTTCAGATACTTCTTAAAAGATGGATGGCCAGCCAGTGAACACCTGAAAAACCACGGAGCGTCATTAGTCACCTGGGAAATCACACCGAAACCTCAGTGATGTGGTTGTGTACACTCGGTACAGCTGCTGAGGGATGGGCAGCCAGGAGTCAGCAAGGACAGTAGTAACAGAAGCCTCCAGCATGCCTGCCATGATAGGAAACAGAGTTTCTCAGAAACCACCCCCTCCCCACTATGATCAGCAGCTGTATCTCCCAGGGTTTGTTTTGTTTTATAAGAAACAATGTTTATATTCATAAAACAGGGCTCGTGTTCACAGAGTCCACACATGCTAAGTCTAAGGTGCGCATCAACCGGACAGTCTCCGTGGACCTCAGAGAGCTCTGCAGCTGCAGAGCAGTCTCCTTCATCGTTCTGATCATTCTGGCCTAGGGAGCCAAGAGCAGAGCACACTGGCCCGAGTAGGACCTTCTGGAGCTGACAGAATGATCAGGGTGATGGGCATCAATGTGTGTTCCCTGGGTGGGGCTCCTGGTGCCCCTTCACCTTCACATTCTTCACCTTGACAGGGATGCACATCCCCACCCCCCAGGTGAATTCTGTCTGCACAACTCATCAAACAGCATGCATAGGTCTCTGTGTTATAAATTATACATTTTTTTTAAAAGTCAAGAAACCCTTCTTAAAGTGATGGCTAGAAATATACTCAAATAAATTAAATAAATAAATAAATAAATAAATAAATAAATAAATGGAAGATCAAGACCTAAACCCAATGAGTGAAACACTGAAGTTACACTTTTCAAACTTGGAGCGTGAGGTTGTGTTGGGAAACCTGCCAAGGCTTTGGGGCAGAGGAGTGTGCATTGTTCCCCTCCGGCAGTGCAGCTGAGGGGACTCCTCTCAACAAAGCCATTGGTCTGGAATATTCCAACAGCAGTCATCTAAGTGGGGAGGGAACACTGTCCTTGCTGTGCCCCAGATTTTAGGGAGCACTCTGGACCCTTCAGTGAGAGAGGTGTGTGTGTGTGTGTGTGTGTGTGTGTTGCTTGCAAGTGAGGATTCAGGACTCTGCTTTGGAGTGAAGGTAAGACAGCAAAGTATAGGAACAGCAAGTAGTGAGAACTGTCATCCTTATGGGGCACTGTAAACTATGAAAGCAGCTTCAGGAAGCAGGCAGGCCTTGCCTGGGTCCTAGTTCTAGCTCCTAGAACCTCCCTGTCCCAGTGGGACTGCTAGCCACACATGGCTGTCTCTGAATGTCAGTTAGGATGAAGAAGACTTCAGCTGCTCACTCCTACTAGCTGTGCTGTAAGCACTAAAGCCACACCCTCAGGTAGTTGCTGCTGCTCTGCTTCAGCAGGGGCGGAAGGTGTGTCCATTCTTTCAGAGTTCTGTTGGCGGTGCAGCTTCAGAACAGTTATCAAAGTGTGCCCCTGGCCAGCGACACACACAGAACCGGGGAACTGAAGGAGAAGTGCTGGGTGTGGGGCTCAGAGGCTCAGAGCCTTTGCTCCAGAGAGAAAATTAGAGAACCTAAGCCTCCATCAATAGATGACGAGATGGATAAATGAACTGGAGAGCTAGCTGTGCAGACCTCGTGAATGTGTTTCAAGACCATCGTGTGGAATGCAAAGAAAGCCGTCCTTAGTGCGTATCGTACACTGCCTTTATCTAAAAATATAACCAAAGCAAACAACAGTGGTACAGACAGGGATACTGAGGAAGCGATAAGCACTGTTAATGTTTAGGAGACAGTTGACCTGCAGTGTCCGCTCTCAAGGATAGAGCTGCTGTCCTGCCAGTGAATTGCTTCTCAGACAGTGGGAGGATGCTAACGCTCGAGGTTCTTGGACTGACTCTTGGCACACTTACGTAAATATGTATGTGTGTGTTATATATGCACACACAGAGAGAACTGTATTATGTATCTTCTGTCTGTCTGTACTCACTTCTCATGTGCTTCTGTGTGTAGTACACATGTGTGTGCTTGTGCATGTGGAGGCCTGAGGCTGGTGACAGGCAGCATCCGCTATTGCTCTTGCAA
The DNA here is from genome assembly GCA_021653895.1 of Mastomys natalensis. Classification (NCBI taxonomy): domain Eukaryota; kingdom Metazoa; phylum Chordata; class Mammalia; order Rodentia; family Muridae; genus Mastomys; species Mastomys natalensis. The sequence continues at coordinate 3,035,781 of JAJTUV010000102.1, forward strand.
CTTATTCATTGAGGCAGGTTCTGTCAGTCAAACCCAGACTCATGCATTTGGCTAGTCTTGCTAACCAGCTTTCCCTGGGTCTCCCTTAGCTCTGCCTTTAAGATTGAATTACAGATGGAATGCCATGCTTACCCAGCATCTCTCCTGGATTCTGGGACAACACTCCAATCCTCACACTGTCATGGTCAAAGCTTTAACCATTAAGCCATCTCCCCACTCATGATAAACCCCCAGCACTGACTTTTACATAGTACCTAATGTTTAATTAAGTAATTTTTAAAAAGCCTAAAATTGTAGTTTCTGATGATTACATATAGTTAACTTCTCCCCAGATGTAAAATAGAATATGACAAATCCTGTCTTTGACCCTCCGATTGGGTAAGGCTTTCATTCCTGTAATCCTTGATTGTCACTTCTGCTCTAACTCCAGCTTAGCACTTATTCTTCCTTTAAAGGACGGAGAAGGCGTGGCAGCACAATGCTGGGCAAAGCTCTCCAAGTCGGACTTGAGCAGGATCAGCAGTGGGTGCTGACACTCAGCTGTCAGCGCCCGCTTCAGGAAGCGGGTGTTAAGTTAGAGAAAACCCTTTTAGCCTTTTCTTTTCCTTCTTTTCTCCTTTTTCTTTGTTATGGTAGCAAAACCCTGTTGAATACATGTGTTGTAAGCCTGCAGATAAGCCGTGCTGTGCAGTGAGGGTCTAAGCCGTCAGCACTGCGGAGGGAGAGCTCAGGCGCTTTCCTCCAGCGAGCAAACTATCAGGTCACACAAGGGCCCGGGCAGTGCAGTGCTTATGACTGAGCTAATGTTGTTCACGAGCAGCAGGGAGGGGGAGAGAGGGAGGAGGGGGGGAGGGGGGGCAGAGGGGAGGGAGGGATGGAGAACAGCTAGCTAGACTCTGTTTAGAAGGAATCACACTAATGCCCACGTGCACGAATATGGTACATGGGTTGTCTACGTGTGCCTCCTGCTCACTATTGATTCTGCAATGCAAACTAAACTCAGCCATGTGCCCAGATTAAGATTATCATGTGCGTTAGTGCCCACTGGAATGAGTGTGTCACATACCTAACTGACTCTCATGTTTGGCTGAGTCCACCAAAGATGGCATCTATCATCTTCAATAATCACCCAAGGGGCCCATGGCCCAGGCAGAGGATAGGCCACTGTTTCCTTTACTGTGACTTTAGAGTGTAACCACTATCTGGACAAAGGCCATGGGATCACTGTGTGTTATTCATCATACAGCATGAGGCTGTGATTATCTCAGGCAGGTTTTATTTTAAACAATGGTCCGTCTCCTCTGAAATACAGTGTGTGGGAAGCAATGCTTGTCCAGTGACTAGCTGAGGAGAACACCCAGTCTGCAGTGAGTTTTCTAAGTCACTAGGAGTGTGGGTGGTCCACCATGGGCAGACCAGTCACACTATCAGTCCCCAGTCAGAAAAAACACAGGCCACTCTAAAAAGTAACACACATTTTTGTTCTCCTGTTGGCCAGAGTCAACTCTTAAGATAGGCTGGTGAGAACATGAAACATGGTGTCTCTAGGCCTATTCATTAAAGTTGTTTCCAGTAGGAGAGAGGAGAAATGGCACAGAGACTGCCAATATAGACCTGGCCTCCAATCCACCCACACCTCCATGTGGAATGTTCTGTGTGGGTGGCAGGACTGAGGATGTACCTGGCCACCAGCTCTCTAGTGGTGTTTCCCAGGAGAAACAAAGCGTGTGTAAGAGATCCCGTTACTTATCCGTTAATTGCTTGGCAGTGTGTGAACATGCTCACACACTGCTGTGTCCTTGTATTTTACACAAAGTGGAATTCCAATGAAGGAATAAGCTAGGAACCAACAGAGAGGGCCTCTGAAGAGAGTGATCACGTGGAAGGGGCAGGAGGGAGGCCCAGCCTCTCAGAACACTGTGCTCTCTCTACTTCTCACTTTAGAAGCATGGATTGCTTTATTTAATTATTAAACCAAAGTCCACCAAATTAAGAAACCTGTCCTTGAAAATCAGAGTAAAACTGATTTTTTTTTAAAAAAAAGCCCTAAACTCAATCAAGTCTGTGCTTTATTGCCCAAAGAGAACTGCATCAGATAGACTTACTAGCAGTGGTAGTGTGCAGTTCTTGTAGAAGATAGCTTAGGCAATAAAAATACATACATACATACATACATAATACAAATAAAAAAAGAAATTAAGAGCACTATTCAATAGATGCATACACAGTAGTGTTAGTGTTGTTTTGAAACTATTTACACTGACTGAAATACATATTTACATATGTATATTAGGGAAAACAAATAAGTAATTATGATAATGCTATAGGAACTAAGATTTTAGTACCAGAGAGAAGAGAATCAAGCATGAATTCAAAGAATTAAAATCTGTATAATCTTAAATATGAATTAAGACTTGCTTGAAATTATGATGCATTTTTTTTTTAAAAAAATGAAATTATAATACCTAGTTCTTCATGCAAAATCACTGTATCCAAAAGGAATGTGGAGAGGGGACCAGTCCTGCCTCAGCCCTCCACCATGTCCTGTGAGAAGAGACCAGGGCTTCTTAGGAGAGTCCTGGTTTAGGAGGCCCTAGATGAGCCTGAACACTAATCACAAAAAGTGGCACCACTGACCTCTGACCCCCAGGGTCCTGTTAGCACCCCAATTAAAAAGGGTATCAGGAGGCCTTCCTCAGGGCCATTTACTGGGATGGTCTATATGTCTATGGATTCATTGTAATTTCTGAAGAAAACCCTAGATTTCCTTTAGAGATAGCTAAGTTACCAGCTGGTAAACAAGAGGAAAGATTTGGGCATGCGTGTGTTTTTCTGGTGACTGGGCAGCTTTGGAAGGGGCACATTTCTTCAGGGAGAAATGCAGGTGCAGAGGGGGCAGGAGACCTGCAGTGTGGCTCTACGGAAACAGTGGGCCAAGGCTGTGCTCACCAGCCCCTCGAAAGCCAACCAGGGGAACTTGGCAGCGGGTGGTCCTGCCTGACTGCACCTGGACCCAGAGCTTGCAGGGAGCTGTTTGATGGATGGGTTATGTATGGCAGCACCTGGGCCTGTTGCTCCATCATTATATTGTAAGGAGGAGACTATGGACATTCTGTGTCTCCTGATGGTATAAACTAGGCCAAACACCTCACAGTACAACCCAGCCTTTCAATTTGAGTCCAGTTTCCAGGAGTACCAGGGAAGAAGTACAGATGGGACCCCCACTGTAGGAATGGCCCTGTCAAGACTAGGGTGGACTTCCCCTTTTAGCAAAAGACAGGTTCTCAAATAAAACAAGACAAAAGGCACAGGGCAGGGAGGGTCTGAGACAGGCTGAGGGCAGGAGACCGGCTGTACAGTGAAAGGCACAGGGCAGAGAGGTCTGAACAGGCTGAGGGGCAGGAGACGGCTGTACAGTGAAAGGCACAGGGCAGGAGGGTCTGACACAGGCTGAGGGCAGGAGACCGGCTGTACAGTGAGCACAGGCAGAGAGGTCTGACACAGGCTGAGGGGCAGAGACCGGCGTCAGTGAAAAGCACTGGGCAGAGGTCTGAGACAACGAGAGTCAGGAGCGGCTGTACAGTGAAAGGTCAGGCAGGGAGGGTCTGAGACAGGCCGAGAGGCAGGAGACCGCTGTACAGTGCAGTGAGAGCCTGCATTTGAGGCCCACCAGGCAGAGCAGCACTGAGTGGATGAGGGATTGGAGCTCACTGGGTGCACGAGAAATGGAGCAGTTTTAGGTGGCATGTCTCTGCTTTAGAAGAATCTTGGCTCTAGAAGAAGTAATTTGTGGTGAACATGGCACCCAGGGTGGCTTTAGAAGATCCAGTGGAGTTGGGTGGGTAGCTTGGCTAGGAGACTCCTTAGTGGAGCTGTGATCCTCATAATCTTATGAGGTATCCACACAGTATTTCTGAATTTTAGAGCTTTTGAAAGCTTTTACAAATCAGTAGGCTACCTTTAGTCATAGTATGAGTACCACCTTTTGTTAACTCCCCAGCGCACCTTTGGACCACATTTAAGTAGCTTAGACTGTGACTTCTAGCCTTGAAGGGTTTCCCACTTTGTGCATCTGGCCCTTAAGTCCAGAACAGAAAGCTGTTGGGGTTATATTTAAAAGGTGATGATGATGAGATAAAATTGAGAAGGAAATGGGGAGGTCCAGGGAAAGTTAGATGGGGGAGTGGATACGATCCAGATGTGTTGTTTCATTAACGAAGTCACAAAGGCACACATGCACACACACGTGTCTGTGCACTACATTCCTCCTCCCCCACCCCACCCCACCACTCACACACTTGAAGTACTAATAGGTCTGGCCTGAGCCAATGATGCATGAAGCCTGCAGGTGGTGAGTGGCCACAGCAGGCACAGGCTGGTATCTGGGGGTAAGATCAACTTGCCTGACTGGAAGCCCCACTCCTTCTTTCCTCCTCTCTCTCTCTCTCTCTCTCTCTCTCTCTCTCTCTCTCTCTCTCTCCTCTCTTTCATTGGGCTGCAGGTCCCTGTCTCCTCTCATCAGGAACTCTTCTCTTGGTCTTCTTCCTGCTAACTCTGCAGTTCCCTGGGGGAAGGTCTGTTAGGTGATCCCTTTTGTTCAAATTGGTTTCAAAGCAATAAAAGACACATTCACAACCCAATTTGCAGGGGGATAGGTGCCAGTGTTTGTTCAAGGCTGGTGGTCCCAGGCCCTTTAAGTGCTCAGCCATCAGCGATGGTCAGAGGTCAGGGGTCAGAGTGGCTCAGCGGGAAGTTACCAATTAGAAAATGATGTGGAAGTTTGCACAGCGTTCCTTCAATCTCTCATTATCGGTTTCATTTGTGAGTCCCCACTGAGAGCAGACGCACAGGGTGCAGAGGGGACCCACACGAGGGGAAGCAAAGGCCTCTCTTCTAGAAGCTTGTAGCCCAGCAAGTGGTTCTTCATCTCTGCTATGGGTGGGAGTCAGCTCCTCTCTGGAACTTGTTACGTGAAGGTTCCTAGGCCACTACCAGGAGCTCCATTTCTGTCTACTCTAGGACAGATTATCTGCTGGCCCATCAGTACACCTTCCATGCTGGGAGCTGGATGTGAAGGCCATAGGTCACATGGGTCCAGTCACTGTCCTCAGGAATTCCCAGCTCGAGGTCATGTCAGGGACACTAGTTGTTCCTGTCTCAGTGTCAGGTGTAGCCCCTCTTGTGTATTTCCACATTGGCAGCTCCTTCTACAGGTTCCAGTTCCAAGCACCTGTGAGGAATCCGTGCCAGCAACACAGAAACCTAACTTGTCAGCCTGCACCAGTGTCTTCATTGCCTCCTAGGACATGATTGGCTCTGTCCCCTCTCCAGGTGGATGTGGCTTTAAAAGACTCACCTGGTGCCATTTCCAGGTGGATGGCCAGGCAGTGTAGCCTTAGCTTCAGGTGGATATTTCTTGTTGACATGCCAAGAGGGAGACTCCCATGTGGCCAAGTTGGGGCTCATGTCGAGGGGTGTCTCATAGCGGGTGAACTTACTGTGCTTCTTTTCTGATGGTCTAGAGCCTCAGAATTCAGCATGTGGCCTGGCTCTCATGCTTCCCAAGGCCTCACAATTTATCTGGTTATCTCTGCCTCTCTTCAATTAAGAAAATGCATGCTGAATTTTCACATTGCTGTTCATCCTGAGGTGCAGGCAGGCTGCCATTGGTTTCACCGTTCACAGCCCACTGTTTGGAATGCAAAGCTGGTTTTGCATTTGGTTCTTTGAAATAATCTTTCTGTATTCTCAGACTGACCTAGAACTCACTATGTAGCCTACAACACTAGCCTCAAACTCGTTGTAGTCCTTCTGTGTCATCTTCAAATTCTGGGGTTCCAGCCTTTGGTGAGGCTGAGAGTGGGCCTCTGTGATGTATGTTTAGCCAGTCTTGTGTTTAAGTCTCACCAAGATTTGGACCAGAGAACCAGAGATGCTATGTGGTTGTGTAGATGAGGACGGGGCTGAGGCAGGACAGTGACTTGTCTCTTGTTCTGGGGATGGGAGCTGTCACTGGGGGGCCTGTCTGGCTGCACAGAGTAGAAGGTCTTTGGGGAGCAGGGTTCCTGCATCTAGGGAGCACTAGATAGATGCAGGGGCAGGGCACATTCTCTCAGCCCTTAGAAATCCCCTGGGGAAGGTCAGTGAATAATCGTGTCCACAAGTGTCCTTGAGTGGTGGGAGGATCAAACTCCCAGCGCACAGGTTAAGAGTCTCAATGGAAGGAGCCCAACGATCTCAGCAAACAAAGACCTTAAAGGATATGTGGAGGGCAGGAGAAGGTGGGAACCCCAGGCAGACGGCTGGAGTGTTGGTGTCTGGCAGGCATGGCAAGCCCACAGTAAGAGTGGTGCCCAGGGGTGCAAACTGCTCAGTCCCTGCTGGTGATGCTTATATTTGCATGCTTCCCATGAGAGCAGCCCAACCCCTGACAGGGCCTGACTGCAGAACTGCAGCTCCTTGCTCATTTTCTGCCTGCCTGCCCTTGGGCTAAGTTGGCTTTGCACAGAGGCTTTGAGTTACTAACTAGCGTGATGTCATTTCTTTCTTCAAAGTAAAATTAATCAGGGCCCACAGCAGGATCTTTTCCTTTGAGTTTCCTTTGAGTTTGCCAGGAACGTCCTTGACACAAATTTAAAAGTGGTGGAGTGTTGTAGAGGGTGTCATGGGTTCCTGCATGCCAGCACTGATAGTCCAGACAGTGGCACAACATCTTCTAAAAATGCTGAATTGAGACAGACTTGGGATGGTAAGGTCTGGGACATGAGGGGGGGGGGGGGAGATGGTAGGTTAATTCTTCTTTCCTTAGGCCCCCTACAGTCCTTCAGTGCTTGTATAATTCATGGAGTTTTGACCCAGCAGCATTAAAAGGGTGCCTTTGATTTTCCCCATCAAGGAGGGAGCATTTGCAGGCAGTGTGCTCCCTGTGATGTGAGGCATGGTGGTAACAGACAGCCCTGTGATCCCACACTGTCCTACATGGTCTACCCTGAGAGTCTGTGCTGGGGGACCACGGATCCCTGTTGAGACCCTAGCTCAAATATGTAAGCCAAGGTCACCGTTTGGGTGTGTTTCTTGGCTGGCTTTTGCTGGGGTACATTTGTGTGCTGGAGGTTGTCCTTTCTCCACAGGGCCAGAAGACAATGCTGATCAGTGGTTCAGAGGGGCTTAAGGGTACGTCCCATGATCTCTAGATTCTTCCAGACAATCTACTAAAATAACTGGTTGGCCCCTTCTGAGACAGCAGCCACACAGAAAGTGGAGCTCCTTACGGAATACTGATTTCTTGTTAGCTAATGGAATATTAAAGGGACCTAGAGACATAGCACTAGAAAACACCTTCAGATTCACAGGCAGACCTTGACCTGCATGGCTACTGACTGTGATGATGAATTTATACTTCAGCTTGCTGATCCATCATGCTCAGATAGTTAGACAGGCAGTGTTCTAGAAGTTTCTATGAGTATTTTTAGAGTGAGATTAACACTTAAACTAGGGGAATTTGTATAAAGCAGATGGCTCTGTATCACATAGAGGGGGCTTATCCAATCAGTGAAGGTCTATAATAGATCAAAGACTGACCTTATAAGCAAGAAGGAAGTCTGCTGGCATATGGCCTTTGGCCTTGAACTGCTTTCTCTGGGTCTCTGGCTGCATGCCTCACTTCCTTCCGATCAGCTTCTAGCATGAACATGTATGCGTGGATGGGGACACACACAGATGCTCCCTCACCCCCACCCCTCTTTCTCTCTGGCTTTGTTTCTCTGGATATCCCTTATCAACACATTAACCAAAAATTCCTGACAGTATTATTTCTTGTGTTATGACACCTGCTGGTTTTTGAAGACTAGCTTCAGTCAGGGAGTCCTGATATATTGAGGGCACCAACAGAATCCCAGGAGCTGGCACAGACCATGAGGGTCATCCTTTTCCCATGGGCTTCCTTTCCAAGATTGCAGAAATGAGAATCTGCCTCGCGATACACAGATGTGATAGCCTGTAACCTTTGTCATTTAAGCAGCTGGAATGCTCTTAGACATGGACAGACACCTGCCAATAAGTATCTGGCCAAAGCTAATGCAGGTTGGCGTGGAGTTGATAGATCGGTCACTTTGAAGCTGGCTCATTTGTGCTCCACGATTTGGCCGCATAATGAAGTGTGATTTACAGTTCTCATTACTGGCCTATGCACCAAACACAGGGATGTTGGTGTGAATTTTAAAAGGGCCGTGCTCTGCATTACCAGCAGGTAATTGTGTCATGCAGTGGCCTGCTGATGAATATTTCAAAGGAAATCATGGCCCAGCATTTGCCTGCACAGCTGAAGTTGGTGTATTTGAATCTAAGCAGAGACTGGGAAATAGTTTCCTTCATTTGAATGGCCTCAGAAATACATCTATGTAAATACGTATACATCGGGGAATCTCCTGGTGCCGGGCCAGTCAGTTTTTCCAGTGCCAAAATTTATAAGTATAATTTAACGATGTAATTAAAGGTGAAAAATTGTTCCTTTTACATATATATATGACCTTTGAACTTCATTTTATTTTGAAAGCCACAAGGAAACTACTGGAAAGCGGGTTATACAGTGTTAGGAAACCTGATGTCACTAGTATCAGTTTTACTTTCTCCCTTCTCTGGTAACTGATGGAGGGGAGTCGCTGATGGACATGGGTAGCTGACAGACAGGAGAAGCTGGCGGTCAGAGGTAGCGGATGGGTAGGAGTGGCTTCTCCTCTTGGGTGTCTCTGTAATCCAGGATGCTGGGTGCTGAGACCAGGGGCAGTCTCTAAAAGAACAAGTGGGCAGAAGTCCACAGCTCAGGGCCAGGGGCAAGAGAGACGTGTGGCCAGGAGAGGAGGGGCAGCTGCAAACACAGCCAGAAAGAAGGCACTGGGCAGGATGGCCCAAAGTCATGATAACCAGACCGCAAAGAGATGAGGCCTTAGAGTCTGCCTGGCAGGACAGGAGGCTGAGCCGTCTACTCCTGTCTTCATGTCCTTGGTCCCAGGCCTGGGATACCCAGATGGGGGGAACCCTACAGATAGGTAAGACTGTTGATGACTACAGAAGACCATGCAAAATTGGTCTCTGGTGGTTTTCTTAATTATGAAAAATGTGTAATATACAGAAAAGTCTAGGTAATAATTCAATAAATACCCATGTACTCAATACCCAGGATATTAAATCTAAGAGGTTTCTTTTTTAATATCCTGCCTTGGGTCTTTTGTTTATTTATTTAGAAATTAAGTTTTATATGTACCTCAAAGTCTTTCCCCTTCCTTTCTGTAGCTAAGTGCCTTGAAATTGGCTTTTATCATCCCCTTTGTAAAGTGTTAGTCTATTAATCAAATGTATATATCCATAAACAATTTAGTACTATACTGGATACACAGTCTGTTAATAGCATCACGCTTAAACTACATTCACAGCATGATTAATGCAGCTTCGTGTTGCTAGTGTTGGTCCGTCGTGATGGATTTGGCTCTGTTGCTCCTGTACTTCAGTTCCTCGATGGCTGGAAGAGCTGGGCTCTATTTGTTCCCCAGTCACAAGGCTCAACAGTTCCTGAGTATGTTGCAACTACAAATAACTCTTAGCCTGACCTCTGACCTTGTACCCATCTCTGCATGCCCTTGCCCTAGAGAACTTGAAGAATAACATTTCCTTTTTTTTACAAGGTTGGTGGGATTTAAAATTGGCATAGTCATTATAGAAACCAGTTTGCAAGCTCCTGAAAATTAGAGAGAGAACAGCATATGATCTATGACCCTACTGTGGGACTCAGTCTGATGGAGGTGAAATCAGTCCCAAGGGACATCTTCACTCAGTGTCATTGCAACATTATTCCCAATAACCAAGGCAGGAAAGGTCCTTCATGTCCATTCTCAACAAGACATGGTATGCAAAATTGCATGTGATTCTAGCCAAATGTGACAATCAGCCATGTGCATATTCTGTATATCAGAATATAACATATATGTACATTAAATGTGTGAGTATTATCCAGGGAGGAGGTCTTGCCTTTCATGGTCCCTTGGAGGAGGACATTGCACTAAGCCAGGCACAGAAAGACAAGTACTGCATGATCTCACTAGCATGTAGAATCTAAACAGGTTGAGCTCACAGATGTAAGGATGGTGGTTGTCGGAGTCTGGGGTGAGAGATGGGGAGATCTAAAAGGGTGTAGAGTTTTAGTTATCCAGGACCAGTGAGCTCTGATGTGAGAACACAGGCTACTGACCTTAACAATTCTGTATAGAGACTTGATGTTTGCTGAGAAGATGGGTCTAAAGAGTTTTTGTCACATCCAGAGGTTATTGCAGGGTGACAGATGTGCTGATGAGCTTCCTTGTGGGGACTCAGCTCACACAGAGCCATGCCCACTATGCTGGTTCTATATCTGCAATTTCTTCTTGACAGTTAGATCCTGGTAAAGCTTAGAGACACAGTAGCTCACACAAGAAGGCACTTGGGAGACTCCAGAATCTGATGTAGCTGTGTGGGCTGAGGCTTTCTTAGTGGTCTTTTTTCAGTGTACCAGGCTCTGCCAGGACTTGTCTGTCTCTTAACTGGGGTATGGGGGACTCGGGATTGTTACGTGAAGCTCTGAATGACTAAGGAGGATCACATTAGAGGAAGAGTGCTGCCATTCCAGGGTAAGCAAGTTAGGAGCGCCCTCTCCCAGCAGATCTGTCTTCAGTGGGACAGTGGGGCAGCAAGGTGCATTCAGAGGCAGCCATGACTCACTGTTGCCATCTTTTCACCCTGATGCCACTGTCCCTGGGCCACAGCATCACCTTTCTTCATCTCTGTCTTATGCAACAGAGGTGCCCTGCTCCTCCATCCCACACCTCTATGATGGATCAGGTGGCAGTCATTGTTGTCTGTCACTGTCACTGGCAGCTCTCCCCTGTGAGTGATGTGTAGACTCCAGGGACATCTGCACACAGGGCTTTTTGTCTGTCTGGTAGCTGTCTGGCTATGCTTGGTAGGTGTGGGCCAGGTGGCTTGGGAGCCTGTAGTTGGGAGCAGCAGTTGCTGCTCTTCACTTTCAGAGTCCACATGCTGTAGAAAAGTCACAACTGGAGGTGGACTGTGGATGAGCTCCTTCCCACAAACTTTCCCAGTTTGGGAAAATATTCTAGAGAAAATGTCCTAGTCTATGCTTTCATTGCTAAGGTCACTGCAGAGGTCGAGGTCTGGAACTCATAAAGCTGAGACTCCTGATTCTTGTCATGGATCATGAAGGGTGGAGGGTGTTAGAACATAGAATAAAGAGAAAGAAGGGCCTAGACTCTGCTCTTCCTTCCAGAAACATGTAGGAAGCAGGGGTCAGGGGGATGGGAGGTGGTTAATACAGAAGGCCTGTGGCTGGTAGAGCCAGGGTGAGTTGTGTTTTGGGGAAGGAGCTGGGAAGAGCTGTAGGTTAGTATTCAGCTCCACCCTTGGTATATAAAAATATATTTTAAAAAGGATGGGGCAGGTATTATCACATCCCAGTAGACATCAGGGTCACTGCTGTACTGGGACATTTGTATGCTTGAACCACAGTGAGGATGAAACCACACAGCCCTAGGGGTGGGATCGTGGATGAGCCACCCAAGCTAATCCTAAGAGCCTGCCCAGCTTGGGTGTTGGATGTGTATTCTCATGAGGACATTGGGTTAGAGAGGCCTGGGCTGGGGACAGGTATATAAACTATAGAGTAGATGATGGAGGGTAGGCGATGACAGCCACAAATGGGAGCTGTCATTGCAGGGAAGTGATTAGGGCTATATAGTAGAGAGAATAAAGCCCAACTAGGTGGCCTCTCAAGCCTGTGCTTGGCCCATCTCTGCTGTCACAGGCCAGTCCTGGTTCGTCCTGGCTCGTCCTCAGTGCATCGCTAGCCCCTGTCAGGGAGGAGATCTTTTCTACTAATGGTAGGTGGGAGTATGATACCCAGTCTCTGGGTAGATGGAAAGAGCTTTAGCTAAATTAGCTCTGGGCTTCTGTGGGACAGCACTTGAGCCTGGCAGGATCTATTTCAAACATCACATTCCTTCTCAAAGCTCAGGAACACCTCCTGACTTGCACAGTGCTCACAGTGGGACTGTGAGACTGAGTTTAGCCCTGGTAGACTTACTGCCAAGTTGTCAGTTACTGTTTCCTTACCTAGCGATTAAGACATAGTAATGCCAAAACGATAGGAAACAAAACCTGGTCTTCTGTTGTTATCACGTACGGTGGTTCCAATGAGATGTCCCTACATTCTGGGGTGTTTGAGCACTTGGCCCACAATTGGTGGAACTTTGGGGAAGATTCAGGAGGTGCAGCCTTAGTTGGAGAAGTAGGTCACTGGGATGAACATGAATAGCTTTGTTCTTCTGGGTTGCTCTCTCTGTTTCCTTCATGCTTATAGTTAAGGGTGTGAGATCTCAGCCTCCTGCTCAGACCACAGTGCCTTTCCCCTTGCTGCCATGCTTCCCACCATGAACTCATCCTTCCAGAACAATAAGCCCAAATAAATTCTTCCCTCCATAGTCATTTGAGTCTTGGTGTTTGATCATATCAACAGGGATTACTAACACACCACATGATGAGAACCTTGAACCCTGATCTCCTTCAGTGCTCCTGTGCTTCCTGTAGACAGGAAGTGTGATGACAGTGGTGCTGTGCTGTCCTTATAGGGAGGAGCCCTGGGACAGATGCTTTGCTAAGACTGGTAGCCACTGGCCACTAGCACATCTCGGGTGGCTCTAGCTGTACTCCTCTTGCCACACCTCTGATCTGTGCCTGGCCTGTGGGAGCCTCCTGCATGAGGTCCAGACACTCCTTTGAGGACAGCAAGGGCAGTGCCATGGTTGAACACACATTGGTTGTAAGCTATCAGGTTCCAGGGTTTGACTGTGCTCTTCAGGCCTCTCAGGCTGTAGTTAGAGGAGCAGAAGCAGGGCAGGTCCAGCACTGGGAAGCATTGACGAGGGATCTCTGTAACACAGAGGCCTGAATGAGTAGCTGGGGCCCCTTTATCTAACCAGGTGCAGGAATTACTTAATAACCCTAGCTGATAAGATAGCCAATAAGCACCTCATACTCTCCCCCATCTAGAAATGTTCACACATGTGACAGTGTTTTCTGATTTCTGGATTTCTGCTGGGAAAAGCAGGGCACTCCTAGCATCCCTACAGTTTTGTTGGAGCTTTCCACACTCCTGCCCTACCCGTGAAATTCCCAGACTAAACACAACCATAGTTGTCCAGGACAACTCTTCCTGTCCTCTTTCCTGCTCTCCTCCCCCTTCTTTTTCCATGGAGCCTAGAGCCTGGGAAATTGAGGCAGGCTTGGTGGCCGTGGTTATGGGCAGGGAGGTCAGAGAGGACAGGGTACGAGGGCTGGACGGAAGGACTGGACCAGGGTTCAGACCCTTTCAAAAGCCTGTGGTCCAGCTATCCAGCATGACCACATGGAAACAGTCTACACTGCACTTCTCTATGGTTGGAAATGTCACTGACAAGGGGATTCTAGAAGCCATGGTCTGTTCTGCTAGCAAAAGGCTCCCTACAAGGCTTAGAAGTGACCTGTTGGCTTGACCATTGTCTAGAATGGTGACAAGGTTTGTGGGTGAAGCAGATTGAGCAGGTCTGGCCTGGGGTATGTCTTTAGCTGCTGCCCTCCCCCTGCCCCACTGTGTATGCACCCTTCCTGGGATGCATATGAATCATCTGGGTTAAGCTTCATTACAGCAGAGGCCCATTTTCCATTTATGATGAGAATTTTTTATTTATCAAATTGTTACTCTAATATAATTTACCAAGTCACTGAAGACAAATAATCCACTTAGAACAAGCGTAAAACTCCATTTGTCCACAACCCCTATTCTGTGGAGTTCTGCTCATGCCTTGCTCCACTCTCAGATGGAGGCAGTGAAGGCTGCAGGATTCACAGCCCAGCTCTTGAGTTCCTAGTGGGGTTCGTCTGGAGGGTGTCCTGCAGCCCACCTGAGCCTTCTGGTTAATAAAAGGCCGGTGAGTGAATTAAGAATGTGTCCCAGGCTCTGCAGAGAATCCATCAGTCTGGAACATCCCCAGCACTCCTGGGTCCCTGGTCCTCTGAGTGCTTACAATGCTGAGCTCTGCCCTTCGCTCCTTAGGGAACTTCCCTCCGTCCGTAAGGGTAGCTCATCTTTTGTATTTACTAGAAAGGAAAACAAATGCCTGTTTCTTTAAATACTGCTCAGTTCTTGTCCACTAATGCTGCCTGCCAGCCACACTGGGCTCTCAGGGGAACCAGGAGATTGGGAGAATGGGGTTTCATTCTGTCTCTAATTCCACTGTTGGATTTGGGGACAGGGATTGCAAAGAAAAGGGGGTCCCAGAGACCCCAGAGTAGGTGGAACAGAGGATTAGAAGACAGAGTGTGTGAGCATCAGTGATCAGTGTAGGAAGCGGCAGCACACTTGGTGAGGGCCCGGAGGAGAGTAGGGGCTCAGCTGACTGAGAAGAGAATGGGATTCTCTGGCAGAACAAGCTGCATTACCCAGATGTCTGCCCTGTGATTTCTGGGATCTGCCGATTACTTCTGATTAGCCGACTGCTACAACCTGGACACTGCTCAGAGCTACCAAGCGTTAGACTTTCCTCTCTTAGCTTGGCCATGAAGGAAATGAAAAAAGGAAGGATCCACCCCCACACACTTTCCAACCATTGTCCTATATTCAGGTGGGCTTGGGGCTCCAGGTCACATGACTATTGCCTGGAAAAATTGCCCATTGAAAATCTACTTTAAGTAGCCTTGCTCAAAGTCCTGTAAGACACCAAGCAAAGGAAAGGCATTTTTGAAAGCAGCTTCAGGGAATCCCAACAGGTTTATGTTCCAGTGAAGGGAGTCAGAGACATAGGAGTCAGCAGAAAAGACAGCTTCAGAGAGGGGTGTGTGAGGAGGTGCCTGAGATGAAGCCTGGAGTATGCTTGGACTGTTGGAGATGCAACAAGAAAGATATTAAATGGAAGGAGAAGGAAAGGGAACCGTTACAGTGTGCAGGACTGAAAATTGTGACACAGAGGGAGAGAAGATTAGTTAGCTAGAATACAGATTTAAAGACAATCCTTTGCCCACAGGGATATAAAATATAAAAGAAATGGGGGACAGAATGACAAGAGCCCAAGTCAGCCTCACCAGAATTCTGAGAAAATGCAGAGACCATCAGAGGGACAGGTGAGTTCTTGGTGTGAAGCTAACAGATCTGATCATACTTTCCTCTCATCAGAATTGACCCTAGATTCCTAGATAAGACATCTCTGACAAAATAAGGAAACTGCAGAGACCAAAGAACATTCTAGAGGGCAGCCAGAGAGAGTTAGTTGGTTCCTGGGGCTGAATAACAAATAGATTGAGAGCATTAAATAGCAGACGCTAGAATACGGTGCAGTGAACTGTTTAACATCGGACAACTTAGGACTGCCCTGAGGATGGCAGGAAAGTTGGGTTCCTGGATTTCATGAAAAGTGGTGACCCCAAAAGACAGGACAGGTCTCTGAGCAAAATCCAATTGAGTGTTGATAGAGAAAGCAACACAAAGGGCATCTTAGGTTCTAAGGAAGATAACCAGGATGAAGGGGAAAGCAAAGCGTGTCTTGGCTGTGAAGATTCCTAACTTCCTTTGTTGATTGGGATTAAAATAAGGATAATGATTAATTTTCTTTTATTGTACATTTAGTGTGTGTGTGTGCACACGTGCGCAGGTGCACATGTTTTGCATAGTGCACACGAGGTCAGAGGACAACTTGTAGGAGTCTGTTCTCTCCTTCAGTGTGTGGAGCCAGTGACGGAACTCAGGACTATTAGGCAGGTGGCAGTTACCCTTTACTCCACACATCATCTTGCAGGCCTCATTTTAGCCATGGAGTTAAGCTTGTCTACTAAAATAATGCTATTGCTAAGCTAAGTGCAGAAACTCATTAATTTCTGGGTCAATTGGAGGGAGACCTTGGAATAATGTATAAAGACAAGTCAGTTCACTACAAGGAGGAAAAGAAGTGAGGACATGGAGCCACCAGCAGGTTGGGAGTTTTAGGATGCAGAATAACAAAGTGTCAGTCATGGTTGGCAGGAACCAAGCTGCTGAGTTAGGGACCTTGACTTCATTTAGAAAGATCTGTCACTGTAGAGACAAAGGGAAATTAAGGATAAAAAAAAAAAAAAAAAAACTATTCCAGAAATTAGCCAACTACTAGCATAAGGAAGTAGAATTGGAAGATTTTAGGATAACATTTTCAGTATCATCAGAACAAATGACATTTTTAGGGACATTCTGGCAAACACTGCAATTCACCTGAATCCTGAAAACTGTAAAACACTGCTGAAGATAAAGAGACCTGAGTGGGTGAAGGGTCAGAAAACTCAGGGTTTCTAGGATGGGCATGTGTGCAGTTACAATGCACACAGACATAGCCACGTACACAGGAACACAGATAAACATACAGAGACACAGGCATGCATACACACACATAGACACACATAGACACCCATGTACACACATATACACACACACACAGGTTGATCTGTAGATTCACAAGCTCTTTTGCAGTAATTGACAAACTGACTGTGCAATCCATACAGACTGGAGGAGATGTGAGGCAGCAGCGCTCTGGAGAAGGGTGAAAATGAAAGCCAGGGTGACCTCAACCTTAACTCGGGGTGGGGGGGTGGGGTGGGCATCAGCTTCTCAGCAAATTGTTGGAGCAATGTCTGTGTGCACAAGCACCCCCTCAGCTTCTTTACACTTGTGAAAAGGCGATTGGCAATGGACCAGAGACCTAAACAGAAAATGTAAAACTCAATAGAAGCAAACCTTGTGTGCCCTTCAGTTGGGGGAAGGTTTCTTAGATGTAACAAATTAAAATTGGAACCTTCAGCAGAATTTAAGACACATTTCCC
Source organism: Mastomys natalensis (assembly GCA_021653895.1). Taxonomy (NCBI): domain Eukaryota; kingdom Metazoa; phylum Chordata; class Mammalia; order Rodentia; family Muridae; genus Mastomys; species Mastomys natalensis. The sequence goes on from JAJTUV010000102.1 coordinate 3,052,701, forward strand.
CAAAGTCACTCTTCAGAATGTGGAAAGACAAGCTCTAGTCTCCTCACATTTTTCCAGCAGAGGCTTGCAAAAGACTTACCATGATGAATATAAGAAAACACTCTGTAAAACTCAAGAATAGCAAACAGCCAGAAAAAGCTCCAAATACCAAAAGATGTTGGGTGATATGAGGAATGCTTAGTCAGTGGTCATTTTGGAAGTATGGCTAGGTGCCTGGAAGCCACGTGAAACACTACCACAGGCTATTAGAAGCTCAGTTAAAACAGAGTTGTTTGGCTTTGTAGAATGCTGGCTTGGGTGGGATGCAGCATGACTTATTCACCGTGGGAACATAAAGTGGTAGAGCCACTTTGGCAAGTAGTTTGGCAATATGTGTCCTTGGGGAGACTAATGCACAAACGTGCACACTGCTCTGCATCATAGACCTGAGCCGAAAGCAGCTCAGTGGCTTAAGATAGATGAATGGATAGATTGTGATATGCTCATCGAGGAAAACATGCTCAGCATTTGTAGGGAATAGATACAGGGAAACACCTCAGTGTTTGTGGGGAATAAATTGTGGTATGCCCATTCAGGGGAACCTTAGCATTTACAGGGAATGGAAAAACAAACTGGTATGCAGTTCAAGGGACTGTTCTGTGGAATTTGCAGAGAATGAACACTGGGTGCATAGAGTATGACAGACAAATTTCAGAATATTAGATCTGAGTGAAAAACATTGGGAGAAACAGTCCATACAGTACAGTGGCATCTCTGCAAGTGTGAGTCTAAACTAGTATGTGTTGAAGAACAGCTCAGTAGCTACCTGGCACTGTGGGAAGACTCCTAGATGGCCACAAGGACACATATGGGGGTGATAGATGTGTGCACTATCCTATCTGTGATGATGTTTTCACAGGGCACACATAGTAGGGTGTAATTCATTTTAAAATAGATTAGGACAGAGCCGATAGATGATCGTTGTGTTTTGCTAGCCCACCGCTGCTCTAAGCCAGAGACTTGCGAAGTGGATTGCCTGACATGAAGGGGGTGATGCTTATCGACAGTAATATTGAAGACATCTTGAATTTGTATGCACCAAATAACATACCTTCCAGTACAGAAAACAGATTTGGCAGAACCATGAGGAGAAAATAAATCTGTTGTCATAGGGATTTTTTAAAATACATCCTTATTTCCTGGTAGATTAAAGATTATTTAACACTGTGAGTTAATTTTCTTCAATAAACATATATGAATTGCTGTCTCCAAGAATTCCAGCCATATATTTAAGACAACAGGCATTTTATGGCAAGACTTTTTCTATAGATATCTAAAGAAACATTGACTCACCCCAGACACCAGCAAAACAAAGGAAGGGCCCTGTCCAGTCAAGGTTGATGAACCAGGGGGTTTGTTATGACTGCTTATAGTGTGTGGGATGATTCACGTGGGTCATATCAGTTGTGTCAGAGCCAGGACTGTGGCCTCACTGTTCACGCTCTGTCCTCCAAGGATGCTGTTTCAGGAAACATTTGTGGAAGCTGTGTTCTATTCCAACCCAAATCCAAATTGCCTTCAAAGAACTGGAACCCTCAAGTTCCATCCTTTAAGAACTTGATTAACAGCAGTCAGTAACTCAGAAGATAAAGGGAAAAAACCGTGCATTTTCAGATTTGAAAATGTACTGATAAATCAGGTATGATCCAAAAAAGACACATCTAAAAGCCAGTGGCATGTTCTTAGACACTACGATGATAAAGCTTCATTAAGACTGGAGTACCACTCAAGTGTGGCTTCTGAGGGTGACTGACAGACTTGTATTGCTTGCATGTATCAGAAATAAAAAAAGCCAGACACTAATGAGCTTGCAGCCAGCTCCCTTATAGTTAGAAAAGGAACTGGAAAAAGAAAGTACTCTACTTCTGTCTGTATTTGATCATGCCCACACCAGCCTACAAGAGAGCCACATTTAGAGGAAGGAATAATCAAGGTGACAGGAGAAGTTGACAAATACCAATGTCTTAGTCAGGGTTTATTGCTGAGAGGAAACACCTTGACCAAAGGCAAGCTGGGAAGAAAAGGGTTTATGTGGCTTACATTTCCATATCACCTGCTGCTCATTATTTAAGGAAATCAGCACAGGAACTCAAATAGGGCAGACAGGCAGGATTCTGGAGGCAGGAGAAGACACAGAGGCCATGGAGGAGTGCTGCTTACTGGCTTGCTTCCCCAGGTTTGCTCAGCCTGCTTTCTTATAGAACCCAGAGCTACCAGACTAGGGAGAGCACCAGTCACAATAGGCTGGGTCCTCCCCCATTGATCACTAATTGAGATGCCTTACAGCTGGATCTCATGAGGCATTTCCTCGAGGGAGGCTCCTTCCTTTCTGATAACTATAACTTGTGTCAGATTGACAAAAACCAGCCAGAACACCCATCATCAAAATCTTAAGGTTTTTGTTTGGTTTGTTTTGTTTTTAGAAAACAATTGAGCTTAAACCAGATTAATTGCTAAGATGGAGAAACGGGCAACTAAAGTGGAATGAAGAGTCTAATAGGTCCAGACAGCAGGAAGGTGATGGGGAGGACTGTAACCTCAGGGCTAGCCTGGGATACTTAGTGAGATCCTGTCTAAAAAAAATGGTGTGTGGGGAGCACACATTTCCAGATAGGATATTATTGTTAAATGCACAGAAATCTAGAGAAAAAATACATAATGAGCAAGTCTGAAAACTTTGAGACTTGTCTGGAAAAAAATAAGAATATACAAAACTCTGAGGAAGTCTGGATTGTTTTGTAACCATAGAGAAATTAATTCAGGGGTGCAGTTTGTCTCACAGAGAAGTCATCAGACCCTGCCCACCACATGGGAGCTGTCTATCAGGAATCAGAAAGAAACACATCCCAAACTTATGTGCCCTTCTGAGAAAGGAAAGGGGAAAGAGGCTAACAGCTGGATGCTTAGACCCTACAAAGGAGTTAGAGAAAAGACATCTAGAGGCTCATCTTGCAGAGTGAGTGCAGTCAAGACCTAGATATCATTAAAAGCTGGGGTACTTTGTGACCGGATGCAGTTTATGCTGAGATGCAAGGTTGGTTCAGTCAAAGGAACTCTCAGGTTGTCTTCTCCATCACCAGATGAGTGAACACCATTCATCATCTTAGTGGACACAGACATCATCTGTGGCAGTGATCAGAACTCTCCTGAGCTTGGAACACAACAGACCTAACCTGCTGTGACGTGTGACGCCAGACCTCAGCAGACATCATTCTCTGCAATGAAATGACAGCAGCTGATCCCTCACAGCCAAGAAGGAGAGGCAGAGTGGCTTGGCTGTTCAGATTGCCAACACAGCGCTCAGCAGGGAGTGCAAGGAGATGAAGAAACAGTGCCCACCCCTAGTGTGGAGGGTGGTCAGCCAGCCCTGCCCAGGGGCCTCCATGTCCTAAGACCAGTGACCACATTCCCTCTCTTCCTTCATGGGGCCTCTGGACTCCCTGCAGCTCCCTGACCACTGTCCGTGTACCTGCTCAAGGCCACTTCTTAACTCCTTGCACATCCCACGCTAAGGCTTAGGAGAGTCACAGCTGTCTTGTCAAATGTATTCTGCTGCAGTTGCAAAGTGTCTCATCTTGCAAACCTGCCTGAGTTAAGGTCCTTCCTCCATCTTCCCCTTAGACCTTGAAATCTCACATGTAGCAGTATACTATGGGCTCTCCCTTTAATGTGGACCTAGAATGTGCGTGCTAGTTATAAGCTCTTGTCCCCTTTTGGTGCACATCAGGTTTTGTTTCTTTGTTTGTTTGGTTTTATTTTTCTGAGACAGGGTTTCTCTGTGTAGTACTGGCTGTCCTAAAACTCACTCTGTAGAGCAGGCTGGCCTTGAACTCAGAGATCCACCTGCCTCTGCCTCCTGAGTGCTGAGATTAATGGCATGCGCCACTACCAACCAGCTTATACCTGTCATTTTATGCTGGCTATGCCCCAAGCTCATCCTAAGCACTTCCTCTCCACCTTGCTTGTGCCCTGTTCTCAGTAGGAAACCAGTGGAGCCTTTTGATTGCCTACTTAGAGCTTTCCAGGCTCATGGGGACACCTGGTGACATGGGCCCTGCAGATGTGTCCCCCACAAGCTTTCCTGCACTGCCAGCCTTGCTGTCTGTCATAGCCCTGCTGATCTTAGTGTTTCTGGGCAGTGCCTGGCACTGTCTGACCTTGGGGCCTTTGTGTTTCTGTTGTCTGCCTGGCACTTCCTCTTGGTTCTTTGCTTGAGTGTTTCTAAAGCTGACTGACCACTGTATAGAAATTAGAGTAGGTTGCTGAGCATGCACAGACACCCCTCTTGTTGTCCTTCCCCTCGATTGCTGTGTTTTTTCCCAAAGCATGTCACCTTCTGATGCACTGCATACTTACATCGCTTAATATGCCAGTAACAGTAGCTGCATAGGTATGCGTGGACATGGCAGAACCATGACAGTAACAAACTGAGCCCTAAGCTTGGGGACCCCTAGTCTGAGTAGTTGGTAATATGGCCTTGAACTTAGGTAGGAGTTGCAGGGGGCAAAGGAATGAGATCCTTCTAGAAGGGAGCTGTGCAGGCCCAGTGGGGCGGTCTGGGCTGGTCCAGCAGGTCTCCGTGGATGATGGCGGTATAAGGTGGTAAGAACAGAGGGAGGGATGCATCCGCCTGCACTGGAGAGAGACAGAAGGATGGGAATTAGGGTAGAAGCCACAGGACTTCCTGTGCTGCCAGCTGCATTCCTTATTGACCCCACACAGCAGACAGCTCTCCACTGCTTGTTTGATGTCCCGCTCCACCTCCCTCCTCAGCTTCCAGGCTTGCTTTCTCCTCTGGGAAGTAAAAGCTGCTCTCCAAAGCTCAGGTTTGGTGCCTGGTGTAGGGTGGGCGTTCAAGTCTACCGGCGCTGTCCCAGGCTGTCGTCATCCATGACCAAAGAAAGTTACCGTCCCTGACATTGTTGAAAGCCTAGGCTGCAGGTATTTAAATTGTAGTGAGGTGGGCATGTTGAGGTGCAGTCTCTGAGTGAAAGTGAACTTTCCCTGCACCCTGTCTGGAGAGCCCACCCAGATGGCTTTACCCACCGCCTGATGGCTCTGTGCACTAAGCGACTCTCTTTGTTTTTTCTTTCAGTCTGAACCCGAGGGCTTTTCTCATTTCCACTTATATGTTTGTGCTGCTTTCCTCGTGAGATGGAGGAGAGAAATTCTAGAAGAAAGAGATTTTCAAGTAAGTAACTGTTGTTCAGAAGAGTCCGAGTTAGGATTTCTGTTGGGAGAAAGGTTTATTAAATTCTGGTTCACGCCTGATTTGTGGAGGAGCTGTGAGGAGCACTGCTTGTGGCTCACCCTGACCTCCTCCTGCTGGGACTCAGAGCTGAGGGCACTTGGTCACCATGGTGTGAACTGGGCTGGCATCATGAGCTCTTATGTATCAAGCCCCGGGCTCCCTGAGCCCTGTGTTCTCACCAGTATGACTCTGGAGGGCCTGGCGTAACCTCAGCCCCCAGGGCCCTCATCACAGGGCCTGTGATATGTTGGGGCCTGAGCTGGAAAAGAACCACACAGCCTGAGCTCCCATCCAAGTTCGTCACTGTGTAGTCTCTGTACAAGTTCCCTTAACTTTAGAGCTGTAAGGAACCCACTTGTCATTGGCCTGTTGGCCATATCTTGCCAGCTGTGTGTTCCACCAGGAAACCCCATGGTCCATGTCCCCAGATCCTGGACTACCTGAGTCCCCCAAGAAGTGGCCCAGGTATTATGAGGACTGTTGACCCTTCCGAAGTGTGAGAGAGTCCTTGAGTCCGCTCCTAAGGCCTAGTGGCTAAGGCCCTTGCTGGGCAGGGTAGGGCAGTCTAGGATGCAGCAAAGAAGGCACCAGCATTGTAGGGACAGGACTCTATACTATCTGTGGTCACTCCCCTGCCTCCAGCTCTCCATAGGCTAGATGGCCTGTGGTCCTGGGGTTCCCAGTGTGGTAACTTGTGGCAGCTCAATGATCATGTTTCTCAACTCCGTGCTTATCAGATGACTCTGAGCTCCCTGCTTCCCATCTGATGGCTGTCGGAGGAGTCAGTAAAGTCCTGCACAGTCTCACCGAGGTCTGCTGAGACCTCAGGGGTAACAGTTGTTGGTTTTGTGTCCACTTGCTGCAAATTAGAATGACCTGTGTAGGGAACCTCACCTGAAGAGCTGCCCCAACTGCCTCAACTGATGTGTGAAGACTCACTCCTAGTGAGGGGCAGCCCAGATAAGGGCATGGTAGAAGGAAGGCCCATGGACAAGTGAGGGCACTGGCCAGGGGAAGGAGCTGACAGTGCTACCCTGGGCTTGGCAGACAGAGAACCAGCCTGCCCACCAGTCCATAATTGCTACCTGTCATTACAGAACTCAGTTGTCCTATGAGCTGCTCAGTATGCTGACTGAGGTCTTAGGTTGGCCAAGACTCCAGGTTCCCTCCTCAGCCTCATGTATATGATTTATAAGTGGTTGATCTGAACTGGCTGCCTGCCTCACTAGGTGTATGCGAGGTTTCTGGAGCTGAAGCCATCCGGCCTACCTAGCCCTTCTTGCATCCTGAGAACATGGAGGCCCTAAGGAGCATGACTTGCCCTGTCACCAAGTGATTTAGATTAAATGCTCAGCTCTGTCTCCCACGGTGTGCTTGTTTTCACCAGGACACACTGGGAAGCAGGGCTGGCTCTACAGATAGCTGCCTGACCTGTTACCCTAGCTGCCTGCTTACAGAAGAGAAGAGGGCCCGCATCCCTGATGTACAGTGGCTGCTCAGTGTACTGTCCAGTGTGTTGGCTCCCATTGGGTCATATGCACTCCTGCCCTGACGGGTTCCCAGGAGCCTCCAGGAGAACTTGTGCCAGGCTCACATTGCTGCCCCACTTCCTGAGGGTCAGAGGTCTCAGCTGAGGCAGGCTTTCAGGTTACTGTTGTCTTGAATCTGGTCTCACTAGCTGGGGACAGTGTCTAAGGAGGCTCTAGGCGGACTTTGCTGCCTTCTAGGCTAGGTCAGCCTAGGATTGGATATGGGTGGCAGAGAACTCATGCTGGGCACAGCCATGTGCTTAGGGAATGTTCACCCCTCCCCCGCCCATTTCTACAACAACACCTCTGCAGCTTCCCGCAAGGACCTAGAACATATGAACTCAACAGCTACCTTTAGTAAGAGTCCGTCTGTACCTCTCCCCACACACTGGCTAAGACCAGACCAGGAACATATGGGCTCTTAAGTGCAGCCTTTATCTTGTGAGGATATTTAGTGATGTGTCACAGCAGGGCCTAAGCCCCTTGGGAGGTGATCAAAAGGTATATGCAGTTACTAGTCACTGGAGTGGCTGGGGACACTGTGGCCACGTGTGTGATAGACGGGACCCATGGCATCCTGACAGGCTGCAGTGATGGCACCCCCTGCTCTTGCTCAGGCTGCATTTATTTCAGCACATGCTTGTTTAAGTACTTGCTGTTTGGCTACAGTTGTGCTGGTTGTGGTTATGGGTTCACATGAGAGGCTGAGTCCAGTGTGTTGCTGGCCTCCTGCGTGTGTCATCACTCACCATCCTCCTCCTCACACAGCTTGGGGTGCCATCCTTGCAGCTGGGGTGTGGATGAGGAGGACAGGGAACCACGGGGTTGATTGTATCCTGTGATACAGTGATGTACTGGAGGCTGGAGAGAGTGTGTGTCATGAACCCAATGTGCATTGTGGAGAACTAAATTATATGAAGAACACTGGGGTCCTGGTGAGTGCCAGAGATTGTGCTTGCCACTGTGACATTTGAGGAAATGATTCTGCCCTGTGGAAGTGGGGTGGGGTGAGCCTCTGGCAGTGGAGTGTTCCTGGCAAATGGCTGCCACATCCCCTACTCTGTTCACTGGGATTGGCCATGTAGGTAGTCCTGTGTTGCTGCCTGTCATTTCCATAGGCGCAGGATTGGGCTTGAGGAGGAGGCACACCCAGGGCAAGGCAAGCACTGGCCTGCAGGCCAGAGCCGGGAGTGGCAGCTGGGGTGCTGCCTGTGGCCTGGTTCTGTATGGTTCTGTAGATGTGGTGGGCCAGCTGCGGAGTGTGGGAAAGGCAGGATTCTGCTTGTGCACTGGCCCTTTGGACCCTGGGTAGAGGCACCCCCTGAGTATATTAATGGCTCGGTTTATAATGATCTGTGTACTTCATGGCAGTGTCCTCCTACAAGCACCCTCCTTGTTATGTCTGGTGTGTATGACCCCAGGACATTACCCATGATGCCATAGGCTCTGCACAGTGTGTATATCTGGAGTCTCTCCATAAGCTGCATTATCCCTGCCAGCCAGTGGAGGTCCTATATTCATGTTTGTCCTTCTTCAGCCATATTTTAAAGGTGTCTTTGGGGTGAAAGGAGCTCTGTGGGAAAAACTGGGCCAGCAGTGGAGTCCCGGGCCCACGCAGCAGCAGGCCCGGGGCCCCGAGAGCAGCTGCAGCGGCAGGCCCTGGGCCCAGGTGGAGGCCTCCAGGCCTACGCGACAGCGGCCCGGGACCTGCCGGACTGCGTGGTGGAGGCTGCCTGGAGGCTCCGCCTGTGTCACATACTGGAGGAAGGTCCCAGGTTCCAGTGGCTGGAGGCTTTGGCGGCGGCGGGCCCGGCAGGCCCCAATGATATGAGGAAGTTCCTTGGTTCCAAAAGGTTTTATTGTCATGGCGGATGGTAGATGGATCTGGAAGTACCCCCCAAACTCAGGGCAGACCTGAGTTAAGTAGGGAGGGAGAAGTAGGAAGGGTCTGGGGAGGGGAGGAATGCTTAATTGGCTCCGCCCTCTGACCTTCATTAGTATGTAAATCCCTAGGGCCTGAGGCCTGTAGTTACACCCTCTACCTGTGCACTTTGGGAGGGGCTGTAATGGCCTTCGTGACTGAACAATGTAGGTCTATGGAGATTAGACTGCTTGTTAGGACCCTGAGTTCTGGGGACGTAGCCGAACTCCTGCCGTTTCTCCCTTGGAGTCTCGGGGTTCTAGGCCCATGCCCAGCCAAGAACCAGGATACCCTTACGCAGTCCCACAGAGCTCCAGGTTGTAGAACGTCTTGTATCCCCTGGGGGTGGGGGACACTTGTCACTCTTTGCCTTCCTTGCTTTCTGTAGGTTTTGTTTTTGTTTGTTGTTTTTTTTTTTTTTTTTCCAGTAACTATTTTTGGGAATGAGGGAAGGCAGCCTGTGCCTTCCCTCAGTGCCTGCTGTTCCCTCCAGGACACATGACCCACAGTGCTGGCTGCAGTGTGACACATACTTGACAAGGGTGTGCACTCTTGAGTGGCTGCATAGCTGAGACATGGACCATGCAGGACCCACACAAGACTGCTGATACTTCCCCAGGAGGCATCGTGCTCATAGTCTGACCACAGCTTGGCTTTCCTCGCCTTTGGACTGCGTTGTCCAAGTGCAGTGTTGTAAAATGTGCTTTGTGTCTGTCTTATTCCTGGTTTCTGAGCCTCCTGGCCAGGGTTCACTGAGGTTTTAACAACAATCTTAATCCTCCCTGCCTCCAGAGATGGTCACCTGGCACACTTGCGCTTAGCCCGGACAGGTTTGGCTGTGTCCTGCCAATCTCCAGAAACAGCTGGCCCAGAGGAGTAGTAAGCCATATGTTGGTGAGCTTCCACCTGTGGAAGGATAGGACTTTTCTTCTCAGTCGTAAAGATAGAAGCTCTGTAGAAACAGGAGATGGCAGTCACCTACAGATTTTTAGCTGATGTCTCCTGGACAATCATACGATCTTTCTGTGGACTGCAGCTGCGGAGGAGCCTGAGGTTTGGTGCTCTATGAACAGTCTTGTAGATCAGCACACTGCTGTGCCCTTGTTCCCGCACAGCCGCCAGCCTCATCATGAGAAGTAGCATCTGCATGCATGTGGTCTGCATGCGTGTGGTCTGCATGCATGTGGTGAGTGCTGCCCGAGGCCTGTGGAGCAGCAAGGACACGATGAGAGACAGTACTTCTGAAAGCCACACTCCTAGTTAAATCCATGCTGCAGGATTTGGATAGGCCCCGTTCCTAGTGCCATTAGAAGGATGTGCAGGTCCTAGCCAGCCTGTAGGAAATGACCTGGCACCTCCTCTTGCTCTCCTTTGGGATGAGTGGAGATTGTGGCTACTAAGTGAGAATCTAGAGAGGGCAGTTCTAAGTATGGGCTCCAGGCTATGTGGTCTCTTGTCCTCTTAACCTCCATCCACGTTTTCTGCATTTGCTCAGTAATCATCCCCAGAGTGCTGCTTGGCTTAGGTCTTGTTTCCACCCTTGAGGGCAGCTCCAGCTGGAAGTGGCTTGGAGTGAGGAGGGCTCCTCCGCTGGGGGCAACATGGGACTCTGTTATGGGCACCTGCAGTGGGGACAGGGAAGAGAAATAAGATCAGGCAATGAGGAGTAACAGGAGAGAGATCAGAAGAGCGTTGCCATTGTAGATGCAACTTCCTGTCCTGCAAAAGGAGAGGGGGAAGACAGGCAGGGGCAGCCCCCTTTTTTTCCTAAAGGGACCTTATACTCAGGGCAAGGAATATCGAGGTTCATCAGGAGAGGGATGACCAGACAGGCACATTGGAAAGAGAACCTAGTATACCCCACAGCAAAGGTATGTGGGAGGCAACAGGAATGAGGCTCAGAGAAAAGCCTGTTGGGATGGGATGGGGGCACTGAAGGCGCTGCTGGGCAGAGGGAAGCAGCATTTCCAGAGAGAGCAAGTGAGTAGAAGAGATAGCCGAAGTATGAAGAGCCTGACAGTCACAGTGAAAGGACAGGGGCTTCATGGTGAAAACGAAGCTTGCTGTTGCTATTCAGTTAAGTAGGAAACATATTCTGCACAGTAGAACAGTCTGTGTGTGTGTGGAGGGGCCAGTGGGAGTCAGTGTCCATCCTGTGTCGATCCTGTGTGGTTCATGCACAGACTCTGCATTGGGGTTGCCACCTCAGCTCAGAGCCAGAAGTATCTCAGATGGGTAGTGGACAGACAGCCTTGATGGTGCAGGCCCTTGTGCCTTCTGTGGTGCTGAGTGGTAGCTGCAAATGTTTCGTCATGGAAGTTATGAGCCTTGCACGTCTTCACCTGTGTGAACATACAGAGGAACTGAGCAGAGCACCTGCAGGAGGAAACCAAGTCCTGTTCTATCTGGATAAAATGACATCACTGTGAGCCTGATAATGAGAGGGGCTGACAAGCTCTGGGTAGAAACTAATTTTTAACGAGAGGCTCCATCTTTTAAGGTGCTAAAACATTTACAGAAATAAGTCAGAAAGTTTTCAGAATCAGAGTAGCCATCCATGTAGGCTGCCTTCCCCAACACAGTTCTTCTAAATAGACACCCAGTGACTGCTCCAACTTGAAACCCACACCACAAGAAGGAGCTCACACCTGACACTGCCTGGACAGCCAGGAACCAGAGGTTGGATAGCCCAGAGACCTAGGATAGAACCAACTGGAGGAAAAAAAGTCAATGAAATGATTCCTAATGATATTCTGCTGTACACTTAGACAGGAGCCTAGCATAACTGTCATCAGAGAGGCCCCATGCAGCAACTGATAGGAGCAGATGCAGAGACCCACTGCCAAACATCAGGCAGAGCCTGAGGAATCCTGAAGAAGAGGGGGAGGAAAGATTGTAGGAGCCAGAGGGGTCAAGGACACCAGGAGAACATGGCCCACAAAATTAACTAACTAGAGCTCATAGGGGCTCACAAAGACTGAAGGGTGGCAGGGAGCTTGTGCGGGTCTGACCAAGGTCCTCTGCATATATGTTAGGGTTTATAGTTTGTTTGACTGGGACTGACTCAGTGGGAGCAGGGGCTTTCTCTGATTCTTTTGCCTACTTTTGGGACCCTTTTCCTTCTACTGGGTCACCTCATCCAACCTTGAATGAGGGTATGTGCCTAGTCTTACTATAATTTACTATACTATGTTTGGTTGATATCCCTGGGTGGCCTGCTTTTTGTCTGAAGGGAAACAGCAGGAGGCAGGTGGATCTGGGAGATAGAGGAGATGGGTGGGGAGGAGGGAGGAGAAACTGTGGTCAGGGTGTAATAGATGAGAAAAGATTAAATAAATAAAATTAATTTAAAAAAAACCAGACACCAACAAGCTGGACACAGATGACCAAGCTTCAGAATTAACATGGGTCAGGTTGATGATGATTGTGGGGTTACAGAAAGGGTTTAGACATGACACATGGCTGCTACCTGTAAGTAGATGTCAAGCTCAAGTGATTCCATTTAAAACTTTCCAAAATAAACAATAAAGTTCAGCTTTAGCTCAAAAAAAGAGGAGAAATGAGGTTCGTTTATAACGAAAAAGAAATCAGTAAGTAAAAATGCATGGGTTAGAAGCTAGCGTTGAGGGCGAGCGAGGTGACTTAGTGGGTAAAGCACTTGCCAACTGCCAGAGCCCATGTAGAGTCGGACACTGTAGAGCATGTCTGTCCTCTGCACTCTCCTCCCCAGCTGTGAGATAGGAGGAGACAGGACGATCTCATGAGAGACGGCTAGTCTGGTGTACATAAAAGAACCCTGTCTCTAGAAGATGGAAGGCAAGTTGTCCTTTGGCCTCCACTTATACCTTTGACACACATGTACCTTCACACATATGAGAAACACACACACACACACACACACCTCACACACACAATTAAAAAGAAAGAAATTGGAGCTGATAAGTAGATTGCTAGTCTATTTTGGAGGATTTAAAACTGCCAGTGACAGGCAGGCCACTAAGCAGGTATATGAAGAAAGAGGAGTTTAGATATTTGGGAGAACAGGCAATGCTAAAATTGCCTCCGTGATTTTTTTTTTTTCAAGCTCTGCAGCCTGGTAGATCTATACTTTGTGGATGAGTAAGATAAGGCCGGAGCATGCCTGTTACCACTGCCACGTGTCCTCACACCGTTCCCACAGAAAGAACTTCATGACCCATTTCACAGAGCTCAGGCATGTCAGTCTGTCCTGGTCTTGGACACTGGACTGCTGTGCAGTATGCCTGTCTGCCCGTCAGTCTCCCTCCTTGTCTGTATCCATCCCTGGCCTCCATACATCTCTGTGATGAGATAATTTATAAATAACAGACACACATTTTTCATGGTTCTGGAGGCAGAGATGTCCAAGAGCTCCAAGGTAGGCTTGGGGTCTGCTTCCAAGATGGTGCCTTGGTGCTGTGTCTTCATGTGCCTAAGGCTGAGAATGGAAGGGACTCGGGCTTAACGCCTTGGTAAGGGTGCTGATCTGCTTATAAGGGGACTAAATTTCTGGAAGTAATAACTCCTTTTAGTACTTGCATCTTGAGGACTAAGTGTCCTCACATGAATACTAGAGGCATTGAGACTGAGGTGTGGAATTACGTGTGGGTGACATGAGGTCTACATGTCAGGCATGTCTTACAGATTTACCAGACACCAGGTAGGAACGAAAGCATGACTGAATAGAGGTAACTAATATGAAAGAAAGCCTGTATGCACATCAGATAACAGTCTAATTCCACTCACAGTCTAAATACAAATACTCTTGAATTTATCAATACACTGATCTAGTATTTCATGATCCATGTTTACCTGGGTGTGTTGAGCTAGTTTGCTGCTTGTAAGTCTGTTTGTACTGGAGTCCCCAGTCACCATACATCTGGGCTCCGTTAGAAGAGCTAATGACTAAGCCCTGGTCATCCTCATGCTGAGTGGGAATGTCACTGAGACCTGACCAGATCAGTAGGAAGGAAAGGCACGCAGGGCAGGCTTCCCACATCAGAAAATAAGGGCCATGGCCATTAAGGATCCAGGATCGTAGCATTTACTGTGGCTGGCACAGGCGTTGTGTGCCCTCTAAACTCTCATGTTTCTCCACATGTGTGTGAGTAGTCCAGATAAGTTGGCCTGGTCTCTGCCTTTAGCACCTACAGAGTAGGCCAAAAGCTACTTTCTCAGATGCCATGCAAGGAGTAACTACTTTCCCACCCATTCTTGTTACAACATCCTGTGAATGAGCTACAGGCAGAATCACCTGGTCTCCTACAACGAACAGTAGCTTTCCCCAAATGTCAGAGAAAGAAGAACAGCTCTATTGTTAAGTAGAAATAGCAGTATTGTCTTAGAGTGCTGAGATGTCTGAAACTGGCAGCTTCCACTCCACTCCATGGGATGGAAACAGGTGCATGTCATATCTGTAGGTGAGGAGACAGCATGGGAAGGCTTGCTTTCTCCTACATGCACACATGTGCACATACACAACGTGGACATTTCAGACAGATGAGCTCTTCAGAGTAGGCCAGTATCAGCTTGTGCCTGAAGCACACACTTCTCTTTGCTGTGGGCCCAGCCGTATATAAGTAGCTGGCACAGGACCAGGGGAAGCAGGCATAGCAGAGGAGAGTCAGATCCTTCTCCCGAAATAAGAGTCTAGAACCCTGACCACACAGGCAGGACTGGGCTCCTGGGTTCTTGCTTGTCTGTGACTTACCTAAATGGAACAAGAGTCAGAGCCTCTTCTAGAAGCACCTGCTTCAGCCCACTCAGCACACATTTGGGGTACCATTCGCATTACTTTTATGACACTTGATACTAAAATGTTAGTTTTTAACTGACAAGAACCTCAAGGGAAGGTATTGTCCTGGATTATTCTGAGCATGTACTGACAACCTAAGTGTTGGAAGTGTCACAAATTAAAGGGCAGGTAAGAATCAGAAATAGCTTTTTTGGGGGGTGGGGTTCTCAGCTGTAACTAAAACACACCCTGTGACCTTAATACACAGTGTATCCACACACAGAACAAATTAAAAAGAAATGTCCCCATGGAAAAATGAATGAAGACACCCAGAGCGGTCAGACATGTCACTGGAAAATTATGCAACCATTTAGGAAAAAGTCCAGCCATTAATATAGAACTGAAAATGAACACAGGTGATGCTGTCTGCAGGCAGCACTTTGTAACGTGTACTTCGAGATCAGCAGGTATAGAGTAGAGCAGGCTGTGCACTGCCCCTCCTGGAGGCTGAGGTATAGAACCTTTCTGGAGACCTCAAGTCCACAGCTGACTTCTGACCCAGCACCAGCCTGTGATCGATGGAGAATAGTTACTTACAGTCTGTCTCCAAGCCATGTGAATTGGGTTTGGAATACTCTATAACTACACAAACTGGTCTTAAATAACCTTGATGGGTTTGGAAATTTTGGGCACATTTCTGTGGAGAACTCTGGCCCAGAATTACATTCCTGTACACAGGAGCAGCAGTGCAAAGATGATCCTGTATTGGTTCATGTTTGAAGCTTAGAGAAGGCTGAACAAAAGGAGCCACAGTGTGGTCATTATTCAGATGAGGTTAGTTAGTAGTGTCTAGATAATTTTATTCCCTTGTTTGGCCCTTTCCCTTCAGTTCCCCTGCTTCCAGCCACTATTCAGAGTTGTGATTCTCCAACCAGGGAGGTGCCCACTTTTAGGACAACCCCTGCTCTGTGGGTTTATGGCTCAGGATTGGTACTGAGGGATGCTAGGCTCTGAGCCCACAGACTTCATGGGATGCAGTGCAGGAGTCAGGCATGAGGGCAGATGCACACATGCACGGAATTTACTGGTGGATGTAAGGTGAGATATGTGCCCCACTCTTCTGGGAACTTTGTTGCTCAAAGGTGCCTGCATATAGTGATGGATAAGGATGTGTGTCTCTCTGAGTCACAGGAGAGAGCCTGAGAGGCAGGGTGAGAGTGGGGTGGGGCAGGAGACCACATAGCAAGGCAAGCAGATATTGCAGTTCCCCCACAGATCCCAAGCTGTATGAAGTGCTGGGGTGGCTGACGCTTTTTCTCTCTGGTAGCCACTGTGAAGAAACCTCTAGAACCATTGGCCATCCATGGATGACTGTCAAGGCTACTCCCTGAGACAGGCTTCTTCCTGATGTCATTAGTGTCTCATCTACAGAGAAAAGAGTTTTAAGAAATAATTTCTGAGAAATGGGTGTGGAATCTTTATACAAATGGATCAAACCCTAGCCCTCACTTCCAATCCCTTTCTATCGAGGCCACACCCCAGAGCCTAGGTCTTCTTTAGGACCCACCCAAAGATCTACCCAGCTCCATTCCTGAATCAGAGCTTCCTGCGTGCCAGACTTCAAACCGAGGAAGCTCTGGTGAGAAGCCACCAGAAAGACTACTGCCACTGAGTCCCCAACAGCCTGACTTTACAAAGAGCAGGATCCTGATAGAAACCCAGCAGCTTCAGCTTGCAGATGGGCCCTGCCTTCTGAGCCTAAGACACCATCCCTGAGGAATGCACAGCCTCTTGGGGCACAGACCCTGAGTTTCCCTTTGTTGCCTCCTGAGCAGCCACAAAGCAGTAGGCTCCATTGCTGAGGCCTTGACCTGTTGGCATGTATGGCGTCTTAATAATTGAAGTTGTCTTCAGCTTGGTGACAGCTTTGAAATTCTGCCTGAAGGTGTTGGGGAGACCACTTACTCCCGACTCTAGCCTACTTATTAGAAGAACCATTCATAGGTCCTTGTGGACAGTTGTCTGCTGGGAATGGGATGAAGAGGGAACATCCCCTGACACCTCTCCTGTAGGCATAAATCCAGACAACTTCTAGGTGTCTGTCTTGAATGCAACTTATGTGTCACAGAGATGCAGGCAGTCAGGTGTTTTTTAATGCACAGTTTATTGTTCACATATAAAAAGAAGAAACAACTCACAGCCAGTGAGCCTAACAACTAATGATCCAGCTGTAAGTGATGCCACTGGGATCTGGAGGCAGGACTCACTCACAGACAGCAGACTGTGGATAGAGGTGGCACAGTTTGCAAGTCCCACTTCCCAGTACACAGCAAGTCCATTTGTCTGTCCACTGGTGGGAAAGGGACAGCAAGTGCACCCTGCAGCAGGTGCTCCTTGAGAGTGGCAGAGGCTAGGGCTTTTGTGTTCGTGAGGCCAGGTCAGCAGGATCATCCATGTGCACTCAAGGATCACCAAGGTCAGAGCCAGGCAAGAGGCAAGAGATCCTGCTGGGAATTGGTAGCTGGAAAGGTCTCTTACTGCTGGAGTGCCTGGCTTGAGTGCACTGAGGTATACTGGAGGCTGATGTGACTGCAGCCTGGCTTTTATGGCTCTTGGGAGGGGGGACGCTTATCTTGTCCAAAGACTCTTGTGCCCCTGCTTCTGATTGCTGTTCCCAGAGTGCTGCTGGCCATATGGAGGTGCTTGCTTCTGATGTCAGCTCATTCTGACGTCAGAGTGCTGAGATGGGTGCCTCTGTCTTGTTTCCTTACTTTCTGTTCTAAGTGTTCACTACAGTGTGTTTTTCCTCCCTCTCTTGAGGAGTCCACACATTTGTACTTGAGCCACTTAGGACCCTTGTTTGGAAGTCCCCAATCCCTCCAGCCACTGTGCCTTGAGCCTGCCTATCCTTTTCCCTCGAGTCCTTGAACCATAGCTTCCCATCTAGGCTGGGAGCAAACATGGAAAGACCACTTGGAGACGGCAGGGTGGATGGCATTGGTCCTGGCATACCTGCATCTGCGTGGCCTTGCTTGCAAGGCCTCATAGCATCTCTCTGGATGGATCACCGCTGTCCTCAGGTCTGGACCATCTAGTGGACTTGAGGCAGGATGCACTTTCCTGTCCAGTGCCTAACTGAATGTATGAATAGCCACTGTAGGCTAATGGCTTTATACGGGTTGATATCTCTCTCACACAGTGTACCCTTAAAGCAGCAAATGTCACAAAATGCCAAACTAAAGATCATCTTCTTCATCGTTTCCAGACATTTTTAAAGACAAAATTGGTCAATTGAAAAGAGATCTTGGAAGTGAATTGTTATTTCTTCTTTGCTCTGGCAGGTTGCTGCAAACTGAAGGGTAGCGGTAGGTAGAGGTGCTGCGGTGCTGAGTAGGCAGGGCCCCGTGCTGTAGTGTGAGTGTGTGGTGCCTGGCTAGTGCACTGTGGTGTGCTGAGTGTGCTGTGTGGGCAGCACTTGTGTGCTCTAGTGTGGATGTGCTGTTGTGTGGGGCTCGTGTGCTGTAGTGTGGGTGTGTTGTGTGGGACTCCTGTGCTGTAGTGTGGCTGTGTTACTATGGGGCTCGTGTGCTGTAGTGTGGGTGTGTTACTATGGCTCGTGCGTGTGGTGTTATGGGGCTGTGCTGTAGGGTGTTGGACTACTTGTTGTGTTATGGGGCTCTGTGGTTGTGTGGTGTATTTTAGCGACTTTAACTTCTTGACAGGACCTTAGGCCCGGTCTCTGGCTGCCATGTCCTGATGAGAAATAGTGAAATGCTGAGGGACTCTGCCTATACTCTGGCCTTGGTGCCGGACCAGTATGTGGGTATGTCTGGCTAGGGCATCCTTGCAGAGAGAGGACAGATTCCTGACCTCATGGAGGACCGTACTGCAGGTGGGTCATGGCACAGTAGTGGCCGATGGACTACAGTGAGAGCACAGTTTGATGTTGTGGTTAGGAGGAGTGGCTTATGAGAGGTAAGAGACAGCAGGCCTTCCCTGAGTTGGGGAGTATACAGGCACACATCTAAGTATGTTGGGGGTGGGCAGGCTACAGACAGCAAACACTGTGTCTGAGTGTGTGGGCTAGCATACAGCAGACCTTGCTCACCCCAGGCTAGCTCCATGGAGCCTTCTCTAGTTCTCTGTCTACTCTTGTCCACTGAGGGCTCATCCTCAGGGTCAGGGGCCATGCAAGACAGATGACAGAGCATCAAAGGTGGGAATCAGCTATCAGCTGCTGCCATGTCTCCCAGAATGAGAGGGCCAGAGTGCTAAGGACACAGCATATCCAGGAGAGGCTGTGGGCACAGCCTGCAGTACAGCAAGGAACAGCCGGTAGAGGTGGGAGCTCTGAGCAGAGGCCCTGCAGGCCTGCAGTGTGGCTTGTGGCTGGTAAGCCAGCTGGGTAGGAGCTGTGTTGAAGGAGGCGAGGGATGTCCAGAATAGCTGGTCCCTGAAGTGGGGGAACAGTGGCTGCAGGCTGAGGGCACAGACTGCTTGGCCCCATGGGATGGCAGAGAGAGATGGGTTTGGGTTCAGGTTCAGGTGAGACTGTCTGAGAGGAGTCGGTGTGTAGACATGGGCTGGTGATTCTAGGTCCCAATTGGGAGGACAGGTAAGTTCAGGTGCAGAGCAGAACAGAGCCTGCAACTGCAGGGTTTCCAACTGGGCAGCTGCAGGAGTGTGGGGCAGAGAAAGTCAGAGTGGCCACAGGGCCTGCGGAAAGAAGGGCCAGGCCAAGCCTTAGATGTAGTAGAGGGCTGGAATGTTTGTGTTCAGGGAGGGAGTGGAGAGACAGAACTTTGTGGCTGAGTTACCTAACTCACCCAGGGGACTCAGCCTCAGCTCAGCTCTAAGCAAGGTCTGCTTCCTTCAGGCTCAACTCCCAGAGATCCTTGTTCTTTGAGGACAGCTGTTGCCGCCATCCCAAACTCTTGTTATGGGACACAGTTTTCATGGAGAATGAACAGGCTGGATGTCATATCCGTCCTTGTCTGTGTTCCCCACCATCCCCAACCCCCGTGCCCCATGCCATCAAATATGGCCTGCACATTCAAATATGGGCAGTAATTTTCTTTTCAAACCTCAGAAGATATCCCTCCTTATTAAGCCCTACTGCTCATTATGATAATAGCGGCAGGCATTGAAGATCTGAGCCATTTCTGAGCGAAGTATCCTGTGGGCTACAAAGTTGAATGGCAACTTTCTTATCAGGAGAAGTGATTAAAGGAGAAGATGAGGCATGAGGGAAGATGAAAGGAGCAGATTGTGGGAGAAGCTCCCAGTGCCTTAAAGTCCTTAAGTCCAAGAGAAGTAATGAGCTCTGCTTTCCTGTGGCTCCGCTGAACAAGGACAGCACCAGGCACACCAAGGCACCCTCCTTGCTGCTGTGCGATGTGACTTGCAAGGACAGCCTGATTTCCCATGGAGCTCCGTACCAGGCTTCACAGCCCTAGCTAGAAGGAACTTTGTGACACACTAGCTTGAGGAGTGTATGCCATCGAAGAGCAGTGCCAAGCACAGTGCCAAGGAGTGCCAAGCACTGGAGCAGTGCTAGGAAGCCATACCCTGGGGCTTGCTGCCCAGGAGAGTGGCACTGCTGATGGAGGGAGTGCCTCTTTCCAATCTAGATGGAGGTCCACAGAAAGAGGCAGACACTGAGGGGGTGTTCTGCTGCATCTGAATTTCTCATCTGAGAAGGAGGGGCTCAGCCTGCAGCTTTTTCACAAACATGAAAACACACACACACATTCACACACAAAGCACCTATGTGGATATACAGGCAAGTGAATGAACACATGCATACATGCAGATGTACATATATGCATATAAGCACGTGTCCCACTGACACAGTGTACACACACACACGTAAGCATGCACACGCATGGAGACATCTATCCACAAGCTTCCATCTATTCCCTTAGGATTTTTTAGGAAACAAGGTATGAAGAATGTGGCTGTTCTTTTCCTCCTTGATGTGAAAAAAACAAACCCTTTCTCGTTACAAATGAGAAACTCTTGCTGAAATAATCATAAGGAAAAATGATTTCCGTTGGCCAGTGACCCCTGTGCTTTAGCTATTTAGTTATTATATCTTTGAGGGACTTCTGACTTTCACATAAGGCCAGCTCACTCCTGTGTTCATAAAGGAAGATGCATGCTTGCGTATGGGAAGGGGGAACCTCTGTTTCATGGTCCTTCAGCCAGATGTCATGATGGCTGTGGCTGTGTGTTCTCTAGAGCCATGGGAGGTACTTGGAGTGCACTTGCTGAGTGTCGGCTACCCATGGGCAGGGATGGCTGGGTCATTTGCCTTCTTGCGAGTACCTGGTGGCCCTTCCTTTGGGGGCATCTAGTCTTCACCTTTGCCCTGAGTTACCTCCGCAACCTTCTCAACACCCCACTGTCCTCAGTTTCTCAGCTGTTTACAAGAGGATAGTGGCTGGTGGAAAGAGGAATTGCCTGTCCCCTTCCCAGGAGTTTCTGCTTCCTGTCCCCCCCCCCCAACCCTCGTGGCAGAGGGTCCATGTGCCTGCCCTCTTAGTAGTCACCTACCTTGAAGAGGCATGAGGGCTGCGTTAGTTCGGGCTTACCGTAGTCGCTTCCCCTTTGAGAAATGAACCCACAGGCAGTTCTCAGAGAAAGAAATGGAAGTCTAGAGGTTGTAGAAAATCAGTTT
The DNA here is from genome assembly GCA_021653895.1 of Mastomys natalensis. Lineage (NCBI taxonomy): Eukaryota > Metazoa > Chordata > Mammalia > Rodentia > Muridae > Mastomys > Mastomys natalensis. The sequence continues at coordinate 3,073,872 of JAJTUV010000102.1, forward strand.
GAGTTCCGTGACTGTGCTAGGACACACCTACATATTTAATTAAGTCATCTCTCTCAGTGCTGGAGTTTACCTTCTTTGGGGGATGAACAGCTACAACTTCACACACATGAGACACCTGAAATGTGAGGTGGTTGTTCAAGGTGGCCAGTGTCGGCACACCTCCAAAGCCCACAGGAAAGCTCAGCGCTTCCAGAGTCAGGTATAGTAGGTGAAGAAGTGTGAACATAGCCAGCTAACCTTAAAGATCATCCGTGTATGGTATATGCCTGTATCTGGAGAGGCTGTGCTCATCTCCCATACCTGCTTACTAGATCTAGCCTGCCCTCTTTTAGACATGTTGCTGAGTCCTGTCACTGGGTGTTTCATATGTGCAATGTGTTATAGCTTCATGTAAATAGCAGAAAAAGTTTGAAGACTGTCAACCATTTAACCTCATTAGGCTTAATGAAGGAGATCGCAGGACCTCCATGGTGTGCCTGTTCCCCAGGAGGAAGCCAGAGTAGACCACTGCAGGGCGCATTTCCTCAGGTTTATAAGCAGGGCTCAGCAGAGGGGCCTGGGGATGGGGGATGCAGGTGGGGTAATAGCCCAGGTTTCCAAGTCTGGATTATTCTCCCTCTCATCAAACTCATCCTGTTTCTTCCTGCCCTGCTGCTTCCACATGCCACCCTTATGTGACATCACTTCCCCACACTCGGCAGGAGCTGGCTCCTCGGTTCCTGCTCTGCCTCCTGTCTGCCAGAATGCAGTGGGCAGTTTCCTGGAGTATCCACTGACCACTCCACTCCTCTGTGTCACATACATGAATAACTGGGCTAGGAAATGTGTGGTGGCTAAAGAGAGTAGTACTATTACAAGAACAATTATAAAACAAGAGGCCATGGATCTGAAGAGTGGGGAAGGTATATGGGACAGTTTGGAGGGAAGGAAAAGGAAAGGAGAAATGTAATTAAATTATAATCTCAATTAAAAAATAAGGAATTTAATTCGTTAAGAAGAAGAAAGAAGAAGAAGAAGGAGGAAGAAGAAAACCCCACAACCACACCACAACAACAACAACAACAACACACCAAGTACTTTTTACCAGTACAGTGGGAAAGATGTCTTTCTGGCATCAGTGACAGCCCTGTGGCTCTAACCTGCCACCTGAATCCCACTCTGTTCTGCGAGTCTTTCTAGCACAGTGGCCTACAGCCTGCTGCCTGATCATGCAGGGCATGAGCTGCCCCTCACCTTGTCTTCTGCTTTCCCTCAGCTGTTATAGTTGTTTGCACATAAAGAATCCTCCTAAATCTACAATTAAAAGGCTTGATCCCAGCTGGCAGAGCCAGTCAGTGAGAAGTGATTATTAGGTTCCAGGCTCTGACCTAATCAATGGGTTATCCGTTGATGGGTTTGTAATAGGGCAGTATTGCTAGGACGTGGTAGAGACTAGGAGGTAGAATCTAGTTGGAGGATGTGGGTCATTGGGAACATGGCTTTAAAGAGTGTGTTAGTCCCTGGCTTTTTTCCTCCCACCTGCTTCCTGGCCTCCATGAGTTAGACAGTTCTGCCCACCATGCCCTCCCACCATGATTCTTCTGCCTTGCCTCAGTCCTGAGAGCCATGGAGTCAGTTCACCAGGCCAAATGCACCTTTGTATCTTAAGTTATTTTTCTCAGGTGGTTTGTCATAGGAATGAAAGCTGGCCCCATGGACAATTGTTACAAATGGTCATTGCTGTGATTACCTGACCATGTAACTGGTTTTCAGGAGGGCCTTGGAGACGTCTGGAGAAGTAGGTCTAAGCGGCGGTTCTCAACCTATGGGTTGTGACCTCTCAGAGGGCCACATAACCCTTTCACAGGGGTCTCCTAAGACTATTTGAAAACACAGATATTTACATTACAATTCATAATAGTAGCAAAATTACACTTATGATGTAGCAATGAAAAAAAATGTTATGGTTGGGGATCACCATAACATAAGATTTAAAGGCACAGCATTAAGAAGGTTGAGAACCAACGTTCTGTGCTTAGTGGGTGGTTCTCAAGGGATTTTAAAACCCAGAATGTGGCTAAGAATGTGAAGAGTAAAGACTGCTCATAGGCTTCCAATGGGAAGAACTCTGTTGGAAAGTGAACCAGAAGCCATTTGTGTTACACTGCGGAGGGGAACTTGTCTACATTTATCCATGCCTGGAGACTTTACCTAAAGCTGAACTTGGAAAAAAATTGAAGACCACAAAGCCTCCAGGCTTTGACACTGGCATTTCTGGCTGTTTCCAGGGTTGCATTGAAGATGGTTTAAACAGAGAAGGGTGAGTAAAACCTTGTAACTTGTCTGGAAAAGAAGTGCATGTAAAGTCAAGTCTGCGAAACCTGCTGCCTAAAGGGATTAGTAACATCAGAAAGAAACCAAGGATTTTGCACCAGGACAGTAGAAAAGCTGCCTCCAGGGCATCTCAGGAACGGGAGTATTCTTCCCATGGCACCAAAGAGTATAAAAGTATTACTACATTAAAAGACTTTTCTTTGAGAAGGACGTCCCACCCAGGCATGCTGTGTACAAGGGGCCACCTATGACGACTCATTTCATCATTCTGGGAAGCCCAGGTATACAGGATATTGCAGCTGTGGTCTTAGGAGCCCAGGCTGCTGCTTGAAATCACTGCCCCATGTGCTGCTGACTTTTTAGGCATGGTGAATGTAGGTGGAAGCCTCCACCCAGGTTTTAAATGAAATACTGGGAGTCCAGGTAAGATGTAGCAGTAGCATCCTCCACACTAAAGGGCAGCACATGAAGCTATGCTACTGAAGCTGTTAGATGCAGTGAAGATGCAAGGAAACTGGAGATGCCAGAGGTATGGAGTATCTGCCATGGAAAGCTTCAGACAGTGAAGAGAGCCATCCAAGGAGAAAAGCCATGTGCTCTATGGCAGAGCTGGTGTGGTGCTTCCATGCTCATTGGAACTTCTAGCATGCCACTGTGACCCCGAATGTGCATTTGAAGCTACAGGGTTTGTTTACTAGGTTTCAGTTCTCTTCTCTTTCTTCCTTCTCTGTCTTGTCCCTTGCTCTTGGAATGAGAGTGTGTTGGAGTTACACATTGCCATGTTAAGTTATATAACAGCTTAGCTAAGAATTCACAGTGAGTCTCAGAGAAAATTTCACCTGAGTTCTTGAGCTGAGCTTGAACCATTGAGGCTTCCTGGCTATGAACTCAATGCACATTTTCTTTTGAAATGTATATGAACCTTTTAGGGGCCAGAGTGGAGTGTTACAGTTTAGACATGAACCTTTCTCCACCTTTCCCCATGCACTGCACATGGGATGGGTGTGTCCCCACTCCATCGTTACATTGCTATTTAAAGGGGCGCGAAGTGCCCAGAATGTAGAGATGCTCAGCCTCAACATAGCACATCACCAGCAGATCCAGCTTCTAGTTGCATTTCACTTTGAGCCAAGGCCTTGATGTCTGCATGGTAGATGTCAGTCTAGGTAGGGATTTCAACTCAACCTTCATGTAAGTTTATGGAAAGGTTTCTGGTACAGCTTTAGAACATTGAGACTTGAAAATAGTAAATACCAGAAATAGATTTAGCATGCTTAAGTGATATTTATAAAAAGCAATACCGTGTGTATTCTAGTGTACATTCATAAAATGGATGGCGCTTGAACATAAATTGTAGGTTAGAGCTGGTCACTTCAACTCTAGGTGTGCACAAAATCTTAGCATTGTAGCCAATTTTAAACTATCCACTGCTAAATTAGAAAACATTACTGCCAAGGACCATCTTCAACTTGGAGAAGGGGTCCTGAGAAAGGAGTGTTTGGGAGCAGTGAAAGAAATGAGCTTAAAGTCAAATGATGGGGTGCAAAATGACAGCTCTGTTGTCTGCTCAAGATGGCCCCCTGGACAGCATTCTGTAGATAGTTCTTGGCTCTATTGTCTGCCTGGGTCAACTTTCTGCTGGAGATAGCTTTCTGCTCGAGACAGCTCTCTTGCTAGAAAAAAAATTCTAAAAGCTTTCTGGATAGCTCATGGACTTTCTAGCCAAAGTCAGAAAAGCTGCTAGAAAAATTCTGAAAGAGTTGTGTTCATGCTCCAAACAGTTCTCTCTGGGTAGCTCTCTCTTGTTTAATAAAATTTCTATTTGGTTATCCCATGAATTAGCATTTTATGACCATAGCTCTTTGATTCTTAGTAGACAGCAAGTGTATATATATTTTTTAAAACATGGCAAATGATTTCAGAGATCTGCCTGCCTTTATAAGCGTAAACAATAAGCTAGCTGGGTGGGAGCCTGTCCTAAGACTACCATTCCCACCATGCCTGGACCTAGCTTTGCTCTGTTCAGTCTAACCTTGAACTCAGGAATCTGCCTACCATTGTAAGCACAAGCAATAAACTTAGGTAGGTGGGATCTTGCCCTTTGATCACCACTTCCCAATTTTATTTTATCTCCTCTCTTAGTAGCTTTCTGACAAGCTGGCTCATAGTACAGCTGCCTCTGTTCTTATAGGTCTGTGAAGCCCCTCATAAAATTCATATTGCATTTGTATATTTTGCATAGTTGAGAAATTATACATTCTTGAACTCATGTTTTCAGAGTTCTTTCTCACAGCCTCAAGGACTATCTTCAAGGTCACAGCATTTACAATTTTACCAAGGACATTAGACATACCCTTGCTTCCCAGGCTCATGCTGCTTCTAATTATCATGTCATTAATCTTGGCATAGAGAACATCTCATGAAGGAGCAATGTAAAGTAAATTATACAAACAAGCCTTATACCTGTTGTGATAGCCCCAGGCTTGTATTTTGATCCTAGTTCCACGGGGCTGCAGAGGATGATTGAATCTGTACACAGAGGACATCTTGTAAACCTTCTGTCCAATTAAAACCTGTAAAATAAAGACTAGAGCCAGAGATTGGACAGTAGAAGGGGAGGCGGAGAAAAAGGCTTAGGGGAGGAGAGAGTGAGAGGAATTCGATATAAAAGGTAGAGCAGAAGCAGAGGAGGAGAAGGAGTCGCCGGGAGAGCAGAAGCAGAAAGAGAAGCAGAGGGAGAAGCAGGAGGAAGCTGAAACAGAAGGAAGCCAATGACGGAGCTGGACAACCACGCAGCCTGGATAACCGCAAGTTATAAGGGATCTCATAGCCGGGGATTAGAGTAGTGTAGTGGTAAATCTGCCCAATCTAGGCATGCTATTTATACCATAATTACTGAGCTGTGTCTTCCTTTACTGGTCTCATTCGGGTAGGAGATCTTACAGCGGCAAATTTGGGGGTTAAATAATTCCTTCTACTACATATACCTAGCAAACGTGAATACTGGTAGAGTCCTATTCCCTGCTAGCTCTGCTCCAGAGGCAGGAACTGTATCATGCCATCCTTCTCATGGCCATGCAGGACTAGGCACATTACCTTGTTCTTAAAAGAGAAAGCGTCTTCACCATGGAGTTTGGGTTGTGTTTTAGTTCTTTAGAGTAGGACTCTGTTATGGTGATGTGGTGCTTTGAATAAGAATGGCCCCCATAGGCTCATATATTTGAATACCTAGTCACCAGGAGTGCAACTCTTTTATAGGAGTAGGAGGTGTGGCTTTGTTGGAAGAAGCCATGCCCAACCCAGGTTCTCTCTCTGCCTGTAGATCAGGATGCAGAGCGACTCAGCTACTGCCTGTCTGAATGCTGCCGTGCTCCCCTCCACGATGTTAATGGGCCAATCTCTGAAACTGTAAGCAAACCCCCAATTAAATGTTTTCTTTTATAAGAGTTGCGTTAGTCATGATATCTCTTCAGAACAACAGACATGTGACTAAGACTAAAGCTGGTATCAAGGAATGGGGTTTTGCATTGATAGGCTAGACTATGCTGTTTGTTGGAGGAATAAGGAGACTTTGGAAGTTTGGACTAGAAAAGTGATTGGATACTCTAAGTGGGACTTAATGGGCCATCCTAGTATGAAATGGAAGACAGTGCTGAGGGCAGAACTGTGGCATCTCAGTAAAGAAGTTTCAGAAGGAAAAATTAAGTGGCTAGAGACCATTCTTTTGATATTTTGGCAAAGAAAGCGGGTATTTTTGTCCTTGTTCCAAAAAATATGCCTAAAGTATTTTGGATTAATGGCATTGGCAGAGGAGACTTCAAGACAATCTAGTATTGACTTTATCATGTGGTTATTAGTAGCCACTGTTATACAGATCTACAATGTAAAGGTGCAAGTGGTGCAGGGAGAAATACAAATGTGCAGAGTGAGGAGATAAGCAGTGCCAGGAAAGGTGATGCTGGAGCCAAGTCCTGCATCAGCTCAAGGAGATAAAAAACTCAAAGAAAATCCTGGTGCCAAAGGAAATAAAAGCAGTGATGACCTCAGGGCAAGACCCAGACAAGCTCAGCTTCCAACTGGTGTAAAGGGATTAAAGGAAAGCTTAAGCGGGAAGGGAACCATCAACAGCTGAAAGCTGGTGCACATGTATCTGAAAGAGGGCCCAAGTACCAGCCCCAGCAAGCAGTAGAACTTGGCAGCTCCTGCCTTGTCTTGGTTTCATGGTTCTGGCTTTAGAGTCAAAGATACAAGAAAAGGGTTGTAGAATCTTCCTCCACAGCTAAGGAAAGCCCTGAGGCCAGGTATATGTCAGGGGTGTCTCTGCATGGATGCCCAGAGAGGCCATTACCCAAAGCTGTGAAGGTGAAGCCTGGATTGTGTGGGGGATCCCAAGATGTTGGAGATGCTAGAGCTGTGGGATACCTGCCGAGGAGAATTGCTAACAGGATGTGGTACCAGCCCAAGAGAGAGGATGTGTTGCAGTCAACAGAGCTGAAAGAGTTGGTGCTCTGAAGAGCACTTTGGCATCAGACATGGAGATGCAGAATGTTTGTCTTGTTAGTTTTCAGTCTTGCTTTGGTCCAGTATTTCTTCATTTTGCTTGGTATCCTCCCTTTTGGAATGGTAATACATATTCTGTGCCATTGTATGTTGAATGTATGCAATCTACATTTTGATTTTACAGGGTTACAGTTAAGAGAATGCTTTGAGTCTTGGCAGAGACTTTAAACTTTGAAGCAGTCTTGAGACTGAAAGTCTATGGGGACTTTTGAAGTTAGACTGGGTGCCTTTTTGCATAATGATGTGGCTGTAAGTCTATAGGGACCATGGAGTGGAATATGGTGGCTTGAATAAGAATGACCCCCAAGGGAATAAGAGCCATACCAGCTGTTACCTGGCCATGCAGAGGTCTCAGAACCTGTGTTTGCTGTGATGCTAAGGACTGTGCCACATGAGTGACAGGTTGGACTGTGGATCCTGGTTTTAACTTCTACTTTCAGGTGTTTCTGAAATACCAGGCATCAGAATGTATTGCTTAGTGATAGTGCACGTTTAATACCATCAACAGGTGATTCCATCAGTGTGTGAACATCACACTGTGTGGTTGCACAAGCTGAGATGATTATGACATCACTGGGTGGTATAATCTCATGGGGCCATTGTCCTGTTGTTGGACTCTAAGATCCAAAACCAGGGGACACACTTTCACAGAAACACACATGGATGAGACTCGCTGCAATAACATGAGGTTTAATGAAACTAGTGCACTAGAACTCCCTCGTATGCAGGCAAGAGAGCCCCGAACAGAAGCTGGGAGCAGTTCTTATACAGAGTTCAAGAGGGCAGCCACAAAGGCTGACCTTCTCAGGTCCAGTCTCTAGGTGACTAAGATTCACACATTACTTTTACGACAATGAGTGTCATAAAAGTTTGCCCAGGTTTACCATGTTAAGGGCTGTTTCCTGACCACCTCCCATCCTGGAGCCCCTTTCTTGGAATGTGCCTATGAGCCCTCCTCACCAGCAGGTAGATTCCCTCCCCTGTGGTCTGAGGAATGTTAATCAGCCTCTCCCTTCTTCCTCTGAATGTTAATCTAGCAAGTGTCCTCTGACTAAGGAATGTGTTCCTCCTCCCGGGATGTGTCCTGGGACAGTGGGGTTCTTTTAATCTTAAGTTCAAACCAAGACCCGAAAGTCCTACACTGTGTGTTGTTCATCACTGACTGACATATTTTAGGGTCTGGTTGAGATTTCAGCTCCACAGCAGAACTGAAAAACTTGGGAGTGACTGTGGTTGTGTAGGTGTCATAGAACAGTCCTCCTTGGAAGTAACTTCCTCCCCACTTCCCTTTATAAAAGAACTCCTCTCATGTGGGGTGAAGTTGGCACCTGGACCCCAGGACCCTTTTCCCTAGGTAGCTGCAGGCAATTCAGAAGGGCCACCCAAATCTGCATCGGAAGAAATGTGCCCACCTGTGAGCTGAAGGGCAGCTGAGTGTTCAGAACTTTGCCAGCATCTCACTCATTTGCCTGTGAATTAATCCTGCCATTAAGGAAAAAATTAGACTCACCACTCAAATCATTAATTGAGAGGCCTTATTATCTCATTAATGGTGTTTGATATCTAAGTCAGATGAACTAAAGGAAGCTTGCCTGCTTGGTCCTCGAAGAAATGTAATTACACCTTGGGCATTATCAAGATGTCCCCTCTCTGCTGTCACATGTCCCATTTTGCTTCCTTTTGTGGACACTGAGACAAGTCTTCCTTGGAAATAAAAATGACACAGCCATAGAGAAGCATTGCTGGAGACTGGTGGGCCTGCAGCCTGCAGTTTCCTCAGACCTAAGGTTCCCCACTGTCCTTGTGGGCCACCTGCTGAAGCAGTCTATGTGCAGAGCTCATTTGCCGCCAGCATTTGGAGTCTTCAGCCAACCTTGGTAGACACTGACCTGCAAAGGATGAGAAGGAGAGAACCTGACACTCTTAGGTAACCCAAGTGAAAGCAGCTAGGAGAAACTGGCTGGACTGAAGTGCACCATCACTCCAAACCCCCAATAGTCACTTCCTTGATTAGCAAACCCCTGGGCTTCTTGGTGGAGAACCGCTGGTACAGTGTAGGCAGTATTCTTTTGTTTATTTAGCCATATCCAGAGAAGGGGCTCAGAGTGGGAGACAGCCTCCTGGACTCTGCTGGGGACGGGCAGCTCACCCCAGAGGGGCTGGTGATGCAGTAGGAACCCCCAGCTAGCATCTAAGACTGACTACTAGGGAGGCTTAGGTGAGTGGTAAGAGCCTAGGGTGCATGGTCTGAGGCGCTGAGACTGTGATGAGCAGTGGCTGTTGTGGAGAAGTGCAGGACCATGTCTTCATCCCACAGCCCCGTTCTCAGTCTACCACGCTGCTCTTCTTCCCTGAGATGTCAGAGCAGGTGTGGTCAAAGCTTCTCCTTTGACTGCCTCCTCCTCTGTTCTTCTGAGTGTCTATCTGGTGACCATATGCTTCCAGTGCCATCCATCCATGTGAGTTAGCCACGGGCTTCTGTAACAACCCACCCTGGCTTGGGAGCCTGTAAACAACAAACATCTGCTTTTTAACATCTGGAGGTTAGGCCGGGCGGTGGTGGCGCACGCCTTTAATCCCAGCACTTGGGAGGCAGAGGCAGGCGGATTTCTGAGTTCGAGGCCAGCCTGGTCTACAGAGTGAGTTCCAGGACAGCCCGGGCTACACAGTGAAACCCTGTCTCGAAAAAACCAAAAAAAAATCTGGAGGCTAGACATCCAAGATCAGGGCTCTGGGGTCTGACAGGCAAGCCCTTCTTCCTGTGGCCTCAGTTGATAGAAGAGACAAGGTGTTTCTTGAGATTTTTATTAGGCTGCTGACCCATGGACACTTCTTCTGTCACCTCAGGCCTTCCCCTGTTGACGTATTCAGATTATAGTGAGACAGAATAGAAAAGACCTGGTACTATCAAGGGATGGTCAGAGATGCCTGTGCAGTCAGAAGCCCCCTTCTCCATGACCTAGCTGGCAGTCACCACCACTCTCAACCCCAGGGTATAGCCCAATAGCCACGTCTCAGCTTAGGGTACACTATGAGAGGAGTCAGGGCTGTGCTGCCTGCAAGGCTGTACACCAGCCCTAGCCACCAGCACTGCACTGACTGGGGCAACAACGGCCACTGCCGCCATCACCACCACGTCAGCTTCTGTGGTGACCACAGCTGCCAGTACTGCTGCCTTAGACCGAATGGTGGTGGTGACAGTCAAGGCTTGCCAAAGAATGTGAAAACCCCTGTCTTAGGTCAGCTGAGTGCATGAGTAGCAACCCACTGTGCACAGGCAGATCAAAATGACATGTGCCAAGGGCAGAGGGCTGTCATTGGAGCATAGTGGCTCTGAGCATGTGCCAACCAGCCCACCTCAGCCTCTGTAGGCTTCACTCCTCGGTCCTCAGGGATCCTGTCTGGGAGCTCTATCCCCTTGTGCTACAGTATAAGCCTCAAGATGGTACTGTGTAGCCTCTTTGTGACCTCTAACTTCCTCTCTGGGGTGACACCAGCACCTTTGTTCGTAAACTCAGTCGTCCCTCCCAGCTTTTGAACTGTGACCATGCTCCATGGCTGGCCCACCTTGAACTGTGGCCACCCTCCACAGCTGACCCACCTGGACTGGAGCCCTTCAGCTTGTTTGTTGGATGGCTGTCTTTACTCATCCATCCCTGGTTTGCTTGGGCACAGTGATCTGAAGCCTCTGGAGAGCAGTTACTATAAACATATGTTTGAGACAGAGTTTGCCAAGGCTAGTACCTCAGCGAATGCCTCTGGCATGAGCCACAGGTACCACAGTAGTCACAGCTCCCATTGCCTCAGGAGTCAGAAACCTATCTTGGTTTCTGGAGGATGTCCTGGCTGGGGTAGCCCGAGATCCTCATTGCTCAGGTTAACTAGTTGCCGAGGGAGGCTGATCGGGAGTATCCCTGTAGGGTCACCCAGCCCTGCTGGGTTCTACCCAGCTCCTTCACACAGGATGTCTTCCCAGCTCTTGCATGTAGAGTCCAGGATACAAGGCCCTCCCACTGTTTGGATAAGAGGAGCACCTCTCCTGAGGCATGCCATAGGTCTACACTGACATCCTCCGAGGAGGGGAAGGCGGGAGGGTAGGCTGCACTCCCCTCACCCATCCTCCCTTACTAACAGCCCTGTTCTTGGCACAAATTATGTCTCCAGATAATCCTTTGTAATAAACCTAATTCCTGCTATCCATGAAAAGCAGCCTGTGAGCCTATCAGTGAGTCAAATGGCTTGACATTCCCTCTTCCATTATCAAGCAGAACTGGAATCTCGATTTAAGTACCGATCTGTGATTCTGCCCGTACACACCGCCACATTAACATCTTTTATAGTCATTATCTGACACCTATGTCACTGTGGAGACTGGTCTCTAGGAACAGCAGTGACACCCCAAATGAGGCTCGGCAAATTTTTTTTAAAGCAGTTTCTCCTCACTGGGCACAGTGGACATCACTCGGAGCAGAAATTGAGCTGTATGTATTTAGAAATCAACTGAGGAGATCACATCCCTCAGCTCTGGATGTGAGTGCCAAATCTGTCTGTTCTGTCCAGGGCAGCACTGCTTGCTCCACTTATTTGCAGACGGATCTCATCAGTTGTGAAAAATGCTTCATGGCAGAGCCCAGTTCAGAAAAACACATCTTGTTTATCCGCAAACGGCCCTTGTTGGGTCCCTGCTGGCCCTGAAAGCCTATGTGAGGCTGTGACCCAGGGATAGGTGATTCTGGGGTCTGTCTGTTACTGTGTAGCCTCTAAGACCCTGTGATGGGTGACACATGATGGAGCGGCTGGTCTGTGCAGTCACACACACACACACACACACACACCCACACACATACACACACTCACTCTTACACTCCTTACCTATCTGCATAAAACAGCCTAGAACAGGTAGGCAGTCCAGGAGAACCTGGACCTTAGACTCAAGAGCTGGGGCATTCAGCTCTGCTCTTCTTTGGCACACTTCGGTGGCATAGTTCTGCCCTTCTCCATCCTCAAGGCAGCTGTCACGAGTATGTGTAAGATCCGAGCAATCTTCCATGGTGTGCTGTGTGTGCACATGTGTGTTTAATCCTTTTAGGGAGGTAGGAAGGCCTCCAGTTGACAGGTCAAAGCTTTGGCCAGGGTCCCACAGCTGGCACCTGACTTTGTGAGCTGAGTCTAGGTTCCCTGGGAATCCCAGCCGTCATGCCATTATGCAGTCAAGTACCTTGATTGTGTAAGAAACAAAATTTTTACCAATCATCTGTTTTCAGAGAGCTTGATTTTCATAGGAAGGGAGGGAGAGGGGAGGGCAGGAGGGAGGAAAAAAAGGAAAGAAATATTTTGGTTTAAAAACCACAATTTTATCTATTGGATTCTCCCAGTTCTAAAGCATAGCTTAGCCCAGTGGTATTTTTAAGCCTTAACTTGCAGTTCTAACTTCCAGACTGTGCTCTGTCATGGGATGCATCGGCTCTTTGTGTATTGTTTTGCCATTGATGGTGCTGACAGAACAGGAGTGACATCAGCCTCCTGCAAGCACAGCCTTCTCCAGACCAGTAACTGTGCCTACACCTGCCACTGCTGGGCCTGGCGGCTTCATGTGGAGATTGGCTCCTCCTAGACCTGACCAGCTTTTACATTCCCAGTGGAAAGGTTAGGACTGTGGAGCTTGAATTGTTTGCCTTCTCCCACCCACATGTCCAGCTATCTATGCCCCCATTCCCTCACTCTTCACCCCACCACACATCTGCCTACTCACCCCCTCACACAGCACCAGCCTGTTGGCATGCCCATCCTTCCACTTAGTTGTATGCCCACCCTGCGCTCCACGTTCGTTTGGACAGCACCCTGTTAGGGGCCTTAGTGAGACGGACAGCTTTACAGGCAGCCTTCTATGTTAATGGACCTCCAGATGACATTTACTTTATTTTCAGCTAAAATGTTTTTATGAACGCTGAGAATTCCTGGAGGCACTCTTATCCACCATTTTAACTTTTACACGTGTGTGCCATGACCTTGAGCTAAGCATGTCCCAGAATATGTCCACTCTCTTTCCTTCTTATTTATGACACACTGAGCATGCTCAGAAGTGAACTGCTTAACAGCCTTGCTCAGGAATGGGCAGTTCCTATATGAATATGTATAGGCTCACTAAATGAGGTGTCCATGCTTACTTTGTTGAAGGAGGCCTTGCTTGAGAAACAGGTCGACTCATCTGCTGCAGCTCATAAATCTCCACTCTTACCTCTTGTTCATGCATGGTGGCTTTAACTCCCCAAGGTGGGAACCCATTTTGTTTGGTTACTACCTTTCTCCTCTCAGCCTTGTACTGGAACATCCTAAGCCTTTGCATCACAGCATGTGAAGACATGCTGTGGGAAATACTGAGAATCACACAGCTTCCCAGAGGGAGGCACTGGAGGAGTGTGCTCCTACCCACCCTTGACTTTGAGAGGATCTACATATGCTCAGGCAGGAGAACCATCCAGACCCCAGAGCGAGTAGGACTCCACCCCTCTAAGCTCAAGGCTTGCCTCTGAGGAACAGACATGCAGGTCTACAAATTGATGGAGCCCTAAGAGCAGTGCTTAGCCTCATGAGTCTATAAATCTCAGGCTGGAGTACTTGGCAGTGACCCTTTAACATTCTTGAAAACAAAAGGAAAGTGTCCTAACAGCAGAGGATTTACAGCCTGGGTTTTACTGGAACCAGGAAGTGAGAAGCCCTGTGGTCCATGCTAGTTAATTGGTTTTGAGTGGCTTCCAGGAATAAGTTTGCATTTTAAGTATCACCATCGGTGCCATTGCACCTTCAGTGCGGTGACAGCCTGGGGTGGCTTACAGAGCTAGACCCTGGGAAGTACAGAGTCCTTCTCCCAGCAGGTAGGCCTGCCTAGAATCCTGTGGGAAACCCTGTGCATATATATGCACTGTGGGACTAGTCAGGAGGAGCCTGCCCAATAATGGTCTCTAGAACCCTGCTTGGGACATTCTAGAAAGTCTGGCAGGCACAGAAGACAAGAGACTTGGTTCAGCCCTTCTCCTGAAGAGACAGGGGAAAGTGAAAAACTCACCTCTTGCTTGAACCTCTCCTATGTAGGATGCTAGCCACTCACTCTTCTACCAGTGGTGCCTGGGTACACTGCATGTTAGCTGTGAGGTTAGTAACCTTCACTACCTGCCCGAACTAACACTTCTAGATAACTGCTTTCATGCACTATATGAGTCCTGGACTCAGCCTTCCCAGTCCTCTGAGCTTAGAGGCTGTGTCTGGGTGGACCCAGCGAACTCAGTTCCAATGGGGGAACAGAAGGACTCTGTTGGCATAAGCTGAGAGACTAGAGGAGGCTGTGGGGCTGTTTCTACCAAACCTCTGAGAGTCTGCCAGCCCTACTCCTGGCTTCTTAGCCTCAGCATCACCTGGAGCCTGGGAGGTTGATGACACTGAGGTTGTGGGAGTGAATGGTAGCTCAGATGCTTGCCTGGGGTCCTCCAACAAAGAACTGCAGCCTGCCTGCCATGTGGGTCATGTGGCCATGAGAGCTGGGGAGATCAGAGAATTTGAGACTTATGACATGGTAGAAGCAGGCCAGTGCTGAGGTGGAGGTCAGAGTGGACACCTGAGTTTCCCTGAGTTCCAGATAACCACATCACCTGCCAGGCACCTGTATCCCATGCTACAGTCTAGGCTGGCTTTGCATTATCTCCTCAGCTCTCCTGGACACAGGCTGGACTGTCACCGTCCTCTGTACTTCCTTCCCTGACTCCACTGGCTTTGCATCAGTGTATCTCCTCTTCACCAGACACTTATGAACCTCCTGGGACTGACCCTGTTTATCCATCTCCTCCTTTCCTGTCCAGCTTACATGCAGCCCAGACCATCAGCAGGACCACTTTCCTACAACCCTGCTCCAGTGCAGCCAAGTCAACTTGATGTCTAGTCAAGTTGAGTCACCCTCAGGCTGATGGCCCTGAGTGTTTGCTGAATGAGGGGGAGGTATGATCTCCATAAGGCTGTGGGCTCCATTGCACATGGCAGATATCCCACAGTGCATCTGCAGCTAGCTACACAGAGTGTCAGAACAGTGTCTACAGGAAGATACCAGTCCTGGCCCGAGTCCCTGCTTCTCTGAGAAGACCCCCTGCTTCCCAGCATGCAAAGCCCTCTTCTGGCCAAATCTAGAATTGGCCACTGAGTCACAGACCATGTATCAGAAGAAACATCTGGCTGCCTGCTCCACTGCCCAGCCAAAATCAATTCCTGTCTGAGAGGTAATCCGATTTGATTATCTCTGAACTATTACAGGAAGGCGGAGGTGCTGGACACCCTGGCTGGAGATTAAGAGGCCCTGCTGGTGGGGATGACATGGAAGATAACAGCTGTGTCTGCTTGGCCCAAGAGGCTGTGGGCCAGCCCTTCCCATCTGCAGAATGAAGCTCACAGTTTTCCTAAAATCTCTTCATTAGTTCTGCCTAGCAACTGTGGTCACAAGGCTCTGGCCTCACAGAGGTGAATGTGGGAAGGTACACAGACCTCGCTTGCCTATCCACCTCTTAGACAGGTCGGGCTGCCTGCTCACAGGTCACACAGGCAGGGAGGCACATAGAGTCTACATGCTTGCGCTCTTCCTGGAAAGCTCCTCCTCTCAGACACCTGCTTGTGGAAGGTGTGCTCACATGACTATTAAGTGAGTGTAGGGGCTTGGGCATGACCCTGAAAGCTACAGGATTTGGAGGACATCTCAGTAAGAAAGTATGAACCATTAACACAAAGCTGGGGGTCCAAGTCAGTTTAGCTTAGGAAAAGAATTCAGAACCAGATTACAGACTTAGAAAGTCAGTGAATACTACACCAAGAAATAGGAAGTAGGAAACTTCATATCTACACTTCTCTTCCTAGGAAATGACTTCATGTCTGTACTCCTGACCACCTACTAGAAGTTTTGTTGTTTTTCATTAGTGCATGTTAGCTGGATGAAGTGGGGGTTCCGTTTTGATATTTGCATAAATGCATATAAAGTACTTTGATTATCTTCATCTCTCTGTTACTTTACATATGACTTCCCCTTTCCCCACTTCCACCCCAGTATCCCCCTTTTACTATCATGCCCCTTTCCCCCTAGATCCACATAGGATAGAAAACACTTACTCTGATGTTTGACACTGGGTGTTACTCTAAGAGGATCCAGAGTTCTATAGGAGACAGTCCTCCAGGAGAAACTGTGACAGAGTATCTCTATTAGGTTAGTTAGCCTCTGGGCATACCTGTGACGGATTTTCTTGATTAGGTTAATTGAAGTGGGGAGCCCCTTTTTCTAGGCTGGGATCCTGGGCTGTATAAACAGAGGGCCAACATTCATCACCCTCTGCTTCTCCACATGAATACAACATGACCAGCTGTCTCATGCTCTTGCTGTCATGACTGGATTATAGACCAAGATAAACTCTTCCGTCCTTAAATTGCTTTTGCTAGGGTATTTACACTACAGTGACAGAAAGACTAATCCATTTGCCTGTCTGAGTCTGTTTTACGTCACTTAGCGTGATGACCTCCAGCTCCATTTACTCTCCTGCAAATAATGTAACTTCATTCTGCAGGGCCGGGTAAAACGCACTGTGCGTACACACAGCAGTTCTCTTTAGCCATTCATCCATCCACAGGAACCTAGGCTGGTTCTTCTGTGTGGTTAGTGTGCATTTCTGTGGTAGTGGACATAGCTTACTCTCAGTGTGCCCAGGGGTAGTGCAGCTGAGTCACACTGTGGGTCTCTTTTCAATTTCTTGAAGGCCCTCCATCTTGGTTCCCATGGCTGCTGTACGGACTCCATCCTGACAGCAGGGTATGAGGGTGCTTCTCCGTGTTCCCCAGGCCTTGTCAGCATCTGTTGTTTATTTTGTGATGAGAAGCTCTTCTGACTGGGATGAGATGGAGTCTCAGTGTGGTTGATTTGCATGTGCCTGGTGGCTAGAAAGGAGGGTTTTTCATAATTGTGGGGGTGGGTGGGGTGGGGTGGGGTGGGTAGGAGCTCTGGAGATCAAACTGAGGCCTTGAGCATGCTCAGCAAGTACTCTACATTAAGATGCAGCCCCAGCTTTATTGACCATGGCCAGGTCTTCATTTGAAGCGTGTTCTGTTCAGTCGTCCAGTTACTGATCAGATTATTTTCCCTAGTGATGTTCTGTGTTGAGTATTAATCCTCTGTTGGCTGACGGTCTGCAGGGTTTCCTCCTGCTCTATGGTGTCTTCCCATAACCTTGACTGTCTTCTTTGCAGTGCAGAATTACGTTAATTTAATGCTGCCCGCTTGTCATGGTTGCTGTCATTTTCTGAGCCAGTGGAGTCCGTCTCAGCAAGCCCTTGCACACGTCCAGATTTACATGCACTCCCTGCTTCCCATTAGTGACTCGGACTTTCAGGTCTTCTGTTGATCTTTGATCCACTTTGAGCTGATTTTTGTTAGCCAGTGCCTCCTTAGAAAGAGAGGTTACAAGGCAGCGGCACATGTGTTCCGCCTTCCTGTCTGTAACTCTGTCTGTTACCCTCTTCCTGTCCATCACGCCCCATGCGTCCAAGTGATACTCATGCCCATCACTGTTTCCAACCTTTGTGAGCTGTCCACTGAAGTAAATACTGGCAGACTAGGGCACTGTTCCCTTCATATGACACTGTTTTGTGTCCCTGAGTCTTAAGGAAAAGCTAGGAAGGGAGTAGACTTTCATGGTGGCTCCATTGACCAGTGTGTATCCTCAAGTCTTAAGGAAAATCTAGTAAAGTGGTAATCTTTCATGCTATCACTCTTGACAGTGGTTGCTATTGTGGGCATCTGGAGACTGCAGGGTGGCAGCTGAAGCTCTGACTGAGGACTCCCTCAATAGGGACCTCCATTCAGAGCCATCCTCTTGTCTCCCTGGAGTACCAGCTAGGCTGTGCTACTTCTTGAGGAAACAGTGGGACAGTTACATTACAGCCCAAATGTGGCTTCTGACCCCTAATCACTCAGCAAGGAGTAGTACCTTTGGGACCAGGAAGGAGAAGAGGACCAGAGCTGCTCCTAGGGCCTGGCCCTCATTAATGAGCACTTGACTCAAAGCCCAAGGATCAGGATGGACTGATGAGTCCATCTGGGGTTAGGGAAACAAGTCCATGAGGGGCAGTATGAGTCTGGAACTTCCTGTGATGTGTTAGAGAGCTGGGGAAGCTCCCCACTAGGCTGTGCTGCAGCCAGCGTGCAGGGCCGTGCCAGAGGAAGGTTGCTGAAGGACTGCCATCCTAAGGGAGCCCTGAGACACTCACATGAAAGGCGGGAAGTACTTAACCCAGCACAACAGGGAGAGACCCTCTCCATCCTGTCAGGCAGCAAGTGGGGTTTCCCTGAGGGCCCCCCAAGATGAGATCCCACCACAGGGCCATGGTCTACTGAAGACCCTGCCAGGAGGAGGCCTGTTCCCAGTCCACACAGCTCTTTGCAAACACTTGAGAAAAGATCTGAAACAAATACAGGCAGAAAGGGACAGCATATGGCATGAGAGAAAAAGAACAGTTGGACTTAACAGAAATCAAAAATGTCTCTAAGCAGTTTGTGGATCCTGCATGAGACCCTAGACAAGGAGTGAGTCCCAGCTTCCCCTGGTTAAGTGGCACAGCCTGGCTTCGATGAACTGAGTAACACCCAGAGGAAGTGGAGGGAGGGCAAAGAACAGAGTTCTCCCAGTGCCTTTTCCATGGTGCCTCTTCCCTTTCAGCTTGTACCTTATCCATTCCCACCCTCCCAGACTGGCTCTCTCTGCCAGGCTCATTCTGTCAGTCCACTCTCCCAGGCTCAGTGCAAAAGAGAGTGCAAGTCAAACTTGTCCCTTCCAATGCATGATCAGTGTCTACTCCTCCTGTCACCCCTAGGCTTGGGTCATGTAACACTAGAGGGTCCCTCTCCTGAGGGATGCAAGCAGTACCAATGATGACAGGCATGCCAAGTGACCTATCCATGATCTGCTAAGGACGTAGTTAGTCTCTATGATGGCACAGTCTCAGAGCTTGCAGGGTGTGCTTGTGCCCCAGGCCTCATTAGCACAGAACCTGTGTGGCTTACACAGCTGCTGGATGGCATGTGGCTTCCATTTATCTCCCTCACATGATTTCCCCAAAGTTCTAAAAATAGGAATTTAATTAGATATTTAGTAAAATATCGCCCAGTGTTTATCCCTAGAGTTGGCTGCATTATTCATTTTGCAGAAGTGAATACCCCTGCACATACATATGTAGTGGGTAGCAGTCAGAGCACACAGTGGGGTACCATGCTCATGGCATAGCTGCCTGTGCTCAGGTGAAAGCTCTGAGGTGACCGCGTTCTGCACATGGACTGGGAGAGAAGGTGACTGAATGAGGCTGATGTAAGCTGCAGGTGTCCATTGTGGAGGTTAAAGAAGGAAACTTCTGGAAGAAAGGAGTAACCCTGGAGCCAGGGCACCTAAGAAGATCTGTGGGCTCTGCAGCATTTGGACCTTTGAGGGTGTAATGATTTCCTGAAAGTGTCACATGAGTATGACTTGCCTGTGACTACTTGTGGTGCAGTCTCCAAGTTAGAGTGTGTGACACACCCCTCTGCTGCAGTCTGCAGACTCAGGTGAGCCCAGCAGATGCCTCAAGCAGGTATACAGCAGAAACCCCAGAGCCCTCCATCAGGGCGTGGAGAACTGTGTCTGTACCCTGAAGGGCAGTCAGAGCCTTGGGCGTGACTCAGCCTCTGTGTACTTTTCTCCATCTGTACTTTCTCTAAGCCCATTCTTAGAATAAGAAAAGGCCAAGAAAAGGCCCTCACAATTTATAGGGCTATGTGTGCCCCTAAGACCAACAACACTGGAGCTCCGGGGCACTGTCAATGCCCCATTCAGTGTAGATGCCATGCAGGCAGGTGGTCAGACTCCACTGCCAGCACTGGGAAAGTACTTGTCTAGTGACACTAAGGGGCTGGTGCACTGGGAGCTGTCAGAAGTCAGTCTTCTCCCACTTACAAGTTCCTTTTTCAGATCCTTAGAGGGTGAGAGGTTTCAGGTTATGACTCTGCCTGCATGCCAGCCTGTGCTAGGATTGTCCCTTTCATCCAAAATACTTAACTGTTCCAGTACCTTTGCTGGCGTAGTGTGGTTCACCAAGTATGCTGACGCCCTGCACTTCGGTCCCTTGCTCAGCCCTCTTGTGCCTGCTTGCCCGGGCCTTTCCTACCAACCTGTGTGTGCTCCTTAGCTGGCTGCCCTGCAGGACCATCCATTTGCTCTACACACCTATAGGCCAGCCCAGATAGACCTCTCAGACACAGTGAGTGGGCAGCAGTACTGACCTCCAAGCCTCTGTGTGGCCTCTTAACTTGCTGCCTGCCCTTCTTTTGGATCCTTACATGAAAACCTCTCCTCTACATCCACAAAGCCCCTATGTTTAACCTTTTCTTGAGGCCAGGTGGGAGGAGACCAGCCCTATTCCACCCATGTCTCTCTCCTTCAGTGGGCAGTCCACAGATGTGACCAACACTGATGGTCATGTGCCCAGTAGATACAAGATGGCTGTAGCTCTTTCTCCCACTGTATACAGAGAGATCCACAGCTCAGGAAAGATGCACCGATTCAGAATGCAAACATGTCATTATGTAGAAGTGTTGCAGTGTAGTCTGCCCCGCCCTGGACTCTTGCCCACACCAGGGCCTGTTCCCTTAACCCAGCCGGGTGAGCTGCAGGTTCATCTGAGAATAGGAGGAGCCAGCACCACTGTCTAGTCTTGACCTATACACAGCAAGCCAGGCTGTTGGAGCTGGACTGCCATTCTCAGTACACCGTTGGTCACTCTGAGGGATTTCTGATGCCCAGTGCCCTCTGGTGCTCTGGTCAGTATGAGATTTTGTGTCCGCTCCCTATATTCTCAACTGAGACAGGTCATGGTTCCCTGGATGCACTAGCGTAGAAACTGACCTTTCCAGACCTCCCCTATCCCCATGTGTCTTTCCACCTGACTTCCCCAACAGCAGAAAATCAATGTGAGAACTCAGAGTTGGACAACTCTAGAAATTGAAGAACTTTTACAAAGTATATTACAAGGAAAATGCCATCTTCTAGTGAACCTGTGAACTCAGCTCCGTGACAGTCAGTAATCTGTACCTTGAAATGCATTCTTTATTGCTGGTCCATTTCTGGGAGGGGACCTTGAAGCCCAGCTCTCTCATGACCTACTCTCAAGGTCAGGAACTCCATCCCTTGGCTGGAATCTTGGGTGACTGAGGAGCACTGGGCTGTGTTGGCTGCTGAGTTTTCATGGGCGCTGAGTTGTGCCAGCTTTCTGGGTTATGATGAATGCTAGACCTGACTTTGCCTTGTGGTTGGGGACATTGTGGGATATCATTTCCCCAAAGGTCTTTCAGACTTCAGTGGTCACAGATTCCTTACCAAGACGGTCCCATCTTGCCCTGGGGATAAGGAGGACCCTTGATGAGCAAGGAATGGAAGACTGAACCTTGGGTACTTATGAAAGCAGTGAGAGACCCTGCCTTGATTGTAGGTGTCATAGCACATGTCACAGCACATGTCACACAGAGCCCAGGTGCCATGGCCCAGCAACTCTGTCCTGTGCATTTGCAGGCTGTTTGGACTAGGGTCTCTGTGGGATACAGCTACTCCTGTGATACAGGAACAGGGCTGAGCTGGCTGCTCAGCTGGCTGCAGCTCTGGCTTTCCTGCTTGCGGGGTACCAGCTCCTACATTCTTGCTTTACTACTAGAGATATCCTATGGGTGTGATGACAGGACCAGATGACCAGGTCAAGTCATACACTGCATGAGGCTCCCTATGTGCAGCCCAGCAGAATAAGGACTGGCTACCTGGAGCTTTTAGGAGGCTGGTGGACCTTTGCCTCCCAGTCAGCTTGCCACTACCTGTGGGCCTGGAATCAGATTGTGGAGTTGACAGCTGCTCTGACAAAGGCCCAGGATGCCAGGCTCACAGCTACAGTTCCACAGCCCCTCCTGTCCACCCTGCATCTGCCTCCTAGTTACAGCTCTGAGATTAGGAGCTGGCAGAGGCCTCACAGAGGCCCTCTCCACAGGCCCTCTCTCTAGGGATCCTGGTGTGAGTGCCGTGAGTCTGCTGCCTTTCAGATAAGAGTTGAGGTGTGCTCCTTCCCTGTGATCACATCCCGCCTTCAGCCCCACCGCCTTCCCAGTGATGCCTCAGGACCACATGGCCCCACATAGGTGCCACAAAGCAAGAAGTCTGCTTGGGGATGAAACATCCCCCTAATCGCAGTGCTTGGATGTGAGCTTTCTCTGTATGTTGATCAGAAGTCTCTCAGTCGTGCTGGGAGATGAAAGGGGAGCCAGCGCCGCTGGAGCCTTTGTGCCAGCCCGTTTTCAGCACCAAATGCTGTTTTTTTCTCTTTGGGAAAAAAAAATGAAATTAATTACAAGGACAGTCCATGTCCCTATTGCTGTTGCAGGCTCTTCAGAGAATGGCCCTGTTGAGCCGTCTTTTCTTTCCACTAGGAGTGGGATATCAGCTCGAGAGATGGTCAGCTAGTAGCTCAGTCCCAGCTGGCTGTCACTTTCCTATTTTTAGTCTTGATCTGGACTGAACTTGACAAGATTCTCAAACTAATAAGTGTATTGTCAAAGAAGTCAACTGTCAAGACTAGAGCATGAGCCCACAGATGAGCTGAGAGTGGGGCAAGAAAGGACTTCAGGGCCAGAGTCCACTGTGAACAGGCCCTGTGGGGCAAATGGGGGATCATGGGGCTTACAGCTCCTCCTGCAGGCGTAGGGCCAGGACTCCATAAGGGCCTAGCAATGCAAGTCTGCAAAGCAGTTTGCTGTGGTCTCTCCTTAGGCAGATGGAATTAGACCGACAGAGTGTCTACCACTGAGGCAGTGTGTGGGCCCAGCACAGTCTGCCCTGCTGTAGTCCCCTGCCTGCCACTGCCTCCTAGATTAAGTTCTGTATGCTTTTGATTTACTAGATGATAGCCACTGAGTGATCCTGTGAAGTCAGAGACAGGGAGCTTATTGGGTATAGCCTCCCTCCCTCTTGTCAGAGGTGGGGCTTCAGCTCTGCCATCCTGACTTGGCAAAACAGTCATGGTTCCTGTACCACAGACAAGACCTGTTCTGCATACTCCTGAGCCGAGGGCATGCAGGAGGTCTCAGACAGCTCTGACTAAGGATTCTGGCTTCCGAGTTCATCAGATGGTGGTAAGCATCCGGGAGGCCCTCCCTGGTGGTCAAGCTCAGGGCCAGGAGCGTGACTTAGCAATCGTGACTGTAGCATACACCTTAGAAGCCAGGGCCTCATCCTTGTAGAATTGCAGCTTTGTCCTGTTAGTGGGTTTGGACAACTATGGGGCTACAGCCTTCAGCTGACGTTCACCTGCAATTCTGAGCTGCAGTTCCCCTGGAGCTCCTGCCCTAGGCTGGTGCTTGGTCCCCAGGGCAGATAGCCCCCAAGTCAGAGATGTAGTTATTTGCATATACCAGACTCTTCAGAGTCAATCTGCATCCCACACCTGACACCACTGAAGCATGCTTCAGAAGGCTAGAGTCTCCCTGTGGGCAAATCTAGTGGGCAGAAGTTCCTAGGCAGAACAGTCCCTGGCTACCCACTTCCTCCCTCAGTATCCTCTGTGCCACGGGGCCCAGCCTAGCCCTGAAAGCAGGCTGGTCAGCCTCATGCTCTGTGTAAGGATGGACGTTACTCTCTGGGTCGATTACCAGCTCAAGAAGCCTTGTGGCTGCCAGAATGTTGAGAAGTGAGAAGGCAGCCCTCCCTCAGGGCACGTGGAGCGGTGTGAGTCCCTCCACTGTGCAGTGGAGAGTTCGCCTAGTCCTGCTGGTAAAGAAACACTGCCAGGCCAGCTACGGAGGAGGAAATGCCTGGCTTGCCTTTGAAAATGGAAACCATGGTTTGAATACTCTCCACTGCAAAAATACAACCCTTAGAAAAGAACATTTTAAAAGAAAGCCACAGGGTAGCTCTACCCACCCGAAGCCCAGCTCTTCAAGAGAGGGACCATTTCCTGCTGCTCTGCCTCTGTTGGCATAAAAGGGGCTGTGAGTGCCTCCACATCACCTCACTTGCTGTCACACACTGGGCTATCTTCATGCCTCTTGAGAACATATTTTTAAACTGCTAAATAAACACCCCATTGTATGGCTGTGCCAAGGCTTTTTGTACACTAGCAGGGTGGTCTTTTTCTCTGACATTTTATTACTAAAGAAATTTAAATGTGGGGAAATGGAAGGCATGGTTGAGAGAATAGCACCTGGATTTGGCAAGCAGACAGATGTATTCAGCTATTGATTGCTAGTCAGGGGTTGAGCATGGGGTGAGTCAGCTGTAAGTACATCATTAAGACCAGCATCTTCACCAGGGCAATGGGCAGCCCTCCCTTCCAACACGACTGGGCTTAGAATCACCTAGGAGATTGGCGAGGTGTACCTCTGAGTGGCACTGTGAGGGTGTTTTCAGAAATAGTTAACTGAGGGGAGACCCTCTCTGGTTGTGGGCTGCAGCATCCCACGGACTGGATAGAGAAAAGGAAGAATACAGTGAACACAGCCCCCCCCCCCCCCCCCCCGCTCTGCTTCCTGGCTATCAAGCCAGGGCTGCCTTGCTCTGCTGTGCCAAACCCTCTGAAGCCTCGAGTAAAATAAATCCTTCCTTTATTGAGTTGTTTGTCTCAGTTGTTCACAGCAATAAGAAAAATTCCTGAGGTGATCTGTATGCATGTGTGCACACAGGCCTGGGACCCCAGTCATGCCAGCTGAGTTCACTCAGGTTCCCTGCTCTCAGCCAGGACGCAGATGCCCTGTCTCCATTTCTCCCCAGGGCTGGGGTGTGTGCACTTGTTGTGTATAATGTGCATGTCAGCTTTGGGTACCTCATGGGCTTGGGGCTCGCCAAGGGAGGCTGGCTGGCCACAAGTTCCAGGCATCTTGCCTCCCCAGGACTGAGATCTCAAGAACACACCACTACATCCTGTGTTCTTGCTGTTGCTTTGAATGTGGGTGCTAGGGATCCAACTCGGGTTCTCATGCTTGGCCAATAGACACCTCACCTACTGAGCCATCTCCCTAGCCCCAGATCTGGCTCTGACCACTGCTCTTGCCAGCTGAGTGGGCTCATACCTTGTGGGTTTGTGCCAGGTTTGCTGGTGGCCAGTGATGTCTCCAGACTGTCAACATCAGTCTGTTTTGGAGCACACCTCTTCACTGGCTTCCTGTTTCCATAAGCCTTCTCTTCCTGTCTTTTGCCAGTTTGTTTCAGTGTCACTAATCCCTTCCACCGACACACACACGCACACACATGCATACAACACTCACTCCATTTTACCTACACAAGATGTTTCATGTTGACTTGACCCAACCCCAGCAATGCAGTGCAAATGAGTGCAAATGCCCTGTCTCCTTGCCTTCTGCTTGTCTGGGCTTGAGCAGACCTGTGACCTGTGGCTTCCCAAGCTCAAGTTTACAGATACTTAAGAGGCTGCAACCAGAGTGGGGAGTTGTGAGCCACAGATGGCTACTGAGACACAGATTAGCCTCAGGACAGCAGAGGCATAAAAGTCCAGGTCCCAGAGGCAGGTGCAGGCAGGCCTCTGTCCTGGCCTTTGTCCCATCTTATCTTGGATCCCAGATTCCATTTCCTGCTCCGTAAAGGAGTTGTGTGAAGGTTCACAGAGCCAGGACTGTAGTAGCAAGGACACAGAGCAGGCAGCCCCTTAACAAAACCTGTGTATTGTGCTTCAGGTGTGTCCTGTTTGTCCCCCATTCTGCCCTGAGGAAGGAAATATGGTTGATGGTCATTGATGGCCATTGTGAAGGTGACAAGGAAACTGAGAGTCGGTTCCTAGGACCCTTCCTCTGCATGGCTGGTTCTGGGTCACCTCCCGTCCTGCTTGGAGGGGTCTTTTCTTCTCACTTGTATATCCAGGTGGCCCTCAAAGGGACAGTGTGTAGGGCTCTGATTGTTCCCCTGCTGCCTCCTGAGCAGATGAGGACAAATTGTACAATTCTTTAAAAGGTGTGTAGAGTGACTTCCACATACTCCTCTCCCCTCGCTCTCCTAACCATCTACCAGCCTCTCTGTGCCTCAGTTTCCTCATCTTAAAAAAACTGACAAGTTAGGAGAAAGGAGTCAATAAGCATCTCCCAAGAAATTCTGCTCACCAACAGTGGCCCAGATGGCACCGGGCCCTCTTTCCAGGCAGAGGGCAGGGCCTCCTTGCAACACCTGCAGCTCTTGGGGGTTTCTGACTAACACACAGAGCTGAGCTGAGCAGGATGGGAGGTGGGTTAAACAATTAACCCCGCTCTCTGCCTCGTGTGTCAGGATGGAGGCCCCTCCTACATCTTTCCCAGTTAGGGAAGAATGCAGTGAGAGGAGACAAGCAGGCCCTTTTAGCCCTGTCCTGATTAATTTATTCATCTTTGTGTTGGCAATTTGTAAACCTCAGGCTTGAGTGGCTTTAAGCGGACCTGTGTGTTCTCTGCAGTGCAGGAGCTGCTGATGAGCTTGGCCTCCACACCCATGGTCTCCCTGCACACAGGGCCCCAGGGTGCCGGGATGCAGCATGACTGGGGCAGAGCCACTTAGGATGTTCATCCATCCACGTACTTAGCTTTGTCTTCCCAGATAGGGATTCTATATATGGCCCAGGCTCGACTTAAACTTGGTTGGATTGCTTCCACCTCAGCCCTCAACTGCTGGAGTTATAAACATGTACTAACACATCTGGTGCCATTTAGGGAATGGAAAGGGAAGGAGGGACAAGAGAAGGTGTATGGTGGCCATTCTTGGCTGCCAACCTGACGGCATCCAGAATTAACTAAAACCCAAGCAAGTCAGGTATACCCGTGAGGGAATATTTTTCTTAATTAAATCATCTGAAGTGGGAAGACCCACTTTTAATCAAGGTTCTTTTGAGGTGGGAAGATCCACCTTTAATCTGGGCCACATCTTCTGCTGGCAGCCTATATAAAGGTTGAGGAAGAAGGAAGCTTGCATTCTGCCTGCTTGCTCTCTCTGGCAAGTCTATTCCTTCCCTCGCATTAGAGCCTACTAAATCCCATGTACATATATATTCTGTAAGTTCTGCTCCTCTGGAGAGCCCTGAGTAATGCTGGCTGGTAGCCAGGGTTGGTTCCGTCTGTGCCGTTACCCTGGGTCTAACTATGTACACACAATGTGGAAGCAGAAGCGGGGTGGAGAGCCAGAGTGAGTGACAGTTGTCTGTGTGTCTGACAATGCCATAACGAAACCTGTCTCATAATGCTAAGATTTTAATGCAGTGAACTCTAACAAACCTCTCTATTTAGTTCAGCAAAGCCAAAATGCTATCATTTTAACATGCATGCCATATAGAATTATTGAAGAGACTCTTTGCCTTCTTTTGTCTGTACCCCCCTATCCAAAATTATTCTGGTTCTGACAGCAGTGCATATCAACTAGAGTCGCCCCATTTCAGATGTCCTCTGGCCACAGCAGCCAGGCAGGCACGCCACTCAGTTGTACCCATTGGCTTCTTTAAATACGGTCTCTGTTTCCTGACCCCCATCACTGCAGGGCTGGCCCAGGGTAAGGCACAGTCCTCAGTTTGACCAAATTCACAATGAATGAATAATTTGGCTTTCCCACCCTATTTGCTGGAGGACAGTATGATGTCCCACACTGCCCAGGCTTTTTCCCTGTCCCTTTAAATAGAGATCCTCTGTAGCCAGGCAGGGACACTGTCAGGACCTGACAAGAAGAGTCCAGTCTAGACCAGACATGGACACTCTGGCAGTCAGGCCACCCCTTGACTCAAAGTGGGCCTTCCATTTAGTATTTGCTAGTGCATGTCATTTTGAAAAGGTAAGCAAGTGCACACATGTGATTTAGATTGGTTTGGTTTGGTGTTTGTTTGTTTGTTTGTTTTCAGAGCCTACCTTATCCCCTACCTCACCAGTCCCATCAGGTCCAATCACAATGCCCGTGAATCCATGTGGCCACACAGAAAGGCTGCATGCAGTCATACTCACAGTACGCCCACAGCTGCAGACAGAACACTGACCCAGAAAATGGGAGGCCCAGGTTTGTATAACACCTGGCTTGTCGTGACCCTGGAAGCTGCTCTGTGGCCCGTGCAGCTGACCACACAGCTCTGTGCCTCTGTTCTAGCTCTTTGCTCTGACAGGGTCTTTATAGCTGTGTGGGTCCTGACCTGCTTCCTTTCGCCTCAATCCTCATGTGTGGAGCATCCAGCCAGAAGGTGCAGTGTTGGGCCCTGTGTCCTAACCCTGCCTGGTCACCCTCTGCATTCTTCTCTTCACCTCAATCCTGAAGCAGAGGCTGGGTCTACCCTGCATCTCCTCTACCCTCTCTTTCCCTCTCCAGTTTGTCCCAATGTACCTGGACTAGAATCCAGTGGGTCCTGGTCATGCCATGAGGGGCGGGGCCACATTGGAGGTACCTTTCAGGCTGTGCCCGTTTTGGCTTTTATATAAGAAACCTTGCGCCTTGGGGCTTAGTGTCCATGGCCCTAGTACAGACAGGCAGTAGCCCTCTTCTGCCACCTCAGGTATA
Organism: Mastomys natalensis; assembly: GCA_021653895.1. Lineage (NCBI taxonomy): Eukaryota > Metazoa > Chordata > Mammalia > Rodentia > Muridae > Mastomys > Mastomys natalensis. The sequence continues at coordinate 3,102,326 of JAJTUV010000102.1, forward strand.
TCATCCACATAGAAGAGTCATATGAACTGCCACCAGGCCAAGGTAGGTCTTGTATAAGAACACTTTACAGAGCACTGCCCTCCTGCAGCCCGAGTGCACCTGCCCTCGGGTCTGCCAGGCTTTTCCCCCACCTGGACAGGGGTGTGGTGTGGTGGGTAACTTTTCCCAGGACAGGGGTGGGGGTGGGGTGGGGGAGCTTTTCTCATTTTATTCACTTAGCAGTTCCTGCCCCTCCCCACCCCCCTCCATCAGCCGTTTGCAAATGTTTTTAATTAAATACAGTTTGTTTTGCATCTGGGTTGGAATTTGAAGAGCAGGCAGGTTTAATGAGGTTGAAGGACACCGCCTTCTGCCTCTCAGTGGCCTCAGGAGCACCAGGTGTGGTGCAGGCACTGGCAGCTCTGCAGGCTCAGTGGCTCCCTAGGGTGGTGGGGTCCTCCCCACAGCAGCCCTTGATGGCAGTTCCTCCCATGGAATTTGCTCATCTCTGCTGCATCCAGCACCCTAGCAGGAAAGCAGGGTGCTACCATCCTCCATTTTTGAGCATTATGCCAAACAGATCTAATTGTTTCTTAAACCTGTCTGCTGGTGAAGGAGATGACTCACTTGATAAAGTGTTAGTGAGGACCCAAGTTGGACCCCCATAACCTGTGTGAGAAACTGTGTGTATGCTTGTAGTTCCAACACTGGAGAGGCAGACACAGATGCATCCCTGGGCTTGCTGGCTGGCCAACCTACCCTAATCCTATGGTGAACCCCAGGTCTCATGAGGTGGACAGCTCCTGAGAGCAACACCCAAGACTGTCTTCTGGCCTCCACACAAATAAGCACACACATGCCATCTGTCTGTCTGTCTGTCTGTCTGTCCAACCCCCCAACCCCCAGCCTACCTGCTAAACGACTTACCCTCCCCCATAGATAGGAATTTGTTCAGCAGCAGGTTTTTCTTCCAGGCTGTATTGCTGAGAAGCTCCTGCTGTCCTTGGGGTGATGGCCACCTCACTAGTGATGGTTATACTATTAATAGTGGCAAGGCAGGCTTCTGTCACCAAACCTTTTATACAAGCATTCTGGGACAGTGTGCACACACTCAGCAATCAACAGGAGAGATCTCAGCACTGTCTCCATTTTATAGATGAGAAACAGAAGCAATAGAGGTATGAGATTTGCCCAGGGTCACACAGCAACAAAGGCAGGAGTGGTTGGCCCTGGTTGCCTAGCACTTGTAAGCATTGACTCCCTATACTGCCTGGTCTCTACACTCATTGGCCACGAAGGCCATGTGCCAAGTTTGAGGAACCAACAGACACATGGAGCTTCTGATATAACAGAGAAGGTAGATCTTTGGGACAGCATCCGGGACATGACTGTGGAATTCAGTAAGGTTGGTTTGGCCAGAGCCTAGATGAAAATCCACTGACCTCTGACCCCAAGATCCTTCACCCCCTCCCCCCATCACTATTGCCTCAGCTTTCAGAGTCCTAGCAGTGGGTTCTTAAGAGGGACCAAGAATGTAAGACCACCACATTGTCCTTTATGGAAAGACTTGTGTGCAAAAGTCACTGCAAAGTGCTGCTTCTCTGGACAGATAAGCTCTTTGTCAAGGAGCAGACAGAGCCAGTTTCTTTGGAACTTCATCTCTTGGAACCTCCCCAAGGACCGGACATGTCAGCATGTTGAAGAGGGTATCATTTAGCACTTCAAATGGAGCAGGCTGAAGCAGCCTGGCTTTGGGGGCTTGACTCAGCATCTTCCAAAGTGTCCATGCCTGAGGGGAGGCATCGTGCTCTCTGACCAGGTTGCTTGGTGGAACAGAAACTGTCTGGAACCATAGTATCCTCCTGTTGGGGAGCCAGTGTCCAGAATATGGCCCAGTAGTCACCTTTGGGCATAGGGCACTTCTGCGGCTCTAAGCCCAGTCATCTAGGATGTCTCCCTGGGTTGCATCATGTTGTGGATTTGGTCTAGTGCTTATATTATGTTAATCAAGCCCCCCAAATTGTATGAGAATCCACATATCAGATGCTGAGGGTCCTGCCCCCAGTTGGTTTTGATTGGTAAATAAAGTTGCTGGGGGCCAATGGCTGGGCAGGGAGACAGAGGCGGGACTTTAGGATTCCCAGACAAGGGACTGGGGGAGGAGGAGGAGATAGAGCCGCCATGGCAGGAAAGGAGTAGCTGCCATGCCTGAGAAGTAAAGGACAAAGAGACAGTCCAACACGTAAGAGCCAGAGAAGGACAGCCCCAGGCCCCCAGCCTCCGACTGGGTCTAGGGCAACAAAGATGGAATATAGACCTCAGTAAGTAAACTCACATGAGAGGGGAGCGTTAGCCATGTGGAGGTTTTGGATGGCCCAGTCATTGACTGTTTAGGACATACTAACATATAAGACTCCATGCATGTGTCTTTCATTCGGGAACCCAGAACATCGGAGTGGATAGCGTGGGTGGGTAGCAAGGAATGCACCACTGTCAGGTTGATTTGAGTAGAGATTGACAAGTACAACAGCGCCATGGGCATTAGTGTCTCTAGAGTTCCTCAGGTGACCACAGTCCACAATATGTGCTCCTAGCTGAGAAGCACTGACCACGGGCATACAATGGGTCTGTCACTTTTGGTTCCTCACTGACCACAGACCCCACAGGGCCCTCCTTTGTTTGGTGAAAGACAAGGCTAGCTGAGAAAGGCAGGAGTGTAACACTGTTCTGTGCTTTCACGGTGGCTTTTCACAGTGTCAGAAGAGAACCCTCCCTTTGATTTCCCAGCCACCAATGTGGTCATAGCACTGGTGTGATTCTGCAGTTAAGACAGAAGGCTCAAGGGCTACCTGAAGAGTTCTAATATGAGCTCCATGGAGGGACATACCCAGTCACTGTAGTTGTCCAATACAGAGCTGTCCCCTGACAGCCACAGCCTCTATACCATGCCAGCAATGGCTTCATGAGTTACTGTTAGCCTCGTGTACCATGTTGGTGATGGACAACAGTCTCTAATAAATGCATCATGTTCTCAGATAGGAGACGCCGCTGCCTGCTGCAGCAGGAAGACAAACCTTTTTAAAAAAGAAATCTGTATTTAGGGCCGTGTTTGTCTGTGTTCTTTGCCTGCCTTAAAGGTCACCTGGATAGATTTTTTCCTTCTTTAGCATTGCAGGCCGTGAAGAGCCGGGCATTTCCATTCTCCCTCCATCCAGTGAACCTGGGGGACTAAATTAGATTCTGAAATTGAGTGTGCAGTGGAGTCGGTAAGTTACCGTAATGGGAGGGTATTGCTTCTCACCTTGCAAGTAGCGAGGTCATGATAATATGAAGCGAAGTGGATTAAAAATAAAACCAAAGGTATTTATTTATGACCTGCTCAGAATTGGATTGGCATCCGTGTAAGTTGCATCTAATGGTGGAAGACAGTAGATTGATGTTGATGTGTCCCCGAGGACATGCTGCCAGGGAGATCTGCTCCATGAATTCAATTTAAAGGCCCACAGAAAGTATCCAAAATGCAAAGGAAATAGGGGCGGGGAGCAACAGTAAACGGCGATTAAAGAACGTCCTGGCACATGGCTCTCGTGATTGGGGTGTGCAGCCCTGGGCTGCTGGAGGTTCCCTCCTCACTGCGTTGGAGACGATGGGGGCAGAGCCAAGCCTGGGCTCCTGTCCTGAGTACCACTATGGCCTCTCTTTGTTCTACCCATACCGATCGTGCTGTCCTGCTCCACCTTAACGGGCAGCTCTGGCCCTTCCGTGGTATTTAAGTAGGGTTCTGGAAGCCTGGTGGGCCAGTCCGGCAGCTGCCATGGATTGGGAACCTGGCCCACTAGGCTGTACTTTTTTGAGGTCAGCTGTTCTCTGTCTTTTGTTAGCTGTCTGGATCTGGGGCAGGATGGCTTCAGGGCTGAAGTCCTGTAGAGCTAGTGTACAGAACCATTGGAAAGGCATGTGCTGCTCCCTGGAGGGGATGGCCTAGCTCACAGCCATTTCTCTTTGGTGACTTCTCTGTGGGAAGCTATCATAACCACATAAGGCCCATGTCTGCTTAATTCTTCTTAGTATTGCAGTCTCCCGGGACCCTCCCAGTCCTTGATGAAGTCCCCAGAGTTGCTTTATGTGAACCATCATCTGACAAGAGAGGCCAGGCTGTCACTGCCATGATGGGGTGGTCACCTGCATCGTACCATGGTACCCTAAGACCGTGGCAGTGGTTTTCCTTCTGTCACTGGCCTCAACTGTTGTCAGTAACTCACGGTCTAGATACTGTCTATCCTTGGTCCTCTTAGCCCTCAGACATCCCTGAGCCTGTAGGGTGCCCACACGTCCCCACTCTGAGACATGGCACAATGCATACCTGGGGTGCTGGGTGAAGCCGAGGAGCTGTAGCATGGAAATTCCAAAGCAGAGTGTCTTATCCCTGGTGCCAGCAGTACTGAGTGACAGTGGCGGGAACTATCCAGTGTGTACTCAGCCCGCACTCAGTGTGTGCCCAGGGTGTGCAGTGCATATCCAGTATGTGCACTGTATATATACTGTGTGCAATGCATGTCAGATGTATGCCCACTGTGTGAATTGGGTGTCTACTATATGCCCACTGTGTGCAATGCATGTTTATTGTATTCAGTACATGCCCAGTATATGCAGTGTGTATCTGCTGTCTGTCCACCATGTGCAGGTGTGTCTAGTGTGTTCATTGTGTGCCTGTCTGGTGCTGGACATGTCCCTGCAGTCCATGTATCATCCCATCGGCTTGCAGGCCAGTCATGCTGTGTTTACAAAGGAGGTCTTTGGATTTTTAGGTGACATGAATGATTGTCCTCAAGTACTCACTAAAGTATCTTGTTGCCCAGCCCCCTAGTGTCAGAACCTGTTACCTTTTCTTTGGGAAGAACATGAGAGAGAGGTGGCTCTGGTAGAGGACCTCTGTGCTGGCTCTGCTCTGTGGTATAAGCACATTGCTAAGACCTGAGGTGATCACCTGATACACAAGGAAGTAGGTGTCTCTGACAGTCAGAAGTCATGTGTCATTCTCTGGTTTCAGAGAGGCTTTTGGCTCTCAGAATTCTCCTGCTTCCTGACCATGGGGTGACTGATACTGTCTCCCCGGAATGTCAGAGGGTTTAGATAAAGGGGTCCCAACTGAAGTATTGGGAAGACCCACTGTATGGCTTCTCAGATGTTGAACTGGGTGGCAGATGAGACTCTGTAAAAGCCAGGGTCTGGCTGGGTCGGGTTAAAGGCCGAGTGAGTAGGAGGGGCCACAACGGCTGAGGGCACTGCCCCAAGCTGTCTCCCTCTGCTGACAGAGGTCTCCCAAGTATATGTGTTTGGGACCTGGCCTGCAGCCTGAACTCTCCCTAACTGTCTGTCTCTCTCCCCAGGAGTTGCTGCTCTTCCTCCAGAACCTGCCTACTGCCCGCTGGGATGACCAGGACGTCAGCCTGCTGCTGGCCGAGGCCTATCGCCTCAAGTTTGCCTTTGCAGACGCCCCCAATCACTACAAGAAGTGAGCCAGGGGCCCATGGCAGTGGCCTCACACTGGGGATAGCATCCCCTCCCTGACTGGGCAGTTGCTGGCCTCTGGACTGGTCCTTTCCTGGTGTGACCTAGCAGAATGGTCCAGGGCTAGCAGGATAGGCAGCCTAGATTGATGAGATACCAAAGAGAGCCCAGAAGAGAATCCTAGCTTCAGACGCTCAGTGTGGCCAGGAGTGTCCCTCACCCTGGCCCTACCTTGCCAAATGCCCTCCCTCCAGCCCCCCAGTCCAGACAGCCAAGAGGAAGTTTCCCTCAGAGAGCCCTGTTATATGGGTGCCAGGTAGAGGTGGGCAGCCATCTCAAGCCTGCTCTCGGTTGCACAAATCTATTCTGTTAAGTGAAAGAATAAAGTCCAGAAAAAAATGCCGAACATGACTTAGGCTGAGCTAGGATTTCTGCACACAGAGCCTTTAATGGCCACTATGTTTAGGCTTGGCTTGGTTTAGATCAGGAGTTGATCCTGGGAGGCTATGGAACAAAAGGCCAGGGCAGGCTAAGGCTTCTCATGGTCACCTTACTTTCTGTCTTTAATTACCCCACTCCCTGTCCTTGTGGGGAAAGGGTCAAAGAACCCCCAGGTAGCAGGGGTTATTGTCAATCAGGGCCCCAGAGACTGTCTCATGTGGCCACAACAGGGCAGGAATTAGTGATCCTACAGTCCCAGCCTTGTGTAGGGAGATTCTTACCACCACCACCTGGATGGCAATAGCCAGGAGCTGCTGGGCTGGCGTCCCTTCATGCCCTACTGCCCCTTTCCAGATCTACCAGATTGGAGCCTTTGCCCCCTGTTGCTGGGCTCCTCCAGGGCCCTCAGACTGACTTCCCACATGTATGTCCCACATATGCCCCCAGGCTGCCTGGCCTCTGTGATGTGGGATCCCCGAGGACCACCAGGCCACCTATAGAGCAAGAGCCTCAGACTCCTAGAGCAGACTCCTGTCCTCAGTTACCCACTGCAGCCCACTCTCTGACTTGTCCCTTCTTCAGGAGCAGCGCACCACTGCCCAGGCACTAGGACTCTGCCCAGAGGCTATAGGGAAGACGTAGGGAAGGTGTGTGCCTGCTTCCGTTCAGGTCATCCTGGGTCAGAGGGGCCGTGACATCAACAGAGTGCTGTGCAGGCAATTCAATGTCCTGGATCAGCAGAGGGACGTGCTCCCTCAGACCAGTGCCTGTCCTGGGTGAGAGGCACCCAGTTATAAGGAAAGCTGCCTCTGTGGCTCCGTGGAGAAGCGCCATCTTTCCTGATCTTCCATGGTGCAGATCACCCCTTAGCCAGAAGGGTAGGCCCATAAAGATCTGCCCTGTGGTGTTTTTTTATGGGATGACAAGGACCCGTGAGGTTAACTTAAGCCCTGAATGTATTTCTATGTGTGCAAACGCTTGACTGGGTGTATGAGACACTGGCAGCAGTCCTGTGTCTGAGCCCATGAGCTGAGCCGGCAGGATGTGTGCTTTGAATGTGATGTGTTGGAAACACGAAATAAAGATGCTTCATACGGCCTGTGGTCTTTTTATTGCATTTATTTGGTGGCAGGCGGTGGGGGTATGCACCTGTGCCGTGGTCCGGATGTGGCAATCAGAGCACAGCTTGCTGGAGCCTATTCTCTTCTATCATGTGGGTATCAGAGATCAAACACAAGATGTCAGGCTTGGTGGCAAGCTCCTTACACACTGAGCCACCCACCTTGCCAGCCCTATGGTCTTGACTCACTCTTCAAGGCTTAGGCTCTGTCCCAACACTGGGCCTTGTGCTCTAGGCCTTGCCTGGATCACAGCAGTTCTGTGACCCTGCTCACATGCTTGGGACCTCAGAAGAAGAAGGAGGATAGGCCCTGTCTCAAGTGCAGCCACACGGCTCCAGGTATGTGTTGTCCTGGGCCAGGGGTCTGCTTGCCCTATCCTGGAGTATTTGTGGGAACAGAAAGCCTGAATTCAGGCCCCTCCTGGAGCCTCCCTACTCTTCCCTCTGTGCACTGGCCCACGCCTCTCTCACCCCAGGCATTCTTCCTCCTGTATGGCATTCAGCTAGCAGGACCGGGCCACACACGTCTGCCCCATGTAACTTGGAGGCACACAGATGAATGAGCCGTTTCACTGACAGACTGAGATTGGTGAACGTCTCCCATCAGAGAAAAGCGTGGGACCGAGTGGTTTACTGCTGCATTCTGCCGAGTATTTCAGGAGCTAACACCAGTCTTCCTCACATTCCTTCAAAAACCCAAAGAGGAGGGACCATTTCCAAACTCCATTTACAAGGCCAGCATTCAGTCTCCTTGGTACCAAAACCAGACAAGGACCTCATAAAATAAACTACAGGCCAGGGCCCTAGAAGAAAAGGCAAAGAAAGGACCAGGAAAAGACAAAGGACTCAGGAAAATCCTTAACAATTCCACAAATTCACGACACATGGAAGCCCATGAGGCCTGAGTAGGATTTGTTTCCAGTGGGCAGGGATGGTCCAACTTAAAGCATACTTGTACATATGATATGCCTGACTAACAGAACGAAAAAGCCACGGGGTCATGTTTTACATGCAGGAAAGCCGCTGAAATATTCAATAGGCTTTCATAATTAAAAACATTACCCAAGCTAGATGATTTTGCACACCTTTAATCCCATCACTGGGGAGGCAGAGGCAGGTGGGATTTCTGTGAGTTCAAAGACAACCTGATCTACATCATGAGTTCCAGGACAGCCTGGGCTATATAGAGCCCTGTCTTGAAAAAAATAAAAAATAAAAAAAAAATGTCTATATCCAAATTGGGTATAGAGAAATTGTTTACAGTATAGAGGACTATACTTCTGCAGAGTGAAGACCCTGTGTGAGAAGTCCATACCCAACAATTTACAGTAGAAAGCTGAAACCCTTTTTAAGGCCTTGGAATGAGACAAGGAAGGCTGCCTGCTCTCATCACTGGAGGAATCCAGTAAAACACTGGAGGTACTCAATACAGCACCAGAAGTACTCAGTACAGCACTGGAAGCACTCAGTATAGCATTGGAAGTACTCAGTACAGCACTGGAAGTACTCAGCCTAATACTGGAAGTCCTTCCTGGACAAGGTGATAAAAGAATTTAAAAAGGAGTCAGAAAGAAGACAACATTAACCCATCCCTATTTACTATTAGCATGACAGATTCTACCAAAGGAGAGAAATTACAACTGGTAAATGAATTAAAGTCATAGCATTTGTTGTGAGAGCAGCAAACTCAGAGGAAAGAATCGGGAGAGCTACCCCATTTACAGTGGTTACAATAAAGCAAAATACAGCATAAGACAGTAGTAAAGTTAATAAGAAAGTAGGAAATCTATTATTGATGAAAGAATTGGTGAAGTTGTGGCTACACCAAAAGATGCCCTTGACTGTGGATTGAAGGGCCAAAATATAACATCTTCCAGACTGTGCAGTAAAATCCCTATCATATTCCATTGACCTTTGCTTATCTCTGTACCAATACCATGCAGTTTTTATCACTACTGCTCTGTAGTACAGCTTGAGGTCAGGAATGGTGATTCCCCCAGAAGTTCTTTATTGGTGAGAATGTTTTTTGCTATCCTGGGTTTTTTGTTCTTCCAAATGAATTTGAGGATTGCTCTTTCTATCTCTGTGAAGAATTGAGTTGGAATTTAGATGGGGATTGCATTAAATCTGTAGATTGCTCTTGGCAAGGTGGCCATTTTTACTATATTAATCCTATCAAGCCATGAGCATGGGAGATCTTTCCATCTTCTGAGATCTTTGATTTCTTTCTTCAGGGACTTGAAGTTGTCATCATACAGATCTGTTACTTGCTTGGTTAGATTCACACCGAGGTATTTTATATTATTTGTGACTATTGTGAAGGGTGTTGTTTCCCTAATTTCTTTCTCAGCCTGCTTATCCTTTAAGTAGAGGAAGGCTACTGATTTGTTTGAGTTAATTTTATATCCAGCTACTTTGCTGAAGTTTTTTTTTTTTTTTTAATCAGCATTAGGAGTTCTCTGGTGGAGGTTTGACCTGGGCCAAGAGCAAGGAAATATGGCATTGGCCAAGGACAAGGAAGTAGGCTTCAGGCAGGAATCTGACATTAGGCTAGAACAAAGAAATAATTTCAGGCAGGAATCTAAATATTAAGCTAGAACAAAAAAGTAATTTCGGGCAGGAATCTAAATTTTAGGCTAGAACAAGGAAGTAGGCTTCAGACATGAAAATGACTTTGAGCTAGGATAGGGAAGTAGGCTCAGATATTTTGGTCATCCTGATAAGCCCTTAGAAACAGTGATAACAGGAGTGTTCACATAATTATATTTAATGCCTTGTTTGTTCTTTGACTATTTGTGTTTATTTTCTTGCTTGTTCCATGACTATTTGCATCTATTGTATTGCTAGACCCTCAACCTAGAACTGACCTTAATACATGTATGTAATTAAAATGATATAAAAGCAAAAAGGAGGAGGGGGATGGGATAGGGGGTTTCTAGGGAGGGGAAATGGGGAAAGGGGATGATATCTGAAATGTAAATAAATAAAATATCCAATAAAAAATAAAAAAAAATACCTGTCATAGTCCCAACTGCATAGCTCACCAAAAGAAAACACCCTGAAATACATATGGAATGTAAAACTCAGCCCATCCAATGAGCTGAAAGCAAAGCTGAAGGCACCATACTGTTTAATGGCAAGTATACTGCAAAGACATGGGCCTTAATACAGTATGTGTGTTAGAGTTCTCTGGAGAAGAAGAACTGATAGAAAGAGCCTATCTATCTGTCTATCTGTCTATCTGTCTCTGTCTGTCTGTCTATCTATCTATCTATCTATCTATCCATCCATCTATCTAATTCCTTATATAGAGCTAGGTATATATATGGATAGATAGAAAGATAGAAAGATAGATAGATAGATAGATAGATAGATAGATAGATAGATATTGATAGATGGGGGCAGGGCTTTATTACAATGGCTTACAGAGTATAATCCAGCTAGTCCAAAAAATAACAGTTTACCAAAAGAAATTCTAAGAATCCAGTAGTTTAGTTCACAAGGCTGGATGTCTCAGCTGGTCTTCCGGTACCCTGAAGAAGCAGGCTCTAATGCCAGTGAAGGAATGGACTTGTAAGTGAAGAGAGAGCAAGCAGGCAAAGTGAGAGAGCTTTCTTCTGTCCTTTATATAAGCTTCCAGCAGAAGGTGTGGCTAAGACTAAAGGCAGATCTTCCCACCTCAAAAGCCCTGAGTTAAAGGTCTTCCCACTTCAAATGATTTAAGAAAAATCCCTCACAGGTGTACCCAACTGCTTGGCTTTCAGTTGATTCTAGATGTAGGTAAGTTGACAACCAAGAATATAGCACACTGCCTGGCCAAACGGAACACAGAGCTTAGAAGTGGAGCTGAACACAGAAGGATGGATATTCTTTGGAGAAAAGGGTGTGTGTGCAAATGAATTCTCGTGAATAGATTGATTGGTCCATGAGATTGTCAGCCCTTCAAATGCCCCCGATTAAGAGTTGATGGTTTTATAGTTGGAGGTGACAAAGGGTTGAACCCCATGCCAATGGCAAAACCAGTATTAAGACAGAGCCAGACCAGAGTAGCAGGACAAACCCTTGGGACACAGGCCTGTCTGAATTCAAAAAGCTCACAGAACGATGGCGGTAGCCAAGCTGGGTAAGCACACTCTCAACTGAGGGGTCATTGAAATTCCTTAGTATAATTTTTAAGCATTTATTTAATGTGTGTTGCACACCTGCCGTGGAAAGAGGAGAGAAGACAGCTTGCAAGAGCCAGTTCTCTCCTTGTTCTATGTGGGTTTGGGGGATGGAACTCAGGTTGTCAGACCCCTTTACCTGCTTGGCCCTCAACTGCCCATAATTTCTAGCACATACGGTTATTGGCAATCAGGAAAAGTGAACTCAGCACAGAGCATTGGCCTTCCAGAAGAGAGGCAGCATGGTGCCTGTAACATGTTCACAGCTCTAATCATTAAGACATGGGGGAAATCCATGCTGTGACATGTGTCCGTCAGTGCCTGGCTTCTGACTGGAGATGCTGGACTCATCAGTCAATACCCTCTCATGACCTGGGAAATCTGTGTCCATTGGTACTTGGCAGCTGACCCTGGGCTCCCAGTGGACTCCTCTGTTACCTGGCATAGAAAACTAACACACTCTTAGTCTTGCTCTTCTTGAAGCTTCTGCTAAGATAAAGCTTGTTCTCTGCTTTAACAATCAAGTTTGTCACAACTAAAGAGGGTGTGACCTGACTATAGCACTCAGCAAATGATCACCAAGTGCACAGTAAGAGACCACAGCTGAGGTGTACATACAGAGCAGGTACAGCCCTGAAGGGTGTCTTTACTTGCATATACAAGCTCTCCTTAGCCACCATTCTTGCCTGTGCTTGCCTGTGTCTTCACTGTTTGTACATATATATATGGAGTGTATAATATATACTTTATAAAAACATTTATTTGTTTATTTATTTGTGTGTGTTTTGTGTGGTGTGTGTGTGTGTGTGTGTGTTTTGCAAATGCCCCCAGAAAAGACAAAGGACAACTTGTAGGAGTTGATTGTCTCCTTTCATTACTTGAGTTCCAAGGATGGTACTTAGCTCAGCAGGCTTGGCTGCAGAGCCCTTTACCCTCTGAGCCATCCTACTGGCCCTCAGTATACACTAATATGACGTTTCTTTGGTTTGTCTTCTGCCTTGTAGGATCATCACCCGTGCTTTCCCATTGCTGGGTGGCTTGACACGAGGTAAAAGAGCACCATGTGAAGATTCGTGACTCTGGTGGGCGTCTGGGATGTTTCTAGTTGGAGCTGTTATAAACAGAGCTGCTCACAACATCTGTGTGCGCATCTCCTGGAGGGCCAGTGCCCACTGTTGGGCTGAGCATTTGTCTGGAAATGGGAATGCAGGGCCAGATGGTGGCTATCTGTCACAGTAATAGGTACTGACAAATTACCTTCCGCACTGCAAGGTGTGAGTCTCTCGCTCCCCACTTCCCCTGGCTGCTGCAAGGTGGGGTGTGCAGCCACTGTGCCTTTTCATGACTCAGTTTACCTCTCTGCCTACCTCTCCGGCCTTCCGCAGCTCAGACAGAGACCTCTTAGGATGTCTGGATGTGCTGATGCCAGAGATGCCACCTTCAATCATTAAAATTCTTTAAAATATGATGTTAATGGCTGCCTGTAGCCGTTGCGTGGATTATCATAACCCATTGACTCCTTTATTATAAAGAAAGTTGCTTCCTTTTCCCTCTACATCGCCAGGTGCAGTGAGGAGCACTGTGGCTTCCCCGTACTCTTCCACAGGGCAGTAACAGTGGGACGCTTCAGCCATTGCTGCTAGATGCCTGAGATAGTGAACCACACCTAGTACACTCAGCTAAACACCAACTCCGCTTCCAACCCATCCTATCCCACCCACCCTTGTCTCTACCTCTTTCCCATCTTCACCTACACCCCAACCCATTCCTACCTCCACACCCACATACCCTTACCCACCCCCATCTCCCCTCCTCATCCCACCTCCACCCTCATCCCCATCTGACCCCTCCCTCTTTTTCCCTCCCCTCCCCCACTTCCATATATTATTAGAGAACTACAGATTTAAATAGTGAGATACCCCTAGACCTGTTAGAAGGGTCAACATTCAGATTGATTGTTCCAGGATAGACAGGACAACAGTGAGAAACTCTGTCTCAAAAAAAAAAAAAAAAAAATTATCCAAATTGGGCAGAGTGAGGATGCAGTGCCTCAGGAACCCTCATTCGCTGCAGGCAGGAAGACCATGTGGTGCAGCCACATTGGCTACAGTCTAGCGGTGTCTTCCACACTGAACACGGTGTTAGCACATAGGACTCCACAGTGTGCTCCACGACCAGTCAGTTGACTTGGGAGCTTAAGGGTCAGTCCAAACCCACAGGCAGCTGTTCAAGTGTAATTACCGAAGGTGGAGACACAATCTTTTCAATAAGTGAACTTGCCAGGATGGTACATCCACACAGTGGCGTTGTTTTGGGGAGCTTGTCACGTTGGAAATGAGCTTCAACATCATACAGACAAAACTCACGCATTCAAGGATCAAAGCCAGTTCTGGAAAGGACCAAACTGTGGACACCTAGGAAGATCAGTGGTGGCCAGAAGTCAGAGCAGAGGGACGAGCAGGTGGCAGAGAGGTCTTCAGCCATTCTGCACCTGTAATGGGGGAGGGGGCCATACATTTTTCCAAGCCAGAGGCCATCATCAAGAGTCAGCCCAAGGCACTGGACTTTGAGCTGTGGGAACGACTTGACCCATGTCACTGCACTGTGTCATCTATGCGGCTGTGTGGGACATTGATACAAGGAAGTCCTGTGGGGTCTGAGGAGGGTGTTTGGCAATGTCATGCTTTCGCTGACTTTTGTTACAATCCCAAAATTGCTCTAAAAACTGTAGTCTACTAACTGGGGAAAGCACAGGTGTGGCCGAGTGACTGTGAGTTAGAGCCCAGCTGTGGCCCACGTCCTGTCTGAGATCACGTAAAAGAATGTGGGTTTTGAAAAGGTGACAATAGTAGAAAAGTCTTGAGTGCCCAACAACCATGGATGCAACATCAAAGGCATAATGAATCCAGGTGTTTCTGCAGTGCTGGCCCATCCCACAGCTGTTGGCCTTGCCGAAACCTCAGTTCTGATGCCAGCATGAGCCCCCTGCACTGTGCACATCCATGTGGCACCCAGAGGAAGCCAAAGCTGCCTGGGCTCAGAGTTCAGACTACAGCATACTGTGAACTGCAGTGTGCTTACTGCATATACAAAGCTTTCCACTCCTACAGACACACCATAGTTCAATTAAAAAAAAAAAAAAAAGGCCTCACATTTTCCTATTGCGACTCCTCAGAGCGTCTCAAAATTAGCACAACACTGGATTGTGCTGCATCTGAATGGTGGATCTTTAAAATTGCTGCTTCAGTTGTTGACTAGAGTCATTTTTTTTTTTTTTAAAAAGATCATTAAGTGAATTTTGGCTTGGAATTAAGACAGAATTTCCAACAATTTCTGAAATGGCCCTAAACATACTTCTGCCATCTTGTACTATATCAGTGTGAAGTGGTGCTCTCAACATTGACGATTCTAAGATCAAAATATCGACCAACTCTGCAAAAAGAGGAGAAGGAAGAAAAAGAGAAAGAAGTAGAAGAAGAAGAGAAAGAAGAGAAGGAGGAGGGAAAAGAGGAAGAAGAGGAGGAAGAGGAGAAGAAAAGGGGGAGAAAAAGAATAAGAAGTAGGAGGAGGAGGAGAAGGAGAAGGAGGAGGAAGAAGAAGAAGGAGGAGGAGGAGGAAAAGAAGAAGAAGAAGAAGAAGAAGAAGAAGAAGAAGAAGAAGAAGAAGAAGAAGAAGAAGAAGAAGCCAGAATTAGAAAACTTGTTGAATATAAAGATACAAACTTCAAAAACTGACTCAAGAAGAAATTGAGAACTGAACGATAATCAATGACTGACTTGGAGTGTGGGTTGAGGCCCTTCCTGTCCACATGACACGGTTCAGACAGCTTCATGGCACTCTGTACCAAGGCTGCGGTCAGAATCCAGGACTGCAGTGGCCTGTGAGCCAGAGGCTCCAGAACAGCAGCTGAGCACACTGCCTGGCTACCTCTGGCACTCCTGAGGCTGGGCTAGGTCTTGCCTGGCTACATGTGATATTTCTGGGTGTGTGTGGTCATGGAGTTGGGCTGTACAGCCCTGTGGTTGGCTTTTGACTTCTGGGCCTGAGGAACCCTGACAAGTTGGCCTTTAACTGAGTGGCTAGCTCCCTGCTTTAGTGATTTTATTTTATTTTAAGTTTTCAGTTCCTGACCCCTGCTGGGCTAATGGAGTTTCTGTGTCAGCAGCCAGGAAGCCAGACATGCAGGTGGAGGCTGTGTGCATTCCCTCATTGTGGTTTTCGACTGAATTCTGATCTGGAGGAAGAAAACCTCTCTTCCCTCATTGGCCTAGTTCATTTAAAAGCCCATGAGCACGGCCTGCCAGGTTAGTGACTCCAAGTCAGAATAGATTGTATTCTAAACAAATTTTAAAAACGGGTGGCAGACTTACTGAATTTGAATGGCGTAGAAAGACTGATTGAGTGCTGCCAAGCAGAAAGCCAGGGAGGCCAGGGAAGAGGAGCAGCAAGGTGGAGAATATGGACAGAGGGATAAGCTGAGGGGTTCAGGGATAAGTTTGAAGGACAACCCAGACTGACAATGGCCAGTGGGAGGTAGATATGGAAATGTTGACCAGGAGGGCTGCCAAGGCTGAATGTGAAGTGGTGGCCTCTGCCCAATGCCTACCAACTGGCAGAGGTGGATGGTGGAATGCAAGGATGGTTCTTCATGAGAGAAGAGAGGGACAGGCACCCTCAGAGCCAGCTAAGATCCCACTAGACAGACAGTGGAGCAGGCCTGGGCACAGGCTGCATTGGCTGCCCCTCCCTTCTCTCCCCCACTCCTTCCCTTCCCCCTCCTCTGTGATGTCTAAGCTTTAGTGTCAACTAAACTGGATCTAGAAGCAACTAGAAGACAAGCCTTTAGGCACACCTATGAGGGATTCTCTTGATTCCATTAACTGAAGTGCCCCCGAATGTAGGCAGCACCTTAGCAGCAGTCCAAACATGAGAAGGCATTCAGACAGATGGGAATCTCTTTTCTTCTTTTTGCCTGCTTGCTTTCCTGTTGTGCTGGTGAGCTCATCTACTCTGTTGCTGCCTCCACCCCACTGTTGTCCTTGGCTGCCACGAGAAGAACCCAGCTTCTTTGGCTTTCCAAAGTTGAATGAAGACCACTTGCTTTCCACAAATCTCCTAGATCTTCAGACAGGAGTGGGACTCCTGATGCAGCCAGTCTCACAGAATGAGAAGCTGCTGGGTTCTCAGCCTCTCCAGTGTGCAGGTGGCCATTGTGGAATGAGCCAGGTAGTATGGTGTAAGCACACCTAATAAACTTTTAGATTTTCACCCTGTCAGCTCTGTCTTGCAGGACACCTTGGCGAACACCTCCCTTTTCACTTTACTAGACAGCGCTCATCTCCCTTCCGGGCTGCCTACTCTAAGAGCAGGCTGTGCCCCACCCACTCTTGTTCCCAGCAAGCATGGAGTCAGACACATGGCCAGTCCTGCTGATGATTGAGAGATGGGGGAATGAAGTGTAGAGGGGCTAATAAGCATGCTGAGGACCATATCTAGGGAGGCCAGGGCTGCCTGATTCCTATACACAGTTTTCTATCAACTGCAGGGTGTTCCTGGTGTATCTCAGCTGGTCTACCTTCCCCATTGCCAAGGCTAATGTCCAGAACAGGCCTTGTCTCAGGGATCTGTTGGGGAGTCTAGATTTTGCCTAGCAAGTGGGTGAGTCTAGCCTTTGGGTGTGGAGACTGATAGTGGGCTGGCTCAGCGTTTATTGAATATTTAGTGTCTTCTAGGCTCTTTACAGTAACCATTGGCCATGGAATGAGGGGATCAGAATCTCACATATATTACAATAGTGTGGGCATGGGATAGTTTGGCCATGGCGCTTCTGGGAGGCCATGCGGCTAGAGTATATACTTGTGGTTCCTCTCTCTAGGGCAATCTAAGTGACCTCTTAGAGGCCAGCATCCTCATGTGGTCATCGCTTGGGAATGCTAATGAAGATTGGGGATCTGGGGACAGCTGGTGCTGACCTGGCTATTAAAAATAATTGGCCACCCATAACACGGAGGAAAAATGTGTTCGCTCTCAGTTTGGCTGGGAAATGTGAGTTATTCTCATGTTGCTATGGAAACCAAGATGAGTTGGACCATCTCTCAGCTATTTAAATCTATGAGTCCAGAGAAGACTGCAGGATACTCTCTAGAGAGAGGTGGGAGGGATGGGTTGGTAGGAGAGGGAAGGGAAAAGAGGCATCCCTGACAGTAAGCAGACATGGCCCCCACAGCCATCCTGAACCCACACCATCCTCATTCTCTCTCCAGGTCCTTTGCTGCAGCCTGGACAGGGAATGGGGCCTTCAGTGAGCTGAGGGCCTATGTGCCCTGGTCTTTCTGGGGATTCTTGACTCTTCTTCCTTCAAAGTTCAGTGATGTCCTCAGCCCTGTGTGGCCGGCACTGTGCCTGCCTGCCAGAGTCTTGAGAACTTTAGAACCAGATCTGAGATCTCGTGCTCAGACTTTCCCTGCTACCTCTTTCCATAGAGGTACCACCTCAAAGAGCCACATGACCCTACTTAGGTCATCTTGGACCTCCTTTCCTCTATCTGCATAGAGGATAGAGCCTCCAGGTATGGAGCACGGGCCATGCGTACACTCCCAGAGTCCCTTTCCTCTGATGATTTCGGAGCTTTCAGAGATGGTATTAGTGCCTGCATTGTGCCTGTGACTTTGGCCAGGTACTTTGCAAGAGACTGGGATAGAAGTGGGAGAGGACCCAGCAGTAGGTGACTCTTGTGGAGGGACACTGAAAACCAGCAGCATGACTGTGGGCAGTGACAGCAAGACACCTGTACCTAAAGACAACTCAGGGAGGACTCAGCGCCTCCTGCAGTCCTTCCATGGAAACAGGGAAGACAGAAGCTCAAGCCACCTTAGGTCAAACTGAGTGGGCAGCTTCAAGGACCTGGGTCTAATCCAAGAGAGCCAAGGCAGGGGATGTGGCATATGGGGCGCGGCCTCGAGGCGGGGGACAGGACATGCTGCCTAGCTCCCTGGCAGCCCTCCATCCATCCACTGACATCATCTCTCCTCAGGGCCCTCTGGAGACCATTTACTGCCTTTATTCCTAGTTTCAAATAATTTGCTTAGAAATGTCTCTGGTGTTCTGCTAATGGTGACAGAAAGAAGGAAAAATGATCAACCTTAAAATCACAACTTTAAATCGAGCTGTTTTCAAGAGCGCTGTCTCCAATTAGAGCAGTTTAGAAGACACCAAACACATCTGTCACTGGATTTGGCGAAGGGGGGTGGTGGCAGTTCCTGGGGGAGAGGCCATATTGCAGCTGAGCCTGTGGGGCTGAGACAAAGGTGGTGGCGACATCCTGTGTCTGTCATCTGTTTCCTCCAGGATGCAGATGGCAGATTTAGGAAAGTTCTGGAAATGGAGAATTGGCTGGGAGGTCAGACAAGGTCCACAGTCACCCTCAGATTCTGATTCTATGAGTGGGGTGTTCCCCGTGGCATTGTTACAGAGCCTTGGACCTCTTGGTGGAATCCTTGCACTGCATCCCCTGGTCCCTGAAGCCACATTTTCTCTCAGGCCATTCATCAGAATGGAAGTCATTACAGGCTGTTTTTATTTCCTCCTTCCCTGTCCTTCTGTTAGCTGGGCATGCCCCCAGTGCTAACTCCTTGGTGCCAACTCCAGTCCTGCACATACCCTGACTTCCAGCCACTGAAGCAAGATCTCAGGCCTGTTCCCAGTCCCATGGAACTGGTGAAGCAGAGCGGAGATTTGAATCCAGAGTTGATGTTCTCACTGGTCCTCACAGCTTCTCTGCAGGTGCCTGCCACCCACTGTTCCCTTTTAAAGATGGGGGGGTCGGGGAGAGTGCCCAACCACAGTCAAGGTCACATGACTAGCTTGACAGAAGACCATGGCCGGTAGGGTAGATGAGAGCACCTAAGGGTGGGTTGGATGAGCCCTTCTACGTGTCTACACAGAGGGCCTACCCTTGGAAGCTTGCCCCAGACTATAAGCTGGTCCTGGCCTAGAGCAGCCACCAGGGCTCCACAGCTGAGTCAGAGAACACGGATCCCGAAAGATTTCCATCGATTTTCCAAATTAATGTTTTAGTTCTCCGTGTCTCGGGAGCAGTAATGAAGTGTCACTGGGAACGAGAGGACGAAGCAGATGAATAAAGCGTCTTTTATAGTGTCATTACACTTGGATAATAAGATTTACTCGTCAACTTCAACTGTAATAATGTAATAATTTATTGGTGACCTAATGAAGACATGTGGCCGAGGTTCGGAGTATAATAACCACTCTAGGAAGGTTAGCACCTGCCTGCCATACCAAGCTACCACCTTTGGCACTGGGCTGCAGGAGTACAGCACAGGCTCCTTTCTGGTGATTTGGGGCAGCAGGCAGGTCCAGCCTGGGGCAAGCCTACCTCTTGGTTAATGGGTCGAAGCTTCTCTGGGTTTCTGGGTCAAAGCAATTCATCTGACTGCTCTGTGTGGGCCCTGTGGTCAGCACTGATCTCTGGGAGACCTGGGTGTTTTCATCCTGACATCTGGACCCCTGGACAGAGGCCAAGTACACACTGACCTTTGGAGGTAGATGAGTGTCTCTTGAGATCCAACTAGACACCTCTCCTGTCTATGGCTGCAATCCGCCCACCTTGGGTATCTGTGTGTGTGTTGTGTGTGTTGTGTGTGTGTGTGTGTGTGTGTGTGTGTGTGTGTGGTGTTGGAGGCCGTCTTAAAGCAGGCAGCCAGTCATGGGTCTGTATATTGCTCCTGCCTACCCTATACTTCACATCCTTCTGTTTGACCAAGAGCAAGAGCCTTCCCATGATCTGCCCACTGTGCCATCACTACACCATGCTCTCTCAGTTCTGTCCTGGAGCTTCCTAGAGATCGTGCTCTCCTTCCCAGAGGTGACTGATATCCAGGCTTGAGATAGACCCAGCAAGGGATCAGCTCCTCTTATCCCCACCTCTTCATGTTGGCCAGGCTCCCTGTTGGGAGTTGGTCCACTTACCAGTGGGTAGGAATATTGCCAGCCTGGGCTACTGACCTGCGCTTGCGTGTAGCTTCCTCCCACCCCCTGGGCACCTAAGTTAGTGTGGGTTGGGGAGGATGAAGTGTAAAAATGCAGGCAGATCCTGGATGAGGAGCAAGTCATTACATGGGTGTTACACCAATTTCTCCTATGGGTAGTCTCCAGGGGTCTTTCTCTGTGCAAGGCTGGGGTGTCTCTGGGTCCCAAGGCCAATATGGGCACTGAATAGAGTTACCATAGCTGTCCTGTGTCCAAAGATGCCCTGTATATTCCACTTGAGACCTGAGGGTAATAAGAGATGACTCTTAAAAGATCGTCCCCCCGAGATGTTGCGTTTTATGGGAAGTTTACTATTGGGCTGTAGAAAGTTAACAGCAGTACATATTTAGCTCATAGGGCCTCTCTTTGAACTGTAAACCTACAGAGGGGAGGGCTGTGACATCACTCAATGGTAGAACATTTGCCTAGCATGTGTGAGACCCTAAGTCAATCCACAGTACCCCGAAAATGTATGGATGTAGGGATAGATGGCCAAACAGACAGACAGACAGACAGACACAGATAGACCAACTAACCTCAAATTGACCCTTATTTGTGTAAACCAGCCCAGAAAGTGTGTAGCATTGTCAGCTGCTCAAGGGTGTGGCCCCCACTTGCTTTCATATGCTTTATTTTGGTAGACACTCTACACATCTCTCTTTGGCTCCAGCTACTTATAGTCATGTAGAGAGGGGAGGGATTGTCAGCACTGTCCCCTACTCCTCACCTCATGGGGTCTGTCTGGTGGTATTGCCCAAACTCTGTGCAGTGGACCACAGAACCTGGCCCTGCCTCACCTTAGCTAGCAGCAGTGTGCCTGAGTGGCAGGGCACCAACAAGCCTGCCTGCCCTGTTTGCTATGATCTGACTGTGGCCGGGACACTTAGGTTTCCCTGCAGAGTAGGCAGATGTTCCCAGGGCTGAGGTGACAGGTCATAGCAGAGGTGCATTTGGGGTGATTCTCACCTATCTTGGCTATGGGCATTCTGATGCTGGAATTGGCTGGGTCTGGGAATCTGTCACTCTTGAACGGTTCCTGTCTGTATTCTGTTAGCTCCCTCAATGAGTGTTCTAGAGGAGGGTTCATCTCTTGAGTGACAGTCTCCAGCCCCTGTGTCCTTGAATAATGAACCCACCTCCTGGCCAAGAATGTCCCTCCCCTCTGTCCCGATAGGACAATAAGGGTTGCTGGGAAGGCAATATCCCTTACTCTCCTCCCATATCGCTGTCTCCACTGGTCCAATCCAGACTGCCTCCCAGGTGGCCTCCTCTTTGTCTGTGTAGCCCTGGGCATCAGCATGTTTGACCCCTTGTGCTACTATTTCCCTGTCTGTACAGCTGTCTCCTGCATTTGATTGGTGAGCTAAGGAGGGTACGCTGCTGAGGTAAGCCAGATTGTAAGAGCATGGTGGTGATGATGCTTCCTCGAAGCTTCAAGAGAACTTCCCGTCACAGCCTGGCCCTATCTCATCCTGTGAAACTCCACAGTCCTCAGGAAATATCAACTATGTCCTGGTGAGTTTTGTTGTCAACTTGACACACCTGGGAAGAAGGACCCGAAGATGAGGAATCGCCGACATCAGAGAGCTTATGGGCATGTCTGTCAGGCATTTTTCTTGATTGCTACTTGATGTAGGCACACTCTGGATGGTTCCGTTCCTAACAAGGTGGTTCTGGGTAGCCAAGAAAGACCTCAAGGAGGTCTGAGCATGAGCTAGAGGGCAAGCCAGTTAAGCAGCTTTTACCTATGGTTCTTCCCTTAGTTCCTGCTTAAGTTCCTGCCCTGACTTTCATCAATGGCCAATTGTGACCTGGAAGTGTAAACCAGATAAACCCTTTCCTTTGTAGGTTGCTTTTGGCTGCAGATATTGTGCCTGGTCCCCACCACATTCCCTGGTGCTGGCCAGGGCCTCAGCATCTCCAGCTGCAAGACCTCTGCCACACTTCCTCTTTTCTGAAGAGTCACCTCCAGACTTTTAGGGGCTCTTGTTTGTTCCTCAGACTCAGTTCAGTCCTCCCTGGCTCCTCTACCATGATCCCCATGCCAGCTCTATGTTCCCGGGACTCTCTGCAGCTGCAGAAAGTGATTTACCCATTGCTGGCTTCACGGACCGGCTGCTTGTCTCTTCTCTCCTTCCCAATCTGACCCCTGACTGCAAAGGATCTGTGATGAGCTGAAGGCAGGGAGCATGAGACCATGGGATACTGGACCCTGCTAGGATGACCTAGCCCCACCCCACTCTATGATGTCATCCTTATCTTGTGGGGGTCCCCTACAATGTGAGCCTCGTGCTCCACGCAGGGTCTCAGTGGGGACATGGTTACACCTAGAATTCAACCCACAGCTGTGCACACTACTGTACCCATCCTGGGGTGCTGACTTCAGCCACTGACTGATTCAACAGGAGTCAACTCTGATGTCCCAGCTCCGAGCTCTGCCAGTGTCTTTAAATGTTGGTAGCCCCTAGGGTGAGGGTACCATGTATGTGTGTATCTTCTATAGTTGAGTCCTCAATAGCTGAATGAAAGCAGCCTGTCCTGCTCCTCAGGAAAATGGAGGCAGCAAATACAGAGTGGAACCACAGGGGATATAGCCTAGAGGCTCTTGCTCCCTGAGTAGATGCAGAATGTTGCTATGCTCCCTATAGTGCTCCATCCCCCACCCTGCCGTGAACCAATGCTTACAAATGACAGCAACTTCCTCCCACCATGGATCATGTTCTCCAAGTTAGGCGGTGCAAAGCTCAAGGCCACTTGGCAGTTGGGATGAAATGTACCTGATTGGTTCAGGATTGGCCCCTGCAAGAAGGGCCATCCTCTGCTTCAGCCTCTCCTTAATGATGGTGCAGGTCAGGAAGATGGCCCAGTTGTCAGTGGGTTCCTGCTGTGTGGGGACTGAGAAAGCGCCAGCTTCCCCTGTTTATTTTATAGGCTGCCATTACGCCAAATGCTTCGCTGTCATGTTCATTAGGCATCTGGTCAATTACTCTGGGACTTGTCTTTGGGGAGGCCAGTTTCTTGCTCATTAATGCCTGTTCTCCAGGCTGGCCACAGAGCCATTGCCCAGCAGTGTTTTCTCAGACCGCAGAGGGTTCAAGCTGCTGACCCTGGACAGTGGCTTCCTCTAAAGGGCTGGAACTTTAGCACAAGATGGGGTGTGGGCCTTTCTGGGAGTGTGGGGGAAATTTCAAATCCATTCACTGGGAAACTTGAAGTCCATTCACATGGATAATCTCACAGAAGTCACGTGAGATCATCCATTTAAGGCATCGGTCATCCCAAGGCAGATGGTCCCATGAAATGCAGGGACATCTGCAGTTAGATCATTAGTGAAGAGCACCTGCTGAGAGGGGAGTAAGAGAACAGGGCAAATGTCTCTCTCCACTGACCAGCTGTGTGCCTCCAACTGATTTTGTCTCTTCTCTGGGCCTCAAATACTCACTGATTCTATGGGGGTGACCCTATACTTGTCAGATTGTGGGGAGACTAAAGTGATCAGGGCTTGTCTGATGGCATGCCTTCCTTCCTAGGTCCTGAGGTTTGCTGCCTGTGGTCAAGATGGAGAAAATATTATTGGGAAGGATACTGGGTAGGTACCGGGATGGGTTGGTATGTGTGAGGTAATGCATGCTGTCTGCATATCATGTGTGGTGCATGTGTGATGATGTATTTTGAATGTTATATATGCATCATGTATATTTGGTATATGCAGTATATATGTATGTATGTATGTATGTTGTAGAATGTATACATGTCTGTGATGTATAATATAGAAGGGAGATGTGTTGTTGTGTGCTTTTCATATATGTAATGGGGAAGATGTGTGGCATGCAGTGTGTATATAGGTAGCCTGTGTGGGTGGGTGGCATAGAGGGTATGTGTGCTATATGGTGTGTGTGTCAGCATGTAATTTATGTATGCACAAGTGGGTGGGTAGCAGTTTTCTCCAAGTTGAAGCACTCCATCTTAAAGGAAAGCTTTTAAGACTCAGCAAGTTCTAAAGACTTAGGAAATGCTGAAGGGAGGCTCCCTAGGACTCTGTAAATGAACAATTTGGAGGCCTCAGAACTTCACTGAAACTGGCTGCACTAGGCCCTCCCCTCCCCTCGGATGTATGAATGTATGAGCAGGGAGGATTGCGGAGGAAGCGTGGATGAGCTGAGCAGCCTGGAAAGGACTCTGTCTAACTTGTTGATGACCCTGCAGGCTGCGATGTATGCTCTAGGCTTCCAGACGTCATGGGCTGTCACCCATGCTGGGATGGGCTTTGGTGATGCAGCTGTCTTTGAGTTTTCTATTCCCATAGTAACCTCTCACTCACGTTCCTATAGGAACACCACCCCCCGCCCCAACAGAAACACACTAGGACCAACAAGTTGGATTTGGATGGTATCCCTACATTGATCTGTTGTCAGTTCTCCTTAACAGGTAAGACTTCATTTATATTTCCTCAGGAATAATGTCACATAACGTGTGTGTGGGAAATATTGTACTTGGGGACTATTATTTCTGAATGAAGGAGTATGATGGAATTCATTTGTGCTGAACACAGAGCCATGTTCTTTCTGCCACCCTAGCCAAGGACAGATCCTGTAGTCCTCAGTTCCTCCTCTGAGACTGGCACTTAGTACCCAACTCCCAGGTGAGGTGACAGAGACCTAGAGGTAAAGGGCACCTGGGTGCTGAGTGTGTGGCCAGGATTCAAACACAGACCATTCCTTATTTCTGCCCCCATGTGACTACTCAGTCGGTTCATACGGGATCCTTCTTTTCTGAAGATAAGCAGGACTCCGTGCCTGATACAGGTGTTTATGAATTATGTGCATGGTAGTACACTTGGAGGTATTTATGAGAGATGGGAAAAGCCGAAATAAAGCTGAACTAACATGTTGCTAAAATAACTGTAGAGTGTCCTGTTAACAGTTCTTACACACACACTTCCACTTAGAGCTGGTGTACCTCCTCATTTAGTGAGTGTTAGTCCTTCAACCATGTATTTCCAGTGTATGGAGTCTGAGTCTAGTGCTTTGTAATGCTGTGGGGGGAGGGGGACGGGGAAACCCTGAATGATCGAAGTCCCGAGTGAACATGTGTCGTTGACATGTCATGTGTCATACGTCATGTCATGGATCCACAGCTCCAAGCTCAGAGGGAAGACAAAGGAGCCCTGGTGACTGAGTGCCCACGTTGACAGTATACATAGTAGATGATGTCCACTATAGCTTTCTCTCGTGGATATTTACAGACAAGACTGCTTCCTACAGAGATGGCTCCTACGGAGACTAGTTAACCCTGTTCCCTTGATCCAGCTGCAGACCATAAACCTCGCCTCTTTGTTTAACTTGATGTGTGTTGTAGAATGTATACAAGTATATGATGTTGTCCTGTTGGATACGAAACTAGAATGACTGCCCTCTGTCTTTGAGGGAGTTGATGGTCTGATTCCCTAAGGGTAAGTCCTCCCCTTTATGCTGGGAAGACAAACTGGATCTTGTCTTCTGGCGTGGTGTGGTAGACAACCTTTAATTTTATTAAAGAAAATTTGAGTCACTTTGGGAGGACCTTGTTGACATACAAAATCTGGGTGATTAGGGTGCAGCCTTGGACGATGTTCACACCCTCAAATCCACCAGCCCAGGCCGTTACTAGCTGCGCTCTCGGCTGGAGCTGTGAGCACATCACTAGTAGCTTCCAGCTCTTTTCTGTGTCTCTTGTGTGCTTTCTGATGACTTGATTTTCTTCTTCACTGAAGAGCTGGTCTTGTTTCCCATCAACCACAGGGTGGTTTTGAAGTTCTGACCTGTCTTCTGACTGTGGCCACTGAGCTGTGAGTTGAGAAAAGCTTACTGCTGTTGTAAGCTGCTTGGTAATGGGGGACAGTTTGTCACACAGCAGGAGAGATCTGACAAGAACACAAGAAGCAAGAGTTCTCTCTGGGGACCTACTGTGTACCAAGCTCTGGGATAGTCAGGGTGACATCTCCTTATTTACCTCAAGGGGCAGAGACTTCACGTCATTCTTTTGGGAGGATGGGAAGGAGGCACAGAGGTCCCTGGATCACACTGCTGGAAGTGGAGAACAGCTGGCCTTGAGTCCAGGTCTGTCTTTATTTGAACCATAATCCACTTTTCTTAGCCTCTTGTGATAACCATCTTGCTTTTTTCTGCATCAGGACCAATTTTTAAAGACTGTGTATTTGGAGGAAAGTGTGCAATATTTATCTTTTTATATCTGATTTATTTCACTTAGTGTAATGTCCTTAGCTCATCCACAGAGCTACAAATTACAGGATTATATATTTTTAAATTTTTTTGATAATTTCATACATGATTATACTGTATTCAAATCATTTCCACCCTTTCCTCTTCTCCCTTCAACTCCTTCCATGTCCTATCTATCCCTTCTTGAATTCATGGACTTTTCTTTTATAATTAGTCTTGAGATATATATATATAAATATATATATATATATATATATATAACACACACACACAAATAATATATATACACACACACATATATATGTTTATATGATGTATTATATACTATATATACATACATACATACATACATATATATCACCTACCGAGTCAACTCAATGTTGTGCACATGTACGTGTCTTTAGGGCTGACCCCTTAGAACTGGATGCCCTTATCCCCTGAGAAACTGATCCCACTGCCAGCAGTCATTGAGAGCAGTCAGTAGCTCTCCATATCCAGTGGGGCCTTGGGACTATTTTATCACTCACATTGACATGTCAACCACTGTGGTCATCATATAGGTCTTGGGCAGGCAGCCATGGTTGTGAGATTACAATGGGTACAGCTTCCCTGTCAAACTTGAAGATACTGTCCCGTAGCAGGCATCCTGGTTCTCTGACTCTTGCTTACAGTCTTTCAGTTCCCTCTCCTGAGATGTTCCCTGAGCCTTCAGTATAGGAGTTGTATTGTATAGGAGTTGCTGGACACCCCATGGTAACTTAGTCACCACATTTCACAAGTTGTGGATTTCTATAATGCTATTCATCTGCTGTAAAAAGAATCTTCTTTGAAGAGGGTTGAGAGCTACACTAATCTATAGGCACAGGGCATTTAGAATGTAGATAGAAACTATTGATTTAGGGAATTGGCAGTATTAGATTCTCTTTTAACATCTATGACTTCTCCAGCCCTGGGTTCTTGGCTAGGTTTACAGTATCAGACACATCTCCTTTCCTATCGAACAAGTCCATTCGACAGTTCTAAGACATGGTGCCACTAATATAGCATGGTGACATTTTGCCAGACCGATAGATGCCATGATTCACGGGCTGTCCAGCTAGGCAGAACTATTGGTTGCCTTTTCTCTCTTGGCAGTTTGCACAGCACCTTCTAAGACAATGAGGGCAGATCCTCAGGTTCTGTTTATGGATGAACAATATTACCTTCTGTGTACGTACACTACGTTTTCTCTTCCTCCTCTCTCTCTCTTTCTTTTCCTTTTGTAGAGCTGGAAATTGAACCCGGGACTTTGTACATAGTAGGCAAACTCCGTACCACTGAACTACATCCTCAGACCTACCACATCTTTGTCTGCTCATCCATCGAGGACACCCCGATGGGTCTCACCTCTCACTCACTGTGAGTACGCTTGCAATAAACATGAATGTGCAGATGCCCCTTTGCCATGCTGACTTTGGCTGCTTCAGACATACAGTCAGAAGAGGGGCTGCTCAGAACCCCTTCTTCAAGCCACTGACCCCCATCATATATCTGAACCCCCCCCCTGACTTCCATATAAACAACATGGTCTTGACCTTTGGCTCCAGCTGGTTGATTCTGGAGTGGAATTGATCTAAGCTCTGCTAATTAGAATCTTCCCCCAGAGACTCTGGGACTGCAATTGAGCAGAAAGAAGCCAAGCTTTCTCTGCGTGCCCATAGAAGAAACAGATTTAGGGACCAAGTGCCATTGTGTGGTTTGTATATGCTTGGTCCATGGAGTGGCACTATTAGAAGATGTGGCCCTGTAGGAGTAGGTGTGTCACTGTGGGCATGGGCTTTAAGTGCCTCATCCTAGCTTCCTGAAAGCCAGTATTCTGCTAGCAGCCTTCAGATGAAGATGTAGAACTCTCAGCTCCTCCTGCACCATGTCTGCCTGGATGCTGCCATGCTCCCACCTTGATGATAATGGACTGAACTTCTGAACCTGTAAGTCAGCCCCAATTAAATGTTGTTCTTAAAAGAGTTGCCTTGGTCATGGTGTCTGTTCACAGTAGTAAACCCTAACTAAGACAGCCATTGAGACCAGGACTTCCTGATGGCTCTCAGGAGTGGAGGAAGGTCTCTGGGAAGACAATGGCGGGGACCCTTAGTGTTTCAGTCACTGACTGCATTTGTCCCTGAGAGCCAACTATCATGTTTTCCATAGGTCCTGTGAGTTGTTGCAACATCCTTTCAAAATGTCCAGTCTTACTTAAACTGGGTGAATTGAGTTTCTGCTCTAAGAGACCAAAATATCCCTAACTAATAAAATATTAAAACATATATTCCCATCAACTTCAAGTATTGTGCAGTTGCCACAAATTACCACTCAAATATGACAGGACATTTGGCACCATTTTATCACAATCATTTGGAGTTGTACTTTCCAGAATATCTCTAAGTTTCTTTTACATTATGCCAATTACTTTAAGAACATTATGTCTTGTCTATTCGGGGAATTATTTCCTAACAACGGCATTAAACCTCATTTTCTCAGTAATTACTTGGACTCAACCATAACTTTTAATGATCTATTTGCTCATCATTGTTTTCTATGCTAATTCCATCCCTTTCTTATTTTGCTTTCATCCGACTGAATTGCCCCCCACGGTTATTTTTCTGTCTGACAGAGCGATGTACAGTCGCTTTCTGGTCCAAGTTCATTTTGCCCTCAGGATGGGACTGCATCTGTCTGGATCTAGAATGGTGGCTTTGAGTCCCACTCCCTTGGAACACTGTGGCTTGCTCGCAAGGTTATCTATTTAGCGAACAGACAAGGATGGCCAGTGGGAACCAGGTTATTAATCTTTTATTTTAAAGCAAGTTCTTTTGATTTTAGTTTACTTTTTTCTTGGAAGAACTTGTTAAAGCCTTGAGTCAGAGTTTGGGCAGGGTCTGTGAGGGAGTGTGTCCCCTTTCCCAGCTTGTCAGGAAGCCATGTCCTGAAGACTTTTTTTTTTTTTTTAATAATTTTTATTTTCAGCAAATCAAAAAAATTAAAAAGCATTCAAACAGAATAAAATGAAAAGAACCAACAAGCAAAATACAAGGGTCATATATACTTATACAGAATTCTATAGAGCCTCAAACAAGCAATACTTTTTGTTATGTTTAAAAAATTCAGAACCACAATAAGCTCCTTCACAAAGCAAATAAATTGAAATAGTGAAATCAAGTGTAAACCCAACAAAAATATATAAGACTTTTTTAAAATTAATTTTTCCTCCACCTCATTCCACATCCACCTTGTGCCCCATTGGAATTCTGGACTCAGTGTCTCCTAACTGAATGTTCTTAGCTCCGCCTCTTTCTCTTCCCATTACTCTTGGGAGACTTGAGTGATGTTGCCTAATTCTTAATAGGTGGGTCCAGTCATGCCACTCAGAGCTCCTCCTATCTTAATAACTGTGTTTTCTTTCTTTCTTTTTAAAAGTAAGATGTGTGTATGTGTATGTCAGGAGAGAGAGAGCGAGCAAGAGAGGAGAGAAGAGAGAGAAGAGAGAGTAGAGAGAGAGAGAGAGAGAGAGAGAGAGAGGCATTATGTAGTTGCCTGCTGAACCTTGAAGGGAGTGTCAGATCCCTTGGAACTGGAGTTACAGGTGGTTGTGTGCTACCTGGTGTGGGAACTCGGGTCCCCTACATGGGCAGCAATCACTTGAAATCACTGAGCCATCTCTCCAGTTCCCAGTAACTAGGTTTTCAGTATCAAAGTCTTCCTTCTTGCTTTTTAATCCTGCACTTGAAACATCACAGTTGGTTTTGTTTTTATGGCTACAATATCCTTTTGAGTCTCTCTGGGGATGCTAATTAGAAAATTTCAAATTCTCCCCCATTCCCTGCATTAATCCAGCTTCATGGAGGATTAGGGGGCCACCGGGTCATTTTGAAGATGCGATCGGAGGATTTGGCTGCCCCGTGGCACTTGCGGCTGTCTAGGTGAAAGTGTTTCTATGTGTCTGCTACCATAACTTGAAGTAGCTTGGCAGCAATCACAAATCTGTTTTTTTTTTTTTTTTTTTTTTTTTTCTCTCTCTCTAACCCAGTGTTTGACAAATGTTTCTGGAAAGGACCACAGAGTAAATAGCTTTGGCTTTGTGGCCCAATGGCCTCTGTCACGAGTCCCTTGCCACTGAACACAGAGTGGCATTCAATTAGTGTCAGTAGCCTGGCTTGGTACAAATATAACTATCCAAACTGGCCCTCACATTTGACTCATGGGTGAGCCTTGCGCCTCTGCTCTGACTCCCATGGGTGCCTGCTGGTTCATCTCCTCAGTGGGTCTCCCCTCTCACTGGGTGCCAGCCTCCAGCTATCGCAGGAGCTGACAGGAGCTGCCACTGCTTTCGTTTCTCTCTGTGTTTCATCACAACTTCCTACAGGGCTTTGACTATCTGCCCTGGCTCCCTAGATGGCTCCTGTGACTCAGTACCTGTGTCTCCAGCAGAGCCCACCCATACTGGTGTCTTCTAGGGCCTTCCTGGACTGCCTGGTATATATCTTGAGAATTCCAGTTTGCTCACCCACCTCCTTCCAAGGCTAGGTTGAGGTCCACATGCTGATGTCACAGAGCTGTTGGGGGTGGGAGAAGAGCTGAGACCCCTGTTCATCTCAAGTTTCCTGAAGTTTGTTCCTCCCCTCACTTAGAGCCAGAAGGCATGTTCTGTAAATCCTAGACTGGTTTCACAGAGATACGTCAGTGACATTAGCTGTTACACAGGGTGATGGTCCCATCCCCACAGAGGGAGTAGGAGACAGTTGTGCTTCCTCTCTGAGAGTTCCTGTGTGCCATACATGCATTGGTCAGCTCTCTAGGGGAGCAGAACCAATATAATATGTGTACATGTACATATATTGATGTTTCACACACACTGTAAAGGGGGATTCATGACATTGGTTTACATGGCACTGTCTGGATAGTCTAACAATGACATCAGAGAGGTTGAGAACCCAGTAGCTGCTTAGTCTATGGGTCTAGGGATCTTCATAGAAATGCTGGATTCTGGTGCTAGAGAGGGATGCCTGCAGCAGCGATACAGTAGATGCATTTGCCAGCCAGAAGTAAAGGCAGACAGGCAGTATCACTCTGTCCTCAGACCTCTTCATACAGGATAGTCAAGCAAATGTTGTCTACTCTGGGGGCAGACCGTGCTCCACAGTTATTCTTTTCTAGAACATCCTTACAGACCTATCTATTAACCACTGGGGCATCCAGAGAGCTGGCTCAGGTCTACAGATGTCAGACCCCCACAAAGTCTTGTGCCTGTGAGAGTGTCTGAATCCCACTGTTTTATGCATACATTACAATATCTGATGGTGGGGGTGAGGCTTCCCTCTTTCCCCTCAATCCCAAATTTGCTTTTCAATTCTCTTGTGTTTGGGTGCTAGGAAAGACCTGACATGTTTTTGTGTGGTATTTTGTTGTTGTTTCTCGGCTTGAACTCCCACTAGGACTGGGGCAAATATTTGACATATTTAGGAGAACTGACCTATTTGCGATGTTGGGACTTTTCATAATATATCATGTTCTCCACATACGTGCACATTTTCTCAATGAAACCTGTAATATTTTTCCCTGCTACAAACACTGACTTTTTAACTGCAGTTACTCTAGGTATGATGTGTTTTTTTTTTCTTTTTCTCAATTGCTATTTTGAGCAAACTGCTTTCTTTTTCCCATTATGGGCATTAACTGGTCATTGCTATTACATAGGAGAAGTATAGATTTTTAATATTTATTTATAATCGAGTCAAATAGCTAAATTTTCAATTGTGTACGTCAAGGTGATTTCTCTGGGATTACTTGGAGATTTATAGGTGACTTCTTGGTAAGCACGATGTTGTCTACTCTGGGGGAATGTTCTGCCCCAGGATTATTCTTTTCTGAAAACCATTTTCTTCTTAGCCAATTATATCAATTTTTTTTGTTGTTGTTGTTTACTTTAGACCAGGCTGGCCTTGAACACACAGAGATCCACCTGTCTCTGCATCTTGACGGCTCGAATTAAAGGCGTGTTCCACCACAGCTGGATTTTATTACTTTTCTCGTTGCTATGGGTGAAACAACTTTATGGTTTAAGAAGTCATGTGTGATGGGGAAGGCATAGTGGCAGAGGCACAAGGCAGCTGGTCACACGGCATCTGCGGTAGGGAAGCAGAGAGAGATAAACGCGGGCCCTCAGCTTGCTTCCCCCCCCCGCCCCCCGTTTTACTCAGCCGGGAACTACAGTCATGGGACAGTGCTGCCCACACTCAGGTGGATCTTTTCCCTATCTTCAGCATCTCTGGCAACATTTTTGTAGACACATCGAGGGGTCTGTCTCCTTCATGATCCCAAATCTAGTTGACTATAGAGATGTCACAGTTGTGACTCTAGCTGACGTCACACCAACACACTTGTCTGCTCTTGACGCCCAGGAAGATCCAGGAGATGGAGTTTAATTTTACCAACACTACAAAGGTAAAAACTCTTTGGCCTGCACCCGCTGTTCATAGGGGCACCCCAAAGCCCTGTTGTTAGAAAAGGGGTGTCCCGTTGGTTCCTCTGGTGGTTCCTAATCTTCTTTCTAGAGGTTGTATCTGACTTTGCTACAGTTGCCATCTCAGAACCTCTGGGGTGGAGCAGGCAGGAGAAGGCAGATGTTTTGAATGATAGTTTGAGAGACAGGGATCCTTACCTCATAAGTGCTGGGGACTCAACAGGGAAAGCGATGTAGTTTATTTCACCAGCCTAAAGAAAAGGCAAAAATGGCTGGCAAACCCCATTTGACACAAAATGGTGGTTTTTATATTCCCAATTGTGTACCAGCCTAGAGAAAAGGCCAAAATGCTAGCGAACTCCATTTGACACAAAACGGTGGTTTTTATATTCCCAATTGTGTTTTCCTTCCCCTTTGAGTCCCTCATCGACTGGGTTCTTCAGGAAGCTGCAACCTTCCCAGGGCCTAGCATGGTTCCCTCCCAGATCCCCTGTCCTATTGGTTCAGGGTACACAAAGCCTTACTTAATGCATATCTTGGAGCTTGCGATTCCCTTCTTTTCTGATTGGTGGCCTCAGTCATGTAGCAGACTGCCTGTGACTTTTCAATCTCAGGATACACTGAGAACTTCTGGATGAACAGGTGCCAGCTGCCGGCTGGGAAGACAGGGCCTGGTGGCCTTGCTTACCCATGAATCTCCGATGAACACTGAGTGTACCTCAGGCTGAGAATAGAGCACAATGATTTCTCTGTTCTGATGGGTGAGTGCTGTCTGCTCACACCTTGGTGTTGGACTTGTGACTATCAGTTGCTTATGCTGTGAGGGCCCTTACGCATTGTCATAGCAGTCTATGACATCCATATCATTTAACATCTCCGCCTGCATCCCCTCTTTCTAACATGATACAGGTCTACATCTGTCTTCCTCTTCCTCCTCCTCTTCTTCCTTTTTCCTTCTCCCCTTCCTCCTCTTCCTCCACCTCTTCTCCTCCTCTTCCTCCTCTTCTCTGGGCTAGGGCATCGTATGTCCGTCCCCCTAGCCCTTCAGGACTTGCTGTTACAATCCTTGGGTGCCTGTCCCTTCCAGCTGCTGATGGACGTGTATGTAGAGTGTCTACTTCTCTACAGTTTTGTTCCATGCTGGGCCTGAGGACAAAGCTTGAGGCATCCACACTGCTGCCATCCAGTGAGAGGAGGGCCTTGGAATTCCTGTGAGCGAGGGAGATTGGCCTGTGGTTTTCTCAAATATCATGAAGCTAAGGTTTTGAATCAAAACCTTAAGTGCTGTTATACAAATGAGGGGCCTACTTCAGTGGTCCAGAGTTGTTCACCTGGCACTGGAGATATGTTATTTGAAGCTGGCTAAGCCAGAAACAGAGGAGAGGTGCTTAAATACATTTAAAATTTTCTTTGCATTGTTTATACACATTGAGTTTGTCTGGGGTTTTTAGAATTTTGAGTTTTCTAGGGAAATGCTCCATTTCACTGAGAATTCAAAACTATATTACACAATATAAAACCACACACAGCACCCTTATAATTTATGTGGTGTTTTTTTTTGTGTGTGTTTTATGCTTTGTGTTACATTTCTCAGAGATTTGTCTGTTTTTTTCACAGGCAAACAAAACTACAGGTGTTATGTATTGGTTGACTGGAACATTCGGTTGGGTTTCTAATACGGAAACCCCTCAATTTTCCTGCCTGTTTCTTTGTTTTCTGTGAGATTTATCTTGCTTTTTGTCTAATTTTCATTCTGCAGATGAACCTTAATATGCTTGCCAAGTGATAAGTGAATAACCTTGTGAAAACTGCAACGGAATATTACAGAGTCCTCATCGGGAAGAGACTCCTGTGCCAGACTCAACTTGAACTATGTTTAAGATATTTAACCATAGATGTGATAAAGGCTTCAAAAGCCTCAATTTTTTTTTTTATTGCAGCTTCTCAAAGCAGGAGTGAAAGAGGCAGTGTAGCATCTTTCAGGCTATGGCAGCGCTGAGGATGCTAGGCTGAGTGAGATGTGAGATAAACAAGGAGGTGTGGTGAGGGTCCACTCTGGGAGACATCACTCTCTCGGGCCCAGACTGTATGGTGATTTCTGGGACCCGCTGAGCAGGGAAGGCCATGAAGTCTCAGTTCTGGGGATCTACCTCCACACGTGACTACCCTGCTCTCATGTGAATTCCTAAAAACGCCAACATTTTTGAAAGTCACCATGAAGTCTACACTATGGAGAATCGATTTAAATTAGTAAAGAAAAGAAGATAGGGCCAGAGAGACGGCTCGGTGGGTAAAAAATGTGCCACACAAGACTAGGGTCTTGAGTTTGATCCCTGGGACCCTCCTAAAAAAGCCAGGTGTAGCAATTCATGTTAACAAAGAGAACAGTAAAGCCAGGCACAGTGGCTACTTGTAATCCTGGAGATGCAACGAGGGGCAGGTCTCTAGGGTTTACTGGTTAGCCAGCTTAACCTGATTGGCAAGCTCCAGGCCAATGAGAGATCCTGCCTCAAAAAATGAAAAACAAACAAACAAACAAACAAAACAAAACCCCCCCCACATACAACAAACAAACAACCTCCTAAAACAAACAAAGTCCCAAACAAATAAAATAACAACAATGGGCAACCCCTGAAGAATGAGGCCCAAGCTTGACCTCTGCCCTCCGCACACGTGCACACATGCATACACACCACCCTACATACATTTGCGCTTACATATTCATGATTCCTGTTGCCCATGACACACAGTATTTTCTAGCTTGAACAGAACCAGATATTTGCTGTCAAGAAAGATGATAGGGTGTGTGTGTGTGTGTGTGTGTGTGTGTGTGTGTGTGTGTGTGTGTGTCTCAGTGGCTAGAATGTTTGGCTGCACAAGCATGAGGATTTGAGTTCAAATCCCCAGCCAGACATAAAAACCCAAGTGTTGGCAGTATGTACCTGTACTCCTAGCACTTGAGAGGTAGAGACAGGAGGTCCTGAGGTCCTGGGGGCTTGCTGGTCAGCCAGTCTAGCCAGATTGGTGATGTCCAAGTTCAGTGAAAGACCCATTTTAAAAAAGTAAAGGTGGAGAGAGAGAGAGAGAGAGAGAGAGAGAGAGAGAGAGAGAGAGAGAGAGAAGAGAGAGGCAGACAACACCTTTGTTAGAGAGGACAAGAGCTACCCCCTCAGAAACCTTGATGTTTGTGTGTGTGTGTGTGTGTGTGTGTGACAGAACATTTCAACCATGTCACAGTTTCATTCAGCTAAGAAGCATCATTGTGGGGACAATCACTCAGCTTAAAGGGAAAAGAATGGAATGTTTTAAACATAGATGCAATAAAAGCTTTGCGAGTTCCAAATTGTTTGTCACAGCTTTTCCGAGCAGGAATGGAAGAGGTGGTGGTATAGCCTTTTTCCAGCTAGCACAAGCCAGGGTTCCATGCATCCACACTGGAGGCGTCTCCATTCCGATGCAGAGCCTGCGAGGAAGGGGCTTGCTCCAGCAGGAACAGCACAGAGGTCATGGCAGGCCTCCATGGGGCAGCCAGGGAGTAGATGTTAGGTGCAGTGATCCAGGGCAGGGCGTTGTGGTTACCAAAGGTGAAGGGTTCCTGTAGAGTAAGCCCTCTTCTGAGGGTTGAAATTCACTCTGCTATGTAATTGCTGCTTATCTGGGGTGAGTCTCACATCTTCCTATGGCCTGTGAAACAGAATATCATCCCCACCTCCCAGGGTTGTTGGGAATTGGGTGACAATTGGATGACAATATGTGCAAAGGGGTCAGCACCACCCATAAGGTGCTAGTGTACCCTACTCCCCTACAGCCTGGGAGTATAGTCTTTCTAGTATGGTCCTCCTTTGCAGGATCTGAGTACCCACTGGAGGTGACAGCTGCTCTGGGATTTCCTCATGTTAGGCTACAGTGCCTCTGCATGAGTTTCTGCTCAGAATATGTGGGTGCTGTCATGAAGGCATCCATGTAGGGTGCACACCCATGTACTAGGCTAGGACATGATACATCTCTACTGTGGACAGACCCATGGCCAGGGCTGGACTGACACAAGGGGGTTCAGTGACACAGGTATCTGGGGACTGAGTCAAGAGAGCTAAAGCACTGTGCTCCTGCACCCAGCTGCCCCTCTCAGTGATGGCTGGTGGAATTATCTTCCCTGGAGCCTCTACTGCCTTTACTGTGGCCACCAGCCCTAGAGCGGGTCAGTGGGAAAGAAAGTAGAGTCAGATTTTCCTGAAAAAGAAAGAGTCAAAAGATGCGGCCTCATCTTTACCTTTCATGGAGAGACGCCGACACTGAAGAATATTTTCAGTAGTGTGATGCTAACTTCTATAGAGCTGGAAAAACCGGGATTCCGACCTCTAGATCCACTAAATGAAATTCTAAGTAGTCACAACCACACCCAAACATTTTTAAGGCGAGAAGCAATCTAAAATGTAAATGCAATGTCTTAAAAGTGGAACATAGGTGTGGAAGGTAAACACACACTTGGGCCATACACAAGCAGCTTTAAACACTCTTAGAGCACTTAAAAACAGTCTCCTACACCTAAAAACCACAACTCATCCATAAGTCATTCACCCATCAACACCTATTCATCCACTGACTCATCCTTCCACCATTTGGGAATATACCACCCATCTACAAACCCACTTATTTATCCACCTACCCTTCCTTCTATCCCATCCATGAATCTGTCCACCTGTCCCCATGCAGCTATCACTATGTGTGCAAATCTGCACGTGTAAACTTATCCATCCATCCATCCATCTATCTATCCATCTATCTATCCATCCATCCACCCATCCATCCATCATCTATAAATCTATCCACCTATCTACCGTCACCCATATATCCATCTACACCCACTTACCCATCATGCATGCATTCTTCAGTCATTGACTATTGATCTCTTCCTGGTCGTTTTTTTGTTTTTTTGTTTTTTTTTTTTTTATGACGAGTTATGAGACTCAGAGATGGAGCTATTCTAGTTCTCATCCTGGACTTTCTTTGTAGAGCCATCTAGAAACATTAATAAACTATATTCCAGTATTGAGAGTAAGGGGGACTTCCCAGAAGGACTACATGCTGCAGCCCAAGACTTAAGAAAT
The DNA here is from genome assembly GCA_021653895.1 of Mastomys natalensis. Classification (NCBI taxonomy): domain Eukaryota; kingdom Metazoa; phylum Chordata; class Mammalia; order Rodentia; family Muridae; genus Mastomys; species Mastomys natalensis. The sequence goes on from JAJTUV010000102.1 coordinate 3,140,413, forward strand.
GACTGCATGGCAGGCTGTATTCACAGAGGGTGGAGAGGGAAGTCTCATTGTTACAGGAACAGAACACCACATTGTGTGTGAAGTGTGACAGGGAACCACGATGGGAAAGGGTAGCCACAGATATACTACAAAGGTCGAGATTGAGGGGCAGGGTCTGGGGGCTCACTGGGCTTCAGGATGAGATAGGTGAGCTTTGAAATATCAGGGAGGTTAAGTCCCTAAATTCAGGTGTGGGCATGCCACACTTGACTTGTAGAAATCACTGGGTTGGGACCACATGGAGGATGGGCTCGAGGCCAGTCTGGAACCTAGGATCTAGGAAGGAGGTTTCTGCAAAGGTCCAGTGAGAGATGGTGGTTTGGGGACATAGTGAAGATTCCAAGTCTGTAGCATGCTAGGAAGATGCACCTGGCACAGCCTGTGAGCATATGGGTCAGGGAGTTGCCATGGAAACATTAGATGATTCCTACCTGAGCAGGGTTGGCAGGGAGTGGGCCAAATTGCCTTGGACTTTATAGGCATAGAGGCGGTTGGTTCTGTGAAGCCCAAATGAATCTTGCTGATGAGTTATGAGCCACCACTGTCCTCTGAGTGACACTTCGTTCAGAAAAGACACCACTGGGTCAGGGGTGAGCAGAGCTGGAACAGCCTTTTCATCCTGAGGGTGGGCTAGGGCGGCGCTGAGTTCATTAGGCTGCTCAGACCAATTACACCGGCGAGACAAATGGCCCCTCATAACTCTGCGGCATGGCAGTCGCTTGGCAGGAACAGGTGATGGGCTGTGGGAGAGGCTGGGCTCTGTTCTAACACAGGAAAGTCTTTTTCACATAGGGGCTTGGGCGGAGGTCAGGAAGCCACGGGAGAGTTCTGAAGCTCCCCCTGCCACCTGCTCACTTGACAGGTGAGCAAACTGGTCATGGCGACTATGGTGACGGTAGTGTTGGTTATGGTGATGGTGGTGGCGGTAGTGGTGATGGAAGTGATGGCGGTGGTGACTGTGGTGGTGACTGTGATGATGGTCGTATGGGGATAGCGATGAGGAGTGATGGTGATGGTTTGGTGATGCTGCTGCTGATAGTGTAATTATAGCGGCAATGATGATCATGGTGGGGGTATTTGTGATGGTGATGATGTGGTACTGGTGACTGTGGTGGTGAGGGTGGTTACTGGTGACAGTTATGACAGTGTAATTATGAAGGCAGTGATGTTGGTAAGTGGTGGCTGTAATTACAAATGTATCTTCTTACTAGTTGATAGCCACTATTCTAAACTATGTTGGCTCAATTAATTCTCATCAAAAGACTATGAGGAGACATTATCATGGCTGCTTTACCTGTGGGAAACCTGAGGCCTAGACTGGCTGGTCATGGGCTTGCGTCACACAGCCCATCAGAGCAGAGCGAGGGTTGGGAGCCGGCTTCCTTACCATCCACAAGTGTCTAAGATGGAGGGCAGGAGTTTTGTGAGAGAACTGGGCTGTTTCACCTGACATAGATGCTGCGGAGAGTGTGAACCCTGATGAGAGCCAAGCTCACAGCCTGGATGGTATGGAAAGACAGAAGGAGGACGCAGGAGCTCCTCGGAAGACTCTGTGTGCTTCTAGGGGAAAGACGTGAATCTTTGAATAAATTTCAAGGAAGTTCCTCTCTCCCCAGCCCTGCTAATGGGAAGCTGCAACTCAGTGAGGTGTCCGTCTGTGAATGCAGGCGGTAAGTGGTTGACCCCAGACCCAGGGCTTTTTTGGTCAGCACAGCTTCTTGCTGGTAGGAAAGAACACTTCTTATACACCCCTAGTGTCTCCATGTGAAGGGACAACTTTGTTTTGAGTCTGGAGGAAACTGCTCACTCTGTGAAACCAACCCAGCTCAGCTGACCTGGCTGTTGCCAGATCTCACACCGGCTTCTCTGGGAGAGGCCTGCTTATGGACCCTAGTGGGTCATGGTGTTGGAAGGGAAGTTTTTGAAGTCAGTGGCTGTGTGTCCTTGGGAAGACCAGTTACCTGCTCTGGGCTGGGCTGGGCTCCTCATCTATAACGCTAAACTGTTTTAAGGATTAAAGATTAAAAGATGAGGGACTTTGCATACTGGGCATGAAATCACAGCTACCTAAGCATACCTTGCCCCTGCCCAAATATATTTTCTCATGGAAACCTCACACCCCATAGCCTGAGGTGCCAACGGGCATGACATTGGCCTGGCTTCTCCCTCTGGTCACTGAAGATGGCTCTTGGTCTATAGTCCGAGCATCCTCTTTAAGGCTTGCTCTCTCCCACTGAGGAAGCCAGCTTTCCAGGATGGGGTCATTAGAGCCCTGCTGGGTCCATGCCTGCTCACCCTGCTATATAGGCACTGCTACAGGAAGGGTGGAGACATACCATGCTTATCTGTTCCCAGCACGGGCTTAGACTTGAAGAAAGTTTGTTGAGTGGGCAAGCCATGGAGTGGAGATGAGTCCACAGTGCGGTGATGCCGGGGTACTTTCTGTTCCTCTTAGGGAGCCTCTTCTTCAGGCAGCACAGGCTGGATGGTCTGAGGGGTCTGGAGTTCCCTGTGAAAGCACCTAGCTGCTCCCTGGGATAAATACCTGCTGGGGGCTGGGTTCTACTGCCCATACCCTTGCCCTGCCCTTGGCTGTGGAACCAAGTAACATGTCCTGGCAGGAAACACAGTTTATGCACTGACCTGTGGTGATGATGGCATGAACCAGCCATGACCGGTCTCAGCACTCCATGAGAGGGTCTTGGTTCCTGACTACAGGTGGAATTCCAGGTATACGGGGTACACACGGACAGGGACCCTACCTAGTAGTCACCTACTCAAGGGTCTGATGGCAGTAGTTCTTTAACTCACGTATCTGAAGCCTGTGAAATGATAATTGACTCAGGAATGAGTATAGAAACCCAGCAGGGATGACGTTATCCTGTGCCCAAGGCCTGGATGTGGCATGGTCATTTTATATGGCAGAGAGGATGGGTATATGTGTCAGGGTTGGAAGGGATATAGGTACTATACTCCAGCACATGGAGCCTATCCTCTGACTTCCAATCTGGGAAGACTCTTTTTTAAAACACCTCTCATCTATTTGTAGTGACCTCAGCTTGTAGGGGAACACATCTGAGGTGAGCAAGGTCCCAGACACCTACTGTGACCTCTGTAGAAGGGAAGTCACTCCCCAATTCCTACATACTTATTCTCCCAATTTTGGTTTGTCTGATGTGGTGGTTTGAATGCAAATGGCCCCCATAGGCTCATAGGAAAGAGTACTATTACAAGGTGTGGCCTTGTTGGAGTAGGTGTGGCCTTGTTGGAGTAGGTGTGGCCTTGTTGGAGTAGGTGTGTCACTGAGGGCTGACTCTGAGTTCTCAGATGCTCAAGCCACGCCCAATATGACATTCTTTTCCTGCTGCCTGCCAATCTGGGTGTAGAACTCCCAGCTCTTTCTCCAGTGCCATGTCTGCCTGCATGCCACCATGCTTCCTGCCACGACGATAACGGACTAAACCTCTGACCTGTAAGCCAGCTGCAATTAAATCTTGTCCTTTATAGGAGCTGCTAAGGTCACAGTGTCTCTTGACAGCAATAGAACCCTGACTATGACATCTGATATATCTTTATTTTATTTTCAATTAAAAATGTCTCTGCTTGATACAGAATTTTCAGTTGATCATATTTTCCAGGGTTCAAAAAATACTCCCATTGTCTTCTTACTGCCATTGTTTCCTGAGAAGTCAGCCATTATTTTCCATGCCCTTACAGGCAGTTTTTTCTTAAAAAAAAATTAAAAATCATATTTACTTACTTATTTATATGTGCACACGCTTACACTACATGCACATGTGGAGGTCAGAGGACAACTTGGGAGATTCATTTCTCTCCCTGCCATGTGAGTCCCAGGGATTGAATTCAGGTCATCAGGCTTGGAGACAAGGGTCAAGGGTCATCTTGCCTACCCTCATGTAGCTTCTCCCCTCTCCTTGTGAGTTCACTTTAGTATGTTTCTTTGTCTTTCAATAGTTTGATGAGGGTACACCAAGGACTGGCTTTATCCAGATTCCTCCAGTTAGTCATTTCTTTAAGTTTTTAGACAAGTTGGGTATATCTCCAACCTATTCAACAATTATCTATTTCATTAATAACATTTTTAGAGTTTTAGCTACGTTTTTATTTTCCTGGTGGAAATGTGAGCCTTCCAGACAGAACTTTATGGGTTGCTGCTGAAAATTCTTGGCTCTCTCACTCTGACCACATTTTTTTTTTTTCTAGAAATGAATTAACAAACTCACAGTAACATTTTAAAGTATCATGTGCTGCCTCTGACACCTGGGCTGGGTGTTTCTACCTGTGTTAATTTGTTACATTGATGATTGGTCAGGTTGAGCATCGCTTCAGTGAAGTTCAGTTTGCATCCGGTCTCCAGCGTAGCAAGGGAGAGGGTTGCTGTCCTTCTGAAATCCCAAGGCTCTGGGACCAAGGGGTGAGGCCATTGCTCATTTTCTGTCAACCCCAGCTTCATGTTCTCTTATGTCTGCCCTCGGGCCTCTGTGACCTGACAGAAAGTCTGCTGGTAGAGGTGCAGCTCTGAAAATTTGGTTTGTTTATGGATTCAGTAGTTTTATGAACAAAGCTAGACATCCTGCTCATCCCCCCCCCCCATCTCCAGGAGGGTCCTCGAATCTGATATGCAAATACCACCAGACCCTAAAATCCATAGCTCATTCTCTCCATCTTTCCCAGTCTCTCTCTCCGTCTCCCTCTCTCCACTTCCTTTCCCCCTTTCTTTCTTCTCCTCTCCCTTCTCTCCACTTCCTCTCTCCCTCTCTCTTCTTTCCAGTCTCTCTCTTCTAGTCTCTCCTTCCCAGTCTCACTCTCCCTTCTCTCCCTCTCCCTTCTCTTCCCTTCCTCTCTCCTTCTTCCCCTCTCCCTCTCTATCTTTTCTCTTTCTTTCCAGCCTCTCTCTCTCTCTCTCTCTCTCTCTCTCTCTCTCTCTCTCTCTCTCTCTTCCTTCCCCTCCCTCTGTCATGTCATAGGTGGTGTTTACCTATTTACCTATGAAATGGAAATTTCTAGTTTCTTCGGAAAGCTAGTTATGTCATGTGATGTTTTGCTGGGGCACACAGGTAAAAGGATGTCTTGCTAAAGCAGGCACGTGAAAGACTGTTTTCCTGAAGCAGACACAGGTCAAAGGATGTTTGGATATGGCAAACACGTGAAAGGAGGCTTGATGAAGGAGTATAAATATGACCTCACAGACTATGGCGGATGAGCACTGAGCTTTGGTTTGGTTTGTTCCACTTTGCAAACAATGATTCGTCTTACACAGCGCTGATGAGCTCAACTTGTAACACTGCCATTGAGAGAAACTAGCCCAAGAACTGCTTCAGAGGTTCCTGCGGAAGCTTGCCGATTTTGTGACCTTGCCTCAGGCAGGTTGGCGAGCCTGGCGGTTTCTTCAGGATTGAACTACATCTGCCTGATGTCTGCCTGCCCAGAGGACTGGTCTGCAGCTGCTGGGTCATATTTGGTGTTTGATATGGGACTGAGCTCGCTCCTAAAGAACTTTTACTGAACAGGTCCACTTTCCCCCTATCCTAATAACTTTTCTCTTCCACTACCTCTGCTGGGTGGTTGGCTAGAGGAGAGATTGGACCCTTATTAAAAGCAGGTTGCAAAACATTTATGCCGACATCCCCGTGGGCTGAATTTCATCTGTCCTCTGGGCTCATAGTACTTGAACAGTTTGGCTGGCATTACTTGAGCTTGAGCCTCTTCGCTTGTGGTCCACACACTTCTCTGCCCATATGCTGTAGTTTGTCTGTCTCCTGGGGCTTAGGAGCTGAGTTTCCAGAGCAGAACTATGGAAAAGTGGTGGAAGCTTTAGGAGGTGGGGCCTAGTGGGAAGCCCTCGGGCCACTCTTGGCACACTCTAAAGAAAATTATGGGATGCTGGCCCCTTCCTTTTAGCTTGCTGGTTTGCAGGAGCAGTTTGTCCTGTGTAGGTTACCACTATGATATGTTGTTTCATTGTGGCCCAAAGTGAAGAGACAAGCCTCTCAAACTCTGAGCCCAAATGATTCTTCTTTTCACATATATTCATTTTCCCGGGTATTTGTTATATGCCAAAGCTGCCATCGCACATGACCCAAGCTCCCAGTTGGTCATTGCCCTGACACAAAGGCAGGCTGTGTGCTCCCTCAGTGCCCATTGGGCTACACTGGGAAAATGGCCCTGTTGGACTTCTTTGGAGGCATGCATAAAGGACACTGGGATGTGTATGGTGTTTTCTGCAGCCATGGTAAGTAGACATCAGTGTCTCCTGTCCCCAAGGCAGATCTGCACTGTGTACAACCTGGAGTTTAGGTGAGCACTGGGAGGTGTCACTCAAGGGACAATTTGAATAACCATGGGACTGGGCATCTGTAGGGTGCTGAGAGTGTTGGACCACAGTGATTTGCAGAACAAACTCTGCAGCCCAGCAGGTGGCAGAGGAAACCCAGTGCTTCCTCAGTGAGCTAAGGTCCTGAGAGGACACAGCTGAGGTTTCAAAAGAGGTAAACACACCCTAGCTGGAGGCCCCAGGTAGGCCTCTAGTACACACACTAACAAAGAATATGTATTTAAGGAGAAGATATCACCAGAAGACCAAGGACTCCATTCATAGTCAGGACTGGCCAGAGCCAGGCCATGAGAGTAACTTGCACAGAACGTTTCAGAAGTAAAAGAACCAAGAACCAGGCTGAGCTGTTTGGCTAGGAGTGACCTGAAGAGCAGAGTCTCTTAGTTCCTCTAGAAGTCTGGTCCCAAGGGCAGTCACAAAGGGGACAGGAGATCAAGATGGGAGAGGTCACTGAGGAGAACAGATAACCTCTAGGAGGGAGATCACCTAGGAAGGTGGCAGTCACCTAGGAGGGTAGAAGTCAGAGGGGGAACAGTTGTTATCAGGAGGGGAGGCTGCCCAGGAAGGAAGCATGAGGGGGGCAGGCTTTGGCTGGGGAGCTGGCAAGGCTGGCACTGTGGCAGCAAGATCACTCCCTGTTTGAAGGATACCGTACTTCCAAATATACAGCCTGCAGAGCTGCAGGTGAGACTAAGTATTTGTTAATGCTTCCCACCTTGAGCCAAGGACTCTGTCCCAAGGTGGGATCCTGTGGCATCCATCCCCTGCCTTCATCTCCTGTGAGTCCTCAATGGGCAATAGCACATCTTTAAAAAAAAAAAAAAAGATTTATTTATATGTACGTGTGTGTGCCTGCATGAATTTGTGAGTACCGTGTGTATGCAGAAAGTGACAGATCTCCCTGAGTTCAAGTTATATCCAGTTAATGTGATGCCTGACATGGGTGCTGGGCACTGAACTGAGGTAGGCCCTCTGCAAGAGAAGTAAACACTGCTAGCTGCTGAGCCCTCTCTTCAGCCCTGGAAGCCACTTCTTTTGAGGCTATCACAAGGTGTTTGGGTTTCCAACATGCACCAGTGTGCCCTGGGGGAGCCAAGCTTCAGCCCACTCTAGGAAAACACTTGTTCAGGGTATTGGGAGCCTGGAAGGGAGTGACATGGGCCGCCATGTCTGAGATCTGAGGGCCTTTACAGCAGGTGGAAGGTCGGTGTGGAAGGACAGTGAGAACTCAGCTTTGCCATTTTCTGCATTGCCTCAGAGAAGTGGTCATCTCTGTGTTCTAGTTCCTTCCTTGGTAAGCAGACCAATCACATCCTTGGCATGGCACAGAATGGGGAGTGAAGCCTCTCTGGCAGCTAGCCCAATCTCTCCTGTCTTGCTGTTACTACACATGCAGTAAGATGATGCTGTCTTCTTATTCTGTGATACCATTATACGCTCTTAGCTGCCTGGGATGAGGGCACGAGGAGTCTCGTTTGACTCCCCTTCACAGATAAGAAGACTGACAGGCCTATATCCACCCTGTGACAGAGCCTGGGAGTGCCTGCTTCTTGTGAACACTGTGAGTGATGGGTCAACCATGAGCTGGGACCCGAGTCTCAGAGGCAGAAGCAGGAGAAAGCTAGTCCTGCCACCAGGAGTTGATGATTTGATCCTGAGCTGTGCAGCCAGAAAGGGAGGATCCCCCCCCCAAAAACACTGGCGGGCTTTGTTCTTCAGCAAAGTTTGGATCAGACTGGGTGACCTGTTTGGGGACGATGGGGTCACATGGCATCCATCATGGCAAAAGACTGAGTGCAGAGGCAGGCCATCAGGGAAATGGGGCTCTCTGAACAGTTAGAATGGATATGTGGCTGGGGTCCTACTTCAGAGGATGCTTGGGCCAGCTAGTCAACCTTCTGCCAGCTGCTGTCAGCTGCAAGATGGAAGGAAGCACAGATGGAGCCAAAAAGAGTCTGAAAGGGCCCTGGGGGAGAAGATTCTGGAAGAGCAGGCCTGGAGGCGGAGAGAACTTTTTCCTCTTTCTGCACTGGCTTTCAAAACTGATTTATTTCCAGAGAACTGGGTTTGAGGGATGAGGTGTACCAAATGGGCAGGCAGCAAGGATGTGGCAATCTGGACCCTCCTGGATTCCAAATAGCCTGTGCTCTGAATAGACCTTTTGTTCTGCATGGCTGGGATGAAGGCGTGGAACTGGTGGTGGATGCCCAGAAAGGGCTGTGACTAAGTGTCCATTATAAGTGGAGCATTATAATAGAAAAATTCATGTAATTTATTTGAATAAAAATGTGTGTTCTTTACAATCCTTTTGTTTCCCTAGCTGTCCATATTAATAGATCATTAATACTTCAGGAATGCTAACCATTGTCTTAGAAAACAAACACATGAATGGAAAGGAAACTCATCATTGCCCAGGCTTAAACAAAAAAACCAGTGGTCCCAAGGCTGGAGAGGTAGAGCCCAGCCAATAAGGCACTTGCCATGCAAGCATCAGGACCTGAGTTTGGTCCCCAGCATCTATGTAAAATGCTGGGTGTGAACTCTTGTGATCCCCACAACGGTGTAGCAGAGACAGAAGGATCCCTGAGGCTTGTTGAGTAGCCAGCCTGTTTGAACCAGCAAGTCCTAAGCCACAGTGAGAGATTCTCTCTCAGAAAAAAATAAAAGTGCACAGGGATCGAGGAATGACATCCAAGGTTGATCTTTGGCTTACACACATACATGAGCATGTGTGAACATGAACACAAACAGGCACATGTGCACCTACATGGACAAACTAGTTATTGGGAATGAAGGTCTAGGTTCACAAAATACTTGGCCTGAGACACCAGCATCAGAAATGAAGATGTCTAGGGAGTCCCTCTAGGGATGGGGGACTCAGTACATAGAGCCATAGCTAAAGCTAAGGTATAGCACTATACCTATGGGGATACCCAGGATAGACTTTAGATTAGAGCCTTGTGTGTCCTCAGCCGTCCTCTTCAGGCCTTCCTTGGATAGGTACTCCAGGAAAGGGCTCTGGGATGGGCTATGTTTGTACAGCTTGGGTATGGGAAGGCATTTGGGAGAGCCCTCTCCTTCTCGAATTGCTGTGTTGTGATGCCCTCTGCTCCTCTTGGGCATATTCTATAGTTTGAATAGGGAAGAAGTCTAGACTTGAGTCTGACATCACTCATCTCTCAATGACAGCTTTCCCGGATCCAACTGTGAAAACCTGTAATTCTGTACTGAACCTCCCAGCTCCTAGCCTCAGTTTTCTCAGTACAAACCAAGGTTGGTAGCCAGATGACATATCTGCATGATCTCTGCCTCAGGACCAGAGTTATAGGGAATTTATCATTCTCCAGTCTATCTCCAGAAAGCCATGGTGTACAACGTACAGCCACCAGAAGTTCATGACCTTGCTTTGTATATGGAGTTAAATTCTTCCTCTCCCTGTTCATCAAGCCTCTGTCTGTGCCAGAAAAAGGCTCTGAGGTGGCAGGAACGTGTGGGTCAGGATCAGGAATGGGGTTAGTTAGAAGGAGGATGCTGCCATGTTCTGAGGATATATTTTCAGAACCATGGACAGAACCAGGCATTGCGAGGCAGTTCATTGTGCATGGTGAATTCAGGACAAATGGATAAGACCACCCTGGACCTCCTAGACCCACTAGTACAGAAGATGAGTCAGAGATAGCTAGTGGCCCCCATGGAAGTGTGTGGCTGATGCACAGAGCTGGTTTAATTTGGAGTTACTGGAACAGGGAGGAGGCCACTGGTTGAGCAGTTTCCTGGGTATCCTTGGAAAGATGCAACGAGTGACCAAGGGCTCACCTTGAAGACTGAGACCAGGATGGCACCTGCTGGCTGGCCCACAGCACCTGTGTCTTCCTATACATGTGGTGATAGCTGCTTGGGCCTCTCAGCAGCCTGCCCAGCTCATGTCCCCAAGGTACTTTCTCTGTTTGTATCTCTGGTATCTGAGAGGCACTGGCAGGAGGCTGACTTGCAGATGGATGTGCAGACAGGCGCTATTTTGCTGTAGTTGATAAGGTGTCCAGGGAAGGCAGCTCCAGTATGCAGAGCAGGAGGTCAGGCCGAGGGGAAGAGAAACGGCTGTCTTCTGCTGCGTATCCGCCATGCCGAGCTGAGTTGCAACACGTGCAGTCTCCATCATGTCTGCTGCCCGCCCGACAGTCTCATTCTCTCCCTCTTGTTACCTCTGCTGGAGAGTGTTCAGTCCAGGTCTATTCTGACACAGTGACACTGTGGTCCAGGTCTATTCTGACACAGGGCACTGTGTTACCTTGCATTGACCAGGTAGGGCAGGTGGGCATGGGAATTGGGTCTTCTGCTATCTCCCTCCTTGAGTCTTAGATAAGATGGGCCATCCTATGCACTTTCCCTGAAGTCAGGCCTCTTCAGATCTAGGAAATTAGGTAAAAAAGCCCAGTAGAAAGGCTTGGCTTCTACTTGGTGTGAGAATGTTGTCTTCGTTTTTCACAGAAATTCTTCTGCTCAATCTCCATTACTAAGAAAGATTGTGATGGGCTTAGGGTCTCAGGAGGCTGCTGTGCCTCAGAGGCCTCGGGTCCAGGGATGAAGCAAATAACTGAGTCGGAACATCAAGAATAGGCATCAAGTGAAGAAACCTGTCCCCTTGGGGGCATGAAAAGTCACTATTCACTGTCTCTGTGTTTGGAGTTCAGAGTTGGGTTGTATGCTCACTCTGTAAGATGGCGGCATCTGTGAAGGCAGCATCTGTGAAGGCAGCCTCCCGCTTCTCAACTCTGTTCTCTCTCATCTAGATCTCACTGCTAACATAGGGACAGTCTCTTACCCATCTGCCTGCCCATGGAGGGGACAGCTTGTTGTTATGAGCTCCTCGACATCCTGGCAAGATGGCTTGGTAAAGTGTGTGTATTGCAGGCTATGAAACCAGGCAGAAAGAAACCCTGGCTTTTTTTTTTTGTACACCTATTGCAGCATGCCCAGACCAGCTAGCCCTGTGGCAGTTAACTCTCACCACGAACCCAGAGTCTCAGCACCCAGGCTGTGGTCAACTGCCTATGTGGCTATCCAACACAGACAGAGTCAGCAATAGAGAGACATGAGGCTCTTTCTGGATATTGTTTTTCACCAGATTTGGGGCTCATGGGCCTTTCAACTCCAAAACTTCCACTTTTGCCCGTGCAGCATCCAGCCCTTGCAATACATCCAGGGGGGTGACAAGATTCCTAGTAAGTCTTAGCAATATCCTGACCATCTTTGCAGCTCTGAATATTCTCAATGGGTCCTCTGTCACCACAGCCTGTTTCTCTAGGGTAGAAGGCTCAGTGTGCTGAGAAATAATGTGCTGTGTTTCAGGGGGTTCCATGGCTCATCTGAGGGTCCTACCAATGACCCATCAGTGCAGATGTGAAACTCTCTTCATACCCAACCCCTGGCTTTTGCCTGAGAAAACAACCTCCTTTCTGAAGTCCTCATAGACAGAAAGGTAAAGAGCAGATGAAGGTCTCTCCCAGTTAGGCCAGTTGCTGAGGAGTGTGTTGTTAGCAGAGGTGTGTTAGTGTGTGTCCTTTATGCCCCATGCCTTCCAAGGTGGTGTCTATCCCAGATCCTCTTGGTAGCCTAGCTGAGGCTCAGCTGTTTAGATGCAGTGTTACTGCCAAAGTTCACAGAGGTCAGCCAGAGGAGGTATGGGCTTAGTAAGCACGTGTTGCATTCTCACAGTCTGAATACCACAGTCTTAGCAGGAGCGGGTGAGACAAGCTAATGAGTTTCATCACATCAGAATGTCAGGCTCCAATCCACCACCTCATGTCGACTGTCCAGCTGAGATACAAACTTCTATTTTCAAGTAACCAGGGTCTCTTTGGAGAAAGACTATCTGCCTGGCTGCGGAGAGATTGTCAGGCAGATCAGCCTGATGCTGGAGTCCCTTCCAGGTGCCCAGCTAGAGAGGGGTCTTGCCCAGCCAGGGCAGCTGTATTAACAACCAAGTCAGTCAGACAAGGTATAAAGGCCAGATTGTCTTGGCAGGACACAGGTTCTCCTTTCGCAGTCAGCCTTCACTGATGACCTCACTACTAGTTAGATTTCTCTAGAGGAACGGGACAAATGGAGTGCGCTTGTGAGTGAACTGAGAGTGGAAGGGAGCCTGTATCACTACAAAGCTCTGTAACAGGCTTGATGAGCACTTTGGGCTCTGCCATAGACACACAGACACAGGCACAGACACACATACACACACACAAACACACACACAGAAACATGTTTGTTGCAGGATGCTTGATCACACTATGAGCCTCAAGATTGTGTTATTTACTGAAAACAAACAAACAAACCCGGTTTCTAGTTATGGTGTGTCTCAGCCTTAGCACACACCTTTAATATCTCTGACTGGAATATAGACACACCCTTAACACAAATCTTTAATCCCAAATAATGAAGGGAAAGTTAGTATAAAGAAGTAGCCATGTTTGAAAGTGATGTCTAATTGAGTACAAAGTGAAATGAGAGAAAGATTTGACAGAATAGTATTGCCCAAAACACCACGAAGAGAGAGAGAGGAGAGGGAAGTACTTAAGCGAGCAGGCAGAAGGAGTAGGAGGCAGTTTTACCAGGACAGTTGTCCAGAAATAGGTTGTAGGAAGATAACAAGTTAGATACAGATAAAGACAGAAGGAGCCAGAGAATGAGAGGGAGCCAGAAGATTAGAACAGATTGCCAAAATTAGTATGAGGCCAAGCAGAGCAATTCAAGAGATGCTGAGAGAGAAGTCAGACTGAATCAGTCAGCTTGGAGAGGAGGTTGAGCCAGAACAGCTGTGTTGAACCAGCCAGCCAGAGCTCAGAAAGTAACTAGAAAGGGTGAACTTATTCAGCACTAAGTCTCAGAGACTGAAAACATTCTAGGCCTAGATAAGATTGTATAGAAGCTAGAAGCTTCCAGGACTAGGTTTAGCTTAGCAGACTGAGGCAGTAAGCCTCAGAGACGATGATTACTTCGATAGTAAAACATACATTAACACACATTATAAAAGATCTCAGGAGGGTTTGCTTATATGATAGAGGCTGGATTGTCCCCAGATGATCATCTATGGCTTCGCAGTCCAAGCAGCTGAATACCTCAGAGTTCTGATCCAGGTATGAAGGCAGAGGCTCCCTGGGATAACAGGTTGGAGAAGCTGGATTCCGCTGTCCTTGAACAATAAAAGCAGCAACAGACACAGTTGCTCAGCAGTGCAGGGAGCTTACAGGAGCAGGCATGCTGCCTTCATTCTCACCTTAAACCTGGCTAAAGGCAGCCAGCAACAACCATGCCACAATCTTAATGCTGTTCTGCCTTGAGACATTCTTTGCCAAACAAATGAATCCATTTTAGGAGCTGGAGAGGTGGCTCAGTGGTTAATAACATTTGCTGTTTTTGCAGAGAACTGCAGTCCTAACCTAGCGTGCAGTTAGACAGCCCAGAGTTAGCTATAACTTCAGATCCAGGGGATCTTATTCCTCCTCTGGCCTCAGAGGATATCTGCATATATATGATGCATATGCATGTATGGCATGTAAGTCTCTCCCTGTGTGTGTGTGCATACGTGCACACGTGCACATATGTATATATCTTAGAAAAACCCAAACAAATGGTTTCCTTTTAGGACACGTATTCATACTTAGACATGACAGAATGGCTCATATTTGCCATGTAACAGACGTCTAGAACATCTGACAGAGTTTGACTCTAAACTGTCCCCTCTTGTCACACCTTCGATCTCCGATCCCATTCGTTTTGTACCTAGTTCTGTGATGTCAAGTTCAATCTCCAGAACGAGTTCCAAACTCAGAACATATGACATTTCCCATGCAGCTCCATTGTGTACTGTCCTGTCTAGCCCTTTGCTGTGAGCGTGCTAAGGTTTATTGCTTGGACTTTCAAGTTTTGTCAGTGGGGACAGATGCAGATGGTTGTGCAGGATGATGTGGTTTATCACACACAGAAAGCACAGAATATAGGCTAGAACTTCCAAGGGCCTGCTTCTTGTTCTTCACTAATAGGCCTCAACACTATGGCCTTCCTAATAACTCCATAGTAGTTTCATAGCCTTCGTAATAGCTTCACATGTTGAATAATGAGCGATCCAAGCATGATTCTGTGCAAGAACATCTCACATCTAAACTATAGCAATGAACTTGATTATTATCGAGTCTGATTACTGGGAATCCAGTCTGCAATAGCTAGGGGCAACTCTGGGCACTGGTGAACTTGACAGCCACTTGGTGACCACCTGAATCTTGTGCCGTGCCTGCTTGAGCAGACTGTCACAGAGGGTCAGTGGGAAATCTGGAATATCCAAAAGATGTTTACAAAGTGTTTCTGGAAAGAGAGTGAGGGCATCTGTGGCAGAGCCCAGGAGTGGTTAGCAAGCCTGCTACAGAGGTCTGTACTACCTGGGATACAGGGTCCCTTGCTCTCCAATCCACTCATTGATTGCTCGGTATCACATATTTTCCAATGCTTTATATAAATCGTTTTAGCATCAGGGAACACAAAAATCCCAAATCGAATGTTTCTTTGTTGGCATTCACATCCTCTCCTACCCTCACGTTTGATGCAGGTACCATTCAGGAACGGGTGCAGAGAAAGCATTGGGGAGATTTGAGGAAGTCACAGGAGGACCACATGCCATTGTGAGTCACATGTTTTCACTTGGATTCAGTGCTTGTCCTCAACAGCGATTTTCTCAGTTTCTCCTCCAGGTACTTTACACACAAAAGCTGAGGGACCAGCACAGATCTGCATCCCTGTAAGGATGAATGCTTTGGAAAGCACATGAGGATCCTAGGCTAATATCCTTGCTGGTTGGAGTGCTTGCTTGTTCAGTCATTTCTTCTGACTTCCAGATTCCGTGAGGATTTAGAAACCTCTTCTGTTGTTGGTGAAATTGTAATGCTGTTGTAAACTCATCTGAAAACTCAGCATGGAGAACAAATTATCTGTTCTCACAGTTTCAGTAGGAAAACAAATTTTGGCAAGGCTAATGTCATGGTAAAAATAATTCTGCCACACTGACCATGGAGAGCTGCATGCATGGCCATGGGCCTCTCCAGTGATGTGCAGCCATCTCCTTGCCTAGACAGTGGTCATCCTCAGAACCTACACCCAGAGAGCCTTGGAATCAACAACTGTGTCATCTTAAAATAGATTATTTAAATGTACCATGTCTTCGAATGGCAATACTCCCATTTCCCCCAGCATCAGATTTCCTGAGCATTTGGGCCCTTGAACAATTACTTGGCAAGCTGACTCCAGTAGCCTGTGATGGCACAAAGCCCTTTGTAAACCAAACCTTTAAATTTTGGATGTGGTTGTATAAAAATCAGTTGGAAATCCTTAATTGAAGCAATCATGAATAGAATCCACAAATGTCAGTTATTAACATTTTTAGCAAATTGTAATTATGGGAAACCAAGCTCTCGCTCAGGAACACAGCTGCCATTTATCCCGAGAAGGTGAGGGAGGGGCTGCATAGGGCATTGTGACGAAGTGGGAGGGGTCTGCACGTGACATTGGTGAGGTTAAGGGGGCTGCATATGGCATGGCAAAGCTCATAGTACTTTGCAGTCCTGACTCACACCTTGGATATCTTTGCCTATTGGAAGACCTGTCAGCATAGCTCTTAACTCTCTTTGGGTCCACTCGTAATAGGACAGAGAGGGAGCTGATAACAAGGCCAGGAATTTTCTGGCATATTTGACTGGACCAGTTATCAACGAGAATCATGGACAGCTATGCCACATTCTATGCGTTTTGTTGTGAAATAAGGTGTGTCAAAAATACCTACCTGGATGGGCTAGGAGATGACCCAGTCAGCAGAGTGTCTGCCATGCACGTGTGAGGACTCAAGTTAGATCCCTAATGCCCATGTAAAAGGTGAGACTTCATAGGGCACACTTAAGTGCCGATGCTTGAGTCATGGAGACAGGGAGATCCCTGGAGCTTGTTAGCAGCAAGCTAGCCTGACAGGTAAACCTCATATCTCAGTGAAAGGCCTTGTTTCAAGAAAGGAGACAGTGTTACCAGAGGTTGAATTTTGCCTGCATGTGTGCACATGTGCACTGGCACACACACACACCACACAACACATCACACACACACACAGATCACACACACACAGATACACACACACACACACACAGATACCGACACACACACACGATACACACACACAGATACACAGAACACACACACAGATACACAGAAACACACACGACACAGAGGGGGAGAGAGAGACAGATAGACACACACAAAGAGACATACAGAAACACATAGACACAGATCACACAGACAGACAGACAGACAGACGACGGACACCATGAATAGAATTCAAAGACAGCAATACTTTAACACTTTTTCTGCTTGCTGAGCAGAAGCATCAAGTCTTGGAAATTTTGTCTGCTTACCGTGACTCTCTCTGGGCTTGTAAGGAACCTACATTCCTGCAGAAAGAAGAATTTCTAAGCTAGAAGTGTGTCTCTTTTAGGAGAGTTATAAAATGCATTGATTAAAAGTACATGCAAGGTCATGAATTATTTTTTTTATAAAAAATTGAAAATCTTACTAAAACACTGATTCTAAAAAATTCTACA
Organism: Mastomys natalensis; assembly: GCA_021653895.1. Classification (NCBI taxonomy): domain Eukaryota; kingdom Metazoa; phylum Chordata; class Mammalia; order Rodentia; family Muridae; genus Mastomys; species Mastomys natalensis. The sequence goes on from JAJTUV010000102.1 coordinate 3,157,435, forward strand.
GATTCAGGACAGAGGCAGAACCTGGGGCAAAATGTTCACACAGGCATGTGTTGGTCAGTGTTAGCTTCACAGGACTGTCTGGGAGACAGGCCTCTGGCCATATCTGTAGGGAATTTATTTTGGTACAGTAGTTGATGTGGGAAGATACAGCTGAACTGTGGGAGGAACCATTCCCTAGGCAGAGGATCCTGGGCTGTGAGCATACATTCATTGCAGTTCACAATGGGCCAGCTGCTTCAAGCTCCTGCTGCCTTTACTTCCCTGCCATGATGAAGTGTGCCTTGAACTGTAAGCCAGGCTAAGCCGCTTTCTCCTTAAGTCATTATTTGTCAGAGTGTTTAATCTTAACAACTGGGAAAAAAAAAGGTACAAGTACCAAGACCTCTTTTTAAAGATTTATCTTTATTTTATGAATATGAGTGTTATATATATATACATGGAATATATTGAGTGGTACCCTCAGGGCAAGGCCCCACTCAGTGAATCTTGCAATCTGTGAAGGGAAAGGCCTGTAGGATTTCCTACACTTAAAATCAACAGAAAGTTTACCCAAATATAATTTAAGGAGGGAGCTAGGTCTCAGCTCAAGCAAACATAATAACTTGGCAGCTTTGGTCAAGTGATTCTGGCTTTAGAGTCAAGGATACAAGAAAGGGGTCATGGGATCTTCCTCTGTGGTTAAGGGGTCAGGGAGTAGAATATGGTGGTTTGAATGAGAATGGCCCCCTAGGTTCATATATTTAAATGCTTAGGCACCAGGGAGTGAAAGTTTGGAAGGATTTGGAGGTATGGTCTTGTTGGAGAGGGTGTGGTCTTGATGGAAGAAGTGTGTCACTGGGAGTAAGCTTCACAGTTTCAAAAGCCCAAATTAGGCCCAGTCGACACTGGTCCCCTCATGGCCTATGGATCAGGCTGTAAAGCTCTGAGCTACTACTCCAGTGCCATGCCCATCTGCTTTCTGCCATGATGATCATGGACTAATCCTTTAAAATGATAAGCAAGCCCTTTTCACAGAGATAGAACAGTCACTCAGACAGCAGTCCTGGAATAAGACTGTTTCAGGACCAATAGCGTTGTAAGATCAACTGATTGCTCAGTATGTGCTCATGGGATGCACATGGGGTGAATACAGAGGTGATATGAATGATCGCAGCATCCCAAAGCTAGCTGATGCCACAGAAGAGGTAGGGCTGCTCACCCAAGACCTCCGGACTGCAAAGTGGGTACTTTTGTATTTTCTTATATATATGGGAATTGTATTTTCACCCTAGGAATGGTGACCTTCAGGACAGGGTATGACTGTTGTGCTGGAACCCCTGCTTATCCCCTGTACAAGCTGGGAATTCCTGTCTACCTTCCTTATCCCAGCCCTGCCCACACAGAGACAACCCCCCCTGCTTTCCTGGAGAAAACTCCAGGCAAACAACCCCTCACTCAGTGTTTCCAGCAACCTACCCAAGAATGCCTGAGTAGGGGCTTAGTTTTTGACCATTAAAGAATACAATCCCGACTCTTAGCTGGCACATCCTCATTCCTTGTCTAAGCTCTATAAAGACCCCCTTGCTTTAGCTTGGTCATGTGACTTCATGGACCTCCACCTGTGAGATGAGTGAGCCCACCCAAGAGCTGCCTCCTACTCAACCTCCCTTTATCTACTTTTAATTGGTCTAATATGGCCCATAGCTGCATCACCAAGGGAGAAATAAATGCCTATCAGTTATCTGTGCAGACTCTTGATTTCCTTCCTACCAAAGGGTTATGGTCACCTGACTTCTGCGGTGACTGTTCCCTTGCTGCAGGTGTCTGTGGGTGCCTGGGACCCAGCCACATAGAGTGTAGGTCCCTGCAACTCTATTTTGCTCTTTATTTGGTCTCATCAGACCATAGCAAAGTGGGCTGGAATGGCACACTCTTGCTTCAGCTTGCATTCGTATTCATTTAATGAAGCTGAATGTTCTCAGCTGTTCCTGTTGGCTCTGATGAACGTTTCTAGGACACACATCATCTCTCTCTCCTTCTCCCAGGAGTACCGGGGCCTGCACACTTGTTGTTTATCTGTACAGAGCAGTCTCTCCTTATGCCCTGCTGTTGCTCTATGTGTCCAGTTCTCCCCTGAGCCTCTCCCTCTGATGTTGCTTTCTCAGCATGGCCTCTGGGACTTGCTCTCCTCCATCACGTCAAGTTATGAAGCCTTCTCCAACACTCCAGATTTCCCTTGTGGTCTGAGTACCCATGTCACAGAGGCAGCTTGTCTATGTCCTTCTGTTCTGGATGAACTCTCTAGGACAGGCTGACTGGTTCCTTCTGGTCCTCCAGTGGTTGGTTACCCAGGGAAACTCTTCCCATTTCATCTGACCTTGGAGTCCTGCCGAGGCAGGTATCCAAGGTTTCGCATGACTTCTGGCCAGTCGGGTGCAGCTGACCCAGTGTCTACCTTTCTTGGTGGCTAATGGCCAAGCTGGTGGCCCTACTCAGCTGCTCAAACCATTCCACTGAGCTCACCGTCAGTCTGGGGTCTCCGCCAGCTACCAAGTCATCTGCTCAGTTCAGGCTGTCCCTGCTGGGCTTTCTTGAGGACAGAAGCCACATCCTCTTGTTCAGTCTGTCTCCACATTCTGGTCTAGTTCCAAGGACACAGTGCATGCTCAGTGAACCGGTACACACGACGCGCAGATGCTGTGATCTTGGCAGTTTAGACGGGAGGGGATGCTCCCCTCTCCCCATCTTCATCTGGAACTGAGGATCAGATCTCAGACTTGGCAGATCTAAACGGAAGAGGTGACTTTGATAGACCTTGGAGGATTCTACCAGCTGGTCCTGGAGGTGGAGAAGCACAGGGAGAGGGAAGATTACATCTCAGAGTCTCAGTGGGAAGAAGGCCGGTGGACACAGGCAGAAACCCTCTCTTCATGTCAGCTCTCTCCTCAGAAGCCAGAGATGGTGCCCAAGCTTCCCACAAGGGATATTTGTAAGCAGAGAAGCCCAGGGAGATGCCCAGCTTCTCTGTAATCTCCCCAGCATGCCACAACCACTGTAGGCATTAAGGAGTGAAGTTGAAGATATGTCACCTGTGTGTGCCCCCATCCCAAGCGTCATCTCCTGCCTCTGGAGAGCTAAACCCAGAGCCCAGTCCTTAGAGACCAGGACAGGAAGTATTTTTATCAAGGCCCTTCTATCACAGCTCGCATCCTGTTGAAGCATTCTTCTCTTCTCAGAAAGCTCAACTCCATCTGTGTCACAAATGGAGCCATCCTCAAGGGGTTGGGTGAGCAGAAGCGATGCAAAGAGACGTGTCTCACGGGCTTGTCTGGCAGCAATGTGATCACACTGCTCGTGGTAGGCACATTATATGACCTTGTGCATCTGAGGGCAAGGGGAGGGCTGTGTGTGTGTGTGTGTGTGTGTGTGTGTGTGTGTGTGTGTGTGTGAGAGAGAGAGAGAGAGAGAAGAGAGAGAGAGAGAGAGAGATACTTAGGCAGGCAGAGGACGTTAGATGAAGGCTTCCCAGTTCACACTCAGGCTCTCTCACCTTTGCAAGCTATGCTTTGAGCCTGACTAGTCTCTCTCACACACTCTCACAGATGCTGACTGAGCTCACTGGGGCTTACTAGCAGGCCCGTGGTGTTCCTATCTCCTCTTCTCCTTGCCTTGCTATCCAAACTCATCCAGCATGACTCAGACCTGTGGAGCTCAGCTGTCAATCAACTCCAGAACACAGGGCTCTCAGTGCTTCAGGGAACCCTCCGTGCCCAGGCAGCTTCTTTGTAGCCAGCTGCTGTGCTCCCTCACCTATTTGTCTCAGCGGATGTAAGATTGCACTATGATAATATTTTAGAACCAATTGCATCAAAGGCCCTTCCACCCTTGGATGGGAATAAACTGTTCTTAATGGTGATACTTTCTTGGTGGAGCAGGAACTGTGGTGGTGGTGGTGGGGACTTGAGGCTGAGCCTCCCTCCTCTCTAAGCCTAGACAAAATCATGGGGCTCACTGGGTATCTGCTAAGTCAGGGAGCAACCTGTTTCCACTTTTAATTTAATTATCGATTGCTTCTGCCTTGATAGCAGTAAAGCTTCTGTGAAATGCAATTACTGCCTTCTACCTGAGGCTTTGATCGGCTAATGATGTCTCCAAAAGCACTCTGCATCCTCCCGCTTTTAATTAAACTAGTCTGCCAGGGAGGGAGCCAGCCCTCCTCCCACCTGCCAGCTCTGGCCACACCTGGGGGACAGCATTCCTCTGTTCCCAGCCACAGACTGTGGGGTCTAGGAACCTGCCAGGGGTCCAGGTACCCAAATAGCATTTATGAACCATGATGCTGTCCTGGAATTGCAGCCCTAATGAGACAAGTAAGCTTAATGGGCCTGCTTCTGTCCCTCAACATAAAGCCATGTGTTACCATAGAAATGTGAAGTTCTTACCAACCTTTTCTTCGGCACCCACAAGCCAGAAGCTCCCACTGGGATCCAGGTAGATACAGGACCAGGCTGAGGCAAGGGCCCAGGCACTGGGTCAGAGTTGGCACTTTGTCATTTAGCAGCATGCCTAGAGGACAGGCACCAATCAGTCCCCCGCCCCCCCCCTTTTTTTGTCTATAACGGGAGGATGACAGGCAAGGCTGCAGTTTCTTAGTTACAGCCTTGGTGACAGGTATATTTCCCATTGCTGCTGCTTCTGGAGTTGGGGAGGATGATCCAGCATGCATCACGATGCCTAACGCTGCCTGTGGGGTCCAGAGTAAATACTCCCCGATCAAATTTATTTCAGAAGCAAAGTGTGGCTATTCAAACCAAGAAAGTAAATAAAGATCCCAGGCCTTCTTGTGGGACATCAGGATGGATATTTTTTCCCCCAAGTAACTTATGAAAAATCTTTTTGATTTTTGTGCTCTTTAGACTTTGGAACTAAAAGGAGAGTTGTGTCCTCGGGAGGCCAAAAAAGGAGGGCAGCCTGAGTTATATAGTGAGTTCTAGGACAGCCTGGGACATGGGTTGAGAGCTTGCCATTTTGGGGATTGTGTGGTGTTGGGGGCTGAACCCCGAGTCTCACAAATGCTAGATGTGTTACCCTACCATGGGCTCATATCCTTAACCCACCCAAATGTTTTGTCTGTTTCTGTGTATGTGTGTATGCATGTTTGTGTGTGCAAGTGCAGCTATATGCATTCCATTGTGTCCATGTGCCATCCTGTACATGTGCAGATGTTGCTTCTCACTCTCACCTTGCTTGACACAGGATCTCTTGTTGCACTCTGGGTTGCTGGCTCAAGAGCTTCTCATCCTCTCTCCACATCCCATCTTGCTAAAGGAACACTGAGATTATCAATATCTATGTCCAGCTTTACATGGGCTCTGGGGATTTGAACCTGGGTCCCCATGCTTGGGCAATGAACACTTTTTTCACTGAGCTATCTCTCCAACCCTTGTGCATTGATGCCACATTTTTCCTTATCTGTTCACCTGTCGATGGGCACTCAGGTTGAACCATGCCTTGGCAATTAAGAACAATGGAAGCGGGGGTGATGGCTCATGTCTGTAATCCTGACACTCAGAAACTGAGCAGGAGGGTCAGGAGTTCAAAGTCATCCTTGACTATGCAGTGAATTTGAGGCCATTCTATGCTACATGAGACCTTGTCTCAAAAAGCAGAAGAGAAAAGAAGGTGACAGTGAGCATGGGGGTTGAGGGAGTCATTGTATTTCCTCGCCTTTACATGTAAACTCTGTACAGACTTTGAATGTTGGAAAGATACAGAGAGATAATCACATTCTCAAGCTTGCATGGTCTCATTTTCTGAGATCCACCCTACCACCAAGGGAAGAATGCTAAGCAATGTTCCAAACACACAGTGTGTGCTTTACAGGAACTTGCACTGTTGGTCTCAGTGTGAGCACATGTGGCTAGGGTGACATCTTCCACAGGATGAAGAGCTGCAGAGACACGGACCTCCTTTCTAGAACACACAGGTGTGGGGTGGAAGAAAAGGCCACAGGCCCAAGGAATGACCAGGAGGAGGTGCCTTGGGAAGAGATCTGGTGAGGACAGAGCCCAGTGGTTGTCTATTGCTCAACGAGGCTCCAGAAGAGAGTCAAAGTCAACCAAGTGCTGCTCTTCAACTGTTGGGTTTGTGAGTTTTAAATATTGGTGAGAGCCTTGGTTAGTAATGGCATTGGGAACCAGCTGGCCTTACACTGCAGTGAGCATGGAACTGTCTTCTTTCAGTGGATAATATCTTGGTTTCTGTCAGAGCTGTATTCTTGGATTCTGTAGTCCCACTTCCGGATCTTGGCTACTCTTGGAGCCATGGCTGCAGCCTGTGAAGCTGTATGCTTTCTTACCTATGATCTGCACCAGAACAGCCATGTTGCTTGTGATTCCCGAGATCCTGGAAGCTATAATATGCTTTTTGACAGGAGATCTGGTCCTTGTATACAACTGCATTCATACTGTGGGGCACTGTATGGATGCTAAGACAAGAATTAGGTAGATTAACATTGGAATGACATGGTGTGATCATAGTGTTCGTGCCTTTGAGTCATTTGAGTTGAGGAGTCCCTCTCATCTGTTCCTTGGGTTGACTATAAAGAGCATTTGACACAGTGCTTGGCATAATGAGGATATTGGACCAACAGACAAAGACCTTTTTTCCTCATGAGCTAAGAGACAAAAGCCCTCTGAAAAATGGTTTCTTTCTGTTCATGATTAACACCATGTTGAAAAGCAACTTGGTGTGCAAAAGGATCATTTCACTTACAGCCCATCACAGAGCAGCAACCCGAGCAGAAGCAAAGGCAGGGACCTCAGATGAACACTGCCTACTGGCTTCCTCTCCATGACTTGCTCAACTAATTTTTTTTTTTATACCTTTCAGGAACACTTGCCCAAGGAAAGTACTGCCCACATTGTCTGGACAATTGTCTACGTCAACCATCAGTCAAGAAGGTATCCCATAGACTTGCCCACAGGCCAGTCTGGTGGAGGCAATTTTTAAATAGAGGTTCCCTATTCCCAGCTGACTCTAGTGTAGCCATGTTGGATTATCTTAGTGGTCCTACCATTTGTGGTAGAGAGTTGCAAAGAGAGGCAGGAAGGGCCAGACAAAGCTAGAGGCAGATCCAGACTGGAATCAGCTGCCTGCTCTGTGAGCTCTTGATAAATCATGACTGCACCTCAGCTGGCTCTCTTAAGCTAAGTTCTGTTGCAGTAACAGCAATCCGAAAGTCCTTGCCCATGTGACACTCTCATCACGAGTGGCTTTGGCTCTTCCTCTAGTCCCTGGGCTCAGGAGCAGGCTCTCTTGGAGCATTGCTGGCATTAGACAGAGGAGAAGAAAAGAAAGATCTTTCTGTGGCTTATAACAGCTTTCATTCCCATTCCATGGTCAGGGAGCATCACTGGGGCAGACAGTTTCCCTACCCAGTGAGGGAGGATGGGGAATATAGCACTCTGATGCACAGCAACCTGGGTAAAAGAGAGAGCTTGCCCATTCCTGAATGACCAAGGAGAGATCTAGTGATATGGAACAACACACACACACACACACACACACACACACACACACACACACACGATGTCTCTGCCTCCCCAGGAAGCCCTGAGGATGGCAGCGCAGTACGTGTTCTTTCTCTCTTCCCATCGTTCTGCTTTTAAGGGTCCTTGGTGACTTGAGATCCACAGAGTCAGATGAACAAGGACAAGATCCATCTTTGAAGCTGCTTTTCTTTTTTGATCTTGGTTTGGGTGAGGATTTGAAAACCTTCATCTGGTGCTGTTTTGATTCTCCAGATGTGGGAGGAGGAATGGTTTATTCATTTGATTCTTGGCTGTATGTTTAGAGGTGCCTGAGGTATAGGAGAGGTCATGGGCTTTCCTGTGACTCCATAGGATGGACTTAGTAGTCATTCTGGAGACTCCTCAGTCCTGGCATTATCTGGTGGCTCCAGGTTATCGTGAGAGTCTCCAGAATAGAGAAACAGGAGGGTCCACAGCAAAAAGGAGTTGAGACTAAGGAGGCAGAGGTCAAAGTGATGTGGGACCATAAACTAAGACATGGCAATGGCCCGAGGAGCTGGATAAAGCTGGGAAACAGGGCAGAGGGCCCTCCCTAGAACTTCCATCTATGCATTCTATCCATCTTAGGCTTTGGGTACCTAGAGCTGTAGAATAACAGTTCCACGTTTTAAGCCTCTGGGCTTGTGGTTCTTTGTTATAGTAACCACAGGACATGAACCCAGAAGGCCAAGCAGTGGCAACTTAGAGTGAGCTGCGTGCTGGTCAGATACTCTGCCACTGTAACAAACACTGGACGTCCATGGTGGGATGAGGCTTGAGCACAGGGAACATTGGCTCCACTCACCAAGGCCTTCCCTGTTCGTGTCCTCATTTTTTCCTCATCTGCCTGGAGACTAAGGCTCTTTATTTACAACTAGACTGTCTCAGGCTATAAGAAGACAGGTCCTAGTGAGCCTGTCAGGCCTGCAGAGGTTGGGACTTGAGATTTACAGACTCTAAGCTGATCCTGCTGGCAGATGTCTGGGTCTGCCCAGCTGGGGCCAGTGCCCTTGGATGGAGCCTCAACCTATAAGGGCCAAATTGTTCTCTTCCCCTATTCTAGCACCTTCTGCAGCCACTGTCTCCTCTTATGTCCGAACTTCCAGAACTTTCCCCTCTGGGGCCCTGTTCTTCTGTAGGAGGCAGAGGTAAGACCCTTGTGTGGCTTTGTCCCCTGCTAATATCTCCCGTCTCCAAGGGCAAGCCAAAGGTCCTGCTGTGGGTGTGCTGTGCCTACAGGCCTTTCCTTCCTCTAGCTTGGCACCCTCCACTGCAGATCTTTCTTCCTGGTCATCATGCACTGGTCTACTGATCTTTCCCTTGGGCATCTGTCCTCAGTGACAAGTGTTAGCCTTTGCAAATGGCTCTGCCATCTCCCACACTAAGCAGAGGATGGATAGGGCAGAAGCCCAGGCTCTCGTTCTGTTTTATTCAGTGTGAATCTGTTTGCTTTCAAGACCAGGCATGGTTAGCTCTGGGAAGTCCTCTTGGATTGCTGCTGCCTGGCCAGGGTCTCCTATGCCCAGATCTTCCTTTACCTTCTGTGTTGCTAGAATCGGCCACCATCAGAGGGAAGGGTGCATATAGACCACTATGGGTGTCTGGTGGGTAATTCATCATTTGTCCGGCCCATGCTTACGAGTGACTGATTTGTTCTGGGACTCAACAGACCTGAGCAGAGAGGCAACTCCCATACTTCCTTTCCAACAGAGAAGAGACTGTTACTGGCCTGTGCAGCCACTGGGCTTCTCCCAGTGTGTTATGTGGTGTTGACAGATGCTGCACAAATCAGATATAATTTCTGTCTTGTTACCATATCTACTTGTAAAAGGAACCTCCACTCCGATGCTTTCCCTAGCAGAAGATTTAAGATAAAATTAATCTACCAGATCAGAGCTGAGTGAGTCAAGGTTGACATGAAGCTATGTAAACAATGGTGGGAGGTGGGGGGTCTCTGTGTTTGCTAGGCACGGTGAATCTCCCTACCACTCTCTCCATGTTTGCTGATGTTCTTAATGTTACCATCATTTTTGAGTTCTGGATATGCCCAGTCTGTGGCCACGTGAAACTGAAGATGGCTATGAATCAGCTCAACATGAAATCATAAACCGACTTAAAACACTATGAGAGGCTAAAAACAAAAACAAAATTAAAAGCCCTACTATGAGGTGTGTGTGTGTGAGAGAGAGAGAGAGTAAGAGAGAGAGAGAGAGAGAGAGAGAGAGAGAGGAGAGAACACTGTATAGTCAGTCAGAGTATGGATTTTGTAGGCAACATCATGTCATCACATCAAAAGTTTGAATACAACTGGTAGGCCTTTAGATGCTGATAAAGAGCCAGTAAATAGGCAAGCTTGATGCCCCCTTTCTATAGTACTGCAAAACCAGACTCCTACAGGGAGGGAGCCCACATTTAGTTGTCTTAGTGAAGTGAGAAAAACACTCTCTTACCCAGAAGGAGTCAATTTTGACAAGAACATCAACTTGGACATCTAGGCCACTGGTGTGGAGAGAGGACAGGGGAGGGGAGGAAGGAGAGAAGGGGCCTGGACATGGGTTTTGTGTCCCCATGGCCTGAGTTGGTGGAGGTCCAGTGGCCTTGAAACTATAAAGTACCTTTCTGCATGGCTTGTGGCTCCATTGATAGAGCCAGCAGTGGGTCTAATTTTATTATTTCAGTCGGGGCTCTGGAGTGGGCAGAAATGACTACTCTCTTCCAGCCAGTAACCCATGGGAAGGAAGGAATAGTGTGAACAGGCCACGCCAGAGCTCTAGCCCTGAGGGAGCTGCACACAGCTTCGGCAGGATGGGGTGTGAGCCCACACTGACTGAGGGCGCACCCAGAACTTATCTTGGACCTTATCATGAGTCTTGGTACTTTAAGGGTGGGCTCCAAGCTCCTTGGGGCCTTGTTGTGGGCTAGGAGGTGTCAGCAGAATGTACACACACACAGAGGATGCACATGGAGAGCCTGTGAATATCTGTTTGACTTCATGCCTGGGGTTGTGTGATAGGCTCAGCAGGGGTCCTAAGAGATTCCAGCTTTAGACAGGGCTGGGTGTGGAGGTGAATGTCCTTTGGGAGCAGTGCTGGGAGTTCCTGTGTCCATTGACAGAGGCTCCCCCACACTTCCCTGATGGAGGTGTAGGTTCCTGGCCAGGGAAGCCTTGGTGTCTTTGGAGTAGCATGCTCGATCCAATTACACCTGTGTGGTGATGTTCCAGTCTTGGAAACATTCCTAACTCTCTGGACTCCATACCCCTCCCTTGTTTGTGTGTGTGTGTGTGTGTGTGTGTGTGTGTGTTGTGTGTATGTGTGAGCATGCATAGATACAAAAATGTGTGTAAGAGTAGAGACCTGAGGCTGATGCCTTCCTTGATTGCTCTTCACTTTATTCATGAGCCAAAACTCTGTCACCTGAACCTGGTGATTGCTGATGTGGTTAGTCTGGCCAGCCAGCTTGCTCTGGGGGTCGTCTGTCCCCTTCCTCCTGAGTGCTGTGATTATGGTAGCTACCATCTATGCCTGAAACTTACACTGGTGCTGAAGATCTGAACTCCGACCCCAAAGCTTGTGCATCAAGTGTTTAATCCACAGAACCATCATCCATCCTTGACTCTCTATGTCTTTAGAAGCTTCAGCCTCCCAAATTCTTGCTTTGAGTAGGTTTCCTCTAATGGAATCACATACTGTATAGGTTATACTTCCATGTCTGCTTGGTCTCAGTGGCTTATCAGGGACCCCAGCTGATCCTCAAAGTGGCTTGGAGTATTGTTATAATTTCCCCATATAGCTCATTTTCTTCCTGAATATAACTAATTTCTTTAGGACTCAGGATTCTCAGCTCTTGCAGTTTGGGTAGGTGTGACTCCACACCTAGCTACAGCTTCAGAGTACCCACAACATCTTGAACTTTCCATTAGAGTCAGAGGTGAGCACAGGACTGAAAAGCCTATCAGCTCATAATAAGTGGCTCAGGGGATGCTTTATGAGTCTAGGCAGGCCAATCAGAACCTCTCTGAAGCTCAGGGGATGGTTTATAACTCTAGGCAGGCCAATCAGAACCTCTCTGAAGCTCAGGGATGGTTTATAACTCTAGGCAGGCCAATCAGAACCTCCTTGAATAGTTTTTCAGAAATAATTAAGGAGACAGGCTTAAAGACGTTAGTGTTGGCCATCATTGGGCAAGGTGCATACCCTCCCCCCCCCAATTAGTTCAAGTCCTCTGAGTGCTGTCCCTGGTCATGAGTCTACCTGTCTTAGGGTTTTACTGCTGTGAACAGACACCATGACCAAGGCAACTCTTATAAGGACAACACTTAATTGGGCTGGCTTACAGGTTCAGAGGTTCAGTCCATTATCATCAAAGCAGGAACATGGCAGCCTCCAGGCAGGCAGGTATAGGAGGAACTGAGAGTTCTACATCTTCATCTGAAGGCTGCTAGCAGAAGACTGGCTTTCAGGCAGCTAGGATGAGAGTCTTGAAGCCCACACCCACAGCAACACACTTCCTCCAACAAGGCCACACCTACTCCAACAGGGCTACACTTTCTAAGTGCCACTCCCTGGGCTGAACATATACAAACCACCATACTACCCAAGTAAATGATGAGAAACTCAAGGCTCAACGAGGTGGTGGCTTTGGAGATGACCCAGACAATATTTTGCAAAGCTGGGATGTGGTTTCAAATCTATCACCTTGTGGCTTTCAGATATATTTAATAAGGGACACTGTGTCCTGAGGTGACCACACATCAGTGCACAAATGGGATAGGTCAGTGCCATGCACGTATAGTTTTAGTAGCTGCTTTGAAGTCTTAAGGATTCTCCCAGGCCATTTCTGGATATTGGTTCTGAGATGCGAGTGGGAATCTTCCACACTGTTCACATCCCAGTAATTTACGAGAGCGAGAAACCAGAGCCTGTCTAAATGTCCTCTAATGAGCAGATGATTAAGTAAATTATGCAGCCAAAGATGCTTACAATGAGTTTGTAATAACACAGAGGGAGCGTCTAGCATATTAAGCGAAGAAAAACAAGGTAGAAATTATCTTGGGAGGCTGATCTCAATCAGGGAAAATTACAGATGGAAAGACAGACACGTTCTGAAAGGCGTAATACCCAATCTTCAATGCTTCCCTCTGGTCGTGAGATAGATCCTTGCTTTTTAGTCTTCGTCTCCAAATTTTCCAAAATGGGAAAGCACTGTGTTTAGAATCGATAGAGAAGAAAGCCTGTTATTAACAATTCTGGAGGGGGAAATGTCAACAGGCTTTTCTCTCCCAGCAGAGGCACAGGCAAGCCTGGAGTCTGAGACAAGCACTCAGTTGGGGGGAAGGGTGGGGTGTGGGGTGTGTGTGTGTGGGAGCAGGCTCTTGTGTCTTCCTCATGCTGTCCCATCCTGCATGTGTGATCTCCCTGACCCCACACATGAGGCAAACCCTTCTTGTACCTCCACCTTTCTTCCATTTTAACTGCTACTATTTGGGGTGTGTGTGTGTGTTATACATTCAAAGGAATGAGGAAAAACTGTAACCACTATATAGAGAAAACTAGCAATGACTTCACTTCCCACACGGCCACCATCCCTGTGGGAAATATTCCTAGAAGTTTAAAGCCCTCTGAATTCCTTTTCCTAATTCTATCTTTCTCCTTCCCTGCCCCTTTCTCACCCAACTCTCACATTTGTGAGCTTGGGGCAAAGGTATAAGCATAGAGCTGCCTACTACACTCTGAAATATTTATGAATTATGATCCAAGCTAATGAGCTGATTTCTGTGCTCCCTCTTTGACAAATACACTTTAGTAAGAACAACACAGGAAAGTGTATAAAGTTACAAGGTATCCTTTTGGTAACTGAAAGCTGGCAAAGTAGCCAAGCAAATGGAATTTAATTATTGTTACATAAAGGCTGTGCAATCTGTTGTCAGACCAAGATGAAGGATAAAACAAGAAGATGCATGGCTTATAAATTATTGTATGTTTATTGCATAGTTTATTTCTCTTCCCCAAATTCCAATGACATGTCTAATGAATTATTATAATTAAAATTTTTTACATAATTGCCTTTCATTGACAGCAGGGGCGCATTACACACTCCCTGAGTCACTGTGATTCTGACATAGTTCCAAAAGTTAACTTTGGGGCTGAAAAGATGGTTCAAGGGTTAAGAGCACTGGCTGCTTGTAACACACAGGGTTCCAAACCAAGACAAGACTCCTCTCCTGCTGAGGTGGGAGGGAGCCATGCTGGGTGGGGCATGTCTGCCTTCATCAGACGGATGCTCTGTGTAGTGGTAAGGATCAAGGAACAAGCATAGCTGGCCTGGGAGGACAGGACTTGTATCTGGAGTTGCTACGGCAAGCCGACATTACTGTGTCCTGAATTCTAAACTGGATAGCAGCACGATACCTCTACAAAGTTCCATGAAGGAAAGGATGCAGAATAGGTCAGGGGTCTCCATCATGGCTTGACGGTCAGGGATCTCCATCATGGCTTGACGGTCAGGGGTCTCCATCATGGCTTGACCAGTGTCAGTTTTCTGTAGAGGGCTGATATGGTGACAACTTTGTCTCTTGCGGTCCACAGATCCAGGCTGCCTTGTGGCTGCCATGGCTGCCCATAGCTCCCCATTCCTTCCTCAGGGGGTTTCTCACCCTCCACCTCAGCACACCTCATACATTGCTTCTTTCTCCAGGTGATTTGCCAGAGGAACGAAAGAGGGAAGTCTCATCATTGATATTCCATGGATCAGACAATACCACCCATCTTCCTCCACGCTTGAGGAGTGCTTCCTCCTGAGTACCCACTGTTGTTATTTTGTTGCAGCAGCTTGGAACAGAAGACGCCAGGGCAGAGGGTTTCAGGAAGAGGAGTTTATTTAGGGCAGAAGGAGAGAGAGAGGTGGCCAACCATGACCACGTGGAGAGGGGGAGGGGAAGGAGAGAGGGTCGGATACAACCTGCAGGCGAGCCGGTCAAGGGGCAAGAGAGAGAGGAGGGGCCAGAAAGCCCCTTTTATAATAGTGGGCAGGGCTACCTGGCTGTTGCCAGGTAGCTTCGGGGAGGAGCATATTCTGGCTGTTGCCAGGTAACTATGGAGGTGGAGTTTTCCAGAATGCTAACACCCACAAGGCTTTGCTTTTCTGTGCTCAAGATTTCGGGCTTGGGCTAGGCTGTCCAAGTCCATTTTGTTACCGATTCTTTGCCTATGACCTGTTTCTCTTTTCCTCCCCTGCCTCAGGTCAGGCAATAGATCTTTCCTATCTGTGCTGGACTCTGAAGTTTCTAGTCCATGGGTCTTGATGCCGGTCTGTCCTCAGGTGCTAGGTGGGGCCCTGTTGCCTGCTTGACACCAGCCAATGCTCTTACTGCTTTTATCCTGTTTTCTTTGGTGTCTACCTTGACTTGGAATTCTGTTATTTGTCACTGAAGGAGGCCCACTGTCCTAGTTTTAAGCATATATCTTCTTGGTGGTTTTTCTCCCAGTTTGGCTGTCTGCTGGTGAAAGCTTTTGCCCTTCCCCACAAAGCCATCCCAACATTCCTGTCTGGGATGAGTGACCTGCCTGCCTCGGCTCTGGCACCAGCAACACTGTCACCCATGGCTACTCCTGCAGCCACCTCCACCAGGCCACATGCTCCTGGACCCCATGACCCTCCTCATAGCTTGCCTGTGTGGACAATCAAAGCCTTCATCACAGACCAGTGGGGATGAAGCTGGCATGTCCTATTCATCATTGGTGTTTGTGTATGTCACAGGACCCAGCTCAAAGACTGGACATTCTGACAAAGGTGAGGTGGGGCTGACCACACTCATTCAGAGATCCAGCATGGGTTGGATGTGGCCCCTGGTCTGTTTTTGTCAATAAAGCTTTTTTGAAATACAGCTATGTTTATGTAGCATGAACTCACCTTACAATGACAGAGCTGTGTGTTATGGTAGAGACCATGTGACCTGTGTCCTTATTCTCAGGGTTCAGCGACTAAAAGCATGAATGTGAAATGGGTGTGACTTCCTATCTGAGGGATGTTGCCTCTTTGCCGTGTGACAGGGTCACAAATACAGCCTCTTAGAATCCCCAGGAAGATAAGAAGGGATCCGTTGGCTACCTCACAGGCCTGACTCAACACACTAGCAACCCCAAGAGGCCCTGTGGTGGCAGACCTGGAATGGATTGTTCATATCAGTGTGAGAGATAGAAACAAGGCCTCAGTGAGAGCCTTGTGGCTATTATCCTGCCCTTAGTAGCATGGATGGTACCAATGCAGTCAGAGCAGTGTCCCAGGTACCGAGGGAGAGTGGAAGCTGTGTGTGCAAGCCCAGGCCTCCCTCCACTACGGCCTCTCTCTTCACTTCCTAGAGAAACAAGCATAGAAAGTTCTTTTTCTCATCATGAGGACTCTCTTCTGTGGGCTGCACTTTCTGAAACAGACCTTTCTAGAATAGCAAGTATATGTGTGTGTGTGTGTGTGTGTGTGTGTGTGTCCTAATTCGGAAGAGTTTTTCTGGGGTGGCCATCAGAGCAAATATCAATACTGAGGATTCCCAGAACCTTCTAGATGCTGGACAGAGGCTCTATGGGATGCTAAGCAGCAGCTCACAATTTTGTACTAGAATTGGTCACAGGCTTCAGGCTCCCTGCTCTTTGTAGTTACTGCCTCCCTGGTGTGTGTGTGTGTGTGTGTGTGTGTGTGTGTGTGTGTATGTGTGTGTGTGCTTTGTTCTTCCTGTTTCCAGCCTTTCACAGCTCTTGATTGCATATGTAAATCCGCTCCAGTTACTCTCTGCTCTCTTATCTTCCTGTGGCTTTCAAATTCTTACTCTTTCCTTCCAAAGAGGACAGCAAACCAGTGTATGAAGTAAAGAAATTCCTCGAAAGGGGAATGATATCATGTTTGGTATTTGAGCCACCTTGAGTCAATTAGGGATCAACCGAATTAATTATCCTCCCTGGCTGACAACAGGAAGTGGGAACCTAGGTACACGAATTGGGGGAGGGCTTTGACAGGCCTAGGTGGCCCAGATCCAGGAACAGCGTGGCACCAGCTCTGTGCAAAGCGGCCCAGAGAGGTCTTCAGCTAATCTGCAAGGACATTTCTGAAGGGTAATCCTTGCACGGTTACCACCCGCAGGGACACAGGGCCCCACTTCTAGGTTCACAGCAGTAGAAGGAGAGCTGGGCCTGCTCCTACAATTCCAAACTTAAGGGACCCTTAAACTCCATTATCTCGATAAAGAATGTGTGTGTGTGTGTGTGTGTGTGTGTGTGTGTGTGCATGCATATGTGAGTGTGTAAGCCAGAGGTTGATGTTGAATGTCTTCCTCAATTCCTCTCTACCTCATCTTTTGAGACAGAGTCTCTCACTGCTCTGGAGATAATAAATTTGGTGAGACTAGCTGGCCAGTGAAGGCCAGTCACCCTCCTGCTTCTACCTTTCCAGGGCTGGGATTACAGGTAACCTGCTTCAAACCCCCGCTTTTATCTGTGGCCGCTGAGGACTAACTCAGGTCCTTATGTTTGAGCAGGAAGGGTTTCACTGACTCAGCCATCTCTTCAACTCCAAAAGAAATACATTTTTTTAATGCAATGATTCCAAATATCAAAATTAATGTCCAAGTCCATGACAAACTAAATATTAAAGCTCAAATACAAACACTTCTCTATGCCATTGTCTACCAGGCAACAGGGATGAGGTTTCTGATGAGCTAAGCCCCCAAGGCATATCTACCCTGTGTAAGTCTCTGATGGCTGACTACAGATTGTAGGTACCCGGTCAAGGTAGGGTTGGCCAGTGCTGCTTTTACCTGGCTCCTTCAGCTTTGAGTTTGAGTCCCCAGCCATCTCTAGGCTTGATCCCTATGGTGTGAGGCTATTGTGATACAGATGCCTTTAGGCAGTGCCCACTTGTATACCTGGGTCCTCCCAGAGGGACATACGTCCCAAGCAGTAACGGACCCTCCTACAAAACCAAGTGACACAGCCCAGGCTGGCCCTCTCACCATGGCCACTAGGCTTTCAAGGCTGATCTTGTCAAGGGTGAATGGCCCCGTGACATAGGTGCTGAGGTCTGTGGCAAAGAGTGAAGCTCGCATCTCGGGATACCCATGTTCTCAACATCAGGCCTTCTCAAGCATCTTGGAAGCCTTTGTGGCCTTGAGTGGCCTTGTGTGGGGTGGGCTCACTAAGGGGGCAGCTCATTTGTTGCATATCCAGAAAAAAAAACCCAACACAAATTATATATATATATATAAACCAAAAACCCCACAGGGCTCTGGGTAGCAATCCTCATGAACCCAACCGACTGCCGTGGCTTTTCTTGCTGGGGAAGGGTTTCTAATGGAAAGTCTGATCAAGAATGAGAATAGACACTCCCACTAGAACTGTTTAAAAAAATAGGCATTCTGTGAACAGCCCTGGTCCTGTATGCTTTAATGAACTAAGAGGACCCCAGAGCTGCCTTTAGCTAATGCCCCTGGAATTAGGCGAGGAGGACATGCACTCTGCCCTCTGACTCTGGTCACCAGCCACCAACAGCTCACCATCTGCCACGCTGCCCCAGATCGACACACCAGCCTTTCTCATTTAGCTTAAGCACAGAATGGCCCAGGGTACAAGGCGGTAAGTGTTGGGATGCTTTGGATCCATGTCTTCTGCATTTCACGTTTAAGACTATGAACACCCTGTCCTTGGGGTGGTGTGGAAGGAGGCATCTTGGGGGCAAGCACACCCTAACAGCATGAGCCCTGCTGCCCTGCTCTCTCAACACCACCCAAGCATGTTCTGGAACATTCCCAGTAGATGCCAGCTTCAGGCAAGATAGGGGCTGTCAGGTGTCACTTCTCTGTCCTTTTTATTCCACGGCTTCTTGTGCACACTTGGGAGCAGGACAAATCCTATCTTGTAGGATGTCATGACCCTTCCATCACCTGGGTAATTTCTG
This sequence comes from Mastomys natalensis, assembly GCA_021653895.1. Lineage (NCBI taxonomy): Eukaryota > Metazoa > Chordata > Mammalia > Rodentia > Muridae > Mastomys > Mastomys natalensis. The sequence goes on from JAJTUV010000102.1 coordinate 3,175,926, forward strand.
GGCCTATGTCTCCTGAGAACTCAGTCAGGGAGAGCTGCTGCAGTGCTCTGTTTGTTAATGGTGTTCCTAAACAAAACAGCAGAGTCCTCCTAGAACCGAGAACTGTGAGACAGCATCTCCTGAATCCTTAGTCACTTTCTTTTTGATTGGAGACAAATAAAATATAGGAAGTATTTCCTTTTTTGCCTTGCCTGTCAATAAGCTCGGCACTAGATTTTGGCAATCTCTATGCTGAGATTTTGGCATTTTGGGGTTTGCTGCTTAGCAAACCTTCCACAAAGACTTGTTCTGCACAATGCTTTGCTCTGAGCCCTTTGCCGAAGTCCCTGCTTACTGCTACTTAGTCCTGGTTGTGTGCATCAATGGCATGATAGGCAAATGGCCATTGAGAGATGGCGCTGTGGTGGCGAGCAGGCAGGCACTGCCAAGGCACTGTGGTGGCCTTGCGTTCATCTTTACTCACCTCTAAATCAACTTTAGAAGTCTCTGAAGTAGCAGGAAGAGAGAAAAGCCTTAAAAAAGACAAAGTGTGTTACAGGAAAGCCCTGGTTCCGTGGCTGTTTGTCACCACGAGGGCCATGCATTAGCAGAGGCCCATGATAAGAAGAGCTACTAAGAAATGATTTATTGATACTTTAGTCCTGTTAAAACAGGTTAATGCCAATACAATTAGCTCCATCCAGATCAAGGAAATCCCTTCAGAGCAAAGTTGAGAAAACAGCCTTTGATGCTATTCCATCCTGACTGGGGAGGGGCTGGAACTTTGCCCCAGTGATGAAAGGGTTGGAGATGGTGTCACCACAGCCCTCCCTCACCATAGCCTGGGACGGGGGTAAGGGTGGCTCACTGCCTGGACTCCAAGGCTGGGGACAGACATTTCAAGCCAGTTCTACGAAATGGTCAGTTTATCTGGAAGGCACGAGAGGGCTTGGCTATTTCATGGATGGGTGACTTCTGAGTAATTGGGGCACTATCGAACTACTGTTATTCTGGGAAAATGGACAAAGGAGAGAATGTGAGTCCCAAGAGACTCTCAGCAGGACGAGGATGTTCTTAGCAGTGAGCAGAACTCAGGAGGCCGAACCTATGCAGGCAACTCAGGACCTGGCCTTGGCCACAGCCCTGACCTCTTCTTGCTTATGACTGTCTGGTCAGTATTGCCTGTGATCTCTGCCAGGTGGAGGTAAGGGTGAGGGTGGGGGTGTCCTTGGCAGCCAACTCATCCCCCTGGCCTGATTCGGGCACACCAGGGAGCTAGTTTAACCTTCAGTGTCCTCTGGCTGGTTATCTATGAGAGAGTTCTTTCCACTGGAAGCTGCCTCTAGGACTAGAATGGCCTATCTAGGTTGGCCCGCCTAGGAAGGCAGGTGCCTTTAGAAACAGGAAGAGATGTGTGTTTCTTGGAACCTCAAAGAGAGTACAGCCCTGCCAGTGATGCCCTGATTTTAGCTTAATGAGTCTCCCTCAGTTTTGAGTCTCTGTGGGTGGGAGCCAAGGGTCCCTGGGGTTGCTTAGGAGGAGCCTGGGCAAAGGGGAGGAAGGCAGATGTGAGAGGAAGCAATGATTGAAAGTTGATTGAGTGCTGTGATTGGTAAGGCTGTAGGTGGGGCCATGAGGGGCAGGGTTCCTGCCTCGGTGGGACCAGAAAGCTTTCTTCTCAACCTCTTGGGTAAAGTGAGGGTGTCTCAGTGCTTAGCTAGGAAGTGGTATCTGTGGCTGGGTGGGGGTTTCCTAGATGTGTCCCCCCACCAGGATATCAAAACTTCATGAAAGACACTGTGACTTTGAAGTTCACTGACTTGTTCTTTAACCATTGGGGAAACCAAGTCTCTCATTGCTGAACTAAGAGTGGAGACCAGATCCTTCCAGTTCATCCAAGGCCCTGCAGATTTCAGGCATCTCCTTGCCAGAAGCCTCAAGAATCTCATGTTAGGGGACTGGAGAGATGGCTCAGTGGTTAAGAGCACTGACTGCTCTTCCTGAGGTCCTGAGTTCAATTCCCAGCAATCACATGGTGGCTCACAACCATATGTAATGGGATCTGATGCCCTCTTCTGGTGAGTCTGAAGACAGCGACAGTGAACTCATATACATAAAATAAATAAATCTTAAAAAAAAAAAAGAGTCTCATGTCAGCAAGCAATGCTGGACCTTGTGGAAGACATAGAGACACCCCCAAATGGAGCTGCATTCTTAGGAGCTGGCTGAGGTAGATAGAGCACTGGGTACAGAGAAACTCTAGTCAGAGCCTGAAACCCAGAATGTCATCTCTTAGTTGCTTGCCCAGCAGATCATCTTCTTGGCAGAGCCCTGCCGTGGCAAGACTGCATTATACTGACCACAAAGAGGTCTCAGACCACAACTTGTGCAGCCAGGTCGATGAGTGCAGTGAGGGAGTCCAATGTGGGCTGGCTTTCTGATAGCAGTGCTATCACAAAGCTGGAGAATACCCTGGCTGGGCTGCAATACAGCTCTCTATGGCCCCTTTCTCCCCTGAGCCCTCCGGAGCTTTTGTCCTTGTGACCCAACCTGACCTTTTACAAATCCTCTTCTTTGCTGAGCTTAACCTAGCTTCTGTTACTTACAACTATGTTGCGCTCCCCTTCCAGGAGTCTCTGTACTGGTTCTGAGCAGTTTGCTACTTGTGAAAGAGGGAGGAAAAAACGGCAATACACAGGAAAGAAGGCAAGCACACAGGGATGCCCCACGGACTGGTGCTTGTGAGAACATCACAAAGGAGGTCACTGGGAAGGTGGAGGTGGAGGGAATCCCCCAGATTAGGTGGTAAGGGGAGGCCGGGAGCAGAAGGAATACTGGGAGGTGCTCAGGGATTTATAGGGAAAGGGCAAGAGCTAGCAGGGAATGTTAGCTTACCACAATAGCTGGTTCCTGAGATTGACCTAATGTGACAGAGGTGACTTTATCATCCAGCCTACACACCCTACAGGCTCTTGAGGGGCTTGATATTCTAGGGAACAATTATGTCCACTAACCTAGGTCTTACCTTATACCAAGCAACCAAGGAACATGGCATCAGTTCTGGAAGGCTGACAATGGAGCAGAGGCCACTCAACCTTCTCAGCCTGCATGTGTCTCGGTGGGTTTAGGTCTGGGAGACACAGCATTGGACTGGGAACGTAGAGAAACACTCTGTTTTGGTGTCCCATGTCCCCAGTGACAGACAGCAGGATGTACACCCCAGGATACAGAGCTTCCACTTAGAAAAGAAACTACCCAGCAGGTCTTTACTGCTTTTGGGTCCACATGGCCTTGTGTTTGGGCACTGTCCCTATGAGGGAGAATCTGGCCATGGAGGAAGAATCATCAGGCAAGTCTTTAGGCGACAATAGCAGTGACTGAGTCACATGTGTGATGGCAGTGACACATGAGAGCAATTTTAATACAGAACACAGAGGTAAATGTGAGTTCTGCCTTCCCCATTAATTCTTATTATTGATACCAGTGATTCTGTCTCCATCCTTTGCTCTAAAATTAACCAATAGCTGTGTTTGCTTCCCTCCCTCTTTCCTCCCTCCCTCCCCCTTTTTCCCACCATCCTTCCTTCTTTCCTCAATTCTTTCTTTTTGACAGATTCATTATGTGCCCAAGACTGGAGTTAGCAATCTTCCTTGAAGAAGGTGGTTCCTGCTGTCCTCTAGGATTAGATGCCTTTAGCAGGGCACAGGATACTATAGAGAACTCTGTCCCCCTACTGTAGAGGGGACAGAGGAATGCAGAACTGGAATATGATGCTGAGATTGTCCAATGCTAGATGAAGCCCGTACTGAAGGGGAGCAGGGACCCAGCTGTGCAGGGCCTTAGGTGGCATGGGGTCCCTTTGTACACCTTTGGTAGCCTCCTTCTTAATATGAATGGAAACCCCAGAGCTCAGGAGGGTTTTGTTCCAGAAAGCCAACTTTTAGTACCAGAGATATGGCCATGGAGTGAGGACAGAGACAGACACCTCAAGGTCAGGGAACTGTAAGAGGCCTCTCAGCAGCACAGGAGCCAAAGAGGTCAGGAGATGCAGGTAGAAGCCGAGAGGGGTTGATACCCTCTAGGCTGGTGGGGCTAGAAGTGAGAGAAGCTGTCTCAGTAGAGGATATGGCACCTGGACCAAGCCACCACTCAAATAACAGGTGCAGTGGGTGCTCAGTGAGACCTGTCCTGGACCGCTTCCCCCTGAGCCCAGGGAAGGCTTCTCAGAGGCCATTTCTGAAAGGCTTCCCACCTCAGCTGTCAGCCCTGAGAACTGCCTCGGTCCTGAGATAAGAGGGAGGCACAGTCCAGCTCTGCAGAAGTGCTCTTACCTGCAAAGTGGGTGGAAGCAGGCCAAGTGCCCTCCACACTTGGAGCATGGCTCACAGAGAACCCATCTGAAATAGATATTTCCATTGCCAGAGGGATTTATTGACAAAACTAGCCATCTATTAACATTATCTGGGGACTCTGCTCTGGGGAGAATAGACACTATAAATCTTAGTTGTGTGGAAACTCAGGCGCTGGAAGACTTTAGTGGACGGCAGATAGAAAGTCCAACGAGTTCAGACCTGTTTATTTCACTTAGAGGGAAAGAACATTCTGTACCCAGCCAGGCAGGAAATGGCTTTTGGGGACGGCCACTTAGCCCAGCTGCTGGCCCTGAAACTGTGGGAGTAATCTTTGCCTGCAATTAGAGCAGGCAGCTCAGAGAACCACATTTTGTAATCAGTGATGGAAACCTCTGGAACTTGAGGCCTGAAGCTTGAAGCAGGTGTCCCAGGGCATGATGGGAAGGAAAGCACACATGACAAGCTGTGAGCTCAGGCTCCATTGTTCAGTGACTAGGTCCCTGTGTCCAGTCCCCCAGGGCATGTTAGTGGCCCTGGTGTAGCTATCAGTTGAACCTCTTTTCTCTTGTTATATCCCTGCTATTGATGGTTGATGACGTGATTCTCATTCAGGATCCTCTGTTGGTCACTCTGCAAAAATCAGTCAACGCAGCTGCCTAGACGGTCTTCCAGGGCACAGGGAGTCTCTGAGGTGTCATATCTGGTGGGCAGTGAGAGTTGAACCTGTGCATTCTGCCCCTGAGAGGCTGCAGGTGGCCTTCTCCTTACTGGGATAGAGAACAGAGCAGGTACCATTACTGGCTGACTGGTCACCTTGCCTTAGCTCCCAACCCTGTGCCTTAGCTTAGTGTCTCTACAAAATGGACGAAACATAGGATTCTATCTGCAGTCAGTGGGATGTCTTCTCTTTCTTTTTCTTTTGTTGTGGCATTGGGGAGGGAATCTAGGACCACAGTATAGGGTAGGCCAGAGCTTTCCCAGTCAGCCACACCCTTAGCCAGGTGGGACTCTACAATGGATTTTGTGTTAATTTCCTGTTTGCTGCCAACCCCTAAACTCCATGGTTTTCACAGTAGAAATTTGTCACTTGCCGTTTCTGGGTCCTGAGATGAAAAGTCACAGTACTGTCTGGCTATGCTCCCTATGGGCTCATAGAGGGTCTGATTCAAGTCTTTTTTTTTTTTTTTCCATGCAGTTTTTGGCAGTGTGCTGACTATCTTTAATGTCCTTTAGAATATAGATACATTATGTTAATTCTAATCTCAGAGCCTCAGTGTCTCTGTAGTGAGGAGCCTAGAATGCAGGCACCATCCTTGAAGACCAACCAGACTCTGTGTATGCTTTACTCTGTCTCCGAGAAGATCCAGGATGTGCTCTGAGGCTACCCACTTGTATTGTAGTCACTTCAAGGACCCTTGTATCTAATGTGGCCTGGAGAACTCACTCTAGTTAGCAGGTCCTGTGTAGCATAGCACTTTCCCTGTGGAGAGTAGGTAGAGGGAATCTCAGGGCCACTTACAAGTACGAGGGATCCTATTTGACCCTAAGGGTCCTATTCTGTCTTTCTTACCTGTTCTGGATAAAAGGTAGTGACGTTGACTGCTCCCCGAGCCCAGACCTAGTTCACGGCTTTCCAGTTATCTATAGAGAGCCTTCATGTGCTAGGCCATTCCCTTGAATGCAATGCCAAGAGTCCATCCTTTGGAAATGTCAAGAAAGGGCCTTTCCAACCTTCGAGAAGTGCCAGAAGGTTTGAGCAAAAGCTGGAGTGGCTTCATCCTTCAATACTTAGCAGGCATAAAGCAAGATAGACAGCAGACAGCAGGGAAGCCAGCTGCTCACTGAGCCTCAGTTTCCCCAACACAGAGAGCCAGGCCTTCTCCTTCAGAAACCCCAAGGTCGCTCTCAAGTCTATTCTGCTCCTTGTGAGAAATGGATGTGCCCTTTCCTGGGTGAGGGGTGACTCAGGGAAAGGCAGAAATAATTAATATTGATGATGCTTCAAATGTTAAAACTTAGGATTAAGTTTTTTACAAAAAAGGACAGGGTCACATGTAACCAATTAGACAGCGACTTGTTCATGGCCTCACGCCCACTTTTGGGGCAGAATGGTCCTCTTTCAGCTCTGCCAATTAATCTCACCTCACCTTCTTTGCTGGGAGCTGAGCCGTCTGCAAATTGAAGGGAAAGGAGATGCTGGCCGGTCGCAGACACATAGACCATCTCCCGTTGTGCAAATGCCAGCGAGGAGGAAGCACCGATCAATTTGCAGGGCTGAGACTGCAGACGGCCCTGTGAGGAGAGAAGGCTTCTCGGTGCCCGGGTGCGGGTGTGAGAATTAATGAAGGAGAGATGAAAGTACGCGGGCATTTGAGATGAAGCCCAGCGGGTTATGAGGGTTCAGGATGAATTTCAAAATGCAGAGATTGCAAGGCCATAGACTAATTATCTGGCAAGGATGGACTGGAGGGGGCTATGTCTACCCGCTCCACATATGCGGGTGGGAAGTAAAAGAGGTGCCCGCTGGGGACATCGGTTTGGCAGAGGGGTGACTGTCTGGGTCGTGATCTCCCACAAACGGTCTTGTAGCTGCAAGCCCGGGTTAGACACTCTTCCTTTGGGACTCAAGTATAGACATGAGCAGGTTTGTTCAGGAGCTTGCCTGAAGGAACGAGTGAGGGAAGGAATTTGGAGATGTGGGTGCTGCCTTTCAGCATTCCCGGTGTCCCCATTCAGGATCATCCCCTGCATCAGCACTGCCCTTCACATAGGGACTTCACCCCTGTGACCAGGTTGTGACCATCGTAAACCTATGTCCATGTCAAAGAAAACAGCAGAGGCTGGGGTACCAGCTGGTCCGTGGCAGAGGCTAGGATCCATCAGGTGTCTGGCCTGTTACTTGGAGGATAAGGGGTGCTTGTTAGAAGCTGGATGGTGTGTGTGTGTGTGTGTGTGTGTGTGTGTGTGTGTGGTGTGTGTGTGTATGTGTGAGATGTGTTTCCAGCAGAGACAGAAAATCAGTGGTCAGTCTGAGTAGGTCTCAGGGCCATGGGTGACATTGATTATGTGGCTTCAAACAAAGACAGGGGTCAGAGGAAGGCCTCCTGTAGTTCTAGAAGGTAGGATCTCATTGCAGGCCTGAAGTGCCCTTAGGTGACCTATAATACTGGGGTTCCAGTGCACTTTTGGGGGTTCTCCCCTGGGTCTCAGAGTTGAGGTGGCTGTGAACAGAACCCTGGGTAGAGATGCCTGCCCTGTCATAAGTACTGCTTTTTGGGGACAGGCTTAGGAGAAGGCTGAGGTGGATGTCGTCATCCATAAACTGTCGATGCATAACTAACCACCCACCCATCCAGTACCTCAGAACACCTGTCGTTTCTGCATGTTCAGGTGGGCTATAGTGGTTGATCCTACCTGGACTCATAAGGCTTCATGGGCAGAAGTAGGCTGCTTGCTTCTGCTTACTCTGGTTACAGGTCCTTCAGCAGAGCTCCGGATAGAGCTCTTATGGGATGGAATCCCACAGGGTTCCTTGAGGCCAGACTATGCCTGACAATACTTTTGCTAGATCCTTTGGGTTAAAGCAAGTCACAGGCTACCCATGCACAAAGGGAGGAGTAACTGAGCTACAAGCAAGGTGTGTGTGTGAGTGTGTGTGTGTGTGTTCATGAACATGCTCCTGTATAATTTTAGAAACCTCACAGACTGTCTTCGTTGGGCCTTTCCTGTCAACTATCCGCAGCAAGTCTTCTGCAGGTGCTACAGGCTGCAGCTTTCCAACATCTAAGAGGGAAGGCAGGGCGGGGCCTGGTAGCCAGGGGATTCTGGGCCTTGGCCAAACCCCTGATCACAGTTGCGTTTTTCACAAAACCCACTTCTTTCTGAACTCTCTGGCTGGCTCAACTTATTTCTAACTTGGCATAGTGGAAGGCAGGCTGCCCACTCCCAGGTGAGTCTGTGAGTAGGCCAATTGCAAACTCATAATTAAAGCGATTTGACAAGAATCGAAGAAGACTGGCCTCCACCAGAGGTTTGGGGAGATAATTACCAGTGTGCATCCAGCTAGGATGGGTAGGTGAGTCTGAAGGGGGGCAGGGAATACCGGGGACCCGATGGGAGGATGAAGTGAGGATGTGTGTGCCATGCAGATTTTGTAATTCTGAGTCCTCCATTGACATCTGAGGGGTGAAAGTAGCTTTGCTTCTTATAACTTTAGCAATACCAGTTTCCTCACACCCTTACCCTGCTGGGAGGAGCCTCTTGGAGTTCAGGTTCTGAGCAGTCCCTAAAAGACAAAGCAGGTAGTGGAAGGAGTTTGTGGATACATTTATTTGACCTTCTGGGTCTCTCCAGATCAGAGACCACACAGAACATGCAGCATGCCTCCAAAATGGCTCTGCTGGCTCTCCTTGAGAGCTACATCTTACACTTGGCACAGAAGAGGGCCTAGGTCTTCCAGGCTTTCTAGACCACCATTGTATTAGGTAGTTTTTAAAAAATTAACCTTTTGATTTTGTTGGGTTTTCTCCCTGAACGTTCTAGAACATCCTGGAAGGCTCTTCCTAGTCTCGCTCTCTCATATTTCCACTCCAGGAACTGGGAGGCTGAGGGACCTGAGTTTGAAAGGCTCTGGGGAGTCATCTGGTATCTTCTGAGCCTTCAGAAGGAGCCCACAAGGACCAGCCCTAAGCCAGCCTGTGTGAGAAGTCCAGCTCACCTGAGATCTGTGCCTACGTCAGACGTTCTGCTGAACCTGGTCAGCTGGGCTGAGGTGGCTTGTCGACCCAGGAACATTCAGGATCAGGATCTCAGGCACAGGCTTTGTGGATACAAGATGGGATTACCTAATGGGTACCTTCTCCTTGAGCTCCTCACCGATTTCCAGGTTTTTCATAACAGGTATCTTGTTCTTATATCCATTTCATTCCAGGTACCCAGGAACAAGGTCCAATCCGACCATAAATCAGATCTTGTTGTTAATCTGCTAAAATGTTCACTTTTTCTAGATATAAGGACAAACCCAGAAGACAGTGAGGAGCCTGAGGAAGGGCGTGGGTCTCACCACCCACTGACAGGAGCTAGTACTTGCTGAATCTTTCTCCCTGCCCTTAGAAGGAAAGTTTTGCTTTCTGCTAGATTCAAGAGCACACGCGGGCCCTCAACATAAGCACGCACCGTGCACCTGAGCTTTGAAAACTTTCTCTATGAATCATAGGTTAAGAGCACTTTCTGCTCTTCTGGAGGACCTGAGTTTGGTTCGCAGAACCCATGTAGAGAGGCTCACATCTAGCTGCCTGGAACACTAGCTGCAGGAGATCTTTCACCTTCTCCTTCCTGGCCTCCTTCCTGGCCTCCACAGGCGCTGCATTCATATGCATATACACAGTCATATAGGCATACATATAAATTAGAAAGGAAAACTTTCTCCTCTTGGCCTGGTGAGTGGGAATTTTTTTTTTTTTTTTTTTTTTTTTTTTTTTGGTCTGAGTTTCCTATGTAGCCCACACTAGTTTTGTATTTGTAATTCCCCTGCCCCAACATCCTGAGAGCTGGGATTACAAGTCTGTACCATCATGTCTGGCTTTGTAGATACATTTTTATGCCAACCCTTGGCATCTCTCAAGGATGAATTCTTAGGCATAGGTAAACTGGATTGAAAAGTTTTCACGATGAAAATACTCAGCTGCTTTGACCACACCACAAAGAGCTAGGGTGGACTGCCCTATACCTCCTGGCTATCTACTGTCCCAGGGGCTCAGTCACATGAGCCCAATGTCTGGAGATACTGCCCACTCATGTTCACTTGTGTATTGGGCTGCGGGTATCTGGGGACCCTATGTTCTTGACCTCACTCTCAGAGCCCAGTGCCATCTGAGTTCCCAGGATTTTGACTAATGGCTGGTGGTCCCATATCCTTAGCAAAGCCTGGTCTTGACCTCCCCAACCTAGCTATGGGGATTCAGACTGGGGCTGGTGATATATGTGTTTTATAGATGATCAGCTGGACCCAGGATCTGGAGTTAAACAAGAAAGGTCTTTGCTTGGAACATACTGTAAGTTACCAGTAGAGTGTATGTATATATGTATTTATGTGTGTGCACCCGTGTGTGGGGTGCACGGACACATGTATTGTTTATATGGAAGCCAGGGGTTGATCTTGGGTGTCTTTGACAATTATTCTCTACCTTGTTTTTTTGAGAGATGGTCTCTCATTGAGCTTGGAGCTCACCAACTGGCCAGACTGGCTAGTGAGGGCTGGGTGCCTCAAGGATCCCCTCATTTCTACTAACAAAGACTGGTGTTTTGGACGTACTCCAACATGTTTGTATTTTGCATCAGTGCTGGGGATCCAAACTCAGGTCCTCGTGCTGTGTGGCAAGTACTTTACCCACCGAGCCCTCTCTCCAGCCACCGTTGTTTTTAATATTTGCTGCAAGGATTAACCTTGGTGAGCTGTGTATATGGGCAGCGTGGTAGAGTGAAGAGCTAGTTCTGAGGCACATCTGTCTTTGCTGTGTGACTTTGGATCGGCGAGTTGATCTCTCTGAGCTTCCATTTTGTCACTGCAGAGAGAGTTTATAACGGGGCCCTGTTGTCTCAGCTGTGCTGAAGAAGAGAGACGGGAGTGACAGAAACAATTCTTGAACCAGAGTGACAGTTTGGCAGTGGCAGATATGGCTATTATCTTTGTTCATGCTGACTCCTTGGATGACTGTTGGTCTCAAGTGCGTAGACACCCTGAGAGCTCTCTCTTCTAGCTTAATGGGGCGGTGATTATACAGGGTGTCTATTAATGACTCTTTGACCCACCTAAGACCGATGTGTTGGGCAGAGGACAGAGACAGAGGGCTAAACCCTGGGAAACAAGCATCCACCTGTTCTTGCCTAAACTGTGCCTGCTTCCTGCTCCTTTCTCCTGTGAGGCAGGAAGGTGGGCTGGGCTGGTGAGCAAATTGTGAGTGGCTCTCTCCAAAACCTTGTGAAGATCACGGGCAGACAGGCTTACACTGCTATCTGGTGACAAAAGAGATGAGGGTCCAGAGACATTCAAAGGACAAAGGTACTCATTATTGCCAGCTGAGAGTAGTTCTTGAAATCTATCAGGTGGAATACCCCTTGGACTCAGGATGAGACCATGTCTAGACACAGGGACTTTACAAAGATAACTCAGCTAATGAGGTCACACAGGTGGACCCTCATCCAACATCACTGGTGTTGTTCTAGGAGGAGGAAGCCCACACCCAGATAGGCACAGATGGCTGAGCTGGACACACACCCAAGGAGAAGATGGTTTCTAAGGTGAGGAGAGATGCCTTGGTAGAGCCTTGCCCTCCGTACCTCACACTAGGGTGTGTAGCCTCCCCTGTGAGAAGATGGATGCCTGCTACCTTGGTCTCCCCAGACTTGCTTATGGCTAAGGCAGAGCCCACGCTGGCAGCATCTGTGGCATCTGGTTCACAGGGCCTTGTTTATGGGCTGGAGGCAGCAGAGCTTGCAAGAGGCTGAGATGTGCTGGACACCTGTGGTGCCTGTGTATTCCCAGTTCATTAACTGCCAGGGAGTCAACTGGTGTGTCTGTGTGTGTGTAGATGTCCCCAGGGACCTTGGCCTCCATCTGGTCTGTGTGGGAGAACACTTTGTGCCCTGCTGAATTTTCAAAAATCTCTCTTTATGTCCAATGATTGACATGGACCCGTCTCTTGGATAGCCGATGCTGCCAGAAGCTCTGATAGCCTCAGTGGGCCTGACAGGGTCTTGACTTTGGCTGGAGTGTGTCCAGGGGGTTTGGGGCTGGTTCTAGATGCTTCAGAGTGAGCTATGATAAGACTGTGGGAGGAAGCCACTGCCCCTCCATCTTCTCTGAGGCATCTCCCAGGGCACATGGCCCACAGGGAACTGAGGTAACCAGATGTTCCTTAGGGACCCAGCCTGAGCTGATGGCTCTTTGTAACAGCAGAAGCAAATGGGCTTTGGGTGTGTTCTGGACAGCTGTATGCAGTGCAAGCACTTAGTCCTAGTGAGCAGACCCTACTATCTCCACAGTCACTGGTATATATTGTCAGAAGAGCCCTGGCCTGCAAGGTTGGCTCTACTCTCACTCAGCTGAGACTTGACATGAACATTGGGTTCATGGGCCTGAGTGCCTAGTCATGTGACCTTTCAGTCATCCTCAGTGGCTTCTACTGTCTTTCTTGTTTGTCTTCTGTCTGCAATGTGGTTTCTGATGTGTGCTTAACAGTCACTTTGCTCTGATTAATGAATTTGCCCTCTGGGTGCTGATAAAACTCTCCTAGGTGAGGTGTTCCATTCTACAGATGAAGATCCAGCACCAGAGAGGCTCCATTGCTGTCTGATCTCCTGCCAGCAAGGAACAGGGTTTGCACCTAACAGTCCTGCCTAGAGGCTAGCTACTCAGTCCTTGGGCCTTTGAATATTGCTCATTCCCAGGGCCAAAAACATACCCTGTGTGCCAGTGTTCACTAAGAAAGTTCCACATGGTGCAGACGTTGAATATTGAATTTAAGCTCCAAAATGAAACCTTTCCAAAAATGAAAATTGGGCTATTGAGATGGCTCAGCAGGTTGTGGTGCCTGTTACCAAGCCTGATGACCTGAGTTCAATGCCCGGGACACCCATGATAAAAGGAGAAAAGCAACTCCTGCAAGTTGCCCTCTAGTCTTCATGTGTGTTCTGTGGCGAGGGCACCCTCTATAAATTAATAAAATATAATAAAAATAAGATTAAAAATGAAAGTCAGGCAGTGCCCTTGGTGCACGACCTTGTGTTTGAAACGGCCTCCGGTGGCTTCTGGCTCCGTTTTCTCTAAGCACTGATGCAAAACTTTAGCCAGACCTTGGGGTCATGTGATCAAACACCACTTTCTGCCATTCTACCCACTGGCAACTTCACCTCGGGACTGACCCAGGTCCTTGACCCTGTTCTCTCCCGGGAGCCGGATGGTGATCTTGTTCTTCCCAACTAATGAGTTGCTCTTCTCTTTCACTGACAAATATAATGTTGGGATTTGTGTGTGTGTGTGTGTTGTGTAATCATGTAAATAGGTTTTGAATCTAGCTGAAATTTTTATATCGAATATTTCAAAATAATGATGACATTTCCCTCACCATCCACAGATGTTGCTCCCAGGACTTTAATAATTCCTCTTCAGGCTTCAAATTATAACCCTCACTCAACGTCACTGACAAGCTGTCTCCGACTGCATTTTTCCAAAGACGATGCCATTGCTTTGAATCCATAAACTACACTGTGAAATGCCTCTGCATTTCTCTGTGATTCCTTCTATTTTCAAATAAGTTTGTGCCGGTCTTGAAGTCTGTTCTTAGGCCACAGGGAAGGCAATTTCCATGCCCCAATGAATCCACTAGGGTAGAATCCCCCTGTTTTAGCACCAAAGCAAGAGCTTTGGTAGAACTCCCCTGCCAGGAGTTCGCATTGCATAGAGACCACCATACTTGGATTCCAACCCTGGTCTCTTCAGCTGGATGCAGACAGCAGGGTCTCCAGAAGATGCTGTCCCCTCATTTCTACCATGCTATCATCTCAGAGCCATAGGCATTCAGAATCTTGACGTTGGAATTTTCTGGAAGGAGTTCCCCTCCTCTCTGTCCTATATAGTGGGATATCTTCCCACTGCATGTGTATAAAGCTCATCGATTGGGTTGTATGAGAGGAGGCGGAGTGAGGAGAGGAAGGAGAAGGAAGAGGAGGAGCTAGGAAGAAGGAGGTTGGAGCCATGGAGAACCACACTTGTGTCCAGGATAGTCCTGGGTAACGATTTATATCATAAGGTTAGATATTGGTCTAGTTATATGGGCATCTTGTTTATTGAGCATTTCTAATTATATAAAGCCTTTGGATAATATTAAGCATTAGAGTCTCATTTCTACCGGGTACCGCATGGGTGGCAGGATGGTCTCAGTTCAGCCCAGCCTTGTGGACACAGCGTGGGAGATTGGCAGGGCCAGTGTTGTGACCGGCCTGAGCTGTGGTAGCAGCGAGAACACGACGCTCGTGACCTCAGGCCTTGTCTAGTCGGAAACATGGCGGCTCTGTAACTACAAGCCAGATCGGGTGCCCCGATTAAATTTTATCAGTAACAGTCCTGCAGCTGTACTGGTTGCGGCTTTTGGTGAGAGCACTGGGCACGCTTTGAGCCACTTGGTGAACTCTATCTGTGGAAGCTTGTCTGGGTGGCGGATGCTCTCAGTGCATTCTTTTTGAGGGATCACGTCTGCAAGCTCGAGCATCAGCCCCTAGTGAGTACCACGTTCTTGGTCTTTGGAAGCATTTCCGTGTAGACCCTGTGCTTCTTAGACCTGGAAGATGTTGTAGTCTTGGCTAGCTGGGGGGTGGGACAGCTGGGAGGTCAGGTCAGAGGGGCAGTGAAATGTCAGTTCTACCAGAAGTCATGTAATGATAGAATGAACTACATCTTTCCTGAGAAGAAGGGACCCTATTTTATGTCTACAAGCATCCATGTTTTGTTGGATGAACTGCCTGAGAGCCCAAGGCACACTTAAGGTTCCCCCCACCTAGCTGGGGAATCCCTCCCACTGCCCCTGGTTCTCTGAGGCCACCTCTCTGTTGTCCATAATGGCATCTAGACTGCTCTAGCTCCCAGCTTATCCTGGTTGCTTCTCTGTTTCTATGATAAAACGATGCCCACTGTGGGAAGAAAGGAGCTTATTTTATTTTTAGATCACAGTCCATGGTGAAGGGATGTCAGGACAGGAACCTGGTGGCAGGAACTGAAGCAGAGGCCGTGGAAGAGTGCTGCTTCCTGGCTGCCCTCTCTGTGGCTTACTTGGTTTGGTTTTTATACAACCCAGGGGTGGCACCACCCACAGTGGGCTAGACCCTCCCATATTCGTCATTAATCAAGAAAATGTTTCTACTGAGTGTGTGTGTGTGTGTGGTACTACAGTGTGTGTGAGAGAGTGTGGATATGTGAGAAAAGTGTGTGTGTGTGTGTGTGTGAGAGTGTGAGTGAATGTGTAAGACTATGTGAAAGAGTTATGTGTTCCTTTATGTGTGTGAGTGTGAGTGTGTGTGTGTGTGTGAGAGAGGTGTGTGTGTGTGAGAGAGAGAGAGAAAGAGAGAGAGAGGTAGAGAGAGAGAGGTGTGTGTGTGTGTGTGTCCTGGACAGTCTGAACTCTTCCTGTGGATGGGTGTTTTTTTCATTTTGCATTGTAACCCTCTTCTCTGTGGTCCTGTCTCTTTGGCAGGTTAGTGGTGATTTTCTGTTAAGGTTCGTACTTGCTTTTCCTTTGCAACCATGGGGTACCGCTTCCTGTGTTTCTGACTACTTGGAGATCCAAGCTTGTTCAAGTGTCTGCCATGGCTTTCTCCTAAATGTGCCTTTTGTTTACTTTAGATTTGAGATCCTTGTCAGTCGTGTGTGCCACAGATATTCCTGCTAATAGTCTTTCTCACTTTGGGCTCTTTCTGGTATTTTTAGATGGACAGAAATACTTAATCTTTATGTGGCCAAGCACACCCAACTTTTCCTCTCTGGTTATTGCATTTGACTGCAGTTCAAAGATGCTCTGCCATGCAAAGGTCACAAGGATGTCCCCCTCCATCATCTCTTAAAAGCTTTAGTGAGTGTTTTGACATTTGAGTTTGGATCTGGGTCTGTCAAGAATTATTATTTTGAGTATGAGGGACTTGGGGGTCAAAGTTTGTTTTTCTCCAGGTAGATGGCTGCTGATTCCAGGCCCCCTTTCTTCCTAGTAATTCCTTTCCACGCACGTGTCCTCCAGCCAGGCTGTCTCATTTGTCTCGCCTCTTTCATTGTATTCACACCCATCTTATCTTCATTGCAGGGGCCTCATGATGCCCCACGATGCTGGCAGAACAAACGTTCTCCAGTTTTATCGTTTGACAGTAGTATCTTACCTTTCCTATTTTCAACCAAAAGGAACCCCAGGGCCAAGGAGAGAGTTCAGTGCTTGTCATACAAACTCGAGAATTTGAGTTCAATTCTCAGAATCTACCGCTGAGTGGATTGCCAAGAATGATGGTACACACTTACAGTTCTAGTGTACAGGAGGGTCTTGGGGCCCTCTCAGAAGCCAGCCTAGTTGAATTGGTTAAGTTTCAGACTATGAGACCCTATTTCAGAAATCATGGTGGATGATACTTGAGGAAGGATGCTTGAGATTGGCCACTGGTCTTCACATGTCTATACACACATTTATACAAACATAGTCATGAACACACACACACATACACACACACACACACACACACACACACACACACACACGGGCACACACAGAAAAAGCCTGTCAAGTCCCACCGAGGTCCTTTGGGGATTATGATTCATATTCTGTGTTATCCACAAATTCAAGAATATGAACATGGGCACCAGTGTAGGAGGGAGCCTCTAGTCGCTGCAAATGCCTCTTCCCCAATTTTAAAGCTCCTTTGACATTGCCTACAGTGCTTTATAGTTTCTTGAAGAAAGACCTTTTGCATTTTGTTAGATTAATTTCTTCCTCATATTTTCAGATGGTATTGTAAAATTTTATTTCTCGAGCTTTCCTTGTCAAGGAGTAATTTGCATACAGTAAATCACACAGAATGTAAACTCTAGATCAACGGGTTTTGACATCTGCGCACACTTGAGCCATAAAAGTTTCAGGTAAGAAATTTCCCCAGTGCTGTTTCTGGGCAGCTTGCTGAGGGACCTGCCGTGTGGTTTTCTACCATAGTAAAGGGGTTTAGTGTGTTCACAGGGACTAGATGTACAGCTTCGCCCTTTGGTGTCTGGCTTCTTTGGTGAACACCTTTGCAGAGCTAGTCTCTGCCTCCCCCATATGCAAATCATTCAGCTTTATTGTGTATTTCATTATACCACCATATTTGCTTTTCAATCCATCTGATGATGGTCGTTTGGGTGGTTCTTAGCTTTTGGTAACCACGGACCACTCCAGTGTTGGGATTGTCGGTGCGTGCTGCCATGCCTAGCCTTTTACAGGGGCTTGAGGATTCTGGGTCAGGTACTCTTGCATGGTGGGCACTTTACTGACCCAGCAGCTCTAGCTCCATTAGAACTTTTTATAGCTTCGGAATTTGATGTAGCCACATGATTCAATAATTGTTCTGGATTTGTGTCACCGGCTGTGAATGGTAAGTTTTTCATCTCCTTTCCCAGCTAGGAATCTCCCTCTATCCCTTAGCTTTTGTGTCTTGCCTCCTGGCAGCAGCTGGGAACCCCAGGGGATATAGAGAGAAACCATGGAAGCAGATCTCCTTGAGCTGTTCCGATCTCATGGGGAAATACTTGTTCCTCACTATCAAGTGTGTGGCTATTTTGAAAAACTGTATTTAGTGGTGGTATGAGTGTGAGCTACAGTTATTGCAATAGTTCTGTGAACAGAACCCAGAGTATCCTGCACGTCAGGCAAGCACTCAACAACTGAGCTACAGATCTAGCTTTGCACCATGTTGATAGGATTCTTTTCTGGTTTTGGTCTGCAGAATTATTATCACAAGTGGGTGCTAAGTTGTGCTATTTGACTTTTGACATATAGAGAAAAAGAACACTATCAGCCCCCATATCCCACTAGCACGGTGAATTTGTTTTCTAATTTACTTGCTATTATTTTAATTGTGTGTGTACATGAGTGTATGTATATATGAGTGTGGTTGCCCACAGAGGCCAGCGGTATCAGGTTCCCTGGAAGCTGGAGTTACAGGCAGTTGTGAGCCAAGTGGTGTGAGTGCTGGGAACTGAACTCTTGTCATCTGGAAGAACAGTGTGTGCTTTTAGCAGCTGAGCTATCCCTCTAGCCTGGAATAACTCACTTCTTAAATATTACAGTGATCTTGCATTTTTGAGACTAAGTCAGTGTATTGTTGAGATCTTTGCAGCTATGTACTGGGAAAGGGTTAGTCATCAGTTTCCTTTTCTTACAGGGCCCTTATCAGGTTTATAAAAAATTAAATGTATTTTAACTTCAATGTATACATAAGAACATAAAATGGGGCTTCCCCTTCTGCACCTCCCTCTGATGGGGTCATGGATGTTGGGTACAGGTGGACATCTCAGGGTACCCGCCTCCCACTGAGCAGGGCTATCTTCCTGAAGGGCACCCCAGAGAGGCATTTAGACAGTGGCTTGGCCAGGAATGCCCCCCATACCTCACCCGAAGCACCTCTCTGACTGCTGCAGAGAACTCACAATACCCAGCTCTTCTCCAAACTATTGTAGGAAAGAACCTGGTCTCCAGAGTCCTGGGAAAATGAGGATTTACTGGCCTGATATCAGAGCTGTCCAGAAATAATGAGAAGAACCAAAAAATCCAGGGTGCCGTGCTGTGGAAGATGGAAAGCACAAATTGCTAAAGAGGAAGAGTCCAGCTTGGAACCTGGAATGACTCGTGGTCGGAAGGCTCACTGCAAGCACAGAACTCAGACCACAGGTCAGACCCAAGCTTTGAGGTACTCCGGAGTGATGGACGGTACAGGAGTCATGTGCATCATGCAAAACTAAGAATGTTACAATGACCATTAAGGAGCAAGGTCAAAGGCATGTGGCCTGGATTATTATATTTATCCATCTGGGTCACACCCGAGGGACCCAGGAAGGGCTGAGTTGGTCATCATGCTCTGAAATGTCCTTTGTGTCCAAGCCTGAGCTCAGGCAAAGAACCATCCACAACCTCTGCCCCCACATACAGCCCTGCCCCAATGAAGGCCATACCACAAATGCCCCTAAAAAGATAGCAGAATGTCCCACTAAATGATACAGGCTCATTC
Source organism: Mastomys natalensis (assembly GCA_021653895.1). Taxonomy (NCBI): domain Eukaryota; kingdom Metazoa; phylum Chordata; class Mammalia; order Rodentia; family Muridae; genus Mastomys; species Mastomys natalensis. Next base: position 3,195,044 of record JAJTUV010000102.1, read on the forward strand.
TTCCCAGCACAAAGAATTACACCAGGGATGCATGGTTAGGAACAGAAATAGAGACAGTCTATTAAGACTAAAACGGAAGTGGACAAGTGGGCAATGTGTACCGTGAACCACACAATCCTTTATAGAACCTGTTTTCTCTTGATTCACAAATCTTAGACTTTCTGTTTGATGCATGTAGTCTAGGGAGGGAGGGCTCCCAAACCTCTGCCGAGTACTTCTGTCTTGTTAATTTGAAGCTTTTCTCTCCAGCCCTTACTCTTCTGATACCACCGCCAGCAACAGATGATGGGTCAGTTGGCTGGTGTCCCCTGACTCTGACTTCACATGGGTGGAGGAGGGAAACCCTCAGTGATTCTGGGATGATATCCGATACAGTGATCAGTCCCCTGGGCCTTGAAATCCTGGCCCTTTGTTACTTACTTAACCTCAGTGCTGACAGAATCCCTGGACACTAAATAAACCCTGGCTTGACTTACTTAGTTGGTTAATCTATGCTAAAGTCCTCAGAAGCGATTTATCGATTTGCTTAAAGAGATATCCCAGGGGAAGAGACCATCAACTTCTCCGACCATTCTGCCGTTCAGCTCAATGATGACAGTGCTCCAGCATGAGATCCCAAGACAAGAATTCTGTGCAGAAGGAAAACCTGCACACCATCATTGTCCTTGAGAAAGAAAACTGCTTGATAATCCAAGATTCTCCAGCAACAGCTGCCTGACCAGATCATTTGCTTTCACAGGATCCAAGTTCAGGAGGCCCTGCAGGTGGCAGTCCAGGGCAAGGCAGCATACTGGGGAGGTCCTAGGGCTTCAGGTATAGCAATGGGATGGCGATGGCCCGTGTGGGATGTCAGCCTGGGGATACAGGGCTGCTTCTGAAGGGAGGAATTGTTGTCTAGGCCTGGAAGGAATGTATCAGTGGTGCTTGGGGTAGGGTTATGGAACCAGTGGGGTTGAGGTAAGTGTGTATAGGAATATGAGGTTCTGTATTCTTACACATCAGCACACAGTTATACATTCATACACTTCAGTCCGAGATGGCATATGCCACTGTATTCATGTGACATTATGTCATGTGGAGCTCACCAGAGATGACCACTCAGACATGGTGTATGGCTATTGAAAGTCTTTATTCCAGCTGTCTGCAGCCACACCCAAGCATTCGGGGACCTGGGCATAGTCCTGAGTGTCTAAATCACAGTGTCTAGAACATGGGGATTTTAAAAGGCAGAAAGCACATCCTTGCCTCTCAGTCTGCAGCTGCAGGGGACTTCGAGAAGCAAGCAGTTTTAGCAGAAATGAAGAGAAGCAGGTAGCTGGAGGGAGCTCCGTGTAGACAGGCAGCTTAACAGAAGCTAAGTTAGCTAGGGCGTCCTGACTTTTGGTTCCTAGAAGAGTTGGGTAGTGTTCCATGGGATTCTCCAATAAGGAGAGTTAGTTAACTAATTAGATTCTAGTTACACCTGAAATGGCCTCAGAAAGAATACAAGATGGAGAAATGGCTGCATTGTCTTGCCCCACCATAGTTATGACCATCCTTGTTTGAGGCAGTACATTCTGTGCCGTTAGCATGATGACAAGTTAGCATGATGACAAATTACCTAGCAATGTCTTTATTAGAACATAGACATGATGTGATATGTAATCATGATATATTACATATATGTTACACATACATACATATACATTATGGTGTGTGTGTATGAATGTGTGCAGGAGTTTGCGTGTGTGTGTGTTGTGTGTATGTAGGGGGAGAGAGACAGAGAAAGGGACAGCTGGTTCAGTAATGGTCGAACCTGGCTGTCTGAACTCTGTAGAGGCCCTAAGAGACCAGAAGAGATGGTTATGAAGTCTTGAGTCTGAAGGCCAGTGTGGGATTAACTTCCTTTTCCTAGCATGGCCTCAGTCTTTTCTGGCCTTCAACAAGTTAGATGAAGCCCATCTTGAATGGAGTGGCATTTCAGACCCCACTGATGTGACCAGGAATCTCATCTGTAACGCCTTCCTACCTGCACCCTGATCTGTAGATGTATGATCAGGCATATGGGCATCTTGGCCTCATTATATAAAAATACGTGGTGGGAGCCTTCCTGGGTGAGAAGCAGGAGGCTTTGCCAGGGGCTGGGATGTCAATCACATGGGAGTCTCCATGGGGGAATAGATGGGCAGAGAGCTGGAGCCAGGCTTGGATTTCTACTTTGGGTCTGGTTCAGGCGGTGGAGAGAGAAGCCTAGTAGATCTGGAGATACCATGGACAGTGCCACTGCCTCTGCCCTGATGTGTGTCCACTGAAGGGGATGAGACAGTGGATTGGGAGTGGACAGACTGTTAGAGACTGTTACCAGGAGGGATGGAAGAGCTGGTGGAAGCAGATGTGACACATTCTCGTAGGAGGTAGGAGCACTGAGAAGTCACTAGCTACTGAAGGCTACCCATCTAATGGGCTGGGTAGCCACCGTTGCTGTGTAAGTGGGCCAGTTGCCAAGAGTGGGCACTGTAGGCTGAGCCCTGCCTTCTTGATGTTCTCTGCTCCCCATCTCTGCTTTCTCCTGCCCTCCGTCCTGGTGTACCTTGAAGGAAGGACCACACCGCATACAACACCCCCATATCAGACTTCCCAGCCTCCGGGGGACCCTGAGAAATGAGTTTCTTTATAAAATACTCAGTCTGTGACAAGTCATCACAGCAAGCAAGACTAAGATAGAGGAAGCTGTGGCCACCAAGGGACACTGCCACAATTGTGGGTGTGGGGAGGGAGGGAGGGAGGTGTGACTGTTTCAGACAGTCTACCCATGACCCTACTAGGGCACTTTTTATAGGAAGCCCTTGTTGGCAGGAGGAAGGTGGATGAAATGGATTTGGTGCACAGGAGTGGTGTTGGGTGGTGGGGTGGTGGGGTGGTTGGTGGGGTGGTGGGGTGGTGGGGTGGTGGGGTGGTGGGGTGGTGGGGTGGTGGGGTGGTGGTGGTGGTGGTGGGGTGGTGGGGTGGTGGGGTGGTGGGGGTGGTGGGTGTGGGTGGTGGTGGGGTGGTGGGGTGGTGGGTGCTGTCTCCTTGCTGCAGAGTCTCTGAGGGTTGTTTCTATAGAGGAAGGCTTCTCTGGGTCCTCTCTGTGTTGGCTGCTGGTTCTCTTCTTAAGATGCCACCTTTCCACAGGCTTTTCAGCCCAGTTCCCCCCCCCCCCCCACAGAAGTTGGTGCTGTTTTGAGGTAAGTAGGAACAGCGGAGAAGCCAGGCTGGAAGCTTCTCCGACCTGTTGGGACCCGCCACCTGGGAGCGGCTCTCTTAAATCAATTTGGAAATCTCTTCCATGTAACACAAATGGACTTGTCAAGGGAATAGAAATCGCTGCCAAGTCCCTACCTCGAGTGGGATGAAAAAATTAGATGAATCTGCAAAACGCAGTCAGCAGGCGGTTGCCTCCCCTGCCATAGAGACTCAGGAGGACTGGCAGTGGGGATGTGGCATGGTAAAAACTTCAGAACTGAACAGGGGTTTCCTGTTCAGGGGCTGCCAGTGCTGTGGGGGAGGGGAACTTTGGTCATGTGACCTGAGGTTGCCTGAGCCTATTTCCTAATGCTGGTGTGGTAGCTCCTAACTGGGCTGTGGAACACTTCCCTGACCCTGAATCGCTGAGAGTCCTCCTTTTCCTGGGAGTTCCTCAGCCTGGAGGGCAGGGGCAGCTCTAGGCCCTCCCTGCAAGCAGACCTCTCTGCTCTTTGCGTAGCTCATCACGTGGTGCAGAAAGGGCTTACAGGACGGATCCTACTTTCCTTCCTTCAGCATTGCTAAGCATTTGCCACGTAGCCGGAGCTGCGTGGGCAGCGTTTGGTGATACATACAGACAGACAGTGCTGTCCAACAAGCAGGAAGCCCAGGGTTCCGTCCCCAGCACCTAACCCATCAGATTTGCTGGCACACTCTTGTAACCCCAGCACTCAGGAGGTGGAAGCAGGGGACCAGAAATCCAAGTTCATCCTTGGTCCATAGTGAATTTGAGACCAACCCGGACTGAAACCTGTTAAGAAGGAGAAGGAGGAGGAAGAGGAGAGGGAGGACAGGAGAGAGGAGCATAGAGAGAAGAGGGGGTTGTTATTTATCATCATTGGTAGATTTGGCTACAGAGATTATTTCTATTTCTACCCCCCTCCACCCACCAATGGTTCTGGTTATGATTCTCCATAGAGAATCCGGCAGGCTGTGTGGAGTTCCACACAGTTCTTAGGTTGTGTGCCTAAGTTTCTGTTCTGAAGTCTGTACCCACTTACTCTCTCAACCACAATGTGGGGCTACATTGGTTTTATAGAACTCTTGCCTGCACTAAGACTCTCTTCTTGATATTTTTCAAGTGGATATAAAGTGGGACCGCGTTACTCTTTTTATAAAGTGTGCGATGTGTTAGCTAGGGGAGTGCACTTCCAGAATCCCATGTGTGTTTCTGCTCAAGAGCCACAGGGCTCTCACTGGGGCTGTGTGGCAGGAATGATGCTCTCTCTCTCTCTCTCTCTCTCTCTCTCTTCTCTCTCTCTCTCTCTCTCTCTCTTTCCACAAAGAAGGCATCTGTCTTCACAGACTGACCTGCTTTAGGAGTAGCGGGCAGGGCCAGGTCCCCACCCCACCCCGCTCTCCTCCTCTTCCCACCCTTCCCCCATTTTCTCATCTCAAGTCATGGAGAAGGCTCAGCTTCAGGACTGCACCAAGTCAGAGACCGTGCAAGTCAAGGTGTGTCCACTTTTGCAGCCTCTGCTCATGCTGTGGCCTACAGTATGTGCCTGCTATCTCCATTCCATACCCTTCCTTCTCCTTCCTCCTGACCTGCGGACTGTAAGTCCCGGTACTAGGCACAAAGATGGCATTCCTAGGAGACTGCTTAGCCAGTGCTATGGCAGACCATAGAGAAATCTTCAGCAACCTCCATTACTTCCTCCCATCACCTTCTCCCCATCATCTCCTTCCAATCACCTCCTCCCCATCACCTCCTCCCTCATCACCACTTCCATCACTTCCTTCATCACCTCCTTTACCCCTTTCCTTATTACCCCCTCCTCCATCACCTCCTTCCCCATCACCTCCTCCCCATCACCTCCTCCTCCATCACCTTCTCCCCATCACCTCCCCTATCACCTCCTCCCCCATCACCTCCTCCTTCACCTCCCCATCACCTCCCCCATCACCTCCTCCCCTATCACCTCATCCCCATCACCTCCTCCCCATCACCTCCTCCCCCATCACCTCCTCCTTCACCTCCCCATCACCTCCCCCATCACCTCCTCCCCATCATCTCCCCCATCACCTCCTCCCCCATCACTTCCTCCCCCATCACCTCCTCCTCCATCACCTCCTCCTCCATCACTTCCTCCCCATCACCTCCTCTCCTATCACCTCCTCCTCCATCACCTCCTCCATCACCTCCTCCTCCATCACCTCCTCCTCCATCACCTCCTCCCCATCACCTCCCCATCACCTCCTCCCTCATCACCTCCTCCTCCATCACCTTCTCCCTATCACCTCCTCCCCATCACCTCCTCCTTCACCTCCCTATCACCTCCCCATCACCTCCTCCCCATCACTCCTCCTCCATCACTTCCTCCCCTATCACCTCCTCTCCATCACTTCCTCCCCATCACCTCTTCTCCATCACTTCCTCCTCATCACTTCCCCCCATCACCTCCTCCCCATTCACCTCCATCCTCCATCACCTCCTCCTCCATCACCTCCTCCCATCACCTCCTTATCCCCTTCCTCATCACCTCCTTCATCTCCATCAATCACCATATCATCATTTCTGTATTTCTCTGATCCTCTGTTGATTTAAAGACTGTTACTCAAGTATAGGGGTATAACTCAGTTGGTTAGATTCTTGCTTAACAGTACAAGGCCCTGAAGTTGACCAAGCACCCCCAGAGAAACCCTAATCTCTGACAGTTAAACCACAGCAAGAAACCCCCAAATCTCAAATCACTGCTTACTCGTGACTGAATCATTCACAGACACACGGCGTATGGTCGAGACAGTGACCTCCTGCCTGTCTCTGTCCCTGTCCAGCCCTCGCAGTTTCCAGAGCATTTCCCAATCATACCTAAGCTTCTCTATGTGGGAGCTTTTGGTTTCTACACAAATGTATGCTTTCTGTGCACATGGGAGCATTGCACAGTCTTGCTTTATTCACTCAATAATGCCTCTTGGAAATGGATCCATTGCTGTCTCCTGGGTCTGCCTCAGCATTTCTCACAGGGACTGAGACCTTATTGTGAGCATCCCTGCTGCTGACTCTACTGTCCCATAGTTGTACAGTTCTGTCTTTTTATACCACAAACAATTCTGTTAAGAGTACTCCATGCCTGGATCATTTTGAACACATGCTAAAATTCCATGGGTGAATCTTGTCACTGGTGGAGGGCTGGGTGTGATGGGTGTTATCCCCCGGGATCACGCTGTGCTCCATTTTTATTGTTAAAGAAACATAGCTTGCAGTTGTGGGAAGAGGGAACCTTAATGTAGGAATTGCCAAATTAGATTGGCTTGTGACCATCCCTGTGGGAGATTATCTTGATTGATGATTGATATAGGAGGACCCAGCCCACTGTGGGCGGTCTCATTCCCTGGGCAGGTGGTCCTGGGATGTATGGGAAAGTCAAACAGCCTGTGCAAGCCAGCAAGAAGCATTCCACTGCTTTCCGCTTTGGTTCCTGCCTTGAGTTCCTACTGTGACCTGGTGAACACATATGTGTGGAATCCCATCTTATCATTGGTCCTCTCTGGGCATAGGCCTCTAATGCAGGAGCCAGAGCCTGGAAACATTCCCCATAGTCTTTCCTCAATGGGGATCCATCAGTTCACTTCTGGAGTGAAATCTGCCCTGTGAGATCTGGAGCCAGACAGGATGGGAAGCTGACTGTGTGGTGCTGTGAAGTTCAGTGCCACTGAAGGCTAAGTGGGTTCTGCCAGAAGCTCCTTAGGGCAGCCCCGTATGTCACCTGTGCACGCCATGGGTCTACGGTGGTGGCTTTCTGTGGCTTCCACTCTTCTTGACTCTTGAAGCACCCAACCTTTATCAAAGCTTTATAAGCCTGTGATCCTCTGCACAAAATCCTCTCTTAATGGAAGGACCTGGAAGGTTTCCCTTGACCCAGCTGAACCCTGACTGGCAGTGTCCTCTGCAGCACAGAGCTAGGGGCTGATGCATCTCTGCTTCTGTAAATGATTTTGCTATTATCAGTTGGTTTCTGTTATTATTGATATTCTTATACCGTGAAGATAGTTTCATTTAACAAAACGAAACGGCACCTGATTTATGACACAAATTCCCTAACTTTTCTCCAGGTTTCGGCTTAGTTTCTAAGTGTTTGACCCTAACATTAAAACAATTGGGGGGGTGTGGGGAGCTGGGGAGATGGCCCAGTGGGTGAATGGCATGCAAATGAGAGAAACTGTGTTTGAATCTCCATAACCCACATGAAGCTAGATTACATGGTCTGTAATATCAATATCCTAATGGAGAGATGGGAAGTAGAGACGTCAGACTCTCTGAAGTCCCAGGCCAGCTAGACAGGCTACTATAGCAGCAAACAAAAAGAGTCTGCCTCAGACCAACAAAAGAGATCGTACTCTGACCTCCACATACAACACCCTCCCACACACCAAAACAAACAAACAATTTTTTTATGTCATTAAATTTATTTTTTTCTGTTGACTCTGGGTTTTGTGTTACATTTAATACAATGGGGCAGTGAGTTCTCACCTGTTAATCTGTGGGCTTCCTTATTTCCAAGGCTCCCGGAAGCCTGGGAACTGTTAGGTGAAGTTCTCCGGCATCTGCCTCCTTTCTTTCCCCTTAGCTTCCCCGTGGCCTGGGATGCTGTACCCCTCCCTGAGCTTTGCACTCTGAAAGCTGATGCTCCCAGACTGTAATTGCTGCGCTTCCTAGTGAGCTGCCCCGTTTATCATTATGAAGTGACTTGTTTTAAATAATGCATCTTGTTCCCAAATAAGGCCTGTCTGGTATCGATTGTTGTCCCTGCACTTTAAACAATGCATTTACCTTCTGCGCTTTTATCTTTGACCTCTGTGAGCAGCTTGTTTTCAGCTTATCTCGGTGCCTGGATTTCCCTTCTTGAAGTAGTTAAAGCTTTGGCTGAGATGCAGATCCTTTCCAGTGTGGTTCTGTTGTCACCTACCTTTGAATTCGCCTGGGGATATATTTACTCCTTCCCCAGGGCTTTTGCTTGTTTGTTTGTTTGTTTTGCATTTGGAAGGTGGGATGTTTGCTTCAGTGACCCCCTCCTCAAGATTTAGTTATTTATTTTATGTATATGATTACACTGTAGCTGTGTTCAGATGCACCAGAAGAGGGCACCAGTTCTCATTATAGATGGTTATAACCTACCAAGTGGTTGCTGGGAATTGAGCTCAGGACTTCTGGAAGAGCAGTCAGTTCTCTTAACTGCTGAGCCATCTCTCCAGCCCCGCAGTGGCCATCTCTTAATTCCAAGTCTACCTCATCTTCTGTTGACCCCAGAGACAAACAGTGAGAGGATGAGTGTGCCTCAACCTCCCAGCTATGTTCTGTTCAGCTGTGTTTTAAAGTCTCGACATTCACTTTTGCACTTTCAAAGTTGATTTATATGCCTATTAATAATCTATTAATTAATGTCTACACCTATGTCAATATTAGATATTCTAGACTACTTTCATATTTGTCTGATTAGGCATGTACCTGTTATTCCATAGGTTTAATTACAACATAACGTAAATACTTATCACATTGAAATAATATTTTCTCTGGTTATGATAGATGTTGAAATCTGTGTTTGTATATCATTTTTCAAACTCCTCTGCCCTTTCCCTTCTAATATTTTAAAGCAGAATATTTCTAAGATGTTCTATGTCTAGCAGTGGTATCACAGCTACTAACAGTATTGCACTGTTTTTAGTGTGTGTGTGTGTGCAAATGTGTGTGCATGTGTGTGATAGTCAAGTATGTGGGCTCAGGCAAGGCTGTCCTCTGGTAGCATTGTGAAGATGGGTCCCTTCAATCCTTGTATTTTGATGTTGATTATCAGTTCAGGATATCAAGATTTTGAACTTGACATTTTGATTGAATTTAATTTTCAAAATATACTTACCATTTGCCTCTCACAAAATTATTTCATTTTATGTGTCTGGGCACTTTGCTGCATGTATTCCTGTATGCCATGTGTAGACCTGTGCAGGTCAGAGTTGGGTATTGGGCACCCAGGAACTGGAGTTACAGAGACGGTTGTAAGCTACCATGCGGGTGCTGGGAACTGAACCTCGCTCCTCTGGAAGAGCTGCTAGTATTCCTAGCTGCTGAACCATCTCTCCAGCACCACCGCTTGCTTTTTTATTCAAGGACAACTTGGCAAGCTGGGAGACTTGAGGGTTACACATTCCTTTGGGAGGACTGTGAAGATATCAGTCTTCTGAGTCCTAGCACTGAATCCTGCTCCTGGCATCACAGCCCAGCCAGATGGATTTATATTTTGTCCACCATTTCCCCCTTTCTTTCCCCTGGCTATGGACAGTTCTTGCTGCATCCATTTTTGTCTTGTCTGGACCCTTTAATGTCCTACTGAGAGTCTGTGCACAGGACTGATTTCTTTATGAAGATTAAAATCCTCCGGATGGTTGTGAGATACTAGGTGTGTAAGACACCGACAGAAGGGATCCTGAGGGGATGGGGTGCTGTAGGGACACTTGTTTCTATTTCCTTTTTCCTGATCCCACCCAATGAACATTTAGTTCACAGCAAGGCCTGGCTCACTGAGCCGTTCATTCTTGCAAATATGTCTTCTTGGCTCAGGCTTTTACTACTCTGGAAAAGCTGCAAGGTTGGTCTGCAGGTTTCTGCTACATATCGGCTACCAAACTCCCTGCCCTGAGCAGGACTGTTAGTTTTCCAAGGTGGTTTTGTCACCCTGCCCCCAATACCTGCCACCACAGGTAACTTTCTACTTGTTTGATGTTAATTGCACATCTCAGCTCTTCCTTCTACACTGAGGACCAGGGCTAAGGCACCTCTCTGTTTCTTATTGTCCCTTTTGCTCCTGGCGAGCATCTGACAGGAGGCGGGGAACCCTCCTCTCTCTTGTTTAAATTGCTTCTGTCAGTGTCTCTATTACAGATGAACACTGCAGATGTGTCCCAAGCAGGGACTCTAGAGTAGATCCTGGAGAACAAATCATGGCAGGGTTAGGGTGACCATCACAGCATCCACGCTGCAGCCTTGGGAGTTCTGACATGGCTTGTGCTAGGCAACCAGAAGCTGATCTGGCATAGACTGTGTCTCTGTGCACTCCAAACAAGAATTAGGACCACTCGGGCTGTGGTAGGGACAACCGTGAGGGCTTCGTCACAGCAGCTAACCCACATTCAAATGAGCTGAATTCAGTTTTTTTTTTTTTTTTTCTCAGCATTAACTTAACACAGTGCTTCTGTGACAACCATTGAGAATGTCACTTGCATCCTCTTTATGTACATCCAGCCCAGGTATTGGCATAGTTCTGTCCCCTGTCCTCCCCTCTCTTTATACCCCACAATGTCTTTGAGTCACCTATGATTCTGGTCTGGATTTCTAGGCTCTTGGCCTCATGGATGGTTGTGCACTTAGCCAGAACCTTGATGCTCATCCCAACAGTGTCTCAGTGACTGCTCCCACCTCAGAGCCCTCAGCTGCTCTCCTTCATCTTGCTTTCTCTGGTCCTGTGTGGTCCTGAAGCTGAGGGCTCCACTGTTGGCTCTGCTAAATGTCAGGTGTGGCAGTTCTCAGTCAGATTGCCCTTCTGCTGTCTCCTGCAGCTGAGGGGCGAGAGTCCCCGTATTGGCTGTAGTTTTGTGTTTACCTTATGTCTTATGCATTCATGGGTAGTACCTAAGAGGTGCCCTGCCTGTTTTTCAATCCGCTAAAGCAGTATTTAGATTCTTTCCATAGAAGCCCAGAGAGCACGAGTCTCTTTCTATTCTGTGAGATGCTTCAAGGATTCTAGAGCCTATTAGAGCTGTGCTCAGAGCAGCATCAGGAGATGCTCTGCAAGGCTGACAGGTGTAGGAGACCCTGCTCTGGGAGGGTCTGTCTCTCAGGGGTAACTAAAGATGCTTATAGAGCCATGACACTGTGAGCTCCCTCATAGGAATCTAGGAACCAGTGTTGTCTTCTAGGTGACAGGAGAAGCAACTGGAGGGGTCTTAAGTGAAGGCCTAGATGTAGAGATAAAGGGGTCTGGCTTGTGGGGAAAGGAAGGGAGGGATTATAAAGGGAAGTTTTCAGAGCATTGCAGAGATAGAGCCTGAACCAGTGTGATCTCAGTGGAGGGACAGAGGGACTATGAGTTGTGGAATGGGGAGGTGACCTCATTTTTACACTTCTCTCCAAATTAACCCTGGGCACAGAGACCAAGATCTGGTGCCCTCTCAGTGGACTACACACAAGAATGGTGGGATGGGAAAGGCCACAGATTTCACACCAGGTCTGGAGGACTCTGAGAGCTTTCTGTTTAGTGGTGGTGATAAGAGATGGCGATACAGCCTTTTCCTTCACTTTATGGACATCCTCAGCTAGGGCAACTGATTTACAGCAAGCTTGGACAGAACAGCAAAGGCTACGCCCCTTTCTCCAACCCTCCATAGAAGCCCCAGAATAATTGGGGGTGGGCTGGATGTAGTAGAGGTCAAGCAGGGCTAGCCACTCCTGAAAATGAAAGGGGCGGACCCAGAGAGGTTTCGTCCAGGCTCTTTGAAAGAAAGTCATCACCTCAGAGCTTCGTAATTAATTTATTTGCAATTACAGTGAGAGCCCCGGTTCTGCACACGGTCTGCTTACTGCTCATCTCTCCAGCAACAGCTACGCAGCTGGAGCAAGGACAGAAAGGAGCTGCCCTTCCCATCTCTTCTGTCCTTCAGATATCTGATTCCTCCCTCTTTCAGGCCCACCAAAGTCACGCCAGTCTGACCTGGTGTCTGCCCTGACCTTGTCTCGCTATGGACAGCTTCAGCACTGTCCAGGGCTTGCTGTCCTCATAGTAGTTTCATTCCCATGGACAAGTTCTTGCCCATGCTTCTACCTGGCGTGTGTAGGTGTATTAGTTACTATCTTACACTATGACAAAATACCAACAAAAGCGACTTAAGGAGAAAACGATTTATTTTTGCTTGAAGTTTAGGGGTGTCGCCCTTCGTGGTGGAGAGGCCATAGTGGCAGGATTTTAAGGCAGCTGTTAACACTGTGTCTGCAGTCAGGAAGCAGAGAGAGATGAATGCTGGTGCTCAACTCATTTTCTCCTTTTTATGCAACCAAGGACCTGAGCCTAGGGAATGGTGCCGCCCATATTTAGAATGGCTCTTCTTAATTTTATTATTCCAGTCTGGAAAATTCTCCACAGGCATATCCAGAAGATTATTCTTCAGGTGTTCATATATCCTGTCATGATGCCAATAGTAACCATGACTTATAGCTAACAATTCTCCTTGTAGGTACAGGCATCATTCAGTCACCCTGACATGGTCCTCCATGGGAGGCTGAGGTTACAGAGCCCTTTTCTGAGTTAGGTGTCAGGAGCATATGGGAGAGTAGATTCTCAGCTTCCTTAGAGTAGAATACTCTACACTAAGAAGTGTATAGATGAATGCCCAGGGTGGCTTTAATCAATGATCACACTGTGTGAGGAAGCTTAAAAGAAAACTTGTCTCTTCCCACAGTATAAGGCTACAAGTCTGAGGTGGAGGTATTAGTGGAGCCATGATACTTACTTATGAGGCTCTAAGGGAGGGCCCTTCCTGCCTCCTCCAGTTCTTAGTGACTCCAGATTCTTCGAATTATGGTCATGATACTTGTATCTCTGCCTCCTTATTCACATGGCTGACTTTGTGTGTGTGTGTGTGTGTGTGTGTGGTGTGTGTATGTGTGTGTGTGTGTGTCTCCTCCCCTCCAATTATACTGGCTAATTAAATTTAGGGTTCAACCCACTCATTAAGGTAAATTGTCACTGTCACCTTGGCTGAATTTAGGATCACCTTGGAAACACATTTCTGGTGGGTCTATAAGGATGTCTCTTCAATGAAGAAAGCCCTGCCCTGATGTGGGTGGCACCATTCCCTAGACTGAGGTCCATGACTGTGTTAAAGGAGAGAGCTGGACAAGAGCATTCATCTCCCTCTGCTTCCTGACTACAGAGGCAGTGTGACTTCAAGCTCCTCCTTCTGTGACTTCTTTATCAGGATAGTTTGTACCCTCAAACTGTGAGCCAAAATGAATCCTTCCATCTTTAAGCTGTTTCTGTCAGGTATGTTGTCATAGAAACAGGGAAGTAACATACCTCCCTGTGGTGACTTTCTACTGATCCTATCTTTATTACCACCCAAGGTCATATTCTGCATTCCTAGGAGGCCATGAATGTGGGGGTAAATGGCATTTGATTCCCTACATGGTCCCTTCTAGCTCTCCACTCTCTGAATTGGGCAGGCTTTTTTTAAAATTATTTTTTATTTTTTATTTTATTTTATTTTATAAGAGGATCAGAGCAATAGAATGTATAAGAATAATATAACTAATGTTATACATAATATAAATAAATATATGTTATAACGGGTCATTTATTGAGTTAGCTTATACCATAGAGTCTGGAGGACCAGATAACTTGGTGGCTCTCTAATCCACAGGCCTTAGCAATCTTAATCTGGTGCTGAAGGTCTGGAAACCCTCGGACAGTTGCTGGAGTTGAATCCACAGTAAGAGGCCAAAGAACCTGGTATTTGATGGGCATTTGGTCTGGCATGGTTTACCTTCCTTGGATTCCCCTTCCTCACCCTCACTTCCGGGACTCACCCTTGGTAAACCACTTCCCACATGCAAGGTGGGTATTTTCCTCCTAGTGACTGTCCTGCATGTCACCTCTCTCCCCACATACAGGCACACAAGTGTCTCTCTGGTCCTAAGCATCTCTAGACTCAGACAGGCTAACCAGCAAGACAAAGGGTCAAACTGCAACTACCCAGTGTTGTGAGGCGAATAGCTGGGGCCTGTGAGCCCATTACTACTACAGTCCACACTCCTTCACTGACCATAGCCCCACAATGGTCTCCTGAACCTCAGCCTTGTACTCCTCTGGTCGCATTATTAGGTCCCAAGTGCCCTTGGGATGGAAACTCCTTCCCCCGCCTCTCTTGCTTCCTGCTGCATCTGCTGAGCACCCACCGTGGATGGCAGCAGAGACTTCCCATCAGAACTGGCCTCTGAGTGTGAAGTCTGGTAGGTGGCCCTTTCTTTATTCCCACCCTCCAGGGACTGGGGGTGGGTAGAGGACAAGAGAGTAATATTTAAAGGAGACCTTAGGCTCACTGAAGAACCACACCTATGTGTGGTCCCCTGGGGCTCTCTTCACAGCCTCTCCCAGCCCTCAAGTGATGGCTGAAAGGCTTGCTATGGCCCCGCCCCAGTTAAATCTGCCCCATTGATACTGGCAAAATGATGAAACTCTCGGGAAGCATCCCAGGGCCCAGGAGCTGCCGCCGGCCATCATTGTGGAAAATAAATCTCTTTCTCTGATAGCAGACAGTGCCTGCCGTATTTCATAATTGGCGAGATGAAGAGTCCTGGTTTTTTTTTTTTTTCCCTCGGAGATGTTTGGGAATAACTCAGTTTAAAAGACCACGTCCTAACAACTGGAATGGGCCGATTATTCCGGCATAATCCACTGAGAATCGTCGCTGCGCGCGGTAGGCAAATGCGTCTGAATGATTGCCGATAGTTTGCTGAGAGACTCAGTCTCCCACCACCAGGAGACGCGTTAACGCCCATTTGTTAAAAAATATTTTTGAGGTTTATTTCCAATAGAAGGATTTGTTTCATTTAAGTGTGTCCTCTGAAACGCTTACGGTGACAGGGCTATCCATCCATCCGCCCTCTCCCTCCAACTCTGCCGTCTGGAAGTTGCTAAAGGTCTGCGGCATCTCAGCCTTGTTGGGGCTAGAGAAGGATGGACCCAGGCCAGTGGGGGAAGCAGGACACATTACTCATGGCATCTAGGGGCCAACTCACCCTCCAGCTGTTCCTCCACAGGGACCACTGTGTTCCCATTGTCCCTACTGTGGAGCATTGGAGCGTCTGTGGGAGCCAGTGGGGGTTTTCGTGGATAGAGAGAAGAGCAGGTAGATCAGGGATGCAGACCTCAGGACCATCTAGAACCATCTCCCATGGGAGTTTTAGGAGAGGAATGAAGGTCAGGGTATCCCCTTGGCGGCAGAGGAGCAAAGTCAGGTGTCCTCGTGGTGGCAGAGGGGTTGTGTGACTGCCAGATTGTGATCCTTGGACTCTTGGCTCAGAAGCTGTCTTTTCCACTATAGAAACCTCCTTGTTGGATTCTGAACTATGGGCATTGGGTGTTGGTGAGAGCAGCCTGTCTGCCCAGATGCTTCTGGGGACACTCCAGCTGGGCAGTGGCTCCCCCTTCCCCAAAGTCCTAGCTTGTGGCTTACAGGATTAGCAGGTGATGCTGACTCTCCTTGGTGGCCCCACAGCCCCTGAGTGCTATCTGCTGACTCTATGCTGAGAAGCGAGGCCTCAGGCTGTGCTCTTAGCTCTTGTCCTTTTAGCATGGTGGCAAGCGGGCTGAGAGCTTCAAGCATACAGGATATTTGCAGCAGGCAGGGGACCAAGACCTCACCTCTTTGGAGGACTCTGCACTGGGACCTCTGTCCCCTGATCTCTCCCTGTGTTCCTTGATCACCACCACCAGGCTGGATTCTGAGACTGACTCCTGGGTCTAGCAAGGAGGGAGAGGCCCCATGCTGCTCTGTTGGAGCCTGCTCACACCTCTTCCTGTTAGTTGAGGGATTCCTACCAGCTCTGTGGTAACAGGTGGAGGCCTGAAGCACCACTGTAATTAACAGCTTTATCTCAGAGCTCTCTTTGTTTCAGCCTGGGGAGCCACTTCAGGATGGATGCTGTGGGGAAGGAAGATGGTTGGCTAGGGACTGATAATGCAGAGGAGGCACGGGTGGGTAAGACATTCCCAGTGGGTCTCAGGCACTGGGCTCCATGCACTCAAATTTGAATGCAGAGGCCTAGAAGGCTTCTCTGCCACAGAAACTGAGGTGATGTACTGTGCACACCAGTCTGGCCTGGGCTCTGCCAACATACTCCTGCCTCCCTGAGTACTTGGCAAAACCTTCCTTTCCAGAGGTGACCATGGTACTGGGGAAAATGAGGCCTTCTTTAGGGTTCTTAGTCTCACTATTAAAAGAATTTAAAAAATGGACCCAGAAGGAAACTGGGGGACAGTTTTATTAATGCTCGAGAGCAAACCAACGGGGCAGGCAAGCTGTAAAATCCTGGCAGCTGCCAGGAGGAGGTGGGGAAGAAGCCATGACTTTGAAGTTAGGCACCTGCACCGAGGTAAGAGAAACGGCAGGACCCGGATTGTCAGGGCAAGTGCACTGAGGCCAGTGCATGAAGATTAGCTTAAGGGAAAGAAAAGGAAGATAGTGATTAGCACTAGGACCTGGGGTCAGAGCTATCCTGGTAACAGGATCTTGATTCCCAGGATAAAGAACTGTTTAGACACATATATAGTCAGGTGAAACTAAATGGACTCAGCAGTGTGTGTGCACATGTGTATGTTGTGTGTGCGTGTATATGTATGTGTATGTTGTATGTATGTGTGTATATGTATGTGTGTGTTGTATGTATATATATGTATGTATGTATGTTGTGTGTGTGTTGTGTGCATATATGTATGTTGTGTGTGTATGTATGTGTATGTTATGTGTATACATATGTATTGTAGGTGTGTTGTGTATGTTGTATGTGTTGTGTATTTGTTGTATGTGTGCATAACAACAGTAAAAATTAAAAGGTCATGAATTAGAGTGGAGGGGACATGGGGAGGGGTTGGAGATAGGAGAAAGGGGAGAAATAATAAGAATATAGTACTCATAGGAAATTTAAAAAATACAAAAATAAATAAAAGAGAGAGAGAAATATAGACAGATTACTAAGAAAGGAAAAGCACTCTCAAGAACAGAAATTGGCAGCTGGGAGGTGGGAGGAGTCCAGAAAGAGCTGGCCCAGGAGCTGCAGAGTCCTTTAGAGGGTGTTTTGTAGCAGCGCCTCTCCTCAGCGTGTACATCTTAGACTGTTCTGGTGCACACTCTGTTAGCCAGGTGCAGCCTAGGTGGAGACAGGCTCCCCGTGGTCCTCTGCAAATGCCTTCTTAATGGTGATTCTGACCACCAAAGAACTAAGCAGGCATTCAAAGAGTTGGAGAAACTCAGATTTGTTTGCACAGGTTTGAACCCAAGCTAATATTCTGTGAACATCCAACAGTGACCCACAGTCTCTTTTAGCTTTTATAGGTTAGACAACGTTAGGTCCAAAGTGAGACCCAAAATAGCAGAGCTACTGACAGGGTCCTAAATGACAACCTGGGCTCAGCGATGGCCGGACTCTCACCAGGTAAACAGAAGAATTGCTATTTAAAGTCAGCATTCCTTAGAAATCTAGTGAAACCCGTTTCTGTTTGTCAAAAAAAAAAAAAAAAAAAAAAGCCATTACTTCCCTTATCTATCCTTACAGCCAACTACCTCTGGCGACTGGCATCTATCTAGTTCCTGATTAAAGTAGCCTCTATCAGGTCAGAATTCCTGTGCTAGCCCCCTGGCTGTTCTGGCCCTACAAGCCACTTCCTGCTGTTCTAACTCTTAGGTTGTTTTAGCATCCCCCGCAATGCTACCTGCTCCCCACAAAACTGCCAAGGCTTTCCCACCAGCTGCCCTTTACCTCTGAGGCAGCCTGGCAGTTCAATTCCTCAATAAACCATTCTTCCTACCTATGGAGTAGTCTAATTCAGTGGTTTCACAGCATACTGCTTACTGAGAGCGCTATTGAGATCCCCTCCTATATGGCCATCTACGAGGGCACTCTTTGAGGCCCATGCCCACTGAGGGATATTCCCATTACAGTTAGACATGCTTGCAGGAGCAAACCTTGCAAGGGAGCGGTTCGAACTAAGATCTGTGGTTTGACCAGGTGGCTGTGACTATGTGATCTTTGTTTCTTAAAGCACTTTTCTGAAGGCATGTCAGAGGAAGGGACTCCGCCAAACTATCACAGCACAGCACAGCACACTTAAGACAAACTTTAAGCCATTCAATTCCTACACAAGCCTATGGTTTCCAGTCAAGGAGTGTTATTAGCTTGCTATAATACAAAGCAGTAATTTAATTTTGTTCGGTGCATTTAATCAGGTTGCAAAACATCTCCTTTCCCCTTTAGCCCGAGCATATTCAGTTTGGTGTGTGAAGCTTGAGGGAGGAGGGACTTTTGAGTCTTTCTCTGCAAACTGGCCTGAGTGTGCTTTATTCGTTATATGAAGCCCCGGTAAGGAGAGGGTTTCCAATCCTCCAATACAAAGTACTGGCTTTTCTAGGCTAGGCATATGTTTCAGTCCCTGCTCATCTGCCATGATATTTTTCAGGTATGGCTTGCCTGACATGCCTGCCACTCCATTCTGAGATAGGCATTTGTAGTATGGACTGTGATGCCCACTTCTCCTACAAACAGACCAGTGTAACTAAGTTTTTAAAAACAAATCTGAAAGCAATCTCTGAACTTGAGCAGATTCATCTGAACTCCCTATTTCTGTTTGCTTTCTCTTGGATGTTTCAAGAGGTTCAGCCATATTTGGCCAGATTTTAATGGAATTCTGACCCCAAAGGGCCAGGTGGTCTCCTCTTGCTCACCACAGGCTTACTGTTCCTCTGTATTGCCCTGGTCTTGCGCTAGCGGGAAGGCTAGGCTCTGGATCTGCCTGTTTTGTTTCACTTGAACTATTACTGCGAGTGATAAAAGTTAGTGGGACATAGAGGGGGCTATGGCCTGTGCCAGGGAGAGGGAGGAAGGCATCCCAGAAGAGTGGGTATTTTTGGGCAGAGGCAGAGGGATTTCTGGCACTCTGAGATACATTAGAGATGTTGAAAGATAGCCTGGGAATGCTGGAGGATCTCAGGACATCCAATTGGTCAAGCATCAGT
Organism: Mastomys natalensis; assembly: GCA_021653895.1. Classification (NCBI taxonomy): domain Eukaryota; kingdom Metazoa; phylum Chordata; class Mammalia; order Rodentia; family Muridae; genus Mastomys; species Mastomys natalensis. The sequence goes on from JAJTUV010000102.1 coordinate 3,214,085, forward strand.
GCCTGCCAGTGTCCTGGAGGCAGGTTGTGCAACGGTTATTAGGAGACTGTAGGAGCGTATTATCTTGTGGTGGGTGGGGGACAGAAGTGCCTGGCTTCAAAGCTCTGTGCCCATAGTACTGACCACATGACCTCAGAGAGCTATGTGATCTTCCTGAGGCCTAGCGATTTCTCTATAGCATGGTGATTACAAGGGACCAAACCTGGAGTGATACAAAGACAGTCTCCCTCTCCCATCTAAGTTCCTCAGAAGGGCCATAGAGGTCGTCTCTTCCCTCTGTCTCTTCTTGCATTATAGAATCTGAACTCCCCCTGGATTCCTTGCCATGATAAATGCATTCACATTTGATCCAAGCACACTTACCGTGTCTTCCTAAACCATCTGCTGCCTAGCTTTGTCCAGACATGGTGTCTGTATTCCTCCTGCGGAGTTCGACTCACTTGGTGTCTCACTCCAAGTCTCCTCAGGTGACTGGACCAGGAGTATCATAAGTACTGAGAAGGGAGGATATCATCTGTGCCAAGACACAGGTGCCAGTAGGGCTGAGTCTAGACCCTTGTCCCCAGCTTCCGACCCGGGTGCTGGTGCAGCCCTGCAGTGTAGACATGACTGTCAGTGAGCATTGGGTTGGGTGGGGTGTGCTGCCCCCAGATGTCCCAATCCCAGAGCTCCTGGGCCTGGAAGGGACAATTCCAATCCTCACAGCTGTCAAATCCAGAGGTTGGCATTTTTCCACGTACATGGTGCCACTCAGAGATGGATTGGCCCCAAAGCCAGCACACAAAACAAATAAATATTTGTTCCAGAAACCCTTGTGATGTCAGGTTTTATTGTAAGTACATCTGGCGTGTGACAGGCAGATAAATCTTGCCTGTGTTAAGATTCTCCCTGCTTCCAAGCCCTGGGTCCTTCTGCTTGTCATTCCAGGGTCGTGTGGCTCTGTCACTAAGACACAGGTTTTCCCATTTCAATTTGTCACCCAGTGAGAACCTCAAATCTGGGAGGCAACCACCTTACCTCATCTTGTCTCAAAAAAATTCTCATCTCCCACCTGCTGTCTCTTCAAAAGGCCACCAAGGTGGGGGCATTTCTTCTGAACCCCATTCCTCTGGGTTGAGTAGTCCCTAAGCATCAGGGAGGAAGGGCTTTCTGAGCTGAGCCTGGGGCCTAGGGCTCAGGAGATGCCTCTGAGGCAGAGATAGGACCTCTGTGTATGACTCAATACATTTTCTGGTGACTCTCGGTCCCCAGCAACAGTCAGCAGGCAGCTGGAGTCCATGGAAAACCCCTGTGGGCAAGACAGTTCCTCCTCAGCGCTCTTCTCCTGGGCCTTAGGTGAGGGCCACACTGCAGCTGTTAGTATGCTGTTCACTCCGCCTTCCCGTTTGCTGCTGTGGAGTTCATGGGTATAGGAAGTGTTTACTGGGAACCCAGGAGGCTCTAGGCTTAGGATAACTTCAGGCATGGCCATGCCCCAATGCAGGAGTGTCTGTTACGTGCCACTGTGGGTAGAGAATCTCATTCGGTTGCCTGGACATTCATCTCTTGGAGCTCACACGCAGGTGCTCAGTCCGGGTTCTGCTGGGGTCCACCGTGGCGAGGAAATGCTGGGCAAGCGGTACCTGGAGACACGTCTGGGTGCTGGCATTACAGGTGGGGAAGAGCACAGTATGGCCTGAATCCTGGGGATGAGTGTTGACTCTTTCACTGCTCAGAAGCAGGGTTTTCCATTTGAAGGATTGCTGGTCATGTTTCCACGTTCTACCTTGATATTTCCATGCAAAAGGAGACTCCAAAGCCATCCTGAGTGAAAGGGTTTGGAAAGTCTACCGTGGGAGCTGGGATTGCCAGAGTAAAGCTGGCTTGAAACCCATAGGGAGGTGCTGGAGAAGGGTTGTGGTCAATGGGTTGGGCCAGGTGAAGGGTCACATTTTTGTGCACAGCGATACAAGGGCAGATCTGTCTCTCTATTTAGATCTCGTTGTATTATGAAGTTCGGCTTGGAGCTGTACACATGGTTGCAGAGCTAGTGAGGTAAGATGAGTCTGAAGGTGCACGGCACCTGCGGTCCCAGTGGCTGAGAGGCAGAGGCAGGATGACTCCATGAACTGTGAGGTCAGTGTGGGCTACATAGTGACTGCCAGTCCAGCCAGGGATCCATAAATAAATAGTTCACCCACGGGCCAGAACTAGTTACTATGCAGTTTGGAAAGTTTTCCAACAACACAGTCCTTCCCATTAGCTGAGACGTCACCGGCTATCACTTCCTGCATTTGGGAGAAGCTGTCCAGACCCAGATCCAACAGATGGCACAGACACCTTGGAATTGTCCACATTCTCACGAGCCAGGTGTGAGCACTGTTAATGCTTCGCTGTACTGAATACAGGCTGCGGAGATTCCTGACTCAATTAACCAAGTTTTAGATCTCATCTTATGTAGCCAAACGTCATCGTTAGGTTGTTTTTAAAAAACTTGACCCAAACCTAGACAAACCTGGGAAGAGGGAAGCTAAGCCCAGGGGTGTGTTCTGCCGTTGGTGTTTTCTGTGGGCAAGCCTGGGACGCTTTTCTCAATTGCTGATAGAGATAGGAGGGCCCAGTCTATTTTAGATGGTACCATTCCTGGACAGGTAGTTCTTAGGAGTATAAGAAAGCAGGCCAAGCAAGCCAGTAAGTGGTATTCCTCCATGCCTTCTGCTTCAGTTCCTGCCCTGACTTTCCTGGGAGATGGACTGCAACCTGGAAGCCGAATAAACCCTTTTCTCCTAGTTGCTTTTGGTCATGGTTGTTTACGAACTCAAAAGAAAACTAAACTAAAACACTCAGACTTGCCACAAACTTACATAGTCAAGGATGACACTGACTCCCTGCCTCCATCTCTCAAGAATTGGCACTTTTATGGTATAAAAGCAAAAAGGAGGAGGAGGAGAGATGGGATAGGGGGCTTATGGAGGAGTATGGGCGATACGTAAATAGATAAAATATCCAATAAAAAAAGAATTAGCATTTTTAGGAGTGAATCACCCTACTCTGTTTGTCTTTATGTTTGTTTTGTTTTATTTTTTCTTCTTTTTCTGCTTCTCATGTGCATTTGGCGCTCATGCGTGTATGCACATTTTGCATGTGTGTTAGTGTATTCATGTGTGCCGGTGCACGTGGAGGCCTGCAGGGTAAATCAATCAATCCCAGAGCTGCTGATGCAATTAGTCTTGATAGATGACTTGCTCTGGAGGTTCCCTGTCTGGGACTTATGGGACTGGAACTGTAATTTCATGCCACCCCACCCCCAGCATTTATGTGGGTCCTGGGGATTCGAACTCTGCTCTTCATAAGCACACTCCAACAGCTGCACCATCTCGCCAGCCTCCCTTCGTTCTTACAAGAGTTAAGACCATGGTGGATTTTGAAGTCCCCAATCCTTCAAGCCACCTGTGCCTTCCTCTCCCTCTGTCTGAAGACACAATCACTCAGTATGTCAGGTACCCATGTATTAGTCCCTTGCTTTATATAGGTGCCCACAGGCTGTCTTTAGCAGTGATTGTTCGCTTGATTTTATATGAGTGGAAACTCATATTCTTATCGTGTATTAAAGAAATCCGTGGGAGGGTCTCAGCTTTTTGCCTTTCCCTGATGTATGTATCCCTTCCCAGTCTGAGCACATAGCCCACTTCCCATTCCACAGCCACACGGGGCCGCCCAACCCTCTGTGGATTTGTTGGGGGTTTAAAAATAATTGCTATTTATGGCCTCTGTGAGAGTCTCTGTGTGTGGATGTGTGTACATGTATGCAAGTACCCAGGGAGGACAGAAAAGGACATCAGGTTCTCTGAAATTTCAGGTGGCTGTGAGTGTGTGGGTGTTGGGAACTGGACTGGAAGCAGTCCTCTGGAAGAAGACCAGGCTGGGTAGCCTCAGCCAAGAGACTAAGACCGTGAGAATATGTAAAATAGTCAAAATGGCTGGATTACACAGGGAAGGGCAGCTGGGCATGGAGCTGCCCAGCTCCTGTGCTGGAGAAATTTAGGGTAGAGGGCAGGGTTTGTCAGCTATAGATGTAACAGGTAGGGACTGAGGTATCCTGAGAGACTCTGGGGGCCAGGTCAGCTCTGATAGGTTAAATAGGCACCTATTTAAATGGCCATTTGTCCCAGGGTTTGAGACTTAACACCCGCCAGGAATACTGAACCCCCACTATAGCTCTGTGCTCTGACAGTCTGACCTGGGGCATTTGCTGTGCTTTCCCTGCAGTTAGTGACGAACAGTTGCCTTTTCCCACCACCCCCTCCCTTATGTAGAGGCTGAGAGCTAGCTTTACACACTACCTAGGCATCCCTTCAGTACCCAGCTGTTTGACTGAACTCTAATGCAGGGGTTGCACTGAAGGCATTTTGGGGGTGTTGTCAGTCAAGCTGCCTTCCAGTAAAGGAACAGCTTCTTTACAAGTTAGTAAAAGAACTTCCACATAAAAATAAAGTTTCTATACATACAAGAAGAAATCATGCCTGTTTTTTCAGCCTTGGGCATGCCCAGTGGGTTTCAAACTTGCCAGTATTCAAGGCCATGTGGGTCCCTTTCTTAAACAACCATACAGACACCTTATCAGATTGGGCCATGGAAAGCTCTGACTGGGCACCCTGTTTCCTGTGAGATGTCTTTGTAGCCTGGATGCTGTCTTTCTGATAAGCAAGACTGTCTTCTTTGGCATATAGAAGGTTCTGGGTTCAAACCGCAGCACCAGGGAAAAAAATCTGTCTTTATTATTTATGTGTGTGTGTGTTGTGCATGTGTATTGTGTGTGTGTGTGAGTGTGTGTGTTTACGTCTGTAGGAGTATGTGTGTCTGTGTCTGTGGCAGTGACAGTGTGTTTTTGTGTTTGTTCTTAGAAATCTCTCCCTGCTTTGAGATCATAAAGATATCTTTTGTGCTCTTCTTAAAGAGCTTTTCTGCCCCGTGTCCCTTTCCCCAGGTAGTCAAACAGACACATGTCCCGAGCAATATAGGTGTCAGGAGTCATCTAGGGTACAGGGCTGTATGTGCAGCTTTCCTAGAGCTGAGGACCCTGCTGGCACGAGTGTGGGGTAAGCCCTTTGATTGAGACCACCCTGTAGTTTCTGCCTGTGATTGCCCATTCTGGGGCAGCTGCAGCTAGTTGGAGTTCTTACTATAGGGAAGCAGATTCAGACCCGTGACATGAAAAGAGATTTTCTTCCGTCTTGTGAAGTATGTTGGGCTTACAGCATGCTTTGTTTGGAGATATGAGATGCTGTTGCCAGGCTGTTGATAACACAGACCTACCCTGGATAGATGACTGTGCTGTGCCACCATGGCTCCTGGCCCCACCGTGGCTGGAATGGCCACTAGAGACCTGGGACATTTCTCTGCATACACATCACTGTCTGACTGGCCAGAGGGCTCAGCTGGAACTCACCTTTGAACTTAAGATATGTAGGCAAGTCCCTAGCCAGTGCACTGCAGGGCTATCCTGAAGTTTAAATTCGATTTTATTTCTTGAACACTGACATTCATTCTGGCAGCACTTACAGAACAATGTGTTTGTTCTCTACCGATTTTTGGTTTTGCCTTGCTGTGCGCATGGTGGGTATTGATTGCATCATAGGCCTTGTGTCTGAGAACCGTAGTTTATGTTAGGCCCCAGGTCTTGTTAGCTTGCTCTGGAGGGGGCTCATTGCTTTCTAGCTAGAATGAGGGGCTCTGGGGAGGTCAGGCTTCCCACACTCTGCTCTGCACACAGAACAGCTCAGAGCAGGGCTTGGGCCCAGTGGGGTTCAGATAATTTGGCCTTAGGAGTGGTGTGTGTATGTGTGTGTATGTATGTGTGTATGTGTGTATATATGTATGTATGTGTATATGTGTGTATGTGTGTATATGTATGTGTATGATTGCATGTGTATGCATGTGTGTGTATGTGTGTATGATTGTATATGTGTGTATGTGTGTGTATGATTGTATATGTGTATATACATGTGTGTATGTGTGCATGATTGTATGTGTGTATGTATGATTGTATGGTGTGTGTATATGTGTATATATATATGTATTATGTGTATGTATGTGTGTGTATGTGTATATGTTTGTATTATGTCTGTGTATGTGTGTGTATGTATATATTATGTGTGTGTATGTGTATATGTATGTATTATGTCTGTGTATGTGTGTGTATATATGTATATGTATATGTGTGTATGTATGTATTATGTCTGTGTATGTGTGTGTATGTATGTATTATGTGTGTGTGTTGCTGTTGCTGTGTTATTCTGCAGTGTTAGGTCTTCAACAAGGGGATCTTCTGATCACTGAGGGGTTATTTTTCTTCTCTGTTATCATCTCCTTGACTTGCTTCTGACCTTTACAGAAGCTGATCCTGACCCTATTTTTTTTGTTGGTTTGTTTGTTTTTAAGGTAAGGACCCAATTCTGCAGCTCAGACTAGTTTAGGATTCACGATGTAGCCCAGGCTACTCCCAAGTCATGTCAATCATCCGGCTTCAGCTTCCTGAGTGCTGGGATTGTGGGAGAAAGTCACTACTCAGGGATCAATGCCCTTGTTTTTAAAAGAGTTTTAATAAATATGTATATGTGTGTCCTTCTTTGTGTTGGTATGACATTAGTGCAATTGGCTGCAGAGGTCAGAAGAGGGCATCAGATCCCTAGAGCTGGAGTTATAGGCAGTTGTGAGCCACCTGGTATGGACACTGGGACCTGAACTCAGGTTTTATGGGAGATTAGCAAGCACTCTCAGACTCTGAGCTGTCTCTCTAGAACACCTGTGAATCAATATATGATAGAGGACTTATGCCTGGACTCTTGAAGAGATAATAACTCATTTAAAAAGGCAAGGGATCTAATTAAAAACCAGCAAAGCATTGTTATCGAAGCTCTTCAGGAGGCCAAGACTGGAGGACCTCTTGAAGCCTGCATGGGCTACAGACTGATTGACATTAGTGATATATAGTGATATAGTGAGATCTTGTTGTTGAGAGTGTGGCTAAGTGTGGTGGGCGAGCATTTGCTTAGCATGCCTGAGGCCCTGGATTCTGTTTCCAGCACCACAAAAGAAGAAGAAGGAGGAGGAAAAGAAGGAGGAGGAGAAGGAGGAGGAGAAGGAGGAGGAAGAGAAGGAGGAGGAGGAGGAGGAGGAGGAAGAGGAGGAGAGGGAGGAGGAGGAGGAGGAGGAAGAGGAAGAGGAAGAGGAGAAGTAACAAAAGAAAGACAGACAGAAAGAAAGAAAAGGAGTGAAAATATGACTAGACCTTTTTCTCAGGCAGATAAATAGTTTGGCATACCAGAACACACACAAGTCCCCCACAGCCATCAGAGAGAGAAGTAGTGCGAGTCATGATGAGTCACTCCCATGAAAGAAAATGTGGAGAGGGCAAACCTTCAGGGGACGTTGCTTCACAGGGTTTTAAATGCAGTGGATTCTTTGATGACTAACCCAGAAGCTTGCTAAACACAAAACTGCCTATAACCCAGAAACCCTACATGTTTCCCAAAGCAACAGATCTGTATTAACCTAACAGTGTGCACTTACCAGAAGCAATAGGCCCGAGCAATGCCCACCAGCTTGTGAATGGACAAAGTGTGGGATGCCATACAATGGAACATCATTTGGCAATAAATAAAGAGAAATAAAGCAGCCAGCTACCCTACCATGTGGGTTCACTTTGTAAACAATGCTAGGCTAAAATGTTCAACTGAAAAGCCAAATGTGTATGATTTTGTTTGTGTAAAATGCTCAGAGTTGGTTACTCAAGACAGATAGGAAATGGACAGGTTTTACTGAGGGGTGGTGGGCTCCTATTCATCGTGGTAAGAATGTTCTAGACTGTGTTGTGTTGATATACAACGAAGCGACTCTGTGACAAGCTGTCGGATGACTGACTTTACCCAAGAGAGTTATATACTGGGAAAATTACATATCCAGAGGCCAATCATGCTCTCTCCGTGGTTCTGAAATTATACAGATTTTTGTCATTCTCCCACTTTCGTTACATTAGAGCGAAGCCACGTCCTCATTGGCCGCTCACTTGAATGAAGAGGCCTCCACGGTCGCTGTAGGTTAAAGTGTTGATCGCCTTTGAGAGCACCTCTATTCTCTGCCAGCATTTTGAGTTTTATCAAGTGCTGTTTTCGCCTCTATTTCTGTGATTATGTGTGTTCTTTCATATTCTGTTACCTTTGTGTCTGACAATAGATTTTTTTTTTATTTTTTTATTTTTTTATTTTTAGGTAGAACCGTTACTGCAAAATCCAACTTGGTAATAATCCTTCACGCTACCTAGGGACTGTGGTGTGATATTTTAAATTCCTAGTTTTTTTTCATGGAAGATTTTTCTTTTGCTTTATCTATTTTTTCTTTTGTATGATTGTATTATTTATTATTTATTTATTAAATGATCTGTAATTATTCATCACAATTCTTTTTACATATATACCCTGAGATATAGCCATTTTCACCTCCAATTACCCCTTTGGCTACCCCAACCTGTGTTGCACCTAGGGTGTCCCTGTCTGGTCTGTGGCTTGAGAAGCCATTGCCTGACCCGACACTGTGGAGGCATTGAAGAGAGTTATTGTGCTCATGACTTTGTTTCAGAAGAATTTTAGGTTTGGCTCTTGGTTAAGAGTGAGATTTTGTTGCTTAGTGGTGGGAAAACTAGCCGTGGCCACACCCACAAAGAAGAATGATCCACACACACCCCTTGGAGCTATTTACTGCCAACTGCTCCTTAGTGAGTCTTGGTACCTGGGGCTCGCCTATCCCATCTCTGCTGGGATTTTGGCCATCTTCATCTTGTGCAGGTACTTCTGGGAGTTCACAAATGCAACAGCCACGTCATGTGTAGCACACAACATTTCATAGTTTTCCTCTAACCGTCTTGTCAGGTATACACATCCTAGTTGAATATGCTTTTATTTCATTCTAAATTATTTTAAAGGTTACTTTTAAGAAAATCTACTGCCTTGGTGATAGGAGAGCCTGAGTTTTCCTTTCCTTTTATTTTTGACTTTGCACATCAGAACTATCATCTATGATGTGCGAGAATACATTTTGAGAAACCATATTATTGAACCGTTATGGTTAAGATGGAGGCAGATGCTGTGCCTTCCATGTTCTTGTTCCATGGTTCTGTGATCAGATCTTACTCTCTATGTCCCTGTCCTTCTGTGCTAATACCAGGACCTTCCTCATCTGTAACCCATGGACATTTTCTTATTGTCTCTTCAATAGTCTTGACTTGCTGCAGCCTGAAGGAGGTGAGATAGTTAGCTGGATTTCACAAGGGCACAGATGGGTTGGAGGGATTTGCCCTGGGTCCCTAGCCTGTGAGAGGTAGAACAGAAACATACTTGCAACACATCACATGACTCCTCAGCTGGTTTTGGGATATTGTCTGGGCATCTTAAGATCTCTCATGGATTTCTTTTCTTCATTGTGCAGTGCTGGGGATGGGGCCCAGGTACCATACATGCTCAGCACATGCTCTACTATGCTATACTCTTGCTCTGGTATCCCTCTTGCTGCTGCGTTTTGGGTAGATCCTAGCCAATGAAATCTTTGACAAAGACCGCCTAGGAGGAAGCTGATTTTGTGTATCCCAGGCAGAGGCTATGCTGGAACCACGATGCAGGGACCCTGTGTCCCATGCTGGCCTCTGAGCGGCATCAACCTAGGTAGAAAAGTCTTCAGGAAGAATGAACCTGCATGCGCAGGTGTGTGCGTGCATGTGCATGCGCAGAATGCCTGTGGTCCCTTTGCTCTCTAACAAAGGAGGATTTATAGTCCAGCCGCAGTAGTGGGGATGCGAGACCTCTCAACAAGTTCACCATAAAAAACTGGTAGCTATCGATTCCTGCCGCCAAGCTGACTGAAGGAGGAGTTGTGCTCTTGATGTACTGATGCTTACATTTCAATATTTCCTTTAATTACTTAGAAATGACAACGCATGTTGGCTCAGTGATAAATCAGGAGCAAATTAAACAACGTCATCGGGAACTGAAATGCACACATCCTATGGTTTTTATCTCAGCCAATGGGAAAAGGTGCAGACTCTCTCCAACACCCAGTGTGTCTGTCTGGGAAAGGGTGCAGACTCTCTTCAACACCCAGTATGTCTAGGAAAGGGTGCAGGCTCTGGCCCTGGTCTGTTAGGATCTGCTGTCTCAATAAAGCTGCTGGCTGCCTTGAGTGGGCAAGCACTGGATACGGCCTGGAGCTTAGCTGGTGCTGAGGGTACCTAGAGGCAGGGATGAAGGATGGATGAGATCCTGTGTGGCAGCACGTGAGAGATGAAGATGACCTGCCAGGTAGTCTGTGGTTTTCTGAGGTGCCCGTCAGCTAAGCTGGGTGCTCCTGTCCTGACTGGCTATTTCCCTGACCACTCATATGCTTGCTACCAAAGGCCCTTTGTGGGTAACCAACATACACTGCAGGGACCTCAGAGCCTGTGGCAAAGAGTGGTCAGTTTCTTCTAAGCTCCGTACGCATTCTGGGTCCCACTGTAGACTTGCTGAGGGTCAGTGACTCTCTCTCAGGTTGAGCACATAGTTGCTGAGTGTGTGCTGACTGGAGAAGGAAGGCCCAATCACCTTACAGGGACTGAGTAGATGCTACCTTTATGGTGTTTATTAAATTTACCTGTTTGCAAGTGAGGATTTAAGCTGGGCTTGGAGCAGAAGGTAGCAAGAGCTGGTTATAGACAGGCATGAGCATCCAAGTGATTAGGGTAGGATCACGTATGGAGGTCAGAACTAAGAAAGTAGCTTAATCAGTAGAATGACTCTCTGATTTGTTGTGGATCCTGAACATGTGTCTGGAGAACACCTCTCCTCTGGTCTCAGAACATCCTTCCTTTGTCCTCTGAAGCTCCAAGTCAAACCTCTGTGGCAAAGGCAAACTTTCTTGGTTCCATTTCCTCATTCCTTGGGGGGGTGTCTAGGTGCAACCTCTAAGCTTCCAGGGGGTGGTTCTGTGGTCAACATGTAGAGAGTGGCGCCACCCAGATTTTTCCATAGCCAGTGAGGACCAGTGCAAACTGCCAGGCCCCGGTTGAGATGACAAGCCATGGCCCCAAAGTGGGTAAGCCCATAGCTGCTGAGTACAGGGGTGCTCTGACGGCCCCTGCTTACTCATGGCATCATTTATGTGGAGTAGAGACAGACAGACACAGTGGGTGGATGTGGCACTTAGAGAGAGTTCCATAAAGTATTTCATCTCCCATGTCCTGCTGACAAGGATACAAGAGTCTGTAAGAGAAGACCATTGGTTAAGATAGCCGCGGGGAGGTCTTGGGGTGGAGTAAGGGGAGGGATGTGCCTGGAGATCATGGATCTGAAGAAGAGAATGAACTGACGAAGGGAATTATAGTGGGGGGGGGGTGTCACAGAACTCATTAACATATTAGCAGAGAGGGACTGTTGTACCAAAGGGCCTAGAATGACTCTCTGGCTTCTGGCTCTTTGCCCCATGTGGTTGGTGGTTTGAATATATTTGGCCCATGGAGTGGCACTATTAGGAGGTGTGGCCTTGTTGGAGTAGGTGTGTCACTGTGGGGTGGGCTTTGAGGTTTAAGCTCTGCCCAGTGCAGATGAGAGCTTTCTCCCAGCTGCCTGCAGAAGACAAGAGTCTCCTTCTGGCTGCCTTTGGATCAAGATGCAGAACTCCCAGCTTCTCCTCCAGCATCATGTCTGCCTGGATGCTGCCATGCTTCCTGCTACGATGATAATGGACTCAACCTCTAAAACTGTAAGCCAGCCCCAGTGGAATGTTTGCCTTTGTAAGAGTTGCCTTGATTACATTGTCCCTTCGCAGCAATGGAAATCCTAACCAAGACATCTAACCAACATGCCAGGATTCAGATTTTCTTACCCAAGATGCTTCACCACTATATCGGCAAGATGCTCAACCATTCCTACCAGTGTTTGCCCTTCATTTCTGGCTCACAATACTATGTGGGAGTCATTTGGAGGCCTCACACTACCTCAGTTTCCTGTTGTTTCCCCCATTCCCCTAGCCTGGACATCACAGCGGTACTGTGTAGAAGCAGGTGGTGGGACACCCAATAGCTCTTTCTAAATAGCCTGAGAGGTTTTTCTGTGTTTGACCGCATTGCACTGATTGGTCTTGAACACATAGTAACTGCTCCAGCATTGGTTCAAGGCTGAGGAGACAGACTCTTCTGGAGCCGAGAATATCACTACTTGGAAGCTGCACACTCAAGTGCACTTGATATTGGGAAGTCCCCTTCTCAGGTGGCAGTTCACTGGAGAACTTCACACTTCTGGGTCTTGGTTTTCTCTGTTAGATAATGACATAATTTATAAAAAAGAGGAAAATCATACGGGTCGCAGAGTGCATCTGCAGCCAAATGAAACCTCATGCAGACTACCCATGCATGCATGGCTGTCTTCTACAAATAGTCTCTCCTTGTTCTTGGAGCCAATAAGCATCATTACTGGTTGGTCCTCCCATGAGCATGTATTTGGTGTCCACTGTGTGTGCAGCATCCCGATGCACCACATCAGAGGTAGAAGGAGCCTGAAGCTGTCGACTTGCAAAATTTATGGTGTATTCCTTGCAAGCTTGTTGTCCAGGAAGCAAAATCATTGTTTGGTAACTGGGACATGGCAACAATGCATTTTAATGGAAACTTAATTAATTTGAAATGATTACTTCATTGTAAGTAGAAGGAGAGAAAAATCATTGAAAAATTGGCAAACGGGAAAGGAACGCTTTTCTATAAGTGTTCGGAGAGGCAAAGCAGCTGTGAACATTGCTAAAAATAAGAAAACACAAAGCTTGAGTTTGTAAAGTTATTTCCTTAATTTGGAGGGTTGTTTCAACTTGTTCTCAAATAAAAAATGAAAGACCCAAGCTCCGTGGCTTGGGAAAATCATCATGGGAATCGATGGAAGGTTTTTCTCCTTAAAAGCTTCTCTCCTCTATGTATGGCTGTGCTCCCCACGGACTGTATTAGTTTTGGTTACTACTGTTATGGTAAAACACTATGACCAAGAGCAAGTTGGGGAAGAAAGGGTTGATTTAGCTTACATTTCCACATCTAGAGTCTGTCACTGAAAGGAGTCAAGCAGGAACTCAGTTTGCTTTCTTCTAGAACCCAGGACCACCAGCCAATGGTTGGTACCACCCACAGTGGGCTGGGCTCTCCCCATCAATCCCTAATTTAAAAAAATGCTCTACAGGCCTTTTATATAGCCTGATCTTATGGAGGCATTTTCTCAATGGGGTTTGCCCCTCTCTGATGACTGTAACCTCTGTCAAGTTGACATAAAATCAGCCAGTACTGTGTAGCTGTCCTCTCTACTGGGTATAGCTGTGTTCTCTGCTGGGTATAGCTGTGTTCCTCACTGCATATAACTGTGCTCCCCTTGGGTGTAAGTGTGATTGCCACTGGGTGTAGCTGTGTTCTCCACTGGGTCTAGCTGTACTCTCCACTGGGTGGAGCTGTGTTCTTCATTCTGTATGGTGATGCTTTCCTCTGGGTGTAGCTTTTCCATAAATGTGTTCTCCCTAGGTGTAGCTGTCTTCCGACTTGGTGTAGCTGTGATCTTCACTGGGTGCAGCTATGGTCCCTTCTGGGTATAGCTATGGTCCCCTCTGGGTGTAGCTATGGTCCCCTCTTGGTGTCTCTGTGCTCCCCTCTGGGTGTCTCTGTGCTCCCTTCTGTGTGTAGCTGTGCTCCCCTCTGGGTGTCTCTGTGCTCCCTTCTGGGTATAGCTGTGCTCCTCACTGGCTGCAGCTGAGTACTGCACTCAGTGCCTCAGAGGTTTATTTCTATGTCTTGATCTTCCAAAAAACACACATCTTGGCTCTGCAGAAACTCCATCTGAGGCATGCACCTAGGTTGATATGACTATGACATGTTCTGTCATTGGTTCTGTCACTGTCTGGTTCCAGAGCAAGCACAGGAGAGACTCCAGACAAGGGGAGAGGTGATAGTGACCACAGAGGACTGGAGTCTTGTCTAGGGTCTTTTGTGTGTGTGTGTGTGTGTGTGTGTGTGTATACACGTGAGTATTTGGGTACAAATGCACATATGTGACCCCGTGTGGAGGCCAGAGGACAACTTCTGATGTCACTTCTCTGTGCTGCTTACCTTTATTTCTGAGACAGGCTCTCTCACTGGGACCTGGGGCTCAACCAGTAGGCTAAGCTCGATGGCCAGCAAGCTCCAGGGATCTCTGTCTCCCCAGTGCATGCACCACCATGTTTAGATTTTTAAATTTTATTTTCTTAAAATTTTACTTATTTAATGTGTGAGTACTCTGCTGCATATTCATCTGCAGGCCACAAGAGGGCATCAGATCTCCTTATAGATTGCTGTAAGCTACTGTGTGGTTGCTGGGAATTGAACTCAGGACCTCTGGAAGTGCAGTCAGTGCTCTTAACTGGTGAGCCATCTCACCAACCCTTGGGTTTTTTTTTTTTTTTTTTCAAACTTGGGTTCTGGGGATCAGACTCAGATTTTTGTGCCTGCAAGCTAAGCCTGTACCAACTGAGCACCCCTCCAGCCCTGCTCTCCCATTTTTGACTCTCTCATTGTGATCAGGTTTAGCCTGGTCTCTAAATTGGGGTTTTCAATTTTAGTTCTAACAGTAGAAACACATAGCCATCCCCTGCGCTATGTGACATTCACCATGTCTGAAGAATTCCTGAAGGGAATTTCCAGGTCACATGGTCCAAACCTGCTCTCTCCATTGCAGCCGACCCTGTAGTGTCTTTTCTTCCATTTCTCTTCTGCAGTGTTCAGGGGTGTGTGGGTAGATATTTAGTCACCCATTGTTAACAAACCTTGATTTGTGGTGTTGACCAGTTTCCATGATGTAAGTTTTTTCCACTTTGGGAGACTTCAAGCTCTCCTGGTAAAACCACCAATCACTGAGATGGGCAGAGGTGCACAGCTGGTTGTGAGCATGTCCAGCTTACTTTAGTGCACTTGCCCACTTCCCCTTGCAGAGCCCATTCTTGGTATGTACTGGGTGTGAACTGCATTCTAGTTTGTTTTTTATTTTTGTGACAAAACACTGACCAAAAACAACTTGGAGGAGAAAACAGTTCATTTGCTTTACAGTCAGTCTACCATTGAGAGAGAGCCAGACAGGAACTCAAGGCAGGAACCTAGAGGTAGGAATTGAGATAGAGACCATGAGGAACACTGCTTTCTGGGTTGCTTCCCTTGGCTCGCTCAACTACCTTTCTTATAGAACTTAGGGCCAGCTTCACCCACAGTGGGCTGGGCCCTTTTCCTCATCACCTATCAATCAAAATGATCTGCAGATATGCTCACAGGCCAATCTGATAGAGGCCACTCCTCAGTTGAGGTTTCCTTAGACAGAATCAGTTTGTATGCTCACTACACCAGCCTGTCCTGTCAGGGTGTGACACTTTCCCAGGACACTCAGAGATGTTGTTGAGATGGGCTGTCTGAATACTGGGGACCTTAGGTGGTGTCCCTTCCCTAGCCATTACAGTTGCTGTGGAGGCTCCACGGATGCAGAAGCTGGCTTCAGTAAGGGCACAGAGCTCCCGTGGCTTTTCCAGCTGGCTTAGTCTATCACAGCATGGTGGCTAGTGTAGAGAGAATCTCTTGTGTACTGTGTAGAAGCGTCACCTGTCAATAAAAAGCTGATGGCCTGTGGTGGTTTGAATATGCTTGACCCAGGGAGTGGCACTATTAGGAAGTGTAGCCTTGTTGGAAGAAGTGGGTCATTGTTGGTGTGGACTTTAAGACCCTCCACCTGTCCAAGTGGGAGTCAGTATTCTGTTAGCACCTTCAGATGAAGATGTAGAACTCTCAGCTTCTCCTGCACCATGCCTGCCTGGATGCTGCCATGTTCCGCCTTGATGATAATGGACTGAACCTTGGAATCTGTAAACCAGCCCCAATTACATGTTGTCCTTACATGAGTGCCCTGGTCATGGTGTCTGTTCACAGTAGTAAAACCTAAGAAATGGCCTATTAGCTGGGGCAGGGCATAGGAGGTGGGAGTTCCAGTAGGGAGAGAGGAATTCTGGGATAGAGTCAGGTGCAGGAAGAGATTCACCCAAACTCTGAGGAGTTGGATGTATGAAACTGAGAAGTGGTAACTAGTCATGTGGCCCTCATAGAATAGAATAAACAGGTTAATTAGGTTATGAGCTAGTTGGGGAGTGAGCTTGTGGCCTAGGCACTTATTCATAAATAATAAGTCTCAGATTTGTTATTTCAGGAACTGGGGTATAGATGGAAAAGCCCGCGGTTAAGGCTAGGTCAGTGAGAGGGGCTTTAGTGGTAGACCCTTCGAACACAAGAAGCTTCAGCACCCAGCTGATCTCCTGGGCGCCACACAACATCTTGTTACTGTGCTCTCTTGGTAAGTGGCCATGGCCAACACCAATGCAAGAGGCCATGGGATTCCGTTTCTTGGTAGGAGAAGAACACGTTGCATTTCCAGAGTGTGTTTGGGATTGGAGAATGCTCTGTGGTCTTGAATACCATTCTCTCAGTAACCATCTTTTATAAATGAAAACATGAGACCAATGGACAGTGGTACCCCTGACAGAGGCAGAATCTGTGAGACTGAATTCTTTAGTCTTGCTTTAAAAAGACCACATTCCAGAGTATTCCTTGGACTCAACAGAAGAGAAAGAACCTAGAATTCAGAGCATCTTTTGACAAAAGAGCTGCTATTACTGAAGATCAGACATGGGAGATAAATAGCAAGATTTTCAGACCCTCAGAGGGGGATCAACTTCCTGAGCATATTTTCCCTGGGGTTAACCAGAGATCTGAATCCCCTCTGGAAATTCAGGGACCCAGCTCTTGTCCCCACATCCCTGCCTGGGTTGTGATATTCTCTATTGTATTTCAGTGATAGTATGGATGGCCAGGCCAGCTATGGCCTTAGAGTTATTTGGTCCAGGGCTGGTTAATGTGGATTGAGAGTTTAGTGGCTTGCTTCCATTACCTTAATTCCTTAGTTCATACATATATTCATCCATCCGTCCATCCGTTGTGTTTTCCTAATTCTTCTGTTGTCCTGTTTCCTCATTGTGAGATATGGAAATTCCAGAGTTCCACTTGGAGGGCTGTGCATTGCAGGGTAAGGTGTAACCTGAGTGTCAGAGCCTATATGGGACGAGGAGGGTTCATGGATGTCACGCCACTACTGAGGTGTTATACCTTGACCTGTTAGGTAGTCATCAGGGTCCTGCTGTGGGACATTTCTGCCATCAAATCTAGTTCGAGAAGCCCCTCTCATTTTGCTAGGTCATAGCACCTATATGGCCATCCAGGGGACTCCAATCTGCACGGGACTATAGGTGAGGAGCTGTGGTTCAGACTCCATTCTCATCAATCTAGCAAAGCCCTTCTCTGTCTAGACCAATGCCTCCAGGAATCCATTTGCTTATAGTGCTGTATTCATTCATAGCACCCAGAATTTCCCTCCCCCAGGGGGCTGTGTATTGGCCTTTAGCATCAGAGCGACCCACCACCATTCAGTTCCCTCCATGGTGGTCATCACACTAATGGATACCCATGCCCCTTGAGAAGGCCCCATTGGCTACTGTGGTCTTATCACTATTATAAATGGTCTTTACTAAGTGTCTCTAACCAGCTGCCTGTAAAATAATGAAAGGAAAAGTGTTCTTATTAAAGAGTTTATTTGGGCTGTAAATGTGGGGCTGCTGATTGTGGCCTGTGAGCCACGGAAGGAGGTTGATTATTCCAGGGGTTTGATGAGGCAGTGATTAACGCTCACTGTAGACCCAGAAGCGAGAGCACACGAGACAGGGCTATCCACAGGCTGGGATGTGTCCTGGGATCCCCCTCTTTGGAGGCAGAACCTTGGTGAACAATCAAGGTGGAATATCAGGCTCCAGCCAAGGGGAAGCTCTGAGGCTGGGCTCAGCTGACTGATTCTCCCGGGGCCTCCCTGGGATTACCAGTAACTCTTACTCCAAAAACATGGGTTGTGGGCTTCTGCAGTATAAGCTCCACCCCTCCACCTCTGGGAGGTAAGGAGTAGATTCCCCAGCTGTGCCAAGTCAGAGACCTACGTGCACTTGTAGGTTCATTTCTCAATTGTAGCACAGTGTTCCTGAATCTCCCCCAGCTTAGATCTCTCAGCTGAGCTCAGTAAGGGTTTTATTTACCCTGAGGTACCAAACAAAGATTGTCAGAGAGCAGGAGTTAATGGCTAAGGCCGTTCATTCCATTGTGGCCTTGATTCCTGAGAGCTGCTGTAGGCGATGAGTCGGTTCACAGAGGACCACTATGGAGCTAGCCTTCACTGAGACCACAGAGAGGTTGGCTTGAACCTTCTGTCTGCTTGGGCCAACCCCTTGGCTGCTGGAGAATGTGAGCAGAAGCTTTTAGCAACCTTACCTGTCTCTGTGACAAGTTTCAATGCAGAGTGACTTTTCTCCTTCCCTAGCTGAGGAGGAATCCCGAGCCCCAGGACTTCCTAGCCTCTTCTCTGACACCATACATGGTATTTGCTTCATCTCTTCCTCTCAGAATTAGTGAGCCTCGGCTGTGTTCTGGAGGTTGGGAAGATGGCTTTGGCTCATGGGGGTGGGGGTCAGGTTGATGCTTTGTGGTCAGTGTTGTCATCTGGTCCGTCTAGGCAGCTCTGAGCATGAGTCCTTGTATAGTTACTTTTTCTGTTGCTGTGATAAAACACCATTATCAAAAATCAACTTATAGAAGAAAGCACTTATTTTGACTTATGGTCTTAAAGAGAGAGAGCGTCCACAAGGGTAGGAGGCATGAGGCAACAAGAGCCAAGAGACACACCTCCAACCACATTCAGACAAGCCATGCATGGGGGTGTTTAAGGAGGACAGAAGTGAGATGGGCTATGTGCTCTCTAAGTCTGTCCCTAGAAATGAACTTTCCCCAGCAAAGCTGCATCTTGTAAAGATTCCAGAACCTCCCTGAACAGTAAAGCCAACAGGGTACCAAGTTTAAACACCTGAGCTTATGGGGAACATTTCTCTCTCAAACCTCAAGACTCTCACTCCCTGGTCTTCCTTGCTCATACACAGTAGTGAAGAGCCAATAGGGAATACAAGTATCACACATATCTGTGAAGTCTTGTAATTCTCCCTAGATGCCCAGGCTACACCCAGCCTCTTGATGGCTTCTTGTCAGGAGAGCCACCCTTTCCTCCTGCATCCTGCCAAAGGAGACAGTTTGCTATCCTTTGCCCAGAATTGTTCTAATGGAACGAACTAGACATCTTTTTATTCCCTTAAGACTTGTTGACACTTGATTGATGGCCCAACCTATTATCCAGTTTGGCAAGTACTGGAGTTTTCTCTTCTGTGTCTGTTGGGTCCATTTTTCCTGTGTTTTTCTCTGAGTTCAATTTGCTATTCATGTTCTTCAACGCTCCTCTCCTCGGTGACCTTTTTTCTGCTTGCTCTCTCAGCTCTTAAGACGTGTGTCAACAGATTCTGGCTGGTTGTAGGTTTGTCTCTTCTCCTTGTATTTCTATCTGTTTTTGTCTACTGTTACTGGTGCATGGGAATTGGGAATTTTTAAAGCTGGATGCTCTGAAATTTTTATTGTGAAGTATTCCTTTTTATCCCCAAAGTCCACTTCATCTAATATCAACGCAGTACAGGGGCTTTGAAAACAAACACACATGCACCAACCAAACAACTTAGGTGTTTGCCACATATAGGTATGGTGTATACGTGTATGTGTGCACACGATGAGCATGCATGGGTGTGAATTCTTGTCTTCCATGGTTGCCTTCCTCAGTATCGTGGAGTCAGCCTTTTTTTCACATTGAAATCAGCCTCTGGGCCTGGAGAGTTTGCCTCTGACTGGTTCCCTGACTGGCTGTGTGGGCCACCCGATTGGGTGCTTTCTATGGGCCCTGACCACTCCTCCTTCCTTTATTGCCATAATGGATTGTATATATCATTATTTTCTTCTACCAATAGCTCCAAAATTTAGACACCTTAGTATTCTTTTAGAGCTTGCTCAGAACTTACTGAAGGTAGGTATTCGTTGGATCTGGTTCAGTTTTAGATCAGTTGAAGATCTAAGGGCATGTAAGGTCTATTTCTTTACGTGGCTTTAGTATTTGTTTTAATTTTATTTGTGTTTTAAGCCAAGAGGCAGATTCCACACCAACAGACAGACGACAGAACACACAGACAGACAACACAGACACACACACATACTTTTTGCTGTTTATGTCTTTTCCTGAATTTTCCCCTGCTGCTTAGTTTTGGTAAACCTACATAGTTAGATTCACTTGGGAAGAGGGGACGCAATTTAGAAAAATTACATATATTAGATTGGCCTGAGGAACATTTTCATTTTTTTGTTTTCTTATTCTTAATCTCCCTTATCTGATTTATTTTTTAAAATGAAAATATAATTACATAATTTTTTCCTCCTCTTCAACTCCTCCCAGGTCCTTCTTGTTCCTGCTCAAATTAGTGTCCTCTTTTCCTTTATAGTTATTATGTACATTATATATATTTCATCTATTGTATATATTTATGACATATAACATATATATTATATTATATATATACAATATTATATACATTATATATGCAAGGTGAATGTGTGCGGGACCAGCTTATCAGATGAGGAAGAATAGTGGCCCAGGGAATTTTCAGGATCAGGACCACATTGTGATGAAGGAATGTCAGTTCTGGGTGTCAGTGAGAGATGAACTACCACAGGTCAGGATGTAAGTCAGGTGACACATGGGCCAGGAGGAGCCTGGTTTTTGGAGCACCCGTAGTCCAGGAATTCTACCTTGTCCTATCTTGGGGCTCATGCTTGGTGAAGTGCTGTGCGGGAAATGGCTCACTGGTGACTGGATTTGTAGCACATGAGTCCCTGGTCCTAAAAGCTCCTAAGTTCAGCAATGGTGGGACAGCTGTTCTTTGCTTGGAGCCGGAACAGCTAGTACATTCAGAAGTGGCCATTGCCAGTTATTCTGGGGACTTGGAGATGTAACTGGGATTTAACTGTTCAAAGCATCTCTGTGTGGCCAAGCCTTATCTGATCCCTGGATTTTAGCCTTGACAGAGATGCCTTCATCTTGCTGTGGGTCGACATCCACCCGGGGGACCGAGGACAACTCCCAACTAAGGCCTTCCAGCCTTATTCAGAGCCTCGGGATGAAGGTCTTAGTGGTATTGCTGTCAGCCCTTAGCTGTCAGCTCTGCTGGAGAGATGTGGTATGATTGCTTCACAGACAGAGACCTCTGTGGATCCAGCTGATGGCAGACAAAAGACCAAGAGTCAGAGAAAAAGAACTTCAGTTCTTTTTGATTCTCCCCCACCCTGGCTGTTCTGAGAATCGAACCCAGGGCTTTGGTCATGCTACGACAGTGCTCTGCCACTAATCCACAGCCCCAACCAAAGAGAACTTCTCTCCTGTGTGTAGAATGTGCCCTACAAAAATACAGAGGCTTTTTGGGGATTCATAACATCCCTGACACCCTATCATGCCCCTTTACGATCAGAGGGACCTGCTAGGGGGCCATACATACTCCACTCAGACCTGTGTCTTTGAGTTGCTGTGTGAACTCAGGCAGTAGTAGTCATACCTGTCTGTGCCTCTTTGGGTGTGAGGAGAAGGGCAAGGCTGGTTGGTTTATCCTTCCTGCCTCTGCCATTACAGCACCAGCTCTGACCAGCCACTGACAGTCATCATCTCTTCTCTTCCTGGCTCAGAAAAGCAAAAATTTCAAGCCTCTTCTCATTCTTTGCTCACCTGGTGGGTTCCTTTTTCTGTTATCAAGGGTGAGGAAGAAGGGCTCCGTACTTGCCGTAGAGGCTGGGCTCCTACTTGAGTTGCTGAGCCCTGCTCTCAGCTTGGGTGTTATCAGCTCTGGTCCCCAAGGTGGATGTGCTAGGGAGGGTAATGTCTTCTTTATAAGGTTGCTGGTCTGATGATACCTTCAAGGGATGCTGGACACAGCATGTGGAAGGATCTGAAGGACCTAGGAAGACTCTGATGTTTGGGCTCTGGGCTTAGGTCATCTTAAAGCTGTTGGGTTTAAAGATAAAAAGACACAGTGAATGCCAGTGTGGTCAACAGAGATGTCCATGTCCTGGCCCTGGAGTCTAAGAATCTGTCAGGTAAGGTTGTCAATAAATCAAGGTCACTACCCTTACCTTGATGGGGAGCGCATTCTGTATTAGCCAAGCGAGTCATGGTCACAGGGTCCTACAGAAGGGAGGTAGGTGGGAGGGGCCAGTCTCAGGGAAGGACTCAGCCTGTCCACTTGTAAACTGGAGGGGGCAGCAACCTAAAGGAACATGGGTACCCTACGAAGCTAGAAAAGGCAGAAAAGGAACCCTGGAAATTAGAAGGATTTGAAAGGATCATTTGAAAAGGATCTCTATGTATACCTTGATTTTTACACTGGGCATCTACCATCAAGACTCTTGATAAGCCTAGGCAATAGTTGATAAGGGGTGGGGTGTGTAGAACACTATATTCAATGTTGTAGACAGGAATCCGCACTATATGTTATTGGATAGCTTAGCTGTAGGATAATATACTGATAATGTTTTCTGGTTCGAGTTTACTCTTTAGCTTGATGTCCCTAGAGGGACATAAGACTGATATTAGCAGAAACCACCTGGACTAGGTGTTTCAGGATGCCCGGACCCAGGTATCAGAGAACGAGGGAAGAGAGAGCAAGGGAAGATAACCTGAACCTCAGAGATATGCCTGACACTTGCGTAGAGCGGAAGACTGGACTCCGGAATGGAGGCATGTCTCCACTCCCTATAAAACAGTGTTTCTCAACTTTCCCAGTGCTGTGACCCTTTTACAGAGTTCCTCATGTTGTAGTGACCCCCCCATACCCCAACCATTAAATTATCTCATGGCCCTTCACAATTGTCATTTTGCTACCGTTATGAATCATAATGTAGATATCTGATATGCAGAATATCTGGTAGCAGCCATGTGTGGGCTGCACCCCGAGGTTGAGAACTGCTGTCAAGCCTGCCAGTGGCTATGACATGAGAGGCTGTTTGTTTTCAGGATGTCAATCCACTGCCTTCTCAGATTACAGGTCTTCTGAATAAAGCCCAGTTTCAAGATTCAATTCCTGGGCCATGGAGATGGCTCGGCAGGTACCATGTCTCCTGAGTTCGATTCCCGGTGACCACATGGTAGAAGGAGGAAACCAACTTTCAAATCTTGTCCTCTAAGTTCCACAAATACATAACAGTATGTACAACCCACTTGTTCTCACCTCCACAATACTAACTAACTAACTAACTAACAATTAACTAACTACTAACTAAGCCCAGCAGAGTGTGGCCCACACCTAACTCTGGCTGCATCCCTGCCCCACCTGTGCTGTAGGGATGGAAACTCAAGCAGCCCTCACAGAAGTGGCTTTGGTCCCATCTGCCTGAGGTTCTCCCTTCCAGCTGGAATGCTAACTGGCTTGAACTTGTCCTGATCTTGTGCAGGCGACACATCTAAGAAGTGGTTTTTGCTTTCTTCTGTTGTTTGCAGCCTGTCTGGGATGGAACCTAGGCCATGCTAAGCAAGCGAGCTGTTTCCCCAGCTTCATAGCACCCTTTTATTTATTTTCCTTGTCACAGGCTAGGTGGGCTTCCTAGGTGGCATAAAATATCTGCCTTCCTTTCTTGCTTCCTCCCTGTGCCGTCCAGTCCTTCTCCTTTCCTCCATCCTTCTTTTCTTCCCCTCCTCAGGTGTAAGATCCATTCTCCCATGTCACAAACACAGGTCCAGGCTGTGCTCACTCCCCAGGTTCCCACGTCTGGGCTCCCAAGGTTGCTGCTTCTCTCTGCAGCATCCTAGAGTTCCTTCTGCTCTTTCCACTTAGTCCTCTGGCCTGGCTGAGTCCATCTTCATTTGACCCGGTTTCCATCCACATTTGACCCAGTTTCAGGGTCCCGTGTATCCTCTGGGCAAAGCCATGATCTCACTTTACAGATACATGGAAATACATTGCTATAAAGTAATTTTGGACATTTTCTTTGCCTCCCTTGTACCTGAATAAAGACACAAAGATCTGGTATTTTATTAATGAGCTTCTTGCACTAATAGCTGGGCAGATGCTGTTGCTATTGTAACCTGACTATATTGTCCTGGCCTGTTTCCCATGTGACATTATCCGCCATCTTGGTCTTCCCCTGGCTGTTCCTGTACTCTCTATCCTCTACTCATGGTGACCTCACGGTGAATCAGTTTCTCTGTCTGTCTGTCTGTTTGTCTGTCTCTTCCTTCTCGGACTCCCTCATTGGGATCAGATGTCCTGCCTTCTTCTTTCCTGCTCCAGCTATTGGTTGAATGGCTTCATTATTAACCAATCAGAGGTGATGGAAAACAACTTTCACACAACATTGAGACAGGAGATGTTTGAGAGTGCCAACATCTGAACTACAACTCTGGGCACAGTAATCAGCATCTGAATACACAGTGCACAAAACACATCGCCTCTAAGCTCCCAGAGCCTGGGAACCTGGAGGTGTGCTGTGGGGTATGAGCTCCTACCCTGTGATCTGTACCTGGGCTTTCATGTTATTTCCATGTATGTAGGCGATATTCTGGCTACCCTGTGATGATTATCTTCAGTGCCTTATGGTTTGAGCCCTGGAAATATGCTGTTTTTCTTTTTTAAGAGTTGATTTGGAACATCCTGGATGCCAGGATGAACTGGACTTGAGCAGTGGCTGGAGGATGAGGGCCTTTTCAGCCCAGAGATCCTCATGTGTCCTGCCTGCTGAGCTCTGCATGGG
The DNA here is from genome assembly GCA_021653895.1 of Mastomys natalensis. NCBI lineage: Eukaryota > Metazoa > Chordata > Mammalia > Rodentia > Muridae > Mastomys > Mastomys natalensis. The sequence continues at coordinate 3,238,878 of JAJTUV010000102.1, forward strand.
GGATCAGTTTGCTTTGCTAACCAGACTAATTTCCTACAGTGGCGTGCACTCTGAGGTGGCTTGGTCCTCACTGCTGCTTCCTGCCGAGCTATTGACAAGGCATGTTCTGTTTTCTTGGCCCTGAATCTTCCCCACCAAGACACCATCAGGCTGCACGGAGACCTACAGGGAATGGTGATGACCCCATGCTTGGTATTCTAAGACAAGCTGAGAACTTTGATTGCTCACACCCCATAAAATCTTTCTAAGCAACTCTGCCTCTTTTGTTTGCCAGTGTGCTACCCCAAATCCTTCTTAGAGCATGACTCATCTACTCCTTCCCTGCTGTTTGGGGTTTGGGGGTATTAGGGAAAGAGACCAAAGACCTGGGAGGCTCAAATATACTGCCGGGAGGCTGGTCACTGGCCTCACGAGTGCCAGCCAGGACATGTGGCTTGTGTCATGGCCAAATGAAGAGACTGTACAGACAAATGAACAGACAAGTACATGGACAGAAAGGCAACACAGTCAAAGTTCCGCCACTGCTCTCTCTGTGGCTGAGGCCCCAGGGTCTCTATTCTTCCCTTGCAGTGTGTTAGACATCATAATGGCTGCCTTAGGGGAATCCAGGTTATTTCTTCCATTCATGAATATAGGGCTTCCTGCCCTCCATTCCTTATACTGTGTAGTGTGGCTCCTGCCAAGTCTGATGTGTACATACCAGGCAAGGTCAGGTTCCAGAAGTTTCCCTGAGGTGGAAGGGTGGAATGCAGTGTTTGCAGACAAGGGTCTGGAGCCCCATGTGGTGCCTCAGTGTGGTTTGCATGGTGATAAGGTGAGGAAAATCCCTATGTGTTATGTAAGAGGTATGATCCTGGGGTAGGATTAGGAGCCTAGAAGATGGAGCAAGGAAGGAGGTAGGACAGTGTGCCACCCAAAGCCACTTAACCTTGTCCTTGGGTCTCTAGTGGCTCACCCTGAAATGATCCTGTCTCCAGGTCTCTTGGCTCCTGGGAGACTTTGGAATGGCCTCAAACACAGTTGGCCCTGAGTCACAAGTTATCAGCTAGTCCTGTGCTCTGGTGACTCTGAAAAGTTAGAAGGATTCTATTGTCTCTGCCCTTCTACCCCTGCTGGTCACATCCCAACAAGCACGGCGAACAAACTGATCTTGGTCTGGTGGTCCAGATCCATGGAGCTGGCCTCTTCCCTTTCATCACATGCCCCTTTCCATCCCAACGATCTTGGAGAGTGTTCTAATCTGCTGCAGCCGTGGGGTGGAGTGTCTGTGGCCTGTCTGTGCTTCAGCTCCTCAAGTGCTTGGGAGCTCACGGCGCTGTTGCTTCTGTGTGCCGTGTGGGACCTGAGGTGTTTGCGCATTGCCTTGGCTCATCAACCACACCATTGCTGTCAACACTCCCTCACAAAGCTCCCCTACCTCCACTCCCCCTCTTCTCAACTTGTACTTGGTTAGGACTGCCTGGGAGCATCTCTAGACATGAGCTCTGCAGTCTGGGGTATTGCAGCCTCAGCTTACTCTTAGCAGGACTTAACTTAGATTCTGAAGATCAGAAACACTGTTTATCAGGATGGCCTCACAGAAGAGGTGCCTCCCCCCACACCCTCATGCTCAGCTTGCCATCCACTGTCTTCAATGCCGTCCCCCACTGTGTGGTTTGAGCATGGAGTGTGTATATCTTTCTGACTGGTCTGCCTGGAAACTCTGACTTCTTGAAGCTTGTCTATGGTTTGTCTAAGGTAGAGCCAAATCTCGTGTGTGTGTGTATGTGTGTGTTTGTGTGTGTGTGTGTGTGTGTGTGTGTGTATGTGTATGTGTGTGCCTTTTTCTTTCTGTGTAGATATGTATGTGTGTGTCTGTGTGTGTGTGTGCCTTTCTCTTTCTGTGTAGATATGTATGTGTGTGTCTCTGTGTGTATATGTATGTGTGTATGTCTGTGTCTTTCTCTATGTGCATATGTGTGTGTCTGTGTATCTGTGTGTGTGTTTCTGTGTGTGTGTATGCACGTGTGCATATGTATGTGTGTCTGTGTGTCTATAAGTATGGTACCCTCAGAGGTCAGAAGAGGGCATCAGATCCTTGATCTGGAGCTTGAGTTACAGTTATTGAGAGCTGTTTTCCATAGGTGCTGGGAACCAAAATCTGCTCTCCTAGGAGAATAGCATGCTCTCTTAACACCAAGCCACCTCTGTAGTCCCTGACCTTTTCTGATCTTTTCTGTAGCTTTAAGTACCAACTGTTTTGAACCTCAGTTTCTTATCTGTAAGATGAAATTAAGGATGCCTAGCCTAGGGATGTTGGGTGAGAACCACACTCACCGAAGAGAGTGGTTCATGCTTTCAAAGGGCCTTGACAACAGTAGTTTAACCCTCCTTCACCGGGCTATGTATGACTTACAGTCAGCGCAACCAAGTGAATTGGCATAAGCTACTTCCCTGTGCTTCAGATACGCAGCAGTGAGGGACACTATATAATGCAAACATATAGCACAGTTGGAAACAATGGAAAGCTCCACTTAATCAGAAGTGGGTGGAGCCCTGTGCTGGTTAGTTTTATGTCAGCTTGATATAAGTTAGTCATCTGCAAAGAGAAAACCTTAACTGATTGATAAAAACACGCTCACCAGATTGGTCTCTAGGCAAGTCTATGGGTGTTTACCTGATGGAGGAGGACACCACCTGTAGGCAGGGCTATCTCTGGTCAAATGATTCTAGGGGCTATAAGAAAGCAGTCTGATTAAGCTGATAATCATAGCTTCTACTTCAGTTCCTGCCTCCAGGTTGCTGCCTTGAGTTCCTGTCCAGACTTCCATCTGTGATTGGGGCATGTAAGCTAAGTAATTCTTTCCTTTCCAAGTTTCTTTTGGTCCTGATCTTTCCCACAGCAATAGAAATCTAACTGAGCAGGCCTCAAGTCAATTGAGGGGTGTGAGTTTTGAAGTAAAGTCTGTTGAGGATGAGGTAAGTCTGGCTGCAGGGAGAGGAAGAACAAACTACAACTGTTGTCCCTTTGTAAATTAGGTCTGACAAAGCTGTCATTTCATTCTGCTATGAGTTTCTGATTTTAGATGTTAACCTGTGAGATACTGAGTTCATATATTTTCTAGTGTGTGTAATCCAAATTATTTGATCTGGGTAGACAAATATACCACCTGATGGCTATATTGTGTCTTCACCTTTCAGGATGCCTGGGATTCCCACAAAGCTGGTCTAGAGTAAGACAGACCAGAGAGTGCCTATTGCACATAAAAAGGCATTCCAGAGCTGTGGTGGCGCATCTGGAACTTTAGAATGACCATGAAGTGTTACAACAAATTAAGGAATCCTGCTCACAGGTGAAGTTCCTGCTTGTTGTAAAGAAGATGTTAACCAGTTTCAACAATGAATCAGTGGGACATTACAGGATTATAAACTGTCATTAAAACAAGAGTTTATTGCCCAGTTCTTGTTTCTAAGGTGGTTATTCATTCAAAGCACGAGAGAGTCTTCTCCACCTCCAGCCTTCAGAAATGAGTAGGGGAGGACTAGGGGCCTCAGCCTTTTCTTCTCTCTGTGGGCTCATCATTCATACAGGAAGTGAGGTTCAGAGTAAAAGCAGCAGGGAGGGTCGCTTTCTGTCTTCCACAAGCAGGTTCCTGGACAACACATCCATTCTCAACATCCTCTGGCGCAGAACAAACCCTTACTCACTAGTTCAGAAGGAGCATCTCAGTATACACACACTGTGTGCTCTAGGTAGGGCTGACCCAGATATGTAGCCTCAGAGTGGGTGTCTTTCATCCCCAGAGACACAGCAACAACTCAACATCTGTGGTGAAGCATTTGGTGTTGGATCCACTGTGTCCCCAGAGAGTCATAATGGAGTCATGAGGCCAACTTCACTCATACCAACTCTGGTACTACATCCCCATTTGGGTCAATCTATTGCAAACATGAACATTAACCTGTTTAGTGATTAGCTTTCTAATATTTAGCAGTCACTAAAGGCTTTCCTTTTGGGCTTGGGGGCAGTTGCTCTATCTGGACTCTCCCTGCAAATCCACTGACTTCTTAGCCCTGGTACTTGGACACGGCATCCTTCCAGAGTGGTCACCTGTGTCACTCTCAATGTGAAGTGTTTGTGGCTAAGGGCATGTTCTAGGACACACGTTTAAGTCTAGCAGCAGGTCCTGTTGGAGTCCAGGGGCTCCAGGGGTTACCATGTCATTCGTCATTAAGTTCCGCTGACCCACCGGCTGGTGCAGTGACATCCATCAAGCAAATTGATCAAGCTTCAGAGAGCAGGTCAGGAATGTTCCCTGACATGGCATTTGGTGGACTTAATTGTAATTAATGACCAAGAATCCCTTTAAGAATTCATAACTAATTTAAAGAGACACGTAGGGATGCAGAAACAGTCCAGCCATCTTTAAATGCTTCATGTGTAGCACCTAATTACCAGAAGGTTTTTCCTCTGACATGCGATGGAAAGGAAGGTTGAAAGCTGTACCCAGAAATATTTCAACCCACTCCCCACAAAGAGGGGGGGAAGGGTATGCTTCACAAGGGCACAGCAGAAGAGGTTCCAGCCATCTGGGCACTGGTCCTTCTGCTCTCAGAGAGATGGCTTTGGGTTGGAGGACATGGGATGAGGTGGAAGGGTTGTATCTGAAACATACGGAACACCTTATTCTGAAAAGGAAAGAAACCATTTGAAGGAGAGCAGAAGGAGGAGTCATGACAGCCCTCAAATGCTCTACCAACAAGAAGTGTAAACATCAGAGGCTGGGCAATGAAGACTGTAGATCTGGGCCTTGTGGGTGAGGGATGACCACAAATTCTGTGAATCTCCGTTGAAGGCATAACTATCTGTGTTTCTTCTCATGAGCTCTGACTGTCTCTGTGATCTCCACACTGTGGCTTTCAGACCTAGTCCTTGACAGAGTGATAGCTTCCACTCACTGTTGTTTGAATGCAGGCTTTAGGCCTGAGCTTCTACATTGTGGGCAGGTTTGGTTTACCCACATGGGAGGAACTGAGGCTTGGCTAACAGGTCCTCTGAGCCCCTGCCCATCAGCACAGCCTGCCAGTCAGACAATGCACGGTCTGAGAAGTAGATCATCTCTTCTCTGTGTAGCTGTGCTCACTGACCGACAGGCCATTACTACTGGACCAAGCCCAGACCACACACTGATACATAATGACAAAACAGCCAATAGCTTCAGTCAGGAGTTGGGTGGTGGTTTCTCACACAAGATTAGATGAATAGAGAAATTCTGAGATGAACTGTGTAGGCACTTTCTCTGCTTAGCTGCACGGATTCACAATCAAGTAAAAATAAACAAATGGTTCTTATTTATTTAACAAAGAAAGATTGGTGTCTTAACCAAGGATATAGTTTGAAAGCAGTGCTAGGGGCCTCCCTGGTGATTGACAGGATAGCTCAGGTGAACAGCAGGGATAAGAAACTTCGTGCATATCCCAGTCTACCAACTAAAGTCATGGTGGGAGGCAGAGAAAGGAGATTTGCTAAGCATGGGATAGTGGGCCCAAGTGACCCTATATTCATTTTGGGGGTGCTGACCTGGCCTTTACATTTAAAGAGAAGATTCAGGATAGGGGTCAAAATGTATGCAAAACCAAGCAAACTTGGGCATCTTATGGTTTGGTTGACCACTGTCTTAGTTTTGTTTCTATGGTGTGGTCAACAGTCCTTACTGTGTGAGGGGACAAAGTGAATCTCAGGCAGTGTCTCCTGCTCTATGACTGTACAATGCCCCTTGCTTAGAGAAGTGATCTGTTGGCTCAGAGTCTCTGATGCTTGTGGGTAGTCTTAGTGTTACAGCGAGGATGTTTATCCACCAGACTTGTTATTTGTTCCTGGACTCTAACATGGCTGCCGGTTCAGGACAATGACCAGGGCACCTTTTATGGGCCCAGAGCACAATATTTTGAAAGTTGTCAATAGGGTACCTAAAGGAGATAGATGAAACCCGAGGGCAGGGGTACCATGCTTCTATTACAGTTTTAGTTGCTTTGGGGCCAAATGAGGAGTCTATGCTTTTTAGCAATCACAGTTTCTAAGTGTCTTTTACAAGGGCTGTGCAGCCAGACACCTGCTTCAGGGCCCTCAATGCCTGCACAGGGTCTTCCGGTGTACTAGTTAGGTTTCGTTGCTGCGATGAAATACCATGACCAAAAACAGATTAGGCAGTTCATTTGGTTTTACACTTCTACGTCATTGCTATCTTTAAAGTAAGGGCAGAAACTCAAACAGGATAGAACCTGAAGCCAGGAAATGATTCAAAGGCCATGGGAGAGTGCTGCCTACTGGCTTGCCTACAGCCTGACCTTGTGAAGGCATTGTCTCAATGGAGTCTCCCTTCTCTCTGATGACTGTAGCTTGAGTTGACAAAAACTAGTCAGTCTACCAGGGCAGACTGGAAGACACACTAGAAAGGGAGCTGGAGTGAGGGTTTCCACAAAATGCTGAGGTGAGGAGAGCCTTGTTCAAGCCATGGCAGGAAACAGAACAATAGCTGCTCAGTGCAAGGAGTGGGCGGGTACAAGCTACCTTGGGCAAAGACTTTCTCCCAGGCAGCAAGAACCATGGTTCTGGCCATTCTGGAAGCTGGAATGCTCTGAAGGCTGAGTGTCTGTAGCATAACAAGCCTGGCAACTCAGTCTAGCCAGGTAAAACTGAGAAACTCTGTCTCAAACACAAAGTGGACTTCTGACTTCTGCATGCATGCGCACGCACGCACAACATGCATACTGCACACATAGGAATGCGCACTCACATATACAAATGTGTTTAATATACCTGATCTACAGCATGCTTCTGACTTTGTCTGACCCATCTTCAACAGGGTCAGGACAATCAGAGGTGACAGGGTCTTCTAGGTTAGGAAAAATCACAGAGGCAGAGTCCTCTAGCACAAATCAGGTCATATGAAGAAGCTCTGGCTAGCTCATTAGATTGGTTCATTGACTTTTGCCCTGACAGAGGAAACCCAGTATATGTATAGGTATGATGTTATCAAGCCACAGAATGCTAAGTGAGCCATTGCTGTATATGGGGCCATCAGTATGAGAAAGTTTTAGGAATTAACCTTTAGTTGGGGCCAGGAGGATGCTTGTGTTCTGGTGGCTGGTGCTATAACCTGCTGGCTTCAAGCAGCACAACTCTGTTGTCCTCTGGAGACTGGAAGCTTATGGGAAAGTATTGGCCAGGCGGCTGTCTCCTTCTGTGGACTGTCTGCTCTTGGTTCTCTTGCTTTTTTTTTGTTGTTGTTCCTTGATCTGGAATAGAGACATGTCACTCCAATCTTTACCCTCATGGGCACGGACCATCTTCTGGCTGGGAACCTCTCTTCTGGTTTTAGGATATGGATCATCATGGATTAAAGGCGTCTCTATTCCCATAATTGCATCTTCCCTTCTGCAATGGCCTTATTTACAAATTAGGTCATGTGATAAGGGACTGGCAGTTATGAAGTAGTGAATCTCTTTGAGGTGACATCAGTCAACCTTGAAAAGGATAGCCTTCGTCCTTTCAGGAGTTCCTCCTCTAAGAGACTGGGGCGTCATGGCTGTTTGTGCTGACTCTGCATCTATTTGGTGTAGCTGGCTCTGTGGCCCAGTGCCGTCTTCTGCCCCTTGAAGTCTTGTCTGAACTGTTGTCAGTAATCTAATTGGTAACTGCTCCCACCTCAATCCCAGTGACCTACTCTGTTCTCTTCCTGGAATCTTTATTTCTTGTAGAATAATACATAAATGCTGCTTAATGGCACATGGGGCACATTACAGCCTGCTCCAGCCTTCTATCTAGTACGTGATTTTGTAAAAACAGCAGACGTGGGCTGTATTTATCCCAGGCACTAGCCGAGTCATGCGTGATCTCATCTGTTCTCCAGACAAACTCAGAAGGTGAATTATCTGCCATAGTAATGTCGGAGGCATCTGCTTGGAGAAGGGACCAGAGACTCAGGTGCCTTGGAAGTGGGATTTGTTGGATGGAAGTGTTCCTTCCCAGGACATCCTCAAGGAGTCCAGACACAGACAGAACCGCCAGAGCACTTCTGCAATACAAACAGTCAAGAGTTTATCCAGGAAAGACCTCAGGGTACCGAAGTCCCCCAGACACTAAATTGTGTCTTTTCTGTCACAAGCAACATTCTCTCCAGCTTGTGATCCTGCTGGGTGTGGCCTTACCCAAATCTCCACCTGAGCTTATCTACTCACATGCCCTTCAGTGACTTCAGTGGTGGCTTTGATCACTCAGCTGGTGACAAGAGCCATGTCCTCATCTGCTGCTCTTTCAACTCCCCTCCCCTTCATTCCCCTCCCCTCCCCCTCCCTCCCTTGCTCCCCCTCTATTTTCTCTTATGTCTTTCTTATGTGCTTGTATAGTGTGCATGAAAGTATGCATGCTTACATGTTAGTGGAAACCCATGAGTTTGTAGGGATACATGCATGTGTGTTCAAATGTGTGTGGAGGCCTGAGGTTGGAGTTGGGAATCTTTCTTCATCACACTCTACCTTATTGAGGTCAGTTTAACTTATCTGTCTAGTCTGGCTATCTAGTTTCTGCTGGAATCATGGGCAGGCCACCAGCCCACCCAATATTTACACAAGGCCTGGGGGAGTCTCAGGTCTGGTCCCCAAGCTTGCTTGGCAAGCTCTAACCATTGAGCCATTTCCTCAGCCCTCCTTCTCCATTCCTTCCCCCTTTGCCCCTGTAAGGTTGGGCTAACTGTATTTCCAGTTCTTAACATGAAATACAAGGCCCTATTTTTAGAGACAAAATCTACTGTATTTATTGGATATTTAGGTATATGCTTATTCATGAAGCATTGTTTAAAAAGTTGTAATTTATTGGGCTAATTATTTTTTTAAAATAAATGTTACTCTGCTGAATATAATCATTAAAAATGCTTGGAACCTTGACTCTTTTGTTCAGTATTTTTAATTTCTGGAAATTCTGTGAAAACGTAATTTTGCATATCTTTAGGAAACCTTAGCGTGGTGGCTGTTGAAATAATGGAGTATTTGTTCTGGAAAAAAAATCCTGATTATCTTTTAAAATTGAGGTTTATTAGACAATTAATATATAACATACAAATAATATATGGGATTGGTCCAAGAAGCAATAATTAAAGGATACAGCTGTGTGCACTGTGGCACGGAGGTAGCTCACTGCCCTGTGGAATGTCCTCGTTGGCTCTCTCTCTCTAGGAGGGAGAACCATTAGTTCCAGGGAAGTGTTAACCACTGCTTTCTTGGCTGTAATATATAAACAACATTTGTAGCTTTGCATGGCTTTGGATTTATGTAGTGGGCAAACACTGAGTGAATTCTGCACTTGTCCCTCACCACTGGAGTAGTATGTGGCAGAGACTGTGACCCTGAGAAGTGGGGTGCAGAGTATTCAAAAAGTGAGGCCAATGGGGAAAAGAGCCCTAGGCATTGCCCCCATTCCTGACTCTGACCTCCGCCCATGGCTAAGCCCAGCTGGAGAGGCCCTCTGGGGTTCTAGCAGCAAAGAGCTGGGCAGGTTGGGTGCAGGCAGTTGAATGGAAGTACAGAGCCCAACAAGCAAGTTTTCGCCTTCACAAGCTGGGGCCAAAGGACTTCACAAAGTGATTTTTTTACCGATTTCTGTTCTCAAGAGCAGACAAGGCTGGAGCTACTTCTAGATCACAGCCACAGGGAAGGCTGCCCGGTACTGTCTGGCTTCTGTTTGTGCATGTCCAATAGGCAGGTCCTGCACACCCAAGGCTTCCATGTTCAATGGAATCTGCATTTCCTCTTTTGTGAAGTTCCCACTGAACCCATAGCCTGTGTCTCTATGACTGCTTGTCTTTCCTTGTATGATCAAGTGATCTGTCCACAATTCTATAGTTTTATCTTAGTGTAAATTGTCGTGTTTATTTCTGAGGTATGAGGTGATGTTATGGCTTACAGACGAAGTGTGCAAGAATCAAATCAGACAAATAACCTGTCCCTCACAGAAGAACAATGAATAGTTTGTAGTGAGACTAGGTTCTCACTTGGTCCTCAGAAGTTTTAAAATGTGTTCTCTGTGCTGTACGCTATACTTCTAAAACTCCTCCTTCTTCCTGTGTAAGATGTCGACCCTTTAGATAGACTTTCCTACCCATGGTCCCTGAGTCTCTGGAAAGCACCAGTCTGCTCTCAGCTTCTGGAAGTGGTGACTGTTAGCATGGCACATGGGCTAGGGCAGGGAGCATTTGTCTTTTTGTCCTTGGTTATTTATTTCACTCAGTACAGTATTATTCTCAACCACATTGTTGCAAATTCCAGAACTGTCTTTCATTTCTTAGGCTGAATGGTATACCATTGTCTTGTGTATCATGTTTTGTTTATTTGCTCTGCTGAGGATAGATATTTGGCTGGTACTGTATCCTGACTGCTGCAAATAGAACTGTGATTAACATGGTGGAGAGTAGACATCCTTTCAAAATACCAATAAAAACTCAGGAGTAAAAGATTGTTAGGATGAGATTTTCCTGGAGAGATTTGAACAAATATCTACTCACCCTGGAGACAGAGCTGACCAAATCAAAGTAATGAGTTCCACCAGAGTTCAACATGGTGAACAGGGGTTTACTGGGATTATTGGATGACTAAAGGCATCTGTATCACTGAAAGCCCACCCAGCCTGGCTCCCTATGATTTACAGGCAGCTCCACAGTTTAGAGATTTCCCTTCTGCAAGCGGTCTTATTGCTTATATAGCCCTTGGGAAGGAGGAGCCTGTGAGCATGATCAATTTCAGAACTTTTTAAGACTTATGAATTGTTTTTCTTCTTGAATCTTAAGGAGCCTTCCTTTAGAATTTTTGAGTTTTAAGGGGTTTTCCCCTGGGATGGAATTATTAATATAATATTTTGTTAACAGAATTTCATAGAATGTATTTTGATTTTATAGGCCCTCATTCTTCTGCCATTTCTCCCAGTTCTGTCTCTACTATGTTTCTATCCTGTTTTTTCTCGTCCTTAATATTTACTTTATACATTTAATTGCTTCATTGGTAGCTGCATATGTATTTATAACTATTGCAGTTTCTTGATGAGTTGATTCTTCCTTGGCCTTTTCTTTATAGTTCTTTAATAAGTCTATTTTTTTTTTTAGGCTTTGGAGTAGTTACCTTTGTGACTTTTTGCTGTTTTTTCCTTGTGTGGGAAGCATTCCCCATCACTTTTACTTTAATCTATGCATAAAAGACTAAAAGCTAAAAAATTAAGTGAGTGTCTGTAGGCAGCACATAGTTGGATTTTACAATTAAAAAAAAATCTGTTCAGTCATGGCTTAATTTTTCATTGGGGAAAATCAAACATTTACATCAAAGCTGCTTGTGATACGGGAAGACTCCCAACTGTCGCCTGTTTTCTCTTACAGTCTTTGTTTCTTCCTCTCTATCCTGTTGTCTTTTCTTGTGAGTGATGGTTTTCCTACTGGAGTGGTTTGATTCATTTCTTGTTTTGTTTTATGTTTATACTAATTATTTTTTCTTTGTAGTTACCACGAGTATTACACGAAATGTTTTATAAAAACATATTTAAAAAACAGTATTTGTATTTGTGTGCTTCTGTGCCATGTGAGTGCAGATGACCATGAATACAGAAAGGGCATATCAGGTCTCCTGGAGCTGGAGTTATGGGTAGTTGTGAGCTACATGGTGTGGTGATGGGGACTGAACTAGTATCTGCTGCAAGAGCATCACACATTTTTAATTGCTAAGCCATATTTCTAGCTCCTAAAACACATTTTAACAACTTAACTTGGACTATGTAATGCAACTCTATTATTTTATTCTGTCCCCAAACATTTTATGTTTTTGATACTGGAATTTATACAGTTTGTTTCCACACTCGGATAACTTATTTATCTAGAATAATTCCTATAGGTTTGTCTTTTTGTCTTTTCATCCTCATACTTGGAATAATGTTATGTCACACACCTGCATCCCTAGAGCATTCTGAATATGGCTCTGTTTCCTGTCATCATTAAGTTTTGTGTGTTTGTGTGTTTCATGTTGTCAATTACAACATTTTGTTTCAGCCTCAGGAGCTTTTCCCAGCCCTTCCTCAGAGGCAGACCTGGTGGTGGTGAGCTGCCTTAGCCTGTAGCTCACTGTGAAAGTCTGTATTTCTGCACTATTTTGAACGATAGCTTTGCTAGGTAGATAGCTTTGGCTGGTAGATTTTTCTCTTTATCATTTTGAATACTTTAGTTTATTCTCTCCTGCCCAACAGGGTTCTGCTGAGAAATCTACCTGTGTTCAAGTTATCAGGGAGACTTTCTATGTAATGCTTTTTATATATTTTGGCTCTTTGAATTTTGTCTTTGATTTTATATTTTTGTGAGTGAACTTCTGATCTACTCTGAATTTGACTAAAAATTTCTGTGCATCCTACACTTGGATTATGCATCTGGCCCCCAAATTATGGTACAGTTTAGCCATTGCTTGTTTAATTCTCTCTCTCCCTCCTCCTCCCTCCCTCCTCCCTCCTCCTCCCCCCCCTCGTCCCCTGCATGTTTGATCTCTTGAGAAGTTTCATTATTAGACTAGATCTCCATTTTTGTTCATTCTATTGTCTTTTTCTTTCTCTGAGTGTATACTTGCAACTAATGTATTGTAGAAAGCAGAAACTTACAGATAGCACTAGGAAAACCAGAATTGCTAAACATGCAGGCAATTTTCTTCAGTGGAAGAAACTGAGACCTGTTTTCCATCCAGAAGGCTGTGAATGCATGTGTCAATACCCATAATTCTGATATTCCCTAAAGCCAGCCCTCATAGAATCCCCCAAAATTCTGAGCATGGTCTCTCAGACAATAGAACTCAACCTCTTGAAAGAGTTTCCATGTACTTTGCAGAAGAGTTTGCTATTGTTTATTCCTCCCTAGGCCTTGTCCTGAGCATTGTTTTTCAGACAATAGAACCCATTCTTATGCTTATTGCAAACCCTTCCTCCCTAGGCCCTTGTCCTGAGCACTATTTATCAGTCAGTAGAATCAATTCTTGTGAAAATGTCACAGATACTTTGCTAAAGAGTTGTACTTTGCAAAGGAGCTGCTGTGTCGCTGAGCCTAAAGTTTTGTCATGTAGAAGCTTTCCCCCAAAGCTTTACTATGTTTAAATGTGTAAGAAAAAATCACTTGGCATCAGACTCCAGAAGTTTTGGCTCAGTATTGGATAACTTGAGTTGAACTTCAAGTTTCCTTTCTCATCTCACCCAGATCCTTTCCCCTGTGAGCCCTGCAATATATCTTTAGACAACTGAGTCATTGCTTTTGCTTGACCCAGTCTGCTGTTAAATCAAGTTGTCCATCAACCGATGAATGGATAATGAATTACAAATTACACACACACACACACACACAACCATTTATTATTTATATCACTTATTTTTTTCCTCAAATACTCTTTTAAAGTATATTGTTTATTTATTGTATTCTCTCTGTGTGTGCATGCATGTGTGTGTGTGTGGGGGGGGGCGTGTCAGAGGACAACTGTGGCAGTTGTCCTTTCTCTCCTACCAGGTAATTCTGGAGATTGGGATTATGCTTGATGGCAACACACCTTTACCTGCTGAACAATCTCAACGGCCCTAAATCCACCGGTCTTGTTTATTGAGGATTTTAAGGAGAATTATTCTTATTTTTTGTCAGTTATTTCATAACTTCTATTCTTTTAGGACACATTGTTGGAACTCTTTAGTATCTTCCAGAGATGTTGCAATTCCCAGTTCTCTGCAATCCTTTTTGTTACTGTGTTGCTGTTTTTAGATCTGAGCAGATACATCAAGTTCAAATGTTGACAGGGACACACTTATGGTTATGTCTAGTTGCTGGTTCTGGAAGGACCATCTAGTGACCACTACACAGATCTCTCTGTGAGCTCTTAGTTGGCTGAGCTGTTCCTTTTGCTCTGATGCTGGGTGGAGCTGCTTGCTGGACTCCATTGTCTGGCAGTGTCTGACTGGGTTCTACTGCACTAGAGCTGTTGACTGAGCCCTGGAATGACTTACACCGGGCTGGTCTGAGGATATCCTCAATGTCCAGGCAATCCAGCTATTTGGTACCTTGAGCAGAATTACAACCTAAGCACTGATAGTAGCTGGAGTCACTGATTGGGAAGATGCAGAGGCAATGGTACTCAGAGATGCCTGGTTGAGATAGCCTTCTTCTCTGGATAGAGCCATGAGGAGAGTTTTTAGTTTAGTTGAGCAGCTGTTTGGCCTCTTGGGTTAAGCAGAGTTGACTTAACATGCATTCAAAATATATAATAGTAGGATCCTTGCTATAATATGGTTGGTTGGATCAGTCCTGGGACTGAGTATAGTGACTAGCTTGAAGGTAGATGAACTTCCAAACCATGCTTTTGAAATCAATAGTTCTGAAGGTGACCCACATCTAAATGGTACCACACCTGGGCAGGCACAGTCGTTATCACTGCTAATCAGTGATGTTCCTCTGACTTCTGAGTTCTGACCCCTGTCTCTTTTCTTGTCCTTATCTGACCCTAAGACTATCTACCTATGCCACAGCCTTCAGTGTTGCCTCTGAGGTGAGGCAGATAGGTGTATATATTGGCATGCTAGCCCTCTGCTTCTCCATAGAAACTGTGAACCCAGGACTCATTTCTGTTGGATACCGTGATGACCTAGGGAAGATGAAAGGTCACAGTTGTGGAACAATGCCTTTCTTCTTCTAATTCAGTTTTTATTGAGTACTACTGACAGTAGTCTCATAAGTTTTCTTCTGAGTATAAAAATGATGTTATCATCCTTGTACGGTTACAAGTTGGAATTTCTGTGGGGGTGGGCGTTGGAACATGAGCCTTCTGGCTACCATCTTGCTGACCTCAACAGCCTCTACTTCATTTTACTTTTTAAGTTGGTCTCATGTATAATGCCTGAAACTGCTGACTGGGACCTTGAACTTCTGATCCTTGCTGCACCCGATATGGTTAACACCGGTAAAGGTGGTGAACTGGACTTGTGCTTGAAAACTCATCTGAGCCACCCCAGCCCTGACCCTCCTCCCCTCATTCTGTTTCAAATACCTTGGAAGTGCTGATTCTTATTTAGCTCTTTTAGAAGCGACAGTGAACAAAAGTGACAGTGACCTGGTCCTTGTGGAGCTTAAACTCTACTAGAGACAATGATTAAAATAAACAGTGTGCTCAAAAATGAAGAGTTATAATTGCATTAGAAAGATGATAATTATTATGTGTGTCTCTTAATTATGTTGGAAGTGTTATTGAGAGAATTAAGGAAGAGGGGGATGTGTGGGCGTGGCAGTTTTTAATACTGCTGTTGAGGGGGACTGTGCAGATCGTAGGAAGGTGCATGTCTCCTACTTGAGTTCAGAAACTCACCCTATCCAGGGGCTGTTGTTGTCCCTTTCCACCATAGCTACATGACTCCCTTGTCACCTCTTTCGACACTTCTTCAAGGTTACCATTCCAGGACTGGGGAGATGCTCAATCAGTAACATGCCTGCTGCATAGCGTGAGCACTTGAACTTGGATCCCCAGCAACCATGGAAGAGATAGAGATTCTCTGCAGCTCCTGTTGGCAGGTGGATCTCTGGAGCTCATTGGCTAGCCAGTCTAGCCTATCAGTAAGCTCCCGGTTCAGTGAAAGAACCTGTCTTAAAAGGTAAGGTGGCCAGCTAATGAGAAGCACCCATATAACAAACATACACACAGAACACTCATACACACACAAACACACACCAAACACACTGACACACAGACCACACACACACACACACACACACACACACACACACACACACACACACGCACCCTCGAATGCACACAGAGCTGGTGTTCATTAATTAGTATCTTCAGTGATTTTCTTGGCTCTGAAGACAGTCACATGTCTACTTTCTGTTCATGGATTTAGCTTCTTTCTTTTTGTAGTTTGCTGCTCTTTCCTGGCTTCTGTTGGACACAGACTGCCTTTTACCTTTCTTGTCACCTAATAGAAGCAGTCAATGCTTTAACCTTCCTTATGTATCAATTTATGGAAGCTCGTAAGTCTTGAGATTTCATTATTTAAAATTTTTCTTATTTGCTTCATAATCTTTTTATTTTACCCATGATTAATTTAGAAACATATTTAAAAAGATTTTCCAAATATATGCAGTCTCTCTTGTCATTATTTTCTGCTTTGTTTGGTGTTTCCTGAAAATTGGTCCATATTATCAGCCGAGGAATGCATTAGGATTGTTTTATGGCTTAGTGTCTGCTAATTAAAAAAAAAAAAAACCCAACCTATTCTTGGAAATAATGTGTAATCCGTTGTTTTTATTTTTACTTTATGTAGTTGTTAATCTTGTCGAATTGGTTGTTGTGGGAGAAACTGGAGAGATGCTAACACTTAACTCCAGTATATCTGGAAGGGTTTTACCAGGGCAATTAGATCATGAGGATCCTGACTTAGGAAGTGAATCTCTAGTCTACTGATGGAGTCAAAATTTTCACACACCATTGGGAGGTGGTATAACTGAGGAAGGTGGGGATTACTTGAAGGAGTGGGTCTTGGGTACCAGCCTTCAATGGGATACATTGTTTCAACCGCTTTCTGTCTTCTTTTTGCTTCCTGGCTCCCAGAGACTGGCAGCTTTTCTTGCCTGCACTTCTCCCAAGATGCTTCTGCTTCACAGAGCCTGAAAACCGTGGAGCTAACCCACCTAGGACTAAACTGAGAGCCAACATAATCTCTCCAGTTTTAAGCTGTTTCTCCCGGGGATTTGTCAAAGTCCCATTCTGACTGACAGCTCAGGAAAGCTCACTGAATGTGCTGTCCCAGCATCCAGGTGTTTACTAACCTTCCTCTTCTTCCTTTGTTAGTAAGGACGCCAGGTTTCCTCCTACGACTGAAGAAGTTTTGTATGTTTTAGTTTTATGTAATTTGAAGCTCTTATTGGGTAACTGGCTCTTATTTGGAACTGCAGTATATCCTGCTGTATTTAACCTTGTACCACTTTATAGTGACAATTTTTATGTTTGTGTATATTTTTCTCTAAATCTAGTTCCCTTTGATTAATATTTTATTCATACGTGTTTTCCTTTGGTTCTTCCTATAGTGAGAACTTTTATAGGGTTTCTTAGAAAGCCAATCAACACGAAGAGCTAATATAAATCTTCGTGTTTTAATGAGTGATTTTGGACTAATCACGTTAATATAATGGATAAGTCTGGATTCACACTTATCAGCTGTAGTGGTTTGAATGAGAATGTGCCTCACAGGCTCAGACATTTGAACATGTCCTTCCTGGCTGGTGGCACTATTTAAGGAGACCATGAAGCCTTCCTGGAGGAAGTATATATCACTGGGATGGGCTTTGTGAGTATGTATTCCCACCTTACTTCCAGCTTGGAGTTAAAGATGTGAGCTCTCAGCTTCCTGCACGGGCTGCCTACTCTCATGCCTCCCCAGATATTTTAGACGCTAGCTCTCCGGAACTGTAAGCTTAAATAAACTCTTTGCCTTGATCAGGGTACATCATGACAGCCACAAGAGAAGTAAGCAATGCACTTGCTTTTATATCATATTTTTTCCCCTGGTTTTCCATTTCCCTTTTATTGTCTTTGTATTTATCGAGGTTAGTTTTATTTTATTTTGGTATTCAGTTTTACTACTGCTTTGGAATGTTTTGCCCTTCGTATGTATTTTAGTTGTTTCCTTAGAATTTTTATTTCATCTTTTTGTAATAGTGTTGGTGTGCAGCCTAGGCTACCTTGAAACTTGTAGTCCTCCTGCCTCAGTCTTTCACGTGTTGGGATTATAGGCTATACCAGCACACCTGGCTAGAACATTTTTTTTTTTTTTTTGAGATACAAACTCACTCTATAATCCAAGCTGGCCTGGAACTCATAATAATCCTCTTGTCTCAGCTTTCTGCCTGCTAGGATTGCAGGTGTGAGCTACTAACCCGCACTCCCACTGCCCCCAGCTAGAGCTAGTGAGATGGCTCAGTGGTTAAGAGCACTGCTTGCTCTTTCAGAGGTTCTGAGTTCAATTCCCAGCAGCCATATTGTGGATCATACCCTTCTATAATATGATTGATACCCTCTTCTAGTATACAGGTGTACATGCAGAGAGAGCATATTATGTATATCATATACATAAAACCTACCCTCCCCCCACAATTATTGGAAAAAATACACTATAAACTTGAAGGAGAGCAGGGAGGGGTATGAGAGGTTTGGGAGAGAAAAGGGAAAAGGAAGAAATGCAATTAGACTATAATCTCAAAAATAAAATGTAAAAAGTTCCATTAGCTTACAGAACGTTAGGTTTCCGTTCTTTTCTATCTGTAGTTTGGTTAACTATCCTGACGCTGGGTGCTCTCCCGTCTCCCTGCCCCATCCCTTCTTTTGTCTTTAACCCCCAGTATTTCCCTTCCCATCTCTTTTCATATTTTAGGTGTTCTATTAGCACCTCCTATTTCATTCCTAAACACAACAAAATCAAAGCATTTTCCTTCTCCCCAGAACTCATGAGGATGTTGTAGTATTTGGCTCCCAGAAGCCATGTCTTACATGCACACTGGCCTGTTCATTTTATTATATTTGATCAGTTTTTAATATTCATCTTTAAACTTCCCTAGTTACCTTGTTGCTGTTCCCTGTGTGGTTACGTGATGGGTTTGAGTGAGAATGTCCACGATCGTCTTGGACATTGCACACCTGGTCCTCAGTTGGTGATGCTGTTTATGGAGGTTTAGGAGGTGTGGCCTCGCTGGGGTAAGTATGCCACGGGGCTTTGAGAGTTTATATAATTGTATCATTTCTAGTTTGCTATCTCTGCGTCATGCTTTCAGTTCAGGATGTGAGCCCTCAGCTTCCTGCTCCTCCTGTCATCCTGGCTTGTTTGTTGTCAGTTCAACACAAACGAGAGTTATTTGGGAAGAGGGATGCTCTGTTGAGAATATACCTCCATAGGATAGGTCTGTAGGCAAGTCCGTAGTACGTTTTCTTAATTAGTGATTGCTATGGGAGGGTCTCAGCCTATTGTGGGCAGTGCTATCCCTGGGCTGGTGGTTCTGAGTGCTATTCGAAAGCAGACTGAGTAAGCTACAGCGAGCTAGCCTGTAAGCAGCGCTCCTCCACAGCCTTGACCATCCACAGTCTCTGCTCGAGTTCCTACGGTGGTGGCTTCCCTTCATGATGGAAATGTGTGGAAACGTAAGCTGGAATAAGCCCTTTCCTCCACAAGTTGTCTTTGGTCGTGGTGCTTCATCAAAGCAATAGAAATTTGGCTAAAGCCACAGCCACTCTGCTGTCCGACTCTGCCCCCTAGAACTATGCGCCCAAAGAACTCTTCATTCTGTGATTTGCTGGTCCTGGTGTTTTATGAGAGCAAGGGAGAAGTAACTAGGTTTTCTGCAGCCCAGCTTTGTCAAGCCTCAGTTGTTTACTGTCTTCTTTGTAGCAGGTGCCTTTTTTATTTTCCGACTCCTTCTTTGTGTGGTTTTACTTCTATCTGAGGTAAATTCCTTAGAATTGCCTGTTGACATGTTGACTGATGGGAAATTATCCTATTAGGTGCCTTTGTATCTAGGATGCTGGGGCTGCAGCTTCCAGTGCTGCAGCTTCCGAGTGGATGATAGCTTTTCTCTGCACTCAGATCTGCTCGCAGCACGCTGAGTGCTTTTCCTGTGGCCTCTGCCATCACGGCAGAGAAGCAGCCCTCTCCCTCACCTTTGCCCCTTTCTGGGTGAGACTTGTTTTCTCCCTCATTGCATTTACTAGCTTTCTTTGTGTGAGCTTCTCCTGCAGTTTAACCATGACCCATTTGACTGGATTCCTTCCTTCCTTCCTTCCTTCCTTCCTTCCTTCCTTCCTTCCATTTTCTCTTTCTTTTCTTCCCTCCTCCCTCCTTCTTCCTCCTTCTTACTGTTTTCTGGTATTGAACTCTCTTGCTTCCCTTTGATCTCTGAAAATTCTCAACAAATATCTAATGAAGCTGTTTGTGTTTGACATTATGCTGGCTAGCGCTTTGCCAATTTGACAAAAACCTTAAATAATCTGGGAAGAGAGAACCTCGGTTGGTAGAATGCCCCCATAAGACTGACCTGTAGGCAAGCCTGTGGGAGCATTTTCATGATTGATAATTGATTTGGGACATCCCAGCCTGCTGTGGGTGGTGCTGCCCCTGGGCCGGTGGTCCTACAAGAAAGCAGGCTAAGCAAGACATGAAGAGTGAGTCAGTAACCAGTGTTCTTCTGTAGCCCTGCTTCAGTTTCTGTCTCCTGGTTCCTGCTCTGAATTCTTCCTCCTCCAGATAGACTTATGAGCAGTAGGGAAGGTGTGATAACCCCTGCCTCCCTAAGTTACTTTTGCTCATTGTGTTTGTCACACTGATAGAAACTCCACCTAAGACAATCGCTTTTCTTTTTTAATTAATCAGGTAATTGGTGTGTGTGTGTGTGTGTGTGTGTGTGTGAGAGAGAGAGAGCATGAGTGTGCCCCAGTGCATGTATACCCAGAGGAATTATGCCATACAACAGGTCTGGTATAAAGGAGTTTATTTGGGGGAAGGGAAGGGAGTGAGGACCTGGAGACGGGGTAGAGGCAGATGAGTGAACATGTAGACAGGTAGACAGATGGGAGCAGAGCCATAAGGCAGAGAAGATGGAGACAGAGAACAGAAAGGAGGAGAGAGAGATCAGCTGGGAACACGTGGGAACAGAGAGAGAGAACTCTGTGGTGATGAGCGGTCCTTCTATAGGCAAACCACACCTAGCACAGTAGGTAATGGTGGCAGGTGATGATGTAAGCTATTGCTGGGTCCATGGGAGAAGCCTAGAGGAATCACCTGTAAGCCAACACTGTTCTCTCCAGTTTGAATTTGAGGCAGGGTCTCTTTCTTGGTTTTGTTGTGTTGTGCATTCCAGGTTAGCTGGCCTGTGAGTTTGGGGTGATTTTGTCTCTACCTCCCATCCCACTGTGGGTGTGCTGGGTTTATAGCACCATCTCATCAAACTTGTTTGTTTTTTTTAATATAGATTTCAGAAACTCAACTTAGGCCATCAAACCTATATGGCTAAAGCCTAACTTCAGAGTCATCTCAGGCCTCAGTCATGACAAAATACTTGACAAGATGTATCTTAAGGGAGGAATGACTTTCTTCCTTCTCTCTTTCCTCAGATTCCAATACGGTGGGGGAAAGCATAGTGTCCGAAGCAGGAAGCAGCTGGTCACAACATGTCTAGACTCAGGAAGCAGAGAGGGAACAGGAAGTAAGGTGAGGCTATAAAGCCCTTCTCCTAGGATTATATATATATATATATATATATATATATATATATATATTCATTCAACCATTAGGAGCCAGTGACAAGGGTTTTATTTTTTTTCTTTTATGTCTCGAACTTCCACTTTGTTACTTACCAAACCTACAGCATCATTTTTTAAAATAATTTCTCACACTTTATATATATTCCCAATTTTTATTTCGAAGAACACATCTCTGTCGTCCGCCTTACATTTTTAGCGTTGTTTTATTGTATTTGCTAAGACCTCACGGTGGGGTTCTCCAGCTTAGTGCTCAGGCTGGCTGTCTCACACGCAGCCAGGTTTTGTGTGATCTTTCTTGATCACAGTTCATCATTATAACTTGATGTTTGAGAGCGACTCGAGGCCTGGGCAGAGGTGTGCTGCTGAAGTGACTTTTCTTTACCTTAGATTCAACTTGGGGCTATGGGTCATCACTGGCTCAGACAGGTCAGCTCCAACATGATTTTATACTTTTCCTTCCCACTCCTTTTAACATGATTGGTATGAATTTAAGAAAAAACAAAACAAAACAAAACAAAGACAAAACAAAACAACAACGAAACTGTATAAGAACCAGCTTGGGGTTTCAAATCATTATGGGAGTTTGTTTGTTTATTTGTTTGTTTTATTTTGGTTCCTGTGCTTGCCAACTTGGCAGCAAGTCCAAGGAAATAAATGACTTTATTACACTTTTTACTTAAGTCGTTGTGTTTCTAGGTCACCCACATACTGAGGGGTAGCTCTTTGAAGTCCAGCTCACGCTGCATTGCCTTGTGACATGTTCTTCTTTGAGGTAACTATGCCTTAACATCTGTGTTCAGGTCTGGGTAACACTCAGGCTAAAAAGTCAAGGCCTTGAGAGTTGGCAGATGACCAGCCTCACTTCAGGGTCCCTGTCTCTTTCTGGAATGCCATTCACACACTGGGTTCCTCAGGCTTCTGTCATGGTGATAAAATACCTGAGACAATCAGTTTATAAAGAAGAGAGATTTATTTTGGCTCAAAGTTTTCCAACTTCTCATCCTGTCAGTTGGTTCCCTGGCTTTGGGCCTGAGGTAAGATGGAACAAAATTGCCACTCTCAGACAAAGAAAGAGTCAAAGAAAGAAGAAGGGGCAGAGGTCCTGTTATCCACTTCAAAGGCCCCCAGTGTCCTAACTTCTACCAGATCCCCTCCCAGGGTCTCTGTTCATGGATAGCTTTCCATCACTGTGATAAAATGCTCAAGAGAAGCAACTTCAAATGAGGAAAGGTTGATCTGGTTTATGGTTTCAGAGTTTTCTGGTGAAAGGTCACTTGGTCCAGTGGCCTTTACAGCTGTGGTGAGAAAGAATGTCATGATGGGTGTGGGGGTATAGGAAAGGTCCTCCTCACATGGTGGCCAAGAACCAAGGAGAAATGGAGGGGAAACCAGAGTCTCTTCAAGGTTGTGCTCCAGTGACCCACTTCTTGAGATCTACTTCCTAGAGTTTCCAGAGCCTTCCAATAGTACCACTGGCAGGGAATCAAGCCTTCCACACAAGGGCCTATGGGGGGAAATTCAAGACACAAATTGTAGTGTGCAGGTCAGTTGGGCCCATAAGCTGAGGACTGGGTGTTCTTTGACCCCAGAGGCCATTTGCTGGAACTTATTCTTCAGGCAGAGAAAGGCAATGAAAGCTTGGAAGCAAACAGAATCTTCAACAGATGTACACGAGAGATGAAGAGGCTGCATCATCTGGCAGATAGATCAGAGATGACCCCCGCCTTCTTCAGGAGTCTTATAGCAGGCTGCCAAGCAATTCTGACCCAGGATCTCTGTATCACAGAAAACCCCCACTCTAAATCCTGGAACCTGGGTACTGTAGCTGCAGGGTCCTTGTGACTGAACTCAGCCTAGAATAGATTCTTCTTATCTAGAGGTGCACACTATCCTTCCAAATCTTCAGCTTGGCTCTGCCCTGCTCCTTCTCCATAGCAGCCAGGCATGGTGAAGGCCGATGTGGAAAGGAGCCATGTGTATAAAATGGAGAAGTACAACATACATGCATACATTCATACATACACACATACATACATGCATACATACATACACACATACATACATTCACACACATACATACATACACACATACACACATACATACATTCACACACATACATACATATACACACATACATACACACATACATACATACATAAACACACACACATACATACATATAACACAAAACATACATGCATACATACATAAACACACACATACATACATGCATACATACATACACACACACACACAGATAGAGAGAGAAAGAGAGAGAGAGGGAGAGAGAATAAATGCTCATATGTACAAGCATGTGTGTGTGAGAGGGAGACAGAAAGCAGAAAGACATAGAGACAGAGACAGAGAGACAGAGAAGCAGAAAGACAGAGAGACTGAGACATGACTTAATTTTGTGAATTGGCTTACACAGTGTGGGTGCCGGAAAGGCAAGTTCAACTGTGAGACCTCAGGACACAGGGTTGGGTTTGGGACTTGGACAGCTGCTGTTTTAGCCTAAGTTCCATTTGTAGTTCATGTCCTTCTGACTGCAGGATGACAGCTTTTGTTCTCAAAAGGCCTTCTACTGATTGGATAGGCCTCGCCCACAACATGGAACATAAAGTACTTTCACTCTAAGTCCATCTTTATATGTCAATCCTGTCTGTACAGAAACACCCAGCGTCTACACAGCAGTTCAGCCCAGCCTCAAGGGAGAAGAAGCTTGCTTGGGGTGAGTGAGGCAGCAGCCATAGAGCCCCATGGGATGGGAGGACCCAGTTTCACATCCTTTTCTGCCTCTGATACCCAACTTCCACCCCTACCCCTATGCACTGCTGGCTCCGTGATGTGACAGGAGTCACAGTTGTGGACACAACTGCTTCTTGTGTTCCTTGTTCTCATTCCCAGGTTTCTAGGTGGGCACTGGGTGAGTGGATGTGAATTCCTGATCATGTGGCCTTGGAATGAGGTGAAGTCACCCCAGTTCCGCTCATACCTACTTCCACTTGTCAAGCGAGTAGGACAGGAGCCATGGACCCCAGAAAGTGCTTTTGTGCACAATAACTGGCTTGACACTCTCTGCTTCCTGCAATTTACAGCTTAGCCCAGGTCCCTAAATGCTGTCCTTTCCTTCTCCTTCCTTCCCTCGGGAACTTTCGTAGGGGTAGAATTCTTTGTTCTCTGTACCTGTTAGAATCCTGCTGTGAATGTACTCCTCTGGGAACTACCCCATGTCTGTACTATAGAGTGTTTCTGGCTCTGGTGATATCCTGCATGCCCTCAAGGATGACAAGTTACTGTTTTCTGTCTGTTGACCCCAGGTATGGAACTGTATGGCTTTCTGTTACCTCAGGGTCAGCTATGCTGTGCACACGTAGCTAAAGGAGAGTGAGTTAATGCTCTGTTCTATGTCCCATGGAAAGAGATTGCCACCTTCATCCGAATGCTTCCTCTGAGGATGGGCTGCCAGGGGTGAAGGAGGCCTGGACACCCTCTCCAGGGTGCTGAGCATTGGACTTGCTTGGGTAGCTTGCCCTGCACTATGGCTGCAGTTTGGGAAAGATGTTTATTTGTTTCATATCCAAGAAACGGAATCTTCTCTACGTTTATGGGTACAATGTCCCCGCAGGTTGTCCAAAAAAGCGGATTTTGGACCATTAACTTTTTAATTTTACCTTTTATTGGAGTTTAAATAACAAGGTGAGTGAGGCGCCCAATATAGGGCGATTATGAAGCAGTAAAAGGTGTTAGAGTACTCCAGGGGCAGGCAAGACAGAGGGAGAAGACAGTCTGGCTATGGTGGCTCCTGGCACAGCCTTTAACTAACCCTTCTTTATAATGGGAATAACTTGTCAACAAAAATGAAGAGAAATCAGCATTACAGACATGACAGGGCTGAAAGCTGGCCTGTGCCTGGTGACCAGGCACTGTTAGAGATTCCTCAACGTGGCAGTTGGATTGTGTGTGTGGGGCCCTCACATAGTTAGCTTCCAGCAGGCATATTCCAATCCTTCTGGATGGTACTCAGTGGAGCTCTGTGGCTACATGAGATACAGAGAGAACTCTAGACTGTGTGGGGCATGTAGATCCCGATTGTAGGTCCCTCGAGATCCCCAACCCTGGGTTTCTTTAGTCCAATGGGAATGAGCTATGATAGTGGCATCCTGACAGACAAATCAGGACAATGAGAGTAAGGTTGCCTTGGTGATGAAAATCTGCAAATGTGAGCTACCATTAAAACATTGTTTTAAGCTGGGGAGATGGCTGAGTCAGTAAAGAGGGTATGTTACAAGTATGAGTACTTGAGTTTGGTATCCAGAACCCACATAAAAAGCCAAGCATGCACATATAATTCTAGCACTGAGGAAGCAGAAATGAGGATTCTTGAGGCTCACTGGTAAGCCAGCCTAGTCTACTTGGAAAGCTCCAAGACCAGTGAGACACCCTGTCCCAAAAGGAAGTGAACAAACCTGATGAATGACACCTATTTATCCATCCATCCATCCATCCATCCATCCATCCATCCATCTACACATCCATCTATTCACCTATTTCCATATATATTCATCCATACACATCCATCTACCATCCATATATCTACTAATTCATCCATTTAACCATCCATCTATCATCCATCCACTAACCCACACAGATATCCATTCACTTATTCCTCTATTCATTTATCTAACATACATACATACATACATACATTCATACATCCATCCATCCATGTTTTCATCCACCCATCCATCCAATCATTTACCTATCCATTTACTAATTTTGTCCTTCTTTAACACATATTTGCTAGTTCTACTGTGGTTTGTTCTAGACCATGAATTGTGAAGATGAATAGTGATCCTGTTTTTTGAACAAATAGCTTCAATGAGACAAATGTTCTTGGCCAGCTATAACCTGGGTAATAACTGGGTAAGTTCGTGTGGTTAGGATCCACTGAGCTATTTCCTTGCCCACTGGAGCCCTTTCCTCAAGCTCATGGTCTACTGGATAAGTCTCATGCCACATGAGACAGAGATGTGTTTTAGAAGGAGAAAATTAGAAGGTGACACTGGGGTGACTTTCAGTGACCTTTGAAAGAAAAGCAGGGAAGACAAGGAAGGCAAAGGAAAGGCAAATGGGGTGTGAAGATTTCTCAGTCTGGGATAACATGAGGGATACACAGGCAGATATACAGAACACTCTGACATCAAGATGTCACAATGAATAGTGTCCTGTAGGTAATGTCATTACAATGTCTAAACGTGACCACAGAGGGGACTCTGAAAGCAAGGGGATGGTAGAGAGATATCTGTTCTGCAACAGACAATGGTTTAGGAGCCAAGACCTTTGAGGAGTAAGAGCAAATAGCTGGGAGGGAAAGAGGTAACTCTAAGGAGGGCAGAACGGTCAAAGGAGGTATGAGCAACTTTATCAAGCAGGGGTGGAAGGCAGAGCATTCAGGCACCCTAAATTCCAAACTTGTGTGTTCTGTGGAGAAGTGTGGATACAGGAGGAATGAGCAAAGATGCTTCCTGCTCTCTTTCCAGGTTCAGCAGCTGGAGAGGTCACACAGGCTTTCTTGTATGGGGACAGGACATCAAGGTGTGGAGAAGGCTGCATCCTGCAGAGAGAGTCTTAGTGCTTCTGTTGTGCAGCGTGGTGTCCCCTTTGGAAGGAACAGATCAGGTAGACACAGCTTCCTGAGTGGCTTGGAGATGCTAAGGATCTCTGGAAGCATCTAGGCAATTAAACCAGTCAGGGTTGAGTCTAAAACTTCACTTGCTTGGAGATGGGGTGGGGTTGGAACAAACCTGGGTTTACCAGTATTGAGGTAAAACCATTGAGCTTTGTCACCTAAAATTGGAAAATGCTTCCTTTTTTCTGGAACTGTTACAGGTGTTAAAAAATATCCCCCTTTTGCTTGGTGGTTTTTCAACTAATTTTTGTTTGCCTTAGTTTCCATTCTGTGACCAGGTTTCTTCATATGCTATAGAGTGTGCTATAATAGTGCACATTTTGTCTGTCATGGGAGTTAAATGCGTTTTCATCTGGTAAGTGGCATTTAACAGTCTTTAAAGTTAGCCTTCATTGTTCTAAATCAGGCTCCTGTTTGTTAAAGAATACTCACCCCTCCCCCCCCACAGAACCACTCCAAACACACTATTTATCTTAGCAGAGTCTCTCCAAACTGTACTCACTAAATCAGCAGATATGGGCTTAAAAAGAATGCATGTGTGCCTGCATGGGCATGCACATGCATGCAGGTAAATTCCTGAATCCTCTCTGATAGTTGTGCTCAATGTAATTGAAATGAAATTGGAGTTGATTTAATTATTGGCATTTAGAAAACTAAATTTTTCCTGATACATGCGTGTTACGTGGGAATCTAAAAGAAGCCGAAACTCCAGTAAGTGATTAGCTCATTATGTAGACTAATTGCTTTTACAGTTATAAATAAATTCCAAACATCACAGCTCTAAAGCACACACCTGTGCACTAATTGCTTTTCTGAGAGCAGTTTCCATGGCTGCGGAGCAGACATCCCGCCACCCACAGATCGGATAGTACAGGTGGATGCTGGAACTTGGTGATCCTGCCAGCCGTCAGCACCGGTGCCAGCCGTCAGCACCGCGTGCCTCTGGACAGCTCCACCCTGGGCATCTCTGCTAACTCAGAATTCCAGAAGAATAGTAATTGGGTTTGAAAAGGTTTTTCAGTAGTGAAAGCATTAGCTTCAGAGACTTCAAGATCATCCCTAGTGCTCCACAGCGGGTAAAGCTGCAATCTGGAGCTGGTGCCCTGGCTCATTTGAGCCCACATCCTTAGCTCTCCTTCCAAGGCAATTGGTGGAAACAATGCCTTCTTGGGAACACTTTCAAAAGAAACTAATGACCAGAACTCTGGATGCTTTAGTTAAATATGTGCATTTTAAAAAGCCTACTTCTGCCTGGAATTTGCATAATGGTTCTTTCCCATAGGCCAGAGTTACCTTTCACTCTGTTTAATAGACTCAACGCTGCCTTATTAACAAGCATATGCAGAAAGATGACCTCAGGAGACTCCTTTCCCAGCATGCCTCCTTCCCTGATTGCCCACCTGTGACCTCAGCGGCCCTGCCAGTTTCCTAATGGAGTGGAAGCCAGTCTTCCACCTGGTGTCTGAAAGGAGCCTCATTGCCCAATGATGCCCAGGGCTGGAAGAGGATTCTGAGTGACATGAGAATGACCTTCCCTCATGAACCTCCAGTGGGCCAACCCTTCTGTCAGGATTTGGCAAAGTAGGACATTCAAACCCATTAGTGCTGCTGTAACAGAATGCCCGAGAGCAGGAAAGTTATAAAGAACAAGAAGTTATTTCTTCCGGTCCTCTGGCTGGGAAGAGCAAGATCAAGGTGCTAGCAGGTTGTCTGGTGAGCACTGTATCTCAGAGAAGGAGAACCACCATGCTCTCCTGGGCAGAAAGTAGACTGAACAATGCAGAAAGTCTCTTTCTATAGGAGTCTAATGCCACTATCCCTCATACCCTCAACTCTTCACTCCGTTATGCTTACAGACAGGAGCCTATCATAGTTGTCCTCTGAGAGGCCCTACCCAGCAGCTGACTGAAACAGATACAGATATCCACAGCCAAACATTGGACAGAGGTTGGGACCCTTATGGAAGAGTTAGAAGATTAAAGGCCCTGAAGGGGATGGGAACCCCATAGGAAAACCAGCAGTGTCAACTAATCTGAACTCCTGGGAGCTCCTAGAAGCTGAACCACCAGCCAAACAGCATACATGGGCCTGACACATATGTAACAGAAGGCTGCCTTGTCTAGTCTCAGTGGGAGAGGATGTGCCTAATCCTATAGAGACTTGATGAGCCAGGGTGGGGGGGATACCTGAGGGGTAGGTACCCTCTCAGAGGCAAAGGGGAGGGGTGATGGGAAGAGGGACTCTGGGAGGGGGAGCTGGAAGGGGAGGCAGCTTTTGGAATGTAAATAAATAAACTAATAATTCATAAAACCCTCTTCACTGTCACAGCAGGCCCTGAATTTCAAGGGACCCACATATTGGCTCATTCATGTTTTTCCTTATGTTTTGAAACAGCTTTAAACTTATAAAATAAGTTCCAAAACTAATGGTGCCAGTCCTTTGGAGCTCCTACTCCGGTGTGCCTGTTGTCTCAGTTAGTGTCCTCACCCAAGATCACACGTCACATTCACTTCTCCTGCTCTTTAGCATTTTCCTGGAACCTTGGCAGGCTTGAGGATAACAGGCCACACATTTTGCAGTTGCTCTATGCATCCTCATGGTTGGACCCAGAGCCTGTGTCTTCAGTCAGAGTGTTCCCCGTGGTGCTCTAGTGGCTATGGTGGTTGTCGCCTTCTCTTGGGTGACATCTTGTCAGGGATGTTGGCTGCCATCACTGCTCCACAGTGTTGTGTTTTGTAAAAAGGAATAAGGGAAAGAAGCAAGGGATATGTTTGGTGGAGGTGCTGTATGGTGTGGGGAAAGAGGGTGCCTCTGCGGGCATGGAAGGGGAAGGGGAGTTGAGGAATAGAGACAGACAAAGGGAGAGAGAGAGAGAGAGAGAGAGAGAGAGAGAGAGAGAGAGAGAGAGAGAAGTGGAGGGGAGGGTAGGAGAGGAGAAGAGGAGTAGAGGCCAGCCATGAGCATGTGGAGAGAGGAGGAGGGGAATGAAGAGCGAGAGGACGGGGTGAGGGGAGAGGGTAAGAGAGCAAGAGAAGAGGAGCAACAAGAGAAGCGAGTGAGGAGGGGGCCAGCAGCTCCTTTTATAGTGAGTCAGGCACACCTCATTGTTGCCAGGTAACTATGGGGTGGAGCCTAGATGAAATGCCAACACCCTGAATCCCTTGTGTAACAGCGATCTGACACTGGGCAGTGTAAAATGTATTTAATGTGTATTTAAAGTGTACTTAATGGCCTGTGTGCATTAGGGCTGGCAGGTATTTGACGTGGAGTCTTTTGACTGGTTCTGGAAGCTGGTCCTTTCTTCTCTCTCCTCACGAATCCTTCTTTAACAGAGGTCCCTCAGGCTTCGTCATCTGTCCTAGTGGACTTTGACTGTCATGTTGACACAGTCTAGAATCACGTGAGAATGGAGTCTGAGTGAGGGATGACCCAGATAAGATCTCCCCGTGATTTTATCTAAGAGATTGTCTTGATGGACGAGTGATGCTGAGGGGCCCAGTGCACTGTGGGAAATACTGTTCCCTGAGGAGGTGGGCCTGGACTGTATATGAAAGCTAGCCAAGCATCAGTTTATGAGCAAAGCAGCAAGCAGGATTCCTCCATGGTTTCTGCTTCAAGTTCCTGTCATGACATCCTATAATGATGAACTATGACCTGGAAGTATAAGCTGAAACAATCACTTTCCTCGCCTAAGCTGCCTTAGGCAAGTGTTTTACCACAGCAATAAAATAGGCTGGCAAGCTGAATCCGTGGTTAAGAGCACTTGTTCTTGTAAAGGACCCAGGTATGATTCCTAGTACTCACTTGCCAGTTCACAACTGTTCACAACTCTAATCCCAGGGTTCACATGACACACAGATATATGAGCAAAATGCTCATAAACATTGCCTTAGGGTTTCTATTGCTGTGAAGAGACACCATGAATGCAGTGACTTTTAGAAAGAAAGACATTTAATTGGACCTGGTTTACAAGTTCAGAGGTTTGGTCCATTTTCTTCATGGTAGGAAGCATGGTGACAGGCAGGCAGCCATGGAGCTGGAGAAGGAGCCGAAGAGTTCTACATCTGGATTGGAAGGCAGCAGGAAGAGCAAGACACTCGGCCTAGCTTGAACATTTGAAACCACAAAGCCCACCCCCTAATGACACACTTCCTCCAACCAGGCCACACCTACCCCAATAAGGCCACACCTCCTAATCCCTGTCAAGTAGCTCCACTTCCTAATGGCCAAGCCTTCAAATATATAACCTATGGTGGCCATTTTCATTCAAACCACCGTGCACATACAATAAAATAAATACAAATTTAAAGAAAGAGTGAATTGAGGATGGCATCCTTGGGTGGTATCCTCTAGTGCTGGGACTTCTTAGCTGCAGTTGGTTCCCAGAGAAGATATCCAAAGGAACAGGTTTGGGGTGTGAGGGGCATTGGTATGACCCAGCCTCAGGTACCACTTCCGCTGTACTTTTGGTATGTAAGGATGGCTCGAAGACCTGCCCTATTCACAGAGAGGCAGTCGACCTCCCAGTCAGCGTGAAGCACAGGAGGGAGGGGAGGTGGTAAGAACAGCTTTAGAAAATAGCCTCTGTTCATTTTCTAAAACTGAGTTTTTCCCTTCTAAGAAATTTCCTTTAAAAAAAAATTATACAGATCTTTAATTCTTTGGCAGCATATGTTCCCTGCACACAGCGCTGGGTTTTATGAGGATGTTTTCTTTGACGTCTATCATGCACTTTGACCACATTCTGGATGCTTCTTGGCCATGGCTTCGAGTTTCCCAAGCTTCGCTTCCCCTGAACCCTGTCCCTGTGTATTTCTTTTTCTCACGCGTGGAAATGTTCATCTCTGGATGTTCAGTTTGGGGCACTTTTGGTTTTCATCTTCCAGGAGCATATGGAATTAATGTCTTGAACATATGGGATGTAGCTACTATGGTTCTTAATGTCCCTCTCTGACAATTCCACTTTCAGTATCATTCTGAGTTCGCTTGGCTGTTTCTTCATCCCACGTTGTATCTCCTCTCTCACTGGCTGCACGCCACGCCTGGTGCATGTTGCCTCCTTTGATGCTAACTGTTTTGTATCCTGGAACACACTTGTGGGCTCTTTTTTTTTTCCCTTGGATGAAGTTAAGTTACTTGGACCAATTTGGTCCCTTCAGGTCTTTCTGGCAAGACTTGTTAGGTGGCAGAGCAGCTCCATCCGGAGCTAATGATTCTTGACTGCTGAGGGAGAGTCTTCCCAGTGTGGGCTGGGCAGGTATGTAGCTGTGTGCATGTAAGTGGAGACCAGTGAGATACTGTAACTGGTCCTGGAACACTCCGCATCCTGGGTCAGATTTAGTAACGGCCCTTTCCCGACCTCAATTCTCCTTACTCATGTGTCCATGGGTATTCAGCTGAACAGCCCCAGCTCTCTAGAATTCTCCCTGGAGGCTCCTCCTTGTGCTATCTAGTGGGCTCTAGTTGTCTTTGTTTCCCCACAGACTCTTCTCAGTCTTGTTACCTACCAAATGAAAGCAGAGAAGCAGAGATCCTTTGCCTTTTGACACATCTGCATCTTTTCTGAGAAATCCTTTCCAGAGGACATGGTGGGAGAGCTCAGTGGTTATGACAGGCAGTTTGGTGTGTGTGTGTGTGTGTGTGTGTATGTGAACAATACCAGGGAGACTCTAAGTGTGTGTCTCTGAGTTATATGTAACAACAGTTCATGCCTCAGTGGCAGTGGCTAAAGACACTAGCTGGAGGTAGAGCTGAAGATTTCATACCCTACCCCAACTGGCCATGTGACCTGCCCTGATAGCCACATGTCTGTAGAAAACTCAGTTTACCTGTGTGTAAAATGTTGACAGAAAGGGCAGCTGAAGGCTCAACTCGGGGAAGAGGCTAGACCAGCTGGACTTCAAGGTTTTCCTCCACCAGTGTTCCCACTCTCAGGTGTGAATGAGAACATCTTCAGTCCCAAGGTCCTGACCCCAGGTCACTTGACAATGGCTGCTCTGCATGACCCTTTAGCAGTTTTCTTCCTCCGAGAGTTCTGACATCATTGTCATTTTTGCCTTCTTGTCTTGCCCTGAGAGGCAGCACAGTGGTCCAGACAACAGAAGGATCCTTGTACCCCTGGTGATGGCTGCAGCTGCTTGTCTCAGGTTGAACGTACCTGGAACCCTCCTCACTAACACTGACAGAGACTCACTTCCTGTCAGAGAGTCTTAGCCTCTTGCTTCCACATCTCATTGCCTTTCAGTGTTAACAGACAGCTGCGGTTTCTTTTCCTTTTTTCTTTCTCTCTCTTCCTTCCTTCCTTCCTTCCTTCCTTCCTTCCTTCCTTCCTTCCTTCCTTCCTTTGTTTCTTATAGTAATTTATTTTTTTATTTACATCCCGACTGTAGTCCCCCTTCCTCCTCTCCTCCAAGTCTTCCTCCACTTGCAAGTTCCTTCCCCATTATCCCCTTCTCAGGGGACAAGAGGAAGCTGCCCTTGGGTCCCATCCTGGGACACCTAGTCCCAGCAGGACTAAGCACACCCTCTCCTGCTGAGACTCACTCAGGCAATCCAGATAGGGGAAGGGGATCCAATGGCAGGCAACGGAGTCAGAGACGGCCCCTGCTCCAACTCTCAGGGGACCTACATGAAGACCAAGCTGCACATCTGCTACAGATGTGTAGGGGGCCTAGGTCAGGACCCTGCATGCTCTTTGGTTGGTGGTTCAGTCCCCTTGAGTCCCCATGGGCACAGGTTAGTTGACTCTGTAGGTCTTCCTGCGGTGAGTGAGCTGAAGGGGTCAAGGCAGCTTTGTTTTCATCCCCAACTTGAGAACCTTAAGGGTCATGTCAACAGCACGGATGGGAATCAAGGGCAGGTCTGACTTTGGGGCTTCCCGAACTGTCCAGTGTGGATGTAGTAGGAAGCCCATGAAAGAGCATAGTCAGTTCTGGGGGCTTGAGTGGATCTCTGCAGCCCCCGAAGGGGCAGGTAGGACTTGGAGGATCAGGAGGCCTTTAGAAATGTAAAGTGCTATAAATATTAGCCGTAAGGAGCCACTTCCATAATCTCCCATTTTCCATTGTATTGCGAATTCTTGTACACTTTCTTGCTCTCTGGGAAAGATGAAGGCCGCCTGTTTAATAACCATACTATTAGCAAGTTATCAAGTATTTGATTGCGTTTTCCAGAAAGCACCTCAGTGGCTGAGGGACCATTTCGCATCTGCCTTTTCTGCTCAGACTCAGCAATTCCAGCCCCGAGGCCCGAGTTCCTTGGTGTAAAATTGTCTGTGTATGGTGGTTGAGGGAAATTATTTTTTACAGGGAGGAAAAGAGCATCCGGTTTACAGATGTCTTGAGTAACACAGAGAGCAGGAAGACTCTTCCCGGCCCCGAGTGTGGATGGATTTAGCAGCAGTCAACAGAATGCCTCAATGTGTGTCAGACGGAGGCAGCTTCTCCATGAAAGTTCTCAGTGAGAGCTATGGTTTACTTGCTGTTGTGTGGAGTTTGGGGTGATGTACCCTTTCCCCTCACCCTCCTGAAGTGTTTCCCAGTCCTTTATAGAGCAACCAGCCCACTGCATCCCTTTCCCCTCCCCTCTTCCCTCTTTCCTCCTCTCCTCTTCTGCAAATGCTAGATTCCTGGTGCCCTGGGTGTGGCCTCCATTTTGCAATGCTTAACTGGTACGTGTGGGTCAAATAATGTCCCCTAACTTAATGTCCATCATGGATGAGGAAACATGAAGACTGAGCAAAGCAACACCATGATTAATGCAGGAAAGCCTAGGAGATAGTAAAGGCCCTTGTTGCCAAGCCTGAGGTCCTGTGTTCCATCCTGGGACTCACGTGGTGGAAGGAGAGAACTGATTTCTACAAATTATCTTCTGATCTCCACACACAATTACACACACATGGAGTTATTCACACACAGTTCCACATAGAGTTTTACACACATACACACACAGTTACACCCCCCCACACACACAGTTACATAGTCTTACACACACACACCACTCCTCTTTCAAGGATCCCTCAACCATTGTGTCCCAGAAAGCATGTCAAGTCCGTGTGTGTATGCATGTGGGTCACACACATACAGAGTAAGTGAATAAGTGTGATAATAGATAAATGTAAATAGATTAACATATGAAACGAGCCAGTTGACAGAGAAAGGCTGAGAATTCCTCACTCCCTGGGCTTTATACAGCAAGCAAAACATGTTCAAGAAGACCCGAGATATGTAAATGTGGTGTTGGGGGATGCTAAATGGGCTCCTGGCCTGAGTGTAGTGTGGTCAACAGAACACAGAACACCATGATGCGCCTTGGAAGCCCTGATTCTCCTCAGCCTACTTGCCCTCCCCCATCTTCAAAATGCTCCTTTAATGAATTATCACTATTTTTGTTTCTAACCCTGTGACCCTGGTACCATTCTTTATCTTGAGAGATAGCCACCTGAAGATAAACGCCGTGTGCCTGAGACACTGTTGAGCACCTCTGGCCTCTCAACTACACCTATGGTCATCAGAAACCTTGCAGTGTGGTCTTTGCACTTGAGTCAGCTGAGAAGAAGCCATCTTGGATTTAAGTCCAATGGTAAGGAGAGACGAGGACAGAGAATCAGGAGAAATAGTCATGGGGAGATAGTAGGCTGACATACTCTCTAGGCTGATGGAGAGAAACCTGGACAAATTCCTTCCCGTGTACTGTTTGCTTTCTCCTGCCTCCTGCCCAGCAAGCCCTGGGAGAAGAGAGTTTGGGGATATAACCATTTAGATTTGGATCCTTTGTTATGTGATAGCAGCCTCAGGAGATTGTGCACCCAATGACTTCAAAGGACCTTCTGGTCAGAGCTCTACCGTCCTCTGGACATTTTCCTTCACATGGCACAGGTTCCCTCATGTCCTCTTAGAGAATCCTTATGAATCTTTACAAGGGTTAGGGCTACATTTTCCAGAGAGAGAGTGAGATGGGGTAGGGACACACTGCAGAGTCAACTGGTCCACTGTGGGTGGGCAGATACAGTCAGGGAAGCCTCTGTCTCCAGGGAAGCAATCTTCCCTGGGTGGGGCTTCTCTCCAGCACTCTGGGCTGAGTCTTTCTTCAGTGGGTCAGGACATCATGATGATTCCTTTATCTCAGGATCACGTAGACATCTCCCCGCGCCCCCCAAAATGAATTCAATATGTCTACATCAAGATGTGCATAGCACTCGGGCAGAAGCATAGGTCTTGTTTTCTGGAAGAGATCCTGGGCCTGGGAACCGATGGCAGCTTCATCCTGTGGTTTATTCTTCCTGCCTCGCTTATGAAATCAATGTATCTCCTTATGATAATATGTAATCAAAATTCAATGAATAAAGTAGTGAACTCTCCCAATAAAAAGCAATGTCTGCATCAGCAGAACTCACAAGCCGACACCGGCGTTGGCTCTATGCTCCCCAGGGACTGTTAAACAGTACCGGCTCTGCTGCCAAATGCTAGCAGAGCCATGAGCTGGTATTTCCGCTGGGCCCAAACTAGTCCATCCTGATGGCTCGCTGGCTGGTTTCATTTTGATGGCTTCAGCTTTTGCTGGGTAACCCCATAAAGAAGTCTCTTAAAATGCATCTTTGAAATTCTGGCGCTGTCGTCTCCAATAAAAGCCGTAGAAGGGAAATTTCAATAAGATAACTCAAGAACATTTAATTTTCTGCTCCTCTGGATTTGCTATCTTATTACAGCCATTCAGTTAGCTAATAAATGTCCAATCCTGTCCAATCTTCATAGCGAAGAGAGAGGCTGGGATTTAAATAATTGGATGGAATGTCTAGGGGGCAGCTTTTAGCTGAGGCTGCCAACAGAATTGGTGGGTGCGCTGTCCGAGTTGATTCTAGAAGCTGCCTCATTTCGTCCTGGTCTGTCAGTGTCCTTCTTGCCCCTGGTCACCTCTTCTACTCTTACTATAAGCCCCAGAGGCCTCTACAGAAGGGTTGGGGACAGGAACGGAGGCAATTAGAGTCCTGATTTCATTTTGAGAGGAGGGGACATGTCCTGGCTACGGGCTGAGTGGCTTCCAATGGCCAGCCTTCCCAGAAAGACCTCAGAGCTCACAGTGACACAAACACCGTGTCTCACTAGGTCCCATGGCTACGGAGTCTGGCTGAGCTGTGGCTGCCCATGTGGTAAGGAGACTCTACCTTCAAAGGAGCAGATTGCTGAGATTTAGGGTAGAAACATTTTTTTTTCCTGGGACTCTGAGACTCCAGCTGTGTATCAGCTGACCTGTGGAGCTATGGTGGGGTCTGGATTTGGTCATGTCTTTGCACTAAGAATGACCTTGCTCTGAAGTCTCTCTGAAGGGCTTCTCTTGGGGTTACCCAGACCTGTGCTGTCAGCCTTGGCCAATCAGGGTCTCTTGAAGTCTCTCTACCCCCACCTACTGTGCAAACCTATCACAAGTTCATGCTTGGCCTCAGGTGATGCTGGCCTCTTGTCAAGTGTCCAGGGACAGACAAATGATGTGGTCACCTGCTCTTGCCCTCTAACTCTGTCTGAAGTATCCAAATGATCCTCTGAGGTTACCTAGAGATGCCATGTCTCTACACTGCTCAGCAAAGTCAGAATAGTGCCAATGGGGAAAGGAAGGTGGAAAAGCTGTTTTTTTTTTTTTTTTTTTTTGTGGACTGCTGTTCTCCACACATGATCTGGCCAGGGTCGTCTTGAAATCAAAGCAGCTATAGTGGCCTGCCTGAGACCTTCCTAAGAGTGGCCAACTGATATTCCTTGTGGAAGGGGCAAGACTCAGGAGGTGCCTCATGCTACCTTTTGAAGACCTGTGAGCTGTTGTTAGTTGTTGGGTAGGGAAATGTTTCTTGGGTGATGCAGTGCCTGTTAAGTGGCCTGTGATCTTGTGGTTAATCCCAATTAAATTCACTGTTCACCAATCTAGATTATTTCTTTGGTCTTTTGCTCTCTCTCTGAAGTAGATAGAAATTGACTTTCTAAGGAAAGCCACAGTTCTTTTGGTTAAGATGCTGAGACCAGCCGGAGAGGGAATCTCATAACTAGGGCCTTGGTCCTGGAGGAGTGATGGGAGTTTATGGTTGTTGCCATGGAGAGGGCTTGTTTCAGAGAATGGTCCTGTAGGGACTCATGTGTGCCCAGGGCAAGACAGCACTGGGTAGTAGCTGGGAGATGAGTCTGGAAACAGCCAGAGAGTTTGGAACACAAAGACCAGGGACCAGGTGAAAGGAAGACAGAGCAGCTGGGTCTAGGTTAACAAGCAGCTATGAACAAGAGGCATGTGCACTTGTGTGAGGCATGTGGACCAAGCCACAAGAGAAAGCGGTATGGAACTTGCCAAGTAGAGCATGTTCAAACCCTGAAAAAAATCTCAAAACTTGAGACCAGCAGGAGTGAAACTAGCTTCCTCTCTGTTTCTGTGCCTGCCTTGGAACACCTAACCAAGCGACTCCCAACAAGGTAGTCAGTCACATTTCATGCCTCTTCACGCTAATGAGGCAGCTCAGAACCTTAGCCTTCTGGCAATGACCTCTGCCCTCCTTGGATATTCCCACACCTTTCCCCAAAACTATATAACTCTTGGTACACCCGAATAAAGTGTATGTGTTCAAACCCACCTCATTAAAGAAATTGAACAAGCTAAGACAACTGCTTCATTAAAGATCATAGGAGAAGGCCTTCACTTAAAAGAGCAGTAATTCTAAGATTCTCAGAGAAGGCCTTCTTTCTCCCCACCCCACCTCCTGTGCACTAACTCCCAATCAGACTGGGATCCTGCCTGTCCCAGACTCCTCCTCACCCTCTCCCAGTCTGGTGGGCAGGGGCATCTGACATCCAGGAGGGAAGAGGCAGACTGTAGACCCTACCCATTCCAGACTTTACCCTGTTCTCTCTGAGACAGTGTCAGGACATCGCACGGAACCCAGAACCACACATTTGAAGGTGTCTCTAGTCCTCATGATATTGGGCACAATGACCCCGAGCCTTCATTCTCTCAGGAGTGCCACTGGAAGGCAGGGCTCTAGCCTTCTGGCTAAGGGTGTCCCTTAGACTTGCAAAACCTTGCACTTCAAAGATCATAATACTAGAACCTGTGACTCTGACTTTAAACAGTGCAGGAAAGTATTTAGACTTGATGATTCAAAGGGTCTGGGGATGAGGAAGTGCCCTGGAAACTGGTTGGATCAAGTTACCACAGGGCTTCTGAGGAGAGGGAGCAGAGGGATACCAGGCTTCACAGTGCAACAGAGACTGTGGTGGTGTGAATAGGAATGGCCCCCATAGACTCATGGGCATAAATGCTTGACGAATGGGAAGTGACACTTTTAGGAGGTATGACCTTGTTGGAGTAGGTGTGGCCTCATTGGAGGAAGTGTGTCACTGTGGGGGCAGGCTTTGAGGTCTTCTATGCTCAAGATCTGCCCTGTGTGGAACATAGTCTCCTTCTACTGACTGTGGGTCAAGATGTAGAAGTCTCAGCTCCTCCAGCACCATATTTGTCTGCAAGCTGCCATACTTTCCTCCATGATGATACTAGACTGAACCTCTGAAACTGTAAGCCAGTCACAATGAAGTGTTTTCTTTTATAAGAGTTGCAATGGTCACGGTGTCTCCAAGAGCATGTATGTAGACTTAGATCATGGGCTCAAAAGTGGAGGAGGGTTTGTGAATCTGAGAAGGCCAGGAGCCAGCTCACAGTCTTGTAAAGGAAATGGACCCCAGAGGGAACCAGCCCTGTCTACACATCTGCTGTAGCCTGGGGATACTGACTTTGGTCTTGAGATTTTTCAGGCATGGAAGGGAACAGTGTGTATGTATCTTTAAAGCATTTGGTGTGCCCCTTTGTGATAACAGAGCTTGTGAGGAGGAGGATTCCTAGTCTCTGGTCTTTTTGAGGAGAGAGATGGGGAACCAGCTGGGTAGAGTGGAGTTGTCCTAGTCACTTGGAATTCCAAGTCTTACACATTCCTTCAGGAGCTCAGTCAGAGCTGAGGCAGGTGATTCCAAGGAGGAACATGTACCCAGGGTGTGGACCCAGAGTTTCCCCACAGCTGAGAGGTCTATTCAGGATGGGAACAGGGTGATCACTTCTGGGTGCTCAGGTAGGAAATGGGGAAGGGGGATGGGAGGTAACAAAGAAGCACTGGAAGCCAGTTTCGGAAGCAGACTCACAGTTTCCTTCAGGGTGTGGGAGTCCTGGGGCTCTGTGTTCCCAGTACTGGCTGTAGGTTCAGTGCCACTGACCAGTGTATGTGTGTGTGCGTGCCTGTGTGTGTGTGTGCGTGTGTGTGTGTGTGTGTGTACAGCATCTGTTTTGAATGTGACTGGCCTGTCTGCTTCTCTCATTGCATTGAGAACTTTTGACCATTTGAAAACCCATTTTACAAATGGGAAAACTGAGGCTCAGAGTAGTGACCTGACTTTGGCTTTTGTGGCTCATGTCTCTAGGGCTGGAGCTCAGATCTGTGTAAGCTTGTCCAGTCTTCATAGTGAACTCACACCATTCTCAGGAAATAGATATGGCCCAGGAAGCCCGTGCAGGGGATAAGATGCAAAACTGAATGCTATATGTTTTCGTTCTTGGTCAGGCTTTTCAATAACCAAGTACATAATCAGTTGACGCATTAAACAAAAATCAATGCATTTCTCCTCGGCGAAGATGCTTAATGCCCTGCCACAGCCCCTGCTATCTGTTTGGGCCAGGAGAGAGATGGCTTTATTTCCCTCATAACTCTTGGTAGCACAATTCCATTGTTTACTTTGTGACACAACGGGCTGTCATTAATCACCCAGGGAGAGAGAGATGGGAGCCCAGCCAGTGGCTGGCTCACTGGCTTGCTCGAGAGTAAGGGCTTGGCTTTGATGGGTGATGCTCCTGGACCGTGGGACCTCTTCCTTTGTGTGGAGTTTGAGGACAGGGGAAGGGGAGGAATTTCCATGCCAGCTTCCTCTTCACCCTTGGCTCTGCAGGTCTCTATCCTCATCCCCAGAGCAGAATTCCTCCAAGTTCCAATGGGTAGCTTCAAGCTTTCCTACGGAAGTTTCAGGCTTTGCGGGGCTTGTCCTGGGGAAGCTGAGACCATTAATTTGCAATCGTCTCAAGTGTGGTGGAGACATTACTGCTAATTGGCAATAAGAAATGCTAAATGGAGCAAAGTTTCATATTAATGAGCCGTTTATCAATACTAATCGGACTGGTGGCCTCCTTCGATCACTTGATTGACGCTGGCTGATTTATACTTACCCCCGCCTTGCCAGCTGATCCAGCTGCTTGCTCTTCTTCCAGCTGCCCTTGGATGGCCTCAACATCCCTCTCTTTCCCCCTGTTTATCTTTTGAGATCTTTGGCTACACTGTTGCCATGAGCGGAATGAGATCTTTGGCTACACTGTTGCCATGAGCTGAATGAGTTGCCCCTTCCACTCCATTCATGCTTCCTAATGAAACTGCTTACATAACAGAGGTTAGGGGCGGTCACTCAAGATCAAAAATACCACCAAGATGGGCACCAGGCCTCTGCTGGCACAGCCTGTCTGGAAAGCTGAAGGGCTTCAAGGTACCATATGGAGGTGTGAAACCCTGCACTTGTTTTTAGTTAGATTCCTCCTGGCCAGGTTCCAGCTGGGGACATCCTAAGCCATCTCTGTGACCCTGGGCATGTCAGGTGGTATACCATGGCCATAATAACTTA
The DNA here is from genome assembly GCA_021653895.1 of Mastomys natalensis. Lineage (NCBI taxonomy): Eukaryota > Metazoa > Chordata > Mammalia > Rodentia > Muridae > Mastomys > Mastomys natalensis. Next base: position 3,280,573 of record JAJTUV010000102.1, read on the forward strand.
TCACAAGCGAGATGGCTTTCAGTAGCTGAAATTTATTTGCCGTCAAGCCTCTGAGGCTGCAGGCTCTCCATCATGGTGTCTCAGGGTCTTGTTGTCTCTGCAAGTGCTAGGAGAATCTTCCTCATGGCTCCCCAGTCAGGATAGTCTGTAGACTCAAGATATGTCTCTGCTGTTCTTCACCTGGATTCCCTGCTGTATGTGGGTTCTTCTTGTCCGCCTCTGTTAAGGATGCTTGGTATTGGATTTAAGACCTCTTAGGTGATCCACAGTGGCCTCATGTCAAAGTCTCTAACTCAATGACAGCTGCAAATGCCTCCTTTCCAAATAATATCATATCTACTGGGCATAGGTATAGCTTCTGAGGGGTTATTATCTAACACATTGCAATAGGGAAACCAATGAATGATTTATGTCCCCAATTACTGAAAAGGTAGGCCAGGCCTCAAGAGCAACACCTTGTTGCTACTTCATCTAGGGAACTTTCTAGAAGGTTCATAACCCAGTCAAGTACTAGTCCATCCATTCATTCAACATTGGTACCTATGATCAACTTTAAAAGATATATGTAACCACTGCTGCTGGGCAGGTCTTAAAGGGTGAGGAGGGCACAGAAGTTATACTAGATCAAAGATATCCAATGACCAGTGATGGGGATGCCATGCACAGCTTAACAGAATAGTTCATACTGGCTCCTCCATGTTGGAGAAGCTCTCTCTCCCCTCCCAGTTTTAACAGAGGAAGGACAGATGCCAGGGATGGCTTAGAAAATGTTTAGCTGCTTGGCAATGTGTTTGGGTCTTAGCAATGCTGCCAGACGGGGATTTAGAAGCAGAAGGGGCTGCACTCCCGGCCCTGCCACTTGTCGCCTGTGCATTGAACTGCGATGATTTTGTAATTTGGATGTAATTCCCACATCCATCAAATGAGACTCGGGCCCTCCTCCCTCTTGCCCCAGCTGGCTGTGAGGCAGGAAATTCAGAGAAGCAGTAGGCCATGCCCCCAGCTGGGAGCCTGGTGTACATGCAACAGATGCTCAGTAGATGTTAGCTGTCTTCTCCTTGTGCGGAAGAAGGCTGCTGAGGAAGGGTGCTGGTCTCTGGGTGCTGTATGATCTGGAAGGGAACCAAGGGTGCTGCTGTACAGGTGCTGGATGATCTGGAAATGATCCATCCACGGAGCACAAAGGCTTGGAGGACTAAAGACAGACATAGATTTCTGGACAAGGCTTCCATGGCATACTGGCTGGTTTTGTATGTCAACTTGACACAAGTTAGAGTCACCAGAGAGGAAGAATCCTCACTTGAGGAAATGCCTCCGTAAAATCCAACCATAGGGCATTTTTAATGATCACTAGCTAGTGGTCATTGAGAGAGGACCCAGTTCATTGTGGGTGGTGCTATCCCTGGGCTGGTAGTTCTGGGTTCTATAAGAAGGCAGGCTGAGCAAGCCAGGGCAAGCAAGCCAGTATGCAGTACCCCTCTATGGCCTCTGAATCAGCTCCTGCTTCCAGGCTCCAGCCCTGCTTGAGTTCCTGTCCTGACTTCCTCCAATGATGGACTATAATCTGGAAGTGTAAGATGAATTAACCCTTTCCTCCCCAACTCGCTTTTTGGTCATGGTGGTTTTGTCCAGGTAATAGAAACCCTAACTAAGACACATCAAGAGGGGCCTTGTTTCTCTGTGACTCTGGGCTGGCCTTGGCTTCTCTGCCCAGTGGGGTAGGGTGGGTAAGCATCTGTTTTACATCTAGTCTGTAATCGACTGGCAGTTAAAATTGATTCTCTGGGAAGTTAGACTAGTCAGAGACCAGCATGCGGAGGAGAACCCTTACTAGTCAGCTGTAGACAGGGGATGCAGTCAATAGCTGAGGTATAAGTTATGACTCCTTAAACTTAAGACATCAGGCCCATCGTGAACTTTGCTACCCCTTTCCCTCAGTCCCAGCTGAAGCCCAAGCCTGAGATGAACTTTGTCTGTTGGTCCTCTCCAATCCCTGCCCCACAGAGTCAGGGGAAAATGGCTTTGTTTGGTATTGCTACCTGAAGAAGGTGTGTCATCCAGCAGTCTGTGAACAGAACCAGGAGTCACTCATAACTCAGGGGCAAATACACACATACATACATACATACATACATACATACATACATACATACACACAGATATTTCACTTTCTGTTCTTGTCAGAGCAGCCAGCTCTGGCTTATGATCAGTAACCATGACTTACACTGTGGACTGCATTGTGCTTAGCAATGGTAGCTACAGCAGAATAATGACTTGAGCTGACATATAAGGGGCACCCAATGTGCCAGGCTGCAGGGGCATAAGGGTTAATCAGCCAGTCGCACAGGGGGTGCCCCAGAGCCTTGTGTGTGAGGTTACACTCTGCCTCCTCATACAGAGAGAGCAGGGCTGGCAATACCCAACCAGTCTCACCCCCACCCTTCAGCTCTGCATCTAGATGTGACATTTTCCCCTGATGGACAATTTCTATGAAAGATTTATCCTGGCTCATCTCCTCACCCCTCATTGATGTCTCCATTCAGATCTGCTTTTTGTGTGCTGCCTGAGTCAGGGTAAGGGCCTAAATGCAGGAATAGTATGTGTGCACTATGATGTGTGTGTGTTGCACATATGTATTATTTGTGCATTCGTAGGGTATGTGCAAATATGCATGGTGGTGTGTTTGTGCATCTGGGGAGATTGTGAGTCTCTGGATTTGTACTATGAGACAGGGAGAGTAAAGCTAGACTTTAGTCACCCCAGGCTAAGATGTAGGACAGATAGGAAGAGCAGAGAGGGCTTGGGGTTAGAAAGCAGTGACGAGTCTAGCCAGGCCTTCATCTCTGCCCCAAGGGGTGAGCGAGTATGAGTACAGTCATGTCCTGATTAGAAGGCTTCATAGGTTCCCCCTGGCAAATGAGATACCATGTGGATATCAGTAAAGGTCAGAGGAAGCCACACAGCCACCCGTGCCCACTGTGTCTTTAAGTTGCTGTCATCTCCTGCTATGACGCACTGTTTGGGGTTTCTTATCTGGACTTTTCAAATTCACCATCCCAGTTGAGCATATTTTATGTGTGCAGGCTGTAATTAACATCCTTCTCCATCATCGGAAGGCATATTAAAGAAATACTCCCCCAGCCTAGCAGAGGCAGAGCTGGCTGTACGAAGACTCTTTCTCATCACACACCTGGCCAGGGTTTCCACAGTGAGCAGAGATAGGATGAATGGGGTGTGTTCTTCCTCTCATCACACAGAATGATGACCAGTTCAGGGTACTTCCCCTACTCCTGGGTTGGAAAGCAGCAGCGTTGAGAGAAGAGAGGGGGCAGCAGGTGTGTAAAGTGTGGGCCCCCACCTGAAACAGTTTCAACAAGGGCACTGCACAGAAGGAGGGGCATTCTGTGCAAATTCAAGTCAATAGTGGTAAGAGGCTAAAAATGATACAGAGAAGTAACTGGGGGTGGGAGATGGGACAGGGGGAGACATTTGAGCTGAGGCAGCCTTGAGGATGGGAAGGAGAGTTCTGCCTACCATCACCCCAGGCTGCTAGCCAGAGCCAGGCACTGCCTTGCCTTCTTGCTCATCCTCTCTGGATCTTTTCACCATCTTAAGCCTGAGAGGAGATGAGAGGACCTGTCTGTTTACAGTTGGCACGAGGAGGAGGCAGGTGCCTGTGTTGGCGCTAAGCATCACAGGATGGAATACATTTTAATCTGGCTTGAATCGGCTCATTTCACCTGCGGAGAAATAACTTGTCAAATTCCACTGGGCCAGCTCCCTAGTCTGCTCTCTTATGGCTCCCCCACGTGCCCTAAGCCTCTGGATCTCATGGATAAGAAGGCCACCTTGGGAAGGGTGAGACTCAGCAAAGCTGGATACGAGGCCCAACGTCTCTCGCACCACATCCTAGATACCAGAAACTTCTCTCCTTCTCAGTGCCAGGTGGAGGAGGGCACCCCTAGGACATCCCTGTCCCACTCCTTGCAACCTGAGAACATCAGCTGCTTGACAAGGTGGACTCTGTAGATGTATGAAGTTAAGGACCTTTTACAAGGACAGTGCCTTCATTATCAAGTGCAATCCAATGGAGCCGCAAGTCCCCTTACAGGTGTGAGAGTTGCCTGAAAGAAGGAAGCAGAGGTCAGGGTCATGTGATCTCTATCTTGCCAATGCATGAGGCCAACAACTCAGTCTCTGTTCTATCTCTGAGGATGGCAAGCGCTGGGCACATTCACAGGAGTCCTTGGTATGTCCATGTTGAATGAATGCCCACTGTAGTCTGAAAATGTCCATGTAATCATGAGGGTTTGTTAGAGGAATAAAATGAACAGGATCAATGAATGTTACATAATGGGACGGGGGTCTGGAGGGAGGGCTTGGCAGATAAGATTGCATAGTGCTTTTTCAGAGGGCCTACATTCAATTCTCAGCACACACATCAGGTAGCTTGCAACCACCTGTTACTCTAGCTGATCTGTCTCCCTCTTCTGGCCCCTGCGGTACCTGCACTCATGTGCACATACCACCCACCCCTACATACAAGTAATTACAAATAAAAGTAAATCTTAAAAGGGAGATTGACTAGACTGGCCTATACAGAAAGGAATAAATAGTCCAACAACGACCAGCTGTACCCTTCAGAGGCTGAGAAGCAGGCTACCCAGTCCTTGAGGTTGGGTTCTCACAGGTGGCTTTTGATCTTGGGTTTCCTAGCTTTGGACTCAGTGATTAGTTCTTGGATTTTCATGGGCCTCCTGGTCTCCTGTTCCATTGCAACATCAAAAAATGGGCCAGGACAGTGACCTGACCAGGAGCTCTGCCCTGGAGATGACAAATCCCAGAGGGTAGCAGTCTAGTGCTAGGGTGTGTGAGCCTTCTATTCTAACCTATTGGAACTGTCCAGGACCCATGTTGCCAGAGGTTTGACCTGCCAGGACCTTAAGGCACTATTAGCAATAGAAGTACTGAAGGACAGTCATGGCCATGGTCCTAACAGAGCCTCCAGAAGATGGAGGGACAGTTAGGTTGCCATTAGGTTCCTTTTATAGGGCTTCTACCCTCACCCTAGACACTGTTTCTTTCTGCCCCTGGCCATGAGGCTGGTTGGCTGCTGGATCACGGGAGGATCTTATACAGGGACCTGTCGGGAGAAGCCAGTAAGAGGGCAGAATCAAGAGTGTGGCCCACTCCTCCCCTTAGATCAGGGCTGTGTCCCTCCCAGCCACGAGGGGCAGCCATAGTAAGCTGCTGGAGTAGATGAGGAAATGAACCTGAGCTGTGGCAGAAAGGAGAAGTCAGCATCTGCATGTATGGAGGCGGTGATGCTCCAGCAAATGGATTTCAGGAGTGGGAGAAAGCTGAGATACTCCAGGCATGGAGAGCTGCAGGCTTAAAAACTGAGGGATGTGGGGAGGCCTGGCCTATGGCCATTGTATGCTGTGCACTTCTCTGCAGCCTACAGGCTTCTTCACAGGCCTGGTGGGGGAATGCCATCCAAGTCATTTACAGGGCAAACTAATTCTTTGCTGGGGCTTAAATAAAAACCGGTGCTGGTGATGTGAAGCAAAAGCTTCATCCTTCTCCCAGAGGCTTGCAAGACAGGCAGTGTAGTCCAGTTCTGTTTGCTTCCTAAATAGACAGGACAAGTCAGTTTCTAGGTCCCATTTGGAATGTCTCATTTCCTGGGGGCGTCAGGCTGAACTGTGGAGAGGCAAGGCTCAGACAAAAGTACCAGGCTGATGAGTCTGAGCCCAGACTTAGGGTTCTACGGAACAACCCTAACCCCTTCCCCAGGAAATCTCTGTCATCTCTTACCCTCAGACAGTCTGTGTTCTAGCCACTGACCAAACAGGCACCTGGGCAATTCACACTCAGCTCTCAGCCACCCTCCTCAGTGTCCCTCCCCAGCGTCCCCTGTTAGGGTTTGGTTGGTGTAACTTTGAAATCCATCCATCATCATAGTTACCTTGGGGAGTCCTTGCACATGCTTGCCTTCCAGGGGCCCCTCAGCTCTAGGGATTAGTGGGGGGTGTGATAGGGTGCCTCTGGCCTCTGCTAGGGACACCAGCCTCTCTGGAGTTAACCCCATGTTTTCCACATGAGCAGGTGACAGAGACCTATTGTGATTTCTCCAAGCTGGTCCTTTTAATAACCAACTCAGCTCTGCCCATGAAAGGTCCTAGGAGGACAAATGGAGGTGGGGTCCTCCCATGTGGGCTGGGCTTGTGGTTCTCTCCTGGAATAACCCTCTGCTTCTTCCTACAATGGCAGAAGTTCTTGCTTCAGTGCTGACCCTACCCATCTAGAGGCATGGGTCTGCCTACTGCGGCTGGGAGCTGTGGAGTTCCTTCAGGTCTCCATGGTTTCTATAGATAATCCTCTGCTCCACTCTCTCAAGTTATTCCCCAATGCATCCATTATTGGGTCCACTGGATGATGGAGCCTGTTGTTCCTGACTGGCCACGGAGCCTGCTGTTGCCCATCTATCAGTGGGTCCACTGGTCACAAAGCCTGCCGTTCCTATGTCTGTTCTTTGGCTCAACTGTGTATTGTCTCCAGTAACTGTGTTTACTATCTCTGTAATCACTGACTTCACTAGAATAAAGTCATTTTCCAACTTGGTCCTACAATCACATGCCTGCTAGTGTTTTATTCATTAAATGCTAGAAAATTATCATGGTTCTTGCTGGCTGCAGGTCTCCCTGGCTCATCTCCCTTGGAAGCATTCACATAAGGCCATGCTAGAGATTCTGAGAAGGGCTCTTAGGAAGTCCCTGTAGACTCCGCTTGGGTCTTCTGTTCCCTAAATGGCCCTCCATTCTAGAGTTTTCACACATTCTCATCTCACTGAGAATACTGAACTTGACAGACGGATGCTAACCTGGGACAACCCATCCACAGCCTGTTCACAACCTTTCCCTGAAGGAAAGCTCCTCCCACCTGGACCAGCTGCTCAGCAGTTTCCTCTTCACTGGAGTTGAAGCAGCTTCTCTTCTTATTTAGGTACCTTTCCCAGGCCACCAGAATGGGATGAACTAGATCGAGCTGGGCTTAGTATGGACAGGGAGTTCCCAAGCTCCCTCCATCTTTTCTTCCATCTTGCAAAGACTGTAGGGAGGGACTTTCAGCCATCACTGAGGGGGCAGGTCCTCATTGAAGTGCAGGTCATCTCAGCTGGTTCCATCAGTGAGATCCATATGCCCTCCTCTGAAAACTCATACATGCCAGGAGAGCAGCACTAAGTGTCCCAGACTCTGAGACAGGCTGTGGTGATAGAGGTGAGAAACTCTTGCCTTCCCTTGGGGACAGGGAAAGAAACTGGCAACCAGCCCTATGAAGTCTTCTCTCCCAGTCTTTGGGCTCTTCAGGGAGGTGAAGAGAGAGAGGTAGAAGGCTCTACCATTCTTCTCTCCCAGTAAGGTTGTACGATAGAACTACTTCCTTAGGGAGACTTCAGTTTCTACTCCTGTGATAAAACACCACGACCAAAAGCAACCTGGGAACAATGTGGTTTGTCTAACCCTGCAGCTTTTAAGTTCTTTCACTGGAGGAAACCATGACAGGAACTTGGAGGCTAGGAGCTGATGTAGAGGCCATGGAGGAGTAGTTTACTGGCTTGATCTTCCTGGCTTGCTCAGCCTGCTTTCTTATAGCACTCAGGACCACCAGCCCAGGGTGCCACCACCCACAGGAAGCTGGGCCCTCCCGCATATATCAGAAAATGAATCAAGAAAATGAATTACAGACTTGCCCATAGGTCAATAAGATGGGACATTCTGCTTTCCAAAGGATGCTGGCTTGTGCCAAGTTGACAAAAAAACAAAAACAAAAACAAAAACAAAAAACCCCAAAAATCCCCCCAAAATCCCCCAAAACCCCAAAAAACCCAACCAACCAACCAAACAAAAACTAGTTAGCAAGTGGTGAGATACTGTCTTGGAGGTTTGTGTCAAGACGGGAGATCTGATGTCAGGAATCTGTCTAGAGACTTCAGAACCCAAGAAGCTTCAGGAAATGAATGAATGAAGAATTCATATCTGTCTTGAAAGTTGCTAGGCTCCTCTCTGGTCCCCAGCATGGCCCCTGCAGTGACAGAGATACAGACTTCCAAGTTGGAATTCAAGTGTTAAGTCTTGGTCTCCTAGCCACGTATCACAGCCCTGATCACACCAAAACTCTCAAAAGGTTTCTACCCTTTAGTGGGGTCTTATATCTTTTCTTCCTATTGGTCCTCATGTCCAACACTGTCCCACAGCCAAGGCCCTATGAACTACTGTTAGAATTTAGCACATTTCATTGCTTTAGGGATGGAGCAATAGAATACTACTCACTGAAGAGTGTTTAGCAAGGTTCTCTCTCTCTCTCTCTCTCTCTCTCCTCTCTCTCTCTCTCACACACACACACACACACACACAAACACACACACACAAACACACACCACTAAGGCCATCCCATGTCCTAGTTCAGCCTCTCTGAGCAGAATCTCTGAGATTCCTATAGCCCCTGATTACCCTTCATAGCCTAGACTGTGGTAGGACCCTACTGGTTAAGTGTCCTAACTGGGAACCCCTCAGGATTTCCTTTCTGCTTCCTCTAAAAGTGCCGGGTAGTTTATTAACTGCCCAAATGGCTTACACACTGGACTGATACATCTCACATTTGGGTTCCCCAAGATGCCTGGAGCCATGATTCCAGTCAGCTAGTACAGATATGAGAGGCACCAATCTCTCTTTTGCTAACAGGAGGCCATGACTACAAGCTGGTTTCTCGGGTGCCACCCAGGATGGCAATGCCTAGAGGGAGGGCTACTTTGAGTCACGACACCATGTGCTTGCCTGGACTCCCTCAGTCTTCCATGTGACATAGTGGTTCTGAGTCACTGTGCGTGGGAGGACCCTGCTGGGCCAAATCTCCTCTGGTTCTGGCCCCTTCTCCCTTTGGCATAATCGGTCACACCTTCTTTCCAAGTCAGTGTCAAGGAGTGCCTTGCAGAATGGATAATCAATTTCAATAATAAGTTAAATGGGTTTGCTTTTGTTCCCAGAAAAACCCTGCCGGGAGAGGGATTTTTAAAAAGACTCCCTGGCTGAGTTTTACTTCTGAACTTGGGCCTCCAGCTGCTTGGGAGCTAATTGAGTAGAGAACATGAATAAACATGGGTGGGATGTAGTTCTTCACACCCACATAGACACCAGGGCTACAGACTCTCTGGCTACCTTTAGGGAGTCTCCTGAGCAGCAGGAGCTCCAGCAAACAGCACTATCGCAGGGACAGGTCATTGAAACAGCAGCACTCGCTCTCCACATCTGTTCAGGGGTCATCTCTGAGCCAGTTGCTTCTAGAAGTGTGATACATGGGTCCAGAGACACGGCACACACACATACCTCTGAGCATTTATTAGCTGCTTTTGTGTCAGTGGCGCATAACACCCTAAGAAGGGATTATTTGGGCCCTCAGTTTCAGAAAGTGCAACCTGTCTCTAGAAAGGGAGGGCAGCAGGAGTGTGCAGCAGAGATTCCTCTTCGTGTGGTGGTAGATCAGGGAACAGAGAAAGACCTTTAAAATCCCACCTGCAGTGACTTCTGCCACCCAGGTCCTGCCTTCTAATGGCTCTGTACCCTTCAAAATGTCACAAAAGCTGGGTCTGGATGCTCAGACATTAGTCTTCAGAAGACATTTCTGATTAAGCCGTAACATCATTTAACTGCACATTGAAAAGCCAAGACTAGAAACCTGTGCATTCTGGGACAGACCCAGGGCTCTGCTGCCATTGTGAGGGGCCAGATTTTATGTCTCTGAGTGGTGTGGTCTTTGTTCCTGGTGCTTAGGCTTATAACAGAACATGGTCTATAGAGTCCAATCAGTGAGTGTTTGCCTATTGGATGAATGATGAGCAAACAGAGTTAAGCTTCTCTGTATCATTTAGTGCTTCAGTTTGAGGATGGACGTCCCTAGGGATACTGGTCAGATGTGCCGGGGCCAAGCTCAGGGCAGTGGTCCATTTGTAGATTTGTCAGTATGCTTGTGGCATGAGTATGCTTGTGGCATGCCTCACAGGCTCAGTGCATGAACATCAATCGGGTGACAGTCAAGGAGCCTTTCACACGGACCTTCTGTGACCACATGACAGAAGCCCCGCGTAAGTGAACTGCTCTTTGATAATTCCTCAAAGCACCTGTAAACATCTTTGCAGTGTGATATCTGAGAGTTCCTGGTGCTGTAACCAGAGGACCTTTCTTCCGTTGAACACTAGATCAAGACTTTGTTTTGCATTTAGGGCCATTTCGTATTGAAGCTTTGTTGCATAAGACAGTGTGCACACATAGCCAGCAAGCTGCTAGGTCTGTGAGGACTGTGAAGGGAGGAGGGAGGCAGATTTGTCCCCTGTGTCTGATCACCCAGTGAGTGGAAAAGCAGGAAAATCCAACCACACTGCTTGAAGTTTTTTCTCTCTGCTTTTCTTTGAGTGCCAAGGAAACAGAGTTGAGGTAATATAAATGTACACAGTATGACTCCTCACAGATGCCTGACTGACTAGTTAGGGTCGCCAGAATATTACTTGTTGAATATGGAAGACATTACCATTTAGAAATACAACTAACCAACTCATACCCCAACTTACTAACTAACCAACACACATACCCACCAATGAACTAACCAACTCATCCAACCAACTTACATGCATCAACTAGTCCAACTACTCACCAATTTACCAACTAACTAACCCGCCCACCACTAACTTACTAACCAAAATGACCACAAACTAACTCATCCAACCAACTAATTAACCTACCCCCACTGACTAACTCATCCACCCACAAAATAACTCTTACCAACTAACTAATTCACTCACAAACAGACTAACCAACTTACCCACAAGCTTATCAGCTAACAAATCTACCCATAAACTAACCAACTTATCTACCCACTCACAAACTAATTTATTTGTTTACTAACTTACCAACTAAACAAACCACCCTCTTACCAACTGACTAACCTATCATTCACCAAATTACTAATTACCCCCCGTCCCCCAACTAACCAACCCACCTAGGGAGGTCAGGTCAGGTTCTCACAGGGCAACCTTCCTCTAGTTTAACACAGCCAGCTTACTAGGGCAGAGTTACACTGTGGGCTCCTTGCTGTGTGAACCAATCTGATTATGAAAGTGCTAGACAGACACACTGACATGCTGCTCACTTGAGGAAGGAATTCTGTAGTGTGCATCCCTGCAGCATGGGGGCCTTCAGGCCATCTCACAGTTCTGCCGCCTTGTCTGGGATGCTGATTCAGACATGTCTCCCACAGAGCAGCCAGTCTAGCAGGTCAGAGGAAGGCTTCAATAGTGTGTCCCACAAGTCCACAGACCCCTGGGAGTTTTAGCCCCTTACACCTTTCAAACAGCTACTCAGACAGAAGCAACATTGAGGGCTCTTGTGACAATGGATGTAGAATTTGAAGACATTAACAACACCATGAACCGGGCAGGACAAATTCTTATGGTAAGCACCCACTTTGCATGGCTTGGTGAAGGGGTTGGGTGCAGTCCAGTGCCCCCAACTGGAACCAAGTATATGGTACTAGATGTAGTCAATGTTGGCTGTTGCTGCTGACCTTGAAGGCTTTGAGCAGGGTCTATGAACAGTGTCACTCTGGCTTCTAAGACCTCTCCCTTCCTCCCCCACCTGCAAGCACAGGTGTGACAGAGGCAGACACCAGCAAGACTCCATGGGCCCCAAAGACCACCTTCTAGGGACAGTGGAGGGACCCATGTGTTTTCACTCTGGAGGTTCAGCTGTAGCTTTCCCCTCTCTTTGCTCGAGACTCCTAAAGGACATCAGCCAATCGCTAGTTGTCAGGTATCCACTAGCTCCTTGCAGACCTTGAGTTAAGCTGCTGTCTGAAGTTTTGCCCATAAGATCTGGAGTCGGTCTGTAATTCACCCTCCCTCTGATGGTGCTCTGAGCACCTGTGGGTGTGCCCTGAAGTCTCCCTCAGCTTATATAGGGTGCAGTAAAGGACTCTTGAGGGCGACTTCACATTTCCCTCAGCTGGCTTGTTAGATATCTTGGGGAGGTCATTGGTTTCACACTGAATGTGTCCTCGCCACTCTGGAACCTATCCTTCCAAAACTGCTTGTTCATCCAACCACGCCCATTGGCTGCCCATCTCACATCGCAGCCTGGCCCTCCATGCTGAAAATAGCGTAGAGTTGGCATAGGTACAGTCTGGGCCCTGAAAGAGCTGAGGAGGGCAACAGGTATTGGTAGTAAGAGGTGCACGTTGGTGGTCAGTGGTCCCATCTCACCTTTTCTGCCTTGCCATCTTTCTCCATGTGGCTGGCTTTTGCTCCTATCTTTTCAATGCCCCGACTACCATCCACCCACCCCTACTATCACAGCCTGCCTGTCTCCTTGGACCATCTGCTCTCTCTCCCTGCAATCATCCCTGCTATAGGAGCCTTCAGTAGTATATGACCACACCTTGCTCATAAGAGCACACTCTGCCTCTCTGTGTCCTCCAGGCTGTTGGAGGCCTGGGTACCACTGGCTAGCTTGCTACTCTCCTCTCTGGCTGCTTCTTTCAGTATTGGTTCTGCTGCACACAAAGCTGCCCAGCCCCTCTCGTGGCTGCTTCCTGACTGTGTCATCATGTGTCATGATCCTTTCTGCCCAGCCCTGACTGCCCTCACTCAGTCTGAAGAGTCTCTTGAAAAATCCCACACGGAGATAATAATCAACCCACTCTATTGTTCCTCTATGCCGCCACCATTGTGGACCTCACAGCATCACTTAGATACAGCAGCTTGTTTACAGTGGAGTGCATCTTGTGAAGAGCCTGGTTCCAAAGTCACCCTGGAGCTGAAATCACCAGTAATCAAAATTACCTGAAATGCCCTTGAAGTACTTCAAAAGCCATACATGAGGCTTGGTATATATATATATATATATATATATATATATATATATATATGAGTGTGTACATTTGTGCAAGTGTATGCGTGTGTATATATACAAGTATGTGACTGTGTGTTTCTTTTTATACCTGAGAATCCCAAGGTGTGTCTGTACCTGAGGGCTTTGCCATCTGAGTACCTCCAACCCATGCAGATCTTATCAGTTCAGTCTAGAGCTTAAGTGCTCAATATTCCCAAGATCCTTTGGATCCCTAAAGCTGGGTCAGACACACCATCTCTCTTCAGTTCCTTGATCAGTGGGGAGTCTTTGACATCCTTTTCTGGCTTGTGTGGCCCGAGTGGATGTACCATGCATAACTATCTGGTTTTAGTTAGGTGTAGTCATGACAACCCAGGACCACTGCGTAGACCGCACCCCGCTCAGAGACCCCCCTCTGTTATCCAGGCCTGGAATGCTGGCTTTGCTTCAGGTGTGTAGCATCTCTTGCCTTCTTTCAGACTAGACTATGCTTGCAGCTTTAGAAAACACACACGTCTGTGTTATGCTGGTCGGCTTTTCCTGGTGTGTGTGTGTGCAGCAGAGAAAATGGAGCTCATTCTTATGGAGTATACATGGCTGTGTGTGTAGAGGTGCTCATCCTCTCTTGGTGTTTTAAGTTGTACATGAGCAGGAAGTGCTTATGTCTCAGCTGCCGTCATAGCTTTTTGGACTCCACAAAGTGCCTGCCACTCAGGGGACCCTGTTCCTGTTTGCCAATAGACATAATCAATGAAAAATTTCAAAGAAAGTTGTTGTGGTGGGTGAGGGCACCCACAGAGGACACTGGCTGCATCCGTACCCTCTGAACCTGCTTACTCCTCCCTTCCCATCAGGTGAGCACTCACAGAGCTAGCTGTGCAAGGAGGAGGAGGAAAGTCACACATGCCTCTATGGTCTAAACTTGTTTGGGGACAAATTTAGGGAGCTACTTTGGAACTTTTCTTCTTGGTCATTTCCAGGGTGGCCAGAGCAGGAATAGGCCCCTGTTGTGGGAGCACACAGAGATGTTTGCTGATGAGAGTGGTGGATTGGAAGGGAGAGGATACCCCGGGATGGAGGGCTTCCTGATCAGGGTGTCACCAAGCTGAGTGGTTCAGACTCTGTGCTCTGTAAGCTCCCCAGATGGACATGGACTCAGGCAGAGAGACTGAGTGTTACAGCTAGGGACCACACACATGGACTGGGCTGGGCTGGGCACTGCTGTTTGTAGGCTGTCTGTGTGTGCATTTCTACCAGTAGCCACTGCTTTCCTTTGTGTCTTGTCTGGTCTGTAAACCAGTGATTCTCTTTCGGGATGTTCTGGGCTCAGGGAATGAGTCACTTCTCAGTCCATGTTCTGGAGGCTCCAGATGTCTCTGGAACTTTCCAGGCTGGCTCTCACTCCTGGTACCCTTGAGTCTTTAGGACCTATCACATGGATGGATTCATGGACTCTAGCTTGACTTAGCCCTTTGGAAATGGGTATCCCTGTGCTCGTACCCAGGATTGTCTTCTATTCCACAGAGACCTGTATTACATATAAGTATGTGATCCTTTAAAGACACGAGGTCTTTACTTGTGTTTTTACTTATGTGTTATTGTTTTTACTGATGTATTTTTCGTTTTCTTCCCTTTCCTTCTTAAAGGATCCATACTTTATTTATTTTGCTCAAATCTGTATGAGAAATGCTAGGCTCTGTCTGTCTACCCACTGCCTCTGCCCTGCTCCCCAGGGGACAGGTATGACATCCCATGGGTGAAGGAGTGATACCCACAGTCTTCTTCCAGATCTTTCCCATGGTGCATCACTCTCTCACAGGCAGGGGAGGAAGTCAGGGGAGTGTGAGGTAATCGAGCTTGCACACAATTTATTAACTCTGACTTGTAAATTAAAACACCCAGTGGTACAAATTAGGGCTGAGTGGAGAGCAAATGAGACTCTGCCTCTTCTCTCCTGGCCTGGAGTGGAGCCTCAGCATGTGTAAGTCAATGTGGGAACCTTCCCAGGACTGTGCATGAGGTTTAGGACTTACTTGCCGGCATCCTGGCTCTGAGTCTCACGAGAGGAGACCGTGAGGTCTACGGGGCCGCCTGCCTGGAAACAGTGTGGCACCCGGCACATGCAGCCCACTTCATCCCAGAGAGGGTAGGCTGAAGAGAGACCCCCTGGTCCTCTGTCCTCTTTATCCTCCAAGAATCAGCTCTGACTTAAGCCTGGAGGACGGCTTCTGCATGCTCACTGGCTACTTGTGAAGTCATATTCTGGACAGCTGGAGTCTTGGATCAGGTGCATTTGTGTCTGGAGTATCTCGAAGTCTGAGGAGTTGCTGGCTCCACCATGGGGTGGCAAGGCAGGAGGCACTCATTAGCAGGCAGGCACTCTGGAGCAGGATGGTATCTCTATCAAGCTCCCTGGGGTCCCCTCGCCTGCCCGCTTGATTTGAGTTTAATCACGCCCAATGCACTCTAGGCCCCAGAGGCCAGAATGCCCAGTGCGAGCGGTCATCTCCTTGAACTGAACACAGGTTAAGGGTCTGAACCAGGGACTAGATTTTACTTTCCACCAGGGGATGTTTCATCTTGGCTAGCTTTCCTCTCTATGTGGGCCAGTTTTGTATGTGGGAACCATCCCCCTCTGCCACGTTATATCCCCAGTTTCTTTGATCACCTTCACATCCTTGCTGTTTGGAGCCCACAGCTTGGCTCTGGTCTTATCACACGGTCTTAATATTCCACGGTAAGTCCTTCAGTCCTTGTGACATGGGAGCAAGTTTGAGGCACAGGGCCCTATTGCACAGGCAACCAGAGAACTGAGAGGTGGTGCTAATGATGGCTCCGAGTCTTCTCAGGATATCCTGTCTGGTGGGAGGGTGGAAAGCATATTGCAGATGCGATGCCCAATGGGACAGAGAGAGGATGGTCTGCTTAGGCCCCTGGCATGCAAGCGGAGTTAGACACTGTGAATGGAAGGGTTTGATAGCACATACTAGCTACTTTCCCATACCTGCAGGGACTTCCCAGGATGCTCTGCTCTTTAGGCCCCCCTTCTTATCTCTGACATTTAGTCCTTTGTTGACATGGACTTTTGACTGCCACTTGCTACAGTGGACAAGGCCATGTCTGATTTCTCCAGGCCACCTCTACCATTCAATCATTCTGCGTGATGCTCTATACTTACTTCCTCTTGCCTTAGCTCACTATTTAGATGATTCAGCTGGGTCTCTGGGGTTCCCTGAGCATGGGCTCAGCCCCCCTATGTAGTTTTCCGGTGGAGCTGAAACCACCATGCACCCTGTGTAGTCAGCATGTCAAGGGATCAGTGGACTGTTCGTTCCCATAAATGGAGTGGACACTGTGGTGTTAGGCCTGTAGCAGGTGGACCACAGGGGCCCACCACCGTCATCACAGAGGGGTCTGAATGGAGTGCTTATGTTTCTTCAGAAGGCTGAGTATTTAGTGGTGGTGGCAGTAGGGGATGGGGGTGTAGCTGAAGGTGACTGGTGCTGAAATCAGCTGGAGCTGACTTGAACTGGAGCTGGCTTGAGCTGACTAGAGCTGGTTGGGGCTGGAGCTGGCTGGAGCTAAGTGGAGCTGGCTGGAGCTGACTGGGTCTGGCTGGGTCTGGCTGGGTCTGGCTGGGTCTGGCTGGGTCTGGCTGGGTTGGCTGGGTCTGGCTGGGTCTGGCTGGAGCTGGCTGAAGCTGGCTGGGTCTGGCTGGGTCTGGCTGGAGCTGGCTGGAGTGGCTGGAGCTGACTGGGTCTGTCTGGGTATGTCTGGAGCTGTCTGGAGCTGTCTGGAGCTGTCTGGAACTGTTGGAACTGGCTGGAACTGACTGGAACTGGCTGGAGCTGAATCTGGAACTAGAGCTGACTAGAGCTGACTGGAGCTCAAACTGGAGCTGCTGGAGTTGGCCTGAGCCATTCCAAGAGAGGCTGGTTAAACACCTGAGAGCTTTAGCAACTGCCAGTGTTTACCCATTAGCTAGAAACAGGTGATGTGGCAGGTCCTGCTCTGTTTACCCAAAGATGCGTTGTGATCCATCACTACTCTCTAGAAAGAGAGTCTCTGTCTTGACATCCTCTATGCACCAATGTGGTATTTGAAAAGCTTGTGTCTTGTAGTTGTGTCCCCTGACCATGTTGGTTCTGGCCATATCATCTGCCTGCAGTGGCCCTTGGAGGGAGAGCAGGTAGGTGCAATCTTGTTATTGGTGAATAGTGGATGTGGGCTTGGGCCTTTAGCAAGGTTTTTCCCAGTGGCTCAGTACTTGGGGATGTGATAAGATGACAACCAGAGGTCATCATACTGACCATACTTCCCATTTGCAGCACAGTAGTCTGTTTGGTGGCTTACATGACCTGGATTTGAATCCATCTTTTCACTTTGAGCCCGGCTCAATAGGAGCTTGCCCAAAGTACCCAACCTTGTAGCAGGCTCAGCCATCTCCTACCTCAGGCAGCTTGGCTATCTGTGTGATTTTCACATAGAAAGGTGTCTCTCCTTAACTGCTAGAGCCATTTGAGATGTGACCTGCATCTGCTTTTGCTCTTTACGATGTCCCCAGCTTAGAAGTCTGGGCCGAGCATTGAGAGGCTTCTCGGCATGCTGATGGAATTCACAGTGACTGTGCGCCTGTCTGGAATCCATAGTGACCGTGTGACTGTCACGGCTAGTATGAGGCACTACATACACGCTGTGTGTATGTATGTCCATCATCACGTGTGGTCAGCTCTCCCCCTGTGTGACGTCACTGTCATCTCGTGTGTGTCCATCATCCCTTATGACATCACATTGCTTACACTGTCACGAGTGCCTTACTCCCATGGTACTCACATGTCATCCGTGTTGATACTCAATGTATTCCCAGGAAGGGCTTTGGCTCGGGTCACTGTGCTGGGCATTTTCCCATCATGACTAGTTTATATTCTCACCCTGAGGTTTAGCAAAAAAAAATATTGAATCAATTGTTTTTAATTATGTCCATCTTGTATCGTTTAGGTTACAGGCACCGTTCAATATTGCTTTACAGTCCAGCAGCCGTGGGAGCATTGCTCAATATCCCGATATGGAATACCAGAGTTTTCTTTCTGTTTAACTCATAAACTAGTCTAAAAAGTGCCATATTTTTCTGCTTCGATTGCTGTCCTCTCCCTTTACAGCCCTGCTCATTGCACTGGCTACAGAGCAGGGCTTTGAAAAATGCTAATGATGGTGTTTAGTTTACTACCCAAGGCTGTCTGAACAACAGCAGCCAGCTAGTGCGAGGGGTGACACAGAGCCCTGGGCAGGTGGGTAAGAAGGCAAGCCGGCCTTCTCTAGCCTCCTCTGGCCACTTGAGGAGCCTCTGTGGGCTCCTGCAGGGAAAGAGCAGGCAGAAGGGGCTGGACATGAACACCCAACTCTCTTCTAGATAAGGCATGGGCCAGCACCAACGGTGGGACAAACAGGGACACAGGCCAGTTTAGATTGTTCCTGGCTGGCTGATGCCATTTCTCTGAGTTCAGGTCTCACCATGTATAAAATCAGTCAAATAGACTGAGCTCATAGGGTTAGGGTGAGAGGAAGTGAGCTCCAGCAGTTCCTTACTTCATGTGGATCTGCTTGGCACCTCAGAGGAAATCAGTAGACGACCATAACCACCAGGTGCTGTGAACACTGAGATGCCACCTCAAGGTATTACGTGGTTGCTCTGTTTTCTGGGGTACATAAATGCCTTTGACCCTGCACACAGTTTGTCGAGTAGAGTGGCAGTTGTTGAGGGAGACAGTACAGGGGTCTCTAACCCTGCAGAACCCCTTGACAGGATGACCTATCTGTCTTCTGTGTCTTTCATCCGTCACTCTAGGACCAGTGTCTTGCCTGCTTTCCGTACCTTCTGTGGCTGGCTGTTGGCTCTATGGACACATACCAGACGCCCAGGGCTTGAGATTCAGTCACCGAGGATGTAGCTTGAACTGGAGGCACAGGGTCTCAGGGACAGAAGACCTGGCACCGGAAATGCTCTCTGCCAACAACCCTGACTACCCCAGTGCCTACGACCAGACCCTCATTTCAGGGAAGAAAAATGCCCGGCTGTGTGTAAAAAGGCCCAGCAGACCCCCTACTGCAAGAGCCAGGCTGTTCAAAGAAAAAAGATGCTTCCTGAGGGCTCCAGGCGTGCTGACGAGCTAAAAACCCAGCACTGCAGATATATGCCTTTCAATAAGTACTGATATTGGGCACAGGACAGAGAAAATAATCCATTTCACCCTGCAGGAGCAGCCAGCAGGAGAGCGCTCTTCTCTTATTTATTTATTTCCTTCGGAAAGGAGGTTGGGTGGTGGTGGTGGTGGGGATGACGCATTGCAACCTGCCTGATCCTCCCAGCACTGTAAGCCCAAGGTGGTGCTCAAGGCGAGCCCTGCTTCCAGCCGATTTCAGCTGGGCACAGGTAAGGCAGTGGTGGTATTGGGCTAGCTTATGGAACTGGGGAACTCTAAAGGATGGGGATCTGCGTTCTGAATCTGTGGAGCCCTCAGCTGAGGCTGGAGGGAGGGTGAGCCTGCCGTGAAGGCCGCTGTATCTGAGTTCTGTGGAGTCCTCCGTGTGGGCATCTGGAGGTCTCTGGGCTCCTCAGACACGGAATCCCTTGAGCAGTTGCAGAAGTGGGGGGTAGTATGGACAGAGATGACTGGAGTCTTAGAAGAAATGGAGCCTGCCTCCTTGTCTGTGGCCAGGTATTTCAATAAAAACTCTAGCAGAAACGAGCCTCCTGTCTCTGCTTTAGTCCCATTGGTGCTACTAATGGTGATGCCCAAAGCAGGGGCCATTCCTGTGGCCAGGACTCACCACAGCAAGTTCTCAAAGATGTTGTTCCTATGACAATTCTGCAACGAACTGGGGTCCCCCCATGATGAAGAAAATGGATCAAGATACAGGAAGGTCACCCAGCCTACCTCAGGTGACTTCTGGCCAGGATTTGTCCTGACCCCAGGCTGACAGATCCAAAGCCGATCGTCTTGGTTTTTTTTTTTTTTTTCTCTTAAAACTTAAGGACATTCTAAGGTGTCATGGTTTCATGCTTCCTGTTCCCTGACTGTGTGACACATGTTACAGAACTTTCTCTCCTGTGTCTCCTACACCGCTCCCCACCTCTGCTTCTAACTGTTCTTTCTTTTTAAAATTCTCTAATTTGCTTCTTCCTTGGAGAAACTTTGCCTAAACCTCTCTTTCTACACCTTCATACTTTAACCTGAATTAACCTACTCTGGTCCATGCTCCAGCACCCATTGCTTCTCTGGTCCTCTGGGGCAGGGATCTGTTTTGGCCCGTGTGCTAGTTAACTTTCCCATGATTGTGATTCAATATCTGAATGGAACAGTTTAAAGAAGTGCAACTTTGCTGTTTTATTTGTTGATCATGCTTTTAGACATTTTAGTTCATAGCAGCTCTAATTTTTTCCTCTGTTGCTGTCTTTGTTAGGGTTTAATGGCTGTAAACAGACACCATGACCAAGGCAACTCTTTTAAGGACATTTAGTTGTGGCTGGCTTAGTAGTTCAGACACTCAGTCCAGTATCATCAAGGAAGAACATGGTAGCATCCCAGGCATGGTGCAGTAGGAGCTGAGAGATCTACATCTTCAGCTGCAGGCCTCTAGAAGAAGACTGACTTCCAGACAGCTAGGACTAGGGTCTTAAAGCCCACACCCACAGTGACACACCTACTCCAACAAGGTCACATATCTTCATAGTGCTCCTAGCCTAGGCACATACAAACCATCACAGTTGGGGTAGGATGGAAGTGTGCAAAAGAGTGAAAAGTTGCTTGTCACACGTTTAGGATAAAAAGAGGAGGTAAGAAAGTGGGCCTAGGAAAAAGATAACTGTTTGCAGATTCCCCCATTATCCACTTCCTCCAGCATGACACTACCTCCCCTTTTTAGCACTTCCCAAAATAATACCACCAGCTGGGACCAAGCCTTTTACTATATGAGCCTGTGGGGGTCATTTCTTAGTCCTACAGTAATGTTCCACTCCCGGTCCCCAAGCCACCGTGACCATCTCATATTATAGAATGCTTCCAGCCCAT
Source organism: Mastomys natalensis (assembly GCA_021653895.1). Classification (NCBI taxonomy): domain Eukaryota; kingdom Metazoa; phylum Chordata; class Mammalia; order Rodentia; family Muridae; genus Mastomys; species Mastomys natalensis. The sequence goes on from JAJTUV010000102.1 coordinate 3,301,580, forward strand.
TTCCATCTCTCCAAGTCTTACTAGTCTCGTATTATTCAGAAGCCCAAGTCCAAAGTCCCTTCTTAATGCTACTCAAACACTTATTGAAAGCCTAATTTTTCTGTAAAATGAAAAATGAATGATAGATTTCTAAGACGGGATAAAGAGAGCAAATATCCCCATCCCTAAAGGGAGGATTCAGAGACTTGAAAAAGAAAGATTGAAACAAAGTAACAGAACAGATCTGGAATTCTGTAGCTCATAGTGATTTGATGTGAGCTTCAGTGCGTGACCCGCCCCTACCACCATTGCAGACTGTAGTTCACAGGCTCTCTCCTGGACTGGCTCTGCTCATTGCCTACAGCTTTCCCTACCAGACGTTCCTAGAGTCCCCAACATCCTAGGTTCTCCTCTGTGGCCCATGCGTCACCACCAGAGCTTCACTACTGTCCCCTTCCTTGACTTTAGGTATATGACCCTGTCACATGTTGTCTGCTGCCCACCCCTAGGTTCTTCTCTGACATCTGGGTAGAAGCCTCTATGATCCCATAACTCTTACATTCTCTATGCCTGTAAAACCAGCATCACATGGAAATCCTCAAGGTCTGCCTCCAGTGTGGACAGTAGTCAGGCCCTCCTCAAGGCTAAGGACAGTACAAGGAATCCTGAAAGCATACTGTTTGTGTCAGTAGGGTGCCCTGGCACTCCTTCTTAAGGGGAAGTCTATATACCATTACAACACACACACACACACACACACACACACAACACACACACACACCATGCATAAGTCTATATACCTATGATAGTCCTGGGATTTTTCCTATTGTCCTAGTCGTTTTGGATTTATGTATTCATTCATCTGCTGTGCGTGTATTCATGTGTGTGTGTGTGTGTGTGTGTGTGTATGTGTGTATCATATCCATATATTATATATATATATATTATATATATATATTATGGCATATCATATCCATATATACATACACATATATACATACATACATACATACATACATACATACATACATACATGGGTATATCATATCCATATGGAGGCCAGGAGTTGACAATTGTAAATTATTTTTTATGCATTTGGGTATTTTGCTTGTATGTATGTCTGTGTATCATGTGTATGCCTGTGCCCAGGAGGATGTCGATATCCTGAAACCGGAGCTACAGATAGTTGTCTACTGCCAAGTGTGGAAGTTGTCCTAAAAGAAGACTTTTGTCAGAAACACGAGTTCAGCCATTGAGTACTAAAAACCAATGTATCCATAGCCAAAGATGAGCCTGTTTACTGTTCAAGCTTATGACAGACCTTGGTGACTTTTATATGGTGCTGGCTTTATAGGCATAGAAATAAAGAATTATGGGGTCATGGAAGCTTCTGCTCAGATGCTAAAAGAAAGCTTGGGAGGCCAAACAGCATGTGACAGGGTCAGATCCTAGGAAGTAGCACCTGAGAGTGTCACGTGTGAAGCCTTGGTGGGTAAATCCTTTCTAGGATGCTGCTAGTTACCCCATTCCTCCATGAAGGCCCCACATCTTAAAATCTTCTTCTTCCCAAAATAGTACACACATTATTATGTGTGTGTGTGTGTGGGGGGGACTTCATGTTCAAAGCAGAGCATCCAGCCCATATTCCTCCCTCAAGACTGATAAAATAGCCAAGGACTATCAATGACCATTAAGAGTTACTATGACAGTGCTTTGTGTATTAGATTTTATTGTCTCTTACGGTGGGAGATAAGAAACCAAGGCACAGAGGAGCAATGTCATGGGCTCTGGATGCAGACAAAGAACAGAAACTTTTGTTCTCTGGCATCCTAGTCAGAAGCATTCTGAGGAAGCAGCTGAGGTGGCAGATAGGGTGAGGGAGGAAGAGCAGATGAGCTGCCTTGGCCCCTGGCATAGGTCATCCGTCTCATCCCTCTCCTGCCCAAAGCTGTGCTGTGTGTACAGGGGCTTCCCAGCCCCCCTCGTTCATCTCAGCTCCTTTTCCCCCACCTTGTAAAATTTGTCATTTGCTATTAAATGTTGTTTATAGTGTTTTTGCAAGGATAAAAATTTTTTATTTTTATGCAGTAAAATAGAAAAAAAATCTATCAATCTTCCCTTTATGGTTGTTCGTGGATGGTGCATGTGGGAGGGGCTGGCCTGCTGAGGCTGGAAAGGACTTCTCCATTCCCTTCCCCCACTGGAGGGTCTGCCCACCTCTGCCCTACCTTGACCAGTGAGGTAAGGAAGTGAGGTGAGGTGAGGAAGTGGTCCAGGAAGTTGGGTGCTATGCAGCCCCACTGTGGCCCTCAAAATTCAGTTGCTGCTCACCTGTACAATGAACCAAATCCTGGGGCAAAGGGCTTCTCTGTTTCTTATTACTTCTCTTCCTCCTCTTCTTCTTCCTCTTCTTCTTCTCTCCCTCCCTCCCCACCCTTTCCTCCCTCCTCTCCCAGTGTGTAGTTCATGTAAGAGGTACATGCATGCAGAGGCCCAACACTATGGTAGGTCTACTCTCTCTTTCTCTACCTTACATTTTGAGACAGGATCTCTTACTGAACCCAGAGATCACCATCTTGACTAGACTGGCCATCAAACACCTAAGACCTGCTTATCTCTATCTCCCCAGAGCTGGGACTGCAGGCACGTACTTCCACACCTAGTTCTTTCATGGGGGTCTGGGGATCTGAACTCAGGTCCTCATGCTTCTCAGTAAGAGCCTTACCCAGGGAGCCAGTCCTTCACCCTTGCCTTTTGTTCCTGTTTAAGTTCTGAATGGTTCTCATTATCACTAAGTGTTGTGCCCTCTCCTGCTCTGGAAATGGAGTCAATCAACAAAAATCCATTGGTCCTAGCCACAGGCGTGAGTAGGCAGACTCTTCTGTTGGTCTATGGCTTCACCCTTGAACAGAGCAAGCTCTGGGCAGAATGAGCCTGTTCTTTAGGAATCCACTTCACAGGGGCAACTCTTTCCCAGCCCCTCCTCATTCTCTGCCGGCCCATCTCAGGATGAAGCCCAGCTAGGTCCTTTCACTTCCATCTCCGCTTCTCCCCAGCATCTGTCACCTTGACGTCTGTGTGGGTTTTGCAATCAGTATCTCACACTTTTATGAGCTGCGTGTGTGTTCGGCAATCATAACGCCGCTTTGAGTGTTTAAAGTCTACAGATACGGCATCATATTTTACTGGCTTTTTAATTTTTTTACTGGTATTCTGAGGTCTAGAAATCATCGTAACGGCTTCATATTTCACCCGGTAACTGTGTGAAATGCACCCACTCCTTTGTTGAGTGACATTTGAGGAGTCTGAGACGTTCTGTTGGCAGCGCAGCATGGCAGGGTGGTTTCCTGGGATGTTTCTGGTGCAGACCAGGGGGTTGCTCTAGGGGCCCGCTGGGAGGGGGAGCATCACATCGCAGGGGTCCTATGAGGACTCTGCCAATGTGCTTTGCCATTTATACCCCATTGGTGGACTGTGTCCCTGCAGTTACACCCCTCACTTACCTTCAGTGTGAAACCACTGTGGTCTCCTACCCACTACCCGGTCCCTAGTAAGTGAACCTCATTTATAATCTCATGGACCATTGATGGCTCACCTGCAGAGCTCCAAACGTAGTGTTCATTCTTTAATATACCATCAGATATTGTATCCTATCTCATTGATGTGTAAGAATCTTTGTTATTCTGGATATCAATGCTGGATCTGTGAATGGTTTCAAGTAGTTTTTTTTTTTTTGAAGATTTATTTTTTTGTTTTATTACCACGAGTTGTCTATCTGCATGTACACCTGCATGCCAGAAAATGGCATCAGATCCCATTACAGATGGTTGTGAGCCACCATGTGCTTGCTGGGAGATGAACTCAGAAACTCTGGAAGAGCAGCCAAGTGCTCTTAACTACTGAGCCATCTTCATGCCCTGGTTTCAAGTTCCTTTTAAATTTCATATTTATTTTTAGTCTACATGTGTGAGTGTTTTGCTTGCACATATGTCAATGTGCCATGGGCATGCCTGGTGCCTGAGGAAGGAGAAGAGGGCATTCGATCCTCTGGAACTAGAGTTACAGACAGTTGTAACTACATGTGGATGCTGGCAATTGAACCCAGGCTCTCAAGCCCCTCCATTTTTTTTAAAGATTTATTTTATTTTTTAATGATGTGTATATATATGTGTGTCTGTGTATGGGTGTGTGCATGTGAGTGCATGTGCCTCCAGAGGCCAGAAGAGGCAAGTAACGAGGCAGTAATGAGCTGCCAAATGTGGATGTTGGGAAGCAAACTTAGGTTTTCTGTAATGGCAGCAAGCACTCTTAACCAGACCCTCAAGCTCTACATGTTAACTTTCAGGCTCATGGCTGGTATATTTTTCTGTGAAACACTCAACAGTACAACTTTTCCATCGAACTGATGTTTTTTTCATGAGATGTGTTCACTGCGAGCTATACGGTGGGCCCATTCCTATTACAAGAACAAAGTGACAGCCACCTGTAATAGCGGACCACTTCCCTAATTTGTTTCCACACTAAAATCCCATAGCAGCTCTCTCCAAGTGGGTCAGACACCTTGACCACGGACAAATCCCACCCATAGCTAGGTTCTAAAAACTGTATGAGTGAGCCATTGGCAGCTTGCTTTAACTACAGAGGCTTTGCGGTGATTGTCTGCATGAATTGCACACATCACAGAGTTGTGTGTGTTCTTTCTACAGAATTTTACACATTGGCGGACACTTGCTTTTGATGGAATCAGTGCTTAATTTTTAAAATTAGGTGAGCACATCAGAGAACTCTAACATCTGTTCAGATGTCTGCTTCTTCCTGAATCTAGCAGATTTACGCTTCCGATCATTTCCAAAGCCTGGCTATTGTTTTTTTTCCTATGATGTTATTTGTTTTTAATTTTATACATGTATATAATACATTTCGACAAATTCCTATTCCCCTCTACTTCCTCTAGGATCCCCACTATAGGAGTTTGAAAGAGAAATGTCCACCACGTAGCCCAGGCATTTTAACACTTGGGCCCCCATTGGTGGTGCTGGGGAAGATTAGGAAGCTTAGCCTTGCTGGAGGAAGTTCATCTCGAGGTGGGCTTTGAGAGCACATAGCATCATCCTACTTCCTGTTTGTTCTCCTTGCTTCACTCCTGTAGTTGAGATGTGAGCTGTCAGCGCCTTGCTCCAGTTCCCACGTCTGCTGCTTGCTGCCAAATGTCCTTGTCTGATGGACTCTCCCTCTAGAAATGTAACCCAAATGTACTTTTCCTTTTATAGGTTGCCTTGATCACGATGCTTTATCACAGCAATAAAAAAGTAACTGATCTCCCCCTCGACTTCATGTCTCTTCTTCCTTCTCCTTCTGTGCCTCATCCTCTTCTTCCTCTCTTCCCCCTCCCCCACTCCTCCTCAGCCTCTCCAAGTTCAGTTAGTGCCAACTGTATACATGTAAGTATATGGGACAATCCAATGGGACAAGGACCAGTGGCTACATTCCAAAGAGAAGAGAAGAGACTCTACTCCCTCAGCAAATATCAACTGCCAGTGGCTTTTCTGCTAGGGTGGGGCTTCGGAAGTCCCTCCCCAGTTCATGCTGAAATAGTGACTGGCTTGATCTTGAATGGGTCCCGGTGCAGGCGGCTGCTATGTTGCTGCTTTGAAATGTGAAATGCCATTGTTTATGGAGGAAACCCCATTTTGATTTGCTTGGCTCCCATTTCTTTGTTCCTTCAGCTCCCCACCTCTGGTCCTGACTGATATCCTGTAGTTTACCTTGTGTGTCCTCCTGTAGGACTATCCTGAGCCCTGCATGCTACCATGCTTCTTGCCAGGATGATAATGGAGTGAACCTCTGAACCTGTAAGCCAGTCCCCATTCAATGTTGTTCTTTATAAGAGTTACCTTGGTCATGGTGTCTGATCACAGCAATGAAACCCTAAGTCCTAATAAAAAAATTCCAACCTACTGCATTAGTCTACCACGGTGGAGAAGGTGTGGTTGTGGGATTGTGAACAGCTGGCTGAGTTGCCTTTGCAGTCAGGAAGAGAGATGAGTGCTGTGCTCAGACTAGTTTTCTTCTCCTTGCAACTCTCCCCAGGACCTCAGCCTGTGGATGTTGCCACCCACGCTCACAGTGTGTCTTCCTTTCCTAGTCAACCCTGGAAACATCCTCCTAGACACAGCTGGAGCTGTTCTGGGTGCTTCTTAACCCATTCAGGACGACCATGGTGATTTGCCGCACACACTCAAGTTACTTCGAAACACCTGAATGTTGCTTGCTGGCAGTGCCTCCCTGGCACCAGGCTTGAAGAGCATAAGCGTGCCATCGGCTCATCATGGCATCCTAATCACAGCATGCTTCCTGGTACTACCCAGGCTCTGCAAACACTGGTGATTGACAACAAGGGCCCTGAGTACAAGAGTAGAAGGGTCTTGCTCACGGCCAAGCTGGAGTGCTGCCTTTACTTTGATGCTTCGCTTTGCAGAGCACTTTGAAAACTGTTCTCATTTTCTTTTCACTATGGTAAAGCATACATAATAAAACGTCCCATTTTATCCACCTTTAAGGGCACCATTACAGGCACTAAGCATATTCATGGGGTTCTGTAGACCTCACTACTACCCATCTTCAGAGCCTTTATACCCTGCAAATCTGAAACTCACCTTATTAAACAACTGTTTCCTCCTCTTCCCCTGTACCCCTTGGCAACACCTAGCTACTTGTTATTGCTATGGATTTGTGTATTCTAGAGTCCTCACACAGGTCGAATCATTCAGTGCTTGTCCCTGGCTTATTTTGCTCAGTATACTTTCAAAGTTTATCCATCTACAGGGTAGCATGTGTCAGACTACACTCCCTTTTCTTAAATAGCCATTAATGTTCCAATCAGTTCTGCTAGGTATTGATATGTGGGTATGTGTGCTGCTTCCTCCTGCTTATGATACTTGTTGCCTGGAATTTTCCTGTGCCACAGATCACAGTTTCCCGAAAAGGGTGTCTGTTCTTGCTTCCACTAGACAGTGGATTTCTCTGATTCCTGAGGATTGTGTGATATGTTTCAGGTGATGGAGAGCAAGCTGCAATGACTGCTGGAGACCCACCAAGACCTTCACTGCCTGGGCTCAGGGCTCAGTCTTGGGTCTGCATAATGGCTTCTCTGGTTCTAGAACATGGTAGCTATTCCATGAAGATCTGTAGACAGAGTGACTGACCGAGCGGTGAAAAGCTCCTGCGTCTTGTTCTAGAAACTTCTCCCGTCCTTGTTGTGCCTTGGGTGTGTGTTTGTTGCTGGAGATCTTAGCTATTCTCCTTGATGGGAGTTCTGTAGCAAAGACAATGGCCATCCTTTGTGAGCCCTAGTTGTGAGTCCAGGGATTGTCCAGAGGCACCATGCCCAGATTCTCAGGTAGACGCTGCCTTCCTACAGTGTGGCTGTGCATGTGGGCTAGAGGTCACACCTTTGTACTGCTCAGAGGATAAACACCTGAGCTCCAGAGTTCAGCCTGTGGATGGATGCCAGATGTTCCTCCCTCAGACAACTGGTTATTAAACTAAGCTTGGGAAAGGTGATAGGCTTGGGTCAGACTTTGAATTCACCCCCCTAGGAGAGGCTAAAGAGGCCTGGTGGTTTCCATGGCAACCAACAACAGTCGTCCTGGGTCTTCAATGCCAGGATGAGTAGAAACAGGAGCACACCAGGCCATCACTGGCCTGCCGTCCGCCTCAGGTAGGAGCAATCGGTTTTTCTTCGTGGCCTCCCTGTTCCACTTCCCTGTTCATCAGTCAAAACAAGGTAATTCCAGCCAGACCACTGACTCTCACGCAGGAGGGGTGGCTCCCCTCAGGTTGCTGGTTTGATTACCATGTTTGTTCAGGCTCAGAGTGGAGGGAGAATTTTCACATGGCAGAAGGCCCTTGCCTTCCTGTAGAAAGAGTTGAAGAAAAGAAAGGTTGAGAGGGTTGAAGCCAGAAAAGCAGAAAGTCTGAGGAGCCCCTTCCACTGGTGGCGCCTCCTTCCTCCAGTGGGCCCTCCCTCCCTGGGATCCCACCCTTCCTGAGGCCTCTCCTCCACTCTTCCCTCTGACTCCCCTCCCCAGTCACCCCTTTTCTCCCTGTTTGCTCTCCTCCATCTCTTTCTGACCCCCTCCCTCCCTCTGACTCCCCTCTCCCTGGGACTCCTCTCTCCCTGGGACCCCACTCTCCCTGGGACCCCATCTCTCCCTGTGTCCCTTGCTCCCTGTAAGCCCTCCCTTCCGGTGACTCCTCCCTCCTTGTGACCCCTTCCCCATCCTTCCCTGTGACTCCTCCCTCCTCATCGTTTTCTCAGCCCTGATCCATCTCCTGCATGGCTCATTGATACGATCCACCCTGCTTTGCTTCTCTAGGCATAGTCCACAATGCATACATCCATTAAAACATCCCATCGTACTCCGCGGGTATACTGAGCACGCGCTGCTCTTCTTAGTCTAGCCCTCACACTGTTCTGTGCTTTTTACTTCCTGTTCTGAGTATGGTGTACTTCCTGTTCCAGTGGGGTTTCTCTTCTGGTCCCTGATTCTTCTGTTCAAACAGGTATTAGAGTACTAGGGATGTTTAAACCTGTCTTTCCTTGCTCTCTTCCTGTACAGTCTGCCTGCCACCTGCCTCCCAGTATTCTTCCTGTGTCCTGTGCTCCGGTTCAGGTCCCTTTTGTTTTGCTCCTCAAATACACCGATTATCCCTCGTTCCAGGCTGATGCATTTTTGCCAGAAAGTTCTTTCTAAAGATTGGCTCTCCTGAAATATTCAGTCACCAGGTAATGTTAACTGTTCCTGTCAGCCAGCTCTTGTGGCTCTCCATCTCCCTACACAGCTCGGGCCACAGTCACTTTCTGAGCCACACAGTGAGAGCCTGATCTGCCCTGAGAAGCTCTATAAATAGGAAGAACGTTTTGCATTTCAAGACTTATATTGGAAGCAAAAAAATAAAAGAAGTAGAAAGACCTAATAATTTTTTTTCATATTGGTTCCTTATTACAATGATAATATTTTGGATATATTGGGCTTAAAGAACTATATTTGAAATCAATTTTACTCAAAGAGTATAAAGTTTCAGTTAGTCTGAGGGATGGGTTCTAGACATCTATTCTGTACCTGGTGACTTTGTATTATTATAAAATGCCTTGTGCATCTGAAAATTGCGCAGAGCACAGACTTTTAAGTACTCTCACCACAAAGATGCCAAGATGCAAAGTTATGGATATGCTAATTAGCATGGTTCATCATTCCACGGTGCATGCACACATATATCAAAACCTCACATGGGATGCCGTAAATAGATACAATCTTTATTTGTCAATTAAAAAAAATAAATACATTCAAAAGATTAATTATATGGTTACCTTTTCTGTTTAAAATGTAGCTACTGTAAGATTTAAAGTTTCTCCAGGGAGAACTGTGCATTTGTGGCTTGCCACGGGTGTACCTGGAAGGTAGCTTTCCATCTACAGCTCTGTAGATGCTGGATCCCTATGCTCATGGACAGTCCACACTGAGATGGACTGAAAAGGACAGATTGGACTCTGAATTTCAAGATTCGCTTTGAAAAAATATTACAGAGAGTAGAATAGTCCATTGCTGATGGGGCCTGATAATGCCTGACCATTCGGATGCTATGAAGGAACAAGTCCCCACATGACCTTAGCTAGTATTGGTCTTGCTTATACTGGCCTTTCTTCTCTGTTCATTACCCTCACTGAGCTCTGAAAGAGCCTTCTAGTCATCATACATTGGCTTATGCTATCTCTATCTATGGAATATCAGCTCTGGGAATGCTGGGCATGGTTTGTATTGCTCAGCCTGGCCACAGACCTGTCTTGAGATCAGCATGCAGCAAGGGCCTAAACAATGCACTCTGAATGAATGAATGAATGTGGGAATGAAGCTGAGCTGTAGACCAATGGGACACTTTCACCCATTCTGCATAAAAGAAGCTGCTGACCAGGGTAGTGCTTGTGCTTGAAGTGCCAGTACTTTGGAAGATTGGGAAGGAAGATGGCTAGGAATTTGAGGCTAGCCTGTACTCACAGTAAGCCCTTGCTTCAAGAAAGGATATAGCAATTGGTTTGTGAACAGGGTTGCCATAGGTTGAACACAGGACCTAAACAGGATCGTGGCCATCACGCAGAATCTGTGGTGCTCTGAGCATCTATAGGACGGAAGACTCTATATTCTGTGGCCTCATGCCTGGGGCATCACATGACCTCAGAAAGAGAACGGGGTGCTGGGCTTGGGATACTAGGACATATGGTTGTTATTGTCAGTCTCACCTGCTGCTTAAAGCCCCAGGAGGACAGGCCTGGCTGTGAGCATGGGAATAAACCTGTGTGTCTGAGGGTGGCTTGTTCAGTCTCATCTCCCATTCATAGCTGATCTCTGGAGCTCCACTAAGTCTGTGAGCTGTGTTTGGGGGCACGGATCTACTTGGCAGGATCCTGGAACCCATCACCTGGAGAGCCTGAAGCCTAGACTGTCTTGTGTTGCTTTAGTGAAACACGGGAGACACCTATGGCTGTGTTAACTCATGGTTCTGGGGACAGAACATCCAAGTGACATGTGTAGCTTTGCTGGGGATCTGACTTGGTCACATCACTCATGGCTGGTGGCAATGATAAGTATGTGTGATGAGCCATTGGAAGCCAGAGGAGCTGAGTCTCAACAATCTACTTCAAGGGCACATTATTCCTTCCTTCCTTCCTTCCATCCATCCTTCCTTCCTTTTAAAATTTCTTTTTGTCTTTTTTTTTTTTTACATTTGTGTGTATGTCTGTGTCTCTCTCTCTCTCTGTGTTTGTGTCTGTGTCTCTGTGTGTGTGTCTCTGTGTGTGCATATGCTTGGGAAGCGTTCATATGCACAGCACAAATGTGGGGTCAGAGGGTAACCTGAAGTAGTTGGTTCATTTCTTTCACTGTATGGGTCCAGAGGATTGAACTCAGGTTGTCAGGCTTGGAGGCAAGGGCTTTTATGCAGTGAGTCATCTCCTGGGACCCACAAGGGCACACCTTAGTAACTCCAGAATTTTAGTGATAACTCCAGGATTCTAGTCTCCCCATAGCACCATTCAGTCTTCCACATGTTAGACACCTGGAGACCCCCTTCAGCCACATTCACACAACAGTGCTGACCAACTCAGGCTTCCTGTGCCCCTGCTTACCTAGAGGGAGGATCCCTAGATTGTGGAATGTAAGCTCCATCTTCATTTTGTATGAAGACCTGAGATGGGACCTCAGAGATGACCTGAGATGGGGAAAAGGGGTGTCTCAAGGAGGTAAGATGGTAGAACACTTTGGAAAGATGTGAACCAGAGTGGAAATATGACAGACAGGGAGACTGTGATATTTTGTGAGGGGGAGCAGTGGTGACTGTGGACCATGCTTCTCTCCTTGACCAAACTTCTTTCATGTCCTCTAGCTAACTAGGCTTGACCCTTGACCTCGGACTGGCAGGCTGTATTCTGCCTGTGTGCTGCTCCAGCTGCCTCACAGTGCGTAGCTGTCACATTCTCTCCTGTCACAGGAGCCTTGATATTGATCGCCACCATTCCATCTTCAGCAAATAACTCAGAGTGAATTTTCTATTACAGTGTCAAAGGGGCTAGGGACTGTAGAAGAAAGCGCAAGACCACATATGCTTCTCTCAAAACCCATGTGTCCAACCTTGTGTGAAATGCATGGAAGCTTCAGGAAGAAGCAGAGCCTGGGTTCAGCGAACCTGAGGAACACTCAACTACTTTGTTCTATAGCCAAGCTGGGTTCCAAACACCTACATGCCTTCTGTCTGTAGGAATGACTGCTGTCTGTCTGTCTGTCTGTGACATAAGACAGCAACCAGCTTTATTTGCTCATAGCTACAATTTACCTCAGCTCATCAGACCCAGGGGCTCCAGTGCAGTGACAGCCAGCTCTGAGGCTGACTTCCACTGTGTCCTCCCTGATGTGGGGACAGGAGCTGAGAACTGGGACTCTGTTCAAGGTCACACAGGCATTTAGAGGCAGGGAGACGAGGTGGCAGGACCCTGTCCAGCTGCCCAAGTCTCCTTATCGCCTTGGGCAGATGTCTCCGAGCCTGGTTCTGCTCTTCCCGCCAGGCAGCCTCTGACCCCAGGAGCCAGGTGCTTCTTAGTAACTGCATCAGAATCCTTTATTCCTTTTGAGCCGTGACCCAGAAAAAACTCCATTTGTGGAGCACAAAGCTTGCTGTCTGCTCAGAATACAGGAGCAAGTAATAACTCCCTTTGGACCCCAGGCTTCCGGTGGAATGGGAAGCAGCCACAACTGTACCTGCACTCAGGGGCTGTAAGCTCTAGGGGCTTTGTGGTATCTGGGGGGTTCTGGGGGCTGAGATCCAGTTGTTCTCCAGGCAACAAAATTTGTTTTCCTGCCTTGAATAAATCAAAGAGCCTTGAATGGAGGCTGGGTCCTTTTGGAGAAGGAGCTTTGATGCTGAGCCCTTCTGGGGACAGCTTGGGAGCATTGTGTGGGGCTGGGAGCAGGTTAGAAGCTTCAGAAGAAGATCTGGGAGTCAGAAATGGCAAGGGGTTGGTAGATCAGGTTATCTGTTAGTGTCTCTGGGATTGCAGGAGCGTGGACTCAGTAGACCCGGAGAGTGTGAGATGTCTGAGCACTGAGAAGTACTGAGTAGAGGTGCCACCCTCTCAGACAGGAAGACGTTATGTGTGTCCCTATTTGATGATAGCGCAGCAACCCCAAGCTTTATTTTTTGCCTATGAAACTGCCCAGAAGTATAAGCACAAACTGAGAGACAAGAGGCCAGCTGGGATCAACTGAGGAGCTGCTCTCAGGCTCCAGCCCAGTCTAGACAGCTGGGATCCGAGAATAGTAAGGGAGGCTAGTGTCTGGCGGAGCCAGGGGTGCTCCAGGGTCAGAGCTCTGAAGGGCTCCCAGGAGGAGACAGGTCTCAGCCCTCTTGAGACAAGAGGGTAAATTTACCACATTACCATGCTTTTAAAAAGAACACTTTAGATTAAAGAGGTTAGCACAGATATGAGGGGAGGTGCCAAGGAATCAAAGTGGGGCTGTGCTCATAGAAGGTGGGACACTGGTGACCAGACTAAGCTACAGGTAGACACCAGGCCTGATGATTTACATCTCTCATGACACGGCTGAAGGGATATGTCTTCAGAGAGAGACCCTGGTCATAGCTATCTAAAACAGTTCTGTCTCTGTTCCCTGAGTGGTTAAGTTCTTCTGATGATAGGATGGAGAAACGTTAGCAATAGAGTGGTTACTGTCATGGGCAGCAGTTACCAAGAGCCACTGGAGCACCTATTCCACCAGTTGGTACCCTAGGATGCATCTTCAGATTGTATCCCAGAAATCTCCCAAATTCTTTCAGGATCCCAGGTCACTTACATGGCTTCTCTGAGCCCCAGATTCCTTACTTGCAACATGATAATGACTGTTTTTCTCCAAGATCCTTAGAAAGTAAAACCTGTCATTATAGGATACATTTGGAGCCAGATGGATAAAGGCTTATACTGCGTCCTCCCAGAGATGCAGATATTAACCCTCAACAGGAAGGCCATGCTATGTGTCAGGATGTGGGAGAAGGCGGCAGCATAGGCCTAAGGCAAGCTGGATGTGGTGGGCAGGAATGGAAGGAGGTCAGGATGATGGTTGCATCTGCTGGTGTTTTCCTTGGGTGTCCCATAAGTGTCACTGGAGGCAGCATCAAGCGTGGAGGCCTGAATGGTCACAAAGAGGAAGTACAGTGGGGAGAGCCTGGCTTTCCTGTCAGATTAGTGGATAAGGGTCTCAAAGGCTCCTTAGCATTAGTAATTTAACAGAACGTATTCTCTGTTTTACATAGCTAAGTAGGCAGTTGAGCAAGCAGGATCCTACAGTGAGAGCTATGAGCAAAAAGGCCCATTTAGGGTTGTAAGGAGAGTAGTTAACCAGGGTGAACCAGAAGAACAAAGGTTGGTAGCAGTTATTAGGGTCTTCCACTTTCTTTATCCTTTCTGAAGGCTACTCTTGGCCATGGCTGAACTTTCTCTAATGAATCCTGGCTGACTGGCACAGAAGCAGCAAGTTTCTCTCAGTGCTATACAAGAGACCTCCTTTGTCTCCTAAAAAGGAGGTTCAATGCTCTTTGATTTTGAAGAACAACTTTGGTTAAGGAGCCTAACTGGGCTTCCAGATGGGAAGCAGAATTTTCTAGCTGGCTCAGATCTATGTCTAACTGAACATGAGTTTCTTAGATTTTTATACCCTATAACTAGGACTGACGTTCCAACTGCAGCAGAGCCCATGATACCCGATTCCACCAATAGGGTAATAAGAATGGGGTCAGCTCTCAGGGCACAGGGAATCCTAGCATCTAGATTTATGTGGGCACTGTGCTCTTCTCCATTATAGATCAGCACCTGGTGTGTGACATCACAAAGATGAAAAGGAGTGGGTTTTCCTTCAGTGCAAACAATTTTCGGTTTATGAGGGGATTAGTGTGCCCCCAGGAGGACTTGGTTTTGGAAGCCCACTGAGCACAGTGGTATTCTTCTGGACGCTTAGGGCAGGGCAAGGGCAGGATGACATCATCCAGGCAGGCACAGTACTGGATAAATCAGTGCCCCTTTTCTTCACAGGTGGACTCACAGACCTAGGGGCACACATCCCTAGGGGTGAGAAAATCATCCCCCCGGTAGCCTCTGGATGTAGTGTTTTACAGAAATCTACCTGGAAGGGTCTCAGTAGATAGACGATGAGCTCCCAAGTTCCTGTCTCTTAAATTTCTGTCCAAGGTCCCTGCTTATGCAGGTTTGGAGCCTTTCCTCTGGAGAAACAAAAAAGACAAAATAGAGTGGCCATAATTATAGAGCCCATATCAGTCTTATCTTTTAGGTGTTGGAGGACCCATCTGTCATTTTCTGCAGCTTCCTTTAGCTGGGTGTGCTGGATCTATAGGTGATATTGGTAGCCTTCATTGCTGTAGGGGTGGCCAGGACTATAGAGTATGGGAATTTTCCTGTTGGCTCCTGGTTCTGGGTCAAGATTTTTTTACCTGTCACCGGGTAAAGGGTCACCAGGCTGGAACTCATGGACAGGCTCAGACACAGGCAAGGGCTCAGCCTCCTGGACCACTTGATGATTGGTCCCCTGGGTCTGATGCAGGGCCTGTAAGAACTTGAGGAGGGAATGGTTGGCAATCTGTCTTATGAACTTCTAGACCTTAGGAGTGCAAAAGATAGGAGGTTGGCCCCATGTCTGCTGAACTCATGACGTATTTAGTTTATCTGTCCTGAGCTCTGTGGCCTCTAGGCACAATGCAGTTTTCACTGAACATTTAGGTCCCTTGCTAGATTTAGGGAAACTTTGGCTGTGAAGGTGAGGCCATTGTCAGACTGTAGTTAAAGGGGTAACCAAAGTTTACTGTAATATTTGGGCCTGAGAAGAGTTTTAGTTGCCCCCAGATGGATGGTCTGGTGGAGTTTGGCAACCATCTGTTTTCTGATAAAGGTAGGGAACACGAGTCTTTCGTCTGGCAAGAACTAGCATCCATTTGTTTTCTGTTTGGCATCTTCCCTTTTTGCTCATTTGGTATCTTTGTGTACAGGTAGGCTCTGGAGAAATTCAGGTTCAGGCAGTGTAACCAAGATCTGGAGAGGCCCAGTGGGTTCAAGGGCCACCTTCAGGGTGGTCAAACCCCCTGCCCTGTTCCCTTGGACCTCTGGGGATTCCCCTTTGGATACCTTTTGCAATGGTCAAAGGCTAACTCTTTTGGCAGTCACATGACCTCTAGTAGAACCAGGATTTCATCTTTGTTTTTTATTTCCTTTTTGCCTGACAACTGCACCCCCCACCCCCAAGTGATTCCGTCTTAAACAAAACTGCTCCGATCAGATCAGTGTACGGTGCTGTAGGACAAAAAACGCGGGCGGGATCCCGGCCCCAAGCCTCTCGCGAGGCAGCGGAGGAGGCCAGCGACTAAGCAGAGGCCTAGGTTCGCAGCACTTCCCGCCTGGCCTGCTGTAGTTCCCCCATGGTTGAGACGGTTGCTGCCTTAGAAGTAGGCTCAAGAATACAAGCCAACTGAGCTTCCATGAAGTAATTTTATTGACCAAAATGGTGAATCTGGTTCACTCCCCCCCAAAAGCCAGGAGGGGTTTCTTTATATTGGGGAGTATCAAGGGGAGGAGTTAGGGAGGGGAAAACTTAATTACCTATGTCCCCCCGGCCTCGGTAATATGCAAATCTCAAGGCAGAGGGCTCTTAGGCACGCCCCCTTACCTGTGTCTTACGTGATTTATGTTTTAGGTTGAATGGAGACTGCAGGTCAGGGGCCTGGGTTTTGGAGGCGTGGCTAAATACCCGCAATCTCAGGGTTCCAGGCCAATGGCAGCCCTTCCATGGCCCAACAGTGGTGCCTCTTCCTCTTCTCACAGAGGGACATCTGGTAGGTCAGATGTGACAGATTGGACGGCATCAGTCATTCCCAGGAGAAGTGGGGATTTGGGAGTTCAGTCGGACATGGTGGTGGAAAGCTCCCTTCCATCCAGCCCAGGGGTTGATGGGTAGTGGATGCAGTAGCCTCAGTCTCAAGGGCAGCAACAGTCTGGGAAGGCCCTGCCTGGAGTGGGAGCTGAAGCTGCTACGGCCATCTGTCACCGAGCACTTTTGCATTGTTAGCACCTGCCTGGATGAGTTGGGTTGTGAGCTCTTGCTGGTTGGAGCCAGAGGGACCAGGGCATCTCCCCTCACAGGGATCGGTGCCACAGAACCCTGTTTGCATCTACTGCAACATCACACAATCATACCTTGCTGTATCTCCCTTCTGGTTGGTGGAGTCTGATGACTGCTACTTGGCAGCTGTCTTAGAGAGAGGCTCTGCTGCATTGTCTTCGGTCAGAAGGCTGGCTGGGCTGATGCCTGAAGTTGTACAGAATCAGATATGGGCCTGGTCCTGGAGAGGTGCATAACAATGTACTATGCACTAATATTTCAATCCACCTCTCTAGGATCCATCTTGGAAGGACCACATATGGGATAATTAGGAACAGTTCCTGACCCAGAGTCAGTTTGTCACATTCTTTTACTAGCATGGCTGTAACGGCTACTGCCCCCAAACAAGCCAGCTAACTGGCACAAATAGGATCAAGTCTTTTGTACTGATTGGCTACTGTTATTTTATAGGATCCCAGTGCCTGGCAAGAGCCCTCTTTGTAATCACTTACATAATTTGGGCATCCTTTTCCTGTCTTTTTTCCCCCCGCTAGTCTCTCTGGCTTCCCCTTCTGTGATCTCTTTTATTTTTTGTTTTACTTTCTTTTTTTAATAGAGTCATAGCTATTATAAACCTCTTGAGCAATCTACTTATATTTTCAAACCCTTTTAACTTCTGAAATTTCTTTTCTAATCTCTTGGGCTGACTGAATAACAAAAGACATATATGCCGCTGTCTTTAATCCTTTAAAAAAGGCCTCTTGAAAATTGTCCCAAATTTCCTAACCTTGGTGTTTGTTCTTGCTTTGGCTGCTGTTTCTGCTTATGTGCTTGGTTTCAAGGCCACAATGGTACTTCCATTACTCTGTCGGTTGTTCTTAGGTCTGGGGACTTGTTACAGAACCTCTGGAAAGACACCCAAACACAGCTGGATGGCCCCAATCTGCTCTGCTTTGTAAGGACAAGCATTCTGGGTATAACAGCAAAGAAAAAGAAACTACAAAGAGCCCACTGGAAGCCTTTGATCTGGAGAGCATAACAAGTTGAACATCTATGTGTGCTCAGTGGCAGACTGAGGGGCAAAGAAAGACTTGGTACCTAGCCAATGGAAATGATGTGGTGTACTGAAAACCAGTGAGAAACAGGAACGACCTTGAAACAATAGCAAAAGGTCTGCTTTGCATGTCATCAGAGTCTTAGAGGAGAGAATGAAGTTCAGGGTGCAGTCTGTGTGGAAGAAATATTAGCTAAGAACTCCTCATAATGGACAGCCGTATAAAGGTACAGATTCAATGACCAAAATCAACCCAAAGAGCTTCCTGACCTGAAAAGTAACCAAACCAATAAATCTAAATATGAAATCAGAAAGCTCTGGGCCTGGTGGCTGTAATTCCAACTTGGAAGACTGGGGCAGGAGGGTTGAGAGTCTGAGGCTTATGTGGGCAATTCAGGAGTGGAGCCAGAATTCAGTGAAAGAGCACTTGCCTGGCATGCAATGGACCCTGGCTCTAGTCTCTATCACTTCAAGAGCAAAACCAGAAAGAAGGCACAGGAAAAGGGAAGTGTGTGAGACTGAGTGGTAGGCTGGAAGAGAATTAGGTGACTGCAGATTTCTCATGGGAAATCAGAGAGCCAGGTGAATGGATGTAACATTTTTTAAAACTCTGAAGGAAAAGGATGGATGACCTAGAAACCACGTTCAATAAAAAGTCTCTTCTAGGAGAAAAAGTGGAGACAGACGGAGACAGCTGGAAGCGCTAGCTAGTGGCAGCTCTCTCACAATTGAATGGAGCTTTTTGAGAAGGGTTGCTACACTGGAGTGAGCCTGAGGTTCCTGGGTGAGAGAGACTAAGAGGAGCCTGTGGGTAGGGATGGCGGCCAGTTCAGCCTTCTTTAAACTTTAGTTTGTCCATGGAGGTAAGATTACAACATGGGTGGGTTGTAATGTAAATGGGGTGGTAAGGGTGGGAAGCGTCCAGCCCAGGTTTCTGCCCTTCACTCAAAGTGGTGAATGTTAATTCAGTCTCAAAAAGTTAAGTGTTCAGAAGCATGCTCAGAATAGATGCTGATAAAACATTACACTGAAAAGCTAGAGGGATAAAATGACGAAAAGTATTTAAAGGATCAAATCAGAATGTGGGAATTGGCGGGGTGGGGGTGGGGAGGGCAGAACCTAAATGGTAGAAATGTCATCCAATTAAAAAACAGAGATTAGAAGGAAATCTGCAAGCTTCCCCTAGCATGGGAAATGTCCTGAATGGGAAGATTCAGAGAGAGAGAGAGAGAGAGAGAGAGAGGAGAGAGAGAGAGAGACAGAGAGAGACAGAGAGAGACAGAGAGAGACAGAGAGAGAAGCAGTAATCTCAGGTTGTCACCTGTCAGTTATCCTATCTACCTATCTATCTATCTATCTACTATCTATCTATCTATCTATCTATCTATCTATCTATCTATCTATCTGTCTGTCTGTCTATCTATCTTCTGTCAATCATCTATCTATCCTTTATCAACTATTTTAAAGAATCACTTATTCTTTGACAATGTCATATATGTATACAATATATTTTAATTATGTTTGCCCTTTCTCTGTCACCCTCCCATCCTGAACCTCTTCTTCATGCCTTTCCTATGTTCCTGTCTTTTGTTTTTTGTTCAGTTTAGTTAGGGATGTTTAAATGAGCATGGGTGTAAGGGTTTTTACCGAAGCAAAGGTTTCTTACCAGAGGCTCCTCCTTCATCTATGTTGGACTGTTCACTGGCTTCATCCTTTGGATCTTGTGGAGGCAACCGTAGTTTTGACACGTTCATGTGTACAACTGCTGTGTCATGTTCAAAAGACAGCATTTCACGGGACGGCTCCCCAACCTCTGGGTCTTACATTCGTTCTACCTCCCTATTTTGTGATGACTTTCTCTGAGTCTTGGAAAGAAGCTTGATACTGATGTCATGTTTGGGACTGAGCACTCAACAGTCCCCCTTTCTCAACTAGTTATAAGTGTCTGTATTAACCATCTTCTTCAACTAAGGCTGAAGACGCACTAACATATGGATGTAAACATAAGCATTGAGGGCAGCTTGACAGCGTGTCCATTTAATGAAACAACAGCAGTAGATTCCCTCAAAGGGCTTTGGGCATGAATTCTCTCTTGAGGAACAGACGTCAAATCCTGTCAGAGGGTGGTTGGTTACCCCTATAGCAGTCACGCCACTATTGCATCAGCAGCCACAGTAGCAGCCTTTGCAGGTTAGTGTTGTAGCTGCAGCTTCCTTGCTCTAATGTTGACTGGCTTGATATTGCACAGATTTTGTGCAGGCAACCACAGCTGCTGCCAGTCCATGAGTGCAGCAATCCTGTCATGCCCAGATGTCACGGGTTTTCTCTGGTCCTTGTGACCCAAAGGAGGACCAAAATGGTCGCTGAGTGTTCTCTCTCTCTCTCTCTCTCTCTCTCTCTCTCTCTCTCTCTCTCTCTCTCCTCTCATTGTTGTGTGTGTATATGTGTGTATGTGTTATAGCTGTCCCATTTGTTGCTGAGAACTCACCTACATCTTTGGTACATTGAATATTTGTGAAGTTCTATGTTCTCCATCATCTACTGTACAAAGAAGCTTTCCTGACAGAATTGGGCACTGCACTAAGTGATGGCTTCATATTTTCGGTGTATTATTTTCCTTAGAGAATTATGGTGGTGTCCTTTGACAGAGTTCACATTATGAGACTGAAGTACTTGAGAGTAAAGTTAAAAAAAAGCAACACAAGAGCAGATCACTGAAAGCTGGTGAGATTCATGACAAGTGGTACAAAAACAAGTCCCCAAACTGAGTCTAAGCAGAAACTATTTGCTGAACACAACCCAGTATAGTAAAAGGGGAAAGGAAGTGAAAAGAATCAAGTAAGTATTGTAGGAAAATATTTGAGGGAATTCAGTCTAACTCATGAGCCAAAATGTTGCCAAG
Organism: Mastomys natalensis; assembly: GCA_021653895.1. Lineage (NCBI taxonomy): Eukaryota > Metazoa > Chordata > Mammalia > Rodentia > Muridae > Mastomys > Mastomys natalensis. Next base: position 3,322,224 of record JAJTUV010000102.1, read on the forward strand.
GTAGCAACAGTCACCTGGTAAAGGGAATATTCTAGAAACTTTCAGCCAATACCACACACCGAGGTGAAGGTCATAATGCATTCTTCTACAACCATGAAGAAGAGACAGATAGACATTTCTGTCTCTCATTACAGCCCCAGACAGGAAGTCCCAGACTGCCATTGAAACAGGAAGGATGCCCAAGCTGGTAAAAACCAAAAGAAAATGAGGGACAGTAGCTGGTAACAGAAGGGTTAATATTCCCAGAAAACAGAACAAAAATATAGCACATATAAATGTATGAAATATACTGTACATGGGCTATAACAACACTTAACTGTGTTAGTCACTCGAAAGGAAAAATACAATGATCACAGTTGGGTGTATATAATGTGATTTTGTATGCACAGAAAACCCAAGGACCCTGAAGAGGCATTGCTCAAATAAGTTGGCTCAGGGCTTAGTAGACACAGAGTATAAAGGCTACAGCAAATATCCATCCTATTTCTCCACACTGAGAACGAACAAGGAGAAACCCAAATTATTATAAAAATCCATCACCTTCCACTCAAAGCAAAATAGGTGATTAAATACTATATATATATATGAACCGAATAGTATATGAGACAAGTATATAGAAGCAGAAATGAACAAAGACACAGGGAAATGGAGAGATACACCACACTCACCACTGGGAAGGCTCCGTACAACTAAAACATCAATTCCTCCCCTATAGTCCTATAGATTTAATGCAATTCCAACAACAACAAAAAAAATCCAAGCTTGTGATTAACACAGAGGCCCACCGTTGGTTAAGGTGCAGAGAATAAGAGGCTGTGGAAATGCTCAGCCCTAAATGGGACATCTCTATCATACTTCACCTTAAGGCTCGAGATTTCTGTGACAGAGGGACCAGGACAGCTGTAAGAGCTACAGGCAGTGCACAGTCACAAGGAAACTGTGTTTTCTAAACACAGCAGGGTAGGCCCGCGTGAGAACTTACCTTGGTTGTGATGGCATGTTCCAAATCTGGGCAAGCACAGGGCAGACAAAATTCCAGGCAGAGAGAGGAGGTGAACACAGAGTCCCACCTCTAAGTGAGGAGCTGTTGACAGCTGACAGCTGCTGGAAGTCAGCTTGCTTTAAGTGTGTGATCCTACGCTCAGTGGAAGACAACACATCCAAGAGTATATGGCTATCCCAAATTGGACTCTGGGTTAAAGGGAAAAGAAGCAACAAAACTGGGTGGGTAGGGAAGGGGTGTGTCTGGAAGGAGTTGGGGAGAGGGGTAAATGTTCATCAAAAAAAGTGCCAAAAATTTCAAAGAACTAACAAAAATGAGGAAAAAATTAAAAATACATATGGAAAAATAAAGACAGCAGAATAAATGAAAGTCTTTTTAAGAGAAGAAACCCTTTGGACCTGGCCTTGATATTGACTTCAAAGCCATGGTCATGGAGACAGTGGCAGACACAGTGGAGACGAAAGTCTGGGTCAAAGGAACAGAATAGGAGTTTCAGAACCCTCCTTCCCCATTGTGTTGACCTTGCCTGAAAGAGGGGGCTCTCTTTTTCAACAAGTGGCATGGGAATAATTGGGCACTCATCTATAAGAAGAATCTGGTTTTAAACTTTATGCTTTGTACAAAAGCAGAGTCAGGGAGGGTCACAGAACCGATTGCCAGAGGTAAGCTGTGAACTGTTGGAGAGGGGAAATTTAGCAGTGAATAAGGTGACCTGATAGGCAAAGAATTGCAAGAGGGTAACCGAGAGAAGAAGTAGGGGAAACTCTGTAAAATGAGTCACTCTGACCCTGGGGGAGGCCCTGTGAGGAGGATAAGCAGACAGCTGTGCATCACATCTGGTAAAAGATGTCTATCCACAGTATTTGAACTCCCAGTCATGAACCAAGCACCAGGAACAGACAACCCTGTGCGTAAAAGGAGCCTAACTACTGAACATGTTAGATAAAGTGTGTGGGCAATGCATAAACAGAGAAAAAGGCTCTTAACATCATTAGCCATTAGAAAACACAAATCAAAATGGCTAAGCGATGCCTCTGTGCACCTGTTACAGAGGCTAAAACAAACTGGACATGAATAAGTACTGGGATGGGGGTACATGATGCAGTCCTAACACACATGCAATGCAGACATGTTCAAGACAGGCATGTTAAGTTCAACACATGTCTCTGAAGCCCGCTCCTGGGGTTCACTTGGGCACAGAGGGCAGCTGCAGCTATTTGACTATGTCTATGGGTAGGGATAGCCCAAGGCACCTCAGCTGATAGAGGACAAGCTATAGTACTTCCATGTAATGACAATGTCTTGCCAGGATCATGAATAAATATTGACACTTTAATGTGGATTAGTTTCCCTAGGAGTCTCTGCCTCTGACATCTCTGGAAAAATGGAACCATGACTCCAAAGAGAAGGACAGTGGTTCTTAGGGGCATGGGTTGGGGAGATTACAGACAAAGGAGCAGCTTTTGGGAGGACTTGAGGAATCTCTGTTGTTTTTCAGTCTTGTAGATTTCCCAATCTACCTACCACACAACATGTGATACATTTTAGAATATATAGAGGTAGGAATGTACCAGGTCCATCACTGTGCCCGGTACCTCTTGCTTTCCTTCCTGTTGGGCAATCGGAAGACTCTACTCTCCTGCTATGGGAGAAATGAATGGGAGTACCCAGACATGCTAAGTGTGGGTGCCCAGGCAGACCGTGTTGGTGGTTCTCCAGAAGGGTTTCCTAAGGCTAACTCACCTCCCTGTGACCATCTTCTGAAGGGTCCCACTCAGTATACCAGATCCCTGTATCCAGCATCCTGGGTCCTGAGGGCCCTGCTCAGCCACCACACATATACGGCCTTAGTAACTGACTGCACCCAGTCCTAAGAGCATCTACATGACAAGATCAGATGCCCTGACCCTGACACTACCTCTCAGTCTGTACCACTTGTAGCTTCCCTACCTATGTCTTACCCTCTCAGCCTCCTCAGCACACTGACAGGGACTCCTTGGGTGAGGGTAAGATTCCGGCTCTGCTCCTTACATGTCTCCGGGACCCAGGCAAAAAGGTAGATGTGACTGAGTTGTGTACATCTCTGTGGGTGTGGCAGGGCCCTCATACTTAATGAGAGATCTTTGAGTATGAGACTGTGTTCTTTTTGGCTTCATGGGCTCTTGGGAGTGCACAGGGCTACAAGGCATGGTGCATAGGGTACTGTCCTGCTTTCCTCTTGGCTGGGATTAAACCAGTCTATGTATGTCCAAGGGTGGGAGCTGTCTGTATTCCCAGCAGAGGATGAACTCCCAAGGTGACTCTTGCTGCAGCATGGTAAAATAGGCTTTATCTAGAACCACTGAGATGGGGCAGGGGCTGTGGGAAGGGAGAGGCAGAGATAACCACATATCCATAATAGTGAAGAGCACAGTCAGGAATTGGTGTGTGTTTTGGAAAGGGTAGGAAGTCACTGAGGAGACACCATGAGAGATAGATTCAGGCTAAACTGATGTTACAGAACTTATGTTGAAGATTATCCATAGAGACAGATACTCCTTGGGACAATAGAGGGATGAGGACCCCTCAGATATGGATCCTGGTGGTGTGGGTTCTGATGTACCCATTCACTCAATACCTCACTGAAACCAGGCACTGAGGGAGGTTGGGAGCCCTTCTGTACTTCAGTCAAGCAAAGCAATCTTTGTGGGAGGAACTATTTCTTTGCAGGGCCCCAGCCTGTTGCCCCCTCAAGGCTCTGATAATGAAGTGTCTTTGTGCAGCCTTGTTTCTCTTCCCCACGTGGGAGTTGGAGACTGGGTCAACACGTGGCAGTGTTTGCACTGAACCCTGGCCCTGCTGCCCACGATTCTGTAGCGAGTTACTCAGGGGGCCTCCAGGACTGGCCCGTGCATGCTGATGCTGGCTCATGCCAATTACTGACTGAGTGATGGAGCAGCCTTGTGTCATCTCGCTGGTGCATGGCAACAGCAGGTGAATGCTATAGTTTATGATTTTCAATTATAAATCAAATAGGCTGAGTTCTCGCTTCTCTTAATAAAGGCTGTAAAAGCACTGAAGCATGGACGGCTTCTGCCAGGGGGGGAAGAAAAAGCAGGTTGAATCTAGCTTTGGAAGGAATGTATCTGAACAAGCATGCAGGGGAGATAGATGTAGAGGCTCCTATTGAGGACCTTGGAAGGGGTGGACCATGCAGCCAGCACCCGGCTTCATCTCACATTCCTCTACTAAGTTTAGTGCTAGTTCTTTAGCCTGAGCTGGTTTCAGCAGAGGCCAGGATGGTTATGTTGGGCTTCTGGATGTATATCTCTGGGGACGACAGGATGGTTTGAGTCTTTGCATGTGTCCTGGTTCAGAGCTATATTCAAGATGGTGGGTCGTTAGATGGGAGCAAGGCCAGATCTGTCCATCCTGAGATGCTGATGATTTCCTTAGAGAACCTAACTTTGCTTTAGCTGTCCAAGGATTCACTCGTGTGTCCTTGCTGTGGTTTGACTGTGAGGTATCCCTCACAGGCACGCATGTTTCAACATCTGGTTTGGAGAGGCTGTGGAGGAAGTGAGTCACGGGATGTGATCTTGAGGTATTAGTGCCCAGTGCCTGTTCTCTGCCAGATGGCTGCAGACTCTACATGACTGCTCAGCCTCTGGCCCCTGCCACCAGTCTTACCTGGGGTCTGCATGTGGCCTTGGCAGCTGGAGGACAGCACCAAGGTCGTTTGTGTCTGTCAGTGAGCTTGGAGTTGCTGCCTTACGGTCAACATGAAGGCCATGGGAGATGATTTCTCCTCAAAGGAGAAGATTGTACAGCAGGTGGGAATGTTCAGCTTAAATTCAAAAGAGCTATACCAGCGGGGAGGATAGCGGCAGCTGTCATTATGTGGTGGTGAAGGTGGGTCTTTTCTGGGTAGGGAGGCTGGGAGAGTCCTCCCTAGGAGTAGGATTCAGGCTTTCAGGAAGCTTCTCCTTGAAGCACAAGGCCAGAGTCCTGACTGGGCTGCATTTTCCCGCTCTTCAGTCATCCACCCTATGAGTAGAAGCTGGAGCCTTGATCTTGGGGCATCTCAGCCTTCAGAACAGCGAGAAATCATTTTCCTTCATGTGTTCATTATTTAATCTGCTGTGTTCTGTAACAGCAACAGAACAGAGCAGAGCCAGGCTCATCTGTGAGAACTTGAGTTACAGTAACTCAGGGGGCCATTCTGTAAGTGTGCAGGTGAATTTTCACAGCAACGGCCAAGGACCTAGGAATTTCCAGGTGCTGCGAAGGGCCCAGTTAGGGCTGTGAATGAGGAAAACTTGCTGAGGGAGTTTAAGGTGTGGTCACCAGGCAGGCATCTCTGAAAAACAGAGCAAGGTAGCCCCTCCTATACATATCCTCATATTCAGGATGGTTGGAATTATGGAGAAGGGACTGGGAACTAGCTGCACAGAGAGGGAAGACCCAGCTAGTCTTGTACAGCTCCTGTGAGTCAGGATGCAGGAGCATATGCAAAGATGCCTAACCTGGAAATTATGGGCACTGGGGACTGTTGGGGTTGACTGTGTCTCCTCCAAATTCTTCTTGAATACATAAACACAAGAATTGCAAAGTGACCATGTTGGCAATAGAGTTCAGATGAACCATCCAGTGGGATTCATGATGTCATGAAGAGACAGGGCTGGCGAGGTGGCTCAGTGGCTAAAAGCACTTGCTGCTCTTATAGGGGACCAGAGTTTGGTTCCCAGAATCCACACTAGGGATCTGACTCCCTCATCTGAACTCCACAGTCGCTTGCCCTCATGTGCACGTAACCCTGACACAGATGTGCATACATAACATAACTCATAAAATTTTAAAATGTGGGACTTGGGCTCAGATACACAGGAGGGATGGCGTGTAGAGATGGAATGGAGGTTGAGGTTACATCTGTGAGATGTGGGATGCTAAAGTAGAAGAGCAAACCAGCAGGAATCAGAGAGAGAACCAGGAACTATAGCCTCTTCCTGGGACTCACAGGGTGCCAGCCTCCAGGATAGGATGCCTTCCTTTCAACCTCAGCCTCCACTGTTGTTAGGAGCTCTGGATCACTGTTGTTTTTAGCCACTGGTTTATGGTGCTTTGAAAGGAGTATCCTAAGAAGGAAATGATTTGCCTCTGTGCTGAAGTTCCACCTACATGTCTCACCTGAGGAAATAGTACCCTAGCAATGTCACAGATATCATAGACGATGTCACAGATGTGAGCTCTGACCTGTCACCTCAATCATCAGATTTCTAAAGAGAGAGAGAAAAAGAAAGGTGCCTTAGTTTCCTTTTTATTGCTATTATAATGTATAGGATAAAGGAGTCACCTTGGTTATAGTTCTAGGGTTTGGTCCATCATGGCGCGGAAGTCAAGGCAGCAGGCGATGGGAGCAGCGGGTGGAGTTGTCGGCAGCCTGGAGAAGAGAGTCAAGCTATGCTTGTGCTTAGATTAATGTAGAAGAGTTTTTGATCTGAGACTCATCTTGGACATGTTTGTGTGTGGTTGATTCCTGGAGACGGTGAGATTCTAAATGAACGAGGCACCCATGAGTTCAGGGAGGAGGTGAGCTGAGTAAGTGACATCTTGACCCTGACAGGAGTGAGTGAAGTTGGACCAGGGCTAGGCATGGGACTGACGCTGAAGCCAGTCTTCACTTATGAGAGCCTGTTCTGCCCAAGACTCTAAATCTATAGGTTGGACCTCAGGGCTCTTTCATGCTTTGACAATGAGGTCTGCCCTTCTGTTTGGCTCACCAACACTGGGATGTCAGTGAGACTTTGGTTAAGAGGTTCACAGCATCCAAAATGGCTCAGGAAGAAAAATCACCAGATCTGTGGCAGAAAGATGTTGTGGGACCCTCTTTAGAGCTGCCTATTTTTCAAGTTCCATGCCTCAGCCCCGTCTTCCCTTCACTGGCTTAGTCAGGCCATCCCTACCCAAAGCAAATGGTGCTTTTCTATTGTGGACATCAGTCTCATAAGCGGTGTTTCTGTTTGCTAGTCAAGGAGGAAAGAAGAGATAGAAGTGGCCCCCTCCCCATCACAGCCATGGAGAGACAAAGGATTGCCAGAGACATGAGCTTGACCCCAGATGGAGAATGATGGCCAAGATAAAGATTTGACAGGGGTGGCAGCAAGCCTCAGAGATCACTATCAAGAAGAAGGTCGGAAAGGCTCGAGGGTGGACTGGGAGAAGCCGGCAGCTGCAGGCTGTAGCCAGAGTGGGAAGAGACCCATTCACTTCCCAACTCATTAGCATGATAAATCATCACAGCCAATCATAAATGACCCCAGTAAGGCATTAGTCACTAATAATACTAATTAGTACCATGAATTAGGCTCATTCAGCCACACAACGAATGAATACTAATTTAGTACCTACTATGAACCAGACAGTGTTTGCATTCTGGGGGCTTGGTGCAAGGCAGACAGCCCTGCTCCTCCCCCCTATTTTAGGGAAAGCTGGTTCAAGAGACTTCACAGTGTGGACCTGTGGAGACTCTGGCTCCTTTCCCTGCCTCAGGTGAACTCCTTTATATATTTAGTCGACTTTCTAAGGCATAAGGTAAACAAGCCATCTGTTAGCAAAGGGAGGCATTGTTCCGGCTACGACTGCAAACTCATGTCACAAAGCTAGAAGATAACGAGGTGGTTTTAAGAAAATGGAATGTGAGTGCTCTCTTAACTACTGTTATTGAGGAGGGGAAAATAAATAAAAGGAAGAAAGAACCGGCTACGTCAGTCACAGACTGTTGAATAAACTCAGACCGTGGCATGCAGCCAGAACGGTCCTCGGGGAAAACACATGACTGGAAATTATGATCTGAAGATGACTTTAGAATTATGACAATTATATCCGTTAGCCGTGGTTGCATAACAAACCTGAAGCTTAATGGTCTTAAAAGCTGTGGCACTGGGATCTGTGAGTGGCTGGGTCATTTCTCTGACCTGGGTTGGTATGACTGGCCCCAGCAGGTTGCCGCTTCTCTGTGGTCAGTGGACAGTTACAGAGCTGATGCAGAATTGTATTACTTGCTGACCTGTGGTGGGTAGGGGCACTGGCTTCCCCATAGGTGACTTGGATTCATTTATTTTTTATACTGCTCTAGGCTTCCAAGTCAGTCATAAAGAGCAAATCCAGGGACGGAGGATATTCTAGTCTGAGTCACCAGTAAGTCACCAGGCAAAACCCAGAGTCAGTGTGGGAAGTGACTGACCAAGGGCAAGGACACAAGTAGGGCCATTGTTGTAACCAGTTTTGCTGAGGAATCTATTGTGACTTAACAAAAAAAAAAAAAAACAAACAAACAAAAAAAAAAACCCATAGAAAACACAGAATACAGGGTCACAGTTGGGAGGTTAGTGAATAGTAAAGATACAGCAAAGACTCATGATATGGAGAGAGTGGTTAGCTGGTAAATGTGCTCAGGAATATGACCATGTCACAGAACCAATAGCATACAAGAATTAATATCAGCAACAGAAGTAGAGACAATGAGTTCACCACACCCCTGCCACTGCCAAGAGCATTGCATCAGAACTAATGTTTGAAAATGCAAAGTCACCTGAAAAGATTGCATGTTTGTTGTTGTTGTTGTTGGTAGTGGTTGTTTTTGTTTTTGCCTTGAGACAGGATCGCATGTATCTTGAACTTGCTATGAAACTATGACGGATGACCTTGAACTCTGAATCCTTTTACCTCAGTGCTTGGATTACAAGTGAGCACCACTGTACCTGGCTGTCGGTACTCAACCATAGTTGCGTGTGAATGTATTTTTCAGCTGGATAAATTTCCAGATGCATTGTTGCAAAGCTGAGTGAATGAAGTTCTGAAAATGTGTACCAGGGACACTCTCAAAGCCTAGATCAACAAGTGGGAAGAGAAGAGGAAGACTGAAATGACACAACCCAGTAGCAGACTTGGGTTACAGGAAGGAGATGGGACAATTATAGCAGACAGGCTTCGCAATGTAGGACTAGGAACTGGGCATGCCCCAAGTCCAGTCAGCTTGCAGAAAACAGGGAGGAGCTATACTCTCATCTGATTTTCGTGCTGTCAAAGTCCTTGGTCACAGTACTAAGGGTTATACATATTGTTAGTATAAATAAATCCTCATTTGGCCCATTTATAACTTCCTGTACAAAGTAGGCTATCCAACTGGGATATGAAAACACACATACACACAGACACACAATAAAGAGAAAAATTTAAATGAATATGCAAGTATTAAAAGAAATACCTAGCTGTCTTTTGAAAGTAGGATATCAATATATCAAACTGTAGTATATCAAACAGAGCTCATGAATCCTAGAGGTGGGGACCCGATTGCATTGATGACATTTGGCTTTGTCTCCACCGAGATTCACCTTCCCATCTTCTGGCACCTGTTGTCCCCTTGTTTCCTCTTTGATGCGTAGAATTTCTTTAAGTCTCCTCTGTCATGCTGGGTTAGTTCACAGATCCTTTGGTTGTTGCTTTTCATGAGAAGTCTTTATTCTCCTGTATTCTGAAGGATAACCTGGCTGGGCATGGTGACCTAAGTTGATGGTTACTTTCTTTTGACCCTTGAAACACATAGTTCAAGAGGGATGTCACTCACTAGGAGTGTGGCAGTATGCCCAGAGCCCTGAGTTTGATCCCCAGCACTGCACAGCTACACCAAACAACTTAAAATGTTTGCGTTTTTTCAGGTGCCATTATATTGATGCAAATTGTGTGAATGTTGATCATATACAGTTTATTATACATCTGGGATTTCGAGAAACTTGTTTATTTTATTTTTTTGACCAAGTATCATATATGGCCCACTTGCAGTTGTTTCTAAGTGATGTTAGAAAAAGTAGTTTATGTAAAAAAGCACAAGAAGCCCATTGCCTCCTTGCATGTATTTATGGGTGCTCTTTGGGTAATGGCTTCGTCCTGTAGCTGCAGGCTCACAGCATTTGCATGGTTTGGGGTTTCCTTGGTTATTTTGGTGTGCAGGATTTTGTGCCTTTAGCCTCTGAGTCGATTATTTCACCTATTCTGATTAGTGAGATTTGGTTTTTCACTAGTGTCTGATAGATCTTCTGTACTTGGTGTATTCTTTATTTTTCTACATTACAGTCAGAAGCCTGTGTCTGAGCCCTGGGATTTGTTCTTCTGCTTGGTCTAGCCTATCACTGAGGTTTGATTGAGGCTATTATTAATTCTCCAGGCTTCTGTTCAACTCCTTTGAAGAAGATCTGGCTCTGTTGAATTACACGGTCATGTCTGGAAGTGTCTTACTGTCTTGTAAGTTCAGTTGCTCACTGAGTTCCTGGCCCAGAGTTCCATCCCTATCACTCATTGAGTTCCTGGCCCAGAGTTCCATCCCTATCACTCATTGAGTTCCTTGCCCAGAGTTCCATCCCTATCACTCATTGAGTTCCTTGCCCAGAGTTCCATCCACACCATTCATTGAGTTCCTTGCCTAGAGTTCCATCCACACCATTCATTGAGTTCCTTGCCCAGAGTTCCATCCCTACCACTCATTGAGTTTGTTGCCTAGAGTTCCATCCACACCATTCATTGAGTTTCTTACCCAGAGTTCCACCCACACCATTCATTGAGTTCCTTGCCCAGAGTTCCATCCCTACCACTCATTGAGTTTGTTGCCTAGAGTTCCATCCACACCATTCATTGAGTTCCTTACCCAGAGTTCCATCCACACCATTCATTGAGTTCCTTGCCCAGAGTTCCATCCCTATCACTCATTGAGTTCCTTGCCCAGAGTTCCATCCACACCATTCATTGAGTTCCTGGCCCAGAGTTCCATCCATGCCAGTGTTTCTGGAACTCATCACTTAATGTTCTGAACTCTTGGAGGAGTTGAGTTACTATGTTTGCTTGTTTTGGTCTCATATTTCTGTTATGAGGTTCATGTACCTGATAGGTAGGTACCACTTCCACACATGTGTAAGGACTTTCATAGGAAAAAAGCTTCCTTAGACGATGTTCCTGGGATATTAATCACTGCACACTGTAAGATTTAATCCACAATGGACTTAGCAGATTCCTTTTGGCTGTGGTTGGTGGTTTCAACCTCATTTATGTGTCAGAGCCTGGCTAACCCATAACCTCTGTAGATCTCTCCTGAGTGGGGTCACCATGGTGGCTCGAGCAGATGTATTATAGAAGCTGGAGTATGGGGTATCCCTCTGTGGTTATCTGGTATTATTTTTAAAAATGTGCTGTCTGCATGTGTATGGGGTTGGTCTATACTGAGATCCCTCACAGAGCAATGTCCATGACAATAGTTATGTTTTCTGTGCTGCGATTGGTCAGTGTCTAAAGGCAGGATGTGGCCTAACTATGACAGTGTTGAGCTGGTCCTTTGCATTATGTCATCTTGAACTGAAGTGCCTGCCATGGTTCAAGCAGGACAAGTTGAGGCTGCCATAGAGTGTGATTCCCATGATAGTGCTACTTTTCAGAGTACAGCGCCCTTCTGTTACAATGGTCACACTGGTTTTGTTTCTAGTTCCTTTGAATGACAGGCAGCAAAAGACTTGTGCTGAGAAACAAGTATAAAAGATGCCAGACACAGAGGTGGCAGCAGAGTTGATTGACCCCAACAATAGTCATAGACCAGCAGAAGGGTAGGAAGGGACAAAAAAATATTCTAGGAAGAGCCAAACAGCTTTGAGCGAATATGAACAAAACTATTTCAAGAGGGGACGAAAAGGGCAGTAAAACAGGTAGGGAAAAAAATCATGTTAAAGTACAAAGCAAAGTAAAATTAGGAGAAAATAAAATAAAATAAAATAAAAAATAAAATAAAAATAAAAATAAAAATAAAAATAAAATAAAATAAAAAGCAAAATAAAAATAGGAAAAGCAGGAGGAGAAAGAGGGAATCCAACATTCCTCCTGCTCAAGTGTTTGAGTTGAGGGTAGTTCTGAGTATGCTGTCCCTCCAGCAGTCCTAGAGTCTAGTCCTGCTGCTGGGCTCAGTATCTGGGCCACAGAAAACCCTTTCCACTACTGAATCCAATGTTTTGTAGATGAATTGATTGCAATTATCTTGATGGAGTCCACTCTGTTAGAACTTGCTCCATGTCTGGCTCTATGAGTTTAGACGAAAGCCCACAGCTATGTAACATCTTCCTTCACCAAGACAGGATCATCCTGTTGGCCTTGAAGACTTCCTTAATCTCCTTTGTAGTCTATCCTACTCCCTTCCCCTTGCCTGAAAGCTACCCATCAATCTGGGTCCATTCCTTTAGTTTCATCTTCTCCAGGCTGCATCCCAAGCAAGATCACACGAGGCAGAGCTCTGCAAATCCGACTTCCCTTGCTTATATAGCATAACTGAGATCCTGCTTGAAATGACTAATCTGTTGAGACTTGTTTACCTTCTCAGCACGTGGTTAGTGTTCAGGTTGCTTACAGTGTGTCTGAGGGTGTCAATGAAGCTGTTGTAAGCACTCATGTGCAGGTGTTTGTGGGGCCATATGGTTCCGCTGCGCACAGAGATAAACACCTAGGAGTGCGATAGTTGTATTGTTTGTTAATTGTGTCTGAAACGTCACAATGAATCATTAGACTCTTTCCCAAAGTGGCTGTGTCATGGCACATAGCCACCAGCCATGCTCAAGGGTTCTGGATGGTTCACATACTTGCCTGCTATGGCTATTATTAGTGTTAAAAATAGCCACGCAATCACTAGTTGTGTGGCTGCATCTGATTTCTAACTTAGATTAGCATGACAATAGATGAGAGATGGTGGTAGGCATTGTTTTATGCTTTTCACACACACATACACCACACACACACACCACACCCACGCACACACGCATGCATGCATTCAGACACACAGACACACAGACACACAGAGAGAAACAGAGACAGAGAGAGTTGGAGAGGCAGGGTGAAAGAGGGAGAGATGTTTTTTATTTTAATTACATCAATTAATTTGTTGGTTGTGTGTCTGTATCTGTGTGTGTGTGTGTGTGTGTGTGTGCTCGTGTGCATGCCATATAGATGTAGGTCAGAAGAGTATGACAGATCCTATGTAAGTGAAGTTATAGGCGGTCATGAGCTACCTCGTATGGGTGCTGAGAGCCGACTTATGCTGAAGCATCAAAGGCTGTTGGTTACTTGCCCTATCATTTGGAATCATTTTTGACAAGACCTCATTGCACAGACATTAGAGTGGTCCATATTCCAAGACAGACCATGCAAATGTTTTGAGGGTGTAGATCTCCTGGAAGATTCACCATAGGTTGGCAGTGGCACCCTGAACAACAACATGGGACTTTCTTACAGTGTACTTACAGTGTGTTCTGGAAACCCTGCTGGCAGACATTCTCACAAGAGAACCAAAGTGTGTTGTCACATGGAGAACATGTGTGTCTTCAGCAGCTTTATGCAAATTTGCCCAGATCTTGAAACAGTTCAAATGTTTCAGTGAGTTAATAAATCGCAGAACATGTGCACAAGTGAGATCTCATACAACAATATATTTAAAACATTTATTCTTTGAACATTTTCTACATGTATACAATGTATACATTTATAAATGTATACAAATACAACCACATATGCATCATAAATACTCCTTCTACTCGAGTACCCCACCCCCTTAGCAATCTCCCAGCTTCATCCCTCCATTCTTCACTTCCTTCCCCTTCCTCTTCCTCCTCCCATTTCTTCTCCTCTTCTTCCTCTTCCTCCTCTTCCTCGTCTTCCTCCTTTTCCTCCTCCTCCTCCTTCTTCCTTCCCCTCAGCTAAGTTCATACATACATGAGTGTGGGGCTGTGGTCTAAAAACACAGTCAACCAAACAGTAGCCACATCCTCAAAGAATGTGTCCCCCTCTTTCAGCGGCCATCAACAGTTGAGCCTTGGGAACTCTTCCTCATCTACAGCAGGATTTTGACAGTACAGATACACTGATGAATTTCTGATATAGTCAATGGTGCAGGTGGGATCAAACATCCTGCTAAATAAAGGAATCTAGTCTCTTAAGAGAACACCCTATGTGGTTACACTTATGTATTACCAAAATGCACAGTTGTTTGAGAGGCAACAAGTCTTTGACAGCTGTCTGGGGAGAGGTGATGTCCATTGCAAGGATTTATGAAGGAGATTTATGGCTGATGGATTTGATATTTTGATGACAGTGTTGGTCCTACAGTATAGGTATTTATCATACCAATTGTCTTCTTAATATCAGAAATATTTCCTTTCCACTCACAGTGGCTTCCTTTGTTTTAGACCATTCTTTTTTCTAATAACAAAAAAGTTAGGGAAAATATAAAATCAAATTATTTGATCATTATAAAACTAACCTGCTAGGATTTAAGTGGGTAAAATTCCAGAGAAAATTTCTAGGGAGAAATGTATTACAAACCAAAAATGGCATTTAGCTAGCCAGAAATAGGGGTGGGGCTTGGCAAAATTTCAGGATTTTTTGTTGAGTGTTGGGGCTGTGGATAGGGACAAACTGGGAGGGGTCTCATAAAACCTCAAGGCTTCTTTGAATCATCTCCACCACAGAGGTCTGCTTCTCACACTATCTGCTATGTTCAAAAGCTATGCTTGAATGAAACAGCTGTGGAGAAGGAGGGGCATGCATGGCCCATATTTGATGTTGAACATCCAGGAACAATGAACAGATATCAGGTGTGGGTTAGGAAGAGAAATGGAAGAAGGAGAAAGAGGAGAAGGAGGAGGAAGAGGAGGAGGAGAAGAAGAGGAAGAGGAGGAAGAGGAAGAAGAGGAGAAGGAGGAGGAGGAGGAGGAAGAGGAAGAAGAGGAGAAGGAGGAGGAGGAGAGAGGAGGAGGAGGAGAAGAAGAAGAAAGAAGAAGAAGAAGAAGAAGAAGAAGAAGAAGAAGAAGAAGAAGAAGAAGAAGAAGAAGAAGAAATAATTTCTAAGAAGAAATCCAGTCACTGGTCACTAGTTGATCAGAAATAATTCTGAAATACTCCTGTTAATGCGATTAATAAATTAAAATATCAAGATACTGTGACCAAAGAAACATGGGAATACATAAAAAAAAAAACCCAAAATAAAAAATTGAGAACTACAAGAATATTTAAAATGACCTAAGTATTTTATCAGCAATTTCAAAGCAGCTTAAAAGAAAATTAATGAAATGGAAGACTGGTTACAGTAAAATAGGCAATATACTGAGAAAATATGAAAAAAAATACAGACTCTAGTAAATATCTGAGCCAGAGTAGAATGAGTGGCAGACATGCCATTGCTGTCCCAGAGGCAGAAGTAAAAGAGAACAGAGCAGATGCAGATGTCGGAAACATTTCACACTTGACACAAACATTAATGGATAGCTCATAAAGCACAGGAAATCTCAGGTAGACTAAATACAAAAGAAAAATAAAAACTATGCCAAGAGCCATGCTGGCAAAGCTGCTGATTATGGAGAGAGATTTCCCAGATCATTAAATGTGGCCTGCATCACATTGCAAGTAACAGGGGTACTTTTGAAGGAAAGAGTTTGAAGACAAACTCTTGCCTGAGCCTTAACATAAGCTCAATGAACAGACAAGCAGCAAAAGAAGTTGACCCTGATGTGGAAATAGCAGATGCTGCCCCTGAAGTTAATCTCCTCAGAATGTTGTGTGGACCTAACATATGTCAGTCATTACAGGTGATTTTTCATGCTGTTTTGACAAATGTCTGATAAACAGCGTAAGGAACTTGGGTGTGATTTTTGGCTCACAGTTTAAGGAGCCATGGCCCACAGTGACAGGAAAGGGATGACAACTGGAGTGTGAGGCAGCTGGTCACATTGCAACCACAGTCAGGAAGCAGAGGACAGTGAATGGTGACACTCAACTGACCATCTTCTTTTCTCTTTTTCATTTAGCCTGGGATGCTAACTGGTTTGACACAAGCTGGGGTCATCTGAAAGAAAACAACCTCAGTTGAGAAAATGCTTCCATAAGATCCAGCTGTAAGACAGTTTCTTAGTTAGAGATTGATGGGGGAGGACCCATGGTTGGTGGTGTTTTCCCTGGGTTAGTGGTCCTAGGTTCTATAAGGAAGCAGGCTAAGCAAAGCCACAGGAGCAAACCAGCAAGCAGCACTCCTCTGTGGCCTCTGCATCAGCTCCTAGCTCCAGGCTCCTGTCCTGCTTGAGTTTCTGTCCTGACTTCCTTCAATGATGAAAAATATGGAAGTGTAAGCCAAATAAACCCTTTCCTCCCCAAGTTGCTTTGGTCATGGTGTTTCATCACAGCGGTAGTAACCCTAACTAAGATGCCAGACCACAGAGTGGTGCTGCTCACATTCAGGGTATGTATTCTCTTTTCAGTAAACCTCCCTGGAGACAGCCTCACAGACACACCTGTGTCTCCTAGGAAACTCTCAATCCTGCCACACTGCCGATGACATCAAAACTTGAATAAGAGAGGTAGCAGCACTTGCTACTTCTCCAAAGGACCTGAGTTTGAATCCCACTTCCCATGTGGTGGGGCATAACCATATGTAACTCCAGTTCTAGAGGATCCAGCACCTTCTCTGGCCTCCATGTTCACCAGGCACACATGTAGTGCACAGACATGCCTGCAGACAAAACACCCGTGTATGTAAAAATAAATAAATCTTTTTAAAAACAAAATTTAAGAGCTGGAAGTGGAATGATTCAGCAAATAGAGCAGAAATATTTGACAAAATTCAACCCGAAAGCAATATACAATTTCCAGAAGATGAGGTATACTGATTACAATTAAACATCATTTTTATTAGCATACAAATAATTAAGTTTCAGTGACGCTTTTTTTTTTCAGACAAAAAATTGTTTTAGCTGGCTGGGGAGGGGCTCTGAGACCCCAGCCCTAGATGAGATATCGACAGTTGATGGCTGCTTGGTAGGGGAAACCACTTCTCCTTAGGCGTGTGGTCACTAGTAGGTTCCCATAACTCAGTGGATGGCCCTGCACCCATGTGCATATGGGTGGCACAAACTGGACTCAGTGGGTTAAAATAAATATACAAAAGAATAAACAAATAATGATAAAAGGCAGACATGAAATTTGGAGGGAGATGTGATGGGGAGACGTGAGGGGAGTTGAAGGGGGCCGTGAGATATGACCAGGATATATCGTATACACATATTACGTTTATTTATTAATCATTTCATTCATTTACATTTTAAATGATATCTCCCTTCCTGGTTTTCCCTCCACTAACCCCTCATCCCATCCCCCCCATTTGCCTCTATGAGGATGCTCCTCCACCCACTCCCCAATACGTGCCTTGTCGCTCTAGCTTCTCCCTACACGGGGCATCAAGCCTCCACAGGATCTAGGGCCTCCCCTCTCATTGATGCCAGATAAGGCCATCCTCTGCTACATATATAGCTGCAGCCATAGATCCCTCTTTGGTTAGTGGTCCCTGGGAGCTCTGGGTGGTCCAGTTAGTTGATATTGTTCTTCCTATGGGGTTGCAATCCCCTTCAGCTCCTTCAGTCCTTCCCCTAAAAATCAAAATGCTGTTTGCTCTTTTCTCCTTCTTCCCCAACTTTCTTTGCTCCTTTGTGTCCTCACCCCCTACCCCATAGCCTTTTTCCTGCTTTTGAGTTACGTGAGTCTTTGGACACGGCCCCTTCATCTCGTGTTTCCCTCTCATGGTTTCATATCTACTCTGACATTCATTTATACAGAAAACACACTCATTGCTTAGTTTGTAAAAGGGTATTTACTGAAGCAACCTACAGAAAACATGGTGCTTATGGCTATGATATATTAAAAAATGACCCTGGAAAGACAGAGACACACTCATTATTACCAAGTCTACTCAATATTTTGCTTAAAACTTCAATCAGGAAAAAAAATGCAAGCAAGAAAGACTGGTTAAAATAATTGGAAGGCATGAAATAAAACTGTCATTATTTAAACACAAATGATTTCTGCGTAAAGAATTCAGAAGGAAATCCAAATAAACCCAAGAATTAACAAGCACGGTTGGCAAGGGCTTTGGAAATGAGTCAACAAGCAAACATCAATACCGTTTCTCTGGGACTTTCTCGGTGTCTGGAAACGCAGATAGCATTACCATCTCCAGCACTGTAACTGAGAATCCATGACCCGTGGTGACCTCAGGCTAAATCGTATGCCTAAGCTGCACACAAGCGAGAAAATAAAAATGAGAACAACACTTCAAATCATATTTGGGGAACATCTGAAACCCAAAGCAAGCTCAAAGCTCTGTGCTTGGAAAATAACCAAGTTCTGCTGGGAGAGACTGAAGCACTGAGAGAGGGAGGTGTGTTCACAACGTCTTAGAAGAGGTGGTTCTAGGTACCTGCCCCAGCTCTCTCCAGTAACACCCACCCATCTATGGCTAGATGCTGGCCTTGGTGATAAAGTTTACACCATAGACATTAGCAAATGCTTAAAGACAGCTTCTCTAGGGGGACATAGTCACTACTCACCAGCACACAAGTGGCTATGGCACTCAAGGATCAAGATAACTAAACATCTATTTGCAGACTTCCACCTCAAATGAACTATAAAAATTTCAGCAAATTTAAAAATGGTTTAAAATAATCTACTTGGGAATTTGGGGCTGGGGATATGGCTTCCTCGGTGAAAATGTTTCCAGGCAAGGAGGATGACTTGAGTTCAGATCCAGGCACCTACTTTGCAGTATGTGCCTGTAATACCAGTGCTGAGATGTGTGGGAGACAGGAGGGTCCTTGACTTACTACCATTATCATGGTGGAGGGTGTTCCAGGGAGTGCTTGACTGCAAGGGTATGAGCCTGGGCCTTCAGTGAGGGAAGACATGCATTCCAATTTCTTCTCCTTCTCCCTCTCCCTCTCCCTCTCTCCCTCTCCCTCTCTCCCTCTTCCTCTTTCCCTCTTTCCCTCTCCTCTCTCCCTTTCCCTCTCTCCCTCTCTCCCTCTCTCCCTCTCTCCCTCTCCCTCTCTCCCCATCCTCTCCCCCTCCCCCTCCTCCTCTCCCTCTCCTCTCCCCTCCTCTTCCTTCCCCTCCCCTCCTCTTCTCTCTTGTCTCTTTTCTTCCCCTCCCTCATCCTCTTCTTCCTCTCCCTCTCCCCCTCCCTCCCTTCTTCCTCCCTCCCTCCCTCCCTCCCTCCCTCCCCTCCTCCCTCCCTCCCCCCCCTCTCTCTCTCCTCTCTTCTTTCTTTTTGATACAGGGTTTCTCTGTATAGCTCTGGCTGTCCTGGAACTTTCTCTGAAGACCGGCTGACCTCAAACTCACAGAGATCCACCTGGATCTGCCTCCTGGGTGCTGGGATTAAAGGCGTGTGCCACCACTGCCCAGTCCTGAAAATGTCCAGTTCACAGCCCCCAGGTCCTCCCCAAGCCTCAAAATGAAACAGAGAAGGTGGGTAAATGAGTCCATTTAAGTCCCAGCATTCAAATGACTCTGCTCACGTTAATAATGGAGGAAGTAAAATTCTAGCGCATGATAACATGCACAGGGCAGAGGATGGTGAGAGATGGTTGTCATCTGTAGCTCTAGTAGCAGAGAGAGGACAGTGGGCATGAGATGAGGAGCAGGCCTCAAGGGCTGCAAGGAGGGAGCATTGTCCTGAGAGCCAAGGTCTGGTGTTGGAGGCTGGCTCTGACAGGTAACATATTCACCTCACACGTAAAAGGTCTCTGGTTCGAAACCAGGCAGAAGCAAGTTTTAAATGATTTTCTTTGTGTCCATGAAAACCTGTGTCTTGTTGGAAAAAATGTCCCTAGGAGAAAGAAGATGGATCTGAAGTTAATTTAGTAGTGCAAGATAAATTCATGTTATTCCTCCTGTCAGCTGTGCCACACTGACAAGTACTCTTCTCTTAGGGTCCTCGGATATTTTGGCAGTTGGCAGTTGTTTGGGCTGCAGAGGCTGCATGGGAATCCAGCCCTTCAGAGCAAAACTCAGTTCTAGGAGCCAGGAGTCTAAGAGGAAGGAGGATAGGGTTGTCAGGGAGAGAACGCCCACGCCTTCCCCCATCTCCAACAAGCATCTGGTGAGTTCCCGGGCCTGCTAAACTGTCCTTTTATCCTCAATAAAAGCAATATATCCTAATGAGGTCCCCAGGCAGCACCTCCGAGGCAGGTGGAGTGAGCTAGGCCTCATTATCCCTCAGACAGAGTGGGGATGCTGACAGAGGGGAGGAAGGAGGACTTCACTTTAGCCTGCTTACTGTCTGGATAGCTCTTCATGCTGTCAGAGGCAGGGGGAAGGCGAGCGTTGACAGGACAGTCTTTGCTGAGACAGGTTGGGGAGCAAGCGCCAAGGAAGCAAGCATAAAGAATCTTGGACTGAGTACCGGCCTCAGCTAAGCTTTCCAGGATCTCCTCTGGCTAAATCTCCAGCTGCCATCAGAGTTGGCAATGCTTGGGTATGGATTGTCTCCTGGTGTGGTTTCTTCCTGGGAGACTCAGATTCTCAGATTTAGCTTCCAATGGGCACCGATAGACTGTTGGGCATTAACCATAGTGATGTCTGGGGCTCAGAAGGTCACTTTCCAGTTGGGAAAATCCTCCGGCAGTGGGATCCATGGTGGGAGGGAACCATATGGTCTAGGGTAGTGCTTCTCAGCCTTCCAAATGCTGTGACCCTTTAATACAGTTCCTCAGACCCCCAACCACAAAATTATATCGTTGCTACTTCATAACTAATTTTCTACTATTAAGAACCACAGTGCAAGTATCTGATACGCAGGATATCTGATATGCAATACCCTTCAGGGGACTGTGACCTAACAGGTTGAGAACCATTGGTCTAGGGGTTCCTGGTTCACACAGACACTATCCAGAAGGTGAAGGGTGATCATTTTTAGGTCCACCTGAGGCTCGCTGGGCTGAGTGGCTTGAGCTACTTCCTCAGGGCCTTTGCTGCAGTGGACTAGTTCAGGCCTGTTCAGGACTAGTTCAAGCACGAGGACTTGGTCATCCTGGTTAGCTTTTCTCAGTCTCCTTTCTGGAGCCTGCAGAGACACTGCTCTCTCTCACCAGCCTGTTGGCTCGTGGCCTCCTCAGAGCTGCTGCCTTTTAAGAAATTAAAATAAATGTAGGCATCACAGCACATTTTATCATCGAAATGAGTCTGTTAAAAATCCACAAAGAAACATCTTCCTGGCTTCTGGGAAAACAGTGAAAAGCACGTGTCGGCTGAACTACCTGGGAAATGCATCTTAATTAGCACGTTTTCCTCATTTTCCAAAGATGTCGGCATTCATCTTTTGCATGGGCTCTGCCCCCCTTCTGCAGTTTTCCAGCGGTGATAGTCTGCTAGGCATTAGGTTTCTGGAACTTAGGCAAGCAAAAATGTCACCCAAGGATTTCTCCTGTACAGGAAGGAGGCTGCTCAGCAGCATGTAAGGGGACAGTCGGAGGCTAGGAGTGGGGGGGCGATGGGGCTGGAGGAACAAGCTCTCCTTGGATCCAGGATCCAGCTTTTCCCATTCCTGGACAGACACTCCTTAGTTCTGCATTTTGCAGACAAAATACATCCAATGCAACATCTGCCGTTTTAAGGGCCTAGAAGGTCAGAAGCAGCAAGCTCATTCACTCTATGGTATGGTACCATCATCTGTAAAACATCAGAATTTTCCAGAAAAACTCAGTTCCTCTAGCCCTATGTCACCTCACGAATCCACAGTCCAGATACCGCTCACTCTTCCCCATTTCTCTGAGTTCGCCTCTTCTGTAACTGGAGTCCTGTAGCCCATGTTCCTTTTGTAGGTGGCTTAGTTTATTTAGCCTAGTGTCCTTAAAGTTCTGTGTGGTGGGAGGGGTCAGAATTTCCTTCCCCTTTGAAGTCAAATCCTGTTTCATAGGCCACAGTATGTCCATCCATCCATCTACCCATCCATCCATCCATCCATCCATCCATCCATCCATCCACCCATCCTTCATCCATATGTCCATCTATCCATCATTCATCCATATATCCACCATCCATCATTCATATTTCCATCCATCATTCATATTTCCATCCATCGATGCATGCATGCATGCATCCATCCATCCATCCATCCATGCATACATATTATACATACATACATACATACATACATACATTCCAGACATTGGGCAACTGAGACTCTTTCTGCTGAGTGTGGCTGTTGCCTCTTTGCTTTTACAGTACACTCAACTGGGTCTGCTCAAAATCCTCATTTCCAGAGCAGACCTAGTCTTCTCCAATCCCATGAATACTTGTGACACAGTACAAGGCCTGCCTACTACTGAGAAATGAAACCAGAAGACAGATAGAGATGGAAATGCCAACTTACTGTCTACCAGTACAAGGACCACTCTACCTTGCTTTGTTTTGCTTACAAATATTATTTTATTACATGTATAAGGGTGTGCCTCTGTGCTTATGGCCAGGCGAGTAAAGGAGGTATCAGCAGAGTCCAGAAGGGATCATCAGATCCCCTGGAGCTGGAATTACACACAGGCAGCTGTGAGATGCCTGATGTGGATGCTGAGAACAGAACTCAGGTCCTCTGTAAGAGCAGCAAGCACTCTTAGCTGCTGGGCTAACTCTCCAGCTCCTGTCTCGTTTCATTCTTTATTTAATGAGCAGTGAGGCTGAAGGTACCTTCTATATCCTAATCTGTGGCCTATGTTTTTCTTTCTTGGGATTTCTTTTACCACCACATGATGTAAAGAATTTTAAGGAGCCCTTCATGCAGGAGTAGACCACCCTGCCTCTGTCTGCTGCTTGGCTTTTTCACGTGGACACTCTTTCTTTGTTCTTACGTGACTTTTGGTTGTCATGGGGGCTAACTCATGTGCTACTCCATAGACTTGCTGGTGGAGACAAGAAGAGAAAAGCAATCCTCACAAGCTGGGGATTGAAGGAACACACTGGCTCCACAGATTACAAAAGTAAATATTGCCTCACAGATTAAGCTTTTAAAAATACTTCAAATCTTCTATTCATCTGGGACCTATTTTGGTATCAGTGCAAAAGACAGATCTGCCTTACTGTTTCCCCAAAGGGCTAATTACACTAATTATATTGATTGAAATATTTGCTCCTTTTCCCTTTGATTTGAAATAGCACTTTATGCTAATTCTCTCCCTCTCCCTCTCTGTCTGGGTCTCTCTTTTCCAGCCTCAGGTTAACATGTCCTTCTAGCTACTAGAAGCTTGCTAACAGGTTTCCTGTGCTTCATGCCCATTTTCTTGGCCTTCCTTCCAGAGCCCATCACCTGCAGAGACAGCCTTCCCTGTAACCTAGATGTGTCTACTGGCTCCTCTGTTCTCTCGTTTGCTGCTGTGCAACACTGGGGGCAAGGGTGGGAGTGGAACTCCTCCTCTGGACACCCTATCTCAGGCTCAGATCCATGTATGGATTTCCATTTCAACCACAACCCTGGTCTCCAATCCAAGTGAGGCCACTGTTCTTCAGTCCAGGACATCCAATTCTCCTCTTCATTTTGTTAGCTGTATCTGTGCACACAGTCTTAACACAACTCCTTACCCTCACCTAGCCCACCCTGCAGTTTCCCTGATTCTACACTAGGCCAATACAATAAGAAGCTCACTGTGAGCAAGTGAGGAATTGTGCCTGGACCCATCTTTCTATATGGTACTGCACTGCCCATCCTGCAGCTTCTGGAAGCTTTACTTCAAGCCAAACTTTAGTTACAGGGTTCCACCTTGCAGCCCCTCTCATCTCCCCCTCCAAGCAGATACTTGCTCATCTTGCTAGCCTTGACCAGCCTCTGTTTCCATAGCTTAACCCCCAAGAAGCTGTAGGTGGAGCTAAATCTTCCTGGTCTGAATGTTTGTATCCCTGTAAATCTTATGTTGGCATATTCATCCCAAGGTGGGGAAGTAGGGCCCTTGGAAGGTGGTGAGGGTGACTGGCGAGGGGTCATCACCCTTCTATAAGGAGACTTGAGGAAAAATACTCACTCTATCAACCATGGGATCCAGAGAGAGGACACAGGGGAAGGTGCCATCTATGAACAAGAAATCAGCTCTAGTAAGACTTAGATTTGAAACTGTGAAGCTGTGTTTCCAGCCTCAAACCCTAGGAGGAGATGTCTGTGGCATATACATGTATTTTCTCCCACACATGCACAGTATTCACATACACAAGGGCACTTACATACAATGTGTGGGGTGGTGGGCTGTGAGAGGCAGCTGGGTACCTGGTTGAGCACAGGCCTCGAACTCTAGATACCCTAATGGGACAGTAGGTGTTCGGCCTTGCTCTGAGCCCTGATTCCTTTCACTTATTCAGCCCCTCCCAAAGAAAGGTTTGTGGCCTTAGGTCAGGTAACACAGGTAGAGGGTGTGACTACAGGCCACAGAGCCTCAAGATATCTCCATATTAATGAGATACCTAAAGGTCAGAGGGCATAGCCAATTAAGCATTCCTTCCAAGACCCTCCTCCTTGCAAAAGCTATTTAACCTCAGGCCTGCCCTGAGGACATGGGGTACAGCTTCATCCATTTTCCTCCATGACAATTTAAGATCATGGGCTTCCTCTTGTCTTTGGGGTTCACTGTGGAGAACAGTAGAGGGGCCTTCAACCAATGAACCACCACTTAATCTCCCACCAGAGGACTTCTCTGAGTTCCAGCCACGGAGCCCACCAATTCAAGCAAGCTGACTGAGCCAGTCGAGACCCAGTCAAGCAAGTCACCTCAACCAAGAGTCTCTACCCTGTGGGGAGCCACCCATCTTGGCTGCAGGCCGGTCCAGCGGTTTCCCCCGACCCAAGAGCTCTGCCCCCGTGGGACCTCAGACTGGGATCTCCCCATGCCCCGAGCAGAGTCCTGTGCCTTCTCATAGCCCGACCAACATCTGCCCGGCGCTGCTTGGAGTGAACTCAGTCAAGTTCCCATGCTTCTGCTCCCTGAGTCTCAGTTCCAGCCGCCTGGGGAACAGACACGCAAGATCCACAACTCAGCCTAACAGGACCCACGCCCACACTCGGGCACTACAGTACCAGAACAATGAACACATTCATGTTTACACATATTTGCTTATATACAACACACACATATGTAGTTATTACACACAGCAAATACAAGCACACACGCATATACACGTACAGACATGGTTATTCATAGCATAAACACAATCATACACATGCTTAGCATGTGCATATATGCATGCAGTTAACAAAGCATGAACACATGTATATTCACACACACACACACACACACACACACACACACACACACACACACACTGCAGTTCTCAAATTGTCCCAGCAGTGGAGGCATGCATTCTTTGGTACCCACCCCAATGTTCTGTATTCCCAAATGAATCACATACACACATACACACACACACACACACACACACACACACACACACACACACACACACACACACACACAGAGAGAGAGAGAGAGAGAGAGAGAGAGGAGTTATATTTTAATATGCCTTAAACAGCTCAATGGTTGGGCTACTCCCAAACCTACATGTAGCTAACACCTCTCCTCCAATACTCCTGAGTTATTACTTACTAAAATTTATATTCCATTTTTGTTGCCCTAGACCCAATTGGGGAAGGGGCCCTGGGGCAACTCTTCCCTGGCTGTTACATGATTGGTTTGATCTCTCTTTTTCACCTCTCAGGCCTGGTCCTTACTCCTTTCCAGGCAATGATGGTTCTAAATCCTTCTTCCTCTCGTGGTCCCTTTGCCCATGAATCCTAAAGTCCTGCTTCTGTCTCCCTGTGCAGTCATTGCCACTGCAACTTTATTTACCAGTCAGAACCAACTGAGGGCAGGGACCCTCAACATCTTACATGAGAATTCTCGTGCAATTTTGGGAACCCAGTTAACATAATACAAACATTAGACCAAATCCACAACACACTTGGATTTTTCTCTCAAGCAGAAACAGTTCTGTGGTCACAGTACATGTCATAATTCAAGCAGCTGGACTGGACCTGCTCCATCTGCCCTTGACTTTCTGTCACTGTGTGGAATGAACATGTAAGTTTATGTTATAGCACCCAGCCCTGTGGACCCCCTGGTCTTTGGGCTTTCCTTCCCAGCCTTCTCCCATGCCTGCTTGATTTAATTGTGATCACTTGGAAGCTCAGCTCATTCAAGTAGAGATGTCCTGAGCAAAGAGGCTTAGGGACAAAGGACCCAGAGCCTCCAGTGTGGGGTAGGGAGGGCTCTACCTGAACATCACAGGATGACAGGCCCCAGAGAAGGAGTGACAGGTAAGGTCTTGCTTTGGCCAGCCCTTCTTTGTTACTGTACCCAGCCAGGATACCTGGAGGTAGGTATGTGTGTTCATGTGTGTGTGTGTGTGTGTGTACATGTGTGTGCATGCATGTGTGTGTATGTATGCATGTGCATGTGTGTGTGCTAGTGTGTGTGAATGTGTGCATGTGTGTGCTCATGTGTTTCAGTGTGCACTTGTGCCAGTGTCCATGTGCATGTGTATATATGTGCATGTGTGCCTTGTGTGTGCATGTGTATGTATGTGCATGAGTGCATGTATGTGTGCATACATGTATGTGCATATGGGCATATGTGTGTGCATGTGTGTATGCATATGTTTGTGCATGTGTGTGCATGTTTGTTCATGTATGAGTGCATGTGTGCCTCTGTGGTGTGTGTGTGTGTACGTGCACATGTGTCCACATGCAGCAGGGGCTGGGTTTTGTGTTGGAAAGCTGAGGATGGGATGGGTACCAGTCATCCTCCTAGGGTGGAAAACAGGCTCCAGGCCCCTTATCATCTGGCCTCTTTTATAGCTGATTCCTGGTGGTCTCTGGTGATATCTCCAGCACCTCCTGTCACTGATGGATCAGTGGAACCATGTTGCCAGCTCACCTTGGGATCAAAAGTGTGGAGTCAGACACAGACCCATTCTGTTGTCCCAGCTAGCCCAGTGGCTGAGGCAGGAGTGTCACTCAAGCTCTTGAGTTTGAGACCAGCCTGAGCAACATAGTGAAACCCAGAGCAAGATTGAAAAAAAATTAGATTCGTCTGGAGCAAAGACCCTTGACCTTTCTTCCTTTCTTCTTCATTAGTAAAGGAGTTTGGTTTTAATTATGACAGTAACTTGACCAGATTGGAAAATGCTACATTTCTTGGAATTTCACAGTGAAGCTTCAACTGCTGACCATGGCCCTCAGAGTCAGAGGTTTAGTTCTGCTGCCTGTCTGCTGACACTTGTCCCTCTATCGGATGCTTAAGAACCTGTTCACCCCACTCTGCTGACTCCCTATTCTCTGAGGCCTGCTGGCCATTGCTTTCACTGCCTCTCCCTGGTTGTAACCCTGATTCTGTCCTGTACAAATGTCTTTCAATTAAAATAAAGAGTTGATTGGCTATAGACTAGTCAATTACAATAGAATTTGCTCTTGTGGCCACACCCACAACACCTATCAGGAACACCATCCAGGTCTGCTGCCTGCTGGTGTGGTACTGGGCCCATTATGCTCCCCATCATCCCTGCTGAGGTAAGCCTGGGCACACAGCCTCTGGCACCCCTTGGCATCTGCTGGCTACCACCCACATGAGTCTCCACCATCCTCCTACACAGCTTTCCATAGGAAAGGATGGATGTCCTCCCAAGCAGCCAGGCCAGTAGGTGCCTGGCGCTACTTGTTCTTCCTACACATAGAAGAAAATTGCTAACCCAACTCTCATTATGCCATGCTCTGGATGCCATGGATCTCCTTGCCTTTTTTACTTCTTGGTCGTTGCTGTGAAGCACCTATTTCCATCCAGCTGGGACAGGTGCACACATGGCCAGTGGCCACCCAAAGCACAACTTGTTGTTGTTGGATCTGGTCCATCGGCATCCTTGCTGGCTTGCCATGGCTAATAAAACACCCGTAACAACACCGGAAAAGTCGACTTCCCCCTGCGCTGTACTCTAATAGAGTCAGTCTTCCACGGCATGCTTTAATACTGTTAGAAGCAAATCAAAATTAATGAGATTACCGCCTTTGAAATGTTATATATAATTAACCTCAAATTAAGGACAATATGTGTTTGAATTTGCCAATCAGTAACACCTCGCAATTGCCCAAATACACAGTGGCAAACAGGAGGTTTTGACGCTAACTGCGATTGAACCTGCTCTTTATGACTCGAGAACGATGGCTTTGGGGTCCATTGGTGAGTCCTTAGAGCAGTCTGGGGAGAGAGTGGGGGCTCTGGGTGGACTGGTCTACCGCTATGTCCCAAAGCAGCCTCTCCCCTGCCCCACCCCATGCTGAATAGCTATAGCTGTGAACCATAGGACTTCCACCCTGTCACTACAGTTTGGAAATCTTACTTCTGGCTGTATAGATGAAGGTTTGGGAAGGCTCCCATTAACTGCTGTGAGAGCCTCCCAGTAGTACCCATGGTGACCCAAGTGCTTCTGGGTCTATGCTTTCCTGAAAGAGAGTGAAGCACCCATCACTAGCCATATCAGCTGGCTACAACATTGAATGAGTGGCCTTCCTGACAGAGTCGGGAAAACGGTCAATGCTCAGATGCACCAGCTATAATAATGTCGCTTCACGCTTGATTAGTAGAATGCATTCCACAAGCAAAGAAACTGAGGCCAGAGGGCTTTAGTATTTTGCTTGGGATCACACTGTGGCAAAGGGGCAGAAC
The DNA here is from genome assembly GCA_021653895.1 of Mastomys natalensis. NCBI lineage: Eukaryota > Metazoa > Chordata > Mammalia > Rodentia > Muridae > Mastomys > Mastomys natalensis. Next base: position 3,350,793 of record JAJTUV010000102.1, read on the forward strand.
TCAGTGTTCTATAGAAAGCACAAGCTTTCTTCACCTCTGGGGCATCCTATCACTGAGACCCTCCTAAAAGACTCAACCAAGCACAGCCCAATCCAGCTCATTCTAGCCTAGACCAAATCAATCTAGCCCAATCCTCCACCCCCTACCCACAGCTTAGCCTAGCTCAGCCCAGCCCAGCCCAGCCCAGCTGTACCTAATCCAGATCAGTCCAGCAGAACCAGCATTCCCATTTGTATGTCACCTGTCACAGTCTCTATGTGACTAACCCGATCCTTCCCTCTGTGTCCTCTGTGACCATGCCAAGAGTCCTGCATCCTGACAGAGGGCCCCTGATACACATAGACAGAATGTGATTGTATTTGGTACCTTCTCCTCCTCCTCCTCCTCCCCTCCTCAGATCCTGTCACTGCTCTGTGTCTCCAAGTTCATGTGTCCATGGATCCTTCCCATCCAAAGGAAGGAATGCAGCTATAGCATCCAAGAGCAGATCCTCCAGGGAACAGATGACAATCATGGAGACTTGGTGCCATGTTTTCCTCCATAATGATTATTCACCAGAAACCACAAAACACAATACCATAGACATGGTGTTGTGAATTCAGTGAAGGCAAAGACTTGGACAATGTCACTCTGGGTCAGAAAGTCCCAAAGTCCCAAATTCCCAAGAGAAAGTCCTTATAGATGACAGAAACCATGTTAAGATGTGTTAGTTACTTTACTCATTGTTGCAACAAATACTTGATGAAAGCAAGTTAAGGGAGGAAGAGTTAATCCTGGCTCACAGTTTGATGATGTAGTCCATCATGGTGATGGTGGCAGGAGTGTGTGGCAGCTGGTCACATTGGATCCACAGCCAGGAAGCAGTGATGAATGTTGGTGGTCATCTGTCTTTCTTCTTTTCTTCAGTCTAAGCTGCAGCCTAGGGGATGGTGCTGCCCAGATTGAGAGTGAGTCTTACACCCTCTGTTTACCAAATCTAGAAACTTTCTCACAGACATACCCAGAGATTTGTCTTCAGGGGTTACATATCCTGTCGCTATTAACCATCATATGGCTGGAGCCCTACAGTGAGTGTCTGGAGCCTTCAGAAGCTGTAAGAGGTGAGCAGGAGCCTCTCCTGGTGCCTTCAGAGATGTTAAACATGGGGACGTCTTGTTTTCAGACTTCTGGCTTGTAGTATGAAGAGAAAACAGCTTTCTGTTGTTTTCAGTCATTGAGCATGTGGTGATTTGTGTGGTAGCCCTAGGAAGCTAATACACTCGCAATACTGCTTACATGTCTCATTAACATTGATTCTGCAAGCTGCCTGTCATGTACCTGCTCTATCTCAGGTGAACTGTGGTTGGGAGAGCAACAGCGCACATCCACACAGCTGTGCTCCCCACTCCCCAGGTGGAGCCAGCTCGTTGGGTCCCTGATGGGATGCTTACCTCCTACTTGCTCTGCCTGCATCTCCTTCCTGCTTTATGCCAGCTTCCGGGGCCTTGGTCTCTGCAGTATTTGTCTCTGAGGCAGCAAGCAGCTCTCCTGCAAACAATTGGCCCTGGAGGGCTGGATGGATGTGGCTGGTATTGAAGAGGCAGATGGCTTGCTTCATTAGGAGTAGGCCATATGTCCATCAGATGGGCATGTCCAAAACTCACTAATTTGGACAAACCAGCTCAATTCAGCTAGGCAAGCGTTCGATGAGGCATGGTGCTGGGGCTGGAGATTTGAAAGTAATTTTTGTTTTGGGAAAAGACAAGGTACCAGATTATGTTAAGCCTTTAAAAAAATTAGAATTCGATTGTATTCACTGAGAACAATTTGGAAACTAAAGGTAAAACAAAGCTTAAAAACATAGGTGTCATTGATAAGTGCCTCACTTGGAAACAGTCAGATTGCAGGTGCAGGCCCTGATGCTGTAAGACTTGGGGCTCCATGACACAGTCACCTGGCAGCTGCCTCCTCACCCTGACTTTGTTATGCCACTCAGTTCCTGTCACCCGTGTCAGTCTCCACAGCTGAGTCCAAGCTGGCTCAGCTGCTTGTTCTCACCTCAGTCGATTAGATCAGTCTCCTATTGTGGAGAATTTATGTTCTTCCAGGTTTTAAAGCCTCATCATTATTTTGAAAAGTAGATTCGTTTTATATTGTAAAATTACTGCCTGCCATGGAAAAACTACAACAGTGCAGAAAAATGTAAGAGAAGTTATCTGCCCCACCCCTGGACTCCAGAAGAATGGCAAGATGGCTCCTTTCTAGAAGTTTTATGAATGTACAGTACCATCCTATGCCTGTATGGCTTCTCCTGTGGAATACAAGGCATGCTGGGTACAATACATGTCTCCTCTGTTATCTACCTTAGAATGCAAGGCACACAGATTACAGTACATCATATCTCCTATCTAACATTCAGTAATCATCTTCCTCCCCCTCTTCTTCCCTCCTTCTTTCTTGTCTGCCACTCTATTATCTATCAATCTATCATCTTTCATCTATCTATTGATCAGTCAGATACCAATGGCCTGTTATCTATCAACTTATCATCTGTTTATATATGCTTGTATATGTGTATCTGTATCTATCTATCTATCTATCTATCTATCTATCTATCTATCTATCTATGATCTATCCATTCATCTATCTAATCTATCATTATCTATCTAAATCTATTTATCATCTATTATCTATCTATAATCTATTATCTATTTGTCTATCAATTTATTAATTATCGATCTATTTATCTATCTGTCATCCATTCACCACCACCACCATCATCATTATCATCATCTATCTTCTATTATTAGATTAGTCCCTCTTCTGTTGCTGTGATAAAACACCATGAGCAAAGGCAACTTAAAGGAGAGTTTATTTTGGCTCATGGTTTCAGAAGGCTTAAAGTCTACCATGGTAGAAAGGCATGGCAACAGGAATAGGAAGCTAAGATACCATATCCTCAAATACAAGCATGGAAAACAGCAAACTGCAAGGGGGCAAAGCTATGAACTTTCAAGTCCCACCTCACATGACATACAACCTATCTAACAGTAGCACTAACTGAGGAACAGGTGTTAAGTGCCAGAGCTAATGGAGGACCTGTATCATTCAAACCGCTGTAATGGCCTACTGCCTGTGTATGCACGTGAATATGAATCTATCAGCTATCTATATCATCTATCTATCTACCTATCTTCTATCTATCTATCTATCTATCTATCTATCTATCTATCTATCCATATATACACAAGTATATGTATCTATAATCTACTATTTCATCTGTCTGATCTGTCTGTCTGTCCATCCATCTGTCTGTCCATCCATCTATCCATCTATCCATCATCTATCTATCTATCTATCTATCTATCTATCTATCTATCTATCTATCTATCTTTCCATCCATTCATCTTTTATCTGTCACAGAAAAGGATCACTCAGCACATTTTACCCTTTTCTCCTTTCCACTGCACGTACATCATGCATCGCTTCCTATTAGCTCACATCATTTTCCCTCACTTTTGTAAGCTTCATGTTCTAGAACAATCCAAGCACATGGGCAGGTAGGAGGTGGTTTAGAGCCTTTTGCTCTGCTCTGCACACAGTTTCCATAACCGGGCTTTCCAGAGAGAATCACGGTGACCAAATATAGGCTTGTGTGATATAGAGATCCCATTTAACTGAACACCAGCAGATAGCCACATACCCTGGAGAATTCTAGCAGCATAAACTGGACTTGATTGGTTTTTTAAAAAAAGGACACAGAATTGAGTGGGGATGGAAGAGAACCTAGATCTGGAGGACTTGAAGGTATGGATGGATGTGATCAAAATACATTTTACAAAATTCTCAGGTAACTAATTTTAATCCCCACTCACCAATACAGGCTGGTGACTCAGCACATCAGCATCTGTCCTGAAACGAAATTTATTGCTTTGTTGAGTCACGAGCAGCCAGATTTCTGCCTTACATTACTAGGACATCTCTTCATTAAAAAGACAAAACAAAAACAAAAACAACAACAACAAAAAAAAAAAACCAAAAAAAAAAAAACCCTCCAAAACCAAACAACAACAACAACAAAAAAACCAAAACCAAAACAAAACCTAGATGCTTTCCTCCATTTTGCTCCATTTATATCCCGAAGTGTTCAATGTTTATTTTTATTTGGGTGAATTCTTTCTTCCAGTTAACTTACACCATTCTTTGGTATTATCATGCATTCCTGAGATTGTCTTAGTTATTGTTCTATTGCTGTGAAGAAACACCATGACCAAGGCATCTTATAGAAGAAAGCATTTAATGGGGTCTTGCTTACAGAATTAGTGGAGGGAGGGATGGGGGGAGGGAGGAAGAGAGAGAGAGAGAGAGAGAGAGAGAGAGAGAGAGAGAGAGAGAGCACAAGCAGCACCAGGCCTGGTATGAGCTTTTGAAACTTCAAAGCCCACCCCAATGAAACACCTCCTCCAAGGCCACCCTCCCAATCCTTTTTAAACAATTCCACCAACTGGGAACAAAACATTCAAATCCATGAGCCTATGGGAACCATTTTCTTTCAAACCACCACAAAGGTAACTGAAAGTATGTTGCGTGTGGCTGCCCCTCAGCCTTCAAATACTTTTGTGTGTATTTTCTCAAAACCACAAGCGCCTGCTTAATTTGGCAAGTTAAGATCAGAGTGACAGTGTCTGTCATCCTCATGGAGACATTATTCAGAATCTACAGTGTCCCATTAAGAAGAAACCTCCTTGAAAGTCCGCACCTGTCTTCTGCTCTGACCCAGATGCTAAGCCTATTTCTGTCTTCAAAACACTACGGGTTGGGGTGGTGGCCTTAGAGACCGCTCCTCCATTTCCATCTATCTGGTGTTTCCTCAGCATTGAAGTCAGGTTAAGCCATTCCTGCAGAACACTGAGGCTGAGTTCCTCTCAGGTAGGTGCCTTAGGGGCGGGTGGTGTTGATGTGGCCCATTGTGAAGTGAAGAGGGGGTTGGGGGGCTTGGTATGGGTGGGGGCGTTTTTACCCATCTACAGTCACTGCCTTCCTTTATTAGAAAGCATCCCATGGAGAGAGAATGTGGGCTTTTGTAAATGTCCTGTTGCTCTTCTTTCACCGATTACTTTAACCATCTGTTACTGACTCTTGTTTAAATCAATCATTGCAGTGGTTAATAAACAGTAAATTTCAAATTCCATTAACATCCTTCTAACCCAATCACTAATTGGTTATCTATTGTAAGGGACCTATTAATATATACATTTATTTATCTACCATCTGTTTGTCTATCCACCCTTTCACTTATCAATAAATTAATTTGTCATCTATCCATATACATACTCACCTACTCAACGATTCATTTATCTATGTGTGCACCTACCATCTATCTAATTACACATCTATCCACCTATAAGTCCCTATATCTACCCATTTATTTACCCACCATTGGTCCATCCATCCATCCATCCATCCATCCATCCATCCACTCACCTATATAGTGATCCATCCACTCACCCATCCATTTATCTATCTACCCATCTATCTACCAATAAAACCATCTAACATCAATTCATCCAGTCACCCATCCATTTATCTACCTACTCATCCATTGATACATCCATCCAACTATCCATCCACCCACTCACCCACCCACCTAGTCAAACATTCATTAATCTGTTAATCTATCGGTCTGTCCATCTTTGCATTTGTGCGTCCACCCAGTCACCCACATTAGCATGCACATGGGTTTCTGCTTTCAGCAACATGCACTAAACCTTTACTATTTTAAAGTTAAAGCTCAAATCCTCCCAGAGTTGGCTGGTAGGAGCGTGTAAGCTAACCCTGTCTCTTGTGGACATTATTCTGTAATCTTTTCCTTATAGGATAGCTGATGCACATTTCCTGCTTCCTCTACCTGGGCCACTTTTCAAGCCCCACAGCTTGTTTCATGGAATAGTATTCCAAGCATCCTTCTGCAGCCTCTTGATGATGTGCTTGTGAATCATTGCTTCTAAAGCTTTTCAAGGAGAGAGCCAGGAAGAGTGTTTTTTTCTAAGAGAGTGTATCACATTCACATTTATCCCGATGTTCCCAGTTCAGAGATGTGTGCACAGGATTTGTTTTTTGCTAGTTAACATCTTGGCTTTTATCTCTTTTATCTTACACCAAAAATCTTCTTTCTAATGCTATTAGCATAATTATTTTCTTGCTTTGTCTAAAGTGTCACATCTTTCAAAATAACCATAACAGTGTCAAGCTTAACAGTTAAGATTTACATGGTTATTTTCTTGTCTTTTGATGATATATATATATATATATATATATTATATATATATATATATATGTATCTCCAAAGAGCTTTGAACACTGCCTGTTTATATGTCATTGAATAACTGTTAAATGAAATGTCTCACATATAATGAGAACACTGTGTCTTATCGAGGAGGGGAGAAACAGATACTGTATTGAGTAATTTGAAATGTAGAATAATTTCTCTCTTGAAGGCTACACATCAGCTTATACAGTCATGTTCTTCCTTTCATTTTGCTTTTAATTTTTTGGGGGTGGGGAGCGGTGGCACTGGCTCTTGCTTACAGTTAACTAGCATTGACTCTTCTGTCCATTCTTTGTGATGGCTGCATGCTATTCCACAACAAGAAGAGACCCAGGCTTTATCTAGCCAATCTACTCATGCCCATTTTTCTCAGTCTTGTTTTCTTTTCTCTCTTAATATAACAAGCTTGTCTGCACCAGTGTGACTATAAGCATTTAAGGGAACAAAGCTGTGCAGACATCCTGAAGGAGATAATATTGAATGAAATGCTTTAAGACTGAGTCAAATGAGCCTAGGGAAAGGGCAGAGGGCACCATGGGGTGAGGCGAGTAAGGATGGCAGAGGTGCCTTCTCTGAGCACTCAGGAGAGCTGGGAGGGTTGAGTCTGCTGGTGCTTTAAGACTGTGGAGGAAAAAGAGGCCTGGGCAGCAGCAGGGCAAGGTGGGTAGGTGGGCAGGCAGCATTTGGGAAAGCAGACTCCAGTGAAATGTCTCCATGTGGGAGTCTGCTGCAGAGAGTGGAAATCCCTGGCTTTCAACAAAATCACTCGATGTTCTCATTCAGATGTCTGATGGTCGGAAAGTCAGGCAAGTTGGGAGGAGGTGGAGGAGGAGGAAGAGGAGGAGAAGAAGGAGGAGGAGGAGGAGGGGAGGGAGAGAAGAGGAAGAGAAGGAGAAGGAGGAGGAGGAGGAGAAGAAGGAGGAGGAGGAGGAGGAGAAGGAGAGAAAAGAAGAAGAAGAAGAAGAAGAAGAAGAAGAAGAAGAAGAAGAAGAAGAAGAAGAAGAAGAAGAAGAAGAAGAAGAAGAAGAAGAGAGAAATAAAGACAAGGGAAATTTGAAGGGGAAGGAAGATGAGGAGGAGGAAGAGGAAGGAGGAGGAGGAAGGAGGAGGAAGAAGAGAGAGGAAGGGGAATGGGGAGATAACAGCAATCCTCACAAGAAAGCATCGAGTCCTCTCACCAGGCTATGGCTTTATGAAGACTGAGACATGGAGACAGAGAGAAGCTAAGCAGTTGTCTACCTGCTTAGAGTGGGTCTGGCCCTAGCATCTTTTGTCTGCTATGAAAAGCAGGGAAGAGGTCTGCCTGGGGCTGACATAAGGATGCTACAAGCAGAGGCTCCGTGGTGTTTGTGGGTGTACTGCCCAGATAAACATCATCTGAAACATGCCCTGAAGAGACGAGGACAGCCGAAGCTGAAGGGTTAGGTCAGTCCTGATCTGCCTGTCCCTGTGGGCAGAGGTGGTGAAAATCAGGAATCATCTCGGGCTGGAAGTGAACTAGGAGTGTGCTTCGACACCTGGGGACAGGGTCTTGGTTATCTAAGAAGTGTCTACTGTGTGTGTGTGTGTGTGTGTGTGTGTGTGTGTGTGTGTGTGTGTATAAGGAAAGGGCTAAAGATCCAGGATAAGAACCAGATTATCTCCACATATTCTCTAACAGAGCTCACAAGGACTCTTCTAGTGAAGGGTCACCTGCCCTTAAACCCTTACAGTTAAAGTGGCAGGACAGTTGGCTCACTTAGTGAAATGCTTGCTGTGTGTCTGTGTAAAAAAAAAAACTCCATACATGTAAAAACAAAACAAAAATAAAAAATAGCAACTTCCCCCTCCTCCAAAAAACCCCAAAGTTCTGTGTAGTGGTATGTGCCTTCAACCCCAGTGCTTAGGAGAAGGAGAAAGAAGGATCTCTGGGTTGTTGGCCAGCCAGCTTAGTGTAATTAGCATGTTCCAGTTCAAGAAGAGACCCTGTTTAAAAACATTACAGAACAGCCAATATCTTCCTCTGGCTTCCATCACACACCTAAATATGTGTACATGAACCTGCACATGCATATGCACACACACATGAACACAGACCCAAGAGTCATGGTAAATGTCTGTGGTTTACCTGCTTCTGGAAGCTCAGCTTGGGAGCTTTCTCAAGTAGTTTGCAGAGAGACAGCCTCATTCACATATGAAGTGAGTTCGCTTCACCTTTGAATTAACTTGAATATGGAATCAGTAGTGTGGAGTAGTAATTTACATCTCAACAGCCATTGAACTTATTAAAGGTGCTACTTATCTCCTCTTCAAAATGACCCTCGAGACTGGCCTCAAGCTGTCCTTGTCACATGAGAGGGTGAAGAGGGTGAAGTTCCTGTGCTCGGAGGCACAAGGCGCAGCAGGCTGACAGCAGAGAGAGGCTGATTGAGGCTACCCGAACAGCCAGACACAATTGGCCCCTACTAAAGGCAGATCATGTTCCAGGCAATAGTTTATTATGATTTAGGAGGCAGAGAATTGCACAGCATATGGTCAATAGGAGCTATTTGCTGCTTTCATAAGCCATTTCTCATATCATTAATTTTTTGCATATGTTTCATTAATTTTCAGGGCAATCCATATCCCCCCTTCCTGGGAAATACATCATTGCAGATGTGGGTGTTTCCTTGTAGTCATGTGCCATAGTCTCAGCAGTGGTCTCGGAAGTATAAAGACATATGGTTTATCTAAACTAAAATCTAACATTCAAAGAGCTCCTCTTTCATCCATCTATCTTTTATCTCTTCATTCCTTTATCCATTATATCCATTTCTTAGCTCTTCATCCATCCATTATCTCTCCATTCACTCATAACCCAATAATCCATCCATCAATCTTTATCTATATATTCTCATATCATCTATCCATTTTCATCCACTCATCCATCCATGCATCCATATATCTTCCCATCCACCTATTCTTCCAGAAACTCATCTCATCCATCATTATCCACCCATCCATCTATCCATCCATCCATTCATCCATCCTCATATCCATCTATCCATCCATCTGTCAATCCATCCTCAAATCCATCCATCCATCCATCCATCCATCCATCCATCCATCCATCCATCCATCCATCCCATCCACCTAGGAACCCATTCATCCATAGATCCACACACGCATACATGCATGCGTCCCCCCATTCACAGGCCCATCTGTCCTTTCACCATGTCTTTCTTCACATCCACTGAGTCTTTACAATGTGACAGGGTCCGAGACAGGCACTGGGCCTGCAGATAGATGAGTAGAAAGTAATCAACCTCTATAAGTTCATGACCACAGGAAAGACACAGGCAGATCAATGGCAATTTTCCTGAGTGCTGCAGCAGAGGTTGGTCCAAAGTGTTCTGAGAACCACAGGCAGGGCCCCAGGAATCTGACTTTACCACTTTTCTGTTGTTTTTGAGAGGAATGGGATCATTAATGTTGGTAGCAGCAGAGGCAGGGAAAACAACTGGGAGAGACACTGTCACTCAATGGGACATGAAGAATTTGTCAATGTAAAGATGACTGAGAATTGCCTGAACTTGGAAAGGCTATACAGGATGGGGAGGTGACTGAGAGAAGGGAGAGCTGAGAAAAAGAGGATGGACACTACTGGCCTTTGATGCCTTATCAGACCAGGTGTCCTCTTCCCTGGGTTACTACCCCTTCCTCTGGCATCACATTAGTTGTTCAGTGGCCATTAGTGTCCTGAGTCTCACTCTCTTGTCAATGTTTCCAGCTGCATGCAGAGGGACCTGATGCACAGCCATTTCTCCTAATGCTTAGTATCTTGATTTGAAGGTACCAGTAACTGCCCATGAGTCTAAGGATTGATCTCAGAGCCCTCAGGACACAAGCACATGGTCACCTACTCTCTCTGCCGTATCCACCATCTTCCTTCAAAACACTGTTGGCTTAGCCACAGGGTCATTTGACTTCCCACAGTGCCTCTTATTGGTCCCCAACCTACGCATGTCTCACTTTGTCAGCGAGCAGTTGTGCTGTGCCATGGTGATGGAGACACACATGCCAATATCATAATTCATTAATCTGAGGGGCTGGAGAGCTGCAAGGGGGAAGAGGACCCATCCATGGTCTAATGGTAGTGACTGCATGAATACAAGGAGAAGACTGATGATGGTCACCAGCAAGGTGGGAGAACCAGAAACTCAAAGTCTGGGATGAGGTGAGGACTCATGGAATACCTGAAAAGAACAGCTATGGAGATTTGGGGGCAATGTCTAACCAGTTAAGAGGGAACAGGGTGGCCAGGACTGGGGAAGATAGTGTGCACGTGGCTCAGGGGGCTGTCCTGCCTGCTGAGCTTGGCTTCTCTTCCTCCACCCAGCTCCTTCCATGTTACTTATATATACTCAGCTGTCCCTGTCCTCCAGGGAACACTCTTTGGCACTCTTCTTTTTTTTTTGTTTTTTTCGAGACAGGGTTTCTCTATGTAGTCCGGGCTGTCCTGGAACTCGCTTGGTAGACCAGGCGGCACTCTTCTTTATGCTCCACCAGATCTACTGTCTTCCCAGAGCACTGGGCAAGTCCCTGAATGGTTAGCCATCATCCTAAGAGAGACTTGGTCCCCAGCAGTCTATTAAGCTCAGTGAATTCCATGTCTGGCCTTGTAGTTGCCCTGGTACACATCATCAGATGGGTTCCTGTAGCACACAGGTCAAGAGTGATGTTTCCATGAGGACCTTACATTCCTGCCTCAGGGAAACTGAGGCAGGGGCTTGCTAGGAATATGTATGTCTCAGTACCATCAGGGAATAAGTAGGACCCGTGTGTCTCTGAGTTAGTAACATGGGCCTGGACTTATAACAAGAGCAGATGAATGCAGGTCCTCACCCTACCCTGAAGGCTCCTGTTGTCTCAGAAAAGTTCTGGGAAGGGTGGGCAGTATGTTTGCAAGACAAATCTCTTCTCTCTCTCTCCTCCTCTCTCTCTCTCTTTCTCTCTCTCTCTCTCTCTCTCTCTCTCTTCTCTCTCTCTCTCTCTCTCTCTCTCTCTCTCTTCTCTCTCTCTCTCTTTCTCTCTCTCTCTTTCTCTCTCAAAACTGTGCCTGAGGCCAGCTCCAGTTTCCGTCTTCACCCACAATCGCTGCTTTCAGCCAGAGCAAGCTACAGATTCTGTCTGCTCCAAATTCCCAAGCATGCGGGCGGGGTGCTTGCTGACAGGGAAAGGAAGCAGACTGTTTCCAATTGTTTATGACTGACTAAGTCTTCAATAAGTTATCTTTCAAAACACCCTGTCAAAATCATCAGGATAGGAGATGGTGGTCCAACCTTCTCAGGAGGGGAGGATGGATGTGAGCATGGAGCAGCTGTGCTGGCTATAGTCTGCCATTGAACTGCTTGTCTGTTGTTGAGCCTCTGGGCCCTGTGAACCTGGAAAGAGACCTCATGACACACCCTATCCAAGCCTATTAAGCTGCCAGTGACTCATCGAACCCCATGTCTGGCTCTGTAGTTGCTCTGGTACTCATCCTCAGATAGGTGCCTGTAGCACACAGATCAAGAGTGATACTTCCATGAGAACCTTACATTCCTGGCTCAGGGAAACTGAGGCAGGGGCTTGCCAAGGATATGTATGTCCCTTCACTGTCAGGGAATAAGTAGGGCCAGTGTAACCCAAAATATTGCAGACTCCTTTACCTTGAGTGGTCAGGATAGCTTGGGTAGGCACTTACCCACATGAGAGTATTTAAGTCAGTTTGACCTTAGCCTAGAGCAGTACCCTGAAGCTAGGGCAGCTCCCCTCCTTGACAGATGCTGGGGGTAGAGTAAGAATTAGATATTGCTATAGGTGTTGTAAGGTTCAAGTGTAAGAAATCTTTCATCCTCATCTCCCTACATCACAGGGCGAAGATGGCTGTCCTGTGCTGATCCGTGAGCCACGGACCCCATGCCAGCCCTGTGGATCCCTGTACCAGCCCTGTGTTCTCTCTGCAGGCTGGTGAGAATGAGCCATGGGAGTTGCTCTCCCTTGGATTCTGGCTGTTGGGGATTAGTGCTCCCTCATGTTGTCTGAGTTTTTTTTTCTTCTGCTGTGTTTTGTGAGCCATTACAAATCCTCATTTAGAAGACAGAACGGGTTATTAGATTTAATGTTTGAAAAGAATGCAACAAAATGGGAGCATCCGATGCATAAGCCTCCGAGGTGATGCTTCTGATTGGCTGAATGGGCTTACCCTAAATGGCCCTTCTTTGTCCCTGTCATCTCAGAACAGAACTAGAGGAGATAGGAGCCAGGGAGAGGTCTGGGAGATTCTAGTAACTACATGGGGAGTCTTCTGGAATTTTTGTCCTTGGCTAGCCCATGGTTAGTGAGGACAGGACAGTTTCATACTGGCTGTGGGAGGAATCAGTCTGTTGGTGTGTAGTCATAGGGTGTGGGACTTCTTCTAGGACATGAGAAGGAAGCAATGAGCCCAAACAAAGGAACATGGTGCCGATCTCGCTTGATAAAAATTAGCTGATGCTGGCCTCTTGGGGTGAAAAGTTCTGGTTCTAGGTTTGGAGGCATCAGTCTGGGATGGACCACAGCTGCTCCATAGATCTGAAACTGCTAGACTCACCATATTTATGGGAGGTTTCACATGAACCATGCCCTGGTGTGGGGGTGTGGGTGCTAGTAGCTTAGTCACTCTGAATAACCTGCTTCTACTGCAGGTTAAGCCTGCAGACCCCTGAGGAGAAAGACTGAGGTAATTAATGGGAAACTGAGGTCTGTATTATAAAGTTTGCTGAGCAATGGTGTCTACGCTCCACTTGCTATCAAGTGTACTGTGTGTGTATGACAAGGGACACAAACATGCTCATTTGTTTGTTTCTGCCATTGATGAGCTCATGTTGAAAGATTAACTTCAACCTCATGATGTCCTTTCTGAGCCTAGGGACCTCCCCTCTACAATGATGTACAGGTACCACAGTCTTTAGTTGCCCCCTGGGTATGACACAGTACAGAGTATGTCTCTCATCTTGGGGTCTTCTTTCCAAATCTGTGACTTAGTCTGACGAGGAGAAAATAAGATATGTTCAAGTGTAAGTGCAGAGGTTCTCAACCCCATTCCCGTCAGGTGCTACTGAAGCCCATCAGGCTGGTGAACACCTAAGAAGCACAGAGAAACTGTTCATGAGAGGCCCTGGAGGCAGAGTTCCAGGCTGTCACAAGCTGGACGGCATGAGTGCTGGGAATTGAACTCAGATCCTAAGCAAGAGCAGCACAAGCTCTTTACTGCTGAGCCATCTCTCGAGGACCATGGTGCAGTTTTAAACAAGGCAGCAAGGAATGGGTCAAGCATTCTTTTCCAATACATTAATAAATGATGCCTTGGTTGCTATGGTTACCTTTAATTTTAAAAGAGCATTTTGAGAGTTTCACATTATTGGTAAAAAAAAAAAAAAGTAAAAAAAAAAAATCAATATTGAACTTCTATAACCAGAGAGAGAGAGAGAGAGAGAGAGAGGCAAGCTATATAGTACTAAGAGGATTTTTCACCTGCTACATTTCTTCTTACCTTTTCCTTATGTATTCGAATAAAACCAAACAAAACCAAAGCACCCGCCTTTGAATAAGTTCTCAGTGGTTCCACACACCACTCTCCTTCCCTGAAGGAGAGAAACTATCAGGCCTATGGACCTCAGCCTAACCAGGCCCCATTCAGGGTTGCTTTCAATTGGTCCTTTCAGGTCAGGTGTCCACGTCATACCAAAAACTGTAGCTGGAGGTGGGTAGGTGCTTATTGGCCAAGCCTTGGGTGTATAGCTGGCCTCTTGGTGCAGAGGAGGAGATCAGCCTCATGTGAAAGGCAGGAGCTGGAGTACAGATGCATCTAGGTGGGATGGGTACCCTAGGACTCACTAGAACTCCATAGGGTGCAAGAAGGTAAGGACCAGATAGTGTCCCGTGTTGGATTCTAGAGGTGATGACCTCTGAGATACTGGGGAAAGATGCCTTGCTACAGGAAGATGCGTGAGAAGGGGCCAGACAAGCTGGGGGAAGCCAGGGAAATGAAGCTACAAAGAAAGGGAGAGTGTGGGAGGCAAGACACCAGGCAATTCTTGCTGAGTGCCACCTGTGGTGCTAAGCACGCCATACGTATTAGTTCATTAATTCTCAGCCCTGGAAAGTAGGTGTTGATATCTGTGTTCGTGCCTCTCTGTTCAGCAAGAAATATCGGTTCTGAGAGACTCATTAACTTGGCCCAGGCCACCCAGACACTGATGATAGAGTTGTGAGGGAGGAGACTTGAATGGCGATAGTTATTGTTGGGGTTTGGTCTGTCGCTATGTATTCAAATGCTAAACTCTGTATCCCAAGAACTGGTGGCCCTAAGACCTAAGACCGCAGATTTTCACATAGACCAGCCTTCGTTGTGTAAACCTTGCTTCCCAATTATGCCTAATTGATTAATGAAAGTTTTTGACACACTGTAGCTGGGCAGAAGAGAAGTAGGCAGGCTAAAGTTTCCCGGGGTTTGGAGTGTCAGGCAGGGCCCACAAGGGAGAAGAAAGAGAGAGAGGGTCTGGGTGATATGGACCATGGAGTTTGTGGCCATGAGAGCTGTGCTGATGAGGCAAGAGCAGCTCAAATGAAACATATGACAAGGAGTATACTGGGGTTCAAGTCATGAAATAGACAAAATAGCTTAGAGGATTGATGTCTGCCCAACTCCAGTGCTTCAAAGCTTCTTGTAATTCTAAAGGTCTCTATGTCTTTTATTTGGGTAATAGCTGGTTAAAAAGTAACTGCTGTCATATTAATTAATTCTATTAACCATAGAATATTTAAATCACACTGTAAGTTATGATGCAGATAAAGAGGGGGCAGTTGGTGGATGGCAGTTGGTTAGTTAGAGGGGAATAAAATAAGACCCTAGGGGCTTTGAAAGGGGAGAAAGCTAAGCTTCTATCATTACTGTGTTGTGAGTTTTGGGCACCGCAGGTGGCTATGGGGCTCTGGGAGGCAAGGTGACCCTGCTTCCCATCCCTAGTCTTAAGAACTGGGATGGGGAACTCTACTGAGAATCTCCCTATCTTAGTTTCTGATGGCTGCCCTTGCCTCCAAGTGGCAGAGACCCTATGGGAGCCGTGCTCTCACCCTGGGCCTGGAGCTTTGGCCAAGTTCAAGCTTTCCTGGTGGATCTCTGACCCTTCTTGAGAACTTGTTCTTTGTAGGAAAGTGCTGTCACGTGGATTCTTTTTTGTTCTTCCCCATGGTCTGCATGATTCAGAGGAAAACTCCCACTGAATGGTGTCACAAGCATTTCCAAGGGACTCCTTGGGGCACTTGACCAGGAGACACAACTGGGTTAATCTCTGTTCTTTTCTCTTGATAGTGACCATTTTCAGGCCAAGATAGAGTGCAGCTGCCCCCAGAGTTCAGCTTCTACCTTTCCAGGGACTTCCTCATGATGGTTGTCCCAGATCCTTAGCTCTCAGGCATCAGTGGGGCTGATGGAAATTCATTTACTTTCTCTTATGAGATTGGCTTAGGCTTCTGTCCTCTTCAGAGCAAGCTTATGCCCTGTGCAGAGGGACCTCACACTCTTCTGTTACTGGGCTAGACTCTCCCTCTCCCTTCCCTTCCATGCCTGGAGACTCTGGAAGCTTAGGTGTGAGTGATTCCTCGCCAGGTGCCCCTGGGAGCTCATGAGTCAGTTTTCCACTGTTGTGAGCACACGTTGGAGGAGTGAGCTGTGGCGTAGACCTGGCGAGCTCAGCTCCTACAAATTACATTTTCCCGATCATAGATACTTTTAATGCAGATTCGTACAAGCCATCAATAACACCGTGGGAACAATGCCTTTCATCGTAAGCCCGTCATAAAAACAAACACTGTGACGGGATCCCATTGCACTCTGTGTGATGCACTACTCGCTCGGGGGTGAACATACAACAGCTGTCTGATCCCACAGCTTGGCGGACAGATTTGTGAGGAACAAGAGGATGTGAGGCAAGTCAGGATGCTGGGCTGTGGGGGAGAACATTCTGGAACCACAGGTGGAAGGCTCTGCGCAGTACAGGCCCTGGAGCGGCAGTGCCAGCTGGGCTCCTGAAGGGTGGACATTCCTCTTTAGTGTGCATGTACTTGGCTATGTGAAGGGCCTACCTACAGCCACCATGCTGGGACCTGCTCCCACCTCCTGTCTCTCCCCCAAACACGTAGCTCTCAGAGGTGGCGATGCCTTTCTGGTCTATGTTCCTTCAAGCCTGGCCTCCTCCAAGGAAAATGAGCCTTGGTGAACAGCTACAGAATGGTGGCTCTGTGGGCTGGTTCAGGCCTCTTCAATGCGAGCTCTGAGGGAAACTCTGGCCTTATGATGTTGGGGAGAAGCCTTGGGTGCTGTAGCTCTTTCACACTCCACTCAGTCTCACCCTACAGAGGAGCCAGGATCCCAGGATCCCTCCTAATCTCACTCCTCCTGGCTCTCAGGTCTTAGGGAGGGAGAACCTTTGGTTAAACCCTGGGTGGCAGACCTTCTTTCTTCTGGGGGAATGGGGACACCTTAGCAGCCTACCCTCTGAGCTTTGGCGGAAGTGAGCAAGCCTTAGAACAGTGGTTCTCAAACTTCCTAATGCTATAGCCCTTTAATACAGTCCCTCATATTGTGGTGACCCCCAACCATAAAATTATTTCATTGCTACTTCATGACTATAATTTTGCTACTGCGATGAATCACAATGTAAATATATCTGATATGCAGGACATATAATATAACCCCAAAAAGGTCATAACCCACAGGTTGAGAACTACTACCTTAAAACCTTCATTGTACCATGGCTGGCCCTGGCCTGGCTAACATTTTCTGGTATTTTTATTGCTTGTTTTCTTTTCTGCACCCCAGGCTCTTTATGTGACCAGTGAGACAATCCTAGGGCCAGGGGTCTGGGAAGAGTTAGTGACCTAGCTATTTTAAGGAACTGTGGCTCTGTGGGTTGTTTCAGGCCTCTTCAATGCAGGCTTTGAGGGAATCTCTGGCCTTATGAGGTTGGGGAGGAGCCCATTGGTAGCCTTGGGTGCTGAAGGCTGGAACCTTCTTATTCCTGAAGGGCCCTGTACAGCTTCCTGGCCTTTCTTGCTCCCTGATGAGTGGCGAGTGGTAGAAGTCCTCTCCCTGACAAGGCGCTGGTCCTCTTGGGAAAGAAGGCAGAAGTTACGGTATTGGCACTCAGCACTCAGTGGTGCCCCCATTTTATGTCTGGGCCACTGCCCCTTGTGCTCCTGGCTCCCGGATGATGCAGGACCTGACTTCTTTCCCTGAGCCCACATCCTGGGCTGGAGGGCTGAGAGCAGTTTTCTCTCCTTTCTTACATAACGCTTGCTTTTCAGCCATCACAAACCCTCACAGGCCTTCACCCTCTATAGGGCTGGCCATGTGATTTGTGTGATGTTCTGTTAGTTACTGAGACATTCAATGACTATTTGGCTTATCACAAACATTTTCACCTGGGTTCCCAAGTAAGCCTCTATCCTTCAAATGGGAACACATCTCTGGGCATGCCTGTGTGGGATTATCTAGATCAGGTTGACTAGGGGAAGCAGTCCCACCTTGGATGTGAGCAACACCATCCATGGGCTGGAGGCCCAGATTCAAATAAAAAGGAGAAAGTGGGCTGAGGGCTGGTATCCATCCCTCTCTGCTTCCTGACTACGAGTGCCATGTGACCTGCTGCCTCAAGATGTGGCTACCAGGAACTCCCTGCCAAGATGTGCCTTCAAATGGAGCCAAATGAATCCTCCCATCCTTCCCTAAGTTACTTTGTCACAGAAGTGAGAAAGAGCCAGCACAAGTTGTGTGTGTGTGTGTGTGGGGGTGGGGTTGGAATGACAAGAAGTCCTGTCACAGAGCTGGTCTTCCACATATCTGTTGATGTTGTGTCATTTCCCTGCCCACTAGTGGCACACTGTTCCCTTTCCTTCCATTCCCCACTGTTCTTGGATCTGGTTTTCCACCTCCATCTCTTTTACATGTTAACTTGGGATTTCCATTGGCCGTATAGGGAGATAGTTATTAAAGGATGCTCCACTACCTCTGGATGATATGAATAGAGCCAGTGGAAAACAGAGATATTTCTTACTCAAGTAAGGGACTGGGGGCTACAGTGCTGGTGCCAATGGAAAGCTGCAGTGTTGCTGTGCTGCAGGGACAGTGCGCTGTGGGGACAGTAGGCTGTGGGGACAGTGGGCTGTGAGGATGGTGTGCTGTGAGGATGGCAATGGGCTGAGAGGAAAGTGGACTGTGGGGACAAAAGGTGACCAGTTTTAGAGCTGGTTGTACAGCTACATTATTGTCTTGCTGAACAAAATTCCCAACCTCCCCGGGGCAAGCGTCTACCTAGAGATGCACCCTGTGTTGGCTGCACCTGGCCTCCACTCAGAGAGAGGGTATGATTCAGAACCACATGTGCCTGATGTCTGCCCACCTTGCACCTCTGATTTCCAGCCAAAGTTCCCCTCCCGCAGGACCTTGAGCCTTCTCCCCATTCCAGACTGACTTTCTAGGAAGCTCCAGACAGCTGCTCGTCTCCACCGCCCCAGTGCTGGGATTAAAGATGTACAACACAGCTGGCTTTTTGCTGAGTGCAGAGGATTGGACCACTCAGGTCCTTGTGTTTGTGTGACAGACATTGCTTGCTGAGCCATCTCTCCAGCTCCGGGTCTTCATTTCCTTTCAAATAAACTGCACTACTCTGTACCCATTGCATATATGGGAGTCTGCACTTGCTCCTGAGGCCTGCTTGTCCTGACCCCATCCCGGTGGCTGGCTAGCTCCTATCATCTACTCTGCAGCTGCCCACTCCCTGCTCCTCCTGTGTGAGCCCACTCTGATGTCTTGCGTGAATATAAAGTGTGTGAAATATTTTTATTTCCTGGCTCGCCTTCTCCTATGTATCTTTATTTAATTCCCAGAATGTGTTATGTTGTGTGCGTTCACAGCTTATGTTTTTACATTTAGAATAGTTTTTGCCTGTTTCCTGCAGGGATAAGGCACTTTGGGCCAACTTCAATTTTCTAATTCTGAGTTTGGAATTGAAACTCTGGGCTAGAGGCTGAGCTTGTGTGAGGCTTGCTCATCGGCGCCCCTGGCAGTTGGGAAAGAGGTCTGAATCCAATAGAAAGAAAGGTGTCAGTTTGAGCCTTGGCTTTCCATATTCTGGGTGTGTTGAATGTTGTGTTGGTCTGGTGGAAATTGGATTGTGGTATTTGTGGTGTATGTGAGTGTGGAGTGTGTGGGAACAGTCAGATCTTTGTATCCAGGGTGCCAAGTACAGACTGAAAATATTTCAAAAACACTCAGCCATGCTAAGAGTGCAGACTCTCTTTGCTGCTATTCCTTGAGTAACGGAACAGTCTCTGTGTATGCACACTGTAGTCATTTGGAGAATGCTCTGAAAGTGGTTTAGAGTACAGAGAAGGTGTGGGTAGTTTCCCTGTGAATATGGCACCATTTTCCATGGAGATATGGCTACTGAGGTCTCTTGTCAGACAGGAATACATGTGCCCAAGTGTGTGTATGTGTGTGGGGTGTGTGTATATGGTATGCATGAATGTGATTGTGTATTTACAGGGTTTGTGTATGTATATGTGTGTGTTTGTGTGTATATGAGGTGTGTGCATAGTATGTGTGTGTGTGTGTGTGTGTGGTGTGTCTTAGTTAGGGTTTTACTGCTGTGAACAGATACCATGACCAAGGCAACTCTTATAAGAACATTTAATTGGGTTGGCTTACAGGTTCAGGGGTTCAGTCTTTTGAGGACTGCTTTCCTGTCACTCTCAAGGGTGAACCCACCTGATTTCCACAGAGCCTTTGCCAAATGGGCAGCTTGGAGGCCATGGAGGATCTAGATGAGGACTAGGCCTGGTGAGCCAGCCTTGTCACTGAAATGCCTTCTTGTAATGTTAGGGTGGCTGGAATATCACATGCGACTTTCTGGGGTTCTTTTTCTGGTGTCCCTTGAGTTCCAAGTCCTGCCTTCCTTGCAACCAGGCAAGCAAGGACACAAAGAAAATGTTGCTAGCCATCAGATCTTCCAAGGTCTTGTTCCAAGTCACCTAGATGGTACCTACAAGTCTGTCCTGCAGCCATGGTTGTTAGTCTGGCATAAGAGGGAGGAGCAATGCACACACATACACACACACACACACACACACACACACACACACACACTATTTTTGAGACATGGTCTCACCTGGTAGCCTAGGATGGCTGGTAAATCATTGTATAGCTCAGGTTAGCACAGAACTGATGTCAATTTTCCTGCCTCAGAATCTTAAATGAAGAGAAATCTAGGCATGAGCTATACCCCCATCATCCCACTGTCATAGTCTTGTTTTGTTTTTTAATCTATTTGTCTGTGAAGGAGCCTTTAGGCTGACTCCCTGTCCTGGATCCTGTGACTCTCAAAGCAACAAATGGGAGTAAAGATGTCCAATTGTGACAACTTGAAGCACCCAGAATCATCTAGGTAGGTGAGGATGGTGGTCATGCACTGATTCCAAGCACACACAATCATGTTCTGTTCTTGACTATGAATGTAGTTCTTGACTATGAATGTAGTCAGTACCTTCAACTTCCTGCCACCCTGATTTCCTTGCAATGATGGACCGGAACCTGGAATTTTGAGTAAATATAACCCCATTTCCTTAAATCTTGGGTAAGGTATTTTTATCATAGTGGTAAAAAGAGAAAGTACGACAGTGGTCAACCTATCTATATTCCACTTCTAAGTATATTACCCAGGAAGTGACTTGCTAGGCAAACATGTTGGCTCTAACTTTAAATTCTCATCATCTTAGTTTAGGTTTTATTGCTGTGAAGAGACATGACCAAGGCAACTCTTATGAAAGAAAACAGTTGGGGCTGGCTTACAGGTTCAGAGGTTTAGTCCAGCATCGCCATGGCTGGAAGCATGGCAGCGTGCAGGCAGACATGGTTCTAAAGGAGCTGACAGTTTTCCATCTTGATCCTCAGGCTCTGATCAGAAACACTGGATGTGTTTCACAGTGGCTTGAGCATTTTAAGACCCCAAAGCCCCACCTCCACAGTGACATACTTCCTCTAACAAGGCCACACCTCCTTCAATAAGGCCACAACTCTTAATAGTACCACTCCCTATGGGCCAAGCATTCAAATGTGTGAGTCAATGGGGCCATTCCCACTCAAACCACCACCCTCAGGCTGTTG
This sequence comes from Mastomys natalensis, assembly GCA_021653895.1. Lineage (NCBI taxonomy): Eukaryota > Metazoa > Chordata > Mammalia > Rodentia > Muridae > Mastomys > Mastomys natalensis. The sequence continues at coordinate 3,372,305 of JAJTUV010000102.1, forward strand.
TCTTACACATTTGTGTACTGAGTTCAATCTTTATGAATGTTGAGAGATTTCCCTTTCCCCACCCCATTCTTACTCATCTTTTGATGAGAGCCATGGATCAGCTCAGATCAGCTCCTTGTCCCTGTGATTTTAATAATAAGTGTCTGGGTGACCTGGTTACGGTTTCTACTGTTGTGAATATACACCATGACCAAAAACACCTTGGGAAGAAAAGTGTTTATTTGGCTCACACTTCCACAACATTGTTCATCATTGGAGGAAGTCGGGGTAGGAACTCAAGCAGGGCAGGAACCAGGAGGCAGGAGCTGATACAGAGGACATGGAGGGGTGCTGCTTACTGGCTTGCCCTTCCTGGCTTGCTGTCAATTAAGAAAATGCCTGAAAGTCAGATCTATGGTGACATTTTCTCAGTTGAGCGACCCTCTTGTCAGACGACTCTAACTTGTGTCAAATTGACATAAAACAAGCCAGCATGGTGTGTTAACCTGTATGTTAACTATACATTCCATATGTATATACACTTTGGCTTGAATGGGAATGTCCTCGTTGGCTCAGGCACTAGAACTCTTGCTCCCCAGTTGGTGGTGCCGGATGAGGATGTCTGACCTCCTAGGAGGAAGCACTGGGAACAGTTTTGGAAGTTTAGAGCCTCATCCTCCTTCCAACTTGATTGTTCTGTTTTGTGATGTGGTTGGAAACCTGCTTTCTCAGATTCCTGCTCTAGCAGCTATGCCTGTCTGCTGCCATACCTCCTAGCCATGATGGACTCATGGACCTCTGGAAGTGCAATCCTGAACAAACCCTCTTTCTACAGTTTCCCTTGGTCAGAGGATTTTTATCACAGCAACAGAGAAGTAACTAATACAGTCCTTTTTTTCACCAGTGCTGGGGATTGAACCCAGGACCTTGCACACCCAAGGCAAACACTACCTCTAAGCCCTGTTCTCAGACTTTCTGTAAAGTTTTACAGTTTCGATGCAGTCTTGTTCTATTGCCAGGGCTGGCCTTGAACTCACTCTGTAATGTAGGCTGGCTTTGGATTTGCAACCCTCCTGCCTTAGCTTCCTGAGTATCTGGTATTAAAGAAAGGTTCTTATCACCAACTCATCTATAATAATTCCAAAACAGACTGGTTGACCATTATATAAGTGTAACTTAGCTAATTAAAAATAAAACAGAAAGAGGACTGGTAAGATCGATAATGGGATAATGGGTAAAGGTGATTGCCCCTATGCCTGATGACCTGAGTTCACCCCCTGGACCTACAACGAGAGAGCTGACTCCTACAAATAGTTCTCCGACCACTACATGCGTGCACAAGCGCACACACACAAACACACACACACACTCACACACAAAACAAACAAACAAACAAAATATCATTAAAATATAAACATTTAAAGCAAGGGAAAGAGCTTTCATGGGTTTCATTCTCTAGCCTTGCTTGCTTCTTGGATCCCAGCAGTGAGGGAGATGGGACGCAGAGGAGAGGATTGCAACCTTGAACACGCTATTCACTAGGTTCCCTGAGTAGCCTCTCAGGGTCAATCCTGAATTCCCGCATTGGCATGGACTCAGGTGTGGGTGATAGGGCTCATTATCATTAACAAAAGACCTCCAAGCACACTGGAAATTTCAAGGATCTGAAGAGCTCTTCCAGTAGCAAACAGGGACGGAGACCAAATATAGATTTTTAATATACCACAGTGAGACATTTCTAGAATGTTCCCGTGAGTAATACGCCTGCTGTAAAGTAAGACGCCCCACCTGGATGGAGCATTTATCTACACAAAAGAGGAGACATACATCAGACACTTCCTCCCCACCCCCTTCCAGGAACGAACATTTTGGCTCCTGAATCAACACTGGACCCTCGAGCCTCCTCAGTCCCCTGAGATCCCACTGCCAAATGGTCATATTAGTCAAGGAGTTCTAAAGAATCAATAGGGAGAATGCTCTGCTCTTGGGCTGCCGCCAACCCTCTGCTCCTTCCCTGGATGAAGGATGGCCACGGGGAACACGGAACTGAAAATAAGTCACATTGATAGGGTGCAAACCATTCGCCCAAGCAATTTTTTAAAAAGTTTCTCAGCCCCTCCCTGCCTCGGCTGGTAGCCTCTGATGATTCTGCTTACTTGGCAAAATTACTTTCAACTGAATCATAGGGGGTAGGAGGGGGTGCATGGCCTGCTGTTCTCCATATGCCTTCTTGTACTTTTAATTTGGTAGACAAAGGCACCCACCCACACACAGCAGGCACGAAATACCTGGTCCTATGCATGGGAAATCACTCCTAGACTGAGCAGGTGGGTGCTGAGTGAAGTCTTCTGGCTTCACAGTCTGTCATTTTCTTCCTTCTGGTCTGTGTATAATGTGGATCTGTGGGTCCTTGGTTTGAGGGACTGATAACCTTTCCTCATTAAGGCAGTCAGTGGGGTGGGTTGATGCCAGGACCTAGGTTTCCTTATTTGCTTTGTGGCTCTTGCAGGCGCTGCCTTAGAGCCCAGTGTTTCCCTCTCAGGAGAACTTCTAGCCCCATCTGGCTCAGGCGATAGATAACTTACACACGGAAGACCTTGCAGATCCCTCCAGCTCTGACAAGCCAGGATGCAGTTGATGAGGCTGGTTTACCCAGGACCATCAGCTGAAGCTACAAACATTGCGGAAACCACCCAGGCTATGCACCACTCTGGGATCCACAACGTTCCTTGTCTGGAGAAGCAGGGCAAATCCTTTCCTTCAACGCCCACCTTGCCCCAGACTCATTCATTCTGAGGACTCACCCATGGGTGCTCAGCCTTCCCTCTTTACAGAAGGTGCTTTCTACCATGTCCTTGTGGTCATCCAGAACAAAATGCTCAAGTGGTTGCCCTGGCATCAGGCCCGTGCCCATCACTTGAGCCTTGCCTGGGCCTGGCTTCTCAGCAAGGCGAGCTGCCTCAGAGACACCACTAGACTGACACACAGGACTCATTAGGTCTTTGGGATTGGTTCCTCTCAGGGGAGCCTCTGTGAACTAAAGATTATCTATCACTCAGATGTTTCCAGAACAGAGAAGGAGCTACAGGAAGGTTGTCCCTCTTACCCAGAACAGCTGTCGAGTTTCAGGAAATGCAATTGCACTCCGCTCACATAGGCGCATGGGCAGAAACCTGATTACTTTTAACATTTTATCCGGTTCCAGCAAGGCTCTCCTCGGTACCAGGGACAGAAATAGAATAAGCACAACTCAGATTCACAAGGGGCTTTGCAACCTCTACTGGGTCATGGATTCTAAAACATGAAGTATTAGACAGCTCGTCCTGTAGTTGAGTATAAGTAGGGAGGGGAGGTGGCCTGCAAAAGGCCACCTAGATTTAGGACTTTAGCTATGACAACAGGACCACTTTGTCTCCTTGGTCCCAAAGGCATTAAGAGTTGACAGTCCTGCGCTGGTCTTGTGAGGGTCACTATAACTACTGGGGAAGTCATGAGCAACACAGTCGCATGGCCTCTTTATGTTATAGCATCCCCTGATCCTTTAGGTCTTATGTTCTTTTTGTACCTCTCCCACAATCTTCTGTAAGCTTTGTGGGAGGGTTGATAAAGATGTCCTGACTAGGGCTGAACACTCAGAGGCCTCTTTCCAGCCCTTTGATCAACTTTGACTTTTTGCATCGACGGCCCACTGCAAACAGAAGCTTCTCTGACCAAGGCTGAGAGCAGCCTAGGTTTCTGTGTACAGCATAAATATTTAGAAGGCAGTTTGAAAACATGATTATTTAGTGAACTGGCACAACAGGTCCCATCTGCAATCCTGTGACTCCTCCTAAGTATGGGCACAAGATAGGTAAAAGATCCAACTAACCAAAATTCAAGAAAGGATGAGGGAAGAGTTCTCATGGCCCCGTTTCCTCACAGGCTCCTGGCAACCAAGGACTGTGTCTATCTCCATTTCTAGAAGGTCTGTATGGCACCTTTTTTTTTTCTCTAGTTAAAACCGTGCCCATGTGGTTCTTGAATACCTTCTCATGGCTTGACAGTTCACTTTTCCTGCTGACTGTCATTCTGTTCTTTAGAGGGGACAGAGCTGATTTAGCCACACACTTACAGCTGGTCTGTTCTGAACTTCCACAATCACGGATTGCTGGGAATATCTGTGTGTGGGCTTCACAAGTTTTCACCTCCACTGGAAAAACTCCTATGAGTGTGGTGGCTGGGTTGCATGGTAAGACTGTTTGGTTTCATAAGCCACTCCCTTCCCCAACCCTTCCCAAGTGTTCATGCCATGCTGAGTCCCCCAGTAACATGGCCTGGGCTCCTGTGATACCATGCCCTCATCAGCCCTGGTGTCTCTGCCCCGCCCTTGACTCAGTCCATTCTCACAGCTCTGCTTCCTGAACCTCCCGGAAGGGAATTCACCGGTTGGTAGTTGGTCGGGAACAGTGTGTGATGTTCAGCCCGGACCTTGCGAAAGGCGTTCTCCATAACCCAGGAAGTCCGGAGTAAGGATGCTGCCAGAGTGTCTCCCAGGGGACTTTCTGGAGGGCTGGTACCCAAGGTATGCTTGCATTTCTGTTTGATGATTGTGCAGTTCTGTTGGGGGGTCTGAAGGCCACGCCTGTGCTTGAATAATAGTCTCTATACCCAGTGTTCAAGGTTGGCTTCAGGACCACAGCCCAAGGAGTTATCCTGTGTTCTGGATTGCTGAGGTGCTCCCCCTCTGCCTCCCAGCCCTCATCCTTTTCCACACTCAACAGTGATTGGTCTGATCCTGAGTTTTCCTCCTAGGTCTGTGCTGAAGCAGAAAGGGATGGGCATGGCAACATGGCTCCAGAAAGTATCCTCCATGGGAATTAGCAGGGGCTGGTACATGTTATGGGAGGCATTAGAACAAGAGCAGTAACAGAGGCCTGGGTTAGAGACCTGGCAGGAAGGGTTGCGCCTGGTTGGCTTCCAGAGCTTCCTAGGTGCCAGTGTCCAAGGCTTCCTGTCTTCATCTCAGCAAGCTGCCAACACTAATAGCCTTACATATATCTATTCTATTCCACTTTAACATACTTGTTTTTCCATGAGAAGCTAGTGAAATTCTTTTTTTCTAAAACATGAGCTGTAGTGATTTCATGCTTTGGGGGGTAGTTGGACATCTTTTCTCTTTTTTTCTTTTTCTTTTTGGTTTTTCAAGACAGGGTTTACCTGTGTAGCCCAGGCTGTCCTGGAGCTCCCTCTGTAGACCAGGCTGGCCTTGAACTCAGATATCCTCTTGCCTCTGCCTCCCAAGTGCTGGTATTAAAGGTGTGTGCTGCCACCCATCTCCTGGCTGGACATTGTTTCTTAAAGAGACAGTAAAGAGGATGGAGTCTGCTGTAAGGGAAGACGAGAAGGGTGGAGTAGTTTGCAAATCAGACTGACCTGATTTAAAATGGAAGTCTGGGGTCAGTGAGGACCCAACTCCTCCTGCTGTCCCTTCCCATCACCCTCTGCTTTGTTATGTGAATACAAACTCCTCCCTCCTGGATCTCTATGACCTGAACAGGACTCAGACACCTCTGGTAGACTCTGTGCCCAGGTTCTAGTTGAGTTTGTCTTGATTTTTACCTGGAAGCCCATCTCCCTAGGGCTTGATAGCATTCAGGCCCCTGAAGCTTCATAGATGATACCTAATGCCTGCAGTTAATCGTGTGGTTGGCTGACCTGTGTTACCGAGTGTCCCACTCCTTGCCTTGTTACTGTGATAAAATACCCAAGGAAAGCAACGTAAGAAAAAGAAGGCAGGGTTGTCTGGACCCACAGCCTTAGAGGATAGCTCTCAAAGTGGGGAAGGAAGCCAGAGCAAAGCAGTGGCAAGGAGGCTGCTGGTCACACAGCATCTGCAGTCAGGAAGCAGGGCTGGGAGACCTGGAGGCTGGGAGTAGAGACGTAGCGGGTGGATGCTGATGCTCTGCTCACTCCCCCTCATTTCAGGGCAAGTGCTGCCAGCAGGCAGGTGGATCTTCCATCCTTGGTTAACCAGCTCTGGAAGCACCTTCTCAGGCATACCCAGATGTGTGTTTCCATGGTGATTTGAAATCCTGACAAGTGGGCAATGAAGACTGCCATGACAGCAAGATGATCCATGAGGAAGTCACTGAGCAGAGAGCGTGGGAACCGTTTTTTGACGCCTCTGCTTCCCTCAAGCATCCTACAGTGGATGTCCTTTCTACTGACTCAACATTCAGTTTTCTCCCCTAAATGTTCCATGCCCTGTTCTAGGTGAAGGGCCTCACGGTCTCTAGCTGGGGCCTTTGTGGAGTCCCTCTAATTGTCTCTTCTGCTGATTGTCTTCCTGTCTTTCGGGGTCATATGTTGTCACTGAACTAAGCAAACCTAGATTACAGAGTCACCCTAGGTTGTGAGGTGGGTCTCAGTTGAAGGTGCAGCTCAGCTGTCACTTTCGGAAGTGACTGTTGCTGTCATCGTTGTCATTGTCACCACCATCACCACCACCACCACCACCATCATCATCATCATGTGAAGCATTCATCATAAACCTTCCCTCCTTCTAGCTGTCCCCACTAAAACTAAACCCTAAGCAAGCCAGCAGAGAAATTCTAGACAGATCCCAGGTCTCCGGCTCTGTGGCTCCCTCACCCTAGTTTGACCTGGTATCTTAAACATGGGGTCCATCATGGACAGCTTGAGCTTGGGTTCAACCAGACCTCATGAGAGTCTGGGTGACTCTGAGAATCTGTTTAAATCTAAATAAGGCAGAGAAGCTTCTGAGGGAGTCTCCCAATCATTCCCTTCCCCGCTTGTACTTGTATTTGCTACTTTTCTTGATGGTGTGACCAATCTGATGAGAAGCAACTATAAGGTAACTCTGGCTCACGGTAGAGGGTTCACCATGGTGAGGAATGCAAGGTGGTAGGAACAGTAGTAGAACCATGAAGCTTCTTGCTTACCCAAGTTGGGTTATAAAGCAGAGACTGAAGGAAGTAGGGGTGGGTTAGAAGCCTCAAGACCGACTCCCAGCAATATACTTCCTCCATCTCGACCCTGCAGGATGAAGGTTGCACAACCTCCCTCAATGTCATCATTGGTTTGGTACCAAGTACACACTCATCTGGAGGAAAGGTTTCATAGTAAACCCACAGCAGCGCTCACGAGCAGGGGCACTGGTCCTAAGTTTATGCTCCTTCCTCTAACTCTACTTGTCAATATGTTAGAAAAGAAAATTGATTGGACATTGGTGTCTGGAATCCTGCAGCCCTGTTCTAAAGTAGATATTTTATAAACAGGCAAAGCGAAGTATTTCTCATTGTCGATAAATAATTTATACATTGAAAAAATGCAGAACAGGAACACTTAATCACATTTAATATGCAGTCCTGGGAGGAAAACATGGAAAGCATTTTCTTAAGAAGACCATTTTAGAAAAGTTATGGGAATCTGTAGAATTTTTTTTTTTTTTACGTGGGAGAGGATCTGTCTCTAAGAATGTGTGCTTGACCTAATGAGGAGAGGAGGCCTGTGTCTCTATGCTATCAATATACATATGTTTATATAGAAACATGTCTAGATATGTGCATATATATATGTATCATATGTGTGAACACATGTATGTATGCCTTACATAAATATGCAGCAGTATTGTTTAGTTCTGTCAACTGGCTACAATTTCACAGTCTCTAGTCTTCTATAAAGAGAATCTCAATAAGAGATTGTACATACTGGGTGAGTCTGTAGGCATGTCTTAATACCATTATTGATATGGGAGGACACAGTCCACTGTGTGCGCACCATTCCTTAGGATGGGACCTGGTAAAGATCAAGTTGAGCTTTCTTTTTCTGCTCTTGATTGTGAGTGGTGCCAGCCACTTTCAGTTCTGGCCTTGACCTTTCTCCCAGTGGTGGGCTGTAACCTGAAACTGTGAGCTAAAGCAAACCTGTTCTTTCCTGAGTTGCTTTGTCCAGGTGTTTTAGCATAGCAACAAAAAATGAGAGTAGGAAAACATATAAATAATTAAAATATTGTTTTCACTGTTGAGTCATATGTTCTAGTTATGGGACAAACTATTATTTTCTACAAATATTCACACTTTCATGTCTTTTGTTGACATTTATTTTTTATGTGTATGGATATTTTGCCTATGTTTATGTATGAGTACCACGTTTGTACAGTTCCTGTGGAAACCAGAAGAAGGCATCAGATCACTTGAATCTAGAATTACAGGTGGTTGTGAACCATCATATGGGTGCTAGGAATAAAACCCAGGTGTTCCCTTTTTTCTTCTCTTCTCTTCTCTTCTCTTCTCTCTTCTCTTCTCTTCTCTTCTCTTCTCCTTCTCTTCTTCTTCTCTTCTCTTCTCTTCCTCCTTCCTTCCTTCCCTTCCCTTCCCTTCCCTTCCCTTCCCTTCCCTTCCCTTCCTTCCCTTCCTTCCCTTCCTTCCCTTCCTTCCTTCCTTCCCTTCCTTCCCTTCCTTCCCTTCCTTCCCTTCCTTCCCTTCCTTCCTCTTCCTTCCCTTCCTTCCCTTCCTTCCCTTCCTTCCCTTTCCTTCCTCTTCCTTCCCTTCCCTTCTTCCTCTTCCCTTCCTTTCCTCTTCCTTCCTTCCTTCCTTCCTTCCTTCCTTCCTTCCTTCCTTCCTTCCTTTCTTTCATTTTTTAAATTTTTCAAGACAGGGTTACTTTACATAGATCTATTTGTCTTAGAAATAGTTCTATAGACCAGGCCAGCCTTGAACTCCCAGAGTTCTGCCTGCCTCTGCCTCCCAAGTGCTGGGATTAAAGGTGTGCACCACCACTGCCCGGCCTCTCCATCTTTTCTTAATGAAGGCACTTTGATAAAAGGAACGAAATTGCTGTCTGTGGTGATTATACTTCCTGGCTCTATGAGATGCATCTACTCAATGAGAGACAAACAGGTGTCATTGGAACATTCAAGAAAAATCTCTTTTCCCTGTTATTTTTCTCTGTGACCTTTGGAAAACCACCACTCTTCAAAAGAACAGTTAACCTCAGCCCAATGGACACAGCTTGGCTGACTGCTCTTCCTTTCTTCCATGCATTCCCATCATGGAGCATTGCTCAGGTGTTGAGAGAGGACAGGGTTACATGCCTCAAGTCTGATGGGCTGTGGTCCCATCCTGTCCATATACTCTTTCATCCCTACAGGAGTCTAGGGCTGTTTCTTGGGCTTGTACATAGCATGGCAGTGGGGAGTTCACACTAGGCTATGAAATACTCCTACTGCTCTGCTCACTGAGCCCTGGGAGCCTCTGAGGCTCAGTGTCAGGAAGAGCCACTGTTAGGGCTCTCCATGCCTCTTCTTATCCTGATACCTGTAATTCCCTCCTTGGGATGGGTCTCCCTCCTCCCTCTCCCTTTCTCTCACCCTAAGCCTTTCTCCTCCCTCTTCTCACTCAGCCCCGTGACTTCCCCCTCCCCCAGCACCCCTCCCTCTGCTCCATGCTTCCACTTTCCACTTCTCCTCATCCCTGCACTCCCTAAACCTCCCCTTCTTGCCCCTCCCCCTGTCTTCTCCCTCCTCTCTTCCTCTCACTGCTCCTCCCTCCATGCTGTCTCTTTCCCTGCTCTCTCCCCTTCTCATCTTGCTCCTTTCTGCTCCCCATGCTCTATACTGTCTCCTGAAGGCTGTACCTCTCACCATGCCTCTGCTCAGAGCATCCCCACCATGACGTTCTCAGCACCTGTGTTATAGCCTTTCTGTCTTGGTGACTGTCTCCCTGTCCAGATTCTCTACAATAATTTTAAGATCCATGGGGACTCCATGCCTGTTAGTTGCATAAACACATCTGCACACATCTCAGGGACGACATGTTTTATTTGTCTCCCTGGCTGAACCATCATCCCCCTACAGTCATCTGGGCATGCCCAGTGCCTAGGTACAGGTGTCAACCCAGCCAGCGATCCATGCTAGTACAAGCCAAACACATTAAACCATTAAGTCATACCTGTAAAGAGCAAGTAGAGGGATAGTTTTTTAAAATGGAAACTTGGATTTCTTCCCTAGGGCAGTTGGACAAGGTGTTGCCTTGCTGCAGCCCAGGGACAGTAGGTTTACAACCTGCCTGCTCTCAGCTAACCAGCAAGGTCTTTTTTTTTCTTGCCATGTAGTCTGCACAAGTGCCCTTGTGTAGGGTTGGCATCTTCATGGTGTACAGTGGAAATGCTTGTCTCCTGGTGCAGAAGGCGGGTGTCAATTCCTAGCCTGTCCAGCTTTGTCTTGTCTTGAGGCCACCACTTCTCTGTCTGGCTCTTCCTTTGTTAAGTCAGCAGGTGAGCAGGTCCTCCCCCTCACCTAGGCTTTGATTTCGGGTTCTCTCTGATATGATGACAGCTCTGCTCTTCAGCATGAGTCTGGGCAGAGAGGACCTCGGTAATTGACAGCCTTTGCCATCCGCAGCCTGGGAGGACCCAGCCTGCGAGGCCATGCCAAGGAGTGGGGAGCCAGGTGATGTGGTGGGGTGCTGGGAGGGAGCCTGAAGGATGGGAGGACATCTTTTCTAGCAGTGCTTTGACAAGGACACGCAGCATCATGCAGGGCCATGTATTTGTCTTTATCAAAGAACATGCACAGCAGCCAATTATGGGTAGACATGGCTGGGAGCTAGAAAGCTGTGGTTGAATTTTTCTGTCCAGCAGAGCATGGCAGACATCGAGGTCTGGAGGAAGAGCTCTGACAGAAACAAGCCTCGGGGCCTAGCAGCAGCCAGCCATGCTCCTGGAAGCAGAGCATAGCACTGACTGTGGGTTTGGCCGGGAAGATAGCACCTACCAGGAAACTCCTGATCCACCTCCAAACATCAGAAGGCTGTGGGAGTGCTCTGGGCAGCACCAAATGTCAGCCTCTGAGCAGATAGATGGCCCTGGGAACAGAGCTGATTCTTTCTCCTTGCTTCCAATAAGCCCATATTCGAGAGCTTTACTGACTCTGCCTGTACATGCTGCAAGTGCCTGGCACATGCCTGATGCTGCTGGGAGTCCCCTGGAGAGTTGGTGACATAAGCCAAATACAGAGGGGATACAGCATTATCCCATGCTGTGAGGAACTTGGGAAAGACAAAGCTGACAGAAGCAAAGAGCAGAGAAGAGGGCTCCCAGAGGGTTAGGTGAGGAGACAAAGGTCCAAGGACATGTGGCTCTCATTAGACAGGAGGAGTGGGGACTGGAGAACTGGGGCACAGCATGTTGGCTGCAACTGATGGTCATGCACTACAGACTTGAACATTGTGTAATGGATTTTAACTGTTCTTACTACAGGGAATTAATAAGTGTGTGCATTTGCCAGCTTTCTGTTGCTGTGACAAACTGCTGGAGATAATCAACTTAAAAAGACAACAGGTTTTCTGACTCACATGGTAGAAGTTCTGTGTAGTTAGTTTATGGTTGGTTGGATCCATTGCTTGGGGGCCTGTGATAGCACAGCATGAGCAAAGCTTTTGGCAGAATAAAAGCCCCTCACTCATAGGTAGAGAATGGAAGAGGAATAAACTGGAATCCAACGTTCCCTTTGAGACCCTGATGCCAATGACCTCACACCAGGCCCTGTGTCCAGTAGATCCACCCTCTCCCAATAGCTTGTACTAGGGAACAAGTGAGCAGCACCTGACCTCCTGGGGCCCATCCCCACCTACAGGATGTGAAGGGATGGGTGGGTTAACTAGTTTGAACACCCTTCCACAATGTATGTATATACCAAAGTAAATGTGTATCCCACAAATACATGTACTAGTATAAATAATAGCACCAGAGAAACAGACTAGAAACAGCAGTAAGAAAGTACTAGATAGTTGTATCACCAGATGTTGAAAAGGGAGTTGGTATGGCTTCATGACATGGCACTGTCCACCACTGTGAACACATTGGTCTTTCTCTGATCTAGAGATAACTCTTCTCTGTGGCTTTTTATGTCCTTGGCATTTGGTATTTATAATCCATTTATATACCATTGACTTTTGGATTCTGTTTCCAGATAACCACCTCCCAAAACACACACACACACACAACACACACACACACAACACACACACAGAAAACAAACACAGAGTATAGCAAGCATACTGCATGTCCTGCAGGTATCTCCACCTTATTCCATGGTGGAGCTCTGGGTTTGTACTGTCTTACTGGGTCAACACCTACCTAGCCAGTGTCTCTTGTCTTTCTATTTCTTGTCCCCAACTGAGACCCATCCAACTTCTTCCTCCCTGCCACACTTCATCCAGTCTCTCTAGGAACACTCAAAGCCTCCCTGTGCTCACTCCTGTGGCTGGCACAAGCCACCCTTAGTGATCCTTACTCTTCCCAGTTAACCCTAACCATCTAACTTCAACACGAGGGCCAGAGCGATCTTTGATCCTTAGGTTTACCCTACTTCCTCCCCTGCCCTCCTAGACTCTTCTCAGTCAATTTCAAAAAGGTCTAGAAGGTTCCTCAAGCTGTTGGGTCCATTCACCTTAAAACCCTTCCCACAATCTCTCCTCCTCATATCCCTTCTTACTTTGGCCTTGAATTTTTTTAAACACTCCTGTAATGCTCTGCCTCGGGTTTTGTACTTTTATCTCTATTGTCTACTCTCCAAATGACTCATTCCTTGTCAAAATGCTACCTTCTTCATCTGGTCCTCCTTGATATACGACTTGAAGTCATTCTTCAAGACATCTTGTACAGCTAAACAACTGCTGGCCTGCTGGCCTGTCTTTCTGTAGCTTGATAGGCATCTCTTTTCTCCTAGGCTGTAAGTTACATGAGGATGGAGAAGCTTGTCTAACTTGAGACTCCAGCCTAGATCAGTTTACAACTCAGAGAATATGATCTGGAAACAACTGCTGGGTAGAGAATATCATGACAACCTCTTTGAAGCCTCCTGTGTGGCCTGGATCCTGGTGTTGGATCAGCCAAGGGGTCTATGTACAGCATGGGTATTTCTGTGGGAGACACATTTACCTTGCTGATAATCAGCTGCACACATTGTATCTGAGGGAAAAGATGACCATCTTGTATGCTGGATCCCAGCAGTTGGAGAGGCAAGAATCAAAGAGCCATCTACTCCACCCTGCTCTGACAACTCCAACCCAGGAAATGGGAGCACGCGCTTAGGTCTTTAGTTGTCCTCCGGGAGCAAAGACACCTGTCCACTAAGCATGCTTCTAGATGCCTTCTGTACCTCTCTGAGGCCTCTAGAACTAAAGGGTCTCTGTTGTCACCTGGTCGCAGCATCCCTAGTCCTCAGACAGCAGACTTGCTGCCTGCTTCCATGCACTCCCACAGCCCCATCTCTCTAATCCAAGCCCTATTTCATCGTCTCTCACACAGTTCTTTGTTTTATACCAACCCCCACCCCCACCCCAGGAAAGCGGTATCCTGAGGCTTTATTGGGTGTGCTGGGGGATTCAGAATCTTCTCGGCAAGTAAATGGCTTAATGGTGCTGTCTCCTGCCTTCTTCACCTAGAATCAAGGCTAATTAAATACCAGTTGTGTTGTAAAACACTCTCAGGCTCGTTCTGATTTTAAGTATTTATCAGGTCCTTTTAGACCTCTGAGTGGCAGTAAAATGAATAAGTTGCCCACAGGAGCCGCATTCTGCAGCCTCTGAATCCAGCCCCGACTCCCTTTTAGAAGGCGTGATGAACACTTGGTGAGGCTGCAATGTGTGACTATCCTGCAGTGCTGAGCTAGGGAGCCTGGAGGGAGGCCATTGCTCTGGAGGGTCTGAGGGAACAGCATAGGGAAGGCAGGGCCAGCACCGGGCTCTATCGTCTTCCTTGTGGAAGTCTCAAAGGAATAAGGACAGGGCTAAACATGCCATAAATCAGCACTTCCATTGGTGGAGCCTTGATAAATCAGGCTGGGCACAGACAGAGGATGACTTGGCCCCCACTAAAGCTAACATATGGACTTGCTCACTGCCAGCCCACATTTCTGGGAGAATATTTAATAGTTTAGAGGAAATGTATTGCTTTAATATGACTTGCCTAGGGAAGCCATTTCAGAGAGAGATGCAAAATGCTAATCCCTCCCCTGGTTTTTATTGTATGACCGATGTGGCCCCGAGAAGAGATGGGTCCCAGGTGAGCTGTGGGCTATGACTGGGAAGCATCGCATCCATCTGTAGCGGCCAAGCTCAGTGCTTTGAAGGCAGGAGGAGGGCGCTCTGCACATGCTCCATGAATGCTGCCTGATGTGGGGCTGGGGACTGCTCAGTGGGGACTCCAGCTCCACAGGTGGATGGATGGGTCTGCCTCTGGCTACTGTTGGTCTGAGCAGAGCTCAGGGGGATCTACCTCTTGCCCAGACCGTGTCTAATACTCAACCCTGTGGAAGTGGGAAGGGACCAGGCAGGGGTGAAAGTTGGGGTGGGAGACTGAGATGGTAAGAAGAGGTCACAATAAGGAGAAGTGGGGTGCTAATGAGGGGGCTCTGTTTGGAAATGTCATGCCTCCACACAGTGCCTGACTCACCATCCTTCACAGTTCTGTTTACGATTTTCGATTTTTTTTTTTTTTTTATGGTAAAGTTGGTATGCAGCTCTGTCCTATGCAGGCATCTATGAACATGGCCATTCACATTCAGTGTGAAGTTCAGTAAGGTTTCTGAGGTACCTTGATGGTCAGGTCTCACTGTCAGCTTCATACTCTTTAGAATCACCTAGGAGGAGAGTCTCCATTAGGGATTGTCTGGATCAGGTTAACCAGTGAGCATGTCTGTCAGGGATTGGGGTATGCCTGTGGGGATGATCTTGACTGTTTTACTCAGTGTGTGAAGAGCCACCTTGAAAGTGGATGGCACCTTGCCTGTATTTGGACCCTGGACTTCGTAAAAGGACTCATTTCCTCTCTTCTCTGGACTGTGAATGTGATGTGGGTGTGACCAGCTCCTTCAGGTTCCTGCTGCTGTGACGTCCCTCACAGTGATGGACTCTAACTTGGGATAATAAAGGCCAAATAAGTTCTTTCCCTCCTGGTGGCTTATTTGTTGGGATCTTTTATCACATAAAATTAGAATAGGCATACCGAAAAGTTTTGGTTTGGGTGTGTGCTGAAAGGAAACTGAGAGCCTTGTGTGTGCTAGGCACATTCACTACCCAGCTGCAACCCCAGCCCACGACATTTCGATGTATAGTCAGTTTGCTGAGAGGTTAGCCCAGCTGAAGATTTATGTTTCAGCCATGTTTAAGGCAAGCAAGGGCATGCTATGAGACCCAGCAGCCAGGGGTGTTAAGTGGACTGTTAGCATGTTTATCTTAACTTGCAAGAGGCAAGGGGGTGAGTCCACTGTGCACCAAGACACATATTGGGTGAGTGACACAGCATTCACCTTTGTGTATCCAACCTATTTTGTGTGTCTTTCTTATAACAACTGCTCTGTTTTATGTGGAAGGTTCTATCATGTGAAGGTCCCATTGAAACCATCATGCTCTGTTATTGGTGGAACTGAGTGCCTCTAAGACTAAGATGCTGTAGTCTCAAGCTCCCAGGTACGGTCTGTGATTTGTTAACAGTTAATGATGCTGAGTTTGTGCTTTGGCATGTATGGGCTCCTGAGAACAGGTACACGGTTTGAGGTTGTAAGGTGAGGGATATCTCAAAACCTATTCTAGGGTTCTGGAGAACATCTCAAGTGGGACCAACTGCTTCAAGGACATCAGGTTCATGACAGTTGATGACTCTTCTCACGAGTGAGGCCACAAGTCCATAGCTCTGGGTTCCATAGTAAAATATCCAGCCATCCCATGAGAATCTGATGGAGAGCTATGATAGATATCTACCACTCCAGAGGGACCCATGGGGTGCTGACCAAGTGGGAATCCTCATCAGAAGACACCTGCGTCCTCTGTGGCCACCATGACCAAGCACTGTAGACAGATGGCCAAGGCTGAGCCTTCTGGAGGCTGGGCCTGTGAACCCTGCAGGTGGGTGAGGGTCCTTCCTTTCAGGGCCTGGCTGAGTTCAGTGTTCTGTGGCTTGTGGCTGCATCAACCCCGTCTATGCCTCCATCATCACAGATCTTGTGTGTCTTTTGTGGCCCTTCCTTAGTCATCTTGGATTGGGTTTTTATTTCAGTCAGTGTGAGCTCATCTTTATTCTCCTAGTGACATTCACAATGATTCCATTTCCAAATGGGGCCTTCCCCTGAGGCCCTGGGGCTTAGGTCTGCAGTGTCAGGTTTTGAAGACACACAATATGACCCATGATATAAAGGTGAGAGCTTTTCTGAGCTCCTAAAATATATCCACCTTAGACCAAATGTCTTTGAATAGTTTCAAGATATAGGGGAAAAAAAACCCACCAAAATCCCTGTGGTATTTAACTGATTGAATCTGGAACAAACTAAGAGACACACCTCAGAGTGGATTTGTTGGAGTATTTCTAGGAAGGATTAACTGTGGGAAGATGCCCCTCACCAGAGTGGAAGTCACTTTCTGGTGGCCCAGATATAAAGAAATGAAAGGACAAATTAGGGCTGTCTGCCTGCCTTGTGTCTTGCTGGTGAATGTGTTTCTTTCTCCTCCTCATTCTCCTCCTTCCTCTTCTTCCTTCTTTCCCTTTTCCTCCTGTTTCTCCTATCCCTTCTTTTCCTGCTCTTCTTCCTCCTCTTCCTCCTCTTCCTCTTCCCCCTCCTGCTGCTGCCACCAACAGTAATGATTCTCCATGGACATCAGAACCCAGCTTCCTTCCTTTTCCAGTGTGGACTGAAGACCAATGACTCTCCAGGAATCCTCCAGACCTTTGACACCAGATAGGGACTGCTGAAGAGGCAATCTGCCCTCATGAACTGGGACACTCTCAGGATGTTGGCCTCTGGTTTATAGGTGGCTATTATTGGACTTCCTAGAGCCTACCAATGCAGTCTGACAACTCCTCTTTTCTGACAAAAATTCATCCTACCAGTTTGATTCCTCCTTCAGGTTCTCCTTGGTCCTCTCAAATAGACATGAGAAATGTCTCTACTGTATTGGGTTGTTACTGCCCCACCCCTAATAGTCCTCTTCTTTCCTATTCTTTCAAGCAACTTGAGTTTCTCATGATGCTATAACTTATTCAGAGCAACATTTAAGTGGATAAACTCTGCCCTGCAGAGGGGAAGACAGCTACAGTTGACCTTTCTCTGATGGCTGGATATAGGGGTCAGGTTATCTGGAAAGAGAGGCAGCCCCAGGGCTCCCACCTCACTTTGCCACTTGGAGGGGACTGACCTTCTCCTTGCTTGAGTGTGCAGAGCTGTGGAAGGACCTGCTCAGCTTGCTCTGTCCATCACTGCAGGAGAAGTCCTCACAGGGTTGTGGCTGTCTTGTGCTCTATACATCCGGGGACAGGATCGTTTTAACAAGAGATGTTGAGGAAAGAGATAGATGATGTATCCTGGGGTAAATAGATGAGATGAGGAGAAGGGAGTTCCTGTAGGGGCTAGAGAGGAAGAGGGGAGTCTCTGGGAACAAATGAACAGTCTGGAAAGTGACAGGAGGCCTGTGAGAAAAAGGAGGTTCATAGGCTGGAGTTCGAGCAGCCATGACCATCATATCTATCCAGACAAGTAGGACAGAGTCAGAAGGGTCTCACTAAATATTGGCTGCCTGGGTCATTATGGTGCTGGGTTCTCCTTGATGATAGAGGAAGTCATTGGCTCATGGCTCTGGATCTCCAAAATAAGTACATGCTAGAATCAGAGGCCCCGGCATTACCTTTTTTTATTCTTGTGTCTTGACCTAAAAACAAAGGGCTGATAAAGGCCCCAAACAACCACTCCCAGCCCCATTCTGTGTCTCTTCCTGGCTATCCTGTAGTCAGGAACTGTAGCTCCTGACAGCAGTGACCACATATCACAGGCACCTGGCTGTCAGTACCTCCAAGACTGCCCAGCAGCAACAGCAATATGCTGGAGTGGCCAGACTGGCTCTAAGGACACCTGGAGGGCTGTTTTAAATATTAAGGCCCTCCATAGAGCCTGCCTGCTTCCTGCTGGGGCTCTGGCTACAAACACCCTGAGGAGGCATATGGGATGAGAGTGTCAATCTGACCCTACAAGCTGCTGTGTTGCCCTAAAACACTGTCATTTCTTCTGACATAAACACAATCTGTTCCACAGAATCGTTGCCATAAACAACACTGCCTCCCAAATGGAGTCCACACATGATCTGGAGTCCATGTCTTGCCTTAGTTCATTTTTGAGGATACCCCAAAACACAGGACAGAAAGAGGCCTGAAGGGTGGCCTAGGTGCTAGCTGTGTACCTGTTTTCTGACTCTGTCCTGCATACTTCTGCCCTATTGCATCCCCAGAGCTGCTCTGGCCTTGCACTCTTGGAGTTGATAATGATACACATGGCCCTGCAGACATGGGGGCTCAGGGATGTACTCCCTTTAGTCCACGTGCATGGTACACAAGGTCATAAAAGCCAAGTCCCTTCTATGTGCCACCCATGAAGACAAGAAACTCAGAGAGGTCAAGCCCAGCCTGGAGATTGGACAGGGAGAAACTCCATAAGAGGACAAAGGGAGAGGTTGTCATTCCTACAGTCAGGCCCATGAGTCCCTTTAGGTGTGTCAAAGGATCGTCCAGTTAGGGCTATGACTTCCTGGAAACTTTCAAATTTTTAGAAGGAGGGCACAGAAGCCCTGGGAACATGCTTTCGGCTTCTTGCTATGCTGTCTGCACTATCCATTTTCTTCATTAAGCCTTAGCCTATTAATAACCAGCCATTTGTCTTAATTCAATAAAAAGATGATTGATCGTATTTGTGAGGGTTTCATCGAGCCCCTGAAGGTGATGGATGGCCTGCAGCCAGGAAACCCGAGAGAAACTGTGTCATTGGCTTGCTGCACAAGACGCTGGCTGTCTGTTTCACCGACATTCGTAAGAACCAAATGCCAAGCAGCATTCTCACAGGCCTATATGCGCTGAGCTCTCAACTTCAGGGCTAGAGGCTAGACTGTTGCATCTGCATGGAAGGAAGCTCTGGTTTATTTCCCTGCACTCCACTAAAGAGGCATCCTAGGACCAACTCGGGAGAGCTGGTCAACTACTACTGTGTGTGTGTGTGTGTGTGTGTGTGTTGGGGGAGGGGAGTGTATCATCCTGCCCTGAGAACCGAGTGCATGACAGACAGTGCTCGAAGCAAAGTGATAGAACATCCTCTCCAGCTTCCTGTGGTCCCCCATGTGTGTCATGCCGAGAGAGAGGACATTAGGCAATTGCCTCCTTTGAAACAGCACTGAGGCTGCATTATTGGGTCCCTTATCTGAGGCAATATCTCAAAACCTTGGAGAAGAGTTCTGATCAATAGACTGTGAGGATGGTAAGAGCCTGTTACAGGGAAAGAAACACATTATTAGGAAGATTAAAGGATAATAAGGCTGCTAGGAAGGCGAGGGTGGGCGGACGGCTCCGGAGCCCTTCTGGGTGATGCGTGTACGGTTGTGTGGCTTCTCTTCCTCTGCCTGGACCATGTGGTTAAGTAGGCTCTCTGTTATGTGCCTCCCTTCCCTTTTTGTCTCCAAGGATGAAATCAAGAGTACTAGTCACATGTGTGCAAACTTCTCGAACCCACGTAATATCTGATCCACTGTCTTCATTTGGACCATGGGTGTTTGGGGGACACTTTCTGCTGCCTGGAGCTCCATGTTGAGGACACATGGGTAAGCCACTCACCTGGATCGTGTTGCCTAACATTCTCCAGTATGGAGAACACAGAGCATCTGGCCAGACACTTCCTCTTGGCTCTTCTGTTCAGTGGGAAACCAGTTTTATCCAGTGGACTTCTGAGATCCCAGAACCAGCCAGCAGTCATGTCTTTGCTCTTGCAGAAGCAGAGGGCAAAATGTAAGAGCAGACCCAGGCTGCTCATGGGCTCATATCATGACCGCGGGCTTCTGGTAGAAGTTTCTAGATGCTGGAGTCTCCCTAGATCACCTCTGTACTGTCTTCTCCATGGGGCTCTCCTGAGGTCAGAAACTGGGTGGTGATTGCTGCTGCCCAGGAAGAGAGAGCAAGCCTCGGAATCCCAGCAGGTGAGGAGAGGCTGCATCCTGAGATCCTACAGGGAAATGGAGTCATGGAGAGAGGAGAGAATTCCAAGCCATTAGATAGCTCTCGGTCAGACCAGTGAAATAGTACCCTTCCTGGAGGTGACAGCTACATGTAGTCTCTAGACCAGTGGTTCTTAACCTTCCTAATGCTGTGACCCTTTAATACAGTTCCTCATGCTGTGGTGAACCCCTCAACCATAAAATTATTTTGTTGCTACTTCATAACTGTAATTTTGCTACTGTTATAAATCACAATGTAAATATCTGCCTTTTCTGTTGGTCTTAGGTGACCCCTGTGAAAGGGTCATTTGACACTCCCACTAAAGGGTCACAACCCATAGATTGAAAACCGCTGATTTAGACCCTGAGTCCTTCCCCTAAATTGTTTATTGAAAGGGAAGGTTAAATGGTGTCGGCCGCCTAATTTCTCCACAGATGGATGTCTGTGCTTGTGAAAGGCTTCTTGCTTAAAAGGCTCAGAAGTAGGAACTAAGCCGCGTGAGCTAATAGGTCACCTTGTCCACGTGTCTTAGAACAGAGGCAAACTGGAGCGGAGTGGTGTGGAAGGACTGCACATTCAGCAGGACAGTGGCTTCCCAACCGTGCTCAACTTAGCTCCTTCCTGTGCTGTAAATTTGTCAGCAGATGTGATCGAGTGAGGCCCTGGGATGGGTGGGGCCGCTGCACATACAGTGCCTAAGTAGGTCAGAGGGAAATGTGATGCAAAGGGCAGAGAGATGGTACCCAGATGGCCTTGAAGATGGAGAGAGGGTCTCGTACAAGGCACACAGGCACTTCTAGACTCTTGGAAGCACAAGGCACTGTGTTCTCAGCTCCTAGAACACCTAGTCCTGGGAACAATTTGATTTAAGTCAACATTGGACCTTTGGAACTGAAACATAATTACTTTACTTTGTGGGTTTTCACCTATGTGTACCTTTTGCTCCAGCCTCTGTAGACAATTGAGATGGATTGCTAAACTTGGAGCCATGACTGGCTCTACCCTCCAGGTGGGAGTGGGCTTACTCCCTCCTGCTTGTCTTGTAGGAGAGGAGAAGCCATGCTGTTTTTGCAGAGAAGGGGAAACTAAGACTTGGGGCTGACAAATGCTCCCTAAAATAAGGGTTTATGGTGGGGCCTACTACTGCTCAGAGCTAGGCTGAGGTATTCAGATCCTGTAAGTACCAGGGGGCTTTATGAGGTCTCTCTTCTCCCCAGCCCTATTATTGATATAGGCTCCAGGCTGGGTTCAGAGATTGGTGTGGCTTATGCAGGCCAGTGGATAGGCAATGGAGAGCTGGAGCCCAGAGATTTCAATTCCAGGGATTTCTCTAGGCACAAGTGAAGGACCAAGCATCCCAGGAAAGAGACTGGACAGGAAAGTAAGGTCTAAGGGCCTTGAAGACCAGGAATTTTGAATCATACATTAGAGAAGAAGTGCTTTGTAGGAAGATTCACCTTATCCCTTGGGATCCCTGGGGACACTAGCACCATCACCTATATGCTGAGGATAGAGCAATGTGTACACATAAGAAGCAAATTTCCAAGTGAGTCAGGCAAGTATAGGGAATAGTTTTGTTATCTGGGACTCCACTTGGTCTGGGCTACACCATTCTTCTAATAATGCACTTGGCAGCCTGAGATCCTTACCTGCATGCACTATGCACATACACCCCTCTCCAAATACTATACCTGGCAATCTGTTGGTAACCTAGGATCCCCCACCCATACTGAGAGGCACATGTACTCGACTCTGAAAAATGGAAAAGTTTCTCCTTCCCTTAAGGATTAGTAAACTTTATATCCTATCAGTCACACTCCAGTTATGTCCAGTATGAGACTAGGGAGGTTGATTTGGGTGAATTGGTTTTGGCTGCATTTGCTTTGAGGCAAACTGTTCTGTAGATGACCTTTTAGGGAGAATTCCCTATTTGCCATTTTACACCTGTGCATAGTTAGGCATGCATATGATTAAAACAAGATGCATTATGGGAAAGAACCCACACACTGGATGAAGGGTTTATGTATTCCAAGCCTGCCTTTCAAAATAACCACCCAAACTATGGCAATAGTATCTCCTCCTTCCTTTAGTCTCCATAAAAGAATCCTCTAGGCAATAACCTGGAGCCCGTGAGCATAGTATCTCCACTCATATGATCCCAGTTCACTCTTGACAGCATATTTGGCCTGTACTACTGCTTTGAATAAGTGACCTGGGTTATTATAAGGTGTGTACTCATTTCATTTTCTCAAATCAAATACCAAGAACTTGGAAACCCAACCACTAGTAAAATAAAGATGATAGTGATGTCCCCACAGACACCGAAACTCCAAGGCAGTATGGTCTTGGTCCAGATCAGTGGCAGGGGTGGATTTAGGGAAATGTGTCTGTCCTGTGAGACCAGAACCCACCCTGTGACCAGTACCATCTACCTTAGAAAATGAGAGAAAGGACAAGCCCGGCCGCAGGCTCACAGGTTTTATCCTTGCCGGTTGCTAGCCTATCTTCTTCCCGCTCCTGCTAGGAGCTCCAGGCACTGGATTTATATGTCACGCAGGGCCCACCACACTCCCAGTCCATTCCAAGAGAAGCCTCTTTGAAGGCAAAATAGATTCCAGAATGATCGCTCACTAAGAGACATTCATCAGTGAGATGTCCTCCATAAAACTGAAATATCATAAAATCGTACACACGTGGGCCTGGAGCTGGGCAGGAACCATATTTCAGAGGAGAACATGGGCTGTGCAGAACACTGGTGACTGCGGTTGATAAATTAGACCCTGGTTTACACTCTTGCTAGCTTGTTGGAGAGAGTGAAATGGCCTTTCCATCAGCATCCTGACTCCAGAAAAGCAGGGACAGTAGCTTCATCAGCCATCAGTCACAGGAAAGGGCGACTGGCTCCAAGAAATTTCTAGGTGCCTTGGGAGGGCCCAGCTTATCTCAGAGTGGGAATCAGGAGAAAAAAAATGTCGTGGGGAGTTCTGCAATCCTGAAAATGGGTTGGTGTGGAGAACACCTCGTTCTACAGCCTCTCAGTCACAGTGGTAGTGTCCACTACATCTACCTTTGATGAAGCAATGGCCACAGGCCCACACGTGACTGTAAACAGGTGACTTGTGGATGACCTCTTTGCCCACTCCACCCCAGCAAGACTTCACAGTAGCCCACTGATCTGTGGTGTCCCTGTTAGGACTCATTGTTAGTCAGGTGGCAGCTCTAAGCCACACTAGTCTTTTGTCTGAGCCCAGATGCCCTGTTTCCAGATGTGAGCAATGTCCCTGACCTCTGTTACTTTGGGCTTGACAGAAGTTCAAACCCCTCTTCAGATAGCAGTTTTCATGACAGTAAGGGACAAGATCTGACATGAAGGAACAAAGAGTACATTGGAACATGACCTCTGCTAGCATTTTGTGAGTGACCTGTGCCTGCTCTCCTCAGGTCTTTCTACAGAGGCCTTCGGAGTGACACTTTAGAAACCATTTCATTGATGCCCAAAGGTCAGCCCTTACCAGGCAACCAAGTGGATGGAAAGTGTAGGCTCTGAACCTGTTCTTGAGAATACAGCCTTCCGGGCACCTGTACTTCCTGTTGCTGGTGCTCAGGTGGGACACTTGCCAGTCACCTGCTGGGTGAGGAGGCTGTGGGAAGCTCCAGGAAGTGGACACTCATGCTACACTAGCAGGTTACTGGCTGCTCTCTACATAAGACGAGCCACTCTGAGTTGCCGTCTCTTTGCTTCTGAGCAGCTTGATGTCAATCATGTATTGAGAGGTGAATGATTACATTAGGACCTGGTAAATAACTGCAGGCCCAGACAGAGAGTTTGCTGCTACAGAGCAGAGGGATTACTCACCTGTCCACTGCCTGTCTCTGGATTTGCTCTGGACAGGGAATAAAAACAGATCAAACAGATACTGGCTGAGCCCCAACTCCTGGAACAGAGCCTTTTCCAGCCAAGGACCAGCTCTGCATTGTGTGGGATGTATGCTTCTCTGCCCTCTGTGCAACTCTCACTGTGGTTCTGATTCCTCCCTGTTGGTTCCTGCTCTGCCAGATGCCCTCCCTTGCCAACTCTCCCGTGGCTTCCTGGCATCTACCTTGTTCCTCTGTATAGAAGCTGGGAGCCAGCACTTGAGCACCTCATGACTCCTCCTGAGGTGGCTTCAGTAGAGAGGGTGCTGCCTTAGCATGTCCTGCAGTCCCCATTAGACTCTGCAAGATGTCTCTCCTAGTCACACCCTGCTGTCTACCCAGCAAGCGTCCCATCCTTCTGTCCTGGGGTCCTCTGTGGCTATCAGCTTTTACCTGTTCTTCTACTCTTCTCCACGTCCACAAGGTCAGCTCAACACTTAAGATTCAAGTGTCACATGCTCCTTCATGGTAGTGCTCTAAGCTCTCCAGGTCCTAAGTGGGCAGGTGCTCTAATGATCTCATCACTGAATCATGATGGAATCTAGAAACCTGGCAGGTATCACCAGAGGAACTGGGGTGGCTGATCCAAAAAAGGACAGATGATGTGATCCACACAAGCCCTGGAAGCTTTCAAGGTACTTTGTATCTCCAACTGGGTTGTGAGTAGGCTGAGCTCTGGGGACAGGATGTGGGAGAGGCCACAGTCAGTTCCTCCTCTCCAGGTCCGAGCTCAGCCCCTCATGTTGTCTGAGCACACATTCTTGCCCTCTCCTCTGACTCAGCTATGCCTGTCCATGGGCCGCTGTGAGCCACCTGAGTCTGTCGCCACCTCTGTCCATTTGCCTGCAGAACATCCTTCTGAAGTCAATATTGGCCTTCTGTAGATTAGCACCCAAGCCTTAAGCCTGCCAACCACTCCACCTCTCACCAGGTTGACCTTCTGTCTCCCAGTCTTGAGCCCTGAGATGGAATAAGCAGGTTCTCAGTGTAGGGAGAGAAAGTAACTTGAGTTACTTAGACTCAAGTTTCTCCAGATACCATATTGGCTCCACTGGTCATAGAGAAATGAACAACAGGAGTGGATACACAGAGAAATGTATGAGGAACTTAGTGTCTTAATATGCTTTTGAGGAGGTTTAGGGTCTCATACTATTGGCTGCCTTCTTATTAGTAAAGATGGAACCTATTCAGAATGCCCCCTCACCCACCCTGAGATAGGAAGAAGGCTTTTATTCCTCCATCAAGCTGTACCTGAAGATTCATCTTGGAGCCCCCTTTTGTAGATCGTTTTTCAGAATTAGAGGTTTGTCAGTCAGGCTCTTTTTGATCTGAGACAATGATGTGAGTTGTGTATTTGTTTGTTTGTTTGTTTTTTTTTTTTGGCAATGGGATATGCTGATTTTGCAGCCCCAATTATCATGATATGAACACAGAGTTCTGAAAAATATATATATAGAGAGAAGAGTTGCCAAATGTGGGGAGTAACTTCATTCCCTGACATTTATGCAGGCCTGTGTGCCAGGTATGTAGCCCACAAATCAAAGAGCTGAGCGTGGCCCCTGCAAGATGGGAGGAAGGCACCATCTGCACACTGGAGTCAGGACCATGTGGGTGATAGAGATGGGCTTGCTCTTCTCAAAGAAGCAGGGATGGGCCTACAGATGATCTCCAATGAGACAGCCTTGAAGGAGTGAACCTGGGGAATGTCAGGGCCAACCAGGCAGCCCCATAGGCTTGTAGATGTATGGAATGTGTGTGTGTGTGTGTGTGTGTGTATGTGTGTGTGTCTGTGTCTGTATGTATTGGTGCACACTTGTAAGCCTTTGTAAATGCATGGATATGTGTATGTAAATGTGAGCCTTTGTAAATGCATGTGTGCATATATATATGAGTCTTTGTAAATGTGTGTGTATGTGCATGCATGCGTGTACAAGTATGGGCCTCTTTAAATGAATAGATATGTGTATGCAAGTGTGAGTCTTTGTAAATGCATGTGTGTATACATAAGTATAAGTATTTGTAAATGTGTGTGTGTGCATGTGTGCGTGTATGTGTGCATATGTGTGTGTGATACGAGGGCATTGGTGAGTGACTGTTTGCACAAGTAAGTGCATGGCACTGAGTGTGAACACCCATGAGTCCTTGCTACATACATGGGTATTTGTGTGTATGTTTGTGGACTTGCCTGTGTAGGTGCCACATGCTCAGGGGTGATATTGGCATGGTAGAGACTCTGAGAGAAAGCACTAGAGGGTACTGTTGCATGTTCAGTGGAAGGAAGTTAAGGCCAGGCCAGGTCCTTTTGCATAAGCACTCAGAATTGTGCATGCACACTTCCTGTGGAAGAAGAGAGAAGATTGGCATCTTCACCAGGATACATAGTAGCTAGGACTCCAGGACTTCCCAGATGGGCAGAATTCACCCTGTGAAGTTCAGACAAGTTCAGGCTATCCTTTCTCTCTTGCCAAGACTATCCCTTCTATATACCCATCCTCCAGCCACATGGTCCCACCTGTGCCCAAAACAAGAAAGTCCAGCTCTTTCCCATCTATCACCATGCTTAGTCTGGATTCAACCAACATTTATACCCTACCTTCAAGGGAGATCTTCTCCAAGAACCACCTCCATTAGTCCAGCTGGCTTCCTAGACCCCAGAAATGGTTTCTGCATCCTGTTGGGAGATCCTGGTCTTTCAATAGATAGGATGTTTGCTTGCATGGTTGGTTTGTTTCACTTTCTAGAACATAGGGTCAGCCCGAGACTCCTTCCTCTCAGCAAGTTACACAGAGCACTGTTCACTGCAATGTAAAGCCACATGTGGGGATAGACCTAATGGCTCTTACTTCCTTGAGTTGGTGAGGCCTTGGATCTTAAGGTGTCTGGTCCATTAAGGTCTTTGCCATTATGGACAGGAAAGGCCCTCTCCCTGGATGGCTAAACTGGCCACCAAGGGACTGGACAAGTCTACTGTCACCACTTCTGCAGAAGGAGCTGTCCTATCCCAGAGTCCTCTCACTGATCTTGCTGTAGCATTCTCTTGCTCTTTCTTCTAGTGTCTCCCAGTCAGGCCTGGAAGATGAATAGAGCACCTGGCTATGGTTGTGTTGTAGCTGGACTTCAATTTCAGGATTCCCATCAACCCTTACCTTCCTAAGACTCTGTAGCCCACGGTACCTGTGTCCTCCTTGCTGGCCATAGTGATCAGTTGCTCAGATGGTGTCTTAAGAAACCATCAAAAGCCACTGTGTGTCCTAGGAAGTCAGAGTGGCCCATGGGATTTGATCTAGTTAACCTCAAGGTAGTCAAGGCTTGAATAGGGACAGACCTGGAACTGGATAACACCTTTCTTGCTAAGTGACAGGAAGGTAGAGCCGGGCTGTCTGTAAGACATTTGTGCGACAAGGTCACTTGTCAAGACACCTTAGACATAAGTGCACAAGCTGAACTTCCAGAAGACCATTGGCAAAATTGGAGAGGATGAGTAGAGAGCACAGCTAGGAGAGAAAAGCCTGGATGGGAGCACCAGTGTGGGATGAGATGAGAGATTAGAATACATGTAAGTGATCTCCATAGGCTCATCCTCATTTCTACTCCTATCTAAACCCATGACCTACCTCATTACACTAAAGCCATCTCCAAGCCATATCCACATCTGTATCCTCATCCTCACTAACATCTATGTTCACACCCACATCCCCATCCATATCCACATCTGTACCCACAGTGAAGTACTTCCTGCAGCAAGGCTCCACCTCCCCATGACATCTGCAAACAGGGACATCAAATGGGGACCAAGTATTCAAATGCCTTAGTATTTGAGGGAAGCTTCTCAGTCAAACCACCACAAATGGTAGTGTAAATTGTCAACTTGACAGAATCTAGAATCATCTGGGAGGCACACCTCTGGCATGTCTTTCGGGGATTATCTTGATGATATTAATGGAGGTTGGAAGACCAGCCCACTGTGGGTGGTGCCATCCCCTAGCCAAGGTCTTGGACTGGATAGAGAAGGGAAGCTGAGTACTAGCATACATACATTTATTACTGTTTTCTGACTGCAAATGTAATGTGGCCAGATGCTTCGAAATCCTACTGACTTACCCCTTCCCCTCCCACACCCCCACACTCCTGTACCTTGAATTGTGGTCTGAAATAACCCCTTTCTCCCTTAAGCTGCTTTTGTCAGGGTACTTTATTGAACCAATAGGCAACAAAACTAAGGTAGAATAGAAGTCTTAGTGTGGTAGATGTGTCTAGGTATTTAAGGAAGACCATGGACTTCTCATCTATAGGATGACAGCATGTCCCAGATAGGACAGTTGGAGGAGGAGACTAAAGCTTCTGGGAGATGCGAGCTTCTCCAACAAGACATAGTGGACCAGTGATCCTGAGATGGCCTGATCTAAAAGAGAGGTATGAAGGTGATTGTTTGAGGAGGTGTGTAAATAATCTGAGGTTAGCTCTGGATAGCATCAAGCCACTGAGGAGTTTGGGCCAAGACAGAATGATGACTACTATAGGGCTTATTTGGGAAGAAGATGCACCTGGTGGTGATACTAGTGAGAGGAGAGATAGTTCAGGGACCAATGACAGGAAACCACTTGGAAAGTAAAGGAAGGCATCAAAAAGAATGTGAACTCAGGAGGATGCCCTGGAGAGGAGGGGTGGGGCCCTATTGGCTAGTCCCTAAGGGAGCAGACTTCTCAGAAGCCATTTTGAAAGAAAAAGAGCAAGCTTAGTTTTGAGTATTTTCTATTTCTTGCTTAGGGGAAAAGAAGCTGTAAAAACTGCAGGCAGGTATGAACCATGTCTTGGTAATTTCCAGAGATTGCCTGTAATATGATAGGCACATAAAAGATTCTAAAAGTGACTACTTTACATACACAAGATTGGCTGCTCTCGGAGCTTGATGGTGGGAGGGGGCATTACCATCAATCGCAGCTTCTAGCAGCGGGAATGGGGAGAACAAAGATTCTGGCTCACTGGGAACTAGGCTTTGTATGCCTATGGCCAGCCTGCAGCTGCAGGACAAGGCCTTGGACCTCCTGCTCACTTTGCCTCAGGCTCATTCTGTCTCTATCCTTCTGTGGACTGCAGCCCAAGTGTGACAGGCAACCCAGCCCTTGCTGTCACCAACCTCCTTCCACCCCTGTTCCAATGCATAACTCTAGAAATTACAAAAGCCTGTGGGAGACAGATCAGGGGATAAAGAGCTTGTTGCACAAGTATGGGAGATAAGGTAAGTCTGGGTTGCCAGCATCCAATGTAAATGCTAGGTGTGCAGCATCAAGGCCTGCCTGTGGTTTCAGCCTCCAAAGGCAGAGACAAGTAGTTCTAAAAGCAAGCTGGCTAGAGAGACCCTGCCTCAATGTCTAACTGAGAGTTGTTGAGGAAGACACTTTATGACACCCTTCGGTCTCTGAATGTGGGTATAGGCGTGTTCATGCAAGCCTATGCACATACATGGGGGAGCACACAGGCACCTGCAAAACTGATAAAAAATAAACGAAAAGGAAAGAAATTATGATGTCTTAGTCAGGGTTTCTATTCCTGCACAAACATCAGGACCAAGAAGCAAGTTGTGGAGAAGAGGGTTTATTTAGCTTACACTTCCATATTGCTGTTCATCACCAGAGGAAGTCAGAACAGGAACTCACACAGGGCAGGAAGCAGGAGCTGATGCAGAGGCCATGGAGGGATGTTACTTACTGGCTTGCTTCCCCTGGCTTGCTCAGCTTGCTTTCTTATAGAACCCAAAACTATCAGCCCAGGGATGGCACCACCCACAATGGGCCCTCCTACTCTTGATCCCTAATTGAGTAAAATGCCTTACAGTTGGATCTCATGGAGGCATTTCCTCAAGGGAGGCTCCTTTCTCAGTGATAACTCCAGCTTGTGTCAAGTTGGCACAACCAGCCAGTACACATGATCTCATCAAAATGAGGTTAGTTGGGGACTGAGCTGAAGCACAAAGTGATAGGGCCCATGCAGAGGAGAGATGCTGGGAGGGGCCTTTCTTTTACTGCACAGGGGCTTAACAGCTCAGCCTTAGGCATTTTGAGGAGCTGGGAACTTAAAAAGAAGCAGACATATAAATGGAACTGTCTAGGATGTGTGTCTTAGGGAAGCTGATTTCTCAACGGCAAAAAAGGTGACTGGGAAATCAAACTTTTCCAATTCTGTGTCAAAAGGACACTGACCTGCTCCCCGGAGCTCAAAGTTACAGGAAGAAGGATATGCAAGGCAGCCAGGGAGACATCGATTTAATCACCCCTGGTCATAGGATGACCCCCAGACAGCTGGGCTCCACTGAGATGAGGCAAGGGGATGTTTTTGGACTTAGTCTCTGAACAATTTTTAGCAGGCTTGGGGGATGGGAATGTTGATGTTGTCTGGGAGTTTCTAGGTAAGGCAGAAGGGTGGCTTCAAAGGTCACAGGAAACAAGAGAATCCTTTGGATTACCATGTGAGATGCAAGAAGACTTGCCTGTCTCTTTGTCCTGCAAGGTGAGGGACATGAGCAGAGTTTGAAGTTGTATGTGACAGAAGCCCCCAACTCCACACTGGCACCACTCTCTGGCATCTGAAATCCTGGATTACTCAGCTGTCTGTGGGTCCAGCAAGGAAGGCACATGACTCTTTGTGCAGAGCTGGTCATGTGACCACGGCAGTGTGCACATGGAGTGTTGAGTATCCTGAAGCATTGAATGAATACAATTTTCTCATACCCTGGAGAACCAGGGAGACCCCAGCTGACCTCATGTGCAGTCAACTAGATACATAAGAATCTAAACTATCCCAGATAAATCAACAAAACCTTTATTCTCTCTTCTATTACTGATGACCCATTTTCTTCTTCTTTTTTTTAATCTACTCATCCACTGTGGGCACGTCTTCTGATCCTACCCTTCTGTCTTAGATGTTTTTCCTATCACTGCGAGTAGCCACCTGACCAAGGAAAATTACAGAAGGAAGCATTTGATTCGGCTTATGGTTCTAGAGAGTTAGAGCCAGCATGATGGAACAAAGGCATCCTGGCAGGAACAGGCAAGAGCTTGAGTCTCAAACTACAAGCAGGAGGTAGAGGACACACTGGGAATGGTGCCACTCAAACCTACCCCTAGGGATACGCTTTCTCCAAAGGCCACACCTAATCTTCCCCTGACAGCCACAAACCAGGGAATTAGGTACTCAAATTCCAGATGTGGACACCTCATTAAAATCACCAAAATGTTGCTTCACTCTGTTTTTCCTATATTTCTGTGCTCTGTTGATGACTATCCAGACATCTTTATATTTCTAGTCTCATTTCCAGTTATTTCTTTTTCTGGCATTTGCCCTGTCTGCCCAGTGTGGCCATTTCTATGATGTGCATGTATTCTCCACCCTTGAGAAGTTCAACCTGAAGTATGATGCCCTGGGGACCAGCATATATGAAAATATGGAGGGGCTTCCTATCTTTGGGTAGTAGCCCTTCCTCTCCCCTGTGATTTCTACATGTGTAGGGCTTTTCTTTCTGCATCCTACACCCTGGCCCCCCTCTCAGAGGCCAGCTGAAGTCAAGTGTCCTGGAGGGCAGTTTCAGGTTCAACCAACAGGACCCAAAGAGGCACATTCAGTCCCCAGAGTATTACAGAGTTGTCAGTGTCTCCATGTAGAAGTTGGTATTTCCTTTATGGGTTTGTGAGAAAATTAGTATGTGCATACTAATTGATACTTTGTATCCATTGTTAGAGCAAGGAGCATTCTTTCTATTCTTTGGTAAAACTTTAATTTTTTTTTTTTTAAAAATTCATCTGAAAACATATGCATATGTTTATGGGTGCGATGCAATGTTTTGATATAAGAAGACATTATGAAGAAACTAAATCAGGTTAATTAACATCTATAGGGTCTCACCTACTCGTTTATATGAATTCTTTTTGTTGACCTATGCAATATAAGATCTGAGACAAATTTCTTCATTCTCGGCTTCTTTGGGGAACTTAAAGAGCCCCAGCCATCCTTCGTGGCATATACTGCATTTTTGGACATTTGGCTGAAGCCCCTGTGGGCTTGCCAGCCCACATACACACCTCCGAGCTGTGTGTTTACAAATGGCCTGTCTCTCGGGAATAAATCTTTGCACTTTTCCCAGGAAATATAGTCTATAAATCACAGTGACATTTTAGATGAGATTCGCCTCCTTCTGCGCCTCTGCCTTTAAGTGACCCCAACCCTGTGTGTGTTGCAGTGCTTGAGGGAGGCCGATACATCCCGGTCTGGGTAGAGATAGTTAGTTAAAGATAAGATCACTGACATCTTCAAATGCCACATTTGTCAACACAGGAGTGACCCTGCCCCAGGTGCTGGGTGGGACGGCTCTGTGATGTTCAGTGCGAGAGCTGCTCTCGCTCACATCCTGGTCTTGGAATGCTGTTGTCTTCGCAGATGGCAGCTACTGTTTAACACTATGATAATTGATTTTATTGTCAACTTGGCTAGGCCACGGTGAGTGTTTACCAGAATTAAAATTAGACGTGAATGAAATGATTGGACAGAGAGAGAAGATTAACGCAATTGTGTACCTTCAAATACAGAAGCAAGCGAAGGAATTGTTTTTAAAGAAAGATGGAATTAGACAGGATGTCAGAATAAGATGATGCTCATGGGTGATGTCATCCGAGAAACTGGAAATACAAAGATGAAAGGACAATAAGAATTTCTGGAAGTTCACATGTAGAAGACTGGACAAGAGCCTGCCAAGAAGGCTCAGTGAGTCAATGTGCTTCCAGCAGAGATGGACGTCCTGAGTTCAACCCTGAGGACTGACATTATAGCAATAGAGGGCTGGTTCCCACAAATTGCCCTCTGACTTCCATGTGCATGCACACACACACACACACACACACACACACATATATGTATACACACACACATATATATACATATATATGTATACACACACACACACATATATATATAAATAATATGTAATAAAAGAAAGACTAGACTAGAGATTCGACATGAATTACTTTGGAGAAGTTGGGCCACAAAGACTAGAAAAGCAGCATTTGCAACTAAGCACAACCTCCTGAAATACCAGGAGGCCTCGGTGTTACAAGAGGATATAGTCACGTTTGGGGAAGTCTACCCAGAAAGAACCACAGCAAACCACACTCTCTGAGGCTATTGGGCTCTAGTGAAAGAACAGTCGCTGTCCTCCAGGCAAGAAGAGCAGAATTCTCACAGAGCAAAGAAAAACTCAGACAGATGCCAGTCTTTTGACAAGTCTTTGTACCAGATGGAATTGGGGACACAGATTTAAGATACACAGAGAAAGCAGTGTGAGCCAGGCTGCCTGTCACTGCACATCACATGAAAGCCCAAAAATGCTGTCCTCGGGGCTTTCCTCAGCGTCTGCTTGAGAACTAGTTTGACTCACCAAGATGATAGAAGGGAAAGGAGGGAGGAGGAGGACCAGCTGGAGGCCACAGCAGGCACCCAAAGAGCCAGGCTGGGATGGCAGAGAGATGAGCGCTACCCTTCAGAGGGTAGGCAGACGTCAAGCTGAGTGTAGGAAAAGAGGGAGTGTGTAAAGGGTAAGACGCGGCTGACCACAGGGGACTGAGCATGGTGTTACGGGACAGAGGAGAGAGGAAGAAGGACAGGTTGCTTGGACTGGAGACCAGGGTCAGGAAAGATGTGGGTGACATAAATGTTAAATGTCTGTCAGAGTGAAGATGCCTGCACATGTACCAGAGAGAAAGATAAGCTAGATGCAGCATAGAGGAAAGGATGTGTGTGTGTGTGTGTGTGTGTGTAGTGTGTGTGTATGCATGCGTGCGTATACGTGTGAGCGTGCCGGGTGCATGTGTATTTATGGGTACAATGCAATGTTTTAATATAAGTAGACATTATGGGAAAATTAAATCAGTTAATTAACATTTGCGTGCCTTCACCTACTTATAACATTAATTTTTTTGGTGACCTATGTATTATGAGGTATGACAGGTTTGTCCCAGTCTTGGCTCCTTTGGGGGACACTTATAGAGTCCCAGCCATCCTTTGCAGAAGGCACTGGATCTTTTCCACACACTGTGTGATGTGTGACACATCATATACATGCATTTCACCCAGCTGTGACAGAATGAGGGCAAATATACTGATTTCATTGGTAAACACAGGAATGGATTTGCTGCAATCAAAGAATAGGCTTTCAGATTGGCCAATGAGATGAACCCAGCACTACACAGTGTATACAAGGTCTGCCAAAAGTAAAGAGATTAAAGAAGTGCAAAGGAGTCTGAAGGGGGTGGCCCAGGGCTTAGAGCACTTGCTGCTGTAGCAGTGGACCCAGGTTTGGTTCCCAGCACTCATGTCAGTCAATGCACAGCCTGCTTGTAACTTCAGCTCCAGGGAACCCAATACCCTCTCCAGCCTTTCATGGGCACCTGAACTCATCATGTGCACATACCACCCACTTCCACATAATGAAAGACAAAATAAAATCTGAAAAAGAGAGACAAAAATCGTTCAAGTGACTAGATCCCTGAAAAAAATACAAATGGAAAGAAATCAGGTCTAAAAGGCAGATAGGTAAGGATGCTTGCAACAGCTGCCATTCACCCGGAAGAGGGTGTGGTCATTAGCATGTGCACAAGTGCGTGCACGCACACACACACACACACATACACGCAGTAGCATGGGAGGGCCAGCAAAGGACAGCAGCTAAAGGGTACACTAGAGGCACTAATAGGAGTTACAACAAGGAGAAATAAACATGCAGTGAATGGGAAACTCACCACTCCTCTCTCAATTCACGACCAGCCATTATTAGGAGGAAGATGGAAGCCGTCAATGATGGGACCAATGGGGCAGAGCCTACAATGGCACATTGAACTCTGACCTCTGGTAATTGAGAATACATTGTCTTTTAAAAGTACATGGAACAGCCTGCAAATTGAGCATGTCTATTGCTACAAAGAGCCTCTCATTAAGTCCAGAGCACAGAAATGATCCATCCAGCCCTCTCTTACTACAAGCAGGAAAACTAGAAGTTAATTACAGAGCTAAGAGAAGTGAACACTCACCCACCAAGCATGTCAATAAACAACTTGGAATGAGGACAGAATGACTTCAAACCAAGAAGACGAGAACCCAGGCTCACTGACTCAGCATGAGGACCTGGGTTCAAATCTTTAGCACCCAGGTGGGTGTGCCTCTAAGCCCAGCATTGGGGGGGGGGGGATGTGTGGAGACAAGTGCATCTCCAGAGCTTGATGGTTAATTAACTAATTCCGGTTCAGTGAGAGACCCTTGTCCAAGCCATTAGGGTAGATTGTGATTGAGGAAGACTGCTCTGTTCTGCCCTCGCATGTCTGTTCATAGATGCACTCACATGCTTGCAACACACACACACACACACACACACACACACACACACACACGAGCTCACACTCGAGCACACACACACAAATGAATAAATAAATGAGAATCTACGGAACATTGTTAAAGTGTTTATAAAGGGCAAAATTTAAATTCAAATAAAAATGAGTATCATTGTTATTAAACTTCAAAAATACAATAGATTAACATCTAAGAAAGATAACAACCTGAACCCAAAGAAGGCAAATACTGGAAACCCCAAGAGGTGAATCCATATGAATCAGAGAAGAAGACACAGAACAGACAAACAGACACAATGAAAGCCTGCATGACCATGGGGGTGTGGTGAGGGGTGTGGGGGTGGGGGATCTGATGCAGAGTTCTAGAGGGACTGGAAAAGGACAAGTGTCAGAGCTGAGAGAGTGCAAGTAAGGTTGGGTGGAGAGGGACTGAGTTTTTAAATCATTAGATCATTCATAAATGGTATAAGAACCAAGTTCGATGTTGACAGAACGACCTTCTCGGAAGCTATGGGGTGCCCCAGTTGAGCCCACTGAAGAAGGAATCTAAGCATGAGGCAGAGGTGGCAAGGAGCACTCCTTCCAAACCCCATTTCCACGGGGAAACACATCGTGTTTAATTAGACTCATTACTAGTAATCTTCTTAAATGAATTCAGAGTACATGGGAGGTGTGGAAGTCATCTGCCTCCTTCCTGTGAAGACAGGTGAAAAGCAGGGGGTGCTGAGGTACCTCACTGATGGATGTAGATACACCAAAAGTCCTCACTCCCCGCCAAATGCAAAACAACAGCAAAACATGAAACAAATAACACATCATGAACAAGCAGTTGTTTTACGAGGAATGAGAAGGTAGTGCCATATTAGAAAATATATTAATATAATCCATCAAGGAGACAGCTCAGCATAAGCTCCATCTGATCATTTCCAAGGTGGAAGAGACAATCTGCGTAATTGAACGCATTCATGTAAAAGAAACTCTGTTGGATTAAAAACAGCAAGTGGTGGATCTGAAAGCTAATCCTTTACCTGTGATACTTTGTGCCATATTCATCTGAGGGATGAACCTCTGAGTGTGTCCCTAGGGAGATTATTTAGCTTATGCTAGTTAAGCTAGGAAGGTCTGCCCACTGTGAGTGACATCATTCTCTAGGCAGAGGATTCTGGACTGTATAAGAGTGGAGAAATCAAACTGAACAACAGCATTCATTCATTCATTCATTCATTGTTCTCTGTTCTTCATTATGGGTGTGATGTGTCCCTCAGACTCCTGCTGCTGTGACTGCCAAACAATGATGGTTTTAACTTGCAACTGTGAACTGAAATAAACTCTTCCTCTGGTTTTGTTGGGGTGTTTCATCACAGCAATAGAAAAAAGTACATAAAGTATTAAACTAAGATGGGGTGGGGGTTGTAATGGCTATTCCTGGTTGTCAACTTGACTATATCTGGAATGAACTACAATCCAGAATTGGAAGGCTCACCTATGATCCTGGTCTTGAGGCTGAGAGATACAAGTTTCTGACCTGGACCTTGGCATGGAGATCTTGAGACACAGTGCCTATGAATCCCAGGAGATCAAGGCAAGGAGATTTCTGACTTCAAGGTCATCTGGGACAAAGCAAGTCCCAGATCCAGGCGTGTTGGTACACACCTTTAATCTGGGCCACTCCTTCTGCTGGAGACCTACATAAGGAAGATTCTCATGTCTCCTGCTTTCCTTGTGGGACTGAGCACCTGCTAGATCCTTGGACTTCCATTCACAGCTGCTGCTGACCATTGTTGGGGAGTTGGACTACAGACTGTAAGTCATCAACAAATTCTCTTACTATATAGAGACTACCCATAAGTTTTGTGACTCTAGAGAACCTTGACTAATACACGGGTCTTCCCACCTCAATTAATGTGATCAAGATAATCTACAGACATGCCCAGAGGCCCATGTCTCAGGTGATTCTGACCTTTGCCAAGTGTCTTCCTTACGTGGAAAGCCAGGAAGAAAATAGACCCATTTGCTTCTTTCCCACTAGGGACAATAAATTGTGTTAAAAGTATTAGATGATGGGATTAGGTAAAAGAGATAGAAGCAGTATGTCCACATCTGCTGGAGTTCAGACATGGCCTAAGTATCCCACAAGGTTCACATGTCAGAAGCATCAATATCAGTGTGTCAGAAGTGAAAGGTTCGAAAAACTTTAAGAGGTGGGCCTGCTGAGAGGGGATTACCATGAGCATCACCCTTGGGAGGGATTAATGTAGTAGACCTCATGAGTTCCAGTGCCAGCAAGTAATTAACAATGAGCTCGCCCTGCCCATGGGCTCCTCTTGCTTCTTGGCTCACAAGAAACTCTTCTTCTTCTTCTTCTTCTTCTTCTTC
This sequence comes from Mastomys natalensis, assembly GCA_021653895.1. Lineage (NCBI taxonomy): Eukaryota > Metazoa > Chordata > Mammalia > Rodentia > Muridae > Mastomys > Mastomys natalensis. Next base: position 3,409,984 of record JAJTUV010000102.1, read on the forward strand.
TTCTTCTTCTTCTTCTTCTTCTTCTTCTTCTTCTTCTTCTCTCCTCCTCCTCCTCCTCCTCCTCCTCCTCCTCCTCCCCCCTCCCCCTCCCCTCCTCCTCTTCTTCTTCTTCTTCTTCTTCTTCTTCTTCTTCTTCTTCTTCTTCTTCTTCTTCTTCTTCTTCTTCTATCTCTTCTTCTACTTCTTCTTTCTTCTTCTGCTTCTCCTCTGAACTTCACAACAGTGTCATCTACTGCAAGTCCCACCCAGAGAGCAGATGTAGCATTCTTCACTGGATTCCCCAAATTGTGAGCTAAGCAAAGCCTTTAATCTACTTGTTAAATATTCTCCTCCCATGTTTTGTTACATCCACAGAACACAGACTAATGCAACACCAAGAAAGCTGAAAAAAAAAAGTCATCTGCAGGTGACAAAATTATAAAAACATCATCATAGAAGGGACAGCAAATGGAGGCAGAAGAGCTTCACTAAGTGGAGAGTTATAAAACTGCACATTTAAGTTGAAAAGATCCTGTGTTTCTGAGAAGATGGAAAGCCTTTTCATATTCCTCACACTAAATGAAACAAACATCTTCAGGCATTGTACATGGACCATGCACTCCGCCAATACATCCCTTGTCAGACTACCAGGCCGATGCCTACTGGTAGCTGTTGTGGCTGGCAGTGCAGCAGATACAGGCTGCAATGTCCCTTTGAGGAGTCATTTTCATTTTCTCTGGAATGTTGGTGGTGGGATGGCTGGATCATATAATGGTTCGCTGTTAACTTCTGGAGAATCCTCCACAGGGCTCTGTGTAGCGACTGTACTCATTTTCATTCTCTCCAACATTGAGTAAAACCATCTTTCTTCTTTGACAGGAGTCATTCTCGAACTGAGAGGTGGCAGCTCATTGGCCTCCTGGCTACTGAGTTGAGGATTCTTCATGAATCCGGTGGCCGTGTGCCTATCTTCTTCACAGAAATGCCTATTTGGAGTTTTGCTCCTCATTCTGAGTTGAGTTCTGTATGTGTGTTGGCTGTTATCCCCTCGACAGCCTTGCAAATACAGATATTCCCCTGTGCTGTAGGTGTCTCAGTTCCGTGTTAATTCCTTCCTCGCTCTGTGGCTGGGGATAGGAACCAGTGTGCTGTGCTTGAGACCCAATTGATGACTTGACTATGAATTCACCCCGGGTTCTCTGGGTTTCCTTTTGCTTCATTGTTTCTAAACTTGGGGCTGTAGAAGCAGAGATGGGGAAATGCCAGGTGATTCAAGCAAGTAGCCCAAAGCTCTCTCCAGCAGAGCAGTAGAGGTGAGGGCATCCAGACAGAAGCCTTGGGAATAGTAGGCATTCTTCTCTATCCTACCCTAGTCACATCTACTCATAGACCTGGACAGGAGGAAGGAGTCTCTCTCACTATGTGTGTAACTCAGGAGCCTATTGATCCTCAGGACATGGCCTCCTTCTACAGTGACCTCCTCCAGGTTTTTTTTTTTTAATTTTTATTTTAATTTTCTACAGGACTAATTAGACATTAGAATACCATCCTTGGTAAGAAATTTTCCCTGGGGAAGAGGAAGGGAAGAGGAAGGGGAAGAGGAAGGAGAAAGGGAGAGTCCATTAAGAATCCTCCTTGACTTTCCCCAGAATGTTGTCACAGAGAAAGCTAATGTAGCCAGTCACCGGCAGCAGACTTACCTACAACTTGAACTCAGTATCTTATAGCACAATACACAGATGTCCATGATTCCATGGAAGCTCCTCGTCTACTGGGAAGAGGGAGGAAGAGCACATCAATCACTGGCCAACTTGGAGGCAAGAAGCTACTATACCTGACAGGCTTGAAATCAGCTGCGAATCCACTTTCACACAATTGGATCCCAGAAAATGCTGTCCCAGAACTGAGACTGCAGATGAAATCAGTAAGTGCAGGGACAGCTCCAAGGGAGAGCCAGAAAGCCAGGGAGCGAGTCTGAGCACCGAGCAAGCAAATGAGCAGGTCTGAGCTGTGCCAGGAAACACACCCCAAGGATAAGATGACTGAGCCTCAGGAGCTGGGGTCTCATCCTGGCTGGGGGAAGTCTGAGCCCTGTGCTTTTGTCCCTGAAGCAAAAGAGAGAACAGCTGGAAGGGACTTGGAGAAATGATGGGTGGAAATGGTTCGTTTTGGCAAGCAACTGAAAACAAAAACTCAAGCAGGATAAACCTACAGAAATCCAAGGCAAGTTGTAACATAATTAAACTTCCTCAAGGTGAAAGACAAAAGAAAAAAAGTGTTGAAAGATGCCAGAGAGAAAGTATGTAGCAGGGAAAATCTCTTGAATGACAGTGGATTTGTCAGGAGAAGCGGGAGGCAGGGAGGAAATGACAGGATCTGTTGCTACAGCTGTGAGGAAAGCATTGTCACCTGGAAGATTTGGGGAACCGGGAGAGTGAGGTGACTTGCCACCCACAGACCTGCCATGAGGAAGGGCCAACAGAGGTTCTCAGTGAGTCAGGAGGCATGGAGCAAGAGGATGCCAACAGGGTGTGCTTTCTCTCACTGCAGCTCCTGGGTTTTATACAGATTTCTAAAATCATGTGAGTATATACGACATGAAAGAAATAAACTGATCTAGGGGACCAGGGGAGCAAGTAGGGTGAGGCAAGGAGGAGAGAATGGAGAGACATGGGGATACACTCAACGTTGCCATATATATTTGCATGAAAATATTTAATATTAATTAATTTGAAAAAAAAAAAAAAAAGAAGTCCAGAAGGTAGAAAGTGGAACACAAACGAAAACACGGGTAAACACAGTTGGCTCCTTTCCTCTTGAGTCTTCCAAGTCACATGTCATGGTTAATGCAAAATTTAAAGCTGTTTGGTGTCATTCTCCATCTATGCAGAGGACATGTTTAAGGAAAAGACTACCCAGGAGATGAAGAACATAGAGAGAGGCAAGGCATCTGTGCCCCACCAAGAATCACAGAGGGACAAGCTTGCTGGCCTCTAGCTGTGCCCATTCATGACAGTGGTTCAAGCCACAGAAAGTCACGACAACCTCCACTTCCCAACACAGATAAATCAGAATAGGAGTTTGACGAAGGCTGCTTATTTAGGACTGGTGCTCTGAAGTCTCCGGGATTTGCATGTTGTCCAGCTGTGGGTCTTGGTGCTAATTCTTAGGGACTGCAAGAAGAATCATCTCTGGTGTGGGGTGAGAGTGTCACTGACCTGTGTGTGGAGCAGTATGCCATTAGGAGTCATTTATTGTTATGCTGCTTGAGGAGAATGAAAGCAGTAGGTTTTCCCCTATGTCCATGACTAGCTAGTCTCAGGTTCCTGGCCACTATGGCTCAGAGAGCGATGCAGAAGAGGAGGCAGGGAGACTGTAAGAGCCTGAGGCAGTAGATGACTGTAAGGAAATAGCACCTTCCAGACACAAGACGATTGATGTATATTTGAATTCAGACTCTGTGATAGCACAAGATCTGTGCAAGTTCAAAGTGGACAAAACCCCAGCACTGAGAGGAGAAGTGAACATGGGTTCCCACCCCTAACTATTTGTAACTAGGACAGGGAAGATCAGTTTTCTTCAATGGACAGTCACTGGGTGTATCAACTACTCCAGGGCAGGCCCCATGCCTAAGTACAGTGGGCCAGCATAAAATAGACTCTGTTTTTTGTGTTGATATTTCTTTTTCTCATTGGGATTTTTGTTTGTTTTATTTTCATCCTTTTTGTTTTTGTCTTTTTCGTTTTGAGAGAGAGAAAAACAATGTGGAGTTTGATGGGTAGGAAGTGGAGGGGGTCTGTCAGGAGTTACGGGGCAACAAAGAATATGATCGAAATATGTTGTGTGGGAAAATTTAAATCAACAGGAATGATGAAAGGATTCAAGCCACAGGAAGGCAGGGAAAGTCATGTCAGAGAGAGGAAGAGGAGAGAGGGGAGAGAGAAAAAGGGAGGGAGATGGTGGAAGAGAGGAAGAGACGAAGGAAGGAAAGGAGAGAAAAACAGTGGGAGGGAGAGAAAAGGAGAGAGAGGGAGAAAGGGAGGTTAAGACCAGCTACTTAACCCCTCAAATATCTCAACTATGTAATGCACCAATTAAAGCAACAAGAGTGACAGAAAAAGTTAAGAAGCTAACCCAACTATATTCTATCTTTGAGGAACTTTCTTCAGTGGTTGGAGAGATGGCTCAGTGGTTAAGAGCACTGGCTGCTCTTCCAGAGGTCCTGGGTTCATTCTTAAGCACCTAGATGGCAGCTCACAACCATCTGTAACTCTATTTATAGGGGATTGAGTTACCTACTTTGGCCTCCATGGGCACTGGATGTGTATGTGGTACAAAGACATACATACAGGCAAAAAAAGGCTCAAATGCATAAAATAAAATAAATAATTCTAAAAAAAAATGAAAAGATCTTCAAATACTATGGTATAGATGAGTTCGAGGAAAGATGGAGAAAACACGCCAGGCACACTCCAGGCAAGGGACAGCAGGAGGACCACTGAGCAGAGTGGACCTCACCCATGAAAAGTCTCAGACACGGAGATGGGCATTACAGGCTAATAATATGGCTCATCTGTCACAGAACCTAAATTTTTTAAATTCTTGCACACCCAACAACAGAACTATAAGAATTAGTTCCAAAGTGCAAGCTGGAGGCTTTGACCCTCCTCGCTGACAAACAATAAAAAGCTAGTCAGAAGAACCAGTGACACTGTCAGTCTACAAGATGCATTGACCATCCGGGAAGGCTTCCACCCAAGCAGAATGTGGTCCTCCAAGTGTGCATGTGTAAACATTCTCAGACAGAACACAGCCTCACCACCAGACAAACTGTAGTGGATTTAAAAAGCATCAAAGTCATGTCACGTGCTCCCCGACAGCGGAAGCAGATGAACAGACAACAGCGGGGGCCTCTCCAGACGCTGAGAAACGAACACTACACTTGTGAATAATCCATGGGTCAGAGGAGATGCCTCGAGGGATGTGAAAACTATTCCAGACAGACTGGAAATGAGAGGGTAATCTACCGGGTGCAGTACAAGCAGCGCATGGGCATGTATAAAGTGTGTGTTATTAAAGAGGCAGAGTCTCCTGTCAACAATCTCAGCTTCCCACCAAGGATCTGAAAACAGAGCAGTGACAGACCCACAGCAGACAGAAAGAAGCAAGGCTGGCTCAGAAATCAAAAATCTAAATCCAAGGGGAGTCATGATGTCACTTTGAAGGGTGCACAAATTTAATGCGATGCTTGCCCAAGCCAGTATGACTTCTCCTACATACAGGAGACATCATCTTGACTCTCAGGTGGAAAGGTGAAGTTGTACAACTGTCTCAGGCTGTTCTGAAAATGAGGTCCACAGTAGAGGGATCTGTCAACCACATTTAGTATTATTATTAATCATTTGTGTGCACATGTGTGCACACACAGGTGTGGAAGTCAGAGTTAACAGTATCCTCCTTAATCACTCTGCACTTTACTTTGTGAAATAGAGTCTCTTAAGGAACCTAGCATGCTCCACTTCAGCAAAACTGGCTTATCAGCAGGCTTCCAGGATCCTCCTGTCTCCATGTGCCTGGTGCTGAGATCACATGTTCACTTTGCTGGGCTTTCTTGTTGTTGTTGTTGTTGTTGTTTTATTTCTTTCTCCTCCTCTCTCCTCCTCCTCCTCCTCCTCCTCCTCCTCCTCCTCCTCCTCCTCCTCCTCCTCTCCCTCCTCTCTCTTCCTCCTCTTCCCTCCCCCTTCTTCTTCTTCTGTTTGTTTGTTTTATGTAGATACTGAGAATCCAAACTGAAGTCTTTATGCTTCTGTGGCAAGCACTTTACTGCTTAGTCATGGGGACTCAATGATATAGTTCCTGACCCTGGAACAGACAGAGTCAGCATGGTGTGGGTCTCCACAGGTGTTGATGGCATATATATATATATATATATATATATATATATATATATATATATATATACACACACACAGACGCACACACATATACATTTGTTTGTTTTGTTGTTGTTGTTTTTTTACTTCACATTCCTCATTCAAGGAATGTCGTCTCTGCCAAGGTTAATGACTCCATGATAATCAGAGAGTCTCAGCAAAATGATAAAACACTGTGATCTTCATGACAACCCTTAAGGCTGTGGGAAAGAACACTGAAAACATGAGTTCAAAATAAATAATATCTCAACTATCCACAACATAAGGATGCAATATGAATTGTATAAGGAGCTTCACAGATCTAAAGGAACAGAGGAAGCTGCATTATATGAGCCAGCTTGTCAGAGAGATGCTGAGGAAGGAGATAAAGAGATTTAGTGAGTGGTGATCAGAAGGCAAGATCTCATCCAACTAAGTTATATTTGTTTATGTTTACAAAGGCAGGCTGAGTTCAAGGTCAGCTTGGGACAGAGGGAGTTTTGGTCCAGGCTACAGTGTAGTAGGAATGGTAATTTTAGGGCAGGGTCCCACCCAGATATCTTATTGTCTGTGCTTGGGCTTGCTATCTCTTTCTAAGAATCAAGGGGCTGGCGTCATGGAATGCTGATTCATGGGATAATCAAAAGGGAATCTGGGGTAATGACTGAATTGATAGGTAAATTAAAAAAAAAAAACAACAACAACAAAAAAAAAAACCTGGGCTTTTGATCTGCAAGAGATGAGCTCTCCAATGAGAGTTTTTTAGAATAGCAAAAAAAAAAAAAAAAAAAAAGCAGTCTCCAGCAGATAACACACACATACAGAGAGAGAGAGAGAGAGAGAGAGAGAGAGAGAGAGAGAGAGAGAGAAGATGAACATAGGCCATCATCTTGGACCCACAATTTGACTTCGAGTCATTGGTATCACTGATCCCAGACATTTCTTCTCTCAGAAAACCTCTCGAAGCTGAGGCTGGCTCTCGACACTTTGCCAATAGAGGGATCCCATCAGCCTTTGATCCAGTTTTAAAGCACATTTTAACTGTGGTAAATACACACACAGTTCACTTCCTCAACTATTTTTTTAATGATGAATATGTCTATACTATTGTCCAATGCATGTCCAGAATACTTTTCTTTCTGTCCAAAATGACATTCTTCATCGCTATCAACCAGCTAACCGACTCCAGCGCCTTTCCCCTGGTGACCTCTGCTCTGCTTTTGGACCCATGGACTCTGCCACTGAAAGGTGTTATATGACCGGAGCGAAGGATTTCTTTCCATATCTGGGTTGTCTATGCTCACAATGTCCACAGAAGTTCATCAAGGCTGCACAGAGTCTTTCATTTTTAGGGATCAGCAAGACTTCCCCTTCTGGATGGAGCCCATTTGTTCAGACTGGATGACAGACCCTTAGTTCCCACTTTGATGTTGTGAACAGTGCTGCCAGAACCTGGGGTGTGCAGACATTTTGAGACCTCTCTCAGGTTTCTAGGATCTACAGCCAAGATTGGGTTCTCTGCATGTTGTAGAAACACAACTTTCTTTACTGAGGAGTCATAGTGGTGCTTTACTGTTATAAATAAGACACAACAGCTGTGTCATTCTGTGTCCCCACCAACAATGCCCACGCCACCGATATCTTTACCTTCTCTAACAGTGGTGTGTGTGTAGGCATCCTGACAGGGGCAAGGAGCAGCTCATTCCAAGTTTGACACGCACTTCTCTGATCTCTAATACTGATGCTCTTATTTTATGGTTACTGCTCATTTTTTTTCCCTCTTCTTTGGGAAAATGTCAGTTCATGTCTTAGCTCTTGTTTTCAATATTCGTTTCTTAATTGCATGAGTTCTTTACATATTGTGGGTTTATTGACATTTGGCTACATTTAAGATTTGAAGATATTTATCCATCCTTGGGCTTTCCTCACCCCATGAATAGTGTCTTTCAGTGTGCAATTGATAATAACTTTTATGCAGATCTCAGTTGAGGTTTCGTGCTATCTGCAGACACTAGAGAGATCAATGGAACAGAGTGGCGAATTCATGAACAGGCCACAACAACGTGTTAGACTCATTTTTGATAAAAACAAAACAAAAAACAAAAGCAATTTAGTGGAAGGAATATGCTCCTGGCAACAGTTCATTGCAGAAAAAAAATTGAATGCATACAGGTAAAATAAAAACCACAGCCAAACAAAATGCTTCCATCTAAACTGGACATTTTACATAAAAATTCACACGCAGTTGAGTGTAAAAGTCCTAGAAAAACAGAGGGATCTGAGGGCCCAAGGGCTGCACAGAATGCTCTCTGGCAGAAAGCACAGTTTGTAAAGGGCAAAGTCAACAGACTGAACCCTAAACACTGTCAGGGCTTCTACTTACAAAAAAGTAAAATAAAAACTTCAGTTGTGTGCTGGTGGAGAAAATCTGAAAGCTGTGTCCCTGACAAGCAGCTGATGTGTAAGATCTATTTATTAAAATCTCAAGATTTTAAAATATTGGACAATAAAGGAGAAGGCATCCTACTGGACAGACATAAGAAGAGCCTGGCTGGCACTGGCTATTAGGAAAATGTTAACCAAAGCCTACTAGGCCACCTCTCCTCACCTGCCGGCATGACCAGCATGGTGTCCACAAGTCCTGGGGAGGAGGATGGGAAATGGGGTCACCAGGACATTACTAGTAAAGACCTCTTCTGGTACAGCTACTGTGGAGGGTAGCTTGTCAGTTTCCTCAAAGTCCCAGCTTGGGGACTGTCACCGAGGCCAGCCTTAGAATTCATTCAAAAACCCTGTGTGTGAACGCTAAACGATATAGGATATGATATAGGATAGACCTCAACTGAAATTATCCCCCATAGCCTCTTTGACACATGGTACCTAAGTCATTGTGGCATATCTGCACCTACGGAGCACTCAGCAACACCCTCTCCATGGACTACTACTCCACAATAAAAGGAAATCAGCTTTTGGCATATAGGACAATTAGCATGTTTGTTTAAGTCAACAGGCTCTCAACCTGACAGTTGTGACTCCTTGGGGAGTCAAATGACACTTTCATAAAGATATTTAAATCACAATTTTAACAGTGGCCCAATTACAGTTTTGAAGTAACAACCAAATAACGTTATGACTGGGAGTCACCACAACATGAGGATCTGAATTAAAGGGTCACAGCGTTAGGGAAGTTGAGAACCACTGGTCTATGTTGTAAGAAATAGATTGTGATGGTCCATTGTCAGTGTGAAGCACCCTTAAGTAAGGCTTGGTGTCCTAATTTAATGAGGTGGAGAATGTGGGAAGGGGGCAAATCCTAGCATATATGAAAAGGACAGACGTTTCTTATGATTGGAAATATATATATAAAATATATAATATATAAACTGTCTTGTGTCACATCAGCACACCAGCTGGTTTTGCCTCTTCTCTATGCTAGGTCTCTTTCTGCAGGATAGATTAGAAACAGCTTCAATTTCCTTCTCTCTTGAATTCGTTATCATCTTATTTCCAGCACCATGGATCCAGGGGACTGAGTGACTGAAGCAGCCAACCTCCAAGGGTCATGCACGCTGGGATTCAGTGTTTCTAGTACATCATGGAACAGAGTTATAAAAGCCAAGATTCTTGATTGTCAGTGGTTAAGGAGGGCGCAGGAATCAAACCACACAGTGGGAATGTGGAGGGTGAGGAGGGTTAGACTCTGTCTTATGAAATGCTCTGGGTTTTCAACTGTCTTTCCCTGGGCTGTTAGACCGAGCTGAGCTTTTAAAAGCCTTACAGTCCTCCTGTGTGTGCTACTGAGAGTTGTCCCCATGCCGAGTGTACTCTGAGAAGGGAACCCATGCTGGCACCAAACTCTTTCCCAAACTGCACTTGGAGCTATTGCTGTCACATGATGAAGTCCAGTTAAAGAACAAATTGATGTGGACCTGAGCCAGTACCTGTGTGGCTGTGTGAAATCATCTGCTAACAAGTCAACTGGAATGCACCATACCAACACAATGGATGCCCACGGACTCTGGGCTTTAAGGCCAAGGATGGACCTGAAGAGGTACAGCAGTGCTAGTATAGCCCAAGGTCAATGCTCTGGCTTTCCACAGGCTACAGACCCATGTCCAAGGTCACTCTCCTGGTCCAGGCAGGTCTCAGGTCCTCCTAATATGTAAGTAAAGACTAAATCCAAATCATATGAAGTCTGATGGGCAGCCTCTTCCTTCAAAGCAATAGACCAGCACCACAGGGTGGTGGTCCAGCCTGTATGGCCTGATCTGTCCAGGGGTCCCCTCCACAGCTTAAATTTGATCTCTTGGAAGCCAGTCCTGGGCCAGTACTTCTAGAGTTGCTTCTAGAGTTGTTAGGTGGCATGGAAATCTGCCACACACACACACACACACACACACACACACACACACACACACACACAGACACCACATAACATAGCACACACCACCTAACATGTAACTGTGCAACTGTATATACTCAGCACACAGAGGCTCACAACATACATAATGGAGTGAAGTCATACCATACGTCACATATATGTCACATACATGTGCCATTAGTATTTATGCCTCACATGCCTCACAGCATATATAGTACATTGTGAGCACTGTGCACACCATACACGTATGTGAGTGCACAACTCACCTCCGCTTCCAGTGTACACACACTTCAATCATACACATACAGGACACAAAACCACGCCAGACATCATACCACAGGCATGGGAGGCACAGGGGCTCCTAGGAATAAGATTAAAATCCAAAGGTTATGTGAGGTGAACTGTAATCCCCCTTTAAAGACAGAAAAGATACATTTAAATAAAATAAAAGATACATTTCATCCTTAGACAGAGCTCTGGCGGAGTTTGCAAGCTCAACACTAGCTCTCATCTTTGTCCTCTTACCTACTGTGGGTACAATGCTATCATCTGCTTCCGGACTCTGCCACCATGCCTTTCCCTCATGGTGGACGGCACCCTCAAACTGCCTGCCAAAATAAAGCCTCCCTTCCTTGCTTGCTTAAGCTGCTTCTGTCAAGTGTTAGATGGCAGAGAAACGTAACTAACGCAGAAGGCAAGGCTCAGTGTGCCTACACAGTTTCATATTGAAAATAATCTCAACAAAAAAATGCACATTTTCCCATTTAAATTTCCCTGATTATATGTTTCAGGATAAATTGGCAAAATCAGCTACAGACAACAGCTAAGTCTCCAAACGAGGGAGCATCGAGGATGCCAGCCACAGGAAGCACGAAGAAGAACATTTAAATTTTAGGCAGTAGGTAAAATTTCAAGTTTTTATTAGACATTTGTATATCCTGTGACTATGATTAAGACACTCTTTTGGATTTGCCTGCCAATATTTATAGAGAAATATTTACAGTTGAAATTAAGATGCGACATCTACTAAATGTTTACTTAAGAAAAGGCAAGGGCAAAAAAGAGGAAAGGAAGAACGAAAAAGGGAGGGAGGGAGGAAGGGAGGGATGGAAGGGAACTGCTTTTCCCATCCAAGACCTGCCTTCCTCCAGAGTTGCTTCTGATCATTCTGGTATCCCTCACTCTGGCATCTTGACCTTCCTGTCCATTCTGGAACTTGCACATTCCATAGAAAGAAATGTATTCATGTGCACATGGGAAAGAGACTCATAGCCCTCTGCTCAGAGACAGCTCAAGTTCAGCAGGGCAATGGCTCTGCAGGGAGAGACTTAAGGCTGGTGGAGAGCCTGACAGTCTTTGTGTACCTTGCCATACCCTGTGGGACAGGAGCATTGCAGGTGGTATAGGTACCAAGATCAGACCTTACCATTCTTCTGGCTTGCTGTATGATCTCAGGCAGCATCCTGGCATCTCTGAGCCCTCATCCGTACAGTGGAGACAATAGTGTTATTTGATGTATGGCTGTGGATAACAACCCCTTTCACACACAGGCAGGCTTGCTCTATGTCTACAAGTTTCCCATAGCTGTAGCTGCATGAGGCTTTGCAGGCTTCTTGTCTCACCAAACTGTAAGTTTTGTTTGTCTGTGGTGATATTTGCTCTCATATCTTTCTAAAAGATATTGGGCATATAAATGAGCATTCTCCGAAGTCCAATGCCAATCATGGAGAGTGTGGAGAAGGATCAGAGGGCACTGGAAGGGATGGTGGTGGGGAGAAGGCAGAATGTTATCTGTAGGGAGGGGTTCTTGTGTGAATTCTTGCTTAGCAAGGTCAAGTGGTCCAGGGAAGGACATGTTCATGTGATCAAGCTGTCTGTTCCAGTGGTGTGTAGATGGATCCATCTGTATCTCTCTCTCTCTCTCTCTCTCTCTCTCTCTCTCTCTTCCCTGTCTATCTATCTATCTATCTATCTATCTATCTATCTATCTATCTATCTATCTATCATCTATTCATTTATATCTCTATCTTTCACCATCTGTCTACCCATCCATCATCTGATTATCTATTATCTATTTATGTGCCCATCCAGCTCTTTCAATTTTTGAACATCCATCATTCCATTTATCACCCATCAATTTATATATCTACCATCTATCTATCTATCTATCTATCTATCTATCTATCTATCTATCCATCCATGTGTCTATCCATCCATGCATCTATCCATCCATGCATCCATCCATCCATCTGTCCATGTGTCCATCCATCCATCTATCCATCCATCTATCATCATCGCCTATCCATTCATCCACCAGTTATCTATCAACCCATCTATCATATGTCTGTTCATCCATCCATAATTTATTTATTTGTTTATCTATCATTCATCCATCTACCCATCTAGCTATCATATCAGTTTATCTGTGTACCTATCTATCACCCTTCTAAGCCATCTGTGATCTGTATCTGTAGATCTGTCACTTTATTATTTCTTCATCTATGATCTATCAATCATACCTCTGCTTATTTAGGTAGAGCAAAATTACAAAGTAAAAGATAAAAAAGATTGCTTCCTTCTCCTACTCAGAGGCTGCTAGACCTAGACTATAAGGACTTGAATCATAATGGCAAGCCTGGAACAGGCACATGCATGGTGGATTTGCATCTGCTGCTCACAGGCAGGGCTGTGTTGGTATTTGCATCAGTGAAGGGCCTTATAGTAATCCCGGTGAGGTACCAGTCTCAACCAGACTAAGCTGCACACCTGTGCAGGCATTGGGAATGGAAGGTAGGATACGATACACATCTGTCCCTTTGTGGCCCATGGAGCAAGGAGCAACTGAAGCTAAGAATGTTTAGCATTGAGGTTGACTGGGTCAGAGGATGTGTAGTGTGGACTGGAGGATGTGGTTGGGTGGTACTTTATAGTGGCCTCTTGACATGTGGCTGTTTCTTGTTCTGCCCAGCCACATTAGAAAAGGGGCAGCTCCTTGGTGGTCAGGAAGGATCTCTAGTCAGTTTGTTTGTGCCAGAGGGGATTGTGCAGGACGGCATGTGGGGTGGGAAGAGCCAGGGACTCTCAGCACAGACTGGGTGTCTTAGAAGACCAGGCCTAAAAGCCTGCATTTCATAAGCTGTCAGTGCTGAAGGGGATGTGAACCTCAGAGTTTGTGAGATTGCTATCCCGTGTCAACCTTCTACCCCTGTCCTCATCAAATGGTAGGGTATCTGTTGCATCTGAGGCAGGAGCCACCTGTTTGTAGGTAGAGTTCTGCCATCTTTTTTCTGCTCTCCTCTCCTTCCTTTGCTCACATTTACATAGTGATAGACCTTATCCACGCGTGCTTGGGTGGTACTGTTGCTGAGGCTGCAGCCAAATTGGGAGGAAGAAGGAGAAGGCTCACTGGGAGATGAGTTCAGATCCTGCTATGCCACTTGTTCACCACAGGGCCAGGTGCTATGCAAATCTCTCTGGGATTCAGCATCTTTGTCTTTAAGGGAGAAAGGAGTAAACTCATGGCTAATGTTGAAATTATTCTGTGTACTCCTTCATGGGTTTATAGGGATTATCAGGGTCATTGCTGTGACTTCCCTGTAAGGCAGGTTTATAATGTGAGAACAAGGCCTGACGTCCATCATCACAATCATCATCATCACATCATCATCATCACCATCACCACCAATATCACCCACCTCTCACTACCACCATTTTTTTGTCTCGAGCTGCTCAACTGGATTCCATCCTGAGTGCTCACACCTGAGACTCACACTCAGAATGGAAATGCTTTATGGTATTTGATGAGAATGTGCTGGCTTCATATACTACCCAGGATCTATATACACTCAAACGTTTATTCTCCCACTCCCTAAATATATGGTTGATAAATCAGCTTCTGTAGCTGACACTACTAGATGAAGGTCCCCAGAAGAGTTGTCAAGAAGCTTGTAGAGAGACCCGTCAGCTACTGTCCTGCCTGAATGGCAGGCTCCTCCATAGTCCCCAGCTTCCTCCTCCACGACAGGCCTTCTCTGCACTCAGACTGCATCACTGGGAGCAAAATACCGTAGGACTGACAGCCCCCTTCCGTCACCCACCCTGCAGGGCCCCTCAGGAATGCTTGTCTCCTGTCTTTCCAAAGAAGCCAGCCACATGGAAGAGCAATCTGCCTGCAAACTGTCCAGCCCAAACTTGAGGCGGCTTTGGTAGTGGGCTCTAGGGGAGCATCCCAGCCCCTGGGATCTGGTGGATCCAAGGCAGAGCTGCAAAGAGGATGCTGAGAGTTCTTTAGGCAGAACTGCTAGCTCCAGCAGGGAGGTGGGGCCAGGCACTGTGCCAGACAGGATAGCTTCTTCCTTGGGCTGAGAGGCTGCAAAGCAACAGTAATGCCCCGGGACAGCCATAGTGGGGTTCTAATGCTGTCAGGTAGGGAGCTCTTGGGAGCTGGGTGGCTTGTTATGGCTGGCTGCTGCCTCTGTACGTACAGCACAGGTTACAAAGGACAAGGTGTCCATCCTGTGAGAGGTGTGCTGGTATGAGGGGCCCTCAGACTGAACCCTCTGTGATTTCTGATGGAAATAATTTTGAACAAACTGTCCTTCAGCCTTCCTGTCCTACCTGCCCACTGCTAAAAATAAAAGCCACCCAGGTGCTGTCACAAAGGTTAAACGTGACAACCAGGCCACCGTTCATGGTGGGTTTTCCATGGGGCTGATGTGGATTTCATTGTATGACTGGCTCTGGTATTTCACTTCTTCTGACTGGACACTGTTCTTTGTAGCCTGCGGTGACTCACAGCACCCCTTACCTGAGAGCATCAGAACTGAGGCAGCCATCCCATGATGCAGTTTGCACTGTGACCTGACAGAGGTCAGACACTGATACAGGGGAGTATCTATGATCCCTGAGAACAAGGATCTGGAAGTTTTTTATTTCCGTAGAGAGGGAGGAAGGAGACTAGCAAGTGAACAAGGGGTGACTGACAAAAGGTAAAACGACCTTGGCTCAGTGGAACAGAATGACAATTTTCAGATTGAGACCTGGGGGAGTGAGGAAGCACCTGAACAAGGGTCAGCCATACTGGAGAAGGTCCCACAGATGTGGTGGGAAAGCTCCAGTCAGGAAGGAATGACTGAGTGCTGGTTCTGTATATTTTGTGCTTGCTTAAGAAAGAAGAGAACACAGCTCCAAAGAAGGATGGACCAACTGTATCACAAAAGCTTTTGGTGCACAGTCACTGTTTGGGGAGTGGGATGATCTTCAGTGGGAAGCCATTGTCACATTTCAGGTAAAGGACAGATGACAAAGATGAGGGATGCAAAACAGGTGACCACCCAGAGGCCACTGCAGTGGCCCAAGTTTCAGAGAGGCACCGGTCCACTGCTGTGGGGGAACTTGAGTCCATGGTGACCTGAAGCCAACAGAACTCAGTGGGTCATGGAAACAGCTTGGGAGAAGAGTGCAAAGGTCAAAGGCTAGTCTGAAACCTTGTATTTGTTTTCTCTGAACAGATGAGTCCAGAGCAGGGCTACCACAGCAGCCAGAGTCGCTCAGGGTTTGAGAGTGGGGTCCAGCAGGGAACTTGGAAAGAGAAGAGGGACCTGGTGAGAAACACCCTGGTGTTGAGTTATGTTAGCTTTCAGGAGGAGGTGTTGGGAAGAAGGCATGAGGGCACCAGGAATCCAGATACTTCCCAGGACATAAAGTTGCTGACATTAGTCTAAGGCTAGTCAATGGTAGAACATGCACTGGACATGGGTCTCCCTGCCTCAGAATTCCTATTGCGAAGACGTTTCCTGGGTTAGAATGACACATGCCCGTGCAATACACGCACACTCATAAGCACCTCAAAACCCCAAGGGTAGCCCTAGTAGTCATCAGCCTTAATGGTCTCTACAAGCTCCCTGGCAAAGCTCCAACACTGAAGGGACATCCATGAGAGATCATCTGGAAAAAAGACACTGAGTGGGTTGGATGAATAACCCTAGGCAGGAGCTATTTTCTACACTACTGGGAGGGGATTGAGTCAGTTGCCAAGAGCTCTTGTCACTATCGTCTTGTATGCTTGAAGAGAGTTTAGTTCACTAAGAAAGTAAGAAGTGAGATGGTATGACGGAGAGGGCCTGGGCATTACAGATATCTAGGTTTGGCCTTATAATTTATAATCTTATAGTGTATAGCTCTTCACTTAAAAAAGATGTATCCAGAGTTTATGGAGCAAGTTTTCGGAAAGGATGGATGCGCAAAACATGGCAATCACGAACTGATTTTTAGCTACTGATTTGTCAGTGATTAAAAAGAGAAGACTAAGCTATGATGATCATCTCCGTAGTGGGAGGATGGATGGTGGTGTTGATGGTGATGATGGTGTGAGTGATGATGATGACGGTGATGATGTCGATGATAAATGAGCACTTGTTAGCATGTGGCTGTCATCCTCAGGAAAGTTCTCATTGGCTGCCCCACTCCCACTGCGAGTGCTTTGGCATCATGATGGGAGGCGATTTTTGCACTTCTCATGTGCATTTCATCTTGAGTGTTAGCATTTAACGTGTGCCAAGAAGCTGAGCAAGAAGGAAAATTCCCTCAAACTGTAAGAAACACTGCCAGGCATCCAGATGTGGTGCTATCCTGCCCACTGCTCAGCATAATAATGGCTATTTGTTGTAGTTTCTTTCTGTCATTTGGCATGGGCCTGCTTTGGGTGCTATAGTAATAGCTATAGGAAAATACAGACTGCAGCACAAACTTGAAAAGAATTCCTGGAGGATGCACACGGGTTCTGGAGGAAGGGTGCCGGCAGCTGCTTGAGCAAGGAGCTAGGTGGTTGCCGGAGAAAGCAGTGCAGCTGCTTGGCTCTGGGCCCGCTCTGTACAGATCCTGAGCTGTGATATAGTTTAAAAATAACCCTGCTCTGGCTGTCTGTCTGGGGATCTGCTGCTGGACTCCCAGATGCTGCAGCTACAAAAAGCAATATGCTTTGTGGAAAGGTACTAGGCTGAGGTTTTGTTCTGCCAGTGTTGCCTCAAATTGTCCTCCTGGAGCACACAGAGGTTGCCCCACCCCCAGGCAGAGGAAGAAAGCAGGGTAAAGAAAAGGCTTCCTAGCAGATCCAGACTCTGAACCACTCGCCTGAAGGGGCCAGGTATGTGTGGACCTGAGAGATGGTGTGCCCCTGTATGCCTGATAACCTGCATATGTGCATGTAACACACACACACACACACACACACATGCATGCAATGCACACACATTCATACACACTATGTGCATGCACATATACATACATATACATGTACCACATGTACACACATACACACATGTGCATGCACATGCACACCCATTCATAATGCATGTATGTGCATACACACATGCACATACATGAACACACAACACACATGTGCACACATGCACACACACATACACCACCCCAGCACAGGCTGTAAAAGCATTCCCAGTTTTAATTTTTTAAAGATGGTTTCTGAGGATTGCAGTCAGGTCCTCATGCTTAGATACTGTCTTAGGGGTTTACTGCTGCATGTAAACACCATGGCAAAAAGCAAATTGGGGGAGGAAAGGGTTAATTTGGTTTACACATCCAGATCATAGTCCATCATTGGAGGAAGTCAGGACAGGAATCAAACAGGGCAGGAACTTGGAGGCAGGAGCTGATGCAGAGGCCATGGAGGAGTACTGCTTACTGGCTTGCGCCTCATGGCTTGCTCAGTTTGCTTTCTTATAGAACCAGGACCACCATAGGCTGGGCCCTCCCCCATTGATCACTAATTGAGAAAATGCCTTACAGCTGGATCTTGTGGAAACATTTCCTCAACTGAGACTTCTTCCTCTTTGATAACTCTAGCTGTATTGAGTTGACACACAAAACCAGCTGATACTTTACTGAGTCATCTCCCCAGTCCTGGACAACTCTTCCGTCTCGTGGACAGATTCAGATAGAGTTGAATGACGATACCCAAATCTTTTGAACTGAAGCCCCAGCCCAGACCACACATACGACTTCACAGAGTGTCTAGCCGGAGCATCCCACATGGTAGAACATCTGTGCGCTAGTCCAGATGAGGAGAAAAGCACCTGTGGGGTGCGAACTTTACTGAGACTTCCTTGATTGCATCCCCGTCCATCCATCTCACAGCCTGACTATTCTAAGAAAAACCAGGATGTCTTGCCAGTCACTAGAGACAGGCCAGGACAGCCCAGCTTCCCTCAGGAGTAACAATAGAACAATGTGGGGTTCTCTTCTGTGCCAGAGCTGCTGTGGTCTTATGGGAGAGGTGGGATCCAGCTGCAGATATGGGCTGTCTTGTACTGCATGGGAGGCAGCCTACATGAACTTACAGGATCAGGTTGAAGCACAGAAAGGGGAAATGGATTTGGGCAAAGATGCCACTGGGTGAGCAGATGCTGCGGTAGTCATACACCAGGATGTATACAAGTGTTAAGACAGGACCATGTGCAGAAAATCATGGTTCCTAACAAACAACTGGAGTGAAGAGATTCAGTGAATGACTTCTTGGGTAGATGGGTCTTCTACCACTCCTAATGACTTGATACGATTTTGGAAAGAGGAAATGGCCTTGTGAAGTCTGCTGGTCAGCTTGCCACATCTGCCCACTTCAAAGTACAGGCTCCCTTTGACTCACTGGAGTTAGACCACAAGAAGCTCATCCTCACATACTTTCTCCAGAGTGTCCATTGCACACAGCACCACAGTTGGAAGTGGGCAAGCTGCACTGACACAGTCTTCCATAAGCAGTCACAGGAATGTATGTGACAGTCACCTGGCAGCACACTTGTCCTTGGTCCACCTGGATCTTCCAGTGCAGTTTGAAGTGCCAACGTGTGGCAGGTCAATGGGTTCCCCTGTAATAAGGCACAGGAGGAGTGGTGTCTTCCTATGAGTATGTCACTATTAGCTAAGAAGGAGGGCTCCTCAGGCACCATCTTAAATGTGCTATGTTTGACTTCCACAACAATGAAAACTAGATGTCCGGTAAGTCCCAAGTCCATGGGATTTTGCTAGCACCTGAGCTGACAAATGCACACATTGGGTCACCAAAAGAGGTGGCCCCTATGTCCTTGAAGTAAGAATTTCTGGAAAACACAGTTTAGAAGTATCTCAAGTTCTGAGGGGAAGAGGTTCCAGGGAACATGAGAGGAGGGTGGTAGAATTTTTTTAGACTTCAAGCAGAAATTGGCCCTCAACTGGTGTGGAGAGCATAGGACTCGGGGAAGGCAGTAGGGACATAGCAGAACTCCCTGTACAGAAAGAGGCCTGGGGTGGGAGGAGGGGCTGGCAAAGGACCAGCACATACCCATTTCAGCACAGCCTTGTAAGAGTCCAGGGCAGCATGGAACAAAAACTATGACGTCGTGAGCCAGACAGATCCTTTCTCTTTAATCAGTTCTGCTCTTTGTAACAGTGAGGAAGGACCACCTCATACACCACTGCACTCCCCTATGCCTTGCTTCCTGTTTTTTGATAAAGACAGAGGCCAAAATCAATACTGGAGAGGAAAGAATGTATTTGTCTATGCGTACTGAACACCATTCATCACCAGAGAAAGCCAAGTGTGGTAACCTGGGAATCAAGAAACTGAGGCGCAGAGAACTGGAGGGATGCTGCCTACTGGCTTGCTCCCTGTGGCTTGCTAAGACTGCTTTCTAAGAGGATCCAGGGTCCAGGGATGGCACCACCCACAGTTGGCTGGGCCCTTCTACATCAATCACAGGACATTTTTTCCCAATGGAGGTTCCCTCTTCCCAGATGACGCTAGATTATGTCAAGGTGATAAAAAATCTAACCTGTATAATATGATACCCCCATGAACAAGACTTGACCCTACTCACCTGAGCTCTTGACTCAGCCTAGGTCTTGTCTCAGGAAGGCAGGAGAGGGTGAGGTTTATAGCATGACTCTGACACTCTCAGAGCCAATGTGCAGCCTCATCCTTCTGAGAGCCTTACAACTCCTCTGTAGCCACAGGTACAAGTGAATCCCACAGAGGGAAGGCCAGTGCCACAGTGGGCAGCCATTCTCAGAGCCTCATCCGAGGCTGAAGGCACAGCTTAGATGATACAGGGACCTGGTATGAGTTTCTCTAGCTTGTTTTCAACAGAGAGTGATCCGTGGTGTGTCCTGATAACAGGCCCTGTGAGGATGTGGGTTGCACACTGGTTCCCAGCTTTTTACTCACGGGCCATATCATTTCCTGTCACCCCCAAACTCTTCATGTCCACACATAGAGAGGCCTGTATAACGTAGTACTCAGACGGGATTCTGGGGCATCCAGTTCCCCTTCCACTGTCCATGGGGTCGGAGACTTCAAGAGGGAATAGTGGCTACGGAGGAATAACAGAGTAGTGTCCAGGCCCTGCAAGGATCTATCTGTCTTTTAGAATCTAGGTTATAGACAGTGTCACTCTTTGGGACCAGGAAGTCAGCGTGTTGCTGAACTTAAATGATACATATTTTACATAGCCTAATGTCTCTGTTGTTCACACTCTGGAATGTTCTAGCTTAGAAAAATCTTGTCCCTCCAGAAATGTAGGGACAGAACATCCATAGATGGGATAAACACATGCATGCCTCATTCCAGGAAAATGGAGGTAGTGGAGCGTCTGGGACACAAAGGACTGCAGCCAGGAGGTGAGGAGTCTCAGACCTCTCCTCACCCTTGGTGGAGGTTTGGGACCTCTCCAGCTCCTTACTCTTTGAGTACAATAGTGCCTCCCTGCCTTTCATAGAATCCAGGTATTTCATGTGGTTTGCTCAGTGACTCTGGAGCCCAAGAGGTCAGCTGAAGAACACAGCCCTTCCCAGAGCATGTGCTACCTAGATGTATATGAGTCCCTTAAGGTCTGTGGGTCAGGCCCTATGCAGAGAGGGACAGGTGAAGGAGGGGCTGTCTACAAGGTGGACAATGGTCTTCCTGGTCCATTCAACTGATCATTACCCCAAGCCTACCACATTCTCTGCCTATACCAAGGTTGGTCCAGGGGTTTGTACAGGAGCTGTCCAGCCTGACTCCTGTGGTAAGTCTTCCCCAGTGCATCTTCCTTGTCAATCATCTCCTCTTGCTTTCTCTCTCTAATAAATGGAGCCAGCTATTAATAGCCATAGGGGCAGCACACATATTTACTGGGCTATATTTAAAGGATGATTCTAAGAGGGTATATAATGAGTTCTAAGTTAAGCCCTGAGTTCTGAAAGGGAAATTAATCTATCCACAGGAATCTGCTGCGCTTTCCTCTCAGCTTTCCGAGGATAATATATGGTACTGTTACAGGTGAGGTCTGACAGGAGGAGGGTGGCTCTGAGGAGGAGGCTGAGATGGTACATAACACACCTCTCAGCTTCTAAGAACTTTTTCCTCCTCTTCCTCCTCCTCTTCCTCCTCTTCCTCTTCCTGTTCTGTTGTTCTATCTTTCCCAGGTGAGGTGCATCAAGTCTCAATGCCTCTGGTTGCTGACAGGGGTAGGCTAGAAAATTCTTTCAGTGAATCCTTCCCCTTGCTCAGAGATCAGTGCAAACTCATTTCACAGGGAGACAACAGAGCTCCTGGAGGGCTGGAGTCACTGCTGACATGGAGAATCTGATTCTGAGTGGCTGGCCCCAAGCCTGGAGGTTCTCTCATAGCTACTAAGGGCTTAGAAAAGGCTCTGCACAGAGCCTTAACCCAAGGTGATCCAGCTGTGGCTGGACGTGGATCTTTCTGGTGAATTCCGTCCTCCTCTCCCATCTTGCCTCCTTTTTCTTCATCATTTCTACTACCTTCACCTCCTCCTTTTCCATGTCCTCCTCCGTTTTGCATGTGCATGTGTGTGTATGCACTGGTGTCCTGGTGTGCATGCATGCATGCATGTGGGGGTCAAAAGGCAATCACGGCTGCTGTTCTTCCTTGGGTGCTGTGCACCTTGTTTTATGAGACAAAGTCTCTCATTGGCCTGGAGCTTACTGCTAAGACTGGGCTAGGTGGTCAGGAGGGCAAGGTGTTTGCCTTACATGAGGCAGTGTGCTCTGCTTTTCAAAGTTCCAGCTTAGAGTCCATTCCGTCACTGTCTCTTCTCTGCTTGCAGCACGCTGAGGATGCTTGGTCATCCTCATCACAAAATTTGCCTCCTTCCCCAAGGTTACCACAGGACTTGACATGATGGCTGGCACCTAGATTGCCTGCCTGGCAAACACTATTATTAATTGTTGCCATTACTGTTCATAAGCCTGTGGAGGTTATATCCTCATAGGCCAGTTCCTGGATTCTCAGTAACAGAGCAGAGAAAACTGAGATAAATAAATGCTTACTGTTCTTCTCTGTCTGCAACAGGTCCTCTGTTCCCAGGAGATACCCCTGCTGCATCCTATGCTCTCTCTGACCTCAGAACTTCTGGTGATTTGGAACCAAGCAGGTACACCCCCAGGAGAAGACCTGAGGAGAGGTAGCATCAGGGGAGCCCTTAAAACTGTCTCCCCATCTCTCCCTTCCTTGATTGGCTTAGCAGTAAACCAGCACTGCGGGGACCCAATTACCAGAGAGTGTAGAAGACACTGTCCATTTAAATGGCATAGACACACCCAGAGCACATTTTTATCTCCCCCAGGATGTGACCACCATTGGGTCAAATGGCTCCTAATTGGCACGACAGATATCCCCTGTGACACGGAGCTGCTCTGCTCCGCCTGAACTCTGTCACAGCCTTGTCTGTTAATGCATGCTTAGCCTGTCTTTCCACATATGTGGATAAGATGCGCTTATTTGAAGAAAGGAGACAAACGTAAGTTCATTTTCCTAGTTGCTCTTCAGGGCCAATCTTCCTGCTGGGTTCAGGGCCTATCCGATCCTGCCTCAGCAAGGGGAGCTTTGGTGTTGAGAGCAAGCTGGTGGATGGGGATTATAGGATGGACATGATGCTCCTATGCTGTTACCAGAAGGTCCACAAAGGCCTGGGCAGCAGGTCCTCACAGTGCTACTGTGAAAGGTACCAAGATATATAATAAATATTGGCTGGGCCTCATCAAGTAAGGATAAGCTAACTGGCCAGTGAACCCAGGGATCCACCTGTCTCTATTTCCATAGCATTGAGGTTGCTGGGGTGTGTAAATAACGATCAGCCTTTTAAAATAGAGGTCCTGGAGACCAACTCAGGCCTTCAGACTCACAAAGCAAGAATTTACTGAACTGAGCTATCTTCTCAGCTTTCTCATATCCTTTATCCTTCTTTTGGTGGCACACACTAAAATGCTGTGATAATATAATATCAACTGACAAGAGAAAATTTTCCAGGAATGTGCTAGGTTTTCATGGCCACAGTCCAGTGACAGGCAGTCAGGGATTTTGACAGGGTGACGCTGGTTGAGATGGACATCAAGGTTCAGAAGATATCTCTGGTCTTCCCATAGGCCAAGCACATGCTGGTTTTGCCATAGAATGTGTTCTGAAGGTGGCTACGGGGTATGCTGACTCTGCAGTGTGTCCTGCCTGTGCTTTCAGCCATCTCTGTCTACACAGCATCACCTCCTGCCTGAACATCTCTCACTGTTCTTGGAGGTTCCTCTGCACTGGCTTGACTTGTGGCCTTGTTCAGGGTCCAGTACGCCCATTAGCTCAGGGCAAACTCAAGGCAAACTATTCTGAGGAAAGCCTGGCAGGAGGAAATAGCCAAGGTCAGAGGTCAGAGGTCAGAGTAGACCTTCCAAAAGAGCTTGGAGTGGGATGGGAAAGTACATAGTAGGGGGACAGATGGATTAGTAAGTGTGGCTTGGAAGACACAAAGTAAGACAGAGAAGTTGCTTAGTAAGGCTGGCTTTTGTCTCCATGCTAAGACCAGTTTCACTGTCTTTGCTATAATACCACATGTAATGGGATGCTTTAGAGTTTAAAGTTTAAACACACTAAGAGTCCTCAAGCTCAGGAGTAGGGATGGTCTATTCATTGAGAGTTAGGGTAGTCTTTCCAAGAAGCTAGCTGGGTGAGCCTCCAGTCTGGGTTTGGAATGTGTGGTCCTCAAATCTACATACACTAAAGTCGAATCCTTATGAGTCTGTGTCGCAGGGCAGGGAAGATTTGACTGAAAGCCAGCCACATGCCCAGAAATCCTGCAAACACCTTCATTACCAAATTACTCTGCTCTAATCTCACACTTGCCATGCAAATGGGCCGAAGACGCCGACTATTGTGGAATCTAATTCAATTTCACTGTCTGATGAAGACACTGTCTGATAGGCTCTGTGCTCTCTTTGCTGACTTTATTGAACAAATTCAGTTGTTCAGTATCTTCTAGTATTGTGTCTCAAGGTACTTGCTGGGGTGGCTGTTTGCTAACTGTGGCATCCATGTTTTAGGTCACAGAGGGATGCTTATGCCCCAGTGCAGACACCAGCTGGCTGTCTCACAATGCTACAATGCAGCTTCCATATGGCAAACAAATAAAGATGTGGCCATCCTTGGACAACTTCAAATCATTCCCCTCCCCCCCAAAAAAGCAAACTGCCACAGAGATAAGGCAGAGATGAGAGTTCAGTTTCTCTGTCCCTCAGCATCAGTTGTCACATGGTCCTGACAAGTCAAAACTTCTGGAGATGGGGACTTCTTCAGCCTAAATGAACCTATTTATATGCCCTGTCTCTCAGGAGTAGAAAATTTGGCAGAGGGATGAAAGGACATCTGAACTACTCTAAGGATACAAGTTTAGATATTTGAGGAGCTTCTGCGTGTACAGATGCCCAATGAACTGGGTTCAGTCTTTGGGGAAACCACAGGATGGAAGAAGATAACCGGGTCCTGCAAGTTGTCCTCTGACTTCTACGTGCCAGACTAGTCTCTACAACACACAACACACACACACACACACACACAACACACACACCAGACACACACAGACACACACACACACACACAGAGAGAGAGAGAGGAGAGAGAGAGAGGAGAGAGAGAGAGAGAGAGAGAGAGAGAGAGAGAATAAATATATTTTAAGAACGGATTATAAGAATAGTATTTGCATGACCACTCGTTTGAATGGGTGCAACTCTCCTATTAAGCCTCTTATCTGACTAAGAGTTGCTTCTCCATCTCAATTGCTCTTCGCGATTGGAGAGCAATCACTGTTTACTAAACTGCCCATGACCACAGCAGGTGCCTTGGCTCACCCCTCTAATAAGCCTGTCAGGGCTGCCCATTGTCGACATCTCCACTTTCCTCTCTCCACATTCCTGAGTGGAAGGGTTGTGGAAAGTCATTCAGTTCTCTGAAGCATTTTCCAAAGGTGTCAACCTCCTGGGTGTGTGTGTGTGTGGGGTCTTCACAGAGGTGAGGCCATATTTACCGAATTAGAGCACAGTCTGTCGCGTTGTTTCTTATTATTTTAGTACGGTCCACTCACAGGTCTGTTATGGAATGTGGGTCTAGCACCTCTCTCTCCCCGGCAGTAGAGGTTATGATCTCATACAAATGCTTCATTGAGCTCTGCAGTGGCGTAGCTGCAGATCTGGCCAGGATGAAGCGAATCAACTGCAAGGGTTTCTCCCCTTTGGGCTCACACCATTGTGGTCCTGATGACAGAATCTAGCCAAGTTCTACCTATGTATGGTGGTTGCCAGTGTGCATATGTGTGGGTTAGGATTCATGTGTGTGTGCATATGTATGTAGGCCAGAGGTCAACATCAAGATTTCTTTCTCCATCACTCTCCACCTTGGCTTTTTTGAGGAAGGGTCTCTCTCTGAACCTGGAGCTCACAGTTTTGACTAGACTGACTGGCCAGCAGGTCCCAGTGATTCTCTATGTTTTCTTCTCCAGCACTGGGGTTTCAGGTGCACGCTACTGCACCAAGGTTTTTCTGTGAGTTCCAGGGATCTGAGCTCATGTTCTCATGCTTACATTTATGGACTGAGCCACCTCTACAGCCGCAGAAGCTGGTCATGAGCCACTGCTGGGAACTGAACTCAGACCCTCTGTGGAAGAGCAGCAAGCACTCATAACCACTGGGCCATCTCTTCAGTCCCCAACTTAATGCATTTTTTTTATTATCTCACGTTTACACCATTGGAGTGACAATGACCTCTAGGGGCAGATAGGTCTTTGCTGGAGGCAACTGTCCAGGGCTCAGTTCAGCCAGTATTCCTGAGTTTTACTGCTGGGAACCTCCCACAGCTCTCCCCAGTGTATCAAGCTTGAGTGTCTGCACACATTTCTCAGGATCCCCTGGGGAAGAGATTCACTGCTTCACATAACACCTTTGCAACTGGTATTGATAATAGCACGCTGGTCATTAAGAACCTATTTAGATGTATTGATAGGATATAGAAAAAGCTCTTCTGTTGTTCTTTTGCCAATGCTGCCCCAAAGGCACCTGATTATTACCTGGTTCTTGACTCTGTTTATAGATATAGCAATTGTTGATGTAAAGATACAATAACAATGCACCTGTGCTTGCTCCCTCCCTCCTTCCCTCCCTCCATCCTTCTCTCCCTCCCTCTTTCCCTCTTTCTTTCTTCTCTCTTCCCTTTCCCTCCCTCCCACCATCTCTCCTCTCCCTACCTTCCTTCCTTCCTTCCTTTCTTCCTTTCTTCTTCCTTCCTTTCTTTCTTTCCTTTCTCTCTCTCTCTCTCCCTCCCTTTCTCTTTCACCCAGTCCAAGTTCCTCTATCTTTTTTCCCACTTAATACTTGATTTGGGGGATCTCTTTCCATCAGTGTCTGCATATCAAGAAGCAGAAGAACCACAAAAAGCACCCCGTAATACTTACATTAAGAGCTTTGTATGTCAAAATGGAATTAAATATACCTAAATTATTTTCAACACTTTTCTAATCGAACACAGATTTCCAGCTAGGATTGATGCCTATGGTGGGTTTTGTTATTTGATTCTTTACTGAATTCCTGAGATAACTACTGTCTCACACTTCGAGGGGTCTTGCCTTCTTACTGGATGGGATTTCATTATCCTTAGGGCTTTGCAATGGTTTTACTGATCACTGAACAGTTCTTGGGCTTATAGATGTATTTACTTCATCAGCTTAAGTGTTATCTATCTAGACCCATGTGTAGCACCCATAAATGCAGGACTGTGTTGCTGCATTCTACCTGTTTCCTCACTCTGCCATCTTTATTGGTGAGATCTTTGATATATTGTGGCTTAGTGTTCGGAGCATTCAGTAGCATTTCTGAGAGGAACCAACTTAAAGGTGGTTCAGGTCCTGTCAGGGAGGGCACAGTGAAGCCAGGAAGTTCACATCACAGAGGCCAGGAAAAGTGGCAGATAATTCTTTCTTTCTCTGGCTTTCTCATTCCCCTTTTGTTCTCTCTGGGTCCCCACCTTATGGGATGGTGCCACCTGCATTCAGCCCTCAGTCCATCCTCTCTAGAAACACCCTTACAGATACATCCAGGAGTAGGCTTTGTAAGCTCCTGGGTGTGTCTTCATCCAATCAAAGACCAGGAGCAATTATTACATTTGCCTTCTGTTGAGTAGTTAGAATTCCCACACTGATTTTGGTCTTAAATGATGCAAAACAGATTCATAGCCCACTATGGTCCCTTTGTATCTCCCTGTAGCAGAACGATAGTTCTTAAGTCTTGGAACTGCCTAAGTATCTCTTGCTTCACCAGTTAGATGTTGAGAAGTTGAAGGAACAAGCACTTGAAAGGGCCATCCATCTCCAGCACCAAGTACTCACACGAGAAAGCCTGTGGTGGCCTGCATTCTTTTCTCCCATGTCCTAGTTTGCTTTCCATTACAGTAGTCAAATACTCTGGCCAAAATCAATTTACGAAAGAAATAGGTTTGTTTTAGTTTACAGGTCACAGTCTATAGTTGAGAGAGTTCTAAATAAACTGAAGCAGAAACTATGGGGGAAAATTGCTTGCTGGCTTACTCTGAGGTCTGGGTGCAACTTAACTTCTTATATAGACCAGAACCCTTCCCTTCCTAGGGAATGGTGCTACCCATAGTGGGCTGGGACCTCCTATGCCAATAAGCAATCAAAAAGATTCTCCACAAACATTTCCACAGGTCAATCTAATCTAGGCAATCTCACAATTGAGACTCCCTTCTCAGATGATGATCAAAGTGACTGTCAAAGCTGAGTAAGTTACCATCTAAATGAACCTCTTGTTTTACATTCTACATTGGCAATAGTTTCTTCAATGACAAACTCCTATGTTTTTCCAGACCTATGGTAGGGTTCACTTGGTGATGGGTATGCTATTTTTTTTCTTCACCAATTTCTCTGGGCTCTTCCATGCAAAGCCTCGTCCCCTCCTGTTCCTCTTCTGTGTGGCTGCTGTCCAGACTTCCCCTGTTCCTCTTTCTGCTGTAGTTTTCCTCTTGTTCATACTCCATTTTATATCATTGTGATCCAACCAATCAGGTCCTCAGCATTGAGAATTCTCTCTCTACCTGCCCTGGCTTCTCCCTGCCTTCCTTTGTTTCCTTCTTGCACCTTCTCTGTTTACTCAATTCCCAGCACCTACTTGTGGTGTGAGCAACAACTTTATATGAGGTGTCTGTGGTTAGAGGGCAGCCCAGCCAGACTCATCCACTCAGAGCTTAGCTGGTTATAGCTGAGAAAACAGAGGAATCTGGGAAGCCTTTATTCCCAGGCAAAATAGAAAAGTTGGCCCCCAGCACAGTATAAGCAGGCTCAGGCAGAGATTCCTTAGGGGATCTGAGAGTTAATGCATCTTATTATGCACTATAGGACCAGGGATAGGAACATGGTTCATTCACCTCCTAGAGATTCAAGTGTGCTCATTTCTTATATGTTTCTCCTTCTTTTTCCTGTAATTCATTTTTTTTTAAATTATCTGTAAATTAAACATCTGTATTTTTAAAATTTGGTATTTAAAATACGCCAATTGTGACCACTCCAAAGACATTTTTCTTAATTTTTGATGTCTACTGTGGTTTGTAATTTGTGAAATCTAAGCTATGAAGCCCCTGATACTGCCTAGTGACATGGTCACCTGCGAAGGAACATTAGACAAGGTTAGCTAAGGGCATAGTGTCTTGGAAGTCTTAGTGAGAATCTGAGGATCCAGTCTCTAAGTTTCCTCCTTGTGCTGTCTTCAGCCCTTCCCTTTCTATATGCAAAGGGTCTAGGGAATACAGCCTGGATGATGGGACGGTTTTAGCCCCTGGAGGTGAGATGGACAAGACATGACACATGAGTCAGGGTGTGGGATTGGGGGTGGGGTAGGGTCTGTGGATGTGGTGCTGGGTGGCAAACCCAGCGTTGGGCACAAAGAATTAGATGATCACACTCTGCCAATGCTATATCCTTTGTGAACCTGCTTTGGCTCCCTGGGAGATGTTTCAGAGATAGCCAACCCTTGTGCAGTTAAAGGCTTCTTCAATTGTAGTCCATAAAGGGGAATGAGTTGATACAAGTCAGCTCCAGAACACTCCGGCAAGGCTCAGGATGATCTGGCTTCTGGGTTGTGCCTGGATGCTCTAAAGCATGCTTTAATAACAAAAGTGATTAACTTGCCTTGGGAACCCTCCTCACGATGCCAAGCAGCAGGTGCCTATAAACTACCCCTTATAAAAATCAATCTGAAGGGATTGACTCTGAATGTCTGGTGGGGTTTCCTCCTAAGGAAACCATACCATGGTTAGAGGAATATTCTCAAAGGGTTAGTTACTTTGTTTTTCTTCTGCAATTAGCAATGGTGATCTTAGAGAGGAGGGGAGAACACTACCATGCCACAATGCCCAGAGACTCTGGATTATTGTCTTCCAGGGCCAACGCTGATCTGGCATCCTGGACCACAGGGTTGGCTGGTCCTCATCAGGGTTGCTCTTAGATGTTCCTCCATCATCAGGGCCAGAGGAGTGGATAGACCATAAGGAGACTCCTATTGTAGATACATAGAGTCTAGTAACAGAGCTATTTGCTTCAGGTTCTAACAATAACTGAAGTTTTTCTAAAGGCCCATGTTCAGGTGTGGTCCTCAGGTTACTACATTGTAACAATGCTGTCTTTGATAAATGGGTTGCTCACTGCAGAGGGCCACTTATGCAAATGTTATTACGGCCCGGTATTTGTTTGGATGAAGCATTTTGTTTGGACGAGGCATTTTAGAGCATTTACAGCTCCAGGTTGTAGAAAATAATGTTTGAAATCAGGAAGCAGACGCTTCCGGAATCAGTGGAGGTAGAGTTGCAGAGCTCAGGAGAAGACCCACGGATTCGCAAAGACTCTGGGTAAAAGTGCAGCAGGGAACCTGCCCATTGGGCCCTCCTTGGCTACCATCTACTCTGGGAGATTCACAGAGCATGCCCACTCACAGGGCTTCTGCTCCTGTCACCTTAAGACATTCACAGAGCCCATGCCTAGACACTAGGTTACTGTCACCTGAGAGACGGTCACAAGTGGGCTCACATCCAGCCCAGATTGCAAGCCTCCTATCCACCATACATCTCTCCTCGGGAGAAAGGAACCATGGCCTGCCTGCTCTCCAAAGCTCACAGACTTGGCAGAAGGGAATAGCCTGCCAGCAGGGACTTATGGGGAAGGATATTTTCCAGGCTGTGGCCCCACAGAGGTTCCCTGGAGTTAAACCTGATTCTGCAAACCCCATTCATGGCTTCAAGCAATGACTCTCGGGACTCAGGCTGGCTGGACTCCAAGCAGACACTGCTTCCCCGAGGACGAGCGGATCTAGTTCTGTTTCTCAGATGCGTAATCAATATTTAGAAGGCTTATGCACACCAGAGCTGCCTTGTCAGCAAGTTGATTTGGAAAGGTTTCCCTTGAGAGTCACCTCTGCTGGTGGCTCCCCTTCACTGCCCTGCCTCAGGGTCCTCTCCTAAGATTCAGTTGGAACCCCTTTACCTAGCCCTGGCTCCCTAAAAGCTTCTAGTCAGCTTTCTCTTGTTAGGAGCCAGTATGGAGACAGGGTTTCCTGCTTCCAAGAAAAGACTCATTAACATGGCTTCAAACCCCAATTTCTGTCTTCTTCCCACTCTCCTCTTTCTGGGATACTTTGATACACCAGAGCTTTGAAGAAGAAAGTCACTTGTTTCTCAGGGGTGAAATTCTTTAAGCAGAGTGCTTCCGTAAGGTATTCTTATACATTTTTTGATCACCACGGTGATGCTAAGTGATGGGTCTGGTGTCCTTCTGATTTTTATTAACTTTTCTTCTTTTCATTTTGAAGTGGGTATCAGATAGGCGTGGGGTGGGCGGCGGCAGAAGCAGTTTCCTGGGACAAGATGAAGTTTGCTCTGAGCTCTGTGCTGACTCCTGCATTGATAAGCTCAGGGCTGGGAAAAAATTGGCTCCCCATCTCCTGCAGTCTCTAATCATCGCAATGCAAATTCCATAGAAAAGAACTGCAGGAGTCCCAGTGGCTGGAATCAGATGCCATTGAAATAGGAATAGATGCCAGGGCTGGCTATTAGAAAGCAGGGTTCCCAGGCTGCATCTCTGAAAAAACCCCTCCTCTGTCGAAAAGGTAATTTCTTGCTGGAAGGGAAAGGCCAGCCTCTTCATTCTTATCTCTTCAGCTATCGGCTACCTGCTGGGGGAGGTGGCCACAAGCTTTTGGTCTTGTCTACCTGACCACTACTTTCCCTGCCAGGGACAGATGCCCAGGCTGGTCAAAGCCACCTGCATCTCTTTTTTAGGAAGGGGAGGGTGGAAGGTCAGTCTCAGCTCAGATAGCTGGAGAAGCCCCTCCTTGCCCTTCAGGCCAGCGCTGATGGGGAGATTCTCTTTGTTGTAGAGCAGGGCTCCATGAATAAAGATGAGCCTGTGGGTGATCTCATCCAGCAACCTTCCCCGCTCAGCTTCCTGACAAATAGAACTCTGATTTTGACAGGAGGGTTTCTGCTTTGTTTTTGAGTTCTCCTCATTAATATTTTTTTTTTCTCTTCTAAAGTTGGTGACGCAGAGTGTCTGGATGTTCAAAGATTCGTCTGTGCTTCAGACTTCCGAGCACACGAGTGGCGGTCAGGGTCACTGCTGTCACCCAGTCTTCTCTCTCATAAGGGGGAAACTGAGACTCAGAGTGAGAATGCGGCCTGCCCAAGGTTACGTAGTGTTACTAGCTACCTGTCTTGTTGCTGTGACAAAGTTCCTGCCAGGGCAACTTAAGGATGGGGTCACAGTTCAAAGGGATGCAGTACATGACAGCAACAGGAAGATCACATTTTGTCCAGAGTCGGGAAGGAATGGGGGAGGGGTGATGATAATCAGACCCTTTCTCCTTTTAATTCAATCTAAGACCCAGGCCGTGAAGTGATATTAACACATGCAGAGTAGGTCTTCCCGCCTCAGTTATCTAATCTAGAATCTCCCCTACACATGCGCAGAGTTTTTCTGCCCAGGTGACTGTGCTCTCAGGACCTGGAGACCAATTTAGATACTGACTCACTAGGAGTCCACCAACTCATTCATCCGATCTTTCTTTACCCATCCACTAACCACCCATTCACCCACTCATCTGCTCATCCACTCACCCAGCCACCCACCCATACAATACCCATCCATCAGCCATCACTGTCTGTCTGCCATCTGTCTACCCACCATCCCATCCATCCATCCATCCATCCACTCACTCACTCACCTAGTTATTCATCCACCCATTTATCCCCTACACCCATCCATCCATCTATCACTCACCTGTCCACCTGTACATCTATTCATCCTTCATCTATTCAGCCATTCATCTGTGTATCTATCCATCACTCATCGATTGAGCAGCCTTGGAGAGGCATGCTGTCCCTGTACTAAAATAGAAGACAAGGAACTGTTTTATTGGTCATGGGGTGACAAAAACCTATGGGATGCTGAATGAAGGTCACAGGAATTGACTTTCTTTGCAGAATGGATGTATCTGTGTGTGTGTGTGTGTTTGTGTGTTTATGTGTGTGTGTGTATGTGTGTGTGTTTGTGTGTGTTTGTGTGTTTATGTGTGTGTGTGTGCCTGCAGGTGGGAGCTGTTGGAGCCAGTTGGGAGGATGGCCAGAGTCTGCAGGTTGGGCTGAGATAACCTATATGATGCTGCCTAGGAGCAGGACTTACAGCTGGGGCATATGTGGGAATAAGGATAGCAGTGGCTGAGAGCAATCAAAGGCCAATTCTTAGAAGTTAAGAATCCACTCTTACACACAGAGAGCCCTTGTCAGGGATTAACTTACCTCTGTGAGCAGGGAGCTGGCAGGAGAGAGAAGGTGATTCAGAGAGAAGTCAGGATCAGACACTTCCTAGCAAAACCAGGAGCCAGAAAGCTGAAATGAGGCCTTGGGAAAAAAAGCAGACTCCAGCAAAGTCCTGCGAGCAAAGAGGCCATGACCTGGTGGGTTATTGAGCCCACCAGACAAGTCATTTGCATTTTGCTGGAGGATAAAAACTACAGTTAACGAAGTCATCTCAGAGTCTCAGTCTCTATCTAGAGAGGCAAAGGTGTGCGCTAACTAAACTAATGCATGCATGTGCAGCCCTGTAGTTGATGCCCCAGTGTGATCTGAAAGTCACTTTATCCTCATATTTGAGATTCAGATAATGTTGTGTGTGTTGTGTGTGTGTGTGTGTTTCACCTGTGTGCATGTGCACATGTGGACACCAGAGGGCAACGCTGAGTGTCTTTCTGGATTACTCTGCCTTAATTTTTGAGACAAGCCTCTCACAGAACCTAGAACATATGAACTGAGCCAGACTGGCTGGCCATCGAGACTCCGGCATACAAACCCATCCTTACCTCTCTAGCAATAGGTTATCAGGTATACACTGCCATGGCCAACTTTTTACATGGATGCTGGGGATTGGGTCTCAGGACCTTATGCTTGCACAGTAAACAGTTTGCTCACAGAATCGTCTCCCCAGACTCACGAGAGTCTTTTTGTCCTCCTACAAATGAAGACTCTGGTGTCATCTCTCTTGTTGAAGTATTTATGTTACCTCCTGCGATGGTGACTCTGACAATGGAGACTTCCCTTTCTCTTGGTTTCAGTTCCAGCTCCCTCACCTGAGGGGTGAGGGTTGCCAGCCCACAAATCCTACCTTTGTCCTGCAGGCTGAGTGAGGTTTGTGTCTCCAGGTCTTGACTCAGCCACAGTTATCTCACAGTGTTGCTAGTTTAATCAACATTTGAATATTAATCCAGGCAAGCTCAGCATCACAGATTTTCAGCAGCTGCTGGGTTGGAACAAAAAGCTACGGAACAGATCACGAGAGAAGAGAGACCCATAAAAGGCATCGATTTGTCTGTGGAGAACGAATCAATGTATGCTTGGAGCAGGTTTGGGATGCAAACTTCATTTCACTTCATGACTCGGACTTGAGAACTTGTGGGTCAAAGGTTTGGGAGCTGATCTATGTGCTTGGATAGGCTCAGCAGAAAACACCAGGTATTTGGAAATGAACAGCAGATTAAGCCAGTTGCATGGGGGTGTCAGGACATGCAGAAGAGACCAAGGGAGTCCAAAGGAACTCCTGTGGCCAACTGCCTGGTCTGACTTCACCTGTAGCAGACAGGGTCATTGTCTTGGGACAGGGGATTCCTTCCACCTCCAAGCTGGTTAGATCAGGTGACAAGCCACTCACCTGTCCTTGATACTCAGCCATCCATTGGAACTTAGTCTTACAGATCCCTTTTGGCTTAAGTGATATGTGTTGTGTTTATAAAAAAATGAGAGGGGATATGTTTGGTGGATGTGTGGTAAGGTATGGGGAAAGGGGGGTTTCCTCTGTGAGCCCATGCTGAGGCATCCCTTCCTCCTGAGGGGCCAGACACAGGACAATATAGTATAGAATAGAGTTTATTTAGGACATGGGAGGTAGTTAAGAGGGTAGTAGAGACAGAGAAAGCAGACAGGCAGAGAAAGAGAGAGAGAGAGAGAGAGAGAGAGAGAGAGAGAGAGAGAGAGAGAATAGAGGAATAGAGGCAGGCCATGAGCTTGTGGAGAGAGAGGGGAAGGGAATGGGGAGAGAGTGGGGGAGGGGCAAGAGGACAGAGCAGGAGCAGGAAGGCAAGAGCAAGAGAGTGAAGAGGGGGCAAGCAGCCACTTTTATAGTGATTCAGGCACACCTATCTGTTGCCAGGTAACTGTGGGGCAGATCTTAGTATGCTAACAGTATGGATGTCAAGCAGTATCTGTTCCAGAGTACAGCATGTCTCACTGTAGGATCTGCTCACCTAGGATCCTGCCCTAGGCTCTGCAGTGTTACCTAAAGTGCCTAGGAGGTCTACATGCTCAGGCTGATGAGGAAGCCAGGACCAATCCCTGACAGATGGAACTTCAGGGAGACAGAGCTGACAGGTCTCATTCCTTGGCCTGAGAGGTGAGCAGTGTGAGTGAAGAAGCCTACCAGGATGGGCTGAGAGAACGTTGGTGTTCTCTCAGCATCCTTGGCTCTGGCTCTGGGTCATCCCATCTATGGTGGTTCTTCATAACTGGATCCTGAGGATCTTGGAGACTCTGAAGGGAACCTTGATTGCTCTTGGTTTAATTTATTTTATCTTCTATCTATCTATCTATCTATCTATCTATTCTATCTATCTATCTATCTATCTATCTATCTATCTATCTCTATCTATGCATATCTATCTATCTATCTATCTATCTATCTATCTATCTATCTATCTATCATCTATCTATCTCTATCTATGCATATCTATCTATCTATCTCTATCTATCTATCTATCTCTATCTATGCATATCTATCTATCTATCTATCTATCTATCTATCTATATCTCTATCTCTATCTATGATATCTATCTATCTATCTATCTATCTATCTATCTTATCTATGTATCTATCTATCTATCATCTATCTATCTCATCTATTATCTATCTATCTATCTATCTATCTTCTATCTATAATCTATTATCATCTATCTCATTATCTATTACTATGATCATCTATCTATCTATCTATGCTCCATCATGATCTATTATCTATCTACACTATCTATCTACTATTACTCTACCAGACAGTTCAGGTGCCAGACTGCTCTGAACTCATTATAGAATGATCTCAACTTCTGAATCTCCAACCTTTTTCCAAGTGCGGATTTTAACTGTGCAACAGCATATTCGTTTTGGAGATTGAACCCAATGGCTACATGTATGCCAGGAAACATTCTACCAACTGAGCAACATCCTGACACCATGTCTTTGTTCTTATTGGCATTTTACTTCTTGAGTCTGACTTGATGGAAGGGATGAGAGAATCCCCTTGATCTTGTTTTGTAAGGACATTTCTCCTAATGAGGAAGGTCCTCATGACCTCACCAGGTCCCCTAAACTTCTACATTACTAGTACCATATATCAATGTGTGGGACGCAAACACTGTGAGCACATTCTCATTGGCTGACTTTGGTGCTTGTCTCATTTGGGGTTCTACTGATGAACAGCTAGCTTATGTTTCCTGTTGTGGTGGTTAATTTTAATCGTGAACTTGACACATCTAGGTTTACTTGGAGAGAAAGAGTTTCAGTGAGGGTTTTTCTGGATAAAATTGGCTTGGGACATGTCTATGAAGGATTGTCTTGATTACCTAAGAGGGAAAACCAAGCCCATAGGAGTGGCATCATTCCCTAGAGGGAGGTCCTGGGCTGTGTAGAAGTAGAGAAAACCAGCTGAGTAGTAATCATGCACACACTCATTCTCTGAGCTCTTGACTGTGAATGTAACTGCCTACCTTAACTTCCTGTAATGGTGTATTGTAACCTGGAACCAGAAGCCAAACAAAACCTTTCTTTCCTAAATTGCTGTTTATGATGATGTTTTATCACAGTCCAGTTGTGAAACCAGGACAGTGGCCATGCTGGATGTTGGAGTCGGCCACATCATGAAGAACTGAGCCCATTTCTAGGCAAAACCATGGGATCCTTCTGCAACCTGCTGCATCTCCAGGTGACAGATGGGTAGCCCTGTCTTCTGTTCTCCACTGAATGGAAGGACACTTGGGCCTGGGACGTGGGCAGATAGTGCTTCATTCTAACTCAGCCTTAGGATCTTGATTGACTTTGAATAGGTCATCGTACCTTCTCACCTGGGATTGGTCTATCCCTTGGCTCCTGTGTCAGCCTTTGTATGGACTGTGATGGGAAGTGCCCAGATGTGCCTACTTGTCCACAGTGTCTAGGCACACATCCTCCACCCTGTCCAGCTAGCTGGTCATGCCACACTCCATTCTGCCTCCTTATAGTGTAAAGCAGAGTTCTCACCTTCCCAGAAAACTGGGATGTATGTGACTTGAGAATGGAATTCAGATATAAGAAGTGTTTCTAGGATGGGGAAGCATTCACTCCTGCTGATGACCCACATTGCACCAACATCAATGGAACCATTGATTCCTTGGACATGCCTGGCCTTGACAGACCCAACCATCAGTCTCACTCAGTACTGGAGCCTCAGCTCCCAGTAGCCTGCGCATGCTGATGCCCCTTCTCGGGTCCACTACTTGGCTATGTCTTAGGGCCTTTTAGGTACCTAGAGCCTTGCAGCCTCTGGGTTTTAGCGCTACTGTGATAACCATCACGCAGGCATTCTGATTGTTTTCCTTCCTTCCAGATAAGGTTTTTAAAGTAATAAAGAAAGAGGCCCTAAGGAGCCCAGATAAGGGGATTAAGGGAGAGAGGAGAAAAAGCAGCCAGCATGTTCCCAGATGCCCTTGATGACCTGCAGGCAAATCCTCTCTTTTAATTGTCACTAAAGGGATTATCCAATTTCCTCCTCAGATGTTAAGTGTTGTGACTAGGCCAGAATAATTAAAGTGTGTTCCAAGGGGACAGGAAGAGGGCTCAGGTGGGCCTTGGAGAGCTGTCTGGAGAGGAATCCCATTTGCTCTGTCTCCTACCAGCCTTATCTGAAGGCAGGAGACCAAGCCCAGGCTCTGCAGCCAGGAGTAATTAAAGTACCTTTAATTGGAAGATTCCAGCAAGCTCCCTGCAGTGGTGGTGCCTGACAGCCAGTTGGTTCCCTGGTGCTCCTGTGCGGAGGTATTGGAGAGCCTCTGGGACTCTTCTGGGTCAGGAGGGCATTCCAGACAGCTTTGATGTAGTTGGGTTTGCACACATGAGCTTGGCTGTTGTTCCTGTCTGTTGTGTGACTTCTCAGGGGATGGCGGTATAGGGTAGGGAAGAGAAGATGGAGGGAAGCCGGATGTGGGGCCGAGGCTGAGGCCGAGCTGAGCTGAGTGAGGAACTTGAATTCCATAGACACTGTCAGAAATGACCATGATGTCGGCTCTGTAGCAGCACGGACATGCTAGTTAGTAACTCCAAGAGGCTCAGTTCTTGTCCCTTCTCAGCCTCTAGAACCCACCTCTGATTGGTGGTTTATAGCCCTCTGTCATTCAAACTGACAGTGTGGCCCCTCCACATCCCTCTGCCTCTGCCTCCACAGCCTAGTCTCCATCTCTGGCTTACAGTCTCCTTCTCACAAGGGTCCCTGTGATGGTATTAGACCCACCCAGAGGCCACAAAGAAGAGCTGTAGCTCTGGAGTTGGATCAGGGTGGTGATAGCCATGTTTCTATTTATTTAATACCAGGAACCATGTTGGCTGTCTCCATCCCATATGTCCCTGGACTCTTTCAAATCCTGGAGGACTGTTCCATTCTTTGAAAACAGGACTCAAGAGTCACTTAAACTCTAGTTTCAAAATTGCTATTTGACTTGTTAAAAATCACACACTGAAAACAATCACTTCTTTATCCCTTTAGATTCAACTTTGATTAATGTTTGATCCTATTTATTAGCATAGATGATTAAATTCTCTTAAGTATTTAAGTGGCACTAATAAACATAGTGTGTTTGAACTTCCTTTTCTTTTTGTATTTCAATTGTGTGGCTGGTAAATAGACCTTCTGAGCATTAAACAGTGCCCACGGATCTAATAAGTTAAGCTAACAAACACAGTCTCTTTCAATATCCTCTGTGAGTGGAGACACGTGTTCTGCTCCCGTTATCGCAATCTTCTTTTAAACAATAAGTCTGAAGAGCACCGTGAGTGTAGGACTCGCTCAAGCAAATGCGTGGAGCGTGCAAAGAAGACTCAGAATTCCGATACAGGCTTTACAAGAAGCTCCCAATGCTCTTACAAACCAGAACCCTGTGAATGCTGCTGCTGCTCTTAGCAACATCCCCATCAGACTTTTCTCTTGCAGTTGTGGTCTCCCTGCTCATGCTTCCTTCAGATAACCCTTATGTATCCCACAGGGGAAGGGATTCAGTTGTGAGATGGATGAGAGAGAATGTGAGTATGTGCCTGTGAATGTGGAGGCCAGAGGATAGCCTCAGGTATCATTCCTTAAGCACATCCACTGTTTGTTTGCTTGTTTATGTATTTATTTGTTTGTTTATGAGGCGGGGTCTCTCACTGTCCTGGAAGTTGCTGTTTAGATCAGGCTGGCCTTGAACTTGCAGAGAAATGCTTGCATCTGCCTCCTTGGGATTAAAGGCTTAGGCTACCAAGAGCTCAGCTCTACCTTCTTTCTTACCTTGGGGTTTACTGAGCAGTTATCCTTAGTAGGAGCTGCAGTGAGAGACTCTGTTTCTCTCTTCACCCTGCTGTTTAGGACATGATCTCTTCTTGGGACCTGCAACTCACCAACTATGTTAGGATGACTCGTCAGTGAGCCATGGTTTTCCTGTCTGTCTCCTCAGTGCTGGGAATGCAAGTGTGTTCCACCACATCCATTTTTTTTTTTTTGGCATGGGTTTTATGAATTTAACTCAAGTCTTCATGCTTGCATGGCAATCACTTTGCTGCAGTCTCTCTCCAGCTCCAAGCATCCGAAGGACCTGCTTCATGGCACTAGCAGTTTGATGTAACCTGGCCTGAGGATTTCAAGCTGACTGAGGATCTCCCAGTGCCTATGATATGAGCCCTGAAGCCCTTGGTTGCTCTAGAGACACGGCCAGTCTAGGTACAGAGGTAAGCTTGTGACCCTTAAAAGACAGTTCCCCCAATAAGCTCCTGGTAGGGAGGAAGCAACTGGGGACTACCCAGACAAATGGCAGTCACAAGAGATAGAAAGAGCAGTCCAGAGAGACCTCTGAGGGAGACCATCCAGTGAGCTGGCTGTCTGACCCTTGACTGTATGTTCATAGTCACTCACCCCACAGTTGGTGAAATCCATCTGATAAAAGCTGCCAGAATCATAGTGGCTCACTGGGGAGCAAGCATGACAGGTGTTCCTAGGAAAGTCATCTCCATCGTGGCTCAGAAGTAGCTCCTTTATGCTTTTGTTACCAGACACGTGTGCCTTCTGCCCTTTGATCTTTTGTAGGGGCCTGTGTGACACATTTGTCTGTCTTCTTGATGGCTTTTATGTGGCCTGTGTTTGGGGATAGAATAGAACTTTGGGGATGCTCGGTCTCTTGGTATGAATGTGTGTTCTTGAGTGCCCCTGTTGAGTATAGACTGGGGAGCAGCGAGGCTGGGTTGCATTCTGTGTCTGTGCTGGTTTGGGAGCAAAATGCTCCCAGGATTTACCCACAGCAGTGCACAAGTCCAGCCTCTCCCTGCTGTTTCCTATGTCACATGTGCCTGGCACTACTGGTCTCTAAAATTTTAGCAATTTCAGTGAGGAGTTGTTAGTTGTTCGTAAAATATATGTGTGTGTGTATGTATATATGTGTGTGTATATGCATATATGTGTATATATGTGTGTGTGTATGCATATATATGTATATATGTGTGTGTATGTGTATATATGTCTGTATATCCTACATAATACAAGCATATGTGTGTTTGTGTGTGTGTGTGTGCATTTTGCCTGCATATATGTATATACTTTACATATGTGCAGTGGCTGGAAAGGCCAGAAGGGGGAATTGGATCCCTTGGAACTGAAGTTACAGACAATTGTAAGCCACCATGTATGTGCTGAGAACCAAACCCTGGCTCTCAGTAAGAGCAGTCCGGTGCTCTTATCCACTGAACTTGTCTCAAAGTTCCAGGGAGAGTGGTGCAGCCAATGAGTGACAGAGTCTAACACATGCCAGGCCTGGGTTCGGTTTCCAGAATAGCAAAAATCAAAATCAAAAACAAAACAAAAACCACCACCAACAGAAGAAACCACCCTAAACTCTCAACTGTTGTAGTACCAGATTGGATAGAACATAACTATAATCCTAGCACTCAGGAAGCAGAATCAGAATGATCACCTTGAGTTTGAGTTAGCCTAGACTATAAAGTAAGATTCTGTTTCAAAACAAACACATCCACTCACATCAACATGCCTTTAGGTGACTGGGAAGTGAGTGGGATCAAGATTCATGATGTGAAATTCCCCCCCAATCAATAAAAATATAAAAAAATAAACAAACAAACAAGTGAATAAAAGAATAAACAAATAAAGTTGGATGTTCTTTTGTATTTCCCAGTTGGTTTTCTACTTAATGAAGCACCTCTTCAAGGCTATTACCTTTTTAATTTTTTCCTACTGTCTTTTATTGAGAAAATGGTCTTCCAGACCTGGTAGCGTAATTTTATTATCTCAGCTAATGAGGAGTCTGAAGCAGGAGAATCAAACATTCAAGGCTTGTCCAGAACGCAGAATGAGTTCCGGACCCTCCTGGACAATTTAGTGAGACACTGTCTCAGTATAAAATCTCAAAAAGGACAGGTGATGGGGCTCTGTGACAGAGCATGTGCCTGCCATGTGAAGCCATGGCTTCCATACTGCATGGAAACGGAAAATGTGAACACCAGATGCTCCTACTGTAGACATACTGTCTGAGCTTTGCCCATCTGCTCTTAAAAGTACTCTCTGAGGCCTAAGATGCTTAATTTTACTGAAATGCAGCTTGTTACCTTTCTTTCTTATTCACTGT
Organism: Mastomys natalensis; assembly: GCA_021653895.1. Taxonomy (NCBI): domain Eukaryota; kingdom Metazoa; phylum Chordata; class Mammalia; order Rodentia; family Muridae; genus Mastomys; species Mastomys natalensis. The sequence goes on from JAJTUV010000102.1 coordinate 3,452,060, forward strand.
GCCCTGCTTCAGAATCTTCATATCACAGTGATGCTCTTCTGTCTCAGGGCCATGTTGACACTCTTCTTTACCAACTAGATTCAGTGTTTTCCACTCATGGTTTGGCATTGGGTCCCCTGGAGTTTGCATATGGGTGAGTAAGCCATCTTGGTTCCTCACATGACCCATAGTGTCCAGGATGCAGGTGCTTTCTCACAACATGGTTGAGCCTATTGTCAAGACCACTATGTGACTCCTGTCTGAACATTCTGTACTCTGTTTGAGTTTCCTATTCCAATACTTTTGTTTGGTTGTTTGGCTTTGCACGTTTTGATAGATGATTGTTGATTAAAGCCTCCATTCAGCATCAGGGTCCACTCTGGCACATACTCTGTAGGTTTCAGTGAATATACAAAGCCATACAACACAGCCTCAGACAGAAGAGTTCCACCCATTTGCTAGACCTGTGTATCCCTTCCTGCAACCTCCGATCTTTACAATATACTTTTAAATGTAACCAGAAGGCAGACAAATATAAACACAATTAGTTTTAAACACTTTATCTGTGACCAACGGCTCTAAGAGCATTCACATTGGGCTACCATCGCCACCCTCAATCTTCCCACCTTCCAGAACCAAAACTCTGCACCCACCAAAGGCTTTGCTAAAAATGCAAACAGGCAAACAGATCAAAGCCACCTGATTACAGAGAAGGAGATAAAGTCGATATGAGCAGATGCCAGAAACTATTAGAACATGGAATAGACTTGAGAGATCACATACACAAGATTCTTGGAATCCATGCTGTCACCTAGATCACAATCACACAGACAGAGACTGTCTGGTGCAGCCATTTTGGAATCCCAGGTCAAAGCCATCAGGCTCAGATTTGGGCATAAACTGAAGTGAATGTTGGATCAGTTCAGCTTTTGGTTTGATAACAGCTTCCACTCTCCGGCCAGTGCAGGCACCTGTGCATGTTCCTAGAGCAGCCCCAATGTGGCTCCTGAGAGCCAGTTGGTCCTTGATCACCTCATGCTGTGATCATCAGGAGGCAGCACTCCCAGTGTGCCTCTAATTGTGAAGTGCAGACACAGGAGCATGAGCAGTGGTACCCAGTGGTCATCTCTCATGATGGATGGGTGGGGCTTTGTTTCCACTCCTTGTTATTTTCTTTGTAAGAACCAATCACTTGCCAGGCAGTGGTGGCACACACCTTTAATCCCAGCACTTGGGAGGCAGAGGCAGGCGTATTTCTGAGTTTGAGGCCAGCCTGGTTTACAGAGTGAGTTCCAGGACATCCAGGGCTACACAGAGAAACCCTATCTTGAAAAAAACTATAGAATTGCCACACTATAAGATTCTTGTGTTAGTTTGTAACTGTCTATAATCATCATCATCATCAATCATCATCATCATCATCAAATATAAAAAGAAATGGAAAATAACCATTCAATAAAGAGAATAAATCAGTTTGGTCTGAAAGACCTGACAGCAGATCTGTGGACAAAGACAAGATGTGGTTAGTTTGAATGAGAAACAATCCCCAAGGCTCAGGCATTTGAACAGGTGAGCTCTCGGCGTTGATGGTGTTTGGGAGCTTTAGATGGTGCAGTCGTGCTGGATGAAATGTCACAGGGGTGACCTTTGAGAGATATAGCCTTACCACATTTCTAATTCACTGTCACTGGTTTGACCTTGCAGTTAAGGTATGATCTCTTGGGTTCCTACTTCTGCCATCATGTCTGCTATTTGCTTCTGTGCCTCATTGCTATGATGGACTCTTATCACTCTGAAACCATAAGCTTAAATAAAATCTTCCTTCTACAAGATGCTTTTGGTCCTCGTGTTTTATCACAGCAACAGAAAAGTAGCTAAGCAATGGTACCAATAGACCTTAAAGACCCGAAAGAAGACAGAGAGTGAAGGTGGATGTTCCAGAGTGGAAAGGGGACAATAACATGAGATGCTCATTGGTGGGACTCAGAACCCCATCTGAACAGGCAGAAGGAAAAAAAAATAATGATTGTGGCTCAAATTGCTAAGTCTGAGGAACAGAAAAAAAAAAATGATTGCAGGAAAGCGATTGCCCCACCCCAAATACTATGACAAATCACTACCACGCACAGATTTCTACTCAAACTATCAATAGACCTTCATCAAGAACCATGGAATCCAGAGGCCAGGGCAGACTCTGGCTACGTAATGAACAGAAGAAATAACTGTTGGTCAGTTTTAACTGTCTACATTGACACAACTATGGATCATCCAGGAAGAGATTCTGAGTGAGGAATGTTTGGATCATCTTTGTCTTGACTGACTTGTCTTGACTGTTAACGAGTGTCGTAAGATCCCCTGAAATGTGAAAGGGACCTTCTGCTAGGGCCCAGATAAAAGAATGTGGAATAACGAAAGCTTCGCTCGTTTGCTCTGTTGGCCTTCACTCTTGCTATCGAGTCATTGCCTCTGTTGGTGCTGATGATTACTTCACTGATATGAGAACCAGCTTATTCAGGCTTTCAGTGTCAATGGAAGACCAGCAGCTCTCCAGGAACCCTCCAGTCCTTCAGCACTAGAAGGGGGACTGCTGAGGTAGGTATCCAGTATATTGGAGCAACTACTACTGTTCAGCCTCTCAGGTATGAGATAGCCATTGTTGGCAAACCCAAACTCTGTAGTGTAATCTGATCAAAGAAAGCCCCTTGTGAGGTATATCTACTCTATGAGTTCTGTTCCTCTAGAGAACTCTAATATCATTACCAACAAAGAATCTTATAACTCACAAAACTATCCTTCAAAAGGGAGGACAAGAGAAAGACACCTTGAGCAAGAAGAATAAATAGAAGTGACGACAGGGACTAGAGAGATGGTTCAGTGGTTAATGGTGCCTGCTGCTCTTTCCTGAGACCTGGAATTCAGCTCCCTTACAAGAGAGCCCAGCTTTCAGTCAATTCAAGATGTCATCATGTTGGTAACCACGGTTACCTATCCCATCTCAAATACAAAGACATTGAGAGTGAAAGGCTAGAAAGGTCATCTTCAAATGCACCAAAAGAGAAGAGAAGACACTGTCCTGCCTCAGACAAAGTAGCCTGTGATCAGGAAGGGTCACGAGATACATACATTACACACTCAGGGTACTTTTAGTACAGCAAAAGCTTAGAAGTTTTGACAGCATTTCCATACCTGATGAAAGATCATTGGGTGTGGTCCTGTGTTCTGCGTCCTACTCGAGTGTGGGAACACCACTTGGGCAGGCAAAACAGGAGACACTAGACTGCATTTACTCTATGTCTGCAGCCAGGTGATGGGCTCGCAGGAAGCACTGATGCACTGCTCATGGGGTGGGAGAATGCCGCATTGGGTGGGGGCCTGCAGGGGTTCTTAAACTCTTGGACAGCCAGAGCAGCTGGGCTGTGGAGAGTTGGGAATGGAGGAGGCCAGAAGGCTGAAGAAAAACAAGCCCGTGGACTGGGGAGTGGAGGACTACAGCAAGTTCAGGAGCTCCAAGGAGGCCTTCTACGGGAGATTTAGATGGCACAGCTTGTAGACAAAGGCTTCCTCCGTGCTCCCCAGGTTTGTTCTTGATGAGAGAGACAGCCTTTGAATCCAAACTTTTATTGATTGTTCATCACAGAAAATGGGTGCATACCATCTTATCAGGGTGGACGAGAGACTAAATACCCTTTTCAGGAAGGAATGTGGGGGAAGGGAAGCTTACTGACTAAACTCTCAGGCCTCTAGATCCATCATTAGCATGGAGAAGTCTGTTCTGATCTGTGTGACCATAGGTCACAGTCCTACGTAGGGAGTATGGTCACGTAACAGGGGCCTGGTTAGAAGCAGATGAAGCTCCTACTGTCCTCTCAGAGGTTCCAGGGCTTCCAACCCACTCAACTCATGGCTATGCTGTGAGAAAGCACCTGGCAAGTTTCCTGGCAAGGTTCACTGCCCCACAATCAGGCTACACAAGTGTAAGCCCTGGTTCACAGGCTACAGCAGAGCTCAACCTTTAGAAAGTACTGTGTGAGTCTGACCCATCAGGAAGAGCAAGGACTAAGTGATGTGAAGACAGGACATACTTACAGCATCAAGCACCCAGCACAGAAATATGAACTTGGCCTTGGTGGTCCATGACCAGGGTAGGGGTTGGATGCCTCCTCTTCTGATGTGTCTGAAGAGATTGAAGAGATTGACAGTATGCTCACATACATAAAATAAATCTTTGAACAAAAACTTAAAAAAGGACTTTATGAAATGTCTTTGGGCCAGATTCCAGGGGACAAATAGTCTTCTCTGGTCTTTTCTAAGCTCCTATCTGTCTTATGCACATAGTAGGTGTCTAAACTCTTTATATGGGACTGTTTCAGAATGCCCTGTCCTCAAGTGATTGGTTCTTTTTTTTGTTTTGTTTTGTTTTTGTTTGTTTCAAGACAGGGTTTCTCTGTGTAGCCCTGGCTGTCCTGGAACTCACTCTGTAGATCAGGCTGGCCTCAAACTCAGAAATTCGCCTGCCTCTGCCTCCCAAGTGCTGGGATTAAAGGTGTGTGCCACCACTGCCTGGCAAGTGATTGGTTCTTACAAAGAAAATAACAAGGAGTGGAAACAAAGCCCACCCATCCATTAGTGAGAGATGACCACTGGGTACCACTGCTCATGCTCCTGTGTCTGCACTTCACAATCAGAGGCACACTGGGAGTGCTGCCTCCTGATGATCATAGCATGAGGTGATCAAGGGCCAACTGGCTCTCAGGAGCCACATTGGAGCTGTTCTAGGAACATGCACAGGTGCCTGCACTGGCCGGAGAGTGGAGGATGGGAAGCTGTTATCAAACCAAAAGCTGAACTGATCCAACATTCACTTCAGTTTATGCCCAAATCTGAGCCTGATGGCTTTGACCTGGGATTCCAAAATGGCTGCACCAGACAGTCTCTGTCTGTGTGATTGTGATCTAGGTGACAGCATGGATTCCAAGAATCTTGTGTATGTGATCTCTCAAGTCTATTCCATGTTCTAACAGTTTCTGGCATCTGCTCATATCGACTTTATCTCCTTCTCTGTGATCAGGTGGCTTTGATCTGTTTGCCTGTTTGCATTTATGGTATCAGTCTCCTTGCTTCCTCTGTTTTCATTGGGATTTCTTGGAATCTATAGTTAAAATTAGGCAACACTGACAGCTGTAATGCATTGTCTGCCTTCAAATCCATGGATGACATATGTTTATTTAAGTATGCTTTGAGAGTTTTCTTAATAATATTCATTGTCCATAATGTAGAGTACACATCTACCTTTAAATATTTTCCCCTAGGAATTGGACTGTGTTTTCAATACCATCATAAGTGGAAATTAAAAAAAATTCTGATTATAAACCTCAGGATGGAGATTAATTTGTTTATCATTTGAATTGAATCAGGGAATCTTGCTGAAGTCCCTTGCTAATTTTAATAATGCTCATAATTTTTCTGATTATTTTGGAGTTTCCTTCATACCTAACGGTGGTGCTTTAAAATTTCATTTCTAATTATTATGCATTCCATTGTGTTTTCTTTTCTTATTGGAGAAAGTTTCAGAACTTATTTTCTCTTTCCTGATCTCAGGGGAAAACTTTTAGTGTTTTCTCAGAGAACATGAGACTGGCTGTGAATTAGTCTCCCTTTTTTAGAGGCCCTTAGCAGAGTAGAAAAGTTCATTCTATTCTTGGTCAGGCACTGACTGTGTCGTGAGGGGTTGTTAATGGTTCTTCTCTGTACTTTCTGTACCACATTATGTTGTACAATCTTTAAAGGTTGTGAAGAACTCACCATGAAGATGCCGAATTTCTTTGTGTTCAAGAAATTGTTTAGGTTAGGAACTAAAGTTGTTTAATCCTTCAATGGCCAAATTTAATATTTACCATTATGTAACATGAAGGAACTGTGTCTGACAAGGGATGTGTACCTGTCACCTAAATTTCCAAATTGTTTTTGGTTATAATAAAGCCTTTAAAATGTCTTCTTGTCTTTGAAGACCTGTCGAGGCTTCAGTAGCTTCTCCTCTGAGAACTCGAGGTGTCTGCAGTAGATTTCCTTTGAAGACTCATTGAATCTGCAGTGAAGTCTTTTTTGAAGAGTCATGGTATCTACCATGATGTCTCCTTTCAAGATTCCTTGAGTCTGCAATGTGAAGTCTCCTTTCAAGACTCATGAAGGCTGCCATGGCATTGCTATTAAAGACTGTTGAGTCTACAGTGACATCTCCTTTAAAGACTCATGGAAGCTTCCATGACATCTCTTTTGAAGGCCTGTTGAGTGTTCAGTGAAGTCTTTGAAGACTGGTTGAATCCGCAGTGGTGTCTTCTTTGAAGCCAGCCTGGACTCTCAGGCATCTTCATGCCTTAGCTTCCTAACTGTTGGGATTACAGGCATAAGCTACCACATTCAGCTTGTCTCTCATTTTAATGGAATTTAAAGTATAAGACTTTAGACTGCACCTTACTTTTTTTTTTTTTTAAAATTATTTTATGTACCTTTGTGTTCTGTCTGCATTATGTCTGTGTGAGTATGTCAGGTCCCCTGGAATTGGAATTACAGACAGTTCTAAGCTGCCATATGGATGCTGGGAATCGAACACAGGTCTTTTGGAGAAATATCCAGTGTTCTTAACTGATGAGCAATCTCTCCAGCCCTGCAGCTTTCTTTTTAATTGTGTATCTGTTGCATTCTTATGAGTGCATACAGGTGCATGCCCTTGTACACTTACCTGGAGGTCAGAAGGAGAACATTATCTATCTGTCTCTACTTTATTTTTCTTGAGGTGGGCTCCCTTACTGAGCATGGAGCTAGGCTGGTGGCCAGCAAACCTGAAAAGTTTTCCAATCCTGAATCTCCCATAGGGCTGGAGTAGCAGAAGCACACTTACCAAGCTTGCATCTTTCTTAAGTGGTCTATATTTGGGTTTGCTTATCATTTAGTCTGACAATTTTTGCCATGGATTTGAAGACAGCCTCACTGTGTTCAATATAATTGCTGAAATATTTTAAATTTAGCTGTGACCATTTATTTTCTACTTGTTCTATTTTAAATGTGTTTCTGCCTTGTACTTTTCACAGTCTTTGATAAGCACTGGTGTTAATCCGACCTGTATTCTGGTAGCTTTTCTTGCCCACCCTGCTCTCTTGGGCTTGATGTCGTGGCTGTCTTTGGTCAGTGCCTTTACCATGTTGAGCATGCAAAAACCAAAGCATTTGTGGTTCGTGGATCACAGTCTCTGCACTTATGTGGCCAGCGTGTTCTGCCTTTCTCAACAGTTTTTCTCAGCTTCTCTTTTCCTTTTTGCAGTTCACAGAGGACGCTGTGGGCTTCATTCATTCCCGCCGGCCATGGTAGGCACTTCTGCTCATGAGATCTTAATGATGCCATTGGTCAGCCTCATGTTATCTCCAGAACATAAGCTTCCTGATCCTTGTCCAAGCAGGAAAATGCCATTCATGTGAAATGCTGAATCCAAAAGGGCTGAAAGTATTTCTTGCTAAGTAAGGGAGAGAGCTATGCCTGGAGGACGCTGTCACCTAAACAAGGTAAATTGCCTGTCTGGTGGAGGCCTGCGGGGAGCACGGAACAGAGGCTGACAGGCTTCCGGAGGGAATGTCTGGGGATGGATGACCTTGGGTGTAGATGCAGGTAAGTAGAATCGGGTTGTCATTGAAGCAATGGCTGTCGTCTGGAGATATACTCATGAATGGGTAATAGTCCTCAGTGGATCAACAGAAGCCTAAAGTCAGCATTGGTAGCTAACCATCAGCATACGAAGGGCAGCTGTCCTCTTCCTTCTTGAATTTGGATTTGAACTTGGAGAAGTAAAGAAGTGTATGTGCATGTGTGCACATGTGCATGTGTGTGTGTTCATGTATGCGTGTGTGTTTACAGATTCATATCTTTGACAGGAACAGGCCACAGAAGGATGTTGAGTAGCCTATCATCTGCCTTATTCCTTGAGGCAGGGTTTCCCACTGAACCTGGACCTCTATGTTTCTTGATTAGGGTGGTGGTGGTCAAGAGCCAGTCATCCTCCAAGGTACCTCCAGAGGTATCTCCTGGCATGGAAGTTGCCAGTGTACAAGGCCATGCCCAACCTTTGCTTATATGGATGCTGAGAATATCAACTCAGGTCCTCAAGTTGGTACAGCAAGCATTCTTAACCATGAGTCTTCTACTTAGCACTTGAGAGGTGGTCTACTGTGACAGAGAAGTCAAACCCATGAGGGCTGGAGGGAGCTAGCAATATTACAATGACACCCAAGAAGCACAGAGCCTCACATGCTTGCTTTATAGATCATGCTCCCTGGTTTTAAAATCTATTTTATGGCCCTAAGCAACTTGTAGGTTGTGTCTTCTTCCCAGTGAACTCCGGTTAAGATAATCCATAGTTAACTTCACTTGGTTTGGCCATTTCATCCTTCAGGCTGGAGTGACAGGCTATACCCATCAGGGATGGGTGGGGTGGGGTGGGGGTGGGGGTACTTCATTCTGTTGTATCTTCAAGCAACATTCTTAGACTCTGAGATTCTTGCCCACCAGATGGGTGCAGTGTATATATTTGAGAGAGTACATAGTTACATCGCCCTGGCTGGTCTACAACTTTGTAGGGTAGGGTGGCTTTAGTTTGCTGTAATTGTCTGCCTCTGTCACCTGAATGCTGAGATTATAGGCTGGTACTACCATGTCTGGCCTGAAATATATAATCTTGTTATCATTTTAAGGTGCACATGAGTGAGCCCTGTTGAAACAGTTTTTCTGCTTAAGATACCAGTGGCTTTCAGTCTCCCTTTGGAAGGGGGACAGGTCTTATATTACATACTTTAGCCAGTATTCAAACCTACTGTCTTTATCTTTTAAGAAAACCATTACATTTTAATTTATTTGTGCTGTGTGTGTGTGTGTGGGTGGGTGCACGCATGTGCCTGACCACGTGTCATTATGTTTGTGTGGAGGTCAAAGAACAGCTTGTAGGAGTTGGTTCTCTCTTCCAATCATGTGGTTTCAAACTCAGTCCCCAGCCTTGGCAGCAGGCACCTTTATCTACTGAGCCAGCTTCCTAGCCCTCTTTACTTTTCTGGCTTTCTATTCTCCTTGACTATTGTATTTGTCTACTTATGGCTGAGTTCTTAAATCACAGAGTTCCCCAATGTGTCTCCAGCTAAGTGATGCCCTTTATCCTTGAATCCTGATCCCAAGTGCTGTAGTGGTGGAATACACTTGCTTTGTTCAGCACATGCTGCAGCCCTTAGGTGTTATGTAAGAAAAGCCCAATCGTTTGCAGAAGGACTTTCCCCGTCTGTTTCCCGGCCTTATACTCCTGCAATTTGAATTTAGGTTTTGAGCCCTGTTCTAGCTAGATAATCGCCAGGCAGCGTGGGAGAGCTTCCATGGTAGCTTTGCCCATGAGGTCACCTAGTCATACTCAGTGACATCTGTTAAGAAGTCTTTTTTGTCCTCACTGCAGTGTCCTGTCACCTCTCCCATAAAACAGGTCCCATAAAACATGCAGGTCTGACTGTGAGCTCTCTATCTTCTTCTATTTATGTATTTCATCTTTCTGAAACAAACCACACTTTTCAAAAGGGTGTGGCTCGGTGGATAAAGCACTTGCCACTCAAGTATAAGGGCCAGAGTTTGGGTCCTCAGAATACACATAAATGCCATGCAGATGAGCTGGCTGCCTGTAATCCCAGCTCGAGGGAGGCATAGACAGGGGATTCCTGGGCAAGCCGTCTAGCTAGAGTAGCCAAATAAGGGAGTTCTGGGTCCAGGGAGAGATCTTGCATTAGTAAACAGAGTGGAGAATGGATAGAGGAAGATACAAGGTACTGACTTTGGCCCTACACCAGCACTTACACAAATTTGCACATGCACCTGCATGCCTAAGTGTGCTCACACAATACACACATATACAACGCATGCATATATACAACAGAACAAAAATTAATACTTTGCCTACTTTTTCTCATCTTGTGGGGCAGGCTCTTTTCATTATTCTATTGATTTTTTCCCTCTCAAGTGGTTTATTTTCTTGCCCACAGACCCCAAGTCTTTCATGTGTTACAATTGGGTTGTTGGAGTCTTTGAAAATCACTGATGAATTTTTTCCTTGGAATCTTCTTAAAGGCTATTTGGGGGTTCAAGGGAGAAGCAATACTATGGTTCCCATGCTGAGGGTCCCTTCCCTGGATAGCATGTGTTTCCCTACATTTTAATCTTTCTTTGTGTCCCTTAGTTCTTTATCTAAGAGGTCTTGTGAGCTCCCTGATCTATCCTCAGTCTCTCTTGCTGTTGTAGACATCACAGCATCACTACGATGCACTGCAGTTACAAATTGACAGGTATGAAGATAGTTGCTGCATGGTTGACACCCTACTCCCCCAAATTTCCAGAGATTCTGTTCTTTTTATGTTCTATTGTTTTTAATGCTTCTGGGGATTTTTAGGAGTTCAAATTCTCTACAAGTAAGAACCTCTTGGCTCTGCCCCGTTCCTTCTAACTGATCATCGTTCTCTTGCCACTCTGGTGAGCAGGGCGTGGCCAGTAGAGGTGATATTTTTCTTGACCCATGTCTTAGATCTGTTATGGTATGCTGTAAGATACATGCTGTGGAAGTAAGATAAACAGTAGATCCCAGGTCCACTTGAGGGGTTGGCAAGGCTGACACAGTGTTACCATTGAACCGACCTGGACACTTCTAAGAAGCAAGGCTCTATCTTGGTTCAGACACAACTTTGAAGACAATAGAGCAAAGTTCACTTTTACAAAGTAGCTTTTACAAAAGAAACAGGTGGTAACAGACTTATGTGGAAATATCCACCCCCATGCAGGACTCTATTTTCTATGTTTTTGGTGACATGCAGTCAAATAGAGTCTTGAAATATTACATGGGGAATTCCAGCTAGACAAATCATAACGTTTCCATCACACAAGGTACTGAGTAGATGGTTTGATATTGAGCCGCATTGGTCTTTCCTATTATGATGGGAATCATGTCTTCATCCAGTGTGTTTGCTCTGTCGGTGCTTCCTGCATGCTAGTCCCTCCGTTCTCTCAGTGGTCAGGGTGATCATTACCATTTTCTGGGGTTGGGGCTGAATAACCCTTATTTCACTTAATGGTGCCCCCAAAGTCCAGGATAAATGGCGCTTAGAAAATGAGCATACCAAAGAGAAGTTGTGGTGAGCTTCCTTCAACCAAAGGGTGACCTTACTCAAGTCAGCAAAGTGAAAATGAAATACTATGTTTGACTTCTATGGCATGTGATCTACACTACAATAAGGTAGAGAGGAAAGAGAGAGAGACAGAGAAACAGAAAGAGGAGAGAGAGAGAAGGAGAGAGAGAGAGGACATACTTAATACAAAATAATATTTATGACAGGATATTTCTATAGTTGTCTTATGTCATTTGTGACTGTTATTCTCTTCCTAACTTTAACTTATAAATTAAACTTGGCCTCAGAGGTGTTTAAATAGGAGAGCAGCGTCTACAGGAGGGTCAGGACAGGCTGCAGTTCCAGGTCTACTGGATTCCTGAAAAATGCTTTCTACAGGTGTGGGGCACTGCTGGGCAGGCTTGACAGGGTAAAGAATGGCCCCAGGCTCTCAGCATTAGCACCTTGAGTAGGAATCCTGGACTAAGCCATAGGAAGGCGGAGATGATACCCCAGTTGACAAAGGAACTGGTCCCCACAATCCGCAAGTACAGAGCTCTTTGTCAGGAAAGGGGACTTCCCTTTACTTCTGTGTCTTTGTAAATGTGTGATATTATTTACAAATATGTTAGGTCGTTATTAGAGAATATTTCTCTGGCCAGTTTATCAATATTTGTTTCTTATTAAGTCAGCTAATTAACTCAGGAGGGCGAATCATATTCATTTATGCATACAATGTGCATGTGTGTGCATGTGTGTGTATGTGTGTGTGCATGTGTATATGTGTGTGGTGTGTGTGTGTGTGTGTGCGTGTGTGTATGTATGTGTGTAGTGTGATGTGTGCGTGTGTGTGGTGTGTGTGTGGTGTGTATGTAGGTGTATGTGTGTATGTGTGCGTGTGTGTGTTGTGTGTGTGTGTGTGTATGTGTGTGTGTGTATTCCTGTGTGAAGCACACATGCATATATAATATCGGTGCTTACATTTACAAATGCCCTGGAGTCCGAAGCAGACACTGGGTGTGTTTCTGGATCTCACTCCACTTTAGTCACTGAGGAAGAGTCTCTCGGTGAATCTTGGAACTCACAGATCCAGCTAGTCTAGCTGCCAGATTGCTGAGGTTCCTCTGCCTCTACCTCTGTAGTGCTGGGATCCATGGGGCTTCCACACCTCCACAGCTTGCACTGGTTTCTGGGGCTTTGAACTCTGACCTTACATTAGCATATTCCTCAGATGTGCAGTCCCTTTATCCATTGAGCCATCTCCCCTGCCAGGGAATCTACGGTAATTATAGGTTTTTCTTTATAGGCTTTACTGAGGTAAATGCCTTTTACTCCTTTGAATAATTCAATTTATAGTGATATGCTATTTCTTAAAAAAAATTCAACTATTAACAAATGTAAGATTATTCACAAGTGAAAAGTCCATAGACTTTACTTTTAGAAGTGTGTTTACAGCTTTTTGGAATCAAAATTCTAGACATTCAAAATTCTCTCTCTCTCTCTCTCTCTCTCTCTCTCTCTCTCTCTCTCTCTCCCCCCTCATTAAAGACATTCTTTTTTGGAAGTCTGAGGAACTCTTTCTTGGATCTTTTTAGATTTGTTTTTTGCTGTTGTTATTTCCTCCAAGGAGAAGTCTTAATTACATCGCAATATTTAAATTGGGATTTTTTTTCCGTTTCTTCTTGTTCTAGTTTGGAATATTAGATTTTTTTTCCAGACTTATCTCCACTTTGCCTACATCATCAAATTTGTGTCTTTACTTAAAAATCCTGTAGCGTTTGCCTTGTTATTTACTAGTCAAAGTCTGGGCTTGAGCACTGCATTTCCTTGCATTTCGTGACTGGATTTCCAGGCGCTCTGTGCATGTGTCTGACTGATCTTTACAAGGGGCTGCCCTGGTGTTGCTGATATTGATTTTACCAATGTCTGTGCCCTGTCTTATCCTCTTTAAGGTCACATCTGTGGACCACTCCTGGCCCTTCTTGGCTTTGCTCTTGAGTGACTGCTGCATCTGTTGTCATGGTTTCTGTTGAATGTATTGAACCTTCTGAAGTCTCCACTGAGGTGCAGCCCTAGTGTGCTTTCCTATTTCCTGAGTCATTTTATTTATTTATTTATTTATTTATTTATTTATTTATTTATTTTAGCAGGATGACATTTTGCACTTTGGACATGCAGTGCTGTTTCCTGGTTACCTTCTGTCAATGGTTTCAATGGTTTCTCCTTACCATTGGCATCAAGTCGGCCCCAGCCTTGTCCCTCATCCTGTGAGAGCGCCCTGCACAAATAGGCATTTTGCTATGGACTTAATCCTGTCATTCCAATTTTACCTGCATTTACGTTCTTTTATTTACAGCTTGTTGTCATTGTTGCTCCTTTGACTGGCTAGCTTCTAGGAGGCCTTTGCTGAGATCCAGAGTGATAAATTTCCTATTTTCACTCATAATTCTGTCTGTTGTGCTTTTTATATTGTGAGACGCTATTTTAGAGGCATGTGCCTCCCCACACTCTCCCTGAAATGATAGTTCACTCTGCCAACACAGTGTGCAGTGTCCTTAAAACACACTCAGACTGGTGATGCAGCCCTGACTTATGTTTGATGAAAAGACAAAAAAACAAAACAAAACAAAACAAAACAAAACAAAACAAAGGTTATCCCTCTGGTGGAACAACCCACGTTAACACCCCTATGGCACCTTTTAATGATGCACTATGTTAGTCTGTGTAAAGTGGCACCCTGGGCTCCCCCAAGGATTGCAGAACTGAGGCTGGCAGGCCACTGGTCCTCTCCCTGTGCTGTGACACTGGCCTCCATCTCAAGTTCCTTCATTCCTCTCTCCTTCTTTCCTCCACCTCTCCTCCTCCTCTCTCTGCCTCCTCCCTCCTCTTCCTTGGTTCTTCTTGCCTCCCTTCCCCTTCTTTTTCTGTCTTCCTCCTCCTTTCTTCTCTTCCTGTTCTCTCTCTCCCTCTTTGCTCTTCCTGCTTCCCTTCTCCCCATCCCTGTTTAACAGTTCCTTGTTTTCTTCTCCAAGTTGTAAAATAGATGAAGTGAAGGACACAAAGCCTGTGTGTGGGTTGGTCAGTGGGTCTCTAGAGACCTCCAGTGTACAGAGTCACCCAGGCTGGTCTCCTTTGTGTCTCTCCATCCTGGCCCCTTTGATTCTACCTAGGCCTCCATAGCTTTAAAGTTTGAACTTGTCTCCCTGCTAACCTCAGGGGTGCCCACTGCCCTGCCCCACCCCACCCCAGGATGGAGATCTGAGCTAAGTCCCTTCCATCATTGATCTTTCATAGAGTTTGTTAAGGGTTGATTAGCTGTGAATACATGTATCTTCCACTTACCTGTCAGTGGTGTGGGTCTGGGTTTGTTTTGCTTTCCATGAGAAGCCTGTGAACTGCAAGCTCCTCCCCTCCCCTTCTTTCCCTTCCTCCTATCCTCTCTCTTTTCTTTCCATTCATCTCTTCCTATCCACTCCCCTCTTCCTTCCCATTTTTCCCAGGCTTCTCTTTCCCCGCCTTGCTTCTCTGCTTTCCTATCCCTTTATTTCCTTCCTGTTGCTTCCTCTCCCCCTCCCATCCCTTCTGATGCATCCATTTCCTCCACCCCTTCCATCTATTTTCTTTCCTTCTTCAACAGGTTCTCAAGTATCTCAAGCTGCCCTTGAATGTAACCAAGGGTGACCTTTAATTTCTGTTCATTTTGCCTCTATGCCTTAACTCCAGGATCATAGGCCTGGATAGCCAAGCTTGACTTTACAATATTTTTCCTTTTTGTATGAATGTGTGGTATGTGAGGGTGTCTGTAAGTATGTTGCATGTGTATGGGAACCACTAAAGATCATATTGGGGTTCAGGGTTAAGGTTTTTGACTAACAGGCTACAGGCTGGGGAGATGTCTATGTCTTAAAACCTCAGTAGTAAGTACACATGTACTATAGAAAGGGAGAATAGAAAGCCGAAGACATAAAGACAAGAGGGCCAGGGAGTCGGCTCAGTCAGTGAAGTTACCAAGGCTGATGACTTAAGTTCCCCTTGCAGGACCCACATGGTGGGATGAGAGAACTGACTTCTACAAATTGTCCCTGACTTCCACCCACATGACGCCACAGAAGCACACACACACACACACACACACACACACACACACACACACGGCACATAAATAAAGATGTCATGTTTTCCTTAAAAGATAAAGACAGCAGACTTTAAAACTATAATATAAGACCTACCCTCTAAAGGGAGACTTGAAAACCACTGGTTCTAGGCCAGCCAGGGCTACATGGCTATGCCCTATCTCAAATTACATACACTGCACCATCTGGTGGGCAAAACCTCCATTCTAAGAATGTTGGTTAAGAATACAGCAGAATGAAGCCACCCCCACCCCTATGTTCCTGATGGGTGTAGCCTGTCACTCCAGCCTGGAGAGTGAAATAGCCAAACTAAGTGAAGTTAACTCTGGTGTTTCTTGTGATACAGAAAGCCTTCTCCTGGGCAAAAAGCCAGGGGAATCTTCAAGGTCCACAGTGTGGGGACACCATATGTGCATCGTGCACATGACAGGGTACTAGTGATGTTTCAGGTGTCCATGGCTAGAAGGATGTACTAGGTGAAATGTGTAGACATTCTGTCACCACACAAAGGCTCTGAAGTCAAACAGACCTGAGTTCACATCGTTACAATCATCCATGTTCAGTGGAGGAACAAGTGAAGTCGTTTCTCTCTCTCTCACACACACACATACACACACTTGCACACACACTCATAACATACTTGCACACACACAAAAACCACACACTCATACATACATAAACACACATACACAAAACACACATTCATACACAAACACATAACAAAACACACACACACACACATAAACACACATACAAACACACACACACACACACACACACACACACACACACACAGTATGAAAATGTAAGAGGAACACTGAACCCTGATAGTTAGATCATGTTTCAGAACTATAACCCATAATGAAAGAGTTTGAGGTCATGGTTCCAGATGAATAAGAGTCCATAATGGTGGGAAAGCATAGCAGTGAGCAGCAGTCATGGTGGTTGGAATAGGATGCCGAGAGGTAGCATTTTGAACTGCAATCATGAAACGGAGAGAAGTGTCATGAGGTTTTTACCCTCGAAGCCCATCCTTAGTGACATACTTCCTCCAGAGAGTCTATACCTCCTAAACCTCCCCAAATAACCCCACCAACCAGCAACCAAGTGTTCACATACTGGAGACTACATGAAACATTCTCAACCAAATAGCCACACATGGGTTCTCGGGGCCCAAATTCCAATCTTCCCTTGTGTATGGAAAATGCTTTAATGCTTAAACCATCTCCCAGTCCCGCACCCTTTGCTAAGCCTTTATTTCTACATGTGTCCTCTTTCTTCTGGGCTATGTCTCTGTAGATTTGAACCAGCTTTGCTATGAGACATTTTTGGATAAGAATTCTGTTGTTGTGGGGGTACCAGTGCTGCGAATGTCTTCCCCCCTCGCGTCTCGTTTCTCGCTCCTGTTAGAATCTCTTAGGGAACATAAGCTCCTGAATTCAGCATCCTCAAATCCATCAACAGTTTTATGCCTGAATAAATCTCATTTATCTTAGCAGTAAATAATAGATTAGCTTTGATGTAACAGCCTGGGCATAATTTTTCCCTGAAGAATTAAAGTTACTATTGTGGGTTCCCTGCAACATTGTTGCAAGCCAGCTGGGTTGTTGCATTGATTGGCTTTACTTCTTAGCTGGGAGCCTTTAGATTTCTTTTAGCTTTATCTTAAAATTTACTTCACATTTTCCTATACTTCCCTCACTGGTTTCCTGTAAGCATCTTTCGGTCCCTTCAATACTGGGTCTCCTACTTTCTAGTTGTTAGCTCTTATTTGTTGTCATCTTCCTTCTCCTTCCCCTTCCTTCCACTTCCCCTTCCTTCCCCTTCTTCCCCTTCCTTCCCCTTCCTTGCCCTTCCCCTTCTCCCCTTCCTCTTCTTCCTTTTCTTCTTCCTCTTCTTCTTTCTCTTCCTCTTCTTCTTCTTCCTCCTCCTCCTCTTCTTCTCCTTCTTCTTTAATAATTTTTCTGTGGATTTGATGGTGACGTGTTTCTCCTTGTATGTTATTATGTACTTGGTCCTTATTCACACTCTGTGTTGGCTCCCTCTGTGTTGCTGTGAGAAAGCAGCATGACCAAAATCAATGTAATAATGAAAGCTTATTTGGGCTTATGCTTCCAGAGGGAGGGTCCGTAATGGCAGGGACAGCATGGTAGCATGACCAGGAAGCTAGCTGAGCACATTTTTACTACATATACAAAGCAGAGACAGTAAGCTGGAAGCGGGGTGGAGCTATAAACCCCCCCTGCCTGCAGTGACCACTTCCTCCAGCAAGACCAGACCTCCTAAAAGCACCATAGCCTCCCCAAACAGTGCCACTAACTGGGGATCAAGTATTCAGATCCATGAGCCTATAGGGACATTTCTCATTCAAACTATTCCTGGGACACCCTCCTCACTCTTTCTCTCCTTGAAAGCATTTATTTCGCTTTTACTGTTTAACTTCTGGGCTCTCAGCAATTCTGCCTTGTGCCCCTGTCTCTCCCATCTTCCACAGCTCCCTGTATTTCCTATCTGATTATTTTTTCTCTCCTGATGGCTGGAGGAGCCCTGCCCTGAACCCCCAAGCTGCCATTATGGGGTCTAGTTTGTTCTCAGCTATATTCAGCTTTCATCGCTAATGACTACACTTGAAAATTCATCCCCTCCAGTTGTTTCCTTTTCATTACCACAAGAGTGTCCAATCTCCGATGCCTTCTGGTTTCTTTCTAATAGTTTTTAGTGGCACAATGCGCGATGCTGCATTCCTTTTCAGTATTTATTGCAGGGGCCAGATATTATTTTGTAACCTCTGGGGATATTAGCTTTTCTTTGGTTGGAGATGTGTCCCTGGAATATAGGGGCCTTGAGCACTGGCTAGTGCCTACTTTTGTATACCAGCATTGGAAAAGAGGAGCCCCCAGTATGGTCATAAGGACCTGCTTCTGTCCTGTGTTTAAAGTGTTTTCCATCACAGTGTTGATCACTGGCTCCCAGCATTTACCAGAGGGCAGGAACAGGATCCCTAGTGCCTGCGGGTCCATCAGCACAGTTGGCCCACTTTGGGGATATTCTATTCCCATAGAATATATCACTCTTTCCTTTTTTGTTCTAACCACAAATTTGTGAGTGTAGAGACTAAATGGAGATAGATACTAGAGTGTCACTTTATTTGAGAGGCTCCTCAGAGGGCTCCTACTCACCAAGGCAGTTCTTGTATGTCCTCACATTGCATTCTGGAGACTTAACATTTGTATATGCTGCTGTGAGGTTAGGTTTCTAGGAGGTGGACAGGTCAGCCTGGCTGGGCCTATGGCCCATGTATAATGTTATGTAAATATTCCTCTCTTGTTTGCTTCCTCATCCCCCTGAGGCCCTCTAACACAGCGAGATCCCACAAAATACTCACCAGGAAGAGCCTGTTGAAGAATGCTGGCCCTTGACATGACATAATTGGTGCCCTCTTAAACAGCAACCATGATTACATCCAGGAGACCATCTCAAGATATGGCCCATTAACATTTTGTTAAAGGACTGGAAGACGGTGAATATTCATGATATTCAATGGTATTTGATGAGAGAGAGAGAGAGAGAGAGAGAGAGAGAGAGAGAGAGAGAGAGAGGAGAAAGGTATAGCCACTGTGAGTTGTCCATGCTCCTGCCAATAAGCTGTTTACTCATATTCTTGGAGATAAATTCATTGGCACTCTGTATTAGGTTACTTTTATATTGCTGTGATAAAACACCATGATCAAGGCAACCGATAGAAGAAAGTGTCCAGTTTGGCTTATGGTTCTAGAGGATGAGCCCTTTGTGGCAAGTAATGGGAGATGGATGGCAGCAAGCAGCAGACATGGCAACAGGCGAGGGAAACTGAGTGCTCACATCTTGAATCAGAGGCACAACACAGAGAGCAAGAACTGGAAGAGATATACGATTTGCACTCTCAAAACCTGCCTCCCTGGGTGACACACTTTTGTACCTCCTAGACCTTCCCAGGATAGTGACACCAACTAGGACCAAGTATTCAAATTAATGAACCGGCTGTGAACATTTCTCACTAAACCACCACAGACCCCAAGCTGGACTGAAGTGAAATTGGTTTCTTGTCTGTTATTGGTGCTGTCTGGGGTGAGTAGACTTTTGTTCATCTGCTCAGGTCAGGAGTTTAGCCTCTAGGACCGGGACCGTACATTTCTGTTGTCTGTGATGGCAACAGAAACTACCAAGCTTGAGGGTGATCAAGTTTTCAGATTGGCCCAGCAGTAGACAGAAGAGAAGGGCTGTTTGTGGGGTCCTCTCTTCTTGCCCTCCTTATTCTCAGACTCCATCACTACAGTCTGTGTTGTGGTGGGGAGCATACATCCAGGGAGCCGTTCAGTTCAGGAGGTATCTTCTGTTCCACTTGTTCCTTGTGCTCAAATCAGGGTGGCCTCTGGCATGGACTCCATCACAGCTTAGAGAAGGCTTAGAGTGAAAGGCTGCTGCCCTCAGACCTAGGAGGCCTCAGTGTCTGCTCCTTTGCAGTCTCAGTTGGATGGTTCTGTGTTTCTACCTCAGAGGTCATTCTTGTTTGCCTCTTCTGCAGCCTACAGTGGTGAGCCACTCTGCCGCCTTTCCCTTCCTTCTGCTCTGAGGGTAGATCGTCAGTGGTAGGAGTATCCCTGCTCAGAACAAGCAGGGATAGCGGAAAGCAGTTAGAAAGGTTAGGACCCTGAGTGGGCCCTGCGGTCAGATGAGCTGCCCCTACTCCATGGTTCCCTCTGCATCTCCTGCAGAGTGACCCTTCTGTTTGCTTGTGTGATTCATATTTCAACACCCAAAGAATAGGACAGGAGACACCCTTTCTTCTAAGGAGCATCATGGTTGGGTTTTCTGAGCTCAGGATCAAGTACCACTCAAGGAAAGGCCTGGTTCTTGGTGCAGGTATCCTAGGGCAACAAGCAAGTGTTTAGTCTTGGGTCTAGCCTAGGCTCAGGGTCCTGGGGACAGGGATAGCCAATTTCCTTTCTTCTTTTCTCTCTCACATACATGCAAACACACACACATGTACAGAGATATAGACAAGCATGTAGCCATTGACTCACTGATGAATACACAAGGTATAATGTACATAAACCCACACAATTACAGGTACACATGCACACACACAGACATATAGACACACATCATGGTCTTGCACACACCACCTCCCTTTCCTCTTACATGTTGGAAGCACAAGGCTTCCTTGTCCTCTTCAGGCCTTTGAGGCCTTCTCACATACCTTCCCAATGTCCCACAACATTGCTCAAATTACCTTGAGTAAATACCTTTCACAGTTCTTTTCAAGACTGTACACCTGGATAATTCTTATTTGTATCACAGAACCCAATGCCTACAGGACCCTCTGGAAGTCCCCCTGGACTTAGAAAAGCAATTTCATAACTCCTTTCAGCCCCAAGAAAAAGCAACAATCTCCTTGTGGTCCCCTGCTGTCCTTGGCTTCCACTCTGGTAACAGAATGGAGCCCTCTGAGGCTCTAAGGGTTTGTCTAAGGCCATGCAGGAGCATGGTGCCATCAGCAAGGTCTCCAGTGTTGGGATTGGAGGACAGACTCTATACTCTGAGACATGGGTGGTATTTGTTTGTTTATGCAATGTACCTTATTCTTGGCTTTGCAAAGCTAAAGCTCAGGACAATTCAGTGAGGCCTGAACATGGGTTTGTTTATTTCTCTTTAAATCTCAGTGGCTGGAGAAAAAGGTATTTATTCTGAAATTTAAATGGCAGTTGACAGAATGCTAGTGGGCACTGGGCATCTCTTCATCACTGTAGACAGAGACTTACATCTGTCTTTGGCCCCCTCTTCAAGAGTAGCCCCCCATCAGACATGGTTTATTGGCTCTTCTGGACCTCAAAGCCATGTTACCAATGCTAAATGCCACACCACACACACACACACACACACACACACACACACACACACACAGAAGGACACCAAAGGCATGCCATTCTCAGTTTCTGACTGGTGGGGGCTTGTGCTATTCATGTGCTACAAACTCACACCCTTGCCTTTACTGCTCTGGTAGAGAATACCTTACACCATGTCACCCTTCTTCCAGTGCCTATGATGGCAGAGTCATCCAAGTGCTCCATGTACCCCCTGGAGATACACATTGACCCTTGGCTCTCATGGGATCTTCAGACATGATCCTCCATCTTGGGAATCCCACTGGTAGAGAGTACACAGGGCTCCCCTCTGCTTCTGCATAGCAGGTGCCCCAGGAAGGTTCTGAAAGATCAGGCAGGCACTGAGTCCATAGAGCTTGACGCTCTCTGCATTGCTGTGCAGCCAAGCTTCCCATATTTCAGAGCTCACAGAAGATGTTATTGGCACACCACCTTTCTTCCACTGCACACGATGGCAGGGTCATCGAAGTGACCCATGTATCCCCTGGAGAACCATATTGACCCTTGAGTCTCTTGGGATCTTCAGACATGGTCCTTGGTCTTGGGAATCCTGCCCCTTGCCATTCTTTCCCTCCAGGTGGACCCATAGGATCGTCACAGGTCTGATGTGGAGGTGTGGTATTTTGCAGTCTATCACAGAATGTGGTTTGAAATTTTCATCAAAAAAGAAATTATTCAAAAAAAAATAGAGAGAGAAAGAAACCAGAAGGCATACAAAATCGACTCTACTTTTTTGTTATTAATTTTAACAGACATGAAATTACTCTGTCAATTTTCAGATGCTAACTCTTTATTTTTTCACATCTCACTACCAGCTCTAATAAATAGTTTGGAGGTAAGCTGTATCTAAGGCCATGCAGGAGAATCATGAAGGGGGCCCTATAATGCCTACAGTCACCCACCTTGTTGATCCCAGGTTCCAGAAGCCATTAACTGGTGTGTGATTTCTCTGGATCAGTGGCTGCTCCAGTGTCTTCATCCCTGCCTGCTCACTGTGGCTGGCCCACTTTCTATAACACAAACCTATGTATTCTTCAATCTGGAGGTATGCACATCCACCACAATGACAAACATCATCCATAATGGAACCTGAAGGCAAAATCACCTTTGAGATGGTCTTCATTGTTGAATATTCTACTTTTCCCTTAGGTAACATTTTGTTTACCCACCTATGAGCCTATCCAGCTTGGGAAGTCATGAATAAAGCAACATCAACATTTAAGTCTAGGTCTCTGTAGATGTATGTTTCTGTTTGTCTTGGGTAAAGGTATTGCTGGGCTTATGGTTCTTCTATGCTTAATTTTTGAAGAAAGAGCTAGATTTATTTTCACAGTGGCTACATAGGAAGATAAGTAACTCCCAGATTCATACAAAGCTTCTGCTCTCCATCTTTCTACTTGAAGGCATTTTACAAGCTTTTAAGTCTTATCATCTCTTGCTGGGACTCGAATTTGCATTTTAAGATGCCAAAGGTTATCTTTTCATGAACCTAAAACCGTGTGCCTCCTTCACGGGCACCATGCCCACTCACCTTGCCCACTACTTTTTAGAACTTTTTTTTTTCTGTCTTTATTTTCTGGGTTCTAAAAATTCTATGTGTGTTTTATTTTGAGGCTCTAAAATTTCTAAAAGTTCTATATATCTGCATGTATATAAGTCTTGATCATAAATCTTATCTTACCTCATATTTTTTCTTCTTCCTTCTTTCCTTCCTTTCCTTCCTTCCTTCCTTCTTCCTTTCTTTCCATTTTCTTCTTTTTTGTGTATAGTTTCTTTGTATGTTTTTCATTTGTTTGTTTGTTTTCAAGACAGCATTTCTCTGTAATGCTGAATTCACATTGTAGACCAGTCTGGCCTCAAACTCGGGGATCTGCTTGCCTCTGCCTCCCAAGTGCTGGGATTAAAGGTGTGAGCCACCATATCCAACCTATCTTCCATTTTCTTACTGTTTCCATTCAAAGAACAAAAGATTTACATTTTGATTCAATGAAATTTATTAGATTAGTTTTGGTATGTAGAACACGCATTTGATGTCATATTTATGAGAAATAAGTCTTAGCCAAGGTCATGGATCTTAGTTTTCTCTGCCGTCATTTCTGTGAGTTCTTGATTTTTATAGCTTTAGTGTAAGATTTTATTTTTTTAGATTTGTGTGTGTGTTGTGTGTGTGTGTGTGTGTGAGAGAGGAGAGATGAAGAGAGAGAAGAGGAGAGAAGAGAGAGAGGAGAGATTGCAGTTTACCCCCAAAGCCAGAAGAGGTGTCAGATCTACCAAGGCTGGCATTACAGGCAGCTGTGAGCCACTGTGTAGGTGCTGGAATGAAAGCCAACCCATACGATAGAGCATAGAGCAGAAGATACTCTTAAACCCTTGAGTGATCTCTCCAGCTATGTTCTGAATTCCTCCAATGTTGTTCTTTCTCAGAATTGTCTTTGGTCCCCACATACACCTCACAGTTGGCTTTTTGTATTGAGATGAACACATCAGAATACAAAGAACAGTGACGCTTGCCCTCCTGGCTGTGCAGTGAGATCAAACAGCATCGTGGAATGACTTCCTCTTTATTTAAGTCTTTATGTCTGCAGCTCTTTATTATTTTCTGTGCATAACCTCAGTTATGTTTTGCACACATTCCTATTCTTTATCTTTTGGTGTGTGCATGGATATGCACATATGGTGTTCACATGTATGTGTCAGGGGGTGGGGGGGGTATGTGTGCACATATGCGCACTTGTGAGGCCAGAAGCCAACACTGCAGGTTGTCTGTTTTTGATACAGGGTCTCTCACTGAGTCTGAGATTTACCAGTTTGGTTAGATAGGTAACACCTATCTCCCCTCAGAATCCTCCTGTATCTGTCTCCCCAGCACTGGGAGTATGGATGGATGATGCCTGTTTTTATGTGGGTACACAAGATCTGAATGCCAGTTCTTATGCCTGCATATCAAGTATTTTACTCACTGAGGTATCTCCTCACCACCCCTAAATACACCATTACACACACAACAAACAACACACACACACTTTTCTGTATTTATTTTTTTGTGTGTGTGTGGGGGGGGAGGTCAATACTCTCTTTCTGCCATGTGATTCCCCAGGGATCAAACTCAGGTTACCAGGCATGGCAACAAGGACATTTACCTGCTGCTCTGTGTCCTTAGCCTCTTTCAAATATTTCATTTCCTGATTCTCTTTGCAAAGGGATTGTTTTCTAATTTTATCATCAATGATTCGTGGTTTCCCTGCCATCGCCTCCTATTGTATTCCTACCTGTGTGCATCACCACCACTGGCATGAAGTAAAAACGCAGAATCCAGCTGAATGTGGACTTGTGTCTTGTGATATTGCTGAATATTTTCATTTTGTTTTAAAAATGTTCCTTAGCATTTCCTAGATATGAGATATATTGTCTACTGAATTCAATATACAAAGAAAACATAGGTGGGAGTGAAAGGCTGCATATGTCCACAGCCGTTTCTGAAGATGTTCACACTCATCTTTCAGGGTGAGGGAACAGGTGGGCATAGCATCATTTAGGATGCAGACAGTTGAATGGCCCACCAGCAAATTCGAAGTTCAGTGGTTGCAAATGCAGGTTCTTTCTCTGTGCATTCTGAGTGTTCACATGGAAGGGATAATATAATCACCTGCTATTGAGGAATAATTAGTTGCAGAATAATTAATTGTGTGAGATTGATGTTATACGTGATTATTATTCTCAGTAAAATCTGACAGAGCTGAAAGGAATACCTTACAACCCTTTTTATTGTGCCAGAAAACATGATACAGTCCCTAACGTTAAACTATTCTTAGCTTTTGCTTTTTGAGACAGGCTATCATGTAGCCCAGGCTGGATTGAAATCATGATGTAGCTGAGGTTGACCCTTGGACTTCTGATCTCCTTTTCCATCTTCTAAGTTCAGGGATTATAGGTGAGGGCCACTCTGCCTTGCTTACTAACTATGATTAAATTAGAAATGGATAAGACAGTACCCAAATGGTTAGTAATTATGGTAACACACAAATAATCCATGATTCAGAGAAGAAATCCCATGAAGACTAAGGGGAAAAAAACCCCACATTGAGTTGAACGAAAACAAAGACACGATTATTAAAATACATGAGCTGCGGTTTAAGTAACGCTTTGGAAGAAATTTATAAATTTAAATGCATAATTAGGAGGGAAGAAAGTTTGAAAGTTAATGATCTACCTTAAGAGGCAAGGAAAAAAAAAGGAGCAAATTAATCCCAAAGAAAGGAGAATAATAAAAATAATAAAGGGGGAAACGGAATTAAATGAAATAGAAAACCAGCAATTAAGAACTTAACAAAGGGAGCAGGGTTCTTTGAAAAGGCTAATGGAATTCCTAAAACCTTGGAAAGAGGAACATAAAGGGCACGCACACATACACAAGCCACAGGCACAGGGGATTGGCTGGGGGCAGGAACACGGCCAGGGGGCCCTTAGCGGGAGGCCCTAAAGGATTTGAGATGTAAAAGATATGATAATGGATATTGAGAAGAGCAGGGGAATTTTTGCAACTCAGGCCACTTAACATATCCATCAAATATATATATATTTGACTTAGCAATGCGAGACAACAAAGAAAATCTGATGAGTTCTGTATACTCATTGAACTGATAGTTAAATAAGTTAAATAGACAATAGAAAGGCTGTGTCCAGTTTGCCTACATTATTGACTTTGAAGCAGGAAATGTGGCCAATTGCCAATGTTATTAGGGAGAAAGAGAGAGAAAAAGAAAGAGAGAGGGAGAGGGGAGAGAGAGAGAGAGAGAGAGAGAGAGAGAAACCATTTCTTAAGTCCATAATTCCACCATAATGCTGATGGTAAAACCTAATAAAGTATTTACAAATGAAATCAGGTACATGCTCTTACTAGTGTGGGCCTAGAGATCCTAGGCAGGGCTCCTAATCTCTGCAGTCACTTATAGGCAGTTGGTGTGCAGCAGGGAACTGGGATGAGCCTATTTGACATCCTGATGGACTGTGTGAGTCACCACAGGAACAGAGGATGGTGAACCAGCACAGCCAGCTCCTCCCCCAAAGAACCCTGTGCAGAAAAGGGCAAGTCTGCAGCGTGTTTTCCTGTTACACTGGAGTACTAGTGAAAGGCCAGGAAACAAAAAGATATAAATGACATAAACATTTTTAAAGGAAATGTTCTGTTTTCTACAACATAAAAATAGGTTATTTTATTTATTTATTTGTTTATTTATTTATTTATTTATTTATTTATTCATTCATTCACTTTACTTCAGATCATTCTCCTACCCCTGTGTCCTCTCCTCTCCTCAGTCCAACCCTTAAAAATCCTCAGAGAAGGGAAAGCCTGCCTTGGGTACCCCACCCTGGGACATCCAGTCATCATAGCCTCAACACATCGTCTCCCACTAAGACCCAACTAGATAGTCCAATTAGAGGAAGGGGATCCAATGGCGAGCAACAGAGTTAGAGACAGCTCCCTTCAATTATTAGAGGGCCCACACAAAGACAAAGCTGCACATCTGCTATAAATGTGGGGATCGAGGAGGGCCAGGTCCAGCCTCTGCATGCTCTTTGATTGGTGGTTCTGTCTCTGTGAGCACCGTGAGTTCAGTTTAGTTGACTCTGTAGGTCTTCTTGTGGTCTTCCTGACCCCTCTGGCTTGCTCAGTCCTATTCCCCATTCTTCCACAAGACTCTCTGAGCTACACCTGATGTTTGGCTGTGGGTCTCTGCATCTGTTTCCATTCCACTGCCGGATGAAGACTCTTGGATTCTTGCAGAAAACAAATCAATCTAAAAATCTTTCTTATATAATGACAATCAACAATACAAAAATTAAGGATAATAATAAAGTCAAGGGAGCACTTAAGTCTGACTTTGCTGAATGCTGCATGTGACCTTCTGTGTTTGGAAAACTCAGGCAATTGTTTTGATATCAAAGAAGAGTTGTGTGACTGGGGAGGTGTACCATGTTCATAGATTGGAGCACTCAGTATTGACCAGTCACGTTCCCCATGAGGCTCTACAGACCAAACACAATTCTATAAAAAGGATCTAGGCTTGTTTATAACTAATAGTCATGAATTTAAAGTTCATATCACCATGTGATATTTGAAATAGTTAAGACAAAGAGTAGTCTGATGGGTTGATTCATAATGGATCTCAGTGCTTGCTAGAAAGTCACACAATGAAGGACAATGTGCTGGCAGTGGCCATTTAGGACGGAGATCAATGGAAGTAACAGAGTCCAAATTGACTTAGACCTAAAAGGCAATTGATTTTTGACACAGACATTGAGGCAATTCAATGGAGAGAGGGAAGTCTTTTGCAAAAGCAATGCTCAGACCAGACATCCATTTAGAAAAGGAAATCAACTCCTCTTTCACAAAATTAATTGAGATGATAGTTTTCCATGTTAAAAAAAAATCTATAGCCATAAAGCTTTTAAAGGAAGACTAAAGGAAGCAATTGCGGTTCGGAAGCAGGCAAAGGTCTTGCTCAGAAAAAAAAAGAAACCAATAACCGGAAGAGAAAATAAATTGACAATTTGAGCTTCCTCAAAATTAAAAGCTTCTTCACTTCAAAAGACACCATTAAGAAAATGGAAAGGGGAAAGCCAAAGACTGGGAGAAAGCATTGGCAGTCCAGGACAGCTCAGCAGTGCAAACCTCGGTCCTAGGATGGATGGCCTGAGTCTGAGTATACGGGCTCCACACAGAACTCAGGGACATAGGATTGAATAAGCAGGAAATAAGCATAGAGGAGCTGCGAAGGATTCTAATGTAAACAAAAAGTACAGTGTTTTCTGTCCAAAGGTTAAATAAGATAAACCCCATTTAAAAAAAAACAAACAAACAAACAAAAACAAACTATAAAGACACCACTTGGTAAAATTCAAATCCTTTAGTGACAACACTTTTAAAATCAAGGTCACATCCTGTTCTCAAAAGCTGTACTTTGCTTTTCAGCTCCTTCACTCTGAGTCAGCTGTCTGCTAAGAGCGTGGGACCAAGGTCAGATGACTCAGAGTCAAGAGGACCCCTTGGCCTTAGGAAAAACAGCCCAATGAGCCCCAAGCTGGGTGTGCTTGCCTGCTTCTTTATGTGTGGCTACATTCTGTCTTGTACACAGAAGTAAAGCTTTTGCTTTGTTGAGATGCTTTGCATTATGGGGTTGTTTCTTTGGGACCCTTGACCCATTTGTAACAGTGGCTACCGCATGGAAAAAGATTCATGGTAGATTAGAACAAATAAAGGAATAAAAATGTCATCAGTTACAGAAATGCAGATTTGACACAATAACTCCTGCAGCAGTTGAATGAAAATGGCCTACATAGGCTCATATGTTAGAATGCTTGGTTGACAGTTAGTGGAACTGTTTGGAAAGGATTAGTAGGTGTGGTCCTGTTGGAATACGAGCACCTTTTTGGAGGTGTATCACTGGAGGTGGGCTTTGAGATTTTAAGAGCCCATGTCAGACCCAGTCTCATTCACGCTATTGTAATTTGAGATGAGATGTGAGATCTCAACTACGTTCTCGGGACCATGGCTGCTCACCTTCATCACATGGATATTTTATCCCAAGCTTTTTAGGAAGATAAGACTGTGGATAGTCTGGGATATCATTTATTCATAGTAAGCTTATAGTTTTATCAACTTTGATTTTAAGTTTCCCCTTGATATTATAGTCAATCCCTATCTGGGGCCTCATCTAATCCCAGCCAAAGTCACAATATTTTCTTTAAATTATTTTTAAAGATTTATTTATTTTTATTTTATGCATATGAATGCATGTATGTGTATGTAATGCATGTATGTGTACCACATATGAGCATTATGTAAAGAGGATGTTGGATTCCCTGGATCTGGAATTATGGATGGTTATGAGCTTCCACATGGGTGCTGGAAATCAAACCTGGGTTCCCTGCAAGAGCAGCCAGTGTTCTTAACCACTGATCCATCTCTCCAGCCCCGCAAACAGTCCTAACGTTTTCAACACTGCAAGTGATTCTAGAGGACTCGTCCTGTTCAGTCCTCTCCATCACGTCTCTCTGATGGTCATGTGACAAGAGGAGGCTGCTTTTCTGCATCCCTTTTACAGAAGCTCCCTAAATCACCAGTCACACTTACTTCAACTCAAGGTCACCTTGCTATTTCTAAAGCACATAGAAAAGTTGAAGAGAAGATTTAATTTTTCTCCACCTATGTCTGGGGATCAAGTCAGTGGATTCCTTCCTGTGAAAATGGTAGGTCTTTGGAAGAACATGGATGTAAATTGTAAAGGTTTTCTTCCCTCCATGGCAAAGAAGGGGACTTCACTGCTGATCCTTGTGCTCTGAGCCACACTGTCTTCTTAGAGAGGCTGGGGACGTATAGAAATGCATGCTATTTTCTCATGTGTATTTTGCTGGTTCATTCTCATCAACTTGACATATATAGAAAAGGGAGGATCTCAATCAAGGAATTGCCTCTATCAGATTGGCCTGTGGCTATTTCTGTAGAGCATTTTCTTGATTGCTGATTGATTTGGGGGCCCAGTCCACTGTGGGCAGTGATACCCTTAAGCATGTGGGTCTGGGTTGTATCGGAAAGGTAGCTGAGCAAACCAGGGGAGAAGAACAATAGACAAATCTCTTACCTGGGTTCTGATTCAGGTCCTATCTTGAGTACCTGTCCTGACTTCTCTGTGATGGACTCTGAGTTATGACCTAAATAACCCTTTTCACTTCCCAGATTACCTTCGCTCATCCCAGGAACAGAAACAAAACAAAACAAAACAAAACAAAAAAACCTATATCTGTATGTTAAGAAAAAAGAAAAAAGAATCTGCTAACATTGCTCCTTTTGTTGTTGCATGGACTTTTATATAAATATTAATTCATTTTACACTGAATAGAAAATACATACTTATAATTGCTTCAATTTTCCTCCCATTTTTTATATTTTCTATTGGTTCCTTTTTCTCCATGACAACACTGAAAACAGGCCACCAAAGTCTTCTACTGTGGCCATAAAAGACTTGAGACTCTAGACAGTGCCCCCCCCCCCCAGGTCCTACATCTTTCTTCCTGTGGTCTTTTGGGCATTGCTCTCAGCTGCTGTATCATCATGGTGAGGCAGGAGACTCATGTGATGGGCAACTTGCCATGAGGACTCTGCTCTAGCCTGGCCAAATCTTCCTCAGGTTGTGCTATAGCCTGTCTTTAGCAGCTTACCCTCTTTCTCTCCCTGTGTAGTTGTCTGACAGCTCTCTGTCTCCCTCCTTTCCCACTTTGTGTCTCATAGGCATTTGCTCACTGACTCTCCTGTGTGTCCAATTCCATCCTGGCCTGGTCTCCAGCACAGCCATCTGCACCTGTTTGTATCTGTCTATTCTATTCAGCCTCTTCCTCCTCCTTAACTTTGCTTTCTTGTTTCTCCACCTCATCTTATTGCTACCCGCTTCACCCTACAGCTTTTTCTTCTGTCTTTCCCAAACTTTTCTCGCTGACCTCTGCTTGTCTTTCCGTAGAATTTGCTTTCCTGAGAATCGGAAATCAAACTGTGCACGGAATGGAACATGGCCTATCTGATTACAGAGAGGGGTTGACAACCTCCACTCTTCAAGCCGGGATCAATAAACACGTGTTTAATTAGGATCCTTGTGACCATGAAGATGTGAAGAGCTGGTGGATGATGCCTGAAGATAAGGACCATCTGTGTGCAGTTGTTCGTTGTTCCTATCTACAAAACTCCAGAGGAAGAACACTGCACAGGGAAGCATCTTGGACCAGGAGACTCATTTGGATATCTGCAAAACAGCTGCCATGAATGGTTGCCACTTTCATTAATAGAAGTGTTCATGTCCAAAACTGAATGGAGCTGAAGATAGAACATGTTTAATTGCAAAAACAACCCACAAAGAAAGTCTGGTCTCACAAGCAGGATGTGTTTTGCCTGTCAACTGCGGGAACCTAAGTCCACAGTCACTGAGACTACATAGACATTGCCACTATAATTGACATTATGCTCCCAAGAGTGGCCATGACAAATTTCTTCTTGCCAGGTTGCTTCAAGAACAGAAACCATAGCACAGATCATAATCATAATGTGACAAGTGAAGTCTACTGTCTGTGACCAAAAACGCAATGGCTCAAGTTGGTCTACCAGAAATCATGGTGCACATAGATCCAAATCTTGGTATTTTCAGTGAGAAATGTGACATCTCAGCAGCCAAGATGCTCCCTTTCAAAGTGTTTGTGGATGCCTTGCCCAATACAATAAGACACAAAGGAAAAGATATAAAGGAGAGTGTTTTAGACAATCTTGGAGGAAATGCATTAGAAATACCAGCACTCTTGTAATACATGTTACCATAAAAGTTCTGAGAGAAGAAGCTGCATGAGACCAGCATAAAAACAGTTTTCTAGGGCTGGAGAGGTGGCTCAATAGTTAAAAGTACTAGTTCCTCTTCCAGAGGTCCTGAGTTCAATTCCCAGAAACCACATGGTGGCTCACAACCATCTGTAATGGGATCCAATGCCCTCTTCTGGTGTGTCTGAAGACAGCTACAGTGTATTCATGTAGCTAAAATAAATAAATAACTCTTGAAAAAACAGTTTTCTAATATGAAAATCCCAATTCTACACACACACACACACACACACACACACCACACACACACACACACGTGCATATACATGCACACTTTCACACATTTGACCAAAGACAGGTTTCTACCTAGATTGTCTACTTTCTTCCATGCCTCTTTCCTCCCTGTGGTGATTTGAACGAGAAGTGCCTGCCCTACTACTCCTGCCTCCAATAGGCTCAGGCATTTGGACGCTTGGCTCCTAATTGGTGGTGCTGTTGGGGAGGCATAAGAGATGTGGCCTTGCTGGATAAGGTATGTCATTGGAGGCAGAGAGTAACTAATACACTCCCTCTCTCCATCAGGTCTTTAGCCAACCCCTAATGTGAGACACATGGAGGACAGAATGACAAAAACAAAAAGGGAACCTTGTCCATGGGGACCTTCTGCGTCAGTGGAGAAACCAGACAACTGGGTGGTAAATATACAGGACAGTGATATTTGCTACTTTGAAAGAAAAAAAACAAGACAAGAGAAGGGGGCAGTGATGAGGAGGGATGGGTGAACATGTGTAGTGAACATGACCTCTTTGATGTGCATCAGACCCCAGAAGAACCTCATTCCATGTGGGTTCTGACGTAGGACTTACTTTGGTGTGGAAGCAATATGCGTTCAGTAGGAAGCTGACATTGAGCTTAGTGTGGCTTCTGATGCATCCTCTTCTGCAATGCTGGGCAGAGACATCTCTCCACAGCTCCCAGTCAGCCCAGTGAGCTCTAAGGTGAGCAGCTGACTGGACTGCGCTATGGCACACCATGCTGATGAGTCAAGAGGCTTGGTCCAGGGACTCGGTGCTCTTCTGATTTACCGTCTTTTCAGTCTGTGATGTGTTTATCAAGATGTGACTGCATTGTATACTAGGACCACCTGTACTTCTTAATGATTTTAATGGGATATCTCTCTTATGGTCACTCAGGCTGGGTTCCTTGGTACCTTGAGTTCCTTTATTTTGTAACTGCACACCACACACCGATCATATCCCTCTGTTGTTCTTATCTTTGACTTATCACACTAACCTTCTTGATGTTTTCTTTGCTCCTTTCTAATACCAGTTCCCTTCTGAACTAATGAGAGTGCTTCTCACTTGCCCCTCTGCTTCTGTTTCTGCCCTTACACACTATGACTCACAGGGATATCCTAACATACAAAAATTAAGCTTGTCTACTGTGGTGGCTCAAATCGTATGGCCCCCATAGATTCATGTATTTGAATGCTTGGCGTTAGGGAATGGCACCATTAGGAGGTGTGGCCTTATTGGAGGAGGCATGGCTTTGTTAGAGGAAGTGTGTCACTATGGGGGGGACTTTGAGATCATACACACACACCACACACACACACACACACACACACACACACACACTCAAGCTCTGCCCAGTGTGAAACAAATCTAGTCTTTTCCTGACTGCCTTTGGATCAAGATGTAGAACTTCAGCTCTTTCTTACCATGTCTGCGCGAATGCTGCCATGCTTCCTGCCATGCTTCCTGCCATGACAATAATAGACTAAACTTCTGAAACTGTAAGCCAGCCCCAATTAGAGGTTGTTGTTGTTGTTGTTAAATAAGAATTACCATTGTTATAATGTCTCTTCATGGCAATAAAATCCCAACTAAGACATCTACTGAACTTCCCATTAGAACAAAGCAGGGTAATACCCTTTCTGTAGACCCAGGGACTCAGGGTCTCACTCTGGGGTCTTTCTGCCATATCCTGCTCAGTCTACATTAACCTTGATCATGCAGCTTTTTCCCAAACACTAGGCACATTGTTCATTAAGCCAGTCCACAGTTGTACTCCTCTATATAGAATGCTCTTCACGGCTCACTAGATCACTTTATTCCTGGCTCCACTTGAATTCCCCTTATAAGAGAAGACATCCTTACGACCCTGTAAATGGACTTTCCCTTATACGTCCAGTCGGTAAATTGCCCATAAAGTCATCTATGGCGTCAGTGTTATCCTCTCCAGTCCAATAATATCTGCGTGCCACTTGACAGATCGATTTTGGAGTTTGTATGGGAGAAAGTGTGCAATATAAAAATATTCAAAATCCAGCCCCTCCTCCTTTTTTGATTGGGAAAAGCAAAGCTAGACAACAGTGGTTCTAGAAAATGTGAAAGTCTACAAGTGAAATAGTTAAAGCTGTGTGTTGTTGTCACAACAGACATAAGTAATGGAATGACTAAGACAGAGAGGCATGATCCTGTAAATATCAGACTTTAGGCTATAGAAGAGCCTCGAAGGAAGCATCCCAATTCTGAGAAGAAGCAGACTGTCCAACCCATCTACAGCACAAACACCCAAGCACATAAAGAAAAAGAGACACAAAGAACAGGTGACATCAAACATTAGGTGCCAGGCAGTGAAAACCAGGCAAGATTAGAAGAAATCCAGGGAGTTTATCATAGCGATTTAACACATAAGTAAGCATGGCAAACCAAAGTGTAAGCCACTAAGACATGAGAAATGTGGAAAGGTTTGAGCTGATTAAAGGGAAATAAGCTTTTGGGAATAACAAGAAAGTATAACACAAGCAAGAACAAAGCGAATGGGTCTAAGCTTGAGACAAAGCTGAGGGGAGGTTGTGAAAAAAAAGAGAGGCACTAAGATCTAATCCAAGCAGGAAGCAGGCCAGCCATGCAGCCCTGAGCTCCACAAAGTGACTCAGAAACACACAGTCCTAGAAACAAATATAAAGGTAAATATCATACATGCGAATTAAAATGCTATTAAGACATCTGTGCTAAATGAACATGCAATTTTTAACTTGGAAATGTCACTAATAAAACGTGTGTAGGCTATGTGAGCTCACATGTGCATGCTCTGTGAAGAGGTGCTGTGGTGGAAGAAGACTTCCCCTCCCCACACTCTCTCACACCCATTGTCACACTCTGCCATTCCTGCCCAGTAAGACACTACTATAGTGCAGTCCTGAGTCAAGCTGCATCCCATGATGTAACCGTGCTGTGCTTGACAGAGGCATCGTGGTGTCATTTGCCTTCTGGTTTGCTCACTGCATTTGTGATAATTGCACACAGTCCATGGGTAGGGGTCTTCTGCTGTGGAAGGCGTTCCTTGGCTAGAGACTGCTAAAAGGAGATCACATTGACACGTGTATTCCTGAGTGTGTACAAGGTGAAGAGTGCTAAGGCAGCACAAGTAGGGAAGAAAGGTTCAAGCACACCAGCAGTGTTCACACCTGTGGGACTACTTGGTCTCCACAATGGGAGCTAACCAATGCCAGCAAGCTCCCATCACATGGCTGGGTACTCCTTCCTCTCTGGAATGGTCTGTGTCAGGGCTTAGCCTTTGTATGGAGTCAACTGTAAGCAGAGTAGATAGCAAATATCCAGGGCAGTCTCATATGGAGCCCTTGCATAGCTTCCATTCCTGACACATGGTCACTTTCTTCCTAAACTACTGAATAAGCCCTGCAGTCGATGGGAGGGAGGTAGACTAGATTGCATCGTCCTGTCCACTTGCCTTCCAGGAATCTTTTCCAGGTGGCTGCCCTTTCAGTGGGCATCTCTTGAGATATAAACATCATCACGGTCTGTTTTCATTCTAAGACTTTGTTCCACAAACATCTTTGCGGTCAGCGGTTCCTGCACCTCATTCCTTCCAAACCATTAGTGAATGCCCACAGCTGAGAGGAGGCTCACGCTGTTGGCCATCAGCCATCTCTCTCTTGGACACGGTGGGAAAAAAAACCACACAGCTGGAACTTCTGGTCCCTGGGATGCTATCCCTGTGCTCTCGCCTTCAGGGCTAATGCACACGACTGTTCGTGTTTGGGTGTGTCACACAGAATGGGTACAGGCCTGTTATCCCAGTGACTCCAATGGCTGAGGCAGGAAGAAGAGAAGCTGAAGGCCAGCCTGGACAATTACTGAGATAGAAAGATAAATCAGAGCACCAAGCATGTAGCTTAGCAGTAGCATACTTGCCTGGCATGTACAAGGGTCTAGCATCAATCTCTAGTACCACAAGGATAAAAGGTTTACAGATGGAGAAATAGTTCAGTGATTAAGAGCACTTGCTGCTCATCCATAGAACCCAAGTATGGATTCTAGTACCCACAGGGTAGCTCACAACTACCTCTAACTGCAGCTCCAGGATATCCCATACCTCTAGTCTTTTTGGGCAACTGCACTTATGTGTGCATAGCCACATGCATGCATGGGCATGCATACACACACACACACACATGCATACACACCATGTACATAATTAAAACCAATAAAATAAGTATTTAAAACAATTAAGTCAGGTTTTCCTCAGTCGCTGTGAGTGACCATGTGCTCAGGTGGTTGGTGATGGATACATACATACTAAGCTATCCATACTTCGCAGAAACCCTAGCAGGATCTCCAAGATTCCTTCCTGTCTGATGGGTGATGTAGCATAGCTGGACATCTTCGACTGTGGCTGGATTACAAGGGAATGACAGACATTTCCAGGTTGACCAATCAGGAGAGGCACAGAAAGCTGGCACAAGGACATCATCCAAAGGACAGGGCCAGGGAGCATCACAGCTGATGCAGGAGTCCCAAGTTGTCCTTTGTGCTTGCAGCTCAAAGGCTAAGAGACTGTCAGGTGGGTTTTCCACTCCCTGCCCAGAGACAGCATATATTACCTAAAGTTGGATGAGGGGAGAACCAAGTCATGCCAGTCCAGTCTTCCTCCTTGCGGCAAAGGGGACCCAGAGTCACTAAAGCCTCACTCACCTGAGCAGCAACCTGGGGTAAAACAGAAAGAGCCTGAGTGTAGGGTAGCTTCCCCTGGGGAGACACAAATGGATGTCTATTGGCCCCAGACAGAGCAACAAAGAGGACAACAACAACAACAACAACAACAACATCAAAAGATTCAACTCAAGTCTGGTAGAGGGGTCCTTACAGGAGCTTGTGTGAGTAATGTGAATGACTGAAGGTAGCCACATCCCCAAGAAGCCCAACCCAGCCTGGATGACAGTTCAGAAAAGCTTCATCCCTGAAGCCCATGGACATCTCTTCTCTCCCCAACAATTGTCTCTGCTCATAAACCCTTCTGGCTTTGTTTGTCCTGTAAGCTTCAAGGCCTTCCTGGATTTCTTTTCCTTCCAAAGCCTTAAGGATCCTTCTGGATCGGGGGACGGAATGTTTCAATTTAGAAATTACTACCCAACAAGGAGTGGGTAAAGACAGGCTTGGTGGAGGTGGGGTGGGGCTCCCTCCTGGACCCAGCTTTCCTCCTCTAGACCTCCCTGCTAGAGTAACAGGCAAGCCAGGAGGCTGGGCCTAGAGTGTTGACAGAAAAGTGTTCACACCTGCTGCTCGCTCTCCCAGTGCCAAAGAAAAGGTAATTTTCCATTTGTACTCAAAGAAAAGACTTCCAAATATGAGTGTTCTCATCCTAAATTGCCCTGCTTAGTGCCTGCCACTGGGGACAAAATGAGCAATCTGTTGGCCTGGTATTGCTGAGCCAGGATGGTGGAGAGCCCATTAATACAGGAATGGGGCTTGGAGGGAAACTCCCACTTTCCAGAAAGCCCCCATTGCTCCACAATTTGCTCTAAATGAGATCCTGCCCCCTCTCCAAGTGAGAGCCTGCCACAGAGCTTGCTTGCTCAATAGATCTCCCATCCTACCAGGGTACCAGCAGGAAGGCAGGGAGCCCCCTTCTCCTCCCCCATTTCTCCTAGGTCCAAGGAATCCCGCAGAGAACTGGCTGAGTCCTTTGTCCCTGTTGGAGGGGGGACACAGCTTCTGAGCATCACCACAGTTTAATTTGGGTCTGAGTAATGTGTGCTCTATTTGTTGCAGGCATGAGTCACACTTAACTTACATTTAGGGACTGGAACACTGGAGAGCAGAAGTGCAATTATCTGACTAGACAGTTTAGGTCAAGCCAGATAGTGAGGAGCAGGAAGCACAGCCAGAGCTGGGATGTAGCTGCCCGTGGTCAGACAGACATTTGGAGTGGACCTTGGTACAAGGAACCAGGTCAGCCCTGTGTTAAAGGAACCCAGGGCATTGCAATTATGCAGGGCATTTTCCACACTAATGTGGCCTTAGCAGCCAGAGTGCAGGGGAGGCTCTCAATGCCTCAGTGCATCTTGGGGCTGCTTGACAATCACACATCTGATGGGTCATTTTTGCCCAGACATTACAAAAAAAAATTCTTGATTCTTTGTGAGTTTTACATCATGCACTCCAGGTCCATTCATCTCTCCACCTCCTCATATCTGACCCCCTCAAATAACACATGCACACACGCATGCATGCCTTGGAGTGTCATTTCTTTTATGAGTCTCACAGAGCCTTCTCATTCTAGTGTTACAGTTTGGAGGGAATACCCATGCAACCATAAGTCTTAGGGGAAGGTGCCCGGGTTACACCCGAGGCATGTTGTTCTCCAGAGGAAGCAGGTCTGCTCACCCTTAGATGGGTAGCAGCCTCTCCCTCCTCTCTCTGCACCGTGCTTAGGAAGTATGAGAGCCTGTTCCCCAACTCATGATGCAGTGAAATGATGTAACCTTTAAGAAATGGGATCTAGTGGGAGGTCTTTAGGTCATTAGCTCCGCCTACGCTCTACCTTTTATTCTCCGTGGACTTCCAGCAGCCAGGAGAGCCATTTTGCTTCAACATGTGAAGCTGGTGTGATGTACTGCTTTGTCACAGGCCCAAGATGATAGGGCCAGTCATCATGGACTAGCACCCCCTCCCCCCCAAACAAAAAGGTGGAAATCAACCCTTTAGATGTCATATGCTGGTACTTGTTATAGCACCAGGAAGCTCACTAACACTGTGCACCTGAGTGTGCTCTCCCCACATGTAGGCAGATGAGGCTATCTTACAGAAGTCATTTGTACCTGAAGCTCATTAAGTCCTCTTTCTCCACACAGCCTCTTTCTCCTTCCTGTTATCTTCAGCCACTTTGCTTGGCTAAGGCTAGCATAGGGACTCCCCAAAAGGACAACACAGGAAAAACACCATGTTCCTTAAGTGGTATGACATCCTGAGTTTCTCCATTTGGTAATGGGTGATTGATATAAAGAGAGTGGGTGTGGCTGGGGCAGGGGGTCACTTTTCAGCACATTTTTCACAGGATACTTGTGATTCTGAACACAAGATAGGGATGTGGTCACCTAGTTCCTGCTGTCATTCTGGTAGAGACAATATCCCATTTTACTGCTGGGCACATGACTACTATAAGGATGTATGACTACTATATGAGGGGCTTCATAAATCTAAAGGGACAGAGGCAGTTGCACCATGAGCCAGCTTGTCAGAAAGATACTAAGGAAGGAGATAAAGAGATTTCGGGAGTGTGATCACAGAAATCCCACCTGCTTACAAAGGCTGACAGATTCCTGAGTTCAGCATGGCCTGGGACAGAACAAGGTAAGGCCCAGGAGTGGTAGAAATGGAAATTTCAGCACAGGGTCCTACCCAGCTAGCTTATCATTTGTGCTTAAGAAGGCAGGCAGATCTCTGAATTCTTTTTCAATGTTAAAAAAGGGGGTGCCAGTGGGGGGTTTGCTGTGTCCTGAGAATCAAAAGGCTGGGTCGTGGGAAGCTGATTCATAGGAAAATCAAAAGGGAACCTAGACTAAATGACTGCATTGATGTGTAAAATAAAAACTGGGATTGTGATCTAGAAGAGATGAGCTGTCCAGAAAAATTTTTTAGAATAGCAAGAGAGTACTGCTTGGAGAACTAACTTGAGCAGAAGAGAAGAGAGAGAGAGAGAGAGAGAGAGAGAGAGAGAGAGAGAGAGAGAGAGAAGAAGAAGAAAAAGGAGGAGGAGAGAGAAGATGGGAGAGAGAGAGAGAGAAGGAAGAAGAAGAAGAAAAAGGAGGAGGAGGAGGAGGAGAGAGAAGATGGGAGAGAGAAAGAGAGAGAGAGAGACAGAGAGAGAGAGAGACAAGAGAGAGAGAGAGAGAGAGAGAGAGAGAGAGAGACAGAGAGAGAGAGCTGTCTGGAGATCTTCAGAGAAAGCAGAACAGAGCAATCTGGAACATAGGCTGCCAGCTTGGACCCATGATGTGACTTCAAGTCCTTGGCTTTTGCTGCTCCCAGTCAGTCACCCCTTCTCTCAGAACTGCTCTCTAGGCCGAGGCTGGTCCTGGGCAGAATGCAGGAACAGAGGCTCCCTCAAGGGTTTCACCAAGGAGCAAGCCTACATGTCCTGCCAGAGCAGGGGAGGGGGATCTCTGTCCCTTTATGGGACCCTTATGAGAGGTAAGACATTGGTTTAAGTGGCTTTGGGACTTTGCTGGACTATCGTGAGTCACAGGGCACAGGGAGTTGATCCTGTATTCCTCCTGGCCCCTCCTGTTCTGGGTACTACATAGCTCAGCATCCCAGTACAAAAAGTATTTTTAAATGTACCAGGGTGAGGAGAACAATTGTTATTCGGAAATAGTCTGTTTTGCTGTGAAAAGCCACAGCCATTCTTCTGATCCTTCTCAGTAAATCAAAGCGTTTGGCATCACACAAACCCTGGGGCGATGCATTGCACCCAGCCCCACAATTCTTTTGCCTGAGCTTTCCAATGCTGCCCTGGCCATCAGCAGGCCCGACAGATATTTGTGAATGGCTGGTTAGCACCAGGTGGATCTGACCCCATCCCCCTCCTTATCTTTGCTGGTTCATCACGTTCTGAGGCTCTAGGCCAGGGTTGTTTATAATCCCTGCTTAAAGGGGACTCTCCCTCTGCTGTGAACACCTACTGTTAACAGAGCCAGGCTCTTGACTACAACAGCAGCCATCTGGACTGTCTCACACCGCCCTGCCTGAGGGAAGGCTGGAGCTGGTCCACAGAGGACGGTGCTGACCATCTATGTGCTTGTATGCTTGGAGCCCTTCCTGCAGAGTGCCGAGGGACTGGATGCACCCTGAGAGACAGCAGAGTCGAGCGAGATACCCTGGAGTCTTAAGTTGGAGCCCCTGTTTCATCCTTCCATCCAGGCTGTGTGGAATCAACTTGGTTGCTCTAAGTCAAGCACGCTACGCTATTCCCACTGAGCTTCTGCTTGGAATGCTGTACGTTGAGACAGAAAGCCTCTCGCAGACCCAGAATCCTCTGTTCTCCAGTCTCCAGGACTCCAGGCTGCAGGCTGGACCAGCTCCTCTCTGATGCAGCAGAAGGCCCCGGGTGAAACACCACAGCCTCTGATCCTCGAGAATCTGGACTTATCCCAGAGTCTTCTCTCTGCATGCCAGCACTTCCCAAAGCCTGGCTTAGAGGCATAATCAGGACCTACTCTCACTTTCAACTGTATGTGTCTGAGCACACATACGGGGCTCACTCCTGCTTGCCTAAGAGATAGGAAAATCTCTCCAGGCCTATCACATGGCCATCTTTGCTGCCAAGATTAAATAGTATCTAGCTATTCATGAGAAGGACCATTCCCCCACCTTCCCACTTCTCTTTCTCTTTTCACTCCTTCTGCTTTCCCTCCTCCCTTCCTCCCTCCCTCTGTCTTTTCCTCTCCCCTTCTGTTGTGTTTCGTTTTTATCTCTTTCTCCCCTCCTTTTTCTTCCTGTCCTTTCCCCACTTTCCTCTCTCTTCTTGCCCTTCCCCATGCTTCCTCCTACAGTCAATAGCTTGGTGGCTTACTTATTGCTAATGTCTTTTTCCTAAATCAAATAAATTTTCTTTGCTTCTCTCGATTCCCATTAATTGTGATTTATGTGAAGTGAAAAGTCTTCCATAGCAGCATGGGTGTGTGGAAACCCTAAATCACAGGAACAGCTGTCCTGAGCAGACACACACTCACCGCCCCCCTTACACACAGACACAGATACACACACATGCACCATGAATGCACACACAGTGGGGAAAAGAGGACAGAGGGGAAAAGAGAAAGGGAGAAGGAGAGACTTACACATATGTCATTTGACCTATGAACAGCATGTTGGCGCTACAAGCATTTTCATAGTGGCAGCTGCACCCACACTCCATCTTCTCACAGGGAGGAGTAGGCCAGTGTTAATCTCATTCATTTTATCTTCAAATATGTATGTATATATCTATACATACAAATATACATAGACATACAAATATACATATATAGACATATACATAGACATATATACACAGACATATTTATACATAGGCATATATGTATACATAGATATATGTATGTATACATATATACTATACTATACATTATATATATATATATATATATTATATAGTAGTGTGTGTGTGTATGTGTGTGTGTAAGTGTGTGAGCCACATGCATATAGGAGCCTATAGAGGTAAGAAGAGGCATTAGATCTCTTGGGATTGGAGTTACAGATGGTTGTGGGTACTGGGAACTGAACCTGGATCTTCTGCAAGAACAACAAGTGCTCTTAGCCATTGGGTCATCTCTTCAGCCATAATGGCATTTCGGAGTCAAGAAAAAAGACCTCGGAGAAGCAAGGGGAGCCAGCTTAAGCCTTCCTAGGCAGATGCTCCTCTGTCTGCAGGAAACCAGGCCAAGAGCTACAGTGAGGAACAGCTATGTAGCCTAGCCTTTCTCCTGAATCTACCTGTGTAGTCAGCATGACTTCTGGCTAGGGTGTGCACCTGTGCATTCCAGTTAGCAGGGTGAGGAGTTTTTGGGATTTTGGAGGAAAGATCAAGGTTTACTCCAAGATGAGCAACTGTCCAGCCACAGGCTTGAGTGATTAGATGAGCTCATGGCCTTCACACACAGACAATGGGTTGTAGGTGTGTGTGATTCCCATCACTCAGTCTTCACTGGTATTTTCCGAAGTGGTTGGGCAGGGTTCCCAGCCAAGCTGACCGGCAAATCTATTCCACACCCAAGACCTGAGAACAGACTCTAGTAAACAGGGCAGGGCATACTT
The DNA here is from genome assembly GCA_021653895.1 of Mastomys natalensis. Classification (NCBI taxonomy): domain Eukaryota; kingdom Metazoa; phylum Chordata; class Mammalia; order Rodentia; family Muridae; genus Mastomys; species Mastomys natalensis. The sequence goes on from JAJTUV010000102.1 coordinate 3,494,747, forward strand.
AGTCACTGCTAATTCTCATTAAGTATTATCAAGTGAAATTTCTGTGTCTCCTGAATTGTATACTAGATGCAAGAAATTAGTTTATTGGCACCAGGAGTCAAAGGCCAACTGAATTTAGTGTTGTCTGCTGTCCCAAATACACAAGAACTGAGTCAGCAGGATGCTGTCTGGCTGTAGACTGGCTGAGGTCATCCATGATTCTAGCTTCTGGGGTTCCATTATTTTATGAGGCCTCATCTCAGACAGCAGGAACTCAACGCCTACAGGATTCTAAACCTGGGATAAAGGCCTCCATCTGGAGACATATATTTACATGGTCCAACTGGAAAGCGTACAGCCACTAGGCTGCAGGCTCTTCAGTCAAGACGCTGCCTTCTCTGCCATTAGGAGCAGGGAGTTGGCTGAAGAAGGCCCATTTCAACATAATACAATTTTCCACGGAGTGTATGTTTGCACAGATAAATAATTGTCAGAGAACTGAGTGGGAAAAACCTCTAACTTTTCTTTTTGAACACTGGTTTACAGCAGATTCTTCAAATTATCTAAGCATCACCCCATATCGATGGCTAGTTTTCTGATTCATCTTTACAAAATCTTATTAACTTGCATGACTGAAGTTCACATGACATGGACATAGTCTAGAGCCACTGGATTTCTGGGGAAAGGATTGTTGACCTCAGTAGTTAGTCTACAGGAATTTGGAGTTCTGAAAGGTCAGTCAGATGGCCCTGAGAGACCAGAAGGCTGTGTGGGAGTGTCCTCACTGCGTTAGATGTGGAGAATACGCTTTAATAAACAGGTGCCTGCTTCTACCAGACGGCACTCCAGGTGTACTTCATTTTATTTTTACCAGTTAGTGCTGCTTCTTGTTGTTGTTTTTTTTCTCCTTTCCTTTCTCCTTTCTTCTCTTCTCCTTCTTCTTCTTCCTTCTCTCCTTCTCCTTCTCCTTCCCCTTCTCCCTTCCCTTCCCTTCTCCTTCTCCTTCTCCTTCTCCTTCTCTCTCTCTTCTTCTCTCCTCCTCTTGCCTCCTCCTCCTTTTCCTCCTCCTCCTTTGCTCCTCCTCCTTTTCCTCCTCCTCTTTCTCCTCTTCCTCTCTTTCTCCTCCTCCTCCTCCTTCTCTGTAGCTGTCTTTCAGACACACCAGAAGAGGGCATCAGATCCCATTACAGATGGTTGTGAGCCACCATGTAGGTTGCTGGAAACTGAACTCAGGACCTCTGGAAGAGCAGTCAGTGCTCTTAACACCTGAGCCCTCTCTCCAGCCTCAGTAGTGCTTCTTAAGTGCAGCTCACATGCTTGAAACCTTTGCTGTTTAGACTCCATTTCTCCACTCAAGCTGGCTGTTGGCTCAACTCTCAGACTGTTTTCTCAGATGAATAGAAAAGGGCCCCTCCTGGGTGGCCCTTGAGTTCTCAATCTTATCTGTCAGGGACTGGGGCCAGCATCTGTGTCTGTCTCCAGGACACATATAGAATGAAAACACAAGGCACTTTGGTGGTTCTATTTGAACAAAAGAGGGCTGGGGACCTCTAGAAACCACGCCCTTTTGTCAAGCATGGTTAGATTTGATGCTGTCCACAAGGAACAGCTTGTAAACAGCCACGCCATTTTTTTCCCACTCTGTTTGACAGATGACTCTGAGTGCTGAGACACTCAGCAATCTTCCTTCCTGTACCTATTGCATGCACATGTGAGAAATATCAGTTCTTGTAAAGGCTTGATGCTGCCCAAAGGAAGCAAGTGCAGAGCAGAGCTCCCTCCCCATAGAAAGCCTTACTGTGAATGCCAGAAGAAATGACATGATCAGAAATATGAAATGACTTGACACTGGGTAAACAGTAGGGTGACTAAGACTTATTATTTATCACTGAGGAAAACTAGAGGCATCAGCGCAATGTTTAAGGACTAAAGGGCTTTCTGCTTGATAGGAGGAGATGCATTGATGGTTCCTCCTGTCTCTGACCCTGAGTGAATCAGTGACCCTACTTACCTTAGACAAGAGATGGACACTGGGAAACCCTAGGGTGGACTCAGACTTGAGCAGGTTTGGGCTCTGTCTTGGTACCTCCATCTTTGCTTCTTTTTGGAATAGAATCTCCCTCTCCAGTTGCTGGGGGCTTTTGCCACTTGCACTATGCAGCTGGTTAAAAAGGAGTGTAATGTCTCCCTGTGTCCCACATGAATCAGAGAAGTTCCAGAGAGGCTCACTGAAGTTGACCCTGGACTGTGTCTCTAGGAGGAGAAAGCTTTATGATTGGTTGGCATCGGTTTCCTTTGCACATCCTGGGGCTTTGTGTGGGGAGGTGACACAATTGGAGGTGTCAGTCCTGGCAAAGCCACCTGGAGAAGAGCTTCTCAGTGTTAAGAAGTCAGGACCACAGACAAGAGGGAAGGACTCCCATTTGCCTCACAAAGAGCTCAGCATCCTGCATCCTGGCAAGCTGAGAGTTAAAAACTGAAGATGCACTAGCAACACTATTTGTAAGGACAACACGTTTCTGCCCTTTGGGGTTTTGAATCTTGAGAGAAGAGACGGACGTGAAAAATCACTGAACTATGTGTACAGTCTTGTTTTTAAAAATCGTCTGTGAGCAAAACTGAGCAAGAAAGAGAGCTATGAGAAGCTTGGTATAGCCAGAGTCTGTTGGCTCTGTAAGTATTGCTATTGCTCAGGTTAGAAAGAAAGTGGGACTGGGGAGATGGGTGGTACAGGCAGGCATTCCACATAAACACACACAACACACACACACACACACACACACACACACACACACACACACACATTTTACTGATGGGCACAAAATTCCAACCCACTTTCATCATGAGCTTACCATAGCTGGTGGGTAGGCAGAGATACAGGATGTCTTATCTATGCACTCAGCCCAGGATATGGCTCCTTTATCCTTCTGGAATAGAACTATTTTGAAGATGTGACCTTCAAGGTAGCCACAAAGGGGCTGAGAGAGGATAGACATGGGGCTTGGTTAATAGGGCCTCAAAGAACTGGGGTATCACTACTTTCCTACCTGGTCAGGTGGAATCATAAGGCTCTAGTGCTATGGCATGAGTTATATATTTCCAGTGAAGGTGCTGATGGACATGTGGCAAACATACCACATCATCTCCAAAGGGGAAGGCAGGGGATTTCAGTCTAGGCAAAGCCTCAGTGGAACAAACGAGCTGGATATATAGGTAACATGGTGACATTCTGGTCCTGGTGAATCATTGTGGCTACAAAATAGAAGACTAAGGATAGATGAAGGTGGCCATAGAGCTATGTGGAAAAACATGTCATGGGCACTTTGGACCCTACCCTTGAACAGTAATTATAACAGAGGAGTGAAAGTCTAAGTAGGTACAGCCAGTTTAACTCAGCAGCATCTGAAGGCTGACACAGGGAGGTTTTTAGGAGCCTCTCACAAAAGATCTTATGGACAAGACATTTATAGGCAGACATCATGGAGGGAGATAAGTAGACAACTTCAAAGATTTTCATTTCTGATTCAACAGATCAGATGTTGGAACATGACAAGAAAGGATCATTAAAGAACAGAGGGATAGCTGCTAAAAGGTGAATCCTAGTTCCACATTCCCCAAAGAACTCATTATAATTACCATTATCACTACCATCACCACCTTTGTCACAATCATGACTATCATCGTTGTTATTGCTTTCGGCACCATCATCATGTCTATTTACATCACCATCAGCATCATCATCACCATTATCATTCCACCAATATCATTCCCATAACCATCATCGCTGTCACCGTCATCATCATCGTCATCATCATCTATACCAGCACCACATCATCACCACCACATTATCATTACCACCATCATCATCTTCACTGCCACCACCATTGATATAGGACAAAGTGTTGAGAAGGCTAGTGATAAGTGAAGCAGATGGTCAGCCCACACTTCCTCTTCATGTGCTGCCAGACATGGTCCTCCCAGAATCCTCTTCTACATTATCTTTCTTGACATTTCATCCTTTCCCTTTGACAAATTCAAACCTTGTTGGTAAGCATCTAAAGATCTCTGTAGCTTGGGTCTTGCTTATAAATTCAAAACTAGCATTTGCAACAGCCAACTAGAAAACCCAAATTGGGAACATCTGAGTAGCACCTCTGGTATCTAACCAGCGCTCTCTGGAAGCTTCGTTTGAACCTGTGCTCTTCTTCCCAGAAACTAGAATCCCCATATAGACTCCTTAAGTCACACCATCAATGACCACATCCTGGGCCTTTTTTCTTCCCAGTCTCTACCATGTCATAATTCTTCCTCATAACCATGCTGATGCCTTATTCTAGCTATTATGATTCTGAAGCTGGCCTTCCAAAGTCCCTGGTTTACTGACACACTACTTGGTCTCACTAACAACATCATTTCTATAGAACAGCCAGGGACCTTTTAAGGATGCAGTTGGACAATCCTGATCATGCTACCACAGTCTCAGCAACCATAAAAACTTCCTATTTCTCCTCAGTGAAATCCCAGTTGGACTCTGACTCAGTTAGCATCTCTTCATATTTTCCACTGGATGAAGTAGGCCTTGGGCTGACCATGCGTCTCTCTGGTGATCTGGGGTCTGTTCCCCAACATGTCTCTCTTCACCTTCCTATAGGACTCTGTTGTCATCAGAGTTGTGTCTGACCTCCTGTTGAATGTGGACCCCTGGAATACCCTTGCCTAGAAGTCTTTACTAAAAGTGATTGCAATGGTTATCAGTGATAGGTACATATGTAGTTGAAATCTTTCTGTGGCTGGAAACTCAGTAAAGATGTGGACACCTTGTGACTTTGTTACTACTAAATCCATCATTTTAAAAATTGTGGCTGGGAGGCAGGAAGGATAGCTTAGTGGTAGGAGCAGTTGCTGTGCTAGCAAGTGGACCTGAGTTAGAAATTTTTTGTCTTAATAGGTATATTTAATCTTATTTAAATATTATGCAACAAATATATGTGCCAAAACATTATATAACATTCCCACACATTATATGTCTTATATCTTCATCTATCAGTTAAATTTTTTCTAAAATATATGCATTTACAGATATAAAGTAGAAGTAAAAATGGTAAGAGGGTAACTAAGCAATTTTTGATTGGATTTGAAGCCTGCTTCATGAGATGAAACCCACACCCGGCAAGGATAATGAGGCCAAAAATGTGTGACTAACTAGGTCACAGGTCCTAAAGAAAACCTATTGCTATCACTCTGCTAAATAGACAGAGTTAATACAACCTAGATAAGTGAAGTCTTCAGTGTCATCAAGAAACTTCTCCTTATTACCCCTGGCTGCATGTGCAGTAAATCAGCACTGGGAACAGAGACAGACCTCTCTGATGGAGCTCTTTGGATACCCAACCTAACTGAAACAATGGGTTTCAGTTCAACAGGAGACCCTGTCTGGAGGGAACAAGGTATGAAATGAAAGAAGAATACACCTAATGTCCTCTTGTATACACATGTGCAAGTATGTATGTGTGTGTCTATGTGTGTATGCAAGTGTGTCTGTGTGTGCAAATATGTGTGTGTGTATGTGTGTGTTGTGACATGACAAGGCATGGTGGAAAGAAGCCACATGCAATTAGGGCTGACAAGGTCCTAGAATTTTCTCTGAAGGGTTAAAAACTCAATTTAAGAATTAGCTAAAGGAGAAGGAAGATGAGAGTGGACATAGAATGATAAAATACATGTAACTTATGTAAAAGAATCAAGAGAATAATTTAATCATCAACAACTTGTTGAGAACAGTTACAAAATAGAAAATCCAATCTATCAGGAACTATATCCAGCACTGGTGTATGTATATCTATCTAAGTGCTTGATTTCTTCAAATGCAAAAGTGTAGATGAAGAGTGAAATGCCGGAAATACACATGTCTGTCAGCAACAAAGAATGCTGCTAGAGCCCAACCACTATTAAATGGGCACAGTGGGGTTTAGGGCAGGAAAATTCATTAGAGATGCAAAGACACAGGTTTAATAACTGCAGAAGTGTCGTGCATGAAGAGGACACACCAGCATCATAAAGCCTGGGAATGCTACGATGCAGAGCATCACTCAGAGATGCACCACAGAGGGAAATGCAACAGAATCATTTCAATAAGAGCAATGTCCTCTTGTATCACATCCCAGCAGGAACATGGACCAGACTGTAGACAAACTACAGAAAGCAGTGTGGGCCAGTGTTGTCTAAGACACTGTCTCTGACAGCAGCATACCCATTGTTCCTGAGGACATTTGAGCCATTTGCCAAACCTCCCTTCAGCTGAAATGAAAACCAATTATGAACTCTCTAGCAAACTGGAGGATGTTGAGTAGATTTTTAACCAGTCAAATCGAGGAAACAATCAGTAATAAGAACATGAGCATAGTATTCCAAATACCTGGAAATTAAACAAAATTAATTTAAAATAACAAATCTTGAGAAATGAACCATATATGTTGACCTGAACAATATTAAAAATAAAATATAATCGATGTTTTACAGGAGCTATGTCTGTGTTAGGAGAGAAGTCTGTTTCTCACAGATGCACTTTTTTTCAGCTAGTTACAACATAGACACAGAATTTGAAATAACTGTAAATTATTGTTGGTTACTCCAGTAACATTTATGCCATTATTGTACCAGTGGGCACATCTTGCCAGAACAGTCATTACCGGAGCTTTCAGGTTTCACATCTGGGTCAGAGTGATGGTTACTTTTCTCTCCTGGTTGCACTCATAGCCAGTGGTATGCTGTTTCTAGGTCATCACTTATTTGATTTCTTCATGTCCTATGACTCAAATGTGTGGCGTCTGTAGCAATTGGGTCTCATTGTCAAGTTCTGGAGGGTAATTGAGAGCAATGACAATAGTTTATAATGTTTAGGTCCCACAGTTGAGATTATGAGGAGGCAGAGAGACAGAGACAGAGACAGCAAGCATGAAGTTGGTTCTCAGTGGAGCATGGAGTGGATATGGAGGCAGTTGGAAGAGATAGAGAGAATATAGTCAAAATATGTAGTATGAAATTCTCAAATAATGAATACAAATAAATAAATAAAATGTAACATATTTGAAATATGCTCAAATATGAGTAAAATGTAGACCTAGATTATCAGCTGCCAGTAGATTAGATGAGGACTTTCTAAGGAACAAGTTAACAGAAGAAGTCACAGAAAATTTATAAAGATTTGCCTCAAAACATTTAAGCTTCTGAAGACTGAGAAAAAAAATAATAAAATTAAAATCCACTCATAGTGTAGACACTTTGAATTAAATCTTTGATTGAGGTATCATTCACCCATCCTTCACAGATGGAAATGGGAGATGATGTGATTTAGGGATGCGAGCATGGTGTAGATAGGTCATAACTCAGAAGCCCAGGCACAGACATAAGATGATGCAACATCTGTCAGGAAGACACTTGTGTATCCAAGACCCTGATAGCTCCCACCTTGGGAGAAAACACAGTGTCCTCTGAGCTCCCCCATCCTCCCCTCTGTTATGAGGAGCCAGTGTTCTCATGCATTAGGTTCTATGTGTAGGCTTGACTGCCCTGCCAAATAACGCCTCTCAGAAATGCTGTTCTGCTGAGAAGCGCAAGCAATTCCCAGGGTTCAAAATTCCAAAATTTGTTACTACAGACAGAGATTAGAAAACAAAATATTGTGAAATTAAGTTTAAGCCTCAGAAGGTTTCAGCACCACCAGGGCCATTCTGGAAATCTCATTCACTGTCACCAAACTCCATTTTCAACAGGATCTAGACAAGGGCTAATGGCAAGTAAAAACTCCAGTTATCTCTGACTTGAACTAAATAGAATCTCCCAGACAGTGAGCCCCTGGGAGGTATTTGTGAAATATTTGAGAGTCTTTCGTGCTGGGTCTGATAGCTTCATGGAGTAGATACTGCAGAGAATGCTGCTTTATTTTGTGTATATCGAGCAGAGATTGGCTTCCAGGGGTTTAAGCACGTGGCACAGGTACCCAACTCTGGCCCACCCCAACCATGGAGACCTTCACATTTATCAAAGCTGAATGACATATGAGCCAAGTATGTGGTGTCCATGGATGAAGGGAAATGGAGTAGCTTCTGTGGTCCCACCTCCCAGTTTCTTGACCTCCAGGGCTCTCCTATCTTTGCATATTCAGTGCTCTCAACAAGCAGAGATTGTCAGGTGAAGGATAGCTGTTTCTTGATGTTGCCATCTTGTTTTACAGGTCTCCATCCTGTCAGCAGACCTCAATTTCTTTTCATTGGCTGACTGTAGAAATTTGGTGAACCCCATTTGTATGGGTGGTGATATGGATGGCTTCTAAAGGCTTCCAAATTACAGGGAGAAGCTACATCTTGACTGAGTTAAGGACACACACCTGCCAATGTCCTGGGGATTGGAAGGCAGATTCTTCATCATCCAGGCAATCCAGATGAGGTCTAGATGTGTCTACCGTATTGACTGCAGCCTTTGAAACTTGAGCTGAGCGCTGAGCTTGAATCCAGAGTCCCTAAGCTGATAAGTGTGGTTAAGTTTGCATCCAATAACAGGAACTAATGCCAGAATGATGGCACTAAAGTATGGGGATACAGGTAATGCAGAACTGCCTGTTCACTGAGTGACATGAGGGCTGGACAGCAGGTGGTTAGACCAAAGGATGGACAGGATCACGAATGTGAAGAGACACTTGGCTCAGACTGGACATTTAGCTCAGATGGTAGAGAGAGAATGCCCACCATGTTTGAGATCTTGGCTTTGATTTCCAGCACAAAGTAGATCAGACATGGTGGCATAAACCTATAGTCTGAGCATTAGTGAATAGAGACAGGAGAATCAGAAGTTCAGGGTCCATTACTGCTTACATCAGTGATTTCAAGGCCACCTGGGAATACATGAAACCTGTCTAGATTTTTTTTTAAAAGGAAATAAAAGAGTAACCCTTGTCTACATTCTACTCAGAATGTACAGCAGTCAGGCCAGAGCATTTGGTAGTGGTCACCCAGGATATACACAAGAGGAACCAGATGAGGCAAGAGAAGCCAAGTTATTGGGAGGAGATACTGGGGTTTGATTCACATGCAGCCCCAGAAACCATCTGCATTCATTGACTACACAAACAGGCCTTGCTACAGAAAAGCCAAGCAATGTGAGTATCCATGGTCTACTGTCAAGAAGACCTGTGAAATAGAATGTCGCAGCAAGGGTGAGTGGTGTTTGGTGACGTACTAGGGGTTGGGGGTATAGGAAGAAGGCAATGAATGGTGAGCCTGGATTCTTGACTGATCCCTTGAAGGGATGGGCTTGTCACTGCCATGGTGAATCGATTTGGAGAGAGAAATCGAGGACTTTTCACTTGTTATCCCATTGGAGACAGGAGCCAGGCAGACCTACCATCATTTGAGTCTAGAGTCTGGTGTGTGCTATGAACCCACCAGAGTGTGGGCTGGAAGAGTGGAGCTTTCTGCCAAAGCTACAGAGGCCAGTTAAAGAGGGAGTCTCCATATAGGAGTGGACCTTGGCATTGAGCTCTCCAGATGTCCTGGAATAAGGCACACTCTCCTCAGCTCCAAGCCAGGGTTGGAAGTGGAGACATCTCATGTGAAACATAAAATACTTGGTCCTTGTTCTGTGTGGGAGAAAATGACCTCCACGGACCGCAGCAATAACTGCAAACCTCTGGATTCAGGTATATACATCATGAGCCCTTCTCCACCTTGAGTCTGCTCCTGACATTAGATTAGGAAGTCCATGAGAATCTAGGGGCTCACAGAGTGCTAGAGGTGAGGGATGCTTCTCCAAGGCAGAGGAAGGGAAGTGAAAATGACGGCCCTCTTGCCAAGGGCTTTGCATACACTTAAATGTAAGGAGACATGTACCTTTAAATCCAGATCCTCAAATCCATCAGACTGTCAAAGTACTTCTGTGTTCAAAGTCTGTTCCCATCAGATGCTGCTGAAAATAGCCCCGTGCTGACCAGTCGCAGCTCTTATATAAGATTTAGTGCTGTCTTTAGCCCACACCTGTCAGGAATGCAATGTGACAGGCTGTGTTGGAGCAGCTCTGGATGATGGATTTCTAGCGAAATGAGAGGTGACTCTGTGAGCACACGGGGACACACCCTGGCAGGCAAGTTTAACTGTCAGAATGTTGGTGGTGCAGATGAGGCTCCCATAGTTCCCCTTTAGACATCTTCTGGGGTCTATGTGTGCTGTCTCTTGACAATGAAATGGGCCAGCACCAAGAATTACAGGCTCAGAGACCTGCCTTCATCAGAACAAGTTCTAGGCACACACATTGGTACCACAGCCATTTCTGTACTGTACCATGCCACAGCCTCCGGATGATACAGTATTCTCACACCATGAAAATGGCCAGGGTCAGAGCATATGGAGACTCATGTTACTCACCAACTAGGAGAGATCCAGAATCATCTCTAACTCAAAGACCTCAGAAGCCAGGGCTGGCCACAGGCCAATGCCTTTCGTGTATTCTAATTCCTTTCAAGCCTCCATCTTTGCTCACCCATACCTGAAAGTCCTACCTAGGAATCCTACCAGCCTAGTTCCAGCCTTGGCACTGATGAAGACAGGGAGGTGGGGCCATCTTTAGGACACATGGCAGAATCCAAAGTCAACAACTCAGCCAGAACTATCCCTCACAGCTGCAGGCATAAATATCAGGCAATTCAGACACAGCCATTCCTTTGTCTATAGGGGATACAATATGTATTGGATACACACACACACACACACATACACACACACACACACACAACAACCATATCATATATATGTATGCATATGTATGTGTATATGCATATTATAATGTATCACTTTCCTCTTTGCCTTTCCTCTCTAGTCACTCCCATTGTCAAATTGATAGCATATTATTCCTTGAAAAAATATACATACATACACACAAATATATAGTGTACAAATATGTAGATGTCAACTTGCCATTACCTAGTATTACCTGAAAGAAACCTCAGCAGAAGAACTGTCAAGCTCAGGTTAGCCTATCAGCAGGCTTATGGGAGATTTGTCTTGATTGTTAATTGACCCAGCACACTGTAGGCAGCACTCTTTCCTAGTTTTGGGCCTTGGGCATTATAAGAGATGAGCAGAGAGAGAGAGATAGCTGAATACTAAGCAGACAGACATCAAGCAAGGATGCATTTATTCTCTCTTTGCTCGTGGCTGTGGATACAGCATGACTAACTGCATGAGATCCTGCCTTGACATCCCTGAAGTGATGGACCGTAACCTGGAATTGTAAGTCAAATAAACCCTATCTTTCATAAGTTGCTTTTGGTCAGTAACTTATCACAGCAACAGAAAGCCACCTAGGCATGATCTGTGTGTGACCCACAGAGAATGCCTGACAGTTCAGGTAATACCAGGTCTTGGTATCTCATGCTTTTCTGAAGCACGATAAACTTTATGAGTTAGATGCCCTATGGATTAGCAATAATTGATGGTAAAATGAACAGTGTTCTTAATCAGAGTTATCCTAGGCTCCCATCTTCCACACGTCTCCCGCCTCTTTTGTTAAAAGGAGGTACTCAGCACACACTGTGCACTGACGTTTGCAGTTTTAACTGTGTCTGTGAGAGAGTGTAGACTTCTCTTTCTTCATGATTTTGTGATAGAAGGTTCTGTCTTATCTAGATTTCACTAGTCTTAACCTGTGGCCTTTAACCCTTTCCCTTATTCGGGGCAGAAACTTCGGCCTTTTACCTACAGGATACTCTCATTGGCTTCCCATCATGGTCATCAGGAGCAACAAACAGGATATTTGGTTTGTGCATTCCAGCAAGAGTAGCAGCTCTTCTCCTCAGCTATGGAGCAGGGTTATGTGGGACTTTATACAGACCCGAATTTCTAATATGTGAATCACTATTTTGGAATCTTTCATTTCATAGTTCCAAACCAGACACAGGTGATATGCAGAAACCCCGTCTCAGAAAGCATCCGAGCTGGGGAGAAGCTAGCCGCAGCCCTGTGTGTGAAGAATGATTCCACTGCTCTGAGCTGGCTCAGTGTCTCCCTCCCCTAAAGACCAGCCCACTCCAGACAGGGTCATCTCACAGGCTGTAGCGCTGATTGTGAGCTTTTCTTCTCCTCTTCCTGGCCGCATTCTATTCCTAGCTCCCAGAGTGGTCCCTGAATGGACCTCTTAGACCTAGTTAAGTACTGAGAGACCTTAGAACAGGTGACATCTCTGAACCTTCATTTTCTCACCAGAGGTGATGGCTTCAGGATTCTGTGGTGTGGTTAGGACTGCCCCAGCAGGAATTTGTGTGTCATGTTTGTAATCTATCCTGTCCGTTCCCTTTCTCACAGGCTTCCCCCTTACAAGTCCAGGCTGTTCATCTCCCGCTCTGGGACACTTTGCTGCTTTATTTATTATGAGCATCTGCAGTGGTTCATCTTGATTGTCAGCCAGAAAGGGATGTACAATCACCATGGAAACAAATCTCTGTGCATGACTGTGAGACATTATCTAAATTGGGTAAAATGTACCACCCTGTGGCCTGGGGGTTTGGACAGAGGCAAAAAGAGAAAGAGAGCTGAGCACTGTCTTTTCGTCTCTGTTTCCTGACCACCGACTCTGTGGGAGAGCTGTCTCAGGCTCCTGATGCTGGACCTTCCCTACCATGATGGGCTGTGCCCTGGAACTCCGAGCCACAGTAAACCTTTTGTCCTTAAGTTGCCCTTGACATATATTTTGTCCCAGCATCACCTAAAAAACAAAACAAACAAAAACGGAAAACACAAATAAAATAAAAACAATCAGAACCTTGAACAGACAAACAAACAAACGTTATACTACAGAAAATCTATACTGTGCTCTGGGGCCAACCTGAGGATGAATCTAAGGTCCACAGAGCTGGTCTGTGGGATGAGATATGGACAAGTTTGGAATTTTAGGCTAGAAAAGCCTTTGACTCCTATAAGCAGAGATTCATGGAAGACAAGAATGATCACAGGAACGTGGACAGTGGAGGCTGGCTCAGGAAGCTTCAGAGAGAGCCAAGGACACTGTAAGGAACCAGACTAGGTAACTTTCAGGTTTCCTTCTGGACATAGATCTGGCTACATTCTGTCCATTCCTTGAGAATTAAATTTAAATTAAATCTAATTTCAAAAGTATTTACTAAGGTGTTTGCCCAGGAAACTTCAGGAGGGGAAGCATCCAGGCTGGGGTATAGTTATCGTTCACTGCTTTGTCCAAAGTTACAGAGAGCAACTGAAGGGCAGAAAGACACAGAAAATGCAGTTTGATGAGGGAAAGAGTTCAGGCCAAGTCTAGAGTTTTATTGTGTCTCTCGATGGTACAGTTTATCATGGAGGGACGGGGAGCCTGGTGACAGAGATTGAGGAAGCTGGTCACAATGCCTCTGCAGTAAAACAGAGAGTTGAACACTGGTGCTCAGGTAGCACTTTTTTTTTTTTTTTAATAAAGCCTAGGACTTAGAAACAGGGTGGTGCTACCACTCTCAGGGCAGGCACTCCTCCGTAATTAGCCTAAATTAAGTAATTCCTTACAGCATGCTCAGAGGTTGACGTCTAAAGTTGGCAGCAGGGTTAGCATTGCATGGTTACGTCTCCCTGACAGCATTCTGGTGACACTTTTTCCTTTACAATGCTTATCATTTTTGTGTCCTTTATGTCCATGTGTACCTGTGTCTATGTCTGTTTTGCCTGTGTTTATTATGTGTCTGTGTGTGTTCTCTGAATGTCTGTGTATCTGTGTGTCTATGTGTGCATGGCTATGTTTCTGTGTGTTTGCGTACATTTAAATGTGTGTGTATTTGTCTCTCTGTTCATGCATGTGTCTAAGTGTGTCTGTATGTCTGGATATATGTCTTTCTGTGTGTGCATATGTCTTTGTGTGTTTGTGTGCCTGAAAGTGTGTATCTGTACATGTGACTCTGTGTGTGTCTGTGTCCATGAATGTATGTCTGGTATCTCTCTCTGTCTCTCTCTTTCTCTCTCTGTCTGTGTGTGTCTCTGTATGTGCATATCTCTGTGTCTATGTGGTCATGTATGTGCACGTGCCTCAGTGTGTATATGTTTGTGTATGTCCGGATATATATCTCTCTGTAAGTATGTGTATGTGCGCACGTGCTCAAATGTGCCTTAGTGTGTGTATGTTTTTTTTTTTTTTTTTTTTTTGGTTTTTCGAGACAGGTTTCTCTGTGTAGCCTTGGCTGTCCTGGTACTCACTCTGTAGACAGGCTGGCCTCGAACTCAGAAATCCACCTGCCTCTGCCTCCAAGTGCTGGTGATTAAAGGCGTGCGCCACCACCGCCCGTGTGTGTGTATGTTTATATGTTCTGGAGAAGAAACTAAGACCTTGACCATATTGGACAAGTGGTCTTATCAAAGGGCTTACCTGAGCCCATCTCTTCCTTAACTTATCTGAAATGCAAATACATAATATGTGTTGGAATGTATATATACATGTATGTAGAAACATACATGTGAACATGTATAGTACACACAACATATATGTGTCTGACACGTACTATACATATACACACACACAAAAACAGGGATATGTTTTTCTCAGAGCACTTCATGAATATATTCCTAAGTCCACCTCTCTCTGTACATCCACTTCAGAAGCACACGCCTCCTCTCTCTGCTGCTACATCCATCCCCACCATCCTTCACTGTGACACCCTACGCCACCTTGCACTGTGATTTCCCATAGCTTGTCCCCCTACTGTGACAGTCAGCTTCTCCTCCCTCTGCTTTGCCATCAAAGCCTCACTTAACGGTGCATGACATCCATTCTTCCTCCCTCCGCAGCGACACCCAACTTCTGTTGTGATACCCAACATTCCCTCTCCACACACTGACACCCCCTCCTCTCTCCATGATGATAGACAATTGCCTCCCATTAACATTCCAAGATCCAGATACCATAAGCAACTTGCCTTTCCCCACGTGCCCTAGATGTCTCCATCACAGGAATGGAGGTACCTGGCCCTTTCCCATCTCACATGTCTCTCCCTTTCATTCTACCAGTGTCCTGTGTCCTCTTTCCTGTGTCCTCTCTTTCAGGATGCGTGTGAAGGTCTGGGACACAGCAGGATCGCCACCCACATTTCCACATTTAGCTTCTGTGCATAGCCCCGATCTTAGCAGAGGTTCCTTAATGGTGAGTTTCTGAAACTCAAAGCCTCCCAGGCTGATCATCATCCGAGGAAGGCAGGCACCAGCTCGCCTTGGGAAGGAGGTGTGACTGGCCACAGTGGGAAGATGAGACCTCACAGTGAGGTCTCCCTACAAGATGGAGGACGCACACCATGTGTCCCCTGAACATGTGTTCCCAACCCAGGCTGCCTGGTTCTAGCCCCTGGGGATTGTCTTACATCTGCCACTTCCCTGTGTCAACATGAAAGTTCTAATAAGGCAAAGTCCTTCATTCTGCTCTCATTTTTATTAAATTCATCTCTTGTGATTTATTGATTTTCTTAAAAGAAAAGTAAATCCATTTCTCATTTTTTTTTTCCTTCAGCTTATTACCAGACACTTGGGTCTGGGACACAAGAGCCAGAATTCTGTTAAAAGTGCTCAAAAAATGTTTCCCAAATCCAGATCAATAAAAATACACGACATTCTGTTTAATGTTACAAAGAACAAATGTAAAAGTTACATCAAACTCCACTGCCTAACTGGCCAGGTAGAACAGCTCTGATGGGCTCCAGCACATGCTGTATATAGCTCAGGAGTTCTGGGTGGGAGGTGGCTGGGAGAGAAGTCCAGGGTCAGTTCTGGACCAGGCGAAAGATCAGTTGACTACAGTCAGAAGAACAGAAAAATGAGCAGCAAACATTAAAGGGGCCTGGAAAGTTAGCAACAGACAGATAGGTAAGAGTTTGCAAAGCCAGTGTGCTCCAGTGTTAAGGAGGGTGAACCATTCCTACACCAGGACCTGCTTTCTACAGTCCAGATTCACCAGATCAGATCTTCCTATGTCCCATACCCAGAAGGTCCAGCTCCACCAGGATCGACCGCCTCAGGCCTGAGTTCCCCATGTCTTACCTTCCTGTGAGTGGCATCACCAAACCTGGCTTCCCCAAGCTGGGACACCAGAGGTCTGATCTTTCCTAGGTAGGACTTTCCCAGGTCTGACATCCCAGGTCCAACTTCTTCTCAGACCCCATTTCTCCAGCCCTGAGGTCAGTGTCCTCCAAGGTCCTGAGTAGCCCTTCTTCTCAGGAGGAGTGTTCCATGGAAAAGACTCCATTCTGGTTCAAGCATCTTCTTAGAGGGAGAGATTTAGAGTCCCAGATCTTTCCTGGTTTGTGACTGTGGGCATCCTCAGTTCCTTGAGCCCCAGGAAACCATGAAGCTCAAGCCAGCATAGGACCCTAAGAAGGTTGTGTATAAACTTGGGTTTGCATATTCCTGGATCTAAAAACAAGATCCATGGGAGTGGGAGTTGCCATCTTCTGTACTCATTTACAGGCATGTGTGTCCAATCTTGACATCATGACAAGACATTGTCTTCTACAGAATTCATATTTGAGAACCATGCAATCTAGTCACAAAGCAATTTAAAAGCAACAACAACAAAAAGAAACAAAAAGCACTGACCAGAATTTAAAGTGGGTTTATCATTTTGTAATAGACCACTTTTGTGACTCTTTTGGGATGCATGGGTCCTGTGGCCTTCAGGTTGGATAGTCCCATCCCAAATGCTTAGAGGCTGAATAGACATCACAAAGCAGATACCACATTGGCCACTGGAGGACACACAGAGAAGATCTGAACAGAAGCGTTCATTAGACCATTGGAAGCTAAACTAACAAGTCTAAAGAAGGAATTGAAAATGTGGGGCCGGATGAAGCATCCTGCATGGACAGCATCGTGTCCTTCTTTTGTCAGAGCTTCACACCAGAAGATGTGCAGTGTCCAGGGTGAAAATCTAGGTCCCTTGGCACAGGAACAACAGGACCATGTCAGCTCTGGGAAAAGACAGTGGGCAGACACTGGTACCCAGAATACGATGCTGTTGGGATTATCTGACAGACTTGAAAATAACCGTTAGCAAACACATCACAAACACACTGGAACTAAAATTAAACTAAACCTTAAGCCCTTTCAGGGGGTGGTGGGGGTGGGGGAATAAAACCTGCATGAAATCCAAAGCACACGGACAGGCTCTAGAGCAGAAGGGAAGATAACTTAGAGACAGGGCTGTGAAGGAAGTCCAGGAGGAACGACCAAGCTACACAGTGAGGATAAAGCCAGCAGGCAAAATGATCAGGGTTTGTGGTGTCAGACACAGGATGAGAGAAAGAATGAGAAGCTTAAAGACAAAAACAGTTCAAGAAACGTTTGCTGAAAGCTCATCAGGTTTGGAAAAATGTGAAAACTAACACAATCAATTAATTCATCGAGTCCCAGGGAGAGTGAGCACAAAGAAACACCGACCCAGACGCAGAGAAACTGCAGACCAGGAGATGCACGGGGGTGGTGGTGGTGGTGGTGGTGGTGGTGGTGAGAAGCAAGGGGTGGGGTGGGGGGTGACGGGAGCGAGGAGGAGGGGTCGCGTTCAATGTCACTTGTATTCCCTACAGGGATACCACACCTCCGGCAGCTTCTCCATTGAAGCCATTGCGGTGGGACGAAAGTGGTGCTGCACCTTTAAAATCACTGAGGGGGAGAATTGTTACCTTGGAAAGACGTAGCCACAGGAAATACCTTTAGGAATAAAGATGAAATGGACACTCTCAGCTGAAGGAAGCCCTGGCGTGTTAGTTGCTTTCTTCAGCACGAGGATAAAACACCTGACAGAATCAAGGAAGGAGGGCTTGTTTGTGCTCACAGTGTGAGGGTGCTGTCCAGAGGGGTAAGGCCAGGCATGGTAGTGGGACCCATTCTCAGCCTCAGGAGCAGGGTCCCCGGAGCTGTTCGCTTACACATGGGCCTGGAAACAGAGAGGAGAAGGGTGATTACCTGTCAACGTTTATTTGTTTGTTTTTTCCATTTTATTAAGTCTGGGACTCCAGTCCATAGAATGATGCCATACACATTCACCACTTCCCTGCCTCAAGTAATCCTCTGTGGAATGCTGTCACAGAGAGAACTAAGACCGACCTTACTAGTTCCCTAGATGTTTCTTTTCTTTTTAAATTAAATTTATTATTATTATTTTACTTATTCACTTTACATCCCACTCACTGTCGGTTTCCTGGTCACATCCTCCCACAATCCATCTCCTATCTTTCCCTCTCCCTCTCCTTTGTGCAGGTGCCCCCGCACATCAGGTATCTCCCCACCTTGGCACTTCAAGTCTCTGTGAGGTTAGATGTTTCCTCTCCCAATGAAGACCAGACAGACAAGGCAGCCCAGCTAGAAGAGGATATCCCACACACAGGCAACAGCTTTTGGAATAGCCCCTTTCCAGTTGTTTGGGACTTAAATGAAGACCAAGCTGCACATCTGCTACATATGTGCAGGGAGACCTAGATCCAGCCCATGTATGTTCTTTAACTGGTGGTTCAGACTCTGAGAGCTCCAAGGTTCCAGGTTATTTCACTCTGTTGGTCTTCCTGTGGAGTTACTATCTCCTTCTGGGCCTGCAACCCTTCCTCCTTTTCTTCCATAAGAGTTCCCAAGCTACATCCACTGTTTGGCTGTGACCTTAGCTCCGACTCACTACATTGGGGATATGGAACCTGAAAAGGTCATACCCTGTAGCCAGGCAGGAACCCCAGTGGAGCAATTGAGACACCATCCCACCCAGAAAATTTTCAACCCCAAATCTATCCCGTCTACAAGAAATGCAGGCACAGGAGAGGGAACAGAGACCGAAGGAATGGCCAACCAATAACCAGTCCAACGTGAGACCCATCCCAAGGGTAGGCACCAATCCCTAACAGTATTAATGATACTCTGTTATGCTTGCAGACAGGAGCAACTTGTCCTCTGAGAAGCTCCACCCAACAGCTCACTCAGACAGATACAGACACCCATACCCTAAATGCTTCTTAATCCAGTCAAATTGGCAATCAGAATTAAGCAGCCCACCTGAGAATTCAGGATCTATAGAAATGCTCCAAGAGATTCTCAAGGGAAAGGCTTTAGACTGAGGAGAAGGATGGGGAAAGGAGACATGGGGCATTAAAATTAGAAAGAGAGAGGGAAAGGACAGCATAAAGAGACAGGAGGCATCATCAGAAGAGAACACGCATTTAAGATCCTGCCTCATTTTACAGTCTTCAAAACATGCTGGATGCCGAAAGTAAAAATGTTGTGCCCTTGCCTGATGGCATTTCCACGTGGGTGGCATAATATGTAAGACAATGACCACAGGGGAACAGGCAGGGGACCCTGGAGGAGGCAAGTTTTCTGGGCTGAGCTTTGACCTCATGGCATCCTGTTTCTAAGGCGACTAAGAAGCTATGTGTGCTGCATCCTCTTGTTCTCAGAATTAATCTGTGCAAAGCAACATCCCCAGAATTGCTGACTACTGAATACTAAAGATGGTCTAATAACCCCAAAGGAGGAAGGAGATGGAAAAATGAAGACCAGACAGAACAAGCAGAAAAAAGGAAGTGGTGGGATCAAGTCCAATTGTATAGATAGAAATGTATGTATAATTAGAGCAAACACAGGTCTCTATATATCATCAAATATCTCTCTCTATGTATATATATTATCAAAAAAACTCATTGACAAGAAATTGATGTAAATAATACTCATAATACCCTGAGGGACTTCACTTCAAACACAGTGGCATGGGCTTATGAACGGGGGGGGGGGAGAGGCTTCCATTCTGAGTACTGGCACAGAAACTGGGCTTGTGCTACGAATCAGACATGCGGACTTAATATCGGATATATGAGAGTGTCTATGAACAATAAGAGAATAAATTCACCAATGAGACACAGCAATGGCGGCAGCATCTGCCTCTAACAAAAGAGCTTCCAAATCCAGGGAGCAGAAGCGGTAGACACTTAGCTCCAGTGGGAGATGCCACACTCCTATTAGGAAGACTCTGGGTTGGCCCAGAGGTCTCATCTGGTCTTCTTTCCTGTCTTAATGGAATTAAGCTAGAAATCAACAGCAGAGTTATAAACAGACTCCTGGAAACTCATCAACATTGCTGAGGTGACAACTGGTCAAAGAGGAAGTCTTAAGGGGGGTTAGAAATATTTTAACTGGCTAACAGTGAAGAGAAAGTGTCTCAAAATTTGTGAGCTTCAGTTAAAGTGAAGCCTGTGAAGAAATCTAAAATATCTAATGGTTTTGTTAGAAAAGATGAATGCTTTTGAACAAATATTCTTAACTTCACCTGAGAAACTGGAGAACACCCTAGGAACAGACTAAACATAGGGGAAAGTAAGAAAGATGACAGGGCAACAGTAGAGGTCCGTAAGATGGAAACAGTAACAAAAAAGTATCCAGACGCGAGTCTGGTTCTCCGAGATCAGCTCAATTAGTGCAGGGCTGGCAAGGGCAGTGGAGAAAGAAGCCATTATCACCTCGGAAACAAGGGCTTGTTTTTCTGTTTAATAAAAGAAAAAGATAAGAAGAGAGCTCCAGACATGTGAGTAAATTGTACTCCTCACAGAAAATGAACCATGTCCTTAAAAATCAGATTACCTAGAATTCAACCAAGATGAAAGAGAAAAACATCAGCAGTCATAGTGCCATCACAGAAATGGAGTCTATGTTTAGGAGCACCCCCAAGGAAGAGACTTCCAAGCTGGAGGAACACTCCACTCAGTATTTAAGTCACTAATGGCGTTGTAAGACATTAAAAGAAAAAAAAGGAAAAACCTCTTGTTTCATTTTCTAAAGCAAACATTGCAGGGATACTTAATTAGCTAGGTTGAGGTGAAGAAGCAGGAGCAGGGGAAGGAGAAGAGGAGAGAGGGAGAGGGAGGAAGGGAAAGAGAAAGGTGTGGATAGAGTGAATGGATAAGAGATAAAGGAAGGGAAGGAAAGAAACAAAGCAAGATGAAACGGTCAGTACTGTCCCACCTCTGCAAGACAAACTGCTGGATCTGGCAACAAACTAACAATATATCATCATCATCATCATCAGCAGCAGCAGCAGCAGCAGCAGCAGCATCACCAACAACATTATCATCTGCTAGTGTTTAGTACAAGAATTCAACACTGAGGCAAAATTAACAATGTAGTGAATAACAATATCTCTCTGAGAAATAATGTCCCATAATCATTGGACAAAACTCAAATCTATTTACAAGAAGTAAAGCAAAACAGACTAAGAAGTGAAGTAAAGCTCCTTCATCTGTTGAAGGACATTTGTCTAAACGTCCAGCCAGCATCAGACTTAACAATGGCATAGTTACTTCTTCCTAAAACTGGGAAAAGACCAAAACATTCTCACTCCTCAGCCTCATTTGACATTATAAACTTGTTAAAAAAAAAACAAAACAAAAAACAAAAAACACAGGCTGATGTTATCACTTTTGTTTGCCCATCTGAACCAAATGGTAAGACCCTATCACTGATGGCCTGACACACTTTACTTGCAGGACATAGAAAACTCTAGAATGTCCTGAGAAGCTTCTTCCCAAGGGACTAATTTTCATAGCTCTGGAAGTTGCTGGGCAGGCTGCTGAAGGCAAACAGGTATCCATGGTCTTCTCCATAGCTAAGCCCTGAATGCTGTAATTTCAATCCTGCCAGGTAAAATGTGCCCACTGACGTGTCTCGAGTGATGTGAGGGTGACTAACTGCTTTCTGACTGGACTTGAGGCCTGTTACATGGAATTCATGTCTGGTTCAGTAAACCTGGTCCACAGTTTAAGCATGGGGACACCATAGGCTTTGCAGTGTGGGGGAGAGGAGGGAGAATCTACTATTGTTGATTTTGCTAAATGGACATGTGAAACCAGCTTCCAAATAGCTGTTCATACCTACAGATTAGTGCTGCCTTTAGCCTTGGTCAGAGGACTTTTGTTTGAAGAGCAGCCGTTACTGCTTTAAATGTTGAGACTGAATGGCTGCTGAATGTTCAACCTGGTACCCTATAACCTATACCCCAAGTTGACATCACCCTCTCAGAGGACATAGCAGAAGAGGGGACAGAGAGAAGACTAGAGCCTTATGATGGAGTTCTGTGAGATGCTGTCTTCTAGGCATGACATGGCCTTTTCAATCACAAACCCACAGCTGCTGTTACCAATCTAACGGTGAACCCTCAACATTCCAACATGGATGAGGAGCGTCTCGGCAGACCCCACCCTTTCCTGAGGAACTCAGTGGTTACCAGGTAGAGAGGTCATTTTCTCCAGTGGTAAACTACCTGAGTTCCAGTAAACTCTGTGTGTTACAAAACCAAAAAAAAAAGGGTGGGGGGACTTGTTGGGAAGAATAGGGAGGTTCGGTGGGGTAGGAGGGGAGACAGAAAGCAATGATGGGTGAGAGTGATCAAAGTACATTCTATGCATATATGGGATTGTGTGAGAAGAAAACAGCGGGTTTTTGTAAGACAAGATAATTTAAAAATTTATATGAGATGCCAAATAAATTAGATCAAAGCTTTATGAAAGGCAATAAAAACAGAAATTGTGTTGCCAGACTGGGAGCCCGACTCAAAGATACTGTAAACAAGGTGGTGTGGAAGTGAGGATGTGAAGGCAGAGGTGGGTAGCAGATGCAGATTCCCTAGTAGGACCTGCACAGAGACACCATGAAGGTCTCATACTTTTCTTAGAAGACAAGGGCTGAGGCTGTAGCAGTGTGGCATGTCAGACTCCAAAGCTGCACACTTGCCTCAGCTTGGTCCATCAGCTCATGGACAAGAACTCAGTATTCCTTGGAAATACAGCGAGGTCAGAGACTGGCAAATGAGCGGTCAGGACTTGTGTCCCTATGGATGAAGTGCTAGGCAGCCTGCCTCTCACCACAGCTGATAGACTAGCCCTTGTAGTGACCAGTACCTGTCATGCGCCAGTGTGGAGAGAACTTTCATGTCTGAGGACTAAAGTTCAACTATCATTACCAAAAAATAAAGAAATATAAGAAAAAGCTAACTCCATACAGAACAAAGAACCCATGTTTCAGCACAGGCAAGCTGATAGCCTAGATCACAACAGCTCCATGACTGTGCCACTCCACTGTCAAGGTAGCCTGTAGAACCTCCAGCACAATTCACAGAAAGCCACTGTGACCAGGGCACTAGGGAGATGTTGGGGCCACACTGCTGGAGATTAAATATAATCTAACTCATAGAAGAGAAAAAAATAGTTACCTGAAATTATAGGAAGGGCAATTGTTCTTGCAACAATCGTTGCAAAGACATTGTTATGAGAATGAAAATGGAGCTCAGATGAATGACACTGTGACCCCCGAATTCATGTCTCAAGGCCCTGACCTCCAGACCACTAAATGTATTGGTTCCTATAACTGAAAGTTTCCAAAGATGGTTTGTCTTCAGGCACTGGTTGATCCATCTCTTTATTCATGTGTTCCACTTGATGGTTTGGCTTCATCCTAAAAGCAACTCTCTCCACACTGGAGCATGATGGGTACTGGTCACCACAAGGGCTACTAGTCTATCAGCTGTGGTGAGAAGCAGGTTGCCTAGCAGCTCATCCATGTGGACACAGGTCTTGCCCACTCATTTGCCAGTCTCTGACCTCACTGTATTTCCAAGGAATATTAAGTTCTTGTCCATGAGCTGATGGACTAGACTGAGGCAAGTGAGCACCTTTGGAGTCTGACGTAGGAGGAATGAGGAAAGGGCTTGGTGGATTCCATCCCAGTGATATGGAATGGGCAGACCAGAGGACAGCTGCTGCCTCTGAGTGTGGCCATGGGTGGGGCCAGTGGTGGAGGTGGAGTCAGGGATGGGAATGATGTCATGAGACAGGGCTGTGGCAGACCAAAGGGCAGGGCCAGGCAAATGGTGACACAGTCTATCCCACTGTGGGCTTCAGAGAGCAGGACAATCATTAAGAGGACAGGTTGTGTTGTCTGATGGACCACATCCAGCCTAGAGCTAGATGACAACTGAGACAGTTTCAGTGACACATTTATCTGTAACATAGTATAACATTGTGCTTCCTACCCCATCACCTGAATGGTAGGAGTTTTGATGGGGTGAAGGAGACAGCCCCTCGCAGGAGCTTCTTCCTGCTTTCTGTTATCTGTGAGTGCTCTGTTTCTTTTGGCAAGTTACAGAGCCACAGCAAGAGCTTGGGGACCATTGGCTGCCCGTATTGGAGACAATTCCACATCCCCAGCTCCTCACAGCTTTATTCGGGTACGTATCTTTGTTCTGCCCTAGAGGCTCCTATCCCCTTCTGTAAGTAAATGCCTGCTATTATGCAGCAGCTGCCTGTGAGTGGCACACAAGCAGTCCTTTCCAGCTTTCCATCCTCTCTTCTCCGATACTCCAGAGACACCCACGCAGGTATTAGAGAGTCCTGTGTGAACACCATGCTATCTGAGATTCTGAACATGTGAGGATGGTAAGTCAGAGTGTGGCTGACAGTTGCCAAATGCGTTGGGTTCTCAGCCTTGGTGGTAGGACCAGTATCCCATCTAACATGTGCCTCGGAAGCTGCGCACTTGGCAGGGTTTCATACAGGATGCACAGCAGTTATATTAGGGCAGCCCCTAAGAGGTACGGAGGCACCACAAGTCAGTGTGAAGCATAGCTGCCCCTCTGTGCCTGAGCCTGCCTGTGGCTCTCTGGTTCCTTCTAGTCCATGGACACACAGGGGATACCATTTACTGAGCCCTGTTGGCCAAAGTGACACCAAGTGACCCAGAAGCATCTCACCAGGGTTAAAATTTTGCCTCAGCGGAGAGAGGGATTTGTCAAAATGTTCCTGTTAGGGCACCTTGAAAGGAATTCCTTCTGAATTAATTATCAAGTGCTTCATTTCTGTCTGGCTATATGCAGAAGAGTACGGGCTCCAGGGTGCTCTGACAGTTTCCAGATTCTACACCTGCTTGGACCAGGAGCACTGTGTAGCTTATCAAGCTCCAAGCTCCTGGACTAAAAAAAGTAAGGGCGTTGCAGCTTCTCAAAATAATATTGGAAGATGGGAAAAAAAATCAACCTTTTTTTTTTTTACAATTCTGGGAAATAAACATGACTTAAATCCTCCAGTAAGCCTTTATATGACATTTTAAAGGCTAGAATCATCTCACCTACCTCATGTATCTCAACACTGCAGGTAGAAATCCCATAATAGTCGAGGTACAAATGAAGTGAATATGTCGCAATGGGTTGAAAAAGTTTGTGGATATCTTGTGCTCAAGAGAGCCTGGGAAGTCACAGGTCCTAACTGTCTCTTCCTAGCTGTGTGTTTCTCTATAGTATAACCAAGAAGACCTTTCCAGACATAAAGAAACTACCCGTCCCATCTGCATGTCTCTGCATATGCTCCCAGGGGGCTGACAGATGAGTCCTGAGCAGGCATAGACAGAGGACTGCAGGCAGCCACACTTCCTAAGTGAGACTTTCCTGTACCCAAAGCCTAGAGATTGTGGCTTGAACAAAAGCTTAGCTTCCTCCTTTCCGAGTAACTGGAATGCTGTGAGCAGAAGGAGGCATGAGGAGAGGATGCTATCCTCCCACAGAAAAGCTTCAAGAGCCCCCACAGATGGGGCGTGATAAGGAGCTTAGCCCAGACACTGCCGTTTGATCAAGTTGCCATCTGTGGGATTTGCCAACTGTGAGTGGAACTGGGGATATCTCCCTGCTACAGCCCCGCTAGGGCTGCGCAGACACACTTTATCTGATCCTGGGGGAAATCACTTTCTGAGTAAGCCAGCCAGGATGGCTTCAGAAGACGGCCACCTCCCCATTGTAAAGAAGCCAGTGTGTCCCCCAATCCCTAGAATAGGGGACCATGAGCAGCATGCTACATGTTAAACATGCCCTTCCTAGCCTCAGGGAATATCCACAGAGTTGCATGGAGAGAGAGACACTGAGTGGAAAGACAAGCTCTTCTTGGAGATGAGACAGGTTCTATTCAGCACCATAGACAGTGCCCTGAATGGTTGATCTGAAAACGCAACCTGCTTTGTTCTCCAGCAGAGGCTGAGGTCATGTTTTTGTCTTTGTTGTTATATGTCAACCTTGAAGCATTGTCTCATGTCTTGCATCAGGCCTAGAGGCAGTCCACATATCATCTTTTCACGCTTCCCAGCATGCATTGAGGCTGCATGTAGTGAGTGACATCCTGATAAGAGCCATGCCCCTTGTAATCTCCTGCCTTTAGGTGTCTGAACAGGATGTGGCCTCCTAATGTTTGCACTGTGACTCTTGGGATGGGCTGGGCCTTGGGTACAGGACACAGGGCAGATATCACTCAGGTGGAGAGACATTTAAATTACATGTAAATAAAGTAGGGAGGGACCCAGTGACAGGTGTGTGCAGTGTGGACTGTATCTGCTTATGGCAGGAGAAGCAGCTAGTTGTTGAATGGGAAATGGCCAGGGGAATGAACCATACTTAAGGATTTGAATTAACTCAGCATGGCAGTGGGAGAGGGAAAGACAGTGTCTTAGATATCTGTGGTGCTGGAGTAGTTTAGTCATGCGATCCAATATCTGCACCTAACATCAATTGCTTGTTTGAGATGTGCCAAATGCCATTCCATGCTTTTCACATGAACCAAGCCATCCAATCTTACAAGGAATGTAACAGGTTTATCAGTTACCATTTCACACATTAGAAACGACACTGGTGAGACCAGGGTCACATGGACAGAGAGTTGAGATCAGCCAACACATCTCAAGCTGGGAGCCTGGTTCTGGGCAGAGCAGCCTTGAAGCTGTATGTGGCCTCTGTTGCTAGAGTGAGAGGGTGGCACTGACAGACATAAAACCTCATGAAGTAGCCCGGTTATGGAGAGTTTGGGTAAAAGGAAAAAATGCCGGGGAGGCAGAAGTAGTAGTGAATGTTGATATTCAGAGGAAGTTTGGAGGAGATTCTGGTGGCTTGGAGAAAGGGACATTTGGGAGACAGGTGTGGGGAGGGAAGCAGGGATACGTAGAGGAAATAATAGGAACCAGGTGCCTGAGATGTGTGTGTGTGTGTGTGTGTGTGTAGGGGAGGTGATTTCACTTATAGGGAGCTCCAGAGACTCAGGGTAGGAAGCTTGCACACCTAGAGATATTGAAAAGTGAGCCCAGTGACAATTGTTTTGCCTCCAAGTTGGTTTCAAGGACCAAGAAATCCCCGCTTGGGGTTGGATCACAACAGTCCCCATGTGTTTCAGTGAGAGCTTAGGGAACAGGGGAAGAAACATGGGGCTAAGATATGGAACCAACCCGGGAACTCACTGTGAGACAAGGGACTACGAGGTCCTGATTGCATTGGGCTGGATTTCCTCACATGTACAATGGAGGAGAGGACATATACAGTATAGGGAAATGATGGAGCTAGGAGAGTCTCAGAGGTGATGGCCGGGTTGGGTGGATGTCTGTGACTGGAGATCCTAGGGAGTCAGGCCATTCTTCCTGTCCCCAAGAGTTAGAACCCTGTGGCTTTATCCTCTTGTAGAGGGTTCTAGGATTGGGTGGATCAAGTGTAGCTGAGATCTGCTGTCATCTTGCAGTGCAATAGGGCAATTTTCTACACTGCCCAGGTCACAAGTGGATACTGCCTGTAAGCATCAAAGTGATAGTGGCAGATGGCATCTGGTCATAACATCCTCAACTTCCCTTTTGCACTTCCTCTGAGTGGTATCCTGGTGTCCCTTAGATGTCCCTACTGCCAATACTTTTGTACCTCTGGAATCTACCCACCACTGAATTTCCAGACCTCAATGTCTCTTCCTAATGGAGTCCCTTTTACTTGCCCTACAAAATCATATGCCTCTTCTAACAGTGGTTTTCTCTACATGGGGAAGGAACATAGGTGCTGCAGGAAACTCTGAGAGGGCTTGTATTTATTTTTTAAGGAATCTGTCATATCACTGGGTGACTTTAACAATGGACATGTGCCGTCTTACAGCCTGGATGCTAGAAGTTCAAGGTCCATGGGACTGGTCTTCCTGAGACCTCTCTCTTCTCCCTGTAATCTTGCATGACCATCCTTGGACATGTGTCTGTTCTGTCCATCTATGTTTGTCTCTCTGTTAGTCTGTCCCTCTGTGTGATGTATGTGTGCATGTATGGAGTATTTGTGTGTGCATGCATACATGTGAATGTAGGTATATGCACATATGTAGGGTCCAAGTTAACAACCTTGCATATTGGTCCTGTCCTGCATAGTTTTTGTCAACTTGCTCAACTGAGAAAACATTTTCATTGGATTGAACTATGGCGTATTTATGGAAGCATTTTCTTGATTAACGATTGATGTGGAAGGGCTTGCCCATTGTGGGTAGTGCCATCCCTAGGCAAATGATTCTGGATTAGATAAGAAACCAAGTTAAACAAGCCATGAGGAGCAAGCTGGTAAGCAGTGTTCCTCCATGGTATATACTTTGGTTTCTGCCTCCAGGTTCCTGCCCTAAGCTCTTACCGTGAGTTCGCTTCATGATGGACTATAAACCATGAAGTTAAATAATCCTTTTCTCTCCAAGTTGCTTTTAGTCATGGTCATGTTACTTTCCAGAATAATGGAAACCTAACCAAGAGTGTCCTTGTCTTCTACCTTGTTGGGACAGAGTGTCCTTGTTGATTTTCTGCTGTGTATTTCAGGCTTGTTGACTTGGGGATTCTCCTGTCTCAACCTCCTACCTCCACACAGGAGCAATGACATTGTAGACACCCACAGACTGCATCCAGGTTTACCTGAATTCTGGACTTTGAACTCTTGCCTCATGCCTGTGTGGCAGGTACTTTTACCCATTGACCATCTCTCCACCTCCTATATGTGTTCTAGCCTCATTATATCATCTTTTCTACCCAGAGTCTACTCACATTATCTCATTAGCTCAAATCCTTCTTTAATAAGCAATGGCATGATAATGAGGTTCTAGGGAGAGAGTTCCATCACATGGAAGGAAGATGTGAGCTCACTGCCCCCTTTATGGCGTGTTATGGTAGTATGCATCCTTAGTCCCACCAGCTTCTGTCCCGATTGCCTCATCAGGATTTGGAGACAAAAAAAGCAGCCTTGGTATAGACCATGGCATGAAGGCTACATCTCCTCCCACTCTCACTCTTTAGCAAAACTGCTGAACACTCAAGCATTTGCTTAAGACATATTGCAGTAGTGATGCTCTCAGGGATCCAATCTCTGTGTCTTGAGTCCTTAGCAGGTATTGATGAAGAAGTGTGGAGGGGAGAAGCAGGGGCTGGGTGGGAGCCAGAAAGCTGAGCCCCACCTCTGAGAAGGCTCCGGCCTGGACCTTCAATCTTTAATTTGCTTTATTAGCAGGCCTCACTAGACAAGCCAGATACATATGTACCTTAACTCAAGGGATGATTCTCCTTCTGGTCCCATGGGAGGAAACACAAGCCAGGGTTGAGACAGACAGTATTTTGTGGTAGTTTTTAATGCTTTTCGGTATTAAACTTTTATAGAGTCTTGAAAAATTCAGGAAGGAACCTCAAACCCCATGCATTCTCTTGGCTTGTCGGATGCAGCACAAAGTAGTGGCTAGGAGGAGGGTTTGAGAGGGAAAGGCCTGGATTCAGATCTAGCCCAACCCATAGCAAGCTGCTCGCCTCCCATACCCACCGTGCTATTCCACACTCATACAATGCAATAGAAGGGAGAATTTCATGAAGGTAGGTGCTGAAGCCCTGGAGGTCTTCAGTCTGGAAACTCAGAGGTGTTAGAGACAGAGGAGGAGAGGGCTGAGGGTTCCCCAGGCATGCATCCAGGCTCTTGTCACAAGGGCAGAAAGCATCCAGGTTCTTCTTCATAGCTGCCCCTTCCTCACCTTCTTATTCTCTCTTCTCTCTCTCCCACATTCTGACAGGGATGAGACTGAATGGTCAGATGGAGGTGACCCAAGCCTGGCCCTCCCAGCCTCACGAAGAAGCCTCTGGACCAAAGTATCCAAACTAGGGTAGCTGCCTCATATGCATTGAGGTAGTGCCCCAGAGAGTGCTCAACAAATCAGAGTGGGCCCAAGGTCTCAGTAGAGGGGCCCTGAGCCCTGTCCGTGGATGAATGGGGTTGTGAGTGGAAAATGTCTGTCCAGATGAGCAGTGTGTCTGCTCAGATGACCAATAGAGCTAACAGCCAGAGACGCCAGGGAAAGGGGTGAGGAGCCTGGGGGCTTAAGACCAACCATGTGACTCAGGCTTAGCTCCACTCAATCTCCACAGGAATACTGAGATAGGGCAAGATAGGAGGTGAGCAGAGGTGGCAGAGGCAGCCCAGGCTGGACCATCATAACATAATCTGACTACCTCCTTATAGGGTTGTTCCCACAGTAATGCTGAAGAAGCCTGGGCGTGGCAATGTCTGGTCCCAGATTTCCTCTAAAGTGAAGCTGTGTAAACCAAGGTCTGCTGGCTGGCATATCAGTAGAGTTGGCTCTTATCATAATATGAACTAGATGATAGGCTGAAGACAAAGACAGAGGGAGCCAGCTGCAGAGACAGATTGGAATGGAGGGGACATAGGGAACATACTCATGGTCTCTCTGTCTTCCCTTGTCTTTGTGTATTAGGCAGAGTTTTCAATAGGAGATTTACTATGACAAAAGGGGCTCAGCACAATGGTCATCTGCATACTGGAGAGGCTGAGACCCTGGTAACCGCCTAGTATACAAGCCTGGGTACTTCAATAGTCCCAGTCGCTGCTCTCTAATGCCAGCACTGCCTCTCACTTGCCAAGCTCCAGCCAAAGGAGAGGAGGTGGTTAAGTAAAGAGGTGCCCATACCATGGCTCCTACAAAGCAGACTGGCTGCAAATCCACTGGTGGCAAAGCACCCAGGAAACAACTGGCTATAAAAGCCGCTCGCAAGAATGTGCCCTCTGTTGGAGGGGTGAAGAAACTCATCATTAACGCCTGGTACTGTGACACTCTATGTATAAATTTTTAATGTAAGTGCAAAATGTAAAGCATTAATGCAAGCAAAATATTTCAGTGAACACATTTCAACAGTCCAATTTTATAACAGTTATAACTAAACCTGTTAAAATTTTTCTGAACAATGCTGGCATTTGGATTTTTAGAAAAATAAGTAAATTTCTTATTGGCAGCAACGAAATGGTGTTTGTAGCATTCTTATCATACAGTAGATTCCATTCATTCACTATACTCTTCTGAACTGTCCTGCATGCAAATACATGATTTTAATGTTATCTGTCTTCTGTGCTGTTCCTGTATGTTTGCTATTGAAATACATTAAATGAAACAAAACAAAAGGGTCTCTAGCCTTCAGTTAGCATTAGAAATTCAAAGAGGCTGGTTCTGGTAGCAACAAAGGAGAGCAGCATCAGAATGGACCACCCAGCAGTGAGGAGGGCTGGCAGGAGGCAGAGGCACCAATTTCCCCTTGGATCTTAGTGTATCTGGGCTGGCTGCTGGAAAGTGCTGTCTATGGGGGAAGAGTCTTCCTCCCTCAGTTTATCCTCCCTGGAAATCCCCTTGCAAACCCAGCCCGTTCTTAGTTGATTCCAGATCCAAGCAAGCTGACAATCAAGTTTAACAGCCACAGCCTGTCTCTGTCTCCCGTTTCTCTCCTATCATGCGGCCCACCCACAAAATCATGGGAAGTTGCTAAATTTGGATTCTATTCAGGGGAAAGTCCCAGACTGTACCCCGAGGAAGCGTGCATGGAGAGGGGTAGACCTTACAAGAGTTCTGGGAACCTGGAGCAACTGAGATGTCCCCACCCCAAACCTGTGACTGAGCAACAGAGTAGCTACATGGAACCTGAGTGGTCCTCTCTCCCCTGGAGGCGTGGACTGTGGATACAGGGAAAGGGTAGAGTATGAGGTTAGGTAAAATGGCTACTCACAGGGAGAAGAGCTGGTTTTCCTGGATTGACAGGGCCTGACATTTATTATGGTGCCCAGGCTATGTCCTATTTTAAGTGACTGCATAATGTGAAACAGAGGTTTCAGGCTGTGCCCCACCCAGGGTGACTCCCGGCATTTGGTTCCACTGTGAGTGAAAACATGGAGCAGGGATGTCCCTGAGAGATGTCAGTGGCTGTGTAGTGCCACCTGTGAGGGGCAAGTGAGCAGCAATATCCCTGCAAGTTAAAAGTTGCCACCTATAAACTTAGGAAATTAGGTTGGGAGCATATGACCACATGGGTTTATTAAACCACATCAGAAAAGCCAGGTCTGAGAACCTACAGAACCCAATAGACTGAGAAAGTCCACAGCTCCCTCACCTGGACCCCACATGGTGGCAGACACCTAACACCACAGTGACAAGAGCCCTGGGAGTGTCATGCCATCACTGGGCATGTTAACAACCTGTGATTGCCAGCTGCTGGCTATTAAGAGAAATTGGAACTACTTGATAAATGCAGCAAAATCAATGTAGCTTGTGAATTCTCAGTCATTCAATAAATTCAGACCAAACAGGTCTCCTTACATTTCTGGCAGCTCATGATGCTTAGGTTAAGAAGGGGGTGGGGCAGGACACAGCAGGTTAAAAGTGCTTGGATGTGATCTGGAACAGTCCCATAATTCCAATCATCAAGAAACCATATCTAAGCCTGCTCACTAACTGCACAGGGACAGCGGTTTCTAGAACGAGCCAGCTCACATTAGTGGTGAGTTCATAACGTCAATCCACATCCCCAAGAAAACACCCTGAAGCGTCTGGAAGTGTTCCGATTCTATCACTTTAAGCCCAGAAAAAAAAATTCAAGTAGAAGGAAATAAAGTGATTTTTGTGCATGAGAAACCACAGAAAATCAATTTACCGTCTTATAGGCTCTTTGTGAAAGACAGCTCGAAAATGTACCTAAACAAAATAACTATAAATAAAATCAAGAGCTCCACACATGGTAAGAGATGACATGTTTAAAAAATGAAAAGTAGACCTTAGCTGTTAATCTCAAATTAGCAGTAGGGAGATAGCTGTGAACAGGAACTTGTCACTGAAGCTAAAAGGGAAAGATCTTCATACAATAAAGGGGCAGGGTCGTGGAAAGGGATGGGGGAAGGGCACACTGAACACACGGCTTCCACTGTTGAGGTTAAGCTGTTTCTCTCTCTTATGGAAAATGTTCCTTTGGATGTATGTGGTTAAATGTCTCTGATCAGAGCTTGGTGAATTTGATTCTTGGCTGAAGAAGTGAGCTCTTTAGCCTCTTACCCTCGTTACAAAACCAACTGCAGTTAGAATGTTGGTCATTTCAAAGTGGGGACTCTAAATCTCAGAGACAAGCAAGAAAATGCCTTTGTATGTTTGGATGGACCAAATTACCAAAGATTGTAGGAGGGTAAAGGGTGTTGAAATAGAGACAATTAGAACACAGTGGACAGAAGATCCTCTAGGGGGAAAATGGTGTGTGTGTGTGCATGAAACAGTCTTGTCCATGTATCATTCAAAGAAGAACCAAAGGGCAAGATCACAGGATGCTAGCTTACCATCTATGTCCTATTCCTAAAAATAGGAAACTGAAAACATCATAAATGTTCCACAGAGTCATTGACAGTAAGCCTGAATACAGGGCTTCCAACACATTCCAAAAGGAAACATCGTAAGGAAACAAGATTATGAACTTGGAATATACATTAATAAAATACTCAAAAAATAGGAAAAATCAATATGACTAAGAGAGCTTGTATGACAACGTTAATGAAATGCACAGAACTCTGGGGACAAAGTTGAGTAAACAGAGTAATCGCAAGTTGAAACTATGGGGAAAAGAGCTTTTCATGATTATAGTGCAGTTTAGAGGGAGAGAGCTTTGTCTTAGAGCCAATTTTGTGCTCATAAATTTGATATTTATGATGAAATGGAAATTTTATAGAAAAGCATAAAACACCAAAATTTACTATAGGAGAAACTGAATTCCAGAATGGACTCATAACTATCTTACAAACTGCTTGACAACCTTCCCTCCCTCTTCCACCCAAGTACTGCAGTCAAGGAACTGGGAAGAGAGGGGTCGAGGGTGATTCCCCCAGACCATCAAAGAGCAAGCATTCCTTCCAACTGAGGTACACTGAGTGGGGCCCACCTGAACACTTTGTAAAACAGAGATGATCTTGACAGTGACATTGGACAGGAGCAGTAAAAATAATACAGCACAGTAATGTATTCTGCCAGAGTATTACACTAGACACAGCTCACCCCCCAAATTAAATGCAGTCATATGTAAGAATGTATCTACACAGGCCCAGCAGACAGAACCAGGCTTTAGTTTTGGAATGCAAAGATTTTTATTTTGGGGGAGGGGGTGCTGTTAAGAAATAAGAGGAGAAAAAAAGTCCTCAGGATTCACAATGCTAAAACCTATAATAAAAGTTAAGTCCTTGGTTTTTAAATAAACAACCAACCAACCAGATCTATAAGAGCAGCCAAACTGCAGGTGTAGAGAGAAAACCTCCAAGACTCAGATGTCTTTTACTTTATATTTTGAGACAGGGACTCTTACTGAACCTGGGCACACTGAATAGCTAGGTCAGTTGCCAGCAGCCACATGTGTCTCTTGTCCCTGCTTACCCGCAGCAGTGGGACTCCATGTACATACCACCACACAAGGCTTTGTACGCAAATTCAGATCTTCACGCTCGTGGGGCAGGCACTTTCCCAAATGAGTCCTTTCACCAACCCCTTCCCAAAACATTTTTGTCCAACCATCTCTTTAGGGAAACTGAGGCCAGTTCCTTTCAAGATTGGAAAAAGGCCCTCAGGGCACTCCCACAGGGGTGGGACCAAGTTGTCAGATTTGGAATATTACAAGACTGTGAAAATGGAGTATGGGTGTTAGTTTGAACACATTGGTGACTCAGAGCCACCAATAACACCTTGGTGTCAGTTTAAGGATGAAGAAATCAAAGCATTTCCCCCAGAACAGCTTTACCAATAGCAATGCTGGATTTCAATTTTCTACTATTCTCTCCCTTTGTCTTCTGTTGTCTCTGGTATATATTCTGTGGCTTGAGCCCAGATCTCTGCCTGTTTGAATGGAATATTGTCCATCTCTGTGTCTGTGTATCTGTGTCTTTCCTCTCTATTTTTTGTCAAGCAGTATGGAAAGCATCTCAGAGGAAAGGAATGAAAGATACTTAACAGAAATCTTTAACAGAGTTTTACAAGGGATTAAGTAACTGATTCCAGCTGACCACAGCTGACACACATAATAAACAAACATTATCAAGTAATATACTGAATACTGCCTCCAGCATTTAGGGCAGCTATTTGTTATATGTTTGCTTTCAACTTATTTGTGGTTTCTAGCCTGTATTACCATAACATACACGTCCACATGCATCGCTCATGGGTCACGGGCATGGACGAGCACATAATTTAAGATTACAGCTACCCATTAACTTTGGTTGTAAATGATGAACATGGGACATCCAAGGCAATAAGATTTATCCAAGGCAAGTAAAACTGGCTGCTACATTGTTCTCTTAAAGGCAGGTTAAGCAAATGGGCTGAGAACACAATAGGATAGCAGTCTTAAGTGACCTCGAGGTGTGTTATTAACTCTGGCTGTGAGGTCCAGTAAAAATTCCAGTCTCTTAGAACGTAAGGGAGATTTTCATAATGATGCCCAGGCATAGCCAAGGAGCTGCGGGGAAAGTGAATAGGAGAAATCCTCAGACTGCTGTATGCATTCACCAGGAACAGGCAGTATCACTGACCAGAAACTGTGGTCATGGCCACAGCAGCATGGGCAGCCACTAGACCTTCAGCATTAGCGAGGTCTCCTGAAAGGAATGAGTTTCCATCACGACACTTTAAGGAGGTGGTGCTGTGGCTAAAACTGTTTGCCACACTTGCAATAGGACCAGAGTGTGGACCCCTAAAACCCAAATGAACACCAGCTGGGCATGGTAGCTTACCTGGGATCCCACCCTCAGAAGGTGAAGATAGGGGGTGCCTGGAGCAAGGTGGCTAGTGAAGTCTCATCACTCAGCTCTGGGATTGATTGAGAGATCCTGTCTCAATGAATTAAGGTAGAAGAGTGATCGAGGATGATATTATTTACATCTATTCAAAATCACACACACACACACACACACACACACACACACACACACAACAGAGAGAGAGCATTTATGCAAAAGTGGGTACAGGTGCCCAAGGAGTCCAAAAAGGGCATCAGAGCCCCTGGAGCTGGAGTTACAGAAGGCTGTGAACCACCAGATATCAGTGCTGCACAGTGACCCCAGGTCCTGTGCAAGAGCAACACAGACTCTATTGAGCTATCTCTCCATCCTGCATGGACTTGGCCATGTATTTCCTTAACCCAGCACTGGCAGGCTAGCTAGCTTATCAAAAAAAAAAAAAAAAGTGAGCTTCTTGTTCAGCGAGAGACCCTGTATTGTAGAAATGAGTTAGAAAGGGATTGAGTCCTCCCTAGCCTGTGTTTGAATAGCTGCTGTGGATAGCTTCATAGAGTGTGTACACACCACATGCAGAGTACATGCAAGCACGGCATATATATACACATAGAGGACATGCATGCACAGCATATTCTACACAGCACATGCATACACAGAGCACATGCGTATAAGCAAGCATCACAGCACATGCATACACAGCACATGCATACACAGTACATGCATACACACAGCACATGCACACACAGCATATGCATACATAGCACATACATATACAGAACACATGTATACAAAGAGCACATCCCTACACAGCACATGCATACACAGCACATGCATACACAGAGTACATGAATACACAGCTCATGCATACACAGCACATGCATACACAGAGCACATGCATACACACAGCATATGCACACACAGCATATGCACACACAGCACATGCATACTCAACACATACATACACAGCACATGCATACACAAAGCACATGAATACACAGCTCACGCATACACAGCACTTGCATACACAGAGCACATGCATACACACATGCCACATGCGCATACTCAGCACATGCATACACAGCACATGCATACCCAGTTATATAACTCCTGTCTTAGAGGAGAGCAGTAAAGTATGTTTATAACAGATACCACACAACCTGATGGAAGGACTGCATGCCTATGGGACTGGGACATGTTGTCCACAAGTGGCCTCCTGTCTCTTCCCCTGGATGATGTTGCTTAGGAAACCAACACTGTCTCAAACAGCCCCTCAGTCTGAAAGAATATATGCCAGTACTCAGTCAGCTCAAGGGCCAGAAAAGCCCTTCCCAGTGCCCATCCCAAGGCAAGCAGTCCCTTCACAGATACAAAAGGAAACAGACAGTTGATTCAGGGCTCAGCATCATGGGGGTGGGGTGGAGGGAAGGTACACACA
This sequence comes from Mastomys natalensis, assembly GCA_021653895.1. Lineage (NCBI taxonomy): Eukaryota > Metazoa > Chordata > Mammalia > Rodentia > Muridae > Mastomys > Mastomys natalensis. Next base: position 3,532,086 of record JAJTUV010000102.1, read on the forward strand.
CACTTTTCTGGCTTAGACCCATCCCTTCGATATGGTCCCTTTGGCATCCTGTGCTGCTGCTGTGCCTGTCTGGCTCCCCATTCCTTGACACCTGGCAATGCCAGGGCTTTCATACCTGTTACTCTTTTAATAACTGAGGATAGCACCTAGACCAGTGAGGCTCCCATCCCTGTCTTGGCCTTCCACTTCTGAACTCTCATTTCTGGCTTTCCACCCCTGGACTCATCCCTGCCCTCCTAATTCTAGGTTCCCAAACCCTGGCTGGGTTGGAACACTGGCTTCTGTCACCTTGCAGGCACCAGGACACCAACTTTACCTTTCACTCAGTTCTAAGTGGCCATCAGTCTCTATGTGGTCATATGTCCTCCCACCCACCCCATGCTGGGATTGACATACAACTGTCACATACTGATCCCTCAATCTATGTGGTGTGCTTCCTGTAATTTTTATTGTACACCATCCCCAATTCAAAGTGAATTATCAGTTACTATATCCATTCATCTCATACAAGGGCCCAGGACGGACTCTGTGCTAGGCACACCCACATCAATCACTGATCGGTAACATGTCCCTCAGACTTGCTACCAGCCTATTTGATGGTTGCATTTTCTCAGCTAAGGATTTCCCTTCCCAGAATACTCTGGCTTGCGTCAAGGTGGCAAACCCCAACCAGTATGTGTTGCATCTGCAGTTCCTGGAGGTGTCTGCAGAGGTGATCAGTAAGTAAAGGCAGTCTCCATGCATGGTCACAACTGTTCCCAAGAAGGTAGGCTGAGTCCTTGGGGCAGGGAAGGACTTCCTGATGGAGATGCATCCAACAGAGGGGAACTCATGGTAACTATTCTCATGTGCGTCCTATACCACCTAGAGATATAGGACAGATTCAAAAGGAGATCATCGAGTGGAACTGTGCACACAGTGCCAAGTAGCCCAAGCATCAACTTGTTGTCCAGGTGAGCACACAGCTTGGGTGTCCCAAAGCACCGGCTCTCTGTCCAGAACTGTATCTGTAAAAATGACACAGCACAGTCCTCCATGGAAGGCCAAGGGAGGACGGGTCCTGCAGCAAGAGGATTCCAATTTGCAAGGAGTGTAGCTCAGGGTGATGCAACAGGAGTCGGGGCCCATCACTCATTGCAAATGCTCCCTGGCCACCGTGTGTGCTGTGAAGAGAAAGTGTCTTATTATTGTTCCGAGTCCGCCCATAAGACACTGCTCCAGCGTAGCAGGGAGAGCGGCCAGGATCACATCGAGCTCAGCTCCCAGGATGCAGGATATTAAATCAATCAAACTAAATTAAAAGCTTTGGTCATCTCTTGAACTCAGGGTTGAGAGGCGGCTCTTTCTTCTCATTCCAACGGCTTCCCGAGAGGGTGCCCAGCCTGCAGGGATCTGCGAGGGCTGTGTGCTTTGAATTATTTACGAATTGAACAGGACTAGGAAACCAAAAAGTATCCTGCCGCAGAAAGTTTGCCCATGGCTTCTCCTGCCAGGAGTCAGCTGTGCCAGTGTTAAAGGCAGAGAAACACTGAGAAGGGGTCAGGATGGCATCCAGGTGGGCGTGGCTGTCGTTACAGTTCAGATGAGGGGACCCTACTCAGCAGCAAAAGGGCTGTTGGGGATTTTTATTTTAAGCAAGGTCTCATGTATTCTAGGCTGTCCTTGAACTTGCTAAATAAATCCTGCTTCTGGCTCCCAAGTGCTAGGATTACAGGTATATATGAATGCAGTGTTCTGCATGAGGATCAAACACTCTACCAAATGAGCTACATCCCCAATCTCCTGGGGCTGCTGCCTTGAGCCCCTCATATCCAAGAGGGCCTCCTCCCCTCTTTTACACTATAAGCTGTCTCCACATACTCACCCAAAGTATGTCTTGTTGCAGTCCTGGGTCACAGAAGCAACACGACACAGATGACATTCCAGGGCTCAGGGAGACTATAGTGGAATCTCTGGTTGTCCAGCAGTCAAGAGTGTGCAGTGGGGAGTGAGAGGAATCACCAGGTAAGTACCAGGGAGGCAGAGACCTGCAGAATGGATTGGTATATCTGGAGGTAGAAGGGCATATGCAGGTTCGGGATGGACTAAGGGAGAGGTGAAGCCAGGTGTCAGGTAGGGTGGGCTAAAGGGAGAGATGAGCATCATTAGAGGAGGAGAGTTGAACCGATTGACAGGATTTGAGGGTCGGGCTTGACTAGTGTGTTGCAATGTCAGTGAAGAGCAGAAGTGAAATTTCAATTGTTGAGTTGGGAACAGAGCTTCATTCTAACAGAAAATTTGGTGGCCCTGGTGAAGGTGATAGCTTTCACTCTTCCTCCCTCCCCTCCCTCCCTCCCTCCCTCCCTCCCTCCCTCCCTCCCTCCCTCCCTCCCTCTCTCTCTCTTCTCTCTCTTTCTTTCTCTCTTTCTCTGTTTCTTAAAAACTGTTTATTTCTTAATCACATGTGTGTCTGCATCTGTGTACATGCATGTGTGTTGTGGTGCCTGCAGAGGCAACAGGAAGGCATTGGATTCCCTGGCTTGAGTTACAGACAGTTATGATCTGTGTGACCTTGGCTGTTTGGAACTGAACTTGGATCCTCTGTAACAGCAGTACATGCTCTTAGCTGCCAGGCCATCCCTTCACCCTTGCTATTCCCTCGACTCCATTAAGTATGCCAACAGATGTTTGGTCCTGAAAGTACTTTAAGAGCTAACTCTCATAGAGGACATAATAATTCTTATACTCTGTGTGCCTAATAAGGAATGTTAAAATACACAGAAGGCAAGTCTGTAAGCAGAGAAGATGAGTGAGCTGTTACAGCTATAATACTCACACCCTTCTATCATAGGTGAGTAAACCCAGCAGGCAAAAGTGACTAAGGATACAGTTAACAGCAGCAGCATCGATCCACTAGATACTGTTCAGATCCGTAGACTACTTTATCTATCAACAGGAGAAAAACAAGCTTTTATCAAGATCATGTGGGACTTTCACCAAGAGAGACTGCATTCTATTTCATAAGATGCACACTAAAAACTTAAAAGAATAAGAATTATATACCTCGCACTCTTAGAACAGACAGCTGAAAAAAAAAAAAAAAAGAAAACCCCAAAGTGCCTAGATATTAAACAACGCTACTGTAAATAACACAAGAGCCAAAGACAAAAATCTCAAGTGAATTAAAAAATACTGTGAAGTAAATTAAAAACTGAAAACACGACTTGTCAAAATTTGTGGGGTACAGCAAAAATAGTACTGAGAAGAAAGTTTATAGTGTTAGATGCACACACTGGAGAAAGCTGAAATGAGTCACCTAACAGGAAATCAGAAAAAAAAAGGGGGGAATGTAAACAGTAGAGAAAAGAAAGTAACGATCGGTGTTGATGCTGATAAAATTGAAAATAAAAGAAAATCAGTAAAGAAAAAAAAATCAAGGATCTGTTCCTTTGAAAAGACCAGTAGTCTAGTAAGTCTGTGGCCAGACTCACTAAAAACAGAGAAAACACCAATTATTCGTGTCAGAAATGAAAGCGAGGACTTCATCTCAGGTCTAAGGCAATGAAGAGATAATGAAAAGAGACTAAGAACAGTCCTGTGGCCACAGATGACTCAGTCTTTTCTAAGATATGATCTGTCAAAAGTAACAGAAGAAGAAGAAGAAATGCTGAATAGTCCTATATCCATTTTTAAAGAAGTTGGATCATTAGTAACATAAAACAGGCAATACCCATTCTCTATGGATTATAAGAGGAAGGTTTGACATATGACCAGGTTTGTGCTTAATTATACTATCATGGTTAGATCTGAAGCCCCTTTTGCCCCAATCTTGCCTCTTTCTGGTTTTTGGATGGTTGGAGCCCCTGGCAGGAATAAGTGTAATATGTGGCCTGATGTTAGTTAGGTCCTCGATGGAAAGAACACTTCATTCTGCCAAGACAGGGGTCCCTTCACCTCCTCATAGGTGTCATTCTTGGATGATATCATCTTCCTGGGTAGGTGGAACTAGAGCTGGCACTCAAGAATGAGATGACCCACAAGTCGTTTATTTCTCACCATCTCTTCCAAGCAATGGGCATGGACATGAATTCCCTTCCTGTCTCTCCATCTCCTAGAAAATCTTAGGCAGTGCACACATGCTGACACCCCTGCCTCCTACCCTGACGCCAAGCTCAGCCATTCCTCTTTAGGGTACAGAACAGACACCTGACATCTATTCCTCTAGGTAGGTATTCAACCTCCTGATGAGCACTGGGCCTCTCCCCTGGACATTACACCAAGCTCATGATTTCAGATATGGACAGACACTTACCCACATTTCAGACACCTCTTCTGTCTAAACATGGCTCTCCCTGTCTAGTTGTTGGGGTGTCATGGGTATGGCTGTCTCAGAGCCACTGCAGGCAGAGACCTGTGCCTGCCCTGGCCTCATCATCTTTTCAGAAAAGCAGAGAGAGAGAGAGAGAGAGAGAGAGAGAGAGAGAGAGAGAGAGAGAGAGAGAGAGAGAGAGAAACTTGTGAGCTTAGAAGAGCCTTTTACAAGAAATTGTGTGCTCTTTCTTTTTCCCCTGATGGCTAAAGCCAGGGAATCGAACATTTTTCAAGGAGGAAAAAGGGAGCATAAATCAGAGTGAACAAATGTCCAATTTCTGCTCTCTAAATGGAGGGATAAAGTGATAGATGCCTGGAGCTGAGACCTTTATCCCTGTCTTATCAAAGTGTCCTTCAGTAAGGTGACTCTCCCCAACCTGTAGTTTCCCAAGGAGTGGGAGTAGAGGTTTTTGGGGTTCCACAGCAGACAGATGTTCACTTCTTTTTCATTATTGGCATGGCTACTTGCTGGCTTCTACTTCCCATGCACCTCTGTGCTCGTCTTGTTGGTCTGAGGCCCAGCATGTCCCCTGGCAACTTGCTGCTGTCCCTGCACTGTCTGGGACACAGGGAACAAGAAGTCTGCTTCCCTCTGCATTCTATTGGCTTCTTATCAGGTTGAGTGTTTCCTGCACTTTCTCACATCTGGACACAACTGGCTATTTCTTGTTCTTATCCTGCGATCTGCTAGCGGTATCTCTAAATACAAACTTGGGCCAAATGCTTTGAGATATTCCAGTTCCAACCCTACAGAAAGGAAGGTTCAGAAAGGGAGTCCCTGCTATGCCTAAGCCTGTGATCATGCATCTCTCTTAAAGGTCCCTGCTGTCTTGTGACTTTGTGTATGTGTGCATGAATATGTGTGTGTGTGTGGGGGGGTGATGTGTGCACACATACATGCATGTAATCATGTGCATGTGTGTGAACATACTTGGGGAGGCTAAAGGACAACATTAGGTGCTCTACCTCAGGAGCCATCCACATTATTTTTTGGACAGGGTCTCATGGCCTGGGGCTCACAGTTCAGCTAGACTGGTTGACCAAGGAGTCCCAAGGGCCCTCCTGTCTTCATTTCCCCAGGGCCGAGATCATAAGCATATTTCACCACACCTCGCTTTTTCCATGGGTTCTGGGTAGTCAACTTAGGTCCTTGCTCTTGCAAGGTAAAATCTTTACTCATTGAGTCATCTCTCCTCCCCCTGCCCTCCCCCCCGTCTCTGTAACTAAACAAGATCATAATAATTCAATAACTGGGTGTTACAGATGCTTGCACAATGACTCACATGCATTAGACACGAACCAAACAGCTGCCAGCATTGTCTGTTTGGTACTTCCTGGATTTTTACTTCAAAAAAAAAAAAAATGGTCTATCTGTTTTTATTTCTTAAAAAAAAGGAAAACACAGTGTAACCAAATCACAATGGTTCTATACATACTCGAGTGTACCCGCACCGGCTGGACACAATAGATACATTTCTTGCTCTTTAAAGGAATTGTGTGCTTTAATTAAGAAAAAAGAAAGTTTTCTCTGAGCGTATTAATTATCTCACTTGTCATATGAGGTATTTGTTCTGGATGACAGGCCATAATTAGTGCAAGAACAGACTGACGGTCCTGTGAGGAGACAGAGCAAGAGGAGGCTGGGCTGGTGCTGCCTCAGGAGCCTGCAGAGAGTGGGAAGGGCCCCGGGCAGGGCCTCTGAGTTCAGATGGAAGGGTGGAAGAGTGCTCTGCCTTTGTGCCTTCCCAAGGTGCCCAGGCCACTGAAGCTTGTTCTTATCTCCTGGGCATCGAGTGTTTCTAAGGCTCTCTGCCTGTGCAGGCAGTTGACAACAATGCTCTGTCCATCCGTTCCCACCAGGAGCATAGGTGAGGTGCCGAGTCTGGCATGGTTCTTAGGAAGACAATGCTTTTCCTGCCACCTTTAAGGGAATAGACAGGGAAGACATGTATGGGGAGAGAGGCACAGCCTTGGTCACATGCGGGAAGCTCAGGGCATGAGCTCCTGTGTTATATATTCTCTGTACTCAGGGAGGGATAGACATGAGGTAATGTGGTAGATATTCTTTGCACTCAGAGAGGGATACTGACTAGTCCAACTGCATAGAGATCCAGGACTCCACCCTGGGTACCAGGAACAAAGCATGAATGAGGACATGCTGCCTGTAAGGAGAGCAGCGGCCATTTAGGTGAGATGACTGCCTCATCTCTGAAATTATGTAAAGCTTTCCAGCTCTCTTTATTACCAGTAGTATGTTTGTGGCGCTTACAGACATTTCCACTAGACATACGTTAAATGCATTGTTGGGTTTAAGATGTTATTATGATAACATGGGGCCTCTGCTTCATCACAGTTCACCCAAAAAAGATTTCAATGCTTGAGAATATTCCCATTTCAAGGTTAATTAAAAGACAAGCATGCTGATTTGCCTTGGAGGGGATCTCCATGCACACAGGACTATTGTGAGTGTCAATTTTTATTATCTATGAGCCTCTTTGCCAGCCCTCCCTCCCCCAGGTCGCCCCGTCTCAATGCATCCCAGCAGCTTTCCTCCTAAGGAGTTTTGACAAGACATGGGCTCCAATAAATTTTATATAGTCTGTAACGCAGGAAAATCGCTGCTTCAGAAAAAAAAAAACCCATGTTTTAAATATCAAAGTGCTGAAGAATACACTCAAAATCTACAAGGAGGCCTAAAATAATCATGCCCTGGAGGTAATATTAGCATTACATGGGCTAAGATTGTAGCTGAGTGGAAACAGGCACCCTCAAAGCTGCAATCTGTGGTCCAGGAGCTCTTTTCCTTTCTATACTTGGACCCCTGACAGAACCCTGGCTATACCATCTGTTTTCTTAAAGCCTCCCCCTCCCCCACACACATACAAGTGCTTTGCCTCTCTGTATGTATGTGCACTATGTGCATTCAGTACCCACAGAGGCCAGAAGAGGGCATCAGATTCCTTAAAACCAGAGTTATAGATGTCATGATCTGAATCTGGGTCTTCTCCTAGAGTAGTTAGTGTTCTTTACTGCTGAGCCATCTTGACAGTCCTCAGTTCTAGCATCTTGAACTAAAAGTTAGGTTTAGACAGAAACAAATCACTGTTATAGTCTAAATTGTCCCAGTTGGAGTTCAAGTCTGGGCAGTCACCAGAGAAGTGATGACTTGTCTGCTGGCCACTGCCTGGGTAAAGCAGCTACAGACTGTCAATGAACTAGCTCACCAGGACAACATATAATGACTATCTGTTTAAGCCGGCTACTTGGAGGTAGACCAATGGAACTCGCAGACCCCCCTCCACACACACGCAACACACACATACACACACACACACACACATCTACCTGATAGGTGTCTGATAGGACCTTTGGAAGATACCTCAGGTTTGGAAAGCAGTCTCTTTCAACTCCAGATACTGACACTGACAACGTCATTGCAGGAGGATCCCCTGCTATTCCCACCTGTGAGGTCAGGGTCTGCTCAGCCTCCTTAGCACCTGCATGCTACATCTGTGCACCTTCAACTTGACTGCTGACACCATAGCTGCTGTGTCTCACTGTCATTTCCTACTTGCTCATCACGGGCCAAATCTCTTGGAGGAATGCACCCTGCATCTCATGCTTCCTGCTCCCATGTCTGGTGAAGGCAATGGATGGAGGTTGTTGTAATGTATAAGGGGCAGTTGAAGAGAACCCATCATGGCTTCCCTTCCAGCAGCATATCTGCTGATATGTGAAAAGTCAGTCTGTTTTGGTTGTGGAAAGCTTTCCTGGAGGAAAGAGAATAGACAAGGAAGAAAGTAAGACAATTGAGAAAGACAGGAAGGAAGCTGAGGACAGAAGGTGTTGGGGAAAAACAAAGGAAGACTTTGAGAGGAGGCTCTAAAGAATGGAATGCAGGCATATGACAGGGCCACTCGGGAAGCAGCTTGGTGGAGGCTCCCAAGTGAATGAGGACTGTGGAGTTGCCAGTATGAAGGTCTTGGGATTGCTGGGTTAGACAAAAGAGCAGTTGGCTCTTCCTGGGTCACTTTTCTGAGCCCCAGGGCCAGTTTCTCCCTTACTCTGTGTGCCCACAAGCACATTTGGGGCTTTAGCATAATTGTTATATTAAGCAGACTCTCCTCTGACTTTTAAAACAAATTCCATGACGAATTGGCTGGGATATTTTTCTCCGAGTCATCTCTCACTTATTGAAAATCTTGCTTCTATGAACAGTAGCTGAGAAATCTGAGGTGCTGCCCCGGTGTTGATGTTTCCCATTCACTAGCTTGTGCTGGCATGTGGGTAGGATTCATCCATCCATCACCATTCCATCCATCCATCCATCCATCCATCCACTCCATCCATCCATCCATCCATCCATCCACTCCACTCACATCTGCATTCTTGCATACAGTCACACTATGTGCTCTCTTCTGTGTGTATTTGTGCATGTGTGTACTCAGTGAGCTCCAGCAATCCTGTCTCACCTCCCCTGTGCCAGACTGGTTCGGTGGATCAAACTTAGGGCACCCTGCTTGCACAGAAAGCACTTTAGTGACTTATCCATATCCCCAGTTTTCAAGAGCACTCCCTGAACCTTTATTAGAAGTTCTGAAGGTTTTAGAGACCCATGAACCTTAGTCTCTTGCCTGAAGGGATAATGAGGTCACCCTCATGACATAGCTATTTTACTCCACAGAAGCCAGAGATGTGGCATTGACAAGTCCTTTCTGCACATTGCCCTGTGCACATGGCATGCTAGAGAGTTGATCTGTGTAGGACACCTCTGGTCCAAGAAATGCCTGTTGTTAGGGGAGACTGACCAATGAATCATTTACAGGCACACTATGCAAATGGAAGCTACACTCTGCGTTTGTAAACACACAGCCCTTTAGCTTGCTGCTTTGAGAAGTGAAATCTTCAAGACAAGATGGGTCTAGGGCCTTGGCTGGGTGCTGGGGATGGATGCTGGTTGGAGAAGCCAGTAGTTCTGGTATGGGGCTCCTCTGAGGCATAAGCACCTTCCCTTGGCTAATGGACATTAAACCTTGGTCTTCTCCTGAACTTCCAGTGTTCTTTGCTGCTGAGAAGAGCCATCTTGATATCCTCAGTTCTAGCATCTTGAACTAAAAGTTCACAAGGACACAGATCCCTCGATACAGCTTCCAGGACATAGTACACCCTCAGAGTTGGCTTGCTGCTCTGGCCTATCACCCACTTGCCCTCCTTGGATGGATCTAGGAGTGCTTATTCACCTACCAGACTGCCAAGGATATCATAAGACCATGATTGAAGTGCAACCCTGAAATTATACCCCTGCTCTCCAACTGATGTTTTACATCAGGCATAGCCACATGGTTCATGCAAAAGCTTAGGGATCTTTCCTTGAGAGTCTGCATCATTCAGTACAGAGTTGGCTATGTTGTAGAAACAAACTGGACTCACTCTGATGGATTCTCACTCAGTTAAATCCATTGGGGGTCTGTGGCTTTCATATGACTTCCTTCCAGTGGTAGCTCAGAGATCCAGGATGTTCCTCTTGGGATTTTAATGTTATAGAAATTGAACAGTCGGACTGCCGTGTCTATTATTGGTGGCCAACTTGACTACATCTGGAATGAACTAAAACTCAAGTGTATGGGGACACCAATAAGAGACTTATTTTACCTGGGAATTATTTGGGATGGAAAGACCAACCCTAAATATGGTCCATACCTTCTGGTGGCAGCCTATAGAAAGAACATGGAAGAAGGAAGTCCTTGCTCTTTGCCTAGCTTGGTCTCATTCTTACTGGTAAGTTCATTCCGTTACTGGGATCTTGATAGATACTGGAGACCAGCTTAGACATCCAGCCTCATGGACTGAATAACTATTAGATTCTAGGACTGCTCATCAAGAGACAGCCCTTGTTGGAATAGTTGGAACACAGCCTGTAAGTCACATGAGTAAATCATAAATTCATATTTACATATTTATATTATGTTATTTAACATAATCGTTTACAATTATATGTGTGTATATATAATTTATTCTCTCAGTTCTGTTTCTCTAGAGAATCCTGACTAATATAAAGACAAATTAGGATCTCCACAGCCTCCAGCCCACGTGACACCACTGTCTTTCATAGGTTCAACCAACTGCAAAGATGTTTAGGAAGTCTTTCCAAATGGCTCTGGAGGGAGGGCAAAGATGGTGAGAGGCTCTGGCATCTTCCCACATTCTCCAGAAGAGAAGGGTGGTGGGCCTTAACCTGCACAAACCCAATTCTTTATCTCTTAAGCTTCTTTTATCAGGATGCTTTGTCACAGAGCATAAGAAGAAGCTAAGACACAAGGACAATAATGTTATGAAACTCTTGAACCAGGGGTGGCACCTGCCCTGCCTTCTGTTCCCAGGTGTAGCAGGATAAAGACAATGGCCACATCTCACATCTGCTCAGAGCACAGTGCGGATCCAGACCAAGACTGGGAAATCACTGCCCTGGAGTCACTATTGAGACCCTGTAAGTAGAGGAGGAGCTGATGTCCATGGCTGACATTCCTGGTGATCTTACTCTCCAGATACTTAATATAATTAAGATCCATTGCCATGGAAACTCAGAGAGTTTTCCAGATAGAGAGCCCTGGCATGTCTGGTGGTGTTCACCAGAATATGTAAACTAGAACAGAGACTCTTCCCAGGAGAGGGCCAAGCAACGCATAAGCTTGTGGAATCCTCTGCTGCTCCCCAAAAATATATTTCTAGGGAAGGGCTAAGAGTTAGAGCGGAGGAGGCCTGAGGCTCCTCAGCTGTGTGGATGAGTGACTCATGGCAGCAGAAAAGCTGTACACTTTTAAATTTGTGCAACTCTGTTGTACTAGTAACATCAGACTCCAAGGAAAAATGGCTACCTGAAAGACAGCCTTTCTTTAAGGGCCAACAGAAGATGATGTGAGCAAGCGTATGTCACGGCAATGCTGTGGGTCTTGACCTTCTCTGCTTTGAAAGAAGCAGCAGGTAGAAATGGGGGAGCTGGGGCCACTTGGAAGGAGGGATTGTGATCTTCCACTAGCTCTCTTTTCCAGTGCAGACATGAGAGAGCTGCTTCTGACATCGGTTTTCCAGAATACACACAGCTACATAGGAACCTAACATTTTACTGTTTCCATGGCAATGGATCTTAATTATATTAAGTGTCTGGACAGCAAGATCACCAGGAATGTCAGCCAGCAGTTTCATCTGCTAATACCAAGTGCCATTGGGTTCTGGCACTACTCCACCATTCCCTGTGTGAATATTTACTGCTGGCAACACTTGATCTTCTCTCTGTCTCTCTGTCTCTCTGTCTCTCTGTCTCTCTTTTTCTCTGTGTCTCTCTATGTGTCTCTCTGTGTCTCTCTCTCTCCCAATAGTCTCACCATACCTCCCAGCACTCCCAGTCTTCCAAAACCAGTCTCCAAATCTGTTTCACACGTACTGCCTATGGCTCCCATAGTTCACAGGACCTAATGAGTTTATCCAGGTCAGGATTTGCTTCATGTTGCGCAGCAGCCAGCCAATACTGTTTCTGTTTTGAGCACAGGACATGACTACATCCCCTCATGTTAACTATATTCTATTCTCTGTTAAGGTTTGTCATAGTCTGAGTGGGCAATGTCCCACAAAGGCTCACATATTTGATGATACGGTCTCCAGCTGGTGATGCTATCTTGACAAGTTGTGGTATCTTCAGGAAGTGCCAGGCTACCAAAGGAATTTCCTACAAGCCATGAGGTCTGTGTTCCATGAACAGAAACCTCCCAACCCTCCTCCTTCTCCTCCTCTTCTTCTCTCTCTCCTCTCTCTCTCTGTTTCTCTCTGTCTTTGTGTCCCTCTGTCTCTCTCTCTTTCTCTGTGTGTGTGTTGTTTTCACACCAGGTAGGTCAACATGTGTGCAAACAACCTCACACTGCTGTGGATAGAGGTACAAGCCACTGCCCCCAAACACCTTCCCCACCCAGATGGATTTTATCCCTCAAACCGTGACCCCAAATAACTTCATCCACATTTAAGTTCTCTCTTGGCTTGTATCTCTTTCCACAAAAGAATTGTGGAAAACAAGGTCCAAAGAAAACATCCCCACGGCTGCCCAGGAATGCTCATTTGGCAGCTGCTTTGGAGGGCTTCCCTCTAGGCTTTGTGTACTCACAGTCTTTAGAGACCTGTCCCATGGCTTTAGTCCTGCTTGGCCAAGCAATGGATTTATACCCTATCTTCCTACTTTAGATCTTGGTCTGTGCCAGCTCTTATGACCACAGAAGTAGTATGTCATTGTCCAGGCATCTACTTTTTTGGGTACAAATGTAGAAGACAACTCTTACTTGACCTAAGTACTTAAGAAATTACAAAACTCACTTGGATGCTCTTTGCTAATAATTAAGTCAGAATCAGTGTGGCTTATCCAGAGGAGTTTAGCACACATAATAATTTTAACCTAGATTTCAGTTGGGCTCTCTAGTCTGGTGATTAGCAATGCACCGTGTGCGTGAAGCTAATCAGAATAGCCATGGTGTTGAAGACATTAGCCTGGACTATAGTTCTTGCAGGGCATAGACTGAAAACCACAGGAATATGGAACTCCGTAAATGCCTGCTGCAGAAATTGCCTTTCTAGGTGGTACTGACACCTCCCCAGGAGCATCCTACATGGCCAGCAAAGGTGAGGTTATGTCCAAGGTTCTTGGATGACAGCCGCCTGTCATCAGAAACATACATATGCTCTGAAAGTGGAGCTTCAGAGGCACAGAAAAGACTTTGGGGGGTGGCATGGCTATTAAGATGAGATTATATAATGTTTGAACAAAAATTAAGCTCTGAAATTGATAACATTGATCACTCCCTTTTTGAGTCACGACTCTTATTTCGTCCTGACACCGTCTGTTGGTGATAGATTCTGAAGCTTACTTTAGTGTGGCCCCTCTCCTACTCCCCCAGGGTTAAAGGGTAACCATTCTCTATCGATAGCATCAAGTCATTTAGCTTGGAGCACATGACCTTTCCAGTCCCTATGTGGGCCTTCCATTCATTCAGGACTTCAGTATTTCATCCAGTTCTCTTCTGACCTGTGAGCTTCCTGCTGAGAAGTTGGCCAGGAGGCTAACATGGGTTCTGTATATGGGAGTCAACCTTTCTCTCTGGCTGTTATTACAGTTGCTACCTTGTATGTTGTCTGCATGGCAGTTGGACTCTGATACATCTCAGAGGAGATCTTCCTTGATTGCATCTGGGAGACTCCGTGATGTTTAACTTTGTCTTCCCCAAGATTCGGAAACTTTTGAGAAGCACTTTACTCTTGAATCTTTCCTGTATCATCCTATCCTTTTCTCCCTCAGTGAAGACATTCATTGCTTTTTAATGATGTCCTGTAGCTTTCAAAGATTTTCTCTGAGTGTATTGGTTAGTTTTTTTTTTTTTAACTCAACATAAGCCAAAGTCATTTGAAAAAGGGAAACCTCAATTAGAAATGCTTGCACAAGACTGGCTTATGGCTAAGCCTGTGAAGCCTCTTCTTGATTGATGATTGATGTGAGAACTCTCAGCTGGGCAGGTCATCTTGAGTTGTGTAAAAATGGTTGAGTTAACCATGGAGTGAAAGCCATGGAGGTGCAAGTCAGTTCACAGTGTTCCTACATGGTCTTGGCTTCAGTTCCTGCCTCCAGGTTCCTGCCCTGAGTTCCTCCTCTTCACAATAGACTGTAAGGCAAAACAAAACCTTTCTTCTCCCAGTTGTTTTCTGATCATGGTGCTTTGTCACAGCAACAGAAAACAAATGAAGGAACCACACTTTTTTCCCCCATTTATTCTCAGTAAAATGTTTCTTTCATCTGAGATCTTTTCTTTTCCTTCTACCTGAACAGTTCCTCGGTTGAAGCTTGCCATGTTTTTGTCTGTCTTATTCAGGGTTATAGTTGGTTCTTTTTGTGATCTCGCTGTATCTCCTTAATTTTCCTCAAAAAATTATTCTTTGCAACTTATCAGTCATCCGTGATTTGGGGCAGGGGCATCTGTCTTCAGAAGTTTTGTGTTCCTTGGGAGCTATCATGCATTTTCATGCTTTCCAAGGCCTTGTGCCATCTAGTGGGTCAGCTGGCTCTGTCAGTGTTATAGGTGATCTGTCACAGGAAAGGGCTTTCTTCTAGGGATGAGCTGTAGGTTCTAACTGTACAGGCCATGTTAGCCTCAGTTCCTGGTTAGTGCTTGGGTGTGGCGTCTGTATATCCTTTGACTGCAGTAAAGACTGCTGGCGTCTGTCACATGACCATGGACCAGGTTACACAGACTAGAAGACTTGAATTTATTCAGGTTGTGGAAGGTTCCTGGCAGTTCTAGATGTGGTGTCCCTTGCTGCAGATGTTGGACATTGATCACTTCCTAAGCTTTGTAAGAGGACAAAGCAGGCCGGCGAGCATAGATGGCTGTGACACAGCGTGCTCAGTATCTGAACCTTACAGTGACGGTGTGGCTCAGCATGTTCATAAAGTCCTGTCTCAAAGGTAGGTGAATAAACCAACCCTCTGCTTCCTAGGCCTCATGGGCTGAGACTCTAGAATAGGCAGCTTAACTATGTCTGGGGCCATAGACACTTAAGTAGTACTTCTTAGAGTCATTCAGAAGATGATCCTCAGCTGGCCCTCATGATTATAGGTGGGTGACACCACTGCTCTGTACTGTAACCTTTTGTGAGCTAAATTGCTCAAGACTGTCCAGCTGTTTCCAGGATGAAAGATGTCTGGGTAAGGACAACTGGTTTCTTCCTGCAATTGAGAAGGGGAGGAATCTGAGGGCATCTGAGGCAATGAGTGGGTTACTCAACTGTTTCTCTAGAGCCCCGAAGACTGGACTACTGAAGAGAGGCTCCACAGGTGCTGTTAGGGTCATGGACAGGTAGGCAGAGCCATATGATTCTTTTCTGAGTACTCTGTGGACTGAGGTCTCAAGATGGCCTACCTTGATGGATCCCAGGCCATGGGAGGGGTGAATATGATCTCAGAGCAGCTCTATGTAGCAACATCTGGGCATGGGAATTGCATGGGATGCTGGATTCTGCTGGGGCAGCACAGTAGTGGATTCTAATTCCTTAGTCTGGATTCACAGTTACACATGTCCCCAGAACTTCCTACAATGAGTGCCCTGGTATCAATGCTGAGAGCAGAGTTGACTGGGGATGGTTGCCCTCTGTCTGTGGATGGTCTCCTGCTTGTCCTCTGTCTGAGGATGGCCTCCTGTTGCCCTGTGGCTAGGGATGGTCTTCTGCTTGCCCTCTGTCTGAGGTATGATCTCTTGCTTGTGCTCTGTCTGAGGATGGTCTCTTGCTTGCCCTCTATCCGGAAATGCCTCCTGCTTGCCCTCTGTCTAGGGATGATCTTCTGTTTGCCCTCTGTCTGGGGATGGTCTCCTGCTTGCCCTGTGGCTGGGAATGTTCTCCTGTTTGCCTTCTGCCTTGGGATGATCTCTTGACTGCCCTCTGGCTAGGGTTGGTCTCCTGCTTGCCCTCTGCCCATCATGCCATGTCCCTCTTGGTTGAGGTTATTTCTTTGGTATTATAAAGGTAGATGCATTAAGATTAGTTTCTTTTTGTGAGGTGGCTATGTGTCTTCCTGCTCTGAAACACCCCTGCCCCTTTGCCCTGCAACTCAAGCCCTCTGCCTCAGGCTCTGTAGAAATTGCTGTTATCTTTTTCTTGTTTTCCTCCTCTACATAAGGGGAAGTGCACCAGGCAGGTCTAGCTAGCAGCTTTGATGATGTCTGTCTTGTTTTTACCTTTGTATTTTATCTATGGTGACATCCCCACTAAGCCAGTGATTTCATGAGATGGCACTCAGATAAGCCCTTAGCTGGCCACTCTTTTCCTACCCTTCAATACTATACTGTGGCTTTTAGTCTTCTCTCAGCCTTAGGGACTTCCATCCTATCCTTTACTGGTCTCCTAATTCACCCCTCCAAGTAGGGCATGAAGCCAGTGCTTCTGAGCAGCCCATATAGTGTTGGAAAGTCCAGCTCTAAGGAGCCACTCTCTACCCTTGCCACAACAATAAATGAAGTGACTCACTGGGCACTGGAGTGAAATCCTCATGGCTATTATGGAACTGTAAGTGTATATTTGACATTAGCTTCCAATGAAGGGCTGTTTACAGATTTTTCTAAAATTAAAACAAAAGAATACAGGATTGGAGAGAGGATGATACCAAACCTCCTGGTCTAGGGGATATCAGCAAATGCCTCAGACCTCCAGTTTGAAGGAGAAGTGGTCCTCACAGGCTCATGCATGTCTACTCTTGGTCTGCAGCTGGTGGCGCTGTCTGAGAAGGTTGTGGAATGTTTAGAAGGTGAAGCCTCACTGGAGGAAAAGGGTTAGTGGTGGTAGGCCTTGAGGCTTTATAGCGCAGCCTCACTTATTCAGTCTGAGTGTGGATGCAGTGTGGTTAGCCCCAACCTTCTACCCCTGCCACTGTTCCTTCCCGTCCACATCCATCCATGTCTTCCCTGCCATGAAAGACTGTATCCCCTGGATCTGTAAGCCAACATAACTTCCTTCTCCCTTAAGTGGATTTTGTCACCGTATTTTATCACACCAACAAGCAAGAAACTAAGACCCACACATACTGTACCATTTACCCATCTACCTCCATTTAGCTCACCTGGAGGTTAAGAATAAGCTTAAGACATATACACCAATAGCCCCTGAACTCAGGAGCAGAGACAGGAGGACCAGAGAATGTGTAATGTTAACCTGGTCTACAAGGCAAGTTCTAGGCCAGCCAGGGCTACATGTGAGAACCTATCTTAAGAAGGATGAAGGAGAGGAGGAAGATGGGGCATTATAGAACTGTCAAGCCCAGTGAAATGTAGAAACTTTCCCACTTCCCCCACCCAGCTCCTGACACAGAATAGAACATGACATACATGACAGTTTCACCATGTGCCAGGCAATGGAGCTGAGTGGGTGGGGAGCCTAGGGATTGAAGGTCCTAAGTGAGTGACTTTGCCTATATCGCTTTTGTAGTCCCAGCTTCTAGATGAGACCCTCATATTCACATTTGTTGAATAAATCAATGACTCAGAAGATATGGTTTGGCTGGAAAGTAAGAAGCAGGCGAAGTGGGAAAAATGGGGTGGTAGTGGGGACCCCATGACTAGAACGACTGATGAATCAGGAGCAGCTGAGCTTAGAGAAATCCCTCACTAGATTGGAGGAAGGGTGAACCGGACTAGACCTGTCATCTGAATGTTTCAGGTTAGACCCTGGACTGACATCTGTTGGAAGAGCTGGGGAACAAAGGGCAGAGTGGAATAGTGATGTGAAGTCCATGTGACAGTAGGAACGAGCACCCCAGTTTCTGCTAGTGCATGTGCTGTATGTTGTGGATGTTACACGTATGTTGCATGTGATTGTGTGATTGTGTTGCTTGTGACATGTCTAGTGTATATGGTTGTGTGTGTTGTGGGTTCATGTATTTCAGATATTCTGTGGGTGCCTCTGTGTCTTATGTGCATGTGCGTTGTGTGTAACTTGTGACATGCCAGATGGGTAGCATAGATGTTGCGTTCATTTCTTAGGTGTCATGAATGTATTGTGTGTATACTCATGTTGTGAGCTATACATCATGCACATTTCACTGATATACATGTTGTATGTGGTATAGTTGTGCATATTCCATATGTTGGGTCCATTGTATGTTTGTGTGTACTATGTTCATGGTATAGGTATATGTGTATGTTTTCTAGATTATGTGTTACATGTGATGTGCTTGGTATATGCATGATATGTGTAGGGGTGTGTTTGTGTTATGATTGGCAGATGTAATACAGCCTGTCCAGTTAGATTTGAATTTCAGACGGACATCCAGTATTGGTTGCTGCTGTGTGTCATGGAATATTTATATACTGTCTGTCATACCAAAACTTATTCATGTCACCTACCCTTCACCCAACAGCTTGGACCACCCTTAACTGTGTGTTTGGGGAGACAAGGTCCCATCCTGATGGACTGTGTAGCCTCAGGCAGCTTAGCCAAGGAAACTGCTGTCACAGGCTTATCTATCTTGCACCTTACAAGGTTCAGATCATGTGTCCCGCTACAGGCAGCTCTGTGGGCTCCTCTGTGGGCTCTTAAGAGAGGAGGCAGCACCTCTGAAGTCCCCTGCAGTTCCCACCCATCTCTATAAACATGTGCTCAGCATATACCTTACCGTTCCAGTGTTTGCAATCACAAAGCTTACCTGCCCTCTTCTCCGGGTGAACCTACCATTTCCACACTAAAAAAAACATTCCTCCACCCGCATGCCTCTCTGATGCCTCAGTGTTAGGCATGACGGTCCCCTCTTTCCTTGGGCTCCTCTAGCCTGGGACACAATCTTCTCTCTTCTCCCCAGCAACTCCCAGAAAACTCCTGCCTGGCTTTACGAGAGCCCTGTGGCCTTCACCTGGAGTGAGTGTCCTGTGTGCCTGTGGCTTGCTCAGACAGGTGTCATGTTTACCTGGGTCCAGAGTCCCCCTGGATCTGTGGTTCAACCTACAAGGCAGGTGTAGCTTTCATATGCAAATCAAGCCACCTTCCATCAGTCAGAACCACCCCTTCCTTGAATAGTCACTTCCCTCGCACTCAGCTCAGAGTGGATGGGGCCAGAGCAGGCAGTAGTGGCTCTGGAGTCAGATGGAAAGCATCCTCTTCCTTTATGGAAGGCTGAGTGTACCCCAGAAGAGACCCCCAAATCCTGCTTCTCAGATCTATAAAGTTGACCTTGCTTGGACATAGGGTCTGTGCAAATGTATTTAAGAACAGTGAGACAGGTTATGTTAGGCTCAGAGTGTGATGATAAATCCTTATAAGAAAAGACAACAGGCTGTGCAGAGATCAGGTAATGCTGGAGACTGAGGCTGGAGCTATATGCCAGTGGATTCTAGAGCCACCAGGGATGGGAAGACATGGGGGGAGGGATTATCCTCCAAGGCAGGGGATGGTGTCTGGCCCTGGTTACCTCTCTGTGATAACTTGAATGTAACAGGCCTCATAAATACCAAGAAGTTAAATACCTGGATCCCAGTTGATGGCTGTTTGGGGATAACTAGGAGATATAGTGGCCTTGCTGGGGGAGGTATCTCACTGGAGGCAGGCTTTGAGATTTTAGCTAGCTCTCTCTTTTTCCTGCTTGTGGTTGAAGTTGTGAACTTTTAAATGCTGCTCCTGCCACCTGCCACCTGCCACCTGCCATCTGCCACCTGTCACTTGCCACCTACCACCTGTTACCTGTCACCTGTCACCTGCCACCTGTCACTTGCCACCTGCCAACCACTATCTGTCACCTCTCACTTGCCACCTGCTACCTGCCAACTGCTACCTGTCACCTGCTACCTGCCACCTTCTACCTCTGCTCTGCCACCATGGATGCTAACCAAATAAACTCTTTCTTCTATAAGTTACCTTGATCATTTTGTTTTATATAGCAATAGAAAATTAATGAATACACTCCTTGGTTTCATAATGGTAGAGAATCAATTCCTGTTGTCTCAAAATGCATGGTTTGAACTAATCTGTTCTGGCAGCTACAGAGTGTGCAGTTAGTCAGAAAGAAACAGTTAACCAGACACCCTGTCATTGTCCACTCGTAGACTGAGTGCATTTGTTCCAAGAAATACAAACCTTAGAATAAAAAGTCTCCCTTAAATGAGTGAGTGGGCCCCCAAACACACCATGAGACACTTGATACTAGCAACATAGTTTCTCGGTATGCTCAGCTTTGAGCAGGCCCTTCCTTGATGCATTTGGTCTCCATAGCAACTCCAGGACATCTGTTTCTCTTTATGAGCAGCCTGACTCATGGGCATTAAGTAGAATCTGAAGCCAGTGGTAGCTTAGAGGAATGCAAGACTCAGGGGGCTGGGAGGTACCTTGCAAATTTGTAGTGTTTAATCTAAACCTATGGAGCAGGTGGGAAGCAGCTGGCCACAGTGGGGGGATGGGCATCAAGGCCAGGGAGTATGGGGTCTTCAAGGAAGAAGAGTGTAAGTGTACCACAGGAGTGATATGAGAGGAGACCACAGGCCTGGGCACAGACTGGGACTCTGGTCACATACTGTGGAGAAGTAGAACCTCTTCCCTTTGGGGACAGAGAGGGGAGACACAGTGAAAGAGGTCACCAGCTAGGCAAGAGAGGAATGCCATGGTATCTGGGTGCAGAGTGGCCTACAGGGGAGGCAGGGGAAGGGAGGCAGAGAGGCCCATGTTCATCAGGAAGGAAGGCCTGTGCTGTCACATGAACGTGATATGGGATGGCTCTACCAGGTCCAGCTGCCTGGGAGACTTGGGTGACTTAACACTGTGCAGGAACGTCAGCTTTCAGAATGTCTAATGCCACTGCTGTCCCCATGGTAGACCAGAATGGCTAGAAAAGAAACTGGTTCTTTGTCTTCTCAAGCTAATAGTCACTGTCAAGATGATTTTGGGGAATGACACAATCAGTAAGGTTGAACAGTTGTGGTGAGCATATAGGAGGAGTTGTAGACACCAGGGCAAGACTCTATGTGGATAGGGGTGTGGGTTTGTACCCTGAGCTGTTCTGTTTTAGGTCACCAACTGGACAACAGAATATCTGTAACACCACCAGCATTCTCTGCTAGTCTGGCCTATTTTCTCCTTATAGGGAAAATAAACTTGTGCCTGTGTGTATGTGTGTGTGTGTGTGTGTGTTGTGTGTGTGTGTGTGTGTGGTTTAAATGTGTAGAATGTGTAGGTGTATGTATTGTGTGTATATGTATATGTGTGGATGCATGTGTGGGATGTATATGTGCGTATGTGTGTGTATATGTGTATGCATGCATGTGGAGCCATAGGTGCATGTCAGGTAACATACTGGTTAGTTTTATGTCAACCCGACACAAGTTAGATCATCTGGGAAGAAAGAAACTGAAATGAGAAAATACCCCTGCCAGACTGGCCTATGGTGCATTTTCTTGGTTGATAATTGATGTGGGAGAGGGCCCAGTTCACTGTGGGTTGTGCCATCCCTGGGCTGGAGGCCCTGGGTTCTAGCAGAAAGCAAGCTGAGCAAGCCACAATGAGCAAGCCAGTAAACAGCACCCATCCATGGTCTCTATCAGTTCCTGTAGGGGTGATATTTAGAAAACAGCACCCAGTTTGGCTTGTTCCCAGGCAGCCACCATGTTCCTGCTGGTCCTCAGCTCTGACTGGGGTTCTGGCTAGCTAGATGCATAGGCCCTGGCACCCACAAGATGCTAGCATGGGGGGTTGGCTCTGCCAATTCCCCATGCTGCATCCACAAAGCTCAGCTGAACCCCAGATAATATCTACCATCCTTGCAGTACCTGGTAGAACAAAGGCTCTTAAAGCTTAATGATTAGCTAAAGAGTTTATATATCTAGAAATGCTCAATTAACAAGATGCCACACAATTAGAGTTGTTACCTAATATCTAACCTTTTGATAGAAGTTGCTACCCAGAACAGCTTTCGAACCATCTTTGGTTCTCCATGGCTGATAGCCTCCTTCTTCTCCTCCCCTTCCTCTATTTCTCTCCCAGCTCCACCTCCTCTTTTATTACATAATCACAAGCTCCATGAGAATACAATGTAGCAGAACAAATACCCTGTTACAAGTGCCTGCTTAAACTCCTCCAGTGATCTCTGTCCGTGATGGAACATGACATGGAGCTACAGATGAAACCCTTTCTTGCCCAACTTCCTCTGGTCATTGAAGTGTTTGATTGCAGTGATGGGCACATTAACCAAGACAAGGATTTTCCTCATCACTGTCCACTTTATTTAAAACAAAAACCTTTGATTTTTTTCCTTGACAGTTTCATATGTGTATATGTTTCATTCTGATACTGTAACCCCCACCTCAACTCCCTCCCACCCCAAGACAACCCCTCGCCTGCAAAAGTCCCTTTGCCATGTTCATGTCTTTTATTTAACCAGGGCCATCTGTGTGACCATGAGTTTGGAACTTTCCATTAAAACCTGACGCAACCACCTTCAGTGGATTCACAACTAAAGAGGGTGACTTGCCTTCTCCCAGAAACATCAGTAGCAAGTGGTTCGGGAGAGATTGACGGTTTGAGGGCTCAGCCCTGAGCAGGATGTTCATACCACTTCCTCTAAGAGAACATTGTGGAAGAATAGCAGAAAGAACTGAGTGGAAAATACTGAAGATAGAAAGGAACACCGTCTAGGGCTCAATGCAGCCAATGCAGCCGTGATCCCAATGGGCTTACACAAGATGGAATTTGTCAATTATTATTCATCAATTCACTTTTTTGGGACAAGGTCTCTCATGGAACCTGGAGCTTGTCGATTAGGAGAGACTGATTGGTCAGGAAGCCCAAGGGATCCTCCTGCTTCCCCCTCCCCAACACTAGGATTACAGACACACAACACCATGCTAGACCTTTTGCAGGGTTGCTTAAGAGACTGGACTTATGTCCTCATGCTTGAACAGATATGCCTGTGCCCACTGAGCTGTGATCCATGCCTCTGATTTGCAACCACGCTTGTGTTGTTGCATAGCTTTGCCAGGAAATCATACTAAGGTATGATCACTAAAGCAGTAGCAGAAGAGAAAGCATTGGCTCAGAATCCACTGTTATATCATATAAATTAGTTCTTCTGAAAGCTCACTGGGCCAGAAATGACCAAGCTAAAGTGGGATCTGAGCTTAAGGTTCTCTGGATGTAGTGTTATCCCAATATTAATGTTTATCACCCCCAAACTTGCAATATCTAGCCCTTTGATGCTCTAAGACGGCAATATCTGAGACTCTGTCATAGGTGGCCAAAACCCATGGAGACAGCAAACTGGAAAATGGAGGAAGTGACATGTTTGAGTAAGAGAAAACACCCGGTTTAAGAAGCATGTGCACCCCTCTCCCCAGAGCTTAGGAATCATTGTGAAAGAGGTGAAAATATTGTAATAGCCAGCCCCAGTGGATGACTACACAGATACAGTTGCCTGGGCGTAGCAGGACCGTTACACATATGAACTCATCATGGTTGCGATGACATGACAAGACATGCATAATCTCAAGGCAGACAAAATTCCAGCAAGAAGATGGGAGGTGGGCAGGAGTCCCACCCATGTCTGATGTCTGAGGACCTATGGCAATTGATAGTTACTGGAAGAGGGCATTTTGTTTTCTTTAAGGTCGTGACCCCTGTATGCTGACAACAGGCTAGAGTAGGCCCCATACCCCAAAGTACTTGGGCAACATAACCTGGACCTAATAGGCTAAAAACAAAAGAGCACATAAACTTGGTGAGGAGAGAAGGTGGCAGGTCTGAGAGGATTTGGGGGATGTTATGAAAATACACTGTGTAAAATTCTCAAAGAATTAATAAATACAAAATAATTTGTAGAGCAGGTCCTGCACCTTGACTGGACAGCACAGTAGAGCTCACCCTGGTGGATGGGACACAGGTGAGCTGGTCCCAAAGGTGAGAGCACAGGAGCTGTGCCTACCAGCCCAGACTGGCTAGACTGGCTGCCAACAAGTTCTAAGTACCCTCCTATCTCAGCCTCTGTGAAGCTGGGATTGTCACCTGCTGCCACACCTGGCTTTCATGTGGCCTGAGATCAGACTAATCCTCAGTGTGAGAAGCATATCCTGTTTTCTAATGTTCCTTTCTCATGCTTTAAAAGGGACACTGGCACAGAGAAGCAGGTGTTGATGGAATGAAAGACCTTAGGATGGAGAGACCAGTGGAAGACATTTGTAACTTGTTTTAACAAATAAAAAAGGAACCTGACTGATTAACTTTTAATTTCAGGCAGCACATAACATTTTCTTGTTAGTATAAATATTTTCCAAGTAATGTGTACGATGTACTCACTCTGAAAAAGTATTTGTTAGTCTGAAATTTAAAGTAAACTGGAGGCTGTACATACTGAGTCACGGTGGGAACCCCAACACCTTGGAAACAGGAAGATTGCTGCAAATTCAAACAAACAAAGAAAAAACAAAGAAAAATCAAAAAGAAAAAAGACTGAGTGAGTCTTGGGAGGTGGTTTAGTACTTAAAGGCTTGCTAAATATATATGAGAACCAGAGTTCAGATTCCTAGAACCCACATAAATGCTGGGTGGGTGTGGCGGCTTGAAGCATGTAATTGCAGTTTTGACATGTGGGACATGGAATTCTTCAAACAATCTGCTTTGTGAGACTAAGCATATCGGTGGCCTCCAGATTTGATTGAGAGAATAAGGTAGATCTCTCTCTCTCTCTCTCTCTCTCTCTCTCTCTCTCTCTCTCTCTCTCTCTCATACACACACAAACACACACACTGAGGGGTGGAGTTGCATGTGGACTTGTTTACATGCAAACATATATAAATATGTATGCACAACACACACATACACATACACATGTATAAAAGAGAGAAAAAATGCTTCGACTAGGGAGTCTGAATTTTATCCGACAATTTGACTAAGAATGAAGAAGCCATTTAATGTTACTTTAGAGCTTTAACATTTGAACAATGTGTCTGAGGCACAGAACAAGCTAGTGGCAAGCTCTTCACTGATCATACTCTCCTGCCTCTAACCTTTACAGGACCTGTGAACTATCTACATCACGTCCAGTCACTTTCCAGACTGGAGACCTCCCTGCTGACTGTGAAAACCTCACTCAGCTGTAGAGCTGGAGAAGGCCTGGTCTCAGCTGCAACTTGAGCTTCGGTCTGCCAAGGCCTCCTTCTGAGACCTTGGGGACAGGCCGGCATGCTGAGCAAAACCTGCCTGTTTGCTCCAGTTGTTCTGACTAATTTAATGACAGAAATGGGGCTGATTAATCCCAGATACTCTGCTGGCATTTAATCTCACTGAATGTTAGACAACAATCTCATTATGTGTTTATGTCTTCAACATGATAGGCAAGGAATGAAATCAAGCCATAAAATCAATTATTTCTGCAGAAATTGTCATAGAAGACAAAACATCATCAGGAGACAAAAGCAGTTATGATTAGGGCTTAATTTACCCTGTGCTGGTTGTGAGCCCTGCATGATGCCCCACAAGACTCACCCAGGCTTGCTATTGCAATCCTGGTGCTGGTTACAAATGGGCCTTGAGAAAAGCACTCCCTCTGTTCCCCCTCTCTCCCTCTTGGTATGTGGCTTCTTCTTTCTCTGTCTCAAGTTCTGAATCTCTGTAAAAGTTGGCAGTAGTGCTGGAAGCTGGCCCAATCAGTAAAGTCCTTTCTTCGTACGCATGAAGACCTGAGTTTGATCCATGAGCAGCCAGTAAAAAAATCAGGTATGAAGGCATGTGCTTGTAAAGCCAATGATGAGGAGCTGGAGGACACAGAAGGATCCCCAGGGCTTGCCAGCTGGCCAATGTAGCTGAATCACCAAGCTCATGGTTCAGTGAGAGACTCTTCTCAAAAAAATGAGATGGAAATGACACAGGATACTAACCACACACACATACATACACACAGATACATGGACATGCACACCACACATATACAGGCATGCATACCATACACACATATACATGGACATGCACACCACATACACACAGAAACGCATACCACACACACATATACATAAATGGACATGCACACCACACACACACACACACACACAAACAGACACACATATACATGGACATGCCTACTATACATACACACACATACATGAACATGCATACCACATACATACATACACACATATATAGATATGCACACCATACATATACAGACATGCATACCACACATACATATATACATACATGGACATGCACACCACATATACACAGACATGCCTACCATACACACATACATCAACATGCATACCACACACACAGACATGAATACCACACAGACACACACCACACACACACACACACACACACACACAAGAACAGGCAATAGGTGAAACTGGATTTGGAGAATTATATAATTAAACTGCTGAAGGACCACTTCTTGATTATTGCCTCCCTCTCCCTCAGTCAAGGGTCACATATGAATTGAGATATACATAACATATGATTATGTATCTCTGAGACACCAGGAAGCAGAGAAGGAAAGAAACTAACTAGAAGTTGGAAGACAGGGCACATAGCTAAAATCTGTTACTTTCCACCTTAGGAAGTTTTCTGATAAAGCCTCAGTTCCCCCATTTGAAAAGCATGGGGATAGTGAGAGGTGACTTCTCATGCCTGGTGTGACCTTCCCTCAGAAAGGATGCTGATACTGGGCTTATCTTCCGTTGCATGGCATTCAGGCTGTTTGCCAGCAGCACATTGAGGGTGTTTGTCATTTGAACAACCCATTGGCCCAGAGGCAATCACCCAGAGGAGTTGCAGCACAAAGACAGATAGGCCAGGAATGACCCATGGCTGATCACAAGGGGAGAGATGAGCAAGGATCCATCAGGCAGATGGCACCAACACCTGCTTGTTCATTGCACTTCTAGATTAAAAACATAATTTCCCCCATGTCTCTAACCCTGATGTATGAGATACTTCTGGAGACAGTAAAGAACTGAGAGGACCTGGGGACACATCTGTGACCTCCATCATTGGACTGGTGACAGTGACGATTCTTTTGTTGTTTACTTCTGTAATTCAAAACCCAAGCACAAGTGTTTAAAACATAGTGACCTTCAGTCACCTGTTCAGCCATCTACACCTGTCTGTGCTTGCAGGTGTGAGTGAGAGACCATTGTGTTGGGTATAAAACATGGTTGCTAAAGGAATGACATTTCTGCTGACTTAGATGTGCCCACTGGCTGGGAAAACCATGACAGAAGTCTCATTATATGTTTATTAGGTGTATTAGTTACTTCTCTGTTGCTGTGATCAAATACTTTGACAAATAGCAACTTAGGGAAGGAAAGATTTGTGTTGGCTTTCTATTCTAGGGGATAGAGTCAGACATGGCGGTGAAAGCAGAGTGGCATGAGCAGCCAGCCTCTGATTACATATTATCACATAAGAAACAGAGAAGAGAGGGAGTGAGAGGCAGAGGCAGATCAAACAGAAAGTGGGGTGAGGCTATAAACTCTTGAAGCCCACCCCCCAGAGACATACTTCCTTTTCCCAAAGATTCCATTAATCTCCACCAAACAGCACCACCAACTGTGGACCAAGCATTCAAACCCAAGAGCCTGTAGGGAACATTTCTCATTCAAATCACCATAGTCCCATTTGCCTGACAAAAATCATTCAATTCTATTACCAGAGAAGCAACTGAAGCGTTGGGAAGTAATGTGACTTTGAAATCACACAGTTAGGAAAGGAAGGCCCCTGAGGCTGCTCCAAGATTAGAGGCGGAAGGTGGAGATTTCCCTCCATCTCTAAGTTCTGCTGTACAGGGTCACGAGGCTAGCCATTTTGCTTTCATTAGGCCTGGTGAGGGAGGAGAAAGGATTGGCCTCAGAGATATGGCTGGCAGACCTAATCCTATCTCCCCAGACTGAGGTTTGTTCCAGTCGTGGAATCATCAGGAAAAGCAAGAAAGGCATCAGCAGAACATATCAGACTCTGAGCTCTTTCATTTATTTTTCTTCACAACCATAGTGGAGACAGGGCTATGGGCTTTCCCTGGGAACTTGACATCAAGGGCTGTGTGTGTGTGTGTGTGTGTGTGATGTTTCACCTCTGTCTCTCACCGCTGAGGCTCTTGTTCCTCAACTCTCTTGAGTTCCCATTTACAAACAAGACAACTTGAAGTGGTTGGTAAAGATTTGGGAGTTCGCAAGTGTTCTAAGAGTCATGATCTTCCTAACAATAGCATGTCTCAGCTCCTGATCATTGCTTACACATGGTGGCTCCATCTTTAAGGTAGCTAATAGCTAGCATTAAAATTTATTTTCTGAGTCAATTCTGATTCCGGCTTGCTGTTCCTGAGACATTTAGGGAGTGTGTAGAAGGCTGTGACCCTCACTTACTGAGGGCTTTTGGAGCTATGGAGCTACAAATGAACAGAAAGCTCAGTTGGTGTGATGTTAATCTCAATTGTCAACGTGAGGAAACAGAATCACTTGGGAGATGGCCCCTGGCAATACCTGAAGCAACTGCCTTGATTAGGTTAATGGATGTGTAGCTGACCTGCCCATAGTGAGCAATATCATTCCCTGGGCTGAGATCCTGGACTGTTATAAAAAGGAGATAGTGAGCTGAACACAAGCATCCGTTTCTCTCTGAGTCTCGACTGTGGCTGCCACAGGACCAGCTGCCTCTTGTTCTTCCTGCTGTGACTTTCCAGCCACAATGGACTATAACCCTGAACCATGACCTAAAATAAATTCTGGTTCCTGAGTTGCTTTTGTCAGAAGATTTTATTGCACTAATAGGTAATGTAACCAATACATATGGATAGCCCAGGAAGCTAAACCCTGCATTGGCCTCTTCCATGCTCATGGCCTCACCTCTGCTGGACTGAGTGACTTTTCTACTGAGTTCCCAAGGCAAGAATGAAGCTTTTAAGGGTGCATGAAAATGCAAGCACAAACATAGACATGTGCACTGTCTGAATATGGTTCAGAGACCCTCTGTGGATATAAGAAGGCAGAGATATAGCTGACTAGGGACCATGAGAAATGGCCTCAGAAACAGGACATCACAGATGCATGGGGACCTGTGATGGCTTCCCTACACACACACACACACACACACACACACACACACACACACAAAGCCTCCACCATGGAGCTTTTAGGCTGAAAATGCAGAGCATATGGAGCAGCTTCATTTATTTATGACCTCATTTGTGTATTTTAACATTTATTGAGTACCTACTGTTTGTCAGGGACCATGCTGCAGCCACTGGAGAAAGAAAAATAAGGAAGTCTATTAGGAAAAAAGTAGCGAGGATCATTAGCTCACAATTATCATTACAGTGACGGAGAGGCTCGTACAACAGGCTCTGGTAAATGGGAGGGAGAGACTCAATCCAGGAAGGAAAGCAAGCACAACAGCGAGTTCAGGGCTCTTCAGGGAAGAGGTATGGCTCATGGCTCACGGCTCATGGCTCACGACTCACGTGCCAGCTCTCACTCGGTGGCCAGGTGACTGACCAGACAATGTGCAACAGTCTTTCTAGGTCTTTGCTTCTACGTCTATACAGTAAGGTAGTAACACCATACCCGCTGGCAGGGACCCTAGGAACAGTGTGGCGTTATGTATATGAGATTCACTAACAGTAAATGTTTGCTCTCAACAACACCAACACCAACACATATACACACATATGCACACATATGCACACACACACACAAACACACCAAGACTAAGATGGAAGAAAATGGAAGGAGGGAAGAAAGGAAGAAAGGAAGGAAAGGAGAGAGGAAAGGAGGGAGGAGGAAGGAAGGAAGGAAGGAAGGAAGGAAGGAGAAGGAAGGAAGAAGGATGGAAACAAAAGAGAAGGCAAGGTGATGGAAAAGGGGGAAAAAGCAGAAGGCAGGGGCTAAAAAATGGCTCAGCAGTTAAGAGCACTGGCTGTCCTTACAGAGGACACTGGTTTGATTTCTAGCACCCACTTGGTGACTCACAAACATCTTTAACTCCAGTTTCATGGGATCTGATGCCCTCTTCTGATCTCCACATGCACTGTACCTATGTGTCACACAGACATATATGTGGGCAAAAATAACCATGCATATATTATTTTAAATTGAAAGAAAAAATAAAACCCATCTAGGTTATCTGAGCAGATTCATAGGCAGTGATCATTTCAATGGATGTGTCTGTCAAAGCTTTGAGTTGGTCCAGTCCTACACTTTTGACATTCATAATTTCTAATTTTTAATGATGTCTCGATAAAGCTGACAATGAAGTGAGATAAGATGAGGCTGTTTTGCTGGATTATGCTAATATATGTAGGCAAGGGTTCACAGTGTCTTGCGATAACTCTGGGCACCTGATGCCATTGCATGCATCGGCAGATATCAGACGTATGCCTCAAAAGTAGCAAGCTTGAGCTTCACAGAATCCCTGTGTGTGTCATTGGGAGGAGCACTTGAGGGTCTTCACTTCACACACTTTGGGAGGTGTGCTCACTAGTTTCATGTCAACTTGATCAAGCTGGAGTCATTTTGTCACGCAGAGGAGGGAACCTTGATTGAGAAAATGTCTCTATAAGATCAGGCTGTGGGCAGACCCATGAGGCATTTTCTTAATTAGTGATTGATGGGAATGGCCCAGCCCATTGTAGGTGGAGCCATCCTCAGGATGATGGTCCTGGGTTCTGTAAGAAAGCAGGCTGAGGAAGCCATGAAGAGCAAGCCATGAGAAGCACTCCTCCATGGCCTCTGCATCAGCTCCTGCCTCCAGGTTCCTGCCCTGCTTGAGTTCCTGTCCTGATTTCCTTTGATGATGAACTGTGATGTGGAAGTGTAAGCCAAATAAACCCTTTCCTCTCCACCTTCTTTTGATCATGGTGTTTCATCACAGCAATAGAAACCCTAACTAAGACAGTAGGTATGAAAGCTTAGCCTGTTGGGTTCCCTGCCTTAGTCTTCAGGGACTGGTTCTAAGTAACTTCTTCTTCTTTTCTGGAGCAGCTGTCTGGACCTTTAGGAATCTATTTCTGAGTGCTCTTCCCCCTCCTGTTCCTTTCAGCAGGAAACTCCACAACAGGCATTTGAGTTTGAACTTAGGTGGACTCCACCATCTGGGGTGTCCTATGCATGGACTGGGCCATAACCTGTTCTTCCTTTTAAATTTGGGCTCAAGTGGACTCATAACTATGCAGATTGTTGGGTGTACTGCCTAATAGATTTTTGGTGTCACAGGATTTTTTGTTTGTTTTCTTTTTATAACATGGGACATGTTGTATGGTAATTTGAATCTTTCTTTTTTTGTGGAAAAACAAGGAGATGAGAAATGCCTGGAAATTTAAGTGACCAAGCATACCAGTTTCCCCCCAATTTCTTTATTAAAGGAACCTTATTTAGATTCAAGTTTTGGATTGCCTCCCAATCTAGAACCCAGCTGTAAAACCTAAGAATACAGATGGGGAGTTGTTAGGGAGACATGTTATGCTGTCAAGAAGAAAAGCAATGTGTATAGCAGCCAAGGTGCTCCCCAGAGAAGGGAGAAAACTGGTGAGACCTGGCTCAGGCAGGGCTGAGCCTCTGCAAGAGCAGCTAGCCCACCACTGAGGCATGACTGTAGACTCTCTTTCTGTTGCATAAGCAATTTTATTGAAAAAGAATCAGAAGATCAGGTGGCCTTGGGAGACAGAACATCACTGCAGACAGGTCAAACACCCAGAGTCAAGCTGAGACTGCTGAGAGCGAATTGTTGGAGTGACTCCATCCAACTGTTGTGAGCCTGAAGTTTTCAATGAGCCTCAGTGTGGGGTTCATGCAGAAAGAAAAATGTATAAAGGACTGGAAGTAGGACTCAGTGGATAAGAAGGCTTGCTGTGCAAGCCTGAGGACCTGAGATCAAATCCCTAGGACCCACATAAAGAAGCTGGTCATAACCATGTATCGAGGGGGTGACAGAGACGGAGGAGAGTTGGGACTTGCTGGGACCCCCACATATCTCTAGGTTCAGTGAGAAGCCTTGTCCTAAGAGAATAAGATGAAAAGTGGCACAGCAAGACACCTGGTGTTCTCTTCTGGGTCTGAATGTGTTCACAGAGATGTGTGCACCTAGTACATGTACAGGTGTGCATACACCATACCTGTGTAGATATGTAGGTAGGTAGGTAGGTAGAAGGTAAGTAGGCAGGCATGCATACATACATACATACATACACAACACACACACATATATACATATATACATACAGACAAACAGACAGACAGATAGATCAATAGATAAGTAGGTAGGTAGAAAGATAGATGGATAGATGAATAGATAGATAGATAGATGATAGATAGATAGATGATAGATAGATATGGACAGACTGTAGTGGGAAGTAGGGAGAGAAATCAGTATTGAGTCACTCAAAAACAATGAACAGCAACAGATAATTGAATATTGCAGGCAAAATGCATTCTAGTGGCTAGGCAGCCTCAAGTACTCTCTTTTCAAACTATGTGTTCAGGTATCTCTTAGTTCTGCAAACTTTGAGCCATTCTCAGGGTGGAGAAGGGTGCTGCATTTGTGGAATCCTGAGGGTCTGTTGATGTTTCTTGATAGCTCATAAATAATTCAGGAGCCCAGTGGTTGAAATGAAAGCAAATATGTTGTGAAGACTGGGTATCTGCAGCCTGCTATACTTGGTGGTCTGCAAATTCAGTTGAGGATGCTGCAAAGGACCCCTTACCCAGAACAGAATAGGGAATGAGCCAACAAGTGCCACAGGGCCTACTATGCTGAATTACATATGGAAGCAGACATTTGAAGAGATGATTTCTGCAGGGTTGGGAGCTGGGGGCAGGATAGGCAAGAAAAGAAATCTCCAAAAATCTCAAAGCTGGCAGCTGGAGAATTAGCTGAAAGACAAACAAACAAACACACAAATAAAAAGTTTCCTTTGCTTATAAAACATCACTCTAGGATAGAAGAAGACCTCTGGGTTCTTATCAGTACTATGGTCATAGGTGAAGCAAAAAACAAAACAAAAAAACAAAAAAGTGTTGACCTGACCTGCATGACACTATCAATGGGAAGTGAGTCTACTGAGCAAGTGCTCTAAGAAGTCTTGGCTTAGCTTGAGTGTGGCACAGATCAGTCAGCCAACACCAGGCATCTCTCCAGGGATCTGGTGAGAATCAAGCACAGTGATCCAGAGATGACTGAGATACCTCTGTGTTCCTAGGCTCTGTTCCTGCTTATGTAATCCACACAAATAGAAAATATGAGAGGAAAGGAATATGCCCCTGGACTAAGCTTAGAGTTACAACACACTGAATGAACTTTCTGATGCCCTCTTCTGGCTCCCTGGACACCTACACTCATATGCACAAGCCTACATGGATAGGCGTTCACAAAATTAAAAATACAGCAGTAAGTCTTTAAATGTCAGGAAGGGGTGTGTATGTATGAGTGTGAGGTGTGTGTGTGTGTGTGTGGAGAGGGAGAGTGTCGTGAGTTATGGCTGTGTGTCTTCAGGGGTACCTTATATCAGGTTCTTAGGGGATGTTTACAAACTGATGATTTGACTAGAGCCTGTGTCCTGGGAAACCATAGGTGCTGAGGAATTATTGTTGTACAGAATTGATCTCCTTCCACTCTTCTTCCTTCCTTCTCTTCTTCTCTTCTTCATTTCCTCCTCTTCCTCCATTCTTCCTCTTTCTCCTTTCATCTCCAAAATAAAATTCAAAACAATGAAAAAGAAATAAAATGCATCCATGGTCAGGGAAAAAAAAATCTAAGGAAAACTGAGGCTGACTTGAAATGTGAGGAAGACGCAAGCATCTCCTGGCTCAAGACGTAACACTCTGAGACGTTGTTACCCAGTGTGACTGGCTGGAGCTGACTGATGCTGTGGCTGGCTGACCTGGCACTTGATACTCCATCCCTGTAGCTCTATCATCCCCCAGGTCTTCCTCATCCCCTTGTTAAACTCTAAGGAGGGCTCTGTGTCCTTCTAAAAAAAATCTTTGGCCAGAGACCTGAATTCCTATAATCATCCTGGGTTGAGTAACATGCTTAACATGATCATGTAGGAGAATCCCTACAAATCCAGGGTTGAAATGAAACTACTTATCAATCAGGGAAATGGGTTGGGATAATGGCTGTTCCTGTTAAGTACTTTCCATGCATCATGAGGGCCTGCATTTGCTTCCAGAACATACATAAAAAAGTATAGTTGCATAGGTTTGTAATCCCAGTACTGGGGACACAGCAGATTCCTGGGGCTGATTGGCCAGGCAGCCTGATTATTTGGTGAGTTTCTAGCCTATAAAAGGCCCTGTCTCAAAACAACAAGGTTGGGAAATTGCAGAGGAGGGATATCTCTGGACTCTACATGCACAGACATACTTGGAGATATACCCATACATACATGTGAACCCATAAGAACATACACTGCTCTCCTATTCACAAGAAAAATAATTTTTTTAGGTGTGTGGATAGTTCACATTTTAGGAAACTTTGACTTAGGATTTATTTTTACTTTATTATGATATGAAAACAATATATAGCAGACAGATATCATGCTGTAAAATTTGTTAACTGCTGTCAATGTACAGCAAGCAGAATCCTCACTAGCAACTCTAGGTGACAGTAACAAGCTGGGACTTGCAGCCAGTTGCTGTATGTGGACAGAGCACCGTGCTCAGCAGGTACAGTGTTCTGCGTGACTGGCCGTGATGCTTAGTATGTCAGCCCTCTTCAGTGCATTTTGATGCGTACCCTAAATCCAGGAGCATCTGATCTGTACCAGCAATAAAGATGCGCACAGTTATCACATGACACCAAGTGTGAACTCAGCCTAGTTGGTAGCTGATATGACGTTGTAAATACTGAACAACAACAACAAAAATGAGATTCCCAGGTGCAATCAGGAAAGAGAAACCAAGGGTGTTATAACGTGAGACATTTTAAATGCCAGCGAGCATTTCCCAGCCTGGTTCTGAGACTTCTCCCCACTCTTGAGGTTTGCTGTGCAGACTGTAAAACATGGAACTCTCCAGGGACTGATTCTGTCTGCTGATCTTGGCATGTGCTCTGCAACACAGGCTCCCAGTGTGCACGGCTCCTGAAGGCCTGGGCATTTTCATCCGCAACTCAGATCCTGTTCTCTTCGTTCTTTCTCTGTGACTGTTCCCAGGATACCCATTGTTTTCCAGAAATGGAATCTGAGATTCACTCCTCTTTCCCACAGATAATTGCCACTGTAATGAATCTCCACACATCTAGGGTCTCAAAAGACATGTATTGTTCAGACGACTCTGGAGGCAGAAGTCTGGCATGAGTTTCAGCTGTTGGCAGAACCACATCCATTCTGGAGGTTTCTAACAGGCAAGCGGCTGTGGATAGCTCTGCCACAAACAGGACAGCTATGGAACACCCGCTCCCCAGGGCTTCAGGGAGTATCTTGAAAGAGGAGGCTGAAAGAAGGAATCGTAGAGAACAGGAACAAGGCAGCATCTTCTGGATATGACAGGACCACTGAGCTCATGAACTCAGAGAGCTGTGGCTGCCTGTATAAGGCATGCAGAAGATGAAGCCTGTTGACATCCCAGCATAGAGTGGGATGGACCAAAGCACACATCCCTCACTGAGAAGCTAGGAGAGTTGTTTAATGGCATCTGGGGAGAGAATGACAATTTTTTTGCATATGTTTAATAAGCTTGGAGCAGAACCCTCATCCCCTTATCTTCCTCCCCTTCTCCTTCACCCACTTCTGTTGGGGAATTCTTCCCCTTTCTAGACAGTTACACTTCTACATTGCTCATGAACTGTATATATAGACGTGAAGAACTTACATGTTAGGTGTGTCTGAGGTGTTATATCATCTCTGAAAAAAATACCACCACCACCACCAACAATAACAAAAACCAAAAACCAAAACCAATGAAACAACCCACAAAAAACAAAACAACAACAACAAAGTAAAATAAATAAAGGAATCCATGATAGCTTGTCTAGAGTGGCTGCTGTTAGTGGATAAAATTGCTTTCTCCCCACCCAGCAGCAAATCTTCTCACCAAGAAACGGGAAAGCCAGCCCCGAAAAGCTGGGCCAGTTTTCTAACTTGCCTTCCAAGACTTACATAATCACCTACCTCCGTCTTCATTTTGTACCTGAGAGGTCTCGCAGCTGTGCACTGTTCGGAATCTGTGGGAAACTCTGCCTCTGGTCCCAAGCAGCAAGCAAGCATCTTTCCCCCTCTGTCCACCACAATACCTGCCATGTCCCTTCTCTCACAATGGATATTCAATACCTTGCCTAGGCATGAATGAAGGGATGGACGGCTAGGTCTTTGCACAGCTGCGATACCGTACCTTATGAATGAATGGATGAGGCTAATAAAAAAAGGCCATGTTTTGCCCTGAAATTGCTTCATGGTCCTTCTGGGTCCAGGGGCTCCTTATCTTAGGACATTGTGTCTATAAATCCATATCTACCAAGCCAGGCTCTTCTGTGAATGACTTACCAACTTCGCACCACAACCCTCAGGATTCAGAAGACTTGGAGCGCATTCAGAATCAAAGGGAAGCTTATTTCTCATTGAGAGCTGTGTGCTCCGACAAATAGGGAGGCGGAGGCAAGCAAAGGAAAAGCATTTCCATGGGAGCTAGAGCAGTCCGAATTCATGAATCTCCAAGATGCTTTCCAAGTCTGTTTTCTGCAAAAAACAAAAACAACACACACACACAGAGGTGAGCGCGCGTGCACACACACAGACACACACACACATACACAATCCCCCCAAACAGAGGTATGGGCTGGGTGTGTCTATCATGAGAGGTTTACTGAGGAGGATGATCTATATATATGAGTAGTGCCATCCCATGGATGAATAAGACAAAATGATCTGTGAAATAATCTCTCTCTCTCTCTCTCTCTCTGCTTCATAACTGAGTTACAATATGATCAGCTGCCTTCTGCCTCTACCTCCACACCTTCACTGCCATGATGGGCTAGATCCTTACACTGTGAGCCAAATGATACCGTTCCTTCCTGAAGATGCTTCTAGGCATTGATTACAATGATAAGAAAAGTAATGGATATAGAAGGCTCACCCAGGCTGCAGCAAGACAAAAATGGACGGCCCAAGAGGAGGCCACTCTAGTGATGTGTGATAGAGGACAGTGGGTTAAACTGAACCCTGCTAATGCAGAATCTGTGAACCACAAAGACAAGAGCCTCAGAATGCAATGCTGTGCTTCTGGTCTGAGCAATAGGTAGTTTCCTGGATGTGGGCTGCGGGCAGGCTGTGTGGCTGTAAGTCTCCCTTACCAGTACTTGTGGTAAGACTGAGATGCACAGGGAATATCTGTTAACTGGAGCTGCATCATGGCTTTAGCTGTAAACTAGACATTAGTTGGGAAGAAAATCTATACCGTAAGATCATTCAGACCCGTGCTGGGGAAAAGAGGTCTTCTACATAGATGAGGCTGTACGAAAGAAATGATGAATGGATAAAGGTGTTAGTTACTTTTGTCAAAAGCACTGAGGGGAAGAAGGAAAGGGTTTACTTAGGCTCAGGGTTTGAAGGTGCCATTCACCATGATGGGAAAGGTGTGGGTGCCTGCAGGAGCCTGAGGCAGCTGGTCGTGATGCATCTGATGTCAGGAAGCAGAGAGAAATAGATGCTGGTACTCAGCTCAGGGTCTTGTTTTGATTCACTTCAGGACAACAGCCTATTGAATGGTCCCGCATGACGTTAGAGTGGGCCTTCCCCTCACTAACCCAATCGAGAAACTTATTCATAGTCATGCCCAGAGATATATCTCCTAGATGATTTGAGACCTTTTAAAGTTGACAATCAGTAGTCACCAGCATGGCGAACCTCATAAAAATTATTTTTCTCTTATATTGCACAAGTTTCCACCCAGTTCCACCAACTGGGTACTAAGCATTCAAACATGTGAGCCTATGGGGGCCATTATCAGTCAAGCCATGACAGGTGAACTGGATAGTCAGTGTGCTGAGTCATGTAAAGGAGATAAAACAAGGACAAAAGAACAAGCTACAACCTGGGTGAAAATATTTACAATCCTATATATGACCAAAGATGGATACCCAGAATACAAACTAATTTAAACATTCTAAGGATATATATTTAAACTTTTTTTTTTTTTACAAAACAGACACAGCAAACACATGAAACATTCACACCAGGATAGGGAGGGAAGCCAAGAAATAGCAGTGAGATGTCTGATGGTCACCTAAAGGTCAGAGAAAAGAGCTCAGAACAGGTTCTGCTGTTGGGTTCCTGGGATGTAATGTCTCTACAAAGAAAGAGAACCAAATACTAGTAGACTTTAAGGATGAAAGTCTGGCTCAGATTCCAGGAGATTCTCACTGAAGGTGATCTCGTAACCCAGAATTATAATGTAGGATGTCACAACCCAGCAAGAGTGAGAGAAAGTTGATGATGGAGAACCAAGTCTGAGTCACCTGAATGAAACTGAAAGGGACGGAGTAGCTGGAAGTCACGGATGGATACGTATCCATATCTACAAAAGACCCAAATAGGACCTCTAGAATAATAAGCTCACACAGGGAATGTGAAACCCATTGCTCACTGGAGCATCAGATTAGATAGAGCTGAACTGGGAACAGTGGTCAGCTGGAAATAAAGCCCCAGGGATGAAGCAGGACAGCACACAGAAAAAGCCTCTGTCTGAAAATACCGCCATCTTTCATCTCCAGTGCTGCATAACAGCTTAAAGAGCTCAGATTGCCTCCCAGAGTGACTGTGGGGTCTTCTTTTTCCATGGAATGTGGGATATGTGACAGAGTTTGCCATATTGTCTTCTGGTCTTCGTTTGCCAATCTCACATCAGCATATATGTTAAGCTGTCATGATTAGGACATTAAGACATAATGTAGGGATTGACATGGGGAGATGGGAGAAGGGAGAAGCTAGAAACAGGTCCAGGGACACACTGAACTGAAGCAGACCGATCTTACACTGCAGCAGGTTGGTATGGTGTCATAGCTACTTTTCTATTCCGGTGACAAAACACAGCAGGAACAATGCAACTCATATCAGGAAGTGTTTGGGTTTACAGTCTCCGAGGTTTAGAATCCATGGTGGCAGAGTGAAGGCATGATGGCAGAAACAGGTGAGAGGCCATATCTTGAACCATAAGTAGGAGGCACTCTGGGAAGGACGTGGAGTCTTTTGTAACCTCAAAGCTCAACCTCAGGGACATGCCTCCTCCAATAAGGCTATACCTCTTCACCCTTCCCAAACAGCTCCACCAACTGAGAAAACCAAACATTCAAACCTGTGAGCCTTTGGGGGCCATTCTCAGTCAAACCACCTCAGGTGAACTGGTCAGTCAATGTTGCTGAGGCAGTAGGTCTTCCAGGAGAGATTAAAGGGGAATAGATCTATCCCTCCCCTATCTAGCTAACTCATGGAGTTGTGTGACTACCTCTCAAAAGACCACTGTGATGATGCCAGCAGGATCCTAGCTTCCGTGAAAAGCCCAGTGCTGGCTATGAAAATACCCACAGTTCTCTGCACTTCCATCAGAAATGTTATGTAGCAGAGGAGACCTCTAAGGAAATGATGTAGAGATTCTTAACCTGGGGTCTTAAGGCACATATCTAATGTTCCAAATCTGAAAAGCATGAAATGGAAAAGGCCCCAAAATCCATCTAGAGAGCTGTACTAGTTGCTTGCCCAGGTGCTGCAGCAAAATGTCTCACAAGGCAACTCAAGGAAGGAAGAGTTTCCTTTGGCTCACAGTCTGAAGGTGCCGTCCATCATGAAAGGGGAAGATATGAGAGAGTGAGGCAGGGGTCACCCTGCATCTGCAGTCAGGAAGCAGAGAGAGATGAGTGCTGGTACTCAGTTCACTTGCTCCTCCTTTTTTAGTTAATCTAGGTCCCTAGTCCATGGGATGGTAGCATCCTCATGAGGGTGAGTCTTCTATTAAACTTTTCCGGGAGCACGCTCACAGACATATCCAGAGGTATGTTCCCATGCTGCTTTGACATCCAGACAAGTTGGCAATGAGGATGGACCAGCATCACAAACGCCAAGGCACTACCAGGAATGGAGCCCATGGACCTTGATCAAGACAGACTCACTTACAGTATCATCATTTATTGCCTTCAAGCTGTGTGAATAAAGTATATTATGAAATATAGATTAATTTCATGTTCTGATTTGGCTCCTATCCCCTGAATGTTTAATTACACACAGGAATAAAATCCCCAAATTCACAAACTCTGACATGAAAGTCATTTCTGGTCTCAAAAATTGCAGACAGGGGATGTGTATGAACTCATCCTGGTGTCCAGATCCCTGTTGATATGAAAGTGTATACATGAGTGAGTGGCCTTATTTATTTCTTCAGGATGACTTGAGGATGACTAACTTATAGCACTCAGTCTGCTGAATCCAGGTCATAGGCCTGATTCTCTAGTAATACTCAGGACACTGGTCTCCATCTTCTGACCCAAAAAGTACCTAAAGCTACCCTGGAGCCACAGGCAACGCAGCACTCCATAGCTGTTTGCGCCTTCTACACCTGTTCTCCAGTATTTTTCATTCTCCTCTCCTGGCTTTGTCAGACTGGCACCACTGTTTTACTATCTGGTGCTGGGTGCAGCCCCTCCCCTAGCTACCCTCGAATCTCCTTGCACAGGCCAGAGTGGGAGCAGTAGGCACTTAGCATTTATTTATTACCAAGCAATGTCGGGACTTAATGACACATAAATCACAAACCATGAAGTCACAGCTCTCTGTATTCCTGGCTTGAAAGTACTATTGGGGATCCAATACTCCAAGAAGCAGGGCAGGGGTTCTTGCTAGTGTCCAGGCTTGTGCCTGCACCACATAAGGACCTTAGCCTTTCTTTGCTGGTGCATGGCTCCATCTTGAGAACTTGTTCTTGGATGCATGAAGGAAAGGAGAGTGTGAGTTGGTGCATCATGGATTTGCAGAAGGAAGAGGCTCTGAAAAGTAGCACCATTGAGCTGCGATGGAAGCTCCTGAGTAGCTGCTTGACAATGGTTTGTCAGACCAGCCAGAGTTGTAGGGTCGCTCCTTTGTGGGCCTTTCCCCTTCCTTTGCTTTAGGTTTTCATAGGTGCGATGAAAACATTGCATCTTTCTTTTCTATTCCCTTTAGTTCCTGCCCTTCCCAGTGCCCTGATGTACATCATGCTCTCCTCAAGCCACAGACAGAACCTGAGTGGAGCCACCTCTATATTGCAAAGAGCCCACTTCTCCTTGCTCTATGAGGCAGGCATCTCTTCTCCCTCCTACCATTAAAGATCCTGGAGGATGAAAGGCTTCATGGGGCCCCTTTCTTCATAAATGATGGTTCAGGGTGTGTGCTGCTCACTTCCAGGTGCTTGATCTGAGTTCCAGAAGCATCCTCCCTCTCCTGCTCTCCAATAGGCAGTGCATCATTCTACCCTCTCTGACTGTGATCTCCAGGAGAGAGAAATACAAGGAGAGAGAGCAGGGGAGTGCTCAAGGATAAGAGAGGGGCATTGGCTGTGTCACTGGGACTTTCAGAAACCCTTATTTTTTCCTTCTGTTACCTTCATGTTCATAAAGGTTTGTTCCTTTAAGTTGCAAGAGGTGGTGGTGGTGGGGAAATTTGTGATTTATTTGAGCAGGTTTTCTGAGAAATCTCTTTCACAGGTAGCCAGGAGCTGACCTGTTAGAAAGATAGATGAACCGCAAGAGCCATAAAAATTCCTAAGTGACACTCTTAAGAGAGTTATTTTCAGGGGGTCATCGCCTCCGCATTGCGACTGCGAGCTCTCGGGCACTTGGATCTCCAAGGAAAACAGCCGCAGAGGACCCAGCTCCGGGGCCATGAGCAATGAAGATTTTCATTTTTCCAGGTCACTGTGAGACAGACACATCCATCTGAGTACTCCGTCTCTTAAGTGTCCCAGGCAGGAGGGACAGGGCACTAGACGGCCTCACAGGGAAAGCTTGGTGAGCAGTTCGTTTTGAGGGACACAGAGCCCCCTCCCCCAATCACTTAGAACAGGCTGCTTGTGTAGTCAACTTCCAGCCAGCGTAGCTTCTATATGTGCAGAAGGGAAATAAACTCATGACTGTGCTGGCTGGTTTTAAATCAACCAGACACAGACTACAGTCTCCTTCCATGAAGGAACCGCTATTGATCAACTGCTTCCATTAGATTAACCTGTAGGCAATCATGTGAGGCATTTTCTTGATTAATGATTGATGTAACAGGGGCCAACCCACTGTGGATAGTGCCAGCTTTGGGATGGTGGTCCTAGGTTGCACAAGAAAGTAGGCTGAGCAGACCATGAGGAACAATCCAGTAAGCATGGCCCTGTTTGAGGCTCTGCCTCCAGGTTCCTGTCCTGCTTTAGTTCATGTCCTGACTTCCCTCTGTGATGGACTGGGACATGGCATTGTAAGATGAAATAAGTCCTTCAAAGTTGGTTTGGTCAGTGTTTGGCTTGCCCTCCCCCCCCTCTCTCTTCTGTCTTTCTTTCTTTTTTTTCTTCTTTTCTGTTTTGTTTCACAACAAGAGAAAAGCCCCATTGGACAGTGATGTATTTGTATTACTTTCTGAGCAGTGTGGTCACAAACGATCACTTAATGACAGTTAATGACTACACAGTGACACATACACTTGTTCTATGGTTCTGTAGGTCAGATGTCTGATAAGGTTGCCACAGGAATAAACCCCAGGTGTCCACAGGTCTGGCATCTCTGAAATCTCTTGCCTTTCACAGCTTCGAAAAGGCTACTGTATTACTTGACTCATACTCTGTTTCCATCTTCAGGACCAGCAGTTGTACAATACAGAAGTAAGACTCCCCTACCATCTGCCTATTATGAAAGACCCTGGGTGGTAGTGAATTTGTGTCCAGGAATTACAGGTACCTTCCCTAGTCAAAGCTCAGTCAACAAACCTAAACTCTGCTTGCAGCCTCAGCTTGTAGGGACCAGGGTGCGTTCACTTCTGGAAGGTTTTATCCTACTGTTAATCATGTTATTCTTGCATTTAAGGATATGTCTATCATCACTCTTGTAGAACATTTTGATTAAGATTTGTTTGTGTCTGTGTTTTTACAGTATGCCAGTTCCTACCATCCAAGGACTCAGAACATTCTTTATAGGGGTGCCCAGGTAATGTTCAGAGTTTCTTTCTGAACCCCCAAAATTCCATTCTTCAAGCTACTCAAGCTTCACACTGGAATCACACTTTCATGACTGCCACCCAGCCAACAGATGACAGGACACAAGGCTCAGAGGTTCTGAGGTGACAAACCACCATGTGTTGCTGATAAGATGGGGCTTTGTCCTCATCACAGACAGTGACTAACAGGTTCTCGTACCTCACTGGCATTCACTGATGACTTAAGCCCACCCACAGTGACCTTGTGTCCCATGTGGTTCAGTGCAGTGCCTGTGAACACTAGCAAAGACACCAGGGATAGAGGAGGCCCTAGGGGTGTTTGTTGAGTGAATGAGTGAGGTACTTCCTTGGATTGTAATAGTCAGTGTTGTTTGTTCATTCTGATGAGCTTTACCAAGTGTTGCTAATTGTGTAGGCCACACAGTGCTGGTGTCATCTGCATAAATGGGGACTTGGCATAGCACCCTTTCTCGAGAGCCATGATTCCTTGGGACTGTCACAAAATAAAATCAGGAAACAGAACTTCCCTAAGACAGTGAGTCAGTTGCTCCAGAAGGCAGGGGAGCTTTGTAGGTTCTAAAGAAGGGTGGCCATCAGCCCACAAAGGTGTCGCAGGTGATGTCACACCTCTGAGTGAGCCCATCATAGCCAACCTTGCACACATTCAGGAAGAAGGAGAGCACATGGGCACCCCCTCACCATGGGGTGATATTCTGGGATCTACAGAGCAGAGAACTAGAGGGAGCTCAGATCAGGTCAACACTCTCTTCTCCACTCAAGATCAGCTTGCTGTTCATCCTACTCCCATCCTCTCCTCTCCCTCCTCTCAGCTGTGTGACATTCTCAACCAACATTGTGTAGAGCCACAGCCCAGAGGGTCTTGGGACCTTCAAACTTGTTCATCTGTGGCTCTTTGGAGTCCTACATTGGGAGTTTTGTGGCTGGGAACTTGTCATGTGTATAGGAGAAGAGTCCATGCTCTGCATATCTAGCAGCCTGCCCATTCCTTGTGACCCAGTTGAAGGAATACCCTTCCTGGAAGGGGACCATTGGACCATGGGGAAACAATTGGGTTAATAACTTGAGCATCTTGCCTTGATTCACAGCATCCACTCCAAGCCGAGCTAGAACCAGGAACTATGGGAAGATGGAAGAAAATGAATAGAAACAGGGACTTGATGTCATTCGCTTTTGGAATTTCATGTTGAGTTCCAATGGAGGAAACCAAGAGAGGCATTGACCTTGAGAGTTTTCTTTCCAGGAGGTAGAAATTTAATTTCATACTGTCTTCTCCAGTTTGTCCACATTAGATTACATCAAATGAGTTATTTTTAATCATTGTTCATAAATCACAGTAAGGGTACACCCCGAGGCACAAAACATTTGCATAAAATTATTAATTGCCACCATCTCTTCCTGAGGGGCTCATGGGAAGTGAGGTGACTGTACAGCGGGAAGGGGAGGAGTAGACATGGGGTGTGCAGAGGACAGAGGGAGGGCGGGTGAAGGAAACAACCATGTCCCAGGTCCTACTCCTCTCATCCATTCACCCAAAGTGCTCTTAGAGCTTCAGAGCCTCCTCAGAGGCAGCCTCCACCAAGATGTCCAACATGATTGCTCCGGGTCACACACATTCATGTCCTCCATTGTTATCTGTGAGTTACAGGCAAGTCTCTTGGGAAACATGAATGCTCCTCCTGCCTTGGGTGCCTGTAGACTGAGAGCTCTTGTCCATTCTGGCATAGAGGGCACAGCTCC
Source organism: Mastomys natalensis (assembly GCA_021653895.1). Classification (NCBI taxonomy): domain Eukaryota; kingdom Metazoa; phylum Chordata; class Mammalia; order Rodentia; family Muridae; genus Mastomys; species Mastomys natalensis. Next base: position 3,576,874 of record JAJTUV010000102.1, read on the forward strand.
AGACTAGCAGAAGGACCCAGTAGATCCTGATAGTCTTCCCTCATGGCCCGTTTTACCTCTGTCCCCTCAGCATGCTCTGAACTCTATCGCAAGTGTACAGACTACAGGTACAAACTGAAAATTCTCATTCCCTGCTCTAAGTCTGCCTTTGATATTTGGTTTCTTCCTCTCTCTCTCTTGAGACCTGTGACCTTGATCATGGCCTCTAGCTCATCCCTCTGGCTCGTGTTCTTGCTCTACACTCACAGAGTTTCACCAACCCCATGACACAGAGTCACGTTCTACTCCATCCTCAGTCTCATCTGCACTTAGATTCACAGGTCCTGGTCTCCCATACTCTCCTTCTGTGAGTAATGGCACTAGGGAGTCTGGATACCATCTGCAGTGGTCACTCCCTGACTTTTCTCCTATTCTTCCGCTTCCTCTGGCCTCTCTACAGCCCCAGTGCACTTGAACTGGTCCAGAGTAGCCTCTACTAAGCCTCCGCCCATCTGTCTCACCTGTGGACACAACAGGCTTCTCCTTTTCCTTCATCCACCCATCAGTAACAGCTCTGTCAGAGGTGAGCCTGTTCACTATGAACTAATGTTGCTCTATCTGAGGGCCTATATGATGATGGAGCCTCCAAGGGTTGAGGTGACTTTCTTTCATCACATTGTAATTTTTTGAGAAAGCTCAAAGAAGTCCTACCCATGAGTCTAGCCGTCCATCTCACTCACTACATGCCAACTTGTTGATAGAACCCCAAGTCACAGCTGTTTGGCAACACCCACAATGGACCCTATCAGGTTCTTCCCTCATGTTCTGAGAATTCTCCTCAGCACCTCAGGTCTGTGCATCCCAGAGTGTGCTGATACGAAGTCAGGTAAAGGACTCTCATCCCTGTCAACCTGATAGCTGAGGGTTCTCTGTTGAGATAGGTATGGAAAGCTCTGCACGAATTCATCCTCTTTCTTGGCTTTGGTGGATTTTTTTTTCTCTTACAAACTAGGATGCTTCATGGGGATAAAGGACAACACGATTCATCCCAGTTGTGATTAGAGACTACAACTCCATTGGCATTACACCTCCAGACTGGGGCAGCAAAATCACAATGAAGAAAGTGGCACAAGGCAGGAGCTGACATCGCTGAGGGAATGCTATAACTAGGCTTAATACCCAGGGCCTCGTGGCACCTGTTTACCTCCTGCTCTTGAAAGTCTTGGCTTAGGTGCCAACTCTCCACAGGAAATTGGAGACATGAGGCACAGAGTGCTACTCAATCCACTGTGCCAAGTAATTTTCTTTTCAACTTACGAACCTTGGAGAGGGACATACATGGTCAGTGTGCTGAGCACAGCAGCAGCATATCCCTCCTAGACCTTAGGGAGGTGACCATGGAGGACATCATTGAACCTTTCCATTAGAGATGGGGTTACTAGGCTAAGACACAGACTGAGCCTAAGATCCTAACTTCACAACAGGAAATAGGTCTATGCTCAAAACTAACACTTTCACCCTTCATTCTTCCCCAGAGTCACGGTTAAAGACCAGCACTAATAACAGAATTATCCATGTGTCTACCTGCACCAGGGAATCTTGGAAAATATCTGCTTAGGCTGATCATCCTCAGAGGAAAAGGAAGAAAAGACAGGAGCTTGGATAACCAACTGGCAAGTGCTGCTTCCCCATTCTCCAGAGAGAAGACCTGGAGAGGCAGCCCCTGGCTTGTCTCCATGGTGTAAGTACCAATCATACCCGACCCTAAGTACCCAGCACAGCATTCCTCTACTCTGCAGCAGGCTGAGTTGGACTGCAACACATCTGTAGCTCACCCGTCAGATTCTGCATCACAAGTGAGCAGTTCTGGCTCATCTTTCCCCTCTTGTTTTCCTTCCTAGTGCATATAGATTTGTAAAAGGAAAGACCTGACTCTGAAATGACAGCCATCGTGTGGCAATCAAGATTCCAACGCCAAGGTAAAGGCAGCTTTAGAATACAAGTGTTGTTTTGCATTTGTTTCTGTCCTTGCGAAACCGCTCGAGAGCTTGACCCACATTACAGAAGCTTTTGTGCCTGTGAGCAAAAGGTATCGCTGCCGACAAATTCAATATGTGTGTAACTAGAAGGGCTTGGTTGGGGACAGATTCACGGTGGCTCTGTGGGCCTCTGGGTAGGCTATAGAGTGGCCAAGACCATATGGGTCAGAACAGTGGGGACACTTCCGCCTTCTGAGCTTTGTGCTTTTTGTAAGTCCATTTCTGATGTGGCAGGCTGCGGGGTCCCTGTTCCCACAGGCATCCAGTGTATGCTGTGACTTTGAGGGGTAGGGAGGAAAGGCCACCCTTTCATTGCTGAGCTGTGGTCCCAGTTGATCCGAGAGCTCCTTTCCCTCACTCATCAGTGAAGGTTTCATATCTAGGGCCCTTGAGTTGGAGCACTGTACTCAAAACAATGACAACTAACACCAGCGAGATATAGAATCACTGTGCTTTTTTTTTTTTTTTTTTTGGCATAAATGACTCTAGATTTTTCTTATTGGAGTTGTTATAACAGAGTTATACTGTTCCTAGAGGCCTTTTGGTTCAGAAGAGAATTCTGGTTTCTGTCAACCCTTGCTAAATTCCATATAGGTAAACTATCCAAAACAGCTGCTGACAGCATCTTCCAGGGATAGACAAGTCATGGCTTCCTGAGATGGTGGACATACTAGTCCAACGTCCCAGGGAAGAAAGGGGAGATGCTGGCCATCAAAGGATTATTTTAAGGAAACTGAGTAGACTTGGGGTCAGAATCAGGCTGCAGAGTGGCTAACCCAGTTGACATCCATGTCCACAATAGAAAAGAGACAGGAAGGACAAAAATGTTACTGATAGACTCAAATCCCAAAGGGCTAGGTGAGGTTGAGTTTGCTGAGCATTTCCAGGAGGAGAGGATGGAGAAAGTCTAGGAGAGCATCCAGACCCAGTCCTTCTCCTGGGCATAGCATAGAGGTGTACACGGAGCCTAGGAGACAGGAGATCCCACATGCTGGGAAGCCCACCTTACAGAGAAGCTGAGTAGACAGATAGGCATGTGGAATGTAAGAGTAGCTTCATCCCAAGCCCTCTGGACTTGGTTTTGAAGGGTGATGGCATAGGAAAGAAGTGATTCTATTTCTAAAGAGCCAGTCTGCTGATGCTCCATGGAATGTGACAGTGACTTTGTTTCAGGCTCCTAGGTAGGACTGGACACTGAATGGTGATGGGCATCTATTGAGCTGAAACAGTGACTCAGTGTAGTAAAAGGAACCCATTTTGGAGATGAGGTATAGCTGGTCAGCCACCTTGTCCACCCCAAAGCCTTGAGAATCCGCTACAGTCTCTGCATCACCAGATCTCCCTGGACAGCCTTGGAACCATGGAGCCAATGCTGAGAGTTCTCACCCACTCTGAAACAAATGCTCAAGAGCTAAGGTGGCTGCAAAGATGAAAAATGAAGATGACTCCCTCTGCTCTTTTGACCCTCATTCTGTAACACCTAAGCAATGAATATGGCACAAGAGATGTTGGGGGCAGGTAAGAAGAGAGTTTTCTTCAAGTAATCTGCCAAACATGGCAGGCGCCCTGTTCCCTCAAGCTCAGCTGAAGATCTGGGATCAAAGGTCCCCATTCTACCCACTGTTTGGTTCCCTGGGGATGTCATTACCAGAGATGCATTCCTTTGTCAGGCTCAGTTCTGTGCTGCTTAGATATAATGACTGCATTGGGTTTCCTCCATCACATCCCACAAAACAGTTTTTGTTTTGCCAGGCAGACGGCAACAAAATCTTATGATGGAATAATCTCCGTGATAATTAACTCACTCACAGAAAGAGCTCAGAATGCAATAATGGTCATGTATGAAAGCAGTGATCAGGAACCGAAGAATTCATTGATGCATCAGGCCTGGGATTGGAAGCCCCTCTCTGATTGATGTTGCACTGGGCTGGGTGGGCAGCTTGCAGGCATTAACAGGCCAGCTAAGCCTTGCTCAGGCTTGCTCCCAAATTACCGCTATCTTTCCTGTTCTCTTCCTGGTAGATGTTATTGCATTTGCGATGATTCAAATAGGTTTTCTGCAGGCATTAAATTTTTAGTAAACAGACCCAAATTAACAGCAATTCATGACATCTCACTCCAGGGATCAAATCAAAAGCATTCATTTTATATATAAATATCTCTTCGTCTCTTTTTAATGAGTGGGTACGCTTGTTGCTGTGCAAAGCAAAATTAGACATATGTTGTACTCCCTTCTCTGCCTCTCCGCTCCCGTGCTCTCTGTCCCTCTAGGAGAGCCAGCATGATCACCTTAGGAAGCAGAGGCGGGGTGTGTTAATTTTCCATAATTCAGGCAAACAAGGCTGATATCTGAACTCCCCCTCCACAGAGCTCTTGTCTCATCTACTGTAATGGGCTGCCAGCTAATGAATACAGCAGCCTGTTCTTACAGCATCAGCAGCCAGCACCTTCCCAGAACTTGATTTGGGAAGATGAGCTTTTCATCACCCTTTGTGGTATGTAGGCAATGAAGGAACTCTAGCATTCACAAGTGACCTTGCTGGTGGCAATGTTGCATTTAGTACTAATGCAGATGGCTTCACGGTCCAGGGATGACAGGACAGGTGGAGGGCTGTGGGCAGCCGTGGGCACACACCATTTCTGTGCTAAGCTTATTGCAAAGATGAAATACGCACTGTCAGATCCCAGGACAGCCAACTGTCCATCATCCTGGAGATGAGCTTTTGGCTTCCAGTGCGTTTTGAAGAATCCTGTGTGACAGTTTGGGACTGTATGCTTCCCTGGAAAGGGAGGGTTTCCAAGTTTCTGTCAGCACCTTCATGCCTTCATTTCAGGCTTTGTGGATGGCCAGGTGGCTGCCCAGGGCAACAGACTCCATGAGGAGCAGAAAATAACTTCAGGTTAGATACAGAAAATATAACCTGCCCCTTCAGCTCCATCACCTATCACAGCCTTATTGACATGGTAATGTAGGCTTAGATTTTTGTCTAAACCTACTTTATTTAGGGCTCTTAAGTGCTTCAACTTTTTTTCTGGCCCAGAGGTAGAGAAAAAGGTTTGTAAGAAAAGGGGGTTGCAGACCTGTTTAGAAGTAGTTCTTTGGGGGTGACTTCCCTCTTTGTTGTCAGGATACGAGCAGTCCAGTTCAATAGCAAACACTAAATCTAAATCAGTAGCAACAGCTCAGATCCAGCAGAAACCACAAGGCTCTGCCGAATCGGTACGAGTCAGTCGAAGTGGCAAGAGTCAGCTGGAATACCACAAGAAGTTCTTTGGTGTATTTCTCTCTACAAAGAGAAGACCAATGAAGACCAGCAAAGACCAGTGAAGACCAGTGAAGATCAGCAAAGCACTGCATGTCTAGCGGTGCAAAAGCCACCTCTCACTGTTTATGGGGTTCCATTTATACTCTTTCTGAACATCACACACCCTCTCAAGAATGTGCTCCAGAAAAGCATCACGTGCCTTCTCACCCATCTGCTTTGGCAAAATATCCTCTCATGAGTCTATTTCAGCAAGATGTCCTCTCACAAGACAGTTTCCAAAAAAAAAAAAAAGAAAGAAAGAAAAGAAAAAAAAATTACATGATACAACTGAGTTTCCAAAGAAACCGGAAATTTCCACTTCATGGTAATGAAAAGGTTGTCACACTGAAGACCAGATCTGGGCTAAAGGACTTTGGTAGGAAAAAGGAAAGGCTGAGCTGGACCACTGGTCCTCCTAAACCACCTTCCTGGCTCCTCTTTGTGTCAGAATGGGATCTAAACAATATCTACCCCTGTCAGAAGCCTCCAAGGGCTCAGGGGTCTTCTGAGGTGGATTTGTGTCCCTGTCGTTGCATCCTCCTCTTGCTGTACCAGCCTCTCTGTTTCTCTCATACACCTGAAACATCTTTACCTTCAAGCTTGCTAAGGACCAACATGAACTCTCCCAATCATATGCTGAAGTCTCAACCTTCACCATGACGGTATTAGGTGTGGAGGGCTTGAAATGAGTTCACGAGGATGGAACCTCATGTGGGACATGAAAGGATAGAGAGATTACCTTCCTGCTCCCCCACATCAAAGCCCAGTGAGAAGGCTAGAGAGGTGACTAAGCAGTTAAAGGCACTGGTGCTCTTGTAGAAGAACCAGGCTCAGTTCCCAGAACTCAGATGGCAATGCACAATTGTAACTCAATTTCTAGGGGGATCTGATGCTATCTTCTGGACCCCTCAGGTACTCTATGTGCATGGTGTACTTATATAAATGCAGATGACACTCATAAACATAAATAGAAATAAATAAACAATTGTAAGAAGAATTCAGTGATCTGGTGGACACCAGGAGGATACATGTCTTCATATGAAAATGAATACTATTAGCACCTTGATGATAGATTCTAGCCTCCTGCCCTGTGGGAAAGCCCTACTCCCAGTCTTTGGTATTTTGTTGTTGCCACAGAAGTGGGCTGGGACAAGCTTTGTATGAGTATCTACTCTCTCTGGCAGAAGCATTACAAATCCTGGTTTTCCTGATGCTCTTAGCTCATTTTGTAGTGTAGTCTTTCCTTACTCTTGTCTCTCACATTTTTATTCATAAAACCTGCCAACTTTTAACCTCTGGTGTTGTTTACAAATGCATTGTCTTTCCTATTTATTTTCTTCACTTCACTTCACTAAAGAGAAATGTTCTGTTTTTAGCAGAACCTAGAAAGGCCTTGGTACATAATACATGTTATGTTATGAAATATAATGCAGTGGCGGGCAGTGGTACCTGGCAGGCCCATGCCAAGGCATCTCTTGAGAAACCACACCATGAGATAGACCTGGTATAACGGAGGTTTATCTGGGGGAAGGGAGGGAAGTGAGGACCTGGAGAATAGAAGTGGGGTAGTAAGCAGTACTTTTATACACTGCCAGGCCACCTGCACCTGGTACTGGTAAAGATGCTGATGTAATCCCTTGCTAGGTCCCTGGGAGGAGCCTAGCAGCATTGCCTGTAAGTGAACATTTTAGGTAAACTTGTATAATATAAATTAACTAGGAGATCCCAGACTTCCGCACCTGTCACATCCAGCGGTAAGTTACAAGTAGAAGACATTTTTGAGTAGGAAAAGTTGTGTCCCCTTTAAGGCCCAAGGAGAGCTGAATGGTGCCACACTCAATAGAGACTCTGAAAGCAGATAATAAATATGTCTCAAAATGTCTAGGGGGAAATTTTATACCCAGACCAACTTTCATTCATGTGTAAAGGGAGAACACAGGCATTTTCATGCATGAAGTTCAGAGGGGCACATCCAATCACTTTTTTTTTTTTTAAATACACAAGTCAGCAAAGCACATATTTAAACCACAATGCTTCATGAAAACATGGCTTCAGTGAGAAAGTTGTCTCTGGAATGAGGATGATGCCAGAGTATAGCACCCAGGGAGGGACTCATGCAGGATGAATATTCAGACCAGGATATGAGAGCAAGCTCTGGAGAAAATGGAAACAGATACCCTGCAGCTGAATCTGTGCCTTGTGAGGGAGAAGAGGTTCTACTGTGGCATCCTGGGATATAGGAGTCTCTAGTCCATATGAATGCAATAAAAACTAAAAGACAAACTTAAAGGAGCCCCTGAGGAAAACAAATAGGAGTTCATCACAGGAAGGTGATCACCTTGCATTACATATTCAGAGCAGGGATGCTATTTACATATTCATGACAATGTAAAGATGAAATACTCATCTGCCACAAAATAAGATGTAACTGTGCTAGGAGGAGGGGTGAGTGGAGAAAAGCAAAGATAAAGAAAGGGGAGGGGGAGGGAGAGACGCAGATAGGAGGAAAGTGAGTTAGAGATATCCTAAATAAAATTAACCCTTTTGGTTCGGAGGTTAAGTTTGTGTTGCAGTTTTAAAGAGGCCTGCTTCCCATAGAGTCAAGTATTTGAACACTTGCTCCCAGGTAGTTGTGCTGTTTGGGGAGTTTATGGAACCTTTAGGAGGTGGAGGAAATGGAACACTGGGGGGTAGGAGTTGAGTAGGGGGGTCTTGAGGTTTCAAAGCCTAGCTCAGCTTCCTGTTATCTCTCTTTCTGCTTCCTGGGTGGGGGTGAAATGTGATTTCTTTGCCTCCTGACTGTTATGTGCACCTTGCCTGCTGCCATGCCTTCTCCATCCTGAGAGCTGTGCCTCTCTGGAAATGTGGGCCAAACTCAACTGATATTTTACCACAGCAACAGAAAGTTAACTAGGGGCAGCTTGCTTTGGTCAGGGGCTTCACAATCTGATAGAAGACAGACACTCCACACATCAAGTCTCTTTCTTCCCGTTTTCAAGCAGTGCAGTCATACCACGGCTCACTTGTGGCAGGAAAACATGGGATTGTTATTGAACCCTACAAGAGCCAACTCAACACATTTCATTCCTTTCTTCTTGTAGCTCTAGGAACAGAGCCCAGGGCCCACCACGCTTAGCAAGAGCTCTAACTGAGCTTCACTGTCATCTCTTGAGATGTCTACCATTTCTACACATCTGATTTCAATTCTATCTTTCAAATCTGGCTTAAACATTTTCTCTGTCCCTTATGCACAGCTCATTTTTCTGTTTTTCCTTAACCCAACTTTGACTTTGTTCATGGCTTCTTGTTTCTTATGGTCCTCCTTTTTTTTTTTCCTGTAAAGTTACAATTACTTCCCTAAGTAATTGGTGAGTAAGTTCTTACTGTCAGTTTGAGATTTAAAATGTGGTTTGCACACAGGGCTCTGGGTTGCTTCCAAATGCCTCTGTAGGAAAAAGAATCCTAAATACAGCAAGCAGGCTTAGGTGAGGACACTGAAGAGTACTTAGGTCAGGAGATCTCCACTCACATGATGAAGAATGCAGGGACCCAGCCCTCTATGCCTTCCAATGGCATTCTCTAGGTGGGAACACAGAATCCCTCCTCTCTAGACAGCATGCCATCTTAGATCCCAAAAGCCATCTTAGAAGTGGAGATCAGCCCTCTCCAGACACCAAGCTTGTAGCCCCTTGCCTTGATAGCCTCAGCCTCTAGAATTGTAAAAGAGTAATTCCAGTCCTTTCTAAAATAAGGCCATCTATGTTGTATTTGTTGCAGAAGCCCAAAAATATTGCCCACATTTGACAATTCAGTGTCTGGTTTGCTGGTTATTGGCAGTGTTAAAGCTCAGCCTAGGCTTCTGTACAGATTAATATTCCCCTGTAGTTTTGATCTCCCGACTTTTACATTCTAGGTGTGTTTACGAAGTACAAATAATTGAAATGTTATACTGGTCTCATAAATTGGTGATTTATTTATTTTCATTTTATATGAGTTGGTGTTTTCTTCCTGCATGTCTTTCTGTGTGAGGATGTTGGATCCCCTAGAGCTGGAGTTATAGACATTTGAGAGCTGCCATATGGGTGCTGGGAATTGAACTCGGGTCCTCTGGAAGAGCAACTGTTGCTCTTAACTCTTGAGCATCTCTTCATCCCCTGGCTTCATAAACTGAATCTTTTACAGTCTTGTATACTTTAACCCTTAATAGTTACATACTTTAACTTTTAACATTTGCAGACTTGACTTAGGCATTGTTTAATAGCTCCATCTGATCTTCCTTTTGGATAGTATCATTTAGTGTGCTGGTTTCCTCTGTGTTAGATACCCACACCCCTTGTAACAAATAGCCCGATATTCCAAAGCTTCGAAGCAAACATATTCTTTATCTCCAGGGTTTTTTTGGTTTGGGAACCAGATGTGGTACAACACCTCCGCTCTGGCTCAGGGAGCCTCACAAGGCTGTGGTCAAAGGACAACGTGTCCTCCTCTGAAGGCTTCACTGAGCAGAGACCTATATCAAGTTCATTCTGGGACTGAGAGTAGTGTTCTGTCCTGGGGGGTGTTCACCAGTTCTCTCTCACTCCTTAGAAACCGTGTCTCTCTGCAAGAAGTCTCTAACATGATGCTTGGCTTCAGTCAGAAAGAGCAATGAGAGACAAGAGTGTGGGCAGGACAGGACCTGCCTGACCTCAGACGTGAGATACAGTCTGCTGTGTTAACTGATGGGTGCTGAGACTCCTGGAGTAGCCCATCCTAAGAGAAGGCACTGAGGGAAAGCATGAGACGGGGACCGGCCCTGCCCTTCTTCTTCTTCAGTGTTCCTCATCTCTGTGCTTTTAGATGAAAGTACAGCTGCACGGATTTGTGTTGTGGTTTTTATTTGTTTTTCCTTTTGATGGTTTCACACATTTCTACCGGTGCATCATGATCATAACTTACTCTGTCTCATCTCACCCTCTCCCAGTGCGTTCCCTCTTCCTCTCAACCAGTGACCTCATACTCCCATGTCTTGTACACGTATTACGGGATGTTCTGTGTCACTGATGCAATAACCACATCACATTCAGAAGACAGTGTTTCACGGCATCCCTTTCCACCCTCTGGCTCTTAAATCATTTCTGGCTCCCTCTTCTGTAATGTTTCCTGAGCCTTGGAAGGGATGACAGAGACTCACCCTTTAGGGCTAAGCACTCACATAATCTCTGCACTTTGGCCAGTTATAAGTCTCTTGAATTGATGTAATTTTCACCTAAGCTATGATGTGTTGTTTTTCAGCATGTGCTTGCATGAGTGAACATCTCAGAGCTATTATGTTAATGCTTCCCTTGTCTTCATTGAAATGACCCAAAGTAAGACATCCGATGCGCTTTCTCCATCTTTACTCACTAACATTAAGAGCAACATGATTTCCCCAGGTTTAACATGGTCTCCAGAAGAGAAAGCCTCTGTTGATCTCCATTATACCACTGATTCCAAAACAGCAGCTGTGAACAGCAACTATCCATGTTAGGGTTTAAATTAATCCCCAGTCCTTACACATGCTTCTGGACTTCAGCCAAACAATGGAGGGAATGGGCCAATCAGAGAAGGTGTTGCATGGCACATGCTGCCTCAGCAACTGTGATGGTCCCTGCCTCCCCTAGGTAGTGTGCACAACTTCCTTTATTATTTTGCTTGTGGGAGAAGAATATGAAATCTTACTCTCAGCCTGTTCAGCTGTAGCATTTGTCTTAGTCTGCTTTTTATTCTTGAGATAAACACCATGAACAAAAGCAACTTGGGGAGAATCATCCAGGGGAGTCAGGGCAGGAACTCAAGGCAGGAAGCTGGATGCAGGAACTGAAGCAGAAGCCATAGAGGAACACTCTTTACTTACTTACTCCCCATGGCTTGCTCAGTTTCCTTTCTTACACAGCCCAGGCCCACTTGCCTAGGGGATTGTACTGCCCATGATGGGCTAGGCCCTCCTACATCAGTTGGCGAACTAGAAAACATTCACAGACAATTTCATAGAGACATTTCTTCATTTCTCTTTCCAGATGTGTCAAGTAGACAACCGAGATTACCCATTATAGTCATTTTATCTGTTTGTCAGGAGAAAGTTGTGAGGTGATGCCATCTCTAATGAATTAAGTTTGACTCTGCTTTCAGAAACTGGCTACAAAGTGGGCCAGCTCCTACTGCCCTATTGTGGTCTACTCATTTCTAGTTCCATATGTCTGCTCCTATAACCCTGACAGAGATAGGCTGACCATGATTGTTTTGGAACCCCTACTTCCTAGGGATTAGCATTTTCTGCAAGGCTCCCAGTAAGCCCAGGAAGGGGGAGGAGTCTCCTTAACTGTCATCCAGTAAAAATTATACCACACCTCACCACCAGGAGGTTTGAGGGGGATTTTAAAGCATCCTGTGCATGTGCATAGTAGATTATTCCCCCTGAAAAATCAGAATGACCCACAAAAGACTGAGTTGTAAAAATAGTTTAAATTGAAGTCAGGGATCCTCAAGACAAAGACACAGCTAAGATTTTGCCACCAGAGCTAAAAGTAGTTCTTAGAACATAGTCTAGGGATCCAGTTGACTATGTGTCCACTCCATAGTCTTCCTGTTCACAAACACTAAAAAGTCTCTCCATGCCCTAGAGTATTGTGAACAAGCACATGGAGACATGGTTGTCTCCAGACCTCCAGAGAGGAGACAAAGTGTTTCAATGATTCCTTAAGTCTTAGTGAAAAATATGATTGCCACACCTTTAGTGGTACAGCTCAGGGGGTCACACATAAAATACTGCTCGTGGGTCCTCATCTTCCTGAGTGTGCACATCATGGGAAATACTTATCCAGTGTGACCATGGACTAAGAAGTTCCTGAAGATAGGGCTAGAAATTTTACAGTAGAGTATGCTGTCCCAGAGTCACTACTTCTCTTCAGAGTCTTGACTCTAAAGGATTCTAGTAAAAAAAAAAAAAATCTGTGTGTGCTGCAGCAAAGGGCCACCACTGCTAACTAAAAACCAAACATGTGCTCAGAGCTCTATCCAGATGTTTGGCTAATGACCCCTAGGTCCCATGGAACGTATCTAGGCAGATCAACTGAAATGTTATTTCTCCTGGTCAAGCAAGCCCAGAATCCTCTCTTTAGCCAGTCTCAAAGATCTGCCACAAACAGGTCTCTCAATCCCTCTGTAGTCTCAGCACAGATTTCACAGCTCCAAGGTTGGGCTGAGCTGCATTGGCTTGGAGGGGTCAAGGATCCTTGGGAATAGGGGAATCCCTCTGGGAAATACCTAGCAAAGGTCTCTATGCCACAGGGTATGGATTTGCTGGTAGTAGGGATGAGGGGGTAACTCATACTTACAAGAGTTCTTCATGACGATTTTCACTTTCAACATGCCCAGTTCGCTGTTACTGGCCAAATATCTAAAGTTCCATTTTTCGTTGTACTGTCCCTTGATCTTAATCAGTAACATATGTAAATAAGGATGCTTATCTTCATTTGTTGAGGAGGTAATGTCTCCAGAGAGGTGACCAGAAGTCAAGTTCCTGCCAATCGTGGTCAAGGTTGGCATCACCATGGCACTCAGAAGCAACAGTCAAAGATGTGTCGGATGCAGTCCTTTTCTGTTGTGTTGGGATTTTGGTGTTGGGTTTGTTTGGAGTCTCAAGATTCATATCAGAAAGGATTTGAGTAAATAATAGTCACAACAAGAAATTTTAGTGAGGAGACCTTAGCGAACACTCCTGAAGATGTGCAGACAGTGCTAAAGAGCGATATGAGGGAGCCTAGGAAGAGAAACCACAGGGAGGCTGCAGACCATTAGGACACAAAGGCCAAGGACATAAGACAGTAGTGGCAGGTCCTGTGTAACCTGTGGTCGGTAAGAGGTGGAGCCAGCAGGGGTGAGGTTTCCACTGATACAGTATTAGGGAAGGAGGGAAGGAACCCCTCTATGGTCGATTTTCTGCTGGAACCCCTTATTGACCAAACCCAGTAGAAGCCAACATGTAGGAAGCCGATTATTCAGTCATAGGGGAAGTAAGTAGTCACCAGGGAGCACAGCTAATAAGCCATACAGTTCACCTTTTTTCTTTCTGGATGGTTGTGCCATGCTGTTATGTGAAGATGGACTATAGTTTCCTGTGGTTTTTATCTTGCTTAGATGCGTAGTACTTCTTACTGTGGTAGACTTGGCTCTTTTTAATGTTATGCAAATTATCTCTTCAAGTGTGTCTATCTCTTGATTGTCTTTTTCTTTTTTTTATGGAAGGGAATTACAGTAGATTTCCTCATGTGTCACTCAGAGGCAGTTTTGAATGGATGCAGCAGAGTACTTGCTAACATATTGAGTCATGGTTGTCAACCTGGGGGTTGTGACCCCTGTGGTGGTTAAAGGTCCTTTTCACAGAGTACATATCAGATATCCTGCATTTCACATATTTACATTAGGACTCATAACAGTAGCAAACATACAGTTATGAAGTAGAAACAAAATAATTTTACACTCCAGTGTCATCATAATGTGAGGAGGAACTGTATTGAAGTGTTGCAGCATTAGGAAGGTTGAGAACCATTGATCTACAGGGTCCTAGATTCTATCCCTGACACCAGGGTGGGGTTGGGGAAGCAATGTTGGAAGACCATTGTCTGAGTGTATTAGTGTCCTTTTTTGTTGCAGTAATGAAAGTTATGTGACCAAGGCTACTTAAAAGACGTTTTTTGGCTCACAATTCCAGAGAGAGTAAGAATCCACAAAGGTGGAGTGGAGGTCCGCAGCAGGTACAGTGCCGTGAGAGTTCATCTCAGTCATGAGCAGGAAGCAGAAAGAGCACATTAATGGTTGGTGTGGCATATTCTCAGAGCCCTTCCAACCTTGTTACCATCAAAACACACTCACTCCAGACAAGGTGGACCTCTAAGGCTCCCCAAACATCGTCACCAAATGACAACCAGATGTTCAAATGTCTGAGCCTATGGGGGACATTTCTCCTGTAAGCCATCTCACAGTGTTTAAATCATATAACCCCACCCCCACCCCAGGTTTCTAGCTGTGTGACCGTGAACAACTTCCTTATAGGCACAATTCCTTATAATAGACCTTAAAAGAGGTCAGATAAAAGACTGTGGGTTTTCTATGAGGAGTAGAAGGATGAGGCCGAATGGTAGAGAAGTTCTAACCATGTCCTTCTCTACTGTTAATGTACTCTTCCTTCCAACGTTAGTTTACTCTTCCTCTATTGTGATAACAAGCTCTTAAGAGCATGCGCAGTCTTTGACCGGTAAGCATCCTGTGTGTCAGGTAATTCTAATAGATTCAGTCTTATAGCAACCCCCCTGCTTATTGGGTGACCACTCTCTTTTCTTTATCCTCCAGCCCCGAGTACCACTGTTCTGCCCTCTGTTTCTCTGAGTTTAACTCACCTGGGTCCTCTGCATGAGGGGAACCATGTTGTCCTTGTCCTGTGAGAAGCTCCTGTCACACAGCATCTTGCCCTTTGGGCTCAGTGTGTCCAAAAGGGTGGTAGTATTTGTTTCATGCTAAAATCTAATCGCACACCACTGTGGAGGTTGCCTTTAGACTCTTCTAATCTACTCCACGTTTCCTTCACTTTGAAAGCTGCAAGGGTTGTTTCTCTCAGGCTCCTCTTCAAGGCTCACATCTCCCTTTGTTGTTGTTTAGCTGTTTCTAGTATGTTTTCTAGAATGCATATTAACTTTTATGCTTGAAATATATATTTGATTTTTAAAGAAATACATAGAAATGCTTGGATGAATTTTAGTAAACATAAATCTAGTAAAATACACAAACGATGAGATTATAGTCTAAGGAATAATATAACAATAAAAAAAACAGCATTAATATAACCACAGTACAGATCAAGAGGTAAGTTACTGCTGGCATATCAAGAGGTTCTTGCCATGTCTACACTCATCAAGCCCCTGAGATTGAGGAGCCCCTATACTCCATCATCAGGGCAGCAAGTAGGAAGGGGAACCTCACTGTGATCCAAGTTGATGGTTATCCCATGGTTCTCAGTTTTGGAAGATAACCTTTAAAACACACCCTGTCCCCACTACCTTTTTACATAAACATGCAATTTCCTTCTCTTTAAGTGGAACTGGTAGGTAATATGGTAGAAACATTTTTGACTAGTTTAAACATGAGCAGACTGTTTCCCATAGTAGCAGTTGCAACTGGGTGCATTATTCCTTTGAGTTTATGAAAGATACCACTATTCTGAATCTTTATAAAGATTTGTTGTGGGTATTTTTAATTGTAGCTGTTCTTACATAAACAAAGTAGCTTTCATTGGTCTCCCATTGCATTTACATGTATATTCTCCTTCAGAGGCTGAGAGTTTCTGTGCATCTTAAATGAATGTGGAATTTGGCCATGTGTCTTTTTTCTCTGTCTTCCAGTTAGCACCAGCTTTATCCTTTATTCTCAGTGTTAAACCAACCTAGCATTCCTGTGCTTCCTGTGACAGAGTCCATATTTAGATAGATAATGCTAGGTTCAATTTAATACTTGATGTTTAAGAATTATTGGTTTACTTATGTTTGACAAGGACATTTTCTACTATTTTCTGCTTTCCCCCCCCCTCCTTTCCCTTAATTTTCTTTGGAGATCTTCTCTAAGAGATTTATTTGTTTGGCTGACATCACTGGTATAGAGGTGAGATCCCATATAATCCATTTATGTATTTTATGCCATAACTTTTTTTACTGTTTATATGTTGCCAACCTAATCTGTATTCTTCACATTAACACCATTAGTATGTGTGTGTGTGTTTAAATTGTTTTGGATTAATCTTATTAAACATTTAAAACTTTACTGAATTTTGGAAGGAAAATTCGAGGGCTGGGGTAGAGGTGCAGCCCAGATGGTGAAGTACTTTCCTAGTGTGCATAGGTTCCAAATTTGATGCCCAGATCACACAATTCAGGTATGGTAGTGCATGCTTATAACCCCAGCAGTAACAGGGGCGTCACAGGATCTAAACATTTTTTAAAAGGAAACCATATATGAGTGTTTGCCTCTGTGTGTGTACGTGCGTGAACCATGTATGCATGGGATTCCCAAGGTCAGAAGAAGTCACTGTATCCCCTGGGATTGGAGTTACAAATGATTGTGAGCTGCCATGTAGGTGTTGGGACTTGAACCCACATCTGCCGGAAGAGCAGCAGGCTCAACAGTGTCTCCAGTCCCCAGGATCACTAGTTTAAAGTCATCTATGGCTATCCAGCCTGGTGGAGGGGCAGCACAGCCTATGTGAACCCTGCCTCAGTTATGGAAGATCAGCTCAGCTTGTGATTTTCTTATTGTTTTTGTGTGGTTTGTTAGCTATGTTTATTATTGCTTCTCCCTCTTCACCTCAGGTTCAATCCTCTGTCTAGTTTCTAGTTTCTTTAGGTTGAATGTAGATGCTTAAGCCGTAAATTCTCTTTGCTAAATAGCAGCAGGCAGTTTCCCACTAGGGCCAGGATCTGTCTAACCACAGATTCATGGCTCTAATAATGATGCTGTAGATCACTGCATCTCCCAGCCCTCATCTGAGAGGCTTCCTCCTCCTGCTCCTGCCTCCTCTTCTGCTCTCCTCTTCCTGCTCCTCCTTTCCTGCTCCTCCTCTTCCTGCTCCTCCTCTTCCTGCTCCTCCTCTTCCTGCTCCTCCTCTTCCTGCTCCTCCTCTTCCTGCTCCTCCTCTTCCTGCTCCTCTTTCTCCTCTTCCTTTTCCTCTTTCTTCTTTTCTTTCCTTTTTCGTTTTCCTTCAGAAAGTGAAATTACCGGGGACCCACTACAGGCTATGGAATTAAAAGACTGCAGAAAGCGCAGCCCTAAGTGGGACATTTATGCTTCATCCCCTTTCTAAAGCTCAATTCAGGGACATGTGCAGAAAAGGGATTGGAAGACTGTAAGAGAGAGTGGCGGGGTGGTACAAGGAAACTATGTTTTCCAGACATGTCAGAGTAGCAGCACACGTGAACTCACTGTGACTGTGACAGCAAGCACAAGACCTGGAGAGGCTCAAGCCAGAAAACATCCAAGCATGGTAGAAGTAGATGAGCATGAAGTTCTAGCTAGCCCTGGCTGAGTCACTATTGACAACCAACAGCTGCTGGGTGAGGGAGGTTTGTGGTCCAACCATGCTCCCTTGGACCACACATCCAAGGGTATACGTACAGCAGACATAGTCTTGATGGTTCTATGAAGAGGACTCAAAGGCAGTTGAGGAGGGAAGGGTGAATGGATCTGGAGGCAGCTAGGGAAGGAAAGCAAAAGGACTAAAACTCATTGTATGAATATTTCCAAGAACCAATAAAAACAAAGTAAAAAAATACTGTTAATATTAGCATTTCAAAATGTAAATTTTCTAAGAGTACCATTTACTCCTACTTTACAATCATTAGATTTGTTGCATTTTAATTATTATGACAGTTTGAAAAATGTTTTAATTCTTCTATAATTTTTTTGGCTTATGTTTTATTCAAGAGTTCAGAGGATTCAAGATAAATATATAAAAAAACCAATTGTTGTTTTTTTTTTTGTTTTTTTTTTTTTTTTTTTTTTTTTGGTAACCAGCAACAAATGAACCAAGAATAAAATTAACCAAACAGATTCATTTCCACTTGCCCCTTAATAATAGGTTCCTAAAACTTAGTGGAACCAACAGGGTTTATGATCTGATTTGAATATGGGGGTTTACAAAGTAATCATTTAAGATTTATTTTATTTTTAAAAATTACTCTGTGTGTGTGTAGGTGTGTGTGTGTGTGTGTATGTGTGTGTATATGTGTGTGCGTGTGTGTGTGTATGTGTGTGTGTAGGTGTGTGTGTGTGTGTGTGTGTGTGTGTGTATGCTTATCAATGTGAGTGCAGCTACCTTCAGAGGCTGGAAGAGGCTATGTGATCCCCTGGAGCTGGAGTTGGAGACTGTTGTGTGCTTCCTGAATTGGGTGCTGGGAACTAATCTTAGGTCCACTGGAAAAGCATATGTGTCTTAGCCACTGAGCAATCTCTTCAGCTCCAACAAAAGGAAAGACACTCCACATCCATGGATCTGATGATGGAGCACTGGGAAGCAGAGTGCTCCCCTCCTATCCACCTGCAAGTTCAAGCCTCAAATCTCAATATGAAGTTTAGGAGACCTGAACACACAGGTCTTCACCACGCTCTCTAGATCTGAGGTACACGTCAGCCATCCAGCTTCTTGTTGGTGCGAAGGGAATTCAAACTGGGAGAGAACAGTCTTTTAAATATTTTCTGTTTGCATGATCCAGTAGGATACTTATATGCATAAAATAAATGAATTTGGACCTTCATCTCATATTGTACCCCCAAATTAACTCAAAATCGATCATTGTTTAAACAGGGCTGTAAACTCTTTTGCAAAACTTAGTGGCAATCTTTGTAACAGTGAGTTGGGCTTGGAGCTCCTGGACATGGCAGGCAAATATAATGTGCAGAAGAAATAAATAATAATAATAATAATAATAATAATATAATAATATAATAAAGACAATACACTGGATGCAGTAAGTTGAACGTGTGGGTATCTAGGAGGTTGGCAGGTAGCTTAGTTGGACCAAGCTTGAGAATCTGAGTTTAAGCCCCAGAACCCACAGGAAAATCTGGCTATGGTCACTGTGTCCTGTGATCATATCCCAGTGCTCAGAAGGCAGGGACAAGACAACCCCTTAGACCTGGCCAGCCAACTTAGCCTAGTGAGTGAGTTCAAAGGGTAGTGTGAAACCTTGCCCCGAAATCAAATAAAAACAAAATGAAACCCAGAGTCAAGCAGTACCTAAAGAGTAAGGACTTCCATGTGCACACACAGAGGCACACACCCACCCACCCACCCAAACTCAGATGCACAAGTGAACACACACAGACACATACAACCTCCTCCGAAAACCGCATATACATACAAACACATGTGATCATATTTAAGCTCACACACAAACACACACACAAATCTTTGACATTTAACCACCCACCCCCCAACATAAGTAAGTGAATGAATGAATGAATGAACACACAAACAAATATAAACAAATAATAAATGACTCTCGGATGAAGAGCGTAGCAGCAGAGGATGAAAATGTATTCACTACTCATGTACTTGATGAAGGGTTTGTATACAGAACTTGAGCTAGTAATAACAAGATTAATGGTCCAATTAAATGCTGGACAAAGGCTTTGAATGGTCAATTCTCCAAGGAAGATAATCACAAAGGCGAAAAGCACATAGAAAGACTCTCAGAGTCATTAGTCATTGAGGAAATGCAAATTAAACCCAAAAATGAGGAAGTGCTTTCTGAGCACCGTAGGGTGCAGAGGGCAGTACTGCCAAGGGTGTGTGAGGCTGGAGACTTGGGACACAGCAGGGACTGCCATTTCAGCAGCTGGTGCGTGGTTTTGTTAGAAGTTAGATGTATATATAGGGCTATCAAGATGGCCGTGGGCAAAGCCATTTGCCACCAGGCTTAATAACTTGAGTTGTGCGGTGGAAGGAGAGAATGGATGTAAGCCTTAGCCATTCACATGGACACCATGGGATGCTGGTACCTGCCCACTCACAAATAAATCCATGCCATAATGCTCTAAAGAGTCATATATAGGATCAGGGCATCCCATTCCTCAAAGTATATCCAAGAGAGTAGAAAATGTAAGTCCACACAGAGATGCTTATGCGGAAGAGCACAGGAGCATTGTGTGAGAAAGTCACAGTCTGCTTGCTGCGACTATGGCATAAATACCCAAGGCTTGCTATTTTACTAGTGTTATTTATCTCAGAGTTTGAGGCTGCAAGCCCAGCATCCAGCTTCCTCATCGGTTTTACTTCTGGTGAGAGCCACCACTATGGTAGAAGCATGGAGGAGAATTGGGAACAGACAGGCACTTGGAGTGGATTCACCAAGACCAGGATGAGTCTCTCCCAAAGTGAGTCTCCACAAGGCACTTTAGGCCCTGCCACATCAAAAACACCATACGAAGACAAAGCTTTCTGGCTGCACCATCCTATCATACAAAACCAGAAGAGATCCCACAAATGGAAATATTAAATGCCTATCTGGGTGCACGGATAAGTAGACATGGTGTTTACCTACAATGTAGCCCATTTTATGAATTGGGGTCAAAGGACCCAAAAACCACCAGAAGAAGTTAAATGCCACAAAGTACATATGCATGACTCTTGAAACATGATATGCAGAAAATGCAGGTTTATGGAGATAAAGAGCAGATGGGCGTTTGTAAAGGACAAATAGCAGGGGTGGGTATTGAGTTAAGAAGAGTCTAGATGAAGGTACAGAGCTTTAAAGGGGGTTATGTTCCCATGTTTGCACAGTTCTATAGGTAGTGAAAGAAAGAGATGGGCTGGGACGATGGCTCAGTGGTTAATAGCACTGACTGCTCTTGGAGAGGTCCTGGGTTCGACTCCCAGATCCATGTGGCAGCTCACAGCCACGGACAACCTGTGCTGCGCACCTTTGGTGCGTTTCACTCTGGGTCTGCTTGCCAGCTTACTTTAGCACTACCCTAGCTCCTAGGTGATCAGGAGAATGAAGTCCATCATCTTTCATGTGTCCATCCTCATCTCACTCCCACGGTCCCTGAACAGAAGTTCCCTGCTTAAGAATTTTGCTGTTCCCCACAGTGCTTTAGAGAGGCTGCTCAGCTGCCCTCTGGCCTTTGTGTTTCTGAGCAGAAATAATCTTCTGGTCCTTCATAACTTTTTCTCCAATTGCTTTAGATCTCCTCAGTCCTTTGATTTGACACTCTGAATTGTAATATTCATGGGGTTGACTCTGTCTAAAGTCATCCTAGTGGGACTGATTAGCTTTCTTGAGTTTCAACCCCATCAAATTCAGAAAAATTCCAACCATTAGTGTGTGTGTGTGTGTGTGTGTGTGTGTGTGTGTGTGTGCATGTGCACACACACTTGCATAGATATAGCATTATCTATCTTTGAAGACCAAAGACAACTGTGGCTGTCCTTTCTCAGGGGTGTCTACCTTGCTTTTTGACACACATGCCTGGCACATACCAAGTTCATTAAGTGGGCTCATCGGTAAGCCCTAGCTTGTCTCTACTTCCCCAGCTCTGGGTTACAAGTGTCCCTTCAATGCTTTCTTTGTTTTCCCTTAAGAACTGAGGATCAAACTTGGGCTCTTGTGCTTTCAAGGCAAGAATCCACCAAGTGAGCTGCACTCTGGCCCCTCAGCCATCAATCTCTAAGATGTTCCCTCATCCCTACTTCCCTCTCCTCTCTTTGAAGGATCACTTTCTGTGGATCTCGGACCACTCGGGGACTTGTGTTAGCTTTCCCATCTTGTCATCTAATTAGTATCTTGTCTTCTGGCTCCTGCTTCCTTCTGCAATGACTCCTCGCAGGAGGTTCAAAGATTCAGATACCGCACAGCTCCGTGAAAGTTTCTATTGGGTTATCTTTTGCCGTCTCTGTTTCTTCACTGAGATCCCCATCAACTCTCTCACCACGGTCATCCATCACTTTAAATCATGTTGCTTATTGGACATAGTGACTTAGAAGCCCTGGATTGTAGTTCCACATCCATAGCACTCAGCATCAAGCCTCCTGAGCATTTTTCCTGCTGTTCTGGGCAAGTTCTGCCCAGGCCAGAACTCCTGCTGCTCCAAGATGTCTCTCCACAACACTCTGAATAACATGGAGGTGGAGTCTATTTCAGGGACATATTTACCCTTTCAAGGGTGGTGACTTTCATT
Organism: Mastomys natalensis; assembly: GCA_021653895.1. Taxonomy (NCBI): domain Eukaryota; kingdom Metazoa; phylum Chordata; class Mammalia; order Rodentia; family Muridae; genus Mastomys; species Mastomys natalensis. The sequence goes on from JAJTUV010000102.1 coordinate 3,598,937, forward strand.
CTTTGTTTATGCATGTGCATGCGCAAGCATGTGCGTGTGTGTGTGTGTGTGTGTGTGTGTGTGTGTGTGTGTGGTGTGTTCGTGCTGTACATGTGATGTACGCATGTGTTTATGGCGGCCAGAGGTGGATGTCAGATGTCTTCAATCACTTTCTACTTTGTTTTTTAAGACAGGATTTCTCATAGAATCTGAAGTTTACAAATCCTCCTGTCTCTGCTTTCTTTGGCCTGTGATTACAGGTGTGTGCCCCAGAGCCCAGCTCTTTATGTGAGTGCTGAAGGTTCTGTTGGCTCTGAAGGTTCCCAGGCCTGGCAGATGCAGCCTGGTTCTGGACCAAGGACCCAATGCTCAAACCTCCTTAACCTCTGCATCCTTATTGTAGCCAATCTGGCTCTAGGCTAGACAGGCCTCAAGGTCTCATCATCAGACGTTGGCCTGAGGCGAAGCCGGATCCAGAGTGTAGCAACCACTGATTTTGCCTTCCTTGAAAGCAGATCTGCCCAGACTCTTGTCTACCTGTAACTTGGAAGACTATGGTGACTGAAAGGTAAGCCTCTGGCCCATTGCCGATTATAATGGAAGCTGACACTGGACGTGGGTTTCAAGGAGCTCCCATTTTGAGGTGTTCAGCAAAACATATTTAGAAGGCGCCATTGCCATTGCTAAACCCCTCTCAGTCTCAGTCTCTCCACATGGATATTTCTACTGCGAAGTCTTCTATTTCCATGACTGCCTCTCAGAGCTCACATGGGCTGAGTATAAGACCTGTTTACGCCCCTTTAGTAGATATTCACCTCACAAGTCTCAGGGGGACTTGGCCTTATACATCCTTCTGGAACTCTTTATTTTATTTATTTTATTTTATTTTATTTTATTTTATTTCCCCCTCAGATATCTGAGTTACATTTGGAAATACTTGCTGGATAGTGTATAGCTTGGAGGGATGAGCACAAATATCTGTTGACCTCAGTTAGGGAACTGAATGGCTGGCTAAAGAATGTTACTGAGTTTGGATGGGGAGTTACATGCAGAATTGTGGATAATGGGTATCTATAGGAGTCTATAGGAGTAAATGCAGCTGCATACTAAAAAACCCACCCCAGCCAGGAGACCACTCAGAGAACTGCAGCCCTGAAGCTCCTTGCATAACATAGAGGCAGTTCTGCAGGTCAGAGGGTGCTCTCTCTAACAAATTGGTATTGCTTACATAACCTGGGGAGGGGGACTTGCTTAATCTTTTCCGTTTGGGGAGTTTCCTGCAGCTTGTTTGTTTCATTTACTTACTGAGCCATATGAAACCCTCATTCAACTCAAAGGAAATAGCCACAGAACACTGGCTAGGAGAGGGCTCATTTTGCTCCCCCCGCCCTTTGGATCTCTGCTTTAACAGCCTTCTCTCCTGCTCTGTCTGCACAGTACTGTTGTGGGGCTGATATCTATTCCTGCTTCTGTGCTCTGATCTGAACCTCTGTGAGTCCTCCAGCTGTGGTTACATAACGTGTCTTGACATCTGCTGGGGTAAGGTTTTCAGTTTTGTTCATTCTCTTGGAGATCTCCTTGGCTATTTTTGGCCTTTTGTATTTTCACATACCCTTCAGAAGAATCTTGTCAATTTTCATAGAAAAATCCCCAGTGACTCACGGTGGGATTGTGTTGAATATATACATCAGTCTGAGAAGGGATGACACTTCCCAGTGAGTCAGCCCAAGACTTGGAGGGGGGGCATCCTCCCATTTATAGAAGTTGTCTTTATTTTCTGTGGCTAAATTCCATATGAGGCTGTCTTGGGCTTTCTTTAGATTCGTTTCTAGTTAGTTGCCCTTCGGTACTGCCAGTGGTAGGCCCTTTCAGAAGGTTGTCTTCAATTTTGTGAGGGAAAGTGCAGCATATTTTTGTTGTTTTGGGGCTATTATGTCGGGAGCCAAATCCAGGAAACTACCTGCTGTTCCAAGAGAGCCTTGGGTAATTGCCCACTGTTCTGGAAGGATTAGTCAGTAAGTATGTTCTCGGGTCTCAGGTCCTAGGAACGTCAGGCATTTCCTGGGAGCTGGTTACGACAGTGAGATGGCCTAGGGCAGTAACCACCTCTCTTGGAAGAACCTGACCTACAACTAAGAAAGGATTTCCTGTTCATAAAGAACCGTTGCCCTGGGACATTCCCGGACTAGCCGTGGAGTGCTCCGCAGGATCGAGAGTGAATAGAATCCCCGCCCTGTTCTTTGCCCCCCTTTCTCCCTTGCTGAAGACTATATATTGTAAACTCCTCCCCCATTAAAGTGAGACCGTGACAAAACTTCCTGCTGCATGGTCTCTATTCTCTCTCCCGCCCATGTTCCTTTCAGGTGACGGTCCACCTTGATACCCCGCGAATAATCAGACCTGTGGACGGGGTCACTATTATTTTGGTTTTATGCCATAAGTCAAATGACTCTACCCAATTTAGGAATAAATTCTAGCTTTTCTGTAGAATCTTGGATTTCTTCCATCTATACATTTGTTCTTCTCTTCCCATCTTTATCCTTCTGATTTCCTTGTCCTGACCCCTTCACCAATCAATGTCTTCAGCACCATGTAGAACAGAAGTGAGAATAGCAGATACAAGGGTCTCTTGGTGATCATTGCAGGGCTTTTCAGTAATTACCATTAGATTTGAAATGTGTCTTAGGATCTTGCAGACAGAATTATTGGAATAATGATGGTATCAACATCTAATCCTTGTTTGTAAGAGTGGTCAGTCTGTAAACATGTTAAAAATGTGTATATGTGTGTGCGTGTTCGTTTGTGTCTGAGTGTAGTGTGTACCTTTGTGTGTGTGTTAATGTATGTGTATGTGAGGTGTATATGTGTATATATGTATGTTCAGGTGTGTATGCATGGATGCATTCATGTGTGTGTACCATGTGTATGTATATGCATTAATATGTGTTTGCGTGCCCATGTGCATACATGTATATGGGTGTGTGTATTTGTGTGGTGTGGTATATGTGCATGTATGTGTGTGTTTTGAATGTGTGTGTATGTGTGTGTTGCACAACTCCAAACAATTATGTAATCTGGCCATTTATTCCTTTTATTTTATGGACACATTTGTTTATTTTCAAACATTTATCCCCTTTGCACTTGGGAGCACCTGACTGTCCTGTTTTTTCTTCACCAGCGATTTCTTTCTTCTAATCCTCTGATCAGTGTCTTCACACCTATATTGAAAGATAGAATTTCATTATTTCCCTACAATACTATTTTCAGGACCATATGACAACTGTAAGCTGACTTAGGCTGCATGGCAGCTTGAGGTTCTCCGTTTACAGCTTCAGAAAAAGCTGTGTGGTGGTGACCCCACTACTCCTTCTTTTGTATAAAGTCTAGTTTGAATTGCTATTCTTGGCAACATTTTTTGTTTTGTTTGTTTGTAGGGATAGGTACCCAGTCTGTTGTTATGTGACAGACATGATTTGTTCAATTAATCTGGGGCTACTGAGATGATTCTAAACCTGTGTTCTTGGCCATATTTAGCAGATTCATCTTCAAGATAATTTCCCATTTCATTGACACTTTTTAGTGTGTAGTCTCAAAGTTGTACCTGCTATTCCTCTCTTTTTAGGAATTGCAGGAACTGTAATGAATTGGATTGTCTTTTATCGTATTGAAGACTGATACATTTTTTTTTTCCTCCTGAGGCTTGCTCAGTTAGACACATCTCCTGCCTTTTCTACTGACCCTTAATTTTCTCTCTTCTTCTGTTTCAGGTTGAGCTGTACCCTCACTCACTGGCTTCTTTCTACTCACTGACAGTGATTTGATCTTCATTTGCGAGATTCTTAAGACTCGATACCAGGTCACTGGTTCGATTTATTTTTCTTTGTCAGTGCAGTTAAGACTGTTAATTTTCCTCTCTTATTTTGATAATGACACATTCTGTGACAATTCTTGTGGCTGTGAAGAATTTAGAGATTATAAGATGTACCTTGGAACTCATAGCCTAAGAAAATGCTCCTTCCTAAACCAATATATTTATAAGTAGTAAGGATTCTAAATGTTTATTCTTACTCCCACGGATAGGTACAGCTCTCACCTCTCATCAGAGATGCTTCTGTTTACAGCAGATGGAATCATTACAGATATCTACTATTGGTCAAAATGTGTTGGGTGCTCAGCTCCACCTCTTATATCTATAGCACAATCTGTACACTGAAGGCTCAGGATAACCTCAAAGAGGCGGAAGGAAGATTGTAAGAGCCAGAAGACCATGATATTTGATGCTAGGTAGTGTTTTCATTATAGCCATGATATCTCAGGAACACGACCTGTTCAAACAAGACCTGTTTGTCAGCACCAGTTGACATATCAATGTAGAATGGGAAATCTCACATGCTGCCTGCCCTAAATGGAGAGCTTCAGGCAACTGATAGCTCCTGATAGAAGGAGAATCATTCTTTTCTATGAGCCCCCCTGATAGGTTATTCAGTTACATGTGGTCAGCCCTAAACACACATTCATACCAGCAACACTAAAGGGACACAGTAGGATGTGTTTGTGTATGTTACATATATACATATAAATAATAATAATAATAATAATAAATAATAAATATACACATTAATAATAATAATAATAATAATAATGAAGAGGTCAAGGACTTGAAACTGGACAGGGAGGATCTGGGAGGGGTTACAGGGTGAGGGAGTGGTATATTAATGAGGTAAATGATACTTGTGAGATTTTAAATAAGATTTAAATTTTGAATGAACAAAACAACTCTATTTCTTATACTCAGTAGACATAGTAATTCTGAAACCATTTTTGAACCAGTGTTCTGTGTGTGGTTGTGGTATACATTTGAGCTACATAGTCACATGTAGTGTGTACAGTGATAGACCCTCCCCCATCACCTTGGTTTTGTCCCTTTGCATCTTGTCTTCTTTTCCATTATCTTTTCTGTAAGATGTCCCTGTCTGTCAGGAGTATCACCACAGCAGGCAGTGGGCTGCAAGCTGTAACTCTGCTGGTGGATAGTATAATACACCACACACACACACACACACACACACACACACACACACACACCTCCCCCAGTTCTGGAGTCCTGATCTCCACTTAGAGATGTCAACAGGACTTGACTCTTCCACAACCTTTGAGAACGATTCTTTCCAGGCCTCTGAGCAGCTCTCATGGTCCTGGTGTTCCTTGATGTGTAGAAACCCACCTTATCCTTGCATCTTTTTGCATCACCCTCTTATGCCTAACTGTGTAGGTCAGTCTAAATGTCCCCAGTTCCTATGCACACTGCTCACCCTAAACACTTCACCAGACCCTAATCGTCCATAAAAGGTCTTGGTTTGGTTCAGATTGTGCCTAGAGACACTAAGGGTTAGGACCTTAACATTTTAAGGTGCTGGAGGCATCCTACAATACACACTCTGTCAATCTGAACTCTCCACACATCCTACCTCTGGATCTGTTCCAGTTTCTGTGGTCAGCCTTTACCCTATATGTTACTTTCTTCTGCAGACTGGTGCTCAGGGTGTCCTCTCAGTGGAGAAGCCACTTGGCCTCACCTCCCTGCTCCAAACCGATTCCTGTTACTCTTTGTCTTCACACCACATCCCCTCCATTCACATCGTGTTCTCTCCATTCAGGTCAAGCTCTCTCCATTCACACCACACCTCCTCCATGACATCACATCCATTGACCGTCTCAGCCCTGCTGGCATTTATAGTTTCTTCTGGAGGCATCTCTCTGCTTGGCAGCTCAGTTCCCTTGCTGCCTTCTAAGGTCAGGGTTCCTGGGTGTTTCTTTGATGGTTGTTTCTATAAAATGAAATCTTGCACGCTAGTGTTCTTGGTCGAAGGCAGTAACTATGAGATGCTTTGATGACTCACCAAGTATAACTAGGTCAGTCTCTCTGTGGGGATCTGAGGAGCCTTGGTTCCTGGTGCTGAATGGTGTGACATATGCAGACGTGATGCAGGGACAATATACACGTGACTGTCCAGTGTCTAAGGAGTCACTGCAGTGGCATCTTTCTTTCAATGACTCCCCTTCTCAATCTCTGGGGAGCTTTTCCTTGGGACATCTGAGAGCGAAGTGATCTTGCTCCCTTGTGTCAGATGAGCATGGGAGAGCTGGCACCACTCCATGCCTTATTTCCCTTGGGGAAGATGCATGGCATTCTGAGGCAGCAGGAAGGATGCAACTAGTGAATACATCTGCAGACTGCTGCCAGGGAGAAGTGCAGGGTCAAGGCAGGACGAAGTAGGTTCCATCAGGTGGAATTCCAGTATGCAGACTGGACGTTGGATGGGGAAATCACAGGATACCAGTCAGAGCATCCTGCTGCCCAAGTCAAGGACATTAAATTCAGGAGCTGTCTGTGATACTAAATATGGGGAAGAGTAGAAGTTTGTTTAAAGGTATCACTAGAGGACTGTTGAGCAAAATTCAGATGAGAAAGCACACCTCCATTTGAGAACAGTCAGGGAGGATACATGGCATTCTCGGAGATACGGCAGTGCTACAGGCTAATATGGTTCTTGAGGCCAAGAACCTCAGGTGGTCTGGTTTGTGTGCACCAAGATCTGCAGGCCCATACACTGTGCATGCATGCATACTCTGTACCCGCAGGGGACAGAGACAAAATGTAGTGACTTTAAACATATTGGCTCTTTTGCATGACCTTTCCAGTATCTATTGCAGGTTGCCTTCTTTGCCTGCCCTGCACAAGGACATGGTTTCTGCCATGAATCTCCTTGTCAATAACAGACACTGGATTATGTTATTAGTATGCCAGCCCAGTGGCATACTAACAACAATCAAAAGTCTCAGTGGGATTTAAAGAGGCCTTCTCTAACTGAACTCTTTGCTCTCTCTGCTCTAGGCAGAATGCTGACAGGAGCTACTGGGAGGAGGGGAGAGGCAGTCCAGCACCTGCCTTCCCTGTGTGTGAACCCTTCTCCAGCAGCTTGTTAGCATAGTTTGACCACATTCCAGACTCTTCTTTCAGGGCTATCTCAATGAGGTATGTGATGGGGCAGAGATGCCTACCCTGAGCCTTTCTCAGCAATTGGAGTCCTTGAATGTTACTCCCTAAAAGATATCCAAGGTCCTTTATTGCAGTGGCCAGCCCATTTGTCCTCCACCTTAAGTCCCCAGAAGCCTCCAGGTTCTTTCTGTTCAGATGAGTTTGACATTCCACAGGACTAGATCTGAGGTTATGAAAAAGTCCTATCTCCTCTCTGTGCACATCTGTGCCCTGTGAGTCTTTGTGAGCCCTTTACATTAAAAAAACTCTGGACAAACAATGCTAAGCCAGAGCACTGGAGTCTCACAGGCTAGCAGACGGCTAGCCCCACTGGATATAAACTTTCATTGTCTTTCAGGAAAGTCGCCCACACTTTGTGTGGGTAAGGGAGTCCACAGAGAACTAAAGTGACCAATGGGCTGCTGCAGATTGAGGTTTCCTTTCTCATCTCAGGACCATGATGGAGGTAGACAAGATACACATTTACTAATGGAGTTTTGCGGTACTTTTGGTTATTCTAGAGTTGTTTAAGTCTCTGTCTTGGGATCTCATAGACCTTCTCTTTGTCTCATCTCCACATGAGCGTCCTGTCCCAACCCCCAGCCCTGTGGATTCCTCAGACTTTCCTTGGGTTTGGTGCCCTGGACAGTCTGAAGGAGACAAGTTGAGGCATGCCAGAGAATGTCTTCAAACATCCATTATTCTTACTCATATGGGGTGTCATTTGGATGAGGAGAAGTAAAACATCCTTCCTTTAGCACCGGCTCCCAAGGCCACTCTTCCTTGTTGGGATACATGTCATCCAGCTTTCAGTTCCTAATTTACTTAGTTTGGTCTTCTCTGTGTTAATTTACTTTATGTTATGGGTTTTTTTTTTCTGATCTTCCTTTTGTTAAATTGCTAAATTGAGTCCATGATGCCTTTTGAAACTATTTTGCTCACTGCTGACAAGGGGTCATTTGTTGGCGGTACCTGGCTGGGTTTTGTCTGGTGTGCGATCCTTCCTGCAGGCGGGGTCAGGAAGGTCTCTTTTGCTGGGCATTCTTGCTGGCTGCCGCTGCCTGAGGTCTGCAGCCTTCTCACACATTTGTTTCCTCCTGAGAACCCTCCCTGCTCACCCCATGTTCTCTCTGCCTGAGGAAGCCTTTATTTGTGATTGCCCTTCACTCTGTAGCCCACAGAAGGTCCCGAGTCCTCTCTTATCACCCTTGTATTTACTTTCTGCAGGGTCAAATCTGACCCTGTTATGCCCTCATAGGTATCTATCTGAATTGGCTTTTTTCTAGTTTTCAAAGTCTTACTTGTAATTCATCTCAGGATAGCATCTGGAAATGGAAGCCTTTATCTTCTGACATAGACATGTCTTCCCCACCTGATCTGCCCTATCCTTGTAGGTCATAGATCAGGTTCAGGGGCTGTTCGTGTTCAGTCCTAACGCTATATTACAAGTGTCTGTCAATGGTGATGAGCTCAGGGCGTTTCCAGGGATACAATAGAAATCAGGGAGGCCAAGCCAGCTCTCCAAGAGTTCTTTTCTAAGGAAAGGCAGAAGCTCACACATCTGAGGAATAGCTAACAATCTGAAGAATTGGAAATATGCATTCACAGGAGAAAGGGTGAATAAGGGGGGTGTACTGGCTCCTTGGAGAATGTTGCTGGTGATCTGAGCCTGAGTCAGGTATAGGATCCATCTTTAAGATCCTGTAAGGCATTGGTACTCAGGCAATGACCTTTATTGCAACCTGGATGTGAATCCATGAATCAAGAAACTCCACAAAGATCCATGTACTAGAGAGTTAGCTCCACAGGGATTGTGTTGAAGTCTGGGAAGTTGATTAGCTGGTGACAAAGTCTTTGGAAGAAATTAATGTAAATCTCATGTGGCCTCAGTTCTCAAGGGAGTGGGCTATGATGGAACAATAAGACCACCCCCCCAATTGTACACTTTGGTATTGTCTCATACTATGATCCCAGTTCTTGCATTAGGCTCTTTCATGATGTCATTTGCTGAGTTGTAACATAGCTGAGGCACCTCACCAGAGTTGAGCTGACATTAGTATTTAGTCTCTGGTAGTATACTAACTTTTCTTCCTTACAGATGACCCGTACTTGGGGTATTTCATTAATGTCACAAAAAATAACGTGACCTAGGTCTCTAGAATGTATCCTAACAGCATGAAAGTCTTGAATTAAGAACCTCTAATGATTTCGAAACAGTTAGAGAAATGTTCAACATCCTGAGTCATCAGGGATATGCAAATCAACTCTAGAGATTTCATCTTACACCTGTCAGAATGGCTTAGATCAAAAACTCAAGAGCCAGCTCATGCTGGTGAGCATATGGGACAAGGGGAACACTCTTCCATTGCCAGTGGGATTACAAAATTGTACAACCACTCTGGAAATCAATTTGAGTTTCTCAGAAATCTGGGCTAGATCTACCTCAAGATCCAGCTGTATCGCTCCTGGCCATATACCCAAAAGATGCCCCACTATAACATAAAGACACTTGCTCAACTAATGTTCATAGTAGCTTTATTCATAATAGCCAGAAACTGGAAACTAACCAAATGTCCTTCAACTGAAGAATGGATAAAGAAAATGGAGTGTTACTCAACTACTAAAAACAAGGACATCATGGAATTTGAAGGCAAATGGATGGACCTAAAAAGAGATCATCTTGAGTAAGATAACCCAGACCCAGCAAGACAAACATGGTATGTAGTCACTTATAAGTGGATGTTAGTCATAAAGCACAGGATAGCCATGCCACAAAACACAGACCCAAAAAATGCTAAGTAATAAGGAGGGCACAGTGGGGATGCTTGAATCTCATGGGGAAGAGGAAATAGATTAGACATTGGGGATGGATAGAAGAAGGGGACTAGGTAGAGGAGGGATAGAAATAGGAACAGGATGGATGAAATGGGGGATGATGGAGGGAGAGAATACTGGAAGAGACAACTGGATTGGGGGGCATCTCAGGACAAGCCTGAAGCTTAGGACAATAGAGACTCTCAGGAATCTATGAAGGTAACCCTAGTTAAGAATCCTAGCAAGGGGGTATATGAAGCCTGAACTAGCATCTCCTGTAATCAAGCAAGACTTCCAATGGAGGGATTGGGACACCAACCCAGTCACAAAATCTCTAACCCACAATTTGTCCTGCTTACAAGATGTGCAGGGATAAAAGATGGAGCAGAATTTGAGGCAAGGGCCAACAAGTGACCGACTCAGCTTGAGACTCAACCCATGAAAGAGAGCCCAGCCCTGACAATGTTAATAATAGTCTACTGGACTTGTAGACAGAGCCTAGCATAACTGTTATCAGAGAGGATTTATCCAGCAACTGATGGAAACAGATTCAGAGACTCACAGCTAAACATTAAACAGAGCTTGGGGGATCTGGTAGAAGAGAGGAAGATGGGATTAAAGGAGTTAGAGGGGTCAAAGACATCACAAGAAAACCTCCAGATTAATCTAACCTGGGCCCATAAGAACTCACAGAGACTGAACCACCATCTAGAGAGCATGCATGGGATGGACCTAGGTCCTCTGCACATATGTAACAGTTGTGCAGCTGGGTTTTCATGTAGGGCATTTAAGGAAGGACCAGGGACTGTCTCTGACTCTGTTGCTTGCCTTTGGATCCCTTGCCCCTAACTGGGATGCCTCATCTAAACTCAATAGGAGATGTGTCTAGTCTTACTGTGTATATGCCAAGGCTGGTTGATATCCATGGGATATCCCTTCTTCTGAAGAGAAGGGGAGGAGGGGTTGATGGGTTAGGGAAAGGAAGTGAGAGGGAGGGACTGTGAAGAGAGGAGTGAAGGGAAGCTGTGATTGGGATGTAACTAAATAACTTAATTAATTACTAATAAAATAAGGATCAGAACAGAGCTAACTGGAAGCAATGTTTGTGTAATTGTCTGCACACGGGATTCCCTACCTGAGTGATAGCTCTGGGAGCTAAGTGGGAAAACAGGACCAGACCTTCATAGCTTGCAGAAGAGAAAGAGTGGACATGCTTGGCTTTATTCTGGAGGCTGGTACTGAAGATGAATGTGGTGTGGATTGGGGTGGTAAGTGCTAGTAAATTAAACAGTGGGTGGAGACCAGTGCCTCCCACTCACCTGCTGCTCACGCTTATCATGCTGCCCACTGCCTCTGCTCTTTGATTTTCCCCGTTGTCCTCTTACCCTCGCATGTGTGTGCCAGTTGGCCCAGACCAGCTATATTGTTCCTCTCAGGGCTGCTCCATTCCACATCTTTACAGAATTAAAATTTTTCTCTGGATGTTTGGGAGCCCAGGCAGAGAGAGGGCAGATCTGTGAGAGTATCACAGAGACTGTGAGAGGCTTCTTAGTACATGAGAATGAAGACAATCACCTTCTGCCTTGTGAGTGGGTCGATGTCACTACTCAGTGTCCCTTGGATCACAAGGACATTCCTGAGGATGTCCCAGCATGGCACCTGTGGAGAAACCTGGGTCTCCAGCAAGCATTTACCCAAACATGCACAGTTCTCTTGAGCTTCCTTTTCTATTAGGTTGAATTTAAGAGATGTTTACCTAGCGAGTCTCCTCACAGATAAGACGTATGACAGAGCCTATCTGTACTGGCTTGTTTTAAATATCAATTTGACACACCTTGAGTCACCTGAGAAAGAAGTTATAATTAAAAAAAATTGTCTTGATCAAGTTGGCCCACAGGCATGTCTGGAGTGGATTGTCTTCATTGTTAACTGAAGTAAGAGGACACAGTCCACTATGGGCAATGCAATCCCCTAGCCTAGTGGTGATGGACAGTATAAGAAAGCTAGATGAGTATAGGCCTAGCTGGCAGTTTGGTTAGGGTATTTTACCAAAGCAACAGAGATGGACCTTGATACTCAAAAATACACCAGGACTAAATAGATTCAAGATCTCTTTGAATAAGTGTGAGGATTCTCAGTTCAAGTCAAAACATATGACCCTCTTAAGGCAGGCCATGCCATCCCAAGGCCATATGCAGAAGGACTTTTGAGTCTAGATCTTGGGGTAGCTTGAGGGAATGCCCAGAACAAGATGGGCAGCTATGTCTAATGCCAGCTACTAAGGAGGCTAATGTAGGAAGATTGGAGTGTCATAGCAAGTCTGGGTTCTAGGTCAGTCTGTGTAACCTAGTGAGACCCTGTATCAAAATAGAAACTCAAAGGGGACCAGGAGTATAACTCAAGGAAACTCAGTGATGGAGGGCTTACTTACCTGGCATGTGTGAGGCCCTTGGTTCAAACCCCAGTACCACAGAAGAGAGAATAGAGACACTCAAGTTCTCTTTGAGATGGAGGGCATGCTGCCTTGACCTACAACCTGTGCCATGTCACACAGTCATGGGATTAAGAAAGATGATGTCGGTAGATGTCTGGATTGGAGTGATGTCAGGGTTACACACTCTCCACTGGACTGTGTGTTACAACCCCAGATGGTCCACGTGGTCCTTGCAGGAAGCAAAATGTCCTCTTGGGTGACTGGAAGGCTTTGGTGTATTTCTCAGTATACTCATCCAACTTTCTGACAGTGTGCCCCTAGCTCAGAAGAGACAACTGAACTGGGCATAATGTAGGCCAGAAATCTCAGCTCCTCAAAAGACAGAAGCAGTGGGATTGTGAGTAAGGCCAACTTGAACTATAGAGTGAGTTCAAGGGTTACCTAAGCAATGTAAGGACATCCTATCCCCAAATAAAAGATAAACAGGAGAATATTCTGGAGGCATAGCTCTCATCAACGGAGTGCTTGCCTAGCATGCTCTACATTCAAAGTCAAATTCAAAAGCTTTGAAGAAGGAAGAGGGGAGAGGAGCTGAGACAGATCTCTCTTTCTGATAGAAACAGAGAGACATCTTTCCTGAGGGTTTCTTCCTTTTGCTGTGATAAACACAATGACTGAAAGCAACTTAGGAAAGGTGTTTATTACAGCATACAGGTTAGAGCTCATCAAGAAAAGCCATGGTAGGAACCAAGGTGGGAATGTGGAGGCAGGAACTGAAAGCAGAGGCCATGGAGGAATGCTGGTTACTGACTTGCTCTTCGTGGCTCACTCAGTCTGCTTTCCTATAGCACCCAAAACCACCTGCCCAACGGTTTCACTACATACAATGATCTGGGCATTTACCAACCGTTGGTCAAGAAAATGTCCTCATGGACTGCCCATAGGTCAATCTGATGGAGACAGTTCCTCAGTAGAGATCCCTGCTTCCAAAATGACTCTTTTTGTGTCAATACAAACTTGACTCTCATTTACCACTGCTGTCCTTCCTGGCCTAAGATAGGGGTATACGTAGATGGACTGTCAAGGTTCTGGGAGCCTAGGTCATCTTACATTGCAAGCCCACAAGAAGACAACTATGGCCTCAGCTAGCCTCAGTTGGTATAATAAAACTCCCTAGACTATGTTTCTGATCAAACAGCCCTTAAGGCTCATGGTTCAGGAGGCCTGAAAGAAAGTCTATGATCAAGACATCAACCAATGATATGTGGGGATATCCAGCTTCCTGCTTCACATACGGATCTTCATTGTCTTCAATAGAAAAGGGCACAAGAGGGTTCCCTCTTTCATAGGGTGCCAACTCCACACATGTGAGCTCTTCTCCCATCCTTTAGTGACTACTCAAAGGCTATATCTCCTAACAAAATTACTTGGAAAGTTCAGATTTCAAACTGTTCTGAGGCAGAAAAGAGACCACAATGCTAAGGAAAGAGCTTAGATGTCCCCAGCAGAGCACGCATAGTACCCCCCTCCCCCCTGGAACTGAGAAGAGCTGAAGTTGGCAGTACTGGTCCAGTCATGGCCTGTTGCTGCATGGGATTCACTCACAGGCCTGCAGAAGCAGTGTGAATCTTTCCAGCCTGGCAGGGGAGTGAGCCTCTGAGGCTGTCTTCAAGTTGTCTGTTACTCTGAGGCAGTCTTCAAGTTGTCTGTTACTCTGGTGGTGGTGAGCCATTTGCATGCATTACTATCTGCTCAAGCAAGGCAATTACCACAGCTAGCTGCCAGACTCCCTACCAGCTGGCCTGGAGGGGAGGCATCCAAATGAGTCCTAACTGTTGATCTTAAGGAAAGCAATGTGACAAGAGTTGTTTCTTCTCTCAGGTAGGAGGGAAGACTGGTAGTCACAAACAGGATGCTTGACACTGTTGGTTTCTTGCGGGTGGGGAAGAGTATCTAAGGAAATATCCAGAAATGTCTTCAATATATCCTGATGAAGTCAGGTTTTCTCAGCAGTGTCTTCCCCTCTGTATCTGTCACAGACCTTCAGACTTGTGAAGAAAATGTCTCTTCTCTTGTGATCTCTACAGTGACACAAGTTGTTTTTTTTGTTTTTTGGATCAAGGAGTCTACCCTTCATGTCTTCTAGTAACAAGAGCTCCTGCCAAAGTAGAGCAGAGGAGAAAGGCTGCAATCCACTGCCATTTTTATTTGCCCTCAGTCTACTCCCTGCATGTCATGTCTGTATATGATCCATCCACACAACACTCACTCACATCCTCAAAGGTAGAACTTATGGGAATCAGGTTCAGACCAAACTCCCACTTTACAGCCATCAGAATAGGAGACACCGAGCCTCAGGGGCTATCAGCCGGTGTTCTTCACTGTGTCTCTGCCTAACTGTGTTGTCTCAGTTCTACATACCTGTCTGCTTTACAAAAGCAAGCACGCCACACTGTCAGTCCATGTCTTCTCATTGATGCTATGCTCCCAGTCCATCCTCAGAGCCACTTGTGAGAAAAAAAAAAAAACAGCCAAATTGCTGAGTCTCCTGCAGAGGAAGCTGCTGCGGAGAGGTCGGGCCAGTGTACTAACTCCATCTTGTCTTGCCTTCACCGCCAGCCAGACCTTTCTTAATGGACATCGGGTGTTTGTGCCCAAATATTTACTGAGTTCATTTTGTGTGCTGAGCTGGATAAAAGCTCTGGCCCTGAGATACTGTTTGTAGGCTTGCAGCTGTCCTCTGACTGGCTCCTTGTGGGATCGCTGTCAGTTGGAGTGATGGTCGCATCTCCTGGCATCCCCAGGCTTAAACACTGTGAGCTAGTACTGGGTTATAGAGTGCCATGGGCTTTGAACACAGAACTCCATCTTACATTGCTGTCTCAAAGCCTTACAGCTAGCCTGTTTCTACCACTCCTCCTGCTAAAAAATGGCACTGGGGTACTTAACATTGGGACAGTGGGATGGGCAACCTAAAGAGGAAGCTGTGCTGGCATTGAGCACCTTTCCTTTCTACTCCAAATATGGAAAATGTGGACTAAATATATATTAGATGCAAGAAAATGCAGTCTGGATTGAAAATAAGGAAAATCTACTCCTTGCATGAATGATACACATATTTTCTAGCCAAAAATTAAGAATTAGAAATACAGGCTCTGCCACTTAGGAGTGTCGTGCTTGTCTGAGAGTCAGAAGTAGGAGAAGGGTTACTGTCCATCAGCATAGCAGCCTCTGTGATGAAGAGACTATGAGACACACAGGTGACAGGTCACTCAACTCAGAAGTAAACTAATGTCCCAAAGCCACAACCAGAAACAAAGCATTGCTGGAAGACAAAGCCAGAGCCTGTGCTGTCAGAAGCTGGGGTTGAGCCTTCCATAAAACATAATGTAGAAAGCTTGAGTGTGCTCAGCCATAGCTGTGCCCCCTGTGTCTGTTCCTCATGCACTGTGTGTATGCATACATCACAAACACACACACACCAGACACACACACACCAGACACACACATCACCAGACAACATCACCCAAAACACAACACCAACACACACACACACCACACACATACACCAAACACCATAACACACACTACACCAGATACCAACCAACACACAACACCATACATCAATATAAACACACAAAAACATACACAACCAGATTTGACACACCACACACACACCACACACACACCAACACACACTAGATAAATACACACCAAAAATACACACATTGGACACACAACACCAGACACACACACCACACACACAATACCAATACACAGATCACCACACGACACATACACACATTACACACATACACCAACACACACCAATACAAAATCAACATACAATACACACACACACCACACAGACCACTCATACATACACAAATACACACACACTGATACATACTACAATACACATATCAGAATACATACCAGATCATCACATACAATACAACACACACACACCAGAAACATAGACACAAATACTACACACACCAGATACATACAACACACATATAACACCAATATGAGACACATAACAATACATACATACATAATATACAACACACACACATTACATAGCACTGACATACACACAAGACACACACAGCACAGCACACAGATAAGCACATAACAAACAAATTGAAACTAATCGTGCAGAGGTGGAAGTATGCAGTTACATTGAGGAAACCACAGATCCATTCACAGGGGAACCTCACATGGTATCTGAAGTCATCCAAAGAGGAGATAGAGTAGATGGCAGAGGAAAGTGGGAAGAGTGCAATACATCACTATAAATCACAGTGTTTTATACTAGTTACAGGGGGCCAAGCAGTGTGGTAGACATTATATTCAGAGGCTCAGAAAACAGGAGGGGGAGGAGTCAGGGACCAGTGTGTGCAGAAACGGGGGGAGGTCACCCCTATCCTGCAGTGTGACCTCAACCCTTCCTCTACACCAATGATGCACAAGGCACACAGTGGAATCTTCTGGTGGGTAGAATGTCTCTGACACAGCATCCCTGGCCTCATGTGGCTCTAGAACATTTGACATGGACAACTGCAGCTGGGAAGCATAATTTGGGACATTATTTAATTTAACTAATTAAATTAAAGTGTTATTTGTTTTTAAATGATGAATAAAAATGTAAACATTGCATATGTTCATTAATGAGTTACCATGTGGCGTTCTGATACATACACAATTTATTCTGCTTAAAGCAGGTGAGGCAAGCCTGTCTCCCCAAATATTTATCATTTGTTTATGATGGAGACATCCAACTTTCTCTTGGTAGCTTTTGGGGTGTGCAGTTTGCTATTGTCGTGAACTTAAAGTCATGTGACTGGCATGGCTGTACAGGGCTACACAGCTCTAAAAGCATCTATCACAAGGGGGAAGGAAGGTAGCTGCAAGAGTCATGGAGACTTTAAATGTGGTACATAGTGTCACCCTGTCCCAGCTGGCATGAACCGGGTGATGCCACAAGACACTCAGGATGACTGAGGTCTGACAGACACAGGCAAGAGAAAGTCTATGGTGGGTTCTGCAGACGTCCTAGTGGAATTCACTAATCTGACTGTTCCTTGGTCTACACTTCTTCCATACTGGTGCCGCCCAGATGATCCATTCAGTGGAGTATAGAGGTTACAGGGTCTATCTGGCTCTCACTAGGAAAACCTAGGCAAAGTAAACACACCCCCCAGAATCCAGAGGTGCCACCTGGTGCACTCTCCTAGAGGAGTGGATCTTGGCTACTTTCCCTAAAGCAAAGCAGATCCATGCTCTGGTGAGTGTAGAGGATATTCGGCCACATAGCCTGGACTGTGGACAACCACCAAGGGCCAATGCAGGTTCGGAGCTTCCAGGGGCTCAGCCGTGGCTTGCATTATTGCTTCCAGAAGCTTCTTCCTTAGTTCCTCACACCCAGCTCTCTCATAGCTATTCCCAAGTATGTGGTGCAGGAAAATATCAAGTAAACAAATATTTGCCTTTGATCAGCCTCCTGAGAAGTTTTGCTTGAGAGAAGGATCCAGACCCCACCCCACCTTCCCAAAACAAAACTAAATTAAAAATAAAACATCAAAAAATAATAAAAATTGAAAACAAAAACAAACAAACAAATAAAAACCTTGGACTTGGTGTCATAATGAACAACATACAATGGGATTGAACAATGGGATTAAGAGTCATTGCAAAGTGATATTCTTAAAAAATCAAAGCTTAGCTCTGGCTCTGGCTGAGTATAGCCAAGGGCCCTGATCATTGGCATCTGTAGGCTGGCCACAGAGGAAAGTGTAAGTCCTCTTTTCAAGCCCATTGTTTGTTCTATCAAATATTTCTAAAGGTTTTTATATTCAGTATCTGGATTCTACTGAAAAGGATACAAGGAGCCATCAGCACATCCTCAAGCCCCAAAGAAACAACAGAGGCATGGACCAAATGGCACAATGCTGTTTATAACAGTATATATATAAAACAGTAGTTGTATATCCATGGGGGGTTGTGGTGGGGGTGGATTCAGAACATGAGATGCCAAGTAATCTTTAACATAAATGCATTGCAACATCTCTAAGAAAGCATGATGAGAAGTGGCAATGAACATACCAGCTGGTGAAAAACTAAAGTTACAAAGTGAGATTAGACATAGCTGAAGAGAGGACAAGCAAACTGGAAGAGAGATTTGAGGAACATACTGAGCCTCATGCTTAGGAATTAAAAAAGAGACTTCAGAAAGACATTTAAAAAGTCAGAAAACTAGGCATGGTGGAAAGCTGAAGATTTGCATAACTGGAGTCCTGGAGTGGAGGGGAAAAGATCTATGTTTTAAGACAAAAAGGATGAGGATGCTCTAAAAGTAACTTCACATATTAAGTAGGAAACCAGGAATAATTTTAAATGAACGTACATAGATATGACATAGAAAACTTATTAGAACCAAACCGAAAATGTTAAAATGAGCAATTTTCTTCAAAGAAGCAATGATAGAATAACAGTAATATCTTGAAGGGAAAACAAAGTGAAAACCAGAAGATGATGGACATGTTTTCAAGGCACTAAAATGTGAAATCGACAAGAAAATAAGTAGGGATTCTTGGTTTTAAAGCAATCCTTTGATCAAAATCATCCATTTGGAACGTGTTTGCAGTTTCGAGCTAACAGGTATGATTCTAACCAGAAGACTCGGGGAAGTATGAACTGATGTTAAATTGGAAATTTATTTTATGAAGTGGGAGTAAGACAAAAAAAAAAGTGTGGTCTGTTCTCACACAGGGTGGTAGGATGCGTTGTTCTGTGGTAAGCTTTTTAATATAATGTGTGAGACTTCACTCTTCTGCCCTGAAAAATCTCCATCTGTAGCATTAATTCAAGTGTTCTAAAAGGCCTAATTTGTGAAGAAAAAAAAATGGTGTTAAAGTAGAGGGTGGACAGACCATATTTTAAGGGAATATTTACATTTCACTGGATACCCATGAGGATGAGTTTTTAATACTCTATGCGAGGAAGGAAATAATTTATATGTAAATGTAAGTGATGAATTATTGAAATGACCAGAAGATGTTTTGAATGGACATGGACATCAGAAAGGTTGATTGATCAGACACAAAAGCACTAGCTATACACTAACTATCAAGAACAAGGACAGGTGTGTCAGACTGTTGGAATGTCGGGAATGCTAGGACTCTTCACAATGAGCCCAACAGGGTGAGCTCCGGAGCTGAAGGACACCTACCATCTGGCATCCACACCTCAGAATAGGAATAGCCAGGGATTTTAAAAATAAGATGCAACGATCATTTTCAAAAATCCTGAAACAGAACAAAATACAACTAAAGTGAAGACCATAAGTTCATAAAATTTCTATATGTTGGGAGTGCAGCCTGACACCCATCACGAAGAGTCTCCAAACAGACAGTAAATGTGACCCACTCCACAAATATGGCTGCAGGTAAATTAGTACATATTGTAGTATATCTTTTATATTTTAAAATGATTTATATAAATTATATTTTATAAACTCTTAATATAATGCATGCATATAATATGTAAAATTATATTTTATATTCTTTATATTTTTATACACTTTATGCATTTTTTAGATCTTGGAATAAAACTTTACTTTGCAAACAAGGAATGACCCCCAAACTAGGAAGTGAGCAAGGACACACACAGCACATCTAGCTCATAGTATGAGAACTTAGCGAGATAAAGAAGTATCTCTTTCTTTCTTCCTTTCTCTCTTTCTTTCTCTCTCTCTCTCCCTCTCTCTCTCTCTCTCTCCTCTCTCTCTCTCTCTCCTTCTCTTTTAACTGTTTATTGATTCATTGTGAATTTCACATCATGCACCCCAATCCCACTCATCTCCCTGTTCCTTCATAAATGCCTTCTGCTCTTGCAACCTCCCCTTCAAAATAAAAATAAAATAAGACAAAATAATAAACAAACAAACAAACAAAAACCCATCTTGTCGAGGAAGCTGCAGTGTGTCACAGTGTGTCACCCAGTATACTCTTTTGTCCACATATCTTTACTTGCAAATGTTCATTGCAATGAGTCATTGGCCTGTTTCAAGGCCTCTGGATATGGGTCTAGGTGGTAGCTAAGTTGGTCAGCCCACAAACTCTCCTGTACCTACACTATCAGGACCAGCTCTCCATCCTTGCCCCAGTTAGCTCACTCAGTGCTGCAGCCAATAAGGGGCAGGTCCTGCTCTTGTGCCCTCCCTCAGGCCAGCCTATTCACCCCCATACCACCAGGGACAGCTCTATGGTGCTGCCCAAGTGAAATGCAGGGGCAACTCTCCCTTGTTGCAGCCTACAGGGGGCTTGGCACTCTCCTGCTCTCATGATCTTCCTGCCTGCCACAGGTGAGAGGTTAAGGGAGGAGGACATATTTTTTATGTATTTTATACTTTATATGCTTTATATCCTATACATTTAAAATATCTCTTTTATATATTACTATGATGCTATGCCCAAGTCCAACTAGTTGTAAAAGGAAAAGAGCATTGCTTATCTCTCAGTTCAGAAGGTTGAAGGCACAATGCTGGCCCCAGTCCAGCTTTGGGGAGAGCCCTGTAGGCTATGACCCAAAGTGGTGAGAACAAATGCATGTGGGGAAGGGAACCCACTTAAAGACTGGAAGCCAGAGGGAACCAGAGTTTTACATCCCTTTCTTAGACCACGCCTTGGCCCAGTGACTGTTTCCCAGGCTCAGCAAGAACATGGCCCTCAAACCCAACCTCCCAAAATCTGAGTAACCAAGCCATAGCTTTAGGAAATACCTAAGCTGCAAACAGCCAGGACTGCAGAATCCTGGCAAGGGTAGGAAACTGCAGCTCCAATCGAGTATTGTAAGTGTGTAACCGCCATAAAGCCCACAACCGTGCTCCAAGGTTCACTTCTCCCCAGTCACTTGTAGGTATATAATGACCAATAATCACACATAACATGTTCATAACAGCATCATTCTTCAAGTCAGCCCTGAAAATATCCTAGATGCCTATCAACAGCAAAGTGGATTATGAGGAATTTACATGGTGATACATCATAGTGTTTATAAAATAGCAATGGCAGCTATGTGGGAGACGTGCAGATGGTTTTTAACAGACCTGGGGTGTGAGCATTTGCTTTAGGAAGAATGCAAAGCAACCTATAGGATCAGAAATCAAACAATGCTCACAGTGGGACAGCAGAAGGGAAATAGCTGTGAACATAGATGTGCTCTGTGGACATGAGTGGTGTCCTGGGAGGACAGTAGTGATGCTGGATTTCTTAGCCTGAAGTGTGATCCATGGACATGGATGTGTCTACTCTATGATACTGTGTTAAGTGAATACCTTCTGAGATGTATATGTATATATTGATATGCTTTTATATACACTAATTCAAATAACTGAAATATATGAAAGAAGTATTGGCTGGAAATTCAGCATGAACTATCTAAGCGAAGAATGTTTACAATAGTAGAATATATTGTGAACACTGTTACCTCTGTGATTCCTATGTGTTTCCACAGCTCAAATAATGAAAATATTGAATATAAACCAATTTTAGAATTATTGCATGTAGATGATAAATTGTTGAAGAGGTAAAAATAAACGTGTATATACACATAGTGTATTTGACTGTGTAGGAATGTATGTATAGATGTGTATTGTATGTGTGCATATGTGTGTGTTTTAGGATAATCATAAGAAAATCAATACTTTCCCCCCTTTGACAAGGTGAAGTTCATTACTAATGGGGAAAATTACAACCATGGTAACAGCAAGTTCTATGGCTAGAGTCTTGAAGGAAACAGATGAAGTCACTGTTTTGGGGATTGGGCAGAGAGATGGCAGGTGAGAAGGGCCACTGTAGAAGATGATCTGGACTTGCACAGCTTTACAGAACTGTATTGTGCAAGGTTTTGACACAACTTAGCATTTAAGAATTGACCTGTGATCATCATCATGTGTACTATGAATTAAATATTTAGTGACAGCTAAAAGAAACACGTACCCCAGAAAGCACTGTGCTGTATGTGCACACAAGTGTACACACACACACACAGGACACACATACACATGCACACATACACAAATGCATGTATATATTCCACAGATGCACACACACAGGCATGCATGCATACCACACATGCACACTTCACACACATGCACACACATGTATACATACATACCGAACACGCACCACCCCACATGCATGCATGCACAGACATATCTAGCACATACTATAATCTTTGCACACAAACATTGGTCATATGTACCTGTCCAGAGCTGCCCCAGGTTTGGGGGCCACTATGTCCTGGCCTGAGCTGCTGCTTTGGCCTGCAGGTCAGGGTCTAGCAAGAGAGAGAGTGGGGAATGGAAGAGCAAGAGACATGAGGAATGGAGACAAGACAGAGAGTCTGTTCAAGTCCTGTTCCCTGTTCCTCCCTTATTGAAAGGAAATCATGGATATATATAAGCATAAGCAGGGGAATGCAGCTGAAGACACTTTACCACGTGCACCTTGCAGCTGGGGGCACCAAACAACAAAACAAGATATGGGAGAAAAACATGATGTTTATCAGAGTGTGCTCAGTTGTTGTAGGCTGTTGAAAACAAGTCTCTTGTCAGGGTATATGGCTTGAGATGGCTGCAAAGATGATAGCCGCTTTCTGCCAGAAGTTGGCTCCCAACAGTCCCCCTTTTTAAATTTTTTTCAAAAGGGAAGGTTGGGAAAACTTATGGAAACCGTGCCTGCCTTAGGTTGGAACAAAGGCCCCCAGCCTCCCTTTCCCATCTCTGGATACTCAACAGCCATTGGTTGAGCTCCTGTCTTAGGGTGGTGAGGCCTCCCAGTTTGGGCAAGGGTCCTGAGGTGTTCTCTTACCCGTCATTGACTATCTGGCTTAGCGCGTAAATTAGGAGTTAATCTTTGTGGCGCAGCCTTTATCCCAGCACTTGGGAGGCAGAGCGGCATCTTTGAGTTAGGCAGCTGGTACTACAGTGAGTTCCAGGACAGCTTCAGGCTATACATGAGAGAACCCTGTTCGAAAAACAAAAAAAAAATCCTTGTCAGTCTTGATGACAGAGGTTTCAGAGTCCCCTACTTCCAGCCTGTAATATTGAACCTGTATGGGTTTCATTTGAATAGCGTCTATCTGTTGTTGTACAAAAGCCATCAGTCTGTTGAACAGCATGAACCCAAGAGACAAGAGACTTAACAATGTCCTGAATGGTTGGTGTAAAACATTCTGCCTCAGAGCAACACTCTTTTTAAGGGTAGCACACAACTCCCTCTGTTGGAGAAGTTAAAGGTATAAGCCTCTTCTATTCTGCAGCACTATTTCAGCTAAGGAGGAGAATGAATTTTATAAATGCAATATATTCTATTCTTTCTAAATCTATATAAGTACAGAACTGATCATAGCTTTGATCTTAACAAAACAAGTAAAGAAAATTCTGTTCCTGCCCCAATCAATCTTAACCCAAAAATCAACTATAGTAACTGTGGTAATGGTTCTCTCTTGGTCTAAACAATGTACCCCACTAAATCAGGGAATCAAGAGTCCAATAGAGCCATCCTGGAGGTCCGGTGGTGATGTCTTCTTCCACACTGAGAACTTCCCAAATCAGGTTGCTGGTTGATCTGCTCCCGTTTGAAGACAATTGTGAAGCATCTTCATGTTTCCTGTAAAGAAAAAATATAGCTTCTCAGGGGTTTCTCCTCCCTGGATTTTTATTGTCTGTTTGATCAATCTCTCTGGCAGCCAGCAGTGGCATCTGCCGTTTGGAATATATGCAAACAGAACCTCTTCCCAGATAAGCATGGATTGGCCCATTCCAGGTTCCAGTTAATGGGTCTTTCCAGAGGACTGTTGCAAAATTCTTTTGGTATCAGATGCCAGATCTATCTGCAGCAGATTTTCCTTCAGAATCCAAAGTTAAAAAATTTACAATTT
The DNA here is from genome assembly GCA_021653895.1 of Mastomys natalensis. NCBI lineage: Eukaryota > Metazoa > Chordata > Mammalia > Rodentia > Muridae > Mastomys > Mastomys natalensis. The sequence goes on from JAJTUV010000102.1 coordinate 3,623,152, forward strand.
CTGGAATCCCTTGGTAGGGTACCATTCCCCTTTTTAATTTTTTCAAATTGATTTTTCACTAGCAACTGAGCAGCTTGTAACTTTTCGTGGTTAGGACACTGATCCACCCAGATGAGTGAGTCCCCCTTCCAGGTGATGAGATCAGCACATGCCCTAGGAGTGCACTGAATCAATAGCCCCATCAAAATACCCCAAGCCTCTTCTTCCAGTGTTACCATGAACCTCAATAGGATGAGTAATCCCATCTTCACTTTTTTCCTAATCCTTTCCCTGGGGAAAATCCAGAGTTTATCATTTGAGCTGTGATTACTTCATTAGGGCTGCACATAATCAATCCCAACTGGGATGACAGATCTCGGCCCAGAGATTAATAGGAAGGCCCGATAACATAGGGTTGTATATTCCCTGTATTTCCTTTTTATCTTTCCACTTCAGCACCTTAGAGCTTTGTTGTGGATTTTGACTCTGGCCAATACCCCTTAAATTGGTTAAGGTTGGGGTCAGAGGCCAGGTGGCGGGCCAATCGCTTTGTTTGATGATCGTCACATCAGCTCCTGTATCAACCAAACCTCGGAATGCCTTCCCATCGAGCAATATTGTCATCATAGGTTTTTGTTTAACTATAGGCTGTACCCAGTATGCATCAGAGGAACCAAAGCCTTGATCCCTCTCTTAGGAACTCTTAAATTTGTGATTAGTAGGAATCAATGGAAGTAACAATAGTTGAGCTATCCTCCTTCCTCGAGGAATGGTGACTATATTCTGCATTGCCTTGGCCATTACCTTAATCTCACCTTGATAATCATTGTCTATAACTCCAGGAAAAATTTGTAATCCCTGCATGGTTGTACTGCTTCTTCCCACTATCAGGCCAAACACATTTGGATTGAGTGGTCCAAACACTCCCGTGGGTAAGGCCTGAGGTCCCATTTCTGGGGTTAATACTGTGTGGGTGGCAGAACTGAGGTCCAGTCTCTGGCTAGACTAAGTTCTGAAAAGGATTGTTGTTTGCTGGTATGAAACTGACTGCCCCATAAGCCTGTTTTGGCTTGTGTTGGTTCGGGGCCTGGGGCTGGCCCCTGTTCCTGTTTCCCTGATTATGGGAAAGGGTGTTTCCTTGTGCACCCGTCTTGGACCTACATTCATTAGCCCAATGCCTTCCTTGTTTGCAACGTGGGCATAGCCCAGGCTGTTTTCTGGCTGTCTCTGGGTTAACTCATTTTCTGCCTTGTAATCTTTTGCAAAGTGTCCAGGCTTGCCACACTTAAAACAGGCCTTTTTGTCTCTACTTGCCAAAAAATCTCTAACTGATTGTCCTTGCATGGCAGCCACCATAGCTAAGCCCTGTTGGTAGGAGGGCCCTATATCAGAACAGAGCTGATATACCCAGTAAGGTCTGTCTTTTTCCTATAGGGTCTAATAGCTGCTTGGCAGGCAGGATTGGTATTTTCATATGCAAGCTGTTTCACATAATCTACACCTGCCTCTGCATTACCAAAAATCCTCCCTGCTGTTGTCATTAATCGATGAACAAAGTCGAAAATCTTTCATCAGGCCCTTGTCTGACTGCAGTTCAAAGATGCACCAGGGTCTCCCTTTACCGGGAGTTTACGCCAAGCCTTCATGGCTGCATTTTGAATTTGAGGAATAAGCCTGGGTCATATTGCATCTGATTATCAGTAGAAGCAAATTGCCCTTCTCTACTAAGGCATCAAAAGACCAACCATTGCCTGCCTGAATGTCTTCTCCTAGCTGTCTCTTTACAATTCTCGTGATACTCTGATTTCCAAATAAGATGGTCTCCACCGCTAAGAACTGCTCTCACTAGAGTATCCCAATCACCAGGAGTCAGCCACTCCTCTGCAACAGACTCTAAGACTGCAAGAGTCAAAGGGAGCAGTGGCACCGTATTGTGACACTGAATTTTTTAATTCTTTAATAATTTGAAAATTAAACCCTGTGTGATGTCTCCTCTCAACCCCTTGAGTGTTCTAGTCTCTGATATAGGGAAAACCTCAGCCGCTCCCTCTCTGGCTGATCTGTGGCTGAACTAAAACCAGAGGACAGAGGCTGCCTTGGGACTCTGGGTTGAGGAATGCAAGGACCTGGGTGATTTTCACAGTTGGCTTCACCCTCTCGAGACATTTCCCTGCCCTTAATTTTTGTAACTGATTAATTAAGTCCTATACTCTTTCTCTAACTCTATCTGCTGTTTAAGGAAAGAAATTTTGTCCTGCAACTCCTTTCTGTGATCTACAACCACCGTCTCCATAGCAGGAGCATCTGGAGGCAGAGGAGCATAGGGAGGGGGCCTTCGGGAAGAAGACCATTCAGAAACTGCTTCCTCTAGGTCAGCACAATCTGGCTCTGACAAATTGATTACTTCAACCTTTGGTTGTATTTTGAGTTCTATGTGTTTCTTTTTCTTTTGGACACGAAAGACAGCATTTAAACAGCAAAACAAAAGCAGAAAATTGACACATGTAAACAGCAAACAGCAAAACAAAAACAGAGAGTTGAGTTCAGGCTGACTTATTTCTTGCCCAACTGGTCTCACCGCTGCAGTTTCCCACAGCAATCACCTCTGTTTCACTTCTGAATTTTCAGTCGACCCTTCTTCCAGTAACGTCCCTCACTGGGTCTCTCGTTCTTGCTGCCCTGCGTTGAGTACCACTTTGTACCTGCCCGGAGCTGCCCCAGGTTTGGGGGCCACATGTTCTGGCCTGAGCTGCTGCTTTGGCCTGCGGGTCAGGGTCTAGCAAGAGAGAGAGTAGGGAATGGAAGAGCGAGAGACGTGAGGAATGGAGACAAGACAGAAAGTCTGCTCAAATCCTGTTCCCTGTTCCCCCCTTATTGAAAGGAAATCATGGATATATATAAGCATAAGCAGGGGACACATCTGAAGACACTTTACCACGTGCACCTTGAGCTGGGGGCACCAAACAACAAAACAAGATATGGGAGAAAAACATGATGTTTATCAGAGTGTGCTCAGCTGTTGTAGGCTGTTGAAAACAAGTCTCTTGTCAGGGTATATGGCTTGAGATGGCTGCAAAGATGATAGCCGCTTTCTGCCAGAAGTTGGCTCCCAACAGTCATGGAATAACTCAAAAATGGTACCGACTTTCAGAAAGTAGCAAGAGATGTGTGCTGATTAGTCTCTTGGTCAACTTGACACAAGCTAGAGAAAAGGAAGAGGAAACATCAGTTGAGAAATTGCCCCCATCGGATTGGCTGTGGTGCATTTTCATGACTGATGTGGGAGGACCCAGATGATTCTGGAAGGTGTCGGCACAGGTGGTCCTGGTTATATTAGAAAGCAGGCTGGCACATTTGATAGCCCAGAATGGGGTGCACTCCTATAACTCAGGAAACAGAGGCAAAAAGATCTCTGAGTTTGAGACCAGCCTGGTCTATAAAATGAGATTCAGGACAACCAGGGCTATACAGAGAAATCTTTTCTTAGTAATACAAAACAAAAATAAAAGCTGGCTGAGTAAGCCACTAGGGGCAAGCCAGCCTCTGCTTCAGTTTCTGCCTCCAGGTTCTTGCCTGACCTGACTTCCTTCAGTGATGAAGTGTGATGTGGAAATGTAAGCTGAAACTGACATGTTTCCCCCATGTTGCTTTTGGCCATAGTGTATCATAGCCGCAGAAAGCAAACAAAGACAAGAGAGCTATCCATTCCATCTGATATAGTTCTGATGCCACAGCTAGATAAGACAGCACAATCGAGGGAGGGACTATATTCAATTCTGCTTTAGTGAGATAAATTCCGTGCAGTTACTATCAAGATCAACAAGGTTATGAAGAACAGCAGGTGACAACTCCACAGGGTTAATGATGAGAATAGAAAGATAGCTTAAAAAAAATAACAACCATCGGGGCCCCACATTAAGAGAATAAAGGATAAACTTTATCTCACCAGGTGCTGCAGAAGCTTTTGAGAGAAGTCAAGCCCATCCATTCACTTAGAAAACACAAGCTAATGAATTGCTCTTATCTTGATCGCAAGTATTTTACCAGCAAATGGATGACACGTCTTACTTACTGGAGAAACACTCGTCCTGATTCCTCCCTCTTTCTCAGCTCAGCCCCATGAGGGTGCCTGCTCTGTATAACCCAGGATTGTGGTGCTGAGGGCTCTAAACAATGGGCACAGGGAAAGACAAACACAAGCTGTGACCAACATGGTATTGCTTACATGACCATTCTCTTTCCAATAAAAATGCAAGAGTGTGAACTGATGTCAGAGAAACGGTCGGCTAAGTTCAGTTGCTAAAGCAAAATCATCCGCCCACGAAAACCGATGGCTGTTCCTTAAGTAGCAACACCCAAATAGAAAATGTAGCATGAAAAAAAAAATTCCATTCACAGAGTAACTAATGCTAAGAAAAGCTCTAGACTGGTTGTGCTTAACCTCTCTAATGCTGCGACCCTTTAAGGTTATTCAAAAATCCCCACTAGGGGTCGCGACCCACAGGTTGAGAACCATAGCGCCCTACACCATATTTGTCTATTCAAAGAGTGCGCATTGGCTTGACTTGAGAAAGAAGCCTGCCACTGATCACAGCAGGCCAAGCCAATGTGCCATCCAGAGTACCTCGTGGGTTTACACATGTTAAATGACCTTCTACTGGGCCATGCAGGACACTTGCTCCTCTGTCTATGGTTATATATCTCTGTGGCTTTGGATTCCCAGAACGTCTGTGCTTGAAAGTGGAAAAGCTGGAAAGGCATACAGTGAAGGGTGACAGTCGGTTTCAGGCTGGGATGATCCTGCCAGGTCACCTCATTTGGAACTGAGCCACTTGGTGGCCTCAAAGTAAAAGATGGTGGGAGTCATCGCTCTGTGTCCAGGAGGAAGGGCATGGCTGGAAGTTCTGATTTTTTTATTTCAGAGGTCATTGTGATGCATGTGTGCCCCCACACCAACAAAATAAATAAAGACACATGTAATAAAAATTAATTTTTAAAGATCTGGGAAAAATCCATTCATAGTGTATTCTCTGCTCTCAGCCGGGCTGAGAGTCCTTCCAGAGTCAGGAAGTCTCTTTGGAATCTTTGGTTAAGGGACCATAGCCCTCTGAGGCCAGTTTCCAATATAAGGAATCATTATTGAGCAGATTTGTGCTTAGCACAGGATGACTTAGACAGAGGTCTCCACAGCTGAACCCTAGTCTCAAATATTGAGTGATCTATCAGAAGGCAAACTCAATGTGTATGAACTACACAAAGCCTTGCTTGTGCTTGTTAAACCTTGTGGCTTAGCAGACATGATGGATCCATGAGGATGCTGGGATCTGTTTCACAGATCACGGGGACAACATGGGCAGAGCCAATGGTTCAGATACTGTTACAATGTCTGGGATGGAGTAAGCTGTTTGCACATAGAGGAGGCCAGGTGCTCAGAATGGCAGTGAAAATTGGAGCAAGTCTTTTGACCCTTTTAAATATGTCAACAAAGAGTTTTAATGGTTTTGTTTTATCCACTCAGTAGTTCCAGTGACCTTAGCTGGGTAGAGGGATTGAAGATATTATCTTATATCACAATCATAGACGCACAGCATAAACTGTAACAGGTGCAGACTGGTAACATGCACAGTCGAGCTTCTATGAAACAAAGGGGAATCCTCGGGGACAGAATTAAATAGTCCCAAACAAACACAGCTGGCCGACAGCTCTAGCAAAAGTCCATGTCTCCCAGGAGGTGTCTTCTACTTTATAAAGCGAAATCCTTTTGTGAGACAAAATGATGTCTTTGGAACCTTGCAGGAGAGAGAGATGTAATGGTGACTCCTATCAGGAACTTGAAAAACAACAAGTCTGGGGACACGCAACAGAAATGAAAATCCAGCTGCCAACACAGAGGAAAACGCGACTATTCAAACCAGGACTCCAGGCACAATTGAGTCATCTGGATCTGGGATTGAAATGATGCTTACTGACTAGCCCGGAAGACCTCAACTGATGCAATAGCTATGAGGTACACCTGGCCTTGAAGTCCCCAAGCCTGAGGAACCTTGGCTGACACAAGCATCCAGTGGATACTCCTGCCCTCAGTCCCCTCATGAGCAACTACCATGAACCATTTAAAACTCAACCCACTGCCTTGAGCAATAAACTCCAGATTCAATATGGAAAGGACAAGTCATAGATTTGCCAGTACAATGAGGTATGATCTGCATAGACACATGTGTATGTCAAGGCACAGTGAAACTTAAAAGATGACACTGAAAACGTAATCAAGCAGGACACTCTGAAAAATCCCAGGGAGGGTGTCATGGTTTATATGCTTGGCCCAGGGAGTGGCACTATTAGAAGGTGTGTTCTTGTTGGAGTAGGTGTGTAACGATGGGCTTAAGACCCTCACTGTAGCTACCTGGAAGTCAGTATTCTACTAGCAGCCTTCAGATGAAGATGTAGAACTCTCAGGTCCTCCTGCAGCAGGCCTGTCTGGATGCTGCCATGTTTCTGCCTTGATGGTCATGGACAGAACCTCTGAACCTGTAAGCCAGCCCCAATTAAATGCTGTCCTTTTTAAGACTTGCCTTGGTCATTGTGTCTGTTCACAGCAGTAAAAACCCTAACTAAGACAGAGGGCTAGGAGAATTGCTCAAACATGTATTTTTAAAAGAAATGGTACATCTCATTAATAAAATTAAGAGTGCAAGCTATGTTAAGTACAGAAATTGGCACAGCTAAAGAAAGACTTACTGAATGTAGTGTTAACCTGGAGAAATACTCATGGAGCCCCTAAGCAGGAGAATGTAAGACACATAACAGAGAAGTTTAAGAATGGCTTAAGGAAAAAAAAGATTTATCATCAGCTAATTGAGGTTCTGATATTAGAGAGAGTGGGAAACATTTAAATCCTCAAACGTGTCAGTTGATAAAACTGGTGACCTCTGTTTGTCTCCGACTACATAACTCTAAACAAATATTGGGTGTGTCAGATATATTTTCACTAACTCATTTCTTAGATTAAAACTGTGTGATCAGGTCAAAAGTAATATACTCTTTGAAAGTAACGATGGAATGAAACCACTGTAAAAAGTCTTTCTCATTAATAGGAAGCAGCAGTATGGAATCTGAGACTTGATTAAGTATGCATCTATTAAAATGTGTCATTTTATAACTATCAGAGATGAATCTGTGGTGAGCCAGTGCGAAGGCTCAGCAGCTAAAGGTACTGCTACGGAGCCAGATGACCTGAGTTTAAGTCCCCAGAACCCACATAGTGGAGGGGACAAATCACTTTCTCAGTCCCCTGACTTCTATATATACACTATGGCATACACAAACTCACATCAGGGCAGTGGTGGGGTATGCCTTTATTTCCAGCACTCCTGTGGCAGAGGCAGGCAGATCTCTATGAGTTTGAGGTCAGCCTGTCTTCAGAAAGAGTGTTCCAGGACAGCCACGGCCATGCGGCGAAACCCTGTCTCAAAAAACCAAACACAAATCCACGTCGTACACAATAAACAGGTCAGTGAAAAAAATCTATGTCAAATAAAAATGTTGACCCAGCAGAAAGAGTTGTAACAAAAACCAACCATAAAGCATTAGGAAGTAAAACCAACTCCATCAATCATGAGAACAAAAGCAAACGGATTAGACAAACATTGCTGCTAGTAAGGCTAAAATTCTATTAGAATTCTCTAGTGGGATCATATCTGTAAGGTACACGCTAAAACACATATGTGCTTTAAAGCTACAGTAGTAAAGCCGTGTCTGTGGGACCAAGAGAAGCATTGCGTGTCACAGTGCTGTCATCCATTTCTCGAATGCTGGGCCACCACAAAAACACTTCACACATTTCGAAAGATTGACACTGGTATTAGTTATTTAAACAGAGCGTAATTTATCCAAGAATCAATTAGTTGGAAATGTAACAGCTGAGGGATTGAACAATACATCTCTAAACAATCTGTCAGTCAAAACGTCAAAGCAAAAGCCAGGAAATGTTCTGGTGAGAGAAACACAGCTCAGAGCTGGGGAGGCACTCAAAAGGGAACTAAAGTGTTGATGTATACCTTTATTGTGTTTTCATTTTACTTGTGCGTGCGCACACACACACACACACACACACACACACACACACGCACACAACGCACACATGCACATGTAGTTTAAGTGCCCACAGACACCAGAAGAAGGAGTCAGACCCCATGGAGCTGGAGTTACAGTTGGTTGGGAGCTGAATTGTATTGGGAAACAAACTTGGGCTTTCTTTAAGAACAATCCCTGCTCTTGGCCTCTAAACCATCTCTACAGCCTTCATACAGAGTTTAAAAATGATTAAAGTGGGTCAAGCAAGCTGGCTCAGGGGATGAAAATGCGTGCTTCCAGGTCTAGTGAATCAGCTCCACAAGTGGTCTTCTGATCTTTACACATGTATCATGGTACAAGCACCCACCCCTCTACATAGCTAACTAGCTAACTAGCTAGCTAACTAACTAGCCAACTAACTAACAATAAGTAAAAATAATGAAAGGTTGGGGGCTGGAGAGAGGGCTCAGATGTTAAGAGCACTAGTTGCCCTTCCAGACTCCTGGGGTACAATTGCAAGCACCTACATGGTTGCTCACAACTGTCTATAACTCCAGTTCCAGAAGATTCAACGTCTTCTTCTGGTCTCTGAGAGTACCACGTATGCATATAAATGCACAGACATATACACAGGCAAAACACTCATATATACAAAATAAAAATGAAGAGAAAGATTTTACCCATTTTAAACCAATGAGAATAAAAAAGAAGACTGAAAGAAAAGACCCTGTAGGAGAGGAAAAAAGTAAAAACAGATTGCTTCAATCAAATTTACACAAATCAAAATGTATATGCAAGGATAATTTCTCTAAAATACATAGCTTGCCACAGATTTTTAAAAAGTAAAAGAAGTGGTAACTACTCCCATAAGCATGATAGGTAGCACTGAGTCCACAGTTAAAAATCCAACTTGCCATCTCTTCCTCTGGTGAAGACAGAAGGTCACAAACCAGCTCCATTCCCAGGTCAATGTGCCGAAGAGTAGAAACAAGTGAACCTCAGCCTCCACTGTAATCCTGAGGACCAGTGAAAGGCTGCATGCTGCTGCCAACAGACATGGAATTTTCTCCCTCTGACAGTTGTCTCCTCAAGGTGTCTGGGCAGAGCTGAACCCTAAGACAAAGTCTTTCAGATTCAACTGTGGCAAGATAAAGAGACACCAACATTGGTGGCAGCGACTGGGCCAAGCACAAGTTAAATCTAGCCCTTTACAGGTAGGACTCAGGGCCAACTCCAGCTGACTCTGTGAGGCATGCGGATCGTCTGTGTGCACCCCAGTTACATACATCTTGGGATGGCCCCTACCCCAGGAAGCTGATATGAACCTAAAACATGAAGATGAAGCAACCACCTCTCCCCTGTCTGTAGCTCTCTTGCTCACTGACTGAGATGAAGTGGTTCTAGGCTTCCTAACAGCTTTGAAGACAAACAGCGCACAGAAGCAGGGTGAAACCATGTCTGACTTCTCATAATGAATAGGCGAGTCCATTAAAACAACTTCTGTAAAGGACTAACAATGTGAAGGGAAAGATGGGCACTAAAGGAATGCAGTTCTTGTGTAGAACAAAGATGGTAATTTTGGAAAAGAACAAAGTGGAAGCCCAGGAAGAAAAACACCGTGTCTGAAATTCAAACAGAAAGTAATAAAATGGGCTTTGAAACTGATTAGAGACTTAAGGAGATAGGTCACTGACACAGACGACAGAGCAAGGCAGAGCTCCCAGCTAAGCAAAGAAGAAAAACAAAACGAAACAAAACAAAAGAAGCCAGAACAGTGTACCAGAAACACAGGTGAGGAGATGTCTTTGCTGTGGTTGAGGCTGTGGGAGGAGGGAGGAGAGGAGCCTGGAGGGAATGCCACGGTGCTCCCACCACTTGATGAATGTGTAAATCGTCCACTGATACAGGAAGCTCAGTGTGTCCCAATGATGACAGTGCTCTAACCCATCATTTTGGACAATGATGAAAAAGGAGGATGAGGAGGAGAAGGAGGAGCAAAAGAAAGAAGAGAAGGAGGAGGAAGAGTGGGGAGAAGGAGGAGAAAAGTAGGAAGCAAGGACTAAAAAGTAGACACTAGAGCAGGAAGATCTGTCACATGACACTGAGCCACAATGTAACTGCTAGTTCATCAGGAGGGAACACAGGATACCTTCTCAGGACTCATCCCAGATGAACATAGAAACCTGCAATTGGGGACCCAGTAAAACTTGCAGTCAAAGTGTCATGAGTCAAACACTATGGAATAATGCATAGCGTGGCTAGAACACACAAAGAGCACACACATTTCCAATGCTGTCTGCTAAAGAGAGCAATGGGATGTAATCACTCCACGCTGTGTTCATAAATCCCATGGCCTCCTGCATGGCTGTAGAACATTGGACACTAACTTGTCCTCTTGTAATTAAGATTTTTAAGAGCGTACAGCAAGAAGGATCTGACAATCAGAGAAGGGTAAACTGGGAGAAGCTGCAGTTCACAAGGTCAGAAAAAAGTAGAGCCCAGGGAGCAAGACCAGAGGAATGTCAGAGCCATGAATGCAAGATACACTGAAGACTGTGTGTCTCATTCTCCTGTCTCAGATACTTAAAAGACAAAGGCTTGAAGCAAAGCTAATACAAAGGATCTATGATAGGACTTAAGATATGCAGGAAAATAAGGAGTCACACACAACAGAACATACCCTGTGCAAGGTGTTCATGCTGTAGGGGGTCTACCACACTAACTTGAGGTAGAACCCAGTAAATATATAGTTTATATACAGTTCATATATATATATATATGTGTGTGTGTGTGTGTGTGTGTGTGTGTGTGTGTGTGTGTGTACAGGAGATCAGATGGAATAGGAAGCTGTGGGGAACAAACAGACTCAGTGGGTAAAGTGACCACCATGCAAACATGAAGACCTGAGTTCAATCCCCAGCACCCATATAAACATTTTGGCACAGTGGTACACACCCCTCATCCTAGCAGTGGAGAAGCAGAGACAAGAGACTCCTTGGAACTTGCTGGCCAGCCAGTCTAAATGAATTAGGAGCTCCAGTTTCAGTGAGAAAGAGACCCTGCAAAAATATCATGAAGAGTAATTAGGGAGAGACCTGATATTGATCTCTGACCTCCACAAGCAAGTATACACACACACACCACACACACACACACACACACACACACACACCCCACAAAAATAAATATTCAAGTTAAATTCAACGCAAGCTGCAGCAGGTAGATTTACCTAGCTGTGTGGATGACCCCTGAGCTCTGAAAGCTCTGCTATCTTCCATCTTTGGAGGGATCATTAGGATAGCACCCATCCTACCGCAAGAACCAAAGGAACTGGAGAGCATGGCAGAACAAGTGTTCAGTGGCCACTGAAAGCAGCACAGATGCACTAGTGAGCAAGAGAGACAGGTGCTGAGAGGCTGGCCCCAAAGCACTGGCTTCTGCCTAAACTCAGCTTCTAGACCTTCCAACCTAGATCATAAAACCTGGCCCCATTGAGGAGGCTGAACCAGTATCACTTAAAGCCAAGGTTTGGGAGTTTTCAGAACACAGTTCAAGGGAGCAAAGGGCTTCTCAGAGCAGGGGACTCAGAACTTTGCACAGGCATTTCTAGAGGTCAGGCCAAAAAGGAAGGGTGGGAAAGTGTCCTTGGTGGCTCCCTGTTGCTGTGATAAACACCATAATCATAGCAAGGTTGGGAGGAAAGCATTTATTTCGGCAAATAGTAGATCACAGTTCCTCACAAGGGAAGCTAGGGCAGGAATCAAAGGCAGGAACGTGGAGTCAGGAACTGAAGTGAAGACTGTAGAGGAACGATCTTTACCAGCTTGCTCCCCATGGCTTGCTCAGTTTGATTTTTTTTAATGCATCCCAGGACCACCTTCCCAGGGTGCGCCACCCACAGGGTACGAGATCCTCTCACATCAATCATTAATTGAGAGACGCCCCACAGACTTTCCTACAGGGCCAAGTGATGGAGACATTTTTCTCGATTGAGGTTCCTGTTCCCCAGGTTTGGCTAGGTTCATGTCGGGTTGGCAAGAACTATCACAGAAAGGGATCCAAGGTACTGAAGAGTCCAAAGCAAAGAAGAAAGATCTCACAGAACGCAAGGTAACGGAGAGGGTTACAGAGAGAAGTACTGAAAAGTTATAAAATATCCCAAGATAAGAAGGAGATAAGAAGAGTCAGTTGCAATTTGGTGTGCTGTAAAGAGTTACAATAAAAATATCAATTATGGAAACAATAATAGCTACAAGGTTCCTAGGAAGAAATTAAGCAGAAGCATTGAAAGCCTGATGAATAAAATAAAAATTTTTTACAAGAAAAAAAAGGGCCTAACAGGGGTCCTTTAAAAGGGGACTGGGGAGCTGTTAAAACAACCTTTTTTCCAACTAACCCCTAGGGTAGACTTAGTCCCCAAGAGGAAGGATTTTTTAGGGAATTTAAAGGGCCCCTGAAAAATTTTTAAAAATTAAATTAAAAATTTTTAAAAAGGAAATAAGGGAAATTTTTTGGGGGGTTTTTTAATTAATTTGGGTGGGGGGAAAAAATTAATTGGTTAAAATTTTAATAGTGTAAAAAGTTTTTTTAAAATAGTAAAAGGGGTTTAATTTTTTTAAAAAGTGGAAAAAAAATTTTTTAAAAAAGTGGTAAAAATAAATAATAATTATTTAAAATTTAAAAAATAAAAAAATAAAAAATGATCTTTAATTTTTTTTAAAAAAAATTTTTTAAAAATTTTAAAAAAATTTTTTAAAAAAATTAAAAAATAAAAGGGGAAAAATAAATTGGGTTTTTTTAATTAAAAAAAAATAATAAAAGGGAAAAAATTTTTTAATTTTAAATTTTTAAAAAATGTTTAAAGAATATTTTTTTAAGAGATTTAAATTATTTTTTAAATTTTTTATTTTTAAGGGAAAAAAATTATTTATAAAAAAATAAAAAATAAAAAAAATTTTGTTTTTAATATATTTTTTTTATTTTTGTTTTTTTTGGATAAAAATTTTTAAAAAGGAAAAAAAATTAAAAATTATATGGATAAAATGTTTTTATGAATTTGGGTTTTAAAAAGAAAAATTTTTAAACAATTTTTTTATTTTAATATTATTTTAAAAAAAAAATTAATTAAAAAAATATATTTTAAAATTTTTTTTTTTTTTTGTTTTTGTTTATTTTTTGTTTTTTAAATTAAATTTTTGGTTTTTTTTTAAAATTTTATTAAAATTTTTTAAAAAAATATGGGAAAAAAAATTTAAATAATAGAAAGAATTGGGGGATATTAAAGGAATAATTTAAAAAAAAAATTTAAAAAAAAAAAAAATTTAAAAAAGAAAAAACCCGGGATTTTTGAAAGATTTTAAAAAAATTATTAAAATAGATAATTTTTAAAGGGCCCCCGAAAAGGGTTTTTTTTCCCCTTCAGGGCCTTCCCAGCCCAAAAACCCCCCAAACCACAAAGGGGGCCCCCCCCCAACCCACCCCCACCAAACCAACACAAAAAAAATCCAAAAAAGGCCCAAAAAGGGGCATAAAAACCCGGGAAAAAAAAAAAAACCATCAAAAAAAAAACAAACCCAAAATTCCCAAACACCCCCAGCAAAAATAACTTTTTTTGGGGACCATAACCCCCGGGGGTTTTCAAATTTTAAATTTTAAACAAAACTTTTTAAATAAAAAAAAAACCCACAAAACACAACCCAAAAAAAAACAACTCCAAACATTTTAAATCCCACAATTTCCCCCCACAACACCCACCCAACCCTTTCCCGGGGCCCCATTTTTACATCCAACCCTTAAAACCCCCTTACCCACCCTTTTAGCCCCCCCGCATCCCCTACACAACCCCCTCCCCTCCCCCCTCCCCCCTTTTTCCCCCAGAGCCCTGGAATCCCACTCCTGCCTTTGTAGCCAACCTTTAGACACATAAGAAGAAATGCACATAACATTGGACTTCTCTGTTCAAATTAGTTTGACATAAGGAAACCCTGGAAAACAGCAGAAATCCATCACGAGGAAAATGGATAAACAAATTGCAGTATATTCACATAACAGCGCGCCGTGTGGAGCAGACAGATGAACTGGGGTTTTGTGCGGAGACACACATAACTCTCAATGCTGGGAGGGTACGCTGCTTCGGGAAGATTCATACATTTTAATTTCATGTAGACAGTTTTATAAATAGAGAAATAAAATGCCGCGCACAGGAAGGCAGCAGACATGAGAACATATGATGGGAGCAAGGACTCAGATAAGCTGTGATTTCTGAAGGAGTCGCCATGCAGGGGATGTGACCCAGGCACAGAGATGGGCACGCTGCACGGCGCAGCGCCACGCCTTCGCAGGGCACTTCATGTTCTGACTGAGTCACGGACTCTCTTAAAATCCCATTATCTGTGTCTTCATCGCTTTCTGGTATGCCCAGCCTGACACTGCCCATGATCCATCAAGCTGGGGCTTCCTCACTCTTTAGCCTCTTCGGGTCCTGGGCCTCTGTGTATCTCTGGCCATGTTCACGGAGAAGCCCCTTCCTTCACATCCCAGCCATGCATTCCATCTATTTACTAGTCAGATAAGAACCCTCCCTTCCTCCTTCTTTCCTTCTGTCTATCATTCCTCCTACTCTTCCCTCCTTTATTCTCCCCTTTCTCTCCTCCCCCTCCTCTCTCTCTTCTCCCTCCTCCTCCTCTCTCTCCATCTTCCTTAACACTCCTGCCTGCCAGGCATGGGCACAAAGGACAGAAGTCACATTGGGAAGTAGGTGTTTTCATGGAGCTCATTCATCCCAGAGTAAGGAAAGATGTTGCTACCCAACGTGGTGCTACAAGAGATAAGTCTTAACATGAATCAAATGGGAGTCTGGGGACATACAATGACAGTTGTAAACAAGGCCAGCCTTGAGCACGGGACTGCAGGAGGCGAGGGAGAAGTGGGAAGACTATTCCCACTTGTGGGATTCCACATCAGCATCCCCCAGAGGTGGAGGAAGGAGTGCAGGAGAGGATAGAAGGCAGGATCTAGGTCACACTGGGACCTAGAGAGGCCTGGGTGAGCCAGGAACTCTTGGGCTGTAAGAGGTGAAGGTATCCTACATACAGAAGACCATTAGTGGTAAGGCTGGGTGTGGGTGGACACTGGGTATGAGTGACCACTGACTGAGTGTGGGTGGACACCAGGTATGTGTGGACACCTGGTGTGAGTGGACACTGGCTATGGGTGGACACTGGGTATGAGTGGACACTAGGTATGTTTAAGAACTGTCAGAAAAGGCCTGGAAATGGAAGCTAAAGGACAAGAAGAGGAAATGTTATTGGGAGTACGGTACCAAACCATGATGTTTGGCAGATCCCCGAGTACCTGGTGGGGTCAAGTGTCAGTGACAGTCCGTGGGAAGATTCCAGCTCTCAAGAAGAGCCCCCTTAGCTCTGTGTCTGTTGCCCAAAATTCTGATTCAAATAACCTCCACCTTCAGAATGCAGCTGTACAGTTTTGCTTACTGTTGACATTCCCTCAGAGGAGGACGGGGAGAGGGTCATTGGATGCTCACCTGAGTATCTAGTTCCTCCTCCCAGTCATTTCTATAATTGTCACAGTGCCTTCCACAGGGAAGGCTAGGATATACAGACTGAGGAAGAAAGGGAAAGGGGGCTCCATCTATGTGGCTAAGGGGAATCCTCCATCCGTGCTGGGTAAAGGCTTTCCACTGTGACTGTTTTAGGTTCACTCTGAGCTGAAGCCAAGCAAACATCTGTCTGCAGCCATAATGGACACCCTGCCTCAAGCTGCCAGCAGACTTGCCCCAACCATGGACTCTTTGCATGTGATGATGACTCTCCCATGTCCCCTAAGGCTGGACTATTTAGTTTAACATCTTTACATGACTATAGCTGACACTGGGTATGAGGGCTGGTACATGGTCAGTGTTCAACAGCAGTATCTGTTGCCTTTGTCACAAAAGGGCAGTGACAATTTCTGACAGTTGACTGACATCTCTGGAGACGGTTGATCCCCTCTAGACTCAAGCCACAGATGGCAATGGGCAGACACTATCAACTGTCCCTCTGTTTGAATTAGCCAGGGCCCTGCAGTCAGGCAAGAGGAGCCAGCTACATTTGTGATAATCCCATCCTGGGGCCATCCTGGGAAGCTACGAGGACAAAGTGAGATATCTCAACCATGACCTTGAATACCCTCCATCCTGGCCCCATAACTAGTGTCTCTTACCCTTCGTCTGTTATTTGCACTATGTTTCCCCTCTGAGACATACCTGTTCTTGATCTCTCTGGTTCTTATCACTAGCATGATCTCTGGGTGGCAGAGGGCTGAAGAATTTCTCCCTTTTACAGATGGAGCCAGATCAAGGCTCCTGTCTGAATAGAATGATGTGTACAGTGCTCCAGCGAGATGAGGCACCGTTTCTCCACTCAGCCTACTAAGAAGGCCTGGATTTCCATATGTAAGTAGATAAACATGGGAGAGGCAGACAGGCAAAGACAGATAAAACTCACCAATCATTAACTTCTCCACACCCTGTTAGAATCACAGTAGACTAAGCCAAATCTCCACTTTGGTACCCCATCAAAAAGCCTGTCTGGGCTTGTACCACAGTAGTAATTCCAGCTGCACCAGAAGCTGGCTGATGGATGCTCCCCTAAGGAAAACTTATTCAGCTAGGAGCCTAAGCTATGTGACAGGGCACCCCCTCCCACATGCCCTGCCTGAGTAGAACCTGGCACATGTCAGTAGTGGGTTATATCTCTGTACTTGAGCCTTTCAGTAGGAGATCCAGTCCCCAGGGTGAGGGTTCTGGGGCCTGGCCAATGGATGAAGCTGCCCCATACTGCCCAATGATGCCAGCATCCAGCATTTCACAGCACTGTAGGAGGAATCAGCCTTGTAGGAGTGGATCAATAGATGCTATCTTTCAAAAGAATGTGGAGCAGGCACATATGTGGGGATTAAGGATACAGCGTGGGAGCAGGCAGCATGTGTCCACGGCAGCCCTAAGCTCAAATATGGTAGACAGAAAGGACAGTCAGGCCAAGTGACCATTTCTGTTTAATAATACTGGACACAGGGCCATATATCAACAGTCACGAAGGTGAGCCTCATGTCAGCACAGCATAGATAAATAAAGGAATTGCCTCCATCAGACTGGCCTTTGGCACACCCGTGAGGCATTTTCTTAAAAGCTAATTGATGTAGGAAAATGTGGGTGTGGTGAGCATACTGCGAGTGGTGCTATTTATAGGTAGGATGGGCTTAGGCTGCATAAGAAAGGTAGCTGAACAAGCCAAGGGAAGCAAGCAAGTATACAGTACTGTTCTACAGCCTCTGTTTTTGTTCCTTCCTCTAGATTCTTGCCCTAACTTCCCACAGTGATAGACTATGACCTGCGAGTATAAGCCAAAATAAACTCTTAGAGGAACACTGTTCACTGGCTGGCTCCCAGGCTCATATTCAGCCACCTTTCTTATACAGCCATGTCCTTCCTGCCTAGGGATGGTGCTGCCCATAGTAGGCTATTGCCCTTCCATATACATCATTAAACAAGACAATCTCTCACAAATATGGCCACAGTCCTATCTGGTAGAGGCAATTCTTCCACTAAGGCTCCCTCTTTCCTAGTCTATCAAGATGACAGACAAGAGCCATCACAAGGACCATCATCTAGGGCTTGGCATTCTTCCATTAGGTGCCATCATATGGGTCTAGGATCCCATAGTGTGGAGAGGTCACTTCCCTTGGAACACCTAGTTGAGGATATCCAGAAACCAACTGCCAAGCAGTAACCCCATCAGAGGCATTTTCTAGTACAATGGAAGCCAGCCCAGGCTGAGCAAAGAGTAAGACATTTTTGAAGAAGTCTAACATTGCTGATCCATGAGCATAGATGTTCCCAGAGGAATCTTGGACCCTAGCCTGCGCATGCTGTGTCTAGCCTTGTATGCTGAGCCATGAAAGGTGGCAAGTGAGACAGAGTAGGGAGAAGTTGTACCTGAGCCTTCCCAGTAAGACATTCATCCTTGGACTCGGGGTCTCCAAGAGCCTCAGGTTTGTAAGTCATTCATCAGAAAACTGAATGTTTTCACTTCAGAAAACTAAAACAGTTAGACAAAATCTTAACAAGCGTGCTCTCTTCTTCAGAGCCTTACTGACAAAGGCTCTGGATGGAAGACCTTGGGTAAACCCTCAACAAACTGGTCCTGAGAAGAGCTGTTGCAAAACAAATTTTTCCAAACACCTATTGTGTGAAAATCACTATTATCTCTAAGGATCTGTGGTTTAAGATTCAGAGCCTGGTTGGGCTGGAAGCTCCTGCCTCAAATTCTTTTACTTCAAAAGCAAAGCCTTGATTTGAGTCTCATTTGAAGGCTGGCCCAGGGGAGGGCCTGCTTCAACTTCACCAGCGTGGCCCCAGTGGCAGATTCAGCTCTACCTGTGCTGGCAGCTCAAGGCTTTGGGCCCTCACTGGCTACTAGCCAGCATCCTCCTCTCTAGTCAGACCCACGAACTTCCCCCAGCTCCAAGTGAGAAAGGGAGAGAGAGGGAGAACAAGCACATCTGTCTGTAAACTCATCTTGGAAGGTCACTTAGGCCAAGTCCTGTTTTGAGAAGCAAGCTGGGAGGTTCTGTCTTTACTTAGGTAAGGCACCACATAAGTGAATTCTGTGAGGCAAACACCATCCACAGGGACATTTCAGATGCACCACTTCTAGCTAAATCCCAGGTCTCAAGAAATCACACACACACACACACACACACACACACACACACACACAAACACATTCAGACACAAGGGTCTGTCTGTGTAGCCATGGCTGTCCTAGATCTTGCTCTGTAGACCAGGCTGGCCTTGGACTCACAGAGATCTACCTACCT
Organism: Mastomys natalensis; assembly: GCA_021653895.1. Classification (NCBI taxonomy): domain Eukaryota; kingdom Metazoa; phylum Chordata; class Mammalia; order Rodentia; family Muridae; genus Mastomys; species Mastomys natalensis. Next base: position 3,642,082 of record JAJTUV010000102.1, read on the forward strand.
CTGCCTCTCTAGTGCTGGGACTAAAGGCATGCACCAGCACTGCCAGGCTAATAACATGTGTTATTCACTAAGACCACTAAATATGTGCAGCCTCAGCTCTTGGAAATGAGCTTGTTTTTAAAGATGAGAACAAAATGCCCTGAGCAGATCAGTCAGTCACTTAGCCCACCTGTGAGGAGATAAGGTAGGTCTTTGGTCCTCAGTGGCCATACTTATAATATTTTTGTTTTTATTTTGACAGGGTCTCACACATAGTCCAAGGCCATGTTAGTTTCGAATGTGCTTCGTAGCAAAAGCTGGATGGAAATTTATAGTTTTCCTCTTGCCTCGGATTCCTATGTAATGGGATTTTATTTATTTATTATTTATTTATTTATTTATTTATTTATTTATTTATTTATTTATTTATAGTAATGGGATTTTTAAATGCCTGACGTTGTTTTCTGCTGCTCACTGTTGTCTGGAAGGATGTATTAGTAGATGCCTCCACCAGTGGTTCCATGGAGGTTTCTCCATGACATCATTGCTTTGTCTTTCTGAGTGCACACACTCTGTTTCCTGCCTTGGCGCAGGTCTCACACCTGCAGTAAGAACAACATTGTCCTCCTTTGTGTAACTAACTATCCCTCTCTCTCCCATGACCTTTCCTGGTCTTGGAGGTCCAAGCTGTCATCTTGACTCACAGCTTGGTCTTCCTGTGGCTGTGTGACTATTCTCATTACTTATAGTTATGTATCTCCTGAGCTCCTCAGGGGAGCCGGGAGCACGTTCTCTGGGCTCCAGTATCTCCCAGGATGCCTTCACAGTCTGGTTTCAGAGGTCATTTGCTGGCCTGGACTGAGGTTCAGATGAGATGAGATCACGCATGACGTCACCATGAGTCCAGGATGGTGTCGTGATGGATCAATCGATCCATCCTGGAAGGGCAAGCGGCTGTGTGTGGTGGGAACAGTGAGAGCTCTGGCCCTGGGGCATCTGAACTCTGAGGGAACTGTCCTTCCTGAGAGAGCCCATGACTCACCAGCTAATCATGATGAGGTGCCTACAGTTAGGAACTGAGTAGCGCATGGAGATGGCAGGTGTGGGCAGTTCTAGAAGATCTCACTGCTGGGGCCTGTGTGGCATTGAAGGTATTGAATAAGGCAGGGTCCAGTAAGGAGTCTTGGCAGTGAGCACTCTCGTCAATTTTCAGAAGGGAGAGGGCAGATGTTCCTGCAGAGATGAAGTTGGATTTAGAAACAACAGCCGCCATGCTGGCTGGCCTTATCAGAGGAGGACAAAAAAGAGTTAGGCTTAAGGACTATCTAAAAGCCCTATTAGAAGAGACAACAGTCAGGAATTAGGAGAGCACTGTGTTCAACATGGGGGTGGACTCACCATGCCATTAATAGACATTGTCAGAGTAGAGGACATTATGACTATCCATCACACGATGGATGGAGGCTGGGGAGGTGGCAATCGCAGGATGTGAACCCTGGGGGCCATGCAATGTCATTTAGGCTCTGGGAAGAACCACTGTCTAAGAAGACTCTAAGAAGTTCACACATGACTATGATGGAGGTCTTGTCCTCTCAAACCCCTAGCCACTTTCCCAGTTGACTTTCAAGGGACTTTATCTAGAGCTGTTGGAGAAGTGACTTTCACTCAGAGTGGGCTGCCAGGTGATAAGGCATTTTCAACGAGGACATTCTGGAGATGTGATTAGGGAGACTGAGACATTTTATTGAACTTTATGAATGATCTTTGGTCAACTAAGGGTAATTCATAAAGTTTCACCCCAGTGCTGGAAAACTCTAAGGACAGAGCCCTTCCTGCACCAGATCTCATTTGGCTTTGTCTTGTCTCCAAGTGAAGACACATGAGACTCTCAGAAGTGGTTGGGCAATGGTTCCCCAGGGAGCTGTCCTTTGATCTAGACTCCCAGGCTTCCAGAAAAGAGAAAGGACATTTTACATTCATTCTCTAGGAAGGAGACTGTTTGAATAAAAACAGTGGTTTGAATAAAAATGGTTCCCTAGGCTCACTGGGAGTAGCACTATTGGGAGATGTGGCCTTGTTGGAGTAATTGTGTTTTTGCTGGGGGAAGTACATCACTAGGGGATGGACTTTGAAGTCTCAGAAGCTCAAGTCAGACCTAGTGACTCACAGTCTTCCTGTTGCCTGCAGATCCAGATGTAGAACTCCCAGTTTCTTCTCCAGTACCATGTCTGCCTACAAGCCTCCATGCTTCTTGCCATGATGAGGATAACAGACTAAACCTCTGAACCTATAAGCCAGCCCCAATTAAATGTTTTCCTTTATAATAGAGTTGCTGTGGCCATGGTGTCTCTTCACAGCAATAGAAATCCTAAGATAGAGCCTTAAGTATGCTAGACATACTTGATTTCCAGACTTTTCTCTCAGATGGAGAAGAGGCAGGGAGGAGTCTCCTCTTGACCTTCCTTGGATTTTATCCCCATGGTTCCAGCATTTCAGGTGTTTGCTACCACACTGTTTGAAGTCAGTCATATGGACTTCTTGCTTTGAAGGTGCTATAACCCTGACATTGTACATGTGTTCCCATCACATAGACACAAACCACAGACGGCAAGAGGCACAAGTTTTGAAGCTGGGTACCTAGAAGCTGTGGTGGAAAAGAATTGCAGAGAGATGCCAGCAAGGCAATGGTGGGAGACAGCCGGGAAACACTCTTCAAGTTGTTCTGGACTTTGTCCTGGACACACTGGGAACTATCCCAGGCTGTAGGAAGAGGGCTAAACCTCATCCTTCTTGTGTGCCTTGTGCATTTTTCATCTGTATGACCACAGAGCTTGCAGGTGTCACTTGTGAGGACTGGTGCTCTCCATATGTCAGCCATTTCTCAGAAAGAAGTTACCAGAGATCAGGCCTCCTATCTATCCTCCAAGAGGACCTTAGAACCTTATGAAATGTAAAGTCTTCTTAGGTTTTTAAAACTAGGGTTTTGTTTTATTAACAGTTTCTTACTTGTATGTATATATATACATATATACACACATATATTTATATAATGTTATAATATAATATATACAATATATAAAATATATTATATATAATATATTAGCATATATTATATATTAAAAATACCCAACAAATGTAAGAACCTTAGTCAGGGATCCCAGCCCATCAGAAAATGCCATTCCCTTCTTTTGTTCTCAGTTAAACTCTGAAAGTGTTATCACTGATACACTTAGAGGAGTGTCTTCTACATGATTCCAAATCCAGCAAAGTGGACCATGCAGATGAGCCATCACAGGTGGAGAAAGATTAGACAGGATCTCAGGAGAAGCCAAATGCCACAGCAGCAGGGAGCTTGATGGCTCTCCTTCTGTCACAATGTGTGCACTCACATGTATATGTATCTATACACATGTCACACACAAGATGTGTACTCATTGCCCATTCTTGTGTATGTGCAGGCAGATGTGGTGTACATGTGTATGTGTTTACATAACATATGGGGGTTTTAACATGTGCCGTGTGCATGGTGTGCATGCTTGTGCATGTTTGTGTGTATGCACGCACTGTGAAATGTGTGCATGCTCCCTTGGGCATGAGTATGGTAAGGATAGGTGGTTGTGATTACACATCCGCTGCATGGCTCCTCTCTCGACAGTTCTCTTGCAGGATGTTGAGGAATTCTGACTTGAAGAGAGCCGTTTTATGTTCAGAATGAATGCCCCTGCATGAAAGATGCTAAGAAGTCAGAGTGCATGCTGTGCCTCGTGGGCCTGGGGGAGAGCCTGTCAGAACTTTCCCTCTCAGCAGTCAAGAAGGCCAGATTCTTCCTCTGAGTACATCCATTGGCAGCAGGCCCAGAGGATGGGTCCCCAGGCCTCCCCACCTGTCCCTTCTGCCCACATGCCCAGCCTCCATGGTTGGCAACATCCTTAAATAAATAGCAGATGAACTGATTTGATTATCAGACTGATTTTATTCTCTGCTCTAATGAAGAGCCCCTATTATGCAAATGCATGTGATTGTGACAGCAAGTGTTTTAATTACAAATTCATTCCCCAAGCCCAAAATAAACTTTTGCCATGCCAGGGGGGGCTGCCGTAACAGAAGGAAGATAGAGAGACTCATTTCGGAAAGAATGTATCCCAAGGGGGGGAGGGGGAAGAATAATTAAGCTCCTTAGAATTAACCTGAAGCCTTTCATATTTATCTTTTCTGACTCATTATTGAAAGTTGGAGGGACAATTTGGCCATATTCCTTTTTGTTCTATCGAAAAAAATTAAAAGTAAAAATAAAAACAAAACTCTACAGCTTCAATGTCAGTAGAGGACTGTGTGCTTTCAGAGTTTGGGGAGAGGGCAAGCCCTTAGTGATGGCTTTGCTTTCCTGTGATCTGTCTTCTACCTGTTATAGCCGGAATGTGGGCATTGGCAGGACTTACGACCACTGGGGTGTGACCTCCCCAGGAGCTAGGATAGTGACACACATCATATTTGCCTGTGAGGGGAGACAACACCACAGTTGAATCCGCTTATTAGTTTTTTAAGATCCCTTTAGAGGATCAGCAAAAAGATGGAGCTAGAGGCCATATGGGGATGCTGCTCAGGGGTCTCACGCCATGAGTGCTGGGAAGCAGAGCGAGGGAAGAGGGATGTCTACAGTGGCTGGGTCTCTTTCCTGCTGTGCCCTTTGAGCAATGTGATCTTGGCCTTGAAACTTGGTGGCTAGGATAGGCCTCTTCCTTTCCTGGTAACTTTACACTCATTATTTTGGGCACAGTAAGGGCTCACACTGAGGCTCTAGAGTCAGAAGAAAGATTAGTCTTAAGGGGACTTGCAGAGAGTCCCCTCCTCCCACAAGTGACTCTTGTCATCTACAGACTCCAGTTGACTACCTGTTTTTTCAGAACACATTAGGCTTACCATTCTCAGTGCCACCACAGCTGGACCCTTGATGCTCTAAGACTTACAGTATAAGCGATTATTGTTTGAATGAAACACCCAGCCTAGAAACAGATAGGAGGTGAATGGCAGACTCACCTACTTCCCTGGAGTCATGCTGGCGCAGAGGCTCATGGGACAAGGCAGAGGAACCATCCCTCTTTACTGTCTCTGTGACCAGTTCACTAGTTGAGCAGCAAGATTTATCCTCCTCTTCTCCTCCTCCCATCCCTTCTGAGTTACCAACCATTCCCAGTGAGTCCCACACTCGGCTCAGTCTAGTTCATTGCCTTGTGCAGAGTTACCTCATTCCAGATTCACTGTGACTTTTTAATGCTTTTATCAGCATATATTAATGATGCACAGTAGCAAGTCTCATTATGACATGTTCATACGTTGTATAATGTATGTTGATCATATTCTCCTTGTCACCCACCTTGTCCCCTGTTACTCATCCCGTTTCTCTTCCCATCTTATATTCTTGCCTTTTTTTTTTTTTTTAGTCACCCATGTGTTTCTCCAGGGTTTCTTACAGGAGCATGAGTGAGGAGTTACTTACAGGAGTATAGGCACCTTACCTGTGGTATAGCTATTGGTGAAACCACACATTTAAAACATGGGTGACTGTGGTTAAAATACATGTATATACATCTGAGTCTAGCACCTCTGTGCTATGTCTGTGACTATCTCTGTGGCATCATTCTGCCTTTGGGCTGTGGCTTGCAGCTAGCCCTGCTGCTCTAAGCTCTCCTGGTAGAGGATACAGTTTTGTTTCTGTTTGTTTCATTAAGTAGGTACAGTTCTTCAGAACAGTAAGAGAGAGATGATTTGTTTCAACCTTCTTTTTCTCTTGTTTTGACAGAGTAGCTAGATGGACCCATGGTGTTTGGATAAGTAGTTTCCTCCCAGTCTATAGGAGACATTGGTACAGGTGAGGCCAGGGCTCCAGTTGGGAAATGGCCCTGGTGAGGGACACTGCCCCTCTTGTTGTTGCAGAAAGGAGATGCCATGGGCAGCTTTAATAGGAAGTGAGCACGCTAAAGATGATTATAACTCTGAGGCTCTAGGGCAACTCAACCTGTGGGTAGTGACTCCTTTGGAGACTGCATTTCCATAGTTACATTACCATTCATAACTGTAGCAACATTACAGTTACAAAGTAGCAATGAAATAATTTTATGGCTGAGGGTCACCACATATGAGGAGCTGTATTAAATGGTTGCAGCATTAGGAAGGTTAAGAACTGCTGGTTAGAAACACCCATTGCAACCTCCACTACCTTATAATGATCTGACTTTACATCTGTGTTGGCCAGCTGAGGTCTCTATTGGTCCCTTGTCTGCCACACAGGCATACACCTGACTTGTAGCAGCACACACAGTCACTCCTCCACTGAGCTTGCTAATACCTAAGGGGTCCTTGTGATGTTCGGATTTGGCATATCTTATGCTGTAGGACAATTTCCTGGCTAGTTGAGACAAGGAAAGCTGTTTCACCAAGAGCCAACATCAGGAGACACCCATACAACATCCACTGGGGGGAACAGAGAGGAATCTGTCTGTAGACAGCCTGCATGGGGTGGGCAGAGCCATGACTCCATGAAAGCGAAATTGGACACTTCTCAGTGCAGCTTCCACTGGCCCAGATCTGGATTGAATTGGTACCCTACCTGCTGGTCCATGGGAACTATGAAACAGCTCAGTGAGTGCACAGCTGTAGGGTATTATCACGGCTTATATACAAAGCCCAGTGATGTTGACACAGGCCAGGACTGGGCAGCACACTAGAATAGGCTTCCTTTGCTCCAGAATGCCATTTTCTATTGACAACGTCATTAGTGTATGTGCTCAGCCCTGTGCTGCAAGCCTCTTCAATGCTCTGAAGTGTCCCTTTCTCTCTGACAGAAGCTGCTTCATCACAATCCCAAAAGGTACATGCCCAGCTCTAAAGTTGCTGTTGTGTGTTGGGGGTCTCTCAGGAGCAATGTTCTGCATCCTCAGAGCCCCCCTTGTCCAGTTTCTCGCTTTCATCCGGGCCTGGTTTGCTGCAGCATAAACTCTCCCTCACACGTTCATGCCTCTGAAGTGATGATCGAATGATTCATTTTGCAAAATTTTCCAAAAGATAATTACTCAATTTTCATCCATTTAGACTTCATAGCTTTCACACACTTCAATATTATCCGGCTAACATTTTTCTTTCTATGATTGGACAGAGGAGGAAAGGGTCAAATATGTGCCTTCGAGCATTTCCCCAGGACTCTCGAAAATCTATATACCGTTGAGTCTGTGTATAAAGAGACACATCTGAAATTACACACCTAAAGCCCAGAGGAGCTGGAGCCAGTACTCCCAAACGCAGATGGAGATAGTCCAGTCTGTGTTTGAAGATCACAGCTGCCGACAGTGACACACGATAGTCTTATTATCTTCATCGTCATTATGTTGGACAGTAGTCATTGGTCACTTCCTATGAGGCAGGCTCTCCACAAGAGTAGATAGATCAGACGATTGATTTTTTTTAAATCCCCATAACAGTTTGGCACAGTTCTGTAAATACACGCTTTATAGACTTCCTGAAACTGCCTGGCTAGGTGCTGGCCCCACACGGATTTATTGCTTGCCACTGACCCAATGGTGTGTAATGGGAAACCACTCACTGCCCGCACCCGCCATTCGGCTGGCTCGGTGCAGGGCCCACCTGTGCCCATGGCGAGCCGGAACACTGCCATTTGTCCTCAACTCCAAACAGTCCCCAGACATATCGATCTCGGGACCAAATGTCAAATACCCCACTTTCCACAACAAATGTCTCTCTTGGAAGTTCTGTGTAAATTGAATTTTTATAAATCAAATTGCAGCTGAGGAGCCAGGAAGGAGAAGTGCTGTTTATGGGAAGCTTGCTGTGTCCCTTCACAAGCAAGGAAAGCTGCACCATGGGACAGCCTCTGCCACTAGCTGCTTTGCAAGCTTTGAAACACCTTTTTATTTTTATGTCATCAAGGTGTGGTATGTGTGTGTGTGTGTGTGTGTGTATACATGCTTATGTATGTGTGTATTCATGCATGTGCATGCCTGTGTAGATGTGGATGTATGAATGCCTGTGTCTATGAGTGCATGTGTATTCATGTGTGTATGTGTGTGTGCATGCCTGTGTGTATATGTGTGTGAATGCCTGTGTGTTTATGTATGTGTGAATGCCTGATGTGTGTGTATGTGTGTGTGAACCTGTGTGTGTATGAGTGTGTGAATGCTTATGTGTGTGTACATGTGTATGTGTGTGCAAATCTGTGTGTGTGAGCCTGTGTGTGTGAGAGAGTCCCTATGTGTGTATATGTGTGTGTGAACCTGTATGTGTGTATGTGTGTGAACCTATGTATGTGTATGTGTCTCGGCCAGAGGTCAGTGTCAGGTATCTCCCACTATTGCCGTCCACAGTGTCTTCTGAGCTTTAGGGATCCCCCTCCCCATCCTCCCTCACCTCCCCATTGCTAGAGTCATAGATATCCATAACTATGTCTGGCTTTTTTACATAGGTGCTGGGGATCAAACTGCGGTCCTCATGTGTTTGTGCCATGCATCTTACTGACCAAGCCGCCTGCCCAGCCCCACTGCTTTCATTTCCTGTGATACAGCAGGAGACACTTGGTATCTCTAGTGGATCTAAGTCACTGGTGGGTTCAGCCCACTAATTGCTCAATCAATCAAGAAAATACTTGGAAACTCTTCCATCTTCTTGAGCTACACATCAGTTTGGAATCTCTGATGGGGGCATTGAAACCCAGAAACTTGGTTGATCTCAATTTGTCCTCAATCCTCTTTGGTCTGACACCCTTCAAGCTCATTTCCACGTATATTCCTCACATTTCTACTGGTGAAAATTAGCAAAATCTCATGGCTTTTTTTTTTAACACCATATGCTGTGCTCTCTCCTCTCAAGCCTGACTTGAAACATGTCTCCCCCTGTAGGGCAGAGCCACGGGTTCTCCTATAGACAGTGGGGTGAGGAGGCCCATTTTGGTTAGATGAACACACTTTTGCAAGCCAGCTGTCTCAGGGGAGCATATCGTGATGTTGTCAGACAAGGACAGGTTAGATGGACGTCACAGAGTGACTTCTGCTGGTAATGGATCTGCTGAGAGAACTGGAGATTTAAGAGCCCCAGCGTTAGGGGCTAAAGAGATGATTCGATGGACAAGGGCATGTGGTGCTCTTGTGAGGACGAAGGTTCAGCTCCCAGCACCCACACCCACATTGGGCAGCACAAAACCGCCTGTAACTTCAGTTCCAGTGGGGCTCTTCAGCTTACTTCTGGCCTCTGTGGGAAATGGAACACATATCATGTATGTATTTCCACATGAACACACATTAAGTACATGTAAATAAAAATAAATTAAGGGAAGTTTTCAACATTGCTTCCAGATGCATCCTGTTCAAGTCTCAGCATTTTCTCAGTGAGCTGCACCTCACAGAAGACAGTCAATGCTGTGTGGACTCCTAAATCATGCTGGCAACTGAAACCTGGGCTCTGCCTATTGAGATCCTTCTGCATAGAAGGAAAGAACATGCAGTGAGAGAGCTCTGGGATCCCCTTGAGCCTTGAACATCGCCGGAACTGAACTTCAATAGTCTCAAGTTTGATACTCACCTATCCCAGCCCATGGTGTAGAGGTGGGAGGGGTGAAAGCCAACTTCCCGATGCTACACCATGGTGTTCAGGAGACACAGCCATCTTGTCCCCTGCAACATTCGATGACTACCCACCTCCAATTCCACATTGCTATCAGCCCCAGTGCTGATATTTGAGCTCAATGTCACATTAAAGGCAAAGGATGTGATCAAATCAAGCCCAGGATCCCATCTCCAGGGCCAGTTTTCTGAGATGTAACTCTTCCTGTGCTACCTGCTCTAATAGTCAGGTTCAACTGAAGAAAGAAATCACAGGAATTTCAACAGATAGAATGTAACTGGGGACTTAGCTACATAGGAATTGAGGGGCTGAAGGAACAAGAAAAGGTAGGAACAAATAATAAAGAGTACCTGAGAGAAACTGAGTTATGTTCCTAGAGCCAGGAGGCAAAGAAGGGGTATTTTTCTCAGTCCCAAGAGCATTGAAGAGGAGATGCCAGGAGCAGGGCATGATCTTCAAGAATGGAGCAAGTCCCCATTGCTACTGCGGCCAATGACACAGTACCTCCTCCAGCTCTATCCAGCAGCCTGGGTCCTGGGAGTCTGTGTGTAAAGCCTGGTTTGGTTTGGATGTTAGTAGGAAGAGAACAATAGACAAAAGAAACACAAGTGGGTGATTTGCTAGAACATAGAACTTACTCTACAAGAGAAGAAAGACAAGAGCTCAGAGAATAGGGGCTTATGGGCTGAGAGATAAGAATGCAAGGCAGAGTCTCTAGGCCCCTTATGAAAAGGATATTGAGACAGCCACAGGGGAAAGAGGCTTTTGATCTCACTTCCCAGTAAATATACCTCCATCTCTGATGCTCTGGGGGACAGATAGCATCCAGGTTGGAGCTAAATTGATGTTCTCATTCTTTTTGCTATGGAGAGGCTTTCGGTGATTTGAATAAAAAGGCCCATAGGGAGTGGCACTATTAGGAGGTGTGGCCTTGTGGAGTAGGTGTGGCTTTTTGGAGGAAGTGTATCACTGGGGTGCAGGCTTTGAGGTCTCAGAAGCTCAAGCCACATCAAGCCACGCCCAGTGTAACAGTTTCTCTTCCAGCACCATGTCTACCTGTGTGCCGCCGTACTTTCTGCCATGATGACAATGGGCTAAACCTCTGAACTCTGCCAGCCCCAGTTCAATGTTTTCCTTTTAAGAGTTGCTGTGGTCATGGTGTCTGCTCCCAGTGATGAAACCCTCTAAGACAGGTCTCCTCTACCCACTGTTCACAACCTGCTCCTTAGCATGCCCAGTGCTGCAAGGTAGGATCACCCCCTTTCTCAATTACCATGAGGGGCCCACCTTCATCTTTGTCTCTTCCCTCCACATTTGCACTGATGTGCTCCATGTGTACAGTTAGATTGATGTGAACTGCAGAGAAACAGGGCATCCTTGTGCACAGATACAAATGTATTGAAGCATGGATGGAATAGTGCTATATAGATCTGATTTGATTCCTCACGTGTTATACAAAGCCTAACACATTTAATTTTTTTCGTTGCTCTGTAGCTCATAAGCACTGCTTCTGACAACCAAGTAGTGCCACCTTCCAAAGCTACTTTACCTAAGCCCTAGCCACAGACTCCCAGATACCTAAAGTCCTCACACTACCATAGACCTAAATTTCAGTTGACAAGTCTCAGGTCTGCATCCAAGAGGTAGGGCAGCTGATTCTTGCTGCTTTTGTCTGACCAAGGAGTCGTTTCCATGCCATAAAGTTTACCTTATAAAGAACACAGGCGGCCACACACATTCACAGCTCCATAGCCCGATTCCAGATTTTCATCAGTCCATAAAAACCCCTCCTCATTAGCAGTCACTCTCCATTCCTGCAGCCACGGCAAGCCACTGACCTACTTTCTCTATGGATTTGCCAGTATTTCTTTCCTTTAAAAATGGTGTTTATTAACTTACTGGCCAGTAGATGAGAAAAGTTCAATCAATTATATGTCTCAGTTCATAAAACATGACCCACTGCCTGCCTGCCCTCCCTCCTTTCTTCTCTAACTCCTTTCCTTCCCTCCCTCTCTCCTTTCTTCTTTATTTTATCTTCCTTCCATTTCCCTTCTTTCTTCTTTCTTCCTTCCTTCCTTCCTTCCTGATTTCCCTTCCCCCCCACCCTCCTTCCTTCCTTCCTTCTCTCTCCCTCTCCTTCTTTCTCCCTTCTTTCCAAGGTCATTAGCTTCTTTTCTGTTCCCTGACAGGATGCTCCAGCTAATTGATGTTGACCATGACAACTAGTTACACAGGTGAAATTCCCCGTTGTATGGCTTTGATCTGTGTGCATGAGTGTGTGCTTCTTTCTTTCTCCGTGCTACAGCCTGGGACTCCAGGCACAGGCAGAGCTTTGGTTTAGGAGTTGAAACACCACTTCCTACCAAATGGAAACACAGACTCGAAGATCTGGCCTCGGCAAGTCCCGGACAGGGGCTGCTTTAGAAACCAGAATTTCTCCTCAGAGCTAGCACTGGAAGCAGCTAAAGGTACTGGAGATTGGAGAAGCTTCCTCAGAAAATAACCCACAGATCAATATGGACTTGAAGCACCAGGCACTGGGAAACATCAGACATTTAAATCAGGAGTCTACAGTATCAGTGTACAAATCTCATCGACCAACTGTGGAGGACAGCAGGCAAGGGATGCATTTAACCTGAATCTTGTATCAGGAGGCTATCTATGTTCCTGTTTTCCTGTGTCTGAATTTGCCTCAAAGTAACAAGCTGCCACGGGCAGAAGGTTCTCTTTATAAAATGAGAAATTACAAAATCTGAATATCACACTGTTTCAGGTCTCCTGGTCAGTGGTTGTAGACAATAAATACTAATAGTTGTTGGCACAAAATTAGAATCATGTAGACACAGTACAACTTACTGTAGAGATGCAATATGGTACCCATGAGATGCTTCCATCCCGACAGAGCAAAAACAAAATATAATCACATTTCAAGAAACTTCAGTTTCTAGGAATTGCACAGGGCATGTGAATAACCTAAGGCATACCATAGTGATGCAGTCAGCAAAATCCAGGTACCTAGAGATCCCAGCACCTGAAGATGCTGTTCAAGTGTGTGTGTGTGTGTGTGTGTGTGTGTGTGTGTGTGAAATTGTCAAACAAACAAACAAACAAACAAACAAAATTCCTTGGGAAAAAATAGAAATCCAGACCTGGAAAAATTCAGAGACAAACATCTTAGAGTGAGTCTCCAGCAATCTATGAGAGGAAGAAGAATAAAGTTATGAGACAAAGAAATTAAGGGAACCAAAAGCCCAGACAGACAGGACAGACCAGTCCCCAGGGTTGACTGCCTGTGTATGCCCCTTTGGTCTTGAGCACAGGGAAGCAAGCATATAGCTTGCTAGAAGCACTTAAGAAAGCTCAGAAAACGCAGACACCCACAGCGTATTCGATGAACATAAAAACCGATGGTTGAAGTCTCTGAATGGAGCTTGAACATTATGAATTAATCCACAAGGGGCTCTATTCAAAGAAAGAATTTATGTTTCTGAATTACGTCCTTTAAGATGAAATCATGTTCTCCTTAAGATTTGGCTTCAAAAATAACCACACAGGATGGGGTAGGTGGGTGGGAGGAGGCACAGCAAAACCTCAGGCTTAGGAAAAAAAAAAAAAAAAACAGGTTGGCTGCTGATTTGTCTTGTGAGGGCTGAGAGAGCACAGGGACTCAGGATCCGATTCTCCTATTTTCATACACGTTTGGACTTTCCACTCATCAAACTAAAAGCAAAAGCCCATTTCTTTGGAAGACCTTGGTCTCCACACACCCTGCCTCTTCCTTGTTCCAGGAAGCGGGCTGTCACGTAACTTCTCAGGCCCTCTGTTTTCTCCCGTTGTGGAGCAGCGATACTGCCGTTAATCATATCGGAGAACATTTAATTTAGTATATAAATCATGGGTTGCAGAGACATCTGTTACTCTACAGATATCCAGCTAGGGTGTAGGACTTCCATAGAGAACTTCATGAAACGCACTCACCCAGTTAAGCCAACAATAGTGTAATCAGAAGAGTGCCCCAAGCCTGTCCCCACACCCAAGGGGACTTCAGAGGACAAACCCAAGACAAAGATTGCTATGGAGTCACCCACCACCCCTTGGCTCTTGAAATATTTCCACCTTCTTTTCTGCATTGCTCCATGACAATGAGTGGGGGCATTTGTAAACATAGCATCCCAATGAGGACCAAACTGTCCACCTTTCTGTCTGGACATCTGTGTAGTTAGCATCCTAGCTGCCACAATGTGAGTCTTATTTCTACAAAGCTTTCATATCTTCATTCACTTTCTATTGCTAAAATGACCATTAAAGCAATTTGGATTAGAAAAGGTTGATTTCATCTTGCAGTCTTATAGTCCCATCATGAAGAAAAGTCAGAGCAGGAGTTCAAGGCGGAACCTGGAGGCAGGAACTGAAGCAGAGGTTGTGGGGGAACACTCCATGCTGACTTGATCCCATTAGATTGCTTACCTTGCTTACCTTGCTTTCCTCATGGCACCCATGATTAGCTACTCAGGACTGGCGTCAGTTATGATAGATTGTGCTCTCCCACACCAATTATTAAGGGAGAAAATCTCCCACATGCTTCTCTATGGGTCAGTGTGATAGAAATGGCTTCTCAGTCAGGTTACCACAAGACCGTAGTTTGTGTCAAGCTGGCAACAAAGTAGTTCCCACAATATCTTTTGCACATCGCTTGCTCATTCAGCTTGTTTGTCTTCAAATGGCCTTCCACAGGCCACACCAGTGTTCCTACTTAATTTTCTCACGGGGAAATCCAAAGGCCTTGGCAGAAGCATCTTGCATGCTTACAGAGACATTTTTACCATCAGGCTTTTGTCTCCTGAAAGTCTTTTTCTTTTTTGCATCTCTATATCCTTAGTCTGCTGTCTTTTCTGAAAGAGAATCTAATTTAGGGCATCGCCTGCTCTATCATTTTTACCTTGACATCTGTGCTTTCTAAGATTCGGTTGAAAAAAAATCTGTCTCCTCCTGAATATCACGTAGTTCAGCACTATCTATCACACACACAATATTTAATAGCTCCAAAGAGTCTGCTTGGGGTTTACTCCTGAACTCCATCCAAGGATAAAGTTTCCAATGTATTCCTTTAAAATGTTGTCCTTTATCCTTGAAAGTTTCATGCTGGTACACAGTGGAGCATGACCATATCTACCCACTATTTATCCTCTTCGTCTGTCCTCATACCCCACATAATGGGCTGGCCCCTCTTACATCAGTTAACAGTAAAGACAGTGCCCCCCTACAGACACGCCCATAGGACATATGATCGGGCAATCACTTGATCAAAAGTCCCTTCTCAGGTGACTCTAGGCTCAGTTTGATATTTAAAAGTAACAGACCACATACTTATCGGCTATGGTGAAGTGCCTCTTCTTTGCATGTTTCTAAGTTATTTTACTTAACAGTAAACTATTGTGTACTGTTATGTAAATTATTGTTGTTGTTTTATTATGTTTTCATATTTTGAGAGTTTCATGTATGTATATATTTCCTTCTGCCAGGGTCTTCCTCCTTCATGCCCATCCAACTTTATGCTAGTTCTCTCTAAAATAACATAAATACATACATACATACATACATACATACATATATACATACATACAAATAAAACAAAAGAAATGCATAAAAACATGAAGGTGATTTGTGTTGTCCAACTCCTCTCAAGCTTGAGGCCTTCCCTGGCGTGTGGTTGATACACTCTGCCACTCCATTGATGAAGACTGACTTAATTGCTCCTTGGATAGGGGGTCGGATTTTGTGAGTCCACTTCTGCTTCTCCGTGCCAAGATTCTGTCTGGCTTGAACTTGGACAGATCTTGGCGCATGCTGTCACAGTCTCTGTGAGTTCATATGTGCACAGCCTTGTGCCGGGAAGACTCTGGTGCTATGGAGCTGCCCGCCACCGATGGCTCTTACAATATTTCCATCTTCTCTTCTGAGTCACTCCCTGAGCTTTAAGGGGAGGGGTGGGGGGTTGATGAAGATTCCCCTTTTCAACCTGAGTGCTCCAAAATCTCTTACTCTCCACACACTGTCCAGCTGTAGGTCTTTGAGTTTAACTCCTATGTACTGTAGGAAGCGTCTCTGACAAGGGTTCAACAACGTCCTGATCAATTGCTCAGCACGATGCCATTAGGGCTTGTTTAATCACCGTGTTCCTTCAGTACAATAATAGTGTTAAGTTTTCCACTTGGTCTAGGATCTTCCTAGTCTCAAATTCTTGGTCCACTTCAGTAGGGTTCGGTATGAGTTACGTCTCAAGGAGGGAGCCTTCAGTTCTTTAAAAGTGATTGGTTACGCCCATAGAGTGTGTGCTACGATTGCACCAATTTTCTCATAGGCAGGTCAGTAGGGCAGTTCTCAGGGTCCGTAGCTGGGTGAGACTGATGATTGCTTTTCTCCTCAGGTAGCCTGTGTAGCAGCCTTCAACACTGCGAATGCTGGTCGGCAGGGGTGAAGCTTCCACGTAGCAGTAAAGCCTCAACTAGAGCACTACCTTGATTTACTACTATTACTGAGATGCAAATCTTTAGTTGTTTCTTCTTCTCCTATTAAGATTCATGTCCCTTACTACAAGTTACTCATAAATGCATTCTCTGATTGTGACTTGGCTTTTTCTGGGAACAAATATGTTTCATTGTTATGAAGTCCACCTGTTCGACAGGCTTACATGCTAAACTTCTGTGTCTGGTGAAAAGATCTCTAAATGCACAAAAATTTTTCTCCACGTTGCTTTAAATATGTTCCTCGCAGACTTTGAACTTATTCTTTTTAACAGTGGTTCTGTCTGTTCTTTGTCATTTGAATTCCCATAAACTTGGGAGCAGAGGTTCTTAACTTTCTCATGCTGTGACCCTTTAATACAGTTTCTCATGTGGCGATGCCCCTCCTCCCCACCATAAAATTGTCTTGTTGCTACTTCAAAACTGTAACTTTGCTAGTGTGTGCATCATAATGTAAATATCTGCCATATAGAATATCTAATATGCCTACCCCAAAGGGGTTATGACCTACAAGTTGAGAACCCCTGCTTTATTAGAGTGCTCTGGTCCCCAGTCTGGGATGCTTTAGACAGAAGACTCCTGTTTCCTGGGGTGAAAGAAAAGACTGTGCCAGGGTCTCCTGTACAGCATTACCGAGTGGGGCATG
Source organism: Mastomys natalensis (assembly GCA_021653895.1). NCBI lineage: Eukaryota > Metazoa > Chordata > Mammalia > Rodentia > Muridae > Mastomys > Mastomys natalensis. Next base: position 3,658,858 of record JAJTUV010000102.1, read on the forward strand.
CTGGGTAAGCTGTTTGCTATGTGATTGGCTGGAAGGGTCAACGCTCCACAATCGATGAGGCCCCATTAGTCAGAACATCAGGAACGTAGAAGAGAAAGAGCCAACGAAAATTGACGATGGTAACTGTTTCCGACAACGAATGTGGTGATTTCTTCGTTTACTAAGGCACTTCCAGATTTCTCTCTCGGGTAGTTTATGGCACGCACACTTCACACTTACCCTGCTATATTTGCCCTTCAAAAAAAAAATCCATTCTGTTGGTAAATTTAGTTTCTCTTTGCTGTGGGGTAGGGGGAGAAAAAACCTGATAAACCATTTTAAGGAGGAAGGGCCTTTTTGCTTGGTTTTGTCGTTTGTCTTACCTTGCTGGAGATACAGTTTCACTGTGGCAGAGAAAGGCCTGCTATTCACATTGTGTGTATAGTCAGGAAGGGAGTAAACAAAGAGGGGGCCCCAGTTAGGACATGTCAGGGCCAAGCCAGTGACCCACTTCCTCCGCAAGGCTACACGTCTTAAAAGTTACACAACCTTCCCAAACAGCCCACCAGCTGAGGACCAAATGTAAACACATAAACGTACGTGGGACATTTCTCATTCAGACCCCACAGGTACAATTTGAGACGGTGCTTGTAAAAGTCCAGCGTTCAACCTTTTACAGCAAGTGCGTAAAATTAAAATAATTGTAACCTCTCTGATTTATTTTAGCCTCGCAGCCTGCCATCTTGCCGAGGGTAATTATTAGTTGGCTCAGCTTCCGTTTCTAATTCAGTTCGTGTTTTTTTTTTTTTTTGTTTGTTTTGTTTTTTTTCTGTACACAGGATGTTTGTAATGTTTGTTTAATAACCCGGATTACTGGCCCTATTTTCTGCTGTCTTATCTGTGTCTCTTCCTGGACTCCCTTCCTGACTTCTGATACGATGTGGCTTCCGTAGGATTATGGGCACTGATTTTAGGGATTGGTAGTGGGCATCGCAGTGCTTTTAATAGCAAGCTTCCTTACAGCTGGCAGGTAAACTTTCTAGTATCAGTATAATTTTTTTTTTTATGTTTGATTTTAAGCTTTATTAGGAAATAGATAAACTGTAGCAGATTCCTTGCAACAAATACCCTGTTTCTAAGGAAGTTAAAAGCTGCAAATACTGTGTGCTACACTGGGGACACCAGCACTGCAAACTCAACACACACAAGCACTGGATGGTGAGTAGCTGTCGAAAAGATTGACACATTTGAAATTCCTGATTATGTACTGTTAGGATTTGCTGCTCAGGTTGACATCAAAAAGTATTTCCAGATGTAGCCCCCCTCTGATTAGCAGGCTGGCAAACTTCCCTGTCTACACAGCTCTAACCAGTTTAAACGTTTCCACTGAGTTTAACTTTGTATTTTTATTTTTGATGACTTTTATTTCTCATTAGTTCTCATTATGTAAATTGAAATCTTCTAATAAAACAAGGCAGGGCCTGAAAAAAACTTAAAAGAGACCATTATGTTTCAGTGCTCTTCTTTATAAATCAATAACGTGCATCTATCAATTTGATAGCATTAGGGGAAAACATACAGAAAACAGGTTTGATTGCTTTTTAATTTATCATTGTGAGATTACAAGTCATGAGGCATTTAAAAAATATTCTCTGGTTTTAATACATTTCCTCAACATTACAACCTTGATGAATAATGCAGGTGGGTGATGCTGGTAGTGATGATTGTGGTGATGGTGATGGCGATGATGATGGTGATGATGATAAATGATGGTGATGGTTTGGTTGGTGATGATGATTTGTGATGACTGGAATTGAATTCAGGGTCTTACTCATGTGAAGTGAGCAATCTTCTATTGAACATCCCCAGCCTCTTCCTATTCTTTGTTTAAATTTTGAAATAAAATTTCACTAAGTTGTCCAGGCTCACGTTGATTTGTGCTGTGTCCCAGGAAGGAACTCTGCTTCAGTCATCTGAATAGATGGGATCCGCAGAGTCCTGCTCGACTGTGATTATCTTTGAGTACTACTTTTGAGGAGTAGTGATAGCCAATATTATCAATGGTATTAAAATCTCTGGTCTTGCTGCAGTGGCTGAAAGAGAAGAAGCGATGATTTACCAGAATGCTGATTGGTAGGGATGTGAGGCTCTCAAATAGAGTTGAGGAGAGAAGATGGTATCCAAATGAAATCCTTTAGGTATTTAATTAACTCTCCCAATATAGATACCTGAGTGTCCAATATTACATTCCTGGGAAAACATTCAACAGGACTGGTGCTGATGTTCTTTTGAGCCATGTACAAGAGATTTGTGGCAGCCCTCTTCACAACAGCGCTACACAGCTGATGGATCATGGGTTCATCAAGTAAGGGGATATAAAGAAACCATAGCGGATCTTTTCAGTAGAATTCAATTCAGGAAGAGTAGTCCATGCTAAACAGTAAACTGCAGAGGGATTCTCAGAAGCACAGGGCTAAAGAGACCATCCAAATATATACAGGAGCAAAGCAGAAGGGAAAAATAACTGAACAAGGAATATCATAGTGTCTGGAGTCACGGTTATGGTCACTGTAGTAGCTGGAATCAGGTGGAAGAGGACCTGTGAAATGTCTCTGGGCTTGAGTTGGTGTCTGAGAGCTTGGATATCATATGTCAGGGCAGACCTGATTAAGTAGGGAGGAGAAAGGGGAGGTTCTGAGAAGGAATGGTTAATTGGCCCCTTGACCTCATAGTATTAAACAGGGCCTGAGGCTAAGACACCTCTACCTGTCACTTTGGAGGCTGTAATGTCTAGTGACTGAAAGATGTAGGTCTATAGATTGGACTGCTTTCATGGATAGATTTGGGGCATGCCAACTCTCGTTTCTCCTTGGATCTGGTTAGCCATGCCACAAGAACCAGGAAAGCCTTCGCTCCACTTCTGGGCATCATGGACTTGCACATCACAAGTCGATGTCAAGCTGTCATCACAAGAGGTTCAATAATGTGCAGTGTTCACAAGGCCATACCATAAAAGGCATGGATCAAGCATAGCATAATCTGTCTTATTTCTAGACAATCAGTTATTTAAAGATGTCTCTTTCTATAGGTAGCTAATATGATAACACACATATCATTTATGTCCAACTTTCTGTGAAAATCTGGAGACCACACGCCATTTGAATCTGGAGCCAAGACCAACAACAGAATGGAAAAGCAGAGCTAGGGACATAACTTAGTTGGTGAAGTGCTTGCTGAACTTGCTGGATGAATTTGATCCCCAACACTGCATAAACTTGGGTGTGGTGGTGCATAATGTAATGCCCACTCTAAGGAGGTACGAGGATCTGGAGTTTAACATGACAGAAAAAATGCTTTACAAATATTTAAGTGACTGATGGGCTGAGGGTTGTGGAAACTACAGTCTTTTGGCTCCAAACTGTCTTTCTGCTCCCCAGATTTCCTCTGTGCTTTCAAGTCCCACTAAGATAGGAACAAGATTTCTACCTTGATGAAAGCCTGTCATACAGTCACTCTCCTCATCTTACACTGGCCACACTCAGGAACAAAAATCCCAAAATAGCAAGCAGAGATCACCACTCCTCTGTTTCAGAGTGTTATTATCTAACTTGTTTTTATGTAAATGTAACAAGGAAGACCACCAGACAGGCTAGCCAAGGAAAGAAACCCTGAAGGAAACAGCACTCGCTGGTTTCTCAGCAAGGAGCTTACTTGCTGAGGGAGGAAAGGTCCCCAAGTCAACCGTGTGTGAAGTCCTTGGGAGCAAAGATAGCTGTCTTTTATAATGTGCAGAGAGGATGGCAGCTCTGTGTGACTTTGGCTCCTCCCGACGATGTTCCAGCAAAGCCCTGATGGAAAGGTGTGAGTATGGAGTAGATTGTGTCTGCTGAGGCAGGGATTGGGTGCAAGTCTTGGGAAAGGCATTTGGAAGCAATGTGAATGCCAACAGATGGGGCAGTGCCTGGGGTCACCTGATCCCTCCCAACTCTGTTGTAGATGATGTGCATGAGAATGGCTGAGTCAAGAAGAAGGGCAGCTAGCTGTCTCCCACCAAGCCCTTGGTTGTTGCTGTCATTCAGTGCTGGGGCCCTGGGAGATAGCTTAGCTGGCAAACCAGTTGCCATGCAAGCTGAGAACTACAGCTTGGATCTCCGTGATACACATGAAGTTGGATGCAGTGTGGTAGGCGTGGTAGAGTATGTCTGTAATTTCATTCCTACAGCAAGATGGGAAGCAAAGACGAGAATTTCTGGAAACTCATGGCCACCCAGCCTATGACAAGAGACCCTGTCTTAAACAAAGTGGAAAGAGAGGACCAAGAGTGAGATACTTTTCTGACATTCAAGTACATGCATACATGCTAGAAGGTTCTTCTCTCTCTCTCTCTCTTCTTTTCATCTCTCTCTACTACACACACACACACACACACACACACACACACACTTTCAAACAAATAAGATTAAAAATGATAAAGAATTAAAAACTGCCAAAGAAATAAAATTCCAGGTGTCAGCTCAATGGTAAGAACACTGTCACTAGATCTTTGTGTCACTGTAGGGAACAGGACAGTTGGGCTGTTTGTCTAGTGTGTATAGTGACAAGCCAATCAATTATGACAAGAGGGACTGAAGATGTATCCCACTCGGTGGACCAGCTTGCTTAATATGCATGGAGGCTTTGACCCACATGAACCAGGCAAGGTGGTGCACACCGTAATCCCAGCAGGATCAAGAGTTCAAGGTCATTCTGGAGTACACAAGGAGTGGCTGTTGACCCAGGAATCCTGACCCAAGTTGGCTGGCTGCCCCATCCAAGGAAACTGAACTTCTCACACTACAACATTAGCATGAATAATTCCCTTTCTCCTCCACAAGATCTCAGAAACGTTCACCACTGGCATTTAGCTTATGATCCCTCCTCATCACAAGGTTTCAAGAAGACCATCACTGGTGCCCTTTTTAAAGTGCTCCTAATATGAAAGAAGCTTCACACTCCCTTTCAGTCTCAATGCAATGGACACGTGATCGTCAATCTTGGCTGTGATCTTGATGAGATGTAAATCTCTATGCATGTTTGTGAGGGGGTTATCTAGATTAGGTTGATTGATGTGGGAGAAGCCATGTTGGTTGTAGGTGATACCATTCCGTGGACTAGAGTCCCACACTAAACAAAAAGAAGAAAGCCAGTAGAACACCAACATTCATCGCTTTCTGCTTCCTGATTGGGAATACTGTGTGTCTAGCTGACTCACTAGTCCAGACACCAAGACATTTTGCTATGATGGATTTAGCCCTGAATCTCTAAAGTAAAACACCTCATGTTTCCTAAGTTGTTTTTGTTTTATTCCATTTGTTTGTTTGTTTGTTTAACATACTGATGGCTGACTCCCTTCCAGTCCCCCCTCACACAGTGCCTGCCCCTTCTTCTTCTCCTCTAGAGGGTGGAGGCTCCCCCTGAGTATCGCCCCCAGACTCTGGCACTAACAAGTCTCTGCAGGGCTAGGCACATCCTCTCCCACTGAGGCCAAACAAGGCAGCCCAGTCAGGGGAATGGATTCCACAGACAGACTACAGCTTTAGGGACAGCCTCCACTCCAGTTGTTGGGCGAATTCACATGAAGACTGAACTGCACATCTGCTACACAGTGCCAAGGGCCTCAGTCCAGCCTCTGTGTGATCTTTGGTTGATGATTCAGTCTCTGAGAGCCCCAGCAGGAACTGTTTGACTCGTTGTTTTCCTATAGAGTTCCTATCTCCTTCAGGGCCCTCAATCCATCCCACAATTCTATGAAATTTCCTGAGTTCTGTCCAGTGTTAAACTGTGAGTCTCTTCATCTGTTTCAGTCAGCTGCTGGGTGGAGCCTCTAAGAGAACAGTTGTGCTAGGCTCCTGTCTGGCTGTCCAGGGTGGGAGCAGGTCTTCTAGGAGGCAAGGCAGACCTGTGGACTTGGGGTGTGGAGTACAGATCCTCGATTGTAGGTCCCTAAGTTGCTTTTGTTGGGTATTTTGTTTGAGCAAGGAGAACAGTAACTGATATAGTTCTACTGTGCATGAAAGGACCAAAGCCAGTCCAAGGCTGGGCAGAGACCACCAGACCTGGTAGGAGAGCTCTGAATGGCAAGTCCTCATCTGTATGTCTGCATGACCCACCTGTGTTCTGTCCGTCTACTCATCATTGCGTTCTTCTCTGAATGAGGCTATGAGCTGCCGGGCCTCTGCCCTTATTTCCTGAACTCTACTCTGCTGTCACTCATCTGCACAGTGGGCTGGGACTTGTCTCAGCATCTCCCTGTAGCCTGACCGAGAAGAGGAAGCGTTAGATAACCAAGAGGCAATTAAGTTTGAGACAACTTCATTGATTTGAGCTTTAAACTTTTGATTCGCCTACACCTCAATTTGAATTCCTTCCCGTAAATCCTACCAATTTCAAGACACAAAGCAATGGGAAGAGAGCTCCAGGAGCTGGAGCGGAAATGACAGCAAATGCCTGTAAAAACAGCCTGCATGCACACCATCCAGAACAGCAGCCTGCATGCACAGTGTTCAGTTTTTCTCCATGGTGGCCAGAAGTCATTAAGCATGCGCTTATGAACCTAGCTTAATATTGATCAACAGTGAGGTTAAAGGGGGAATGTTGAACTTTGAAGGCGTGAGAACTGTAAGGTTGGGCTGAATGATTTTCTTTCCTGGTGGATCATTAGAGAGATCTCTGTCATCATACGATTTTCCAGACAGTTGGATCAATGATGTCAACTCTGACCCCAGGGTCTGAGTGATGACTCAGGTTCTGGAGTTCTGGATTAATGGACAGAAGAGACAGTCACGTCTTCCCTAATGGATAGTATAGAAGCACCCAACGTGACCCACAGGAAATTACTCACTAGACCATTCCCGAAGACAAAAGCAATCGGCTGCCTTCTCCGCCTGGGATCTCACTTATTTTAACTGCCACTGCACATCAAAAATGTATTTCTGCGGCGAAAGGCAGCGTGCTGAGTCATCTGAGCTGCTTCTCTGTCTGAGGTGTTGGCAGTGATGGAGAATTCCACTGAGCTAAGAGATGTCTGTGTACATAAGATACTATGCAAGAAACCAGACAGCCAGCATCTCTCCTCTCTGACAGGCAAGCTCTAATCTAGAGCATAGATCCTGGTGGTCCTTATCTCAGTATCCTCACACACATCCGCAAGCCTACTGAACAGGTGATAAATGTCTTCTATCATGAAAACTCATTCTCAGTGACCCTTTGTGTCTTATTCTGGGTGTCCTGCACCCACCCACCACCACTTGTTTCCACCTTGGAAATGTCCTCCTTTTCAACATATAGACTTCATCCAAGTGCATGCTGAAGCCCTGCCCCTGAAAACAAGTCTCTGGTGTGATGGGGCACAACCAGCCATCCATGCATGCAGTTTGCCAGTCCCAGCTGTAAATCCAGAGGTGTTCCAAGGCAGCTTATGATTTTCCCATAAGCTTGAATTCTGGGTGTGTGATGCCAGCCTGTGCCATTTGAGTTGTGTTCCTAACAGACCTCCATCTGAGATGGGCATTTCTTGCCCACCAGCCTCCCAGCACACATTTGATCTTTCCTAATCCAGCGGGGCTCCAACTATGCAAAACCCATCAGCCAGGGTAGTGGGATAAAAGTATGTAGCCTGTCACTCAAATGGCAGACAAACAATCACAGTGCATTCTTCTGGATACTGGGAATGTGCCTTTGCCCCTTTTGCAGTGAGCTGAGAATGTTGAGTGAGGGAGAGGAGACGCCAGCTGAAGAGAGCCCTGCGTGGGGTCTTGCTTGTGCTTAGGTAAACCTGGCTCAAGTGCAGTCACTACAGAGTTCAAAGGTCAACTATCACACAGGAGGTTTCCTTGACTCTCCTGCTATTATCTTCTGCGCCTTCCTGGCAGAGGACAGATGCTGTGGGTGTTGCCTCCCTTTGGACAAAGAAGATTCTCCTGGCCCAACACTGGCTTGGGTTGAGGTTCTTAACTTGTTTAGGCCGAACTGACCTCAGTACTTGCCATCCATATTTTGGAGTTATAAAGATAGTCATAGCCTAACTGTGATTCAGTCCTTTCCTGGTCCCAATCCTTGGCCAAACTCTGTAGAACCTTGTAGACACAGTCTTAGAAGGAACTCTTTGAGTCAATGCATTAGGAGCCTGACATCCTAGTAGTATCTGATTATCTTGAGCCAACCCCCATCCTCTACCCCGCTCCAAGGAGTGCCTCATCATATTGGCCTGCGATCATTAACAGACTCAAAGTGTTGGCTTAGGATCAGTAATTTCTATTCTCTTGAGATCCTCACTCCTGTAAATCTCCTGCTCAAACCACTTTCTGCTCCACCTCTCCCATTGCAGTAATCATTGTTGCCTCCCCTACACCCCTTGTACACTGGCCTGAACACTTCTTGGCTGTGCTTTGACAGATCAGTAGGCACCTTTTCCCTTAACAAAGTGTCCATAGCAGTAAGCACCTTGACATTGGTGCTTGGCAACCATAACATAGAGAATTAAACCCTGATCCATTTTCACTGTTCCCAGATCCACTAAGGTATGGCTCTGATCTGTCTGAGGTCCCAGCCTAGGCATCTACTCTACAACCAGGGCTTTAGTCCCCACCATGACCTCTACTTTGTATGGTGAAAGTTGGTCAACTTGCCTTCTTTACCTCCATAGTAACACCATGTGAGCACATACACACACACACTACAAAAGAGAGAGAGAGAAGAGAGAGAGAGAGAGAGGAGACTGTGTTTTACCCCCAAATTTATGCTACTTTGAAGTTCTAACCTACAGCTCCCCAAATCATAAGTTATTTGGAAACAGGGTTTGTTGCAGTTATGATTTCGCTAAGGTGATGTTATAAGGGTATGGACCAGGTCCTGAACTCATGCAACTACTGTCTTCAGCTGCTTTTAACCCAGTTCTATTTGAAGTAATGCTCAGGGGAACTACCATGAGTAAGAGAAGGAAAGTCAGAATGATACATCCAAAAGTCAAGAGTACCAAAGATCCTTCAGCCCCCCACTAGAAACTTGGAGACAGGCACAGCACCCATTTCTACCAGTGCTCCCAAGCCTTGGGGAAACCAACTCTCTTATTTCCTGTTACCTTTCTCTCACACCTCTGATTTTCTGGATTTCAGGAATGGGGTGGAGTGATACATTTTCTTAATACATTACTTGGATTTGAGCCACCTAAGCTATATTGATTAGCAAAGCATCTTATAGCTGCCTTAGCAAAGACTACACACACATACACACACACACACACACACACACACACACACACACACACACACACACACACATGAGAGAGAGAGAGAGAAGAGAGAGAGAGAGAGAGAGAGAGAAATAGAGAGAGAAATAGAGAGAGAAAGAAGGAAAGAGAGAGAATATACATACATACACACACAGACAGAGAGACAGAGAAAGAGAAAGACAGACAAAAGACATGGGAAGAAAAGAGAGAGACACTGAATTCACTAACGTAAGATATATTCTTGGGAGTGATAGGGTTTGTGTCTTTTTCATTCATTTTCTGTTGCTATGATAAAAGACCATGCCCAAGGAAACTTAAAAAGAAAGAATTTAACTGAGCTTAGCATTCCAGAGGTTAGAGTCTGTGGTGACAGAACAAGCCTGGTGACAGGCCACTGGAGCAGCAGCTGGTTCACAACCTGGTCCATAAGCAGGAGGCAGAAAGAGCATAATGGAAATGGCATATGATTTTTTTAAAACCTTAAAGTCATCCCCTTAGTAAGACACTTCAGCCAGCAAGGCCATGCTTTCTAATCCTCCCCAATAGCCATCAACTCTGCACTAAGCACTCAAATGCTTGAGACTTGGGACAGCTCATTCAATCTAGCACAGAACCTTTGGTCCTCAAATCTACTTTTCTCTTAAACACTGGCAGCTACATTGCTCTTCACAAAGGTACAACTTCCTTTTGCCCCTTTACCTGTTGTGGTCTGGATATCTTTCTCTCATTAGAACTCACCAGGGTATATTCAGTCTGTCCACCATGTGCTCAGCCAGGACCAAATGCTACTAAGTCAAACCTGAGATACCATCCCCTGTGACTGCTGAGCAGATCTTTCTTGTGTCCCCTATTTTGCCTGGGATGGCCTATAGAAGTCCTCACTGGGGTTCTCCTTGAGTCCTGTTTTATGGTCATCTCTCCCAGGAGATTGTCATTCATGATACAGCAGCCCTGTGTTATGTTGATGTCACCCCCCTCCACTGTCCCTGATGGAGGGAGATACAGAGACAGGTTCAGCGAATGTCCACTGGTTTGACCAGAGTTTCCCCTGGAAATCTTGTTTCTTGACTAATGAAGCTTCTTGTCTGAAAAAATATCCCTGAGAAAAGAGCTGCACATCAGCTTGATGGGCAGTTATAGGCACTCTATGGATATTTGCTGCATTTAATGGAATTGAATTTCCTAAAAGCTGAACATTTCCTCCATCAAATATCCAATATGTCTTGACCATGAGCAATAGATAATTCAGCATCCCATCGCTCAGCATTTGTGGCCAAAGATGGACAGTTTGCTAAGGAACAAAGGCACATTGGGATGGGGGGTCTCCTGAAAGATGCTCTGAAGCTCCCGTTAGCTCTGTCCTTTGGAAAGGATCTTGCTTGGTAGCAAATGGGGGAAGCTGGGATGCAGCCATCCTCACACGGTACTTATGGAGGAACATTGATTTGCTTGTGAGATAGCACTGGGTTTCTCATTCTCCCTGGAGAGATCATTGTTCTCAGAAGTAGACATCAACCTGCCTTCTAGTACAAACTCTGAGTTCAAGGGAGGATTGGAATCAAGATGCTGGCTTTGGATTCTCCTTAGTATGCTTCCTACTTGGAAGAGACAGTGTTGAGCCACTAAGAACCCTTGGTGCACACAAATTTCTGGGACAGCAGTGCTGGAGGTCAACTGTCAGCCTTGGTGTTTTAAGATTTATTAGGTATGTGTTTGTATTATTGTAGGTATGTGTTTGTATAATTGTGGGTATATGTTTGTATTATTGTAGGTATGTGTTTGTATTATTGTAGGTGTTTGTATGTGCAATGAGTGCAGAGGCCAAAAGAAGGCACCAGATCCCCTATAGCTGGAGTTACAGGAGGTGGTAAGCGGCCAATTGTGGGTGTGGGGAGCCAAACTCAGGTCTCCTGGAAGAGCAGTATGTGCTCTGAACCACTAAAGCTATCTTTCCAACCCAGCCTTGTGTTTTAAAGTCAACTGGGAAAATAACCCTGTAGATCTCCGTGGTTTCAGCCACGTTGAGTGTTCTGTATGTGTCCCATAACATGGGCTTGTCACATAAAATGCACAATACCCATGAAACTTTAATTTTGAAGATGCAATAAGTAAATATTTAAGGTCAGGATGCTGTGGACTCTGCAGTTTGGGCTCTAATCCTGCCTACCCTAAGAGGTAGGATACTGCATACCCCAGGAGACAGGATATTGCAGCAATTGGAGTTTGGCTGATGGCTTTCAACAGTAGCTGCACAGTTTCTGAGCCAAGTTCAATGATTGGATGAAACTATCTGCAGAAGCTCTATACATGTGAGTCCTTCTGGGTCCACCCAGGGTAGTGCTGAGGGTACATTTCACAGACCTTACCAACAACCAGCTTTCAGGTATCCATCTAGTGACTTACCTGTCTTTCCTTCCTTCCATCTAATTATCTATCCATCCATCAATAACAGGCCTGACCTCAGTGACAGACACCCCTGTAGGTGTTGAGCACAACCCATATGGGACAGGTTACTTCTGTGCACGTGAAAGGTTTGTGACGGCTTTAGCAACAATGATGATGGGAGGGGACAGAAAGTGAAGTCCAGGTACGGTGAGATTAAAGACAGACATCAAGATTGACATATGAGAGAAGCCATTTGGCAGAAAAGACTAGAGACCTATCTTCACCTCCATGCTACAAACAGAGCATGCTCAGGAGAATCCCTTAATATGGAAACGTGATAGAGGTGGGTGCTATGAAAAATGGCCTATAAAGGGTTATGTATCCCTTGACACAGCATTTCTGAGCAGATGTCTTTCCCAGTGCTAGCCCATGCCACTCTCAGGAGCACTTTCTTTCCTTAATAAACTGTCTCTACTTTCACTCCCTTAACACATGTCCCTAGGAAAATTCTTTGTCCTAGGACAAAAGAACTCAGAAACTTCAGAGTGTATCCCCAGTGCTCAGATCTGCACCAGTAACAATAGTCCTGGCCAGATGCATTTATAGGTTGACAAACTGTTCTTTGCTGTCCCTCCTTTTTTCTCAATAGATTGAAAGTGTCTATTGCCCAGTCTACTGGGTAGATGTGTGCTGAGCCTGGAGTACCAGGATATGTGACACTGGAGAGGACATGGGGCACATGGTGCTATGAGAACATGTGTGGCACAGGGTGCTGGAGCCTGGCGGGACACAGGCTTCCAGAAGAAATGAACCCTACAAAGCATATTATTCTCAGAAGTGGACTGTGGGCCTACATTCTTGGCCAGCTCTTTGCTGGTTCCAGCCTGCTTTCCTCAAGTCATCTCAAGAGCATCCCTTGTTAAGCAACAAAGAGCTGAAAGGAAGCATGCCCAGCTCTGCTTCCCATCCTGAGATGAGTTTTTATAGCTATGGTTTTCAAAGTTTCTGCCTCTTCCCCATTTCACTTTCTACCGAATTGAGAAACTAAGAGATACATTTTGTTGTAAATCTGTAAGAAAGCCGTGCCGGAGAAAGTAAGGGATCTGCACAAGGGCCAGCTTGCAGGTCAGCCAGAGTAAGACATGAATATGATCCCTGGTCACGGAATAGTTTCTCTCCCTCTTAGGCAAAGACTAAGCTGTGGCCTGTGTGACAGCTGAGTATACTCCCAGTATCCTCCACGGTGACCCCGAGCTTAATGCACAAATCCCATTTAATGTGCAGCCAGCGTCTGCTACAGAGAATGGCTTCCCACCCGTCACCCAGCCCCAGGTGGCTACAGACTGGACAATGGGCAGTGCATTTGGAGCTCTTGGTGAAAGGACTCATTGAATTACAGGGCTTTATTCTCCTAATGTATTGGAGACATAAATTGTCCTTATCTCCAACCATTCTCCACAAGATTAAAAAGGAAATCTGCATTTCTTTGAGGGATGAAGAATAAGAGGCAGAGGTTGGGTTTTGACACAATGGGAAACAGAGACAACAAAGAAATCCAGACCAGAGTCCATTGCTCATCCCTGTCCATCACTGTGCTGTCCACCTCAAAGGAGTGGGGATGTGAAGAAAAGGGGGCTTTGGACCACCAGCTCCTGTTACCCTCTGGGCCTGTGAATTTATGGTGCTAAGTAACTGAGTCTAGCTCAAAGAAGCATCATGGAGCAGATAGGTCATTCCTGGGGAGGATTCCACCCCATTACTGCCCTACCTGGCAAGCCTGGGTCAAGAGAACTTCAGCTCTCTGCACCTCAGTTTTTCTCCCTTAATGTGTGCTTTCTCACAAAGGAGCATCAAGCCATCTGTGGTCATTTAAATGGAAATTCACTGTAATTAAAATGAGATAGAGAGGTGAGGATGTAGTTTAGTTGGTAGAGCACTTGCCTAGGCACACATGACCATCTGGGTTCAATTCTCAGTAGCACATAAACTATGTATGTGGTGTATGCATACCTACCTGTACTGCAAGATGTGAGAAGGCATTAATAGGGCTTTAGATTATCCTTGGCTACATCAGAATTCATTGTCAGCATGAGTTTTCTGTGAGCCTATCTCAAAGAAAAAAACTAGGAGTAGAAGAGAGAAAGAAAAAGAGAGAGAGAAAGAGAAAGAGAGAGAGAGGAGGGAGGAGAGAGAGAGAGAGAGAGAGAGAGAGAGAGAGAGAGAGAGAGAGAGAGAGAGAGAAAGAAGGGGAATACCCCCAGTCTCTCCAGCTATTTGAAGTATTCAGTAGCCACTAAGGTCTAATGGAAATTCCAGGCTGAGATGAAACCTGAAACTCAGCCCTTTGAGGGTATAAGGACTATTTTGAGCAGATCAGTGTAAGAATGTAGAATCCAGCCTTTACAAGAGACACAATAGTGGCAGCAGCCTTCCCCCTCTGGCAGACACCCTACTAAAAAATGTCTGTGGGTTTTTAATCCATCTCAGGGTCAGGATTTCATACCCAAGAACTGAATTAACACTGAAGAAGGTGTTGGCTATTGGCAACACACATCCCTGCTCAATACCCTTTTCCAGGCTTCTAGCCTGGGAGTCGGAGAGCCTGCTGTAGGCTCTGCTGTGAACCTCCCTCAGCCTCAAAAGGTATAAGAGGCTCTCTCTTCCTCCATGGAGACTCTGATCTCTTCAGAGACACCTGTATGCTGTCTCTGATGCTAGCACCCAAACTCTCCTCAGAGCCCCCACCACTCTGTTGCTCCCCTTCCTGCCCATCCATGGTGTTAATAACTCTTCTAATAAACTCCTTACTCCCAGTAATCCATCTCAGTGTCTTCTTGATTCTTCGCCCCCCCCCCCCCTGACTCCTGTCTAAAACTGAACAATCAACTTGAGGCACTTCCTACCAGGTGGAGTCTCTGGTAGCAAAGTTTGCTTTCTGTAAGTGGAATTCCTGCCTACAAAGGTACTCTGTATCCATAGGGTGACCCCCTCTTTGCCCAGGAGGCAAGGCTGATTTATTCATCTGTGGGAAGGCAACCACATCAATCACAGACCAGCCTCATCTTGTCTGCCTACTGGTTCCATCCCCATCATTTTCCAGCCTCTGTTCCTCTCTCTATTTCAGCAGGAGGGGGTACTACATACAGCTTGAGCTCTGAGAGGCTTTATAGATAGATACACACCTGCCTTCAGGTACACATGGTAATAAACCAGTTGTTCTTCATTGGTTAATCTTCCTATATTTAAGGGATTCATCTCAACAGGAAGTTGCTGATCACAGAGGGATTTATTGTGTTCTACATCGCATGAATATGGAGATACCTATTGGAAAAGGTCCAGGCTCACAGCTGTAGAGAAGGTAAGGGATACTGTAATTGGGTGGTGTGATGTAGGTGCTGTAGCCTGGGAGAATGTTCTGACCATAATGCTTGAATGTTTCAAGACCTGGCCAAAGGGCTCTTGCTGTATTGTACACAAGAAGCACAATCAGAAAGCCCAGGGATGTGGGAAGGTGGGGTGAAGGAGCTTGATAGAGCATAATGGGGCAAGATGCTTTCCCAAGAGGACCCAGTTCTAAGGAGGGTTCTGTGTTGGGCTAACTGACAGTGGCCAAGGTTCCAGCTTCTGGAGGAGGGTGTCTCCAGTTACTGATGACTAGTGGCTTATTGTCTTATTTGAACAAGGGAGGCCATCCCTCCGAGGCACACAGTGGGTCTCTGGAATGAATATGGCCTTGTCCTGGAGAAATAAGGATCAACCATAATTCTCATCTAGGTCTGATGAAAAGGGGACTTCTTTGCCATGCCAGAACACAAGAGGTGGGGCGTTTGATCTTTACTGTAAGCTCAGTGAGGTAGTGAAGAAGACCCAGCATGGGGTCTAGAACATGCCGCAAAGGAGCGACAAAGAACACAAGGTGGCTTTATGCTTTCATTGAAAAACCAAGCAAGGACAAAGAAGTGGTGATGCAGGATTCACTATGTTCTAAAATAAAAAACACAAACACACATACACAGAGCAGTCAATTCAACTTCCCTAAAACCTGCCTTCCCCTGGTAGTCATAGTTGGCTCAATATACTTTATCAATTGTTTCAAGGACCAGGATGGGGACTTCTGAGCAGGAAGCTTTCCTAGACAGTGTCCCTTTCCTTTATTCAGAGCCACCACCTGAGTTGCCCTTGGTCAGACCTTCATCTCATGTTTGGCTCAAACAAGTGTCTTAAAAAGAGCTTTGTCTGTACCTCTTTGGATCTTCTTTTATCTACACTCTCCTTGGGCCCCCAAACCAGCACCAGCAATATAGCATGTATTCAAATCATACAGGATAATGGGCTTTGGAATATACCCACCCAGGCACATGCTTCCTGGTTGGTGCATACAGAAAATGACAATAATCTCTACCTTTTATACTTGTGATGGGAGAACAACAGACAGTCTCCTGCTCAGAGTAGATGCCCAGTGGGAGAGCTAGTCAGTTTTCTGAGCTCACCAACTGCAGTCAGCAACAGAGCTGCCTCCCTCGATGGCATGGCTTCTGAAACCCTGCTCCAGTTCTGATTCTGTACCACAGCAACACCCAGGTTGAGGTCTTTTCTTCTTCTTTCCTTCCTTCCTCCCTCCATTCCTTCTCTCTCTCTCTCTCTTTCTTTCTTTTCTTTCTTTTCTTTTCTTTCTTTCTTTTTTCTTTCTTTTCTTTCTTTCTTTCTTTCTTTCTTTCTTTCTTTTCTTTCTTTCTTTCTTTTTCCTTCTTTCCTTCTTTCCTTCCTTCCTTCCTCCCTTTCTCCCTCCTCCTCCTGCTCCTGCTTCTTCTGCTGCTTCTGCTTCTCCTCCTCCTCCTTCTTCTTCTCTCTATCTCTCTCCCTCTCACTGTGTGTGTCTCTATGTCTCGCTGTGTGTATACACACACTCAGTGTCTATCTGTTTCTCTCTCTCTTTCTCTCTCTCTTCCTCTCTCTCTCTCTCTCTTCTCTCTCTCTCTCTCTCTCTCTCTCTGTGTGTGTGTGTGGTGTGTACACCTAGATCCATCCCTCTGCTTGCCCAAGGTCAATTACCAAACTCTGTTAGTCTGTCCAACACCACTCCCATAAGTACTCAGTCTGAGAAGGACAACAAACTCTTATTCTCTGGCCAGAGGCAGTGGGACCAACTGCATGCACTAGACTGCTGTGACCCTTTGGGTCCCACACAGCACAGAGGATATGCTGAAGAGACACTGAGAGACCTCAACATATTTCCACCTGCCCCCGACTGTGTCCCCAAAGTGACTCCAGCATGCATACTGACCAATATCAGAGTGTCTCTTGTCCCACCACACCCATCCTTAATCATTCTCTCCCAAACTAGTCTGTTCTGGTTGCCACAGCAAAATGCAATAAACTGGAGCATCTGAGCCACAAAATGATTTCTTTGAGTGCTAGTGGTTGGTAGTGCAAGATCAAATTGCTGGTAAGCTAGAGTCTAGTGGGTGCTGTTTCCTGTTTCAAAACCGCCTCCTCACTGTGTTCTGGCATTGTGAAAGGGTTAGACAGATTCCTGAGCCTTCTTTATCAGAGTGTTAATTATACTCATGAAGGCTCCACTTTGGGCTCAATTTCCTTCATCTTCAGACTATTTCATGTTGGCAGTGAGGTACCAGCTGAGAAACAAGAGGGGGGACTCCATTCTTCATACCAGCCACCATGTTGGTTTGTTCTTTTACCACAAAGCCTTTTCCCTCCCTTTCTTTGAACACATCATCCCATCCCACAACCGTGATCTCACTCCCCATCTCCATCCCCTGCCTCATGCATGGGTGAATCTGGGTTTAATTTGCACAAGCTCTAGCCTCTCCTGGTTCTACAGTGTCATATACAATCTGTTCCAATTCCACAATCCATTCTCATGCTGACTTCCTTTGGCAGCTCAAATGTTCCTCCCTTCCACAGAGTGTCTCCTTAGCCCATGGGAGTCTCCAGGACTCTGAACCTCTGAACCTATGGGTTTCCTGCTATCTTATCCAAGACTGCAAGTGTAAAGGGGTCCTTTAGCCACCATCTTTGTGTTGATGTCTCCACATATGGGGCAGTGTCATGCAGACATCAGCATCTTCTAGAGGGATTCACCTAGGGAGATTAGTAAGGACACCCTCCTGATTTCAGCCTGACTATATCTAGCATCTCTTCAATTGGGCTAAGAGGAGCTCTCAGGATGTGGGTAGCACCCTGACAGTTCTGTCTTCCTAAGACTCAGACTTCTAGCCAGATTTGGGTCTGCTCTGGGATGCCTGTTGCTGGAGTAGATGAGGCAAGTAGGTAGGTAGGGCATGGGTGGAAGACTACTAGGTGATCTTCTTGGTCTGTGATGACAGTTCTGTGGAGGTACTCCTCTTGGTGTGGGAACTGACTTTGCTGTTTCAGGGAACCCACACCATGTGTTTCCTGACTCCAGCCATGAATGCTCCCTACTGCAGGAGCTGTCCTCCAGTATTAACTGTAACAGAGTCAATACCCACCCCCTCTACAAAGCAGCACAAGCCGCAGCCCCTGAGGATGGCTGGTGCTAATGTCTGGAGCACCTTTCTCTGGGGCTTCGGATGCTGTTTGAGGCAATCCAACAGTTGTGATCCATTTCTAGTTCGCTCATTTTGACTCAATTTCATCTCAGAAAATGACTGATGAGAGCGAGAAGCAGGCAGACTAATTCACAGCTCATTTTTCACAACAGAAGCAACCGACTGAGCAATATAGTAAATGCTTATCTCTCCAAGGTTGCTGTCACATCGGGGAAGCCACATGCTAGTTGGCTACTCCCTTGTCCAACAGGTGACTGTGAATATGGAGCCGGATGGTGTGAATAAATGAACCAGCTTTACCAAAATACAGGAAGTAATTTGGGGGAACCTATTTTCATTCCAAGGTGATCCCCAAACCCTCTCTTTTAAGTACACAAGGACCTGGCCAGTATCCTTGCTGGGCTGACATTTATATAGTTCTACTGCCAAAGAGCAAGAAGCGCTCTCCAGAGGGATTGCTAACTCTGCTGGGTTCTGCAGCATAAAAGAAGCTTGTTGTAGGGCACATGACTGCAATGTTGTGGGGATGGATAACCCAACCACACAGGGCAGGTAGAGGAGGGATTGAAAGAAAGACATTCTCTACAGCGTTGACACCATCCTCTGCAAGTGAAGCTATCTCTAGCTAACTGCACTGCTGCTTGTTTTGAATTTAATAGACTTTGGCTCACATAGTATGTAACATTTTTCTGTCTGTGTTTGACATGTTTGGGAATTCATTTCTGTGGTTCTTCGTGTTGATAATCTATCTTTTTATAAATCATTATGGAATATTCCACTGTGTTCTTATATCACAGTTAGTTGAAGCGCTCCAATCTTGATAGTCACTTGGAGACTTGCTGTCTCCAGTTTGGGACTGTCGTTTATATGGCCATGTGATTATCCACAGACATCTTGGTGAATCCATGCATGTTGTTTTGTTGAGTTCACATCTAAGAGTGAACTTGCTGGATTCTGCCTTCTGTGTATCTATGTCTTTCCTAAATGCTATCCAACAGTTTTCCAAACTAGCTGTAAAATCTCCTTCCCCTGCCAGCAGAATTTGAGTGTTCCAATTACTCCATATCCCTGCCAACACTTGATGTTGTCAAATCTTTAACTTCATCCTTCTGGGAGACATGTACTGGTTACCGATGGGGATAGACACTGTTGTATAGATTTTTGGTGTTTAGGACATCTATGGGGAAAAGTCTATTCCGATTTCCTGTCTTCTCATTGCTTTGGAAGCCTTGGTTATTTGTGTATGATAAATATGTCCTCCCAGTCAATGCTTCGTGAATGTCCCTGAGGCCTTGATGAGCTCAAGTCTGAATGCAAATATCAATGCAGTGTTCTGTGTGGTGAATGCAGCTACAGGCCAGTGAGACACTCTCTCAGTTGTCTTTCTTTCATATTGAGATTTATGTCTCTGGAAATGAACTTGGCATGTGATGTGAAAATGACAAGATTTATCTTTGTCCATCAGCAACTCCAATTGACTCAGTCACTTACCGAGAAGACGTCGTTTCCTGATGCCTGGGACACTGTGGCCATCAGTCATTCACCTGCGGTCTGCATCTTCCCTACTCTCATCCACAGTGTCCTTGTGCATCCTTGTCTCAAAAACCCTCTTAACCACAGTACCTTTGCAGTTAATCCTGACTTCTGGCAATGCAATCTCCCAGACTGAACTCTTATTTGAACTTCACCCTTTGCGGAATTATAAAAATCTCAGAATCAGTTTCTATGTTTTAAAACTGACTATTTTGTATTTTTCTTGTGATTGCCTTTATTCTGTCGCTCTACTTGGAAAGAATTGATGTTCTATTAATCCTTTAAACCGTATTTTTTTTTTTGCTCAAAGTCTCCCATCAGTATTTTGTAGTTTTCTGTGAAGAATGGTTGCATATTTTGCTGTTCATAGGAATTCAGAAGTCTATTCAATAATTGTTAATGGTGTTCTTTAAGTTTTTATGATTTTAAAGTTGTTTGTAGCATATAGAATCAACACTGAGCTTTGTGTCGGACCCCGTCTCCAGTGACTTTGTTAGCCAGCTCTCCTGATTCACTCGTAGACAGCCTAGCACTTTCTAAATGCATGACTTCAAGGAACAGCATTTTCATTGTTGTTGCTCAACCTTGTGGCCACAGTTTCTTTTTCATGCCTTATTGCACTGTTTAGGACACCGAGTAGAAACGTGGTTGATTTGTCTGGCTCCCAACACTGAATAAAAATGCTGGGTTGTTGTCTCCAGCAGAAGCATTCATTGTGGTCACGACATAGATCTTATCAGAAGCAGGGAACTCTGTTTCCATCAAGTCACATAAATGTTTTTAACGGCACTGAAGCGCTGGAGTTTTCAGATTTATCGATGTTTCTCTTGAGATAGTTTGATTCCCCAGAGGAGCTGACCTCAGATTGCATTCTGGATGCTTCAAAGTCCATTTTGCCTCATCTGTGATGACTTCACGACACTCTGTTCTCAAGGGCAGGACTTTCCTTCTCATGGTGATTTGATATGCTTCCATTTTCTACCTTTTTAGTATTGACCTTCCTGTATCCCTGATAACATACTTACAAGCAGTAGATAGCTGTACTTCGTTTTATTAAAAATCTTTGCATTTTAATCAATGTATTTAGTACATGTCTGAAATATAAGCATGGTTTTAAAGTACTTTCTTATTTTTACTTATGTGTATATTTATATATCTGTGTGGGGGCGGGGGTGGGGTGGAGGTAGGGGTGGGGAATGGAGAGTCATGCATAGGAGTGCAATGACCATAGGGGCCAGAAGAAGATGTTGGATCACTTGAAGCTGAAATACCAGGCGGTTGTGAACCACTCATTGTGGATGCGTAGAACAGACCCCAATTCCTCTAGAAGAGCCATTGACACTGAGCTGACTCATCAGTCCCTGAACACTGTTATTTTTAAATTTGAGTTCCCCGTTGATAAAAGAAATGTTGCCTCAAAGTGATCTGTGATTCTATTTTCCTCTTTTTCAACATATTTTTAAAAATATATTCCAGGGATTTTTTTTCCTCTTATTTTGCCTGCAGATATGGCTGTATCATGCCTGATGCCCACAGAGGACAGAAGAGGGCATCAGATACCCTCTAGCTGGAGTTACAGATAATTGTGACCCACTCTGGGTGCTAGGACTCAAACCTGGGTTCTGTGGGAGAGAAGCTCCTGATCTTAACTGCTGAGTCATTCCTCCAGACCTATTCTACTGTTTTTATAATTTGTAACCACTTCTTGATTTCTATGCCTGCATCCTTTTGCTACACAGTTAACAGTCCACATTATTACATGTATTCTTGGGTGCTCAACAGTTAGAATACTTATTCATTGCCCCATTTTGTTATTTGACCATTTCGTATCTCTCTCTCTCTCTCTTTCTCTCTCTCTCTCTCTCTCTCTCTCTCTCTCTCTCTCTCTCTCTCTCTCTTATATATATATATATATATATATATATATATATATACACACACACATTGTATTCTGATTTCTCTCTCATTATCTCTTTCCCATCCTTGTCCACATAATCCTACATACCATTCTCTTTTCAGATTCACAACGTTTGTCTTTGGTTTTGTGATCCTTTTAGTTTAAATAGGACCTTCTGTGTGGCTCCTGGATTGGGACTATTTATCTATGGGAGACTGTCAGAGTGATTAGTGAGCACACAGCTAAAGAGAACGACTCTAGCATTCTATAGCCCTTCTCTCTCCCAGATCTTACATTTTCTCCCCTTCTGCCGTGTTCCCTGAGATTTAGAGAAGATGGCATAAATGTCTTATCTAAACCTGAGCACTCATCTGTCATTTATTTTTAGCATCTTGTGCAACCACAAGTTTCTGCATTTGATGTCATTCACTGGAAATAGAGGCTTCTCTGACTAAGGATGAGATCAGCATTGGCCTATAACTGTTAACATAAACATTTTAGAGGCTACTTTGATTCCATATCTATTCAGCTAAGCAACAATGTGGCCAGCTACTCCCAGGGCCTATGGTTTTCATTGGCATAGCTTTTTGTTGTTGTTGTTGTTGTTGACCAGGCTTATGGTATTAGGCATGACTTTCCTACTATGGAATAGGTCTTAGAGCCAATGGGAGAGCAATTGGTTACCCCTATAACAATCATGCCATTATTGCACGAGTTTCCACTTCTGGTCTAGCAGGTTGACTTTGTAGTTTGTAGGGTTCACAGCTGATGGTTTTAATTCACCAGCAGCCTACATAGCCCCTTCCAGGACTATGAAGGCCAGCTAGCATGAAGAAAACTTCTAGCTCAGTTCCAGCTTGATTTCTCTGTGGATATGGGACTTTTGGTTTTCAGTGCTGTAACTATGCCATCCACCATCTTTGTTCCTTTGCCTCTGATGAGAAATCAGCCGTAACATTACAGTGGTTTCCCCTGTGCCTGAGAGTTGCTTTGTTCTTGCTGCTCTTGGGGTTGTCTTCCATTTTCAACCATTTGATTAAATGCACCTCTGCATGAGTCTGATTAATTATATCCCACTTGGAATTTGAGTTGAACTTTTTCAATGTGTGCATTCATCTGCTTTACGACACTTGGAAAATTTCAGGTGTTATATCTGCAATATTTCTTTGCCCCTTGTTCACTCACTGTGCCATTGGGAACCCTATTGCACTCAGGCTGATGAGTTAGTTCCATAGCTCTGCAGGTGTCTGAGATTCCATTCTGTTCTCCTGATTCATCTTTTTATTTACTTTACATTCTTCAACTTGCTGATTGCAATAGGGCCCTATTTAAATAGTTGATTGCATCTATCTATATTACATCTTCTGTTCCCTAGACCCAGGTATCATTGAGGAGGTGGGAAGTGTTATTAGCAGATCTACACGGAAGCTGTTCTTCAGACACATATGAGGTCAAAGTGATTGTGAGAGGATGCACAAGACCTGTGTAAGCTCCAAGCAAACAAAATCCCAACATGAAGAGACACCCTAGCCTCAAGATTGTTGTTGTGATTCTTGTTACCTTTATCATGGATATTTAATGACTTCTCTGGGTTAGTCTTGTAAAGACTGTATCATTTGCCATGTGACATCCTGGCTGCATCTTCTCTCAAAGCCCAGTGATTCCCTACTGAATGTTGACATCTTCATCAGCTAGACCAATAATACATATCCTGGTCTGTCTCAGAGGCTTCGTGTTTGGGGAGGCACATCTTCAACCAAAATGATAACCGACTGCTACTCTGCCTACCCTACTTCTGGTTTTTAAGGTCCTCCAGGTCAGAATATACCAAAGTTTCTCAGAGACACCATCGGTATCTCCTTCTTCTAATTCCCTTCCAACTCTCTACATTGACCTGTTGTTTATAACTAACAAACAATGCTGCGGGCAGCTGAAATCTTAAAGCATTTATCTGTGACTGTTTTCAACAGATGATCTTTGGGGAGGGGGGAACAGTGAACTTCATGATAGCCTGGTAAGAGGACGACCTACAGGAAACCATTTGACATGTCAAACACTGATGGATCTGTGAGAAACTTTTCAAATAAGCCCTGACTCTGTGTGTTCACTCTGATACTGGGGTTGGGGGATGCTATTCATTTTAAAGGCTACTCAGAGCTGAAGAGCAAAGCAAGCACTCCACAGACAAGAGTTGCTTTATTTATGTTTGCTCATCTACTTTCCTGGAACAGATATTCCTCAAGGTCCTTTGAGTTCTTAATTAAGTGTCACAGTTGAACAATGTATTGATGTCTATTAGTTTTCGTCATTGATTTTTATGAATAGGTGAACTTTAGGAAGATTAGGATGTGTTTTTATTGACCTTATTCCATTGACTGATCTTAAGCTGTATTTTCTTCAACATCCTATCTATAGCGTTCTCACTGCCGTATTTTCATTGTAAATTTAGCCCTTTTATCCTAAACACATTCAGTACTTGTAAGTGACTCCACCCTCTCACAGCCTTGGTATCTTGTGGGGCCTGTTTCTAATGTTGGTTTCTTCTCTTGGCCTTTGCTCCTTTGCTTTTATAAGTGTAAGCTTTGAATCAGGTAGGCCTGATTGATTTCCCTTGAATGTCAGACGTTGTGTATGGAAATTGCGTGGATAATTTGGTGGCACTATCTTACTTCCAGGACTGCTTGCCACATTGTCTGGCAGGCTCTCATGCCAGGGCTATTTCCAAACTGTGAATCCATTGATTTGAAGCTTGGCTTCAATGTTTGCAAAGCCTTGTTTCATTTTGGCTTGCTCTAACTCTTGTATTGCCTTCCAGACATTCCAAATAAAAGTTTTGGAGTGTGTTCTAGGACCTTTCTTTCAGAGAGATAAAAACATTCATGTTTCCTGACCACATAGAGGGTCCAAAGCTCTGTTCAGTTTCTTGGGCCCTTTCTGTTATATAAAACATGCAATATTCAGTAAAGCCAAGATTAGTTAATACCGCCTAGAGTGGCTGAGAATCTCTGAAGCCTCCCTGAACTGCCAGCCTTTGAATGAGGGGAAAATAGATTTGCAGAGGGGGTGAGAGGTTGCTTGCCTGTGAATTCTTTTCCCTAAGAACCTCCTCCTTCTTCTTCCCTGCATATTTGTAAATATCTTATAGACAAGTCTTTTTCTCTGAGAGTGTTTTTCTGTCCAGTTAGAAGAGCAGATTCTCATAAAAATCCACTTCAGCTTATAAAATTATATAAAGGGTCATCTAGATTTTTTAATCCTCTCATGGCCCAAATGCAAACGTCTTGTAGAACAATTTTATACTGTAATGAGCCAGTAATGTGAGTGTCTTCTTATGCACCATGCAAGCTGGTGACAGTTATCTTTGGTCCACTGCTCAGGGGATAGCACTGATTGTTTTGTTACTTTCAAGCTTGCAGAGTGAGGGGCCACTCTGATGATGTCCGAAAATTGCTGGGAGGTTTATGGTATGTGAAATACTTTTACAAACATGACATTCTGAGTCTCACATTAATTCCCTGAAGCTACTGTCCATGTCAACAAGGAAATGACATTCTCCAAAAAAGCCTTTTGGTCACTTCGTCAGTCAGAGAATTAGACTTCAATGAAGTCAAGTCATCGGCTTGAGATGGTATTAGTGCCAGGATTAGAATCCATTCTGCCATGTGCCATCTCAGTATAAGCTGTCTTCCAAGAACATACCCATGCACAGTGTTTATAAAAAGATAAAGAGATAGAGTATGTCCAGTGGGTGTTGGAGAGGTATGGGGGGAAGGGATATGTCTCAGAGGTACCATGCCGAGGCATCTCTTCCCCTGAGGGACCAGTCACATACTGGTATAGCATAGAATAGAGTTTATTCAGGGCATGGGGAGGGGAGCCAGGAGGGTAGTAGAGGTAGAGAGAGAGAGAGCAAAGAAATAGAGGAGTAGAGGGCTGCCATGACCACATGGAGAGAGGGGAACGGGGGAAGGGCGAGGGGACAGAGAGAAGCTAGAGGCAAGAGATCAAGTGACTAAGAGAGTAAGAGAGAGGAGGAGGGAAGCAGCCCCTTTTATAGTGGGCAGGCCTACCTGGCTGTTGCCAGGTAACTGTGGGGAGGAGCATACCTGGCTGTTGCCAGATAACTGTGGAGGTGGAGTTTAGACGAACACTAACAGTCTGAAGCAAGGTCTTTGACATCAAGCATGAATGTTTGCCAGAGCTGGCTAATACCAGTATTTTCATGACATAAAGCCACTACTGCTTTGAAAATTGAAATTTGTCTATGGGATAACAGAATTTTCAGGCACTTCTTTCCTCTTATCTGGAAATATTCACAAGGCAAAGAAGGTCAGCAGCTGCTTCCTGTGCTTCCTTGTGAATGCGATGCTTCTGTTGGTGAGGGATGATGCCAGGCAGATGCTGGATGCTCTCGTCAGATGACAGAAACATCCGTTCCCCTAACCACCCTCCCCACAGACACATTGCAGGGAAGCAGTGTCTCCTCTAGCAACGTAAGTGCAGACCCACTTCAGTAGCCTCAGTTGGAATTTGGGTATTTTCTTAAGTTAAACACAGGAGTCGAGAGTCACCAGTGATCTGTGATCGGGAAGTAGTGCCATAGATTGTGGTGCCTTTCCAAGCCAAGAGCCATTTTCCCAAAGTGTCTGGTCTCATGGAGTAACAGGCAAATGCCTCTGGGCTAATGTCAGGGCTGGGCTCTGAATATTCTCCTCTGTCTAGTGCTGAGGCAATGAGTGTAGGAGAGTCACAGGAGTCATTTCTCAAGGGAGTTAGAAAGGAAGAGCTGTTCTAAATTCTGAGGAAAGTGTTTTCTTTTTGCAAGTGTGTATGTGTGTGTGTGTGGGTGGTGCATGTGGTGTGTGTGTGTGTGTGGTGGTGTGCGTGCCACTCAGGTGCAGATGAGCATTTACAGTGGAGCTGCCTCAAGACCTTGTGAGAGCTCTTACAATCCTGACCTCTGACTATGGTGCCACAGGGTCCAGTGTCTGTGCTGAACTTCGCTGCATCTAGCACCAAGCCTTACTCCCTCATCTCACTGGTCTTTCTCCTTGTCAGCCTGGCCTTGATTTGCTTATAATAAGACATGACAGCGGGAGGCCTCTGCAACCACTGATGAGACACGTGAGTGAGTCAGTGTTTCCTGCCCACTTGTGTTGGTCATCTGTCTGAGACTATGACAAAATTTCCTGGACTAACTTAGGAGAAGCCCTCCCCTCTGGAACTGTGAGTTAAAATACACTCTCTTCCAGAAATTGCTTTTGGTCATGGTGTTTACCAAAGGAAAAAGGAAGCAACTGAGGCATTTAGAAGTCTGTAAACTTTCACATCTTCCTTCAGTAAGCTGGAATCCAGGTCAATGTGCTTTGAGTGGCTGCAGTCTTGCCACATATTCTCCCAGCTCTGCCACTTCCAACATCTTGAAATGTCACTGTAATTCCCACTTCCACATGACACTCAATGTGACTCTTGCAGTGACTCCAGTAATGCTACATTTTTTTCTTGGTGTCAGTGGCTTTCTGAGACTACAGAGGGAGAAGCCACAACCCCACACTGTTGTGTTTATGCCTCCAAAGCTAGTACCACATAGACAACCCTGACAAAGTTCTGCTGCCAGCTTATGTTGCACCCTGGCCACCTTGCAAACCATCGGTAGTAGAACCTGTGGTTTGTTGTTGTTTTCTAGAAGCAGAAAAGTCCTTAAGCCTTTTTATTTCACAGGTTGGAAGCTTAGCTGGTTGAGGGTCTTGCTTAGAGGCAACCTTCCTTTTGTTTGAGGACAGAGCAACAAGCTTCTCCTAATCTCCTTAACAATTACAGCCTCTCTTTGAGACCCTGCGTTGACTTAAGATTAAACTTCCTGGTGTTCCTTTTCTCTCTCAACTGTATATTTTGTAGTTTTTCCCCCACACTTGCTAGTTTTCATTGTGAATCCATATAAGCCCTACAAATCAATACTCCACAGACTCAGCCAAACCATTCCTTTTTGTAAAATTCTGCCTCACATAATTTCTCAAGGCAAAGGCAGAAAACATCCAGATTCTTAGCCAAAATTTTGCATGAATGGCCTCTATCCAATCTATAGAGACCTTATTCTCCTCTGAAAACTCTTGGGCTGGGACTCTAGTATCTGTATTACCTCAGCAGTACTACTTTCCCAGCTGCTAGTAGGATGGCCCTCTAAGCTCCGCTTACAGCGTTCAACCTTTTTCTAGTCCAAAATTTCAAAAGACTTCCACACACCTCCCAAGTTCAACTTAGTCAGATCCTCACAGCTGCACCCCACTTCTGATACCAATTTCTATACCGGTTACTTTTTGTTACTGTGATCAAATACCATGGCCTAAGGCAACTTAAAGAAAGAATAATTTATCTGGGCTAATGGTTGGAGAGTCTATAATGGTGGGTGAGGCACAGAGGCATGTCATTGAGAAGGAGGCTGAGAGATCATATCTCAACCACACATACAAAACACAGAGAGTGAACTGGAATTGGAATGAACGTAACTCTTGAAGCCCACCCACACTTAACATACCTCTTTCAGCATAGATAGACACTCCAAACATTCCATAGTCTTCCTAAACAGTGCCACCAACTGGGTACCAAGTGTTCAAACACACTAGTCTCTGTGGGATATGTCTCATTCAACTCACCACACTACATCAAAAAAAACCAACAACAAACAAACATTGCTTTCAGAATCCTGGATTAATGAATGAAGCCCTGTCACTGTCTAGCTCAGCAAGGTTGACTCCAGGAAAAGAGAACACACATTTCTTTTATTCAGTGCATTCAACAAAAATGTATAATTCAAGAAAAAAAAAGTGTTAAACAGCCAAACTGCAAGCATAGAAACTCTTTCCAGAATGTACTTAATGGCAACTATTAAACATACAAATGAGAATACCCGATTTATCCTTTCTCCACAGAGTGGTGCTGGGTTCTGGCAGGCTTGGGTTTCAGTCAGTAGTAGCTGGAGATATTCAGACTCTGACCTACATTTCTTTGCTGGTTTGGGTGATTAAGATCACAAATGAAATCACTGTTAATTGACTCTATAAATTTTACATATGAAAAGAAGCACTTTTTTAATGAGTGCAACTTCATAATTTAGCTGTGTTTTTAATAGTGGCTTTGAAAATTAAAACACAAACAAACACACGATTGTTTCAAAGCTGTACCTCGTGAGGTAGAAGAATCTGGCCTGGGCTCTATTTTTGTGTGTGTGGGGTAGCTGTATTACTCTCAGCAGTACTACTTCCCAGCTGCTATAGATGGCACGTGGCTTGCAGAACTTCTCACCTCAGCTGGACATGATCCCGAGTCCTGGAGGGTCTCAGCCCTACCCCCTGTGCTGTATCCCTTTTTCTATCACATGGATCTTTCAGGAGACAAATGACTTGCTAAGCCCCAAATCCTCACCTGAAACCTGTGACAAGATCACCCAATACTCCTGTCTTCTTCCAAGTCTCTCCCGGATGTCAAAATGTTGACTTCGTCCCTGCTAAAATGTAGCTCCTGAAAAAAATCACATCTTTTCAAATTTTGTGCAATTCCTGTCATTTAGAGCATATGTTCGTGCATAATGATGTTCCTAAGTGAAGTGACATTTCAGAGTAATGAGGCTTCGCTGACAATGTGTGAGAGATGTGACAAGCTTTCTGTAACATGGAAAAGGAGCCTAGACAACCCAAAATCCAACATGAGAGCCATCCAGCTGTGTTTGTGGCTTGGCCTTTCAACCTGCAAGGGATGCAGCAGAATAGAGGCAGAGTATGTTTGGAACTAGTATGTAGCCTAACAATGCCTGTCCCCAGTAATTCCTGCTGGCTTGGATGATGGACAAGACCCATGGGATTGCAGGGAAATGCGGGCTTAGAATATTGTGGCCATAGGATGGAATCCAGCTCCTTGCTGGTTCACAGTTGGGTTGCACAGAGCCTCCACTACCCAGTGCTAGCCAGTGTTGTTCCCCAATCATCTCTCACTCTCCACACACTGGTTACCCTTTCCAAGTGGACAATGATAATCATCTCCCAGGAATGAACTGAGCAACTGCAAAAGAGCTTCGAAAGGGCTGCTGCGTTACAAAGATAATCTACAAGGCAAAGGTATACAGAGGTGGGACTTTAGAACATCAGTTAGATCATGAGGGTTCTGCCCTGGTGGTTAGATTAAAACCATTGTCTCAGGAATGGATTACCTATAAAAAGAAAACTCTGCCTTCTCTGTCTCTTTAACTCTCCTCTCTCTGGACAGACTGGTCTGCTTTCAACTTTTATTTTGTGAGAATATTTTTTGGGGTGATGAACTCGCTCCAGAAGAAGAACATGCAACAGACCAAAAGTAATGATTACGCCACCGAAAGTCTAACTTGATGAACCAATGAGTTCATTGGGGCTACTTTCAGAGGTGTGCAGAAGGGGTCACTTACAAGATTATGAATGACTTGAAGGTAGCTGTATCAAGGAAAAGCCCACCTCAACCTGAGTGACAGAAAGCTCTATCCATAGAGATAGTTTTCCATATGAGTACAGGCAACTGGGCAGGTCCAAGAATCTTCTCTCCTCCCCAGCCCTTACTGCTTATATGATTAGGGAAGACATGGGCATTGTACCTGGTTAGTTTTAGGGACTTCCTAGGAGTTGTGAGTAGTTGACTTCCTGCATCTCAATGAGCCTCTCCTTAGAGCTTCCTGAGTCTTCATAAGCCTCTCTCCAGGATGGAAAATTTTAACTCAGAAGAAAATGCTATTTAACACATTCCAGGATGGGATGACTCAGTAAGGGGGATCTTTTCAGATGTCATGCCCTTAATCTTGTCCTGGTTACAGCCCCACCCATACCCCAGAACTGTAAGGAACAAATCTGTCATCCAGCCTCAGGCATTCTGACATGGTAATACAGAATGAACCAAAAATACCAGCTCTTGTTTGAAAATGTGTCTTACTTTTAATAAACAAGACCTTTTGGAGGGGACTCAGGAAGCAGGCTTTGCCTGCTCACCTCCATGGAGGAGAGCTACTTCTATTTTGATCTTGCTGGCACCAAAGGAGTTGGGCACAGGCCCCTCCCAGACAGTACAGGGTTTTACTGCAATGCTGGTCCTCTGTCACATCTTGGCTCTTCCTAATCAGTCCACGGCTGATGACACTACCCCATAAGAGCCAAAGGAGCACAACTTACCCTATTCTATCCTATTCTACCTCTGATATCTGAATAATTGAGTCTTGTCAGGGCAATGGAGGTATCTAGACAAGAGCAGTTCTGGCTCAGCGTCAACAGCATCGGGTACCAGAGACACTCTGCTGAGCACCCGAATAGCTGCCTTCAGGGATTGGAAGGTTACCACACGTGGGGAACATCTGAAACTCTATCGACTCATTGCTCTGCCAGGTCCTGCATGTGATCCCTGGCAGATGAAATTTGTCTTAGCAAGGCCCTGGGGCAAGCGAGGTGGATGCATGCTGATGGAGAAGACAGGCAAAGGCAGATGTGTAAAATTGTAAGGCAGAGGCAAAGGGTTCAGAGGGAGCCACAGCGGAGAACACTGGGGTGGGAGCTGAACACTGCGACTTTGGGCTTTTTCTTCACTGATCCCAAAGGAAGCCTGATGGTTCTTTTGTCTAACACTCATTTGTTTAATTCTTGCCTCCTCCGAAAGCCTCCAAAAGCTACATTAATAATAGGTGATATTTATTTAGTACTCTGGGATGACTCTGGGCTCAGAGGTTGACACAAATTATCTCATTTTATTCTAAGCCTATCTTGAGGAAGTTGTGTGTGTGTGTGTGTGTGTGTGTGCGCGCGCGCGCGTGTGTTTTCCTACACAATAAAGAAGCAAGAAGCTAGGCTTACTTACAAAAGCAGGAAGGAACTTCATGGCTAGAGGGTAGGGTGCTCAGTGTGACCCACAACTTTGTTTTTTTACTGGAGTCCCCCCCTTATCCTCCTGTTCCAAAGGCGGGGCTCTGGTTTGCTTTTCTACCCTGGAGCTAAAAGTGCCAGCACCTGCCGACTTCACGTTCAGTGAACAAAGGAAGAAAGGAAGGAATAGCCCAGATGACCCGGTTCTCCATCTGTCAGAGCGATTGTTACTATAACAGGAATCCAGAGCTCATCAGAACAGGATTCAGCCCCATCACAGGCCACGGTGAGGCATAATGACAGACACCCTGCTTCTCTCTGCATGGGGGAAATGTAAGGGGTGTCCTTGAGCTTCAGGTATTAGGTCAGACATCTTCCTCTGGGGTAAGCCTTGGGGAGAAATCTCTTGGTGACCCTTGGCAAGTCCCTCGGAGACAGAGCTCATGGTGTCTTGGTAGCATACAGGACAGGATGATTCAGTTAAAGCTTGAGATGGTAGCTTCCACGCTGGCCTGAGGCTCCTCCTTTCCTGATGGTAGGAAGTAAAAGAGGGTAGAAGTGATAATCATTAAGTCTCCACCATGTCTTAGGCAATTAAATCTCTACTACACTCTGGGAAGCATACAATATAACTTTATGAAGAAGGGGTAAAACAGACAAACAGAGCACACCAGATTTGCAGAGTCCCTGGGTCCCTTTGTTAGATGCAAAGATGGACAGAAAGTCAGGGGGTGCTGGGGTGGAAAGCACCTGGGCTTCGAGCAGGAGATGGTGTTGAGGGTCTGGCTCTGAGCGTTGTTCACTGGGTCTTATGACCAGTGGTCAGCTTCACACAAGTATACAGTACACGTTCACCTCAGCTGCAGCTCCCAAACCCTGGATCATCCAGAAAAGTGAACTGTACCCAGGAAACCCTGACAAATGCAGCAGCACAACAGGAGATGTGATTCCCAAAGGGTACCCTGGACCCGTGGTGGTCACAGAGACCTGACTATCCTGGAGACTCTGCAATGATCCAGTACAGAGCTTACCCACAAAATGCTCTTCTTTTTAAAGCCAAATGCTGGCCTGCTCTGTGGTCCTGAGTCTGTTTTCAAGGTGCTGTCTCCCTGCTGTTGGCATGTATCCCTGCGTAATGCGTGCACAGTGTCTTGCCACCTGTGCATACCCTTGCATCTGGCCATGAGGACTTGGGAGGATTTGGAGCCTGTGATAGCTAACTTTTTGTCAATTTGTCACAAACGAGGGTCATCTAGAAAGAGGGACACTTGACTGAGAAGATGACTCCATTTCTGAACTTGTCTATGGGGATTTTCTTGGTTAATGATTAATGTGAGTGGGTCCAGCCCATAGTGGGTAATGCCATCTCTGGGTAGGTAGTCCTGGGCTGTGTAAGAAGTAGTCTGAGAAAGCCATGTGGAGCAAGTCAATAAGTAGCGCTCCTCAAAGGGTTCGCTTCAGTTCATGTCTCTGGGTTCTTGCTTTGAGTTCCTGCCCCAACTTCCCTTCATATGGGCTGTCATGAGAAATAAACTCTTTCTTCCTCAAGTTGATTTTAATCAGTCTTTTCAAAACAGCAGCAGGAAGCAAATGAGGACAGGACCTTACGACTGCTCAGACAGCAAACGTTTCCTCATGACCAGAGGGAGGGCTCTATCACCTTGCACAGTAACACTGACTCTTCCAGGTCGCTGCTCCTACGTAGTGTCTTTAGCATCAGCACCTTTGTCCCAGATGGCCAGTTTCCTACCTTAGAAAACTCCAGGTAAAGGGACAGGCTTCCTCTGTGTCTGCTCGCAGGGAAAGTGGAGGCTTGTGAGGATAGCAGGGAAAGGAATGTGCCGAGGGATTTATGCTGGCCTTTCCCCCAGGAGCCCCGGCTCACACAAACCCCACCATTCCAGCTTTTATGTGCTCATTACAGTGGTTTGGGAAACATTTCAAAATTAGACAGGCATTAGCTTAGCTTATAAAATTAAAAATAAACGGTAACAGCTTTAATGGTGTTGTATTAAATGCCAGGCCTAATAATACCTCACATTACTTTAATATTTTATGGCTTTAAACACACTTTTAAATAACTTTTCATCTTGTAGGGTTTTGCAGAACAACCCCATCTGGCGAGAGCAGGAGTTGCTGGCCCGTCTCGCATGAGGGGTGGCTGGCGGGCAGCAGTGAAGGCTGATGGGTCCACATCTGGTGCAGATACAGTTTGCAGGACTCGGTGCAGAGTTCAGGATAGTAGGGACTTTGACCTTCTGCACTTGTAAAGGGATCGTGGTTCAATAAGTGTTTCAAGAGGCTTAGGGCACAGGGCTACCTGGTGAGGTGGGTAACAGTATCAGCAGCTACCAAAGGACTCACAAAAGCCCCTGAGCAGAAGGCAGGACTTGTCTGCCAATGCAACCTTCTCTAAGAAGCCTTGGGCCAAGGAAGGTCCTTGTTCCATGGCAGGAGCAGGGGTAGGGTGGTTGGAAGTCTTCAGGGGATTGCTGCCCTAAAGGCTCAAGAGGCACTGGCCACTGCAGCAATGACAGACTTGGAGCCTTCTTCCTTGCCTGCCTTGAGCACTTCCATGGACTTCATTCTCACAGTGACAGGGCTTACCACAGCATTTCAGAGTATGCATGCCTGAAGTGGAGAGCAGAGAGGCCAGCCCGGTTGCTATCCATGGGAAGCAGAGATACGGTCATAAGTGTGAGAATTTAAAGCCACATCGCCACACTGCGGAGCCAAGTTTTGAGCATGCCACATTCTTGCTAGAGTGTAGGCAGCGATCCTATGGGAGACCCAGGGCTTGAATGGTAGCAAGATCACGCAGATTCTCTGCTCCACTGAGCACTTTGGTAAACTCCCATCACTTTCCATCACTGTTGGGAAAACAGTTGAGAATAGCCAGTCGATTACCTAAGCCACTATCCTGACTTCAAGTAAGAGTGCCTGCAGTCTTGGGGCTCCTGCTTCCTTAGCTGGCCGTTGGTGCCTGCTTGTCTAGGTACTCTCAGTTCATCTGGTTTTGAAAAGCTACAGCATCTGCATGAGACTGAGCCCACCATCAGAAAGGAGGGAATCTCATCCATGATATTATACAGTAAGATGAAACTTTGTGTCCTGAACCAAGAGAACAGGGAATCTGAGAAGGAGACAATGCTAGACCTAGAAGATTGCACCTCTATGAAGAGCTTAGTCCATAAAGACTTGGGTGCAGGACAGCTTTGGTAGGAGCTAGGAAGCTAAGATCCTGAGCTGGTCATGAAGCAATGGGGGACTTTGGCAAGTTGCTTGGCAAGGCTGCATGTGAGCAAAGTGAAACAGTTTACTTAATGACCTTGCGAACTGAGGGGTCAGCCAGTGTAAAGGCAGATGTGGCTGGCCTGACGATTTAGTCCAAAGCAGTAGTTTTTATAGCCCCTAATGGTGTGCCCTGCACCCAAGTCCTGGTGGGCTGAGTTCGTCATAGAGGTGCAATATTCTGTGTCTAGCATTGTCTCCTTCCCAGAGTCCCTTGGTTCAGGACACGGAGCTTTATCTAATGTATAATACAATACCAGAGATGTAGATTTCCTCATTTTCTGAAATGTAGGCTCAGTCACGTGGCAGATTGGCTGTGGCTTTTCAACACTAGGATAAGCTGATGGTACCTAGACAAGCAGGTACCAACAGCCAGCTAGGGACGATGGGAGCCGAGTGTCTCCTGCTTGTAGGTGACTCTGATGAGATCTAAATGCACTTCATACTGAAAATGAGCCAGAGTGGTCTATTTCTTACACCAAGAAAGCAGAAGGAAGGCAAAGACCTGGCTCCATGTTTTCCCTTTCATCCCTGACTAATGCTCCCATCAGGGGCTATCCCCAGGTCCTTCCAGCTCCATACCCTGAAACTTCAAGTATCTACTCCCAGGCACGTTGCCCTGGGTACAGTGGCTTCATTCTAGTTCTTCTCAGTTCATGATGATTTAAATGGACAGAATTGGATCTTGTCAGCTCCTTGAGCCATGGAAGACTCTCTTTCTCTATTTCACCCTCCAGGGGTGTATCTTATAGTCTGCTTGAAATGTCAGACACAGTTGCTGACGGTGTCTGTGTTGCCTTCCCAGAAACAGTATTGAAATAAGATGCTCATTGAGGTGTTTTATCTTCTGGATGTGACATGAGAAGATCATACTTCTTTCTACATGCATGATTCAAGAAAACAAAATTTTACAATCTCATTAATAAAATCCTGGGCTTGTCCTAAAGCAAACGGGGGCTCTGGTAAGTTGCTTGGCAAGGCTGTATGTATCTTTACAAGATTTATCCAGCCATCAAAGCCTTCTGGACAGCTCATTGTAAGGGAATGTCTACTGTAGAGAAAATTCATTCCCTACATCCAGAAGTCTTCATTAGAAGAGTTGCCCTCTGCGATTTCTGTGTTGACTGTTTCAGTGGCAAGGACAAGATCTATAGGAAGGAAATGAAATCAAGAATATGCCCTAAGATGACACTTCCAGTCTTGACGTCCCTTGATTTACAGCCAGTTATCTTCTGACACCTGGACCTTGGTACCATGGGATTCATGTCCTGTGGCACCCAAACGAGTTATGCCATCAGCGCCCCCAAAAGTTTGTGTGCTTGTATTTTCCTAGACTTTTAGACCAGGGTTTCTCAACCTTCCTAATGCTGCGGCCCCTTAATATAGTTCCTCATGTTGGGGTGACTCCCAGCCATAAAATTGTTTCATTGCTACTTCATAACTGGAATTTGCTATTGTTATGAATTGTAATGTAAATGCCTGGTATGCAGGATATCTGATATGTGACCCCTGTGAAGTGATTGTTTGACCCTAAAGGTGTTGCAACCCACAGGTTGAGGACAGAGAATTCTAAGGTTACAACAGTGACTCTTGGTTGTCAACTGGACAGGACTTTACATGATCATCAAAATAGATCTCTGGGTGTGTCTGTGACAGAAACTTAAGATTGGGTTAATTGGAGTCCATGAACCCATCCTATAAGTGGGAAGTCCTGTGCTATTGGCTGGGATCTCCAACTCCATGAAATAGAGGAGGAAGCGAACTAAGTGCCACCATTCATCCCTCATGTTTCCTGAATATGGGCTCAATGTAAAATGCTTCCTCAAAGTTCCTGCCCCAATGTCTCTCCACACATCTCCTTTCTAAAATATGGACCATGCCTTCACACTGTGAGCTTTAGTTAGCTACGTTGTCACAGCAAAAGAAAAACAACTAATAGCACAGTTCACAAGAGCTGGGCGGGGAGAAAGGACTACAGAGGTAGGGGGATGGAGGGAGGAAATATATATGCTCCTTAGCTGACCTGTGTCTTTTAGACTCAAAGCTGCCCCCACATGGCAAAGGCAGAAGAGCTGTCTTCATTCTTCCCAGACCATGAGCCTTCCCATGACCTATGCCCTTGTGAAATAATCCTAGAGACCCTTTC
This sequence comes from Mastomys natalensis, assembly GCA_021653895.1. Taxonomy (NCBI): domain Eukaryota; kingdom Metazoa; phylum Chordata; class Mammalia; order Rodentia; family Muridae; genus Mastomys; species Mastomys natalensis. Next base: position 3,695,774 of record JAJTUV010000102.1, read on the forward strand.
CAGGGGATATTTGTATTGTTTCCTGTAAATTTACTTCTTCCAGGACATGCATGCCTGCTCTAGACCTTATAACCTCCAGATGTAAGCTTCTGATCCCCAGTTAGCTAGCCTTATAATTTTGGACTAAGCAGGTTCAAAGGAGTCCTCAAGATTCTTAGGAGGAATATTCTACCAATTATGCTGCTGGGGCTAAAGATTACAATTTTATAAATATCCTTAGTCATTTCAGTATAATAACATACTACAGAATAATATATTTTGGAGCATAAAAATAAAACAGACTAATATGATTTGTTTATATTGGGGATAAGTGATTCTGAATGTGGTTTGCAGAATATCTCTGTAATTATCTGTGCAGGGAAGCAATGTTTTAATCCATATAAGAACATAGATTTATTTTAGTTTGTTACGAATGCTTAGCAAGTACTGACTGCTTTATAATCCGTCTCACCCTCAGATCAATATGGCATTTACAACGGACAGATAAAAGTATTATTCTAAAATGAATAAAGGCAAGCGAATGATCTTACCAAAGCATTGTTGAGTCTCAGTCGATCACATTGAGGGTTAACCTCTAAACTAACACGAAGAAGCCTCCAGCTTCCTATCTCCTGGTAGTGGAAGAAATATGTGTCCTAAAACTGTGTACATATAAAGAATCTTGTCAGATCTGATTGGCTTTCTTTCAGTTCCTCTCATATTTGATTTTTCCTGTTTTCTCCCCTGGGATAGTCTTTATCCCATTTTAAAATACACTTTCTCTCAAGGAAATGCAATGACTACAACAAAACAAAACCATGTGAGGTTTTTAAATTTATTGTATTTATTTAATTTACACCTGCTGGCAGTGCCCCCTTCTCATCACGCCCTCTCACACCCTACTCCCAACTCTGATCCCTCTTTTTTTTTTTTTTTTTTTTTTTTGGTTTTTCGAGACAGGGTTTCTCTGTATAGCCCGGGCTGTCCTGGAACTCACTCTGTAGACCAGGCTGGCCTTGAACTCAGAAATCGCCTGCCTCTGCCTCCCAAGTGCTGGGATTAAAGGTGTGGGCCACCACCGCACGGCTCTGATCCCCTTCTTAAAGCTAGCCACAAAGGTCTAGTCACTTCCTTCTCCTGAGACTGAGGCTGATTACTAAGGTCCAGTTAGCAAAGTACTTAACTCCAGCAGTCAAACCCTCCCCTTTTGCTAGCCTCACTAATCTGTCCAATCAAAATTAAACATCTCATCCTAACACAGCATTTCCTCTTTTACATTTATAAACTGCCATTTGCCTGTAGGTCATACCTGTCTCCTTTGCTTCCTCCTCGGGACAAATAGCCTACCCATCTCCCTTGCTCCTTTCTCATTCTCTCTTATCCTCTATCTCCTGTCTTTGATTCTTATTCCTTGCCCTTTGTCTCTCTAGGGCAAATACATCTCCTATGTGCTAAGAACTTGGTCTTGGGATGTCTTGTGATGAATTTGAGGTCATTATTTACTTATTCTTGAAGTTTTATCCCCTGTATTGCAGAAAAACAGTTTTAGTTTGCATGTTTCTAATGTCCACATTCTACACATTTACCTCTGCTTGTTTCCCCTGTAAATTCTTCTTCTCACGAAGTCCCTGCTCAGTTACTGTTTCTTAATTGGTCTTCTTGTTTTCTTACCATGGCTTTACAAACTGATCCTTTGAAATTTTGGATATACATCTCTGTCAGTTTTTCCTTGTACGAGTATTTTCTTCCAGCCTGCTACTTGTCTTAAAGCAGCCTTTCATAGACTTAGGTGTTTTGAATTTTAGGACAATCATGTATATATCTTTGTAGTGGTCCATTTTGGTTGTCGACTTGATTGCATCATGAAGCACCTGGGAGTTCAGTAAAGCATAGTCTGACTGTGTCTGAATGGGCATCTCCAGGGAGGTTGGACAAAGGAATAAGATCTGCCCTGAATACCCTGAATGTGGATATCAACTATCTTTATCAGATAGAGACTGGCTCCTGCAAGAATCCTCCCTCCTCTGTCCTCCCTCTCCCTTCTCCTCCTCCTCCCTGGTCTCCAGTATGTAAGCTTCTCTGCTTCCTCACAGCCTCCCTGACTCACTGGACTGAAACTGTTAGGAAGAACAGACCTTTCCTATAAGGTCTCCTCACCAAAGCCAGTATCACGCACAACTTTTATGGGAATATTTTCTCTCTTCTGTGTTGGTAGGTATTTTTCTTCATTCTGCATGGAGGTTTTCATTTTTCTTTTAGCTCTATTGTTTCTATTGAGCTACTGTCTACAAAAGGTTTAAAGCCTGCGTCCAGGCTTATGTTTTTAAAATATGGAGAGCCGATTGTTGTGGCAGAATTTCTTGAAAAGATTTTTTTCTATATCAAATTGCCTTTGTCCTTTTGTCAGAGATTGATGGGCTGCAGTTGTGTGAGCTTTCCCCCTGCTTCATCGATCTGTGTCCATGCTTTGGTCAACACAACGCTTTCTTGATTACTGTGGCTTTAAAGTCTTGAGGCCAGCCAACCTGAAGCCTCAGCTCTCTCCCTCTTCTTCAGTGTCTCAATTTCTCTCGACTTTTCACATAATTTCATCATTGGTTTATCAGTGTCTACAGAATACATTTCTGGAGTCTTCATTTTGGTTGAGTTAGTGCTGTGGTTGACCTGTGAGGAAAAAGCAGCATCTAAACAGCATCAAGTTTGTTGACCCATGAGCACAAGCTGGCTCTGCAATTATTCAGCTTGTTTAGTGCTCTCCATATAGACATACTCATTTGTGATTAGATACATACCTAAGTACTATACTTCATGTTTTAAAGTCTCACACAACAACTGTCTGCTGCTAGCCCACAGGATAGCAACTGTCTTTTGCCTGCTATTCTTCTACCCTGTAACTTTATTATACTTGCTTATTATTTTAAAGAGTTATTTAATTTGGAGGAGTAGATTTTTTTCCAACTGCAATTTCAGGGATATGCTTTGGCCTTTTAAGCCTTTTGTGGGGGGTAGCTCCCATGCAGTGGAAACTTAAGGGTTCTTTGGAAAGTCAGTTAGATGGTGTTTTGCTGGGGCAAACACATGAAGGAATGTTTTGTTAAAGTGAACACAGGTGTGAAAGTCTAAGACAGACTTGTGAAGGAACGTTTCATGGACGCAGACACAGAAGAGAGGATGTTCTGCTAAAGCAAGCATGTGAAAGGGACACATGATGAAGGATTCTTTGCTAACAATATGCATGTATGGGTCTGCCTTACATTGCACGGTTGAGCTGCATTTGTTGACTCCATAGAGAGAACACACCACAAAAATTTCTGGTAGTGTGCTGCAGTTTTGTTCTGCTTCCAAGGACTCGGGCTGATTGGATGCACATGCTGATGCAAGACCTGTGTGGAGGCAAGACACATGGACGACAGGTGATGTTTGGAGAGTATAAATAGGACTCCACTGAACTTAGTTTGCTGGTACAGCTAGCTGTGCGATGCTTGTGGATCTCAAGTCTGTACTGATCTTCACTTCCCCGAGAGAGGCATAGCTGAGAACTCCTGGTATTCCTGTTGGTCCCTCTGCTGACTTGAGCCCAGGCTGAGGTCTGGATGTCTCTGTTAGGTCATATCACCACTGTTGCTAAGGAACTCTACCAAGCTGGACTGCTGGTGTATCCATGAAGTGTTTGTGAGTGGATCAAGCTGCCACTGCTGATCTGTGAACTGAACTGCTGATTTCCAGACAACACAGATGGGAGTTGCTCCAAAGAACCTTTCAAAACAGGTCCACTTCCCTCATATCCTTTTTTTCCAACTACCTCTGGTGGGTGGTGGGCTACAAGGAAGGTTAAAGCGTTTAAGAGCCATCATTAAAAGTGGGATCAGAAAAAAAATTAAAGTTACACTCTTATAGTCCTTTGATATGATTTTGTATGTGCATGTGTGTGTGTGTATGTGTGTGTGTGTGTATGTGTACCTGAGTGCGGATGCCTTTAGAGACCAGTAGAGAGCATTAGATCCCCTAGAGTAACAGGCAGTTGTGAACCACTTGATGTGAGTACTGGGAATCAAATTCTAGTCTTCTGTGAGGGCAGTCGGTGATGTTGACCACTGTGCCATCTTTCCAGCTTATTGTTGAGGAATTCTTGTGAGATACTTTCCTCTGTGGTTTTCCCCGTTGCTATGTCTTCTGCCTTGGTGTGACTGAAAGACTGCCCTCAGAAAATGCATTCCAACCTACCCCTCTTTCTGTCTCTCCAATTAATTGGTGCCAGGTTTTGATTAAGTGGTTGGTAGAGGGAACCAATGAAATGAAATCATCTTGGATTTGGTTTGGTTTTGTTCTGTTGTGGTGGTCAAGTTACTGAATTAATTAGTGATTCATTATTTAATTAAATTAACATAGAAATCCACTCAAACATTTAAGTGATCTTTGTCTGCTGGTGTAAATTTTGGTGGTTTGTGTCTTTCAAAGTTTGTTCGTTTTAGCTAAAATATCAATTTTATGGACATATCCTTATTTTATGTATTTTTTTCATACAATATATTTTGGTGATTTCTCTTTCCCCAATTCCTCCAAGATCCTTTCAATTCCCCTACCCACCCAACTTCATCTTCTCTTCCCACCCCCAACCTCTCCCTCACTTTCTCAAAAACTAAAAATCAGAACAAACAAACAAAATCTCTGGTATATCAATCCTACTCTAGGGCAGGCCCCATACTCAGGAAGAGTTGGCCAATACAAAATGAACTCAGTGTTTTTGTTTGTTTTGTTTGTGTTTGTTTTGTAGGCTTCTTGCTTCAATTTGTTTTGTTTGGGTATTTTATTCAGACTTGTTTATGCTCCTTCACTTCCATCTTTTAGATAAGACACTGGATATCTTCCTGTTTGTGTGGTGGCTCTGAGCTCAACAGCAATAACCCCCTATTTTATCTTCTTTCTTGAGTTTTCTAAATATAATGTCTTTCAAAGGATCAACTTGAATTGTGTTTATTTTTTCCTATTTCCCGTCTCAGTTTTATTAATTTCTGTTCTATTTGTCCTGATTTATTTTCTTCTTGACTTACACCCAGCTTCTTCTGCCTCGGCTTTGACTGGAGGTGCCTTGATTATTTATTTTGTGTCTCTTCTAATTCTGTGATATGAATTTACTTCTACTCATTTATTTTTAATCACTAATTTTATTACCTTCTGCAATTTGTCATATCTAATCATGTGCATTTAGGTCAGGACCCCTTTACATTTTTCCTGCAATTCTGTCTTCAATCCAGGCATCCATTAGCAGTGCACTGTGTGCATCTGTGTACTAGAGGGTTCTACAGATGATTTCTATCACTTTCAGTATTTTAAGAATAACATTGATTTGCCACTAGTATGTGTGTGTACATAGTATACACATATAAATATATATGCATGCACACAGGCATGAATGCACACAAATTGCCTATATACCTGTGTGTGCATACATGTGGGGCTAAAGATCAGTAATGGGTGTTTTCCTTTCATTCCTCACCTTGGTTTTTGAGACAAGGTCTCTTAGTGAATCTGGAGCTCACTAACTGGGAAGACTGGCTGGCCAGTCAGCCCCAGTGACTCCTGTCTCTACCTCTCGACTTCTTCAGTTCTAGGATGGCAGAGGTAACTTGCCACACCAGCTGTACTTAGGACCCAAACATGAGCATCCAACTTGGGACCTCATGCTTGCATGGTGGTCATTTCCCTAACAAAGTCATTTCCCCTCTTCTTTTCATCATTTAACTTGTAGAGATGGCCCCATGTGCTTACATGCAGCCTCTATTGGCAAATGAGCTCTTGAACTTGAGAGGACTATGTGTTCTGCTGCTGGATAGAGTGTTCTGTAAATGTCAATGAGATGTGGCTGATGGATGGCACTGCTCAGGTCAGCTGTCCCCGTAGTGATTTTCTGCCTGCTTGATCTATCCGTTGCTGACAGAGGGGCGTTGAAGTCTTCCAGTGTGATAGAAGTTTTGCCCCTTGCTTCTTTCCTGTGTTGCCTGGAGTGTTTTGACACTCCACTGGGTATATATACTTTTAAAATTGCCATGTCTTCTCAGAGAATTGACTCCTTTATCATTATGTAGTACCTTCCCCAGCCTGGTAACTGTTCTTGTTTAGGAGTCGGCTTTGTCAGTATTTGTACAGCTGTTCTAGCCTTCCTTTAATTAGCAGCAATGTGTCTTCACTTTTAACAGAGTCTTTATATGTTAATTAGGGTTTTTGTGGGAAAACATGTACTTGGGTCTTGTTTTAATCGACTTTGATAATCCCTGTGTTTTAATTCGCATATTTAGACCATTCACATTTAAAGTGATATTTTATATAAATCTATTAATAGATAACATGTGTGCAGCTGACTTCTTTTTTGGTGGAGAGAGGAGGAGAGAGAGAGAGAGAGAGAGAGAGAGAGAGAGTTTGCATGTATTTGTTAGCATAGGTGTGTGTTGAATGTGTGGGTACTGGTGTGCCAAGGTCAGAGGAGGACTCTGGATGTTCTTTTTATCACTCTCCATTGTATTCCCTTGAGACATGGTCTCTCACTACAAGTAGGCTGTAGGCCAGCAAGCCTCAGCCAGCTCCTTTGTCTCTTTCCTGCACAGCACTGGGGTTAGAGGCACAAACATACCTGACTTTTTTAATGGGAGGTGGGGTGCATTCTAGGATCCAAATTCAGGTCCTCAGGTTGCAACAAGTGCTTTGATCCATTGAGACTTTGACTCCCAAGTCCCCATGTTTATGTTTTAATTGTATGTGTTCCTGTTTCTTTTTAAATGTTTGTTGTTGTTGCTGTCGTTGTTGTGCTGTTTGAGCGCTCGCATATGAATGAGAACGGTGGTGTTTGGCTTCTTTTACTTTACAGAATTTCTTCTTATTTCATCCATTTTTCTGTAATTGGCTCATTTGCTTTTTCTTTATGGTGGAATAATATTCCATTGTATTTTCTTCTAAGGATAATTTCACTGAAAATACAATATGGATGTTTATTTTCTTTGGGTACGTCCCACTCTGAAGAGAAGTCTGCTGGATTCATATTCTCTCATGAAGGGAAAGGGCTTCCTCTAAGCTTATCTCTTTATTCAGGCTTGCTGGTCCTGAATAAAGATGAATGTGATATACCCAGTTCTAATTTGTTTCTTTTGTCGATGCTACTTTCTGTTTGGTAAGCTTCCTAGGTCTGCAGTTTAGAAGTTCAGCAATCACTTCAGTTGTTTTTTTCCTTACTCTGTTTTTCTGTCTAGATACACACAGGTGGCATTCTGCCATGCTGTTTGTGTTAGTGCCTCCCTCAGGCTCTGCATTGATGCCAAGTTCTCAGGGTGATTTCTTAGGTGGGTGCTGATAAGGTCCTGAGGGTGGGACTCTGAGGAACTGGTTTGATGAGGTCAGAAGAACAGCCCAAGGGAGGAAGAGAGAGAGAGAGAGAGAGAGAGAGAGAGAGGAGAGAGAGAGAGAGAGAGAGACAGAGAGACAGAGAGACAGAGAGACAGAGAAACTCATGTTACTACACATGAGGAAATAGGCATCTTTGGATGCCCTCAACTGATAGAGCCCACTGACAACTTGATCTTGGCTTGCAATTTTCCAGAAATAGTCTGCTACCCAGAGAAAATGTTTTGCACACAGCTGGATGGACCCAGGCTGCCTTTAAGGCTGTCATGTGGTCCCTAAATGTTCCCTTATTTGTCTGTTTCCATTTTGTCTCTCCACTCAGCAGGTCTCTGCCACCCTGTCCTTAAGCTCAGACTGGTCACTAGCTCATCAGTTGTGATCTTACTTTGAGTGACAATCTTTAATTTCTGGCATTTCCCTTTGATTCTTGAAGCTTCTATCTCTCTGACCATTCTTCCCCCTGCTTGCTTTCTTTGTCTGTAGAGTCTTTAGGCTAGTGTACTCATCCAAGTCCCCAGCTTAGGGGTGCAAGCACCTGTCCTCTGACTCTATTTTAATTCTTGGTCTACAGACTGTTTTCATATAAGGCAGGGAAATTGACCCTCTCTGTGTCAGCTGGGGGTAAGCAATCCTACCTACTAGCAAGACCCATGTGGAACAGAGGGGATGAGGAATCCAAGTGGGGACCTCCCCTGGGATTCAGCCAAAGGCAGCATGCAGCTTTGAGTGAAGAGCATCAAGCCCCCATCTGGTTCCGTGTTTCTCTACCCTCAATGAACACCCTCTTCCCCACCAAGCCCCGTTTCCCAGACTCTCTTGTCCATTTGTTCTCTTACTTTTCAGGTGCGTTTCTAGGCCATCTCATGAACATATGGGAAGGATAAGGCCTTCTCCAGGTGAGTTCTGTTCTCCTAGGCCAAAGGAGACCACTTAGGGGATTACAGATGACCACATGTGGGATCCACAGGAAATCAAGTGCAGATTGACAGGAGACTATGTCAGGAATGGACAGCATGAGGATTCACAGACTACCACATAGGTTATTCACAGGAAGGATCTGTAAGAAACTACACAGTAATCCACAGGTGATCACACACATGTGATAGCTCCCAGGAGATCCGTTGGGGGAAGCCAGTGATGAGTTGAGCAAAGCTTCACAGGTTTCACTCGGTGCCTGTGTATTTCCATATCATCAATCTAACAGCCACTTTCCTGGAAAGATGAAGACTTTATAATCCAATTACTCAAACACAGAGTTCTCACCCCACCTTGTCCCCTTCACAAACCTTCTCTCTCTTTCTCTCTAGCCTATCTTAATGTTAGAAAATCTCCCCATGTAAAATCCTGTTTAGAAAACCCTGGGCCATGTTTTCAGGAATATGGAGGCATAGGGTCTGTCTCCTCTCTATCAGGGCACATATGACTCTGCATTCTAGGCACAGTGTAGGAGCCCTATGCCACTTACCTACCTCAGGGTTCTCTGACAATCTCTTCCACCAGCCCTCAGCCAGATGGAGCATAGCAGAGATCAGTGATGGTCATGGAGGAGGGACAGTGGCTTTCACACAAAGAGTTTACACTGAGCTTTAATGACAAGAGGGATCCTGGTCTAGGTGGAGCCTCAAGTACTTCTTAAGACTGATGCTCCAAGACTGTTCTGAGTCTCCACACATGTGAGCTTCTCCCAAGCATGTCTTACCAGCATCCGACCAATGCCTCGCTAACCTCCCATGTTCCCTGCCACGTTCCCCCTACAGTGCAAACGTTTAGCAAATGTTTGTTGAGTGAGAGAATAGAAATTATATCTTGGAATTTTTAGAAGTGCTGTCTTGGGGATGATATTGAACAGATAGAGTAATTAAAACCAGATGCCAAGGAGATTTTTAAATGTCTCCAGGGATGACATTCCTATCGTTTATTTGGTGAAAACTGCTCTCTGCTCCATCTTGAAGCCAGCTCTTTCCTGGCACTGGAGACATGGTCTAAGCAACGTTTAATTCCAGGATGCTCTTCCCACTTTCTGTTCCTGATCCAATTTGACTTTAGGCCAATCCTGATTGGCCCACATGCTACAAGCCTGTCTCCTCTCCAGACAGTACTACAGGCAGCAGCGACTTCTCATCCTCAGATGCCACAGTTAGGACAGAGGGAGCTCACGGCACCCGTGCGGTACCCCTGCCATGCAACAGGCCCTGGTTCTTCATTTGTGTAGAGAGCAGGAGTTTAGTTCCTACCTGGGGTGCTGCATTGAAAGGAGACTGGTGCTTGTTCAGAGGGAGAGGAAAGAAGGGCTTGAGACAAAAGTGGAGGATGGAATCTGCACTCACATTCACACATAGACACACACACATACACACACACAATTCCATGCATACATGCACACAAATGCACAGTTGCACATGTGTATACATATAGTTACACATACATACTCATACATCCACACATTTGCCACACAAACACACACACACACACACACACACACACACACACACACACACAAAGACAAGGGTGTTTCTAGTGTTCTTGGAAAACAGCAGGATCAGAGAGCCATAAACAGAAACAAGACTAACGTGAGTTCAGGCAAAGGTGAGAAAACACAGACGGAGACAGACAGCCTGTTATGCTGAGGAAGTGAGGCTGTAACTGGGGAAGGGGGAGAGAGATGAAATCAAGGGTGAACTGTATACGTATTTAGTTTTTAAGATCGTGTATGCACAACCCTCCAGATGTTGGCTTCAGTGAGTACCAACAACGATTGTTAGCTTCTTGTTCCTCAGGACAAGGAAGCTGAACGCGTGTCTAGGGTATATGAATAGGAACAGTCCGTCAAGAATGAACACACTTTCAAGGGAGGACCTACACTGAACAAGAAGGGAGGTCAGAAGCTCCTGCGAGGATTTCATCTGTACACAGGTGGGGACTTTTGTGGGTCATTTGCATAGCATGTGCTTTTTCAGCATACTCTGGCTGTTACATGTTCACAGGCAGGGTTGCTGGGAAGGTATTTCACAGTCTTCTTCTTTGACAACAGGGTTTTTTTTTTTTTTTTTTTTTTTTTTTTTTTTTTAATCATACATAGTGTTACTCAATGAGTTTTGCATGAGGTCTTTGGGATCTTTTTCTAAACCTCATCCAATGGCTCCTGTCTGACTTGGAAGCAGCGGAGCCCTCCCTGTGAGCAGAAGGGACCTGGGGTACCTAATCAGTCTTTACCACTACATCTCCACATTCTACCTGTCTCAGTTAGGGTTTCTATTGCTGTGAAGAGACACTATGACTGTGACGACTCTTATAAAGGGCAACACTTAATTGGGGCTGGCTTGCAGTTTCAGAAATTTAGTGTATTATTGTCATGATGAGAAGCTTGGCAACATGCATGCCGACAGGCATGGCGCTGGAGAAGGAGCTGAGAGTTCTATATCTTGATCCACAGGCAGCAAAGGAGACTGTGAGCCACACTGGGTACAACTTGAGCATAGGAGACCTCAAAGCTCAAGTGACACACTTCCTCTAAGGCCACACCTACACCAACAAGACTATACCTCTTAATAGTGCCACTCCCTATGGACCAAGCATTCAAACACGTAAGTCTATGGGAGTCACTTATTCAAACCACCATACTAACCATATCCACACATAGGGAAGGTGTTACTCTAGGTCTTGCATTATGCTGCTCTCTGCTGGGGAACCTTCCCCTAGAGAGGTAGGTTCTGTGCTTCTTCAAGTTCTTCACTTGCTTGTTCCAATGTTACTTTCTCTATCATTTTGCATAGTGTTCTTCTAGGCTCTGCAGCTCTCCCCACCACACATCCCTATCCCAGTATTTTCCCACCCACCCCTCTCGTTCTCACACCATGGAGATTCATCATTTGAATCTGGCTGTACTAGCATGCAAACATTCAGACAAGGTTGTTGTTTCCCTTTGTAACCCATGTGGGTTGTTTCATTCTCTGTGCTCCAAACATGGAAGCTATGTTATAACTTTTATTTAAATATATATGCAATAAATGCATACAGCTATTTACAACAATATCAATGGCCACAAGATAGACCCTACTAAATTTCTGCTTTCTCTAAGTCAGAGTTGAATTTAGATTTTAAATATGACATAACTCCATTTCCCCAGAATATTATGGTAGAGACTACTGTGCAGCATAGTTGCATAAGTTGCAGTGTTTCTCAGGAACTAATATCGACACACACCAATAGCTGCATTTATAACTTTAGTGTTTTGCCTACTCCATCTGTCAACGGATGGAGAGTAACTGTTCAGGTCTGGTGGGCCCTTAACACATTCTCTCTTTATTTCAACCTGCCTTTTCTCTCTCTGGTTTCCTTCTCCATTATTTGGCCCATGGAAGCTCTCAGCTGTCATCTCCATGCATTGGAATGAACACTTTGTCAATAAGTCACTGTCTGCTTTGTCCTGTTTAATGTTACTTTGCTTTGATTTTACTCTGCCCTGAGTGTGGATTACCTCTTGAGCTCTCCCAGAGTTTTGTGGACTGCACATCTGTCTAGCCCTTCACTTTTAATCTTCCCAGACCTCTTTGCTTAGGCCGTGTGTCTGTTAGTGTATGGACTGACTTGGGTTTTGCTCCAGCTTAAAGGTCTCTAGTGATGAACTTAATCCCTTCAGATGTTCCGCCAAAGCCTTTCATTTGGTCCAATTCCTTGTGCTCTTTTTGTTCTAATTGTCTTCATTTTATCCTTGTAGTTCCTTCCTTTTGTAAATTAGGACAGTGAGAGACTCTGCAGTCCTGATTCGGTTGGTTATTCTCAGTGTGGCTTCTAAGGGCTACATACACAGAGGTAACATACATACTTAACATACATACAAGCACACAGAAACAAATGCTCACTCAGATACAGATGCACACATATATAATTGCATTTACATACATAGACAACACACATGTACACACATGCAAACATATAGACACACATATACACACATGCACACACACTTGTGTACACATAGAGATTCTCCAAAGATACACTTCCCAGTGGTCTTTTCACCTTTGTTAAATGAAAACAGAAACAAACAATTTCCCCAACACACACACACACACACACACACACACACACACACCTACTCTCACTCTTGATTCCTTCTTGAATTAAACCTCCAGATTTTCAGGTTCTACTATATTACAACTTAACGATGTTTATTAACTTCAAACCCTGCTCCTTACATAGATTCTCATGTAAGAATTATTGATGATACATGGCCATGAGCCACAGCCACAGCAAACATTAGCTGTGTATTTGAATAGCTTTGGATTAGAATTAGCATCCCCTCCCATGATCCTTCTGTCTATTCTGGTTGGCTCTGTTTTCTCCACTCTGTAGTTGATTAACGTGTCAAGTTGTTTTTCTAGACAGCGTGGCATGCTATAACTTCTTTTTGAGAGTCTCTCTGTGTACCCCTGAAATTGTGACCTGGAACCCTGAGTCCTCCTGCCTCAGTTCTCGAGTGTTGAGATTACATCGGGCAAGACTGCTGTGTTTTCAAAGCTTTTGCACATCTGAGACATAATTTTTAAAAAAAAAAAGTTTTAGACAAAACAAGAATAGGATATGGAAAATCTTCATACTTACTGTCTTAGGATTTCTATTGCTATGATGAAACACTATGACCAAAAGCAAGTTGGGGAGGAAAGGGTTTATTTGGCTTACACTTCCATTTTAGTGTTCATCATTGAGGAAAGTCAGGACAAGAACTCAAATGAGGCAGGATGCTGGAAGCAGTATCTGATGCAGAAGCCATGGAAGGGCATGACTTACTGGCTTGCTTTTCCATGGTTTTCTCAGCCTGCAGACTTATAGAACCCAGTACTACCAATCCAGAGATGGGACCAGTTACTGTGGATTGGACTCTCCCACACTGAGTACTAACTGAGAAAATGCCTTACAACTGGATATCATGGAGGCATTTCCTCAATTGAGGTACCTTCTTCTCTGATGAGTCTAGTGTATGTCAAGTCAACACACAAACACAGCCAGTACACATACCTTCCTCTCCCAGAATGCTGTGGACAGCATCATGTACCAATAGGGGCTGTAAAGTGGAAGACAGCAGCTTTTGTTCAGGGTACCAGGTACCCAACACCCAGGACTAGGCAACAGCCTCAGAAAGGATGCTAAGAAGATTCCTGGTGTGTGGATGACTAAAATCTCTCATTGCTTCTTATTTACAATGCACTCTCATTCTTGCTTCAGTTGATAATGATGCCAAGTGTAGAGGGGGTGATAGGGTGTCTAGGTCCTAGGGCAGGTATGGAACCAGGCTCAAGCCATCTTGTCTTGCAAATGCTGCTCTTGATGTGGTTTTGGCCCTGTTCCCTCTGTCCATTTCAAGGTCACCTTCTCATCAGTTTTTAATCTTCAGGGAGATGTAACCTAACATGTGATCAAGTCATACAAGAAGGATAGGGGACATGCAATAGGAATGGCCTCCTGGGTCCCAGTGCACACTTCTCCCTAGGGGATATACATCTTATTACAGTCACACTGTGATTGAAAATGACCATCTGGTTGCTTCACATGGTTGCTATGATCCCACTAGAACACAAGGAGTTCTGGGATGGCTCAACTAATACAGCCAGATCATAAACTCAGCTTTCCATTAGAAGTGACATGAAAAGTGAAAAAGCAAAGAACAGAAAGGGGGCATCTTAGAAGAGCACCCTTCCACCTGAAGGAACCAGGAACTTAGCTCCATGGGGACAAGTCAGAGTGAAATTAGCAAGGATACTTTTTATCTTGAAAAAAAAAAAGCATACATGTATCTGTAATTAGAAAAACTATTAAGTACAAACCTGATGGCTTTGTAATAGAGTTCAAAGTCTGAAAGAGTAAGGAAACATAGCCCACATAGTCCAACATATTGGCTGGGCACAAACGTTTTGCTTTGCTTTCCATGAGAACAACACAGGATGCCTAGCTTGGTGCTCAGAGTACATTATGGGTAACAGAAGGAAACACCCCTATGTCTGATGGTTAATTACTTATTGTTCTGGTGCTGTGACAAAATATCATGGCCAAATTAACTGAAGGAAGGCTTTATATCAGATTAGAGTTCGAGAAGGATAGAATCTGTGATGGCAGAGAAGGCACGGCACGGCGGCAGAAGCAGGAAGCCGACCATGTTTTCATCCACATACAGAATGAAGAAAGGAAGAGCAGAATGTGGAGAAAGGTTATAAACCCTCAAAGCCCAGCCTCGGTGACACACTTCCTTCAGCAAGATCCCCGCCTCCTAAAGGTTGGATGACCTTCCCAAACAGCACCATCAACTGAGACTTGGGTTCAAATACATGAGCCTGTGGGAGAAGGTTCTCATTCAAACCACAGTAGATGCTAACTTAGGACTCTAGTCAAATCCAAGAGATCCTTCCAACAACATACCAGGAGAATACTAGGAAGATTAGCCCCAACGTGTAAATGCCAACATTCACTTACTGAATCATGGTTTACTGATATGGTCAGTGGAGATGAATCGGGCCAGGTTGGAGGGGTCTCAGTAAGACTGAGACCAAGACAAGTTGATCTCAAGCAATAAGACATTTTATTCATGTATCAGAACAGAATACAATGTCAGTTGCCACGATATAATGGCAGTTGCAAGCTAGACAGGGTATATAAGATCAATGTCTAATACTAATTGTTTAGCCATGCTTCTACATGCATCACTTGACTTGTAAGGAACACAAAGAAACGTAGGTAGCCTGAATGTTTCACTGCCCAAGGGAGTGCCTCAGTTTCTCTGGAACTGAGAGGCACACAGTAGCCCAGGAACCATAAATTCAAACCTTAGAAACCCATGGCAGATGTCTCTCAATAGATCATGCCAACCCCAACATGCCCTGCAACCATGTGCACTAGTTATTGTCTTATTGCGGTGACCAAATACTCAACAAGTGGAAGCTTAAGGAGGGCCTTAGTTTGGCTCAAAGTTAGAGAGTACAAGCCATTATGGAGGGAGGTAGGGGACTAGAGAATTCAGGCAAGTTCCTGAGTCATCATGATTGACATATGAAAGAAACCACTGTACAGAAAGATCTGGAAGCCCTCCCTACCAGGGTTACAAGTGTGTTATAGAGTATGTTCTCAGTTTATGGGTACAGTCCATCATGGCAGGGAAGGTACAGCAGAGCTTGAGGCAGCTGCTCACATTGCGTCTTCTGCCAGGAATTAGTATTCACTCAGTGAACACTGATGCTCAGTTCATGTTCTCCTTTTGATTCAGCCTGGGACCCCAGTCCATGGCATGATGCTGTCTACCTTCAGGGTAGCTCTCCTTTGCTCACTCAAACTTTTGTGGAAACACCTTTATGACAAACCCAGAGGTGTGTTTCTAGGTTGATTCTAAATTTATCAGGGTTGACAATGAAGAGGAACCATAATAGCTACCTAACACTGTGGCTTCACAGAGGTGACAGGGCCATAATCCTGGACAGGAGCAAACTGTCAGTGGTCCGGAGAGGAGGTCCCTGGATCTGCTGTTTAGCAGAAGAACTGCAATCACGCAGGAATGTGGAGACCTCACACATACTTAGAATAGACCCCATAAAGAAATGTTCATGCCTGACATGCTCAGTGTGTTAATTAATTAAATTATTCCACAATATGCATATAATATCACATTGTACTCCATAAATGTAGGCAATTGTTAGTTGGCAAAATTTCAAATGTCTCATATCAGAAAGTGACAGGTAAATGAAATATGGATATGTTAGTTAGCTTTATGCAATCATTTCACATTGTATATAAATATAATAGCACAATATATGCCATCCATTTATATATAATTATAATTTGCCAACTAAAAATATCATTAATTTAAAATAAAATGCACAAAGGAAATGAGAAGCTATCAAAACCGAGAAGAATTACAACAAAATAAATCACACACTATGTGAAAATTTGATGTTCAAAGTCACAGTCTCACATTTTGATTCGCTAGCTCTTTAGATTGAACATGCGTGAACCAAAATATAAACATCAAGAAGTTATAAGATACTGATACATACAAGTGTGAAAGGGAGATTTTGAGACTTGGGTAGTAGAAAGAGGTCATGAGAGCTTCAGAAATAGAGGAGAAAGAGAAAGAAGTAACTATACCCAGACAAAGAGCAAGAACTTTACAGAGTTTATGTATGCTCACAATTTCCACAAAGCTTGCCTAGCCTCAAGCAAGGTTGAATAACTACAAAGCAATGTCCAGAGACAAATTGCAACAAAAACCAAGGGAAGACCTGACAGGCACAGGAAACACACAGGAGACATTATCTGCAAAGGAACTGAGTGACAGGCTCTTATGCTGGGTACTGGCAGCCATGGTACCAGGAGATACTGTTCATGTATTAAGAGAGAAAGAGAACTATTGCCACCAACATTCTTTAAGAGTAGAGATGCATATTTTCACACAGACACATCCCCTCTCACACACACATGTACAAGTCAACATCCAACTTATGTAGATGGACTAGATTTATCCAGAAGAACAACTCAAAGGGAAATGTATAAATAAGACCAGATAGGAACAGCAAGGAATTGTTTCGTCTGATTCTGCAGACTGAATCCCATAGTAAGCTTCTGCAAGGGGATGTCCTGGAATACCTTAGCCAGGCTGTAACCCTAAAGGCTCAACCCTAGACAAGCTCCACCCTGGCATATGCCCTGCTTGAGATTGAGGACCTAAGAACCTAAAACACACTTGGAGTCTAAGTCAGAGATCCTGGAATTCTGATATCCAGGAATAGGAGAAGGCTGTATGGCTCCAAAAGAACGAATAAGGATTTGCCATCCCCCATATTGGCATTACATGTGGAACACAGCCATTGAATGGCTCCATCTCCAGCAGGAAGGGTCTTACACACCTTGTTCATTGACTCATCCACCAGTCTCTTCTTGAAGTACCATCATAGACACACCTCAGGTCCTACCATTCTAGTTAAATCCTGAGCTCTCATTTCAGAAAGGAGGATAGACTCTGTGTCCAGTAAAGCAATCAGCACATCAATGAAATAGTGCTCTGGAAGACACCCAGAACCAGACACTGCTCCACTGAGGGTTATGTTTCAGTTGTAAGAAGGGTGGTCCCAAAAGGGATACCAAGGTCCAAAGAGGACCCACGAGACCAGGTGCTGAGCTGTGGAGAGTGCTTGCCTGACACTTAGATCTTACACAGTCACAGACACACGACACAGACATGGAATGTGCACTCTCTTCAACAAACTGGCAACTGTATTCTCAGGAGTCGGAACAGAAGGTGAAGCTCAGAGCTTAAAAATCCCCAAAATAGCTTCAATGTGTGGCGTAGGAGGAGAGATCATTGCCACTGAAGCCTTTGTACATAGTGTTTAAGAAGCCGTTAAAGATATTGATTACCTTGAAATTTTGTGGAGTTCAAATTCAGTTCAATGCTTATGGGATATCCATAAAGATTTAAATAGAACATGTAGTTTCATAAAAGAAAAACTATATATAAAAGGATGGCATGTGGTTCAGGTCTGATGCTGGCTGATGGTATTGTCATGGATATCAAAATGGCCATGTGGCAAGATCCAGACCATGAGGAACAGGCGTCAGAATAATGTGTCCTTGAAAAAAAGGAAGTCCTTGTATTGTTTTGACTTTGCATTTATGAATATTTTGCAGCTAGTATATAGGAAGGGGTTCCCATAAGAAGACAGAGACCTGGATCAGTTGAGAAGACAAAGATTGTGGCTCGGGGGCACTGATATCTGGAGATTTTATAGATCTGAATTCAAAGAGGGACAGTCTTCTAGATATGCAGGGTGACAAGCATTTGGTGCTAAATGTTCTGGTGTTAGATGGCTTTTCCTGAGGAGACAAGAGCAAATATCTATTCATAACAGATTGGGCATCAAGGATATACCAAAGAAATAATTTTATCCAAGTCCAGTTTGAAGAATAATGAGTTTATTGGGTTTCCTTATAGGAACATGGGGGAGAAGGTACTTATGGGGCATGGTAATTCAAAAACAACTGCACCACTGAAAAGTCCCACCCCTGCTTGAGATGTCAGGAAACCCCATCATGGAGTCCTGCCTTCATACCATCTATACTCTCTGGCCTCTTTCAAGACCACCTGTAGCTGAGGGACAGAGGAGAATAATGACCATAATCCCAGGGAATAGTCTTGGGACTCAAGTCCCCCATCCTTCTACCAGTGACTGTAAATAGCTCCATTACAGTTTCCAAAGACCTAGCAATTACTGCATTGTTCTGCTTATTTTGTTGCCATGACTACGGGGTCAGACATTCTGTAAGACTCTGTAGCACCCTCTGCTCCTTAACAGTAAGGTCATGCCAGGAGGAAATGACTTCTTCTAGACACCAGTACAGATGTCTCACATGACCAAACCAGGACTAGGGGGAGGTAAGCTGAGCTCTCCTGACCCGCAGAGCTGGGGCAGCTTAAGTTCTGACCAGTCATAATGAAGCATCTTTTCTCAACAACTAAGACATTAGTAGACTCCCCAAAGGGACAAATTACCACCAGTGGAAGGCGAATGCTAAGCAAACGACCATAGAATTCTTGCAGATGGTCCTCAAGTGAGCAGTGCTTATCTGCAAGCAAATACCTTCTTTGAAGACCAGGCTGCACTGTGCTTTAAGTCACCTCACATTGTATAAAATAGTTGCTTCAGTCTGGGTCTCTCCTGGGAGACTCCATTATGCACACAACATTTCACTCCGTTCTGAGTGTAAAAACAGGGACTAGATGACTTCACATCTTGTTGTCACACAGACATCACTACCTTCCCAGCACCACCCACGGGGTCAGAACCCCAGTGTGGTGGGCCCTAGAGTATTGTGGGCCTCAGAGTGATACTTTGGGGGCATTGGAAACTAATAGAAACCTGTTCTCAGAAATTGTTGAAATCCAGGGAGTCATTTTCTTCCAATCACTTCCTCTCCCCCTCCCTCTCCCCCACTCTGTGCATGTGTGTGCATGTGTGTATCTGTGTATATGTGTTTCTGTGTGTGTGCACATGTGGCATATTGTGTGCAAATGCTCACAGAGTTCAGTAGAAAGCACTAGATCCCCTGGAGCTAGAGTTACAGTTTGGCATGAACTGTCTAATAAAGGCACTGGGAACTAGACTTGGGTCTACAACAAGAACAACAAGTACTCTTAAACACTGAGCCAACTCTCCAACCCTGATTCTTCCCTTTTGAATGGAATAATCCACAACTAATGACATCCACTGCTGGGCTCATTGCATTGCTGTCCAGTGTTCATGTTCCTATGATGCAGGTGACTTGTTCCCTGACTTATACCAAGTAAAAGTAATTTTCCACTACTCATTTAAAACCAGCACTTTGAGATCAGACGCAGAAAGATCTCTGTAAGTTCAAAGGCAGCTTGGTCTACATAGTGAGTCCTGGGCCAGCCAGCAATATATGTCTCAAAAAAGTGATTTTCCTCAAGATGAAATATATGTAGAACCTCACCCAAATTTTAAATTTCTGTAATGAAGTATATGATTTCATTGCCAATGAGATTTAGGATGTTGAACTGAGGTGGTAACTGGATCAGAGGTTAGGGACTCTGAAACTGAGTGAGTATACTTTGCTTGTGAAACAAAGGTAAATTCAGAGCACAGAAAGCAGATTGCCTTCCACAAATGACACTCCCCAAATGTCCACGTCTATTTTTGATTTCTTTGAGCTCCCTGTATCTCCATAAACATGTTATGTGCATAGAAAAGAGATATGGTAATAAGTATGACTTATAAGCCACTGACTTTGTTGTAATTTATTACAGAGACAAGAGAAGATTAATACAAATGGAAATTTATTAAAGAAAAATTAGCAACTGAAATTAAGGGCTCAATATATGAAGTTACCGCTACTAATTCATTCCCAATAAAGGACACAGTAGAAATATTCAGACTGATGTTCAGATACCAGGAGAGGTGAAAGAGACAGAAGGGTGCCTCAGAGAGACAGAAGGGCGCACCAGAGAGAGAACAAAGGGCTGGAGAGGGACTTAGCAAAAGTTTTTATAATGAAATTGATAAATTAGGTAGTATGGGTACCTTTTAGAAAAATATGAATTACCAATTACCCCAAGATGAAATCATCAGAGAATTTGAAACAGTAATTTAAAATCTCTCTACAGAGATACCTCAAGGTCCACTCTTTCGTCAGAAGTATTTGAACCATTCTGAGCAGAAAATAATTCATGTTTTTTCTCCATCTCTTCCAAATGATGTGCAAAGAATCTTCATGTAGTTACTGTGATCCTGTTAACCAACTTCCAGAACAGACAGGGAAGAAACTCACAATGATAAATCAAATGTGAACCTACACAAACCACTGCTGTGCTCAAATACAGCACATTTTTATTTCTCTGTGAGTGTTCAAGTGCATGTGGAGGCCGGAGGCAACATCAGGTGTCTCCCTCATTCACTGTCCATTTTATCATTAAAATTTTACAAATAGTTAACAGTTGAATCTATCTATGAATATAATGAAATTAAGTCACTTTAACTCCTTCATTCCTCTCTAATTTGACTCTCTCTCCCTTTTCAACAAGTAGCCCCCTCTCCCATTTGCTTGTCTTTGCGTGCATGTGACCCATTAAGTTTAAGTACTTTCTGACCAGAGTGTGGCTGGCTAAACATAGGCCGGAGATACTTTACTGAGACATGAACACTTTTTCAGTGGCTACACAGCTGAAGAAAATGGCACCTATTTCTCCAAGAACTGTTTTTACTAGCTTCTCAAGGAAGGGTAAGATTCAGAGGTCCCTCCGTATCCATGATGACATGTTGAGGAAACCTGTCCTATGCTGGCCTTGTGTAGACAAGGATGGCTGGAGTTTGCTTGTGAGTTCTGTGGCTTTGTCTTGTTCAGAAGACATCTCGTTGATGCCTGTCTCATTCTCTGGCTTGCATTTTTTGAAATAGGGCTCCTCACAGAACCTGGAGCCCACTGATTTCAGTGAGCTGGCTGATTTGCTGACTAGAAAGTCCCAGGTATCCTCCTGTCTCTGCATTCCTAACACTGGGATTACAGGCATGTGCTACCATGCCCACTTGTTCAATGGGTCCTAGGGATCCAAAAACTTGGGTCATCACATGTCTTAGCTAGGGTTTCCATTGCTGTAAATTGACCTTATGATCACACCAACTCATAAAGAAAACGACATAGTTTCAGCGGTTTAGTCTATTGTGATCATGGCAGGAAGCATGTCAACATGCAGGCAGACATGGTTCTGGAGAGGTAGCTGAGAGTTCTACATCTTGACCCACAGACAGCAGGAAGAGAATGTGACACACTGGCCAGGCTTGAGCATCTGAGACTGCAAAGCCCACCTCCAATGGCACACACTTCCTTCAACAATGCCACATCTATACCAGCAAGGTCACACCTCCTAAAAGTGTCATTCCCTATGGGCCACTGGCAGCCATTTATATTCAAACCAACACATCACTCCTGTATGGCATCCAGTACTGTTTGAACCATCTTCCCAGCTATCAACCCAGGTACACATAAAACAGTGAACTCTGTCACAAACAGGTTCCTATAGCACCAATTTGTCAGAGCATAAGCATCAAGTCAACTGAGCACGTCTACAGATCAGAGCTGAAAAAATGAGAACCACAAATTATTAGAAAGCATGAAAACAACTGACCTCATAAAATCCCTGTCTACTCACAACCTCAGAAGGCTCTGTGCACACAAAGATCAGAGAATGCTCTTAAGGCATCCTGCAAAATGATGAGATGCTGGAAGTACTGGGTCCCAAACTATGGTGAGGAAAACAGGCTGAAGATCTCCACAGGAAGCAAGTGGGCGAAGGATAGAGATGTGCAAATGTTGAAATTCAGAGCTGGGCTGGTAACTGCTTTCAGATAGAAGTGTTACTTACATAGAAGCCACAGGAAAAAACGCACTGATGGGGTATTAGCATAAACCAGATTTGCATATCTATATGACAACATTTTAGGAAAATTTCGCTAGAATCATACCAGTTTCCACTGAAAGCCACAGAGAATCATTTATCTTGCATGGTATATGAGGCTTGCTGAAGAAGTTATTTTTCCTAGAGATAAAGCTCCCTGGTTGGTGGCTTGACTGCTCCCAGCCTGGCCCTGGCACCTACCATAATCCACGTGACTCTGTCATCTTGGGGCTGACCTCTGTGCCCCTAAGGATGCCTAGTGAGGGTAATGTGAAATATAGACACAAGAATCTCTGATTTGTTGTTTCAGAGTTGACTGTTATCTTAAAATCCTAACATCTGATGTACTGCTTCATAGATGGTTGAAGTATTTGAAAATAAACCTGTTTTCTACCTGGGGGCATTGGATGTGATGTGTGCACATGGTATCTTGGAGTATGATCATAATTCCATATCCTAGGCACGAAGAGCAGACCGTGGACAATGCTGGGTCAATTAGATTCTTATTAAAAAAATAGCCTGTTCTTTATGTCACATCACATTCAAGCTTCTGTCCCAAGATAATAGAGTGTATAAAAGCACAATTAATTATGAAACAGTCCAAAGGCACCAAGATGAGAATAGAAATTATTTAAGCAGGAAGCAAGGAACAATTGTAAGATGAAAAGCTGGACCATGAAGGCCATTCAGCAGAAAGAGGTACTTGTCACCAAGCCTCATAACTTGAGTCTCATAACCCATTAAACTTGAGTTTAATTCCTGGAAACCACATGGTGGAGGAAGAGAACCAAGTCCCACAAGCTGTCCAGTAGCCTCTATGTAAATGCCATGGCACACATACTCTGTATACACAAAATAAAATTTAAAATGTAACTTAAAAAGAGAAGTCAATAATATCAAAGGCATTAACATTTAGAACTTTTCCAGATCCAATGGCCATATTGAAAAAACGGTCTTTGGAATGAACTGCAAAATGGTCTTTGGAATGGCTGGTACCCACAGATTGGCTATGATGTCACATCAGATAGTCAAGATCTAAGCTATAAAGAAACTCTTCTCAGTCTGTCAGAGAAAACTCAGCACAAATACTCCTAAGGCACTGAAAGAAATGTGTTCATAAATAGAAAAGCTGATGAAAACCAGAAATGAGCAATGGATAGCTGGCGGGATATAAGTCACAATTAGCTACCAGGAAACAGAGCGCCCGAGCTACACTGAGTAGTAGTCTCCAGGGCAATGGACACTGGAGTCTGATGATGCTAACTCTGGCT
This sequence comes from Mastomys natalensis, assembly GCA_021653895.1. Lineage (NCBI taxonomy): Eukaryota > Metazoa > Chordata > Mammalia > Rodentia > Muridae > Mastomys > Mastomys natalensis. The sequence goes on from JAJTUV010000102.1 coordinate 3,719,363, forward strand.
AGGCTGTTGAGCTATGGGGACATTATACATAGTCGGCTGGAGTATAAATTGATACAAGGACTTTGGAAGGCATTTGTCACTCCCTGGTAAGTGAGAATGTGCATGTCCTGTGACCCAGCAATTCCACCCTTCATCTCACATGTCATTTATACGCAGTTGAAGAGATGAATGCGGCCATGGACATAATGAACCTGCATCTATGCATGTCAATGAGGTCTAGACACTGAGAACACAGTGCTGCTGACCAAAGCTCAGCAAGGAGGTACAATTATAACTGTGAAGATAATACCTAGGGCTTTCTGAGACTGGCCATCTATGCCAAGTGTCCCATGTTATATCTCTAGCCTTATGAAATGTACACTGTCATTTGTCACTATCTACAAAGAACACTGAGGGACATGATCACAGGACAGGTCTTGCCCCATAGATACCAAGATGGTAATTGGAAGTGTGAACATTTCAATTCAGGTTCCCAGGATCCAGGGTCTTGCTAGAGAACATGAGCTTTTTTCTGAGCTTCAGCAGGCTGTGTGAGAATTCCTTCCCAAGTGCCAAGGCCATGCAGAGAAGCAAAGTGATTGCTTGACAATGCTAAAGCCGCTGATCATGGAGAGAAGTGGGGCACTACACCTGAATGTCTTCAGGATTATTGCTGCTCCCTGGAAAGTCCGTGTTCAGGACAGAGCACCTCTTCATAACTTAAGCTATTCTTTAAATGGAATGGATACCATTGTTAGTGGGGCTAGAATTTTGTGTTTCAAACATCCCTACATGGAACTTCATCCCAGTATGATGGTTCCAGAGAGGGAGGTTGGAAGGGGTCAGAGATGGAGGTGCAGCCCTATGATTGGTGTCCTCACCAAGAAGCTTCCATTGCCTTGTCCCTTCCAATGTGAAAACACCATCTGTGAGCCAGGAAGCAGCCCTCACCACATATGGGTTCCACAGGTGTCTCAGCCTCTCAAACAGTGGTTCTCTACCTTTCTAATGCAATTCTTCATGTTGTGGTGAACCCCAACCATATAATTATTTTGTACTGTATTAATACAGTACAACATAATTAATTTTGCTACTATTAGGAATCATGATGTAAATATCTGATGTGCAGGATATCTGTTATATAATCCCCAAAGGGGTCGCAATCCCACAGATTGAGGATCACTGTTCTAGAAACATTGGGAACACATGTCTTTGGTGTTAGCCACCCATCTGTCATGTTTATTCCTATTGGCTGGGACAAGTGAGTGACTAAAGTCACGGACACTACAGTGTTCCTTTACTCTGTCAACCTTGAATCTAGTTTCCATCAGGGAAAAGAAATGCCACTGTGGCAACAGTGGAGATAACAAGTCTCCTTTCCAGCTGTGGGGGAGGTTGGATTTTCCCTCCAAATCACCAGCTTCCTAGTTGGGCTCCTTTGGGAGTCCCATAAAAAGCCTAGGTGGCACTGGATCATTTGTTGTATTAAAATAAAAGCCTCACCCCCACTCCTTGGAGCCAGGATGTTAACTTTGTGACATGTGTGACACTAGCATACTCTGAACCCATGTGTGAGTGACAAGATGGCAAGTGTGAGGGTCATTTTACAGACAGCTTGAGTGTATATATAAATGGTAAGAGATGAGTAAGTTGAGTTTTTGAGGGTTCAGACCTAATCAAAGGATACATCATCAGTCACATCTTTATAATTAATATACTATTTTGGGATGGAGATAGGTAAGAAGATGGTTACTGGAGGCATGTTTGGGGTGGGGGGTGCTGTCTTGCCCTGGCTACACTGTCACCTCTGCATCTGTTTCCCAGCTTTCTGCTCTATTCTGCTCATCCATGAAGGACTCACCTCTGAAATCATAAGCCACAACAAACCATTCCTCATTTTATATAGTTTATTCTAGGACATTTGTTACAAGATTGCAAACGTAACAGAGAGTGATTGGGAGGGATGCCCCTGCCAGTTGCTCTGGAACAGCTGTTGAGGCCCTAATTCCCCAAATAGCTTAGCCATTACTTCTTATTAGAGTCAAAGAAGCCTCCATTTTTTCCTAAGGAAACCTGTTTCTAGTATTGACTAGAGAGAACTAGAGTGCAGGGGACAGAGGGATCAAGTACATAGGACAAGAGAAAAGGTCTCCATAACTGGAGGAAGAGTCCTGCAGAGTGACAGGTTATCTAGGACCCGCATTTCTGAATCTTGGTATCTCTCCAGTAAAAGAACCTGTTCTGGCTTGAGAATACTGGTAGCATTTGTGTAAATCTTGTCACATGTAACTAACCCCAACCAGAAACTACTACTTATCAAGGAGACATTCTAGTTTGGAATTTCTGCTTGGCATACATTTAATGCAATCAGCAGCTTCACACAGCTCCACTCAATGGTACCTGATGGGTGTTTCCAGGACATGTTTTCAAGTGGCTTGTAACCAGTCAGGGCCTGCAAAGAGATAACATGTTGAAAACACATTTAAATGCTCTGACTCTCTTTGTTCACTTTTCACTATTCCTATGATTTAATTATGTGTTTCACAAAGTTTACACCGGATACTGTATTCTTGTGTTGTTTAAAAATAAACCTGCTTTAAAACTGGTAATGTTGATCTTCTAGTCCATGCTGGCTCAAATTCAAGGCAGGCTCCACATCACACTGTGAAAGTGATTCCAGAGGAGAAGAAGAAAAGATGAGGTGATCTACTAGTTGTATTTATGACCCAGATACTCTAGACATATTCCCCCTGAAACCCTTTGGGGAAGCAGTACAGAATGTAACCAGGCTGGGCCTTGCACGCCTGCCCTCCACTCTCCTCCAGGCATAGCCATTCTGTACCCAGTGGCCCAGGGGATTCTTAGCAGCAGGGCAGAATCTAAATGTCCAATATTTCCACATTTCAGAGCTGAATGCAGTGTGATCCCTTCATCTGTGAGGTCCATGGAGGTTGCTTTGAGAGAAATGGGAATTTTTTGCATCCACTGTGAAGGAGAGAGCATTATATGTAGCTGGCAAGCACACTGTTCATTTGCATCAATGTACCTGGACCTCCCTATGGGTGTCTAAGATGGACAGGAGAAGCCTACCTGGACACACTGCTCACTGAGCTATGCAGGACATACTTGTGATAGGTCTACAGATCCACTTCTGTCTGTATTCGGTGAAACTGTCTGTAAGGTCCTCTCATAAGAAGGCTCATCCCTTATTACTGGGTACCAGTTCAGGTCAACATCCTAGATGCCTGGCAGATCAGCATTGTGCCAGATAAGATGTTTTTGGTCTTTGTTTGTTTTCCTCCTCCACTCCCTCCTCCTCCTCTTCCTCTTTTTGAATGTGTTTCTGTGTATGGTGTGTATGAATGTATGTCTACATGTGTAGGGGTGCACAGTTTTGCATATGTGTGTGCATGCATGTGGAAGCCTGGGGTTGATATATCGGGAATCTTCTTTGATTTCTCTCCAGCTTATTCATTCAGACAGGCTCTCTCAACTGAACCTAGAGCTCAGTGATACAGGCTTTGTATTGCTAGCCAGTTTGTTCCATAGATTCCCCTGCCTCTGCCTTCCAAGTATCAGAATGGCGGTGTGACTCCATGCCCACTCAGCATTTACTTGAGTTTTAGGGATACTAACCATGGCTCTCACACTTTCAAGGCAAGGGCTTAAGATATGGAGCATCTCTGTAGTCAAATGTTTTATTTGCAAGGGGAATGTTACTATTAACAGAGTAAAGCAGGCAGGTGGGCGTGTTAGCTCCTCCATCCAGGTAGCACAATTGGCGAGTGAAGTCCAAGGACCTTCAGCCTCTGCTCCCTTGGAGCTTGAGTTGCAGACATGTATTACTACCATACCCCATGTTTACACAGTTCTGGGGATCCCAGGTCACATCTGTGTGCTGTATAGCAAGCATTTTCCAGCTAAGCCATTTCCCTAGCCCTCAGTTTTTCTACTTTTCTATTTCAGTATCTCTTCTTCAACCATTAAAAAGAAAATTCACAGTTATCTACATGTTGAAAATCATGCAAATTTTCTATTATTATCACTAAATACTAAAAAGGTTAAATCAATTAAATAATCTTTAAATAAAGACTTGTTTAATCCAATTAATAAAATTAAACTATTGAAAATTTATATAGTATCTTCTCTCATTTATCAGAGGCTGTGTATGTTCTGTTGAACTGAACACTGAGGTAGTAGTTTGTGCTTGTTGACAATTTTATCTTTCATCAAATGGCCATGGCTGACCTGGAACTTTCTATGTAGACCAGGCTGGCTTCTAACTTACAGAGATATATCTTTCTCTGCCTCCTGCATGGTGGGATTAAAAGTATGACCTACTGTGCTCCTCCTATAAAAATTTTAAATGAAAAAATTCATGTCATCAAAAGTTAGGGAAAAACATTATTTACTAAGTTGAGATACCACAAAAATTAGAATTCACAATGATGGATTTGTGAATTTCCAGCGGCACATTCAAGTTTTGACATAACACCAATCAAAGATTCACAAATGTTCTTACACATACACACACTCAAGCCACCTATATACATCAATCAAGATGTGTTTTCTGACAGAGTTAACTTTGGATGTAAAACACATCCTAGGATTTCAATAGATACCCAAACATCAACTGAATCCCACAGACCAGTGTCCTGCGTTCCTGCCTTGCAAACCAGGCCTGGGGCTCCATGATGGCTCTGTTTCTAAAATAATTCTCTGCACTTCTGTTAACATTTGGTTCAAAACTCTTCAATCAAATTATTCTACATATTAAGTCCCCAAGTATAATTGAGGATTTAAGGCTTTGGGGAAATTGCAATTATTGTAATATTTATCTGTCTTAAAGCAAGCAAGAAAGGGATCGTGTTAAACTGGTAAGACTTTAATGGAGATAATATTTAATTTCAAAAGTCTATAATTCATTTTGAGATATGTCTACTTTTGAGGAGAGAGTTTTGATTAAAGTATTGCTTTCTTACCATTCTATTAAGAAAAGTTTCAAATACACACAGAAGCTAAAAGAAAAGAAAAAAATGTCTGTAGGGACCAGGGACCAACAAGTAGTCTTAGTGCCTTGTGCAACAATAGCAGCAATGGGATTTATGTTTCCACAGGCTCTGCCCATAGCTCTATTATTTAGTCAATGAGGTCTTTTTTTTTTTTTTTGCTCATTTGAATATAAGTTTCAGATGTCACATGGTACATCTCATTGCTGAACATTCAGATTTGGGACTGGTGAGATGGCACACTAAGTGAAAAATCACTTGCTGCCAAGCTTGGTGACCCGAGTTCAATCCCTAGGACTCCAGTGGTGGAAGGAGAGAACTGATCCTGTAGTTTGTCCTTGGACTTCCACCCAAGCAACACGGCATACATACACAAAACACATAAATAAATGGAATAAAAGATCATTCATCATGCATAGTACTAACTTCTTTGTACATTTGTAATTTTTCACCTAGAATTTTCACACTGTGCATGGCTCAGTCTTTAGGTTGTTTGAGGAGTTTTGACAAAGGCACTGTCAGATCCAGGAAGGTATAGACCAGTAGTTCTCAACCTTCCTAATGCTGTGACCTTTTAACACAGTTCTTCATGTTATGGTGACCTCAACCATAAAATTATTTTTGTTGCCACTTCATAACTAATTTGGCACTGTTACAAGTTGTAATTTAAATATCTGTGTTTTTTGATATTCCTGTGAGAGGGTCATTTGACCCCCAGAGGGGCTGAGACTCACAGGTTGAGAAATGCTGGTATAAATTATTCCTGCTTTTCACTCAGACTCATCAGGCAGCCACTGCATTATACTGTGGTATTGTAGAACCTGGCTAAGCACAATTTTAGAGTAACAGAAGGTCTTATCAAAAGGATTTTTTTACTCAAAATAAGACTTTATGCAAATCCTCCTGGTGTTTGTACTATGAGAAACACCCTAGTCTACACTGCTCAGCACACTACAGTTTGTTTATGAGGTGGGTGTGTTTAACTGATGAACTGTCGGTGGACACATTTCCAGTTCAGGGCTACATGAGAAGGTTGTCAGAACACTCTTGAAAAGAACTTTTTATAGACATATGACTTCATTTCTTGGACATATGTTTGTTTTGGAAGAAGCTGTCCAATATTTTCCAAACTGGTGGTAACATTCAAAACTGTTACCCAACGTGTGTGAGTGCCAACTGCTGCATGCCCTCTCACCATCCCATGCTGAGCCACCATCGCTTTTAGACTCAGAACACAAGTCTTGTGACTTGCTTTCTTCCTTAAGACTACTATCGGCCAATCATTTTTATGCATTTGCTAACCATTTGTAAGTCTTCCTTAAGACATTTGCATGTCCTAAATTAGTTTGTTTCTACATCAACAAAGAAATCAATAAAAGGCCCTTTTAGGAACATTCTGAAATCTATTTGTGGCTTACTCATCAATTCTATTTGTTTTGTCTTTTAATGAAGAGACACAATTTGATAGCATGAAAGCATTTTCTTTTTGTGTATGTGTGACTGATGGTGGCACACTAAGACATGACACAGCTCCCGGTCATAGTTTTGTGCTTTCTTCTTGGACCTTTATAGTTTTTAATTTATAGTTTAATTATAAAAATAAATTATATATGCATATATAACAATTAAGCATATATATGTATATACAGATACTACATATACACGTACACATCATATACATATACATACATATACATATATATCATCTACCTCCATGAAGTAAGAGGCAAGGATTATAATTTTCCTCCATACACCTTCTTCACCCAACACTATATGTTTAAGTGAATATTTCTTCCAATCCTAGTATTATGGGGGCTGTTATGTGCACCTGCTTGAGTTTATGTACACCACATTAATTTGGAAGCACATGGAGGCCAGTAGAAGTCATTGGATCCACTGGAACTGAGGGTAGTGAGCTACCATGTAGGCACTAAGAACTGAACCTGTGTCGTGTCCGCCTTGACCAGCAATTAAGACATGACATGGTTGGATCCTTCTCAGACAGCTTTATTCCAGGAACAAATCTTGACTTATGGACGGGGACAGGGACGGGACCCCCAGCAGCAGAAATGCACTGCTTATATATCTTCCCAAGGCAGGCTGGGTGACGTGTTCTCTCAGGATAGGTTAAGCTGCCAATACCTCATTTGCATAAGCCCGCTTGGGAGGGGCATGAGGGTGACGCATGCACAAAGGACTTGTTTACCAGTTTAGCTGAGCTGGCCACTCTGGAAGCCAGCTGCCTACATCTTCAGGTGCTAGTCATAAGACTTTGCAACCGTCCCAGGTGCTATCTTAAACACCGCTGCCTACAAACCTGGTCCTATCAGCACAAACATGAGCCATCTCTCAGGCTCTTGGGCTACTTCTTTAAAGCTTTAAACACTATGCTTTGAGGCTTTGACCTAGTTATCTCTGATGTCTCTTAACATAGCCTGGAGTCATCTAAGGGAGTCTCAGGTGAGGAATTTCCCAGATCTGATTGACCTGTGGCTACATCTGTGAGGAATTGTCTTGATTGATGATTGATGTGGGAGGGTCTAGAGCACCATGGTAACATCCCTAGATAGATGGTTCTGGGATGTATAAGAAAGCTCGCTGGCTGTACAAGTCAGCGAGCCAACCATTAAACATTATTCCACCATAGTTCCTCAATGAAGGACTGTGGTCTGGAGGTCTGACTTTCTTTCCCAAGTTGATTTTGGTCAAAGTGTTTTATCACAGTGACAGAATAGAAACAGAAAGAAGTTTCTTTTTTTTTTTTTTTTTTCTCTTTTTTATTATTGGAACTTTTATTTACATTTCAGGTGTTTTCCCCTTACTCCCTTTCCCCCCTCCCTCCCAGGAACTCCCTATCCCTTTCCCCCTCCTCCTGCCTCTATGATGGTGTATCCACACCCACCCTCCCCAGAACCTCACCTCCCCACCCTCGAATACCACCCCCCATGATGTCCAGCCTTCATGGGACCAAGAATCTCTTCTTCCACTTATATATAGCTCCCTTGCATATATAGCTGGAGCCATGGGTCCCTCCCTAAGTGCTCCCAGGCTGGTGGTTTAGACCCTGGGGGCTCTGGTTGGTTTGTATTGTTGCTCTCCTCATGGGGTCCCGTACCCTTTCTCCTCTTTCAGTCTTCACTCTATCTTCTCTGTTGGGAACCCCATGATCAGTTTAATGGTTAGCTGTGAGCATCCGCCTCTGAATATGTCAGACTCTTGCAGACCTCTAAGGAGACAATTATGTTAGGCTCCTGTCAGCATGAACCTCCTGACACCAATGTCAGCATCTACCTTTGGTGACTGTACATGGGATGGATACCCAGGTGGAATGGTCTGCAGACGGCCCCTCCTTCAGTTTCTGTCCTGCACTTTGCATCCATATTTGCTCCCTTGAGTATTTTGTTACTTCTTCTAAGAGGGACTGTAGCCCCCAGCCCCCAACTTGGTCTTCATTCTTCATGAGCTTTATGTGGTCTGTGATTTACACAATGGGATATTACTCAGCTATTAAAAACAATGAATTCGATAAATTCTTATATAAATGGATGGAACTAGAAAATATCATCCTGAGTGAGGTAACCCAATCACAAAAGAACATACATGGTATTCACTCACTGATTATTGGACTTTAGCCCAGAAGCTTGAAACACCCAGAAAGAAGTTTCTTAATTGCAAGAATCAATCTCTATGTTTCTGCATCAGAATCATACTGTCCTAATGACCTTGCATTTAGTAACTTGGTAAGCTTATTCTTTTTCAAAGAATTAATTTCAATGAATCATATATTTACATTTCTTCACAAAGTCTCAAACAAAGCTCTCAAATTCTACAAGGATTCTTTATGATATTTTGGTTTATATACAGTGTGAAAATCAGTTCAGGGAGCAGGAGTATCTTAGCAAATAGACTGAATTTGAATCAGTTATCTGTCTGTCTGTCTGTCTCTCTTTCTGTGTATTATCTATCTATCTATCTATCTATCTATCTATCTATCTATCTATCTCTATCTGTCCATCATCTATATATCTACTGTCTGTCTGTCTGTCTGTCTGTCTCTCCTTTTATAATAGATTTTGGGCTAGTCAGACTTTCTATGCATCTTGAATCTGTGTGTCTTATTCAATAAATGTACCCAGTTTATTAAAATTGTCAGCATAAAGGTTTTCAAACTATGGTTTTATTTCCTTTTACTATCTATAAGGCCTCCAGGGATGCCCCTTGTCTTATTGGGGCAATCATCCTATGTATTTTCTCTCTTTTTTTGCATGAATCATCCAACAATTTATTGATATTTTTTGGTCTTCAAAAATCCTGTCTCAGATAGCTGAGGCAGGAGATTGTAAGCTGGGATATTGAGTGACTCCAATGCTAGCATGAGTAATTAGTAAGGTCTTATTTCAAAAGAAAGTAAGGAAGAAAGGGTGACGGCTGGAGGCTTGGCTTAGTGGGAGAGTTGCCTGCCTAGATGCAGGGGGCCCTGAATTCTATCGCAAGAATCACACAAAAAACCCCATTAACTTCTCTGTTGTTTCCCTTTTCTTTTTAATACTGACTCTAATTCTTCATTTTCTGTTTTAAATTTATGAGACAGGGTCTGACTAAACTCACAGCCATCCCCCTGCCCCTGTCTCCCAAAGTGCTGCAATTAAAGGGGTGTGCCGCCACATCAGGCCAGTTCTTATTTTTCTTAGCTTTCTTTCTATGTATTGTGTTAGCTTCATTTCTTGCCTCTAAAGAGAGCTGACTTTCTACCACTACAATTTTGAAACCCTTACCGCTTCAGTTTCCCCCAAAGCAACGTGTTGCTTTAAAGTTATCATGTGGGAGTTTAATTAAAACCCCTGAGATTTCTACGAATCTTTATTTTCACGGTGGCCAAAAACAGTTCTCTTGTGATTTTTTTTAAATCTATGATTACTTAGATATGTTGTTTAATTTCTGTGATTTCCTGCATGTTCTATTGTTTCATTCTAACCTAGTTTAATTCTAGGTAGAGATGGCATCCTATATTCTTACAGTCACTGTATTGATATGTGTTTTACAGCTTACATTACGATCTTCTCTGGTATTCACTCCATATCTGTACTTGATTGAATTGTGGATTTGAAATTGCTCCATGTTACATGAGCATCAGTAATAGTCAGTTTGGTCAAGGTGGTGGTTGCATTCTCCATGCCAGTGTTGGATTTCTGTGTCAATCTTTATACACTCTCTTTTTAAAATTTAGTTTTCTTAATGTTTTAGATGAATTCTTTGAGAATTTCAAACAACGTATTTTGATCATATTCAGTCCAGCCCCTTCCAGATCTATTTCCTCCTTTTCTACCCACCCAACTTCGTGTCCTTTTTGTTTTTCCATATAAACCCACCAAACCAACTTGTGCTGCCTATATAGACATATGACCTTCCATGGGAACATCGTCTACTACTTACCAGGAGACACACTCTTAAAGAGGAGCAGCCTCTTCCTCTCCAGCAGTTATCAATCACAAACCACTCCTCAGCTAGGGGTGGAACTTTGAGCCCACCTTCCTCCTCTGTGCTGAGACTTGGTCTGGTTTGAGCTTGCACAGGTCTTGTGCACATTGTCACACATCTGGAGTTCATGTGTGCACCTGCCCTGCTGTATCCAGAAGGCACTGCTTCTTATAGTTCACTAACTGTAGAGAGAATATCTTATGTTCGTATGAATGTGGCACTTGTCAATAATAAATCTTCTGGCCTATGGCTTAGGCAGGGATTAGAAGGTGGAACATCTGGGAGGCAGAAAGAATTCTGAGATAAAGCCAGGTGCAGGAAATGTGCCCAGGAAGATGTGAGGAGACAGATGCATGGCATGGTACCTAAGCACAGGTAACCGGCAACGTGGCAGAATGTAGATCAAAATAAACGGGTTATCTTAAGTTATGATTCTACTCAGGAAAGAGCCTAGCTATATAGTCATTGTATTTGCAAGTAAATTTTTAGTCTGAGTCTTATTTCTGGGAGCAGGGAACTGGGAGGAAGAACCCGACCTGGCCTTCAACAACTCACATCTCTGGCTCCCACACTCTTTCATCTTCTGCAATGATTTCTGAGCCTTGATGGGAGGGGATGTGCTGTAGATGTCTAACTTAGGAGTGACCATTCTTCCGTCTTTTATTTGCTACATCTTTCCCAGTTGTAGATCTCTGTGATAGTTACCATCTTCTTCACAAAGAAGCTTCTCTGATGAGGCTTGAAAGATGTGTGTGTGTGTGTGTGTGTGTGTGTGTGTGTGTGTGTGTGTGAGAGAGAGAGAGAGAGAGAGAGAGAGAGAGAGAGAGAGAGAGAGAGAAAGATGAGGAGATGATTTAATACATAACCATTTAACAGGTTCTATTTAGGGTTACTATTGCGTGATGAAACACCATGACCAAAGGAATCTTGGAGGAAAGGGTTTATTTGACTTACACGTCCACATCATGTTCGTCATTGAAGGGACTAGGATAAGGATAAGACCCAAATAGGATAGGAACCTGAAGACAGCAGCAGGATGCAAGACCGTGAGGGATGCTGCTTACTAGCATGCCAGCTTGCATGTCTTATAGAACCTAGGACCCACCACCAAGATATGTAACACCTACAAGAATGGATGGCTCTCTTCCATCAATCACTAATTAAGAAAAGCCCACAGATGGACTCATCATGGTGGTATTTTCAATTGATTTCACTCCTTTCAGAAACCCTAGCTTGTATCAGTTGGATAAAATAGTGAGCAGAGGAATAATTCAATCAATTCTCCCTAGGCCTATGACGAGTAAGTTTGTAATAAGCTTCTGTTGCTAATAACTGTGCCAGCAGGGTTCCTCTTGTGATTAGACATTAGATCTAAGAAGATGCAATGTGTGGTTCTCTCCCATATCATCTGCATCACTATTGACATCAATGCCTGTCCTGCCAGGCCAGTCATTACTGGAGATCCTCAGAGTTCACAGTTAGGTAAATTGTGTTTATTTTCTTCTTCAGTGCTTGCATAGTACCTTTATACCAGGGTCAGCTTGATTTTCCCTCGTCGTAATGACTTCAAGTAATGTGGGGTACTCTCAGCAATAAGGTCTTACTATCTTCTTCTAGAGAGTAATAAAGCAGTGTCAGATCATATGTTTGGGGGGCTAGATACCCCATTGACCAGAACTAAGAGTAACCCACTGCGACTGGGTTTTTTGTTTCATAACCTGTGAGTCGTAGAGCAAGCATTCCCTGTTACACCATTTAAGGTAACTCCACTTAACCTTATTATATGTGTGTAGTCTTGGTTCTAGGATGATTCTACAATAGTAGGTTTCATGTGCCATTTTTAAAGGCCGTTTTATTGTCAATTTTCCTCCCTCATACTCCCTTTCCACCCTCCACTCTCAGCAGTTTAATGTTAATAGCCACACTAGGTGAAAGTGTGAAGTCCTCCTGTGTTCTCCTTTGAGAAGCTTCTCCATTATTGTGCCTTGTGTCAGCGTGGAATACTGACTATGACTGATAAAGGGGCTGCCACTCTCTATTATGAGTGAGAGCTCAGGATGGTCTCATTATGGGTTTGAGAGGCTGTGGGTTTGGGCAGAAGATGATGCACTGTTCCTTCCCTATGGTAGCATTCAGCAGTGTTGCTGCTCCAGCTTCCCTGTGCTTCACTGTCTCTCTCCCCTCCTCCCCTCCTTCTCCCTCCTCCTCCTCCCTCTCCTCCTCCTCCATTTTCCTGGGAAGCTGGTAATCATGGTCCTTTACTGCCTCACAGTTGTATCTTTTCCATAATGTCACCTAGCTGTGATAGCACAGCCTGCAGCCTCTGTAGACTAGATCCTTTCACTAGCAATGTACCCTTCCATTTCCTGTGCCTTTCCACAGCTGACAGCTTGTTCACACAATTGCTAGCTCCTTGTGCTGGGGCTCCTGCAAAGGGATATTGGATCTTCCGGTACACTGCCCAGGCACATAACCCTTGTTTTACTGACACTGGAGGGCAAGTAGTGAACTACAGATCAGACAGCATCATCCTCAAACCTGTGATCCAAGACCAGGACCTCTCACACCACAAATACTCCAAGAAGCAGCAGCACTGGGAAGCTGCTTGAACTCCCTCTCTCAGCCCCTACGGACTCTTTGCAAGCTGCTTTTGCTTTCAGCATTGTTTGTGCACAGAGTTAACCTGATGCACTGAACAATGATGTAACATGTTATCTTTCCAGCAACTACCATCCTTTCTAGCTTAAAAATGGACACCAGGCTACAAGTTCTGATCCCCAAGTGCCAAACCTTCTGCCAGCATCGTTTATCCCCAGATAGAGCCTCATCCCACTTAGCAACAGGAGTTGAAAGGGGGACTTGGCTCAGACAGCTTGCTTTGAAAGCACAGCTGAGCTTCAAGTGCAAGGTGAAATCCAGAGACTAGAGGCAGGAACTCCCATCATGGATCATCCTAGGTGTTTTCTGGGACCCCCAAATCTAGGGCACGGGAGATGTGGGGAAGTGGGCCATCATGATCTGGGCACAGGTGTAAGACAAAAGCAACAGTCAGGTTGTCCTTGCATGACCATGAAGGGTAGAAGTGACCTGGGACAAAGAGAGATGGCACCTTCTGGGAGAGTCTTGGAGCTGAATCTGATAAATGAAAAGACAGTTTCAAGGTCCATATCGCAGGTGGGAGTCCCTCTTGTGTTTCAATCTTGCATGTCAGATCATTTTTAACTTCTTGTATGGTCTGGACCAGGAGAAAGGCCTCTACTCTTCAATTTGCCATCACCCTGGACAAACACTGTGATGGAGAGCTAATGGGTATCTCTTCTAGGCTTCTCTCTGCCAATGAGGTCAGCATCACAGTTCCCTTTTGGGGGAGAGGAAATTTGAAGTCTAAAGGATATACATGGTGCATCCTGGGTAATTCAGTCTCATATGGGAATGTATCAGAGCTGTCATAGGCAGCTGTGAGTTGAAGTATAGAATTTGGATTCCAGGTGATCAGTACTTTCCTCTTCTCTCTCTCTCTCTCTCTCTCTCTCTCTCTCTCTCTCGCCATTGATCTTCCAGGGGCTAATGTTTATCAGGACGTGCATACCCAACCAGTGGACAGATTAATCCTGTATGAGAGCCTTCTAAAAATAGAATTAAATCAAGGAAGCACTTATAAAGTGACACCTGTGCACATCAACTCAGTCTGCCCTGTACTTCCCATTTGGGAACCTCTTAGGAGCCAGAATGAGTTTGTGCACCCATTATGACCCCTGTTAGGGATTAAAGGTATTGTGCTGAGAAAGCTGTCTGGCTTTCTGACAAACTAATTAGCAAACGTGTCCTGAGCATCCATGAAGTGCCTGGTCCCACAGGCACAGAAGTGAACTTAGCAAGTTCCCGTTGGAATTTTATTCTGGTGATGGACATTTTCTTTTGCACAGATCTTTCCTAGCTTTCATACCTAAGAATTGAGGCACCTTCATCCTGTATCTGAGAGATGCTATCAAACCTAAACTCGTCCCAGGGTGGAAGATGCTCAAGATTGATGACATGCTACACAATCCAAGCTTTGGTGACTTTGTGCTCATTGGCTTCTGACTGAAGGTCACAGGTGAATGGTGCTCATAGGAGCTCTCAACGTTGCTCCTTTAGCATAACCTGCCAAACTACAGCTCAGGGCTTTCACCTGTCCATCAATCCTGGGTTCCCTTGGGATGCTGGGTACAAAAGGACAGTGTGGCAAAGGGTTGTCTGCACTCATGTCCTGGGGAATGGAAAGGCTTCAGGAAAAAGTATTCAAAGGGCTGCAGTCAGCAGAAACCAAAGACTCTCATGGAAATTTCAGCAGAGCTGGAGGTGGAACATTTCTAAATAAATTAGATTGCACACAAAGCTGGATCTGGATCCCTACACCCAATATCTCTCTGCAGGCTGGGAACTGGCCCACACTTTATCACAGCACAGTCTTGATATAAAACTACCAGATAGAACCTGGACCTCAGAGAAAAGGAAATTCCAAACTTTGCCAGCCAAGCTGTGCCCACCCTTTGCATCAACAAGGCTACACAATACCCCCGTATCAGTGAGCAACGGCTACAGGCCAGGTATCTACATTCTTAGCGGCTTAGAACAGAGCAATGAGCTGCGATCCCCAGGTCCTGGTCTGCTTGTCTCATCTAAAAATATTCATATGGCAACTCTGAGCAGCCGAGTGGACTGTGATTGATGGAGCTTCCCAAATATATGAGATTCCATTGGTCACTATACATCCCTTTATTTCTCAGGAGACAGGAAAGAGAGATCATGTTGTGAGAGGAGTCATTCAAGAGGCTGGATGGAAATCCTCAGAGTCAGATGAACAAGAGAAAAGGGAAAACTCGCATTGGCAAAGAAATACAGTGTCCCATACAGAGAGATGTTGTAAACCCTTCACTCAGTTCCTCCTAAGGAACATTTTATAAAACAGTGGTGATCCATGGTCAATAACATAGACAGGATGACAACACTGATAAAATCCATAGGCAGGGCCTCTCCATTACTCAGCAATCCCCTGTGTTGTCCACCTGCCTCCTTCCTGTCCTTCCACCCTTCTGGAACCCTCATAACCAGCAAACTGTAGTGTCTCTAAATGTCATTTCGAGGTGGATAATAATTCAGATCATAATGTTCTAGTTTCATTTCTGTGGCTATCACACACACACACACACACACACACACCACACACACACACACACACCACATGGCTCCAGCAAAAAGCAACTTAGACTCTCATTGTGGGAAAGCATGGGCAGAAACTTCCAACAGCTGGTCACATCACATCCAAGTCAAAAGCAGAGAGAAATGAATGTACATTTGCTTACTTAACTCCCTGCCTGTGCTCAGCTAGCTTTCTCCATTCATACAATTCACAACACCCTGCTTAGGGAATGATGTTGCCCATAGTAGGATGGATCTTCTCTTGACAATTAGTTTAAGACAGTTTCACCATAGACTTATCCACAGGTCAACCTGATCTAAATAACTCTTCCTGATTTTAGGCTATGTCAAGTTGACAGTTAAAATTGATCAGCACATTTAGTGTATGTATTCTTCTGGAACTGGCTGTTTTGTTTTGTTTTTTTTTCTTCATAGCATAATTTTCTGGAAATTTACCAGAGCTATGTATAACAACAGCTCAATCTTCTTCACCATTGACCAAGAGCCCACAGTGTGCTGAGATCATGGTTCTTTTACCAGTTGCCTATGAAAGGCTTTCATAAACATGTGTTCATACATTTGCAAATGTCAATCTTAATTTCCCTGGGATAAGTGCTCAGGAGTGCAGTTGCTACATTGTGTGGGAGGAAAGTGTCTGATTCTGAGAGAACACTGGGCTTCGCTCTAACAGCTGCTCTGTCTGCACACAACATCTTCCCCATGCTTGGAGTTTTCACCAATTATCTTCTCTATTCCCATAGGTGTGCTATGATATGTAATAGATGATGAAAGATAGAATATTACAGAATAAATAGATGACAGATGGATAGATGATAGATGACAGATAGGTGATAGATGATAAGTAGATAGATAAGCACATAGATTTAGATTTAAATAGATAAATAATAATAGATAGATAGATAGATAGATAGATAGATAGATAGTAGATAGACAGATAGATAGATAATGGAACCCCCCGGTGGCCAAAGAGACGGCGCCGGTTTCCAACTTGGCCGGCGCCGCCTACTGCGCATGCGTCAGGCTCAAGCCCCTCCCGAGAGGGCTTATGCTAATGAGGTATTGGCCCTAACCAATCCTGAGAGAACAGGCAGCCAGGTCCGCCCCCTTGGAAGGGTATATAACAAAGGCAGTTCAGCTGCCGGGGGAGAGTGGTCCGGGAGAGTCGTCCGGGAGGGTCGTCGTCGAGAGAGCGGAAAAGAAGAAGGCGCTACAACTGGAAAGAAGAAGGCGCTACAACTGGTGGCCCGGTGGAGAGGCGACCCAGCGGGCGGCGGCGACCCGGCGGCGACCCGGCCCCGGCGGAGTCACCCGACGCCGGCGGAGTCACCCGACGCCGGCAGTGAAGTCACCCGACGCCGGCAGTGAAGACACCCGACGCCGGCAGTAAAGACACCCGACGCCGGCAGTAAAGAGACGCGGAGGCCCTGGCGGAGAACCCGGCACCAACAGAAACACCCGGCGCCGGTAGAGAAGAGACGCGAGAGACGCGAAAGACGCAAGAGACGCGGCGGCGGAGAGACGCGAGAGACGCAGAGGCGGAGAGACGCAAGAGACGCAGAGGCGGAGAGACGCAAGAGACGCGGCGGCAGTGAAGAGACGCGAGAGACGCGGCGGCAGAGAGACGCGAGAGACGCAGAGGCGGAGAGACGCAAGAGACGCGGCGGCGGCGGAGAGACGCAAGAGAGAGACGCGGTGAGAGACACGAGAGACACGGCGAGAGACGCGGCAGTGACGCGGCTGAAAAACGGCGAGAGACAACGAGAGAGATGCGGCAGAGATGCGACAGACGCGGCGGAGACAACGAGAGACGTGGCAGCTAAAGAAGACCAACGACAACGAGCCGAGGACAATGGGGAAACTGAGGACAACAACCTCGTAAATTCAGAAACTGAGGTAAAAAGGTATATTTATTAGTCAAGGTTCCCTGGGTTGGGACGAGTCGAGGACGAGTAGAGGCTCCCTGGTTTGGGACGAGTAGAGGTTCGAGTTAAGGATCCCTGGTCTGGGACGAGTCAGGAACGAGTGAAAGATCCCTGGGTTGGGACGAGTTAAGGATCCCTGCTTTGGGACGAGTCAGGAACGAGTGGAGGATCCCTGGGTTGGGACGAATTAAGGATCCCTGCTTTGGGACAAGTCAGGAATGAGTAAAAGATCCCTGGGTTGGGACGAATTAAGGATCCCTGCTTTGGGACAAGTCAGGAATGAGTGAAAGATCCCTGGGTTGGGACGAATTAAGGATCCCTGCTTTGGGACAAGTCAGGAACGAGTGAAAGATCCCTGGGTTGGGACGAATTAAGGATCCCTGCTTTGGGACGAGTCAGGGACGAGTGGAGAATCCCTGGGTTGGGACGAATTAAGGATCCCTGGTTTGAAGTTCCCTGGTTTGGGACGAATAGAGATTCCCTAGATTTGGGACAAGTTAAGGTTTAGGGACGAGTATAAGAAAAGAGGCAATAAAAGGTCCGCAAATTTTCTAAGCTATGATATCTGTTGTCGACCCGGAGTGGGTTGGCTTGGATATCATAATAGTAATTTTTTCTGACGTATGGTCTTAGCTTGTACCTAAATTCTCATTGTGAATGTAAATCCGCTGTCCGAAAGGAACAGAAAGTTTTTGAGCAAGTGAAAGAGGCTCGGTCAGAAGGCTCTGAGGCAGGCTCTAGTAAAAGAAACAAGGGACCAAAAAAGATAACCAACATTTACTCTAGTCTAAAAGATATAGATACAGAGAGCTCTTCTAGCTCTGATAGCTTAAAAAAGATAGAAGAAAGAAAGAGCTTAAAAAAGATGGAGGAGGACCTAGAGGACATGTTAGCTAAAATAAAGTCCATGGTCCTCTCAAGGAAAAAGAAAGACAAAATGGTGAAAAAGCTCAAACCGCATGCTTGGGAGACACCCACAGCTCCGTCCCTAGGCCCGCCTCCCTATGTGGAGGTTCCTTGGGCCAGTCTGTCCCCAGAGACACAACGCTCATTCTGCCCACAGACTTGGAAGGAAGCGCGTATGGCCTTCCCAGTTTTTGATCCTGGAGGCAAATATTTTCTAAGCAATCACTCTTTATGACACAGCTCCAAGAGCCTATACTTCCTAAGAAAGAGATAAGAAGTTGAACCTTGAAAATGAGAGAGAGAGGAAAAGTAAAAGAGAAAGAAGTTGCCCACTCTCTGGTGTGTTAACAAAAGAAAAACAAAAAAGCTTATTACAGAGCCCTCTGGAGAAGCAAGAGATGATTGGGGGATGCCCTAATCTCTCTGGCTCGCTCTAGGAGAGATTCTCAGTTCTGCTTTCCATGTTTATTGTCTGTCATTGGTATACCAATTTGTCCATGTGTGTCATTTATCTGTCTTTATTTTGTTGTCTATTTTTGTTCTATGTAAAAATGATTAAAACGGATGGCCATCCACCACTTAATTTAGCTTAAAACTTGCTTAAAAGGGAATCTCAATTTACACAACAAAAACTGATAATTTACCCTGCTCTGTGGCTGGGAGAAGAGCACTAGCAGAAGCAACCTTAAAAAGAGTTAACTGTTTTCATAAGCAGCTCTTAGAAGGAGGCCAACAGTTTCTGTAGTAAGGGTATCTCCCAGTCTGATAAGTACTTTTCTCTTAAATTACAGTTAAAAAAGTAAGAAAAATTTGTTTAGATGTACATTTATATATAAGTATGCTCTATATGTTCTGGTTATATGTTATTGGATATGATTGCAAATTTATAATTTTGGTAATAAAAAACTAGATTAAAACTGGTAATTCAAAGTTAGAGTCACTCAAAACCAGATGTATGAAAGAGCTTTAACATTTTGGAAAATGCTTGTTGCTCCAAAAACATCCAAAGACAATATCTTTTAATATTTGAGACATCAGCTATATTCCTAAATAAATTGTGACATAAGATTCAAAGGTTTCTAGGAGATGCTAATTGGCTAAGATCTTTTTTTTAAGCTCTCCACAAAAGAATTTAAGCCTCAAGAGAGATACAAACCTTAATTTTTTTTGGCTGATAGAAAAATAATTTTATAAAAAATATAAGAAACTATTATTAATAGATATGTAAATTAATTAGTTGTTGGCTGTTTTTATAACAGTCCTGTTTAGATTTATATTTACAGACAATGGCCCAGCCTATACGGCTCAAGCCTTTTCTTCCTTTTGCCAACGTATGGAAGTCTCACTCACTCATGGACTGCCCTACAACACTCAGGGGCAGGGTATTGTAGAACGAGCACATCAAACGCTCAAGGAATGTCTTCAAAAACAAAAAGAGGGAATAGGCCATGGCCTTACCCCCAAGCATAGACTATCCTTAGCACTATTTACTTTAAATTTTCTAAATTTGGATGCTCAGGGTCAGTCTGCTGCTGACAGACATCATAATCACTTATGCCCTCTGCCAGAAAAGGTAAAATGGAAAGATATCATAACTAACGCATGGCAAGGGCCCGATCCCGTGCTCATAAGAGCACGAGGTTCTGTTTGTGTTTTCCCACAGGATCAAGAAAACCCTATCTGGATCCCTGAGAGACTGACTCGGAAGATCTCCAGTCTGGCGATCCCAGACGAAAGGAGGGATGATGAAACTGCAGATCCTGATGTTGAAGCTCCTGTCGCAAGACTGCCACCCTGAACGGCACTTGCCTAGATCCCGTTACTCTAAAAAGATTTATGGGCGGGAGTATTTGTATGGGGAGCTGTTGTTCTCTTAGGATATGGTTTCTGCCTTTGGTTTCTATGTTGCTTATGCCATGACCATGCAAGACATAAGGCTGTAGTTTATCAGGCGCTGAATGCCATGAAGGAAGGTGCTTCCCCAAGTATTTGGCTGGCCTCCCTTAGGGAGACCTAGTGGGAAACCTTCTGGACCCGATATTGGCCGTCCAGGCATTTTCCCTAGATCCTGACCATGTTGACCAATGCCAATGGTATAAGGCTCCTAAGACACCATTTCAATTTTTCAGAAGCGGGAAGCACAAGGAGTGCCTCGACTAGAGATGTTCTCAATCCTGAGATAGATTCTCTGAAAGTATGTCTGAGTGCATAGAGGTTTTGTGTCAAATACCTCTCCCTGAAAAAAGGCACAAAGGTGGGTATGGGGTGGCGCCCCCCATTACAATGCCTTCAACACTTGCACAAGGGCTCAGACCTCTGCTTTCCCCCGCTGACTTTTGCCACAGCAGTGGCTCTTTCAAGGAGTGCCTTCCAAAGCCTTTTGACAATCAAATGCATGCTTGGGTGTGGGAGGCCTAGGACGAATCTTAAGGGTCCAGAAGTAACCTATTTCAAATTTATAAAATAAATAAGGGGGAGATGTAGGTGGCCAAAGAGACGGCGCCGGTTTCCAACTTGGCCGGCGCCGCCTACTGCGCATGCGTCAGGCTCAAGCCCCTCCCGAGAGGGCTTATGCTAATGAGGTATTGGCCCTAACCAATCCTGAGGAACAGGCAGCCAGGTCCGCCCCCTTGGAAGGGTATATAACAAAGGCAGTTCAGCTGCCGGGGGAGAGAGTGGTCTGGGAGAGTCGTCCGGGAGGGTCGTCGTCGAGAGAGCGGAAAAGAAGGCGCTACAACTGGAAAGAAGAAGGCGCTACAAGGCTGATGGTAGAAAACAAATAGATGATAAGTAACAATTAATAGATTGATGAATAGATAATATATTTTTTCTGTGAGTGGCACTGGGAAGGGTCTAAACTCAGAATCCTCCCACTAGCCACTAGAAGTCTCAGAAGCCTGCACCGTTGGAGCTTTTTAAAACAAAGCAAATGGAGGGGAGTAGTGGGAAGTGCTAATCCACTTGAGTGTTTCTCAAGACACCTGCAATTATGGCATCAGAGAAGTGATAGCGAAAATGCTGATTTCCCTTATTGTAATTAGTATTGGTGGTGACAGTCCCCAGTCCTGGGTCTTTTGTTTGTGTTTGTTTGTTTGTTTGTTTTTATGGTATCAGCATACCACAAACCCTTCATGATCAGTTTACAGATCTGTTCAGCTCATGCACTTGCAGAGGATGAGAGAAGATACTGTGTTTCTTATCAAGAACTTGGCAGGAAACTGAGACCAGGCCGGGTAAGGAGGTATAAGACCTGTCTTTCTTATTTGTGGCTTCTATTTGTCTAGTTGTTAGCATGGAGATGAGGGAGGCTGGAGTCTCTACTCTCCGCTGCCATGCAACCACATTTCTGTCAAAATCTTGGTGGCCATTTCCCTTCTGATTGGTCCTCTCTGCTGTTTCCTGTATGACTTCGGTCATATTAGAACATCAGAGAGGACCTGGCAGCCAGTCTGCTCCATGAGAGTACCTGACATAGGTTAAGGTTATCCCAGAATGATGGTAGTAAATTTTTCCATTAATAAAAAGAGGGATAGCTGCATGGTGTTGAGACATAACTTTAGCCTATTATCCCAGCACTTGAGAGGAAGAGGCAGGCAGATCTCTGTGAGTTCAAGGCCAGCCTAGTCTACAGAGCAAATTCCAGGACTTCCAAGGCTACACAGAGAAACCTTGTCTTGAAAAACCAAAACCACATGAACAAAAACACTGTAAAAGCTACTCAGTCTGCTGGTGAGCCTCAGAGCCCACTTGCTTTGTCATGTAGTTCAGGACATGCTGAGGTCCATCTGTAGACCATCAGAATGGGTCTTTTCCAATCTTTGA
Organism: Mastomys natalensis; assembly: GCA_021653895.1. Lineage (NCBI taxonomy): Eukaryota > Metazoa > Chordata > Mammalia > Rodentia > Muridae > Mastomys > Mastomys natalensis. Next base: position 3,741,681 of record JAJTUV010000102.1, read on the forward strand.
GGTATCTGTCCCTCCATCCATCCTAGCCTTGCATGCACCCCATTCCATCCCCAGCATAAGAGCAGCCTTTCTGGAAACCTGAAGTTTCAAAGCTATTGTGACAGACTCTGGCTCTGTGCAGAGGCCACCAGGCTTCCTCAGATGGCCAAGCTTTGTGGCAGCTTTACAACCAGCCTGAGATTTATTTATTTATTTTTAAACATTCAATGATGTTCTTAAAAGATCTCTGTTTGAGAATTACATGTGGTTCGTGATTGGCTGCTGAAATCAAGGTCTCCTGAGGTAATGCGAGTCACATAACTAAGGCGGGGGAAGCAGCTCAAGAAGCAACATCATTATAGATATCTTTTCCCTGTGACCCTTCCTGATAGCAGCTCTGGTCAAGATGGTCTGTGACCATACCCTTAGTTCTGCCATCTCCCTGCCCATTCACCCACCATCCTCAGAGTCATCTAGCTCAGGCCACTTCTTGATCTGAAATTCAGGACATGATTTATCCTCAGGCTGGATTACAATAGCCTTCAAGAAAACACATGTTCATAACCTAACCCCTGGGCCCGTGAGTGTGACCTTGCTTCTAAAAGGTCTTGCTGAACACGGACACCATCATCTACTCAAGAACTCCAGGCATGAGAAGGTGGAGGCAGGCACTAGGTAGAGATTTTCCCATCCTGGGATCACCATAACCTAGAGATAGCCTGGGATGGATATTCCTCCAGAGCCTCTAAGGGGGACCAATCTGACTTCCCAGACTTGTCCCCCTTTCTTCTCCACTATCTCCACACAACTAAGGGACTGCAAATGTTACTTTAAACTACTTTGTTTAAATGGATTTACATGGCAGCTCTGGGAAAGCAACACACCCCTAAACCCTGACAATACTCATCCTTTTACAGTTGTTCGCTGGTTTCCTCATAGCTGCCGCATTGACAGGACTGGAGTGCTCCAGTGAACAGTCTAGCTCGGGCTCAGAGTCAACACTCAGGTCTGTGGCCTCTGTATGGAGCTGAGAACAAGGCTCCTGGGTTTGACTGTTCCCAAGTCCTGTCTCCTCTTGTGGGTACAGGGACCAACTCTCCATGTCACCGTCTTCTCACCCACGGTCACCAGTGTCTCCTCTTTGCTTCTTGTTTAATGCTTTATTGAAGTCCTGGTCTTACTGATCCCTTGAGCAGGAGATGAGTCTGATAGAGTGATCACCTTTACATATAAGGAAGATTTGGATAAGAAGAAGTGAAATCCCTTCTCAAGGCCACAGGCTGAAAGCTGCTTAGCTAGGCTCACCACACCCACAGCATCTGCATCAAGGCCCAGGAAGCAACCAAGGCTAAATCCACATGGATGTCACACATCAAGCGAAGTCGATTCTGGAAGTCAGCCTGCCCATGTTCAAATGGCACACCTGCAGCCATGAGCGTGGTGCCAGGCTACTGCCAGGACCAAGTGGGAAGTTTCTGGACTCCTAGGCCAGGAGTCAGATGCTGCTGAGCACTGCCAATCTTGAGAGTTCTTTGCTTAAATTAGTGCTGGGTACCCACCTTTGAAAATTCGCCATTGTCATTGTGTGGGAAACTGTAAAGCCTTGGTGCTTCTCCGTGGGAGACCTTGGCGTTGTTCAGGAGGAAGATGGAACGGCACAAATTTTAGAAAATGTGATATTTAAAAGGCAGTTGGTCCTCAGTCAGAAAAATTTGACATTTTAAAGCCACCTTCAATTTTTCCAAGAGAAAAATTTAAAAGGTCTATTTCTGCCTAGAGAGAAAAATGTATAAAACAGGGAGTTTTGCCGGAAAAAAAAAAGGTTGCATTTTTATTTTCTGTCTTTGTGAAGATGAAATCCAAGAGAGAAGGTGAGGCTCTGCCAGGGTTGATAGAGCGGGGGGGGGGGGGGCACAGAGAGCAAGGAAAGTCAGGAAGGTAAGAGGTACAGGGCTTCTCCAAACCACGGGACTCAACTGGCCACACATGAACCTGGAGACACTGCCTGAAATAAAACACTGAACAATCTCTGTAAATTAGAATCCCACAGGTAGAAATCTTTGTAGAACGCTCCAACTAGAAGATGCATCTGGTCTACGGCCATACCACCGTGAACCTCCCAATCTTGTCTGATCTCAGAAGCTAAGCAGGGTCAGGCCTGGTTATTACTTAGAAGATGAATTGGGAATCATGGCACTGAGCCTGTGGTTTGTTGCTGTTTTCTATGGCTTTGGCTGTTTCTGCTGTTGCAAAGGCTAGAGGTCCTGGGAGGGTGGAGCAAACCCAGGTTTAGAGAGAATGAGAGGTCAAGGAGGGAGCTTTATCTCCCAGTGGGGACAGCTGTGTCTTCAGACTAAAGTGTGTGAAGATGGCAAGGGTGAAATAAGCCAAACCTGAGGAAAGCCTCAGAGCATGGCTTTGGCATAGAAAGTTCCAGACGGCATAGCTGTTGAATGCAATTTGCTGCACTGAAGCTTCATGTGGCTCAGGTGTGACTGGAGAGTGCAAAGATCAGGTGGAGGGGACATATCTCTCTCTCTCTCTCTCTCTCTCTCTCTCTCTCTCTCTCTCTCTCTCTCTCTCTCTCTCTCTCTCTCTTGTGTGTGTGTGTGTGTGTGTGTGTGTGTGTTTGTGTGTGTTGGGCAAAGGAAACTATCTTCAGCTTTACCAAAAATCTTGGTTATGGGTGTGAGCAGACATCCCTCAGAGATAATGGTGGTTGGTTCCACTTGATCAACTCAGTCCCCAGCTTACCTATGACACTCGGGGGCTCATTAAATAGCAGATGCTACTCATTTCAAATTGTAGTTCTAGTGGGACATTCATGAAGTCACTCTTGCACAATCCTTCTCGAATTCAAGCCCAGATGAGCCAGGCTCCAGAACAGTAAAAACTGTGGGTCCCCTGCCAGGAAACTAAGCAGAACTGCACTGCATAGTACAGAGGTCAGAATGGAAGAGATCAGGTATGTTCAGGGTGCATAGCTGTAAACACTGGGTCTGATTAGGAGAGCTTCCAGCCTGAGTTGGAGAGTGGTGGAACGGCTGTGGTACACTCTTCCCAAGTCACACACGAGAGCTGCTCCTTGAATTTAGGAGAGGGTTTATTTGGACAGATGATTTGGTAATTTTTTTCCTACATTGAAATCTTAATTTTGTTCTCTAATATTTTTTCTGAGGGTGTTATTTATTTTATTTTAAAAGAGTTTCATTCTTCAAGAGCATTCATACACGTGTGTGTGTGTGGTGTGTGTGTGTGTGTGGTGTTTGTGTACCCATGCGCACATGAGGCAGATGGAAGACCAGTGGAGGGCATCAGTTGCCCTGGAGATGGAGTTAAAGGCAGTGAGCCACCCGAGGTGGGTTCTGGGAATGGAACTTGGGTCCTCTACAAGAATAGAAGACATTATTAACCACTGAGCCACCTCTCCAGCCCTAACTGATTTGTCTTTAATGGAGGTGATGGCTCTACCTGGACCTGTGGAGTAACTAGACTCTTCCACTCCCATGGCTCTTAGTAGCCAGCCATGTGGGCTCAATCAGAGACTAACTCCACATTCCTTGTCTGGGACATGCTCAGTTTCTGGAGTGAGGTTTGCTATGTTCCCTTCTGACTTCCCACCTCCCGTCGGAGTCCTCATTGTTTGCTTACATCCCTGGATTGTTGCCTACCTGGGTGCCTACCACAGTCCTCTCAGTTGCTTTTAGAAAGTCCTTGCTAGACCCTGCTTCTGCCTAGGCCACTTCTGTGGTCAGTAGCCATTCCTAGACTTCAATCACCCACACGACAAAGTCCAGTGTTAAATCTTGGTATTTTCCCCATCTTCTCTGCTGCAGCCCATGAAAGTCTTTTTCATGCCTTCTCCACAGTGCCTGATTTCCACTTGGAGAGTTCCCTCCACTCTGCCTGCCCTTCTCCCCCCTCACCCTGTTTAATCTGCCCCCATCCCTCAGGCTCCTAGAGCACATGGACTCCTCCCCAGAATACCTTCCACCCACGATGTGCATGTGAACCCAACTGATCTGTACTTGCAGACCTTGCAGCGCTTGCTTTACTCTGCCTGGTGCCAGCCCACCCCGCAGGCACACAATTCCCCAAGGTACCCATCTGTCTCCTTGTCTCCCATGCTTCGTACCTAGGGAGGACCTGTTAAATGGTCTTCATATCTAATCAAGGTTTTCCTTTCCCCTGCCATGAAATGACAGCCACTTTGACTTTTGGGTCAACTCTCCCTCTTCTCCTGTGGCCTCTGAAATGAGAGTGTAAATATGCAGGCCATTAATCTCCTGTGTCACCTTCCTAACCACCAAAAGTTTCAAGGGTGCAAGCTGCTCATTCAACCCAGCCTGCCCACTGAGACACAACTCCTGGCTCACAGTTAAGGAAACTGCTCAGACACTCAGATGTCTACTGTCCACCACCAAACAGCCCTCAAGCATGAATGACTCAGGAAGCAAAGACAGGACTTGACCTCCAGTCAAGTACTCTATCCACCACTCGTGACTGGTTCTCCTACTAAAATCAAGTCCTTTGACCAACTGGATCTCACTCCTGTTGACTCAAACTGTCCCCAAGATGAGTAGAACTTTTTCTGTGGTATGTGTGGTCCGACCCAGGCTTGCCAGAGAGGAAGTCCTTAATCCATATTTTCAAATGAGCTGTAAATGGGTGGTTGAGACCCCAAACATAGGCAAGAGAGAGCTGATTGTTTAGACATGAAGAATGGAAGTAAAGCCCCGAGGGTCAGAGCCACTGTGATGACTCAGTGCTTCCATTTAAGCACTGAGCCATCACAGAAGAACATACACAATACATGGTAGGTATCAAAAGCATCTAAAAACATTTAGTAGTAAACAGGAAGGTAGGAGGAACCAGGAACAAGAAGAGTTGTGGAGAAAAGGCAGGATAAATGTTTGGGAAACTCCAGCTCGATATTCTGAAAGAGCACAGGGTAATTTCACACAGGGAAAGCCTCTTCCATGGTATTTACGGAGGAGGTGGGAAAGCCTCCGAGGGTGAAGTGTGAAGTAGAAGGCCATGCTCAACTCCAGGAGAACAAGGAGGTTGCCTGGCTCCCCCTTGATCTCACAGCACCGAGCTGCAAGAACATACCCAGCACCAGTGCTCACAGTGACCACAAACCCTTATAGAATACGACCATTGCACAGGGATGTATACACACTCGCCCCAAACACACACCTCCACACATTATTCTCCAGATCAGGAACCTCTGGATATTTCTCTTGTCATTATGGAGAGCTTGGCTTCTAATTACTCTGAAAAAAATGGGAAGGGGACTGTTGGAACACTCCACATGGCAAATCTCTGCATCCTGCCAGCTTCAGCCACGCCTCATATCCGTCTTGTTTGTGTAAACTTGTTGTTCTTTGCTGTAAGCCTTGCCATAGGACAGCAAGCAAAGAAACACAAGAGTACTATGCTTATTTCTTGTTGCAGTGTGTGTGTGTGTGTGTGTGTGTGTGTGTGTGTGTGTGTGTGTGTAAAGCCACCTACTCTGTGTATGGTGTTTGGAGCCAGAAGTAGCTGCCACATTGCCAGTGGAAACTAGTCCCCGTGTCAGGCCTGAATGTCCATGGCTTCCTGGCATTAGAATCTCATGGGAAAGCAGCCAGAGCCTGAGTTACCCTATTCCTTTTCTTGCTAGGAAGGAATGTGAGGTCTGCCTGTGTTGTCATAAGAAAGACTGTGCTGTCCTGGAAAGAGACCGTCCAATTATGGGACCAACCTGAGTCACTGTTCCTTTCAAATCAAGCATTGCCTACACCCAGGATGATTTTCTGTCCGAAAGATGGGTTTTGACTCTCTTCTGGGGACTGTGGATATACCCATGAGTGTTCCAGTTAAATTGAAGAGTTATCTTCAAAGTTTGCTTTAGGAAGCTGTATTCCATGTATCTAACCCAGTACTTGGGACACATGGTGAAGAGTAGAGAAGACAGAACTAACCACAGCTCCCATTCTCCTCCTGCAGGGTGGTGACACCAGTGCAGGTGAGGAAAGGTGGCACCACCATTATGGGTACCCTGATGTCAGTGTACTTGGGATGTCTGCCACCTAGGTCTCTTCTAGCAGCCTAGTGATGCTAAACCTTGTATTCAAACCACCATATCATGACACTTACTCCCTTATTCTGGAGGCGTGAATAATAATGTCCCCAGGTCATTACTGAGGACATAGAGGCTGATGAGGTCATATATTCTCTGCTTAGACCCTCTGCAGCATGTCCAGATTAGAACGCCAGATAGATCTTAGTAAAATAACAGCTCGTCCCATCTGAGGCACTGCCTGCAGGGGAGTGCACCACTTCACCATGGTCACCCCAGCATCATGGTCCTGGGAGCCTGCAGGTACACAGAGTGTAGCCCCGAACCTCCTGTCAGTGTTTCTGATGAGGTGCTTCAGTAAGAATTAATAGAGTCCATCACACTAACCAAACTCTGTGCCCTGGAATGCCAAGGACAGAGAAGTATGCCTGACATGCCAGGAAAGGAAAGCCCACCCTTCTCCTAGAGTATAGACACTTGTAGACTATGTATGACACAGGGCTCAACTAAAGGTTAGAAGTAGCAAACCAGGGAGTATGCAGGAGGGCCTACCATGAACACTTTTAGAGTGTGTTTCAGCAGACACAAGACCCGACTGGGTTCCATCAACAGTGAAAACCTTCAACGAGATCAGAAGGAGAGGCAATAAGATGAAGACTGCAGTTACCTGGACTGGGAGGGAGCTTAGGGAGGTGTAAAAGAAATCTCTCCCAGGTACAGGATTTTCAGAAACAAAGGCTCAGAGATGTAGTGGGGAAAAGCAGAGGAACCCTCTGCATCGTGTCCAGATTAGAACTGAGCAAAGGAAGGTTGTGGAGTTCCACAGCAGGACTGGACGGTAACCTGACCCCCATGAAGCTGGCAGCCTGGAGCCCTGCCATACTAGGCTCCTTTGAGAGAGGGTTCCTGTGAAGTGGAAGGATGCAGGCAACAAGGGTGGAGGTCAGCTGGAAGATCTCTGTGCTTAGAGGAGGCAGTTTCCTTGGAGAAGAACTATTGGGCTGGAATCTAACTTGGATGTCTTGTTGGGACAGTCTTGTCTCTAGAGAATGTGGAATGATGGCAGACCTCCCCTATGGATTTATTGAGATTTAAGGGAAAATCTGGAAAGGAGTACTGCTGGGGCATGCTGGGTAGAGTCAGCAGGATGCCAGCTGTTGATGCCCTTTATCCATCCCCAACAGCTGTGGGCACTGGATTTGAGATGTCATCTTCCAAGTGACCTTTGTTGGTTGCCAGTCTCTCCATGTGTGTGCTGACACTCCAAACTCTTTATCACCCTGTAGCTCCCCTAGGGGTGAGACTCTTATCCGTGCCCTCTGCTTCAGGCACTCCATTGTTTTAAGATTCCCTCAATGCCCAACGCACACACAATGATAAAGGGAAGAGAAACCCTATTGATGAAAATGGTGACATAGCACACATGTCCTCTGTGCCACTTCATTGTCTGCCTGTTCTGAGCCAGTCTTGGGGGCTATTTATTTGGGTCTCACCATACTTTCATCCCTTGCCACATGCATGAGATGCCTATACCCACCATGGCCAGTTTGTGGGTGCAGAAGAGACTACTGGGTCAGATGTTTATCCTGAAGCTGAAGGGACCCATTCAATGCAGTTAAGACAAGCAGATCTAGCGGTCATCATGGCAGACACCTATGTCTGGTACTAAATGCTCATGTTGGGTGACTCTCTTACCTGCTTTCATAATAGTCCCCACTCCTGTCATCTGGGACTACTGACTCAGCAGTCATGGCTGGCTCCATCTCATTTGAGGAATGCGGGCTGAAATATTTTGTACCAAAGTGGGTTCGACTGGAGCTATCATTGTGTAGGTCTTGCTTGAGTGACCATATTGTTGAGATTTCACGGGGCAGTTTCCCAGTTGTTTATAGAAGACATTACCTTGCGCAGCATCATTATCATTGTCTGGAAGACATATCTTGTAGCAGGCAGCCTGGTCTTCTGGCTCTTACAATCTTTCTGTCTGCCTCTTCTGCCATGTTCCCCTAGCCTTAATGTAGGGTTGCATTTTACTTGTATCTATTATGAGTGAACACTCCATAACCACTTGCTCTTTGCATTTTGACCAGAAATATGGCCTTCTGTAATAATCCCCATCTGCTGTTTAAAGGAAGCTTCTTTGATGACCTGCACTTATCTGTGGGTATAAAGATAAGCATTTAGAGCTTAGTTAGAGGTCGTGAATTTGAGAGGAGTAAGGGCTAGATATAAGAGGAGTTAGAAGTGGGGAGATGTTGTAAATATAGTACTTAGGGATGAGATTCTGAAGAACATAAATTGTTTAATTTTTTTAACAAAGGAAAGAGTGTTGAAGCAGGCATCATCCTGGAGTTTAGACTATGGCTGCTCTCTGGCCTTGGTTGGGTGATGTACAGGGAGGCTGATGATACTTGTCATCCCAGAAGCATAAAGAATTTCTTCCTCCATGGCACAGGGGCAGCTCTAGACTTGGCTAACACGTTGGATGCAGGGAATACAAAGGATGTTCTCACAAAAGCCAACCCACAGCACTCAAGAGAGTTGTAGACCCAGTCCTACTGCAGGGCGCGAGCTCTTAGCTCCAACAAACACAGAGCAGACTAGGCTGAAAATGAGGCCAGAATCTTCTGACAGGAATAGAAAGTTACACAGGTGACTTCCCAGACTCAGTGGGCTTGGTTAAGCCCTTGAGAGCAAAATCTGTGACCATGGGGCCTAGAATAATGATGTTAATGGATGAGTCCAAGAATCTTAAACCCCATAAAAAATGCCTGGACCATCAGGGTTAGCAGAAGAAGGCCTCTCCTGGGCTTCTTGTGGTTGGAGACTTCAATGCCATCCACTGAAGCTAATGACTCAGAGGGAAGTCTCATATCCACTGTGATGAATCCTGATAACTCCCGTTTTCTCTAAACTCAATAATGAGACCTGTGTCACATTCTGCAAACTCCTTGTAGCTGATCCTTGTGTCCCTTCAGCTATGCTTGCCACTATTTCATTGCCTGTGGCCTAGCAGTCAGCCCATTCTGCCTGGGAGGAGCAAGCTGGGCTTCTTGACTGGCTAATAGGCACTGTCAGAATCTCGAGCATACATGCAGGAGTGATGGCTAAATGCTACATAGAGTCTGGGGAGACAGCAAGGAATATCATTATGGAATAATAAATGAATACAAAGACATACATGCACCATGGCTAGGATTTAAGGCTTGCATCCAGGACCTCTGAAGCAAGCCATTACACTCAGTCAGGGAGCTCCTTGAAGCTCAAAGACTAACAGATAATAGAATGAGCAGTACTTCCAGCTTGTTCTCTCTTTGAATAAGGAGGGTGAGACCTGAGGGCCTAACAGGTGGATCTTTTGTTCAGGCCTGTGAAAATCAGCTTCTCGGTGGGGCTTGGCACTTCCTGCAATCACAACCTAGAGCTGGTCTCTGTAGATGCTGCCATGGTGTGAACGAGACACAGTAGGGAAGAAGTGAGAGAAGAGCATCTGAAACCATTGGGGGTGGTGAGCCATGGATGTCAGACAGACACAACACTCTTAGGGTGCCTAGCCAGTATGGCAATCAGTGTCTTGACCACATGAGGACTCTTAGTTCATGGAATGAGGTGTGAATTTCATGTGGGCACTACCTATATACCAAGATTTAAAAATTGAGGACCTTCAAGCAGAAGACTGACATCTATTGTCTCATGGGAAATGGTGGATCTGATGGAATTTCTAGACCAGAGTCTGAAAGCAGATACATCTGTCAAACCCACCAAGGGAAGCTGAGAAGGTTTGATTATGGTGGAATAAACAATGCCCAGTGTTGACGAACCATATGGGTCTATAAAACGCTGCAAGCAACTTGCCATTGTGAACAGGATACAGCAGTAAAACACGGGCTGCAGAAAAGCTCTGTTAGCCACAGCACCTGACCCCACCCCTTTCAAGCAGGTACTGCTTTTAGTCTCATTAAGATGGACCATTTCTGATCAGACTGTGAGTTCTTGGTCTTGGCTTATAAGATGCTGTAGTGCTTAAGTGGGTGAGGGCTCCAGAAAAGCTGTATAGTCTAAGAACGCAAAGGCTAGGTGGGAAAGACAGCACCAGATGGCTTGTTGTGTCTGGAGTCACAGACTGAGAGAGTCCTTGAGCTAGCCGGATGGCTAAGGGTGACATGAGAGGGAAGGTCTAAATCTAAACCTCTGGCTTCTAAGAATATGGATGGCTCTGCTGGAGGGTCTTTAGCTGGGGATCTTTTGGAGCTTCTGATTTGTCTTCTAAAGTTCTCAGTGTCACAGTCACTTTAAAAGTTGCAGGGTCACCAAGATTATGGGATTTCTGAATAGAAGGTGTCCGCGGAAGGAGAGCACCCCATCTCTGCTGCCAAACAGAAGAGAGAGGAGCGATAGGTTAATTAATTTTCTTTGAGGTCTCAGCAAGAGTCAATAGCATACCAGTAAGAAAATTCCTCCCTTGCTGTCACACAAAGGACACACTCTGACTACTTTGCACTCCAGTCACCCTGGGGTGCCCACCACCTACCCCATCCATCTCCACCTGAACTTAACTGGCATAACACTGCAGTTGATGAAGGAACCTGATGGGTCTCTGAATGTCTTCATGTGAGGTTGGCTCTCCTTCAAAATGGCTCCACTCTGAATCGATTGGAAACTGCGAGAGCTCTTTCACAGAAGGCAACAGGACGTCCCTGAGCTTTGGAAAGAGGTCCCTAGATGGCAGAGAAGGTGTTGGGGGGCGAATCCAGTGGGAGGTGGGTCAGGGGTTCAGGGGTAGGAAGTCCCTGTATTTCATCAACATTCTGGGCTCTATAGCTTAGATTACTAGAGCAGGCATCTGAGCAGGTTCACTGGGGCTCAAAGAAAAGCGCTTATGTCTTCACCAAAGTAGACAGGTACAGCATCTGTAGACATGGGAAATCATTTTGGCAGGCAGTGTGTAGCTAGGGGCACGGGAGGGACAGAGTAGTGGGAATGAACCTGTGTTCTACCTGGTTGCCCAGTTATCCAGGAAGAATGGCATCCATGTGTTTAGTACTATGAGAGGAAGTGTCCACACTCATGGTACTTCTAGAAAAACGCAGCCTCCATTCTCTTGGTTGAATCAACCCTGTTCAGTAGGTAGCCTTGTCTAGTGCAACCCAAAGGCCACCATAAGTGTGTTTGGGGACAACCTCAGTTGGTTATCTAAGCTAGCTTTCCTTCCACTTCTAATGGCCTGGACCAGGGCCTTCCCTCTCTTCCTCAGGAAGCACTCCACGAACACTCAGGCTTCTGGGATGAAGTACTTCCAATGGACATCTCTAAGTGATGGGCAGCAGCCATAGTCTGTGACTCAGGCCTGGCATAATTGGATCTTCAACAAGCATCTACTTATTCCTCAAGCTCCAGGGAGATCTCGATTCAGCAGGAATGAGGCTGCATGATCTCAAGGTCCCCCCAACCTCTGTGCTGAGCTGAAAAATCATCAGCAAAGAGGCTGATGTCTAGTCCCCATCCCAGTGGACACACTGCTTTGTGTGATGTGAAAGCCTACAGATAGGTATGAGGTAAGAACCTAAGGTGGAGGTTCTGAATTATCATGGGGCATCCTGAAATCATCATTGCCTTTCCAGGAGGAAAGAGGGGGGTTTTAAGTAAGGCATAGAAGGCAGCATGAGGCTGAGAAAGATGCTGGGGTGCCAGACTGATGGTAGCGGAAAAGACCACAAACCAAGGACTTTAGATCTAGACACTGGATAAAGCAAGTTGTTCAGCTTCTCCAGGAAGGGATGAGCCATGCCAACACTTTGATTTCTGCTCTGTGAGTCAGATTTCAGACTTCTGACCTCTAAACAGTAGGAAGGCACGCATGTGTGTTAGTGCCCAGCTCATATTGCTCTGTCACAGTAGTGACAGTGATGAACCTCGGGCTGTCCTGCCCTTCCAGTCCCCCATGAAGTCTCACTTCCTCTCCTTGCTGAGGACCTGAGCACCGATTCCAGTCTTAGCAACACCTCTCACTGCTCTCCTGTCAGAGATTCAATCTTTGTCTTCCCAAGGCTCTGTTCATCTACACTGAGTCCGTTGGCCCAAACCCTCAGCATCCTGGAACCGAGAACCCCAGAGTCATGGCTGCTTTCTTCTCTTTAGAAGCCTTCAGAAGCTCCGAGCATGGGTTGGAAGTTGGTCTATTTCTGCAGGCTGTGTGGGCTTGCCTGAGCTTGCTTGTAAGCATCAGTAATTAACCCGATAACTTCTCCTCATTGCTATTAAGCATTCCATCCACTAGGTTACTCTTAATCTACCTATCATGGCCATAAGTAAGTACTACCAGACACAGGCCAACAAATGCCAGGCATTTATTTCTTTAGGACTCACGCCAGGAGAGAAGGAGGCACACGGAGTGGGGATGACATTGTATCTACCACTATCATTCACAGAAGAAAGGACCTTGAAAATCCTACTTCATAGAATCTACTAGAAATGATTTAGCTGTTCACAGGAGTCTGGCTACTGGCCCATGTGCCTGAGCAGGGTACCTGCTGGAAAGCTCACTCAGCTCCTTGGAGTGCTTCTGGAAGGATTATCATCAAGGCCTGAGTAAGTGACAGTCTCCACACAGGACTCTCCCCAGGAGTCAAGTGTGAGGATGTCCACGGGCTCTCAGACGGATCCCTCACCTCCCTCATTAGCCGTCAGCTCGATTGGACCACTGTTGGAATGCAGCAGATGGGCTATAAAATATGAAGCAGCTTCCCAGCCTGCATAAACTCCAACCACAAGGCAAATAAAGCCTGATTAATCACCTGGAACAGAAGCCGACACCTCCAGCTTATTGAAAGGGTGATCATTTCTGTGCATGGTAGAGAATCTTATAGTATAGCAAAAATACTTCTTTCAATGGAGGACAGCCCCATGCTGACTAGGAGAGGAGGGAAATTGCCCTCACCAGTGCCTTGCTAGGACAGTCTGCTATAACCCTGTGTTGTCACTAGGCAGGGACTCTTGACCTCCTCCAAGAAAGCATTTGACGAGTTATGCAGGGGAGTCTAGGAGAAGAGAGGGTCATACCAGAGACTCCAGAGCACGAAACTTTCTTAAGAACAAACCTCAGAATTATGTGTCAGATGAGTGGCTGCCCAGGACCCCAGGAGATTAGAGGGTCCAAAGGGACTTTTCTGCAGATGGATGAGTTTTTGTCTGTCAGTTCTACATGCTAGGTGGGGAGATTCTCACCACACGTGGTGCTACCCTGTGCTGTGGGCAGAGACTTGACTTAAAACAATGAACATGAGATTCTAATTGAACCCATAGGTCTTTCTTCAATCAGTATGGGCTGGTGTGGTGTCAACAGGAACCTATGTCATCAGGCCACCAGGAGATGGTTGTTCTTGTTCTTGAATCTAAGTGTAAAGGGCCATCTTGCCTTCTGGTCCATACCTAATGGAACCCCTAAAACTATCTTATATTGTTCTTTTCTGTTACCCCCGCCAAAGCCAAGGCTGACTCAGCCTTTCCATTCCGTCATGAAAAGCTCATCCACAAGCCGTTACATCTGCTTTTACTGTCTATAGGAGCTTCCTATTGTCACTCATCATGAACGTGTCTTAGTTAGGGTTTCTATGGCTGTGAAGAGACACCATAACCATGGCAACTCTTACAGAGGAAGGCATTTAATTGGGGCTGGCTTACAGGTTCAGAGGTTTAGCCCATCATCACCACAGGAAGCACGGTAGCACACAGGCAGACATGGTGCTGAAAAGGTAGCTGAGAGTTCTACATCCCAATTGGAAGGCAGCAGAGAGAGTGACACTGAGCTTGGCTTGGAACCTCCCCCAGTGGCACACTTCCTCCAGCAAGGCCACACCTACTCAAGGCCACACCTCCTAACTGTCCCACTTCCTATGGGTCTGTGGCACTTTCGTTCAAACCACCACAATAAGTGTGTGGTCTCAAGCAATTAGATATTTTCTCAGAGATTCAGAGACCAGAGCCCACACTCTTGCCAGCTCCAGGCTGCTCCAGCTTGGTAGGCTCTAGATAATCAGATGAATATCCATTGTTTGTGGTATCCAGGTTCTACCCATTCTCACTCCTTCTCATCTTCACTTCCTCTACATTTCAACTCACCTAGCCCAGGGAGATCACACCTTGAGATCTATAATTATGTCTACAGGGACATCAGGTGTTTCTGTGCAGTAAAATCTATTAAAACTCCTGGCCCAGAGCTTCTTCCCCATCTTAGACTACTTATGCTCCTAGATGAAAGACACACACAGCCTTTATTTTGTTAAGTAGCCTTAGCGCACTAGCTCACTACCTACCTGCATACTGTTAGGATCTGTTTTCCTATCGATAAACCTGACTTATCACTTCCTTATTTCCTATGCTCCTTCTGGGCTGTGCTTAACTCTAATTGGGCAGCCCTCTGGGCCATGTTCCCTTGGCTCTTAGCCCATGGTGGCTCTCCTTCTCTGTCCTGCACCACCTTCTTCTCTCTTCTCCTTCTCTCCTTCTCCTTCTCCTTTCTCTTTTCTCCTTCCTTCTCCTCCCCCTTCCCCTTCTCCCTCCCCTCCCCTTCTCCCTCTCCCTCTCTCCTCTCCCTCTCCCTCTCCCTCTCCCTCTCCTCTCCTCTCCTCTCCTCCCTCTCCCCTCCTCCCTCTCCCCTCTCCCCTCCCCTCTCCCTCTCCCTCTCCCTCTTCCTCCTTTTTTTCTCTTCTTCCTCTTCTTCCATGACAGTTTCTTCCTCCTTCTTCCATCGGTTTGGTCCTCTGTCTCCAAGCCCATGAAACCTCAATCCCACCTATATCTCTTTGGCCCTGCTATTTGCTGTTGACATCTTTATTTACCAATCCCAATTAACTGGGGGACAGGGTCACTCAGTGTCTTTGGCGCAGACTCTCTTTGTCTTTAGGGCAACCAGCCTTGGGATGCCCAGATTAGCATTAGAATGCAAGCAGCATTAGGCCAGCCCACTACAGTTCTGGGTCTTCAATGTCCCCTTCGACACCTTCAACCATGGATCAAAAATGCTTGAAAACTCGCTACAGCCCTTCATGTATCCCATAGTTACATTCATGATGGTTGCATCAGAACCTAACGTGTACAGATTTCCTTGCCATTGTTCTTCCACAGGTCACATGTTTGGTTTCTGGGGGTCAGGAGTTTGGACAGATGAATTTTCTTCAGCCCATAACATGCTCTACAGCTGAGCAGCAGTGGTACAAGCCTTTCTGTTGTTTCTCTCTATACAGTGACAAAATCTCCAACAGAGCAACTTGTGGGGGGAGGAATTTGGGGTTACAGTCTCCTTCAGTCCATGGTCTCTGGGTTCCATTACTTCAGGGCTGGTGCATGATGGGATTGAACATCACGGCAGTGTGTGTAAGGTGAGGCAAAGCTGTGAATGCCATGGGAAGGGACTCAGACATCACAGCTAAACTCTGTCCTGAGATTTTGCTTTAAGTGGATCCAGAGGGCCATGATACACATGGAAGTGGGGTTTTAGAAATCAGATCTCATGTAGAACATAGCTCTTGCTGAATATCAAAGAATAAATGGAAGCTAACTTGATGCTGCAGTAGTCACGGCAGAAGTAGCAGATGTGTGTGTATGGGGGTGTGTGTGGTATGTGTGTATGCGTGCGTTAGTGCATATATGTGTGTGTGTGTATGTGTGGTGTGCATGTGAGGGAGTAGCATATGCATGTGGGGTGTGTGTAGCATGATTGTGGTGTGTATATATTGTATGTATTATGTATGATGTATGTACACACACACACACACACACACACACACACACACACACATATATATATATATATGTCTGTTTGGGAGGAGGGCTCTGTATGTGTAATGCTTGATATATATTTGTATAGATACAGTGAAGGAAACATACTAACAGATGTAATTGTTATAAGAAATTGGCTCACAGTAGGCTGGAGACTGATTCATTCCCCATCTGCTACCTGTAGGTAGGTTGGAGGCAGAGAAAGTTGCTGATATCATCAGTTCCTGTGCAAAGGTTGAAATCAAGGGAATCTGACAACATAAACCCCAGTCTAAGGCAAGAAGCCATGCTCTATGTTCTACATGCTTGCAGGACAGAAGGGAGAATGAATTCAACCATCCTCCACCCTTTGTTCTGGCTGGAGCCTTGGATAGACCAGGTGGTACTGACCACACTGGGGAGGGCTCTGTGCTGTCCAGGGGATGCTGTCCACATTGGGGAGGGCTCTGCATTACCCAGCTTGCCTGTTCCAACAACAATCAGCCTCAGACAGAATAATAAAGCAATGCTTATTTGGGCTTCCTGAGGCTTAGATGACTATTGCAGTAAGCCTCACAGAATTTGTGTCCATATACAAACTTACACACATAGTGTGTGTGTGTGTGTGTGGTGTGGGTGTGTGGTGTGTGGGTGTGTGTGTGTGGTGTGATGAGAGAGAGAGAGAAGAGAGAGAAGAGAGAGAGAGAGAGAGAGAGAGAGAGAGAGAGAGAGACGAGAGAGAGAGGTACATATGTATGTGTAGTGTATGGTGTGTGACTGTATGTGTAGTATGTATCTGTATGCATCTCTAGTGTCTATGCACATAGTACGTGTATGTCTGTGCATCTCTGTGTATATGCATACGTGCATGCTCACATAAGTAAAAGCCTGATGCCCTCACTCTCTTCCTTGCCTTCACAGCCTCTGCACACAGTACACACCCTCTGCTTACCCACTGTCCGTTATCTCAGCTCAGGACCAACACTTTTTTAAAAACTGTTGCTGGGCAGGCCTCTGGAGCTTGGGTCTCAGACTGGAGTGGCCAGTCCCATTAAGGTGACCCATGAAACCAAGCCTTCAGCAAAACCTATGAAGGGCTGCAATCCACGTCTATATATCCATATGCCAACATTCCAGAGCGTTGTTTTTCCATCCTCCAAGTTCCCTACTCACTGACCCATGTGCCATCCAGGTAGTGGTCCAGAGTGCCGATTTCAGAAATAGAAAAGCCATGGCCCAGATGAGGCACTGTTGGGAAGCCATGATGCCACGACATGGGGTTTAGCTCTAGAAGTCTGGAATTCTGTGCCTGCTGCCTCTGATCTTCAGTTCTTGCCCACATCCATGAGCTACCTCTTCCCTGTGGCTGAGACAGGGCCTCTTGTGTAGCCATCAGCTGGGAGATGCCCAGGCAGACTCAGCAAATCAAACAATTCCTCACACTTTATTGCTGAAGGAGGCCAATGTGAGCTGGCTGTCTTTGCCAGCACTATGCTGTCCTAATAAGGCTGACAGTGGCCTTGGGCCTTCAGGGCCCATGAGGCAGGAGTAGGCAGATGCAGCCAGTACAGAGCTAAGCACAGCCCAAGTCACTGCAGAGTTGGCCTGTATAGGGCACTGCTGGGCCATCCATCTTGCTAATCAGGCCACCCTGGCAGCCTCAAGTTGTCAGGGATGCCTGGCTGTGTCCCCAGTCAGATTGGTTGCCATATGCTATTCTGTTCCCTAAAGCATCTTGGCTAGAGGGTGATAGCAAGGGTTGGTCACCAAGCTCAGAACAGAGGCATGTTAGAGAGGAGACTGGGCACCGACTCTGTACTCCGAAAGTCCTTAAACCTAGCAAGGGAGTATTTTCCTGAATTGTGTGGTACCAGGACCCTGTCCTGCCAGAAAAATAAAGGTAAGGTTTGTTCTGGAGTTTGCAGAGGTGGGCAGCCCTGGGGGTCCTCTAAGGGCATCATGCAGGGAAGACTAAGAGAGTCCTTGGAGACTGGCAGGTACACACCTCCTCCCAAACTGAGGCCTGCTTAGAATTTCAACCATCAACATGTCTCAGGCCCCTGCCTGTCCTAGAGAGGATCAGGGTACGCAGACTGTGTACCTTGTCTGCAGAGCAAAAGGGTGCATCCTACATCCCAGCGGCCACACTTCTTTCTGTGATAGAGCTGGGATGAGTGGGGATGGGTCCCAACAACTCTGGAATAGGAGTTCCTTCCATGAGGAAAGAGGATGTGGATACAGAAGGAACGCTTGACCTTGGAAAACGATCAAGGGGTTGGGGAGAGGAGCTGGAAGCATGCACACCTTCTATAGCAGCACTTCTCAACCTGTGGGTCATGGCCGTGTTTCTGATTGTCTTAGGAGATAGCACTCAGCAGCAAAATGCCAGTTATGAAGCAGCAATGAAAATAAATATATGGTTGGGGGTTCCTAAGAGTATCGGAAATTTGTATTTTCTGATGGCTGCTACTCATAGGTTAAGAACCCATGTTCTAGAGAAAGCCAACAACCTGGACCCTTACCTAAAGCTAACTCAGCCAGCAATCACTACACTGCCTGTGGGTGTTTGGACTCTCTCTCATCCATAGGACCAGCTACCCCTTCCTTCCTTCCTTCCTTCCTTCCTTCCTTCTCTTCCTTCCTTCCTTCCTTCCTTCCTTCCTTCTTCCTTCTTTCCTTCCTTCCTTCCTTCCTTCCTTCCTTGTTTTTCCTTATTTGAGAAGCAGATGATGTTTAAACCTCAGAAGACCAGTGGAATATGCTTGGGTCTCTGCACCTCTGATAGTTCCAGACAGCCCCACCCTTTCTCCATCCTCCAAATTTAGCAGCAGATGCATGTAAGACAGCGAGGTCTATCTGAAAGTTTGTGAGCATGAACGTTATGAGTATGTTTGACCCCTAGACACTTCGTGGAGTTCTGGGTTTCACTCCAGGACTGTCAAGTTTTCAAATTAGAGATGGTGCCTTGGTAAGGCTTGCTTGCTATGTGCATGCTTCCTGCTGGCACAGCAGAGTTAGGCAGAGAATGAGCATAGGCTGAGAGGTTCTGGCTTTAAGAGTTGGAGTGGAAGGCTTGCCATTTTAACAAGCCCTGAATAACAAGGGGACTATTAGGTGGGGAAAGTGGAAACCTCAACTGGCTTATAAGCATACTAACTCTGGTCTGTGCAGTCATCGTTCTGCCCCAGTAGTAGAAATACTCTAATAGAAATGACCGCATTTATCTTCATGACATCACGATAAACAGGAAATGGAGTGGAGGGTGCTCTGACTGCTAAGATCTCTGTGAGGATCGAGGCATGGAGTTCTCCGGTGCAGTGTTAGATCAAGTATAGCACAAAGGTATCCAGAGTCATTCTGTCCCACCCTACTGCATCTTAGCTAAGAAAAAACACTTTTCTATTCTTCCACTTACTATGGGGTTGAGGAGTGAGGTACAGGAGTGTCCACCATGATGAGATTTTCTGTTGGGATACTACAGGTCATTCTTCTCTGGAGACAATCATCTTGGTGTAGACACACAGGGGCATAGGGGAAGTGCGTCAGAACTTAGAGTCAGATACACAAATGGCACTGTATTAGTGTGTGTGTGTGCTCCCTCATGTACACACATGCAAACATACACATGCACATACACACACAAACACACGCAAATACAGACGCATACACACACACTAAAAGTCTACCAATAAAAATCTCAGTCTGCCCAAGCTTCCTATGGCTACTCTAACAAAACACCATGGTCCATGTGGCTTTAAGTGATGGGAATGGAGGCTGAATCCAAGGTGTCAGCAGAACTAGGCTCCCACCAGATCCTTGTGAATCTCCCGATTCTTTTTGCTTCTAATACCAAGAGTTCCCTCCATCTTTGAAACTCCTTCCAGGAACCCGGGTCCTGCATCCCTCCACTAGTGACCTCTTCCCTTTCCCCATCTACTTCCTTCTTCTCCCAAGGACATCAGTCACTAGACTAAGGACTGATCCTAATCCAATGTGACCTCATTTTAGACACATCTGCAAAGATGCTGTAACCAAATAAGGCCACCTTTACAAGTGCTGTGTAGTGCTTGAACACAGCATGTTGGTGACACAGGAATGCCAGAACTGAAGGAAATGGCTCTCTAACAATGACCTTACATTGGCCCTGATATGACAGAGCTGACTGGGAGACAGAATCGGTCTACTGAAAAAGCCATGGTCTCAGGCTTTTTCTTCTGGAAGCAAAAAATTCTTAGCTCAGTTGCTACACCAGAGCCAAGGAGTTTGGAGGACAGAAAACTGTCTCCTTCCTGTTCACCCAGGCCTGTCCCCAAGATAGATTAGAGGATGCCAGCCAGGTGTGGTCCCATCTCCACCCTGAGGGTTACTCTTCTCTCACTTTCTGGCTATTCTTCTTCAATACCAGGCTTACACAGCTGAGCTCTGTGGGACTCGGAATGCTAGTATTTGTTGAAGACTCATCTTGTTACTTAACTCCTAAGTATCATGGTGGTACATTTGCCTGACCCCATGTCACAAGAAGCCAAGAGGCAGAGACACAGGTCATACCGATAGTTTCTCAAGGTCAGATGGCTGAGCAGGCTTCCTCCCTGGAGCAGCCGGCTTCTCCAGGCTCCTGCCCTCTCTGCTTTGCCAAGCAGCTTCCCCATCATGGCCTTATTAAAATGAGATTATAAAGTGGCCCTGGAGAAGCCAAAGTTACCACAAGCACTATTGACATTTTCCACACATGCTGCTGGCAGGGTCCAGGCTGTCCTCTCAAACACTGCAGCAATCTGAACATCCCCCCAATGTCCTATGTCCACATTTAGCCTCCACTGTTGCGGAACTGAGAGCGAGACCTATGGGAGGTGACCAAGTCACAAGGGCTCTATCCTCTCTAATGGGGTTAGCATATAATCACAGGGCAGGAGGGAGCTAGTCCCTTGTTATAATTTCATTCTGCTGCCGAGATAAAATACTCTCACTAAAAACAACGTAGAGAAAGAAAGAGTTTATTTGGCTCACACGTCCAGCAATAATCCATCTTTGCAGGGAAATCACAGAGGTGAGAGTTTGAGACAGCAGGTCATGTCCATGGTCAAGGGCTGAGAGAAAGGAATGTACCATGCTGTCTGTTTGCTTGTTGCTCATGCTCAGTAAGCTTCTCTATCTTAGTTCAGGGACTAGACAATGAAATAATGCTACCCACAGTGGGTTAGGCCCTCCCTGCATCCATAAGCAATCAATACGTTCTCCCACAAGTGTGCCCATCTGATGCAAAGTTACACAGTTTCAACTTTCTTTCCGGGTGAATCTAGGTTGTGGTGAGTTGATAAGTAAAGCCTTCACTACCCTTCAGCTCTCAACCCCGTGAGGATGCAGCTTCAAGGTGTCCTTGCTGAGGAAGAGAGCAGCTCTCTCCAGACCCAATATCTGTACCTGGACCTTGGGTTTCTCACCCTCCCAGGGTATGAGAAATAAATGTCTGTTTACGAGTCACCCAACCTCGGGCATTTTGGTATGAATGAATGAAGGGGAAATGGATGAAGCTTGAAGGGACAAATGTTCTTAGCACAAAGTCCCCATGTCTGCCATGTAGGCTGAAGATTCATGCTCACTAAGCCTAGAAGTCTGTGGTGCAGTCAGAAGCCAAACACAGACCTCTGAAGATGGATGACTCAACAGCGACGGGGAACACACCATGGAGCTGTGAGCAGTCATGTTCACCCTGGGCCAGCCTGATGCTGCTTAAGAGAAGTTTGTTAAGAGAATTTGCTCCATCTCACCCATTCTTTTGTCATTCAGGATTTTTGGATTCCAGAGAGGCCATCTTTAGATTAGGCTGAAACCAGGAAGCCAGAGAAACATCACCAGGGCAGACCATTAGGGCATCTTTGCTGCCCCTCTATGTATATCTACCTCCCCGTTCTTCCCATCCTGAGGTCTGACCTGCACAACTGCATCATAATCCCACCCTGCCCTCTGCCTTCCACGTGGTTCCATCCAGGAGGCACAGGAAAGATTGCCAAGGCAGGCAGGATGAAGCCTGAGAGTGCACATCCAGTCACCTGCCTGTAGGTGTCACTATAACTGGCTGTGTCCCTGTGTAGAGACAGCAGGGGACAGGCCAGCCTGCTAGTCCTTCAGGGCTCTAGAAAGTTTCTCATCTCTCCACCAACCCAGTCCCTATTCGTAGTTGGTAAACTTCCCTCTATTGTTGTCCCTAGCCTGTCCAGTGGCCTTCATGCCACTGGCTGCCCTTAACCCTGTCATCTCTCTGTAAACACAGGACGCATTAACTATCTTTAATTACTGCTGTCACCCTGCCAGGACTCCAACTGATAATGTGCCTGCAGAGTAAATCTCTTATGAGCCACTTAGACTTAATCACGATGCTGGGATCTAGAGGGTGAGGGGGTTAGGGCTGTCATGTGGAACAGGCACATAGCCCAATGTCTGGAGCTAGCCTGGTCTGACTACAGAGGTGGGAATACATCCGTTCTGCCAAAGAAAGGAGGTAAGGTTCATGGAGATAGGGATTCCACCCAGGCATGTTGAAACTTTGGCCAATCTGGAGAAAAGGAACAACAGTAGTGGTGACGGTGACGGGTGTGTTCCCTTCCTGAGGCACAGGTGGCTGAGCCTGTGGTTTTTGCAGAGGGTCTGTGTGAGGTAGCCTCCTGCCTCCTTTAGCTTTTGTATAGGAGACTGAGGCAGGGATCTAGAGTAGAATTCACAAAGTAGCCAGGCAAGTTGGCGCTGACTCCATCCTACTGAAGGCATAAGCATCACTCTGAACCCCATAACCAGTGTCTGAGAACACCCTTCTCCCATCTCCTCCCCAGGGCAGCAGGGCCCTGCCGAGTAGCCTTCATGCCTGGCTGCCGCTCACCATGAGGGACGGGCCTGCCATGGAGAGCCTCTCTCCCTTATTACGGTCTCGAAAGCCTTTCCTCTTCCAAGTTCACAGATGATGAAAAATGCCTTTAATTCCACCATGGCCATGCATTCATTTCCACTTTGCCTGCACCAGCCCTTGGAAATTAATGCATTCCTTAGCTTCCGAGCATTTATCAATAAAAGCCCTGGTCTCTGTACCTTTGAACTCTGGGAGAATATTAACCATTGCCACCAGGACAAAGCCTTAGTCCGTCTGGATTCAGCAAGGTAATCAAACTTCATCGATCCCATTACTACCGAACTTTAATTAGCGCCCTATCCAAGTCTGGGAGGCCCTGTACAATATCACGAGCAAACGGTGGGCCTCCGTGCTTGCTTTTTAATTTCCAGCAATGATCCGATGATTATGAGTGTGTCCGTTCTACATATTTACACTGATTGCTTTTTCATTTACTCTACTTTCCATTACGGAACACAAATGGAGAGGTGTCCTGGAAGCAGCTTAATTGAGTTCAAGTTGTGTCGCTGGACACTCGGCGATGCTAAAAGCACGTTCCGCTTCGGCTAAGTTGCTATTTGGCCCTCAACCAAATGGATCTCATTTTTTTTCAAAAAGAATGCATCAATAAATACATGTGGAGGGGAAATACAAAATAAAACATCTCGTTCGCACGGACTGTCCACATGGAAACATGGTGCCAGGATTAAATACCACAGCTTGCAACAAACATTTCACAGAATTGATTTCAACACGTATCTGAGAAAGAATTTTATAAAAAGAATTCTTCATGGCAAGGATGCATTAACAGGTGACTGCCATAGACCAGGCATTCTGTTCTGAGATGCAGGATGCTTGTAACCCATTAGCCCAGGATATCCTTAGCGCCTGTTTACTCAGGAAGGAATAGCTGAGGTTCTAGAAGGAAGCAGGGTATGTCCTTGTGGGTGTGGCCATGGGCTCAAATTCCAGGGGTGCTACCACCCTCTCTAGTCACCCCATCCCCAAGATCCTGACAGATCAGGTGACTCATCAACTGTGAGGTCAAACCTCCTGTCAGTCCCAATATTCAGTGTCTTTGATATCCGTGTTGCTGATCATTCTGTCTTTGTCCTATGTGGAGGCCTGAGCAAGCCATGGCTATAACAGAGAGCAGTTCAGAGCAGGAGATCTGAGTCTGAGTTGCACACCCAAGGCAGGAACTGAAGCTGCCTACACTGGATTCAAATGCAAAGAGGTCAAGGCAGGGTGGAGATGCCCAATGGCTTCTCCACTGTACCAGCTCTAGCAAGCCTGGCTATGCCACTGTGAATCCTAGTCCCATCATGGACGCTGGAACCCTCCATGCCCGGCTCGTGATTGTACCAGCTTCAGGTTCCTCTACAAGATCAAGTCCAAGTTCCATGAGATGACCTTCCAGGCAGCCACTGACTAACCCCACACCCTCAACAGAGCCCAGCTTCATCTCTGTGTCACACGGCCAGTTTGGGATCAGCCACACTGCTTCTTTGGGGACCACTGATGTCTCCTCTGTCCCACAACGAGAATCCCCTGGGCTGCCAGAATCTAGATCTCAGCCTTGGGGAGATCAGACACAGGTGAGAGCAGAGAGAGAGAGTGGTGGCTCAGAGGAAGGCAATGGGGGCAAAGAATGCAGTGTGGTATCTTGCATCAATAAATGTGGGGCAGGACTTACAGGCAAAGTGAAAATATCCAAGATCCAGAAGTAGCCTAAGATCTGTCAGTAGAAAACCAGGATAGGGAAAAAGAAATGGTGTGCACAAAGGCACGTGCACGCATATGCACATGCACACTCGAACACACCCCCACCACACACTTTCAAGTGCACACCCCAGTGCTCCAGGGACTACTCTCTAGGTTCCACCTCTTATTATCTTCCATTGTCTCTCAAAAGTACCATAGCACCATTGGCTGGGAATCGATCCTCCAACTGAGATGCCACTGGGGAACATTCTAGATCTGATGCATAGCAGCCCTGTAATCAAAACTATAGTAATTAAAGAAATGTGTCAGATTACTTTCCTAAAAATACAACAATGAACCAGCTATTTTTAGAAAAAAAAAAAAAAAAAAAAAAGGCCATAATTATGAGCAAAAATTGGTTACATAAAGCAAACTTTAGGATTTTGGAGACACTGGGCTGGAGAAATGGTTTAGTGGTTAAGAAGAGAACACATACTGGCTACTTTTGTAGAAGACACAAATTTGGTTCCTAGCACCTGTGTCAGGATGCTCACAACTGCCTGTGCCTGAAATTTCAGATGATCCAGCGCCCTCTCCTGGCCATCATGGGTACTGAACTCACATGCATTCACCCCTACATAAACAAGCCAGCATGAGTAATTTTAAAATAAAATAAATCTTTAAGAAAAGAGATTCCATAGAATTCGGAAGCATTTTAAAATGTTCTTCCATTTTTCAATCCTACATATGATCTGTGTACAACCAAACCGTTTTTGTGCAATTCAAGCAAAACAACATATTGCAACAGTTAGGAGGCAGAAGAGGGAATTGAAGACCCATCTGTCTCCTATTAAGGCAGTCACAGAGGAGATGAGCAGAAATGTGAAAGAATGCAGTGCTTTTATCCAGCTTATGCTTTTTCTAAAAAAAAAATATTTAATTTTCATTAAAAATAAGTTATGTTTACATGTAACGGGATGGTTGCAACGTTAAGTTAATAAATAAGCAAGTGTTTTACATGTGTTCTAGTGTTAATTCGCCATATGGTATGACACCAATAGACATAACCCATGTGACCTGAGGTTGGCCCCACTCTGAATGGATACCTGACAAGCAATTTAAGGGAAGCTTCAGTGACACAGTCCTCTACGGTGGTGAGGGAGGCAGGGTAAAGGGGGTGACAGCGGGAAGTGAGGCTGCTTGCTCAAATCTTGCTGGATCAGGCAGCAGGAAAGAGGGAGTTGTGATGCTCAGCTGGGATTTAGTTTTTCTATTTTCAGCCGAGGACCCCAGCCCATGGCATGGTGCTGCTCACATCCATCCCCGGAGCAGATTCTCTCTGGAACCACCCTCATTGAAATGCCTGAAGATATGCCTACCTAATGCCTTAGGTGTCTCTTAAACATCTTACGTGTGCAGTTAGAATTAGCTGTCATGGTTCTCAATAATACATGATATTTGAAAACGTCCCTAGGAATAGAACATTTCAGAACAACTGACCCAGAGACCATAGTGTCCTGGTGAAGTCACTCCTTCAGGGTTTCTGAAAATTTTTCTGGCAATTTGTTGATGTTGTTGTCTGTTTCTTTATTTTCTTTTGTTTGTTCCATTATTCCTGTCTTGTCCCCTTTTGATCTCCCTATTTACTAAGGTATGATGGACGAATAAAATGTATGACTATCGTACTAGCTATTTTTACTTCAACTTGACACAATCTAAAGTCACCAGAGAGGAGGCAGCCTCAATTGAAAAAAAAAAATAATAAGTTTCCATAAGATCTATCTGCAGTCAAACCTGTAGGGCATTTTCTTAATTGGTGATTGATGAGGGAGGATCAGTCCATTGTTGGCAGTACCATCCCTGGACTGGTGGCCCTAGGTTCTATAAGAAAGCTTCTATAAGGCAAAGGACACCATCAACAGGACAAAACAGCAGTCTACAGAATGGGGAAAGATCTTCGACCAGCCCTCTATCTGTCAGAGAATAATATTCAAAATACTTAAAGAATTCAAACACTTAAATACCATAACCAAATAGCCCAATTAAAAATGGGGTACAGAACTAGGTAAAGATCATTTCAACAGACAACGGGGGCTGAGGTCTCTGTTCTTGGTGACCACAACAAGAGCAGAGTCAAGCATCTCCTTCAGACTGAGGATAGGATGTCTCACTGCAGAGTCGTGATCCACACAGGTCAAGGACATCCCAGCTGGGCTTCTCTGAGAGGCAGCCAATGGAATTGAGAAGACAAGAGGGCTATGCCTTGACTTGGAAACCAAGCTACAGGAAGGTGAGGACCAGAGTGCTTCTGACATACCACTGAGAAGAAGAAGCTGAGGGTCCTTCTCAATAACATGGTGACCTGTTCCCATGTGACTATGTCAAAGCAAGGGACATTTCCTCTTCCATGTTGTGGGAATCTGGGGAGGATGCTCTGTCTCCACCACCAGGCTGGTCTGATATTGGAGTGCCCCTCTGTGCTCCTTGTCTCCATTATGCCATGTTAGGAATCAGCTGTAAACAGAGAGATGGGTATGGAATGGAATAGACTGTGATGCTCTCCTACAAAGACCTAGGAGTCTCCCTGCAATGAAACACTGTTATTAAAGGCTGGGATGATGGAAGACATGAAGTTGGGTTGGCTACTTTCTTTTGGATATAGGAATAGACCAGGGGCACACAGTGTGAAACGAGGCCCAGAGAGTCTCTGCTGCCTCTAATTGGTACATACTGCTGGCATAGATAATCCAATCAGAGAGAAACCACAAAGAACAGGTTGATGCTACGAAATAATTTTTTTTCCCTGTTGAAATAGAAAAGAGGAGGGAAACAGATGAAACACTAAATCAGAAATGAATTTAAATAGTCACCTTTGGGGGAGCCAAGGGTGGAGATGGGGAAGGGGAAGATCGCCAAACAGGTCTTATTTCACAGATTTGATTTGGAAACTGTATAAAGTTTAAATAATTCTTAAAGATCGAATCCAAAAGAAAATAAAAGCATGAAAAATTTAAAACAACTCCAAACAAATCTGTTTGAAGTTGGGGGCCTGAGCACACAGAGAACTAAGGATTCTTATAATTGTTTTAAATTCAATATCCTCCATCACCTCCCAGAGGAGCATCTTTAAGTACTCTCACTGTACGCAGAGCTCTCTGATTGTAAGTAATTCAGATATTTTGAAGTGAGTCCACATATATTTGTGTGACAAAACATGCTGTAATTACATTGACATCACTGGAGCCAGGGTTTCCAGCATAAAGGAAGCAAAACACAAGTGTAGAGGCAACGAAACTGGAAAACCCACAGCAGTCAAAAACATATCTGGGTCAGCAAGATGGCTCAGTGAGCAAAGAGCTTGCTATATAAATCTGGAAACTTGATTTTGATTCCCAGAAGCTATGCAAAAAGAAAGATGTAGTATAACCTATAACTCTCTATCTCTTTATCTACCTATAACTCTAGCATTCTAGTGGGGAGATGGGAGGTGAAGAGACGAGCATTACCTGGAAGGTCATGGGCCAACTAGACTGGAGTATCTAGTGGGCATACATGAGAGGCTCTGCTTGGCCAAAGTAGAAGGGGAGAAGTGGTCCCCTAAAGCTGCCCTCTGATCCTCACAGGTATTCTGTGGCCCACATGTATCCGCATTCATATACATACACGTACAAATTACATAAATAAAATAAAATTTATAACACAAATCTGTATTTCCACATTTACTTTTATAAAGTTGCCCAGAAGTATTGGCCTACTAATGCGCTGAGCAGCCTAGAACCTAGACTTTGGTCTCACAAAACAGTTTCACCAAAATTAACCATGGCCTTTTGGAGAAAAATTCCTAAGTCCTATGTGGAAGGTATGCAAGGCAAGCCAAAGATGTCACAAGATTGCAGAGGGAAGAAGCTACCCACAGTCACTGTTTAGACATGGGTCCAAGAGACAAATTGGCATCAAACAAGATGACTAGAATGGATTGAGAGACATTTGTCACTTCCTAAGGACAAGCTAAAGCGAGATGAAGCAATTCCCCCACCCACAGTCACCAAGGCAATCATTCATCTCTAAATGATGAATGGGAAAAAGAAGAATCAAAATTGGCTTTACTTCCCTTGGTGAAATACACCTCAGGGTCACTCACTAGTTGACAAAAGGAGTTCTTTATGTAGAAATAGTCTGCCGTAGGTATTCAGGGAGTCGGAATAATAAAATCACATTCAGCATTCAGCGCTGAGCCTGGGATCCAGGGACCCTGTGCCACAAGACACACATTTTGAGGGAGGGAGGGATGGAATAAGTCACAAGAGGTTGGGTTGACCATACCAGCAGGGCAGAACTTCTCAGCACAACTGGAGTTTATGTCCTGCCGGCAGGCTGAACAGAGAAATGCCCTTGACCTTGAGGAATTGAATAGTCTTGGAGCATTCCCTCACAGGCTGACAAGAAAAGATCTCACTATGTAGCCCTGGCTGGCCTCAAATTCATTATGTAGACCAGCCTGGCCTCCAACTCCCAAAGATCTGCCTGCCTTTGTCTCCCCGGTACCAGCATTAAAGGCCTGTGCTACCATGCCCAGGCAGAAATATGGTGAAGAACACCAAAATAAATAACCATTCAAATTGTGATATTCTAGCACCAAATGGCCAAGACACCAACAATACATTTAAAAAGCATTTTGAAAGGAAACAAGGGCCCATCACACACTGAGTGACACCCCAGAGACAAACTCCAAGTAGCAAACCTGAACGTCATCGCCCTTGACCCAGACAAAACAAGCACAGAGAGACACTTTAGAGACAGGTGGCTATGGCTCAGTGTGCTGAATCAGCTGCCGAGGGTCACGTGTCTAGCAAACAACAGAGCGGGGACTTGGATCTGGGACACGGAAGCCTATAGCTTTTACACAGCAGGAGGACTTTCTCTGGAGCATTCTATAAACTGAATGTGGGTAAAACACTGAGCAAGCCAACCTCTGAAAGGACTGAGCATGGTGGCCCTCAGCCTCAGTGTGATGGCTGGGTAATGAATGAATGTCTGAACAAAGCACATCATGGACACAGAGCCAATGTCCCCTGGTCTTACAGAAGGACTTAGCCTAAGTGGAGAGGATCAGGGGATGCCAGATACCCAGCTTCCCCCAGCAGACCAAGAACACACAGGGCCTACTTGTCCAGCTAAGAACAAGAGCACAGATCTCCTTCCCATGGTAATTAAAGTGACCAGTGGCATTTTCTGTTTCTCAGAGCGAGTTCAGGCTTCGCTAGGTCACAGGCTGGTTCTCAGGCTGGGATACAGGGTGCAGAGGAACAGGCTGCCGGAGCAGAGAGGGAGAGAGGAAAGCCTCCTCATCTCCACGAAGCTTGGTCCTTTCACTGGTACCAGGTACACAGGGCAGTGAGAGGCACTAGTCTGTCCACGCGCAAGCCTGACTCCATGGAGCATGCGTGCTTTCGTAGGAACACACTTAAAGGCCTGGGTTCTGCTGGTGTGAAGTGGAGAAGGACCACTTGGCCAGTTATGATATGAGGACACTTTTCTTCCTTCCTTCCTTTTTCCTTTCTTCCTTCCTTCCTTCCTCTCTCTCTCTCTCTCTCTCTCTCTCTCTCTCTCTCTCTCTCTTTTTCTCTCCCTTTCTTTCTTCCTTCATCCCTCCTTCCCTCCCTCTCTCTCTCTCTCCTCTCTGTTTCTTTCTCTCTCTATCCTTCCTTCTTTTCTTTCTTTCCTTCCTTCCTTCCTTTCCTTCCTCCTATCTTTCTCTTTCTTTCTGTGAAAGCATACATGTCTAAGCAAGAACACAAGCCAGGCTGTTCCAACCCAGGTGGAACCTCTAGCTCAGAGATTCCTTTCCTTGGCCTCCTGAAAGGCAGGCAGCTCATGGACACTTCTGCAGGACTCTGTCTACAGGATCTATCGCTGGACAGCGTGGTGGCACAGAAGGGCCATGAGAAAGACAGGGTTGGACATTCCTACTGACTCTGTGGACCTTTCCTCTTATGTTGTGCCTCAGGCTTGGGGCACGTGTGTGTCGGGAACACTGTACAGGCGGTTTTTCAGGGCAGAAAGAACATTCCTAGTACAGGCCCATCTGGGAGAACGCAGACTTGGTCCCACAGTGAGCAGCCATGTATTCAGGCCCAGAAATTTCCCAATATGGACAATGACCATCACAGATCTGTTTTCTCAGTCTGTGTCTCCCATGCCTGCTCACTGCTTCAGGGTAGCTGCCTGCAGCCAGCATGAGTTTTCCTTCACTTCTCTTGGTGGACAGAAGCAGTGTGGAGCATCCAGCATTTCCTCCCCAAAGCCACTGGGGCATGCTTGGAGTGGGGAGAGAAGGGACCATCAGGCCACGCAGCCCTCCCTTTGCTGACCTGACCTGAGACCTCAGGCTGACCTACAGACAGGGACAAAGGTGGACACTGCTACTGAGCCATCTAAGTCTGTGTTCATGTCATCCTCTTCCTGCAGTCCGCTTCACTGTGTGTAACTGCCTACCTACTGGCCATACACACCTGCCTGAGCCTTGTCAGTGGCAATCTCCTAGGTCATACAGATCTCTAGTGCTTGCATTGAAGTCAGGGCTCTAGGCCAGTTGTGCCCAAGCTTAGGGAAACAGCCTCTGAGGTGTTCCTAATGAAGCCAAGTGTGTCCTGGAGAAAGAAACATCTGCATACATGTAGCCTTGTGTGCTGAAAATCCTCAGTGGTTTTTGTCTTTGTTGTTTGTTTGTTTTTGTTTTTGTTTTAAGAGAGAAAGAGTTTATTTGGGTTTACAGTTTGAGGTCCATCATGGCCAGGAAGTCCAAAAGGAGCTTGGGGCTGCTGGTCACACTGCATCTGGAGTCAGAAAACAGAGTAAGTCCTTAGGGACCAATTCTAAACAGAATGATAGGACCTTAGGGACTATCTCTAAATAGAAGCAAGCACCCTTCTCTCCTTGTCAACTCACAGTCACCACAGTCACACCAGGCTTTCCTGCTGATCCCACCTCATTAAGAAATAAAGCAAGGGTGTTAATATGTGAAGAGAAGGAGGGACCCACACTGAGGTGGCAACAATTACTTCCTTGAATGTGTAAAGGGAAAGTGTGAGTTCCCACATTTTTTAATTGTTACTACTGTTGTTACCAGTTTCATATACATATGAGTGTGTGTGTGTGTGTGGGTGTGTGTGTGTGTGTGTGTGTGTGAATGTGACCTGAGGAACACCCATGCTTTGGACAGCAAGGTACGCTGCTTTAGCATAGCAAAAGATCATGTTGGCACCACACAGCTTCTGCCTCAAAGGAAGAGAATAAAATGTGTTCTTGAGCTAAATATGTGAGTGGCTGGGCCTTGGGATCACAAATGTTCAGAATAACGTTCGGTTGGATGCAGAAACTGTTTCATGAACATTTTAAAATGACAGGAAAAAAAAAAAAAGGACAGCCACAGATCAAGGCTCTTGCAAAACATTCCATGGAAACACCAAGAGGATTTTACAGAGAAGAGGAAAACTCTCTTATAGGGTCTGTCTAACTTCAGTTCCACAGTGACACAGTAGCCCAAGATAGCCTAGTACAGTCCAACTTGAAATCACAAACATGGTCTTTATTCTTTCAAAAGTAAAGTATGCACTTTTACAAGTATATTTGGTTGTGGAAGGTTGAGCATACCTATATGATGCTGCCCCAGAATGCTTGTAGCTCTCAGGTTGATGAAAGCTCTTAATATACCCCATGGGTTTCATGTGAAAGCTACAAGGGTCAGAGCCAGAGGCAGGCAACAACTGACTGTCAAGGGAACTGAAGATGGCCCACGGTGATTTGTCTCTCTGGATTTGTACCATTCCAACTTTTCAGAACCATCAGGTCCTAATCAGTCAACTGACCTTGAAGGCTCTTCAGCATGGGCGTGGTTGTTTATTTTCCTTGGAAATTTCCGTTCAGAAATATTTTGTGCTCCACTTGATTTGCTTTGGATGTGAAGGATTTCAGACACAGCAAACGGTTGCCTCTCAGGTGGGATGCCGCGTGTGAACAATGTCACAGGTTGATCCTTGCAAAACGGCCATCCTGCCCAGTTTTATAAACTGAAGGAATCACACATCAAAGTGTGGAGTTTAGCAAAAGAGCTCTGGGTGTTCTGAGCTTCTGACTGTCAGGCTGGGTTGCCATGAACCTTGGTAGACCCCAGCTGCTGCTCTCTGTTCAGTCGTATGGAAGACATTCTCACTAGCAAGGCACAGACTTATTTCCATGTACCATTCACTTAACAATGACGTGATAGCAGGTACCAAGCTTTGTTCATCCCAGGGGTATACCACCCAGGAAGACAGTGTTTGGGTTGCCACCTATTGTAGAGAACACCCTTCAAGCATGACATATCAGAGCACCTGTGACCACTGGTAAGAGAACCCCAAGATCTGCTCTGTTGACTGTTGGCATTCTCTCACAGAAGGAAGCGGTAAACAGGGTCATCCACCTAATCTCAGACTCCAGCTGCTTTCTCCTGAACCTCCCAGCTAGCTAGCTAGGATTTGGTCTTGACCTAATTTCACATGGCCTGGTGGGCTCAGGAGTATTTATGTGAGTGTGGAAGATTAACTGAAGGTGAACTCCACCCTATGCAGCTGTGAGAAAATCCTCATCCGTACTATAGTAGTGGGGTTGCTGTGGAGTCCCCAGCCACTGAAAATAACTCCTCACCCAGGCTCTGTAAATAAGCCCCATAAAATATCCCCTAAAGCTGGACTTTGGTGGAGTTGTACTTCATTTACTACTGATGCCTCCGGAGGGCCGCTATATATGTGTTTATATCTCCCCAGGGAACAGGGTCCTCCAACAGTTGATCTTGCTGTGCTTGTTTGGATCCCAGTTCACAAAGAGTAGTTGTGTCTCACCTTTCTCTTTCCCAAGCCCAGCATATGCACACTCTCTTTTTGTGCCTTTTGCGCATGCCTCATTGGTACTTCCAGGAGAGTGGATCAAAAAACCTTAATTCAAAGAGTCAGACCCTGGGGTCCCACCAGGTTTGACTGCTCCATAAGCTGTTCTCAGGCACTTCCTATCCCCTCAGGCCGTAGCCTTCCCATCTGTAGAGCTGGGCTTGGATAGCAGCTTGCCATGGCTCCATCTGCCATTAAGGAATCCCTTGGGATCCTGGACAGATGGCTCTCGGGCCATGCCCATTACTGACAGCATCCAAATGTACGGCCCAGGAGACAGTGTAGGTCACACTCAGTGGCTCTTGTCAAAAAAAGAAAAAAAAAAAAAAACCTGCTTAAATTTAGCCAAAAGCCAGTTTCCTGTCACATTCACCTGGGGCTCTCAAGCTGTCTAACAAAGCTGAGGAAGAATCTCTTCTTGGGACAACTGTCCGATGGGAGAACAACTCTCAACTGCTCAGTAGCTTGCCCACTCCTCTGTTGGCTTTCCCTCCTCAGCATCAGCATGCACACAGGCTTGCTTGTTCTGCTGTCTGATTCCTTCACAATCAGCATCCACGGAAAGATGGGCGATACTGTCTGGGGCTGTGATCCCTCAGATGATGGAAGCCCAGTCTCCTTTCCAAGGCCAGTCTCTGTTATCAAGCTGGCCTCCTTGGATAGGGTCACCCTGTAAAATGACCCCAGGCTGGGCCAAGAGGCAGCAGAACCCTTAGAGACCAGGTGACTGGTACTCTTGAAGTGTGCTGGTTTCTTTAAGCTGTGAGTGATGGAGGAGGCCCTTGCTTTCAACCCAGCTGAATCCTGTCTAGCTCTGCAGTTCATTGTTCTGGCTTGTCAAGAGGCTTTCTTACCCAGAGTATTTCTTCCACCACATTAGCCACCCCCTGAGCTTTGATCTGCAAATTTGACAAGCGGCCCTGTTAGGTCTTTATCCAAGCCATTGATAGAATCACTGGACAGGGACAAGGTGAGGACAGGTGCACTCCACTCAAGACCTCCCTCCACCTTGATATAGATCCATGAATCAATGAGCCCCTCACTGCCATTCAGGCTGTTCTGTCCAACCTGCCAGCAGCCGCTTCCACCCACAGGCCTCCATCTGCCTGTGGTGACAGAGAGGGGACTTCATAAGGCTTCCTCTGAAGCCTGGATTGGAAGATTCATAGCCTCAGTGAATTTGTCTGCTGAAGATGTGGTCTCCCCAGAGCCCTGCAGCAAACACACTGACCTTGCTCTGTGCTTGTCCTGCCCCACCCACATGGGGAACTTCATCAATGTGTGTGCTGGGACATTCCCAGGGGCCTTCCCCTTGGCAGAGCTGGGCCATATGGTTAACTAAATGCCCTGTACTGAGGCTCGCACAGAGTAATGCAGATGTGCAGGGCATCTGGGTGGAGGCTGTGCACCTTTATCTTTCTGATCCTCCCTCTCCCAGCTCAAGGAAGAGCTCCAGTAGATACGTAGCCAGTCTGAGTGTGCAAAAGGCCATATCTTTCCATTCTTCAGTGGATCTTGCTGGGCAGGCATTGTATGCTCCCAGTCTTTGTCCCTTGTGGGGTGCCTGTTTCTTTGTGTTTTTAAAAGCTGGTGGTATTTCCTGACACATCATTGACCATGTGAGATTCAGTTCTTACTACCGCTAAACAAAGTTACATGTGAGCAGTTGAGTTTCTGTGCCCGTTTTCATAGCACTGAATGGAATTCAGGCACCCAGCACTCCCAGGGCCAAATGATGTGGTCCCTGAACATCTTAAGAGCCCACTGGGAGACAGCTGATCTCATCAGTAAGTAAAGGGAACCTCAGCCCCAAGGCTAACTCATCACTTACCTCAGGAGTGTGTGAAATTGCAGACAGTTTATCTGGCAGAGGACAGAGTGCTGGCCACAGGGGGGAATAGGAAAGACAGACCCCACTACTCTTATGACATAGGCGTATAAAAAGGCCAACAGGGCACAGACCTTCATATTATCAAAAGGAGCAACATAAAATAACAAGGGGCTTGTGGCAGAGAGAAATGTACCTGGAGGTGAGCACACGAGAAGGTAAGAGAATGAAGGCCATAGCTGGAAATGTTGGTGTGTGATCTGCCAGGGGCAGCAGGGCGAGGGGCCAGGGCCAATGACCAAGGCTCTGTAGATAGAGGACTGGGTTCTGCTCTCAGAGGACAACACTGGCCTTTACATGGCAATCCGCCGGGAAATGGCTTACTTCCTGTAAAGGATGGACTAGACTTTTCATAAAGAGTATCACTCGTGTGACAGTGACCCAGTAGATAAGACATTCAGGCCTGTCTGTTGTATGTGTTCTGTGTGAGGTGCAGGGTCCTGCAGGCCAGAGTCCTATGTGTTTTGTTTTTGCCAATGATGACTGCCCCCCCCTTCAACCTTCCTCCTCCCACCTCTTTCTGTTAGTATAAATCTCTGTGTATCAATGTGGTGGTTTGAATAAGAATGCCCCATGGGCTAATATATATGAATGCTTGGTTACCAGGTTAGAAGGATAGAAGGTGTGGCCTCGGAAGTGGGTGTGGTTTTGCTGGAGGAAGTGTGTTTACTGGGGGTAAACTTTGAGATTTCTAAAGCCCATGGCAGACCCAGGCTTGCTCGCTCGTTCGCTCTCCCTCCCTCCTCCCCCTGCGCGCACGCGCGTGGGTGCATGTGTGTGTATATGTGTGTGTGTGTGTGTGTGTGTGTGTGTGTGTGTGTGATAGGCAGAGAATAGAGCAAACAAGTGTGCAGGATTCTGAATTGGTCCTGGTGGCACAGGCCTGTGAGTCCGTCTATTCAGGAGGATAGTTGAAGGCCTACTCTGGCTATAGAGCATACAAGGCTGACCTGGAGGAGTTCGTGAGATGCTGATACAGAATGAAAAATTAAGATAGCTGACTGTTAGCTCAATGGTGGCAAGCATGAGGCCTTAGGGTGTATTCCCAATGCCATGCTTACAAGTGGGGCTTGGGGCATGTTTGAAGTTAGAAACTCAGACAGGATCTCTGGAAGTGTACTGCATGAGGGAACTTAGTGAGGAGAGAGATCCAAAGAGACACATGGGTGGGCTTTCTACCACAAGAAAGCTGTCTCAAGGACACCCCCTCTTGCTTAGACTCTGAACCACTATGAGTCAAAATGAACCAGTTTTCCTCAACATTGTGCAGCCATAGGTGTTTTTATGCTGATGAAAACCAGACCACTAATCTGTATGTCTGCCATGAGACTTTATCTTCATCATAGACTTCCTCAACGCCAAGTCCTACCCAAACTAAAAGCTAAAGTCACTACTTCTCATAGCCCTACCTCAGTTCCCACAGGATCTGGCCTTTCTCTTCTCCCAGAAACCTCTTTGTCTACACTGCACTACTTTACCCCATCCCGTCATACATCCTTTCGGTCTCCCTTTTTCTTATCCAAAGGTAGTTAGACTCTCTGCAACTTATCTGAAGCTTGTTCTAGAATCACCTTCCTAGGGGTGCTGCTTTCTCCACAGCAGCCAGCACCCAGTGCACTGAAGCCTGTCTGTCCTGTCACATACATTTACCTATGGCTGCCTGGCATTTTGTTCTTCCCCAAAGGTTTGTGAATGTCTGTCTCCTTCACAGCCAGGTCCCTCATGCATGGATACTGCAGGATCTCTGGAAAGTTGGTGAGATTCAGCCACTGATGTGACTGTTTCTTAGTTATCAGATGTTATGGTGGTTTGAATATGCTTGGCCCAGGGAGTGGCACTATTAGGATGTGTGGCTGTGTAGTTTGTATAGCCTTGTTGGAGGAAGTGTGTCACTGTGGGGGTAGGCTTTGACACCCTCTTTCTAGCCACATGGGAGACAGTCTTCTCCTGTTGGCTTTCAGAACAAGATGTAGAACTGTCAGTTCTTCCAGCACCATGCCTGCCTGGATACTGGCATGCTTGCCGCCGTGATGATAATGGACGGACCCTCAGAACCTGTAAGTCGGCCCCAATTCCATTATAAGAATTGCCTTGGCCATGGTGTCTCTTCATAGCAATGGAAACCCTATCTAAGACAGATGGGCTGGAAGACATTCAGAGTCACACCACAGCCTCCACCTTCGTGATCCCTCGTCCCCTGGAATCTGACCTACTTCAGCAGATGCTCAGGGACAGGATGCCTTCTGGTTTCAGAGCACGTTGCCTGACAGTCACCCCATGTGGCTTCTATCTCTGGGGTCCTGTCATTCTCTGTTCCTAGGCAGGCCTTCACTTCCCATGCTTTGTGGTTGCTGATTGGCTCCTCACACACCATTGCCTGCAGCCAAAGTCTCTGGTGGATCCTCAGCGGAGAACTTGCATTTCACAGATGTTCTTTCAGCTCCTCAGCTCGGTTCCTGACTTGTCCTGGCTGCTGATCTTTCTGCATTCGCCAGCACAGCTCCAACAGGTATCACTGCAGGGATTGTCACTCTCTGAAAGGTGCCTGTCACTCCAGGCTCAATCGGCCGCACACGTCCATGTAATTTTCCTCCTTATTTGCAGAGGTTTTTTTGTGTGTTTGTTTGGGTTTTTTTTTTTTTTTTTGTCCCCCTCAGAGGCTTCATCTAAAATCTTGCAGGTGCCTCTTTATTCCTGCACACCATGCAAGGTGGGCATCAATAGTTCCCATTGTTTGTACAATTAGAGGTTGTCAGTGCTGGAAGTCCTGTCTCTCCACTCTGGGGACATAATATTTCTTCCAACTGAAAGTTAAGTCTTTCTGCTGTTTAAGATTCTGCATCTGTATTCCGAATGAACCCAGAGGGAACACTCCTCTGTGCATCCTCCTCTCTGACAGCCCAGCGGATGACAGCACAGCGCAGGGCAGCATGGGAAACTCACCTACGGTGAAGCATCTTTTAAATCCCCACCTTACAAGGAGTGTGGAGAGCACTGGACGGATTGGGAAGAACTAACTCTTTGACAACTCTGAGAAAAGCAAGTCTACAGCATTGTTTGTTGGCTGCATCTCAGTAGATGGGGGAGCCCCACCATGATGCTGGGCCAGAGTTGTCAGATGTCCACCAGAGCATGGGTGTCAACACCCCAGAGACACACAGCCAGGCAGGCAGATACACAGAAAGACACTGAAGGAAATCTCAGCCTAGTGCTTAGCTGACATTTACACCACACCAGTAGGGACATCAGTAGCCATGAGATAAACAATACAACTTTTGTAAGGACAATTTAAGGAAGTCACTGAGCAATTACTCAGTGGGGCAGCAGACACTGGCTGGAGCCCTCTGGCTTTCAGAGTGGTCCCACATTGTCACTTACAAAGAGCAGGTGTAGTGCTGAAAGATAGTTCAGTCAGTAAAATGCCTAATAAACAAGTATGCAGACCAAGTTTGATCGTCAGAATGTACAGAAGAAGCCAAGCATGATGACACATGCTTATAACACCAGGACTAGGAGGCAGAGGCAGGAGGCAGGAGGCAGGAGGCAGGAGGCAGGAGGCAGGAGGCAGGAGGCAGGGGCAGGAGGCAGGAGGCAGGGGCAGGGGCAGGAGGCAGGAGGCAGGAGGCAGGAGGCAGGAGGCAGGAGGCAGGAGGCAGGAGGCAGGAGGCAGGAGGCAGGAGGCAGAGGGAGGATCCCTTGGTCTCAGTCAGGCCAGTCTCACAGAGAAACTCCAGGCCAATGGAGACACTGTTTCTCCCTGCATGTGTCCCACACGCCCCACTGAAGTTTGGCTTTAAAAGAAATAAAGTCACGATTCAGCCTGTGGATTTGGCTCTGTGTCCTGACGTCCTCCAGCACCGGCTCCCTTCGTGACAGGTACCCCTGCTTCCTTTTGACTCCTGGTAGAGTAAACATTTGTGACAAAGCCTAATTATATCATTTACAGAACTCCTCTGACCTTCCCTGTGTCATACCCCAGATTTTAAATTCATCTGCAGGACCCCCAACTTAAGTGCCAATGTCTCAGTCATCTCTCCTTCATATCATCCCTGAGGCTGTGCTTCCTGCTGTCCATCTTGCCCTGCCCCTGCCTTTTCCTCCAAAGGCTCCAACTGAGCCCCTCCTCCATCAGATGAACCCCAGTCCCAATAAAGTCTGAGACCTCTACACTGGCTGTGTGACCAGACCTTCCTTCATCCACATAGTGCTAAAAAGCCATGGCTGCTTTTGTGGACTTGAGCTGCCCTATCACTGTCTAGGATACCCCATCATGCCTTCCTATCTTCTATCCTATCTTTCCATCGTCTCACTTATAAGACACCTTGGAAATGACCAGCTTTCTTCAAGCATTTTTCAGTTCTCCAACCCAGTATCCATTCACTTCTGCTCCATGATGTAAGCCCCCTTTCTGGCCCTGACTTGTTGCTGCTTGACTGTGTGGATGCTGGACACATAGTTGTTGTGTCTAGTCCACAATCTGCATACTACAGACCCCCCTGAGCTGCCCTGCCTGTCTGTCCTTCCTCCTTGTATCCAAGGGCAAAATGAGGTGCTACCCTGTATGTACATGCTTCCTGAAACTTCTCACACCCTGATTGTGGCCTCCCTGTGTCCCTTCAGTGAGGATCTTTCCACTTATGTGACATCTTCCATGTCTGTGCTGTAGTCAGAGAATCCAGCCAGCCTCTCCCTCATCCTCAGCTCTCAGACAACTTCTGGGAACCATGTAGGTACTTCATAAATGCAACCAGCTGAAAAGATTTGATAATTTATGACCAAAGATAGAGAATAATCGCCAATGAGAATTATATGCTAATAATGCAGATAGCTCTGAGCACATCCTGAAGTTTCTCTCTTAACCCAATTCTCAACCAGGGGATCATAAAATCAAAGGTCGTCCTGTTTAGTGGGAAATGGTGATGAACTGTGAATCGTCATTGCAGCCAGGGAGGGCTGATTATATAGATTAAGAATGCATTTCCACCTGGCTCATATGCGCTCAGCCAGGTAGGAGGCAGGATAGAGCTGGGGCTCAGACGTCATTCCATCTCACTCTCTCAATTCTCCATGTGGGGTGTTGTTGACAAAGTCCAGGTTCAGAGTTTGAACATGGACTTCCCTGGACGGAGGGTCCTGATCCTTGTTCAGTGATTAGACTCGAACCCAGCACAGAGGCTACTGAAGGCTGGTGGTGCCGCTTTTCACTTGGGTGTTTAAACATATATTTCACTTCTCCTGTGTTGTCTGGAAGCTTTTCCAGGGCAGCAGGTGTCTGACTGCAATCCTTCTCCAACAGTAGGATGATAATTCTACAAGTAACACCAGTGTCTAACTCACTTAGATAAAACCACTGCTACTCTGAGGATGGCCTTCCTCCTTCTGAGCCTGTGAACCCACAGCCTGGGTCACTTTAGTGTCTCCACTTCACCCTACACACTTCAGTTCCATGGACTGTCTAAGACAAGTGACACTATATTAAATGCCAGTACAGCACATGAGTTCATGGGATAATAGTAATATAGGAAGGAAGAGAAGGATGGAGAGGGGAAGGAGGGAGGAAGGGAGGAAGAGAGGAAGGTATGTGAGAAGGAGGGAAGACATAGATGAAGAAAAGAAAGGAGAGTTGGATATGAGACAGGGGGATAAAAGAAAAAGGGAAGGACAGATGAGATGGAGGGAAGAGAGAATAAGAGAGGAAGATAGGAGGGAGGAGGAGAAAAGAAATAAAGGGAAGGAGGTGCTAAGGGGGAGCAGAAGGAAGGTTAAGGAAGGGAGGAAAGAAGAAAGAAAGGAAGAAATAAAGGGAAAGTGAGGAAGTGATGATGGAGGAAGAAGAAGAGGAAGATGAGAAGAGGGAAAAGGAAGAAGAGGAGGAAGAGAAAAAGAAGAGGAAGAGGAAGAAGAAAAGAAGAGGGAGGGGAGAGGAAGAAGAGGCGGAGAAAGGGAAGAAGAAGAGAAGGAGGAAGAAGAGGATGAGGAAGAGGAGGAGGAAGAGAAGGAGGAAAAGGAGGAAGGAGGAAGAGGAGAAGAAGGAAGAAGAAATAGAGATGGAAGGGAGGAAAAAGGTACAGAAGAAGGAAAGGAAGATGATAAGCCTACCATGAGTCACCAAAGGACCCTCCAGTATACTTGACGTTTCTGTATTTTGGCATCATCCAAAACTATTCCTGACCTTGGCCTCAGCAGCTAAAAACATTTTTAGTGTCTCTGTGCCTCCCTGAACATGGGGTGCAGCTGGGAAGTGCTCATGGCTCAGGGTCTAGCAGTCAGTGTGACTGATTAGTACTTAGGCTCTGTGTGAGCACATCCTGGCTTTGGCCATCCATTTCTCCATGTGTCCTTTTGTCTCTAGGATTAGTATTCATGACAAGGCTCCTCAGGGAGGGTCTGTGACTGCAGGAAGGGGGCTGATATGTGGGAACTAGTTGTCCCTCTGTCCACTCAGCCAAGCCCTGTGGAGAAAGTCCCAGCAGACACCCACAACACTGAAAGGTGACACAAAACACACCCATGGCAGGTGATAGCTTTGGTGACAGCTCTGCCTCAATGACTTTCCTCCAATGTGTCAGAGGTGGCACTTTTGATAACAGGGTCCAAGCATCTCAAGTCCCATCTTCTGTGCCCCTCCCAACAGTTAGAGATGAGACTGGCACAGAGGATGCTACAACCCCCAGGCTAGAAGGTGCCAGATTGGAATCTGAGGCAAGGTTCTGATTAACACTGAAGCATTCCTATGTCTTTGGGGCTATTGAAAATGGCACTAGCAGCATTTGCTTAGAAGTAGGTATTCTAATTGCAGGATGGAGATTACCACAGAAATGATGTTCTTATGTGAAGGGTTTTGGATATGGAGATGAGCCAGGTGGAGATACAGAGGCCTACCGTGAACTCAGGGACCACATCTAACTCAGTCACTGTTTATTCTGTGTCTTGAGCAGAGCCTAGCAAACAGAAGATACCTGATTTGGGTCCAGAATGAGTGAATGAATGGTGTTCTGCCTCTTTCTGTCATTTGATAATTTTGTCTTTGATTGGCAAGTGACATATATATGGATGAGGTATAATAGCATGGTAAGACTCACATACACATTGATGTTTGTCACCTGCTGTAAGCTACAGATTCCAAGTGCTTCGATATTGGTGACCTCAGCTGGTTGGTCTAGTGCTGAACCACTTTGTGGTCTGGTCTCCTGTCAGGGAAGATCCTCAGGATTTACATGTTTATATCTGCACAAAGACCCATCTGGAAGCCAGGCGTCAGCTGCAACCATGGGACTCCAGCAGGCGTGGAGAGGTGGACTTCATCCCTTGTCTCCTACACCATTTGGGAAAGCCTGACACTTTATTATAGAGAATCAATATTTGTACGGTGAGTAGGCTGTAAAATTTTATAGTTGTGAAGTGAAACGTTTTCCTAACCATCCCCCAAAGAGGCATAAACCCAACAGGGGAAAGTCTCATGAAGATTCAGAGCAAAAGGTAGCAATGGTAGTGTGCTGGGGACAGGTGGCTTTATGTGTACACCCTGAGTCTTTAGCGACATCTAAGGAGACTCTTCACTGCACACTGCTACAGAGGACAACCTTGGGTTAGATTTATCACTACACCCATCTACAGAGGACAGCAGGCCTGGCTGTGGCACGTTGTACTGTTTCTCTATAGTCTTTCTCTTTATAAGGTTTAATTTTTCTTCTTCTTTTTTCTTTTTTACTTCTCATACTTTAGTTGTATCATAATATATAAGACAATAAGGTAGTATTTTCAAAAACTGGAAGAATTCACTTCAAATTTAGAACACGTATACTTAAATCTGAACCTGCTCAAATCTGAGGGTATGAAAAATGTTTTTGAAATACAAGGGCCCAGAAGTGATGTCGCACAAAGAATCATGATGAAAAATAGTTTTATTTAAAATGTTTAAATAAGAAAAGGAGCTGTGGAAGGAGGCTTTTAAATGAGGATAATTGACTATGTTGAGAATTTATGCTGTTTGTCAGAAAGATGGGAGAAATCCGAGGCCAAGCCAAAGGAAAAAATATACCCACAATAACACGGAATTAAAGGTTCAATATTATTAACATAATATGGATTGTGAGCATTCTTAATATTAGATTTGAGGACTTGCCTGTTCTCATCTTATTGGGAAGTGATGAATATATTAATTTAAAAAAATAAGCGAACAAAAGGATAGCAGGCCAACGTGAATAAAATATGATTGTTGGACATGGTCAAACATATTAACAGGAAATATTGAACAAGACAATCCTACCAATGAAGTAAAGATGATTGTAATGAGCAACAATTTCTATTATTTATAGTACTGGATCTAAGCCATGGGATCCCAAGGGCAGACGTTCCACAGTGTCAGCATTAACCTGGTAGGAGATGACCATGACATCACATGACAAACAGGTACTGTGAAGAATATAGTCATTGCATGATTTTGATCAAGAAAACACACCCAGTTATTTGAACCAAGACTGGAGAAGGTTCCATAGTGGTTCCCAGGAACAGAAGAGATAAGATAAAAGGAAAACCAAATGATAATTTTTTTTTTTTTTTTTTTTTTTTTTTGCGTAAATCTCAGGATAGAAGGAGAGAGACTGGGCAGCAGAGCATCAGTGAGCAATAGCCTGAGCCTCCTCCCTGAAATTCAAGCTGAGCTAAAGGTTTCTCTCCTCTCTGGGTAGTGAGGTTGCAGCATCACAGTCAATGCAGCCAGGCAGGAGAAAGAGATAAAAGCCACCCAAATCTGAAAATTCAAAAGATCAACTATTAGAATCATAAGTAAATACTTTAAAGATGTTGGATAAAGAATGAATAATAAAATTCAATATATTTTGCAATTCATAAGCAAGGAAGTACAAAAT
Organism: Mastomys natalensis; assembly: GCA_021653895.1. NCBI lineage: Eukaryota > Metazoa > Chordata > Mammalia > Rodentia > Muridae > Mastomys > Mastomys natalensis. Next base: position 3,785,746 of record JAJTUV010000102.1, read on the forward strand.
ATGGTTTCTGAAAGCTCTTGTTTAGCTGTTTAGCAGTGCACATGGGTGTGGGAGAATACCTCTGTGAATTGTAGACTTAGATCATTCATATATATATATATATATATATATATATATATATATAATGCAGGAGTCTTGTAGCTGTACAGTGTGATGGATCTATTTTTAGCTTTAGTTTTGAGAAATCTGCATAAAATTTCCATAAAATCGACCTGGATGTATATCAGCAAAGGAATGGATAAAGAACATGTATTAAATATACATTATGCAGTTTTATTCAGCCACAAAGAAGAGGGAGAACACATTGTTTGAAGGGAAGTTGAAATAACTGGAGATTAACTGGGGGAAATAAATCAGAATCTGAAAGACAAATATCATATGTTTTCTCTCATCTGTAGATACTACATTTTATATGAAGACATGAAATCATTAGGTTTATATGGCAGGGACACAGATGTGAAATAATTTGGGGAGTATAGATGGGTTGAAAGACAGGAGGTGTGATCAGGAGTGGCAAAGTCCATTTCATACTGTAGGAAATGCCATAGGAACCCCAGCGCTCTGTGCTATGACGCACACCACCTAAAGAGAGTCAATAATAGTTACTAACTACAAAATGATATCTTTTACAGTAGCATTGAACAGACTCAAAGACATAGACATCAACACATCTGTAGAAGACATTTCTTATCAGTTGTGACAAGCTAAAACCATTAGTGCAGGTGTATGGAAAATTTTACAGCAAGTTTTGACATCCTCACTTTTCAATTCTAATGTATAAGCAGATCAAAAATAAAAACCAAATACGAACAACAAAAAACACACAGTTCTCCACAACAGTTTAAGAAGCACTGTCTAAATATTATCCATAATTCTTAAGAAAAAAGTAAATTTATCTAATTGAGAAACACTGCCATGTTTACTCTTGGGAAGATTCCATGATGTGAAAATGGTCAACCAACCTTCATCAGTCAATAGAGTGAATGCAGTCTCAACCAAGATTAGAGAAGGATGATTTGCATGGGGAGAAACTGACCGGTTATGTCTGAAGTTCATACAGCAGGACAGAGAGCAAACAACAGTCATGGGATTCAGGGAAAGAGCACAGCCCTGTGCTTTGCTCACAGTATATGAGGTTCTCAGACAAAACCGTGACCACTGAATAAGATGGATGTGGAATGATGCACCAAAAGGCCAATGGGCAGAGTGCACAGTCTAGAATGTTCACACGTCTGTTCTCAGCTAATTGGTAACATGGAACTAGCATTTTAAATTGTTTGAGATTTTCATGCATGCACATAATGTTTTTAAAATGTCTATTTTAAAAATTCTCTAGTGTATAAGTATGTTGCCTACACGTATGTCTGTGTACCGTGTACTTTCCTGTTGCCCACAGAAGTCAGAAGAGGGTGTTGGATCCTCTGGCACTCAAGTTACAGATAGTCTGAGCCACCGTGTGGTTGCTGAGAATCAGGCCCAGGATCTGGGCAGAAGTAGCAAGTGCTGTTAGACACTGATTCGTATCTCTAGCTTGATGTATAATGTGTTCTGATCAAATCTACCCCTCCCCTGTTTCTTTCTCTCCCATTCCTCCCATGGACCTGCCATGTCCTCTAATTTCATCTTCTCTCATACTCTCTCTTTTTAAGCACATCATGCCTACTTAATGCTGACTGTATTTGTGTGAGTATAGGGCCATCTGCTAGAGCACGGGTAGCCTTTCAGGGCCACAGGCTGACTGAAGTTAACTTACATCCCTTCCTTGGCAGTCATCAATTGCCAATAGCTCCTCAGTTAGGCACGGGACTTTTACATGGTTTTATCTTATGCATGCAATCATGGTCACTATAAGTTAGTTTCTACCTCTGGCTGCAAATATTTATTAGCAAATAGTTTGCCTCAATGGTGGACACAAGAAAACAGCTGGTGTAGTGTCATCATTAGTGCTTGGTCAAATGGAAAACATGGGGAAGTGAGATCATGGTGTTGTCTTGTAACTACATCAACTAAATATGGAGTCAGTAGCAAATAAAACAAGAGACATGAAGTTGCAGAGGAAACACAGGAGGGAGAGGTATATGAGCTCAGTGTGTTGGCTTTTAAACTTGGGAGGTAGGAGTGGGAGAATAAGGGGTTCAAGGCTAGTCTCTGTTATGTAGAGAGATTAAGGACAGTCTGATTTATGTAAGACACTGTTTCAAAAAACTAAAACAAATAAAAAGCCTAGGGATACTAAAACATGTTGTAAAGTGGAAACAGAGTCTTTGTGTGTTTGTGCAGCCTGTGATCTTATCACAGAAGAGGCTGAGCTAGGAGGATCTGAAGTTCAAGATCAGCTTGGGCTACATGCAAAAAAAAAAAAATAAAAACAAAAACAAAAACTGTATCTCAGAAAAGTAAAGAATAAATAAGTATGGAAGAAACTGGGGGTGCAGCCAAGCCAAACATTTGCCTAGTGTGTCATCTTGTGCAAAGCTCTAGACTTGAAATATAGGAAGGAACAGGCTAGAGAGAGGAAGAAGGAGGAAACGAAAAGACAGAGGAGAGATGAAGCGAGGGGGACAGGGAAAAGAAAGGAGATAGAGACTTTTAATGACTGCTGCTATTTCTTTAAGGGTTATGGGAATGTTTAGATGGTTTATTTGCTCCTGATTAAATTTTGATACCTGGTATCTGTCTAGAAAATTGTCCATTTCATCCAGATTTTTCCAATTTCGTTGAGTATAGGCCTTTGTAGTAGGATCTGATGTTTTTTTTTTTTTAATTTCCTCAGTTTCTGTTGTTACGTCTCCCTTTTCAGTTCTGATTTTATTAATTTGGATACTGTCTCTGTACCCTCTGGTTAATCTGGCTAAGGGTTTGTCTATCTTGTTGATTGTCTCAAAGAACCAACTCCTGGTTTTGTTGATATTTTGTATAGTTCTTTCTGTTTCTACTTGGTTGATTTCATCCCTGAGTTTGATTATTTCCTGCCGTCTACGCCTCTTGGGTGTATTTGCTTCTTTTTGTTCTAAAGCTTTCAGGTGTGCTGTCAAGTTGCTAGTGTATGCTATCTCCAGTTTCTTTTTGTAGGCATTTAGAACTATGAGTTTTCCTCTTAGCACTGCTTTCATTCTTATCCCCTTGTACAAAGCTCAAGTCCAAGTGGATAATGGACCTTCACATAAAACCAGATACACTGAAACTAATAGAAGAGAAGGTGGGGAAGACCCTCAAATACCTAGGCACAAGGGAAAAGTTCCTGAACAGAACTCCAATGGCTTATATTCTAAGATCAAGAATTGACAAATGGGACCTCATAAAATTGCAAAGCTTCTGTAAGGCAAAGGGCACTGTCAATAGGACAAAACAGCAACCAACAGATTGGGAAAAGATCTTTATCAACCCTACATCCGATAGAGGGCTAATATCCAATATATACAAATAACTCAAGAAATTAGACTCCAGACAACCAAATAACCCTATTAAAAATGGGGTACAGAGCTAAAGAAAGAATTCTCAGCTGAGGAAACTTGAATAGCCAAGAAGCACCTTAAGAAATGTTCAACATCTTTAGTTATCAGGGAAATGCAAATCAAAACAACCCTGAGATTCCATTTCACACCAGTCAGAATGGCTAAGATCAAAAACTCAGGTGATAGTAGACGCTGGTGAGGATGTGGAGAAAGAGGAACACTCTTCCATTGTTGGTGGGATTACAACCACTCTGGAAATAAGTCTGGCAGTTCCTCAGAAAATTGGACATAGCATTACCTGAGGATCCAGCTATACCACTCCTGGGCTTATACCCAGAAGATGCTCCAACATACAACAAGTACATATGCTCCACTATGTTCATAGCAGCCTTATTTATAATGGCCAGAAGCTGGAAAGAACTCAGATGTCCTTCAACAGAGGAATGGATACAAACAATGTGGTACATTTATACAATGGAATATTACTCAGCTATTAAAAACAATGAATTCGAGAAATTCTTAGGTAAATGAATGGAACTAGAAAATATCATCCTGAGTGGGGTAACCCAATCACAAAACAACACACATAGTACTCACTCACTGATAAGAGGATATTAGCCCAAAAGCTTGAAATAGCCAAGATTCAACTTACAGACCACATGAAGCTCATGCAGAAGTAAGATAAGTGTGGGTGCTTCAGTCCTTCTTAGAAGGAGTAACAAAATACTCAAGGGAACAAATATGGAGACAAAGTGTGGGACAGAAACTGAAGGAGGAGCTGTCTGGAGACCATTCCACCTGGGTATCCATCCCATGTGCAGTCACCAAAGGTAGACGCTGATGTGGATGTCAGGAAGTGTGTGCTGACAAGAGCCCGATATAGCTTTCTCCTTAGAGGTCTGCCAGAGTCTGACATATTCAGAGGCAGATGCTCACAGCTAACCATTGAACTGATCAAGGGGTTCACAATGGAGGAGTTAGAGAGAATACTGAAGGAGCTGAAAGGGTTTGTGGCCCCATGAGGAGAGCAACAATACCAACCAACCAGAGCTCCCCAGGGTCTAATCACCAGCCTGGGAGCACACAGGGAGGGACTCATGACTCCAGCTGTGTATGTAGGGGAGGATGGCCTTGTCAGGCATAGGTGGGAAAGGAGATCCTTGGCCCCATGAAGGCTAGAACACTGAGTGTGGAGGAATTCGTGGATGCAGAGGTAGGAGTAGGGGGTAGGTGGGGACACATCCTCATAGAAGCAGGAGGAGGGGGATGTGATAGGGGGTTCCTGGGGGGAGGGGGATGGGGTAAGGGGATAACATCTGAAATGTAAATAATATCCAATTGAAAAAAAGAAAGGAGATAGAGGAAGAGGGGGAGGGATAGAGGGAAGGAAGAGAAGGAAGAAGAGAGGGAGAGGAGAAAGGGAGGAAAGAATGGAGTGAGGGAGGGAAGGAGGAAAGCATCTCTCTCCTAATAAAAGACGAGGGGCAGTAGCTCTCCCCTCTGTGTTCAGTTATTATAGTGAGAATCCTAACCACCACAAAGACAGACATAGACAGCAGAAATATAGACAGGCTTGCAAAGCAGCCATGAAAAACTATGATCAGAGTAAACCTTCACTCTCATAATGATTAGTTTAATCTACAAAGAATTATTAGAGACAACAGTCTTTAACAAGGACATTAGAGAAAAATGAAGGAAATCCAGATCTGTAGCCTTGAGGTAATGGCAAAGCGTTCATCTTTATTCATTATTGTAGCAGAGGCAAAATAGGTGCCAGTTCCGTCAGTTTTTTGCAAGACTGAGCTCCTCTTGACAGGCTGCTTAAGAATGCATTTTCATGGCTAGGAAACGGGTGATGTGAAGGTGCCACCATTTGCTAATGTGATGGATGTGTATAGTTAAGTCATTTTCCTGAAATTCCTGAAAAGGATATTTATAGAACTTCCAGATGATTTCAAACTTCACTCAGACAGGGAAAAAAAAAAAAAAAAAAAAAAGGAAAGCTGTTGGGAAACTCAGGACAGTTCTGAAGAAGACCTCAGTGCAAAATAAGCTTGTAGCATTTTATGGTTTTGCAGAAAGTTTGGGCAGTTTGGGAAGGGTAGGGACATAACCCTGTTCCCACTGCTGTGACAAAAAGTACCCAACAGAAACGACTTGAAAAGGAAGGTTTGTTTTGGCTGACAGTTTGAGAATAAAGCTCATCATGGCAGGGAAGGCAGAGGGAGCTGGCCACATTGCACCTACACTTAGGAAACATAGATATGAATGCCTGTGCTCAGCTTGAGTTCTCCATTTTGAAATAATCAGCTTACCCTTATTTTATGTTTATGACTGTTTGCCTGCATGTATGTCTGTGCAGGGGATGCAGAGGCCAGAAGATTGTGTTGAGTCTCCGGGACTGGAATTACAGGCAGTTTTGAACTAGCGTATGGGTGCTGAGAACCTAACCTGGGACCTTGGGAACCAGGTTCTTAACCATGAGGCACCTTTCCAGACACATTGATTTCTCCATTTTATTCAGTCCAGGACTCGAGCCCACAGGTTTGTCTCTTAGGTGAGTCTAGATCCTGTCAAGTTGACAGTCTATGTTAAACAACCCAGAGGAGAATAAATTGATCAGGGAGGCAAAATAGACAGCCAAGATTTGAACCTATGACAGGAGCGAAACCATGGTCTAATCTAGGAGTGACAACATACCTGAGGGAGGAAGCAGGACTGTCTGACAGAGGAGATGAGATTGTCTGGAAGAGCAGTGAACTCCCATTTCATACCACATGGGAAACCAACTCACTCAAAGTGTACTATTTAAGGACACTATTAATAACACATTTAATCTATAAATTATTTTTTGGTTGGTTGATGCCATGCATAGAATCCAGTAAAAAACCTTGCAAAGACTCTACCACTGAGCTACATCATGGCCTCTTAACTTCCTTCTGGGAGAATTAGAGCTATTTTTGAAATTGGGAGGTAAAGCTTTTTAAATTTTATTTATTTATTTATTTATTTATTTATTTATTTATTGCAAACTGCATGGTACATTAACAAAAATTTAAAGTGAATAATTTCTAGCACATTTTAAATTGAAAAGAAAAATACTGTTCCCAATATAAACCTCAAGGAAGGCAAGAAGTAAGGAAGTAAGAAAGTAAGTTGTGTTACAAATCAAGAGTAGTTCTATGAATAGAAAATTTTTAAAAATTATTCATGTTATCAATGTGTACAGAAGTCCCGTGAAGCACAATAATCCAACTGAGAGGTGAGGAAATACAGACATGGACTTTGTGTACAGGATGAGGCATGTGGAGTCTGTATGTTAGATCTAAACCAGGGCCCTCAAATGGCAGTGCTGGTGACAAAGTCCTAAATAGAAGGACTCTGGCTGGGTAAACAAAGTCAACACTCAGCATTCCACAGGAATCTTGTAAGGCAAGTTTCTGTTTACTGGGAAAACCATTATTTCCATTCTCCATCCCAAGGGTCAACTGCCTCTTACATCAGGCAAGGGCATTTAGTTCCAGATTAATCCTAAGAGCCTTCATCTGCTCAAAGATCTCCATTTTGTCATCATCTACAATCCATTTGCTTTCCTGCCAAGCCACCACCCTCTATTCTCAGAGGAAGACCAGAGTTTGTTCTCCCTAGAAACTTTTCTGGAAACTTCAGTGCTCTGGTTCAGTGATTTACCTGTTCCCTGGCTTATTCCATAGGTTCATGAAGAGACAGTGGTCACAGTACATAGGTGGTATAATTAAAGACCACTGTGAGATACATTCTCCACCGATCTGATGGACAAAGTCTCTCCTAACACCTGAAATGGAATATACAGAGGATGTGACTACACCAGGGAGTCCACATGCAGCTGGAGGAGGCGATTATCAGTTTGTATTTGCTCCTGGAGGTAACATTGACCAGCCTTCTAGTCCTACTGTATGATACTGGGGAAAGCTTGAAGGCTTCACATAGATAAAGAATGGTACTGCAGGCTGTACTGAGCAAGCTCTGAGGTGTCATGGCATGCTCCCTGGTTTTTTTCTGGAGAGACAGATGTCTATTTGCAAAAGGTAGGACATCCATGACAAACCCAAAGACTAAATCTACCAACTCCATCTCAGTGAACCAATGCATTTATTGAGGTTATAGAAGGGAATATGATTGACACAGGAAGCAACATCACAAAGCCCACCCCCAACATGGGTGAGGATCAAAGAAAGCTGCAGACAGCTCTATTGAAGAGTCTTTTGCTCCAGCAGGTGCCTATGGCAGGTATAGCATTGGGGAGTCTTGTTAGTTCTTATTACCTTTTCTTATTTGTGTATGTATTTTGCTTGTGGAACATGTATGGTTGTGTCTTCATTTGTGTGTATCAGTGGGTGCACATCCTCACAGGAGCCAGAACTCAATTCTGGGCATTTTCGTCCTCTGTGACTCTCCATCTTAGTTATTGAAACAATGTCTCTTACAGAACCTGGAGCTCATTGTTGAAGCAAGACTGGCTTAGGCCAGAAAGCTGCAGGGGTTCTGTCTCTGTCTCTCCAGGGCTGACATTACAGGCATGTACCACTACATCCAGCTTTAATACAGGTGTCTAGATCTGAACTCAGCTCCCCATGCTTATGCAGCGAGTATCTTCCCAACTGTAGCAACTTCCTGACCACCTCTTATGAGCTCCTGCAACTTCTTTTTGAGTCTCCTGAGCATTCCACAAGGGAAGGTTTCAATCTGGAGGAAAAAGCTCCAAAAATAGACGTTGGAAGACCCTGCATCCTTGGACACAATTCTTCTTCACTCTGACTTCTCAAGTCAGGTCTGAGCTGCTTTGAGTGGGAAGGAGCCAAAGAAAAGAAAAAAAAAAAAGAAAGAAAGAAAAGAAAAATTTACACCTAGTGACAAGGAGCAAGTGACTCTTATCTCCTCACTGTCATCCTCAGGCTGAGTTTCCCCACAACAGGGGTTATGGGCAGAAGGAGATGGATTCAGTGATAGGCGCTGGCTTTCATGACTGCACTTTAAGAAGTGGATACATTGCTCAGTTAATTTCATTACAGTTAGTGTTTATTTTCATTTAACTTCTATCATCTTATCCATTTTTCTCCTGACAACTTAGAGCACATCAGTGTGTACTTAGCTTCTCCATTAAAAAAAAAACAACAACAACATATTTCAATGGGTGTTTTTAGTGTTTAACATTTTTAATTTTAAATTTTTACTCATGTGTATATGTGTGTTTGTTATGTTTGCAGCATGTACCCCGTGAAGGTCAAAAGAGGGTGTCAAATTGACCTGTATCTGGAGTTACATACAGGTGGTTGTGAGCCATCAAAAATGGGTACTAGGAATAGAAGTTAGGTTCTCAGCAGGAGCAGTAACACTCTAACCACTGAATCATCTGCCAGATGCAGTTGATGTCTTTTCAGTATGTTCATCATTTTGACACTTGACACATATCATTGAGTTTTGAAGTTCATTTTGTTATTGTTTTTGTTGTTAGTTTTTCTGAGGTGGGTTTCTCAGTGTTATCCTGGCTGTCCTAGAACTCACTCTGTAGACCAGGCTGGCCTCAAACTTAGGGATCCATCCATCTCTACCCCCTAAGTGTTTGGATTAAAGTCCTATGCCACCATGCCCAGTCAGTTTTGAAGTATCTTAATAGATATTTTATTTTGTGTGTGTGTGTGTGTGTGTGTACTGAGCATGTTCACAGTTGAATTTCCATGTGTGTGCATACTTACAGAAGCCAGAAGATGACATTGGTTGTCTTCCTTAATAATTCACTTTTTTTTGAGATAGTGTTTTTCCTTGATCCCAGAACTTATTGGTTGACTAGATTAGTTATCCGTAAGTCTCTTGAGATCCTCCTGTCTCGCCATCTTCAAACTTCTAGCCCCTGGGTTACAGATGTGTATAATCATGCCTGGGATTTGAATATGGATGTTGGGATCTGAACTCTGATCCTCATGCTTGCATGCCAAACACTTTACCATCTCACTTAATGGATTTTGAAGATTTAAAAAAGTACATGTCCATTTAGGGCTGATATGAAATAAAAACTCCTTACTTCCCAGTGGCTGTGGGATACCCTGACACATACATAGATCCCCATGTCTTCAGATGCAGTTCTTGCGCAGAATCTCCCCACATAAATCTGCATCATATAAACCTTTCTTACTTATACTGTCTAGGGTCCTGTAGTGGCTGTGTCGGTAGCCATTATACTGCATTGCCTAGGGAATGATGATTAGGAAGGAGTCTGTGCCAGTGGCACAGATGAGATGCCCTGACAAACCTCACAGATGGCTGGTAGACTCCACAGATGACTGGTAGACCCTGCAGATGACTGAAAGACCTCACAGATGACAGATAGACCCCAAAGATGACTGGTAGAACCCATAGATGGCTGGTAGAATCAACAGATAGGTGGTAGATCCCCACAGATAACTGGTAGATCCCCACAGATAGCTAGTAGACTCCACAGATGGCTAGTAGAATCAATGGACGGCTGGTAGACCCAATTGATAATTGGTAGACCACAAATAGCTGGTAGGACCAACAAATGACTGATAGACCCCACAGATAACTGGTAGACCCCACAGGTGGCTGATAGAGCCCATAGATGGCTGATAGACCTCATGGGCAGCTGGTAGACCACCACATGCTTGGTCACAGCTGCACTGTGCCCTTATGCCATTCAGTGTTATTGCCTTCTCCACACTCAACCATGACATGTTCCAAAGCAGATCTTCATGCCAGTGAAGGACACTCTGTGGGGACATCATGAGAAGAAGTGAAGAGTGAAGCCTCAGATCCCCATCCGATTCTAAGAACACAGGGCACTGAGGCATTGGACCGGAAATGAGAAATTTGCGCCTTGCAGAAGATGATGTCAGGGGCTGTTGGGGAAGGGTTTTTTTTTTTTTTTTTTTTTTTTTAATAAATAAGAGCAAAGGGCAAGAAGAGAGGAGCTTAGGGAGCAGTGAGATGGCCTGTGTAAAAGCCCCTTGTCTAAAATCCCCGTGATCTGTTTGAATCCCAAAAACCTACACGGTGAACACAGTGAGCCAATTCCTGCAAGCGCTCCTCCGTGCACATGCTTGTGCACCAGCTCCAACACACACAAATACGTAAGTGAATATACAACTGTAAAAAGAATTTTAAAGTTATCTTTTCAGTAAAGATCGACATAAATATGCCAAATGTCAACTATGAAATATATTTATGATTCACGTGACTGACAGCCCTGAAATGTAGGACCCATCTGAAGCAAAGACAGTTTTTAAAACAACCCCGACAGTCCAAATTGATCGATGAGCCTTTCATAGCAGGGCAAGTTGAAAGGCAGTGGGTCCAGGCATAGAAAGGATGTCTGGTTAGTAATGTCACACAGAGGAGTTACAAATGAAATCCCTATTTCAAGTCAAATAGATTGGCATAGTTATTTTTTTTTAATCTAACATATGTAGACAAACGTGAGACAATTGGACTGCTTATGTATCGCTTACTCAACACTATGGTAGTAAAAAAAAATTTGCCTTCACCCTGCAAAAGCTAAATATACTCATAACCTATGACCGAGCTGAGCACTTCTATAATTATAATCCTCCAATAACAGCAACGACAAAAATTGAAAACCAAAAATTTACATGGACTCAGCAGGAAGTGCACACAGGATGTTCCTATCAGTGCTACTGAGAGCCCACCGACTTTCAAATGACCCAGACATGAGGCGGGATGGGTCATACACTGTGAGGAAAGGGTCCATCTCCCACCATGGTGGGGACACAGGCACAGCTAGGGCAGACCCAGGGACACACCCTTGACCTTCACAGGGCCAAATGACAAAAGACTATAGGAGAACTTCTGCCTTTTGTTTAAACTACAAAACCAAAGGAAGGCTGAGCTGGCCTGCTGCTCACAGTTGTGTGTGGTAAAGAAAAACCCAAAGAGCCATGAGCCAAAGGCTCACTAAGTGATGCTTTGGTGTAGGCCACAAAGAAGAACTTAAGAATTGACCCTCTTGATTTTTCTTCCTCCAAAGGGAAGAACATACCCAAATGCTCATTATAAGCATTTAGAATATTTCATGTTGTGGGAGTCAAAACTTCTTTATAAAAGACAGGGAGATAAAATGAAATAAAAACATTCTATTTGGTGCAGAAGACTGTGAAAGTGTGTAAGAATAAGTTCAGCTAGGAACATCTGGTGGAATTCTAAGAAGAATGTAAAACGAGACAAAAAGCTGTCATACAAAAAAAAATCTCACTTGGAGAAAGTCTACACATACTTACCCAAGGCTGCTTCCTCTGTGAAGTTGGAGTGGGGATGGTCATGGTAGGGGCTGTCCCATTGACTTATGAAAGTTTGCTTATTTTCAGTTCTTGAGAAGCTCTCAAGATGAGCTGTGCATGCAAGCCACCTTGACTAGTCATGGAAGATACAAGATGGAACATCATGGGGGAAGGGACTGAGATATGGCTCGGCTGGTAAAGTACCTGAATTGGATAGTCAGTACCCACTAGAAATAGCCTGCCATGGTGACACATGCTTTTAATCCCAGTGACATCGAAGTGGAGACAGGCAGATCCCTGGGACTGCTGGCCAGCCTGCAGGGCTCAATTATCCGGTCTCAAGTGCCAGGGAGACACCCTGTCTCAAAAAACAAGGTGTGAGGAGTCTGAGGAAGAGGGCGGCACAGTGGACCACTCACCTCCATACACATAGCTCTTCATCCACATGCATGCACACTCACAGTATGTGAAGAGAGGCTTTTGAAGACTTACTAATGTGTATGAGAGAGAGTCGAACATCCTGCCACGCATGAACAATACAGGTTGGAATTGAAACAGATCAATTCAGTAAAAGACGAGCTAGACAAATTCACGCAGATGCTCATTATGGAATGGAGGTGACATTTCAAACACAAAGCTAAGATGAGCAGTGAATACCTGAATGGAAACAATACAGCAAGCTAAATAGTGACAGTGGCCTTAGAGCAGTGGTTCTCAACCTGTGGGTCTCGGCCCCCTTGGGGCTTGCAGATCAGATACTTACACTACAATTCATACCAGTAGCAAAATTATAGTTAGGAAGTAGCAATGAGATAGTTTCATGGCTGGGGGTCACCACAGCATGTGGAACTGTATTAAAGGGTCGCAGTGTTAGAGAGGTTGAGAACAGAGCCTCACTCCTCACATCGACAGATGTTTGAAAGGACTGGCAAAGATGAAGAGAAGGACCTAGAAAAGAAACACAGGAGTCATGCCACAGTGGTGTTTTGTGTCCTGTGTGTGTGTGTGTGTGTGTGTGTGTGTGTGTGTGTGGTGTCGGTTCCACCCATCCCCTGGTCCATCTACTTTGCAGGCCAGGCTGTCCTGCCCAGCTGGAGCCAGCACGGGACTGGAATCCTGAGGCACTTCCCTGGAGCAGTGCTTGGAGGGACCCTCAGCCAGGACTTCTGGAGTCAGGAACCTTCATCCCTTTGCCTCTAGCTAAACAAAAGGTGCTCCACCTGCCATTTGGACAGAACTGAGTGGTGCCTAGACTTGCTGGAGGCTGCCTGCCAGTTGCCCTCCAGCTTTCCCTTACATCCCATTGGCTCTTGCAGGAGTCCCAGAGTCACGCCCTCAAAGTCAGACACCCTAAGAATCCCCATATACAGTCCCTCGTCTCTGGGATTAGATGTAATAGAAGGAATCATAAAAGAAAATAGATTTTTTTAAAAAGAAAATTCTAGGGTGTTAAAGACTGTTTTAAGACTACCATTAAAACCACAAATTATAGGAAAAGAAATAATTCTATTAAAATTTTAAACAGCATGGTAAAAATGCATAACCTAAAAGCCAATAGAGCAAAACAAAATAAGCCTTTAAAATGGATGCCTGTATGTGACTATAAATAGACAGAGGTGGAATATTTGTTATTAAGAAAAAAAAACATCTTCTTACTTTCTTAAATTTTAAGTAGAGCTACCAAGTCATTAAAAAGCATTAATGCAACACAAGAGCTTAAAAGGAGTTGAATAAAGATTTTTGTGAGGGACAATGATAACCTCTGCTTCATACTAATGAGCAAAGGAGACTCAGAGTGGAGAAAGTCGGAGAGTTTATTCCATAATCTCACAAGATCAGGTGGCTCCTTGGACAAGAGGAGAGCAGAGAACACTGCACTCATAACCCTGAACTCAAGTCCCGGGTTTGCTTTCCTCAGGGCTGGGTAATCAGGCAGTATAATCTTCTGTGTCATCTGCCAGTTGCTCATGTTCATCTATCTCTCAGCAAAGACAGTGGTGGGTAGGTTCATGTCTACATACCAAGTCCTGCTTATTTTAAAGCTTAGCAGGCACACACAGTTTTCATGCCTGTGCCTCATTAGTCAAGCTTGACTCCTAAGCATTCTCTGAAGTTTTAGTTCGGGTCCCGGGGAGCTGGGCGAGCAGAGATATGGTTTCTGTCTGTGGTTGGATCTCAATTCACTTTTGTCTTGAAAATGAGCCACTGGGTATTGTCTCTTACCATCTCATCAAGAAGGGGATTACAATGTCACTTCCACAAATGAAGTGATCTCAGTCCTCTGATAAAGACCAGGTAATCTGATTGCTAGCAACAAGCAAACAGGGGAGAAAAAAAAAAAAAAGTCCACGCCCTTGGTCTCTGGAGAAGTTGGCAGAGGGTTAGGTAAGTCCTCCCTCATAAAAATGACAGAGGAGAGTGTAAAAGTTTGAACCTACTCTGAATGACACTTGGCAATATTTTCAAGCTTATTAATATGTCTAACCTTTGACGCAGCAATTCAGCTTCTGGAAAAGGTCCCATTTGCTCTCAGTATTGTGTGCCTGGCAATGTTCACTGCAGCCCAGCTCCCGGCAGCAGGACTCGGGGAGAGCACTATCCATGAACAGGGAGCAGACAGTTGTAGAAATAAAACCTGTGCAATGATGTTATGAAATTGTTAATTTTTACAAAGAGCTCTGTGTTTACTGAAATACAGGATGTCCCTAGTAAATTTGAACTGCAAGAAGTTCAAGATGGGTGGCCAAACTAACATCTGGGTAGAAGTTGAAAGAACACACATGGGGATGGGGTCCCTGCCATGGCACAGAGCACTATGTGCAGGGGACCCAGCTAACTGTCATTATGAGACCTGCTTTTCCCAGGACAGGAATTCCAATGCTAGGGCCAGGATACGAGGGAGATCTTCATTCTTGTTTAAGTTTTAGATTTGATTGACAATAGCTCAATTTGATAAGATACCACGTGATCTGCCCATATACCTTGTATAATGACTGACCTGGTGATTAGCATATCTGTCACTTCAAACAGTGCTCAATGCTTTGTGATGAAGCTATTAATATTTTTTGCTAACCTTGTGGAAATTCAGATGTGGTCTGAATGATAAATGTCTCCCATGGGCTCTGGTATTTGAACTCTTAGTTTCTACCTGTTCTGGGAGCACTGGGGACTATAACCTGAGTGGAAGAAGAATGTCACTAGGATGGGCTTTGGGATCACATCCCCACACCTCACCTCCAGTTTGCCTTTTTCCCTTTGTGCTTGTGGATGTGAGCTCCCTACCTCCTGTTCCAGCTGCTTGCTGTCATGCCTTCCACAATGATGGACTCTAACCCTGTGAAACCAGAAGCCAAAATAAATCCTTTTCTTCCATTAGCAGCTTTTGGTCATGATGTTTTATCACAGCAAAGGGAAATTAATGAATACAACTAATAGAGTATTTCTGTCTTAAAGACAAGGCCTATGTCTCCCAGGCTGGCCTCACATTTACTATGTAACTGAAGCTGACTTTGAAATTTTCATGCTTTTTGTCCACCAGCACATGTGGCTTATGCCAAGGCATGATGGAACCCAGGGCTTTGTGAATGCTAAACTAGTATTCCACCAATTGAGCCACACCCCCAGATACAGTGGTATTGATGACAGTCAGCCTACTGCTCAGTAGAACACCAGAAATTACCTGTCCTTTCTAGCTGTGTCTGGCTGTGACATTATACATTTGACCACAGTCTGATGCCTACTGATCTATTACCTGTCCCTCGTCTCATCTCTGTGGAGCCTTTGGTGCAGAGTTACTTGCCCGTGTGCACTGTGGCACCATTTCCAACAGTGAGGGTGGTGACTCAACCCGATGTTCACCAGTGAGGAGAGAGTAATAGCAGTGTTCTCTGTGTTGGTAATGGAGCAGATGTGAAGGAAGGACATGATGCTACCTCTTGAGTAGCCTGCAGACTCTTCTATCAAGTGATAAAGGTTAAGCTCACACTGATCAATATGACCCTTTTATCTGCTACACGCAGCTCCGCTGAGCAAGGGTTCAAGGTATTTGCCATCTCTTCCCACAGTCAAAAATCCCTTGTACTGGGGAGATGGCTCAAAGTTAAAGTGTCTGCTATGGAACACAAGGATTTGAATTCAGATCCCTAGCATGCGTGTAAAAAGCAGGCTTGGGAGCACACACATACACCACTGGACAGAGATAGGCAAATCCCTGAACCTCGTTATCCAGTCAGCCTAAAGAACTCAATCTTCTTCAGGTTCAGTGAGATACCACCTTGAAATGTCAGGTGGAGGGGAGGGGCTATGACTCAGAAGTCATGACTCCAGGTCGGTCTAGCTCCTCAGTAACGGCTGTTTCAGCTCCTTAGTAATGGCGGTCTGTTCGCTACTTTGTTCGCGTTTGCAGCTCCAGTCTGCCGGTCAGGGTCTAGCAAGAAGAGAGTGGACAGAGGACGAGAGGCGCAAAGGATAGAGATAAGACAAAGGGTCTAATCAAGTCTCCTCTCAAGTCTTTTCTCTGAAAGAATCCTGGGTATTATACTCTTTTAACGTGACTTACCATGTGGGCAAGCTCACTGAAGGCACTACATCATGTGCTAGCAGCGTGGAGACCACGTGCTCCTAGCTGCTGGCAGCATAAACAGCATAACAAGATGTTTTCAGAGTCTGTGCTCAGCTGTTGCAGGCTGTTGAAACAAGTCTCCTTGTCAGATGTATAATGGCTCGAGTGGCTGTAAAGATGATTAGCCACTTTCAGCTAAGAGTTGGCTCCCAACACACACACACCTTTAAAATTGTGCATAGGAGAGCAAGTAAGGAAAGATATCTAATGTCAACCTGTGGTCTCTACACATAGATACACTCACACACTATATGTACCATGCATACACTATATATATATATACATATACTACACATATGTACAAACTTTTTTAAAAAGTCAGGTTGCTCTGCCTCTCTGTAGCTCCCTCCTTTCTGACTCTATTACTATAGTCTCTGGTGATGGAGCCACCATGGAACTCTACAGCCGTGACCAACACTGAGCCACTGACCCTGTCATGAGCAGAGGACTTCAAACTGCAAGATTGTCTATTATTCTAGCCTGAGTCTTCTACATATTTCCAACTTGAACGGGCAGCCAGGAAGGCCTGGAAAGGCATCGTGTCTAGCATGTGAGGGTGAACATCTGCAGCAGAGTAAAGACAGGCTTCCTCAGATCTTGTATGTCACAGCCCAGATGTGCTGTTAAGTCACTGTGAAGCCCTGGGAAGGTCAGGGCAACTCCCGGGTATGTTCAAATGTCCTCAGAACTCAATAAGGACATTCTGGAAGCCAGGCAAAGTTCATATACTGTGACTCTGCTGGCACCTAGGGAAGCTGAGGTAGGTGCTCAGCTTCTCTCATGCTGCATAACTGAAGAGCAGATATATATCTGGGGATGGCCACCCTCCCACTACATAGCAGTGACCACCTATAAAACACATGCTGGATTCTGGGAATGTGTCTTTCCAGCTCACTGAGCAGTGTATGTGTCCAATCTACTAGGCTTTCAGACTCCATCCCTCATCTGCTAGGACTTGGGTTGCTGGCAGACCCTAAACTGAAGATGTCTCCAACAGGATCTGCATAAATTCTTTGCCCAGGTTTTCTCCCTGCTACTGGGAACCATGGAAGAGTTCTCCTGCTCTGGGTCTAACTCTGATCCTTCAAGGTGGCCAGCACTCTATAGAGTGGCTGTCACCAATGTTAGTGAAACCTTTTCTGGGAATTCGGCCGTCCTTCCATGTGAGGGCTGGCTCAGCTTAGTGTGTACCTGGAATCTGTCCACACACTGAGCACCACAGCAGCCAGGAGAGCTGTGTTGAAGCTTATTTAAGCCCTGGCAGAGACACTGGCCCATGCTCCCAGAGTGGCAGCAGCTGTGTCTTGTCATAGAGTCTTCCAAACAGGGAGATGTAGGGCCTGCTCCACAGTGCACCTGGCTTCCCAGCTGTGCCTAGAAGCCCCATAGGAATCTCTAAGGCTCTGGATACTTGCTGGCAGAGGCGCTGGCCAAGCATGGCAGCTGTCAGCAGCCTCTGTATGTTCCCATACATAGGAGAGGTACTGCTCCTCCTATCCTTACAATGTCATACAGGACAGGTCATGACAGCCTCCTCTTCCCCAGAGCCCAGTCCCTTCTTTCCAGCTGGGGTGAGGTCTTATCTTTGCAAGTACAGGACCATGTAAATGCCCACAAACCTGGAAAGTTCATGCTCACCTCCTGAATCAGAGAGAAAAGCCAAGGTTGAGCAGAGACTTCTTCCTGCCTGCTTTATGCCCTCAGTAAGATGGAATGAGCAGAAGTGACAGCAGGGCCATTTACAGAGAGCAGAGGCAGTGTCGCTTGTGGTTATGACACAGCCTGGGTCTGTCAAAGCTGAGTGGGGACTCTGTGTCTCTACCTGGAAGAAAAGGGTGCTGGCTCCAGATCTACCCAGGGATCCTTGGGACCCTCGAGTTACTTTGTCCTCATAAGACCATCAGTGAGCAGCAGTGAGGGCAGGCACTACCTTGTCAATTCCTTAACAGAGCCTAGCCATAGTATGGGGTCCATGCTCTCACTAGATAAACAAGCATCCTTGGGGTTCTTTGGAAGTCCCCCTGGATCTCTAGCCATGGCTGTGTGGAAGGTAGAAGAATTGTGGGTCATTTGACTGGCTAGAATTTTACCCACCCACATTCTCACCCACCTCAAGGACTGTCTCCACCAATGTGGGGAATACTACTGTATCCCTCCTATAGGACTCTAGGCTCCATGAGCTCCTACTGCCACTTGAAATGTCTCAGTTTCTAGACTGTTCTATGATCTCCCTTTATCTATGGTTACTTATCTGTCAATCTCAGTCCAACAACTAGACTTCTAGGACATACCTGCTGCCTTTGCCAGACAAAGTCACTTCTGGATTCCTGTCATTTTGTCTTCATTAAAAATGTTGTCCACGGCACCATGGCTTTGATTCTGTCCATGGGTGGGTGAACTTGTGTGTCATCTGTCTGTCCCCATGGTCCACTCAACAGGACCCACTCTTCGAGTCTTTTTTGCTCACTGCTATGACTTCTATAGCCTGGCAGGTATGCAAGGACTCCAGGACAGAGCTGGTGACAGAGACATGTCAGACACTTCAGTGACAGAGGGACATTTGCCATCTTGTCATTTAGTCATACAGAGGAGACCCAGCTTTTTCTCAGGTGACTCTCCCGAAGGCATAGGCTTTGTTCTCCTGGTTCCCAAGGATAGGAAAGGATGGAGGAGGGTCTGTTTTACTGTCCTAGTCAGAGGGTTAGGGTAGAGAGTTCTACACCCAAAGAAACCTTACTTTTACTTAGTCTTCAGGGAATAGAAGGATAGAAGGCTCTGCTTGGCAGAGGAGGTTCTTGTTGATTGGTGCCTCATTTTGTGGGTACCTTTTAAATATCCACCCAGGATCCTCATTCATAATTAGAACCCAGCTGGCCCTCCATAATTTCTCCTCAAGAGAGGTGTACACAGAAGGGCTGCTGGCTGAACTCTGGTTGACAAATGTGCTCATTAGAGGGCTCTCTAAACACACACACCTATGAGACAGAGAATAGTGTAATCTTTTCAGAAACTCCTGTAACTGAATGCGGCAAACACTTGCTCTCCTGGATACCTGAAAGGCTGAGGCAGGAAAATCATTCGGAGTTTAGGAGTCCAACTGAGGCTAGCCTGGACAACACAGAGACCCAGGAAAGAGCTGAGTTATACAATACTACCTCACCATATTTTGAGGTCCTGTTGGTTTTAGTCCATTGACAATTCAGATCATTAGGACATAAGATGCTTGTTTTTTGCACTTATCCCAAATCACCCTGGCATATATGCTCTTAAAGATCCATACTCACTAGAATACAAATACCCATCACACCTAAAACCTCTGTGGCAGACATCTGTAGTAGCAGAGACCCATTGTCCATCCTTCCCTTCTTTCTAGGTAAAAGAACATTGATGCTTGTTCTAGAGATAATAACATGTCTACCAAGAATGGTACTCTGCCACCTTGCCTAAGTGAGTGGCATCATTTTGTCCAGTGAGATATTCATGCATACCTTCTATGGCTCTGGAGACAGTTCCTGATATGAGTCTAGCCCCTTCCTGTTTTTCTTCTTCTGTCATCATACTGAGGATGTACGTGCCGTACCTGAAGCTACAGCAATCATGTGTCAACCATAAGAGAAAGATGCAGAAAACCAGCGATCTTGGCTTTAATGTCTTGAGGCTGTGAAACCAGTTAGTAATTTGTGTTTCTCTATAAATGGTGCTAATGAAATCTTCACTTTGTTTTAGCCATGCTGTTGAGACACTGTCATTTGCACCTGCTTCCAAGTACATAGTTGAAAAAAAAAATCTCTTCTATCTGTGGAGCAGCCTTGGGAATATTAGACCACTCAGAAGCAGCTATTATTAATTCAATCCTCCACACTAGAAAAGTGGACATGGCTTTCATTTTACAAAGCAGGACTCATTATCCAGGGGTTTGTGTGCTT
This sequence comes from Mastomys natalensis, assembly GCA_021653895.1. Classification (NCBI taxonomy): domain Eukaryota; kingdom Metazoa; phylum Chordata; class Mammalia; order Rodentia; family Muridae; genus Mastomys; species Mastomys natalensis. The sequence goes on from JAJTUV010000102.1 coordinate 3,806,036, forward strand.
CCCAGGGTCACACTGCTGAAATCATCAGAGCCCAGATGTTAACCTGCTTTGGCTGACTTTAGGGTGCTTATGATGCTGTGGCTCTCTCATGCAGGGACCTGGTGCTGGGAGCAAAGTTGAGCTTGCTCACCAGTTGCTGGAGACACACTTCATCTGCATTTGGCTGGCCCTGTGACAGTGTGCGCTCCAGAGGGATATCAGTGCCACTGAGTCGAGGGGGGTGTGTGGATTTGTGTGAGTCCTGAGGATACCAGCGCTGATCTCTGAGCATTTACACTGGTAGGTCCTACTGGCTTGACTTTCTCCTGGTGTGGAAGAATACTGGTGTACAGACCTGGGTTTCTGGTAGGTTGCCAATAGCACAGAGCTTTGAGGAATGAGTACCCAAGGGTCCTGTCAGGGAGGGCCCCCCATTCTGCGTTCAGCGAGGGTCTTGGCATTCTATTGCTCTTCCACATCTGTTAAAGGATGAGCTGGCTGATTTAAAACACTGCGTCTGCTCCAGAGTTCCTCACTCCTGCCACTGTTGTGGATGGGGGCCTTAAGGCTGGGCCCATCCCTTGCATGGCAGACTAAAAAGATGGGCACCTTCCTGCTACTCCTGGTTAATGGAGGAGGAATGAATTACTCCTGGCAAGAGGAAGGTGAGATCTGGGCCCTAGTCATGTCTATCTCCTAGTCTGCCATTGTTGACTGCCAGGGGCTTTAGCTGGACTGGAACATAGAAGAAAAAAAAATGGCCTCCCTCCGGCCAAACCCAGGCCATAGCAGAGAGCTGATGCTGGCCTTTGGAGGTTCACAAACTCTCACTGCTGTGTGTCTCTTCAGGGAAGGACAGGAAAATGATGAAAGAGAGACTCTGGGAAGAGATAATGTACAGTCAGTCACAAGCCCTGGAAGATGCCAAGAATCTTATGGCACGACAAAGAACTTGCAAGTCTCCGTTGACCACTGAGTCTCTCTGCTTATTTCTCTGAAATAGTAGATCCCCCAGACTTGTCTAGATAGCCACCAGCCTGCTCTGGCGTGGGATGGGTAAGTTCAGTGCCTTTTGGCAGGGTCTTTCACCTGCCACTCACAGACAATGCAGGCAACCCTCCCCTGGGACTGAGCTCTGAGGTAAGGCACTAGTATTGCCATATTTGGTAAAGTCTATTTTTATCCTGTTCCCACAGAGGCAGCATGGCACTGGCATGCGTGGGCTGGCCCTGATGAGGGGCCTATGGGACTTAGAACCCTGCAGAACCTTGATTATCCCTGACAGCCATGCAGATGCCCCAGTTGGCCCAGAGAGACCCCCTACCCAGCTGCCTGCTCCCACATCTCCCAGAATACCCTGGAATCTACAATCAGGCTGGTTCCTGAGTCCTGAGTAGGGTAATCTGTAGCCCCATCTCTGTTACAAATCCCTAATAAGTGCTTTCAGTAGTCAGATGTATAAAGACAAAATGGCTCCATTTTCAAACTAGAAATTTGAGCAAGGTGGCATCATATTAAACCATAGACCTGAAACCAGAGTTCAAATATGGCCTGTTAGGCTGGAGGGTGGAAAGATTCTTAGAGATAGAAGACCAGAAAACAAGTAGTGAGACTGTGTCTCCAAGGAATGCCAGGGGAGCATCACCCTAATAAGCAACAAGATGACTGCCTAAGAAGACCTGAACAAGAACACCAAAAGACATGCTCACCAGAAGGGTCCTCCGTCAAGACAAAAAGGAAAAGATGAGGAGATAGGCTCACCAGGATGAATCCCTCAACTGGTTATTCAATATCCAGTGGTTATCCCTGAAATCATAATACAACCAACACATGTACACACGCATATGGGTATCTATCTATCTATCTATCTATCTATCTATCTATCTATCTATCTATCATCTATCTGAACATATATTTACCCATACATATGTATGTGCACATATACATTTACACTTATCTATATAGTTAACAATAAAAATTAAAGAAAAGAAGTCTTGAATTTGAGAGGGAACAAAGCATTATGGAGGTATTTGAGGGAGGAGGGGATAGGACATGTGGGACCCTATTACCAGACAGGCATAAGAAATGGTAATGATGAATAAGCTCAAATCCCAGGGTTTTCAGAATTGAAAATGACAGGAGTGGAGCCATTTCCTCCCTGCCTCTACTTGCTCTGGAACAAGTAACCAGGATGCCTCACTGAGGACCATGGGCAATGGGTCATGTAGCATATATACCCGAAGTTCTTTGTTCTAATGATATATCTAGATAGGTCGAAACCATCAACCAATGAGCTTCTCTTCCTGAGAATTCCCCCCTGTAAAAGGTACTTAAACCCTGGTTCACCCTGAATAAAGTATATGCATTTATATCCACCATCAAATAAACCAGAATGAACAAGCAAGGATCATCTCAGAGAGCTATTTTATTAATGATCAACTTGGAGAAGGCCTTCATCTTTTAAGATTCCAAGCCTAAAACTCCTGAGAAAAGCCTTCTTCTCCTCCAGCCCAATCAGACAGGGTTCAGCTCATCCAGGGCTCCATCTTCCCTTCTGGCCAGGCTATGGATGCCCTGAGGGGAAGTGTAGACTGAGGACCCCTGTTCCTGACTCCTAGCAGTACAAAGGTGGTTCCCGAGTACCCAGAGAGGAGCCCAGGACCACACAGCTTTTGTCCCAGATTCCTCCGTTTCCTCTTCCAGTCTGGCAAAGGAAGACACAGGCTGTGTGAAGACACAAGACAACTTTGTTCTGTCTCCCTTGTGCTGCGTGGCCAGCGTCCAGGCACCACCAGCAGAGAGACAGGATGCAGTAAGACAGAGAGGGAAGGAAGAAAATTAAAAATTTAAATTTACAAATGTCACTTCCTGTCCAGGAAGGTCCCAGGCTATCAGAACCGAATGACAGAGATGAAATGGCAATGACCTTCTCCCTGTCTTACCTAGGGCTGCTGAAACAAAATGCCACCAGTAGAGCTTGAGCAATCACATTCCTGTGTCAACAATAGACTCACCTGTGGACAGAATGGCCTGGTCTGCTTGCCTCAGCTGCCATCTCTGCCTATCACTGTAGGTGCCCCATTTCTAAGGCTGGCTTCCCACAAGCCTCACACTTTTTGCCTCTCGGGAACTTGAGAGTGGGTAGGTTCAGCAATGAAGGAGAACAATACAACCAGCTCTCTTTTGCACTCAGGGCTACGGGCATAATCAACCATGAAAAGACTAGACAGGGTTGGTTGAGAGTCTCTATCTGCAGCTAGGAGGCCAGGCCACACCCCCATGGCCATGTGGCATAGAAGCAGGGGATTTGGCTTATTTCTGAAGGAAAATGGGACACTGAAACCGACACAGTGCTAATCTGCTGTTATAGAAAGTGAGCAAAGCAGCTCAGAAGATTAAACACTGCTCTTGATGTCACTGACCCCTGACCAAAAGGCCTGGGGAGCCATGAATTGGACCATTCATATTAGCAGCTTCCTTCCAGGGAAAGAGGAGACTGGACAAAGTCTGAGGTTGACGGTGGCACCCACCCTTATGGGGGTAACAGCCCTGTGAAGTGAGTGGATGCCCTCATACAGGCTCAAGGTGGCTCCAGATAGAAACACAATACAGACCTAGAGTCCAGGTGTCACACAGCGCATTTCTCAGTGACTTCAGAGCTTGAGCTCTCCTGGGATCCATATCTTAGATTGGATGCATGTCTAAATGAGCCCTGACTTGTAGAAGGATCTAGAAGGCAGGATGCTGGTCCCAGTGCTGATTATAAATGTCTGGCTTTGGTAAATGAAGGGTATTTTCGGTATACATGGGCCACTTCTGACATTATCTGGTGATCTCCCTCTTTCCATAAAGCCATCCATATCTATATCACCTCCTGAAATTCAGGTCACTCATGCTCAGCACTTGACAACATCCATGTGGCAGCTCTCCAGTGATCTTCATGATGGATGATCCCTGGTATGATGATGGTGACTCTGCTTTGTTTGGTGGACATTCACTTCCACAGGTAACCTTATGTGCAGATCTCCTTGAATCTTCCCAGTGACATGACAAGCAAGGATTATTGATCTTTTTCTAATTCATAGATGAGCTAATCTGAAGATGGGTTACTATGGATTAAAGGGTGTGGTGCCTACTCTGGAAATGGCAAGTCCTGAGGTCTAATATAGTTCGTGGTCAGTGCCATTGATAATGCTGCATTCTATACTTGAAACTTGCCAGGAAGCAGATTGTAAGTATTCTTACAAGACAGAGAGCTTTGTGAGCTGATAGTTATGCTAAGCATCCCGATGGTGATAACCATTCCACGGCACATCCATATATCACAACATCACACAGTACATTATAAGTGTATATAATTTTATCAACCATTACTCAATAAAGCTTGAGGCAAAGGAGATGGAATTAGAAGACACATGTAAACCACTTAAGTTTTCAGCTGATGTCCAGGATGAGAGCAGTGAGCACATGGAGACACTTCAGATAACCTGAGTCATCTTCATTCCACGGTCACCTTCATCTTTGCCTTCATCAGCAAGCCTTATAGTTCCTGGTTGCAAAATTAGGCTCTTTTATCACAAGCCCAGGGCTTCATCCTGCCTCCAGCAAGCTTTGCAAGATGGGCTTTTTTTTTTCCTGGAAGGGGGCACTGTACTTACAGCATGAAATTTATCTTGATGGGTACCAGACACCCTTGCTGCCAATGCCTCAGTGGTACCTGGTTGAAGACTTTGTCTATCCTAGCTTGCTCTATCCTGAAGTATGATACTGCTCCATGTGTTTCTCTCCAGTCCCTGGGGGAATGCAAACTCACCTTTGCTGAGAGCTACATTTATTTTTATCTGTTATTTATTCTCCTGACTCATGAAATTGCACCCTTCAGGATGCCAGTACAAAATGCTAAAAAAAAAAAAAAAAAAAAAAAAAAAAAAAAAAAAAAAAAAAAATAGCAAAAATGCATAAAGTGGATGAAAGATGTTGGGTTTCTTTTATCTCCTGGAATATGAATTTGAATAATTTTACTTTATGATCCCAGGAGAAAGAATTAAATAAAAAGTCAGCATACACACACACACACACACACACACACACACACACACTACACATCAAACCTCCTTTCCTTCAAACTTAAATTTAAAAAGCAAAACAACAAAACCCACAAACTCTTGGCCCAGCACCAAGGAGCTGCTGCCGTTCTCAGAAAGGGTGATAAAGAAGCTCATCTTAGGGATGGAAAAGCTTGACCTTCAGCATAGCTCAGCACCACTCATGTATGGTGGCAGCCAACACATGGGACACTCTGTCTTAGCCATGACCTTTTATAAGGACTAAGTGCAGGAAGCCGAAGCCTGAGTCCTTTACCTGTGGTCAGTGTGCCTGGTCCCAGTTCAGGGAGGCTCCTTGCTACCCAGAATATTTACCACACCACCCTCACCCAAGATCTCAAGGGTCCTGGGGTCCTTAGTGCATCCAGAGATGCCAAGGACATTGGAGTAGGGTTCTATGTCAAGAGCCAAGAGAATAGAAAGGGATGGTGGAATGACGTGTCACCAAATGGAGTCTTTCTATGATACAGTCAATGAAGCAGCCCCCTTTCCAACACAAAAGGGCCATGAGGTCACCCAAGCATCCTGTCTTCCCAGAAGCAACCCACAGAAAGTGGGGTAGAGATGTGCCTGGATTCTGGTGGGTTACATATTGGGGTAGCATGCTGATAAGAAGTTCAAAGTTCACCACCACATCCTGAGATGGGCTGCAGCCTACTGTAAAGGATCTTCTTAGATGGGCTCTGCCCATTGTTGATATGGACAAGGAGGCCCATGTGGGAATAGCTGAGAGTTTCTAGGGGCACTGAGCTGCAGAAAACCCTCAGAAGTTCTAGAGGACATTTCTGAATTACTTGTGGTAGAAAAGGGGGAGGAATGACGGATAGTGGATGTCAGAATGGATGGTGTCTTGGGGATCTTCTATGAAACCAAGAACCTCAGAACCTAGTTGACTCAGTTTGTCCAGGAAGAGGTCCTGGTAGCCTAAATGGGATCACCATGTTCTCAAACGTAGCCATGATAAACCCTAACAAGGTGGACACTTCATTTATCCAAGGTAAGACACAACATACACCAACCTTAGCAAGGAAGAGCAAACAAAAATTGAAAACACTATGCCAGGCAATGTAACTAACAGCAAAAATGTGGGGCCACATGGAAGTGTCTGTGGATTTTTTTTTCCATTTTCTCCTTAGAAGCCCCTTTTTTTGGACCACCAGCCTACCTGGAAGGATCCTCCAAGTTCTTTGCGGTGACTGTCTTTAGGTAATTTCAAAAAGTCATCCCAAAGCTCCATCCATTCACCTAGCCATCCAACATCAGCAGGTCTGAGATACAGCCAGAGCTCTACTAGGGCATTCTAGCAGGAATAAGCATAAACAGGGGAAATCTCTGCAAAGAAGTTGCCTCCTGAGGAACTAGACAGAGGCACGGGGCTAGGTGGTTGTGGCTCTGCCACCTGATGGTTTGGTACTTTGGGTTCCATGATGAAGAGACCCGTTCTCTGAAAATAACCCATGGGAAATATGAAGGCTCTCCCGATAGACTGCACACTGTGGCCTTGAGTGATCTGTCATTCCTTGCAGCCTACCTGTGAGGCCCATCTCTCATCCTTATCTATGCCCTGCAGCTAGTAACGAGATAACATTGATCCCCTTTCTTGGGTTCATCACCTCTCTTCTTAGAAATACTCCCCAACACCGATGAATCCTTCAGTGTGATGCACATTTCCAGACCTCTACTCCTAGAAAGCCCTGGCTGTGACCACTAAGATGTGCAGGTCCTGGGCACCCCACCTAGCATCCTGATACTGGAATCTCCCATGTTGTGTGGTGCAACCCATGATGACTGCATAGACTGTTGTTCTGAGCATGTGCAGAGATCTATCGGAGCAGTGATTGGCTGAATGGCGTGAGGAACAGGATGAGGGTGTGGTTGGTTGCGGTACAGGGTGCAGGTGTGGCGGGAGTGGGCTGAATTGAGGCTAGGGATAGAGTCATTAAGAAAGGTTGGCAGAATCACCAACGCATTCTGGCGTTGGTGAGTATAATATAGGGACTGAGGCTGCCAGTGTTCTGGAAACAGACAACCAGGCTGGTTCTATTGTCAGATGCAGTCAGAGAAGGCAAATTTCATACTGTGGGAGGAAAAATGACCCAGGCCATGTCACTTTGGTCTCTCCAGTACAAAGAAGGATACAAAAGATGTGATACAGCTAGCACACAAGAGACAAGAAACCATATCCTTCTTCATAATCCACTGAGTGAGGTGAACGAACCTGAAGGGGAACCTATCCATCTGTGTGGTTTCTCCTAGCTGGACTCAGAAAGGTTCATGCGACCTGGTGATGATGGTAAACACATAGTCAGTCTTGTAGGGTTTTTGGTGTTGTTGTTTTGTTTTTTTGTCTCATCTCAGCCCTGTAAGAACCAGAAACAGATACTGGAATGGGATAGTTAAGTAACTATGCATGGGTCAAATAGCCAGTGTGCAGAGCTGAATTCAGACCTTGGACCATCAGAGCCCATGGCAGCCTTTGCGGGATGATGCTAAGTGTCTTCAAGATTAACAGCATTAATTAGATGTTCTGTATTATTTAGTGTGGTGTTGTCAAAGGCTCCATGCTGGAAAGGTGCTAACTCAGAGTTCTTTCCCAGTCTTCCTTCTTTTCTCACAGGACAATAGAAGCCACTGGTTTCTAACTGAAGTGTGAGTATCTTCCTGGGAGTATATCAGTTAGAAGCTTCCCCTACTAAGTTCACACTGCAGAAGGGTGCCAGAAGACCTTGTGAACTGAAAGGCCCTTGAAAGGCAGGAGGTTTAGCATGTGAGAAGCCAGAGCCAGCTCATGGCAAAGCATCCAGGCAGCAATGTCATTGCACCAGGTGACGGTCCTCTGGATTGAAAATCACCCAGGCAGCTGTCAATGATTGAAAGGTCAACCTCCCTTCCTGCTATGACTTCTTAAATTTTAGATGAATTCAATCTATCTTAGCCAAGCTTTGTTACTGACAGGCGCATTGGGATTGGGGTGGGGAGCTGCGTATCATGCTGCCTGGGCCAGAAAGAACAGGTCTAGCCAGGCTTTGAGTTGAAGGAATTTGAATAGAGTTGGATCAAGGAATTATTCCACAACAGAAACACAAGATGAACGCTTGGCTGTGGTGTGACTCTCATGAAGCTACACAGTACAAGGTACAGGGGAAGACCCAGGGGTCTTGGCCTCTGCCTTGTGTAGTGAGGGCATTCGCAATCGCCAACAGGCTCTGTCAGATGCTTTGGGATATCGGGCCACCTTCTGCCTCCCAGCACCACCATAGAGATTTCTCACATGATTTCTCTGCACCACATCTAAGTTTATCCTTGGTACTGAGTCTGCTTGGGCTGAGGTATTGTGTAAGGTGAGAGAGGCATTACTGAGCACCTCAAAAGGCACAATTGACATTGGGGCTGTGGCCACAATTCTGAATATTGAACATATTCAGAAAAGACCAATGGCATCTATCTGGCACAGGACATGAAATACCTGGGGTTCAAGTAGGTTCACATCTGACTTTCCAAACACCAGTGGATGAAAGTTACCATTTGGATCATGACAGGAGTCATGGAAGGGTCTAACTAGGGACAGGAATGGAATGTGTGGCTCTTACTAACACTTCATGATGTCACAGGCCTTTGGCAAGAAAGTGTTTTAAATTCGTGTTATTGAACATTTAAAAACTTTGGTTTGTGTCTCTGCTTAGAATAGGAAGTAGAAACAAGAAAGCATAGAGCCTTTAGCCATGCAGGCCATAGGTTAGGGCCTTTTGAGGCAGCCTGGTTTCTGGTAGAGCACAAGCTAGAAACCTTGGAGACCCCAGGTGATCCTGCCTCTGCCCTACAGTGCTGAGACTACAGGTATGATACACTCTCCCCCAGACACTCTGCTGGAAATTTCTGAGTGGAAGTCTATGTTTTCTATAACAGTCCCAGTTCGAAAGACAGTACTCCTACTCTCAGAAATAACCAATAGCTGAGAGTTCAGAGGTAAAGGATAGACCCTGTGAAACCTACTGGACTCTCTGCTTCTCCTATCTCAGACTAGCGCCCATTTGGACAGACACAGCTATAAGTGATAGAGGCTGGTGTTCAGCTAGGACTGTCTTCAGGTCCCCTGCAATGACATTAAGCTCTTGTATCTCTACTAGCACCCCTCGATCTCTGATCTCTTTCCCTCAAGCTAAGTCCCTGTGATCAGTTTAGATAACTGGAGCTGCTGGGTCTCAATTATCACTGTTCACACTAATTGATTCATCCTAAGTGGAAAGGGGCCTGAAGACCGACACTTTAAAGAGAAAGCAGGTGCCTCCATTCCAATGGGGCCATGGCAGCCACCTGCAGAGCCCGGGGCTGCAGGGCATCATTAAACAAGAGTAAAGCAGCCCAACGTGAACTTGAAAACCATCTCAGAACTGGAGCTTCAAATACTTCCCTAGAGAGTCAGCTTTTCTTTTCCTGGTCTCCTAATAAAGAACAAAGTATGTTTAAAACAAAACATATAAATAAATCTTAGAATGTGCATCTTCTACTTCTCTGTAAGATGGACACGTACTTTAATCATTTAGCAATGCATGGCCCACTGGGCAGACAGTTCAGGGACATGAAGGTTGTGATGAAAAGGGCTGGTGCCAATTAGCACTGGAGTCTCTGCAATCAGCCAGGTTGCCTGAAGAAACCATGAGAGCCATTTGGATGTCAACCAAAGACTTGCAGCCTTGCATGTGGGTGGTTGAAAATCGGATCCACTCTGGAGAGGTGTGAGAGCATCCAAAAGCTGAAGACGGAAGGAAGGCATCTTCAGGTTGAAACCTGTGTGCTTCACTCTCCCTCTACTGCATGTGACTCAGAATAACTCCAGTCAGGCTCCCCATAGCCAATTAGCATGCAGTGACTCTCAGGCATTCTCTATGACCTGGTATAAGAGGTGGGTGTGAAGCCATACTCAGTATAAAGCCTACACTCAGTACAGGAAGGAACTCACTGGGGAGCTCTGAGGATGCATGTCTCAAGCCAGAGTGGGTTTGATGGATGATTTTGGAAATATACAGAGTTTCCTGCCGGAGTCCAAAAGCTTATGTTTGAAATATTGGTTTTTATCTTATTTGAAAATAATTATCCAGATAAATATTAATCTTGGATGACAAAGCTAGCAAGAAGTAGAAAGAACAGCAAGAAGGAAGGAGACAGAGGGAGAGGCCTGACAGAGTCATCAGATGAACCTGTGGACCGATAGCCCTACCCTGGCTTCCACAGAATTCGCCCAATAGCTGTTTGACCATGAGAACCTTGGGTTGCCATCTGATTACCAGAGCCACTCGGTTTTCTGTGCTTTGCATTGGGAAGGTATTACATTGTTAACTGAACACAGGGTTCAACTATGGTTGCCCTCATCATGCGGAGAGGAATGTGACCTGTGAGCAAAGTACAGGGTGCTGGCTTGATCATTGTACTGTGATCTAGTGCCACACCCTAAGGTGCTTTGAGAAAATGAAGCTTTCGTCCTCACAGTTCTGCAGACTCAGAGTTCTGAAAAGGCTGGAGTAGGGCTACTGTCTGGTGATTATACCCCCACTTCCACTTCCCACAACCCCTCATCACATATGCACGCATGCATGTACACACTAACATGCACAACTGACATGCACACACTTTGAATTAAAGATTCAACCCTCTCATTTTTTTATTTCTATTAGGTCTTTCATGGTCTCCCTCCCCCCTCACAAAGAAGGAGAGAGGAGAAGAGAAAGAACCAGAGAATCCATGTCTCTTGGTGAGGACACTGTATTAGTTAGCTTTGTCTTATAGGACTAAAAGGTCAGACACAGGCTACGTTTTACATTTCTAATTTTAGCCTTTATCTGTGTGCATGTGTTTGTGTATGACACACATGGTGGGTGTGGGGCACCCTCAGACGCCAGAACAGGATGTCAGAATCCTAGGAACTGAAGTTCTAGAAGGTTCTGAGCACCCTTATGTGGGTGCTGAAAACTGAACCCAGGGCCTCTGGAAGAACAGCAAGGGCCTTTAACTGCTGAGTCATTTGGGGTTTCTATAAAGAAGGAAAGAAGTTGTCAAGTTCCAGGATTGAAGGAGTCAGATCATGGTGCCCACTCTGCCCTAGTTCTGTTGATCACCCATAGTGATAATGACAACAGAAATACCTGTAATCAAGGATTAAATGAGGGGAGAAGAACCTTCTTTAGAGTGGGAGGCGCCTTCCAAGGGATGACCCAGATAGAAAGAAGTTTGCAGAAACAGCAACCTTGATTCCTGCCAATCTCACTTCCCGCTGGTGAGTGTGTCCACGGCTCTTCTGGCTACCATCATTCTTTGTTGCCATCAGACGGCATCTTCATCATCCAATGTGCACTGAAGATCAAGACAGCTTCAGGAGCCCTCCAGCCTACAGTGCAGGAATGGTACTGCTCAGATAGTCAGCCTGAAGGCTGAATAGGTACCAGGTTCTCAGCGTTTCCAGTGTAAGACAGCCATTTTGGGATGCTTAGCCTGTATCCTATAAGATATTCCAGATGGTCTTTTATTACATATGAAAACTCTGAAAGTTCTCTGTTCCTCTAAAGGGTTCAGAGCAATACAGTGGACATGAGGTGGGGTTCCTGGGAACCACAGATCCATAAGGCAAGAGACTCCCATGCAAGATGGGGTGGTAGAGAGGGTCATGATGGAGAACACATGATTTTACATCACATGCTGGGATGTGTCTCTGTGTTCATATGCACAATGGCATCAATGTCTCTGTGAACATTTGTGACAGTGTGAGAGCACAGATGTTCTGGGTTGGGAAGAGAGCTGAGCTAGAAACCATTTCCTATGTTGGAAATGGAAGCTGTAACTCCTGGAAGCCAGGACTCCAGATAAAGGAAACAGGAAATTGGCTTTGAAGATAGCTACCCCACTACAGAGGTGTACCTAGAGAGGAGAGTCAGGGAGGCAAGTGCCTTGAAGGATGCTGTCTTCCAAGAGATGTACCAAGGTGCAGTGAACAAGCTGACTGCCAGGAAGACTAGCACCTGATGATTCTCAAGGGTTGTAGTGGTTTAAATGAGAATGGCCTCCAGAGGCTCATATATTTGAACACTTGATCCCCAGTTGGTTGGCCTGTTGTGGAAAGATTAAGAGTTGTGCCTTGTCAGAGGAGGTGTGTCAGTAGGGGAACCGGCTTGGCTATCTTAAAAACCCATGCTATTTCCAGTTAGCTTTGTCTGATTCCTACTTGTGGGTCAGGATGTGAGCGGTCAGTGACTGCTCCAGTGCCGTGCCTTACTGCATGCTGCCATGCTTCCCACCATAATGGATATGGACTTGAATTCCTTGCAACCGTGTGCTCCAAACTAAATGCTTTTTTTTCTCATAAGTTGCCTTGTTCATGATGTTTTGTCATGGCAATAGAAAAGCAACTAAGACAGGTTAACCTGACTGGTTGTGTCAGGGGAAAGCAGGAGTGCCTTAGTCAGCCCAAGTATGGTGCTGGGACAGCCATGTGTAAAGGGACAGCTCACCACTGTGCTAATAGGGGCCCTTGAGCCAGGGTCGGTAGATTCCTTAGAAATCCAATGCCCAGCAATGACCCAAGCCCAGCCAGGGCCCATCTGTCAAGTGTAGACCAGCTACTGCTTGGGAATTGGACCTTTATTCCCAACATGGCTTCCTTACAATCAATTTTCATGACTAATTAACAGCACTGCAGATCTGTTAGCTCCAGAAACCAGATATCTCTCACTGTTTTATAAAATCAATAGTCTCTATGGACTTCTGATGTGGTGACCATGTTCTTCGCTCTGCAATCCTCCCAGGGCATTTTCTGTTTCTCTAAAAAGTGTGTGTGTGTGTGTTTACACGTGTGTATATGTATTTAGTGGTTTGTCTCTGTATTTATGTGTCTGTGAATGTATCCATGTATGACAGTGTGCATGTGTGTGTGTGTATGTAACTGTATGTGTATATATCTTTGTATCTATGTATGCATGTTTGTGTGCATATGAATCTGAATCTGTGTGTCTGTGTGTACATGTGTCTGTGTGTATATGTATGTGTGTATGTGTGAGTCTGAATCTATGTGTCTGTGTGTACATGTGTCTGTGTGTATATGTATGTGTGTATGTGTGCATATGAATATGAATCTATGTATCTGTGTGTACATGTGTCTGTGTGTATATGTATGTGTGTATGTGTGCATATGAATTTGAATCTATGTGTCTATGTGTACATGTGTCTGTGTGTATATGTATGTGTGTATGTGTGCATATGAATCTGAATCTATGTGTCTATGTGTACATGTGTCTGTGTGTATATGTATGTGTGTATGTGTGCATATGAGTGTGACTGTGTGTGTGTACATGTAAATACATATATGAAGTAGCCTTCATGAGTGAGCTGTCAAGTCTGACCATCTGGCCAGGATTTGCTGTACAGTTAATGATGGTTTTGGCTGGCTCTCTGAGGCCAGAGCCTAAGTCTGTACTCACTGCTGAGGACAGTGGTCAGCAGCCCGTTCTTTCAGGCAACAGGGCTGTTCTTAGTCTCCTCTCCTTTGATTTTGTGACTCTTCATTTTTGGTCTCTGTATTTATTTCTGTTTCTCCTTGTTGGATCTGTTAGGCTCTATACGGTGATTCATGGGTTTAATTAATTCTCAAAAGTTCTTTGCATTATGTTCAGTATTGCTCTTTTTGCTCTTCCCTTTTCCTCCCTCCTCCTCCTCCTCCTCCTCCCTTTCCTCCATGCCTTGTCCCCCAGCAGAGATGCCAGCTTTCCCTTGCTACCTCCTGTCACCTAAGTCTGGCCTATTTCCACAGCTGTTCTCAGGTACTGCTCTCTGGATGACCATGAGTGCTCCCTTCCACTCTCCCCACCCCCTGCTCAGGCAATTTAAACTATACTCTATTCAGAAAAAATTAAATGTAACTGATGTTTGCTGTGGAAAATTCCGTATAAAATAGACCTGACCCCTTCAGCAGTCTTCTCCCTTCCTCTCTTGAGTAAAATTGACTTCTTTCTTATATACAATTATTTATTGCTATAGTTCATCATTATTTGAAGTCGTAGACAGTTAGATAACGACTTTTATTACTCCAAAGTTATTTTCCTGGCTTCCACTGAACCGAAATCCCAGATACTGAGAAGATGGAGCCTACTTATGAGGATGTGTCAGGGAAAGAAAAGAGGCAGGTCCATGCTTTATTTGGTTTGAAAACAGATCAACCCTATTCTTCCATTTGTTTACTTATTTATTGGGGGGGACATGGTGTGTGACATGGTGTACCTGGGAATGTGAGAAGACAGCCACTCCACAAGATCCCCTTTAAAGTATACATATTCATTATATCAGTTATGTTCCTCTAGGGCAGAGGCTCAAGAGCAACCCTTTGGGAGTTGAGCGACCCTTTCACAGGGGTTGAATATCAGATAAACTGCGTATCAGATATTTACTTATGATTCATAACAATGGCAAAATTACAGTTATGAAGTAGCAATGAAAATAATTTTATGGTGGGGGGGGTCACCATAACACGAGGAACTGTTTTAAAGGGTCACATCACTGGGAAGGTTGAGAAACCACTGAACTAGAGGACCCTAATAGAGTGGAGAATATTTTATTTCTGCCCTTTTCTCCATGATGGGAGGGCACTGGAAGAGTCCTGGGTCAGATACCCTGCAGTCACTCCCCTGCCATAGCTCTGACCTTGGAGTCTAGGGCCAATGACATTCTGAGATAGCACAGCCCTCAGTAAACAACCACACACACACACACACACACACACACACATACACCACAAGCATATGCACTTGGACACATGCACACACACACACACACACACAGAAGCACATGCACATGAACACACACATGCATGCACGTGCAGATACATTCATACATACACACACATGGCACATTTGAAGGTTTGTTCAAAATTGACTTCAGGGATTGAGGATAGAGATGGCTCATAGGTACAATCCTTACTGCACAAGTATGAGTGAATCCTGGATTTCCAAAACCCATGTATAAGCCGGACATGGCACGGTGGTGGCACAAGGCTATAACCCTAGTCCTGGAGAAAGGGTTATCGAGTCAGGTAGATTCCAAGAGCTCACTGGTCAGCTAGCCTATCCAAAACGGTGAGCTCCAGGTTCAGGCTTCCTACCTCAAAACATAAAAGTAGACAGTGATTGAAGATACTCCAGTCTCCATGTGAATATTAAACAATCATGCCTACACACACACACACACACACACACACACACACACACACGCAAAACGTATTATAACCTACTTATATATTGGGAGATTTACGCACACACATGCAAAATGTATTTCAGCCTGCTTATATACTAGGAGATTTTCCAGGTGAGGTATGTGTCCCACTTTGCTTTCTGTTGCTGTAAAATACACCATGACTAAAAGCAACTTAAGAAGAAAGGATGTGTCTCTACGCACACTTTCAGATCATGGTCTGACAGGCTATGAAAGGGAAGTCAGGCAGAAACTAATGGCAGGAACCTTGAGGCAGAAACTGTAGAGGCACATTCTTGTATTATATCCAGCCCCTTCTGCCTAGGAATGGTACCCCCATAGTGGGATGGGCTTTCCCACGTCAATCACCAGGAAGACCATCTCTTACAGACATGAAGACAGGTTGATCTGATCTGGGCAATTCGTCAACTGAGGTTCCCTCTTCCCAAGTGACTCTAGGTTGGGTCAAGTTGACAATGAAAACTGACCAGCAACAGTAAAGTACATGAGCCTCAGCCACTCTAGCCCTGGGCCACAATTTCCTTGTTACCTCCCATGCTATTCCTACTTGAGCACAGCAAGATCATTTGTCCAGCTCAAAGTCTCCTGCACCCACCCCCATCACTCTTAGGAGTCCAGTTCCCAGGTGTGCACAAGATCCAGGCATCATTTCTTGGTGCCTCCCAGATTCTCTGAACACCCAGCGTGGCAGGTGGCATCCTACTTGTCACACTG
Source organism: Mastomys natalensis (assembly GCA_021653895.1). Taxonomy (NCBI): domain Eukaryota; kingdom Metazoa; phylum Chordata; class Mammalia; order Rodentia; family Muridae; genus Mastomys; species Mastomys natalensis. The sequence goes on from JAJTUV010000102.1 coordinate 3,822,082, forward strand.
AGAGAGAACCTGAGACTTAGTGATCTTTAATTTATTCACCTGTGATCACGAATAGCCCCAATAACCTGCTTGCTCACATCTTGAATTGTTTTCCATCAGACCTTGATGGTTTCCTTCGTGGTCCAGTTATGTGTGTGAAGCTTTGCCTGTGTCCAGGGCTCTGCAGCCTGTTTATTTGATCACCTGAGATGGGCTCACCATAAACTTCAACATTATGCTTACAGCCAGAAGGGACTGTCACCCCTCAGCACTTTCAAAGTCTAAAAGCTACTGTGTTTTTCCATCACATGGAAAGTTCTTGGAAACTTTATGAAAAGTTTTTTTGCAGGCTTCAACCGAGGGATAAAATTTGATGAGTGGTACCAAGGATGTAAAAGGGGCTGACTGTCAAACCCAACGACTCTGACCAGAAGGCTGGCAATTGCGGCTTCGTTTCCTCTGGCTCTTTGCTCAATTTCGCCTCATCTGTAGTCCACACCTGATGGTTCCGTTTAAAACAGCAATCCAGCCTCAACCTTGGCCCCTCCACAAAGCTGGGCATGATTTATTTTCGTCTGCAGCAGGTGCCACCCCTGATACATTGAATATTCCTCCTGCCACCCAACCAGAATGTCAATGTCGCATCCTCTTCCTGGAGGCTCCATTAATGTATTTGTGACACCGAGACTAATGCCCGAAATGAGAGAAACTGTTTAATAAATATTTTAGTGAATGAACGGTGATGACAAGATTTACAAGTGTGTGGCCCGTTCTCGCCAATATTTCAACTGGGATCTGTATTAGCCTTTGGAGTCGAGAAGAGAGAAATGATCAGTGCTCAGCCTGCATAAGAAGCAGAAGAGCCTCTGATGTGACACAGGCCTCTCTGACCTTGGGGGAGTGGCTGAGGTGACACTCATGTCTCTAGACTGTCTTAAGAGTCTTGGATTCCCATGTCATTCCTCAAGCAGGAGGCTGTCCTGGTCCTTCAGGATGGTTTCTGAATGAGCTGTACATGGACAGGAAGGTTGTATACAAATGCATGAGAGTCCATATGCAAAACGGTAGCTAAGCTACCTTGTAATGGCTGGGTGAGGTGTCTCTGAACTCAGTGGTGGGGTATTATTGGGACTATCTGTGGTGGGGGAAAGGGGAACTTTGCTTAGAGGAACAATAGTCCCAGTTTTGTCTGCCTTTCCTGGGAGTGTCCACCTGTTATCATTAGGTACTTCCAGGCTGAGTCATTTTGGCTGATCTGGGGATGTCTGTGCTCGTGAGATGTTTACCCTCTCTGATCATATCATGTCTTCATGTTCTGGGCACACAATCATTCTTCTCTCCTAGTGTGTTCTCCTAAGCCACAGTTTCCAGCCCACAATGCTGGGCTGTGTCATAGACACGCACCCTGGTCATACAACGTTACCTCAGAAAACCAGTTTTTCTCTACCACTCCTTAAAATGGGTTGCAGTGATGGTGGTGGGGGCTGGGAAATGGCTCAGTCGTGCAGTGCTCACTGTATAAGCATGGGGACTTGATCAACCCCTGGGCCCTATATGAGAAAGAAAACCTGGTATGCAGATAGCCACTTGCAATCTGATTGCAGAGAAGTTAGAGATGAGTGAATCCTGAGGCCTCTCTGGCCAGACAATCTTGCCAGGTTGGTAAGCCCTAGAAACAAAATGAACAGCTCTGAAGGAATGACAACTGAGATTTTCTGTGGCCATACACAGGAGCGCATACATACATTCACATACACACACAGACATACAAGCACATGCACACACACACACACACACACACACACACACACACACAAATACCCTACCCACCATATATCACAAGCTAGTGGTAGAGTGTGCATTGAATGTTTTGTGTTGAGCAGTCAGTTGCTGCAAAGACATCATGTTTCTTCTGACCCTCTTAGATGGTGAGTCACCTGGTGTAGCTGAAGTGATGAGGGAGAACAAAGCCCTCTGAAGGGTTCAAAGGTTAAGTTCTCTGTTCCCAAATCATATCTTGTCACTAGAAACTGCCATGTAAGGGACAGCCAAACTCAAGCGTTAAAGCAGCTCTCAGTAGCCCTGGGGTCTATGCAAAGCACTGCAGTAGACTGTGCAAGAGGTTTCCTCAGACAAGTTTTCCATTCTGCCCAGCAGAACAGAATAAACACCTCTGTAGGACTGGGCGGATGAGCACTGTGGGAATTCAGACTGTCAAAATGATAAACCAAAGTGTATCAGCGTTCAGCATGTGTTCTTACCCTCCAAAATCCACATGCTCAACCTTATAGGTTTGCTCACTGCACAAGTCATATAAAACCCCAGACAGAGAAGGAGTCAAGAGATGACAGGTCTAAAAATGAGATGCTATCTCACACACAAACACACACATACATTCACAAACCCACAGTAATACATGTGCCTGCATACATACACTCATACATGCACACATATGCATTTACATACCCACATTTTATACATGCATATCCATACAAACACTCATACATTCACATACCCACAGTTATACATGCATATGCATACATAAAATCACAGAGGCACACACATACATGTACATACTCACACATACATGTGTGTATCCATACCTTTATGTGCACACATTCATACATGCAAACCTAAACTCACACATGCACACAGATGGATACCTATACGTACACAGGAACATATGCACATGTGCATGCACATGTACACACATATGTACTCATTCACATTCTACATGTGCACATTCACATGTGTACGTACACATTCACACATGCATACGTACATACACACATGTACATACACATTCCTGCTCACATACAGGAATGCACCTACACCCACACTTCAACCCCACACAAATGCACTCACCCACATACATGTACACATATACACACAGGCACATTCTCAGCTGTGTCTGTATTTGGAGCATTGTATGACAGGTTAACATGATTTTCATTGGTGCACACCGTTATTTTGTGAACCTTGGCATGCTTTGCAAGAACATCATTATGGACAGTTTATAGCATGCCAAGTTGGTTGTCCCATCCTCAATGCAAACAGCACTTGCAAGCTTGTGAAACTGTGAAAATGTTCTTGTCCCCGTTGGTTCCAAAGATTTATTCTCCCTGGAAGTTTATTTATGCCACCGGGTCTCAGGAGCTTGGGTTGGAGGAAGCTGTCAGAGCAAGGAGGCCCCCGTGGAGCTCTCACAGTGCTGACGCACCTGGCTGCTTCAGAAAACACTAAAAACCAGTGGGTTTCCAGCACTCCTCCCAGGCATAACTTTTATCATTTTCTTCCTATTAATCCTATGTTTTAAAATAAAATGTTTCTGACAGGTTCTAAATTTATTGAGTACTATTTAATAAGTTCTCTATACTTCCTTGGTCAGAGTTATAAGCCTCCAGGCTGAGCCTCAGAACTCCAACATCACAGCTTCTCATTCGTGTTTAAAAGATGGGGGAGGTTGATCACCTCCCCCCGCACCCCTAGGCCTCAATGAACCATGCTTCATCCTGGAAACCTCAAGCCCTAGGAGAGCAGCACCTGGCTTCCATCCACAATCAAGGATGCTTGTCAGTCCTCAGCCCCATATGGGCCAACTGGAACTGTAACGGTCAGCTATGGTAGTGTCCCAGTGATGTGATCAACAGATATGAGCTGATTCTCAGCGAAACGTGGCCTCCTGTGTCATGAGTATGTCTGTCTTCATTTCTTTCCAGCACTCAGTCTGGGGCATCCTGCTCAGACACAGGGGCCTTGAAAGAACCCTTGTCGCTGAGACAAGCTTCTTGTCAATCTTCCTGTCCTCACAGCCCTTGGGAGTACAAACAACATGCCTCAGTCCTTAAGGGATGAGGGTGAGTCTTGAACCCTTGGTTTTCTGTGTAGGAGAGATAGGGAGAGAAAACTAGGAGAGGAGGCTTATCACACTTTCCCCATTTTAATCAGAGAATTGCAGGGCCGTACAGTCAGGGGAGACTGGCCAGCCAGAGGGACACCAGTGCAGAATACTCAGCATCCCCAAGGGAAGGTGGGCACGATCAGCATCATGCCACAGAGCAAATGGAAATGTCTGCCTGCTGTTGGGATGCTGTTATTTATGGGTTTGTGTCATCTTCTCCCCAAACACACTATGCCTTATTGTTTGTCAGCCTCGGGCAATGGGCATGCATTATTCATTCACACAGAATCCTGAGAATCCTTGTCCCAGCAAACACCCATCAGTATGTATGTATTTAAGGGTTCATAGGCCAGCATTCCTTGTCACTTAAGAACATCTAATGCCACTTGGTGGCAGAGACTGCTGAGGTCTTGAAGACTTTAGGAAAGGTGATCCAGGTTGGGTTGGGGTGTCTTGGTCAGCTGTTAATAACTGAGGGAATGGGTCTAACTCAGTCTCCTAGGTATGAAAAACCAGTCTCTATTCCCTCTTGTGCGGAAATCCACTCCAGTGCATATTTTGCTGGCCACTGTACTAAACTGAATAAATACTGTAAGTGCATACACAGGTGCACTTATATGTCTATACACTTGAAATTCCATACTACTATGCACAGACACACAAAGACACACACAAACACACAGCGACACACATAGACACAGATGGACAGACAGACAGACAGACACACAAGCGAAAGCGCCAACAGGTCAAATGATTTGTGATGTTTACAATGGTGTTTACAGTGCTGAGAATTTATGCCTCTGGTCTGTTTGCTGAGTTGCAGCATTAGTCCCTGGAGTTGCTGGAGAAAGGTGCTTACTCAAGGAAATAGAACAGAGGCAGGGAGGAGGGACAGAACACATGGTGGGGGGGGCACTCACTGGGATGCAGAGCCCAAGCCTGAGGCCAGGCAGTGCTTTGCTCTGGATTGCAGCTCCTAGTCCAGGTCCTCTTCAGGTAACCTAGGAGCTGTGTTGTCCCCGTCCCCACCCTCCAGTACTCAGAGGACTACCCATCTTCCAATAACCAAGGAGCAGATGCTTTCACATGGCTCTGGCTGGTCTTTTAGGGACTGAGGGGGTCAGTTTTGAGAGGAGTGTCCCCATCATCCCCTGTTCATCTACGGTCCCCAGACTCCTCAGGGCACTAAACAGCTACTGGTCAGGTCAGCAATGCAGCACTCAGAGGTGCAGAGAAGCCATTTTGCAGAGAGATTGAGTCAGTTTGCAGAGGCCATAATTTATCCATTTGCTTGTTCTGTCTCTCAGCTGGCCATTTGTTGGCATGTGCTGTTCAGTGGGATGGCATTATCCCTTGATAGGGCTACAGAAACAGGCAGAGCATCGTCAGGTCTTGGTTACCTTGAGGATCTGAGATGGACAACTCCGTGTGGAGGGGTGAAACTTGTCCTACTGCTGTGGGCAACTGCTATTACACTCTGCTCTCGTGTTCATACTGGTATTAAAGAGCCAGCATTAATGAGAAGGAGTGAACATGTGTCTCCTTGTAAAAGTGAGGCTGGAGGAGCCTTCGAAGCCTCTTTCATATGTAAGATGGGTGGCCTGGCCACACTGATTTGTATTCAAATGATTTCCTGTCACCAACACTTACAGCAGCCAGCTTTGCTGGTTCATTTATCCCCATGCCTGTCATTCATCTGTCTACCCACCCTTTAGTCCATCTGTCTACACATCTACTGGCCTCTTCCTCCACTGCCTCCACTCACCTACATATTATTGACTTCTTCCTTCCATTTATCCAACCACTCACCCATCCAACCATTCACCCCAACCACCCATCAGCCATTAATCCACCCATCTACCTACCCATTCAGCCATCTTTCTCCCTCCCATCCATTATCCACTGTTCACCCATTTATCTAATCACTCACATCGAATCTACTTATCAACCTATTCAATATCCATCCTCCACATGTCCATCCAATATTTACTCAGCCATTCACCCACTCCTTCACCCGACCCACGTTCATCTATTGGCTCAATTGTTCTTCCCCACATCCACACATTCACCATCCACTCATCTACCCACCTATCTTTTACTCACTCATGTACTCTACACACCTTCATCTCTTAACCCACTAACCCATCACTTGGACTGCTCATACTTCTCCTATTCCCTCTCCTGTCTCCCTTTTGTTATTGATCAGCTAGCTAGGAACTGTGAGCTCCCTGACATTACACCATAGTGTGTCCCGAATGGGATAGAAACATCTGCCTCTGCCTTTCTCCTAGAAGCTTATTTTGGAGACAAACTGACTTAATGTAATGCATCAAATGGTGTTGGTGCTTGGCTACTTATCAGCCTCACTTCCCATGTAGGGATGGATGCAGAGATGCAGGGTCACAGAGATGATGCAGGGTGCATGGGAACAGGGTCCATGGCCCAGCTTTTCAGCAGGGCCTTGAGCAGCATTCATATGAATGATCAACCAAGATGCCTATGGAGTCCCAGAGGCCTGCACATCACATAGGAGGTCAGCATTGCTTGTTCAGGGTACTCACAGACAACGGCTTCCTGCAGCTCTGTTCTCTATGTGCTATAAAGAGACACAACTCATAGCTATGCTGGTGGCTTTGTAGACATCCGTAGAAACCACACAGACAAGTGGGTAAACTGTGCCCTTCAGGGAGTGCTGAAGAAGTAAGATAGCTGTCGGGATGCCTCTTGGAGCATCCCATCTCCACCAGCTTCTCTTTGTCTGGCTATATGTATAAGTGACAGACTCTTGCTGTTTTGGCTTGCTGAGCCACTCGGGTCTTGGCCCTGCCTGGTCTTCTGTGTGCTCCTCAGAATTTCTGGAGTTCTCTACTTCATATCCTCTTCATTAAAGGGCTCTTCCTGATTCTGCAAGGCTTCAATTAACATCACTCCCCATAATTGCTTTAGTACTGGGTCAATCCTCAGTGACTCAGATGATCCTGTGACCTGCCTGAGCTTTGGGGATCATTTACAGCTGATAGCCAGCCTCCACAGAAGGTGCCCACACTCTCTTCCCCTCCTGAATGCCTACAGCTGCCTCTGTTTTGTGCACAGATGCCTGACCCAAATATCAGTCTCCATCAGGCCATGACTGACAACTGTGATTTTTTTCTGTCTTTTTTTTTCCTCCCATGAATTCCATATGTGGCTTTGGACAGACATCGGGGCCTCAGGTTGTTAATTAAATGAGTTTGCGTTCTCAGCCTTTGACTTCAGGTTTCTGCAGTGCCAAGCTGTATGTCCTCCTAGAAGCTGGGGCTCCATGCTCTTGTGAACATGAGGCCTGTATCTCCAGCAACCTGACCCACATGCCAGCTCCCATCCAAACACAAACAGGGCACCAGCCTGAATCTTTAGTTTTCTCTACCTGTTTTGAAAGCCTCTGACCTCTGCCTCTTAGCTTTACTTCACGCCCACTATAATGTTTCCTTTCTGACCATAGACACAGCTCCTGTATTGGACAGAACAATGAAATGTACATCCTTTCAGTATCCAGTAGTGTCTGCTCATCCATCTCAGACATTCAGGGAAACTTGGGTAACAACCTGGACTTGGGACAAAGACCCTTGTCCTTGCTGGTGTGCTGGAGGAAAAGGAAACATATTGGCTGAGGAAAGGGTGACCCATATACAGGCCAAAAGGTCTGTGAGGGACAAAAGATCCAGCAGCCAATCCCAGGACACCCAAGGAGGATCTGTAGCTACGGTAACAGTATATCATAGAGAACTGTGGACATTTGCAGTCCATGATGGGTGTCCTGGGATTCGCAGCTGATCATTCACTCCTCCTGAGGAAGAGCAAAGGAGACATGGAATTCAATAAGACCTCCAGGCAAGTAAACCACGTGCCTGGGATGACACTACAATATGTCAGTGGAGAAATAATGTACTCAGTTTCTGTGAGAGGTGCTGTGAGGCTGGGACATGTCTGTTCCTTCTGTGAGAGGTGCCCTAAAGATGGACAGGGCCTGATACAAGGAAGAGAGGTTTTCATGGACTGTTGTGAATAGGGGGTGGTCTAATGGACACTGTGATGGGAGCATGTCTCATGACCTAAATGTCCACAGCCCCACCTGCTAGTTTCCACAGATGACCTTAAATCCAGGAACCATGGAAATCTGGGCCATTGATTCAGTTCTAGCTATATGGTTCCCATTTGATAACCCGAGTGTGCCAGCTGCCTGCAGAGGACGCTGCAGTCTCTGAGTCTGAAGCGTCCTGAGTTCTCTTTCTGTTGGAGATATGTTTGTTTGTTTCCACTGGAAGCCAGTGACAATGCTCTATCATTTTAAATTAAATTGTTCCTGTTGTGGTTGCATCCCTGCATGTGTTTTAATTCATGTGAATCCAATCGCACTTCCCCAGGAGGTTGCTTAATGTAGTGTCAAAGTTGAATAAATAATAAATAGGGCACATCGGGGTTCCACGGCTGCAGCTCCTGGATGTGCTGGTGGGATGCTTTCCAAGAGCTGGTGCCACTGAGGGTAGCAGCTAGGAGGAGCTTAGCCTGGCTCCTGCAACTAGACCTCTTAGCTTGTCAGCTCAGGGCAGGAGGGAGCCCCTCAGGTTTCACACGTCTGTCATCCAACTTAACACATGGGCCAGCTCTTCCCTACTGTCTGTGCATGGCCAGTCTGCAGCTTTGGACTAGTTTAGATTTAGAAAAAGCTGAGGCAGGATACTGGCTAGGAGTACAGATGTTCTGCATCCAATCAAAGAATAGTGCCGATATATTTCAGTGGGACAGTGGAAGAGCAAGACTTCATGTTGCCGTGGGGAAGGCTGGGGCCTGGGGATTAAGGCCCTCAGAGTTGGGTGCCCAGATAGAGATCATCTTCCCCAAACACACAGAGTGGAACTTTTCAGTTTCTGATGGCACAGCTACCACTGGGAGTCCAAGCCCTTGGGCAGCTCTAGACTGGTCTGATGTGGTAAAAGGAAGCCACTGAACTGCAGACAGTCAAGTCATCAATGAAATGACCCTGGCACCTAAGTCTGGGTTCCATGGCGCTGTGCCTTGGAGTTACCCCAAAGAGGATGTCATCATAGTAAGTACCAGTCATGCTGGGAAGACCCATGGCAGGTTGTATCTAGAACACAATGGGTCCAAACTCACTCTGATGCTGGCTGAGACTTGTATGCTATTCCCAGTTGTGGATAACAGGCACAAAAACTGCCCTCCAGAAAGATCCTTCTCCTTAGCACACACAGCTGCCCTCCACACCAGCTCTCTGTTCTTGAGACCAGAGAACACACAAAGTTTATTTGTGGTTGATTCAGGAATGACACCTCTAGCAAAGTCCTGAGAATATTCTGGGATTGGCATACTATTTTTTATTCCAAAGGAGGGGATCCAACATAAAGCTCCACCCAAGAATCATTTGAAACTTTAAGGCCCAAACTGCTTGTGAATCTTTGGATACTAAGTTTCCTCCAAAGGCCCAGGGGTGGAAGGTTTAGTCTGGTGGATAAAGCAATCTAGATTGGTGGAACCTTTAAGAAATAGCACTTACTTAAAAGAAGGCAGTCATTGGGGTTGTGTCTTTGAAGGAGACCCTGGGACTCCAGTTGCTTCTAGCCTTTGCCCCAGCTTCCATAAGGAGAGCACGTTGGTTTCCTGTGCATTCTCCATGCCTACTTAGCTATAAGCACCTAAACAACAGAGCTGACCTATGGTATCCTGTGCTACCATAAACTAAAATAAAGCTTTCATGCTTGTCTGGGCTCACATCAACTGAGCCATCAGGAGCAGACACTCCTGTTGAGCTGCCTTTAGGCTGTTCAATGTGCTTCAGGTTTCCAGCTTTTGTGAGTTGTCACCCAGGCTTATGTAGTCCTTTGGTGATACAGCTGTCTTTAAGTAATTTCTGCTCCTGTAGGTTATCCCTCACCCACATTCCTGTAAGCAACCCTAATAGATCTCATTGTTCACCAAGTTGGAATTGGCTAATTTGCCTTGTCACTGGTTCCTTACTTGGGAAGAGTAGACATTTGTTCACATCTTCCCAGAAATGATGTCACACATAATAATTGGCAACCAAACAGGAACATAACAGAGGCTGAGTTGGGGAGGAATGGCTTCATGGTCCTGGTTATGAGTTGCAAACCATGCAACCAAGGCTGAGCAACATGGAGGGGGAACATCTGTAGGGAAATTCTAACGCAGTTGTCCTGTCCTGTATGGTATATGTTAGTGTGTCTTTATGCTATGGCAGTGGCTGCATATATTTTTATTTATTTATTTATTTATTTAATTATTTTTGCTATACATAGTGAGACAAGGCTGACCATCTTGACTAGGAGTGTCTATGGAAGGATCCCAGAATTGAGGTATTCTTCTATGTGTTATTGAGAGTGGCATGTCTGCTTGATAATGGGTCTGCCAAGAATATGGAGGTGCTCTGAAAACAGTCAAAGGATGTACAAGAAGCTTTACAGTCTTTGACAGTATCCCACAAGGGTAGAAAGTGTCAGTGAAGCAGCAGTGGATATTTGCCTGGCCTCTTCGTGTGCAGTAAGAAATGATCTGAAGCTGAGATGGCGCCCAAGCAGGGGCTTGTATGAGTAAAACACGAATTGGAACAAGAAAGGAGATGAGGCAGCATCCTCCATGTTAGTCTCTGACCTGCATGTAAATTAGATAAACAAGAGAATGAAGTAGAGGGTGTATCTGTCATTTCTTAGAGCTTGAAGGCCAAAAGGAAAAGAGAGAACAAGTTAGATACATGTTTAAAAGCTCTTCCTGGAATCCAGGACCTTGGAACCTTTTGTGAAGAATTGGGGAGTGAAGTTGTCCCTAATACCATTCTTTAATGAGCATTGGCAACTCTTCTACTTGCAAGTTGCAAACTTACCTCTCATATCACACTTGTTCTCTCATTCCTCACATCACCCATTTTCTCCTTGGTAATGACCCTCCTTACCACTGTCACTGTCCATTGTCTCTTGTCTGAGGGTGAAATTGAACATCTTTGTCAAGTAGTCTAGGGCTCATCTATTCTTCAGCTTTGCAGATAATTGGGGTCTAGTGCAATTTAGGGATTAAAAAAAATCATTTTCAGAGTCAATGAAGACCTAAAAATAAAGGCACTCCACTCCACATGCACAGGAGTTCTAGAGTTAATCTAGTTTTATCATTTTGTAGAATGCTAGCCACATTTATCCCAGCAACTAGGTAGTTCTGGTTCACAGTACATCCTTTTTCCAAAGTTTGACTCACCTATTTAAGAATTTATCTGATGATTCTCATCAATAATTATGAGCACTGGAGTGTATGATCTCATAGGAGTGTCTAAACATCTATGGATTGCTTAGACTAGTGGGCTTGGAAAGTGGAAACCCAGAGGATTTTATCCTACCTCTTCTGGATATACTCTTTCTCAGTACAGGTGTTCCCCTAAGGGACCACACATTGCCCTGGATACCAGGACTACACATTAGAGAAAATTAACCAGAGTTCTGAATTCACCACTTCCAGACAACCAGAGGCAAGTAGCTGGTGTTTGGAGCTTTTGTGCCTTACCCAGCATCAATGTCATCTACCCTGGGGTGTGTTTGAAAGACCAGGTGAGTTCACCTATGTTCAGTACCAGTCAGAGCTTGGCACAGCATTTATTCTTCAACAAATGTTGCACACACTTTGCGGAACAGTTGGATAACGCTAATAAGTGTTCCTAGGCTCTGGCAACACCCTCCCTGTTATCTCTGTGGCTGTGCAGACTGAACCAGCTCCTCTCCCACATCACAGCTTACCAAAGGCTCTTTAAATTCTAGAATTACATTCCTCCAAATCTTTTCTCCATCTTCTGCACACAAGCCTCATGCTTGCCTCATGCCATTGGGTGCTGTGCCAAATGCCCACTATTACTATTCAGCTGCCAGGAACCTGAAGATGCTTGTCTCTATCTGATTAGCTTGCATTCAACCTCTGATTTCTGCTTTATGAGGATCCCATTATCCTTAGAAAACTCTCTGTGTCCTCCAAAACAATTGCTTGCTAATGCATTTAGAGATTTGATTTTCCTTTTACATTTGTTTGTTCTTCCTTTATTTATTTACTTGTATGCATATTTTCATGTTCCAGGCCACATGTTGGAGGCCAGAGCATGGCTTGCCAATGCCAGTTTTCTCCTATCATGTGAGTTCCTGAGATGAACTCAGGTCATCAGACTTGGCATCAAGCATCTTTACCTGCTGAGCCACATTGCCAGTCTGGCACATCAGATTTTTTGCTGAACTGAACATTTCTGAAACCTTCTTCTGAGAATTACCTCCTACCCAAGGAATCAGACATGGGTCCACCTGGCAGCACCAGGGTTGGTTGGTGGGAAGTAGTTGCATGTGAGTTCTGTTGTGTCTGTCCTATACCCATCACTGAATAGCAGACTTACTAGACCCAACCAAGGATTATGGAAAAGATGGCACAGGCTGTCATTCTCTGGATGTGGCCTGAACTCTCTTTCTTTCTTTCCAGACTTAGGTATCCTTACTTCAATTGATCAACATTGCCTAATCCTTTCAGTGGTAACTCCTCTAACCACCTTCTGAGCATCTAGCCTCTCACTGCTAGGACTATGTGGGCCTGTCTCATTATTAAGCAAACTCTTCCACTTCTTAGTCCTGAGAAAAGGGGTTTCACCTCTGCCTCCATGTGTCTGCTTCCTCCAGCAGTTCCTGCCCTCCTCAACTGTGACTTTCTGGTATTTTAGTCATAATCCCTTACCTCCACAGCTTCTGACTGGTTCTCTACAGAGCACCCCCTCCCTGTGCCAAATGACCTACCTAGGCCTGGATCAGAATGACATTTGTGAACAGAGGCATCTCTCTGCTTGATACTTGGATGGTGGTCCACTTCTTTTAACCCTTCGAACCTGTGATCTGTCTTGATGAAGGTCCCACATGGTTTTAGAGACATTTCCTGTGTGTTAGAGCTTCACCATATCCCTGTGAAGCACAGATACTCATTTTCCCTCTTTTCAGGAGATTTCTGAGGTTCGGAGACTTGCAGACTTGTCTAAGGTCACACACTGGGTTTGTGCAAAGATTTAAATACAAAGCCAGTGGCCAGAGAGCCAGCAGGCACAGCAAGCTCAGCCAACTACATCTAGCACAAGATGGTACACTGCTATTCATAAGCAAGGCCATTGTCCTCCTCCCTGGGGATATGAGAGAACACATCCTAGTAGGTTAGAGGCAGTTTCCAAACTGCAAATAGTAAATGGAGACCTCTCACCTAGCAGTTCAGTTTTCCAGCTCTACTCAGTCACAATAAAACACAACCACTGCTCACTGAAACTGGTGCCCCGAGCAATCACAAAAGGGGGTGGGCGAACCAAGTGACTCCTCTGGCCAAGTACTGCTGGGGAACAAGCATAGGTCAGGCTTCCCCTCCTTTGTATAGAGGCAACAGTGTGGCCTGAAGCAACAGTTTGACTGGTGTTCAGAGCAGTGAGGCATCCACTAGAGAAGTGGACAGTATTTGTACAGGTTTTGAGGATGTGAACTTGCTTATTTGTTTTCTAAATTATTTATTCATTTATTCATTTATGTATTTATTTGCAGTTCTGGGTATCAAACCCAGTGTCTCCTGCATGCCGGGTATTCACTCTACCACTGAGATCCTCCCTCAACCAAAAAAATTAACTTAGCCAGCACACACACACACACACACACACACACACACCACATATACTCACTATACCAACGTTTCCTTCCTCTATGTCAACTTGATTAGATTTGGAATCTTCTAGGAGACACACCTCTATGTGTGTCTGTGAAGATGTTTCTAGGGAGTAATAACTAAGGGCACATTGATCATGAATATGGGTGACACTGACCCAAATTAAATAAGATAGGGAGAAGAGGAAGAAGCCAGCTCACCACCAGCATCCATCTCTTCCTGCCTCCATACTTAGAGAGCATACAACCAGCTGACACATGTTCCTGTCGTTGCAGCCAGAGCTGCTCTTGTGGCAAGACTTTCCCACCATGATAAACTGTTCCTTCATATTATAAGCCAAAATAGAGTTTCTTTAAGTTACTTTTGCCAAGTGCAAGAAAAGCAACTTATCACAAAAGTTGGTACCATGGCCAGGGGTCGGGGGGGATGGTTCAGCAGGTAAGGTCAGTTGATATACAAGCAGGAGGACCTGACCTTAATTCAAATACCCAGAACCCACAGGAAAAGCCAGGCATGTTCTTATACAACTGTAACCCCCGTGTTGGGAGAGCATGGGAGGCCAGTGGCAGGCTAACTCCAGATTCAGTGAGAGATCCTGTCTCAAGGGAATAAGGTAAGACAGTGACAGAGCACGGCACTCTGTGGAACTTGACTTGAAGCCCCTTATGTTACATTCTGTGAAGGAATGGCCTAAGATCTCACTACATTCTGAATGTTTGAGTAAGTCTGAATTAAGTTGTTCATCAGAGGAAAAGTTCAGAGGAGAATTACTTCCAGGTTGTGCCATGGTCCTTGGTCTGCTTTAGCACAGTCTCTTCTTTCCATGACTCAGCTTGTCCCTTTTAGAATAGAAGACTATGACTTATCTTTTGATGTGACAGAGACTCACAGTTACAGGATTTCCGTGAATCTCAGAAGAAACTTTAGATTTTGGACATCTGAATGATACTACAATTGAGTTAGATCTTAGAAGACTCTCGAGACATAAACTAAATTTACTTGCATTATGAGATAGCCAGGAACTTTTGAGGATGCAGTGTTTCAGAATATTGTGATTGATGGTAATGTATTTGGGTGTGCAGTTGGCAAAGGGGCCACAAGTTACATTGTTAACTTGACTGGACTTGGAATCACCAAGGAGACACACTTTGGTGTATCTTTAAGGATGCCTTTAGAGGTTTAACTGAACAGAACAATCTGATTGTGAAGCATCATGGTCCCAGACTGAATGAAAGATGTAAAAGGAGAAGGCCTTGCTCCACCCCTCTCTCTCCCTCCTTCCAAACTGAAGATGAACTCTATAGCTCTACCTCAAACTATAAGCCTCAATCAAGGCTTGCCTGAGTCCTTTTATTTTTCAGGTGTTTTGTTATTTTTGTCATAACGTGAGAACAGTAACAATCTTACTATCTTCCAAACATACATTACAAACAAAACAAACTAAAACCAAACCTTCCAGAAACATTCTCAAGGAAAGAACCACTCCCCACTGTGCAGATGCAGAGACTAGGCCTCTGGCTAGTTGATCACTGCTCAGCATCACACAGTAAGCAGGCAACAGCTGTGCTGGGCTCTCTGCCCACCCTATGGAAGAGACTTCAGCTTCAGCCATACAGCCCCTGGAGTGAATGTCCAAATAGTGGGTATATACATGACATGTGTCTGTGCTGGATAGATATGATTTCCATTTCAATAGACTCACCCACTTCCCAGCCACCAGAGCTGAGGTGAGGACTGTTCCATCATTGTGTCCATTTCCATATGGACACAAGCCCCCCGTACTCCCATAAGGAATGTGCATGACCTGCTGATATAGCTTACCTAACAAAGACAAGGGGACAGTCACAGTGTTAGGGTGGGAAACAAGCTTGTTGTCCAAGAATTTAGAAACATCACAAATGGGGAAGAAGCCCCACACACTTCCCACAGGCTGCTATGAGAAGAGCTGGTATTGGGGGAAAACACAGCTGTCAACATGTGGCTTTGACCAGACAGGACTGACAGTCTCAAGACCCATGTTCACTCGACCCTGTGTCTTCCAGAAGCAGGAGAAATGGACCAATGGCCTTTGATGGGCAGCTGGGCAGAGCCACATGTGGATCAGGTCTGGGAAGAAGGGATAGGTTCCCAGGCTCATCCCTGTATAGGAAGCCAGTTGCTTCCTGGAGTCAGTGAACTATCTGTTCAGGGAGTCCCAAACACATAAGACAGTGCTAAACTCCATAAGGTCAGTATCTGGTCCCTACTCCCACATTGGTCCCTCTGGAGAGGCTTTGAGTTCATGAGTCTGAGAGATGGTCTTAGCACCAGGATATATTTTTTTAATGTCCTCAAATGACTCCCTTCAATCATAAAGTATGTGAATGACTCAGTCAGCATCCTCAGAAACAAAACACATAATCTGTTCTCTCAGTTTCCTTTCCTATTACAAAAGACCTCTTGCTCAGGGCCTGGAGAGATGGTTCAGTGGTTAGGATCACCTTCTGCTCTTTTGGAGAAGCCAAGTTCAGTTCCCAGCACCCACATAGTGGCTCACAACCATCTGAAACTCCAGTTCCAGGGAATCTAATACTTTCTTCTGGCACTGTACACACAGTACATATATCTACATCCAGGTACACACATAACTGCATGAAATGTAAATAAATAAACAATTTTAAGAGTTTTTATATATGTGTGTGTGTGTGTGTGTGTGTGTATACATTTAAACATTCATGAACACACACACATACACACTAAAACTAAATATTGTCAAAGCTCCCTTGTAGTTTAGATTGCCCTTTTATGCTTTCACACTCCCCAGGCCACCCATATGATGGCCCACGCACTCCACAGTTTCTGATCTTGGAATTGCTTCTTGGGTTGAGGAAGACAGTAACCACAGGGTAAAATTCGTGAAAATTCACTGCACTCTCCCCTGGGCTTGAGGTCAGCTGCCTCAGCTGCTGGGCTGCATGTGGGGATAGGCTGGAGGAGCACTCCCAGGCAGAGACTGTTGCTGTACTACTGCGTGGGTCTGAAGTATCTCCCACAGTAATCTCCTGGGGTGTATTTTCTGCCTGAATTGCCGGTGTGCGTCTGATTGTGACATCTACTTCTTCACTCCTCAATGTCTAAAGCAGCTCTCGGAGTCTATTATCCATCATCATTTCTGGCCAGGATGAGCCTGTGCTGCCTTTAGAGAAGAAAAGGGCTGCGCGGAAGTTACGAAAGCTCCTTTTTGTGATGAGCTTATGGAGAGATAAAAGCTGAACCAATACACACAGAGGCAGACCGAAAGCTTACAGCCATGTCTGTCCAGCCTCCTCCACAACCAGCAAAAGACCAACCTCCAGATCCTCTGTAAGCCATTAGGAAGCAGCCCTCCCCCAGTTGATTCTCCTGCTTCCACTTAATGCCCAGCCTGACTTTGAACCTTGGCCGTCATAGCAGCCTCTTCTAGGGGCACTGGATTCCATCCTTTTTCTATGAACCTTGTTCATCTGAGGCCAGCAGACCTTCTTGGAGTAGAAATCTGACTTTGTCCTCGCCTGCAGTTCTTCAGTGATTTTTCCCAGTACCTTCCCTAACTCCATCTTCCCCAGACCCTATGAGCTCCTGGGAGACGGAAACTCATGTAGGGTCTCACCCCTTCACTTTCCATACACATGGGGGCTTTCCAAGGCAAGGCTTCATGCTCAGGTTTTACATCTATAGGTTTTAATGTGAAATATGCACATTGGGCCATCTGGTCCCATCTGCGGATTCTGGCTTGGCTTATGGGTGACTTGGCTCATGATGTGAGTAATGGACAGTGGCTACAAGTGACCATTGCCATATCTGTTTGGGAAACGCACTGTTTTTGAGGCTTGGTCATGCCACAGACTCTGCCAAGCATATCTCTCTGTGGGTCCTTTCTATAAATTCCTCTGTGCTCAATACTGTCTCTAGATACTCTGAATATGTCACAGGGGGATTGCTCCTACAGGTCTCTGGTCAGCACTGGGAAGTGATGGCATTCCCAGCCAAGGAATTGATCCTTCTGCCATGGTCAAACAATTGTGCTAGCTGTTTTTTAGTCAACTTGACACAAGCTAGAGTCTTCTGAGTAGAGGAACTCAGTTGAGAAAATGCTTCCATCCAGATTGTCCTATAGGTAAGACTTTGGAAACATTTTCTTGATTAATGATTGATGTGACAAGGCCCAGCTCACTGTGGGCAGTGTCACCCCTGAGCAAGTGGGGCTGAGTTGTATAAGAAAGCGAACTGAACAAGCTATGAGGAATAAGCCAATAAACAGCATTCCTCCGTGACTTCTGCTTCAGTTCTTGCCTCCAAGCTCCTATCTCAAGTTCCCGCCTTGACTTTCCTCGGTGCTAGAATGTGACCTGGGAGTTGTAAGATAAAATAATCTTTTTCTCCCCAAGTTGCTTTTTAAAGGTGTTTTTAACACAGCAATAGAAACCTGAAAATACTCATTCAGTGCAAACAGGTTCCATTTCCTACTTTCTATGTTCAAGACCTTCTTGGATCCTCAGGTCACTAACACCCACCTTGATGCCAGTTGGACCAGCCTTCTCATACTGCTCTCAGTCTGGGCCCATGCTGATCATCTGTCAGGATTTAGATTAAAATTCACCTCCTCTGGAAGTGGAATGGGCTAGGCTGTGTCTCCCATGAAATAGCATACTAAAGTCTATATGCCCAGAGACTGTGAATGCATCCTTATTGGGCAACATCTTTAGTGATATCGTTGAGTTGAGTTAAGATGAGGTTACACTTGATCACGGAGGCTCCTGACTTCAAGGCTGATATTCTGATGAGAAGAGGGGATTTAGCCTGATGGCCTCTTATTTGTAGCAGCTTAGGAAAAATAATAGAATGGAGAAAAAAACCAAACTGGAGACAGATCCTGCCTGCAGCATGGAGGTTACCAGTGAAGGGTGGTGTGTTTCTCAGGAAAAGCAAATCCTTTGAAGACAATTCTCAACCTGTAGATTGTAACTCATTGGGAGTTACTTCCCTTTCACAGGGGTCACATATCAGATATCTTGCATATCAGATATTTCAATTATGACTCACAACATAGCAAAATTACTATTATGAAGTAGCAATGAAAATAGTTTTATGGTTGGGGACCACCACAACATGAGGGACTGTATTGTAGGGTCACAGCATTAAGAAAGATGAGAAGCACTGTTTTAAGTGGACTAAGATGAGACTGGGGATGTATGTAACTATTAAGGATCTGATGAAGCACTGTGGAAGGTCAGGACAACGTTCAGGGCAGATCCTGGGCCTATATTCTGAGTTCTGCATTGTCTATGCAGACTGCATAGTAGGGGAGACTCAGAGCTTTGGAACAATCCAGTTAAACATAAACACTGAACCAGCTGAAAGGTGATAGATTTGTAGGGAAGGGAGGCAAGAGGGAAAAATGCTCTCCTTCCTATCCAAAAGGGACCCATCTCTGGCTATAGGCATAAGAACTTGTGCTTGGGCATAGCATGGCCAAATAGACTACAAGACATTTGGATTTTCAAGTGGAAGAAAGTGGGGATGCAAGTGAAGGTTGGTCTAGGTACTTATGATGGTCAGTTTGGTCAACTCAACACAACCTAGAAGCACCTGGGAATATAGTCTCATTGAGGGATTATCCATGTTTATCTGTGGGTATGTCTGTGGAGGATTGTGTTAATTAATTTATATGGGAATACTCGGCTACTGTGGGCAGCACGATTCCCTATGCAGGAGGTCCCATCCTGTATGAGTGGAAAAACTGAGCTAAACATAAGCAAACATGGGAGCATGCATGCATTTCTCTCTAATGGTGACTATGAATGTGGTGTGACAAGCTGCAAGAATTCCCTGCCTTGACTTCTACTACAATGATGGGCTGTAACATAGACTGGTAAGCTATATTAAACCTTTTCTTCTTCCAAGTTGCCTGATATCAGGGTGTTTAATCACAGTCACAGGAATGAAACTAGAACTGTACCTGAGTGCTTTCCCCACCTTCCGACTCAGAAAAGGATTAAATCTGCTTTTCTGGCTTTGAAGATTTGCTGAGCTGGCGTGAACTGTCTCTCTTGCACTTATGATCACAGCTGGACCTGCTCATCCTGTCTTCTTTCAAGTTCTTGCTAACCAGGAGCCCTGCTCTCCCATTTCACTTTTCATTTTACACAAGTAAACATCTTTTAATTGAAGCTCACGGGGCTTTTAATGTATTTATAACTCTGCAAATTAAAACCCTCGTGGACCTTGGCTACAACTCAGAGCTGGTGGTTTTCAGGAAGGCCCCTCATTATTAGGGAGATGTTGTGTAGTAATTATAATTGCAGTCAGTGTGAAGCCAGTGATGGAAGTCCCCACTGTAAAGGGTGAGGCAGATGATGTAGGCTCAGACATGAAAGTTGCCTCTTGGAAGCAGAAACCCCCACCCCCCCTGAGCTCCAGAAAACCATCTTCCCATTCTACCATCAGTCAACAAAACCCTTTCAGAGCCTTTACTTCCCATGCTGGAGTTCAGAATATCTGGTGTTGCTCTCAGTTATTAGAAGCACAGTGACCCCTACCAGAAACGCTTGGTTGTAGAAGGGTTTCGTATTTTAGACGTTGCATCACATTCTGAGATATCTGCATGTACCTGATGAGAGATCTTGTTGGCAAGGAGACCTAAGGATTTCATATACACCCCCACATCCATAGCGAGGTGATTATTTTGTATTATCTTAAAAAATAATTTCAAGTACAAATGAGAGTCTGTGGTGTGGAATTATATGCTGGTGGTAGCTTCTCCATGTACAAATCTCGGATTTGAGGATATTTCAGACTTTCAGTTTTGTATTAGGAGTCTTCTACACCAAGCACACCAAACAGTTCGTTCTTACACAACCATTCCTGCACCCAGGGCTGTTCCACCTCTTTTTGGAGTAGGATAGCAGTGACAGCTTCCAAATTTTGCAGTGTATGAGTGATTCACAGACTAAAGATGTGACTACCCAGCAGAAACTTATGTTTAAGGGCCATGGAGGGTTTCTAGAGAGGAGAACACTCTCCTCTCCCAACATCAAACTTTGGGAAGTGTTGCATCAATTGAAGAATCTCCGTGGTGTTTATGAGGTGCTGCACTCATACTAGGAATAGCCTCTGTCAAATTATTGTCAGTGATGCCCTAGGCTTTGACAAGAAGAGCAGGAGAGGATGCTGCTGCAGGTCCTACTCTGCCTTGCAGGGTTATATGATTTTTGCTTCATCTTCTCTGTCCAACCTACAGATACCGAGTATCATCAATGCCATTTTAATCCCAGCAGTTGTAAATGGCTATCGAGTGCTTCCTGGCCCCTCTGCATCTCTGTGGCTCTTCTGTGGGCTCACTTAAGAGCCCTGCTCTCAGTGACATAGCTGCCTCTGCCTGGGTCCATACATGGACATGGACTTGCTTTAACATCTTAGAGAGATGATGAGTAATTTCAGGACCAGAGGAGGACCCACATCAGAACTCTTTGAGGGGCCTCCTGTCAATCTTTGTGCTTCAATCTTTCATTCATACCTGCTCCCACTAGTGTGAATGAAATTACCACTGCAAGAACTGGAACATTCCAGGCTTGTGTCCTCTATAGAGCAGGACCACATCATAAACCATCTTTCATGACTTATTAATGTTGAGTTTTCTAGTGCGAAACTTGCAGAAAATTACAAGAGGGGGAGCTCCTGGGATCTAGTGTGATGTAAAGATGTTTTAGACTCAATGACAAAACCAAAAGGAAAGATGTTAAGATGAATTGGACCAACATTAAATTAATCTCAACACACACATGTGCACAGATGCACACAAATGAGGCTGGTTTGCTCTGCGAAATATTGCTATGCTGATGGCTCTCTGTTCATAAGGAGTGCCAGCCTCATTTTGTACTGACTCCAGGAGGCTCAGATGTCCCAGGAATGCAGATCTTATTGGCCATGAAGAACCTCTTTTCTATTTTCTGGAAAAGGTAGCACATCTTCCGTCAAATGTTTCAGAGAGGATTGAGAACCTGTGGAAAGTAACAGCTGTGGGGACTTCCAAGAGCCTACACACCCAACCCTCAAATACATATGCATTATAGAGAATCTTCTCCACTGGCACCCTTTCATGTGAATGGGTTGGTGGGATGAGACCATTCCCCGTTTCCAATGAGGATCTTGGACAGATCTCCCTCTACAAATGGAGAGTGCAGATGAAACAAGAGTAACTTTATTTTCCCAATGGAAATAACAATTTGAACAGGAAAGCAAGAACTTGAGGCCCTTGGAAGCAACAAGATGCCAACCAAGAGAGCTGGATAGTATCCCAGCTCTGTCATTAGCAGCCTTCTGAGTGTCTAGCCAAGAGGTTGCAGGTGTTATAGCCCTATGCTCCTGGCAGGCTTTGAGTGCCAAGAAAGGGATTGTAAGTGTTACAGCTTGAAAGCTCTCAGAGGACTTTGGGGTGCTAGCTTTCCATTGTAGAGCAAGCCTGCAGGTCTATTGTCTCCAGCATGTCTCAGAGACTGCAGTTGCAGGTCTCCTGTGACTGAGGCAGAAATGAACATCCTTGTTGGGTTGTTTCCTGGAGTCATGTGCCTGGAGCAAAGACCTCAAAGAAGAGCAAACTTTGAGACATATGTCTCTTGGGAATGTCCTGGCAGAACAGAAACCAGGAATCCCAGAGACTGTCTCTAGTGGTCACTTTCTTGTTTCTCCATGGAACTCTTGTCCTATCTTCCATTCTTGTAACCCTGGAATGGTTGAATTTATGGGGTGTAATTTGGACCTTGAATGGCTGGATATGGGTATACAAATAAGGTCAGAAATGAGACCAATCAAGTAAGAGCTGTCAAAAGTCTCTGTGTTTTCAGTTGCTATGATTGTCCCTGAGACATCTACCTGTTGCATTCCTAACCTGATGTAGCTCATGTGAGGCTTGTTTTAGCAACTTCTATTGCTGTGATGAAACACCATGACCAAGGCAATGCATTAAAGAAAGTAATTAATCAGAACCATGGTTCCACAGAGTTAGAGTCCATGACCTTCATAGTAGAAAGTATGGCAGCAGGCAGGCAGGCATGGTGCTGGAGAGTAGCTGAGAGCTCACATCTAGAGAAACAATCACATAGCAGATAGAGAGAAAGCTAACTGAAAATGGCATGGGCTTTTGAAACTTCAAAACCAATCCTCAGTGACATGCCTCCTCCAAAGGACCACACCTCTTAATCCTTCCCAAACAGTTCCACCAACTGGGGGTGAACATTCAAATATATGACCCTATGGGTGCTATTCTTATTCAAATCATCCCAGGGCTCCAGTTATCAAAACCATGGGCTTTGAGTCACAGGGGTCCTTTTGTTCTTTACAACTCCTTTGCCTATGGGTCTTGAGTTTCCTGCTCAGCTGAGTCTCACACAGGAGTTGAAAGTTCTACACTGAGTGGGAAATTCTGTATCTAGCCAGAAGCTCTTGGACTGGGAGACTGCATGCTACCCCTCTATCATGGATGCCTGTTTTCAAACAGAGCTTAGCTAGAAGTGAGGTTGCTGGAGAAGTGATGACTTTATCCTCTTTGATTCGCAATGGGTATGTTTTGACAGTTTATAGCCTTTCAGGGATGGTTAGCTTGTGTATATGTCTGTGTTTATAGTGTATGTGTGTGAGTAAGAGAGAGTGTGTTGCGTGTGTGTGTGTATGAATGAGTGTATGTATGTATGTATATATGTATGTATGTATGTATGTATGTAATATGCATGTTTGTATATATGTGTTCATGTGTTTGTGTGAACAGATGTGTATGCATGCTTATAGGTTTGTATATGGATATGTGTGTGTATGTAGTATGCATGTTTGTATATATGTTCAAGCATGTATGTATTCATGTGTATATGTATGTGTATGTTTGTATGTACATGATGTGTGTGTGTATACAAAGTCCTCTGCTAGTTGTGCTTCCTTCTAGATTTTATACCTCATATCCTATTTCTTATTTATTTTCCTGTCTAGGTTTAGGATTATCAATTTCATTATCCTTTTCAAATAACAAAGGCTGCTTGACTGGTTTTATCTGTGGTTTTGTGGTTTGGGTCACATTCTTTTCTGCCCATCCTTGTGACGGCCTCTTCTCCTCGGGTGGAGTGCTGTTTGCTGGTTTCCCTGTTAGTGCTGGTGAGTGCAACGGCAGATTTCGGCCCTTGCCTCTTTTCTAGCATGAACTCTGAGGCTAGGGTGTTCACTCTGAGAACGGCTGTGGCAGTTCCCAACAGCTTCACCTCACTTCCATTTTGAGGCAAGGTGTGGCTTTGTGGCCAGGCCTCTGGGGAGTCTCTCTACCTTCCTGTTTTCTTCTAGTCTAGTTCTGTTATGGTGACAAAACATACTCTGTGGCATTGTGATTAGTTTAGATTTGCTTTGCTTCACCACCTGGGGGACCATTGGACCACACTGCTTAATGCCTTGTCTTCTGTAGAGCTTCACAATATTCCATTGTCTGCTGTGCTTTTCTGTTCTCCCAGGTGCTGGCTTGCTGTGTTTCTTAGCTATTCTAGGAGAGGGGTGTGACCACCCGTGGCCACCTCCAGCTGGAGGTGTGAATCTGTCTGTGGCTTCAGCTTCTCCCAGAGCTCATTCATTCCTGCCAGGTACATTTCTATCTGTGCCACAGCTTTCTCTTGAGTTGACCTTGGATCCCCAAGTCGTGTCCTCCATTTTATGGTAACGTCTGATCTGTGTACTACTAAGTCAGCAGTGAAACCCTCCCTGTGGTCCTCTACTATGGCCCCTGTGAGTTGTAATCTTCTCATTATCTCCATGCTTACACTGAGAGCCCTGTGGGGGGTGCTGCCATTTTGTTTCCCATTGTCAAGCCTGGTTTGAAGCGCTCAATAGGACACCCACTTATTCCATCCCTATCATTTACCTGTGCACTCCTGTTTCTTCACTCAGTTTTCTTCTGTCTGAAGGAACTCCCCATGTGTTATTTTGGACCCGATCTGCTAGAATGATGTTTTAGCTTTCCTTCATCATACTTTACTGTATTTTACTTTGCCCTCAAAAAATGCTTCCACTGTATTTAAATTTAGGTCCTGAAATTCATTCTTCTCTCTCTCTCTCTCCTCTCTCTCTCTCTCTCTCTCTCTCTCTCTCTCTCTCCTCTCTCTCTCTCTCTTTCTGCAGTTTGATGTTCCCTGTCTGCACCTGAGCATGCAGAATTGGTGAAAAGAAGTCTGCAGCAAGACCCTGAGTTGCTCTGAGCAACGCTGATGCTGGCCCTCTTTCTATGAAAGCTTAGACCCTTTCTCACACTTCAGCCATGATGCTGAGATGCATCTGCTCACATACTTCTTTGCTTTAGAAAGAATCTTCCTCCCTTATGTTCACATTGGGTAGCTTCTACTACTAGTTCCAAGACCATGGTTTCTCTACCACTAAGCCAATGGAGTAGCTGCCAGATTTGGACGACCACGGTTGAAGCCATAAAATTCTTCGGTGGCTCTTCTTTACGTCTTATAGTTGCTTGCTGAGGTTGTTCTCACTTGTTTCAAGACTGCTTGCCTTGCTTGGTGGGGCATGTTCATAGCAGTCGCTTCACTGTCTTGTCTGTTACTATGTGAGCTTCCTACATGTCCCTGGTCACTGTTCCCATGTAAATGACGATTCTCATCTTTTATTGCCATCAACCCTTGGTGACTTTCTTTGTTCTTTGTATGACAGATCAGGTTCTTGAATATTATGGTGGCCTGGCTCTTGCTTCAGCCCTTCAAAGAATATTTAGGGTTGCTTGTTTCTGTAAGTGGTTGGCCATCTGAGCTTAGCCATGCAGTTTCAACCAGTTCCTCATTGAGTGTGGCTCCAGAGTCAGTTCATAGGCTGGAGCTATCAAGCAGGCACGAGACTCTGGGTCAAATTCCTAGCACTTGAAATAATTTCCTCATTATTGAAGCATTCTGCAGAACATTGCATATAACAGTTCTGAATGTCTTTGTATACTCCCTAAGGCCAGAGGTCATGGTTTTGGGGTGAATCCCAGAGAGATCACTCAACTCTTTGAGGTTATCATCCCAAGCTTAGCCCCACTTCCACTTTTGTTCCTGGCTTGTTGCCTCTCTCTGCCATGCCATCCTGCGATAATCTGTGAAGGCAAGTGTGAGAAATACACACCGGGCACCAGAGCACGGTGATCTCCTTTAGTCAGGAAGCTGCCCCTCCTCACTGAGAAAGGAAGGTTGCAGCTGCCCTCAATTATAGATGGTTATTTAAGCCTGTGTGGGCTTCCACAGAGCCTGCTGAGTTACCTCCATAGATTTTGATGGTTTGGAGTTGAGGCCTGAGAAAGAAACAAGTGGTAAATGAGATAAGTCTACCATGCTCTGAACAGCAGTGGGTGCTGCACTTGTGGAGAGCTTTCCTGGGGTCATTTCTCTTTGTCTTAGGCAAGCTTCTCCTGGAGCCTGACTCTAGGTAGCATGGAGTACAGGCTGATGAAACCCAAGCAGTGGCTACCGTTGTCTGTCAGTAGATCTTACATCAACCTCTCCACTCCCGTCTGACCACCGTGTTCATTTCTAGATCCCTGAATAGCTGCTTGATGCATTCTTCTCAGACACTGGCCTCCAAAGAGGGGAGAGGCGTATTCACTCCATTGTGCCTGGATCTGGAGCTAGCAAATTTGTTTCTGTTTTGTGCCATTACACTGTGATGTTGTGTGTAGTATACATACACACACACAACACCTCACATACACTAAGTCCAAAGCTTCATTCAAGTCTGCCCAGGTTATGACCAACTGAAATAAATATTGGGATGAACTGAGAAATATTAGTTTGGCAACTTGTGTGTACTGTTAAGAAATCCAGAGACTAAACCATTTGACCCCAGCCCCGCCCCCCCCAAGCTAAACTCTGAAGTCTATGTTTACTCTCCCATCCCAGCAGCACATGAATTTGAAATAAATTGTTATAATAGCCTTGGAGGTCACTGAGGAGGGGCATAGGGCTGTTGCTGAGGCCCTTTGAGGGAAAGTTTGCCTCCCGGTCTAAACTAAGGAGTCTACCTCTAGTGCTGGGTGGAAACATGACATTTTTTTTTTTAATCTGCTCCAAAGATTTGACCACTACACGCTGTTGTTTACTCCTGTAAGAGTTGATTCTGCCAGGTCTGTCAATCACCTGACCAAAAATACCACCCCTTTTGACAGTCACTCAAAGTCATGCTAAGAAGATGGAAGGAATAATTATCCTCTCTGCAAGATAATGGACCTTCCATTCATTACTGAACCAGCCCGCATTCTCAAAGATGTGACTCCCTCCTCATCTTTTGGGATGCGGCTACGATTTGCAGCTTACCTGCCCTTCTGTTTTTCCCTTAGATTCTGATAAAACTGCCCTTGAATTTCTTTCTTAGTCCACTTCTAAATTCTTTTTAATGTGAAAGAACCCATAGAGTGAACTAAGATTTCTGCAGTAATATTGTATTGTATTAGGGTCATCTTTTTGTGCACGGTGTGAAGGTGTGTCTCTCTGTCTTTCCTCACCTGCCTAAGGCAATCTCTGTCCAGTTTTAATAAAGAGCTGACAGTCTAGACCTATACCAGGCAGGAAAGAAAAGGAAGGACTACTGGGAAAGAATAGGAACTCTGGGAAAGTATTTGAGGCAGGAAGAATAACCAGCCAGACACAGAGGAAGTCGGACCTCTAGGGGCTGAATGGGAGGTATGTGGCAATGTGGCAGGTGTATATTAGTATAGATAGAGTTATTAAGTTATATGAGCTAGTTTTAAAGAAGCCTAAGCTATAAGGCCAAAGTATTCATAAATAATAATAACAAAAAAACCCTCCATGTTATTATTCGGAGCGGTAGATCAAGACAATTGGATGATAACATTGTCTAGAACAGTGGCTCTCAACTTGTAGGTCATGATCCCTTTGGGGTTGAAATGATGCTTTCACAGGGATCAAGATCAGATATCCTGTATATCAATATTTACATGATTCATGACAGTAGCAAAATTATAGTTATAAGGTAGCAACAAAAACAGCTTTATGGCTGGGGAATCATCAGGAGGTGAGGAACTGTATTAAGGGGTCGCAGCACTGGAAGAATGAGAACCGCTGGCCTAAAACAATCTCTTGTTATTTCCTTTTTACATAAGTCAATTCACTAGAACTCTGAGTTAAGAGAACATTATCAGACACTCAGACACCACCAGCCACCTGGGGAATGCCGTCTCTCCTTGAAGCAGGTGATTCTGGGCCAAGGGATGACCCCAACACCCAGCATTTAAACATGAAGTCAAGATGCAAGGTCTGAGAGCAGAGCTCCAGGGCAGAGTGCTCACAGTGGCTCCATTCCCTGCAAACTTCCTGGGGTTTGAACCTTCTTCTCCTAAAGTATGAGCAACTCTTTCAGATAGTATATATCTAGAGCCCAGCAAGTGAAACCAGGATGTATTCTCAGGTTAGCTTGCACTGCATGGGTTCTAGGACAAGCCTGGTGATTAAATCCCAATGGCTCCCACCAGGTCATGTGTGAAGCAGGCACTTGGCAGACATGCTTTCACACATGACCTGTCCAGTGTAGTTTTGGAGCTGATGTTCTTGGTGTGAGAGGGTGATGGTTACAAGAGTGGTGATCAGAAATTCTAATTTGTCAGCCCGAACTAAATGGAAGAAGGCATTGGATGTGTGTGAGTTCTTTCATTCCTGTATGTGTCAAGCACACACCAGTCATTGCAGTGTCCCCAGGTCCCAGGCTTCTGCTCATTACATTCTCACCGGCTGTGGCATAATTGGGCACAGCACAGCTGCCATACCTTACCTGAATTAGCTTAACATCCACATTGTTCTAGACTGAATCATTACCACATGAATAGACACCATCGTCTTTCCGATTTAATGTATCTCTGTCCAATTAGTATTCCTAGATAATTTCAATAGGAGACCACTGCTTTCAAAAAAGTGGCAGAGTCTCCATCAAAGAAACAGACACTCATTGATAGACTAGTTGGTGGGTGGGAGGGTGACCTTAGCCCCGCTTTCCTTCTTTCCCTGCTGACATTCATGAGTGGAGGTCAATTAGTTGCCCCTTCTGCTTCATGAGGACTACTGATAGTAGCCGTCCTCCAGCTCAGCGGCTGACAGGCACCCTACCACCCTGTCCTGACACCAGAATGGACTCTTCATTCTGTTCCATATTTCCCTCAAAAGAAATAATGACATACTATTCTATCCCTTGGAGATTTGTAGGAGCCAGATCACCTTGGCTGAGTACCACCAGCCAGAGTTTACAACTGCAGCCATAAGACCCTCATCTCTGCTCACTTCAGTAGACCTCACCTAGAGACAAGGAAATAGCTATGCCTCTTGGATTCCACCCTGGGGTTTCCACGTTGTTCTGTCTTTCCATGACTTCTATTCCTAGGATCTTTCTCAGGGTCCCACATCAGGAGCCAGACTCCACCTGGAAAGGGGCTGCTCTCCATTCATCCTCCACAGCAGCCTCTCACACACACAGGTATGGAGCTCGGTCTCCATGCATTCAGGAAACGGGACTTGTGGGTCCCTGGATGCCTTCCTTCAATTTTAAAATTAACTTCTCACTTGCAAGAAGCATGACATTCAAGACTGGTGTGTCTAGTCTGTGTTTCTAGAATATTCTCTGGGGCAGAACAAAAGCCAGAATGAGACTTCTGTTTCTATAAACAACCAACTCATGCAGCCAATATATATATATATGTATATGATATAGGTATAATATAGATAGTATATATATAATATATATATATGTATAATATATTCATTAATCATCATGGAGAGGGTTACAAGTAAGGTTAGAGTTGATAAAGTTTCATTTCAAGCTCAGCAAGAGGATCCTGGAGTCGTCCACTGAGGACACAGGTTAACTGGGTAGACTGAGCTGTGAAGAGTGAACCCCACTATGTCTCAGAAGATAGGATTCATAAAATCACTGACAGTATCAAGCCTGTGTGAAGTCCCATAGAAGGCTCCCTCAGTGACCCTGGATGACAGACAGTTCACTGTGTGTAGTGTCATTAGTCAAAAAGGCTGTTGAACTTATAGGGAGATTGCTGTATCCAGGATCCAGGGTTGTTGTTCTGGATATAGCTCATTCATGCGGCCACCTCAGCTCAGACTGTTCACGGAATTGGGCACACAGGATTGCTGAGTACACAAGAGGAGGAGGGAGTAAAACTACACCTGCAATGGTTTGACTTTCCAGTCATGAGAGGGGGGGCAGAGACAGAGAGGGAGGGAGAGAGAGAGAGACAGAGACAGAGGAAGGGAGGGGGAGGGAAGGAGGAAGAGAGAGGCAGAGACAGAGACTGAGGGAGAGAGAGAGAGAGAGAGAAAGAAAGAGAGAGAGAGAGAGAGAGAGGAGAGAGAGAGAGAGAGAGAGAATGCTTCCTAGGTGATTCTAAGTAGACAAGCAATATGAAACATCATGTGTGGGTGGTTGTAGGGAGCAAGGCCCCTGATAGACACAAGAACTCTTCATATACCATTTCTAGATTCTAAGACCGATGCCCTAGGATGCTCTGATGCTCATCCAGGGACAAGTTCACAGCCAGGTATGGCTTTGTGAGCAGTTACATTTGATAGGCTTGGTGGAACTGGTGACACTCATTTCCACGAGCCAGTGACCAGACCAGTTATAGCTGATATTTTTCTACATATAGTCTACAAACCTCCACTATGTCTTTGTTTCTCTCCCCATCCCTCTCTGGGTCATATTTTAAAGATAGCCTCCTTGAGATTGGGCGTGAATGGGCAGTCTGGGAAGTAGGTGCCATCCTGAGTCCATTCTTTGCTTCCTGGCTAAGTCAGAGATAATCGGCACAGGATATAGAGATTCACCTGCCTTCTCAACTGTGTCTTCTGCTACTCAGGTTCCAGAAACTATTTTCAAAAGCAATGTTCAAATTCTCTGTATTCCTTTTAATGTCCATTTGTGGGTCTGTGTAATTATTGCCTGAGCTTGTCATTGTTGTTGTTGTTGTTATTGTTGTTGCTGTTGTCAGTTCTCTCATAAGCAACAGGAGAGGAGTTGCGCTCACTGGAAATACATGCTCTAGGTTACAGCTGAATCATATCTCAACACACCAATTTGTACAAAAGTAAAGGGCGGACTGTTTGCTGGAGGTGTGAGACAGGACCCCAATTCTCATGACTTTAAAAGAGTAAGATAGTGAGGTCTTCTCAGCTGGGACTTACCAGTTTCAGTGTAGCCTGTCAGCTCTGTAGTCTCTGGGAGTCTGAGCAAATTTCTACCCATCTCACCCTGTGGCCTTCCAGGGCTCCTTGTGATCCATAGAAGATGAGAACACCAAGAAGGGGCACGTGTTGTGTTTACTGGTCACGGAAGGATGTCAGCACTTCTACAGAAAGGGTAGGAACAAGGCAATATGAATAGGACCACTATGTGATAAGGTCTTCACCACGGGGGTGGGGTGGGGGAAACAGCAGAGCTGGCAAGGCCACAAGGGATGACAAGAGTTAAAGAGATCAGAACGTCTAGGACAGCAGATGGGTAGGTTGGAATGAAACAGGAAGAGGTGAGTCTTGGGAGACTGTGGCGATGTTTCTGAGGAAAATGGTGAAGTAGACTTGTGAAGGATGGGAGCAAACCTACAGAGGGCAAAGGTGAGACTTGCAGAAGGTAAGAGTAGACTGAAGAAGATAAGGTTGGTCCTGGAAAGAACAGAAGTTGGCCTGCAGAGGATAATGATAGGGTAGACCTGCAGAAGATGAGGGGGACGACCTGCAGAGGGAAGGAACAGACCCTTGGAGAAGAGAGGTGGACCTGAGAGGGTGTGAGTATGGGTGTGGTTGACAGAGCTACAGAGTAAGAAGGTGTGGGCAGATGCTGTGATTTGAATGAGGATGGTCCCTCACAGACTCAGGTATTGAATCTATTTGAATACTTGGTTGATCCCCAGTTGGTTGTGATCTGTGGAAGGTTATAAAACCTTTAGTAGGTAGAGCCTTACCAGAGGAATACATCACTAAGTGTGAGTTTTGAGTGTTTATCATCTTGCTCCATTTCCTATTCTGTTTCTCTGATTCCTGTGTGGAGGGATGAAAATGTAGTCAGCGATCTTCCTTGTACTGATGCACGTTGTCATGTCCTCCACATGGTGATGGTGTCCCTCTGGAGCACTTAGCTAAACTAAACCCTTTCCTTCACAAGTTGCTTTTGTCAGGGTCTTCTAACGTGGCAACAGAAAAGTAACTGATCCAGTGGTGTGAGTGGGCATGCAGAGGCTGTGAGTTCTGGTACTTCTGGGAAGCATGCTGAGGTTGGGCCAGGGAAAGTTACCATGGAAGCAGATGATGCAAATGGTCCCAGAGCAGTGATTAGCAATCACCTCATCCCCAGCTAGACAGAAAACCGCCTCCATCGGATTGCCTTGTGGGCAGGTCTATGGGATACTGTCATGATATTGATGATATGGGAGGACCCAGGTGACGGTGATCAGTGACATCCCTAGGAAGGTGGTCCTGGACTACTTAAGAAAAGTAGCTGAGCAGGCCATGGGAGCAGGCAGGTAAGCTGAGATCCCACATGGTCTGTTTCCATTCCTGCCTCCGGATTCCTGCCCTGATTTCTCTTATTGACTGACTGTTCTACAAGACGAAATAAACACTTTCTTCCCAGGTTGCTTTTGGCCAGTGATTTATCACATTGATTGATAAGCAAAGTCAAATACTATATGAGACTTCTCCACTCTGTTCCAGTTTAAGCTAGTTCCCCAAGGGAACAATATACCACGCTGTTATGAGGACCTCTTGTTCAGATGGACATCTGCTCTCTGCTCTCTGGTCCCACTGAATGGTCAGACATAGTTACTGTTGGAATGCAAAATTCTCCACAGACTCACATATTGAAAGCATGGCTCCCAGCTTGTGAACCTGATTTTGGAAGGTTCTAGTAACTTTAAGAGGTATGGCCTTGCTTGAGGAAATTGGTCACCATTCCTTTATTGGTTTTCAAGTCCTGTCCCTTAGCTCTGTCCTTGTTCTCCTCTTCCCATTTACCATGAGGTAACAGCCTTACCTGCTACACCCTTGTGCTGTGTTGTTCTGCCCAAGTGCAGGAAGCCTGGACTGAACCCTCTGAATCAATGAGCCAACATACAACTGTCCTTCCTAAGTTGTTCTGTCAGGTATTTGGTCCTAGCTAGAAGAGCAGGTGCTATAGAAGACTCAACAAGGAGAGTAAATGATACTCCCAGTTTCCTTTGTAGCTGTGACCAGAAAACTCCACTGTAGTCAAAGATCTGAGTCAAAAGATTGCCGTGATCTGCTAAACTGATGGTGTAGAAAACAATCACCATTCAAACTTCACAGTTTACTCTCTATTGGCCTAATCAATTTTGGGCCATTGGTAAAGTAGCAAAAAGACCATAAGGCAGGGACCCTTTGTATTGTCGGAAGGTATGGCATTTAAAAGTGAATGGGGGTGGGAGGTAATGTAACATACATGATAAGAAAGTAGAGGGAAGAGTACTGGAAAGTATTACAGAGACAAAGAGGACAGAAATGGGTGTGGGGAGTGAAGGCTGTGACTTAAGAATGTGTAGGAAATGCCAGAGTGCAGGGAAGATGGCTTAGTCCAGCAAGTGTTTGCCTGCAAGTGTGGGGATCTGAGTTTGATTTCTAGAACCTGTGCATGTGAAACCTTGGATATGGTGGCACATGCTTATGATCCCAGAGTTGGAGAAACAGGGACAGGTCAATCCCTGGAGCCAGATGTCAGCCAGCCTAGCAGAATCAGTGGCCCCTAGGTAAAAGCTAGAGACTCAGTCTCACAAAACAAGGTGTAAATGGATGAAGGCAGACACCGGCTCTGGGCTCCACATACATCCACACACGGATGTGCATCTGCAGTCACACACATCCATGTTCCCACAACACACACACACACACACCACACACACACAGAAAACAGAGGGTGAAAGAGAGAGGATGACTTTTAGTATGCTAATTTTAAAAGAGACAAATGTAGAAACAGAGGTTTTAAAAGCTAACTTTGAAAAAATATGATTTTGCAAAAACAAAAATGAGGTTTATGGAACTTAATCTGTGGTTGCCATGGAAGCCAGATGATAAAATGGGCACTTGCGCAGGCAAAGGTATCCTCTGCTTACTGCCTAAGGCCCCTCATCTCTCCCAGAAACCTGCCTGTCTGGCTCAGGCCTGACTTCTGCGTGCTGTGCTACACAAAGCCGTCTCTGTTGCATGTCAACTAGCTAGGAGCGCTCAGGGACTGTAGAGCATCCTAGCGCTTGCCAGAGGAACACTGACATCTGGAAATGTCTTTTTCTATAGCAGCCTTGGGCTGTGGAGGAAGGAAACAGGCAAGGGATGGGTAAAAGACACAGAGAGGGCATGCCTCCCTGGAAAAAAACGTCCTAGAGGAATAAAGAGAACCTCCAACACAATGAAAACCGTGGTATGTGGCAGAGACATCAAGGGTGACCCGATCTCTCCTTTAAAAAATGCTAGCAGTGAAACAAAACTCCTGAAGACACGTTGTGAGACAACAAGAGAAAACAATGGAAAGTAAATACAGCCTTCCAGAAATAAAAGCTTCATCAGGAACAGTAAAATTCAAGGATGGGGAGGGCTGAGAGCAGTGAAATGGAGGAGAGTTCTGTCATGGGGGTTAAAGACAAAGGAGCTAGAAAGCTTAACTGAGGTTTTCCAAGAAACAGAAGACATTGCTCAACCGGAATAGAAGGAGGCTTTCCTGGGGTGAGGGATTATTTGAATCTGAAAATCAAAACTGCATCCCAGCCCATTGGGAAAATCAACACCATGCCTTCTTCCACAGAGATACAGCAGCCAGGAAAGTCCCAGGAGAGTCTTCAAAGGAGGTGGGAGAGAGGAGAACTGAGGTTGGTCTCCTATTTTTCCCATAGCCACAGTTGAGAGAAAAGTCACCCAAACACACTAGGACAATATCTATAAAGGAAGGGGAATTTTCCTTCCAGTATAGAGATAAGAGACACATGTTGCCATGAACAAAAAAAAAAAAAAGCCAGAGATAATGGCACCCTAAGCCCTTCTTGGAAAACAAATGTCTGCCGCAGAAAGACAAGAGAATCTAACAAAGAAAAACCCAAATAAATAGGAAAGGGATCCACCAGAGCCAAAGAACTTGGCATGAGCAGTGCAACTATCAAAGGCTGGATTTAAACAACACACGCTGTGGGATGTTGTGATCCCAAACAGGAGACCCAGCCACCAGTGTAAACCAAACACAAACAGAAGCTGGGGAGAAATGAGCAGCATGAGTGTCACTCGTCTTATTGTTGTGGGAAAAACAAACCAACAACAACAAAATACCTGCCAAAAGCAACTTATGGGTGGAAGGATTGCCTTAGGCTCACAGCTTAAGCGTGCTTAAGCTCCTGGCTGAGGAACTTGAGGCTGCTGGCCATGTTGTGCCGTAGCCAGGGACCATTGAGAGGAATGATGACCTTTGGTTCACATTCTCCCTCATATGCAGTCTAAGGTACTAGTCTATGAATGGCGCTACCCACAGTGAGTTCCCCACCTCACTGCACAGACATGCCCAGAGCCTTGTTTCCAGGGTGAGTCTATATCTTGTCAAGTTAATAGTCAGGAGAAGCCATCACAGCCTGATTGTGCTCACTCTACTTTGTGCAGAGACTTAGTTACTGTTCGTCACAAATATCTACCAGTAAGTATTTTCAGCAAGAATACCAAGGGGCCCCTTTCCTAAACTTTTTCTAGTCCTATCTATGCAAACAGATGAAGCTGAAGTCTGCTATGATTCCATAAAGAAACACTGTGGCTCTTAGATGGAAATGGAAGACTAACACCTATAAAGTTCCTTGAAGAAGCTACAGGAATAAGCCTTGGTGGCCTTGAGTTTGGCAGTGGCTCTCTACATAGGACATCAAGGAACAAGCAAGAAAAGAAAAAGAAATTGAGCCCGATCCAAATCAAAATGTTAACCTTTTGTGCTTCAAAGGACAACATTAAAGAAGAGAAAGGCCCACTGGAGGAGATGGAGTATGTGCAAGCTACCGGAAGACGGGCTGGAATTCTAGACATCTAAAGAAGCGGTATGCTCATATGCTCATGATTTTAAAAAGTAACTATTCGAAAATGGTCAGTGGATTTGACAGACCTTCTCCAAAAAAAGTTGTTTTCATAAACAATAAACATAAAAAAGACAACAGATTTAAACTTCAGAGAAATGCAAGCCAGCCTTCTCAATGAGACCACAGTTCAACACTGTTAAGACAGCTGCTCTCAGGACAGAAAGGAGAATGGATGTGAATGCGGAGGAATTAGATGAATTACACACCACAGGGGAGAATGAACATAGGTAAATAACACTCTTTGGAAGACACATTGGCTGTTCCTCAGAGGATTAAACCAAATGTCCCATGATCCAGCAGCTCCCAAGTCAAGAGGAACACAGACACATACCCACACAAAGCATAAAGACAGAGTCAATCATGGAAGCCAAAACATGAAAACTACGAAAAGATTATCTGATGTATAGATAAATGGAATGTGGTTTATCTAGGACATGAAATCCTATTGTACCACTGGAACCGGCTGAGAAAAGCTGCTTGTGAGACTCTCAAGGGTCTGCTTATAGAGGTCAGCCACAAAGCATGAACTGTGGTCTTAGTTCATTCACTGGAAGAGCTCAGAATATAGAAAGACATATACACAGGAAGTAGAATTGTGGCCAGGGCTGGGAGTCAGAGGAACTGGAGAAATGGTGGAAATAGGATTTATTTCAAAGTGAAGAGAATAACCCAGAATTGGGTTGCAATGATGGCGCCAGTGTTTTGTGACTCCACTAAAACCTCCGGGTTGTAGGTTTTAAGTGAGTGATTTTATAGGATACCAATTACATCTCGATGGAATTGTCATAAAACCCTCAATAAGCCAACATTTCCATGCATTTCAGAACCATTTAACACTAAATATGTATACAGCTTCAACTAGTGACTCTCTTGAAGAAAGCTTTATTGGAGGTACCTTCCTTTCACCCATGACGCCTCCCTTCCTTCAGCTCATTAACATGCCCACTGCCTGCTCTTCCCTAGCACTAACTGGGGTATCCTGAGCATCCTAATTCTTCTATCTCCACAAGCATGAAGAGTATATGATGTTGATGAGTCTGTTTACAGAGTTGTAAAGTTCACCTGCTGGGCTGAGGAGATACAGTTGGTGAGTGGTGAGCTGGGGTTTGGTGTTATAATTCTACTCCAGGAAAGTGCCCTTGGCCTCCTCTCTGCTTTGATTCTCCAAGTAAATCCCTGTGGTGCTCTTTCATAAAGACTTAGTTAGGTCTGGATGCAGTTTGTCTGGTTTACAGTGGTTTCTGCTACCATTCGGTGTGTGAGTATACACACCCAGAATAACCTTCTCAAGGCTTTCTCTGTCATTATTTCTGTGTTTTAAGAGTTAGGAACTCATCGCTTGTCCCCTGTTCCAACTGTGAGTCACTGATTGTCCCAAAGCAGGCCTGTCAGTGTCACACAAAACCAAGTCACTGCCCCCTTAAAAAGTGAGGCCAGTAGAAGACAGTCAGATGAGCATCTAAAAGGCTAGGTGAACCTTTGTAAAGATAAAAGAATAGATGAATGCATGGGTAGATATGGATTATTGATAGATGATGGAATAAGATTGATAATAAAGAGAAAGATGGTAGATAGATGATAACTGGATAACTGATAGAGATGATAAATGATTGATAGATAGATAGGTGATAGATAGATAGATAGATAGATAGATAGATAGATAGATAGATAGATAGACAGATAGATGAAGGCATATATATATATATGTATATGTATATACACACACACACATTATGTATGTGTGTGTAGTGTGTGTGTGTGTGTGTGTGTGTGTGTGTGTGTGTAGCTGACAGAGATAGACAGTAAATAGATACACAGATGATGAACGTTAGATACCAGACAGAGAAGAAATGATGGTTTAGTACCATCTCAATCTCTTGACTCAAAATCTAGACTGAGCCGGATTCTTACAAACCAGTCACCATCCAACGGGATTACCCTTCCTCCTGTTGCTAGCTATCTGGTGTCAGTTTCAAGTGTCCATCTAAGATGAGATTCTCATGATTTCCTGCACACACAGAACTTGGCTCCTTCTCAACCTGTGTCACCTCTGCCACATGGTCATCATAGGTCCATATGCCAGCTGTTCTGATGTGTTTACCAGTATTTTTTCCTTCAGATCTATTGTTAATGATTCCATCATTAGTGCTTTTCTTCTGAGCTTCCCATGCTTGGTTCCTCTCACTCCACTCATGACTTCATGGTCGGTCGCTCCTTTCCTTTTTCTTTACTTTTGATCAAAGCCTTTCCTGTCATGGGCGTGTAAGCTTGGTTCCATTTGCTTTAAGTTAGAAAGCCACACCATCCCTTGAATCTCCAGACTTCCTTTCCTCAACCCTTTATTTTACTATTTCTTTTGACCCCTGGTGCAGGTTCTTTGCTGTCTATGTAAGCACGCTGTACCACTTGGCCTATCTCTCTTTCATGCACAAAGCATAGTAGGCCCACTAAGGCACACATGAAGTCATAGAGTCTTTTGAAGAAATGAAGGTCGTGGGCTACAAAAGGAAATCCGACCTCAGCTACACTCCTGTTCTCATCTGCTGTGGATAGAGCTGGGCAGGTTAGAGGGAGCTGCTTAGAAAAACATATTCCAGCTTGCTAGATACTCTGAAGCCACCCAAGACTGACCTGTAAACACTTGTACCCAGTGGGAGAGAAAAGACAGGCACCTCCAACCACTGGGGACAGGGAAAGTTTCAGATAGATTTAGACAGATAAGAAAAGGTTGTGGGGAAAAACAAAACAAAAGATTCTGAGGAATTCCACAGTTCAGAGATAGCATGAATGAAGAAAGGGGGCCTGGACAAGAAAAGAGACTGGCACTTGTGTCAGGTCCTTATTATGCAGAGAAGTATTCTCGTGTACTAGCAGTGATAGCTGGGTGGGCCATCATACCCACAGATTAGATTTCTGGCCTTCTGGGGCATGTACCCACTGCCCACAGGGCTCCAGAGGATAAAGACTGGGATGATGAGTCTGGGTATGGAGGGAGGGAGGAGATTGTGCATAAGACACATGGCAGAGTGCAGTCCATCCTCATCCAAATCACTGAGCAACATTGCGTAAAACACAGATGGACATTACATTGTAAGGTGCACAACACACCTTAGCATTGCAGCGGGAGAGGACACTTTACATCTATCACAATGCTCTTGCATATCCATGGGACCACATCCCTGTTTGTGAACCCCACTAGAACCAGCCATGGTTGTGTGCAGAAGAGTTCTGAATCTGATGCTCTTCTTTAGATATTCTTTTTTTTTTTTTTTGTTTGTTTGTTTGTTTTTTGTTTTTTCAAGACAGGGTTTCTCTGTGTAGCCCTGGCTGTCCTGGAACTCACTCTGTAGACCAGGCTGGCCTTGAACTCAGAAATCCACTGTCTCTGCCTAAGTGCTCAGATTAAAGGTGTGAGCCACCATCCGGCCTTCTTTAGATATTCTTATCATTACTATTAACTGTGTTGTCACTAGAAACAAATACAACAAGCCCTGTCTGCACCTTTGCCTTTTAAAAGCAAGGGATCAAATTAAATGCAAGGACAACAATCTGTATAGAAAAACCACACAGACAGGTTATACATATCACCACCGTTCCCTCCTGACCCATCTGCAGTTGACCATGGAGGATATGCATTTCTGTGGAGTAACCCAGACCTCTGTAGATTTCCGGTGGCATCTAGGCAGACTCGAGCCAGGCAAACATTAGCCCACACTCCATCACTGGGCCTCCCTGACTCGTGACTCCAATCCCCCAACATATTATCCCCGAGGCTGCCATGTAGTGGCAGAAATAGCTATATCCATGAGAAAGCACCATGTTCTGCTATAAAGCCAGATAAATATGAGATTAAATTAAAAGTTGAGCACCCAGTTTGGTCTTTGTGGTTGATTTGTGAGCCTGGCCTCCCTGGCCCTTTATGATATGTGAGACGTGATTAATCTCTGTGTTCCCAAAGGTGCCCATTCACTTTGACTCCTCCACACAGTCACTGGCAGGGCCCCCTCTCCAGCACTGTGACTTATTGAAAGACTGTAACACTGTCCCCATGCACAGCTGCACTCTATAACTCAGTCCCAAATGATAGCTTTCTCCCAGGTCCAAGTTTAGCCACTTTGCAGATTAAGCGCCTGCAAAAAGAGACATATGATTAGAACATCTAACTGTTTTTCGTTCTTCCCTGACCTCCTTTTGATACCAGGAGGAAGCCAGGAGTTAGCAGAGGTGTGCCCTTGGGTATCAACCCTACCTCCCAAGGTCATGGGGCCTTGCCTTCCAAAAAAAATGAAGGGACTCTGTTTCCCAAAGTCACAAGGCCCTGCTTTAGTCTGAGGGGAGTCTATTATAGCCGACTGTGGAGCTTCCTGGACTTCTGTGAAAACTTTGAAGGAACTCCCAGGCCACTGGCTTATTGCCATTTCCAAATACAATGACCACAGCTGGCCAGCCTCACTGGGCTATACCACACACATGGGTCATCAAGGCTTTGGTGTAAACCTGGGTATCAGCCTAGATACAAAGCCCAGGAAACTACATTGGATGCTATGCCTGCATCCAGCTCCACGTGCTACTCACCTGGTTGTGACTTCAGATTGGTGTGCTGCATCTACACAGATAGGCATGTTAGCACAAGGCCAACCCCTGATTCCACTGCCCTACTCTTCACACATGGAGATCACCTGTGGGCAATGACATTCAGATCATTTGGGATGCTCCTATGGATACCTGGTGGCCTCCTTCACACAGTGTCCCTGATTCTGACTATACATTGTCTGGCTGGGGCTTTGTATAGGTGTCTTCACTGGGCTGTGTTGTCTTAGCGTGTCTTTACTTGGAGCCGTAGAGCTGCATGTAGGAATCATCTGGGTGACCACTCAAAGTGTGTCACTGCAAACTGCTGAATTCTACTCGACCTGCTCACTGCAGCACCACAGTTATACATCCCTTTGCCCACGATAATTTGTTGTTGCTAGATTTTTCTATGTGTTTGTGAAGGTTTCCACTAAGAACCTTTGGGTCATGGCTTATATAATGTGCTCCTGTTTCTAATGAGTGGGTTTGCAGTCCTTGTGTGTGTGTGTGTGTGTGTGTGTGTGTGTGTGTGTGTGTATGTGTCAGGGGGTGCCCTCAGCTTCAATAGGTCTCCAAGCTTTCCTAAGATGCTTGTAGTCTTGGAGCATATCACCACCACGGCTCTTACCCTAAGCTCTGGGGTTCCAAGCACTCTGGGGGAGTGTGGCTGCACTGGCCAGTCTCTCTAGAATTTGCTCACTCCTCCTGCAGGTGAACATAAGGTGGAGAGTGCAAATCACCTGCAAAGCCAGCACGCCATGATACCATACCTGCTTCAGATTATCCCCCACCCCCTGAAGCCTCTTCCCTCCCTGTGAGAGAATCCAATACTTAACTAAGTGGCCTTCTCAAACAGAGACAAAACTGTCCAAAGATCCAGATGAGGAAGCAGGGCTCAGCCATGTCAGCTCTGGCCTACCAATGGGTGATCTCTTTTGGTTTTCAGCATAGCCCCAAACACATGGCTAATGGAGCTTGAATAGATGATCTGTTGCCAGTTGATATGGGTATGCTTTGTTTCACTTCCTTCCTGACCCGTCCTTCCTTCCCAGGGTCAAGCCTAGTAAGGCAGAGGTTCCAGACTGGTGGGACCAGGTGGATCACAGATGTGATCACTTGGCTGAGTTGGTGCAGGGATTCACCCCATCCTGGTGGAAGAGGACGGCATACAGACGGCAGCCTCTGAACCTATTTCTCCATCTGCCACAACCTTACATTGTGGTGGGGGGGGACATATTACTACTAACCCTGTCCCTTGATGAAGGTATGTCAAGAGGGAGCTATTGGTTAGGGACATACATAAGGACCAGGGTTCAAACTCTTAGGACACACTTTAAGGCCAGGTGAGTGTGGCAGTGTGCCTATAATTTTAGTCTTTGAAGGCAGAAATGGAAGTTTCAGAGTAAATGGCTCATGCAACTACCTGCCTGTGAGTTCTGGGTTCAGCTGAGAGGCTCTGTCTCAATAAATAAGGGAGAAGAGGTTGAGGAAGATTCCTAATGTCTACTTCTACTATCACACACACACACACACACACACACACACACACACACACATTTATACACATGCATGAGTGAGAAGGAGTGAAAGAGAACAGTAAGTGCCAAGAACATAGGGGACACTGTCACTGCAGGAAGACTGAAGGGGCAGGAGGCTGTCTGGTTGTGTGAGTATCCCTCCTCACCACCCCCACATGGCTGAGGGTTAGCTCACTGGGTAGTCTGTTCACCTAGCATGTGCCCAGCACCATAAAAATAATGACAATCTTCACCACTGAGGAAGATATTCAGAAATGGCAGGGCTGAGGGGTGACACCTAGGAAGGATATGATTCCCCCATTCCCTGGGGAGCATGACTGTAGGAGGCCAAGCATGCTGAGGCAATGTCCTTGCTAGGAATCACACACCTCTCAGGTCTGACTTCCTAGAATGCATTTCATCCCAGACATCAAAGTTTCCCGGCTCACCAGGGCTCCTGTGAATTCAAATAGAAAGAGTCTCGGCACAGTTTCCTTTCTCACCTAATTAGGAAGCCAAATGTAAGGGTTGCCTGGGCTGAAAGCAAACAGATCCCTCTCCTTGTGCCTCGCTCCAAGGGGTACAGCTCTGGGATGCCTAGAGGAAACTGAAGCAAATGCGGTTCCCCATGCTGTTGGTAGATCTCCAGAGCGCCCATAACCATCAAGTCCACAGGACTTCAGGAAAGTTTCTTGGGGAGGTTGTGTGACACCATGGCTTGAGGATGAAGAAGCAATGACCTGCACCGACATGCTTTGGGTTCTACAACCTTGTAGATAAGTTTGGAGATGAACTTGAGGAAGATATTCTAACTCCAATCTCTAGCTGCCACACAGATCTTTATGTATAGAGGTGCTCCACACATTTTCCCCAAGCCCCATGCACACACACAAGCTGAGCTTTGTGATATGTGATCCCAGTGCTGGGAGAAAGAGATAGGTGACACCCTGAGGCTCCCTGGACAGTTATTCTAGTATAAATAGACAAACTCTAGGCTCTACACCAGTGAGAGACCCTATTTCACAAATAAGACATATGCCTGAGAAACAACAGCTGAGGTTGACCTCTGACCTCAATACATACATACACACACACACACACACACACATACACCATACATGCACCTAAATATAAATGAATAAAGCAAGCCCATCTCTACTGGCATGTGCATGTCCATATACCTGGGATGGAGCATCTCAAAGTTGGTGTAGTAGGGGAGACCATCTCTATCTGAGCAGCATCAGAAAGAGAGAGCTTAGTTAGAACAACCAGATGGCTGACTCAAGACCAGGCAACAACCCTGAATGGACACGCACTTCATAATACTGGGCAACTTAAGACATCACATCCGGGACCCCAGATATGTGAAGCCAGCTAAACTCACACCTGTAATGGTTGGGATGGGGGTGTGAGGTAGAGATTGGGAGGTGGAGATGAGGTGTCTTTCATGTGTCACTCAGAAATGGAGAGGCCAAGATGAGTGAAAGTTCTCATGTCACAGAGCAGGAATAGAAATAAGAAGCACCTTTTAAAAAAAAAATCAAAGTTTACTGTTATAGAGCCATGGTTACTGTTTTATTTGTTCATTGCCCAGGGCAATGAAGAATGGACTTATCCTTACAGAGGCCATATCACCTGAAAACCAAATGAATCTGCCCTCAGACCCTTTTCGGGAGTCAGCCAAGCCCCACATAGAAGGCTGGAGGGCTGTCAGGAGGGAGCTTCCTCAGGCTGCCCTAAGTAGAATCACAAACTGGCCCCACTACTAGGCAAAGAACCCCTCCTCAAGGGAAAAGACGAACAAGCGTGAACCTTGACCATGATCCAAGTCCCCATGAAGTCTTAGGACTACTAAAAAAAAATCGATATCACACACATCATGTTCTCTGACTGCAATTCAATAAAAATTCATTTCTAAATGATTTGTGGGCAAAAGGAGATATGCGGATGGCAAAGAGAACATATTTGAAACTGAAAAAGTAATGAAAACGCTACTTATCAGAACGCATGCGATGCGGTTAAAGTGGTACTTGGAAGAAAATTTATACCCTCGGAGTGACTGCGTTTGACAAGGGAAAAA
Organism: Mastomys natalensis; assembly: GCA_021653895.1. Classification (NCBI taxonomy): domain Eukaryota; kingdom Metazoa; phylum Chordata; class Mammalia; order Rodentia; family Muridae; genus Mastomys; species Mastomys natalensis. The sequence goes on from JAJTUV010000102.1 coordinate 3,865,989, forward strand.
TGATAAAATTAATAACTGAAATGTCCTACTCAGAAAAAATTAGAAAAGGAACAAGATAAAGTTGAAGAAAGTAGGAGGAAAGATGATTTTAATAAATAAGTGGACGTGGGTAGAGATGGTTCTGGGCACAGTTGGGGTGAGTAGAGCTACATAATGGGGCGGAGTCCTGGATTGCAAACTCTGCAGGCTCGCTGGACAATGTGTATTGGCCTATGCCAACCTTCAGGATTTTGGGATAGAAACTGCCTGTCTCTGGATTATTGCCGCAGGCTTTGGATTTGAAGAGCTGAGTTCACAGATCCTAACTACTATAAAAGGGTCAATGTTGGTCCTTCCAGACCAGAACTGTGTCAAAGTCCCAACCCTCAGTACTTCAGATTGCAACTTTATTTGGAAATACAATTGTTTACAAAGGAAATCAAGTTAAAATACTATCTTCAACTAACCCCCACCCAATATGACTTCTCTCCTTAAAAAAATAAATACATAAAAGTTAAGACTGGTTTGGCTGAGATATGACATGACTCAGTTGGTAGAGAGCTCGCCTAGATGCATGAAGTCCAGGGTTCTTTCCACAGAACCCCATAAACCAGGCACAGCAAGACATGCCTATAATCCCAGCACTCAGGTGGCAAAGGCAAGAAAGTCACGAGTTCAAAGTCATTCTCAGCTACATAGTGCATCCAAGGCCATTGTAGGATGCATGAGACCCTGTCTCAAAAAAGAATAAAAAATAAAAGTGAAACTGGGACAAATGACAGACATGAACATGGGAAAGGTATCTGTGCTGGTTGGTTTTATGTCTACTTGACACAAGATTGAGTCATCAGATAGAGAGCCTCAACTGAGAAAATGCCTCTGTAAGACTGGATTATACACAAACCTGTAGAGCATTTTCTTCATTAGTGATTGATGTGGGGGTGAGTAGCCCTTTATGGATGGCATTATGCTAGGCTGGTAGTCCTGCCCATGTTCAACAGCAAACCAGGAAGAAAAAATCAAGTAAACAGCATTGCATACCCTGTGCCAGCTCCCACTTCCAGGTCCTTGCCCTGGAATGTAAATACCTCTCCTGACTCTCTTCATTGATAGACAACACTGTGAAAGCATAAGGCAATCAAAACCCTTTCAATTCCAAGTTGCTTTGGTCATGGTGTTTTATCACAGCAATAGTAATACTAAAGGGGACAGGGCCAGAACAGTGCATCTACATGCTGAGGAATGGGGTGATTATCATAGACACTCCAAGGCCAGAAGGTGAAGCAGTTGCTGCCCCATTGATCCCAGAAACAGAGTGACTCTACATATTTGAGTCAGAGTTCCAGCCTGCAGAATTGACACCTTATATTTAGGTTGTTTTCGGGCACTTGGGGTTCCCAGGAATTTGTTTTCAGCTACCTCAGCAAATAAGTCAACCTAATAAGAACCCAACCACATCCTGTTAATGTTGGGTAGACAGTGGAGGTCTGCCATCCCCACCTGAAATGCTCTGATTCCACATGCCTTTGGACTGGCATGCAGATTGGACCCCATAGAGATGGAGGGCCCAGGACTTCACTCTGTGCATCTCTCAGGTGTATCAGTTTTTAAGGCCCTCAGATCTCACTCTCTGGCCCTCTGTTTCCTCTTCTGCAGTGTAAGTCCCTGTAATCAGGATTGACACCCTACTCCCTCTTCATCTCCGTTGTTCCCAGCAGTGCCTGAAAGCCAAAGAAAGCTTCAGAAATAAGTGTTGAAAGGAAAATGAAAGAAATGGATTTTTCTTTGTAAACTTTTACCAAAAAAAATTTAAAAGAATAGTCATGAAGATATATGTTACGACAAATGTCCAAAAATTGCTAAAATTATTTATTACAAAATGAGAGAGTACTCAATATTCCAGACACTTTCCACAAAGCCATTGCCATTATTAAAATCTGAAATGGTTTAAAAATAGATGCACAGAGAGATGAGTCGACAAGAAGAGGCTCAAAAACAGAACTCAATATGCTGGGGAATTTAATATAAAGTCAGGGACCTCCTTTAATCTAGTGTGAAGACAGTGGTTTAGTGCTCAGACAAAGGGAAACAGAGCTGAACCCCATGCCACACAACACATACAGGTAAATTAAAATGGGAAGAAGAAGCTTCTTAGGACAAAATTAAAACTATATGTATATGCTCAGATACATTTATAAATTAATTTCAAATAACTTTTCACCCATAAACAAAAAAATGATCACAACAAAGCTAATTTTCAAAGAGAGGAGAAGAGTAAGGCTCAGAGGTGACAAAGAGAGAAGGAGGGAAAGAGTGAGAGAAGGAAGTACAGGGGAAAAGAACAGAGAGGCACATCCATCTACCTGCTATGTTGATAGGATAGGAACTGATGTTAAGATGTGGGAAAGGATGCAGGGCCTTGGTGACTGGGGTACTTTCCTCCCCAGCAGGATCAAATCTTTAGGAGATTCACCCTATAAGCAAGAGCCAGGACTGCTCAGCACCACTTAATCTGTCCATCTGGTCTACCACTTGCTCTTGATTCACAGGTGGGTCCAGTGCTCTGCACAGGGTCTCTGTGGACGCCCACAGCTGGTCGACCTCCTATCACATACACATAGGACATGCCTCAATCTTTTCTACCCTGTTCCTCTTCACAGGAGAAACAGGAGATGTGCCCAGGCAGCTTCTTTGAGAATTGTTAGATTTTAGTTATTATTAGTGCAGTTCTCTACCTTTTGAGTGAAGAACATTGGCAGTTCTAATCGATATCATTTTCTTTTGTAAATTGTGTTGGTCAGCATCAAATGGTCTCTGCCTAGTGATACCAGATTTGATGGAGAACATGGCACCCAGGCCCATAGCACATCAACACATCAGCCCTGATTTTCTCTATGGAAGCAGACCAGTAATATTCTGCAGAACAAATTGACCATGTCCAGTCTTAGGAATTCTGTTTGCTATGCTCATCCTTCAGGGGGCTGTTTAACCATGAACAGAAATTTTAAATTAACACAATTAAATAAGCTATTTCTTAATGTACCTTTAATCTTCTCTTTTCAGAGTTAAGTCCTCAAAACCCACTTCCATTTAAAACAGGGTAAAAAGTTACTGTGTTGAAAAATTATAAACAACGGGACTCAAATTTTGCAGTTCCTCTCAGGCTCAACTTTTGTTCTGATTTTGTCACAATCCCTTCACATTGGAAAGGACTCGTTTCTTTCCAAACAAATTGTGAGCCCAGTTTGCAATATTCACAGGTCAGACAGCTGAGACACATGACAGAACTGGGGATGGAGGTGGGGCTTGTTCAACAGTTTGCTAGTGTGGTGCTGGACTTACTGTGGTACACCCACAAAATAAAATATGCTTTGGCCCTAAAAGCTCAAATCTGGTGTCACTAGGCGGAGACTTGTCACCAAGAGGCTGTCTCTTTGAGGGATGATACCTGACAAGGGAGATAGATTGAAAAGGCTTGGACCTCAGGCTGGGGATGGCGATTAGTAGGATAGCACCCATTGAGCACACATTGAGGTTCTGGCACTCCAGAACCAGGGCTGCAAAAGTAGGTGAATGAGCAAAGTGAAACTTGTGTTTTCTTTGTGTGGGATGCCCCTCTATAAAGCCTACAGGGTTAGGAAAATGGGTGAGTTGTGGTCAGGGGCTGGATGTTGGAGTGAAAATGGTGACTATTAATGGGTTTAGGGTTTCTTTATTGTTTGGAAAATAATTTTAGATTAGAATATGAAAAATTAATAGACAACGCTGTGAAGATTAAACTCTACTGGGTTGTACATAGTCAAGGGATAACTATGTGACTGTGACTTGAATTTCAATAAACCTATTAAAAGTGTAACTGAGGAGGGTTACTGGAAAGATGTGTCCAAGGTTAAGACCACTTCCTTCCCTTGGAAAGAACCTGGGTTCAGTTCCCAGCACTCATGTAGAAGTTCAAAACTGTCCATAATTCTAGTTTCAGGGTATTGATGCCCTCTTCTGGCTTCCTCAGTCAATGCATGTGCACACAATACACTTACACGCACACAGGAAAAACACTTATACACATAAAATAAAAATAAATCTTTCTTTAAGATAGTAGTAGACCATTCAATTTCGATCATGTACCTCTCAAAAGCAGAAATGTAAAAGTACACAGAAATTAAAATTTGTATGTTGTGCATATAGATATCTAAAGGGTATTCATACTATAGTAGAAATGGGTGGGGATAGTAGACTGGGCTTCTAGGGATATGGCAGAGCTTAGGCTGGACTTATCTTCCTCATCAATGGAATCATAAACTCTAGGTCAGCTGTGAAACAGACAGCTGTCTGAAGGCTCTGGAACACTGAGATATTGACCTATGCTGATAAGTGTGGAATTAGCCAACAGTAAGTGGTAGACATCACACTGGACAAGAAGAGAAAACACTGTGACTCAAGGTGTCCTTTGGACACAGGGTATCAGCACGATTTCCACATTTATGCATGTATGTGGTGAATATATATCTTTCTACCCTTTTATAAATCCTTTAAGAGAATGTTGTGTAAAGCAAGCATGGCCATGGATGGACAAAAGCAAACTGAGTTTGTCAGGCAGTCTGGAGGCCACCTAGTGGACTGGTTACTTCTCTCATTGCTTCAACAATAGACCTGACCACAGTAACTAGAGGAAGGAAGGAGGTTTTTGGCTTACAGTTTGAGGATATACAGTCCTTCTTGACTGCCTAGTAACAACAACAGCAATAATGAGTGGTCACACTGCATCCACATCAGGAGGTAGAGGGATGAATGTTGGTGCACAGCTCATTTTCATTTTAATTTCCTTTTTATGCCATCCAGAACCCCAACCCATTGAATGATGGCACCCATGTTCAGATTAAAACTCTGTGGAAACTTCTTTATAGACACCACCAGATGTGTGTGTCTCCAAGGTAATTCCACATTCAGTCAAATCAACAATTAAGAGTACCCAACAGGGAAGAACTATGAAAGGCATGTTGTTCATTCAGTGTGGGTGTGATACCCAAGGGTGCTTACTGAAATCTCATCTGAAAGGAAGAGAAGAAATGGGACTAGTGAAACTACAATGAGAGCATAGGATGGGATTTGAGGAATATCTATAGTGAAACCAAATAGAAAATAGAGAGATAGCAGAACTAAATGTAACACATCCATAACTACAGTAAATATAAATGGACCAAACACACTAAATATAAATCAACACTTGCCAGACTAGATCAAAACCAAAGATACTGCCATTAGCTGCCTACAAGAGGAGCATTTAATCAAATGGGGCAACACAGATAGGGTGAAATAAGGAGATAGAAGCTGAAGCTGCATGCTAGCATAGAACAAGGCTGTGCTCACCCTGGGTAGTCCAGAGAGTGGAACACCCCCAAAGTGAAGAAACCCATTTCACAATGAAAATCCAGAAACACCTGAAGAAGTAAAACCTCAAATCAAGATGAGTGCATATAGAGCTTCATGAAATGTGTGTGAGAATCAACCAAGATCTGATGGGATGCAAGACAGTGAAGTAATGCCCTCATGATGGCTGCGAAGAAGAAGGCCCTCATCTCAGCACTTAGTAAACACACAAGGCAAAGGACAAATACTCAGTGGAGATGAAGACATTCTGGACCACACACCAGGGTCAACTACTATGACCTATGTGGCATTGCTAGAATTCACACAATAACTGCACAGAACATGTGTGTTCATTATGCTGGTGTCACTATGACAGCATTCTTGACACAAACAACCTAAGGAGAGAAAGATTTATTTTGCTCATGATTGCAGAGTCTAGTTCACAGTGGAGAGTGTCTAATAGATGAGAGAAATTCACATCATGTTGGCCAAGGAGCAGAGAGAAGTACAGGAAGTTATATAGGACAGAAAAGACAACATAGAGCTTCAAGAATATACCCATCGCTGACCTACTTCCTCTAAAGAGGTCCCATCTCCCACACCTCTGTATCAATAACATCCATCAAAAGATGAATACACTCAGTAAATTAGCATTGGTGGCATCTATTGGTGTCTGAGAATGCATGTGCTCTATTAATGATACTGATTGATTGATTGACTGACCTTTAACCATGGTTGCTGTATCTGAGACTATCTTGAGATACAAAATACTTGAATAGAAGTTTAAACATCCTGTCCTCACATTCAAGTGTGCTACAACTATCACAGCAGTTTTACAGGGTGCTAAGGATGGAACCTAGCACTTTGCGTCTGATAGGCAAGCACTCTACACTGATTGACATGTCCAGCCTTCTAGGGCATTTCCTAATATAAGCCAACAGTCAAAATTAATCACACAGAACACGTTCTCAATGTACTTCCCCACGGTGGGCCCCACTCAGCAGCTGAAAATGACTCAAACAAATCTCAACAGATTCAAATCACATGGTGCTCTCCTCTGATGAAACTGAATTATAGTAAAATCAGCCATGATTAAGCAACCAAAAAAAAAAAAATTAGCTGATATTGTTGAGTCAACAAATCTCCCCAATTGATTATATACTGAAAACAATCTCAATCGGAATCTCAGTTTTGTTAAGTGAAATTGACAGGTTGGAACAAAAATTCATACAGAAAGCTAAAGCCTTTTCCTGCTTAGCCTTGATCATCAACTTCACAAGCTCAGAGCCATTTGAGAACAAAAGCCACAAATCAAGGTTTGCCTAGATGAGATTGGCCTGTGGGGCACTGTCTTGATTATCAATTGATGTAACAGTGTCCAGTCCACTGTGGGCAGTACCATTCCATAGGCAGGTGGTCTTAGCTCCAGACAAGGAAACTAGCTAAGCTTGAGCCACCGATCAAGTTGGTGAGCAAGCCAGTGAGCTAGCCATTTAGCAGGCAGCATCTTCTGTTATTCCTGCTGTGGTTAATGTCTGGTGGAATAGCAAACAGTCCTGCCTTAAAGTTCCTACCCTGGGTCCCCTCCTATTTCCCTGCATGATGGACTGTGGTCTGAAACCCTAAGCTAAAATAAACACTTTCCTCCCTGAGCTACTTTTTGGTTGAGGGTTTCATTGTAGCAACAGAAAGCAAACTAGAGCAAGCCTCTACATACTTGACACAACTTTGAGAAGAAACAAATTTGGAGTGTCTATCTTCCATTATTTCAAAAGTATGTTCACTTTGTCATAATCAAAGACTATTTGAGGCAGCCTCTAGTGGAGACCACAGACCAAGGGAACAGAGCAGAAACCAGAAATAGATTACATGCCTTATATGGGGGAAGGCTTGGGGCAAAGACGCTATTTTAAACATTAATTTAGCTAATTAATGCTAGCATATCTGGGATTAATTCTGATGTTTATTGAAAGGTAGGATCATAACTGTTTTCCCCTAGTACATTAACAAATGTTCACAGAGTATCTTGATGCAAAATGCAACCTTTCACAAAACTGTAGCATTTAATTACAAAGCACTACATTTTAGATTAAAGACAAAGTACTCGGATTTAAATGTAAGGCATCTGATGGTAATGGTGTTAACATCATCTGTATGGATGGAACTGTGTTGATGTAGATAGGCAGGCACGTCATCATCTTGTCCTCGATCCTATGTGATAGTAGAGTAGAAAGGTCTCTGTGGTAAGACTCAAGCTCCAGAGCACTTCTGGTGACCTAGCACCCTATCTTGGTGATCCCAGTTATATTCTCTTTCCTTGCCTGGGAAAAGAAGCCTGAGATCCCAGCAGAGGTTTTTTTTTTTTTTGGGGGGGGGTCCAGTTTAAAGCTAGCATGTACCACTCTGTCCTTAGCCCATCAGCAGATTTTGCATGGCATGGCCCACTCATTGCTAAGGAGGCTGAGAAACCCAGGGCCACAGTCTAAGTCCCAGAAATGCATGCTTGTGAGACAGCTCTGCAGAGGATTTGCTCATATTGTCCTCATGAGAGAGACATTGGTAGTCCAAGGCTCCCAGTACCATAGCACTGGCTTTAGAGGAAGATTGGTGAGCAGAGGTTGGGAATGGAGGGCCAATAGCAGGAAGAAATCCCAGGGAGGTGTGGAAATTTATATCTAGAAGCTGGTGGAATCTCTGTAGAGCCACATCAGCTGGACTGAGCTTGCCTATCTCCCTGGACTGCACTCCACAGTCCTCCAGTTGTCCCATCCCACCAGACAACTCCAGAAAGATGTGTAGGTTCTGAAGCTAGCCACCTGGGTCTTCATAGCTGTTCCACTCTTCATAGCTGAGGACAGTGTGACCTTGTGTTTCAGTTTCTTGTCCAGTACAGTGGAACAGGAATTGTTTCCGTGCTGACATGAGTGTTAGATCTGGACTTCATTGTTATCGTATTGAAGCTTCAGCTGTTGCCATGGTGATCCACCACCTCCCTGCCAGGTTTTCATTCCATTACTTCTTGGGTCCTCTATCCTGTGTCCTCTACCATCCCTTCCCTTCCTCTTTCTAGGATATCTTTCAGCTCACTGACAGTCATGGAAAGCCCTAGGCTGCTTTCCTCTCCATTTATCTTGACTTGGACCATAGGCTTGGTGACATTAACACGAGGAGACACACATTAGATCAGAGGAAGGAGGTGGAGCTCGGAAGAACTCCCAGAGAAGAGTCTCACTGAACAACCCAATACCTGAGAAGACTGGTCCTCCTGTTCACCTTCTGCTGGCAAGAAAGCAGAGTGGAGAAGTAGCTAGCCTCTGCCCTCGGTGTGTCAGGCAGTACTTGGAAGTCTTCCTGAGAACATTGCCTTGTGTTATCCCTGTGAGGCTTGAATACTCTGAGACAGAATGTGTTTTCTGAAAGAGATGGATCTTAAATCTACTCACATGCAAAAATAGCTGGACATTACAGTTTCTCCCTTGACTCTTTCTCATCTAGTGGGAAATAAAACTGCTGCGTTTTAAAACCCTTTTCTTTTTCATCTGTGGGTTTCTTAAACATTAGCGATTTGTGAGCAATTTCTCTGAGGAAAACAAAAATCAAAGGATAAATCAAGAGGGTAGCTAAGCTGCCTCTAAGGCCTTGAGTTAAACCATGGCAGATCTTGATGCAGGCTCAAGGCCCTGCTCCACGACTTCACCTGTTGATTGACACCTAGGCTGTTCTGGTGAATTTAAAGAGAGAGCAGGGTCAAATCACCATGAAGCCCTATCTAGTAATGACAGTGCTTCACCTGAGTGCAAGGGTGGCTCCTCTGGGTGCCTGAGAACCACAGTCTGCCTGGTTGCTTTTCTCAGACTGTGTCACCAATGTGCAGCAGCAGCCATCAGAGACACTGAGAAACCACGCAGGTCAAATGTAAGAACCTGTCATTCTCAGAACTTTACATTGATCATCCTTTATATTAGTAAGAATTGTCCTGAAAATTTAAAAAGTAAAGAAAAGAGCTGATCCCTTCTAGGATCTTGGAGCTGTCCCAAATTCAGAAAAGCTCTGTGTGGGTCATGGCCTGTCAGTGGACTTGCCAGCACATCTCTAATAAGGATCTCGTTATATATACGTCATATCATGTGTATGTGGTGTGTACATGGCCCTAAATTTTAAAGGGCTATTTAAATTTCATTCCACGTTTTTTTCTCATACACTGCTAAGGACAGAGTCCCAAGGCCTCATCTAAGCATGTGCACTTTACTGAGTTATATCTGAAAACTGACCTTTGTCATATATTGCTTATTTGCTCAAACATAAATACCAACCAAGGCTGGGGATAGGTCTGAGACTCATCACGACTCCAGCGTGGCTTCTCTGCATGGAGTAAGATCAGAAAGAACTATGTAAAGCATCCCATGAGTGTTAGCTGGGATTCACAACAAGGCTCACGGAATTTTTCCCATCATTGTTGCTTGTGTGCCCTATCTTTTATATTAGCAAGATTTAGAAGATGTGAGCTGTGGGGGCCGATATGTCTGGACCAGGTTGTAGCCTACATCATAGGAAAAAGCATCTCCTGGAATTCGGTGGACAGTGTCATTTAGAACCTGAAAATGGAGATGGAGGAGTGGTTCTCAGGTGACCTGCTTTTGGAGCATTTGAACAGTGGCTCACCCTGTCTCTGTATCATTGATTAGTAACTAAACTGAGATAAAGTATAGACAGATGATCATCTGAGTGTGGTGGGAGGTGGGGATGGTGCTTCCCGCTAGCCACAGAGAGGCCCAACTCAGAGGCTCTTAGCACCCTTGCTCTTCCAATCTCTTCCACTTCTACCTCTGTCAACACGGCTACTGATACTGTAAGGCATGAGGCCTCTCTGAGCCTGAGACCCTGCAGAGACAATCAATACATACAAAGTTGGTAGACACAGGGAAGGAGACAAAAATACAGTGGCAGAGATGGGGTTCAGAACACTTACTGCTCTTCGAGAGGGCTCAAGTTCTATTCCCAACACCCGTATGACAACTCACAACCACCTGTGACTACATTCCCAAGGGATCTGATTCCTTCTCTATCCTCCACAGGCACTGCATGCATTATGGCACACGCACATATACTCAGTCTCATACACATACACATTAAACAGATATTTTTTTAATAAAATAAGATGTTTACAGAACTTTCTGCGGCCCTATCTGGAACCATAGCCTCTGGGTGGTTAGGCTCAGATGCTCCTCACATCTGCTTGAAAGTAATGCAGAGTCCTTGGCTCTGTAACTCAGCCCAAGTCCCACTAGAGGGTATCTGTGTGAATTTTGGTACCCCCAGTGCTAAAGTTACACATGCCCCATATCAAGGAATTGCTTTATACAAAGGACTGAGCAGCTGCTGCTAGAGGGTGGGTCTCATGCCATTGTGCAGCTTAGAGTCCCTGTCTGTGTCTAACATTGCTCAGTGTCACTGTGCCCTTTTCATATTGTCCCCTCAACCTGGTTGTCTTGTCCACTAGAACTTTTACAGGCTTCTTCATGTTCATCTTCCCAAGCTACTGCCAATAGCATTTCCTCAAAGAAGTCCACATTGCTACTCCCATCTACATTCACGTTCTTCCAGCAGCCCTGGGTATATGGACCACCACAAGTAAGGGGGCTCAGGGCCACCCACTATGCTCTCTCTCCCTGGAACCCTGGATCATGTCTCTGCTATCGCTATGGTCACCAATAGCAGGCACCCTGGCAGACTTTGCTCCAGTGATATGAACACACTGATATGTAGAAATAAGCCTTAAAAACAAGGTAGTTATGGTTCCAAATAAATTTCAAGAAGATATAAATCAAAGTAAAACAGGCTTCCAGAGTGAGAGTTAACCTCGAAGGACCGCGGCTATAATAGGTTTTTATCTGCATTAAATATAGCTGGTCGGAGGAGATTTCACTTCCAGAAAGGAGACTGGGGACAAATTTGTCTCTAATTTTGGTTCCTGAAAAATAAATTAAGGCAATTATTACCTCAAGATTGCTACCCAGCATCCTCCAATCTCCTCTAAGTTCCACATTATTACAACTCGCACTAAAGACTTTCAAAAAAGTCAGCAGAGGACGATTTTCTTTCCTGACAGGAGTCCACTTGATTTACTGAACTTGAACTTGGTCATCAGGTCTTCTTTGAAGAGTAGGAAGGGACCGGCATTCCAGGTTATGTGGAATGCCTGCATGGACAGGTGTCAGGTGGGTAGTGGAGAGGTCAGTGGTGTTGGGCAGTGGATTTCTACTAAAGGCTCCCGTGAGTGAAGAGTGAGCCAGGGCTGATGGGTACATTCTCTGAGTAAGTAACCTTCATCTTCAGGTCCACTAGTAGACACTGAGCCTATGGCTACTGGTCACTGAGTTCAACTTGTACCCTTGGAAACAAGATGACTATCAGTAGGGTCACAAAGACTTTCCTTACCTGTGTGTATTTCTAGAAGAGTCTGGTGATGAACTTTCCTATTGTGAGGGAAGGATGTTAGAGACACACAGTGCTGAATCTGGCCCAGGAGGAAGGGTGAGAAGCTGCACAGTAGGGGTAAAGATCACATGTCCACAGTGGAAGTGTTGACCTAGTCTAGGATGCGGAGGGAGGGTTGCAGACAGATGCTCAGTGGTAAGGCTGACACCTGAGCCACTCTGTCACTGTTCCTTCCAAGAAGCTCCGGGCACATGCATTTTCTCAATGAGCCCTTTTACTAGTCTTCTTCCAAAGTGGTCACTACCAGTCTCATCCTAAGATGAAGCTGAAGAGAGAAGTTGAAGGCCAGGCTGAGGTCCCATATTTATCTAGGAGGTCACTGAGCTGTTACATCAGAGTTGTTCCTAAGATTCTCTGAGTCTGTGTTGCCTGGGATCCATCAACAGAGTAAACATGAGCAGTAGCAGCTTGCTACGGGGACTTCCCTGCACACCTCCCTGACATGGGGTGAGTTATAAGCTGAGTAATCTTTAATGTTTGCCTACAGAGGGTCTGTAAACAAAGATGTTCAGAAGGAGAGTTGGCACTGATCTAGATGAACAGCCAACATGGGACCCAGGATTTGAAGGTTAATGACAATTTGAGGGTCAGGAGAAGGATCCACAGGACCATTCTTGACCCCTGATATTGGTCAGAGTTGGACCCAAGTAAGAGATAGGGAGGAGATGCATTCTTTCAGACATGAGGAGAGAATGTGACATCCACACCTCTGATGATGGGCATAATCATGACATCCATCTGCTTCTGGGACCATTCTGGGTTGAAGAAACAATCCTGAGAGCTGTCTCTAAAGTGTTCTGTCTTCTGTTGCTTTAGCAAATCACCTGAGGCTGGAAACAGTTTTATGTGGTTCATGCTAGAAAGATAAAAGATTAGATAGATGGATGGATGATAGATAGATAGATAGATAGAAGATAGATAGATAGATGTAGTAGATGGTGTATGTAGATGATGATAGAAGATGATAGATAGATAGATATGGATAGATAGATGAATAGATAGATAGATAGATAGATGAATGGGTAGGTAGATAGATGAATGGGTAGGTAGATGGGTAGACAGATGATAGATAGATAGGTAAATGGATGGATAGGGAGATAGTGTTTCTGAAAGGAAGCTGAGACAGGTCCCAACTAAATAAACAGTTAAAGAAAACTATGAACAGAGCCATAAGTTGTCTGCACCCTGTGGAACAGCCCCTGGTTTGTAAAAGCAAATAGGAAGAAGGGACTGTATCATTGCTTCATAAGGTTATAAGAGGTCAGCAGACATAGAGTCAAGATGGAGAAAAGTCAAACCAGCTGATAGCTCCATGGTGATGTTTTTCTCGAGCCCACATTAACCTCTAGGGAGCATCTGGACATCAAACACACTCAATATTCACAGAGGTAAGCCTCCCTGCAAGCAACGAGATAGTGGCCATGTACATCCTGTAGGGCCATGGTTCTGAACACAATGGAGTAGGAGCTCTCAGCATGACCTTGGCTGACTCCTCCGCTGGGTTCTGGAAGCATGGTTCCTGTCTGTTCCTTCTCTTCAGATCCCCAGCAAATACATGAGTAAAGTGTAATCCACTGTCACAGGCAGACTAACAAAAGGTCTGGACTTTTAAGGAAATAAACTTGCAACTTTCCAAAGAAAAGATGCCTACGACCTATGGAAGAAGAAACCCTCAGCTCCCTTCAGGTCACTTGACAAGCTAGTGTTATAATGATATGTGACCCAGAAATGACAAGCACAGAAAACGAGATGCAAGAGAAATCATATGCATGCATATAAGGAAAAGAGACCCCTGGCATAGTTAGCCCACCCCCTTCCCTGCCCAGCCTTTCTCTTCTCCTTTCATCATCTCCACCCCCTCCTTCCCTACCCCCATCTTCAATCTCCTCCTTTAGTTTCTGAGACCATATACATTGAAGGCAGTAACTGCTGACATTTTAAATGTTAATACAATTTACTACATCAAGACACTATAGTAGAAAAATTGCAAACCTGCATACACGAATTCATCTAAATTGAAATAGTCTGATAACACTCCCGAACAAATGTGACATCAAAAAGCAACTTTTGGGGATCTAACCTGAGGTTTTGCAATTGATAGGCAAGTGCTCTTCAATTGAGCCGCCTTCCCAGCACTTCAACAGAAATGTGAACCATTGTTCTGTTGGTTGCAGTGCAGATGGGATGTGGAAACTATGCAAGGAATATCAGTATCAGGCTGGTTATCAGTGTATGGGCAAATATAAAGTAATGCTTTTATTTTATTTTAAATGAGATAGTGCATACATAATACAAGTCAATAAAGGTGTGTGTAGAGGTAGGGGAGGGGAAATGGCCCAGCAGCTAAGACTTCTGCTGTCCAGCATGGTGATCTGAGTTCAATCCCCAAGACCCACATGATGGAAAGAGGAAACTGAATCCTTCTACATGAGTGGCAGTCCACATTGGAGACAATCCTACTCAAAACAGAATTTAGTTAGAAACTCAATAGTAGTTAAACCAACTAGGGTTGAAATAGGCTGAATATTAAGGGAACAGAGATTAAATCAGACCTGGAGGTGCAAAGGAGAATGGGTAGGGTTATGAGAACCTCAGACACATGCCTACACACTCATGCACATCCACATATCCATAGACATGTATACACAGAAATATGTATACTCCCATATATACACAAGTACATGCACACTCCCATGCATACACAGGAACATATACACTCCCATATATACACAGTAACATGCACATTCCCATACATACACAGGAACATGCACACTCCCATATATACACAGAAACATGTATACTCCCATATATACACAGAACATGCACACTCCCATGCATACACAGGAACATGTATACTCCCATGCATACACAGGAACATGTACACTCCCATGCATACACAGGAACATGTACATCCCATGTATACACAGGAACATGTACACTCCCATATATACACAAGAACATGTACACTCCCATATATACAAAGGAACATGTACATTCCATATATACACAGGAAATGTACACTCCTATATATACACAGGTACATGTACACTCCCATATATACACAGGAACATGTATACTCTCATGTATACACAGGAACATGTACACTCCATATATATACAGGAACATGTACACTCCCATGTATACACAGGAACATGTACACTCCCATATATACACAAGAACATGTACACTCCTATATATACACAAGAACATGTACACTCCATATATACACAGGAACATGTACACTCCCATATATACACAGTACATGTAGACTCCACATATACACAGGAAACATGTATACTCTCATGTATACACAGGAACATGTACACTCTCATGTATACACAGTAACATGTACATTCTCATATATACACAGGAACATGTATACTTCCATGCATGCACAGGAACATGTGCACTCCCATGTATACACAGGAATATGTACACTTCCATCTATACACAGTAACATGTACACTCTCATATACACAGGTACATGTATACTTCCATGCATGCACAGGAACATGTACACTCCCATGTATACACAGGAACACGTTATACACTCCATATATACACAGGTACATGTACACTCCCACATATACACAGGAACATTTACACTTCCATGTATACACAGGAATGTGTACACTCCTAAATATACACAGGTACATATACACTCGCATGCATACACAAGAACATGATACTCCCATTTCTACACAGGTACATGTACACTCTAAGGAACTGGATCTCCATGTTTGTGATAGCCATGTATCTGATGTCAAATGATGCCTGCAACTCCAACTGGCTGGACTGGAGTTCAGAGAATGCCTGTGAGGTCTCTATTCAGCTTTCCTGTGCAGCTGGTTGGATGCTGGACAGAGCTGGACAGAGAAAGCAGTCTCCCATGACCCCCATTTGCCTTCTATTCACTCCTCCAGATTTCCCTGTGAGCAGAACCTCATTTGAAACCAGCTGACAAGGGAGCCTAGAAAATTCAGTGTACAGATACCCAACTCCAGCCTCTCAGAGCAGGGTGAGGAGCTGTGGGTTCCTGGAAGAGAGGGGTAAAAAACTCAGTTTGGGAATCCACCTGAAGCCTGTGAGATTGCTGTAAACATTTTCTTTACAGTCATGAGGAGGAAGCCACGTTTTTTATGTGCTATGTTTAGACAGTCTGATAGAATAGGGTGAACAATCTTAAGAACATTGGAAAAAGTGTTGTCATTATTGGGAGATATGCTGCTGTTGTCTAAACAGTCCGTGGTACACTTTAGAAACCATTATTAAAATTAGTATGCACTTAGAAAGGCCCTGAATATTAGTACAATAAACGTAAAAGCATGCCTAGTTCTTTCTCTATAAATAAGCAATACTTAAAAATCTATCCTTTAAAGGTATTTACAAAGCTAGGAGGAAATCTAAGTGTTTGCGCAGAGAGATGCAAAAATTGTTGCTACAAAGCAGTGCTCCTTCAGAAGTGCACACTGATAGTAAAAGCAACTCTGGCTTCCATGATTTCAAAGCTAGGAGCAGAGTCTTTGGAGATCCCGGCTCTGGGAACGGGTGTCTTAACTCTGACATGGATAATAAGGAGAAAGGGTCATCAGGTTCCTGAAGACAAAGTCACAACAGGCTTTGATATTGTCATGAAGATAGGAAAAGGATGAATGGAACAGAACAGAGAGAACAGCAAAATACAGGAGTGGGGTAGAACCTAGCTCAGGGGAGAGAGGCCTGCAAGGAAGCCATCCATCACTGTGTGGATCAGGATAGCTGCTTAGCCATGGACAATGCAAAAGCTGGGAGTATCTAAACCCTGCTTCACGACACAGAAAACATCCTTTTTAGCTTACTGAAGAATAAAAAGAGGCATAGCTATAAGTATTTTAAGTATTTAGAGATGCTAGAGATGCTGGGAACTGGAGTTGGGTCTTCCGGAAGAGCAGCAGATACTCTGTAAGTATTTTAAAATAAAACATTATGGAAACCCTAGGACTGCTTAAAGACCGGACAGTAGTAGCCATAAAATACTTTAGGAGTAAAACCTTTTGTTTATAAAAGGATGCCATTAAAGGAAGAAGGGAAGCCATAAAATGCATAAGATACTTACAATGTGCCTGTCTTAGGAAGAAGTACATGGGGCGAAAGTGCCTCTAAATGACCAGAAACTGGCATGCCAACCAATGAAATGTGAAACAGACATCTGAAACACAGGCTGAAAACAGGAAGTGTGGACAGTACACATTTACAGTGATGGTCAAATTCATTGTTTAATGGGGAATACAAATTAAAATGTCCAGTTTATATTCTCCAGACAGATAAAATGGAAGAAGGCAGATTTTGCCCAGAGTCCATGAAGGCGTTAGTCAATGGAGTCAATGCCCCTGTGGGGGACAACCACCCATTCTGGTAGGCCAAGGAAATTCCAGCAAGCGAGGTAAGGACTTGCTCCACCTGTGGTCAGTGTTTGCACAGTGGATAAGCCCCTTAGGGATGTGGGCACGAATGGCTGTCAGCACTGTGAACTATGTGCTCGTTTGATCTGTCACTGTCAGATTCTTGCCCCTTCTACCCAAGGCAAAACCAGTGGGCCTGAAGCTTCAGATCCATCAGAGAGCAGATTGCAGGACTGAGGAGTCATTAATGCACTTAGCTCAAAGTGTGAAGACCTGAGTTCAGACACTCAGAACTGGGCAGGCATGCTGTGTGTGCAGGGTACAGCTGGGCCTGGAGGCATGTCTTCCAGATTCCTACCTGCACCTCTTTCCTCTTAGGATGTCAGCTGGGGAGCACACAGGCTGCTGCCTAGAGCACTTCTTTCCTAGGCTGCCCCCTGGGTTGTGGTTAAGTGCTCCCCCTTTCTCTTGCTCAGCTCTTTCATCCCTGCAGTGTGGAATGGGCTTCCCAAGGGGCCTCTGCTTTTTGCTGTTGGTACTGTGGAGCATGGCCTAGTGTGGGTCTCTGGACTCCAGCCAGGCATGCAGGGTTTCCATAGCCTGTCCAAGGGTCAGGGCCACTTCATGGCCTGTCTGTTTAACCTGGTGTCCCACTTTCTCTATTGAGAGTTACTCTGGATGGCTGATAGCTTTTCATATGGATTCTGCTTCCTTCATTGGGAACAGCGATAGCAAATCCTTATCTAGTGCGAGAGAGGTGAGAAAGAAGGTAGGAATATTCAGCGACAGTGAGCAAAAGGAAGAAGCCTGAATGTGACAGAGTCTTTCCATACCAGGTGGCTCTGGTCATGCTGGGAAAGGGTTGTGCCAATTTCAGTGTGAGGACCCGGCAAGAGTCTAAAAACCTGATGTACCTGCCAAAAGCTCTCAGGAAACACACGCCATCTGTGGTTCCTTCCCCTCACAGGGAGAAGGGTGTGTTTGTCCCCTAGTCGCTTAATCTCTCAGGCACAACACTGGAAAACTTGGCTTTGTTCTTTTTCTGCCTTGCCCAATTCCTATGGCTGGTCAGCTGCAATCGCTCTTTGAACTGGAATATCCTTTCGCCCTTGGGCCATATTTGCAGTTCAGTAATTGCAGAGTCATGTGCAGCGCTGCCTGTCTGTAATCTAGACGAGGGCCTTTAGGGTAAATAAGTCCTACTTTCTGAATCGCATTCATTGAAACCACTCCAATTCCACACCGTGCAAGGGAGAGGCGCCTGGCCTGGTGCTGTACCAAGGGAGCGGACCTTGAGAAGAACGGAGGGGGAGTGGTTTGATGCTGGGGACACAGTCACACAATCCTCTTGTAGAACAAAGAGTGACAGGAACTATTACAATGGATCCTTATCTAATCGCAGAAGCAGGCCCTGCAGGGCCACCTGATAAAGAGCAGAAGCTTCTCAAGCATTGTGGGGAATATACTCAGAGGGGCCGAGCTTATGTTTCTGCGATAATAGTTCATAATTGAGAGTTCCCATTAATGCAGGCAGCGTCTCCCTCATTGTCCTCGTTGGAATCTGGATGTTCTGCTCAGAGCTTCCATGGGCTAAGCGGACAGCCAAGTAACCAGCCCCTCAAAGACCTAAAGCCATTGGGCTGCTGGGCCATGCACACCCTTCTGCAGCACATTTGACCTCCTACAGGGCAGTCTGGGAAGCTGGTTGGCAGTGCGACCCTTTGCAAGGGAACGAGGGCATGGCAGTGTCCCCCTCTATACAGGACACATGGGTTTGCTTAGGAAAACTACTCCCCACTGGCCAGGAGATACCCCTCCAGAGTCCATGGTCAGCGTGCACACCAGGTCATACTATTTGTATGTCTCACCTACGGATCAGCATACCACCCAGCAGAGACAACCCACAGATGCCCCTAGCAGAGAACATTGGAGAACAGAATAGATCACTGGAAATCCCAAAGGGCAGAAACATGGAGTGTAGACCCAACTACTTTTGATGTAGACTTCAGAAGCCACCACCAGAAGTCACCATTAATACCCTCAAAATGGCCCACTATACCCATCAAGTTGGTGGTGACCCCAGAAGGTCAAAATTGTCTGCTATGACTCACCATATCAGACATGATGCTACCTTGTATACCCCAGATAGAACAGCTAAAGTGGCTCCCATTTCTTCTCTGACTAAAAAGGGAGACCACTGTACAGTGCTCTTTGTGTTGGATAGAGGGTTAGGTCAAGGGTAAGAAGGTCCATCCAGGCAATTCCATGCAAGAGAAGCTGAAAGCATGAGAAGGTAGGTCACACATTGACACATTTCCTAGGACATGACTGCAGCTCAGAGAGTAAGTGACAACCCTTCTACCAGGCCAGGCTCCCTCCATGCTAAACCTCCTCTTTGTGTTCTATACTCTCAGCCTCACTGACTGACGTATGTAGCAGCTTAATGAGGACTCAGTCAGCCCAGAGCATTTGTCCTGGGAGAAGGCTCCTCCTGGAGACAGAGAAGTGGCTGGATTCTAAGGTTGCAGAAAATTAGACCCTCCCCCTGGGGCATCACCAAGCGACAGATGGCCTGTCCATGGCGGGAATCTTATTTGGGGAAAATTCAATCTCTGTGAGAAACAGCACAGAAGATCTTAAGTGGCGAAATCTCCATTGGTTACTGGGCCATCGAGATGAACATAGTCCCTAACTACCCCAAAGGCCCTTGTAGGTCAGTTAACCCCTTACTACCAAAATGCTAGTCCTTCAGCACTGAGACTGGCTCCTTATTTCTCTTCTAAGTCAGAACGGTTAATTCCCAGGGATTTATCAGCACAACTAGGATACAAACTGCATCTTCTAGTGGGTCCTAGAGGACCATTCTGGAGGACCAACATTAAAAAAAACAGTGTTACCCATAGCATCTGTTGGTTTTTCAGAACACAAGGCAAGTAGATACCATGAAGACAAAATAGAACTCAAGCATGTAGGACTCTTAGCTCAGCCTGAACTCCAGGAGAAGCCCTACAGTGGTCAACAATTATGGAGAGCTGGCTGGTTTCTTGATTAAGTGCAATAGATCTACCTCTCTATCTCTGGGCTTTCTATTTAAGCATTTAACCAAGCTCTAGTTAAAAATATGCTTTTCTATAATTTGTGTGTATGTGTGTACCTGTGTGAGTATATGTGTATGCAGAATCTCTCAGGCCAGATGAATGTATTGGATCCCCTGGAACTAGAGTTGCAAATCACCATGTGGGTGCTGGAAACCAAACCAGGGTCTTCTGAAAGAGCAGTAAGCATTCTTAACTGCTGAGTCATCGCTCTAGACCCCTGTGCTGGATAGTCTAAGTCACCTGAAAGTGACTTAGAGACTGTAAAGAGGCCATAGGCTACATTCAGATACTGGACCAATCATAGCAAAGAAATCAGGTATCTCAGATGTGGAATCTCTGAGAATTTTGAGACTTGGAAGGCTATATGCTTCTACTGGTAGACAATCAGGAAATGCCATGAGCTGATACCATCATGTGGTTGTGAGCATCAGAGTGGGGACAGCTGCATCCTAAATTTCCAAAACTGTACTCTTGAGCAGCTGAGATCATATAGCCAGAAGTATGTAGGAGACAAAATCAAAGCTCATTAGAGCTTACCTCATCTGGCCTCTTTGAGTGGGTATATCCAATCATGAGCAAGGCCTTAAGAGCCCAGGGAAAAGACATTTCGGCCTGTGCTGGGCAGCTCGGTTTCCACTGTAGAGTGTTCCACCCTCATTCTAAACTTCAGACCTGCCTGAGACCCCTTTGGTGTGTGTGTGTGTGTGTGTGTGTGTGTGTGTGTGTGTGTGTGTATGTGTGTGTGTGTGTGTTTAGGCACTCATAACCCTTCACACATTCAGAGATCAGAGGAAAATTTGCAGTAGTCAATTCTTTCCTTCCACCATGTGGAGCCTAGGGATCAAACTCAGATCTTCAAGCTTGAGCCCAAAATTGCCTTTGCCTACTGAGCCATCTCACCAGCTCCACTGTGTTGCTTTTCTTAATATGGCATCCTGTGTGCTGCTGACCGTCAGACTCCTGGCCTGACTGAGACCCTGCCGCTTCCCAGGGACGATTTTTACACTGTTTCTCCTACTTAGTGGGTGTCCCCTCCCTACCCCCACCAACTATTTCTCTGTTTCTGTATAAACTAGCAAGTTTCCATCTTTGCCTCAGCTGTGATCTAGTGATGAGACCGCAGTAGAGAAGGTTTGTTGCAGGATATTTGATCGCACTGTGAAAACAGATTGTGTTATTTACCAAAACACCTGTTTCTAGTTGTGGTGTGGCTCAGCCTTTAGCACACACCTTTAGTTCCAAACAGTGAAGGTAAAGTTACTTTGTAGAAGGAGGCACCCATGTTGGAAATTGATATCTAATTGAGTGGCAAAGTGATCAATCAGAGAAAGGATTGACAGAAAAGAATATGCCCAACTCTCATCAGAAGAGGAGGAAAGGGAAGCTACTTGAAGAAGCAATGCAAAGTGAAGAGAGGGAAGTGTTTCTAGAATACTTGTACAGAGATAGGCTGCAGAGAGAGAACAAGCTAGACACAGATGAAGACAGAAGGAGCCAGAGAATGAGAAGGAGCCAGAAGATTAGAACAGATTGCCAAAGTTAATATGAGGCCAAGTAGAGAAATTCGAGAGAAGCCCATAGAAGCCAGACTGAATCAGTCAGCTTGTAAAGGAGTTTTGAGCCAGAACAGCAGAGTTGACCAGCCAACCAGAGATCAGAAAGAACTAGGAAGGGGTGAGCTTATTCAGCAGTAGTTCTCAGAGGCTGAAAACATTCTAGGCCTAGATAAGATTATACAGAGGCTAGACGCTTCCAAGTCTAGGCCTGGGCTAGCAGACAGAGGCAGTAAGCATCTAAGCTGACAGTTATTACAGGAGAATAAAAATTACCTTTACAAAGGTTCCCTGGAGAGAATACAAGGAAAGATGGAGGAGAGCAAAATAACAAGTGGTCTTGTGAGAAAGGCCACACCAGGAGACCTCTCTGCTCAGGAACTTCAACTGTCAAGGATGCTCTGGTCCTGACTCCTGGCTCCTCCCATTTAAACTGGCACAGAGTAATCTTAGGTAATGGTATAACAGTTTCCTGGGAACTTCAGCCTATTGTGAAGCCCCAGGATCCTCCATGAGACCTGGACCCTGTTGCAATCAACCACAAGAAAGAAAAATATTTTATTCCCATTGGGAAAGATTTGCATGCAGACTTCACGCCTTCACAGCTAATGTGACCTTTGTGTTTCCACTCCATCTCAACAGTGGCTACGTAATTACACATGGGAGCCCATGCCATAAAGACCACAGGAGCCAGGGCCAGTTTACTGCCATTCTGTAGTTGGAGGGCTCACCAAGTGCAGACAGAATTTCATTAAAATGTTCAGCTATTCAAAGTAAACAAGACCCACTCCCCGAGGCTCTGTGTGGGGCAAATTCCAGTCCTCTGATGGCAGAAAGCCTGGAGACTGCTAAGAAGTTTAGCATGACATTTTCAGGTGAATAACAAGAAGAGAAATGTTTTTATTTTTCTATTTAAAAAAAATGAGGGAGAAATTTCCCTGTAGGCTGTTTACATTTCTAAGCTGGAGAAGAACACATTCAAACCTTACAAAATATCACTGACAGTTTCTTCCAGAATGGTCATTAAGACTCATGTTTTTATTATTACAGTCCCGGTCCATGTCAACTCTGGGAGCAAGGAAGCCATGGTCTTGGGTGACAGTGAAGGTTTGCTGTAGCCTTTCTGTGGAGAGAAGTCTCTTCAAGACCCAAGGTCTCCAGACCTGTGGCTCACACTGCTTAACTTTGTATGATATCTGGAGCTTCCAGGTGATCCTGGTGCCTATCCTGTAGGGATGATTCTAGAACCCAATGACTCTGAGTAGGATGCCTGTGACATCTCAGCCTGCATAGCACAACTGGCACTCACCAGTGTGCACGTCTTTCTCCTTTACTAGGCCAAGGATGAAAGACTTCCCAGTCCCCTGCCCCAAGTTACACTGACAGATGAGTTTGCTCCTGGCAGAGGGAGACACAGATTTTATTTATTTTCCTGGCTAATAAATTTATCTATCTAATCTATCTATCTATCTTATCTATCTATCTATCTGTCTGTCTGTCTGTCTGTCTGTCTGTCTATCTATCTATCTATCTATCTATCTATCTATCTATCTATCTATCTATTTATTGTTAATTGAGTTTCAGAGTAGCAGTAGCAGGCTCCCTCGTGGCGTCCCGCCACTCTCTCTTCTTCCCATCCCCACTCAATCTAGTTCCCTTTCCTCACTTATAAAGCTGTGGATGGTATGTATTCTGCTATTCTTCTCTTCTCCCCTCCAAGCCCACTTTGCTGTCTCTCATAGGCTGCTTTCTGGGTTCCTTGACTGACACACATGCACCCCACATAGACATACAAAATTAGAAGTCAGTTTTACATGTTAGAAACAACACTGGGTGCTTATCTTCCTAAACTCGGGTCATTTCACTGGGTATCTTCCAGTCCCATCTATTTTCATAGCATTCTTTAAGATTCTTCTGGAGGTGACTCCCTGAAGGCTGCATTCCAGATGGACCAGCTTCTAAAAGACAAGACTTACCTCATGCTGAGACCCAGAGAGATGATGTGGACGTGGCCCCGCAGGCCTATCTGTAGGATGTTGGAGATGCCCTGGTTATTTTTAACTCTCAATTTGACAAAGCTTAGCATCATCTGAGAGAAGCTTCAGTTGAAGTGTTGCCTTTACCCGTTTGACCTGTGGCCAGGTCTGTGAGAGATTGTCTTGACTGACATTGATGTGGAAGGGTCCAGACCTTCTGTAGAAGACATCACCATCCCTAAGCTTATGAACCTGGACTCTTAAAAACTTAGCTAAGCATGAACCAGAAAGCAGGCCAGTAAGCAGACTTCTGTGATTTCTGCCTTAGGTTCCTGCATTGAGATTCTGCGATGACTTCCCTCAATTGTAGACTGTGACCGCCCCGTCTCCTCCTCTTCCTCCTCTTCCTCATGTTCCTCCTCTTCCTCCTCTTCCTCCCCTCCTTCCTTTTTAACCTTCAGTTTGCTCACTGGAAGAAGCCACACAGTAGAATAGAGACATCTTGGTTGGAATTCAGGCTCAACATTTCTCAGGCAGAATCCTTTAATTCTCTGAGCCCATTTCTCATTCAGGGTCTTTATGCCACAAGAGGTTGGGTATACGAGGGAGCCAAGATGTGAAATCCTGTCCCTGTGTTCTGGAGCTCAGTGACTGTCATTCTTTTGCACCCAGAATGCTGCAAGCAGGAAGCCCACATTGGGGGCTTACTTTCCCAGGAAGCAGCCAGTGTTGCAGGCAGGGGCTGAGGAAAACCTTCTGCGCAACAGGCAGGACTGGGTTTTCCTGAGACTTTGGCTCTCCTTCCACAACACAAGCTTCTCCAGGAACTGTGCCTCTATCTGCAGACTCTCAAATGGAGTAAAACTATCGGAACAAGTGTGACTCCGAAGCTTCCTTCCGACTTAAGCAAATGGATTTCAGTTTGCGTTTGCAAATTCCTCTCTGGATTTAGACTTGGAAGTCACTTGGCACAGTCCTACTCTTAGAATAGTTTTCAAAGAGAGAAAAATGCCTAAAGCAAAAATTCTCAATTCCACTGCATCTTCCTTTGCTTGCTTTCCCCTGGCAGGAAAGAGCTGAGCTGTCTGTGGCTCCTCCTCCCAGGCTCTCCAGCCTTCTCTTTTAGTGGGAAAAAGCCCTAATTCCCCCCACTCTTCCTTCTCTTGTCTCCAGCCATCCTTACCCAGTAGATGAAAGCAAGTGATTTACCCAAAGGCATGAAGCCAAAGAAGAAAAGCTCAAGCCCTGCTCTGTGCCTATGGCTACGGAAGCACCCAGGAAAGCAGAAGAAGGATTGAGAGACTCTGCGTCCTGCTGGAGCTGAAGGAAGTTCTGGGAGGGACCTCAATTGCCTGTGGTGGGTTCAGTGAAGGGCTCACAGACCTGTCAGGGGCCAGCCTTTGACTTAGTGGGAGAAAACTCCTTTATTTTACTTACTGCAGGTGTTAACTTCAGTAAAGAGGTCTTGGAAGACCCAGGGAAGTAGCATGACAGGGTGTCACCATGATCTCTATGCTACTCAGCACATAAAGGTTGGCAATACCCCTTCACCATTTCATGCTCTTCCAGTAAGGGATTTTTTCAGCCAGAGAAGGATAAATAAGATGCAGGAAGGGGTGGAAACGAGGCTTTCCCTGTCTCCAGCCCTTCCAGCTGACTTATGCAGAACTCACAGAATCCCTTGCCACACTGTAAGCCTCTAATCAGGTTCCTAATTCTGACAAGGCCTTTACTGCTCCACCCACTCTGGGTAGCTTGATTGGTTGCCATCTTAGCACTGAAGAGACTGAGAGGGGCTGAGCCTGGGCCTGAGGGTCTCCAGAAAGAGATCTGGGCAGTTCTTCAGACGACACAGAGAGTAGCAGGTTGGTTCCTCCTACGTTGTCCCCCACTCCCCCCGCCCCCCGGTTCCCTGTCACAGTCAATACCCATTGGACCACTGCCTATAACACATTCCTCTCTTCCTGCATGTTCCATCCTTCTCCTTTTCTTGCTCCTTCCATGCCTCATCTAATTACTCCCAGCTCAGAAAACAGCCCAAAGCTCAGCTTTCTCATCTCCATCTTACCATTGGACCCCCATATAGCCATGGTATCCAGAAATACCCCAAATCCATCCCATTCCACCCACCCCCAGACACCAAGATTCAAGAATGCTCTTATCTCTACAATTGAAGAAACAGTGTTCTCATAGAATCTTCATCTCCCCTCTTTCAGGCTTAAGATCCATCCGAAATCACATGATGTGATATCACCACCCTGTAAGCAGGACCTGCATTGTTCTGGGGATAGGGAAGAGGGAGATAACAAAGTCTTCTCAGGCTTAGCACAGAAGGATGCTCTGTTGAAATATTTGGATCTGTGGTTGGTTGGTTCCCAAGATGTGGAACAAGAAGCCAAACATCTTCACCCCTGGGTCACGGAGCTCAGTTTCTGTGTCCAGGAGTATCACCTATTTGCAGAGATTTCCAAAAGTGAGTATGCTAACCATGCATCTCCCTTCCCCTCTCCTTCTGGTCTCCTTCCTCCCTTCCTCATTACATCCTTCCTACCTTCCTTCTCTTTCCTCCTACCCTTCTTCCTTATCCCCTTCTATTCTCCCTTCACTCTTCCTTTCTCCCATCTCCTAGTTTTTTCTTTCTTCCCTTCATTCCTTCTTCTTTCCTTCTCTTTCCTCTCTTTTCCTTGAGTAGAAGTCTTCGGTGGTATCAGTTCCAACCTCACTTAATCCCTCACCCTTACTCTGTGGTTGGTGCCTGCACTGAAGTACATTCTGTGATGTGGGAGAGAAGCCCTGTATGCACAGCCAGTCCAGGACACCTCCCCAGGAACCTGCCATATTAGGGGAGGTTCTTCTCAGTCTGCAGCACTCAATGGGAGGCCCTTGCTCAGGAAGGGTGATACACAGGAGAGGTTTACAGAAGGTCCCAGGAGCCTTCTGATTCCATAGGATCCTAATGATACACATGCATGCACATACATGTGCACTTACACACACACTTACATCCATGTATATATTGAGAGTCACACATGTGCACACACATACTTATACACAGTCACATGCACACATATTCATACACACATATGCACACACTCCTGAGTGTGCACATGCACGTAATCACTCAGATACAGATACAAACAGTCAAAAGTACACAGGCATATATATACATAGACATACACATACATATATATATACACACACATATATATACATATGTTATATATATATACATACATATATATATATACACATATATATACCATGCACATATACATATATATGCATGAATACATGTCTCTGAGATTAATTAACTGAGAAAAGAACCACCCCAGTGGGTGTTCCATATAATAATTACATTTTGGCATTTGTCAACTTTTGTCCCTTTGGGAAATAGGTTGACACTTTCAGCTGGTGCCCTGTGATTTCCAAGTACTGCCCAAAGGAACCTTGCCCAATCACTGTAATATGAGTTGATGTCATTTACTTCTACGTTAAAGTCTCCAGTGCAAATCACATGAAGAGCCAGGGCAAAGCCTCAGAACCATCAGACTCATGGATCAGGTCAGGATTCACTCAGCTGGGGCCAGACATTGAAAGGGCATCTGGTCATATCGTGAGATATGGTACCCTGACACAGCTCCCAAGGGACAGTCTCACTTGGAGGAACGGAACGTGGTGAGTCCATCCTGGGATGACCAAGGGAAGAATAAATACTATATGGCAGTAAACAAGTGTATACAAGGCCATATCCAGTTTCAAAATAGCATAATAAATAAGAGATAGAGATGTAAATACGTGTACATATACATATGCATACATAAATATATGCATATATCTACATATACATATCTATATGTATTAATATCTATATCTACCTACATCTATCATCTAACTATAGCTAGATATCTAGATAGATATAGATACAGATAATATAGAGATAGACATGAAGATAGAGATATGGATAGAGATAGAGATGATGCGGATAATAGAGAGAGATAGAGAGAGGTGATTAAAATATAGATGATATAGATACAGATATATATTGAGTAGTCCCCACCTCCCAGAGTTGCCCAGGGCATGTGGTTTTTTATGACACAGTGGCGTGGCCCTCTGGTCTGTGGCAGTAGTGGTAGTAGTTTGACGAACACAGATGGTTATTATGTGAAGTTAGTGGAACTTAGGAAGAGCCAGGATCTGTTGGAGAAAAATCCTGTGGGATGCATTCCAACACACTCTACACACGCGTACTCGGTTGCTAGACCTGTGACTGGGGAGCTGTGATGCTGTCATAGCAGGGAACCTCTGCTGCTCTCCCAGGGATAACCCACCAACATGTGCCAGCCTGTATCACCATCGTGACGCACAGAATGAGGATCCGAGGACGCTGGCATTTGATTTGGCTCTGATGCTTTGCACTCCCATCATGCTTTGCACCGCCATCGATGCTTCCCCATTGATGCTATTTGCAGGCCGATTTGCTGAAGGCAAGACATTCCAAGTAAACAATCAAGGTGAATTTACAAACAAGCTTTGCTATGGATTGAGCTTCATGGATCTGCAGGATTTCCGGTCTGCCTGCAAAACTTTAGTATCTTTCCAGAGGTGCATAGACCGTTTCCTCCTTGCCCTGTATGGTGTTTGTGGGACACAGGCCTGATCTCTCTTGTGTTTCTCTTCTTTGCCTTCAGACAGCAGCTGATGACTGGAATCCCAGAGACAAATGCCCCCAAGGACAAGACACAGATCTGTCAAAGCAGCTGCTTATTTCAATGCCTTCTTTCTTGCCCCAGCTCCCCTTTAACCTAAAGAGAGACACAGCCTCTGACCAGTGAGGCTTTGGCCTTCCCCAATTCCTCCATCAGGTAACTCTACAGTTGTTCTTTGTGGAACCAGAAAGACAGGAACTCTATCAAAATTCAAGAGTCTTTCTCTGAGTAGGTAAAGTATGGAGGATCCTGCATGAGATGCTGTATATAAGGGGTCGAATGTGAACCAGGGGTGTGAAGTCAAGTTTAAAATACCTCAGCAAGTACTTGTGACCTTGAACTTTCCAGATCCTTGTATTTTGAGGAATGAAAGTGAAGATACTTTGTCTCACCCAGTGGAGAAGCCCTTTGGTCCTGTGGCAACTCTTCAGGAGGCATTGCCAGGAGAAGTCCTCAGACCTCAGGCCAACCAGGACCCAGAGCTTCTTCAATTGAAGAAGAACCTGATAAGGGTCATGGGCATCTCACACAGTTCTGGGTCAGATCTGAACCCAGCAGCCAGGACTGTGTTCTACCACCTGTGCATGCTTCCGACCCAAGAGTCCACTTGGCTGGCCAGGTGAACACTTTGGGGTGAAAACAAACATGTCTAAGAAAAAGGATACTGGAATCAAAGGTGCATTTGCAGGAGGCACTAAAAACCATAAAGCAAGGAGCTGCTGCTATGGCCAAGCCAGACAGGTGTTAGGAAGGGTCCTGATTGGCAGTAAGCATCCCTACTGGGCTTTCATTTCTGTCTAGGACTCTACATAAAATCCTTTAAAATATCAGTCTTATCGGAGAGGCCTCTTCACATCACCCTTGCCCCATTCAGTCCCTGTTCAGAGTCTGATCTAACCTGGAGGAAATAATTATGCATAACACCTAGCACCGGTACTTTTCTCTTACAGTACATGAGAGTCTTTAAAACATGATGACATTAAACATGGAGTAACCCAAATGGATATTTGTTGGTGACTAGGGTTCTCCCAGTGCCATCAACACCCCCCTATTCTAAAGTCAAGCTGGAGCACAGCTGACTTGCCTTTGAGATGTTGTATGCTGTTGCCCTGGAGACGCTCCTCCGCCCCGCCCCCACCACCACTCCTTGGTTTTAAGCTTAATTCTGCAAAAACATGCAATTCAGCTGGCAGGAGCTTTCAGATTTAAATATAGAGATTAGATTAAATTGGCGTTGAAGTGGTGTTTGAATCTAAAGAGCAAGAAATGAATAAACTCTGGGCATGTTAAGGAACGTGCTGGGAAGCAGAGCCTGGGCTGGGGACCTTCCTTCAATGTTGAGTGCAGCTTAGTTTGTCTTTGGTATTTAGGGTTTCCCTAGCTTGGGTACTGAGACCTGTTTAGGGGAAGAATTGGTTTGGGTAGATTTTCAAGCAAGGACACTGAAGTTCAGCTTGAAAAACTGTTTTCTTTTCAGCTGATAGTTGGGAGCCCAGAAAATGAATCCTTCTCTCTTTGTATCTCTGAACTTGGGGCCAGCTTAGGACAAGTTTTGGCCAATATCTAAAGCAGAAACAATGTGTGACTTCTGATCCAGCTCTCCTAAGATCATAGACACTTCAGCAGACATCAGCTAGCCCCAGGATAAAGATGGTTGCATGGGCTGTCTGCCCTCCAACAACAAGTCTCCAGTTACCTGAATCGGGCTATCAAATGTCAGCAGCCACTGTGACACGCATTTGATAGCCCAGCCTCAGAGAACTGCCTCCTCTCCTCGATGACTGCAACTCCAATACGGAAATCACAGAAAGGAGATGTGAATAAATAATTCTGAAGACTTTAAGTTTTGAGGTGTCCTTCTTGTACATCAGGGGCTGACTGCTTTGTGCTCCACCCATAAAGCCTTAAATCATCTTTTCTGGCTGGAGCTCTTTATTTTGAATCTTTACTTGGGACATAGAGTGACTTCCAGGTCAGTGGGGAACAGCTCCAAGTGTGGATCTGTCCATCCTCTGAGTGCTGCCCCTCTGGCCTTTCCCAGCATTGCAGGGCCAAAGGGCTCCTGAAAGTCAAAGCCTCGGACTGGGAGACCCTGTCCAGCTCTTGTCCAGCTCCTGAACATTTGGGTGGCAGTGGGCCAGGTTCAAGAGCTCAATATTCCTTAATGAGAAAGCTAGGTGTTTTGTTTGTTTGTTTGTTTGTTTGTTTTGTTTTGTGTGTGTGTGTGTTTGTTTTTGTTTGTTTGTTTGTTTGTTTGTTTTGTTTTGTTTTTTGTTTTTTGTTTTTTTGTTTTTTTTTTCTAACACATGGTCCCTCACTTCATCTTGTCAATAATGTTTTGGAAAGAACACAATAATAAGCACAAGCCACATATTAGGGTCTATATCGCCTATGCTCTGGCTATGGTCACAGTTTTCAAGCAGAAAGAAAGCTGGCTGGGAACAGTTGGAAGATGTAATTACTCCTTTTAATTCTATAGGCGTCGGGGTGACCGTTGATTGTGAAGCACCTGCAGAAGGGTGCTGCTGAAGGGATCCTGAGCCTCACCCATGGGGTAGCACGACCTTCTGTCAGTTCCTCAGCTCCAAGTGACAGCCACTTTTATATGCATTGATGGTGACATGTCCTACATGGGAAAACTCCCATGCGTAGACCTGGGAACATGCTGACATCCCAACACCTGGATGACATAGTTACCGTGACGACAACAGTCATCTTCATGAGGCAGTTTTCATGCACGGGGCTGGGCAGCATTGCAGGATGATTCAAGTTCCATGGTTCAGTTGAGTCCTCCCGGGCTTAAATGAAACATAATGCCTGCAGCCTTCCATTCAACTCCAGGCTCTGTCTCCTCCTATGGAAATGAGCCACTTCAGAACAAGAATGCAGGCAGTGAGCCAGTGTCTGAGCCTACACTTGGAGTCTCAGAGAAGCACCTGAAAGCTCAGAAGGATGCTTTGGCTCTTGTACTAGTGAACTTCACGCTTGCAGGGGGTGCCCGGGGCATTAGGCCCTGCCCATCTGTAATCTCATCCAATCATTCAACAACCCTTCAGGGCAGATGGTGCCCTCTTGCCTACAGATGATAACATAGGGACCCCGCTGAGGTCAAGAGAAGAAACAAAGGATCCAGGTTTCAACCCCACTAAAGGGAGAATAAGCCCTCATTAGCATTAGGCTGATATTGGGAATTAATTCACAACATAGTTCCTTTCAAAAAAAAAAAAAAAAAAAAAAGCCTGCTCCTTTGACATCCCTCTCAGAGTATGACAGAGCTGTCACTAACAGACAGCGCATCCCGTTGGTGGCACAGTTCTTGGCAAACAACCAACCTGGAATGTATGGAGTTTTCAGAATCCAAAAAGGCATCTCAAAATGATTTGGTAAAGCACATTTTTGAAGATCTAATGTGCTTTATGAGGGTGAATGCGCTGAGTTAATATTTGGGGACAGCCACCTACCATCTGCCATGGGGGCACCCATGCCAGCCAATGGGCTGGCATGACTGTCGGTGACATGCAAGGAAGAGGCTCAGAATAATCCTACCATTACAACCAAGCACTGTATCTTTCCACATTGGCCACCAGGATGCTTGGATTTGCTTCTCACAACTTCCTAGGGGAGTCCTGGGAGGCCCCTTTGGCACATGCTTGTCTCACACAGGACACTCCTACTTTGCAGTTATATTTATAAGGAGACAATATTATTAGCGAGTAGCAGAACAGCCAACCCTAATTACTGCTTGGATGAGTGACTTGCCTTTGTCATTATGGCAGAAGTGGCCTGCTGCTAATTCTATGATTAATTACACAAAGCCCCGTCTTGCACTGGTACCTGCTACTCAGGATACCTGGGACAAGGGACCATGTTCTTCCATCTCAGTCTCTAAGAATGGAGATCCTGGTGTTTGTAGTTTCAGTGATGGGATTGAACACTAATGGGCATGAGCTTCCTGACCTAGAAGAATCACCCGGCACCTTGCATGTACCTTGCCCAAAGCCTGGGGACTATTTTCTACCCGGCAAGATAGAAGGCATGCTTGCCCTCAGGTTTCATGCTTTGGTTTTGGCTCCTCATATTGAATCAGTATTGTGTGCAGGGGCATGGGCTTTGTGTTGAGGGCATGTGGAGAACCAACAGAAATGCTGGTCTAATGGTGGGGAGGTGAGGGTGAATGTTGTTAAATAGGGTGATGCATGCAGAGTAACAACATTTCACTGGGTATCAGTGGCGGTCATGTGGAATATACCTCTCTGAGTTCACTTGTCCCTCTTGACCCTCTGCTCCTGGGGTAGTGTCACACTCTCCCCTCCTTGAAGCTGGGCTGGCCTCAGTGACTTCGCAGACCAGCAAGATGTGGAGGAAGAAACCTGCTAAGCATTCTAAAGCTGGTCAACTCTAATCCACATGTCTGAGTCCCTTGGCTTGCTCCTAGAGACTTCAGCAATGAGCCCCGAGCTGGACACTCCAGCACTTCCCAGCTGAGCTGCCAGCCAGCCATGGAGTGTATGTCTTTGGTGGCAGTCCAGGGGATTTTCAACTGCCTGCAGCCCCAAGAAGTTGATTGTATTTTTGTGAGAGCTTGGCAGGGGGCAGAATCTCTTGCCAAGTCGTCTCAGGGACAGCTGAAGGCCACCCAGAGTAAGGGCTTTAATGAGCTTCCAGCCAGTCTGAGTGTTTGAATGCTTTGGGTTTGATCCATGCAGGTGAGCCCCTCTCTCTGCCTATCACCTGTTTCTCATTGACAGAGAAGAGGTACGGCTATAGAGGACATTTGTGAAGAGATGTCAGGTGTGATGGCTGGCAGAGGTAAGGACATTCTGGTGGTAGCCTTGATGTTCCAGGCATGAAAGCTGAGGGTCAGTAGAGACCCACACTCTGCACCCTTGGAGGGTAGACAGGATAGACTTCTTAGCCTGGAAGTGGGAGATGCTGGCCTGACAAGGCTTAGCTCAGTCTAGTCATTCCCCATCTCTTTCTAACACACCGTCTGGCAGTTGGAGCTGCTATCAGGTTCTGACCATGTCCGCTCACTGAGCCAGAATGACTGGCAAGTTCTCCTTTGGGTTGTCTAAGCTGTGGGCTTTGTACTTCCCAGAGCCTCCCAAGGCCGCAGCCAGAAGTGCCTCCTGAGTAGCCGGACCACCACAAAGAGCTGCTTGCAGTACCCACGTGTTTCTCAGGCTCGTATCCAGGTAGGAGGATACACCACTGGGATGGAGTTAACATTCTGGCATTTGACATGGGGCTTTATGAGGAGCCCTTTTGTACCAGCTCATTATTACCCAGAAGCCTTCAGATTGAGGATGGCAGATCTGGAAAGAGATTACATTTGGCTTTTATGATAGGAACTCCTGGGGTGGGCCAGAAGAGTAGTGAGACTGAAGGAAGTATAGAGCTTATAGGAAGGCAGTGGTATCCTTAGAGGGTGGCCTTGTAGAGCTCTATTTATAAAAGACAAGAGAGGAGACTATCTGGGCCATCTTGTCAGCACAGATCTCCCAGATCCCTCACCTCCACCGTCTCTAGACCCTCCACTCCTTCCTCAAGCAACACTGGGTCACTCTGGCTGCCAGCTCTGTCTCCACATGGGTGGTTCTTGCCTTAGGTGATTATTGGTAGGCTCTCCTGACTTCCATGAGTTTTCCTACTCCGGAAAGACTGTTCTGGATGTTGACCTGGCTCTCCAGACTGTTCCCTTTCCAGGACAGGAATCCTGGTTCAGCTGATCACAAGAGAATCAGTATGGCCCAAACCTAGCCCTGTATGGTAGGGCTCTGCCCAGCAGCTTTCTCACCATAAGAAAGAAGGCGTGAGCTGCGTGCCCCACCCTGAGAGCCAGATTCTCACCCATACTGCTACTCACTGAGCTCTGCGACAGGAAGAAGGACTCCATCCAGTAACTAAGCCCTCCAAGGGCTGCATGGGGCAGTATGACCAGGGCAGGGGCAGTGACGTCCTCGTACCAAGAGCTGGAGTCCCACCTATTAGCCCCTGCAGACAATCCTGCCCAGCTAAGAGCTCAAAGGGTCATTTTACTCCAGGTTTCAAGCAGGGAAACTATAACTGTATAGTCTCCATCTAGAAAAACAAAACCAACCAACCAAACACAACAAGACAGCAAAATATGTGATCTCAAGGGGAAGGCATCAAAGGAGTGAAGAACAGAAAAGGGGAGAGAAGAAGATGGAGAGAAGAGAGAAGGCTCCCTGCCTGCCCAGACCACCAGATAACAGGTAACCACCACTATAATTAAAGCACTTTGGATAATAACTGACTTTTACGTTTGTCAAACACTGCATGAAGTGGGTTTGAATATTGTCATAAAATGTGGGAAAATAAAGGAACATTCAACTAACTGTTTATCAATCTCTAGACTTCCTAACACCAGGGTAAGTAATTTCAGGACAAATAAAAATCACCCATCAGATGAACAAACATTTCCTGTGTACAGAGGAAGAAAAGTGGGCAATCGAGTAAATTCAACCCAATAAGAGAGTTGTATCCAAGGAAGAGGCAAGAGGAAGCCCACACCTGCTGGTAAGGAGTTTTAATAATGTTGCCTACGGTTTGTTAAATGGTTGATGAGGTGAAAGCCGGTGTGGAGTCGGTTGGATACTGCACGCTGATCCAATAAGCAGGACTCAACACAGTACTGATCCTGGAAGCAGGACAGAGGACAAAGGTCCTGACTGAATGGCTGAGTGAAGGTACAAAATACCCCAGAGACAGCAGCAGGGGGCTGGTCTGTAAAAGATGACAGTGCTTAGGCTGCAGATGCCAGGTTCCAGGACTGAATCTAACAGCAGCTGTTAACACCCGCCCACTTGACAGTCTTCTCTGCCTGGCAGCTCCACAGAACACAGGACAAAGGCTAACTGACAACAAGTTCCTATGAGCTAACTAAGGGTCTGACTACAAAGCTAGACATAATATGTATGCACACACCACCATGACACATACAGACCACACACACCCTACAGACCCCACACCAAACCAGCCACAAGGCATACACAGATCACATATGCACACCACTTTACACATACAAACACACAGAACCCCTCGGTGAGTCCCCGCAGTGAGCATTCATGTGGTTCAGCTCTGTACGCAGGTTGGATACACAAGCAGAGGTGACCACAGAGAGAGCTCCTCTGGGGACACATGCTCACTGGTAACTTCCCTCTGGCTTTTAGAGCCCAGGGCTTCTCAACGCACATCTGGATCAGAGAAGAGGAAGGAAAAACCGAGCCAAGCTTCCGCTCCAATCTCTCTGAAGGGGCACAAAAGAACAATATGCCTGAGGCTGTCACTGGGGAGGTATCTCTGCAATTTTCTTTTTTTTTTTAAACTTTAGCCCCAACCTGGTATCAGCATGTGAGCTGGTCTAGTTCCTCTACACATTCTGCCCCTTGGAAGGAAACTCCTTCTCCAGAGTCAAGCCAGCACCCAAGTGTCACTGTGAAGGCTCAGGATCAAGCAGGAGGCACCCATTGTGTTCCAGGTTTCCATGGCCACCTGAAGAGGTGGCACCACAATTTCTATTAAGCACACAAAAGCCCTGGACCTGAAGTCAGATGATTGAGCTAAATCCTCAAAGCTGTGAGGCTGAACCAACGATCCTGCCAACTATTCAACTATTTTTGGACCTACCCAAATAACAACTTCATGCAGCCCAAGCCAGTAAGAAAGGGACAGAGCCAAGATTCAGGCTTGGATTTTTTTCCTGAATTTAACTCTTAATGAGTATACAATTAATGTTCCTACAGTGGTGATCTTTAATCCCACATTCAGTCCCTTCTTCTTCCAGACCTACATTATTAGAGTGTTGCTAAGTCCCTCAAGCACAGACTGAGGCAGGTGCAGACTCTGGGATGGCAGAGAAACCAGCACAGCTCTTCAGTCCATAGTTAGTTATGGTAGGAGTGAGCAAAGGGATGGGAGGCCCAGTTCCTAACAGCCGTGACTTCTCATGATTTAGACAGCTTGTCTCTTTAATATTTATCATATCCTAGGAGTCAGTATATGTCATTGCCACTCACAAGTGTGCAACTGGGGCCAAGATTATACGCTGTGAGGGAAGGAAGTTGGTGATACATTTCAGTCTTTGAATCTGTTCTTGATCT
Organism: Mastomys natalensis; assembly: GCA_021653895.1. Classification (NCBI taxonomy): domain Eukaryota; kingdom Metazoa; phylum Chordata; class Mammalia; order Rodentia; family Muridae; genus Mastomys; species Mastomys natalensis. The sequence goes on from JAJTUV010000102.1 coordinate 3,902,670, forward strand.
CCATGTCACATGACACCATCAGCTTCTCAACCCACCATCCAGGCTCTTTGATAGACACACCATGCAAAAGGGAGTGGCCATTATTCTCCAGCACCAGCTCCTGAAGGCTCTCAAGGCCCTAAGCATATCCTTGACATAGCCTGCTCTTCTCCTGGCTCCAAGTTTCAGAAGCATCTATTATGTATGTTTGTTTCACTCTATCCTCCACAAATATGCCCCTGCTTCCAAAAGATTCCATGGCAAATGCTTCCTGCAGTCCTCGTTGATCATATCACATCTCCGGAATGACTTGCAGCAAAGCCAGTCCAGTCTGGTGCCTACGGAAACGGTCTTCTCAATACAGAGAAGGGATACTGTCAAGCTTGGCAAGTGACTTTGAATGTAATATCTGACACTACCTTGAAAATTGTTTGTTTGTGGCATCTTGGGAGATGACATCTGCAGCCCAGGCAGATGCAAACATTATAGGTGTGTATGATGAAGTTCCTGCAGGTTGTTTATAAATGATTCACAAGAGGCAGGCCCATACATTGAGGAGGTGTATGAGGAGAAATCCCATTAGACTTTCCTTCCTCAAACTCTGCAGTTTCAGGGAAGATGTGTGGGGTTCTCTATCAGTACTATATGAAGACAGCTCCCCCATGAGTCTTATCAATGTTGAACCAAGATCCCTGGATATATACCACCCATGTGTGGTTCCCTTATCTTAAGGAAGAGGCTGTTGGACAATTATAAACTGAGAACACAGTGCACTTGCCATTACTATTGTCTTCATGATCAACATCACCCTTACCACCATAACTATAACCATCATCGTTCTGTCTTCACCGTTCTCACCTTCACCACCACCACCATCATCACTATCAACATCTTGCCACCGCAATCATCAATATCACTGCTGTCATCATCAAGACCATCATCATCACCAGTATCACCACTGTTAACCTGCAGGGGTAGGTGACTAACTGCTGTTATTGTCCCCTCAATTAATATTTGCTGGAAGAAAGGAAGGATATCCCATCATTACCTCAGACATGAGACACACTTTTTCTGTGGAAATACTCCCGCAGCTATGTCAGGATGTGTCAATCAACTTAGCGTGAGGGAGATAAGGTGTCCATTGTGGCTTTCTTTATGTCTACAGAGAAGTGTCAATGGCAAGCCTCCTCCAGCCACACAGCAGGCACCAGTCTGCCTTCACTGGCTCAAAGGGGAGCACCACACTGTTCCTGGAAACAACCATTATTTTGCTCTCCTCAGCACCCTGGATGAGACAGAGGTAGACAATTTCTCAAAATAACAAGAAACAGATGCATAGCCTTCAGGATACTGAGGCAGAAGATCGTGGGTTAAGGCTGCCCCAGCTACAAGAGCTAGCTCAAGAAAGAAATAGACAAAGCAGCCATGCAAATGCTTTTTCTGGTTCTTACTGGGAACATGCCCTGGGATGATGGGCAAGTGTAAAAGACAGAGAGATCCAAGTAGAAGTGACTGAAAGAGCAACTGTGGGCACCCCTTCCCTAGGACCTGAGGAGCTAAGGAGTTCTCCGGAGTTCTTCGGGAAGCTTTTGAGATACAGTAGAGAAGGTCAGGCTTGCCCATGGCAGCCTTTATGCTGTGGAGACCCTATGCTCCCACACAGCTTTCTCCCAGCATCCCTGTGTGTCTCTCAGCCTTATACCTGAGGATGGGAGACCTGTCTTTTAGAGAGAGGGGTCTGGACACAGTGTTGGCCATGACTTCCCGGTGTTAATCATGACCAATACCTGACTTCACCAGGCATACAGCCTCAACCCCACATGGAAGATTCCAGAAAGTCATTCTTGGTCATTGCACAATTTGCCTAAAATTTAGTAAGAGATAGAGGCAGAGACTCCAAGAGCTGGCCCTTGGGTACTCACCAAGGGACCAGAACACCAAGAAACTACCAAGAGCACCCACATGAGGGCATTAAGAGCCACTTACAGGTTCTGGGATGACTACAAGAAAGGACTTATCCTACCAGGTAGATGGGGGTTCATAGGGAACACTTCCATGCTTATGGGATACAAAGGCAGATTCATTCACATGCAATGAAAGTCACACTGAAATCCCAAAAGTTTCCAGAAAACAGGACCAGTCCAGAGGTGATGGACTTGCAGATACCTCCTCTGTTCAATGGAGTGAAGGGGACAAGCTTTCCTGAGGGCCAGGACCATGGGCCAGGGCCCTTCTCTACCAGAAAGCATATGTCTATGAAGCCAGAGGAAGCAACTGCTGGGTGAGCCTCTGGTAAACTGCAATGACATGAGGGTGAGTTCCACAACCCCACCTTCTCCATCCTGCAAGACACAGAACAAAGGACTTTTCAGTAGCAGGTGAAAAATGCTCAAAGCCCAGCCATCCCAGAACATGAGGAACAATGGAGACATAGCTCTGGGACAGAGAAAAGGCATGACAGCAAGGAAGGGTGTTGCTGCCACTGCCACAATGCCTGATTTACTGAAGAGGACAGAAACAGGCAGCCTGCAAGAGGGGCTCGCTGCCAGCTCTGTAGCTCACTCTGTAGATCTCCTTAGCACTGGAGATGTTAAGCAAAGGGGGATACATTTGGAGCTTTGGATATACCAGGCAAGAGCAGTGGCCAACACCCCAGAAAGGACAACCCCGGGAAGTTCAGAGAAGGGAGGAAGACATCAGAAGCCTGGACAGGTTCAGCACGAGGAGAAATGGGAGCTTCACATCTCAGTAGGAGAGGTGTCTTAGTCTTAGGGTTTCTGTTGCTGTAATGAGGCCCCAAGACCACAGCAACTCTTAAAAAGGAGAACATTTAATTAGGGCTGGCTTATCAGAGATTTAGTCCTTTGTCATCATGACGGGAAGCATGGAGCATGCAGACAGACATGGTACTGGAGAGGTTGCTGAGAGCTTTACATCTGGATCCACAGGCAGCAGGGAGAGTGACATTGGGTTGAGTTTCTGAACCCTCAAAGTCCACCCTCAGTGACTTACTTCCTCCAACAAAGCCACACCTGCTCCAACAAGGTCACATATTCTAATCCTCTCAAATAATGCCACTCCCTAGGAGCCTACGGGCCCATTTTTATTCAAACCACCACAGGAGGGGAGCAGAGATCCTCCAGCAAGAAGTAGCAACTGAGAAAATCACAACTCAGATTTTAACTCAAATAGAATCTGCCTTTTCCACCAGCAGGGCGACAACCATGACAGTTATGTTCTAAGAAAGATTTACACCAGAGCCCATAGAACCAGGTATCTGGCATCTGCCCATGAAGATTTGAGTTGGCTGCAAATTTTCTGCTGAGTTCTATTACAACAATCCATGGCAGAAGGAGTCCCAAAGGTTGTCCTCTGATCCCCACAAATGCCCATGGCATGTATGTGTAACACACCACACATACACACACACACACACACACACACACACACGTAAATAAATACAAAAATTTTAAGTGAAATTTTTGAACAGATAGCTCACCAAAGAAGTTACATGCACAGTGAATAAATATAGCCAACATTTTTAGACACCAGAATGTAGAGGAGCTAAGGAGGGAGGAGTTAGGAAAGGAAGAGGAAAAAGGAAGAGGATGAGCGAGAGAGGGCAGAGATGTAGGAGGATGGAAAGCCACGCAGGTATGGAGAGCAGTGCAGGTAACTACTTTTATTTAGGTTAGCTAATTGGGAAACAACTCTCTTTGTATGGGCATATTGTTATTGAGCTTTACCAAACATATAAAGCTTTTGATTAATCTTTAAGCATTAGAGTCTCATTTTTTTCTACCAGGTGCTCGTGGATGGCGGGATGGTCTGGGCAATGCCCAGCCTTGCGAGACAGCGTGGAAGATTGGCAGAGCCATCTCCCATGCTGATATCTCATGGGTGGCAGGGCTGGTGTTTCTTTCTGGTCATTTCTAGCTGTGGCACGCATGTGGCCTCTGGCCGAGAAACATGGCAACTGAGCTAGTCAGAGCCGATGCAGCTTAGATTGTCGGTTTGACCACAGGCCATTTTAAATAATTATTTCACACCAGAACAAACCAAAAAAGAAACAAACAAACAAAAAACCTCATGACATGTACCTTAGACTTCTCACAAAGGTAAACAAAGGTAGAAACAACTTCACCACATAAAATGAATGAGGCAGACAACTTTAGAAAATAGTTGGGTCATTTTTCCGTAGAAATTAAGTATACACTGTATAGCTGGCCCAGCTTTTTCCAAGAGAAATGAAAATCTGTCCTCAACACGGTTCATTCAAGGTTCTGACAGTATTATTCTCAAGTCATGCATCCAAACAATTCATCTGTGAGCTTATAGAGGGGTACAAAAACAAAAACAACAAAAACAAACAAAAAAAAACCTATGCAGACCATTCAATGAAATACTACTGGGCTGTGAAAAGAGAGAGCTATTCGTGTTTGTGATATCTAATATCTAATACTATCCACTGTATTATTGAAAGTGGAAGAAGATGGATTCCAGAGGCTGCAAATCGTGACGCCACTGCCACTTTGGAAAGGGCTAAACTGTAGACATAAGATTGATGAGTAGTTGCCATAGGCTGGGCATAGAATAGGCTGCCTGATACCCAGGGCCTTGAGCTAATAACTGTTCAGTAGTTTGAGTGCACTGTGGTCATGTGACCCATATATGGTTGCTCAAATCTATAGAACTGTGGACCTTAGCTGGCAAGTCCTCTGGTAGCAAAGCCTGTCTGTGTTTCCTGGGGAATGAATGAAACATCATGAGCCGCACTATTTAGTCACACAAGGGCTGGGGTACTATTTGTTTAAGACTGAGGTTACCACCTCACATAGCCAGCATTCAAAAGAGCAAAACTAAAGGATGAGTAACCCCTACTCAGCTCTTGGGTACCTTCTGTACTCTCAGCATCTCTGGAGCTTACCACCTCCCCTGTGGGGCCTGGATAGCCTGTCCTCTGAGGCCGGGTAGCCCTGTGCACACTCAGACCCTGCTCAGAGTGGGGCCTGTGATGCTGTACTCCAAGCCTCTGCATGCTCTTCCTACCCTGAGAGTTCCACCGACAGAGTGGATGACCCCACAGATTCAATCCAGGGGCCAGAGACTGAGATCCCGGAGACAGCAGGGGCGCTCCTTCTGAGGTTGGATGGAAGGAACCCAGCCATCCCACTGCTTCTGTGGGCCCTGCTCTCCTAGCTGACTTTCAACTGGATTATGCATTGCTTTGATCTCTGCTGTCACCTGCACATAGCCCCCCTCTGGATTCCAATTCTTTATTTTTATTCCCTGGGCTTGACATGGGAACCTACTCCAATATAAATATAAACTCCCCAGCTAACCTAATCTGCAGTGGCATAATTTCCAAACTAGGTTGTACCTGAGGATCAGGGTTAGGGCTTCAGCATATAAGTCAAGGGGATGCTATTTAGCCCATAATAAGGACTGTATCCAAAACAAGGCTAGGAACACCTGGGTTTGTGGAGAAATAAAGGTAGCAAGATGCCTTTACAAATTGTCGATTCGGTGCACCTGAAGACTGTCTAATGCCATTAGGTCAGAAGTCACAGCTCCGTAGCTACAGCTCCCCCACAAACCTGTGTTAATATAATCCCCAAAGGAACGAAGGATGAGTACCATATCGGACGCCCACATGTCTAGACTCAGCAAACCTTGTTTGACTGTCTGTTTACAAAACATAAATGAATCAGGTCTACCAGAAAACTGCCACCAATTAATGACAGCCTAAGGCCTCCACCATCCTTAGCTGAGCTTGGCAACTTGGCCCAACACTTTGCAAATCAGGCCCTAGGGGGCCAGAGTGCAGTGGTGTGGGGCTGCAGGGCCCTGCCAAGGCTGACTTCCTAGCACAGCCCAAAGGACAGCCCTGGGGGCAGTTGCGCTAACCCCAGCCTCTGGAAGGCTGCTCCCTTGGTTTTAATTGAATGTTTTTGAATTTTGTACATGAGCCCAGAGGCAAAGTGCTCTCAGAGGGTACAGTTTAGCAAATTGGAGAAAAAATAAAATAAAGAAAATGAAAGGGTTTTTCATCCTCTCTCTCTTCTCATTACACCTTCTGCCAAGGCCAGGATAATGGCAGACTACATTGGGATAGACCAGGGACCCAGCACTGGATGGTTGGACAAGTAGGTGTGTGTGTGTCTGTGGATGGATAGATGGGTCGATGAGTGGTTGGACAGGAAGACGGGTGGATATATGGGTGGATCTATAATGAGTATATGGATATATGGATGAACGGGTAGGTGGATTGGATTGGTGGAGGGAAAAATGAGTAGGTAGGCATATGGATGAGTGTTTAAGTGGATGGATGGTGGTGGATGGATGGATGGATGGATGGATGGATGGATGGATGGATGGGTGGGTGGGTGGTGGTGGATGGATGGATGGAGATGGATGGATGGTTGGATAGATGGATAGATTTGCAGGTGAGTGGATAGGTGTATGGGGACCACCGTTGATAGGTTGCTCAAACCCCAGGGGACACTGTATACTTTTGCATATGAGCAATGCTAACTGGACTTAGTGAGTCATTTAAAAATAACATACGCAGGGTGGTGGTAGCGCACGCCTTTAATCCCGGCACTTGGGAGGCAGAGGCAGGCAGATTTCTGAGTTCGAGGCCAGCCTGGTCTACAGAGTGAGTTCCAGGACAGCCAGGGCTATACAGGAAACCCTGTCTCGAAAAAACAAACAAAACAAAACAAAAAAAAAAACCATGGAAATAGAGAGAGACACATAGAAGAAACATGGGTGGGTGAAGCTAGACAGAGGGAAGGAGAGAGAGGTATGATCAACATTCATTTACATGTGTGGGACTTTTTAAAACGAAAGGGGAAAAAATGTAGACAAACAGGGCTGGATCAGCACTTTCCACCCTTCTGGAGGCCAGAGCAAGATGGATGAGGAGCAGTTGTAAATGTGGATGGGACTTCTTTCAGGATGATAGAATTTTCTAGGACTAGGCAGTGATCATTGATGCAGAGCACTGAGTGTGCAGTGCTTCGCTAGTTGCAAATGCTGTCAAGTATCTTTTACCACAATAAAGGTAGCCAGTAACAAAGTATCAGTTTTGTGCTGACATTTTTTCCTGTATAATGGAATTTAATTTTATTTATTTATCAATTAGCATTGTAAAGAAACAGAATTCCTTATGATGCTTCAAGCACACTTAGTTTGGTTTGAACCTCACTCTCCTATGGCTTCCCATCCTGCTCCTCTCTCCTCTCTCCCTGCAACCTGTACCCAATGGTAGCCTTCCACCCTACTGTTCCCTCACTCCACTTTCAGACCAAATGAGTTCTGCTACTTGCCCAATCCTGGGCCCTCAGTCATCCTTTCCCCTTTCGTGGACCCTGTCTATTTTCCTGACCTTTATCCACATAGAGTTCTTTTGTACCCTATGTGCTCTCCTATAATCCCCATGGCAAGATCAGGACTCACCCTGCTTTCTAAAGTAGACAGATATATGGATGAGTGTATAGGTGGATTGATGGATGGATGGATGGATGGATGGATGGATGGATGGATGGGGATGGGTGGATAGGTGGATGGGTGTATGGATAGATGGGTGGCTAGATATGTAAGTGAGTGGATAGGTGTATGGGGACCTTTTATACAGAAAGTATTTTGTGGGGCCTTCCATAGAGTGGGGGAATGAAAATAACAAAAAAACACATCAACAGACATATTCACAGTATGTCAGAGGTGAGGATATCAGGCTAAGGGAGAGGTCAGGCTCTTGGGAGTCCGTCGCTCCCCTAAACTATAAACTGTAGGTGAATGATTCCTGGGCTCCTGTGTGCATTTCCTTACCCGTTGCCAGCACTCAGCCTTCTTCTCCAGTGTTCCTGTAGGTCCCTCTGAGCAAAGAGAGCAGCCGGCAAATGTGAGCTGAGCTGTGGTGGCCAGTTTTGTGTATCAGCTTGACACAAGCTAGAGTCAGCAGAGAAAAATGGAGCCTCCGTTGAGGAAAATGCCTCCGTGAGATCCAGCTGTAAGGCATTTTCTCAATTAGTGGTCAATGTGGTGGGAGGACCCAGCCCATTTTAGGTGGTGCCATCCCTAGGCTGGTGGTTCTGGGTTCTCTAAGAAGGCAAGCCAAACAAGCCATGGGGAGCAATCCAATAAGCAGCATCCCTCTGTGGCTTCTGTACCAGCTCCTGCCTCCAGGATTCTGCCCTGTTTGAGGTCCTGTCTTGACTTCCTTCAGTGGTGAACAGTAATGTGGAAGTATAAGCTAAATAAACCCTTTCCTCCCCATCTTGCTTTTTGGTCATGACATTTTATTACAGCAATAGAAACCCTAAGACATGAGTGAAGATCAGATTTGAGCTGCATGTGGTACTCTAGCCTCCAGCCAACCCCTGCTCAGCCACTTGTCCAGGATTGAGCACCCACCTCTCTGTGGATCATAACAAGGTCACTTTGATGGTGAGAGGATAGTGTGAGCAGACAGAACAAGCTCACTGCCCACGACTTTCCACAGTCCTCTGTATGTTCAATATACAGCAACCTAAACACAAATAGAAGCACATATGGATATACACCCATGCACCCACATCTTACATGTCTAAATACACATAGATAAAACACACAGATAGACATACATATATCCCTACATAAGTAGGTATACAAGCATGCACACTAACATGCATGCACACACATTTGCCTACATGCCTATGCATGAAAACACATGAATACACATACAAACGGATACACGTATATTTATACTTATACACATATAGTCACAAACAATGCACATAGAAATATACAGAGCCACTTATGCATGTAGATAGTCACATATGTGCACACACATACAAATGGGTAAGCACTCACATTCATATACACTGACACACAAATAAACATACACAAAAATACTCACGGATATATGTTATACTCATGCACACATACCCATGTGTGTATCCTAAGTCCCAGAGCAGGCTATTATGAGCCATAAGCAAGCTGTCCCAGATTCAGAAGCCCTGAGTCTAGCTTCATCTGTTTTATGGCTTCCAAGAGGAGGCATGAGCTATAGGGAGGCAGACAGGGCTTTTGTGCTGCGTCCGAACATCAGGGAGTGAATTACCACCTGTGCGATCAGCTGCCAGGCAGCAAGAAGGCAGCGGTGGGCAGAGAGACAGCCCTGTGACATCTTAGGGACCAAAAATGGAGTGGGATGAGGAACTGAGAGATACTTTTTAAAATTTTGCTCCATTTTCATGGCAAGCCTGGAGGCTGGATGGGAGAGACAGGAAGGTCTCTGGCTGTAGATGTCTCACAGCAGGGGAGCCTCTCTTCAGGCTTGGCCCCTCCCAGGGTCTCCACCTGCTGAAGCCATCCCCATTACCTTTTGTGAGGGTCAGCTCTAAGCCCATTCCTCAGCTCAACCTCCTGTGCCCAGGCACAGACAGCTACTGTCAGACCTGAACTTCAAGGAGATCAGGCTTCTCCCACCAGACTCTGCCTGGCAGTAGCTCACTCCCTCTCAAGATGGTTAAGAGACAGAAACCAGTTTCTTCCATCTAAGCTCCTATAATCCTCTCAGAGGGTGGTAGCTGTTAGTCTATCCCAGTGAGCCTCGCCAACCCAGCCTTCTCCCTTCTTTCAGATATGAGCATGGAGCCAGAGCTGAAGGGGTCATCCGATTCCCACAGCCTGCGGGCAGCAGAATTACTGAATCCAGAATCCACAATGAGGCATGAGGTCATCTTGGACCCACCCCCAAACCACTCACCAGGGAAAGAGAAGGTACTGGAATGGCCAATGTAATTGTATTCCTACCACTGGAGGTTGCTGTGGGCCAGGCATGGAGCTGCTGGTAACCTGGCCTCATTGTGGTCCATGGTAGGCAGAAACCCGATTCCCAGGCCAGCCCAGACACTGTGCTCCTTCTCCTCCAGCCTCCTACCCACCCTTCTGGGGCTGAGCGCCCAGGGATTATCTTGCTTGCAAAAGGCCTCATGGGTGTTGTGGCTTTGGCAATTACTGAAAAGAAAGCCTGGTTGTTATTCATGTCGTGTGTTGAGAAATCTCTATAAAGTTTTTACAGCCTCAAATGTAAAAGGGGTTTTTATTGGTTCAGCATTCCTCCTGCCCTTCCCCACCTCCATGCATAACCTCAGCCTTTGTCTCCTGCCGCCTAGAGCAGGGGATATAAAGACAGCTGCACAGTGCCCATGGAGGTGATGCTACCAATCAGAATAGGCATGGGAAGCTGGGGGCTTCTCACCAGCCTCACCCAGCTCTTGCTCTGGCCCCAGTTCTCTCCTGTACTCAGGAGTACCGTCTGCTTGGTGCAGCTCTTCCATGGCCTAAGACTTTGCCAATGTGAGATGAGCAATGCCAACACTGACTCCCTGGAGGAGAGCCAAGAGAGATGGCACACAAGACAACAAGGAGAAACAGAGAGTAAGCTATACATGGCAGGCTAAGCCCTGAGAGCCCCGACTACATGCTCACCAGGACCCCCACTTCCTAGGTCCCTGCTGACTGACCTATGATGTCTTCTTGGCCCATTCTTTTTAGGGATGCATAGGGAGCACAGGTTAGAATAGAACGTGACACACAACCACTGCATGTGAGGGGACAAAAGTAGAGAGACCTGGTTTGATGGGGATGGTGACTCTGTGGGGTGGTGGAAAGAAAAAGGGCTTCTGCAGAGGCCTTCAAGAGAGGGGCGGGGAGAATCCCACAGTAGTCCCACTGGCTCAGCACATTTGCAAGGTTGAAGAAGCCTGAGGCTCGGTGATGGTGGTGGTAGTAGGTGGTGGTGGTTAGAACAGGGTCCCTGTTGGTACCATGAATTTCAGCAGCCCAGCAAGCGCTTCCCTGCAGCTTGTTGACAGCAGGAGAGCCTTTCCTCTAAAGATCAAAGCCCTGTCAGAGGCAGGACTGAGAATCAGGAAGAGTCCTGCAAAGGCTATGGCCATAGTGCCTGTCAGGAGCCCTGTAGATGTGGCAGCCTGAGGGTGAGCAGGCCAAGCTAATGGGCTGACACTGCCTATCAGAGGTCAATGGTTGAGCCTCAAGTCACTGCACTCCATGCTGTTTCTTCCTTCCCCTGCTGTTCATACCCAGTTGACCTGTTCTCCAACCTGGTTGCAGAGACTTCTCCAAGTCATCTATCCCCCTCTCTCACCTTGGACCCTGCAGGTTCCAAGACCTTGCCATAAGGACCAGGAACCAAACACAACTAGAGGGGGGTGGAAGTCAATGAAATGATTTCTGATGATATTGTGCGGGACTTGGAGACCAGAGCCTGGCATAACTGCCATCAGAGAGGCTTCATTCAGTGACTGATAGAAACAGATGCAGAGACCCACAGTCAAGCAGAGTTCGGAGAATTTCGTGGAAGACAGGGAGGAAGGATTGTGGAAATCAGAAGGGTCAAGGACATCATAAGAACACAGACCACAGAATCAACTAACCAGTACTCATAGGGGCTCACAAAGACTGAGGCAACAATCATAGAGCCGGCATGGGGCTGGTCTAGGCCTTCTGCATATAGTTACGGTTGTGTAGCTTGATCTTCTTGCAGAATTCTTAACAGTGCAAACAGAGGCTGTCTCTGACTCTTGCCTGCTTTGGGGAGCTTCTATCTCCTACTGGGTTACCTAGTCCAGCCCTAATACAAGGGGAGATGTCTTACTGCTACTTGATAAGCCATGTTTGCTATCCCTGGGAGACCTGCTCTTTTCTGAAGGAAAACAGAGGAGGAGTGAATCTGGAGGAGGAGGACAGAAGAAAAACTACAGTCAGAATGTAATATATGAGAGAAGAAAAAATAATCAATTAGTTAATTACTTAATTACTTAGTGAATTAATTAATTAAAATAAAAAGGACTAGGTTTCTCCCAAGCAGGGGCGTGGCTGGGGAACGGTGGTCCCTGGAAAAAGCTGTAGAAACCACCTCATGATCCTGCACTCACTACAGTCTATCCTGTTCTCCCTCAGCCCAGGCAGGAGGGAGGGTGGAAGGCATGTCTCCAGCAAGGAAGCCTGGAAGGTCACCAGCATCCTAGCAGCTGGCTGTGGGGAAGCTCCTAATGGGGCAGTGTAGTAATATTTGGTGCCTTTTAAAATGTATTGAGATTTCTGGCTTGGTCTCCAACACAAAAGTAGCGCCGTTCTGTGCTCACAACAAGGATGAACAGCTAGTAGAATGGTCATCTGAGCTTTTCTTAGGAGCTCCCACTGGAAAGTTGCCTAGTGAGGTGGGAAAGGCTCCAGATCATAGGAAACACTGGTGCCTGGGGAGCTGACTGTTAAAGCCAGGAACCTGCAGGGACACTGAGGGGTGATGAGGTCATGCTAGAGACTGAGTGTGGGCCTGCTAGATGGGTAGCGTTTCCTGGGCCCAGGCTATTGCAGGGTCTAAGGATGAAAATCAGAAGGTAGCAACTAACTGTGCTTTGCTCATTGGAAAGGAGTGTAAGTGAGGAACGTGCTTAGAATACAAGGTGTGGATCTGTCTCTGTGGTATGAAAGGGTCTCTGTCTCTGCTTTACCATAGTCTCACTAAGAGACCAATAAAGAAGTACAGAAGGGACTGGGGAGATGGCTCAGCAGTTAAGAGCATGTGTTGCTCTTGTGGGGACCCCAGTTCAGTTCCTAGGGTCTGTAACTCCATCCCAAGAGGATCTGACACCCCCTTCTGACCTCCTCGGATGTTGCATTCATGTGCACATACACACATATAGACAAGCACATGTACAGATAATACAAAACTTAAAAAAAAAAAAAACCCACAAATCCTTTTACATACAGAAGATTCCTGATTTGTAACCATCTGCATTTAGTCATTTCAAATTTAAGTTTCAACTTTACAATGGTGAAAGAGTACCCATATGACCATCTGCTTTCCATGCTCTGTGGGGCCCTCAGTACACCACACAATCAGGCAACTTCTCATTATAAACTCAGTTCTGTGTTAGATACATTGCCAAATAGGAGACTTTCACGGGGGTTCTGAGCACCAGTAAAGCATATTGGGCTGACCCATGACTGGATATTTTCTCTGTGTCATGTATTTTTGAGAAGGCAACCCAATCACGAGTCAGGGAATATGTCCGCTTACTCCTGTTATCGTAGGTCAAAAGCTAAAGCTGGCTAAAAAAAGTTGAAGTTGAATCATACTGCTATTGGCTGCTTCCTTTGCCTAGCAACAGGGCCTTGGAATGACAGCAGAGATAGCAACTGCTCGAGCTGCAAAAGACAGGCAAGCAGAGGAGCAGTGGCTCACAAGAGGAGCCCAAGAGAGCTGGGCAAACATGAGGATCTGTGGTTACATCCCAGGATCTGTGAGAAAAACTTGGAAAATTGCTGTGTGTCTGAGCCTGCAACCCCAGTGCTGTGGAGAGTGGAGAGTGAGGATTTCTGGCCAGCCACTTAGTTCCAGATTCAGTGAGAGTCCCTGTCTCAAGGAAATAATGTAGGGATCAAAAGAACAGATCTCCAGTGACCCCTCTGACTATGCACACAGACAAATAGACACAGGCATAGACAGATAGACAGAGAGAGAGAGACACAGAGAGAGAGAGAGACAGAGAGAGAGAGAGAGAGAGAGAGAGAGAGAGGGGAGAGAGAACAGAATTACTTAGGTGACCTCAAAGTTAATAGAGGCAGACTGGATGAACTAACAGAAAGATGAGGTACTTACTATGTGGGTGTTAGTATGCACTGCCCGGCTTCTGTGGAGAGACAGAAAAAAACCTGTGTACTTCAGTTGCCAAAACTTGATACATTGTTTACTGTTTTCAAGATAAAAAAAATTAAGGCAGGCTAGATGGCATGGAAGGCAGAGAAGACAAAGCTCACACTCAAATCAGACTCTGATGTGACACAAGGGTAGATTTATCAGGCACGGATGTAAATTAGTTATGCTCCATATGCTAAGAGCGCTAATGGAAGATGATGGTATGAAGGAACTGGCAAGTGATGCTCATGGGGAGATGGATACAGGAAAAACCAAAGTGGGTGGCAGAAAGTAAAAGCCCAAAGATAGATGCGCCTGTGGTGGTCACCTGAATAAACAGGTTGTGGCCAGGGAAAGAGTGTGGGATCTTGAAGATGTACCCATAAAACTCTCAGGAACTGGACCACGTGAGAGAAGGCATGAGAAAAGTGGTGGGACATCCAAGCACACCGCACCACAATCACAAGAAGAGTTTCTGGAATTCCACAGAGACGAGGAAAAGAATGCAGCTAAAGTAAGAGGTGCTTGAAATAAAAAAACATGCCTGAGAATTCTTCAAAAGCAATGGCAGGTGCCAAATGCACCTCGGAGAGCAGCCATCGGAACAAACGTGAGCGTTCACCAAGGCGAAATCACTCAGGCTGCAGAAGATAAGAGGCAGAGAGGAGCTTGGGAGTAGGAGGTGTGGGTGACCAGCCAGGAAAACGAGCGGAAGCCCATCGTGAGGATCAAAGAAACAAGATGGCGGCCAACTCTCACCAGACAGGAGTGCGACATTTAAAAGTACGGAAAGCAGAAGCCTTCACCCTAGCTCTCTGTGTTTTACATGGACATCCTTGAAAGGGGAAGGAGAAATTTTCTCTCAGATATACAAACTCGGAAAGAACTTGCCAGCAGTAGAAATGTCCTCCAAAAAATGATAAAAGTATGTTCTTCAGAGAGAAGGGAAATCTGTGTCGGTCAAAACCACACATCCCCACTGAGGAGGAAAGAGCACTGATTGGCAAGGGAGTATGACTGGGCTAAGTCTTCTGTCTTCCTTACACTTGTTTAACAGATACCTGGTCCTAGTCACAGCGGCAGCAGGGAGTAATTGCAACACTGGAAGGATGGATGAGTGCGGATGGGCAAGCAGGAGACGGATGGAGGATTCTCCATTCTGATAACCCAAGTGACTGGTGAAGCCATGTCATGTACTTTGACTTGAGATAGTTGTAACTATGTGTCGAAACCCTTGTCTTCAAATAGGAAACACAATGGATTCTTTGTTCTTTCTTAATTAAGGGAAAAAAATAGACTTATACAATTCTCAGTTGAAACTACAAAGGGCAGAAATGGTCAAAGCCGAGGGTGAGGCTGGGAACCAGTTAAAGATATATTAGGTGCTCACTAATTCCAATAATCACCTCAAATAAGAATAGTCTGATGACACTAGTTGAAAAGCAAAGCGAACAGTAAGTGTGTCACACACAGGGACCTGCTTTAAGTATAAAGATGCAAATGTACTAAATGTAAGGAGATGAATACATGCCAAGTGTTTGCCACACTAAAGCAGACCACAAGAAAGTCCTGGTTAATTTTTATTGTTAACTTAACACAGCCTAGAGTCACCTGGGAGATGGGAACCTCAGCTGATGAGCTGTCTCAATAAGACAGGTCTGTGGCCATATCTCTGAGAGAGTGTCTTCACTGATGATTGACTTTGGAGGGCTTGGCCCTTTGTGGGTGGCAGCATCCTAAGTAGCTGGACCTGGGCTGTATAAGGAAGCTAGATGCACAGAAGCCTAGTTGAGAGCCAGTAAACAGCATTCTCCATGGTTTCTGCTCCGGTTCCTACGGGTCATCCTGCCCTGCCTTCCCTCCGTGATGGAATGTCAGCTGTGAGCTGAAATAAGCTATTTCCTCCCCGATGTTGCTTTTGCTCATGGTGTTTATCTCAGCAACAGGACAGCAAACTAAGACAGTGAATGGCTACAATCATTTCAGCAAAACAGAGGCTGGAATAGGAAAAATTAACTCAATAAAGGGGATATCACATAAAAATAAAGGAGGAAATTCCTGCAAATGCATACAGACCAATAAGACATGCTGTATTGTGACAAAAAAAATGATAATAGCAGAGGGTGGACACACAAACTAATGGCACTCCAAGGAGAAATGGACAAATCTACTATTAGGGCTGGAGACTTCAACACCCTCCATCAGTAATTGACAGTTCCAGCAGGCAGACGATCATAAGGACAGAGTTGAACCCAGCAGCACGATCAATCAACTGCATCTAATTGACATTTATAGACGACTTCACCCAACAACAGCCAAACACACACTCTTCTCAAGCTCACATGGAACATTAACCAAGATGGACACTGTGGCCCATAAAACATACCTTAACACATCTGAGACAATACAAATCGCAAACAGCTGTCTCAGAACACAGCGACTTCAACTAGGACTTGGGAACAGCAGGACAGTTGGAAAATCCCAAAAGCTTGGAGATTAAACAATACCCTGTGAAACAATTCAAGGCCTAAAAAAATAAATAAAAATAAAAACTCCAGAGAAAATGTCAAATATTTTTAAGTAAATGAAAATACAACCTATCAAAAATTTGAAGTTAGAACAGAAGCAATGTTTAGAGAGAGGTGTAAGACACTGAATACATGAATTAAGAAGAGAACTTTTTAAATATTAAAAATTTCAGGGTAAGCTCTAAAAACTAGTTGACGAACTAAACTCAAAGCCAGTGGAAGAAGAACTAATACAAACAAGGGAAGAGATGAATAAGAAATAATAATAATAAAAAAATCAACTAGTAGCCAATGTTATAAAAAGTTGGTTCTTTAAAAAGATATCATTAACAGTCATAAACTCTAGAAGGCTAATCAAGAAATAAAAATGAATTGCTAACATTCAAAAGAGAAGGGCATTAATACAATCCTCTGATGATTATTAAAGGCTGGTTAAGAAGTCTTAGGAGCAACTCTGTTCACCAAGAGTTAGCAGGGCTAGGATTTTTGCTACTCCTCTTGTACATAGTAACAAAAGTCCTAGGCGATGAAATAAGGCAAGCAAAGGGGAAAGTAAATAGATTATCAACCTATTGGAACAAACAAATAATAAAGCAAATTCCCGGGGTGCAGGGCTGAAACATAGAGGCCAGTCATTCTCTAACAGAGATGTTACAGATCAATGAACAGTTGAAATTCTCAACTAAAACAACACCATTTTACAATAAGATTCTTAGGTATGATTTTAGCAAAAATATACTCATATACTCATACATATGTATATATTCCATATATGTATGCATATATACATATATGAAATTACAATATTCTGAAGAAAGAAATCAGAGTTCAAAATAAATGGAAAGACGTCCAGTCTTCATGGATGAACCCCGTCAAGGTGTAAGTTCTTCTCAAATTGATGTAAATCCTAGCATATTGTTTCATCTTTAAAAATGATTCTAAATTGTATAGGCATGAAGTATGAAATGTCACAGGACCCCAACCCTAAACAAAAAACTACAAGCACCTAAGGAATTCCAAGAGGAAAGGAATAATCTTCTCCAGGGATGAGCGTCCTGGTTGGTTATCCAGTATCAATTGGTCATCCCTGAACTCATATACATACAAGTAACATTAAGTGTGTACTTGTGTAGTGAGTTAGTCTGATACTGCTTGTATTCTATGATAAATACTGGTTCTCAAATGTGGTTGCCCCAACTAGCAGATCTTCATGTACACCAAGTGATGCTATGTGAGCCTTACTCTCCAATTTAACTGGTCAGTAAAAGGTTAGAGCCTGTGACTGGGCAGTGGAGGGAGAAAGGTGAGACTTGAAGATGAGTGAGGGGGTTTCAGATAGAGGAAGAGAGAAGAAAGAAGACAGAGGTGGAGGAGACTGCCGTGAGAGGAGATGGACCAGGAAGGAGCATGTGGCCAGGAGAAACAGTAAGTAACAAGGGATTTTGTAACTTGGAAGTAAGTTACTAGATCTCTAAATCTGCCCAATCTAGGCTTACAGCATGTATATAAACTACCTGGATTGTGTGTCTTTTGTACGAGCTAGCTAGAATTATAAATTGTTTTCACATGTTTGTATATATGTGTGCAATAATGACAACTGAAATAGAGACCATGCACTGAGAGGGATCTGGGGAAAAGGGCATGGAGGGATTGAAGCAGTTCTCAACTGTAGGTCACATATCAGATATTTATGATTCATAGCAGTAGCAAAATCACAGTAACAAAGTGGAAATTAAACAGTTCTATGATAGGGGGTCACCACAACATGAAGACCTGTATTAAAGGGTTTGCCATATTAGGAGGGTTGAAAACACTGGGAGAGAGGAAAGGGAAAGAGAAAAAACACATTTTTAAAAATTAATAATTTTTTTCTATAAAGGTAAGGCCCAGAAAGGTCAGCAAAACACCAATACATGACAAAGTAAGGATCTGACACCGGATGCCTTCAAAGGGTGCCATAAAGGAGCTGGAGGATGGCTCAGTGGTTAAGAGCACTTGCTGCTCTCCCAGGGGATCCATGTTTAGATTCTAGCACCAATATCAGGCAGTCTAAAACTTACTATAACTCCAGATCCCCCTGACACACTCTTCTGACCTCTGCAGACAACTGGGCACATGACACACAGACAGATACAGAGAGGGGGGGGGAGAGATGTAGATAGATAGATAGATAGATAGATAGTAGATAGATAGAGTAGATAGAAGATATAGGGTGTGTGGAGAGATGTTTAGCACGCCCTAGGCGGACGGTAGCTGGCTTGTTCTTGCATTACAACTCTTGTATGGGTGGGGCTGTGCTGACAGTGATGTGAGTTATCTGACGCTCTGGACTATGGCTCGACATGCCACGACGTGATTGCCAGGATGGTGTACCTTTTACTCTAGGAGCCATTCAGATGGGCCAGTTTCCAGTCAGCTCAGCTTCTAGAAACAAGACGTTTGCATGCGTGGCTGAGCCCTCCTGAGCAGGCTTATGCTAATGAGTATTGGCAGCTAACCTATCTGAGAACACGCCACCTAGCCTGCTAGGGTTGATATATAAGCAGCTCGTTTTGTGCTTGTGTCCTAGTCAGATCGTCTGAAAGAAGCTGATTGAGCAGATCCGCGTGTGTACTTCATGATGGTCGAGGGACGCGACAGGTGGCAAGATGCACCATGAGATGTGTGATCTGGACAGTCTGATAAAGAAAAAATCAAGCAGATCAATGGCCAAGCAGGATCTCAGAAACTGTTTCTGCACAGTAGCAACTAGTTCTGCAAAGAGTGACTCAAAATGGTCTTTGCAATAAATGGCTAAAGCAATGGGCATCTGGAAAAATACAGAAATGTTCAGAAACCAACTCAAGTGCTTACAGATGGAAGGAAGCAGTTCAAATCTATGATACATTCCAAAAGAAAGGCAGGAACATCCAATACCTGGATTGTTGGGTAAATTTCTAGCAACAACATCAAAATAGAATCAAAAAGATAAAGTTGGTAAGTCATATATTAAAGTGGAAAGGTTATCAAAAACGCGTGTTAAAAATACAACAATGTAAGCCAAAGACAAGAAATCATATCTAATACATTCATCTGATACACAGGAAGAAATCGCTATACTCTTTTTACCAAAATTGTTGCCAATCCACATCAATGAACAACAATTAAAAATGAATAAAAGATGTGGACAGGCAGTGCATCAAAGGAGATAGAGAGATATCAAATGTCCTGTGTCATTTGGGAATTTAAAACTAGACAATGAGATACCTTTGCAGCTAGCTATTAGATACTCAAGTCGAAAACATTGACAATACCAAATGTTGATGCAGATGTGACATATTACTCATCGCTGTGCCTGTCACTCATTACTTCTGAGGCATAAAGTGGCATGGCTACTAAAGGGGACAGTTTGGCAATTCCTTATGAAGTCACTAATTATGTCTTTAGAAAGTTGGAACTTCTAAGGGACCATCTATCACAGTTTTATCCACACTACTCCCAACTGGAAGCAACTAAAATCTCCTCCAGCATATCTATATACACATAAGCCATCCACTGGAACATTATCCTGTGAATAAAAACAAGTTAAAGTATAAAGACTTAGAGAGACATGGAGGGCACATGGGTGCTAGTTGATAAATAAAATCACTTTGTAAAGACAAGTTGGTGGGTGGTTCTGACCATATAACATGGCAGGAAAGCCAGTTGATCGAGGCAGGGAGAACGTGATGGGCAGGTGAAGCTGGGACTTTTTGCAAGTTGAAACTGAATTGAATGGAACCATAAGAATTCCCCACCACTCAGCATTCATTAAGACCCAGCAAACTTTACCACTCCAAGGGAGGCTTAATGGAAACTATGGAGTTTTGTTGATAATAGCATATGGATTTCTAAACGCATTTTCAAGGCTTTGATTTATGCTTCCATTTTTTAATATTGCCACTTTTAGGGTAGAAGTTTTACCCTTCAATAAAATGCAACATGTCAGTCTTTCTTTCATGAGTCCAACATTTGGTGTTGTATTGAAAAGTCACCGCAGCCCTGTCTAGATTTGTTTCTGGGATTCCTTTTAGAAGGTTTCAAGCTCTGTATCCAACTTGCAACTACAATCCACTTAAGCTAGGTTTTTTCCCTAAATGGTTTAAGAACAGTGTAATAACAGTGTCTATCAACTGTAACCATGTCCACCACATGCAAGATGCCAGTGACAGAGAAAAGCATGCTGGGGGAAGTGATAGGGGGAAACTAACCATGCCATCTGCTCATCTTCCTATAAATCTAAAATATGTGTTCATTAAATTAAAAAAGTAGCCGTTGGCATACCAGAGAAATGATGTCAGGTCGACCTAGATAGAGAGGTTCTTAGACACGCCCGCTGAGGTTGAATCAGTTTTGATGGACAAGAAGAGTGTCCATGAGAGAAGGCGCTGATAGCACAGGGAGAAGCTGGTGTGGACCAAAGCCACAGTTCCTCAGAGAAGGAGACCAGCGAAGGACTGAGGCTCTGCATTTGACACAAATGCCAGCCAACAAGTTTTCATCGTGTGATTCTTGCTGCTCTGTGACATTGTGCTCACCCAGATATTTTTAAGTGAGCGTGTGTGTGTGTGTGTGTGTGTGTGTGTGTGTGTGTACTAAGGAGGACAACTTCTAGGAGTTGGTTCTCTCCTTTCATTGTGGATTACAGCGATAGAACTTAGGTCATCAGACTTTGTGGCAAGAGAACCTTTACCCACTGAGTCATCTTGCTGGCTCTGATCTACATTTTAATATTTATGCTACTCAGCTTTTGGAGCTTGGCCATCAACCTTCCAGGAGCTCAGACTAGCTGCAATTCTAGATTTTATTCTAAGTATGTAGAAAGCCATTGGATAACCATAACCAGGGATGTTCAAATGTTACTCTGGAGCTGGGGATAGCGTGCAGTAGCAGAGGTTTCCTATCTCGTGCAAAGCTTAGGGTTAATCTTCAGTATCTCAAATAAAATAAAATTAAAAATAAAATAAAGTGTTCTGGCTGCTTTAAATAGTAACAGAATTTCAAAATTGGCCATGTGTCTTAGTTGGGGTTTCATGAAGGAATGTTGCCCTGAAGGAACACTGTGACTGCAGCAATTCTTATAAAGGAAAACATTGAATTGGGGCTAGCTTACAGTTTCAGAGAGTCTGTCCATTAATATCATGGCAAGAAGCATGGCAGTGTGCATGCAGACATGGAGCTGGAGGAGCCCAGAGTTCTACTACATTTTGATCCATGAGCAGCAGAAGTCTTGTGATTGCGTGTCACTCCAGCTGTAGCTTGAGCATAGATGAGACCTCAAAGTCTATCTCCACAATGACACACTTCCTCCAATGAAGTCATAGCTCCTAATAGTGCCACTCCCGATGAGCCAGTAATTCAAACACATGAGTACTTGGGGGCCATACCTATTCAAACCACCACACCATGGAAGCACCTTAAAAATATCCAGGCTGCTGGGAAATGAAGAGATAGGAACTTCCACTAAGGTTACAGCAAGGAAGACAAAGAAAGGCAAAACAAGGAAGATTTGTTCAGGAGGTCAGGTCAGCTCTACTTCTAAGGAACAGACACATCAGTGAATGTACCTGGAGGAGGGGCTTGAATAATTAGGAAGTTGGAAGGCTGACTAGTATGAGGAGAAATTGTATAGGTAAACAAAAAGCTTTTCTTTTTTCTTTCGTACTTGTATGGAGATGTTGTTGCCTCAGGTGCTTGCCCTGAGGCTAGAGAGTCATTAGCAAAGATTTCATCTTTAAAATATCTTTTGAAAAAAGAACCAGAAAAAGGACGAAACAAAGAGGCAAAGGCCTAAGAGGACCCATGGAGTCCTGACACAAAATCTAGGCAAAAAGATCCAAACACAAAGGTTGACTTGTGTGAGAACAGACAGATGTCATACATTTGACTGTAAGAGACTGGTGATTTTCACAAGACCTGTTCTGATGTAGAGCTGGAGCACATAGATTAGTGAAGGAGCAAATGTTGGGAATGGATCAAAAGACCCAATATGGAAGACGGATGTCAAGAAAATAAATACAGAAAGGATAATGGAAGCATGTTGCCTGGGATAGACATGATGGATGAGTGGAGGGATGGGTAGATGGGTGTGTGGGTGGATGGGTGTGTGGATAGAAGAATGGATAGATGGACGAATGGATACATGAATAGAAGAATATCTGGCAGTGTGGCTAAATGAAAGAGAAGAGGGATGACTTGATGGAAAGATTGATAGACTGACAAGTGAAATGACAGACAGATGGCTGAATGAACAGAGGGAAGATGGTCTCGTTTTCTTTCTATTGCTGTGATAAGACTATGACCAAAGACAAACTGTGGAGGAAATGGTTTATTTGGTTTATAAATTCCAATCACAGTTCAGCATTGAAGGGCACCAAGATAGAAACTTAAGGCAGGGACCTGGAGTTAGGAACTAAAGCAGAGGCCCTGGAGTAACACTACTTACTGCCTTGTTCCCCATGGCTTGCTCAACCTTCTTTGTTATACCCCTGGAACACCTGCCCAGGGATGGCAGCACCCATTGTGGGCTGGGCACCCTCTCATCAATCAATCAAGAAAATACTTTTACAGCCTTAACTCTCGCAAATCTGATGGAGGCATTTTCTCAGTTAAGATTTCCTCTTCCGAAATGACTGCAATTCCTGTCAAGTTGACAAAAAGAAAAAACAAACAAACAAACAAAAAACCAGCACAGAGGGTAGATGAATGGATGTAGTGGGGAGGGGGAGGAAAGAAAAAAGAAGGAGGAGTGGGTAGATTAATGAATGGAGGGATTTTTGCAGGGATGGAAGATAGAGGGAATGGACTATGTTTATACAACCTGGGACTACCTGCCCAGAGGTGCACTGCCCACATTAAGAGAAGAAAAACTGAAGAAGTGGACTGAACATTGTAGGGGGGGATATCTTGTGTCTGTATGGAGGTGGCAGCTGTCAATAATAAATCTGATGGTCTATTGCAGGAATGAGGAGATGGGACATACCAGAGGAGAAAGGGATCTGGGATAGTGCCAGTTGCAGGAGATTAGCCCCAGACATGTGAGGAGACAGTTGCATGGCACCTGAGCACAGATAGCCAGCCACATGGCAGAATGTAGATCAGAATAGATGGATTAAAGTTATGAGCTAGTCAAAGAGCCAGCTATATGACCGAGGTATTGATAAAATATTTTGAGTCTGAATCTTATTTCCGGGAGCACCGGGACTGGGATGAAGGATCAGACTTAACTTCTGCAAGCCTAACCCTACAACAGGGGACTGTCTTGATGGTGACATAGGAAGTGTGATATAAAGGCACTGGAGGGATTGATACTATGCATGGCATGTCTCCCTGTCACCTGAAAATGTGGTTGCAAAAGCCAGAGTTGGGTTGCTGAAGTCATTTGTGAGGACTCTCTTCTGTTTAACAGACACAAATCCCCTCATGCACAGGAAGCAAAGCTTAGAATTTACTGTTTTCAATAACGAGGTCCCTTCAGGCTGTATTGACTTTCGAGTTCTGCTAGCCCCAAGGGTTCTCTGACACCTTCAGGGTCTTCAGCTCTGCTTTGCACTCAATTTACACAGAAGATTTTTTTTCTTTTTACTTCATTGTCTTTTTTATTTTTTACTTCTTTTTTTTTTAACAGTTCTGGGAATTGAACCCCGAGCTTTGCTGGAGCTAAGCAAGCACTCTCCTACTGAGTTCACCCCCAGCCCCGCAGCAAAGTTTTAACAGTGGCGATTTCCCTCAAGTAAATGAAATTGGTTCTTAGTGTAGGAAAACAAACCGACAACTTTCCAAAGCCTTTTCTATTGTAATTATTTGTGGCTCTCCTAGGAAATGCAGTATACAGACAGATACAAAATTACATTAGCTATATTCACATTTAATGAGATGTGTGGGAATGATTAGGGCAGAAAAATCTCTAAAAAACCCTTCCGGGGCCAATAATAATAAGGATAACATACAACAAATTACAGACGGTAACAGACAGATTTTCTTGTGTGACAAGATTCAAGCCCAGGTAGAAGAGACACCAACCCACCCTAACTCTTCCACCAGAGGTCTTCAGTTTACCTTCCTTGACCAGATTTGACCTAGGTCCATCACTGAGTCTCTGAGGAGCCAGGACTCAAACAAACAACCACTCAGTGGTGGCTTTAGAAAGGGTGTCAATCTCACTCAAGTGGAAAGAGTGAAGAGTGGAAGGGGAAAGACTTGGACCAGGGAAAGACCAAAGATTCATGTGTCAGAACATTCATGAGCTGTTACATCAGGTGGGAGTTCCGCCTGATGAGGCAGCATGGCAAGTGACTCTGTCAGTTGGAGTTTCTCAACCTTTGCCCAGTAAAGTATGAGTAGAGCCATTATTAATTATGTAGTCCCGAAGCCTATGCACTGCCGTGTCCTCTGCTCAAAGCCCTGGGGGTACTGCACAGAGGGGGGTCGATCTATTAACCTTCATCTCTGAAGAACATAGGGTTCCACATGCCAAGTAGCCGCCAGTGTTTCAATTGTTGGCAAGTGAGCGTGCTTGTTATTGCAGGCCTATGCTGCGATATGCTGGTGGATAGGCTCAGAATCGAGTTGAGATAAGATGGGTATATAAGATGCTGCTTCTAGATACATAAACTACTTCAGGGAGTGGTAAAAACCAAAGACTGTAGGGAAAAAACCACAAGAATAATAGTCACTCTAGTATCCCTGACTTAACTTGACCTGTCATTCATAACTGCTTTTCTTTACTATATTTTTGTAATAACCCATGGTATACAATGATAAGTTTTGAAAACATATTTTCACACAGGCATGTTATGATATTTGATAACCCTCATCCATATAGTAATTGTCTTTTTCCATCCCTCTGACAAATGCCTGACAAAAAGCAACTAAAGGAAAGGAGGGTTTCCTGGCTCACAATTTGAAGGCGCTGTCCATTGTGGCAACGAAGATAGGCAGCAGGAGTGCCAGCCAGCTGGCTACACTGTATCCATCGTGAAGAAGCAGAGCAAGACTACCTTTCTGGTTCTTTATTGGTTCAGGACCTCAGCTCAAGGAATGGTTCTGCTCATGAT
Source organism: Mastomys natalensis (assembly GCA_021653895.1). NCBI lineage: Eukaryota > Metazoa > Chordata > Mammalia > Rodentia > Muridae > Mastomys > Mastomys natalensis. The sequence goes on from JAJTUV010000102.1 coordinate 3,927,965, forward strand.
CAGAGCAGCTTTTCCTTCTCAGTTACACCTCCCTGGAAACCTCTTGACGGACACATCCAGAGGTGTCTCCTAAGTGATTCTAACTGTAATAGAATCGACAGTGAAGATGGGTCATGATGAGTCCACCACTTGCCAACCTGATACGTAGTTACATTTTTTAAAGGTGAATTTAAAAATGTTGAGAATTTCATACATGAGTACCATATTCATATCATTTCCTCTCGCTCTCCCCATTGGCACTCTTCCCAAGCCCCCCATCTAACCCTCAAATTCATAACCTCTTGTTAAATTACCATCTGTAATTGTTGTATATATTATTAAGATATTACATGTGTAAATACATCCTGATGAGTTCATTTAGTGTTGTTCAAATGTTATGTGTTTAAGTCCCACCACTGGGGTGGATAACCTGTTGGGGCACATTCCTAAGGAAAGACTGGTTCTCTCTCAGCAGCCATAGCAGCCTGTAGCTCATCAGGGCATGTCAGCTGTTGTGATTGTGCAGGTCTTATTTAGATGATCTCATTAGAAAGTTTGAGATTAACTTTTTTTCAGCTATGTGTATGTGTCTGGGTGCAGGAAGCATGTCAATGCGAGGTGTGTGCAGAGGCCAGAAGAGGGCAAGGAACCCCTTGAGCAGGTGTCACAGGTGGTTGGGAACTGCTCCCTGTATCATCTTACCAGCCTCAAATACATCACTTTTAAACTATAATATCCCACCTTGTCTGTGAAAGCTCATGGTCACTTCATATTGCAAAGTGCATTTGGTTCATCTGTGAGAGCCCTAACCTTCTGGGTTGATTGGATGCTTCATGATACTTGCTGCTCTTCGAGTAATCCAGTGATTAGGTTTCCATTTACTATGTCTGACCCAGAGAGATGACTCAGCAGGAAAAGGTGCTTGCTGCCAACCCTATGGCCTGGGTTTCTTTCCTGATCCCTACAGGGTGGAAGAAGAGAACAGAATCTCACAGGTTGTTTTCTGACCTCTGCATGAGCACAGTAGCACATGAATGCTCACACACACGCAAGCATACACACACACACACACACACACACACACACACATGCATACACACACATACACCACACATGCACGTGTACACACATACACAAGAGAGAGAAGCACAAACAAAATAAATAACATTCAATTACAAATTTGCTAATTGTGATTTCTTTTACTTCATAGAAAATCTAAGAAACTCATCACCCTTAACATTTTAATTCACGATCTTGATGGAGTGTTTGCATTGAACTTTAGCTGTGAATAAACAATGTTAGTCATACACACATTAATGTAATTTATCAGTTACTCATACTATATGTACATCATTTTACACATACCCAAATTTCATAAAAATTATGTTGTTTCTTGCATATAGGAAGTATTCACAGTGATTTTAATATATGAATTTATGTAAATGTTCTGTGGATATCTCATTCACATATTAATGCCCATCTATTTCCATTGTTCTTCAGTTTTCCAGTAATTCTATTTTTTATTTCTATTATTATTTTTTGCTTGAAGAATCCCTAAGATTTCATTATAATAATAAAATCTATTCATTGTGAATTTTATCAATTTTTCTATGAAAATATATTCACCATACCTTCAATTTTTGAAGTTTACCTGTATGAATGGAAACAAATTAATGATTATTTTCTTTGCCTAGATTATAAACATCTCATTATCTTTTGACTTCCATAGTTGGTATCCATTTAGATACCAAGATATCAAGTGTCAGTATATATTTTCCCCTGAAGCTTTCCTGTCTTGTTTTATGAATTTTTATTATAAATTATCAAAGACAATTTTAGTTAAAATATACATACATACATACATATACAGATTGATAGATGGTGATGATAAATAGATGATTAGATAGATAGATAAGATAGATAGATAGATAGATAGATAGATAGGAGTTTTAGGTGGCTGTATTTTCCCTTTAATTGTCTATGCTGTATTTTCTAGACTTCGTGAATCTAAATTCATCAGCAGTGGGGAAATTTTCTCATAGTATTTCTGGTAGCTGCGACTTCACCATTCATGTTATTTATTAATTTCTTCAGTTTTCAGATAAAAGTCTTTTATAAATTATTTTCATTTTATGTGTATGGATATTTTGCCTATATGCATATCTGTATACCATGTGATTGCAGTACCCACAGAAGCCAGAAGGTGGTGTTGGATTCCTTGGGACTGGAGTTAGAGACAGTTGTGAGCTACCATGTGGGTGCTGCAGATAAAACCTAAGTCCTTTGCAAGAGCAGTCAGTGCTCTCAACTGCTGAGCCGTCTCTCCAGCCCTAGATAAGTGCCTGCTGACTCTCCTATTCTTACCATATGTCTCTTAAAATAGCTTCTGTGTTCCTACTATTTACATTTCTTGGTTTCCTGGGTTACCTTCCCTTCAGTCCCTAATATACCTCGCCCCTCACCTTTGCACAAGCCTCTAACAAACATATCAAGTGAGTTCGTAGCTTCTTGTTGCATTTTTATGTTTTGAGGTTTCTGCTTGCTGATTTAGAAAGTTCTTTGCCCTGATTTTTCCTACTTTCAGTTCCCTGAAGAACACAGAAATGTGACTTCTCTGCCTGCAAATACAGAACACATAATCAAAAGATTCATGTTTACAAAGCTCCTGTCTAGCATTCCAGTGCGTCCACTTTTGTTTTGGTTTTGTCTTGTAGTTTTTGCTCCCATCATCCTCTTGTCTCTTCTGTATCTACTTATCTTTGACTGTGTGTTGGAAATTGTTCTAGTTGTTACAGTTGTCATTTGAAGTCTCTGTTAGATAGATGGAGCATGAGGGAGGTTGGGGTGTGGCAAAGAGCAAGCAGTCACTCTGAGCTCTGAGAGGCCCTTAGAGAAGCATGCTTCAGAGAAGGCTGCATGTTCCAAGGCCCTGAGGCCACACAGAGCAATGACCCAAACATGAAAGTTGGCCAGAAAACCTGCAGGACAGAGTATGAGATACGACATCTCCCTGGCCAAGCAAGAGAGGCAGGTGAGGCAGAGGACAAAGCTTCCTGCAGCTGACAGGCTTGTGTTAGCAGTCCTGGACTTTCTCCTAACAACAGAAGCACTGGCTATTGAGTGAAGAGTGAATTGGTAAGGCTGAACACTATAGGAATATTTCCTCTGGGAAATGGTGGTCTGGACTGGAGGCAGAGGGCTGGGTATGGAGGTTGTAGATGATCTCAAGGGAGTCACACAACACGGGACTGACTGTCACTAGGGGCAGGTGGAAAGACAGATGGTTTGTTGGTGAAAATTCTAGACCTGTGGTAGGTTGCTGAAACTCGATAGAACCTCAAAAGGATACAGGTGTAGGGAACACGATGCCCCAAAGGGAGATCAAGATCAGTGAGACCCCAAGTTAAGTAGTTCCTGTACTCCAGGTCATACCTGTGCTTGAGGAACCGCTATGACAGAAGGTCACTGTGGTCTTGTGATGATCTGTCCTCTTGAGCATGACACCCAGACCTGTCAACCAGTCAGAAAAGGGTGACAGGCTGAGAGGATTCCAAGTAAAATCTCCATGGGCCATGAAAAACACAGCTCACACTGAGAAATGATGGCCAGTATGAATTGAGCAGAGGGAAGATCCTGGAGCATACTGGTGACAGACTGGCTCCCACCTATAAGCGTCCTCCTCAGCTGTGCCTGGAAGGGACAGGAGAGGGGGAGCACCTATGGGAGGAGTGTCTCAGAAAGCATTTCCCAACAGTCACAGCTATGGGTTCCTATCCAGGTGCATCTATCAATCTAGTAGCTGTTATGGGATTCTTGATGTTCATGGGCAGACCATTTCCAGGAGACCATAGTAGGTAAGGGACACATGGTGGTTTCCAAAAATCAATGATTTCCAGGGGACCCTGCTATTCAAGAATTTGTGAGCCATCAGTTTTTATGGAAGTCTGTCTCTGGGGAACAATAATAACTGGGAGGCCTGAGTGTCCCCAGGCAATCTGTCTTCAAATGGCAAGTGAGCTGCCCCTGTGGCCCCATTGTATGTGTTCTTCAGTGTCCAGGCAATGCTATGTCATGGCTAGCTTGAGCCAGAACCCTCAGTGCAGCTACCCAACTGCCTTCCACCTGGCAGCCTTCTTTTGGAGTATGCTGGCAGCCACAGCCACCTTGCTGCGGGCTGACTGCCATCAGCAGATGGGCCTCCAGCAGAATGCCAACAACCCTGGGAATCAGCACTATGGGCGGCATGAGAGAGATAGGCCCGCTGTGTCCTGAGCTAGCTGCTGTAGTTGAGGCACAGTACAGACACTAACATGACCCCTACCTGCTGTCCTCTTCCTCCCTAAAAGCCTTTCTTTATAGTCATACACAACAGACTCTGGGACTACTGGGGTCAGACTGGCATCCATGGGCAATGTCACCCCTCCATCCAGATCTGCAGAAAAGTCAGACTTGGAATAAAAATCTTTGACGTCACTGAGGTCCCAGGAAAAGCGATGCTTGCCATAGAGCCTGGTCTGGCAGATGTACAGCCTTGGTCTTGAAGCTTCCATGTTAGAATTGTTGTACTAGAGTGAGTGCTTCTGGTTCAAAGTTAAACTTTGCTTGTCTCTAGGGGTTTCTGGGAGGTGTTTGGTCATGGTGAGGATAAGAAAGCCTAGCACAGTTGCCTCCCAGGTGCCAGGCTGCATGAGGAAGAGCCTGAGGTTCTCCATGTCTGCTGGCATTGTCACGCCAATGAACCCTGAACCCTAAGAGCAGACACCTGAACCTTCATCCTAAGCTATTCATACTAGACCATGGACCGTCATTAACTAATATATGTGTCTGCAGATTGTGTCCACATTATAACAGATGAAAGGCAGAAAGCAAATCTCCAAGATGGCCTTGCTTTGATAAAGCATGTAACTAACAGCTCAGGGATTTTCTGGCTAAAGTCACATAGTATTACTGTATAGTGAATTCCTCTGGAGCCAGGAGCTCTTTCCTCAGCCCCACACTTCACATTCTATTGCTTTGACCATGCAGGTCCCTTTTCAGGACTCAATCCTGTCCCCAGGATTTAGAAGTTTCCACTTACTGGGGCCACTGGTGGGAACAAGGAGGCTCTCAAGCTTGAAAAGCTGCCTGGCCCATGCAGGGTCAGCTCTTCCTAGTTTTTCACAGAGAAGAAATGTTATAGAAGGAACTGTATGTAAAGCTACATTCTGATAGTTCTTTGGTTGAGTCACTCAAGTATTCTTTAGTTTTAAATGTTTCTCTAGTTTCTGTGATCATGCATGTGCTGGTTTTATAGTTAATGACAAAGTGCTTGGAGGTAAGAAGAAACTACATCAGGACCAGCTTGTGGCAGCCTTCCCGAGAGAGAACAGCCTTGAGCCCTGAGGAAGATACACTCGGTATGCCTGACCTCTTTCCCATCTCTTCTTTCTTCCATGGAAGCCTGCAGGCCTGTGGTCATCTGGAGGAGCGAACATCCCTCTTCTTCAGTTAAATCCACTCCAAGCCACTCCAACCTTGTCCTTGAGAACTGATTGCAGGGTAGATGGAGTGCCGAGCACTTGCCAGCTCCTCCAACACCCTTTAGAGCAAATACACCTCGGTTTAGATCCAGGGGCTGCTTGACTGATGGACTCTCCCTCCCGATGTCTGTGGCTCTTTTTCTTTTTTATTAAGCTTAACAAGATTGCTTTCTGCAGTGTGTGCTCTGGTCACTGCTCTTTGGAGTTACTGTGGCTCTGTCTTGTTAAGCAAGCTATCTCCTCCTTAGAACCTACCTAAAGTTTAGCTCTTCCTTCTCATGGACCCTGCTCATTGCAGATTTGCTGAGAGCATCCTGACATCAGACCTCAATGCCCAGTGGGGACTGGCTTCAGAGCCTCTGAGAACATGGAAACACTATAACCCTTAGGTTCTTTTTGCAGAGCTGTGTAGGGTTTACACAGAACACAGAATATCCCCTTATTCTTTTTACAATGTTATGTTCATTACTGTTATTGTGTGTGTGACTTGGAGGGCCATACTAATGTCACAGATTAGGTCTAAGCTCTGACAAAAACAGTCCTGATTTCCGATTGGAGTCAGGCACACTAAACCAGAGGTGAGGGTTGTTACTTTGCTTCTTGCTGGGCTGAAATATCCACCAAAAGCAATCTAAGAAAAATTGGATCATGGTTCCCAGTTTAGGGGTATGGTGTATCATGGCAGGGAAGCCACAGTGGCAGGGCCATGAGGCAGCTTGTCACTTTGTGTCATAGCCAGAAGGCAGAGGGGGATTACTGCTCAGTTTCTCTCTTTTATTAGAGCCAGGACCCCAGGGCCATTCGATGCTAAAGTGTGTTTTTCCAACTCCATTAATCCAACCTAGGACTTCCCATAGCCTTGTCTCCTTGAGGACATGATTTTAGATCCTGCCAATTTGACAGTGCTAACTTCCCCAAGTGTCCCAACAGGAAACAGCCCAGAACTTGCTTCTCTATCTCCTTCACTGCACGTCCTCATTATCCTGTAGGCTTGGTACAAACATGGAAGCTCTAATTCCAGGTTCAGCCTTGTGATCCTCCTCCCTGTACTCTAGGGAAGACATTTGCAGTACGACTCTGATGACAGCCTCTAGATGGGAAGAGTTGTTTCATGATGCCTTCCTTGACTTGCTAAGTGTAGTGTCCTGCCTCAGAACCTCACCCTTGGGTACTTCCGACTGCCTAGTCCAGTCCTCCTGGGTACCATGCACACTACCTTTTAGGCATCTGTCCTCTCTGTACCAAGTCCTGTCCCTTCAGATTCTCCACCAAGTCTCTTCCAGGGCCACTCAGTTGCCTTCCCTCCACTGTTGCCCAGGTCCATCCTCAGTGCTATCCAGTCTCCAGTTAGTTCTGTCTGGTTCCCTCTGCATCACCTGTCCCCATTATGAAAAGATGGAAAGGTAAAGACAAGCAAGGCTGAGGGACTTTGCTGGAACTTGCAGTAGGAGGAGAGGCACCCATTTATCTTACTAAATGCTGTATCACCTGTGGGTGCCTCAGGGGGTATGCATCACTATCTGATGTGTCAATCAAATGGAGAGATGTCATCCAAAAGGAAACTACAGTGAGACAGGAGCTGGACCACCAGAGGGGAGATACTCTCCTGTGAGTCTTTCCAGGTTCTCGTAATTGCTGTGACACTTGGTTTAGAGCCAGAATCCTTCCATGTAAGGAAAGTGCTAGGAATGATATGGCGAGCTTGGACATTGGCAGGTGTTACTGGTGGCGATGACACTTCAGACAGGTGCCACTAACACTGGGGGGACAGAACACTTGGGTGAGGGATCTTGGGACAAGCTTAGAACAGGGGAATGAGTGTTCTCACCTCTGCCCAGCCAGCAGTGACTTAGCTTCTCTGAGAGAGGTTCTGAGAAATTTTCTAACAAGATACCACGGTGCTGGAGGTACATGGTTTAGAAACTCTTTTATGTAGGAAATGCCCCACCACGGGACATTGTGACCTCCAGGACTCAGGTAATCCTTTTGTGGATAATGGTTAAGAACTATTTTTCATAACTTAGCAAGAGAGAAAACCCACATAGTCTATGTCAGCATGCTTCAGAATGGTGCTCTTTGTGAAAGGCTACCATTGGAGTCTGCTCAAAGCCATGCTGTCTTGGTAATGTGAGCTCAGGCTCCTAGTCTCAAGCACATAGCCACACAGGAGGAAAGTCAGATGTTGAGAGCCTCACCAGGATCTCTAGGGCTATTACTGCCATGATAAAAAAAAATTAAAATAATCAGGCAGATGCCATTTCCTAGACACCACTGAATTAAAACAGAGAGGGAAACTGAGGCTCAGGGAGGCTGGGGAGCTCTACCTAGGCCCCATGTCTAAGCAATCTGCTCCTACAGAGAGCAATCAACAGTCAATGGCAATCTCAACCCCATTACCCTGGGCATTGACTCGCTGGTCAGATGAACTTGGAGGTCAAAGTGTGCAATCCCAGGAAGGGATGGTCAGGGCTGCATCTTCGCCTTCCACACCAAGAATACTGGGGAGCTAGCAGGGATGACCAGCACACGGAGAGCTTCTCATGCTACTATGCCACAGGTAGGTGACACAATCTCGTTTTAAGAATGAATAAACTGAGACACAGAGGGTCAGAAACCGGTGTTGATTGGCACCTGTCAATCTGAGAGAGGCCTGATACCCAGGGCCAAAAATTCTGAAGCTGAAAGGCTCCATAGTTGCTAGAGCTAAGGTGTAGAGGTTGAGAGAGGTTGGGACACCTGCCAAGGATCACACAGCAGGCACCCAGTTCCTCTAAAGCCACTAAAGGCCACCCTAGTTACACTACACAGGTGCTCAGCTTCACTGTGGGGCTGTGTGTTTCTGTCCCACAGAGAGTCTCATTGATGGCTGGGCTTTATTGTATTTTTATTGTGTCCCGAGGCAGAGAAAGCACAGATAGAGCAAATGAACATAGGTCAAAATGAAGGAGTCTGTGTAGGGTGTTGCATTCCTGAGCACAGAGACTTGGTCAAGGACTACTACATCTTAGTCTCCCATCCTAGATGGTCCTAGAGTCTATCACTACCATCACTGGAGGGAAGAGGTGAAGGGAAAGGAAGGAACTCCTTGTGAAGTCACTATCCCACACATCCAGTTCCCCTACCTGGTACTCCTTCTAGGGTCTGGTGTCTGTCCACGGTGACGCAGAGTTGAGACATGCCCCCCTCACTCTGCTGGCATCTCCTCCTCCTCTGGGTCCTTGCTATTGCATTCTCAAGCATTCTGTAACTTCAGGGTTGATGATGGGCAGGGACAAGCACAGTGAAGCAGTGGACTGAAACTGGGCAGATCACATGTCTCACAGCACCCCAAATCTCCTCCACCCATGGACAACTCTGGGGTGACCCTCAGCAGGATCAGTGCATTGGTTTCTTTGTCTAGGAGTGTCTCATGACCTCTTTGCTCCCTCAGGGTCCTTGAGGGAGGAGGAGTGTAGGCTGAAAGACATGAGGCAGGATGGATTCCCCAAGGGCCACGTGGGCACCTGAAGGCCGAGGATGTCTGCAGGAGGAATGAGCAGTCCTGGATTAAAACCCGACAATGGAATTGGAAATGATGTTTCCCTGCAAACGGATTCTAAAATAAACACTCTGGAGCTGGCACGCATTTGCTGTGCCCTGCTTCTCAACACAGCCGAGATTCACTTACGATCGTGTTGGTTATAAATTGCAGCCTGCATTTCTCATATCAAAATGCACAGCCAGTGATATTTAACGCTAAAGAAATATATCCTCCAGCAATGAATACAGTCAGAAATTACTCACTGAATTTAACCAAGGAGAGAGAGATGCCATGGAGATGTACTGCATAAATTCGGGCATGTGGGACAATGGCCACCGTTTATTAACATTTTATCTCCTCCTGGAACTGTTTGACCTTGCTTCAGCAGTTTTATTGGGAGCAAGATCTCTGGACGCTCCCATTTTCCCCCTTTCCAAAGCAACCCGACTTGCTCTGAGCAGTCAATACGATTGAAGGTGTTCACTTACTGATGTCTCCTTTAACCCAGAGGAAGAAAAATGTAGAGAAAGTCCCCTGACCCGAGAAGAAAAAAAAATTAACCCTACCTTTAAATACACGGCAATTCAGACCACTTAACCATGCCGCAGTTCATAAAGGAGAAATGAAAGCAAATTACCTGTGAGGGGCCGAGCTTTGCGAAAGTGCACAGGCTGAGGGGCATTATATATTGGAGAGGGGACTTGAGAGGGTCCTTATTGATAAATGTCACCAAATTAAATCCATTCATACAAGCTAGGATCATGTGCTGAGCTCCAAATCTTCCCCTGGCCTTGGGCCATTGGGAAGCTGTCAAAGATCGCAAATTGACAAAAGCCTGCTGACGTCTAGGAACAGGGGTAGGGAAGAGCATGATGGACAACCAGTAGGCAGGAGATAAATGCAAGGTTGGAAAAGATGGGTGAGGTGCTCCATGGCAAGGGACACTCTTTCTCCTGGCACGCCCCATGGCCATGCCTCCATGGCCACGCCTCCATGGCCACGCTCATGGCCACGCCTCCTTAGACGCTGCATGTTTTTTTTCTCACCTCCCTTCTTACTGGTCACACTCAGGACAACTAGGGACCCTCCAAAGGAGGACTGTGGTATGCACAGGTGCACATTAACCACACAGAAGCCATCAACCTCGTGTGTCCAAGACCCAATACCACATATTGCTGCTGAAGCTCTGGTAGATAAGGAAAGGGCTGGGTGAGCATTTCTCCACTCATCTGTTGCTATATTTAAAGCCTCCTTGACCTTTGTCAAAAACTCCATGGATGCTGTCCAAGTGTTGAACAGGATTCAGGCATAGGCTTCCTTCCCCAGACAGACCTAAAAGGAAAATCAATTTATATGTATTCTCTTAGCACGGCCACAACATGTGAGTTACACAGAAACAAGGCTATCCCAAGATACGAAGAGAAAGAGGACAGTGTAATACTTCCACTGAGAAAGATGATTGCATGAACAATCACAGATAACTCCTGATAGATATGTAAGAATAAAGAGGGAGCGAGGCAGAGATTAATAGACCAAGAAATAATTGTAATATCTATGGATAAAAAGATTGTTGCTTGTGGCATTTAGCTTCAATTCTTATTTTTTTTAGAGCCTTTAAAAAGGAAGCAGTGTGAAATTTGAGAACTTGTTATGTTTCCTATGGTTTTAAAAATATTTAGGGCACATACATGCATGCATGCATGCATGCATGCGGGTGAGTGGTGTGGTTGTGTGTGTGTGTGTGTGTGTGTGTGTGTTCTGCGTGTTTGTCTGTGTTCCACACGTATGCAGTACCTGTAGGCACCAGAAGAGAGCATTAGATCCCCTGGAACTGGATTTACAGGTGGTGGTGAGGTGCCCTGTGGATGCTGGGAATGGAATCCAGGTCCTCTGCATGATCAGCCAGTGCTCTTAACCACTAAGACACCTCTCCAGCCCCATTAACCTATTTTCTGACCACCAGCAATATTGTTCAAAGGTCCTTTCTGACAATACTTGCATTAAAATGTTCTTGAATTTATTTTTAATTAATTAATTAATTAAGCTAATAATTAATTAATTAAGTTCACATCATGACTACACTTTTCCCTTCTTTCTCTCCCCCAAGTCTTTCCCCTACTACTCCTACACTATCCACCCCTCTATTCTCTTCAGAAAATGGGAGGCCATCCATGGATATCAACCAGCCTTGGCATATCAGGTTGCAGAAAGACTAGGCATATCTTTTCCTACTGAGGATAGGCAAGTCAGCCTAGTAGGGAGAAAGGACCTGAAATACAGACAATAGCCCCTGCTCCCACTGTTAGGAGTACCACATGAAGACCAAACTGCACAATTGCTACATATGCACAGAAGACCTAGGTCAGTCTCATGCATGCTTCCTGGTTGGCAGTTCAGTCTCTGTGAGTGCCTATGGGCCCAGGTTAGTTGATTCTGTAGTTTTCTTGTGGTGTCCTTGACCCCTCTGGCTCCTAAAATTCTTCTTCTCCTTCTCCTGCAGGATTTCCCAAGCTCTAACGTTTGGCTATGAGTCTCTGCATCTGTCTCTATCAGTTTCTGAGTGACATGATGCCTTTCTCATGAAGGCTATGTTAAGCTCCTAAGTCTAGCAGAATATCACTAACAGTGTCAGGAGTGGGTTCCCTCTCATGTCAGGGATCTCAGGCTAGAACAGCCATTGGTGGCCATTCCCTCAGTTTCTGCTTCGTTTTTACCATTGCATGTGCTCCCGTGACCCATGTATCCAAGAGAATGTGAGCAAAATAAATGGAACACAATGGGCTGAATAAAACAAAACCAGGACATAAAGTTCACTGAGTAAGGAGCTGTGGTCCTATCAGGGCAGAGTGGGGGCTGGAATAAATATGATAGAAAGAGATTGCATAAAGTTATCTACCAAGGAGCTAGTAACAAACGAGGAGAGGTCAGCCACCATCATATCATAAGCCAGGGACACAGATTCTCACTGCATTGCTATCATGTCTACACATGAGTGCAACCATTTATGCCACTGGCTGTGAGGGTTTCCATGTTTAGTTTTAACCGTCAACTTGACACAATCATCTGGAAAAAGTGTCTCAGTAAGTGATTGTCTAGATTAAGTAGGTCTGTGGGCATGCTGGTGGATGACTTGCCATGATTATATTAGCTGAGATGGAAAGACCCATCTACTGGGAGTGGCAGCATCGTTGGGTCTGGATCCTGGATTATACCAGTCTCCCCTTTGTTCCCTAATATCCAGTCTTCTTTTCAGTACCCATTGGGGCCAGTGTGGTGTTGCCAGCTGTACAGTGGTCCTCTCCTTGTTTCCTAGCACCTGATAGACAACATCCTAACTCAGGGTTCTCTATGTTGGAACCACATCTCCCTCTTGTCTAGCCTCCTGCCATGCCATCTTTCCCACCTCCATTATCTCTCCCTTGACAGTGGGGAAGCCACCAAGGTTCATACTCAATAGGAACACCCACTGGACAGTTGGGCATCCGGAAAAGAGAAGTGGGGGGCAATTGTGTTCTGCAGGAGGGTCTCGGGATGGGGAGCTTATATAGGTATTTGGGAGGTGAAGCAGGAAGTAGGAGTCAGCTGAGGCAGCTCCCATATTACACTGCTGACCCAGGTCACCTGAGGCAACTCAGTGCTGGAATGGACAGAAAATAGCCAGGGCTCATCCTGCAGGAATCACTTTGGGTTGGCTGATGAAGATGTTTCGCAAAGGCTGAGGTGTATCCTGAAGTCTCTGCCCTCAGCTGACACTTCCTTCCCATGAGGCTACATGGTGGGCCCTCTCCAGGTAGGAGCTCCAGGCTGTGTGTGTCACTTGCTCCAATGCCCCATCAGCCTGCTGATGGTATTCCTGTCCATCATTCTCCTCATGGACTTCTGCACTAGTTCACAGAGCCAGGTCAGAAGCCACAGCCTTCAGGTTTCAACTCAGCTGGAACCTAGCTTCAAACACTCAGGGAGATTTTTTTCATTATTTTATTATTATTTATTCACTTTACATCCCAGTCATAAACACCTCCTCCTTTTACCAGTCCCACCTTCCCAAATCCCTTCCCTATTACTCCCTCTCCTTCTCAGAGAAGGGGAATCCCTGCCCTTGGGTACCACTCCACCCTGAGATATTAAGTGAGGCAGAAACAAGCACATCCTCTTCTACTGAGGCCTAACTGGGCAGTCCAGCTATGGGAAAGAAATCAAATGGCAGGAAACAAAGTCAGAGACAGGCTCTAGTTCAATTGGTAGGGGACTCAAGTGAAGACAAAATCTACACATCTGCTACAAATGTGTAGGAGGACTAGATCCAGTCCCTGCATGCTCTTTGGTTGGTGGTTCAGTCTCTGTGAGCTCCCATGATCCCAGTTTATTTGAATCTGTAGATCTTCTTATGAACCAGAGAACTTAGAAAAGCTCTGTATTTGCAGGTACAGACAACCTGTGCCTAGCTACTGTGGCCTTCAGAGTTAGGCACATCAAGATCAGTATGGTCCTATCTCAACATGTTGAATGAACACATATGATTATACTCTCTGCCATCCATGAGGTCTCTTACCAGGTTGAAGATCTAAATGTATTAGTATTCTGAGGCCAAGAGAGTCATTGACCAGAATTGCAAAGCTTTGTTCCGAAGATCATGAAACATTTATATCCTTCACCTTAAACCCACACTAGGCATGGCCTGTGCCCCTCCTGATGTTGGGTCACTTTGGCACCCTCTTTCTCTGTCATCTACAGTCTTGCTAAAGGAAGACATCTTCTTTTCCAAGAGAATCAACTCTTCAGAGACGGCCAGCCATAGCCCCGGAGGGTTCCGGTTCATCTTAGATAAGACTGTATAATAAACCAATTTTCTTATCACCCTCTAGGCAGTGAATCAATTCTGAAAGAGCAAAGGCTTTGAAACCAGACAGATGAAGAGAGGGACACAATAGAGCAGTAACTAGTCCCCAGGAGCAGAGGTCGCACAGAATCCTACACCTCTTGACCAAACAAAATATTCAACACACAGGACATAACCCAGGAACCACCAGGCCAACAGGAGGGGAATCCAGAAGACAGCAGACTCTTTCAACCAATTCAAGGACAAGTTGAGCTGATCCCACTCCTCACACCTACAACTCTTTACCCCAGCTCTCTGGGTGACTTGGCATACTAGCCAAGCCCCAAGTGACCCTTGGAAAGGGTTGGGCAGCAATGGCATTCCACATCTGATCATAAATGTATATGACAAACATTTCCCTCCTCCTCTGGTACCCTATTCCCCAGATCTGGTAGATTTGATAGACTGACTGGTGTGATAGAAAGGACCCATCCTCTGCCCAGAGTTCACTTCTCCATTGAACTATGCTCTAACTCTAACTCTCTGTGGTGGCCTTGTGCAGAACACTATCTGCACAGCTTGGGTCCCAGAAACCTGGCTAGAAGCTGCAAGGGAATGAGGGGGACAAACACAGAGAGAAAATCCATGATCAGATCGGCCACACAGATGGAGAGGCACATACTACATAACATGTTTGTGTATGCATCACATGTCTATTACACATAGCACAGGCAGGGGTAGTTAGCTGGTCTCTGTAAGAGGTCTCTGGAGGCAGCCTCAGGCTGTAAACATCCAGGAGGAAGTTACAGTTGCTAGTTTTTTCAGCCTGGTCAATGGTTTGTAAAGACTTGTACTTCACACACTGTCAGTATTCTTTCATATTTTGACCAGAGGAGGCTTTGTCATTTTCTGGGTCTGAGGCACTGGATCCATGATATGGCTGCTCCCCTGTCAAAGGATATGAATTTACTCAGGACTTCATCTGTTCTTTCCATGTCCACAGGAGGTTTCTTGGGATCCTCACAGTACACCATCTGGGAGAGAGCTGTCCTCTAGCCTGTGGTCCTAAGAGCTGATGATGGAGCTCCAAGATCTTCCAGCAGGACCCACAGTAGTGCTCCAGGCTACTCTCTGGACCAGAAAGGAGCAGTGGTCTCAGAGAGTCAGACAGGTGGAGGGTGAGAACGTGGTCTTGCACTAGAACACAGCTAAACCTGTGCTGCGTGTTGTATGTATATTTTACATACAAGGTCCAGGATGAGCGCATCCAAGCAGAATCCCATGGTGTGTTGCATCCCCGCAGGACCACACTGGCTCCAACCACTTTCCAGAAAAGGAAAAATGAATAGACAGACCTGCCAGTGCAAACCGTGCTTTGTGTGGGGTTAGTTACGAGGCTGAGGTCCAGCCTACTTCTAGATCTTCACCCTGGCTAGCTCAGAAGATTCCAAACACTCACATGTGAGTGCACACAATGGAGTTGGGCTCAGAGGTGCATGGCCACTTTCTTTGCCATCTCCTCTCTTCTACGAGCACCCATCATGCAAGTGGCTTCTGTCCCATGTATACTTAAGCTCAGACTCTTTCTTAACATCCCTGGCCCCTCCTGGATGCCATGCCAGTGTCTTTTACCTGAGAGCTGACCTTCAGTGATCCCCTCTTGGCAGTTTCTCCCAATCTAGTCTCTGTGTGGAAAGGAAAGGCAACCTGGAAAGTGGGCTTTAGTAGAGCTAAGTCTTGGTCTGCCAGTGATGATCTGAGAATCCTAAGGCCACTCCCCAGCCCTGGGTCCAGGGTCAGGGGTTGAGACTTTCCGCTTTGTGAATGGTTCACGCTTAGTCCTCTAGGAGCCTGGCTTACTCTGGGTCATTGGTGCTCTCCCTTGCTTAGCACAGCATCACCTCTGAGTGTGCCTTAATTCTCAGTATCCCTTGGGCTCCTGATGTGAAGCCACACATACTGTGGGTGCTGGATATTTTTAATCAGATTGCCACAAGACAAATGAGAGTAGTTTGTAAGCTCAGCATCAGTGAGATCCCGGTGTGGTACCCTTTCATACATAGTTTGTAGATTGAGTTGTTGGGTCAAGAACGTCCTAGACACAGAATAGGGGACATAGGAAAGGATGAATGAATAAATGAATGGATGAATGAATGTAAGAGTGAGTGAGCGAGTGGGTGGTCTTCTTCCCTCACACACCAAACAAGAAAGAACAGCTCTGGAGAGATGCCTCAGCAGTTAAGAGCACTGACTGCTCTTCCAAAGGTCCTGAGTTCAATTCCCGGCAACCACATGGTGGCTCATAAACATCTGTAATGGGATCTTCTGGTATGACTGAAGATAGCTACAGTGTACTGTATACATAAAATAAAAATCTTTTTTATAAAAAGAGTTATTATAAAAAAGAAAGAAAGAAAGAAAGAAAGGAAGGAAGGAAGGAAGGAAGAGGAAGGGAAGGAAGAGAAAGGAAGAAGAAGAAGAAAGAAAAGAAAAAAGAAAGAAAGGAGGAAGAAAGAAGGAAGAAGGAAAAGAAGAACAGCTCTTTTATAACCGGGATACAGCCTGGGCTGGAAAGGATACTCTTCTGCACACTCCAAGTGGAACCTCCCCTGCCATCAGAGGAAAGAGGTCAGGGGAACAGACAGCAAAACTCTGCATCAGTGCAGGCAGAGTACCCCAAGTCTCAAGTTGCTGGAGTCAGAGAGCAGAGGCAGTGTGATGCCTACAAGTGACATGGGTGTCTTTGACTTGGTGGCACTGCAGACACATTCATAGCATGCCAGGAAATGGTCCATGGATCAGAATGATCAACTCAACATGCTAAGGACACAATCTGGAAGAAAGTCACTTTCCTGGCTCCCACCTCAGTGGATACGGGTGGTGATCACACATGGAATGGGGAGACATTTTCAGATTCTGACCACCATCTGATCACCACCCCTGGTCCATCTGACTGTCCAATCTCTTTTTTCAGCCTCCTCGGAGACTATTTTATCTCCTTTTGCTGTTTCGGGGTTTCTCTTGGGACCCTCAGAAACTTCTCCCTTTTATCTCCAATGACCTATCATTCACCCGTTGTCCCCCACAATGTGCTCCTGAGGTCTCTCTAAGCCCCGCTGCCCAGTTTGTTGGGCTGATTAATTATCCCTGTCTTCTGCTGCTGGCCTAGCAGCCTTGGGTGAGGTGTCTGGAGTAAATTGTTCACTATTGGCCCTCGTTTGTCACATTTAACTCTGCAGACGTCCAAAGGACTCCGGTTTCAATGCTAGGCTTAACAGGCCTTTTTACCAAATCAATCCCTGTCTGTTTTATTTTAAATTTTATTGGGTGGGAAAGGACGAATTAGATCTCATTTACAGATACCTGCCTCTGAGATGGCAGCCTGGCCAATGGCGAGGCTTTTGTTCTGGCTTTGCTCAACCATTTTCACGGCAGGGGACTCCCAAAAACGGAAGCTCATATATCAAAGGGGTGAAGAATATGAGCCAAGCCATCTGTTAAAAGCCATAAACAAGGGGCTCTTGTGAGCAAGGAAAGGGAATGTGTTATTTTTAAGAATACTAAGTGGTCAAAAAAATTACATTTTCCCCTAATTGTAGATGAAAACATAATTTGGACAGAGGGGATTACACCTGTAAACATATCTCTCCATTGAATAATTTTACTAATAGATGTGTTGTGTAGATCTGTCACTAAGTGGCCCTGGCACTGTTAGAAGCTCCAAGTCTGGAGAGGAATGTGAGCTAAATTGGCTCTGCTCTGTGAAGCAGCCATGGAACCAACTGTGTCTGTACTGGAACATGGGGCTGGGTTGTCCTAGGGTGCACTTGGCTATTATTTTCATTGTAGCAATGTACATGCATACACAAAAGATAAGTTAAGCCCTGTGAGCTTATCGCTCAGAAGCACCGTCACATGGTCCACAAACCCACCCCTACCATGCTCATGGCCCTCTGTGATTCTCTGAGGACATGCCTGATAGAAGCAATGTCATGGGGGAAGATTGCTCTTGGCTCGTCATGGACTCGCTGTGGTGTTTTTGTATGTTCTTCTGTTGACAGGCACTTGGTTAGCTCCTGCTTTTTAGCTACTGAACAACGTTGGTGTGAACACAGCCGAACAAGTTTCAGCTGAGTTTCTGCTTTCAACTCCAGCTTCAGACATTCTAGCCCACTGTAGCAGAAAAGATGTGGTGGTGTTAGTGCCTCCTTCCAGGGTGAAGGGAACCTGAAACCAAGCCTCCTTATAGCTCAGTGAATCAGGTAGAGGTCACACCTGCAGCCGGGAGTGTATGACTTTCAAAGGCCTGGCCCCAGTCACCAGCCTTTACTAGTCAGAACCTGCCTCCTAAAGAATCCACAGCCTTCAAAATGCTGCCAAAACTGGGAGGGGGCGGCAAATGCTCAAAACATGAGATTCAGTCCATGACAGCTACTAGCCACCTCCAGAAAACTGTTGACCCTGCAGAACCAAACTTCTATCTTCATTAAATTTCCCATCCCCTGTCCCCTAGGGCCTGGAAACTTCCATCCAATTTTACACATCTGTGGATTTGACTACTCTAGGGAAATCCTGCTGTCTTTGTGTGACTGACTATGTCATCAAGCATAATTCCTCAAGGCACACCCCTGTGTTAGCATGCTTCCGAATCCCCTTCCCCTGTAAAGGTAACTAACTCCATTGTTCACCATGGTGTTCATATGTTCTTCTGTTGAAGAAGTGGATAGTGGATAGCTCCTACTTTTTGGGATAATAACACTGGTATGAACATGGATAAACAACTACTGAGTTCCTGCTTTCAACACCATACACCCAGATTGTGTGTGCATGCACAGATCCCCATATGCTTGTGAGGTTCACACGTGTGGGGAGACTGGACATGCATGTGTTGTGTGTATGAATGCAGAGGTCAGAGGACAGCATTGGGTGTCTTTCTCAAGCATTTTCTCCCTTAATTTTTCAGGATGGTAGTGGTGGCACACACATACATAGCTTGAGCGTGCCAGGAGTCACTTCTCTCCTTCTACCAGGTGGCTCTCTGGGATTAGACTCAGGTCCTCAGGCTTAGCAGCAAGTGCTTCTATCTGTTGAGCCATCTTGCCCTCTCTTTCATTCTTTTTTGGAGGTAAGACCTTCTATTGGACCTGGAGCTCACCAATTGGCTAGATTTGCTGGCCAGCAAACTCAGTGAATTGATCTTTCTGTCCCCATCCAGACCCCCAGCTCTAGAGCTACAGACACGTGGCTCCTTTTATGTAGGTGCCAATTATTAAACTTAGATCTCCATGCCTGTATGGCAGGCCTTTTATCAACAGAACCTCTGCCCCATTCCCTGTGTTGAACTTCTGGAGGTCCCCTCCCCAACTGTGATCCACAGAGGCTCTGTTCTCTCTGCCTTCCCAGCAGGGCTGACAGTTTCTGGAGAGTGCATTATTCAGGACTGAGTTAAACAGTCCTGGTACCAAAGCCACATTCAATGCAGATGCACCAGAAAGGGCTGCACACAGAGACTCCCAAAGGCCACTCAGAGCACCAAGCACTTAGGCAGATAGGACTGCTGAGCTGTCCCCCACGTCACCAGAGTGTGCCAGCTATGGAAACAGGGCTAGGTGTCAAGTTGAGCTCCACATTCCCCATAGGCACTTCATAGAACCACATGCTAAGCCTGCCTTACCCGCTCACCTACTCACTGCTGTGGCCACCTGGGGAGAGATCTCTCCTTATAATGTAACACATCCTTTCTCCTTATGATGTAACACATCCTTCCAAATCCTGTCCTTCCCCCCTTTATACTTGTTCACCTTTGACCCAGCTGTACAGCGCTACCTATTTCCCTCACACAGGACCATGGTACACGGGCACCACTGTTCTCAGTTGAGCCAGCAGAGGGGCACAGCAAACAGAAGCTATACAGGCTACCAGGCCTCCTGTGGTCATTTGGAGCTGCTGGCATGAGGCTTGGTATGTAGAGCAGGCCACTGAGTCTCCAAATGGTCTGATGGCTGAGCAGGCACACAGCCCTCCAAGCTGGCAGGGATTTCCTCCCCTTACCTAGGACATCCCTCCCGTGCCCACGGCCTGAGGCATCCCACATTCCGTGGGTTGTAGTTCATTGACTAATTGGAAAGAACAGACGGGGCTGGGGTGACAGGGCCCCGAAGTGAGAATCTGGCTCAGTTCCTGCTAACACCACCTTCTGCTCTTTCTGCCAAGCCCAGCAGAGCCCGTTTTTCAGGCAGATTCCATATTGTCTGAGCTTGGTCCACATGGCTGAACAGATAGCTATCCTCTCTGCATATTCTAGACAAGCGGTGGACATACCCCTCTTGGAAGAGAACATGAAACAGGTGGCCTGAACAGTGGGGGCAGGCTGCTGAAGGGACAGAGAGGTGGTCCTAGTGAGTCTTTGGCAAGCCTATATCCTTTGTCCTTCAATGCACCAGGATGACTGGCATAACTACTCAGTAAGACCAAGGTGGATACAGGCCTGTGAGGTCTGTGGTCAGGTTGGATACCAGTCTAAGGGATGCTGGCTGGATCACGCATCAGTCAGAAGTTACAAAGGAGGCCACGACTTCTGGCACCTCTCCTCCATGCGGAAAGGACTAAAGCAGCCCACTCTTTCCACATTATCCTGAATACACAGTAACTTGGCTGTGTAGCAACTGCAGGATGACTCGGACTTTTTTACTCAGACAGCCTCTGGAAGACACAGGCCTGAGGCTGAGGACAGGCAGGACAAGGCAGGGAGTTAGATAGAAGAGGTAGAGTCTGAAGGAGACAGGGCCTCCCTATAGGGAACACAGGCAGTCCGATGATCTAGGGCACAGGGAGAGAGAGCCACAGTAGTGCAGGGGTCTGGGCTCAGGAACTTCCAGTAGAGCGGTGGAGCGAACATATAGAAACAGGCTCTGGGTGGAAAATCGAGGCAAATAGGCCTCGACCCTCCCTGTGTACCCATGGTCCTCTGAGGCAGGCAGCAATACAATCACAAAGCCTTCCTGTTGCCTCTGCCATCTCTCCAAGCACTTCAGAGGAGCTGGAGCAATAATACTGGGTTTGGGGACAAAAGACATGGATGAAGGTCTTGGAAGAGAGAGAGAGAGAGAGAGAGAGAGAGAGAGAGAGAGAGAGAAGAGAGAGAGAGAGAGAGAGAGGTATGACAAGACTAGGGGCAAGGACCTCTAAGAAACCTGGGGCTTCATCTCACTTCAGAGAGCAAGTGAGAACCAGAGTGTGCATTGATAATTCCTGGCTGCATCCTGTCTATTCCCAGAATCAGACACAGGCCAGAGATCACCCAGAAACTTGATTGACTAAAGCGACATGTCTAGCTGGAACAGGACAAGGCCACCTCCGTTCTGTAAGACTGCCTAGGGGAGAGATATCCACACAAGTCATGCAGTAGCCACTGACAATTCTGGGCCCTTCTGTAAGACATGCTCCTGAGTGAGCTCTCGACCTCTCGTTTTTAATTCTTCCTCCACTAAACAAGGATGCTCTTCATCAGGAGCTTCATGAGGCTTAGAAGTAGTCACACGAAGAGCTTTGGAAATGTTGAACTGCCCTCTCTGAATGTCAGACAATATTATTTTTGAATCAGCTTCAAGACATTGCTTGAAGTATTGGGAAATTGATTTTTCCCCCAAAGTGTTCTTGCACCTTGATCCTTGAATGTGTTGTTCATTGCTAACAGGCATGATGCCTCCTGTGACTGAGGGTATCTAGAGTCACACCTGTCCCCACAAGAGGACTTTGTAGATGATCAGTGGGCTGAGAATGAATGGACAGTGGCTGGCATATGTCTTTGGCTCTTTTCCTCCTCCTCCATCTCTGTGAACTTTGTATCTTCTCAAATGGAGCTATTTGCACATGATGCCATAGTGAATTCTAGACTCGGAGGGTATCTGAGGATATTTGAGTCACTGTTGTCCTAGCAAAACCCCAACCTAAAGAAATCTACTCTTTTGACCAAGGACAGAGTCTCAGAACCTTTATGGACTTCCTCACTAGATAGCCATAGCACACATCACCTACCTGCTGACTCTGTAGGCGTACAGCTTCTTGTAGGCTGTTGTATAGGATTATTCCAGACTCTTATTCCAACACTAGCCAGAGCAATGTTACCATGAATTCACTGTTTTCTTGGGAGGGCTATACTATTAGTGTGGATGAGAGGTGACACTGATGGCTCAATGGCAGCTGCATTGTAGAAAGTCCCCTCAAGGTAGTGAGATGCCTTGTGAAAACTGTAACCACGGAGCTCTTTGAATGACTTAGAGCTCAGCAACCCAGAGAAATTCCTGTCCTGTGTAACCTTGAGCAGGAGGGACCTACTGAATCTTATAAATTTTAGGGACCTCTGAGACTTGCATGTTGTTAACTCCCTAAGTCTTAAGGAGCCTCCTTTCAGGTTGGATTTTCAATTTTGAGGAAATTGCTACACAACATATATGTGTGCTTGATCTCCAGTCAAGTAGGTGTAGTTTCAGGTCTTCTACAGCTTTTCTAGACTTGTTTTCCATTCACTAAATTTGGTTCTGCCTCAGACTTCTGATCCTCCCTGGCTCTTTTCCCAGGGCATGGCAAAAGTACTCCATGCTTCTTCTTTGGAAATCAATAAAATACACAGCATATAACTGTGCATCAAGACCATTTGAAGTGTGCCCCTCAGAAGTATTAAGCATGTGTAGCCATCACCACCATCACAGAACCTTGCTCATAGCTCATAATGAAAATTCCACCACCTTGAATACAAACTCCCCCTGGCAACTCCAATCTTTCTGTCTCTATGGTCTCACTCCTGTGTCCTCTGAGAGACTCCTGTTAGTTGCAAGCAGGATAGTCCTTCTGTGACTGGCCATTCTACACAGCATCCTGTCTGCAAGATTCAGTCACATTGTGACAGACAGCAGAATCTCTTTCTTCATCCATGCTATACATCCTGTACTAGATGCATTACATTTTGTCCATCTACCCACCCACTGATGGACATTTGAGTTGATCTCTCTTCTGGCTGTCAATAATAGTGCTACTCTAAGCTCAGGTAAAAAGCATCTCCTCAGGATTCTACCAAGAAGGAGGTTCCTGACCCTATGGGTCTCTCAGTTCTATCGTTCAGCACCCCTTTTCCTAAGACCTGTAAGAAAACCACTCTGACCCCAGATTATTGTAATTTTACACTTCTGTGTAAGTATAAGACCACTTCTGCGTCATGATTAATTGCTCATGCCTGGCCCCTCTGTATGCCTATATGTATTTCTCTCCAAGCCTCTATGGAGCCTGTCTTTTAGTGTCTTATTGCTATGAAGAGACACCATGATCATAGCAACTCTTATAAAGGAAAATGTTTAACTGGTGCTGGCTCACAGTTTCAGAGGTTTAGTTCATTATCATCATGGCCAGAAATATAGTGGCATGCAGACAAACATGTGCTAGAAAAGGATCTAAGAGTTCTACATCTTGATCCATAGGCCTCAGGGGTAGTCTGTGTTCACACTGGGTATAGCTCGAGCATAGAAGGTCCTCAAACCCCAACCCAAAGTGACGCACTTCCTCCAACAAGGCCACACCTACTCAAACAAGGCAACAAGTCCTGATAGTGTCACTCCCTATGGGTCAAGCATTCAAACACATGAATCTATGGGATTGGGGGGGTCATACCTATTCAAACCACCACTAGAACCTATGCCCCCAAACAGTGCAGAGCCCAAGCTAATCATGCAACCACCGCTGCCTGAATCTTTGTACTCCCCACCAGCCAAACCATCCAGTGTTGTCTGAGATGGCCCCAGATTTTGCACTTAGCTAAGTGCTGACGCTGGTCCTTTCTTAGCAGCAAAGGCCCTCAAACCAACCTTTCAGCTCCCAGTTAGCAGTTGAGTCTCACTCTGAGCCTGTGAGATGCCCAGAGACTGCAGGCAGTGTCTAGACTTTGAATCAAACCCACTGTTCACACAGTTATTTGGATTGCACAATGCCCTGATAGAGGCCATACAAATATCTAGAAAGCCGATGTGTCAAGCTATCTGACTCTCTATCTGTCTCTAACAGTCATTCACACCTCCAGCACCAGGCTAGAATGTAATATGACCGTACTGGCTGAGTAGTTGGCCTCTGTGAAACAGAACCTCCTTATCAAGAGCCCCCAAAGGCACTCCTATGTGTAGGCCTGGCAAAGAGGACAGCTAATCCACTGATCCCGTTGGCTGAGCTCAAAACTAGGTCCGGCTCAGCCTCACATCCCACATGCTGGAACCATGAATCTGTAGAGAACTTTCCACGTGCAAACACTTCACATAGGGTCAAGATGGCGGCAAGCTTTCCTTCTGAATCTGGCCAAGTGATAGGCTACTATGTTCTCTCAGTTTTCTCCTGGGATAAAGACATCCTTAGGTGTGGTCATGAGTCGGGGTCAAACCTAAGTGGAAAGCAGGCCTAGGCTATGCCATCCCCTTCACTCTGCATTCTGGGGACCAAACCATTCCTGGCCATCCATCTTGCTTCCTCCAGCTATGATAACAGCTATGGGGTTGATAGAAGTCATCACAGTAGCACTCAGACAAGGAAAGCCACATCATTACTATGTTGGAAGAAGCACATATAAGATCAGTCCTCCATGGTGTTAAACTGGTATAGATTCACTCTGAGGGTATCAATCCTGGGCTTAAAAGAGGACAGGCCTTTCCATCAGTTCTCCCAATGACTCATAGGCACCATGTGCAGTGCTGGTTAACTGTGCAGGGGCTGAGAGATAGGTGGTAAAAGGCTAGAGACCCTGCCTTCTGTCTGGTCACTGGTCCTCTCCCATTTCAGATGATGAAGGTTTTCTCTGTATATGTCACCACAATAAATAGCAATTGTAAGTGCCTCACTCTGATTCTGTGGTTTCTGTAGTCTCTCTGAGCAACTGTTGGGGTGGGGACCTCTATTCTAGTTGCCATAAGTTTCCCTCCCTGCATTCTTTGCATGTGGGCTCTCCATACCTGTTACCAAGAGCCCAGCTCCCATGTTGTCTCATGCAGTATCCTTGGATTCTAAGCAGAACTATTCAGACAACCCAAGCCACTCGTGGCCAGAGAGGAGGCATCAGAAAAGGCCTTCAAAGAGCTATGACTGTGAGTACTTGTATATAGTCCCTGGGGGCATAGCAGAGAAAGAAGGAGTAACAGTGCCTAGAGATCATGCTGTTCTTCTGTCTCCTGGACCCTTCATACTCATACCTCAAGCAAATCCATGAGGATCCAGGTGTGATCAGCCAGCTTCAGCAAAGATGTGAATCTCTGTTGGGGTGCCACCAAGTACGTGATAGGTCACACAGCTCAACTACAATGTCTGTACAAGGTCCCACCCATGTGGGATTGTAAATGTGTCCTGCCCACAAAGATTGTGAACACATTTCTACCCACAGAAAGCAGGCAGCCCTGGCCGAGTTCTTGTACTCTCCCTGCATCTGCTCCCCAGGGGCTCAAGTTGCCGACTACATGATGTGCCGGGCCCCACTCCACATTAAACAAACATAATTTCTCACAGTGGCTTTCTCTCAGCTGGGCAACTTCAGGCCATGCAGGGAAAAACTCGATCTGCAGGTCCTGGAAAGAATGCAAAGTAGGGAATGATTCTCTTCCCGGACCCCACACAGCAAGGCGTCCATAAATATCAAGCACCAGTTTCATGAATTCTTTATGCTATTTACTTAGAACTGTGTTTATTAAACTGGTCTCCTTCCAAAACCTCCTCGTAGATTTCTCTCCCTCCCTCTCTCTCTCTCTCTTTTAAAAAAAAAAAAAAAAGTAAGTTTTATTTCTCCACCTATTCCGAATTAAAAATGGGTCTTTGATGCACCCAGCAGATCTTACCCCTTGAAAGCTATTATGGACTTACATAAAGAATAGAGCAAACAATACCGAGCTGTGGGTCACACACCGTGCTTGCAGCAGTGAAAGCTGGAGGCATCCTCAGATGGTCTCTGTGCTGTGTCTTTCTCTATCTTTGTGAGGGTGATTGAGACCCTCACGTATGAAGATAGCTTCACGTCCTTCAAGCCCACCCACACGGAGCCCACACACTTCTGAAGAGTAGCTGAATATGAAATGAAGTAAAGCACACAGGGGACAGAGTGTTTCAGGACACAGATTTTCAGGACACAGATGGAGGCAGCTCTGAGTAGGATCTTCTAATCCTGATTTTAAAGGATAGAGGAAGCCCCCTGAAGCAGTCTGTCAGAAGACTGTCAGGTACCTGAGTCTCCAGGCTCATAAACAAAGTATCCAGAATGTGCAAGCCATGCACTATCTTTTTTTTTTTTTTTTTTTTTGTAAATTTAAAAACTTAATTATGGGGAATGAATATTTGAATACAGATGCATACAGAGACAAGAAGAGAGGATTGGAGTTACAGGTGGTAGTAAGCCACCTAACATGGTGCTGGAGACTCAGGTCCTCTGCAAGAGCAGCACACACTCTTAACCACTGAACCATCTCTGCATCCCCTCCATCTCTGCCAAACTCCTTCTTACGGTATTTCTGCTTTTTAAAATGCTGTTTTTCTATTGCTACTCTGAGCATCCAGGAATCTTACTTTTAAGGAACCTCATAATCAGGTCCGATCTGTATTTTACCAGGCCTGTGAAAAAGGCAAAAGAGGTGCCCTTCATTCAAAAGCAGAGAGAGCTAACATTTCTCATAAAGCCCGCTTTGAAAGTGTTTGCTTCTATGTCATGGGGACTGGAGTGACACAGAGTTGGCAGCAGGAACTTGCACATTGCAAACTGGTATTTGTGGAATGGTACTTTTTTCCTGTAGGTAATAATGAGCAAGCCTTATTAATAGCATCTTGGCTGTTTCTGACTGCAAATTTGTCATTAAGTCAATGAAATCCGTACTTTCAGCATCCCCACTTCAATCGAAAATGATGCCAGTTGCTCCTGGAAGACTCAACTTTTTTCTTGCCCATTTTTTCTATAAAGATCTCCCCATTGATGTGATGTCACCAAGAGCTCCTCCTCCAGTCTGTGAGCCCCAGGACAGATCTCTGGTTCCCAGTCTGAGCACATCAACAGTTGTGGATGCTTAATCATTTTAAGAATACTTTTTGTATCGGTGTATAATTATTGTTCAAAAATAGTGGGATCCAGCTATTCAAATGTATAGTGAACTTTGCCCATAGTCTTTCTCATGCCCTCTCCTGTTCCTTGCTTTCTGTAGAACTCCTTCCTGTCCCCAAATAGTTCCCCTTCCACTGTATGCCATGTGTGTGTGTATACATATGCCTATGCACATGGGTCTATGTGCATCTGTGTATGATGCATCTTTAGATATGTGTGTATGCCCACATGTGCATGCAACTATATGTGTGTGTGTGCACATCTGATTATGTGTGTGTGTGTGCATGTGCCTATGTGTATGAATGGATCTGTGTGTGTGTGTGTGTGTATGACCACATATACATGCAACTATATATGTGTGTGCATGGATCTATGTGTGTTTGTGTGTGTGTGTACACATATGTGAGGATGTATATGGACATGTGTGTGCATGTGTGGAATTCACAAGAATCCCAACCTTGATTTGTGGCTTTTGCACTACTCCAGTGCTTGCGTCTGTCTGCATCCCAAAGCGGTACTTTGATCTGGGAGAATAAATGTAATTTACAAATGGCCTTAATCATGAGATCACCTGAAGCTTCATATGAAAACAGCCCCCTTTTCATCAAATGGGATGACTTTTAAATTTAATTTCTATTTCTAAGCCTCTGGATATTTTCTGTGTTGTGGCAGCTTTCAAGGCTGCTGATTCTAAATTCCGTGATGAGCACATGTAACTCCAATCTATTTTACTACAACAACGGAATACGTTTCCAGTGCGATAATTTACTGGGAAATGACTACTGAGCCCTGAAATTCCAGATGCATACACACAGAAACATATACATACACACATATATACAGAAATATACACAAATGCACGCACACACACACACACACACACAGCCTCTGAGACTATGGGCTACAACAGGGAACATATTCCACTGTGGTGTTGGGGAGGGGCTTGGTAAGCAGCTTTTTTCCACGAGTCAGCCCCACCTCTGTGCATAAAACATATAGGTACCCTTCGAGGGAATATCAGAGAAACTTAACTAAGTTAGCATACTTAACTAAGTAACAAGCAAAAGGACCATTTTTCTTCATCCTTGAAAAGTCTGATCTTTGCCCTTAAATACTTAACCCTCATTCTGTGAATAAATTCCACTCTTAGCTTATGCCATTCCTGTTTACAGCCCTCCAAGCAAACACTCAAAAGCAACACTGGACACTCGGCCTCTGTTGACCAGGACCTAGGATGTGAACTGGAAGCATGAACTTTGGGAAGCTGGACAAAGAAGCTCCTGCCTCTGATGCTCAAGGTTTCCTCACCTGAGAAAGAACTGTAGATAAGGCAAGGCTGGCATCCAGCAGTACTGGTCAGTAGATAAGGGCCAAGAGGCTTAGGCTGTAGAGTGGGCATAGAAATGGCTGGCACTGAGCTGATGAAGTAAGTTGTCCAAAGCAGGCGAGGGAGCTCATGCTCACCACACCTGCTCAGCCTGACCACACACGGAAGGCCTTATCCCATCCGCATTTGTTTTGTAGGATATCCCTCAGTCCCTTGCTGCTCCCACAGACAGTGGATTGAATGGTAGAGAGTCCTGACTTCATCTTTGTGAACTATGAACTTAAAGAAATCTTTACAACTGTGATTAGGGGGCTGGAGAGACAGCTCAGCGGTTAAGAGAACTGGCTTCTCTTCTAGAATATCCAGGTTCAGTTCTAGGACTCACATGGCAGCTCACAGCTGTCTATAATCAGTTCCAGGAGATCTGGCATACACATACACACACACACACACACACACACACACACACACACACACACAACACGCAAAACACCAGTGTACATAAAAATAAATAAATCTTTTTTTAAAAGGACTGTGGTTAGCTTACAAGTATCAATAGCTTACGGATAGTCTAGAGAGATGGATAAGTACTTAAGAGTGCTTACTGTTCTTGCAGAGGACTTGGGTTTGGTTCCCAGTAATGGTGGCTCAGAACTGTCCACACTTACAGTTCTAGGGAGTTCAACACTCTCTTGCATACACATGGGACACATATAGCAGACAAAACACTCCTATACACATAAAATATATACTTTAAAAAATACCAAAATAAACTGGTGAATTATTCCAACCTCTAGAAAAATTGGAATGGATGTTTCTAAACTACTGAAAATAAAACTAGCACATGACCCAGTCACACCACACCTGGTTATCCACCCAAATGCCTTGAAGCCAGCACCCACGAGACACCTGCATATCAGCGTTCATTGAGGCACAATTCACAATAGCTATCCTATGGGACCAGACCAACTGAGGTGTCTATCAACAGAGGAATGGATAAAGAATACATTGTATACATGCACAGTGGAATATTTTTCAGCCAAAAAGGGATACAAAGTTATTTGCAGGAAAGAGGACATGACTCTGAGATAGGCACATTAAGCCAGTTTCTCTCACTGTGGTTCCTAGATGTGGTGGTTGAGTGAGAATGTTCCCTGTAGGCCCATATATTTCAATGCTTAGTTACCAGGGAGTGGCACTATTTGAAAGGATCAGGAGGTGTGGCCTTGTTGGAGGAGACACATCACTGTGGTGGGCTTTGAGGCTTCAGAAACCGAAGCTAGGCCCAACGGCTCTGACTTTCTTACTCTCTCTCTCTCTCTCTCTCTCTCTCTCTCTCTCTCTCTCTCTCCCTGCTATATTTGGATCTGGACGTAGAGCTCTCAGCTACCATGTCTGCCCACATGCAGCCATTGCAGCCATGTTCCTCACCATGAAAATAATGGACTGAACCCCTGGAACTGTAAGCCAGCCCCAATTAAATGCTTTCTTTTATAAGAGTTGCCATGATCATGGTGTCTCTTCAGAGAAATAGTGATTAAAACACTAGATTTTATGTATACATAAATCATATCTGTCTATCTATCTATCTATCTATCTATCTATCTATCTATCCATTTATATGACACAAAAGAAGAAAAACTGGTAGGACAAAGGGACTCACAGGAGAGAGAGTCAGGAAAAGGGAAATACAGCATGAGAGAGAAAATATGTTCACCGTACAATTACATATTTGTATGAACTTTTTAAAAAGTGGAACATATATTGATGTGATATCCTCTTGAGTTATTGAGCTGTCCTCCAGCACAGCAGCACACGTCTGTATGAAACACACAACGGAGAGAAACAGATGAGAATACAGCATATAGGCAAACAACTTACAGACAAGCAGAGAAATGTATGCTGGGGCCTGCAGTGGTCTGGATGACAATGGCCCCACAGGTTTATGTGTTTCGATGCTTGTTCCACAGTTAGTAATAAAACTGTTTGGGAAGGATTAAATGCTGTGCTCTACTTTTGCAGGAGCTGTGTCACTGGGATGAGCTTTGAGGCTTAAAAAGTCCACGTCATGGTTGTCCTCTTAACATGATCAAGGCCTAGCCTGCTGCCATGCTGCCCACCATGATGGTCATGGACTCACCGCTCTGAAACTGTAAGCAAGGCCTCCAATTAAATGCTTTCTTCTACAAGGTGCCTTGATCATGGCGTCTCCTCACAGCAACAGAAAAGTAACTAAGACAGTTCCTTAAGTCGTGAGCAGGGAGATTTTGAAAGGAGCTTTCTCTAAGAATGGGTCTGGAGAAGGAGCACAACCTTGCTGACACTGTGATCTCAGACTTGTGTCTTCGAGATCTAGAGGAGAACTCCTTGGTGTGTGGAACTCCACAAGTCTGTGGACTTTGTCACTACCTTGTTATACCTGGTAGCCATATTTAATTTACAAATGCTTCCCTTCCAGACAAGAAGGTAAGGGGTCTTAGAGAAAGCTGAAATAGCTAAGCACTTTGCAGGGAAGCAAACCCCATTGGTAGCCTACTTCCTCTTGAGTGGAAAATTGTCCATAAGGTGTCCCAGCCTGGCTATCACCTGGTCCAGCATCCAAGGCACATCAGCAAGTGACCTGACTCTCCCCAGGTCCTTAACATGATACAGGTAGCCCTAGCCTTCCCTGGGTAAATTGTCTCTTTCTTCCTTGCTGTAGAAGAAACAGTTTTAGTTTCCTGTTTGGAACTTCAGATTTATCTCCTTTACTCAACTTCCTTTTTAAAACCTTTGGTATGTTCTTGTGGGGTTTAACACTCTGGATTAAGTTGACCTTGTGGTCACATCGGCAAAAAAAAAAATCAGGTTTTCTTTGGTACAAGTCCAAGTCTGTGGGATTTAAGTGTGGATGGAAAGTCTCCGGGGAGAGTTCCTTAAAAGGAAACTACACCCACTCTTTCAAGATCAAAGGCTCTAAGTGAGTGGGTGGCTGGAGGAGAGGGCTCAGGGTCTGTCTGAGTATCTGCATCCCTGCAAAACAAAGCTGAGGGACACCTTTAGAAAAGATCTCTACTTTAGGAATGTGCACTTTGACCCCCACCTGCAAAGTGGATAATGACCTCCTGGTTTTTCCATTTGCCTGGTTTTTCCTACTTATACTTGGATTTACATGAAGAAGCTTGACCCTGTGTGTAGATGGGGCAGAGCCAGTTAAGAAACCTGGCCTCTAAGGTGAAAGGCAGCAATCACTTCCTGCTGTCGCCCTTAATAAGGGAGAGTCTCCACTTTTCCCATGTCCACTTACTCAAGGCTGAGCATCGATGAGGCTCAGGATCTGGTCTCGATGGCTGTTATCATTCACACAGTAGAACACATTGTCCCAAAACTCAGGCTAGAAATACATTTCCTCCCAGTCCCCTGGTGCAGGAGGTAGCTTCCTCTCCACATCAGCACCTGCCCTTCCTCTGGCAGCTTGAAGCTGTTGTACTCAGAGCTGATCCAAGCCCTGTGAATTGAGATATTCCTTTGGCCTGTCTTTGTTGGGTGTACCTCTGCACTGTACAGCCAACACAGATGGCCTCCCTGAGTCTGGAAATTCCAGAAACCTCTACAAGCACAAAGAACTACCCAGTAGGATCTCCAGAAGCAGTCTAGTGTCTTTTCTACTATAGCCTTGAGGTGTCCTGTATGGGGGCCATTCTCATCAGATTTCACCAACTACGTTTCCCCTCTACACCTCCCTCTCTCTCATACTTATAATCTACACAATTTTCTCACAGCTCTTAGAATCAGCAATGTCAATGACTGTGGAATTTCCAATGTCTGCAGCCCCACCCCTCCTGTCAAGTACCTCCATGCGAAGCCCTGCTCCAAGGCAGGAAGTATGCTATGCCGAAGGACATTCTTCTCTTTGCACACTCCTCCCTCCTGGAACTCCTTTTCAGTCATAGCCTCTTGGGTAATTCCTCCTGCTCAGGATTAATTTCAGTATCACATTATTTTAAGACTTATTTATTGTCTGCACGACTATGAGCACCTGCACGTATGTGTATGCACCCTATGTAAACAGTACCAGAGGAGGCCAGAAAAAGGAATTGCATCCCCTGGAACTGGAGTTATAGCAGCTATGAGCCACCAAGTGGGTTCTGGGTATTAAACCCATGTCCTCTGCAAGAGCAGCTGGTACTCTAACCACTGCGAAACATCTCCATCCCCCAGTATCACATTATTTTAAAGCTTTCTGTGATTACCCCATAAAGGAATAGAGTTGTGGGTAGACACACAAATTCTTACACACACACATGTATACATGATCACTCATTCTCATGTATATATGCATACTCACACATACTCATGTAACCTACTGTCACATGTGCACACACAGACACAACCACAGGTATGGTGGAATTGCCCACTCCTCCCTTGGAGCACTATGTTAGTTATATTTCATATCTCAATGTCATATATATGGAATTACCTGCCCCCTTGCCCACGAAGCAGTAGACTCCAGGGGGAGATTCCCCCTCTGCTCTATCCAGACTCTAGTACTATTGAGATGTTTCAATTGATCTACCTATGTCCTAGAAGTGTTTAAGAGTTTCCCCACAAGGCACCATAAGCTAGAGAGTTAACCTTCCAGCTCCAGGTCAGGCTTCAGACACAGCAGCTCTAGTGACTCCCTATGCTCTCTCCTGGGAGATTGTAGGAAAGGCTTTCTCAGCTCAGCCCTCCCAAAGCCTTTGGCAAAAAAAGATCATGGAAGAGAATAGATATTGGCTGGTTATGCTGAATGGTGAGAAAGTGAGGGCTAGTTTTGATTTTCAACTTGGTTAAAATACTCAGGAAACTAGTGAGCTGTGTGCGTGCATTCATGCTTCCAGGGAGAATTAATTGAGTAGGGGAAACAGGAGGCACGTTCCATACTGCTACTGTACCAGGCTAAAAATAAAGACTAAAAGAAGAGGAAGCCATCTAAACACCCTTCTCTCTGCTTCCTGGTTTTCTGAGATGCAACCAGGCTTCTGCCACCATAGACTCAAGCCATTTCTGTAATCATGATTAGCTGTCTCCTCAAGTCATCAACCCAAGTCAACATTGCCTCCTTCCTCTGCTTCTTGTCAGGCATTTTGTCACCCAGACAAGTAGTTTTCTGCACTGATCACCAAGAGAGTGTTCCTGTGGTTTCCATCCAAATTTCCCCATCAGGCAGGCCTCCAAGGAGAAGCAAGTGGAGAGAAAGATACAGAAAGACAATAGACAAGAATCCAGAATCTCAGCTTTCCAGTTCCTGTCCCGGTTTGGGACAGCAGTTTTTTCAGTTAGGGTTTTATTGCTGAGAAGAGACACCATGATCATGGCAAATTTTATAAGATATATTTAGTTGGGGTTGGCTCACAGTTTCAGAGGTTCAGTCCATTACCATCATGTGAAGAAGTATGGCAGGGTCCAGGCAGACATGGTACTGGAGAAGTAGCCAAGAGTTCTAGATCTTGCCAGGAAGCTAGGAGGAGGATCTCAAAGCCTACCTCCACAGTGACACACTTTCTTCAACAAGCCACACCTCTAATAGTGCCACTCCTTGGGCCAAGCATATTCAAACCACCACAGTAGTCAATTTCCTACCAGCAGAGTGACCCTGAGATTGTCCTACTATTATTACTATTACTCATGTACACAAGATGATATCAAGTCTTGAGATCGCAGAGGATTCTAGGAAGTGGTATGGATTTTGTCCCCAGAAGATCTGAAATGGTCAAGATGGGATCAATTAAACTAGATTAATGCAAAGTGCACACAGTGTGTTTCCAGTTGTTGCTGGGCAGATAATTAGATGATACCTTGCTTTAAGGTTTTGTTTGTTGTTGTGTTGTTGGTTTTTGTTGTTGTGTGCCCTGTAATATCCTCAGACAAGAGTGATTTGGGCAAAGTAGCTTTATCCTAATCACTAGAATACTGTGAAAGCAACAGGATGACCTTCCTGAAGTTAGGCTTCAAAGACACTACATACTCCATCTTGGAGTTGTCTGTTAGTTTCTTCTTTGTTTATTAGGGAGCTACACTCAAACCCTGCAGAGAGCCTGGTGTGTGGTAGAACTAAGGGGCATGTTGGCAAGTACCAAATGAGAAACTAAGGTTCTCTGTTGACCAACCCTGAAGAAACTCACCACCATGTTAGTCACGTGAGTAAGCAGGAAGTCAGGACATTTCTCAGTCTGGTCATCACATGACATGGAATATAGAGTAGAAACTGTACTAGAATATCAGCAGCAACTTCCCTAGGGACCTTGAGACACAGGGTGTATACAGAGGGTGATACTGTAAGGTCATTGTCATAGAGTTTTATTGCTGAGACAAAACACTATGACCAAAAAGCAAGTAGGAGAGGAAAGGGTTTATTTAGCTTATACTTCTAAATCCAACATGGGAGGAAGTTGGGACAGCACTCAAGCAGGCCTGGAACCTAGAAGCAAGAGCTGATGCAGAGGCCATGGAGGGGTGCTGCTTACTGGATTGCTTCCCATGACTTGTTCAGCATGCTTTCTTATAAAACCCAGGACCACCAGGCCAAGGATGGCACCACCCACAATGGGCTAACTCCTTCCCCTATTGAGTAATAATTGATAAAATGCCCTACAACTGGATCTCATGGATCCATTATCTCAACTGAGTCTCCTTCTTCTCTGATGACTCTAGCTCATGCCAAGTTGATAGATAAAACCAGCCACTACAACCATGAAGGCCCATGTGGTCTGAGACCCTGTGCAGCAGAGTAGTGAGTCCAAACCACTCTCAGCCACCCTTCTGTGTCATCTATGACTACCCATCCCTGAATCTGTAAAGAAAAGTACAGACAGTGTACAGATATTTCCATAGCAAAGTGGACAAAGGCTCACAGGGAATTCCATAATAGAATGCTACAGGCCTACAGAGCCACGACACAGGAATGCAAACCCTCTAAAACTATGAGCATGCCAGGAAAGAGCTCATTCTAAAGATGAGATCTCCTTGCAAGGAAAAGTTCAAAGACATTAAAGCCCAAAGGGATCTGAGTCCTTTTGCTCATGTTAATAAACATTCAAAGACTCCTGCTCTCCCCGCTCCTTCTACTAATCCCCAGCCAGGCCGCCCTTGACGCCAGGGTAGAGTCCAGGCTCTGTCCATCACCAGCTCGTGCCTGGGGCTGATTCTCACTCAGAAGTGGTATTAGCTCAGCCAAGTGTCTCATTAGCTTAATGTCTGAAGACTCCCAAGTGTTAATGGGCCGCGTTGCTGTAAAACCCGCCAGGCTCTGAAGGCGAGCCACACTTGGTTCCCCTGAGCAACTGTCAGACAAAATGAACTTGACAGAAGCCAGGATTTAGTGTTGATGATGTCTCCCTTGATGTTTTAGATATGAGAGAAGGAAGGTCAAAGGGGAACCCTCTTCTGCTTTATTTTGGGGTACTAGCCAGGTGATAGTTGCTGTGTGTCCACTCTCCATGACCAGGATTACAGACCCGATGGGTGCCTACCCTGAGACTGGAGCTCTGCTGGACACCAGCCTCTCAGTGGGCCTGGGCACAGTCCCTATATGGTGGCAGTCCCCACATCATATGACGTGGCCTAAACCATTGACTGGCTTCAGCTCCTTGAGTAGAGTTTTTCCAAGGTGAAGGACCAGATGTCCTAGGGGACCATCTCTCACTGCAGAATCATGCCAACTGAAGACCAAGGCTATGGGAAACTCTGATTCTGGATAAGGTCCTGCACATAAAACAGAACAAAGGCCAGAGACAGCAGAGTATGGGGTACGTTGGGTGACTTCTGCACTGCAACATTTTGTCCTTTTAATCTTAGCCTAAGACCAGGTGAGAGTATAGCGATGCTGCCCCTGCTGTATGTAGGCCTCCCTAATCCATCTCTGGGAGGAATCCCACAGACCTGGCCAGTTGCAGACTCTCTAGGAGCAAGGAGAAATCACGCATAAGCTGAACACTGCCCATTGTCTTATACCAAGTCGGTGTCCAGAGTGAGTGATGCACCTCACATCCAGACAAGAAAACTTCCTTTCTCTTGAGACTGATGCCTCTCCACCACACACCGCAGCATATGCTCTGAGGCCAAGGCATTCTTCAGTTCCCCAGGATAAAATGCGTTCTTCTTCATTTAAACATTTACTCTTCACAGTTTGGTGACAAAATAACTGTTGCACCAGAGGAGCTTTTCTACTTTCAGTGGACAAAGGGGGTCTTGAACTAAAATACCAGTATGTGGCAGTTATGAGGGACATGGGAACAGGAGGACTAAGGAGAGGATGCAGCCAGTGGAGGCCTGGCCTGGAGATTGTCCTCATTGATCTTCTTCGGGAGTCAGGAGAGACCATGTGTGGCCTCAAAACAGGAAGCTGGGGCCTTCTCCCTTTTGCTTTCCTGCCTGTCTAGTGACAACTCACATCTATAACTTGACTGCCCTTTGCTGCCCAGGGAGGCTGAGCCAACACAGGGATGCATATGAGCTAGCCAGGACTTGGTAAACTCCAAACACATAAGCAGAAGCTATGAGTTTCCAGACATCAGGACTTTCCCACTCCCACACGTCAGAGTGTGTCTGTGCCCCATCTTGTGACCCCACCCAGTCCTCTGCCTTCAAACAACTCTTCCCTCCCTCAGTCACCTGCCTCCAGTGCCTCCCACACTCTGTATTTCACCTCCAGCTACCCCAGAGACACCCAGGCCAGCTCAGGGTGACAGTTATGATATACTGGCTGTCACATGCCACAGTTCAGTTTTGTTCTATCTACATCCAGTGCCCTGGTTGGAAACCCATGCCACCCATCCCCTCTGTCTGCACCTCTGAGAGACTTTGATTCCTGTCCCTCGGAGGCTGATGCACACTGGCTGCTCAGGGAAGCAGGGCCGTCTCAGATGGATCAGCAAGTGCAGATGAGGCAGCCATGCTGAGACAGGAAGAAAAGGACAGAGTGAGGCGCATGTTGAGGCCTGGGCTCAGTCTCTTACAAGACTGGTGACAGGGGACTACCCAGTAGTTAGGGAAGAGCTTGACATTGTCAGACCCTTTCTACAGAGATCTCTGCAAGGTATGTGGCCAGTGGTAGAATTGCTAGGTGATGGAAGAGTGGAGTTGGGGGATGGGGACTTGGGATCTTAAGACCTGCCATGGTGAAGTCAGCAGATAGACAGCAAAGTCAATAGCCAATAAGAGATCATCCAAAGGGGCTTTAGGAGCATTGAACCAACAAAGGGCAGGTGGGCCTGCAGGTTGTAGACACACCTGGCAGCTAGGGCACAACTGCTAAGCCTTTCCCTCCACATCTGGCTCTTAAGCTTGGCATAGCTGTCTGAGTTGACCCAGGGTACCTACAGAACAGCCATGATGGACTGAATGTTCTAACCCTTGTGGAGAGGTAGACTAGTAATAACCCTGAATCAGAGGGCAGTGAAGAAAAGACAAGAACCCATCACAGAACAGTTTTGACCTCCCACAAGTGACTGGGTCTATTGTAGTGGCTCTCCTTATCTCTCAGCAGAACGAAACTTTCCGTAGGCTGACTCCACATTAGTCATCAACCATCTCCCATCCCAGGGAGCTGGGTTTACATCCCAGAGTGTACCCCATCCTTGAGATAGGAGGAATTATTGTTTGTGCACAAACACCTGTAAGACTTGGGCCTGACCTTCATCAAGGAAGAGATCTGGGGGCCAGGCAAAGCTGAATGTCACCAAGAAGAGGCTCAGATGGCCAAAGACTTGAAGAGGTAGGGGATGTGCCAGCTTCCAGAGCCCACCCTGACTCCATGGGCTCAGCCAGTGGCCTTGTATAGGATCCTGTCCTTCAGATAGTTGTTCTCCTCATAATATGCCCTCGGGATCCTGCTGTCCCTCTGAGGTGGTTGGGCTTGTGAAGCACCTCTTTGACACATGTCCCCACAGGAAGCAGGTGGAGTACAGTTTGCACTCAGCCTGCATTCAGAGGGAGAATGAATCGGATGGTGTCCCCACTTTGAACATCACTCCTTGTTCTCACAGAGGAGAGCAGGTTAGGAGATGTCCACAGTAGTGTGAGCTCTGAGTGATGTCCACCTCCGTGACCAGTTTCAGCTCCTGCTAAGCCCACTCTGAGAAGGACCCAGAGTGGGGAGTGGCTAAGGTGGAGCTGGAGGAGCATCCATTCCATTCTATCACCAGTACTTTTGTGCGGGGCCCTGACAACACGCTCACTCTCTTATAAGTCACCCTTGCCAAGCAAAGATGTCCCCAAAATATCCTGGTTGCCCTTGGTAACCAGTCTTGCATCTGCCACCCATTCACTTATTTAAACCTTCACTGAGGGATGCTGGCTGCTGTCTTTTCAGCCAGACTCACCTTCTGGGTCTATGCTTTGCATTGCTGGGCTCTGCATAGGGGAAGGAGCCTTCTCTTGGCCCTCCTTGCTGCTGACCAGCTATGGAGGGACTCAGAAGTCCCAGGGGGTCCCTGTTATCCTTTGCCACTTAGAATAGAATTGAACAGATAGAAGCTAGGTTTTCTTTTACCTGGGTAGGAGAAGGCAGCTGTGCTGTGTCCCACCTGGAGCTGGCCTCTTTTATAAAGGTTTCTCAGTTGTACTCAGGTGCAACTAAAACTCTAGGCTCTTGTCTTTGCTCCTCAGTGGAATTGACTTTAGCTAAGACATTCCTTTTCTTGTGGCAGCACGGGATACCTGAAGCCCTCAGGGAAGGTTCTGTAGATTATGGAGATGTCGGTGGGTCTGCCTTTCTCTCTCAAGTGCTAATCCCCTTACTTTGGGTTATACTGAAGAGCCAAAGAAAGACCAGCTTATGAGTTATAGTACCATAGGAGGTACCATGTCTATACCCTATGGTCTCAAATGACCACTGCAAGTCCAAACTGGCAGGAGGCCTCAGGGATGCTCTGGGCCTTGTAGAATCTGTGTCAGTTTAGAGCCAGTATTAAGCCCCCACATTCCCCCCAGTCTCCACAAAGGCCTGGATATGTCTTGTTCCCAGTGTGCATGTTGGCACCGTGCCAGGAGCATACTAGGCTCAGGACTCAAGAACTTAAGATCTGAGGAGGGGCTTCTGCCAACAGAGGAATGGGTCAGTGTCTACTGTGCAAAGTACAAGAGTGTTCTCAACCCGTCCCTGTGTGTTAGGCTCAGGTTTTCACACCTGCAGTGGATTCTGAGATCTAAATGCTCCAGGGCCAAACAAGGAGACCACAGAGAAAGATCACTGAATGCTGCAACCCAAGCAGAACTGTGTTGTATCTCTCAATACAGACAAGTGCACATGTATATGCT
This sequence comes from Mastomys natalensis, assembly GCA_021653895.1. Classification (NCBI taxonomy): domain Eukaryota; kingdom Metazoa; phylum Chordata; class Mammalia; order Rodentia; family Muridae; genus Mastomys; species Mastomys natalensis. The sequence continues at coordinate 3,967,514 of JAJTUV010000102.1, forward strand.
CACATGTGTATGCTCACACACACACACACACACACACACACACACCACACATTTCAGAGGTATTGCTCTGGCTCCTGCCTGCTTCTCACTGCCCTAGCCCAAGCCCTGCCTTTTTCGGTTTACTCCATGAGCTCAGCAGGTACCTGAGGTCTTCAGAGTTCCCCAGACACCCAGCAGTGCTTGTTGGCTCATGCTTTTCTGATAAATTTTCTCTCACAGAAGAGGCAAGCATAAAATAATAAAATGTACTGGCCTGCAGCCTTGAAGAAGCGGGGTGCGAAGGATGTCACCACACAGGCCTGGTTAGGAATCCTCTTTATGGCCTTGTGTTCTGGCCTAGACAAATCCATCAGAGAAGCCAAGGGAGATGACAGCTTTATTAATTGGTCTCCTTCAGTTCAGGCCAATGACACAGCCTGGCTGGGAGACCAGAGGCTTAGATGGAGCCAGCATGGCCCAGGAGGGCTTGGTCCCATTTTCTAAGACTGTGCTACCTCTACCTCGATGGATCATCAATATGGCAGGCTCTGTCCTGACTGGGGTATCCTCCAATTCAGTGCCATTCTCTCTGCCTCTTGGCAGCCAATGCCTGGGAAGCCGGAGTGAACTGTAGCTGCCTTGGAGCTTTGATTCCCCTCTAGAGCTGGGCAGAAGAGTTTTAAGCGTTTCTTATTTGACTCTGTCCCCCTCAAGCCTGCAAAAGTCAGGAAAGTGGGACTTCCATTTTCCAGACACTATGGGTAGGTAAAGTGACTGGGCCACCAAGGGAGGCACACGCAGCTAAGTGGTCCTATCTGTCAAACACAGATGTCTGCCGAGCCCTCATGGGTGTCTGACACCTCCTTGCGGTACACTGGGGCCTCTTTCTCCTCACCCACCTCACTGCCTTGAATCAGGCATTCTGAACTTCCTCTCACCTGAAGGTCAGGTGCTGAGCTGTGGAGAGGGGTGTTGTGAGTGTGGACACAGAAGGAGTCGGTGCTGAGCCATGCAGTTGAACAGAAATGCCTCAAAGTCCTTTTGGTTCTGGTCACTTGGTTAAGCCTAGGGGCAACTTCAAGTCATCATAGCAGTCATGTCTGGTGAGGATGACTGTAGGGGTGGAAGTGGATTTGCTTGTGTGAATATATGTGTGTATGTTATGTGGGAAGAGGCAGAAAGGCAGAGAGGGAGAGAGAGGAAAGAGAGAGAGAAAGAGAGGGGGAGGGAGAGTGAGACGGAGAGGGACAGAGACAGAGAGAAATAGAGACACAGAGACACAGAGAGAGAGGAACAAGAGAGACAGAGAGAGATAGAGACAGAGAGACACAGAGATAGAGACAAAGACAGACAGACAGACAGACAGACAGAAGAAATGATTGAGTCTAGGAAGAAGGCAAGGAGGTCAAGAGAAAGAAGATAGCAAACTGAAGGGCTATTCCTCTCAACAGAGGGGCAAAGACAAACTTATCAACACTCCCTTTAGACGTAACAACCAAGAAGCTATCCCACCACCCTGGATTGCACTCTTGTGTCCACACGGTTGTAAACTCCAGCCCTCATTATCCAGGACTCCAGTCTTACACCCCTGCCATCTAGAATTTCACAGGCATTATGCAGAGGAAAAGTCTTGGAGGTGCTAAGGCTCAAACCAGGCAAAGGCTGCTCTGGGCTCAAGCAAAGCAGAAACGCTCCACCTCTTCTATGCCAGATCTGCCCTGGTTGGGTATGGGAGGCTGTCCAGAGGAGCTCTGAAACAAATGATCAGAGGGACTGTCTCTCAAAAGTCCCTACCAGAAGTCAGGCTGGGAAGAGCTTCATGTGTAGTCTGCCTGCCCCAGGAATCTCCATAGCTGCCTGCTATGCGCTGCAGCTACAGGTCTCAGCAGGAAGCAGGCAGCAACCCAGGTACATCAGCACATCTCCCAGGACAGGATATGGGGATTTATTCTTGCCAAAAGAAAGGGGCCTCACTGTCTTTTCTTAGAGGAAGGGAAAGTCACTGACCACAGCAGTTTCTCCTTGCTCATCCTGGCCAGGGAACACTGTGCAGGAAATGCTGGGCATGCCTGGATCGTTCTCCCAGTCTCAGGGCTGCTGCTCTGCCTGGCCTCCAAAGAGAAAGGGTAATACTACAGCAGGGCCCAGGGCTTCCCCCCATTTGTAGCCAAACCTCCAGGAGATTTCTACCTGTCTCTTTCAGATACAGCCAGGCTGACTCTTGAGAGAGGTTGCCGTGGAGATAGTACAAGAACTGGTGGTGGGTGGGTTAAAAAGGAGAGGGTGAGGATCAGAATACTCCAGAACAGGAATCATAAGACAGCACCTAGAATAGGGCCAGGGATCATTAGGCTAAGGCATAGAGCTAAGCAGTTTTATTAAATCTAAAATTTGAGAGGAATAAGACCAAATCCACCTTTGTTCCATTAAAACAAGCTTTATTAAAATAAATGGCTGGGAAGTTGGACACTGGAGAGATCCATACCTGAGATTCCGAGAGAATGGCACTGAATTATATTAGTCAGGTACTCATAAAGGCTATGGCACTTCCTGCCAAGTGTCCAGTGAGGGCAAGCATGCATCCTCATGTACTTCCTGCCTCCTGTTGATATACGATCAAGCACATCCTGTGTGATTGGGACAACCAACCTTGTTTATTGAAATGAAAACACATGGTTTGTTATCTTACATGATCAACAGCCCCCAGCATTTCCAGAAGTTATCTGTCCTTGCGCAAGTGGGGCTTACAGGTTGACTTTAGTCCTTACAATTTCTCTATCCTGTGAATGAATAGATGAGCTTGGTGCAAGGCAGGGCTGGTGTCGTCTACATAGATCATCTTGGAAATGACTCCTGGCATTTGGCACAAACCCTACTTTTCTACACCTATAATTTCTTAGGCAATGCACTGGCTACCATCAATCTCCAGGTCCCATTAGTGACCTGAAGACCCAGGACTGGGTGACTTCTGGGCCTAATGTAAGAAGCAAACCCATTGTTCCACAGATGGATCCCACCCACCGACCTCTAATCTCACCCCTACCCAAGGAAGATCACCAAGAACCAGCTGCAGAGTCAAGGGAGCTCAGCCAGGAGGGAGCAGAGCCTGTCCCCAGGCCACAGCTCCCAGGGCAGACTGACCTCCAGGATTAGATATGTCCTATGCCCCTATATTCTCTGGACATTTGCACATCTGTGCCCACAAATATCCCCTGTACTCTTTCGTGAGGCATGAACCATCTCCCCTTGGCTCTCTTCTCACTGCCCTGTGGCCGATCAGTCCTAATCCAGATCCCCTAAGGATGGAGCGTACACTTTCTGAGGTCCCTGGCAGCAGTGAAACAGTTGAGAGGGTAGAGACACTACACTGGTGATCCATCTCAGGACAGGTCTCACAGCCTACAGTTCTGACATGAACAAAGGCACAGCACATTGAGTCCCAGGGGTCAGTGGCTTAGCAGTTGCTGGCTCTCCATAGAGTCCTACAAATCTTAAGACAAACCCATATTATTAGACCTCTCTCAGGCTTTACCAGTATGGTTGCCTCCAAAGGTTGCCTGGCCTGATTCTCAAAGGAGTCCTGCAGTATTGCTGATCTGCATGTTCCCACGGGAGTGACAATCCACACTAGGTCAAAGGCCCGTGTCTCTCTATGACCTCAGAGCCCTAAATACTAATCACCTAGTAAGTCTAAGGGACTTCCTAGAGGACAGCTAAGTCCAGAGGACTGAGCTCAAAGTTTCTGGCTGTCCTTGTTCCTTCTTTCACCCAGACTTATTCTTACTGGTGCTTCACAGTAAGAAGGTCCCATGTGACCTGTCTGACAACTGCAATCTCCTCTTCCTCAGCTATCAAACAATATGCCAGAGAGTCCTTGAGAGGAGTCAGGTGGCTGTCAGTGGCCTTGTCATATAAGCTGGCTATGCTGACTAGTTCTCCTGACTTGTCTGGGAGTCCTTTCAGAACAGATAGGAGTCCCATATCCTGGATTGCTTTGGGACTCCTGCATGTGGATTCAATCACACAGGGAAGGTCTGAGGGCCAGTTTAGGGGTAGAGGACCGTGAGGCACCAGGGTTGAGCATCTCTGCTTCAGGAAATCCTGGGTCCATGCCCTGGGTAAACATCACGGGAACTGTGTATCTCTGGGCCTGTTTGAGAGATTGGGGGTGAAGAATGTCTGTCCTCAGTTGACTCTGCTTAAACTTCCTTACCTGGGGGTAGGGAAAGGGCTGAATCAAGAAAGTCTTTGCCTTGTGAATTTGATCCTAATCCTAGCACTGATATGGTGAAGACAGGTGGCTTCTAGGACTCACTGGCCATTCTGTTTAACCTACTTAGTGAGCCCAGGCCAGTGAGAGATCTTGTCTCAAAAATAAATAGAATTAAATAAAGGTAGGGTGGTTAGGTAGTAATATTCACACAGCTTCCCCAGCTGCCTTCAGGTTTACCTTTGAGCCTGTGCTCCAGGTTGCTCTTCTTCCTTAAAGTATCTGGGTCCCATCCTTCTTTCCCACCTAAGTGGTACCCAGAGACCTGCGTGTACATGTGTGCTGAATCACTTTGCAGAGTCTAGGGACCAAGATCGGAATGAATGTATGCATTGAATAAATGAATGAATGAGTGAGAGAACTGGTGAATGGGGAGAGTTGGCAAGGAAAGGCTTGTCACCTTTTGACTAAATGGAATAAAAATGAGATTCGGAAAAGATAATTCATTTGGTCAAAGAATCACCTCACCGATTAAAGGAAGTCGTTAGAAGCCGTCCTCCTAATTACAGGATGACTCCAGCACACATGATGAAAAATTGGCCAAGATGGGGGCTGTAGGGTGATGGTGCTGGGTGAGCATCTGCAGTAGAGGCAGAGGTGGGCTTTCCAAACTTCTTTCCAGGGAGTTAGGCTAAGCTGGGTTCATCCTCCCTCACTTACACAGAACCTCAGTACTGCCTTCAGAAACCTGCAATAAGAATCACTACTTCCTCCTCCACCCCCCTCCCCGCCCAAAGTAGGTCTTTTATCCTTCAAACCCACTTTCACTAAAATCCTCAGAGTTGACAAGCTGGAAGTGTTCCCAAGTCACAGGCGGCCTCTCTCCTGACAGCGACTCCCACGGACAGACAGATCTCTCTTTGGCACTTTCCTCCGGGAGAGGGCTGCGGGTCCCTCATTCGTTCGCCTCGCTTCTTCCTTCCTGGATTGAATGCACAGTTCATTAACATCCTTGGTAGTGGCGGAAATGTTACAGGGGAAGAAAAAGCCGTTGACAACTTTATTTTTAAAAGTAACTAAGAATAGGATGAACTTGGTAAAAATAGCAAGCCTGCAAACAGGATTGTGTTCGGGGCCAAGTTTTCTTTCTAAAAACTTGAATGTGGTATGGAAAGGGGAAAAAATGGGGAGATGGCTTAGTCTCAAATATATCTGCACAGTCATGAAGGTTGGGGATATGAATGAACGCAGCTGGGGGTCTTGAATAGCCACTCTAATTGCTATAATAATGGGTTGGCCAGACTGCCCCAATCCCACCACTCAGTACTGGACTATACCACACACACACACACACACACACACACACACACACACACACAAACCCCTACTAGACACATAGAACGCCATGACGTTTCCTGGATTTGTCCCATCACCTGGCAAAATGGGGCACATGCCATTGAGGTCATTTACTGTGGCCAGAGCTGGGAAAAACCTCCAGATGCCTCTGCAGGTTCCCACCTGTGGCTAGAAGGACTTGGATACTCCCAAGAGAAAGGAAAAGTAGAGAAGAGTTTTGTTCTGGACAGTCAGCCACAGGCCAAAGACCTGTGCTTAAGCAGCATTAAATCAAGAGAGACCAGGGAAGAACAGACTCCAGCCTAGAAGTAAGAGGATGAGCAATAGACGATGCCCCAGGTTAGCTGCTATGAGCCACACTGGCCCAGGTTGTCAGGGCCTCTCAGAAGCTCTGGAGTCTCTGGAGTCTCAAGCATCATGTGTTCTGTGGCTCCCGGTTCTCAAAGCTCTACAGAAGGCACTCCAACAATGAGGAATCAGCCTAGATTAGCTCCCCACCAGAGGAGGAGTCAGGCTCATCCCTGACTCTGCAGTCCTTCAAAACAGCACTGAGACTCCTGAAGGAGCTACCTGGTCCTTGGAAACTGCAAAGGCCAGAGCCAGGTGTACAGGAGTGTCTTTGGTGGGTGCCCCTCAACACAAAAGTGTGCATGGTGTGAAGACAGCCTGGTGTATAGCTTTGAGCACACAGCTATTGGGCCATGAGGGCTGGCTGGATGAAGGACAGCTGAGAAGGAAGCCTTGGCTCACATATTGGAATCGTAGAGGACTTGAATCCCAGGAGCTGAGTATAGGAGCTACCGCAGCATCTGATTGCTGAGAAAGGGAGTTTGGAAGGAGGGAGGAGTTCGGAGGCTTTGGAAGACGTAACTTGCTTGCTCCTAGCCTGAGCCATGGGCCTGAGCCCCTAACCCAGAGCCATGAGTCCTGATCCTAGGCCCTGAACACCAACCAGAATCATGAGGCCTGACATGAGCTAGGCTTTTAACCCAATCCAGTGCCCTAAGCCCCAACCCTGAGCTCCACCTTTGGGCCCTGGTCTCCTAAGGCAGTTTATGCAGCCTGTCTTGAGGGAACGTGTTCTCTAGATGTGGGTCATGCATACGTGCAGTGGCTGTAGAAAGGGCGAAAGTCTGAGTTTGGTCATTAAGCACATTCATGGCATTCCCTTGCTGGGTATCTATTGAGTACTTATTATCTACCACGGTCTTAAGGTCACAAAAATTGACCTGGGAGAAAAGAGGGAGAGATGTATAGCCAGACACAGCAATACCTTGTGTCCTGGGCTATAAACCAGGCTGACCTTATGCCTACAAGCTCCAGAGCAGAAACCACTCTGCCATCCCAGAACTCCGGAGCAAACAAATCAGTCTGCCTAGACCCTTCAGTAGGATCTCTGGCCTAGGGTATGATGAGTCTACCCTGGTGGACATTAACAAGACACAGATTACGAACTTGAGTGGGTATGGCTTCCAGAACCATATAGAATGGTATCAGTCCTCAGGGTTGTGCCTTGGATTAGGATGGGGAATCTGTGGTGCTAATGACATTAACTTCTAAAAGGCCCAGGCATGTGGAGATTCTCAACCTCTGTCCTCCAGTTCAGAGTCTGTGCCCAGCTGTGCTCTGCCAGCCTCCCTACTTAACCTCTGCAGAGCTGGCCTGAGATCTCCCTGCTCAGATACATAGTGAACTGCACTCCTAAGCTGGATGTCCACAGGCAGCACCCACTCTCTGTGAACTTGTGTGTGTGCAAAACCATCTCCACCTCTGCTCTGGCCAGAAGTTCCATGATCTGTCATGCTGAACCAATGGGCTTCAGGGCAAACCCCTGGTTCCCTGCCCTTGCTGGGAATAATCTTAGGTGTCTCTCTGTGTTTTCCAGAGGTCATCAGTTCCAGGTGACTGGGGCATCTGAATGGCTCACTCAGTTCCTCCAGATGCTTTCCCATCACTTACCCCATACCCTCTCTACTCTGTGCTCCCCAACTCCTTGCTCTTACTGTCTTTCCAGCATGTGACTGTGTCTTGATTCCTATAGCGGGTGGTGTGTGATAAGCAAATGTGTGCTCTTCCAGACCCCCTAGGATTCCATCCCTCATTAACAGACAAGGCTTCTGCACACCAGACTACAGCCTACAGTCATACCAGATAGACAACGCATTCAAACTTTGCTATATATTATTCATGTGACCTCAGGCATACCTGAGGACCAAATAATTAAGCTGGGCAAGGACTCCACCGATATCAACCTGGGGTGCACAGGACTGAAGGACAATGTATGTACAGTTTACCAAACATAGAGGAGTGCAGTAAATGAACTGTGTGGCCCTCCCTACTAATCCATTCCAGTGCTGGTCTGGATGTGTGTGGGGCAAGGGTAACTAGACTTTCTCCAGGTCATTAGCATAGCCATGCAGAAACACAGAAATCTCCAGTTGCAGAGCTGATTACTCTTACCCTGTGAACACAAGCATTGTGTACGCCAACTTTGTTTCAGATGCTGGACAAATGGTCCCTCTGGCAGGTATGGAATTAGCTGTACGTTACAGATAAAGAGGCTGAGATCATCACTGCTGTCAGGAAGGAGAACCTGGAGGCTCCTCAAGAATTCTAATGGAGAATCATCATATAGTCCCACAGTCCAACTCTTTGGGTAATCTCAATGGAAATTATGCTAGCCTCTTGTGGAGACGACCATCTTTACGTGCTCACTGCAGCCCTTGCCTGCAAGAACAGAGACACACAAACCCCAAGATGTCCACCTACAGGTGAGCAGATATAGAAAGGATGGCATGGGTACGGTTGTTCAGCTCTTAAAGGGGATCTTGCCATTCACGAGAACATGGATCACCAAGAGGATATCATGTTAAGTGAGAGATTCCAGATGTAAAATCCAAAGCACCGTGTAAGCTGTCTTTGCACAGACAAAAAGACAAAAGACAGAGAAACCAACAGAAACAAGGAGTAATGGGGTAGGGTGGGCAGGGATAAGTGTTCACCATTACAAAGTCACTCATAAGGGAGGTGCACGGGTGTGTTAAGATTTTATGCACAATATGGAACTATGGTGACTAGTACCCCACTGTAAGCTGAAGTTCTCTTTAAAAGAGGGCATTTTAGATGTTTTTTGCCAAAATAGGGCATGCACACACAAAAGCTGGCTGAGTACATCGGCCTGCATAGTAAATATGTAAATAACATGTAAATAAGAATGTCAAAGTCAGTCACACACCTGCAATTCAAGCAATAACAAGAGAGAAGACCGAGGTACCAGGAACTTTCAGAACCTGCCTGAGATCACACAGATGAACATCAAGAAGAGGGCTTGGACCCAGATACTTTGTCCATATAGCTCAAAGTCTTAGGTGCCCTGCTAGGTGTTCTCAGGGTTCAACTGTGTGCTTGCCAGTTCAAAGAACACTTGAAAGCCAAGTGACCAGAGGAAAGCAACTCTATGGCAAGCAAGCAAATTCCTCTATTTATTGAGAGCACGTCTCAACCGGGGTATTTTTAGACAGTCTGGCATTCCGATGCGCTAACATAGAGAACGTATTAAACACAGTCCTACTTTCCAAAAATAACCCTTCTGTCCATATGGCCTCTCACACTGCAGCAAGGGACTATCAGTAGCAACAGGGTAAGAAGCTGGCTTTTAAGGTAAGAACCAGCTATGTCCTGAACCCTAGAAGGGGTGTCCTGGTCACTCCTCCTGGTCCAGGCAATTCTCCAAGCCCTGATTTCAGGAACAAGCCAATCTTTGTCTTCCAGGATCCAGGTGGAGACTCCTACACAGGTCAGAGGAAAAGGAAATGGACACAGAATAAGGAAAGGAGAGAGAAAATGAGAGTGTCTGATGTCCTTAAGAAAATGAGAAAGTGGTAGCTGGGGACACTTAGGAAGCTGCCCCCACTAGGTTTCTGTTCTGGACACAGACATCAAATCAGGACAAGAAGTCTGACAGTGAACAACAGGCTCAAGATCTAGGGCAAGACGGGATGAAAGGTGAAAAGGAGTCTGCAGTATACCTGTAGCCTGCCTGATGTCTGCTCTATACACTCAGATATCAGTCTCCTTCCACCCTCTCTCTGCTCTGCTGGAGAAGAGGTAGTTGAAACTCCACGGCATAGAGGAAGCACATACCTTCAAAAGATGGAAGGACCGGCAAGAACATGTGCTGGAGCCACCACAACATAACACGTCCAGGACTAGTTCTATGCTCTAGGGCCTGCTATGCTAGGCTTCCCTGAGGACAGAGGAGTTGTGATCCAGTGGGAACCTGCCATCATAAAGACAGCGTTCCAGACTGTGAATGCATCAACACAGCATGGAGTATGGAGCAGGTCAAAACAAAACAAAAACAAAACAAACAAAACAAAACAAAACAAAAACGGGCTCCATGGGTACTGGACAACTTTGAAGCATCACTGGGAAGCACAGGGCCCAGGACTCTGTGCAAAACACTTTAGGTTTGTATTGCCTACTGGTGGCTATCCATGGTGCTGGAGCTGGAATTGAACAACCAAAATTAATGGATTCCAGGCTGGAGGCTGAAGCAAAACGTGACTATCTTGTGCCTGGGGAGACAGAGGAGGCTCAATCAAGAACAGGCCATGAAAGTCTATGCTGGACAACCACTGAAAAACAGAAAGTAGATACCTCTGATGGGGAGGCATAGGAATCTTGGTTCTTATCTTGGACATAACATGGCCATCATTGCAAAGCATTCCCAAACTTGGCATCAATAAGGTTAATATTCTTCCTTCCCAGTGGGGCTCAGGTAAGCAATCCAAGTCAACAGAAATGAATGACCACCCAGCCCTGGGCCTCACACCCTTCATGTCTACAGGGGATGTCACAGACCACTCAGAGTCAGTAGAAAGTGAATGCTAAAGACTACTGATCTTGTGAAAGGAGGAGACAGAAAGTCTATCACGAAGTCAGTAGATTTCACAGACCCTACAGTCAGTTGAGTGTCCTCCTGGGGTAGTGTTGGATAGATTCCAGCCCTTAAAGTTTCCACTTTATAGAAAACTTGATCAGAAAGCACAATCTGGATGGGGTGTCTGTGACAGTCAATGACAAAACCTGATAGTGCTCTTCTTCATGTTAGCATATCATACATCTCATGGGCTTGACCAATCACATGACATGAATTCACCATGACAATGCCACACAGGGGACTTCCCTGCCCCTGATCTTCTGTTACCCCAAGAGATTGGTCTTTACCAGAAAGTCACTCAGCCTATTGATTTCAGATGACTTAAAGATGTAAAATTATGATTCTTCTACAGGTTTCCTGTCTGATAAGATTTCCTTTCTTTGTGTGTGTGTGTGTATGTGTGTGTGTGTGTGGCGGCGCGCACGAGTGCAGGAGCATCTGCACATGTGTGTTTGCATGTATTTATCAGTGTGGGGGGGTCTTCTTTAATCACTGCCACCCTCTTTTATGAGACATGGCCTCTTACTATGATGGAAGTTTCCAATTCATTGAGGGTGGCTAGCCAGCAAGCACCAGGGAAGGGATCGTCCTGTCTCTGCCACCCAGTGCTGATATTATAAACATCATGCACCACCTCTCTTTTTAAGTGAGTAAAGGAATCCAAAGTCAAATCTTTGTGATGTCATTCCCAGCAGTTTGCTGACCGGGTCATCTCGCTGGCCATCATGTTCCTTTTCATCATTGAGTTGTATTCCACCAAGTGGACCACACTTTTCATGTCCACCCTCTGTGGGACATCTTGTCTGCTCCCGGTTTTGGAACTTATATCTAAAGCTTCTATAAACCCTCACATATAGGCTGCTGTGTAGACTGAAGACTGCATTCACCTGTGTAAAGAGGACTGTGACTGCTGACTCTCCTTTTTAAGAAGCCCCCAACAAGCCACCTTCCACAGAGGCCATACCACCTTACAGTTCATGATACAAAGGGTGTGAGCTCTTCCACAGCCCCACCTGCACTTGTGCAGTCAGGATTTGAGGTTCAGCCACTCTAACTGCCTGGTAATAGTTTAATTCTCTTGTTTGCAAGTGTCTCGTGTCATTATGTCTCTGCATCCACATTTGTAAAGTTTATCTACAAATCTGCTCACTTCTTTTTAAAAATAGTACTTTGTTAATTCATTAAGGATTTTCAGCAATGTATTTTGATCACATTCACCCTTCTAATTTCTCCCTCACTCACTCTCCTTGCCCTCTCTTCTCTCCCCACTCAACTACCCAACTTGGAGGGTTTTTTTCTCCTTTCAAGTCTGATTTGTGTTTCAACTAGTCTTGGGATCAGTGTCTACGCTGGTATGAGGTCTACCTACCAAGGATCATCATTTTAAAAAATTGATACCTCTCTCTCTCTCTCTCTCTCTCTCTCTCTCTCTCTCTCTCTCTCTCCTCTTTCCCTCTCTCTCAGCATCAATCAAATGTCAATAGTCTCTCATCAAGGGGTGAGGTTTTGTTCTTCTCTGCCCCTTGCCATGTTGGAGTTTTGTCTGGCTGGATATTTAGCAGTTCTTGTGCATGGGTCACAATCATTGTGACTTCCTATGCAGCTATTGTGCTGTATCCAGAGAAAACTGTTTCCTTGTTGTCATCTGCCACCTCTGACTTCTACAATCTTTCTGTCCCTTCTTGCTTGAAGAGCCATGAGCCCTGGAGGAATGAGTGTAGTACACAAGCTTCATTTGGGAAATGCCTGCTTCTTAACTGAGTTGTTTCCTTATTGTTGATTTCAAGGGTTCTGGTCATGAGCTATTTGCCAGATGTGTGTCTTGCAAGCACTTCTCAAGTCTCTATCTTGTCTTTTTTGTCCTCTGAACAGCGTTCCACTGAGCGAGTTTTAATTTTAATGAGGCCTAGCTTATCTCTCTCCTCTTTTCTTTCCTCTTTCATGAACCATGCCTTTTGTAGTCTTTCTAAATTCTTGAGGCTGAGTTCAAGGTCACTTATAGCTCTGTGTCACCAGCTAGGAGCTTCACAGTTCTGCATGGTACATTCAGGTCTGTGATCCACTTTGAGTAAATTTTTATGAAAGGTGTAAGGTCGACATCTACATTCACATTTTTTTGCATGTTCCTGGCCTTGGTGAATACTTTTGCAACCATTAAATGTTAATTACAAAGACTACAAAGAGGCTGGAAGATATTATGATCAATGTTAAGTAGAAGGCAGTGAGTAATGGATTCTGGTGGAGAAGTTATATCTGGGTTGATAGGTGGGGGAAGGGGATGGGGAGCTGAGGGTAACAGAGAGAGAGGTAGAAAGAAAAGAATGTTTTTGTTCTGTTTTGTTTTGTTAACCTTAGAGCAATGTGGCAAGAACATCCTTACAGGCCCTTGGGACCAGATGTGAAGAGATTCTTACCTAAATGGAGTTCAGAAGAGAACCCATCTGCTAATATATGCAGAGGTCTCAAAACCCTACTGTCTAGAGGAAGACCAGGTCTTCTCTGCTATGGCAAGATGACCCACAGGTAGAAATGAGGACTTTCTATGTAAGCTGAGGTTGAGTGACAAAGACTCACTCAGTACTCCAACATCACGGAGGGTCCTCTGATCCTGATCTTTGTCTTCGTGACCCCACTTTCAACAAGAATCCGACTAGGATCAGTCCTGCTTATCCTCACCATATGGTACATTCTTCTCCTACCACCTGTAGATGGCTCTGGGCCCTGGCTACCTTTGGCAAGCATACTGCTGGGTTGACTTGGCAAGACTTACACATCCCTAGTCATCACCACAGAGCTCATACTGCTCCTCAGCCCTGAGTCCCCATACACTAGCAGTGGTCTGACTCTAGCCTGTTCTTTCCCCTACTGTTTCCAAAACATTAAAAATGCTTGGAGAGATAAAGACTGGCAGGTCAACTTGGCAGGCTTATTTTTTTTTTAAGCTTGTGAAGTTAGCCCAGCAGGTGCAGCCAGCAGGAATCTAACCCTAATGGCATCCTCTGTTCCAAGCCTTCAAACATCATGCTCCCCTCTGCTAGGGGGATGCAGTATCAGGGTGAAACCCCAGACAGTAGGGGTGCTACAGCAAGTGCAATCTCCACATTCTGCCCTTGACAGGGGCTGGCCTCTGATCTTGTGGTGATCCAATACATGCTGTCACATACCTTGCTCATGACATCCCCTTGGGTGGTCGACAAGGCTCCAAGAAGCTGAGACCCAGCTTGCCTTTTCTCTAAGCCCAGATGAATCTCAAAACTCAAAGTGATGCAAAGGATTCAAGACAGAAGACTTAATCTCAAATTCCTATGCAGCATGCTGTCTCTGGGGCTACATGTTACCTACTGATACCAATCTTCATTCCTGGGGATTCAGCAGACAAAACAGATGCCCCACCCAGCCTTCCTTGAAAAATCAGCCTTTCTGTATCTGAAGTTCAAAGCCACACATCAGCTGACTTTCTCTGGCCACTTCTTTGTCTCCTTCTGTTCCCTACTGTGGATCTTGTCCTCAGACTGGTCTGACCAGATTCATCCCCTTTCCATCTCCCCTCTACCTCACACCCCACAACACAATTCCCAGTAACAAATCCTTCAGAAAACCCCCAAATCCATGGAGAAGCAAAAGTTTTCCCAAGACTGTTGATACCCCAAATATCCATTTCTATGAAAGCTAAGTAAACTGATAAAATAAGAAGAAACTAAGAACACATGCTGTGTAGGTTCAATGCAGCTAAACAGCTTTCTTAAGGGGAGGGGGAGATGGGAAAGGATTGTGGAAGGAGTTGACTAGGAGGAGGGCAGTGAGTGGGATGTAAAGTGGATTAATTAAAGGATCCAAGGGGGAAACAGAACTTACCTGCTTTCTCCCAGGCTTCCTAAGAGCCCCATTCCCCAGTGTCAAATCATGACAGATGACAAACCTAGGTACCCAGGTGGGTCCTAGGACATCTACCCACAATTCAGAGAGTAAAGACAGGGGTCCTACCACTGCCATATGATCTCACTGAAGAGGACCAAGGTCTGGACTCCAGCTTCACTCATGGCATGTCCGAGGACAGCAGTATGGTACAGTATTAGTTGATAGCCCCTGCTCTAGGCATTTTCGGTCTCAAAGTTGAAAACGCCATCAAGTCATGAAAGCCACACTACCCAGCCAAGAACTTATAGGCAACACCTTCCTTCAAGGCTTCCCACAGTCCCATGAAATCCAGGACCCCTAAGACTCCTTTGAAGCCACTTCTAAGTTGCTTATGGACTCCAACCCCATCCCTGAAGCCTCCCACAAATCTTTGGATTCCTAGCCTTACTGAGACTCACAGCCCTTTGCCTGTGAGCTCACCCACAGTGACAGCTCTCTGTGTTACATACTCAGAACCTATTGTCCTCAAGCTCCATCTGCCATAGTTGCATCTGTCCCCTTCAGACAGTCACACAGAACAAATCTGTTTCTTTGTCAAGAAAGGAGACCTATTCTTGGCATTTAAAAACAGCTCCCAGCTCCTTTCTGTCTGTCCACCATACCTTAACCATAGGAGGTGAGAGCTGCTGCCTGGGCAGGGGCAAGAGGGCAGAGTGGGAAGCCATCATTATTAGCCAAGACCTGAGATGGTCATTTGGAGGTAAAGGAACAATGGCTCTGAGTTTAGGCTCAACCAGGATCATGCAGACATCCAAAACCTTGTTCTACTCAGCTCTAAAGGCCACCTTGTCTTCAGGCTCTGCAGGGTCTCAGCTTCAATGCCTCTCAATGTCCACTACCTATCTTACTCAGGGTTTCTTTCTTTCTCTCTCTTTCTCTCTCTCTCTCTCTCTCTCTCTCTCTCTCTCTCTCTCTCTCTCTCTCTTCTCTTTCTCTCTCTATTTTTTTGTTTTGTTTTTTTTTAGACAGGGGTTTCTCTGTGTATCCCTGGCTGTTCTGGAACTCACTCTGTAGACTGTAGACCAAGCTGGCCACGAACTCAGAAATCTGCCTCTGCCTCCCAAGTGTTGGGTTTAAAGGCATGCACCACCACTGCCGGCTTTACTCAGGGTTTGTATTCCTGCACAAAACATCATGACCAAGAAGCAAGTTGGGGAGGAAAGGGTTTATTCAGCTTACATTCCACATTGCTGTTCATCATCAGAGGAAGTCAGGACTGGAACTCAAGTTGGTCAGGAAGCAGGAGCTGATGCAGAGGCCATGGAGGGATGTTACTTACTGGCTTGCTTCCCCTGGCTTACACAGCCTGCTTTCATATAGAACCCAAGACTACCAGCCCAGGGATGGCACCAACCAAAATGGGCCCTCCCACTCTTGATCATTAATTGAGAAAATGCCTCACAACTGGATCTCATGGAGACATTTCCTCAAGGGAGGCTCCTTTCTCTGTCATAACTCCAGCTTGTGTCAAGTTGACACACAAAAACCAGCCAGTACAATGACCCATAGTGTGGTAGATGAGGACATGTCATACATATGAGTATATGAATATGTATGAATATG
Organism: Mastomys natalensis; assembly: GCA_021653895.1. Taxonomy (NCBI): domain Eukaryota; kingdom Metazoa; phylum Chordata; class Mammalia; order Rodentia; family Muridae; genus Mastomys; species Mastomys natalensis. The sequence goes on from JAJTUV010000102.1 coordinate 3,983,482, forward strand.
AATATATGAGGGAAACAGAAGACAGGATTCATGGAGCTATGGATAATGAGTAGACAGATTTGTGAGTGGATGAGTGGGTGTATGGATGGGTAGGTGGATAGAAAGATTGGTGGATGGTGGATACACGGATGGACAGATGGGTGGATAGATAAATGAGTAGGTGAATGTATGCATGAATATATGGACAGATGGATAGGCGGGTGGATAGATGAACAAGCAGGTAAAAGGGTAGGCGGGTAGAAGGATGGGTAGATGAGTAAGTGAATAGGAGGTGGGTGGATAGACAAATGTATAAATGAATGGATGATAGATAGATGGATGGACAAGTAGGTATGTAGGCGGATGGATGGATAAATGGATGAGCCAGTAGGTGGATGGAAAGATGGATAAATGGATAAGTGGATAGGCAGGTGAGTGGGTGAATAAAGGCAAGTTATTTTAGGACAATCCTCTATAAAATTCTTGCGGTTTTTCTGAATGCCAGTGCTAATGCATGGGTTGAAAGCCACCTCGGTAGACTGCCAAGACTCAGCACTCACTGTCTTGATCTGATCTGGGGTTATCTGTGCACAGCTCCCAGCAGGGGAGTGCGGGCTGGCAGAGTGCTTGTTCCTTTGTCATGCTAAGCAGGTGGGTGGACAGCAGTGATCTCTGGAGTGGCCTTTTCTGCCCACTTGCACTTCCTTTGACTCCACCAATGAGGACCCTTCACTTGTCACAGAGTTTCAATTGACCCTTCATCATCTCCTTGGCAGGTGTCAGGCTAGATGGCTCCCAGAGAAGGTCTGACGGGCCAAAGCATCTCAGAATAAGGCTGCCTGTTCCTGTTTGGGGCCATACAAACCCACGAGCTCAGGAGAGCTCTAGTAGCCTGGGCTTCCCATGCAAGGACCCTGGGTGTCCACCTTAGCATCTTCCAGCTGTAAGAATCATTTGGGAAGGGGCCTGGAGGTCTTTGCTCACGATGGCTGCAGGAATTTGGAAAAGTCAAAACATGAAATGGAATATGAGAAGCAGGAGCCAGAGCAGGCCTTTCATGAGAAGGGAGGGGATGTTTAGCTTGGTGATCACATAAAGGGATTTGAGCCCCTTTTTCTGAAAAATGAGTGTCACTGTCTCACTCAAAGCCAAGCTTTGGAGGCTGGAAGACAAGAAGCCAAGTGGAGTCAAGCCACCTACTCCAGGCTGGGGGTAGGGATATAGCAGATCAGCACATAGAGGCTCCAAGGTCGCCCTGTGCCCTCCCCGGCAGGCTGAGAGCAGAATCTGCCTGTCGGGAGTGGGTCTATTTCTGGGTTGTGCACTGCCGTGCCTCTGTGGGTTTTTTTTTTTTTCTTTCTCGCTCACCCTCAGATCTCAGCGATGCTCTTTTGGAAAATTCCAGCATGGCTCAGCCATCCTGAGAGGAGGGAAGAATGGAGTCCCACCAGAAGGCACCTGGTTTTCAGGGCACCAGGAGTGAGGGGGAGGCAGCCAAGAGAAAGACTTCCTTTGGGGAAGAGATACAGAAGTCTTGGGGTGGGGTGGGACTTGAGGGGTTGTTCACACCCCTTCCCCTGAGCTCTCTAAACACAAACTTCAGAAATCCAGCAGGACCACTCACTGGTGGTGTGTGGGTTGTACAGAGACCCACTCTGTGGGAAGCTGAGAGGGATCAGAGATTATTCCAAGGGAACCCAGAGCTGAGTGACTGTGCACACCATAGTCAACAACAATGTCATCCTGGTAGGAAATCAGGAACCAGCTTGGACTGCAGTTTGTCTTAGCTAAGGCACACAAGTGTATGTGTGCTGTTGCACACATATACAAGACTTGACTGATGGTCAGAATTTTCACTGCCCACCACAGACCTTAATGATATGTAATGATCAAGATGGAAATTTCCAGAATAGACCAACAAACTGAGAATAGTCTGACCTAGAAGTCGAGGTTTAAGAGCAGAATTTGGGGAGGGAGTTTTTGGTATTCTAGGTATCTATCTGAACAAGAGAAACGCCTTCACATCACAGTCAGAGAGACAAGAAGGACTGCACATCCCCTGCCTGCTAGACAGACTCAACCTTGCCAAGGGACACATGAGACAAGTATAGGTGGAATCTAGACTCTTCTTCCTAGCACTAAAGGCTTCACATTCCCAAACAAAGTTAGACCAAGACTCTGACTATCAGGACAACTCAGAAGAAAAGCATTCCTTTCTCCATCTTCCTTAGGAGTGAGGGATCTCTAAGTCCTTGGGCTTTCCCAGTGATTAGACTGTCCATCATTGAGAGCGGGCAGAGCATACCTGACGCTGTATGATTGAATGACTCCTGTGTGCTAAGCAGTGGGTTCTGGATGGCCTCTAACACCAGCTTTGTAATGCACTGTGGATCTAACCTATGTCCCACCTGCAACAAAGAGGTGCTGCAGAGATTCAGTTCCACTCTCTGCCCATCTAGTCAGTCAACCTGACCACACAGTATGCACCCCCAAATCACAGACACAGAAGCTTCTAGATGTGGCAGATTGAAATTTGAGGATAAAGTGGGATATTTCAAGACCCTTTGTCTGTCTCTCTGCAGCCAGGTCTAACCTGTGCCCTTTGGTTAAACTAAAATATAAGGGTAGAGTTTAATGCTTTCTTGAGTTTTGTCATAGTGACGGATGGAAAACAGAAGTGAGAGAGCCCATGGGCACCCAAATTTGTAGCCAGCTAGTGAAAGTAGGGTTATATGGAAACCCCTGAACAAGTAGGTGGTATCTGGCATTTACAGAGAATGGCACCCTCACCCTTGAGTATGGCCCCACAAAGGTATTTGGAGTTAAAGTCATATATACAAACAACACACAAAATAATGTACAAATGGTACAAATAAAATGTTGTACAATGAGATAAGTGACTTAGCAGCGGGCACCATGTTTCCCAACTAGGGACCTGAGTAGGATACGGTGCAACAGCAAGGGACTAGTGTCTTCACTCCAACCATCCTCCAGTCCTGAAGCCCTGACAATAATCTAACATTATTGGAAAGTCCTAGAGAGCATGAGAGAATCAAATTAGGTGCTACAAAATTCCTACTGCACTTCCCAAATCCTCTCAATCTTTAATGGGACATCAAGAGCAAGGGCACGTTTAAGTCCATTAGAGTGATGCACTCAGGAAGCCAAACATATCAGAGCAGAAGAAAGAGACCTAGTATCATCTTTAATAAGATGTGAACTTACTGCACAAGAATGTATATTCCTTTATGGTTCATAAATTCCAGTGCATTCTCAAAAGCTTAAGTAGGCTTGCATAGAACTCACCCCAACACCAAGAGTAGAATTTGCAGCAAGAGCAAACACAAGATGCGGTCTTCTGTCCAGCACTGGGACAGAGTCTGCCCTGTGACTACAGAGGCACATTCTAAATTTCTTCATGAAGAAGAAAGGAAAAAGGGAGAGATGAAAGGAGGAAGGAGGAACATAAAGGAGGGCAAGAAGGCAGGAAAAAAGAAGAAAAAGAGAGAAGGAAAAAGAAGAGAGGGAAGGTTGAGGGGAAGAGAAAAGAAGGGACACTAGGGAGAGAGGGAGAGAGGGAGGAATGAAAGGAGGGACAGAGAGAGACAAGGAGGGAGGGAAGCCAACAGAAAGGAGAGAAAAGTGCTCTGTTCCTGTCTCAGGGCCACCAGAAATAGAGGACAGTAGGAGGTGTGGTCACCATGTGGCCAGATTCTAAGCTAGACTTCTCTTTGACAGTTTACCCACTCTTACCTTCTGTCCTGTTTCCTCAAAGTTTCATGTGCTCTGCACATGTATGCAATTTGCACCTTTTGTTGGTTCTATGGGACCAGCATCTCTGCCGTTCTTCTAAAATATATATACTTGGTGTCTTTGGGGCCCACTTTCTTAACCCAGGGCTCAGGTTGCCTCCATTGATGTCAACTGAAGCCATCTATAGACCTAGCTAGAGCACACCATGCAGCCTAGTATGACCACTGGTCTGCCCTGAAGCCTGGATGACCCATGAGAGCTTATCCCTGCTTTATTCGTGATTGTCATTCCATGAGGAGCACAGCCATCCGTACAGGTCAAGTGCTCAAAGAATTACATCTAGTAAATTAAGGTCTAAATACACAAACTCATTAATTAGAATCGTTAAAAATGAGAGATCAATAAATCATTGAAGATGTGTTTCCTAGGACATGAAAAAATCAGTGCATAAAGTTGACAAACTCCTGTCGGCTCCAAAATTTAAAAAAAAAGCAATAAATAAAGCCTAGGCATAAGAAAATTAATAACAACTATGAGGAAGAGAAGAGACTGTGCCCACAAATATTTTGAAATATAGGAGAGTTAGCCTGTTGACGCAGTGTGGCTTTAACCATGGCCCTGACACAGAGCCCAGCGGAAGTACCATGTCAGCTCCATGGCTTTAGGAAGGAGAGATCTGGAAGCGGCCAGTGGTACTTAGAGCAGAAAGTGTCCCCAAATGGCTCTCATCTTAAGGGCTTTGGTCCCCAGCTGATAGTGTCATTTTTAGTTGGTTTTAGGAGCTTTATACCTGGTCCCTGGTCCGTTTCTTTTTCCTGTCAGGCAGCGGGGAGGAGCTGCAGTCTTGTGCTCCCATCAGCACAATGATCTGTCTCAGTGGATCTAAGGATGATCTACTGAACTCTCTGGAACCATGAGCCACAAGTCTTTCCCTTTTGAAGTGTTTCATCAGGTATCTGGCCACAATGACAATCAAACGAAGAGGCCGATGGTTGATAGAGCTGGGTCACTGGAATAAACATTTCCAGGAGCTCTTGGGATCTCTTTGCCTTGTAAGCTTGAGGACCTGAGTGTGAGCCACAGAACCCAGGCATGGTGGATGGTGCTTGGAATCCCAGAACTAGGGATATTCAGGCAAGAAGATCCAGGAGGATTCCTGGATGACCAGTCTAGCTGAATCAGTGATCCCTAAGCCAATGAACGACCCTGTCTAAAAGCTAAGGTTGATGTCCTTGAAAGAATACAGCCTCTGTGGTCCACATACAGATGTGCACGACATGTGCACTTGCATACAGACAAACATGCACAAGCAGGAACACAGACATTCACATCACACACACACACACAAAAGTTTATAGTAAAAATTTTAAAGAGACACTTCTATAATTCTGCTGGTTTTTAGAAGGTCTTTGCCTTAGATGGGGTAAATTGTCCCTAGACGCCTGTGACATGCAGACATGTCAGAATGTGGAGAATACAAACCAATTCACACTTTTCCCAGGAGGGGTGGTTTTATAGTATCTTGTTTGTTTTGTTTTAGTTTTAAAATAGTCTCCTTATATGACCTGAGATGGCTTCAAACTCCCCATCCTCCTGCCTCGGCTTCCAGAACGGTAGGGCTACAGGTATGCTCCAAACCTGTAAGAAAGTCTTTAGACTTTTTCCTCCCAGAGAACCTTGGTCCTGCTACCTGTGAGGATGGTGGAACAGAACATATCCAAGCCCGTCTCGGTTACAGAATCAATACCACTGAAGCTCACAGAGACGACAATGACACGGACTGAACCTTGAAATAACTGCCCTTGGAAATTAAACCATAAAATCAGCCCACGATTAAATGACAGTTTAATTTCAGAGGAGAGATAATGAAGGATATGGGGAAATTGGGCCCCTTGACTAGTAGGAAGGTGGGAGGTCACTCGTTGGCAGAGGAGAGGAATGCTGTGGGGGGGGAGGGGGATATAGGGAGCAAGGTGCCATTGTGGGCTGAAGGCACAGTGTGCTGGACAAGTTGTCATGACATTAGTTGAGATCACACTTCAGATGGATGGTCCAGGAGGGAGACTGCCTGTTGGGTGACTGCAGATGTATAGCTTCGACACTCTTGGCCTTAAGGGATTTTTTATTATTTTTTTATGCCCCACCACAGTTTCTGCTCCCTCTTCTCCTCCCAGTGCCTCCCCCAGCTTCCCTATGTCCCTTCCCCATCCACTCCTCCTCTGTGTTTCTTCAGAAAAGGGCAGGACTCCCTCTCATGGATATCAACCAAACATGGCATATCAAGTTGCAGTAAGACGAGGTGCTTCCCCTTGTACTAAAGCTAGACCTGGTAACACAATATAAGGAAAGGGGAGCAAAATTCATCCAGAGAGTCAGAGACAACCCCTACTCTCACTGTTCGAAGTTTATGCCTATAGACGTGGTTCTCAACCTTCCTAATGCTGAAACCCGTTAATACAGTTCCCCATGCTGTGGTGACCCCAACCATAACATTATCTAGTTGCTACTTTATAACTGTAATTTTTGCTAATGTCATGAGTTGTAATATAAATATCTGATACGCAGGATATCTGATATGTGAGCATATGAATGAGATCACGACTCACAGAGAACCACAGCTCTGTAGAGTAATACAGAACTCTCTGTGCTCAGGAGTAAGTGGAAGAGCAGGTTCGATATGGGAATTCCAACACGCTAAGCTCTAAGGCACTTGGTCCCTGTGGTTTGATAACACAGGAGTCTGATACCCAGTCTAGTATCATCACTATGACTGCCCAGATCTTGATTATACTCACTGTCCCAGTAGACAGAATCTTATTTGCCTGGCTGCCCTCAGACATTGTATAGGAACAAGCTTCTTGTCATGTCGGATGCACAGGTAGTAACAACTGGCTGGTCCTCCGGGTGGCAGAAGCCACACACCCCTAGCTACTGCACCCACTGCTCTTATTACACTGCACAGGGTCTTATCAGTCTCTGTGAGGAGGGGGTGTGATCCCCATGTAGAAGTGTCAGAGACACACTGTGTTTGGTAACGAGGGATAGCTGCTCTGTCTTGCTCATTCCTTGTTGGATTCCCTGAATTCCCATGACCCTTCCTTAGAACTACATGGGAGGCCTTTCCTTCCCAACTACAACAGGGGTCCAAGCACAATGGGAGGCTTCCTTACAGGACCATAGATCACATTCAGGATGGAAAGACTCAGTAATAAGTTCCAGCTGACTCAAAGGCTCCTGACTTAACATAGTCCCACAACTTGGGTGCAGACCACAGTCCAGGTACCCAGTGAGAACACCCTGGGATCCCAGGGCCCTCGTGTCTATTGTATGCACCATGATTCATGGCTACTAGGTACTCTCAGTCCCATACAGGTATCCCCATGGATCCTTGGGTACACCATATTGGAACTGTATCCCCCACCCCTATGTCAGCCTCACATGCTCCTAGTATGTATAGCTCAGTGGAGGAAAGCCTGAGGCAAGGAGAGGGAGGCCAGGGATCTCCTGGTCCTTTCTCTCCTTTTCCATTCCAATTCATTCCAAACACTTGACCACTGTCCCTCAGTATGCTAGGCACAGAACCTTCCAATCCTGTCTCAAGTCCTTGGCTGTTATAACAAAGCATCCCAGATTCAGTGGCTTACAAACATCAGAAAGTTCTCTCTCATAAATCTAGAAGCTGTAAAGCAATGATCAGGGCAAAAGCGGCCATAGGAATAAATCACATTGGAGAAGAGCAGCTCACCAAAGCCAGGACCTGAGGTGACAACACAGGGACTACTGGCATGCCCTCAGTCGTAGCATGGCATCATCTACTGCCCAGTGGGCTAGGTTACATCCTGGTGTACACTCAGCTTGACTCCCACTCTGCTGCTTCAGGGCCTCATTCTGTAGGCCATGGTCCTTCACAAAACCAGCGGATGTGTCAGGAAGCCCTCAGCTGCCCTTCAGGCCTGAACATCTCTGGCTACAGGAGGTAGCAATGGGAAGATGCGAGGAGAAAAGCAGTGGGACTGGGAGCCAGGGTCCAGGAAGCCCGTGTGTTACCCCTCTGCAGACACAGCTTCAGACCTTCCCAGCTGCTTTCTCTGACTCTGTGGGTAGCAGTGCAAGGACTGCTCATCTTCCACACAGGAGCATTGCTCTTCTAAATGCACTTGACATCCCAAGGGGAGAATCCAAGGATCTACCACAGTTTCCTGCTGAGGTGAATCCTGGATGCTTGTCTTAGGCGCTCCAAAAGCTAGAAGGAGAAATCATGAGAAAGACCTGGAGACAAACTGACATTTTTTTTTCCCCAGAGACCTTAGGACAGCTCAGCCTTTGAGAGAGAACTGAGTACTATATAAGAGGAACGCTGGGGTTCCGGTTGAGGCTGGCTTATCACTGGCAGAAGTGATCAGACACTGGCTTCTGGGTTGGGCTTCATCATAGAACTGTCTGGGGGTGGGGCTACATAGAACCAGAATTTCAGCAGTTGGCTACAGAGTGTGTGAATACCAGTCCCAGTCCGTTGGCCTTCACTCCTCATCTTAACTCGTACTCTTATCCTAAAGCCTGATACCTGAGGCAGAGGCCTAGCCTTCTTCCTATGCTTTATAAACAGCAAGTCTGTAGTTTCAGAGGCCTGACCACATTGTTCTACTGAGCAGGGCAGGGTGCTGTGTGGACATTCAATGAGACAAGGCTCTCAAAGAACAGCAAGGTTTCCCTGGTGCAATCTTCACCATGCAGGGAAAGTACTCAGGGGTGTGGTGGGTATGGTAGAGGGGGAAACTACAAGCCAAAGCAGGGAGGGCTACACAGGCTGCCACACCACAGTGACCCTGGACTCCACCTTCTGTAACAAGGGTGTCTCTGTCCAAGGTAAGGCTTTGCAAAAGAATTTTATGTGTAATGTCCCTGTGTCCACTGTGAAAGGCTGTGGTTCTGGCAGAGTCTGCTCTGAAGGCACTTATTACCCCGTGTGTGTGTGTGTGTGTGTGTGTGTTGTGTGTGTGTGTGTGTGTGTGTGTGTGTGGTGCCTGACTTCATTTATCCCATTAGGATTTGACACATGGTGACTTCACCTGGATTCTGATATGTTTCACACCGGTTCTGCAGCAGCAAACTGGCCAGGGTCTCTGCCAGGCTCTTGTCTTGCCCTCACCTCTCCTGAACCTCATGTTTGCGGCTCAGGCATCAGAAAATATACTATGGAACTGTGGTGTCCAGCCAACCCTGCAGTCCTCCTTGGGTGGGTTTCCATCATCCTCCGTGCTCCCTCCTCCAAACCCTCACCTCATGCACGTTCGCAGCTTCGATGAAGAGCATAATATAATTGTTCTTACCTTCATTTTTCTAATGCTTGACAATTTAAGAAGCACTTTCAAATATAATAATTCATTAGATAAAGCAACCTTTAAGGTAGAGTCTTAAGCTAAAAACTTTAGTCTGTTCTTTAGAGATGCCAAGGCTCAAGGAGACCCTGTAACTTCATCAAAGCGATTTAATATTAAAGAAGAAATCAAAGTAGCAAAAGGCATCTGTGGCCCCAGGCTGTTCCCCAGTGCTTACTGCAAATATCCCAGATGCTTTTTAAGGCATCGTTCAGACACCCAGCAGAGCTGGCCCAAATAAACTTCCTTCTCTGTTCTTCAATGGCGTCACATTCCTCTTGGGAGCCAGAGAGGGCAAGAATAGAAACTGAATTAGGCTCCGTGTTTCAGACTCTAGGGGACAGCATGGCAAACCTCATCTTGTTTCTCCTTTTACTTGGATGACCAGGGAGCTCTCCTTACTACCAATGTAGAAGCCCAACCTCTGCTGCCTGAATGGCACTTTTTCTGCAGTTTGAATTCCCAGTCCTTATTTTCCCCTGTCCTTGTCATGTCTCACATGTGGGTGGTGGATTCTGTCATACAGATGGACTTCCAGAACTGCAAGCTGGGACAGACACAGACCAGCTGGACACTGAAGGAACGAACACACCTCAGTCTGTCATACTCCCTAGCATAGGTGCTTAGTGACACGGCTGCAGGGCACCCTGTGAGGGACATTGCTAATCCAGGAGAAAAGGAAGACCCAGCTTCCAGTGGAGCAACTTCCTGCTCCCTCTGATCAGGGCTGGGAGCTGTGGGGCCCTCATCCAAGGGGACATGCCCAAATTTGGCCTCGACAGTCTCTCAGGTCACAGTCTGTCTCCATCCTCCACAAAAGACAGTGTGTCAGCCCTGACAAGGTGAAGCAAGACTAAATTACTATGCCACAGCAGCCAAGGAAGGCTGCAGATTTGACCTGTCAGATGGGGAGGCAGAATGGCTGCCATTTGTAAAAGTGAGGTTGGTCTGCTTCAATACGGAAGAATCATCACTACAATGGTGGACGGAGCTTAGAAAACATTAACACCTATGATGCATACCTTTCTCATATGGGCAATATGAGAAGTCTTTGTCTCCCAGGAAGAGATTACCTTAGGTTCCCTGCTACACTGCCATTGGCTGGAGCAGATATAGGAGCCAAGGCCTCAATAGGAATATAAGAAGGCAGCAAGGCAGGCATAGGAGGAACGGGTCCCAGTCACTTGGCTCTGCAGCCAGCAATCGCAGTCTGCTCCTGAAAAGCTGTGTGACCTGAGGCTAAGCACTTAACCTTCCTGTGCTTCCAACCCCTTGTCTGGTTTGGGAGTAACTTCTCATTATAACAGGGCACAAAATTCAATTAGTGACTCAAATGCTCAGCACACTGCCCAGCCCTGGCAATTGCTTGAAGATGGGCAAAGGGAGAAGCCACAAACGTCTGGGGAGCCGTGTGATAGTGCTCTAGAGACTGGCTGCTGACCTGAAGATGCCTGGACACTTATGTAGTTGTTTCTCTAATGCACCATATGGCTCAGAATCCTTTTTAGACCTGGGCATGCATCCTGTGTGTCTGGGTGGGTTGTGGTTTCTGTCTAGCCTCTGCCCTTTCTCACTTACTCACCACAAATGTCTTTTCCTCAAAGAATTAAGAAGGTTTGAAGGAGCTGGATGCTCGTGTGGGTAGAGACCCTTCAGCTTCTCACTGAGAAAGGACCAAGACCCATGGGGTCTATGTGACATAGTCAAAAAAGCTACCTGTCTGCACTGGATCTTTCTTTCATCTGTGGTCTTGGCCATGCAGACAGATCTACACAGGGTCCTGATAGGAAGGGTGGCCGTGAGTGGCATGAAGCATGCTGCACACTAGAAACTTGTTTCCTGTCCTGGTGACCACAATGGAGCTAGGACTACACTGAGGTGATATATGCCTTGCATCCTGGAGCTAGCAAGAGTGGGGGTAGGGTGGGAGGGCAATCCTCAGAAGCTAAGGAGTAGATGCTTCAAGCTCCTTGTGCAGGCAGACAGGGATGTGAAGTCCGACGCACAATCTACCCAGCTCAGGCTTGAAGGCTCATGCAATAGAGAAGGTTAAAGTAAGGAAAGGGGAGTCACCGGAAGTTTAAAAAGAATAAACCCTATGAATACAGCATCGTTCCAACGTTCCCCAAATTAGTCTCCGGGACAATGTGGCATTTCCATTGTTGTAGAAACAGTCATTTTAGAAAATATTTCAGGATATTAAAATCACTTACCGTGTGTCACAGAGCCCTAATTGCAGTGATTAGACCTAATGAGGGTGAGTCACCATGAAAGAGGCAGGAGCATGCTTCCTTCCCCAGGAAGACTGTCCTTGGAAGCCGACACGACCCAACCCCACTACTGCAGCAATGTCTGCACCGGGAGTGCTGGGCCTAATGAGCCAAAGAGGAGCAAATGGTCAACAGAGACACAAGGCTTGCCTACTTGTAAGCATGTGAGTGGTCAGGACGTGAGGAAATACTGTGACCCAGACAGAAGCCACGGGCACCGAGACAAGGATAGGGAGATAAATTGCAAACCTAAGGACTTGAGTTCAATGCCCCAGAGTCCATGTTAATAACAAGAAAAAGCCAGGCTTGGGTCAGAGGGTAACTGTGTTTACACACATTTGCTGCACAGCATGAGAACCTAAGTTTGGATCCAAGCATTCACTTACAAAGTGAGGCATGGCAGCACACTCCTGTAATCTGTGGTGCCAGGACCATCTGTGGGGCATGCTGACCAGCAAGCCTAGCTCCAGGTTCAGTGAGAGACCTGCCTCAAGGGAAGAGTTGGAGGGTGATAAGAATAGAACATCTGACATCCTGCTCTGGACTTCAAGGACTGACAGATGGATGGACAAGGACACGCACACACACCACACACACACACACACACACACACACACACAGAGTGATGTAAATGAGAAATGCCACCCCATAGCCTCTGATGTTTGAACATGGGGGTCTCTGGTTGGTGCTGCTGTTTATGGATGTTCTGGAACCTTTAGGATGTGGATTCCAGCTGGAGGAAATACTTTGCTGTGGGGGAGGGGTCTCTGTTTTACATTTATGGTTGAAGATGGTATATTTCAGCTGTCCGCTCTGACCACCATGCCTCACCCTTGCTACCATGCCTTCACACCACAGTGAACTCTTAGCCCTTTGGAACCTTACATACAAGCGAACTCTTTCTCCCATCAGTTGCTTCTGGCCATGATGTTTGATCACAGCAACAGAAAGGTAACCAATACAGAGAACCCAAATTCCATGCTTTCTGGTTAGGTCTGATTTGAATTATAAATTCAACTTGTCAACGTCTTATTGTGGATGTGGTAAAAATGTAGGCCTGGCCGCCTGCTACCTTCAGTTAAAGAAGTGGACGTTTTAAGTGTATTTTTCTTTCTTTGGGATCCACTGAGTTTCATTACAGTCACTAGCATGAGTGACTGTAACTCTTTCGTTAGCCACAAGCATGAACAAGGATGAGTGGCTGTTTGTTGGATTATTGGCCACTTACCAGTATCTACAGCACTGATGAAAGTGGATTCCCCTCCTCTGGCAACCGCTAGCTGCCAATATCTCTTTAAGGCTAGGTAGGAACTTACGAATCTCTCACTCATGCATGATGTATAGGCTCATGATTAAACTCAGTAGGTCATAAAAAGAAAAGACATAGAAATGGAATGGGGACTAACTAGAAAGAAGACTGGAAAGAGAAGGAGATCAGAGAGAGCAATAGAGGTTGAATCCAACTAAAATGAGTTATGCACATGTATGAAGTCACCATATGTGTATGAAATTATAGAACAATACAAATGGATCATTTTAACATAATAGATTTTATTTAGAAAAGTTTTATAAATACAGATAAGAAATAAGCACAAAGTGTCCCTGTGTCCCTTAAGCACAAGTCCCCTATCTGTCATGTGATTCACTAGGAGGGTGCCTTTGTCCTAACTCGAGAGCTGACCCATATAAGCAGAAGCTTTAATCCACTCTTCCTGCTGAAATCTTGATCCAGGACCTGCTCCTGGCCACTGAGGTCAATGCCCACCCTGAGGCTCTTAGCACATGCATAACACAGTTGAGGCCTCTAGTCACGGACCCAGTCTATCCAGGACCCCTCCACCTCCAAATAGATTTCTTAAATCGGTACATGAAGGCCCAATGGTATAAGCAATAGATCTGACAGTGAAAGATGACCTCTCTTCTAAGAAAAAATATATCTTCTGCCATGTGTGCATCTATGACTAATTCATGGGATGAATCAGCATGGTGACTGTGCAGAGTAGTGGGGCCAGCTGTCCTTCACCTCTTGAGCCCTATCATCTTCACCCTGAAGCCCCGGGAGTTACTGACATTTTGTGGTTTTATAATTATTTCTTTAACCCACCAAGTCCACTTGGTGCTGCCTATGTGCTTACGAGCATGGGGTCATCCACTGGGGTCTGTACCACTTTCCAGTGGCCACACACCTATAGAAAAGTGACTCCACTCCTCCAGCAGCCATAACATGTCAGTGGCACCTCCACTAGGGGTGGGGTTCAGGAGCCCCTCCCAGCACAAGTTTCACTGGCTTGGTTTGTATAGATAACCATAGCCAAGTCATACCCAGAAGATATCATCTTACACTCTTGCAACTTCATCTTCTAGAGGGTGTCATCTTACATTCTTGCTGCTTCATCTTCTAGAGGGTGTCACCTTGCATTCTTGCTGCCACGTTGTCTATGATGCTACTTGAGCCTTGGCAAAGGATATTGATGTAAATACTCCTTCCATGTTTTATCACTCACCGTTGCTTTTTCTCAGCACTTAGGACAGTCTCATGTTAACCCATTGCAATCAGAAGCTTCTATGACCAAGATTGGAATTATATGCCTATGGGTATAGACAAACATTAAGAAGGTAGTTTGACAGCATGACCATTGAGAAAAACACCATCAATGTGTCTCTCCCCTTGGGCCTATGACTTCTCTAGGCATGGACTTTAACTGTATCTACAATATCAGATATGAATTCCTTCCTACTATCTCACTTTACTCTTATCTTTCCCAGACAGTCCTATCATTTGAATCATGCCTGATACAGGCTTTTCAGTCTGGTATCTCTTCTTCCTTCTCCCCATTGTTTCCTTCTTCCCTCCATTCTCCTTCTGTAGGACAAGTATTCCCCTTATTCTTGGGCACATGCATTCTGCATTAACCCACATGCCTCGTAACTATGTACTCCATTTGTTTTTATTGATGAATAACATGCCACTGTCTGACCATGTATGCCCGGGCTCATCAGGAAATCTGACTATTCTTGGCCTTTGGTGGTCACAGCACATCAGATACACACATTTAGAAGTTTACACATTTGCTGTGCAAATTCCTCTAAGTGGAGTTTTTGAGTTGCTTGGTAACGTTCTCTCTGGTATTAAAAAAAAAGTCTCTGAGATGCCGATGCACCTCACATTCCCTCCATGTTGCCACCAGCATTTGCTGGTTCATTGGGGGGCCTTTGTTTCTCCATGTTAGCAATTCTAATAGGCATGCACTTATAGCTCACTTGTTAATTTAATTTGCAATGGTCCGATGAGAGATGACGTTTGACACCAGCATATCTTCTTTCGGCAAGGCAGCTGTTCAGACTTGTCTGGTTTTTTAGCCATGTTGTGTTTCTGTCACTGGATTCTAATCTTTCTTTGTATGCTTAGGATAGGAATCCTTAGGAGTCATGTATGATAAATACTTTTGTCTGGTCCATGGCTTATCTTTTTATTGCTTTGACATTATCTTGTGCAGAACGATAAATTAATCAGGGACCAGGTTACCAGTATTTTTGCAGATTAGCTTTCTTTGTTCCAGCAGGAAATTTCTCTAAACCCAGCCCCCTAGAATTCCCATTTGCTTCTAGAAGGCTTACAGTTTCAAGTTTTACATTTAGAACGATGACACATATTTAGTTAACTGTTCTGTCAAGATTCTCTTTTTCTTTTTACACCTTTTCCAGCTCCCTGTGATGACTGACTACGTTTTTCTCATTGACTCCTGTGTTCTCTTCTTAGGGACCAGCAGACTAGCTCTGTGATGCTCTATTTCTGGGCTGTCTGTCCTGGTCCCTGGGTATCTCTGCTTGTTCTTACAGCAACTCCACCCTGGCCTGATTTCTGGTGTTTTCCCTGTAGTTCTGGGCATTGGGAAACACAAGTCTCCAGTTTTTCTCTCACGTCCCATTAGCTACATTTGGACTTCTGCCTCTGCATCAACTTTAGAATCTCTTCATTAGAATCTAAAAAATCAGAGATGCTCTCTATTTGCTCAAATCTCTTTCACTAGAGTTCTATCATATGCTAGACCTGGATTCTGTATATTCCACTAAACATAGCTAACTATTTAGGGACCTTGGTGTATAGTACTCCACCTGTCTATGGAGATACATTTCAAGACCCTCTGTGAGTGCCTGTGATTTTCAGTCCCTTCAAAACCCTATGTCTGTTACGGCTTTTCCTGTGTGTGCACAGCTAGGGCCAATTATAATTTGTAAGCTAGGTATGATGACAGCAGCTCAATATGATGATGAGATTAACTACAATAACTAATAAATCCAACTATCATCACATCTCACTATAGCAGAAGCCATGTGGCTATGCTCTCTCCAAAGTGTCAAGACAGGTGTTACTATTTTGGATGACAGTTGCCCCTGGAGAACTGTGATCATTTGAATACGCTTGGCCCATGGAAAGTGGCACTATTAGGACGTGTGGCCTTATTGGAGGAAGTGTAGCTTTGTTAGAGGATGTATGTCACTGTGGGGTGAGATTTGAGGTTGCCTATGCTCAAAATCCACCCAGTATGGAAGAGAGACTCCTCCTGGCTGCCTTTGGATCAAGATGTAGAATTCTCAGCTCCTTCTCCAGCACCATGTTGGCCTGCATGCTGCCATGCTTCCTTGTCATGATGATAGTGGACTGGACCTCTGAAACTGTAAGTCAGCCGCAACTAAATGTTTACCTTTATATGAGTTGCCTTGGTGATGGTGATTCTTCATAGCAATGAAACCCTAAGGAAGACAATAACTGAGCCCACAGAGAATACCAAAAAAAAAAAAAAAAAAAAAAAAAAAAAAAAGTCTCAGATAAGGAAATGGCTGTGTCTAGTATTGTTGACCATATTGCTCTGTGTTAATTTTAGTTTCCAAGTATTCAGAGCTGGTGTATGGAATCCAACTGAGTTGAATGATGTTACCGATGATACCAACCCAGTATCTTCAGCCTGCTGTTTGTCTTAGTGATGTTGTTTTAAACAATGGGCACTTCATCATTGTGTGATGCTCTGTCATCCCTGCTAGCTTCCATGCTTTGATGTCTTTTTATTTAATATTAATGTGCAGGCTTTGGTTTTTTTCTTAATTAGTGTTACCATGGTGTGCTTCTCTCCGACTTTTCCACTGTAGTCTGTCTTCTTTGCAAGTGAAATCACTCTCTAGTACAGAGTGTGCAGCTCAGGTTTTTCCAGTTCTCTCCGACAGTCCTTATTCTAACTGGTACATCGGGCCATTCCTCCTTACTGTGATTGTTTAGATGGCTGGATTCACAGCTAACAGGGTTGTGCTTAGCATCTGTTGGCTATTATTGCTATTTCCCCTTCTCTGCCTCTCTGGATTCAGTAGAGCATTTTGAAATACTCTGCATTCTCTCCTGTCTGAACAAATCAGTCAACCCCTCTTTCTCAGTTAAAGTTTATAGCATGCTCTCACAGCCCACCTAACTCTTCCCGGCCATGATGGATTCCCTAGGGTCTGTAGTACATGCTCACAGATGACCCAAGTCCATCTCAACACCTTGCCTTACACTCCTTGCAGCAGTGATCATGCAGCTGGCCTCTAACACTTCAAACAGACTCCTTCCTGTGTGCTCTCCATAGGCCCCACTCACCCCTTCTGTGGTCTGCACATCTCTTTCCATGTCTATTAGATCAATTAATGATGAGAAATTAGAACTATCACTTCTCGTACTCTCTTCTTCTCTGATTCCCTCCTTCCCCTTCAGTCTTGAGTTTCCTAAACCAGTGACTTTCCTTCCTGGATGGAGTTGGTTGTAACTTTCCCTGCAGGCCCTATTGGTTTGAGAGTGATTTTAATTCTGCTTTGACTGAGGATAGCCATACTTGACAAGGAATTTTTAAGTCAGTCATTTGTTTCATTTTGTTTTCTCAACTCTGAATATGGCCCACCATCCTCCACTTCCATGATTTTAACAAGGCCACTGTGATTCTTTTGCACATCCCACTGAGAATACAGTTCTGTTCCTGGCTTCTTTCAGGAATGGTTCTTTTGCCTTTAATTCTCTGTTCTTTGAATATGAAGCCAAATATTGCTAATGTTTTCTAAAGCCTGTCTTATAAAAATATGTTCACTGCTGTAGGATCTCTAACCCTTCCACTTCTTCTGTTTCTCCGTTTGTCCCCAGGTCTGTCTTTGGCATTTCCTAGGGTCAGTTACCGAAAATGGATCCATACACTTCATTTCTTTTAGGGGTGAGCTCTTGTTTCATTTTGATGCTGTTGTTGTGGTGGTGGTGGTAGTGGTGGTGCTAGGGATGAAATCTTGAACTTCATGCATGCTAGGCAAGTATTCTACCACTGATCTGAACCCAGTTCTCATCTATTTTTGATCCTAGATAGGTCTTAGTATGTTTCTAGGCTAGCCCTAAATTCATTCTGCAGCCAGGTTGGCGCTGAGCTTGTGATCTTCCTGCCTCACCTCCCGAGTAGCTGCCCACCAGACCCAGCTTATCTCTCCTGTTCTATCTGGATTCAGTCTGTGGACAGTGAAGCTCAGGTTCAGAACATCTTTAGATAATCTTCCCTGGAAAGCTCTCCCAAGTGAACTGTGGGTGCATTTCACTGACCTGAGTTTCTCAACACACGTGAGTTGACAATAAAAACTGACCATCAGAGGACCATGTCCTACTGGGAGGAGGAAAAGACTAGCTGATAATCCTATACTTCCCTCCCATTACCCATGGAAACAGGATTGGAAATGGCTATTCCTCTCGTGTTCCAGTCCACCAAATCACGTGGCACAGGATACCTGACCCAGGTCAGGCTACGAGACAAGCCAGGCCTTAAACACAATCTTCTTCTACCCAGGCAGCTTCCATGTCCCATAGGGGACTGGTCCTCTGTGAATACAGGCTTCTGGTGTCCCCCTGTTACCTGCTCCTAAATAAAAACTGCTTAATTTATCTGCTGTGTGTGGCTTCGCTGACTCATCTCTCAGAGAACCTAGCAACTTGTATGTGGCTGATAGGTCCCATCCTTCCTGAATATCTTTCTTTCTTTCTTCCTTTGTGTGAAATGAGAGAGGTAAGGAGATGGAAGAAGCTAGGTCAGGTAATTCCCCTCCTGTCAGCCAGGCAGTGAAGGCTTGAGAGCCTTGCTGTGGAGAGTGTTCTAGGAGACTTACATGGAACTTCACAAAGACCTGAAGATGGCACCTGGCTCTTTTCCATAGAAACCTCCAAGATTTCAAAAAGACTTCACAGAAGTAGGGACTCTATGTCCTGTCCAGCAGGGCATTAAACAGGGCTCCGAGAAGATCACCTGAAAGTGAAAGTGGAGGACAGGCCGACACAAAGAAGGTGATCTGTCTATAGTCTGATCAAATCGCCATTTTTACTTTTTCACACACAGGTTATATACACAAAAAGGCAGGATGTGGGGAAAGGGATGATGCAGGAGCGTAGGTGTTCAGGGGAGTACAGATATCTTCCATAACAGAGTGTCACCTGGGTGAAGGTTCAGGGGACAGGTCACTATGATTATGATTATGATTCACTTGTCCTTATCTAAGTTGGTACTATCCACCAAGGCTACCTATCTACAAGGTCTATGACTATTAGTTCTTATCCAGGCTGGTAAATTTCCACCAAAGCTGCCTGTTTACAATATCTTATAGCTATCTGTTTCAGTGTTTTTCCACAGAGACCCAAGACTTAGTGTTAGCAGGCATGTATGTCAGGCCCATTGCTGATTTTAGGCCTTCAGTGTATAAGCAGGGCTGCCCCTGACAACTCTATAGCCTACAATCCTTGCTTTGTGCAGCCCTGGTAAACCATATTCAGATTTAAGTGGTTGTCCTGGTAACTATTTACATATTTTTGCCACAGTTGCAGCTGTGTCTACACCAGGTGACCCAGCCTCAGCAGAGACATATGTATGTATCTGTCTCTCCTATGTGGCAGTTTGTCTTGACACCTTATCTCCTTGATGGGTCAAGAAAAGTTGTTAATGTTCTCATGTTTGATTTTCTTTCCTGTTTGTAAATTGGAAGTGGCTACTTCTGTGCTTTCTTGCATTTGGAACTGAAAAACAAGTCTCTAAATAGATTTATTTCATCCTAGAACTTTACAGAAAGTTGCAAAGGCATTATACCAAGTTCCCACATACCTGTACTCAAGTCCCCTCTTGTTAACACCTTCAAAAATGACACTGGATTTAACACAAGAAATGAAACAGTATTCACATGCTAGTAATGACCACAGCCCAGACTCTGGAGGCCACTAGCCTATTCAAAATGTCCTTTCCCTGTCCCGGATCTCAGCCAGAAATGACATCAAATTCCATCTGCTTAGACAGTCCCAGCTTCAACGCTTCTGTCCCTCACTTAGTGACCTTGACAGCTTGAGCAGTGCTCCTAAGAAATCATGCAGCTGCCTTCAATTTGAGTCTCTCCAAGGGTCACACAGCAGATTTAGCTCTGGCTAGAAACAAGTACTGAGAGGGCTAGGACAGTATTTGCACGTTGTCTAGGGTACATGAAAGCAGTAGGATGTGTCTCTATTGAGGATGGCCTTGGTCACCTGGATGAAATAGTGTGCATCAAGTTTCTCTCTGTGTCTTTCTGTTCTCTGTCACCAAGCATAGCCCATATAAGTGTGAGAGACATCAATGAAAGAGTAACAGAGAAGACCATCAAAAGGCTTCTAGTGAGAACAGGAATGAGACCCACCTTTCTATCATCTACAGTCATCTGTCTATCACCTATCAATTGATAAATCATCTATCATCTGTCTATATTATCTAGCCATCAAGTAACAAATCAAGCAATCACTTGCCGTCTATTTATATCTACTTATAGGCAAGGGCTAAGAGAATTCATTTTAGGAAAATTTGCTGCTATTTATATGCATTTCCTGTTATGATTAAACATATATAACAATAACTAGGTATTAGCCCACCTCTTTTGAGCAGATCCCTGCATATCTATGAAGATGTACTGTCTTGTAGTGATGCTAAATAGACAAATAAATGACTTAAGTTCTAATGATGATCCTATAAGAATTCCTAAAATTATATCAGTGATTATTAAACTGTTTTATAGTGGGACTTCTATTATGTCCTTTTCTGATAGTCAAAATTTCAATGAGAACTCTGTCCCCCAAGTGTCCCGGGTTAATTGCCTCTTAGTAACCAGACTTTCTCCTACTCAGAGCACATTCCAAGAGGTTGTAAAACAATTAACCAAAGGTCATAAAAAAGGAACTAACTAATGATTTACTATAGGTGCTAGGACAGAAGATAAAATATTGACTGGGTTTATCTATAAAAAAAACTTCACTAATAACTTAGTTATGGTTTTAAACCTTCAATGAACCTGTAGAGCTATGACAGGTGATAGATGTTTAGTCAGATAATTACTCCTAATGGATGTGCATGTAAGCATTCTCTGTTGTAAACAGCCTTTCTGAAACAGTTCTTAGGTTTACCATTCCATACTCCAGGCCAGCTGGACCCCAGGTTTCTGGGGACTCTCCTGTCTGGACTTTCCATCTCACCTTAGGAACACTGGGATTGCAGATGTGTGTCCCCACATCTGGCTTTATGTGGGCTGTTGGAATGAGAACTCAGGTCTTTGCCTGAGTTTTCCATCACAAGTGCTTTGCCCAGGGAGTCATCCCCACCCCCAGCTCAGATGAGTGTCTTTCAATGACACTCATTGAAAGCCCCACTAATTAGTGTCAGTGTTAGGGTGACTAGTAACATCACAAGGCTGAGTTTATCATGTTTCTGATGGATTTAAACTTTCCCACTTCCTCATTGTTTCACATTGGAAAATTATTCTCTACCCTTTAAAGTTATAAGCTGTGGGTTTGGGTGAGTGTTTACCTGCATTATCAGCTTGCCACTGGTGATTCTGAGTAATCAGGTGAGCAATGGCTTTAGGTTAATGGTTCACACCATTAACCCACCACTCAGCATCCCATTGACCAGGTGGGTCATGCCCCGTGCAGGCAAACCTTAAGGCAGACAGGCATTTCTCTCGCCTGCCTACTGCTGTTAGGACTTCAGTTGCAGATGCTATGAAGCTTGAATGCCACATTTTGTTACACCAGTGGTTCTCAACCTTCCTAATTCTGTAATCCTTTAGTACAGTTTCTCATGTTGTGGTGACCCCCAACTATAAAATCATTTCATTGCTACTTCATACCTTTAATTTTGCTAGTTATGAATCATAATGTAAATACCCAATATGCAGGATATATGATATGTGATCCCTGTGAAATGGTCTTTCGACTCCCAAAGGTGTTGCTAACTACAAGTTGAGACTCGCTGGCTTACATGATAAAATACTGAGGTAATAGAAATTGTCAGTATGTTGTGTGGCTCCATTTCTGCCTTGTCTCTATTTCTTTGCATAGATTTTTCTTTCCAATCTCCTGTTATTTTTCTTGTTCTCAAAGGATTTAAAGCATTCTGGTTGCATAGGTCTTTAGGCGAAGGTCGTGATTGGCTTTCTGATGTCTGGAACACATCTTGCCTCCCTTTTAAAGGTTATTATTGTTCATTTTTAAATTACCCCTGTTAAAATAAGCACATTGTCTTGCAAAGAGTGAGGAATGAGGCTTGGGGAGTCGTAGGCTCCTTTGATATAGGCTAATGGGTAGGCACTGTGTTAAATCTGCACCCAAAGCCCAAGTCCATTCCCTCGACCCCACATCTGCTTGCCTTCCAAAAGCAAGGTTGTGAGGAAGTTTTCTGTGCTTGATCCCAGGTTATATAAATCCAACTTTGATATGATAGAGAAATATTGGAAGAACTAGGCGAAGCACTAGATGAGTATCCTGAGATTTAGGCTTATCTGTATTTAGGATTTTAAGGGTACAAGGCAGCCCCAGGTCCTATGTGAATACTGAGCAATGTAAGTCTGTCCTTGGGAACCCAGGCACATGGAAGGAAAAGTCCACAGTGGATTACAGAAGGATCTGAATGAGAAGAGCTCAAAGGTAGAGAAGCTTTCTCCACCCAACTTCCTAATCTAGCTGAAGACCCCAAGACTTCAGCCCCTAAGATACCCAGTCATACTCAGTAGCCTCTGGAGGCCAGGTCATAGACCTCCAATCTTTGCAGATGTGAGGTACTTTCGAGTTTAAGATGCCAGCACCAACTCTGGGACCAGTGCAGTCAAGAGGATCTGGCGAAGAAGATGCTGAGTCTGCAAGACAGCCAGGATGCCTCTTCTGTGGCTCTCAGAAAAGTGTCTGAAGCACTACTGATCAAACCAGAACAATGTTAGAAGGGACAAGAATGCAGAGAACGAGAGATAGGCTCTAGAGACTGCTGCTGTTGGATCCGAAGTGCCTGTGAACCAGGGAAATACGAGGAATGGCACTCAGTCACATGTTTTACAACCACACAGCAGGAAATGACTATGATGGGAGATGCTGGGAATCACTGCCCTGCCCCAGCCTCCAATGAATCATTGCTCTCTGCAGGACTTGAGACAAGGGCCACTGTGCCTCTAGAACCTCAGAGGAAAGGAATATTCAACGTATCAGCCCTTCTCTGGTGTGGTAGAATCCAGTTAAGGAATGCCCCTGAAGAGCAGGATCTCTCACAGCTGTGGACTAAGATGTGGTCAGCTTGACTTTCTCTTCCCCACTCAGTGACGTGCCAAGGAACAATAGGATACCTCTCTGAAGATGGGCACTAGGCTCAGAGAACCCAAGTTACTATGGAGTAACACAGCAAGGAATGATTACATATCTCAGGCTGGTTGGTCTCTGACCCTGAGATCCAGGGTCTCATCTGAACTGCTGACACAGCACAGGAAGCTCATCTGTGCTGAGAAAGCTGAACAGGGCCCGGACTGGACCCTGTCTGGGTTGTGAGCCAGCCCTGTCATAGATTCTAGGTCTGAGAAATAGGACAATGATTTCCTTGAATGTGTAGGAGAGGACTCGGATCTAACTGCTCATCATTCCCAGAGGAGGAAGTAGAATCCAGAGAGGCCCTGACTCACTACGAATCTTGACCATAGATGATGATGCCACAGACACCCTCACCTGACTTGACACCACCCTGCCTCTTTTTTTAGTACCGGCCATGCATTGTGTCCTCTTAGGAATCATCCCACAGAGGAGGCACTGGGCACCAGCTCCCACTAATGCTGGCCCTAAACCTTTCACAACACATAGACCTTTTCCATAGTCAGAATGACAGCTAGAGTTTCCCTCTGAGAGTCTCAGATCTCTGCAGTCAGGGATTGTGCTCATGGTGTGCCTTAGCTCCCAGCCTACAGGCATTTCATGGTGGACATTTCAAGAGAAATGATTCAGGACAATCCTGCTCCTGATCCATGGATATTACACAGTGAGCCTTGCTTCTCTAGATTGCTGTATCCTCATGTATCATGTGACTCTGGAATTTCTATCCAACATTTGAGTTCTTTCCTCACACATAGACGTTGGCCCCAGCCAGGAGACTTCTTTGTCCATTAGAATGAGGCTACTGTTCTGTATTTAGACTTTAGTTTTGTCTGGTTCTGTCTCTGGCATGCTCAGTTAAGCCAGGACAAGGCATCACTTGTATAGGAGAATGGAGGGATGTGGAGCCGAGTTGCTCTGGCGACACATACATTGTTCTAGCCATCAGTGTTTGGATTGATCCCAGCTCAGCCAACAGATAGCACATATACATGCTATTCTGTGCTACCCAAAGTGGGTGAACACTTACAGTGCTACAGAACTATAGATATTAGATGTATAACTTATTTCAAAGTGCAGGTCTTCTCATGTAGCAAAGTCTCACCTGGGTATGAACAGACCTCTGTGCAGAAGAATCTTCATAGAGCATAAGATCATAGATGATATCTTCTAATCCCTTCTACAATCATCAGAAAATATCATTGCCACCTTTCCTTCTGCTGAGAGTCAACAAGATTAGCATAGTTGGGCTGGGTTATATAGCTAGTTACCAGCAGGCTTTTACAGATCTGTTTAACCATTGGGCTAAATCCACTGAGACTGAAATTATATCTGCCACAGTTTTCTGACTTGGGGTAAATATTCCATAAACTATTGAGAGTGAAAGACTCCTAGTCACTACTCTTAGGTATTCTGGTGATTTTGAGAGCATAGTGGAGGTCCCAAGGCTTCTCCATGAAGCTCAGTTAAATGAGGCTGATGGTCATGCTGCTTCTTGTTGCTGTTGAGACAGTCAACGATCACTTTGCTTTCTATTGCTGTTGAGGAAGGTAAGGGTTAACGTTCTCTTTATTGCAGTAGAGATAATTAATGGTCAATGTAGTTTTTGCTTTTAATTGTCAACTTGGGGCAATGTAGAGTCACTTGGGTAGAGAGTATCTATGAAAGATTGTCTAGATCAGGTTGACCTGTGGGTATGTCTATTAGGGGTTGTCTTAATTTTGTTAATTTATGTGAAAATGTTCAGATAAAAGTGAACAGCACTGTTTCATGATTTGGGTGCTGAACTACATGAGAGTAGAGAAAACCAGTTGATCAATAGCTTGCACATATTTATTCCTCTTGCACTTGACTGTGGATGACTATCTGCTTCAAGTTTTGTGTTGACTTCCCTGGAATGATTGTCTATAACATGGAATTGAACGATGAACAAACCTTTCTCCTCTGATTTGCTTTATGTCAGGATATTTTTCTTTTACTAACAGAAATGAAATTATGACAATTACCTTGGGTTTCATTCTTGCCGAGTTGGTTCACAGACACCATGATTTTTATTGACACTGAGGCAGTTATTGGCGACCCTTCTTTTCACTGTTATTAATGTAGTTGATAGTCACCTGGACCTTCATTGTTGCTGATCTGATCCATGGACATCATGCCCTCCATTGTGGTCAATAGTTGCCTTGCTCAATATTAAACTTAAGGTGTTTCATGACCACCTGTTTCTTCATTGCTATGGAGGCAGTCAATGGTGCCCCTTCTATTCATTGTTGTTAAGATAGTTGATGGTTACATGGGTCTTAAATATCACTGAGCTGGTCGTAGGTACCATGCCCTTTGTTACCATTGAGACAGTCAGTGGATACCCTGCTTCACACTCTTGTCTACTTGCAAACACTGGTGCTCAAATCTTAACAAAACCTATGTTCTTTGAGGCTTCCCCACTCCACTAGCTTGCCTCCTTCTTGAACTGACTACTTACCAAACTTGTTGCTCCCTGTGTGCACACGAGGCTTAACTCCAATACAGAAACTTCATTTCTACCCCAAGCCTTGACATCATTGTTGGATCATGAAAATTAGAGGGAAATCCCATCCCAGACACATGATCTCACGTGACTCGTCCATCTGTTCTACCTTTGCGGCCGATGTCACAGCTTAGAATTTGCTGTTATTCCCCATGTCATTACTCCATCCGTAAGTATCCTGTGTGAAAAGTGGCTCTGTCCTACTGATGTCTTTTCTAATCCTGGAGACCTTCAGGGAAGACAGCACAAAATACTCCTGTGTGTTCTCTCAGCTCTTTAGCTTCTCTCTTTTCTCACCTTCTTATTAATTAGGTTAAATCCATGCTTGGTGTTCTAATTCTGATTTTTGCACTGAAAAAACACTCAAATGAATATTGTTGGGCAAGCATTTTGGAGATTTGACTTCAAACTTAACAGTTTATATGAGTGCTTAAAACATGAATGAATGGTTATAACATGAAAAGAGAATGTACAACCAAAGATGAGATTTGCTTTAAGCACGCCTGAGCCTTGCCCTTCACCTTCACCATATCCATCACCACCTTCAGCGAACTGGTTCAGTGGGCTTAGCCCCGTGGTTAAACAGATCATACCAGGAACACCTTCAGTGTTCCTCCTTCTCTCACTACATCCTCATTTTAACCCACACAACCGCACTTGAAGAATTTCCATTTTTGACAATAGGATGAATCTCATTTTCTCTTTCTGTTCTCTTCATTAAAGAAAGACCTGGCTCAGATTTTCCTCTTTCTTCAAATCTAAACCAACAAGACTGCTGTGATAGGACATCACAAAATGCACTGAAGAGCTTTCATATTTGGTTGTTTTGGGGTTTGCAACCCTGGATAAACTTCAGGTGACAGACCTGAACTGTGAATCTGTGCCTTATTCTCAGAGCTGCTAACTTGCAAAACGGTTTTTACTTCTACTTCTTGTTTTGGTGATATTCAAATATCCTACCAGCCCCACCTAGCACCAGTCCTACCCAAGAAATCTCCATTACAACAATCTCCTGCATTACAAATGCCCTTGCTCATCTAGTCTCAGTAAAACTCTCATTTCAGAGAACAGCAAAAAGATCCTCCAGGTTCCAGGGGCCATATTAAACCATTTAAACCCACAACTGATACTGGCTTGGCCATACCCTTACCCAGTGATGCTCCACAATTAAGTTCCAAGCTTTCTCCATCATGCCACAGTGACATTTGTAGGCAATTTGCTCATGAGATCCAACCCAGGCCCACAAGCACTGTATCTGTGTCACCCATTACTCTAATATGCTGATGACACCTTCTCACATGATTTTCTGTTTTCCCAGAAAGGCCATTTGTTCTGTTTCATCGTCCATGCATCACAGTGCTGGCCAAGTCTTACCTTTGGTGCTACTAGTTCTTCCAGACCTATCTACTCTCAGAACTCCTAGTGAGATAGCATTTGAGCTCTGCTTTGATGGTTTTGGCACAGTGATGACATAAATGGACGTGTGCCTGTGTACTGGATATTCTTGATATATAAACTAGAATCATCTGAAAGGAGGGGACCTTGGTTGAAAAAATGTCTCCATAATATTCAGCTGTAGGACATTTTTATTTAGTGACTGACGGGAGAAGGCCCAGCCCATTGTGGGTGGTGGTCTTGGGGTCTCTAAGAAAGTATGCTAAGCAAACCATGTGAAGCAAGTCAGTAAGCAGCACCCCGCCACTGCCTCTGCATCAGCTCCTGCCTCCAGGACTCTGCCCTGTTTGACTTCTTGTTCTGACTTCCTTTGGTGATGAACAGCAATATGGAAATGTAAGCCAATAAATCCTTTCCTCTGTGGTTTGCTTTTTGGTGATGGTGTTTCATTGCAGCAACAGAAATCCTAACTAAGGCAGCCATCAACTGCACAATATTAAGGAATGGGTTAAGGTCAAGGATCTGTTACCTGGTAGGGCTAGTTCAATGGTGACACTCTATCACTGACTCTTACTGGGTCATATCAACTGCCACTGGGTAAAAGCACCCAAAAGGTAGTCCTTCTTTTAGTTGTGTGTGTGTGTATGTGTGTGTGTGTGTGTGTGTGTGTGTGTGTGAGAGAGAGAGAGAGAGAGAGAGAGAGAGAGAGAGAGAGAGAGAGAAACAGACACAGTAACAGAAAGACAGAGAGGCAGACACATGAGAGACAGACAGAGAAACAGAAAGACAGACACAGACAGACACACATACACACACAGCAAGAGAGAGGGGGCGTAGGAAGAGAACACAGACTGTGATGCCATTCTTCCCCTTTTTTGCTCTTAGGATCTTTAGACATCTTAACATCATCATCCATCACCATTTTGGTACCCAGAGCCTGGCAGTTGCTCTGTGAATATTGTCCAAGAAAGAACAACGTCATCTATGATGGTCAGTGTAAAATGTCAACTAGAGTCTAGAATCACCTGGAAGATGGGCCTTTGGACCTGCCTTAAGGAGATTATCTTAATTATGTTAATTGAGGAAAGACCCATCTTAATTGTGGGCTAGATCATTCCCTGGACAGAGGATCCTGGACTGTATAGAAGGAAAGAGCTAGCTGAGCACTAGTATGGATGTATTGGACTTAGTGATGGCCAGCTGCTCCATGCTCCTGCAAACTTGACTCGCCCATGATGCTACACTGTGCTTTGAACTGTGGCCTTTATCCCTTAACTTGCTTTTTGTCCTGATATTTTATCACAACACCAAAACAAACTAAGATAGTTTCTAAGAAGGGCTCAGAGAAATCTCCTTAGACACAAACCCAACCCAGATGATACATAGACATGAATAAGATCCTGCCTAAAGCACTTTTTGTCACAGTATGAAGATTCTGTCACTGGGGGGGTACAGCACTAGTCTGGCATGCCTGTGTTCAGCCTCCAGATCTACAAAAATAAACAAAGCTTCTATTGCTTTAGCCACCACTGTAGATAGAAAACCCAATTCCTTTGTGCTTAGAGGGGGCAAGCAATGGCGTGTCTTTCCAAGGTCCCTGTGTCTTTCCAAGATTCCTGTGCCAGATCTTTCAGCTGGGGCTGACAGTGAGAGCTGGCACTCCTGTTCCTGTAGAAATCAGGCCCTGGGATTCTATCAGAGGCTCGTGCATCTGCTGAGGGCTTCTTAACACACTCCCCAAGGCTTAGTGTTGCTCCACAGGTGTGGTGGAAACCTGCAATAGGTAGAGTTATCTTGGGGTCAGAGGTGAACCCCAGATGAAGTGGTTCCCTGACACAGTGGGTGAGGTGCCATTGCTCCATGGCTAGGTAATCTCAGCACACTAAAATACAACTACCTGGGGCCTCACTCTCCAGTGCTGTGGGTCCACCGAGTACATCAACTCCACTTACCCAGGCCTTCTTCATGTCACCTCTGAGTATCATCTCAAGCCACATGTTCACAGATTCCTGAGCCCAATTCCATCTAATAAATTCCAATCCTATCTTGAATTATATACAGTCTGGGTGATTTTTTTTTAAAACATCTTATAATTAGCAATCTTAATGAAATGAGTTTCTTAATTATGTTAGCGACATCAATTCTAATATCCAGTGCAATATGTTGATTGCTTTTATTCACATTTATTATCGTTACCCACTTGGGGCCAAAAAAAAAAGAAGAAGAAGAAGCTAAATAAATAAATAAACTCACAGGATCTAATTTTCTCTAACACATTTTATCTGCCATAGTGTCTTGCTGAAGCGATGGGAAATGCGACTGTTTATCTGAGGAGGTAAATCCTGTCATTGGGTGGAGTTGATTGTCGTGAGTCTTAGATGATAAAATAGATCCCAGAAGCTGCCTGGCTCCTGAGGTCCCAGGACCAATGCTCTGTCTGTTTTCTTCTCTTGTCATTTTCAGGACAAACCAAGAAGATGCTCTGAGGGGAGCCAGCTTAATTTCATGACTATTGCCATTTCAAGCTCCAGAAATCTTTTCATTTCAGCCTCCGGGGAAAAGCCATGCCCTGAAAAAAAATCAAGTCGCTTGCTTAAGAACAAGAAAAGAGAGACAAGAGGCACATCTCGCACGTCTGCCTGTGCTTCTATCGTGGTCCCTGGTGCTTGTCACAGGAACACGGTCATGATCTGGACTCTGATGCAACCTTCCAGG
This sequence comes from Mastomys natalensis, assembly GCA_021653895.1. Lineage (NCBI taxonomy): Eukaryota > Metazoa > Chordata > Mammalia > Rodentia > Muridae > Mastomys > Mastomys natalensis. The sequence goes on from JAJTUV010000102.1 coordinate 4,013,179, forward strand.
AGGGCTGCATCCATGCACTATGGTCTGTGCCTAGCTTGGGGTTCTGTAAACACATGGGGATCACTGAAAGAGCCTTGGGATGGGTCTGCAGGAGGCACAGGCAAACCTCAGCTCAAGCTATTCAACCCAGGTAGTGTCCCTCTCCTCCACAGCCCATTCTGCTTTGTTCCACAAATAAGCCATTTTTCCCTAAGCTGAACTATGGCTGCCAGCTGCCAGTTGCCAGCTGCCAGGCTGGGAAATGACTTCTGTGGACTTTTAGAAGATAGGGAGCATCTTCCACAGTCACCTCAATAGAGCCTCAAAAAGTCATTTGATCCTTCCTGTGCTCAGCTGAGTGACCAGGGCCATGAGGACTAGTTGGATAGTTGCCTTGCTCAGCTCCAGCTATCATAGCAAAGATCCCAGTTAAGCAGACTTAGACCACAGAGACTGCAGGCACCACAGGGAGGCATGACCAGGGCCCCCAGGGCTGCTTTCTCCTGAGGCCATTTCCTTGGTTGATAGATGTTGGTGTCTCCCTGTGCCCTTTCAGGCCTTCCTTCTATTTCTGTGTCCTATCTCCTCTTCCTGTAAAGATACCTGCCATAATGAATTAGAAACTATCCTAATGTTCACTACAGCACAGCACATCCCATAGCTGTGGCCAAAGAGCGAATGGGGATCATGGCATAAAACAAAGAAGCACAGATCCCAACAAATGAGGAAACAGTAGGAAGTGTAACTTAATGGATGCTTGCAAAGTCATTGGTCTATTCACACAAAGCCATCCTAACCATACTTAGAAGAAGCTCACATAAACTATACAACGCCCAAAGTATTACACTAAATTGAAAAAAGACAAAACAAAACAAAAACAAAAACAAACAAACAAACAAACAAAAAATCATATAGTCTTAATGTAAAATATTACAGTGAGATTATTTTTCATACTTACATATTTATTTTGGGTGTAGCCTATACACATGACACCGCACATGCATGGAGATCAGAGTACAACTTGCAAGACTCAACTATCTCCTTCCACCGCAGGACTTCCAGGGAATAAATTCAGATCATCAGGTTTGGCAACAGGTACCTTTATATGCTGAGTCCAGCCCTACATTAAGTTTTTAAAAACAACAAAAATCAATACTGTTGGTATCAGGCTCCAAACCCAGTGACATCACATCTAGGCGACCCCCAAATAGTTGCCAAGGCAACCGCCATACGTTCCCAGAATCCACCTGGCTACCTCTCACCTTTACCGGCGAGAGACTTCGACAATGCCCATATAAATAGGCAGAGGCCCCTGACCGCTCTCTCTTCTTCTCCCATTTTCTTGTCCCCACCTTTGCCCTATCTCCTGAACAAACCTCACTTAGAACCCTTTGGTCTGGTGTGGTCTGTCCTGAGCCGCGCGAGCGCGTACAACAATAAATACCATCTCTTGCCTACTCAATTTCCAAACATCATCTAAAAAATAAAAAATACAAATATGAAGGCTGCAGCGGTACCTCAGTGGTTAAGAGTCCTGACTACACTTCCAGAGGACTTGGGTTCAGTTTCCAACACCCATTTAAAATGCTTTGGAAGAAATGAGATGGGCTCCCCCAGCAGGTAATGGAGACACACTGTTACAACGAAGCTAGAAATACGTTGTTTAATATTTAACAGAGTGACCTGAGAGCTACAGCAGACACACACACACACACACACACACAGTATCCAGCCTGGAGATGCCCGCACTTGTCTCTAACTTCCTGTTTTTCATCCGCCTTTGCCAGGGAGTCGTCGTATATTTTAAATCTTGCTGTGTACTTTAAGGCAAGGAAAGATTCATCCTGTTTAACACTGAAGCATGAGTTTTAAGGCAGTGTTCTGAATACTGGAGAGATGTTCGGGAAGGGTCCTTACTGCTCTCGAAAGGACCCAGGTTCAATCCCAAGGAACCACATCCTGTGGCTCACAATCAGCTCGAATTCCAGTTCCAAGGGGACTGACTCCTTCACCTGGTCTCTGCAGATATTGCACACATGTGTTGCATATAAACACATACAATAGCACACAATTTTAAACAAACTAATGAAAGAAATCTTTTTGAAAGGTGGTAGTCTGAGAAGTGACTCCATAGCAAGGGAAAATACCCCACAAAAATGTTTATCATTGTGTTTTGCATAATAGTGGGAGTTATTCTATAGAGCACAGCTGAATTGCTATGCTTTAGAATTAAAAAAAAAAAAAAAAAAAAAGATGGCTTGGCTGGTGAAGTTCTTGCTGCAAAGCATGAGAACATGAGTTTGATTCCAAGATCCAATGTGAAAATACTAGTGTGTTGGTACTTGCTTGTGATCTCCGTGCTGGGGAGGTAAAGGTAGATGGACCCCCTTGGGCTTCTTGGCCATCCAGTCTATGCTCATTGGAAGGCTCAGGTCCCGGTAATGGCCCTATCTAAAAAGAAAGCTGAATAGCTTCTGAGGAAATACACCACAGTTGTCCCCTGGATTTCCATGTAAACATACACAAAGTATTTACCTAGACTGTTCAAGGGCCTGGGTTAAATTCTCAGTAACACACACACACATACACACACACACACACACACACACTGATCTGAGACGAGAGGAAAATCAGCATCCATGTCAGTACAGGCCTGTGTGAATGAAAGTAGTATTGGATCACAGTTGTTTTAAAACCTTTCCTATTGATGGCTAAAATATTTTTGTTTGTATAATAATTTTATTTTAAAACACTTTTATTTATTCTTTGCAAATCCCACACAGGTAAATCTCTTTTGATCAGACTTGGCCCTCATGCTCTTTCTCCCTCTGGGCCCTCTTTTCCTCCTGACACATCCCTTTCGTACTTTTCTTTGATGACCTGCTGAGATTAGTTAGTGTTGTTGGCATGCACACTGGTGCAGGTTTGTTTACTGGATTGTGGGCAACTTACCATGGCTATGCCACTCAAGGAAAAGGACTACCCTTCCTGCAGCACCTATTCATTCTCAGCTTGCAGTAGGGCCATGCACTCCTTCCTCACTCAGGCTGGTGGTTTGGCCTAGCTTGCTCGTCCGCCATCAAACACAGCTGCTATGACTTAATGCTGCAATAGTCAGGCCATGCCAGACATTTCACAGCGCTTCCCTCGGCCATCCTCCAGATCCTGCATTCTCTCTATCCTCTCTTACAAGCATGGCTCTTAGGAAGGGAGCATGATATTGATGTCCCAATTAGAGCTGAGCACTCAGAAGCATCTTATTTTCAGTACTTTGACCAGCTAATGAGTCTCCACGCTAACTATCACCCACTACAAAAAAGAGAGAAATTTCTCTGACCAAGGCTAAGAGCAGTGGAAATCTATGAGATGTAATTTTTTTTTTCAAAGACGTAGAGCTTATCCTTTGGGGCAATTAAAATAGCGCAGTTATAATGGACTCGCCCTTTAGAAAATATTTTTGGCAAATTTTCAATTTTGGAAATGATTTGGATACACAAAAATATCAAAAAGACAGCACAGAGAATACCCCAAACATAGTGTCTATTTCTGTCATTAATAAGGTCTGATATTGAGAAGGTCCACACAATGTTATTAAACAATAACAAGCCAGTGTGGATACAATAGTACTAACCACAATTCATGGGCCACTCTATTTCCTTCTTTCCTATTGCCTTTTCCTGCTCCTGGATCCCATCCACAGGATTTCCTTATATAGACTAACTAGTCACATCCCCTCACACTATATTTGCAACTAATTTGGCAGTCTTGAGGAGTCCAGAGAACAGATTCGTCAGAAGATCTTCACTGGGATTTATCTGATATTTATCTCACAGCCAGGAAGATGAGCTTTAGGGGTGGGGCCACAGAGGGGAAGCACCAACCCCTTGTGTCCCGTCGTAGCACCTTCTGCAGTGTGCACTAGCTGTGGACACTGGTGTCCCTGTTTCCCCAGCAGCAGCCCTGCTCATCGGACTTCAACCCTGAAAATAAGCTCAGGCATGCAAAGGCCATGTCATGTCCAGGAAGGCATTTCACAGCGCGTGCACGAGTGCACAACACACACACACCACACACACCAAGCACACAACACACACACACACACACACACACGCACACCACATTCTGCCAGTTCCTGTTGTCTCTGCCCTTTCTTACAAGATAAACAGTCAATAGCTTGTGTACCCTTTGCAACCGAGCTTCCCAGACACAAACCACACTGCACACTCACTCCTAGTCTCTGGGCAAGCCTTTCTCTACCATCTTAGACTGTTACATAAATTTTTTGGAATTGTCTGCAGGAGAGATGAGTCCTTTGTGTGTTGTTTATTCGTGTGTCTAATCGTTACTTTGTATCTCTCCTGCTTAGTCATTCTTTTTGATGCATAGATGGTTGTCTGATAACTTTGTTGTAAGTCAATACTACTACAATTAGATACACTTTTTACTACTGCAGCCAATACTGACAAAAGCAATGTACGGAAGGGTTTATTTGGGTTCAGACTTTGAGGCTGACCTCCACTGAGGCAGGGGAGTCATGGAGACAGATGCTGCTCACATTGCATAGTCAGTCCCGGAGCAGAGACAGAGATGAATGCTGGAGCCCCAGATCCCTTTCTTTTTGTATTCATCTGGGACTCCAGCCCATGGACTGGTGCCACCTATGTTCAGAGTGACTCCTCCCACCTCAGTTAACCTAATCTAGCAATCCTCTTACAGATCCCATCCCCACCCCCATCCCTACCCGACCCCACCAGAGCTTGGTCTCCTAGGTGACTCTAGCCAGCCCCTGGTTTACAGCTGACAATCAAATTAACTTTCATAACAACCTCGTTTATTTTTTGCTGCTGAAATCTTTCTGGCCTGAGCCACTAGAGACATTCTCTTCCACTTGGTTCTGTTTTTTCTTCAGTCCCCAACCCTGGTTGGCTGGTTTTGGAAGCTTCCTTACTCCCTGGCCCTCTGGGCTGCCCTGTGCTCATCTGACCTATTTCTTGCTACAATCTCAGCATCTGCTGGTTCCCTTAGAGCTTGCTGTTAAAAAGTGACATCATGAACTCCAGCCACATGCCATGGCTGCCACTCAGGCACCATTGTTCCTTCTCAGCTGACAGCAAGAAGACAGCCATTTGTGTTCTGGTTCATGTGGAAGAACACACTTAAGCCAATACTCTATGTGTGACTGTCTATGATCATAATGATCTAAGCTGGGATCACAACCAATCTCTCCTGGTTCCAATTGCCACCTAGGTCTATGTTGCATGAAGGCTGTCTTAGGTAGGGTTTGTTTTTCTATTGCTGTGCAGAGACACTATGACCAAAACAACTCTTAGAAAGAAAAACATATAATTGGGGCTGGCTTGCAGTTTTAGAGGTTTAGTACATTATCATTATGAAGGGGAACATGGTGGTTTGTAGATAGACATGGTGGTGTAGTGAGATCGGGGAGCACTACACCTAGATCCCAGGCTGTAGGAAGAGATGGTGAGCCACTAGACCTGGTTTGAGCTTCCAAGGCCTCATAGCCCAAACCAATGCACTTTTTCCAACAAAGCCAGAGATATTCTAACAAGGCTATACCTTCTAATAGAGCCACTCCCTATGGACCTATGGGGACCATTTTTATTCAGACCACCACAATGACCTACAAATTCCTGCTCTCACGTTGGAAGCTCAGCTCACAGAACTCGCATCCATTCACTCTCTTGTTCATTCCCAGCATGTATGTTGATATTGGAATGTCAATCATCCCCATCATGGAAAACAACTTGATACCAGAGCACTACTGCTGATTGCCGTTTCTTATACATTTTGCTTGCTTTTGATTCCTTGTCTGTTTGTTTAGTTGTTGTTCTTCCAGTGGGGTTTCCTATTGTTCCAACCCCTCTTACTGAAGTGATTATATAGCCTTTTCATTAAATTGCCTGTATGACTTTGTCAAAACCAATTAAACAAATGAAAAAAAGCCACTGACAACTTGTGTGGGCGCTGCATTTTGTTCTATTCATCAACTCATTTTATTTATTTTTATTGTGCATTTATGTGTATGGGGGTTTTGCCTGCATGAATGTCTGTGTACTGCATGCATGCCTAGTGCCTATGGAGGTCAGAAGAGGATGTTAGCTCCTCTCAAATTAGAGTTACAGACAGTTGTAAGTGGCTGAATGGATGCTAGAAATTGAACCCATCCCTTCTGGAAAAGCAAGCATTGCCCTTAATAGCTAAGTCATCTCTCCAGCCCCAGGTTCATCTATTCTTTTGCTGCATTTATCTGCACTGAAAGCTCTGTCCTAAGTCTTAAAATTACATAGCACTGTTTCACAAAGTTCTTACATGTAGCTGGTTTGATCCAGGCATTCTGTGTTTCTGTGTCAGGATTGGAATCTCTTTGTTAATATATGTTTTCCTGGAAGACTGATTAGGATTGTGTTTATAGACTGAGTGCTTAGCAGCTCTTTTGCCCAGGATCTGCTGTTTCTCAGTGATTCCTATTTCTACCCTAGCCAGTGCTCAGGGTCCCAGAAGCTTGTTCTCCAGTTTTCACTGTGAGAGTCTAGTGGGGCTTCTGATGGGGCAGTCTTCTCAGGACTAGTTCCTCTAAACCAAATGCCCTACACCCCTCACTCCCAAGCATCCCCACCAAATCTGTGGCAATTTGTCAACATCACCATTTCTAAGTCCTTCCTGTGCATGACTTCAGGGTTACCTGCTGCAGGGACATAGGTCTTAGCTGTGTCTCTTTTAATAAACCCCCTCTCTCTCTGCCCCATGTTTGGTACTCCTTTCTTTGATGGATGCAGATAAAATATGTTGTTGGTTTTTAGATCATCTAGATTTTCTTGTTTTGAGGATGGAGGGGAGTATTTCACTGGGTTCTAAGGATTCATAATACCCAGGATTGTGCTCCTAAGGAAAGTCCTTTGAGAGGAAGCAGAGATGGTCAGGAAGGACCACTGATGGGGGATTTGAATACGAGTGATTCCCATAGGTTTGTTTATTTGAACACTTTAGTTATCAGAGAGTGGAATTATTTGAGAAGGATTAGGAGGTGTGGTCTTATTGAAGAAAGTGTGTCATTGGGGTTGGGCTTTGAGATTTCAAAATTCCAAGCCAAACCCATTGCCCCTTTCTCTGCTTGCAGATCAGAGCATAGAATTCTCAGCTAGTGCTCCAATACCATGCCTTCCAGCTGCCATGATTCCCAGCATGGTTATAATGGACCAACACTCTGAAACTATAAGGCAGCCACAAACAAATGCTTTCCTTTGTAAAAGAAAATTGCTTTGGTCATGGGTCTCTTCACAGCAATAGAACAGTGACTAAGACAGAAATTGTTACCAGGAACTGGAGTATTGCTGTTTATTGGAGGAATATAGAAGACGTTAGGACTTTGGACTAGAAAAGTAGTTGGACACTTCAAGTGGAGATTAATGAGTCATGCTAGTAGAAACATGGAAGATAGTAGTGAGGTTAAATTGAACTGTGGTGGCCAATTTCAGGAAGTTTCAGAGGGGAAAAATATTAGTAAGTGAACTAGAGACCATTCTTGTGACATTTTAGCAAGGAATATAGCTGGTTTTGACCTTGTCCTAAAAATCTGTCTGAGGCTGAATTAAAGAGCTTTGAATTAATGGTATTGACAGAGGAGATTTCAAGACACCTTAGTATTGACTCTATCATGTTGTTATTCGTAGTCACTGTTATGAGATCTATAATGAAAAGAAGCGAGAGAGGAAAGGAGAAACACAAAATGTACAGTGAGGAAGTCTACAGAGCATCAGGAAGGTGATGTTAGAGCCAAGTCCTGTGTTCAAGTGGGAAAAGATAATTCTTATTCTAAATTAATAAAGAGAGTGATGACCTCTGGTCAAGACCCCACTGAGGTAAGCTTCCAAATCATGAAAAGGAGTTAAAGGAAAGCTTAAGCAATGAGGGAAACCATCAACAACAGATGACTAAGACAATTTTTATTGAAAACTAAGGGAACTGTAATTGAAAGCGGGTCCAAGTTCCAGCCCATCAAGCAGTAGAACTTGGCAGCTTTGCCCACGTGTCCCTAGCTTGTGAATCAGGAATACAAGAAATGAGTTTTGAAATCTCCCTCCTGGCTAAGGAAAGCCACTAAGGTCAGGTGTGGGTCAAGGGTGTCCCTGCAGGGAGGCCTAGAAAGGCCGTTGCATAAAACTGTGAAGGAAAGACATGGATTGCCTTGGAGACCCCAAGAGGTTGCAGCTGCCTGCCAAGGAAAGCTACAGACCATCCCAAGAGAAAGAAGTGTGTTGCAATCAACAAAGCTGAAAGGAGTTGGAGTTCTAAAGAACGTTTCAACATAGGACATGGGGATATTTGGCCTTTGTCCTGTTGGGTTTATGTCTTGATTTGGTCTGGTATTTCTTCACTATATTTAGTCCCTTTCTTTCCTTTTGTAATAGTAATGTATATCCTGTGCCATTTTTCATTGGAAATATGATATCTGATTTTTGATTTTTATTTTACAGGGATTTCAATTAAGAGTTTGCTATGAGTCTCAGAAAACACTTTAAAGTTTTGGACTTTAATCAGTGTTAAGATTGTGATAACGATGTGGACTTCTGAAGTTGGAGTAAATGCATACGTTACAAGCCTATGAGGTCCAGGGAGCGAAAATAGTTGTTTGAATGGGAATGTCCCTCATAGGCTCATATATTTTAATATATGAGGTCATCAGGGGTAGCACTATTTAAGAAGGATTAGAATGATTAGGAGGTGTGGCCTTGTTGAAAAAAGTGTGTCAACAACTGGGTATGGGCTTTGAGGTTTCAACAGTCCTAGGTAGGCCAAATCTCTCTCTCTCCTCCTCTCTCTCTCTCTCTCTCTCTCTCTCTCTCTCTCTCTGTCTTTCTTTCTCTCTCATTCTCTTTCTCTCACTCTCTTGCTCTCTCTCTGTCTTTCTTTCTCTCTCATTCTCTTTCTCTCACTCTCTTGCTCTCTCACTCACTCTTGCTCTCTTGCTCTCTCTCACTCTCACTTTTACTCTGTCTCTCTCACTCTACTCTCTCACTCTTGCTCTCTCACTCTCTCTCGCTCTACTCTCTCATTCTCTCTCTTGCTCTGTCTCTCACTCTTGTTCTCTTGCTCTCTCTCCCTCTCACTCTCACTCTCTTGCTGTGTCTGCTTGCAGATCAGGATGTAGCTCTCAGCTACTTCTCTAGCACCATGCCTGCCACTTCTGACACCATGTTTCCTGCCATGATGAGTCCCAATTAAATGCCTTCTTTTATAAGAGGTTCTTAGGTCATGGTATCTCTTCAGAACAATAGAACACTGACTAAGACAATCTGCTAAACAACAGCTGCTCTAACAGCTCTGTCCTTAGCCTGGGACAGCCTGATAAACAGCAATCTTCCTGCTTCCATTGACACTTAAGGTCTTATCGGTAAGCACTCACCCACACTTCAAAGATTACCAAGGAATAGACAACCAGTGCAAGCAAGCTTTCCAATGAGACTGCTGTTCCCTACTCTGAGACATAGAGTTGTCCACCAAAGCCACACTAGAACAGTAAGAGATACAGTCATCCTTGAATCAAGCTTCCAAAGGGATCCTTCCATCTACCAAACTACATATGGGCTGTACCCTGGGGATACACACTGGGACTTCACCAGGGTTGGCAAAAACCTTATTGTTTTCCCCTCTTGCTTGTGTGAATCTTGGACTTAATAGTCATTCTGGTAAGTGTTTTATTATTTTAACTTACCAGAGCAATTTTCTCTATGTATTTTTAAAATTTTCATTTCTACTTTATTGCATTAGAATTAATTCATGTTATTTTATGGTCTAGCATATAATCACTAGCTTGAAAATATTTCAAAACAGCTTGAAAGGATAATATAAATTTTCATATGATGCAATCTTGCATAGAAATTTGTGAATACATTTTTAGTTAAACTATCCAAATTCATCGAGTGCTTCATTTATTCTTTGTCTATTGGACAAAGTCTGAGACACATGTTCTTCTGTAATGGGTTTCTGCTCAACTGTGTCTATATTGCTAAGGATGATTTTGAGTCTGTTTGGACGATGCTATTTAGCACAAAGTATTCAAAAATTATTCTCCTCTGTTGAGCAAGATCCTTTTAATCAACAAACATTCTCTATCTCTGTCTATTAAATGTCCATGGCCTTGAACTTTCCTGGTAGTTGGCATTAATGCCCATGCATCCCTACTCTTTTTTTCACATTTCTTTCTTTGTTTCAGTTCTAACTTCTGGGTCCTGGACTTTCACTCAGGGCAGTATTTGGCCACCAATCACACCAAGGCTTCCCTTCTTCCTGTATCATATGCCCAGCAAACATGAGATCCTGGGAAGGAGTCTCATTCCTCAGCCTGATACTTCACTTATAAGTTGGGGGTGATGAAAGTTAGTCACAGGATTGAGGTCAGAATTCAATGAGACTCATGGTCTCACTTAGCAATTCAGCAATGAACATAGACTAATTTCTATGAGCCCATGGCCTGGCTGGGGTACAGACATTATCTACTGGGGTTGGGGCCAAGCCCAGTGCTTGCTGTGCAGGCATGAGGACCTGAATTCATGTCCCAGAACTCAGATGAAAAGAGCTGGTAACATTTAACACATACCTATAATCCTAACACTCAGGAAGAAGAGACAGGACAATACCTGGTCCAGAACTGGTAATTCCCAGGTTCAAGGGAAGGCCCTGTCTCAGAAAATAAGGCAGGGAGCTGTTGAAGAAGACACTTAACATCACCCTCAGGTCTCCACATGCATATTTAGATACGTACATATTCCAAACACCACACACACACACACATAGACACAGACACACACACACAAAATCTCATCTGCAAAATGCCCTCAGTAGACCCTGACAATTTGCATTAGCACTTGCCAGAGGGAAACCATGCTAAAAGGTTCCCATAGGAAGCCTAGTTCCATTCAATAACTAATGGCTGGTGAGTCGTACCTCTGCCTTATCACAGTCCCCATCACATCACCTTGCTATTCTACATGTGTCTCCCATTATTATATTTGATGCTTGACTCTAATCCAGGAGTCTTTGTTATTTAACCAAGAGTTTAGCTCATTACTACTTATTGTTATAAGGTCAAGCTTTCATCTTTCTCCAGACATTAAAAGACAAGGTGTATTCTGAGGAGATCAGACAAGCAGCACACAAGGAAAACAGTAACATCCTCTGAATGTGGGACATGCTTAGCAACAACGAAGGGAAGCATTTGAGCAAATGAGTCACATATCAGAAGCACTCAGGCACACAGTGATTTAAAATGCAAATGAGAACAATACATGATTTTTCCCCATCTTTCAAATTGGCAATTCAGCGGCATAATATTTGATGTTAAGGAAGGTGTAGTAAAATGGCTAAGTATTTCCTTGCTGGTGGAAATGCAAATTAGATTTTCTCCCCAAAGCTAAAGCCATGTAGTAGTGATCTATGGAGGAAGAAATAGAAATGTACACTTTCACTTCCACAATCAATTACAACCGCCTATCCTTGGAGAAGCACGAGGCTGTGGTTGGAGATGTCCATATTTACATGTTAGTTTGGTCAACATAGTGAGTTGCAGAGATCCACATATAGGAACCCCAGCCCGATGACATCATCAGAGGGCAATTAAATAAGAGTTTCCTCTGAGATTCAGAGTGATGGACTCCAACAGACCACAGTTTCTGACCCCATTAAGATGGCTACACTTTTGAACTGTAATTATTCCTTTCTCTTTGGAAACAAACTGGCTTGGCCCTGACCATCAGAAGGGCTCAGACTGGCCCTGTTCAATGATATGTCCCATTAGTACAACTATCCAAGTGTGAGTATTTTGAATCACAGTCCACCAGTCATCAGGTAAGATCAGGATCCTGCCCCCTCCCCACCTCACCCCTGACACACACACACACATTCACAGGTCTCATCTCCGTATACTCTAGGCTCCTGGTACTTCCGGGCAGAGCCACAGTGTGAGGAGGAATGAAGCAATAAACAGCCCATCCCTCTGGCGTAGGTGTTATCCCCTGCAGCCGTCATGTGGCCACATCCAGAACCCTGCACAGACACTGTTGCCCTAACACCTAGTATGAACTCCAGCTACTTCTCCAGTACCCAGCATGCACACTGCTCCCCTGCACCCTGCATGCAACCACACTCCCAGCTCCCTGCACAATCAGAGCTCCCCCGTACTTTGTATGTAACCACATCACTAGCACCCTTCATATGTCCCCAGCAAAACCCTGAAGCCTCTATGTTCCAGCCATAGTACTGGCACATTTGAGTTAGCTAAGCTAGAGCCTCCACCCTGAGGACACTCTAGTCAGATATCAGGCACAGAGGTGGACCTTCCTTTTCTCTATTATTTCCGGTCTCTACATTCCATGACGGGGCCTGAAACATGTTTCCTTCTTAATCTGAAATATGGAGCAGTAGCAGCCCTGCAAGTATTTTTCATGACAACCTGTAAGATAAAAGGATAGAAAAATTAAAGCTTTTCCTCTGTCTCCATGATAACTACTTTTCAAATTGTCTGGAAGAGCACAGTACTTCTAAGCTGCTTCTCAGTGAGCGAGAGCTATTTAAATGACTATGGAGGCGTGTTCAGAGCCCCTTTGTTCACATAGAAACTTCAGGTAAAAACTGAAACATTTAAATTATGCTTCCTGGTGGCATTCTCTATGGGAAAGCATTTTGATGAGATTTTTTTTTTCTGAGAAATTCAAAAATGTATTTCATGTCAGAGTGAGGGTGTTTACCAACTAGACTGAGGGGAAGTCACTTTCTGAGACTAGGAATCGGTGTGCAGTCCAGGCCTGCTCTCTTGGAAGGTCTTATGTCTTCTGTGGGCCAGAAACTGTGTACAGGAAGAAGTGAGCAGGTCCTAGGCCGGCATTGCCCTAAGAACCTTACACAGGAGGCTAAGCCATTTTAATCCTATTTGTCCAATCATTTGGCTATTGTCTCTCTAGGGGAAACTGCAAAGATTTTCTTTTTCTAAATGCAAATTGATATGTAAATTTTTGTTTTTTTTAACTAAGTGATTTGTTAAACTGCCAGATAGATGATAGATGGATAGATAGATAGATAGATAGATAGATGATAGATATCAATATATTACATTTAAAAAATCATTTCCTTGTGTCCCTTAGAATCAAAATATACTTCGAGACTAGGCCCTGAACCTTCCCAGCCTGCCTCTGTGCCTCTCCTACTCTGGCAGTCTTGGAGCCTGTTTGGTGCAACCAGTTGCTGAGCTGATTAGGTGTGAAACCCAAGCTGATAGCTACTCATCACTTAGCATCCTCAAACTGTATCAAAGCCCCTCATTGGAAAGTGTTTTTACACTTCTCTTCATTTCCTCTCATACTTTCTTACCTAAGGAAAAAGTTTTATCACCTCTCTAAGGGACTTAATAGCTGTGAATTACAAACCCCACAGCTATGCATACCTGTCTCAGCGTTCTCTAAAGAGTCAGGCTGATTGTTTTCCTGCGAATTCAATGGCAAGTGTTTACAGAGTCTACCATCCTACATCAGTGCTTCCAATGCCAAGCTCCGGGCTGAGAAACACCCAGAGTGTAGGAGACGTCCAGAGAGTTTTCATCTGTATCTTGCAAGATGCATCTGCTTAGCCAGGAATGCCAAGAGTTGCTGCAAACATAGCCTTTGTCTCTCACTTTCCAAACCTCAGCGGCTGTGGGACTGAGACTTGCTGTTTATGTCATATCTCGATGCTTCTAAGCACAAAGCAATGCCCTTTTCACGGGGCTGGCACTCTGTATGGGTAGGCTTCCGTTACTAAAAGAGTGCTACAAGTCAAGTTAGAAAGAGGAACGCTTCGCCAGGTCTAATAGTTTCTGAGCTCTAAGTCCATGGTCTGGGGCATTGTTGCTTTGTGCTTGTGGCAGAGAAGTACATGTTGTGTCTGGAACAGGAGGCAAAACAAGCTGCTCGACTCACAGCATCCAGGGCACAAAGGGAGAAGAAGATGCAGGAATCCCACAATACTGTACTTCCAGGACACAGGGACAATAATCTAAAACCTCTCCTTGGCTCACCTCTTGAAAGTCTCACCACTTCCCAGTACAACAAGCTGAGAACCAAGCATGTAACACACAGACCAAGTTCACTCATACGGAAAGGAGACTTCGTGAATTAGGATTTTGTTGGGACAATGAGAGGGTGAGGGTGGAGATGATATTGTGTGGTGTGTGGTGGTGGTGTGTGGTGTGGTGGTGGTGGTGGGTTGTGGTGGGTGTGGTTGGTGGTGGTTGTGGTGGTGGGTGGTGTGGGTGGTGTGGTGGGTGGTGTGTGTGGTTGGGGTGGCTTTATTCTATCACTGTGGGTTACAGTTAAGAGTGATCTCAGTCCCAGTCAAATGGAAGTATGTACTTTTAAGGTAGCCATGTATCTGCATGTCCATCAGACAAACCCAAAGCCAGTGCTATATACTGGCTAGCTCTGTAGAGAAGCTGGCTGCAATAGCCTGGCTATGGACATGTCTTCTGGTAGTTAAGGATCTGTGGCTTCCATGATCTCCTAGCCAAAGGGCACCTCCTGGGCTTTCTGGTACAGTGGGGATGAGGGCTTTGGGAAAAGGGGCCACTCCATCAAGTTAATAAACACAGCAACCAGGAAAGCCCCCTATCCATCAAGCAGGCCAGAACAAAGCAGGCAGAGCAATCAATAACAGAGAGCTGTGCAGCATGCTGAGTGCTGTCTGCAGGCAGGAAGCAATTCTGGGCCATTCACTTCATTTTAAAACACGACTGAGGGAGGTGGCACATCACCCTTGCCACCACCACCACCACCATCATTACCACTACTACTCAAGACATGAACTTGGACTCCAAACCACCAATCTTTATCTCTGGCAAAAAGAAAGGCTAGCATGTGGCTGTGGCAAGGTAGAGTCCCCTACATGCTGTATATGTGGCACACAGTGGACCCTCAAGGATGGGTTGTCCTCATGCAACTACAAGACTGAGTGTCACAAAGGCCTGGTTGAAATACAAATGGTTCTGTATGCAATCCTTACATTCTGGAGAGACAGTAGCCACACCATGTCATTTCTAGACCTGCTGTTCTCATTTGGCAAGGACTGAGATTAGGAGCCCATTCAGCTAACAGGCTCCTAGAGTCCGCCAGATGAGGCATGCATGACTCACTATGTCCTTACATGGCTGGATGTTCTTGAAGTCTCCCTTATGGAGCTCTCTGAGGAATGAGCTCCTGTTATAGTGATGGAGACTGGCAGGTGACAGACAAGACCAGAGGCATTCTATGATGCTTTTGTTAAAACTCAAGTGACCAAAGAGGGGCAGAAAGCATCCTATGGTATTCATAGGACTGCTATTGTTGATGTTGTTGTTTTGTTTTTCTTCTTTTTTCTTAACTGTGTATGGGTGTTTTGCCTGCATATATATGGAAGACAGAAGAAGAAGGCATTGAATCCTCTGGGACTGGTATTATGATGTTTGTGGGCTCTGTGTGACTGCTGGGAATCAAACACAGGTCCTCTGTAAGAGTAGACAGTGGCCTTAACTGCTGAGCCAATTCTCCAGCTCCAAAAAAACTGTTTTTGCAAGAAAAAGAATCTTCAGGAATAGAATTTTAATTTTACCAACCGTGTTTAGAAAAGCCAAGTACAATTTTCACAACAAACCTAGAAGGTTCCAGAAAAAAACAGTCCTGAGACTGTCACTTCAAACTTTCTGGAGAACATTGCCTGGGAGGTGCACTTTCAGTGCTCTAAGGGCTGGATTTCTGGCCAAGAGAAAATGATGTTTTGTGTTTTAAGGACCAGGAAGATGGCAGGGGAAAAAAATTCTAAACATTGGAAGCTAGAGTTTTCAGGGGAAGCCTTAAGAATGTTGGACCATCCCAAAGTGGATTGGTATGCTGTAATTTACATGGTGATGATGCTGCCATTGTTAAAATCATCACTCTGCAATTAACAAGTCCAGAGAGAGGGTTTGTCACTATCCTCAGTGGGTGGTAAGTTGTCTTATGTTCCAACAGGAAACAAAAAATCTTACACTTGTGCTCACTAGGTGGCCATAACGAAACTTGGTGGGAATTCTTAGGGAAAGAACTTCAGTGAACAAGATGGGGGAGGTGAGAGATGATACCAGGGGTGGGGGATGGGAGCAAAATGGCTCCAATTCACTCTGCACATGTACAAAATTGTCATACAGTTTCTTAAAATTTCTCACTCCAATTCACTATACTTTAACCTCAATTCAGATCTCAAGGCTAATTTGATGGACACTAAACTAGCTCTCCCCTTTCTCCACCCCCAACCCTCCCAGCCCCCGCAACAGGCCTTCATTAACCTCATTCTACAAGGATGGTTTCTGGGGAGACCTAAGCTGATGGAAAGATGTACCCACCTTACTTCGCATTCCTTGATACCCAGAAAACACCAAGAATACTTAAAGGATGAAGATGTGACTTCACTGTGAATCATTTCTTTCTGTTCAGGGAGTCGGAAGATAATTTGTCTCTCCTTACTTAGTTCTGCTGATCTAGAAGAAGTTCTGCTGATCTAGAAGAAGAAATATGTATTCAGTCAGTAGATAAAACTTCTATTATCTTATCAATCTGTTGTTTTCTAAATGTGAGTCCCTCAGATAAAACGTCTCCTCTTTCACGAATGCCTTAAATGAACATTCTGATTGCAATGGTGACATTCTTCTGTCCACGGTGACATTACTAAACAGACATACACACACCATACAGGCTACTCAAACTACTGAGGGACTCCATAATAAGTTACCAAGATCAGATAGTTATAGAAGACAGAAATCCAGAAGCATTGTGTGTGCACAAATGACACCAACAAGTTTAAGGGCTGGTCAGGAACAGGCTCACTCCAGTATCTTGGTGGCTGCTGCCTCCCTTGGAGCTCCCTATAGAAACAGTGTTCTGTTCTCTACCCCATCCTTCTGTGCTCTTCTCTCTATCTCTCTCCTCTTCTGTTCCTTATTAGGGCCCTGTTCATTAAATTTAGGACCTGCTTAGACAGTACACGATGGTCTCATCTTGAGATCCACATTTTTTTCTCATAGACCCTTTTCCCAACATTCTACAAACAGCTATGAGTTTTACACAACTGAAACAGATTTAACAAGACAGTAACAAATCCAGCCTCATCATGCAGATTCTGACCCACTATTGAGATGATTGCTCTCAGTGACCTGACATTCTGAATTACTGCATTTTGCAAATAAGTACAATTTTGCAATTTTAAGCTCTGCAAAGTATATCCATGCAGGGTAGAAATCTCCCTCTCAAGTTGTGATCTGTCTGCATGTCTTTGCCAGCCAAGCAATGGTGTCTTCAATGGTTGCTGAAATTTCTCAAAGAAGTCCCACAGGGAAGATTCAGCATGCAGTCACTGCTCTGTGCCTGTCTGAAATAAAGTAGCACTGAAGAGCCTCAGACCTGAATGCCAAGCCAAGGTGTGTAGGCCTTTGATGTGCATGCGGTCTTCTAGGAGACAAGAATGATGTGTCACTGGCTGGGTTAGCTTTTGTACTAAATATGAAGCTCATATTTGTTGGACTGGCACGAAGCTGAACACATAAACGTGTTTACAACCAAGCTGATGCCCTGAGTTTTATCCCCAGGACCTACATGGTGAGAAAAGAGAAATGGCTTCTGCATGCACAATATGGTACACACACACACACACACACACACACAGAGAGAGAGAGAGAGAGAGAGAGAGAGAGAGAGAGAGAGAGAGAGAGAGAGAGAGAGAGAGAAGGGGTGGAGAAGTATATCTACGGCTTAATTTGTGACTTCAATTTGGTGTTGATACAGGACCAAACACCTAAAATCTTTCTCATTTCCCCATGGTCTGACATCCAATCCTCATATATTTTCTAGATCCTAATATAGTTATTTTTATTATATATTTTAATCTAAATAATTTTATTTTTTGTACTGAATTAGAGATTAGATAACTGGATCAGTGGGGATGGATGGATGGATGGATGGATGGATGGATGGATGATCAGGCTGATAATAGATGATCAGTAAATAGTAACTAATAAATGGATGGGTAGATGGATGGGTGAATGGTTAAGTCTAAGTATAGATAGTGTGTAGCTAATGGTGGATGGTAGATGGAGGAATGTGTGTCCTGATGGATGGATAGATACATGAATGTTGGGTGACTAGACAGATGATGGGTGAATGGATAGATGCTTAAATGTGATCGGATGATAGAGTGAGAATAGTCCCCCAACTCCAAGCCAACACAACTCCATCTTATAGCCAACCATCTTCTATATAGGCTTGACTTCAAATAAATAAATAAATAAATAAATAAATAAATAAATAAATGCCCTAAATATTTGAACAGCATTTGCTGGGACAAGCAAAAATTACCACTAAGGATAAGGATAAAGTTCATAGAAACAACTGGAGTCCAGTTCTGTATTCACCTCATATTGCTTGAGCTGGTAGTCACGTCTACTGTTTTGGCACTAGATGGTACTCTGGAGTGAAGTTTGCATCATTATGTTGCGTATTTGGAGCCACATTAAATAAGATCTATGTTAGGTTGGATGACAATTTTGGGGAAATTGGAATTGTCCACCATCACCCATTGCTCTGTAAGTAACATGTAATAAACTCATTTTATACATGAATCTGAGTTTGTTATTGTCTATTGGTGCTGTCCCAGTTTGTTTGTGGCTGATGTTAATTCTCCATCTCACTAGAAAAGGCCATCAGATGGACAGATAGATGGAAGGACAAGTGGGTAGTTGGGTAAATGGATGAATGGATGGATGAGTAAATTGGTGAATGGTGGAGATGGATGACTGGGCGATCAGTGGATGGAAGAATACGTAGAGATTAATGGCTGAATGCTTAGATGCTTTACTGAGTGGTGAGCTCATAGGATGAAGAGAGTTTATGAACATTTAATTTTAATAAATATAAATGTTAAAAATAGAATTTTAACTTGTTTCTCAAAATGGAACTTTTAAACCTACCATAGTTTCATTATTTTGAAATGATTCAAATGGGTATTTTTATTTTACTGAAATTAACTGTGTAGGAATCAATTATTTTGGCCAGAAATTTTTAGAAATTTAATTGAATAGTTGATTGTGTCTGGTTTTATGAATTATACTAATGACTAATATAAAATAGCTCGTTTTCTTTTAAAAAAAATATAGTTCATTTTGTCTTTAATTATGTGTGTGTGGAGGGTGCAGATGAGGAGAGATGCCCTTGGCAACCTGAGAGCACCAGAATCTTTGGGAGCTGAAGTTACAGACAAATGTGAACTGCCTGATATGGTTAACTGAACCTAGATCCTCTGAAAGAGCAGGATGTAGTATATCTTACCAGGTATACCTCATCAGATGAGTTATATCACCAGCCCCTGTTTTCCTTTTTCAGTACATAGATTTCTACATATTTCAGCATTTTCTAGTTAAATTTTGCTTATTTAAATTTTTATGAAAACAATAACATACATTTCCTTGTGTGAGAGTTTTTTTTCACCACCACATTTGTTTTGCGTTATTTCTACCAGCAATATTTATTGTGAAATAAATAAAGTGGATAGTCCATATGTCTCTCTTACTTCAAAAGAAAAGTGAGAAATTCTCAGATGTTCCAAAGTTGAACTTTACTTCAAAATTTATTTACTTTCTTGGCAGTTTGCGGGATGCTATTATTCCTTTGTTCATGAAGACTGTTGGTCTGTTGAGGTATTTGGAACTTTGTTTTTCTGAATCTGGAAAAGCAAACAGGAAAGATGAATGTGTATCAGCATGGCAAGGTGACAGTTGTGGGTTGCCAGGCTCACTCACACACATCCTTGGGACTGGTACAGGGGACGAGTGAGAACTTGTTCTCCGGAGGTTCAGAGAGTAAACATTGCCCTGATACGCAGTCAAATGGTCTCCGTGGCTACTCCTCAACTCTGTCTCTGTAGAGTGCCATCAAGTGCAGTTTGGAAAGTGGCGTACCAATAAACTTTATTTACCAAAACAAACTGAGAGCCAGACTATGCCAACTGGCCATTGTTTGCTGGCCCTCTGCTCTAGAGAGGCCTTGGTGATGATGCACAGAATGTGTGACATCCGGGCACATGGTCACGTCACTCTGTATTAGCGACATTTTTACCGTTGTGATAAAACACCATAGCCAAAGCAACTTATAGAAGAGAGAGTGTTTGGGATTATAGTTCCAGAGAGAAGCAAACCCATCTGGAACAAGAGGAACAAGAGGCTAAGGGCTCACGTCTTGAGCCACAAGCTGGAAGCAGAGAGAGTAAGCAGAGTAGGATTAGACCATGAGCTCTTAGCCCCCAGGGACATACCTCCTCCAGCAAGGACTAAGCCTCCACAAACAGCGCCACAAACGAAGAACCAGATATTCAAATGCACATGCCTAGGGAGGACATTCAACTCATAGCACACCCGCTCTGAGGCAGAGAGAGACAGAATACACACATCCAAGTGTATGTGTATTTGTCTCCAGGGAACATAAGACACAAGGGAAGGCGCGCAGAAAAAGCAGCCTGCTGCTGCTCTGGGCGTGGCAATCTTCCGCCTTCACAGCTAGGTGGCCCCTCGTGGTTGCTAATGGCACCTGGACAACAGCCTGGGACTGGGGCCAGGGAAGGCAGAGCGCTAGCACTGCAGTTGAAGTGGTTAATAGAGCTAGTGAAAAGAATGAAAATTTATCTCCCTCTGAGTTTCCAGCCCTGTCTGGGATGAAAAGGCTCTTGGTGTGCAGCTGTTGATTCATGGTCTGGCGATTCTTTGGTGGAGTTCTCTAAATATTTTGTAGCCATCTCTGACTTGGAAACGCAGCATTTGAAATATCTTTACTTGACCAAGAGGCCCCAGGTGACGTTAGAATAATGATTATCACATATTTTGCATCTCGTTGGAAAGAGTGCTGGAATAATATCGCCAGCATCGGTCTCAAGTGTGGAAGTGATTTAGGAGGAAGGCTGCGATTTGGAATAGATTGCGGCCAGGCCTCCAACTGCTCTCATAAAAGGCCAGAGTAGAAGGAACTTCATTTTTACTGCACAGTTCTGTCTGGAGGGAGTCTTATTTCTACTTTATACACTTTCAGAAATTCTGCTGTTTGCTGGATTTATGAAGTGGAGGAAAGGGATCTGAGTGTGTTGAGACGGAGACACAAGACACCCAAGCATCACTGCATAGCGCGGAGCTATGTGAACTCGCGCATGCGCACATGTGAGTAGACGCCGACCAATGGAATACAAGCATCATTGTCTCGAGGAGGTCTGTTTATGTGGGGATAGAGACACGGAAGCATCACTATGCGGCAGGAGCCAAGTGTTCCAACACGTCACCTTGCAGACAATGTGTTCCGACTAGGTGACCAGGATGAGTTCTGAGACTTCAGGCCTGCCTGCATGTACTGTCTGAACCTTCCTTCTGGAGCCCCATGACTTAGCAAAGCTTTCATGAGTCTCTCTGCACCAATGCGATATGCATGGCAGGTCCGTTTCCAGGTGGGAAGAGCTGCCAGAAGCCAAGAGACTGCCTACCCCCAACCCTTGCATGCAGCCACTATGGAGGAAGTCTCTGACCCTCTGCTGTATTTCCGAGATTGTCAGTGAAGGTCAGTGATGGATGGTGTGGGCGGAAAAGAAGTGTTGTTTGGAGCTGGAGAGATGGGTCAGTGATTAAGAGTACCTGTTGCTCTTACAGAGGACCCGAGTCCGTTTCCAGCATCCACAGGGTGGCTCACATCTGTAACTCTGATTCCATAGGAGCCAATGCCCTCTTCTGGCCTCTGTGGACACTGCTTACATAAATACAAGTAGGTAAAACACTGAAACACATAAAAAAAATTTTAAAAAGAAAAAAAAATATTTTTAAAAGGGGAAGTACAATTGTTTGACCATAAGGCCTCCCAAAGGCTGTGTGTTGAAGGCTTGATCCTATAGACACTCCTGAGGGAAAATACCTCTACAAAGCAATAACTCCTCACTGGTGTGTCCAGTCTTTGTGTACCCATGTGCATATGTGTACCCATGTGCATATGTGTACCCATGTGCATATGTGTACCCATGTGCATATGTGTACAGAGGCTTTCCTTAATTGCTGTCCACCTTTCTTTTTTGAGCCAGTGTGTCTCATTGGTCAAGAATTCCCTGAGTGGGCTAGGCTGGTTGGTCAACAAGCCCGAGGTGTCCTCAATTCTCTGCTCTTTAGTGCTGAGATTACAAGTGCATGGATCTTGATGATCTTCATGCTTGCCATGAAGTATTGTCCTAGCCCTTGTCCAATCTTTTGGCATTGTGACACAATGATGTCAATACAAAGTTCTTGCCTGAGACCTGTTATAGTTACACTAGGTTCATAATTATATTCAGCTACCCAGAGCTATGTGAAGCTCATATGTCATAGTTTTGAGCCTTCTACTAGGAGGCAGGATCTAAAGGGAGACCCCTAGATATTTGGGATGTACTTTGAAGAGGTAGGGGACCTATTCTCCCTCCTTTTGCTCTGGCTGGAGATGTGAACCTTCACATTGACAAAATAAAACCCTGCCACCCTGAGCAAAAACCAAAACCAATGGGACTGTGCAACCTTGGATTTGAGTATTTGGGCTCTGAAGCCAAAATCAGCCTCTCTAGAGTTTCTTCAGTGAGCAAAGGCTGGCTGGAAGAAGCTTAATTGATCTAGCAGGTATGAAGACTGAAAAATGTCAACATTTGGATGGTGTCCTTGTTTGTTTTCCTGTTGCTGTGATGAAGATTGTAACCAAAAGCAACTTGGAGAGGAAAGGGTTTTTTTTTTTAGCTTACAGGTTATAATCCAGCATGAAGGGAAGTCAGGTCAGGAGCCTAAGGCAGAAACCCAGAAACAACTAAAGCAGAAACTATGGAGGGCTTACTCCATATGCTCAGTATGCTTACAGGCTTGCTCCTCGGGCTTGCCCAGCCTGCTTTCTCATATGACTCTGGGCCACCTGTCCAGGCATAGTACCACCCACAATGGGCAGGGTACTTTAATATGAATCACTATTCATGAGAGTGCCCATAGACTTTTCTTTCTTTCTTTCTTTCTTTCTTTTTCTTTTGGTTTTTCGAGACAGGGTTTCTCTGTGTAGCCCTGGCTGTCCTGGAACTCACTCTGTAGACCAGGCTGTCCTCGAACTCAGAAATCTGCCTGCCTCTGCCTTCCAAGTGCTGGGATTAAAGGCGTGCGGCACCACTGCCCGGCGCCCATAGACTTTTCTACAAGGCAATCTGGTGTAGGCATGTTCTTAAGGTTTCCCTCTTCTTGGATGACTCTAGATCTTATTAAGTTGACAAACAGACAAAGCAAAACAAAAACACCAAAACACTTAGCAAAGAGGCAGCCATAACTGGATAGCTACTTAATTTTCCTTCTTGCTGAGGGAGCTCTCTGTAGAGTTAGGGGTTGATAGAAGGGTCATAGAAGGGGATGTTGAGCATCCTAAGTCAACCTTTTTCACTTAAGAAGCCACAGTCCTACTTAGATCAAGACCCCATGCTTGCAGCTTCACTCAGACTTAATCACCCGCCCGGGACCCCACTTTAATTCCTCCCAATGCAGATTGAGTTTCAATACCACCTTTGGCAGAAACACTCAATATATAGTACAGAGCAATGACTATGTTGAGAAAACACACACGTGGAAGGAGGGCTGAGGGGTGAGGTCACAAGGTCAGGCATGTCGTTGTGAGTGGGGCAATCACAGCCATAGAAGTTAGCATCATACCCAAAGCAGAAGAGGATAGGAGTGCAGAAAGGTGGGGTCCAGACAGCCACAGTATAGGGAAAGGTCCTGGAGTAGGGTACAATGGGTGGGCATAGAGATAAGAGAGAGGTGATGGGACCCGGGGACATTGTTGGATCTAGTAGGTCTTCGTGGGAAATGGGGCAGTAAGAAGATTTAGGGCTGACAATCACACAGCCTCTCTTTCTGAATGCCATAGCAGGAATTCTCTGGCATTAGGAAAAACACATAGTAGGACTTCTCTGCCAGTAGGAAAGGCACTAGAAGAAGCCATGCTCTGCCCATCCACAGCATCTCCATTCAGCTTTTTTGCCCAGGCTAGAACATTCTACTTCTGGCTTCTTCATTTTGAGTGAACCTGAACCCAAAACTGGCCCTCTTCACACTCAGTTACTTGTCCTTTCAGAGAACAGAGGAACCAGCACCACGAATGAGCTTGTTGGAATGGCACTCCACTGGGCTCACACACAAACTATAAAGTCCATCTTGCATGAGCGTGGCCTACAGCTCTGCACTTTTCCCTACCTAGGTTACTATTAGGTGGTGTAGCAACTCCTGTGAGCTGCCCAGGAGTCTCCTCCTCCCTCAGCAGTCACCCAGACTCCTGAAAACCTACTAACCTCATTGCTTGACCAAGCTAGACTTGGAGGAAGCCTCTCTGCTCTGTGGATGTCTTCCTACTCTTGATGAATGTGAGTCTTTTCTTTTCCCAGGAAAAGCAAAACTGTTTCCTGGAGTCTGCCGGAAGGGAGTATCAGTCTTCCTTTCCTAAAGTCTGACCCAAGGGTTGAGGCAGAAGAGGGAGACGCTGCATATCCATTACCTTCCATTACTCTGACAAAACAGCATGGTGGAAACAACTTATAAAAAGTCTTTACTTGGGCTTATGCTTCCAGAGGGTTAGTGTCCAGGATTGCAGGGATGCAGGTGGAAGGAGCAGGAAGCTGAAGTTCAAGTTCACATCTTGAGCTACAACACCAAGCAGAAAAGGCAAACTGCAAATCTGGGGAAGCCTCAACCTTCCAAAGCCCTCCCCTCAGTGACATACTTCCTTTAGCAAGGCTTTACTCCCTAACATTCCAAACAGAGTCACTATTTGAGGGCCAAGTGTTCAAATATGGGAGCCTACCAGGGACATTCTTAAAGCACCATACTGCAGCAACTGTAGATCCCACCAGGTCTCACCCATTGCCCTTCCTTAGGCTAGAATGGGAACCTCCAGACTGCAGGGAGATAGATACCCAGCCCAGGAGATGTAAGAGGAGGGATAAGTAGACTTGGACTCCATCTCACAGTGGTGGAGTTCCTGTAACCTTCCTCTCAGGCCCCATCTGGCTACTTTTATGTCAACTTGAGATAAGATAGAACTTATCTGAAAAGAGGGAACTTCCTTATGGAGAAATGTATCTATAAGATCTGGCTGCACAGCATTGATGCAGGAGAGCCATCCCGGGGCTGGTGGTCATGGATTCTACAAGAAAGCAGGCTGAGCAAGCTGGGAGAAGCAAGCCAGTAAGCAACACCCCTCCATGTCCTCTGTGTCCTTTCCTGCCTCCATATTTGTGCCTTGTTTAAGTTCCTGTCCTCACTGGTTTAGATGATGAACTGTTGTATGGAACTGAGAGTGAAATAACACCCCCAGGTGCTTCTGGTCATGGTGTTTCACTACACAATAGTAAGCCTAACCACGACACCAACTATTAGTGTGCTGCCTACTTTATGGATCAGGGAAGGCTATGGAATTTCTGTGTGCTGAAGGGGGTCCTGTGGCTATGAAGGGGACTCTGTCTAAGCCACATTGACACTTCAATGCTGAAAACCCAATACCATCAAGACCCCTGGAATCTTCATGGGTTGAACATGTGGCATCCAAGAAGCATCCCAGAATGCTGAGGCTAGAGAAACGACTCGGCAGTTGAGACAGCTTGAGGCTGCTCTCCTGAAGGATGAGTTTACTTCCCAGCACCTAAGTCAGGCAGCTCACAACTCCTGCTCCAAGGGTCCAATGCTCTGTCCTGGCCTTCATGGGTACCTACATACATGTACACATGCATGCACGCACAAGTACATGCGAAAGTACATTTCTAAAATACATTTTAAAGTGTCCAAAATCTCCTTTCACCCCAGCACAGCCTATGGGCTTGTAGAGTGGGAAACCGAGACACAGTGATCAAATAAAGGAGCATGGATTCAGGTAGAGACTGCTAAGGTCCTATGGCCTTGGCCATGATGTCATGCACACCCTCAATTGGAATGCTTCAGGGAGACAAGCAGATACTGGTAGCCAATGCCAGGAAGTATAAGCTTTTTCGAGGACTCCCACTCATCCTGGGGGAGGAGGTCATGCTGAAGCTGTCAGAAGTATACATGGAGACACTCTATGGTTTCCAGCTCGCCACTTCATTCCCTACCCAAGCTCCCAAATGGTAATTTTTTTAGTCCCGAGATACCCAGGGATTTGGGCAATGGAGCTATAGACAGAAGGATCTGCTGACACAGAATGGACTTCTATAAATCTGTGAGCAAAACAATGGCTCTTGAAACAGGTTCCATGGGCAGAAAAAAACGACCCCTTCATGAGAGCACAGGGTTCATGCAAATTAGACTGTGGATTTGGGGTCAGTATTGCCGTGAGATGGAATTGCTGTTGTCTATGTCTGTTTCTGGTTCTCTAAGGGAGCCTGCTCCAGAGGCCACAGGCAGGTACAATAGAAGATCTGATCATCACCTGGATCCAGGATCCTAGGAAGAAAATGCATGGAGTGGGTTGTGAGACACAAGTCTTGAAGCCTGGCTTTAGATTCCTCCAGATCACAGGGCCTCAGACACAGAGGGATCTCCTGGGTGCTCTGAAAAAGAAATAGTTACTTTAAAAGGAGATAAAGAGATAGAGAGGGATTCAGGCATGATAGGGCAGCCCCAGTGCATATTGAGGTGCTGAGAAGTGCCCACAAACTGGACAGCCTGTGGGAGTCGGTGGGTGTGATCTGGGCTTAAGTGGACATGCTCCTGACAACAGAAAAAGATCTGTCATTTCCAGATCAAAGTAACTACCACCATGGAACTCATCTGAGGGAAACTGAGGAAGCAATGGGGGCTGAGATGAAACAGAGTGCAGGCGGCTCCAGATTCATGGTCCTCAGAGCACCTGTCACCTGTCAATGTATGACCTGATGGGTGAATCACCAAGCCATAGGGAATGGAGGCTTGCACAGTTGCCATGTCTCCAAATGATGGACCGGCTCTTGCAGGTTGACCATTATCAGGGTAGCTCTGACATATCAGCTCATTTGGTCTCCTCATGTCCTAGTAAGGCTTTCTGTTGCTATGATTAAAAACTCCATGACCAAAAGCAACTGGGGGAGCAAAGGGTTTATATAGCTCACAATCAGAGAAAGCCAAGGCATGGGCTAAAGCAGATGGGGCAGTTTCTCAAGTGATATGCCTCTAGGCCAATCAGATGGGAGCTGTTTCTCAAGTGATATTTTCTCTTCCCAGATGACTCTAGCTAGTGTAAAGTTGTCAAGAAGCTAATCAACACGCCCCAGCATCCACCACATCAAGAAGGAGGTGTGGTTTGTAGCATCAATACAGCCCATGGACTGACAGGGCCTCAAGATCACACACCCAGCTGAGATGGAACTGCCTTCCACCTACAGTCCCCACAGCATTGAGTGCAGTCCAGCACCAAATGCCAGCTCAACCACTGTGAGTCTCTATGACTGCTGCAAGGTGCCTCCACATCTGTAACAGTACAGCTTGCCGTCTTAGACCCTAGGTCAAAGGAACATCTGTGACAACAATACAACTTGCTATCTTAAGCCTTAAGTCAGAGGGCTCAGTGAGCTGGCAGGGCTTCTCTCTCCAACAACAGAAATGCAGAATTTGAATGAAAGTCAAGGAGTCAATTTTTCAGTTTAGCCTCTTTTCCTGGATGCCAAGAGTGGAAAGTTGGGGTGGAACTGAAGCCCAAATAGGTCTTAACACTGGGCGGCCATCCTCCAAATTCCTATCATGGGAACCCCCACTGTAATCCACAGATAGTGTGAGGGGTGTGACGGGGGGATGCAGGGGAGGAGGGAGGAATATTAGTGGATTAATGCAGCTTACAGGCACAGATTCAGATGACCACGGAGCTGACAAAGCACCAAGCCCATGGGCATGGGGAGGCAATAAACCTTTGAACTGAGTCTGTCTGAGAGTGGAGAGTCTGACTATGGGACAGGGTGTGGCTTAGTCACCACCAAGCCTCCTGGGCACAATGACCATGTCCTATAGACTCCCTGGCATAATGAGATTTGAAATCTCACAGTTCTGAAAGCCACAACTCTAAACTGTGGCATGAACAGTGCTGGCCACAGGGTTGCTCTAAACCTCCTAGGTCCACAGTCCCAGGCCAGAAGACTGTCTGCTGCCCCCCCGCCCCCGAGACCTTTGACATCTTTGGGGTTCTGTTTTTTCTAGGTGAGAAGCATGTGGCCTTTCGCTGTGGCAACATGCACAGGATGAGGAGTAGGCTCCAAGACATGCATAGCGTCTTTCATGTGCTCTGACTACTCATTGGCATGTCTTGGTGCTGGAGACCATGAGGCCCAGCTAGTATGTCTTGAAGTGGAGGGTGGATAAAACTAACTCCTATAGAGAGTCAAGCATGCCTGGGGTTCCACACTCCCATACTGCCCAGGATCAAACCTGGCAAAGCCAGCCCTGTCCTGATCTCCATCAGTAACAGAATAGAAGTAACTGTGTCTGAATGCTTTGAGGACCAACCTCTAAGTCTAATAATCTATGGCCCATCCAACCCTTACTCTCTGGTCGCCACTATCATCCAGCGGCGCCAGAAGTGTCTGTGCACATGGACAGAGAAACTAGCCTCCAGATATGGCACTGAGAGGGAGGGTGGGTGAGAGGGTGGCTGGGGGCCAAGCTGGAGGCCCCCACCTCCCACCCAGGGTCTCCTACTAGCTGAGGTCTCTGCTTTGCAAGGAGAATTTCTAAGAAGCTACAGGGAGGCATGATCCCACGAGTCGCTGCTCCCTGCCAGCACATTCCCAGGAAGAGAAGTGGCTGGGCCTAAGAAAGGTAAACAAGAGGAACGGGCCGAGATCTGCCACGCACAGTAATGAGTTGGATTTATAGAAAGGAAACACAATATGATCCTGCGTAATGGTTGTTGACAGAGATTCAGGCTGTTGGTTTTAGGAGATTAAATTGACAAATAGCATAGTTTTCCTGGGCTACTGTCCCTGATTCTTGAGCGCCTATCAAAGGTGTGTGTGTTAAGGCTTCATTGAGGGGTATGGAGATTTCCAGATAATGAGGACTTGTTAGAGCCAGGGGGGACATTGGAGATGGTGATCTGCTTTTCCAATGGCTCCCCAGGAGCTCGCTGAGCAGATGAGCTAATTCATGCAGGAAGTGGGGTGGAAAAACGACCCCTGTTGCTCCCAGAAAGAACAGACTACATTTTTAAAAATTTAATTAAGGCCTCGGATCAGGTTTTTGTAATTAAATTGGCTCTATGAGTCATCACAGTGATCCACGAGCACCCTCTCTCATGCCCCGTGAGGGGCAAGGGGCTCTGGAACATCCCTGGGGAGCCTCAAGCTCCAGGCTCTTTGGCTGTGCCCCTCCCCCTCGTGTGAGGTGGATACAGAGCATACGTACCTTTCTGTTTTGTCTTTTGATCTCTGAAGATCCTTCTCTTGGGGGCACTCAAAGGTAGGCAGTGAGACAAGACCATTTTTCATGACCCTACCACGTGTCTACACAGCCACACCCAGTCCATAGTCTGTATTGTTCCGGGGATAGTTGTCATTCTGTACAGTGGCATCAGAAATTTTAGTGAGACATCCAGAGTTTTCCAAAGATTCTACTAAGTGGAGTCATCAAGTGCAAGAGTAACCCAGAGGTAGAAATCTTGGCTCAGGGAGTGATTTGCACAGGGATGCTAAAGAGAAGAGGCGTGGCCCTAAAGTGGAACGGTTTTCCAATGAAAAAGAGTCATCTGGCATCTGGTTTTTCCATAGGGAAACTGACATGCAGGTAGAGAAGGGTCAGGGAAGAGGGGAGGCTGGAAGGAGAGGGAAAGAGAGGAAATAGGAGAGAAGAATAAGTCCTGGAGACAAAGACAATGTGACAGAAGACTTCTGTCCTGACAGAATGAAGCTCCCAGGAACAAGACCTGAGTAGGGGGCTTTGTGGAGTATGTCAGGGATCAGAGATAGAGGCTGCCTTGACATGGACATGCTAGTGCCATCTGGACTGCAAATATTTGCCTGGGGAAATCTACAGGTTAAAGGGAGCCTAGCCAAGAAAGACAAGTTAGTTCTTTTCACTCCTATCAACTTCCAACATCCCACTCAGTCTGGGCTGGTGTCTGGTAGTTGTCTGCCCTCCTGAGACTCATGCAAGGTAAACTGGGGAGAGGGTATAATCACTTCTATCTGTAGGAACAGGGGTCCTAATAAGAAGTGAATGCTTGCTGCGTGGTGTGCTTCAGAGCGATTCTGAGATCAACAGATCTTTAAATAAAGCTTGGAACTGGTGATTTCCTGGCCCTGACACGAGTCATTTCCTGGTCCTCCTCCATTCTACAGACTCCTCTTCCTCTCTTGATCCTTCTATCTCCTATCGCCTGCCAGTGTGGACATAATCTTGTAGGGGTACAAGATTAACACAATCATCTAACATTCTTTGACAGAGGATTTGCATGCAGGCTTCTGTGACTTGGCCACAAACTTGCACCATAGAAATGAACTAACCCATCAGACACAGAGATCTCTCTAACTAGTATGGCCTACTTGCCATGTTCAAGGTCTTGGGTTCAATCCCCAATACTACTAAAGAAGGAAATTATGTAATAATAGAAGATAGGCAATAGATAGATGTTAGCAATAACAAGATGATGATGATGGATATATGGATAAAAAGATAAATACATTGATAGATAGATAGATAGATAGATAGATAGATAGATAGATAGATCTAGAGATAGATATATGGATTGATAGGTGATTAGATTGATGGATAGCTAAATAAGTAATAGACTAGATAGATAGATAGATAGATAGATAGATAGATAGATAGATAGATAGATAGATAGATAGATAGGCATGAGTGATAGGTAGATGATAGCAATAAAGATAAAATAGATAAGAAGAGACTAAAATCCCAACAGTCTCAAAAACAGAACAGGAGATGCTATCTCTATTATAATACTGAAAGGGAAGTTTGTAGGAGCTGAAGAATTAAAAAAATAAATAAAAATAAAAAAAACTCTTCTTTCATGAGTTATTTCCCAAGACTAGTTTGTTTTCATGTCCTCTGCTGGCCACAGAGCACATCTAGATTATGCTCCCTAACCCAGGGCAAGGCAGGGCATGACTGGAACAGTAACAGCAAGAAGAGCCTGGAGCAAGATCTGGCTTTGATAAAAACCACACAGAGATAGAAAGCACACACAGATATTGGGATGTTTAGGTCATTTACATCTTTACTTTGGGTTGACTGCTGGCATGCTCACCAACCTTCACAGATTGATAAGCAAGCCATGCACACATCCGTCTCGAACCCACAATCCTTTCCCTCAAAAATCTCATCAGAGGCAAGAGTAACATCTAGAGCAGGGCCGAAGTAGCTGGACCCACCATCAGCCACAGGGGAGGCGGCCGAGGATACTTGTAGACTATTGAGTGCCTGGGAACTGGGGCAGGAAGCTAGGGCAGGAGGCTGGCCAGAACTCAGGGTTCCTGCTTAGGGTGGGAAAGTTCACAGTGGCCTTCTTCCTCTGAGCCCGCCCGTTCCGGGGTGATTAATGGTTGTATTATTCATAAATCTGCTCTAAGATGTAAACAGGGTGATTGTGGCTCTGTACGATATTAATAACTTAATGAGTCCATGCTATTTGTTTATGGAGTGGATAATGCGATCTCTGCAGGGGCCAGATACAACATTACAATCTGGTAATTCAAAGGCTGCCATTACACACGCACACAAATAATGTGTTGTCTGAGAACTGAAGTTCAGAGCCTTGATGGAATCATCGCCAGGCCAGGTCTCCTCAGAAAACTGGCTGACAGAGTACCTGCAGTCCCGGGACCAAGCCACTACCAGTCTTAATTTGATAGTATTTATAGTATATGAGAAGCTTTTACAGTTGCTCCCATCCCCCCGCCCCGAACCCCTACTCTGGTATTTGTGGATTGGCCAATTTTGAACATCTCATATTGCTGAAACCCTACTGTGTGTATTCTTTTATACTGGCTTCTTTCAACTCACTAATATTCTCACAGGCTCTATTTTCTTTAGGCCCCTGCATGAGTGTGCCTTATTCTGTCAATTCATTCTCAGTATGAACTTTTGCAAAGTTCCCACTCTGGCTACTTTTAATCATGCTGCTATAAACATCCGCGTGTAAGCTTTATTTTCATTTGACACTTAATAACATTAACACCAAGCGTATTTCGGTGGCTATGTGCCTTGCCTACTGCTTAGATTAGAGGCAATATTTTTGAGGTCCCTGTTACTCTCACAGGCCACAGAGTTTGACTGTACAAGATTAAGAAGCCAGAGCCAGACCATATGCCTGCTCCACAGTGGGTCATACCTGGTCCCTTGCTCTGGGAGGCTGGAGATGGTATCACAAATGCCTGTTTTGCACATCTCCTTCTGTGGAGGATTCAGTGGACTCCAGGACTTGTAAAAGATCGTCGGCACTGAGACTCTTTGCCTTGATACTGCAGAAGGCAATGCATCTCCCTGAGGTCAGACTATGACATTGCATAGAAGAAAGGACCATGTAATGACTTTGGTCACAGCCCAGCCCAGCCCAGGGAGAGGGACACACCCACTAAGGGTTGGTGGGTGATATGGGACTGATGGCTATTCCCAGGACCACCACAAAAATTAAGTAACTTCATACCCAAAACATTCTGTGTATGTGTCTCCGGAGTACTGGCATCCTCCCTGAGTTCATTGCTATCCTACTGGGAAACTGGTAGGTGGGGCTTCCATGCCTGAGGGTGTCTCTTACTGCCCAAGGACCCAGAGGCTCTCAATATCCCTGTCACCTTCCTTCCTTCTTCCCTTGCCCAGCTGCTGAGACATGATGCCTTTGTCCCCTCCAGCCCTCAATACCACCAGTGCTTGTCTTCATGTCCTAGAGAATAATGGGCCTGTCTTCCTTCAACTGCAGTCATCTGAAGTTAAAAAAAGAAAAAGGGGGAGGGGAGACTCATTCACCATTACTCTCCGAATGACGGGGCTGTTTATAATTAAACTCTGAAGATGTGTAATTCTTTATTGAGAGAGACTCTTTTATTGCTCAACTGACACCACACAGGATTGTGAAGAGAGGGCTTGTCACTTGTTGATGGTGACAGGTCCCCATGAAAGCCAGAGTCCCCCTCCCTCAATGTGGGTGTGTCCTCCTACTAGATGGAGAAGCCTTTGGTCTCATTTCAGAACTGTGACATGTGTGGGCTGCTGTGCCCTGCAGGATGTTTGGCAAACCCACAAGACAACCCTGCAACACTTATCTCTGTGACAAATAGCAGTGCTTAGCTCCTTTGTCTCTTTCTGGCCATGTGTGCATTTGTGTGTGCGTGTGTGTGTCTGTGTGTGTGTGTGTCTCTGTGTGTGTCTCTGTGTGTCTGTGTGTGTATCTGTGCATGTGTGTGTCTCTGTGTGTGTCTCTGTGCATGTGTGTCTCTGTGTGTGTGTGTCTCTGTGTGTGTGTGTCTCTGTGTGTATGTGTCTCTGTGTGTGTGTGTCTCTATGTGTGTGTGTGTCTCTGTGTGTGTGTGTCTCTGTGTGTGTATCTGTGCATGTGTGTCTCTGTGTGTGTGTGTCTCTGTGTGTGTGTGTGTCTGTGTGTATGTGTCTCTCTGTGTGTGTGTCTCTATGTGTGTGTGTGTCTCTGTGTGTGTGTGTCTCTGTGTGTGTATCTGTGTATGTGTGTCTCTGTGTGTGTCTGTGTCTGTGTATGTGTCTGTGTGTGTCTATATGTGTATCTGTGTGTGTCTGTGTGTCTATATGTGTATCTATGTGTGTCTGTGTCTGTGTCTGTGTGTCTGTGTGTGTGTCTGTGTATGTGTGTCTCTGTGTGTGTGTGTCTCTGTGTGTGTCTGTGTGTGTGTGTGTGTCTCTGTGTATGTATCTGTGTATGTGTGTCTCTCTGTGTGTCTGTGTCTGTGTATGTGTCTGTGTGTGTCTATATGTGTATCTGTGTGTGTCTGTGTGTCTATATGTGTATCTGTGTGTGTCTGTGTGTCTATATGTGTATCTGTGTGTGTCTGTGTCTATGTGTGTGTGTCTGTGTGTGTGTCTGTGTATGTGTGTCTGTGTGTGTGTGTCTTGTATGTGTCTGTGTGTACATCCGTGTGTCTGTGTTTGTTTCTGTGTGTGTCTGTGTCTGTGTGTGTGTCTGTGTGTGTCTGTGTGTGTGTCTATGTGTGTGTCTGTGTGTGTATGTCTGTGTGTGTGTGTGTGTGTGTCTGTGTATCTCTGTGTGTGTGCATATGTATATGTATACATATATGATGCATATGTATATATGGGTTTTCTCTATGTGCCACACTGGAGCTAGTCACACACACACACACACACACACACACACACACACACACACACACACTCTTATTCATTCTTCCAGCCTCTTATTTCCAAACTGGTATGCTGAGATAACAAGAGAACCTTCTGGACTGTATGTAGTATAGTATTTGTGTGGGAGGGTACCCCTTACCCTGGTCCCTCCTCTTTCAGGAACTGAACTGGGACACGGTTGGAGTGAAATCTCTCACCAAGAAATCCAAAGACTCACAAAGAAGTCACCACCCTGGCTGACTCAGATGGGCTAAGAAGGAGCTAGTTGATGGGGAAAGCAAACTATCTGCTAGAGATCACCTTTCTGCCAGCTCTAGTCCCAGTGTGCTGAGGCTGCTCCCCTCAGTCCCATTCCGCCCCATCTCTGGGGCTGCTCACTGTACTCGGCAGTATTTAGCAGCCACTATAAAGAGCCAGGTATTGAGGAGGACTTCATGCCCTCATGCCCACCTCACGCAGCCAGTGGAAGGAAACAGGCTTGCCCACAAAGCTCCTCCCACTTCTGTCTTTTCCCAGAGGCTGCCAGGAGCCTCGTTGAGCTTCTGCTTAGGTTTTATGTTGTGTTGCCTTTTCCCTGTTTATTTGTGATCTGCAGCGCGAAACAGTTACTAATTCAGAGTTTTACTGTGGATAAACAAATACAGAAAATTAACAGATGTGTTCTGCAGATGTCCTTAACAAAAATAACATCCCTCGTGACGACGCAAAGCATCCGAGGACGGAGCAAGAAGATGCTCTGTACATCCGATCGCCCTGCCTCCAGTAGCTGGGATCTGAGTTCCCAAGGGGTGAAGAGGTTCACCTGAGCCCTGTGATGGTAGAAATCATGCTGTGGCCACATTTGCGTTATGCAACAATGGGAAACTGGGCAAGAAACCCACAGAGTAAAAGACACCAAGCAGGGAGATGAGTAGAGCGGTAGGACACACAGCTGCAAGAGCAGCCAGCGTCCAGCAGAGCAGAGAAGGCTGCAGTAGGAAGGTCCAGAGGGATCCTCAACCAGATGAGAAAGAGGATCCATGACTTGGAACTGAGGCTGCCAAGCAGAGACTAGGACCCCAGCAGTGAGGATGGAAATCGGAAAGTCAGCCAGACTATTGCTGGGCAGGCCACACACAGCACAGGGCCTCTGTTCTCTCTATACATGCAGTGTGAGGTGCGAAGACATCCAGTTTCTGTGTGATCTGGGCTCAACTCTCCACCCAATTCAAGAGGCCACAACTATCTGGGCAGTAGTCCTCACGGTCCTGCGACACAGAGGTTGTGATCACCTCCCTGGAAGGGAGGCAGGATGAGAATTGGTGAACCCTGTGCCCTGCTTCAAACCCCAATCATGATTCAGAGCCAGCATAAGCTGCTCTCTGATCTCGGTGAATAACAGCATACCGCCTGGGCCATTCCCTGGAGACACGCCACTCCAAATCTGAAGGCCCAGCCCCTAGCCACAGATGGATCTTGGGGCCACACTTCCTGGAATTGCTTCCATGACCAAATGCCAATAGAGCAGCCCCTGAGGATCTGGACCTGCGCCTCACACATGAAAGCTTGGAAGACTATGCTCAGAGACAGAGACTTTCCATTTCACTTTTGTGCATGCATTTTTCTCCCCAACATGTTTTTAAAGCCTCTATTGTCTCTCACTTAAAAAAAAAATTGTTTTGTAGTGGTCACTTCTTCCTGAAGAAAACCTAACTTTGGTTCCCCTTCCCTGGGCCACAGTTGCTATGGCCACTACCTCCCTCCATTGACCCAAGTTCATGGGCACCCCAAGAAAACACCCTCCCACACATATGCGCATGCACAAGCACGTTTACACACTCACTAGTGCATGCACACAGAAGTGTGTTCACACGTCTTCTTTCTCAGATGCACACATATTCTATGTGCACACACACCATAGGACTGTATCCTGGAGCCTAGGGTAGGATAGCTGAGGCGCCAGAGAGGAGTTCGCTGAATGAAGTTACGGTTCTGCTTCCTCAGCAGACCAGTCTGCTCTCTGAGAGGAAACACTCCGTGAAAATTTTATTTCTTCCTCTGTGAAAGGAGATCTAGAGCCTCACAGAGATAATTTCATTTACTTTTTTCTTCCAAAAGTGACTGCTGTACACAGAGGAGAGCCTTTTCTCATCTAATTTTGCCTCGAAATAAAATAAAAGACGTTGAGAGACCCTTCTGACTAAAAGGAAAAGGTTCAATCCAAACCTGTGATTCGATGCCCAGGGAGGTAGCACAGACTGGACCGTCAAGTTCATCACTGCATCCTTCATGCTGGCCCTTGACCCATCTTACTAAGCTGAACAGCCAGGAATGAGCTGGGTGACCAGGAACAGGTAGTCTCATCTGGGCAAGCGATTCTGATCATGAACTAGTTCATTACTTGCATCCGTCCAGCCCATGGTACCTTTACTAAAAACAGAACAGTAGTTAGAGGTCTCCTGGTACTAGAAATAGCCACAGCAGCTCTGGCCCTCTGTCCACCTTTGGATGGTCCTGGAGGGTCAATATCTCTGGACACTTCATGTCTCTATCCTTTTGTGAAGCTTCAATGGCTCTTACCCACCAGGAGGCATTTGGTACTTGCTTGGAACTGAACTTCTAGAACAACCCTTGGGAAATTCATAGCTGGTTCTTAAAACCAAATGAAACTGCACCCAGGCTCTGGCCACCACTCTGAATGATTCACCATTCACAAGGGAAGACGTGAAGATCCTACCTTGAGATATTGTTTGGAAGAAGTGAGGCTGGCAGAAGCCTCCCTAAGCCCTGTAAAAACTCTAGGAACTCCTTGAGGTTCTTGCTGGGCTGGCGCTCTCATGGATTCATGACAGAACCAGGAAGGTTGGTTCTATTTTTCACTTGGGTGTAAGTGTCCCATGATAGAGTCAGCCCATTCCTGCCGGTAGCACTGGCTCCTAAAATTTACTTACAAACATATCAGGCATCTTACAGCATGTGTGAATCCACTGTATCACATAAGGGGCCTTTACCAAAAGCTAGGATTTTCACCCTTACCAGCTATTATGTAGACAGCAAAGGGAAGGGCGCAGATGAGCACCCATGCCCTACACAGGGACTGGGAATCATCTAAGCAGATGGAATGATTCTCCTCACATCTAGAAACGGGAGAATCCCCATGCCAGAAAAATAGCTTCGGGAAACAAACTACTCTGATCCTCACCCAAGAAGAGCTTCCATGAGCATCTTGTCTTAGCTACCTCCACTCTCTCCTACCCACTTGGAGTGTGAGGACCCAGACACATGGTGCAGAGAGAAGAAAACACTAAGCCAGGAGCTTAGTGCTCTGAGAAAGGTGGTATACTGGTATACTCATCTCAGCTGAGTAGAATATTTGCCTCACCGTTGGTACGTAGGAATGGGTGAGCCACACTAAAGAGAAGCAAGGGTATGTCAAGCGTCATTCTCAGCCCTGGAATGAAGGAGAGAGGATGAGGGTAGAGGAAAGCACCAAGAGAATCATAGGTGCTCAGACTCTTCATGTCTTTGGTCTGCACAGTGGTCAGATATGGGGCTATTTGCTATTCCTGGCAACTTTACTGGTCCTCTCATTCTTCTCTCATATGTAAAGGAGAGGAATTACTCTCAGAAGATCTACATCTGTCTCACAAAAGATGAGAGATGTTCCTAAATTTGATAGGGAAGAAGGAGAGGAAGATGAAGAAGAAGGAATAGATGAATGGGCAGAAGCAGGGAGAAAAGGGGAGCCAAGAAGGAGACAGAAGGAGAAGGGAACTGTGAGACCAGTTCAGAGGGAGGGTAATGAATGCAAATTGAGTAGTAAAAGCAGAATGCTGGCATGTGGTGCTCCGCGTCCCCCCAGCTCCACTATGTCCCCAGTACTCAGCTTTGTGCGGGCAGGACTGAACTGACTCTCTAACCTCTACAGTTTGTGCTAGACAAAAGGTGGCTTGTACTGTGATCACAGACTAGGTTGCTAGGGTTACACGATAGAGAAAGGGCATGGAGAGAGAAGATCTCATTCTGTCCCAAGCACAGAGAGTCCCCAGGCACAGGTGGTCTTGGCCACAAGTGGGAATACCTTGTTTTTAGCAACAGAGGCCCAAACAGTAGTGAACAGCCAGTTCTCAGCCTCAGTGTCCTCTGCTGAGAGTCACCTTCACACAGCCACGTGCTCAGAGGACCTTGGCACAAGTTCCTTCTCCCAGAGCCTGAGAGAGAGCTCTTAGCCCCAGTCTTGCTATGGAAGAGGTCACCTTGTTGTCAGGAATGGCACATGGTCCTTCACAGCATCCAGACATGGGAGTGGATAACCTGTCCATCACACTGGTGGCTTGATCTCATAGGCCCTCCTGTTTCTGCTTTCTTTCTACCCCAAACCTATGTATTGATGCATCTTAGCTTCCCCCAAACTGAGAGATAATCAGACACATGACACTTTTCCTTACTCCCCAGGCTATAGATGATACCTCATAACATGGAACTTTCAAGAATCAGAAGTCCTGCACCAAGCCTGAGAGATGGTTGATTGAGAACTAGAATCTCCCAATATATACTCATGAGTTGAACAATCCCAGGAATCCTTCTGGTTCCTATGTCCTTCTGTAGAGCAGTTCCCCAGGCTGCTGGGACCTCTACCTGTAGGAACACCCATAGACTGGCTCATCAGGCTTGCAGTTCCTATTTGATGAGAGATTTTAAGGACAAACTCAATGCACAGAATGATTAGCTGTGGGGGTCTGAGACATTGCCACTTGTGGGCTTTGTTTGATTCAGAGGTAAAATGATTGACTTAACACATTCCCACAGAGGGCACCTCCGACATATCCCTTCCCCGTTGATTTACATCTGCTACAAAGTCATGTGCACATTTCTCATAGCACATCTCCAACGCTTTGGATGGCCCTGATCCAGATGCATGTCCCACACCTTGACCTCATGAGAATCTCCCAGTGTTCCCCACACTTGCAGTGAATTGCCACTCTTCCATCTTGCACAGATAGGAAGATGTTCAGACCATGGACTCAGACCCAAAAATGCATTGACGTTTGGGGTCACCTCAAGAGCATCTAATAAGATAGACAGGCTGGAGTAATCTTGGGTAACCTCTGGGTTTATCATAAAGAATCATCTATGTCAGCCGGACTTCATTTGATGGCTATCTCAGACAGTACTTCAGAGGTTGGATCAGGAATGACAGGTGATGCCCGAGATGGGGTACGAGGGAACACTCAGATACACACTCGAGTGGAGTGGATGTAAGAAATGTCATCTCTGAAGTTACAGGCATCTGCTGCAAGTATAGACAAAGAGTAGCCACCCATTCAGAACTGGGTTCAGCCACACAGACCGATTCCCAGACCCTCTCCTCGTTGAGTTATTTTCCCCTCGGTGCTGATGTTAATTCATGGATTCTTGATTCCCTCATTTCTTCATAAATCCAGAGCCTTATGTTAAACTTATAAATACCAGATTCCACAGTACTGTCTGTCTCTCTGTCTGTCTGTCTGTCTGTCTGAAGCCCTACAGCCAGCATGGTGCCTTTTCAGTCTTGGTAGGAGGAGACAAGAGAATCGTTTGAAAAGCATGAAGCATTTGCCTTTCAGGCAATAGATTGACATCCTCTGTGTTTCCCATTTTTATAACATGGTAAAAATTTCCTCTCCGCTGTCTTTTATCTTTGCATTAATGCAAGATAACTTGATCTTACCAAGTTTAAGGTCTCCTGAAGAACAAATGAGCCATCAAGCCGATCACAAATCTGACATCTTCGGCCGGGATCTCGGAGCTGGAGCTTTATCAGAGTAATCCAGGGAATCACCTAAATTCATCATGCATGCTACCAAACGTGCCTTTTAAGAGTAAGGCAGACACAATTTACCTGAAGTCTCGTTCCCCTGCTGGTTTATGATGTTCAGACACAGCTCCTGCTGTCTCTTTTCTGTGGCATTTTTAAAGGGGTCCTGAGGCTAATGTATTGTCACCGTCTCTGAAGAATACACACAAAGCTCTCAGTGAAGCCAGCTGCACAGACTCCACAGCCAACAGTTCTGGCTCCGTGGCTGTTCTCTCCATTTTTCCTCAGGGTGCTGGGAGGTCACACATCCCTCTGGGACTTGTTGCAGCCTCCTGGATAGTGGCTTTTCCTGAGCAGGGAACATTTCCTTTTCTGTGCTGTAGGCCTGGGGTCCTCTGTAGCTCCTTCTCCACCCACTACTGCTCTCTGAGGGTTCGGAATCCTGTGGGGGTGTTTGCCAGCATTCCTGACTCCAACTACATGCCAGCTGCATCCCTGTAGCCAGTGAGGACCAAAGTCATGTCACAAGTCCCAGCTGAAACCCATCCTCCTGGCCAATGTCCCGGCATACTCACAGTGCATCCTTGGATGATGTGGTTGACTCTGGCAGCTGTATCTTGAAGACACCACCCCAGGCTAATGTCCTTGATTTGTATATTAGTTACTGTTCTACTGCTGAGAAGAGGTAATTGGGGCTTGCTTACAGGTTATGAGGTTCGAACATGGCAGTATGGAAGCAGGCACTGGAGCAGTAGCTCAGAGCTACATCTTGATCCACAGGCAGAGAAAGAGAGAGAGAGAGAGAGAGAGAGAGAGAGAGAGAGAGAGAGGAGAGGAGGAGGGGAGGGGAGGGAAGAGGGAGGGAGAGGGAGGAGAGAAGAGAGAGAGAGAGAGAGAGAGAGAGAGAGAGAGAGAGAGAACATCAAAGCTACCCCCCACCCCCACCAGTGACACACTTCCTCCAACAAAGCCACACCTTTTAATTCTTCTCAAATAGTGGTGCTCCTTGATGACTGAGCATTCAAGTGTATGAGCCTGAGGGGACAATTCTTATTCAAATCACCATGATTCACAAAGCTAGAACAGAGCTCTATCTCAGAGCCTGGCACATGGAGAAAGTATCAGGTGATCAGGTGATCTTCTGGTCTTCACTGGCTCTTCCACATAGTTCGCCCTCAGAAAGTTCATCCAAGGCATTCATTTCCATATTTCTGAGACTATTTGACAGGCACTTTAAATGGTGACTGTTCTGGTTTACCCCTGAGCCTCATGGTAGCTGAATCTCTTTCCAAAGCCACTACAAAGCCATCTCTAGGGAAGGACACTTTGGATCCTGTCATCTTGGGATTCCTTCCATAGTGCTGCTCTACGATGATGATGATGATGATGATGATGATGATGATGATGGTGGTGGTGGTGGTGGTGGTGGTGGTGGTGGTGGGTGGCGGTAGTGATGTAGCCCTGTCTCCCTATGGGCTGTGGATACCTAGGGGAAGCCCACTGAATGCTGATGCTTTTATGTTCTTCCTCTCTTTGTATCCACACAAAACTGTGAGGATGTGTGAGCCTGGGGTCCTATATCCTGAGACTTGAGTATAGAATCCTGGGCTCAAAGAACTGAACATGAGTCCTGAGTCTTTAGTTTGGAGACTTGAGCTTGAGATCAGGACTTGAGTCTTAAATTCTGAGTTCTGAGTTTAACTTTAATATTTTTAAACCTATTTTTAATGATGATTTTTTAATGCTTTAACCTCCCATTTAGCCCACCAACCACCAGAGGTAGTGGGAAAGAAAGGAAATGGGGAAAGTGGACCTGTTTAGAAAGGTTCTTTGGAGCAACTCCCATCTGTGTTGTCTGGAAATTGGCAGTTCATTTCACAGGTTAACAGGCAGTGGCAGCTTGATCCACTCACAAACACTTCCAGTTCTTTAGAGTTGGGTTAGCAACAGCAGTGACACAACCTAGCAGAGACAGCCAGGCCTCAGCCTCAGGTCGAGTCAGCAGGAGGGATCAACAGGAACACCAGGAGAAGTTTTGACTATACCTCAATCAGAGAAGCAAAGATCAGCGAAGACTCAAGACTCACAAGCGTTGCATAGCTAGCTGTAACAGCAAGCCAAGCTCAGCCTCCATCACTGTTTATCGAGTCCTGTTTATACTCTCTAAACATCACATGTCCTTCATGGGTCTTGCCTCAGCACGTGTGTCTGTCTCAAATGATATCACTCTGCCAGACAGCCCAAGTCTGTGGAAGTGGCAAAAAAAAGTCGAGGCAAACCACCAGAAGTTTTTTTGGTATGTTTCTCTCTATGGAGTCCCGACAGTTCAGCTCAACTACGCGATGTTAGGTGAACCAATACAAGTGTGTTCTTAGTGAAGACTACTTCATCACATGTCCTTTCACATGCTTGCTTTAGCAGAGCATCCTTTCATCTATGTCTGCTTCAGCCAAATGTTCCTTCACAAGTCTGCCCTAGTCTTTCACCTGCATCCACTTCAGCTAAACGTTCCTTCACGTGTTTGCTCCTGCGAAACACCATTCAACCAACTTTCCAAAGAACCCTTAAGTTTCCACTTCACTGAGTGATAAGTTTAAGACTTAATCCTGAGTCTTTCCTGAATCATGAGGCGTGAGCCTAGATCCTAAAGCCTAAGAGTGATGTATAACCAGCCTAGGCAAGCCCATACCATTGTGGGCACAGTGCTGCTGGTACTAGCTCAGCCAAGCAGATTCTACTGAAGCTGATGGAGAAGCAGGGAAGAGCAAGGGTCATTTCATGAACCCTGGCTACTGCACCCTCACTGCTGAGTAGGGTAGGTAGACAGGTTTCTTGTGCTGCCCCAACTCTCCTCCCAGGCATGCGGCCCTGAGGCACCTGTCTGACTTCCCCCCACCCTCAAGATGTCCTGGAGCATGGTGGAGTTCAGGAGGGTGTTGGGCTAGAGGTTGTTCATGTGTCCCTTTTCATTCAGCTTGAGAATGTTGATGATGAGCAGCCATTGGTGGAGGCCATTGATATGCCCATAAGACACCATCACCCACCCTTGGTCTCCAAGTCTTAAGACCTGCATCAGAGTTTTTAATCCCAAGTATTGAGTCCTGAGGTCTAAATTTGAGTCCTGATATCTCAGCCTGAATCCAGTCTTAAGTCCTGAGTTCTTGCTCATATTGCTAGCCCATATAGACAGACAGCAAGTGACACGAACTTAAGAGCTTCCTGGGTGTTAACTGCTAACCATACTCTTTACTCACTATCTCTTCGTCCTAAATTTGCCCATAACCCACAGTCACATGTGAGGATCGTTTTTGTCCTATAAGAAAGGAGCAGAACTTGGCTGAGTTCCTAAGCCCCAAGGGCTCTCCAACAGATGTCTAGAAAGGGCAGTGTCCGGCCCATATTCCCACCTCTGTCTTATTCCCTGTTCCCAGCAGAGGCAGAAAGTCTGCAGAGTGAGCCCTCACTGCAGGGCTGCCCCAACTTCTGCAGCACTCCCAGGAAAGCGCCAGACACTGAGGACAGGGATATGCATTGTACTGCTCACACTGCCTCCCCAGAGTTTGGGCATGCCCAGTTCTGAGGATGAGGAAGAGTATAGACTATCCACACTGCTTCTGTGCCACCATAAGCCTCAGTTACCAGCATCTCCATGAGGAACAATTGGTTCTATGATATTGAAAACTTGGAGCCAGTAACCTGAAAGAGAGAAGGAGAGAAAGGGAGGGAAAGAAGAGAGTAAGAGAGCAAGAGTTTCCTGCTGAATGAGGAGAGCTGACCTAGACTATGAGGTGCCCGCCGTGTTCATGGGGGGCTCTGGGTGATATAAGGCATGGGGTCCCTTTCAGGTGTGGTGGTAGCTGCAGCTGTCGGTAGCTCCAGCCTTATTTAAACTTTTTCCATGTAAATAACCGGCGGTCATAAAAAGGAAAATTGCATTTGCTTTGAGTGGGCAGAAGATACATTTAAGTCAAAATGAGGAATATTCTGGGAGCGTGGCGTCAGCCCATGAATAACAACACTGTATTACTCTTTTTTTTTTCCAGGACGTTCAGCTCGGCAGTGCCATTTGTCCTTGCATACCAATGCAACAAATTATGTTATTTAATGAAAAATGACCCAGCACTGCTTTAGAGGCAAACTCACCATGTCTTGGTGACATTATCATTAATGCATCAGAGCCCATGGATCAGCTGAAGCCTGACGGTGCCCAGAGGATAGAGTGAATCACAGTCCCTCATACCCTGCAGGCGCAGCGCAGACATGTGGGTGCCCACAAACAGCAGATCTGGGGGACTTTTGAGGAGCACTGGCCTTGTATTGGCAGCTACCCTGGGCCCCATGTGTCCACAATAAGCATTGGCTCTGTTGGACCAGTGTGAGAAAACCTAACCTGAGTCCAGGGTATTTTTCCCCCAGCATGGTAGCTCTGCAAGGAGAGCTGTAAGCATCCTATCATATGCTGGAGCTCACAGGAGCACATAGCCCAGCATCCGGCCTGCCTAGGCCTACAGCACTCTTTCCGTTCCTAACTGTCTTAGTTGGGGTTTTACTGCTGTGAACAGACACCATGACCAAGGCAACTCTTATAAGGACAACATTTAATTGGGACTGGCTTACAG
The DNA here is from genome assembly GCA_021653895.1 of Mastomys natalensis. Lineage (NCBI taxonomy): Eukaryota > Metazoa > Chordata > Mammalia > Rodentia > Muridae > Mastomys > Mastomys natalensis. The sequence continues at coordinate 4,057,946 of JAJTUV010000102.1, forward strand.
GTTCAGAGGTTCAGTCCTCTGAACCATTATTTTCATTAAATAACAGGTTCATTATCATCAAGGCAGGAACATGGCAGCATCCAAGGCAGGCACGGTACAGGAGGAGCTAAGAGTTCTACATCTTCATCTAAAGCTACTAGAAGAATACTGACTTCCAGGCAGCTAGGATGAGTGTCTTAAAAACCACAACCACAGTGACACATACCTACTCCAACAAGGTCACACCTCCTAATAGTGCCACTCTCTGGGCCAAGCATATACAAACCATGACACCAACCATGGACACAGGTGGGAGATGAACACCTCACACATCATAAAATATAGGAATATTTTCCATGGGCATGGCCAACAAAGATGGGTTCGATGTTACAGGAAATCAGCTCATAGTATGGTATAGTTGGTGGCTCTGATGGTGTGGACACATTGCACATTCATGTCCTCTATCCCAGTTCTTATACACAGAAGATATGTACTATTCCTGCTGTACCACGCGAGTTCAGTGAATCCCAGCTAGTGTTTCTGCATTGCTATATTGTTCTGCATTGATACCCTTCCACATCTAGTCCTGGACCACACTATAAGTCAGGGTGAAGGTAAGGTATAGTTATGAAGGATGGTAGCTCTGGGGAGTCCTGATGGTGTAGGAGATGTAGGAGAGACTCTATTGGCTCTGATAACCATCTACAGGCAACTTCCTACACATCTCTGTCAGGGGTATCATCAGAAAGTACAGACCTCACCTCTTGTCTCCATTTTCCCTGGAACATGACAATGTAGAAAGTCCCCATTGGGCATTGGGGAGACACAGAGGTCCTTTCTTGCCCTGACCAAGTGTGCTGGTTGGAAAGACGGTGATTTACAGTGCACTAGAAGTCAGTCTCTCCAAGAAGTCCTCAGTGGCTTTTGAGAGCAGCAGTGGAGAAGGTGAGTGCCCAAGCCGGAGCTCCAGGGCTCTGAGTCCCTCCCAGAAGACGGAGCTAGCCTGTGTCCCTGCAGTGTATGGCTGGTTTAGAGAAACTTACACAGTAGGTCATAAATTTCCACCACAGAGTATTTTTCTTCAATAGGCATTCGGATTTATGGGTGATCATGAATATCTCTCAACAGATGTGAGTCCGAGCTGCAGAGATGATTAAGAAGAATTCCAATTGTTAATGAAACCGCTGACCTAGGCTAGGCAGTAAAATCAGATGCCAATCTGCCCACTTGTCTTGCTTGTGACTCTGCCATCAGCCACAGTGGGACTTCATGCTTCTTGCAGAGCCAGCTAAGACTCTAGGAGATGTCCTCACCCTGGGAGTCTCACAGCCACCAAGCCTGACCCTAGGGAGAGTGTTCTGCACCAGCTAGCAAAGCAGCATGCTGGTACAGTGAAGTCCAAGAAAGCCATCCCTGTATGTTCCAATGTCCAGAGGATGAGGAGGAAAGCTAGTGCTTGAGGTGCTCCACACGAACACTCACTAGGCTGGGCCTTTCATTTATGTTGAGTCACCCACGATCATGTAAATAAACCCCAGGCATGCTCCTGTAACTCTATTGATTCATCAAATTGCACTTGTGTTGAATGGTTTCTTTGGTCGTGGTTGTTGATACCAATCTGGGGTGAAGAGACAATTGTTCATGCTTCCACAGGAAAGTCATGGAACATAGTTGGAGAGAGAGAGAGAGAGGGGGGAGGGAGGCAGAGGAGAGAGAGACAGAGAGAGGAAGGGAGGAGAGGAGGGAGGGGAGGGAGAAGAGGAGAAGAGAGAGGAGGGAGGGAGAGGAAGGAGGAGAGAGAGGAGAGGAGGGGAAGGAGCGAGGAAGGAGAAGAGAGAAGGAAGAAGATGGAAGAAGAGAGGGAGAAGAAGAGGGAGATGAAGAGAGGGAAGAGGGAGAGAGGGGGAAGCATCCTTATCCCCGTATTTCTGATAGGTGATAAGACATGCAGCTAAGGCTGATCTCTCTGAGGGTAGAGCATCTTGATGCACCTTGGGGCTGGTATGGGAATTTGTTGGCTTTGCTGAACCCTGTAAAGGGACCTCATCCCAATAGGACAGGAAAGGCTCTTGGTGGGTGAGGGATGAGTGATTCTGACTAGTGTATAATAATTACCTAAGGAGCTTAAACATCAGAGGGAATGAAAGGGAAAGCAGACAATGAGACATGTCCCAGGTCCCTTGAAGGAAAATATGGAAAGATTTGCATGGAGCCAGAATTACTAGGATTTTTAAAAGTCAAATATTGGGCTAATGAGTCTCTGAAAGGCTCCAGAGCCTAGGCAACAGTTCAGTAAAGGAGTGGCTGGCATGTGGTACATGGGAGAACTACGAGGCTTGTCCAAGGAACAGGCATCTGTTCTACCTGAATGATGCAACAGACCATGTCCCTTAACTCTAGGAAAACTATGATGTTCTATACAAACCAGAGGAAGTTCTGAGTAAATGTGTAATGTCATGGGCACAGCCAAGAGAAAGGGTAAGGCCTCAGACTCATGGGGGAATTGGCAAAAGGCTTGAAATTGGCAAAGCCTTTTTCTTCTGGTCCAACTACAAGTATTTATAGACTATTGCTCTATTGATCAGTGTAGAAAAACTAGCAACTACAGTGTTTTCCTTCTCCCAGATGTTTACAGCAGGAGACAGCTTGTCTTCAGAGACCTCTTACCCAGACTAGCTAATGCCTCCTACTATACTGTACTAATAAACACTCTTGGAGTCTGGGTTTCAGAGACAGTAAATGCAATTCCATCAGAGTATGCACCTGACTTCAACTTCCCTTATGTCTTCCTTCCTTCCTTCCTTCCTTCCTTCCTTCCTTCCTTCCTTCCTTCCTTTCCTTTCTGTTCCTTCTTCCTGCCTTACTTTCTTTCTTTTTAAAGAATTGCTTTTAGCCTTAGTTAATTTATTTTATATTTACAAGTGTTTTGCCTGTGTGCATTTGTAGGGACCATGTACATGCCTGGTACCCAGGGAGGTGAGAAGGAGTAATTCCCTCACTGCTGTAGTCAGTGTTCCAGGACTAAGCTGCATGAACCACAGCCATGTTCCGCATCTGGATGTCACTGACTAGAAATGCAAACCTTCATGCTGGCTACGCAGGAAGCAACTGGTGACCTCATGAAGACACAGGAATGGAAAAACCAGAGGTTCAGGATGCTCCTGTGGACTTTGGAGCTGCCTCTGGCCTCCACTGTATAAAGCTTGAGTTCTGGCATCCAGAGAGCTATTTTCTTGTCTCAGGGATCCAGTGAACAGAACAAGGGCAAGTCTAGCCCAGGTAAATACCACCATACCTTTGATGATTGGTTTTTGTCTGCTTGACATAAACCTAGATGTATGTAGAAAGAGGGAATTTCAATTCATGAATTGCCTCCATCAGAATGGCCTGTTTGTGGGGCATTTTCTTGATTAATAATTGATTTAGGAAGGCTAGCCCACTGTGGGTGGTAGCAGCACTGGACAGAGGTTCTGGATTCTACAAGAAAGGAGGCTGAGCAAGTCATGGGATGCAAGCCAGCAAAAGGTGCTCCTCTAGGTCGGCTTCAGTTTCCGTCACCATTTCCTACTTGATTTTCTGTCATAACTTCCCGTTCAATTGAAGTAAAAAGAACCTTTTCTTCCCCAGGTTGCTTTGGTCAAGAACATTGTATTCACAGCATATAAAAACCAAACTGGGAACACAGGACTATCATATTCAAAGCATCTTAATTCACCTTAATGGATTATCAAGCCAGGGACTTTTCAAAGAAGATATAGCTCAGACGGTCTCCTCATGACAAGACTCTGTGGGTAGAGGACTGCTCTAGATAGAGAGTGGCACGAAGAGATGAGGACATTATCCCCCAAAGTTCATGTGTTGAAAGCTGTTTCCTATGAAGAGGGCCTTCAGCAGAGACCGAACTGAGAAGGCTCTGACGGAATCAGGTACCAATCCAAAATGTGTTGGTCCACTGGAAGTGACAGAAAGCACATGGGTGGGTCTACTGGACCACATCTGGGTCCATCTTTCAAGGATATTCTCCTCCTCTACCTCTTCTTTCTTCTCTGCTTCCAGGTCAAAAGCAACAGCAGTGACTAAACTGAACTCATGAGCCAAATACTGTTACTGCGAACTCTCTAGGTCACTTTGTCACACTACAAAGAGACTAATTGGCAACCATGTCGCATTTCCTCCAAGCCCTTGTGCAGTTTATCACCAGCATGTCTCCGTTTTTATGTTTCACTCCACAGCTTTCCCTCCCACAATGCTATGCTCTACAATAACTACCCTTTCTACTAAGGTGATCTTCCCTGAAGTCTGAAGGCTGTGAAGTTGATGGGCTCAAGCCTCATATAAGGACCCCTGAATAAAACAGGTTACAGCCCTGTAGCTTGGGTCCTCTCACAATGGCTGGTGGCAAAGCCAGGCCCTAGGAAAACAGAGGAGATTCAGTCTAGAGAAGTCTTGAATGGATTAGCTAAGAGCTGTGCAGACCTGAGAAGCAATGCGGGATCCTGCTTCGTAGGTCACCCTGACTCTCTCAGCCCTGAGAAGTTGAGACATCAAGGAATGGCCATGTCTCCATGCACAGTGATATCTCTACACATGGCTAAATAATGAATGAATTTTCCCAAGTCCTGCATCCTAATGGAACGTACAGATAAACTTGGTGGTTTCTCTTTTGGTCTCTTTATATTCAGCATGAAGAAGATCTTGCCTCTATTGGCCCATTTCACAGAACTGGGCCCTAGAGGCCAGTGCTCACCCAGCTATGTCAGCCTCATAGTAGCCTTACCGTTCCACTGCACCTTCTTGTCTTTTGAAGACTGCCTGTACCAAGAACACCAGGATTGAGAGGACTGTGATGTTCATCAAATCAGGCATGGGGATGCAGAATGAAAAGGCCTCTTCCCAGACAGAAGAGGAACAGATTTACAAAGCGCTGCACTTCACAAGTCAGGGAAGGTTTCCTGAACAGGTCTAGGATTCTCTGGTAGGAGTATAGCCCTGGGGCTGGGAAGGTGGCATGGGAAGGCTGCTCCGCTCACTGACCTGGGCTGCAGTTGATCTCCACTGGAGCATGTATCTGAGCCATTTTCCAATCATAACTTTAATGAGTACCAAAGCAGAAAGCAGAGAGGGCCCTGTGCTCAGGTATCCAACTTACTGACCACACTTGCTCTTCAGAACCAGGAGGAGAGATCCTCCTGGAGGTCAGGAAAATGACTCCAGGCCTGGCACATTTCCAGAGGAGAGGAAAGGGCCAGAAAGAGACACTCAGCCAATCAGTCCCTTAGTTCTGCCCACCAGGGCCCGAGAGCAGTGCCCGGCAGTGGGTGATAGATTCTCATTACCCGCTATGCTTATTTTTGTCCTCTTTGACTATTTTAGGAAGCTGATTCTTAGATCAGCAATTAGAAATGTCACTTGTGCTTTTGGGAAGGGGGAATAATTCGCTAGGTCTATAATTGAGAATAGTAATCAAATCCGTTGACGACTCCAGTGAAACTAAAATGGTAATTAATTTTAAGTTTCTGATGGAATGTATAATATTTATCTATTTTTGAACTTTTTACTGAGTAGCAATAAGCACTGACTATGCCTTCCATTTTTATCTGATTTCTATAGTCAACATCAGGTTTTTTATTTTTTGCTTTGTTATATTTTGCCCTCATTAAAAGTTTCCTTAGGGAAGGAAGAAACTACTGAAGGGTAAACTTTGGGCTTACCCCACTCACAGCACCTGGCTAGGAGATGGTTACACCACTGTTTGATCTCCCAGGCCTCGAGAGCTTCAAGAAGCAGGTGTAGAGAGAGGGAGAAAAGGGAAAAAAGAAAAGTGGTTCAAATGATTGAGCAACATTCTGATAACCCTAGGAAGGCCAAGTAGGGGCAAGGGCTGCCTTCTAGTTATACCCATGAATTCCCAGTGTCCACACTGAAAATCTTATGTCCTGACACCTATGTGTTTCCCAGTTAACCAGGGCAGGATGCTGCCCATCCACAGGTATCCACTGGCCAATTCAAGTTGCCATGGTGGAATACCAGGCCTGTAGCATAAACAGACATAGCCTTTCATAGTGTGGAGGCTAAAGTCCAAGGTCAAACTGTCTGAACAATAGGCTCCTTCCTAGACATTCTGACTTGTAGACATCATTTCCTCTCTGTGTCCCATACAATTGCTGTTCTGCGCATGTGTCTATGTGTCTAGTTCTTCTTCAGAAGAACACCAACCATGTTGGATGAGGAGCAACTCAAAGATCTCACTTTAACTTAATCACCTCTGCTAAGACCCAATTTCTACCAGAGGAAAATACAATGGGTTGGAAATTTAGTGTGGCTTTGAGGGTGCACAGGCTAGTCCACAGTAAATGCCAAAAGGCAGAGTAGACATAGGCATACCACATCTCTCTAGCATGTTATAGATGGAGAAAAAACAAGTATGACAGAGAGGCTGAGAGAATATTTTGAAAGGACAGCTGGGCCCCTATTGGAGTCCCAAGGTGGCAGGAGCCCCAAAGGATACTGCTTTGGAATTCATTGTGAATTTTTATGTCACAAAAATGGCATCCTATGGGAAACACACACAGACTGTCCATCTGTTGAGAGTTGGGACTCAGAATGAAAAGAGAGACGTGGAAGAGGTTTAGAATAGTACACACCCTGCTGAGCAAAAGCCTAATTTGCAATTATTAATCCTTAGAGTAGTAAAAATACCTGGCTTGCCATGAGAATTGCCTTCCCAGAGATAGGAGGACACATTTGGGCATTCTCAAACCACAGGACTCAGGACAATCAGGGTTAGCCCCAGGGATCTAGGGTGTGCTCAGATACTTCCTGGTCACCTATGATCCAGTTCCCACCACAGTAAGGATCCTTTGTATGTGGGTTGCCAAGTGTAGGCTACAAAGTGCATACACTGTGAACAGCTAGAAGAAGACTAGGGGGGGGGGCACATCCAGGCCCAAACACTCTCTTAGAGACCCAGGTTCTGCAAGTCTGAGCACCCCCCACCCCAGCATCTAGCCTGATTGGGTACAAAGAGGCTACTGAGTAGAACTTCCTGTCTGTATTGGGTGTTGGGCCATTTATGCTTGATAGTGACACAGCTCACATTGAATTTTGGGCCCACATCAGCTCCAGTGGTTTCCAGGGACAGGACCTCGGCTTGGTCATAACATTTACAGTAGATGGAGATAGATGCAAGGTCATGTTGAGACTGCTACTGTAGAGGGTGAGACGCTCCGAGACGTCCAACAATAGCCAATGGGGCATGAGATGATAGGGATGCTGACATAGTGATGGAGCAGGACCAGAGACCTAATCCACTACCCAAGGTAGAGAGAGGGGTTGTATCTGACAAAAAAAAAAAAAAAAAAAAAATGGGACACACAATGTCTCTCCCTTGGTTTGATAAGCACCACATTGGTCCAGCATAGCTTTTCTTTGGCTCTCTTCGACATTGCTGGTGCCTTGCAATACGGCAAGATGATTTACTATCTAGGTTTACCACAACTGTGCAGATACAAGCCACAGCCTAGTAAAAGAGGAACCAGGACAAGGAGTCGGGATCTCACCCTGTAGCCAACAACAGTCTTTGCTCTGCCCTGGCTTCCACTGCAGCAAGTGGGGAACAGACACCTCTGTCCTGGGCAGCAAGAGCAGCCCAACAGCCTTCCATCCACAGGGCCCAGCCACTAATCACCATGGCCAGACCTCCTGCTCCCACCTCGGCACAAACATGTCCTAAATCCAATTGATAAGATGTAAAACATTGCCTCCCCCACCTTCTGTTCACAGGCAGGTCAAAAATAGGTGATGTTCATTGCATTACTTGGCATAAACATGATTTTAATAATTACCATGGGCCAGAGCCCATGCCTGCTCCTGAATAATGAGCATTGAATTCTATTATCGCACAATATTAAATATCTTCCCGTTCAGCTCTCGCAGCAGGCTGGCATGGAGACGCCCGTGGCACACACCATCCCTCCATGGAACATCCCGTCTGAGATGAAAAATCTCTACTCTTCCGCTGAGGTCCTGCCGATGCAGCATCCTGCAGCCATCCAAGGGGATTGACTTGAATTTGTAATGATTTTAGGTAGTTTTCTTATTCGTTGAAGATATAATTATTCTGTACCCAAAAGACAATATGACAATATCTTTGCCTTTGAATGGTTCATTTATAGGTCTTTTATGCACAGTCAATGTGGGGAAGACTTGGGATCTGCTGTGTTGGTGAACTGTCTCCAGCTGCAAGCCAGAAGGGGGAGGGAGCTTAGATACCCCACACATCCATTCACAGTCCCTTTATCTTTCAGATGGAGGCAGAGAAGCCGGGAGGGCTTTGCTGCCTCCCTCACAGTTACCTTAATAATTTAAGAGACCTTGGTAACACGTGTCAACTCTACATTTCAAACATGAGCCTCTCAAAGTACATTTATCCAGTCAGTTTGATTCACTAGCCTGCATGGCCATGAAGAGGAGATAACGACTGCTCACAAGACGGTTAGCCTAGAAAGACTCAGGGCCCCTTCTCTATACAGAAGCAGCAAACACAGGACCAGCTCTATGCTGAGATTTTACTAAGTGCACAGTATAGACTTTTCTCTTAAGTGATGCTAAGCAAGGACTTAATAAGTTAGCAAAGGACCTGTGAATGTGTTCACAATGCACATCAGTGTACACACTCAAGGCAAAGAAAAGTGAAAATAACCCTGCTGGTTGCCATTTCCTGGTACTGGACCCACACATACCTTAGTTAGCACACAGTTTCAATACTGCATTCCAGTCGAGTATAAAACTGAGAGAGAAAGACATGGGTATTATGATGTAATTCTTCAAGAAAAAAATCATGGAGGTTGTACATCATGGAGCTTAAAGTGCTTGTTTCTGATCACAGGGCCAGGCTTTGTGGGACCACAGCAGGAAGAGCTCCCTGATGCAGCTCCACAGTTCCTCCCAGAAGAACCTCTCACAGCCTATGTGGGTTTCTGGGATTTTCCTACACAAGTGTCCAGAATCTACCTCCCAAAGCACCCTGTGTCCTCTTCATATTACAATAGCCTCCATGTGTACCCCAAGCCCTGCTAATTAGACATATCTGTGGATATTATATACAAGTGTACACATACACCATAGTATATGTATAAATGTGTGTGTGTGAGCACGAGAGTGTAGTATGTATGTATGTATGTATGTATGTATGTATGTATGTATGTATGTGGAGATTGGAGAATGATGTTAGGGGTCTTCCTCGATTACCTCATTTTATTTTTTAGACAGGGTCTCTCACTGAACATGGAGCTTCCTCATCCAGCTGAAGCAAAAGGTCAGCGAGCTCCAGGGCCCCCCCCATTGTCTCCTCCTGAGCACTAAGATTGTACATCCCCACCACTGTGCCTGGATTTCATGAGGGTGCTGGAGATTCTAACTCAGGTCTTCATGCTTACACTGTCACCCATTTAGCTGCCCCCTAAGCCCTACAAAATCACTTACATTGTGAATGCTTCAAATACCAGGAAGGGCCAGAGCACAATGCCATCTTCTGGATATGCAGGACCTCTACACGCATGAACTCCCAACAGCTGGGGTTGCCTGCATAAGACCTGTACAAGATCAAGCCAGTCAACATTCGAGCATGGGGTTATTGAGAAATGATGGCTGCTAGGTGGGTGGAGTCAGTGTTTTTAAGAGTGTGTTCTCAGGTAGGTCAACCATATTCCAGTGAATAGGCCAGTGTGTGTGTGTGTGTGTGTGTGTGTGTGTGTGTGTGTGTGCATGCACATGTGTGAAATTTGTTTTGGTGAATTATTTTTAAAAAGAGGAGACAAAGTTAGGAGAGGGTAAGAATGGTTTTAGGAGAAGGAGAGGGTGTAAATTGGTCAAAATATGTTGTATGCATACATGAATAAAATATATTTATTTTAAAAAGTATACAGGGGGATGTGTGAGGTTTTGTGCAAATACCACATCATTTATGAGAGGGACATTAGCCTGTGTATATTTTGGTATATGAAGAGTGTCCTGGAACTAAGCCTCAGAGGTGAGGAATGAATGCCCTCTGGGTGGGACGGCTCAGATAGGTCTCTGATAGGCTGTTTGGTTGAGAGAAGCCTGAGTTGAGAACTCTTTCCAGGCAGAGTCCACAGGATGGTGCCTGTAGGACTGGAAAGCAGTGTAATCTGGGAAGCCCATCCAGAGCAAGAATGAGGTCTAGACATGTCCAAACTTTGAAAACTTGATCCTGAGATCAGCAGAAGTAGGTCTCCTTGCTCTGGGGCTGCATGTCCAGACATGAATAAGACTTACAACCCCTACCTCTGCCACCTTTGAGGTAGTCAGGTAACCCTGGTGGCCAGATTATGGATTAAACTTTCTCTCTCTCAATGCTTCTGCCCAGGCTGCCATCCATGGACGCAAGACAGAGGCTTTACCACTGTTATGGCTTCTCACCAGTGACTGTCCATTTCATGGAGTACAGTGTGACTATGAGGCTATACACAAAGATGTCTGTGGTCCTTTGAAGTGCCAAATCACTCAGAAGAAGTTGGTTAGATGGAACCATGAGGTGGCCTTTCTGAGGCTCACCACACAGCTTCAGCCATGTACCCTGCCTACAAACCTGGGGCACAATCTCCTGTGCCCAGTGCATGATACAGCTGTGGTCAGAACCCACAGGTCCCGGAATTCGGTGTGGATGTAGAAATATCACTACTCACTCCCGGTGTTCCACAACTTCCCACCCAGTGGTCCAGAAGTCTCAGGTCCAAAGAGAAGTAACTTCCACCAATAGTCCCAACCCTGACTAACAACCTGCAAGGTGAGATGTCCTGGTGGGCACTGAGTTGCTTGTAGACACTGGGCAATACTCTGTCCATGATTTAACAAGTGAAGGAAGAGGTTGCTATGGTAGCTGAGCTGTGGAGAGATTGGATAGATTATCCCACAGTGGATGTAAGAAGGACATATATACATATGTGTGTGTGTGTGTGTGTGTGTGTGTGGTGTGTGTATGTATGTATGTATGTATATGAAATACATAACCCTAATCCTAACTCAGTACCACTGCCACCACACCCAATGATTGAAGCTAACTGGAAACCACCACAACCAGTCCAGGCAGAATGACTGGAACAGGGAGCAAAGAAAGCAGAGAAAGTGGTTGGGTTGGAGACTGCAGACTGAAGATGGGGCACTAAGGAAGTTGGAGGCGAAATGTTTGCTGAGAAGCAAATAAGCCATGGGTTTGAGCAAGCATCCTGCCACAACAAAGAGGGCTTTAAGAATCATTGTAGGTGAGCACACGGAGATGCTAGCTCACTAGGCACAGAGCCAGGGACACATGCCCAGACCCATATCCTTGACAGGAGTGCATCTGTAATCCTCAAGAGTTGCACCACCTGACATGGTACCATCTTCAGCTGAATCTGACCAACGAGGAACTGAGGTACATGGAAGTTAGAAGCTTGGGGGATTCTCACAGGTGGAAAGTCACAGCCAGGCTCCACCACAGCTCTAAGCAGTCTGCTGCTCCAGCAAAGGACAAGGATGCTGCAGAAAAGAAGAGAATCAGTCCTTCTGCATCCTAGCGCAAAGCATCAATTTAAGTGGGCTTCTTGGATTCTGGGCACAGTCCGACATGAACAGCCCTGACAACACTTTGTCCCAGGACCTTCAACCATGGGAGAGGAGCTCAGACAGAAAGGACAGAGAGAGGGATGAAGAATTGTTGTGAAAAAGGAATTGAGTGGAGGGCAAGCGGAACAAAGCCACTGTTCTAGGCTCCCCCATGGGGTCGAAGGTCATCCAAGCAAGAGCCCAACACTGTATCTGAAGACAAGCTGGCTTCTGGGTGCTTACCTACCATGTAGCATTGTGAATACCCCAAGTCCTGCGCAATGTTCTCCAACCACAGGAGCTCTGGACAGGCTTGGAGATGAGCAGCAAAGAGCAGAATGTACATGCTCCCCACAGGTGCCTGGCAGACTCTGCCAGAGGGCCACAGTCCAGAACACTTGCCCTGGGTAAGAATTTGAGGTGGCATTTTATTTGTTTAAAAATTAATTGATTAACATTAATTACTATTAATCAATTTTATGACCATGACTGTTTTGTCTGCATGTGTATCTGTGCACTATGTTTATGAGTAATGCACAAAGAAGCCAGAAGAGAGCATGAATTGGAATCCACTGAAATGGAAGTTATAGACAGTTGTGAGACACCACGTGAATGCTAGGAACTGAACCTCCGTCCTCTGGACAAGCAGCCAGTGCTCTTATCCACCAAGCCATCTCTGCAGCCCCTGAACTGGCTTTTTAAACTGGATACAGTTGTGGGTTTTTTTCCATTCACATCTGACTAGAGAAGGTACAAGATCTGTTCAAGCTCTCACCTGAAGCGGAATCGGGAGCCTGCCAAGCTGGCTTACTGGCTCATTTGCTCTCAGCATCTGCTTCTGCATAGACTGATGCCAGCTCCTGTGTGTCTGTGGCCTGGATACATTCAAAGGCCGTGTGGATGCTCATTCTAAACACATTCCTAGAGCTGGCCATATTATGCTTATGTTCCCAGCATCTGGATGCTGAAGCAGCAGATGGAGAGTTCTAGGCCAGCCCGGTTTCTCAGTAGCTCTGAGGACACGAGACCAGTTGCTCTACATCCTCACTGACTCCTATGCTCCTGCAGTTTTCCACAGTGTTTGGAGAAGAGTACCATTCGCTGAAGGTTTCCACATGGAGCAGACACAGGACTGGCCTTTGGTGTGTCAAGTGCGGTGGGTTACCTGTTTCCCTTGTTAATTGAATTCTTCTCATACTTTGGCCATGGGTCCATTTTATTTATTTATTTATTTATTTATTTATTTATTTATTTATTTATTATTTATTCATTATTTATTCATGAATACTTCCATTTCTGCCAGCTGCCTTTGTATGCTCCTAATCGTGTCCTCTGATCAATGGAGCATCTTAGTTTGAGAATAACCCAAGTTGTCCCCTTTCTCAGAGATGGTATTTTTTTTTTTTTTTAAGAAATCTGCCTATATTAAGTTTGCAAAGATATACTCCTGTGATTCTGTCTCAAAGCTTTCTGGTTTCACATTTAGACCTGTAATCCATCTGAAATTGATTTTTATACATGGGGAAAAGAAGGGAAAATGGTGATCTTCGCAAGCAGACAACTCAATAACTGAAGAGTCAAACTTTTTTCTTCCTTCCTTCCATCTGTCTGTCTGTCTGTCTGTCCTTCCTTCCTTCCTATGGTGCCATCTTGTCTTTATTCCAGCTACTCTTCTCTCTTCAAATGAAAGTCCGGCTTCTTCGCCATCTTCCCTGCAAAGTGCTGTTTCTGTTCTAGTATTTAATTTTGATTCTTGCATCAGGGTCAGCTCACATCCCTCTAGTAGGCTGCTGTGACCTGCAGTTCTTCACTTTTATTGTTTCTATGACTTTGTCAGGCCTGGGGGAGCATTGGCCATGCCACCTGTAGCCTGTCCCCGAATGTGCTCCTGGCTGCCATCTCTTTCAGGAACAGACTCAGGTTAATACACTCTAGAAGTGTTGCTATCACCTGATGGGAAATGCCTTCTGCCTCACACTGCCTCAGAGGCCCCTGAAACCCAGTGGCATTACTAGAGATGACTTTGTGTACTGGCTGGGGAGTGCTGGCTCCCACTCTCTACTGAAGATCTGTTCTTTATACTTCCTTTTAAACTTTAGGACACAGTGGCTGAGTCTAGCCCTCCCTTAGAGATGTGGGGAGTGTGCTAATCTGCATGTCATGGATATAGAGAATCTAAACATTATTCAAGAAATTCTGGAACACAGCTGTCTTTGTTTGCCTGACTATTTGCTCAGTCAGTTATTGATGGTCACAGGACTCATGACTAAATTAGTAATGTATTATCACCTCTAAAACTTCAGTATTAAGACTAGAGGGATGGTTTAGTCAATCAAGTGCTTGCACAGGGACCTGAATTTGGTGTCTAGAAGCTACATTTTTTTTTAAAGTGAGCATAGCAGCATATGCTTGTCACCTAACATTGAGTAGATAGAGACAGAAGGATCCCTGGAGTTCACTGGTGAGATAGCCTAGACTATTTGATGAGGCTCAACCCAATGAGCATTTAAAAACAAAAAAGTAGGTATATCTTTAAAGGTTGGCCTCTGGCCTACATGCATACATACATACATGCACAAACACACACAGCAATATTAAACACTCTTCTTGTTCACTTCTGACTGAGTTGGAGTAAATGGGGCTAGATTCAACCTCTTGTCTGAAACAATAAACTCCAATGAGATATGTGTAAGAAATGAGTTTCAAAACTCTGGATGCCAGAGAGTCTAGGTCGAGGTCTCTTGAGAGCCTGAAGCAGATGGGGGACGATCCTGCAGCCATTGCGTGCAGTTTCCAGCCACAGTTAATAAGGGGAACCATCTGGAGTAAGAGGCCTCTCTGGGATTAGTATGGAGCAAATATAAGGTCAACACAAATAATCAGCAAGACTGGGAACCAGAGAGAGACAGAAAGGGCTCCTGGAACTTTCTAGAACCCTAACATGCGGTAGATTGTGGATTTGTATGTCACCCAAGGAAGCTACACATGACAGAATAAACACCTGAAGGTAAGAGGAGCATTACCCTAAACTCACCCAGCAGCATTCTCACTAGGTATATGGAAATTTCCATAACTCATGGGGTTTGGGGTCAGCTCTCAGTAGAAAGGGAAAAATAAGCCACAGACTAAAGGTTCTGTTCCTAGCTAAGAGATGGGCACATAGCACTCTGAAAGGCCAAGCTGTTTCTAAGTAACACAAGTGTGTTTTGGAACAAATCTCAAGAATAATTTGGGAATATAAAGTATTCAACATCCAACTAGGTAAAATTCATAAATGCCTGGCATCCAACCAAAAACCCAGCAAATGCGCAAAGAATTGGGACATCTCAGCCCAAAATGAGGAAGAAAATGAACTGAAATCAACCTATCAATGACACAGTTGTTTGAACTGTCAGGCAAGTCATGAAGTTAGTGTCATAACTCTATGCCATATGTTCAAAATACTAAGACTGTGTGTGTTACATGGTGATGTGGGAGTCACTTAAAAGTTATTGAATAAAAATCAAATATTGAAACTATAGATAAACTCACAATATGTGGGTTGGGATATACCTTAAAGAGGACTAGTACAGTTTAGACAATGTCAGAGAAAATATTAGTGAACTGGAAGGCACAGCAACAGAAATTCCACACACACAAAAAAAGCAGAAATATTGGCAGAGCCTCTTTGAGTTTAGAGACAGCTTGAGAAGTGTGCACTGGGACTTTCCAGAGAAGAGAACAGAAATAAATGTGCATTTGCATGAATAACAGCTGAGTTGTGTATTTTATAAAGATTGTGTGCTCACAAATTCAAAAGGCTCACTAAACTCTAAAGATCAAGATGTAAGAAAACCATGAGGTCTATGTTCCGCAAAAATTTTCAAAATCACCCATAAAGAAACAAACCTTCAAACTGTCAAGGAAAGATGTCACATCACACAGAAAACACGAAGATCAGGCAGACAGCAAGTCTGTCATCAGAGCCTCCCTCCTTCTCCCTGAGGAAAGTCACTTCTGCAATGGAGCCAGGGTCAGCATGGATGCCTTTCTCCAGTGAAATCATCTTTCAAAAGAGGAGATGTAATGAAGCCTTTGTCCGGTGTACAAAAACTGGAGGCCTTCATGATCACCATAAAAAAAAGTGTAAGAAAAAGCTTTAAAAGTTGCAGAATAGCAGAATATAAGACATGTATACTACACAGATCACATTTTGCATACTAGCAATGGACCAGCAGATACTGAACATGAAAATTTCACCCATGAAACCATCAAAACTATAAAATCTGTTGGATATGTATTGTGGGTGGTGCCTGTTGGGTAGCGACACACATGCAGTACTGTACACAGAAAAGTATAATTAATAGCCGGGCGGTGTGGGCGCACGCCTTTAATCCCAG
Organism: Mastomys natalensis; assembly: GCA_021653895.1. Lineage (NCBI taxonomy): Eukaryota > Metazoa > Chordata > Mammalia > Rodentia > Muridae > Mastomys > Mastomys natalensis. Next base: position 4,073,908 of record JAJTUV010000102.1, read on the forward strand.
CACTTGGAGGCAGAGCATGCGATTTAGAGTATCGAGGCAGCTGTCTACAAATGAGTTCAAGGACAGCCCGAGCTACACGAGAAACCCTGTCTCGAAAAACCAAAAAAAAAAAAAAGAGAAAGTATAATTAATAAATGAAATCAAGGAGCTTGAATAAGTGGAGATGTCTGTCCTCTTCCTTTAAAGACTCAAAGGCTTAACATTGTAAAGACACTAACTTCTAAAAAAAAATTATTAGTAGTTTAATACATGAGTTTTAGCCACTTGTCCAAATGGGCTCCTGTACATGATTCTAAAACCTATATAAGTAAACAGAGGACCAAAAGCATACAAGAGTGAGAGAGAGAAAGGGAGAAAGAGAATAAAGGATTAGAAGGATAGCCCAGTTGGTAAAGGGTTTGGCCATGAGGCTCAAAGTTCATTTCCCCAGGACCTACATTAAAACAACCACCACTACAACAAAATAGATATGGTGGTGCACTTCCATCCTAGTGCAAGCAAGAAGAGCGGGATCCCTGGGGCTCACCAGGCAGCCAGTCTACACAGCTTTGTCAGCTCCAGCCAGTAAGACACCTTGTCTCACAAGGTAGGAGCTAGAGAAAGTATACTAGTCTTCCAGAGGACCTTACTTGGGTCCCCAGCATCCATGCTGAATGCCTTACAGCTGCCTGAAACACAAGTTTTGGGGAACCTTCCCCTTATTTTGGCCTTCTGGGCTACCAGTGTGCACACAGACACATAAATAAATAAAAAAAAAAAAAACCAACACACACAATTAAAGGTTTAAAAAGAAACAGAGTAGATGACTGAGGAATGACATTCGAGCACGAGAGCATGCGCACGTGTGCATACATACCCATACATACTCACACTCAAGAGCATGCACATATATGCACACAAACATGTAAAGGACACAATAAAATCAAAGGAACTAAGTTACCCAGTGTTAAGACTTAAGGACTTTCTCAGTAACTGCAGTCAAAGGCTGTGTGGTATTTATACAAACATTATTTAGTAAACAGATGAAATAGAATAGACTCAGAACTGTGCTGTATGCATTTACTGACTTCTTGACCAAGCTGCAAAGATGCTGCAGAGAAGAGAGAGAGAGAGAGAGAGAGAGAGAGAGAGAGAGAGAGAGAGAGAGAGAGAGAGTTTTCCCCAACTACTGAGAATTTTATTTTTCAATGTTAAAAAAAGTCAAAGTCACAGCAAAAGCAAAACATATATAGGAGAAAGAAAACCTACTCATAATTCACAAACTGCTTGCATCCTTTAAGAATTAAAAAATGAGCTGGGACTGTAGCTCAGTAGAGTTCTTGCTTAGCATGCATGAGGTCCTGGTTTCCATGGAGTGTACATGCCCAGTATCCCAGTGTTTTGGAAATGGAGACGCTCTTGTAATGAACTTCTTTTACATTTGATTTACTTTAAAAGGATGGGAACTAGTTATATAGTACATTTTGAAATATACATTATATATAAACTATATATTATGTAATTATACATTATACAATAAATATGCATTTTATAAACACACACACACAAAGTGTCTGCAGAGCCTAGAGGAAGGCATCAGATCCTCTAGAGCTGGAGGTATAGGCCATTGTGAGCCACTCAATAAGAACACTGGGAACTGAAGTTGAAATTGTTTGCAAGAGCACCAAGCACTCTTACCATTGAGCCAACTTTTCAGCCCTGATTTGAATTTTAATACACACAAATGCTGTACCCGTGCATAAGAATCTTCTCATGTACTAAGACATGCACATGATATAGTACTTTCAAACCAGGATAAACATAGCATGCCTACCTCCTTAAATACTATTTCTTCGTGGTAGAAACATTATTTTTCTTTTAAACCTTATATTGTTGTAACCCATAGTCACTCTACATGTGAATCTTAAAATTTTAACTTCTGAGCAGGCAAAAGCTGAGAGTTGATCTCTTACTGTTCGTCAGAAGGATGACTCGGTTCATGAGTACTAATCACATGGAAATTTAAGAACTAAAACCTTTAAATTTTAAGACACTAAAATCCTTTTAAAGTCCTTGAAATTCCTACCTATTTCAGGAATTGTACAACCAGATCTCGTTTGTGGTTTAAAACTCATCAAGGTGCTTTCCCTCTGCAGTTAAGTATGTAGATCTTTTCCTTTGCTAAATGGAAAGACACTGTTTCAACCCTTGGTTGCAATATTTGGGATAATTTCCCCTCAAGCTGCTTTCCAGTTCTCCGATCCTCTCTGTGACTCATTCAAGCACCTAGAGCTCCACAAGAGCTGATTTCTAGAGTATATTTCAAGGGCTCTTTTTCTCCAAACTGTGCTCAAGCATTTTATCCTGGGTGGTTTTTCTTCTGATTGTTTGTTTGTTTTGTTGTTGTTGTTGCTTTGTGTGTGTGTTATTGTTAGTTTGTTGTCATCTTCAATTATTGCGTACTATTTAACTTTATCTCTTTCAACGCCTATTATATACTTAGTTTGAAGTATTTGTTTTTTACATAAGAAAGATATGAGTAATTTTCACATAGAGATACATCCCAATAGTTAGTTCAGTTGGCCATACTTATTTATTTTTCCAACATAATATTGTCATTGATTATCTGGGAATCCCACACAATGATCCTGAACACACTTTCCTCTCATTCCCTCCAGGTCCACTCTCTTTCTGCTTCCCCCCAACCCCCAGATATACCAAGTTCAATTTGCATTGCCCATATACTCATTTGAGCCCAGTCAGGTTCCTCTGACCATCTTCTTCAGAGCTCTGGGTGGATCCTCTCATGCCTCTGATTCCATCCCAGAAACTCTTCTGTCTATACCAGAACTCCCACCTCCCTAAGCTCATAGGCCAACAGCCTTTTATTGACAGACGAAGCTTCCACACATTGCACAAAAGATTCCCTCTACAGAGAATTGCTGGGTTGCTTTCCTTTATTAAAATCATTTCTCCTCTTCTCCCATCCTGCTTCTGTGGACAGATAGCATTTCTCCACTGTCCTCAGCACAATCTGATCTGGGTCATATCAGATTCATGTCACTTGCAAGGGATCTGTAGACATCTTGGGTCACTTGCAATGTCTTTAGGGGCTGGCCTTGAGGCCCTTCAAAACGAGCTTATCTCCTCTGGTATTCAAGGTCTGCATGTCCCAGACCACACACCCCCAGTTCACAGTAAGTCATAGTCATTTGTCCCTCCTGAGAGCCACTTGTCCCTGGCTACAGGCAGAGGTCTAGCTACAATCCTACCATGAAAGGCTTTGATCAATATTACTGGCCAAAAGCCCACTTGTCCTCTTGTGCCTGCCTCTGGGCTTGCAGAATAGCCAGCTCTTGGAGGGCACTGAGGTCAGCAGTTGTCCAGGACATAGGGATGAACAGACTGACTTTACAAATACAGGCTAAGCCTTGAGTTTTCCTCGTTATTCATAGGCTAGGGGTGCAGAGGGTTTCTTGTTGGTCTTGCTACACTATCTTGGTGGGAAACCCTTGTAATTGCTTTTAACATGGAGGGTTTTAAATAATAAATACTTTTTTTTATCTTTTGAACCCTTATAATTACTTTTAACTGATAGGATTTTAAATAATAAATACATTTTGTCTTTTGCTCAGAAAATTTCAAACAAAAACAGATTAGAAAGATTACAGAGTAAAAATGAAGATGATTCTTTCTGTGGAATTAAGTAGAAAAGAATAATACAAAATTAATGTGTGATGTGCAGGGATTATCCCTGTGCATGGAAAAGTATCAAAAGAAAACAGAGAATAATTAAGACATTTAGTTAATGTTGTAGAAATCTGGATATATTCGATTTTGATTTGGGGCTGAAATGATTTTGAGCAAGCTTATGTATGTAAAATCGCTTGGGGTGTTGAAGAAAAAGAAGAATGCAGCATCGAGAGCTGGGATAGGGTCCAGTGGGTGTTAGTGATTGCCGAGCAAGCATGAGGACCTGCGTTCACATCCTCAGCACCCATGTTGAGCCAGGTATGACCAACGGCACTGGGAACCCCAGTGCTGGGGGTTGGGGGTGAAGCACAGGCAGGGTTACTGGAGCTTGCAAGCCAGCCAGTCCAGCCAAAACACAAGCTTCAGGTTCAGTGAGAGGCCCTGTCTCAAGGGGAATGAGGTAGAAAGTGATAAATGAACCCGGTGTCCACCTCTGATATCCTCAGAGACCTTCACTGGCGCATGCGCATACCCTACATGCACACGGGCACATGCGCTACACATATTCACAAAGAGATGAAGGATTTGTGTTTAAGACAGAGATGGTTTTTATATTTTATTTTTTTCCAGTAAGAAATAGGTCAAGTCCACAGACAGTGGGGAGGCTGCTGAGAAGAATTCTGACAGTCATCGCCGCAAAAGGTAAACAAACAGACTAACAGTAGACGCCAGATTAAAAGCCTTTCTGAACCAAACAGGAGGTGAAGCCAGGGGATGGATGCCTGAGAAAGGCCGGCAAGGGTTTGTGCTCTGGGGTTGGGCTGTCAGGGAGGGCTTCACTGGTCACTTAAAACAGAGAGTGAGTGTGAGGTGTACCTCACATGGGAGGCTCATAGAGGTCCTTCAGGAGAAGGTAAGACTCATGCTGAGTCAATCACAAAAGAGCATCTTTAGGTGTCCACTAATCAGAGGACGAGATGTCCTCCACCTCTCAGAACAATAATGACAAGAGACATCCTTTATGTCTACTCCATTTTGTACACTCTAGGCAGGCCCACCAGAATCACACAGGAATTCTGATTAAAGTGGGAAGGGCCTTGACTCTCTGCCTCAAAGTCCCATATCCAAGTGGCCCTGAAGCATCTGGGCCACACCCAGCTTCCCAGGTCAGCCAGGCCTCCTGCTTCTTCCCCCTGGCACCTCTACCCTGGGGACACACCATGCTGCTATGGAGAGAAGGGGTCTGACTGACCCATCCCTAGAGCTGCGTCCTCAGCTCCGCCCTCTGGGAGCTCACTTGCCTCTGGCTGGGCAAGGGTATCCAGCCATCTCTCTACAGGGGCATGTGTCAGCCCATTGCCCCATGATGATACCCTACTGCTGTGGGCCTTCTTGGCTGTTTAAGTCCAGTTGTGTCCTAGGGTTTGTATTCCTGCACAAAACATCATAACCAAGAAGCAAGTTGGGGAGGAAAGGGTTTATTCAGCTTACACTTCCACATTGCTGTTCATCACCAAAGGAAGTCAGGACAGGAATTCACACAGGGCAAGAACTTGGAGTCAGGAGCTGATGCAGAGGTCATGGAGGGGTGCTGCTGACTGGCTTGTTCCCTTGACTTTCTCAGCTTGCTTTCTTATAGAACCCAGGACTACCAGCCCAGGGATGGCACCACCCACAGTCGGCCCTCCCACCCTTGATCACTAATTGAGAAAATGCCTTACAGCTGGATCTCATGGAGGCATTTCCTCAAGGGAGGCTCCTTTCTCTGTGATAACTCCAGCTTGTATCAAGTTGACACACAAAACCAGCCGGCACAAGTAGTATAACCTTTTTAGACAGTCTCAATCTGTAACCAGACTGGCCTCAAACTTACAGAGCAGCTATCTGCCTTATCTCCCAAGTGTTGGTACTAAAGAGATGTGCCACCATACCATGTGGGGTTAGTTTTTTAATGGTTTGAGGGACATGGACCCCCAATTCTGAACTGGCAAATAGAATGGATTTTTTCATTGAGTTGACTGGGTTTATGTTGTTTGATTTTGAGACAGGGTTTCTTTGTGTCCTCTTGCTGCCTTGGAACTCACTTTGTAGACCAGGCTAGCCTCAAACTCACAGAAATCTGTCTGCCTCTCTCTTTCTCCCAAGTGCTAGGATTAAAGGCATGAACCAGCACTGCCCAATGGAAAGATTGATTTGTTTCATTTTATGCGTATGGTATTTTGCCTGCACGCATATGTATGTGTACAACTTGCTGTCTGATGCTGTGGATTCAGGAGAACTGGTTTACAGGCAGGTGTGAGCTACCATGTGGTGCTGAGACTTGAACCCAGGACCTCTAGTGCTCCTAACTGCTGAGCCATATCTCCAGCCCCCTTCATTGAGTTTTCGAGGTCCCACATTAGGTGCTCCCAGCTGATAAAACCTTAGAGATGGGAACAGGCTGAGTTGAGGATGAGTTGCTTCCATTGCAGTTTCAGAGCTGCCAACACCTGGGCAGGTTTTACTGTCTTATTCCAGCAGGAACACGTGTCCATGTGCACACCCAGGATCTTTTCTCATTATGCCAACAAATAAATATGAAACAAACCCAAGACCATTTCACTTTATGACAGCAAGGTATCAATGGGCATGCAGTGAGGCGGCTGTGCTGTTCCAAGGTGACCTTCACTTGAGGTGTCCTCTTGGTCACCACTAAGTTCTCCCAGGTTCTCCATTCTACAGACAGGCTGAAAGGTAGATACAAGCACAGTTTAAAACATTCAATAAAAATAAAAATTCTTCTTTTTCTTCTTTTTTGCTTTTCAAGACGGTTACTCTACATAGACCTTGTTGTCCCAGAACTTGCCCTGTAGATCAGGCTGGCCTCAAACTCAGAGACTACCTGCCTCAGCCTCCCAAGTGCTGGGATTAAAGACATTGCTACAACTGGCCTGCTCAATAAACATTTTTAATATTTATTTATTTATTTATTTATTTATTTATTTATTTATTTATTATGTGTACAGTTTTCTGTCTGCACATATGCCTGCACATCAGAAGAGGGTATCAGATCTCTTTTCAGATGGTTGTGAGCTGGGAATTGAACTCAGGACCTCTGGAAGAGCAGCCAATCTCTTAACTGCTGAGCCATCTCTCCAGCCCCCAGTAAAACATTCTTAAAGAGAGGAAGTGCAGGGTGAACACTAAGAGCTGCTAAAGAGAAGCTGGCCCTTAGATTATGGTATGGATCTTCACCGAGTCAAGATACAGTACAATTGTGTGAAACACTACAATCTCCACAACTTCCCAAAAGCTCTTCTAAAGTTAAAGATCACTTATAAGAGCATTAACCAATAAGTTAAACCTGGAGGTGGGAGATATTTACAGAGCTAGCCACCTACCAGAATCTATCCATGTCATAGCACTTGGATGGAGCCTAGTGTCCCCCAGATGGACATCCACAAATTTTCAGAAACTCCAGGACAGAGAGTCCACACCCTCAATACTGGAGCTATTTCTAAAAGGTGCAAGAAAGGCCTTGGCAGAAGCAGATGCCCTGTAGTCGGCCGTAGCTCAGTTTTACAGAAGAACATTCTACCCTCCTGTGCTTGTGTACATCACATCTGAAGAAAGAGTCAAAGGAAACTACAAGAGTTGTTAACTGTCCATGGCCACTGTGTGGTGGAAGGCCCAACTGCAGGTCCAGATCTTTGCTTGTGGTTCAGGAGATAGGCTGTAGGGCTGAAACAGAATGGATAGGTGCAGAATGGAGGTCATCTCACAAGGATGAGTGATATCAAGTCGGAATGTTAACGGGAGAGTGACTGTACCAAGCATCCGATCACTGTCCTCCCCACACTTCAGTACCGCACTGACATAGCACCTCTGAGATGTCCAGCTCAACTGTCTCAGCCTGGGTGGTTGCCTGGTTTCAGCAGTGCAGAATAGAAATAATGAATGTTCTAGGCCCCAGGGACAGGGATAGCACAGATCCACAGGCATCTAGATGTCAACTATCTGGATAGGATCCACCCAGGACAATATTCATCCTCTCTTTATCCCTCTTCCTTCTTGTCTCATTCTGTTTCCTTTCCCCCTTCCCTTTCTTCTTTTTCCTCCTCCACTCTTTCCTTTTCCCTTCATCTTCTCTTCCCCCAATTCTCTTCCCATCTCTCTTTTCCTTTAACTTTTCTGAAGTACTTTGTAGTAAGTCTCATAGATTGGTATTAATTTACTATCCAAGCAATTCAGCACAAATACCTGAAAATAGAGCCATAGTCTCAGAACCCAAGACCCACAATCTTACTGCACAGCACCTACAATGGCTCCAAGCGCCACTCAGAGTCATCTAAGTCTCTACTTTTGACATGTAGATTTTACAAACCATGGCTCAAGCAGGGTGTGCTTGTGTTCACTTAGTTTCTCCATCCCTGTGGCGTCCCTACTGCCATTACAACCTCAGGTGCCCCTTACCCTTTCCTGGGGTCTCACCCTTGGCCCACTTCCCTCTCTACTCTATGTCACTATGAGCAATGACCCTGCAGACCTCACACCCTATCTACAGCTTTTATCCAGAAGACCCTTTCCAGGCAGGCTCTCCCACACTGATGCTACAGAAAACACAAGTCCCTCTCTGTTACCCATCTGTGAACTGAAAAGACATCTCCACCCTGCTTTGCCATCAGGACCACCTTTTGATGCCAGTCTGGCTTAGTGGTAGTCCATGTTCATAACGCTCTGTCACCAACCCATCTGAAACCCTAAAGAAGCTCCCTGGGACCTTCCCTGATCCCAGATTCTCTCTGTTCCTTTCCATCCTTCCTCCTTTCAGTCTTGATCCCAGCCTCCAGGCTGAAGGATGACCTGCCATTCCTTCAGGGACAAGAGAACAACGCAGCACTGTAACCATGACTTGGGCACATGCCAAAGTTGCTGCATCTCACAGGAACAACCCAACCAAGTATAGAGGAAAGATTCCTGTCAGTCTCCCATCTTGCTTCTCTACATACTCCAGGTTCAGATCCTACCTCTGGACTCAGTTTCCCCAGCATGTGTCAATCCTGCTTCAACACACTAGGTACTTCCTCTAACTCAGTATGGCCCTGTGGTTTGGTTACCTACTTACTCATTTTGGCCACTAGCCTGGCAGGCCTGGAGTTCCTTCCTGACTTGAGCCCTCAAGGTCACATCTGTTCTGTTGAAGCATATGGCACCCCAGCTGTGACTGTCCCCAGTACAGAAAGAAGAGCCGTGCTGGGTTCTCTCTTACCAGCACACTTACAAGGGATCAGTTCTCCCGCATTCTTGTGAATTTTAAGCAAAGAGACAACATTTGATCATCTTTTTTGCAGCATAATATATTTTTAATGGAGAAAATGCAAAACAGGGGACTTTTGCTTCCCAAAAAATGAAATGGCAGAAACAAAGCACACTGCCCACACCATCAGCAAAACAGTGGCTGTGGGTATTTATAGAACCATGTCTTAAAATACATTGATGTATGTATGTATATATACGCATACATACATACATAGATACAGATATAGATAGATAGATAGATAGATAGATAGATAGATAGATAGATACAGAGATGCCTGAGAGATGGAACACACTGGAGACCCTAGCAGACTTCCTATGAAAAGGATCCAGGTGCAGCCTGATCTTCTGTATGGAGGAGATGGAAGAGGCATCCAGGAGAAAAAAAACTGGGTGAAAGTACAAAAGAGTCAAGGGTCCACAGAGAGTACTCAGACTATCACAGCTCACCTCCCACAACACGGCTGGAAGACTGGTCCCATTGTTCCCCCAGAGGCAAGAGCAGCATCTGTTTGCACTAGTCAAGGTTCTTGAGCATGTGAGCAGGTCACACTGACCCTAAGACTAGCCTCAATAGTGAACATGAAACACTGTGTTCTCTGTTGCTTACATACACATAAAAAGACCTGCAAAACTAAGACCCAATAGGACACAGTTGCTTTGAATGAGGCTCCGTGATATTTATGGCAATACAAATACATCCAGCATCCCAGGGACAGTTCATATTGACTGATGTCCAATAAAAAGTTGTCGGGAATGTGATGAAGCTGGAAATTTCAACACACGAGGAGATAAATCAATTCAAACCAACCCAGAACTGACACGGTGTTCGAATCAGCAGGCAAAGATGCCTGAAAAGACATTAAAACAAGAATCCATATGTTCACGACACTAGCTAGAGATGTGGAAGATACCAGACGGCCCTCTATGAATTTCTAGAGGGTAGAAATTACAAGTAAGATAAAAAGCAACACCAACGTGGTTGATGGCAGTTAGAAACAGAGGATGCTACGCTCACCTGTAGGCATTTAGAAAGCAGTTATGAACTATGCTGCCTTACAAAGTGGCAACAGTAGGCTTTCTTCTAGGGTTCATGGCCTCACCAAGCCTAGAGTAGTTGGCTATGTTTACAGTGCCAAGTGTGAATTCCTGCTCCTTCAGAAGGCTGATTAGATGACCATTGGACACCTTTCATGAAGCAAGCTTCCTTTGCAGTCAATAGAGGCCATAACAGAAAGCTACAACTGGTCAAAAAGCAGCAAACAACTAACTTCAGAGTGTCCAGTCCCAGCTGGTATACCTTCAACACAATCCTCTCACCTAAAGCTCAGAAAACATCATAGAAGAAGGGTAGAAGGAATGCAAAAGCCAGAGGACCAGGATATCTGTACTAGAATGTGTCTTCTATATATGACAGAGAAGCTGTCCTCTAAATAAGACCCTAACAATAGCAACACCAGCTGATGTGCCAACATGGTCCTATCTCCAGACCGGGGGAGAAGCAACTTTTTCTAGGGATGAGTCCCCTGATAGGTTATCTAATCCTAAGTGGTCAGCCTTAAGCATGTATACATATGAAAAGCACTGAATGGACTCAACAGGAGGGGTGTGTGTGTGTATGTATGTGTGTGTATAAAACAATTAAAATTAAAAACTAAGAGGATTTATTTTATTTAAGAAGGAACAGGGGCACTGAAGGAGTTGGAGGGAGAGGTGAAGGAAGGGGAAATGATATAAATACAGTACCTCATACAAGAAATTTTCAAAGTGGAAAAGTCAAAGAGATGAAGATGAGTGAATTTTGCAGACATTCATAGTGATATGATCTAGTAAAAAAGTATTTTAATAGTAAGTAGTAGGTCATGGAGCTGTTAAATACTTCCAAAATGTGATGGGCAGAAAAGATATTTGAGAAAAACATGGTGGAAATATTTTGTAAATTTGATGAATACTGTGAAGCCAACAATACAAGAAGCTCAAAGTACTCCAAGGAGAGGAGACATCAAGAAAAGTACACCACACATGTCAGTTTGCTGAGCCCAACATCAATGAAATCACCTTCCTGAGCCATGCTTGTTCCCTTGGCCAATTTCCTGGGAGTTTACCCTGCTACGAGAGACATGCTGAAGAGCTTCTGCTATGTGGATATGTCACATTGTCTTCATCCCCTCATCCACAGGTGGATCCTTGGGCTGCCCCCCACCCCCATCTCACCTGTGCTAAGTGGTAAGACCATGACTATGGGAGTTTGCTTCTGTGGTATGTGATATCACTTCCTTCTGACACAAACCCATCGGAGGGAGAGCAGGAGCATATAGCAGTTTTATGGGTTTTTTTTTTTTTTCATTTTTAAACAAATTTTAGACCATTTTCATTAACAGCTCCCATACATTATATTTCAAATTTCAACTGTTTATGTTGTTTAGTGGTTTTTTTTATTAAGTATCCCCCAAAATGCTGCTGTGCTGAAGATTTGGACTTGAGGTGGTAGATCCTGTTCAGGGAAACTGACTGGAATTATGAGGAATCTGACTTCAACAATAGTTTTGTGCTGGTGAGTTCACAATTTGATGGTGTTAATGGAGTTGTGGTAGGAAGCAGCTTGCCTTTGGAGGCAGTCTGTCCCTGGCCTCTGTCTGTCTGGCTTATTCTGCTTCCCAGCTTCCACAGAGTGAGGAATCCTGCCTCTCCATACCTTCTGGCCATGCTGCTCTGCCTCAACACCATCCCTTCATCAATATAAGGAAAAATAAGAAACAAAGGGGAAAATAAATAAATTTTAAAATAGCTGGAGAAAGGACATATTACATACAGAAGAACAAATACAAGAACCAGAGTTGGCTTTCTACTGAAAACAAGAGAAAATAGTGTCACGTTGAGAAAGGCATGATGCAAATCACAGCTCAGGTGGTTCCGGACATGATCTATATGCTCTTCCAAGGCTTAGGGAACATTGTAAAGGAGAGGCAGGAAAAATGTAAAGGCTGGAGGCTGGGGAGGACTGCTGTAAAATGTTGTCAGTTACCTATACAAGACCAGAAGGTCTCTAGCACAGAGGGGAATAGGGTGCTGTGCTGGTTAGTTTGTGTCAACTTGACACAAACTAGAGTCACCAGGGAAGAGGTAACCTTGAATGAGAAAATAGCTGCCCTCAGATTGGTCCTTTGGGGACTTTATTTATTTATTTATTTATTTATTTATTTATATTTATCATTATTAATGGTTATAATGGTTGATGTGAGAAGGCCACGCCCACTGTGGATGGTACCACTCCAGGGCAAGTGCTCCTGGCCTGTAAAAATAACAACACAACAACCAGCCTGAGTAAACTATAATGAGCAAGCCAGTAAATAGCTTTCATCCGTGGCTGTTGCTTCCAGGTTCTTACCTTGGGTTCCCGCCTTTTCTTCTCTTGAAAATGCCAAGTATAAACTGAAGTAAACCTTTTCCTCCTCCAGTTGTCTTTAGCCAGTGTTTTTTTACAGCCATAGAAAGCAAACTAGGACTAGGGCACATGAGGTGGCACCCACAGCTGGAGGATCTATTGGCTAATGGTATCCGGTAGAGATGCATGATCAATGCCAAGGCACCTATGATCCAGTAAATAGTCTCTAACCCACACATATGCTGGCAACTCCAATTAAAACTCAGTGGTTTACCAAACTTAATCATGAAGCTAGGAGAAGAATGTTCTAGGAAGAAGGGTTCCAAGGGCAAGAGGACATGTGAGAGGGTAACTGGGAAGAGGGAGCCTATGGACTAAACACATTACATACATGTGAGAAACTGTCAGAAATAAATAAAAATCATTTTTTAAAAGCACCAACTTAATTATAAAAAAATCTAATAAGAGAGTCAAGCATATGAGTTCACTCTTATAACTCTAGCATTCAGAAAGCTGAAGCTGGAGGTCTGCAAGTTTGAGGCCAGGCTATATTACATAGAACTTATCTCTGAAAAAGCTAAAAGATAATACTCTGTGGAGTCAATTTACTTCAAAGCAAACGACTGGGAATAGAGATGGCTATGTTATATAGACAGAGGTAGATACCTTTGTTTAGGAAGGACCTGATAATTACAAACAACCTTGCACTTAACAGAAGTGTGCAAACTGATATCACATGAAAATAAATAGATAACCTACAATGATAGGCAAAGAGTAGAATCACGTTCTCTTGATGATTGACAGAACGAGTAGGTGGAAGGCCACGTAGGGTATGGATGACAATGATGGACAATGTGATTCACTAACTCTGTGAAATAGAAATGTAGGGAAAACCAACTCACTCTAACTGTGTATTCATACTCTTCCACAGTGAGTTTGAAATGCTGGTGCTCATACCCCTGTAGGTTTAAACAGCTCTGTATCATCAGGAAGATTCCAAGTAATGCTCTTGGCCAATGGGGAATTACTTAGGAATTAATTATAGGCACACCTTTAGAGCACTCCAGATGGAATAATATGCTTCTAAATGACTTGTGGGCCACTGAAGAAGTCACTAGCAATAGGTATAAGGGGTATTTCAGACTAAATGGTAGTAAGACTATGATAGAGGCAGTGGGGAGAAATATACTTATCTCAGTAGATACAGAGAAAGCACTTAGAAAGATCAACGTCCAATTCTGACTTTTAAAAGTCTCTAAACAACTGACTTAATGAATGATAGTGAAGAACTGAGAGTCTCCTTGTAAGATCAGAAACTAGAAACAATGTCCTTTCCTACCATTTTCATTCAACTTTACGGTAGAGGTTGTAGCCAATGTAATAAAGAAAGAAAATAAACTGTCATTCATCTATATTAGAAAAGAAGATACTTACTGTCTTTGCTGGAGATATGTAAGCTAGTGATGTGAAGAAGGCAATGGAGTTGAGTCAGCTGGAACAGAGTGGATATTTGTTCTATATAGCAGGAGCAAACAGCCAAAAACTGTGAGAAAAAAAATCAAAGTAATGCCAAGAGCTATTTCTAAAAGTATAAAATATGGCTGTAACAGTTAGTTGTGATTGTCAGCATGTCATAGTTGAAAAATATTAACCTGGAAGAGGAACCTCAGTGAGGGTTTGTCTGTATCAGGTTGGTCCATAAACCTGTCTGTTGACAATTGAATTGATTAAGTTAACTGATATGAATGATGCCACTGTGGGTGGCATCATTCCCTATGCAGGGGATCCTGAGTTGTATAAAAAAGGAGTAATTGAGCTGAGCATAAGGATGCAAGTAAGTGGGTGTGCATGCATTCTTTCTCTCTCTGCTCTTGACTATGGATGCTGTGGCACCACTCACAGTTTGAAGTTCCCACCTTGACTTCACCGTGATGAACTGTAACCTAGAATAGCGCACTGAAAAAAAAAGCTCCCTTGCTTCAAGTTGCTCTTTGTTGGGGTGTTTTATCTCAGCAACAGGCATGGCACTAGGACAATGGCAAAGACAACAAAAGCTGATTAACACTTGTTCGTTAAAAACCACGAAATATTTCTTAAAATTAAAAAAAAAAAACATAAACAAATAAATGGAGAGAAAAATCTGTCTATAGAACAGGTGACTCAGCATCAAGATCCAGTCACCTTTCAAACAAGTTTATATATTTAATACTCAGATATGAAGTGAAATCACAGAAATGGCAAATGGAGCTGGGGAGTCCTCAGTCAGTAAAGTGCTGCACGATTTTGAGCCCCAGAAACCAAGTAAGAAGGGTCCAGTCAAGGGAACATGCAGCTGTGATCCCAGAGACAGATAGATACTGGGGTTCAATGGCTACTCCTTCAGTCTAACCAACTGCTGTGTGATGTGCCCTGCTGGATCCCAGTGAGAGAGTTTGTTCCAGAGATACAATGGATAGATAGCACCAAATGGATAGCAACTACACACAGACATGCACACACACACACACACACACACACACACACACACGAATTATTCTAAAATTCGCATAGAAATGTAAAGTGTCAAGAAGAAAGAAAAGCTTTTTAAAGGAAATAATAAATGCTGCCCACTACTTGCTTTCAAGACATTTGAAACTATGCTAACCATGGCAACATGAATAAAACGGGTCAATAGAACAGAGTCCAGAAGAACACACACACCTTAGTGTTAGCAGCTGGGCTTTGATAAAGGTACAATTATATTTCAAACAAGCCATAGTGGAATGGTTAAAAATCTATATATATAAAAAAATTAAGTGTGTCTACAGCTCACAACATCACTAACATCAACTCCAAATGTATCATAAACTAAAAGATGGCATCTGAAATTATGGAAGTTCAGGAAGAAAGCACACCCGAAAATTGTATCAACTTTAACTAGTCACAGGTATCTTAAGTAGAGTGTAGACAACTAGAAGAAACCAGGACTTTGTTTGTTTTTATAATGTACTTAAGTTAAATTTTTTAAATATGTTTTTTACTTTTATTTATGTGACTATGTCTGTGTATGATGTGTGTGCAGTGCACACAGAGGCCAGAAGGGAGCGTTGGATCCCCTATAACTAGAGTTACGGGTGATGGTGAGGTTTTCAATGCATTTGGAAACTGAACTCGGGTTCTCTGGAAGAGCAGAAGGTGAACTGCTCTCTAGGCCTGGCACAGCAAGCTAAAGGAAATCCGGACCCCACACACAAGTATGAATGTGTGATGGTGTCATCCAACTGTGGTTCACAAAGCAGCTGTAGATATGTCACTGCCACCAGCCATGATAAGGGAAAATATGCCACACACCACAACCTAGCACAGAATACAATGCAAATATGAGGTGTGTTTCATAGCTAGTTGCAATTTGGCCAGGTCATGGTGTAAAGAGAATGTCTTGTGCTTTGTATGAATGTATCACCTGTCAATTAAACAACCCATGGCCTATAAGAAAGGGTAGAAGGTGGGACTTCCGGGAGGCAGAGTGAATTCTGGGATAGAGTGAAATACCTCACGATCGGCCTAGGGTATATGAGGAAAAGAGGCATAAGCACAGGTAACCAGCCACGTGGCAAAAGGTAGATTAGAAAAAAAAAAGGTTTATCTTAAGTTGTGATTTTAGAGAAGAGCCTAGCTATAAGGCCAAGGTATTTGTAAATATATTTTGAGTCTGAGTCTTATTTCTAGGAGCATTGGGCTGGGAGGAAGAAAGCAGCCTAACTAATAACACCACAGTGCCCTGCTCTTGGGCTAAACACCAGTCTAGCTGTTGCTGGGGAGAACTTTTAAAGATGAGATCAACATTCAAGTCATTCGACTCTGAGTAAAGCAAATTATGCTTCAGAATGTGTGTGCAGGGACCCCATCCAATCAGGTGAGGGCCCTGAGAGAAAAGCTGAGGTCACCCGGAGAGGACGGCATTCTGCTGGAAAAATGACGTCAGACTGGAGCTGTCTCTTCAGTGGTTGCCCACCCATTCTCAGTCTGCCCTGTGTGTCCTGAACTTGCAGCCTGACCACGATGTCAGCCAACCCTCAGAATTCTTCCTCTGCTCTGCTCTCTCACCTCTCCTCAATGGCTTTCTTCGACTCTCTCTCTTCACCGTTATCAACCTCTCAAATCTCTCATCTCAACGTCTATTTCAATCTCTTTCTCAATATTTCAGTTCTAGATAGCTCTTTCAGTCTCCCTCCGTCTCTCTCTCCCTCTCCTTCTTCCTCTCCTCTCCCTTCCCTCCATTTCGCTGTCTCTGTCTCTATCTTTCTGTCTCTATGTGTGTGTCTGTCTCACTCTCTCTTTGTGTTGGTTCTTGATCCTTTCTCATTGGACAATCTACTGTTACAAATACCAGGAGCTATAACAGATAGGATTCTCTACCCACAGTCACGTAGATAGTGTATTGCCAGGAAACACTGGTACAAGACCAGGCCCACAGAGACAATGACCTTAACAGGCAAGATGTTACCAATGCTGCTCATGCTTATTTACATTGATGTCTATTTTTAAAATGCCACTCAATTTGAGATATTAATTTTAGAAGTTGAAAGAGTTCCTTCCAGTCAATAGTGAAAAAGACAAACACCCCAAGAGCCGCTTAGAAAGGAATATAAATAGATAAATACCCCAGACGTTAATGTACTCATAATAACTGTTTACCCTTCTTACATCAAATAAATGCAAGTGAAAACCACCATGGAAACCATTTGCCACATGTGATGATGTCCACTAGATTCCTGTCGGCTAGCTCACTGGGAACTGGTGTGTGATGGATGCTCACAGATATGGTGGCAAAAACGTGAGCATTCATAGTAATATTGTTGTGGACTGTCAGGTTTAAACACATGCCCTTACTCTGACCTAAGGTTCTGTAATCCCTATCTATAAACAGCCAACGCTATCTGAAAACATCTAGTATAATCGTGTTGGTCTCTGAAGTGTTCAAACAAGAAAGGCATGAGAAATAGCCTAACAGTCCAAAAATAAACACTAGTGAAGGAGATGGTGGTATTTATATGTGACAGAACTTTGTATTGCCACCACAGCAATGTCACAGCATGGTGCTGGAATAAATGAAGACACCCTGAAGTGTTCACCCCATATATAAGAGGATCATAGGACATCTACAGAAGGATAAGATACAAAGATAGGAGCAAAATACAGAACGGAGGAGCTCCGGGTGGGAGAAGTGAGGGGCGTGTTCTCAGATCCCTCTCCATGTGGCAGCATTTACAAATGAACCCACTCTCAGAACAAGAGACCAAGGAACACAGGGTATCAGAACATTTTCAGAAGCCAGAAGGCATGGGTTCTAACCCCAGCTGCTGCCCTCCTGTTCGGAATCCTTGAGAAATGCCACCAACTCCTTTCTCCTGTGCATCATCAAGTCCAAGGGGTGCAGGCCTGGGGAGTCCTGGGAAAATAGCTGCACACAGTGGGATGACTGGCAGCTACACAAATGGTAACATAGTTTAAAGAGATGGCTTATCTCCACTGGTGCCTATACAAATGGTAACACTGTTTAAAGAGATGGCTTATCTCCACTAGTGACTCCCAGAAGAGCCTGAAGGCTGGGAGACCTCATGAGGTTTGTAGTCTTCTGCAGGCTCCCTCCCTTGTGTTTTCTGGCTGCTGGTACCTCTCCTCTGTGTTGTGATCTTGTCTTGGCTCATTGCAAGGTGATCCTTCCTTGTTTGAGGTCAGTCCCTTGCAGATGGCCAGGAACCATCCCAACAAACATGAAGACCAAATTCGTAGCCTTTGCAGCTTAGAGTCACACAGGACATTTCAGTCCTGGCTAAATCTTTGCAAAGCTGTTGAGCTCGTTCTTGTGTCCCAAGCTCATAGTTGGGAGAGGAAGTAGACTCTCCCCTGCTCACCTTGCCCAGCCTTTCTTCCTGGTCCTTTCCTGGCAGATAGAGGAGTTCTCTGTAAATGTAAGTAGCGGAGGTGTGCAGAGATGAGGATTCATGTCAATACACAAAGATCTAAATTCAGAGTCTCTGGATGCTTCTGGGATCAAACAGCAAGTGAGACACTGGAAGATAGAGATAGTGGGAAAGACTTGCCAGCCTGTGGCTCAAACAAGCACAGTTGAGATACAATCAAGAATAGTGGGAAATATGACAACACCCTTGAGGTGCTGAGATTATTTTTTTTTAAGAATTATTTATTTTGTTTATATTACACTGTTGCTGTCTTGAGACACACCAGCAGAGGGCATTGGATCCCATTATAGACAGTTGTGAGCTACCATGTGGTGGCTGGGAATTGAACTCAGGATTTCTGGAAGAACAGTTAGTGCTCTTAATCATGCTTTACAGCTTGGATGTAGAATGCATGTCTTTGGAGAGCTCTCTGCTCAGCATCCCCTCCTAGGAATCGATCATATCTGTTATACTCTGTGACTGTTGTAAGGAGCCTCCAAGCTGGATGGTCCTGTCCTGGCCAGGTCCCTTGGAGCTCTGACTATGGACAGGTGTCCTGTGAGACCTGAGGGTCTCCTCTGGTTAAACAGCCACCATTGATTGTCTTTTAGGCTTAGAGTTAAGCTAATGGTGTGATTCTCTAGTAAAGATACCCAGCCTTTACATATTGAAGTCCTGCAAATTCTGGCTGGTAATCAAAGGCAGCTCATCAATAATAACAACAAAAATTGTCAATTGGTAGCACATATTGGGATCTAGAACCGAGCCTCTGTCTCCTAGCAACAGAACTCAGTGCTTTCATAGCCATCCATTATGGGCTTCTTACCAGCTCTAACAAGATTGTGAGCATGTGCCAGGCACTTGTCGACTTCTCTAGGCGTTGATCTTGGTCAGTAACATTCAGAGCTCCTTGTAGCTTTTTAATCTCTTAATTCTTCCACTCTCTGGCACATGCGACCTGAGTGGAGGACTGTGCGTTCTCAACCATTCATGTCTTGCAATTCTCAATTGTTCCATCTGGATCCTACTCAAGTCCCCTCTTACATCCATTCGGAGTGGAGGACTTCTACATTGACCAAACCTACTCCAGTATTTAAACTGTTTCCCCAACATCGCAACCACAAATCTCAAGGCAAAATAATAGCTTGGTGCACCTCATGCCCTGGGCCCAACCTGTACCCACACTTACACTTGGGGTACGAAAGGTTCAATCTAACTCTCAAAGCTCAAAAAGAATTAGTCTGTCCCTACAAAGACCCTGCAACAAGACTATTACTATAACAACATTATGATGGGTAACAGACAGTATTTTAAAAACAATTAACAGACAAAAACAGAAGCATAATGGCCTGTATAAAGGAACTTTCTAAATCAGAGAATGATTAGCTGTAATTTGGTGGTAAAGTTTTTAAGATGTAGAGAGAGGAGAGAAAATACCAGAGAGAATAAGTGGGCGAGTGCTGTTCTGTGAAGCTTTTCTTTCAGGTAGAAGTGTGTGTGTGTATGTGTGTGTGTGTGTGTGTGTGTGTGTGTGTGTGGAGAGAGAGAGAGAGAGAGAGAGAGAGAGACACTAAGGATGGCACCAAGATCTGTCTGTTGACTCATCTCATGGAAGCTGTCCCAGCACATTCCTTATGATACCCCAGGACTCAGCCTTGGGTTGAACATCCCAACAGAGGGACCAAGAGGTGGCTCAGTAGTTCAGAGCTCTTGTTATTTTCCTCAAACCTGAACTTCTCAGGGAGAGAAAAACCTAAGTGTAATTGTCTCTCTGTCCCCACGTGCCTGACATCTAGTAGATACCCAATGAACGCATGTTGAGGATCTTGACAGTTCAAAAAGACTGGATGAAATAGAGTATGTATGGGTTTAGAGCTTTGTTCCTCTTGCAGATTAAAAGGCTTTGATCAAAGGAAGGCATGTGACGGCAGTTTTAGACAGCCATGGTCAATTTTGTAGAACCCAGCTGAGAAATCCCCTCCCTGGGTGAAGGGGGCAGAGATGTCCATCTGGAATACTCAAGACAAGAAGTGCTACCACTCTGTCCACCTGACAACATCAGGATGTCTGGTTTCTGCAGACTGTTCTCCCTGCAGGAAAGTGAGCTTGGAGAAGCTATCCTGCAGAAGATGGTACCCAGAAAACCTGGATCTTTATTAAACAGGAATTGGAAATCAGAAATTAGTGGAAACCCCCTTGGTGGACATGGTCATAGTAATATTACAGAGAGATCATTACTAGGGGCTAGGCAGTGTGAAACTGGTCTCATTTTCACTAGCACTGTTTTGGGTGTGTATATGCTTCCAGGAGGGAATACCCATGCATTCTATGCATATGTAGCTGCACATATGGTGTATATGCATGTGCATACATGTGCATTCTTGTAGGTGTGGCCGTGTGACATGTATGTGTGCCTATGCATGTGTTTGCATATACATGTGTGTTGAGTGTGGTCATATAGTATACATGTATGTATATATATTTTTTCCATATGTGCATGCACATGTGTGTTGTATATGGCATTTATGAGTCTGCACCTGTGCATATATGTGCATATATGTGGAGGTATACGTGACCATGTAGCATACATGTGAATGTCAGTGCCTTGTGTATGTACATATGTAGGGGAGTCTGTTCATGTAGCCACGTGATACGCATATACGAATAGGCATGCACATGTAGATTGTGTAGAAACAGGCTTGTGGCATGCATGTCTGCAAGTGGAGTGTGTGTGGAATATCTTTGTTCAGCTATGTGGTGTCCGTGTGTGCATGCACATGTGATCTCGGTGTGCATGTGGAGTGCATATGTGTCTGCATATGCATACAACCTGGGTACTTGCCCTCCTTAGGCCCCCCAGCAAATTTCTCTATGTCCTAGTCCCTTTAAATGCCACACTGACCAGGGTGCACGATGAAAGACTCATGCTGGCATCTACCTAGTAACTTGTGGGGAAAGGTCTCCATTTCTAATAAGACCTTGTGTGGATGTACCACCTCTTCCCATGCAGAACAAACACTAATGAACACCCAGTGGGTCTTCTATTGGAATGTTCACTGGTGCACAGGAAGGGAAGGGGTGGGAACTTCATGGCCGTGTACCTACAGGGCCAGTTGGGGAAACACCCAGCTTTGGGAGTTTCTCCCTGGAGTGCAAGGAATATAGAAGGGAAAGTGGGAAAGAAACTAGATTCTGCTGGTTCACAGGTGTAAACCTGTTGTCCAAAGGTAGGAATGTGCATCAGAGTTGTAATCATTAATACCCTCCTCAGAAAACCAGACCAGGGGCTTTGCCCTGCACACGCTCTGGAAAATGGATGAGGAGAGTGAGAAACCACAGACCATGGCCTGGGCAGAGGCTGAAGTACACTCAGGAGACAAGGAAGTATACCAGGAAGATGTAAAGGAATGTCTTCTTAGGGTAGACAGAATCCACAAGATGGCAAGTTATAGAGACAGGGCAGGTTAGGTGCACTCAGATGCTCCTTGTTCGGCTCAGAGCAACAAGACCCCACTGGGGCCCTGGTGCTGGGCACATATAGGGAACAGGCTGAAAGCATTATTTGCTTTGAATAAACTTTCGGTTCAGTTTCCGGATCAATACCAAACAAGGTCTGGGACCCCAGCGTCACAGGCCTTTGGTGGAAGACTCTGGGGGGGTCCCAAGTCTACTAACTTCCCGCTGGCCCTGAGGGTCCTGCGCGCCTAGAGCCCAGGCTACCACCGGGATGCTGGGCCGTCTCTGTCGCCATCCAGAGGCTCGGCTGGGGCGCGGCGTCCCCTCTGCTCAGCTCCCTCGCCAGTCCCGGGCCAGTGCGAGGCCCCGCCACGCCGGGCACGCGCTCCAGGCGCGCCCCTCGTACTGGTGACGGGGCGCGCCGAGCCAGGCGCGCGCAGCGACGCCCAGAGCCGCGGGCTGGCGTCCCCGGGCGGGCGAGCACGGGCGCGGGCGGCGCGGGCGCGGCGCGGGGCGGGCGGCGCGGGGCGCAGTGGGCCGGGGCCCGTGCGCGGCGGAGGAGGAGGAAGAGGAGGACGGGGACGAGGAGGAGAAGAACGAGGAGGAGGATGGCACGCGCGGGACCCGCACGTGGAGGCCGGCGCGGGGGCGCGGGCAGGGCCGGCTGCTGAGACGCGCTGCTGCCCCCCGCGCGGGCACCGCGGCTTCAATGGCGCCATCGCCCAGGACCAGCAGCCGGCAAGATGCGACCGCCCTGCCCAGCATGTCCTCAACTTTTTGGGCATTCATGATCCTGGCCAGCCTGCTCATCGCCTACTGCAGTGAGTACCGTGCACCCGGGCCCCATAAGGGCCTTAGGTCCCCGAGCGGCCCCAGCCCCAGCCCCGGCGGGGCGCCCCGCGTCGGTGCGGAGTTGCGAGCGCGTGGCGCGCGGTCCCGGGTCTTGGCCGCTGTTCCCCTGGTCCGGGAGGGCTTGGTGCAGGCGGTTCCGGGCTCCAGGCACTCAGCGGCCGGGCGCAGCAGCCCAGGCGAGCTTCCGCGGACTAGCCAGTAGGGCCGGTATCAGGCCCAGGCCGGCACGGCGCGTCCCTGAGCGGCGGTGCCCGCTGCTCGCCGTGTAGTCGCGGCTCTGGCCCAGGGTAGCGACCTAGCGGAGCTTCCCGCCGGCGACACTCCCTCTGGGGACTTATGGGACGCAGCAACCGAGCCCGAGCGGGACTCCTCGGGCAGGAGCGCGGCTTGGGTTCCTCCGACGCGTGGCGGAGCTTCTGCCTTGCTAGGAAGCGGGCTCGCCAGATGCTATCTGTAAAAGGAGAAGTAAGGGATGGATGGCACTGGAGGGGAGGGTCCGCTACCACTGCAAGGGTGGTTCGGAGGAATGAACTGACGACCCAGTGGGTCTGGCAAGGGCTGAGGAGGGAGGTGTGGGCTAGTCGGTGCCTGGCACGGAGGTCTGGAGCTGGGCTTAGTCTGGGAGCGGGACGATGGGTGGCAGTAGGTCTCATCTGGGAACCAATAATCTGAGTCCTGGGTACAGTCTTGGGGCTGGTATAGGGTGGATAGGCATCTTCCTGGCTGTTGTCTGCTGACTGTTGGTAGCTGGTGGGGTCGGTAGAGTCTGGTTAGAGTCCTGGACATAGGCTCTATAAGAGATGGGCGCTTGCCTGGTTACTGTTTCTGTCCTCCTGTCTCTGCGGGAAGGAAAACTAGTGCCAGTGAACACCTGTCATGAAAAAATGCCACAGGCAAGGGAGGTGACGACAAAATATGGATTCTTTACAAGATTAAAATAAAAGGCCAAACCAAGTGATTCCTCTCACTCCCCACCTCTCCCTGGCCATCGCTCCAGCCTGGGCCCCCTCGCTCCCAATCCCAGCTCTGAAATGAGATTGCAGCAGACTCAAGTCAAAGCTGAATTTGTCATCAGAGTCCTGGGACAACTCTGAATGGTCCACTCCCAGCTAGTATAGCCTCAACCCCCAGCATCATCGAGGCATCTTAAGGGAAATGGTAGTGGGCCCAGAGGAACTGCCCATTCTGCATATCCCTGTGTTGCTGTGGCACCTTCCACGGAGGTTCATCAAGCAAGAGACTGGCTGCTGACGGCGTTCTAACCTGGCTGCCCTAGGATAGGAAAAGGAGTATGGTGACCTGAGCCACAGGAAGAGTGCTCACTGTTTAGCCTTCTGCAGTCTGCTGCCTACTTTCAGGAGCTTCCCGGGTACCTTTGAGCCTAGCTTCCTTAATGATACAGGAAGGGTTAAGATGGGTAAACTCCAGAGATGGACAGGTGATGCCAGGATGGAATGCACTTCCTGGTGCTATCCCAGGAGTGACACCTTCAGCATTGGGGGTGGGGCACAAGGCCCTGAAACCTGTTCTTCCTAGGCAGATTCTGGTAACACTGTCCTTGGGTCAGCCCAAGAGCAGAACTATAGACTGAGTTAATAGAGGCAGCTCTGCTAGTAGAAAAAGGTCAGCTATCCACTGCTACTAACTGCATGACAACCTAGCCCTTCACCTGAACACTCTGCTCTTCAGGGTGCCACCAAGCTGGGCCTCATGTCCACTCCCAGCTAGTCTCGCCTCTGTCCCTTGTTTCCTTGCTTCAGCCTCACTTCATCCTGTTGGCTTGCCCCTTGATCTGATTATAGGGAAGGAGTCTCATACATTCAGAGAAAAGGACAGCCCTACCATCCTGCAAGTTGATTCCCTGCTACAAGGGCAATTGGTAAGAATGTCTTATGCAGAAGAGCAGACGTCTTTAATAATGAAGCTTCTGAACAGCCCCACATTTTGTTTCCATCCCCACGTAATGGAATAATTGACAAGAAGCTAACGTTTTTCAGACACACCCCATTACACCAGAAATGCAGTTGGAGAAATTAAAGCATTTCTCTAAAATACAAAATAACATCATCATAATTTATAGCTGGGGATTGAAATCCTCGAGAAAAGGATATTTCCTCTTTTTTTTTTCCTTAGAATTGATAAACATAGAAAATGATAATTAGATAGTTCCTGTGATTTCCAGCCTTTCTTTCAACACACCTGGATGAAGGATAGCTAGCATCTTTGTGTGCAAGATGTTTCAGTAAGGATTTTTATTACCCTAAGTGTCTTTCTGCTACCGAGCAGATACACTTAGGGAGCCAGCGTCCATCTTTTAGGGCTCCGTAATGCTGCCCTATGGTGCATATTTTTCTCTGTAACACACATGGAGCTCACTTCCTGGCACTAAGTAAAGGAAACTGGATTATTTCCTGGCCTGGTTTCTGTTGGGGGGATTCAACAGCTCTTGCCCATTGGATGTTCTTTGCTATGTGCTTGAGAGTCATATTAAGGAGGTGGGCTCCACCCTCTGGCTAGTGAAAGACCTGCAGTCCACCAATTAGGCTGGTTGCTATGGTGACAGCAGCCTTGTCATTTTCAGGGATTGGGGAAGAATTGCCAGGAAAAGGAAAAGAGAGAGAGAGAGAGAGAGAGAGAGAGAGAGAGAGAGAGAGAGAGAGAGGAGGGGGGACTGTGAGGCTGCCCTTAAAATGGGTGCTCTATTTCATGTGTGCTAAATGTTACTTTCAAAGTCCGCTTTATAAGCAAGCACTTATCTGCTTACCAAGGTCTGTGGGTAAAGTTAGATGATGCTTGAGGTGAGAAGAGGGAACCTGCTTTATTCTGAGCTGAGGAAACTCCTCAGACCGGCTTAGAAGGAGCTGATGTATTTGAATTGCTCCAGTGTGTGGAGCAGGGAGATCAGCTGGCCAGACGCCCTTGTTGAGGTAGGACCTGGTGCTGGTGTGCTGTGCACTATAACACCAAAGAGTTCGTTCATTCCACACTGGTTTGTAGCATGTTGGGGATTATAGCAGCAAGGAAACTCGGAGAAAAGATCGCTTTGCGACCCTGTGCCTTGACTTTGATTCTTGCAAGCGGTGTTTAATCAGGAATGAAAGAGTCTGTGCTTTAGCAGAGATGGCAAGTTCCGGCTTCAAAGCTGCGTGGTGGACCAACGCTCCTGGCATGTAAATGCCGCAAGGACGGCCTCATTTCAGAGCACCGGGAGTTCAGTGGAGGAGAGACAGTGGGGCCACCTCTTTAACATAGAGGTTTTTTCCTCAAATAAATCCTGTTAAAATTGAATTGTGCCATTCAGTTAAATCTCATGTCGGTAGCTGCGAATAGAAGAAATTACAAACAAGTTCTGAATTGTTTTTAATCCATTAGAATACTAACCGAGCGTAGGCACTTTGATGGTCCCCAACACGCATTTCCTTTACAAATACAATTTGTGGCATACTTAGTGCGGATGGCAGTGTGCTGTACTCCCGCTGATCAAATGTGATTTCTGAAGTTCTCAGAGAGGTAAAATTGAAAATACCAGAGGCTTCACAAAGCGATGCCTTTCTGGAAGCACTGCTCCCCTTCTCTCCCCGCCTCCTATGTCCTATGTTTTTATTTGATGAATATCTAGCGTGAAATACATTGTTTCTTTCAGCCACATAATGTAACAATAGGCTGCTTTCCTTAGCTGCACTGAGAGCCCCGGGCACCTGGAGGCAGAGGCATTTTGCCTCCTCTGAGGGTTTTCTGTTCAGGAACCTGCAGGAATCAACTTGGACTTGACTATCCCTTGCCAGAGGGTCTATACTACCCCTGCCCTTCCCCCAACTTCTCGTGGGGCCATTTGGATCAGAGTCCACTACCCACTTTACACTTCCACACTGGGCTAGCTTCCTGCTCCCATTAGCTGTGAGCTATCCAGACACCATTGATGCAGTTAGAAACAGAAAAAGAGCTTGACTAGACAAGACTCCTCCCTGCTGAATTTCCAGCTCTGGCCCTGCCTCTACACCCAGGGTCTGAAATATGTAGAGCAACTTTTGTGGCGTGAAGTACTTTCAGGTGACTTTATGGGCGTAATTATGGGGGAATGTTATGATAATGCCGCAGTAGAAGAGAGAAAAAAAGCAAAACATTAAAATCCCCATTTCTTTATATAGCTCGGCAGCTGCCTCTTTAGAAGGGCTCATTTTTGCATTAAAATGTGGTGTGCTGGAGTTAATGACCTCTACAGATTGCCACCTGTCACCCAGGGCTACAGTGACGCCCAGCCCCCTCAATCAGGGAAAGAGTGGACAGGCAGCACCTTGTCTAGAATCTGAGTATGGCAGATGAGGGCTTTCAGCTGCTTCTGTGTGCCACCAGCCACTGGCTCAAGGTCTGTGAGGGGCAGGAGCAGGACCCATTGAGGCTCCTCACTTTTTTCCAAAGGGCCACTTGCATGTACCAGTACCTCTGAGTTGCCCCAGAGATTTCTGTAAGGTGGGGTTTCTATGCAGGCCACTGGCACCCACTGAATGTCATTGTCCCCTCCTCCCTTCAGATGCCTCTGCTCAAGAGTGCTCCAAGAGAAGAGGCAGCTGGTGTACACCGTCCTGGAGCTGAGTTATCTAGAGCCATTCTCAGCATTAGCAGAGGGTCTGAGTGGCTGTTCTGTGTCCTCTGTTACTGCGAAGAACATGGTGAATGCATACAAGGCATGACATACTTGGTATATATACAAAGAATACACGCTGAGTCCTTTCTAATGTTCACTTCTTAAAATGGCTGGCAGGGAAAAGAGGACACTCCCCTCTGCCACTAAGTGGGACTCTTTTGGGCTCTAGCCCTCTGACCTCCTGGGAAGCCAAGTCTCAACATCTCAGACTCTGTCCTGGAGGACAGTGAATGGCAGGATTCTCTTGTCACTCTGTGATTGGTTTTTCCTTTGCAAAGAGCTGGCCCTGGGCTCACCTCCCAGGCTTCACAAGGATACATGAAGCTGAAGCTGGAGCCTCTGACAGTGCCTTCCGTGTGTGTTGGGGGAGCTCCAGCCCCATGCCAGGCTGTGGAGCAGAGAAATGGACAAGATGATTGCTGTCCTAGAGCTGACATCATAGTGGGAAGGCAGACAGTTTACACAGAGGAAAGACTGGAGGGAGTGAGGAGAGGCAATCTGTATGGAACACTGTATTCTCTAGGGCCCTTGGGCTGTCTCCCCTCCCCACCCACCTTGCACTGGGCACAGAGATGCTGCTGCTTCCATGCTGGAGTTAACCAGTAGCCCCTTCTAGCCCGTCCACTTGTTTGGGCGTTGTTTGCAGAGTAAGAGACAGGGAAAGCTATGACAAGCAGATGGGGCAATGCAGCCCTCAGGGTCCCTGATGTCAAGATGATTGTACAAGAAATAGGCTATCCAGAATGAAGAAGTAGAATGACCATGGCCCTGAAACATGGGCAATATTCTCTGAATGAGCAAAGGAAACAAAACCCAGAATGCTCAGCCGGTACTCCTGTTGAGACAGGAGAATCTCATTCCAAGTTCAAGGTCAGCCCAGACAGCTTAGTGATATCCTGACTCAGAATAAAAAGGGAAAAATGGCTGGCTGGGGATGCACAGCGGTGGTAGAGCGTTTGCTTAGCATGTGCAAGGCTTTGATTTCTATCTTTCCATTGCAAAGAAAAGCTCCAAAGTACGAAGAAGCCAGCCTTCCAGGTAGACTGTAAGAAGCCGCTTGCATTTGTCTTTCATACTGCAGAAGACAGGCATGTGCACACACACACACACACACACACACACACACAAGAGAGAGAGAGAGAGAGAGAGAAGAGAGAGAGGAGAGAGAGAGAGAGAGAGAGAGACAGAGACAGAGAGACAGAGAGACAGAGAGACAGAAGAGCAAACAGACACAGAGAGAGCAAGAGAGACAGAGAGACAGACACACATACACAGAGACAGACACAGAGAGAGAGACAGAGAGAGTGACTCCCACTGAATCTCTCCCAGTAGCATCTTGGAGCCTGAATCTGCTTGCTGATGGCATGCAGGGATGTGGGGTGGGAGTTGCTGGTCTACCTGACTGTGTTCCTTCTCAGATATCCTTGTCAGCTAACTCCCTAGTGGCCTACAGCTCCCCAACAGGTATTCCCAGTCATAGGAAGCCTTGGATGTTAGTTACATGAGACCGTGTCTCACTCTGCTCCCCAGCTGCTCCAAACAGCTCTCCCGCTTTATGCTTGGGGTCAACCTTACAACAATATTTTCCTGGAACCCTGTAGGTACTTGTCTGCCTTCTGCCTATTTTTGCAATGATAGAAAATTCCAGAAAAGGTGGCATTTCTACCTCACCACAAGCTAGAGGGACATGATTAACTGTTCTCTTTCTAGGACTTAGGAAGGGCTGAAAAGACCAGGTGAAACAGTCGATAAGTGGTGTGTCTGCAGGGCTGGAGCTTGACCACAGGCCTGAGGAGATGCTAAGGCCCAGCAATGGGACCTCAGGACCGGGACCGCATGGAGGACAGAGGTACTGGTTGGAGACTAAAAGCAGTTGTGGATGGAGCAGAGAGCCATTGCCCTCTGAAGAGGGACTACTAACCTGTCAGATCCCCGAAGACCCATGATTCTGACAGTCTTATTGAAAAGAAAGCAAATTGTGGTATTCCTGACCTGTGCTCACTGTTTTGAGGGGAAAAAGTGAGCCTGGGGGCAGGGGGAAGCCTCTCCAGGTGCCAGACTGAAAGGCTGTCCGCTCTGGTGGCTTCCTCTTTTGCTTAGCTCTGGAAATCAGCATATCCTTATCATCTATAAGGACTTTTTGTGCTCTCTTCTCACTCTGGGTCAGTTTCTCAAGGCCATCATAGGCACTTGGACCTCTCCGTGCACTATACGGTGTGAGCAGAACCCCCCTCCCATCCCTACTGCCGTAGCCCCCTTCCAGCTGTGACAACCAAAGCTGTCCTCAGCCACTTGTCCCTTGGGGACTGAGCTGGATGCTCATGACTTTCCTGCCTGTGGGTCCCCAATGGACAGGAATGTACTGGCATCTCCCAGCTTGTGGGATTGAAACTTTGGGCTTCTGGAAAAGGTGATCTGGGGAACCCTTCTGCGCTGCATAGCCTATGTGGGATCAAAGGGTTTCCCCCGCTGCTAGGGCCCAACAGGGCTTTCCCCTACCCAGAAAGCCTGCGTGGGCTTTGTGGCTGCTGCGAGGCCTCCTCCTGGCTGCTTGTACTGTTGGAACCAGTTTCTGCTGCAGGGAAGGTGTCTCCACACGTTCTTTCAGCTGCCGTTTTCCAGAGCAGGGACCAGCACGTTTTGAAGGTTGCTTGCAGCCTCCTCTTCAGAGTCTTCCACTTTTTGTATCTATCACACATGGAACTGTACTGCTGACGGTGATGAAGCCATTTAAAGGCAAACATCCCCGGTCCAGCATAGCAACAGAGGAGTCCATCAACCTCTCTTCATCCACCCACTTGCTTAATTATGCTCGGCTCTCTAGGAGGCAGCCCCGTTCCCACGTGTGATGTCAGAGTGTTCTGGGGTGCCTAGAGCCCTTCCTCTCCTCTGTGGAGAGCTCTGCCCCTGCTCTCAGCAGGTAGGCTGCTTTAGTGTCCAGAAACCTGTGGCCTGAGACTGTACGTTCTGGGGGCGGACAGCATGTGTGGTTCTGTTCCCGTCTGCCCCTTCCCCAGGCCTTGGTCACTGTGCCCTGGTTAAATTTAGGCTTCTCCGGGTGCTCTGCACGGACTCAGATCCATTCATACCCGAGTAGCTTCTCTCTACCAATATGCTCTTGTCCTGTGGTCATTTGAGTTGGGATTTCTGTGTTTCTGTCTTTGAAAGACCAACATGGTCCTCTCTGGTTTCCTGCTATCTGAGGATGGCTTCATTAGTTCTCCCATAGGAGAACTAATATGTGTGTTCTTGTGTGGTGGCCAGCACTACACACACGTACATGCGTGCAAAGACACACACAAACAACACACTTCCTCACACCCTCATGGTCACCTGCAGCTCCCAGATTATCTGCCAGAACTGCACATCTCTGGCTCATGGTCCCCATGGAGAACTGAGAACTATGTTCTTGTGTTGAGGGCAAGCACTTCTCTCTCTCTCTCTCTCTCTCTCTCTCTCCTCTCTCTCTCTCTCCCTCCACACACATGCACAGATAGTGGTTACCTGCAGCTCCCAGATTATCTGGGACGGCTTATCTACACCTCACGTATCCTACAGGAGGACTGAGAAGTGTGTTCTGGAGTGGTGACCAGAACTACACACACACACACACACACACAACACACACACACACACAGCCTTACGGGCACTCACTCACAGTCACCTGCAACCCCTAGATCATCTGAGGGAACTGCACATCCACAGTTTTTCCTTCTTGATTGTCTGCATTAAACAAAATCTGTCATCTGGGCCTTCCAACCTCATGAGTCTCTGGAGACCCAAGTTGATAGAACAAGGGGCCGGTAAAGGCTAAACTGCTCTTAAAGATTCCTCAAGGCTCACTCATTAATCTGTCCTTCACTCAGTAAGCCAAGGAACTGTGGGTGGCGCAAAGAAGGGGTCAGTGAGAGCTACTTGGAGAGCTAGACCCCTGGGTTCCACGCCTCGCCTTCCATGGTCGGTGTCACTTCCTGCTACTTGTGCGTCCTTTATGCACTCCACCCCTTAAGCAAGTACCTGTCTTCCCTCTTTGGGTCCTGGTTCTTCTGCTTGAAATGGATGGTGGTGACTGACCTCCATGGTTGGGATTTCCCTCTTGGAGATGTCTCCTGAGGGCCTACTGAGTCAGTGTCTGTGGTCTCAGAACCGGACTACAAGGCCACAGCATGCAGCCTCAAGCTCCCCTGTACTCTGACGTTCCTCGTTGTTGACCAACAAGAGAGTGACATCCACTTCCTTTTTGCTTTAGCAGTTTGCCCTATGGAAATGTACCCATCATCCGCTCCACGAAACTGAGGCATTCCCCGGAGAGCATCTCTGCTGCGTTTCACCTTGATCATTTAGCATGAGCTTCCGAGGACATGGCCGGTGTCCCAGGCCCTAAGCATACACTGACCTCTAAGGTTGTTGCTGAGGTGGGCAAGCCTGGAAGGCTGATGGTAGCTGGCTGGATTATAAGCCCTATGCCTGCAAGATTGGGATATGAGTCATAGAATCCCAGATGGCTCCTCTCTACCCTTGGCCACCTATTTGGCAACAATATACAATGTCACACCTCAGAATCTACCTAGGGGCTTCCTCATGGTAACGGGGATGTGGGGATCCAGGAGAAACCTGAGTCTTTGTGTATAGGCTGAAATGTGTCTGATGCCTGGAGTATTTGAAGTTTTTCTGGAAGGAATCAGTGAGAAGAAATACTGGGGTGACAGATCCTTAAGGTCGTGCTGAGGACACAACCTAGAAAATCAGTCTCATTGGTTTTTGGTTAAAAGATGACACTTTCCTTTAGTGTCACTGTCCCCTGACTTGGCCATTCCCTTCCCTCAGGTCAGCCATCCTAGTGTGTCAGAACAGCTGGCCCACACACTCCTCATCTTGTCCTTAATCCAACTCTCTAGAGGCCTTGGATTGGTGTGGCCACAGCCCCTGCCTAAGACACATCCCTTCCCTACTCAGCCTCTCCTCCCTGTGGCCACAGAACTCACTAATGTTTGGATCTTTCAAGAGCCTAGGTTGAGCTAAAGGAGGTTTTCTGTTTTGGGCACAGCAAGTCTTAACCCTCAGAGGTCTGGCCCCAACCTGCTGCATATAAACCCAAGGTCCGTGCAGCACAGGGTTTCCAGTACCTTCTCTCTCCCTTCCTCTGTTCTCTCCACCTTTGTACCAGACCCAGCACATGGAAATATGAGGACAGCCATGTCTGCTGCCCCCAGGAAGCTCCCACTTCCAGACAGCTTAGCACCAGTACAGGCTTTGAGATGGATAGGAGAGGGTGTTAAAGGTGGAGTGGCTTTTAGGGTAAGATCTGCTGACTCCACAGTCTTGTCCCTGCCATTGACTCGTCTTAGAGACACAGTGTGTGTCTAGTGGCTGGTGAGCCCCGTCCCCTCTCTTAGACTTAAGGTGATGTCATGGGTGGGGCTGAGTGGGCTGCTCATCAGAAATGTAGATAAACACTGTTGAAGGTGCTTCCAACCTTTCCCCAAGAGCCCAGAAAAGTCAAAGAACATCTGCTGGAGTGGGATGATGGGAACTAAGTTCATCAAGGAGCCTACGAGGGCTTTTTTTTCTGTCCTAAGAGGCTGTGTGTGTGTGTGTGTGTGTGTGTGTGTGTTTGTGTGTGTGTGTACATGTACACACACAAGGAACAGTTATTAAATTTTCTTTGCTCACCTTCCAAGTATTCCAGCATCCCAGCTCCATATACCTGGCTCCTGTTGCCCCAGATCCAAGCTGGTAGAGAGCTTCAGAGGGATTCCTCAAGAAACATACAGACTAGAGGCTGTGCAAATGTAGGATGGGGAGGAGGGAGGGCTTTGGGACACCCCGTTAATTCTACCCAAATGGACTCAACCGTCATATATTTTAGATCTCGAGCTTCAAGTGGGAGGTGCTGTTAAACCCCATTGAGGCCTCTATCTCATTAGTAATGGCATGGTCCAAGCGTTATCTCCCTTCCAATGGTTAGAAAAGCCCATGCCTACGTTTTGTCCACAAATTTCTTTATTCATTTCAAAAGCCACTGGGTAGCAAGACAACAGAAGGATTTTTGTCTGGCCTGGCTGACTTGAGAAGAGATTTTTAAAGTTCTATGAATGTCCTTGGCTGCCATGAAACATCCAGACTGAGTCGAAAAGGAACAGGAGTCTTGTCTTGTATCTGCTATGCACTTGACTTTATTGAACACCCAAGTGAGCCAGTTTAGAGAAGCTTCGGAGCCTGGAGCCTGAAACTGGGTGACTCTGCAGGTCTCCAGAGGCTCCTTGCTATGTTATTATTATTATTTTTATCAGATAAAATGCTAACTGCTCCAAGTACTATTAAACGCTATGTGGCCATGTGCTGGTGGCCTTCCATCCAGAAACATACTTTTACCTGGTTTAAATTACTTCTCTCTAGTAGCGTTTTGTCATGTGATGGCACGTCCTAAATAAAGTGAAATGGGTTCATTAATTGGTGCTAATTTATGTTTCTCAGCGCCTATGCTACAGTGACTGTAAGAGCCAGACAGAGTCCTCTGTGGCCTGCTGGAGAGCCATTCCTGCCCTTTTCCTCTATGGCTCATTTCCAGGAAGGAGCTGCTGTCTTGGTGGAGTAGAAAGCTTTCTCTGGTTCTCACAGATCTTGTCCATGTGAGGGGCAGGGTGGGGCTTGATCTGGCCTGGGTGAAGCTTTTGGGGGTGGGGCTTAGTCGGGGTAAATTCTTCCTGGGGTGAGGCAGATCTAAGCTTGGACAAAGTCCTACAGATCTGAGATGTGATGTGTAGGATTCTATCATTGTGAGACAACTTTGAGTCTGAAACGCCACAGGAAGCCAAGTGTGTGGAAACTTCAGTTACAGATCCTGGGATTGATTCTGAATGGGGGACTTGGCTCCTGGAGTTGTTGTAGACAATGAACTTGAAGATATTTCTGTAGGTCAGGGCTTGGAATCCTGAGCTCCCTGGACCCTGGAAACCACCAAAGCAACTGAGTTCGTGCACGGGGATTTTTGAATTGTGTCGTCGGCAGGCTCAGCACCTCCAGCGTTTTTCCTATTTCAAGATAGTAACTACTGTCCCATAGAAAGGTGAAATGTCTCTGGGAGACCACATTTTAGTCTAAACCCACGTCCTCCCTGAGCACAGCTGAATACTCCCTTGCTTTTTTTTCTTTATGCCCTGATATTCCAGAATGGCACAGAAGCTATTTTTAAAAGTAATTCTGAAAGCCTCAGATTCCTCACAGTGTGTCAGGACATCTAAGGGGTGGTCATCACAGTGTTGGTGAACAGCTCTTAGTCACCAACCCCTCCTCAGGTGGCCATGGGTTTCTTTCATATCCAGAAGTAGCCAGGACACTCTGGGAGATGAGTGTCACTTCACTCAATATACCTGTGTCAGGTGACTTTCAGCACATGGGACAGCAGCTCTGGAGTCAAAGCCAGGCTTGGCTGGTCCTTGGCTATGCAGAGTAGGGTGCAGGTGGGAGTAACCAGCTTGTGCATGCCTTCTCTACTCTTTCCATGTGAAAAGCATGTCGTAACAAAACAAGCATGAATTAAACTGGAAATCCTGAGCTCTTGTGAAGGACCCCCTGGGTGCCTGTTAGCATCCAACTGCTCTGGGGATGTGACTCAAGGACTTCCCTGCTTTTCACCCACCCACTGTCTCCACACTCACTGTGAAAGCTGGACTTGCTTTCTGCTGTGTCCTTACTTAGCTTTCTGCCTGGCTTGTATATACATGTGACTCTCTGTTGAGTGTGCACTGTCATCTTGGACTCGGAAGCCTCTGTCTAAGCAGTGGTTCTCAACTTTCCCAATGCTAGGGCCCCCCCACCCCCAACCATAAAATTATTTTCGTTGCTACGCCCTAACTGTGATTTGGCTACTGTTAATGAATCTCGGTGTAAATATCTAATGTGCAGGATATCTGATATGTGACCCATATGAAAGGGTCATTCATCTCCAAAGGGGTCTCACTCAACCCACAGGTTGAGAACCCCTGGTCTAAGACCTTTGAGGGAAGCTTTTCTGCAAGTTTTAACCCAGTGAACACAAGCTCGGGCTGTGAGATCTAAGCGTGTTCCTCACTTAAAACCAGTGCAGCAGCTGAAGAGATCACCGGCAGGTAGAGAACCTCTTGGAAGAAGTATAGCTGTTGCCTGGTGGCAGAGGATGAGGTAGGATTGAGGAGCAGAGGAGAGGGAAGAAGGCAGTCCGATTTCCTCTGATGATAGACAGGACTGGCAGGGCAAAGGCCTTGAGAGAAGGGTGGCTGGGCAGGGGTGTGTGGTGTGACACGGGTGTGTGATGTGAGGTAGAGCTGTGGGCCTCACCCTGCCTCAGCAACACTCTCTGGGAAGCCCTTGCTCCTGGGTCACTATACTGAAGCTTCTTCCTGGGAGACTCCACAACCCAGGGAGACCTCCCATTCATCTGATTCTTTCCTTTGCTTTCTTAACTGTACGACGTTCGTTTGCAGTAGACGGTGTGGGATGTTCTGCTTCACACAGCAAGCTCAGCATCCTCAGTGCTTTTTCATGCTCAGAAAACACTCCCAGCTCACAGTGTAGCATGCTAGTGCCTGGTGTTAGCCGATGGACCGCCGTGTCGCCTCTAGGTAGGTGGCGTGGCATAGCAAGACACATCAGCATTGCTGGCTGACAGGTACCCACGGTTTTGGAGAGAAAGGCCGCTATACAAGTTCCACCCGTTTGCTGCTGAATTTTCTGGAGGGCCTTTTTGGGCTTTTTGCAGTCTCAGGACACACTTAACCTCTAATCCCAAGTGTTGTGCCAGGAAACACCCTGTCTAACATCATTACAGTTGCCTGCGACACACACCATGCTCGGGCATGTCATTGGGTTGAGCCAGCTGCAGTGCTTTGACAGTACCTTAATACCCAGAGACCCACCTGTCCTTACCAGAATCCTCCATTTTCAGCAAGTGCATACATTTTAAAACCATTTCTTGTTGCAAACAGATGGTACCAGTCACTGTACATATTTCACTACAGTGACCCTCCCGTGGGGAGGCTAAAACATGAATCTTCTTCCCATGCACAGAGAAGCAGAGGGTCATAGAGAATCGCTGTGGTGTCCTCTTGCCTCAGTGTGAAAGGGTTGGGGTTTGAACACACAGAACTCTGAGCTCCAGGTCAGGCTATTAGATGTGAATTGCCCCCTGCCTGTGGTGTATGGAGCTGGA
Source organism: Mastomys natalensis (assembly GCA_021653895.1). Taxonomy (NCBI): domain Eukaryota; kingdom Metazoa; phylum Chordata; class Mammalia; order Rodentia; family Muridae; genus Mastomys; species Mastomys natalensis. Next base: position 4,110,348 of record JAJTUV010000102.1, read on the forward strand.
TAGTCACCACTCTAGATTGCTTCGGTGAGTGACTTGAGGTTCTGCAAAAGATATTCCATCGTCCTATAATGCTCTTGATGCTGGATGGCTTGGAGAGAACTCCACATCACGTTTCTTTAGCTGTGTTTGGCAGGTAGAGAGCCACGCCCACCTGCAACAAGGTTGGTGCTAGGGGGCAGGTATGCTGTCCAGAAGAGGATATCTGTGGGGCAGGATGAGGGTAGAGGTGAGAGGTGGCTGGTCAGCTGGGTGTGGCTGCCAAGGCCCTAAATGGATCATTTGGAAAGATAGTAAGATATAGATCTGGCTCTTCTGGAAAGTTCTCTGTTGCTCCTTCCTGGGGCTAGTGCAAGACTAAGGAGCCCTTGAGGAGTGTTCAAATGTGGTGGCATTAGCCATGGTCCGAATCCTTTTAAGAGGAAGTCCCAGTGAGCCTTCTGAAGTAGGTGTAGCCCTCTTTTGCCCTGTAGGTTCCTCAGGTATCAGTGGGATCTTAGACATGTTCTAGCCTCAGAACCCTTACTTCCAATGATGCTCTTAACTTCAAGGTCTGGATTGTAGTTCTCTGGAGGTGGAGAGATTGTATCTTGATAGTGGAATGAGGTGGCGACCCCCTCAGAATGGACCAGGAGTGCTGCCACAGTGGACTGTGTTGACTTCAGTAGGAACTGGGCAGCAGCAGTAGCAGGAACAGGGTGTGTCAAGATGGGCAAAGATCCCTAACCACCCCATGCCACCCTGACTCCCAACTCCCAGGAACTTGAAGGAAACTCCCTGGTGTAATGGGATTCCTCTTTCTTAGGGCTTGGATTCTGGGACTGGGGACAGGCTTTAACCCTGGCCTTATCTGTGGTGGGCCAGAGCTGTGACAGGGCCTTCCTACCAGCCTTAGGGTTCTCACTATAATAAAGTATACAACCTTCAATGCAGAAACCATTGTATATTGGCCCTGGAGTCCTGACCCTGGGCTCCAGGCTTTCTGATGCTCCAGTCTCAGCCCATCTCTCTCAAGTTCCTGTCTGTTGCACTCAGAACATTAGGTGATTGGCAGTGTCATCATGTCATCATAGATAGGAAAATGGAAGCTGGAGAGGTAGATGCCATTTACATTCAGCCAGACTAGACAGTAGGGCTGCCTCTCCTAGAGAGTACACTGAGGGTACCCTAGTTCATAGCTCTTAGCCTGGACCAGAAGTAGTGAGAGACAGAGTAGACAGCATTGAGTGCAAAAAGAGAGACCATTGGAGGCTGTGCAGTGTCCAAGTGCTCCAGAGGTCGGTAGGTAGTTGCTAGGACTCTTAGAGTTCTGTAAAGGCCTGGTGAGCTATCACTCAGTTCATTCCTTGTTTAGCTGCTGCTTCAGCAAGGGCTCTATCATTGTTCTGTGGAAGTTCAGGAATCACTGTTCTAGAAACAATGTTGTCCCTGTGGGAACCCATCACAGTAATCCAGGCCTTGGTTACAATGTTTATATTTCTAGAGTAGAGACAGCAAAACCTACCCTTCTATGTTATAGGGATGCAGGCTGGCTGTCTCTGAGTGTGTCAGCATACTTCTTGTGAAGTGAGGCAGAAAGGCTCTTTCTCCTAGGAGCTACCCTGGATTCCCCACTGATTATAAAATGGGAGTTCTCTGGCTGCAGGAGCAACTGAAGAAGAGCTGGGTGCTACTGAGAGTTGTCCTGGAGATGTCAGACTAGGTGTGGCTTGTAGATTGGCACCTGTCCTTCCAACATCCAAGGCACTTGAGCTTAAGGTACTCAAAATGTTGGCCACACTCACTCCTCATTCCTCCCTTGATGTGTGTGCTCCTAGGGTTTCTGGCCCATGTAAACATTTACATAAGGAAAATCTGCCTGTTAATACCGAGTAGTGTGAAGACTCTCCAAAACCACAGTTTTTGCATGGCCTAGAAGTAGGTCACATTTGATGGCAAGTCTTCCCCAGGATGACCATAGGATTTGTGGTATACTTTGTCACCAAATTGTACCACCTACAGCTCACCGACACCAAGACCTTGTTATTTACCCACCAGTGTCTTGTTCCCTATAACTCCAGGCAGAGAGTCCAGCCTGACCTAGCAGACCACAAGTCTACCATTGGTGGCCTGTTTTCATTTGTCTCCTGGCATATAAGATTGGGAAAGCCTTCTGCTTCCCAGGTGGGAAACTGTGACAGCACTCACACCTCTTGTCTCCAGTTCTTCTGCTCTTCCCCACCCATGCCTAGACTGAGGCCTCTGTGTTAGCTTTGCATTGCTGAGATAAAAGACAGGGCAATATATTGAAGGAGAGATCTCTTCCCGCTCGTGGTTTCAATGATCCCAGGTTCCTGTGACATCTGTCTCTTGAGACAGCGCTGTATGTCATGACTAATAGAAGTGTGTCAGAAGTTTCATACCTCATGGTAGACAGGAAGGAGAGGGGGGGGAAGGGAGAGGGGGAGGAAGAGGTGGGGAGAAGAGATAAGGGATCAGGTGTAATCTTCACAGGTATACTTTCAATGACCCACTTCCTCCATCTCCCAATGATGCCATCATGTGATGACCCCATCACAGAAGTGATCCATTCACTAGGGCAGTGACCTCAGGATCCAACCGCTTCCCCAAACCCACCAGCTGGTTGCCATGTCGTCAGCACATGAGCCTATGTGAACATTGTGAAATCAAACCTTCAAATGCACCCCATACTCTACAGGCTGTGGATCCTCACAGAGTAGAGAGGGCAGTTAATAAAAGTAAGGATAGTTTCTAAAAGCTTTCAGACAACACCCTATGCCCAAACTGTGAAGTCTCTGCATTTGTATTTGATGGCCACATCTTCTCTGGCTCTGCTAGAGCAAACAGACCCAGAAACCTTGTGGCAAAGCCCTTGAACCCTGCCAGGCTGAGGAAAGGAAACTTGTACTTCAGATCTTGCCACAAGGAGGCTCTTTCTGCCTCAGGGAGCCAGGGGCAGCCTAAGAACAGGGACAGACATGTGTGTGGTACATCTCCCACGTTCAGGTGAAGTCAAGTCTCCATGGCTAAGGGACACTTAACAAGTTCTGAATGGTCTCAGAGAGGAAAAGCAAGGCTCTTGAGCATCTTGGGTTGATGGCCAAGGACTGGACCCCAGGACAGAAAATCTGGGAGGACTGCAATGATACCTAGGAAGAATGCCTAGGAAGGGGCCAAAACCTGACTTGGAGAAAGTGGCCATACAAACTGTATGGCCTGTGAGTCTGTATGTGTGCAGCCCAGGGATATCTGGCAGGCCCACGCAGCAAGATGCTCTGAGCTTTGTCTAGGTAGATGTCCCGTGGAAGGGGTACCTTGTTGTGGGAGGTGTGTGTTGAAGTATGCCTATTCTTACTTTCTAGTGTCTTGGCCACACTACAGTACAGAATAATGCCTTTCACTGTGCTTACAGACAAACTGTAATTTCCAAGAGACTTTTAAGTAGAACTAAAGGCAAATAAAATCAGAAACTAAGACTCCCTAGGTGCAGACTGGCAAGGAGACCAGAAGGTAAGCCAGGGGCCAGCCTGTGCTCAGGTTTGCTGCGGAGCCAGCACAGTAACTCTCAACAAGTGCTCTCCCCTGGCAGAGTGCTAGCCATACACAGGGGACTTCCTGGAGAGGAAATTGTATTGGACCTGGGTCCCCTCCAGGGTAGCTTCCGTCTAGCAACATGCTTGCAGAGTGAGACCAGGTTCCTTTGGTTCAAGTTGTGTTTGCAGTTACAGGGATGGATTTCCTCCTGGGTAGCATCCAACATCAGCTATGGAACTTGGAAATAATGGTATCAAGAGGGTGTCACACACCCATTCCTCCTGCAGCATGGGCAGAGCCACTGTGAACTTCCCAAGACTGGCTGCTTCATTCTGGTGGAGGCTGCATCCCTGCGTTGGTTTGACTCATATCTGCTGTCTGTCCTGCTGCCCTGGCATTGGACAGAGTGCAGAAAGAGTGTCCTGTGCATTGCTTGTTCCTGGGAAGCTCACATGTGCTCTGGACGTGGCGCTTCAGTGGTGCTGATGACATTTGGGGACGTCTACTTGGGCCGTTTCATTCTTGGGACCAGAGTTGTCGGCTAAGAAGATGTTGGGGCTATTTATAGGGGCTCATAATACAATAGCTCCATCTTGGGTGAGGTTTCCCAGTTGCCTAACATAGGAAAAAAAAAAAAAAAAAAAAGAAAGGACTAGACTCTGTTTATTTGTTTATGTGTTTGGTTTTGTTTTGTTTTAGAGCTTCCCATGCATTTCTGTGAGAAGGCCCCATGTGTCTGTCTCTGTAACTCCCAATCCTGAGACCAATTGCTGTGTGAGGGGCAAGGGTATAGGAATCTAGTGCTGGCCACCAGCCGCCACCCATCCCTGTGTGCAAAACAGATGAAATGCGCACATGCTCCCTCGAAATGCCACATTGAGAAATTTTCATCTCAATTAATGTAACAATAAGTTTTTGCAGGCTGCAGCAGTGGGCACTGGAAAATTGGATGACACCTTCTTGGCACCTCACGTTGCTGAGAAGGCCAACTGATTATTTTTATATTACAATCCCCAGGCGTTGTCAAATTGATTAATAAATTCACCAAAGAACTGTTAACTCTTAATAAATTTAATTTTGGTATTTGGGGGATGACTTTGCTATGACCTCTGGGTCTTGATGCTCTGTGTGGGACATCATCATGGGTTTCCATGTTCTGCATACTAACTACCAACGGCTGTCCTTGGGACTTACCTGAGTGCAGGTAGAATTCCATCAGGGGTATGTTCCAGTACACATGGTCTTGGTGTCCTGTGGTGACATAAAGTGTCTCTCCAGGTTTTCTTTGCTAGCAGCTGCGTTGAGTTCCTTGGAAAGCAAAGCAGGAGAGAAGATGGCCGCTGGTCACATGGGTCTCCTGCTCGTTTCATGACTCAGTGTCCCAGAATGCTGAAGCCACAGTCACAAGGCTGTCATTCTGGGCTAACCCGCTGGGTGGCACTCCATAGTTCATCTCTAATCTCAAAAACCTCAAAGGCTCATGCTGTCATCGCCATATACTAAAACCATCATGGCCCAACGTTGGATGAGCCATGGTCCTCCCAGCCAGGCCAAACTCTGCTAGGGACCCTTCTGCGGTAAGAGATGGAGGTTCCAGCATGCTGTACAGAATTAGGTGGCCATCACGCGACTGTGGCATTAGGCTGGCCCCGGCAAGGGTCAGTCTTTGTGGACTCCTGTCTTGAGTCTTTCTTGCCCTGCCCTGTTGGCATGTCCACTCTGTCCCTCATCTTGACTCTAAGCCCACGCTCACTCCTTCCACCTGTTCCAGCCTCTCTCTGACTCATCTCTGTTCCACCCTGATCCTCCTTTTTCATGGGACTTCTCGAGGTCGCCGCTGACCTTTCATTGGCCATTTCCAAGGCCTATGTGGAGGGTCTTGCCACTTCCAGCTCTAGGACGTCTCCCAGTGTCTCCCTGTCTCAGGCCAGTATGTCAAGGATGCACACTCATGGCTCAGCGAGGGGTTTCCCATGCTTCTAGAATGTTCTCTCTCACATCCCTCACGTCTGTAACTGAGCACCACCTCGCTGATTCTGTAGGTGCTCCATCTCTGGAGGACTGGCAGTCCGGCCTGGGAACCAGCACAGAGGCAGGGTCATCCTGATGCAAAGCCCTCAGGTGTCTCTGTGGATGACAGAAGGCACGGGGTAGCGGTTATACAGATCCCAGAATAGGAGGGGACATTGAGAGCCATAGTTCTGACAAAATTGCCATTCCAAGCAGATGGGGGACTTTGTGGGCTCTTTGCATCAATTCTAACCAAGCCATCTGGGCACCCTTAGTCTTTGTGGACAAGGGTCCCTCCCTCCTCCAGGTATGTTCAACATATAGACTCTACCAGGTCAGAGGAAAGCCAGGAGGCTACTGTCTGGCCCTAGACTCTCCCTGTGCCATTGCTGAATACTGTTCAACCACTCCAGCCTTGACCTCTTAGTCGAGGAGAAAGAAACCCAGTGACATAGGGCTTCGCAACCTGCCTTCTGATTGGCTCCACAACGTTCCCGCCGTTAACTTTATGACGCGATACCCAAGGACTAATTAAACCAGATGGCGGTAAAACCCGAGTGGAGATGCAGAGACACTTTTACATTTAAGTTGATCAAAATTAGGTAGAACAGCATATGCTGGTGGAGATTGAGAATTTTTTAACTACATATTAACGGCCGCGCTTAATACCCTTCCTGGAGAGCTCAGCACAGCCTGGGCCCTTGGCACTCCACACTCACGTCTTCCCGTCCCTGTCACCCAGCCACGTGGTTGTGGTGTAATTTAAGCAAGCAGAATATTCTCCACAGACATCCTCAAAGCATCCTGGGGTGTTAACTGCTGAGTGGAATGGGAACCGGTCTCCCCAGTTCAATTCTTGTCAGTGTTGGGGATGCCACCAAAAAAAGGCCATATCTGTGTTGATGGGACACTGTCACTTTGCAGAGTGAAGTCTACTGGCTCTAAGCCTCTGTGCTTTAAGCCATGTGCTTTTCAGAGTTGTTTGGTCTAGCCACCCTCTTGTGTGATCACAACTTCTAACAAAGTCCTCACATGTCCTCCTTACCCCAGAAGAAAACTCTGCTGTGAGTTGTCAACTTCCCTGTCCCTCTGCACTAGAAACTCCAGAGATTACAAGTGTTTTGAGAGAGACCCCTAAATCTGGCATGTGGGATTTCTACCTCATGGCCTCTCCCTGTCTGCAGGAGGTAAACCAGCTGGTCTCTGACTGGTGTGTGTGTGTGTGTCAGTGTGTGTGTGTGTCTGTGTGTGTCTGTGTGTGTGTCTGTGTTGGGGGGAGGCTTTAGTTTCAAGCAATGGGCTCCCAAGGTGGCTCCATCTTCCAGGCCTGCAAGTCTATCTCAGAGATAGGCTTCCTGCCTAGTTGAGAGGGCATGCATATACATGTTGTTCCCACTAGCAGGCGCCCAGTGGCGGCAGGAACCTTAGACCTCAGTGTGCAGGGTAGGTATGATGTGTTGCCAGTGGCACACACATAATGGAAACTATTTACTCACCTTCTCCCAGGCCCTCTGCCCTTCCTCCTCCCACACTTCTGAGCCTTCTGAGACCCATGAGTTTGGATGTGAGAGGATTTCCCAGAAGCCAACTCTGGCTAGGCCTCAGCCCAGAATATGACCAGTGCTGACCAGGAAGTTTGTATTTACTCTGTCCAGCACACACACACACACACACACACACACACACACACACACACACACACACACCTGGGGCTACTGACCACCACTGGTGGCTTGGCTCTGAGTCACCACAGGCCTTGAACCGTGTCCCAGGAGGGAATCAGGCCTGTACTTGAAAACGGCAGGACTATCAGGCCTGTACTTGGAAATGGCAGAACTTAGTCCAGTTTTTGCTGCCTTGTCCCACTGCTGACTCCCTAGATCCAGAGTCTATGATGAAGCCAGATGGTGTGATTTCCAGGGCCAGGCTCTCTGCTTGGCTGCCCTAGAGGCCTACTCTCCGTCCCCCATTCCTTCCTTCTGTGCATTCCTCCCCCTGCTGTCCTCCTAGGCAAGCGAGATGGGGGCGCATGCTGGCAAAGGCCTACCCTGTTTTCCAGTCCACTGACGCTGGCATGTGACAGTACGGGGCAGTCCCATGAAAAGCCCCTTTGTCTCTTCTCACTAATTAAGAAATAGCAGCAGGCCTCAAGGGAGCCAGGCCCTGAGACCTCTCTGGATGCCAGCTCGGGTCCTAGAGCCAGCAGCACAGCTAGTTGTCAACTTCATGGAAGACCCCAGCCCCAGTACATGGCCCCTTGGTGTTCAGCACATCCTGAATTCAGTACTTTTTGACGCTTGGAAGCTCAGGGGGTGGAATAATAATGTTGGGGACCATCAGGACGTTTGCAACACAGGACAGGTCTGTGTCCCTCCCAGGCTATGGCTCAGTCTAGGTCTCAGTCCATACATCTATCCTGGGAGCAGTAGCTTCTTGACCCTCACTGCTCATGTGATAGAGCAGATACCCAGAACCTCTGGCTCTACTTGGATACTTATCCCCAGTCCACCCCCATCTGGCAAGTCATCCCTCAGGGAATGGGACGGGGTGTTCTCGTATCTTCTCCTGTATATCAAGTTCCATTTACAGTCTCAAAGTCACAGGCCTGTCCTGGGGTCATGACATACAGTCACTCTCATATGCTCTCTCATGGCTAAGTATACCCCAATCTGTATCACAGGGCATAGCTGTCTCTTCTAGAGTTGGGCTCTGGCTCAGTGGAACTCCTGATGGAAAAACTAGCTATTCCCATGGAAAAAGGACACCCCCAAAACATCATCATCACATTGAGCAGGCCTCTGATCTCTGGCCTCTGGTCCACTTTCCCAGGCTACAAAGGGGACAGGCATGCTTGGACAGACAGATGCTCTCCACCCTCTAGTTTTCACCCTCCAGGAAGCTAGGCATACCCATGAGCAGGACAGAGAAGAAAGCAGAGACTTCTCAGTGTGACAAAGTTTCGGGTTCCCTGCAGAGGTGGGACCCGTGTTCCGCAAGGCAGGCCAACCCTCTACCCACTCCTCCTGGACCCTGTGCAGGCAGCAGCCTCCAGTAGCTGACCCCAAGCAGGGAGCCATAGGGAAGTTTAAATTTGAAAATTAACATGGAATCAAAAGAGACAGAGTAATTTTTCATTCTGCTTGAGAGGTTATTTGCTTTCTCAACCGATGCTTAGGGTACTGATACATGATGTCAAAAGGTAAATGATTTTAAACCAGATTCAATTTAAATTTCATTACATATTTGTAAGAGATGGAGGCTCCAAGAATCCCTCGCCTTCTCTTTGAGCATCTTTCACTTTTAATAACTCCGGTGCCTAATACCCTAATCTATTTATTATACAGTAGTGAAGAGGGGCTTGCTCCTAGGGAGCGGATTCCATGTGCCTTGTCTCCTAGGTGACCCCAGTGCTGGGCAGACACTTCTGCTGGCAAGCCCATCTCCTCAGTGGTCCTGGAAAGGCACCAGTCATTCCAGGTGAACAGGGGGACAAAGCAAACTAGAGCTCTTGAGATGGCTCGGTGGGAAAAGGTGTTTGCCTCTAAGCCTACCAACCCGTGTTCAATCCCAGGGTCCCACAAGGCAGAAGGCGAAAACTGACTTCCCTGTATTATCCTTTGAACTATTCATATGTGCCTTGGCATGCACACTCACATGATACACTTAACACAGACAAACACTTTTAAAACATCCGTCGAAACAAAAGAGATCAAAAGAAGAAGATTGAGGATGTGGTGTCCTATGCTCTGCTATGATAGGGGCCGTGAGAGGACAGTTGGGAAAGCAGAGGGAAAGATGTCAACGTCTTGCCTGGGAGATGGAGAAACTGCATTTGTGAGAGGGTGGTGTGTAAGAGGGAGTCTTCAGAGGCAGAAGAGGGAGTTTTCTTACTTGGCCAGGGAGGGATAGACAAGCTGATAGGTGGAAGGCAGGGAGAGCACCTGGGAACCGGAGCACAAGCAGGGAGCCTTGGAGAGGTCAAGAGGTGTAGGTAGATTTCCCTCCTATTCCCAGAACATGCTGGCACAGGTTTTCTGTGGCTCAAGGATCTTAGGTCTGGAGCTATTCCTCCAAATACTCTGAACACATTGTCTTCTGACTCTGGTCTCTAACACGCCCTCCCCCCAACCCCCACCCCCAGCAGGGAATGGGAGGATCTAGAACTAGGGTTGGGGGTGGAGCCAAGGAGTGTTATTTCCCAGAAATGTCTGTGTGGAGGTGCACACATGAGTACATGAGTGGAAATTTCCTTTGAAATTTATTGCTGGGGTGCATCTCTCCAGCCCAGCCCTAAGAGTAGTGGATCTAGGCACCTGAGGAGTTAGCTATGGAGAGTTTCTACTATGTATCTGCTGCTGCCTTTCCCTCCCTGCTCCTGCCTCTGGTTTTATTTACCCAGCAGTGTGTTGCTCTTAAATGCACATCTGGGCACTTTTAAAGAACAACGCCAACACCCGCAGGGAGTCCTTCCCTCTGATTTTGGGTTTGTTTTATTTCACAGCATCAAACAGTAAGGAATGGAAGGTTCCAGATCACAGCCCAGAGACCCTTGGGGTTCCCTATGTAGACTCACTCTTGCCAGACATAGAGCTGGCTTCTTCTCTGGCTTTTCACTCTCCCTTCCGCCAGCCCCCTCTCTCGTTTTCTCTAGCTTTCTGCAGTGCTGATGATATTGTTTGTTCCCAGTGCCACACCGAAAAAGCACAAGATAATCACCCAGGCATTAGTCATCATTAAGCCGGTGATAAAAACAAAACAGCGAGAAGAGAACCTGGAGCTGGTTTTCCAGGATGGGCGTTGTGTCTGCAATGAATGGTGTTTATTACGAATGTGGGTTCGAGGTATCCATCACCGCCAGCGACACCCAGAGGAAGGAGGCGTGCTGCGAACAGGCCTATCCGTTAGGCTCCCAACGTGACTGCGTGGGGTCCAATCACCACTGTAGTGGCTCAGTCTTTGTTGGTTTTGTTGTTTAAAACATTGTATTCATTTCTAGATCATCAGTGGGCGGGGAGGCTAGGCTGGAGTTCCTTGAAGCTCTTCCTGGAGGATTCTTGGGTAGGATTGGACTCTGCTAGACCCTATTTGTGCCAGCTCAAAGCTTTACACAGTGTTCTTTGGTTAGTCCTGGTTACTGCTGCTCCAGGAACAGGAGAGGGCAGCGGGTTGGCATAGGAAGCTAAATGCCTCAACTTCTTTCATTCCTGAAGCTCCAGGCTCCTAGAACTATGCTCTGCATTCATTCAAACTCCATCCAGGAACACACTCTAGGTCTTGACTCAGTTGCCCCTGCCTTTGGCCACTGGCCAAGGGTCCAAGAGACAGATTGCTTCCTGTCCCCATTTTTAGCTAATCCCATCCTACTATCAAGGTGATTTAGAAGGACTTGTCCCCAGTAGTTGAAAACAAACCAGGGTTGTAGGCAAGGCCAGGCAGGGCACGCACTCAGGCCCATGCATGGGAGGACTGACAGGCTAAGGCTCAGCACTGCTTTTGATGATAGCCCTGGCTACTGGGCATTGGGCCTGCGGCTCCTCAACCCACGAGCATTCCCCACCTGCTTCTCAAAGCCAGGCAGCCTTTGATGTGTGTTGGGCGAGTGAATGAAAAGATGAAGAGAGGAGGCCATGTGAGCCGTTTTCATTGTCGCTGTGTTATTTTAGTACACACTGGCTGCTTTTCCTGGAATCTCACTATGCCCCTCCGTGTCGCCCGCTTCCCTCTCTCAGCAGATAGACTGGATACTTCTGGCATTGATGTGTGGACATTAATCTTTGCACTGTATTATCTCAAAAGCGTGTATGGATACAGCATCGTGAGGTGGGGGGGTCCAGCTAGGTGGGGCCTCTGTCACTTTGAGTCAAGAGGAAGTTCGGCTGTAAACAGAGTCCTCTGTAGCTCTGCGTGCCCACAGGGAGTTGATGAAGATGTCCCTGGACCAGGATCACGTTATCCCAGCATCCTCTGTCATCTGGAAGCCTGGACCATGCTTTATGAACATCTGAGGATTAAAACAGGATGCCCTCTGCATTCTTGCTGCTCTTGAGACTTGGTCTTATGACTATCAGCTGTAGAGGGTAGCTGGAACCCATGCCTTCCTGCCCACAGCACATGTTATCGCATCCACTCACCCCAGGGTCGGAAAAGCAGCACCTGGTGACCAGTGGTGAATCCTACAGGAGGAACACAGCCTGGTCCACAGTCCATCCAGAGAAGATGAATCTTTGCCTTATTCCCAGGCTCAACATTCACTGTGGGTCTTAGAGCAGGTTTCTGCTATGGCAACCCAAGCACCCTTACCCAAGAGGGTGAGTGGGCTGCATACCTATTTACCTAACCTGAGTCGGATTGGAATTTACAAAGAATAGAGGCAAAGAGAGGCACCCTGCTGGCAGAGATCAGGAACCTGTTTTCCTGGAATGTTGCACCTGAAGAAGGGCTCACTTTCCCATCCAGGGATCTGTAAAGATTCTCATTTATCCTGTGCTTCTTGCAGTTGAAGAAGGACCCAGCTCCACCTCTTTGCAGAGTGGTCCTGTAGAGCTACCCATTCACATGACTTCTCGAAGGCACCAGGCCTCCTGACTGTTCCCTTGACATGATTCTTCCCCAACAGTGTGGGAGGTGGGGTAGGTGCCTGCTTCACTCTGAGTCTTGATGCTGTGTTGAGTGGGAGCATGGAGGCGCTGTCGATAGTCCAGGCTTGTGCTGGCCTGAGCTGTCACCTAACTCTGAGCGGACACTTACTTACTATTTGAGTTTGTAAATAAAGCCTACTCTTCTTAGAGATGGCTAGATATCCTGCAGTCACCACAGCCTCCTCTGCTTGGGATCGGGTCTATTTTCTCTTTTCCTGCTCAAGGCTTTGGGTCCCATGTCTGATTGTGACAGTTGGAGGAACATATGGAAAGTAACATTCCCATGAACTCAGTAAGAGACTTCTGTGATAGTGTCAGGAGGGAGTCCATGGATCATTTGGTTGAACAGGTTAGCATCAGAGCATAGAGTGGCATGGGTCTCCTGAGAGGCCTGTTGTATCAGAATGGACGTAACTCCATTGGAACAAAGCTGTCAGCGGCCTTTTATCCTCCTCTTTAGCCCAGAGGAGAAGTGTGTGTGCCAAGTGACAGGCTCAGACTCTGGAGACCAGAACATAGATCTTTCATAGGTAAATGCCCTTTCCACCTCCTTATTCTCTTAGTCAGAACCTTCATCATCACACTAATTGTCAACAGTGTCACCTTCATGGACAGTGCCATAGACACCATCACCACCATCACCATTTCCTCTTCCTCACCAACACCTTCAGAGCCATCATTTTGTCAGCTCCAACATCCTCTTCAATGCCACCTCTAACATCACCATCACCATCTGCTTTATCATTATAATCCTCAACATCCTTGGCATCATCTTTATCGTCATCGTCATCATCATCATTATAACCACCATATTCATCATCATTGTCATCATCAATATCATCATTATCGTCATTACTATCATCATCGACATCATCGACAACATCATCACAACATCATCATCACCTTCATCCTCATCACAGCCTCCATTATCATCCTCATCTTCCTTGTCATCTCTCAGTGTTTCATCATAGCCCTTGTCTTCACTGCCATAGCCATCATTTTCAGTATCGCCACCAACCTCTTCTTAATTCTCTTCATGATTGTAATTATCTCTATCATGATCAACATCTTCATCACCGTTGCTACCATCATCTTCATTTTCACCATCATCTCAGCACCTGGAGTGCTCACTCCCACGATCCAGGACTAGAGGATGTAGGTGAAGTCCAAATCTAGGCTCTCTACTTTTCTAAAAGTCTCTAAAGATTCACCTTACCCAGCCTTTTTCAAGCTGAGGGCCATGACCCTTTGTTTACTACTCTCAACCTAGTTCTGTAGGAAGGGTCCTTTCCAAAGAAAGGAATTCCCCAAATTCTAAGGCCTCTGTGAGCAAGAGTCTCACCCCAGCATCCAATAGACCCTCCACTGTGCCTCTGTAGTCATGCCCTATGCCAGGCCTGGGTAGCCACTACTTTCTTTAGACATCCTATCTAGGGACCCATTTCTGGGATTGGATTCTGCTTCTGTTACTCTGCCCGACATATCTGAGCCCGTGCCTCTTCCTTTCTCAGGCTGGTGCAGATTTTTATCTATTCCGCTATCAGAGGATGTCTGTGCTGCTTCTAGTTTGGGGTGATTATGAGTAAAAGCTGCTGTAAACACTTGTGTATGTGTTTTTGTGAGAATATAAGTTTCCATTTCCCAGGGGATTGTATTTTTTTATATATATATCTGTGAAATCAATAGCCCAGTGCGAGTCACAAGGTTCTCTGTGGGCGGTGAGAACCAGCCTCTTGCTGAAAATGTTTATATGTACCTGTGTGCAAATTGGGGAAGGTATCACTGTAATTCCCAGGGGCATTGCTCAACCTCCCAGAGCACTAGGTCCTCAGGAACGAGGCTGCCGCCCCTGGGAGCAGAACAGTGAAGACAGGTTTTTACTAATAGGAATCTGCATGCCTGTTCACACTAATGGATATATTTAGATAAGAATGTATAAAGTTCTCCTGTGATGACCCAGGCCACTCCGGGGTTTGTAGGAGAACCTACCCCTGGACGTGTGAGGACAGGGTGGCAAGCTCTGCTGTAGTAGCCTGTTGCTGCCGCTGAGTGTTTCTCACACTGGGCTGTATCTAGAATCTGAGCACTGTAGAGTCTGTCTTGAGGGAGGGCCAGACTTCATTTTATGAAGTGACTAGTCAGATTCTGAAATTGTTCTGGAATGAACAGATATACACTGGGCAGCTCAGAGTTAACCCTGCGCAGAGCCAGATTCCACCGAGCCTCAGGGTCTCCTGTGACCCTCAGTTTATCTCAGTTTAGATATCTGCTTTAGAGACATTTCTCTAGCACCTCCCATGTCAGAAGAACTAGAACCTTGATCTCTAGTCCTTGTAGTATTCAGTCTGGGACAAGTAACGAGGTCAGAACAAGAAGAGAAAATGTTCAGGCTTTTCTGCATCCTTACAATTTCCTGTCCCAGCACAAACGCAGCCCCCTCCCTTCCCTCCAGCCTCAGGGTCTCTAGTCCACCATTTTTCTACCCACAGATGACATGTCCTGATTGATCTCACCCAGAGACCAGCAACCCTGCCACACGTTGTTGCCTCCTTCCAGGAATCTGACTCTCACAGTCCAGTGCCCCTCCTCTGTAGAGTTTGTCTGCTAACATCCTCCATCAGGGGGTCAGCTAAGCTGTTCTATTGAGAGGCAGTGTGTATCCATGAGCATTGTGGATCCATGTTCTCTGTTGCAGCTACTCGCTCCTGCTGTGTAGTGAGAATATGGCCACAGATGGTACAACAGTCAGTGCACCGTGCTGCCAGGAGGGGATGTCGCAGGCTCGCACTGTGACCTTTTTCAGGAACACATATGGTCACACACTTTGTAGTGATTTGACCTTACCATGGTATAAAAATGACACACATTCAGTACCATTTGTACTTGGCACTTAGGTTTCAATTCTTATTGACTGGTGGTACATGACACTTATAGTATTCTTTCTGTATGGCAGGCAGCGGCCTGAAACCTCAGCTCTCATTCGGCAGTTTGTTCTAGAAGTTTCTACTCGTCCTGGGAAGCACAACGTCACAACATATGAACACAACCCAGGCTCTATTATCTATGTAGCCAGCATCTATCATTGTAGAAGTGTTGGGGATGGCCAATAAGACTCTAGGACATGTTGGGGCTCTGGCCTGGCCACTCCTGCAACTGACAGACACCTGTCTCCTCTGCCCTTGAGTGACAAATGATGAAATGTAGGTCCTGGGCCCAGAACCACTGTTCTGTGTGGACCTCCTGTATCTGCTGAAGCAAGGCGCTCACACTCAGTGCTCGATGCCAGCACATGACTGTCCAGCAGTCTCAGAGAAGCTGTGCCGTGTTTCTCTCTGAGGTGAAGTCAAAGGCTCTTCTGTTTGGACAAGGAAGTGACTTTTCTAGAGCCTAAGTTCCTGGGCTCCTAACTCCTTCCTCATCTCCAAAGTCAACAGAACAGCTTCTTTCTTTCTCTCTCTCTCCCCTCCTCTCAACACATCTCAGCCTCTGAGGCTATTCCCACCATTTTTTTCTTGCCCTGCTCTGGTGAAATCTAGAGGATTCCCATTCCTGGTAATGGTTGGGAGGCGAAGGGGATCAGGAGGACATAGCTACAGCTGTGGAGGACCACACACTCAGGTTCTGGCATTGCAGGTTCAGTGGACTTCTGCTCCCTCTGTGTCCCCTTGTTGGCCAGCGATAGTTGCTGTCCGTCAGCCTCACTTTGGTTATTCCACAGTCAAGGAGCCTGAGGCGGGTTATCTCCTGTGGCTTCACCCAGGTAGGAACTCTTGGCAACATGATAGTAGCTTTATCTGACTGGATCCAGATTTATCTCCCTTTCCTACCACATTGCTTTCCTTCCTCTGAGTCCCACTCTAGAGCTGTGCCGTCTATGCCTTTGGTTGTTTTCTTGTGCCCGTTGCCAGGGGACTCACATCCTGTATCATCAGCTGACTCCAAAATGCTTTTGTGTGGAAGACAAAGTAGGATCAGGTCGCACCTTAAAACCCTGTGCTCAGTGCCAAGGTCTGTGTCCTTGGAGACCAGGGCACAGCAAATGTGGGGGCCTCCTGCTCACCTTTCAGCCTGCCCAACGCCTCCCATGGACCATCTCTGCTAGGAGCTCCTGCAGGGACATCTTCATTGTTCCTTCCTTCCTGGTCCTTACAGGAGAGACAATGTCCCCTGAATACATCTGCATGTTGATCACGCTGTCATTATGTATCTGGGAGTTTTTATCGTGAGAAGAATGAGATAATCATGTTGGTATATACTGAATAGACTTAAAAAGATTGCAAGATGGCACTTTCATTGGAAGAGGGGAATTAGTTTAAAAATATGCTGTCAAAATATGTTGTTCTAAATGCTGAGTTGATGGTTCTTTTGTTTTGCTTTGTTTCTTGAATGTGTCATTAGAAAAAATTAACAATGACATCGACTGTGAGACGGGGCTGCAATCCTCTGAAAGAGGGGAGATGTGAAGTTGTCCTTGTGATCTTAAAAAAATATGATTTCTTTGCCTTTAAGTGTTCTCTCTTACATTCGGAGGCCCATCTTAATTTTGGTTGTTTCTTTCCTGTGAAAGTCAGAGGCATGCACTTGAAGAAATCTGGTATCTGGATTATAGAGTGGTAGTCCATTCCCAGAGCTCCTCAGCAGGGTCCCTGGCCTTCTCATTGTTGCATAGAAACTGGTTTGGCTGTGGGTTTGGGTGGTTCTCAGGTCCCAGAACAGACAGTGCTATCACTCTAGGGCATCTATCTTCAGAAACTTGATGCTCCTGCAGATCAGTACTTCCTGCCCTCTGAGGATTCTGGGAAGGTGTGGGGCATAGGGTACAGGGGCAGTGAGGAAATGTGAGCAGTTATGTCTCTATGTGCCCAACTAGGTGACTCTGTCTTGCTCTCAGTGGTCGTTCTAATGACCTCTGGGGAATACCCATCTGTCCTGCCTGGCTCCAGATCCTGTTCTAGTGGCATCTCATAAGGTTCTTAGGGTGGTTGGTTAGTGACCCATCTTTCACCATCTTGGTTTGGGCAACCTTGAAGGCCCAGTTCAGGGCATCTGTGGTCTGCTGCCTGGAGGAGAGCACACTGCTAATGCCTTCTCCACTGACACTACAGGCCTGTGCCAGGTGGGCTACCAACTTGGGGGACTGGTTCCCCATCTTGAGTATGGACCTTTTGCCAACTCCTGGGTCTCCATCTGAGGCTCCCCTCTGTATCGTCTGGCTGTAGCATAAGGTGTGTGTGCCTATGAGTATAAGCATGTGTATATGTGTACATGTGTTTGACAATACTTACATATGGGCATACACACTCTCGCACATGCTACACAGTCAAGGTTCATAAATTCATGATTACATGAACACACAGTGTAGGCTAGCATGTACTCACAGGCAAACATATGCACAGACTCACAGCAGCCCATACACATGCAAGGTGCAGATGCACACCTTCACATGACAGTCACAGCACACAGAGGCACACACATTCATAGGCACACACGTGTGCCTGCGTGAATGGTGTGTGTATGGGCAGTGGGTACACGTGCATGCCCATATTTGTGAGCATGTGTCCCTTTGCGTGCACACCCATTTGGATTGCTGTGGTGTGCTGAGTGTGAGTGTGAGTGTGGAGAGGCCTTGAGCATAACCCCAGCTTGCTTGGCCCCATCCTGTCAAGACTCCACACCTGCTTGCCCTAGGGAGTGGCCTTCAACCTCTGTTCCTCAGCCCTTGGACACTCTTCGTTTGGCTGCTGCCTCTGCTAATAAAAAGACATAGAGAGAGGAAGAGTGTGGGAAAAATAATTGGTTTTCCTTATGGAAATTGGCCACAGGGAGGATGAGATTTGAGAAGATGCAGTTCTTCCAGAGCCTCCACTTCCTCCTCTTCCTGCCTTCCACTTCCTTTCTTTCCTGACCCCACCTCCTGATGCCCAATGCTGTCTATCCCTCTATAGCTACCCGTCCCCCATCTCTGTTCTACCACTGTCATCTCTGAAGATCTTGGGGCGGCTCAGTCTGACCGGTCTGGTTTCATTTGACTTTTTTCTCCATTACTAACAGCCGTGGCCTCAGGAGCAAGCATCAGTAGGTAACTGGAGGCTGGGCATGTGGTGCTCTCCCTTATCTACTCCTCAACTCCGACCTCTAATCTTTTGTTCTGGAATGTGTGCAGTTCCAAGTACAGGTGTGGTTGGTCCCATGTGGGTAAACCTTCTCTGATCTGCTGTGGCATCTGCTGACACTGTCTGCATTTTTTGACAGGCAGCCATAATCTTTTTGGACCACGGTTCTGGGCCTCTGATTGCTCTGTAGTGTAGAGTTGAGGCGAGACTGGAAGGCGGCTATCCCTTGAGTTCCAGGAGGACAGAACGGAGAAGAGGTGGCGCCTGCTGGCCCTGAGCATTACACACCCATGCAGCCCATCTAACGGCACATCCTCCCTCCTTGCTATGACCTTGAATGAGCTCTGAGGACTCTGTGATGATTTTGTACTGATGAGAACACTAAATTAAAAAAAAATGCTTAGAACCAGCAAGGCAAACAGCCTGTTTCCCCTCTGGCTGATGACAGGAGAGGATTTCACTGGGAGTGTATTAAGGGACAGGCGAGGTGAGTCCACAGGGCACAGGAAGAAATTCTGTACTCAGTATACCTTCTTGATGCCATGGCCAGGTAACTGTCTTGCTGTGATCCGCTGAACAATGCTAGGGAGAGCCTTCCTCAGTTCTCTGGGCATTCGAGGGTAGCCCTGCCCTGTCCTGGTTTGCTTATAGAGCTTAGGGCAGACGTTAGGAAGTGGGGCTCAGTCTGTGTTCTCTCTGGAGCTGTGGCCAGCCCTTGACTGCACATTCCATCATCCTCAAAGGTCCTGTCTAAACCACTGCTCATCCTATCATAGTGTTGGGACAGTTCAGAGCTGAGGCTCTATCAGTGCCCCTGAGATGTGTCCATGGTAGTGGTGCCTGAGGTGGTTACATAACTGGTAGTTTGTGATGTTTTAGGTCAACACTGGTGTGTCCTGGGTCTTATCGTGAGCCAGCTGACAGCTGGCACCTGTTAGAGAGTCGGTCTTTGGGAGATCTCTGGGCTAAGACTGGACCTCACCAGCAAACTGAGAGCTCACCAGCCTACTGTTACAGACACAAACCTAGAGGGTGCCTGCAGTTTCATGCTCAGAAGATGTTTAGGGATTAGGAGGTGAGGTGACCAGGCATGAGATGAAGTACATAGCCAGGACAATTGAGTGGCCATGTCGGGGGTGATGTGGACAGGCTGAAGACAAGTTACTTATCTACAGAGGAAGGTAGAGAGTAGATGAAGGGTCTGGAAAGTTGTGTCCATTTAAGAGATGAGATGCCCAAGAAGGAGACTATACTAGTTACTTGTCTCTTTGCTGTGACCCAAATATCTGGCATGAAGCAAGTGAAGAGAGAAAGGGCTTATTTTGCTGGCAGTTCCAGCGACTGTCCACCTTGTTAAGAAGTTGTGACAGGAGTCATGTGGCAGCTTGTCATGTCACATGCAGATACAGGGAGTAGAGAGGATGAATGTTAGCACCCAGCTTACATTCTTCTTTTAATTCAGTCCAGGACCACACCCCATGGGATATTGACACCCACATGCAAAGTGAATCTTCCTGCCTCAACTAACCTAATGTCTAACTCCACAGACATACCCACAGGCTAGATACTGTCAAGAGACAGGCTCCTCTTAGACCAAGTGACAGCATCTGAGTCTCAGGGAGGGGATCCTGGACATACTGGATGCTGCCAGGCAGGAGTAGTCTGACTTCTGCAGCCTTCCCTCCTGGGTGATGACCTGCACAGCCAGCTTGGTCACCATGGTGACATGAGAAGGAGGTGGGAGGCAGGGTTCCATCTACATTTTTGCCTGCAGAACAAATTTAGCCTGAGTCTCCTTGCTCCTGTGACATCTACACACATCTTCTGACAAATAGAGCAATCAAGCGGCTTTGTGCCTCTGCCTTGTGCTGCAGTCTTCCTGAGGAAGTGCAGGGCTGAGCAAGCCTCCACAGCCAGCTGGGTCTGGACAGCAGAGCCTGGGACAAAGCGGAACCCCAGCAAGAAATCCCTAGCTGGGAACCAGAGCACCCTCCTAGGAGGGACATTCTGTTAGAGATTGTTCTCAGTTCTCTACTAACCAGAGGAGCTAAGAGACCAAAGCCTAGTGCATCTTGTTTCTGTTTCACACACAGAGAGAAACTGAGGCCAGTCTTGGGGATG
Organism: Mastomys natalensis; assembly: GCA_021653895.1. NCBI lineage: Eukaryota > Metazoa > Chordata > Mammalia > Rodentia > Muridae > Mastomys > Mastomys natalensis. Next base: position 4,130,761 of record JAJTUV010000102.1, read on the forward strand.
CAGGGTATTGTCCATTTTCTCCTCTGCTTGAAGGAGGGGAGGAAACCCTAGGCTGCCCCAGAGTTGCCACTGTCTTAACTTCTTCCTGAGGCCAGTGGCGGTGGGTCCCCATCTTTACCGTCCAGTTGGGGTTTTTTGGGGGAGGGGGCTAAGTGTCAGGATTTTCTTGCTAAGCCTGTCTTAGGCCAAATTTTAATGACCCTAGCCAAGCAATGCCCCCAGAAATGCCCTTGACCAAATAAGGAGCACCCTTTTCCTTGCCTCTGGATATAAGACTACACAAACCATGGATACATGTCTCCTGAGGTTCCATGGTGGAAATGGTCTAGGTATCATGGTGCCCTATGTGTGCCCGGTTGCTGGGTGCTCATCTCAGGAAGTGAGCTACAGTGTAACTTACAGTATGTAAGGGTGATGCAGTGTTTGTAGTCCAGGAATATGGTTTCCTAAGAGTCAGTGTCTGCCCCCTGTAGCCCTTTTGGCTTTCCTAGAAGTCATATTTGTAGTTCTAGGGGTCTGAGACCACACATAGGCATCTTGAGCATGGTGATTAGGTCATTGGTGGCTCCACGTTGGATGTAAAGAGAGAGGAGCCTGGGACAGAAGGAAAACTAGGCACTTGTTCTCTTCCCCTACTTGGAGTTCACATGAAAGCAATTTTTTTCCTGTTTAATCTTCAATCTCTGCAGCCAATCCCCACTGACATGGAACCTGAGTGCTTGTGGTCCTTGAGATGCCCGTGTGCCAGGAATGCAGGCAGTAGACACTCTGAGTTGGATGTACAGGGCAGAGTGGAAGTGGCTGGCCTATAACTCATAACTATATCTGTACTAGATGGCAGCCCAGACTCTACCTCTTCATCCCTGCAGGTGAAGTGGACAGTGTCCCCTGAGGGTCTGGGACTCACAAACCATAGGCACTGGGGGGAAAGGGAGAGGTAAAGAAGTTTGAGGCTATCTGGGACAGTGCCATGTCCCTAGAGGGTAGTGTTGGAGAGGTGACCCCGATGTGGGTGGCAGCACAGAGAGCCCATGTCCTGGTGGATCAGTGTGTACGTAGGTGGATGGATGGGTGGATGAGTGGGTGGATGAATGGGTAGATGGATGGATTGATGAATGGATGAAGGGATAGATGAATGAAGGGATGATGGATAGATGGATGAAGGAATAGATGGATGAAGGGGTGAATAGATGAATAGATAGATGAATGGATGAATGGGTGGATGGATAGATTGATGAATGGATGCATGGATGAAGGAATAGAATGAAGGGATGGATGAATAGATGGATGGATGAAGGGATAGATGGATGAAGGGATGGATAGATAAATAGATGGATGCATGGATGAATGGATGCATGGATGGATAGATAGATATGGGACCAGTCCGGCCCATGTAAATGTGCTTTTATTATTTGAGGCTGCAAGCCTAGAGCTTCTTGTTCTCAGTGTGCCTCAATACTAGGCAAGGACAGCAGAGGGTACCTCCCTCCTAAGTTCCCCTCCCCTCCTGCCAAGAATTCCCTAGCCTTCTGGTAGCTGCAGGAGGGAGTTTCCTTGTTGTCTTAGCAGATGAATCCTCCTTGGAGGATTTCTCTACAGAGATTATGCAAATGTCTGTGAAGTCTTGGGGCTGCCTGCTAAGAGCTCTATAGAGATTACAGGGACAGGAGTCTAATCTTTGCAGTATTTACTCTCTTTTATTTACTCTGTACTTTACAGGAGCCCTAACAGCTGCTGGAGGGTGCCTGCCACCCTCACCCCCCCAGTCCCCATGTCCCCAGTCCCCAGAGTCCTTTGCACAAAAATCACATTTTGGAAATAGATTACCCAGAGACCCTCTGCCAAGGTGGACATAAGTTGGCTGGGCTTGACAGAAATCAGGGAGATGAAACTGAATGACCTCATTGGTGTCTCCTTGGAGAGGAAGCAGAGGAAAGGCTAAGTATGGGCTAGTTTCTTGGCTGGTCACCAGAGGCTGGGCACCAGCCTTTTGCTAGCTCTATCATACTGGCCAATGTGACAGAGCCAAGAGACCCCTCTAGAATACTGTGAAAGTCCTGCCTTTTCCCAGCTCTGACTTACCCTCCTCACCCGGACTGTACCTCTCTGGAGAGTGAAGCTCTAAACCCTGTGGATCTCTGATCCACAATCCAACGTTCTCCAGACAGATACCACAGCCAGACTCTCTTCCTTTTGGAAATGTTTTGACTTTGTATATAAAGCTGGCCCAGAAGTAGGAAATGTTTTTAAGGTTTAAGGAAAAGTAGCAGGGGTCCACTCCATGTGTTTGTGTGAAGCATCAGAATAGTTCCTGTGTACCACACAAAGAAATACATGCACACTGCTGACCATTGGAGCCTCACACACATTTGTGTAGTATGCTCACTAATACCTGACAGGTACATAGCAGATAAAAGGGACTGATTGACCTTTGTCAGTTAAGGAGTGATGTCAGATTTTTGTATCCCATGGGTATGCCTATCTCCAGGTGGGCCATGGTAAGGACACACACACACAAAGCTTGCACTGATACATGCATATGTGTGGATACCCACTTCATACACAAACACTCATGCATCTGCATACACTTACAAAGGCATACTTACACATACACAAGTACATCCTGTGTTTCTCTTTCCCCCTCTTCCCCAGTCCCTGGCAAAACCCTCACTTAGAATGATCTGCTGCTCTCTGATCCAGGCTGTCGCACAATTCTATCTTCCAAGCCAAGTAGCTACTGTCTTCTTGAGGTCAGCTATGTCCTCTTGCTAGAGTCTGTCATGGTCTCGCTCACCTGTGAACAGTTGACATTCCCTCTCAGAAGGACATTCCCTGTGGACTCTTTACATGAGCTCTGCCTACTTTCCCCTGCCATTTATATCCAGTTTTGCTTTGGGCTTTTTGGGAGATGCTAGAGTATTTACTCTGGGGCTGACAATGGTGGCTATAGAGAAGCTTCCATCCATCCTGGGTGAAAACTTACCAGTATGGCTGCTTTGGGGTTACCCTACGCTGGTCATAAATCCCTTACCTACACTCTGTAAGCCCTATAAACTCATCAGTTCCTCCTGATGACCTCTGGTGGAATCCAACTTTGGACTGTCGTTAGGACCTTAGGAGGCAGGAATGGAGAAGGGAGATTCATGTCTCCCCAGCGGGTATGGGGCAGAAACATTCGTTTTAGCAGTCACCGGCAGTATTTCTCAACATCAAGTCAGTTTTCTTCTGAAACTAACTTGGCAGAGGCAGCTGTCCATATGTAGATGTGGGACTGATTCTTGGTGTGTTCCCCCGCAATCCCCCCACAGAGGCACTCACGCAAAAACTGGTGCATGCGTACGCACATACACACTCCAGTTAATTAGACGGGGCTTGGAACCCCACCATCGCTGGCTCCGGGTGAATGTCAGCAGCACTGGGGTTTGTGCAACCACAGAGGGAGGATTGTCTGTCAGAGGGCATTTCCCTCTGCCAGGACAGGAAACAAATGGATTTCCTTTGTTCGCCCACAAGTTCTATGTTCGTAAAAGAGATGCGCCCACAGCAGCATGGTCCTTGGAGTGAACAGTGTCAGCATGGAGTAGCGCCGGTAACGAGTGAACACCACCCGGCAAGGCGGACATACGGCTACATGCTGCCCCTGACGTGCTGTCAGGAATTCATGGCAGAGCTTGTTTTGCCAAATACTGCGCTGTGGAGGAACACGGACTCCAGCCTGCTTATCAAAATCTGACATTTCAAAATAGCCCGAGGGTTTTTTTTTAACTATTGGGTTTCCATGTCAACTGTGTGTCTGGCTTCATCTGCTGCCTGGCTTCCGGCCTGGGTGTCCCTTCGCCATGGAGAAGACAGAGTGTCTTTGTGTGTTGGCAGCTGAGGGCCACACGCTGCAGTGCGCACATGCTCACCATCCCTTTCCCCAGGCTCTGCGATGACTCGTCCCGTGCATAGTGGGGTTTCCTCTGAATGGAGGCTGCGCAAGGCTGTCTGGAAATGGAGACGCCAACCAGGGATGCTGGCTGTGCCGGGACAGGCCTGGACATTGGACAGAGCACCCACTAGGTCTGTCTTTCTCTTCCAAGGAAACTTGGTGCTGCTAATGGCCAGGGAGATAGCACCCCAGAGGGAAGCCTAGCTGGCTTCAGTTCTGGCAGGAACCAAGAGTCCTGAAGACAGGAGCCCAGTGGCTTGAGGTACAGATGCTGTGTCTGCCATAGGTCCCTGGCTGTTTGTTTGTTTGTTTGTTTGTTTTCTGATGTTGAATGTTAGGGTTACAAACGAAGGTTGCTTCTATCACATGACCCAACCCCAGGGACTTGAGAAGATGAGGATCTTTTTAGCCTCAGAACACTTCTAGGTAGGAGTGGAACGAAACAGAGGTATGTCTGGTGTGTTAGGAGACAGATGACAGTCAGTTGCGGGAGGGAGGATGAGGGCTCCAGTACAGCCAGGTTCTTATGTATAGCAGGCCCTAAGCCAGCCTGACATCTCTGGGTTACAGGCATTGGTCTGAGAAGGTCTCCCAGGGCTTCTGTGAGGCCTGGGCAGTTTGTGGCTCTTTATGTGCATGAAATCAATGTCACAACCTCCTAGTTGCTGGGGCCTGGTACCACAGCCTAGTCCCTGAAGACAGAGAACTCCCCCCCCCCCATTAGGTTAGCCTGATACTAGTAGCTCACTAGTGGGATAGATCCCAGGCTGCAAACTGCCAAATGCTTTAATACTGACCGTGGCCCCTGAGGAGAGAAGATTGCAGGGAGAGCCTGGAGCAGGTTAAGGGCATCAGGTGGGGGTGCTCTGGAAACTGAAGGAGTGGATGGAGTCAGGGATCGGATGAAAGAGTAGCTGATACATTTGTCCTTCCCTGTCTGCTGGGTCATTGGCAGGTCTGGATACATCGATCTAAGACTTGAGAAGACAGGGTCCCACCAACTGCATGGAGGTGGTGTTGCTTCCTTCTGACTTCAGTGTTCTAGACGGCATATGTGGTCTGTAGGCCCTATTTCTGGATTTTTAGGTTTGGAAGAATGTGTTTTGTAATCTTGCTACCAAGGAGGGCATGCCAGGGTAACACACATGAGCGTGGCCTTCAAAGCCAGAACCATGGTTTTCAGGCCCTCCATAGGAAGAAAGACAGAGATGGGAGCCAGGAATAAGAAAGCTTTGGAGTAGAGAAACCTTGGTGTCTTGGTTGTTGTGTCTATTGCTGTGAAGAGACACTATGACCATGACAACTCTTACAAGGAAAAATATTTAATTGGGGACTGGCTTACAGTTCAGAGGTTTAGTCCATCGTTATCATGACATTAAGCATGACAGCATGCAGGCAGACATGGTGCTGGAGAAGGTACATAGATTTCTACATCTGTGTCTAATGGAAGCAGGAAGAGAGAGTCACACTGGGCCTAGCTAGAGCTTCTGAAAGCTTACAGCCCACCCCAAGTGACACACTTCCTCCAATTAGACCACACCTACACCAAAAGGTCATACATCCTAATAGTGCCCCTCACTATGATCCTGTGGGAACCACTGTCATTCAAACTGCCACACCTGGCCAAGGGACTCCAGGGCTGAGGGTTGGGCCAGGCACTCAAGCTGGCAGTTGAGAGGCCAAGTTTCCATATCTGTGTGATTTCGGACAGTTAGAGCCTGATTTGTAGAATCTCCCTCCATTGAACTCTTTGAAATGCCTAGTAGTCTTTGTGAAGTATTGTGACCAAAGGGAAAACTATGGCCTGAATGACTGTGACAGTCAGCTACTGGCACACAGACTATCTAACAAACATCCTTCAGTGGCCTACCACAGTAACATTGATAATCTCACTTATAGATATAAAGGTTTGCAGAGCTGGACTCCATAAGACCGGGCAGTTGGCTTGGGTGTTCTCTGTGTGTCTCTAGCTTCTCTTCATTCATACCCTCCTAGAATGGTCTTGTCATGATACATTCCTGGTATATAAGATACCCTAGGGTCAGTCAGAATGCCTGAAGGAAGCCCACCCACCACACATCCTTTGTGAGGGCAAGATACTGGGCTGACCAGCATCCCAGGGGCTGGGGAAGAATGTCCTCTCATGACATGTATAAGACAGATCAGTAGGGAGAGATGGGATGATGATGAAGAGTGATACAGTCCACATCTTGGGGCATGGAGGCCAGCATGTGTCAGGTGTCAGGATAGGGTCCCTCATACCTCCTATCTGTTTTATTTGGGTCTAATAAAATCTGCAGTGGATTTATTTTAAATTTTATATATACATATATATGGTGTGTGTATTAACACATATATGCTGGTTTATGTTTTAAATGTGAGCAAATTATACACAAACATACATTGATTTATCCAACACACATATACACATATATTTATTTACACACACACATACACACACACCATGGGTTAGGGAGAACGGAGGCAAGTGTGGGTTTGAAGATCTTTAGGTTGGAGACATTGCCTTCTTTCTTTCTCAGCTCCAATCCAGCCAGGCTGAATTCTACTGAGAAAAATACCCCAGGGCCTTCTGCTGACCTGCTGAGTAATTGCCATTTTCAGACCTTGCTTTCTCGGTAAATAATGACATTTCTCATCTCACGGAGGATGCAGGCTGTATGGAAATGAAGATAAGGTCAGTTTAGCCAGGGCCCTGGAGAGGAGGCCAGAAAGACCCTGGTGGGCTCCCAAATTGGTTTATTTGCCAGATAATCGGAGACGAAGAAGACTCTGTAATAGGACATGGGCTTCTTTGTAGACCTCAGCTCTGTAGGGGGAGCATGGTCTGCGTGCTCACCGATTCTTGGGCAGAAAAAGCTCTCTGATTTCCCTCTTGGCACGCAGAATGAAACAAAGAGAATTACTGTGTTGACTTTTCCTAAGACGAAGTTACCTTTACATGAGTGTAGTTTATCAACTTGGCTTTTCTTTTCCATCTGGATGCATTCTAAAGCAGGCAGAGCCGACGAGAGGCTTATGTGTGTCAAGCGACTATCAGGAATACTACCAAAGTATTTGCGAGGAGGAAAGCAGCTTGGGGTTCCTGCACCCTGATGACCTCCTTGCCTAGAGAGCACCTGTCCATGGCAGAGGAAATGACCAAGTCGGTGAGGAACCACAGGCCTCTGAAAACAGCTACCATCCTGGGGCTACAGTAGGGGCTGATGTGACAGCCCAGCTTCAGGAATCAGTCAGTCCAGAAATGTCACTCCTAGGAAATGACATTTTAGTTGAGCGTGAAGAGAGAGAGAGAGAGCCATGACCAGACAAGCCTGGATCAGAGTAGCTTGAGGGATAGAGGCAAGGTGATACCTGGAACCTGGATCTCAAGTCTTCTAGATATGAGCTGATTCTAGGAGAGAAGAATCAGGCTCACTCACCCTCTGGGTGACCTTGGATGTATTGGCTTATGCCTGTGGGTCTTCTTCAATCCTGCCTGGCCGCCCTGAACACCAGGAATTCATGGTACCTGAGAGATTCTGTTTTGATTGACAGCTTGACTCAATCTTGTATAACAATGAAGAGGTCCCTTGGCTCAGTCACAGAGAGAAGCATTCAGAGCTAGGTGGACTGCCAAGTCCTGTCCCAGCCCCTGTTTTGCCATGCCCTTCCTGGGCTTGCCTCTTCTCCACACCCTGCCTGTGCCAGACTGTTCTCCCTACCTGCACTGGAGACAGTCCTGTGTCATGGCCTGGCCATGGAGAGTGAAGTGCTTCTGGCTGTTGCAATATATGTCTTGAAAGTGACCTTTTGTCCTTGTGACAAGAAACAACATGTGGGGGCCAGGCAGTACCCCACACCATGGCTGCAGTAGGTTGGGAACTGAGGAAGTGTAGTCACTAGAAATCCTGGCAAGCATCAGGGGACCTGGGACAGAGCTGTCAGGCTTGGGAGACTGTCCACATAGGACAATTGTTTCAGGTCACTTGGGGTCCAGAGAGGTCACTCTGTAGAGAAAGTCAGCCAATACCCAGCCCCTCTGCCCCAGGTGCCCCCCTTTATCTGAATGAGACTCATATACTCTTGACCTAAAGTCTCCTGCAGCCACAGCCAGGAGAGTCCCAGCATGGTGAGGAGCACCACTTCAGACTTGTTCCAGGGCTTGCATTTTGTCACACCGGATGCCCCCCTCTGTGTTGTCCTGAACCCAGCTGACTTCCCATTCTCTTCTGGTCTTCCCCTCAAGATGCTGGGCTAAAATCCTTTCATAAAGTCAATTGCTACATCTTTTAAAAAACTGATTTGATCTTTCACAGCTTAATACTTATTTGCAGTGTACTTTGATCACAGCCTCTCATCTACCTCCCACTGAACCCCTCTTTTTCAAAAAAGCCCCCCCATACCTACTTTCATGTCTTTTGTGTGTGTGTCTCCCTGCATCTAATTGAGGTTGCCTGCATAAGAATGGGAGGAGCTTATATTCACAGATAAGGCATCTTACCACGGGCTATGCCACTGAAGAAAATGACTTCTTCCTTCCCTATCAAATTCTAACTAAGCTCCTCAGGGAGGAGTGGGACCTTGTGAGTGACACTCCTTATCCTGGATGGAATGGATCTTGTGCAGAGACCAGAGCTACAACAATTTCGTTCGTATCTAGAAGATAGTATTTTTTTTTACAGCCTTCCTTCTCATTCTCTCCCTTTTCCCACCACCTCTTCTGCCCTGCTCCCTGACCTTGACCTTTGACCTTTGTGTGGGTGCAATACAGATGTCTCTTTTAGAACTAAGTGCTCATCAGTCACTTATTCTTGGCACTTTGACCAGTTAACCAGTCCTCACTACGGACAATTCTGTCTCCCCTATGATTCAATTCAGAACTTGCTTACCAATGAACCACAAGAACAAGTGACCTCTGTCTTTGCTTCCAATGTCTAGAAGATGGCCTGTCGGGCCCTTTCCAACCTCAGTGAACAAAAAAGCGGCTTACCAGAAGCCAGCCAGGTAGCTCCTGTCCTGAGGTGGGCTCTGCATACCCATGTGCTGTTATGCTCACAGAAGGGATGCAGAGACATGGCATGGAATATTCCCAGGAATGCTTGAGATAGATGAGGCACTGAAAGCTTGAGCCCAAACTGCAGCCGTCTATGCAGCCCTTACCACTCTAGGACTCCCATGACTAAGGACCTGTTTGAAGGGATCTAGTAACCCCAGGACACTGTTCCACTGGGGTTGTGCCTACAGGGACATCCATCTCAAGGCTCTAAGGCTCCTGTCTATCCCTGCTCTGCAGAACAGGACCGTAGTGAGTGGGCACTGGGTAACCTATCTAGGAGCTCTCAGTGAGGAGAGCAGTGGCTCTGAGTCACACACACACAGCCTCATGCCCTGCCTACAAGAACTTAGATGTATAAAACCTGTCCCGAGATGCTCTCAGATCCTGTTCCCTGGCTGTTCAGGGACTTCCCTCGAAAACGAGAACCTGAGAAGCATCCGTGTTTATTGCTAACCCATCAGCCAAGTGCATCCTTTCCCAGGGCAGAGGTTGGGTCCCAGTCAATTTTGTAATAACATTTGTGGAACGTAAAGACAAAAACCTTCATAAAAAGATCATAAAATATAATCATGACTATGAAACTGGCTAGAGTGGAGGGGAGGTGACCTTTCAGGCCATTCTCTGGAGGAAATGTCACCCAGAAGTGTGGGCTATGAGAGCTTCCATCATGGAGCAGCATCCTCCTGGGCTGTCAGCCACCTCCTGAGAAAGGGCTGTCACAGGAGCTAAGTGGTGCCCCTCCCCATGTGCCTGGAGCAGGGCCTTGTAGTCCCGCCAGTCAGGAAAAACCTCCAAACTCTTTGGTCTGCATGCAGTCCAAACTGGGCAGGACTGAGTGATATTCACACCAGTAGCCTGCTAGAAGATTTGGAGGTGCAGGAAACGGAGCAAGGGTTCTGCAGAGCTGTGCACAGCTACCCAGACTCATTCATACTAGTGAGTGTCTGCTAATGACTATGTGGCCAGCATCAGCATCATCTGGGTGGGGGGGTCTCCAGAGCCCAGCAGCTCCATCATCCAGGGCGTGTAGTGGCGTCAAGGTTGGGGACTCCAGGACCATCATTCTCCCAATAGATCACATGGCTTACTATGATACCTTGATACCCTCTACTGTCTGAGAACGACAGTCCCCGAACCAAACAGCTCTCCCCAGCTCATTTGATATAAATGATCACAGATCAATGAAGGATTCTCCAGCCAAAATGAACTGAGGCCTCCCAACACTGCTGAGATCGCAGCGCCTTGTTCTGTCTTTTCACTGCTGTGAACCAAGAGCATCGTTCACTCCAAGTTACTTGCCGTTGTATGTAAAGATGGCCGAACCGATGTGTCCACTGGGGACTGTCCCAGGATCCTTTCCTCAAGACTAGACAAATTCTAAGCTTGTCAGGGCCTCCATCAGATCTCAGTCGAGCAGACATCTGACAAGGCTTTGCATTACTGAAATATGCAGACCTCTGCACCGAATACTAATTTGGGCTTTATTCAAATGAACAGTGGCACCAAGAGGGTGGGAATAGTGTTAATTACATTAGCGCCATTCCAGCTTTCTCCTGGGGCTGGGGAGGAGCAGACGCCAGCTCTGTGAGGTGGCTTGCATTTTGTATGCACTTTTTTAATGTCTCCATGCACACTGAGCCATAGCTTTGAGGACTAGCCAGGTCCTGTGACAGCTGTGGATGAGAACCTGTGTGCATCTCAGTCTCCCATCTAGGTCATGGGGAGACCTACTTGACCTGAGAACTTTCTGACTTACCTACTTTTACTGTCCTCAAGGGCCAGTATGACACACCTCAGCCCAGGCAGAGTCTGCAAAGAAGGTAAACTTAGGGTTCTATATTGCAATCTGGTTGGAAGAGCATGGCCCTACATGGTCAGAAGTGAGGTGAAGCTCCCAGGACCTTCTGTCTCACACAGGGAAAGAGCATGCAGTACTACTTCCTCAGTGGAAGCATCTGTCTGTCTAGTCCCAGGGTTTTGTAGTGAAAGGAAGAATTTTGAAATGAATGTAGCCATCTCCAAATACACCTCCAGGTGATGCTGTACTTGAGGCTTCAAGGAGACTGTGCTTGTGAATTCCACCCTCACATGCCTCCTTCTTCACCAGCCTTTTCCTCTGACTGCCAAACCCGCCTTCCCAACCATAACCACGGCTTCCATTTTGTCTAATGTTCTGTGGTTCCGACTGGAACTTCATTCATTCTCTATGAATTTCTTGATAGACATGTCCAAATGTTTGGTGGACCCTGTCTCAGCAGGGGCTGCAAGTGTCACAGGGAAGGTATGTGATCACAATTATTTAACAGTCTTTGTGAAATAAAGTTGGGCACAGTAGTACCCCGTGTTGATGGTGGGGAAGTTAGGGTTCCTAGATTCCCCTGTTCTAGGCTTATATGTTCTTGTGGGGCAGGTCAGAGCCAGATTCTGGTGGGTATCTGGAGGATTGTAGAGAGAATATTTTATATATTGTATGGATGCATCACCTGTTAATTAAAAATCCTGTGGCTTATAGGAAAGGGTAGAGTAGAAGGTGGGACATCTGGGAGACAGATTGAATTCTGGGATAGAGCTAAGCATGGGAGATTTCCCCAGGGAAGGTGTGACAAGACAGACACAATACAGGTACAACACAAGGTACCTGAGTACAGGTAACCAGCCATGTGGCAGAATGTAGATCAGAATAAATGGGTTAGTTTAAGTTACAGTCTAGTCAGGGAAGAGACTAGCTCTATGGACTAGGTATTTATAAATACATTTTGAGTCTGGGTCTTATTTCTGGGAGCACAGGGCTGGGATGAGGAACTTCTGCAGAGAACAAGGGTGGGGAAGGATGAGCTGGGAGCCTCATGAAACCCCAAGAAAAGAGAAAGGGGTAAGCAACACCATCCCTATCACAGGTGCTTTGTCAGCAGGCACCCCCAAGTCTAATAGGACAGAAACACCCAGTAACTATGAATGAGTAAATCAGAGAGAGGAGAGAGAGAGAGAGAGAGAGAATGGAATGTGCATGAGTGTGTGCTCCATGCTATATGCTGGCTGGATTCTCCACTTAAAGTGGCCATGCTCCACAGTCTAACCAGCAAGACTTGTCCAGCAGATTCTTCTGAGGTACCTGGTGGCTGGACCAAGCAAGGAGTAGAGATACAGAACCTGGGTTGACCTGGGATCCTAGAGATCAGTGGCTGAGCCTCCCGTCGTCAGTGGAATTGCCCAGGTAGGCAGCTTGGGACAGCAGTTGGAGGCCTCTGTAGCTCTACCTACAGATGGTGGGAAATAGCCTCCGGAGTGAGTGGAAGACCCTCAGTTGCCCTGGGTAGGATGTATCCCCATTGAGCCTAACCTGGGCAGTGCTCACTCCTGTGTCCCACCCTCTTGAAGTCCTCACAGGAAGTCCTTGCTGAGCATCTGTGGCTTTCTCTGCGGTGCTCCTGGCAGATCACACATGGCTTCCTCTGAACAGCTTGTTCACTCTCTGTGCCTAGGCTTGCAGGGTCAGCAAGCTTGAATCGGGCTTACCCCCATGTAAGTAAACATGTTCTTAGCAAACACATTCTAGACACAGGATTAGCTGGAGATCTGTTGGTGATCTTGGGAATGCTGCTTTGCTTCCAGGAGCCAGAAAGGAGTCCTTGTCTTATGAATTTGCCGGCATGCCTACCTTCATAGTATCAGAGAGGCAAGGACAGTGTTGATTATGGAACAAGTTCCTGGTGTTGTGGAGAGTTAGTCTAAAATCGAGTAGGCCAGGTAGTCCCAAGTCCTCATTCTGTGGTCAACCTTGTGGTTACACCCATCACATATGACCAACAGTCAGAGGTCTACCAGGAAGTCTCAGGAGACTCAATGGTAGGCCTGCTTCTTGCTAGTAAGTTCTGAAAATCTCCGGCTCCAATTGAATGTGCAGAGAGGCCCCACCATCTGCTGTGAAACCAGGCTCTCATGGCAGTAGGTAGTTCCTGTAGGCCGGCCTCACTCAATTCAACAAGGATTGAAAGTCGCCAGTTGGCCAGACTCAGTCTTCGTCTCGTTTGAAGGGTTTGTTTTTCCAGACTCTGTCCAAGTTGCTTTAATCCACCCAAAGAGGAGCTAAGTTTGATAAATAAAAGAAGATTAAAAATGGTAGAGAAAAATGTGTTCCCCCCCTCCAGCTCCCAAGAGAAGACTGCCAAAATTGAAGTGTAGAAACAAAAATAGAAATGATCAAAATGTCTGATGGTATCTATATTTTCCAATGAAAAGGCAGAGGCAGCCTGCAGCAGAACCAGTCAGGGGGAGATCCGTGAGTCTAGAAGCTGACCTCATCTCCCAGGGCAGGTGGAAAGCAGGTTGGAGCCCACCTCCTCCTCTGGCAGATTTTATAGGTCACCCTCTGTAGACGGTGGTGGGGGTGTCAATGTGTCCATCAAGGATCAAGGGGGTCTCTGAGTTGCTCAGGGGCCTATTGGGCTCTGGGCATTGAAGCTGCCAGAGGATCCCCCGGAATGCTAAGACCCCCCCCTTGTCACCAAGCCCATCCTTTGAGGGGAGTGACAGAGTCTTTGCCCACAGTGTTCACTTAATATTGAGCCTGGAGCCACTGTCCTGGATGGGAAGCAGGGAAAGAGGTATGTGCTTGTCACAGGGCATGTGTGGGAAAAACTGGGGGGCCACAGCAACAGGCCCCCAGTCCCAGAGGCAGCTGCCCGGGACCTGCGAGGTGGAGGCTGCCTGGAGGCCTCCAGGCAGCCTGTGTCTAGTACAGGAGGAAGGTCCCAGGTTCCAGGGGCTGGAGGCTTTGGCAGCCGCAGGCCCAGCAGGCCCCAATGATATGAGGAAGTCCTAGGTTCCAAAAGGCTTTATTGTCATGGCGGATGGTGGATGGATCTGGATGTACCCCCTGAAACTCAGGGCAGACCTGAGTTAAGTAGGGAGGGAGAAGTAGGAAGAGTCTGGGGAGGAATGCTTAATTGACTCCGCCCTCTGAACTTCATTAGTATGTAAATCTCTAGGGCCTGAGGCCTGTAGTTAACCCTTTACCTGTGCACGTTGGGAGGGGCTGTAATGGCCTACGTGACTGAACAATGTAGGTCCATGGAGATTAGACTGCTTTTCAGGACCCTGAGTTGTAGGGGCGTGGCTGAACTCCTGCCGTTTCTCCCTTGGAGTCTCGGGGTTCTAGGCCCATGCCTAGCCAAGAACCAGGATACCCTTACGCAGTCCCACAGGCATGACCAGTATGGAGTACTGGAGTAGCTGTGCTGAGACAGGGTGTGGCACTGGCAGCTCAGTCAGTACATTTTTACCACAATCTCTGAGCCTGCGGTCCTCAGAACCAGCTCCAGTACATCAGTGTTACCTAGAGACATGGTTAAGAGTTCTGTTCTCTGATGCCCCTAGTCCTGTGGATTCAGAGCTGAAGGCACAGGCTCCCTTGTCTTCCTCTGTGGTTCTATTGAGTGTTCTAGTTAGCAACTTACTGCTCTAAGATAGAGGATGCAGCATCTCCCGTTCTAAGTGCAGAGTGGAGAACTGATACAGGAAGTGGCCTTACATTCTGTGGCCATTTTAGCAATTTAAGGAATGACATGTGTGTGCGTGTGTGTGCATGTGTGTATGTGTAAGTGCATTTATGTACATGTGAGTATGAATGTATATGTGTATATGTTTATATGTGTTTGCATGTGTGATATGTGGTACATATGTGTGTGAATGTGTATGTGTATGGTGTGTGTATGTGATTTATGTGTGTATGTGTATGCACATGCTCATATGTGCACGTATGTTTGTCTTTTCTGCACATTTTAATGTCTGAGTAGTGGGAGCAGTGACCCTTCAATGCTTGGAAGACTAGGCTGGAAGGCATGAGAGTGTTGGGTATAGACTCTGCCTCTTTGTAAAGTCCCTACAACTTTTCTGTGACCTAGTGCCACTTGGAATTTTGACCTCTGATTCTTATTGCCAAGCCAGATAATGTCCAAGAAGATGACTTAAAATGCCCCATGTTACCATGTTCCTCAAGGCTCCCCTGGCATTTGCATTTCTACCAACATAGGCCATGACCTTGAACACGACTTACTGGGTTTACATCATCATGAGCTTGCTTGGATTCTTCTTCAGTCTGTACATGCTTTAAATTACTCATTACAGCTGTTACCACAGCATGCTGGATCCCACACCAGGAAGCCATCTGTGGCAGTGATCAGTTGAATGGTCTTGGTTGAGTGTCTCTGAGTCAGCAATGGAAGAGTTAGCTCCAGTCTACACTCTAGGTCTCAGGGCACGAATGTGGGGTACCCTGGATACAGACTGTGAAGTGGGTTCGTGACTGTTCCTCACAGAGCAGGCATAGCCTCAAATGCCACCAACTCCCCATTCCTACATGGCAATAAAAGTCCTACTGGCTGCAGCTGGCCATGTACCGGGTTTTTGTATTAGTTATGTTTTGTTGCTGTGATAAAATACCATGTCTAAAAGCAACTTACAAGAAAGAGAATTTATTTTGGCTTATGGCTTATTATGGCTTATGGTTCATGATGGAAAAGAAGGGGTGGCAACAGTCGAAGAGAGCAGGAGGCTGAGATATCCTATCTGCAGCCATAAGCAAGGAACAGAGAGAACAAACTGAAAGTAGGGCTATTAATTCTCAAAGCCTTCCCCAGTGACACGCTTCCTATGCCATATCCAAGAAGTCCCATAACCTCCCCAAACTGCGACACCAACTGGGGACCAAGAGTGCAAACACCTCAGCCGATGGGGCATTTCTCATTCATCTCAACGTTCTACCATTTGTGGGCAAGAGTAAGCATCCTCTCATCACACAACCAGCATCGGTGCCTATTTCCTCTCTGTGCCTCTTTATACCATTCCCACAGCATTGGGCAAACAGCAGAACCTTGATAAATGCTTGTCTCTTTGTTGAACCAACTCAGATTGTTTTCACTAAATTCTTTGACGTTCTGAACTGTGAGGATGCAGGGCCACTATATCTGTGTGTTAATGAGCTGGTCAGAGAGTCTTTGTGGAAGGGTTTTCAAATGTGAAGTATAGATTTGTTGGCCGGAAGTGACATAGTCATCTCCTCAACAGAAATACTGCAAGAAAACACTCCACTTCCTCAACTGGATCCAACCTGGTTCTCCCAGCTAGCTGCAATGTCAGTGATCCCTTTCTTTGTTTCTGTTCTTTTCATTCCAAGGATGAGAATCAAGGCTGTGTTGTCTGCCATCGGTAGATCATCTGGCTCTGGCCTGATACTTACACCCTCCCCCCACATCAAGCTGTTTGAATAACACAGACCCTCATCAAATGCCAGGAGTGACCTGGATTTGAGAGACGCCAAAACTCACTGGCAGAGCAGGAGGTGTGCTCTATTCTAGATCCATGCTAATCTGAACTTTGGTTCAGGGAGTGATTCTGCATACATTTCAGAAGTGGCCCTGATTGGAATTTAAATACCATTCATCTATTCATGTGGTGGCATTTGGAGGAGGGGACACGATGGCAATGCCAAACTGGATGCAGAAACTCGACAGAGGCGGAGGCAAGTACAGGTGCTTCAGGGATCCATGGCTCTTAGCCAGCCCTGTGTGTCCATCCATCCCTCTGACAGGGGTGTGGCCAGGCCACTGCTGAGCTTTGATCTTTGAGGCTCAGACAACCTAGGCTGACATTCATCTGCACCCCAACCATACAGACTTTGAGCATTGGCCAGAGACACAGCTGCACACATACTAAGGCAAGCCACTGGCCCTGCCCAGGTGTGTGGGCTGCTCACAGTGGCATTTCACAGAGCCAGGACCCCACTAGAGTGTCACACAGTCTCAAGGACTTGCTTTCGTAGTTGGCGCTCACTGACAACCCACTCTGCCCTGGGCATGGATCCAAGTGACGTGTACACAGTGACTCATCCTTTCACAACTCCCCCTCCCCCTCAAATCAGGTGCCACCATGGCCCCTCTTTCCAAGCAGGAGCTGAGTCACAGAGCATTTAAACAATTAAGCACATGAAGCTACCAGCATGTGACAGAAGCTGGCACCTTGGCTTCTGTGCCTTGGGGATGCCTGCTGGGGACTCACTGGGTACTCATCCGCTTCTGTTCCTTCTCCGTACAACTGTGTTCCTTCCCTACCCCAGTGGGCCTACTCTGTTCCCATGGGAACCAGATGCTCTTAGAGTTAAGACCCTCTCCCAAATCAGATATGAGGGGATGGGGAGCCAGGCAACAGGGATACTGGTGCCACTTGTTCCCTGCCTTAACCCTTCAGCTATGTGAGGATAGAGTTACTTTGTGACGTCCCAAGAACCTGACATTCAGTAACTGTTCAGTGAGCACTGGGTGAGTGAAGGAAGCCAAGAGCAGAGATTTCTCCACAGGTCTCCTGAGGGCTCAGGATTGGACAAAGCCCTTAAAAAAAAAGTGATGGAAGAATGTTAATGGCCTTGGAGTCTAGAACAAGCGCCGTCCAAGAAGACTCAAGAACTGGTTCAGCCCTCTGATAGGAGTTAAGCATCCTACCTCCCAAAAGCCTGGCCTTGGTTGGGTGGCCTCAGTGCCAGGCCATATTGTCTCCTCAGCCTGTTAAAGTGATGAGTGAGTGGAAATGGTTTCCAGGGTTGAGGCAGCAAGCTCACTAGTTTTCCTTGCTCAAAATGGAGGGAGAGATAGATCCGTGATACTGAAGTGGAGACCCACAGGACTGATGTACAGTTTTCCTTTTGCCATGGATGAATGCGGCCTGGCCCAGTACAGATAGGGTTTGTACAGCTTCCTTGCGTTCTGCTGTCTCTGGAATGAAGTGTGAAAGGGAGCTACAATCGAGACAGTAATGACTCATGTGAGTGTTCCCCTTTCTGAAGAGCCTTGTTCTGTGGCCACTTCTCCCCTGGCCTTCTTGAGGAGGCGTGGCAGTGCGGTGGGATGTTGGCAGCAGTATTGCCAAGCCCAAGAGGAGGAACAGAGGGCCTGTGAAGACCCATAGCTGGAACGGGCATAGCAGGCCAGCTATCACTTCCTGCAGAGGCCTTTTGGCTCTGTCCCTTTACTACCTATATTTCATTCTCTTTCTCCAGCTATGTTCCATCTCTGCAAGGCTGTGAGCTTCCTGTGTGCCATGCATTCCTTTCAGGGTCAGAAGAGAACCCCTCATGGATTCTGGCTACAATGAGCCTCCTGCTCCTCAATCAGTAGGGCAAGACCCTCCTCACTTGTCTTTATGCTGCCCCTACCTGCCAGTCCCGAAGGTCATTGTTGGGGCAGGGGAAGCTGAGAACCCATTCTAAGGAGGGCAAAAATGCCTTTAGGAATCCCACAGAGTGTTGTCTTTACAAATAAACCCTTAAGGTTTAGTTAGTTGCTGAACCCCAGAACCAACTTGAGCTCACCATGAGTGTACATGTAAAGACACGCCTCTCCTGCGATCCCTAAGGGCCAGTGAGACTATGGCCTCCTCTATTCAGACAGAGAACACTGCCTTCCCAGGTCAGAGCCTGATGCCCTCTTTGCTGCTCCAGCCTAATTGGATCAATCATCCAAAAACCCCTCAAGGGGCTCTTGAGTCCCAGGCAGATGGGGACATCCCCTATGAGGGTCCCCCTGTAGATTAACTGAGCTTACTTGAGTCATTGATTTTGTCAAGGGTCCGTTCATCATGCTGACATCTGGAAAAACCTTAAATAAATATTTATCATTCTCAGAGGGACCTGGCTCCCAGAGAGGGGGTAGACAGTTCCACTGGAATTCTTTCTGGCTGATAATACCAAGCAGCAAAGGGCTATGTTCCACTCTGGTGAGATCTGGGATGACTGCAGTGGGATGGCCCACCAGTGATGAGGTCCCCTGTCCAAAGTCCTAGACTAAAGCCTGCTTGGGACAATGCAAAGGAAGGATTGTTGGCTCATTCATTAACCTACCCGCCCAGCCTTTCTTCTTCCCTCTCTTCTTCCTCCCTCCCTCCCTCTGTCCCCCCTCTCTTGTTCTTCTTTTGCCTTCACACCTTCTCTACCCACAACTCTCCTCCTTTGCTCTATTGGGGTACAAAGGAATCTGTCATGTAACCCAAGAGGAAACCTCAACCTACAAACTACAGATCCGTCTGCCCTGCAGGACAGACTTGGTCAACAAATGCAGGCCCATCTCTACCTCCTGGGTCATCATTGTCACAGCCTGATAAGTCACCCTGGTCACCTTTGGTCCCACTTCTGCCCAGCACTGCCCCAATCCTAGCTGGCCTCCTTAAGACTGACAGTCTACATGATCTGGAGGATTTTTTTTTACCCCTTACCTACATCCTTCTCCATTCAGATCTTCTTACCGACCATCTCTCTTCTTGGGACCACCTAACCTTGCCCAAACCTCTGACGTCATTTCTGCCTTCCTCCACCCATCTGCTTGTCCAGAGTTGCTTTCATCAGAGCATTCTTTCCTATTCTTACTCTTGGCTGGTGGTACATCCTGCAATCCCACAATGGTCACCACCCTCCTACCTGGCTTTACATGTTTATATGATGCCTCCCTGTCCAATGAGGCTGGAAACCATGGCTGGTGCATGTCCTCCATGCCCTGGCTGGACTGAGGAGTCCAAGGCATCATGGAACTTTGTCCAAGGCTAAACACTTACTTATAAGGTTCCTCGAAGGCCCGAGGGATTGGGAAGGGAGAGTGAGAGGAACAGACTGACTTCCCTCCACAGCATACCTAGGGCATCTAGCAAAAAGGCTTGGATTTTGTGGAAGCTGTGTGTCTAGGAGTTGAGCCAGTAAGATGGCTCGAGAAGACAGGGAATCCTGGGATGGAGTTCATGGGTATGGTAAGGTGTAGCTTCAGGGTTGGAGCTCCTGGCTTAGGAACTGCTCTGCTCGAAAGAAGCATACTGAAGAAGAGAGGCAGATATGGGTCTGGGAGAGGTCAGAGGGTCAATCCTGGTGTACTTCTGGGAGAATTGCTGGGAAGGGTTGTGAGAGCAGGCCAGTGGACAGGAATACAGGACTCAGCCACTTATGCTTGATACTGGAGTGGGTTTTGCCATCCTGTCCCAAGTCCCTCATGTGACTACACATTGGACCTGCTTGTCTCCCTTTGCCTGGGTATGATGAGAGGGTCATTACTCTAGAGGCTTCCTAAGGTTGCCTGAGAGCCCAGGCAAGGTCGGGTGCTCTAACCAGGTGTGTGTTGCCCACCCATGTCTACCTAACATTGGATGCAGCACGGTCCTGGTTTTCCCACCCTTTATCTAAACAGCGGAGGGCTTTCTCTCTCTCTGGGGCATGTAGAGGTCATAGAAGGTGTCACCCAAAGGATGGCTTGTGCTCTTCCATGGAACACATGGCCCACGCCCAGCCTTCTGGTTCCATCTCTGCCCAGTGTGATCAGCCTGCTTGTTCCAAATCCATCCTCCCAACCTGAGCATCAAAGCAGATATGGAAATTCCTCCAAAGCGCCAAACCTCAGCTGGCTTTTCATCCAGCCTTAGCTCCTGGTACACATTCTCACAGACTCTCACAGTTCACCTCCTACCTGGGCTCCAGGGATCAGAGCCCTTTGAAGAGTTGGGGAGGAGGCCCAGCAAGGCAGTTTCTTGGGGGTGCTCCTTGGGGCCTGGGGTATGCTTTGAAGGTGAAATCAGTTTGATTACCTTATTTTATCATTTTCTTCCATTAATGAAACTTGGGATGGGAGAAAAGTGAGCGCGATCCAGCACTGACAGAGGAGCTCGCCCATTTTCTCCTCACTCTGTGAGGGTTTTTTTTTTTCTCTTGGAAAAAATCAAAACGAGTTATGATTAATACAGTACATATTAAAACTTTTAACCTGGTACCTTTGTAAAGTAAAAAATGTCCCAACATATTACATTTTTAATCACATGAGTTAATTACTCTTTAGGGAGGCTCTGAAAGTTCTAGAAAGGAGGGCATTTCGGGATTTCAAAGAATGAGACAGAAGCTGTCATTTTAATGAGAATGCAAATGAGGATCTTTAAGGTTCATTGAAGGGCACAGCAGCTTAATCATCAAATTACTATGGTCATTTATTGCCAGTAACAAATGAATATTGAAAGCTATTGTTTTAACAGATTAGACCTCCAAATTATTATTATTCCAAAATTTCCCAGGTGCCTGAATATAATTTAAGAATTATTAATATTGGGATTCTCTTCAGACCTGCAGGCTTCTCTCCAGGGGAGTTAGTCCTGGAAAGATGTTGGCATCTCTGTCCCCAGATATCAATTGCAGGATCATCTTTACAGTCTTCGACACTGGGCCCAGGTCTGTCTACCCAGGAGAGGGCCCCCAGAGGTACCCAGATGGCCTCTCAGGGGAGCAGCTGTTCTGTGTCCCAGGAATGTCTTAATAATGCCCCACTGTATCAGCACAGCCACTGAGGAGGCAGGAGCAGAAGAAGAACGTTAAAATCACCATCTGCATCCGCAGGAGCAGAGGACACGGGGCCTACTACCACAGATCCACTGTGTCCTGGTCTGTCCTGTCAAACTCACTTCTGTTGTTCCATGACAGCCCAGGGCTAGCATACTACAGGCTTTGTGGTGTCTACTGGGGGGAAGGGCTAAGTCACTGCAAGTCATATGACTTTCCTGGAGTGACAAGAAGAAGCACCAAGTCACCCTATAACAGAAAGAAACCAAAGCAAGATTCTGTCCAAATCCTGCCTGCTGATCCAGTGAATGTACTAGGGTTATTTACAGGAACACAAGTGGCTTAAAGACAGCTACAACACTTGGAGGTCCCCAAGCCAATTAATCCCTTCTCTTTCAAATACCCTCAAGCAGGAGTGGAGTCTTATGACGGACTCCTGAACACCTTGTGGTCCCCTTGTGAGTCTCCGGAGACTCAGCAAGGGAACGTTATTTGATCTCATGAGGGTCTCCTGCAGATTGTCAAAGAGGCTGTAATTCAGGACTGAAATGGCTACACAGTCATGTGCATCTCAGAGGAAACAGTTACACCACCATGGGGGCTGGTCCAAGGTGACTGTCTGCACCTCAGCTGTGTGGCAGAGCCATTCTCATCCCGTGGCCTTGGATTCAAAGCAAGCTCTGCCTCTCTCCCAGCACAGCAGGTGGACTCTATTGTGCTTCTGGTGCCCAGCAGGGGCGCAGCCCTTCTGCTAGAGGACGCCCGGTGCAGAGATGCTGATCCCCCAGGGAGATCCCTTTCTGGCTTTTCTCAGTCATCCTTCACCTCAATGCAGTGGATCCTCAAGTGGGAATGTATCTTTAGAAATGAAGATCATTACAGGAGGAGAGAGGAAACTTAACATTAGCCACCCTGCTGTTCGCTAGAGTGCGCCTTCCACAGTGGCAGCAGTCTGGGGGTTGAGACCTTCTGCAGTCAGGCTATGTCCTTCCTTATCTCCAAGGCCTAAGAAATTGGAGGCTGACGCTGGGATTAATATTGTCCAGTTGACAGAAGAAACCACTTCCTCGGTTCCTCCTAAGGCATCTGGGAGATGGCTATGATTTGGCCTGGTTAGAGGTTGCACACATACCTAGGACTTCTTAGGAGTGGTGGCTCCCAACAAGGGCTCCGGTAGATAGATGGACATGTACGTATCAGGAGTGAGAGCTAAGAATCACCGCTCTCCCCTTCCATCCTTCCCTGGCAGGGGTTTCCTTGTTTTAGAATATGGGTATTCACAGGCAAAACTGGAATCTAGGATCTTGCCCGAGATTCTGAGGTCCAGTCCTCCTGGCAGATAAGGGAAATGAATGGTTTTAGCCAGCACTTGAGACACTGGGGGCTGGGACCTTGCTGTGGACTTATGGCTCAGGGGAATGAGGTTTGTTAAGGCGAATGGGGATGCTGTGAGTAGGAGAGGTAAGTCCCTGTCTCTACGAAAGTACTCATTTCCTGCCCTCCTGTGCCAGCCTCTCCCACTGTGCCATCCCTCTGGGGTCCCGCCAGGCTCCCAGGACTGTGTCATTATCACTGCTTCTGTATCTTCCACACCACAGGGAAAAGTAATTAAATGTAATAGATGCTGAGGCTTCCAGAATCGCATTATTTAGGCACTGTGCTTACACACACACACACACACACACACACACACACACACACACACACGAAGCATGCTAAGCTGCAGATAATTAATAGATTTATTTAAATCAGCCTCCGCCATCTGTATTCAGCAAGGATGAGTGCTTGCTTCTCAGGCCAGCCCACGTTGGAACACCTCAGCCTTCTGAGAGAAGCTGGGAGTCCTGAGGGGAGTGGGTGATGGTAAGCTTCAGGATATGGTACCCAACAGGTGCGACCAGGGATACCAAGAGAGAGCTCCTACAGGGAGACCTGGTGTGGGAGTGGAGCAGACAGAGCCATGGACATGCACAGGTTGTCCCAGGGACATACCTCACAGGCAGGCAGACGAGAGGCAAAGTGCTCCTTTCCTTTTTACATCAGTCCTGAGGCCAGTGGCCCTGGCCCTGTGCAACCTTTGGGACTCTGCCTTTAGCATTGACTGGAGACACCTAGACTGTGGTTCTCTGACCTATCTATCACACACCCCTCCCCTGTTCTCAGAGTGCAAAGACACTTCCTGGTGCTGGGAGCTGGGTAGCTGTATTAGGGATGGGGATGATGGGGGAGTGGTGGCAAGAGGGCCCAAGTCACTGTCATTTGGATACCAGTTAGATGACTGGGAGTAGTCATCCTTCTGAGAGGGAAGTGACTCTGTGGTGGGGGTGGGGGGTATGTCTGAACTACAGCCTGGCAGAAAAGTTAGTGATTTTAGGGTGTGCCACTGGGGACCCCAGCTCCATCCTTGTACTTGGAAAGAGCAGGGGTGGTGTACAACAATTCTGGCACTGTGACAGATCCTAGATGTGAATGAAGTCTCTGTTGGAAGAATCCTAAGGAGTTCTTCCAACAAGTACAAGGTCATTGCTCGGAGCATGCCTGGACTTTGGGGCTGATTGCATCACAAGTAGCTGAGCTCTGTTGTCACATGCAAGGCCCCTTAGAGTGGAGTGAAAGAACCTGAGACAAGGTGCTTCTATCGGAGGCCCTCCCCCATTCACTCCAAGGCTGAAATCTGTGATGCCCTCACAGAGCCTGCAACCAGTGTGGGTTTCATAAATGTAAGGATAACGTATGAACTACATGGAGAATGATGAAGGATGTGGGTTCTAGTCTTGCAAGACTCTCAAGTTCTGGAAGATTTGGAATGTCTAGGTAAAGGGGAATATGGCTACTTCACCCCCAGCATTTGCAGTGGGGGCAGTTGTGTGTTTGTCACAATGTCTCAAGCAGAATACCAAAGATGTTTTCGTCTCAGACAGAACTGCCACCCCAGGCTCAGGTTCTCCTATGAAAACTGAGGAGCATGTTCCACTCCTCCCTGCCAAGGTTGCCAGAGGAACTGGGCCCTCGGCAGTGGGTGGAGAAGGCAGCGTCTATCTTTTGCTGTTGCCGTGGCTGCGTAGCCCCCTCGTTCAGCAATGACTTCATGTGGTCATCCTTGTGGTGGTTCCTTACAGCACAGGAAACCACTCAGGGTTGGGTCCAGTGCCTGAAGGTGGCCAGGATGGAGTTGGGCCACTTCCTTGTCCCCTTGGTATGGACTTTAAAAAGCTGGAGTGAACGATGAGCCCCTTCCTATCCCTACAGACATATCCTATGAAGACAGCTAGGCCTGCCTTTCTGATAAATCTTTTCATCCACTCGTGGCTATGGCTTGCAGGGATAAGATCCTACGGTCCATTTTGGACAGGGGCAGTTCTTTCTCTTGGATTCTATAGAGGAGCCAGCTCTAAGTATAGTCAGGGCCTTCCTGGGTGAATGCCAGGGATAGGTAAGCTCCCAAGACCCAGCCTAAAGCAGAAACAGGGAGGTTCAACAGGGCTACAGAGTCCAGGACCCCTCTTCAGAGCCCTGTGCAGTCTCACCAGGCAGCTTCCAGGCATCTACTGTTGGCCTCCCTCTGAACCTCCATGGGCTCCTCAGGGAAGGTGACATGACCATCTCTGCAGCTCACTGAAGGACACTCATGGACTCCTGGCTTCACCCACATCCCTCCCTGGTTGGTTCTTGAATTAAAGCAGAAAAATGACACTGAGATTATTCCTGGACAGAGGGAAAATTGTCTCTGATAAAGCCCAGCATAACTGCTAAGTGTATACACTTGACAGATCCCACAGGATGAGGAACGGGAGCAGTGGGCCTGGGGACTCATGCCTCACAAAATCACCAGGACTTAGGGCGAGTTACATATGGGCCAATTATGTCTCCCTGTCAAAGGCACGTGCCAAAGTCTTGCATCCTAGTACTTAAGACTGGGAGTGTATCTGAAGAGGGGCTCTACCGTGGTGATTAGGGTACAATGGGGTCATTAGAATAGATACTAATCCAGTGTGTCTGGTATGTCTTGTAAGATGAGGAGATCAGAGCACAGAGAGCCAGTCCTGTGGGAGATGATCTTGGTAGGTCACAAGAAGAGGCAGGCAGAGAGGCCTCTCTTGGCCAGCCTGGCTCACTCCTTGGTCTGGGATGTCCAGCCTCCTCTTATAGAGGAGAATAAATCTCTGTTCGTTTCAGCTGCCCCTCTGTGACATTTCACCATGGCCAAAAATCCACACAAGGAAGAAACCATGAAGGGACTGATCATGGCTCTTGAATTCCTACAGGTCTCTTGAATTAATGCCTGTCACTCAACTTCACCCAACCCTCCATGCACAAGCTCCCCCAAGGTCACGACCATTCACAGTCACTTATACATGCCAGACATCATGACTACTCTCAGACAGTCACCTCCAAATCCATAACATGGGTCTAATCCCTGAGGTTCCCCTCTAGGGAGGACTTTCTTAGAAGCCCTTGTTACTTATGGGAAGGGTGACCTCCATTTCCCTCCCCTGGGTTCTGCACATCAGGAAGATAAGTTCAGACTCTCAGGAGCAGGGAAGGTGACGGGAACTCCCAGATGGATAAGGACCCGGCCTGTGCCGATTCGTTCTCATTCGGCACCGTGGTCGCAACATCCCAATATAGTCATTATTGCAGTTTCGCTTTCTGTAGCCGCATTATAATGCGAGCTTATGTTCAATTTGCTGGGAGCCAGCAAATCGTCGTCTGCTTCTTCTCAGCACACACTCATTTGCTGCGTGCCCTAGGTGTTTCTTAAAAGTCTAGGTTTTACACATAGACAAATTAAATCTTGTTTTTGAATGCGTCCCTCTCCAGAACCGACATAATGCGTTTTAATAGCCGTCGCCCCTCTCGGGGCTTGGGGCTCACGATCATCTGCATTTTCAAGCAGCAAATCACTTACAGGGACATGTCCTCGATGCCAGTAATGAAGCCAGTGAATGGAGTGCGGTCTATGCAGGGCCTCGCTGTCTCTCTCCTGACCCTGCTCCTTGGAGGGTGGTATCAGAAAGAGTCCTTCCTTTGTTCGCTGCATTTTGTATTCATTCCACTGACGACCGAATGTGTCTTAGTGTCTGCCCCATAGGGCACCCTTAGGCAGGAGCAGGACACATTGTCAGCAGATACATGCAGGTGATAGGGCCATGGCTGAGAGTAAACCAGGACCAGGAGGGGCCAGGAACTGGCACATAAAAATGGGAGGGTAGGTGGTTCCCAGACCAGAAACACTCAGGTGCATACTGTGTCTGATTTAGGAGTATTGGCATCCTGTGCTCAGTTGGCCATTCATCCACCAGGATCGCAGGGGACACCTGGAACAGGCGCCATTGATGCCATCACATCCATACCAGATTCATCTGCAGAAACCCTAACTAGAAAAGGATTGTAGTTAGAGGTGAGCCTTGAGAGGTGATTTAGGTTATGTGGCAGACCGTGATGGTGGGGCCAGCACCCTAAAAAAGAGGTGTGAAGGACTTCTGGACTCTCTTAGTTCACCATGTGAATACACAGTGACAGGGGCCCTTCTGGAACCCAAGCAGAGAGCCTCCACAGGGCCCTGGCCAAGATCTTAATGTTGGGTTTTTAGACCATAAGGACTATTTGTGGCCTGGCCTATGCACTTTTGATATAGGATCCAAGATGACATGTGCAGTGGACACTCCTGCTGTCTAACTTGGGCCAAGACAACAGAGCTCAGATCCTGTGGCAATCGAGAGGTAGCTATGACACAGGCCTACAGGCTGGAAACTCCTAAAGAGGCCATCTGTGAGCTTGTGATCCAAGGCCTCTCCCAGGGCAACTGGGGCCTGTATATTACTAGATCACTCTTTTCTGGCCTTGGTCTCAGCTATGGACATGGACGTGACCACGGTGGATACAGACCTCCTGTTACCTTCATGTTCTTCAGAGTCCTCCATTTCTGGTGTGGCAGCTTTGTGCAGTGAGATGACTTTGTGCAATGAGAAGCACAGAACTACAAAGGATAACACTGGAATCCATGAGATTTACATGACACAAGACACATCACCTGTCCCATCAGGAAAGCCAACAGGCCACCTGACAGAGAGGGTTACTGGGGTAATGACATCACATGTTGGGACCTTCTTTCTTTCCTATGTTTCTGGGATTTGTTCATGGCACACCTGTCTACATCTTTTCTGTTTTAAAGAGAAGCTCACTCAGCCCTATGACAGATCCAACTCAGGACACAGAACAGAAAACTTTTCCTGCGTATGTGCCAAGAGGGTCTCCTCATCCCTGTGTCCGCCTCTCTTCACTCCCTATCCCTTTGCAGTTTGTGATATTCTGGGGCCTCTCCCCAGGGAAGGAGGCTGTCCCAGAAGTATGCAGGCTGCTGTCAGTGGAGCTGTGGGGAGTCTCAGCATCTCCCCAACTAGGCAGAAGCCAGATGTTTCTAGCCACATTAGTGACTGAAGAGGTACTCAGGCCTGTTGTCCCTAACTGATCTGTTCTGCTCTCTTGGGGCTAGGACACTTGGCAGTGTCCTAACCATTCAGCCTTACCCTCTCATCCTCTTCCCACAGTATCTCCCCAGTGTCAGGACTGAGATGATTGACCCCTCCGCCAATGGGGTGTGATTGCAAGCCACAGACCACATCCCTGTTAGAAAGTTCTGGATGCCAGCGGGCAGGAGTGAATTACTTTCGCAAGCTGAGATCCCCCATGGACTTTAAAATCAATAAGCTATTTCTGACGCTCAGGACGGAGGTGCGTGGCAGACTTGAGCTTCGACCTCCTTGGGAAGTGGATGTTCTCGCTGCTGCCCAGGACCGAACAAGCTGCCCACATTCTGGGGGGGAAAGTAACACGGGCCAGAGTCATTACCATCTGTTGCTGTGTGTTATGGGTGGTAGGCAGAGGGCAGTGACTCAGCCCATAGCTCCTGTGTCCAGCACAAGTTTGAGGAATTGAGCTCTCTGTGCCTCGGTTTCTTTTCCTGAGGGTGAATCTAAGGCATGGACTGGCCACACGTGCCCTGTCCCCTGCTTGTTCCTGTCATGTAGTGAGCCCTATAAGATGTTAGCTACCCAGACCACATTACTGCTGACTCCAGACTACTCCTAGAGAAGGGAACCACAGGGTGACTGGTGATCAGCTCTACAGATCTGGGACAGCAGCCTGTAACACAGAGGGGACTACCTTTCCAGTAGACCTGTATCTTGAGGAAATGCCAGGATTCCATTACGTAGAGAAAGCAAATGGCAGGACCCCAGGACCCTCTAGATTCTACTTATAGAGCCCATGTCCCCACATGCTTTCCCAAGGCTATCAGAAAGCCATCTGGTCTCCCACTACAGGATCTGGTTAACTCAGGTGAGGGTAATTGGGACCTAGTCCTCTACAACTGCCTTTCTTGGACAGACCTACCAGTTACAGAGAAGGGATATCCTTTTAAACATAAGAGATGTTTCTGCACCTTGTGACCTTTGTTGTTTTGATTCCCATCCTGAGCTTAGGGCTGTCCCTTTGTCAAGGTGTAATGCCTAGAGGTCTGGGTACATGGCAGACTGGAACCCACAGCAGCGTCTTTCCCAGACACTCAGCCTGTATGTATGCTCCCCAAGCCAAGTGCTGGCCCTTGATCACCAGCCATTTCCCTGACATTTAGCAAGCAGTAACGCTGCCTCCCCTGGGTTCTCAGGCTATCCTTTGCATGGATCCTGGGGGTCCTGCAGGCAGGCAGCCCACTACTATCCCTAGGTTCATCATGCTTTTCCCCCATGTGGACGAGAGTAGGCATTTAGGAAAAGTAGGTTCTGAATGCCTAGCCTCACAAGCAGCTTGGGGTTCGGCACTGTATCCACAGGGGATGGGAGAAGCTGGCTTTGGCGGTGTGTGTGGTTCTCTCATGTAAGATGGAGATGATATCCAGATATCTTCACTGTTCCTAAAAACGATGTGCTAGTCCCAGAGGAAGTTAGCACTTGTCTTTTGGGATGGGTTCTTGTTTTTGCATGGTGGGAAAAGTGTCAGAGACATGGAGCTACTGGAGCTACAGGTGCTGGAGTCTTAGTCTTAGGGGCTGTCCCCAAGAAACTGTGTTCCCTCTGGAAGAAATGACTGGCTGCCTTTCTCAAATAAGTATACGCCCTGTGTTCAGATAACGAAGCAGGGTGTTGGGGTTACAGAAGCATCAGTGGCAATGGGATTGATTTCAAGGGCATGGCCATTCTGCCCTGCTTCTTTGTGTCTGCCTAGCCTGACCTTTCTGCAGAGCAGAATGGGACTCCTC
Organism: Mastomys natalensis; assembly: GCA_021653895.1. Taxonomy (NCBI): domain Eukaryota; kingdom Metazoa; phylum Chordata; class Mammalia; order Rodentia; family Muridae; genus Mastomys; species Mastomys natalensis. Next base: position 4,160,357 of record JAJTUV010000102.1, read on the forward strand.
CCATATTCCCTGACTATCAGAGTAGAGTTGGCTCTCCCAGCTGTTAGTAGAAGTCCTGGGACCCAGGTACTAGCATAAAGGACATCAACGCCCTTTCAGGCAGCAGTGCATCAGGCTGTGGTGCTCTTCCAGTTTCAAGAGTGGATAAAGCTCATTTCCTGGTGACCTTTAAAGAAAGGCTTTTTAAAAATCCCAGAGCCACTAGTCCTTATCCCTCTGCTTAGCTACACCTACCTGTCTTGCACCTACTCTGGGAACAATCTACTGGCTTCTCCTTCAGAGGTTGCTTTTCGGCATCTTCAGAGATGCTTTCCTACTCCAGGTCCTTGCTCGTGAGAACTCATGTGCCTCCTTAGAGCTCTGCCTCTCCTTCCAGCCTCTCAGGGCCAGGGCTGGCCACACCCAGGCCCAAGATCAACTCTTAGATAATTGTGTACCCTTGCCTCAGAGTTTGCCCTGAAAAGCAAAAATTGCCCCAAGCATTGTCCACTTCAGGTTGTGGTCTTAGTTTGGCAGGTCTAGAGTTTACTTCCAGAGTATCCTTTCTTAGGCAAAGCCTGGGAAGGTGAGTGGATGGGTAAGGGGTTAATAAATAAAGAGACAGAGATTTCTAGAGAGATAGGAGCAAACCACTAATCAGCCCCTCTAGGTTACCCAACCATAGCCCATAAAAGAAACAAATTTCACTCAAGTCCAGCTTGTTGAACAAATTAATTTCCTGCTGTCACTTACAAGAGAATGAGTAATTCAAAAGTATCCATATTTCCAACTCAGATGAAGCCCATGAAAACCACACCCCTGGAGATACATGTCCAATTTGCAGGCAGCTCCAGAGTCTCCTCTTCCCTGGAACTGTTTGCTGTTTACAAAATCTTTGGGAAAGGGCCTTGTGAGACTTGTAACTTTCTCAGCTTCCTGATCCTCCTAAGTTTCCTTAGCTTCCAGGGCTTTATGGATTTCCTATCTCCCTCCAGGAGGGAATGATTCAATTCAGATGAAAAAGATAAGCCACAAAACTAAGTGAGTGGGTAGGTGGATGGATGGATGGATGGTGATGGATGAACTGACTGGTGGAGAGATAGACAGATAGACTGGTAGTTGAAGAGTTAGGTTGAAAGATGGCAGATGATTAACAGATTGGTAGATGTAAGGATGGATGGATTGACTGGTAGATGGATGGATGGATGATGGGTTGAGTGGTAGATGGATGATGGATGGATGATGGTTGAGTGGTAGATGGATGGATGGACAGACATTCAGACAAGCAGACTGGTGGTGAACAGTTGGATTGAAGAATGCTGGATAAATTAATAGATCGGTAGATGTATGTATGTATGTATGTATGTATGTATGTATGTATGTACAATAAATGGATGTGTGGTTGGATGAATAAATGGATTGGTAGATGGAAAGTTGCGTTATGGATGCTGAATAGATTGGTGGGATTTGTGGGCAGGTGATCAGATGTATAGATGACGAATGAATGGGTAAATGGATAGATAACTGATAGATACTAGATGGATGGGTAGTTGGGTTGGTAGATGAATGTTGGTTGACTGAGTGCATAGATGGATGGATTGGTCAATAAATAGATAATAGGTGGATTATTGGTGAGTAGATGGATAGACAAATGGATGGATCAATGAAAACATGGTTAGTAGGTAGACAGGTAGATGAATGGAAAGGCGAATGGTGGTGAACAGTTGGTTTGAAGGATGCTAGATGGATTAAAAGATCAGTGGATGGATGGATGGATGGATGGATGATGGATGTACAATAGACCTGTAAGGACCTATGGAAATGTTTCGACCCCTTCTAAGAGGAGCTTAACCTTCCCCAATAGACTCAGCTTTGTCCTAGCCTTTTCTATTTCCCTCTTTCTAGCTGGCCTGAAATTCCTCATATAGACTGGGCTGGCCTTGAGATCAGAGTTCTGTATACCTCTCCCTCCTAAGTGTTGTGATTCCCAGTGTGTACCACCATGACCAGCTCCATCCTCTTCTTGTTCAGCTTTAAGCAGGTTCCGAGCTCCTAAGTCCATGTTTCCTCAGAATGAGGGGACCCTTGGTGGCAGGAGGTTGTACTGAGAACATGTTGGGGGAAGTGTGTGAATCTTATGCCCAAGTTATGGCCTCCTCTGTCCCTTCACAATCTGGTATATGTTGTCTGGCTTTCTGCAGCCCTGTAGCTCTGAGGTACATGTTCTACTCAGTGTGGCCTAGAGATTCATACTTGTTGGTGTGGATGAGCCAAGTTTCCCTTGATTCTGTGCAGAGTGTTTCACTCCACCGTGTACTCAACTTACCCTGTGAAAGAGCACCATGTTGTTTCTAAGGCTTTGCCGTCTGTGTGGAGAAGACTTTCCTTTGGGCCCACATCTTCCATATATACTGTTTAGATGTCTTCAGTTGCATCACAGTTCCTTGAGACATTTGAATGAAAAATATTTTTTATTTAAAAAGTAGGCTGAATCATAACTTTGGCCAAGTGTCTTGTTTTCTGTCTATCTGCTCTTCACATGCTCTTCAAGAGATTCCCATGTGCACACATCTGTTCTGGGGTCCAGAGTTACCAGAAATAAAGAAAAAAATAAAAAATAAAATAAAAACACTTTGAAAAGAAAATCCTTACTTTGATCAGAGGGTTGGGATGAAGTGTGAGTTTTGTGCAGAGAGAAGATAAGCATCCCAAGGAGAGCAAGTTGGTAGCAGCTATGAGTCTGGGCTAAAAACACCACCAACACTGCTGTGATAGGCTGGCTGGAGACAGAGAAAAGCAAGCAGCCTAAGGAGAGGAGGGCATGTCTGATTTCCACAATGCCTCCTCCACACTCTCCTCCTGCTTCATGCTCTCAATCCTCCTTGGTTGAGGACCTCTCTTGAGCAAAATGCTACATGGGCAGTAAGAGCTGACAGCAACACAGATCTGTAGATGGGTGCAGGTATGCCACGTGCATATGGCTCTGGAGTCTCAGGAGGAGTGTTGACCAAAGGGCCAGCTTGAACAGGATGGTGACAGGCTGAGGCATGAGCAGAGACTGGGGTAGAATTCAGCCACTGGAGCTTTCCCAAAGGCTAAGCTACTCCAGCCCACTGTGGGCAGCCATGCCTCCATTTTCTGAGGATGTAAGAGGGGGTGCAGAAAAAGAAAAAGAAGAGTGTTAAGTTCCAAGTTTTTGCCAGCAGGCAGTTGTCCTCAGCTGTGGGTCAAGCCCATAGGCTGGTGGGTAGCAGCTAGCAGCTGACCAGCATGAGAAGTAGCATAACCCCTCCTCTCTCCATGACTCCCCCAACTGCAGACTTCTCCTCCCTCTTCTCCAACTGTTATCTTTTTCCTCTCCCCTATTCCTCTTCTACACTGCCAGGAGAATCTGGAATTTACCCTGGGATATCAAGGGCTGATCACAGCTCAGAAGAAGCCCTGCTAGAGACCATATCCTTATTCAGAAGGGACATGAGCTCAGACAAAGGTTGGGTGACTACAAAATTGCTGCCTGGGACATGCATTAGATCCCCAATAACAATATGCCTAGAGATCTCTCTTGGGACAGGACACTGCCTCTTACACTTATGCAAAACAGAAGAAAGGATGAAAACACACTTTGAAGCTGACAGTATGCTGTGGTCTCTTCCGATGATGAGTCTTATGAGGACTGAGGTAACTAAAGAGGGACCTTCCCAGTGCCAGATCAGACATTTGTGAACACCTTTCCAGCTGAGCAGAAGGGAAAACACACACCTTTTCTATCTGGGTGGTAGAGGGCAGAGATGGAGGGTATCCTTCTGCTCTCAAGGATAGAGCCCATGGGACATAGTCTATTATGAACCCAGAAATAACCATGAAGGTGAAGAGAGTCAAAGGGTTAACTTGGGCTGGAGGCTGTTCCCTTGAGTCTTTGCTGGACATGAGGAGAGATACCTCCATCTTAGGGTGCTCACTATTTACACCCTGAAGTGGGCTAGTGAGAACTCTGGAAAGCAGAAATGACTCCAGAAGGATCTCTGAGGTGGAATACCACAGACATGTAGATCTTGCATTGGGACTCAGACTCTTGAACCTGAGGGGGTTCTGGGGACCAGATGCCGCAAGGCCTCTCCCTGGCTTAGTTGGGAATGGTGTATGGGATGGTGGAAGGGCCAGTCAGTACCAAAAACCTGAGAAAAGTGAGTTTAAATACTGTGTGGGCTAACTGTGGCTCACTTCTGTGTTTGTAGCAATAGCTGCAGGAGCATTCCAGTGTCACCAAAACTTATGTGTCCTCTTGAGGACTATGCTGGGTACCCAAATAAAGGTAGATACCTTTGAGCTAGCTGGAGGCCTTACAGGTTGTGCCCACCACTTGGACGTTGGCATATGCTGTGTGACAAGGCTTTTCCTTTTTAGACAGCCTGCTGTGTAATGCCTGCTGGCCACTCTCAGGTCTAGGCATTGCCACTTGGGGCATGGCTTTCAAAATGGAGCTGGGACAGACTGAGGTGGGGCTTCTATATTGGGCAGAAAAAAATAATGTAGCTATAGCTGGGTTTGGAAGTGAAGAACACTCAGCTCAACCAGGGAGGATCTTTCTCCCCACCCGACATGGTGAGACCTGGAAGCTTCACCAAATAAGACCTGGAGGCTGAATGGAGAATTGCCCTGTACTGAGGGTTCAGTGCTCAAGGAAGGGATGGGGTGGGGGGCTTTGCTGAGACCTACCTGGTGTGACATCCTTATCTTTCCTCTGAAGGAGAAGCTGAGTCTTGCTACATGCCTGCCAGTCCAGTGACAGGAGACCTGAATACCAAACTGGGTGTTCACTGGAGAGAGGATGTTGCTTTCCTTTCCTTCCAACACTAGCAACATAACTAAGGAGGATTCTGGAAAGAGAATCTCCAGGGAAAATGGGGCAGGTGGCTTTAGGCATTCGCTTGGGCAGGTGGCAAGGGCTGGCTAACATCTGACCGTGCTGTGAGGACACTGTTGCTGAACACCCCGCTCACCTCATCTCGTTTGCTCAGTAGACCCCTGTATGGCCCCATCAGTCACTTCTGGTTCCAGCCATTTGGTGTTGGGCTGTGTATTCCTTCATTCCTCATTGTAACAAAATTCCTGACAAAAACAACTGAAGGAAGAAAGGGTTTATTTTGACTGATAGTTTAAGGGTATAGTCCATCACAGCCGGGGAAGCATGCGGATGGGAGGTGAGGTGTCTGGTCCTACCATGTCTGTGTGCAGTCAGGAAGCTGAGAGGAAGAAAAGTTGGTGCTTAGCTGGTTTCCTATCTTACCCTTCTCATTCAGTGCAAGACCTCAGCCCATATTCAGAACGGGTCTTTCCTCCTCATTTAAACCTCTCAGGAAACACATGCCCAGAGGTATAGTCTCCTTGGTGACCTTAGACAGCCTAGTTGACAAAATTAACCCTTAACAGGGGAAGATTGAGATCTCAGAGGAAGCCCCATCAAGTTGTCAAAATGGTGTATATTAGGCTGGTCTTTCATTCTACTGTTTGATAGGATAATAAGCAAAAACAAGATATTGGCTTCTTTAAGTTCAGAGACAGCTGGGAAGACCTTTTCAACAAAGCAATATTTGATTTTGTTTGGTCATGTATGCCTGTGATATTGTATCTGGTGTGGCAGCATACTGATCAGGTCAGGGTGTTGTCTTGCCCGGTACCCCAGCTATTTCTTTGTGCTGGAAACACCCTCTTTTGAAACAGTACACCAGTACACCAACCTCATTGTTATATCGCCTATGGCCTTGCTGTGCCAGCTCATTGAATCTCCCTGCAAGTCTGTGGCTTTAGACCTAGCCTTCCTCCACCCATCTCTGCTTCCTCCAGCCATTGGTGAGCACACTTCACTAGCTTATTTCTATGAGGTCAACTTTATCATACTCAAAAAATGTTGGTGAAGGACCATGTTTTTCTCTGAGCGTAGGTGACGTCACTTAGTGTATTGTCCTCAAGCCTCATTCATTTTGTCCCAGATGTCAGGGCTTTTTCAAGGATGAGTAGTATTCTATCAGTTGTGTAAGTATTTATATATTTAAGAATACACTAATATGTGCACAGTAGTATACAGCTCTGTCAACACCCATGTGCATGCACATGCTTACACACACACACACACACACACCACACACACCACACACAACACCATTATTCCTTGATTCCTTAATCCATTCATGAGTCTGTGGGCTCCGAGACTAACTCTGAATCTCAGCTTTTGTGAACAGGGCTTCATACACATAGGTGTATTGACACCTCCTTGATCAGCTGATGCCTTTCCTTTAGATATGGACCCTGAAGTGGGACAGGTAGTCTCACAGAAGACAATAACTCTTCAGCTGTTTGAAGTTTTTTCAGTCTCCGTAATGGTTCTGCTAATGCACAGTCTTGAGATAAAATTTAAACTACAAGGACTGAACTATGTCCCTCCCATCCTCCCCAAAGATGCTTTGAAGACTTGGCCAGCCTGAAGGTGGATCTAGATACCATAGACAGGGAAGTAGTCTTGGTGGGTAGCTGTCTAAGCCAGGCTTCTGGTGATGGGGCTTGGTGTTCTTCCCTGTGTGCTCCATCTGTAGAATGACCTTGGGTAACAAGTGGCATGGCTTCCTCTTCAGCCATCCTGTCCACAATGACTGTTGAGATACCATGTTGCTAGAACATTTTGGGTGAAAGAAGGCTGCAGAAATGTCCCTGAACTTTTTGTTTAGGACCAACAATGGGTAATAGACCAAAGACATTCCTGCTTTCTGCATGCTGGGCTGCTCCCTAAGTCTGAGTAAGATACTCCTCCCTCCAGTGCTGAAGAAAGCAGGAGTGGTGGGTGGATGGGGACAGTACAAGGAATGTTCGGCCCATTGATGCTAACACAGTATGGTTGAGACACAAGGCCACAGGGAAGAGACTGGTCTCCAGGGAATATGCCTTTGAAAATATCTGAGTGGCTTTCCGGAGAAAGTATGGCCTTACACACACATGTACAGACGCAATAGGGACACACACAGACCTCTCCCTAACACACACAGTAGCCACAGCTGGGTACATAGGAATGCACCTAGAAAGGTGTGTATATATGAGCACTAAACTAAATATATGTGCATCAGTGCACACATATACATGTGAGCATGCACAGAAACTTGTGACTGTATACATATATATATATATATATATATATATATATATATATGAATATATACATATGTATATATGAATGAGCACATGGTATAGTATGCCTCCATATCAACCTGGATGGCCTGCAGGGCAGGAGCAACTCAGCTTCTTATTCTCCAGCTTACATGCATCTGGAGGTCTTCATTGGTCCCTTGTCTGTGCAGGGCTTAGACCTCTGAGAGGCTCAGTCTGTGCTTCACAGTGGCTAAGCTGATGTATCCTTTCTACCTCGGGGCTGTGCCACTTGCTGGGGACCTAGATGCCTGTCTTTCCCCTCTCAGATTCTGCTCACTAATGGTAGTGCCTTACCGAAGACTACCTTCCACATTTTTCCCATGTCACCTAATTCTCTGGTCTGTGTCCATGGGTACCTCCCTGAGTCAGCCTAGACTCCTCCTCTTCCCGCCCTGTTTTTTCCTAGCTCTCTGTCCAAGATGGTGTTCAAGCCACACCCACTGATTCATTCATTCATTCATTCATGGATGTGTACGAATATGTTATGTTGTATGCATATTGTGCGGTATGTATTTGGTGCATACATGTAAGTGTGCAGGTGTGCTCATGTATGCACATGCTCATATGTGCACATGCCAAGTCCAGAACAGGTGTCCTCCTCTGTCCCTCTCCACTTTATTGCCTTGCGAAAGGGTTTCTCGGTGAACAGGAAGCTCTCAGAATCTACCTTTCTGTGCTTCCAAACATGCTGCCGATTGGTTGTAGAGCAAGCGCTGTTACCCACTGAGCCGTTCCCCGCAGCTCCTGTGCACATGTATCTTTAATGATCGAAGTTTAGGACTCTGTTTTAGCTAGCTGCTGGAATTTTTTCCTGAGATTTGTCTGTGAGCTGGTATTAAGACTTGTGTAGAAACAGAGTGTTCCTGGTCCGTTCCGTCCATGTAGCTTCCCACAGAAGAGACCAGTGACTAGAACCACAGAGAGAAAGAAAGAGACGTGGTATTTCACTGTAAAGATCTTGCCTGTTGATGGAAATTCTTCCCAATTTCAGGGCCCAGTGCATCTTCGTGCATCTTCTGCTCCACGCCTCTACACCTCGAAAGTCTCCTGGCTATATATTCTTCCATATGAGTCCTTTCTCTGCTGGAGCCCCTGTCAGCTTTCTGAGCAGGGTGTGGGTGGGAGGCTTCCTCCAGCTGCCTTCAGTGGTATGACGCCCTCTGATGACAGAGGAGCTGGCCAGCATGCTTTGTACAGTGTCTTTTCCCACCAGTCCGGGAGGACACTGCTCTGCTCTGAAGGGAAAGGCAGCATTGGTGAACAAAAGCCCATTGTCACTTCTCCTCAGATTCCATGAGTCAGAAGTGACCTATTCCTGTTGTTGGTTTTACAGGCTTTCAGGGCTGCTTGGCTCTGGGTTGGCCCATCAGATCTGTTTAGAATATAGCAAACCCTTCCATTTCTTAATGACTTCCTCCTCTTTGATCTTCTCTGACTTCAGAATTTCTAATAGGAAACTTGGACACCTGAGATCTCCTCTCCACACTGTAACACCCCTAGGCCTTTCCTGTGTCTCCCTTCTGCGGGCTCCACACTGTACCTGACTTTGCTGACTCCTCTCTGTTCCTGGTCTTTCTCACCCTATAACATAATCCTGAATCTTAAGACCTGACCACTGTGTTCATCTTAAACCTCTTTTATCTCCTGGCTTTCTGTAGTTACTACATTGTTTCCTTGTAATTTTTTTTTTTTTTAGCATGATGGAATTTAGGGTCATTCTGGTTCCTTTCTTCATCCCTGAATCATTTCTGTCTTCTCAGGGTTAGCTATGGAATGTATGTGATCCTGTCTGTCAGGCTCTGTTGCTTGGGAGGGAAGCTGGAGGTATATGGCCAGAGAGCAGTAACTGGTCAGTGTGCAGGAAACAGTCAGAATACAGTAAATGGTCAGGATGTTGTAACTTGTCGGCGCAGGATAAATGGTCAACATGCAGTGATTGGTTAGGATCTTTAAAGGGCCAGAACCAGACAGTGTACAGCAATGACTAGGGTGTAGAATTTGTCAGTGCACAGTGAGGGTTCAATAGGCAGTGACTGGTCAGGGATACTGTGGGTCACTACTCTATGGAGTATGCTGCCTGTGTTCTCTGGAAATGTGTGTGTGTGTGTGTATGTGTGTGTGTGTGTGTGTGTGTGTGTGTGTGTTTGCAGATAAGCCTCTTTGGAAGTAGGCTTAGAGACTACTAGGGTCAAGCAGCCTCCACCACAATGGGCTGGCCTGGCGGCCCATCTGGGGCACTGTAGTGTCCAGACATTCAGGCTATGTTGCGTGGAGGTCCTCCTCCATTCCATCCCATGCCACACCAGTTATGTATGCAGCCCTGACTTTCCCACAAGGGCAGGGGTCATGGGCATAATTGGCTAAGTGCTAAAGTCTATGGAACCTGCCTTAGAATAATATGAACATACACGAGATCCCCAAGAAAGCCAATTATATTAAATGTAGTTATCAAATGTTAAAAAAAAAAAATAAAAACCAGTTTGAATCAAGGGTATGTTTGCATCTTTATTAAAGTATTACATGAAAAGCCTAGCCGTGGAATGACTGTAATTTGAAATAATGGTGAACATAAGCAATGTACTGTGATAGCCATAGATCTGTAACTTGATATGAAAATACCTGTGATTTCTGTTGGTGACAAAGTCACAGTCACAGCTAAACTACTGTGTTTACTGCTTGCATGCCTAATTGAAGGCAGTATTCACTTCTACCTAGAGATATGTAAAATAGAAGACCCCTTCCCTTTCATCTGGATTCCCATATCTCAGGTATAGGCATAAGGGGACTGTCCCTTTTGGGCAGCATACCATGGCTTCTTCAGGTAACTGTCCTGGCAGCAGCAGCTACTGGGGTATTGGGGTTCAGTCACCTGCATCTTTGGTGATGCAGCTCTTCGACTAAGTACCTTTCCATCAGCAGGCTTGTGGCCCCTCGAATGGTGCCAACTCTTTGGCATGGTGAGGGAAAGGGCACTCTTCAGATGGCTCCTCTCTTCTGCCCATCTCTCAGTACCAGAATTTCCTTGGCTGGCCAGTTCTTGAACTGCCACAGTCTAATGATTTTTTTTTTTTAAAAGGTCTTTTCCTATGTGTCCACAGCCCCTGGTGTCCCCTCCTGAAGCCTGTAGTGCTTCCACTAGTCAGGTGAATGTGCTGTTGTCTTAAGCTGAATGCCCAGTGGGCTTCTCAGTTTGCACAGTTCACCTGCTCCTCTGGGTGCCAGACTCAGGTTCTTGGCTTTTTACCTATAGTTTCTGTGAAGGGCACTGGCACCACTGCCTGCCAGCCCAGGAGGAGGGCTTGGCATCTAGAGGAGGAGCCTTTAGGTCCTTAAACTTGGACATATGCACATGCTATCCAGTGGGAATGGATTAATTGGTGGGCCAGGAATTTCTGTAGGATCTTTCTTTTCCTTTTATAAATTCAGTTTGCAGAAAGATTCTTCAAACGGCTAGTTCTTTTCAAATAGTGATCAGATTGGGGACAAAGCAAATGTCAGGGGTGGGCCTTCTCTCCTGATTGAGGTCTCCTTGGGACCAAATCTGTGTGTATGTGATGAGCACCCACCAAACCCTGACCCCTTCGAAGTGAAACACAGTGTTCCAGGTGAGGAGTGTAGGCCAGCGACCTTGGTGGAGGTCAGATGTCTCAAGATGGACAGGGCAGGATCCTGAGGCTGCCGCAGGGAAGGCTTTGCTGGAAGATTTGTAGGAGTACTTAAGACGGTAAGGTGGGGGCAATTATTTGATGGAGGGGCTCCAGGGAACTGCTCAAGAGAATGCCAGGTCCCTCCCATGGTAGATTCTGAATTGTTTAGTTGGTTAGCTGTTACAAGGTTCTTCTGGGTTGGGGTTGGGGTGGGAGTTCTGACTAACGCTTGTATCTTCAGGGGTTAGAGAGGGGTGTTGGCAGCCACAGAAACAAATTGCTTTTGAGCAGCTCCTCTTCTGCCCAGGTGTGGGCATAGTAAAGTCTGGTCGGGTAGACAGCATCAAGTTTGGTGACCAGATGGCTCTACCTTTAATGTTATTGGTCATCCTGCTACTACAGACCTCAGTTTCCCCAAGTGCACCCTAAGAAGTTTGATCTATCTGACCTCCGAGAGCCCTTCAGAACTGGACTCTTCTTGCATGACATGTGAAACAGATGAGTCTTAGACCCCAGACAACGCCCACCCCGGCATGCCACATAGGCTATGCGTAGGTCCTTGGTTCCTACCCAAAGCTCTGAGCTGAGCATTTGAAATTCGATTCAGGTAAAAGTGCCTTCAGGCCTTCCGTTCTGGTCCTGATGCTGTTAGCATGGAGGGACCCTCTAAAAAGGACAGCACTGCCTTTAGCTCTGGGCCTCCAGACACAAATGCTGGCTCTTCCTTGCGGAAGAATGGAGGCGGCGGCAGGGAAATGCCTGCTGGCTTCCTCTGGGGCCGGCTGTGGGCATCCACTGCCTGTACCATTGGGTGTCCCGCAGCTGGCTGGAGGCGGGCACACAGGAGGCCCAGGATGCAATGTGGTGGTGGGGAAAGGCTGTGTGTTTCTGGTCGGCTGTGCTATTTTCAAACCCCTCGAAACCGCCTACGGAGAGCAGCCTGCCCTGAACCTGTCTAGCAGCACGTCAGCCCGCCGGTCCTCCTTGTGGTTCCGCATTCTTCCCAGGACCCGGGGTAGGAGCCGGATGGGGGCTGGGCTCGCTTCCCCGACTAGCGGCGCCAACCCGGCCGCTCTGCAGTGAGGCCCCAGCGCACCTAGGTGGAGCCCGACCCGCAGTTTTCAGCTGGACCAGCCCCACCTGACCCTCCGGCACGCCAGACGGGGGCGCTGCAGGGCGGCCAGGTCCCCCGGGTCCCCTCCGCGGCCCAGTGCGCATCGGCAGCTCGGCGGCCCGGGCGCTGCACAGACGGCGGCAGGCGCGGGCCAGAGTCCGAGGCAGCGCGGCCTGGCCGCCTGGGCCAACAGAGAGCCACACCGCGCTCCCGTTCCCGCCGCAGCTCGCAAAGACGCCGAGCCGAGCGGCGGGCGCGCGCCACCAGCACCGGAGCAGCAGCGTCCCGCGGGCGGCGAGGCGCGCAGCGTCTCCGGCCCCACCTGTCGGCGCGGCCACCCTCAGCGTCGCCCCCGGCGTCCCCAGCCAGCGCGGGAGGCTCGCGGCAGCGCTGGGCCCAGCCTCGTCCGGGCTGCGGCGGCGGAGGCGCGCTCTCCCGGCTGGGCGCCGAGGCCCCCGCACCGTCCCGGGCGAGGGGACCGGCCCGGCGGCTCCGGGCCGTGCAAGTTGGACTGCGGCGGACTCGGCCGGGCCGCTCGGGCCCCGGCGGCGGCGATGGTGCTGCGGCTCCGCGAACGGCGCACAGCCCCGGCCCTGAAGCTGCCTCTGCGCGGCGGTGGCAGCGGCGGCGGAGCGGCCCCCTAAGCCCCCCGCCGGAGCGAGAGCGGGCAGCGGCGGAGCCCGAGAAGGCGGCGGCGGCGGCAGCGGCAACAGAGCTGTGGAGGAAGGCGACGCCGATCTCTGGCGCGGGGCGACAGGCGACCAGAGCCGGGGCCGCGCCGGACCCCCAACCCGCCGGGCCGTTGCGCAATCCGCGGCCGGTCTGGGCCCTGCTGGCGGCGCGGCTCCGGGGGCGGCGGCGGGGCTGATTCATGGGCCGCGGCGGCCAGTCCCCCGCTCCCGGGCCCCCGGCGCCCCGCAGCGCGCGATGGTGGCCGAGTGGCCGGAGCGGCGGCCGCCGCGGCCCGAGACTTTCTGCTAACCTCCCCGCCCCCGCCCGCCCCCTCCCCGGCGCCCTCCCCCGCGCCGTCCCCTCCCCCTGCCCAAAAGACACAGATCGCCTCCCGGAGTGGCGCCTCCAGTCGCGGCGGAGCGCGGCGTTGGCGGCGGATGGAGGGCGCGATCGGGCGGCCAAAGCGGCTGCACCCAGCGGGGCGCTGATGCGGCGCCTGGACCTTCGCTGCGCGACTTCGGGGGCGTCGGCCGAGTTGGCACTCCGCGATGCAGCTCCTGAAGGCGCTCTGGGCACTCGCAGGGGCCGCGCTCTGCTGCTTCCTCGTCCTGGTGATTCACGCGCAGTTCCTCAAAGAAGGTAATTGTCCCCGGCGCGCGCGGTACCCCACACTGCTCGCGGCGGCCCCTGCGGTGATACTGTTTCCAGCACCTTCCAGCGCTGCCAGCGAGGTGGGCCGAGGCTCTGCGGGGTCGGAGTGGCCGATCGCGCGAGCCTTCCCGGAGCCCAGTGCTGGATCTGCCGCCCCTCGGTGCCTCTGGGCTCATGATCCGCGTGTATTAGGTACGAGCCCGGTAGTGCTGGGGCCTGGCTAGCTCCGGTGTAGTCCTGGAACCCAGGCTTAAGCCCAGGCTGCGGTTGCCATCCCCTGCCCCGCAAGGCTCGGTGGCAGTTGCGCCTACCCGCATGCCATCGACCCTCGGTAGGTGGCACCAGCGCTCCACTTTGGTAGCCTGGCTGAAGCCAGTGCTGAGCAGGCCGGGACTGAATGGATTGGGGGCTGGGGAAGCAAAGGTGTCAAGGGGTGAGGACTGGAGAAACTGTACCCATGTCCCATGCTGCTTTACAGATCGGGTAGGGTACCCACCAGACTTAGACTAGGTGGGCAGAATTCTTCATCGCCAGAATGCCTAGAACTTCTGGATTCCTTTGCCCTCCTGGTCCCTTCTAGATTGCAGGATTGTCCCATCCAGTTCTCGAGAGTCTGTTAAGACTTGTGTGGTACACATTGGACTCTTGTGGTCACAGCGGCCCTTTGGGATTCTTTCTGTTGACTGGTTTGGTGTGCACTGGTAGGCAGCAAATAGTGGGCACTTTGTTGGAGACTTCTTGGTGTCTCTGGGCCCAGCCTGCTCTGGTGGGCATCCACTGTAGGTGGTCACTAGTGCCTTGCACAGCCAAGCTGTACTAGTACCCTCCCTAGGTCAGTAGGAAACACTGAACCCTGGAAAGTACTGGTGCAGATTTCTACAGCTGTTCTTACTACATCCAGGATCCTAAGGATGAAGGGCTTGAAATATTCTATAGCTTCCCTGCCTAATTAGTGAGCTCCTGGATGCTGGGAGCTTCCTGGATCCCGGGAGCATTCGTGGCCTCCTATACACTGTTACATTGTTCTCCCTTGATTTCAGGTGCTACTTTGGAGAAAGTAGCTGGTTTTGCTGTAGGCAGGTGAGCTGCTGTAGGCAGCTTACAGACCCGTCTTGGAGTTGGAGGCCGGTCTTCCCTCAAGCTTAGGTGACCTACTTCATGAGTGGGTGGTATTGCCACGGGGTTAGGGTCCCCTGCTATTGAGATAACTCTTTCCTGCAAACATGAGTCATTTCCTTCAGCCCCCACCCCCACCCCCACCCCCATCCCCAGGTATTAGTTGTGTATTAGCTGTGGTATTAGTTGGTATTAGCTGTGGGGGTGGAAACGACCACATCGTATCCTCAGACCCCAAGACACGGTGTCCTTATACTTTGAGATCTTGTTTGGGATACAAGTTTTGTACTACCCTTCCCACTGCTTCTTTGTTCTCCGGGTTATTTACCTGAGGGAAAAACATGGATCTTAAGGTGTTGGGGCTTCTCTGGGTTCATCCAGCCTGCTTGAGTTATTGTGTTGTTAGAAGCAGTCATAGGTGGCCACAAAGAGATGCTGGTCATTTGGAGACAGGTGACCCAGTGGATGGGTTCCTTCTGCCTGGGATTGATAGGGCCAAACCAGTCCCAGAGTCTTGGCCCTTTGGTCAAGAGGGAAGTTCTTGTGTCTCTGGTGGCCAGATGTGAGGTCACAAAGGCAGTATGCATTGGCACCCTGTGTTCTGGAATGGAGTGGCATGTCCCCTAAGGGGATTTGCAGATCAGCCCTTTATTTGCAGGCAGCCTGGGCATTTGGTATGGTAGACGTATGCATGTTGTTGTGGCAGATGGTAGGGTAAGGGAAGAAGGTAGGGCATGCTGGCCATGGGGTCATAGGCCATGAAGGCACTGTCTTGGAGGCTGCTCTTGAGGAAAAGCCCAAGTGGTTACCCAGCAGCTTGTGAACCCTGTTGTCTACTCTGATTTGTTTGCTTCTGTGACCCTCGATCCCAGTGCCCTTTGCTGTTGCCTTCTGTCAAAAAGGACAGGGATGGCATCCTTGTACCCGTTTGCATGTTTATTGTTTGTTTGTTTGTCTTTTTCAGTCTCTGGTATTAGAAGCAGGAGCCTCAGGATAGGCCTTAGGGTGTGCAGTGAGAGACTGAAGATGGTGGTTCCCAGGGGAGTCACAGGGCTCTTCTGGGAGGCTTGGGTTTCGGACTGGAATCAGCTAGGGGAGAGGGAACTAAACAGCTGGGACAGTTGTGACTTGTTGCCTAGGGATGGAGTGAGAAAGAGCTGCAGAAACAGCCATTTCCATGAATCTGGCTTTTTCCCCAAGGGGTAAAGAATGGGGGACCCCGGGAGCCATTTTTTCCATACTTTCTCTTTTGTGTGCAGATACAGGCTACCCCGTGGCTAATCCATCCCACTCTGGCTGGCCTGTCTTGCTGTGATTGCAAAGATGAATAGGGCTGTGAACCCAGAGAGAGAGAATTGTGGTCCTAATTGCAGCCCCCGGCTTGTCTGGTTTCTGCTAGAACAGGTCTTGCTCACTGTGCCGACTCAGTGGAGGTAGCCAGATGGCTGGGGGCAGGTGACCATAACTAAAGCATGGGGTTCAGGCATCAGTGGGGTGCCCTAACTACCCTGCCGGGATGTTCCAGCCTCGCTTGTTTGTGCAGGGTTTGTATGGACTCTATAGTTTCTCTGAACTAGGACAGGTCAGGACAAGGGTGATGTGTCAGGAGCCCTGCTTGGATCCTACTGCCTTATGGAAGCAAGGAGGGTCGGTGTAGGATAGAAGGCGGGGGGTCGGTGGGGGAGCAGGAGGCTATGTCATAGTATTTTATTTTTTTTGTATGTGGAACTTGGGACATGGAGTTAGGGTAACAGCTGGGATTGTGAACATTCTTGAAATCTTTGAAGCGGTTGGGCCAGGGCACAGCAGCCCAAGTTCTGGCTTGGATACTTCCATCTCTAAGAAAACAAAAACAGTGTGACTTGCAGCCCAGCCCTGGCTGTCCATAGTGGTCCATGGATTTCTGACCCATAGGGCCCAAAGGAGACAGGACCAAGATTTAACCCACCAACCCTTTGTCTGGCAGAGACATCCCTGTGTGTCTCCATTAGCTGTGGATTTGAGGTTTAACTCCCTGTCCTTGTAAATCCTATTGATGGCTAGGCGAATGTTGCATGAGCCAAGCATGCTATCAAAAAGCCTCTTTCTCGGGTTAATACTGAGAGCTTGTGGGGAAGCCTGCGTCTGTCTCCCCCAGCACAGTGTCCCAGCATCTTAATTCCCGGGAACTTAGACTCGCCTCCCTCAGCGTTATCTTTCTCAGCTGCTCCCAGAGCTGACTGTCGATTGAGCAAATAGGATTCAACTTTAATTTATTTAGTTAGCTCACTACTTTGGAAGTCAAGTATATTCTGTGAGCCTGTGTGGTCACACTGAAGAGACACACTTAACCCTGGGCAGACATGCAGGGGTACTAAATTGTATCTCAGTAGAAATCACTAAGTGACACCATCCATGCAAGACCTACACCAATCCCAGGACACATGTATATCTCTGACATTGGTCAGTTTGTTCATTTTTATTTTTAGGGGTTTTGTGTGTCTTTGCATGTGTGTATGCTCGTATGTATGTGTGTGTGTGTGTGTGTGTGTGTGTAGGGGTTGTACATGTAGAGGCAAGAGGTCAACCTTGGATGTCTTTCTTTAGATGCTGTGCCCCCCAACCCCCTGAGACAGGGTCTCTCTCTACTTTGGAACTCACAAGCTAGACTGACTGACCAGTGAGCCCAGGACCTACCTGTCTGCCTCTCTAGTACTAGAATTACAGGCTACAGTTCCAAGCCCAGTTTTTAAATAGGTTTATTTGTTTGTTTATTTATTTATTTCATGGTTTCTGTGGATCAAAGTCATGCTCTTCTGCCCACTGGCAAGCACTTTACCAATTTCCCTATCTTCTCAGCTGTAGGCCATCTTTTTAAAAAATGAACAAAGAGCCAGGCATAGTGCTGTACACCTTCAATCCTAGTACTCAGGAGGCAGAGGCAAGCAGATCTCTTGTGAGTTTGTGGCCAGTCTGGTCTACAGATCAAATTTCAGGATATCCAGGGCTGTTGTTACATAGAGAAACCCTGTCTTAAAATAATAAATAATAAATAAATAAATAAATAAATAAAAGTAAAAAATTAAAAACAAAAAAAGCAAAACAAACAGATAAATAATTTGAACAACATGCCAGTTACTGGTCTTGAGAAATTATTTAAAAAAAAAAACAAACAAACTTGTTCTGCAGTTAAGAGCACTGGCTGCTTTTGCTGAGACCTGAGACCTGTAACCCACTTCCAGAGGATCTGGAGAATCTTCTGACTTCCATGGGAACCAGACACGCACCACATGGCAAACAGACATACATTCAGGCAAAAATATTCATACAATAAAAATAAAGTCTTTTATTTTATATTATTTTTTACAAAATTATTGAATTTAAAAAGCGTATCATTCCTGTTATAAATCCTTGCTTCCCTGGATGGGCTATGGCAGTGGGCAAGGGCAGGCAGAGCCCACTGGAGTTGGTTAGGGGCCTAAGGCTATTTAGAGAAGCCCACTGTTCTTAAAAGAGGCTAAGCTGGTGCTTGATTCCAGCTAAGAGCCCATGATGCACTGAGGGGCTGAAACCTGGGTGTTTAAGGAAAGGGCTTTTTACAGACCTGTGTCCTCTCCAGTTCTCAGAGCCAGTCTGGATCTTACACCCTCTCCAACATGGCTCAGGACTGCATGTAGAGGGTCCTAGCTTTGCCCATGGATCTCTGGGCTCCCCAGTGCTGTCTTCTCCATCCTTATCAGGATGCAGAGCTCTGCAAGGTATGTGAGAGAGCAGGGCATGTGCTTTCCCCGTGCCCAATGTCTGCTTCTCCCTAGCCTTCCTCTAGACTTTACTGAGAGGCCAGGTAGGCAAGCCAACAGCTGCTGGAGAGGGGTGGGATTGGAGAAGCATTAAAATAACCAGCTCCTTTATCATCATTTACTATCACTTCCTGTGTGACACAGAATCTAAATAAAACCCACAGTCACCATAATAGGATTCTCATCTGCCAAATGTCTGACAACTGTAAAAGTTAAAACATGAAGTGGTTGGTAATGGAAGTGACTGCACACTGGCTTACCAAGGCTTGCTGCAATTTCCCAGCTCCCCAGCACAGAGCCAGAGGGAAGACCTTTGAGAGACAGGTAGCAGTAGAGATGAGGTGTGCTAGGAAATCTAAACAGACTGTCCCACTTGGGGACTGGCTGCATCGTTAGAGAGCTGGTCTTCCCTGAGCATCTTGGGAAACTCAGTCTTTTACCTTGTTTTGACATCAACTTGGTATTTGAAAGCCAGGCTCAGGCCTTGACTCTGGTGAACTACTGCTTGCTCAGCCCAGGCAGTATGTAGCATGTGCAAATAGGTGGTTTTAATATTTGTTAATATACAGGGTGTCAGAGGGGCCAGCCTTAGGATGTCCACTGCTGACCTTTTTATAAGTAAGGTGTTTGTGTTCATGCATATGATTATATATTAATTAAATACTGAGATGTTTATATTGTGTGTAATTTGCATAAGCATATAAATTCATAAGCATGTATTATGAACTTGATTAAAAATACAGCTGTGTAATGAGGGTGGGGGTGGGGACTGCTCCCTCTCCTTGTTTCTATACAAGTGGATCCATGGGTGTTGTGTGAATGCCTGTAGCCTCCTAGGGCACGAGCATACATGAAATCCTCACTGTGACTCATAAGACTACAAGTCTGCCTGTGGCACATGGATGCCAGCACACATTTTCTTTACTAAGTGGGGTCTGCCCCTTCTGATCTCTTTCCTCCATCCACGGGCCCCATCCTGCCTCTGTTGCAACCCCTCCAAGAAGAAGAGACAAGGCTTCTCTTTTCCTTTCATTTGGATATCACCTGCAGCTTAACTCACCCTTGTCCAGAAGGTATGGCACTGTAGTTCTTGAGTATGGACATTTGTACAAACCAGGTATGCACAACATATATACACAGCTTATGCATACCACAACACATCACATACACCACATAAATACAATCCATATACACATATTCTGTACAATCACATCACATACACATACAAGACATATACATGTATATCCCATATTAACACCATATGCAGTCACACTACCCATACACAACATATGTATTCATGGTGTACAACTATACTATATATAAAAACATACCACACTCATATATACACTGTAGACCAAATAAGCACAGCACATGTAAACACATACCATGTGTACATGTAACCAACATGAACATTGACACCTCATTACACATACCCCCATATATTTGTTGCTTATTAATACCTCATGTACATGTTGCTCACATGTGTACATAATATGTTAACATGTCATGCACATGTATCCCACATATACACATGATATATTAACACCTTACATACTTCTAATACCACCATACCACAGAGACATACTCACCACACATATAAACCACACACATAGAATATATATATACTGTATACCTATAAGCATAACACATAAACATCACACACTATTTATGCACATCACATATATATATCATACACATCGAATATATATGAATAACATACAAAATACATAAACATATCATACTCTGCATACCTACATATACTATATATGTTGTCTATGTACACATACAGATACACTGCAAAGGTGTGAATACTTCACATTTTATCACCCAGATACTATGCAAACATCTGTACACACTTCCTACAGACACAACACACACAAATATACACTATAGATAGATGCATCCATGTAAAGCACATGCATTCCATGAGTCACACATGCTACCATACCTAACATTACTTCCCAGATTCATGCCACATTGCATTCACAACCAACACAAGCACACCCCCCCCCACCTACATACCTTACACAAGCATGTTGCACGTGAAAACACATACCACACATAGATCCCACACAAACCCACACCACACCTGCAAACACATACTGCACACACATCCCACACATGTATATATCCCACACAAACACACATCCTACACATGCTCATACACATCCATGTTGTTTACATGTACATATGGTGTGTGTTTACATGTACTGTGCTTATTTGGTCTACAGTGTATATATGAGTGTGGTATGTATTTATATGTAGTATAGTACTTCATGAATACGTATGTCGTGTATGGGTAGTGTGACTACATGTGGTGTCAATATGGGATATACATGTATATGTCTGGTATGTGTATGTGATAAATGTATGCCACACACACACACACACACACACACACACACACACACACATATATATCCCACACAAACACAAATCACACTTGCAACCACCATGTGTCCTACCTCCACAGTGGTCTTATCCACAAGAACAACAGAGGCTGGATCCAGCTCAGGCCTGTTCTCTGCTTTTGCTGCCCATCCTATATCTAGCATCGAGGAACTAGGCCTTTCCAGAGCATTCTGAATACCACAGAAGCCAGGGAGTGCCCAGAGAAGGGAAGACCCTGCATTTTCACTGAAGAGGCATGGCCTAGTGAGAAATAAGGGCATCCTTTGGGTTTCCGAGGCTAGGGCCAGGAGGTCAATGGAAGAAGACAAACCCCATGGCCACTTGGCAGCATGGCAGACAGGTGCATGAAGTGGAATAACTCATGTCCTGTTTAGAGCATCAGGGCCTCAGCACATCAGTGGAGTAACCATGACACAGTGGTCCTGCTTCCCACTGTTCTGCCTGGGTCCCTTTCACTCTTGTGTTCTTTGAGTTGGGTGAATGCTAGAAAGTTTATGGAAGGGCTTGGCCCTGCCTCTGTGTTCTCTTAGCTCTGTGATTGCCTGGCTATGTCCTGTGACCTCCCTGTTCTGGTGGTACTGGTGGTGGTAAGGGGAGGAGGATCCTGTAAGATTAACAGGCCTCCCTCCACAATCTTATCTGAGAGAGGAGTTTCCCATGAAGAAAGTAAAACACTGGCCAGTATGAGGGGCCAGGTGACCGGGAATAGCCACATAGGTTTACTTCAACACTGATCCACTTCAGGACTGGGGCCAAACCTGGGGTCCAGGGCACATAAAGGGGCTAGAACAGATGTCAGCACCGGCATCTGGTGAGGGTGACAAGGACACCCTGTTCTTCCACTCAGCTCTCATATAGGGGTCATCCAAGGGTACACTCAGTGAGTTGAGTGAAGACTTTTCCAGGAGGCTGGTGTCCTGACTACTAAGTGCCAAGGTAATACTAAGGCCACATCCATGTGGGTAGTGCTACAAAGGTCGCTGTGGATAGGTGGTAGGGGTGGTTCAGCTACCTATCCTGGGCAGCAGCTGCCCTGTAGTTCCCTTACCCGCAGCTGGACTGTGTGCTCAACTCAAGGATAGGCCCTTTCTGGAGTTTCACTGTGCCTCCATGGAACTGACAGAACCTGAGGCACTGCCACCTTCTACAGAGAAGGATGAGCAAATATTGGCAGTCTAGAGGAAGTGGTATTCCCTCAGGCTGGCCTGGCTTCTATGGATGGTGCCTGTATCCTGCTCAATTCCTAGTTGCTGGCCCTGGCACTGTTGGATGCGTTCTTGAAGCCCTGTCTAGACTCCACTGGCAACCTTCACAATGCCCAAGTGATCTTAGGTCTTTTCTTCAGCAAATAGGCACTTCGTTGGAACGGCATGGCGGGAAGTGGAAGCTAGACTCAACATACACATCCCCAGCCCCATCTCATAGGCATTCACTGCCGCAGACAGGCTCAAAGGTCCCTGTCTTTTGGAGAAAGTTTCTCAATGAGTGAGATCAGACTGGCTACTCTATGCGTGTGACACTTAGTGTGACTGGAAGGACAAAAGAGACCTTGGAGCAATGACATTCTTGGCCACTTTCAGCTCTCTGCTGATCTGTTTCCTGCTCCCAAGGACAGGACACATGCAGACCTGGGTCTAGCTTGGCTAATAGACGAAAACTCTGAAGCTATCCCTACCTACCCATATGAGGATGACTCCAGGCAGATCCCTGGAGTGATGCACTAGCCATGTGCTGCTAGTTTGAGGTCAACTCAACACAAGTTAGAGTCATTTGAGAAGAGGGAACCCCAGTTGAGAAAATGCCACTACTAGATTGGCCTTGGGCAATCCTATAATGCATCTTCTTGATTGGTGATTAATGTGGGAGAGCCTAGCTCACTGTAGTCAGTACTATCCCTAGACTGCTGGTCCTTGGTGATATAAAAGTAAGTTGAACAAGCCGTAAGGGGCAAGCCTGTAAGCAGCTCCTGCCTCCAGGTTCCTACCTTGAGTCTCTGCTCTGACTTCTCTCAGTGATGGCCTGTGTGTGACCTTATGGTTGTAAGATGAAATAAACTCTTTCTTTCACAATATTTTTATGGACATGGTGTTTTATCATAGCCATAAAAATCATAACATAGATGGGAATTGTACCAGGATTAAGGTATTCCTGTGATAGATTTAACCATCTTTTGGGGAGAACTGTGGGAAGATTTTTGAACTTCAGCCTAGAAGAGCCATTGGGTTCTCAGAGCTTGATGGGAAGCTGTAGGAACTTGGAGGATATTGCTGAGAACAGAGTAGATGATGGAGGAGGCCTGGTTCTTAAAGTTTGTTAAAGAAGAGACTCCACCAGGGCCATCTGTGTGATATTTTGAACTAAGAATTTGTGGTTCTGATCATCTTGGACTGGAAAATTAGCTCATGATTAAGAAGAGACCAGCATCATTGAGACAGAGTCTTCTGGGAAGTCTTTTCTTCAGAGTCCAGGAGCACATGGTGGGTGTGGCCCCGAAGTGGTTGAAGCCATACCTCATGTTGACAGCCAAACTAGGCAATGTAAGAGTCTCCCAGGTGGAGCTGGTTCTGAAGAGGTCATGGAGAGCTCAAGCTGAGGCCTTGTATTAGTTGGGGTTCTCTGAGTCACACACCATGAGTGGTCAGGACAGCCTGTTAGTCATTGCAGTGGTAGACCCAGGATGTACGGGGTCATGAAAAGAAGTTGAGGCTGGGTACTGTGTGCAAGGGTGAGTTCCTGAAGAGACTGGGAATGGAATTGCTGCTGATGACAGTGTATCCCAGTTGTAGACCCTCCAGCATTTTGGACGTTCCAGTACCATGGGATGATAGCCAAGGACAATAGCAGCCATAGAATGGAGCTACCCTGGACCTACGGGAAAAGCTACGTAGGCTGTGGAGAACAGAGTTGCAGAAATGGCCCAGATGTCTCACACTGCCCCTTTTATACTGTTGGTTGTTGGTTTTGCTTTGATTTGATTGTGACTATACCCTGGCTCCCCTCCCCACTTAGAGTAAGAAAGTAAGTGATTTTGTGTCTAATCTTATAGAAGTCTCCAGTTATGCGATTTTAGAATTTTAGGGAAATTTTAGATATTTTAGAGAAATTTTTGAGCTTTGGAAAAGACTGGACATTTCAATGAAACTGAACTCTTATTAAAACATATCAATGTTTATAGATTCTCAGACTTGTAAAAGTTGGGATGTTTTCCACAATGATATTAATATGGGATGTCGAGGATTTTAACATTTTAACATTTTAACAGTGACATTTGTGTGTCAAGCTGACAAGGGGTCTACCGTGATGGCTGGTTTTACATTAACATGACATAAGCTAGAGTTATTTTTGAAAGAGGGAACTTTAGTTGAGAAAATAGCCCCCACCAGATTGGCCCATGGGCAAGCCTGTGGTATAGCTTCTTGATTGATGGTTGATATGCGAGGCCCCATACACTGTGAACAGTGCCACCCCTGGGCTGGTGGTCCTAAGAGTTCTAAGAAAGTAGACTGGGCAGGCAGTAAGCAGCATTCCTCTATGGCCTGTGTTTCAGTCTTTGCCTCTGCTTTCTGCTCTGATGTCCCTTAGTGATAGGATGTGACCTGGAATTATATGATAAAATTAACCCTTTCCTCCCCAAATTGTCTTATGGTCATGACATTTTATCATAGCAATAGAAGTCCACAGTAAGACTAGCCGTGCCTTGGGCTATGAGTATTTGCTTCCTCTCTAGTTGCTTCTCTTGCCTCGTATGTTGTTTCTTTGTTGTGTGTAGTTCTTTAGAGAGTGTAGAAACTGAGTTTGTTAGGGAATAGCCTCTGTCGACAGGGAGCACCCACCCACCCCCAGTCTGGTGCAGCACATTCTGTTGAAAGCATAAATGGTTCCAGCCATAGCCTTGCTCTGAGACCTGCCAGTTGGCTATTCCAGGAGCATACATAGAGCCTGCACCTGTCTGTCATAGGCCTTCTGTGTGGATAGAGGACCCAACAGGCTTTGTTTTCTCATGCAGCCCCTGGGCTCCGGTGCAGAAGGGAAAATTGTCTTGCTGACCATTTGAACAAAAATGTGAA
Source organism: Mastomys natalensis (assembly GCA_021653895.1). Taxonomy (NCBI): domain Eukaryota; kingdom Metazoa; phylum Chordata; class Mammalia; order Rodentia; family Muridae; genus Mastomys; species Mastomys natalensis. Next base: position 4,184,991 of record JAJTUV010000102.1, read on the forward strand.
CCTAAGCAGCAGGGACAATTGGGATGGGCCATGCAGGTGTGGACCTCAGTATATCGGAGAGCTACCACCTTAGGCCTCAGGACAGTGGCTCCTGTTGACTTGATTTACCTGAGCATTGGGGGCTCCAGATCCAAAGCATGGACCGCCAAGGGCCTGGAGTGAATGGTGTCAGCAAGAATGGCCACAGAGGCAACCGGTCCCCTGCTTTGTGGGGCATCTCTGGATAGTCAGATGGCAGTGCTGCTTCTGAGATGCCCTCAGACCCAGGCCCACTCTCCTTGTATTTGTGCTTTTGTAGACTAATCTGGGTTTTATGGTTCTCTGGAGCCAGAGTATACAGAGTAGGTTGTAGCCTGCCTACTTCCTGACCCCTTGAGTTGTTCAAACCCTGCTAACTAGCAGCACCTTTTGTGGGTTGTAATGAGTCCTCAGGCCCCACCCCTTTCCCAGTTGTTTGGCTTCAGGAAGGGGGCTGATAGGCTAGACTACTGGGGTCTCCCTGAGCTAACTCTCTCTGCTCACTGGGAACCCCAGAGGAATACAGGATCTCATTGTGGAAATTAACTGGCTGCAGGGTCAGCATTTACCTTGAAGTAAGGATGGGGTCATCTCTGCAGTGACAGAGAGTCAAGGCATAGATCTGGGGGTGCTGAGCATGCACATGGGCCTGGCAGGTGACCAAAGTGACAGCTCTTAGCTGTCACCTCATTTAATCCTCAACCCACCTTCAAGGAGAGTGACTGTTTCAAGACTGCCCTTGAGGAAACTCAAGGACAGAGTCACAGAATCTTGGCTACAGCTCCAGAGGTATGAGCTTGAAGGCCAGGAAAGGACCACGTAGCCATTCCAGGGCCCTTTCTAGGCCTGCTTCCAGTGAGGAAGCCTACAACTGTGTGTCCTGGAAGGTTACCTGAATGACTGGAGTGTGCCTACAAGACACAGGTGCCATTGGAAGTTTCAATAGGGTAGGAGACCACCTACAATCCAACTCCCTGATCATCCCTTAGGTCAGGTTCAAATTGAGTCATTGTGGGCTGCTGCAGATTGTCCTCTGGTGCTAAGGGTGGCTTCTAGTTAATGATTCCTGGCTCCAACATCAGGGACAAACCCTGGCTGTTTCTGTTTGTGTCCTTGTCTCATGTCAGGCAGCACAGGGCCTGGTACATCTAGAAACTTTACATTTGGGCAAACAAGCTATGGCCTAGGACAGTGATTCTCAACCTTCCTAATGCTATGACCCTTTAATATAGTTCCTCATGTTGTGGTGAGAACCTCCTCCCAACCATAACATTTTTCGTTGCTGCTTTGTAACTGTAATTTTGCTACTGTTATGAATCGTAATCTAAATATCTGATATGCAAGATATCTGATATGCGACCCCCAAAGGGGTCAAGACCCACAGGTTGAGAACTTTTGCTCTAGGACAAGACCCAGAAGAAGCTTCAGGAGCCCGTAAGCAGACCAGTTCTCCAGGATTATCCCTCCTGGGCCCATGTGATCCTTCTGGGTATATTTAGAAGAGGTCATGCAGCCTTTAAAATACACACTTTCCAAAGCCAGCTTCTGCCTTGGAGAAGGCGGATTTTATTAGCCAATTCCCTCCCTTCTGAGGAGCACAGAGGCAGTGAAGCAGGCCCTCCGATTCGCCTCGCTGATAGAGCCTGTGCCTTCCTTATAAATAACTCCAGCTTTCACAGAGACACAGAATGCATCTTCAGACCTCCTGTCCCCAGGGAACACCCGCACAGTGACAGCTTCTTGTTCTTCTGCCTGTTGCCGTGGGGACAACCTTAATAGACATGCCAGATTCCTTTTAATGTGCAAGTAGCGAGTGCTTACTGAATGCAGGCTCAGGGGATATGTGTTGGGGAAAGGCAGTGAGGATGACTGGCTAGCGTTCCTGGGATACATGTGGAAGGATGGAGCAGGAACAGAATCCATGCACTCTGAGAACAGGATGCTTAGAGTGGTCATTGATTGGTTGGTCCCCAAACAGGTGAACCCAGAAACTCAGTGTTCCTTTTTCAGACTAACACTCTTCACAGATATGATTTGAGGATAATATCAATGTGTCTGAAACCCAAGAACAAGCTCTTGTATAGAAGAGGCATGCTTCCCCCACCCCCACCCATACACACACAACACCAAATGCACATGCACGTGACACCAGGTGTTGGAAGTGACATGTGAAGCTGGAAACAGTGTCTGGGGACATGTTGCAGAGAACACCCTCCCCTAGAGCCTGTGGAGGAACATGTCTCGGCCTACACATTGATCTCAGATCAGGCCTAGGTATCCAAGGCAAAAGTGTCTTGTTTTATCCAATGAATTTGTGGGAAATTGTGGGCTAGTTTCAAGAAATAGTGGCAACATACACAAATGATGGAGAGATCCTAAGAACCAGGAGTTTGAGCCCAGCCCTGTATATGTAGAGTATGTGTGGGGGTGTATGTATAGAAGGTGTGTATTTGGAGGGTATGTGGTGTGTATGTAGTGATGTATGGGTGTGTATGTGGTATGTGTACATGTATGTGTGTATACTATATGCGGTGTGTATGTGTGGTGTGTATATGTGTGTGGGGGCTGTGGTGTGTTTGCGTAGGTGGTGTGGGTGTGTGTCTGTGAGTGTGTGGTTGTGTGCAGTGTGTATATGGTATATGTATTATGTGTGTATCTGTGTGGTGATGTGGTGGTGTGTATGTGTGTGTGCAGTGTATGGTGTGAATGTTTGACGGGGACACAGGTGTGCATAGATGTGTGGTGTGTGTGTGTATGGTGTGTGATATATGTGTTGTATGCATGAGCATGTATACATGTGCATTTGCATGTATGTGGGTGGTGTATGTAAATGGTGTGTATATATGTGTTATGTGTGTGATATGTGTACACGTGATATATTCTGTATTCTGTGTGTGTTCATATGCATGCTCTGGGCAGATGGCTCCTGGTCAGGTCAGGACCTGATTCATCTCCTCTTCTACACCTCCTGGAAGTCCTGGAGGAGGGGCAGATCCTTTGTCTTTATGAAGGTGAAGGTATGACTTCCTGATAGGAAGATGGGATCCCACAGGAATGACCTCTTGAGTTGAGGCTTCAGACAGAAACTGGTGTTCCTGTCGAGTTGGGTTGGAATGGGAAATTCAGGGAAATCCTAACATCCCTCCACACACAAATTCAGCCTCCTCCCAGATCAAGGGCACATACTGTTGTTGGCCTGTGAGAGGCTTTTACACGGGATGCGGATGGCATTTTTCATTTGAATGGCCTGAGTTTACTTTTATGGCTGCCTTTTATTTATGGAATGGCGCTGGCTCTATTTACAGGGTGATGGAAAGTGTCTTTTTCATAGTAAAGTGATGCGTGGACCTGCTGAAGTCCCTGGTCACAAGGTGGGTGGGACTTGTTGGAAGAATGTGTTCATTTGGCACCTGCTAAATGCCTGTGCTCAGGATGGGTTGGGCTAAAGTGGACAGAGCAGAGGAGCCATGGTTTCATGGGATAGGCATCAGGTCTTCTGCTGTAAGGATACTGGAAAGTTCTGGATAGGTGTGTGGCGGCCAACATGGACCATGGTATGAGAAGGTTTGTTCCAGCCATAGCAAGCTTGCAAGGTGAACTGACATCAAAGATACCATGCCATGGGAGACTAATAGATAAGGATTCTATGAGTACCTTTTGATATAAAAAGGTGGCCATGTCCTGGGACTGTAATGACAAATGGCCCTAAACTAGGCAGCTTTAAAGACTAGTTTACCCTCTTGCAGGTTAGAAGCCAGATGTCTGAAATTGCAGTGTCAGCAGAGTGGGACCTTCTAGGGGATCCAATGCAGAGCTGTTGTAGGCCTCATTTCTGCCTTCTCTCGGCTGCCAGCAGCCACACATCTTCCTAGCTAATAGCTGCATTGCTACAATCTCTGATCTTGATTTCCACAGGAAGGGCATCAGTTCCTTTCTCTTAGGATCCATTCCATCTCTATTGGTCTCATCTCTAGATGCTATACTGTATTGCAAATAGTGCTGGCTGCCAGGATTCAATGGACATTGGGGTCACTTTTCATTAGGACCACTTTTCCAGCCCATCATCATGTGGGAATATGGAAAAACTGTGCTTGTTGCTCTGGCCTCCATCTATCTGCTCTGGGGTCCCAGGAACATACCTGGTCACTTTTTAACATGAGAGATTCAAGGCTGTCATATGAGGCCAGGTAAGGACTTCAACCTGCACGTGACTGACTACCCTATGCATGGGCACAGGACAGTGCCTATGAGAGGTGGGGAGCCGGGGAGCCCCTATCCATTTGGAAGCTTGTTTTTCCATTTCTGTTTTCTTTTTATTTTTCAAATCAAATTGCAAAAGAAAGCAGCCTGACATTTGTATCCAGCTGCCCCACAGGCATTTCTGATTCCAATTGGACGAGACTGTGTCCAATTTAGGACTTACTTGGTGTGTTATTAAAAAGTGTTCCTAATGCTTATTCTCTTTATTTGTGATTTATTCCTCATTCATTAATTCTCATTAATTGAAAGTGAGATAGTCCTCTTTTCCATTAAGCCGACAGCCTGGCAGTGAGAACAAAGCATTTGGTTGTGTGTGAGTTATTTCCCATCCTCTCAGGAAGGTCTGTGGATGAGGAAGGAGGGGGTGGCTCCTGCAGCCCATGGCGGATGCTCCAGAGTGATTACTGTCATCCATCAGGGCTCTGGAAGTAGTGGGTAGTACCTAGGGTTCTGAACCCTACCCTGATCTACCCTTCCTAGTCATGGACCCCCATTCCTCCTTTCTGCATCTCCTAGTATCCTTTCCTGTTGCAGTGATAAAATACTCATAAAAAAAGCAATTTAAGGGGAAAAGAAGGTTTATTTAGCCCCCAGTTCCAAGTTAAAGTCCATTACGTTCAAAGTCAGCAGAGAGCAATGAATACATACATGCTTGTGCTCAGCATGCTCTCTACACTTATAGTCTGAGATCATCAAGCCTGGGGAATAGTGCCACCCACAGTGGATGGGTCTTCCCACATCAATTAATGTCTTTAAGATAATCAGTCACTGAGGGGCTCTCTTTTTTTCCAGGTGATTTTAGATTGTTTTAAGTTGTCAATTAAAAAAGTCCATCACACTGCTGCATTTGACTTCCAGGGTTTGCAGAAGGGTGGAAGACTGAGTTGTAGAGTGAAGAACGTCTCTCAGTGAGGACTCTGGTAGTAGTATTATCCTGAATTGTTAGCAAGAGACTCAGGCAATGGAGTATCCTATCCATTGTGATATTTACTGCTGAGTAGTGGACCTGAGACTCCTCAATGCTGGCTAGAGTGGAGGGGATAGCTCATAGGAGGGTAGCTCCATCTATAGCTGTGGGGATTATGGTGTCCCTGTGAAATGTAGGTAGAAACGACAAGCAGCACCAATGCAGTGGGTGCCTGGGCATGTCCACAACTAGTATTGTATGGACACTGTCTGCCACCCTTTCCCTGACTGGTCTTCTTCCTAGATTGTAGCCGGGGTAACTGATTTACATCACTGGTGGCCCTGTAGTACATAAGGTCTTTGGACCTGGTTATCCCAGGATATTGAATAAAGTGTACAGACTGAATGATGGTGGTTACGGCCCAAAGTTGCTCATTTTACAGATGACTACAGGGGACAGAGTAGCTTGACTGGGTCACATCGGTCCCAGATTGATGGTGTCAGGAGATGTAAGGAGGAAATGTAGGTGAGCTGTTTGGGCTTAGGTGTTGGGGCCCATGGGATGGTGACTGAGAAGGTGGATGGATTAGACTGGAGTCTTCACAGCTGAGCCTGGTGGGTGTTCTTTCAGGGATACTCATCTGGCCCAGCACACCTTGCCCAGTACCTTGTTGGGTACTTACTTCTTAATAAGCAGTGAACTGGTGGAGTAACTATGATTGACTGGTTGAGATCCTACCCAGCTGTGTCCTGGAATCCCATGACAGTTTTTGTCAGGTGAAGTAACGTGCTCCTGAAATGTTATTTCCTTTTCCTGGTTTATTGCATTGGTTGAGGCTTTCAGAATGACCAAGTATAGCCATTAGATTATGTAGATAGCGGTGGTTACCCAGTGGGCAGTGCCTGCATCTCATAACATCCAGTCCATGCTGTCTAACACTCTAGTTGGTTTTGGAACTTGCTGCCGCCACCACCACCACCATCATTACCACCACCACACATGAACACACGCGTGCAGATTTGCACACATTCACACTCGCACACACACGCACACACGCCACATTTTAACTGCTTGGATCAGTCCTTTTGACTCCCCTGCCCATGAACATCATAATGGACCATTGTTGTCTAATGGTCTATGTAAGATTTTCTGTTCCTAACCCACATTGGCTCTGTTGATTGTGATATTATTTTTCCAGTCTATCCAAGTCTTCTTTTTAATGTTTATTGTTTCCTGAGAGGCCAGTTGAAAATGACAGAAAACAAAAGCCTCCCTGCATGGTGCCAGGCCTCTGAGCTGTGTTCTTTCTGCCTATAGAGTAATGTAGGAATGTTTCTATGCTGGGAATTGTACATGGGATCAAAGAGCTGCACAGAGCTGATCCATCCTAGATTGTAGACCAGGAGTTAATTGTCCAACAAACCCTGGCTGACCTCTTGGTATCTGTTTTATCAAAGTAGTTGGTGTGAGAGATGAGGACCAGAGGGAGCCTGGAGTACATCCATATAGGGAGTTCCCTTGATATGTTCCTAGAATTAAGTACTCACATGTAAACTGGCACATAGGTTATTCCATGTATAAACACATGCCTTTGGAGGCTATGTCCATGGAGGAGAGTTGTCAGGGCCCCAATTCACAGCTAGCAGTTGCTATTCTGCCAAGGATTGGTTGTCATGTGAAGGTGGACTCCCACCCCCACAGACATATACACAATAAATCTGGTGACCCCTAGCTAGTCAGCTATCCTGCTTGGTCAGCTGTCCTGTACCTGCATCTAGCCCACTTTGCAGCCTTCTTGTAACATCCAGAGACATCTGCTGAGGGTGGTAGGTTGGATGGCTGTGAAGATGTTGGAACTTGGTAGTCTTTGTTTCTCCATTAACTGCCTCGGGTTGACAAAAGGATGGGCAAGTGCTTAGTTGGATGAATGGAAGGTGGATGGCAAGATGAACGGATAAGTAAGTTGGTGGCAGATGGATAAATGGTTGAGTGGATAAATGGAAAGGTGGATGGATGAATGGGTGGATGAATGGATGGATGGGTAGGTGGATGGATGGGTGGATAGATGGATGGATGGAAAATAAATGGATGAATGGATGGATGACAGATGGATGGGTAGATGAATGGATGAATGAGTAAGTGGATGGATAGATGGGTGGGTAGAGGGATGGATGGATATGATGTTTTGTTGGGTGTATATGTAAAATGACTGGATGCATGGGTAAGTGGATAAGTGAGTGGGTGGATGGATGGTTTAATAGATAGAAGGGTGGGCAGATGGATGGATAGATGTGAGGATGGAGCCCTCAGTGCAGAGCTGTGGCTGCCATGCTCCCATATTCTGTCTTGCCTCTGAAACCTGGGAGATAGTTCACAGGTAGAGAGCTTGCCCCTCCCCACATTTGCCTTATATCTGCCCTGTGCAGCCCTTATGACTCCCTTACCCTAAGAACACTCTAGTAGGCTATATCATCTGAAGGTCTCTATAATACTGGCCTACCCTGGCAAGCACAGCCCCCATTGGATGTCTTTGGGAATTAGCATTTCCACAAGTCCCTTGAGGCTTGGGAATCCTGAGTTTTACTTTGGAGTTACTCTGAGCATGACTACACCTTTGTCCTGTTCACTCATGGCGTATAGCCCTCAAGACCCAGCAGAGGCTGAAGTGGTAGGAAGCTTTTCTCATCTTCTCAGTGTGGCGCATCTGCCTTGGCTCTGGTATCCACAGTGGCACCTTAAACCTTTTTTCCTCCACTCCCCCCAGGGTGGATGTCATCCCTGCCCATGAACCCCCTAGAGTGGTCTAGAATCAGATGCATCTGCCAATAGCTAGGCTGGAGAAGTCTGAAGAAGTAAACCTGCATGTTGAATAGGTTGTCACACTCTCCTAGCAGCTGGGAGAGTCTTTCTTGACCCAGCTTAGTCTGGACAGAGCCTGTAGCTAGTGTCTCAGGGATCATGCAGGGCTATAGGTGCTGCTGCAAAAACTGGTCAGGGATTGAGAAGACCAAAGCAATGGCAAAATAACAACCACAAATGTCAATATAAGACAGAAGCTCAGTGTGAAGTTCCGTACCTGTTCTGTGGGTGACCAGGTTCCTCTAGAGGCTGGTTCCCACCAGCTGTGGCGGTCCCCACAGGCAGTTTAATTAGTGCCTACGCAGGGCCATGCTAACATTACTCGGCTCTAATCCTTTCAGAACTGAGATATTTCTCAAATACGGTTGAGTTACAAACTGAATAAATTAAAACTTCTTGTACATGAGATCTTGTAGCCTTATTAAGTGGTGAGATTATGCAAAAAAAATCGTTAAGTATGATAATGCATCTTTGGGCGTGATTTGTAGCAGGACATTCATTATCTTTCATTCGGCTCTGTTTAAGCTCTGTTTCGGGGGAATTAGTGGTATTACTGTTTAAATCTTAACTTTTGTGTTACACAGGCCTGTTCCAAAGCTTTGAAACGTAGCTGAAAGCTGTGCCTGGATCTCACAGGTTTAAAGAGAGTGAGCGGGAGGGTTTCAAAGCTGGGATCATCTAGAGAAATCGTGCCTACTCTACCAGTAGTTTTCATTTAATTAAAAATATGTTGCTTTCTTGAGAGTTAGACAGATGGAGTTGTTTCATGGAACAGGGGACCAAGGGAATTAGATGCTTTTCCAAATGTCAAGGGCCCACTGTTTCTTGTGGCTCCTCTGACTTCGGGGATCTGGGCCTCTGGGATACCAGAAGGGTGAGTGGCCATGGGCTTCCCTTGTTGGCATCTGTTAACCCGTACACTCCTTAAGACTCATGCAACTTCCCTTTGTGTTGCCCATCAGTTTGGCTTTGGGCAAATTGCCTTGAGCAAGGACTAATTTATTTGTTAAGGTTGATATCCCTGTATCCATTCACAGTTCACAAAGCTGTGGTTCTGTTGAATTAGTCTCCTGATGAGGTATGTTCTATGAATGTAGACACCATGACCATCTTTTGCAGAGCCATTCTTCTTCTGGGAGTTCCCTGTGCCCTGTGCCCTGTGCCCCAGGCCCTCACCCTGAAACTCCCCATTGCTCTGTGTCTCCTCCCTGACACTTTGCCTTTCATTTCTTCATTGGCTGATGGGTGAGGGATCACCCCTATATATGGTTCCTCTTTACTTTGCTTCCCACTATTGTCCTGTCCCCATCATTCCCACTGAAATTCTTTGTGGGTGGGGAAATGTCCCAGAGCCTGGCTGCAAACAAGGTGTGGTATGCAGGTCAAGTTATGCCCTCTAAGAGTGTAGAAACTGTCACGCAGGAGGTGAGGCTGGGCAGACTGGAGAGCATCTCAGAGTTGGTCGCCCAGATAGCACTCAGGTGAATGTATCTTCGCTATTCAGATACGTAAGACTTATAAGACTGAAGATGGATCACTTGGCTAGGGCGGCAGTGGAGCAGATATAGGAGTTCCTGATGATGATGAGAGAGGGAGAGGAGAGAGAGAGAGAGGGAGGGAGAGAATGCAATGTCAATGATTGGCCCCTGTGATATGCAGGGTACACATGGAACTCTGTGGGGCAGGTGGTAGCAGGCCTGGGTCCAGTGACGGCCTCTGTTGGCCAATCTCCTCTGGCTCAGTGGGCTTGGCCTTGGTTCTGCCTGGCTGAGGCCCACCCACATTATGGAGGGCCATCTGCCTTGCCTATGTGGAGTTGACTAATTTGAATGTTTGTCTCATTCATAAAGCATCCACACAAACCCATCAGAACAATAACCAAATACTTGAGCACCCTGGCTTGGCTGATGGAGAAGGAAACTCCTCATACTGTTTTCAACAGGCCAGCGGTGATATGCTAGCAGTGTTAAAAACCCCTGCTGTCAAAGCATGGAGGCATGGAGCTTACAACAGCCCCTCTGAATGCCAGCACTGGGAGACTGGCCATGCTGGAGCCTGGCAGTGGCCTTATTCTCAGACAGCTGTGTGATATGTCACTCAGGGTAACAGGCTGTCCTGAGCTGTTGGGATCCATGGGTGACGGGTTCCTCTCTCAACCTTCCCACACTCCCAGCACGGGTTTCTCATACCTGCCAACCCTTCAGACACTAAGCCACGCACTGGCATTTCACTGTACCATGAAGAGCAAAACCAGGTAAGACTAGGGCTCTGTGCACAGACTACCATGCTGCAGACTTAATCCAGTCCTGCCCTTCATCTCTACTTAAGACTGGCTTGCTGAGAACCAGGGGCTCCATACCTCTGTCTGACTCCATATTTGAATTTCAGGGAAAATAGAGACACTTTTTTTTTATAAAGGATGAACTCAGATCTGCCAAGTAGGTGAATGGTTATAGAATAAAGTGTGGAACCCTGAGTTCTCTCTGGGTCTCTCCCTCTAGCATTCTAATATTCCCACCTAACGCTTCTGGAACCTAGCTTTCAGGCATCTTATGTGGGTCAAAGGTCAGGATGTGGTTAAAATATTGTCACGGTGATTAGCTATGGGGTTCACCCCTTGCTTCCTTGGAGCTGAGCCATGGGGTTGGAATCCCACTCTCTTGCCTATTTCGATCTCTCCTCACCAGCTCTGTCCTGGGGCCATCTGATCCTAGCCACCTCCCTCTTCTCTGGCATGCAGAGGAGATGTGGGTGGGCATAGGGCACAGAGATAGAGTATCTATCGCTTGTCTTATCTCAAGGATCATGAAGGCATCCCGGGCCAGTGGACATGCATTGTGGACAGACTAGCCTGGACACTCAGCAGAGATAGGTCAGATTGGACATGGGCTTTTATGAGATCCACAGCAAGGGGAGGATTCAGTGTCCTTGAGCCTTGAGTAGATGTGGGTTGAGGCTATTATGGCTCTGTACCATTGGTTTTGGGGTGGCATGCAGACATAAAAGGGAAGATATATTCTCATAGGCAGCTCCTGGTAGGATTCCCATATCCACCAGCACTGGAGATGCCTTGGCTTCCTCTCTGTCTCTCAGCAGGTTCACTCATCCTTGATGCTGTGTATACATATGGCAGGAACATTCTTTAATACGGCTATTGTGGGCTTCATAGGAATGGAATTACATCCCTTCCTCTGCCTCAGATACCCAAGGAGCAGCCTCCCCTGAGAAGAGACAGTCATCACTATTTTTAGATGCCACCATAGCTCCTAAGGCTTCCACTTGAGAGAGAGGAGGTGTCACGCTTAGTTTGCAAGCCACCAGCCCCCTGTGCAGCTGAGGAAAGAGATACCATGACCCAGCACACAGACAACCAGCTGCCATCCAGATGGGACCTTCTGCCAGCATGCTCTTCTGACCTCTGCTTGTGGCTTGTATTCTGCCACTTGATTTTCCCTATTTGGGAGTGATGGCCCTGTTTTGTCTCCCCATTTCTACCAGTGTGTGTGATTCCATTGAAAAGGAGAAGCAGAGAATGAATAGATGAAGGGTGGTACCCCCTGAGACCGTCAACCATCATGTCCTCTGCACCGATATTTGTCACAGTTGGCTTTTCCCACACACTACATACTGTGTGAAACCCAAAGCAACAGTGGTGCCAAACATGATGTCACCAGTGGGAGGGAAAAAACAGGCCCCCCTTACCTGAAAGCAGCTACCATAGACACACTACTTTCCATTGTAGATGTGTCCTCAAATTAACCCCCTCTGTGTTGTGTGCATGTGTGTGTGTGCGTGTGTGTCTGCATGCATGCATGCATAGATGTGTTCCTGTATATGTGCACAGAGCAGTTGCATATGTGATCATTAATACAGAGGTCAGAGGTTGATGTTGGCTATCTTCTTCAATTACCCTCTACCATATGTTTTGAGAGATATCTTTCACTGTGACCGGAGGCTTGCAGATCTGCCATGAAGGTTAGGAAGCCTCTGGAATCTGCCTTTTCCCACTTCCCCAGGACAGATTATAGGTGTTGCATTGCCACACCCAGCTTTTTATGTGGGTGCTAGGGACCCAGATTGAGGTTCCTTTAAGTGTGTGGCAAGCACTTTGCCGACTGAGCCACTTCCCCAGACTCTGTTTTCAGTATTTAAAGCATACATGTGTAGTAGTGTACATATGCACATGTAAGCATACATGTTAGTGTACTATGTACATGTGCACATGTACTCAGTACAGAGGACAGGCCTACAAGTCTTTTAAAGGCATCTGGACACATATTTGTGTTTACATGCCTGTGTTTGAACCAGAATAGTTTACATAGTTCAAGAGATGCTGGCCAACATCTCATGGAAATGCCCCAACACCTGGTTGTCCTTATTCAGGACCAGTTGCCTTCTGGAGATATGTGTGTCTTCTTTAGACACCAGCCTTTTGGGTGTGCCAAGTCAATAGCCCACAGTGAACTCTGTAGGTGGCTTAACCAGCCTACATACTCAGAATGGTAGAATGACCTTCATAAATGACACGCCTTGCCGCAGAGATCCTGGCCAGTCCTGCATTAGCCTGCACGGTGCACTGGGCCTGATACAGTCTCCTTGTGCTCCGTCTATATCTGCTTCCCATATTGCCAACGTGTTCCCTAGGAGTAGGACGTGAAGGCCTCGGAGCTGTTATTCCCACAGTGCCTTACTGGGATCCAGCCACTCAGCCCTGAGTCCTGCCTTCTCACATGGCACCCAACAAGTGACATCAGAGAGCAGCTGCAATGCCACTGAGCTGGGCAGAGGGCCATGATCTTGTTTGAGCTATCCCTTGTTTCTGAGCTGAAGTCCTTACATGCCGTCATGCTAGCTTTTACACAGACCTATGGATGTTGTTGCAGTGTTGGTGGTTAGTCTGTGTACTTAGACTTGTAGGTCTGGATCAGTAGTAGTGGGGGACGACAAAGAGGTGAGCCCTTCCCGCTTAGCCTTTATGGATGGTCCTCAGCCTGGTCCTACTTCCTTACCCAGGCTACCCGGTACCACATGGAGCTCACCAAGTAATGTCTGACTGTACTCTTGGGTTCTAATGCCTCCACTCACTACTAGGTTGACCTTGGGTCAGGGCCTGTTCCTTTGTTGTCTCTGATCTGTACTGTGAGTCTGGGAGTTATGGGAATCCCTTGTCAGATTGTTCATTATTTGGCCTTGTCAACAGCCTAAGGATACACTCTTTCCTCTCTTCTAATTCCCTCCAAGGAGGAGAATCTGGAGAAGGCTAAGGACCCCAGGCAGGCTGGGAATCCCTCTGGGAGGGATGGATAGGAAATACATTTGTTTGGAGTGAAAGAGCTATCTGAACTTGGCTTAGTCAGTGGTTCCCAACCTGAGGGTTGCAACCCCTTCGGGGCACATATATATCCTGCATATCAGATAGTTACATTATACTTCATAACAGCAAAATTATAGTTATAAAGTAGCAACAAAATAATTTTATGCTTGGGGGTCACCACAGCATCAGGAACTGTATTAAAGAGTGACAGCCTTAGGAAAGTGGAGAACCACTGGCTTACAGAGTGTTCTCCTGTCAGTCCATGAGTCACAGTGATGTTGGTCATGGTGGAGATATCATGACAATGATTATATGATTGTGTGGTGATCACGTTGGCAATGGTGATGATGTTGATATTGGCGGTAAAGGTGATATTGGATGGTAATGATGGTTATCCTGATGGTGATGTTGGTGAAAGAGATTGTGATGAAAATCATCCTGATATTTCATTTTTTGGTGACGGTTGTAGAAGTGATGATAGCGGTGGTCCTCACGGGGATGGTGATTATAGTCATGATGCTGATGCTGATGGTGGTGATGATGGTAGTGGTAGTGATCGTATAGGTGATGGTCGTCATGACAACAATCACATTGTTGATGGCAGTGGTGGTGATGGTCATGATAGTGTGGGTGATGGTGGGGATGGTGGGGATGATGGTGATAACGGTAATGGTGGTGATAGAGTAGGTTATGGTGATGATGATGGTTATTGTGATGGCAGTGTTGAGGGCAATGTTAGTATAGGTGATGGTGATTTGATGGTGTTAGTGAAGATAATTATGGTGACAATGTTGTGCAAGCAGAGAGGAGCAGGTTTTAATTTATTATTGCCATCTCCTCTATGCCTAAGAACGATACTAGGCTGGAACATTGTACCGATAAGACATTCGAGGCTGAAGCAATGTAACCTGCCCTAAGTTTAAAACCAGGAGATGACACACCCCCATGTTTGAGCTTGAACGTGACGACTTCCAAAGTTAGGACACTGTCTTTCTCACCCAAGATCACATAGGGTTAGGTCCATTATCTGGGTGGTCACCAGGAGAGTTGGTGCTAACTGGGGGATGTATGTGCTTATAAGGTCCGACTTGAGGAGCCCAGGGTCCGTGAGGGTTCTCCATTCCCAGTATTCCCAGTATTCCCAGCATGGACAGAAGCCCTTTCTCCTTGGTGGAACATAGGCTTTGCATACTTAGGGTAAGAGGTGGGGAAGTGGTGGACGGAGTGGGTAGTAATTATAGGATGACTCAGCCCAGAGAACCTAATGAGTCAGCTGAAGGTCAGACCCTACGGACTTTGGTTTCCTGTTAGACAGCAGGCATGGCCTCCATGGGAACCACCGTGAGTGTCAGCTGCCAAGGTTCTTTTCTGTTCCACCTTCTGGAGGGCACTTGAGTGCCCCCATACTGAAACATCTGAGAACACTGTGAACCCCCAACTTGAGATCTATCTCTCTGGGACAAAGAGAGCGGGAGAGATAAAGACATGTACCTTGGGAAGGACAGGGACCGTTGGGGATTAGAAACATCCCAGGTGCAGCTTGAGTCCAGGATTCATTGAAGAAATTACCCCATGTCCCTAGAACATCCTAGAATCTGGGTAAATTGCTGATGCATTAAGGACAGAAGGAAGTGTATTTGTTCAGCATATGGTAATCTGTCACCTCTCCAGATGAGTGTACTGATGTGAACACGGACACTCACATTGAGATCTATGAAGAGGTGATGCTGGGTGTGTACCCTGAAACTCATGGCAGCTGCCAGGGTGGTGGCATTGTGGTATTGTTTTTTTTTTTTTTTTTTTTTCTTCTTTGGGGATCTTCTTTATATACAGAGCTAGGGTTGGCCATCAGCCATGGTAGCACATTGGTAAGAGGCACATTTTCTGATGCTCTTTGTGGATCCGTTCTCCCCTTATCCAGGAGTAGTGAGAATCAGGTCTTAACTGTGCAGGTCCTCTCTGCCCAGCTTCTGTGTGTGGGATAAACACAGTAGAGCCTGGGCTCCAGTGTATGAAGATGTACAATGCTGGGGTCATCAGTGCCATATTGTATTCTCAGTGTCCTGGGGTGGATCCAGCCCAGGCTCTGATCATAAGGAGGGAGCTGTGTCCTCAGACTCTGTGGTCCTTTGTCAAGCCCTAGTGGAGAGGTTCTGCCCTGTTACTAATTGCAGATGCAGCATGGTATTCAGCCTAGAGGTTACCCAGGGTATAGATTGAGGTACCTTTTCCCCACTCCTACATGATCCATAGTCTGTGTTCCATGCAGAAGAAACCTTCACTTCTTTAATAATAATAATAATAATAATAATAATAATAAATAAAAACCTTATAGTGTTTCATTTGTGCCCCTTTCTGACCATTCCAGACATCCCTTAGGAGGACCCTTAGGCAGAGTCCTAGAAGAGTGTTCCCTAGGCTCCAAGGACCTGGGTTGGGCAGGACTGGGAAGGACTTGCCATAGCTGGGCAATTCATGGCTAGGGCGTTGTATAGGCTGTTTCCAGGGAGTAGAAGGTCTTAGTTACAGCCCTAGGCTGGAAGACCTACATTGTCTTCAAGAACTCTTGCCTACCATCATGGATGATTTTTCTTTTTCTGCTCTAAAATCAGTAAAAGTCACTATGACTTTGCAAAATCCAGAAACTTCTCAGTAGACTCTATCTTCTAGGAAGCCACCTATACACATTGTTGTGGGGTGGACATAGGCCTCTTGGCTGGGTCCCTGGCTCTTGCTTCCATTCTTCTTTCTCTGAGTATCTGTGAAGTTGACTCCTACGCTAGAATACAGTTCTACTGTTGGCTTTCCCTATGAATCAGTACAGAACACAGCTAGATCATCGCCATGAATCCCCTAACAAGAGGCCTGTCTATGTTCCTTTGATAAGGTGAGGCTGACTCATGCTCCTTCCTATGACTAGACTGGTCAGTGACTCTGACATGGCCCCTTAGGAAGGAGCCCTCTTCAGGTTGCCCTCTAGCTTTTGGTGGCTCTAGATATCTCTCAGCCAATCTCTTGTCTCCATTCATGCAAAGCTGTGTTCCCTGGTTGCTGGGTTCCATATAAGGTTACCAATGACACTAGATTAACATCTTCCCTAGACCTTATCCTTACTTAACTACATTCAAGGATCTGCTATGTTGGGGCATCAGTGCATAAATTGGGGGAGGGTATGCAGAATCCAACCTGTGTATCGGAGGGGAGGGGACTCTTTGGTTAGGCTTGAGCATCAGAGGTTGGACTTGGGATCAACTGAGTTTAAACAGAAGCCTACCTGGAAGACCATGGTTGGTGGCTATATGGATCTCCCAACTCTTCTGGAGAGGAAGGCTCTTGAGTGGGCCCTAAAATGAAGCTAGAGGTTTCCTCTGCAGCAGTACACCCTCTCTTTCTTTCTTTGTCTTTTTGGAGCCCAAGCTTTTGGTCTTGCCTCTTGTCAGAGTCCATTCCTGAATGTGTATTGATCTCATTCTCAGACTACAGCAGCGTATGAGCAAGTGCAGATGAGTAGGCAAACCTCAGGTTAACCAAATTAGCATCCTGCCAGGGTCACGGGCAGGCAGGCCTACAGGAGGCAGAGGGGTGGGTCATACGGGGGATCTTGGGTCGTAGAGCAAAGAGTTACTTTGCAGTTGGGATCAACTCTCAGCCCAAGTCCTGCCTGCTAGTGCCTGCCAGAAAGTGCTTTGTGAAGATGACAGGGTCTTTGAAAGAAGGGACAAGCCTTCCTGGCTTGCACTCCACTTCCCTCCCAGCCGGGAAGGCTGGGATCAGCTCTTGGCTTCTGGGTTTGAGGGTTTCCCATGTACACGAGTGAAGCTCTGCTAACTGCTGCTGGCCGGGCCCTAGCATGTTTTCTCCAGTTCTTTCTCCTCCCTGCGGTAGATCTCTCATGCTCAGCTTTTCCACTGTTACTTTATCAGAATCTCTCCATTCAGTCTTGTGAGAAGGTAGCTCTCAGCTCCAGTTCAGTTCAGATAGACACTGCAGCGTCTGGAATTCTTTGGTGTTTTGTTTTAGATTGTTTGTTTGTTTGTTTGTTTGTTTTCTTGTTTTGTTTGCCTTGGAATTTGTTCTTGGGAATCTGACGGCATGCCCAGCTAGGCAGGGTTTGTAGTGGGTGCTTGCTTCTGGTCTTGCGTGTCAGAGGTCTCCTACACAGTTACCTTCTTCCGTTTTCACTAGGGCTCACAGGAGGCTATGCTATGACCTACTACTCCTGTCCTGTGTTCCCCAGGACTGTCAGAGATACCATCTGTGTGGAGTCCTGATTGTGTCAATGTGGGACAGACCTCTTGGGTTTACCAGAAGAGCATGTTGGGAGCCCTCCTCAACCCCTCCCTCTCTCTTCTCTTCCTCCCCTCTTCTAATTCACTCTCCAGTAAACCATCTACAAAGTGTCTTCTATGGGTGAACACATTCTAGACATTAGGTACATTAAAGGTGGGAAGTCCTCTGTGTGGGAGCTTGTGAGTGAGAGATTGCCCTGTGAAGGTGCAAGGCAGAGCGAACTGAAAAAGCTAAGAGCACAGTGCCTAGCTTAAAGCTCGCTTCTGAAATGGTTGAGTTGTTTCTCCAGGAGACGATGAGCTGTGAGCCTTGGTCATCAGCCTTATCTGCCCAGGAGACCTGGGACTCTGAGTCACTGCACGGTGTCCCCAGCACAGTGAATCACTCTGGTAGAGTTAATCACACAGATTGCACTGCCCAGCACAGAGCAGTAATTAAAGCTGTGTGAATCAGAGCAAGACTGTGGACCGAGGCAGGCACCTGTGGTCAGAGGGTCACCACCTCCTGCCACTGTGGGGGAATGTGTCACCAAAGCCCTGATGGAAGAGGTCACCCTTGATAGGAGTCAATGGAACTGTGCCTCTCTGTATGCCTGCTGTGATTTGAAGAGATCATGGAAAAGCAGGAGATCTGGGAGCCACAGAGGCTAACAAACCTATCACAGCTAAGTGCAAGGCACTCGTGACGGGCCTACCTATCACGCCCTTACTGAGTAGTGTCTGAGGATATCCCAGATGCCGGCAGCTCTGATCTATTTCTGAACTTGTTCCTGTTCAAGACTTCCTGAGATTCCAGTCCAAGACCTGCGTGCCTTGAACCCCTTATGCTACAATTGTAAGCTCTGAAACTTTTGCTGTCTATTGCATGGTTGTACTGTAGGCCTGGGTATCAGGGAAGCATCACTACCAGTCAGTCCTGGTAGCTCACGCTTCCTCCTGTCAAGGGTCTTTTCCAGATTACACAAAGATCTTGTGTGTGTGAAAGTCTGCCATACTGTCTTTGTTCTGAATCATAGACCACTTGTCTGCCTTTGCGGAGCCATCAACAGAGTCATGGGGGAGGGGGTAGGACCCCTGTCTATTCATGTGAAAGGCAATATGTAAACTTTTCAGGGCCTCCGCTTTGCGGGTAGGGTCAAGATTCACAGGTTATAAAGAGGAAGGTCAGACCTGGCCTGCCTCTGTGTGGGGTCTCATCTGACTTTCTTGCTCAGTCTCTGCTCTGAATGTGCTGACACTTAGCAGAGCTGTGCTCCGGGATCACCTTTCTCTGCCATACCCACTTCCTATGGCTGCTGCTGCTGCGGGGCCTATGGAGCAGGCTGGTGGATAGTGTGGCCTCTATACAGCCCCTGCTGCTTGCAGGCTATAGGATGTGTAGATGAGTGGAACAATCATACTACTGAACACTGCCTTCTAGCAGCTTAGACCAAGAGGGGCAAAGGGAAAATGTGAACAGGGAGCTCTCTACACAGATCCAGAGAGGACTGGGAAGAACCTGGTTTTCACCCAGGTTGGCCTACCCTGTTGAAAAACCTTAGTGGCTGAGTAAGGACCATATATAAGAGGGAGTGGGTGCCAGCTCCGGCGTCTCCCCTGAGAAGCATTTCTCCTGGGACCATTGAGCACTACACAGGTGATTGGGCTAGGATTCCAAGCTTACTACCTCAAGAGCCATTAAGGTTTGGAGTCAAGGTACCTACCTCTCTTGGGCTGCTGGGCTGATGAGAAATGGGGAGGCTGGGCATCAGAAGCTATTCTGGAAATCAGGCCACCTGTCTACGGCCTCATGCTTCTCTGTGCTTCAATTATCCCACTTAAAGGAAATAAAGTGTTTCCTTCTTCCCACAGTGAATTTGGGATTGGGCTGGATACTGGGACAGCCCAGGGAACTCTGACATCCAACTTTCCACCATTTGCTGGAGCTGTCCAAGTTTTGAAAGGTGGCCCTGCCAGCAACATCTAGCCATGCCAAGTCCTTGGGTCTATTGTGAGGACTCTTCAGCAACCTGTCTTGGAAAATAGAAGGTCTGAGCATCCTTAGACCCTGTCAGTCCCATTCCTATTGTGTAACTCTAGGTCCTTTATAGGTAGCCACATGTGGCACGGATCCAGTGGTCAGGCATGGTTTTTATTATTTTGTAGGGATTTTTTTTGGGGGGGGGCTACTATGGGAACTGCCTGTGCTAGTGGCCAGGGTGAGATGAAGACAGGAGATGTCCCCCATGCCTCGTGGAAGAGGCTGCTTGCTTCCACCTGCTGCGGAGGCCCGGCCAGCTAAGCATCAGGCATCTGTTTGCCCCTTGTGTTAACGATTTGTAATCTTTATGGGAACAAATCCCCGGGCCGAAAACAGGCTTGACTTACAGTGCTCTCTCACATGAGCATATTGTTGCTTATTTGCATCTTAATGTGTAATCAAAAGCAAGAGTATAAAATTCACGGCAGGCCAATCATGTTTTACAGTCTGCGTAAATCTTGGGAAACTTGAAAGGGATTAAATCGCACACTGCCTTCCAGCCAGTACTGGCGGTTCCAGTGTGTGCCCCATTCACAGGATGTCACCTGCAGTTTTGCCAGTATCCAGGTCTCAAGCCACCTCCCAATCCTCGTGTACAACAGGCTCTTGGTACAGATCTCAGATGGCTGTTACCCAACAGACAGGTATCATCCCCTGTGTCTGCCAGTCCCTGCTGTCTGCATCCCTGACTGACAGCACTCCAGCCCATCTCCTCCGCCTGCCCCAAGAGCTTTTCCTGGACACAGCATCTCCTGTTGCTTTCTGGTGCACAGGCTAAGGTCCCTGATCTATGCACTCCCGGACTTAGGAGTGCCTAGTTATCTCTTGTAACCATGTCAATGAACAGAGAGTGGCCAAAACGAGCACAGAGTAAGATAGTGTGGCCTGATGCAACCAGATCCATCAATCATCCCCAGATTCCAACTATGAAAACCTTTTGAAAATTATTTTTGAGGATTTCATACGTGAATACTTGATATCATGTCTATCCCTTTCTCTCCCCTGAAGTCTTCGTATGCTCTCATTCACTCTCAAATTCATGACCTTTTCTCTTATTATTGTTATGCATAAATATATACATATGAATATATAAATACAACCCACTGAGCCCATTTAGTTTTGCTCAGATGTGTATATATTTAGGGCTGCTTTTTTATCCCCGGAGAAAATTGATTTCCCTCCTAGCAGCCATTATTTGCCTACACTCTTCATCTAGGGGCAGGACCTTGGGAGATTTCTCGCATCTACATTGTCATGTTAAGTTGTGTTGTCGATGTGCAGGTCTTGTTTGGGCAACCATGTTGTTGAGATTTCAACATTGCAACTTCCCTGTCATCTATAGAAGACAATATCTTACAGCCCAATTCCCAGTGTGATGGCTCTAACAATCCTTCTTCCACACTTAGAGATTCGTAAAGAGAACACAGTCATGGAGAAAGGAGCATCCTCCACATGTACCTGCCCCATACAATGACCTCATGAAGGAGTTCCACAGCTTTTGAATCATTGCTGG
This sequence comes from Mastomys natalensis, assembly GCA_021653895.1. Taxonomy (NCBI): domain Eukaryota; kingdom Metazoa; phylum Chordata; class Mammalia; order Rodentia; family Muridae; genus Mastomys; species Mastomys natalensis. The sequence continues at coordinate 4,206,171 of JAJTUV010000102.1, forward strand.
ATTTGCTTGCTTTCAACACACTGACACCGATGTTGGGATACATATATGCACGGATACATGTTTACATACAGTTATGCATTCTCCAGAACTAATCATATTAAGGAGACCCATTTGGCCCCATTTGATGGAGAACGTAGTTTTCAAAATTGGCACCTACTGAGTCCCAGGCAGAACAGAGGCCTCTAGGGCAGGGAGCAATGGCCTCTGGTCCCTCAGCCATGCCAAGAGAATGGGAAAGATGGAGGTCTGAGCTTATATCTGGACACCAGGCTTCCTCTACTGTTAAATGTGACCACTTAGTTGTAGATATGCTTCAAGTGAACATGTCTGAGATTCTGCATGCTCTGTGTGTCCATCAGCCGTCCAGGGGTGGGCTGTCTTTGTCTTTCTGCAAACAAGTGCTACCTTTGTACAGCAGGGCTGAGTACTTGTTGTATTCACCGGAGGCCTCAGTGCCTGAAGATGCACACAGTGTGTGGGATGTGGCAGATAGGGGAATGCAAGATCCTATGGTTACAACAGACCTCATGGGGAAGGCAGGGATGTACATGGATAGATTCTATATGAGTGAAAGGATAGCCTCATGTAGAAGGCAGGCACTGTACATAGATGAGTACCATGTGGGTGAAGGCATATCTTTGTAAAGAAGATACATGGATGCCTCCCTAACCTGGGGGAATCACAGAATTTTAAATATTCATCTTCTGGCTTACGAGCAAACCCTCCAACGCGATTCTGGGAAGTCTGGATTAAAAACCAGGCATCTCCTAGATGGCCCCTGCATTTGGAGGCCCTGCTGCGTCTCAAGCTAGCCTATGTTGTGTGGGGTGGACAGGTGTGTGTGTGTGTGTGTGTGTGTTCCCCCAGGTGACAGAGCTGCCCCAAGGAAGATGGAGATGGTGATTAGAGCCTGGAGTTGGCAGGTCTTCACACTGTACCCTGTGGCTGATGGCAAACATGGAAATCACTTTGGTTTGACTTGTGGTAGGAGGAGGATAGGATGGCATGCCTGCCTGCAAAAGCGCCTGCAGGCACCGGGGAGGGTAGCTGCCTCTGCTTATCTCAGTTGGCCCTGGGCTGTGCTTTTTTTGGCCTTGCAGACCTCATGAGTGACTTCCATGACTGTCTCCAAAGGTATTCATGTCCCTTTCTGGTTTACTCAGTGTAGTTATAAATAAATCCTGTTAGTCATGCAGTGATGTACCTTCTGTGTATAAGGACAGTCCCCACAGCTGCTCTTGGGATGCTTTTCCTCCTGCAGGACACCCTAGGAGACATTTCTGGGATTCGCTCTTGAGCTCATTGCAGGGACTTCAAGAACAGAGTCAGTCATGCCTTAGTCCTGCAAACTTCCTCCCCCATTCATCATTTGGACCCTAGAGACAGGCCTGGGACAGGTGGACAGGTAGCTGGGAATCACTGGGATCACCGAGCATGGTATCTTATTGTCTCGGGAATCAGGCAGAGCAAGTAGAAAAGGCTGAAGGCCATGGGCACAAAGGTCAGCACTGCCATTATAATCTTGTTTCTATACACTTCTGTCTATCTGTGATGGACGTCTGTTTCTTTTCCTGTGATAGACTACTTTGACAAAAGCAACTTAAGGGTGAAATGGTTTCTTTTGGCTCACAGTTCCAGAGTGATACAGTCTACCATGGCGAGAAATGCATGATGGTTAGCAGGGAAGGCCTGGTGACAGCAAGGCTAGGTGGTCACATGACATCTGCACTCAGGAAGCAGTGTGAACAGAAATGATGGCCCTCATGAGCCACTTCCTCTAGTAAGACTTCAGCTCCTAGAGATTCCACAGCCTTTGCAAACAGCACAGTAGTTGGAGTATTCAAACACATGAGCCTGGGGGTGACATTTCACACGTAGACCATAGCAACAGACAGTTTTCAGGAATGCCTATTTGTTGTGTAAAGGTCCGTGGGCATTCTACATTGTCCCTGGATGCTTGAGATGCAACGATTGTCAGGTGACCTGGGGAAAGCCCCTGCAGACAGTGGACTTGAGTGGCACAGGTGCTGGTGTTACAGCGTTGAGGGGAGGTGTGTGTCCTGGTAGAGTTACCCTTCAGAGAATTCAGACCTTCCTCCTGTCCATCTGATTGCTCAGAGACTGGTAGAAGTACAGCCAGAGTGGGCCTACATGTAGATCCAGAAACGGAGCTGAAGGTCAGAGTCCCAGAGTTGGCAAGGTCCATGAAGATCAAAAGGAACTCTAATGGCCTCTGATGTAAGCAGGAAGAGAACACCTTGTTTGGCAGGGAGCGTCCATGGATGTCTGACATCCTGGAGACACCTGTATCTCTTCCTCATCTGTAGTAAGGTGGCTGTTTACTTGACCAAGAAACAAAAGTTACAATATTCTAGAAATTTTGCTTGCTGTGGTCACTTCCTGGCTCTTTCTATAGATCCAGAGTCTGGTCAGCTGAGTGATACACTACCCTGAACAATAAACCTACATCCTTACTCCTGATCTCTTTTGGATGCGGGCTCACCTAGTGTCTTAGTTATGGTTCCCATTGCTATGAAGAAACACCATGACCAAGGGACAGCATTTAATTGGGGCTGGATACAGTTTCAGAGGTTTAGTCTATTATTATCATAGCAGGAAGCATGACAGCATGCAGGCAGACATAGTACTAGAGAAGGAGCTGAGATTCTGCATCTTGATTGGAAGGCAGCCAGGAGATGTCTTCTGCCCTGGATGGAGCCTGGGCATAGGAGGAGACCTCCCAAGCCTACATCCACAGTGACACACGTCTTCCAACAAGGCTATGCTTCCTCCAATAAGACCATACCTCCTAATAGTGTCACTTCCCATGGGCCAAACATAGTAAACCACCACACCTAGAGTGAGGAACTTTGCAGGGTGACTCTTGAGGGGCTTGTTATGTGGGTGGTCCTAAGTACAGTCATGGGTTTCTTGTCAAAGGGATGCAGAAAAGACCAAGGAGAAAGAGACAGAGTAGAAGGCAAGGAGGAGTTGGGTCAAGAAACAGCAGCCCTTGTGTGTCTCTCGGAGCTAGGAAAAGCAGGCCACATATTTTTCTTTCTTGGGCCTTCCTGAAAGAGCCAGACCCATCACCTTGGCCTAAGTCAGGAGAAGCTCATTGCCAATTCAGGAACTTCAGATTTACGAGGGAAGGACATTCTCTGTCCCACAGGCCCCAGCTATGGCCGTTTTCTGTACAGCTGTAAGAAGTGCAACACACAATGTAGAGGGATCTCCTGGAAGTCTCTCACAGGTTCTCTCAGCCCAGTGACCTGTCACTACCACCCTCATGCTGGCCCAGTGACTGTGAGCCAAACATAAAACTTCAGTGTGATGCAAGTTGGCCACAGAACACCTAATGTACCTATGGTTTCTGAGGCTATATCATGGGAGCCTGGAGACTTGGATTTGGGTTATGGTGACTTGTCTAGGAGTGTTCAGCAGTGTGCCTACAGGGCCTCCAGGGGGTCAGGGTTTCCTCCATCTCACAGCATGCTTGGAGGTACAGGTCTCCATGGGTCCATTGCATCCTCACGCATGCTCCGTGGTGAGCATCCTTTGTGGACTCTCCATCATCCATCCATATACAGAACCTTGCCCAGTGCTGTGACCTCTACATCTCAGTGAGACCATCAGTGGCAGCTGGCAAACAACAGAAGCAACATCTGAAGAGTGTCCTGCTGCCTGGTGAACCACCAAGTTCTGTGCAAAGGGAAACAGCACTGGACATAGTGGGCTTGTATCTTAGGAGAGGCACACCATGCATTCTTTCGGAGCTGCAGGCACAGCAGGCCTGGTGTGTCCATCCATGGAAGCTGGAGGATGAGCATGGTCTCTCTGGATGCCTTTCTGTTGGGTTCCTATCCCTTGCAGGCCTTCCCTGAGTGCAGAGCCATCTTTCCAGGATTTAAATACACTACACCTGTGCAGGCAGACACCATCTATGTGTACACAGCTTATTCAAGATGTCATCGTTACCTTTGAGGGATGGATGAGCTAGAAACAGGCTGTGTACACAGTTTTGAAACAAGAGACCTCGTAAATGCTTTATTGGAATGAGCGTAGGATTTAGTTGCTCATAAAGTTGGCCTGGAGAGCTCTGCCTGGCGTCAAGTAACAGGCTGGCAGGGCTTAATGTTCGTCATTCCTAATCAGGCAGCCTGACACCCTCGTGAAAGCTGGGAGGCCCTTGTGGGAGAGCATGGAAGGATTCTTCCTGCTCTGCAGGGTGTCTCGCAGATCTGGACAGCAGGGGATAAGCAGATGGCTAGTATAGGGCATTGGATGGTGGAAAGGGGGCCTTTGGTTATCTCTATCTCCTTCACTTCTTTCTGCTTTGATCCCTCCATCCCCTAACCCCCACACCGCAGCCTGCAATGACTAACCAAGGGTAAAAGTGTCAGCTCTTTGTTGATTTTTTTAAGAGCATGCACATCTGAGATGGTAGTGTAGTCTCTTTCTTTTTATAGATGTAGTCAGGGATCACCAGCTGTGCCAATGGTCCAGGATCCGGGCGTGGCTACTTGGTCATGGAGATGCCGTAAGGGAATGTTTAGCATCTGTAGGAAGGAGCTGAGTTAACTCCATACTTGAGGTCCAGGTCAGGTAGGCTGACTAGGAGGAAGAAAACCAAGGTCTTTAATTCTATCTCTTCCTATCTCTAGGTCACGCCTACCTTTGCTATCATTTGTACAGGTGTTCCTTCTCTTTCCAACCTGTCCCCAGGCTACATGCAGTACTATAGATTTTGGCCTACACATAAGCCAGTTGTCACTGGAGCCAAACACAAGGGAAGACGGGAAAAGGTTCTAGAACTTTCTGTCTAAATGGATCCAGACCACATACCACTGGACTCTACCACATTCCTTCTACCTCAGGTTGAGCTGAAGCTCCACCCTGTACCCTTCTGTTTAGTGCAGGGAACCCTAGACCCAGCTTCTTGCTAGGAGATGAACTGCATGCTGGGTAGCAGGTGATTTGGGTTGTTGGTGCCTCGGAACATTCCAGTCTAGGCTTTAGGAAGTGCTAGAAGGAGTGAACTGTTTGGGCAGAAATACAATTACTCCTTTATCCAGCAACCTCTTGTCCCGTCCACCTTGACCAGCAATAAGACACGACACAGGTCGGATCCTTCTCAGTCAGCTTTATTGCAGGAACGACTCTTGACTTATGGACTGGGATGGGGAGGGGACAGGGACCCCCAGTAGCAGAAATGCGCTGCTTATATAACTGCCCAAGGCGGGCTGGGTGACGTGTTCTCTCAGGATAGGTTAAGCTGCCAATACCTCATTAGCATAAGCCCGCTCTGGAGGGGCACGAGGCCGACGCATGCACAAAGGACTTGTTTACCAGTTTAGCTGAGCTGGCCACTCTGGAAGCCAGCTGCTTACATTGTCAGGTGCTAGTCATACTGTCCCAGGTGCTATCTTAAACACGGCTGCCTACAACCTCTGCTGAGGAGAAGCCATCTGGGAAGGGCATGCAGTTTAGCCATGCCCCTGACCAGTGGGGAATGGGATAGTTTTTCTTTTTCCTCTTTGGTGGGTGGCCCTGAGCTTCGAGGAGCAGGCAGTGATGAGCTGCATCTCTGTCTTCAGTGGTCCACGGGTACATAGCCCATCTCCTCTACTCTCACTCCCGGAAGTTCCTAAGTCCATGCTTGTTCCCACCTTGTCAGACTTTCTGGTGATCTCACATGTTCTCCTGTGTTCCTCAGCCCTGGCATCTTCTCTACAAGGTTCCTGGCCCCATCCCTGTGGCTCTGTGAGCCCCGCATCATCATAGCTCTGTCTTGCCTGGAGCTTTCCTTTCCTTCCCACATGTATGCAAATCAATGCACATATTTTGACTTCATTATCTCAAAATGGCCCAGTTTGGAGTTGGACTTCTCTGATCCTCATGGAATCTGGGAGGTGGTTTGTGATCCGTTAGCTCTGCCGCAGCCGCCTCCTCAGAGAGGGAAGGGAACACTCTCCCTTATTCCCCTGTTTTTTGTTATTTTTTGCTGAGAACAATTTAATTTGATCTCCAAATGTGAGTTGCAAAGCCTGTGCTTGCTTTCTGCTGAGTGTTCTCGGCTCCACGGTGTGTGTATCCCACAGCTTGCAGGGATGCCTGCTTGGTCTCTAGGGACAAATTTCGATCCCATGGGTGTCTTGGATCCTGCAGGGATTTTGGAATCCTGTTCTCACGTAGGCTTCTTTATTCAGCTTCGACTTCAGGGACACTTACAGCTTGTCAGGTCCAACTTCAGGAAGTATGGAGGTGAATGTTGAATGACCTCTTTGCTTACATGTTTGGTGATCAGCTGCTACTGTCTGTCCATCCTTCCATCCACGGGCCCAGTCATTCTTCTGCCTGTGTCTCAGAGTGCCCACAAGTCCTTGGAAAACGATCCTCTTCATCTACTGATCCTTCCCATATAACTACTGTCCACCTATCCATCCATCCATTTTCCACCGATATCTGCTACCCATTCACAAATTTTTTTCTTCACCCACCCATATTTACTCATTCAACTTCTTATTCTTCCATTTACTTACCCACCAACACAGTCATCCACCCACTGTATATCGATCCTTCTTCCATCTGTCCATCAACCCACTCATCCACGCATGTATCCATTCATCTTCCCATCCTTCTGTTCATCTACCCTCGCATTCATCCATCAGCCTATTTACTGAACCATCATCATCCATCCATCCATCCATCCATCCATCCATCCATCCACTGATCTACCCATCCTCCCTCTCCATCGATCCATCCCTTATCCACACATCTGCTGTCTACTCACCTATCCATCAATCTGCTTTCCCAGCTATCTACTATCCATCCATCCATGTATTCATCCATCCATCATCCACTCACCCATCTGCCCAACCATCCGTCTATTCATTTGACAGTCCATCCTTCTATCTGTATGTCCATCCATCCATTTACCCACCCACCCATCCAGGCGTCTTTCATCCATGAATCCTATACACTGCTGAGAACAGCGGTCCCTGAGGCTGGCTGTCACACCACCTCCATAACCAGATGAGATTGAAACAAAATGATGATGCCTTTTAGGTTTAGAAAATTCTGAAGCCCCACTGGCTGTTCTGCTCAAAAGGCCTCTCTTACCATCTCCATGTCCAGAAATGAAGAAGTAAGTACTTGGCTGCAGTGACTGGCAGCTTGACGTGGGTTTAAGACCAGGCACTTACCATGGTGGTGTTCTGTCACTTTTGTGTTTTAAAAATGTACCCCACTTGGATTATTTTTGGTTCACTAAAGAAATAACCTCCACACAGGTGAGGATCATTGGATTATCTTCAATGATTGAAGGTGTGTAAGTCCCACGTGGCTGTGTGCATTCTGAAGCCTCAGAGAAGTTTGCAGTTGCTTAGTCCATGAAGCTTTAAACCTCAGAAAATGCTATAGTGTCCAAGGGAAGGCTTCACCCTCCCAGGAATTGATGAGTCCATGCTCAAAAGTTAAAGAAGCCAGCGTCTGATGTCCGCAATGGTGACACACACAGTGGTGACCCTTTCCTGGCTTCCCTGGTTTTCCACTCTTTTGTCTCCCAGGTCTCCAGTCTATCGGACAGTCTCTCTCCTAGCTGCTAACTCACATGTCAGCAGTCTCCAGGAATGTCCTCATAGACCCATCAGGTATGGTTTACTAATGTCTAGTCAAGTTGAGCATCATAGAACTCTTGTTAAAGAGAAAACAAGGAGGGCTCTGATCACTACTCTGTAAGAAGTGAGGCTTAACCTAATCTAGTGACAAGTTGAGGCTTACAGATGAGAGAGCATCTGGATACTGACAGGACCCTAGGTGGCTATATGGTCGGTGAAGAAGGTCTTTGATGGACATCAGGGGTGAGGGAAGTGTGCATGAAATGGGTGTGTTCATCCAGTGTCTGTTGCTAACACAAAATCCCTGAGATCCAGTGTGTGTGTGTGTAGGGGTGTGTGTGTGTGTGTGTGTGTGTGTGTGTGCGCAAAAGGGCCTAGCTGATTCATCTCACAATCCTAGAGACTGAAAATACAAAGATGGCTGCCCTCTGATGAGCCTCATGGCATTGTATCTTGGTGGAAGCAAATGCAATAGATCTTAGAATGGCACATGGAACCAGCGAGGCATCGGAGGCCCTGCCGCTCCTCTGTATCAACTCACTTTTGTGTGCAGGAGCTGGAGTTCCATGAAAACTGCCTTAGTCCCCTTCAAGGGTTTCTCCCTCATGACCTAACTACTTCCCACCATGCACCACTATCTAAAGACCTCTGCTTCAAAACCACCACATTGGGAACCAGTTTCCAACCCATGAGCACTTGTGGAACAGAGCATACCTAGCCCAGGCACCGTGGGGTACTGTGCTGACACTGAGCCAGTCAGGCTGAGGCTCAGGCCTTGCTAAGGAAGTTCCAGAAGCATAATCAGAGCTTGAGGCTGTGGCTGTGGCCGTGGCCATGGCTGTGGCTGTGGTTGTGGTTGTGGCTGTGGCTCTGTCTGCTACTGTGGCTATCTAAAGCAGTAGTTCTCAGCCTTCCTAGTGCTTTAATACAGTTCTTTGTGTTGTGGTGAACTTCAACCACAAAATTATTTCATTGCTATGTCATATCTATAAGTCACTGTTGTGAATTGTAATGTAAATATCTGATATACTGATATACAATCTGTGATCCCAGTGTAAGGGTTGTTCCACCCCCAAAGGGGTCGTGACCCACTGATCTAGCAGATGGCTTATCCATAGGACACTGCTGGCTTCATCCTGTGACCTACCCATCACAAGGCTGAAGAGGGCAGCTTCTGGGCTGCTATGTCTTAAGCTGGATAGTGAACAGTGGAGTGTGGCTGCCTTCCTTTAATCCTAGCAACAGGTGCAGACAGTGCCTCTGAGTATGGCTGCACTCTCTGCTCATTAACAGAAGGTCTCATCTCCAGACTGCCCTCCCAGTGTCTCCCTAATTACCACAGCAGAAGGTGAGCCCAGCTCCATGGAAACGTGCTCTGGAAGCTATGTGGGGTGGCCAGGTTGAGCTCAAACTGCAGCTGTCACCTTTGACCTTGAAAGAAGCTCAGGTAGTACAGGGAAAGTTTCTTGTTTTTTATTTATTAGTGATGTGTGTGTGTGTGTGCGCACTCGTGTTTTACAAAAACTCATTAGTTCCCTGGCTGCCTGTTGCATGGATCTACAAAGTCTGATATATGCTAGCCACAGGCAGCAGCCCACCGGATATGGATATAATTGGCCCTGCCTTTTGAGCAGAGATATCTCAGCCAGACTCCTGGTGCCTGAAGAAGGGAATGGGCCGTTTGTTGCTAAGCACAAGGCTGATGTGAAATTCCCAGGGCTCAGCACATTTCCTGGAAAGCCAGAGACAGGTGTGAAGAAGGAGCAGCCAGCGGGCCCGTGCACGCCCCATTTAACCGCATCGGATGCTGCGCAGGCCCCACAAGGCATCTACTGAGTTCCCCAGCATGTGCGCTACAGAGGCCATCATCCCTCATGTCTTCATGGATTTTTCCATATAGCTAATTCCTTCTTCGGAAAAGTTTGAGGTTTATAGAGAGATTGTAGAGATAGTTCAAAAGTCTCCATGTGCTCCATACTGATTCCCTGGCCAGTACTGTCGTCAACAGTGCAATGCCCTGACCTTGGTGTGGCGCATTTATTACTGTGGAAGGAACACTAGCATGTTGTAAATTTCTAAGTTCTGAGTCCTCATTCTTCCTCTGGTGTCCGTGTGGGTTTGGATCCCACTGAGACCACCACACAGTTTTTCACCATCTTGGCCTGTTGGCTCCTGGAAACTGTGAGCCTCCAAGACATCCTCAAGGCTGTGACCTTGACAATTAACTGTGAGCTATGCCTGTCAGAGCTTTGGTAGAGTCTCCCATGGTCCAGCTGCATCTAGTGTTCTCCGCTGTGGTTGCCCAGAATTCAGTCTGTTTCCATCGTCAGTGTGAGTTATTTGACTGACTTCCAGTCTGAGATCCTGTTTCCCGAGAAGCCAGGGACTGTTGCTCTTTCCTGTTCCACAGTATGCTCTTCTTGCGGAAGTCACCACACGCAGTCGCACTGATGGTGATGCTGGGCTGCAGAGGGTTAATGTCCACAGAGGATATGGATTTCTGCATAGAAGACTTTATCCCATCGCTATGTTGATTGGTTGACTTATATAGAGCAGTGAAGCATCATACATCTTAGATCTCTGAGTTATAACCCAGTAGTTTTCCCCATTAGCTTTGGCCTTGGGAGTCTGTCCTGTGGCCCTTGACACATTCACTTCAATTCTGCTCTGTCTCCTGAACACATCTTTACTTTGGGGACAACCAGGTCTCTGGGTTTCTCTTCTACTTTTTCCTGGCCTTGTCCTACACACAAGGCTCAGGTTCCTTCCTTTGTTAAGTAGTGTTAAAACCAATAGGTTAGGAGCCTATTGCTGGTAGAGTGTCATTGTCTCTCCACCCTCTCAGCTGCCACGAAAAGGAACCCATATATATGTGTGTGTGTGTATCCATATCACACAAATATGACCGCACACTGGTCACTCTGATTCTAGCCTGTCACCGCCAGGACCTTCGTTTCCCTTCCTCTTGCCTATCTGCAACCTCCCACTCCTGTGCAGAAGGCTGCCTCCCACCGCTGCCACCCGCTTAGCCAATCATGTCTTCCTTCAAGTATGCACACACAGGGGTGTCAGACCAATAGTGGGTCCCCATGGAAACAGCTCTGTTACCCAGAGCACTGTGCTTGGGGCCAGCTCATTTGCCCTCAGTCTCACAGGGTCTGCCAGCTTCCAGTGTTGCCTGCCTCACCACAGAGGTGGCTCTGTGTCTCACCTGAGTTCTACTCTCCCCCTCAGCTTACTAAATGATGCAGCATGGCCACATCCGCAGTGCTGTGCGTCCCGATTGCAGTGCTATTCAGGAGCCTTACAGTCCCCACCCACAGTGGATCCCATCTCTTTCCCCTTCCTTCTGTCCCCCAAGCCTGTGATGACTACTCTTTATTTGGCCTTTTCTGTGGTTGTGCCCTTTGAGGAATATCAGACAGACTCCTGTGGTCTGTGGCTTTCCCCACTGGCCACCTCACTTAGAGATAGCTACTCATGACTCTCCCCTGGGCCCTGTTGTGGGTCTTCTTCCCCTTTTACTATTAAACAATGTTCCTCAGGAGGACTAAGCCTCAGGGTTTTTATGCACATTGCCTAAGATTCATCTCCGTGGTTCCAGTATGGGAAATGATAGGTAAATCTACTCTAAATGTTTATATGCAGTGAGTGTGTGTGTGTGTGTGTGTGTGTGTGTGTGTTCCCCAGCGAGCCCAAGCTTACTCAGAACTTTTCATATCAGTTGGCTAAGTCTCTAGGGGTGTGGCCTCGTCAGGTGGGAGAATCTTGCTTTGTCAAAGCTGCTAACCTTCTTCCAAGTGGCTGCACCACTCTGGGTTGCCAGCAGCTATGGGTGAGGACTCTCCTTTGCTCTACACCCTGGCTGGCATTTGGTATTTGGGGAGGACTTGGCATTTTTCCATTGTCATTGGTGTGTAGGGGTTTGATGTTTCCTGGTGGCTTATTTGCCACTTGGGGCGAGGTATCTGTTGCAGCCTTTGTCTGCTGTCTTGGATCTGTCTGTCTCTCACTCTGGCATTTTAAAGACTTTCTCAGGATGTCTTGGACACGCGTCATCATTGGCTTTGTGGCTTGCAGATATCACCCCCCTGTCTCAGCTGGTCTTTTTAGTCCTCCTTGCAGCATCTCTGCAGAGCAGATGTTTCTGTGTTAGAAAAGTCTAATTTGTCACATTCTCTTCTTTCAAGGATTTTGAATTTGGTGTTTTATCTAAAAACTTGTCACCAAATCCAATCTTGCACAGATTTTTTTTTTCTTCCTGTGTTGCTTCTGGAAGTTTCACGTTAATGTGTTTTATATTTAGGTTTCTTATGCATTTTGAATTACTCTGTGAAAAGTATAAGGTCTGTGTCTAGATTCAGTGTTTTTTCTTTTTTATAGTTCTCTGTCACTGGGCTCCTGGCTGCATGAGCCTGTGGTTAACACCCCTGTTTCTCATGGGCTTGCTCTCGTACCTCGGTGGAAGATCTTTTCCAAGGAGACTTCAGGTTTGTCACTGTGAGCAGAGCCATCTGACCTCCTTTCCCAGGGGATGGTATGCAGGACACACGTGGGCTGGAAGATTAGGTTTTTCTACCACCTAAGAATCCATGCTACCAGGAACATCTGAAGAAAATTCACCAAGAGTGTCTGATAGTGGTTCAGTTTACCTGAACCACCAATCCTCCTACATTTGTGGCTTCTGCAAACAGAGGGCTTGCAGCAGGTATAATGCCCTAAAGACAGCTTTTCAGCTGCTGGCCCCTGACCACTTGTGATGAGCAGCTGTTGGCTCCAGGTACAGAGGCCATCTCACCAGCAGAAGAATATGTAAGCAGGTGTGTCCCCAGAAACAGGATACAGGCTGGACAGTTACCTGGCTCTGAACATCCCCTGCAAGGGTACCAGTGGTCTTCCAAAACCCCTTGTCTCAACCTTGAACACAGCACGCTCCTATCATGTGCTCTGAGAATAGGAGGCAGATGGCAGAGCATCATTGAAATAGAGTAGGTGCAGAAGTGAGACTTTGCTGTGATCTGGGACCTCAAGGCTGCTGCCCCCACCTTGCTCCCTTTGCTTATCCAGTATGAGGTGACATATGGCACACTAGTCTAGAGCTGAGCAGGACTCCATAAGCACCCTGTTGTGCACAGAGGCCTGGAAAATACAGAGGACTGGGTGCTCACGTCCCTTAGCCATGTCAAGAATGGGTGCTGGGCCCCAGAGTCCAAGCTGTCACCTATGCCACAGGCTCCCAGGTAGGTAGGCTTGCCTTCCTCCTTCCACTGCATCGGCAGGGAAACTGAGGCTTCAGAATGGTAGTTGCCTCAGCTACAGTGGTAGTTGTGATGCTGGCCAAAGTGAAATTTGTCTGACCTCAAGGCCCTTGAGAGGTCGTCAGGACCAAGATTCACTTGGGACGTGATCTTCAGTGCAGAGGAGAGTGGTGGGACATCCGTAGGTAAACATTATCATGTTAGTTTCTACAGTGGCCTAGGCAATTCTCCTCATGATGTAGAGATGCTCAAGCAACCGGGTTGTCAGCAGTCTGTCCACAGGATGCCTTTCCGTACCAGCTCTAGATCTTCAGATGTCTGGATATTTATTCTCTGCCTACAAAGAGTGGACTTCACCTGTCCTCTTCTGGGATCCTGTGCTCTGCCCAATCCTGCTTCACCTACTGCCCTTGTGTGGTTATGGGGTGCCATCACTGAAAATGGAAAGCCACAGCACGTTCTGTTGCTGAACAGCCAGAAAGTGACATTGGATACACTGTCCTCAGCTGACCTGTCTAGCATACTGAACAGGAGAGGAGCTCCGGTCCCTTCCTGGAGCCAGAACGGGAGCCAGAGACAGGAATGGTGGCTGGTTCATCAACAAAGCCCAGCTTTCTCAGACAGATAGCCAATGCTGGAAACAGCCTTACTGTGCCTAGTATCTTCAGGAACTGTCAGTCACATTAGTGGTTTTGCTGTATGTTCTGTGTGCTCTGTATATGTGCAGGGTTGAGGGTTCTAAGTTAACTAGACAGAGGCAGCTGACTCTGAAGTGCCTTGGCTAGGAGGAGGCGGGGACACTGTATTACCAAGAAGCAGGTGTCTGGTGAAGCAGGTAATGCCTTCCTCTGATAGCCAAATAACCTGAAACCATGGAGGGTTTGAAGAAAGCTTGCAGCTGAGACTGTTAGGATGGCTCGGTGGTTAAAGAGCACTTGCTGCTCTTCCAGGGAGCCCAGGTTTGATTTCTAGCATCCATCAAAAAAGTCTAGCTTCAGTTTTAGGGGAGCCAATGTCCTCTTCTGGACTCCACTGGCAATAGACATGCAAGTGGTATATAAACATACAAACAGGCAAATCACTCAAACCTTTAAACAGCAAAATAGTAAACTGACAGCTTCAAGGAAAGATGGGAGCCCTTCCTGCCAGCACAGTCAAGCTTAAAAGGACCACTGACCTTCTCACCTTGCAGATCCCTCTGCATCTCTACCCCTGTCCCAACCTGGGTCCTCCAGCTTAAGTCCTTATCCACAGTGGGCCCTCTTTATCACCTTGCACGCATGCAGATTCCCGGGCGCTGGCCCTGGCTACCGCCTATTGTGGTAAGCATATTTTCCTTAAGCATCACTGTTGCCCAGAAATGCTTGAAAGACAGGAATGGTTTTGTTGAACATCGGTTTGGTTGCTCTCACTGTCCCATGCTGCTGTGTAGAATTGACACATGCATATTGTGAGCACACACTGGCCCCATGCCTCCACTGTGGTCTCAGGACTGGCTTTGCCTTTATTGCCACTTGGCCTTGGCTGGTATCTCTTTCTCCCATGGTCATTGAGGGCTGCCCAGGTAGAATACCTTGAATGTGGAAGAGGAGGACTCCAGGCTCCATCCCTTTTTACACCGATAAGGCCTGTGGCCTTTGTCTCCTGGTAGAGGTATGCTGGGCACCTGGGGAGATGGGAGCCAAGCTTTTGCCTTTGCTGAAAGCTATTGTTCTACCCTATGAGAATGCCAGGGTGCCTCGACAACCAGGAATCCCTGTGCACTATGCATAGAAGGGACAGTGAAGACAACCATATCCAGAGCTCACTTGACTAGGGGCAGAATGGAGGGTGGGGTTGAATAGGCTATATAAATGCCTAAATTTTCTAAAGGAGCAACTCGGATTGCAGGATTGACATTTTTTAGCTGGAGAAGTGTTTTGGGGTAATTCTGTCCTTTGTACCCAATATCGTTGTCCATGGCTTGTGCTGTCTGGCACCATTCACTTGAAAATGGGAAGAAGACATTCTAGGAACGTCCTGTTACCATGGCATCAAGACCAAGAAAGTGCCTTGCTGCCTCAGGTCAGATGCCTGGGCCTCCCTGGGCTCTGGTCCGTACTGGTTATCATGGGATGCTCACTGGTAGTGTGCAGCCTGTCTTTTATTGACCTTGGTGAAGTTGTAAACTGAACCATAATTGCTGTGGTTATGATGTGGCAACAGCTTTCCAAAACCATCTCAGGATCAGTCTTGGGCCCTGTGCTGGACCTGCCAAGGCAGGCAGCAGTGCCTCATTAATATACACATTAAGGGGATAATTGAATGCAGGCCAGCTGGCCAGGCGCTTCCCTGTGGACATCTCTCTGGGCTTTGGAGCAGCCTCAGTGTGTGGAAAGCAGAGACAGCAAGTGAATCCCAGTCCCCTCTATTGCTCTCCACCAGAGTCTGACTGAAATCAGGAAAGTGGTCTCTTGGGCACTCAGAACACATCCTAGGCCACAAGTCACAGCTCTAAGAGAGGGAGGGAGTTTGAGTTCCCTGTGTGGGCAGTGACTTGGGGTGTACTTTGTTTTCTTCCAGCTAAGCCCCAGGGACAAGCTCAGAAGGAGCCCTAAGCTCTGATTTTACTCTGATAATTAATTCAGGAGAATAGCCTGCCGCTGAGGTGCAGCAGCACGTGAGGGGTGCATATTCACTCTACCTAGAGAATAAAGGCAGCAGGAACAGCAGGGAACTCTAGAGTCTCCCAGCCTATGGTTTGAGATGCAGGTGAAGCCCCACTCCTGAAGGATCTAGACCCTGGGGGGGGGGGGGGACCAGCACATAGATCCGGTGAGGATCCCATCTGTCACATTGAGCAGTCTCAATGGCCTATAGTGCCAAGTTGCTAAGGATGAGTGCCGGGATGACCAGGTGCCTGCTGGAAGATCTACAGAGCTCACTAACATCCAGGGGTTTGAAGGCCCTCTTGGGAGCTTATCCCCTGTCATCCATTCCTAGTGGCCTCTTCCATATTAAGTGCCTTGCTTGGATCCTGAACATGCAACAATTTTATATTCTGGGGAGCACTGATGGCAGATTCCTAGGGAGAAAAGGAGTTCCCTGGACAGCTGGTTCAACTGGGACCCCTGAGGGGAGGGCTCGTCTCTGTTGTAGAACACTGTACTCAGCATAATAGCCATTGCATTTATCAGAATAGTGTGACTACCTGGAGGATACCCCAAAATGGGCTTGTTGCTGTTGATAGTTCTTCATCAGAGTTGGGAAAATCAATGGAGTTTTGTCTGACCTTTTGGCTGGCCTCTTGCACCTCCTCGACAGTTATATATAATTCTGCCCTAGTTGTGCATGGCCTTGTAGTCTTGGAAAGTTTTAGAATATAGACTGTGGGAAGTTAGCTGAGGGGCACTCCATCTATGCAACCATGGAGATGTTATCTTTTATGCTGGGTAATATGGCTGATTTGGGGTAACCCAGGCAGACTCTTTTAGCAACCCCTATCATTACTCTGTAAGTAAGTCCAATCAACTCATTGGTTCACCAGGGTGAACTTTGGTGAAATTGTACTTTGATTTATCTTTGGGGCTTTATAAGGAGGGGGTAGATGTTGTTTATGTTCCCCCGGGAAGAAATTCTCACAACACCCGGTGAGCCAGTGTGTGCTGCAGCCCAATGGGTCATGAGATGTTGGGATCTGTTCTTTGCACCGCATTTGTGCTATACAACAGAACACTGTGGGTGTTCTATGCCTGTTTAGGCCATGCTGTTAGACAAAACCCTTAGAACAAGAACTCCATGTGTCTTTACCCAGGCTCAGCTCCATCTTAGTCCTCCAGATCAGACCAGCCTCTTCCTACAGGGAACAGTAATTGCATTCCATGCTGCAAGCAAAGTATTTGTCACTCTTGAGAAGATGTGTAGGGAGTGGAGGTATAGACTCATACTATTGAGGTCCTGGGTACTTGTCATATGTTTGGCAGAATCTAGCCTTCAGAGATGTTTGGAAAGGGCATTCAGGGGTCCTGGTTAGTGGCTCTAGGTATCTGGGTTTGAATCTAGCCTCTAGGTGACTGGGACCAGCCAGAATATCTGTTATGCCAGGTTCTGGTCCAAAAGACCCATGCTTACATATTCCCTGTAGCTGGATAGTGACTTAGAATCTGGACTTAGGGGCTGGACTGAACTTGTCTTGGGGGTCACCTCTGACCTGGGAGTGAGTCTGGAGCACTTGGGGGAGGGGGTTGGCTTGGCAATGTCTCATGAGAGGAGAGGTGAAGTCCAATAGGAGCTGCTTTGGTGATATGTGAAGCCTCTTAAGGATCCCCTCACCTCCTTCAGTCCACCTTCTCATCCTGCCTTTACCAGCCTGGGCATTCTTCCAGCTCAGCAAATATGAAGGCTGACTCTCCTGAGCCCATTTCTCTGTCTGTGCTAGGTACTCTCTTCCACCTTCCAAAGTGACCAGGCCAGCTCTAGGCTGCCCTTGGGTGTCAGAGCTGAGGGACGTGGTAGCCAGAGAAGCCCCATCTGTAAGCCCTCAGCCCAGTGGCTGCAAAACGGGTTGCCACATACTTGGGGTTGAGACAATGTAGTTGAATCCCCTCATAGAGTCTTCAGTCTGTCATAGTAAGGCAGACTCCTTCCTTCCTGCAAAAAGGATTTGATTGTCTTTCTCAGTCTTCAAGTACACAGCTCCTGGGCCTCTGAGCATCCAATCCAGCCATCAGCCTGTCTCCGTTCCCAGCACACATCACCTTCACTCACTCTGTACCTGAACCGACCCTTGGAGTCCCCTGGGGATCCCAAGGTAACTCCCATAGAAACTGTCACCCAAGTCACACTTCTCCCTGTCTGTTTTGCAAACATGCCAACGTGTCATGTGGGAGGAGTTTTCAGGCTAACAGGAGCATCCACCACCATTCCCAGCCTTCTGCATGGGGGACTTGTCTATAACTCGCTTGTCTGAACCATCATTTTGCTCCGGCACACTAGAGATCCCATGATCCCAACTCCTGTGTGGAAAGGAAGTAAGCTCTCTTCTCCAGACAAGGGGAGACAGGGCTACTACCTGATCCTGTAACTCTTACATCAGAGGTCTGTGTCTGTTCACACCCAATCTCCTAGGTTGTTCTCTCTCTTTCTCTTTGTGTCTTTATCACTGTTTCTCTACCTCCACTTCTACCTCTCCCCCCTCCTTTCCTTTCTCTCCCCCACTTTCTACATACATACATACATACATACATACATACATACATACATACCCCTGGAGAGTACTGGCTACTTAGTCTGCTATGATGTACTTGCCTAGGATGGGAAGGGAAGTGGTGGGCCTGGCTATTCTTGTGGTTCTTGCCCTGTGAGAGTTCATTTGAGTGACCTTTGAATAGTGTGGCAGTCAGGGGGCCCTAGAAATACAGAATATTCAGGCAATGTTGCTGAAAACTTAAGGTGCCTGGATCACAGCTATGGCCTCCACTTCCCTGGTATGCTCATGAGACACAGCAGTCCTAGATGCTGGTGGCTGACCTGGACATTTGAGTAGAACTTGGTACATGTTTCCATATCCAAAAAGGGCTGTAAGTCTGACCTGGCCTAAGGCAAGGCCCTAGGAGAGCCATTTGTCTGAAGTTCAAGAAGTTACGGAAGCATGGGGGCGGGGTTAAAGAAGCTGCTTTGGAAGCCCTGGACTGAGGCCTTGGCTGTGGGTGCTTCCCTCCCATAAACATACTTACCCATGCACATCTACAGTGTCAGTGTATGTTCCATGTGGCCTCCTGGATCTGAGCGGCCATAAGGATCCGTTTCCAGTGGAGAGGTGAGGGACACGACCTGGGAACTCATGGGTACCCTGGGCAGGCTTGCTTGAATTGTGAAAGTAGGTACTAGTTGTGCAGATATCAAACAGGGACAATCCCAGTGCTAAGCCTGAAGAACATTTCACACATATCTCCAGCCTTGCTCATATGCCTAAGTGTTTAAGTGTGCAGTTGCAAGCTGTGGTATGCATAGCCTCTGCTATGTCATGTGTTCATGTGGTATGGTAATATAGCATGGTGTTTATATTCAGCATGCCATTTGTATATGTGTGCATGTTGTGGTCTGTGTGTATATATATTATATATATATATATATATATATATATAATATGCCTTTGTGTGAGTAAACACTTGGCGTATGCACGTCTGTGTGAATAAATCATGGTCTGGATATGTGTGAGTACATTTGTTGTATGTAGGAGGTACACTATGTATATATATGCATGGGTGTGTATGTACATTCAAGCCATGAGCCTGTTGCATCCCTAAAGGGCTTGTATAGGTTGCCTGTGATGTATATCTGTATCTCTCTGGTAACCTACAAAGAAAGAAACCTTTGGGCAGGTTGGGCTGGCATTATGGTTCAACCATGTCTCTAAAACATGTCAGACATGCTTATTCGGGGCTTCTTCTGTGTTCACATATGCTCACATATGAATCCAGGGATGCCAGTGTGCCTGTACAAGGTCAGCGCTATCTTCCTGGCTGTCTCTCTATGTAGTCCTCTCTCCCTTACTCTGGAGCACCGTCCCAGATGGCTAAGCCAAGGCCAAGGGGATCCCGAGGATTCTTCCCGAGGTCTGTAGGTCTCACTGCGTGTGGACCTCACTGGGAGTACAGCTGGCCCTATGCAGAGAAGGGTTTCTGAAACCAGGGTCTTCACAAGCCATGCAGGGCCAATGGCCATCTTCCTGCTTCTAGGCTTGTCTTGTCTCCTGGTGACAAAGCTGTGCCCTTCCTTGCCCTCTGCAGGGATCTGACCAATGAGTGTGGGGTGGGCCAGGTCTTTCCAGAGAGGGACAGGGACTATGGTCTGCTGATCCAATCCTTGCTATCTTCTGTCCCAGCTACATATCTAGGTGTGTAGCAGTCAGCCTGGCCCTTCTTGCTCTGTCTTTAAAATCTCCCCTCACACTTATCATGCAGGGATAATCCTCAGCTGGTCTGCAGAACTGGGCTTTGTGATCTGTGGCACACACTTAATTGACTCAGTAGTAGTTGGAGTGGGAGGGAGAATTTGATCCTGGGATTTAATTGAGGCTTGGTTTCATTCCATCTCAAACACTGAGATAGATTCTCCATCGGATCTTAAGAACATTTTTTTTTTCCTGAACATGTTAATCTTTGTACTGTGTGTCTATAGAATTGGGGATAAAACTAAACATTAGTAGCCTCATTTGTGAGCCCTGGGCAGGACTGATGGTTTAGTTGTCTTCAGTTTGAAGTTGAGGTTTTGTGTAGATACGGAGATGGAGATATCTTACATGGTGTCTGACCCTAGCACCATCTCCTCCGAGGGTCAGGGCTCTGGCCACTTCCAAACTTGAAACCAAACCATCAGGTTTATGTGGACTTCCAAGTTGGGTGGGTGTGTGGCCTGCCCTAATGGGTCAGGGATCCGAGTTTTAGGTGGCACCCAGCACAGCAGAAGTTGTCACACCTTCCAGGAGTGACAAGAAGAAAGGATTCTAGCTGAGGATCCTCTGGTGCAGGCCAAGGTACAAGGGGACGCAAGCAGGGCTCTTGGGCCTGTCTAGATCCCCAGCCTCGTGATATGGGTAGTTGTCGGGATAGGTAAGTCAGATCAATAGCCCTTTGTGTTATTTTGAGCAGATTAACACTTCACCGTTTCAGAGACAGCCCAGAGATGAACCCTTTCTACAGCCTGCTGGGCCAAGACATGTGATGGTTAGAGCCCAAAATAGAAGCTCGCTTCTGGTGCATGTCACTCATGGAAACTGACACAGATCAGTGACAGGGGGACCGGGAAAAGATGGGTGTGGAGCCTCCTCTGGTGGGGCACCACATGGGTTCATGTCACCAAATCTGGAGTTTGGTCATGGCTGTATAGAAAACAATATGTACACATAGTAGACACATATGCCCTCACTTGTACCTAGGTGAGCAATATGTTGACTGCATGATAAATTTCTTATATCCTCTAAGTCTTAGTTTATCCTGTTGTGGCCCCCTGGGGTCCCTGTCCCCATTACTAGCTGCTGAGATGGAATGACAGAAATGCCTATACAAGGTTTGCAGGCTTTTTAGGAGCCCTGAGAAATGCTATCTCAGAGCGTGTTCCCTGTGTGCAAACCTGTCATTATACTCCTGAGCTGCAGATTTAGAAGGATGCTGCACGTGATTCCCAGACGTGAGCTTCTTTGGGGGTCTCCCTTGACCTCCCAGCGGTTAGCAGGTCAGGACATAGGGAAAGCCTGGAGCTCAGCCACTATGCCCCTCCCCCAGGCCTAAGCCTGGTGCTTTGTGGTGTTCTTGGCTGACATCCTCCACTAAGTAGCCTGTCCTGACCCTCAGCCCCTGTTCCATCTCAGTCTAGAGAACCACTAAGCATATGTTGCTAGTTGTAATGATGTGGGTGCCTGAGTTGGTTAATGGAAGTTTGCTTCCCTTGTAGCCAGAAACTATCACCACCTCCCAGGGATCCTGGGGGCCCAGCAAGCTCACAGGAGATCCCTAGCCCTACTAGCCTGGGCCAAGGATACTCTTGATGAACCTACAGGCCTTCTTTAAAGCCATTTGGCCCCAAACTCTCCCTTGTCAGAGATGAAGAAGGTGTGTAAAATGAAGTGGTCATCCTGCAACCCTGTGTTCCTCCCTGCTGGTCTTCCCAGACCCATGGCCTCTGTGTCCCCTTTGCTGTTTGAACCACCCATGAGTCTCATGGTACTGTCTCTACATTTTGGAGTAGATCTGAGCTGGGGACAGCTAGTCATGCCAGCATACTATGACCCAAGGACCAGAGGCCTCTGTCACTCAGCCAAATTGTGAACCATGGGCTGACCTGGGAACTCCAGAAGGGTCATGGGGACCCTGCCTCTCCTTACTGTATCTCTCCTTATTGATCCCACCCAAGTCTCCATCTTCTGAATGATGCTGAATCCCATGGCCTGATAAAGCCACACGACAAAGGCTTGAGGGTCTCTCTCTGGCCTCCTGACTGCCTCGTTTTCATTGTAATCTAAACACGGAGCTGACATTTATGATTGTTAAATGCCATCCTTTCACTCTATTCCTGTCAAAGTCACTTTGAATCTTTATTCTGATGTCCATCATATCCGATATCCCCTCAGATGTATGTCATAGCCCTGTTGGGATAAACAGCTCATCGGGGTGTGCCTCGGGCAGAGGGGCACGCATGAGAGAACCTGAGATCTTGTTCTTTACAGATCCCCACCCCCAGGGCTTCCTGGCCACCTGCTTTGGAAACCTTGTATACTAGCTGCTGAGGGCTAGACTTATCACCCCATCTGGAGCCATTGACTTTGACTGTGTTTACATGAAATCTTGCATAGGTTTTGGGAGCTGTCTGCCTTTGCCACCCAGCATTTGAGACAAGATTAGCAAAGGCCTGGACCTAACCTGCTGGTCTGAGGATGGCTGGGCATTTTAATGAGACCTGTCCTGTGCTGTATTCTCTAGTCTGCTGTTCCCTGGACCCGTTTATATCCTCCGGACAGATTATGTCTCTCTCAGAAAACAGGAAATAGCTGGAGGTGATGAACACCCATTGGGTATTCATTGTTCTTCCTGCCAGTGGCCACTAGAGTCCTAGAGACCCAGGAGATCAGAGGCTGAATGTGGCTCTGGGAATCTTGTGTAGATGTATCCACGATGGCATTTGTCTTGTCCCAGCATTGGTGCCACACACATGTATGACATGACCTGAGAGAAGTGTTTCTTCAGGATCTATGGATATAGGAGGAAAAGGACAGAGTAGGTATGGCTTGGATGCCCAGAGAAAGTGTAGCCATCAATACCCCTAGACCAGTGTCTCCACTGGGCCCCATTCAATGTTGGGCTAACTTCTGGTCCTAACCTATGCAGTGTCGAACAAGATCCAGATCACAGCCTCTGTGGTGCAGGACCAGTGCTAGTGTCCCAGCATATGGGGTGGTGTCAGGTTCCAGTAGGCCACTATACAGTGCCAACTCTTGCCTTGGGAAAGTCCCAGGATTTGATTCAGTTGTCATCAGCACCTGGTGGAGCAGAAAGCATGTGTGTTTGTCATAGATCTGTGCCAAGGCCTAATCCCAGTGCTGAGCTGGCAGACAGAGCTGACATCTGAGCAGCCATTGAGGCACAGGAATACCCATGATCTCTGCATGCTCTTCAAGGGCATGAATAGGCTGTGGTCTATGGCCTGCTGAAACCTCTTGCACCTGAAGACCAGGCACTGAAAGCTCAACTCACTCGACAGTCAAGTTTGCTTAGCTCTCTGGCTAACAGGGACACACCCCTCCCTGCATTGGACTTACCTAAGACTCTGAGCCTTCCTCTAGTGTTCAGGGAACACAGGGTAAATAAGATAGGTTGAGCCCAAGTAGAGGAAGGCCTATGCCCAGGGTGTTTTCTTAAAGAGGCAGCTGGAGTCCTGAGTGTGCAGACCCTGCCCCTGCTGCAAATGTCTCAGGTCTGTAACTCTATAAATCACAGCCCCTATAGGCCCTGATTGTCCACCTACCCACTATGTGGGAACAAGGTGGAGATCTTCTTTCTTACACAGCACAGACACATGGAGAAATGATGTGATTGGGAGGTGTCCATCTGTCAAACACTGGGATAGCGATATTATGCTGGAATTCCCATGCAAGACAGAGTGAAAGGTTGTAGGAGGTATCAAATGGGCAGTCACACTCTTAGAGCAGTGGAAAGCCATGGTGTCTATATGGAAGAGGTGACTTAGGAACATGTTAAGTGAGATCCGCTAGTTATGGAAGGAAGTTCCTGTCACAGTTATGTGCACCTGAGTGCAAATAGTTTCTGGTAAGGTACAGGGATCGGGCTCATCCTTGGGGGTGAAGGGATGCTTCCTGGTCATGTGACACTTGCCTAGTTATGCTGCATCTTTCTTCAGTGACAACCTCAGTTTTGTCATTCACTGCCCCTCCCAATCCTACTCTTTGCAGACACATGTGCATGGATGGCCTCTTGTCATCCCACATGACCTTGGAGCTCCTGCTGGTAGGGAACTGGAAATGGGGACCAGGGTGGTGCATTGCTGGCCAAGGACAGACATTGCCAGTGTCCAGAGGCTATTACAGCTGTACAATGTCATTAACTTGGTAGTATCCCCCATCCTGTTGGAATGGCTCTAGACAAGGCCTCGGTCATAGAAGCCATCCACACTAGCGTGGCCCAGACACCATAAACCTTGACCACAGTGTGTTGTTCAAATTTGACAGGAATATCAAAGTGGCTGGAAACAATCTGCAGGCCATAAAATAGACCTTGGGTTGGTGGCCATGTGGCCACCCGTCCACACATTGCAGTGGTGAGCACAAGAAGGAAATCACTTATTTTTCATGTGCTGCAGAGCTTGCTACCTTCTTCCTGCCGGTTTGCCTTTTGGCTCCCATCAGAGCTGGCGCTGTGGTTCTGGGATCAGTTCTAGAGCTGATTGGGTTTTCTCTGTGCCCCTCTCGCCCTGCTCATCTCTTTGCCTATGCTTCTGTTTGTTTGTGCCTGCTTCTTAACAACAGCATGTAATTCAGGGTGTGACTGGGTAGAACGAGTCAAAACAGGCAGTCTGAGGGAGGCAGCTCTAGCTGGGCCCTTGCATTCTGCTTGAGTAGGCATGAGCATCTGCAGAAGGAGTGGCTCGTGGTCTTCAGAGAAACCAAAGATGCCCCATCCTTCCTCTGAATGTGTCTGGTCCATTCTCCCAACGTGAACTTGCCACACTAGCCAGGATCTGTCAGCATCCTTCATGGTTCTGAGCAGGTGAATTTAGTCACCTTGGACAGCTCCTCTTAGCCCAGACTTGCCAAAGAGGCCTGGCTTTTGGAAATACCCCGCTGTGTCCCTGATCATGTTCGGACAGGACGTGCCCCGAGTTCCCAGTGGCCTGGACATTGTGTTGAAGCTGAGCCACCCCACCCATATTTTCTGCTAATATGTGTGATACCTGCTCTAACCAGCTTTCAGGTTAGGCTGGGGAATCCAAGCAACAAGGCTAATACAGTGCAGGATCCTGTTGATTGGAGAAAGGGTGTTTGTGTGACATTCACAGAAGGAACCATGTGGAAAGGAAGGACATTCTGAGTTGAAGGAGTTACTGCTGAGAAGCCCTGAGAGCTACCTGCCATGATTGCATATCGGATGGCTACTCTCTTGTGTGCATGTCTAACTTCTTTTCCAGTGTCTGTCTGTCTGACCCTGCACCATTTCCAGCTGACACCGGTGTGGCATTCATCCGGGTGGGTGGGATTCTGACATCCAGCATCTCTGTGGTGTGCCCTGTAACCAGGAGACCATGAGAAGCGGATGCCACGTGCCTTGAGGTTTCTGGGTACCCATAGGGAGCAGCAACTACTCTAGGCTTTCACAATTGGTACCTACTGTGTGCTGAGTGTGTAGAAGATCCTAAAGTGTGTATGTGTGTGACATACCTCAGGGTTTCTGTGGTTCGGTCCCTAACAAGGCTGTGAAGTAGCACGATAGAGGGGGCTTTGGGCTCACTGTGCTGGGATGACATGGTGGCAGCATCAGCCAGGCTGAGGGATGCCCTCTGTCCTCCTACAAGGTGGCCAGTTTTGCATTTTTATTGTCTGCTGTGAATACCATGCTATCTTAATCAGACAGTCCTGCCCTTTAGCACCTACTGGTATTGGCCACACAGTGACAGCTTAAACTGCAGGGGGTTATTTCCCACTGGGATTCCCTCTCCTGAAGTGAGGTTGAGGCTTTGGAAAAACATATCCCTTCTTCTAGAGCCAGTCCAGGATCATATGTGCCTGTGTACAGATGAGGACACAGGCGCGTGTATACCTGTGCATCCACACAGAACAATGCCTGGAGCATGTGCAACTGAGTGTGCCCATGTGTGCCTGTGTCTACATGGGAGCTTCCATGTGGCCTGTGTGCACCTATGAGTACAGCTGAGTGTACCTTGTGTATTTACCCAAGAACATACATGAAGCATGCGTCTAGCTGAGTGTGTCCCTGTGTACATGCATGCTTACATGGGCACATCAGTGTAGCCTGGATGTGCGTGAATATAGATGAATACACCTATGTGATCCTGTGTGTCTACAGGGGCACACCTGTGTATAAATGTGTATAGCCTGTGTGCACCTGAGTATAGATGAATGTACTTGTTTGAGCCTGAGTGTGCACATGAGCACATTCCCTATGTGCACCTAGGTGTCGGTTGACATGTGTGAACTTGTATGTACCTATGCATATGTGAGTATCTCACAGCACATGCACCCTGGTAAGTCTATGCTCATATGGAACTTATGCTTTATACTTGATTGCCTCCTGTATATATCTGTATAGTCTTCCCTGTATCTGCCAGCCAGGCCTTTGGGCATGCAACATATTTGCTGTGTGTCTTGGTGTACCTCTTACATACATTCATGTGTATTATATGGGCAGGCCTTAGGATATATACCTTGGTCTCTGGCCATCTTGGTGTCTGCGTCCAGGTGGGGGTGATAGTTCCTCCTTGCAATATGGTAGCCCATATATACACTGTTGGTTGCCCCATTTTCTGGCTCCAAAATAGCACATCCTAACGGCAGTGTCCTGGTACATTGGAATGGAGGCTGCATGGCTTGGCTTTATTAGAAATCTTAGTGTGTGGAGGAGGAGGGGAAGGCAGCACCTTCCTCTGTAATTCTGAGATTTCATTTCCGTGTGTGGTAGAGGAGACGGCCACATTTAATTTCCTGTCCATTGGGATAGGGCTGACTGGAATCCCTGGCAGAGCATCCAGGAGATGGTTTGCTGCCTGTCACAGAGAGCTCTCTCCACATCTCTTTGGCTGAGCCAGCTGTGGTGAACCGAACTCTAGGTGGGTGCTGGGTGGGTTTCAGGTTTTGGGTCTCCAGGCTGTGGCCACTTAGCTTGTGGCTATTTCTCCCTTGCAGGTCAGCTGGCCGCTGGAACCTGTGAGATTGTGACCCTAGACCGGGACAGCAGCCAGCCACGGAGGACAATCGCTCGGCAGACAGCACGCTGTGCATGCAGAAAGGGGCAGATAGCAGGCACCACTCGAGCCCGGCCTGCCTGTGTGGACGGTAAGAGCCCCCAGCCTTCTGGTGATACTTCAGGGTACTAAACCTGGTCTTCTAGGGTTTCTGTGTGAGCAGGCATCACTCTGAAAGCGCCTTCTCCATAATGCTCTGAGGCTAAGACTCTGAGGTATAGTCCTAGGGTCAGGCCTCTGGGCAGTCTTTCATTAGGCTGGTATATCTAGTGTGATTGTATCCATGAGCAGCATGTCCTGTACACATAGGAGTGGCCACTGACCACATGATTCCAGGTGTCAGAGACTCAACATCTCCACCCAGATGTGGTTCCTATGCTCAACCCACAAAGATGTTCATTATAACAAGCTGGGCTGCATCCAGTGTGATAATTGTTCCCCAAAGTCAGGATGGTTCTTGAGAAAAGGATTAGCAGAATCAGAGGCAAGGTCAGAACAGGGCTGACAAGATCTTGAACTAGATCCCAGATGGTACCCGCTGTGGATCTGAGATCTGGCTAGATATCTAGCCAGGGTCTACTTTGCCCAAGACCAAGGCAAGAGGTTCTTTCAGGCCTTGGCTTCCCCGTGTAGATTAGGGCTTAGAGTCAACTCCGACTGGGATCCTGCCCTCAGCTGGAGACCCAATGGTACATACAGTAAAGCAGGGTCCTAAGCTTACTGAACCCTGACCTCCCTCAGCATCTTTCATAGACCCCCCAGAACTGTGGGCACCCCACACCCCTGCTGCCAATTTGGAAGGGCTTGAAGACTGTAGCAGTCAAGAAAGTGTAGAATGAGGGTGATCATACTGGCCAGGGCAGAGGGTGGTGGAGGACCTATAGGTTGTCTGGGTAATATCTGACCTTATACATAGCTAGTGGGGTCCAAGGACTGGGTTCTGTGCAGCCTCATCTCCAAGGGCTCAGCATCTTTATCCCTGTGAGCAGAGTGATAGCAGCCTCTTGGTAAACACAGTGTGGTTTTCTGGGACCACGCTGAGGTGATGTGGAGCTGGCAGCCACTGCACTTTCTCTTCTCTCGCTCATTCCACCAGCCTCAGGGAGACAGGGTCTGGATTGAGTGCTAATTGAATCTGGATCTGCCCATCTGAAACCAAATCCCTGTCCCCCCTCCCAACCCCCAACAGCCTCCTGGTGCCTTAAGGAGCCTGGTTCCTGAGACCTAAATTAAAACCTCGCCATTTTCAAGGGAGGCCAAACAAATTAGTTTGCTCGAGTTTTCTGCACAGTGGGCATTTTTTTAGGCTGCTCTCTAATTTAATTTTTGCTTTTTCTGTTTTCTTGCTCTGTGTGCATAATAAGTTTCCTTGTGTGCCGTTGTGTCTGCTGAAGACAGTCTGGGCCGTGGTGGCCCAGCTGACATTGTACTCCAGTGATGTTTAGCCTGAAGTGCTCTATGCTGACCCTGGATACAGGAGCAAAAGTGGTAACACACTGTTCCTGCTGTCGTCATGTGTTCTCTTGCTGGCTGGCTTTGTAGCTATTGGTAAATTTGTTCATTCATTCATTCATTCATTCATTCATTGTCATTTATTTATCCAAATGAGATGAGCCAGGTATAGACAGGTATAAGGGAGATAGATCAAGTCTCAAAACACCTGATCCATAGAACCCCCCACAACACAATGCTGTGAGTACTGGTGAGTCTCACCTGGGCAAGAGTGTATCCCCGAAGGGTCCTGAGGGATGAAGAGATCACTAGAAAGCTCCCCTCTGTGGAAAGGGGGCTGACGGTGGGTTCGACTTCGCAGTGTTCTTCACTGGCCTTGAGTCTGAGCGGAGGCAATTTTGCAGAAACCAGTCTCCAGCGCCGTGACCTTATTCACTGCTTTCCCGACCTGATCCACTTTACAGAAAGCCACAAGAAAAGAGACCAGAAAGCAATCTGGTCGCCTGCTCCAGGGCTTCTCATTTTAACACAAATATCAACAAGCAGACCTAACCTTGGAGCTCTGCTTTGTGGGCTGCAGAGCAAGTCCCTGCAGCACTGGCTTTGTGTATTGATGCTCCAGGTTACCCCACATGCCCCCTTCATGGTGCTGCCCTGGACTGAGAACCTTGCTGGGCTCTCAGCAGAAAACTCTGTATACTCTTCCTCTGGCCAAAGCATAGAGGGGTTCTCTCTCTCTCTCTCTCTCTCTCTCTCTCTCTCTCTCTTGTTTCTCTCAATCTCTCTCAATCTCTCTCTCTCTCTTTCTCTTTCTTTCTCTCTCAGTCTGCATGAAATTCCTTTGGAAAGAAATCCAAATAAAGCATGGTTGTGAGGTGACAGTGGGAAGGCGAAGGGGAAGAGGAAGGAGAAGGAGAGACCCTTGCTTGCCTTTGGAGGAGAAATGCTCGGGGCACTGGAGTTTACTGAAGAGCAGTGTCCATGGATGTCCCATCTAGAGCTGAGGGGACTCCTCTGAGAGCTTTGTAGGAGGGCAGGCTTGGGTGGGGTCACAAGCAGTCCCTACACAAGGAACATTCCCTCAAGTGCAGACAGGTGCACCATAGTTGTCTTCTGCTTTCCTGTATGCACCCAACGTCATCCCCTTAGGGACTCTCAAGGCCCCTGCTTGGCTGATGTTGATGACTGTCACTTGCCTGGGAGCAGCCTGGGTGAGCTGGCAGTCTGCACTTCCTGGTAGGAATATTAGCATGGGCTGGGAAACAAAGCGGATCCAAGGTTCTGGTCCAAGACTCCATCTTCATGTCTGCTCACCACCCAGAGTTCATGAGCAAAATCCCACATCTTCCTGAGCAGATGGGGACAACAGCAGTGCGTTTCAAGCCTCGAGAGCAGTACAAGACGCCAAGTGTTCCAGGATGCTAATCTGGGGACCCGTAGTCTTTCTCTCAGTAACACGTATCAGGTGTGGCCATGGGGGACTCTGCTGGAGAATAGGGAAAGGGCATACGTTTGCAGTACCGGCCCATGTGAAAAGGGCTGTTCTGTTTCTATGTAAGGATGGGGCCCTTTATCTTGGAAGTTGATCCAGAAAAGATAAAGAAGCAAGTGACCTCCATTCTTAGACTTGGCTCCAAGGGGCTAAGAATGCAGAATCTACCCTCAGTTACAATTGACTGATCTCCCACTAGCCTACTTCTGAGAGGTCTTTTCCACATACATCACTAGGGCAACTAGATTTCCCCCTGCTGAAGAGTAACATCAGAGCCCTACCCCATCCCCTTCTGCACAGAGAGCAGAGTAAGTGTGGAGAGTGGAGTGGAGACTCTAACCTTCAGAAGATTAGTAATTCCCTGCCAGTCTTGGCTTTGACTAATGGTTCCTAAGAGTAGACATCAAAACAACAGCAATAAAAGAAAAGGAATGAAATTGGACTTTACCAAAACACAAACTCCTTTGTTTCCAAACATTCCTGTCCAGAAATGACTCAGTGGTTAAAGGTGTTTTTCATTGCTAAGCCTGACAACCAGAGTCCGATTCACAGGACCCATGAGGTACAAGGAGAGAACTAGCTCCCTACCTTGTCCTCTGACCTGCACACACATGCCATAAGCATACACTCTCCCACACATACACAAATAAATGCATGAATACAACTTTTTAAAAAAAGAACTTTTAAGAGAAAAGGCCTGGGAGATGACAGTGACAGGCACACACTGCTAAGACTGACAGCCTGAGTTTGACCCCCAGGATCCAGATGCAGAAGGAGAGAAATAGTGCTATAGGTTGTCCTCTGACCTCCACACCTATCTCATGGTACCTGCACATCCATACCCCACAAAAATAAATAAATGTAATAAAAAAATTTAAAGAAAACCAAAATGAAAAATTCCATGAGAGAAGATAGAGCCCACGGGTTCCTTAAATGCTTCAGAGTCATATCGTGAATACAGAGCATATATCCACAAGAAACCAGGCTTGCAAATAAAATACAGGCATGCATACAGACTTCTAGAGCTTCAGGAATAAGAGCACGTGGAAATTGGACACAGCAGAGTGTCTATCATGGCCCCGGGGTATAACAAGTCTGGCCATCCACAATGGATAGCCAGGCGGAGACATGTGTGAGACTTGAAGTTGTGATGCTGGTGAAAGACGCCATGCCCCAGAGACCGCACACTGAGCTCTGTTGCTGTGGAACGTCCTGCAGAAGTTCAGAGACAAGGATCCCTGCTGGTCCGACTAGAGAGCTGCATTTCCCTTGGATAACAAGATCAGCCAGGCTCAGTAATCAGCTTCAGCAATGGTCAGGCAGATGTCTACAGGGGCCAAGACACAGGGCAGGCTGTGGAAGGGCCTTACTTGTTACCTCGGCATCTCCTTGATGGGGAGACACACCAGATTCCTGATGGACGTTCATTTGACAACTCTGAGGTTTACTCAAAACAGTTCTCACAGCCCCCAGCCAGTCTGTGGATCTGATAGTAACTAGCATCTCCTTGCATGAACCTCTACTTCATAGAATAGGTTTTGATTGCCAATGTGAGCAGCCTAGGCATCCTCCATTTGTCAGGTCTAGCAGTCAGTGACTCGATCCAGTGACATCCAGCCATACCTGATATTGACTGTGCTGTAAACTCCTGGAAGCTGAGAGACACTTAGGAAGTGTTTGCTACACTCTACCTTTCCCAAGCACAGCCATCATGCCTGAAGATCACCCTGATCTACATGGAGCTTCTCTCACTCTCCATCAGATCCTGGTTAGCTCTGAGCAAGCTGAAAATGGCATCTGGGAGGGAGGTGCCATGAGAAGGGCCTCAGTTCCCTGGATACCAGCTTCCATCAGGACCACCAAGGAGGCATCTCTACAGGAGCATAATCCAGAGACTTGTCCAGATTCAGTTGTGGCCATGGGGTTTGATGGTCATTGCATTGGTAGCCTGTATGCTTCCTTACAGTTCAGTGCCAAAATAGAGAATGTCATTTAGGCACAGTGTCCAAAAATAGAGAATGTCATTTAGGCACAGTGTCTCTTGAGTCCTTTCAGATCTTATTGTTCTGAGTCTCAGAAACATGGCATAGCAACCTAGTGGCTATCTGATATTCATGCATAGTTGAGAGGATCTCCTCAAGGCTCCTGCTTAGGACTTGGGCTCCCCTGGGTATGCCCAGTGCAGAAAGCCCTGCCTGAGCTCTAGGGAACTCTGATCTAGATGAAGGAAATGAAGTCTCAGAATGGAGAGAGCCTTAGCCTGTGCCTCCAGAAAGCAGCTTGGGCTACTGGGAAATTGCTGGCTTTCTGTGCACTAATAGAAGTAGGCCGCTGGACTGCTGAGCAAGTGTGAGGGTGAGTATGCTTAATTTTCAACATGATGACTCCAGACGTGGTTGCCTGGCAACCACAGAACAAGGGACAGGCAGGCAGTCTCCTTGCTAAGTTCCTTCCTTTCCTGATAGAATGTTCGAGAACAGGGTCCCTGTATCATCTAACTATGTCTTTTCTCAGAGGCTCCCTGGGGCAAAGTGTTACACGGTGAACTTGGCAGTGGGAGTGGCGTAGGACCAGAGAGAGAGCTCCACACTGCATCCTGTACTGTTCCAAGGAGCTCTGCTCAGAGACCTCCACTCAGGAGAAATGACTGCTGCAGAGGAGAGTTTCAGGATAACATGATAGGAAGCAGAGTTGGAGCTCGTTAAGAAGAGACTTGACCCAGATTTAGAGAGGAGGTTAGTAGAACAGCAGTAGTGAGGGAGGGTAAGACACACAAGTGCGGGTACGGGTGTGACAGACAGGTGCCCAATTGTCTCTTCAGTCACCATGCAGACAAATGAAGTGACTCCACAGAAGGTGGCTAAGGGGTTTAAATGAGGCCATAGGGAGGTTCCTTTGGTTCGTTGGACAGCTAGCCGGTAACACCCTAGATCACAAGGGTTACAGGGAATAAAGGTGTGTTGACACTAAACAGAATTTGTCTTGTTTCTCACAGTCTCAGAAAATAAATCTGGGAAAAAGAGTAAGGCCATGTTCAGGTTCATACAAGCTCGGGCTTTGAACATGGCTCATTTGACATTCTTATTTAAGAGTGTGTGTGTATACCTATATTATATACAAATATATATGTATTATGTATATACATATATATGAAAACATATATACAGATATATATATGTGTGTGTGTGTGTATATATATATATATATATATATATATATATATGAACAACTCTAGAAATATTATTGCTATACTTTATTAAAGGTTATATTGGAAACTAAAAAAAGAATATTCTTTCTATCCTGGCAACTTTCACAGCAAATATTAGTTGTACTAGAAGTCTGGATTCTTAGTTGTCAAGAAACTTCAGCCAGACTCTAGGGTGTGGGGCTCCTTTTCCTTCCCCATGTCCCTAGAATCTTTTTTGTCTTTCTGTCCTGCCTCAGGCTGGGTTGGGATTTTGCACATCCCACAGTGCTCCTCTATGGTCTAGAAGATTTTCCTAGTATCCACTGATCTCTCAAGACCTGATGTGGAACTGGCCACACAAGTAGACCTGCTGTGTGTGCTGAGCCATGCAGGAGTTTGTGGTTTCAGGAGCGCACACCTACTGCTGTCACCATTCTACAAAGCACATTCTACGTTAGCCTCCAGTAAAGACAACTAGCTGATAGGCCATGAGGGTCCATTCTCCAGGGGGTGAGGCTAGAGAATCCAGAGAGGGTATGCAGTCCCTGATCTGTGATTCCCCATATCATGTTATCTTGGGACAGAGAGACCCAGATAGAGAAGGCCTGATGATACCAGACCAATTTCTTCTTCAGTTCCCCATCCTTATGAGGGAACTCTGTATTGATGTCCTTATCCCAATAGCTCCAGGAGTATGGGGAGATGTATTACTTTAGATAGTGATGTTGGAAGCTGGTTGGAACCTTATGTTAATAAAGTAACTAACTGGTGTGAGGAAGGGGGAGGGGAATATTTGAAGAGCAGTTGTGTCTTTTACAATCTGGCTGGTCTACCAGCTAGCATTGTAGCCTTGCAAGCAGGCAGAATGTTCAATGGAGTCAGTCCCCTGCCTCACCTCACAGTGCAGAAAAAGCACTGGGATGAAAGAAGCCGTCATAGGCAACACTGGGTCAGGCAGAGTTGGGCAGAGCTGAGTATAAAGGGCCTATGGGAGCTGGGCTCTTTGGAGTTGCAATGTAGGAAGGCATCCTGCCGGCCTGTCACCTTGGGGACCTTCCACCTGTGCTCACTTCATTGACAGGTGGTCACATGCCAGCAGTGTCCCTTGCTGCATCCTGAGAGCTGACAGCCATTTCGGGTCATCAGAGGACACAGTGGGCAGCAAGGTCTCCTTTCCCAGGAGAAGATACTTTTCCGTCTATATTTCTATTAGCCTGCTCTTTGCCACTCAAACAAAATCCCTGGAACTGGGCAATTTATAAAGAACAGGAATGACGATTTTTCTCTGTGTTTCAGAGGCTGGGAAGGCCAAGTCCACTGTTAGCTATGCAGTGTCAGTCAAGGCCACCATGTTCTCACGTGGGCCAAACTCTCTCTTCACAATCCTTGACTGCTGGCATAGATCTGTTGGTGAGAACAGAGTTCTCATGACAAGACTTCTATGGCTCAACATAGTGTATTGAGGTTAAGCTTTCAGCGTGAATGCTGAGGGACAGTTTTAAGATGTGCCATCCAGGAAATGAGTAAGCTCTTAATGCAACTGTGCAGCTGCAGGCAGGGCCCCTGGTGTCTTTGAGTTGTGGGCAGAGAAGCACTAGACAGCTGTGTATAAAGTCTTCCTTTTGTGCCTTGGCATCGTCGTCTCCCAAAAGACTAGCTCTGCCCTTGTGAGGGTCTGAAGTTGGCTAGCACTAAGTTGGGAGACCCACATGTGAAAATTTCGGGTTTGCGAGTTGACTGGTACACACAGCCATTATTATTTTGTATATAAGCACATCTGTAATTAAGCTATCCAAACAACATTAGCCTTCTGACCATGCTAGGAAGAGAAGAGCAGATAACATCCAAATTAAGCAGAATAGAGAAAGCAGTGAAGGTGTGGATGAAGGCAAGGAACTCGACAGTGATTGAAACGGCTAGCCTGAGTTTAGTAAATAGATAGAAAGTGAGGAGGGGTGGGAGGAGAGGCAGAAGGCTCAGAGCATCACATAGGAACAGAGGATGGGTCTGCACAACTTACAGAAATCAAGAGGGTTAAAGAGAACACTGCAGATGACTGTGTGCAAATGTGTAAGATGACTTCAGGGAGAAGGGCATAGACATCTATAGA
The DNA here is from genome assembly GCA_021653895.1 of Mastomys natalensis. NCBI lineage: Eukaryota > Metazoa > Chordata > Mammalia > Rodentia > Muridae > Mastomys > Mastomys natalensis. The sequence goes on from JAJTUV010000102.1 coordinate 4,241,257, forward strand.
AAGGCATAAACAACCAACACTAACTCAAGAAGAAGTAGTCGAGTTGAAATATGAAGAATCAGAACCGATGAGCACAGAGCCTCCTAACAAGAAATCCCCAGGCCAAGATTTCTCCGGTGAATAACTGAAAGCTTCAGAGAATTGGAACCAATTGTCCTCAAACCCTTGGGAACATCAGAGTGTTGAAACCACTTTTTACCTCGCTCTGTCTCAGCCAGAGTTTTCTAGAGGAGCCAAACCAATAAAATAAAGATGTATTTAGTAGTATGCATTAGATTTGTCTTACACACTGTGATCTGGGTAGTCCAACAATGACTATCTTCACACTGAAGAGGCTGAAGAGAGCCCTCTAACTGCTCAGTCCACAAGATGGGCCACCTCAGAAGTCCCACTCAGCAGCTAGCTGGAGGCCTGGAGAGTTATGGAGAGCCACTAGTCTTCAGTCAACATTGTAAGGCCAAGAAAGCTGGTTCTGATGGCCAAGAGGGGCCAGAAGCAGTGGCTAGGAATGGTGGCAGCAAAGCAGCAGCTATCAACAAGCAGATTAAAAAACAAACAAACAAGAATTTTTTTTCATGCTTCCTACTATCTGTGTCATCAATGAAAGATGTTCCCACATTCAGAATGGGCCTTCCCATTTTGATTAACATAATCAAGAGACTCATCTCAGGCATGGCCAGAGGATCACCTAAGCTAGATAATCCTGCATAGGTATACCTGGAGGCTGACAATATTAACTACCACATCTGTGAATCTGGTATCATCCTGACAGTCAAAGAATCAGCAAAGACATTTCGAGAAAAATTGTAGGCCTTAGACATCTGAACAAAAAGATGCTTTGTGCTATAAGAAACCACATTCAGGGAGAAGGACCAGGCACTACGTCTCCATGGAATTCCTCTCAGGAATGAAAGGTTGGCTCAAGTCCTAACAGCCAGCCACTGTCATGGACTCGTACACAGTGGTGTCAGTGCATGCAGAGAAAGGTTTTTAGTGAAACCTTGAAACTTTTATGAATATTCCAGACATCCTAAGAAAGGAGGTGATCTTCAGCATGGCAGGGCCATCTCTCAAACACCTGGCCCCACGTCATACTGGATGGAGGAGACAGGGTGTTAACAGCAGAAACAAAACAGGGCGTGCTCTCTCTGTACTCCATGAAATGTGCATAGGAGCGTGTGACTGGACCAACTGGGCAGGACAGTGGTGAGCAGGAGGATGAAGAAGGAGGGAAGGATAAAGGCAACATCCCAATTGGAGAATGGACAAAGTAAAATCCTTGCTCACAGATGACCTGTGATAAGAAAAAGTGGAACCCATGCATGCTGTATGTACACACACACACACACACACAACACACACACACACACACACACTGTAGAGTTAAACAGCACTCAATAAGAGTTTGGGGCACAAAGTTCCTAGATAAAAGTGTGCTGTGTTCTCAATTGTAAAATTCTCTCCATGAAACCCAGAACTGATTAGTTAAGGACTTGGGGGTTGGCTTTGTTAAGAAAAGTGGTCACCATAGAAGTGTAAGGGCCTGTCCCCACCACCCACATTTTTAAAAGTAAGAGTGGTAGCATGTATTTGTATTTCCAGGGTTGGGCAGGCAGAGACAGGAGAACCTCTGGAGCTCTCTGGGCACCCAGTCGAGCCTATTAGACAGGTTCCAGGTCTCACTGAGAGACCTTGTCTCAAAAACCAGGGTGGATGGCTCCTGAGGAGTGACACCTGAGAGTGTCACCTCTGTGTGAGCATGCATTGACACAGCTTTTAAAAAAATAAACCTTGTGCACAGTATTATCAAGAATAGGGCACTCAACAATAACTGTAACAAGCCAGTGTATAGTGGCATATGCCTGTGATTCCAGTACTTAGAGAGGCTTGAGACTTAGGGATTGATAGCCAGTCGTGGCTACAAAAGATCTAGTCACAAAAAAACTGAAACAAAGTAACAAATAGTTAACTGGTTTACCACAAAGTGATCTTTTACACCAAAATCTATGAAATAATTGAGACCGAGGTTGGCTTCAGAGCTCCATCCCTCTCAGGTTAGATTGTCTGTTACTTTGTGTGTTTCTGTCAAATTTCACAATACACTTCATTCTCGGCATCTCTTCTCTCTGTGTAGCCTTGTATTCCATCCCACCTGAAGGAACTGTCTTCTTCACTTTGCATCCCCTGCGTAGAGCCTATCTCCTGGGTCTGACATTGCTCTATGGGTATTGTCCAATCCACCTAAGATGTCTGTGAGACCTCATTGGAGTTGGATTCTAAGCAGCTTGGTCACAAGCAAGGCCAATGAACCTGCAGGGCGCTAGCCAGGGGCGTGGGCTTCCTGCTGTTCTGGTGTTGCAGTGAAGCTTGCTAATCCTTGATGTTTAATGTGCCCAGGACACACTGTGTGGATACTGCTGCTCCGTCTTCATGGTTTAATCAGTGTGTGGGAATAATCAGCATGTACAGGAAGACATAGCTTTGAAAAGTCTTTGAGGAAATTCTCTCCAGGAAACTCAGAGCTGATGGGCTCAGCATGTGGTGACAGCCTGCATGCTCTGATTATGGCCATCAGTGGGGACACTCTGACACTTCCTGGAGAAGGGTACAGGAGGCCTGCAGGATGCCACAGAGCTGTAAGCCACTCCTAACTGGAGTGAAGGCAGTCTGCCGACACTGTGTTTGATGATATCCATGGAACGATCGCTCCTCTGCTAGAAGGATGGAGACAGGCAAGCCACCCTGAAGCAGCAGGTTTGTGTCCCCTGGTTCCTATTTGGTTCATGTCCACAGCCTCATCAGCCTGAGCAGGTGGCTTGCAAAGTGTAAGCTCTGCAGCTCCTGACTCTCAGAATGGGATGTAAATATGGGTGATGTCCAGGAATCCCAGACCCCAGCTACACCCAACCTGGGCAACGGGGTTCTTTATATAGTTGAAGTCTAGCCATAGCCAGTGTGGACATGACCTGACTCCAAGTTCCCTCCAGCTCCCCAGAGGCCTTGCATGATCCATTTTCATAGTTTTAGAAGTTCCACCCTGCTGGGTTTTTTGGAGGGATTCTAGGTTACAAACTGGGAAACTGAGGCCCACACAGGGTAGAGTTGGCTCAAAGCACACAGTTGGGGAATAAGGCCAGATAGAATGTCTGTTCCCCATAGAAACATCTGAGCTGGCCCAGGCCTGAGACATGAGGGGTACAGAAGGCGGAGAGTGGGGTGTCAAGGTATGTGAAGGGTTCAGGAAATAGAGTCTGCACTGTGACATGCACCATGATGAGGAAACAGCAGAGTGAGATTGAAGCACCAGTAGAGAGCTTCCTGGAGGAGGCGGTACCCATAACTGGTCACCTAAGGAACAGGTTACATCTGTAGGCAGTGCATCCAGCCAACTTGGCAACACTGGGCATTTGGCCCATCCAGGGCAAGCCTGAGACCCTGTGTCAGGCCATTGGAACATTTTGCTGTGGACACTAAGTCACAGGATCCAGGGATCTTAGGGAATCATTTCATGGAAGGAGTTCAGCTCCACCCCACAGGCCTACTAGAGCTGAGTCTAGGGGAGGATACTAGATCACTGACTTCACAGGTTCTATCCTCATTAGTACACCCATATTCCAGATTATAGGGTGGCAAGACAGGATGGCTTCCTGGAGGAGGAGGAACCTCTTCCTGATGCTTACATCCCCACTGTGCACTGGGCCATGCTGTGAGATTAGAGTTAGAGCTAGGATGGGCTGTCCTATAGGTCTGTGTGCAGGAACTCACTGTGCAGGTAACTGAGGGCAGTGACCTGCCTACCACAGGTGACCTCACCGCCACCACCACCAGCCCCCTGGCTGTCTCAAGTCTCAGCATGACCCTTCTTTGAACCCCATTGCTGTCTTTGATGGCACTGAGGTTTCAGACCAAATTAAACCATTTGCTGAAGAGCAGATGAAAGCCAGGCAGCCTTTCATTTTGATATTCCAATCCACTTTGATCATGTGATACGGCTGAGTGGAGGATGAGGGCCCGCCTGTCTCTTCCCTGCGATTGATGTTGGGCTCGGATTCTTCCAGTCACCTCTGAGATGGACCTAGCTTTGTGCTCCTGGATTCTAGTTCTCCTTGGGCTTGAGCATTCTTTCAGCAGTGGCCCCAAATGCTGGCTCTGGTGTTGATTGTCTTCTGAGCACCGAGGAGAATGACTTTGGATACACCATTCCCCCAGGATGCCACCATATCAATCATCTCTGTGGAGCACTCCAAAGGTGACTCCAAGACCTTGAGCTGAACTTGTCCCTGAACACATTTGGGGTGTAATTCTGGCATTAGTTTTATGATTTTTGTGGGGTGGGAACAGATTGCTGTGAGGAGCACCAGATGCATCTATCATCCCTGGATGGACCATAATTGGGCAACAAATCAAGAAGTTCATAAGCACCCCCTTTTCCTCTAGAGGCATTTTCTTCTCCTGATGTAATGCTCTCCAGCCCTTTGGCATAGAATGCCTATGCTGGGCTGTTTAGTTCTGGATAGACAGCTGTGTAGCTGGAAGTGAGGAATCCTAATCAAGACACCTGCCATGTTCATGGTTTATCTACCTGAGCCTCAGGTCTCCCAGGCCTCTGATTCTGTGCACACAACATAAGGCAGAGTTAAGGTGTTCTTTTTAAATACATCTGTACTGAACGTGCACTGGTGACTTCCATGTTATTATTCCCTAGACATGATGGAATAGCAACTAGTTATGTGCTGTTTACTCTGTGTTAGGTATTAAAAGTAATCCACCAGTGATTGAAAGCTTAGCTGTGGATGTGCATAGATCTTTCTGCCAACATTACACTTTTTAATGTAAAGATTTTGATCATCTGGGGATTTAGGAGTATTTGAAGGTACTGAGGGACAACTGGGTCTCCTTTGAATGGCACGGAGATCATCAGTGACTACCGTATTGAGATGTCCCCAAGCATACTATCCTCTGGTACCTGGTCTCCCTCTTGTGTAATACAGCTCCTTGGGGATCATGAACAAACATCTACTTATCCAGATTTGGAAAACTGGCAACAGGGTACTTCTGAAGTTCAACTTGGTGAACTGGAGTTTACCGGGTACACATACAATAATATGGGTGAGGAATTACTTATAGGAGCAGAAATCCAAGACAACTGTGTCCCCAAACCTCACCCCAACATAGGTAATAGCTCAGAGAATCTGGAAAATGTGTTTCACTGTACAACATTCAGTCATCTAGCCTGGCTGTGGAGGCTCTCTTTCAGGTAACTTGGCTTGTCTAGGAGCATCTCTTAGGAGTCTTTGTTGCTTTTATAGTGCTTGAGGATTGAGCTTGGACCATGAATCTGATCTGTTTTAGGAAGTTCCTAAAGCTTCTGAGTTGTTTGCTTCCTGAGTTTGGGGTGCTTCCCTGCAGAACAGAATGTTTCACCACCCTGTAGATCATCCTGATCTTAGCAAGCTTTCCGGCATGGTGGAAGGTTTTACCTGGGAGGACACCACTTCATCAGAGCTGCGCTCCCACATCCTCGGATGGTCTTTATGGGCATCATCTATACCATTACGCAGGTTCACAAATACACCTGTGGAGCCATTTGTTAAAAAGACTAAGCTACTACATAAAACTACAGATCCAAATAGGTGATTATCCTGTAAAAACATTGTTGAGACATACAATAGGCATGTATGTACGTGCTGTGATGTTGAACTCTGACCTTCTAACAGAGTCTCTGCTTGTCTGCTTTCCTGGACCCCACAGCTGAACTTAAGCAGGCCCTCTGCTTCTGGTGTCACGACATGTCATCTGTGAGAGCCATTCACACCTTGTGTGGCAGTGTTTCCAAGTCTTTTCCAATGCACAGGTTTGTCCTGTGATGACACTGTTCTGTTTGTCTGCTCTACACAGGTTATTCTGAATTCTAAGTCATCGTGAGCAAAATTGCTCTAAACACATATGTGCGTCTTTTGTGGTAACCAAGTGTGCATCTCTTCCTGTAGGAGTACCTATAAGTCGTGGGCTGAGTCAGCGATCATCAATACCGCCAAGGGTTTCTCAAAGCAGGTGCACTGTTTAACGTGCCATCTGCAGCCATGGGTGTGCCATTTGCTCTGAGTTCTTGCCAACACTTGCCATCCTCAGTCTTTAATTTTAGCCACCCTCTTGGAAGCACATGGAATTTCCTGGTGATGATGTCTTGGCTCTCTCTATTAAATTTCACTATGTTTAGTGTTAACACTAAAAATCATCTGGTGGCCTACTGAAGAGTTAAATGGCTGCTGCCATAGACTGTCTACCTGCCCCTTGTCCATTGCTGGCTTCTGGTTCTTTGTTAGGTGTATTTCAGGAGGCTCTCTTCTTTCTTTGATAGAGACCACTGCCTCTACCCTCAGTTGATGGATGGATGGCCTTGCCTTTTGCCTAATATGACACTTTGGTAAAGAAAAATCTTCACGTCTGAAGCATCAAGTTCTGGCTTTACAGCCAATGTCGCTATTCTGTGGAGTGAACACCACCTCTCCCTGTGAGGAGAGGGATGGCCTTGCTTTCTCTACAGGCCCTGTGCCTGGGTTCTGTGCTCAGGCTCTGTTCATCTTTGATCCTTATCCTCTGTGGTATTTGACAGAGCTCAAGTTTCACCTCTGGAAGCCTGACAGATCCAGTGTCACTCGTTGGAAAGTTCCAACATTTTTCTTGAGATGATGATTTTGCGTAACATTCCAAAACACTTTTTTTTTGAGGTAGAATAGAGGAGATGGGGGCCTCGTCTCTGATTATATTATGTCTAATTAGCTAATCATCTCGTACTGTCTAATCAGTAGCAAGTGGAGGCTGCCATCATTCACAGATTACCATGTGTATTTGTATTCCCCCCTCCCATGGAATGCTAACAAACTCATTTCTGTTTCTCTTCTCCCTTTCTGCCTCTATAAACATCCGGGGTAGGGTTGGCAATGTGGGGGTGGCAGATCCTTCCTCTTCCGTATCACCCTCCTATGCCCAGTCCATGAGAACGAGAGGTGGGTACCACGGGGCATTGGTATGCAGCTTGCCTTGAAAAGACCTTTGCTTGTCTGTGGGTTCATGAGAACAAATGTGGGGACCAGAGTGATTGAAGCCACAATGTGCCTGCCTGGGGGCTTTCAGTCTAGAAAGGAGCTTAGCCCTGTGGGAGCTTCTTTCTGTCTCCTGTGGGAGGTGCAGCTGTGTAGTGAGGTCCTGGGCCCCATCCTGCCTGCCAGAGGAAGATGCTGAACCTTAGCTAAAAGACAAGCTGTAAACTGCCTGGTGCGTTTCCTTGTGTCTGAGTGGGACCAGAGCATTTTGTTTTAATGATAGGCTTTATATAGAGAAGTTCTAGATTTATAGAAAAAGAGAGTAGAAAGCACAAGAGATGTCCCTAGCCAACCCATGTTCCCTTATACTAGCTAGATCAGTTACTTGGAACTTAGTGTTATACTTGCTAAAAGCATTGTTTGTATATTTCTCCTTAGTGTGATGTGATGGGCTCTGGGCTTTGTCGTAGGTCACCATAGCTCATCAACCCTAAAACTGGGCCGACCCTGAGGAGAACAACAGGGGTGGGTCCCTTGCTACCTTGGTGAGAAACTAAACCGAGGCTGTTCATGCTCTGCCAATACCGTAGGAGATGCTCCACAGGAACTCTTAAGATGGAGGCTTCTTCAACTGGCCAGCCCCCAGCCTGCCCCGCCACCAAATGGCTAATGGCTGGGATCTTCATGATAGGAAGTAGGACAAGGTTAGGAGCCACCAGCCCAGCAGTCAGCCAAAGGTTCTCGTCGTGTAGACTGCCTACTGGAAATGGGATCCTATGTGACAAAGTTGAGTAAGTTACCAGGAAGCCGTTTGTAGGGTGTCCCTACCATGTAGGAGAGGGACAACTGTTGGCCCTTGTGCTGCTACATGCCCACAGTTGGCAAGGGCATCTGGTGTCACAGAGGATATCTGCTAGGAGCCAGTCCTGCATCTGCCTAGCCCAGTCACCATCATCTAATTGCATGATTATCTACCTGTCTTGTCCAGCTACCTGGGAGCTGGTGCGTGTTGTAATGGGAGGGGGCCACAGCCAGCACTGGAAGACAGGCTGGGAAGAGGAGAGGAAAGATTGGAAAACTTCTAATAGAATTACATTTCCTGAAATAGTGTAACTGTGAGCTTGATGTATTTGCAGCCTTATGGGTTCTGACACGGGAATTGCATACTGGGTGTTAGGAGTCTTCCACGTCAGCGCTCCTCCGCTTCTGCGCCTGCTCTCTCCCGTTGATGTTTATTTATCTTGTGGGCTCTGCTTGAATATTGATGCTCCCTGGTGCCCCACACTGCATTATAACTGCTGCCCGCTTAATTCAATTCCTCCTCCATTTCTGACTCCTGACAAGAGCCATTGGCTTCCCACTGCCGAGGCTGCAGACCTTCACCTGTACATGCTGGGGTCTTTAGTAGAGCAGGCCCCAGTGCAGAGGTTAAGGCTGGGTTCTTAGGCTGGGCACCTGCTGCTGATCCACTTTGTCTGTGGAGATGAAAAAGGAAAACCAAGTCACCCAACAGGCAGGCCGTGGTCTTAATGTCTGTGCTTCCCCTATCCAAAGATCTAAAGCTTAACCCCTCGCCATGTGATATGGTCAGGAAGCAGGGTCTCTGACCCAGCAATTAGGTCATAAATTCTGTGCCCTCATGAGAGAAAAACCCCAGAGAACACTTTTACTGATGAACCAGGAAACAGAGCCTTACCACATGGCAAATCTGGTGATGCTATGACCTCTGCCTCCAGCCTCTGAGACTGTGGAAAGTATGTGTTGTCTTCAAGGTGCCCAGCATATGGTAATATCTCCTGGCAGATAGATGGACTAAGCTGTCACCTCCTCTCCAGATTCTCAGGAAGAAAGATGTTGCTGTGGGCTAGACCAGCATGTGGACTTCCGTCTGTGGGGAAACACGGGAATCCACTCAGGGTACTGGTGTGCCCCCACTTCCCAGCATTCTTTCCTTTGAAGCCTACATAGCTGTGGACTTCAAAAAGTAGAACTGCACTTCTGCATCTGTCTGTCAGTCAATCTTCTGCATCTGTGGCAGGGGCAGGTACCCACTGTCCCATAACCTGGTATCCGGCTTGTGGGCCTTCATCCTTGTGGTGGAATTCAGTTCCCAGTGAGCCATCCCATGTAGCCAGAGAGATCACAGGCAGATTTTACCCTGCTTTTGGGTTTTCACATAGGTGGGTATGGTCTTTACCTTTTCTTTCTTCCCAGAAGGGTTTCAGTATCCCTAAACAGGATATCTTATATGGCTCAGAGACAAGTCTCGTGGTGCCTTTGGCATGGAGCCAATATGGCAAGCAGAGTATCTGCCAGATGCTTCCTCTTCCACATCTCCTGTTTTATATGCCCAGAGAGCCTGCTGGTCACCTTGAAGGCTGTTGCAAAGCTGAGCTGCTGATCTAACATCTCATATATTCAAAAGCCAGGCAGCCTCTGGTTAGTTAGTTAGTTAGTTAGTTAGCCCCTCCATGTGTCCCCAGGCCAAGCCACTGCTGACTTCAGCTTACAAACAGCTTGCCCAGTTTGGCTGTCCAGACCTGGGGAAGCTCATCCTATAATGTTGGGAGGGGTGAGTCATGGTGAGAGGCATGAGGTGTGGACTCTGGGATTGATGTGTCATCTAGAGCTTCTTAGGATGGCTGAATCTCACCCACATGACTGCTCTGGGCTGCTAACATGCTCTGCCCTAGCTCTGCCCACCCATAATCTTGTAATTGGCCACTAATCACTGTGTGCATTTGCGGGTCTGCCATCCTTAATGGTGGCTTTTATGGAACATAAGTGCAGTGTTAGTTACAGCTCCTTTATTTAGGGCGGTTTTCCTCTGAAGAGGTTATTGTGATTTGGTTTACAAAGAGGATGTGGGATAATCTTTTAACAAAGGTTCTTGCTGGAGGGACACTTCAAGTACAGACCCCTTAAAAGGCTGAGGCAGGCAGGTTTAGGCCACTTGATCTATGCACCCTCATCAGTCTGCTTGTCAGAGCCTGAAGCCTGTGTGCTGTGAGCTCATACTCATGGGAGGCTCTGTACCGGGTCAGCCCCATGCTGCAGTAGTACCAAGATGAGGCCACCGGCTCAGTGATAGGAGGATGTCTGAGGATGGGGCTTGGAGGGCAACCAGTATGGCTGAGTTAGAGTGGAGGCCCAGGTCAAGTGCTTGGCAGCATTGGGAGGATTTAGGAGCCATTTGTACTGTGCTGGCGATTCTGCTGTTTCATCAGTTAATGTAAAAACTCTAGGTCCAGGCATTTTGTCATGGCCCTGATGGCCATGAAACACCTTCTCGGTTGTATGAGGGTGATTTTCCATCATGGAGACCATTATGAACCAGGACTTCTCTGCAGCTGGCTTTATGTGCCCCTGGCGACTCCACTCGGGATAATAAATAAGGCAAGGAAACACCATTTCCAAAGGCCAGGACAGGTGGTGCTAACTTATCTGTTTGAATGAAAATCTTAAGCTTTGTTAAGTCAAACTGTCATTGCTCATTACCCATAAATTAGGAGGCCAGGGGGACCACTGCACACGGGTATTTATCAGAAAACACTGGCGACTTGCCTGTATTCCAGAGACACATAAGCCTGGAGGAGCAGAACATGCCGATTAAATCATACCTTTGATATTACAGTAGCACAGACGATGGGAAATGTCCTCCTTTTGCCAGACTCCCAAGCATCAGAAGCAGCAACCTATGAGGAGTAGGTCCTGAGGCCTGGTGCCCTTTAGGACCGTGTGGAGCATGACCGTCTGTCCTCTGATAGGTATTTCCAACTCCTTGCTTAGCGTTCATGTCTACCTGCAAGGCTTAGCTGAGCAGCTTTGGACCTGGAGTGCCCTTAATGGTGTTTGTGGTTCACCCTACTGTCTTTACCCATAACAGAGATACCTCAAAGACACCAGTGTCTGAAAGGTGCTATTTGGCAGAAGGTTTTCCAAGATGCCAGCAAACCCACACTGAACTCATTCACCAGCAGATGGGCTGCTCTTTGCAATACCTTGGCCTCTGAGATCTGTGAAAGCGTCAGGCACCTCCCAACCTGCACAGACAGGATACCACTTGCATCCTATACATAGTCTCCCATGTCATCATGGTGCTGGTTCCATTCAGCAGTCAGAGCATCATTAGTTCATCTTCCTGACCTAGTCCCAGATCTGCAAGGGAGATAAGAGAGTGCCTCCCCATTTGACCCAAGCTATATCTGATGAAAGGCTGTGAGGAAGACCACCTGCATTCTGATCCCAAGTCTTGTACTTAGAGCTGCATGCCTTTGAAATAATCCCTACACCTTCTCAGGTCTGACTTCTCTCTTTGATCAAGTGGAGCGGATACTGAAACCAATGTCAAGAGGTAGCATCAGTGAGGCAAGGTCAGGAGACAGCTGACACTATCACCCGGTGTTTCCTAAGATCAGCCAACATGAACAGACACCTTTTGAACTTTGACTAAAACCTCTCGCTAAAACCTTCTCGGTTTGGGTTCCTGGATGTTCGTCCTGTCTGGAGAAGACAGCTTATGGGAAAATGTCCTGCTTTGTACACATTTGATCCCTGCTGCAATAGTGTCTACTTTAATTATCTTAACAATGGGCATCCAGTGTTGAATATTGAGACAGAAGGAAAAATAGAGTGTAGAGAAGAAAACGGAGATAATTTTTATCACTCCAATGAGACAGCTGTTGATTGTTTAAGTGTCATGAGCGCTACTTGAATTTTTCATGGAACAAAGAGGACCATAAGAAAAACCTGCTGAGTGTTAGCTATTTCTCCAGGCCTGGTCTGCAGAGTGTGGTATTTTAGCTGGGTATAGAATGGCTGATTTTCTTGCAGAGCTGGGAAGATGGTGCTTCCCTCTCACAGCTACTCCATGGTTGCTCATCCTGGTATGGTATGATATTTCAGGTATTCCCGTGTCCCCCAGAACTTGTGTGCCATTCTTCTGATTTGGTAGTGTCACTGGGTGACCTCTTTGGGAATGGAAGTTATAATTGGACTGATCGATTTTCACCTGATATCTCTGATTACTTTCTTTCCCCTGTAATCGCCATTCTTGAAAATACAGCATGGAAGTTATTGTCAGTGGGCACAAGCCCCAACACTGGAGCATGTGTGAGCGATTAATTGCTATGTGGGCCAGAGTGCTCAGGGCCCATGGTTCAACCTCGGCTCTGGATCAAGGTTGCCAAGTCCTGGCATGTCTGCAAGGTGTCACCAGTTTGTCATTCCACAACTCATAACATGCTGAGACTCATATCATCTACACAAGTTTCTCCAGGGAAAACCACAGGGTTCTTCCTTTTCCCTCATGTCTGGCCCCTCACTTTGCTTGCTAATACAAGGAACTCTTCCCCAACACCCATGAATCTTTTGGGACCTTCTTTGAAAGGCTCAGATCCTGCTGGACTCAGCTTGTTTATCCTCATGCTCAGTTCCTGGTTGTCTCTCTTATTTCTCGATGAGAGAAACTTAGGAAGATGCCCAGCCAGGAGACTCAGGATGCACTGCCCTTGCAGCAGCAGGGGAACAGCACTGTGACAAGCAGGACATTCCCATTACTACTGGATTGAAAAGATTTTACATGTTGGAGGTGGACTTCTATCCATGTTCGTGTGTGGCTGAGTGTGAGTATGTGTGTACACATGCATGCATGTATATATATAGTTTGTGTGCACAGCTGTTTGCATGTGAATGGGTGTGAGAGAGTGTACACATGTATGGATGCATGTACATGCGAAGCTATGTGTATGTGTACATGTACATCTGATGATTCCTTTAGGGAGTGTTAGTCATTAGCTTCCTTTTACAATCCCTAGGCTATTGTTAGGTTATTGTTAGGTTATTGAAGGCTTGTTCCTCATCCCCCTGCCCTTCGTGGTTGTCACAACTTGAGCCTCTGATGGGACTGTGCTGCCCTGTATCCTGAGGGTGAACCCCTAGCTCTTCCTACTGGAATGGTGGAAAGCATCTCCACTCCTCATCAAGCTGACCACATGGATCTCACATGGACTCAAGTTTTCACCTCTCTTACTCCTCCCCAACTGAGCGATGTCATCTGGGACAGAACTGCAAGGACACCATCCATTGTACAGACACAGGTGTTGTCTGCTCCTTACCCAAGTAGCATGTGGGGCTCTCAGGTCAGGAAGAGGGAAGGACATCTCCCCCAAGGTGCTTCTCAGAATGCTTGCTAGGCACTCAAATGGCAGAATTCTCGGCTACCCTGCTCCTCCTTGAGATCCTCCCTGCTCCGACAGGCCAGCCTTGGCTTTATCGGTGACATTGCCGAGTTTGCAAAACATGCTTCTGTCTGGATATTGACTCTGAGCTAATCAATATCAGCATGAGTAGATGCTCCATTTCGGCCTTAATTACTGTCCTACAGGAGTGACAGGACACACTACCAAGGGGCCTGACAAGGGAGAACCCCAGGAGCTCAGGGAAATGCATAGCTTCAGGAGGATGGGCCTCTATGCATCTGATCCCTATATGATCGGGCTCCGTTGACTGATTCATGCCCTCCAAGCTTGGCTGCAGAGATCCAAGACAAGGACTTAAGTGTCAGATTTCAAAACTCCCTCTGCATTTCATCTGGAGATTAGCAGTGAGTGCTACTGGGTGGGAAGGAGAATCAGGTACCCAGCTACTCAAGTTACCTCTTAGCTGCTGAGCAACAGAATTGGATTGCATGATTCCCATAACATTCTTACTTTGACTCAGCTCTCTGTGTCTCTAGTCCTTGACCCACCCCTGTTCCCAGGCCAGTAGAGCTATGGATAGAGCCAGGCACCTGGTCCTTTACAAACCCTCCCTGTTGGTAGCAGTGCTATGGGAAGGGACTTCTTGCCTGCCCAATAAATCTGCATGGGCTGTGGTCTTGCTTGCTTGGCTGCACATGTTCTGGTATGGATGGGCCAGCCTGGTAGCTAATATTTCCCTAGGACACTTCCCACAGTCCTTTGGCATCTAAAACATCCCATACCATGGTACAGTGAGGATCTGAGCTTCACAACCACCTGGGGAGACACTCTCATTAAGTGTTCTGATGCCCTGTGTCCTGGCAAAAACATACAGTTGGCAGGTGAATACATCTGCCTCTTTCTTCCTGCAGGAATGTCAGTGGATCCAAACAATTTTGTGTCCTGCTTGGGGGTGAGGGGAGTGGGCAAGACTGATTCTTCGCTCTCTAGTAAGTCAAGGAGCGGGGCTATGCTGTTCTTCTGGTGGCAAATTCTGTCGTTGCATGATCTTGGTATGCCGCCCTTATCCCAGTGTGTCTGTGGGGATGATTGGAGATGTTGAGTTGGTAGCAGCAGGGAGGTGGCCAAGGAACAGCTAAGAAGGACAAGTGAGCAAAGAGAGCATGGGGTTATAATAGGAATCATGAATGTTCTGGCAAATACAGGATTCCTCTCTGCAAAGGACCCAGGCAGGAGTGTAAGGGGATTTAAGTTACAAAGGGCACAGGCTTAGCCCAACATCATAGAATAGATCTTTTAGATCTTAGACAAGGCTTCCAACCACACGTTAGCAGCCATGTTGAGAGGGGCTAAGGCATCAGGAGTGTGCTAGGCCTGTGGTCCAGAGAATCCTCAGAATTGAGTCTTGAGATGTTGGTGGGAGGCTGCAGGGCTGGCTGGCTGAGCTGAGCAGGGTTAAGAGTCTAGTCTGTACATAGGAGGGCCTCCCACCCCAGGAGGAAAATTCAATGTTCATTTGGTGAAACTGGAGATAAGGGTCTCACTGGGCAAGTAATCACACAGCAGAGGCAAGAGGAAAAGAAAACCCGCATCATCAGGTACACCCTTTCAAGTCACAGTGACTCTAGGATATAAACCTAGACAAATGAACACATCTTCCAGAACACATGATGGATGGACCACCTTCTGAAGAAAGCTTGCTGTTTTCCACACTGTCCCTACTGTTTAAAGGACCATTGACTCCAGCATTCTCTACTGTTTTTACAATGTAGTGGTGATCAACTAGCCTATGTACCAGGAACTCTTGGGTCCATGTCCAGTGTTTTCTTTCTGACAGCCCTGGGCAAGCCTCCATAGCCTCAGTTTCTCCTCTTTTAAAGGGCAGGCGACCCTAGGATTCACAGAAGCTTCTGAGGCTGCCTGCAGAGTTTCTCCAGTAGCTGCTGTAGCCATGGTGGATATGGATGGTAGTGATAGTTCACCTGCCCCATGCGAAGATGGACATAGTGTTTGATATTGAAACTCCAACTGTTTACCGTAAGGTCCCAGGTCCTGATGGAACCTTGCTCCTAGTAGAGGCAACATGATAAATAATAGATTCACAGACTACACCAATATAGACAGGAGATTGCTTGCCCCAAGGACATTGTCAGCTATACTGGATTCTCAAAACAGTGGCCACAGGTGATGACTGGAAGGGGAGAGAAAGCCACAGACTAACATGTGATAGGAAGGATACCCTGAAGGACCCACCAGAAGAGGAAAGTAGAAATCAGGTCCAGAGCATGGGGTAGAATAGGATCTGGAGAGACAAGGGTCTCCACAGCACAGGGCTACCCAACAGGCATCTTCTTGAACCATTGGCAGTGGGTTGGTCTGCAGGGAGTCTTGCACATACCAGACTGCTCTGGCACGTGAAGATAAGCACAATGGGGAGAAGGCAGTTTCCCTGGACTCCTGTTGCATCAAGTAGTGAAATGCCCCATGGGAGAAATAGACATAGTGTTTGATACTGAAACTCCACCAGGTTTACCATAAGGTCCCAGGTCCTGCTGAGTTCCTGCTCCTAGTAGAGACAACACTATAAACAATAGATGCACAGACTACACCAATACAGGCAGGAGATTGCTTGTCCCACTGGCAAGGGCAATGCCAGCTACACTGGTTCTCAAAAACAATTGCCACAGGCCCTAGGACTCCTGAGAGGCTGGCACTGTGGAGTGCTCACAGGGCCACGAAATTGTGCTCCAAACTGTAGTCAAGATCCTGTGGAAACATAGCTGGGAACAAGCATGTGGAAACATAACCCAGGAGCTCTAGGTCCCAGTGACACTCCATTTTCCAGA
Source organism: Mastomys natalensis (assembly GCA_021653895.1). Classification (NCBI taxonomy): domain Eukaryota; kingdom Metazoa; phylum Chordata; class Mammalia; order Rodentia; family Muridae; genus Mastomys; species Mastomys natalensis. The sequence goes on from JAJTUV010000102.1 coordinate 4,257,349, forward strand.
AGGACTAACTTCCCAGAGTGACAAGAAGATACCTCAGCTGCTGGTCTCAGCCATCACTGAGAAAACCATATCCCTCCCTGAATGAGTTCCTCCAGTTTAGGGGTGCTCAAGACAGAATAGAGAACAAGCCAGGAGGGGATGAGAAGCACATGTTAGCAGATCTCCCCCATCCCTCCGCATCATGCAGAACCCACCCCACCGTGTGAGTCTTTCGAAAGCAAGCAATGAGAGCCAGTGGAGATAGCTCACTCTGATTCTGTAATCAGGTGTAGCAATCTTAACTTAGAGCAGCCTCTCCTTTCTGTAACAGGTTAGATCCTTGTCTATTATCCAAACATAGCTTCTCCCTGATGGTGTAACCAAACAGTAGCACCCTGCCCTGGAGTCCAGGGAGCATGACATGGGCTCTACACAATCCAGCTCACTTTCCTTGTTACTATGGTATCTTCCTAGCCATTGTCAAGGCTGCATTGTTGTTTCTGGCTACAGGGAGGGCATCTTTAGTAGGTGCTACTTGATATAAATCATTTGATCCTAAGGTTGGGGGTGGGGGTAGGGTGGAACAGAAAAGATAGCTTGGTGGATAAGAGCACTGGCTGTTCTTAACAGAGGACCAAGATTTGGTTGCCAGAACCCATGTCGGGCAGTTCACAACCATCTGTAACTCTAGTTCCAACATCTGACATCTGACACCCTCTTCTGGCCCCTGATGGTACCTGCACATATGTGTTATGCAGGCATACACTCAAGGACACTTACAGCTATACATAGAAAATAAATCTTTAAAAAGGAAAAGAACAGCATGCAGGGAAACAGAAAGTATTCTGGGATACAAATCCTTTGCAGGTGCGATCAGGTTAAATGAAGTCATGTGAGAGGAAGGTGGCTCCCCTCATCCACTATAGTCACTGTCCTGGTGAAGGGAGTCTAAACACAGGTGCTCAGGAATAAAGGCCATGTGACATAGTCCCAGTGGGTGACACATCTACTATTCAAGAACATGGAAATTGTCCACAACCCCCAGGACTTCAGGAGGTAGAGGAATCTTCAGCCTCCCCTAGAGCCTTCTGGAAGAATAAACCTGAGACCTAGATTTACATGCTGGGCCTCCAGAGCCACAGAACATACTTCTATTTGAGCCACCAGTGCAATACTTGTGACAGCTACCCCAAGACTCCTGCAGATCTGGACTCAATCTCATCCAAAGAGCCTGACTCCTCCCACATGCTGGCAACATAGGCCAAGTCCATGTCTCCCTCTGCCTCCTCTTCTGCAGCAGCCTGAGCCTTGGTTTCCCTCTGCTTTGACTGGGCCTCCTTGCTAGATGAGACCTCAGTCTCTGCCTTGCATCTCTATCACTGAGTGTGGCCCAGGAGTACAGTTAACATATGGGACCTTTATCCACCACTGGCTGTCAGGGTTCTTGAAACCAACAGTAGCGCTGACATTCCCGTCCTTGGTGTGCACTCACCTCTGAGCCCATATGGCAGTACCTAGAGTTCTGGTGATGAGTAGATGAAGTGCTGGGGTTACTTTGATAGAGGAAGTCCTCAGGCTGTTCTGGTAGAGAGCTGTACCAGAGAGCTGCTTAGCAGTGTGATCAAGTGAGGAGGAAGAGGAGGAGAAGGAGGAGGAGGAGGAGGAGGAGGAGGAGGAGGAGGAGGAGGAGGAGGAGGAGGAGGAGGAGGAAGGAGGAGGAGGAGAAGAGCAGTATTGTAACATATCACCTCTCTGTTGTGGTGGCTACTAGATTGTGTCCATATATGCCTTCCCTGTACCTTCCATTTTACTCAGAGTCCTTAGCTCCTGACAGAATAGAGGAGTCCACGCTAGGCAAAGGCCTTCTCATCCCCTCAAGCCTTGATGTTCTGATCCCACAAGTTGGTGAGATCAGAGAGCACATGCAAGGTGTCTGTACTCGGCTTGGACTTTCCTGCTGTGGAGACCCATAGTCATTGCCAGCATCCCAATAGGAGTGGGTGTATGGAGGAGCTCTGTTCAGGGCTCAACCTGTGGCTTGGACTTCTGTGGATGTTCTCAAAGCCTGGCTAACTCACAATTGACCAAGAGTTTAAAGAGGAGCACTGAGTGGAAAGTCCCACTTCCTGGACCAGTGTCATCAACACTGATACTGCCACAACTATCACCATGTGGCCATCCTGGATGTGAGTGCCATGTCCCTTCCTGAATGACATCCCTCATGCCCACTATTTCACCCTACCATTTCCACCACTGCGGACACCACCACCCTGTGGCCATCTTGGATGCTCAGTGTTTGCTCAGTTCACTCTCCTAATGCTGTGGGGTGTTTTTGTAGGAGCAGCGTCTTACATTTCTGTGTAATTCACTCATTCAGCAGTGGTCATGGTCCACTGCCACAGGCCCCTCCAGCCTAGGGAAGACAAACCACTTCTTGAGTGAACGCATTCTGTGCTGATGCCAGGACATCTTGCTAGCTCTCACATGGGAGGCAAGAGTGCAGGCTGATGGTTTCCTCCTGGGCTAAGGAGAGGTCACTGACAAAAGGCACATGCCACAAGCCCTGCCAGCCAGAATAGTAACCCTGCTCACAGTCACAGTATTCCATATTCCATTGCTATGCATAGATAGTTGATGCTAAAAGCCTTGTTTCTAAATGAGGACACAGCCCTTAGCATGCCAAAGTAACAAGAGGGGAGTCACAGCTGGGTGGCCAAGCCTCTGACTCATACCATGCTTCTCTCTGCTCCCTGTTAGCAGTGTCCACGCCAGGACCCTGGGCGGCTTCCTGGCCAGGCCATCACCAATCATACATCTCAAAATTCCTTTGGAGTGATCTTGCATTCCCAACCTGCCCTTGTTATATCTCAGAGCCAGGAATCTCAGTTTTTCTCTGGGTCTTTTTGTCCTCTGCAGAAAAGGTGGAGTGCCCTCAAGGACAGTAACCTGCAGTTTCATGGGGTGAGCACAGGTAGAGAGGGTTATGGAGGCAGGTAGAGCCCAAATGCCTCTAACACTGGTGAGGGAGGCTTCTATCGGCTGCTTCTTAGAAGACAAGTGGTTCCAGCGCAACATCACTCTGGGGTCCAGAGCCAGGGCCACATCCCACCCACAATGTAAAACAGTAGGAATGAGGAGGCTCGAAAGGAGAAAAACAAGACCCAGGGATAGTGAATCTTGCTATAACTAGTAAGTTGTGGCCATAGTAACAGGCAGGTATCTCAGCAGTGACGACAGAATTGTGCTACAAGTCTTCCAGGAACAATGAGCCTGCTTCCTGCTATGTGTATGCCAAGGTCCCCAGCTGCAGCAGAGACCACACCTCCTGTCATCTCTGCCCTATCATCTTTAACTTTCCTTGTGGCCTCTAGGGAAGTTAAAGGATTGCTCATAGGACATACGTGCAGAGGTCAGATGGGGTCAAAACAAGCCCAGTGTCATCTCTCTTCTACCCTCTTGTAAGGTTTACTAGAGTACAGGAGAAGGGACAGCTCTCTAGACAGAGGGCACACAGTCCCTCCCCAGCTAACAGGATAGTGTCTAAGGCTATCCAGGGCCTCTGACCTCTCGGAGAAGAAAGGCAAGTCCATGGCTGACTCATGTTCCAGTTAGTTCAGTCTTTAGTAACAGCACCATATACCAGTGGTTTCATGAGCAAGAATGCTTCATCCTGCATAGGCTGGGACTAGATCTCAAAGATCAAGGAGGATGCTCAAAAGATCAACCAGGCAACCTGAGTAGAGGAAAGCTTTTCTACCAGAGACTGATGGCTTCATTCAAGTCATAGCACACTAGTACCCAGGCATTTGAATGACTGCATGGGTGGATGAGTGGGTGGGTGGATAGATGATGGATGGATGGATGGATGGATGGATGAATGGATGGATGGACATATGGATGGATGGACATATGGATGGATGGGTGGGTGGATGGATGGACATTTGGATGGATGGGTGGGTGTGGGGGGTGGATGGATGGATGGATGGATGGATGGATGGATGGATGGATGGATGGATTGGATGGTGGCTGGCTGAATGGTTGGATGGATAGATGGATGGACATGGATGGATGGATGGGTGGATGGATGAGTGGGATGAAGGGGTGGGTGGATGGATGGGTGGATGAATGGATGGACATATGGATGAATGGGTGGGATGAAGGGGTGGGTGGATAGATGGGTGGATGGATGGGTGGATGGATGGATGGACATATGGATGAATGGGTGAGATGAAGGGGTGGGTGGATAGATGGGTGGATGGATGGGTGGGTGGATGGATAGACATATGGATGGATAGGTGGATGGATAGACATGGATGGATGGGTGGGTAGGTAGATGGACATATGGATGGATGGATGGATGGATGGATGGATGAGATGGATGGACGGACATAGGGATGGGTGGGTGGATTGATGAGTGGATGGACATATGAATAGATAGATGCTGTGTGTGTAATAGGATATCAGTGTATGATAGGGGAATGAATAAAGATGTCGGTACATAGAAGCAGCTGGCCAGTGGATAAATGGATTGCTAGATGGTGGATAATGGATGGATAGTGGATAGATGATTAAGAGATGCATAATGGGTGACTGGATCAGTTATAGGCAGATGATGGGTTATGAGTGGATAGTATATAGGATGATGGATGCATACATAGAAGAACAATGATGGTGTGGTGAATAGTTCATGCTAATAATGGATGGATGGATGGATAGATAGGTAGGTAGGTAGATAGATAGACAGGCAGACAGGCAGATGGTGGACTCTTAGAATGATAGAGGGATAGATGAGTGAACAGATCAACAGATTATGAGACTAAATAATTGAGAGACCTGCCAGAGATACTTCCTGTAAGTCCTGAGGTGTCTCAGCCCTAGTGAGGGCTGCCCAAAATGGCTATCAATATTATTATCCTCGGTGCCCATTTGCCACGGCCAATGTCTCATCAGAAGAAATGCCGTTCATCTGTAAGCAGGACAACCCTTTGTCCTCCTCCATCAGCCCTGTGAGGACTACTCTGAAGTTCCCAGTGTAGCTCCTGAAGTAAAGGAATGTCCCCCTGACTAAGGGATATGTGGCTTTCCCACCTAGTAAAGGCAATGTTCCCAGATTCCTCATGCTCCCAGACTCTGCTCCCCTAGCAAGCTACCCCAGGCCTGGAAGCAGAAAGTAAATGCTTACGTTCGACACATGGAAATTAAAGCCTGCTGCCTCTCCTGTCTTCTCTCTTAAACAGCCTCTGTCAACTCAGTAGCATTTGCCCATGCAAAAATGATTGGAGTAGTTTTTTTCTTCTTACCTGTCTTGATCCTAATGAAATAATGAAACAGGCACCCCATGACAGCCACGGGCTGTGCTTTCTCCCTCCTCTTTCAATCTAATTTGATTACCCGAATCTGGAGTGTTTTGTACTGGAGTGGCATGACATGCTAATCATAAAATGGGGCTCCCTATTCTTGAGGGCTGGGGGACAGATCTCAGCAACTAATGAATCTCTGTAATCAGAGAGCCATCTTGAAAATTAATCCATTCTACTGCAACTATTTAAAGACAAAATCATTATCGAGGCCATTCTCCCTAAATTATGTTGTCTAAAAGTTGTGGGAAGGAACTTGTCATTTCAAGATGCAATCCGGGTCTTACCCATAGTTCTTCCCCGTGATGAAAAGATTTACAGTGAAGTGCTAAGGAACGCCAGCCTCCTCTGGTTAGTACCCTCACTCCCCCAGATCTCCTGTACTCCTGCAGCAGGGCTGGACCCATCTGGCAACTGCCCCATGAAGGACACCAGGGCACTCAGCCTGCTTTGAAGATGGCTGGTGTTCCTCCCATCAGACTTTGTACTCTTCTCGGTGGTGGAGCTGAAGGGAGAACTCCCCTCCTATGGAAGCAGTGTCTTGATTTTAAGAAGAAACAGAACCTTTTAGATGTGCTGCAGTGGTATACTTGTTGATTGAGTTGTGAAGTGACCTGGGTGTGATGTCCTTCTAGCTTCGTGCACTACCTCCCTGCATATCTGTGGTCCTACACCAAGGCTGGTGATATGGGCCACTGGAAGAACGGGCTCTGTGCTGTCACTCTAGTCCCCCTTCTCCATTCATGAACACTCTGACCAAATGGCACTATACTGGGCCCACTGAGGGCCTGCTTTGATCAGTGACACCTTCCTTTCAGATGGTTATAAGACAGGTCTGTATCTGTGGCTCATAGCTCCTGGCATTGCTACTATGGCAAGATACTGGTCACATACTCTAGGCGCACAGTGACACTTGTTAGCGCAGGCCTCCTCTGTATCTCCCCGTATCACTTCCATCTTCCTGAAGTGGCCACATTTGATATGGTCATCTCATCCTTCAAGGTTCAAGTCTTTCTGGAAGCACTCCTGACTGGCACAGGGGCAGCCTTAGAGCCCACACTGCCTTATAAATTCTGTAGGGTGTCCCTTTATGCAGTCCAGTATACTAGGGCTGGTGTGCTCAGAACAATCTAAGGATAGACCTGCATCCACCTGGGCTGGAAATGCCCAAGTCATGTGGCTGAGGCAGCCTGAATCAATGACTCTGCCCCACTCTGTACAGGAAGCACATAGTGAACCTCCTCGTCATAGGTTCTGGGTGCAAGGCTGGGGCTCCTGCCTTGCCTGCACCATGGTACTTGGGCCCTGAGCAACCTTGTGGAAAGGGATTGGTGGCTTCTAAACTCAAGCAGGTGTGTCCAAAACATCTGAGGAGGCTCCAGTAAGCTTGCCAGCAATGTTCACTCATGGTTGGTGGTGCTGAGTCAGTACTTTCTCTAAGTACAGCCCTTTGGGGTAACCGAGGAGATCAATGACAAAGCTGGAAGCAGGAAGCTACACTTATCATGGGTGTTAGGGAAGGGGTGTGTGGAAGGCTAATCCAGCCCACCCAAAGAGCAAGGGCCCCCAAGCCTGCCAGCGAAGTATGGCTGAATCCTCCAGTTTATGAAGCCATGCAGCCTAGGCCTCTGTCTTAGATAGATGTTTCTGTGGATCTGGAGAAATGAGGCTTCAGTGTCTCTGAACTGTGGAGACACATGATCATTCATTTCTTCAGTGGAGTGTACATGTTTTGCTGTCAACCCATTCTCTCTGAGGCTCAAAGTTCAGCGAAGAACTTTTGCCTGTATGAGAGAAGAGGGAACAGCTACACATGAGCACCACACACGTGAGCACCACACACGTGAGCACCACACACGTGAGCACCACACACATGAGCACCACACACGTGAGCACCACACACGTGAGCACCACACACGTGAGCACCACACACGTGAGCATTACACACGTGAGCATTACACACTTGAGCACAGTGCTTTCCATTGATCACTGTGGAAGTGGGAGCCGCTGGGACTATGGGTATATCTTCTCCCATCAGGAGTGGATACCTCACACCAGGAGTAGTAGAGGAGTAGAGAGGATTCTGGAAGGCTGAGACAACCTCTACAGATGACCTGGCTGCACGGGTTCCCTATGACACCTGAAGAAGAAAGGTGACAAGCACAGAGAGAAGAGCCACATTCATCTAGGGCAGCAGGACATGGAAGGTTAAGTCCCCTGAACATGCACTTGTCTTCATGCCCATGACCTGTGGCCAGCCCATGTCTTGGGGCCACCATTTCTAAACTGGTAAATTTCAGGTTCCAGACTTTGGGCTTTTGGCATGGCCCATGGACAGGAGCCTTATAGGATCTTCCTGAGATGGAAAGAGGGGAGGCAGACATGGCTCAGAGAAGAGGTAGGATGGCATTGTAACTCTGGGCTCTCTCCTCCCTTCTCCTCCTCCTTTCCATTTGCCCACCATCCCCTACCTCATTAGGAAACTCTCTGGGGTCCCTGGATGGTCTGGCCCAAGTATTGTAGTGAACTTGTCTGTTGAGCCTGATGGGTCTCCCAGAGTATACTGGATGGTCATAGTTGTTCTACTGCAGGTCAAGGCACACAATGTGTGACCCAAGAGAGACCGTATAGCCCCTTGAATCCAGACATCTGGTACTGAGTGTACCTGAGTGCCTGATACCCCTTCATCCCTAAAACTATCCATCCTTCTCCTCACTATTGCCACTTACTGCCTCTTCACTCTCCTAGACAGTGAAGGAGGAGTAGTGTTGGAGTCATGTGAGTTCATCTCTGATCTCAAACCCTCTACAGCATCAGTGTAAGCTGTTTGTGTACCGGGCTATCCTGTAGAGTCCCAGCACAAGAACAAGAAGCTCTAGCTTCAAGGAGACCTCAGACCTTACCTCATACTCCTCTAAACCCCTAGCTCTTCCCAGTCTGTCATGAAAGTGATGGTGACAATGGTGATGGCCATGGTGGCGATGGTGGTAATTCTCATAGTGAGAGTGATCATGGTGAGATGGTGGTGGGGTCATGGTGATGATGGTGACTATGGTGGTGATGACCATAGTGGCAGTGATAATTATGGTGATGATGCAGCCCATGATGAAAAGGATGGCGGTGGTGGTGCTGGCACTGGTTGTGGTGGTAGACATGAAGATGATGATAGTGGTAATGATAGTGATGATTCTGAGAATCATGGCAATGGTGGGTGATGATGGTGAAAATGGTGGTAGTGACAGTGGTGGAGGTGATGGTGGTGGTGACCATCTTGGTGGTGGTGCTGGTGGTGGTGATGATCCTAATGATGATGGTGGTGGCAGTGGTGGTGATGTTGATAGTGGTGGTGATAATAGTGATGGCATCAGCAGATGGCTGTGGTCAATGCCTCCTGCAGCAGGAGCTGCCTCTCTGGACTTGTAGGATAGAGTTCTCGGCAGGGCAGGCAGCAGAGGAAACTGTGCAGCCTGATTTCCAGGCTTTGAGACCTTAGTAATACGTGCTGGAGGGACTCCATGCTCAACATAACACCCTTGTGAATTTCTCTTCCCAGGCCTGCTTGGATAAGGGAGAGGCAGATGACCAGGCCCAGCAGTGAGTAGAGTAAAATCAATGTTCGATTGCTTGATCGAGTTCTCTGCCTTGATTACCTGGAACCAGTTCTCTGATTACCATATAAGGCAGCAGGTGACAGGATGCTCTGTTACTCCAGAGGGATTAAAACAGCCACACAACTGCCAGCATCCTTGTGGTCCAGCATGGACCACTGACCATGGGGCAGAAGGCTGTTCCTTGATTCTATCCACCATCTCATTGCTGTGGTCAGCATCTGCACCCATTATGTGTCTCTGCTGGAATCCCAGCAGGGTGAGGCTAGAACTGTGGGAGGAGAGCAATGGCCGTCTGTCTGGGGACTGGAGATACAACTTCCCAGAGATCTCTGGGCCCAGTGTGAGCACTGGCCAAACTCCCTTCTAAGCCATGCTACTCCTTATCCAAGGTCCTGAAGGCCAGTCCGTGATAGAGCTGTGTCCCCACTACTGGGAGACCCCTTTGGCCCTGCCCTGGGGCAGGTCAGTCTTCTCTCCAGATGATCCTCACCTTAGCTGTGCCTCCTGTTCCACTGACCAGCGCTCTGTGGCCTAGAAATGGGCAGACAGGAACATTTCTCAGACTCAAACAATGTAGAATGCCCTTGGAAGGGTGGCTCCCCCGCAGCTGCTGCTGAGTTGTATCGTTTTTATTATAATGTTATGGGAATATGAGCCCCAGCCAAGCTAAACCCTCCCAGACTGTACAGCAGGAATAAACCAAAGCCCATTTACAATTAAACACAAACAAAACTGCAAAACCAATAAAACTGAAATTTGCAGCATTAATTTTACAGGGCAGGTGTTTCCCAGAGCCGCAGCTCAGGAGTAGACTCCAGGGTGGAACAAACTACCTGCCGGTACTCAAATGGCTTCCGTGTTCATTCAGGGGATGCCAGTTCACACATACGTAAGGGCCGCCGCCTGAACTGTGCTAATGACAGTGGCTTTGTTTGTTGTGATCACACTTTCCATTTAACCCAGAGCCATCCCAGAAGGCATGTTTAATAGTGGGTTCTTGATAACTCGTTTAAGCTGTCTCCTTCCCATGCCAACAGCTCTGCCTTGCAGCCTGACAGGGCGTTGCTTTAAATGGGAGTAATCCAATTACTGCAGGGCTCAGGAACAGAATCTTCATGGCTTATTTACTGCCCGTGCTTAGTGCCAATGAACTACTGCAAGGCAGGGAGCGGGAAGCAGAGAACCAGCAGCCCGTGGTGCTAGGTGTTAATGCTGCAGGCTGGCATCAGCCTTCCCGGGAACTGTGCTCCACTGCCCTCCCTGTGGAATTCATGGGGGGGGGGGCTCTGCTACATTTGAATGTGTGCATGCACACGTGTGCTCACAGGGGTGCTGGCTAGGTTATGAATGACTTGACTCATTGCTGTAAACAAATTCCTGATGAGAGGCAAGCTAAGGAAGAAGGGTTCATTTTGGCTCACAGTTTGAGGGTGCAGCCTAGCATGGTCAGGAAGGCAGGGTGGCAGGGCTGTGAGCAGCTGGTTTCGTTGCAACCAGTGTCTTGGATCAGAGATGAGTCTTGGTACTCAGCTTGTTTTCTCTGTTTGTCTTGTTTTGTATTTTATTTTTTTAACACAGCCCCAACCCTAGCCTAAAAATGGTGCCACATACATTCATGGCAGAACTTCCTACCTCACTTAATACAGTCTAGATAATCCCTCACAGACATTCCCACAGGCTTGTCTCCATGGTAATTCTAAATCCCATCAAGTAGACAGTCACGATCAGCCATCACAGAGCTGAAATGTCCCCCTGCAGACCACACTGGAAAGTACTGCATATATTCTAGTCCTGATTCCCTGTTGATAAGACACACACGGGGAAAAGGCAGGTGAGAGAAAGCTCATCTGAGTCCTGGTCTGAGTTTTCTGGCCAGGGAGACCAGGGAGAAAGCCCACACTTCCTATGGTCCTCCTTGTCTGCCCATGATGAGAATAGCCAGAACTGAGGAATCCCCTCCAAGGACCCAAATGAAGTCCATGAAACACTCATGAGCCCAAGTGTGGGGCTTTGCTCTCCCTGATGACTGTTTCAAGTGGACCCCAGTAGTTAATCAGTCTCTGTCTCTGTCTCTTTGTCTCTCTGTCTCTCTGTCTCCCTGTTTCTCTCTGTATCTCTCTCTCTCTCTCTCTCTCTCCTCTCTCTCTCTCTCTCTCTCTCTCTCTCTCTCTCTCTCTCTGTCTCTGTCTCTCTCTTGCTCTTGCTCTTGGTTATAGGTTCAGGAATACAACAACGGGTCTCATAGTCTTACAGCTGGGTAGTTACCAAGGGTTGTTCATGGGGTGGGGGGGTGGCTGCCATGCCATTAAGGAGTAAACTCAAGGCTGGGACTATAACATGTCTGGCCAAAACTTGTCTGGAGTGCAAAAAACAGGGTCTACTTACAGCATGATCTCCCAAGCACAGCATGTCATCACAGACTCCTGTGTTTAGGGGAAGTTGGGCAGTACCTTCTCTGGTCCCAGGAGTGGACTCACCATCCCCTTCTTCTGAAGGTATCCAAGGTGTACCTGAGCTGGCACAACAAAGGCTTCTGCCAGGGAGATGAGTGGTATTAGAGGGATTTGGGTTTCTTTTAGCAAACAGAACATAAACTCATTTTATAGTAAAGTGAACCAAAGTGACTGGCTGCCACTGCTGGAAGCAACGTGGCAGCATATGACAAACCTGCTGTGATTGGGACAATCAGAAACATAGCTGTGCTTTGCACAGGTAACAAAGCCTTGTCACTCTAGGCCATTCCTCCCCACCCCGAGGCCTGTCTACTTGTCACTAGAGAGCCAGAGCCCACTAGCCCACAAGGCCTTCTTTCTCTTAGCATTATCCTTGTAAAAAGTATTCATTCCCACAAATGTTTCTCCCCCTGACTTTGTGGTCCTTTGTCCAGATTCTACCCTCTGTCTGAACTTCTCCCAGCTAAACAGCCACTTTCAACTCATTTAAAGTTGCCTGGCTGTGGAAAATTGTCCAGGAGCCTGTGACCCATTCCTAGTCCTGAAAGGCCTGAGGCCCCTGCAGCCTTGTATTCACTGTGTAGCGCCTACAAGGTACTTGTTCGGAGAAGGGACTGGGTTCCAGCAGCTGCTTCATACTTGACCTTGGGACATCTAGGACAAACTTCTGTCCCATATGAGCCAATGTGTCCACAAGAGAGACTTTGTAAGGGAAGCAAGCTGCTCCACTGTCCTCAGGACACTGCTTGAGACCCTGGCAGTATGGAACTATCATGTCAGGTCAGCATCATAGCATCAAGGATACATGCTGTGGACATTGGTGTAGGGTCTCTGTGGAACTGGTGGGGAGTAGATGTGAAGTTTTTCACTCAGCTTAAGATGTACCTGTGAGTGAGTGTGTGCGTGCGTGTGTGTGTGTGTGTGTGTGTGTGTGTGTGTGTGTGTGATATAGACGTGTAGTGTGTCTGTGAACAGCATTTTGTAGTCTATGTGTGTGCAGCCCTGTGGTATGGATGCTGTCATGTGTGTGTGGTGTGTGGATGGGTATGCAGTCTATACAAATGTACATGTGTGTGATATAGACAATAACCATAGAGAAAATACTTGCAGACCACTATGCTACCTTTGGAGAAGCATGTATGTGGAATCAGATGGCAGTGTCTCTTGGTCCCACTCTGCATCCCTATGGAAGACTTAGGCTCTGGAACATTCTTCTTCCTCTCAGGTGCAGCCCCCTCTTCTACCCAGCTTGGAAGTCACATGCTTGCCCTCTCTCTCTGTCTAGAGTATCTAGTTTCTTCCAGGAACTTGGAATACCTGAGACCCCATCTCCTGACTACCACAGGCCAAGGAACCTCGGTGGTCATCATATGCTGTAAGCTGTCTGCCCAAACCCAGGCCGCTGACCCCACTCACTTATGTTCCTCAGGAGCGTCCATCACATGTCCTTCCCTGTGCTGAGAACACTGTGCCAACAGGGCCAAAGACAGACCTCCTCAGCCCATGCCCTGGGTGAGATGAAGTCGTGAAGTGGAGGCATGAAAGGGCCCTTTGTCTCTTGGATGTGGTAGCCCAGTGCTGGCCCGGCACTGTGTCTCCCACCGCCTCCAGCAGGAAGTGGGCAGGGCTGGGTGAGCTGAGCTATTGCAGGCAAACAAACGGACCTGTGTATCCAGTGCTGTTCCAGTGTCCTCAGAGGCTTGGTCCCTGGGCATGCCCAGACTCTGCTTGTCTATGTGCCGGTAGAGACCAGCCCACAACACTGCCTGCCTGTTCATGCTCTGTCCTTGCATACCCATGTGTAAGTATGTAAGTATGGATATGTATATGCATGAGTATATTAGAGTACATATATACATGTAAGTATATACATATGTGACATGTGCATAGATGTCAGACTCAGATATGTGGTGTCTGAGTATGTGTATATATGTACAGTGTACATGTGTAGTAGTGTATGCATCTGTATAATTATTGCATGTATGTATGTAGATGTGTGTGTGTGTGTGTGTGTGTGTGTGTGTGTGATATACATGGTCCATATATCAGCAAGTGTGCTTATGTATGTGTAATGAGTGCATGTGTAATTATATATGTGTACTTGTGTGCAGTTTTACGTGGTGTATATATGCATATGTAGTTTGCTGTATATACATGTGTATGTTTGTGTATCTGCTATATATGCACCTATGTGAATGTGTATGTCATTGTGTACATGTGTATTTGTGGTATATGCTTGTCAGAATTTATTCATGTGTGCCCAGTATGTGAATATGTATTTGTGGTCCACGTACATGTGGATGGGTGTCCTAGATGTACACATATGATTCTGTATATGTGTGAATGTATGCTCTGTTTGCATGTGTATCCACATAGGTTGATTTATATTACATGCTGCTGTGCTTACATCATGTGAGATATGTGTTTGCATTCATGTATTTTATATGCACATCCATGTCTGCATACATGAATGTTCATGAGGATGTGTATGGCATGTCACTTAGACAGGAGCTTTGTCCTTCCCATAACTTAAAAGCTATTAGGACCTGGTCCTGTGCACATCTGTGTATGTCATCTCATTATGTGTGGGCTGTCCCCAGTGACATCAGGCTGCATGCTTTGTCCTCTTCCTACTTCTGAGCAGAGTGTTAATAGGTGGAGGAGGCTCCGGAACCCCGTCTGTGTTGCAGGGAAGATGGCATTGATACAAGATGGACGGGACCTGAACCTTTAGCCCTAAGCATTCTCAGCTTCCAAAGCCCATCCATTCTTGGTGTGTCCTTCGGGCAGGTATGCTGGGACTGGCTTCTGGTGCTGCCACCCTACCCTAGCCAGTCCATCCTGAGTTACCTCAGGACTTGATGTCTCTCTAGCAGCGATAAACTCCTCCTTCATTCACAAGCCAATCCTGTTCTTTCCTTGTTAGGTGGGCAGAGACTGTAAATGGGAGGCTGTGGCTCACTGACCTGCTAGCCCTCTCTGAGCAGCTGATTGGGGGACAGGTTTGTACATACAGGGAAACTTCTCATAGTGCTTGCACCTATCCCTTGCCATCCCTCACACATATACAGGGGGCAGGGTGGGGAGAGAATCTTCAACCTGTTGAGAAAGTTCTCCAGTTTGGGGGCTGGATCCTGATGCTTTAAAGTTTCCAGACTTATATTTGTTGGCAACTGAGACAGTTTTCATACCATCTTTTGCTGTCACCAAAAATGACACATCAGGGCTGGGAGAAGCAGCTGCTGTGACTTTGCACAAATAATGAACAGCCAGGGACAGATGTGTGACACAAACCAGTGTCACTTGCCCACCAGCCATCTGTGCTGCTTGGGCCTGATGCCTGGCTCTTTGCAATGTCTTCAGCATGGGAATACCCATGGCCTGAGGAGGCCACAGCTGGGGCAGCCATTGTTCTTAAAGCTATTTCCCAAGAAGCCAGACCCTGAGGGAACAGCTGCCTTCACCGTCTCTTCTTCACAGGGACTTCACAACAGACTTCAGATAAGGACAGTTTGCACTCCATCATTTCAAGTTTCTGTAACATAATGCCATAGCCAGGCTGCTTAGTGACTTAGCATCAGCTTCAGGGACTGGAAGTTCAAGGCCACTGTGATGGTATGACCAGTTTCTGGCTTACAGATGTCTGCCTTCTTGCTATGCCCTCACATGTGATGGGTTGCAGGACGGAAAGTGCTTTTAGGGTCTCTTATAAGACCACTAATCCTGCCAGATCAAGTATTCATCCTTGTAGCCTCCTTTGCATTCAGTTACTTCCCTGTGGTCCTATTTCTAAATACAAGAGTCGGGACTTTCGGTACGCAAATTTATAGTGTGTCTGTAATAGTAGCATGAAAACAGCTAGCCTAGGAGCCTGGCTATTGGACAGTCCTCCTTGCTGGCAACCAATATAGACCCTGGGGTGGGGTGAGGCAGGTAACATAAACCACAGTGTTCTCTGATGTGCCTGTGGCAGGCATAGCTAGTCAATTCCAAGACTTCTGTCAGCTGTGCTACATGCATTTCATCATAGACCACCCCTCCTGCTGTGTCATGCCTAACAAGGAATAGACATCCATCTAACTGGGATGCCCACATTCATGTCTTCCATACTATCCTAGGCCCTCCTGACCCACCCTCATGGTAGTTTCCCAGGTACCCAGCCTTTACTGTGTGAGCGCTATCCTGTGTCTCTGCCACCCATTACTCAACTTTGTTCAGGGCAGTCACTGCCTCCAGAGTCAGTGCTCTGGTTCTATGTAGAGAGTAACTGTAGGGTTGCTAGTTCAGAATCAAGATATCAAGTAGTGGGAGCATAGATAGCACTGGCAGTTCTAACCTTCCTATGCCTGGTCATGGCACATGCTATCTCATGACAGTGAAATCCACTGATTTTACAGCAGGTGAAGAAATGTGTCTGAGCACACTCCAGCGAAACACATATGTGTTTGCAGAGTTGTTTACATGCCAGCTATCACAATTGCAGAGAAATTGTAGTACAGACATCCTATAGAACTATAGAATTGTACCTCTACTTTAAGTCAGGCTGGAGTACTTTGCATATATATATATGCATGTGTGTGTGTGTGTGTGTGTGTGTGTGTGTGTGTATCAGAAAAATTGAAAAGAAGGCCTAAGAGAAGGGAGAAACCCCAGGAGTTGGAGAGATTGTGTGTGGGACCCGGGGTGGAGCTGGGTTGGGTAGGTGGTGTAGTCACCTCTTGTCTAGAATAGAAAAGTCTCTGAAGCTGTGTCGTGTGAAGGGGACAGAGAGGGACTCACTCCTGTCTACTAGAGTTGGTCAATTCTGCAGCTCAGTCACCAGCTCTTTCTACCTGCTAGGCCGTGGGGCCAATCAAAGTGTAGTGCTGCTTTAGGAAGGAGGAATCCAATTGAAAAAGTGATGGTTCCTAATACACAAGACCCTAATGTCCAAAAGAAATCATCTCAAGCCCACACGTGAGGCAGTGAACGCTCAATGGGCGAGCAGTACAGAATCCATGCTAGGCCCTTCCTGCCTGGGGAGAGGTGTATCAGGCATGGGGGTCACATTAACAGGAATGTAACAGATATAAGATTACTCTTTGCCGGGTCTTTTGTGATCCTAGACCCCGAAGGGTTTTGTGGTTCTATTTGGTTTCTTTTTCAAGAAAGATTCTAAGTGTCTTCCAGTCTCGGATGTTGGGGTTAAAGTTAAAATCCTGTATCACTGAGCCTTCAAACAGTGCCCAGAGGTGCTGGTGTCCCTTCTGACCACCTGAGTTTATTACTCCCTCACTGCTGTGATTCAGTTCCTGGAAGAAACAGGATGTAAAGTTGATTTAAGCGGGCTCAGTTCCTGCTTGCTTGGCTCCATGCTCTTAGACAGAACTCGATGGAACAGTGGTGGATAGCATGAGAAAGCTTATCACTTCATGGGCCACTGAGCAGCAGACAGGAAACGCCCATACTAGGCTGGCTTTCTCCTTGTTCTTTGCTCTGCCTAGGTACCCAGGTAGCTCATCGTGCTGCCCATGAACAGGGTAGGTCATCCCCCTTTGCCCCGTTCTCTCTGGAAAAGCCCTTATAGATGCTCATGGTTGTGCTCCACTATCCTCTAAGTAATCCTAAGCTCTGTCACTTTGAGTATGATTGACTATCTCAGAGACTTAGCCTTTGCATGGACCACAAGCCTTGTGTGTGGGTGTCTTTAATGCAGATGCAATAGTAAGAATTGCCTCAGCAAGGAGGTTAGCTGGGTGAGCAGGTCATGGAAGATTCTGGTAATAAGAAAACCTTCTTCATTGTGGTCTTCCTTCTCATAGGCTTCTCACAGAGCCTTCCTGGCTACCAGGACAAACCACCAAACCTGGGTGTGTTTCCAAGGAAGAAGAAAGGTGGTTTTCATCTGTGTAGGCTTTGACATCCTTCTGATGAACTCTGGGACCACCTCCCTACTGTCAGCTCTCCACTAGACCCCGACCCTGTATGCTCCCAGAAGTAAGACAGAGACCAGAGCCTTGAGTCAAGACAGTGTCTGTAGAGGAGGGTGATAGGGATCGTGTCCACTATAGAATTGCTAACTTCCTGACACTGAGCCCTTGTCCTACCCAAGCTGTCCAGTGGACAGTCTTCAGTACACTATCCATTTCTGACAAAGCAAAAAGCGAGGTTCTTGCCCCTCGGGAAGGGGAATGATGTTGTTATGAAAATTGGTCCCCTGCAGTTGGGGACCAATGATGGTACACCCAGAGAGGCAGTACATAGCTAGCATCCATTGGGAATGCCCCTGAATGGCATGATCCCTGTTTATGGACCTTCTCTCTGTCATGTCCAGGTGCCAAGGCCTGGTTTAGGATGCCAGCACTCTACTCAGTGAGGCCAGCATGTTGGGAGTGGCACACTGACCAGCTCTCTCCTCTCTCCTCTCTCCTACAGCTCGAATTATCAAGACAAAGCAGTGGTGTGACATGCTTCCTTGCCTGGAGGGGGAAGGCTGTGACTTGTTAATCAACCGGTCAGGCTGGACTTGTACACAGCCTGGAGGGCGGATAAAGACCACCACGGTATGTGGCCCCTTTCCTTTCTTGTGGGCATGATGGGGAAATTTAGGCAGACACAAAAGCCCATGATGGATGTTGATAGACTCTGGGATGGAGCAGTGGATAGGTGGCAGCTGGTGTTCCTGTGACAGCTTCTCACTCTCTAGGGATAAGTCCCAGAGAGCCTGTTCCGAACTGGTTGGTCTTTGAGCACACAGGGCTGGAGCCATAGGATTGGTCAGCTAGGGTGGTCAGCTCAGAAATGAAGCTAATACAATGGATATTGCTGGCACCGATGCTGCTTGGCTTTCTGAGGGAAATGTGGAGATACATCAGGTACCGCCCAAACTTGAGAGGAATTTTTTGTACCCCTCCTGAGGCCAAGGGGACCATGAAATTCAGGCGTGGGGATGTGGGGCTGCAAATGGTTCTGTCCCTGCCCTAGATATGGTGTAGTGGCTGCTAACAGACCCCAAGAGCTCCAGTATCTTACCCACCTCATCCTGCTGAGCAGGGCACACTGAGCTCTTTCAGGAGGCCACAGCCAACCTGGTCTCCAGGATTGCGTTTCCTACAGGTAGTTGAGTACAGAGGACTTAAGGGAGTCCTTTGATAATTTGTTGTTGTTTCTGAGGTATAGCACCACACACTGCCTAGACACTGTAGACAAATTATCTTCTATGATCATGCAACTAAGAGGCGAAGGGTTCTTGAGCAAGATAGGTAAGCCTCAACCTCATCATCTAGGCTTACGACTGTTCACTTAGCACTGACTTCTTTGAGAATGGGGATCTGTTGGCTGCTGAGCGGACACAGAAGCAAGCACACTTCGAGGAGCCTTAGGCTCTGAGGAGCCTGGAGAGATGTATGGTGTAGGGGCAGCCACAGGTATAAGATGCTCTGTGTCTGCCTCTGCCCTGTGCAGACCATAGCCAATTGAGCCCCTAAATTCCCAAGAACCCCAGGCAGGGACCACATTTGGGTCTGAGGGGAGTGATAGACAGTGATGAGCCCCATCACCCATAACCACTCAGAGGGCTGCTGAAGGCATGCCCACATGCCACATAGTAGCCTTCTGGATAAAGCTAAACCTCTCCAACCACACCCCAGGCTGTTCCTAGATAAGGGCCATACTGGTGAAAACTGATGCCAAGAAATAAGTCCTATAGCCATGGCCCTCCATGATTCAGGGCAGAGTCATGTCATGACAAGGCCAGAGGTTCTTAACTCCCAGGCCTATGTCCTTCTTAGAACCAGAGGTAGCCCTAGGCGCTATGAGTTCACCATTTTCTGGGTCACACTTAGATGAGATAGGCAAGTTAAGGCCGTGTGTATTTGCAATTGCATACCAAAGTGGACTGGGCAGGTGTGAGGGGCCCCTAGGGCTCCTTCCAGGTACAAGAAAGGAACTCAGCAGCTCTATAGTCTAGTCAACCCTGTGTCCTTCAGTCTAGAAAAATGAGGCCCAACTCTCACTGGATCCTCTGGCCTTATGTGACGTGTTTTTAAGGTATCTAAAATATTGGTTCTCAAGATAGATCTTAAAAAAAAGGAAGAAGAAGCTACAATTTAAAGTCCCTACTGTGTATGATGACATCATGGCCTCATATAGAGTAAATTAATACCATAGGTTTCGCATGCCACCGTAGATTGTTTCTCAGATATGACGGTCTTATCACCCATTTTTCTTTAAAAGGCCTGGTGGCTATGTGGTGGCTGCTAATTCCTCTCCAGTGTCACTCATTCCAGATTGGACCTTCCTCCAGGCAAGACCCCTCCACAGCCTGCACCTCAACTGTATCAACTCTGCATCCAAGCCCCACAGTGTTACCTGCCAAGTGGGGGCTGCTCAGGGGAAGATCTGGGCCTGGGGAATCCTGTAACCTGTCCGAGTCCTGGGGCCTCCTAAGTATGTGTGATAAATGGATCCATTGATTAGCCCAGCGCAGACCCCAGTTGCATGCTGATGTTTGCATTTCCGCAATCACGGCTTCTCACAAGTGGGGGTCACCACCCCATTAGTGGGTCGTGAAATTAATTTACTGGCCCATGATCAGCATGTAAAAGGAGGAAGAAGGGTCATAAAAATACTAGCGTGCTGCTCACGTCACTGGGATGAGTGCCACTTATCTCGCCATAAGCACAGCGGGTGCCTTACAAGATGTGGAACATGGGAAGTCCATGGCCCTGAGGACTCGGGAGACAAACGAGACTCTGGGCTAGCTTTGTTCAGTGTTGCCTCTGGAGTTACCCCTTACACTTTGCCTTGTGAGCAGCCATCTGAGCTGAGCCAGATGGCTAGTGAGACTGAAGGTTCTCCTTGGATGCAGAAGCAGCACTCTCACCTGTACCCATCTGTGGTGCATCAGTTCTAGAGATAGGATTCTCTCCCTCTTCTGCAGTTCCTGAGCTCCTGGTTTCCACTAGCCCTGGCAGCAAGACTTACAGGGGACCTGAATGAAAAGATCTGGAGAATCCTGGATGGGGATTCTGGTCCCTCATGGCTGGCCAGGAATGGATCTCTGTGCAGATGTTGGCTGGCTACGGCTGCACTGCACACATGTTAGTGGCTTTCACAGATATTCTAATCACTGTTTACTCTGAGCTTCTGTAATGTTTATGCATTGCAAGATGCTCAACGGTAAGCTATACTGTTCCCTAAATCAGAATCAACCAGCTGGATTGGAATCCATTTTTCCAATTAGCTATTAGGCACTATGTTTTAATTCTGTATGCAGAAACAGGCAGATGTAGGGGTAGGGAGGTTTGGGGAGGGCTTCTCGGGAGTCCTGCTCAAGAGCTAGTACTGTGTAGATACGTATAGCCTAGAGAACGTAGATCCAAATATGTCCAGATGCCAGCTGCAGGAACACATGTGGACATAAGTGTCCAACCTGCACCCAGTGTTTTGGGGCCTCTATTTCAGACAGATGTAGAGTCCATCTGAGCAGTGGCTCCTTTCAGCTTGCCTGAAACTAGCTGCTGACTTGGGCTGGCCAGCTCATCCCCCGACCCACTAGGGCATCTGGAGGTCAAGAGCACTGAGAACAGTCATATCATGAAAGAACACAAATGCAGATGGTCCGCTTATTAGCTGTCCTGGAAGCATCTTATGCAGTGCCTAGCATCTGTCCATGGCAACCCTGCTTCGGGAGAGCTGGCCCGGAGCAGGGAGGGCCCTGCTCTCTTCTGATGGACAAGCAGCTGTTCAGTGGGCCATACTCATTCCTTTCAGGACTCTGCCTTTGCAGCTTCCTGCTAACTTGGAAGTAAGGAAGGGGTCAGCCCTAAAGCATCATGGGATTCTGAAGGTTATGTGTGGCCAAACTTAAAAATAAAACTGAGTTCCTCCCAGGAATCAACATGGGGCCCTGACTGTAGCTAGCTGAGTGGCAACACACAGGTGTGCCGAGGTTCCCACCAGTGTCGTGGGTCATCATGGAGCTCCCCAGAATGAGGGGGGAAAATCTAAACTTCAGAAGGAAAAAAAATCAGTCCCACACTGTCCTGCCTTGACCCAAGATAGAGATATTTGGGTCTAAAGGGGATTCTCAATTGAGAAAAGACCTTTAGTGTAGTGTTTTCCTAATTAGTGATTGACGTGGGAGGCTCCAGCCCATCGTGAGCTGTGCTACCCTAGTAACTTGATGGACGGTCCTGAGAGCTGTAAGAAAGCAGGCTGAGCTAGTCATGGGGAACAAGACAGTAGTAACATTCTTTTATGACCTCTGCATCAGTTCCTGGTCTGGTTTTCTTCTATTATACAAACCCTAGCTAAGATATACACACACATACACACACACAGAGAGAGGGAGAGGGAGAGGGAGAGGGAGAGGGAGAGGGAGAGGGGAGAGGGAGAGGGAGAGGGAGAGGGAGAGGGAGAGGAGGGAGAGGGAGGGAGAGGGAGAGGGAGAGGAGAGGGAGAGGGAGAGGGAGGAAGGGAGAGGGAGAGGGAGAGAGAGAGAGAGAGAGAGAGAGAGATGCAGACCTCAGAATGAAATGCCTGGGGAACTGTTCATCCAGGTGTCCCCAGCCCAGGTGTTGCAGAACACAGGTGCTGGAAACCAGATGTGGCTCCTGACCTGTAGTTCCTTGGTTGCTGGAATGGTCTCTCAGTGTGGAGGGGGAACAGGCCTTGCTCACAGAGCCCACACCATTGGCTCTGCACCCCTACCCTGAGGTAATACAGCTGCTTCAGCCCGAGTTCATCCCTCATCTGTGTACTAGTCCCTGCCCACCATAGATAGGCACTGCAGCTCCATCTTGAGAGGTCCACTAGCTTGCAATGAGAAGTCTCATGTGTGCATTCAGCATGACTTCTAAGGGGTGAAGGCTGAGCTGAATCAGCCAATGCACAGGTGGGGAAGCATGTCCACCTTAGACCCAGCCCTTCAGCCAGCACCCAAGACAGCTGACTTTATAGGTGGCCAGGAAGGGTATCTCCTAGAGGGAATGAGGCCCCAGCAAGGAGGTTTAGGCAGTACACAGGACCCATGCTGGAACCCACCTGAGTGGTAAACAGTTCATCTACACAGCCACAGTAGGATCAATGCAGCAACCTTGATCAGAGAAAGAGCAGGTGACCTGGAAGGCATGCAGTATACAGCATATGAATTCCCTATGTCACCATGAAGTGACATAAAGAACTGCCAGGATGAACGTGGAGTGGATTATGGCCTGGCTGCTCCTAGAGACACCTGTGGTCACTTTTCAGCCCCACACAGCTAGCAGTGAGCCCTGTATCAGAGCTCAGGCTCCTTGAGGACAAGGCCAGCCTGAGAAACGGGATTCCTAGCTTTGTATAAAGGGGAAGGAAGAGGTGTCCTGGCAGGGAGATCCTTGGCTTCCAAATGACTAACCACATGTGAGTAGCAAAGGGGATTCCAGTTTAGCTCCCCTAGGTAGCCCTAGTCATCCTGCCTCTGCCCTGTTTGTATCCTCTGGGACCCTATAGCTGTCTTTCTCCTTAGAGTAAAGCCATACCAGGAAGTTCCATTGTCCCCCAGCCCTGCTAGCTATCCCCATATGGTCCTCCTCCCTCTGTCTGATGCCAGGAATCTCTGCAGTTTATATCCTACCTGTATACACATACAGATCCCTAGTTCTGAAACACCCAGACTTTGGGGACATGGCATGCAGCGTGTCACATCTTTTCTTGACTGAATATTCTTCATTCTCCCAGGTACTTAATACAGTTAATTGCACACGGATGAGACTGGGGAGCACAAGCTTGTAACACACACACACACACACACACACACACACACACGTTACCTGCTCCTACCACCACTAAGCCACTCCCTGTGACATTTACATCTTTGATTCCAGATGTCCCCTGAGTTGGCCCTGATTCCCAATGGCACCTGTTCTCGAGAAGCCACCTTGCTAGAAAGACTGTGTCAAGAGACATATGTGGGCTGTATCTAGCCAGTAATCAAAGGAGCAGGTGGGACCCTCCCTGACATGGTCTCTACCTGGTAAAACGGGCCTTCAAGAGACTTCCTTAGCCTTAGCCAAAGTGAGGCAGAACCCCCAGGGGATCAGCAGAATCTATGAGGCCAAGAAGGCAAGGCTGAGAATCTAGAATCCTCCCTCTGAACACAAGGGGGACAACTGGAAAGGAAGTGTCATGTGAGCTCATCTCAAGGGGCAGTGCTTCCTTGTGACAGCCTGACTTGGTTAGTGGCTCCAAAGGGGGCACCTATGTGACCTCACTGCATCTCACAAGAAGAGTTGGTTGTGGTGATTGGTTGTCTTCAGAGGACACCGAGATGTTCTTGTGGAGATTCTCTGTTTGAATCCCACATCAAGAGGGAGTCAATGTGTCACCTTCCATGCAGCTGACCTAAGCAGACTGCATTGACATTCTTTCCTTAAACCTGCTTGGCTCCCAATACCCTCTTAGTCCTAATGCCACAGGCCTAGTTCTGTGAGGACCCAAAGAGCCAACCCTTGGGAAGTAGGATCAGCTCTCTTGTCTACCATGGAGCTCACTGGCAGGCTAGGCCAAAGTTCAGAGGCTGTGGCCCCCACCTCCAGTGTGATCAGAGGGTACCTGTGACATCTTGCTGGCAGAGAAGAACCAGACATGCCAGGAGCATGGGCAGAGGTAGAGCCAGACACACCAGGGCAAAAGAGAACCGCCATGCACAACGAAATATGTCCCACAGGCAGACTGCCAAAAAGGAACGTCACAGAACAGGAGGAGGAGGAGGAGAAAATCCTGCCTGTGACCCTGGAACAGAGATGGCCTCTCTCCCAGCAGCCCGGCACCTCAGATCGATTTAGATACTTTCTGGACGTGACGTCCTCCCAAGGACAAAGCAGACTGGATTAAGAAGTGGTGTGAGCACTGAGGCGGCCCGTGCAGACTCAGTCCGCAGGAGCCCCATGCCTGCACCCTAACCCAGCTTTGTTCAGCACAAGTGATGAAAGACCACAGTCATTACTTGGATCAGTGCGCAGTCCATTCTGTGCCTGTCTGAGTCACCCTGTTCATCACCACGGTAATAGCCAGACATTTTAATGGATTCCGTGCGCAAACAAAAATGTATATGGTGGTGCTGCATCAAGTAGTATTGTAAGCAGAGACATCCTTCATGCTCCTGGCGGATATGAGCCCAGAAACAAAAACAAACAAAAGAGATTGGTTTGACAAAGCTACGTTATTTCTACTGGCATTTTTCAGAAGGAGAGGCATTACGGCTGGTCCCTCTTTTCCGTAATTGGTCTGCATTCATCTCAATTTCCCTTAAAGCAGTTGTTCGTTGAATTGTTTTAAATGCATAAACGACAAATGGTCAGAACTGGGGGAAACTGGCTCAGTGCAGAGTGGAAGACAGAGCCTGTCATATAAGACAGGTGAGTGTGGGGTGAGCTCACTGCCACAGGAAGGGTGCTTCTCATGATAGCAGAGGGGACCGGCAGCTGGGCAGGCACTGAGCAGGTGGCACCAGGATGGCTAAGGGCTCCAGTGAGGTTGAAGATGAGGGGTCAGGCTCTGTTTAAGGTTGGTGTTCCAAGACCAAGAGTAGGGCCAGGGAAATCTAGTTTCTGCCCCGTGAAACTGGGCCACTGCTCAGCCTGTTCCCATCCCCCCAACCCTGTCTTCCTGTCCGTCCCTTTCGTCATCTCCCAGGTGCATTGGTTGTATGTTGAAAGCTAAGGGTGTAGGCTGACTCAGCACGTGCCCCCCCGATGTTAAGAAAGTGTTGAAACCCTCACAGATCTCCAGAGGGGTCGGTCTTTGGTGCTCAGTGAATACGCATGATTATCTCGGTACCTACTGCACTGCCAAGAACATAGCTGAGGTAGTACTTGTCCCCAGTGCTACAGTCACACAGACACAGCTGAGGGAGGCAGGGGTCTCCTGACTAGAATATCCTCCACCCATGGAAGCTGGGAATAGAGCCACCACCAGAGGCGAGATCTTGTTCTGTCAGAAGTGGCCCCCCTCAGGGCTCATCCTTTCACAATTCTAAGCACTTGCTATACCCATGGAAAAGGTAAAACACCTTCATAGGCCACCATGTCCTGACCAACTCTCTGTTATGGCCTAGATAACCCCTAGACTTGAGGAAAGCAGGCTGTGGAATGGTCCAGAAAATTGTGTTAGAGACTGTGAGAAGACCCTAAAGTCATCTCTTAAGCAGAACCCAGAATGGTCATTCTAATAGGCTGCCCTGTACACAGTGAAGTTGATACCCAGTTGACCGCCCTAAGATGTGGCATTCCAGGCCACTGCCACCTATTGAGCCAGTCGTGAGTCCCCAACAGGTAACCTTGCTTTCCCCAGGAATGGACCAAACTCTATCTTCATGTTGGCTGAGTGCTCCAAGTATGTTTCCATGTGTTGTTTTAATTTGGCCTTAGACTTTGTAAGATAGAAATGGTATTATCATTAAGGCCAGAAGTAAATGCAGGTCTCAGCTATATGAGAAATAACAAGATATTGTGTATAAGGTTGGAAAATAAGTTAGCATCTGTGTGTGCATCATGGAAGCTGTTGGGGCCATGCCTTCTCACACCTTCCTGAGCTCTGTCCCTGAGTCAGGCTATCCCTTAGTCCCAGGCTCCCTGAGTTGGTCCTTGTTGTTAAGGTGTACAAATTTGACTCACTGTCTTTAGCCAGTTCTGTGGGCTGAGTAAGCAGAAGTGGCTTTGCTAGTGGCAGACCCTTTGCAGTGGCCTCTGTATGCTACAGAGGTAATGAAATGTGAGCCTTTGGCATAGGTGTTTGTCTAAGTTAGGGTTTCTATTGCTGTGGCAAAACACAGAAATCAAGTTGGAGAGGAAAGTGTTTGTCTTACACTTCAATATCGTCAATATTATGTGTATTAGTCAGGATTCTCTCTCTATGTGTGTGTGTGTGTGTGTGTGTATTTATAAAATATATTTATAAAAATATATATATTTATGTATTTATATATATAAAATTTATTAGAATGGCTTACAGGGTGCAGTCCAATTAATCTAACAATAGCTAGCTATGAGCAGTAAGTTTAAGAATCTAGTAGTTGCTCAGTCCCACAATGATGGGTGTCCCAGCTGGTCTTCTGTTTGTGCTGGAATCCTGAAGAAGTAGGCTCTAATGCCAGTGAAGGAATGGATGTGCTAGCAAGACAGGGGCAAGATAATGAAGAACAAAACATTCCTTCTTCTGTTGTGGTTATATAGGCTCCCAGGAGAATGTGTGGCCCAGATTAAAGGTATGTCTTCCAACCTCAAGATCTGGATTAAAGGCATATGGCTTCCTGCCTCAAGATCTAGATCACAGGCATGGATTGTAGTTCATTCTAGATATAGTGAAGTTGACAACCAACAATAGCTGGCACATTATTGAAGGAAGTCAGGACAGGAACTCAAACATGGCAAGAACTTGGAGGCAGGAACTACAGAAACCATGGAGGGGTGCTGCTTACTGAC
Source organism: Mastomys natalensis (assembly GCA_021653895.1). NCBI lineage: Eukaryota > Metazoa > Chordata > Mammalia > Rodentia > Muridae > Mastomys > Mastomys natalensis. The sequence goes on from JAJTUV010000102.1 coordinate 4,284,192, forward strand.
TTGCATGCCACGGCTTCCTCAGGATGATTTCCTATAGAACCCAGGATTACCTTCCCAGGGGTAGCACTTCCTACAGTGAGCAAAGTCCTCCCCCATTAGTCACTAATTAATAAAGTGCCCTACAGCCTGATCTTATGAAAGCATTTTCCCTCCTTTCAGATTATTCTTGTTTGATGTAAAACACTAGTAGTGTTTGGGTTACATCTTTTAAAATGAGATTGAGGGATTGGTGTCTCTATCCACATTGCTTTAAATGTCAACCCTCTGTTAAGTCAGACACTCAGCAGGTGCATCGAGTCCTGGAATAGCCTCCGCCCTAGCCCCAGCAGCAGCATAGATGACACTGCAGATTTGCATAAATATACCAGGTCCCCATAAATGCCCCATCCCCTACACGGGAACATAAATTTCAACCTTAGTCTACCGGATGCATAATAACACCTAGGCACATTTTGAGAGAGGAGCCCTATTCTGGGACGGATCAGTGGTACCAAATGATCAGAGTTGGGCTTCCTAAGCCTTGGTTTTCTTGTCTGGAGAAGACAGGAGGGTTCCCTCAGCTGTCCTCACAGGTTACTGGGATGAGAAAGGAAGGGTGAAAGAAAGAGGCTTCCGAGACATGAAGAGTCTCTGTAGAGAAGATTATTATCCTTTTACATCCCACATATTCTGGGATGTTCCTATCCCAGTTGCTGTGTAGGATGAAGGAGCCTCTTCTGGGAAGCCTTCTCTTGATGTGATAGCATTCATGCATTGGGAATGGTCAAGGCACTCTTTGAGTGCCTGTATTTCTCCAGCATGTCTCTCTCCAGCATGTTGTTTGGATCTGGTTGGATCTGCTATGGCCATCTCACAGGGCATGTAGCCATGGCCATCTCACAGGGCATGTAGCCAACTGGTAGGTAGGTTTCCAAAGATGAGGTGAGAGAGCCTAGTATTTTTTTTTCACTATGGAAGAAACAGGATTCCTCAGTAACTAGTAGGAGAGGAACCCCATGCCCTTGGAGATGCATCCATGATTTGTAAATTAATATAATGGTGGGACTCAACGTGCTGGCTTCATCTTCTGCCCATCTTCCAGTTAGCAAGGAGGTTTGAAATAAGAACTCTCAATATCATCAAGCCTTAAGAGTGAGAAGAGACTCTCCATGTAAGATGTCCATGGGCTCCTCAGAAGAGCGAACAGCCCATGTCACCTCTGAACCATGCTTTGACTATTAGTCACAGTACAAAAGAACCCTAGGACATCTTCCTTTTAGTGGGTTTAGGGACATGTGAGGATGGGGGTGACAGGAAAGCAGAAGGCATAGCACAGGAACTCTGCTCCAGCCAAAGGAGCAATGGCAGGCTCAAGAGAGCTGGCTGGCAAACATGGTGGGCAGAGCCTCCTGTGTGGAGCAGAAACAAAGAGAGCTCAGAGCCTGTGCTCATCCTATCTGTTCCTCTGAAGGAAGTAAAACTACCAAACCAAGGCAGAAGCCAAACTTCTAATACCAAGAACCCAGCCCTGAGGCCACCTCTGGCTGGTGAGAACCCATTGGTGGTCACATGAAAAGAAGTGTTTCTTTACATTTACCAACATGAACCCAGGTCCAGCTTGGAAGAGGACACAACAACCCATATCCAGGGGAGCAGAGGGAGTCTGAAGACTTGACAGCCAAGCCTTCTTGGAATGTTGGGTAGCTTTGGTCTCTGCTTGGTGAGACTCAGGCCATCAACTGGAGCCTGGGGAATTGAGCTCTATCTGTGAGAAGCTTGACCTGAAGAGAGGCCTAGGTAACCCTGGAGCAGCCCACTGGGCTCACCCTGGCGGCCTCAGAGGTGTTGCCAGGATACACTGGAGTTGAACACGGCCATGTCTGTTATTCCAGGATAGCATGGCAGAGAAGAGCCTGGACTAAAGGCAGGCCCTTGTGCTTACCCACAGAGATGTGCGGCGCATGCAAAAACACTGAGGACCTAAGAGCAGAATTCAAATGTGTATCGGAAGCTACAAATAATAGAATTGTCACCACAGAAAATGGAAGCTACTCCGTGAGAGCAATATTAAAACCAGGAAACCGCAAAGTAGAACGAAGTGGGAAGGAGGCCGGTTTGGAGGCCAGGGAAGGGGCATAGAGCCTCAGAGCTGGGTACTGCCTGGGAGAACCCTGGCATCACGAAGTGAAAAGATGAGCCTATGAGTGAAGTAAGGTGTTAGATAGAAACACTCAGGTCCCTCCAGGCAGAAGCAAAGTCCCAACTGGGGAAGGAACTTGACTGGATCTGATATCACAAGACATGCCTGACTTTGATGAATGAAGGAAACTTGTGTGACAGCCATTTAGATGACACTGAAGAAAAATAAAAGATGATTCACAGAACCAATGCAGACACAGTCTTGTGAGCCTAGGAATACCTGAAGCCAGAAGATGAGAGGACTTTCAACAAGATAGACTCAGGCTTATATCTAACTGCTTTGGAGGAAGGTAGTAACTAGAAGCATTTTCCATGACTGGGAAAGCAGAATCGCACATAGTGTTCCTACAAAGGTGAATAAAGGATACACTCAGATCAATAAAGCAAGACTTGGAAATCAGGAGATGAAAAAGGTCTTGTGAGGGAAGACTAATGTACACCACTGACACCAATCACAGGCCATGGTGGACACATACCTAAAACCCCAGCACTAAGGAGACTAAGGCAGGAAGATCTCCAGTCCAAAGCCAGCCCATTGCTATGGCTACACAGTTGAATGCAAACTCCCAGCCCTGTTCCTTGATTTGCTCTGACTTATGCAAAGCTCTCCTTGTGTAAATGATGCTCTAGTGTCAACTGTGGTTGATTAAGGATGCCCAGAGAACAACCTGCAGCAGTGTGGGAAGGATCACACCAGCCCATCCTCAGTGCAGGATCATTTCTCTTTGTGGTCAAAGGTTTCCAAGATGGCTTTAGTCCTCTGGGAAATGGACTCCTTGATTTGATTGACATTAAAAATAAAACTAAGCCTGCTTTCTGCTAAAGCACCACAAACAAAAGAGCAAAAAGGACCAGAGGAGATGTGAAAAATGAGTGGACCCAGGAGAGAAGGGTAGCCAGAAGCAGGTACAGAGTATGACAGGACCTTGCTGCCTGTGAAAACAATAAATATAAATGGACCAGTTGTCCCTATTTAAAAAGCAAAGACTGGGAGGTCAGTTGTTCAAGATAGCAATGGTTCAGAGCTGTCTAAGGGCACTCTTAAACAACACAGGAAAGGTTTAAGGTGAAGATAAAGTTATACCAAGTTATGGAAACGAAAGTAAAACAGAAAGTGTGATATAAGAAATTGGAACATTGCAATGTCATATATCAGTATAGCTACTTAATGACATATTTGTTTGTATGTTGTAGTTCAATGAAATGAAAATAAAGGGTAATGTCTGGGACCTCCACAGATAACAGGCATGCCGGGGACACAGATGAGGGAAACATGATTGCAGATGAAATGAACAGAATTGAAGTTGAGGTAACATGGGGTTTGAATCTGAGAGTTATGTGCATCTCTCAGGTCTGAATAATTGCTACCAAGAGCTGGAGTCAGGAGAAGCAGGGCATAGAGAGGCCACAGAGAGTTGACTTGCAGCAGTTTCCCAGGCTAACTCAGAGGTGACCTGGCTCTCAGGCCCTTCATCTGTGTGCATATAAAGCAAGCAAGATGCTGCCTCCAGGGTTAGGGCCACAAGTGAGTCATCACCTGATGTGACGGCTGGACAGGGCAGAGTTTGCTGGACCGTCACACATGGAGTTAGGGTCCCATTTAAGATGAAGCAGAAAGAACTCAGTGTGTCCAGTGAACAGAGTTCTTGGTGAGAGTGAGGTGTCTCCTTACAAATCAGAGACAATGAAAATTAAAAAAATAATTAACTAATTAATTAATTTAAAATAAATAAACAACCACCCTCCAAAGAGAGGAAAAATTAGCGTCAAAATTATTAATTAGCTTAAAAGAAACACTTGGAATCAGTTGCTGTGTCTTTGATAATCTTATGAAGACGTGATTTTTTTTTTTAACCTCCATTTAGCCCACATTTTTAAGGCCAAAAAGTAAATTTAGGAAGAGGATGTCAGTCTCGTACTTAGACTGTTTATACACTCAGGAACTGCCGCCACATTCATCAGGATACTGGTGCTTTGACTGCATGCATGATTTTTTTTTTCTGTGCAGAAAATTACCGAACGTATCACAGAAGGGAAAAAAAAATGTTAATCTCCTGTAAACTTTCTAGGCTGAGGGAATTCGATGGTGACATTTAGCATGCAGGACTCTTCCATCGAAATACTGAGACACATGAGAAACTGCTGGGTTTATTTGGGAGCCTATGATGTCCTGATTGCAGGTGTATCCTCAATAATGAATAGGCAACAGTGCTCATTTCTGTGAAGTCTGAGGCTGGTGACTCAAGGTATACTGGGTATAGCACTCACCCAGCTGAGTACCCTTGGGGCCTGAGCCTCAGCTGTCTGAGGTGCTGCAAACACATGCTGAGTTCCTGCCCATAGCATGCCTTTGCCAGTGGCTCCTATAAGAAACCACCATATCCTGGACTCCACAGTCCTTGAAAAGTAAGACAAAGCCAGTGGCCACAAAGTAGGGTTTATAGAAGGAATGAAGTTATACTTCAAATCGGGTAGCATGAGAGAACAGAATAAGTTGTACCAAAAAAAAAAAAAAAAAATAGAGTTTCCCCTGTAGCCAATGTACCTGAAAGGCAGCAGCCACAGAATAATTGCGCTGGTAAATAGTGAAAATCAACCGAACAGCACCAGCAGCCTCAGATCTTAGCCTAGCACAGTGGGTCTGCTGTTCCTTGCCTTGTGCTGTGTCCTTGTAAAGCCAGAGGCAGCGATTGTCCTGTAGGCAGGTACAGGCCTGGAGGAAACTTGAGGAGCTTAGGCCACCACCACTGACCACTCATTGGACATTCTTGAAAACCAAACCTAGAGCTATGAGTATCTGAGATGGGAAATGACATCTTCACAAGCCTCAGAAACTCCGCTCAATGCTGAAGTAATAGATTGGACCTGCTACCAATGTATTCAGTTTGGAGGGTTATATGCCTATACATACGCTATAGTGTTTGACAAGCAGCGATCCATAGACCAGACCCAGCTGTCCTGGGTGTAGATCAAGCCAGGGGAGGGATCATGTGTGCTCACTCACACATCTGATGCCGTCATTCCCATGAAGTTTCCGAGGAAATCCCTTGAGACTTTACAAAGGATTTATATTTTATCCAAAGTTGACATGGAGCTAAAGGTCATATGGTACCTGGTGCTGGGCTTGAGACTCTAGCCAGACCTGAACCCTGGCTTCTGCCACTGGCCCACATGAGACGGGGTGGAAATCATGTGGACAAAGTCCCAACTCTTGATTAAAGCTTGGCAGTGGTTAGTGTTTGTTACTACTGTCTCCTGACCCAGGGAACAGACCATGTGTCCCTGAAATGGAGCCAAGGGTTCCTAAGAATTGCATTTGGGACACACCAGTGGTTCAGAGCATCAGCAATTGCAGGGAGGATTCGCTTAGTACTTCCAGGAAAAGTCGGATTGGTTCCTTACCACACACTGTATTCCAGATGAAATTCCCCAGGGACTGCAGAGTGGGATGAAACAGAGGTGGTGAAGACAAAGCACAGATGAGTACTGAGCTAAGTTCAGAGGGCGGGAGAAGGCTGCAGGTTCAAACCCAGCCTGCAAGATCCATAGCCAAACTTCATGCTCCCTGATACCATGAGCCGGGCAGTGTTCTCTGGGAACATAGGAAGTACCGAAAGTGCCATACATGAATGCACCTGACCTCTCTTGCAGCCTGGCTCTGTGAGATGGTTTACGCACTGCAGCTGCCAAACATTGCAAGTACCACAAATCTGTAGCCTGGGGGAGGGGGAGAAACCTATGAGCTGAAGGTACAATTCCATGGCAGACCATATGCCTACCATGTATAGCAACCTTGGTTTAACTCCTCACTCCACCTCAAAAATATTCGTGTGCCGAATATATGTTCTACTGAAAACATTTTGATCTGTAACCCATCATAAAGCTGAAAAATCACATGCAGAGCCACGGTTATCTGGAGATGGGTTAGAACAGTTGATAAGCAGGTTTACTGTGTGATGCAAAGACAGTTCCCCAGAGGAAAAGGGGTAAGGTATATGAATAGCGAATCCCCACAAAAACAGGAATGCACAAGAAATGTGGAGATTCTTCTCAGACAATAGCTGATAAAAAGACAAATGAGGAATCAGTTGTCAGAGACATTACGGTTGGTTTTATTTCCTTCCAGCTACCTCTATGACCTTCTAGAAGATACTAGTATATATATAAGTCCATCATTCTTTTGGAAGGCATACAGACAGCATCCATCTGAAAAGTCACAAGTGCTTAAGGCACTTGGAACCCAGTGTAGCCATTGTTCAGAAAAATGAGCTAAGAGTTAGCATAAGACCTGAAGGTCCCCTCCTTATGTCTTTCTACCCACAAAAGAGGAATACCTGTCCACACATGTGCACACCTATTCTTCATGACATTGTTGAAAGAGCCAACAGATGGAGATGGTCAGGTGTTCATCAGTGGCTGGTGGGCAAGTAACTCCAACACTTCCTTCAGCTGTGAAGAAGATTGGGTGCTGATGCTTGCTCCCATGTGGTGCACCTCACAAGCTGAGTGCTGTGTGGTGGTTTGAATATGCTTGGCCCATGGGAAGTGGCACTATTAGGAGATGTAGCCTTGTTGAAATAGGTGTGACCTTGTTAGAAATGCATCACTGTGGGGCTGGGCTTTGAGGTCCTAGAAGAGCACCTTGTGCAGCCTTCACCCAGATTCAGAACTCTTGCCTCCACCAGCACCATGTCTGCCTGAATGCTGCTATGCTTCCTGCCATGATGATAATGGACTGAACCTCTGAACCTGTGAGCCAGCTCCAATTAAATGTTGTCCTTTGTAAGAGTTGCCTTGGTCATGGTGTCTTCACAGCAATGAAACCCTAACTAAGACATACTATGGAATGCCTCTGCCTTTATAAAATGTCCAGTCTGAGCAGACCACAAAGAGAGGAAAATGGTGATAGCTGAGGGTGTGCTGTCTTGTTGAGGAGACAAAATTTAGCTAAATCAGACTGTGGTGGTAGTTGCCTGGCCCTGTGACTATACTAAAATCCATTGATTTTAACAGGATTCATGATTAAATATCATGCGATACTTAATACCTCCTCAGTGAAACAGCTACAGTGGACGTACAGATGTTGTGTCTTCCACCCATGGAGATTCACCCTGTATCATCTCACCACCCTGAACTCAAAAGCTCCCTTCTGAAGCACTGCAGTTGGTGGAGACCAGTTTGATGGGATCATAACATCTCTTTTCTGCCTTGTGTTCTGCTCAGAGCCCTAGAATTTAGCCACAAAGAGGGGGTGGGGGATGTCACACCACCCTAGTGGCTGTCCTGAATAGAAAGGGATATGAGAAGGAACCTTGGAAAATGGCCATGTTGATGATGGCAGACTACAGAAGCACAGTGGCCATGTGACTGAGGAGGGCTTGGGGAAATGTCCAATTCTAGTTCTGTCACCATGGGTCTTAGGGTTTATAAGTCTATAGCCAGCTAACAGCTGAGTGGCCTCAGGAGTCCTCTGTGATGTTGGCTGAGTCTTGTTTTCAGGACTGACAGAGAGACCAGGTATTAGATAGGCTCTGTTCCAGCAGAGAAACAGGAGGGGCAGAGTTGCATCATGGCTGCAGACCGAAGGCTAAGAGGCCAAGCCACAAGGCATGTCATTCATTTGTCAAGGCTCCTTGTACCATCCCCAAAGGTATCAAAGTGTAGGCAGGTTGGAAGCTGACCCAGTCCAGAGTGTGGCAGATTACCTGAGGCATAAGATGGAGATGAGTCTGGAGATCACTGCAGGTACAGCAGGGGATCACATGCAAGTCAGGGAAAGCACTGCCCCATCCTCCCACTCTATGGTTACTACTGAGGCTGGAGCCACACTCCGTAATCAAGGTGAGAGTGTGCAAAAGAGTAAGTGGTGGGGGAAATGGTCTCAGCCTACAGTCACCAAGGTCCACCTCACCATGAAGGGCTTGCTTATGGTATCCGCCCATCCTGAAAAGGAGAAAACCTGCTTCTCCAGTACCCAAGATTCAGTGAAGCTGAGGCTAATAGGAAGGACATTAGGTAGATCATGGTGGGTCTAAAAGTGGCCTGGTAACTCAAAGGCCACCAGCTCTGCCTACTGGGGAAACTGAGTTCCCTTCTAGGGTGTTGCAGGGGCAGGGACTGTCGTTTAGGAAGACATGTGAGGGCTACACTAAAGGCCTGGGACATGGTGCTTACTGTCAACTCAACTCTTAGAGGAACAGGGCACCCCAGCTGTCTGGCTCCTCTGTAGGTTGAGGTAAAGCTTTCTCAGTGAAATACATCTCAGCTATATGGCTCTGTAGATTGTGAGCTCAGCAAACTCACAGGGCCACAGATATCAGAAGACATTTCCCACCATCCTTCATACTCAGGCTCACCACTGGGCTGGAAGCTTCCATCTTTGAACCTGTAGCTCAAGATCCAAGATAGCAAAGGTGAACGAGATACCTGCCCTTAAACCCCTGTCTCAGCTCCCATGAGGCTCTATATCCCTGAAGGTATCCAGAGTGCCTTGGCTTCTATCTCTGTCCCTCCAAGATCCTTTACTGTAGATCATGTCAGGAAAGATGTCACCCCACAGACCTCACCAGAGACCATCCCCACTGCTGACAGTCAATTAAGTGGGAAAGGAGGCTAAAGCTAGGGGTGTAACAGCTGGGTATGCTCACACCTAACATCATTATTCCAATTTAAAATCTAAGAAGCTAGCTCCTCATGAGCTGGGTGGATTAGTTCTCTATTGCTGCGTAACGAATCCACAGACTTAACAACTCTTCTTGGCATGCCTCTGTGGTCAGGGGTCCCTCTGCCAGCTGGCTTCTCTAGCTGGTATTCACTATAGCTGCATGCACACAGATATGCCCTCCCCAACACATATGCATTCATACACATACCTCACTCAAATGCACGTATGTATACTATCTCAGTTACATGTATGCACACGGGCATATGGACTGCATGCACACATGAAACATACATGTATGTATCATACCTGCAATTGCACATATGTACATAACACTCCTATTTGTGTATACACATGCATCATGCCTGCTTTTATTCACAGGAACATTCACACGCACACACACACACACACACACACACACACACACACACACACAATGCCAGTATTTTTCCATAGAATGTACTACTGGATTTTGTTTTGTTTTGTTTTGTTTTGATTTTTGGTTTGGTTGGTCGGTTTGCTTCTTGTTTTGTGATTTGTTTTGTTTTAGTTAATCTTGTATCCAGCCACTTTGCTAAAGGTGTTTATCAGCCATAGATGTCCCCTGGTAGAACATTTGGGGTCACTTATGCATATTATCTTATCATCTTCAAATAATGATACTTTGACTTCTTCCTTTCCAATTTGTTCCCCTTGATCTCCTTTAGTTGCTTTATTGCTCTAGCTAGAACTTCAAGTACTATATTGAGTAGATATGGAGAGAGTAAATAGCCTTGTCTTATTCCTAATTTTAGTGGAATTGCTTTTTGATATTGTCTATAGGCTTGCTATATATTGTTGCATTTATTATGTTTAAATGTGTCCTTATATCCCTGATATCTCCAAGACTTTTATCATGAAGAGGAGTTGGATTTTGTCAAAGACTTTTTCAGTATCATGTATTTGGTGTGTGTGTGTGTGTGTTGGTGTGTGTGTGTGTGTGTGTGTGTTTGCTTTCAGTTTGTTCATGTGGTGGATTATATTGACAGATTTTCATATGTTAAACTATTCCTGCATCCCTGGGATGAAGGCTACTTGATCATGGTAGATGATCTTTTTGATGTGATCTTGGATTCAGTTTGTGACAATTTTATTGAGTGTTCTTGCATTAATGTTCATGAGGGAAATTGGTCTGTAATTCTTTTTCTTTGTTGAGTCTTTGTGTGGTTTGGGTAGCAGATGACTGTGGCCTCATAAAATGAGTTTAGCAATGTTTCCTTTTTCTGTTTTGTAGAATAGTTTGAGGAGTATTGATATTAGCTCTTCTTTGAAAGTCTGGTGAAATTCTGTGCTAAATCCATCTGGCCCTGGGTGGCGTTATTAGACCCACGGGTTGAGAACCACTCCTCTGAGCACCCTGCCTGCTGGGCTTCAGTGTAGAAACTAGTAGAGGTACCTGTTTCCATTCTCAGCCAAGCACAGGCCTCAACCCATAGTCAAGATGTTACATGGAGACCCGGAGGTGGTCAATGCTAATCTAATCTAGCAGTAACACTCCAACTCATCTCAGATGCAAGGGCCTGTAGCACTTGAGTCTTGCCGTTTTTTTGGGATTCATATGGTGACAGTGTGGGGGACCCCTTTGGTACAGATGGATAGATGGCTTCTAACAGTTGAAACCTATCTTGTATCAACTCTAAATGCAAAACTCTTGAGATGAGGGTGTACACAGAGCCAGCTCCCTTAGTAGCCTTTGGGGAGGAAGACCCTTCCCATCTTGCCCAGTCTCTGGTAACTATAACATTCCTTAGCTCAGGACTTCATCATTTCAGCCTCTGCCTCAGGCTGTATGTAGCTGTTTCTAACTTCCCTGTCTATATCTGTGTTCAAACCTTGAATTCTCCCCTTGTAACAACACCAGTCATTAAATAAGGGTCCTCCATAATCCAGTGGGACTATGTCTAGCCTTGATTACATCTGCTAGACAAAATAAGGGTAGACAGGTCATCCCTCCAGAGGGTACCAAGAGTAATCTGGTACAGTCTCTGTGCACAGTCACAGAGGCATGAGGGCTCTGGTGGCATCCTGGCATCCACACACACTCAGCCTGTCTCCAAGACTAGCAGGACATGCAGAGCCCTCTCCCTGAGAAGAGAATCCGCCTCCGCTCCTCTCTGGTTCCCTCCTTATTAAGGAGTTTGTTTATGGAAGATCAATAAATATTTGATGGAAGGATGAATAACTGTGGGCAGATTCCTTGAGCAAGCCCAAGGCCTTCCTCTAGGCCTCCTACGATTCCTGAACAGAGCTCTGGGTCCCAGTGGGCTCTGTACCGCTTCAGTGATCACACCCCATTTTTATAAGCTTGGGGGAGATGTTACTTGCTAATTTTATCAGGGCTGCTGTTTGCCGTTGGGCAGTTAGAGGCTGCAGGCCTGTACTGAGCTCTGCCTACACAGTGTGGTGGCACTGGGTCTTGGTCAGTCTCCAGAACGCTCATCTTTGGCTGTTGAGAAGGGCTATTCTGAGGTAACCCTCAGTCATTGGTGCTTCCCGAGAGAGGAGCTTTGTGGGTGCTGGCCCTCAGGTAGCAAGGTGGTGCTGCTTACTGTAGGTCCCCACTGGACTCAAGGCAAGGCCTGTATGATGTAGCTTCACCTTTGGAGATCGGGTTGCAGTCCTGAGAGTGGGAGCCAGTGCCTTTCCTAAGCCCAGTGCCTCTCCTCAAACCAACAGTTGTTTCCGCTACTGTATGTTGGAGAATTCTTATTTAGATAGCCCTAAGCAAAGCCTCCTCTGCAAACAGAGGCCAGCTTATCCAAGCTAACTACCTTAAACACCTGTCTGAAAGTGCAGATCAGATCTGACTTGCCCACAAACCATGAGTGTCCTGCTGTATTCTTGACCAGCCTAGAAGGGCAGGAGATAGCTCTATGGTGTTCCTGGGACCAGTATCAGCCAGAGAGGGTATCCTGGATACCTTGAATCTAAGTACAAGTGACTCCATATCCAGCTGTGTCACTGTGCAGGTTCATTATTCAGGAAACATCTTTGCTGTCTACAGTAACCCATCATGCCCCTCATGCAGTTATTGGCATCCTATCAAAGTACACATGGTACTCAATATTCCAGAGCTTTAACCCTGTGCGTTGACTGCAGAAATGACCTAGAGCCTTTGAATGAACCCTGTTTCTATTTTTAGCAAATGCCTATCCTTTATTTTGAGACAAAGTAGTCCCTGTTATCATGTGCCCCTTCGGTCCATCCCAGTCATTGTGAGTGCTAAGTTGGAGTCTACGTGATTTCTACTAAGTCTACTAAGGTGACTACTAAGGGGGTCTGTTGCCCTGAGCCCACAGTCAGACTGTGATTCCAGAAGTGCCTCTAGGCACTAGCATGGCAGGAAATGGTCTGGAGAAGTGCCACCTGACATGACAGCTGCTTGCTTCTGATGGCTTCTCACTTAGGCCTTTCTCTCCTGGGTCAAACGAGCAGGGCAGGTTGCAGGCTGGCCTTTCTTGACCTCATCCCACTACTAGAGCATCCCTTGTGGCCCAGTGTATGTTCTCAGTAGCTGAGTCACAGTGGTGGCTTTCGGACTCTCTACTTGGTATCCCACTGGGACATGGTGCCTTCTGGAGGTAGGCAGACTTCTCTTCTGGAGACAATAGTCTTGTTCTAACCAGCAATTCCCCCTCTCCCAAATGTTAGTAACATGTTAGCAAGCCTAGAGTAGATCCACTTGGCCATGAAGGTTTGAAGGCTGGACCCCTCATTAACTGTCCTGAGACTGCAAGATAGCCAGAGAAAAGACACCCCAGAACATCAGGTGTAGTAGGGATACCCCAGAATGTCAGGTAGGGACAGAGACATTTCAGAATATTATCTTTTTCTGTTGAAAACATGGGCTACTACCTTCTGCTGGTTCTCAGATGTCCTCTTTAGTAACTCATGATGTAGATATGTTTGGATCTGGGGAAACTGAGGTACAAGGAGACTAAAAAAGCCATCTGCAGCACAGCACTGGGCCTGGAAAGTACATCTCTGCCCTGGGAAAGAGGCTTGTCTTGGCCCCTCCTGTGTGGCAAAGCAGCTCATATTATCAAGAACAAAGTAAGAGAGACTCAGAATAGACTAGAGTGGTCATAAAAAAGATATACGTTCTCATCTCTAAGTCTGGTGGTCACCATGTTATTGGGACTTGATGGTTATTGAGCATGGTTCTCAACTTCCAAGCTCAACTTTGTACGTCCTCATTTGTGGCTCAACCAAATTTTCTTGAGCTGGCATGGTGGCACACATTTAATCCACACTTGAGCGATGCAGTGGATTCTAGTTTGAGCCACTGTCTACGAGTGTTCAGACACGGCTACACAGAAACCTATCTCAAAAACAAAAAAAAAAATTATTTTCATTGCTACTTTATATCTGATATGCATGTTATCTGATATGTGACCCCATCACTGAGGGTTCAAGACCCACAGGTTGAGAACTGCTGCCTTAGATTCAAATAACTGTGAGTTGGGCTAAGGCTAGACAAGCCATGGTGGATACCAGCAGAACTCAACACCAAAGGAGAAGATTCTCTGTTGCTGTCAGCATGGCCAGTGTGCTCTACCACCCAGACATAAACAAAAGGCCTGAGCTAGTCAAGGTCCTGAGCATCCTGACTCCCCACTCTCCAGAGCACTCATTGGGTGTCTGGAACAAACTCACCTTGGTCCGTGTTTCTGGTATTTTCTGATTGCTAGGATTAAAAGCATGTGCCACCATGCCCAGCCCATGTTTATGATTTTAAATTGAACACAAACTCTGTCAGTTCTCTGTGGATCTGAGGTTTGACCGGTGTCAAACCCTGGCTCCTTGTGAGAGTTGTTTCCTTCAGGAGATGGAACAATCCAGAAAAGAAATGAGATTGCTGGGAACAGGCTGCTGCGGAATGCCGCTCCTTGTGCCTTCCTGATTTTACAGGAACTTCCTGTGGGGTCTTCCTCTCAGAGCAATGTGCTCCTTCATGAGACAGACACACCCTCACCGCATTGTCACATGAAACTCTTAATGAGGATAGCACAAGTCACACCATGGCAGAGCAGAGAGCTTGTTTTGCATGGTCCTTTTGCTGTGGCCAGATTGAAGGCAAGCCTTGTTGTCTTCTTAGAGAGGGTGATCAGCTGCAGCATCCTCACTAGCTCTGAGGCTGTAGAAGTGCCCAGGTCCTGTCCCTTGATGGAGCCGTGTTCATGCCTCACCACACTGTTAACCATCACTCAGAATGGGACTGCATCCTCCATGCTGCCTGCGTGGACCGTTCCAAACCAACTGCCTCAAGATTCACTAGGATTATTTTTAAAGCCGTTACAACCAGTGTTCCGGTCTAAAAAGCCAGAACATCCCCACACCAGGAAGACAACAGCAGCCCACACCCTTGAGGTGGCTATGACTAAACCAGAATGTTTTCCTCAGGTGGGAGCATGGGGCCACCACTCTGTCTAAGCTGCTTACAGAGGGAAATCTCATGAAAAGATCTTGAACCTGAGACTCCTATAACTCCTATAACTGAGACTCCAGGAGAGTGGCCTGAACCTGATGACACAGTGTGGGACAGCAGTGCCAGTCCCAGGAGTCCCATACTGCTCCTCATTAAGAAGGCTTGATGTCTAGCCTTTTGCTTATGGGTCTTGTCAACTTGACACAACCTAGAATCATCCAAGGAGGCTCAGTGATAGGTCATCTACATTGGGTTTGCTTATGGCTGTGTCTATAAGGGATTGTATTTTAAAAGGTAACTGATGTGGAAAGATTCTGTCTACTGTGGGCAGTACTACTCCCTAGGCACAGAGCTCTGAACTCTCTAAGAGGGGAACTTGAGCTAAGTACAAGTAATTGGACGTCGGATACTCATTTCCCTTTGCTCTTCACTGTGGATGTGATGTGACCCACTGCCCTAAGTTCCTGCCTTGACTTATCCACATCGATGAACTGTGACCTGGAATTGGAAGATGAAAGAATGCCTTTCCCCCTGACACTGCTTTTTGTCCAGATTTTTATCACAACAACAGAAATTGGATTAGGACAGGGCTCACATCAGCCGGCACAGGTTGTTTTAACCACTAAGTTGAGTTCAGTTCCTGTCTGGCACTAGCTGACAGTCCCAACAGAGCAACAGCAGCAGCATCCTATGAACCTTGGCCAACACATAGTGGAGCTTAGGATATGGGCATGGAGATGACCTCCATGTCTGCAATGTTCCCACAGGGTCAGGGAAACGCTCAGCACCACTACTGATTTAGTATCAGGTCAGACCTCTAAGAAAGAAGGCATTGTAATCAGAGAGAACCGGTACTTATGATGTCAAGATGGGCTGAGCTCCTCCAACATGCTTGCCAGGACCATGAGCTCAGCTTAAAGACCTTTCAGGACTGCTTCAGCTAGTGGCAGTGGTGGATATCTGGGTGAAAAAGGCCTCTGTAGTACCCTTCTTGAAGATGGGGCAGAAAGTGAGCTCAGGTAGGGTAGGATCAAATTGATGACTATAAACGGGAGGTGAACAGGCCCAAGTCATGCTAGATACTCAGAGGACATGGTCAGGTCAACTTGAACCTTACGAGATATCCAACAGGATCCCAACAAGCCTGGAGAGCGTGGAAGGTCTTGTGTGCCCTATTAGCAGGGTGAGAAGTTGCTATTTGTCATGGCCCAAACCCAGCATGTTGTGCTCAGGTAAATGGAGAAGCATGCCCTGTGGAGCCAGGAAGGCTTCCTACGTAACCCTGACATGGTGGTTCCTAAGGGATAGAACAAGGAATGTGTGAAGGTGGAAATGTGTCCCAGCATGGCACTGGCCCAGGGCTTGGATGTGGAGGTGACCATACCATTTACTTCTTGTTGGACTAGGTACCTCCCTGCTGCAACCATGGGCAAGACAGTGCCAGGACTCTTCCTGGACATGGGAGAAGCCATGTGCCACAGTGTGTCCCAGTCACAAGGTCCTCAAATTGCAGACACTTCTGGGTCTCTGTGGACTTTGCCATTATCCCAATCCCCTCTAGACCTTGCTGTATTTTAGGGATATAGCACTGAAAGCCTTGGCTATACCTGAAAGGGCCAGGGGGACCAGTTAGCAGTCACAACCTGTGGTCAGGCCATCTGGTGGCCACAAATTACTGTCTAGAATCATAACTCAGTGTATGCTAAGCTTTGCCACATACCCACCTTCTTTCTCTTGTCTGTCCTCACTTCCTCCTTGAGTACAGCCTCTGGGAACATCATAATCCTCATACAGTGTCTGACATTCGTGAAAGTATTGGGATATGTTGATGCCTGAAGACTGTCGATCCAGCGTTGCCTACAGGCCAGTCTTCTGTGGCTCTCTGTCCATACCAAGCAGAAGGATGCTGGGCTGCCACCTGCTTGTCCCCACACAGTTTGGGACAACCTCTGCAGCAGATTTCTCTATCCCTGTGTATGCAGGACATTTGGTGTCCAGTCCAGCTGAAAAGGCAGACCTTGGATTGTGCTGGCCCAATAGATAGGGACTGTAGATGCTTATCATGTAGCTGGGGACATTCAGCACTAGGAAGGGCCAGTGTTCAGTTGGACAGCTAGCAAGAGTAGGGTGAGTGGAAAAGTGAGTTCTGATGTAGCTAAAGGTCTAGGGCCCTAGAGGGTAAGATTTGTAACCAGCGCTGGGCATGCCTAGTTACAAGTCAGATATAATGAGCATACATGTGGGACACAGAAGGCATATTACTGAGATGACAACTGTGACAGTCAGTGACATATGAGTCACAGACACTTGGAACTATGGGAGCAGGGTCTTAGCCAGCCATAAATCTTTGGCTCTTAGACATTCTGGCTAGCCTCCTGCGCCAAAGCTTCACATTGAAAAGTCATCAGAGCCCCCACTACACGAGCCCAGAAAGCCTTGTGGGTCCTTCTTTGTGTGGCCTCATTGTCAGATGTAGTGCAGACTAGGGTGCTCTCCCAGAATCTTGTCAGTCACCCTGCCTTCTATTCAGACCCAGAATGGTTTGGGGGTAGCTAAGAAGAGTGCCATTCCAAAGGTCCTACCCTTGGGGTCAGGCCCTACAGTGGCCATCCTATAACACTAGATCAAATGTGGAAAGGGACCTTGAATCATTGTCATTCTGCCTCTAATCTGTGGGCAGCTGCAGCAGTGGTATCCAAGCTGGAAGCTGGGGACTCCATGAACTATGCAGCACAATTGGCCTCCCTCAGTGGTCACTGGGAAGGAGCATTCAGTGTCCCTCTGTATCCAACATGTATGTATGTGAGGACCCTTGTCAGTCTGACAGTCACCTCCCTGAAAAGTTTACAAGCCAGCCCCAAGCTCTCTCCAGAGATCTTTGGCATCTCCTTTTTCTGCCTGAGGCTCCTCAAGGACTGGAAAGGGAGGAGGGATCACAGTACCTGGTTTTGGTGATTGAATATTATAGAAGATTCCAGAGCTGAGTGGTGAAGAAGGTACTGCTGTAAGCAGTCTCCAGAGTGAGTGCTCTCTGGAAGAAGTCCACAGGATGTGAAGTGAAGACATCTGGGAGGACTCAATGGCCCACAGGAGAAATTCCAGAACTCAGCCCTCAGAAGCTGGGATGGGCAATACAGTCTGGACTATGAATCTCAAGTTCCTGTCTCAAGAAACCAGTGAAGGAAGAGAAAGTTCCTTCCCTTTATCTGATGTGATATAAACAAAATCAAAAGATCTTGGACCATTGGCCTACAGTAACTGTTCTGGGGAGATGCAGATCCAGTAAGAAAAATAAAGACTCAGTGGCTCAGTGGCTGACAACCACAAAGGATCAGCTTACCCAGTGACCTGGAAACTTTTTTGGCAAATTATTATCATCAACCACCAAGAATGGGGGGAGTGGGAGGCATAATCCAGAAAAAAATTGCTGCCTTGCCCCCATCAAACTGTGACATAAAATGTGGACCCTCCCTTCATTTAAAAAAAAAAAAAAAAAAAAAAAGCCCTGAAGACTCAGTAGCAAGAGCAGAGCGTCTTATTCCGTGGCTCTGAAAGCCCAGTGTCAGCACAGGATGCCAGGCAAGCTGAATGAGCAGGGAACACTTTTATACTGCTAATGCTGATCTCTTCTTCTCCTCCCCCACTGGCTCAGTAAGCAGGAGGGTTTGATCTTATGCATCATCTAGGTTTTTCCATCTGCTGCTTGGGTTGTTATATTTCTCTCTTATTTTTAAGACTTACTTAATGTGCATGAGTGTCTGTCTGCATGTTTGTCTACCACCATGTGTGTCCAATGTCCGTGAAGGCCAGAAGTGGGCGTTGGTCCCCCTGGAGCTTGAGTTTCAGACTGTCAGAGCTGTCATGTGGGTGTTGGGAATCAAACCTGGGTTTCCTGGAAGAGCACCAGTGCTCTTAGCCACTCAGCGATCTCTGAAAGTCTATGTTTGTGTGTTTTTTATTTGTCCTTCGAGAGTTTCATACAATGTGTTTTGATTATATTTATGTTTTGAAAAACATGCATAGATTCATTTATGTCTTTTATTTTGACTGGTTGGATTTTGGTTGTTCAACACAGGATTTCTCTGCAGCCCCAGCTGTCCTGGAAGTAATGCTGTAGATCAGGCTTTTGAACTCACAGAGATCCACCTGCTTCTGCCTCCCAAGTGTTGGTTGGGATTAAAGGCGTCCACCACTACACCTGGCCCATCCTTATATTTTATACCCTGGTTTTATTCTTTTGTTTGATTTGTTTTTAAGTTGTTACACCAAAGAATTTATTTTTAAGTTATTAGCACATAAAGTAACAAGTTTCATTAGAGCATTTTCATGCCTATGAACAATTTATAGCTCATTCTTATGCATTCCTTTCCCCACTTTTCCTTCCTTATCTCCTAGGCCCCTTCTTTATACCCTTCTTCCTCCCAAACAGTCCCCTCTGTTTTCTAATAAGGTATTCCATTATCCTTTCTCTCCTCAGACTTACATTCCTCCTGAAGATCTCTTCCTCTCCCCTCATGGTCTCCATGGTCTCCTAGATGTTTTCATATTGGAGGTGTGTGTGTGGTGGGGGTGGACGGCTAGGTCCCACATATGAGAGAAAACATGTAATATTTTGCTTTGTTTTAAAATATTTTCTAATTGTGTGTGTGTTTGTATGTGGATATGTGGAATATGCATATGGGTGCAGATTCCCAAGGCATCAGATCCCCTGGACCTAGAGGTACATGTGGTTGTGAGCTCCCTGGTGTCAGTTTTTGGAGACAAACTCTTCATGTGCAGTGTGTGCTCTTAAACCACTGGGCTGTCTTTTCAGTCATATTATGTGTCCCCCTGAGTCTTGTTTCAGTTAGCAGAATGATCTCCAGTTGCCTCCATTTTCCTGCAAATGCCATAATTTTATTTTTCTTTATGGATGAATAAAGTTGTGTGTGTGTGTGTGTGTGTGTGTGTGTGTGTGCCATTTTCTGATAGTCATGGCTCCATTTCCTGATAGTTATGACTAGCACTGCCTTAACTGTGAACAGGAGGAAAGCACCTCTGAGGTGTGTTGACTTGGAGTCCATTGGGAAAATACACAAGAGTAGTACATCTGGTCATGTGGCAGTTCTGTCCGAAGTGTTTTAAAGGAACCGCTACCCTGACTTCCACAGTGGCTGCACTAGTTTTCACCCCCACATGCAGTGTTGAAGGTTCCTCTCCAGCATCCTCTTCAGCATCCTCACCAGCACTTGCAGTTCTTTGTCTCCTTAAGAACAGCTGTTTGGACTGGGGTGAGATGGGATCTCATACTAGCTTTCATTCGCATTTCCCTGGTGTCCAAATTGGCCACTTTTGTGTCTTCCTTTGAACACTGCACATCTTGCTTAGGGTTAGACACACCATAACCAAAGTAAGTTGTGGGGGCAGGGGGGAGTGTTTGTTTGGCTTACACTGCCTTTCAGTGTTCGTCATTGAAGGAAATCAGGACAGGAACTCAAACACCGCAGGAACTTGGAGGCAGGAGCTGACACAGGCCATGGGGAATGCTGCTTATTGGTCTGCTTTCTTATAGACCCAGAACAACCAGCCCAGTGAATGCACCACCCACAATGTGCTGGGCCCTCCCCCATCAATCACTAATTAAGAAAATGCCCAACAGACTTGCCTACAGCTGGATCTCATGGAGGCATTTACTTAAATGAGATTCCCTCCTCTCTGATGACTTTAGCTCATGTCAAGTTAACATAAAACTATCCAGCACACTCAAACTGTCTTTTCATCTCATTCGCCCATTTGTTAGTTGTTTGGTTTGTATTTTTTTTTTCTTCTTCAGTTTTTCATGTGTTCGAGTTGTTAATCTCTCTGATACACAGTTGTTAAAACTTTCTTTCCATTGTACAGCCTGCCCCTTCACCCTGCTGCTCATCTCCATTGCTGTGCGGGTATTTATCCAGCTTGTCAAGCCTTATCAACTTTGCAGAATTCTAGCCCTTTTCAGAAAGATGTTGTGTCCGCATAATCAAGTGTTTTTCAATGTTTTCCTCCAGCAGTTTGGAGGCTTCAGGTCAGCTGAGCTATTTTTGATCCATTCCTCATTAATTTAGTTCAGGGTGAGTGATATGGATCTAGTTTCTTTGTTCCAACCATTCATGGAGTAGAGACTAAGTGGACAACCCAAAATCAACCCAACAAAAAGTTGTTTCTTTGAAAAGATAAACGGGATGAGACCAGTGAAATTCAGAGGACCATGATGGGACACTTTGAAATGATATTCCAATAAACCTGTAAAGTCTAGAAGCAATGGATAAATATGTTCAAAGATGAACTAACAAAGTCAAAAAGGTATAATCAACTTATAGAGTTCTATCACAAACAATGATATCAAAGCAACAATAAATCTCCATTTGTATTAAGACCCAGGACCAGATGGACTCTGTCAGATTTTACAAACCATGAAGAAAAAAAACCAAAACTTATCAAACGGTTCCAAAAAATGGAAGGGATACTACCAAACTCATTCTCTGAAGCCATCACTGCCCTGATAACAAAACCAAATGAAGATAGCATTAAAAAAAGGAAATTATGGACCAATATCTCTGATGAACATAAATGCAAACATTCTTCCTTTTAAAATAATTTTTAATGATTTATTTATTTTTATTTTATGTGAATGGGTGTTTTTCCCTGTGTGAGGGTGTTGGATCCCCTGGAGCTGAACTCATATAGAGTTGTGAGCTGTCATGTAGGTGCTGGATATTGAACCCAGGTCCTGTGGAAGAACAGAGAGACAGAGATTTTCTGTGTAGCCTTGGCTGTCTTGGAATTTACTCGGTAGACCAGGCTAGCATCAAACTCAGAGATCTATCTTCCTCTGCCCCCTTCATGCTTGGATTAAAGATGTGTACCACCACCCCACAGCAAACATTCTTAATACAATACTTGCAAATTGAATACAAGAAACATAACACCATGACCAAACTAATTGCATCCCATGGGTGCAAGTATGGTTCAATCTCCACAAACCAACAAGTGTAATTCAATATACAAATAGATTCAAGGACAGAAGCACATGATCATCTCAGCAGACACAGAAAGGGGATTTGACAGTTTCATGATAAAAGCCATGAAGAAAGTCAATAGAAGGAGCGTACTCCAGCACAATAAAGGCAGTAGATGGCAGGAATGTAGCCATTATCACATTAAGTGGGACAACTGGAAGCAAGGAACAAGGGTTTCTGCTCAATATAGTGTATGGCATCTTGGCTACAACGGTGTATTAGCTGCTGTCATGGTGAATTAGTTAAACCACTTTGGCTCCTGGTTGGTTGCATGAGCTCTCTGGATTTGCAAATGAAAAACACACATATGCCAGTTTTGATATGCCTTGACTAGCTCAATGGTTGGGCATTTCTAATCCTCCCTGCGGCTAGCATACACTCTCCCCTCCAACTTTCCTGAGTCATGTTGCTAAATCAACATTTCATCTCTGCTACCCCAGACCCAATCGAGGGACTAGCCACTAGGGCCATTTTCCTGAATACTTACATGGCTGGCTGCTGTCTTTCCTGCAGCTCTTACATCTGATCCTTTGCCCTCTGAATCACAGTGATTCTCTGTCTCTCCTATCCCCTGTCCCACCTTGCCTTCACAATCTAAATATCCTGTCTCCATCTTTCTGCCCAGCCATTGGCTGTAATGGCAATTCTTTATTTTCAATCAAAATCAGCTGGGGGCAGGGACCCTCAGGTCTAGAAGCACATCTTTTTTGGGAGCCAAAATAAGACAAAGCATTAAAACCAATTCCCAACAGCTACCTTCTATGGTTGTGTTTGAACACTGACCAAAATCAATGTGGAGAGGAAAGGGCTTGTTTACATCTCAAGTCTTGATCATAGTTCATCACTGATGGAAGTCAGGGCAGGAACTCTGAGGCAGGAACTGAAGCAGAGGCCATGGAGAAACACTGCTTACTGGCTTGCTCCCCACGGTCTGCTTAGCCTGCTTTCTTATACAACACAGGACCCACTCGCCCAGGGCTGACCACCCAAAATGGACTGACCATCCCCACATTAATCATTAATCAAGAAAATGCCCACCACAGGCCAGTAGGATGGAAGCATTTTCTCAATTTGACTTCTGTCTTCCCAGATGATTCCAGCTCATGTCACATTGACAAAAATCTAACCAGCACCAAGAGCAAGAGAAGTGAAGGAGTACTCAGGGTAAAAACAGGAAACAGGAGACAAAATCCCTCCTGTTTGCAGAGAGCATGACTCTCTGTGTGGAAGGTTCTGATGACTCCACCAGGAAATTTTTAGTCCAAATAACACTTTTCAGCCAAGTAAAATACAAAACCAACATACAAAGTTCAGTGGTCTTTCTATATACCAATAATGAATATGCTGAGGGAAAAAAATCAGGAAAACATTCACTTCCACAATAGCTTCAAAAATATGCTGTAATAAAAACTAATCAAGTATGTGGAAGAGAGTTGCAATAATAGCATCACAACACTGAAGAATGTTTAAGACACTAGAAGATGGAGAGGCTTCCAGAGCTCCATCATGGATAAATAAATGGTCCATGTTTGTTTGTTTGTTTTAATTTATTGTGTAAATGGCCATATGACCATACTCAATCCACAGATATAGTGCAGTCCCCATTAAAATTCCAATGGCAATTGTCCCAAGAAATAGAGAAAAAGAATTCTACAATTCATATGGAGACACAAACCATGACAGCTCAAGCCATCCTAAACACAAAGAAACACCTGGAAATATCACAAGACCTGACCTCAGCTATACTACAGAACCATAGAGGTGGAAGAGCATGTGGACTGGGATAGAATAGAGGGTCCAGGAATACACCCACCCAGCTACAGAACCTGATTTTAAACAGAAAGTACCAGGAGCGTACTTTCTTACTAGAAAGAAGACAACCTTTTTCCAACAAAGAGCACTGGGAAAAAGAACTGCATATTTACATATGGAAGAATAAAACGAAAGATTTTGATCACAGTACTGTGCACTGTGATGGGATGGGCCTGTTGTATGTAGACCAGACCTATGAGTGGAGAACCTGTGATACCAGGGCCTGTGTGGCTGTCACCTGAGTGGTAGGGGACATAAAAGTAGTTGTCACATTTGGGATGCATACAGGAAACCACAGTAGCCCCAAAATAGCTCCATCCCCATAGCCATCACAGAACTTGTGATCACCATGAAACATGTTCCTAACTTGCTCTGTAATGGTAACTGGACTTAGGGTCACAACCTGTGCCCAGGAAGCCAGTCCCAGCTACCTATACTCAACAGGCCAATTTAAACAGTCTAATTAATTGTGAAAAGCAGAGGAAGGAAAAAAAGATTGATTTGTTCAGTACAACTACATTGAGAAAAGAGATGTAATGACCTCCTCAGATCCATCTTCAGGGTCCTGAAACAAGGTTAAGGTTTAAGTAGAGGGCAGCATTCTAAGTATCTAAGCAGTGTTGGTCAATGCGCGGTCCCACTCAACCTTGACCATCATTGTCTCTTCTGTAAGGTGGCCTGACAAGTTGTAAATCTCAGGTGTGAGGAAGTGTCCCCTCTATCTGTCTCAGGCTTTAATTTCTTCTTTTCCCAACCCAAGATTATTGGGGGAGAATTCCAGATTCTTGGGGACCAGCGTTTGACTAGTGGAGCAGCCAAAGTGAGAGTAACAAACATCTCTGAAATATCTTCAGCCCTGCCAGGATGCTAGTTCAAATATCAGGAAGACATTCCTTCTAAACCTAGACCTGTGTTCAAAACACACACACACACACACACACACACACACACACACATACACATATGGGATAGAGTAGAGGAAGGGGGACACGACTACTCACACTGTTATGTGACACTCTTGTGTTTGGTCAAAGCAGTGGCACACTGGCATTAGGTAGAGCTGGAAGATACAGATCAAGCTGTCCCACATTATGAGCCTCGAAACAGAAGACCAGGGGCAAGTGGCATTACAGACTTCTGGCTTCAGGGCACAGCAGAGCCTGGGAGGGTGGAAGTTTAAGAGACTTGAGTTCACAGTCAGCAGCTGACTCAGAAGAGACCACACAACACAGGCTGGCCAGGGAGCCAATGAAGAAAGGACTCTGAATCCCAAGAGAATGTCCACTCAGAACTTGTGACAACAGGTCTGTGCATATGGGAGGGAACCAAGGCCCTCCAGGCAAAGGGTACTTCCATGTCCAGCATATCCAGTGGCAACTGTCCTAACTTGAACTGTGAAGGAGAGGCTGAGACAGGGCCCTGTCACCATGAGCCAACCAGCCTCAAGAAGATCTGGGCAGTTCCCTGCAGTTGGAGCCAGCCCTGCC
Organism: Mastomys natalensis; assembly: GCA_021653895.1. NCBI lineage: Eukaryota > Metazoa > Chordata > Mammalia > Rodentia > Muridae > Mastomys > Mastomys natalensis. Next base: position 4,308,834 of record JAJTUV010000102.1, read on the forward strand.
CAGCTGCCCTCAAACTCCATCCTCAAAACTACAAGCTGTGGAACTGCTGTTGTTTGAATTATCCAAGTATAGCCATCATGCTGTGCCCATGGTCTATGCAGCCATCATGCAGACCCAGGCAAGTGCAGAAACAGAAAGGGTCAGTGTGGAGTGACCAGCAGGGATAGCCCCCGGGACGGGTGTGAGGCAGCTCGTGAGCTATGTCCTAGCCAGTCTATGCTCAGGGACAATCCCACTAACCTATGACTAGCCTGGCCAAGTGAACCCTGTTCTGTGACTCTGGCATCTGGGGCCAAGAAGAGACAGCCAAGAGCTTCTCTGTTTCTGAAAAGGATTGCCACAGCCAGCCATGTCCTTAACAGGCAGAAGGTTTGGGTGCATGAAGGGAGAGCACACAGTGCTAAAGCATAGCCTGCTTGATCTCTCACCATGAAGAATCTCCATGGTGCTGGGAGCATGGAAGGGATTTATCGTAGAATAAGATGAACAAGAACAGACACCAGCTAGGATGTTGGTGGGGGAGGGGATCATGTCCTACAACACAGATGGAGGAATGCTAAGACCTTCCTCATTGTTCCTTTCTAGAAAGAGCAGAGGCTGTTGCTATGGAACGGTGGTGGGAGAGCAGCCCCCAGAACACATCTAGGAAGAGTGAATTTCTGATAATTCAACAATATGTTTTTCTTCCAAGGAGATGTCACCAGATAACAAATGTGTATGGTTGCAGCTGCTGGTTTTCCCATGTTTGCAGACAGCCCCATCATCCTACCATATCTAACAACCACCTTCCAAAATGTGCTGCAGACACAGACCACAGATCCCATCCCAGCTCCGTATAGCAGTGGGAGAGGGGTGAGCATCCCTGAAGCCCACACCAAGGTTGCCAAGCCATGGAGGCAGGCAGAGTAGGGCAGCCTTAGCCTCTGATGAATGCTACGTGAGCTGGTCTTACATACACTGTCAAGTGATACTGATATGAACAATCTGAGCTTTTTGGGTGCAATTTTCTCCATGCATTTGGTAAGTACATGAAGATACAAAGGACTGACTGTACATCTATGAGTTTGCCAAGCCAATGGAATGTAGCTGCCTCCATCAACCTGTAGTCTGTCTTCCTGAAACCCCTACCATAGCACATGGCTTAGAGAGGCCACTCAGCAGTCGGACCTCACGCTATAAGGACATATGCTGGGAAGTTGTCCATGTTGGAAGAATCCCATGTTCTGGAATTTTGGTGTCTTAGTCCCAGGGCACCTCATTGGGGTGGCAGAGCTGGCTTGTTACTGGTGATGTTATAGTCACAGTTTGAGACCTGGTAGCCCCAACAAACAAGGTCCATCATCCATCCTAATACAACAGAAACCAGCAATGGTAAAACAAACAAAACAAAAACAGAGAAACAAGATTTATTCAGCATGGACATACTAGGAGGAAGAATTAGAGGTTCAGTGATTCCTACATCTGTAGGATATTGAATGAGGTTTAGGTGTAGAGGGTAGAAGGTATATGTATAACCAAACCATCATGTCATGGTCAATGTGTGGTCCCTCCCACTGTTAACCCATCACTGTCTCAGCTCACGTCTCTCCTGCAAAGTGATCTGCTAAGGTGGTCAGAATTGTGTGAGTGCTCTTCCTGGGAGACAAGCTTCTCCAGGTACCAACCTTCCACCTTTCCCTTCTGCCCCATGGGACTCCTGCAGATGTTTTAAATCTCTAGGATCTGATTGCTGAAGGGGGGGAGTGAGGTATCTTCTCTACTACCAGAGCTGCCAAAGAGTCAGGAGGGAAGTGCCTGCCCCCTGTGCTAGTGTGGGACTCATGCTAAGTATGCCAGTTTGTGCCAGGCACCCTTAGGAAACCAGAAGGACCTAGACCAGCTCTGGCCACCATAGGCTGGAGAGTATACAGAGGTTCCTCTGGGTCCCCAGCAGAGGGCAGCCTCCCCTGGGACACAGGCAGAGTGGTGCTTCTGGGGCTTCATCTATGCAGAGTGCCCTTCTCCCCAGCCATCCAGGTCTACAGTCTTGGTCCAGAAGATGTTAAACTTGCCTATGATGGACAAGAGGGAATGTGTGTGTGTCAGGAATGTGACTCTGGATGAGGCTGACAGCTCTCTGTCTTTGCTCCTCAGGTCTCCTGACAATCGCAGCCCCTGCGGTGCCCCCTGGGAGTGGCTGTGGCTCCCTGGAGATTCTACACCTCAGCCACTGTCCTCCATCCTATGTGGACACCGCCCATTCTCCCTCATCCACCCACTGTTTCCCAGAGGCCTAACAAAGACAGCCCAGTTCCTCGGAGCTCTGAGCTCAAGTCTGTTCAGCTGAACCCAGGAGGCCGGGACTCAGACACACATGTCGAGGGTGGTGCCAGGAATCAGCAATCCCTGGTGTGTGGAGCCTGGCTGCATTCATCCTCACTAGCTGCTTGCTCCCTGGAGTTGAAGGACCAGAACAAGGAGACTACGGCCCGGCCAGCTGAGCCACATCTCAAGGTCCGGGGACTGTCAGGTGCAGAAGCCACCACCTCCTCTGTCCCAGACTGTCTGAATCGCTTTTATTTTCTTATACTTTCAGTATACTCAATAGACCAAAGAGCAAATCTATTTTAACGTGGACACAGCCCTGCTGTCAAGAGTTCCCCAGGTTTGATTGTGGGGCGGGGGAGGGCACAGTGGCAGACATGCTGGTGGCCCAGGCAGCATGGAGAGGGCATCCGAGGCCAAGACCCCCGCCCCACGAACACTGCAGCGTGCCCTAGGAGGATGGCTTTGCCCAGAAGGACACCACCATGGTGCACCTGCAGGACCCAGCAGGGGCGTGGCCGCGACGGCCCCCAGCGGACAGCAAGGGCCCCGGACACAGACCTTTGCCCCTGTGCTTAGACCAACTCTATCGTACTAAAATCACTTTCTGTTTTAACCAGTTAGACATGCCTCTTCCACAGCTCCATTTTTGATAGTTGGATAATCCACCATTTGCCAAGAGCATGCTGGGTCTCCTGTGACTGCTATCTCATCTGATACACCATTTAGCTCCAGAAAGCAAATTAAAGAAAACTGAAGTAACCCTGTTTGAAAGAGATCATTAAATGTATTTTGCAAAAGCCTAAAGTTATATATTTAACAGTTTTTATATGTTGTATATTTGTAAAAATCCTATTTAACATTTGACAGCAGGTCTGACCATCCTGAGAGCTGTGGCCAGGCCCCCTGTGATCCTGGAGACTCTGAGGTGGCCATGGAGGACCTCAGAGCAGACATGGATGGGCAGAGCTGTGGGTGAGGTGCAGAGGACCCTGCCTATTCTAGGAAGCTCTGTCTCTCTCTTTGCTTTGGTTTGGTCTGATAGCTCACGTCCCCCTGTGAGTCTGTGTGTTGGTAAACATTGCGTATACAATATTTTGGTCATGGATTTTGGTCCCTCTCTCTCTTAACCCCTTTTGCCATCCATAGATCTTGAGTCCATGTACGGCCAACTTGCCCTTCCCAGATGAATGGCCCCCTTCATTCTCAAAGGTCCTTGTTCTCCACACTGGGAGGCAGAGATAGCAGGGATGGAGGGGGTGGAGGAGCTGGGGAGTAGAGTCACTGTCCTTGATTGCCCTACACTGTGGGGCCAAGGCCATCAGATAAGGGACAGACATAGTCCCCACTCATTTTCCTGAGTTCTGCTAAAAGTATACTACCTACACATCCACTTAACATGACTATCATGCTAGAAATATACTACTAAAGAAAAACATTTTTAAAAATGTATTTAACTCCAGTATATAGATGCCGTTCCAGCAACCATAGGCTAAAGATAGGAAAGAAAGTCCATTCCTGTGAGACCCATTCCAGTATCCATGTGTCCTCCCTTCACTCATGCAGAGGGATGAGTATCCTGAGCAGGGAGATGAAGCTGACACGAAGGATTCTCGTCAGTGGAGGTGGTCAGGCAAGGCCACTGTCCCCACAGTGTCAGGCTCCAGTGGCCTGTGTTGCAGGGGATCAGGGGGACAGGAGGTCTCATTTCACCACTGAACCTCAACATCTGTCCCACCTCCTCTTGGCTGTTTCTTTTGAGAGCTAGCATAGAGACCTCTGAGGGCAGAGACTGGGAGATTTAAGATGTTACAGCATATTTCCCCCTTGTTTTACAGTATCCAATTTTGTGTTGATTCAGCTAAATTATGAAAATAAAGAAAAAAAGTCCTTTGATAATCATGGCTTTTGTTCCCTGGCCGTGGTGTCCTGGGAGAGGGGAAATAGTTTGTGTGGCTGGTGGGGACAGTAGGTGGGCACCATGCACTGAGTCCTTCCTGGTCACAACACCTGAGGCTGACACCATCACCAACTCCTCCTTGACAGCACCCTCTGGGAGTTGAGTGCCAAAGATTTCTTGGCCTTGCACCAACAGGCTCTGAAGCCATTCCTGGTATGTACCCAGGGTTTCTATACTATATTATAGACTTGCTCAGGTGTGCTCAGCACCCCTGCCATGGGTCCTGTCCATCCCCCAGAGACAAGAGCAGGGCACCCTGTTTATTAAATACATAATTTTGTGCTTTACTTCACCCCTGTGGACCAGAGACAAACAGGTGGCCCAAGGGAAGATGGATTGTCATATGTATCTGCCTGTCTCCCCAGTTCTTGTGGGCTATAATGTGAGGACACAGAAGGAGAGTCCTGCTCAAGGGTCCAGGCACCCCCAAAGGACTCCCTTTCACAGAAATCTCAGCCCTCCAAAGAGCAGCCCTTGGAGATGAGGTCTAGAGTCACCACCCAAGGCCATTTGCCAGCTCCTCTTTACTTATAACAACCACAGGTAGGTGTGGCTGTTGGGTGGGCTATGGATGATAGTCTGTGCTTTGTTCTAAGGAGACTCCATTGAGCTTCAAAGCCACAGAGGCAGGTAGGCAAGACCAGTCTGTCTTTAAGGATCTGGATTGTGCTATGTCTGAAAAGGAAGCACAAGGCAACTTGCATCAGCCTCAAGAATCATCCCTATCCCTTCTCAGATGAGGTCTGGGTACCCATGTCAAGAAGGGTAAGTCCCTGCCTAGAGTCCCTGCCCTCGGCTCCCTCACAAAAGTATACTGTGATAAGCTGCCCTGGAGTATGGTCGTCAGAGCATCATTGTCAGAATGGGACATTGGGACCAAGACCAGGGTCCCCTCACCCATCCTCTAATCAAATGTTGTATGGCATCATTTCTAGGGAGATATCTATTCACCCCAGATAGGGAACTGGCAGTAGACCAAATTAATACCACCAAAGTCCTACTTTATGTATCAATAAGTTTATTGGGGTTACAGAAGATGGGTGAGGGGCTCCTGACTAGTGCATAGTCAAGGCAAAAGCAATTGCTTCAGCAAAAACCATCCAGCATTAGTGACATTTCACAAAAGGGGATGCTTGTGAACAGAGGTGTCCCTTGAAGGTAAGGGATAGCAGAGATAAAATATCCCAAGGTAACAACCACTGTGAGTCCTGACCCTCTTTCCTGCATTGTCTGAGTCTTCCCTGCCTCTTGCTAGACACCCTTACAAACAAAGGAAAACCTTGTGGAGACCTTGTCCTGAGCTGCCCCTCAACCTGAGAGACTTGATCCTCTTAAAATTGTGCCTAGCATGGAGAGACCCCAGATCTTGAGGACCTAGGACTTCACTCAATGGAAAGAGATAGGTTTGTATACTAACTTGACAAGGTTATCCATAGGTTCTTCCCTCCTACTGTTTGAGCTGACGGTGGATATCCCCCAGCAGGGTCAGACATAGGGTAACCAGCAACTGGGAAAAGGTAGAGAAACGTAGACTGGGCTTAAAGTAGAGTGGTAATGCACCATCTTGCAGTGATGAAGAACCAGATTAGAGGGGCAGCTGTGCTCCACAGAAAAACCAGTACCTCAAGATCTTAGGGCAGTGGCCTATCATCACCCTAACACATATCCAGCCATCCCCATTTTAGGGCTCTGATTCAGCTCCTGTCCCTGTTTGCTCACCCAGATCAGCCTGCATAACAGTTAAGTCCCCAACAACATGTGTATTGAAAGAAGGACAGGACCTAGTCCCTCGTCACTCCTGGCCAGGTACCTGCTATGGAGACAGAGCATTGTCCCAGACTCAACCACCTAGTGAACTCTTCTCTACTTAGCAGTGGTGTTGGTGCTCCCTCAAACCTAGAGCAACTTCATGGTTTTGTGTCCTGAGGGCTCCTGTGCACTGGCTCCATGCTGTAAGGGCTGATCTCACTGTGTGGCCCTGCCCACTTTCATCCAGAAAGTTAACACCTCTAGGGACATGCTGCATCCTAAATATATTTCATTTCTCTGTTTGTGCCTGTGGTCATAGAATTACTCTGAAATAATAACTACATTTGTTTTCTGCTTTTAAGAATATCATTCATTTATTCCTTCCACCAATGCTTCAGGAGGGAATTTGTCTCCGTCACTGGCTGTGGGTAGCCATTGGCCCCGTGATGCTGGGACAGCCTTTGGTGGCTCAGCTGAAGTTTCTGCCTCTCTTCCTTAAGTTTTTCTCTGAGAAGATTCTCTTCTGGGATAAAAACGGTCAGAAGATCCAATCTCTTCTTGGGCACAGCCCTGCTTCAAAAAAGGGCCAGTGACTTTCAAGGAGGAACATGACTTTGAGCTTTGGAAGTGAGTATTAAAGAAAAAAAGTTTGAATTCCCATTAATCAAGACAAGAATGGAAGTGTTTACTCAAGATCCTGGTGCCAGGAGCCAAGACCAGAGACACAGGCCAAGACTCAGCAAGTGGCACAGCCTTCGCCCACTGAGCAGAATGGCGATCTGAGAAGAATGAAGAAGACATGTGGGGCATGTGAATAGCATGTGAATAACAGAGTTCCTGTGGAAGGCAGGAGGTCACAGATACCCATGTCACAGGGTGCAAAGCTTGGTAAGAGGTGTGAGGTCTCCAGTTTTACAGGACTCTGGATTCTAGGATATGGATATACATTAGACAAGAGGAGACTCCTAGTCTGAGAAAAGCATTATCAAGGGGTGTCTTTGTCATGAATCTCCTTTGGACACAGCCATGAAGCCTCCAACAGTTCCATGGTCACCATCCTGAGCAGTGAAGAATATTCTGAGAAGTGAGGAGACTCATGTGACATGAGGAAGTCACAGAGACCCTGGAGTAACACCAATCTGTGATTTCACAGTGCACAGGGGTCCTCTGGAAAGACAGATGGAAAAAGGCACTCTGGGAAGCTGCCTGCCTATGTGACTCTAGTTTGTGTCAAGTTGACAAAAACTAACCATAACAGGCAACCCCTCTAATAAGATGATATAGGCCACCCTGGCACTACCAGCTCCAGTCTGTGCTGTTTGGGTACAATACTCACTGGCCCAGTAATGAGGAAGTGCTCCAGTAAGCAAGAGCTACAGAAGCTTCCGGCCTGTGGCTAAAGGTTATCTTGGCAACTCAATTAGGCACATGAACAGGCAGAAGTTTGCTCCACTACCAAATAACTATTTCAAGGCTAACTTGGAAAACTTGGAAGGACTGGTTGGAGATGCTGTGCAAATATCTCTTCCCTTTCTGTCCCTAGACTGGTGGCCTCCAGAAGAATCCAGCAGGAGAGGTTACTGGGGCCTCCCAGTCTGGAGTGGGTTGAAAGGAGATATAGTGTCAGACTCAGGATAGCCTTAAAGACTGATGGTCTCTGGATGTTCTAGCTCTCCAACTGTAATGAATGCTTGTTGATAAATTCTAAAAAGTCCTAAAAAGTTTCTTGCTCATTCTGAGGGTTAAAAGCCACTGGCTTAGATGATAAACACCTGTAGCTAAAACCAGGTGATTGTTCTATCTCTGCAGGAACTATAAGGCTCTAACTCCCAGCCTGCTAGTTGAAGTGGCAGGAAGAAAAGGGACGCTTTGAAAAGTGATTTTTTTCGCCGTCATTTCTAAGTTCCAAAAAGTTTCCTATGAAAGTTCTCTAAGGGGGAAAGGGCCAGTCTCTACTCATTGTCCTCAGCTCTTACATATCTTTCAGAATACATAGTCACATGGTAAAATGTTCATCACAAGTTTACACATAAATTCAAATCATAAATTGAATAAGAAGTTTACAACAGAGAATATTTACGTGCATATCCATTAAGAACAATTATCTGTCTTAACATCCATCATCTGTCAATAGCTCTACAGGTTCATGAAGGGTTAAAGACCATAACTAAGTTATCTTTGAAGTTTTGAATAGATAAACCCAATCAATATTTTATCTTCTGTTCTTGCACCTATAGTAAATCCTCAGTTTCCTTTTTATGACCTTTGGTTAATGGTTTTACAACCTCTTGGAATGTGTTCTAAGTTGTAGGTGCCTGCTTGCTATCTCAGAAGCAATTAATTAGTGACATTGGAAGACTGGCAGAGTTCTCAATGCAGTTTTGAGTATCAGAGAGGACTTAATAGCAATTCTATTATAAAAGAGCTTAATAATTACTAATATAATTTTAGGAATTCTTATAGGATCATCATTAAGAATTAAGAAATCATCTATTTGTCTATATAGCATCACTGCAAGAAAGTACATCTTCGTTCTGCAGAGATCTGCTAAAAAGGGTGACCTAATACCTAGTGATTGTTATATATATTCAATAATAACAGAAAAACATATTAATAGCAGGAATCTTTCCTAAAATGAAATTCTTCTCGGCCTTGCCTAGAGAAGCCATTCCATCATTAACTTTGATAGTCCATGGTGGATCCATCTCAAGATCAGCTGCTAGTTTTTAGCATCTTCTTGATGGCTTCTGGCAAGAGGAAAAGGATGCTATGGGCATGGGGCCACTAAGTGCAAAGAGCCTTGGCCAAAGCTTACTGTATTTAAGGATCAGTCAAGGGGCCTGCAAGAACAGGGAGCCTGCCTTAGCATGCTGGCCATGACACATGTGGACAGTGGGCCTGTGCTTCCCAGTAGGGGCTGTAGTGATTGTATCCCAAGAGCATACCTGGTTTTTCTGAATCAGGTATTCAGGGAGGTTGCAAACCCCATTTGATGGCAAAATGGTTCAGGCAGTCATTAGGCTGTCATGCTTCTAGTAACAAGCTCCTCCATTGGCTCAGAAGCCCAAATGATCTTTATGGGAGAAGACAAATGTCATTCCAAGTGGCAGCAGCTGATGGCTGTGGGCAATTCTGAGTCACCAAGTCACTGTGATACGCTGTCATCTGCATGATCTCCACTTCCACTTCTGTGGCAAGCAGACAGGTTTGCCACAGTAAGGGTTTCAAAATGAAGAGAGCCCTGGGGACAGCAGAACCTAGGCTAGATCCTGCATCATGGACAGGAACTGGGACCAAGGTAAAGTATTTCTGTTGGAAGTCTAAGATTTACAGGTCACATCCCACCACACCATAATGTATCCTCATCCAATGGTGACAGAGACTGTGAATGGTGTCCTGTCCACTTTCAAGTGTTGGGTGTAACTATCTGGAGTTGTAAGCATTTCTTAGAGAAGAGTCACGTCTATTCTGGCTCCCCTGCAACCTGCTCAGGGTTGACAGCTGCACCTGTCCAGAAGCAGTGTCCCTAGCCTAGGTCAGTCAGGAGTATCCAGCTCCTCAGGGAGTCCAGCATCATTTTCTAAAGAGTGGAGCATTTAACCACTGCTTTCCCCACCCCCATGCCTCTGTAATAAATGAGCCCATGCTCTGTATGTGAGGTGTGCATCCTTGCTGTGTAACACCTTATCAGAGACACGTGGAGATAGCCTGGGGTCTTTGGACCAAACAGAAGGATATTTTCAAAGCCATACATACCTCTAGGCTCTTGCACCCATTTCCTGACTCCACATGACAAATGTTGTTTTGCCTGAAGTGGGAGGGGTCAAAGAGGGCCCTTGTCCCCTGACACAGGCCAATCAAAGTCACAGGCAGGGTTGCAGATCAAACGGTGTAGGTCTGGGTGACCATAGCCCCCATAATGCTCAGGACTCAAGGCTCCCCTACTGAAGGTAGGAAAGTAGAAACCAGAAGTCTATGAGTCACCATTGTATAAGCATGCAGCAGGAGACTCTGCTTAGTGATATTTTATGAGGTCCTAACACTGAGTCAAAGCTCAGATTTCAAGTATCATGACCACACATACACATGTACATACACATAGACATGCATGCACACATACATACCATTCACATATATACACATGCATGCATGTGCATACAGACACATGCACACACATACACACAGAGGAGATGCTGTCAGTGGCAATGGGTGTATTGATTTGTCAGACTATAATAGTCTGACGCTAAGAACCATCTCATGTATGGACAGAACATATAACAAGTCACAGGGAAGCTTCCATAAACCAAGATAAGGGAGGCACCTAGAGCAGAGAGCAGGACAGCCCCCTGCACAGGATAAGTTTCCCCGCCACTGCACCCAGCAGTCATCATAGTCTCGCATGAACCCCCTTCTGCCTGCCACGACCCCAGTGCACCCCGTGGTCTAGATCCTACTCACCTGTAAATTTAAATTCATGCTTGGCCATTTGAAGGATGGTGTGCCCCAACTCCCCTCTTTTCTTTCTCTCCTCCACAGCTGCAGAGACCTGAGTCCCTCCTTGTCTTTCTCCCTTAACAAGAGAGAAGGTTCCTACAAGGAGAGCTTGAAGTATTTGTCTTCATTGTTCAGACAGATTATCAGTCTAGAGCTGCTAATCACATGTTTATGTATGTGTTGGAAAACAGAATTGCTGCAGAAAGAGATATAGATATGACAATGATGTGTGAGATCCCCAGGAAAGTCTGTACAAAATGGTATGGGGAATCCTATTCTGTGCCCTAAGATCTTGGTTCTGGGCTTCATGGGACGGGTTTCAACTGTCCACCTTGAGGCTTTAGATAAAGAAAGGCTTCTCCTATGTGCAGTGTGAGTTAGTTAATGTCCAGCCTGTATTTTCTGGAAGGTCACATGGAGTGTGTGTCATGAGACAACTAAGCATTATTTGTGGATCAGTGTGGCATGGTTGCACCATCCTGGACACTAGTAGCATGCAACTAATCAGACCCACTAGGAGAAAAGGCATATCCACAGACCCAAGTTCATGCACTGTCCGAAAGGGGCTCTGGCTTGTTGGATTGTTAGAGCCAAGATCATCAGTCCACACCTCCCTGTGCAACCCACACTGTCTCTGAGTTTTGCCCCAAGATTTCTAGCTAAGTCGGTAGCATTGAGTTTACTGTTGCTGTGAAAGTCAGTCCACTATGATACCTTCAAACAGACAACCCTGGAGCCCCAACTGCACAATGCTACAAGAGAAGAAAAGAACAGAGGAGAAAGCTTCCCACACCCAGACCCAGTCAGCCAAGTCCATTCATGTTCAATCTGCTGACCCAGGATGGCTGTGTATATGGTATCTATGATACTGACCCATGGTATGATTCTATACCCAGAGAGCAACAGCATACCTTGAAAGTTCTGATAGGGAGAAAAATCAATACTTCCCAAATTAAAATTCTATATCTGATAAAGATATACCTTTAAATGACTGTGAACCAGAGATTTTTATAGATTGAGAGATTGTACTACCCCCAGATGCTCACCTCAGGAAACCAAAAAGGATGGGGCAGTAAAGACATCCTTGACCCTAGAATTCTGGAGCCTGAGGAATGAAGAAGTATCAGCTGACCACAAAGACACAGAGAGAAGATGAAGAGGTCAAAGATGATTCTTCCTGCAGGCAACGATTAGAGATCCAAACACAGTTATGCATGAAAGACACTTGGAAGCAAAACAAAAAGCAGAAATTGGGCAGAACGACTCTGAAGGGAGGCCTTTGCATCTGTTGAGGACCACAGCTTTACAGCTGCATGCCTGAGGTAGTTTCTTACAACCACACCTACAGTGAAACCCAAAGCCCTGCCAGCAGATGTGGCAACCACTCTGAGCAACAGAACATCTGAAAAAGCGAATAGGACATGTGTAGGCTTGGAGCACAAACGGGCTGAGATTGCAAGCTGAGAAACGCTTTGCCCACATCCCTTGCTGATTTCTAATGGCATGCATGCAGAGGAAAGCAGAAAGAACACCGGAAATGACTGATTATATTTGCAAGAGTCCCGTGTCCCTGGCAGAGCTTGTCTCCCACCTGTGCAGTCCTCATGTTGAAGGAGGAAGCTTCCGTCCTGAAGAAGGAAGCAGCAGCTGAAAAGGCAACTGCAGAAACAAGCATCTGGAAGGGTGAGTGAGCTCAGATTTAACTATGAACACTGACAAAATGCACTTAGTAAAGTCAAAGGTATTTCAGAGCACCCGTGGCATGTGACTTATAATGGTGAGCTTCCTGCCAGCATCTATTAGACATGCAAAGACACAGGGAACTAGAGATCTGGGTAAATGGCTTAAATGGCAACATGCCTGCCACCCAAGCATGAGGACCCAAGTTTAGACACTGGTACCCAAAGTAAAAAAGCTGGGTGAAGCAACATGGGCCTGTAATCCTAGTAGTGAGCAGGCAGAGGTAGGAGAATACTGAGACTTTCTGGCCAACCTTTCTAGCCAAGTCAGTGAGGGAACTTGTCTCAAAAACTAAGGTGGAAAGCAACTTAGAAGATACCCAGCATCAGTCTCTGGCCTCTTGTGTGCACACACCCATGTGCAATTACAAAAACATGTCAGCAAACATTAAAAATGAAAAGGAAACTGGCTGGCTATTAGGAAAGGAAGCAAGCATAGAAACCAACCAGAGATACCCTTGTGTTGGCTTTGGCCAAGGTTTCTGAGTTGTGACAGTGTACATTTTGATATGTATAGATATTATAAATAAATCCAAATGGCTAAAGGAGAAGGCAGTGTTGATTAGTGAATTGTGGAATTTCACAGAGGAAGAGGGGAAATGTGTGTGTGTGTGTGTGTGTGTGTGTGTGTGTGTGTGTGTGTGTGTGTGTGTATGAGATCATTGTTCTAGAGGTGAAAAATACAATATCAGAAAAGAAATGGAAATAATTACCAGATGATTCAACAGCAGATTGAAGGGAACAGAAAGGGGACCAGTGAACCTAAGACAGATCAATAAAAATGGCTTCATCTGAGAAACTGATAGAAAAATGATTGAAGAAAACTTTGAAAGTTTCAGAGACCTTTAGGCCCAGCCAAGAAGTCCAACCTGTAATCAGAGCTCCAGAAAATGTGGTGTGGGGAAAAAAAAAAGATTTAAAGAAATCACAGCTCAAATCCTTCAGCCTTAGGCCAGAGAGTAACAAACAGATCTATCTGTTCTGAGATACTCCCAAAGAAGGGATGGGGGAATCAGAAAACCAAGCCAGGGAAGAGAAATAAGCTTCAAAGATGGTGATGAAGATAAATTCTTGAAAATAGCAAGAAAAAAATGACAGGTTTCACAGATGGGCAATGGTGAGATTAATGGTTCCACATCCAAAGAGCAGGAGGCCAGAGACACCGAGACTTAGTGAGGGTGTTGACAGAGAAAAATACCTGCCAGCCAAAAAGTATATCTAGAAAAATTAATCTTCAAAAACAGAGATGAAAAAAAAGGCTCTTCCCGGCAAGCAAAGCTGATAAAATCATGACCGGAGGGTCCCTACTGCAAGAGCTGCTGAAATATTAAATATTCATGTATGTGTGTATATAATCTCATAATTTATTTAGAATATTCATGGCCATTTAAAATAAAAATCATATTATTATATTCTTGGGTTTAAAGTGTTTTGAAATTATACACACACATACACACACATATATGGATGGGTGATGAAAATATAAACATGTATTAAATTTTTATGATTTTTCAGAAAATAACTTAATTTTAAACTTAGATTAAGATAGATGACATATTGTGATCTGTAGCACTCAAAAATAATTCCAAAATTTTTGTTTGACAACAGAATTGAAGTAACATGCTTAAAATGTTTTATGACCACAGAGAAGACAGAGAAGAATAGACAGGAGGAATGGGATGGTATGGTATGAAAGAAATGGATGGGCGTATATATCCAAGTGACTAATAAACTAGTACATCCAATATAAAACACAGAGAGCCAGAAAAAGCTGTGTGGAGACCTATATTCTTCACCTAAGAAAAAAATCTAATTAGAGAGGATTTAATACAGGAATGGCATAAAAAATACAAAAATGATATAAAACACGAAGGATAGACACAGAATTAAAAGTGTAGGTGGAAATTGGGGGGATTGAGTTGAGGGAAGGGTAGCAGGTAGGTTAGTCATGACCAAGGATATATGGAGATACTGTATGGAAGTCTACTAATGTGTGAGCTAATTAAATATATATATACACACATACATACATATACACACATACATACATATACACACATACATATATGGAAGAAAAGGGAGAGTTTGGGAGGACATGAGAGAACAATGCTGCTCCCAGAAAACACATGTTATTAAATGAAAGTATCCATATCAGACAGAGATAAATCCCTATGATTCATTGATTAGGAAGACCCCAGAGGCCCCCAAAACAACACAGGCTATTGCCATCACGCTTGGTTGGGTTGTCCACAACAACTAGATGGTAAGACCCCATTACTCCAGACACCACTGTCTTGGGATACAGGGCATAGAAAATTGATCTCTATAGTCTGGGAACCTTTCTCCCTACTGGCCAGCTTACATGTGCCAGAGGGTGCTTTGCAGGCTGCTGGGGAGGAAAGACATCAATGTCTTACCAGTACTAGACCTTGCATGCTATAGTACTTCCCTGCTATCAAGATGTGCATACTCATGCAATAGTGGCATAATGGTTATGGGGGCAACCAACCGCTTTCTGCCTGAATATGAATTCTGCTCCACAGGAGAGATTTCATGCTTGGTAATGTCAGCCTAGTCAAAAGTTTATGACTGTGGAGATCATAAGCCATAAGGAGTTGCAGACCGTTATTATTTCGTTAAATGGTCATGCTTCAAAGTGCATTCTAAACATTTATGTTTGTACCCACAGATTGGTGTTGCTTTGGTCAGAGATCTTTTTACTCTGGGTAGTGACTAAAGTGGAGATTTATAACTGGTCACGGTGCTGAGGATAGATGACCCTAAGTACCCAGCTCTGTATGGGTCAGCTGTCTCCACCTCATATTATCCAAGGTACAGGGAACCTTGTAGAAGAAAAAGGGGCAGAAAGAATCTAAGCATGTGAAGAATGAAAAGAGGAGCAGAAAATGTTGACTTGAGGATATGACATGGATAATGCACTCAGGAGCTCACAGCACCTGGTTACCTGTAGAAGTCCTGCACAGTATCAAGCCAGTCATGGTATGGATAGGGGAGAGACTCTCAATAGAAGAATAATGTCAGTTGACTGCTAGTTGATGAGCGAAGGAGGGTCAATCTGCTTTGGGGATATAGCTAACCCCTGGTAAGCTTCTCTGGCCCTAGTGATGACCACACACCCATATACATATAGATATCTCATATTAATGACATATAATATATAACTAAGGATATTATTATAATAAAAATAAAAAAGGGCATAAAGCTGGGATATGAAGCTGGGGGGCAGAGATGGGGAGACACTGCAGGAAGGTGGAGGGGATGATGGTGGATAGACAGGATCGACAGATATTAATTACACAGATGTATGAAGCTTTCAAAGTATAAAAAAATTAAAAATAAAATGTTTTAAAATTAATTGTAACAAATTTCATACAATTTTTAAAAGAAAAAGAAGCTTATGTTTTCTATAGAAAATGTATTAAAATATTTGCATTTAAATGAAAAAAGATAATTTATTAAAAATCTATGCATGAAAATGAAAGAAGGAAGAAAAGAGATTTCACAAAATTGAAAATGGAAAGTGACAAGGGATGACTATTCCTGTATCAGAAAAGCAGACTTTAAAACTATAAAGCAGGACAACAGTCACCACACAGTGATGAAGGAATCCATTGGGTGAGAGGATCTAACAGCTTGAAGGTACCCAGAGCAGGAGCATCAAACTTGTCAGAGCCAGAAGTATCAAACAACTCTAATATGGCAATGATGGGATCTCCTGTACCTTACTTTCAACGATGGATAGATTGTGAGACAAAATGTTAACCAAATCCCATCAAAGTTAAATTAACTGTATTATCGATGGACTTAGTGTGCATGTATGAGACACTGCAGCCAATGATTGCATAGCGCATCCTTTTCAGGATTATTTGGAACCGTCTCTCCATGATAAACCAGATATTAAGTCATGGAACAGCCTCAAACATTCAAGAAAATAAAATTCACATTCTATATAGTTTCTGACTACATGGAATAAAAACAAAACCAACAACATAAGACAGTTTGGAAATTACACAGGGGTAGGCCTTTCTGGGTCATGTACTAATCCAAGGGAAATTAAGCAACTCCCAAAAAAGTGTAAAAACAGAGAAAGCATTCCAAAGTGTATGGGATACAATCAAATCAGAACTCAGCAGTGGTGGATAGTAATGAACACCTGCCTCCAAACGTGGGAAAGTTTCAAATAACCTCATCATTCACTGCAGGGACCTAGGCACGTTAGAATAAACAGAACTCTAAATTAGTCAGAAGAGGGAAGAAATGATGAAGAACAGAGTAGAAATAAATGGAAAGCAAAATTACCTCCAAAATAACTGGAGGGATTCTTTTTTGGAAATGTAACATTTTGTGCTTCCCTGACAAGACAGGGGAAGGGAGGGGAAATGGGAGGAAGAGAGAAGGGAGAGGAGACAAGGGAGAGATGAAAACAAAACAGTAGATTGCTTGCTGATGCCCCAGGAAAACAATCATCTTTGGGTTGGGAAGTGTTCTGCACAGGCTGTGTTGAAGGCTCGCTCCCCTAGCTGACACTATTGAGAGGTGAGTGAAACAATGTAACTATACGTTTTTGGCTATTGTATTGGCTTCTTTTTCTTACTACCCTTCTCCACTCCAATCCCTTTCAACCCCAACACGAGGTAGGAGAGAAAGAAGGTTAGAGGGAAAATGGTTGATACTGTTAGACTACTTCCTGCTGATTAGGGACTTGAGTTTCTTGGGGCAAGTTCAATCTTCCTTGTCAGGATATCTCCAACCAACTAACACCAAACCAACAAACTGAAGTTTAGCATCGGAGGGGCAGCAGCAGCAGGGCCATCACAGGGGTAACAGCAGCCGCCATCACCTCTCTCAGGGCTCTGGCATCTTCATACCCTCTCAAGAGTCCCCAGAATTTCAAACATAAACTGTCTTCAGCTGGCAAAATCACACCCCTGCTAGAGCACGAGGCAAATCATAGTTAGCTGCTGTGCACAATCTGAAGCAGTCCTATATCCCACATCTGGTATTAAAGCAAAACATATTCACATAACATAACTGTATTTTTAAAGAAACCAAAATTCTCACTATAAATCAGGACGTTAACTTCAACAGTGGATTATTTCACCTGTGGGTTCATAGCAGATAGGATAGTAAGAAGTGAGGCCATGTGGGAGGAAAGAGACCACTGTGGGTACATCTCTGAAGGCTTTGTCTGGCCCTTGGCTCCTTGTTCTCTCCCTCTTTCTGCTATCTCCCCCGATGAGGTGAGCAGCCTCCTGCTGTCTCCACCACCATGACTTTCTACTTCACTTCAGGCCCACAGATGCAGGCACCTTGGAATAAAACGCCTGACACCCTGAGCCAAAATAAACCTTTCACATTTGACCTTACAAGCATTTTGACACAGTGACAAAGGGGGACTAAAACAGATACAAAGTATCATCAGGTATTATGAACCTACACACCAATAAATCAAAAACGTTTAAGAAAGGGATAGAATTCTGTACACATATAACCTACAAAAACTTAGTCATGGAGATACGGAAAAGCTAAATAGAGCAGTAGTAAGTAATAAAGTTAAAAGAAATCAATAACAAATTCTCTTTCTCTCTCAAAAAAATCCAGAAAGCTTCATTGCCAAACTCTGGGGGTTTTTGTTTTTGTTTTGTTTTTGTTTTTTCTGTAATCTGTTGTTGCTCATTTGTTGAATGTGTTGGTTGATGGATGATCTGTTGGTTGTTTAAGATAAGTTCTCACTCTGTCATTCAGATTTAGGATGAGCTGTGTGCTCCAGACAGGTCTTAACTTACAGTAATCCTCCTTGCTCTGCCTCCCAGAAGTCACCAAACTGCCATACATGTACACCAATATCTTTAAAGATTTTCTGAAAGAAAAAGTGGAAGTAACAAAATGTGTTGAAACCCATTCTATAATGTCAGCATTACCTTGATAGCAAAAGCAGAGTCACCCAACCAAAGAAGCAGTATCTACAGCATCCCTGATGCTCACACATGTAAATACTAGCAGAGCAAGTACAACGACACACCAGAAAGATCATCCACCATGATCCCACTAGATTTACCCCAGAGATGCACGTTCAATATGCGCAAACCAATACGTGTGATTCATCATACCAACAGAATGGATGGTCCAAATCACATTATTATCTCAATACATAAAAGAAAGAGCATTTGATAAAAATCAATGTCCCTTCATAATTTAAAAGCAACTGGACAAATTAGGTACAGAAGGATTGTGTCTTAATGATGAAGGATAGATGTGACAAGCAAACGGTCATCAACATCATACTGGGAACTGAAAACATTCATCCAAAGCTGGACCCAAGAGGAGGCAGTCTACCACCAGTGCATGTACCCAGAAGAGTGCTTAGTCTAATTCAGAACAACTGAGAAAGTGGGATAAACCAAAGGCATGCAAATAAGAAGGAAGGAAGTCAAATTACCCCTTGCTTGCAGATACTAGGATTCCATACATAGAAAAACCTAAAGACTCCATTTAAATATGGTTAAAGAGTGCATCTTGACCTTTGGGGCTAATATTGAGTATAAAAGACTAACAGAATTGGCAAATGAGTTCAGTAAAGCTAGGAGTTGCAAATTCAACATTCAAATATCAGTGGCATGTGTAATGAACTTACTGGAAAAAATATGAAACATATCCCTAATAGTTTAATAGAAGAAAAATACCTAGGAATAAATTAATTAAAGGAATGGGTGTTCTCTTCAATACTAGTTACCAAACATTAATTAAGGAAACCAAAAAGAAGACCATCAAAAGGAAGATGTGCCCTGCTCATGGATGGGCAAAATTCATGTTAAAATGCTCAGACAACTCAAAGTGACTTAGAGAGTCTTTAAAACTACCATTGAAATAGCAATAACACTCTTCGCGGAACTGTAAAATGCAATCTTAAAATTCATATGGCAGTACAAAAGATTCTGAATAGCTAAGGCAATCTTGAACAAAATAATAGAGTGCCAGCAAATGGCCCCTCACCCATGAGTATATGGGCAGTACAAATGTGGGTCGGTGAGTTATTTGAAGAAAAGGACTTGGAACTGGGAGGGTTTAGGGAGGTAGGGTTTGGATCTAGGAGGAATTGAAGAAGGAAAGGGGGGTAAATATCGTCAAAATACATGGTAGACACGTATGAAATTCTTAAAGAATCAATAAAAGTATTGTACTGAAAAAAACTATAAAGCTGGAGACATCAAGCCCCATCACCAAACAGCAACATACAGGCACAAAAAGAGACATGCAGAGTGATGGGCTGAATAGAGGACCAAGAACTAAACCCTTGTACCTACAGCCAACTGGTCCATTACCAAAGTACCAAAGCACACATCAGAGAAAATACATCCTCTTTGATTTTTATGTTTTATGTAGTTTTATTTTATCTGTAGGGTTTTTTTTTTTTTTTTTTTTTGCCTGCGTGTCTGCCTGTGTAGGACATGTATGAAGTTCCCAGAGAGGCCAGAAGAGGGCGATGGATCTGCTGGTGCTAGAGTTACAGGTTAAAGTTTGGGAGAAAAGATTTGCAAAGGTTTCATCCAATAATTAATTAATATGCCAAATCTGTAAGGAATGTTTAAAAAGCTTCTGAACAGACATCTCTTAAAGTAAGGGAAATGAACGAACAAACACATAGGAAAGAAACAGAATGATCAGCCATGGAGAAATGCAAATCAGAGCCCACGGTTACTGGCCGGTATCCAAAAGACCCCAGGAGAAAAGGACATAGATGTAAAGTGTATGAAGAAAGAAGAACCCGAATATGCTGCAGGCAGATATGAACAAGTACAGAAAATATGAGAGGCTAGGAAGGGATGCTGGAAGTTTTGATTATGGGAACTGTGATGCTGAATCTTGGTTGTCGACTTGACACCCCTGGGAAGAGGGAACCTCAAATAAGGAACTGCGTCCCTCGGTATGTCTATGGAGAATTGTCTCGATTCCTTAGCGATGTGGGAGGCCCCAGCCTACTGTGCGCAGTGTCATCCCTGGGCAGAAGAACCTGGGCTGTATTAAAAAACAAACTGAGCAAGCCATGGAGAACAAGCCAATCAGCTGTGCTTCTTCGTGACCTCTGCTTCGCTTCCTGACCCGTTTTGGTTCCTGTCCTGACTTCCCTCAAGAACAGATCTGTAATGCATCCTTTCCTTCCCAAACCACTTTTGTCAAGGTGTTCATCACAGCAACAGAAAGCTAACTAGGAAAGAAACCAAACAACAAAAGCTACATTGCAGCTACTGTAAGCGCAGTGGCGGACGGAGTACAGTTCACTGGCACCTATTCTGCGTCTTCTCCGGAGCCGAAAGCCTCTAACAAAGAGAAGACAAGATGCCGCTAGCAGACAAGAGAACACTAGGAGCCCTGATTTGATCTTTACAGACAGCATACGTGTGTTCAGTATACATAGCTCATTAGCATGTATGACTGTGACGTGTTAACAACAATACAAATCAAAGAGACAGGATCTGAAAAGCAATACACAGCACACCCTGTGCTGTATGCCTAGTGCAGTGCTCATGGAAAAACCAGGTAGAAGAACCGCATAGAAGAAAAGCACAGACCATGTACAAATTATCAAACAATATGGATGCATACAGAAGGGTGATGAAGCCAACCCCTGCTTTTAAATGTAGCTCTTTTGGGGGCATAACAGAGGAATAGTTAACAGCACATACTTAATACACAATATTGTGAATTATCATATATTCACATCCTAGAACCTTCCATGTCCCAGTCTACCTACCATAGCTGTCTCAATGGCATCACACAGACTGGGCAGGTTAAGTGACAGTTCCTCCATGTTCTGTGAGGCTGAAGGTCCAAAAGAAGGTACAGGTGGAGTCTTTTCTATTGAGGGTGCTTTCCTGTGTACAAGGCACAAACCCCCACATACACATCCACACACAAAATAAAATCCATAAGTAAATGTGATAAATATGTAATAACTTTAGGCAAATGTACACATTGTAGCGTAAGAGACAGTTTGTAATATGAGGGGTATCACTTTGTATGTAACACTTTGAGGAAAGAGTTGGGGACTGTTTAAAAGTGTTCTCTCCTTGTGAAACCTCTGTCCAGTTTCTCTATAAATTGCCCGAAGATGTTAAAACGTACCGGGTATGATGTTGACCATTTCTATGTGCCTTCTATAGTTTTCCTGGATGCTTATAAATCACTACACATTAAATTGTTCCTTTAAATTGTTCATATTCTTCCTCATCCCCTGTTGAGTTATAAATCACCAAGTAGACATGAAAACTTCCTAGTTTGCAGGATGTATCTTATTATAGTTTCTTAGTGTCTCTACCACACACCCCAAGTTCCCTTTATTGCCGGTAAACGGGTTTATTTTATTAATACTCCTCATCTATAAAGCTTAACCATTTTTTGAGATTTAGTTTTATACTTATTCATATATGTGTATGTGCACACATGTATGCAGGTTCCTTTTGATCCCAGGAAAGAGCACCAGACCCCCTAGAACTGGAGTTAATGGCAGTTTTGAGTGACCTGAGATGGGTGCAGGGATTTGAACTCAGGTCCTCTACAAGAGCCGCAAGCTCAGTCTGTCTCCCAGCTCCGTGCCTGTTTTTAGATCTGCAATTGGAAATTTTTTGGCTGTCGTTGCTTGTTTTACCTTTGTACATCCTTCTGCATCGCTCTGCTCTTGCATTTCTAAAACTATCCAAAGCATACATTTTTATCCTCTGGCTTGGATCCCTGCACGCCTGCTCTGTACTTTAGCCGCTGTTCCCTGAGTCAGGGTGCGTCTGCAATGTCTCAGTCTGCTCTGAGTGGACTCCATGCTTCATGTGGAATCTAGTCAGCTCCTCCCCTTTCACCAGGGTATTTTATTCTATTCTTACATGGACTTCTTG
Source organism: Mastomys natalensis (assembly GCA_021653895.1). Lineage (NCBI taxonomy): Eukaryota > Metazoa > Chordata > Mammalia > Rodentia > Muridae > Mastomys > Mastomys natalensis. The sequence goes on from JAJTUV010000102.1 coordinate 4,330,988, forward strand.
CAATGCTGAAAAGCCCCTAAGACAATGTATTCATCTTCGCTTTATCTCATTAGATATACTCATTTCAAAGGAGAACAGGTTTTTTTCTATTTACCCAACTAGTCATCTGTTCTGCCAGTCTTCACTGGTTCCTGGGGACTCTTGAGTTCCCATTCAGCAGGATCTCACCATGGCCCTGAGGATGCCCTGAGCTCCTCCCTGCTTCTCTCCTGGATGTCTCCTGGCAACAAATGCTCCTGTTTTCTTTCTTCAGAAAATGAGGATGCCTTGCCTTTGTTCCTGAAGGATTGTTAGATCTAGATGGTTTTGTTGTTTGTTTCATTTCTCTCTCCTTCCTCTCTCTAAACACTCTAAGGATGCTGGGACGTGTTTCCAGACTCTGCTCCCGAGGAAGGTGTGTCTGCTGACTTGCTCTCTCCTGCTCTGACATGCCATTTGTCTCTAGTTAACCTCAACCGCTTTGCTTCATCTTTGCTCACCAAAATTTCATTTGGGATGGCTATGTGTACATATTTTTTTAAAAAAATTTTTTTTCTGGAATCCTTGCATCTATAAATTCATGTATTTCACCAAATTTATGAATGTGGTTCCTGAATATTAAAATCCCATTCTCTCCTGATGGCTCTTTTAACTTAAAAATGATATTTTATCTCTTTTCTTAATTTCTATTCATCTTGAGGATTTCTTCTGTCATCTCTTTTCATCCAGTCACTTACGTTTCCTTTATTGTAGTTTTCTGACCTAAATTGTAAACTTTTAGGAAAAAATTGCTTTGAATTATGTGTATGTGGTATGTGTATGTTTGTGCATGTGCGTGTATGTGTACATGTAGTGCTTGCTTGTAAAGTCTAGAAGAAGGTGATAGATTTCAGAAGCTGGAGCCACAGGCTGTGGTGAGTAGCCCAATATAGTGAGTGACCTGGGAACTGAACTTGGGTCTTCTGCAAGAGAACACAGCTCTTAATCGCTAGGCTAGCTCTCTAGCCCCTGTGTGGTTTCATATATATTATTGATTTGATCACATTTCCTGTATTTTGTTATTATTTAAGCCATCTGTTTATCCTTCAGGGACATTTATTATTTCCCTCAACAATAGACTTACAATAGACTTACACCTTAGGGTTTTGTTTCTTTTGTTTGGATGCAGAGAGTCTGTGGGGTGTTTCATTAATTTGAACAATTTCAGTTCAGTAAAGTAATTATCCTATTACACTTTACCTAATTTTCTTGTCTTACTTCACTGGATTGGAGTATCCTTAGCTGGCTGCAAATTTTAAACAGAAAGTTTCTGGAAGAAGCATGCTTGCAGCCAGGTTCACAGAGGACCTGCATTAGGTGAGGGATAGTCTCTCCTGTGTATGTCTCAGTCATATCTTCTGAATAAAGGTGGGGTTAGAGTCTTAAATGCATGTATTCCAATAACTGCGTAGGTTCTATGTGGTGAGCCATAACACGAGGGGTTAACACAGTCCTTTACCCCTCAGAAAATCCAATTTGCTCATGAGTCATTTTTCGATGGGTTACTGCACTTGAATTGTTAATATTTTGAATGGTATTTAAAAGTCTATGCCCATTAATTATATTGACCCATGATTTCCATTCTTATGATGCCCTTGCTTGGCTGGGGATCAAGATTAGATTCATGTCATAAAGTAAGTTCGGTCGTTTTTTTTATTGTCTGGAAAATCCTTTATGAATTGGAATGATCTATTCTTTGACTACTTGGTAGACGTCATCCATAAAACCACTCGGGCCTTTTTTAAAAAATAAAAACACAGCATAGATAGTTTTATAAGCAAAATTGTTCCATTCATTTAAGGGCTATTATAGGTCTACCTAGGCTTGCTATTTCTTTTGAGGTCATGTTTTTCTTTGAAGTTATAATTTTCTGGAAATAAGTTTAAGTTTTCACATTTACCAGGGGGTAAAAATCTGTTTGTAGAATTATCTTATCTTCAGAGTGCTTCTGTGAACTGTAGCATGCAGTCAAAGTTGCGTGTGGGCAGTTTAAAGAATCACAAAACATGACGTACTCACACTGCCCAGCCCCGTGTAAATAGTTCGATCACAACAGTCCATGCTGTGGACACAGCACAGCTCACTCTGCACCTCAGTATCTCCATCTTTTTGTAGTTTCCAATGATGTCATGCTCATAGACTATATTCTGTATCACGCCATTACCTTGCTTGCTTTACACTATGCTGAGATCTGATGGACTCTTGAAGATGGCCTCCTTGACTCTCCCATGTATACTTAGACATTATCGGCTGCAGTTTTGACAAAGAGCATAAGCATCATACGGTGTATGGTCTGGATTCCTATATATTCTGTTTGTAATGTTTTCAAATCTTTTTATATGTTTAAGTTGCTTGCACTTTTTTAGAGGTGCCAGACAAATACAACCTTTCCTCCAGTGGGTTTGTGTTTTCTACTTCCTCCTTTCTAGACCTTTCATTTTGTTCTTTAATTTAATGCCACAAGGATGGCTCATTTCTCTCACACATTTCCAGGATTCTATCCTTCCCTTTTCTTTCAGAGTTTGTTGTCTTATATAATAGGCATGCTTTCGATATTGGGCTTATGCCTACTTTGTAAAAAAAGCACTTCTGGCTTTGCTAGAATTGGTTTGCATTGAGTGTTTTCTGTGCATGTGCAACTTCATGGTGGGTGCTCCTGTTCCCTGTGTCTGAATGCTCTATTTTCCCTCATTTCTTGCTTCCTCTGAAAAGCAAATCCCTCTGTGTTTCATTTAGGAAGAATTGGAACCAAGCCTAGAAGTTCTTACAGAAAGCAGCCACTGGAAACTGGAAGGTATATGTGATATATCCAAAGTAGCAGTGACTTCAGCCAAGGGAACCAGTAACTCAAAGAGGGGCTCAATGTGGGGAGGGGTCTGTGTCCATTCCCATGACTTCTCTCTCATATCACTTGCTGAGTCTTTATGAGGTAAAATCACCTTCAGAACAGTGGGCGAGGAGAAAATGCAAGGCATGTAAAAGGCTTCCATTATTGCCAGGCTGTGGTGGTGCACGCCTTTAATCCCAGCACTTGGGAGGCAGAGGCAAGCAGATTTCTGAGTTCGAGGCCAGCCTGGTCTACAGAGTGAGTTCCAGGACAGCCTAGGCTACACAGAGAAACCCTGTCTCAAAAAAACAAACAACAACAACAAAAAAAACAAAACAAAAAAAGGCTTCCATTATTACTGGGATGGTTATTTTTATTTATTTTTCTAGTCATGTTAATACTAAATAATAGAGCCCTGCCTTTGTTGTTTGACTCATAAACCTTAAGCAATGTCTACTGACCTGAGCTGACAATGGCATTGGCTCTTTGTCACTGTAATCCACCATCACTTGCCTTTCTAGCCACCCACTGTGTAGTCACATTGCTGTTTACACTGCACTATCACTCAGTATATTTACTGCCCATCCCAGTCAATAGTTCAATGCTTTGAACTTTAATGCTGATTGATAAGACTTCATAACAAACCCACTGTATATTTGTTTGCTACAGATTCTGGATAACTTCTTTCATTTTTGTCTTTAAAAGCTGTAGGTATGATTGTCTTTGAGGGATGAGCTATTGCTTCCTTTTCTACTTGGGTGATAACTTAGCTGGATATAAATTATTGAGCGCCATTTTTTATTCCACTAAAGTCTTTATGAATGTTGTTTCACACTCTTTTGACACTGAAAACGCCTACAAAAAATCCCAAAGACAGCTCAATATTGTCCTCTATATTGACTACATGTTTGTAGCAGTGAATTTCTGGAAGAGTATTTTTTTTATCTCTCATTTTCAATAATTTCACTCTCTATTATGGTTAACAATTAAATTGCATATTATATGTCATATAATTGTGCCTATAAAATGTAATTACAGACATAAATGGGAATATGTACACATATATCCCCATATACAAATATAAAGACATTTAATCATATTTTTTAAAAAAATGACTTTTTCTTTTGGAACTGTCCTATGATTCTTACCTGCTTCAGTTCCCTCATATTCTCCATACCAATCTTTCCTATACTGTGCCTCCACAGAATGCATCTAAGATGGCTTCCTCTGTCATGTCTATTATGCCTTTCCCCTCCTGTCACAGCTAATTTCTGTCTCCTGTGTTACTGCTTTCAGGGCCTCTGGTGTTTTGTTTTTTTAAGGCCTCAATTTCCTAACTCATTATAACTTAAAATAAAGCTAGTCTTTTTATTTGTGTGTGATGAGATGTCTCCTCCTAATGTTTTTCAATCTCATCTCAGGTCAAACATCTCTGTGGTAGATGGTTGATTTCCTCTTCTACATTATTTCTGTTTTTTTTTTCTTGTTATCTCTATTTTTGTTGGGATGAGAAGAGATATTTTCAGTCCAGATGTTCATATAGACAGGGTAGGAAAAGAGCCTAAAGTTAATGTTTAGTTGCTGGCTCACCTTCTCTCTCTGACTCACAGTCCTGTCTGAGTCAGACCCTGTGTGAGTGTGTGTTTGTGTGTGTGTGTGTTTTTTTGGTGTATGTCTGTGTCTCTATACCTGTGTGTCTGTCTCTCTCTATATACACATATCTATGTGTGCACCTATGTGTCTGTCTCTCTTTGCATACATGCCTATATATCCATATCTCTCTGTCTGTGTGTCTGGGCAAGTGCACACATGGTATATGGTCTGAATTCTACCTGCACTTGGCCTTCATACTTGCCATCAAGACTTCCAGGTCTGAAAGTCTTCCATAGCCATTCTGGGTCCCTAACTGAGGTCTAGCTCTCCTTGTTGAAGTGTCAGACTTTCCTCATCCATCTCTCTTTCAGTGTGCATGGTCCTAGGGAATCTATGGAAACATGTTCTCCCATGTTATCCACAGAAATGATTCTTCAGAATGCTAGGCCTCTTAGGGGGGACACATCGAGCTCAGCCACCTTCCTTGGGACTGCAGAGAGGGTCTGGGGTGCCCCAACTTGTTAATTGTGCCTCTCTTGTGTTTTGATTTTGTAAATGCATTGAAGATCGAATGTCCCTTGTGTCCAATCTTGTGGCAGGCTGTGGTTTCTACTTCCTCACCCTCCTTTTCCTTTACATGGCCACTGAGGGATGAATGGAGTGAAATCAAACAGTAAATCCCATTTGGAGTGTGGCCCTTGCTTCCAAGGCCTCATGACCCCAGGGTTTACAGGAGCTCTTTCCACAGTTGCTCTGGGTATGGAAGATAGATCATCGAGTAAACACACCCAGAGTCCTTCCTTCTAGAATCTACCATTCCTCAGTGTGTTAGAGGCAGATGATACTATAGGGAAAAGAGAATAAGTAAAGGTTCTTGGCACTGGGGTGTGGGTGGTGAAGGATGGGTGCTGAGGAGTGGGTACTAGGATGCTGGGTACTGAGCTGGGATGTGGGAGATATGAGGTACTAATGTGAATGATTGGATGGCTGCTAAGCTGTGAATGGGCAATGGTGGTAGTGGATTGGCGCATGGAGTGTTGTGTTGGTCATTGATGGTGGTGTGTTGATGATGAAATGATGGTGTGTTGATGATGGATGGTGGTGTGTTGATCATGCATGTTGGAACTGCTGAGGTTTCACTCCCCAAAAGGCTAATTTAGGAACTAGGGGAAATGATCCCTAAACTTGCTCTGGTTTTTATGGTGCTCTCGGAAGTGCTCAATCCCCACAAACATACTCCCAGCACACAGTGAAGCTTTGGGGACATGTCTTTGTGGGAGGTACTTTTGTTATGAGAGCTGTAAGTGTGTGCCCTCAAAAGGAATGATGGATTCCTTCCATTCCCCACCTTATGGCTCAAGCCATGACATCTGCTACAGCCAAGGACTCCAATGATCTGTTGTTCCTCATTTTCCACAGTAGAACTGATGTGGACAACCCTGCTTTTCAGTTTCTGAAACTGCGACCTAGCAGACAGTCTTTGCTTTCCTGTCTCTGGAACATTATTATGTAATGGTTTCCTCCATGATTAGTTTCAGCAAGTCCCTGAAACCAGCCAGATTCACTAGGCTCCTCCCTGACTGAATAAACAAGAAAACCTGAGAGTCTCCCTCTCAAAAGAGCAAAGTCAAACTGCAAAGAAGACTCTGAGAGCAGACCAGCTGCCTAGAAGACATTTAGACCAACTGGGTCACTTGGAAAGGATGATCTCCAACCTGTGCCAACTATGCAGTGTGCTCCAGGTCCCCAACTTTGTGACCTGTCAATCGTCTGGGATGGGCTTTGGTGATGTTGCTACCTTTGAGTTGTTTCTGGTCCTGTAACTAACCCCTCATCAATATTCCTGTCAGTAACTCCAATAAAAGTCATGATTCGCCAAGCTGGGCTTTGGTGGTATCTGTACTTTGATCTGTTTTGGGTTCCCTATCTAGGGTGAATAGACATGTGTGTTGCATCTCCCCAGGAAAATTTGTCACACAACACATGTCACTGTAGCAACATGAGACTGACACTCCACAGCAGAGGGAGGAGAGAGACGGACTAGAAGCAAAGGGTTTGTGTATGTGTGGGTCTCCTGACCTAGCACAGCAGGGTCACTAGGATCCACAGGGAGGCTAGGGGATGGAATGGGAACTGCAGGTGAGGAGTTACAGTGATGGATTATAAAACCCTGGAAGACTGAGGGTCACTGGGAACTCTGTCATTGGGAGCGAGAGGATCCACCATAGGACTTGTCAGAGCAGTGGTATGTTCCTGGTAAGAGTCAAAGCTCCCTTTGGCTAAGGGGGAGGGTTCTTGTGACTGATAAAAAAAAACTAGCGCAAGTTGGAGATAACCTGAATGGGATCAGGGCAGAGTCAGGGGCTATCAGTACTGATGCAGTTGTCAAATGTCCAGGTAGACTGTCCCCTAGAAGAGTATCTTGCTCTTGTGGCCAGTGCCCAATATGCTTGTGAAAAGAGTCCAGGAGAAGCAATGGGCAGGGTGCTGCTCCCTGCAGTTGGAAGAAGGGGATCTTGGGAGATTAACCCACCCATTTCCATGCTAAGATGCCCACTTACCCGTGGATGGTAGCTGATGTCAAACCATAAAATGGACCATTTGCCTTTATTTTCCTGTAACCTTGGACATTACAAAACTCTGAACAACTTGCTTGAAATTTAACTGAACATCAGCAAAGTGCCCGGCTCGACAGGTTTCACTGACCCAAGAGTCTGGTTTGGTCTTGTCTCTTCCCACCCCTGAGCTGCGGTTGTGGATTCTGCCAGGGGGAAGCCTGGAGGGACTGGTACAGTCTTGTCTGCAAGCTTCTTCTCTTCCTTCTAAGACCAGAGGAGATATTTGTCCAACAAGGCAGTAGTGAGATGAAGTTAAACTTGTGTGTGTGTGTGTGTTGTGTGTGTGTGTGTGTGTATTTGTGGGTGCCTGGGCATATTGGTGTACCTGTGAAGATCAGAGATTGGCATCAGGTGTCTTTCTCATTCACTCCCTACATTATATTCTTGAGATAGGGTCTCTCTGTGTTCTAATTAAGGTTACTATTGCTGTGATGAAACACCATATTAAAAGTAACTTAGGGAGGAAAAAACTTTATTTGGCTTTCACTTCCATATTACTGTTCAATACTGAAGGAAATCAGGACAGGAACACAAGAACACAAGCAGGGCAGAAATCTATAGTCAGGAGCTGATGCAGAGGCCATGGAGGGGTGTTCCTTACTGGCTTGCTCAGCCTGCTTTCTTATAGAATCCAGGACTATCACAGATGGTAACACCCACAATATTCCAAGATCTCTCATTAAGAAAATGCTCTACAGACTTGCCTACAACTCATCTCATGGAGGCATTTTCTCAGTTGAGGCTCCCCCTTCTCAGATGACTGTAGGTTATATCAAGCTGACATAAAATTTGCTAGCATACTCACTGAACCTAGAATTTACCAATTTCCTGCACTGGCTGGCCGTGAGCCCCAGGAATCCCTTGTCTTCAAATTTCCAGTACTTGGGTTCCAGGGACACAGCACTGTACTTAGTCTCCAGGTGGGTGAGGTGGGTAGAACTCAGGTCCTCAAGATTGTGTGGCAAGCCCTTTATCAACTGATCCCTCGTCCCAGTCCTGAAGGTGTATTTAATTTCAACTCTAGAAAGCAAACTGCTCTCAAGGCCAGAGATGCCAAGTCAGAGGGGAAAGTCTGCAGCAGTGTGAACCCACAACAAGCATCCTGTGACGGAAGCAGGTCTTCTTGACTGCTGAGTGTTTCTCATGCAGGGGCAGCTCACACCTCCATCCTAGGGAATAAGAGCTCACTGAAAACCACCACAAGGTCCTCGGTGACCAGTGGACTGCAGAGATCAGCTGAGATTTGAGAAGGAAAAGAAAGAACAGAAGGAAATATGAATGCCAGACACTGTGGCACATGCCTCTAATCTAGATATTTTTGTGAGCTGGGACAGGAGCATTGCTCCAGCCCAGGAGTTTCAAGACATGGACTATACTACACAGAGAGCCCTGGTCTCACGGAAAGGAGAGGAAAGCAAGGATTTTGTTAAAAAATATTTTTATGTGTATGATGTTTTGCCTTCATGTATGTCTGTGTAATACAAGTGGTGCCCATGGAGACCAGAAGAGAGAGAACATTTGATCCCCTGGAACTGAAGTCACTGACTGTTGTGAGGCTGCGTCCTGTGAGCTAGGAACACAGCCTGGGTCCTTTGCAAGAGCAATAACTAGTCTTAGAGGCTGAGCCATCTTTCCAGCATCTCAGTCATCTATCCCTTCCTTGTGGGTGAGGAGGGACTGAGATGCACCCCTCCCCCTCTCTCTTATTACTTTAGTTTAAAACACTGCAATCATGGCTACTCCCTTATCCATGGAGGTTTCCAGACAGTGCTGGACTCGGGTTCAGTTTGTTCCTGAGCACACCTGTTCAGAGTTCAAACTATAAAGCAGGCACAGGAAATATCAGCAATTGCCAATAATGATGTAGAATAATTCTGATAATATCTTGTAATGAACGAGAATTAAAAGTGCGAATTATTTATTTTTCCAACTTCCCCATTCCTCTTGCGGGAAGAAGGTTGGCGGCGGTTAACTGAAACCTGGGGAGCGAAGCCATGGTCGGAAGCCTGCATCTGAGCCTCTATATGAAGATTTATACAGACTCTAAAACACCCTGTGCAGCTGGTGAGAAGCGGTCTAGCTTTCCTGGGGAGTGGAGGCTGTGACAGTGTCCCTCGAGCAAAAAAAAAAAATAATATATATATAATATATATATATTATATATATATATATATATATATATATATATTGTATTTTTGCATCTCATGGGAGAGAACCTCTGTGTTTCCTGCAAGCCTGAAATATTCTAGCACAGGCTAGATGCTCCATTAGTATCTATGTGGTGACTAGGTATGTACCATGTACCCTCCTGGTACTCCATGATCTTCATGTACCTTTCTATCTATCATTGAAGTGTTGTTGCATGTCAATAGGTAAAGGTTATCTCACTATTTAAAAAGGGGAAGGGCCCATCCTATGTGAATCGCCTGTATTCATTGGTATTTATGGCTCCTTCGTTTGTTGTGAGGTAAACATGGCAGCATCTTAGTCCTTCACCCTCACTTAATAATTTTGTAATGAAAAACTCTTCACAGTGGCATCACTGGGCAGAAAGGCATGGGAAAGCCTGTGTGTTCTAAAACCATCTGTGTGCTGCCAAATCGCCCTCCGGGAAGAGATACACTGACCCACCCGCCAGCCATACAGCAGGCGGGAGGGTACCCACTCTTCACTTGGTGCCAGATCAGGGATTTTAATTCTTCTTAATCTTTGCCAGTTTACAAAACAGAAAAGAAATCCGTCCCTCCGAGGCTCTGATTCGCATGTCTTTGATCACTATTGAGTTTGAACACTTTAACACGCATACATCTATTGTCCACTTATGCGAGTACACCCAAACACGTATAATGCCATTTTAAAAGCCAAGTGACTTGCTGTAGTCAGAGGTAACCAGCCCAGGGGTCAGGGCCAGTTTAGAGAGAGGGTTCAGATCACTGACCGCTCTGTAGCGTGCTTACCACTAGGCCCTCTCCCTCTGTGTTGCAGGCAGGGCTAGGCTCTCTCAGGAGCACAGGCATCAAGACCCAGCAGGGTGGGCTAGCAGGACTTCACTCCAGAAAATTTGCATTACAACAGGGAACTCTGTTCAAGCCAAAGAGAGACCACGCCTCTGGCCACAGCTGGCCAGGCTCTGTCACAGGCCTCCTTTCACACCTTCCTCACAGCCTGGCTTGCACTGATCCTGTCTTCAGCCATCTCCAAGGCCAGCTCCAGCCAAATGCGTTCTCATTCCACAAGCCCGTACCCCACTTTATATATTTTATTTTCTGATCAGTCGCCTAGATAGAGTTCATTAAATGGGAGATAGAGTTTTTCATAAAATATGTAGCAGAATCTTGGATTATTAATTTCAAATTTAAAAAAAAAAAAAAGAATCATCTTGGTGATGAAAAGCACCTGATTATAAACCTCTTCAAGTGTCTGAGACTGGAGTTTATGGCCCAACTGAGGCTCCCTGAGATGCCCTCAGTCACCCCAGAGCAGGAGCACATCAGACAGGTACTCACAGGAAGTAAGCTGTGTGCCTGAAACAGAGAGGCTGTTTCTCAGCAACTGCTGTAGACAGAGAGCAGAGTCCATGCAGGGTCTCCTCTGGGATGATCTATCTACAGAGGCAACCATCTCCTGTTCCTATTAAGCAGTGATGACCTACTGTCCCCTATCCCCACCCCAGTCCTACATAGTTCTCTGCAAGTCTTGGTACTTGGAAAGCCTGCTGTGTAGACTCCACTTAGAATAGAACCTCGAGGTTGTACCACTCCTCCATGTCCACATGATAGATCAAGTATCTATACTTTCAGTGTGATGGTTTATATACACTCAGCCCAGGGTGTGGCACTATTAGAGTAGTGGCCATATTGGAGTAGATGTGTCACTATGGGTGTGGGTTTTAAGACCTTCATCTTAGCTGCCTGGAAGCCAGCATTCTGCTAGCAGCCTTCAGATGAAGATGTAGGACTCTCAGCTCCTCCTGTACCATGCCTGCCTAGATGCTGCCATGTTCCCGCCTTGATGATACTAGACTGAATCTCTCAACCTGAAAGCCAGCCCCAATTAAATCTTGTCCTTTATGAGACTTGCATTGGTCATGGTATCTGTTCACAGCAGTAAAACCCTAACTAATGCACTCAGTGAAGCTGAACTGGGATAAGACATGCATCCTTAGGGTTGGGTGGCTCTTTTGCTTTGCAATCTTGGAAATATTGCTTGTTTTCTTCCTAGGAAGCGAGGATTTTTGACACCCAGTCACAGCAGCGGGTAGAATAGTAGAAATCAGATTGAATGCTCAGTCTGATCTGTGCTGGGAAACAAAAACTCTTTGTCTCCCAGAGCATCCCTGAACCTCATGTACATATAGGGGTACAGAGAGAGACGCAGGTGGAATGAACTCGGGTGCTCTGTGCATTTTCTGGAATTATGGGACTGGCCACTCCAGGATGGCTGGATACACCCCTCAACTTATGAACTTGAGTCTTCAGTTTTGTTCAGGGCCCTTCCCTTCTGCTGACACCCATTTGGTCCAGAATCCATTTTTCCTGCTGTTCTGGTGATGAAGGGCAAGGATAGCTTCACAGGATGTGGGTTCTGGTCACCTAGTTTGCTTTTCTTGGATCTGGAGCAAGAACTGAAGCAGAAGGCAAACAGGAGAGCTCTTTATCCTTTCCTAAGGTTGAAGATCCATGATACTCTGGACAAAGCCATGGGGAAGGCCAGCTTCTTTCTAATGCTTCCAGACCCTTCTTCAGGACCAATGGCAGGGCAAGGCTGGGATCCGGCCAGGCCAGGAGCCTCCTTTGTGGGTAGAGACTCTGCTCTCCAGAGTAGGAGGCAGCCCTTGTTGAGCTGCTAGTTCCAAAGTTCTGCCCAGGGAGAGAAGGTGGATATTTGAAGCTAAGGACTGGGAATCACAGCCCAGATATCATCTAGTTAATCATGGCGGGAGCAGGTCTCGCTAATTCCTTACAATCATAGGAGATACTGTCTTCCTGAACAAAAGCGCTAGATATGGATTTCCCATAATTGCAAGTCAGCAGTCCTTGCCTTCTATGTGCAGCTGAAGGTGAGCCATTTCTAGGAGAGTGGCCTGGCAGCCAGGAGAGCATGGGGTCTTAGCCCCAGAGTGTGGCTCCCAGGGAGTATTCCTCTTTGCCACCCCATCTCTTGGTTCAGCTAACGGATAATGTAAATTAGCTGTTCTTAATAGCTTTGCACGCCTGATAGAAGGGCTGATTAGCACACTGAAGCAGGCAACAGGAGATCATGGGGGTGGGTGGGTACCAGTAAGTCTGGAAGCAGTAGCCTGACCCTGAAGATCCAGCCAAGGGAGAAAAAATCAGACTCCAACTCCATTTTGTTGTGGAGCCTGACTCATGGGATAAGAGGCTGCTAGCTTTCTGTAATCCTGGGATCTGTTGACTGCTGGCTGTACAAGATGGTACCCTGCGGGAGGGCTTGGGTGAAGTAACAGACCCTTCCAACCCTGACATAGATGGAAGGGCTGGAAAACTCATTCCTACAGTGATGACAGTCCTTGCCCTGTGACATGAAGAAGTAACCCAGGGTGACTTGTTCATTACCTTCAGAAACTGACTGAGCAGGGAGCTGTGAGAAGCCAGCTGGAAGGACGTAGGGAGCCAGTCAAGAGGGACGGACACCGCCTGGGCCTGTGCAGGCAGTTTTGAAAAGAAAAAAAAAAAACCAAAAAAAACAAAAAAAAATGGAGGTTGGATGTATGCTTCCTCTGATTGGGTGGTGGCCCTGGAGTTGGAAGCCCCTAAGAGAAGTCTGGCTGTGAATAGGCAGGGAGCAAGGTTCTCTGGTGTCATCTGGTCCTTTGGGTTTGGTAGCCCAAGTCTGAACTTGCTTTGTTCTCTGCCCAATATTTCAACCTAGGCTCAGCAGGAGATGCCCATTCCCTGGACAAATCTTACAACAGGGGGTGGAAGTTTGGGAGGCTGCAACTGAGAAACCAGAAGGATGGACTAGGTCACCCTATAGCCATAGGGACAAGTGTAAGGCTTGATAGACAGTTGTCACATGGGGCCATTGCCTTGATTCTTAAAAATAGTTTAAAAAATTTTGAACAGCAAAACTCTGGAAAGACAGCATAGAGAATTCTCCTACCCCCAAGTCCTGTTTCCCCACCTGGTTATGGTTGATGAGGAGAGGCTACGACCACATGCCTGGGCCAAGTGCCTGCTGTTCTCCTGTTCCTTTGGTCGGTGTCTCTGTTCAGGGATCAGAGGACATTTAATGGTTACAGCATCTTTAGGTCTTTCTGACTGCTATAGTTTCTCAGGCTTCTTATCCACAGTGGTCTGTTCTGAGGGGTGTTGGTTACTATACTGTGGGCCTCCCCTGGCTGGGTGGGATTCACTTGGCATTTCCCTGTAGACTTTGCTGTGTTTGAGAGAGGACTTTCTATAACATTGTGTGCAGAATAAAAATTCAACTTGAAGCATGGCAGGGGTGTGGCCCCTCCTCACCTCTTAAGAGTGAGATTGCCTGGCCTCCCTGCTCCATATTCTTTGTAACGGGGTGGCAGTCTGTGGCCCAGGCTTTAGGGCTGAGACAGCATTCTACTTCACCGGAGGTGGGTGGGATAGCTACAGAAATCACCTGGTAATTGCTCTGCACAAATCTCTTTATTCTCTCCTCCCCTTCTTTTTGTTTTATCCTAATATTTATTCACACCAGCATAGACTCATGGGTATTTATTTTATGCTTTTTGCTCGTTTTATATGAACTTTATCGAACAGTTCAAATAGTTCTAGCTCTGGAATTAGGATTTCTCTTAGTTACCTCCCCTTCCCCTTTCATACACCCTCCATAGTGTGTGTGTGTGTTGTTTCATGTAGGTATACATGTGTGCATATGCGTACATGTGCACATGTGATTATATGTATTTTCATACATGTGTGCACATGTATGTGTATGCATGTGTATGTGTGTTTTCCTGTATGTGTACATGTAAAACCTCGACATCCTTGCTGAGGCCGTCTACATGCTCTGGTCACGTCAAGGCTTCTTGGAGGTCACTGGAGTGTGACTCTGCTGCGTCTTTCATAGGTCATGAAGTTTCACCCAACACTCACTTTCAGGAGCACATTCCGGGGAGCACTACTCTCCAGAGGAGGAGGCAGCAGACTGTTTTAAGAGTCCTCACTCAGAAGGAGGCTAGGGCATAGGATTGGAGTGTGCCACTCTCGCCTGCTGCTTCTCCACTTCCCACAGTGCTGGCAACGGCACCTGGGCTTTTTCTGTGTCCCCAGTGCCATCAGAATCACAGCAGCTCTTCTGAGCAATGCAAGCCCCTGGTCTGCATGCCAGTCTCAGGCTCAGACTCCAGAGAAAGTGGCAGGGAGGGGACATGCTCCTAGTGGAAACTTCTGAGGGTTCCTGGCAGCTGGATCTCCTGAGGAAGTTTACAGAGTCTGAAATAGAAAGCTACATTAATGTTTTTATTAATATACTCTATTTTGATTATTTTGTCTCTTTAATTCAATTCTACTTATTGTCCATTTTGTCTGTCATTGATCATCTAAATATCTATCATCTATTTGGGTATTATATATATATGCGTATATATATATATATATATATATATATATATATATATATATATTTGTTATCTGCATTACCTATTAATCATTTCTCTATTGCCTTTTGTGTATCTATCGTCAATCATCTATTTATTATCAATGTGTTTTTATTATCTTTCTCTTTGCATATCTATTTATCTATCATCAATTTACCATCCATCTATCTATCTCTCCATCTATCTTCTATCTCAAACTATCTATCTTGTCTTCATCTATCTATATCTGTCCTGTCTCTTTACTTATCTGCTTCAATAGATGCTTACCATCATCCTGGCGTTTGTTCCTTTGTCTAGGTGCCCAAAGGCTTATGGGAAGTGAATGAATGAATGGGTACCAAAAGTCACATGGGTGGCTGCAGTTATTTTTTTATGGGCTCCATGGCTCTGCACACTCAACTGCACCCAGTGATGATGCTTTAAGAAGGGGGAATAGGGTGCTTTGAATTGCTGGGAGATTTGACCTTTCAAGCACAGCACCCAGTAATGTGAGCCGCACACCAGATGCCCTTCTGCCATTTGCAGAGAATTTTATCTATTTGGCTTCTTGTGGTTGCCATAAGAAGCACCACAGACAATACAAGGGCATGTGGCTCCTGACTGTAATCCCAGCACTTGGAAGACTGAGGCAGGAGGACTACCACGAGTTCAAGGCCAGTTGGACTACGTAGTGAGGTAGCATGCCCCCAGGCCAGCCTGAGCTAAGAAGTGAGGTTTTGTCATCTCCCCAGCTCTCCCACAAAGTGCCTAAGATGGGTGGTGTCACAGCTCTGGAATGTTGTGAGTCCCAGGCAAGCCTCTGGCTTGAGTCTGGGGAGGAAGAGTGGCTCAGGTTCTCCGAGTGATACCTGCACAGCTTTGTTTCCAAGCAAGGTTAAACAAGAGTGTTGGGGAATCTTGCTATTAAGGTAGCAGTCCCCCATGACTGGATGGTTCTCTGAACTTGGAGAAGGGGGTTACAAAGGAGGTTCTGAGGATGAGGTCTAGAGCACATGGGCAGTAAGGAAGGGGCAATTCCACTCCTGACACTGGAAACCAGAGTGACTCTTTGATACCAGGAGTCTCAGACGGATGTTCCTTTGGTTCTGCAGCTCTGGGGGCAGTAGGCAAGGTTCTGTGACAATCCCCATCTTGCAGCTTTCCTGACACCAAGTTTTCTTCCTTAATGTGGGAATGGAGATTAGAGAAAGGGGAAGTGGCTCCCCCAGGCAGGAATTGGGAGGTGTCTGCACAGAGGTGACCTGAGCTTGGTAGAGGACTGGGGAAGAAGCAAGAGTAAGACATGATCTTGGGTAAACCTGATAGCACTAAAGGCAAGAGCTGACTAGCCGACAGGCAGGACAAGAACAGGAATGGAGCAGAGTTTCTGCTCCATCTCTGGTGCCACCCCAAGAGTGAATGGGATGCATGGTGAAGGGTGCTTTGCCTCTGATACCCATGAGAGATTATCAAATAGAATTAACTTATTGAAGTGCATCCTGATGAAGAGATGCTCATCAGATGTTGTCATCACGTGCATGCTTCATGAAGTAGGGACAATGTTTTTCTCTCTAGGAAACCCAGTGTGGAGTCCCACAGTCTTCCCATGACTTCTGATGCTTCAGTGGCACTGAGAGCCTCCACTGCTCACATGATGTTCTGGGCCTGGCCAATGGCAGGAGGCCATCATCTCTCAAGATCAATGCAGGGACAAGAAGCCTTCTCAGTTTCTGCCTTTCTCCAGAGTCCCATCACAGGCTTCACGATTGCATTATGAGCCAAAGCTAGCACATCTAGTCCTACTAGGCTGGCTCTGTGCGTGCTCATCCCATTCTATTCATGAGAATCATGGGTAACCCTCATGGAGTCTACACCAGGCCAGGACAGCTGGCTGGGGTACTAGGCCACCCCAAACCCCCTGGAAGATCTGCCACTGTCTATTTCTGCAGACATGACTCTACACACCTAGGGTACTTCCCACCTGGTGCTGCTCATCACCTTCCTACAGAGAAGACCTGGGTGAAGATGATTCTCTACCCAGAGCCTCGAGCCTGAATTCTACAACAAGCCAGAGACCTTGGGGTTGAGCTGGGTGTAGCAGACTCCTCTGTTTCTTACTTCCTTACATATTGGCTGGGTTACTCTTGTTAACTTAATCTGTGTGGTTCCCAGGCTTCTAACAAAACTGGCCTTATATATCCAGGCCAAAGGGTCCATTCAGCATGCAAGGTCTCCTCTTGGGAACCATCTAGAGCAGTGGTTCTCAACTTATGTGTGTCACCCTCTTTGGGGGTCACATATCAGACATCCTGCATATCCAATATTTACACTACAATTTGTAACAGTAGTAAAATTATAATTATGAAGTAACAGGAAAATAACTTTATGGTTGGGGGTCACCATAACGTGAGGAACTGTATTAAAGGGTCACAGCATTAGGAAGGTTGAGAACCACTGCTCTAGAGGCATGCCTTCTGATCATTCTGGGGAATACCATAGTCACTGCTGCGTCCTGGGTATCATGCATCATGTAGGAATCCAGAAGAGATGAATCCCTTTGTGTGAAATGTTCTAAAATGCAGGTGAGATCTATGGTCTTCAGGTGCCTGGTGTCCCTTTGTTCTACACATCCCTCCTGTCCTCTCATCCATGTTCCTCACAATTGTGGACATGTCCTTTCAATCCTTTCTCTGGCTTGAATGTCCCCAGCCCCATAGTCAACTGTGTTTGATGCCCAATTCCCCTCCAGCGTCTCTGTCTCTGCTGTCCTTGCTGCCTGCCTCTAGTGATCATCCTGTTTAGCAAAATGTCACTGAACTTGTCATTGCAATGAGAGGAAGCAACAACACATCAGCTTCTCAGGAGACTAACAGATGTCTGGGATTCAATGATAGACTTTCCTTGAAACAATCACTATGACTGATTACTGATGACTTAACCTCTGTAATTTGATTGGTAGAGGCAGGGCTGTTAGTCACCTCTACAACCAACGTAGTTCATATGCCCCAGAATCTGGAGTACAGACCCTCTATAGATTTCATGATATGAAGCTGGGACTGCCTGAATCCTAAGCTCGTGATACTGCCATATCTCCAGTGCCAAAAGCATATGACCAAACACCAAGGGACAGTCTCCACTTGGCATCATACCCAGGAACCATCTTCAGGGTCTGCATTTTTTTTCAGGGTCTGAGCTCCTGCCATTTACCTGAGGCTTCTCACAGTTTATAAGAGGACACAACCTGACATGCCTCATATAGCTCAGTGTCCAACTGATCACCTAAGTGTTGGCCTTGACATGACACCATTGGTCTGAGAGGCAGGCACTGCCCTGAATCCTTTGGAATCTTCTTGAAAAGCTAAGGAAGGAGTAACATTTCCAAAATGGCTTAGTTATAAAGTAGTATGGTGGAGTTGAGAACATTCTCTTGGGCCCTGTCCTTCCCTGCCCTTGGTTGGGCTGTAGCTTGGTCTATGGCACATACCTGTTTAGGCACAGAGACAGCCATCTCCTTTGGTCCAGGCAAGTCAATGAGAGTCCATGAGCCAGGGTATGTGTAAATAGACATAGCAGGGAAGATGACACATGACCCTCTGCTGGAAACAAGAAACAGATCTGTAATTGAACCATATTGTTTAGGACAAATGGGCTCCGATCTCTACCTGGGACATGTTCAAAAGGTCATAGTACACAACAAACAAGGACTCTGAACAGCTTATTTGTCCCAACCATGGAAGCCCCTGGCCAGCCTGTGGGTGACCTCCAATCAGCTGGCCATGGCTTGCTCTTGTCTAGGCCAGAGCAGGCCCATTCAATCAGCCAGGCCAACCGACACTTGGAGTGACAAATGAACTCATTAAGGAGATAGATGGCCAGCCCACTGCACTCAATGTGCTTTGTGGGTAGGGCTGAAGGAGCTGGCATCTTTGCCAAGGCAGAGCAGAGTGCACAAAACCCAGAGGAGGCCAACCCTCTGCCTAGCCTGAAGCATCTGACCCTGTGTGGGAGGTTTGGTATATTGCAGGACAGAGCTTCCAGTGTGGTCTGAAGGGGAGAAAGGAATGGCCCCATGACAAGGCAAGGTAGCAGGGTTGGACAGGCAGTTAGTGATATAGACCTGTTCTCTGTGGGTGCCTCCTTCAGCATTGGTTGCTGCCTGACTTTCTAAAGTCTGGAATTTCGGACCAGACATCCTGGGACAGATATCTATGTGAGACCAGATGACTCCCCAGCTTCGCCTGGCATCCACTACACAGTGCTCCAGGCTCTCTGATATGGGAGGTACTAGATAAGGGTAACTCTGGGGGAATCCTGTGGTTAAGGCACTTGTCACTCAGATGTGGGGGCTAGAGTTCAGATCCTGAGATCCCAAGCAGATGCCCAGAGGGTTTGGTGTTGTGCCTATAGTTCCAACTCAGGAAGGCAGATCCAGGGGATCTCCAGAGCAAAGCAAGACTAGCTACATCACTGAGCTCTGGATTTGATTGAGAGACTCTGCTTCAATGAATAAGATGTAAGATCAATTGATAGAGATTCGAGGTATCAACCTTGGTTCCCCACCCCCACACCCTACATAGACATGCATGCACATATGCATGTACACCACACAAACACATGAAAGCAGAAAAAGGAAAGAACAAGTATGACATCTGCCCCCCTCCCCCAATCTCTGGGTGTCTGGGGCTTTCTGGTATATGCACATTTCAGGGTCAGCCCTGCTTGCAGCTCAGGGCAAACAGCCTATCACTGGATTACAGGAGCCAACCCCCAGCTTGATGACAGTGATGGAGCCTGCTGACACCCACTTTGCTTTTTTTATGGAGGCCCCCACAGTCTCACCCACTCTGCCTGGGACACAGGGACACATTTCCTCAGACAGACCCGTCCCTTCCTTTGTTCAGAGAACTGCTCAGGATCAAGGACTCCTTCCCTACACTGCAGCTGGGCCACGTTGCAGCTGCTGGGGACCCAGGAGCTTCAGATGTGCTCCCAAGCCCAGCCCACCTTGTCTTCTCCCATGAAGGGTTGGATTTAGACCTGCAGGGTCTCCCCTGGCGCCCTCCACAAAGCTGCCTAATCAAGGAGGATAAGCTGGGATTTGGCTCCTCAGGTGTGCTCACAAAGCATCATGCCCACGGAGGCCTCTTGGAAAACATTAAAAGATTATCTTCTACTTAGAATGCCCATTAGCGTCCTGCGTGCCTGCCACCGTGGCCTCCGGCAGGGAACAATCTTGCTGCTGACAGAAGTGCAAAAGCGACGTTCATGTGCGTCAGGCAAGACAGAGAGGTCTCAACAGTGATTCAAAGCAGGTGCAGACACTGGGACACCTGGGAGGGGAAGCTCTGTGCACTGGGACATCTGGGATGGGAGACTCGCTCACCTGGGAGAGGAGAGCTCTACACACTGGGACCACCTAGGAGGAGAGACTCTGCACAATGGAATACCTTGCGGGGGTGGGAGGAACACACACATCAGTTCAAAAAGCTCCCCCACCCCAGGGAACAGCTTTCTGGCCCGTTTAGAGATGCCTCTGTGACTTCCCAACCTTTAGTAGGGTGTGACTTTCCAGCTGTGCTTTAGTCACACTGGCTGGATACTCTGGCCCTGATGGGATAGAACCTCCTGAGACCTTCCTTGAAGAAGCTGGAGGCCAAAGGGAAAGATCACCACAGGAACATTCTGGAAAAGGGGAAGGGGAACATGATCAGAGGCCCACTGTCAATTCTGGGTGTGGCTGGGGAGGGACTCTGTGGAACTCAACCCAGATATCTGTGGATAACTCCCTTCTGGAAGGATTGCCAAGAGCTTCAGCCTCTCTTGAGCAAACTGAATAAACAGGTCTAGACTCACCTTACAAGTTTGTTCAAGCCACAGGAATTTATTGAGCACCTACTGCATCCAAGGAGTGGCTTTTCTACTCAGAATCGGGAGAATGTTGCAGAGTGTGATATTGTTTGGTAAGGGAGTGGGGTGAAGGGCACCAGAAGGGCTCGGTGGTGTCATAGGAGCAATGTGAAGGAAGGCTGAGACCCCGCCTTATAGAGGGGCTGTGCCTTTGCCTGAGCTCCCTCGTGGTAAGCTCATCTCTCCATCCTGGCCCCGGAGCACAGGGAAGGAAGGATAGGGACCGGTGTGGCAGGTCCCTCAGCACCTAGATCCACTGTAGGGCTGGCCAGAAAGTGAAAGGCTTGTTCCGTTGGTTTGGTGGTGTTGCTCACTAGGGTGTGTGTTGAATCATAGCAAAGCCTGGGTGGCTGTAGGTCTTTGAGTGTGTCATGCATGTCACCTGGATTGGAGCTTTAGAGAGCATCTAGGGATGCTGGAATGATCTCCTCTATTCAGGGTCTGGAACACAACTCTGCAGAAAGGAGGCAGAATCCTTCACAGTCTTCCTTTTCCTAGTATTTTACATGAATGGGTGGTTACCCAGGCAGCTTCTAATAACGGCCGTGGACTCATCTTTTTAAAGTCACATCAGGAACTCATAGGCTTTATGTACACAGGCTGTATATGTCTAAAAAACAAAATAAACAGCAGATCAAGCAGGTTGGCAGGAGCCCTGGGACTCTGTGTGTTGATACAGTTGTACTGGTGTAGCATAGCCTCCTGTTTTCTAATGTTCCATTTGTGCCTTCTTTGCCGCAATGGGCTGTCTCTCCATATAGCACCAACCCCTTGGGAAGGAAGAAGCTTCAGAGATGGATGGATGGGCAGTAGGTGTCTCTTACTGCCCAGATAGATAGGTAGATAGATGGATGGATGGATGGATGGATGGATGGATGGATGGATGGATAGAGTACTGGCTGGTTTTGTGTGTCAACTTGACAGAAGCTGGAGTTATCACAGAAAAAGAATCCTTCCTTGAGGAAATACCTCCATGAGATGCAGCTGTAAGACATTTTCTTAATTAGTGATTAAGGGGGAGAGCCCATCCCATTGTGGGTGGTGCCATCCCTGACCTGGTAGTCCTGGGTTCTATAAGACAGCAAGCTGAGCAAGCCAGGGGAAGCAATGCAGTAAGCAGCACCCTCCAATGACCTCTGCATCAGCTCCTGCCTCCAAGTTCCTGCCCTGTGTGAGTTCCTGTCCTGACTTCCTTTGGTGATGAACAGTAATGTGGCAGTGTATGCTGAATAAACCCTTTCCTCTCCAACTTGCTTCTTGATCATGATGTTTTGTGCAAGAATACAAACCCTAACTAATACAGACAGACAGACAGACAGATGGGCATAGATAGATTATAGATAGATATATGCATGCATACATGCCTACATACAAATATGGAGAGAAAGAGAGAGAGAGAGAGAGAGAGAGAGAGAGAGAGAGAGAGAGAGAGAGAGAGAGAGAGATTTTGCATAGTAATAATGGAAAGTGGGTCAATGACAGAATCTTAGAGCTTGTCATTAATAAAACTAGACTCAGAGTCCTATACCCATGGTGTAATTTTCAAGCAAGTGAGAAGGCAGTACAAACATGGCATCACCTCTTGCAGTTCTGAGGAATTCCTTGAGTTTGCGCTCACGATTCCCATCAGTTCCATCCTGACATCCTTTCTGCTCCATCATATCGTAGTTGGCTTTCAAGCAATGTACACGTTTGAAAAATCACAGCTGTAGTATTGGCCAGACAGATGTATCATTTTATATCAAGTTATTTCTGCCTGTCTTCTTCACTTGGCCTCCTTGAGGACCTGTTGTGTAGACACTGTGCTTTCCTCCTGTGAGGTGTCAGTCCAGCTGACACCTCGTGCTTGTTTATTTGTTAGAAGTTAGGTTCGGGGTTTTCAGCTTACTTCCTAGCCTTTAGGGCTGGTTTTCCTTTTGATTTAATCGTTAGTCTACACAACACTTAAACAGTGTTACAGTCACAGCTTAGGACAGAGGAACACACTCACCAATCCCCTCTCTGTCTCTGTTCCTTTCACCTTCACATTCACTTTATGGTGACATTACTTCTTTCAAGAAACACAAACACATTAGAACATATATTTGTGCTATTGTCTCATTTGCATAAAAATTAGCATCACAAGAATGACTCTGAGTTTGGCTTATTTGAGAATAATGATCGGCTGAAACTAAGAATCCCCTTTATTACTTTATTATTATGTACAGTATCTATCCAGCATCTATTTTTATCATCTACCTGTTTATCATCGATCTATCTATCGTCTAGCTATCTACTATCTATCTACCTATCTATGTATCTATCTATCAATCATATCTATGTATCTATCTATGTATCTTTTTATCTATGTATCTATCTATCTCAATATGGTCTATCAATCTATCTACCATCTATCTGTCAATTATCCATCTATCTATCTCTCTATCTATGGTATATCTGTCAGTCTATCTATAGTCTATTTATCTATCTATTGTCTATTTATCTATGGTCTATGTATCTATCATCTATCTATGGTCTATCTATCTATCTATGGTCTATCAATCTATCATCTATCTATTGCTATCATCTATCTGTCATTTATCCATCTATCTATCTACCTGTCTATTGATCATCTATCTATGGTCTATCTATCTGTCTATGGTCTATCTATCATCTATCTATCATTTATCTATTACTATCATCTATAAGTCATCTATCTATCATTTATCTATTACTATCATCTATAAGTCATCTATCTAGCTATTATCTATCTTTCTATCCATCCATTGATACATCCCTCCATCCCTCCACCTATCTAACACCATGGTTGGCACGCAATTCTTTAGATGATAATAGACTGTACAGTATTGCTTTTTCTGTTCACAGAGACAATTCTCATAGAATATTTCTGTAGGTTTGGATAAAATACTTAGATCTGTAGCCACCTTGTGTGTGCAGTTTAGTGATCAGTTGACAGAATCGATCTCAGAATGAGTGCTGATTGTTACCAATTGAGAGGTTGCTGATGAGGAAGTGCTGTTCTACCATGGATGTTGGTTAATATTTTCATTTGCGTTAACGAGAACCATGACAGAGATATAAGACATGTGTCTCATTCATTTCTTCTTGCGTGCCAGAGTATGCAGCTTCATCTACTGGCATGCAGCATCTCATTGTGGGTCCTGTAGTTGTGCCCTAAGGTTTATGTGCTAGAAGCTCAGTGCCCAGCTTGGAACTAAGTAAAAGATAGTGGCTCCTTTAAGGGGTAGAGACACAAAGAGATTGATGTGGTTCTCCTGCTTAGTTCACAAATTGCCATGAAAGAACAAACTTAAATTCTGAATTCCTCACTGACTCCTTGTCATACTAGAAGACTTCTTTATCTTATATGCTTCCATAGTGTTATGACATACATCCTGGAGCCCTCAGAGATGAGCAGAGCTGGTAGCATACTTTGGGGACCTCAGAACTGTGAAATAAACAGTCTTTTTTTTTTTTTTTTTTACAATGCCCTAGCATCATTTACTTTGTTATAGCCACAGAAAATTGAGTGATATTTTTATCATCTATTCTAGCAGTCCCTATCATTGTTCTTCCCACACTGAGACTTGCTATAGAAAGAAATGCCAGGTACAGAGAGGCTTGTGTCATTTTATGCCTTGGCAAATGTGCCATCTTGGAATGTAGTGGCATGGTGGCTCTGGACACTTGCCTATAGTCCACTGTTTTTTTTTTTAGGCTTCTTTTTTCTGTGCTTCTCCTCTCTCTCTCTCTCTCTCTCTCTCTCTCTCTCTCTCTCTCATTTTTATTAGTTCTTTGAGAATTTTGTATATTTTTGATCATTGTAATTAACTCTCCCCAACTCCTTCTAACCTTCTCCCTCCCCAAACCCCCAAGTCTTAGCTAGAGCAATAGCACAAGTGACAGAGAGATGGGGAGTACAGATCAGAAGGGAAAAAGTCAAAGTGTCCTCATGTGCCAGTGACATGATGCTAAATATAAAAGCTCCCAAACACTGCACCAAAAAGTACAGCCAATGAACACAGAAGGAGGATACAAACTCAACACATGACAGATAGTAGCCTTCTGTAGAATCTTAACTTTCATTGTTGTGAGAAACACAAAATACCCAGGATATTAAAAACAATCCTGAACTATAAAAGCTCACTGAAGGTATCACCATCCCAGATCTCAAGTTACACTATCAAGCTATCGTCATAAACCAGGGTGGTTTTGGAACATTTTGTCATAGCCTCTGTGAACTGAAAACCACTCAATTATTCCTTTTTACCTACTGATATTTAATGGATTATGTTGTCTAATTGCTTCAGTTGTTGCTTGAGCAGTAGTGATGGGCAGTGGTGGAAGGGGTGGGTGTTCTTGTCTTGGTGTCTTCAGGCAACTGCTTCTGGTATTCCTATATCAAACTGGGATACCCTGCTTTGTGTTGGGTAGGCTGTATCAAGCTGAAAAAAATATATATCAACTTTTTTTTGATACTGAGTATTACCTAGAAAGAGGAATGAATGTTGAATTCTTTCACAGGATCTCTTGAATTCTGTAGAGATAGCCATATGAACTTCTTCTGCTCTGTCACTTATTATGATGATAAATCACTGAAGGTTCCTCTTAATGCTGAATGACACCTGTGTTCCCAGGATGAACCCCAGTTGTCATGTCATAGTTAATTTTGTGTGAGTCAGATGCTGCTTACAAACCATCTGTCATATTGTTTGCACATTCTTAAATATTGCATTTGACATTTTGAAGTAATATGCACAAGTTGTCATTAATTTGCCTTTTTATTGTGAATAATTTTCAAATATTAGTATTAAAATATCAGATACCTTGCTGCAGAAAGAGAATTTGAAAATTAATTAAACATGAATAATGAGATTTTTTTTTTTAGAGGAAGAGATTTAGTGAAATTCTCTCTTAATATCATATGAGCGTTTAAGATTGTTTCAAGGGGAAAAATCTTGATAGTTTTCCTTCCTTCTTCATGTTAGTTTTATAAAAATTAAATATACAAAGTCATTAGTTTCTTTACAAAGTTTTCATAATACTTTTCTTTTGCTGATCTTCTTGCTCTGATTTTTCCCCATCCCCTGCTCCCTATCACTGCTTCCTATCTTAGCTACCCCCTGTCCCATTTTCATAAGTATTCTGTTACTATGCTGGTAAGCTTTAATTATCAAAACTGGACACAACCTAGAATCTCCAGGGAAGAGAACACCAGTGAAGAACTGTTTAGATAAGTTAGACCGTGGATGTGTTTCTGGGGATTGTCTTGATCGTCTTAATTGATGTGAAAAGACCCAGTCCACTGTGGGTGACATCATTTCCTATGCCAGGGATCCTGAATAACTGTAAGGGTAGGCTGAGCACAAATGATCATGCATGCATTCCTTTCTCCCTGTTCTCAACTGTACATGTGACTACCTGTTTCAAGCGCCATCTTGATGTCCCCTCTACAAAGAATTATAACCTAGAATCATGAGCTAAAATACAGCCTTTCTTCCCTCCTTGCTTTTGGTCAGAACATTTTTTCACAGAAGTGAAATTCGAATATTCACCCTCATTTTAAAATTCTTTTTTGCTTTCTTCCTATGTATAAGATCTCCTTTGTAGTTTCATGATCTATGGCCCCCTATGAATATTAAAATCCAAGATTCACATAGACAGAAAACATTGTATTTATCTTCTCAAGTCTGGATACTTTGTTCAAGATAATTATTGCCAGTTCCATGCAATGTCATGCAAATTTTATTATTTCATTTTTCTTTACAGTTGAATAGTATTTGAGTAGGAATGGGGGTCTCTCTCTCTCTCTCTCTCTCTCTCTCTCTCTCTCTCTCTCTCTCTCTGTCCCCCCTCTGTGTGTGTGTGTGTATACATATCAGTTTCTTTATCTATTCATCCGTTGGTGGACATCAAGTCTGGTTCCATTTCCTGACTGCTGTAAACAGCACAGTAATGAACATTACTGTGGTAAAAATCTCTGTAGTAGGACTTGAATTCCCTAGGTACACACTGAAGATGGTATAGCTGGGTCATATTGCAGGACTATTCGTGGCTTTCTGAGAAGCTTATATACTGATTTCCATAATGACCACACCAGCTACAACCCAGCAGTGAATAGTCCTCCTCTTTCTCCACATCCTCCTCCTGACATTTTATCTTCAGCTTTCTTCATTTAAGCCATTCTGACTGGGATGAGATAGGATCTCAAAGGAGTTTTAATATTTCTTTACCTGATGCCTGAGAATATTGAACACCACTTTATTTCTAATAGAAATTTGGTCCTCCTAAGACTGCCAACATTGGCTTGTATTAATTACTGGTACATGCAATTTCTTGTATATTTTCCATTTTAATTCGGTCTGAAATTTTATTTTCATGGGAATAACTTACTCTATTATGTGTATACATGTATGTGCATATATGTGTATGCAACATGTGTATGCATGTGTGTGCAGTCATGCAGTTGACATCAGGTGTCTTCCTTTACCACTCTTTACCTTTTTTTTTTTTTTTTTTTTGGAGACAGCATTTCTCACTGAACCTGGCGTTCACCAAATGGCTAGATTGACTGGCCAGTACAGTCTAGGCATCCTCCTGCCTCCACCTTACCAGCTCTGGAATTAGATGTGCACTCCACACCTGGCTTTTTATACGAGTGTTGGGGATCTGAAGTCAGGTCTTCATGATTGCGAGGTAAGCTCTTACCCTCTGAGCCAATGCCCAGCTCTGTCCTCCCTCATTCTTAATATTGAATATCCCTCTGTTTTAGCAGGTGTCGCTTCTATTATCTCCTACTTCATTGATTAAGGGTTTTTCCTTTTAAAAAACTGTGGTTAACATCAAGATCTCCTTACTGATTTCTAGGATGCAGCAACAGAGGAAGGGCCTGCACTGTTTATCAGATGAGCTGTTAGGGAAAGATGGGATGGGGAAACCTATAAGGGAAAGAATGGGACAAGGAGGTGCATGACACCTTTCTCATGACACCTGCATGACAGAGAGTCATTTTGCACTTTTACTGCAGTATGCAACTGTTTTCTCTTTATTCATGGCACACTATTTTTTGTTTTTCTACAGGTGTTTGATGGATATATGGCTGCTTATTGAACTGTTTCATTCATTTGATGAAATACTACTGTGCACCTTCTTCAGAGCACAGTTGTGTCCAAACATCTAGAAGGCCGATTCTCTGTTTTGTTATTTTTGAAGTGTTGTGATTTTGTTTTGAGTCTTTCTCTCTCTCTCTCTCTCTCTCTCTCTCTCTCTCTCTCTCTCATAATAACTACATAGTCAGTAGTTTCAGGCTCAAGCCACTTATGTCTGAGTTACAGTTTCTCTTTATCAATTTTATGTGCTTTCATATGCATTAATATCTATAAGGCTGAATTCTTATTATGACCTCCAGTTTTGCCCAGTGATTCGGGTTGAATTATCTTGTGTCTGTGGGTCAATGGGGGTGATCCTTGACTCCTCCTGGTAGGCTCTCTTAAGCTCTCAGCCCCTGGTTTGGTTCACACAACTTTCCCTGTCTCAGACACACCTCATGTGCCTAGGATACACTGAGTTTCTCTTTGCTAACATGGCTGTATGATAGAGGATGAAAGAGTACACAGCAGTCCACATGGACCATACATATTGACTGCTATGTACACCTTTATTATAATCCCCCCTTTAAAAAAATCTTGATTTTTATCATGTCCATCTGGTGTCTGAGAAGACTTTTCTTCATTCTGCCAGGATTGCCTTCACAGTTATATCTCAAACTCTGTAACAGGTACTTACGGAATCAACTACAGGCTCTTTTTTCTTTCCACCCATTTGTGAGCATTTAACAAACCCTTCCCCAGGACCTGTGAGGCCACACACTTCCTCTGTAGTCTGACTGTCCCTAAAAACAGTTACTTGTCGTTAGTTTGCCTTAGCATGTTGACACATGGCAACTCTCAACCTGCCACAAAGTGTGAATCTCTAGTTCAATCTAGGACATCTGGGCTGGGAAATGGCTCAGTATGTGAAGTGCTTGCTTTGCAGGCATGAGGACCTGAGCTTCAGCATCTGTGTAGGAAGCTGGGCTGAGCAGATGACAGTCAGCATACTCTTACTTATAACCTCTGAGCTGAATGGATTCTCACAGTTTGCTGGTCAGCCTAGCCAATTGTTGAGCTCCAAGTTCAACCAAGTTTTAACCCCTCAAAAATAAAGAAGACTTCTGACAAGGACCTCTAGCCTCCACACACATGTACACCAGCACATGTGCACTCATAGACACATTTGCACACACTAGTGTTTGTTTCTCCCCAGGATTCCCGAGTGACCTCAGCAGACCTGCCTGGTGCCGACCCGGGAAGGACCTGTGATAAAGGGCTTGAGTTCACATGTATTCAGCACTGTTCTCCCATGGCCTTGATGGCTCAAGATATGCAATTACAAACTCTGGGCTTGTGTTTTGTTTTGCTGAGGTTCCATTGTCTTCTGGCTCGAGGCTTTGCTGATAATCAGTTCTGCAGTGATCTTGTTGTCATTTCTCACCAGTGCGCTGTCTGTCATCTGCTCAGCCTCTGGTCCACACAGTGGGACACATGCAAACAACTTGTATCATTTCTCAGATGTTCCTGCAGACAGATACACTTGACCCTTTAACCTCATTGTCCCAGCAGACTTTATCATTATAAGCCGAAGGTGTATGGAATATTGCTCTTTCTATACACACAGATCTGGGCATACCAACCCCTCCTTGCAGGTCAGGCCTTTCTTTGTAAGCACAGTGAGCTCTACTCCATCCCTTTGCCGTGGAGTGGGGGAGGGGGGACCCACTTAAACCATCTTGCGTCTTCTTTGCTTGAGTTCTCTGGCTACCCATTTCTCTATACTCTCTGTTAAAATTGTCTCCATTTCCTCTCTTTTCTCCCACATATCTGATTGATCTCCGTCCATTTTCTCTTGTTGGTCTGTCATTTCTAAACTGTGCTCGGAAAGCTATCTTCCGAGCTGTTAGCCATTCTCTGCCATTCCCTGCTTCACTGGCTCGTTCCCTGGCTTTTCTAGCCTCTGCTTATCAGAGGTCTGAGGCCCCTCTGGCTTCCTTCAGCTCACCAATTGCATTTGGGCTTGTTTTGTGTCCACTCAGTCACTGATATCTAGCCTGTGGTCACACTCGCATCTGTTCAGCCCAGTGTATCTATTGCATGCTCACAGCACTGAATCCCTGAGCCTTGCCCGTTTGCTTTCACTAGGGCAGCTTTAGAGAGTCTCTAACTATTTTTTTATTGTTCCCTTTTCAGTGGGACCCATGTCTCTGTGCTTTAGAGATGATGCCCTGTGGGGTAGGCAGTGGGTCAGGGAGTCTCCCAGCCTCCTAGCATCTCTTGGTGCAGCCACTACTAGAACATTTGCCCCAGCCTCCTCTCTCCTTTCCTAACTTGTTCTCACCCTAGGTGAGTTAGACTCTCTCCCAAGAGGCAGGTGTCTGTCCTCTAGGGAGCCACCTTTTTGGGACATTTGACACCATTGGAGCTTTGGCTGTCTGAATCCTCCATCTTCTCCCTATAGCCCATATAATCTCTTGTGACTGTATGAAGACTGGGGTTCAAGGCTCTCTTGGATTTGACATGGCTTCTTGTTCCTTCCTGCTTGTGAGGAGAATTCATGTGAGTGGGAAGCAGCTCTTGGTAGAAATGAGCCCTCATCATGCCATCTGCAATTCCCTGAAGGTTCATGTGATCCTGATGCCCATCTGCCCATATCCACAATGATGGGAATGCCAGGTTGGGTAGTTTTATGAAAAGTGTCGTCAGGGAGGGGTGGGGACTGTTAAAAAGCCTGGTTTGTAATCACTAGTCTCTTCCACACCTGCCTGGAAGGGTCAGTCAAGAACATGAGTACCATGGCATCATACATGGCTTCTTTTCTAGGGCCCATGGTGAGAAAGTTCTGAAGTTGTCTAGTGCTCATGAGAATGAAGGATTGAAGTGGAAACTTAAGGGTTCTTTGGAAAGTCGGTTGGATGATGTTTTGTTGGGGCAAATACATGAAAGAATGTTTCATTAAAGTGGACACAGGTGAAAGGCTAAGGCAGACTCGTGAAGGAAAGTTTCATTGAAGCAGACACAGGAGAGAGGATGTTCTGCTAATGCAAGCATGTGAAAGGACAAATGATAAAGGATTCTTTGCTAACAACAGGCATGTATTGGCCTGCCTCACATTGCATAGTTGAGCTGCATTTTTCGGAACTCCATAGAGAGAAACACACCAATAAACTTCTGGTGGTGTGCTGTAGTTTGTTGCCACTTCCAATTCCCTGGGCTGATTGAATGTACATCCTGAGGCAAGACCTGTGCTAAGGCAAGACATGTACTGAGGCAAGGCACATGGAGGACACATGATGTTTGGAGGGTGTAAATAGGACTGGACGGAGTGATGGAGACAGAGCTTGGCTTGCTGGTACAGCTAGCTGTGCAACGCTTGTGGGTCTCCAGTCATTGCTGATATTTGTCTAAGAGAGACACAGCTGAGAATTTCTTTTGTTCCTGTTGGTCCTTCCTGCTGACTGGAGCTGAGGCTGAGGCCTGGCTATCTCTGCTAGGTTGTGTCTGACTGTTGCTAACCTGACTCTACCGAACTGCACTGCTGGTGTACCCATGAAGTGTTTGCAAGTAGATCGAGCTGCCACTGCCTGCTAATCTGTGAAATGAACTGCCAATTTCCAGACATTGCAGACAGGAGTTGTTCCAAAGAGCCTTTCTAAACAGATCCACTTCCCCACCCCTCCCCCATATCTTTTCTTTTCCACTACCTCTGGTGGGTGTTGGGTTACAAGAAAGGTTAAAGCATTTAAGAACCTCCATTAAAAATAGGATTTGAAAAAAATTGAAGTTACAGAGGATGCTGTCATTACATGTCTGCTGATGGCTCTGAAGTGTTGGTCTACAAGGTCCAGGCTCTGGGCATGTTGTGAAGTGGCACTAGAAGCAGTGGCCTGGGAGCTGGGTTCTATGGAGAACACCTAGTCTGACTGAGAGCTGGGGTCTGTGGAGAACACTTGGTCTGAGAGTTGGGTTCTGTGGAGAACACCTGTTCTGTACAGTCCTCCTGGCTTGAGAGCTGGAATCTCAGAGACTCCCCTGGCCTGCTGCCTTTTCTACTGTTGTTTGTTTGTTTGTTTTTGTCTCTGAGCTGCTCACAGATACTTTCTGTGTCTTTTTCCCATCAGTAAGCCTAGCCTGATAATGGTGGACTTGCCCTTACATCACAAGGATGAAATGTGATTCTCTCTTAATCAGTGAGCACTGACATAAAGGGGTACTTTGTAAACGCTGGCTGTTAGTCACAAAACCCTTTTACTCTCATGTATACTTTCCTGACCCTTTATAGGTAAGGCTGTTTTCCTTAGATCCTAGTCGTTTTCTGACACTGTTTTGTTGGTTAGTCACTAAATTCCCACAGAGGGACACATCCGGTGTCATGCTCTGCCTGAGGCTGTGGCTGGAGAAGGTGGGAGGACCCAGATTAATGCTCTGCCCACTTTGAACGGAATGGGCTCTCAGTGGGCAGATAAGGAAGAGAGTAGGTGTATTGCTGTGGTAGGTGGTCTGCACTCTTCATGGTAGTTCAAACTCTCTCTGCACTTCACCTTCCTCTCAGTTTTCTGGTATCAAGTTCTGCCACTGGAACATCCCAAGGTGGGACCCCAGGACATGTACAATATGAGAAGAAAACATAGAGCGTGAGATCACACAGTATGTCTAAGGAAGGCAAGATAACCATATTCCCACTGGGGTCTCTGCCCTTGCTCCTGCTCTGTACCTTGATTGTTAAATGACTTTGTGTTGGGAGGTGTGATCAAGTATCTGTTCACTCAGATAGGGCAAGAAGGACAAGCTCAAGGAGTTTTTCAAGCAAGTCTAGTGTGGCTAACTGGTGAGCTTATTGGGGTTTTTGCAGGACCATGGATGAGTCAGGAAACCTGCCCAGCATCAGTGATGACCTGCAGCTCTCTATACAACTTACAGACAATTCTATAGAACTGCCATTTCTCTAAAACAAGCTCATACTACCTTGGGGATGTGTTTGTGAACTTTGTACCTGTCTCAGCTCCCCCAGCCCAATGTGTTTCATTTACTTAGTGAGTCTTAATGAGTTTCCCCTCTTCCTTTCAGGAGAAGATGCTTCAAATTAGAGAAAACAGCACCACCAAACAGCACTTAATGCTAACTGGCTCTCCCAGATTCATTCACTCCAGCAACTCCTTCAAGGTAGTCAGCCACCAGGAGTTGACCATAAAGACATCAACTGTGTCTTAGGACAAACAGCTCTGGGACCCAGTCCTGGCATGAACACCTCTGACTGGGGTATCCCTGGATGGTCATGTGTGAGCTACTATTTCCCCTCTCTAAGGTGGACTTAGTCATGTCTTTGGGAAAGGTTGTAAGGATTCTATGAGATAGTGGCATGATGTCCTCATCTGGGACTCTGGATAGAGCCCTGTTGAGGCTCCCAAAGGTGTTATCCACAGTGTGGGATTATGAGACTCCATATTGAAACTTCTCAGAATGCCTGGGGCCTTGAGCTGCGGGGCATCTCTCTGGAGAAACGGTTGGGCTACAGCTCCTTTCTCACTTCCTGTTAGGATTAGTTCCATTCCTGGCTCAAACCCTCAAGTGTTTGTGGTGTTAGGATCCCAGGGCTTCTACTCCAAGCTTTGGCATCTCCCTGTTGGGCTGTGGAGGCATCGCAAACCCTAGATCAGTTCCACAGCGCACCAGAGCCCCTGATGTGCAAGCCAGCCTTTCTGAGGACACCCTCGTGCCTTTCTCAAACTAATAATCTCATGTTGATGGACAAAATTAGTCTCTGAATTCTAATGAGACTGTGCACCCAGGAGACGGACAGCCCATCTGAAATTAAATGAGAGAAACTGCTACTTCTGCGGCTTCCTTCAGAGGCACATTTGCATTCTGTCAGCTTCTATTACTAAGGCCCGGTAGACACCAGGAAGGAAAGGAGCCCTCTGCTAGGCGGGTCAGGGCATTGCAAAGCCTGCAAAGACAATAGGCACTCAATCAGGCTTGTTGCCCCAGCGACTTCTTTTCTCTGCCCCTTCCTCTGTTCCCTTGTCAGAGGCCAGTGCCCCTCCCACCTCCAGAGCCTGTTTGAGGGAGATGCAGATAGCTAGCCATTTTTCTTGTTGCCCAAACTTTTCTCTTCTCAGAGGCTTGCTGTCTATCCTAAATGTAATGACAAATCCCTCTCAAACGCCTTTGCAACCTCCACTAACTGGGCTGCTCTTGCATTGGTCTGGCCTTGTGCAACTGATGTATGGGACTCAGTCACAGAATATTTTTACACACACACACACACACACACACACACACACACACACCATTATTTTAAAGTGAGTCTTGACTTGACATGGTGGTGAACACCTATACTCTCAGTGCTTCCTAGGATGACTGAGATAAGGAGAATTCCAAGTCCAAGGACAGCCTGGCTGTGTAGACTTTGTGTCATATGTAAGTGACCTAAAGACACACCCACATTTCACTCCCTGCTGCTGGGACAGAGAGATTTCTGGTGTTGGAAGGTCTTTTTATACCTCTAGTTTCAAGAATCTGGCTCTTTGCATGGGCTTAGCAAAAAAAAAAAAAAAAACCTCATGGAAGACAGGAAGACAGCCAACCACACAAAAGATCTGAGAACCCTGAAAGTACCCAGCCTCCCAGGGCTTCCCATGACCTAAGCAGCTATAAGGTGGCTTGTTTGTTTATTTGTTTGTTTAGAAGATTGGAGCAGGCTGTGATCCTTTAGCTTCCACTGTGCGCTGATCAGGACTTCTTCCTCCCACTGTAAAATGAAAAACCTAGAGTGTAGCAATCTTCTGAACCCGAGCGTAGTTCTCTCTCAGAACCTGCTGAAGCTGCCACAGAGTACCTGTGCCTAGTGGCTGTCTCTCTTCCATGCCTGGCTAGAAGAGTGGGCTCTGAGCTCCTGGGAGAAGCTGGCTGGCACTTGGGAAGATGGAGGTACAGAATTCAGCAAATGAGTGAGGTCAGATCAGCGTCTGCTGTGCCCAGTGGAAAGGGTGTGAGCCATGCTGTGTGGGGCTCAGGACAAAGATACCTGCATCAGAGGAGGGAGCCGCCTGCGTTTCAAATTTCACTGAACATCCGAATCACTGTTTGCCCCAATGACCTCTCCCTTCAAGTCTCACGTCAGAAGTATAATACAGGCAGATCATTAAGTCAGCCACCAGAGCTAACAGCTGACATTGGCACTAATTGTAATTAAAAATTAGCATAGAAATGTGCTTTTAGGAGATTAAAATTATTGGTGGGTCCTGACCCCCGTGCATCACCCTAAGTGATGGACGACAAATGAGCCCCGCGTTAAATAAAGTCCGTCTAATAGGCTTCGGAGAGAGAAAAGATGCAGATTCATTGATTTTCCTTTCTCCTTGATTTACAAACACATCTCCTGCATAGATAAACAGCACACACCGGGATCGTTGCTGTACACCGGATGCCACACTGCCTTTGAGAGGCCGTATCTTCATCAATTTCCATACAGGGCCTCGACCTCTAGTAACAGCTTTGTGCCGTAAGCACTTTCTCTACTCGGCAAATTGCATTACATATTAGAAATATTATCTCCGTGCAGCGAAGTATCAGTTAATGATTAGCCGAGTGGCTAAAATGCGTGTCGGAAAGAGGATCTGGATTTCACGGAGCAATTACGGCACAGCGCTGGGTTTGCATTCCTGTGTAGGATTTACGTTGTGGGTACCGGGGGCTCCTGTCAGAGACAAAGGGACACAAAGACAGATGTATCAGAGGGGCATTTGGCACCTCTAGCTGCCTTGTCTCCATTGTGTCCACTAGAGTTCCCACTTTCTCTTGACAGACAGCCCCCGGGGAAGTTGGAGGCTTCTGGACCTTTTAGGTAGATGGAGGCTCTAGTGGCTTATGGGAAGGAAGAATCATGGGACAAATGGCTGACAGTCTGCATGAAATGAGGACAAAATAGGCATGGCCTTGAGTAACTAGAGTTTGTGGAGATGAGAGAGAGGCAGGAGACCAATGGGGTCAGACAAATAAGGAGCAGAGGCAGGCAAGGTATTGTGACGAAATGCTAAGTCAAGGGTACAGCACACACAGGGAAGGGATGGTTTCATTGCCACCGCCAGGTCCTCTTTGAAAGGATGGCCCCTGCCAACGTCCCTAAGGAGATCCTGGAGCAGAGATAAGAAAAGAGTGGTTCCAGGCATGTGTTTCTGTCCATGAAGCTTTGGGGACAACAGGATGGTCAGCTGGACTGGAGGAGAGAGGATGAAGGGGGAGAGGGTGATAGCAAGCTGGGAAAGGGTGTATAACAAAACCACACTGCAGGGATGCTGGGACTCTTAGTGTAGCCACGCTGCAGGATCCTGGGTCAGAGAGGCCAGGGCCAGCCCTGATTTCCAAGGGTTTTCTGGCTTCTTAGTAGAAAATGGGAAGGAAACTGGGACAATTCAGAGGAGAGGGATGAGGGAAGGACTAGACTCTGGGCGTGTACTGTGGATCTCTTAAGCATTGGGGCTTGGGAAAGCTAACAGGACAAGTTCAGGGAACCTCAAGGCCCATGGTTCTGAGGGGCACCTGGTGGAAAGTAGGGAGCTGGGCAGCCCTGTGGTGTGTGTGTGAGTGTGTGTGTGTGTGTATTAGTGGTGATGGGCAGTTAGGAAGCTTGCCCAGATGCCTCTAATATGAGCCATCTGCAAGTGGAGCTGAGGGAAGGGATTGACTTGTCCATTCTTCTGTCTTTCCCTCTTATGTGCCACTGTGTGCTAACGGTTTTCATTTAGGCTTCACAATCTCCCCCTCATCATCAGAGATGTTTCTAGCTAACCAGGCGAGGCAGGAAAAGTTTGCTGATTCTAGTCCTATGGGGAAACATCAGAATCTGTGTGTGTGTGTGTGTTTTTGGGAGGTGGTCTGTTCCCCCCTTATCCCTGGCCAGAACCCCCACCTCTAAGCCCCCAGAGGTTATTTGGTTAGATGTTTGACTTCTCCTCCTCCATAGACGTATTTTTGGGGCCCAGGGCTCCTGAAGAAGTGCACAGGTCTGGGCCAAGCCACAGATTCCCACAGCCTCTGTCCAGCGGTGACCTTCTTCCGACTCCTCAGCAACCTGGTTCCTGTGAGGTCATCAGCCCTTATTTTATTCCCTTATTGGACAAGTCCCCTTCCACCTTTCCTGTGCCTAGGTATTTTCTCTAGGACAGGACCAGCTGTCCTCCTCAGAGGCCACCTGACACTCAAGGGCCCCATCTCCTCCACAACCTTTGCCCAGGGCCACTGAGTACCATAGCTGGTCCAGCCTGGCAGGCAGCCGCTGCCCACCTGGTCTCCAGTGCTTTGTGGCCAGAGATTATTGCAATTGGATGAGTCCAAGAGGCTGTCTGGTGCTGGGAATCAGGCTTCGGAATCACAAAGGTTTATGGGGCTCATGCTTGTCTGGGCTTGGGACTCATTGGGCAAAACAGGGTGGAGCCGGCTCTTCAGGACTATTTGTTGAAATGAGGTGAGCTGGCATACATCTGTACCTGTAGCTGCTGCCTGGTGAAAGCCAGGTTTTGGCTCAAAGCCTTAACTCCTAGAGATTAATTGACATTGCAATCATATTCCTGAGAATTGGGTCCTGAAGTCACGGAAAGGGATGCAAATGAGGTCACAGACACAAGGTACGCACAGGCAGTTTTATTAACCCCTCTGCGACCCCCAAAATCTCCTGCCTCTCCTCAGGTCCCTCTGCTAGCTATGGGCAGCCAGCATTGGCTGGTTTGGGTGGGGCATCTCAGACAAGGATCCCAGGAAGACAAGAGGGTTAGGCGTCTTGCTTTTCAACCTGCTCTTTTAGGCTGTTTGAAGAATATCCACTGTTGCTTTTTGGTGTCAGAGTGAATTATTTAATGGGGAGTGAAAACCTGCCCTCGGAGTGCCTTTCAGAACACGGAGGAATTAGGATCTTAGATTTGTTTTTCTTAATATCTCCCTTTGTTTTTCCCGGAGTACCCTGTGAGAGCCAGATCTTGGCTCTATGCAGCTTAAGAAAAGGCAGTCTGGGCTCTGTCTTCACTTCCTCTTGCCCTGCCCACAAGCTACATGGCTCCCAGGAGTCGTTCAACTCAGCGCACATTGGCATTGTTCAGGCTACGGCAGTCCATCTGGCACTGCCCTCAGGCTGACTTGGGGGACCTCACAGTTCATCTCATTTCCCGCACCCACTCTCTTGCTCCACCAGGTCCACCAGGCATCCTCTCCTCCACAGACCTCAGGGGTTGACAGTGAGCCCTGGAAGAGGTAGGTGACTGTCCCCATGCTTGTCCTCTCCCTGTCCCTGGGCTTAGATTCAGTGCTGTCCCAAGCAAGTGGGGAGCTCTGTAGATGGGACACCAACAATCTTCTCACACGTCACACCAGATGTTCTGCCCCAGATGATGCAGTGAGGGCCAGAACCTGGAGCCCCAGGACCATCACATGCCAGCTCTGCAGAGGGAGGCCAGTTGGCACTGGCAGTCCTGAGCTCTCCAGGGCACAGGAGATGTAAGGGGAAAAAGCAGGAACTAAGGATAGAACCGAGGGCTCCAGGGCAATGATGTCAGTTCATGTGATCATCACCTTCTGGGAGGGGTCCCCAATATCTCTGTGCAATCTTGGCCCAAGAATGGGTCTCTCTCAGCCCTTAGGCACCCAGGCTTACTTTTTAGGATGGAGAGAGAAGGCTTGGGTGGAAGAGTGGTTCCAGGCAAGTTTCTGGGCTCCAGACAAGTGCCCACCTTGTCTTTACATCTACTATCTGCTTTATTCTGAGTCCTTGGACTCCTCTGGGCATAGCCCTAGATGTCTAGGGGTATGCTTAGTTTTCTCAGGATGAGGTGAGTGAAGGTTCTTGACAGGGGAACTTGAGTGTGCTGGATTCCAGGACTCTGGGTGTGATGATGGGATGTGCAGGGACAGAGGCCATGCTGGGAGCTCCTGTGTGTGTGTGTTTATATGAATTTGTGTATATGTGTCTGTCTGTCTATGTGCATGTTTGTATGTGGTGTATATATATACATATGTGTGTTTGTATTTATATGTGTATTTGTATGTATGTGTCTGTGTGTTTATAGTGTCTTTATGTACGTGTGTGTGTGTGTGTGTGTGTGTGTGGTGTGTGCCATGCCTGTGTGTATACCTTAGAGGCCAGAAGAAAGCACTGGATGCCCTGGAACTGGAATAACATGAAGGTGAGCCAACCCAACGTGGGTGCTGGGAACTGAAGCTGGGGTCAGGCAGGAAGTTGGGATGGATCTCCAGAGTGGGCGGTGTGCGCCCTGGATTGTAGTGATTCTGAGCACCATCAGAGCCTAGCTTTTCAGTGCCTCTCTGGATTTGAGAAACTAGGTTTTCCCTTTCACCGTGCACCATATCCTTCTTGCCCTGTGCATAGGTGGTAGTGATCTTTCTGATGCTACCGCTCAGTCCTTGAAAGTTCTGTCTGTCCAAAGCAACATTCTGGTGATCCGTCCAAACTCACCAAGCCCAAAACCCCCATTGCTGCTAATTCCTTAATAAAAGGCTATGCTTATAAAACTCGACGACATCAAAGGAGGTTTTTAAGCCATGTACATTAGGCCTTTCATGGGGAATAGCCGGGGAATAGCTAATGACAGGCAGGCTCAGTGGAACAGATATTTCATCTAATACCAGTTTCGAGAAAGTCAATTGCTGGGTGATTTCTGCAGATTAAATTACCTTTATTTGGAGGTCACCTCCTGCAGCTAGATTGAGAGAGGCAGAGTCACAATATCAA
Source organism: Mastomys natalensis (assembly GCA_021653895.1). Lineage (NCBI taxonomy): Eukaryota > Metazoa > Chordata > Mammalia > Rodentia > Muridae > Mastomys > Mastomys natalensis. The sequence continues at coordinate 4,370,358 of JAJTUV010000102.1, forward strand.
TGCCATCAGCGAGGTGTTAATTCACTCCACAAACAAGGGTGTCCTGCCTGCCTAGCATTCTAAAGAAGAAGGATTTTAGCAACCCCTTTCTAATATCCATGCCTGCATTGAAGGGCAGATGTGTAGGTTGTATTGGGGCTGCCCACGTTCATTTAAACAACTCCTTGGTAGTGTTCAAAACGTGGCAAGGGAAGTGGTGTCGCTTCTCCAGCCTGTGTCCTGCTATTCTGGGAGTTCAGTGAGCTGGGAGAGCAGAGCATTGAGGGTAGATGGGAAACTGGGACTCAGGTAGAGGACCAACAGCCAATTCCCAAAGTCAGGACTGCTGGGGAATTGTATCCTCCCAGCTGAGATTGTGTTGACATTGCTCTGGCATGACCAGAAATCTTTGCACAGTAGGATCTGTCCCTCTGTGTGCTGGGAGGGGGCAGGGTTTGAGCCTGCTCTTCTTTGATGACTTCTATTTAGCTCAGTTTGCTTTCTTTAATTTTCAGTGGCCTGGAATCAGATTGGTTTAAAAAGTGAGCGAGTGAGCGAGTTCCAGGGTCAGAGGCTGTATCAGGTTTCCAAGTGACTATTAGCCAAAATCTGACCCTTATAAGACAATGAGTGAAGTCCCTTATCCAACATTCCTGGGGAGAGGGACACACACTAGCACTATAGTGTGTGTGTGTGTGTGTGTGTGAAGGAGATTGGGATGCAGATAATTTCCAAGGATTCTCAAGCTTAGACGCTGCCTTCCCCAGATTCAGTGTGCAGGGAATCTTCAGTTCTTAGAGTTACATCTGGAAAAAACTGGAGCAGGGACTCCTTATAGGCTGGGGCTGGCGGTGTCCCCAGAGTTTGGGGAAACCCTTCACGGTCATTTCTCTCCCACGTGGATTTTCTGACTCAGTCTGGCACAGAGGATTTCTCTCAGGCCACCAGGACTATTTTCAGTAGCTCCTCCCACTTCCCATGCCTCCCTGAAATTTCCACCCCCGACTTCTGGGTTTAATCCCATTGCCTCCTAATCCATCCCTATTCAAAGTCTGGATGCTTCATGACAATTTTAGCTAAAGCTCAGCCACTACGTGTCTGTCAGAGCAGGTACAGATGGCCGTTACCTGGAACAGGTCTTTGGGTGGAGGGGTTATCTTTTCTAATGCTGCAGTAAAATACTTAACAAAATCAACTTCATGAACAAAGTTTATTCTGGACTGTAGGTCCCCATGGCAGGGAATTCAAGGATAGAGCTCACTCTTCCCCTCCCGCCCCGTATTTCTCCAGCCGCCCTCCCCTGCACTTCTGGCAGAGAAAGCAGCCCACCATTGTCCTTATTGTCATAAGATTAAAAGGACACATTAGCTCCCCATAGAGTCCCCACCACGCTCTGCTGTTTCCCCAAGTGTAAATTTACATCTGCTCAAATTTGCTTCTGGCTTTGCTCACGTGTGTCTCGTGGTTCCCAAGCAAGTCTTGCACAATGCTTGTCCAATTTATTCATGGGTGTTTTGTCTCTTTTGTTGCTGTGTAAATGGGATCTGGCCTCCTATTGTATCTTCTGACGGCCTGAACACATTATCGCACTGTCTGTGTGAGCGGTGTTCAGCAGGAGCCTCTTTCGGGTTTCAAGATTAGATTTCTTCAAAAGGCAAAGGCTCCTTCCTCTTCAAATCCTCCCCATCTCTTGCTGAAAGTCTTGCCCTTAATAGGGGAAAACAACATCGGAAGTGGATTAGGACTAGAGAGTACGGATCTTGGACAACAGACTGATACCTGCTGCCTCTTGGTGTTATAATCTTCGAGCTGAGGGGATAGCCTCAGCTCACTGCACTGGATGTTCTGACTCTGTGGGTGAAGAGATGTGCTCAACCTGTGCAGTGCTTGCCCTGGAGAGCTTGGAAGTAGTTGAACAAACCAAGAAGGTCCTCAAGGGGTGAGGCTAGGATGCAAACCAGTTCCTGCCTCCTGGTCAGTATCAGGGTTTCTTACCTGACAGGTCTTTCCTGAATTCCCTAGAGTGACAGCCAATTTTCAGATTCCTTGAAGCGTCCCTTTTACAGATGGGCCTATCACATTTCTGGGTGCCTCTAGCTCAGTGGTTCTCAACCTGTGGGTCTTGACCCCTTTGGAGATTGAATGACCCTTTCACAGGGGTCACCTAAGAGCATCAGAAAGCACAGATCTTTACATTATGATTCTTAACAGTAGCCAAATCACAATTATGAAAATAATTTTATGGTTAGGGGTCACCACAAGATGAGGAACTGCAAAAGGTCACAGCATTAGGGAAGCTGAAAACACTGCTCTAGCAGATTATAAGAATTTTTTTTTTTTTTTTTTTTTTTTTTTTTTTTGGTGGAGGTGGAGAAGGGCACCAAGAGGACAGAGAGGAGCAAGGGATCAGGAAAATCCTCATGGAGCTCCCTGGCATGGTCCTGTTCTTAAATATCTGTGATTCCCTCACCATGAACCCAGGCCTTCATATCCCTGCAGTGGGGTGGGTGGTAGGTTCTCCTCCCTCTGTCTCCATCATCACCTGGAAACTACAAAGACAGAATAGGAGTGAGTGTGTCAACTGCAAATGGCCTTCCATGAATTCTCTCCTGCTCTATCACCTTAATACTCCCTTAGGCTCTTGCAGTCCCTAGAAAGATGTCTCACTGCATTTGCAAAGAAGGAAGAGCTGGAGCTGAATGCAATTACATGGGTCATCCAAGTCTTGGGACCAGTCATGGTCCCTCAGACAGAGGCCCTTGCAGCAGATCATTCTTAAGTCTGGCTCCACAATAAGCCCTCTCTTGTATGCCACTCAGCTATGCATATATATATATATATATATATATATATATATATATATATATATATATGCATGTGCTTGTGACACACAAGTGCCTGTGCACTTCAGGTCTGTGAACATGTCTGTATGCACACATGTGCACTTTCATGCGTGTGTAAATGTGCCCATGGGTGCACACAACATATACATAGTCGAGGTTCTCTCCTTCCCAGGCTGAGGTGTACTGTCTCCTCACTCACCAGTTTTCTGTGGGGTCCTCCTCTGTGTGCTGGCTAAAATGTGTGTGGACCAGACATAAGTCTTAGGGTCCATGGACGCTGCAGTCTTAGAAGGCAGTCAGTGTGTACAGTCCATTCATCACCGATCTCATCACAGATGACGGGCATCCCTGCTTTTTTGTTTTATTTTGGGGGTTGAGGAGGCCCGAGCATTGCTTTCATCTTCTAGTGCCTGCCTTGTGGTCTTGTGTACCTAGGTTAATGCTTCCCTCACTCCTGCCTTGGCCATCTTTCCACCAAGAGGTCTATGATCGTGTGTCTATGTCTGGAGATTTGTTCAAGAGACTGGTAACAAGAAATCCCATGAGCCTATATTCCCTCTCCAAAGGTGGGGCTTCTTGCTCATGGTATACTTCCTATTCCTTATCCTTACAGGCTTCAGAACAGGAAATGTGGGATGGATGAAAGATGGATGGATGGATGGATGGATGGATGGATGGATGGATAGATGGATGGATGGATGGATAGATGGACCAATTGGTGGATAAGTGGGTGGATGGATGGATGGGAAAGAGGACAAATTGATGTGTGGTGGGTGGATAGGTGGAAGAATAAATCAATGAGTTGATGGGTGTCTTTGGGTTTCTATTGCTGTGAAGTAACACCCATGACCATGGCAAGTCTTATAAAGAATAACATTTAATTGAGGCTGGCTTACAGTTTCAGAGGTTTAGTCCATTATTATCCCAACAGGAAGCATGTCAGCAGGCAAGCAGATGTTGTGCTGGAGGAGGAGCTGAGAGGTCTACATCTGGATCAGCAGGTAGCAGAAAGTGACTGGATTGAGTTTCGGAGACCTTAAAGCCTGCCCCACAGTGACATACTTCCTCCAAGACCACACCTCCTTATAGTGTCATTCACTATGGGCCAAGCATTCAAACACATGAGTCTATAGGGACAATTCCTATCCATACCACCACAGTGAGTGCATGGAGGGGTGGATGAATGGAGTCACAAAGTAGAGGAGAGGGGTCTGTCCTTGGAGCTGTTTGGTAAAGCCCAACCCCACTGGGCTATCCACCTGTTTATTCCCTAAATGAGCAGGGCCAGCCCTTGCTGAAGAACCAGAATGTTCTTCAGCCTGCTCTCCAGGGGAAGAGATAGAAGAGCATGCTTCTGATCCTCTGACCAGCTTGGCCAAGCTTCAACAGGCCTATATATGCCCTCAGGTCTCTGAATGCTGGTGCACCCCATTTGAGAGAAAGCTTCAAAACTCAGAGCCCCTTTAGAAAGAATGGCTTCCGTCTACTCCCTGTCCCATCATGCTCTCTTCTCACCTCATCTTCAACTGGCCTGTAGATATCTTGCCTGCTACCATGAGTACAGAGCCTTTCCCTGTTGGCCCTTCCATGCTGGCTAGCATCTAAACTTGGGAATGGCTTCTGCAACAGCCTCTTGAATAAGGTATCCACTTATCTATTCAGGTGTTATTTTGCTTTATAACCATTTCTCAGAGACTGAGACCTAGAGATAGTGCTGGCGGGTTCCCCACAGCCCTGGGAGCATGTGACTTGAAGACAGTTAACACCTAGTGCCTCAAAGGGGTACAGGTTCTCAACAAGTTTGTCTTCTGGGCACCCTTTTGGGCAGGCCTGAGCGGGATGACCATCCTGAGAGTCACTGAATGCTGGTGATAAATACTGACTCAGTTCTTCACAGTCAGACCCATCATCCCCTGAAGCAGCAGTTGCTATTCTCCTGTAGAGCCTCACTAAATACTATTCAGCTCATTGGATTCTTTCATCTACTGAACTATTCCCAGTTTTCAAATTTGGTCAATCAAAAGGTATTAATTATGGTCCTTCCTTTTTTGAAGATTGCACTGGGAGAGAGGCCAGCTTATCTAGCTACTGGGGCAGTCCTGAAAGACCCTAATAGGTACATCTGTCCCTTCCACCAAGCTGAGGACAGGAGTCTTCCAGCTGGATGGTGCTTCATTGAGTGGGTGTTAACTCTAGGATGTCCAAACTCTCTAGACTCTTGGGCACTCTGATTCCAGGTCCACCTTGTCTAGTCTGTCCTCCTTTAGGGACATAGGGTGACTTCTCCCACATGGTTGCCATTTTCACTAGTCAATATAGAGACTTTCATAATTACCACAAATTTGGAGAAGGCTGAGTCTCCCTTAGATCTGCCACTCTAGACTCCCAACTTTTTTAATATGTTAGGTGTCTCAGGGACTTTCTGGGATTAGACCAACTGTTCCCCAGCCTTCAAGGACATCTGTCTTGTCATGTCAATGTCTTTGTCACGTCTTCAAGCACAGATTCTACAAGAAACTCTTGTAGCTCGATGAAGCCTCTTCCCCTCAACACTGGGATCTTTGGAACACAACTTCCAGGAATAACACACTCTCTTTCCTTTCTTCTATTTCCTTCCCTCCTTTTATCTTTCCTTTCCTCCTTCTGAGTTCCTCCCTCCTTTCTCCTGTCCATCATGACTACAGGCCCTTATTTGGCACATGCAGCAATCTACTTGGGGTGCTGGATATGGCTGAAACTATGTCCTCTCTCAGATCCTGGAAACCTGCCTTAGAAACTGGGACAGGTGGGGTTTCTGAGGCTGGATGTGAGTGAGGTATGTGCTCTGGCTGGTTTGAAAGTTTGGAGAAAGACACGCAGTGGTAATGATACCCACTCCCTATACAAAAACCCACCCTGTCCTCATCACTTTCCCGTTCCCTCTCCCTCAGGCAGAACCACCTTCAAATGGACTCTCTGTAATGTTTATTTGCCCATATGTTGACTGATAATCTGACAAGATTGGGATCTAAGAAGACACTAGCAGCCTCTCTGCTGTCCCAATGAGGACCATCAGGGGAACCCCAGCATGGAGTTGTAACTTTATCTCCCAAGCATCCCTCCCTACTCTGCTTGTCTAGAGTGTGATGAGAGACAGTTGCTGAGTGTTGTCGTTCACTTTTATTAAGAGCTTGAGACACACTGAGCGCCATTCGTGCTAGGGAAGAGAGAACAGTGAGCAGTGTTGCGCTGTTCAGAAAGTCTTCCTCTCATGCGCTTCAGAGTCCATTTGTCACCTAGAAATGGATGTAGAGAAGGTGCAGAGGGAGACGTAGCTCGTGAGGAGGCGATCACTGAGTGCTTTCAAACACTCTCAAAGTGCTGTTTGGGCCAGAATAATTCTGAGAGCACTGATCTGAGAGCCTGGGGGAGTCTAAGAAAGCCCTTTACAGAACTCCTGCTGCTGGGGGTGGGGGCGGAGCCAAGTACAGATAGCCTGCTGTAACAGAGGTCACCAGGACCCACTACTACACTTGTGCTTGATTGAAACCACCTTTATGGGACACACACACGAGAGAGAGAGAAAGAGACAGAGAGACAGAAAGAGAAAAAGGCAGAGATAGAGGGGAAGAGAGAGAGAGACAGAGAGAGAGGCATGCTCATACATGCACACAGTCATAGAAGCACATGCATACACATATATCTCTCTGCATATATATCTCTGCATATATCGCATAGATACATGGACACACAGACACACAGAGGCTATGACCACTTTGCTTGAATGTCTATTGCTGTGTAGCAAATTTTGGCTCGAAGCTTCTTTTTAGCATCCTGAGGCAACAGATAGCTTGGCTGCTGTGTGCTGATTCGGAGGTCTGATTCGGTGCCCTGGCTCCACAATATGGCCTGGCTTTTGCTGGATTCAAAAGCTCATGTGCCATCAACAGGTGCCTCCCGTGGTGCCATACAATGGAGCGCCTTCATCACAAAATGCCATAATGAATGAGGGCTGAATGAAAGGGGCCGGATTGCCCTTTTGCTTAAATTTTTAATGTATGTGCCTATGTGTGTGCTTGTGCACCACCTTTATGCCTGGTGCGCATAGAAACCAGAAGAGGCATAAGATCCTCTGAATCTGCAAGGAATATTGCAGTTGATTTTAAACTGCCAAACTCTGGAAGAGCAACCCGTGTTCTTAATGGCTGAGCAGCCAGCCAGCCCTTGCGTTGCCTTTTTGAGACTCAGCCTCAGAGTGACCTTTTCTTTCTTGTTGAAAATAAGCGACATCTCTTTGTCTACTTTTATTTATTAGAAGTATGACCTTGGATTTGTCCCACATTCACAGACAGGGGATCTGTCCTCAAGAGCACAGATCCCAGTGGCAGAGGTCCCAGAACCCTTTGCATAAGAGATCCCAGCAATCACTGAAGACTCTTACTACTAGAAGACATTCCTTGTATCTGCAATGGGAGGCTGTAAACCCTTCCTCTGTTGCATGTACCAATGGACTGAGGTCTTTTCCGAGGAGTAGAAGAGTGGGAGGGGAAGCAGAGTCAGCTGGAAGCCACTGTTCTGGCAGAGGAGGAAACAGGTTCTTTGTTTGCATTGTAAGTGTCTAGCTTCAAGTGTAAGGGTCCCTGGTGGTGAGTCTTGCTTCTGCTGAGTCCAGAAGCAGTGTCTGCCTCCCTGAAGAGAGCAAGGCAGATACAGTCCTCAGAGCTGATGATCCCCTGAGGCCTCAGCAAGGATGGGTTTTCATTCCTTTTTATTAATGCACAATCTCTTCATCAAAAGTGGATGTCTTGTTGAGTTTCTAGTCTTCAACTACTTATTAAAAATCAAGCCAAGTCGGAACAAGAGCTGGAAAGACGGCCTTTCACAGGAGTGGTTGGCAGAATGGCTTTCAGCACATCAAGTATCACACTGCTTTCCTGAGCAGGGGAGCAGGAAGAAGGGAAGAAAGAAAAGGAGATGAAGAAAGGAGAAGGGAAAGAGGAGCAGAGGACAAATGCAGCAGGACAAATTGAGCATAGGGTTAGCAGACCCAGCAAAGCACTTAGTGTGACACCAGGAGCTTGGAGTCCGGGATGGGAACTAGGTTGAGAAGGAGAGAGCCCAATAGTGCTGTCCCCCTGAAGCTGGCCTCATGTTGACTTAGACTTAGCTGGAGCTGGGTTCTTAAGGTGGGAAGGTCTTAGCAGATTAGAGAGGTGATGACTCAGGTGACAGGGCCATGCAGGGAATGTAAGCATATCTGTCTACCACTTAGATATCATGTGTTTGTTGTCTGTCATCTGTCTGTCCATCTGTCATATGTTTCTATCAGCTTTCTATCTACCTAACCATCATCTACTTCTATCACTATAATCTGTCTATCTATCTATCTATCTATCTATCTATCTATCTATCTATCTATCTAATTATTTATCATCTATAATCATTATTATCTATCTACCTATCCATTTATCTATCATCTATCAATTTTATATTCATCAATCTATCTACCTTTCTTCTGTCATCCACATATTTTGTTTATCTATCAGTCATTTATTATCTATTTATGTCTATTTGTCATCTATTTGTCCATCAGCTCTCTTCCAAAATCTATGTATCTTTTTTCTATCAAATCAATCCTCTGTTATTCACTGATTGAGCAGGAGGATTGCTTTTAGATTAAGAGTAATAAAAACGGGATATTCCACCATTACTGCCTCCTGGCATTCCTTTCCCAGTGTGAGCCAGAGTTCTGACTTACAGGATTTTCCTTCTCTCTGATGAACTCCTTCTCTTTGTGTTGGTTTATTAGTTCTTTGAGAATATCAGACAATGTCTTGTGACCACAATCACTACTTCTCCCTCTCCCCAAGACCCAACCCTCCCTTCCCCTTTCAACTCTACTCACATTTCTTTCAGGGCAAGTGCTCCCTGCAAACACTCTCTGCATTTTTGTTCTTCTTAAAAGTCTTTTTCTCTTACACACACACACACACACACACACACACACACACACACACACAGCTAGTGTGTTCACTGATTTCTAGAATTTCCTTCCCATCATTTATATTTTACAACTTTAAAAATTATGCTAAAATATGCATGGCTTTTGTCTGTTCCACGTGTATCATTCTGTGACACTGAAAGCTCTCATTGGATAGCATCATTCATCTACAGAACTCTCCTCCTGCCAAAGCAAAGCTCCACATCTTCATGACCCATCTGCAGAGACCCAAAATCCACCATTCTTTTGGGGGCTCTGTGAATCATCTATCTATCTATCTATCTATCTATCTATCTATCTATCTATCTATCTATCTCTATCTCTCATCTATCTGTGTATCATCTATCAATTCTATATCCATCCACCTACCTACCTTTCTTCTTTCATCCTCATGAGTCATCCACTATGAATCTGACTACTCCCTACTCCATGTGAATAGTATCATTCAGAATTTGTCATTTTGTAACTGACTGATGCCATTTATTGTGTCTTCTAAGTCCTATTTGTACTGTGTTATAGGAACATCCTTCCTTTTTCAAGCCGAGTGATGTCCTCTGGCATCTACAACCTTCACACATTTTACCCACTTGTCTATTGATGGGCATTCCAGTAGCGTCCACATTTACACTGCTGTGAATAACACTAGCATGGTGTGTGTGTGCGAGCATTTCTTCAAAACTCAGCTTTCAGTCTGTGTAGGTATAATTCAGAAGTGGGCTTTCTGGATGCATGATAATTAATTCCATTCTTATTTTTTTGAGAAGCTGCCACACTGTTTTGCACAGTGGCTGCCAAATTTTATATCCCTAATGTCAGCGAGCAAGCATTTCAAAGTCTTCACATCCTCACCAGCACTTACTGCAGTCTCTTTTAAGGTGTATTCTAATTGGTGTGTGCTGATTAGACTCTTGTAAATTTTTACTGGGGAAACATCTATTCAAGTCTTTGATTTTTTTTTTTTGTATAATTTTACTAATTCTTTGAAAATTTTGTATAATGTGTTTTGATCATATTCATACCCCAACTCTTCCCTGTTCCATGTTCCCTTTCTTTACCCACTTAACTATGTATTCTTTTGTATTTGGATGTGTGGTCTTTCAATGGAGTGTGGTCAACTTACACCCTTCCTTTCCCACCAACAAGCAGTAGTCTATAGCTCTGCTGCTATGGGTAGGATTTCAGGCCCAGTTCCCATCTCCATGCTGGGATTTGGTCTGGCTTAAGTTTATTCAGGTTTTGTGCATGCTGTCACAGCTAGTGTGAGCTCACATGAGCAGCATTCCTGCTGTGTCCAGAAGATTCAGTTTCCATCACCTCTGGCTCTTACATTTTTTCCACCTTGTATTAGTTGGGGTTCTCTAAGGAACAGATCTGATAGGATGGATATGCATGTATTAGAGTGGCTTACAGCCTGTTGTCCAGCTAGGTCAACAATGGCTGTCTCTCAATAGAAATTACAAGAATTTGTTGTCCAATAGTTGTTCAGTCCACACAGCTGGCGGTCTCAGCTGATCTTCAGTATATGACAGAATCCCCAAAAACGTAGGCTCAAATGCCAGTGGAGATGAGCAGGTTTTTGTTCTTTCATGTCCTTTATATAGGCTGCCAGGAGAAGGTGTGGTCTGGATTGAAGGTGGAGCTTCTCGCCTCAAAGGATCTGGAGTAATGGTATATCTCCTCACCTTAAAGAATACATATTAAAACTGGGTCTTTCCACTTCAAATGATTTATATATATATATAATATATAAGATATATATAATAATAAGATATATATATATATATATAATATATATATATATATATATTATATATATATAATTTTTTTCCTGAAGTCCAGTTTGCCTCTCTCCCTGTGTTGCTGATGCCCTCGGTATCCAGTTCAAGAAGCCAATGCCCTCACAATGCTGGGATGCTTTTGTCTTACATTTTCTTCCAAGAATTTTGAAGTTTTAGGTCTCACACTTAGATCTCAGAGCCTACTCTTAATTAATTTTGTATATGGGCAGATAGGGGTCCCAGTTCATTCTTTTACACACGAGACCTAGATATATATATATATCCCTCACAGGTGTACACAGCCACTTCGGTTTTAGTTGAATCTAGATGTAGTGATGTAGACAACCAAGAATAGCCATCCCACACACTCTCTTCCACAAGGATCCCCGGGCCTTGAGAGGAGAGAGCAGCACATATGTTCACCTGGGGCTGAGCATTCTGCAGTCTCCTATGTTCTGGCCAGTTTTGGTCTCTCTGTTAATAACCATCTGCTATAAATAGAAGCTTATAAGTTGTTAGGAGATAGTTTAATCCTACATCCACTTTGCAAAATAATGGTGGAAGTCAACTTGTTTGTTGTTGAGCTTCAGGAATCTGTATAGTCTGCATGTTGATCTCTTATGTGATATGTGATTCCCTCATCTTTCTGCTTGCCATTTACTCTCCTTATATTAGGAAGTATAAGCTGTAAATTTTTTTCCTGAAGTCCAGTTTGCCTCTCTCCCTGTGTTGCTGATGCCCTCGGTATCCAGTTCAAGAAGCCAATGCCCTCACAATGCTGGGATGCTTTTGTCTTACATTTTCTTCCAAGAATTTTGAAGTTTTAGGTCTCACACTTAGATCTCAGAGCCTACTCTTAATTAATTTTGTATATGGGCAGATAGGGGTCCCAGTTCATTCTTTTACACACGAGACCTAGTTTCTTTAACCTCATTTGCTGGGTAGACTTCTCTTAGCTTACTACCTTCTATTTATTCTTCTTGCCTAATGAATCTGGCTAAGCCTTCTAGTACTGTGCTAAACAGAAGTGTTAAAGCAAGCCTTTTTGTGGCTGATCGTTGAGACAAGCATTTAGTTTTTCAGCACTGTACATGTTATTCTTGAAGGTTTCATATATATTGTGGTGGTCTGAATATGCTTGACCCAGGGAGAGGCATTATTAGGAGGTGTGGCCTTGTGGGAGGAAGTGTGTCACTGTAGAAGTAGGCTTTGAGACCCTCCTCCTAGCTGTCCATGAGCCAGTCTTCTGTTTGTCATCCAAACAATATATAGATCTCTCAGCTCCTCCAGCACCACGCCTGCCTAGATGCTGCCATGCTCCCACTTTGATGATAATAAACTGAACCCCTGAACCTGTATGCCAGCCCCAATTAAATATTGTCCTTTATAAGATTTGCCTTGGTCATGGTGTTTCTCACAACAATGGAAGCCCCAACTAAGCCATATATCATTTTATTATGCTGAGATTTCCTTCTAATGTTTGTTGATTGTCTTTACTATGGATGAAGGTTGAATTCATCAAATTTTTTCTGCATCATTTGATTTGATCACATGATTTTGTTTAAGGATGCTACAGTAACTGGTATCTTTTCACAGTCAGGACCACTATAGAATCCCAGATACAAATTCCTCCTGGTCAGAGGGTGCGGTTATTTTAACATGCTAACTAAATTGTTAGCTAGTATTTGTTGTGTATTCATAAAAATATTGGTCTGTAGTTGTATTTTATTCCAGTATCTTTAACTGGCTTTGTTTTCTAGATCATGCTAGTCCTATAATATGAGTTAGGAAATGTGTGAGACCAGTATAAATTCTTAAAATGTTTTCCTTCCTCGCTTTTGAAAGATAATTTTGCAGACCATAGAATTCCGGGTTGTTGTTTTCTTCTCTAACACTTTAAATATTTCACTCCAGCCTCCTCTCGCTTGTGTGGCTTCTGAGGGGAAGCTAGATGTGGTTTTTAATCTTTTCGTTAGATAATGTGGTTTGCACGCTGAGTTCTTTCAAGATTAAAAAAAAAAAACCCACTTTGATTTTATGAAGTTAACTAAAAGAGTTTGAGTATTTGGGAATGGGAATAAGAGTCTGCTTGATGCACTGAGATCCATGGATCTGTGCTTTGGAACCTGTTCCTAATACTGGCGAACCTTAATGCTCATCATTTCAAACGTGTCACTTGTTCCTTCCTCTCTCCTGCCATTCCCATCACATGCATTTGTACCTTGACAGTCCCTGAATAGCCTGTTGTATTAGTCGATCTTAGTGCCCTTTTCTTTTTAGCTTTGAAAGCTTCAAGCTTAGAGATTCCCCCCCCCCCCAACTATGTCATCTGCTAATGACCCAACTGAAGGTAGAGTCTGTTGTGGTTGCTGTGGTCATTGCCAGTTCCATGGTTTTGGTTTCTACTGTATGCTTGCATTCCTTTCTGCACACATTGCTCCCTTGCTCCTGATGCCTCTTTCTTCGTGTTTTAGAACTCTTAACTGCTAAAAGTTAGCTAAGGCTTAACACATTAGTCACTGCTGCTCCAAATCCCCAATTCCAAGATCCTTAGCTGGCTCATTCTGATACTTGCTCTGCCATTTCAGATCAGGGTTTTGCTGCTGACTATGCCTGCTGACCTCCTTCTTGATAACCACTCATGATGCACAGAGCAAAACAAGCTGCTGTAGCTTTGTTTGTGACTGTGTGCTGGGATAGCAAGGAAAGGAAGACATGTTTGGTGGACCCTGAATTCACTCTAGGATGTGAACTTCACAGCACCTCCTGTTGTTTAATCTCATTCACCGTGAAAACCAGGCCTGAGCAGCAATAAGAAGTCACATATTCATGTATAGATTAGTCAAACAAAAAAATCAAGCACATCAGCGAACACCAAATTCTGAGCAGAAGGTGGAGCAAGAAGAAGAAGCCCAAGCATTATTGGAGGGTTGCGAAATGGTGCATCAATTTGGAAGCCAGAACTTATGAAACCAAACTCTCCTACTCCAGAATTTGGGGATCATAGACATAAAGCATGTGCCTGCACACAGACAGACACATACATGCATAGATTAACACCCAGGGGAGTAGATACCCTGCCACATGGATATGACCTAGCACTAGACAGAAAGGAGCTGTCACAATTCCTCATTCAGAAGCACTCATACTGTCAGAAGTCATCTAACACCATGTGAGGCCATCTGGTGACTCTGGCTCACTGGTTGTATTCAGATTCTGCTTCTCAGCTGGGCACTGGTTTTTGTTTTTGTTTGTTTGTTTTCTCTTGTTTCTGTTTCTAGCTCCGGAGTGTCTCCCCACTCTGAGGACACCTGGCATAGTACAGGGTCACCCAAGCATCCCTGTATCCTGGATGAGGAACTCAGAACAGCAAGGGCATCCTTCTCGGACAGCTCCACACTTGCTGTGACAAGGACAAGGCAGCAGAAAGCACAGCTGCCTACTGGTTGTCAGGATCTGGGTCACTGAGGGCCTGGATCCTTCCCTCTGGGAAGACAATGAGGAACCTCTGAGATGACAGTACATGCTTTCACAATCTAGGACAAAGACAGCAGGCAGCAAACAGCAGTCACCACTCAGCTCTCAGCAAGCGGCCTTTTGCCTAACCACCAGGAGCCAGCCACCTCCCAGTCTCAGTCATGCTGGCAAGGACCATAAAACTTCAGAGGAGATGGATATGGGAGGAAGACACCCAGAAACACCTGTGTGGCATGGGCCTTTCCTGTCACTGAAAGAGTTCAGGGAATGTGAGATGACAAAGGAGCCCTTCAGTTAGAGAGGAGACGGACATGGGTTTGGAGCTGCAGAATGCTAGGTTTGCATTCTGGATGTCAGCTGGTACTGTTGGCTGTGGCTCATCCTGAACTGTCCTGGGGTACCCAGAAGTATCCTGGACTGTCCTGTGTATCTTGGATGTCTTGGGCTATCTTGTGGAGTAGGGAATATCCTAGGATGTTTTAAATTTAAATCCTTAGCATCCTGAATTCTCAGACCAGATGTGACTTGCAGCAGCTTCAGATAACTTTGAAGCTCTGAGTAGCTGATTATCTCTTTATCATTCTGTCCTCCCAATAGCTGTTAACCTTGGGAGTGGATAGTGTGGGCCAGGCTGCTGCAGGACAGCCCCCCTATTAGAAAAGAGACGCATGTTGATTTTACTTCCATGGACATTGTTACTGTTTTCCCTTTATAGCCTCATTGCCCCTCCAAGAGGACCAGAGAACCCTGGAGGCAGAAGGCAGCATCCTACCTCTCAGCCCCAAGAGGTAGAATAGGGAGAGGCAGAGGGGGAGTCACACCCACATCTCCCACCCACCCACTGCAGATTCCTGTTTTTATTGGCCAGTTGTCCCATCCTTTGAATATTTTAATTTTATATACATAATGATGCATTATGACATTTTAATGCATACACTTGCACACACCACACTTATCCTTGCTCCCTTTTAGTCCCTTGTCCTTCAAGCCTCCTTCCTGCATCCTCTTCATCTTTCTATGTAGCCCTATTTAGGCTTTCATGTCACATAGGCATCTGTACCTTGCCTTTATTGCAGAACTACCCAATAATAAAGGTATGGAATCATGATCATATGAATGGATGAAGAGAATGCGGTCTAACCTGCACAGCAGAATAGTATTCAGCCATAAAGAACAAATAGTGTCATTTACAGGAAAGTCGACGGCACTGGAGAGTGTCCTACTAAGTGAAATAACTTGAGCCTGGCAGGATCAGACAGATTCTGGCTATGGGAGACACCAAAGTTCTCTTCCTCAGCTCCGATGCTCTGGCCAGTTCCAGCCCAAGTACACCTATTTCAGAGGAAAGACAGACAACTGTGGCCAGGTATGGTCATAGAGGCTGCAGGCAACCACAAGACGCACAGTGATCTTGCTTTGATTTGGGGGGGATCACAGAGCATGAGAAGAAGGGTAAGCCTGCAAGATAGAGCCCCTGGCTTTTGGGTGTGTGGAAACATAGCCCTCAAAAGGACCTATAGCAGCTTCCAGTGCTCCCTCCACTCTGTACTACCATCCTTAGAGTCCAAAACCTGCAGGTTATCAAGTTCCTATGTATTTACTGAAAGACAAGGTCATTCTTGACCATAGATCTCTAAAGCTTCACTAGACCCTGGATTCTATGATCGGAAGATCTGCTAAAGCTACACCTCTTCTGGGAGGTGTATAACAGGTTAGGGTCCTTGAAACTCACCATACTCCTCTCGTCTTATGACAGTACTGAGGGTCTTTTCACTCAATGTGAGAACACACCAAGATGCCCATGATTGCTTCTGTGGGAGATGAGCTTTATATCCCAGAACCTCAGTCTCTGTACGCAGTAGCACCAACTTCCCAGAATAACCTCAGCAACTGGTTATATGCTAGTTAGAAAATTGTGATGACTCAGGGATCAACAGACTCGTTTAGACAGCTACTTGCTTGCAGAGACTGCCCAGTGGTCCTCTGATTAATCCATCATCCACAGATTTATCCATCCATTCATTCACCTATTCATTCTTGTACTCACCCACCCATTCATCTCTCTATCCACCATCCACTCATCTATCCATTCATCCATCACCCATCCATCCATCTACTGATCCATCCATCTATCCATCCATTCATCCACTCATCCAAAAACCCATCCATCCACTCATATACAAATCCATCCATCTATTCATCCATACATCTATCCACTCATCCATCCATCCACTCCTCCATCCATCCATCCACTCCTCCATCCATCCATCCACTCATCCATTCATCCAGGTATTTTCAACACATCCATTTTTCTGTGCATTCATCCACTACTCTACCTACCTACCCATCTATTTATCCATTGCCTCCTCATATTTGTTATGAGACTCTGGTTGTTTGAATAGGAATGGCTTCCATAAGTTCATATATTTGAATGCTTGGCATTACAGAGTGACACTACTTGAGAGGAATTAGAAGGTGTGGCTTCATTGGAGGAAGTGTGTCACTTGGGTGTGCTTTGGGGTTTCAAAAGCTCAAGGCTGGCCTGTTGTCTCTCCTCTTCCTACTACCTTCAGATCTGGATATAGAACTCTCAGCTACCATGTCTGCCTGCATGCCACCATGCTCCTTGCCATAAAGATAATGGACTAAACCTCTGAAACTGTAAGCTCCAACTAACTTCTTTCTTTTTAAGAATTACCATGGTCATGGTGTCTCTTCTTAGCAGTAAAACACTGACTAAGAAAAAGACTTTGCTTCATTGATTTAGCATTGTTCCAGAGGCTGAGAGATACCCAGAAATGGGAGCAGGGAGGAGTCTTACCCTCTATGACCTTCATTCAATTGCAGAATCAATGTAATAAATATGTAAATCAGTTACAGGAATATTTCATGAAGATGAAAGGAGATGGTTTGAGAAGTCTGGTGGTTAATGAAAGATGGGCCTGTCACATATGGAAGCAAATATGGTGAGATTAGAGGCGAGTCAGCAGGGCCCAGCATCACAAAGGAGGCATGGACCTCCACTCGCACTTCACATAGTCTTGGAGAGAAAGTCAGGGTTTTCATGAACCTGGAGCCTGACTACTGCATCCATGACAGTGGTCAATGTGCCTCACCTGCTTTTGTGAAGGAAGTGGACAGAAGACCTGAACATTCTCACGGGAACCTGGCTTGAGAGCCAAGGCTTGACTAGATAGAATATATCATACAAATGAGCCTTGGACTGTTCCCAGAAAGACAAAACACTACCCAGCACAGGGCTTGAATATGGACTATTCCAGATCCAGCTTCTAACCATTACAGGTAAAAACTTTGCACTTGTAGCAGCCTGTGTGAGCCCTCCTGACCATACCTGGTCTTCTATTGATGCTTCAAGGTAGTGATAGGGAAAATGAGTCCCAGACATAATAGAGGGTCTCTGTCTGACTTGTGTAGTTGGGGCAGTGAGTGCACATGCCCTCTCTCAACATCTCCAGTGAATTGGTTTCAGGGCTTCCTGTGGATAAAATTCAAGGTTGATTATGGCCCTTATTCAAAATTGTGTAGCATTTGCATGAAACCAACACATAGCCCTCCTCAAACTATAAGCCAGCTCTAGATATTTGAATAGCTAAATTTTGAAATGCTGTTTAGAGCTGTGTATTGCTTAATGAGTGAAGACAAGGAGAAATACACACTCAGTACAAATACAACTGTCGTAGGCTAACTACATAGTATATGTCAGCTACAGTAGCATATTTTTTCTTTATTTTTGAGAATTTTATACATGCATAAATGAAATATGATTATATGTCTCCCCTATTCCTCTCTTTTTAACTCCCCTATCTCTCCAACTTTATGTCTTTTTGGTGCTGTCATTAACCCAATGGGTTAATAAATGCTGCACATAAGCACATGAGTGTAGGGTCATTCATGGGAAGCCAACAGTGGCCATATCCTCAATTAAGAATGATTCTCTCTCACCCAGAAAACTTCAACTATCCGATCCTTGTTTGATCTGCAGCTCAGAACCCATAGAGATAGGCAGACAGATATCTCAAAAGATAACCACCAGGGCTGGGAACTTGTCCTCAGTATAAAGTGCTTGCCATGCAGGTATGGAGCCTACCTTTGACACCAGCAACCAGTGTTTCAAGGAAAGCTAGGCATGGTGGTGCAAGATTGTAGTCTCAGCACTGAGTAGGCATAGACAAGCAGATCCCCAGGGTTCTTTGGCCAGCTGTGTCTACTCTGAGTTCTATGTCAGTGAGAGACCCTGTCTCAAAGAACCAAGGTGGACAGCACCTAAGCAAAGCAGGTTGTCCTTGACCTCACATACATTTACATATGTGTGCACTCACCCCCCCCCACACACACACCACAAAGAAAAACAAGTACTACTCACTATGTTCCATCGTCCCACATGCGTGCTTAAGGCACATGAGGTCACCCGGTTCCCCTTTAGTGTTGTCCACTGAGAATAGATTGCTTTAGCTCAGACTCTCCTGAAGAAATGGCTCTCTGGCCAAGCAGGGAAGGAAGTCCCTTCCCTGGTACCCTGTGAACAGCTATGCTAGCCAGTGGCACCTTGCAGAGCATGTGGATGGAGGCACTCACTTCCCTGCCTGTTCTTGGCCCTTGGCACACTCCTGGGCAAAGTGAGAGACTTGGATATGCCTAGGATGGGTGGGTGTGGCTGTGTGGGAGGTAGGTGATCTAGCTCTGATATTGTTGTGAAATTCTGTTCTCTGGGCATGACTTGGCCTTTTGCGTTCTAGAAAATCAAAGCAACTATATCAACTGCATGAGACCCTCAGGAGATCAAACCTATAAATGTACCTTCCCAAGAGTTGGATGGTCCTAATCTCCTTACCTGAGATTCCAGGCACAAGCTCCCTCCAGCCACCTCTCCTGGTGTGTTAGAGTATACAGGAGATAGAAGACTCGAATGAACAGCTTTCCTGAGTCACCATTTTGGAGTGTGATTCTTAGTGAAGCCATTAACTTCATTACCCATGTTCTTATATGGAACCCCGACTCATGCTCCTCAACATAACTCCAATAAACTCACTGTTCCACTTGCTGGACCTGGATGAAATCATTTACTTAGTATTTTTGTTGTTGTTCTCTCTGGGGTGAAACAGACTCCCCAGGAAATGTCAAGCAACAGATGTGGTCAGGCCTCTCATGACCAGGGCACTTGAGTAAGACAGATGCTTCGGGTGCTAGAGGGACTGCTTGTCACCAGAACACACAGGGGAGGGTTTATAGAGGATCAGCTCTGTGACACTAATGAAGGCCAAGTGATTAGGACACCATCCATCTCCATGTAGCAGTCATTAGAGCCACGATTACCATAACTGCTATAAGCTCGTGATTTATGGAGATTGTAATGATTATTTTTGTAATACTAAGTTAGAGGATTTTTTGGCAGTAGATCAATTTGAAGGAAATTGAAATACAGTTTTTGAGTGAGAAATGTCACTGAATCACAAAACGGTCAGTGCCTCGTGTGTGTGTGTGTGTGTGTGTGTGTGTGTGTGTGTGTGTGTGTGCTTATGTATGAGTGAGTGGCATCTGTCCTAAGCCCTGACCAAGAACCAACTTGGTATGGGTGGACCCAAAGACAGCAGTTTGCTGATCCCCTAGATCTGGAGATGACTGCTATGATCTGGAGGCTCAGGTATGGGGTCCCAAAAATGGTTTCCAAGGACCACAGAGTACAAGGGCCACCAAGTGAGAAAGTATAAAAATAAGACAAGTCACTGCTTTGAAGCTCTGCTACCTCTAGACCATGAGCTTCTCCAGGTAAGGAGGAGAAGATTCCAACACACTTGGCTTGAATATGAGTCTAAGAACAGCGGTGGGTGGGAAGAATGGAGCACCACATCTAATATCCCCTGCCTCCTCCATGCAGCCAATACCCACAATGCCCCTGCCTCCTCCCTATAGATATCACCCCAAGTGACCCCTGCCTCCCTCCCAATACCCCTGCCTCCACCTATAGCCCCCAACCATTCCTGTTACTGCCTTTTACAGAGACATCCCACTTCCTGTTGCTCTTTCCCCATCCTTTCCAGGTGACAGTGTGAGTATTCTCCTATTTTCTGTCTGCCCCATCCTTCCCATATAGCTCAGACTTTGTCCCTGCACGGAGTGACAAAGTACCTCAAGGGGAAGGACGGGTTCTCTCAGTTCACGCATCTCCCACATCCAAGTGATGTCGTTCACACCTGCAGTTTCAGGTGTGCTCACAGCTGCTCCCAGCTTTACACCAGCTGCTCCGGCCTAGCCCAGGGTCCCAGCACTCACTGCATCCATCATCCTCTCTGACACACACTAGTGCCTCCCTGGGTCCAGTTCAGCGTTTCTACACCTAGCACAGAACCCTTCTTCTACTCAGGAATTCACATCACCGTTATCCAGAAGAAGACACCAGGAACCTCGGACCTCTTCCTGACACCTGCCATGCCTTGACCCTCTCCAAAGACATTCAGCGTTTTTCCAGTTCTAAGCACTAAAGATCTTTCAAAGATTTGAAGAATCCCGAGCTAGCACCCTAGTCTTTCTGACCTTCCACTGGGAAATGGGTGCCACTGTTCTGAGTTAGAAATACATGCACCTCCTCTTCTCTCTGCTCCGCTCCCATCAGGCTTGGAAGGTATCTTGCCATGTTGTCTGCTGTGGCCTCCAGACCTCTTCATTATATACTTCACACCGGCGTGTATCTTCATTTTGTATACTGGTATGTATGTATGTATGCATGTCTGTGTATGTATATAGACATATAGACTGCAGAGATGGTTCAGTAGTTAACAGAGTTTGCTGCTCTTTTCAAAGGACCTAAGTCCAATTCTCAGTACCGATGTGGTAGCTCAAAATTATCTATGCCTCTGGTTTTAGGAGCTCTGATGCCGTCTGCTGATCTCCGCTAACACCAAGCACACATATGATGCACAGACATACATGAAGACAAAACACTCATGTACCTCAAACCATATAAACGTTTCCTTATAATATATAGTATATATCCATATACTATATATATTGTATATTACATTCTATATATTATACTATACTATATATTATATAGTAATATAGAGTATATAGAATACTATTTATATTATATAGTATAATATTTATATTACATATATAATATATAGTATATATAAATTATATTTTATATATATACTATATAAATTATATTATATATACTATATGTATACATATATTTTATTTATATATAATATATAATACATGCAGATGAAACACTTATAACCTAAAAACATGTATACTTCCTTATAATATATAGCATATATACTATATATTACATTCAGTATAGTATACTATATACTATAAATTATATAGTAGTTTAGAGTATATATAGTATACATTTTATATTATATAGTATTATATATATTATACTATATATAAATGTATTTTATTTATATATACACACATATATAGTATACTATACAATATCTATAATTATATACTATATATGTTCATAAATATATACTATGTAATATATTATTATACAGTATGTAATATATTTAGGATGATATATATAAATAATTGCATAAACTTTAATGGAAAAAAGGACATGGACTCCTCTTCACCATGGGAAATGGACCGAAAAGACAAGTGAGATTCCATGATTAACAAATTCATATAGTTATGACCAGATAGCCTGAAGGACAAGAAGACAGAAGTATGATCTAGAAGCTCATGTCCTCTGCTACATAAACCTTGCTAGGTGTGGGGAGCACTGGGGCTTGCTTTCTAACTCTCTATATTGATTTTTAAAATAGATTTAAAGAGATTTAAAGAGAGAAAAGGTACTATTCATGGGGGGGGGCAAAATTGGAGTTAGAAATCACCTAGAGGGAAGCTAGCTAGAGTTCGCATCACTCCCTACATTAGTATGTCCACTGGGGACCACTCCACTGACCAATGAGTCACTGATGTTAGACAAAGTAACAGGAAGCCATGCGGCAAAAAGGACAAACCAGTGGGCTTCAGGTGAACAGAACCGAAGAACTCACCTGGCACACTGTGTCTGAGCAGATGGGGCCAGGATGCCAGCCCTTCTAGGAAGGGGGAGTCAATGGAGAAATGGTTTGTCAATGAGGCAGACATTGTCTAGAAACAAATGGATAATGTAGAAGGAAAAGACATACACAATAAGACAACAAACAGGAGGAAAATGTAATCCATGGGCATCGTCTCTTGTTGAAGACGCCATCAGAATAGTGCCAACAGATGCCACTCAGGGTGAGACAGCAAAAGGATAAGGAAACTGAAAACCTCCAGACTGTGGAGATGATCGAGGTAAGGGGAGCCAGTCCTGTGTAAGAAGGAGATGAACTGGGCTGGTAGGTGCCAGAGCTTCCAAACTAGAGCACAAAGCCTCTGTGTCACTAGCAATTGACCGTCAACTGGGTGACAATAAATAGGGTTAGTCTCCCACCCAACACAAGCCCAGTGCGGACCTCTGGCACCACACCAACAGCAAATCATCTGGGGCAGAAATCAAGACCCAATCTTGCCTCAGGTAGCTACAGGAAACACCCAGGAAAAATTTAGCGGAAGAGGTAAGAGATGACTCAAAAGAAAGCCATAAAATGTTGGTGAAAGAAATTGAGGAAAATACACCAAAATGGAAATATATTTTGTGATCATGGATTAGAGTAGTCAGTATCATTGGTGTGTCCCACACATCTCAAAGGTATGTATAGACTCAACACAATCCTTATTAAAGTATCAACATCTTTTCCAGGACTATGAAAAAGCATCCTAAAACTTGCATGGAACCACGGTGTGCTCTGAAAAAAGAAAACTGACTGGAGCCAAAAACACTTGTAGAAAATATTTAATCCCATGCAAGGGCTTCCACCCCGCCTTTGGCCATTATTCTGGATAAAAGTCACACAACATTTTATTTATAATAAGCCTTAATCAGCACTAGAGCTGGGCAGATATGTATCCTTTATAACTGTTAGAGTCTATTTCTCCATCTATATGCTCAAACTCTAATTTGCTATGTTCTATCTGGTCAGCTCTTAACTCTAATTGACTAGCCCTCATGGCCATTTTTTTCATGATTCACTTCTTCCTCCTCTCTCCATCTTCTTCTCCTTCCTCATGGTCTTCTCACCCCTCCCCACCCCCAAGCCTGGGAACCAAAGATCTCCACCTATCTCTCTTATTCCCAGCAACTCACCAACCAGGATAACTTGGGGAGGCAAGGTTACATAGCATCATTTAGGTATGTCACTTGGGTGTATGCAGACTCTAGTCCCTGGAGGCAACCAGGCCTTGGGGACCAGTACTTAGCATTACAATACAAGCAAAATCTCAACAAGCACAACACAGGAGGAATTACACTACCTGGCTCTAATAACTAGCCCTGTAGTGACCAAGAGGACATGGCACTGGCATTAGAGCAGACACCTAGACAAATAGAGTCGAGTAGTAAGCCGTGGCGTAATTAGGCACACCTAAGTCTAAGTCAATTGATATCGGCAAAGGTGTTCATACATTGGAAAAGTCTTTTCAATACAAAATGCTGGAGACATAGGGTGTCTACATGCAAAAGAAGGAAACCAGATTTCCTCTCTCTCTTCTCTCCCTCCCTCCTTCTTTCCCCCTCTCCCTCTCTCTCCCTCTCTCTTCCTCCTCTCCCTCTTTTCCTCCTCTCCTCTTCCTCCTCCTTATTCCTCTCTTTCTCTCCTCCTCTCCCTCTCCCCTTCCCTTCCTTCTCTCTCCTCCTCCTTCTTCTCCCCCACCTCTCTCCTCCTTCTTCCTCCCCCTCCCCACTTCTTCTTCCTCCCTCTTCCTCCCCTTCCCCAACTCTCTCTCTGTATATCCATGTGCACTTATTACAGAAGGTTAGAACAAGGTGTCCAGTGTATTCTTCCACTAGTCTCTACTTATTCTTTTTAGTTTTATGATATTTGTATGATTTCTTTTGCCCACATGTATGTTTGTGTATCAGCTGTATCAGAATAGAGTGTTGGATCTGCACCCCCACCCCCACCCCACCCTGAACTGGAGTAACAGATGTCTGTGAGCCACCACATGGCTGCTGGGAGTCTAACCCAGCTCCTCATCTGGAACAACAAACACTCTTAACTGCTGACCCCTCTCTCCAGGCCCTGGTCTGTGATTTTTATTTACTACAATACTTTTTGTTGTTTTTGCAGTCAGGGCGATGCTGGCTTCACAGAGTGGATTTTCTGAAGAGTTATGCACGCTGGCAATTGTTTTCTCCTTACATGTCTGGGAAGAGGTGATGATTTTGGAGTGAATTTGGACCCATGTTCTTTGCAGGGAAGTCTCTTCATTTCCTAGCTAAAGGTAGGTGTTCACTTCATTTGTTTCCCCAGGAGTAGCTCTGGTGTAATGTTTACTAGAAAGGGCCAGTCCTATATTTGGTGTTGGGTATACTGGCACCAGACCATTCATATTACTGCACGTCCTTTCTGTGGTTTTGGTATCCTGTTTCCCCTTTCATTTCTAGTATGTTAGAGGCATGAGCAACAGAGGAGGAACCAACTATTTCGGATTGGACTTAAGGCTCTCTTTACAAGATGAAACCCAGACCAGGCACCAGTTTAAAAATACCCTGTTATAAAATCATCTAGCCACACTTCCCTTGACCCTATACCTATGACACTCCTAGGTCTTCTAACGTTGAGACTGGTCAGTGACACTGAGGGTACTCTGCTTTCATTGGGCACCCCCTCTTGACTCACAGTGCGGAAAATATTCACACACTGTCAGAGGGACCTTGAAATATGGTAACACACATGGATGGTGAGATTAAGAACGCTAGCTGGTAATCCCAAAGTTAACCATCTTTTATGTAGTCACACCAAGGACCACTGGCTGGATGTTACCATTGCTCAGCAGCTCTTTGAAGAAGCACTTTCAAGATCATTGTGCTTTTTTTTTCCACCTGAAAAGTAATCAAGTCTATCTGGCGATGTGGTGGCAGGTTCTCCAAAAGCTCAGTTGGAAGCAGTTGGCAGCAGTGGGCCCTCGAGCCCCAGCCCTCAGGCTAACCCAAGACAGTTGCTCGTGGATGGTGTGTGCAGGTGGCTGTACTTTACATCGGAATATTTTTACACCTGACTGTGACACTGGATGGATCTGGGTCAGTAGAACTAACTCCTCTTTATGTATGTATCTATTCTTGCTCTGTTGTACCCCAGCATTCTACCAGCTCATCAAGGGACCAGTCTGTGTTGTATGTGATTGGCTGTCAAAGCAGGCAGTGATGGGCTGCTGAGTTGGTCTGTGCCTCTCTGACATTGATTGGTCAGTTGTGCTGTACTTTTGGACCTGCTGCATTCTGTCTGAAACCCTCCCTGTCCTCTTGCACAGGACAGAGCCTGTTCTGCACCTTCGGCTCTTCCAGCATGGAACCTGACCTGTACCCTCTACTATCCAAGAATGCAATGCCAGACTTCTCTGTCCACTAACACAGGGGACGGTCCCATCTGGCCTGGCCCATGTTGGGGTAAGTGGGTGACTGAGCTGCTAAGACAGGTGGAGGTAAGAATCTTAAACCCCCAACACAAGAGACACAGCATCTACTTTGTCCACAGCTCCGACAATATTAAGATTGGAATCTCAACAAAAGTAAAGCCATAAATCACTAAATAAGATAATAAAGTAAATTTAGTCCTGAAACGATGGCCGTGAACAGCGCTTCCATGCGGTCTATTCTTTAAGATATGGGGAAGAGACCTTCATATAAATCGAATAAATCACTTTTGGTTTCATCAGAAACACATAAATGGAAATTTATCATGTCCCCAAGAGGCGCCTTTTCTGACATGTCAGCTCCTCATGCTGATGCTTAAGGAGGGAGGTGGCATTGCTTGGGGCTTGTTTATTTGCTTTTAAATCAGTAGTTTATTAGTTCCCATCTTTAAATATTTGCTGAAAGAATGATGTGCTTTCTCTGTTGCTCTTCTCCCAACTGCAGAGGTGATTTTGTGCCTTTATTTTCTTATTGTGGATGTGCCAGCATCCTGGACTTATTTATAAGGGTTCGCTTGTCCCCACCCCTCAATTTCGTGACATCATAAGGGAAGACCTGGACACACAGGTCTCTAGAATTCCCAAGTCAATCTCCTAGCCCATGCAGAGCCCAACCCAGGAATCCTGGTTCTTTTACTCAAGTAAGCACTCTGTGTTCTGGAAGTGTTAGCCTTAGTGACACCAGGGAGGCTCAGAACTGCGATGGGTAGCTTCTGGCCAGTTTGTAGAACTGAATCTGCTGCCCTCCAAGGGCTGTGTATGCCTCTCCTAGCTGTGTTCTGTCTGCTTCATAAGCAGTGCTTGGGGGACCCATTTTTATACACAAGGAAATGTGGGCTCCCACTGAACCTGGTCTCTAGCCCCAAACACAGGGGTCAGCTTCTGTGTCAGCAGCCACCAAGTTCAGTGGGCAATGGGGTCCCATGGCTACTGACTGATGCATGAGCCGCTGACATGGCTACTGTGGACAGAGCAGCAGAGCAGAGTGCCCGTCATCTCTGTGTTCAGCTAAGCCAACTGCCAGCCTTACATGGTCCAGCCTCTGCTGCCTCTGCAGTCTGGAATGTTTCCAGGCATGTGGGATGTGTTTTGCTCTGACCTGTAAGCTCTCACTCACAGGTCCATCCCCCTAGGGTTACAGCCCAGGACTGGGTCTGACTAAAAATTTCCGGAAGCTGAGCTCCTGCAAGCACTGGCCCTCCATCTGCTGGAGTCTTTCATGGCCTGCAGGTGTTTTGTCACACACCTGGGAGGCTGTGTGTCAGTGAGTGTGTTCAAGTACGTGTATGTATATGAAGAGGTATATGTGTGTGAGTGTATATGTGTGCGAATGAGTGTGAGTATATGTATGAGTGTATGAGTGTGTGTGTGTGTGTGAGTGTGATAGTGTGTGTGTGTGAGTGCTTGTGTCTAAGTGTGTGAGTATGTGTATGAGCGTGTATGTGAGTGCTTGTGTGTGAATGTGTGTGTGTGTGAGAGTGAATTTGTATGTCTTTGTGTGAGTGTGTAAGTGTATGTGTTTGTGTGAGTGTTGCTAGTGAACCAGAATCTACAGAGCCCAGACTCAAGGTGTCACACTGGAGGGTGTCACAGTGGAGAGAAAGCTAACCATGCCAGCCTTCAGGCCTTTGTGGAGACTGAGGGCTGGCTTCTCCCTTTCCTTTGGGACAAATTTATTATTGAACTCTTGTCTTTCTTTCTTGAGCTTGGTGACTCATTCTATTCCGTGGTGAGCCTCAGAGGATGACGGGGACCCAGTGAGTTTGCGGATAGAAGAAGGGAAGTGTGGCTGGGTGTATCAGAGGCATGTGGGTGCTGTCTTGGGGGCTGTGCTATGCCCTTAAACTGTGGCATCTGCCTGGGATTCTGGGAATTATTGTCACTGCTGTGCTGTAGATCTCATCCACTGAACTTGCAGTCACAGAAAATGTTCTAAGCTTCCTGGAGAGATGGCGGTGTGCAGAGCCATCATGGAGGTGTACGGAGGGAAGGATCTAGATGTAGGCTGACAGCATGTTTGCCCTATCATTTAGTCATTTAATTTTATTGACACACACATGAGTTGTCATGACACAGCATCCACATGACCCCAGCAGCTCAAATAACCCTTGTGCACCTTGTGCTTCAAGCACATCTTTTCTCTGGGGATGGTTTCTTCTCATGCTAGTATGCTCCTCACTGTTGCTGAATGCAGAAGAGTCCTGGCTAATGGTGCCATTAAGAGCTATTGCTCTTAATGGAGTGACTAACCTGAAAGAAAATTAAAAGCGATTACAGACTGTAAAGGTAGAATATCAGTCTCCTTATGTTGTCATTCTCAAGTGTCACTTGTGAGGTGTGACATTCCAGATCAGCTGGGTCTTGAAGGACAGGACTGGAGGACTGGAAGCAGGAGAGTGAGTGGCTACACTGGACTTGTCGAGCATAGGCACATCTGATAGGGAGGGACTCCCAAAGCTTTGGTGACTGTCTGTAGGCACTTGCTGCTCGAAAAACTGTCACCACAGCCACAGAGGGAGTTTGTTTGCGGTGGTCACAGAAAAGACCAGCTCAACCAATCACAACACTAACTTTAATGCCAGAGCAGGGTGTATCCCATCTCTTAAGAATGTGATTTCAATCCAGGTATGGGGACTCACACTTGCAATCCTGTCACTTAGGAGATTGAAGCAGGAGGATTGTCATAAGTTTGTGGGTTAGAGTCCAGTGTGGGCTACATAGTAAGAATCTGTCTCAAAAAAAATATACATATAATATATATTACATAGTGTATTATCATTATCACCCTTTACTTATTATTTAATTATTAAATATTTTATTAAATACTAAAATTACTCTAAAATTAAAATTATTATATATAAAATATATTATATGGTTTTACATTATATATGATATAGGAGGGAGAGAGAGGGGGAAATGAAGGAAGAAAGGGAAGGAATGAGGGATACAAGGAGGAAGGAAGGAAAGAAAGGAAAGGGAAAAGAGAGGGAAATAAAGAGTTGTTACAGGATCCATAGTGGAAGTGAGCAGAGAGCCTAAGAGTGGAGAGGAAGTTCTGGAAACTCCAGCCAAGCTCACTGAAGAAGAGTCAGGCTCATGGGCAAACCTTCAGCGTGGATAAAGCCACGCTCTCTGGAGACAGATGCTGTCTCATAAACCCTTGGAATGTAGTGTGCAGTACTCCGTGGCTCCGCATGCACTTCTTAGGATGTGCACTTGGCACTGATGTGCACTTGGCACTGAACCATGTGGGACTTGGTCCTAAGTAGGCCTTCTCTTTGGTTAGCAGATAAAAGGGCTGGAGCAGAAGCAGCTACAGTGGACTCTGAAACAAACACGGTGAAGGTCAGAGAGTACTTAGTTATACGGAGGAGGCCAAGCCCATTGTGAATCCCACTTTCCTTAGACTGACCTGGTCCTGTCATTCATCTTAGAACAAAGGACTGACCTGCCATGCAGTGTGAGTGACTGCTTTTGCTTCTTTCCTTGGTGTTCATCTGAAGAAAGACTCTAAGAGCCTAGGGTGTTTCTCCTCTCTATATACCTTGTCTTCCCTCTCCCTCCTCCCTCCCCTCCTCCCTCTCCCTCTCCCTCTCCCTCTCCCTCTCCCTCTCCCTCTCCCTCTCCCTCCTTCTCCCTCTCTCCTCTCTCCCCCTTCCTCCCCATCTCCTCTCCCCTTTCCTCCCTTCCCTTCCCTCCTATTTCTCTCTGTGTCTTTACCCCCTTTACCCTACCTCTCTCATCTGTATGCTCATATATTCTCCATCAATGAGTATTAAGTTTTGCTTTAAAAAAGAAAAAAGCTTTTCTGCATTTCCTCCCTTCTTCTCTATTCTGTTAATGCAGAATAGTAACAGAATCAATTTTAGAATCAAGTTTATATTCCCCAGCCACCCTGAGGAGAGCAAAATCTGTGGATGCATGGCACTCTTAAATAAAATGTATAGCATTTGCATGTACCCACATATGCCCTCTTGTGCACTTTAAATCATCCCAGGTTACTTATCATACCTAATGCAAGGAAAGTGCTATTGAAATGACTGTTACGCTGTGTTATACATGGTCAGCACAGAGGCAATTTAGAAAATATATTCAGTCCATGGTTGGTCACTTGGATCTGCAAATGTACAACCAGAGAGAAGGGCTCTGAATATGTCCCGCGCATGGCTGTGTCTGCATCTGTGCATGGCTGTCTGCCTATAGATTCAATTTGCTTTTGATTTGGAAATACTATCAACTCTGTGCTCATGATTTTCTAAGGCTAACATTGCCTTCATCTCCTCTTATGATGGCTGCAAAGAAGCTGGGCACACACTACATTGTAAAGCCCCTTTCTGTGTCTCCTGAAAGAACTACCCCAGTGTGGTGGTCTTTCTTCCTTGACTATTTTATAGGGTTCATTAGCAAATCTAACTACAACTGAAATTTTATTTGAGAAAACACTTCAAGTGATAGGTCCAACATATAATCAAATTGCGATTTTAAAATTCTTTGTTTTCAAGATTTGTTTGTAAAATATGAGTGTTTGGCTTGCATGTATATCTGCAAAATTGGTGCCTGCAGAGGCCAGGAAGGAGCTCAGGATCTCCTAGAACTGGAGCTAAAGATAGTTGTAAACCTCCATGTGAGTGCCAGATACTGAACTCAGGTCCTCTGAAAGTCCAGCAAGTGCTCTACACACTGAGAAAACTCCTCAGCCCTCACATATTTATTATTGTAAAATGCTCACAATGTGCCCTTTTTGGACTCTTTTCATCATTATAAGTCATGGGCATGAACTCAGGCTCCTTCTTTCACCCTCTTGATTTCTGTTGTGTCTGTAGTGATGTTCTTCTGCTCCTACACACCACCCCCAAATGCTTTGTGTGTCAGTTTTTTTCACTTTGTCTGGCTAGCTGGAGGGTTGCCCATTTGACTGATTATTTTAAAGAATGAGTCTAACTTTGGATTTCCAGGGTGGCACACGAAGGGCTTAGGAACTGAATCCCTTGCACGGTGAAAATGGGCCCCATCCTTTGGACAGACAGAAAGAACTTGATGCACAAAACTCTCCTTTTAGTTAGACTAATGCACAGTAAAATGAGAGCAGCTCTTCTTGGATCCTTCATTTGGATCATAAGTGAGACACTTCTTTCCAATGGGTGTGAAATTCATCAGGATCACAGCTCGTGCTCACACTCAGGAGCCCAAAACAGGAGATAGAGGAGGAGTGGGTACTGCCAGGTACATTTGAGATGTCAGCCCAGTGTGGCCAGTTAAAAGTTAAGGACTTGAAAGGAGACAGATTCAGGATAATTAACATCTTTTGTTTTCCATCTAGGAGTTCTTTCAAGCCTTCTAGGGGATGCCAGAGAATAGCCCTCTGATGCTTCTAGCAGGAAGAGTTATTCTGAAATACATAGAGGTGCTCATTGGCTTAACCCTGATAATAGCATTGTGTGCTGAAGCTATTGAGAAGGTAGCTGATGAGGACCTGTGGATGCTACCTTTGCTCAGCAAGAGTGTGCTGTATCATGTATGGCTAGCCCAAGGAAAGATCAGAGTGTGAAGGCCACTTCCCACTGAATCTCGTTGGCTTTTGTGTGATGACTATGGCTGATATCCAGCCATCACAAGTTGCAGTGTCTGTGCTCCACAGCATTCTGTTTTTAGTAAGGTCTGCTCTGAAAGGAAGCAATATTACCAATATTGATCTGATAACAACACTAGATATTATCAGGTCATAATCAGCCTGGGAAGAGAGAAACAGCCTAACTCCAGGTCCTTCTAGCTTTCCTGAATCACATATCAAGAATAAGAATAAAATCGAGGAGCAATTGTTATGGTCATAGAATAGGGAAAAGGTCCACTGAAGACTCGGCCTTAGATATAAGGCCACATAAGGCCATTCCCTATCCACCACACCAGCAAGGTCCCTGTATGGAATCAAGAACACAACAGAATAACTACAACTGAGGCTGCATCTGAGGAGGAGAACCCAAAATTCAGAAAAGGATATGACAGCTGAACACAGCTTGACTCTGAAGGAGATGAACTTAAAATCCTCACTGACTTGTCTGTTTTTATTATACACTACAAAATGTATGTTATTCAGAAAAAAATGCAAAGTATAATGAAAGATGAGAGGGGATTTGATAGTATGTCCATGTAGTAGAAGAATGGTAGTAGGCCCACCCTTGAGTCCTATAAGCTCCCCAGCCATGGGTTCTTGGCCAGATTTGCAGTACAAAGCATGTGTTTCCTCTTGTGGGCTGAGCCTTAAATCCAGCCAGGATGCTTTTGGTTACCCCTGTAATATTCATACCACTATTTTAATCATGGTATTTCTTATGCTTGTCATTATTGTAGTGCATAAGTTCACAGATGGACAAAACTATTGATGCTCTTTATCCCCAGCAGCCTATATAGCATCATCTAGTACTACTCAATCTTAACTCAATGTCTCTATATTCTGTGGCCAGAGGTTATGATGTCTTCATCAGTAAGATCTTACTATCTAGTTCTGGTGGGAGGCCAAGAACAGTAGCAATATCCTGTACAATATTGGGGTTCTGTAGGATACCCTTGACCAACAACTTGAAAGGGGGTTTCCACACCTGGTACTTTTTTATTCTTTTATTTTTATTTGGCATCCATGGTTTCTGAGAGGAGTGTTATCCTCTAAATAGAGTAAATCAAGTTAAGTTCATCTATCTACCTATCTACCTATCTATCCACCCACCCACCCATCCATCTACCCACCCATCCATCCATCCATCCATCCATCCATCCATCCATCCATCCATCCATCCATTATCTATCTATCTATCTATCTATCTATCTATCTATCTATCTATCTATCTATCTATCTATCTATCATCTATTTATTTCTGTCTATCATCTACCCATCTATGCAAAGTTATACAGACATATCCCATTCTCTCTCATATTTGGATTCTGGCACAAAATCTTTAGATTTGTGTGTTTAACTTGGAGTAGAAGCCAGGAATCTAAAACTAGGCAACAGAGAAAGAAAGATCTTAAGAGGGGTAATAGAACACAGGTGTAACTATTGAGTTTGAGAGTGTATATATTGCAGACTTCATTGGCAGTGTGGCTTGCCAATGTTATTTTTGGCATTCTGTAACATTTTCTTAACAGATTCTCTCTTGATGGGAAAGATTACATTTTGACAAATTCGATCTATCACACTTTAACAGAGTTTGCTTCTGGTTTCATGTATCAGTATTTCCAAAATCCAGGCTCATAAATAAATCTTGCAGCTTTAGATGCAGGTCTAAGATTCTTTTTAAATTAGGTGTTTTCATTGCCCCTATTCTTTGAGATGGGGGTCTCACTAGGGTACACAGGCTGGCTCCAAATGCAGGTGATCCCCCTGCCCCATGCACCATCTCTGGCTCAAGCTAAGATTTTTATAGTAAGGAATGAGGTAGAGACAGGTTTGTTTTAGCACATAGATGGACAGTTTCTTTTGCTCCCCTGAGCTGCTTTTCTCACACATCTCTCCTCACACGTGTGAGGTACCTTGCCCTCTGTGTACTACTGTGCTGGCCTGTACCCGTCCCTCGCCCACACCCCCCTATCTTCACTCTACAGCTTCTCAAGACTGTGTTGCTCCACCCTGCTGCTGCCTTTAGCTTTCCACACACTTTTTGGAATCAGCTTGTCAGATCTGAAAAAAAAAATCTCACCAGGATTTTGACAGAAATTATCTACATCCGCTGGGGGAGAAGCTTTATCTCAAACATACAGTCAGGAGTTCATGGACTCCTTAGGTTAGCATCGATGTAGCTTTCTCTGATTTCTGTCAACAGTGCTTTGTGGCTTCCAGAGTGTAGATCTGCCCATGCTAATTTTATGTCCAGTGTCTTTCTTACTCTCCCTCTTTCCCTCACTCTCATCCTTCCTTCCTAAATTTTGTCTCCTTACTTGCATCCTAAATCTCTCTCTCTCTCTCTCTCTCTCTCTCTCTCTCTCTCTCTCTCTCTCTCTCTCTCTCTGTGTGTGTGTGTGTGTGTGTTGTGTGTGTGTGTGTGTATGCACTCATGCATGCATATATGTGCAAGAGGAGGGAAGGGAGAGGGAGAAAGAGAAGTGGAGGGAGGAGAGAAAGAGAGAGGAGAGAGAGTTTAGTTTTTATCTCCTTTGACTCTGGATCTATGAAGTTCCCCTCCCTGATACATTGCCTGTGAATAGAGAAATTTCTCTCATCTCTTTTCCAACTTACTCCTTCCAGTCCTGTCTCTCTCATCCCCTCTCTCTCCCTCCCTCCCTCCACCCTCCCTCCCTCCCCTCCTCTCTCCTTTTCTTCCCTTCCCTTTTCCCTTCCCTTCCCTTCCCTTCCCTTCCCTTCCCTTCCCTTCCCTTCCCTTCCCTTCCTTCCTTCCCTTCCCTTCCCTTCCCTTCCCTTCCCTTCCCTTCCCTTCCCTTTACCTCCTCTCTCCCCTCCTTTCCCTTCCCTTCCGTTTCTCCTCATTTCCTTATGGAACAGATATCTCTTGGATGAGGTTTTAGATGGATGTGGGAAGGCTGAAACAAGCTTGCATCAGTACAGGGAAAGCATCATCCCACTGTGCAGTGAGAGATTATCCCTGGACTTGTGTGCATCCCTCTAATCAGTGGACTTAATCTTCCTAATGCTGAGATCTTTTCATCCAATCTTCATGTCGTAGTGACCCCCAACCATAAAATTATTTTTATTACCACTTCATAACTGTAATTTGCTACTATTATGAATCACTATGTAAACATCTGTGTTTTCCAATGGTCATAGGTGACCCCTGAGAAAGGGTCATTTGAGCATCAAAGGCTGTGGCCCACAGTTTGAAAACCACTGCTCTAATCATGTTGGGGACGATTAGTTGTATGCCAAGTTATTCTTGTTATGAATAGATATTGGACTGCATCCATGATTGTTTCTGCATCTATTGAGATGGAGTTCTGTTTGTTTTTTTCTGCCTTGGCCTCTTGGGATGATGGACGGCATTGATTTATTCTCAGAAACTTAAACAGATTTGCACTCACAGCACAAAGCCTACTTGGTCATAATGTATTCCTCATACAAATTGCTTGATTCACTGGAATTGTATCTGTTGTAAAAAAGAATTTCTTGCCTCTATATTTACCAGGAATATTGGTCTGTGTGTCTTTTGTTTTTCTTGCCTGGTCTTTGTGCATGCTTTTTGTTCCTTGGTAAAGTTGGTTTTGTGACGTAAGTCTGACTGTACCACCATCTGCATGAAACTGTCATTGGTGAGGTCTTTTCTGTAAAAAAATTCTTTATAAACATTAATAATATATAGTCTTCAAAAGATAAGTGCCAGGGTTTAAGAGAACATCACAGGCCAGGTAGTTTTTTAAAAAATTAATTCTCATAGTTTCAGAAACTGCAAATCCAAGATAGGCACTGATTTTGAATTCTTTGATCTTATCTCTTGTTCATTGATTTGGGGGATTTTGTGGACAGGTTTTCTAATCTTGAAGCCTGCTGGCAGTCAAGAAAAGACTCATAGCTAATCGCCCTGAGTAATTTCCCAGCATGCACTTGAGTTCGATGAACTCCTTTGAGAACATCTTCATCTACAGTGGGACTGAGACAGGCTTAGGGT
This sequence comes from Mastomys natalensis, assembly GCA_021653895.1. NCBI lineage: Eukaryota > Metazoa > Chordata > Mammalia > Rodentia > Muridae > Mastomys > Mastomys natalensis. Next base: position 4,405,552 of record JAJTUV010000102.1, read on the forward strand.
TTGTCCACCACAGCGCAATGGCTTCTCCTGGAAGTCACTACTTCCTCAGGCACTCACAGGTTTTCCCTACAGGTGACACCTCCACACATGGAACTTGTCTCAGCTGCTTTCTCAGGCTAGCCCAGGAAATCTTGCTTCTCTCTAACGATCGATCCAACCTCGCCCCTGGATACACTTCCTTTGGCTTTCCTACCCGGTGGCCCAAGCTATTTGCAGGGAGATTATTTTATCCTGTGTAAATCACTTCCCTCCTATTCCAAAGCTTTCTCTTATTTTCGTCTCTGATTTGCTTGGCCTGACAATGTTTACACTCTCGCAAGCATTTCTAGTTCTTTGTTCTCCTTTCTTGTTCCTGCTATCTTAATGCTCAACGTTTGCTTTTCCCAACCTTTATTTCCTTTCTTTCTCTGCAGGATGGTAGACGGGTATTTGCTATGCAGGTTCCCCTCTTCTGGACCTAAGTACAGGGTGATAGAGATTTTTTTTAAAAAAAATTTATATTTGTGTATGTGATGTACATGTGTGCGTGTGTGCGTGTGTGTGGTGTGTGTGTGTGTGTGTGTTGTGTGTGTGTGTGTGTGTATCTGTGTAAGAGTTTGTGCATGCTGGGACAGGTACCTGTGGAGGCCAGAAGAGAGTGCAGGATCCTCTGGAACTGGAGTTAAAGGCAGTTGTGAGTTACTCAACATTGGTGGTGCTGGGAACTAAGTTCAGGTCCCCTGCAAGTGTGTGCTCTTAACCATAGAGCCCGTTTTCCAGCCTCTCTCCAAGGACCACTTTTTTAGTTCTGAATTCTGCTGAGTGTGTTATCGGCATCCCACAAGTGAAAGCAATATCATCATTATCGTGTTCTTCCTAGTGCTTCAGTTACACAATTCTACTTATATGTGAATGTATACCTACACTCCGACAGCTCTAAGGCTTCTGGGAGGCTTTTCATTGTCGCTTTAAAATTACTTGCTATTAATTTTATTGTGCGTCGGTAAAGAAGATAATCTGCATAGTATTGATTCTTTGGGACTCAGGAGTCTTTGCGATTTTGTTTAAGGTCAATTCCTGAGTACACAGCTCACTGTGCGTTTCCATCTGGTCATTGTGAGCTGGTCTGCCCTGCCTTCCTCTGTTCTCTTTCCTTGCAGCTCTAAGATTGGCACCTGGGCCACTTTCTCCTACCTGTCCCATCAGTGGTAGCGAGGAGCTAAGATCTTCTGGTGTGATAAAGTTCCTTCCCATCCTGTAGGTTGACCCCTTGCTACTGATGCGCTTCGGGGCTATTTAATGCTGCTCCTGTGGGTCCTCAGACTTGATGTCACCTTGAAAACATATGATCATCTTCTGCTGTCCTGGGTGCTGACACAGAGGGAGGGTCATTTCTTTCCTTCTAGTGAAAGCACTGTTTGCTTGTTGAGATGTCACCAGAGCAATGTCATGTGCCCCATGGACCTCCATGACCTCTGTCTGGCCTCTGTGTTGACTTGTTGTGTGAAGGGCTGGTGTGGCCATGAGTTACAATGCCTGCCACCCTCTGGCAAACATCGCATGGATGGGACTCTGTTTTCTCCCTAAACACTTAGAGACCTCTCTAGATATCTGAGAAGGGATGGGAATGGATGTGGAAAGATCCATAGCCATCCAAAGGCTGATCCTGCTTTCGGTCTTCTGTCAGACTCAGCATCAGCAGGAAATGCTGCTTCACCAGGGCTACAGAGCCTGAAGGGATATGGGATCAAGGAACAAGGATCAGAGTGTCCTATACCTGTTCCTTAAGAGTAACACAATGAGCATCTACATACACACCCACTCACAGTACATAACTGCCACACCACCTAAACACACAAGCATACACATACATAGATCATCTTTCTGCACAATACACAGACACACACAACACTACAGTGTATTGCAGAATACTGTGTACTGCTCTGGAACCCTGTATCTACAGATGCTGCCACAGGCAGTAGGAGGCCCAATGGCCTAGACATTCTATTTCTGGTTAGCCTTCTCAGCCAGTTCTACCTTGTGGCTATGAAAGGAGAAGGAGGGCAACCACTGAGTTAGAGCGGACATAGTGCCTGCCTCTGGGACAAAGGCAGTAAAGTTAAACAACTCTACCTGGTCCATCCTGAGGTCCAGAGTTAGCTGGCGGTGCTTAGGTAGCTTAACAGCCTGGTGTGGCTCTCGGAGACTGGCTCCTGCCCTACCCAGACTGAAGGCCTCTGTGTGTTTAGGGGAGGTGAGTCAATATGCACAGGGCGAATGAATAGACAAGATAGACATATTTCCTCCTGCTGGTCAACCTGCCAGGCTCCAGGGACGGGCTGTCAATGATGCGATTAATGATGGTGCCAATTCCGCATAAATGATCCAGTGCCTGCCCCCACAGAGCAGAGTCCTGCCGCCTAGCTGTCAGGAGACTCACAACTCCCAGGCCAGAACGGCAGTTGCCCGGGAAGGTGACCGGTGACTGCAGCCAAACTGCCAGCCCGAGGCCTCATTTCCTTGCTGTAATCCCATAAGCAAATAGTTTGATTGTATTAGTTGAGGGTAATTTTTCACACTTCACAGTAGCTGCTCAGTTTGCTTCTGGATTCTGCTGACTCTTCGAAGAATTTGCACAATAAAATAATGGAAAAGTACAGTAACTGGTGAAGCCAGACCCCAGATCTCATTCAATCAAACCCTTGGAGCAGCAAGTGTTAATGGGCCTGCTCAACCCTCTTGCCTCCTGTGCTCAGATCTGCGGCTTTCCCCCCTGGTATGTATTGTGAGCTGACTTTCTCAGCTCACACGTGCAGACATCAAGACAACGATGCCCCCTCCATCTATCTTTATTAGCTGGGCCTTCACCCCAGGCACACTCCTGAACCAGAAGTAGTCCACCCTAAGGGGACCTTCAAAAAGAGGGTGTGGAGGTAGGAAGAGAGCCTTGCATCCAGAGTCTGTGTCCTTGAGTTGGAAATGAATCCCAGGAACAAGCATGGAGAGGGTTGAGTGGGATGGACACTGTGGCAGCCTTTGTAGACTACGCCTAGAGCCACTCGAGACGGGCTGCAGGTAGAAGGAAAGGGAGACGAAAAGAAGAAGGAGGGAAAGAAAGAAGGGAGGGAAGAAAAGAAGGAAGGAGGGAAGAGAGAAGGAGAAAAGGAGGGAGGGAGGGGAGGAAGGAATGGAGGGGGAGGGAGGAAGGGAGGAAATGATGGAGGGAAAAGGGAAAGAGGGAAGAAGGGAGGGACAGGTAGGGAGGGGAAGAAGGGAGGGAGGGAGAGGGAAAAGGGAGGGAGAGAGGGAGAAGGAGACAAGCCTCACTGGTGAAGACTGAGGATTGGTCCCTCATCAGTGCAGACATCTGCTAACTCAGGCACACTGCCCGATGCCCCAGAGAGTGTTTCTGTCCAAACTCCATCCCTGTGAAGGCAATCTCCCTTTGAAGCATCTTTGAAGTCATAAGTTAGCTGATTGCAAGGTAACAGCAGCCTGGATCAGCCAATAGTAACTGTCCTCATAAAACAAAAGAGAATGCTCCTGTCTGGAAGTCAGTGTCCTCGGAAGTGGAGGAAGGCCCTCATGCTCCAAGAAGCTACAGGGAGAGATGGTTTGCACTCTGGATGTCTCTGCCATAGTCACCACACCCTTCCCTTGATTCTTACAGCTGACCCTCAGACGGAAGAGCGTGTGTAGCAGGAAGACAAGTCTCAGAGGACACAGCCATTCTGAGGACAATACATTGGTTCCCAGGACAGGAATCCAATGTTCGCATCTCAGCCTCAACCACTTTGTCCTATGTTAGCCTGACCACAGGCTACAGAGGCCCCTTCTGTTAAATCATGTGTGTCGCTATAATGACTCATCTGTCTTTGTCCTCACTCCTAGACACTCACAGGGACAACTCCATGATGTTCCTCCCTCCCCCCCACCAGCTCCTATTTTCAGTCTCTGGTAAATGAAGGCCTCATTACTCCAGGTGACAGTGTTGGTATGGGGTGCACTGAAGATGCTACACCTTCGAGGCTGCATGCTGGCAGGGCAGTGGGTGTGGGATGCACTGAAACTGCTATGCCCATGCCAGAAGCAGAATCTCAGGCTGTGCATCCTCTAGTAGCTCTGACTAGGTTTTAGAAGCCATTTTCTCAGCTCCACACAGCAGGGACGCTCTTCAGCTTCCGAAAGTTTGTAAGGCAGTCTCCTCTGCAGTCACAGCAGTTTCACTAATGCCATTTGCATTGTGTTTGCTAACAAAGGGACTAAGGTTGCAGAGACAGCTCTGACATGAAAAGATGCCTCCAGTCCTTGGAGAGACCACAGCAAGCCTAAGGCTGGTTTTGCTGGAAGAAACAGGAACAACTCTTGCTCTTATTGTAAAGAGGCGTCTCTAAGGTACAGCCCTCTCACTGCATCAGGTGGCTCTGTAAGACTCTGGCTAGTCTTAGCTACTGGGACCCCCTGAGTGAATCACCCTGAGACAGAGATCAATGCAAAAGCAAAAGTTTATTGTTCCAGCACGCTGGGGTCATCCTGCATCTAAAAGGAGGGGCGACCCCAGGCAAGCTTTTATACAGTTTCCAGGGTGCAGAATAGAGAAATAGCAACGAGGCACAATATGACTGGCAGAACAGTGTGACTTTTAAGCTGATTGGTCCTTAGGGCAGTCCACCCTGAGGAATGTGTCTACTGCTCTGGGATTCCCTTATCTGCAGGTGGCCAACAGTCGCTATTCCCCTCCCCCCTCCCCCCACTTTGTGGTCTTCCTGAGGGACATAATTCAGCCTCTCCCTTCTGGAGGGGAGTGGTGCCTATGTGCTCTAAGGACTTCTCCCTTCTGGGAAGAGAGGGAGCCTGGTGGAATTTCCCAAAGGTTCTCAGATGACCTCTTTAGCTTCAGCCTGAGAATCAAGAAGTAGATGATGGGAGATGCAGCCTGGGACATGAAGATCTGGGGTGCTGTGATGGTTTGCATATGCTCGGTTCAGGGAGTGGCACCATTGGGAGATGTAGCCTTGTAGGTGTGGGCTTTAATACCCTCATCCTTGCTGCCTGGGAGCCAGTATTCTGCTAGCAGCCTTCAGATGAAGATGTAGAACTCTCAGCTCTGCCTGCACCATGCCTGCCCAGACTCTCCCATGGTTCCACCTTGATGATAATGGACTGAACCTCTAAATCTATAAGCCACTCCCAGTTAAATGCTGTCCTTTATACGACTTGCCTTAGTCATTTGATGTCTGATCACAGCAGTAAAACCCTAACTTAGACAGATGCGAAGGTGATTCCCCCTGGACTGTACCCAGGACACACCTCTGGGAGCAGAACAAGGACATTTTGTGGATGATGATGTCTCCCTTGCAAGTCAGCCGACTCCACCATACGCAGTGTCTATGTACACTATGTTCTTTATGGGGGACATCCTAATTAAGGTCACATGATCGGTTAACTCAAAGCAAAATGGAAGACTCCCTTTACCAGCAGGGCTTCCCCTTCTCTGACCTTGTCTGGGGAGCCTGACCTCCTACACCCTCTGCCTGGGGAAGGTCATGTAGTCCTTGGCAGACCTACAAGTTCAGCTCTCTCCCATCCTTCATAAGAACTTGCCCAGCAAGTACCTGGGATTCGGTATGCCTCTCCATACAAATGAGGTATATTTACAGTATTTTAAACTCTAGCCAATGGTTTTCATTCACCCTGAAAACTCTTTCCCACTCTCCAAGGTTCATATATAGCCCTGGGTCACCCCTAAATAAATTGTACACACACAAGCTGAGATATTCTCAGAGGGCTGTTTGACTGAAGATTGTAGGGAGAAGGCCTTCATCTACAAGAGCTGGAACATTACAGTCTTCTGAGGCAGCCTTCTCTCAGCATCCAGACACTCAGTGCAGCCAGACCAGAGTTCTGCAGACCCTACCTGTCCGGGACTGCACATCACCCCATTGTGCAACAGTGTCTGGACACCCCGAGAGGGAGGAAGAAAACGAACCGCAGCTGGGCCCCAACACTCATACCACACTTCTCTTTCTCCCAGAGAGGTGGGGCTTAGGGTTCCCACACTTGGGGTCTGAGGAGAACCATGAGAAGAGGGAGAGGAATGAAGGAGGACACCATGGGTTAGGTAAGTCATAAAAGCCCGGCCACGAGAGCTGGCCAACTGAAGTTAAAAGCAGCCCAAACGAAACATTGCAAATTATAATTCGGGGTTATTAATGGGCAAATAGATTCTAAGAGCTTAGAGGGTAGATATCTGCCCAGGTCTAGCCCTGATTAAGGCTTATTATAATAATAAAAGCTGTGTGTCTTTTATTCAGGAACTGGATGATCCAAGGTGGGGTAGAAGCCCAAGACTGAGATTAACATGGACAACATCTGTGCTTTGTGAACCCTGAGGACTGTGGGCAATGTTTGGTGAAAAGGGAGAACCACGGCATCCTGTCATTCTGTCCATCACCTCCTTCCAAAATGTCCTTGGGACTTGACTGTGCCTCTCTGGTCTGAGATCCCTTCCCACTTGTTCTTCTCAGCCTATCCTGAGCTCTGTATCGAAACGTCTGAGATGGAGTCCATGCCGCCCATCTTTTGGATGAAACTCAGAGGTGACCAGGGGCTTCAACTAGCTCATTCAGTCTCAGAGTTTGAGTAAGGAAATGTGACCCAGCAGATTCCTGTGCTAAACACTTGGTCCACAGCTGGTGATACTGGTGGGGGGCAAACTTAATGAGGTGAAGGCCTAGCTGGTGGAAATAGGTCATGAGTATACAAAGTGGGGATTTAGGCACCAGGAAGTAAAATGAGGGCAGCCCCACCTCCAAGGTGTGGTTGAAGTTTTCTTTTTTCTTTTTCTTTTTAGTTGTAGATATAGGGAAAAGTATAGCCAGAGGCATCTGGAAGAGTCCAGAGCAGGAAGAGAAAGTAGTAGAGTAAACTCGGGGTGAGTGAGAGAATGGCAAAAAATTTAGGGGAGCAAGAAAGAGGGGGAAAGAGAGAAACAGCCAAGAGAAAGCCAAGAGCCAACAGAAAGCCAAGAGCCAACAGAAAGCCAAGAGGCGGAGAGGGAGGGGAGGGAGGGAGAGAGAGGGGGAAGGGGGAGAGAGAAGGAGGGGAGGGGGAGGGGGAGGGAGAGGGGAGGGGGAGAGACAAAAAGGACAAAGGAAGCCCATAGCCCCAGTGGCAGGGTTATATAGGCATGAGAAGCTGGGGTAAGGGAAGCCCAGAAGCTGGGAAAGTCAGGGTAGGGAGTGGTTGAGAACAGCTGGGAAGAGCCAGGAATCCAGCACAGACTCCATAACTGGTACAAGCCAGTGCCCGAGTGCCTGGAGGCCAGCATGCTCTTTGGTATGCTAATAGGCACCACAGTTAGTCATTTGTCCCCAGTATCTTTTGGGCCTGACAATGAAGGAATGCCTTTAAAGCATACCAAGTCTCTGGTCTCTTTCTTGTACCATTTTTTTTTTTCCACTCTCAACTCAAATGAGGCAAGAGCTTCCTCAGAAGCCAAATTTGAGGGACCATGGCCCATAAACACAGATTTAGTTCCCCCTCCCCCAAATTCCACGTTCTGACAGAGAAGCAATTCCGTGAAGTTTTTCTAGCAACAGAACAAGGAATCAAATCACGTGATATTCATCCCGGGGTGTGTCAGAGAGGCAGGTTACAGCCAGGCAGTGTTACCTGTCTCCGATGTTATCTGGTGGCATTTTTAGCCCTTTGATTGGTGGAGAATAGAGTTTTGTTAAGTTAGTACGTTTCAAAGGTCTGTAAGGATGTTGGGTCTGACACAGAGATGGGCAAGGGATGATGGTTCTTTGCAGGGCTAAATATAGCCCGAGAAATGAAGATTAGGTTCCAGAACCACAGCGTTTCCACCTCTCCACAGTCACCGGAGTTTTAATCAATCAGCCTCCGTGCACACCGAGTCATTCCGGAAGTTTTCGTTCACACTGGCTCTCTCTGCTGTCTGTCCTCCATGAGATGAACAGCTTGCTCCTCCAAACACTCCCACCACCCTAACACTCTGCCTCCCTGCACACCCGGGATCAGGGAAGCGCAGACTGCACACTGGAACCCTCAAGCTGTGTTTTCCCGAGTTGTTTCTGTGGCGCGCTTAGTCACACTAGTGTAACTAACACATTTGGGGGTTTCTCCTGTCTACAGTCATCCACTCCAGTTCACTCCAGCACTAACTCACTGGCTGTATACCACACAGGTTCTGGACAGGCAGAGAGGGACAGGAGCTTCCAGACATTTGTGTAACTTGGGGCTTGTGGGGAGCATCAGGAGGCAATATAGCGGGCACTAAGAGCTGCTTAGTTGCTGAAAAAATAGGTTCTCTCTCTCTGTCTTTCTCTCTCTCTCTCTCTTTCACACACACACACACTTTCTCCCCTCCCCTGTTTGCTGTCTCTGTCTTTGTCTGTCTGTCTGTCTGTCTCTGTCTCTGTCTCTCTGTCTCTCTCTCTCTTTCTCTCTCTCTCTGTCTCCCTCTCTCCTTCCCCTTCCCCTCTCTCTTTGGGACACCACAGCAGGCTAGTAATAACTCCTGTGTGTCCCACAACCTGGAGGCACAGGCTGAGTCCTTTCTGGACAGGACTCTGGAGGCTGGGACAGAAGATGGTGTAGGTGACACTGTTCTCCCCTCAACAGTCCATACATGGGTGGGGGTATCACTTTCACCATTTCTACTCTCTGAGATGAATGTACCTCATCTAAGATGCTGGGTCATAGCTGGGCACAACTGATCGCAAGTAGTTAATGATGTCACCTTTCAAGGTCCTCAGGACAGAAATTCAAACCACCTCCCTCCCATGGCAAACAGCTTACATCATCCTCCCCAAAGCCTCCTCCCCACAGTGTCTTCCCCATGGCCTCTGAGATAATGTGGTCACTGGTCACTGCTCCTGGGAGAGTGAGAGGCCATAGCTCAGTGACTGAGAGAAGAGTGGTCTTTTCAGTACAGGCAGAAGAGTGCAAATCCCAAATTACCCCTTATCATCAGATCTGGCTCAATGGCTCTCAGAAGGCACAGTGTTCGCGAATCTGGTGTCTGTCTCTGAATGCCTTGAGGTCAGACTGTAAATGGCACCTGCAAACATTACACCCAGGGGGTCAAGCAGTCTCCTTGAAGATGGCCATTACTTCACACTAAAGACTTCCAATTTCCTTTGAGTTATTGCATTCATAGGCCTGCGGGCGCATGTCAGCTGGAACAAATGAGCAGTGTCTTCCTAGCATGAGAAGCAGAAGGTAAAGTCCTCCATAGCAGCTCTGACAACACTGGGAAGCCTTCCCCACCCAGCAACACTGGTGGCTCCACCAATGGAGGTAGGACCAGGCTATAGCTGATGGGCCAAAATCAGCAGGAGTCATAATGTCCACATCCACTGGACTGAGTCCTCCAAAGAGGTTCACAGTGGGCCGCTTCATGGGATAGACAAGGAGCTGAGGCTTCTTCATCCACTAGGGGACCACAGGGGGCCACCTACAATGCTTCCATATCAGATCCAGGTGAAGCTACTAGAGGAGGCTGAGAAGTGGCCTGGTCCACAAGCCTGAGTGTGACACCTCTTTCACAGGCGTGGATGGAAGAGACCTGGAGAACTGTTTCCAGCCTCGTGTCCTGTGAGCCCTGACTCCATATCAGGTAGGGAGAATGTTCTAGCTTGTCCTTATCCCGCTGATCTCCAGATCACAGATCTATTCCTGCTTTGGGATGAAGGTAACCGATGGGTTTTATTGTGAGCCTGTGGGTTCTCCCCCAGACCTTTGCAGCTAAGGGGGCTCCTGTCTCAGGGACACATAAGAAACCAGTTTGGGATGGGAGGAAAACAGCCATAACCCCTATTGCCAAGTACTACCCAGATGTAACAAAGTTCAGCCAACTCTTGCTAATGAGAACCGAAACAACTCCTGCTGGGCACCTCTGACTGAGTAGCTTGTCTTCAAGGTCCCACCCACAGAGGCCCAGCCTGTCTTAGCTGACTCCTATGTGGCTGATCTATTTAGACTTGGTGTGTTCTTCTGACCTTTATTGACACCACGCACTTAGACACACATAAGTAAAAATAAACTTTTTCTTTTTTTTTTTAAATTTAAAAAGGAACATGAAAGGTTAATTCCCCTCAGCCAGTGTTTCTTCTTTGAGACTTCTGTCTCTTGGCCTTACTATTTCCTTGGCTGTTAATCCTCCCTTGTCTTATATGTTTGGACTGGACCCTCCCTGTTCTCAGCAGAGGCCCCTTCAGCATCCAGATGGTTCTGAGCAATGGCTACCTTGCCTAATAGATGTTGTTGACTCTTTTCTCTTACAAGGCTCCTAGCTCAGAGCCACTATCCACAGCACTCGCTGGACTCACTCTGACCTTTCCTTGTCACCAGCACCACTGGCTTCTGTCCCCAAGGCCTGCTTGCTTTTCCCTGGGACAGAATGACTCCAACATCCTGAGCTTGCAGACCCTACAAATGGTCACCCAGCACTTCTTGGTCTTGGTTTCTGTGCTCTGTTGTATCTGTTTCTCTAACTGTGAAAAAGTAATTAGAGTCTGGACTCTCAAGACCAGGTGTCCAAGATGGAGTGATTTTTTTTCAGCTCCTCAGCATGATTGAGAGCCTTAGTCTTGAGAGTCCCTGAACTCTTCATGTCACACAGGGAAACTGAGGCACACACCCACTTGTCCATAATCACAGGCCCAGTCAGTCTGTGTCCCTTTGATCTGCTTTTCTGTCTGGGGTCTGAAATGGAAACGCATTGTGAAGTGTATCGGTCTGGGCACTTCCCTGGTCAAGTTTCCCTCAAGGCCAGACCAGTACATTCCACTTGTACCCACGCCATTTCCCAGTCACCTGAGTGATCATTATTCTGCACGTAGCAATGTTGCAGTGGTCCAGAAATGGACCATATTAATACATGTGCACCAATGCCCCCAGGGTGGAATTGCACAGTGCTGTTAATGATGCCATTAATATTGTGTCTGGCCGCCGTGCAGCCTAAGTGGATGGCCTGCTCCTCCGTAGCCATTTTTCATTTCACTATCCTATGCTATCCCTCGAGGAGCCCTGTGCTGGACACAGCATCCCAGCTGATGAACTCCCTCTGATTCCCCAGACTCCCTCCTGGAGGCTCTTACCAAGCTAGTGGTGGGTTAATCAACATCCTCACAGGCTCACAGGACAGTGGAGCCCCTCAGTCAGCTCTCCACAGGCCCACAGGGGCCCATCTGTGGGGGACAGCAGGGTTGCTATTCACAGAATGAAGATCTAGAAACATCAACACATACCCTGGGGAACAGCTTCCTTCTTGGTACCTATTACAGCATCTGGCCGTATAAACCAAATGCTTGCTACTGCACAGGGCCAGAGGTTTTGTTTATCAGAGACCATACTGTCACAGATGCAATTCGAAGACAGCACCTGCTGGTGGAGTGGTCTTCCCTTGTGTTTGAGGTATATGGACCCAGCCCTGCTGGTGCTGAAACCAAACAAAGCCCAGACAGACTATGTGTTTTCCTATTTATTCATGCCCCGGATGAAGTTCAACTTATAAACTAGACACAGTAACAATAACGAATATAATAGAAAACATGTAACAATATACTCCACAGAAATTCCAACAATACTGTTTTTGTATGTTGTGACAAAGTCAAATCTGACCATAAACACTGGATACTACAGGAGCAGAGAGGGTGGTACAGTGATTAACGGGAGAGTCATGCATACAACATGGAAACGCTGGGTGAGAAGCTGCTTCACGTCCTGGACTAGACAGAGCAGAATGGTGCACAATTCCAAATGTGCATATAGTTCAGTTTTTAAAGTTTCCCTCCTGTTCCAGACAGCAGCTTTTGACAGCAGTTACCATGAATTACCAAAGTAATTCATGTTACTGAAGTAAGTCAGCAGTTATTGAAGTCTTGGAAGAATATGGGGGGACTAGTGTATGTGTCCCAGGTGCAACCACACCTGGATACAGGAAGGCATCTGTCACCTGTCAGCTGCAGAGCCTTAGACGAGGCACACTCCTCTGTCACATAGGTTACCCATGTGCCAGTGGGGATATTGATCCCAGTGCTGCAATATAATGTAACCAAAACAATACGAATGCCATTGTATGGCTGTCTCCATTACAGGCCAGATTTGAAAAGTCAGATCAGAACAGAAACCACAGCCTTGCTGAATCCCTCCACAATAATCAGTATTGCCTTTCTCAGCCCATAAACACATCTGCTTCCAACTGCCATCCTTAGACGTCGCTGAACCCAGGAACAATATCACTGAGTAGGTATTGTTGTGGCAGGACAAGAAATTGCACCTGAAATGAATGCCTGGCACTGAGGGCTATGTAATCTGCCCTCTGCTAAAGCTTCCTCTTCCAGCATTGTTAGAGAACTGTTGGGGGGCCCTGAGATCAGCCTCCTATCTTCCTTGAGCAACCTGGGGTTCCTTCTCCAATTGAAAACTCCGTAAGGGTCACAATTCCCTACTTGAGAAAGGAAGTTCCCAATGAACTTTCCATCCGGGGACCCCATGGCAGGCGGTTTGCTGATCAAGGTTCTGTTTATGCCTCAATGCTGTGGGCACTCAGTTTGTGTGAGTGAACCGAGCAGTCAGGTATCTTTCTGTTCTGGGTTCAGTGGTCCCAGGTAGTGCTAGCTGTTAGTAAGGACACAGGGTAGGATGCAGGGAGGGCACAACTCTTAAGGATGGACACAGGTCTGGATGCACTTAAGTTAGAATTGGGGTATATCCAGTTCTGCCCCAAGATATGCTTTTGTTCCTTTGCTCCTATGCCCCTAATGACAAGGTGAATGCTGTCTTGGCCAGGGCCCCACAGTGTGGTGTGAATGAGATTGGCTACCTAGGAAGCTGGGGTAGGTCAGAGGTCAGGGCCCAGGCATTCCAAAGACCAGAGTGAGTTTTAGGAGTCACCCTGTAGACTCTTGGGCTCTGACAATGCTGGGTATGGTTCTAGTCTTGCCAACACTCAGCACTTCCTAGGGCCATTGAGCCCAGGACAGATGGACAGCTAAACCCAGCTCTCTAAGAAACTCAAGAATGCTCTACGCATGTCCGAGGATATGAACAGAAGATACTACGCTGCCATAGAAACCCTGAATCCCAGTGGGTACTAATTGTCACCTGACCCCTGTCATATTCACATTCCTCTTTCCCATGGACTACAGGGTGGTGAGTTTTTGAGCATCCTTGCAGTTCCCATGCTTACTGGGCTCCCAGGAACATCTCACTACATCGCTGAAAACTGCATGCCTTGAAAACGCCTGTGGTTGGTACAGGAGCCTAGAGGGACACAAGGAGGGGTGCCTCACAGAGCAGCACCTTCTAGCAGGGCTCATGCACTTTATAATATGTTTTGTATTTTTTGACAGAACAAATCACCAGAGCAGGGGAGCAACAAGTATGTACACATAATCACACAGACTTGCACATACATGCACATCCACATCTGCACAGAGACACTTGTATAGGAGTATGAGCGTAAACAGGTGCACATTGAATGCACACACACACACATACTCATCCATATACACACATGCCCACAAACACACATGTACATGGGACATAGATGCAGCCACACATGAGCCCTGCATGCATAGGAATACATGAATACAGTAGCCTACATGTATGTATACACTAATGTGTGTGCTTGCACACACATACACACACACACACACAACACACACACACCATATCCAAAATGTGTACTTATGTGTGAACATAATTCCTAAGGTCAGAAACTTGGGTGGCTCCTCCATATGTCTGTCACTGCATCTTCTTACCAGAAGCAGGGAGAAGAGCCGACCACTGGAGATGACAGTCTCTGCTTTGGGGAACCAGAGATCAGGGGATATCACCAGGACTCTGACAGACCCCAATGCTAAAGCACTGTGGTGCATCAGAGGTGAGCAGAGAAAGCTCCCCACTCTGTTCCTTCCTCAGTAGCAGAGAGGACTGAAGGACTGAAGTCGAATAGGGGAGAGCTTTGAGGTTTTATTCTGCTACTCAGGCAGGGCAGATGGACACTGACAGGGGCTGGGCACCCTTCTTGGCCCTTTTTTTCTATATCTCTATGACCTCCTCTCCACCCCTGTCCTGTGACTTGTCTCTCTGCCCACAGTCACTTGGCTTCCCTGTTTTGCTAGGTCCATCTGAGGTCACCTACTGCCCATTCCCACTGCTGCCCTTCCCAGAGCATCACACAGAGCTCACTCAAAGTCTATCCTATGGCCAAGGCTTTGGCCAAGAATGGGTGATATGGTCGCGGCCTTGCAAGCCCCACAGGTGGGAACCACCAAAACCTGCCCGACTCTGGGTCTGGCAATGTGAGAGAACATCACCTGGGTGAAGCCCTTCACTGGGAGAGTACGCTTCCAGGTTCCTCAAGGCTCCTATCTGTGAACTCATGGGAGAATTTGCATAGCAGGAGCCCAGGAATCCTTGTCCCACCTAGGCCAGTACCATTAGCTTACAAAGGGAATCAGCAAGCAGGATCCTCCTTGTGGTTCTGAGTGACAGTTAGGGTGTTGAAGCACGTTTTAGAAATGTTGCCTACTCTTGGCAGGGACCTCTTCGCTACCTCCCTTTTCGTGGCCATTTAGACTATTTCCACTGCCTGGCAGCTAGTCATACTGCCTGATGGTTTTGTGACTAAATCCTTCCTCCTGCAGGGCAGAGACATGCTTCTTGGTAATTTTCCTCATTTGGCTCTGACCACTATAGCTACACACATTCAATCTACTCCCTTCCTTGGGTTGCCCTTTAGGTTTCTGAGGAAGGTAGGAGGAGAGTGAGAAGGGAGAAGAGGAGAAGAACAAGTATCCTCACACATCCCAGGCTACACTCCCTGTGACAAGCATCTCATAGCCTTCCTTGGCATTCCTACGATATAAGGACTGATCCTGGTCTCTTAGCTGTAGACCACTGCTGCCCTTCTTTCTTAGGAAGCCCGGAGGATAGTGACAGTCATCTGAGGGACACCTGCTGTCCTCCACAGTCGATGCAGGGCTCAGCTGTGCACCAGCCTTTGCAGCTCCCTCAAGAGAAGTCAAAGGAATGGGTATGTCTTCTCTTCCTTCTTTCCTTCCCCCTCTTCCTCCTCTCTTTTTCTCTTCTCTCTTCCTCTGTCAATTATTTTTCTTTTCCTTCTTCCTTCCCTTCATAGCTACCCCCTTCCCTCCCTGTGCCTTCTTCCTTATGTGCTCATCTTTCCTGGTGCCAACTTCTCCTTCCCCTTTTTCTTTCCACCCTCCTGACTTTCCCTGACTTCTTCCATCCATCCATCATTCCTCCTTTCTTTCTTCCCCATCCCTCCCTTCTTTCTTCATTTGTTCCTTCCTCCCTCCCTCCTTTCTTTCTTTCTTTTCCTCCTTCCTTCCTTTTATCCCTTCCCCTCCCTCCTTCCATCCCTCTCTTTCCTTTTTCCTTCTCTCTTTTCTCTCCCCCTTTCTCTTTTGATCCTTCTTTAGCCCTCCTCTCCTTCCTGGCTCACTCTCTATCCCTCCTTTGTACACTTCCTTTTTCCTTCCCTCCTTCATTCCAAGTTCCATATCAGCACTTATTCCTTGGGTCCTTTCTTTCTCTTCTCTTTTTCCTTCTCTCCCGCCCTTCCCCTCTTCCCTACTCTGCTCCAGTCTCTTTGCATTTTCTCCATCCTAACTTGCTCTCACTTTAGCTCAGACGGCTAAGATTGTATCCACTTCTTCAGTCCTTGTTGTTTTGTTTATTTGTTTTTGTTTGCTTCATAGTAGCCTGTTCCCTCTGTGGGACACACTTACCATGTAGCTGGGAATCACTCAAGACAGGCTTATTCTTTATTTCTTTTATAATTTTAATGGATTAAAAAATTATCTAAGAATGATGCTGGTGTCATCGTACAGGGATGACATCTTGCTTTTAACCTCTTTGCTTTAACTGCCCAGATTCTGACTTGTCTCCAAAGGGCCTGGACTTGGCTTTGTGGTTTACTTCCTGGGTTCCTGCTATTGATTCCACTGAGCCCAACGTGTGCTGTCTTCACAGGCTACCTCTTGAGCTTCTGTGAGATATGCTTTATGTCTTATGACTTTTGTCATTATAAATCTGAGACATGGTCTGATCTATCAGGTCTAATTTGTAGGGACAGATCAGGAGGAGGCTGGGCCCTTACATTCACGCAGGGTTACACTCCTGGCTCTGTTTCAGCAGCTGAGAGAAGTAACAGGCTTGCTTTTTTTCTAGCTGAGAATCTGACTGTCAGAACAAGGCAAAGACTATTCTTTATTCCTTCTAGAATGGTGGCTGTCACAGCAGAGATGGTGACCATGTGTCAGCCTAGGGTCCCAAGTGACCCACAGTGACTGAAGGATAAGCAAAAAGCAAGTCAGCAGGCCTAGGTCAGGCAAGTGGAGGCTGCTAGCCATGACTTCTCTGTCCTTCCTTGCTGCTCAAAAGGGGAACTTAATAAGAAAGACATAGGCCTGTGTGCCAGGGAGCAGGGGCCAGGGACACAGCATAGCCTCGTGTAGGTGGTAACAAGATAGGGGACACTAAGGGGTAAAGAATAAACCCAGGTGAAGTGGGAACTGATGGCAAATAAGTTCTTACCAGGAGACAGGGGCATGGCTGCAGAGGCCAGGAGACAGGATCGCTGTGACAAGGCAGTAGGTGGAGCCCTATGAAGCTGTCTGCACCTTGCAGTATCTCATCTTTCATTAGTCATGATGGGTACCACAATGGTCAAGCCAGAGCAGAAAGGTCAGCACCCACATCACTGAAAGTGGCCATCTTGAAAATGAGACACATACCCTCCTCCAGATCGCAAGAGTTTCCTTTTACCATGGTGACGACATTGTACCCAGGAACATCTGAGGCAAATGCTCCCTCTTCATTGCTGCATCCCAAAGGTGGCTGAGGTTTCCGTTTGCTTGCTCTTCATCCTATTACTGTAATCCAATGACAGAAACATATTTCTCGATATTCTGAAGTCTGAAAGCCAGAGATCAAAGCTCCTACTCATGCACTGAGGAGAGAACACTGAGTGGTGGGCACCGGGAAGATGAACTGCCCTTGTGGCTCAGCAAGTCCACAGTGGGAGGGGGGGATGAGCACGTCTGCTCCACCAACTGCTCCTGCTGAGAAAGGGAAAGCAAACCTTGACTCCTCCATCCAAGACATCCAGTCCATCTTCTTCTGCCTTATACCCACTTCAGTTCAGGTTTGCCTCTTTGCTATCTGTAATCCCCAGAAAACTCTCACTAGGTTTCCCCTAAGTTAAGATGTTTTCTGCCTGTTTGAAGATACACTGCTGATTGATCCCTGATGTAGTCACCGAATGATTCTATTTTGGTTGGACTCTACCCATAGGCAGTCCTAGGTTGATCTGGACATGTGCTTCTTCGAGTCTATGTCTGCAGAGGTGGAGCCCTGAAGCTGTCAGAAAGAAGTTGCTGGTTGCTGACACTGAAGACAGAGATCGATGGTTCGGCTTTGTGGCAGGGACTTAGAAAGCCCCACACCATGGATACCCACCATGTCACGTGTCACCATTTCTGCCTTCCCTCTGGAGCCCTGTCAATTTTGAAGGCCTGTATTAGTTGCTTGTCTCTTTGCTGGGTCAAAATACCCGATAGAGGCAACTTCAAGAAGAAAGCGTTTATGTTGAGTGTTGGGGTATAGTCCTTCATGGTGGGCGAGGACTGCAGGCAGGAGCTTGAGGCAACTGGCCCACTAACATCTGCCACAGAAAGCAGAGATAAATATTGCTACTCAGCAGGCAGCTCCATTCTCCTTTTTATTCTGTCTAGGATCCTGCCCACCGGATATGCATCTTCTTGCATCAATTACCCTAATCTAGAAACACATTCCTCTCAGGTACTTCTAGAGGCTTGTCTCCTAGATAATTCTGGGTCCTGTTAAATTAACAGTATTTACCTTCACAGGGCCGCTAGAGTACTTCTGGGAGCACTCACACCTGTGGTCTTAGGAAGCAGACCCTGGCCAGACTCCACCCTCTCTCAGCAAACATGTGAGGATCACACAGACCCTTCTGTTAACCAAGTGGTGGGTGACAGATGGCCCGCATAGCTATACTGATATGTCTGATGGGAGGGGAAGTATTGACTGAGGCTGAGTTCTTGCTCCATGCCAGATGAATGAACTGCAGGCCAAGACAAGGAACCCCAATGTGTCTGAGTCTCATAACTCAACCAATGGCTGAGCACTTCCCAAGCTACAACAGTCTGTGGTGTGTTTTCCTGGCACTGGCTTTAATTTATTCGCTAAATGCTTCTCCCAGATAGGGTCGCTCGTAGACCTGGGCTGTATGGGGCCTCACAACTTTTATTCTGCCTTCTGGTATCCTACAAAGCACAGAGCCCTGCAGACACCATATGCCAGAATTCTCAGAGGCAGCCTTATTCTGCCACCAGAGTCTCAGTGCTCTAACAAGCCCAGTTCCAAGTTTGCCAGTAGCGGTCAGGCCAGGAAGACACCGCGTTTACATGTGTCCTCATCAGTGATGGTGAGCCGTCTGCTCACTCTCTGAGCTTGAGCCTCTCCAACATGAGCTGAGTTTCAAGTGCTGGGAGGGAGGTCATCCCAAGGATGTGTGAGGCTGCCCCCATGCTCTCCTGTGGGGACACCAGAGAGAGCCCCCAGAGTTCACATGGTGCTTGCTTCCCAGGCAGAACCTTGGACCTACCAGAGTTGCCAGACTCACCCCTCCCAGGTCTCTCTTTCTTTCATCAGAACCTCCTATCTGATGCTGGGTCCCTATCTGGCAATTTTACCTCTACTTGAGCTCTGAAACCTTGAATATCGCCGAGCCTCTATGGATGTCTCTATGCCAGATGCCCTAATCCATCTGGTTCTTAGCTCTGGCAGCTTCACGTGGAGTCTTTCGTAGACAGACATTTATCTCTTAGCACAGGTGGCCTGAAAGGGAGCCAGGCAGGAAGGAGAGATGAGATGAGTCCTGGGCTCTGAGAACTTTGAGTTCAACACTCTGCCAAGTGGAGGGCCTAGAGCGTGGGACCAGCAAGGAGTTTCTCACCTTACAAGGAGACAGTATGTATCTGAAACTCTGGGTTGAGCTCCACCCCCGAGAGCCTCCTCTGTTTGTGGATCAGGTGGACAGGAGAGCAGAGTCCCTACTTACCCTAAAACACGCTGGGCCTAGCTACCCACACAAACCACAAGCTCTGCTCTGTCCCTCCTTTGTGAGTTCTTACGTTGAACTGCAAGCTTCCTCTTCCTTACTTCCAAGCACCACAAGAGCAGTCATACCTGGGAAATGAGTATTTACGTACCGCAATATCAGAGCCAGAAGTCCATTTCTCCCTCACTTTTGATGACATAAAGCAGAATCCTCACAGTCTACCCTATCAGATGTGTGTGTGCTGCTCCCTCCATGATGTGCTGCTCCCTCCATGATGTGCTGCTCCCTCCAAGATGTGATGCCCCCTCCGTGGAGGAAGAAACCTCAAGAGTCCAGGTGTGACTCAGTCCCCTCCTGTGCAAGAGCTAGAGAAAGCACACTGTCATATATAACTCTAGACTGTCCCTGGGGGTCTATGCTGCTGTCACTGCCCTTATCAGACAGAGGCTCTGGGGACCACCATGCCCAGATATGCTCCCTAGAGGTTTCCATGAAGGATGAGTGCTTCCGTGGGAAATACAGTTTCCATGGTAATAGTACAGCTAGCTGGGCACCAGGGAAGTAAGCTGGACCCAGGCACTAGAGATGGATCCAGGCTTTGCTTCCTCTGCGGGCCTCCTTCTCCATCACAGGCCAGACAACAGACTGCAGATTCTGATTGGGCACTAAGACCATGACCCTCCCCACTCTCTTGGAGTCATCTACTACCTCTGGCTCTTATAATCCTATTCCTCTTCTTCATAGATCCCAGAGTCTTGAGGGAAAGGCTTTGATTCAGACAGCTCATTTAGGATTGGGTACTCCAAAGTCACGCTGTGCACATTGCCCAGTTGTGGATTACCATCTGCTCCAAGAAGCAGCTTCTCTGAGGCTGGTTTCAGTAAGGTACCTATCCCAGTCTAATGTTGGCTGGTACTTTGTAAATGTGTGATAGACGCCTCCAATAAAATAACTTTTCTAAAAGCATGTGTTGTCCCTTTCCTCCCAGAGCACCCATTTCCTCTGTTAGCCCCCCTGTGTTGTCCTTCTATTTTGCTGTACTGTGAACTGTGTCCCACAGTCCTAGTTATACTTCTTAAGACTGTCTGTCTGTCTCCTTACAGCCTTTTTAACTCACCAGCTTATCTGGACACCTATCAACTATCCCTGTCTTTCTAGTTAGCACCTTCTGACTCTACTCAGTTTCTCTGTTGGTTCCTTTTTTCTTCATTGCTTTTTACTTCTGTTTCCCCAAAAGTCATGAATTTCTTATAAAAGTGAAACCCACACATTTGCCACTAAACTTAATCTTCACGACCCTCCCAAACCCTGTGACAGAGAGGAAAATTATTAACACATTGATGTTTTGCATAACAATTATTATTGATCTCTGCTGTCAGTCCCTTGAGAAGGTGACTGCTCCTTTGAGTCCCAGCTTAGGTGATCTATGGAGCTGGCCCTGCCTGTGTCCAGGCTTGTCCCACTGTGGTAATCTGTGAGCACCACTTTGCTTGAACAGACGTGCAGGTGCTGTGAGCAGTTCCCTTACCCACCAAGGCAATTATTAATGCGTTTCAGAATCACCTGTTAATTACCAAGAAAGGACAATTGCACCTCCACCACATGTGTGGGTTGAGGTTCTTCTGTCAATTCTGTGGATATGTGATGCTTTCAAAGTATGAGGGCTGACTCTCCAGTCTGCTACCTGTCTGTCTGCCTGCTCTCTTTTGTATGACCGTTATCAGTCTGTCTGACAGATGTCTGTATGTCTGTATGATGATCTGTCTGTCTGCCTTTTATCTATCTTTTGTATGTTTGTCATCAGGTCTTTTATCTGACTGACATCTTTCTGTCTGTCATATTTGTCTGACATCTGTCTGTATGCTTGTCTGTCTGTCATCTATTTGATTGTCTTTTGTCTATTTCCACCTATCTTTCTATCATGTCTGCCATCTGTTTGTCTGTCTGTATACTTGTCACCTCTCTGTTTATCTGTCTGCTTGTTCCCCTTTGTCAAAGTAACCACCTCTGCATCAGTGGGGCACCTTTCATGGGTTCGTTGCTGTAACTTACTGCTCTCTCTATTTAAACTGTATCTCCTCTACATAGTCAACACCCAAATCTTGCTCTCATCCATGCGTATTCGAAATGATCTGGATTACATTGAGCTGCACCTGTGGGCTCCCCTTTCTTAGAGCGTGGTGGCCATTTATTCTCCCCCCCCCGCCCCAATCTCCTGCCTTATGCTGGATCAGCTGAGCCCATTCACCATTCCTGTTTCTTTTGCCATTGCCTTCCTGTGACTTTGCTTTCCTGAAACACATTTTGTATACAATAAAACCATAAGTGTAAAGTGCTTGACACGTGGACTTCATCATCATCAACATGATGAAAATATTCAACTTTTCTATCACCCCAGATATCATTTATGTTAAGCTTTGGCCAATGTCCTGGCCAACATGTGCTGATCTGTATGTCTATAGCCCAGTGCCTTGGGGTCCCTGGGGTCTTTTTTTTTTTTCCTGAATCAGCACTGTGGGGCTTCTCTCTGTGTGTTATATCGTGTGTTGCTGGGCTTTTCTGCCTTGTTTCACTTCCCACACTGATGAAGTCCCCTACTTGGTGTGGCACTGGTAAACACTGAATGCTGCATTGTCTTGTTGTTGACTGGCGTGTCTTCCTGTAGACATAAACTACAACATGTTTGTACTAAATTCCATAGGCACCAGGTTCTTTACAGACTCTAGCTATTCTGGGATAAAGATGAATGAATATTCATCTGCAGGTTTCTGTGGGGTAGCTTTCCATGCTCTTGGATAAAACCTAGGATTTGAATCACCAAGTCATCTGGGTCTGCCACATGGAGCTTCATCAAAAGCCACTGAACAGTTTTTTCAAGGTGGCCCTCCCCTGTCTGTCTTCCAAGCAGCAACTGTGCACGATCGCAAAGGCTCTGTCCTAACAGGTGTGAAGAGAGCTGTCTTCATGCCTTTAATTTGCATTTCCCCTGGAGTCAAATGACAGGGAGCATCTTTTCTCATGCTTATTGGCCACGTGTGTCTTCAGCTCAGGTCTGCTCAGCTTCCACACATTTCTTCCAGAGCTGAGAGCCCCATGCTCTCTCTGTAGACAAGCTTCCTTCCCACATGGCTCTAAGTTAATTTCTCCCAGGCCATGGATTGACTTTTTGTTTCTCTCTGTAGTTTAGAAGAAAATGGCTCCACTTCAATTATGTCATTTATCAACTTAAAAACTTTCCAGAGTTGCGTTTTCTAATATCTCGTTAAGTAGACTTTCGTTAACAGGAGAGTGTCAAGTGTAGCTGTCCTGTTTTATGGAAGATTATCGTTCCTTGGTCATTTACTTATTTTCGTTCCTTGATAGTTTCATACATGTATATAATGAATTTTTTTCTGTGTTTATCCCCCATTCACCTCTCTCACCGTCCTCCCTTCCCACTGGAGACTTTCCACTTTTCAACCGTCCTCCTCTCTCCTACCCTGATGTTTGTTCGAGTGTGATTGTTCCCCAGAGTTCTAGAGTTCCATTAGGATTGCTTGCATATGCACAGGGGGACGTTATTTACTGGGGCACAGATGACTTATCAGTGGCTACACCACAGAAGAAAATGACTCCAATCCCTCCGTACCCATTAACTGTCAGTGAACCCTGAGGGAGGTCCCTCCTCTATACTTAATGAAAAGTTCATGGGGCCCCATCTTGTGCAGATAACACGGTTGTAGTGAGCTCTTGAATATACGGCCAGGTCATGTTTGGAAGGTACCTCTTGACAGGCACAGTTAATTGTCTGCTCCCTTAGGCTAATTGCTAGATAGGGTATGGATTAGGGCTGTGGCCAGGACTACCACCAGCCTTGTGCTTGTGTGTAACTGTGGATTTCTTACATAGCATCCTTTCTCAATCACTTGTCTTTGTGCTTTTGTTGAGAACTCCCCTGATGACATTTCTTGGGTCAGTTTCTATGCTGTGCATTCAGGTCTCCTGACTGGTGTGTCTCTCTTTCTGCCAGTACCTCCCAGATAGATGCTTGAGTCTTGAGAATAGTTCCTGCGAATCCTAACACTTTGTTCTCCTTTCTCTCAGTTGTTTTGGTTCACAGGATCATCTAGCATCCCACACATGCTTTAAAAATCAGCTGTGAATTTCTGCAGAAAATACCACTGAGATAATTGTTGAGGCAGTATTAAAACTATAAATAACTTTATTGTGAACTGACAACTGAGCGATATTCATTCTGCGTGTTCATTGGTGACCCTTTCTCTGTGTGTTGTTTATTGATTGATGCTGTAGCATTAAAGATTGAACTGTATGCTTTGGCCATACATGTACTTTTTGAGCCTTTTTTTTTTTTTTTTTTTTAATTTTGAGACAGAGACCTTGCCAACTAACTTGCATAGGCTGTTGTTTTTTGGTTTTTTTTTTGTTTTGTTTTGTTTTTGACTTGCTCCATAGCCCAGGCAGAACTATTTGCAATCTTTTGGCCTCAGCTTTTCTAATAGCTAGGAGTTGAGGCCTAAATCAGCAGGTCCCACTTTTCTCCATTCTTGTAGAGAGAGTAACCACAGACCACAATGCCCTTGCCTTCACTCCTGGGGAACTGTAGATATCCTACCTCTGCCTGAAAAAAAAAAAAAAAAAAAACAAAGAATGAAAGAAAAAAAAGCTAAGAGGCTGTGTGGACACAATTCACTCATATTTGAGAAGAGGAGGTTATTCTGCATTGCTAAGGCAGATTCTGTCTAACCAAATAGTTTTTTTCCAATTAAAATCTAAGTGGGAAAAAAAAAACCAGAGAAAAGGAGGGGGGAAAAACCTTCTTTATTTTGAAAAACCTTATTCAAAATAACAATGGAACACAAAAGAAGAGAAGGAACAAAGAGGTACAGGGCAAACAAAACCATCACCAGGATCCCAGAGGAAAACCTCCCCTTCTCAGGATATCTCTGAATGGATCCAGCTCCCCAGTGAAAAGATAGAGTGAGTGAGCAGACAACAAAGAAACAAAAGCCAGCCATATGCTCTCTATACAAACATCACTCCAGACTCGAGGACGTTTTTAAGTCGTCTAAAAGTAATAGGACTGAAATGATAGCTCAGCTTCAAGAAGGCTAACAGAGCTTTCCTCGTGTCTGTCTAAGGAGCCATCACTTCAAAACTAATTGTAATGGTAAAGGAAGTACTCTGTACTCTTGCCATGATAAAGGGTCATCAGAAGGTGTAACAATTGTTTAATATGTGCCCTATGTCCAATCACCCAACCACCCAACTATATAAAGCAAATGTTGACAAACTCAACAGGACAAATTTACATCAACACACGGACATCTGGGTCTTCAGCTTTCTACTTCCAATTACAGATGGGACATCTAGACAGAAATCCAGTAAACAGCAAGAACTAAGAGAATTGTGAATCAGATGGACCCAACGTTCAGAATTGATCATGCTGAAGACACACGTGAAACTGTCCACATATGTGTCTATCCAGAAGACACATGTGGAATTATCCAACATAAGACACATGTGGAAGCTATCTACACAGAAGATTCCCATGGAACTGTCTACACAGAAGACACACACGGAGCTGGTCACCCAATACACCCCCTCCCATACACAGAATTGTCCAACAGTACACACACAGAGAACTGTTCATCAAGTCACGTATATGGAGCTATCCACTCAGAAGACCTATACAGAGCAGTTGATTCGGAAGAACTGTGCACCCAGCAGTCACATATGGAATCGTCCACCCAACAGATGCAAACACATTTTCTTCCTAGGTACATGTAGAACATTGCCTGAGGTCACCAAAGAGCCTTTACAAATTTAAGGCAGTTGAAATCATATCAAGAATTTCTCTAGCTACAGAAGAATGAGCCAAGAAATTAATCAAAAGAAAAAAAAAAAAAAAAAAAAAAAAACCTTCAAAAATACATAGAAACTAAGTAACCACTCTGGGCCAAAATTGTCTAAAGGGAATCTTAAAATATCTGCAAGGGCTGTAAAGATGGCTCCATGCTTAAAAGAACTTGCTGCTTTTGTCGATGACCTCAACTCAGTTCCTAGAACCCACCTGGAAGCTCACAACTGTCAGTAACTCCAGTTCCAAGGGGACCTGGTGACCTCTTCTGGCCTCCTCAGATACCAGTCACATACACAGTGCACTTACACACATGCAGGCACAATGGGTTTCTGCCTTCTTCCAAATCTACTCTCATTGTTTGATTTTATTAAGAATTTTATATTTATGCAACAGGAGAGTAGGAAAAGTTCCATCAGGATTGACACGTGAAAAGAAGTTGGTTTGTAAGGGGAGGCTGTAAAACCCTTTTTGACCCTGGCATCATCTAACGAGCAGAGCGAAAAAACTAATCCTGCAAAATACAAAGACAAATATAAATGACCATATAGACCAGACTGGATCAAATGGCCAGAGTCTTGGGTGTCTTTCCTCGACTCACTAGCCACCTGTGCTCTTGGAAGTGTGTTTTCCTCTCTTAATAAGTTGCCAGTTTCCATCCCATGCCTAGCTTAAAGGGCATGAGTTTTTCTCCATCTCTCCCTGGTGACTGGGATTTTCCCTACCTAATACTATATTCCTCTCTTAAACTCTAAACAGTTTCTGTCTAGCTTCCTTCTGAGTCTGTTTCTGACTCTTTTATGAATGAAACTAAGAATACCCCAAAGAAACCTCAGTTTCCCTGACAATATGTACACATTTTTACCTTTAGGTTTTTCTGAGTCACACACATGTGGTACAAAAGATCAGTGGAGACTGCCTACTTTTGATTGTTGATGAATTTTCTGTAGAACATCTCTTGCCTCTTTCTGGACGGTAAACAAAGAAATGGGTTATGCCCATCCCTTACTGCTACTATCACAAATCACCACAAATGAAATAGCACAAACTTGGAAGTCAGAAGTCTGAACTGGGTCTTCATTGGCTAAAACCACTTGTCACTCAGCCCGTGTCTTTCTGTCCTAGAGGCTCAAGAGAGACACATCCACCCTGCACAGCCTCTAGGGCCCCACCTGAGCTCTTTAGTCCTTGGATCCTCCTGCCATACTTATGGTCACTATGACTGGTTTTCTCACAGTGTTTCTGGCTCTGCCTCTCCTGTGTCCCTCTTCCACATTTAGGCATGTTTGTGGTGACTCTGGGCTCATCTGTGTCATCACTGAGAACAATGGACACAAAGCAAGATCTTAGTTTAATAACAAATTAGAGGTAAGGTCTATGGGTTGGGAAGTGAGTGTTCTGTGTGTCCTTTCCTGCAAATACAAACATCAGAGAATCCAGCCTAGCTGGGGCTGTCCTGAATTGTTAATTAGATCAGTTCAGCCTGTTTTCATGCTAACCTACAGCCTCCCTTGATGTCTTTCTTTCTTGACGGCCTTTTTGGGTCATTTTGATGCTAGTAGAGGATGAACTTGCTACCCATATATTCTCATTTCTCTATGGATTGAGGCTGGCAGGTATAGAAATTTAGTCATGTCAACTGTTCTTGGGAGATGATACAGGGATGCTCTCTCTCCCTTATGGGAGGTCCCCATGACAAGAGATCTTGGGCCCTCTGCAGGAGAAGGTATTCAGACACTGGTGTTCTGAGCCATTATTTGGGCATCCAAGACCTGGTAATGGAGTGGGTCTAGTGACTTTGTGGCTCACACATGTTATGGCATGACTAGCTGAAGCGCTATTGACTGATCCATCTAATGCTGTATACAGCAATGAGTGACTGGCTGCTATGTATTCCTCCACAAGCTGACTGTATTGGTGGCTTCCTGACATTGAATGCACAGGGATTCTATACACAGTTCTACAGGAGCCGGTCAGTGTTCTGAGCACAATGTGTTCCCCAGCCCCAGTGCTGGTGTCCAGGGGGGAACTCATCTCCAACCCTATGAACAGAGGGGAGCCACCTGGATAGGTAGAACTTTTCAGTAGATCCCCAGTCACATAGACCAGGAACTAACTTGCAACTAAGGGTCAGGGTCTTCCTGTCATGTAGCATGGAGTTCTGTTCCTCGGTGTGGATTTTATTCTGCAACAATTCATCATGGCATTGCTGCTCAGAGGTTCCGTGTCATACCGCAGTAAAAGAGGAAAAGCCCATTTAACTTTGTCTATCATGTCCCTGTGCTTCACAAAACCACACACACTCCTTCCTCCCCATGCATGATTCCTAGGTCAAGTTCCACAAAGGCCTTGTTGATGAGTCCAGTGAATGGGGGCTGCACTCTGGCTTTGCTGCTGGGCCATAAATATTCATGTGGAGAGGACAGACAAAGAAATTGAGGTTCAAATACAGGACATGCTTATACACAATCCTGAATCCCCAGGAATCCTTCGAAATATGCTACTGGTTTCTCTGACCCTGACTAGCTACACTCTGCAGAATCAGGGCAGAGTTGCTTGGCATATTGGAGTCTTGTTAGGAGGGTTACAGCTTAGGGAGGTTTGGGGAGAGAAGACTCTAGTCTGAAGCATCCCTGTCAGAGCTGTTAAGAAGGATGTTATAACCTCTGTTGGGTGCTGGATTTCTTGTATAGCATTCTGTGCATGAGGTACTTCAGGAAAGTCAGAGGAGCCTACATTCTGTTCTCCCCTCCCCATGGAAGGCAGGAGTTAAAATTGATGCCTTAATTCCCACATAGGAGCTCTTTTAGTTTTAGCTCCACCAAGTAAACAGCTCAGAAGCCATCATGCCAATCACAGAGCCAGAGTGGATCAGAGGTGACAGGGCAGGCTGACACTGGAACCTACCAAGACAAATCCAGAGACCCTCAGTAGATACCAAGAGACAGAAGCCACTAGAGTGCATGCTCTGGCAATTCTGAAATAATCAGGTGAATGAGGTGTTGGGGGTGGGGTGTGATTAGTGTGAACCACAGATCACAGTCCCAGATAATTGCTTGTTGTTCGGGGAAGTCAAGGCAGGAACTTGTGGAAACTAGTCACATCCCATCCACAGTCAAGAGCAGCGAGGATGACTGCATGTGGAGTAATTGTGCCCAGTCTCCTCCCTGCATTTACACAGTTCAGAATCCTCTGCCTAGGGAGTAGCATCGCCCACAGTGGGCTGTGTCTTTCCAAATTACTGTTATAGTTTGACTAAGAATGACCCCCATATGCTTATGTATTTGAATATTTGGTTCCCAGTTAGTAAAACTGTTTGGGAAGAACTAGGAGGCACAGCCTTGTTGAAGGAGGTGTATCACTAGGGGTAGGCTTTGCATTTTCAAAACCTCATGCCAGGCCCAGCCTCTCTCTCTCTCTCTCTTTCTCTCTCCCCACCCCGTGTATGTGCATGTGTGTGTGTGTGGTGTGTGTGTGTGTGTGTGTGTCTGCTGCCTGCAGATCAGGATGCATAGCTCCCAGTTACTCCTCCAGCACATACCTGCCTGTCTACTGCCACCACAAATTCATAGCCATGATGAAAATGGACTAGCCCTCTGAAGCTGTAAGTAAGCCCTTGGTGAAATGCTTTCTTCTATAAGTTGCCTTGGTCATGGTGTTTCTTCACAGCAATGAAACAGTAACTAAGACGATTAGCATAATCAAGACAACGCTCCACAGATATGCCCAAGCTGATGTAGACAATTCCCCATGGAGATTCTCTTCTCAAGTGATTAAAGATTTTTGTCAGGTTGACAATGAAGTTGGGATTCATGGTGGTTTTTACATCCAGGAGTTTCTAGAATACTCCTTCTGAGGCTTTGGGCAAGAGAAAAGACAAGTAACTATTTCAGAGTTTTCCTAGTGTTGGTCACCGCAATGACTTTCTGTGCAAACTGAGGGACCAAACTCAAGTCCTTTGGAAAATCAGCAAGTGTTCTTGACTGACGAACTATCTTTCTAGATCTTCCCACTTTTAACTATTTTATTTTTATTTTTACCACAGTGTCTTGATGAACAAGGACATGAATGGCATCTGACAGCCTGGCAGACCATACTATTACCCGAGAAGTAATTAGAGAAGACAACAGGACCCTAGTGGGATTTGATGTTCTTGAAACCCATGCTATAGAAACATTAGCCATAACAGTTCACACTGATCTTACTTGCTCACTCGGTAGCTAATAACAGATATACCCCAAAAAGCTTTTTAAAAGGTACAGGATATGTTAGAGTTCCCTTGAGAACCAGAATGAAAAACTTGATGTTTTTGAACACCTAAAATTTATGCCAGGAAGTGACATGGCTTAGACAATCTGCCCTCTGCAAGCTGGATACCCTGAGAAGCTTGGTGGAATCCAAGAGCCCCAGGAGAAAGGGATCAACACAGAAAATTTCAGACATGCTCAGAAGGCCAGAGAACTGGAAACATCACAGACTGGAGAGAGGTGGTCTCGAAGAGTGAATGCCATCTTCCCCTGACATTATGTTCCATTCATGCTACTATATGCTGGTCCTGTGCACTAGTTTTATAAGTCAACTTGATTGGCCATGGGGTGCTCTTATAGCTGTTGAAATATGATTCCTGGGTGTGGCATAGAATGTCTGTATAGAAGATTAACTTAGAATTAGCAAGCTGAGTAGTACGGTGGCATTGTCACCGTCAATGGTCTGGATGACATGAACTAGTTGAAGGAGATGGAATGTACTGAGCCATTCATCCTCTTCATCCCTCAGACCTTGGTGTTGTTGCTTCTCAGGCCTCTGAACTTTCACCTCAACATTGATACTATTTATTCTTAACTTCATCTTGCAAACAGAAGACTGTGGGTCATTTCAGGACTCATGATTACCCCTAAGCCTCCATCAACATAGCTCCAGATTTATCTTGCAGCTGTTTCTGTGATGAATCTTGACTAGTATACATTCTAGTATATATACTTGACCAGTATGTTTCCAAACAGTTTTAGTGGGGAAAAGAATTGTCTAAACTCATCAGATTACAGGAATCTGTGGCTTTGAATCCAGAAGAATACTGACAGACCATAGGATGTACTGTCATGAAAGCATGCAACACATACATCTACCCTGGATCCTCCTTACCAAACCCTTGCAGGAAGCACAGAGCTGACTGGCACTGTCCATGGTACTTTCAAACTGTCTTTGGATCATGGAAAACTATAGTCAGTTAATTATAGTGTTGACGGATAAAGCAGTGAAAAGGAAGACAAATGCCATTGTGACACAAATGGTCTAAGAGCTATTAAGTATGTCTGAAGGAGTCTCTGTCACCTTCTTTCACCAGAAAGTGGAAGTTTCTGAGAAGTTTCAACCTATCGCCCATGAGATGATCATCCAAGATAGACTCCCAGCCTGCAGGCTATCCACTACCTATGAGTTGACACAAAACAAAAAGAAGGAGGTCCTGTGAGTTGAGTTAGGGACATGAACATCTACATTATTTGTCTTTGTCTCTTCTACCTGTCTGTCCATCTAACTCCTCTGTGTGTATGTATGCACACACACATGCACAAGTATGCATATTCCTGACAGGTACACATGCCAATACAAGTGCATGTGTATGCATGTGGCATCTAGGAGACAATCTTGATTATTAGTCCTCAGGAGCTGTCTACCTTCTTTTTTTTTTTTTTCTTTTTTTAGACAGAGTTGCTCATAGGCATGAAGACATTTAGGTAAACTATGTTGTTTGACCACCAAATCCTATTTTTGCCTGGATCTGAAATCTTAAGTTTACAATGCTATGTCCAAGCTCCTAACTTCTGATGAGCCTTTGCCTGTGGGAGCAGTGTCTTCATCCCAAGTAGCAGCATCCTCACCAGCCCTTGGATCCCCACTACAGTGACATCAGCCCTCCTGCCTCCAACTGCTAGAATCCATGAGTATGGTCTGAGGACATGGCAATGCTGCCTCCGGAAGGTTCCATAGGAACACTGCTCATTCTTCTCCAGATGTTCACTCTCCAGCAAGTTCAGGGAAGCCACTGTCTCTCGTTCATTAAGTACACCCAGCAAAGTATCACAGATATGACAGTCCAGTGTGGTATCTTGGGAAGGAGAAGATTGCTGGCTAATTTTGTGTTAACTTCACAGAAGCAAGTCATTTGGGAAAAAGGGAATCTTGATTGACAAAATGCTCTCACCACACAGGCCTGTGAGTAAGAGACCATGGGGCATTTTCTTGATTTATATGGGAGGACCCATCATACAGTGGTCAGTTCTGTTGGTTTTGGGAACTACAAGAATGCAGACTCAGCAAGCCATGTAACCAGTATTCTTCCCTGTCCTCTGCATCAGTTCTTGCCCTGACCTTCCTTAGAAACAGACTGTTACCTGAAAGTGTGTGGTGGTTTGAATATACTTGGCCAGGGAGTGACACTTTTAGGAGGTGGGCCTTGTTGTTGTAGGTGTCACCTTGTTGGAGGAGTGTGTCATGGCGGGGTAGGCTTTGAGAACCTGCTCCTAGCTGCCTGAGAGATTCAGTCTTCTCCTGTTTGCCTTCAAAACAAGATGTAGAAGAACTCTCAGCTTTTTCTCCAGTGGCATGCCTATCTGTAAGTTGCTATGCTTCCTGCATTGATGATAATGGACTGAACCTCAGAACCTGTAAGCAAGCCCCAATTAAATGTTGTCCTTTATAAGAGTTGCCTTGGTCATGGTGCCTCTTCACAGCAATGGAAACCCTAACTAAGACAAAGTGTAAGATAAAATAAACTCTGCCCTCCTCAAGTTGCTTTTGGCCATGGTGTTTATCACTGTCATAGATGACCTAAGATGAATCCAGATGGAGAGTTACACCAGTTAGGTTGAAAGGTACAGATACATTGCAGGCCTTATCAGAAGAAACATGTGCTCTCTGTGGCATCCTGGACATTTACTGGACAGTAAAGATATGTGCCAACTCACAATCACAAATCATGGACTGGAGATGTGCCAGTTTTCTCAAGTAAGGAAACCATACTTGGTCCACAATTTCACCTTGGAGTTATTCCTTGGTAAAGTCTACATTGATCCAGGACCTTCAAGGACCAACAGGTAAACTAGTTGTTTGTGCAGAATCACTATGTCTATGTCCTTTACATCTTTGGCAGTGGCTCTGATGTCTGCCTTGTAGCTAGGAATATTTACTGTTTGCTAATGGTCACTTTCTTGAGCAGATTCAGTGCCAATGACACTCATTTGTTCTTGTCACTGAAAAAGCCCCCAACACTACAGGCCTGGACATCAGTGTGGACACTCTGCTGTAGTGCTCTGTGTCCCTCGCATCCAGTGTCACATATCAAAACTGGAGAAATAACTACAGGTGGGCTAAGACACCACTGAAACTGCTATGAGATAAATCCGAGTCAAGCTTCAGTTGACTGTCTTGCTTCCACAAGTCCTGCTGTGGCCAGAAGCCTCTGTGCTGTTTGAGGTCTGCAACATATGAATTCAGAGCCAGAAGCTGGCCATTCCAGGACCCACAGTAACTTTGTAGAAATGCTCACAGGCCCTTCAGGGTGGGGCCTAGAAAAGTAGTAACTAAGCTTTTGTTAGGTAACCTATCTTTCCTCAAGGGAATACAGCCTCCATTCACTCAAGAGCTTCTGAGCCCGTTAGTTGGCATAGTTCTGGACAGTGACTGGAGACCTGGACTCTCTGACCCATTGCTAAAAGTTGGGATCACCCTCAGTTGACCTTTAGAGGTTTTCATTATGTAGCTAAAATGAGGATTTAATGGGCTTCTTGAAACCAACCATGGTTCTACACACACACCACGATGAACTCCCAATGCCCTGGAGCCAGAGTGCGTCAGCCTGTTCAACTTGCTGATCTAAGAGCCACACATTCTCCATCTTAATCGTTAAGAGAAAGGTAATGTGCTATATTACAATTCTGAGATTTACTTTTCCGCTCAGCATCCCATCGTGAGACCTGTTCTTGCTGAGGCGCACACTTGCGTCTGAGTCATTTAAACAACTGTAAGCTTTTCCATTGCATTATTACGTCCCAGTTCATTTGTTGCTTCCACTACCGGTAGGCACATTGCTTTCCCCATAGGTCTGATGCAGTTGTCAGAGCTGTGCAATGTTCCTGGTCTCCATGGGCACATGAATGGCAGCCCCTGCAAGGTTGGTGTCCAGAGGGGAGGGGCCAGGTCTCCCAGGTCCTCTCTCTCTCTCTCTCTCTCTCTCTTCTCTCTCTCTCTCCCTCTCAGTCTCTCTCTCTCCACCTCTCTCTGTCTCTCTCGTCTCTGTCTTTCTCTGTGTCTCTCTCTGTCTCTCTGTCTCTCTGTCTCTCTCTCTCTGTCTCTCTCTCTCTGTCTCTTCTCTCTCTCTCTCTCACACACACACACACACACACACACATACACACACACACACACACACACACACACACACACACACACAGTCACAAGTCTGATAGATACCATCCAATTACAAAATCAAAGACTGTACCAACCCTGCCTCCTCTCCGTTGGCTGCCTCTCCCCATACCCTTCTGATATTTGATGTGTCTTATTTACTTTTTATGAGTTTGGCTGATGTGTGTAAATTCCTCTCATTATCTTAGGAATGAGGAAAATTAAATTCTTCTCATATGTTTGTTAGTCATCTCAGCGCCTCGTTTCTGGACTGAATGTTTATGTCATTTGCACATCGTATTTCCATTTTATTATTGATTTGCAAGAATCATTTGTATATTGCGGATTAAAAAAATCCTCATTGGTTTTATTAGATAAATATCTTCTACTCCCTCCTTTATGGTGGTTCTGCTGTATAAAAGTTTTAATTTTGATGCTGTGAAGTTCATCTTTCATCTCCGACTCTGACTCTTTTGAATCTTATTTAAAAAATAAGGACATGGATAAGAATTCAAAGGCATTTTCTTCTAAGATTTTAAAGTTTTGCTTTTAACATTTAGATCCTTTTGCCATCTGGAATCCATCTCTTGTGGATGGCTTGTGGAAGGGATAAAGTTTTATTTTCCAGATGGCTAGCCAGTTGTCCCTGTCGTGCTTGCTGATGGCTCACCCATTCATCCCTTCCTCGCTGGAAAGAAAAGTCTTTGTTTTCAGTCAAGACAGCGTTCCTGTTTGCAAATGTCCAAGAACCCTCTCTTGGTCCTCCTCCAGGAGGGAAAACGAGAAGCCATTCAACATGTCATGCCACATGTGTAGCTCAGGGGTAGGCAAGTATGCCCTGTCCAGAAGCATGCTCTGTTTTGCTGTTTCACTCCTTCTAATTCTTCTCTCTCTCTCTCTCCACACACACACACACATGGGACACTTTGTTTAGACTTGGGGTGGAGCTCAGTTACAGCGTACTGCCCAGCTCATGTGAGGTATTGGGTCAATGTCCAATAAATGAAGAAAATCTGCAACTACATTTCAAAACAAGACATTCCCCTTCTGTCTTAGTTAGAGTTTTACTGCTGTGAACAGACACCATGACCATGGCAAGTCTTATAAAGGACAACAGTTAATTGGGGCTAGCTTACAGGTTCCAATGTTCAGTCCATTATCATCAAGGTAGGAGTATGGCAGCATCTAGGCAGGCATGGTGCAGGAGGAGCTGAGAGCTCTACATCGTCATCTGAAAGCTGCTGGCAGAATACTGGCTTCCAGGCAGCTAGGATGAGGGTCTTAAAGCCCACACTCACAGTGCCACACCTACTCCAACAAGGCTACACCTTCTAATAGTGCCACTCCTTGGGCCAAACATAGACAAATCATAACACCTTCTGAGGCTGGATTGCAGCTCCCACTGATCCTTTCAATCACAGCTTCCTGGGCCGAGTATCTCAGGCCCCTTACTTGGCTTCTTCCTGGTTTTGTTGCAGTGTTACCCAGTGGATGGCCTGTCATAGTCATAGTCTTGAAACCAACATTCATGACAGGAATAGAAGGTTGAAGGAATCACTAGATGATTTGCTGTATTCGGACCTGACTGATATTGGGACTTCTCTTGTGGTTAAGAGGGGACAGCAACTATCAACAGAGTTGGCAATTGTGTTAGAGTGGCTACCCCTGCATTGTCACCACAACCAAGATCCACCCTGAGCTCTCCACATGTGTTGACTGGGTCCTCACAGCAATCTTTCTAAGCAGGAGTTGGCTAATTCTCTCATTGTTGAGATGAGAAGACTCCGTATCAGTGGTTGTGAGCAGTTTGCCTCAGATGGTGAAGCTGGGTCCAAGTCCAGGTTGGGAACTATTAACTGATCACCAAAGCCCAGTGCCCTACACTGTGTGTGCATAGACTGACTGTGTGTGGGGGGTGTAGATGTATGTCCACCAAATTTATGATTGTGTAAGCCCTCTTATTTCCTTAGGAGAACTCTGCCTTAGCAAGTTTAGTATGCCAAACTATCCTAAAAAACATTCAAAGACACATACCTTTTCCCAAAGTCAGGGCCCAGTAACATTGCAAAAAACTCCCCTGAGTCTCCCGTGGTCCATATCACCAACCACTCCTTTATTTTTGCATATGTACAGGGTCCAAAGGATTACCATCACTTTGTAGTAAGTTGGAAGAGTGGGAAAAATGGTCTCTTGGTGTCCAGACACATTTTAGCAGCCTGGGTATCTTACATGTTGGTGTGAAGTCCAGGATCAGCTTTTTGTGAAATCTGCTTCCACAGGTGTCTATTGTGCCTAGAGTCTTGACTTTCTTTTGTCAGCTTTATTGCTCACTGCTACCATTACAAACATAGATGCTTTCTTCACTTCACTTCTGGATTGTTTACTAGTGGTATGAGATTGAGTTCTTGAAACACAGCAGAGCTCTGGTTTGTATAGGCTGTAACACTTTGTAAAGCTGTGATAGTTTTTAGCAGATTCCTTGGGAGTCATCACTATAAACAGTGGTTCTCAACCTGTGGGTTGTAACCCTTTTGGGGGTTGAATGATTCTTTCACACGAGTCACCTGAGACCATTGGAAATCACAGATATTTACATTATGCTTCACCACAGCAGCAAAATTACAGCTATGAAGTAGCAATGGAAATAACTGTATTGTTGGAGTCTCTACAACCAGAGGAACTATATTAAAGGGTCGCAGTGTTGGGTAGGTTGAGAGCCACTGGTACAAAAGCTAAGGTCTGTGAACAGATGTAGTTTCACTTTTCCTCTTGACCACACCACATAATTTTTGACTCCTGTCTACTTTCTCTGGTTGGATCTTCCCGTACAGTTCCGCGAGACATCCCAGAGGTGGATCTCTGCTTACTCCATCATCACGATGAAATCCTTTGCTCTTTTGTCATGACATATGTTGTTAGCTGCAGCTTTTTGCAGCAGTCTAGTATCAGGGGTTTTCATTCTTGAGTCTTCAGCTTTAAGAGCTGGTTTTAACCAATAAAGATTTCTTGGTGGGTGTGGTCTTGTCAGCTCCATCTACTGCTTCCATGCTCCCTCGGATGCTGAAGTGAGACATTGCTGGAATGATCCTGGAGTGGAGAAAGTCAGCCACATGGAATGGAATGCTCGGGCATTAAGGGGCAGTTTGCTAAAGCAAAAGGCCAGAGAGCAGCCCCACTGAGAGCACGCTCAGCTCTTGAGTCAAGCCTGGCCTGAGTGGGATTCCCAGAACCTTTTTTCCCCACTGCTCTCCAGGAAGACCTGCCTGGAGGTATCCCCAAGGCCTACTACCCCTCCAGGAGGTTTATCTTCTCATCCTTGGCTATGCACACTTGACAGCAGTGTGGACTGGTAGCCTTCATTCCCTTCTCCTTGCAAGTGTGGAAGATCAGTGGTAGTCTGCCAGTCCCTGCAGGCATATGGGCCGTCTAATGTCCTTTCGGGATTACACAAGGAAACGGGTTCCCAGGGAGACATGAGGGAATATGTAAAACCACCCATCCAGGCAAAGGTATACTCTTCAGCCAGCAACAACAGGAAATGCTGCCATTTGCAACAGCACACACACACAAACAGTGCTCTAGATGAAAATAGGAGACATAGAGAGGCCACGTCTTGGTGGTTTCACTGACAGACAGATGGCATTGAAGAGACAAACCCAAGAAAGAGGACAGACAGGAGGTCATCAGTGGATGGGATGGATGGAAAGAGGAGGTCCAGGTCAAAGGTTTCTGGTAGGCAGAGTGAGTAAAGCAACAATACCATTCTAGTATCTTTTCTGCAGTGCTAAAATACTCTGACCAAAATCGGCTTAGGGGAGGGAAGGGTTTATTTTGGCTCACACATGTTCAGGTCACAGTTGATCAACAAGGGAAGTCAGGGCAGAAATTCTGGAGGAACAGTACTTGCTGGCTTGCTCATAGGCTCAGCTAGTTTTCTTATAAAGCGCTGACCCACCTACTTAGGGAATGGTGCCACCCCTAGTGAGCTGTGCTCTCTCACTTAAGTTAACAATTGAGACTATCCCTCCAGGCATGCCCACAGGTCAGTCTGATCAGGGCCATTCCTTAACTGACACTCCCTTCTTTCAAGCTGCTATGTTGTTTCTAATTGACAGTTGGAGCTAACTAAGACAAACTCGAACATACACACACACATACACACACACACACACACACATACACACACACACACACACGGCACAGTGGACACAGCTAACACACTGTGCTGGGGGTGGGGATGGGGAGAGGAGATTCTAGGAAAGGTAGACTTCATATGCTCCCCACCCCAAAACAAACAAACAGACAAACAAACAAAATCCAAATATAAGACAAAGGTAATTGTGAGAAAATGGATTGATCTATCTGCTCAACTTCAACAATCCCTCCCTGTGTATGTAACCAAATCATAGCACCATATCCTTAAGTGCATGCATTTTATTAAAAAATAAAGCACAAATAATAACCACCCTTCAGCTGAAGGGCCCTGAGCATGGCTGTGATTTCACTGACCAGGCTGTCTCTGGGAAACTGTGCAGTCACATACGTACCTGCTGCTGGTGGGTTCCTTGGCAGGAATCCACTGTCCTACTGAGACTCTACCCTGCTTGTGTGGCCTACGAGTCTCACTTACCCCTGGGGTTCCTGGAGTCTCAGGAGTTGGGGAACAGCTGTGCCTCAGTGTTTGTGTGTGTGTGTGTGAGGGGGGCATGTGTGTCTGCCTCCTGGTCAGATGGCAGCTTCTTCCCCAGGCCTTTTGCAATTTCCTTCCCTCCTCTAGGGTCTGGAGCACTTGGCTGCCCTACCTTTTCTGTTTTGTATGCACCATCACCCCTCTTTTCTGGGCTTGTTGGGATCTTCCAATCTGAAAGAGCACATGGTGATGGAGGTGGCAGCTGAGCCCTTCAAGGGGCTGTCCTTAACTCTGGGCTCTGCAGTAGCTGGCAGGCTTTCTAGTAATTTAGTGGGTGTTGTGATAATGTGCCTTCCCTGACCTCTCCAGGCAGAGTCTCAGGCAGAGCAAAGTGAGAAATCATGACATTTAAAGGCACTCACTTACAAGATGACGCCTGTCAACTTGGCGTGTTAGCTGCTGATCATCACCATGTTCTTCAGACCACTGGACTCTCCCTGAACTGGTAACCAAGCCTTCTGCAGCTTAGACAGAACTCAGATGTCGCCTCTCCTTCCCAAAAATTGAGGTTGCCACCTGCAAAACTGGATGACCCTGGAGCATAAGACATCATGAGCTCTCCTGTGCTGAGGCTAGTTGGGGAAAGGTAGGAGGGCTCTCGAGTATCTACAGAGGTCCTGGCCCTGCCAGCTTGGAGTAAGAGCAGTCACCACCATGCCGTGGGCAGCCAAACAGAAATTGGTCTCGTCAATAGAATGTATGCCTTAACTCAGGTGACCAAGAAAAGCAACAGACTCAAGATGAGGGTGTGGTCAGGGCCTTGGGGTGGGAAGCCTGCAGCAGAATGTCCATTGAAGCATGAGGGGGACTTAGTGAGCTGGACCCTAAGCTCTAGACACATACTGTTCCACCTGTCACACTGCCAAGGGGACTCTGAAGCCTGTGCTGGGTTGAAAAATATTCCCCTTTCCCCAGATACTCAGGTCCTTAATCCCAGAAGCACAAATGTGACCTTATATGGCATTGAAGATCTTGAGTGGAGTCTGTCTCAGACTGATGGTTAGTCTGAGGGTTAGTCTGGTAAGGTGAGTTCTAAGTGTGATTACCTCTAGCATTGAAACAAAGCAAGATTAGGCACAAGGAGTGGTCAGTGATAACAAAGGCACAGATGGCAGGTGTAGCCGAATTCCAGAACTCCAGAAGCTCCCAGAGGCTGGACCAGGAGGATAGGCCCTCTGCTTCCAGGGAATCATACTCATTTGGGCTTCCCTTCTTCAGAGAAGTGTGTGGATGGCTTAGCTGCCATGACAGCACATGAGAAAGTTAAGGGACAGAAAACTGCCTCACCAGGTTCCTGGGAGCCTTCCAGACTGCCTATATCCTTCACTTCATTACTCTTCTTCTGACCTCAGTGACTATGCTCTTATTTTTGGGCACCCTTTCCATGTGTGTGTGTGTGCGTGTGTTACATGTCTGTTGGTCTGTGCAAGAATGTGGGATATGTGTGGATATGTGCGGGGATGAACAAGATCACAATTGGGTCTCTTCCTATGTCTCATTCCACTTTTCTTTTCTTTTTTTTGAGACAGTGTTTCTCACAGAGCTCAGTTCCCTGATTGGCTATTGTGGCTGGACACCGGGGAGCCTTAGAGATTCTCCTGTCTCTAGCTCTCCATCCCTGGCTCATCTGATGGAGAACGGCTTTTTGGTGTAGGTTCTGGGAGATCAAACTTGGGTCTTCATGCCTCTGTGGCAGACACTTCACTGGCTGGCCTATCTCCCCAGCCCACCTATTTTGTTTTGTGTTGATTTGCTTTTTGCTTTGTTTTTCGGAGACAGGGTTTCTCTGTATAACAGAGCCCTGGCTGTCCTGGACTCACTTTGTGACCAGGCTGGCTTCACACTCCCAGAGATCTGCCTGTGTCTGCCTCCCAAGTGCTGGAATTAAAGGCGTATATCACCAATGCCCTGAAAGCCCACCCCTTTTTTAGAAAGTGCATTAAGTATCCAAGGTCATCCTCCAACCCGCAGTGCAGCCAAGGCTGACCTTGAACTTCTAAACCAAATGCCAAGATTACAGGCGTGCACTGCTTTGCTGTGTGCATGACGAGCACACACATACTACCCCCTCTTCCTTTGTGTGGCTTCAAGGGTGTGATTCCCGTAAGTCATTAGGGTGGGCAAAGGGATTCATCAAAGATTCATCCAAACTGCCATTGCTTAACACATGGAAGACGAAGTCTGGCTAAGGCAGATTTGTGGAATCTGGGAACCTGTCTGCTTGAGCCAGGTCACCTGGGGAGCCAGGCTTCTTCCAGTCAGTAGCTCACCTCTCCCAAGTCCCTGGCTTTCTGAGATCTGTGAACGATGAGGTAGTTGAACATCTTGGGGGCAGACTCTCTGTTCAAGAGCTGCTGGGCCTGACAAAAGCAGTTGGCTGGAGTTCAGCTGAAGGTGAGGAACCTGAGGAGCCCAAGACAGCCTGAGTGATCAGAACCTGGGCTCTGAGCTCCTCTGCCAACATCCTAGTGAGCCCTCCTGATTGTGTTACATATTCATGTTGATCTCATGAATATGCAAAGCTAAGGCTACAGTTTAACACCTAATTTACAAAGGCCTTGTATCTCCAATATTAATACAAATAATAAAAATTAAATGCTGATGAGGGACATTTGGGCTGTAGAACTGTTTTGTGCCCGTGCGAGCAACTCCTAGCCTCCCTTTATTGAGCCTTATTAATTCCAGTGCTTATGAGCTGGGGACCCTGGCAAGTCACTTTATGTCTCTGAGCTGGGTATTCTATTGGTGGATAGGGATCAGTACCTTCCTGGCAGGCCCAGAATGGTGAGATGGTGAGAGCACCCAGGTCTGAGTACCTGTGTGGGGATTTGAAATGACCGTGAGTTCCCCCAACTCCTGAGTCCCTCATCCAACCCCTTTCCCTAGGGAAAACTGCACTATCCCCAGTTATAGCCAGACCAATAGCTAGTCTGAGCAGTGTCTTGCCTGCCACCACTGCCATGGCCGCTGGGTATCCAGTAAAAGGCTCACAGATGCAGGTGCCTGATGGCTGGACCACTTGTCCTTCAGGCCCTAGTCCTTTGCATTTGGGATGAGTGATGCCCACTGAACCTTGGCTCTGTTGGCTGCCTCCAGTGACTCTGTATTTGTTTGTTCCTATTCAGCCTCAGATATCAGGGGTCAACCTCAGTTCCCATTCACCCTAAGGGGCAGAATGGAGATCAATTTTACCCAAAATGCAAACTATATTTAAAAAAAAAAAACAAACCCATGCCTCTAGGAGGACTCATTAATAAGGCCATGTATCATGTGTTGAGAGCAAATGTTTTACTCCTTGGGAAACTGGAAAGCAGGCTGAAAGCCAGGGAGTCTAGCCGCAGCCCACTTCTAAACTTGGGACCTAAATGTTCCTTCCTCAGGGTCCAGTGTGCCTTTATGGGTGCCGCCTGGTTCAGAGTGTTCCACCCTGCCCTGTGTTTGTTTGCCTATTCATTCACCTGTATCTTTTAGTGACAGTCTGTCTGGAGCCGCTTCCTCAACAAGAATCTATGGGCTCTTCCTAAAACGTCCGCTTCTGTTCCTCTCGGAATCGTCTGGAGGGGCCTTGCTCTGCTGAGCTGCCATTCTGGGACGATGTTTGTGGAGGTCAACGAGGCCCCAGCTGCAGGGACTCTGCTCAAATGGAAACTCCATTCTCTGCTCTCTGACTCAGATCCCTCCTGGGTCTCTGGCTTACTCCATTTTCCCCCCACTTCCCTCCTCTGGTCTCATTTTAAATAGAATCCACCAGCAATCAGAGCGTGAGGCCGGCAGCCCAAGTTGGAAATGAACCCCAGCTCTAGGGAAGGGGGGCAGGTAGAGCCGGCGCTGAAGGACGTCTCCTGCTGGAGACAACGGCCGCCCAGTTCTTCCAAATGGCTCTACTTTCCAGGCTCTGGCTCCTTCCTTAATGGCCATGCCTTCCCTGGAGCCTGGAAACTGGGACAAGGCAGTGTTGTGCAGCAGGAGATGGGCTGCCTAGGCTCCCAGGGACCAGTATGTTCCCTGCATCTTGGGCAGTTTCTATCTGAGGAACCAGGACTGAAGGCCCTGAGAACTTAGAGGGGAGGCTTCATCTCCCTTACAGAGAGTAGGGGTGTTGGAACATTCAGGCAGAAGATGGGCACACTTTGCTGAGTGGCCATGAGGTAGGCTGAGCAGGAGGCCACAGCTCAGGGGAGGGTGCTGGGTCTGATTGGATGGTGGGTTTAGAGCAGGAGGCTAAGAAACTGTGCTCAAACCTGAGGCTCCAAAGGTCTTCACTGATGATGGAGCTCAGAGAGATGACCTATTCAGATCTCCCAGGTGACACAGTCTCATAATAGGGGCTTTGTATGGACCAGATGTTCTGCTGTTCCAAATGCCCTCTAAGAGGCTGCATCAACTTAACCCCTTAGGTAAGTACAGACAGGGCAACCTGCAGCCAGTGTGTGGTGAACAGAGCCAGAACTCAGGAATGTCCATTGACCCCAAATCCCACACTGGGTATGTCTGATCCCTAAACCTGTTTTCACATTCAAGATCTGCCCAAGGGAGCAACCCTGTCCTCCATTCACATCTAAGTGCTTCTGTGATTAGGGCTGTGTAGCCACAACTCCACCCAGTCCTAGAGGAGATTTTTTCAGAGATTCCGCAAATGACCCTCCCAAGGCTGTCTATGAGATATTTAAGTCTCAGGTAGCTTAGAGAGCCTTGGGTAGGCATCCTTTGCATCCACTGTGAAGCTCCTGCAGCAGTAGGGTGGAAATTTGTGTGCACAGACTGGGATGTCACAGAACAGGTCTGAGAGGCACCAGTCTGTCACTTGAAGCATGGGTAAAAGGCCAGTGCCTTCAGATGCTCCAGAATTCACCAACCTTTCTTGGAAGTTAGGACATGAAGATATACAAACGGCACTCTAGTGGTCTCTTCCTCTTGCAGTTTAGCCACCCAGAGAGACTTTAGATGGCTTTGTTGTCAGAGAGCAGGTTCAGTTCCTTTGTAGCTCAGGCTAGCCTTGAACTTGTGACAATTATCTTGCTTCAGCATCCCAAGCGCTAAGATTATAGGAGCGCACCACTATATTCAGCGTTGAGAGTGGAAGGTGAGAGAGGAAAAGAAGAGGCAAGCCAGCTGTCTTCCTACTTCTGTCCTCAGCGCTGCCCTTACAGAGAGTCTGTGACACCCACGAGCATCCACGAGCATCCATGGTGAGCCAGTGTGTCAGCAAGGCCGATGCAGAGCACAGCACTGAGGTGATGGGTGGGGGTGGGCCGATTCACCCCCAAAGTTAGGCTCCGCATCCACACCACACCAGGATCTGCTTCCAAGGCAGACCAAATCAAGAACTCTAAAACGGGTAAATGGCGAAGGGACCAAATGGAGCACACCCTTCCGTGCTCCAGGTATTTTTCCCCCCATGACAGTGAGTGAATAAAAACAGCTGTTTTTACTTGGTGTTGTGTTCCCATAGTGGTGGCGAGACAGAGTATCATGGGACTGTAGACTGTGCAATAGCAGTCATCACCGTGATCCCACTACAGGAGGCTGGGACTCTTAAAGCTGCATGTACAACTGGAGAGTGCAATCTGAATGGGAAAGTCACACTAGTAATATGAGATTGAAAGTTTCTCTAGGGTTACATTGTTACACAGCAAATGGAAAATGCCTCACAGCTGGAGCGAGGGAGACAAGAGAAAGAAGATCGAGGTTGAGCCACTGCTTTGAACCGGAGACCTCCGAGGGTTCTCACTGTGCACCAGCTCCTGTAGATTATGGAGCCACGTGAAACATCTCTCCTATGGTTGCACTTTCTGCCCCTAGCAAGCCCCTGATGACCTGGGTGTGTGAGCAGGCTACAACTC
The DNA here is from genome assembly GCA_021653895.1 of Mastomys natalensis. Classification (NCBI taxonomy): domain Eukaryota; kingdom Metazoa; phylum Chordata; class Mammalia; order Rodentia; family Muridae; genus Mastomys; species Mastomys natalensis. The sequence goes on from JAJTUV010000102.1 coordinate 4,449,471, forward strand.
AGAGTTCCAAGTAGACTTTTCATCTACTGAAGAAGAGAAAGGAAGCAAGACTGGGATGCAGAATTGCCCGGGAGCCATACCAAGCTTGGAGACCCCGTACATTTCACTCTCTGCCCAACTGCCCGGTTCTGTGATTCACAGCCTTCTTCTAAGAAATCTGCAGACAGTCACATGACCTTCATTGGAATCTATCACGGGACTTTTACTCCTCACACCTCCCTGGGAACAGAAAAGGCAGGTGAGTATACCAGTTGGGTGTGTACTAGAACAGGTCTGGGAGGAGGTAGGGAGGCCAGTCCATGATCCATATAGTAGCAGGGACCATGGACACTGGCTTCTGTGGACTTGAGACACTCTGTTCTTGAGTGCACGTTTCTTCTGGTGGGTCCCTAGCTACACAAACAGTATTGCTCTGCAAAAAGTAAAAGGAAAAAAAAAAAAAAAAAAAGCAAGGCAGACAAGTGAGGTTCGCAGGAGGAAAATATCAATATTCCAGCAATATCGAGTTCCTGTTCCTCAAATTGTAGAGGAGATAATGGACAGAAACGAGGCGCATTATCGGCCGTCTCTAGTGGGCTCTTTAGTGCATGGGGCATCAATCCACGGTGCCGGCTGGTGTCGCCGCGCAGGGAAATTAAATAATGCTGAGTGACAGCTGATGCGCTCATTACCTGGAGGAAGCCCACCTTCCGAAGGCAGGAATTTTAAGTCTCCACCAAGGCGGAGGAGCCAATTTATAGCCCATCACTCAGGGTTCTGACACGGAACTCTGCGCTTGCCATTTTGTTAATGAGGAATCGCATTCGTCCTGAGAGCCTGCTTCCCTGAAGAGATGCTTTGCATGTCCTGGTGAAATTAAGATGACTTTGATAGGGACACACAGCAAATGCTTAATGACTTTTTAACCTTTCACGACGTCAGCTGGAGCAACCGTTGGACAATTCGTCATGGCAATGTCAAAGCTCACAAAGGGTGAGACGTAAAGAACTAGCTTCTGCCTGAAAGATGGCCCACCCCACTCTAACTCCCAACAACATCTGGGCCTTAGTTTCCCAAGCCTGAACCTCATGTTCAGATGGAGCATGGCCAACTTAGGACACACACCAATGATCCTTGACCTATCCCCCAAGAGTGGCATCTGGCTGATCTTCCATGCCCTAGCGCCTGTCTCCTCCCCTCCCCCACACCCTCTCCTATTCAGCACCCACTTTAGCACTCCACCTGGCTGCACACTGGGTCTCAAAAGGATGCTTCTAGTCTTATGATTGTCTCTCTCCCACCACTCCTCTCACTGACACACACAAACACATACTGAGTGGACCAAGCAGACCCTCCAAGCCAGTGAGGTCCAGGCAAAATGGTGCTCACTTCTGGGGTTGGTTTCTCTAGAATCACTGACTGCAGTCAAAAGCACCAAACTGGGATTAACAGGCTTATTGGCTTCCTGAGAGACCTTAGATGATCTTAGAAGAGACGTGTCATGGCCTTGCTGTCTGGATGGCTTTCTGTGGACCCTGATATCTGTGAGACACAGTTGTTTCCAGTAAAGGGGCTCACCCTACAGAAGTAGGTTCCTGACCGTAGGATCTTGATGGGAGAAGACGTATCATTGGAAAGGGGTCTCTAGGGTGAGATACCATGGTGGGGTATAGGTACCAACTAGAGTACCTTTTGAATCCCTAAGGGCCACTTTGCATTCTGGTTTTGTTCCCGAAGACTCAGCTGAGTGGCTCACTCACCGTCAAGGCTGTGGATGGAGCAGAGCAGGACTCCTTGAACCTCTGAAGGAGATCACAGCAGCCATGATGCTCCTTTGTGGGTCTTCTATGAAAACTCAGTCTCTGTGGCTCTGCAGTTTGGAGGCCTTGGCCCAGGATGGGTGGTATTGCTTCCTTCTTGGACTGTGAGAGGCTCGACTGGTCTCTGAGCTTGCAGTTTCCTGCTTTCCCTTGGCTGGGGGAAGCAGTTTCCCACTGGTTTTCCTCATGTTGTCAAACTGCACTTGTCTGTCTCTGTCTGGGCTTTGCTTAGAAACACCAGCCATCTGGTTTAGGGCCCACCCATTAACTTCATCTTCACCGGGCCAGCTCTAAATCTTTCTCAGTCAGGAGGCCTCCCTTTTGGATCTTGTATCACGACTTTGAGGGGCACAGCTAAAACGAGGGAAAGGGTCAGTTGTCAGGTTTCTTTGTATTCTCCAGCAATGATCCCTTTTTGAGCTGTTCTGGTTTGGACAAGCTAGAACTTAGAAGTTTCTGGAGAACTAATAAATAAACAGTCAGATTCCATCGTGGGCCCAGAACAATAAGTTCTTTACTCTGTAGGGACAGCTCCTATATGATCTCTTTTCCTTCTAGAAGGTAGAGAAGAACAGGCACTGGAAAAAAAAATCTCTGCTTTCTAGGCAAATTGTGAGCCTACTCATTGCAGAGCAAAGACACCTGGGGTAGTGTGCAAGATGTAGGGGTGTCCCTGGGAGATATGGTTAAAGCTAGTACTGACAAATTAAAAATGGGGGACATGAAAAGTAAATAGCTAAGACTCCCCAGTAATAAGCTCTGGTAAGTCCTGGGGCTTACACTTGCTGAGGGGTTATGGGTTGCCTACTCAGCAAGCTTCTCAGTAAGGAACAGGTTCACCCAAGTGGCCAATATATGTCTCTCTGCTGGGGAGTCAGTAGAGGGCCTGCTGTCTTTCCTGGTGCCTCTCTGGCCATTTGTCATCACGGCCGTCAATCAGAAATTTCACATCTGAAAGTTAAATCACAGCCAATTGTCACGGCAGTCATTGCCAAGGCATTAGAGTCTCACTTATGGGATTGTTTTCTGAAATGGCTCATTGGGAAATATTTTCTGCTCCGATGAAAGTTTTTCTGCAGGGAACACAGCACATGAATTTGAATGATAGACTTTGGGGTGTCCATTTGCAGAGCCCAACCTCTCCCTGAGGCTCAGCAATGTCCCTTGATGGCTGTCCTATGCCCTAGACACACTGCCAACCTCATTTCATATAGCACCTGCCACCTGGAGTTGCTAGAAATTAGGGATGCCGCCCTGTAATGGGTGAAGATGCCCCCAACCCTGAAATGGATGTCTACCTAGAACTTGTGAACATCACCGGGTTTGAAAACTATGCAGATTTCATTAAGGTGACCTCGAGGTCATGGGAGATTCAGGATATAACCTCTAAATCCAATAGTTGATGTTCTTAGAAGAGACAGAAAGGAGACAGAGAAGTCGGAGAAAAGGCATGGTTGTAAGCTGACCAGGACTGAAAGCCACACAGCCTGAAAGGGCAGTGGGGCTCTTCTCCTGGAGATACTGTGGGACTGCTCTGGAAGGCTGTAGCCTTGGAGACAAGCAGCTCATGGAATAATTTGTCCTAGGTAAGGACTGGGCATTTGGTTACTACACCTGGGATGGTTTGGTATAGGCAAGGGCATCCAGCAAGATCAGAGCATCTAGAAGCCACTGATTGGTCCTGCTGAGGGTGGGATTCCACAGTCTTCCTGGTTAATAGTTTCAAAGATTCTTCTTCTTTTTTGTAACACTCTATGGGTAAGACGGTATCTAGTATATGAGAATGAATGCAGACATTTGTATCAGGGATGTAGACAGAGGTCTGTGCTCAGGGAGGATGGGAAAAGCAGGATACAAAAATGGCCTGTACCTGATCCCAACTTGAGGGTCCCTGGGGAATGTAGTCACCTATACATGGAAGTATTAGACCTCTGGTAGGCACAAGAGGACAGCAACAGAGTTGAGCCCAGTACAGACACTGGCTTCACTTTTTCCCCCAAAAGTGTTGGTATGTTATAGGGCTTCTGATGCCAAGTCCCTGACTTGGCCTGCCCTTGCCTGGCCTAGGACAAGGCTGGCACTGCTTGTGGTGTAGAGTTGGGAGGATCAGCCACAGGGCTGATGGCCATGTGTACTTCACAAGCTTGGGAAGCTAGTGGGGATAAACACAGCCCCCTTCTATCCATATGCCTGTGAGTTTGGGCTCTGGGGAGCCTGAGGTTGCAGGGCCAGAAACATATTTGTAGTTAAGAACTGTATCAGGAACTGGTACAGTCTGCTTCACAGGGGGCTTTAAACTCCAGTGATTCCTTCTGTAACCATGTAGCCCCTCTCATGGATAAATTTCCAAGGACTAATATAGAATTTGGGACTCAAGCAATAAAACCTCAGTCAGTCAGATTGAATAAGTCACTGGTCATGACATCAGCCAACTCCTGACTGGTCACACAAAGTGAGGGTCTGCATGGCAAGGGTCCATTCACACTTGGTAACAGGTTACCACAGAGCTACTCATAATCCCTAGTCTCCCTAGGGATGACATAAATGCAGCTATCCTGGCCAAAGAGCTACATATCCACCCAGCTGCTGCAAGAGAGTCCCCAGGACAGAAGGGTAAATAGGAGACAGGGAGGCTCTTTGCCTATCCCTAGTGCCAGGGTGAGTTTATGTCACAGGCAGCTCTGTGGGCCTCGGGGCCAGCTGGGGAGGTAAGATGTGATACACAGCGGTTAGTACGGGGAGGGATCTCCCCCACATCACCCCACATAGAATACTTACATGCCTGTGCCCAAATGGTGTGAGCTGTTTCCCACATGACTGTCATTGTTCACAAAAACATGCATGGCTGGGCTCTTGCATTCATGTATAAATTAGGCATAGTGGAGATGGTCAGTGAGTGACCTCAGCATCACTGACTGTCTCCAAAACGTAAGAAAGGAACCCAATAAACTCATGGGCTGTGGGGAAATGGTACTTGGCGCTGTTTTCCTTTGGCTTCCACCTCATATTAATATGGAGGAAGATATGACATGTACCCACGAGAAAAGACAATGAGAACAAGACTATGGCCCAAGCTCCTGATTTGGAGCTAGATTCTAGAAAGAATTTGCCTCTATTGTTCACACACACAGCCATGTGGTACCCAGTTTAAGCAGCTCCTGTAAGAGGGCGTTACAGATGGGTAGAAACTTCTGGGTACCACATTTGGAAGTGTGTACCCTTCTTCAAAGGCATGGTATGTGTTGAGGAGAAGTTCACACCAGGATCTGGGGGTTAATGTGCTTTCTTTTCCATGATCAGAGTAGACGTACCAGCTTTCCTAACCCATGGGCAGATCCTGAAAAGACCATCGGTGTCTAAGATAAGAAATCACTCTAGATAAAAGAACACCTCAGGGCCAGCAAACTGTGAGTGAGCCAAGAAGTTACTAGTTGGGTTTGAATCTTTATAAGAGCTTGGTGTCCCCCCAAGACAGCAGAGACTCCTGAGATCTCCAGAGCTGTTAATGTGGGCATAGGCTTAACAGTATCTTTCACTGTGCTCCTGGGGCCAGCATTCTGATGCTGGGAACTGTGCTGACCAACAAGCCAGTGGCCAGGAAGTAGACAGTTTCATGCAGGGTGCTAATATCTATTTTCATTTGTTCTTCTGCCCTGTGCTTGCATCTAAGTGATTAGATGAACAGATGGACTCCAGGAGCCCAGAGCATTTCTAGGGGCTGTTAATCCTCTCAGTCAGTGAAGGATGCATCAAACCCAACCTCTGCCATTGTATAACACTGTGGCTTCCCAGATGTAATCATGTATGGGGCCTCTATAGAGACCTGTGGATGGGGGACCAGCTAGCTAAGGAGAGTCTTTTGAGACCTATCTGGTACCTCTTTCTCCTCTTACCCAGCACTCCTCACTCTATCAGAACCCACTGTCTCTCACCTGGGAACCATCCACAAATCCCACCCTTTTAGAGCTGGGCCTGGGTATGGCATGGGTGATTTTCTTTGATTATTAGCAAAATGTCAGAGTAAACTATATGTGAGAGTTCCTGTCAGCCACAGAAACAAATTCCCTACCACTACCTCCATCTCCCCCATGACTGAGAGAAAGAAACTGCGTGGCTGCTCTTGACTGACCTCTGAACTCTGGGTACTTGGACAAATGCTTTTTTTTCCCCTCTTGAGTTAAGGTTTCTGGAATATCTGCTGGTTTGCCTTTAAAAATTTAGTTAATTAATTTAATGTCTATGTGTATGTACTTGAGTGTGTGTTTGTGTGTCATATATATGCATTGCTCATGAAGGCCAGAAGAGGGCATCTGATCTCTTGGAACCAGAGTCACAGGTGGTTGTGAGTCACGCGATGTGGGTGCTGGGAATTCATTGATCCTAGGTCCTCAAGAGCAGTGGTCTTAAGCAGTAAGCCAACTCTTTACCCTTGAAAAGGACTTATTAGTAGTATCCACTGTATAAAATGGAGGTTCCATTCAACTGTATCATGGGCTTTGACCATCTTCATTTTTATGCCTTCTCCTGCCTCTCTCCTTATCCACTTATCTCCTGGATACTGCTTATTCTACTTTAATGTAACAGGTGTATATTGAAGGGGTGCTGATGGCAAGTGAGTCCTGGGATCATTTAAAATGAGAATGTACAGGGAAGTTAGGAAAGTAAGCACAGAGCTTGCATGGTCACTGGGGAGGGAGTACATGCTCAGGTCATAAGCTCCACCCACTCTTTCCTTTGCATCTTCATGGAGGAGTCTGTGGGAAGCCATTCCATGAGTCTCTTCTGCCTATCACTTTAGATGTGGGCAGAAGTCCACAGCACAGTGATCAAAGATTCTTAAAGACATGGGAAGTTGGAGCCTGCCTTCTGCCCTCCTTTAGTCATCTGAATGTCATTTCTGAAAGCCTCTGGGGACATTTCAAGAGGTCACCATCCTGGAGTTGGCACTGGGCAGTGAATAGCCTTCAGGGATGAAATATCTGTCATGACTTCCTAACCCTGTGCCCAGCAGTAGCTTCCTCACTGGCCATCTGGGGACATCAGATCAAGCCACACATAGGGCAGGGCTAGTGAGTGTATTAACATGACCCTGGATCATTTCTTGGAATTTCACACTAACATGGTCACTGAAGAAAAGCAGAGATGCCCTGATCTCTAGGAATGGCTGTGGGTTCCCATTGCCTGATGGGAAGATGGTGTTATCTCAAGTTTCCATGGTCCTGGGCATCAAGAGGATCTCAGTACAATAGACATATACAACAACAATCACACACACACCCCATATATATATATATTGTACATGTGCTTGCATGTGCATACCTCCCCCCCCCCCACAACACACACAGGCACTCACATGCATGCTTGTAAAAGCAGAGCCAGAGCCATCCCTGACTCACTGGCAGATAATGGCTCCTTGTCCATTCATTGCAGGGGCTTCAGCCTCTGACTCCTATGGATCCTGCCTAAGGCTGCCCAACCTTTCTTAGCCCACAGCATGGCTGATACTCAGCTAAGCTGCACCAGTGAGCTTGCCTCATTCTCTTCATCACTTCAGATGTGTGATGCGTGAGTTTGACCTGCCATGTTCCCACACACATATACTCTTATGTCCCTTAAAGACCACTAACCTCACCCTGAGGCTGGCCAGGAAGCCTCCATGGAGCGGTGTCTGCCCTGCATACCCCACAACATAGCACGGTACTTTCATTCTCTCCTAGAAACTGATAAACCACTGCAAGCCAAGGTGTGATCCTCCAGATCCCAGGCTTTCCTGGTTTCCTGTAAGCAAGATTGGGGAGACTCTGGGGTCATCATTTCACAGGACGACAGCATAAGTGTCCTTGTTCGGATTTTTGTAATTCAAGATCATTGTCCCACCACGTCCCACCCACCATGACCATCTCTCCCATTTATTGTGACTTGTCGGTCCCAGCTTCAAGATAGGAGCTTGATTCCATGTATTAGAACCATCTGTGCTTTTGTATGATCTTAGGGGTGTTCTCGATACCATTGTGAGGCAGGATCCTCACTGTGGGGTCCCCATTAGCCTGGCAAATGTCTGAGCAGTTGAAGAGTTAGGGGTTTGTACACTGGAGACAGGGTGAAACAGGTGAAATATTAACTTTTTTTTATTTGGGGATTATAAGAAAATAAATCAAAGATCTGAGTGGATTAGTTTAGACTACAAAAGTCCGTAGATGCAAGGACCAGAGACACCATGCAACTGAAATTGAACAAGTAGAAGTGATATAAAAGCTAAGAGTCTGGGGGACAGTTTGCAGCGGTTGTCAGCACAGCCGTCCCTGTTTTTGACAAGAGAAATACAGTTTCTTTATGGGATATTGTGTTTTCCGTAAGCCTTGTAATGAAATTTTGAAAAGCCCAGTGACGTTGATCCAAATTTTAGCTGGGAAGACTATTATTAAAATTGATAATGCTGGCCTAATGCAGTCTAAGTTATGGGTACCGGAGATGATAAATCTTGAAAATTTGCATTGTATAAAAACGTTTTAGTAGATGGTTTTGTAGTCAGGAAGATGAGCTGACTTTTTGATTGGCTGCTACAGTGCAGAAGAGCGGAGATAAATGCTGGATAAGGCGGACCGCACCTCCAGGGAAGAGTTTGAGATGATAAACGACTTTCCTGGGCTGTTCACGAACATTTACTTCTAATCATTTAGCTGCATTTACTGTTTGTAATGTGAAGTACCTGAAAGGGTGGGGGCAGGAGCTGAGTCTACGACTCCTGAAGCTTATTCATCTTTTTATGGACTCAGGGACAATGGGATTGGGGGAAGGACAGGCTCCTCTTTGCGTGTTTTTTCCCTTAATGCCCTCACTGTGGAATTGGCATCCTTGACTTATTCACCTGCCTCCCTCAGGCTCTTGTGAAGCCTGAACTCCTAAGCCCAATTGTGTGGACCAGTTGAGCAAACAGACATCTTTCTTATGAGAGACACTCCCCACCTCCCTCTGGATTCTACTCACAGGAAAGAAAGATTCTTTTCCCTTAAAGGATGCTACACTTGTTTCCAGTTACCCCATGCTGCCATAAATACAAACAACACTATGTCCAATGATTGAGGTTTGTGGTGGTTTGAATGAGAAACGTTTCCCATGGGCTAAGGAATTTGAACTCATGGTCCCCATTTGCAGGGTCTTCCTAGAGGAAGTATGTAATGGGGTGGGTGGACTTTGAGATTAGATAGCCCACCCTATCTCTGGTCATCCTCTCTACCTCTGGCTTGTGTTTGAAGATGTGAGTTCTCAGTTCCTAGTTCCTGCCACTGTGCCTGCCTCATTTCTCTGGATCTGTGAGTCCCAATAAACTCTTCTATAAGCTGCTATGACAATGGTGTTTTATCACAGCAACAGAAAAATAATAATGCAGTGTTCAAAAAATAAAACCACACCACAGGGTGAAGAGATCCCAGTAGGGTTGCCAGCTCTCCAGCAGGATTGGATGGGAGGTGAGGAAGATCTAGGTGCAAGCCTTTGGGAGACCCTGCTCGCCCTTAGCTACATACCTCAAAGGAAGGTCCTGCTTCCACTCACAATGGTACCTCCTCCTAAGGCAGCCACCCTAGCTCTCCAGCTACAGCATACATATACATCCTGACATGTACTGCTATTGCTTTGACGGTCTGTCTTTTTTTATTATTATTCCATTTGTGGTTACTATAATTATGTTGTATTGGATGGTGACTTGTCAAATCCTCACTCTTACAATGTGATTATGATGGGCCTGCACCAAGTCTACTTTTGCCTGTCTTCCCATGCTTGGGCTGTGCAGGGAGCAGCATCAAGGATGTGTTGGTTTCTACACTCAACATTGGCATCATTCCCTCTGATGTGATGAACATCTGGGATCACTCATGGTGACTGTTGCTGGCTGCTAGGCTCAACTTTACTAAACACCAACAGACCCGAAGTCTCAATGTACTGACCTCTGGGTACTACATCTTTATCAAGAAGACAAGCACAGGACAGTTTTTCAGTGCAGCCTTGTGTCCTCAACCTTCCCATTGCTAAGCAATGGAAACTCTTGAGAAATGTCAAGAAGAGGTGGGCTCCTTAAAAGTTGTTCTAGTTTGCTTTCTACTGCTGTGGTAAACACCATGACTAAGAGTGACTGTGGAGAAAAGAATTGATTCGCTCTTACAACTCTTAGGTCATACCCCATCTCTGAGGGAAGTCAGGGCGAGAACTCCAGCAGGTCACAAACCCAGATACAGGAACTGAAGCAAAGACCATGAAGGAATGCTGCTTACGACTTGCTTCTCCATGTCTTTCTCAACCCTCCTTTCTTATACAACCTCAGACTGCCTTCCCAGACTGGCACTACCCACCGTTAACCAAAACTTGCCTACAGACCAATCTGATGAAAGTGTCTTCTTAATTAAAGATCCTCTTCATAAATGATCTTGTACTAGGCAGACAAAAACTAACCAACGTCCAGGGCTGGAAGAACACAACCTGAGTAGGAACCTGGTACCCTCACAAGACAAGAGGGAGGTGTATTCTGAAACTTCTCATGTTTTGTCTACCCACAGGCACCCAAGCCTGTCTGGACAGAAGCCATAGGTAAGTCTATCCTACAAGGAAGGGACCAATGGCCATGGCTTTTGGGGGAGGTAAGGTCCTCCCTCACAGGGTACTAGACTCTCTTTTATGTTGGAGGATACATTAAAGAGACTCAGTTCCAGCCAAACTCAAGTCTGGGGAGCTCTTTGTACCTTTACACTGGGATCCTTGATGTCCTTGGGCATTGCTGGGGATCATACTACGACCCTCCCGTAGGGAAATACTTGGATCTGACAGTCTCCTTTGGCTTGAGCAAGGTCATAGAGATAACTGTTCACCTTATAGATGCCAGGTAAAGCTGAAATAGCATATTGATGCCTGCAAATTAAATGACATAGAAACCGTGGTCCATAAACATCAACCTGGATCTGTACACTGAATACGTGGGTGGAGGAGGAGAGACCTGATAAAGGATTTATCCTCACAGTACAAACAGAATCCCCCAGCCTACAGCTTAAAATCACCCACCCACAGAATCCAACCAAGGGCCAAGGCAGTTGGTACTCAAATGAGAGAGGACAATCTCTTGAACCTAACACTGGGATTCTCTAGCACCAGGAGAGCATTAGCATAATGTTATAAATATTCTTTTTCTTATTTCTTAGTAACTCAGGGACTCCCTTGTGCACTAGAGGCAGTCATGGAGTCTCTGAACTATACCTTCAGCCTATTTTAAATGTTCCATGTTGAAACAGAATCTCATGATTGTCCAGGCTGCTGTGAACTTTTTCTGTGGCCCAGGACAGCCACAGAAAAGACTCATTCTGAAGTTCAATATGAGTGACCAATAACCCAAAATCACAGATTTAGGTTACCCAAAATTCTATGTTCTACATGTCACAGTTTCATGATGTTTTATAGTAACAGAACAAAGAAAGTCATTAATCAAGCCATTTTTAAAATTCCTTGATGGATGTGTTATGGGTAAGTGTGGAAAACCTCTACGACTGACTTCAGATGCTGTCTGATGGAACTCAGCCTTTTAGTCAGTGGAAATCAGTGGTCAGTACAGTCAGAAAGGCTTTTATCTATTAGTCACAGGATATTGGGGCAGACAAAGGTAAAGAATGGCTACAAAAGGGGGTAAAGATAGGCCAGGATAATTGTAATTAGGCTTTGGACTTGTAACATTCCAACATCTCCATTATCATTGAGATTCTCATCAGTTAATCAATCTTGTAGAAGTTTCCATGTAAAGTATGGTTCTTTCCAGAGCCTTTCAATCACAGCCTCTAAGTGGCTGGGGTTACAGTGGTAGAGGTAGCTCTATTTCTCTCCTTTTGTTTCTTCTTTCTTCCTCCCTTCCTCCTTTTTCTCCCCTCCTCTTTCTTCTCCTCTCCCCCTTCTGCCTCCTCCCCCCACTTCTTCATCCTCCCCCCTCTTCTTCCTCCCTCCTCTTCTCCCACCTCCTTCTTGATCTCCTTTCTTTTCTGGTGTTGCAGACTGAACCTAGTATCTCACACATGCTCAACATATAATTGCCCACTGACTAACATCTCAGCCCCTACAAGTGTTCTTAAACCCAACATCATCCTAGAATATCTCAACAGATAAATAGGAGTCACCAAAAGGAGTCAGTATAGAACTATAGAACTATAAAAGAAAAATATAGAACTAAAAATACAGACTCAAGTGCCTTCTGGGTGTGTCAGTGATAGATGCCAAAGTTCAAAAAGGCCAAGCCAATGCTCCCCAAGACACAGAGGAAGAAAACCTCTAAGTCAGGACACATAGCCTGAGGGCAGACACACAGTCACCTGAGGGTGAGTGTCTCATCTTCCTGTCTCTGCCTTCCAAGTGGCTGAAATGACAGGCAGGCCTTTGCAATAGAAATCACATTTTATGGTTAAAGCAAAAGTAATAGTCTTTTGTACCTAAAACAACATTCAATAACAAGGAAAATGAAAGAATACAAATGGGGATGAGGATTCCACGGAAGTTCTATTTAGATACAATATTGAAAACAATATTTAGAGCAATATAGTTTTCAATGGATTGTATGTTGTTATATGTATGTATTGAGAAGTATTCAGAATGACTACTCCAAACTATATCAGAGCACACACCAGAACTGCTAGGATATTATGACAGATTCCCAAAATATAATCACTTAACACAAAAGACATCAGACAACAGATAAATGAGATTAAAAGTTAATAATAATAAAATGATAGACAACTACCAACCTATCAAAGATTGCCTTGAATGTAGGTGATTATGCACAACCCATAAAAATACTCAGAGGTTTGAAGACTAAACACACCCCTACATGCATCCATGAAGCCTCACACCCTTACCCACTCTCCAACTGTGTGCTACCTGTAGAAAAGTCATTTTATATCAGCAGTACATAGGAGCAGGAAGTAAGAGGATGGACAAAGATGCACTATGTAGACATTTATAAAAATTATAGGCACTCATTGTGTTGATATCTAATACCAAGTCAGCTTGCATTTAAGTTCCTGCCTTGAGGTTATAGCTTTACTTATTTCAAGGATGGATGTGGCCAAAGATTATATGCTAAATAAGCCTTTTCCATTTATAAGTTGTTTTCAGTCAGAATGCTTTGTCATTGTAACAGAACTCAGAAGAGAACACATGTGACATTGTCTCTAAGACAAATATTAAGAAAGATGTAGATCTGAGGAACACATTCAAGAAACACTTTCTAATGGATATATACAGAATGCTGCATAGAAGCCTCAGAACATTCACCAATACACATCTTATCCCATGTAAAACACACCTCAGCAAATGTAAGTATACTGATGTCACAGAGTAGGTGTTCTACCATGAAGGAATCAAAGTAGAAATTAAAGAAAAACTATTAGGCATCAAAATGTGTGAAGTGTACTCTAACCAGTGATGAAAAGGGAATTTATTTTACATAATTTTAGATACATGTTATTGAGAAACAATGGAAGCTCTCAAATCAATGGCCTGCATTGCTACCTAAAGGAAAGAGAATAAAATAAATAACCAGGAAAATATTGTAAACGCATGGGTGCACACATGTAATGTATTTGGGTGACTTGGTCAGGAGCATTGCCATAAGTTTAAGGCCATCTTGGGTTTCATAGAACACTCTAGGATAACACTGATTATATAATGAGACTTTATCCTAAAAAGAAAAAAAGGCAATAACAAAATAGAAGAAGAAAAGAAGAAGGAGGAGGAGGAGGAGGAAGAGAAAGAAGAGGAGGAGAAGGAGGAGGTGGAGAAGGAGGAGGAGGAGGAGAAGGAGGAGGAGGAGGAAGAAAGAAAGAAAGAAAGAAAGAAAGAAAGAAAGAAAAGGAAGGAAGGAAGGAAGGAAGGAAGGAAGAAGAAAGAAAAGAAAGAAAGAAAGAAAAAGAAAGAAAGAAAGAAAGAAAGAAAGAAAAGGGGGAGGAAGAAGAAGAGGAAAAAGAAGAAACTGAAGACTGAATGAAGGAAATAACATGGAAGGAGCTGATGAAATTAAAAATAAGAGAGGGAGGGGACAAGATATGATATAATCAAAGAATAATAAATATGTGTGCGACAAAATAGTCAAAGGAAGGAAATAAAGAAATGTAAAGCAAATCAATCAAAGAAAATGCTATTTCCTTACAGAAAATGCATGAAATTGGCAATCTTATATCATGACAGAGAAAAATGAAGAGTAAAGAAACAAGATAACCAACACCACAGATGTTCTAGGAGCTACCACTACAGACCCTACAGTACTTAAGGGACAACAAAGACAGCAAGCAACCTATTCTCATACATTCATCAAATCACAGGTTGAATGCCTTAAAACTGTGCCAAAATTCAACAAAGATAAAATAATAATTAATCTAATTGATAGTAAAATTGGTAAATAAGTAGAGCTTTAAACAGAAGACCTTCTAAAAGGAAAATTTCAGGGTGAGACAATTTTGCTGTAAATTCTGATGTTCAAGGAAGTGACAATGATTTTATCACTATCTTCCAGAAAAGAACACTTCCGAACTATTCTCACAAAGTCAGCATTAACTTGACATCAATGCCAGAGGAAGGCAGCATAAAAGGTGAAAACCAGAGACTATAATCTTTCATGAACTTGACACCATCCTACTAAACAAAACAATAGAAAACTGAAATTTATGCACAAAGTAATGGTGTGTGATGATTGAGTGGAGTTTATTCCAGATGAGCAACATCTGGGATCAATCGGTTTGATAAACCACACAATCGCTCTGAAGGATAATAACCATATGCTTACATGGATTGATGTAGAAAGTACCCTTGACGGATGCAATGCTTTTTCATGAGAGAAACTCAAAAGTTAGAAACACGGAGAAAATGACTCTTAATAAAAACACTACAGCTTGTATCACGTTTAGTGGTAAAATGATAAACGATTTCTCCAGAAACAGAGAGCAGGGCAAGATGTCCTTTCTCACAACATGCATTCCACAATAGTACTTGACCTACCCAATGAAATGGGTCATGGGGGCGGGGCATGTGGTTGGAAAGCAAGAACTGAAATAATGTGTGTTTGGAAAGGATGGCACTATTATCACAAGAAATCTACAAAAATGTTGGTGAGCTAATGGAATCACAAGATTATAGGGTAAAAGATGAATTCACAAAAGTCATTTACAAACATACAGAAGCATGATAAAGCTAAGACATATATATATATATATCCTCCAAAGATCAAACAGGCAAGGAGTCTGTATGCTGAAAAACTGTTTATTTCTATTATTTCTCCAGTGTGTGTGTGTGTGTATGTGTGTGTGTGTGTGAGTGATATGCATATGTGTCTTCATGCTTGTATGTGGTGTATGAGCATATGTATGTGGATGTGTGCTCACCTGGGTGTGTGCATGTGCACCTAGAAGCCTGAAATTGGTGTCAGGAATCAGTCTCAATGGCTTCTCCTCCTTATTCAATGACACAGGGTCTCTCAATAAAACCAAGAGCTCAACAATATGACTAGTCTTCTTACCCAGCTTGCTGAAATTACAGGTATCACCATGCCCACCTGGTATTGCCATTGCTTCTGGAGATATGAACTCTGGTCCTCACTGTTACATGCAAACTGGCCAATCCCCTCAGTCCCAAATTATTTTTTAACACAGGATATTACATGAAGCCCAGGATGACCTTGAACTCATGATCCTCTGTCCCAGCCAATGTTCTGGGATGACAGTTGTGTATTACTATGGTTGATTTGAAAAAAATTCAATAAAAGTGAAAATATTCACAGAAGACCTACATAAACAGAAAGACACTGTATAGTCATAGTTTGGAAAGTTTATAGAGTGAATAAGTAGATATCCACAGGCCAAAGAGTAGCTCTGCCTAAAATTTAACCTTACAGAAGTTAATGAAAACAAGTTACAGGATTAAATTAAAATGTATAATTATCTTTAGGACAAAGTGAAAGAAACTCTTCAGAATCCATGTTCTACACACAGTTCTTGGACTTGACACAAAAATCACCTATCTGAAATAGGGAAATTGAATCTTATCAGAATCTAAATCACTTCCTTTGAAAAAGATTATGCGAGGAACAGGGAAAGGTGGGCAAACGTTTCCAAATGGTCAGGAGTCTGACCAGACATCCAGTGAGATCTCAAAATTCATCATAAGACATAGTTGAATTAGGAAGTGGGCATCAGACCTGGTGTCCGTTTGTTTCTTCTGATAGCAGGCCAGTCTACAGTTCTCTCAATGAAAACCACAGTGACAGTTTTCAGATGTCACAAGAGTCAGACCTCATATGAAGAAGTGGAGTTGATCAAGGACAAGCCACTGCAGTAACGCAAGTCAGTGAGGACATGGCTCAGCGAGTCAAGGATTTGCCTCACTGCATGAGGACTTGAGTTCGCTCCTCAGAATACATGTCAAGATGCTCTGCTGTGCACCTGTAATCTCACAGCCGGGGAGGCAGAAACGGGAAGATCTCTGGGACTACGATAGCTAGCTCCCAGGCAAGGAAGAGACCTTGTTTCAGAAACCAAGTAGATAACACCTGAAAGGCATCAACTGAAGTTGACCACAAGCCTCCATGGGTACACATGTGCACCCACATACACATATACAAGCAGAGATTAGCTTCTGGAGGCACCATGGAGGGGAGAGCTCTGTGCTATCCCAGATGGATGCAGAAGAATGATGTGATTAAAACTCTGTCATCAAGAACTGAAGAAACTAGATTCCAGACCATCAAATAACCCTATTAAAAAATGGGGTAGAGAGTTGAACAAAGAACTCTCAACTGAGGAAACTCAAATGATTGAGAAACATCTAAAGAAGTGCTCAGCATCCCTAGTCATCAGGGAAATGCAAATGAAAACAACACTGAGATTCCACCTCACACCAGTCAGATTGGCTAAGATCCAAAACACAGGTGACAGCAGATGTTGGCGAGGATGTGGAGAAAGAGGAACACTCCTCCATTGTTGGTGGGATTGCAAGCTGGTACAACCACTATGGAAAGCAGTCTGGCGATACCTCAGAAAATTGAACATGGTGTTACCTGAGGACCCAGCTATACCCCTCCTGGGTATATACCCAGAAGATATTTCAACATGCAACAGGGCCACATGCTCCACTATGTTTATAGCGGCCTTATTTATATAATAGCCAGAAGCTGGAAAGAACCCAGATGTCCTTCAACAGAAGAATGGATACAGAAAATGTGGTACATTTACACAATGGAGTACTACTCAGCTATTAAAAATAATGGCTCATGAATTCTTAGACAAATGGTGGAGCTAGAAAATTCATCCTGAGTGAGATGACCCAATCACAAAAGAACACACATGTATGCACTCATGATAAGGATATTACCCAAACACACATACTAAGATGCAACGCATAACCTCTGAAACTCAAGAAGAAGGAGGAAGACCAAGTGAGGTGTTTTGTCCTTTTTGAATGTTCAAAAGATTCAACCAGAGCTCCAGGATCTAAACTCCAAGCCTGGAACAGACAGGCAAGCTGTCTCTGAGAGGCTCTAACCAGAGCTGATTCAGACAGATACAGACACCAGTCCAACAGTGGATGGAGCTTGAGGATCTATAGAAGCAATAGGTGAAGGATGTGGGCCCTAAGGAGATAGGAACTGCACAGGAGATCAACAGAGTAATCGAACCTGAACCCTTGGGCTCTCAGAGACTGAATCACCAACTGTGGAGCTACCTAGTCTACACAGATCTACCTCCATGGGTGAACTAGGCTCCTGCACATTGTTGTAAATGGTGCACTTGGTTTTCTGTAGGTCTCAACATCTAGGTGGGGGCTATCCCAAACATGCAGCTGTATAGGAGTATGGTCTTCTAAAAAACACAAAAACAAAAACAAAACAAAAAAAAACAATTTTCAGTTATTCATGGAATTTATTTTTTTATATCTCTTGTATTCAGTTGCAACTACTTCATTGAGATTTTTGTATTATACTCATGAGGATACTGCTATAATTCATATATTTTGTTGGGTTTACACTTGATTCCACTATTCAATATTATTTGCTTTGTGAAGGAAAAAAAAACTCTGTCATCTCCATGCCTCGTTTGGGTAACTTGGCATGCTGAGTGCCGAGTGAAGGGATGGTCACCCCCGTAGACAGTGTAAGATGAGAGCAGCTAGTGGATGTGAGAGGTGGTTCCTTTGAGATACATCCTTACCTCAGAGCAGTTAGAATGCATTTACAGGAAGGACATTTTTCAGAATTATTAGAACTAACCACATCACCTAGGACAGTTCCGTGAAGAACGCATCACTCAGACACTAAACAGAGATGGCCCTCAGGAAACAGGTTAGGCCTCCATGGAGAAGTGAGGCTAGGGCTTCTCTCCACACAACCAGGCTCTGTTCCAGGACCCTCTTGGGCCCCACTGTAAGACTCTATATATTTGAAGCTTTTGAAATAGAAACTGAGTCTCTGGACAGACTCAACAGTGAAATGAGGGTTGTGGGGTTGACTATGAAATGGGAAATTGTAAATGCGATCATGCTTTTGAAGCTGTATGTCTGTTTACACATAATTCCAAACTTGTTTATGCATGAGCCCAAAATGTTTGAGCATCTCTATTTGGCTCCAGACAGGCATGGTGCCACCTTTAGGCTGTATGTCTTTGTGACGGAATGCAGGACAGACCCTAGCAACTGAGGAGGTCTTGTGAGGAAGCCACTGGGGGGTTAGAGCCTTCTGGATTCTAAGCAGATAGCCTGGGGTCCTTGGGCACTGAAGGTTACTGAAAGATCTGACCACTCAATGGAGTAGACTCAACAGAAGTCAGAATTGGGGAGTCCTTGTGGGATCCCCACAGAGGTCCCTTAAGTGAGAACAGTGTAGGAGGGAAGAGGGTGACAAGGGACAGGCTGCTTATCCATTTTGTGGGTGGGGAGCTAGAGCTGGGAGGGCCAAGTGCTCCCCCATGCTTGCAATTTTTTATTGCTGAGCTAAAACAGATCCAAGTACATGGCTCCACATTGCCCCTGCAGCTCTTCTCTGCTGTACTGTCCCATCCCATCCCATCCCATCCTGTCCCAGGAGGTTCAGACTATAGTGTCTGCATTACAGTTGGTAGGGTCTGCCATGTTCCATCACAAAAACATCTGTCTTAGGAGTCTAGGCACTGATTTGGAGCCAAAGGATGAAGGCTGGGGCAGAGGGAGATAACCACTTTCTTTTCCTAGTTAATTCCAAGTCCTTCCTCCTCTCCAATTTTCCCTGTGAAACAAGATTTGTCACATCACCTGACCAAGAGAACACAAGGCTACATATGACTTCCGAGATCACTAGCGATTAGCCTTGGCACCCAGGTGGGCCAGTACAATTGGTGCTAAAAACCCTCAGTAGAACAACAGGCCAAGCAAGGCTAGGGCTGGGCCACACCCCCGGAGAAGGATGTCCAGTTAGTGTCCAGTATTGGAATCTCTGTCAGGACTATTTGTGAGACAGACATAATTTGAATGTTGGTGACTGCAAAGAATTCTCGTAGGTGGCACAGTGTGGCCCTGGCTTGCAAGGACTACAGGAGTCTGACCAGACATCGAGTGAGATCTCAAAATTCATCATAAGACGTAGTTGAATTAGGAAGTGGGCATCAGACCTGGTGTCCCGCTTATTTCTTCGGATAACAGGCCAGTCTACAGTTCTCTCAATGAAAACCACAGGTGACGTTTTCAGATGTCACAAGAGTCAGACCTCATATGAAGAAGTGGAGTCGATCAAGGACAAGCCACTGCAGTAACGCACGTCAGTGAGGACCAGCTGTGTGTGATCATTTCTCAGCCTTTGACACCCTTCCTGACTGAGGCATGCTGGGAACTCAGGCACTGTTCCTGAGTACAGCAGCACTGAGGAGCTAACCTCAAGCCCAGACAGGATCTGAGTTCTTCCTTTGACTGTCCCACTTGACTTTACATGGCCATAGCCCCATGGGTCTGCAGTTACTCCTGGGTCTTCTTAATGATGTTCAGCAGAGTCCTGATCTTTCTAGGGATGTCTTTCTAGTCCCACCATAGGTGATGTAATCTATCCCCAGAGTTCTATCAGTAAGGTCTTCAGTCTGCATGGGAAGCCTCAGTATCGACCGGGTCTCAGGACTGTGCAGCGTCACTTCTGATCCCTGATCAGTCTTTCAGTAACCCTCAGTGCCAAGGACCCCAGGTTACCTTCTTAGTAACCAGAAGGCGTAAACAAGTGCCAGTGCTTCCAAGCTGCACAGAGTTCAGCACTGAAAGGGTCTTGATGATGAATATGGTTGGGCACAGGCACACTTTGAACCTAGAATAAATATCATGAACATACAGCTGGTCAGTGGCTAGTGACTCTCAGGTGCCACTCAGAAAGGTGATACTCAGCACACCATGTGTGAGTCACCTGGATGGGCAGAGTAGGAAGTTGAAGCCATGCATCATCTCCCAGGTCCACGGAAACTGCCAGAAGTTGCCTTGCTGTGCCCTGGGGCAGAGGACGACATTCTCCATATGAGGTTCCCGTGACTGAGGGGTTGGTCTTCTGTGTCCTCAGGATCTCCATTTCCAAGCTCTACTTCTGTGCTCCAAAGCACTCTAGATAGAACCAATGCTGTTAGTGACCCAAAGCTGCCCCTGGAAGACAGCACCAGGGACCACCAAGGCCTCCAGCAACACAGCTCACAGCCTGACCCTCTGGAAATTCTGCCCTCTGCTCCCCCTGGACCATCAACTCTCCTGTTAAGTACAGAAAATGCTCAAACTGAGGTATTGGACCCAAGTCTCCTCATCTCATCCTGTGGGAGCTCCAGTCAGGTTACCTGGGGTGTAGGGCAAGCATACAACTGAGGTTCCAGACCTTTCTCTGCCCATGTTTCCTGTAAAGTTGTCTATTGGCTAAGCCGCCCACGACTTACTTCTTACACCCTTTCTCT
The DNA here is from genome assembly GCA_021653895.1 of Mastomys natalensis. NCBI lineage: Eukaryota > Metazoa > Chordata > Mammalia > Rodentia > Muridae > Mastomys > Mastomys natalensis. The sequence goes on from JAJTUV010000102.1 coordinate 4,470,223, forward strand.
AAGATCATCTCGTCTGTGGCATATGGAGGCCAGTGCATCATATTATGGCCACGCCTGATACACCTGCAATCTATCTAAACTGCCAGAACCAGATTTTGATAGAAATTGTAAAAGAGCTTGTTTTGTATTGATCTAATTAACCAGAGTCAGGCCATTTTCACAAGCTGGTACCTAACTAGAAGAGCTAGGTAGGACTGGCACCTCATCCCAGAGCACCTTAACTCATGTCAAAGCCACAGACTGTCTTTGGGAAATTCAAGGGTTTTTTTTTTTCTTCTCAAAAGGTCAATTTCCATGATTAAAATAGAGAGGAGCTGACCCTGTCAAGTTCCCTCCGTCTTTTCGTGAACAGAGAAGAAAGTCCATGTGACCAAAGCTCGGGAACAAGTTTTCTCCTTACACACTGAAAAAAAAGAAGAAGAAAGCAATTCAGGGTGCTATAGAGGGAGCCTACTGGCTGAACTCCAGTGCGGCTGCAGTCTATGCTTGCCGCCTCTGGGTGTTGCTTTGCGGAGCTGAGGCCTTCGATGCTGCAAGTTCTGAGTACACTTGCCAGCTCTCCGGGGAGCCTCCTAAATGCCAATTGAACAAAAAGAGGTTTTTCTAATTAGCAAAATAATTAAGACAATTGGAAAAAAGCACACAGCTCTGAGAGTTAGAAGCAGGGCCTGCTGGGAAGGAGGCTGGAGACTCTTGACGCGGTAGGTTACAACACAGCATCCAGGGAAGATGGGAAGCCAGCAAAAAGATTGCCAGAGAGACATCTCTGTTCCCAGTGCATCCTATTTCAGGCCTCTCCAGAAAGTTCCTTTCCAAGGCAGGTAATGAAGTTTTGCTGGAAGTTTGGTGGGAACAAGGGCAAGGACCCCTGATCCAGGACCCTCCTGCGTGCACACACACACACACACACACACACAATCCTGCATTTGTTCACACCTGAGGACAGCAGGAGGTGGCTCCATGTGTGTGGGGGGGGTCACATCACTGTCTCTTGCTTGTAGACCCAAAGCCAAGGCTCTGAGATAGCCCCTTGCTTCTCACTTGGTACCAGGAGCAGAAAGAGCTTGTGATCGGCCTTCTCTCAAGGTTTCTTTCTCTGCGGAAGAATAAATTTGGGTAGCCTGTGCAAGCCTCATCTCTGCTCTCAGCCTGGGCTTTCCCGGTGTCTGTGACTCATTTCCTTCCCACCCCACATCGTCTACGATCTTGGCACTTCATGCCTTGTCTGCTTAATCACACAGTATGGGGACATACAGAAGCACAGATCCACACAAGTGGGTGTGGTTCACATCCCTCTACACAAATCTTAGCTTCCATATCAGAGGTAGTACCCTGAGAATGAGCTGGGATAGACAGCCCACTCAATCTGGGTGACAGATGTGGGACTTAGAGTTGAAATGCAAAGGTAGCCTGCCCTCTCACCCCTCATCCCAACCACTGTTTCAGTGACCAATGCCAAGATTTACCATGGTGGCCGGTGCTGGACTAGGAAGTCCAGGAAACACTGGCAGCATAGCCCTACCCTGTGAATGGGCAGATGTGTGCAGAGCACAACATACAGGTGTCTCTTAGCAGGTGAATAATCTACTCCAGCAGCCAGGCTTCAGAAAATGAGAATCCTCCAGATATTATCAGGGGTGACTTCTTCCTCCTCTTCCTCCTCCTCCTCCTCTTCCTCCCCCCTTCTTCTTTTTAGAAATATTCATAATCCATAATGCTGTTTGTCAGTGTGAAGGCTCCTGCAGTTGGTGAGGTTCCACTACTCCTGTAACACGTTCAATGAAAAAATAATTGGTTTTGCAGGAGCTGCGGGCAATGGGCCATTCACATGTGGACACACCTGCCATCTTGTGTGAGTCCAGTTGCAATACCTCCAATGGCTACTCTTACCTATGTGGACCCTTGTCTTTCTGTCATCCATGAACCAATGGGTTTATTCTTTCATGACTATGATAAGTTATCCATGGTTTTATATGTGGGGGTTCATTATGACTGCCCCCACCTCCAAGTGTGGATTTCTCTATTAGAATCATAAAAGTTAGTAGTCTTGCAGACAAACCACCACACCCTTGCCCCTGGCTTACCTCTGCTGTGTGATTTCTTGTCCTGTGTTGCTGAATAGATTGGCCCCTGAGTGTGCTTCACAGTGGTGAGCTGTTATTATCTATGATGCTTCTTATGTCACAGAAATTCAAAGTTTTGTACTGAGACTAAGCAGTGGGGAGTGCTGATGGGGCAGAGTGGATCTAACTCTTGCAGCAGAAGAAAGCAAGAGAATGCACTGAGGGTGGGTGGGGAGTTTAGCTTCACACTGGGTGGTCCATGGAACAGAGTCAGTCTGATAAACTTTAGGGATGAACAAAAGGCTGGCTGGGGCATTGGGAGCTTTGAAATGCAGCCTCAGCCTTGGCCTGCTCCCAAGAACAGAAAGGGGAAGGGACACTGGCTTCAAAGCTATGGATATTTGACTTAAACTCCCAAGAATCAGTAAGCAAATCACAGAGATAAATACAGGCCAAAGCCTAGGTCAAAATGCTGGTGCCCACTGCAAGTCAAGAAGCTTTTTGTAGAGGCAAAGAGCTGTCAGCTTCTCATGCAGACACAAAGATGGGCAAGAAGGGCACAGTGCCTCCTGCAGGCCACAGAAGAACTGAGGTGCTGAATAGGGCGGACCCAGATCCCTAAGGCTGCAGATGAGCACACTGCCTTGGGAGGGGACATTGTGTAGAAGAGGGAGGAGTGGCCACAGTACCACCAATAGTGTCAGAGCCACTGGATTTTCACGTGGAAAATAAAAAAATCCAGCTCCAGCTTATATTAATACAAAGGTAAGTCTCAAGTGGGTGGATAGCTAGGCGTAAAAGTAAAGTGTTAAAATACTCAGAAGAAAATAAGAGATTTATCAGTATGACCGAAGTTAGCTAAAGATGTGTCAAAAAAGACCCAAGAAGCCTGCCTTAAAAAAAAAAAAGAAATCAAAAAACCCTGTTGATTTATTGAACAGCACAAAACTTTGAATTTCTATGGCATAAGAAGCATCACAGACAATAACAGACAACCATAGCCCTGAGGAAGACGCAGCGTTATGAGCTGGCACAGTGTGACAGTCAGACTCTATTAAAAACCCTTCGAGGAAATGACGTCACCAAGTAAACCCCTGTACAAAGGTGTGAGCAACTTCTCACAGGAGGGAGAGAAAAAGCCAACGATACCTTGTAAGTCCAAAAATATCCAGTAAAAGAATAAAACTCTCAGGTGATGGAGCTCAGAGGGTGGCTGAGTGATTACCAGCACTGGCTGCTCTTGTGGAGGACCCTGTACAGTTCTCAGCACTTATATAGGGTAGCTCACAACCACTTGCAACTCCAGCTCAAGAGGACCCAACACATACCATGTCACATGTGTGCGGTCAGAGAGTAATTTTCAGGAGTTCTCTACTTTCAACCATAAATCCTGAGGATCAAGCCCATGTTGTCAAGACTTGAACAGCAAGTATCTTTACCCTCTGATATGGTTAAAGTTTCTATTACTGTGAGAAAACACCATGGCCAAAAGCAACCTGGAGGGGGCAAGGGTTTACAGGCTATACATCTATCATTGAGAAAAGCTAAGACAGAAATCAGGGCAGGAACATGGAAGTGGGCTGAAGCAGATTCCATGGAGGAGTGCTGCTTGCTAATTTGCTCCCCATGGCTTGCTCAGTTTGCTTTCTTATACAACCCAGGACTACCTGTTCATGGGCAGCACCACCCACCATGGTCTGGGCCCTCTCACATCAATCATAATCAAGAAAACGCCTCACAGGCTTTTGCAGAAGCCAATATGGTGGGGCCATTTTCCTCAGGTTCTTTCTTCCATGTCCCAGTGACTCAGCTGGGTCAAGTTGACATAAGATTAGAAAGCACTCCCTCTAAGACATCATGTCTTTTTTTTTTCTTTCTTTTTTCTTTTCTTTCTTTTTTTCTTTCTTATTTTTTCTTCTGCAGAGCTGGGTTCAGGATGGAAGCCGAGAAAACTCACTTCAGATTCGGAAGCTTAAAATCGAAAGCTTTATTCTTTCAGAATAAAACTGGTGCTCAGGCCAGTTACGTATCTGAACCACATCCCCAAAAGAAGAGGGAGCTTGTACAACATTTTTAAAGGTTGGGAACACAAGTGTGTGGGGAGAACGGTGGAAGAGCTGAAGTGTTATCCAATTGTATTTTGACATTATCCATTAAACAAGAGCGTACCAGTTGGACACTGGGCTATATTCAGGGCACCTGGCTTCATTCATTCTCCTTAATTCATTCTCCTAGGCCTTAGGTTCAGAACTCAGAGTGATAAGGGACAAAGGAGCGGGTCAGCTGCATGTAGTTAACCAGGGCCCAGCAGGCAACTGGTTATATAGTTTTACAACATATGCACTTTGGTTCAGATGACAGCAATTTCTATATTCTTTACCAGTTATCAGACAATTAAGAAAACATTTGGAGCTGGCAGTGGTGGCGCACGCCTTTAATCTCAGCACTTGGGAGGCAGAGGCAGGTGGATTTCTGAGTTTGAGGCCAGCCTGGTCTACAGAGTGAGTTCCAGGACAGCCAGGACTACACAGAGAAACCCTGTCTAGAAAAACAAAAAATTTGGAGAAGCGGAAGAAGTGGAAAGGTATTCTCTCCTAGGCCTGGGATCATGGACTTGTTTAACTCTTCCAGGAAAATGGGATGTTGTCCTTGAGATGGCTGGACTCAAACATCTGTCTCCTTGCAAGTTGTCTCTGAGATGTCGGACTCAGACAACGTTTACCAACAGAAGCTGTTCAGCTTCAGGGAAGTCTCCAGTCTCCCTGAGGGCATGGGACCTTGAATTTAGTTTCTCTCCTATGATAAATATGAATCTGAAAACGAAATGATAGTCTAAATAAGTTTCTTTTGCTGTGTCCCAACATGACAGTGGTGGTTTAAATATGCTTGGCCCAGGGAGTGGCACTATTAGGAGGTGTGACCTTGTTGGAGAAAGCATGTCATTGCAGAGGTGGGCTTTGAGAAACCTTCCTCCTAGTTGCCTGGAAGCCAGTTTTCTCCTAGACGTCTTGAGATCAAGATGTAGAACTCTCAGCTCCTCCTACACCATGTCTGCCAGAATGCTGCCATGCTCTGGCCTTGATGATAATGAACTGAACCTCAGAATCCCTAAGTCAGCTCCAATTAAATATTGTCTCTTGTAAGAGTTGCCTTGGTCACGGTGTCTCTTCTCAGCAATGGAAACCCTAACTAACACAGTTACCATTGTAGACAAGCTCCATATCACTGGATTATACCCTTTATCCTACAGAAACCTTAAACAGATGACACAGCAGGGCCTGGCCACAGACAGCTGCACCGTCCATAAACTTGGGAAGTCAAAGTATGGCAGTAAGATTCCCTGTGACTTGGGGAGCCTTTTGTAGTTTTACACTCCAGAGTTGCTATTAGTCACATACAAAAGGAATGCGTCTGAAAGGAAGGCAGGGGAAGCATAGCTTTCTATGGCAGAAATTTCTGGAAAAGCCCAATGCTTCCCAAGGTGAGACGGGTACAGCCAACACAGACCATGAATAAAGGAAGAGCCCCACTTACTGGTCTGGATGTATCTCCAAAGACACATTGATTTCAAGGTCGAAATACCTGCATGACAACTGTCTCCTTACACATAGAAAATATATGAGGGTACCACTCGCTGCGCCAGGGGACATCAGCATGGCAGATGATGAAGATACAGGAGAGCGTCACTGTCAGTTACAAATAGCTTGTTTTGTTAGACTGTGGGCAGCAATATCTGCTTTGGCGGCAGCGGCGGCAGCAGCAGCAGCTGGACAGATCCTGCTACATTTTAGAAGTTCTGGGCAACAGCCAAACCCGGATGCAACAAGCTGCTTTTGATGACTTGCAATTAGAGCCAGAAGGAAACATAGATTTTCCTTCACCTTTCTTGTTCCTTTATGCCATGTTCCCTCCAATATTGAGGGAAGAAGAGGCACAGGGGCTTCTCAGTTGAAGAACTTCCCACTTTGGGGCAGGGTTTTGCTTTCTCTTCTAGGGTTTCTTTCTTGATTGATCCTTATTCGTCACTTCATTTATATGTATATGCTCAGCCAATCAGAGCCTGAAGAACTTATCTAGACCCGTGGGAGGTTAGCTCTTGGCTTCCTCCTGGCTCTGGCTGAGGGTCTAGCTCCCAGTCTCTCCTTCGGACAACAGACTTGTCAGACAGACACTTCCTGAAGAAGACCGCATCTGCCTCCAAGATCTACCACTCATGCCGCACATGAGGAATCTTGCTTAGATTCTTACCACTCCTGCTACAGACAGGAGACCTACTCTTGCCTTGGTAGTTCCTACTCCTTCTCTAAAGGATGCTGCTTCTGACTCCTGCAGAGAGCTCATTTCTGCTGTTAGGAGCCAACCATTCCCACCTCTAAGACATGCAGAGGACTAACCCACTGAGGACTCAGCAAAAGCAGGAAACTCATTTCTGTCTTGGGGACAAACCCAGTACCTTTACTTTCCAGACCTGCTGTCTATACGCACTTCTTAAATACCTCTTCTCAGGTGGTATCCCAAGCTCCCTTCTCCCAACCCAAGAGCTCAGAACTGTAACAGTTGCCAGAACCCCTGAGTTGACATCTCTAGTCTATGAGGGATTCATAGTCAGGACACTCACAGTGCCTCTTGGTTGACATCTGATCTAGTTTGCTTTCTATTGTTGTATTAAAACAATATGACCAAACACTACTTGAAGAGGAAGGTTTTATTATTGTTATTTGGGGTTTTTTGTTTTGTTTTCTGACTTGTAGGTTACATCCATCATGGAGGAAAATCAAAACAGGAAGTCAAGGCAAGAGGTACGGGGAGGAGCGTGGAGGCAGAAATGGAAGAATGTTGCTTACTACATTGCTTTCCATGGCTTGCTCATCCTGTTTTTTGATACAACCCAGCACCCCCACGCCTAGAGGTTCCATCACTCAAAAGGACTTGCGTCCTCCCACACCAATTATCAACCGAGAAAATGCCACAAAGTCTTGCCCACAGGCTGATATTATGGAAGTGTTTTTTCAATGGAGGTTCCCTCTTCTCAGATGAGCCTTGCCTGTGTCAAGTTGACAGAATGAACCAGCACAATTGACTCTCTATCAACTTGACACAAACACATCATTGTTAAATGCTTGCTAGAAGTTTCTTCTTGTTTGTTCCCAAGGGTGCATGTTAGTATCACAATACAAAACATGTTCCAAGTTTTCCAAGTCTTTAAAAGTTCAGTCTCTTTAAAATATCTAAAGTCTCCCAAATAATCCAAAGTCTGTCTAAAATTTCAAAGTCTCTTAACTGTGGACTCACAACAAATAAAACAAGTTACTTTGTTTTTTTGTTTGTTTGTTTTGTTTTTTTGTTTTTTATTCCAAGAAGGCAGAACCCAGCACATTACAAGCAAAATCAAAATTCAACAGTGTAGAAATTGTATTACTTGGTATTTGGAAACCACTCACAACCCTCTGGGTTCCAAAGGGTCTGGGCAACCCCTTTTCTCTGTCTTTGTCATCTGTAACATGTTTGGCTTGTCTTGTAGGCTAGAACTGGCTCCACTCCACACCTGCCATTGCCCTTGGTCAGATGACTGTGCCCAGGGTCTCCACTGCAACTGAAGCTGTACCTTTACCAATGGTTTTTCCCTGTCCTTTCACAACACCAAGCCTCATCTGCTCTCCATGACCCCTTAAATCCTTAAAATCATGTAGGACAGACTCTTATTCATTTACAAATCTAGTTGTCAGCATGAGTTGCAGCCTTGGCTCCTTCAGACCACAGTTTCTGTGTGCTGACCTTGAAAAAATACTTCCCAGATTTTTGTCTCAGTGATTCTTGTCTCTTCTTGATCATAGTTGACTCTTCGGCTTCAACTGACCAGATGCCACAGATAATACCAAAATACACAAATGGCCCTGAGAGATTCTTTGAGGAACCCTCAAACTTCTGAACTTGATGAGCCAGGCCACCATTATCTGCATTGTTCTCAGATTACAAGTTCCCCCAGGAGCTCGCTTGACTCTGAACACTCAAATCATTCCAGCTCAAAGTTCCAACCACTTTCCCAACCCTTCCCCAAACAACATGCCCACTCCTCAGGAGGTGCTTTTCTTGTTTCTATCTCTTGTGTTTCCCCCCATCCTCTGGATGTCTGAGCTCAGGCATTGCTTAGAACACTGAGTAGAGTTAACATCGGCCAGTGTCAACCCTGTACCCTTTCAGGGCACTTGGGGCAAGCAGGAGTGACTCAGAGGTAGCAATATCCTACTTCTGGTACCAATTTCTCTCCTAGTTTTGCAACTCAGAGAAAAAAGTTCATTTGGCTTACAGGTAATAAATAGCTCATCGTGGAGGAAAGTCAAGGCAGGAGCTCAGGGCAGAAACCTGGAGGCAGAAACTGAAGCACAGACCATCACAGAATGCTGTTTACTGGCTTGCCCTCGAGTTTATTATTCCTATACTTTTCTTATACCTCCAAGGATTGACTGCCCAGAGATAGTATTGACACAATGGACTGGACCCTCCCACATCGACCATTAATCTAGAAATTGTCCCATGGGATTCCCTGCAGGTTAGTCTTGTGGTTTAATGAAGTCATTCTGTCAGAGGAGATTCTATCTTCCCAGGTGGTTCTCACCAGCATCAAAGTGATGAAAGCCCAAGAAGCCGAGGGTCTTGCTGCTGGGAGTTTCAGAGATCTGCCTTTTCACTTGAATTGTTGCTCCCTTGTGAGTAAATTGTCCTCTTCTCCTGCTCACTCTTCAGAATCTGTCCACTCTATTCTTTGAGCTCTTTAGGTGAGAACTCAGGATAAGAGAATAAATGCAGTATCACAAGACAGAAGGGGCTTTCTAAAAGCACAACAAATGTGAAAAACTCCATATAATTATGAAGCCCAGGCTTGGTATGCATGTCTGTGGTGACACTAGGTCACCTACTACTCCTGGATTCTTTGCTATTAAATTGTTTACAGATAGCCTTTTAGATAGTACCATTTTTCATATTCCAAGATGCCCACTGGTTCCAGAAAACCCATCTCTATTCTAGGTCAGTAACAAGAAAAAGCAAAGATAGACAAAAAGATGCTACCCCCATTTGAAGGACACTTACATCATTCCCATTAATCCACCACATTGTGATTCAGGTCTCAACTCTCTCAGGCCAGACCTAGCTATGAAGAAAGATGGAGGACTGATATCTTGGTGAAGGCATCTGTTTTTTGACGTTCTGTTACCCGAAGGAGTAGGCATGTCTTTATGTGGACTGCAGGCATTGTCAGGTCTATTTGTGAGTTGGGAAGGGACTGGACATGGTGGGAGACAATCTAGAGCTACACCTCTGCCCTGGATACCAGAAAACACAGCTCCTTGTCACCACAAATGCCAAGGAGAAGAGGCTGGAACTGAACATCTAACTATGCTCTATTCAGAGATCCACGTTTAATACTTGTCCTGGTTAGGGTTTACAACGCCAACAAGAGACACCATGACCAAGGCAAGCTTTGTAAAGGACAACATGTAGTTGGAGCTGGCTTACAGGTTCTGAGGTTCAGTCCATTGTCATCATGGCAGGAAGCATGGCAACATCCAGGCAGGCATGGCGCTGGAGAGGCTGAGAGTTCTACATCTTGTTCTGAAGGAGAACAGGAGAAGACTGGCTTCCAGTCAGCTAGGAGGACGCTCTCTCAAAGCCCACCCCCACACTGACACGATTCCTCCATCAAGGCCACACTTCCTAATAGTGCTCTGGATCAAACATATTCACACCACCACAATACTTACAGTATTGGCTTGCAACTTGTTCAGGAAGCAGAGGAAGTGGTGGGTAGGAAGGAGAACTAAGGCTATCAGTCATAGCAGAGACCACTCTTGGCCCTCTCCTTAGGAGGTTTGCTATTGCACTGAGTTTTTGTTCCCATCTCTTGTACTCCTTCCCCTATTATCTTGATGGCACATCTCAGGCATTTCTTAGCACATCAAATATAGTTAGCATCTGCCAGTGACAACCCTGCACCCTTCCAGGGGCACTTGAAATGAGCTGGAGTGACTCAGAATAAACAAGCCATGAACTGTGTACACAAAGTAAGCTATCCATAAGATATGTGCACAGTCTTCTTTCTAATGGAGAGAATACATGAGTCTTTGTAATACCAAATAGGGAAGTATCTATCATTTCTGTCTACAACATTTTTTTCCTCAAATATCATTATATAAACAGGTATGAGCAATTTGAGAGTTTTTAATATTTTAGTTTTTATGTTGAAGTGTGTGTGTGTGTGTGTGTTGTTTGTTTGTTTATGTGTGTATGCATTGCCTGCAGAGGCCAGAAGAAGATGTCAGATCCCCTGGGGCTGGTGGTTGAGAGCTGCCTGGCATTGTGTGGGGAGCTGAACTCAAGTCCTTCGAAGTAGCAGTGCACACACTTAACGGCTGAGCCATCTCTCCAGACTCTTGATATTTATAAGCAGTGGGGAAGAGCACTTTTCACACAGCTTATCATCTGGTTTTATTTGTCTCAGGCACTTAGCAGACAGAAACCTGAACATTATAGGGAATGTGTCTGGTGCCGAATTCCTGCTAACAACGTGGACTGTTTCAGTTATTTATAACAATTAAAAAAAAATGTCAACTAATTATTGAAAGCACCTCCCCTCCAGTACAAAATTCCAGCTTCAATTTTTCGAAGTGAATCCCACCTAAATCTGCAGCTTCATCACTGTTGAATTTGGCTCCGTCCTTGGCAATGCCCCTCTGCCCGCTCATGGCTCCTCCCATGCTACCTCAAGCAAGACTCCCATTCTCAGCCCCTTTACCTGGCCGCTCACCTCCTCGATGAAGCTGATCCACACACCCGTGCTCACTCACTCTGTATCTTTACAACTGGAGGTCTTGAGCCGCTGTGGCCTGGCTGGTTCAGGCCATGCTAGTGTCCCTCCTAGGCACAAGGGAATCTAGCAGCCTGTGTGATGTGATCTTGCCCTTCCCAACCCAAGGCAGGATGGGCGGCTGCCCCTTGAGGCCACCAGAGACGGTCTGCTGCGAAGTCTGAGAGAGCTGGGGGTAAGGGGTAAACTCAGAATAAGTAAGCCAGATGAAGAAGAGGCTTGCCGATCTCCTACCCTGTGGTACCCTGTACTAGTGCTGACAAGAACAGTGTTTGGTGTCTCTTTGGTAACAGCCAGGTATTACAGGCCCTTCCTAACCTGCAGTATACTGGACCCCAGGATCTATTTCATCTCTCTCTGTCCATCCATTATCTGTTTTTTTATCGACCATATTTCCCAGGATCTGCTGACTGGTTGTGCATTACGCCTCCCTGCCAAAGGCGCTCTTGATTTCTGACTCTTAAATCATTTCTAAACATGTCTCCTACCAGCTCTTCGATGCCCTGTGCATTCTAAGAAGTTGGTTCCAGGATAGAGGAGGGGTGTGACTCCACCCACACCATCTGGGGACTATCTTGTCAGGTACCATGCAGAGAGCCCTTCCAGGGTCCCTGCACACAGACAAGAGTGGACAAGACATGGGAATCTTGGACTGAGTGACCACTGCAGTGCCTTGCAGAAACGATCATCTGTTCACCCCAAGAAAGGGCTCCCCAAAAGAGGTTGGGAAATCGGCAGCTATGTGTAAGCGGGGTGGTGGTAAATAGGGAACCTGGAGAATTAAAATGTTCTGCAGTCCCTCAAGCTCCCTTATAGCCACGGAAAGGTAAATCGCTAGTCTTCCCATGAAAGAAATCAGCATTAATAAGATAAAACCGTATTTGGAATACCTGACACTTTGATGAATGTACCAGGAGGACAGGATGGGATGGTTTTGATGGATAATATTTTGGGTTGCCTCGGGTTCCATTTAATTGTCCCTCTTTCGTTCTCAGCCTTAGTTAAGTGAAATGGAAAACCTCAGTAATGCCGGAATTTATCTTTCAGGCAGCAGATGCACAGCTTAATTGTCAATCGGGCTGACAGCTGCTCACCAGTGAGTGGGGCAGAACGGGTACGAGTTGGGTTCTCAGAACCTCATTTTCTGACTCTCTGGACTGTGGGTCCACAAAGGCAGATGAGTGCCCCCCAGTTGGCTAGTCGTTCATTCCTAGAAAGGCGCCTGGATGCTCAAGTACCGCCCTTGAAGATGTGTCCCTAGATTCATCCAACACAAGCTCAGGTTACTCCATCTCTATCCTCACTGAGAGTAGGTGGGCAGATGACAGGAGGAATACGGACCTACAGTTCACCAGCAGGGTGGGGAACACTTTGCTCTTGAGTCTTTCTGAGCCCTGATTCCATATTAACCTCCTTTGTGCTTGATTTCTCCACTCTTGCATGAATGCAGATGCCGATCCCAGGTCCTTCAGGGCATCTTTTCCTTCCTTGGTGACTGTCCACAGCTGTCCTTAACTAGAGGCTGTCATTGTCTGCTTTCTTATGTCTGCCTAGATGGGAAATCCTCCTAGTACCATCCACTAGTCTTGCAGACTAAGACAACTGATCACGTGACCAGACCTAGAAATAAGCCCTTACAGTGAAGGGGCTGCAAGAGTGGACAGCCTGCTGCCTAGGGAAGACTCAGACTCTCCTGAAGGACGAAAGGATGCCAGAACTGGCTGTCTGCCAGGATCAACTGGGGCTTGGGTAGAGAGGCAAAGGAAGACAACAGGAAACGCCTGTTCTTTTTGAAGTGAGAAATAGACTTGCCTCCTCCCAAAAGTCCAGTGCATTAACGTTTGTTTAATTTGGCCAGAGAGTGTCTTACATCCATATGATAAAATACATGCCTGTGACAATAGCAGCAGCGCTTGCCTGAGAGCCATGAAGTTGTGGTTAGAACAAGGACAAGAAAGGAAGGAACTATCATGTCAGAGATGGACGCTGGGGAAAGCCTCCAGGAAGCACTGGTGGAGGTGGTATGAGAGTGATTGCAAGCCCGTGCTTCTAGTCAGTCACCTAGAAACCAGTGTGCACGTTAAACATCAACTGTGAGGGGCTGGAAAGGTGGCTCAGTGGTTAAGAGCACTCACTGCTCTTCCAGAGGTCCTGAGTTCAATTCCCAGCAACCACATGGATGGCTCACAACCATCTGTAATGGGATCCAATGCCCTCTTCTGGTGTGTCTGAAGACAGCTACAGTGTATTCACATATATAAAATAAATAAATAATTCTCTTTAAAAACATAAACTGTGAGATAATCACAGAATAAAATCTGCAAAGGAAGTTGGGATTAGGTATAACATGGTTTGGACAAGTGTCATAACCAACACTGACAACCAGGAAACCATCAAAGTTCACGGCAAAAACAAGTTGCTCCATTTGAACAAACGTCTAGCTGAAAGGCCAGGCTCCTGCTCCCAAGACGAATGATTAAGGGAGTGTTTAAAACTGAAGCGTTGCTCTGTGCTACTGCTTCTCACTCTGATTGTGTTAAAAGAAAAATAATTTAAAACACCACTGGCTAGGCAAGGCATATGGGTAGAAACTTAGAAACCACCACCCCCCAAATGGCCAAAACGCATATATGCACATTTATAGTCACAGGTAGCCAAAAAATACAAATTCCTTTAATAAGAAGAAACAAGTTCCAAGAGAGGCAAGAAAGGAGGGGGTGGGCTGTGGCTTCAGTGTGCCCTCTAACCGCTGCTGGAAATGCTCTCTGCAAAAGTTTGTCCTAAAAGCAGTCAAAACCACCCCGGCTTCCCATCCTGAGCATCTGACCCTTTGAAAGGAGCAAGAGAGGATGAGGACTTCTATATGACACAGGGCAGGGCCTGGGGCCAAGGCTAGTAAGTGAGTGCCTTACTAGCCTTCACAGCCTTTGGGAACAGGGCTTTCCCAACCCAGAGAGTGGTGGCTGGAGCCTCAGGAGCCATGAGAGTATGTGAGGTTGAGACCTGAGAAGTGAGGGTAAGACTCTAATTTGTCTGAACAAAGGTAAAGAGACTCAAAACTTATGTGCATAATAAAAATGCAGAGTCATACATCATCAAGTGTATGCATAATATTCTCCTTTTTAGTAAAGCAGAGAGAGAGAGAGAGAGAGAGAGAGAGAGAGAGAGAGAAGAGTTTGAGTGGGTACTAGATGTTGACATCTCCGTGGTGTAATCTTCCCTTGGTCTGTTCTTCCCCTTCCCTTGGTCTCCCTGGCTGTACACTCACTATACCACCTCTCTGAGTATGACCTCCTACCTCTGTCTGAGTCTCCGGTGCCATGCTCTGTTGGAACTTGATCTCTGGTGGGTGCATCATGAATAAGGTTTGGGGAGCTTCAGTGCTGAGGTGAGCTCAGAAGGAGACAGGATGGGGTCAGAGTTGAGATGGCTTGCGTAAGTAGGTGCCATGCCTCACTTATGTGCTCTGGAGGGGAAAAAAAAGGTATGTGTCGATGGGGAGGTGGCCATCTTTGCCCTGCTCCGCCCCTGTGCACACCCCTCTAGAACCAGCACTTTGCTCTTCTGCAGCGTGATTGTCTCTGCCATTGGTCCTTCCTCCGTAGACACTCTGTCATGGATAAACATGCACAGCATCTGGTACCTCATCTTGTGGGTGAAGGATCCCAAGGGTCCAGAAGTCAGGCCAGTTGCATCCCTGGGATATCAGGCATGCTTAATCACTGTGGCCCATGCTCAAACCACAAGCATATCTCAGGAATCCTGGCCTGTGATGTAGCTTATGAATGGTAGAAAATGGAACCCAGCATCACATTGGGAAGGCAGAAACTAAGCCCCACACCAGTGAATATGGTATGTCTCCTCCACCCCACCTGGACTGAGCTCCCCGACTGGTAGGAGAAGTGCTGAGGGTCCATGACTGGTACAGCCACAAGCAGGCTTGGGTTCTACCATCTCTTTCCTATCTGGGACATGAACCCTTGCAAGCAAAAGTGTCTGAATGGGGCAAGAGAGCTGATAAAGACAGTGTGAGCCTACCCAGACCCAGAAGCTCCAAGGCTCCAGGACCCTTATCTAGAAGTTCGGGAAGCAGGAGGTTAGTGGAGAAGGTCCAGGATCAAATGAGCACCCAGCTCAGCAGGTGTCTGCCCACTTGGTGTTTTATGTGGAACATGCTGTCTTCTCCATTATGTCTGAGGTAACTTGAATTTTTCATTTAGAAGAAAATCTCATTTTCAAAGATTGAAACCCAGGCCTGATTGGTCAAGCAGGTGTCAGTTATGAAGCTCACATAAGCAAGTTCTCCCATCAGCTGTGCCAGGTCCCAACCTCCACAGCTGTGCTGCCTGCTCTCCCCGGGGTATACAGAGCCAAGGCAGGGTAACCCTGGCTCTAGCTGTGACAGGCACAGGTCAGACAGGGGGCAGGCAGGGCAGCATGTAAGGGCATGAGGCCAGAGGGAGGGCTGATCAGGAAACACAGGATATCGTTAGGTTACATGTCCAGGATGCCCGAGAACAGGATGCTGTGTGATTTGGAAGGCCCTCCAACCATTTGTCTGTGATTAGCTGCTGGGTTCAAGCCCAGGAACTCCTGCCCGCAACTGTCCCTGGCTAGGACCCATAGCATCTGTTTCATCTGTAGGAGGCCGTCATGTCCTGCACAGCCAAGCCCTTGCTTCCCACAGCTCAGCTGCTCCATGGATGTGTTCTTCTCGACTCTCCACTATAAAATAACACCTCAGGGCTGGGCGGTGGTGGCGCACGCCTTTAATCCCAGCACTTGGGAGGCAGAGGCAGGCGGATTTCTGAGTTCGAGGCCAGCCTGGTCTACAGAGTGAGTTCCAGGACAGCCAGGGCTACCAGAGAAACCCTGTCTCAAAAAAAAAACAAACAAACAAACAAAAAATACACCTCAGGTGTGTGGAGTTCACAGGTATCCCCTGAGATAAACCAGGGAGACGGAAATGTGACAGTGGCAGGGTAGGTCTCTTTGTGTAGCTTCTTGTTCACTCTGAAGATACAGATCCGGAGAACCAAGCACCAGTAAGGAAACAAATTGGTTCATCATATTTTAGGCAGCTTGGACTTGGCTGAGACATGTTTCTTGGGTTGATCTGTAATTCTGCGTCATGACGGCAGCTAATCAAACTCATATGCTGAAGTGGTTGCATGAGTATTCTCAAGAACGATATCTGTTACATGTTAGGCACTAAGATTATCACTCCTTACTATATCATCTACCACTGTGAAGTAACACCACCACCACCACCACCATCACTGTCACCGTAGTTGACATCATCATCATCATCACCATCACTACCAACATCATCATCACCATCATCACCATGACTACCATCATTGACATCATCATCCCCACGATGACCACCACTATCATCACCACTAACAACATCAATCCCATCATCACCAATCACCATCATCATCACCTGCCATCACCACTACCCCATGGCTCATGCTACCATCATTGCAAATTTACCTTCACCGCTATCACTGTTACCCAGACAGTCCCAAGAAGAAAGGTCAACTGTGGAATCTCAAGGTAGGAAGTACTTTCAGACTGCCACCGCTTATAACTTGGGTGAAGACATTTCTCTTGGAAGCATAGAAATCTGATAACTTCTTGGTACCCTGCTTTCATTTTTCCACTTAGGAAAGTCATGTGGCCTCCTTTTGGTGTCATGGGCCCCAGAAAGTCAACAGCCAGATGACTCTGAGAAAAGATGCTTAAACGAAGTACAGAGGAACTCGGGGGGGGGGTGTCCCTAGAACCCCTGTGAGGTTCACCAGAGGCTTCAAGGCTACTTTCAGACATATTAGAATGGGCACTGATAGTCAAGTCCAGCTAGCACTGGGATATATGAAGGGGAAGGTGTTCACAGCTGTAGTCCCCAGTCACTGGACAGCTGGCTGCCAGCCTCAGCCCACAGCAACTATTCAGAACCATTACCTTATCCCCAGGCCTAAACGCCTAAGGACCAGCTCCTATTTTTCCTGCAGAAGCAAGCAGGTTATGTGTTGTATCAAGTGTTTATGGATGAGCCACTTCTGGCTTCTCACCTGCCCTAGTTTGCTTTCAATTGTACGATCCCACAACCAAAAGCAACTTAGGGGGGAGGGTTTATTTGGGTTACATGTTGTAATCACACTCCGTCACTAATGGAACTCCGGGCACAAACTCCAGGCAGGAACCTGGTGGCCTTAGCTGAAGCAGAAGCCCTGGAGGAGTGCTGCTTACTGGCTTGTTCCTCCTGGTTTGCTCAGCATCTTTTAGAATCCAAGACCACTTGCCCAGAGTGGCATCATTCACAGTGGGCTGGGCCCTCCTAAGTTATCACTAATAAAGAAAATGCCTCAGAGACACACCTGGGCCCAATCTGATGGAGGCATTTTCTTAATTGAGGTTACCTCATCCCTGGTGACTCTAAGCTCATGCTAAGTTGATAACCCTTAGCTGCAGAACACCTTCGTGGCTGATAGGATGTGATAGCCTCCTCCACTCCTTAGCTTCTGATTGGACCCGACACTGGGGCCCCTGGGGTTCCTTTTTCTTCCAAGTCACATGCATGAAAGTGTACCACAGTGCTGAGCTCCATTTGTGCCTCCATGGACAGAGTCCAGGCCTTGCTGCAGTCTGTTTTACCTGTTTTCTTGGTACCCACCCGTCCTCCCAGTTCTTTGAAGTTAAGAGCACAACTGAAAAGATACCTGCAGCCCCAGAGTCAACTTGCAACACATGCCTGAGCTCCTCAAGTGCCTGTCTCATCGGGAGTACATCATGACTCTGTGACCTATGATCAGAGAGAGAACATTTTTGGCCCAGGAGAAGGAGTCCCACTGCACACATTGTGAGCACCAGGATAACACTTTCCCATAATAATGTGTCCTGGAGGGCCCAGGGGTTCTACCATCTAGAGTCCCAAGACGGAAAGAAGTCACATGTGTAGTGTTAGAGTGCAGAGAAACACTGAGTCCAGAGAGGTTCTGACAAAGACGTCTGCAGAAGAAGCAGATGAGAGAGAGGCTGAAGCCTGGTGGGAGCAGGGGTTTAAGGAAATGAGAACAGGGAACTGGGAGCCCTGGGAGGGAGGCTGCTGGTCCCTGGACACTTTGCAGTTCTTCAGTTCTTCTACAGGGAATGTCCAGGGATAGGCTACACTGCTGCCAGGTGTCTGGGAGTGACAAAAGAGATTCCCTATGGGTTCGGTGAGCTCTGTTCCCACAGTGCAGGCCCATCCTGCTTGCTATGTGGCAGCCATACATCTAGGGGCCTCCAGTCCTAGCTGAAGCCTGTCCTCAATCACTTGACCCATGGAGAGACTGCAGGACGTCTCGTGTGAGGCTGCTAAGTGGTTTCTAGCTGTTCAGTCTCTCCCTGGAAGATGGCGTCTCAGGACCTCACCCTGGGCTGCACTTCCAGGCAAGGCCCACCTAGGTTAATGGACTCCAACAGTCATTGTCTGCAATCTTCCTTTGAGTTGACCCTTTACATCATGTGTGTGTCAAAGAAAGCCTTTAATAACTCACTCTGAGCCTCGGGAGTGTCTGCGACCCCACGCTAATCCCGGGTCTCCACAATTGGCTGAAGGCTCTAAGAGCTTTTAATGCCTTCTAAATCTGACAGTTTTAATTATTTCCCCTGCGCCATTATTGATCGGCAAGTCAAGCTGACTTTGAAGGCCTTTGTCAATACCTATTGCCGATGCCAGCACCTGTCACTTCTTGGTGGTGATGAGGGTCTGCCTGTGGCCTCTGGACCACAAAGCTGGAGGCTCTAGGTGAAACACATGGCATCAGCATGTGCCTCTTTGAAGCTCTACCCTGACAGAAGTGCCATCCTTTCTGAATAGCATTGACCATCCCTCCTGGGTATGAGAGGACCCGTAAACTCTACCTACTGAAGGATGGGTTCCTCACAGGACACAGAAGGCCCAAGTGGCCCTTCTGAGCACTGGGTAGGGACAGCCAGATGGCAGTCACCACTTGCTTGGGGAGGTTGGCAGGGGTTCTTTCTATCATGAAGTGTCCCTTCATAAGCTCTCTGGCCACATTAGAGGCAACCAGGATGGGTGATTTGAAGGTAGAAAGAAAAGGCAGATACCATTGGCCATCCTCTGTCCTCTTTAACATTCTGTCCCAGGTCTCATCTCTCTTCAGCTTTCTCCAGGCCCTCTCCTCCCTCCTCCCCTCCCTCTCCCTCCTCCCTCCTCCTCCTCCCTCCTCCTCCTCTCTCCCTTCCTCCCCTCCCCTCCACTGTCCTCCATCCCTCTCCTCCCTCTCCGCCCTTCTTTCTCTCTGTCCCCCCCTTATCTTATGTGCTCCTAGTATCTGATGGCTCAAACACCAGACCACTAACGACTTCATCTCTGATGAACACTGAAGCCTGTTTAGCTGGTGGACATATCCTGGAACACGAATACAGGTCCATAGTTCTTTCCACAGTGACTGGATCAAAGACAAAGGGAATTTTCTGAGACAGTCAGTTGTCCTTCCAAAAAGCCTAGACACCCTGGCATCCTCACTGAAAGATGGGACCCTGGCCTTCATGCCTCTGACAGACTCCATCTTTTCCTTGCTCCAGATGCCTCATGGGCACACTTAGTGTGTATCTTAATTCGGTCTGCTGGTCCCCATTGGTGGTCCTTGCTTGTCTGAGGCTGTATTACACTCCCTCCCCCATCCCCAGGGCTCCCTGCCCGTGATTGTGTCTTGTCCCACGATCTTTTCCTTGTCTTTATTGTCACACATCAGCCTCATCTTTTCCATATATTGCTGTCGCTTTCACAGCTACAACTGTTTGCATGACTTCCAATGACATTTTTATCAGATATGTCATTTCCTCCAATACCTGGATTATAGCTGTTGCTTGGAGCAGGAATTCTTGTTTTTAACTTTTCTGCTCGTAGTCGCTTTCTGTCTTCACTTCTATCAGACCACAGTCACCTCAGAATGGTTTATTAAATCTGTCAATTCAAGGGCGTTTGTGAAAGCTAACCTTTATCATATGTCAAATATCACATGTCTGGTCTGGATTTTATTCTTTTGCTCTGTCGGCTTCTCCTGTGTGGCTACTCTGTCTTTTGAGACTAGTTGCTAAGCTTTGCCTGATAATTTACCGGCAGCCTCTAGGTTGTCCCTTATGCCTTCGTGGGTAGGTTTGTTGCTTCCCTACCTCAAATAGGCTGAGGTTGCTAAGTTGAGATCTTGGTTGAAATTGCATGGCTCATACAAAGTTATTTGGGAAGAATGAGCATGCTTGCATGACTAATTGCAGTCAAGTTGACCGCAGTAGGGATCACCTGGAGAACCGGTCAGACATTGTTCCTGGGCATGTCAGTGAGGGCATGTCTATTACGGAAAATATTGCAGTACCTGTGATGGCCAGCAGAGGGTGTCAGCTTCTCTGGAGCTGCAGTGATCGGTAATAATGAAGTGCCTGATGTCAGTGCAGAAAACGGTTCTTAGGTCCTCTGCGAGAAAATCAAAGGTTCCTCACTCCTGCGCTATCTCTCCAGCCCCAGGATGTTATTGTTAGCTGTGGCTACATGCGGTGCAGGGTCGCTGACATTTGGGCTTTGCCTGAGGCTCTGCCCTCACGGTGGTTGGCACCCACGCACGTTCCCTCTGGTTCCATGCATACTCCATGGAACCTCTTTTGCCTAGTGCTGGTGGTGCTGCACTAGTATCCCTCCCTCACAGGACAGTGACCCCTCACGGCATCACAGGGACGTCTCCTGCTCATTTCCTTCTTATACCGATCTCCTCTCTAGGTCTCAAGGTGCTATGTGGACCACTCTCCTGGAGGTTTGACCTTGTGAGTGACAGACAGTAGACAAGTATGTACATTGCGTAGCAATGACTAAAGACAGTAGTCGCACACAGAGAGGGTGGGAACCTTTCTGTGTTGGGCAATAAAATACGGCTCATACTGAATATTAAGTAGGACATTAGGTCCCTCTGTGGCAGGGTCGCGGAACCACATGAAAAGAGTCTTGATGTTATTAACTGGTTAAAACTTTAGAGTTGAAGTGCATTTAGCCCAAGGAATGCCTTTTGTCTATTGGCATGCTAACAGGTTTATTTTCTCCATGATCAGTTAAGGCGGGTGAATAGATTTCCCAACACCGAGACACCGTTGTGTTTCTGAGATAAAGCCTGTGGCTGGTGATGTATTGGTTTTTTAAGTACCTTGTCGAAAGAGTTTCCATCTTTTGTGGAGGTTCTAAAAGCTTTTAGACTTGGAAGTAAGAGGTTCCAGCGAGCACCCTGCACACCTGCCACCTGCTGTCACAGAGATCTCAGCCTGCCTCATTTTTTTCCCCCTTCAGGCAATCCCTGGTTATGTTTTTTTGTTTTTTTTTTTTTTTTGTTTTTTTTTTTTTGTTTGTTTGTTTTAAAAAAAAACAAACAAAAAAAAAATACAAGCCTTCTGTTGCCATTTAGCTTCATTGTGACGTATTCCATATTGTTTCCTTACAATTATTGTTCCTTCTCTTTTATATTTAGCAGGTTTGTCATATTTTTACAAGAAACATTTGTCTTTTTTATCTCTTCATTTTTGTTTTTACAGCTTTTTTGAGATAAGACTGATATGTCCGTATAATGAGTACTATAGTTAATTTTGAGGCAATTTGACACATGCAATGACACATGGCCATCGTCACACAGAAACCTGTCATCTTCCACCCACCATCTTTGTCTTCCTAGACTCTTGTATTTCCTGTCCCCTGCCCAACCTCCCCACACAGGCTACCAGCAACCAGATCTCTGTCACTGTACCTGGGTCCGAATTTCCCATAAGCGGGATCATGTAGGAGGAACTAAGGTGGGAGGAGTAAGGAGAGGAAGAGGAAAAGAAAGAGGAGGAGCTAGGAAGAGAGAGGAGATGGAGGAGGATGTTCATGTGTCTGTAGCAGTCAAAGGCAGTTGGTATATCTAGGTTGGTATTGGGTTACATTTCTGATTGTATGGGTATCTTGTTACTGATCATTAGCAAATATATAAGCTTTTGGATAATTTAAGCATTAAAGTCTCATTTTCCTACTGACCGTGGTGGCCTGGGCAATGCCCAGCCTTGTGGAGACAGCAGGGAAGATTGGCAGAGCCATCTCCCATGCTGATGTCTTGTGGGTGGCAGGGCTGGTGTTTCTGGCTGTTCATTTCTAGCTGTAGAGCATGTGGCCTCTGGCCATGGAACATGGTGGCTTAGCTAGACAGAGCTGCTGCAGCTTAGATAGTTGGTGTTACTGGAGGCCGTTTTAAATAATTACCTCAACAGGATCAGACTGTTCTCTTCGTCCTCAGTGAGTGTGACAACTTCAATGTATCTGATTCTGCAGACTGCACAGAGTTGAGTCTTTTCTTTGCTGAGTAATACTCCATCCAGTTGTCGTTTGCTGTTTAAAGATGCACGAGTGTTGTCCAGCGCTGTCTTCTGTAAAGTTGCTATGAACTTTGCCCCACACAAGTCTTTGCAGGAGTTAACTGTTCCTCTGTGACTATCTGAGAGTCAGCGGGTTGCACCACATAGTGGGAGCCATGTTTAACTTCCCAGGATTTGCCGCATCTTAAGGTCCTCTCAGTGCAGATAAACAGGTGACTGTTCTATGTCTTTGTCAGCACTTCAGGGATCAGGTTTTATTTTGTTATATTTATTTTTCCCCTTTTTATTAATTGTTTCATTCATTTACATTTCAAATGATATCCTCCTTCCTGGCTACCCTGCCATAAACCCCCCATCCCATTCCTCCTCCCTCCCCTTTGCCTCTATGAGGGTACTCCCCCACCCACCCACTCACTCCTGCTTTATGCCCTAGCATTCCCCTATGTTGGAGCATCAAGCCTCCACAGGACCAAGGGCCTCCCTTCCCAATGATGCCAATAAGACCATCCTCTGCTACATATGTAGCTGTAGGCATGGTTCCCTCCATGTGTACTCTTTGGTTGATGGTTTAGTTCCTGGGAGCTCTGGGTGGTCCAGTTAGTTAATATTGCTCTTCCTATGGGATTATAATCCTCTTCACTCCTTCAGTCCTTCCCCTAGCTCTTCCATTGGGGCCACTGGGGTTAGTACAATGGTTGGCTATGAGAATCTGCATCTGTATTGGTCAGGTGCTGGTAGAGCCTCTCAGAGAACAGCAATACCAGGCTCCTGTCAGCAAGCACTTCTTGGCATCAGCAGTAGTGTCTGGGTTTGGTGTCTGCAGATGGGATGGATCCCTAGGTGGGGCCGTGTCTGATGGCCTTTCCTTCCATCTCTGTTCTATATTTTTGTCCTTGTCTTTCCTTTGGACAGGAACATTTCTGGCTCTGAGGGATCAGGATATAAATGAACACTTTGCTAGAGGGTGAGTGGGGGTGTACCTGGAGGCAGAGAAAGGTGAATCCCTGACAAGACAGTCTAGCTCAATCTCCAAGAACTAGACTAAATGAGAAACCTTTATCTCAAAAGCAAATTCACCACACAGGTGAATACACCTATATACTCATGTATACACACTCAGAAAACCAACATGGAAGGCAGTGGGGAACACCACCAAGGCTGGTCCCTGGTCTCCACATGTGAATGTGGGCACATGCATGCCTGCCACACACACACACACACACATTAGCATCCACATACAGACCTACTCACACACAGGTATATAAATAGTGAGAATACATACAGAAGAATATCATAATCAGGCACTCACTGCAGGGCTAGTTTGTGTGCTTTTAATGCCTGAAGATGCAGAGAAACTTTTCAGGGCTCAGTTCCCATCCTAATGATTTTACTAAGTGTCTTCAATGCTTTCCCTTGTTTATTTAGTACGAGGTCACACCTCCTAATAACGCCCATGGGCCAAGCAAACACACACGAGTCTATGATCGAGTTGTGAGAATTTCCATTTCCCAGCATACATCCTCTGCTACTTCCACAGACTTCAAAAGCGTCTTCGTCGTTTGCGCTCCCTTCTCAGCCCCTTTCATTATCCTGAGAATAGCAAACAAAGCTGCAGGTGAGTGTCACTTACTGCTTATTCTTATTTTACAGTGTACCCATCTGTATCAAGTTCAAAACAACACTTGGCTAATATGAGGGGATTACGGTTTCCTTCTGTATGTTTTATTCCAAAGTCAGCATAGTCGATATACCAGTGTAAGTAGCTCTCTTCTCTCTCTCTCTCTCTCTCTCTCTCTCTCTCTCTGTGTGTGTGTGTGTGTGTGTGTGTGTGTGTCTGTGTGTGTGTTGTGTGTGTCTCCGTGCAGACATGCACGTGTCCATATTCACTCATGGAGACACAGCCTTGTGTTATTCCCCAATGCCATGTCTTAGTTCTATGTGTCTGTGTGTATATGTTATGCAACTGCACTCACCTGTGTGGGTACGCATGGAAGCGGGAAGTCCGTGCCAGGTGTCTTCCTCTTCCTATTCTCCAAAACTGCTTTTTTGAAATAAGGGTTTCTTACCTAATCTAGTTCTCGGAGATTCAGCTAGACAACCTTACCAGGGATTCCCCCTTTCCCTGCCTCCCAAGTGCTGGGCTTACAGTTGCGCATGGCCATGCCAGGCTGGGGAGCTAGGGATCCAAATCAGATCCTCATGCATGTGCGGTAAGCACCTTACTCACTGAGCCATCTCCCAGCCCGCACAGTTTTTATGTCTATAAGCTGACATTTATAGGGACACAAGATGATGCTCACATGATACCGGTAGCTCCAGTACCGATCACTAACAGCGTTTTAAAAGATTTACTTATTTTTATCTTCTGTATATGAGTATTTTGCCTGAATGTATATCTGTGTACCTTGTACATGCTCTGTGCCTGCAGAGGTCAGTAAGGGACATCAGATGCCCTAGAACTGGAGTTAAGAATGGTTGTGAGCTGCCTCGTGGGAGCTGGGAATCAAATCCAGCTCTTACCCACTGAACCATCCTTCCAGCATCCCAAAACACTATTCATACCAAAAGCCATGAACATAGTCCAACTGGACCCCAGACCAGTCTGTCACTGGATCCTTTATTGAAGACATTGAACTTCTATGGCTAGTTAGGTAGTCGAGCATCACCGACTTAGTTCTTTTTCAAAATTGCTTTAACTATTTTCTTTCATTTCTACATATACTTTAGAGTCAAATGAACAATCTCTTTAAATAAATGGGGAAAAACAAATATATATTAATATGTGCAGCAACATTTCCCAAGACCGCAGTGGCTAAGTAGATGAGTTTAGCAGATTTTTATCTCAGCAGTATGCGCTCTCCAAGCCAGGAGCAAGTACATCTTCCATCTATGTGCGACTTAAGGCAATTCTAGCAGATTCAGTAGCTTGCCGTAGCATCTTGCCCATCTTTTATCAAAATTATCTTTAGCCTCATGCTATTTATAAGTACGCTGTTTCTCCATTGCAAGCTCCGGGACACATCATTACTTTGTGGAAATAAAGCTGGTTCTTATATATTGGCATGTGGCTGGGAGTCACATATCAATTCCAATGATGGGGTTACTGGGGTTTGCTACACAGAATACTATGCACTCTGATGACAACCTCGCTAATTCTCTCCCAATCCATATGCCTTTATTTTCTGCGCCAAGTTGAACTGGCTCAACATTCAAGTTCAACACAGAGATGAGTGGTGAGACAGATGTTTTTGCATGCTCCCAGTCTCAAGGGACATGTGAGGCTCTTCTCTACCCCAGTGATGTCAGACAGCTGGCCTCACTTCCATCTTTGTGAATCCAGCTTCATTTAGTCTTCTGGTGAATGGATGCTGGATTCCGTCAAGGACATTTGTTTCATTTTCAAAACTGATATTCTCTTGTGTTTCTCAGCCAGCAAATATGATGGATTATGGATGAATGCCTTGCAAAGGTTAGCCAAGTCTAGTAATCTTGAGATAAACTCAATGGAATCTTCTAGACTTGTGTATGTGTTATGTGTATGTGTACATGTGGTTCTCTCTCTCTCTCTTCTTCTAAAATATAACAAGTAGACACATTTTTTTCTCCTGATGTTGGTGATGAATCCATGCCTGTTCAATCAGTCTGGCTCATGGCTCACAAATTTTACTGCTGTCTCCTCACAGCTAGTGTACTCTGTGATTCAGAGACTCCACTCCTACGTACTTACCAAAAGCAAAGCGTAATCCACCAGAAGTCATAGCACAGTCCCTCCCAGCCAGTGTGCTGAATACACAGCTGAAAGCTGCCCCATCTCCTCAGGGGGTGGGCAACTGAGTACCTCACAGCCACCCTGTGTACTCAGCAATGAAAACTGAGACACACAAAACCAGAAAGACATTCTGGAAAATTAGTAGTGACAAATTCCAATCAGAAGAAGTTGCATGGTTCTTTCTAGATCATTCCTAACAGGACAGCACAGTAGAACTTGAGTTTCCCCAGGGACAGGACAGAGTGACAGTGGTGGGAGGAGTCGTGGGAATGTCCCCCGAGCAAGACCTGAACTAATGTACAACAGCACTCTTCCTGTGGCCAGGTTCTTGTAGCTTTGAAGATGTTACAGTGGATCAGCTCCGTGATGGGTGTAAGGCTGCTCCAATTTTATACAGCTGCCTCTAGGTCTATATTTCAAATGAAAGGCTAGGCTAGCAATGTCACCACCCCCTCCCTCTTGCTTCCATGTCCACCCCCTCCCTCTTGTTCATGAGTTCTCTCTGTTTGTTTTGTACCTAGATCTCCTCACTGTGGAATCAAGGACAAAAGAAATAAAAGGAGATTTGAAAACTGCAGCCAATGGTGAGTGGCTTAGGGGACACTGTGGAAGGGGAAAGAATGTAAGAGATGGCAGATGCGGAGGAGTTTTGTGAAATGCCATCTTCTGGACATAACATGCATGACTGTTACAGTTATGATCACAGCAGCTATGGTTACCCACAGGGTAACCAGTCAAAGGTTCATCACAGATTGGGGAGGGGGTCATAAAGCCTCACCCTCCTCAGGCAGCTACAGAGAGTTATTAGTTTCTGGGGTAAGGAGAGACATATTCCTCAGTAGCATAGCCACTGATAAATTGCCCTTACGTAAGTAGGAATTGGCCCATCAACCATGACTGGCCAGGCAATCACAATTGAATGAGGTAGGTCAAAAGGAAAAAGACATGAACATAGGAGGGCAGGTTAGAATGAAGAAGGGCTTGATTGTATGTATGGAATTGTGTAAGAAAATAAGAAAGGAAAGAAGGAAGAGAGAGAGAAACAGAAAGAGACAGAGAAACAGAGAGAGACAGAGATAAAAAAGAGGATGAGGGGAGGAGAAGGAAAAAGAAGAGAAAGAAGAGGAAGAAAAGGAGAAGAGGAGGAGAAGAGGAGGAGAAGGAGAAGAAGGAGGAGGAAGAGGAGGAGGTGGAGGAGGAGGAGGAGAAGAAGAAGAAGGAGAAGGAGAAGGAGAAGGAGAAGGAGAAGGAGAGGAGAAGGAGAGAGGAAGAAGGAAGAAGGAAGAAGGAAGAAGGAAGAAGGAAGAAGGAAGAAGAGAAGAAAAAGAAGGCAAGAAAGCGCTATCTATGCCAGACAACTCTCCCCCTTGGTTTCTACATTGGCTTCTGCTTTTGGCACTCTGTCTGCCAGACCTGATTGTGGTTGTTCAGAAATTGTTGCTGGCCAAGAGTCCCTGAACTTCCTCATTGGTCCATGCTCACAGCTTCCATAAGGGCCAGTGGCTGCTGACTGACTTACCACACTGCTGCTGATTTTCCTCCTGTGGCCATTGCTACACATTTTTTTTTTTTTTTTTTTTGTCTTTTTGTATCACTCCACAGGTCTCTGCACTCTGTGTATGCTTTTCAGTTTTTCTCCTTCTTCTTGTTCCATTGACTCACTTTCAAGTTAATTTGGTGTGAGGCTGTGCAGGAAGTGATTGATATTTAACAATAGCTATTGGAAATAGCCTGTAATGTTTGGGGATGTCTACGTGAACCTTTAGGCCAACAACTCAAAAAGATGTAACCCATTCCTGGCACTGGGGGGTCTTACTTGGTAGCATATGGTGTCGTGTTTAGGCATCTTCTCTTCCATTATCCCATTATATGTATCTCTATTTAAATACCTTTCGTATATGTATATATTTCAGCAAGCTTCAATGGTAGTAGGCTTCTGTATGGGTTTTCCAAAGGTCTTTAGCTTTAGTGGTCCCTCCAGTATTCTCTTCTTTAGCCTACCTTCCCATACCTCTCCACACTTAACCCTCCTGTCCAATTTTCCCATTGACCCTTTATAACACTGTATTCTATTTCCCCGTTCTTGGAAGACCCCCTTCTCGTTCCCTAATCCTTTACTAACTACCTAACCTCTGTGGATATTCTAAATGAAACACACATATTAAAAGCTTAAAAGCTAACATCCACAAATGAGAAACGCAATGCTTGTCTTTCTGTGTCTGGATTACCACAGTCGAGGTGATTGTTTCTAATGGCTGGCATCCATTTACTCCAAAAGTTCATAATTTCATTTTTATCAACAGTGAATAATATCATATTGTGAAAATGTAGCACATTCTCATTATCTATATTCATCAGTTGATGGACAGCTGGACTGTTTTGAGTTTGTGGCTATTATGAATAAAGCAGCTATGAACATGGATCATCGGGTATCTCTGTAGTAGAACATAGAATCTTTTGAGTACCTACTGCTAAAGACACTATGTATTTGTGCCATCAAAAAAAATCAAGCTGCTGCTTAATTATAGGCTTCGCCCCTATTAACTAGCCTTCAAGCTGAAAGGTATAATACATTCTACCAGAGGAGAAAGGTCGTCATTAATCTCATTCAGTTACAATTCAGTTACAAATTCTCCAAGCCAAGACAGAGACATACATACTGTAAGAAAAGCCCACTGGTACAATAGTAGCTTAAATATTGTTATAGGTGCAACCAACCATTTTTTGATTGGAATTAAGACCAGCCCCATGAGATGGAGCCCATGTCTGATACTATTAATGAGGCCAAAACCATGAGACTAGATAGGTCATGAGCCTAGGGGAAAACCTAATGCTATTATTATGCTAAAGGAACATAGCAATAAATGACTTCCAATGACATACTCCTATGCCCATAGATCAGTATCTCATTCAACTCACATCAGAGAAGCTTCCTCTTGCAGTATATGAGAGTTAATCAGAAGTAGACAATATGCAGTGAGTAAAAATCTCCCAAGTTCCAAATAAGAGGTCATTGTCACACGCCTTCCATCAAGGCTCACAGATCTATGTGGAACAGAAAGTGGAAAGATTGTCAGAGACAGAGGTCGTGGATGACCCCAAGGAAATAGCTTCTTCCAGACACCTTAGGGTTGGTTCCCAGATGAACTTACAGAGGCCATGACAGCATCAGACCAGCATACAGTATCAACACAGAGAAGAGGAATTGGGTTTCAAATCCTACTTCTGGTCAAGAAGCTGTTCACAAATGGTAGTTGCTGGGAGAGAGAAAACTGACCTGGACCAGCAAGGCTGTTGTTCTTCAGTGACAGGTCCCTGAGGGGGATCACTGGGGTTGAGAAAATAAAGAAGCTAGAGAAGTTGAGACCAGGAGCTCTTATCTAAGCTGATGGCTTATTCCAAGCACGCTTCTGGTTTAGACAAGAAGCTCCCCTTCACTGTCCATACTTCAGGCTTCGGGATAATCTTTGCATCAGCCTGGATCCCACCAGAAAAAAAAAAGTCTCTTTTTCTTTAAATCAAGGGTATATTAACCACACTCCAGGGTAGGTTCCATGCTTAGGAGCAGTTGGTCAACACAAAGCAAAGTCCATAATTTTGTGTGTACTTTCTGTTTGTTTTGGTTTGGGTTTGTTTGTTTGTTTGTTTGCTTTTATAAGAGAGAGAGAGAGAGAGAGAGAGAGGGAATATGAAGTTGGTTGGGTAAGGGAGGCAGGATGAGGAGACGTTGGAGGAGGGGAAAGAGAATGATAAAAATATACTGCATTATTTTTTATTTTTTTAATTTTATTTATTTTTATTGAAAATACATTTATCCTACAAGTTCTCCCCACCTCTCCTCCCTTCTGCATACCGTTCCTTCCTGTCTCTCATTAGAAGAGAACAGGCTTCTAAGAAACAATAACCATACATAACAAAAATATATATAACAAGATAAAACAAAAGCCATCACACTGAGGCCAGACCAGGCAACCCAACAGAAGGAGCAGGGCCCCAAGAGCAGACACAAGAAATAGAGACTCACTCATTCACAGTCAGGACTTCCATAAAAATGCTAAGCTGTAGGCTCTAATATGTATGTGAAGAATCTGGTGCAGACCCATGTCAGCCCTTTTCATGTTACTTCAGTCTCTCTGAGTTCATCAGAGCTTTGCTCGATTGATTCAGAGAGGGTCTTATTCTCCTGGCATCCTGCATCCCTTCTGGCTCTTACGCTCTTTTTGCTTCCTCTTCCGTGGGATTTCCTGAGCCCTGAGGGAAGATATTTGATGAAGACATCTGAGATAGAGCTGTGTGTTCTACGGAGTCTTTCACTCCCCACCTCACCCCATAGTGTCCGGCTGTGTGTCTCTGCATCTGTTCCCATCTGCTGCAGGGGGAGTCTTCTCTGGTGGTAACCGAGTAATGCATCAATCTATGAGTGTAGCAGAATTATCATTAGGAGTCATTTCATTAATACTCTTGGGGTTTTAGACCAGTAGTTTTGGCTTTACCCAATGTCTCTGGGATATGTAGTCTCTGATTCTTGGTCATCCAAATAGTATTGGGCATGGGTTCCACCTCACGGAGTGGGCCTAAAATCAAATCAGACATTGGTTGATTACACCTACAAGTTCTGTGCCACCATTGACCTAGCATATCTCGCAAGCAAGACAGACTGCAGGTCAAAGTTTCTGTAGCTAGATTGGGGTTTACGTTTCTCTTTTGGTAGCCTGCAGATTACCTTCCTACACCAAAGACACTAGCACGTTGGAGTGAAGGCTTCATGCAGGCACCAATTGACTTCTCCATATTCAATGAGTTTTATGGGTGCTGTCTTCAGCAATGGGGCCTAGCCGTCAGTTTGCCGAGAGCAACTCATTGTCTTGGAAACAGCCTGGGTTGTTTGGTGATTTCCATGGAACACCCTTGACCAACAACTCAATTGAATGCCAACAAGTCCTGGTACTGGAAGCTTCATTTGGTGACAAGAGGTGGCCAGTTGTGACGCCATCAGCACCATTATGGAGACTTCATTAAGACTGCCTTCATATATTTTAGGAAGTTCCCACTGCACTCGGTTTTCATACCATTTCTCAAATGGCTCTCAATTCCAACTGTCTCTCCCCACATTCCCTTCCCCAGCTCCATTTCCCCCCTTTCCCAGCTTGATCTCCCCATTCCTATGCCCCTCACCTCCAGTCCACCCATAAAATCTGTTTCCCGCTCCCAGAGAGATCCATGTGTCTCCCTCACTCCCTTCCCCTATGTCTAACCTCTTTGGATCTGTGAATTATAGGTTGGTTATCATTTATTTAATGGCTAATATCCACATATAAGTGAGCAATACCATATTTATCTTTCTGGGTCTAGAATACCTCATTCTGAATGACTTTTTTTTCTGGTTACACTCATTTAAAAACTAAGGGAAAAAAAGAGAAATAAAAGATACAAACATTTAAGAGAATTAAACATCGGTTATTGGGTACTGTGAATGAAATGTCTCAGGAAGACACTATGCCTTCAAACCAAACATTTTACCAGGCTGATGAGCTGACTAGAACGTCAACGATTACAGAGTGGTCCAGAGCCAAATTACTATTTCTCCTGGGCTACCTTTAGCCCCCTAAATAACCATCTCTTGCTACCTCTGTGTCAGACTTCACATCATTGTAACTAACAGATAGAATCTTCTGGAATGCATTAACTTGACACACTGCTAGCTTCCACCAATCTAAAAGTGAAGGCTGTCATCGGGCAGCATCTGAGGTTTATAGCTGAAATTTCTCTGCTTTGCTGCCACCGGCTCTCTGATGTCCCCACCAATGTATTTGAAAAGCACCTTGATATATGACTCTTTGTTCTGCGGCTGTAAAAACTTCACAGAACCATTTCATGTTGGAATGGAATTGGGGTAATCTGTGTTCCTGGGCCATGGCCACTCATATTTGGCTTCAGGATAATCTCTTCCCCTCTTTGTGTTAGAGTTGTGGTTTGAATCTACCAGATGGGCGTCTGGAAAACACCTTTGACTCTGTGCTCAGCCTTTCTATTCCTGGCCAATAGACTATTGGGCAGGTAAACGGGGCTGGTTCTTATATCCCCAGATCCTGATTCTCTAAACCCAGCACCTTTGATGGGCAAGGGAGATGTTGATTTCTTTTGGGATTGATTTTTAATTGTTATAATGCTAACACATATCAGTATGTTCGTGTCCATGGCAATGAGACCCATTGTGATGTCGCCATACCTGCATACACTCTCTTTCCCTCCCTATACCATATCCTTCTCGGGCCCTGGGTCACCTACATTCCCTTCACATTCTTTTTACTCTATTTTTAGCAGCAGCCCATGGATTGTGGTCACACCTCCTAGTTCCAATGTTGGACCCCAAGCTGGCATAAACTGCTCCAGTAAGGCCTGTGACCAATGATTAGGGAAGGCCTGGCCTAAACTGCACCCCCTGGGCTGTATCATCATCTCTGATACGTTTAAGGTTTTGACACACACACACGCACATGCACGCACACGCACGCACACACACACAGGTGACATCATGGGGGAAAGCTCAATGCTAAGGCTTGGCCTACACACAAAACTCTAGCCCTGCTTTCTTTGCACCTATCTCCTCTGTAGCTCATTCCTAACACCCTACTTGCAGCATTTCCTAGTGGTCTTTGGCAGACTCAGTCATCGGAATCCCAGCCCTGGCACACACCTTAGTGGCAACATCTCCATCTTGTCCGAAAGCTTGGTGAAAAGACAGAGGGCAGCAGCACAAGGGAGGCTGCTCTCACTCCTGGGGTTTCAGATCTGATGGTAGGAGAGGAATCCTATGGACTCGTTGAGTCCCAGGTGCCTGAGAGACTGAGAAATCAGGAAAGAGGAGGAAGAGGATGCAGGATCTTTCCTCCATGCCTAGTCTTTGCTGTCCTCTTCCCGTTCCTTAGACGATATTTGATTGCTCTCTGGGGCCTCTCTCTGTCCCTGGAGATGCATTTATGAGTTTAGGGATCTCTGATGCCCAGTCAGACAGCAATGACAGAAAGATGATCATGTTACCAGAGGCTCGATAGAATGTTGTGTTCTGGCATGCTTTGTTATTTGCATTAGATTGTCTCTGAAGTTTACCATGCAACCCAAACAGGACCCATGTACCATGTCCTACAGAACACACATGTGCTATGTACATTGACTCCTTCCTGCTCAGAACTGGGTCCATCAGTACCATTTTATTCTTCATTTCTGTCCTTACAGGAATCCTCAAGCATCTTTCCCATGACTTGTAAAGATTTATATTCACTTTGTGTCTGTAATCTCAGCTAATTTATCTGGGTGGATCTGGTCTTTTTCTTCACTATTTTAAAATCCTCTGTATTGGGTTGGTTGCTTTTTATGCAGGATTCACCACGGGTGTGTCTCCCACCATCCCTGCACCAGTTTGCATATGCGTGTGTTGCCTTGCAAAGTAGCTTTCCTTTTTCACATAGAGCAATTGTCCACGTTGCCATATGTGTTTCCAGGACGTGATGGTTGCTATGCTTTTTGCATGTCTAACACATTGGAACTTGTCCTTATTACAAGAAATGAATATAAATGTATTTTTCCTGTGTGAGCCGATTACCTGAATCTCCTCATAAACGAAGTCTGTGGAATCTTCTTGGTAGACTAGATTTTCACCTAATTCCTGGTTCTTCCCTCCATCAGTCTGTCCATTCACAGACAGATGTTACAGCAGCTGTCACAGAGGATGCTGTGTGTGGATTCTGTGATGGACTTCATCCTGTTTCTTGTGCACTTATGTTAACAGTTCTTTGGCTCCTTTTTCTTAGAAGGATAGTGTGGTCAGCCTGTCTGCTTCTATAAGAAAAGTGAAATCTGGTGAAAATTCATGAGACCCTTCTAGGTTGTTTTCCTCCCTTGCCACTATGATAAAATCCTCTGGCAACAGCAACTTAAGGAAGAGAAGACTAATTCTGGTGCACGGTTCTTGGTACAGTATTGCATTATGGCAGGGGTGTCAAGGCAGCAGGAACTTGAAGCAACTGGTCATATTCCAGTCATACTCAGAAAGCGTGAGGATGAACATATGATAGTACCCAGCTCACCAACACCATCTTATAGAGTGCAGTATCCCCTACCCAAGGGCGGCCAGTCCATAGTTAAGATGGAACTTCCTACATTAATTAAAATAACCAAAGCAGATTCCCTAGTCTCCTAGGTGACTCTAGATTTTGTCATGTTGACAATTAACAGTGCCCATCATTGGAAGTACAGGGTTTCTTACATACACCAGCAACTGTGTTTTCTCTACCCTCAAATGCTAGATCTCTTCTTTCTTTCAAGACTGCTTTGGGAGGATGGTTTGGTCACACGTTACATAAAAGCCATATTACTTCAGTTGCATACAGACAGGAAGAAAGCCCAGGTGCTGAGGTGACTTTGAGGTGGAGCCAAACACTGTCCCAGGTGTCCTGCAAACCTTGAAACCTCAGTTTGCTGGACTGCTTAAAGCAAACTGACAAAGCTTTCTGTGTCAGACTTGTCTATGC
This sequence comes from Mastomys natalensis, assembly GCA_021653895.1. NCBI lineage: Eukaryota > Metazoa > Chordata > Mammalia > Rodentia > Muridae > Mastomys > Mastomys natalensis. Next base: position 4,504,849 of record JAJTUV010000102.1, read on the forward strand.
CAAATGCAGCCTGGTTTTCCCTCACAGCACAGGAACTAGGATTTAATTATTCTCCAGTGTCTCCAGCATCATGTCCCCAGTCCTGAGCCTTTTAAAGGTGTGTGTGTGTGTTTTTTTTTTCCGAGGCAGAAACTCTCGGAGAAGAAATCAGACACCAGTTGGATGTTCTTTCCCTCTCACAGCAGGAAATATATGCTACCTCCACATGGAGAGTTAAAAATAATAGTCAAAATTTCATGTTGGAATTTGATGTTCTATTCTTTCAAACCTTATTTTTGAGGAGAAAAGTACATGCATTTACATAATTGGATTCTTATCTGGAGGAAGTAGGACCCAAGCAAACTTTTGTGATCTGTGGCTCTTAGGAACGTTTTCCTTCTCGGTTGTCTCAATGACTTTGCCGAAATAAGGCAGATCACATGTGTTCCCCTGGCTTTCTCACACACATGTCTATGCCCAGAAGGCTCTTACCTGCAGATACAATTTATTTAGAACACCATGGAAATGCCCACATTCACTGAAAAAAGGCAGGTCACACGCTCGCTTAGCACATAGCTACCATGGGCCTATGTATATCCCATACTACGTTCTGGTGGGACAAGTTAAAGAAAGCAAACACATAAAGCTGCTGGAGGCTTCTTAGTGCTCAGGTCCTGGTGAGGAAGATGGAGCTGCTCTCCCAGCTCAGGTTCAGCCACTCCTCTTTTGCCTGTTTTGTCTCTCCGTTTCTCTCCATACATCTCACAATGCCATTTGTTTTCTGTGTACATCTGTAGAAGGTCGTTCTGAGCCCAGCCTGTAGACCAGTGCTCATATTCAGTAGCACCTTGGTAAGATGGTCACCTCTTTCTGGGAACACACAGCCCTTCGTGGGCAAGTAGCACTGCTTGACCGTGTGTTCACCAAGATGTACATGAACATCCCAAGGCCTCAGAAGGAAGGGATATGAGAGATCAGACTCTGGCCCTGCTATGGGCAATAATCCTCCCTCCTCTGACCAGCATGGTGGCTGGTTGTGCAGACTGAGGAATATTCTCCACTCCCCCTCCTCAGTCAACTTAGCAAACAGAAAAGTGTGCAGTGGGTACCTCATGCTGGATCATATCTGCCTGAGGTGCTGTGTTTTCCTTCAGAGACAGGAACGCATGTCATCACTCAGATTAACAAACCAGTAACAAAAAAGATTCAGTCCAACTCTAGTTAACCAATGAGTCTAAACAAACCATTCATTCACCCAGATTAAAACCAGTACCAAAGAATGATTCAGTCCAACTCTAGTCTAAACCAATGAGTTTATTGGGGTTACTTACAGCAACAGGGGTGACTCAAAAGCAGCCTCATTGTGGAAAAGCCCGCTCTGGTATGGCTGACCATTTGTTAACACTGCTTAGCTAGACCTCTCTGCATGACCAGCAGACAGCTCCATGCTGGAATACTCAACTCTCTCCTCAGCAACTGCCACTGTTTCACGTAACCTTGTGGACACCATTCTGAAATTCTAAACCCAGGAAGTTCATGAGCCTCCTACCTGCCTCCAGAAAGAAATGTCTCCTTTGGGAGGAACTGGTCACCCAGCTTGGAGACAGGGCAGTTGACCGCATGGAGTTGATGACAGAGAGATGGGGCCACTCTGTTGGGTGGAGACTCCCCTAGCTAGCCTGCTGGAGGATAGTAGGATGGAATGCTCCAGCTGGACAGGACACAGGCAGGAGGGCCATGTCATCTGTTTGGCTTCTCAAGGCTCCTATCTCTGGAGGAGGACAGGGCCAAGATAAACCCCAGCTGCTCTCTGTGACAGCTTTTTGTCCTTGTGTGTAAATATTTATGGCTCACAAGTGACGCTGAGGATATTGTGATTGCCTTTAAATGGGAAGGCTTCATCAAAATCTCAGCCGAAATGTTAATGGACACACTAGGGCTGGCCTGCAGGCTGGCTTCTTGGCTCTGAGCTGGTTCTCCCACCCTAACATCCATACCTCGGGCAGGGTCACATGGGTTTCCTGCAGTCTAGCTGCCCTTTTCCTAGGAAGAATGAAGCTGGTTTCTCTCTGTGGAAAAGGAAGACAACAGCTAGTTCCTCAACTGTGGCACAAAGCAGTTATGCCATTAGAAGGAAAGGCAGTGTTTCCACACAAACTAGCCTCTTCAGACACAGTAGCTCTAACTTTTCCTGTTCAGTGCTGAGCAGCTAGCATCTGGCCTGTCAGCACTCCAGGAAGGCTTGAGACTGAGATCCCAAAGCCTGCAGGGAGTATGTTGATTGTGTGTGGATGTGTGTGTGTGTGTGTGGTGTGTGTGTGTGTGTACATGTGTACATCTGTGTATACACTGTGTTGGCATGGCAACGTCGAGAGGCTTCATGGAGGGCTTTCTTTTGGGTATCTTGAACTAGAATATTGAGATCTATGAAGGAACCCAACTGTCCCCTAACCTCAACTGGGGCCAGGAAGCACAAGCTGCAAGCTGGTCTACATCCTCCTAGGGCCTGTGGGGTCACCTCAGACAGCACCTACCTGTCAGTAAAATGCAGAAAAGTCACTTTTCCTTTTGAAAAGTAAGCACTCAGTTCAGAAGGGGATTTCTAGCCCCTAAGACTCTGAGGAGGACACATGTCTTTAATGGGGCCTGATGGAATCTGGAACTCACTGGCAGGAAATTGAAAGCAATAAGGTCCATTTGCTAAGTGTGGTTGAGCCTCCCAACCTCAGGATGTTCCCAGGGTGGTAAATGACAAGCAGGCAGGATCTGCAGCTGGAAATGGCAGACCACAGAGGATGGGTGTGCAGAGGAGGATGTCCCCAGCAGAGTGGATGGGTGTGAGCGTGTGTGTGTGTGTGCGCGCATGCATGTGTGTGCATATGTGTGTGCATGTGTGAGTGTGTGCATATGTGTGAGTGTGCATGTGTGAGTGTGTGTACATGTGTGAGTGTGTGTACATATGTGTGCGTTTGTGTGCATGTGTGTGTGTGTGTGTATGACCATGAGTATGTGGGTAAAAGGAGAGTCCTATTGTGTCTTCATTTGTCCTAATGAACCTCAGACTCTGACATCCGAATCCAGTACCATTTTGTCTTCTGGACCTAAGTTCTCTCACTGGCCTGGGCTCTAGAAACCTAGCTCCTAGCTGAGTAGATAGAACTGGTCCCTATCGACACCTCTTTGTTGCTACCAGGGACAAGTCAGACTAAATCTAAGCCAGGACAGGAAGAGCTGCCTACAGGTCTTGCTGGCTGTTTTGAAGGTTACTAATGATGCAGAGGACAGCATCTCTGTGGATATGGCCCATGGTTTTGGTTCCTCCTTGGGTCATTGGCTTCCCTGGGCTTGGACTAAAGGAACTGTGGTTCAGGTTAGGCTGCAGGAACTCAACTAGAACCATCAGTCTCACAACAGAGAAGCCAGGCCAAAGTAGAGAATCTAAATACTGAGGTCACTGGTTCTCAGCCTTGCTAATGCTGCAACCTTTTAATACAGTAGCTTTGCTACAGTTATGACTAGCGATGTAAATATCTGCTATGCAGGATATCTGATATGTGACCCCTGTTGAGAACTGATGATTTAGGCCAACCTCCAAGGCCCAGACTGGCAACTAGGATCTTGGCCCTTCTCCAACTCCATCCACTATCTGTCAAGGGGGACCGTGATGGCTAAGGCCGGCCCTTCATATTACTTCAAGGAGACTCAGTGCATCGATGTCCTCAGTCCTGGGACCCTGTGATCAGCAAGCAGACAGAACACAGCTTTTGTTCCTATCACTTTTGTAAGATGTAATTACATGGACGTGTGTCTGTGTATGTATGAAGATCCCCACAGAGGCCAGAGGCATTGGGTCTTTCTAAAGCCAGAGGTGCAGGTGGTTGAAAGTTGACCAATGTGGATAACTGGGTCCTCTGGGGGAGGGGGAGAAGTGTCTGAATCACTGAGACAGCTTCCAACTTGGTGCTTCCCCACCTGACCATGTCCAGATTGCTAACCTTGAGATCTACCAAGATTTGGTAGATGTCAAATTTGGTGCCATCAGGTTTGTATGGCACCAAGGGCTTTTCTTCCTCCAAGAATGGCCTGAAGAAGGCCCTGGGTCCCTGACCTGGCTTGACCTCTGTGTCTGTGACCTATGTAGAGGAGACCTGGGGCAGCAGCCTGCAGCAAAGACATTTTCCCAGTCCTGAGGTCCAGCGGCTCCTTTCTTCAGGCACAAAGCTGGCCTACTTTGATTCTCAGGACAGGACACCTTCTGTCATGGAGACCCAGGGAGGTTCCTCCTGCGCCTGCCATTTCTTGGTGGCAGCAAATGATCCTTCTCATGTGTCACAGCCCTTCTTTTCTCATGGTCCATAATAAGCATGGGAGGGCAGGGTGGCTTATCTAGAGGTTTACAAGGTGTGTGTCTATAAAATCCCTCTCTCCCATGTTTCCTATAGATGTATCCTTTGAAACATCACCCTTGTATCACACTCCAGTTTTGCCGTACCTGAATCTGGTGGTCCTTGGCGTTTTCCCTCAGTCCCAGCCAGATCATCTAGCAGTCAGGCTGAGAGTTTAGTGTCAATGCTCAGCAGTGGCTAGGAAGGATTCTTTATGCCCAGTCTTCCACATAGACCTTCTCGTTAGTCTCGGTGAGAATTCAGAGTCCTAAGAGAACACATTTCAGGTCAGTTGGAGATGAATCTGTGTGCTGAGAATTCTTTTAACCCTTCAGATCCTGGAGAGGGTGGATATGCATTGAACTGGGTCTGCTGGCCCCTGCACCATATAGGAAGTATGCTTGAACAAGAATATGTCTCAAGAAGGCTATGTAAAAGCTTGAGATGACTCCCTCTCTCTCGGGGCATAGAGGCGAGGCCTGCTCAGGACACAGATGCAAGAGAGTCTCCTTGGAGTGAGTCTCATGATCAGAATAAACTGAGTAGGTCCTGGTTGCCCAGCCACATTTAACAGAGAATCAACAGTAGCAAGATAGTCTGCATAGCCCATAATCTCAGTTTCAAAGACGGTAGCTTTTGATTTCAGCCCGGAAGTTTCCCTAGTACCAGCCACTCCCCAACTCTGACTGCAGATAGAGTTAATCCCTTCATATTCTTACTTGGCACCTTGGCCCCTGGATTCCTCAATTCCCTTGTGCATCTGCACAGCAGGTTTGATGCCCCTGCCTGTTAGGCTGATCTGTAAACTGGGGCTCTTGGCCCATGATGATGAGGGAGGCCTCAGGACATCTAAGGGCATATAGCTTCCCTGTGGATTTGCTTTTTAGACTCAGACAGTGTCTAGCTAGAGCCCTGGGTCCTGCTAGTGGAATCTGCATAGTTACCCTGCAGCTGGGAGGGAAATCGCTCCAGCGCCTGTGTTACTCAGCATCTGCTCCCATCCGTTGCTGAATGAAGTCTCTCTGGGTTTTATTTGATGATGATTCTGCTAGGCTCTGGTCCCAGAACACTCTGCAGTCAGACAAATCTGTAGGTAGAAGGTTGGGGGGGGGTCCTTCAGAGGATGGAGAGGAAGGATCAGAGGAACCAGAGGGGTCAGGGACACACCACAAGAACACGGCCAACAATATCAACTGACCAATACTTACGCGGACTCGCAGAGATCAGAGAACCTGTAGGATTCTAGCCTAGGATCCACTGCATATGTTATGTCTGAGTAGCTTGACGTTCTTCTGGAAATCCTAATAGTGGGAGTGGAAGCTGGCTCTGACTCTTTTGCCTGCTTGTAAGACCCTTTTCTTCCTCCTGGGTTCCCTCATGTAGCCTTGACTGATGATGGTATGTGCATGGTCTTATCATAACTTGTTATGCAGTATTAGGTTGATGACCCTTTGAAGCCTTCGAGGGGAGATGGGGGGTGGATCTGAGGGAAAGGTGGAGGAAGGAAGACGGGGGAGGGAAGAGAGGGCAACCTTTGATAGAGATGTAATATATGAGAGGAAAAAGAAGTGAATGTCAGCATCACCCTATAGGACCCTCCTTCCTGAGGTGAAGATGTTTTCCTTCTGGAGGAGGTCCAGCGCAGGGCAGAACCTGGCTATCCTCAGGAAATAGAATCAAGTGATTTATAGCTTCTAGTGTGTCAGATACTGCTCCACCACATAACTTCCCTCTGCCCAAAAGAGGGAGGGCTGGGGGTCCCAAACAGGGGTATCATTACCTGTTCTCTCATGCCAGGCTCCCCAACGAGATCACCCCTATGGGCCCACCAAAGCAGGTCACCTGGTGATACCAGGAGAGCTGTCCCTGCTTCTGATGTAATGGTCTCAGGGAAGTACTGGGTAACACAGTCTTCAACCTATCAGCTGTCCATCCCACAGATATGTTACCAGCGTGTCACAGGTGAGTGACTGAGCACACACATGCACAGGTGTGCACACAAACACGAACACACAGACCTATTGCATATATATGAGCTCATACATACGCAGGTGTATACACAAAGATGTCGGAAGCAAGTGGTCTAGGGTGCAAACAGATGTGAACAGAACACACACACAGCCCGTACTTGGTAGCTAGGATCCTGTGGAATCCAAACTAGGTTGGACTGGGGGGTGAGGTGGGCATAGGGTGAACAGGCTGGTATGTGGTGCCCCCTGCTGGATCATCATGCATCCCCTGCATGACTGCAGAAGTGTACCTGGTCACCCTGGTCATCTGGATTCCGTACTTCACACCTTAGCCTCCAAGGACAACGTGACTCCTGGACACTGTCAGACATCCTAACCACGGCCTGAGGCCCTCCTCCGAGGAACAGCCCACCCACGGTATTATCTCCGGATGCCTTTCCGTTGGTTCCTTCCCCCTCAGCTCTAGGCAGCCTCTTGAATGTGCCACGGGGTTTTTTGCCCCTGTGATCCTCAGACCTTCAGCCTTTTGATTCAGCTGTTTATGATGGATACACTTTTCTTCACCCAACTATTGGAAAGCACCTGGATTCCTCATCCAAACTTCACCCCTACTCCCTCTTCACTGTCCCTCCTGCCGGGGCTGCCATTCTTCCTCACCCTGTCCCTGCTGGAAGTGCTGCTTTCTTTAAGTGTATCTTGTCTGTGATCTTCCCCTTAAGATAGAATGGAAGACCCCAGGGACATTTGCTTCTGCTCATTATGAAAGGCAGGTCAGACTGCAGACAGTAAAGACAGTCTAGCATGTGTCTCGGACAGAAGATAGGAGCACAATTGGTTGCACTCAGACACGAGGCCCCTAGACAGGCTATGGTAGAGCTGAGCTGGGGACCCAGGTATCACAGACATCTTTTAGACCGCTGGTTAGAGCCTCCGAAGTGCCCTGCAGGCAGAGCCTGGCATCTGTGAGTGAAAACCTGAGCTTGTCCATCCTACTGGAGTGGCCAGCCTCTGGGAAAGAGCGTTCCCTGACTCGAAGATAACATTGTCCAGCCAAATCTTATTAAAGGGCAGACAATGTTTAAAACCAATTTGAAGTCCATAAACACCTCGTCCTACGCATCCACAGCCCTGACCGCTGTGCCTTCCCGATCTGTCTTCTCCCAGGCAGAGCAATGCCGCTCCTAGGAATGGCTTAATCGGATTCCTCTGGTGGCTCCCAGGCAGGCTGCTCTGGGAGTGTTTATTTTCCAGACTTCCAGACTGTATAGAAACAGACAGCTTGTACCTGCGCCAATGTGGCGTCTGTATTTTGGGTGAGGATCGCATGTAAGTGTACTATTTTGAGGGTGCCTGGCCAGACTTCTCTCCCCAAGTCCCAAGCGCCAAAGCTTTCTGTGCAAGGAAGTCTATAGTTAGCGCCCCATCCCTCTCCCCCCTCTCTCCCCTTATGCTATTATTTAAAACGTGATCCTTTCGAGAGAAAAGTGCTTGGAAATGTTGCCTGGCCCACCCGGGAGCCTGTCCCAGACACCTGCCACCACCTTACTCATTTTCTGGGTGGAGTAGTTTTCCGGATACTGTGTCCTGTCATTCATTGAGGGAGGCTCATGACTGGGCTGTCATTCATTGAGGGAGGCTCCATATGATTTTGCTGGTTCAGGAACACGCCTCTTTGACAAAGCCTGGAGAAGCAGCTAAGGGAAATGAGATGTTAAGAAATGAGCTTTTAGAAAAGTTAAGTAAGTAGCCCAAGGACAAGGAGCCGTGAGGATATTTGGAGTCCCCAGGACTCTGCACATGTGGCCACCTAACCCTCCCCAAGATGCTGCTTGGCATTGGGCATGTCTGCATTCAGATCATTTGGATTATAGTGACCTGTGTTCATATCTACAAGTGTCTTGTCCCAGGGAAGGGGCCTGAGAGGCAAGGATGAGGTTAATTCTGTAGCCCAAATACAGCCCTCCGTTTGATACAAATAAAGGTTTATCAGAACTCAGCTGTGTTTATTTCATCACTGTCCAGGGCACTGTGGATCTGCAGCAGGGTTTAGTGGCTATAGTTAGAGATCGTGTGGCCCACAAATGCCCATCTTTATTAATGTGTGTTAATGGCACAATACAGACAGCCAGTAGATGACTTCTTATATCTATGTAGGGTTTTTTTTTTTTTCCACTACTGCCTCTCTGTGCACTCTACAGGACAAGTTAGGAGACCCCTGGGTTCTCATGTGTCACAGAGCATTAGAAAATCCCAATAGGCCTGGACAGCTATATAAACCAGTGGAGCATCCAGGCAGAGATTACTGAATGGATATCACACTGAGCACTCAAGTTATAATGCTAACCAGTAAGGTGAAGTCCCATTTTAGGTGGGTTGTTCTCCAGTATCAGAAGTCAAAGTATGCCTTCTGGAAGGTTCCACGAAGCACTCTTATGCTCTCCTCACATGGGCAGATGGTAGGAGGCACCTACCTTCCCCTGCAAGGAGCCAGAGTGACCCGACTCTGAAGCAAATCTTTGGCAGCGATGGTGCCTCCCACTGCCCAGATGACTGTGGTGCTGACCCAAAAGTCAACCTGAAGCAACGGCTCCCAAGTTCTTAATCTCGTGTCGATGCAGAATAAAGATCAGGACAAAGAACTGAGCAAAGCGACAGCAGCTTATTAAGGAGACATCAGGGGGAGCCTGAGACCTGGAGAGGTTCGAGAATCCTGAGTTTCTTACCCTGAAGCTTTTTACAAGACTTAAGACAGAAAGTGGACAAACGCTGAGATCGTTATTACTGCAATTGAGTGAGTCTCTGTGCATATTGCTGCTTACACAAATGGAGGACCCGCATACTCTGTGTATATCCCTATAGCCCAGTTAGAAAGATGGCCACATACTCCTCATCCAGTTAGGGTGGTGGTCCCACTCTGAAGCCCATTTTGGTTTCCATTGCTGCTGCAGACCTCACCAGGCAATGTGAGGGCTCCTGGTATCTGACTCCAGCTGTGTCTCAGCTGTTAGTTACACTAACGTCTTCTTTATTCCCACATTTGTGTGGTCAGTTTGATGCTATCATGAATCTGTTTTTACCCTCACTGTCTACAGAAAACCAACTCACAGCAGTCCCATTGTAGATCTCAACACCACTGTGTGCTTGGGCTCTGAGCACAGCCCATGTAGATCCATCCCCTTCCCCAAAGAAGGGGATGGGAATCTCCTTTTTTCCCTCCTCCTCTCCTTTTATGCTTCTGTTGGTGATAGTCAAACCTTCCTGAGGAGGCAGAGAAAGGGGAGAATCACACCACAGCCAACACATATAGATCCACCTCAGTGTCTTGTGAGGGCTGGGGGCCACCCAAGCCAGCCTTGAATGCCTCCAGTCTTGGAACCACGGATGGACTCCATTAGCCTCTGGCTTCAGGGAATCAATTTCCCACTTGTGAAGTAAACAGCTAAACCCAAACACTGGTCTTGGATGCTGCGACTCTGAAGAGTGAGTGGAAGGGCACAGAATACATCTCTATTCTCTAGGAAACATCTGCAAAGCCTCATGGGAACAGGTTCTCACCCACCTAAGCTATACTTGGAAGCCCTGTGGAGGAGTTGGCAGAGTACTCAGTGCCCTACAGCCATAAGGTACACAGAGTGGCAGTTGGTGACAAACCGTCATCTCAGGCCCCTCAGAAGGACTGTGTACTTGGGATTACAGCTTACCACAAAGTACTGACCACAGATAGACCGGGCTAGCCTCAGGCTCTAGCCTTACACTTCTGCTTTATAGATCAAACACTGGAGCCCTGCCAGCCAGCCTCAGGTTCAAAGGAAGAAAGAACCTTCCTTCCCAGGTGAACTATTTACCCATCTGTCTGGCACATTCCTCAATGACAAAGTAGCTCCCTGACCTCCAATCTCTAAGAGCCAAGCAAGCTAGGAGGCCACTGCATGTCTCAACTGTGAGAAAAGGCTCTGTGGTGGTTGATGGCAGAGTGTTCTGCCCCACCCCGAACTTATTTATAAGTCCCTTGTTAAGTCAGATACTCAACAATGGTCAGAACTCAGGATGTAGACACCTCTCTCTGCCTGTTGTTTAATTACTTGATTTTGTTTGATTTTATTCACAAAATAATTAGTCCACTAAGCATCTAATTATTACCCAGGCATTCATTCTCAGGCTCAGCCCAGCAGCTTGGGATGTTAGCAAACCCTGCCGCCTTTGGTCTGAGCCTCAGAAGGCAGAAACAGTTGGAAATTAGTTATTTTCTTTTAATAAGGGCGCCTGATCTATCCCAGACCTCATTGTGGGCCGGGCATTGTCTGCACCTTGCTACATTCTCTGCTTCTGGTTTCCTTTGAAAGGCAACAAGGTTTCCAATTGAAAATTGGCCCTGAAAACAATGACTCCCACTCAAGGTCAAAACTCTTCTCTAATCCAAAGTAAACAGGGTAAATCTTTTATCTCTGTGGCTCTTGGAGATTAAGGTGGCATCAATCCCTTCCTTTATTAAAGGTGCGGAATCCGCATGTCTGCAGCAGATACCAGGGCTCGGGAAGTCTAATTAGAAAGATGGGCAGATAAATGGAATGGTTTATAATTTATCTAATCATGAAGTCAGCTTTGCCTGGGGTATGCGGTGCTCACGGGGAGAGATTTCTATCTAGGATGTGCTCTGATGATCCCGGAAAGGAAGCTACTGTTGGCTCCCTTTCTTGGCAATGGCTTCAGAAAGCCTTTCAGGGAAGGCTGGGTGCTTGGGTATTTGCAGCAGGCTCACCTCAGACTCCCTGGTCCTTGTTCCCCTGTGTCTGTTTATGGAACTCAGGCAAGGAATATGATCTCCCAGAGCCTGTTTTGGAGCCTATGGTGCATTGCCAAGCGTTTGGAACCCAGGCTAACTTCCCTCTAGTCACCTGCCAACTGCTGGCATCTATTGAGGTCAGAGTTCAGGCCACCGCTTTCCTTGGTGGAGAGCCAGTGAATTCCAGGCAACACCAAGGCATGCCAGAGGCCCTCAGCAAGAGAATCTGCTGCCACCATGGGCTTGGGGTCCATGGATGTCATGTTGAGTTCCTGTACAACTCCAATCTTTTCTCTAATTACTTTACCTCACGCTGGAGACAGCTACCTAAGTTCTTTCTTTTCCTTTCTTTCCCTTCCTTTTCTTTCCTTTCCTCCTCCCTTCCTTCCCTCCCTCCCTTCCTTCCTTCTTTCCTTCCTTTCTTCTTACTTTCTTTCACATAACTAAGGAAGCTATGGAATCTTCATTCAGGGAAAGAAAACAACGTATCTAGAATTTCTGCAGTGTCATCATCCTGTAGGGAGGCACCCCCTGCAGGCAACCTGCCGGTGCACATGATGCTCGAGCTCATTCTGCTCTGCTTGTTTAGGAAATGACCCTCCTGGGCCTGGTTGAAAGGATGAACTCAGATCTGGGAGAAGATAGCGCTGATAAGAAATGGGTGAGTTTAGCAGTTATGCCCCAATCCTGCCCCCTGTCTGTGAGAATAAAGGGATACTTTACTTCATGGACTGAGATTCCTGTGGAGGACACTCATTTGTCCTCAGGTGGGGAACAACTTCACAATCACTAGAGCACACTCCATACCTGTCAGATTTCGGGGTACTATCACTTTGATAGACTTGTTTTTATCATCTTTTGATTTGGAAACTGAAGTTTGGGATGAGAAAAGCCAGAGCTACTGAAAATTCAGTCAGGAGGTATGGTTTCTCCAGGGCTGCTAATGTTGGGAATTGACATCCTTGATAGGGTCAGAAGGCAGAGGAGTAGCCCCAGTTCACCTCCTCATTTGTCCACAGGCTCAAGTGACAGATCTCAGCTGAAACCAGTGGATCCAAACCTACATCACAGCGGTTTCCATTTTTCTAGCTGGGTTGTATATTTGGGGTGCTGCATTTGAGGTGCAAGAGGCAGAATGAAGAAATTTGGAGTCTTATTTTCTTTTATGGTTCTAGAGGTGGCCCTGTGCATGCTAGACAAGTGGTCAGTCACTACGCTCCAGCTCCGGTCTAGGTCTAGGATGCAGAAGATAATTAATTAGGGTGGAAGGAACAGTACCAGGGCTATCCTGCAGGATATGCTAGTAGATAGACTATCACCCCTCAACCATGCAGACCAGTTCCATACCCCATCAATAGTTCCGGGGGAGATGGCTTCACCCTGGAGCCTTAGAGCAGGTTTGGGTCCAAGTATAGCAGTGGGGACTACAAAGATGTGGAGGAGGCTGGCAGCCTGGCCTCTGGTCTGCGTGTTGACCAAATGATCCTCGTACTTATGAGTTAGAGCAACGAGTCAGCTTCGGTTGATGGTTCTGGGCAAGCTCTATCGCCATAGCTCAGTCTCTCTTTTGAGCTAGTTTACTGGAATCAGACGCACAGGGTAGCCAAGAGAGTTAAATGAGACACAGGGTCTATCCCACTGGGAAAGCCTGAGAATTGCTTTAATTAATATGTATAATCTAGGCCCTCTGACATTGGCTTGTGATCCCAGCACTCAAAGGAAGAAAGACCAACTTTGAATATATACCTAGAATTTGTTGGAAGGAAGGAAAAGGGGAAGGAAGAGACAGAGGGGGGAAGGAAAAAAAGAAAGAAAAGAGAAAAAATGGTGCATGTTCTCTGACAACGAGGACAAATACACCTACATCAGGTAGCTAAAGGTGCCTAGAAGGATTCAGAAGAAACACACATCACCCTTCCATTTTAGGGTACAAGATATGGATCTCTCCCTCCTGATTCCAATCAAACACATCTGGTATCATTATTAGTGAATCTGATGGCTGTAGTATAGGATCCAGGGCTATACCACACCGCTACTTCGACCTGGTAGGTGGACATCCGGCTAAGGAAACGTGTCAATGACACAGGCACAGCATCTGAGGGTTTCCTTTCAGACAAGTCCCAAGTCATGGAAGCATAGCAGAGCTGAGCTTGTGACTCCATCCAGGGTCCCACGGAGACATGTACTGCAGTGCAAAGTGCACACCGTGTGTGCTGTCAGGCATCCACCCCCTCTCTAGAAATAGACCCTGAGCAGCAGTAGGGGTTCCCTCCCTTGGTCCATGGAGAACCGCTCACAAACACAGGTGCTCCAGGGAGAACTTTAAAGGAGATGCAAGCTCCCAGGTGACTAACAGAGTCCTAAAGATGTCCCTTTAGAGCAGCATTCAACTCAAATGCTTTAAATAAAAATAGCTTCTTGTACGCCACTTTAAGGAAGGGAACAAATCGACAGACATTCTAGTCAAGGCACACCACTGCTAAGAAGATGCACACACCACTGCTAGGAAGATGCATTTACAACATCCCTCTCTAAAGGAATAGAACTCAGAGTCTGGATATGTGTATGTTCAAAACTGACTTACTAGATTGGCTTTTATGGTGTAGTTGGAGTAGCTCAACAATGGTTGTCCTACAGCAGACAACCTGAGAATTTGGTGGCTACTCAGTCCTCAAGGGTGAATGTCTCAGCAGTCCCAATCTCATACTGACAGCCTGGAAGATTCCCAGAGAACTGTTGATCTTCCGTCTATGTTGGCATCCAAAGAAGCTGATTCTTATATCAGTGTAGGATGTTGCACCGATAGAGCAGATAAATTTGCCAGCAAGAGTGAGGGTAAGCAGGCAAAGAGCAAAGTTCCCTTCTTCCATGTCCTGGACTGCCACCATAGGTGCTTCCCAAGTGGATCTTCCTGCTTCAAATAATCTGATTAAGAAAATCCCTCACAGGAAACCTATTGGGTTGTGTTTGAGCCAATTCCAGATGCAGGTAATTAACAACCAAGATTAGTTATCACAATGCACACGCACTGCTTAAGATTCACTTTAAATGGTGGGTGAGCAAATGGAGCCATCTGTAAAATGCTTGCTGTACAAGTAAGAGGATCTGACTTTGATCCTTGCCCTTGGAAGGGGGCATAGGAGGATCCCTGGAGCTTGCTGGCCAGACAAGCTAGCCAAGCCAGTGAGCTGTGCATTCAGTGAGAACCCATCTCAAAAGAGAAGGTGATGAACAATCCAGGAAGGCACCCAACACCAACCTCTGGACTCCGTGTATGTATGAACCATTCTTCATGTGTACACACATGAGCATTTATACACACCCCTCACAAACACAAGTTACTTAAAACAGTTCCTCTGTGTGAAGGCACGTTTCTAAATTGGTATATTGTCCTGACCTGCAGGGCATTAAACAGGGTCCGGGGAGATCACCTGAAAGAGAAAGTGGGGGACAGGTCGACACAAAGAAGTGACGATCTGTCTATAGTCTGATCAGATCGCCATCTTTACTTTTTCACACAGGGGTTATATACACAAAAAAGGCAGGATGTAGGGTAGGGGATGACACAGGAATGTGGGTTTCAGGGTGAGTACAGATATCTTCCAGAACAGAGTATCAGGGGGATGAAGGTTCAGGGGACATGTCACTATGACTCTAACTATGATTCACTTGTCCTTATCTAAGTTGGTACTATCCACCAAGGCTACCTATCTACAAGGTCTATGTATTCAGCCTGGCAATTTTCCACCAAAGCTGCTTGTTTACAACAGCTTATAGCTACTGTTTCAGTGTTTTTCCACAGAGACCCAAGACTTGGTGCTAGCAGGCATGTATGTCAGGCCTATTGCTGATTTTAGGCCTATGGCTGATTTTAGGCCTTCAATGTATAAGCAGGGCTGCCCCTGACAGTATATGTTTTATGATTCATCTTTTTAACTCAGTTTTCAGTGTTTGGAGTTGATGACAGTGTTACGAAGCATGTGTGTGACACACAGAGCATCCTATTCCGTCCTGTTCTCACCATGACACCCTAGGACAGTGGTTCTCAACCTTCTCGATGCTGTGACCCTTTAATACAGTTCCTCAAGTGGTGGTGACCCCAACCATAACATTATTTTTGTTGCTACTTCATAACTGTAATTTTGCTGGTGTTATGGATCATAATATAAATATCTGATATGCGACCCTGTGAAAAGGTCATTTGACTCCCGCAAAGGGGTTGCCATCCACAGTTTGAGAGTGGCTGCTCTAGGACCCCTCGCGGGCTTCTTCAAAAACAATCGTGTGACAGGATGATCTGGGGTTTCTTTGGATTTTTAATCTTGTTAATAAAATAATTCCAAAATAGACTCAGAAGGAAGCCTGAGGGAGATTTTGTTGTAGTTTGTGAGGATGTTAACCAGGCAGGAGAGCAGAAATCCCAGCATCTGCGAGGAAGATGAAGAAGGACAGAAGGAAAACGAAACAGCATGCCTTTTGAGTTAGGATCCAAGGAAGACAGGTGTGGTCAGCACGCAGCTGTGTGGCGTATAAGATAAGGAGGAGCAAGTCCAGAGTGTCAGGGCCACCAGGCTTAGGCTTTAGGCTAGCATCTGCCGAGAGATATGCTAACACTAGGTCTGGATCTGAGATTAGAGGACACCCGGTTCTTGTGCCCAGAACAAAAGACTGGAACCTTGATGCATCCTTAGAAACGGAGATGGCAGTTTATTCAGAAAGGAAAGCTGTTCTCAATAATGGGTGTGGACAAGTGAGCTGAAAAAAAGGCTCAAAAAGTGTTGGGTCATAGGGTCCATAGCTTTTTTTTTTTTTTTTTTTTTTTTTTTTTGGTTTTCGAGACAGGTTTCTCTTTGTAGCCCTGGCTGTCCTGAACTCACTCTGTAGACCAGGCTGGCCTCAAACTCAGAAATCCGCCTGCCTCTGCCTCCCAAGTGCTGGATTAAAAGCGTGAGCCACCACCGCCCGGAGTGCATAGCCTTTTATAGGATGTTTTTTATAACACCCACCTCTCCCGAGTTTGTGTATCTCTGACTTTTCTCTCGCGCGCATGCTCTCTTGGTTATGTGAGGCTCAGATGAGGAAGGGCTTTCAGTATCCTTCCGCAAACTGGCTGCTTCCAAGTTTTAACTTTGCTGTCCCAGTCTCCAACCCCTGCTTATCATAACAGGTAAACAAACTACAGTAGCTTATGTTTGCAGCACACAAAGAGAAAGTTAGAGTTCATGGCTAGATGTGGACTCGTGAGCGTATTCATCGCCTCAAAAGCTTCCTTTTCTGAGGAGAGACCATTGATACTGTCCCCTAGAAGCTTTGTGTAACATTGCCAGTGTTACTAATAGATTGGGCATGGTGCAGTTGGTTCTCAGGAAGCTATTGAGGGCACTCACTCGCTTAGTCCTTTCTCCTTTCCTTTTTTTTTTTTTTTTTTTTTTAACTTTGTCACAGGCAACTATTCCTTACCAGCATCTTTTCTGTCGGGTGTTTTATGCTGGAGCTTTTCTACAGGACAGAGCATCCAGCATGGAGGGCTCACCTACACTTCCAACTCTAATGGATACTTGAAGCATGCAAGTTCACAATCATGAGAACACACGGGGCGCGGTTACCTGCAACAGGCAAGAGGCAGGTGTCAGCTGTGTTACATCATGCCTGTGTTTGTGGCGGGTGACATCACACAGCTGTAGCAGTTTCCCGGGCTGTAGTACCAGCTGATAACTGCAGAATGTCCGATGGGTACTCTTCTGGGTGTGACAGGTAGGACAGCGACTGATGAGGGCGGGTCCTTGTCAACCACATGAGGAAGAACACCGAATCCTCAGAATCCTCAGTCTTGGCCCACAGCAGGCAGCTGGCTCTGCAGGCCTTGCCTTTTGCTACTATCCCAACCACAGATGATAATGTTGGGCGACATATTTATCTATAAGCCTAAAGACAAGGAAGATGCCCTGACCTTTGGTCACCTGTAGTACATCACAGCATCAACACCTGCTTTGTGCCATACAAGGCCACTGCCTAGACCCTGTGGATTGATTCACAGACATTCCTATGGTCTAGATGTGGTTGAATGGCCCCAGGGGTGCCTGTGTGTTGGCATTTTTATCTCTGGTCTGGGCTGTGATGACAGCAGAATCGTGTTCTGACTGTTGGGTTTGGAGGGCAGGGCTTTGAAGTTGAGCAGAATCGGACAAGGTCATCAGGGTAGAGCCAGTGGCTGAGTCTAGGTGGCTTTGTAAGGGGAGAGAAAGGGAGAGAATGACAGCAAGAACAAATGAGTGAGCAAGAAAGAAACAAAGAGAGCTCCCCCAGAGGATGGGTGGATGGACACTGGCACATGTGTGGGCTCACAAGCAATGCCACACACATCACACACACACACACACACAGAGCTTTCACTATGTGATGCCCTGAATCATCTTGGAATTTTGCAAGCTACAACCTGGCCTCTGAGTTAAACCTCTTTTTTTTTTGTTTTTTGTTTTTTGTTTTGTTTTTTGTATGAACTTATCCAGCTACGAGGGCCTCATTACAACAATGGAAACTGAATGAAGACAGATGTCTTTAAGGAAGCCTTTCCCTGACACACACCAGGATGGCAAGAGAAGCCTAGAACCTTCAGCTCTGACCTCTGGGGAGGTCACACACTCTCAGTCTCCTGAGGTGTCCCTGCTCCTGGGACAAACCTGTCCTACCCTGCCTGTGATCCTTGCTCTATCGAAGTCAGCAAACCCACATAGCATGTATTGGGTTCACACTTCACAGCCAGGCCCTGCAGCCAGTGGTAAGGTGGGAGTTTGAGTAGGGTCCTGATGCAGCGCTGGAGGCAGAGTGGGATGGGGTAGGGTGGGGTGAACATGGGGGTTAAAGTGTAGGACTCAGCTGTGCTGCTGGGTGGCCAGGAAGAAATGCTGTCAGAAGGATGAGAGGGGTCAGCTTAGGCTGAAGGAGACTATGGCTATGCTGAGTGCAGCCTGAGATATTCTGAGCAACGGGAGAATCAGAGGACCCTGGGAGGTGACCTGAGCGGGGATAGAGGAGCTGTCAGGGAAGAAGAGTGAAGCAAAGCTGAGAGTGAAGGAGAACCATGAGGTGTGTGTGGCAACTGTGGAGTTCTGCATAGGCCATGGAACATCAGCCGACTCCATTTCCTCCTGGCTTTCACTGTTACCAGCACAGAGCAACATTGCCCCAGCCTCCAGGCTGGTCCTCAGGCCACAGGTATGACGACCAGAACTTTTGCGGCTGTTTCTGCATTTCGTCTGGGGAGAGAGGAGTCAGATGAAATTAAGGTCTGAACATAATTATATCGCCTTTGAGCACTGAAGCCCTGGCCGCAGCAATAGTCTGACCTCCCTCCTCCTTACCCAGTTATCCTTAAATGCGTAAACAACAGACACAAATTAACTCCAGGGCTCGTGTGGCCTTGGCTATCTGACTCTGCCTCCTGAGGAAGCTTCAGGCTGATGTTAATCACTACTTCTCTCTGATCAGTGGTCTCCAGTGGAGAGACACTGCTCAGACAGACCTTGATTTCATCTGGAAACCTGGCTGGAGATGTTCTCCCTCACTGCACCTGGTGCCTGGTTCTGGCTGATGCATGAGATATCATACCACCTACCAGCATGGATGCCTATGGGCAGATCTCAGTCCCTGCATCTAGCTCTTGCCGTAGAAGTTAAAAGCTCACTGGTACGAGTTTCCTCGTTGAGAGGACACCAGGAAGAGAGCAGCTGTGTGCGGGAGTGATACCTCCCCCTCACCCCATATTTCTCTTCAAGGCAGAGCTGCACAAATGGCCCAAGAGAAACTCAACAGAAGTACAGGATATTCTTTGGACAAGGTCACCATGTAGAGCTAAGTGTTGTCATCTGACATCTGGTTCGGAGCCTTGGATCACTGCCTTTTCCTGTTTGCTCTCAGGTGAACTATGTCTCCTTCCTTCCTGGGCTTGAACTACAGCATCATGTGTCAGGGAGGCTAGTCGTGTCAGGTGCTTAGGAGGAAGGATGTAAAGACATCTAGGAACATGCTGACACATCGTCCAGAGAGTGTTAACATTCATGACATTATATCCACCATTATCATCGTCGGGATCCTCACGTCACTACCCTCATCCTTCAAGTTGTCATCACCATCAACAGCATCATTACACAATCACCCTTAACATCCTTGTGGTCCTTATATCATCCTCACCACCATTACTGTCAACCCCACCTTCAGCATCACCACCACCATAACCATCACCATCATCACCATCCTCCTCCTCACCACCATCATCCTCACTATCATTGTCATCACCCATCACCACCATCAATATTACCACATCTGACTTCATCAGGATCACTATTGAGACGACAGAACACCATGACCCAAAACAACTTGGGGCAAAGAGGGTTTATTTGGCTTACATTTCCCCATCACAGTTCATCGTTGAAGGAAGTCAAGACAGGAGCTCCAGCAGGGTGGGAGCCATGAGGCAGGCAATAATGGAGACACCATGGAAGGGTGCTGCTTAATGGTTTGCTTCATATGTTTGCACAGCCTGCTTTCTTATAGAAGCCAGAACCACCAGCCCACTAGTTGCCCCACCTGCAATGGGCTGAGCCCTTCTACATCAATCACTAATTAAGAAGATGCCCCACAGGCTTGCCTACAGCCTAATCTTATGGAGGGTTTCCTCAATGGTGGCTTCCTCCTCTCTGATGACTGTAGCTTGTGTCAAGTTGACATAAAACCAGCCAGCATCCTATTCAATATCATTTTCACCATCACCATCACTTCCACAATCACCATTGACATCATCATTGTCTTTGTCCTCACCATCACCATTATTATGATCATCACCCATCCTCCTCCTGCTAACCCTTACTACCATTAACGTCACTGTCGCCATGAACATGCTCACCATTACCATACAACCGTTACTCTCACCATCACCACCACCTTCATCACCAGCACCGTGACCCTCCCTGTCATGGTCACCATCACCCTAACCACCCTGTCATCAACATTACCACCATCCTCTTTATTCTCACCAACATCATTATATGAGAAAACCCCCACCCTTCACATAATACTAAAGTGTATTGAATGGTGATACTGGAGTATCGGATGCTAGCACAGAATGGCTTCCTGGGAAATGAGCTTAGTGAGACCCTCATTACCCTGAAATCCATGGTCCTCTTTGTATAGAAAATGCCTGGTTAAAATAGATCTGGGCATGACCCAGTGCCCCGTGCAAGCATCTTGGTCATAGTCCTAGTTGATTTTCTGACACACAGAGGCACAGAGAAGCACCAACTTATGAGGCTTATGAATTACAGTGAAACTGTTTTCTCTCCCCCTCCTCCTCCTCCTCCCTCCTCCTCCTCTCCTCCCTCCTCCTCTCCTCCTCTTCCTCCTCCTCAAAGGAGCCCATGGAAGGGAGAGTATGCAAACCACATAGACAGCACAGATAAGAAGATGCTGAGAGGAAGTTTGGAAGTTAGGTGCATAGGAGAACACAAAAGGCTGCAAGCAACAGATCTCGAGATGTAATCAGCATCCTGAGGGAGTTAATGGAGCCATGGACACTAGAAAATCCTGGGAATTGGAAGCTAGAGAAGACGTGTGGATGTAGTGCCAGACACATGGCATGAGGTGGCTACGAGTCCAAGAGGACCTGTTGATGAAAGCGCCATCTGAATACCACCATGGTGGACTAAGAAAGGACACACCTATAGAAGGCAATGCAGAATGGACCAAGGGAGTATCCAGGTTAATGAACAGCAAGCCCTCAGCCTGTTCTGACTTGGGTTTCCTATGCTGTGGTTGTTGGATTTATGCCCTGAACCTTTTCTAGAGTAAGTCCCAGGGTGGAGAAAGTACCTAGAGACTATGGTTTACTTAGTAAGGTGACCATATGGCTAACCAGTCTTCCATCATTTAAGCCCAGTGGTGAGGGAGGCTGTGCTGTCACCCAGAGCATCTGGTTAGCTTGTGGATTGTTCTGGCCACACATGAGTATGTGAGCTGTATCCTGCATCCCTATGAAAGACAGGAAGTCAGGGCAGATCAGTAAACCAAGAAAAAAAGGAAGCCTGGGGAGAGCAGAGCACCAAAGACAGGACATCCTGATTTTAGGTTGAAGACAACTGTCCCGAGAGATGGAGAGACATCCCATCTGCATCGCAGAGATGGGACCAAGAAGAGTCTTGAGAACATAAGGGGAAAGATTAGTGCAGCAGGTACTAAAGCAAGATAAGATACCAACTTGTAGAAATTCCCTCAGGCAATGTGGCAAGCACACCTATGGCAACAGTGTGAGCTATGGAGAAGTCACCAGACTCATCTGTGCAAGAAGTTCAGTGTTAGAACACTGAAATGTCGTAGAAATAACAGAAGAGTTAGAGCGAAGATGTTATAAAGAAAGGGCATCTCCTGGGACAGATGGACCAGAGGCTTTAGATGGAGTACAGAGAAAAGAGCACAGGGATAAAGGAAGATGAACTGTAAAGCCAAGGCTGTAGTTTCAGGACCATGAGGATGGAAGAGCTGACAGGAAGGAAAAAGGAAGGTAGGAAGGTGAGCTGCAGAGGAGGGCCAGCATGAGCCCAGCTCTCCCTGCAGCTCTGGAGTCTGGCCTAGTCCTCTGCCTCTCTCTAAGAGCTCACTTAAGCCTGAGGATCAGTATGGATGCCTAAATATTTTTAAGTGCATCACTTTCAGTCTAGGATATGAGAAGTGCTGTCCCGAACTGAGCAGCAGAGAATCCTTGGGCTCTAGGGAGCATCAGGTCCAGGTGAGGATGCTAAAGAGAATGATGAAGGGCATAGTCCAGGGATGTGACCCAGCTCCAGTAGAGCTATGTCCAACTACATGTCTGTAGGAGAACAGAGAATCTTCTAGAACACCCAATGTATGCCACATACCACATACTATAATACACTCCAAACACATACCACTCACAAGAGACACATGCAAATGTACCATGAAGTCACACAGCACATGAACCTCGCACACAAACCCCTCCACAGCTTGTCACAATGCACAGTTCATATGCCACACACCACATGTCAACCACATGTGTGGAACATATCTTCCACACACACACCACACACACCATTATAAATAATCATACCACCTCACTTGGACCACACACCTCACATACATTACACACATGACAACCCCCCACTGCACACTTTACATACCATCCCTGCCCTGTGTTCCACATTGCCACATACCTCATATAAAGATCACATACCTGACACACACATCCACACATGCACATCACACACACGTCATGCATGCCATAAACACTTGCACACATCTGCACTGAGGAACCCCAGGCCTTTTGTCCTTTGCCCTGTGGTGATGTGTGGTGAGTCTGACTTCACCAAAACTCCTCCAATCCCCTCCTCCTTTTTGGAGACAGGCAGCTTATTTCCCCAAGGAATAACAATAAAGCAGGTCAATGTCTTTATAAGCAGAAAGCGAATGATTTCTTCAAGATGTGAAAGGAACTGACAGTACCCTAGTGCCCAGGGCTTTCTATACTTACAGGGCAGGAGATGCCGTCCAGGCATGGTTTCTGAGGAGTGAAAAGTCTCGGATCATCACCCTTGTCCACAGGACAGCAAGAGAATCACAGCTGGGGGCTCCAGTGTGCCAGTTTCTAACCCAGTGTCCAATGTATGCACTCTTGGTGTTTCAAGAAACAATGGTAGATCATCCCATAATACTCTTGCAAGGTAAATCAAATAAAAGTTCAAAAATGAATTTTTACTGAATAAAGAACCTGTGGCTTCGTCAGTGAGACTTGGACTCCGAAGTCGAATATTGCTAATATCGTTGTCTGCCACTGTTTAATGAGCCCCTACTCCTGACACTGAATGCCTTCTAACAGGAGCTTCTGAGGTGGCAGCAGCTGGAGCACATGTGAGTCCCCCTGGGGCTGTGTCAGTGCAGCCTTCTGTATGGCTAAGTGAGACTCGGGAGAGCACAAGAGCACCCAGTTGTTCCATTTTCTGCCAGGGTCCCTGGGCTGCAAAGCAAGCTGTGGGTACTACCCAGTGCTTGCAACAGAGGTACAGAGATACTGGGAGGCAGGCCATCCATCTAGCTGTCTAGACTGCCAGGGATCAATGTGGGTTTTCACAAGAAAACAAAAGAGGAGATGGCTTCTGGGTATGGAGTCCTCGGAGGTAGATGTAGAACCTGCAGAGAAGGTGGATATGGGCAAAGCCCACTTGGCTGAGCTCTGGCACAGAGGCATGCTAAGCAGAACATTGACCTGCATGGCCCTGAGCTGGACATCCACAGTGGAGCCTAAGACCACAGTCCATGGTGGGAGGTCGTCTTATTACACTTGATGGCCCATATCCAGAAAAGAACACTCCAGCAGGGCCAGCAGCCTGATCCCTAAATAGAGATTATCACCATAAATGTAAGTCCTTTGATTTGGCTTATCTGTTGTCCTTGTAAGAGTAATGACCATGACCCATGGCTCTGAAGATCCCCTACTTATCACTAATATAGGTTGTGACTCAGCAGAGAAACAGACGACCTATTAATTCACATTTGAAAAGTTCGTAGCTATGTAGTTGGGATCTAGAATGCATGGAGTAGACTGAATCTGTTATCCTGTGAGCTCAGAAGGAAGTATGGTGTGTGGAAAACTCTGGCAGGAGCTTGGGAGAGGAGAAGCAAGCCCAAACACATCCGACTCATGGAACAGACATGACCCTGGCTATGTGTTCCCAATGGGTCAGCCTCTAGGCTTTGGCAAAGGAGGAAACAGGAAGTCTCTTCCATGCCTCCTACCTCACTCATTTCCTCTTGACCCTGAAGCCACAGTCATCATTGAGGTCACAATAGGGCTACCCACAGTGACCTTCTACTCTTGGTTTCTTCCTGGATGGCTTCTCAACATGGTGAGCTTATAGAGAGATCTACCTGTGCTACACATACCATAGGCATAGCAAATCCAGAGGGTCCTCCAGCTCTCATCTTCCACAGATAGCTTGAGGCAGACACTAAACCTGTGGAGCCATGTCCATGGATGCCTCTCTCCTCCCTCAAACATACACGCTGTCACTATATCTTCTTTGAGTTTCCCCATCCAAGGAAATCTGTGGGAGGCCAGCACGATGGCTGAGAGTGGCCGATGCTGGTTCCCTTTCTTCTCTGCTGGCTGTGCTTTTGGAGCCTCACTTATTTGACCAGATTTTTCAGCACCATGACTGCTAAGTCCCTAAATGAGGATTTTACATATCAGCCTCAAATCTCAAAGCTCAGTTACCTCCTTTCCATGTGACTAGCGCCTCATGGATGTTTGTTGAGTGTACATTGATTGAGCCTGGGAACAGATGGAGCTGTGGGCCTCCTCCATTCATGACTGACGCATGCATCTACAGAGTCCTTGCTGAAAAGCCCTGCTACTCACAAGGAGGTCCCTGCTTCCCTCGTGCCCAAGGACTTCATTCCCCTGGACCTGTGGGGACTGTGTGATGCCCTTTAGCCGGGAAGGCTAGGTCTTTATTCTTCATCTTCTGTTGGTCATGGGCACAGAATGAAAACCAAGGTTCTCATTACTCCTTCTCCTCATCAAAATCAACCATCTCTTGATGGTTCTCCTCAGCTCTTCTTCACCAACCCTTACAAGGAAGCTATGGTGGGAACCATGGAGGAAAGATATGGGCTCTGGGGAGCTGGTCTAAGAATGATCCCAATCAACCAGCCTATCTCCCTTCACTTGGCCTGAAAGAGATGGAAACTCACCTCTTTTCTTTCAGTCTCCAAGGAGGTCCATTGGAGACCAAATCACCCAGGGGCCTCTGCTCTCTAGCTGGTATGGCTTACAAAGGACTCACCCTGCAAGCTGTCAACCAGCCTTTTGGGAGGTGTCAAGCAAGTGTAGCTCGAAGTGACATGTAGCGTAAGCAATAGAAGGGGCTGTGTTCTGTTATTGGCTGTGGAGCAAATGTTATAGAGAGAACACTCACCTGTGGAGGCATCCATAGAATTCCACAGCTCTGCACCTCTGTCTGAAGCCCAGCTGGCCCACTCCTCCATGGACTCTTCAAAAAAGATATATCTGTGCCCTGTGGACCTACCCCAGGACAACCCAGAGAAGGACCTACTGAAGCAATGAGTAGATTAGATTGGTAGGGAAGGACCTATTGTATGTAGCAGTGTGTAGATTAGATTAGTAGGTATGTCGTGTGAACATAGGGCCTTATATCAGGGACCCTGGTGATCCCATAGTGACATATTGATTACTGTAGACCTGTCTTCATATAGAATCTGCTTCTTCTGTAGTTGGGTGGAATTGGGAGTTGGTTTTGTGGACCTTAAGAGAATCATCACCCAGGTCAGGGGAGCTGAAAAGAGAGAGGGATGTGAGGAAGCAGCATCTTCCAGGGCCTCCCAGGGCTGCAAGGAGAAGCAGAGCATTACATGGGTGGGTGGGAGCCATGGTGGGAAGCACACACTCACCGTGCTCTGTGCATCATGGAGACCAGCATCAGCTCACCCCAGTGACTGGCACCTCTACGAAGTGCCAAGTTGAGACACCCTCCTCTGTGTGTATGTGCCAACAGCAAGAGGCCTAGCTGCAAAGACAGCCGAAGAGAGCAGATGTCTCCTGGCACCTCCCTTAGGAGCTCGAAGTCTCTGTGGACTCAGCATTCCCAGTAGACTGGAGTGCAGATAGAGCAGAAGGACCTAGTACAGCCCTCCCTCCACACTGATAGTGTGGATCTTTGGTTTTTCCTTCTGCTGTACTGGGGGATTCTCCACCACCTGTTGAGTTAGCCATGTAGTCCTGCCTTGCCTGGACACCCAGAGTGTCTCTTGGAGTTTCTGGAACACAGAACAGCTTGAACCACATGACTCTAGGAGCCCATCCCCCTGCAGGGCTGGCCTGGGTGATGGCCAAGGTAGAGGCTCAGGAGTCCTCTTAGGTTTAGGTGAACAGTTTATCCAGGTGTGTCTGGGGCCTTTCTTGCCTCTCAAGAATCTGACAGTTCTGCGCAAAGGTACCTCTGAATTGCCATTGGTGGGTACAGGAGGCTCCACTCCTCCAAGTAGATGTCACCTTCACTGGTAGAGAGCAGGTTCTTTCTGTTGGTCCTCAGTTTCCAGGAGCCCTGCTTAATCTGTAAAGGATGAGTGTGTACCTTGGGGAATCCTGGTATGAATGCATTGGGAAGATGGGCAGCAGGTAGGTATAGGAGTTCAAGACAGCCCAGAGCATTCTGCTAGGTGCCCAGCAGGCTTTCAGTTGCCTTCTTCACACAGATCAAGCTGACTGGACTCATCTTGGCTCTAAGAGGCCCATCACAGCCTGGAGTGTATAAAAACCTGTTTGATGAGCTAGTGCTATGACGTGCTCTTTCTGTGGACTCCAAGACATCACCGTGTGGACATGCACACGCCTTGATGGAGAACTCCAGAGTCAAGAGGGAAGAGGGACATGGGGACAGGCAAGAGAACTCAGGACCACTACTGTAGTCAACCTACATAATGAGGAAGGATGGTGTGTGGTCTTGCCAAGGGTGTGGCTGGGCAGCAGGACTCAGATGCCCAGCAAGGAACAAAAGCTGCTGTCAAGAAGAGACATACCAGCACTGATGGTCAGGGGCCCGTGTCCTGAAACAGAGATAGATGTAGAACAGAGGACCATTCACCTGAGGTGGCTCCAACCTCCTCCTTCTTCTCCTCCCAAAATGAGTCCAACCTCAGTCTGATGGCAGAGACCCAGTGATCATACAGGACAAAACCCATGCGTGGACAGAAGCAGCGATGGAGTAGCCAACATGATTCCTCCAGTTTCCCTGGCTTTCTCATGTGTGTAATCTTCCTTTCCTGGCCATGGCCCCTGACCTTTCCTGTCCTTGTCACTAGTATGTTTGGTGGGGGAGGGGAGGGCTTGCACTGGATTGACAAGTCTGATGGGTTAGCTTTGGCCAGGAGGAATCTTTAATAGAAACAAACCATTGAAAAGTCAAAGTCACACCTCTTACTGTGTTTGGACCACCACGGCCTGGAGTGCAGAGCCGTGCCATTCTCCGTAATTCTGCTACCTGCCTAACACCCATGCACATGAGGTATTGATCTTCCTTCCCTTTGGATGTAAGACATATGCTCTCTTATTAGTCACTCTGTAAGAAGGAGCCTAGCTCCCCCCCAGGCTGCCAGCTCACAGCCTGAGTTGTTCTGACCCTCAGAAAACTCTGCAGTTAGGCAAGTGCCCACTGAGATCCTGTGAGTCACCTCCTTGTCTCAGTTGAAGTGTGAGTGTGACACCTGGAAATTCACTGGGGATATGTGCCAGGGAGCACACAGAGGACGGCAGTGACCTTTGGGGAGCCCTCAGTGAACGCTTAACCACGAAGATGCTAGGAGGCAGGTACCCTGCCTGGGATAGGCTTCCAACCCCTGAAGACTGCCCTCCATTTGCCT
This sequence comes from Mastomys natalensis, assembly GCA_021653895.1. Taxonomy (NCBI): domain Eukaryota; kingdom Metazoa; phylum Chordata; class Mammalia; order Rodentia; family Muridae; genus Mastomys; species Mastomys natalensis. The sequence continues at coordinate 4,532,406 of JAJTUV010000102.1, forward strand.
GTTGCTACTGCTGGTGCTCGGAGCCAGGCTATTTGCCCCTGAGCCTCAAGTTCTACTAACTTGGCTGAGTTTCTCCCAAGTCTCCTCTCTTCTCAGCATTTTCCCCTTTAGAGATATCAAACTGAAAGCCATTTCTTCCCTAGGTGACTTTGGACAGGTATTTTGTGACTGCAACAGAAAACACACATTGTGTATTGTGCAATCCTCCCCTTCTGAGCCAGCACTGGGGGGGGGAAGCTTCACAATGACTGTCATCTGTTGGTGGGAACCCCAATATGTGGGGTTTCCTTGTCCTCAAATGGCGTTACAGTAATCATTTGAAGAATGATAGGAATAAAAATTATCATTCAGTATTGACCCACCTGGAGTCATCCTTCTGTCCTTCTGTCTTTCTGTCCTTCTCTCTCTGCCCCCACTCACCCCTCACGGTTACACTCCTCCTAAGAGAAACCATCAACCCCGCTGGCCAGAACACAGAGACACAGACATAGAGATGCCTGCAGACGCTGCTGGACACTCTGCCTTTCTGAAAGCTTCTGTTAGGAGATTTCTGCACAGTGTTAGCAGCAGATATGACCTGCTGCCTTTGAACAATTACCCCTGGAGCTTGTCAATCAAATCGAGAAAGAATAGCAAAAACACTTAGCAATATAATTAGTATAATTAATATGTATACTTTGTGATATAATTAATAAAAGGAACTTGACTTTGAATATACAATAACAGTTTCTCTTCTTTTAAAAAAAATATTTTTTTTACTTCATGTACATGGAATATTCTGCATATATATATATATATATGTATACACACACACACACACACACACACACACACACACACACATGCCACAGAGAGTGTAATGCTGGCTCAGAAGCCAGAAAAACTCATCACATCCCTTGTGACTTAAATTTCAGTTGGTTGTGAGCTATCACATGGGTTGGCACTCTAACCCTGGTCCTCTGGAAGGGCAGCCAGTGCTCTTGACTGCTGAGCCATCTCTCCAGGCCTATTTCCTCTTCTTTAAGTTACATCTCAGACCTGGTACTAACTGAGCTACCAGGATGCTTGGCTATTTCCCAGAGTGTCTTGCACTTCCTCAACTCTTCGTGATCTGAGGTGACAGATTCCCCTGGAATCTGTCAGTCCCTGGAGCTTGCTTATATAATGTTTGCTATTCAACACTTTAGAGTTTTGTTGTCTTAGTTAGGTTTCATTGCTGTGAAGAGACACCATGGCAATGGCAGTTCTTATAAAGGAAAGCATTTAACTGGGGCTGGCTTATAGTTTCAGAGGTTTAGTCCATTGTTGTCATGGCGGGAAGCATGGCAGCTGGCAGACAGATGTGGTGCTGGAGAAGGAGCTGAGAGTTCTGCATCCAGACCAGCAGCCATCAGGCGGAGACTACAACACTGGGCACTGAGCATCTGAGACCTCAAAGCTCATCCCAGTGACATGCTGCTTCCAACAAGGCCACACCTCCTAATAGTGCCACTCCCTATGGACCAAAATCCAAACATATGAGTCTATGGGGGCCATTCTCATCCAAACCACCACATTTGTATAATCAAATTTCTCTTTATTCTCAAATATAGCCTCTGGGTTGTCTATGAAGAAACCTTTCACTCCAAAGTCACAGGATGTTATTTTAAATGTTATTCTGAGATTTTGTTTTCTGCTGTTTGCTTTTACATAGTCAATCCATGATGGACTTACACTCAGAGGAGAGGTAAAAATGCTTTTTACTACAAATGTCTGTTTACATAAATATCAACAAAACAAGGGTCTTTGTCTCAGTAAACAGGTTCTCCCTGCCATTATCAGAGTTTCCGTAACAGAACAGACTGTTTCAGAGCCCTGGTATGCTTTGGTCACATGTTCATTTTGGTCAGGGCCTTGGTGTTCTGTTTTCTGTCACTCACATTAACCTCTGATATTGGACAAGGACTGTGCTCCCTCCCTGCTAACCACCTAAGCATATTCACAGGTCGGATCATTTTAACATCACCTATGGTGTATATGAGGAAAACCACATTCTCATGCTATTTGGAACATCTTTATATTTTGATTAAAGACAAATTCATATTTTTATTTTACTGACTTTTTTGTTTTTTTAACCAGAGCAAAAGCACTTTTTTTTTATCCTTCAGCACTCAGTACAATTTTGAATTTGTCCCCCTGGGGGAATCTGTCCCTTTCTTGTTCAGTTTGTGTGTGTTGTGTGTAACTTATATGCCTAGTTCTGAGTAAGAAATTATTACCCATCCTGGGCTAACAATCCATCAGGAAAGAGGAAAAGTTTTTGTTTCTTTCTTTGTGATGTAGCTATCCTTCATGATCATGTTTTGTTAGTGTAGAGTCTTATTTCATGCAATAGTAACAGAGAAAACAAACCAGGGACCAGTTGGTTGGGGGTAAGGTACCAGCTCTGCCTGAGGGCTCTGGCCAAGTCCCCAAACTGCACATTGCATAAACCAGGACATCCAAAGCTAATTTGTGTGTCAGGGAGGAGTATATAACATTTTCTCCCTGAAGGAGACAAACTCCTCTAATATATAAACAGGCCATGAGGTCCCAAGAGGCCCCTGTGCCCACCAGCATTCACAGAAAAAGTGAGTGTACAGTGTACTGGCTAGAGCTGAAGGAAGGGCTCCCAGAAAGCTCAGAACCACCCAGGTCTGCCACCCGTAGAGGACTAGGGGTTCCTAGAAACAAAAGGGACACATTGTGATAGCAAAATGCAAAATTAATGAAGGGTGTAAATAGGCAATTTGAAGAAGAAGAAGTGCTAATAGAAGTTCAAACTCATTTTACTAATAATTATATATATGATTGGCTTTCTGTCTTTCATGACTTTGATTGACAAGGCTTAAAATAACTGTGAGGAGAGAGCAAGGCGGCGGGGTTGGCTCTCTGTGCATTTGTGGAGAGAGGCTTGCAGCCTGGCTGCAGAAAGGGTCCACAGAGCCTGTTCATACTCAGCTAACAAGGTCCTTCGCCTGAGAAGCCAGAGGAACTGTCACTGGGGGACTGAAGGGAGTCCAAATACACCACAGCCAGCTCACAGCAGGAGGCTAAGTGTCTCCCCTGCTGATTCCTACAGCCCATCCTCCACCCCTACCCCCACCCCCACCCGCACCTCCCAGAGGACCAGCCACACTCATAACCACATGCTCTTCCTCCCTTGACCTCCTCCCCACCTCCTTCCTCATCTTCAAGGGGCATCCAGAGATCTCCCATAAGAGATTTAACTGGCATCCATGTCCTGCCTACCTGCCTCTGACTCTACCTGGAGACTGCTTCCTTTGACCCATAATGCTTCTGAGGCTCCTCCAGCTGTGTGGAGCTGGAATTCTTTTCGTCTCAGTGATTTTAGGCGCCTTGCTGGCAAGAGAAGAGCACAGCTGGGCTGTCCGGTAGGAAGTGAGCTCTAGGAGAGGCTTGTCAATGACACCCTACCAAACCCACCACCAACAAACAACACAGCAACAACTACAACAAAAACAAAAGCAGGTCAAAAAGAAGAAGAAGCGATTTTTCTCTACTAGCTGCTTTGGCTCAAATTGGTTCAGGGACTTCCTCTCCAGGGAGCATCAGAGAGTGCCCTTCCCCCTCTCCCTAGTGAACTCTTCAACTTTGGGGGAACTTAAGCCCCAGTACCATTCTTGCATCTTAAACATCTAATTACATCAAATTGAATTCTGGGTAAAATGGGCTTTTGAGGAAAAACACAACCCTTTCCTAGAAGGGCCTCCCTAGGGAAGGTGGTAAGAGGGAAGAGAGTTACAAGCCCCATGCCTGCTGGGATGGGGGAGGGGGTCCTCAGTGTGACCCACTCTCTTTCTAGAGCATATCCTTGCTTCCATGCTTGCTCTAATTAAACTCCTGACTACTCACTCAGATAGTGTTCAGGGTTAATTCTTTTCTTTCAGGAACATTAAGAACCAAGAGTGTTTCTGGGGTCAAGACCAGTATGAGACCTCCCCAGAACCGGACAGCTTGAGAATGAAAAGCCTGTAGTCTGATCAGCCCTTGACTTGGTTGGGGCACTGTCACCTCTCATCCTAACATCTGTTCCTGGGTGTGAACGGTGATGGGTGCCGGATTTGGCTACCAAAGCCTCCTCTTTTGATGGGAGGCCACAGGGAGCCACCAGATTGGGAGGAAGAGCCGCGCGGTGAATACTGAAGGAGTGGGCAGTCCTCAGATCACCTCCCAAGGTTTCTGCTCTGGTCCTGAAGGGTGTGACAGGGTGACAGGGGCTCCAGGCCACAGGGACATGATCAATGGCTCAGAGCAATGGCAGATAGCACCAGTAGAGTGCTCAGGGTCTGAGGTTCTCGGAGCAGGATGCATGGAGGGCATGATCCAGCTGCAGCAGCCTTTGGATTCCCTGCAGAGATGCTGTGAGACCCTGGCACTTTGCTCTGCTTCCCACCCATTTCCCTGGAGGAGCTGTGATGTTGGGGTAATCCTCTGGCTCCAGTTCCTTTCCATGAAGAGCACTCTGAAGCAGGCTACATAACAGAGAATTTAGGTGTCTTAGGTCCCAACAAACCTTATTAAAGCTTTTTGGATGGCAGGCGGGAGCTGAGAGTCTGTGTTTTCAAAAGGCTGAATGTAGCTGTTGGCCCGTTGAGCTGGAAGGACCAGATGGGGAGGGCAGCCTTTGTGTCCTTTTTACATTGCAAAGGTTAGCATCTCTGCGACCTTTCCACTACAAAGGACTCACTTCACGAGTCCTCTGGCAGCTACCAGGCACCTTAGGCTGGCAGCCATGACCCTCATTACTGTGCCCAACTGAGCTGAGTCCATTCCAGGTCCCGGAGTAAGTAGATGATACATTCTTCAGACTGTGCAATCATACTGTCACAAGGACCAGAGGCAGCATCCCCAAATGCCAACAAGAACCACTGAGGTAGTGCTTAGCACAGCAGTCCCACAGCCCCAGTATCTGAACTCCAAGTAGGCAGACAGAGACCAGCCGAGAAGGATGTCCTCAGCATCTATGCCAGGGTCTCACAGAACTTCTGTCTCCAAGTGGGGAGAGACAAGCTATGCTCAGTGGGACTAGAAGTCTGTTTGGTAGCCATGCGTCTGCTCCAACCCCAGTGTTATGTCTTAAATGAGAATTATCATCTCCCACTGATTCATAAATTGAATGCTTGATGTCTACTTGGTGGTGCTGTTTGGGGAGCCTTTGGAGTAAGTGGGTTCTTGGGGGAGTGGGTCAGGCCCTGTCTGCTGATTTCTGGCACCTTTTTCTTGTCTAGGATTATATCCTGCCATTTTCTTACTACAGAATGTAGCTGTCATGGGTCTCCCAGTTTTCCCCATGCGTGGTTTCCTTGTCTTGTCACTCTGCTCAATTTTATACTTAAACTTGACTAAAAAAATTACATAAAACATTAAACAGAGAGTCCTCATGTGCCCCCTGTTGCTGATACCTATTTTGAGCACAGGAACAGGTTCCTCAAAACCCAGGTGTGTGGCTTCTGCCTCACTGTGCGTTTGCAGAAGGCCAAGCCCAAGAGCCACAGTGAATCCGTGCCCCTCAAGCCCGGATTAAGAGCTTGAGGTTTCATTTAAATCAAAATGACAGGGAATCGTGACTATTTCTACCTTAGTAGCTGCCGTGGAGACTGTCTGATACAGGGCTCAGGGTGTCTGAGGGCTACAGGTGAACTCAGATGCACAGGAGCTAGGTGTTGAGTTCATCCTGGATTGAATGGACTATAGACACATAAGACATCTAAAGTAAACACTTACAGGACAGACTGATAGACACTGGACTGTAGAAGTCCGGACCTCCTTACCCTTCCCACATTCAATGAAATATTCATTCTCCTAAATTTTCTAAAGAGGTGCCAGGCCCTGTGAGGCATTGGTCCCTGAAGGTATTGACCTTAAACCCACCCCTTCCTCTGCTTCCTCTTCCTCTCTCTGGCTTAGACACCAGTTTTGCACAATCCCTTTTAAGAGCTGCCTTCCTAGCCTCTGTTGGCTGGGGATGAACTCACGGCCCCTGATAATAGATGTTACAGGGTAAAGGGTGGGAAAAGAAGAACCCACACAGTAACAAATAGAGGAAGGTGTAATCTCAGCTCACTGAAGGTCTGGATGCTGAGAAGGTGCTCTGGTGCAGGAGGCCACAGTTTGTGAAATGTTACCAGGGCTTCTTTCCCTGGTGAGGCATTATAATGTCCCCAGGGTTTCCTAGGGCACCACCCAGGGCTCCATTGTTCAACTTCTGTTCCATGCTGTGCCACTCAGGAGACTCACAGCTTGTTGAAGCCTCCCAGGCTGAATTTCTACCAATAGTGTGATAGTCACTCCTTCCTCTTCTGGTGCAAATCTGTTACTCATGGAGGCCTATGGTGTGCCTATCATGCCAAACCCCAGTGACCAACTCTAAGTCCCCCTGGGTCTCTAGCTTTTCATTCTCTGAACCCTGCATTTTAAAGGGCTGATACCTCAGACCTTTTTTTCTTTCTGGACCTCTTCCCAGGTACTGAAGGCCTTCTAAGTGTGCCTCGGGCAGGCCAACAGTGGGTGGCCAGGGGCCATGCATCAAGTGCTATGGTATAATCATCCCTCATCATAAATTAGGACATTCTGACTGACACAGTCACTGAGTCAACTGAGGCAGGGCTTGCACACTCCAGTGGGCCAACACACAGGTTGCATCCTCAATACCCAGTGTTGACCAAAAATCCAGGAGAAGGGTTTTACTTCAGGCAAGACATGTAACCCTCAAAAATGTGTACTTTCAGCCAGAGACCCATCTGTGCCTCTCCTGTCCTGACTGATATCCCCCCAGACCTGGCCTCTCTCTTGTTCCTCCAACCCACCCATATCAGGAAAGCAGAGGCCACGTGTTGCTCTTGCTCCTCTGACAGGCAGAGAATTGTGTAGGTTATGAATATGAACTGGTGGGTGACAGGTGACAGGCACCGCCAACCTTCAGCTCCAGACTAAAATAACACAGTATTGACCTTGCTCAGAAAGGCTACCGAAATAGAAAGTTCAATACTCTCTATTTTAACTGACAGTTAAAAATTCAATAAATCTCCCCGTGCCAGACACCTGTATGTATGTAATCAAGCTAAGTAAATACCCTCAGATTTCTCACAGCAGGTCCAGCATTTATGTGTAAAGCCATTGGCCACAGCTGGAAGCCACTGAAGTCCCCCACTCTAGAGAAAGGTCTTTTTGAAAGATAAACAACCATCCAGTCAATTGTGGATCAAGGAGGGGCTCAGGAAAAGCTCAGCCCTGCTGAACTATTGGCTATAGATAGATTCTGGCAAAGGGAGCGTTATTGTCTTCAGCTGTATACAGGACAGCAAGTCCACCAGACTCCAGTGGACAGCTCCAAACCTTGTAGTCATGCATGGCCCTGGGTAAATCAGTGGTTCATCAAACAAACAAGAACTAGATGAGGGGAAGAAACATAGAGAGAAGGGAGAGATAACAAGTGGAATGAGAGAAAGAGACAGTGCAGATGAGAGTAACCAGATTGCATGATATACACATGTATGCAACTGTCAAAGAACAAATTCAATCAATCAATATTAGCAGAAATAAGAAGAAATAGCTTCCTTTTCCCTTAGACCCAGCACGAGCACCACAGATGAGGTCCTAGTCCACTTCCCTAGCAAATGGAAGAGTGCCAGATATCTCCACACCCCTATGTGTGTGTGCATCTATATACAGGCTATGGGCTAGGGCCATGATCAGCAGTGCATACAGAATGGTCAGATCATTAAGAGACCAAAGACATGTAAGTCTTCATGTAAGAGAAAAAAGACTTTCTGATGGTCAGCCTTAGTGGTCTACTTGACTGGGTTTGGAGTCACCTTGGAGACTTGGTTCCTAGGTTCCTTAGACTATAATGATCCTAGTGTGGTGGCTGTGCTCCTTCAGCACTAATTCACACTGCTCAAATGCTAGCTCTAAGCAGCCCTCTGGCCCTGATTCTTGAGGCCAGCCTAAGCTGACCAAACCAGTTTTTCCTGAAAACACCTGGAACTAGCAATTGAGTTCCTCAGGCCAACCCCCCCACCCCCCCCCCCACCCCCACTCCCCACCACCGATGATCTGTGGAACACCAACAACACTCCAACTCACTCAGCTCCCTCCAGTCATGAAAGGAAAACACTTATATTACACCAGCCAGATGTATATCAGTAAATCTCGAACCCCAGTATGACCGTGCAAAGACCACACGACTCAGTAGTATGAATACAAGCTGCACGCCTAGATTGGGCAGATATACCACTACACTACGCTATTGCCCAGCTATGAAATCCCTAGCTACTTGAGGCTTCTCCAGGGCCATGTGGGGCTGCTCCATTCTCAAAATTCTTCTTCCTTTATCTTCTTCTCCCTTCATCTTCTGTCTCCTCTTTTCTTCTTCCTTCTCTCCCTTTCTCCAAAACTTTCAGCTCTGCCTTTTCCTTCCACTGCCCAATCACAGGCTCTAGCCTTCATTTGACCAATTAACATTTTACCTGACATCACCTGAGTTATGATCTACTTCTCCTTGGGCACCCCTCTTGAAGGAGCAGAAATACAAACAGCAATCCACAATGATTGTTTATAAAAAGATAAAGAGATATAGAATATGTTCTGTGGGTGTGTATGAGGTCTGGGGGAAGGGGATGTCTCAGCGGGGCCATGCTGAGGCATCTCTTCCCGCTGAGGGACCAGCCACAGGACCCCAGGGCCCGTATAGTATAGAATAGAGTTTATTCAGGGCATGGGGGAGAAGTTAAGAGGGTAGTAGAGGCAGAGGCTGGCCATGACCACGTGGAGAGAAGGGGAAGGGAGAAGCAAGAGGCAAGAGAGCAGGAGATCAAGAGGAAGAGAGCAAGAGAGAGAGGAGGAGCAAGCAGCCCCTTTTATAGTGGGCCAGGCCTACCTGGCTGTTGCCAGGTAACTGTGGAGGTGGAGTTAGACAGAATGCTAACACACAACACAGGTACTTTCTAGAAGAGTCAGCCTCTGCTCTAACCAGCAGCTGACTCAGACAGATACAGACATCCAGAGCCAAACAGTGGATGGAGCTTGAGGACTCTTATAGAAGAATAGGTGGAAGGATTGTGGGCCCTAAGGAGATAGAAACTGCACAGGAAGATCAACAGAGTAAACGAACCTGAACCCTTGGAGCTCTCAGAGACTGAATCACCAACCGTGGAGCATACCTAGTCTACACAGATCTACCTCCATGGGCTGAACCTAGGCCTCCCTGCACATATGTTGTAAATGTGCAGCTTGGTTTTCATGTATGTCTCAAACATCTGGAGTGGGGGCTATCCCAAAACATGCAGCCTGTATATGGAGTATGGTCTTCTAAAAAAAAAAAAAACAGTTATTCAGTTATTCATGGAATATTATTTTTTTATATCTCTTGTATTCAGTTTGCAACTACTTCATTGAGAATTTTTGTATGTATACTCATGAGGGATACTGGACTATAATTTATTATATTTTTGTTGGGTTTACACTTGATTTCACTATTTCAATATTTTTTGCTTTGTGAAGGAGCTTATTGTGGTTCTGAATTTTTTTAAACATAACTCAAAAAGTATTGCTTGTTTAAAGACTCTATAGAATTCTTGTATAAGTATATCTGACCCTTGGTATTTTGCTTGTTTGTTTCTTTTCATTTTATTCTGTTTGAATGCTTTTTAAATTTTTTTGATTTGCTGAAAAAAAATTAAAAAATAAAAATTTAAAAAAAAAAAAAAAAAAAAAAAGAAGAGTCAGCCTCTGGGCTCTCCTAGATACTCAGCTGCAGGGGAGGCTGGTCACTGAAGACTCTGAGCCCAGTATCTGGTCTTCCCTAAGGTCTACCCATAAACCACCCCTCAGGAAAAAACATGGCTGCACAGACCCTGAATCAGTTACATTTTAGTGTCTTTGGTGATCTCACTCACCACCAGGCTCTGAATGCTAAGTGGAGAGGATTCCTTCTTCACCTTCCAGCTCTTGGCAGGAAAGTGACAGCGGGGACCTTACAAAAAAACTTCACTGACCTCTAAGCATCTCTCCAAACATAAGCAAGACCTCTGTCTCTGAACACAAACTGCACAGACAATTGTGGTTGCTACCATGACTGTTTATTTCAGGAAGTGAAGCCTACTGATCTATGTCAGACGCTAGAGACGTCAACAGGTTCAGGATACCCCCAAAAGCTTCTCAGGAGTTTTCTTATTGTTGATTGGACTTCCTCATCTGGGACATTTCCTTCTTTGAGCTTACAATTCATTACTTTCCATTGCTATCTCTGGAATTTCAGAAGGCACACACTGATGGAACCTAAGCACCCTATTCAGCAGCCTCAGCTCTAGGATTTCCCACAGCAGAGATGGAAAGGGACAGAGAGAATGGCTGAGCATCAGGTCCAGTTCTTTACAATAACTCTGTGACTCACCTCTCAACTCCTGGATGGACTTACGGTCTGAAAATGGAAGATTATGCCTGTTAGGATTCTGTCTAAACTCCACCTCCACTGTTATCTGGCAACAGCTAGGTATGCTCCTCCCCACAGTTACCTGGCAACAGCCAGGTAGGCCTGCCCACTATAAAAGGGGCTGCTTGCCCCCTCCTCTCTCTCTCTTGCTCTCTTGATCTCTTGGCCTCTAGCTTCTCTCTCTCTCCCCTCGCCCCTCCCCTTTCCCTTCCCCCTCTCTCCACGTGGTCATGGCCAACCTCTACTCATCTACTTCTCTTTTCTCTCTCTCTCTCTCTCTCTCTCTCTCTCTCTCTCTCTCTCTCTCTCTCTGTCTCTACTACCCTCCAAGCTCCCCTCCCCATGCCCTGAATAAACTATTCTATGCTATACCGGTGTGTGACTGATCCCTGGTCCCTCAGGGGGAAGAGATGCCTCAGCATGGACAGGCTGAGACATCCCCTTCCCCCATACCTCTCCACATACCCATAGAACATACTCTCTTTATCTCTTTATCCTTTTTATAAACACATCAATGCCCACTGAACAGGTGACAGTAAGGGTAGGTGTGTCCTGGGTGCCCTGGCAGAGTACTCAGGAGGAATGTGACCATGGGGGTAACAGTAATGTCTATAGCATGGGGGGATCATGAGATGAAAACGTTTGGAGGACTCTGAGCATCAGTCTAAGCTGGGAAGGGGATGAGACAGCTCGGTTGTCCACACCTGTGCACCTTCCTGGTATTCTGAACTCCTAAATTACCAAGGTCACATAGTTCCTACCAGGTCAGGAATGGAATTTCACTGAGCAAACTTGGGTTCTGTGGGAGCCCCACCACACATTGAATTCATTTGCTTAGCTACTTGGCTCATAGGCATCCAAGAGGCCCTTTCAGACTCTGTGATGCTGGCTTCACCAGTGTTAACTATGGTCATCAGAGTTCCCACTGCCCACCATGCCTTGGTGAAAGAGGGCTTATATCTCAACCGCTGGGGGAAAACTGCACATGAATCCTAAGCCCTCTGGTACTAACTCTATCCCACAGTTAGGCGAGTGGCCACTATGGGCTGGGGAGGGCTAGACTTTGAAGTTTCATTTCCATCCAGCATAATTTTTGCATGTACACACACATGCCACACACATATGCGCACAAATACTCAACATGTAAGAATATGCACATGCACACAGGCCCACACATACACAAACATGCACTCAGACATGTGCGTGCCCACATGCATACATGTGCACAAAAACATACTGATGCATGTGTACACACCAATGCATGTATTGACACACACCTCCTCACAATCCATAGCATACATATCACATATGCACATCCGTGTTGCATCCCTTTAAGGTCCATATGGACCTAAGGCATCTTACTGAAATTATTGAGGGTGGGGAGCTTTTTGCAACAGTCAGAGGTTTTTCTGTTATCCTCTGGTCTACCGGTCATGTGACTGTGACCTTAGCCCCCACCCCAAGACTGTTGTCTTACAGTATACGGCAGGCGTTGGGAACTGAAACAGTCCTTACTTCTGTCCCTGTCTCCTAGTGTAGGCCACATTGGCTCTGCATCTAGTACAGTGTTTCTGAATGTGCTGGCCATCACTCCTTTCAGGGTTGAGATGACCCTTTCACAGGGGTCTCCTAAGACCATCAGAAAACACATATATTCACATGATAATTCTTAACAGCATCAAAATTACAGTTACGAAGTAGCAACTAAAATAATTTTATGGTTGGGGTCACTACAACATGAGGAACTGTATTAAAGGGTCACAAGCATTAGGAAGATTGAGAACCACTGGTCTAGAACCTCTGTGTGAAACCAGACCGACAGCAGCCCTCTGCCAGGCATCTCTTGGCAGGTTGAGGAAGACCAATTAGCAAAAGGCTTTGGTGTCCTGAGACTCAGCAGTGCCTCGGGCAGGAGAACAAGAGGATGGATTAGCTCGCTTGTTTATTATTTCTCCGGTCTGGGCTCCAGAAATTCTATACAGAATTTGGCTGTTGGAATCTTTTACTTGAAAAAAAAAGACTTTCTCCATCCTTGGATTGTAAACAATGTGAAACTTTGTCTCAATGTGAGTCATTCATTTTCACTTAGTCATGTACATGGTCAGACACAGAGATTTGGACACCAGTGTCTCATAGTGCGGAGGATGCATGGAAGAGTGTGGTAGACTGGGCACAGAAGTAGGGTCCCCATTACTGCCTCAAGCAAACACCTCCAGGTGCACAGGACATTCTGCTGTGGCTCAGAGACCTGGAGAGAGCTAAGAGCCCAGGGTAACCAGGGAAGGGGAGGGACTGGACACCGGAATTGGATCAACCAGGACCTTCAATCATGGATTCAGTCTCTCACCTGCCCAGTTACTCACTCCCCTCCACTTTTTTCACAGCTATCCATTGAAAACCAACCAGGCTCCAGCATGTTGTCATTTCAAGTTCAAGGACAAATTAAAACCCTGCCAGATGGGATGGGGTTGGTAGGTGATAACCTGCATGGGTAAAAGGAGAGGAAACTGTGGGTCTCTGGGGAAAGATCCAGATGCATGAGGCTCCAAGACACTGGAGGAGCAGGATTAGAGAGGAAGGGAGTAGATCATCCAGTACTACATTCCCAACCTTTGCACTGGACAACTTAGAGGTCAAGCCCCTTTGGGGACAGTCACTCTCTGATGCTATGACATGTGTGGAGAGTCTGTAGCAATGGTAGAGAGGGGAAATCCTAGCTGCCAGTGTTGAGCCCTGTCCTAAGCTACTGCCCTAATGACAGTAGAGCCCTCAGTATCCCTAAGGAAGCCAAACATCATAGAACTGGAGCAGAAGATCGTCTTGTCATGTACCATGGCTTCCTGCCTGCTGTTCCAAGCCAAGGATTATGATGGCAAGCAGAGCCTGCTTGGTGAGGCATCCAGCAGGAGTCAGCAAAGGGCCTGGTGTTTGGGAGCTTTGGAGAGAGGGCCTGTCTCACTCAGGGACATAATTCCTTGAAAGTCTAGGCAGGAGGAGAGGCAGCTCACCTCAATGCTGACTGTTGACAGGAAGTTCCTGTGGCCCAGGGCAGGAGAAACGGGATTTGAGTTCAATCTGGAGAAGACTTCTACAGAAGTGAGGGCTGCCGACTTAAGTTATTCTTGAGTTATTCTCCCCGCCGTCTCCTCAGAGGCCCCATCCTGGCATACATCCAATGTGTAATACATTGGAGATTTTTAAAAGGAGCCTTTCCAATCAGATAGTGGCAACTTCTGCATGGAGGCCTTGCAATCTCCTACCATTGTGCATTCAAGAGGACCCTCCTAAGCAAGAACCATGCAGAACTTATTTTCTCTAATACTAAGACTGCCAAAGAAAGAGCTGTCCAAGGTGGCACGCTAGCTCCCTGACTCCACTGTGATGCCTCCTCCTGTTTTTCTCCTTAGACATCCTGAAACTGAGTCTACCTCCTGGATGTGGATACCAGGTGTATCTCTGCCTTGCTTGTTTGCTCAGGGCATTAAGAAACAAAGGGCAAAGGTTAGAAGCCATCTTTACCCTCTTGTTTTAAAGGTACCTGAGGGTACCTACTGCTCTCTGATGCAAAGACTGGGTCATGTGACCAGCAGCTAGCCGAGCTCAGGATTGCAAGCAAGTGCTAGCACCCTCTTCTTTTGTTTTGTTTCCTTGCTTGGAGGAGACAGGAAGAGATACACCCGTGGAGAGAAATTGCTTTGCCTCAATCTCTGTGAGGTAAACAGTCAGTCTTTTCCATGAGATCCAGGGAGATGACAACATTTTCTGGAACTGTGGAGGGATTTGAATTCAAGTAGCCAATTTCCAGTACCATCTGTTGGAGCTTTGTACCCAACCACCCTAAGGGCCTCCATCGGGGCAGTTCTACTGAAGAAGTATCTCCTGTCAAGGGCCCAGAGTCCCATAACTAGAACTAAGCCAATTTGATTGGAAACCTGTCTCCGTGCTCAGAGCAAACCTCTAATTTTGCATTAACCTGACACTTGGTGCTTGATTTATTTTAGCATTTATGGTAATGGTTTTTGATTTTTTTAAAAAGATAAAGGGGACAGAGAGTACATGGTAACAAAATGCAATTGACAGTAAGTGCTTATTATGTAAATTTTGGGATCCTTAATATGCAATTTTCTCTGTGGTTGGTAGCAACTAAATACATAATTACTGAGTTTTAAAGAAGAATATTATCTACAGAACCTTCTGTCTGATGTAGGAAAGATTCTTGTCTGGAATGGGTGAATCTAGCCAAGAACGCAAGGTCAGTTAAGGTGAAGGCAGCAGACCCACCTCAGGGAGGAAGCCCCAGACCCTGAACTAGAATGTGGTCGTCACAAAATGAGCTCAAGCAGGTAGGCAGCTGGCTTTGGCCAAAGGGAAACTGATGAGGCCACTGGGGGAGTCTAAAGAAAAATACCACAGACAGGGTGGTTCACGCACACGAAGACTGTATGTCTACCTCTCCTGAAGTCAGGGAACACAAGTCACCGTGGCAGTAGACACAATGTCTGCGTGGGACTGACCCTCATAGGAACCCCTTTTTTCAGCATCTTTAAATTGTGAGTGAGGTGAAAAGTCCTCTGAGACCTTTAAAAGGACCCCAGTCTTACTGTGAAACACTTCCTCATGACCTAATTCCTCCCAGACCCATGTCATTGCCCATCGGTTCGTATGTACAGGGGTCACACACTCATATAATAGCAGTGAGCAGATGAAGGCGCAACAAGCTGACTGTGGTGCAGGTGACAGTGGAGATGACTAGAGGGACATTTAAGAGTTGGGAGGTAAGTGCCATCAGGTGGGCATGAGAGACACCTGTGCAGAAGAGTGGCCACAGGAGTGGACTGCCCTCTTTATACACAGATGTGAGGGACACTATTCAGGCAAGACAAGCAGGGGACTCCAAGGAAGGCATATAGTGTTCAGCACAAGACTTGGCACTCAGAAACAGAGAGGGTGGTGTCCATGTGTCCGCTTCTTCCCTTCTCCCGGATTCTTCTCACCACACCCCAGCACTTTTCTAACATGTATGTAGACAAGTAGAGCAGAGCCCTCAGCTACTGGCTGGGAGTCTTGAAATGCCTTTCTCAGAGCTTCTTCATGCCTGTTTCTGCTGTGTCACAAGGCTATGAGGTAAGCTGCCTGACCTGGTGCGTGCACATGAAAGAGAAGAGCTCCAGACGCAAGCTTCTGCCAATGGGTGCCAGACCTAGTACAGGGAGGAGAGTCTGCATCAAGATTCCAAGACTAAGGAGCAGTAGCTGGGGGAGAACATGGCATGCTGAGAGAAAAAGGATTGTCTAGGCTAGAGCAGGGCATGCTGGGAATGGAATAAATTGTTGGGAGGACAAAGATAGGTTGAGGTGATGAGGAATGATGTAGTTGAAGAGAACAAGGTTTGCTTGGAGGAATGGTGCATTCTGGGAGTGAGGGGATGGTGCATGTTGGGAGAAATGAAGCATGCTCAGGGACTCACAACCATGACCCACCAATCCTTCATCTAACCATGTCTGGGTGACCCAAGGCCTGTTGTTGCCTCTCTGGGATCTCCTATAGATGCTAGTGCTTGTTTGGGAGATGGATTTTTCCTCATCTCTTTGTGAGAGGGAGAGTCATGACATAGGGTAAGCTGGAGGCTGAACTGTGTGCATCACAGACAGAAAGGTTGGGTGGGTAACATGAAGGCTAGAGACCTTGGACAACTTGGAGCAAGCCAAGCCTCCCGACTACCCATTGGTACATCTCTCTACAACTCAACTCTTTCTTTGTATCTTTCTCTGGCAGGGTCTGGAGGCCTCCACCGTGATAGGTGTACAGTGTGTAGAAAAACTATAGTGGACCAGGCTTGGGTAAAATGTGAGCTTCAGATGCTGCCAGTGTTCTATTGCTGTGAACAGACACCATGAATGAACAAGGCAACTCTTATAAAGGAAATCATTTAGTTGGGGGCTTGCTTACAGTTTCAGAGACTTAGTCCATATCATCATGGCATGCTGCTAGAGCAGCAGTTGAGAGCTACATGCTGGTCCACAGGCAGACAGAGACTCTAGACTTGGCATGGGCTTTTGGAATCTCAAAGCCCACCCCCACCTCCCAGTGACAAACTTGTAAGGAAGCCACACCTCCTAACCCTTCTAATCCTATTTAAATAGTGCACTCACTGGTGAAAAGCATTCAAATACATGAGGCTACAGGGACACTTTTATTCAGTCACCTTTGTATGTTGGTACTGCCGAACGGGGTCCTCCCTTAGGGTGCAGCCTGGACTGGAGCATCCTCAGCCTGGTGCACTCCATAGGCACGAGACTCTATGCATCCTGTCCTAGCTTGCTTTTCTATCTCATTGAGAAACACCATTAAAAAACTTAAGAGAGGAAGGGTTTTATTGTTGTTGTTGTTGTTGTTGTTTTTGGTTTTGGTTTTTGGTTTTTGGTTTTTGGTTTTAGCTTATGCTTCCAAGTCCCATTCTATCACCGAGGAAAGTCAGGACCAGAACTCAAGGCAGGAATCTGGAGGCAGAAACCTGGAACAGAGCTTAAGCAATGATGCTAACTGACTAATTCAATCCTTCTGGTTCATGATCAGCCAGCTGATAAACCTAGGAACCCTGCCAAGGTGGCCCACCCACAGTAAGCTGGGCCCTCCCACATCCATCGACAACCAAAGCAATTCTCCACAGACATGGTCTAGTCCAATCTGATTGGCAGTCCCTCAGCTGAGACTTTACTCTCCTGTGATGCTTTCTTGTTCATTGGACAATAAAAACTAGCCCTCTCCTTGCTAACTTGGCATGACATACAAATACACATAATTAAACCAGAACATTTCCTTTCTTGTCCTAATATCTCGTTATTATCATAATTACAACATACAATCAACTTTAAAAGTTGAACATCTTTTTTTAAAAATCCAAAATATCTAGTCTTTGGATATCTGTGAAAAATAAGCTATAAACTCTGTTATTCTAAGAGGGTTCAGAAACCGGTGCACAATTACAACCAGATCAAAGCTATCCGCCGCCCCCCGCCACCAAATCCAACCATGTTAAATCAAACCTCTAACTCAATGTCTGGATCTCACTTATGATCTCAGCTTCCAAAGGCCTGGGCAGCTCCACTCCTCCAGCCCTGCCACCTTTAGCACATACAGTTTGACCCACAGGCTTAGGCTGGCCACTCCATATATTTCATCACCATTAATGAAATTCCATGGTCCTGGCATCTCCAATATCCCAGCTCATGGTGACTGGGGCTGCACCTTCACCAATGGCCTTCCTGGCCTATCTTCAGGAAGACTCTGACCCTCCCACACAGTGCCAAACCTTGGCTGTTCTCCATAACTTTTCATGGCTTCAAAACCAGTACTGTGTGGGACCCTCTTACAAATTACTTGGCAAGTTCTGCTGGCAACTCCACAGGGAGTCTTGGCCCCACTTGACCACCACTTCCGTGTGCGATCCTGAGGAAATACTGCCCAGAAGATTTCACCTCAAGAGCGATGATCTTCTGTGAACCACAGCTGAATCTCCAGCCCCAGCTGACCACAACCCCTGCTTCTTAATTCAAATATGTCACAGGAATAGCCACAATAGAGTTTTTGCTTCCCTCTGAAACTTCCCAAGACAGGTTTCTATTGTCTGCACATCTCTCAACATTATCTTATCTTTCAAGTTCCCCCACAGAACAGCCCATTAAGTTCTGATTATTCAATGGCTTTTTCAGCCAAAAGCTCCAAAATCTAATCTGAACAACCCTCAATTGAGACTTTTTTTCTCAGGGTGACTCTTTGTTATGTCAAGTTCACAATAAAAAATGAACTAAACACAGACACACAGTGAACTCTGGACACGGGCTCTAAGTACTCTCCTATGTGTCACCAGCCAGGGCACACACTGAAAAAATGTCCTATGTGACCTGAGCCATTGTGTAGACTGAGTCCTGCCATAGGTCACTTGTTACCCTTACTTAATGTGCGGTGTCCCTCCAAGACCCACCAACCCTCTACTCCTTTAGATAGAAGTTCTCCTGAGCTTCTGTGCTTCCTGACCCAGCAGAGGAAGGCTGTGGCTCAGCTTCCTTCCAGGAACACACAGGAATGACTGAGTGATCTTTGCTTTCTGTGAAGTCAGTTTCTCATGGGCTCCTCCTCTCTTCCTCAAGGTCATTGCTTTCCTTCGGACTGTGTCACAGGGTTATCAGAAACTCAAGGTTCTTAGGAGGATCCCTTCAGCTGAGAGACTGACCACCCATCACCCAGGTACTTCAAGAACTCTTTCTCTGAGGTTCACCTCTGAATCAAATGTTCCAAGGTCTCTGAAAACACCTTTTTGAAGTGATGGCGTTGTCTTGGCTTTTATCACTCAGAACCTTCCTTACCTTACCTCTTCAGGCCTCCAAAGGGACCAGCTGGTTTCTGATTGACAGGTAAGCAGAGAAGCACATCCTCTTTCTCAAGATATCCTAAGAGAGCTGTAAAACAGGCTCTCTATTGGCTATCCTGATTCTGACATCCCTCAATCTAGGGCACAGCCTGTGCTCTTGACCCTGGATCTCTGCCATGGTCCAGAGTGACACCTTCCCTGACATGAGTTTAGAGGCTACCCTTTCCTTCACCATGGAGGCTTTGCCTCCGCTTTTCTTTCTCATTGTTACACATGATTACACACTCAGACACACTGGGTTTCCTTTGCCCGTCCAGCCCTTTTTGGTTCTCCAGGACCTCACCCCTTCTGTTCTGGGTCTTTATCACAGAAGGCATTGAAACATTCTCTAACCTGCTCACCACCTGGCATGCTAAGCTTTGTGTATCCAGGACTACATAAATTGGCATTTCTTTCTACACTCCCAGGCTGCACAGGGACCCTGGACCCTCAGTGAATAACCAAAGGCTCACTCAAGGTACGTTGAATTGGGCGAGATGAAATGAAACAATTTCAGCTCTCTGCCTGGCATGATCCCATCTAGACACTGGTGGGAGTTATTTGGGGCACAAAGTGTGGCGAGACACCCCTTTCCTGCAGCTTGGCCCCCAGAGCCATGGCAGGTTCTGTCACTCCTCCTGCTAGCATTTCGGGACTGGGGAGTTATCCACACCCACTGAGCATCAAGGTCAGTATTTTTAGTTGTGATTCTTTAATTTTTGAAAACCCTCCAAAGAGACTTTAGTGATGGGTACACAGTTGATAAATATAAATAAATGCAAGAGCTATAAAAATAAACCCAGAAAGCTCTCTGTTCTGTTTACCACCCCAGGAGGGCTGCATAGACATTCTTCAGAGAACCAGGCCATACTGAAGACTCTGCAAAAGGAAGGGGTTTGCAGCGGATCATCTTCTGCCAGGGAGGTAACTTTGTACCTAGGACATTGGTGGTCGAGTTGACACAGCTTGTCTTCAAGCCTTTTTCAAACCCAGAGCCTACATCACACCAGCTGATCCATACACTCAAGTCTATAGCAATCTGGACCATGTATCTCAGGAGATAGCAGGGCTCCAAGAGCCTGGCATAATCGAGTTGATAATCCTAACCAGCTTTTCAGCATGCAGGCGATGCCTATGTGGATCCTGCATCCAGGACATCATCCGCATCCAACAGAGAAACTCACCAGGAAGGGTTCTGTCCTTGGGGAGCCCTAGATATGGAGAGAAAAAAACACAGACAGAAGAATTTGGGGGCTGATGCCAAGGGAGATTTCTAGTATCCAGAACAAAGAGTCTAAACTTGGGACAGGCCCTTCTTTCCTCGGAGAGTAAGTCTATATGGCCAGGCTCATGAGACATAGTAATGAACTCCAATAGAGGACTTACATATGCAAATATCCTGAGGTCAAGGATGTGTGTAGCTTTATAGAGCTGGACTTGTGTGGTTGAGAATGAGGCTGCTCTGGAGATGGAGATAATGGCAGAGAAACTTGAGCCTCCACACCGCTGCTCTTTGGGCTTTATCCAAAAGGCTGGACTCTAGTTGCTAGAGGAACAAGAGATGTGTTAGAGAGAATTGTATCCTACCCTCAGAGGGAGCATGCATCTCTCAACCTGCAGTTTCTTCAACCTCAGGACATCACAAAGATGGAAACTCAGATGGTCCCAGATAGCTCCCTAGGGATGCTGTATGGACGAGCAGCTTGCTGGTCCTTTCATTCTTGCCCTTGTACACCAAAGCTAGTGTCCTGACTGCCTGTCCTCTCTACCAGACAGATTCTGTATCTCTCTGGCTTCCTTGTATCAGAGTCCCTACCTGGGGAAAGCATCTTTGACTTTTAGGAGCCTACAGGCAAACTTCTCTGAACCTCTGGTGGGGAGAACTTGTCCACTCATTGGTATAGGCTCCTGGATTAGCTCAACACACACCGTCACACCTCTGGGGTATCTGTTGTACCCTTTGGTACCTCTCCTCTCTCGGCCTATATGTGGTCTCATCTCTGCAAACTGATATCTCTTCCTGTAGAGAGCACTCTCAGATTCCCTCTACCCAAAGATGATGCTCTTGTCTGTCCCTTGGGCCATGTCTCTTCCAGACCACTGTCATCATGGATCTACAACAACCAGATACTGAACATGCAAAGCAGGTTCAGGAAATATTCATGAGAACAGCGATGGACTGAAGATATTCTATAATCAGGAGCACATAGAGGCCGTGACTCCGCCTTCCTCTCCCACTCTGAATTAAATAGTAGATGGCACATAGAAGATGAACAACAATACATTATTAATGAAATGAAAGTAAACTGTGGGTCTTTTTATCCTGGGCATCCTAGCGTATATTTAACAAATTAAATATTGGAGTAATGGCTGCACCTCAGCTTCTAGGTTGTAGAGTTTATTTCTTGACATCCTCTTACTATAGCCCCCAGTGAGTGTGGGGACAAACAGCTGGTGTCCTACAAAGCAGGTACCTGGATCCAGGCCCATTGCTCTGCCTCCTCCATTTTTGGCCTCTTTGGATCTGTGCTCTCTATTTGCATCCACAGGGGTGAGCAGGGGCACATGGAAATGTCTGAGCTTATGACACATTTGCCATTGTTTCCACAAAAGAAGAGCCATCTCATACTGTCTGCTTCCCATGCCAATGATCTCTGTGTTTTATCGAGACCCACCCCACAGATGTACTATATACATATATGTGTGTATATGTATATATAATTTTATTCATCTACATTTCAAATGATATCTCCCTTCCCAGTTACCCCTCCACTAACACCCCCTCCCGCCAGAGCTCCCAGGGACTGAACCACCAATCAAAGAGTACATGGTCATTTTAATTGTCTCACTTTCTCTCTGGAGTACTCTCCACCTCATGTCAGGCTTGAGGTGAGTGCCTGATGCATAGATGCACTAGAAGCCCTCTTGGCTGCCCTGCGTGCTTCCAGGTCTGCTGCTCTCCTTGTACCCTCATCAGAGGTGAGGCCTAACCTTCCCTACTGCTCTCTCATTCCCTTCAGCCTGTGTTTGACTCCACGCTGGAGACAGCTATGTATCGATGGAAAGTCTTTCTGGAAGCATGCTCCACACACCAACCTATCTGCTCCAATATCCGCCCGGTGCCCTTTTCTGTGTCTTGTCTTTGTCCTGGCTATCTGCTCATCACTCCTTGTACTTTTAATATCCTCTTTGTCTGCCCACTTCTGTGCATGCATGCTGGCATGATCTCGTCCCCACGAGTGCCAATTCAGTCCTCATTAAGCACGTTGGCTCTGGTTCAGATAAAGGCTGTGAGCATTGGACTATCACCTGCTACTGGTGGGATGGAAGCCAGCAGCAGTCACCTCCCAGGTACACGGTCTAACTTTATCCCGTGTTCCCCATGGTCTGTCCTTGCCTCTGGGTAGATGCTTCCCTTTCTTTTTGAGTCAGTTTTCTGTAGTGGAGTTTTTGGACCAAAACACTAGACAGCATTTCCAGAGAGAGGCCAAAGGACATCTCAGCAGCCAAGGATGGAATCCAACAGCCACATCAAGGCTCTGAACTTCACACACAGATCTAGCACTCCAGGAACATCTTAGAGGCCATGAACACCTAACTTCATTGTCAAGGGCATACTAAGTAACTCAGAACTAGGCGACTATTCACTGTGATAGAACATTCAGGAAGGCTCAGTGACCAGATTCAGAGTTAAATCACTGAAACCACACACACACACACACACACACACACACACATCAGCCATGTTTATGGACCAATGTGCATGTGGGTTGATACATTCATGTCAAGCACATATGGAGGTCTACACATGTGTATGTCCAGTTACCTATACATGTTGAAATGTGCTGTTCATGTGTGTTTATTCTCACACATATGCTTATTCTCACACAATCATATGCAGGACCCCACACATACCCATCCCTCTACATTAACAGATGTGGAGTCATATGCATCTCCATGCACAAGTGGATTGTCACATGAGAATATTCTCACATGCATGCTCCCATGAACACGAGCAGGTGTGAGCCCTTGCATGCACCGTATATATCAATTAGCATCTAACAGGCTGCACTGGGCCCGGGGATTGAGCAGTGAGCACATGGAGTGGGTGATGTCCCTTTCTCATTGAAGCTTGTCATCTAGAGCAAGTAGCAGACAGTGACAAGTGAGCAAACACATGAAGATCTCGTAGGAGTGGCAGCAGTACAGGGACAGAGTATGCTGCCACGGGACAGCCAGGATGCTGGTGCAGGAAGGCAGACATAATGGTCCATCCAGTGCAAACAGAAGGCCTAGTGCCCCTGGAAAGAAGGACATGAAGAGTGTGGAGAAGTGAGAATCATCAGAGCAACAGAGACAGGATCCTGTCATTATACACACATGCACAGACATGCACACAAGAGCATGCAGGTGTTATACATGGATACACATGTTCACACATGCACAGACATCCACAGACATGCATACAAGAGCATGTAGGTATTCACATGGATACACATGTTCATACATGCACAGACATGCACACAAGAGCATGTAGGGATTCTACATGAATACACATGTTCACACATGCAGCATATACACAGTGAGTGTATATCACACACAGATACACATGCATAGACACACAAGCACAGACACACAAACAGTGAGTGTGTGTCATACACAGATATACATGTATGGATATATGTGCACAGGCACACATAGTGTGTCTTGTATTTATACAAACCTGTGTGGACACACACATTCATACATACACAGGGACTGAATATTATATGAAGATACACATGAATTCCATCCACACATGCTCAGACACACCGTGAGTAGGCATTGTGTTCACATGTACACAAACCTGCATGGACACACAGATACAATGGACACACAGCTTCACACAGTATTAAGCAAACAGCACAGGTATTTTTATAGCACACACATGTAGTTGTATTGTGTATACACAGATTTCAGTGGTGAGGGTGTTAAGTGAATGTGCACACAAAGGTGTTCACACATTCAATGGAAAAAGCTGTGCATGCATATATGAATGTCCACTGATAGGTGTAAACCACAGACACACACACACACCACACACACGCATACCACCACCATCACCACCACCAACAACAACAAGTAGATGAGTGTTTTCCCCCATGTACTTCATCACCATCTTCAGTCTTCAAAACCTTTGACCCTGCCATGTATCCACATACATGTGGGCATGGTGTATCCACCTCAGCTTCCTAATGCGTTCTATTGCAAAAATAAAATGCACCAAGGCTCGTTCCTGTTTGTGATTCTGCAGGGCATCCTGAGAGGTGTATTACTGTGCACACATGAGCAAGATGCTGTCAGCTCCCTTGAAAGCCCTTGCACATACATCCCAAGGACCCTAGGACTGTGCCCCACCCCCATATTCATCCTGTGTCACCCACACTCAGCTCAGTTGGGCTGCGTGGCTCTTGCTAATCCCAGGGATAAGATGTAGAGTATCTGCAGCATTTTAATTTCCTTGATTAAAGATGAGGCTGAGAAGATCTTGGGAGCATGCTAGCCAGCTCTTCACATTTCTCCTTCCTGTGATTCATCCTTGCTCCTTGTCAAGATGCTGAAGAGCACACTTCTTGGTGGTTTTCAGGAATGATTTTCATGTTTTAAATAAAATCCCGTGTTTAGTGATGTTTTACAAATATCTTCTTTAGTCTGGAGCCTATATTTTATTTTCAAAGGTGAGGCTGCTCTGAGCTCTACTGGCTGTGCCACACTCGGGAGATGAGGAAGTTCTTTCTTTCCCATACTCACTCTCTTCCTCCATCACTGACAGAGCTTTAGGTTTATTTATTTCTGTAATAATAATAATTAATAATAATAATAATAATACCCTACCAGTGACCTTCTAGGGCTCCAGGCCTCTATTAAAGCTTTCAAAAGCCAAATAATAATAATAATTATTTTTTTTCCAGGTTACAAGATTCTTTACCTATGGGGCAGGCAAATGCCTGTGCAGAGGCCAGTGGTTTGATCTAACTGTCTTCCTCCCTTTTTGTTTTTTATGTTATTTTTGGAGGAGTTTCTCACTGGACCTGAGATTTGCCCACAGTCTCCATGGATATTTCTGTCACACGCACCCCACCCCAATTCTGTGGTGACAGGGTCACACTGACACAGTCCACTTTTACGTGAGTTCTGGGTTTCAAATTCAGGTCCCCGGTTTACAGAACAAGCAGTTCACTCCCCAGGCCATCTCTCTGGTGCCGGAGTCTTACCTTTAATTAACCTCTATGTTTCCAGGTAGTGTCTAGGGAGCCTTTCCATGGTCTTAGGCATATGATATCACATTTTTGTGATAGCTTTCTGAGAAAAAAAATGTAAAGGAAAATGTTCATTGTGGCTCCTTGGTTTGAAGGTTTCGGCCTACAGTGGATGAGCCCTGGTGCCTTGGACTGTGGAAGGAAGAGCTTGCTCATGTTGCTCTCCAGGGCCTGGTCCAGCGCAGATAAGGACTTTCCCATAGTCCTCCCCTTGTGACTTCAGTCTTTCTTAATTTTTGTTTGTTGGGTTGTTTGACTTTTTTTCAAGATGAGTTTCTCAGTAGCCTGGTTATCCTGGAACTTGCTCTTCAAGCCAGGCTGGCCTTGAACTCACAAAGATCTGACTGCCTCTGCCTCCCAAGGTTGTTAAAGGTGTATACCCACCCCCCTCTGGAGACTTCAGTCTTTCTTAACCCATGAACACTTTGCTTCAATTCGCAGCTCATCCCTGCAGCTGGCTCCTGTTTCAATCCATTCACCAGCTCTGGTAGGCCCTAGGGTGTGATGCCCCTGAACTTTCTGAGGCTAAGGTTAAGACCATGCACATCCTGTACTCCTAGTAAAACTTCATCTTAATCACAAAGCTGACACCATGCCTGTGACCTGCAGAATACTTGACAGGGCACGGCCAAGTGAACTCTGCCTTACCTACCTCACCTTCTAGGAAACATTCAACAGAGCTCTCTCCCATCCAGAATTCTTCTGATTTCCAGGGTACCTTTTAGGAGACTTTACCTCACAACAATATTTTTTTAACATCAATAGAGACACTTAGTGTGCCCTCCTTGTCAAAATTCCCTTTTCACATTAGTGACAGGCACTTTGGATTCCACTGTCCACCCACTTTTGAGCTAGAGAATGAGGCTGGCCCATGGTCACCCGCATGGGGGGAGTCACTGACACGAGTTGGGTGTGGACATGCCCTTCTGGTGTCAGTGGGAAGTAGACAGTGTGAGATTCCTGTTCAACATAGTTATGCTCATCATTAACGTACACTTGTCCCAAAGCAAGGCACCCAGGACAGCTGGTACCGGACCAGACTCCTAAAGAGTCAGGCTATAGATGGCTCCCCAATGGGGGACTGATACAATTGCTCCTCTGATCAGCCACCCAGCAGAACAGGACTGGCAAGGAAACTGTGTCTCTGAAGGGTGCTGGGAACACAAACTCAGGTGAATCCCACAGAGAGAGTATTCTGGGTCTTGCCTGGGAATTCTTAAATCTTTAAGGACAATAATGCCAAGTGTACATTAATGAGGGATGTAACCATGGTGAACAGGAGTCTTACACTGTCTACTTGTCTGCCAAGCAGGCTGCAGGAGCAACTCCCATTAGAGGAAAGAAGACATTTAGATCAAAGAAGCCGTTTCAGTTTACATTCATCTGTGATATTAGCTGTATATCACTATAGCACAAGAGAGAATGACCAACAGGGAATGAATTGAGGGAGAGAGAGACAGAGATGGAGACACAGACACAAACAAACTATAGAGTGAAGGGCCCAGGGGAAAGTGCTGGATTCTGCAGGACTCAGAACGCAGCTCTGACACATAAGCAATGGTACTGAATTTTTTTTTCAAGTTCTGTGGACGAGATGCCTTTTCAGTTGTTTTATACTCTGTTTCTAATCCCTTCTTGAGTTACGTGAAATCAGACAGGTGAGGGGTAGAAGTCCCCGCTTCCTTGAAGGGTTCTGAAGAAATGTACAGCCATGGAATTCCTGACAGCCGCCTAATAGGCATTGTCTATGACCCTCTTACTGAGCAAGTGGCTAGTACTGTCCATGGGACCACTGTCTTCTGCTCCTGAGACTGGTGGTCAATACCTCCAAGTACCAAGGCTGGCTTCTCACTGTGGAGGAAGGGTCAGTCAATCACAGACCAAGGAGCAAGTACACAAAGGATGTGGTCTCCAGCTCCGCAAGAGACAAAAAGAAGTAAAGGCCGGGTGTGTAGTTGGTGTGTCTGGAGACACTCTCCAGAGGGTTGACATTCAAGCAAAACAATGCAGATATCTATGTTGGGGCAGGATATTAGCTGTGGGTTGCTGGGTCAGTGTGTACCCACATTATTAAATACTAAGCTTTAGAAACATTATTTTAATTAAGAAGTGTTTAAAGCACACAGAATACGTCAGAAAACAATTGAACTGGACCTAAGTGTGCACCTCAAGAATTAGCCCATAAAAATACTGTGTGTTTGTTTTAAAGCTGAGACACTTTCCTGCTGGTGTGTGTGTTGTGTTAACAGTAACTTTTACTGCACAGGCGTCTCTCTGCTCTCAGCTCCTATGTTATTCATTATTCTCTCTGGATTGCCCTTGACATACTTTGTCCGTGTTCACTACACGTGTGCGCTTCCTCGATAATTTTTACAGTTTTTTCGTGTTCAGATGCTAACTCTTGCAGCTTTAGACTTCACAGACTACTTCTTTATGCCGGAAATCTGTCTTTTCCTTTTCTTCTTGGTATCTTCTGTCCGATAAGCCTTTTTAGTTTAATAGCATCAAAACTCATCAAGCATTTGCTTTGTGGTTACTGTTTATATTGCACCTTGTATAACAAGAAACTTATCCTACTCGAAGTCATAAAAGGATTCTCTGAGATTGTTTTCCAAATTACCATTATGTTTTTGTTAGCATTTAATCAGCCTGGATTCGTATCTGTGCCACACAAAGGGGTTTAACATATCAGCTTGAGGATGTTGCTGATACTACTGTACATAAAGAACATGGTACACTGATGCATGGATTCTCGTGCATGTTTACACATGACATACTATACAGGTTCACAGTCATGACACATTAACATGGAAGTGGCAAACTTTCAAATAATCAGAATTTTTAATGGACTCTGTGACTTTTAAAATTGAATTATATTTTATATTATGAAGTAAATACTAGGCTTTGGGGACAACTGGTAGGTAGAAGTGATACCTTAAAGTAGATGGACAAGTAGGGGGTCTGTGATGTTTAGCGTAACTGTTAGCTTGCTAAGTTAAGGACAGCCTTGGAAGATAGTCTCAGTGAGGGGTTGTCTAGATCATGTTAACTTGCGGCCGTGTCTATGTGGGATTGTCTTACATGCCTTGATTGATGTGGGAGGAGCTAGCTTGAAAGGTTAGCAGCAGCAGTCATTGGTTTGAAATCCTGGGCTGTGGAGTAGAGAAGGCTTTCTGGGTATGTAGTGAACATGCATTCAGTTCCCTCTGAACTGTGGCTGATGTGACCAGTGGCCTCAAGTTTCTGTGACTTGACCTTACTGTAGTTATGGATTCATGGGAACCCTACTGCCTAGGTTGCTTTTTCTTGGGGTGTTTAATCTCAGTCACAGAAACAAGATTAAAACACGCATGGATGGCACTACATGTTAGTGTATGGAATGGTGCCATGGCGTGTTTATGTGTTGCTTCTCATGCATATACCCACACAGAGGCTCCTTCCCTTAAGCAGTTAATGCACACGCCACCCCCATTCTGCAAGGCATCTGCCTGGAGCAAGCCTTGCCTTCTGAAGGGGCCCCTATTGTCCGTTCTCCTGCTCCATCCATCTCTCTTTTGTCAACCATTTGGATCCACTCTACAGAATCTTGATATCTGCTCAGAATATTCATCCCCTGTCTCTTCACCCTTCTAATTAAATTTAGCATCTATTTTCCCCAAATTCATTGAAATAACTTATTGAGACTTTTATCTGAATTAATGCACACTTACAGATTCAGTTTGGGGAAGGCATGCAATGTTTTGGGGTGTGAATTCAACCCCTCCATGAGCTGTTGTTCCAAGTTCGTTTCTAATATTTTTCTTCCCAAATATCAGTGCTCCTATTGTTGGGATGTATCAGGAATGCAGAGATTTTTAAAATAATAAATGGTACACATTGAAAGCTCTCTGTGACTTCTTTATAAAGATGCTAATGATTTTTGCTTGGTCTTCTATATCTTGAACCCTACAGGGGTCGGATAACATGCCATTATCACTCAATGGGTATGAGTTACCCTATTTCTCACTTGCTGCCCAATCCATCCCTAGTCATGAAGTGTGACCCCATGTCCGAGACTACCTAGATATGTCTGAATCATTTATGAACAAATAGGAAATCAATGATTACGTCCACCCTTGTGGTAAGAGGCAAGGAACAATTAATAAATTCATAGACAATGCCACGTTTGATATTTTTGCCTCTGATGCTTGTTTCGTTTACTGTCTCTCTTCCATGATTCTGCCTGTTTCTGTGGGGCAGTCCCAAGATGGTAGCTTTGAAAGGCCTGCCTTGCCCACCCTTCCGCTGGCTGTCTCTGTGTTCCTCCTCCCTCTCAAACCAGACTCTCCCCTCTGGCCACCTGCTGCTATTTCTCATCCACACAAACTCTGCATTTCATCTACACACACTGCACAACAGCAGGGGGAGGCAGCTTCCCCTGATGCCTCGTTCCCATCTGAACAGTCTCTGGTCATCTCTCTTTCTGCACACTCTGTCAGATTGGCCATGCACATCTGCCATGCTTCCTAGCCACATGGACTACATGGTACACCAGCATTTATTAAACTACCCAGGGTTGCCTGACATGCCCTGGTGTTCTTTATTTTCTCCAGGATGCAAGCATCGGTAAACACAGCCTTTAAGTTGTTTTTATTATCCTCTGGAATAAATTTCTTAGCAGAAGTGTTACTGTGTTTGCAACTGGCAAGGGTGTCCTTGGTCATAACAATGATGATTCTAAACTTTGCCTGCCTGACCTATGTATTAGGAAAACTGAATAAAAGACTATTATGAATTCATCATCATCATGATGTATACAGTAGTGTATGTGTATGCGGTATGTGTATGTAGTGTGTGTATACATTTGCTGCATGCATATTGTGCCTATGCACACATGGAGGTCAGAGGAGGATGTCCAGTGTCCACTCTGTCACTGCTCCATCTTGCTCCCTCAAAGCAGGGTCTCTCTTTGGACCTGGTGACTCCAGAAGTCCTCCTGGATATCCTCTTTGAGTACCTTCCCACCCACCCTTTAGGACATCACAGGTGAGGGTCTCTAACCTTCACTTGGGTAGAGTTACAGCCATAATAGAAACTTAATAAACATTCTAGAAGCCCATCTATTAGCACAACTGGGAGCTCCACAGAAAGGCAGAGCTTGCTTTCAGATGTTAATTGTGTGGTTTAATAATGATTTCCATTAATTACACTATTAATTTTCTGAACCTAAGCTCTGGGGCCCATCTGGAACTGACTTTTGTCCTCAGACAAAGCCAATGGCATTGACCTTTGAGGTTCTGGAGATAGGAAGCAGGCTGTGTCTCCTCTGGATTAAGTCACTCCAGGGCAGAGTTGGGTCAATAACCATTAGGACGTTGTGATCACCAGCCTGGGGATATTAATGGTTTTGTGTAAATTACTCCAGAATTAAAAAAAAAAACCCTTCAGTATCCCTTATTCCCCCACACACCCAGCATTAATTAAAGATGTTTGAATAGTAGTAAAACTTGAAAGAGGCATTTGGTACTTTGTTGTAATTAAGTTTAGCTTTTCTATAAGGCCCTTGTGATGACGGTTTTAGACGTTGCAAGCCTGCCTGTTCTGTGCATTAAGAAAGTTGAATGAAAGACTCCTTCTCTTTTCCAAGTCTCACACCTAAATTGTAGCAGCTGCCGTCAGGGGAAGGGAGATAGATGGACATGGGCAGAGACCATCAGTGAGGTTCCATTCAGGGGCCACCCCAGGGGCCAATTCTGGGAGAAAGAAAACTATGACCAGGTTGCTTTGATCCACTGTGACCTCAGGGGTTGGGGGGTGACCTCGAGGCCAAGGGAGGGTGGGGGCGGTCAGGGATTCCCACATCCTCTTTATCTCCCTCCAATGTGGAGATCCGAAAATCTGCAAGTCACAGCCGAGAACCCGTAGCTAGGTAGGCAGGGCTGGAAAACAGAGTCCAAACAGGAGACGACACTCACATGGCTCACACTGAGAAACACACCTCCTGTAGCCAACGGGGGAAAAACAGCACCTGGCAAAGTGAGTACCCATTCCTACCACATGAGGATGGGTTAGAGGGGCCTTTGCTTCTCTCTAACTGATGTCAAGCTTTCAAAAGGGGAGCAGGCACTCTACTCTCTACTCGGCTCTCTGACTATAGCTGTAAGGCTGCTTCAGTATACAGCTTGTTGTGTGACACTCTTCCTGAGGAGAGGTGAACGAACACCTATTTACCTCAGATAGGAAACTGACAATAAACCCAGGTATGGGTGCCACCAAAGCCTAGGTTTGTGAACCAGTAAAATTTAAATGGTGTTACTTACAGAAATATGGGTATGGACAACTTACAAGGACAGAAATGGTTCAGACAGCTGCATCACCAAAAGCCCACCCAAGAGCAGGTGACAGCTCAGGAAACCTGAAGCACACTGCATAGCCTTTATGAGGATCAATAGGTTATAGAGTGTCCTTTCCAGATAGTTCAGCTGATCTGAGCCTCTTCTAGGCAGCTCAGCTGATCTGAGAAACGCCTGCCCTGGAGTTTTTGATGCCTATGTAAGCTTGGAGGGAGGGGCGTTATGAATCTGGTCAGTTTCAAGGACTTCCTGAAGCTTTTGAGTTGTTTGCTTCCTGTGTTTGAGGAGTAACTCTGCAAAATAGAATGTTTTACTCCCCCTTAGAACATCCTGGATCTTTTTAAAACCTCCTCTTTTTAACTTTATGCATCTTAACAAGACTTCCTACAAGTTGGAAGGTTTTAATCCCAGGGGAAATTGCTTCACAACTCAGGTGCAGAGAAGGGAGAGTCCACTGATAGCCGGCAGACAGTTCTGGAAATGGCATCTTCTCTAAGTTGTACTCAAGGAGACAGAGGAACAAAAACTGTGATGACTGTCAGATGCTTGCAGTGAACTATAGGTGTGAGAAGAAAGCATGACAAGAAAGTGAGTCAACCCTAGCCAGAAATCACCGCGTGTCCCTCTAGTGCTGGACACTGGGACAACATAACAGTCCACACAGGCTTGCTTCTGAGTTGAGGTGGCATGGATGAAGAGGGTCACAGGTACGTCTGAGTGTCAACCCTGCCACAGCTCCATTCATGCTCAGGGATGAGGTGAGGGCCCTAAAGGGAGTCACAGTACTCAAATGCTCAGCGGTCAGTAGCTCAGCACAGATGAATGAGTAGCTGCAGTTGTCCAGCTTGAGGTCCGGCTACTCTGCCCCTCTGGTTCTCATGAGAGTGGATACCTGGATTGGGATGTAGAAGGTTGTGTTAAGTATGAACTGAGCTCAGGGTGCCTGTGTGGAGGGTGGAGTGGAACAGGTACCCTCCTCATGAGGCACTGTTACTTCAGCATGCAAAGCCTTCTGCAAGGCATCCACAGCCAGGAAGGAAGTTCACTGCTGCCAAAATTAGGATCATGTTGCTACTAGAAAGCACCACATGGGCCTCTTAGTATGATAGTTCACAGACAAGCCTCAGGTTTCTGGCTGGGTCGGTGGGGGTAAGGCAATTATGACAAATAACTAGGTAAAGACAGTGAACATGGCTGAGTGACAGATGCCACTCAAAGAAGCCAAGATAGATATGTATGAAGACTCAGAGAATAAGTGGCAGCCAGAGGCTGTGACACACAATGGTAGCTAACATTGAATATTCTAGAAGGCAAACCTACTCCCAAGCTACATTCAATTATAACATGGTCTTGTGGAGAAGACAATGGATGACTTTGACTGATGTAGATCTAGGAGACTTTTCTCTCTCAGACAAAATTTTAAAATTTAAATAGCATGTACTGGCTGGTTTTGCGTGTCAATTTGGCACAAGCTGGAGTTATCACAGAGAAAGGAGGCTCCCTTGAGGAAATGCCTCCATAGATCCAGCTGTCAGGCATTTTCTCAATTAGTGATCAAGGGTGGGAGGGCCCACTGTGGGTGGTGCCATCCCTGGGCTGGTAGTCCTGGGTTCTATAAGAAAGCAAGTCGAGCAAGCCAGGGGAAGCAAGCCCGTAAGCAGCACCCTCCATGGCCTCCGCATCAGCTCCTGCCTCCAAGTTCCTGTCCTGTGTGAGTTCTGTCCTGACTTCCTTTGGTGATGAGCAGCAATGTGGAAGTGTAAGCTGAATAAACCCTTCCCTCCCCAACTTGCTTCTTGGTCATGATGTTTTGCACAGGAATAGAAACCCTGACTAAACAGAGTACTGGGTACTTGCTTGGTAACCTACAGGCTATGGAACAGTTTGCTTCATTCCAAAGCAGTGGTTCTCAACTTTCCTAATACTGCAACATATCAG
Organism: Mastomys natalensis; assembly: GCA_021653895.1. Taxonomy (NCBI): domain Eukaryota; kingdom Metazoa; phylum Chordata; class Mammalia; order Rodentia; family Muridae; genus Mastomys; species Mastomys natalensis. Next base: position 4,565,859 of record JAJTUV010000102.1, read on the forward strand.
AAATATCTGATATGCAGGAAATCTGATATGAGGCCTCTGTGAAAGGGCCATTTGATCCCCAGAAGTACAGAACTACTTTTGGACCTAAGGCTAGAAGTCAGCGGTGTTTTTAGAAAAGACTGCATTTCGTTTTTTAAATAGAAGAGCATTGCATCGTCACCAGAGATTCTCACCTCAGCACCACCTCCTGACTCCCCCACAACACACAGTGCAGAAGTCACCTGGTCAGTAGGAAAGCAAATGAACGCTTGATCTCTAGGAACCATGGCCAGAAGAACAAAAGGAAGCCAAATCCAACAGTGTCTGATCCAGATTGCCAACAAGGAATAGCTGGGCTCCAGGAGACACAGCTGTGCTGGGAGCCATTGCTCAGCCACAGAATTGGGGATAGGGTGCCCAAGCTCAGTCCAACCATCAAGGAAGTTAGCCAACAGTGAGATCTAGTTTCAGGAGGTAAAGGCAAAGGAACAAGCAGAGACATCATAAGAGGCTCCCATCACCTTTTATGTCTGGATATTGGCAGCTGAAGTGCCTAGGTGGACTCTGGTGAATGGTGAGTCTGGCAGATTTAAACCCAGGCTGTATTTTCTACCATAGGTGAGCTACCTGGGAAACCTGAACTTACACATATCAGAATATAATACATGGTAGGCATGAGACCAAACAGCTCTGTTAAATGTATTCATAAACCAGCACACACACACATACACACACACACACACACACACACACACACACACACACAACCACAACAAATTAGAAATTGAATGCCAAGAAATCAACCCCAGGCATCATTAATAATAAAGGAGAGGAATGCATAGGAAAATCCCCAACCCTTGGCTTGAGTGTAGAAGTCATGTAAACAGCGACATCTCTATGTGTTTGTGACAGAAACTGTACTCCTCATACAGATTCTAGAATTTAAACATACCTTATATAAAAATACAAAAATTGTGTGTCAATAATAAAAGCCATTGTAGATGAGCAATAAAACACCTTCAAAGTATAAATTAAAGAAGTGAACAGAAATATCTAAGATGGTTCAGTAGGAGCGTGAACCCCCAGCTGAGAAGTAGACCCCACAGGTCAGTGCCCAACCTGTCACAGGGAATAATCTAGAAAGGCCCTAGCTTGATAGATGACTTAGTGGTTAAGAGCATGCTGCTCTTCCAGATGTCCCTGGTTCGATTCCCAGCACCCACATGGTACTCACAACCATCTGGTACTCTGGTTCCAGGAAATCCAGACAAAACACCCATATACATAAGATAAAAGCGAATAAATGTTTCCTAGAGAAAGGAAGAAATCGTGAGGTTAATGAAAAGATGGGCAGAAGTATCTTTGGGGACAGTGGTCAAAGGTGCCTGTGAATAAGGAAATAGGCTTGTGTGGAAACTTCCTTAGGTGTAGACATTGTGTGACAGTTTTCTAGGCTGTGATCCCCCTACACCTCCACTTTAAGTATGGACACATTATTACTGAGAGGTCGACACATTATTGGTGAGAGCTTACTTAAACTCTTGTGAACCCCCATGACCTCTAAGCACTTAACACAGAAATTTTAAGACAATATTTACATGCCAAGAAGTAATAAAATCTAAACTGCAACCAGTGGCACCAAAAATAAAGGGGGAATTAAATAACTTTAAAGAGGAAAAGGAATAATTCCATTCAGCTATAGAAGATAAGATACAAGAACATGGAAACAGTTGTATGTGGCCATAATAGAGATAGGTAATGAGAACTGAATCAAGGATGAATCACTTTCCTCGAACAAGGAGAAGGGTGGAAAGAAGCAAGTTAAAGGTCAACATACTGAACTGGGGATAATTTCTCAAAGGGATTGGAAAAATTAACTTTTTTAAGTGAGAGGAAATATACACAAACTAATCACTCATCAGCCCACATCTATGCCAAGCAAAATAAAGAGTTTTGACAGGGTGAAATGGCCCTGAGGCTTCTGAAGCAGGAATGGCTGACTATTGGTGTCCCAGGATAAAACAGAGTCTTTAGCTAAATAACTGGTTGCATAGATATTTTCTCCTGTCTCTTTTCTCTTTTCTATGTTTTTCCCTGTAATCACATGCACAGGCAGGTGATGCCCCCAAACTGATCTTATGAATTCAGAGCAGGCAGTGGAAAGAAGGGCAGAGGAAGATAAGAACCTAAAATCAAGGCCTTGCAAACTTCCTCTTAGCTTCCAAGTCACAGGGATCCTTCTGTGCCAGGGTTGTGCAAGTAGATAGGACAAAAGCCAAGCTGCTGCTTCCTTAAAGCCAGCCCAGCCACACCTCTTGACCCAGCCAGTAACCATGCAGCAAACAAAAAAAACCAACACCCTCATTTGGGAACTCCAACAGAAGATCTTAAGAAATTACAGAAGGCAAAGTCCTCAGTGCATTGTGGATACCCACCATTGACAACCACACCCTGCGCTAGAAAGAGTATCTTTCTACTTCTAAAGGAAGCTCTGTTGTGTAGTAAAAATGTCTTTATATTTAAAATATGTGTTCTGTGAAACACTGGTGAAACAATAAATAACAGGTAGCCATCCTGATGTTGCTAAAACACATTTTGTTCAAATACATGAATTAAACACATTTTATTCATGTTCCCTTAAATTTTTTCCATTGATTTGTTCTGCTTATAATGGTCTTTTCTACCAGTTCCAAGATCCCTGACATTTTTTATGCATATGTGTTTATTTGTGTATAGTGGTTTGAATGAGAATGGTCCCAGTATGAACATATGTTTGAATATTGTTTCCCAGTTGGTGGAACTATTTGGGAAGGATTAGGAGGTGTGGCCTCATTGGAGGAGGTGTGTTAATGGAGTGGGCTTTCGGGTTTCAAAAGTCCATGTCACTTCCAGTGTGCTGTGTTCTCTCTCTCTCTCTCTCTCTCTCTCTCTCTCTCTCTCTCTCTCTCTCTCTCTCTCTCTCTTCCTGCCTCCTACTTTCGTTACTTGTGGCTTAAGATGATGTAGGTTTTCAGCTGTTTCTGCCACCACACCTTTGCTCTGTCATCATGGATCCCAACCCTCTGAAACATGACCCCAATTAAAGAATTATTTTTAAGTTGCCTTGGTTGTGGCAATTTTTTTTTTGTCACAGCAATTGAAAAGTGAGGAAGACAGTGTGCATGTATATTAGTTAGGGTTTTATTGTCATGAAGAGACACTACAACCAAGCAACTCTTATAAAGGAAAACATTTCATTCAGACTGGCTTATGGCTTCAGAGGTTTAGTCTACTATCACTATGACAAGAAGCATGGCAGCATGCAGGCAGACACAGTGCTAGAAGAACCAAGAATTCTACATTTGATTTGAAGTCAGCAGAAGAAGACTGCTTCTGCAGCAGCCAGGAGGAGCCTCTCTTCTGCACTGGTCAGAGCTGGAGAGTAGGAGCCTCAAACCTACCCAAGAGTGACACACTTCCTCCAGCAAGGCCTCACTACTCCAACATTGCTATACTAATAGTGCCACTCCCTAGGTCAAGCATATTCAAACCACCACAATATGCATGTGTAATACTGAGATTAACTGAGTGTTCAACATTAACTGGGTGCTCTAAACAGTTCTGTCATTAACTGCTTATTCCAATAATACTGGCATTAATAGGACCTCCACGCTACTGACATTAATTGAGAGTCCTGACAGTACTGACATAACTGGATGCTTCAACAGTACTGACATGAACTGGGTACTCTAACAGTACTGACTTTAACTGAGTACTCCGATAATACTGATGTTAAGTGTGTACTCCAAAGCTAAGTTGGTGCTCCCACAGTACTGTGTGGTTCCTTCTTCTGTTTTTCTTCATTAGTCACTCCACCTACTGAAATTTCCTTCCACATAAATTCTCCCAAACAATCTGTGGCGTCATTTTTAGTTCATTTGCCTTTTTTTTTTTTTTATCTAGCTCCTCTGTGTTCTCCATAAGATGTATATTATCTTTGTAAACAGAAAAATTCAATAAAACCTGGCTATAAACAACATAGGAAGCAGAATTCCAATTTTAGAGTAGAAATGATATATTGTTGTAGAACAAAGCCTGAAAGAATTTAAGCCAGATGCTAACCAGGCCTGCTTAATCACTATTGATCCATGCTCATTCATGAAGAGTTCTCGTCATCACACTTTTTTGGGTAGGAATTCATCCCTTCACAACTAAGAAGTCATCTCTGTCTTCTGTCTTCAAGATTTGTAAGTTGTTCTAAATTATGTGTATGTGCATATGTGTATGTCTTTGTGGGGGTGTAGGAATGTTAATGCAGGTGTCTGAGGAGGCCAAAGTCTTGAGTCTTCAATTGTGAGCCACCTGCCGTGGAAAATTCAGTCTTCTGGAAAGAACAGCAAATGCTTTTAACTGCTGAACCGTCTCTCTAGCCCAAAGTGGTATTTAGATGCTTTGGATGCTTGTGTGTGTGTGTGTGTGTGTGTGTGTGTGTGTGTGTGTCTGTATGGGGCGAGTGTCTGTGTATGTGCATATGGTGTGAGTATACCTGTGTGTATCAGTGTGTTGTGATATGTGTGTCTGTGTGTCTTTATGTGTGAGTGTGTTTGTGTATGTGAGTGTAGGTGAGTGTGTGTCTGTTGTGTCAGTGTATGTGTGTGTGTGAGTGTATGTGTATGTTTCTCTGTCTCTGTCTCTGTCTCTCTGTCTCTGTCTCTGTCTCTGTCTCTCTGTCTCTGTCTCTGTCTCTGTCTCTCTCTCTCTCTCTCTCTGTGTGTGTGTGTGTGTGTGTGTGACAGAGAGAGAGAGAGAGAGAGAGAGAGAGAGAGAGAGAGTTTGTGTGTCTGTGTCTGGGAATTCAACCCAGATCCTTGAGCATTCTAGGTAAGTGTACTACTGGAATACATCCCAACCCATCAGCTATTTCTTTAAATTGGAAGTCCACGCTATACATGTGAGATGGAGTCCTGTCTGGGAAGGAGAGGGGACTGGATCCATAACATGTTGAATAAATTCAGATGAGATGTTAGTGGGACAGAGTTGTATCAGAATACATTCACACTATAAACGTACTAGGAACACCATGAGGATTCATGAGGCTCAGAGGCATGTGCAAGGACCACATATGGAACCTCCTGATGGGCCTCTGCAAACCCAGCTGGTCCCACGAGGACCACTAGCATTATTCAGCAGACTTTACATCTATGATCCAACAGCAGTAAATTCATCCCTGGGTCCTGATCGGGCATACCAAGGAAGGAAAGATGTACTGGCTAAGGAGAAAGCCTTGGATTCTGGTTATGGCCTGCCTTTAGCTGTTTGTTGAGGTTATATGTGATCTGTAAATATTGTTTTGTTGGTTAGATTTTTTGGCAGCTAGACATAATATAGAATCATCTGGAAAGGAGGAAACTCAACTGGGAAAATATCTCCATCAGATTAGCCCAGTGGGTAAGTCTGTGTGGTGGTCTGTTAGATTATTGACTGATGTTGGATGGACCAGGCCACTGTAGGTAGAGCTATCCTTGGGCAGATGGTCCTGGGTGGTTTAAGAAAGCAAACTGAGCAAGCCAAGAAGAGGAAGCCAGTGAGTAGCGTTCCTCCATAGCTTCTGCTTCAATTCCTGCCTCCAGGTTCCTGCCCTGACTTTCCTTATAAATAGACTGTAACCTGTAAATGTAAATAAAGTCCTTTCTTCTCCAAGTTACTGTGGTCGTGTTACAGTCACCACATAAACAGAAAGGTAACTAGGACAGTTGTCTTTAGAGGTGTCAGTCACCCTGTGTGTTGCTTAGTCATCTCCACCATCCACCTCTATCTCTTCCAAACAGATCCCCATACCTGTTAACTAGTAACCTCCCTTCTACTTTCTATGTCATGCATGAGTTTGCTTGTCCTGGGGACTTTCGACAAGTGATTCTAAAATGTTAGTGGCTATTGCACCAGCTAATGGAATATGACAGGTTCAAGTTCATCAATACCATGGATGGAATATGAATGACAGTTTCAAGTCCATCCATACCATAGCCACGTTTTCGAATTCACTTCATCTCCCAACAATATCTCACTGTGTAGTAGATGTGGTGGCTTGTGGTGTCATCTACCCATGGACATCTGAGACGTTTCTACCATTTAGTGACCGTGTGTGGCTTAGAATATTTCCCTTGTCTTTTGTTGTTGTTGTTTGTGTTTTTGTTTTCCTCTGGGGCACCTTCCCGGGTAGGAGTGAAATTGTTCTGTCCCATTTCATGCTGAGGTACTTGAGTGTTTTCCATGCTGCATTCAACAGTGGCTGCAGGTCCGTCCGTCTGTCTGTCCCTGAGCACTGTCAGTGTGCCTGCATCTCTGAGTCCCTGTCCAACATTTGCTATTGTTGGCTTGGCTGCATGAAGTCATTCTTGTGGCCTGATGTGGGGACTCAATGGGGTCAGAAGGTAGGTTTCCCTAACAGGACTGATGCTGAGGCTTCTGCCACGCCCCCTGACCACTTTAAAAAAAAAACAAAAACCAGGATTAGGTTTTCCCCATCAGACTTCATGAGTGCTCTATCTGTGTCATTTCTTTGCTTTTAGTATAATTCATTTCACTATAAACTGGGGGTGATTTAACAGTCTACAGTGGCTGAGCTCACGGCCGGCTCACAGAATTCCTGGAACTTAGACAGAGCTTCTCAAGGGTCAAGATGACCCAGCTTCGGCTCATCCCTGTTCATCCTCCCAGGATTGGCATCGGGATTAAAGAAGAAAGGGTTTGTGGCAGGGTTTTGAACAGTCTAAAGTGTTTTCCTAATCTGAGTAAATACTGTCATTATTTATGGCTAGTTTTTTAGACTCATATAAGCTCCTCAAACCCCCTCATGCTGGCCCGTCTTTCCTCAGAGCAGAACTTGGGCATAAGAGGAGGCTGGAGCTGAGAGGGAAGTGCAGGGCAGAATTATCTGTGAGCTGACAGGCTGCTGCCCCCATGCCCCCGACAGCTGATAAATAGAGAAGGCGAAGGCGGTTTCCCTCCCACAGCTCTTGAAGAGTCTCAGGACATTTTAAACCCTTGAAAAGCACTTAGCCGATAAAAGCTGTTCTAATGAACCACAGACAGGCCTTTGCAGAGGCTCAGCCCACTTAGACAGTGACAGGCATGGCTTGGCTCAGCCCAGGCTATCCCAGGAGAGGGGCTCTGGGCAGAGAGCTCAGAATCTGAGTCCTCCCTGCAGGAGCCTCTTGGCTACATCTTTCCTGTCCCTTGTCCTTGCTCTCAGTGAGAGACCAAATAGGGACTAAGGCAGAGCTCAGGTCTACCTCAGACTGCAGAAGGTTCAGATGGACTGATCCTCCCTCCCACTCTCCTCCCTCCCCCCTCCCTCCTTCCCTCCTCCCTTTCTTTCTCCCTCCCTTTCTCCTTCCTCCACTCCTCCTTTCCTCCTCCGTCCTCCCTTCTACTTTCCTCCTCTCTTCCTCCTTTCTTTCCTTCTCCCTTTTGTTAACTCCTGTTTTTCTTCCCCCTTTTACTTTCTTCTCTTTTCTCCTCTCCTCCCACCCTTCCCACCATCTTGCTACCCTTCTTCCCTCCCTCCCTCCTTCCTCACCCACACTTTTTCCTCCCTGCAGCTTCAGTGAGCAGGGTACATCATACTGTGATACACTTCAGCTTACTTCCCCATGCCCGCCTTGTGTCTAAGAACACACACCACACGCTGTTGACGCCACCACCACCACCACCACCACCATGTATCCATTCATTCACTAGATGGTTCTAATAATAATTTTTGAGTCAATATTTGGGGAATGTGAGTTTCTAAATTGCTGGTGATGTTTTGCTTGGAGTGTCTGTGGTGTTTCTGGAAGACACCGTTTTGGGGATTCATGGGCCTAGCCTTGTTCTTTGAGTCCTGAGCTGAACAAACAAGACTAAGAAAAGGAGATTTTTTTTTCCATCTACCTGCAGTGCCTCTTCCTGCCCTAGACTGTTGCTCACATGTCTCCCCTGTATTCAGGGCTTTGGACACAGGGTAAGGTATTCCATGGCTCTCTCAGGCTCTAGCTAGCTCCTGGAAGGTAGTGGGGTTTGTGGCTGCTTGAATGAGAAATGTTCCCCATAAGCTCATATAGTTGAATGTTTAGTCTCTGACTGGAGATACTGTCAGGGAAGCTGTGAACTATTGAGGAGGTGATGCTTTGCTGGAGAATCAGTGGATGTGAGTTTGAGGTTCTGTACATCACTTCCTGTTCTCTGTGCTTTCCGTGTGGGGTGAAAGGTGATTGGCCAGCCTCTTGTTTTGCCACTATGCTTTCCCTACAAGGATGGATTCTATTCTTTTGGATTTGTAATTCTTTTCTCCTTTAAATTGCTTTTGGGGTCCATGGTATTTTTTTTTTTTTAAATCACAGCAATAGAAAATTAGCTAATACAAAGATTGGAACCAGGATTGAAGCATTGATGACCTAGTGGTCTTTATATGTTTGGAATATTATACTGGAGACTTTGCAACCTTGAGCTGGAAAACAAAACAAAATGAAACATTGGATGTTGGAAGCAGAACTTAACTGTGCTCTTTTACTAGAGGTTTAGAAGATAGGAATTCCTAGGAAAACATGTACAATGGAGGCCAAACACATGAGGTGTCAATCAGAAATAAGGCTAGGGAGACATTCATGTCGTACTCTGGCAAAGTAACTGCCCTACTCTGGCAAAGTAACTGCCCTACGCTGTATCCATGTCCTGAGACCCCGTGTGAGAATGAATTTAAAAGTAATAGAGTGGTTTCTATTTCAAAACAAAGTAAGGTTGATTCTATGTTATGGTTTGTTGCCGCCAGCGGCCACAGACAAACTGGGTTCACCTAAAAGGGGGGCTGGAAATGAAAAAGGGGCAAAAGAAGCATGAAGCCAAGACAAAGTTTTCTGATCAAGGCTCAAAGTTTCATATTCAGCATTGCAGTTATATAGGGGAAGCCCACGGGAACCCATCCTTTGTTTCAGCTGGTTTTATAGGGGAAGCCCCACCAAACCCATTCTTTGTTTCAGCTGGATAATGTTGCAAAGCAGGCTCAGCGGGCAGTCTGTTCTTCCAAGTTCTTGCAAGCAGTTGCAAGTGTACACAAAGCTGCAGACTTCACCTAGGTGTTAAGGTTCCTGTGGCCAGCAAGGTCTGTTCAGACTGCTCAATCTGTTATTACTGATTACTCTTATGCAGTTCTAAAATGCAAAAGAACGAGTATGGAAAAAATGAAAACTGTGAAGTTTTTTAAGAGGAAGAGGGAAGTGGGATACTTATTATTTCAGTCACCAAGTGCTAAAAATAAGGCTGTATATTTTTTTTAGTAATTTGTTAATCTAGTGTGTGTGTGTGTGTGTGTGTGTGTGTGTGTGTGTGTGTGGTTTGCCTACCTATATGTCTATGCACATTGGAGACTATCCAATTTCCTGAAGTTGAAGTTACAGGCATTTGTGAACCAATACGTGGTGCTGGAAATTGAACCCAGGTCCTCTGGAAGAGCATGCTCTTGACCGACAGCCATTCCTCCAACCCCAAAAGTTAGGAATTGTTTGACAGAATAGCACCATTATAAAGAAGCCTCTGGCTCTGCACTAGGAATTAGGAAATGGGATATGAGGGCAAGACACCATCCAGCTAAAATTCCAACTTCTGAAAGGAAAGAATCTAAGAACCTAACATTCATAGGGAAGTTTCCACCATCTTCAGCATACAAAAGCCACTGCAACTGTGATCCCAGGAAACCAGGGATGTCCCAGGCATCCAGAGGCACCTGAGAGGCACTCACTTGGTCCTGGTTTTGAAGACCAAAATGATACAAGATTGAGGGATCATAAATTCATCCTCTAGGATTTCAGACAATGGCTGAGGCTGGGGAGTGTGTCAGGGTCAGAGTCCTTGTGAGGAAGCCTTGAGAGGTCATGACACCAAGCGGTGACTAGGAAGCCTGGGTGGTAAGGGACATCTGGGGAGTGCTAGACCCATAAGATATCTGTTAAGGAGAGCTGTGTAGGAGCAGGAGCAGAACCAGAGACTGAGAGAGAGGGAGAGTGACAGGGAAAAAGGGAGGGGAAATAGGAGGGGGAGGGGGGAAGGGAGAGGGAACAGGAGAGGGGGATGGGAAAAAGGAGGGGAGAGGGAGAGAGAGAGCAAGCAAGCACACTGGAGGGCCAGGACCATATAAAACCTTTTGAAACTTACATGATCCTACAGAATTTCCTTTGCTTGTGTAAGACTTTTGAGTCTAAATGTAGGATTTTCAGGTCTTGGTTTGAACTAAGATTAAAAGAATTCCACATTCCCAGGATACATCCCAGGAGGGGCACATTCCTTAGTCAGAGGACACCAGCTGGATTAACATTCAGAGGAAGAAGGGAGAGGCTGATTAACATTCCTCAGACTACAGGGGAGGGAACCCACCTGCAGGTAAGGAGGGCCCAGATCATGTAGATACATTCTAGGAATCAGGAAGCTAAGCCCTTAACGGAGGACACTCCTTGTCATAATCTGAGTCACCTAGAGACTGGACCTGAGAAGGTCAGCCTTTGTGGTCCTTTGTGGTTGCCCTCCTGAACTCTGTATAAGAACTGCTCCCAGCCTTTGTTCGGGGCTCTCTTGCATGCAAAGAGAGTCCTAGTGCACTAGTTTCATTAAACCTCATGTTAATTGCAGTGAGTCCAGTCCGTGAGTTTCTGTGGGCGCACATCCCCTGGTTTTGGATCTTAGAATCCAACACTTGCTCTGGGTCTTGCTTTAGTCCAGTCTTTCCCACAATGGCTCTGTTCATCCCTTTTAGAATGGTAGTGTGCTTTTGTATATTGGACGTTACTAATTTGTTTTTATTTTACCTGGTGACATAATTGAGAGATTGCCAAGAGATTGGACTTTTGAACAGTCTTGAGATGATTAAAGATTCTAGGGACTTTTGAAATTGAAAAAATCTTTGTATCATGAGAAGACCATTAGACTATGGGAGTTTGGGGGTGGGGATCATGGTGGTTTGAATGAAAAGTAGCTCCCGCAGACCCGTGTGTTGGAACACTTGCTCCCCAGTTAGTGGTGTTCTTTGGGAAGGTTTTGGAACCTTTACGAGGTGGAGCCTTGCTAGACAGTCTCTGAGGTTTTATACCTTACACCTACTTCCTGTTCTCTCTGCTTTTTGTATGTGGATAAAAATGTGACCAACCAGCTTCCTGGTTCTTCCACTATGACTTTTCTTCCATGGTGGACTCTGTCTCTCTGGAACCGCAAGCCAAAATAAAATCTTTTCTCTTCTCAAGTGATTTTGGTTATGACATTACTGGGACAGAAAAGTAACTTGTGCAGGACTCTCCATCATGGGCCAACTCCCCACAAGGGCTTTTCTTTATGTAGATGTGGAGGCTCCCATGTATTTGGCTCCTCTGAGAAATAGAGAGTCTGCAGTTGAAGTACACTTTGGACTGTGGTGGAGAGGGTATGTGAATGGAGAAAATATAGGGTAGGGGTCAAGGGTTTCCTTCCACCCGACTCTACCCATAAATAAATGGGGAGGGTGGGCCTGGGAGTCCTGTCTATCCTCTATGTCCTCTTCCAAAGTGAAGCTAGATTCCAATGAGCTGGAATCATCCAGCACTTTGCTCACAATTCAGGTACAGAATCCATACAAGGCCTGGGTGCCCCGGATGTTGCAAAGTTTTCCTGAAGGAAGTTGTTGCCATAGATCTCTCTGGAACTGCTTCCGGCCATGAACTCCTGTGAGTCCCAATCAGAGCTGTTTGTCTGGAAGACAATGGCAGACAATTAGCAAGGCTGGAAAGAAAGTTCCTTGAACCAACTCACAGCTTCTAACTGTGTCACTGAGAACAGATTCTTTCTGGGGACACAGAAATAGCCGTGGGGCTCAGGGCTTGTTCTCAGCATGGCTAAGGTGTGTCTGTTGTCCCTGGAAGTCGGCGGTTGGTCAGGCAGTGTGTGTAACTTCACTGATGGCAGGGCCTTGCTTGTGTATGTGTGTGAGTATGCATCTGTGGATGTGTATATGTCTCTTTATGTGAAGGTGTGGCATGGGCACATCTCTGTGCCTCTATGTACATGTGTACATGTGTGCACATGTTGTATGTGCATGTGAGCTAGGCCATCCATCGCCTTCCACCATTCCTAGGCCTTCACATGCACAGGAAGTAGGAGAACCCATGAGAGTCCTGCATTCAAAGAAAAGCCTTGTAGAGGACAGTCCCAGAGGTGTCAGAGCTGTGGCTGGAGCAGCCAGCATGCGTGTCCTGTCCTCTTGAGGACAGATTTGAGGATTGTGCCCCGTTATCACCCTCACGGATCATGCTTAGTCTTTTTGTATATCATCCTCGATGGGCATTTATTTACAGATGGAAAACTGTCTTTTACCTGTGATGGTTTATCTCAAGTGACAACCTGAGATTCAGAATCACCTGAGAGACAGGCCTCTGAGCACACGTGTGGAGGACTGTCTTGATTAGGTTAAATGAAGTGAAAAGATATGCTCACCGTAGGTGGCACCATCTCATGGGGTGGAATCCCGGACTACTTTTTAAAAAGGAGAAAATGATGTCTGTGCTTCTTGGTCTAGATATGATGTCACCAGCTCTGCTTGGGCTCCTGCTTCTGTGCCTTCATGATGACTGTAACTCTAAGCCAAAACAAACAAGCAAACAAACAAACAAAAATAAAAGGTCTTCTTCCTAATTGAGTTGCATTTGTCAGGGTATTTTATCAGAGCAACAGGAAAGCAACTAAGCAGTACCAATCTGAGATATGGGTGCATAAGGGTAACAGGAGGGTGGAGCAGGCTAGCTTAGACAATTACACTGGAGAAGTCACTTAGAGACAAGGAGAGAATAAAAAGGATCCATGTGGAAAGTCAATTATGTTAACATGTCTCTGCTATTGATTCTACATTCTAGGCCTGTGGGGACAAACCTAATTTCTGTACCACTAATGACTGAGATGACAGATGGAGGCATCGAGGCTGCTGGCAGTAAGGGTTTAATTTCCAGAGATCTCTGTCAGGGAGACAGACATCTTAGCAGTTCATGTGATGTGGCCTTTTTGCCTGCTTCCAAGGTTACTAGTATTCCTGCCCCATGCTCACTCTCCAATCAGAGTCTGCTGGCTTGTCCTGTCATTTTGCCCAGAAGTTCCAAGGAAGGTATTTTTACCCTGTTCTTCCCAGTTCACAGGAAAAGAGTGTGGAAATCATTCAGGACACCCCTCACCCTTGCACAGAGCTGGTGCTGAAGGCCTGGTGTCCTGCAGCCTCTGGAGGCAGCTGGAGTGACAGCCCGTCCCTGCTGCTGTTTGAGATACAATTATGTAGAGAATGCATTTAATGCTCCACTGGGCAACTTGGTATAAAACAGTTTAATTTTTCACTGAAATCTAAATTTGCTCTCAGACTGTATATTTTTCTATCACATTAGATGATCAATCTGAGCAGAAATCCAATTTTACCTCCGTACCCTCTCTGCTACTGCTCCTTCCCACCCCCTTCCCCCAGATCTCTCTGCACCACTGGAAAAAGCCTTGCCCAGGAGAAGAACCCCCACCTCTGGGCTGTTCCAAGGGACGGATGAGAAGCCACAGGTGACATCCAGATGCATCTGGGCCAAGGTGGCCCAAGCCTCTCTCAGGCTAAAAACTGATGGTGGTTCCCCAGAACTGGGAACCCTGAAATGAAATGCCAGCACTTCTAGGCTATGTCCTGGGTGGCTCTCTGCCAGCAGGACCCAAACCCGTTAGGTGTTATTGGTCCTCCTTCAGAAAGCTCTGCTCTGGTGAGCCAGGACATTCCAGGTGAGAAAGAGATACCTTCATATCCCTTCATGTCTTGAGACTCTCCAGTCACAAGGTGGCCTTGCTGAGTGGCATCAGAGGGACACCTAGGGTAGGACTCTTGGTGTGTGGGAAACTCAAAGCAAACTAGCTCCAGCCTCCCTTCCCTTGGAAACATGGCTGGATGGTTTGGAAGTCTTTGGGGATGAGTGGCAGCCTTATCTTTCAGCAAAGTATCATGGCACAGTGCAACTGAAGAGTCAGTCCATTCATGGCCCCTTCCCATCCAAGAACAGCAGCTCCTGTCTGAGTTTTTCCTGTCTCCCTAAGGATTGTAGAGTAGGTGCCCAGAACCCACACACCACATGCTAAATCCGTTTTGTTCTGTCTTGCTTCCCTCAATAAATGTTTATTGTCTTATACCAGAGCATAATATGCCCTCATGCCCTGTGTCCCTGGGATGAGAGCCTAGAACTCTATATATTGCCCAAGAGGCAGGTCAGAGCACTAGGTGAGGCCCTGTTTGCATTTTGCTCTGAGCTGGCTGGATCTATCTGGGCATGTGGCTTGCCTGTCATGAAGAGAAGCTGCTACCTTCTTCCTTCATGGTCCAGTTTACTTTCTGTCGCTGTTATAAACCACCATGGCCAACAGCAACTTGAGGAGGGAAGGACTTATTTCATGTTACAGCCTGCAGCCCATCAGGAAGGGAGGTCAGGACAGGAACTCAGGCAGGAACCTAGCAATAGGAACTGAAGCAGAGGCCATAAAGTGACCGGACCTGCGGGTCTGGTTATTCATGGGTTGTCAAGGTGGACCTTCACCTGCAAAAATAAACACGGGCAAGGAGAGAAAACGGAGACCATGCAGCGGGGGATTTTGTCACGGTCTCAGTTTAATGCGGGGGTAGCTTACAATATATAGTCTTTGGCGAGGGAGAAAGGGGGGCAAAGAACGGGGCGGGGATTCCATTAACTCTTGGTCTGGCAGAGCACTCTGTGGTTTGCCCCGGGATGTCCTGGGGCAACGGTTCTTTATGAACAGGAAATCCTTTCTTAGTTGTAGGTCCGGTTTTCCCAAAAGAGGCTGTTTATTGCCCTAGACCATCTACTGTCTTAACAACTCCCAGGAAATGCCAGACGTTCCAGAGAGAACGTCCTTACTGACTAATCCTTCCAGAACAGTGGGCAATTCCCTGAGGCTCTCTTGGAACAGCAGGTAGCTTCCTGAGTTTGGCTCGCGACAATAAAGGAGCATGGTCACTAGCTTGCTCCTCATGACTAGCTCAGCATGCTGTCTTATACAATTCAAGACCACCTGCCCAGAGGCGGTACTGCCCTCAGTGGCCTGGGATCTCCCATATCAATCATGCATCAGGAAAATGCCCCCTCAGATTTGCTTACAGGCCACTTTTTAAATTGAGATTTCCTCTTTCTAGATAACCCTAGCTTCTATCAAGCTGACGAGCATACTTCTATCAAACTAACCAGCATACTTCATCCAGGTCCCAAGAGCAGAGCGGATCAAGGGTGAGACCACAGTGAATTCTCTGCCAGCTGCCATGGTGTGGTGGTTTGAATATGCTTGACCCCTGAGAAGTGACACTATTAGGAGGTGTGGTATTACCGGAGGAGGTGTAGTCTTGTTAGAGGAAGGGTGTCACTGTGGAGGCGGAGCTTTGAGGTATCATATATATGCTCAAGTCTGGCCAGTGGAATCAGAGCCTCCTCCTGAGTGTCTGCAGAAGATAATCCCCGTCCCCATCCCACTCCCCACACTGTGCTGTCAGAGAGAAGACAATAACCATAGGCCAGCTCTCCTCACACGAGATGATCTTGATTGCCTCAGTTTCCTCAGTACTGGGTGAACATGGCTATACCTGTCCCCTACTTCTCTGAAAAGAGGAAACAGGAGCTAGATTCATTAGGATGCATCTATGAGGAAGAGGTCATGAAGAAGTAGCCAAAGCCACTTGGAATGTGTGTATGCATTTTGGGTAGGGGCACCTTTACAGGAAGTATGACACCAACGTCTCCTCCCAGCATGCAGTAGAGAAAACAGAGTGGAGTGGGGAAACAAGGCAGCCATATTGTCTCTAGTGCATGTGTGAGGGAGCTGTGGGGATTGCCTCCATGGTAGGGGGAACCGCTCCATCTAGTGCAGGCTCTCACTTTCTAAGGGCTTGCCTATACATGGGGCTCTCCCTGGGCTAAGGGATAGCATAACAAGGATGCCCACCAAGTGTGCCCACCCCAAGGGGTGCCCTGAGACAGCAGTATCCTAGCATGTACCACACGTCTCAAGCCAGAACTGATAGAACAGAGCCAGACTGGCTGCTGCCCACAACCCAGTGTGCTACCCTAGGCCCAGCACACTTAGGAGAATTACAGGAAGCTGTGAGAAAGCAAGAAATAACTTTACAGTGGGTGCTGTTGGCTATGAGGCTGTGTGTATAGGGGATAGTGAGACAAGAAGAAAAGAAAACCCTGGAAGGAATCCACTGGAGTGCCTGAGGCTGTGGAGGAGAGAGCACAGCTCTCAACAGTTCCTCACACACCAGGGCACAGGGCAATAGGAACAAGGCCATAAAGTGAGCAGTTACTGAAAAGACTTGTTGCTGCGTGTGGGTAGCTTTTCCAAGTCTGAACTGGAACTGTAAACACTGTCAATAGCCTCATTCCAGGGAGATGAAGAGACATGCTGTGATAAAGCAGGCAGAATCCACTTGGCAAGAATGCTATGGCAGGGAGAAAATGTCACCACACAGGGAAAAGGACCCAAATTAACATCTGAAACTAAGAGAAGAAAAATACTTCTCAAATCACAGAGAGAGAGGGACTGAGGCTGGGGCTCAGTGCGTAGAGCGCCTGCCTGGTAAAAAGGATTCGCTGGGTTGTACCCGAGCGTCACATGAACTTGGTGTAGTTGCACGCATTGTGGATTCCAGCATTCTGGAGATGGAAGTAGGGTCAGGAGTTCAAGTTCACCCTCATCTAATAATGAGTTCAAAGTCAGTCTAGGCTACATGAAAATCTGTCTCAGGGAAAAAAATGTCATATGAGAAGCAAGATCAAAAGTTATGGCAAACAGGGCTTGTAGAAAAGGACCCAAGTGTGTAGTCAAGTTTGTGCTATCTGCAGATGACTGGAAAATGAGGGACCCTGGTGTTATCCTCAGGAGATCAGCCACCATTCCCTGTAGGATAGAACTCAGTTTAGGGGGAATTCGAGAGGAATCTTGACATTACGTGGAGTTCAAAATTGATAACAGCCATTTTGGGGTGTCTCCTGGAAACATATCTACACAGTGCCCAGTGAAAACTTTGTGTGCAGACGTGGCAGAGCCTGTAACAGCTGCCTGACAGGTGGACCGTGCCAATGTCCACAGCGAGAGAAATGCAAAGTCTGGTTCACTGGGCTCAGATTCAAAAGTAAAGAGGCAGGGGGTTGGGGGAAGGGAGGAAAGATTTTCTAATAGAAAGAATACTGAAAGAGTACTGAAGACATTTCCAAATCATGAACAGCCCACAGCAGAGCCTACCAAGGAGGTAGACATGTATGTGTCTGTGTGTTTTGTGTGTGGTGTTTGGTGTGTGTGCTCTGTATTATGATCCGTGGTGTGTATGCAATGGCTGTGTATTGTGTGTGGTGTATGGGGTGAATGCTTTATGTGTGGTACATAGATTGTAGAGCATGTGGGATACCTGTATCTCTCTGTGTGTCTCTTTCTGTGTCACTCTGTCTCTCTTTGTCTCCCTCTGTCTCTGACCCTATCTCTCTCTCTCTCTCCTCCTCTCTCTGTGTGTGTGTGTGTTGGTTGTGTGGAGTTTGTGATCGATATAGTATATGTGTCATGTTTGGGGAAGATGTACCTACAATTCCTAGCAGGAAAGATAGGGAGGAAGATGGGTGACTTGCACAGGGTGTGGCAGGTTCATAGAGAAAAGAATGAACATTGTGAAATTATAGAGTCTAGGGGACCTGGAGAGCCCCACTGTGGTCATTACATGTCCATCACAGCACCCCCCTGCTCACTGCTTACTGATCCAGTGTCTGTTCCTTAAGGGCTCACATGCTGGGTTTCTATCTCAAGTGCCTAGCACCAAACACTGACATTCTGCGAGAAGTGCCCAGGCTACTTTCTGGGCTGAAATGGTTTCAGTCAGGGCCCTGTTCCATTTTTTACATTTGCATGGGCATCCTTAAAGTTCATCAACACAGCTTCTGTAAGCTCCTCCTCACAGGTTCAATTCTCAGACCCTTCCCCAGCTGCCAACCCTAGACTCTCAGTTGTTATAAAGTCTAGAGTTGTGATGAATATGAAGAGCCGAAATGGGGGTCCAAATGCCAGGACAGGATACTGATACCTGCCAGGTCTCCTGTAGGACAGATCCAGAAGGTTCTTATGAACAGGACCGAGACCTTTCCTGACCAATGAAGTTTTCTGTTCTCTCACGTTGGGTGGCCTTTTTGACCGCCTTACATAAGAAGCTTCCACTTGCTGAGTTCATCATTCTGATGCCTCCTGCAGCTACATTTCCAAGGCCATGGAGTCCTCCTTGATGTTTTAGGAGCATCAAACACTATGGGGTGCATTTGAGGGTGATACAAAGAAGAACAGTACAAGGAAAAATAATTAAAAGGCAGGTCATAGGAGCTCAAGAAATAGACAGAAAGGAGGCTTTTCATGGGCTGCTGATTGACTTGGAGTCTCTAGCTGCACACACTCTGAGCCACGAAGGCACCATTTTAAGCCTCTGAAAAGCAATGGCTCAGCTGTGCCTTCAGCCATATTCTGACCATGTGGCTCAGGCAGCTGGAGGAAGAGTTTGGAACTGGGCATGCTCCACATGCAAAAGTAACCCAGAGAACTAGGATTAATGAGAGAAGAAACACAAGTGCATAGGGAATCAGGATGGGGATCTAGAAGATAGCCTTATCTGAGACCACAGGACAGCTGGAAGAAGGTACAACCCCATAACCCCATGAGCCTGAGACTTGAGGGTCACAGTGATAAAGAAGTGTGAGGGTTGGAAATGGTGAGAGCACATCTCCCTCTGAGAAGAGGAGAGCAAGTTCTGGCTCAACACACACACACACACACACACACACACACACATATCCCAAGTTAGGGACCTTGATCTTTGATTAAAAAAAAAAAAAAACAACTATGTAACAGATAAATATAAGCTCAGAATCCAAACAGAACTTGCCCTACACTCCACTTGGAAATGGATCAAAACCAAGAACGAACACTTTGAGATGCAAAGCACACTCAGTCAGTCTTGTGCTCGATGTGACTTCTCCAGTGCTGAATTATTTCCTCACTGCTGTGACGACATGCCTAAGGAGAAATCACTTAAGGGAGGAAGAATCTGCTCTGGTTCAAGTTTGGCACGTTAGGGAAAGCAGCCTTTGCTGCGTCCTTACCTCCTTGTTCCACAGACTAGGATGCAGAGGCATGAAATGCTAGCTTTCTTCTTTCTCTTCCCTCCTCTTCTTCCCCTCTTCCTCCCTTTCTTCCTCTTCTTCTTCCTCCCCTAATCTTCCTCCTCTAACTCTTCATCCTTGTCCTCCTCCTTCTCCCCCTCCCTCTTTTGCAACTCCAACTAAGTCAATCTGGGACCTCAGCAGGTAGGAGGCTGCTGCCCAAGTCAGGGTAGGTCTTCCTTCCTCTATTAAACTTCTACAGAAACACCCTCACAGACCCACCCTGACATGTGTTTCCATTGTGATTCTAAAGCCAGTTACATTGACCTTAACATCACACCATCCAAGGGAGTGTCCTTGTTTGAATCTACACAACATTCTTTGTCCTGTGTTCCTCACCATTGGTTGGAATTGTCCTAGAACCACTCATTATCTGGGCATGTCACAGTTCCATCTTCTTGGGCCTGGTGAGGGTAGCCTGGGCCACACACCCAGGCCTTTCTGGAGTTGAGGATGTGGTCCTTCAGGACGGGGCATCTTCTCTATTCTCACTCCAGCCATCACTGTGGTTCCAGTCTGATCCGGAAGTTCCTTGTTCTAAGCCTGCTGTCTTCTCTAAGATGCAGACTGAAATGTCAGTATGCCACCTGGTGTCCTTACCAATTCACACTGCTCTGGGCTTTCCTTTAGGGCTATTAATATCAGCTCGACACCAGAAATGTAACCTTCACCTCCTGAGTCCACAGGTCTTCATCATTCACAAGTCCTTCCCTAATTCCCCCCTCCAAGCCCATTCCTGCATTTTCCAGCTCCAGCAGAGCCCTGATTTCCCAGAGAAGGCAGGACTGTACAGTTCACCTAGCCCCTTATCTCTACTACAATTGCCACCCCAATGGCTGCCATAGAAGCCACTGAGAACATTAGATCAAACAGTGTCAGATTATCCCTCTGGTCCTTCCTCATTGTGGCTCCAACACTCTGTCTCTGTCCCTAAGTGTCCTGAAGTGGTCCTTGCATCCTTTAGATATTTATGGAAGTGAGGTCATTCTATCTCAGGGTCTTGACATAAGCTGCACACAGGTCTTTTGGGCTCCCAGGGGTCATATCTGTGTGACAGAGAAGCTAGTATGTCTTGCTTGTTTCTCTGGACCCTTGTTCTGCTTTGCCTGTTACATGGTAAACCAAGATAGACATGGGTGTATGTTGATAAGCCCATAAGGAAGGACCCCAAGGGTTAAAACACCATCTCTTTTTCCTGTGCTGTACCCTGCCAGGCTCGGGTTTTTCTAGTAAAGATTCCAGAAGTGAGTACAAAGCAACAAAAGCCCTTGTGTGGTGATCCTGATTCAGCCCACTCCACTTGCTTGTGATTCTTTCTATCAGCGCTTGGTAACAATTCAGAGCTTGCCAGTCCATAGCAGGGACCTTCCCTGACTTTTTGAAACCTTTGCTTGCAGCCTAAAGGAGCAGTGGGAGATGGCCTGGAAGTTCCAGCTGAGGCTCAGCACCCTCTGACCCTGAAGCAGCTTCTCCATATCTCCAATGTCGCTGATCACTGCAGATCTTCACAGAGCCCCCTCTGTCTGTGGACCTGAAACTAGTTCCTTGAGAATCATGGCCAGAAGATCAGACCCAGGTCTGCCAGTACAATTCTCTGCAACCGTCCCCAGCCCCTGATCCTCTAGATTGCTCCTAGGTAGGGATCACTCTACTGGTCTCTCCTAGCTACAGTTCTCCAGGCTCAGGGTTTAACCAAGACCTACCAGCCCAGACTTAATGAACCAACCCCAACCAAATCCTACTCAGTTCCCCCAAGCCCTCTGGTAGCCCATAACATCATGCTGCAAGGAACTCACCTAGCAATTTTATCAGTCCATCAACTGATCCATTGATTCTTTCCTAGAAGCCCTGAAACTTCCAGGTCTCCCATCCACCCTCTGACAGTTCCTACTTCAAGGAATATTTGAATTTTAAATAAATATTTGCATGCACAGGACAGCTGCCTTTGAAGAAAACCTGTGTGTCCCCTTGCAAGACAGATTTCTTGGCTTCTCTGCAAGATGAATAATGTTCCCTAAACATATCTGCCGTGTAGATCCTGATTTTCATACATCATGTTCCCCCAGAGCGTGGCTTTAAGATAAGTAGACACTCCTTATGTCTCCTTGCAGATAGTGTTTGGAGAAAGAAATACATCTTCTGAGAAAGAGAACAATTCATAATGACCGGGACGAGGCCTCTGAGCACTTCTTCCTCCAGTGGCCTGGAGCAGACCTTTCTGGACAGAGTTCCTCGCCTGGGATCTGGAGCTCCTTAGCACAGGAATTCAAACAGCATTGTGTTTGCTGCCTGCTGTACTTTTAAAATCCAAGCTTCATGGGAAAGCCAGAATGTTTCCTTCATCCTGACAGGCAGAATATAATGAGACCTCAGGCCTGCCATTTCATCAGATAGACAAGGAGGACTAGGTATGTCCCTGAGTGTCTGTCTATAGAAAGCTGGACACATGAGCCGGACTGTATGTCCTTGTGAAGAGTCCTCTGCCCTCCTGATGGGGACCTGCACAGAGAATACCCAGAGATGTCCTAGGCCAAGCAAATCTCAAATACAATAAGCTTCCTGGATCTGTGACTCAGTTTCCCCACCTGCAAGAGAAAGGTGGGTTTTTTTCCCTATTTTTTTTTTTTTTTTTTTTTTTTTTTTTTTGTTTTACAAAGAAAATCTCATTTGTCTCATGCTACCTTTAAAATAACTTTGTTAGCCAAGGCTGACCTCAAAGTCCTGATTTTCTTGCCTCTACCTCCCAAGGGCTGAGATTATAGCCATGTACCACCACACTGGCTTATATAGTGCTGTGGGTTTGTGAAAGCTAGGCAAGTGCTCTAGAAACTGAGCCACACCCTAGCCTAAGATGCAGTTTTAATAAGACTTACTTTCTTCTAAAGCAAAATTGCCCACACTCCTTGATTATCATCTATGACACCATGAGAATTTCCCCACCAGGTGGGTTCAGTCCGCCAGCACAGTGAATTCCTTTACATTGCATGGAGCAGCATCCCGGTCTCCATCTGAGGCTAGGCCCTGCTTATGATGATCTCAGAATCCACAATGTGAACCTATTTGACATTGGAACGCTTGTGTTGGAAAGATTCTTCTCACAGGGAGAGACTCTGTGCAGACCTGCCCTCACAACTTCCCCATGACAGATGGAACCCCTGGAAAGAAAGCTGCATCTCCCCACCCAAGGACTGTGTGGTAATTAATAACCAGCTGAGGAAACTTGATTGCTGCTCGTGGGTCTGAAAATGGATAAACAACCATCATTGCCAGAAAGGCTGGGCTGTATTCATCACCATTACAGAGAGTAATTCGGCCTGTGCGCGTTAATCAATCACTGTTCTCGCTGGGGCTTGGGCCGGGCCAGTCCCTGAGAGTGGACAGCCGTCACCAGCTCACAGGCCGGAGTCCAAGCATGATGGATTGCAGCTGCCGAGGCTCCAATCTGGATGGGATTGTTGGGGAGCAGGCTGGCTGCACCAAGCAGATATCCCAGTACAAATTATGCAAACGAAGGCAGCCTGCTCTGTGTATCTCACAGGATAGGAGAGCAAAATTAGCATGCTGACAAGTGGGAATGGAGACCTCCCTCAGATGCCCAGGTGTGGCAGAGGAGGGCTGGGCAATGGGGGCAAATGTCACCAACAAAGCTTCTATTTGAGGATGCTGTGCCGGTCTCCATGGTGACTAAGACCCAGAGGATGTAAGGATGTGTTTTCTTTTGTTTAAATATTTATTTTTGTTTTTTTTTATTTATTGTGCATTCACGCATGAGCACGTACATGTGTGTGTTGGGTTTATGCATGTATGACACAGGTGTGAGTGCCTGTGGAGGACAGAGCATGGAAGCCCTGCAGTTGGACTTAGAAGCAGCTGGAGCTGCCTGATGTGGGTACTGGGAACCAGACTCGGATCTTCTGTAAGAACAGTAAGTGCTCTTAACTGCTGAGCCATCTCTCTAGACCTGGTATATTCTTAATTAAAATAACTATGTGCCTCCTGGACAGAAGAGCACTTTCAATATGGAGAGGTACAGATTCTCTAGGACAGGTGAGGAGAACCAGGTCCAGGATGCCTACAAGTTTTTAAAGTTTGAACATAAGGAACAAGAGCCTAGGACAGTTTGGCCTGTCACCTCTGGTTTCTGTCCTGCATCTTGTCTGCTCAGCGACCTCACCTGGATCTTAATATCCTGTGCAATAAATGCCATACCTCTGTCTAGCACCCCAGGGGCGTGAGGGTTGGATGTCTGTGTTAACATGACCAAAGCTTCCTCTTTGTCCCCTCTGTCAGACCATCAGCCTGTAGTGGCCTGACACCCTGGAGTGCCTGTCAGTAGACAGTCCCATGATAACATGCTCCTACGTCTCGGACCAGGACACAACACCATGGATCCCTGGCTGCCTCTGCAAATCATACTCTTGCCTTTTCCTGACCTTGGGACTTTACAGGAAGATCAACATATGCAGGAAGAATACACCAGAGCCAGCTGACAGTCTCACTTCAGCTCCAACTCCATAAAGCAGTGTCAATGTCTTAACCTGGCTCTGATACCCATCTGGATAAGGATGTGCATTCCAAAGCCTCTCCGCCTAGTATTGATAGCACGTTCTAGCACCTTTTATTCTCTGGTTGGAATCACCAGGCTCTGCTCACCCCACCCACTCTAGACCAGAATCTCCTGTATGGAGTTCCCATGAGACCTCTCTACTAAGAGCACTGATGTTCCATCTCAGGTGCTGATGTCAGTCTTGTTTGGTTCTCGTCAAGCCCCCACTGCCCCTGCCTCACCTTCTCCACCAGGATGCATCCAGCATTGTGGAGTGATGCTGATGTCTCTGCAGCTGCGTGATGGTGGGGACAAGACACAGAGAATCAGGCATGGGATGTAGCCTTTTACTTATACCCTAACTGTAACCCTCATGTCCCCCCTGAGCCCCAGCATTGGGGCACAACTTTACCAAAGCCTAGAGTATAAGACAACAATCCCTGATTGTAAGAGATATAATCCCTGAAAGTAAGAGATGGAAGGAAGGGAAATGAAGACAACACAGTCTCTCACTTGTGCTCAGAGAAAATCATTTAAAAGGGGTGGAGCTTTCATGTCTCATAGCCACAAGAGACATGGGAGAGGGAGAGGAAGATATCAGATGAGAAAGCATGAGAGACAGGGTGGGCTTGGGGCCTCAGTGCTGAGTCATAGCCAATAAATTGATCTGATATGGGGACCTGAGCCTAGGAAGGCCAGAGCTCAGGGCAGCTGGGATTCCATTCCTGATCTGCTAGGGATGAAACTCTTTGAACAAGTTTGCTTGCTGGTGGCTGAGGCCCCGGGCTCTATTACTATGGGCAAGATTGCATATTCAACCACCTGGATCCTCTTGAAGTTTCCTGGAGACTCCAGACTGGTCTTTTATGAGGAGTGCTTCTCTAGAGTGAAAGACCTAGGAGAGGGGAGCATCTGGGGCTAGGGAGATGAGCTGAGGCCAGGGCAACATCCAGTCTAGTCAACAATACACTGGCCTACATGGTGACCAAGGAGCCATGCAAATGTGGGCAGAAACGAGTGATGTTTAGGGGGACACTGGTGGGGGAGGGAGAGGAGGAACAAAAGTCCAGGTGCCTCCTTGTGGTGTGCCTGTGTTAGAGAGCTGTTGTCACTGTGTGTGTGAGAGGAAGCATGTGCATTTGAGCTATATATACAGAGTGATCTGGTAGAGCTATGTATCAAGATTTCCACTGAGTGTGCCCCAGCTAAGCCAGTATTTCCTCCTATTCCACCCTAAATCTCCCTGGGGAGAAGACAACCCTATACCCCAGAATCCTGACAGAAATGACACCAAACATCATCATTCACTCTACAAGCTGCCTTCTCAACCCACTAAGCCCCTTAAAGGCTCCCCTCCAGCTGGACTCATATCCTGATGTAACCTCCGACCCCATGTGTACCCTGTTCAGCACATAGTTGCTGCCATGCCATGGAACTGGCCCCTGCTCACTATTTCCAACAATTAACCCTTCAGCTTTCACACTGCACATATGGACAGTTAGAAATTCCCCTCAGGGCCCATGGATCAGGTTCTGAAGTGAATGTGACTGCACCCAGAGCAAGCATCTCTATCAAGTTCACATAGTCTGCTAGACCCTAGTTTACTGGTTCATGACGAGCTTCCACATAGAGCTGGAAGCCTGAGAAAGGCCCAGGCAAGCCCAGCCTGCCTGCCAGGCCAGGCTGCTGGAGATTGAGACACCTGGTGGTCATCAGCACTGCCCTTGTCCTGTGTTCCCATTTCCCCTGATGAGACTCATTCTGGCATCTTCCAGCTTGGCAAAGCCCTGCTCATCAGGGCCGACTCCTGCTCAGCTTCAGCCTGACCAAGAAGATTCTCCAACCCCAGACACATCCATCCTACAACCTGATGAGCCTGGCCCTGTAGGGGCTGCAGGTGTCCCTGGGAGTGAAGAGAAGCCCCTGCTCTGGAAGAGAACCTCACACAAGGACACAGGCGGCTCACCCTCGCCTGTTACAGGTGACTAAACCCTCTCACACATACAAGCACCATGCAGATGGATGCACACACACACAGTTGAGTGTCTAGGCATAGGCATCTTCACTTTCTCTCCCACCCGGGTGAAGTCCTCCACAAACATCCACCACTGCAGGCAGCATGTGCTTATTGTCCACTGATTTGCTGCGGTCAGATAATAGACTAGACATGCGCTTGTGAAACAGGCTTCCCCAGCACAACATAGGAAACTCTTTTAAGCTTGGATGACAGTGAAATAGCATATTTTTAGCAACTGATGGATTATTTGTGTGGTTGTTTATTTGAAACCTGCGTCATTCCCCGAGCCAGATGCCCAGGGCACTCCTAAGTGTAACCAAACTTCAGAACGTTGCATGAATTGCTTCCAGTGAGATACTGAACCAAGGCCTGATTTCAACATCTTTTAGTTGTGCTCTTAATGGGGGTGCTCACAAAACTGTCAGAGATCCCAGCAAGAGCCTCCTTGTCCCTCTGGCCAATCAGACGAGACAACTCATTTGTGAGTGGTAATTTCAACTCTGTAAGATGTTTTTAGATCTACAGGTGAGATCTAGACTAACTCAAGAAACCCCCATCCCTGCCAGCTCCAGCTTCAATGCCCTGGGTCTTTAATCCACCCAAGGGCTTCTCTCTCACCCTGATGATCCTGCCAGAGTGAAGCCTCCATGGATGGCTCCAGAGTCTCTCCAACATAGAGGTCCCATGGCAGTATGGTACATATTGCAGAGGTACCATGTCATTTTTGGCCAGGTTTCTTAAGGGCTGGGAACTCCTAGAGGAAGGTGCTCATTTGCTTGCATATCATTTGCATCCATCTATCTTCCATGCAGAGTGTCTAGGATGCTCACAAAATACAGAATGTGATAACAGAATTCAAGATTGAGCCCTTGCCATGGGGAAATGGGAGCCTCATCAACTCTAAACTACAAAGCTAAGGAGGTAGAACTCACGCGAAGCTGGCACCCAGTATACTCTCTCTGTACTCTGGGCAGAATGTAAAGAGATCCAATGGCTTCTTTGTACTGTGGTCAGAATAGCTGTAGGTGACAGACTGGGAGATGTGGCTCTCAGACTTCCACTATCCATGACGATGAGTCCCTATAGAAATAACCATACCAGACACCTGGCTCTAAAGTGATTTGTCCCTAAGCCAAGGAAACTGGAGCCACTAGGAGCTTGAAGATACAGGAAATATCTTCTCTTGGAGTTTCTGGAGGGATTGTAACCTTACCCTACCATTCTTGGTCTCAAATCAGCCAGACAATGAGAGAGAAATTGTGTGATTCCCACAATTGGCAGACTCCTCCAAGAATCCTGTCAGTTAGGAAGGACAGTGAGAAGTATGGGAGCTCTGGCTAGAGGAAAAATGGAAGGCTGGGGTGTGAGCACTCCATAGACTTCAAGGTTCATTGGTCATGAAGCTGAGCTCCAAGCATAAGGAGGATAGCCACAACCAGACCTGCATGCCCTTGTAGAGCATCTTTTGATGTAATCATGACAGAGGAAGAATCCCATGCCTATTAATCTCCTAGTATCAGACCAGTCTGGGTGAGTCAAGACTTAAGGTCACTGTCAGTGGAACCACTCAAGGCCTGGCTGGGGTCTAAACCTTCATTTCCTGGTATATAAAATAAGTAGACAGCTATTTAACCTGTGAACTGCCAGATTGTGACAACCCAGTGTGCCCTTTGACCGTGGAAGGCTGGTGAAGACCAAGATCCATCTCTGGATGTTGATAACCTCAACTGTTAACTTCATTGGATTCAGCAACACCCAGATAATCAGCTGAACACAACTCCAAATGTGTTTCTGAGGGTATTTCCAGAGAAGGTTCAGTCATGAGAGCTCTCTAGCTAAGCACATGAGTTGATCCTTGATAGGTTAGATGGAATGCAAGAGGTAAGGCCTAAGAGGCAGGCGGATTTCTGAGTTCGAGGCCAGCCTGGTCTACAGAGTGAGTTCCAGGACAGCCCGGGCTACACAGAGAAACCCTGTCTCGAAAAACCAAAAAAAAAAAAAAAAAAAAAAAAAAAGAGGTAAGGCCTAGCTGGAGGAAGTAGGTCACTAGGTCACTGAGGACTTTGTCCTTCCCAGGACTCTTCCTGTGAGTGTACTTTCGTGGCTTTCTGTTCCCATAAAGAACCTCTTCTAGGGTTCCATGTGCCTCTGTGACTGAAGTCAGGATAACAAGAACAGACTATGCTCAGATGACAGAAAGAGAAGAAACCAATCAGGAGCCACTAAAGAGGCAGTGGGTGAATGGAAAGCCCAGGGAAACAAAAAGGTCATGGTATAAAAGTAGAAAGGTACCTACAATTCCAGATCTGGCTCCCTGGGTCTGGAGAGAGCAGGATCACAACCAGAAAGTGAACCAGTTGGCAGTAGACTGGCAGTCTCCATCACAGGACAACCAACAGCTCTGGGAAGCCCTATATAAATAGTATCTCTGGGTGATAAATCCAGGAACCACATTAAAGATGAGAACATTCTTAAGGACTGAGCTGGTGGTCTGAAGATTTCAAAACAAAGAGTAACAAATCAGAGAGACTGGGGACAGCAAGCTGCTGCATTGGGGTTGGATACACACACAAGAAGCCACCGAGAGTAAGGGAAAGCAGACATAGTTCCATAGGGAAGTTTAAACAGTGAAGAGCTCAGGTGTGAAGGGTGCACAGAACTTTGGTCTTACTCTCTGTGGGGAAGAACAAGCCTGGTCACCTGAAGATCACCATGACACCTGAGAGCCTGGAGCTCACAGCCCAAAGCTCACTTGACTTCTGAAATTGCTTCCTTGCCACTGGGCATGAGAATTCAATCTTTTTATGCTTCCAGACTCCCAGTGCATTTGGTGGGCATGCCTTGGTTTGAACATGTCTCTCCCCTTAATAAATAAACTGGGAACATTTAGAGCAAGTGCCTACAGGTTCAGTGTATGGTTTGCAAAGACCGGAAGAGTCTAAAGTGAACACAGCTTAGGCTAGCAATGGACCTTTGATCATCCTGGCCTCAGTCCATGTACATCACCAGCCTGGCTGGTTTGTTTGGTGTTATCGCTAGAGTGGTTTGTTTCCCCTACTCTGATTGGTCCTGGGGATTGAGGTCCTGAGAGAGGATGTTCACTAACAAAACCTGAAATAGAAGTGTCAGAGTCATCCATCCTAGTGTGCAAATCACAACAGTAGGAAAAGACAATGTGACAGAATGCATCCGAAGTTCACAGCTCTTCAATAGCCAAATCCAAAGATATAAGAATTGCAGAAATGCTAGAAAAATATTTCGAAAGTTTGAGACCTCAAAGAGAATTCAAAAAAGAAGATGAATGAAGCAAAGGAACTAACTCAGGACCCCAGGAAGCAGTCTGAAGCATAGATGATAAATTCATGGAGGAAACGTAAATTCTGGAGGAATTAAAGAAAAGCAAAAGAAAGCAGCAATGTTGGAAATAAGATATAATAAATCAAATTTAAAGATAGTCATCACAAACCATCACCAATAGACTGTATCAAATAGAAACGCCCATTTTCCTGCAAACTACAAAATTTTCTTCTTCATTACAGATGAATAAAACTTCACTGTGTTTATATACCGCATCTAAAAAATTCAGCCAGTGATGAGTATCAGGGTTGGTCTTATATCTCAGCTGTTGTGACTATTAGTACAAAACATGAATAGGAATGACCCTGGTGTATACTTCTGACTTAGATTCCTTCAGGTATATGGCTAAGACTAAGAGAAGAAAGAATATCAGACATGGAAGATGAGGTAAAGGAAATCATTTCAGTAAAGTAGGGAAAAGCAAGAACACAAACTGCAAGAAATCTGGGACAAGAGCAAGAGCCAAACCTAAGGATCTATGAGGTAAAAGGAGCTGAGACATAAACTAAAAGCATAGAAAACCCATTCGATAAAACTATAAGAAATTTCCCATCTAGGGAACAAGACAAATATCAAAGCACAGAAAGAATTTATAATTCCAAATAGACATGGCTGGCCAAGATGCTGCATGTGGTACATATTAGTTAAAAATCTAAGGCCAAAGGAGAAGGAAAATACAAACTAAATAAAAGGAAGACAGCAAGTTATCCTTAACTAAAAAAAGACAAAGACAGCAGAATGTCCTTAGACTACACAATAGAATTCTAAAATCCAGAGAAGTATGTAATCTGTTTTGTATCAACTTTCTCTGAATTGCCAGCAGTATCTCCTTGAAGGAGGAGGAGGCTTCTGAGACTCTAAAAGTCTCAGAATGGATAAATAAGAACATGGGACATAGGCATTGTGCGTTCCCATCCATTTGGACTGGCTTTTGGTGATCTGCCTTTTAACTCTCTGTGGTCCTGTGAATAACTCTTCACCCACACTCCTATAAGTAACTAACACCAATAAACTCATTGGCTCACCAAGAACTTTGGTGGAATCATCACTTTGGTCTGCTGTTGATTTGCTCTTTATAGACCTTTGTTCACTTCTCTCAAGGAAAAGTCACACGGTAGAATGAGGCCTCAAGGCAGGAAAGTGAGTGAGTAGCAACTGATGTTATCAGATTGCAAAACTGTTTCTTAAATTAATGAATAAACGAAAACCTTCCAAGGTAAACACAAATTAAAGCAACTCATGACCACTGAGTCACTAAGACTCCCATTTCCCGTGAATCGTAAATGATCACACAGACAAAAAGATAATCCACAAAAAAAAACCTCTGGAAACAATGGATAAATAAGAACATGGAAAGAATAAAAAATGTCCAACTCTGTGAGCCAGCAAATGCCTAAAATAATAATGTACTAAAAAAAAAAAGCATTATTCAAACAACCAGGATTAAGGCCAACAAAATTATAGGAATCAGTGAATACTTCTCAATAATAGCCTTAAACATAAATAGCTGGAACTCTCCAGTCGAAAGACACAGAATAGCTGATTGGGTTTTAAGAAGTCTTGTTTCTTTGAAGTATGCATAGCTCATTGATAAAAACCATACACTAACTGAATGAATGCGTAGATAACAATATACTGAGGGAGGCCAATCCAGATCAAGCAGGAGTAGCTATGAACCTGTCTGACAAAGCAGGTTTCAAGCCAATGTTTATCAGAAGTGCAGAAGTCACTTCATGTCAATAAAGGGACATTACACCAAAAGAAGGTAATTATTACAAATATGCACCTGTGCACATACACACTGACAAGTCCAATGTCATAAAACAAACATTCCCAGGTATGCTCAGCAGGTCCAGAAGTAATGATACTGGTCAGCTTTAATGCCACGTTCTCACCAACAGATCATCTGGACAAAAATTTAATACAGAAACCTCTGAGTGAAACTGTATTCTGGGTGATTGGATTTCAAAGACTTCTATTGAACATGTTATCCAATGGCTGTGGGAAACACACATTTCTCAGTGGCCCATCGAACTTTATCCAAAATGGACCCCAAATTTACACCATAAGTTAAGTCTTAATTATAAAAGAATTCAAAATAATTTCTCATATCTTGCCAGATCACATTACATAAAACTAAAAACCAGTAGCAAGAATAGCTGCAGAAACTATCACACATGTGGAGATTAAATAAAAACACCCTTGAATGATCAGTGGGGAAATAAAGGAATTGGGGAGGAAATTGAAAATTCTTAGAGTCAAATAAAAATGAAAAAAAAAAAAAAAAAAAAAACCAACTTACCAGGACCTTTGGGATATGGAAAGGTATCAAGAGAGAGTCTTATAGGTATGAGTGTTTACATTAAAATTTCAGGAAAGTTCAAACAAACTCAGCTGCATCCCAGACGCTCACAAAAATAAGAACAAGCCAAACTCAAAATTAGTAGAAATAAATAATAAAAACCATGGGGGAAATTAGTTAAGTGCAGACTAAACAAGCAATACCAAGAATCTATGAAAAGGAGTGCTAACTCTTGGAAAAGATAAACAAATTGACAAATCCTTAGCCAAAGCTTACCCCACCCTTCCAAAAAAGAAAAGAAAGAACCAAATTAGTAAAAATCAGAAATGAAAAAGCTGGAACCAAACAGATGCAAATGAAATCCTGGGGATTATTCAGAAATCCTTCAAGCCTGTTTATCTCAGTAAGTTAGAAAATTCTAGAAGATGCACTTTCAGACATTCGTGAACTGCTGAGTTTGAATGAAGAGACTCTAAGCAGTGACTCACCTATCCATCACAAACAGTGCTACTGAAACAGTGATAGTCTACAGATAAAGCAAAGCTCAGGACTGGGAGGACTCACTGCCAAATTCTACCAGATTTCAACAGAGGCAACAGCAATGCTATTCAAACAATCCCACTAAAAAGAAACAGGAAGAGTGTTACCAAGCCAGCTAAAGGCTCTACAAGGAAACTTTTGGACCTGATAAACACTTCCATCGAATCCAGAATACAAACCCGACAAACAAAGATCAGAAGCTTTTCTACATACTAATACAAACATGTTGAGAAAGAATCCAGGAGAACACAGCTGAGTCCAAATCCTCAAATCAGCCAAACCGTAGACGTAAAATACTTCTGCTAGGAAAACTAAAAATCACAGAAGAATTTAAGGAAAATGTTAGAAGACAGAAAGATGTCTCATGTTTACCTATCAGGAGAGTAAGCTTGTGAAACTGGCTATATTGCCCAAAGCAAGATATATTGTCAGTGCAATAGCCACCCAATTCTAATGACATTCTTCACAGAAAAGAAAATGCATTCTAAATTTCATAGTAAACACCAAAGGCCCACAAAGGCTAAGGCAGTTCTCATCAGAGACAGTAATTGGAAGGTGTCGTGATTCTTGACTTTGAATATGCTATGCAGCCATTGTAACAAAAGCAGCATGGCAGGAAGAAGAGGCAGGCAGGTCTGTGAATTTGGGGCTACCCTGCTCTCTATAGTGAGTTCCAGGCCAGTCAGAGCTACATGGTGAGACTCTGCCTCGAAAACAAAATAAAAAACAACAGTATGGTACTAACCAATAAGGAAAAAAAAAATAGATGATGCAAAATTAAATCCACATAGCTATGGGCATCTGGTATATTTTAAAAATATTTTAATTTTATGGAAAAATATACAACTGGAAGCAATTTTCATAAAGTTGTTTTAAAATAATTTATAATTAATGCCCGGAGGCATCAGGCAATACTTTTTCTGACACTTAGATACTTACAGACATTAAACTTTCATATCCCAAGTCAAAAAGATATGCAGTTCTAACAGTTACAAAAACAGTTTATCTCACTTAATATGAAAGCTGACTTACTCCTGAAAATGAGAGTAATAGTGTACATTTTAAAGAACATGAATTGATAAAAATTGTTATATCCACTAGCCAACTGTCTCAATACCTTTAAAAATGTACTTGAACAGAAACTTAAAATTTAATTAGATCTATCTATACAATTGTACCTATATTTCTAATCTTACCAATAAGGTAAATAATAATAATAATATTAATAATAAATATAGCTAAATAATTTTACAATGAAAGAACTTCTGGATGTATCACCATCCCTGATTTCAAACTGTACTACTTTGTAAAGCAATGGTAATAAAAACCACATGGTATTGGCATAAAAACAGACAAGTTGATCAATGGAATCAAATCAAAGACCCAGAAGTAAATCCATACACCTACGGACTCATGATTTTTGGCAAAGAACTCAAATCTATACAATTGAAAAAAAGAAAACATCTTCAACAAATGGTGCTAGTCTAACTGGATGTCAGCATGTAGAAGAATACAAATAGATCCACATCTATAACCCTGTACAAAACTCAAGTCTGAGGGAATCAAAGACCTCAACATATGACCAGACATACTAAAGCTCATAGAAAAGAAAGTGAGAAATAGCCTTGAGCTCGGAGACACATTCCTGAAGTGAACCCCAATAGCTCGGGCACAAGATCAGCAACTAATAAATGGAACCTCATGAAACTGGAAAGCCTCTGTAAGACAGGACAACAACAAAAAGATGAAACAGCAGGCAACAGAATGGGAAAGGATCTTCACCAACCCCCACATCGACAGAGGCTGATATCCAAAATATATAAAGAAATCAAGACACTAGACATCAACAAACCAAATAACCCAATTAAAAAAACGGTACAGATCCAAACACAGAATTATTGGCAGAGGAACATCTAACGGCCAAGGAGCACTTAAAGAAATGTTCAACATCCTTAGTCATCAGGGAAATGCAAATCAAAACAACTATGAGATTCCATCTTACACCTGTCAGAATGGGTAACATCAAAAACTCAAGCAACAGCTCATGCTGGAGAGGATGGGGAGCAAGGGGAACACTCCTCCATTGCTGGTGGGAGTGTAAAATTATACAACCACTTTGGTAATCAATTTGGCAGTTTCTCAGAAAACTGGCAATAATTCTACCTCAAGACCCAGCTGTTCTATTCCTGGGCATAAACCCAAAAGATGCTCCATCATCCCACAAGGACACTTGCTCAACTATGTTCATATTAGCTTTATTCATAATAGTCAGAAACTGGAAACAACCTTGATGTCCCTCACCTGAAGAATGGAAATGTGGTACATTTACACAGTGGAGTACTACTCAGCCATTAAAAGCAATGACATCAAGAAATTTGCAGGCAAATGGATGGAACTAGAAAAGATCATCCCGAGTGAGGTAACCCAGACCCAGAAAGCAGACATGCTATGTGCTTACTTATAAATAGGTATTAATGACAATTCACAGACCCAAAGAAGCTAAGTAACAAGGGGGGCTCAACGTAGGATATGTGAGTCTCACTGAAAAGGGTAAATAGAATAGACATCTGAGTGGACTTGGGGGAGGAACTTAGTAGAGAAGGGGCAGGGATGGGAACTGGAGGGATCAGGTGATGGAGGAATGGAACAGGAAGAGAATACTGGGAGAGACAACTGGAACTTGGGTGTGGGGAGGGGGTCATCTCTGGAACGAGCTTGAAGTCCAGGGCAATGGAAACTCCCAGGAATCTATGAAGGGGACCCTAGCTAAGACTCCTAGCAATGGGGAATATGGAACCTGAACCAGCCATCTCCTGTAACCAGACAATACTTTCAATGGAAGGACTGGGACACCAACCAAGCCACAAAACCTTTGATTTATGATTTGTCCTGCCTACAAGATGTGCTGGGGTAAAGATGGAGTGGAAATTGAGAGAGTGGCCAACTAGTAACTGGTCTAGTGCCAGCTCTATGCCATGAAAGGGAGCCCACTCCTGACACTGTTACTTATAACCCGCTATACTTACAGACGGGAGCCTACCATAACTGTCATCAGAGAGGCTTCACCCAGCAACTGATAGAAATAGATGCAGAGACCCACTGACAAACATTAGGCAGAGCTTGGGGAATCCTGTGAAAGGTGGAGGTGAGGTGGGGTGGGAAGGATTGTAGAAGTCAGGGGGGTCAAGGATGTTACATTAAGACCTACAGAATTAACTAACCTGGGCCTAAAGAGGCTCACAGAGACTGAACCGCCAACCAGGGAGCATGCATGGGACTGACCTAAGCCCTCTGCACATATGTAACAGTTGTGCAGCTGGGTCTTCATGTGGGACTTCTCACAGCAGGAGAAGGGGCTGTCTCTGACTATGTCCCCTGTCATTAGGACCTTTTTTCCTAAGTGGGCTGCCTCATCTATCCTCCATAGGAGAAGAGGCACCTAGTCTTACTGCAACTCGATATGACAAGGCTGGTTGATCAGAGGTCTCCCCTTTTCTGAAGAGAAAGAAAAGACAGGGGGATGGGGGCAGGGTTGGCGAGAAGTACTGGGAGGAGAGGAGGGAGGGGAAACTGCAGTCAGGATGTAAATAGTTAATTAAAATAATAATAGTAAGGGTAATAATAATAAAGTCTTCTATCAAATTATAAAAGTTCTCCCAACCTCTTAAGTGTCAACTGTAGCAGAGTGTAGTAATGA
The DNA here is from genome assembly GCA_021653895.1 of Mastomys natalensis. Taxonomy (NCBI): domain Eukaryota; kingdom Metazoa; phylum Chordata; class Mammalia; order Rodentia; family Muridae; genus Mastomys; species Mastomys natalensis. The sequence goes on from JAJTUV010000102.1 coordinate 4,601,538, forward strand.
CTGATATTGCTGTCATCGTATAAAGGCTGATCGGTATTTTAGGGCCCTTCATACATCCTTTCATATGAACTGTTACTATATTTTCTCTATGCATTGATGTTAGTAATTCCCACCATTTCATATATAACACAGAGACATGCAGTCTGCTTCTGTCTGATTTTTGGCAATGATATCAAAACAGAACACCCCTCAGAAGCAACTTGACACAAAAAGACAACCCAGCATGTGCTGGAGAAAGCAGGTCCCCATGCAGAAGAGTGAAGACTCTCTCACCCTGAACAAAATGCAGTGCAAACGATCAGCAACTCAGGGTAACTCCTGACACCTTGACAGAGCTATAGGGAAACATAGGGGAAACATTTCAAGACGGAGGCGAAGGCCAGGCCTTTCGGAAAAGGCCTGTAACAGCAAGAGTTCACAAGAAAGGATTGTATCAGATCTACAGATTCTACAGACGTAAACTATCAGCAGAATGGAGAGACAGCTCCTAGAGGGAAGAAAATGTGTGCCAGCCGTACACCTGCAAGATACTCACATCCAGTATTTTGGAGCTGAAAAATGTTAACAGTCTAAGAAAGCTCAGTCAACAGATGCACAAATGAACTGAATACAGTGACTAATTTGTGTGTATGCACACATATGCACAACACATACCACACACTACACACACACCACACACACACACTACACACAGACACACACACACAGACACACACACACAGACACACACGCTACAAATGCACTAACACACACACCCACAAACACCACAGACACACATACACAGACACCACACACATACCACACACACAGACCACACACACACACACACACTACAAACACCACAGACACACATACACAGACACCACACACACACCACAAATGCACCACACACACATATCACACATACACCACAGACACACATACACAGACACCACACACACATCACACACACACACCACACACACACACACACACACCATACATCACACACACACATCACACACACAGACCACATACACATCACACACACAGACCACACACACACACACACACACACACCACACACACTACACACACTACACACACTACACACACTACACACACACACACACACACACACACGCTACAAATGCACTACACACACACACCACAAACACCATAGATACCACACACACAGACCACACACACACACAATACTCACAACACTCACACCACACACACACCACAAATGCACCACACACACATCACACATACACCACAGACACACATACACAGACACCACACACACGTCACACACACACACCACACATGCAGACCACACACACACACCGCACACCACACACACATACCACACACATGCCACACACATACCACATACACATACCACACACACACATCACACACACACCACAAACATACCACACACACATACCACACACACACACCACAGACACACATACACACACATACACAGACACCACACACACCACACATACAGACCACACACACACACCATACACCACACACACACATCACACACAAACCACAGGCACACACACACGGACACGCACACACACACTCCTTTCTTGGGAAAGGCAAATTAAAATTATCTTGAGATTCCACATCAAATCCAATCAAAAGGCCTACAGTCAGGAAACGAATGCTCAGCAAGAGAGACTCTGCCACTGTGGACATCAATATTGAGCTTCCTTAAACACAAAAAGCAGAATTATTGAAAGAGCCAGCTCTACCTCTCCTGGAAATACACTCCCAAAGGAACATAAACCAGCATGCCATAGACACCTGTACACCTGTTTAATAAAGCTCTGCTCGTGAAACCCAAATTATGGAACCACCCCAGGAGTTTGTTGACAGAAGGATGTTGGACATAGATGTAGCTGAATTTTATCTAACCATTAAAAATAACAATGTATCTATACTACAACCCTTACACCAAAGACTCAAGGAATACTACAGAATAGTGACTGGAGAGAGTCCAAGAGCCAAAGGATCAGAACCTCTGCTGTGAGATAGTACCATCTCCATAGGACAGGGGAGCTGCGCCCATGAAATCTCAACAATATGATTTCCTAAATGACAACAGCGGTTGACATGCCAACATGGATGGGGGACTCTCAGGGGGTCCCACCTATAGATGAAAACTGGTTGCTGAGAGAAGGAGAATCAGTTTCTTCCAGGATGAGTCCTCAAATAGGATAGACAGTTCCTATTTAGTCAGCAGTCCACATACATGTACGTAAAAGCATCGTTAAAGAGACTCAGTAGATTCTGTGTATACGTGCTTGTGTGTATGTATGTGCAACAATTATTAAAGAAGAATCATGAATTTGAGATGGAAAGAAATGGAGGAGTCTCAGAGTGAAAGAGAGGGGCGGAAATTATGTCAATGCAGCTCTCATGGTTGAGATTCTCAAAATTAAAAACAATAATAATAACTTAATTTATAAAGAGTGAAATTATGTCATTGTCCTGGCTAGTCTTATGTCAACTTGACACAGCTGACAAGGGGGAACTTGAACTGAGCAAATGCCTCCATAAGATCCAGCTGTAGGGCATTTTTAAAATTAGTGATTGGCGGGGGAGGACCCTGACCACTGTGGGTGTTGCCTTCCCAGGGCTGATTGTCTTGGGTTTTATAAGAAGGCTGAGCAAGCCATGTGGAGCAAGCCAGTCAGCAGCACCCTCCTTGGCCTCTGCATCAGCCCCTGCCTCCAGATTCCTGCCCTGTTTGACTTCCTGTCTTGACTTCCTTCAGTGATGAACTACATTATGTAAATGTAAGCCAAGTAAACCTTTTCCTCCCCAACTTGCTTTTGGTCACAATGTTTCATCATAGCAACACAAAACCCACCTGAGACAGTCAATCATTCACAGGAAAATGGATGAAACCAGAGTTCATCAGATTGTTTAGTAAAATAAGCTGGACTCAGAAAGACAGACATCACGTGTTCTCTCATACACAGAGTTTAGAGTGTCAAACACTCCACAAGACACGAAAGTAGAAAGGGGAGGAACTGTGGGGAGGGGGAGGACCAGTGACGGCAATATGGTTGGGACTGAATATGATCTAAGTTCACGCTATCCTTGTAGATGGCTATAATGAGCCATCACTTTAATCCAGTGAACATTATGTGGTAATTACAAGGCAGGAGTGGGTCTTGTTCACTACAAGCTCCCACCTCATGTTCTGTCTCAGGAGATGGAGACAACTAAGTGACCATGAAACTATGACCCCCAAATGCATCATTCCTCTCTTAAGTTATTCCTGTGAGATATTTGGTCATATGGTGGTTTTGTCCACTGAGGACCCCAAGCAGCCACACCCCTTGGCTCTTTTCTCTTTGCACTGTTTTCTCTCCCAGTGCTCAGGGACGATGCATTAATTTCATGGCCATGGTGACACATGGAGGAAAATACATGTCTCCCATTGCTCCTGCTCATGTGCTAGTCTTGGTGGAGCCTCATTGGCCACTTGCGTCAGCTTCTCATAGTAGCAGTGCCCCAGTCCCGAGAGAGAGAGAGAGAGAGAGAGAGAGAGAGATGCATAAATGTTTGGTTTATGGGTAGCTGTGTGGTTTGGAGGATAAGGGATTATTGATGTACTCAGGATATCTTCTGATGATAATCAGCATTGGAGCATTCTAGTGGAGAAGCAGAACTCAGGCTATCTTACTTCTAATGATAACCAGCATTGGAGCATTCTAGGTGAAGAAGCAGAAGCCTGAAGCATATAGCTCCTGGAGCATATAGGGTCCAGCCCCACTCATGATTCCAGATGTTCAGTAAGGATCAAGTTACAGTAGTGGGTGTTGGAGGTCTATGGGACTTCTAGATCAATTCCCTAGCTCCTGCTGTATAAGGAACCTATAGATCCCTGGAGCCTGTCTTTGGTACACCAGCTCTCCCTCACTTCCATCAGTCTTCCAACATCCTTCTCTCATGCTGACAGATGCCTTGGTGTCTTAACAGAACTCAATCTCATCTCAAGACCTTTGCCTTTTCTGTTGAGAAGAAAGAAAGTTGGGATTCTCATTCCATGGAGCGAAAGGAATATTTTGAACCCTGTATTCCTGATGAGGCAGAATGACCCTAGAAGGTAAATTCAGTACAAGCTGAGTAAGAGGAAGGAAGAAGGAAGGGATTAAGAAGGGGAAGGGAGAGAAGAGGTAGGACAGATAAAGAAGGCGAGAGGAAGGTTGGATAAAGAAGACAAAGGGATGGAAGAGAGAAAAAAGTGAGAACGAAAGGGAGGAAGGGAGGGAAAGGTGATGAAGGATAAAGGAAGGATGTGGAGAGAAGGAAGAGAGGGGAAGAAGGGAGGAGAGAGGGCTACTTGTGAGGTATCCTTGCCCTTCTGAGCCACAAGACACACCAAGTACGCTGGATTATGAGGCTTCTGCTCATAGAGTTGAAGGTCTTGTACAGATGTGAGGTTGAGTGTGGAGCTGTGACTAGTAGCTGCTTCAGGATTCTTGCTGTAACTGGTCTGAGTCATTTCCCCCAGTGCTAGTGGACATTAATTACAAATTTCAGTATTTGTATGGGAGGAAACATACAGGGGTGCACCTCAGTCACTCCTGACTAAATTACTGAAGGAGGGCTGTTCTGTAGTTGCCATAAATGAATACATTTTCAACATTTTTTTTTCTCTTGGAGGTAATTTTCACGGCTGGTTTAACTTGTAAAGATGATAGAAAATATTAATAAAACATTTGATGTCTAAGTTTGGGCAGAGGTTTAATAAATGAGATGGGCATATTTCACTTCTGATCACATGGCTGAAATTGTTTGGACAGGGGTTGTTGGAGGAGGTCTTCCAGGGAGGTCCCTGCTCTAGTGATTCTGGCGTCCTTCAACGTGTCAGCATCCACTGAGAGGATAAAGCCCCTCAGCCAAGCTCTTCCCAACTAAGTTGCATGTGGAAAGTGGAAGTGTCAGTCATGGAGGTGACCCAGACAAGAGGAGGCACCTGGGTATTGTCCTCACCAGAAGAGGCCATAGTAATTGGGTAAAATATTATGCATTCTTGCTGGAATGCACAAGCATTTGCACATAACACACACATATGCACACATACATATATGCACATGCATACATGCATGCAGTTCCGTTGATGTATCTACATGGCAACCTGTCACTCAAGCTTTGATACAGTGAGCAACACTGGGGTGCTATTGGCCAGACTTTCCTTAGCCTGGGGCAGTTCCCGTCTGGTGAGGACTCCTTCCTGGCTGTCGAGCTATGCAGTGCATAGCTGGCTGGGGTTCACACTATCCCATCACTGACTTGGACAGCTTGTTGATCTTTTAGGTAAGGGACCTTACAAAAATTCAGTTACCCATGTTGCTACGGATGCGAGCAAGAAGGTACATTTTCTTTTCCACATGCTGACACTTGGGAACCCCAGCATCAGCTCTTGAAGCAGGTAGGTCCCTGCAAGTGAAGAACAAATTGGGTGTGTCTAGCCCTCCAACTTCAAGATAAGGGAGTATTCTCTTTCCTCCACACAAATGATGGTGTTGTAACAGTGTCTTCGCCTTGTGTAGCTCTGACACAATGAATTGATTTTCCCAGGGCAGTTTCATTGGTTTGAAAAGTACCTGGCCACCCTTGGAACATGAATTGCAGTATACTTAGGCTCCACTCTATTTAAATAATCAGCTTTTGGAGTGCAATGTTGGAACATCACAATTTACAAATCATTGTTAATTATATGAAAAAAATTACATGTTGGTGTGTATGTTTTCATTAAAACCTATTCCCATGTAGGAATATGTGGAAACAGTGTTGGTACTATGACCTCACACTTTCTGTCTATGTTTTGCCTACTGAACTGCGGTTCCAGTCACAATGCTCTGAGGCAGCTACTGAGGCTGAGTGTCTGCCCTCATCCTTCCTTGACAACAACCAGCTGCCTTCAGCAGAAATACTCTCCCCTCTCACTCCTGCTGAGAGATATGGGGGATACAGGGCGGGGGTATGGTATACTGCTCTGTGGGTGGATGAAGTCTGACAAAGCCAGGTGTAAGCACCTACCTGTACTGAGTAAACACCTGTAAGGTGTACCCCTGATGGAGGGCTGAGTGGGCCACGCCCAGGATACTGGAAGTCCAGAAAGATCTTTCCACCCAAAACTTTCTTTATGTCTGTGAGACCTGGAGCAGAGTCAGCCTGGGTTTGCTGGTATATCCCATCTGTGCTTAATCTGCCCAGCAGTTCTCAGAAGCCTGCTTCCCATCTTCAGATGCTGGGAGACCCAGTGTGCCCTGAGGTATTGAGAGAGGTGGTAGAGGACAGCCACCAGTAGATTCCTGCTCTCAGGCCCCTCGAGATCGGAGTTCATACAAGGCTGCTCTCACTCTCACCGGCAGACTGAGACACCAATATTTAGTCCCTAACATCAGCCTTTGGGTCCTTTACAGTCAGGAACTGTCATATTCGTCCTTCCCATGTGCAAGGCACAAGGCAGAGCTGTGTGCTCTGATATCCTGTGAGTCAGTTTGAATACTGGGCTGAAGGGAAGGTGGGGAGAGAGAGGGGAAGCTGTCGGTGCCATTGATAGGGTAGTTAAGAGAGGCGTGTGCGTGTGCAGAGTGAACACAACCATCTGAGCCTCCTCCTCAAACAGGGTTGGGTCCTCCAGACTGTGCTGCTGGGTGATGTGTTTATAAACGTAGGATGTCTGAAGCAAGCCGAGGTGTTCCCCTGTCAATTAAGTAGCCGGTCATGGGCTCCAAATGACACCTATTCTATAGGCAACGGTTCAGGGCAAACAGAAAATAATCTCCTGATTGCTTCAGTGTGTCACTTAGCTCCCTTCAGTGAAGCTTTGAGTGAATGAATGTGTGCACTGGTGAGTGTACAGTAGGTGAATATATGAATGGATGCATGCAAGAATGAATGAATGAGTGAATGAGTGAATGAACGAATGAATGAACAAGTTAATTAATTGGCACATGAGTGCCTGCTAGGTGTTGTGCTAAGTGTGATCATGCAGATCCAGGTTGGGATGAGAGAAATGAAGGATTCAAGGGATCACATGTCCTTGTACCCCACTGGCTTTCTTGGGTATATCCAGAAAGTTCCTCACTGAGTTGTTCCCATAAGGAACTACAGATTTAGGAGGTTTATGTTCCCCAATGGGTTAGGGCTAGGGAGTTCTGAATCTTGATACACATGGGTTTGGGTGGCAGACGGGCAGCACCTGAAGTCCCTGCTTCTAACATATGGGAGTTTGGAGATGCGTCTGAGGCTGAAAGTCCCAGGGTCTTCCCATACAAGAAGGCATATTTGGACCCAAACACTCGTCACTGGGATGTGGAGTGAGTCCTGCGGTGTCCAGTTGGAGGTGATGGGAATGGCTGCCAACGGCACATCTGCTTCCTGGAGGACAGCATGGAGGTCATCTCGGAAGTACTCAGTCGCATTCTAGAGGGTTCTCTATGCTGGAGAATCCATACCAGGCATAGGGTGTGGCTACCTGGGGTCTTCTGCTGGTGGTAAGAAAATCAGGAGCCAGAGGCAACCACAGCCCACGTAACCCAAGACTTCCTAGGAGAAGACCTGAGCAAAGACATACGGACTCCAGCTCCCCAAGTCCTACTGTTATCCACGGGGAAGTAGTGTCAAAGTGTAGCCTTTCCCCAGGGAGAGCAGGGCTCTATTTTTTTCCCCTTTGAAAATAACCCCGCTTTGTTCAAAAATTGCCTGACTCGAGAAAGAGACTTAATTTGACTTTCTTGTTTTGCTTTGTCAATTATTTTTTGTATTTAATTCATACAGTAGTTTGGCTTAATGGTTGCAGAAAAGCTATAAACCCAGGGGATTTATACCTAATTAAGTAATATGATAATGAGAAATATTGAGGTCAACCACTATTTTCAGCAATGACTGCATCCTGGGAGGGATCTGAGGCTGCATGGGGCCAGAAGCCCGGGGCAGCCTGCTGAGTGGACAGCTCCCCAGGGTGGGAGGCACAGTATTGTTTTGGGGAATCATGGGAAGTTTAGAGTGAGCTCTGCCCTCCTCTATGGTCTAAATCCTAGAAATCTTCTGTTCTTATTTATTGCTGTCTCCTATTCCCTGGGTGACTGTTGCTGTGGGGACCTTTAAGGCAGATGCACAAGGGAGCTCTCCAAAGCTCACACCCAGGGATCAGCAACCTGCTTCCTGCCTCTTTCCTACCTCCCCTGAGAGCCTCAGAGAGCTGAGCCCAGGCGCTCTCCAAAAGCTTGGGGGGGGGTATTCATTTAAATCAGCTGATTGCTGGTGAAAGGTCTCATCAAAGATTAAATAAGCATAATTTAACTGAGGGAATGATAATAGATTTAGTTAAGAAGAGGAAAAAAGGGAAAATTGAATTAGAATGCATATTTGAGGGAAAATTGGAGTTTAATATAATTACACTTAGAGATGAGACAGATCACAATTATGCTTCAGAGGTGGAATTTTTAATTGTATTATTTAAAACCAAGCCCGGGTTGCTGTCTTACACCGGGTCAGGAGAAGGTCTGGGACAGCGGAGATACAGCTTACTGCTGCTTCCCTATGGGGAGCTATAGTAGCAACTTCTATCCCCTGTTCACCCTCTGACCCTGGACAGCTCTTAGTCTGAGTATCTGAGCCCACAGGGGAATGGCTCTGGCCTTTTAGTGGTTCCGACCTGGAGGACTGCAGCCTGGGCAGGAGGACAGAACAAACGCTGGCCGACATACATTCTCTGAGATTAGATTATCTTCAGTCCTGATGTGATCACGTGGGCAGAAATGAACTCACTGCAGCCCAAACCTCAATTCTACCAAATCAACTTTCCCAGATGGTGTGTCCACCTTCCAGACTGCCTGGCCTAGTTCAGAAATTAGCCGCGTGCTCTCTACAGGGCAGGGACAACCCAAGGTGTCTGTGAGCACAGGCACAGATTACTGTGAGCCCAATAAGGGGGTATCTGAAACACCAAGGAAGAAGGTGAGAGTGTGTACACCGTAGCTCTCAGGTTACACAGGCTCATCCTGGCTCTCCCTGACTTATCATCACTTTGGGAAGAGTAGGCGGAGTCTGTTTACCTGGGACGTGGGCTTCTCACACTCCAGATGCTCATCTCAGTCATTGTTGAGTAAAACTGTTTGTCCCAACCCATGTGTGGAGCCGAGTGCCTCAACTCTACTCTAAACTGTGGATTTATCTCTCCACAGAGGCCACCAAGTATAGCGGCCACCAGCGTGGCCCTGGTACACTATTGACTCCTGTGTTTATAAAGAATAGACATCTAGATGCAGGGACACACTAGTAGCCAGGAGAGAGCAGTCTTCAGGAAGCAGAGAATAGGGCAGTAGTGCCCCCACAAAGACCCGAGAAAGAGGCTTACCATCCTGCTGAAGCCTGACTCAGACCTGCATCTCAAAGAGCGATGCTTGTGCTCTTTCTCCCTCCCTCCCTTCCCCCCTCTGCATGTGTGTGTGTGTGTGTGTGTGTGTATGTATGTATTGTCATGTATATATGCATGCAGGTATAGACCACCAGGGGTCTACCTTGGGCACTGTTCCTCTAAAGCCAATAGCCCTGTTTTTCTGTTTGTTTGATTTTTTTTTTTTGGTTTGAGACAGGGTCTCTAATTGGCCATGCGCTTCCTCATTAGGCTAGCAAGCCCCCATGGATTCTCCTTGCTTTCCCAGACCTGAGACTGCAAGCATGTGTTACTATGTCCTGCTTTCTGTATGGATAAAGAGATCAAACTCATGTCCTTATTGCTTTAAGACAGGCACTTCGCGGCTTGAGCTCTCTCCAATCCCCTCATAGTAGTTGTCTCTTAACTGTATGACCTGTGAGGTTTTCAAAACCACGGGTCAGCTTCCCCAAAGATGACACACATGTCATCTGGCTAAGACACATGTGAAGAGAGGCTCAACACAGTCATCCTGAGACTCCGTGTGAGAATTACCCCTCAACTCTTAAAGACAAAGTGTGAAAGTCAGATTCTCCCTGCACTGTGAAACTGGTACAACTGATGTTTAGCCACACCACACGGAAGGAAAACAGACTACAGCTAAACAAGCCATCTAGAGGTGCAGCCAGTTCATACATTGTCTACCCACGAGTCACACAGAGAGAAGCAAAGTTAGAAACGTTGTTATATTAACTGAGGATACTTGGAAGGGGTGCGGATTTTCTTAAGGACCAAGAGCATCCCACAGCTGCCAGAGTAATATACAATGTTGCCAGTCTCAAGAAGACATTGTGCTCTGCTAATATACAATGTTGCCAGTCTTAAGAAGACATTGTGCTCTGGTTGTGAGAACTACCACCATCACACCAACTCCAACCACCAGGAAAACACACACACACACACACACTTGTTGATGTTTGCTGTCCCTTTCTTCCTGAAGAAATTTCTTTGTTCTATGCAGAAAAAATAAGACATTACTTGTTCTCCAAAGAGCTGCTGAAAAAGGCCATGCCTTGATGCTGCCAACATGCCTCCCAGAATACAGAAATTCCATTCTTGAAGCAAGATGTGGGAGCAGACTGGAGGTGTCATCACCACCACAATCACCATTATCACCATCATAACCATCATTGCCTCCACCAACACTATCATCATGATCACTACCACTATCCCCACGCTTATCATCATCACCCAAATTGCTATCACCATTACCATCACCAACACTACGGCTGGCATTGTCATCACCATCATCATCAGTACCACCACTGCCGCCATCACTACCACTGACATTGTTGTCTTCCTCTTCCTCCTCTGCCTATCATTGTCGTCATCATCATCATCATCATCATCATCATCATCATCATCATCACAGGGCGATCTCAGCAAGCTCAGAAACACCTTTCTGCGTCCTCACAGAGCTGCACCACCTCTGCCTCCCAGTCCAGCCCTACAGCAGCCTAAACTTGCTCAGGTGTCTCTCTGGGTCTTGAAGTCTGGGCTATGCATAGTTTCTGGGGCTCTGAGGGAAGGAAGTCCCCGCTCTGTGTGTCTGTCTGTAGTTATGCACTCCCGGAACCTAGTTATCATGTTCTCTGAGCCATAGGGTTCTGTAAGCTAGTTTAATGGGTTATGCTCCACTGAAATGTCAGTCAAGTCAGCCCCGTTATCTGCACAAGAAAGTCCGGAAGACCACCTTGCTTGTCAGAGACACACCCTCTGCTAAGACTACTAATTTTCCTGGCATACTGTGTCTCTCTGCTGATAGATTCATATGTGGGAAGTGTTGGAAAAAGCACAGACATAGAATTACCTGGGATATACCTAATAGAATGCCCATGGCATCACTTAATTAAGTGATTAATAATGCAGTATTTTCTGGTCATTTCATACCTCACGCAGGGATTTCTTACCTCCAGAAACTTCAAGGTATCACCAGCCCCACCTCTGGGGTGGGAAGCTGCTTGGGAAGGCCAAGGCAAATGTCTAATTTGATGTGTCAAATGATGAGTCAAGTGTTGCTCACAGAATATGTACCCCTCTCCTACCCCCTACAGAGAAAGTGTTTGCTGGGTTAAAATGGGTTAAAATGTAGCCATGTGCTGTGCTGGGTTATCCCTTATCTGGGAGTAACAGGCTTGAGCCCTGGAGAAACAACCAGGACTAAGGCCCACCAGCCCTGTGTCTAGGCACTGCGGATTTTAATAGCGCTAGGCCATGCTTCACTTCCGGAGGGCTAGAGGACACTCTTCTCAAGCTGAACATCAGGTCAGACCAGCTGTCCACTTTATCCAGCCTCTCCCAGGTGAGTGTAAAGTGGTTAGGGACAGCAGGCCCGTGCCAATGAGTTTAGCTCTGGGCACAGGCTTTATTTGGCTAATTAGTCTACGGTTTTTAAGAGTGCAGAATGGAAGTTCCTGTCTCAGGAGAGCTGCCGAGGCTACAGGCCCACATGTCAGGGCACTGTAAATCTTCAGGGAAATTCTCCAAATGTAATTTTCTTCTCATGATTTTATTCCTGAGACTGACTTGGTGTATTAATAAGTTGGCTCAGAAGGCATTAGCCATAAATAGCAGTTGGTCCTAATACCGTGGAGACATGTTCCAGCTCGGTACAGAAGGACACTGAGATGACAGAGAGACAGTCAGCAGACAGCCCTGGGAGTAGGACTTTCAACAGAAATGACTGCACTTCCCACCAATAAGTTCAGAGGATGACCAGAAGAGCAGTTCAGAGACCAGGGCTGAGGGGTGGGGTGGTGGGTACCCAAGCTCATCTTTCACAGAACTGGGGAAAGTCAGCATGTGTACTTAAGATAGGGTGGCACTATCTTTAAAGTCTGCCACACCAGCATGCATCCTCTGATTTCAGTCTGGTAGCCTAGACCGTAAAGGTGATGGTGTTAGGTTGCTCTCTGAACTTCCTTCCCACTGACCAGCCAAGGCGTCCAACCTTAGCCTCTATCCTAGTTACTTCCTATTGCATTAATAAACACTATAACTCAAGGCAACTTGGGGAGGGAAGGGCTTATTTCTTGTTACACCCCCTAAGTCATACATGCTCTGTCATTAAAGGAAGCCTCAGCAGGAGCCCAGAGACAGGAACTAAAGCACAGAGCATGGGGAACACTGCCTTATTGACTTGCTTCCCATGGCTTGCTCAGTCGCTTTCTTATACAACCCAGAACTAGCTGACCAGGGGTGGTCCTGTCCCAAATAGGCTGGGCACTCCTGTATCAATCATTAACAAGAAAAAGCACCAGGAGCAAACTCATGGACCACTTTGATGGAGGCATTTCTTCAGCTGAGGTTCTCTCTTCCAAGATGATTTTTGCTTTCGTCAAGTTTGAGAAAAACCAACCAGCAGAACTTCAAAATCCACGTACCTTTCCATACGTTGTGGTAACCTCAAACAAGCTGCCCTTTCTCCTTTAGCACCCAAACCTCTACCAGGTCTCTGCTCCCTACTCCCTGCTACACCCTTTCCTCACACTTTGCCCTATTCCAGCCTAACTGCTTCCTTTGTCAGCGTTCTGTGATACCTTGCTGTCTTGGAGCCTTACTGGCTTGAGAGAGACTCTTGCCCCACTGCTGAGTTAATTTCTGGAGAGAGTCATGAAGCCCGTGCACCTGATATTCTCACAGAAACAAGCCTATTACCCCTCCCACTAACACACCAGACAAGGTCTCTTGCCATTGGTCACAGAGACCAAAGATGCAACATTTGGAAATTATCCTGGAGCTCAAAGACCCCATATCACTACAATCCTTCCACCCTAAACTTGTTCAGATTTCCCTTGTACAATCCCTCACAGTGAAGGCCATGGTTCTGAGGACCAGTGTGCTTATTTGAAGAGAGATGTGAAGAGATGTAGGAAGCTTTTCAGGAGTGAGTAAAGAAATGGTGTTCACATACATCTCCGTAACAGAACCAGCCAAACAAGAGTATTTCCCGTTTGTTGCCACAGACCACTGTATTTAGAGAAACATTAGCCACAGGCATGGTAGCACCCACCTAAAATCCCTGCAACGTACACCTTTTGGTATTTTTATCATCACAGGGTGTCAAATAAACTCTTTTTAATTAGTAAAACCATTTTCAGCAATTTTTTGAGCTTTATTCATCTTGATTTTTTTTCAAGTTGTATTGATCTCTTCTTTTTTTTTCCCCCAGGTTTTAAATAGTTTAATGTTTCCCTCATTTCATTTGACCCTATGTATTAGCTCTTTTTAAAAGATGTTTTCAGTTGAAATAGAATTACAACACCTTCTCTCCTCCCATTCTTACTCCAGGCCTTCCGAGATATACTCCCCAGAACCATCTTGTTTCCTTCCACTCTCAAGTTGATAGCTTTTTTTCCTTTGATTATTATTGATGTATGTACGTATGTATGCATGTAATGAATGCATGCATACATACATACATGTATCTCTGTGTATGCACAGATATACACACACAACTTACTGAGTCCTTTTTGGTTGTCGTTTGTTGGTAAATGGTTCAAAGCTGATCGATCACTCTGTCATGGACAACCAGTCCTGAGACTCATCCCTGGGAGAGACTAATTCTCACACTAGGCATTAGTTGCCTATAGTTCTTTGTCTGTGGGTGGGACTACATGGAAATGTCTCCCTCCCCTGTTAACATGCCCATTGATATTGCTATTATTCAAAGAGTTGCCTATACAGCAATTTCTAGGAAAGACTGCTTCACAGTGAACTTCCTGATATTCTAGGTCTTGCTATCTTTCAGCCTTCTCTTCTATGATGTTCCTTGAGCCATATGCAGGTGCTGTGATAAAGACGTATCTAGTCACGTCTTCTAATTAAGTAGTGTAGCCCACTTATTTTCTTATTAGTCTTTTTAATTTTAATTAAAATATGCATGTAATAAACCTCATATTTATTGAATGGACTCTACTGGCTTACACTCTTGCCTTTAAAAGTGGAGTTGTCTTGACTATGTCTTAGAGTTCAGGACAAATAAACTCTCATGAGCTGGTTTGTATATGAGCTTTGGAATGGCCAACTCCTCTTGTCTTGTCGCTCAGTTGCAACTGTAGTCACGTATCCCAACATCATGACTTGTCCTGGAAACTGTCATTAAGTAAGTGTATCCTAGTGGGACTATCACAGCCTGCCCTTGCCTATACCTGTCATATGTCCCTTTCTGTCCTTGTCTGTGAAGATGTATTTACTGACACTCCTCCCTTTCTTCACAAAGGTCTGTCTTTCTTCTGTCTTTCTCTCTGGAGCTTTTAAGCTTGTTTCTGTTTCTCCTGGCTTTGAAGATCGATACTCACATGCTAGTTTTTATGTATTCTTCCAGTGTGCACTTCAGGCTCTGTCCTGGATGCTATCTGTCTTCACTTCTGCTCTGCTCTCTGTCACTGGTTCCATGCACATCTCCGTCGTCTTCCCACTGTGGTCAGTGCTTCATCTGTCTTTGCACACAGATCCCAAAGATCTTATCTCAGAAACCTTAAACTAAAAAGTGACAGAGGTAGAGAAGCACAGGGCAGAGATGCTAGGCCCACACCTGGCCCAAGATGTGCCTTGTGGTCGTGCCAAAGCACTCAAGGGCAGATGAGCAGTACAGAGTCCAGAGCCTGTTCAGTGTTGGGCATCATGCTGCTAGCAGGCAAAGCAAGTGACTGCAGCAAGGTCACCCACAGCACTGTGATCTATCTCTCCAGAACATGGCTTCCATCTCAGAAGACTGCAAAGAGTCCTGCAGGGAGGGCTCAATTATGGGTCTGGAGAGATGGCTCGTCAGTCAAGAGTTGTACATTTCATTTACAGAAGACCTGGGCTAGGTTCCCAGCACCCCAGTTAGGTCGCTCATAATCAACTGTAACCCCAGCTTCTGGTTTCTGTAGATACTACACACACACACACACACACCACACACACACACAGAGAGAGAGAGAGAGAGAGAGAGAGAGAGAGAGAGAGACAGAGAGACAGAGACAGAGAGACAGAGAGAGACAGAGAGACAGAGAGGAAGAAGGGAAAGAGGAGGGGAGGAGAAGTGGAGGGGAGGGGAGAGGGAGCGAGAGAGTCTTTATAAATAAGAAATGATCAGATGCAAATGTGGGCTTCTGTAACAGGCACTCCACCATGCAGCTTGAGTATACCTCCGTGGCTACATTCCCACACATACTCAGGACACTGGCATGCATGCAATGCCAGATTCTTGTGAGTGACAATTGGCAAATCCCTTTGCCAATGCGCCACGACAACAATATTAACTTATGCCTGGGTAGAGAGCCTGAGTTTTCTGCATGTAAAATACTTCATATGAAAACAAATTTGATTAAGCATTCCATAGCGATGTCATAGAATGTCTCAGAGTCAGAGGCTTTCATTTGGTTACCTTTGTACAAAGTCTAGCAGAGGAAACAAAATATACACACACACACTGAATATTACATATGTCGTATAATATATGTGATTCTTATGTCTTCATGGACACATTGAAGTTACTTTTGGCAGTATTTCACAGGATATTTGTAATGACATAGGCTCATTTGGGATTCTAAATAGGACCATGAACACCAATATTTTTAAATTAAATTATTTACTTTAGATAATTGTACATCTACTTACAGTTCGGAAGCAACATAGAAGAAGCCTTGGGTTTCTTACCAGACCTTCCTAACATCATCTCCTGTTATCTGTACACAAAGGCAACCAGAGCTTTGAGATTGGGACTATCTGGGGATCTATTTTGGCTTCTCCAGACTGATTTATATCCATTGGCATTGAGTGTGGGTGTGTGCAAATGCATGTGAGTATGTGAGTGAGCATGGATCTGTGTGCTTGTGAGTGCGGTGAGTACGTGAATGAGTGTGAACATGTAAGTGTGAATGTGTGTGAGTACATGGGAGTAGGTAAGTGTGAAGGTGCATGTGGTATGTGAGAAGGTATGAATGCTCAGGAGTATGTAGTGTAGGTGAATAAGTGTGAATATGGAAGATTGTGCATATGAGTGTGTGGTCCAGGTGTGTGTGAATTGTGTGTGTGATTGAATGTGTGTGAATTGTGTGTGTGAATTGTGTGTGTATGAATTATGTGTGTGTGAATTGTGTATGTGAATTGAATGTGTGTGAATTTTGTGTGTGTGAATTGTGTGTGTGAATTGTGTGTGTGTGAATTTTGTGTGTGTGAATTGTGTGTGTGTGTGAATTGTATGTGTGTGGTCACGCAGTTCTCAGCCCATGAACTGTTTAAAAATGAGACCGACCATGCTAGAGTCCTGCTGAGCATCTCAGATGACGTCTGAGGAAAGCCGGGTTGTCCTGCAGGACTCTGTCCAGCATCACAGCCGTCTTTTCTCTGTGAATATAACTAGGACATGATTATGAAAGAAAGAAAAAACAAACTCGTTTAACCTGGGCTAATGACAGCAGGAAAATTGCTCTAAATCTGGATTAATGGAAGTGAAATGGTGGTGAGCGCTGTGGTAATTACGCGGGGGTTAAAAGCTTTCGAAGCAAGGCTTTCAATAACTGACTTTCTCAAAGACCTCGGGGACAGAAACAAACTCCTGATATTTATTCAGACAGAGATTCCGACTCTCATTTAGACTGCTAAATTAATAAGCTTGGAGACCTCTCCCCTTCCCCGGCTGCACTCTGCCTTCCATTTATCCCACGAGGTGCGTTAACATAACGTAATGCCATCCATTATTGGGGATTATTAATTCATCAGTTACTCAGGTGAAGAATCTGATGAGTCAATACGGCGAGTCATTGGGAAAGCACAGGACCCCTGTGAAAAATTAGCAGATCACTCAGGATACCATGGTCAAGGAGCAGTGATTAACAATGAAACTCTTTACAAAAATATTGAGCAGATAAAAATCTCCCTAAGATGCCCCAGGGTCCTTACTCAGCTCCCAGGAGGTTAATATGAGCCGTGGTGCCTTGTGGATTTTCCCCTGCGTTCAGGCATAGTCTCAGCATCCTGTATGTCAGTATGGCACAGGGGAGGGGCTGGGGGACACCAGGAGAGGTCGTAGGCCAAGGGCAGGGCAGGTGAGCAGGCTGACTACACATGTAGTGGTACAAAGATCTACCTGACAGCTTCCTCCACTTCATGTGTGAAGAAGAGCCAAGAGGGCCACGTGGTGCCTGCCACGCCTCTCTGCAAAAGACACAAGGGAACTGGACCCCAGTGCTCACCCTGCTTTTTCCCTAGAAACACAAATCTTTTTCCCTCTTGCATTTAAGGAATGCTCGCTGCAGATGAAGTTGAGCTCTGGCAGTCTCAGAGGCTGATGACTGATTGTGTTGCCGTAATGGGGAGGCAGTGCCTTGGTCATCCTTTAACCCTGTGATTAGTTGGGTGTCTGCAGAGAGACACTTAATTAAGGCTTGTTAAGCCGTACAAAGCAATATCTCTAATATTTATACACCACCACTTGGCACTTCCTCAACCCCTGGGTCTATGATCCAGTGATGAACCAACCTTCTGGAACCTTCTGTCCTTTGTGGGATTAGCGGATGCCCTCCTCTCTCCCAGTGCCTGCACACTTCCTTCTCAGTGCTCTCTCCTCATGACTCTGTACAATGGCTCAAGTACAGGCCAGAGACCCTGGGAGGATCCGAGCCTCTGTGCAGCAAGTGTCTGCATCCACATGCATCTGCTGCTACTGAGAGCCAGACGTAGTCTACAGAGGGGAGAACCAGAGCTTGGTACTCATAACTGCACAAGAGGCCTGGACTACTTCCACAGCCATCCCAGAAAGCCCTGTTTCTTGGGGTCAAGCTTTGTTCTTACCAGGGATACTCCAGCTTCAGTCTTCATTTGTATTATTGGTTTAAGGGCTGAACTCACTAAATTAGAAACTTGCAGAGAGGATTCAGACATACGCAGCTGAGGGGATCTGATAGTACCATATCATACAGGTGAAAGGTGAGCCCCGGAGCTAGCTGGGATCCACATGGAGGATGTGGGGCTGGAGTAGAGATATCTGAGAAGGACAAGCAGCTGCAGGATCCCGATGAGCTACAGAGCTCCCTAGCCCTGCACAGGCTATAGAAAGCCCTCCTTCTTACACTGTCCCCTGTGAGATGGGACCTGCTATCCGTGCCACTGGGTACCAGAGTCTAGTTAAGATGTAGGTAAATCCAGGGGCCACTTGGAGTAGCCTTTTCATTGAGACCCTCAATTCGCAGACCTGCCCTGACAAGGCTAACAGCTGTCACAGGAGGAAGAAGCTGGTTGAGTTCACACCCTGTTATTTTAGGCTCTTCAGCTCTTTTGATTAGTGTGTGCCACACACACTCATACCGTGGAGTGAAGCCTGCTGTTCTCTTGGCATGGGTGAACAGTGTGGTCAGACAATGTAGCCCCTGCATTTGAGAGTCTAAAGTGATCCCTCTGAGTAGCTACCTGTTTGGTGTGTCATGTGGACACCTACATTTGTGTATTCTTCCCACCCATGTCAGATGCTGCAACCACCAGACAAGGGCTCTTAAAAAAAAAAAAAAAAAGACAGGATGCACCAGGTGATCCAGGAATGCTGCTGTATTATTGCCAACCATACCAACTGCCTTGCTTGATATGAGTACACACATGGGTCCAAGCACAGGACAGCACACTGTAAGCAGTTACTAGGAGTCTCAGGCTGTTTAGGGACCTATGCTCAACTGGAAAGAGGGCATACCAGAGCCCATGCTGTTAGGATTCTGTTGCCATCACCCCTGTTTGGCACCAAGTATTATCTAAAGCTGTCCCTGTGTCTGTGCTATTGACACCATATACATATCCATCACGGTGTGACCTTTTCCTTTCCTTCTCATCCTAGAATAACACTTGGATCAGAGTCATGAAAAACCATCGATTGGTCCCACAGGACCTCTAAGGTCCTGCAGTTGAGGTGTTGACTATGGTGTTGAATCTATGGCAAGTTCTGGAGCTATAGCCATTCCGTCTTATGGTACAAGGTGGCCTCAGCACCCACAGAGTCCTCGGGGAACCCAAGTTCAGTGTAGGGCACAGTGATGTGGCCATGGGTCTCAGAATGGGAGCCTAGCTTCAGCAAGCACTTGGAAGCCCACCTTTCAGCTATCCTTTGGGTGTGGGTCAGCTGCAGCTTCAGATAATCCCAAATGCCTTCGACACATCCTATTATCCTTACAGTGTAGCATTCCCGTGTTGGCACAGGCTGACGCATCAGAGCTGTGGTCATCATCAAGTTAGTGTCTGGGCTTGGGTCACATCTGGAATCCTAGTGGTTAATGTGTGGCTTGCCCTTGGGAGTATCTGCCTGCTTTCGGGTGAGGTGTATATGATCACAGACCACTTGGTCCTATGATTAAAATGACAGACTAGGAGGGTCAAGGACACCACAGGAAGACCTATAGAGTCAACTAACCTAGGTCCATGGGAGCTCACAGGGACTGAACCATCAACCAAAGAGCATGCAGGGCTGGACCTAGCCTTCCCAACCCCATATTTATAGCAAATGTGCACCTTATGTCGGTCTTTAAGTCGGTCCCTTAACAATTGGAGCGGGGGCTGTCTCTGATTCTGTTGCCTACCACTGATCCCCTTCTCCTACTTGGACTGCCTGGTTGGGCCTCAGTAGGCGAGGAATGAGCTTAGTCCTGCTGAGACTAGATGTCCCAGGGTGGGTGGTACTCAATGGGGCTTCCCCTTATCTGAGGAGAAGGGAAGGGGATAACAGGGGAAGGGACTTGTAAGGGCAGTATGGGGAGGGAGGCTTTAATTGAGATGCAAAGTGAATAAAAAATACATTATGGAAAGAAAAAAATGACAGACTAGAGAAGACAGCAATTTCTATGGGAACATAGATGCCCAAGGAGGTGCATTCAGGGTAGAAGAGACTGGGGTTTCAGAAAGTTCGGAAAGAAAGGAGGCACAGGGCATATTGCTGTACCTAAAGTCAAATGGGACAGATGTTAAGCACTTGCTAATTTATTGCTTCATTACTTTATCTTATGAACCTTTCTATAAATATACAGAAAATGAGAGAGAGAGAAAAAGATGGAGTAGAGAAGAGAGAGAAGTATAGAGGAATGAGAGAGACTGAGAAAGAGGCAGAGGGAGAGAGTCCAAGAAAGTGCTCCTGTGGAGAGAAAGGAATCTGGTGTTAGGAATCTGTACCGTTTCCCACCCTAGGGGTCCGGAGAAAGCCAGTGGGGCAAAGAGAGACCCACAAAGACAATGAGGCACGTAGAGAGAGAAGCCTACAAGGACCTCCTATCATCCTACCTGGAGGCTTGGGAAAGGGATTGGGAAGGCATGGAGGACTACCATCCTTCCAAGACCCTGACCGAAGACAGTTAGAAAGAGGAAGATGATGTGAAGACTACCTGGTCCACAGGCATCATACGTACTGACATCAGATGGAAATGTTAATGAAGAGACAGGCTTACTGATGGCTAGATAGGCAAGGAGTTGACACTGGGGATGTCACTGGGGCTGGGAAGTCTCCCTGGTGACTCCCGGAGGCTCAATGTCCTCTTCTTCTCTTTCTTATCCAGCCTGTGCATGCACCTACCGAGGCACCAGCTGGTTCATTGTCTGGCAAGAGGATCCAGGAGCCTCTGAAAAAGTTCACCCCATACTCCAAGCAGGAGACTGGGCAACCATTCAGGTAGCCTTGAGTACAATGATGTGTGTGTACTGGGTGGCGGGGAGGTGCAGGGGGGCAGCTACTGACTTACCACTGCTGAGCATGATGGATGTGACCTTGGGCACACACAGTGGCCAGTTTGGGGACTGCTGGATGAAGAATGCGGATGACACATGCTTGGAGGAACAAATGCAGCAGGACCTGCAGTTGGACTGAAACGCCAAGGCTGCGATGACAGAGGTGGCTGTTACCACCAGCTGCTGGGAGACAGCCCCACCCTTTGCATTCAATTTGTTCTGTAGCCAGCCAGGGTGCACAAAGAGTCTCTCGGAATTGATGTCTTTTGTGGTCTAGAATAGTGTGATTAGCAGTGAGAAGGGAGGGAGCCCTCTGGAACCAGGCCTAGGCTTTGTTCCAGTCATCCCATAGGAAGTGACTGGGCCAATTGGGAGGCATCACTAGGATGTTGTATTACACAGGCAGCTGAGAGGAAGAAGGAACAATCTAGGATGACAAAAGGCTCTGAACACCATGACAGCCACTCTAGTGTGTCACATGTGGCAAGAAGATAGCTAGCACTTGTATTGACATACTGAGGCTGGGTGTAAGCTTTTGTGAGATGCTAGCAGAAGGCGATCAAACAGTAGGAGGCCAGAATGAAAACAGAGGGGAAGTAGACAGAATTAGAAATAAATGGCCGCCGGGCGTCTTCAATGCCAAATATGGCAGGTTATATAAAGGAACTGCCTTGGGACTGAGTATGAATGAGTAAGCTCTGGTCACCGCTGTCCTTGACTGTGAAGCCACCAAGATGGAGGGTCAGTCCTTCTATGTTTTCCCAGGATAGAATTCAAAAGCAGACCTGTCATTTCCCCCACCCCAAACACCCCAGGATCAAGCTATTAGGGTAAGGTAAGGAGAAGGTCTTAGCAGTGTGGAAGAAGTGAGCCATGTCTGGGGCCCAGTGGCAGGGAGAAGGGCAGGGTGAGTAGGTACATTTACATCTGCTGTGAGCTGTGATGAGTTCCTCTGAGTGTAGTGTGAATGAGTCATTTATTTCCCTAGAGTGAAGCCTCAGGATTTGGTCCAAGATAACTCACAGGACACAAGCTTGGTACTCCGCTCTTCGTCCTGTCCTAGGGCCAGGCAGAGGCAGGATCTCGTGACAACATCCCTGGATGTCAATGGTGGTAGTGACCATGAAAACCCCAGGATGAGCAGACAACAAGTCTACAACTTCCCGGGTCTCCCCAGGCAGAGAGAAGACCTTCCAGGCGCATTGGGAAAGTGGGAATGGTAGGGGATGTCTCTCCTGAGCTGGCCTCAAGTTTGAGACCTGAATGTTTATTGGTCTTCAAAGGAAGCAGATGACGAAGAGGTCCTCTCATTCAGTGTGACAGCATGCAGGATCATTCCTTGGAACCCCTGACCTCACTTATGAACTGTGTCAACTTCTTTTCTCAGTTCAGAACATGATCCTGAATGCTTGTTTCATGCAAAGCTCTTAAACACAACAGGATCCATCCCTCAACCAAAACAAGCAAACCAGCAAGTGCCTGTGATGCTGGCCCAGGGTACCAGTCCTGATTCCCAGGCCCCTTAATAAAGATGCCTTTGTTCCTCAAGGATCCTATGCCCATGATAAAAGTTCTGAACTACGTAGCTTTGTTTAAAAAGACAAAATAAATAAATAAATAAATAAATAAATAAATAAATAAATAAATAAAACAAACAACAAAAAACAAACAAAAACTTCTTCAGCCCCCCCCCCCCACCTTTGAGCAATCTATAGTCTGACCACTATCCTGTCACAGTCTTCCCTGCCTCTAGATATAGAAATTCCCTGCTGCCTGCTCCAGCTCAGGAAGCCTCCTGAGGCTGTGCAGAGAGTGCTCAACTGTTTTCCCTCAGGGAATTAAAATAGCAAATGGGCTCTATACAGGCTGACTTTAACTTGCTCTCCACAGTGGGAACAGCATCTCTTACCCATGTGACCTCTGCTCTGGCTTCAACTGACCAATGATCTGCCTCCTTCAGACCTTACCCCTCAGCACAGCCTGGGGCTGTCTTCTGGATCACACTCCACTCTCTTCTGTTTGGTTCCCACTACTGGAATACAGTAATTTCTCAGTCTTGACTTCACACGTGGCTTCTGCCCAACACTTGAAGGCCAAGGTTGGTCTAGAGCCCAGCAGTTTTGCTGTGTCCTACTCCTAACAGTTGGTAGATATGTGGGTTCAACTTTTGTTCTGCCACTGAGCCCCAGAAGGTCTCCCTTCCTCCTGGATGATGGGCATGATAACTGAGGGCATGCCTTCACTCTTCTGGTTGTCTTCTGCACCATTAAAGCCTCTGGCAGATTCCAGGGAGAGGCTGGTCCCTGCTTTCTAGTAGCCACAGCTTGGGTGATACTCAAGCAAGATATCTGTGCATTCTCACAAGAGTGAGAGTCACAAGGAAGAGGCGGGTCTCTGAGCTATGTCCTTAGGCCACCAGGATACTCCAAGGAGCAATCTGTTTAAAGACTCTCATATCTAAGTCATGAGGTGACTAAGGACAAAACTCTCATTTCACCTCAGGGAAGGTCTAGGCCTCAGAGCTTCTTTCCACACAAGCTTCCATGTGATAAAGGAGAGAATGTCAAACCTTCTGCCCACCAGCACATGGTTCAGGGCTCAATGTAAACACCCATCCCATGTCCCTTAGGACTCAGAGCCCTTGACAGTAAATGTGTGCAGAGCCATGAAGGCGGAAGGTGTCTGTGTGTGAAGGTCACTGTGCAAGGATTAGACAGGCTGGGGGAGGTTGTTTGTAAGAGATGAAACGAATAAGCAATCAATAGCCAGAGCAGTGAGAAGGCTTACCGAATTAGGAGCTCAAATGGAGAAGAGGACTGGATACAGGGAGACAGCTTAAGGGAGAGGAGACCCCCAGTGGCAAGTTCATTGATTACCAGAGAAGAGGAAGTGACCAGGTGAGCTTTTCAATTCTAGTCTGGCAGCAAGTACCTAGATGCTCTGTGATGCTGGGTGGCTGGGGTCAAGGGTGGAGGGACCTGGACTGCCTGGAGTCGTGATGCTCAGACCTAAGGTCCTGTGCCATCCCTCCAATCAGGGTGGGCAGTAGGTCACTGGGGGCCAGTCCACCTCCAAGAGGGTAGGAAAGCTGGGAACATGTCTCTTCTGCTTAAAAGAGCCTCATACAGATCTCCCGAAGACAGTGTTGCATGAAGGTTTAAGCACCCAACATGCAAGTAAGCAAAACAAATTGTATGCACATGAGACAGAGAGAGACAGAGACAGAGAGAGACAGAGACAGAGAGACAGAGACAGACAGAGAGACAGAGACAGACAGAGTGCACTTCAGACACTCACTGGCTTGGAGGTTAACAAGTAGGCTGGGCTACCTGGCCACCCAGCTCGAAGGCTCTTCCTGTCTCTGCCTCCCTGAAGCAATGATAAGCATGTGTCATGTGTACCACTATGCCTGGTTCTTTTGTTTGGTTTTTTTTTTTTTTTTTTTTTTTTAATGTGGGCTCTAGGGATTGAACTCAGGTCCTTGCTCTCTAAAGCAAGCACTTTACAAACTGAACCATGTTTTAGCAAGAGCTTTAAAAAGACTAGAAGTGAAATGGAAGGAGTTCACAAGCACTAAATGAATTTCTATGGGCAGTTGATGGCTTCTAAGGAGAAGGAAACCCATGTTCTTCAAGGGTGTTGCTC
Organism: Mastomys natalensis; assembly: GCA_021653895.1. Lineage (NCBI taxonomy): Eukaryota > Metazoa > Chordata > Mammalia > Rodentia > Muridae > Mastomys > Mastomys natalensis. The sequence continues at coordinate 4,626,328 of JAJTUV010000102.1, forward strand.
CTGAAAGGTTGATCAGCTCCAGTAGATGGCGCCACACCTAGGAGTGAGTATATGGGAAGCACCAAGTGGAGTCAAGGAGCAATTAGATTATTAGTAAGAGGACAGGAAGTTGGATGGAAGAGACAGAGGTGAAGCTAGGAGTTAGAGAAACAAGTTGAGTGAATATGATCAACATACACTATATAAAATTCTCAAATAATTAATACAATATTAAAAAAAATAAAATAGATGGCTAGAAGGCTGTGAGATGAAATTGCAGAATGCTTGTTCTTTCAGGGATGAGAACGCAAGGATAAAATGGGTCAGTGAGGTATGTGTGTGTGTCCATGTGTGTGTGTCCACCTGAAAACCAGCACCCCATTAGCAGTGCCAGAAAAGACAACTAACCAATAAAGACAAAAGCATACAAGTCATGACGGTCTTGAAAGACATTAAGAGTGGATTACTGGGGAGAGGGGAAGCTGTGTGTCACAAAGCTGGTTCCATGTCCCAGAATGCTACCAGAGAAGTTGACATCGCCTTGTTACACTAGGCTGCAGACTATGAATGGGTCATCATGGCACTGTGAGGGCCCTTGGCTCTTTAGCTAATGAAACAAGTATCAACGTAAGCCTGGCAAGCTATTAAAGATCGTAAAGAAACAAGTAAGGAAACTCAGCTTTAGCTCCATCCAGCAGCTCACTGAAAGGTGTCTGGTGTCTCTCCTTTCTCAGGACCATGGGATACTCCTTTATAACATGATAGCATGGCCTGTGAGACCAGATGTAGCCAAGTCCACCCACACAAATTGGCTGACCATAGTAGAGACAGGGGCTGGATGCTAGAACTATCTGTGTGTCCACTGTAGCCTGGCATTTGAGTTCAGCTCCTAGTAACTCTTGTTACAATTCCTAAGTTTTGCATAAGGTGCTAAGACTTGCTTTATGACCAGAGTTGAGTTTTCTGTGAGCAGGGTTAGTCTCTTCTCTCTGCATCCACACCCATCAGCGGCAACCATAGGCTCTGCAGCCAGCAGCCTGGCAATTCAATGAGGTAGTGAATACAAGGCCTCATGTTCTGGCCAGTAGTAATGCCAGGTATATAGAGGAGCTGAAGAACATTCTTGACTATAGAGGGGAAGTGAATGGGGACATCCTTGAATCTAGCTGTTCTCACCTCCTATGACCTTTTGGGAGAATAAAGGACACATGGCCTGGCCTTTGGGTCCTCTGTGACTGCCAGTCAACAAAGCCAGTGTTTTGAAAGCTAGTGTGATGCTGGCCAGTCCTTCACAGCCTGTCCTTGCAGGTGCCTGTGCAGTGTTCTTGACAAGGGACCAGAGTGGACTCAGAGCGACTGGCCGAACTCCCACACAATCATCCGTAGCTTTAAGCACAACTGACATCCGCTAATTTCACTCTTGTTTATCAGAGTCGGCTGTTGTAGAGGTTAACTGCTTTCTGAGACAGTGTTTAACATTTCCCACCAGTTCCATTTAGAAGCATGTTAACGCGCCATAATTAAAACTTACTGTCCCAGCCAAGGGGATAAATGCCAGGCACCTCATCAGAGACTCTCCCACCCTAGACAGTTCTAGTCTCCATGGCTGGAACAGCTCTTGAGAGAAACCAGCTCATGGCCTTGCTGGGTGCTGTACTCAGCTTTATTTTAGAAATAGGGAAGGTGCCGGTGGTTTTAGAGGAAAGAAAGCATTCCTTGGGTCCTTGGATCTGAGCTACTGTTTGGCAAGATGAAGGAGAGAGCAGGCAGCTCAGCACCCAGGATGATGGGATAGTGTACTTGGGAGCCATTCACTGCTTATCTGGCAAGTGTAAACTTTCAACTGTTCTGTGTCACACTGGTCAGCTGTGTGGAGCAGACCCCAGTCAGCTCCCCATCTTTAAGAGCTAGAATCCTGGGAAACAGAGTGCACCTCAAATAGATGTCAAGTCCAGGGCTGACCTCAAAGTGATGTCAGCTTTGAAGCGTTTCCAAGAAAGACAGCAGATGAGGTTTGCTATTGTTGATGGAGTGAGGGAAGAGGATGTTGTGGCTTCTAGGATCTGAGGAGGACAGGGAGGCAGCCATGGATTCAACAAATGTTCGAGCCTTGAAAGGGAGATGCTCATGGGACAGGGTCTCTAAGGATCTGACTGGGGAGGATCAAAGGGAGTGGAGGAGAAAGAAAAGAAAGGAGAAAGGGAAGGAGGAGGAGGAGGAGAAGGAAGAGAAGAGAGAAGAGAAGGAAGAGAGGAAGAGAAGAGAAGAGGGGAAGAGGAAAAGGAAAGAGAAGGGAAGGGGAAGAGGAGAAGGAGGGAGAGGAGGAGGAGAGAGGAGGAGGAGGAGGAAGAGGAGGAGAGACGAAGACGAAGAAGATTATTTCAGTACACAGAGCGACAAACAGCATGGCTGAGTATGGCTGAAGGCAAATCTGATCTTACTGCACCTGCTGATGGGTGAGCAAGAAAGCCCAGGATGCTGCAGAGCAAGAAGGGGTCATTGGAGCTGATGCAGGGGCTGCGGATGGAAACCCTCCATCGCCAGGAGAAGCTGTCACGAGGGTGAGAATTTGAGGATGAGCTGGCAGATGCTCAGCTGGCAAAACACTTGCCTAACAACACAGGGACCTAAATTCAATCCCTAAAAAACAATTACAAAAAGCAATGCATGGTGGTACCCACCTGTGATCCAGCACTGGGAAGGTGGAGATAGGTGGATCCCGGGACTGTGTGGTAGCCAGCCTAGCCTACTTCGTGATTTCTAGGCCAGTAGGTCAGTGACAATCCTACCTCAACATATTAGCATAGTGCCTGAGGAATGACACCCAAGACTGTTCTCTGGCCTCTGTGCACACATGCACACTCATGCATATGACATTGTTAATGACAAGTCTTCACTGTGACTCACCTTAAGATTTATATGTCCTTCAAATAACCAAAGCTGTCAGAAGCTTGACTTTTGATTGATGGTGTCCACTAAGCCTCCTCTTTTGATGACTGCCTGGGCTGTCATTATCCACAGATGCCTAAAGGAAGCTGTACTCAGCCTGGAATGAGCTCTGCCCACACAGCAGCCAAATGTACCACACAGGAATGGGGGTCCAGTTCCACTCAAGACTGCTTGGATATCTCTCACCCATCGGCTTTGGCAGACTCCACTCCAGTCAAGACTGGCCTCGTTCACCCTGCCTCTGTTTCTACCTAGGATCAGACCCAAGTCTGTGATTGGTATGGTGGGAGGTTGTGATTGGTGTAAATGCATTGTTTGGTGGGATAGCATCCAGGCAGAGGTACATCCCCGTTTTTTATTAGCTATGTCTTAGTGTTATCAGAGGAATCTGGGAGGTGTCTCTCCCTCCCCCTTTGGCATTGCAATACTGACCCTAATAATGCCCTTTCCTGAACATTCCTCTTTGCCACCTGACCTTTTTCAAGGATACATCAGTCTTGGCTTGACACAAGAAGACAAGACCCTGAGGTTTCTAGCCTTAGCACCAGAGGCAAAAGCAGTGGCAGAGCATCCAGGAAGCAGCTAAGGATGAGGTGAGAAGGCAGGGCAGACAGGGAGGTCTAGAAGACTTACAAAGAGGATGCAGAAGGAGCAAGCAAACAAAAGATCTATAGGCAAAGAAAGCTCGGAATGACCTCACATCTTCTGGCAGGTAGCAGACAGAGCATGTGCAAGAAACCTGCACTGTACAAAGGAAGCAGACAGGGAACAGTTTTTGGTGCAGGATTTGAGCTTCTAGACTATCCCTTTTCCTTTCCCTTGGAAGTGAATTCTTTCTTAATAGTCTCCTGCTTTGCTTGCTGTTGTTGAAGGAGTCTCCATCAAATTCCTTATTCCAGTACCCAAGAACTTGGAAGTTCTTGTGGGTGCCCTTTAAATCCCCAAATCTGCTGATACCAAAAATTCTGGAGACTCATGAAAAGCAAGAACCTTGATATGCAAAGCTCTGAGCTGTCACACAAGAAAACAGTTGCAGCATTCCAGAATGACCGAGGCTGGAAACTGAGACTAAGAACAGAAGAAGGATGGAGGAGGGAAAAGGCTAGAAGAGCTGGAGATGGAGTCCAAACCACAAAGATTGTAGTCCTAAGTCACAAGACAGTTCCAGAAAGCTGCCAGGGATTAAGGAGCCAAGGGTCCCAGCACCCAGATCTTAGGGGCTATAGCTCCAGCTGCTGGATATTGGCTCTCTAAGCCCTAAGCAATAAGCTTCTGCGTTTGAAAGTTTGAAGCCATAAGCCTTAAGTTCTTAAGGCTTTTAGAGCTAGAAGAATCAGCTTGGAAGTTGTACTTGTGAGAGTCTGGAACTCATGGCCACCAACAATGAAGTGGCAATGTCCTGGTTGTGTGAAGTATCTATGCAGAGAGAGCAAATGGCCCAGTGTCTGCAAAGACACCATCCAGGGAAAAGACAGGAGGCAGGAAGAATAGTTGGATCCTTGTGTTCCCCAGGGATGCCTAGAGCTCAGTGGTTGTTGATAACTATGGAGTCGGGGGTGCGGGTGGGGTGAGATAAGATGAGGGGCTAGAATTTTTAAATTTCAGATCAGGGATCAGGACACAGGTCCTGTTTTGGAGCAGGTCACTACTACCCTGTTTTGCTAGTGGTATCAGGTCTTAGATATGTCAAGATCAAGCCTCCCGGGTATGCCCATACATGGGGTGGGAATGCATAATCTTAAAAGATGTAATTTCTGTGGAAAAAATGCCCAGATGACCTTAAACTGCTTCAGAAGGGCTAGAGATGACTGCAGAAAAGAATAGATCTGAGTGCATGCAGAATGCTTCTCATGTTTGACGATGTCACATTGCATGTCGGTGCATCTGTGCTGACAGGATCAAAATGTGCATATCAAGGTTCTGGGTATAAGCACGTTGTCTTACAGGGACAAGCCAGCAAGTGGAGGGTGAGAAGTGAGGCTTCTGCCTGCCTCTGAGAAGCTGACTGTCCTCTGCCCAGCTGAGTCTCCCCACGATGGACAGGCAGCCTTGTTCCGTTTGGATGGAACCATCACAGTCATTTCTAAGTCATAAACTCCTGGGAAAGGCCAGGGTGAGTCTATTAATTTGCCAGTCAAGGGCTAGAATGATCTCCATTGATTGAAGACTCAGGAGCAAGCAAGCATTTTGGAGCTAAAAATGTTTCATTAGCTGCAGGATCACTGGGTGCAGTTGGGGCTCAGATGGAGCAAAGTCTTCTCTCCGTTGGAAATTGCTTCGGTTTTAGAGCCATGGGGACACTCTGACCTTTCTGGGGATGAGGGGAGGTCAAATCAGCAGCTTGGTGAAGTGTGACACTGCTGCGTGAAGTTGGTAGGGATAGACCCTTCCCTGACAGGAAACTTGTAAACAGAGCAGGTAGGACCTCACAGACTAGAGCCTGCTCCTGGGGTTACTCACACTTGGATCACAGAGGAGCGGCTGAGGTGGTACAGCTCTGTGCATAAACACACAGAGGACTTCCCAACTCCTGGAGGTTACCCAGGAAAGGTGCGGTGGGAAGTGTTTCCTAACTCGTCTCTAGAAGAGGATGCCTCCCTCCTTCTGAAACCATGTTTTTCATCTATAATTCAAAAAGGCTTACAAAATAATCATTTCTCATAACATGCCTGCTTGGTACCGTGTCACTCCCTCCTAGCCTTCTCACTGCCCTTGTTACTTGGCAACTCAGAAGGGACCAGAAAGTAGACCTGGCTCCCATCTATGTGTTTCATAAGCTCAGTGCAAGAATCCCAAACTCCTTAGGAGTGGAATGTGGTAATCTGACCTGCAGTGTGCCCTGTGACCTGACCCTTTGACCAAGACCGATGTGAAGATATTAGACTGCCCTTATTTGCATAACTCTGATTTACATGGCCCCTATTTGCATGGCAGAAATCACAAGATTGGAAATTATACCATACTAACTCCCGAAAGCCGAACCATTCTCCTTCATTCGGTGTGAATGATTGCCAGGAAATGCACTCAAAACCTCACCTGACTGCACACGTGTTGTGTTGTTTCTCCCAGTGGAGCTCCTGTTGCAGCCTGCTCCCTCTTCCTGGAATTGCTCTAGTTACTGCCCAGCTTGTTGCCCCATTGCTGTCTGCTCAGTAAATCATTCTTCCTATTTTGCCCTAAAGGGTAGATTCATTTGCCACCTGCCAGTCCCTTCTCTGGTACTGCAGTGCAGCCAGTGAGCTACACTATAGGCTGTCGCCGCACCTGCACCCGAAGAACAGCTTCACCTCGACTGGCTTCAAGCCACAGGAGTCCTACGTGGCTCTAGCTTGGTGTTCTATCTGGGGACATATTTTGACTCCTGTAGAAAAACTATAAAACCTGAAAAGCTCCAAGAACGTTCTTATATGCCAAGCCCAACCACCCCAAACTCTCTGGCAGCCTCCTGGCCCCAGACCAAGAGCTGTTATTCTGATCTCTATAACAGCAGGCATATTTAAGCCTTCCACTCTCTTACCAGATAGGTAAGAAGAAACTGCCAGAATTTGGGGCACTGTGCTCACCATTGTGGAAAATAGCCAGACCATAAACATGTCTACCTCTGGAAACATGGACCTTATTCTCTTGGATGCTGTGACCCTGAGCTTAGAGCCTCCATAGCAGTGAGTGGGTGTGGCAATGTTGAACTTCCTGGTTCCATCATCCACATGGAAACAGCTCCTTCTCTCTGGCCCAGGCCAGCTAAGATACTTATTGGTCACTTGAGGAAGAGCCAACATTCATGCTTCTAGTACTGAAGCCTCTTGGGGTCTGTGCTAAAGGGAAGGAGCCAATAGAACACCTTTGAACATGCCTGCCAGACATATATGGGCACTTCCTGTCAGATACGATACCTTGCATGGTGACTCCATGGCAGCTGTATACCCCAAAGCCCACTCCCATTGGAGTATACTCATCCCTCTCTCATTTTAAAGCTCCCCTTCTAAGCAAGAGCCAAGTGTCTTGACTACCTATTTGGGGCTGCATTCGAAAGCACTTGTAGTCCAAGGGCCCTGCCTGGCCACTGTTCCCAGATCTAGGACCAAGCCTAGGGCTTCTCTGTACTCATGGAATTCCCCTACCCTGTTTCCTATGGATTGTGCCAGACCCAGATCAACTTCAGACCCTTTAGAGACATAGTTGCAAAGCGCAAGGCCCCAGAACTCTGTTTTGAGGCATTCATTAATAAATGAGGGATCCACTGATGAAGGGGTGCTCTTTGTGGCCTGCCACTCTGATCCTATCTGTCAACCCCATCTGTCCCATAAACACTCGTCTGGCATTGTGCCCACAGGACAAGGAGGAGCCTCTAGGTAATCATTCTAAATGACAAAACTGTACTTGTGGAGACTAGCCTGAGCAATCAGACCTGGTCCTCACAGGCATTTGATCTCCTAATCAGTTCTTCGGAGCATCCCACATGGCTCTCTCTGCTTTTCATAATACAATTTAATTTTTATGTACAGATTTTCCTGAAGGGCATAAATGCATTTTCGCTTTATGCCCCAGTAATTCAGTTTTAAACCAAGCATAAAAACTCAATAAACAGCAAAGAGCTAACTGCGTGTGCTGGGCCCGTGACCTTTCACTGTTATTTTTGAATAAATAAGAAAGTGGGTAGGACTCACACACCAAGTCCACAGAAGATTTTTTCCATTGTCTGTTAGAAAATCAGCCGGAATTGACAATAATTTGATAGTTCATGCTTGAGAGAGCACCCGATTGGGACGGGAAGGCCTGGAGATTGGCTTGCGGGGTGAGCACTGAGAGACAGGCAGGTATCCTGACCTTGAAAGTGAGCCCCACCAGAAAGACATAATGAGCAAAGCGCCTCGGCACAGAACCCCTCAACTCCACCAAGCGCATGCAAAAATGAGGAGTCATGGAGACCCTGCATACATAAGAGTTTTCAATTGCTTTCTCAAATACAGCTTAAGTGGAGGGAAGCTGTGGGCCGGGGGTGAGGGGGGAGGGTCTGGAAGTTAGGCACAGTGAGAGAGACTGATCACTGAGAACAAAGAGTTGTGAAAAGGAGCTCTCACTCTGGAGCCTGTGGTCCAGTTTTGTGGGGTGACAAGAGAGCTCTCATCCCCAACTCAGAGTGGACTCCAGAATCTGGGGACCTCTTTTACTGTGGGAGATGACACCCAACCCCTTGGAACAGGCAGTGTGGGCAGGAAACACTGACTGTTGGAAAATGCTTCTGGGGACAGGTTTGTAAGACTGAGGCAGGAGGATTAGAGGCTTAGTTGGGTTCTAGGACAGTATTGGCTATAGACCCAAAGAAAGAAAAAAAAGATAGAAAGAGAGAGGGAACAGAGAGAGAGAGACAGAGACAGAGGAGGAAGAAGAAGGAGGAGGGAAGAGGAGGAGAAGGAAGGAAGAGGAAGAAGAGGAAGGAGGAGTAGGGGGAAGAAGGAGAAGGAGGAGAAGGGGGAGGAGGAAGGAGGAGGAGGGAGGAGGAGGAGGAGGAGGAGAGAAGGAGAAGGAGAAGGAGAAGAAGAAGAAGAAGAAGAAGAAGAAGAAGAAGAAGAAGAAGAAGAAGAAGAAGAAGAAGAAGAAGAAGAAGAAGAAGAATGTCGGCACAGGCAGACATTTCTGCAGTAGGTAGGGCTTCTCTGGGGCTCAGTGGGGATGTCTTGTATATAGACATGAGTAAGTTTCCTTTCTCCAGTGTCTTCATTAAGTTCAGCTTTCTCTGGGGCATTTAGCCTCATGGTCACTTTGGTAAGAGATAGGCAACAGGCATCAGTAGACAGGAAAATGAAGGTTGTGCTGCCCTTACACATAGCAGGCTTGGTGTGTGAGCCCTGTTCTGGGCGCTGTGCTTTGTAACTCACGTCCATCCCGAAGGGCATGGGGACATAGATTAGGTACTGCACAAGCTAGGCACTGCCCTGGGCTCCCAGACAGAGTAGCAGACATGCCAAGTCTCTCTAGGAGTTTTCACTCTAAGAGAAGAGAGACATGAACTCACTGAACAGGTGAGCCTCCTGTGTCCTATGATGGCCGACATCACAGGACAAGCAGGAAGGTAGGTGGTCCAGATCCAAGCAAACCTGTGGGGAGTAGGTCGGTACTTTCAGGAGGACAGGTGACCTTGTTGAAATGAGACTGAGAGATCAGAGTGAACTGAGGTAGGGCCGGGACACTCTTGGGGATGACTTGGTGGTCCCTAATCAGGAAGATGTCACTGAGCAGTTATTTGACCTGTGACAACATTAGGTTGGCAGTGAGGAGAGACCCGAGGCAGTGAGGCTGGTTGTATGAGAACACGGGAACTTACGGAATGGCAACATTGGAAGTTCTTCCTAGCAAAGCTGAAGCATGTCCTGGAGCAGACCAGTGCTTATTAGGATGCCAGGAAGGGGAGTGACTTCCCAAATGAGGGATGACAAGAAGCATTTGGGGCATAGTGAAGAAGCAGTGGAAAATGGTCCACGTGTCCCATTGCTTAGAAGGCCAGAGGGCATCGGTGACTACTCGCTCTTTCTGAAGTGCTAGACATAAGGTTTGAAAGCCAAGGATGCCAGTGAGATCTGACCAGGACCAAGGCATGGTGGTTGTGTGGCAGCTCCAGGGCAGGGGTTATACATGATGAAGGGCTGAGGAAAGCCCTGGCACACAAGGTAGTGGAGGTACATGTGACACCACTGCTCACAATGAGCTCCTGCTCTTGGGACATGAAGTAAGGTGTGTCGATGAAATTAAAGTGCACATAGTTTTTTCTTAGTGATGGCTCTGCCCACAACCCCATCCCAAGGCTTTAGCAATCCTAGTACTGTCTTGAAGGTTGCTATGTGCTCAGGCACACAGTGTCTTGGGAGCTCACTATCCTTCTGACCTGCACCTCAGAGCAGCAGGCTGAAGTCTGAGACAGAAAGACAGATGGATAGACAGACAGACAGAAAGACAGACAGACAGACAGCTCACTTCAGTTCTGATGAGTAGTCTGGATCCACCTTGTTCACCTTCCCTTTCTGTCCTTCAGCAGAAGGGGGTACTATTTAGCATGTCCAACACTGAGCCACCATTATTCTGTTGCAAGACGTGAAGGATACTTCAAGAAGACCAAGAGCAGAAAAACTTATGACCAAATAAAATGTCTGATTGACAATGTTTAACAGCCCCTAATTAAAAAAAAAAGATGTATTTATTTTATATATATGAATGTTTTGCCTGCATATAGGTATGTGCACTGCATGCGTGCCTGGTGCCTGGTGCACAGAGGTCAGAAGAAATGCTGTGTCCCTTGAAACCGAAGTTATAGGCGTTGTGTAGCCACTGTGTAGGTGTTGGGCACCAACCCTGGTCCTCTGCAAGAGGAGCCTCTGCTCTTAACTGTTGTGCCATCTCCCCACCCATCCCCTTACAAACCCTTAATATTTTAAAGTAGCCCAGATTCATAGCAAAATTTCCCACATGCCCCTCCCTCTCATAGGATCAGCCTTCCCCATTATCAATACCTTTAAGAGAGTGGTTTGCTAGGCACAGTGGATAAACTTCTACCCCCACATCACTGTTACCTGGAGCCTGTGGCTTGCACCATTCACTAACAAACACATTGTGACTACACATCCATGGAACATACTGGAAACAGACAGCCTTTAAGTTCAGATAACTGCACTACCCACAGCTGTAGAGCCTGCTGAGAGGCTTGGCTCCCCAACCCAAGAGTCCTCAGTACACTGTCTAATTATCCTTATTTGTCCCCAGGCCCTGGAAGTCACTGATCTTTTCCTCTCTCCATAGCTGTGCCTTCTCCAGAATGTCTCAGAGATGGGATTGTACAGCACATGGCCTGTTCAGAGTGGCTCCTTTCACTCCACAAAAATGCATCTAAGTCCCTTCCGTGTCTTTTCTTGGCTTGATAGCTCATTTTGCTTTCTTAATGAACAATATTCCAGTGTTTGGATGGGCCTCGGTTTATTTGTCGCTTTGCCGACTAAAGGACATCTTGGCTGTTTCCGAGTTTGGCAATTATGAATAAAGCTGCTATAAACACCCATGTGCAGGTTTTTGCGGACATACGTTTTCAGCTCCTTTGGGTAAATATCAGAGTCTTGTTGCTGGATGGCGTGGCAGAAGCGTGTTTGATTTTATAGCGTTTAGGCAGCAGCTAGGTCATTCCGCCTTTTCTCCATGGCTTTGGGAGGCTTCCTGCTCTCTTAGCCCTGCGCTTGGTGTGGTCAGTCTTCTAGGTTTCAGCCATTCCGATCATCCACATCATGATGTCAAAAATCTATTGCTTGCTTTTGCACGTTGTTGATGTGTGTTTGTGTGTGTCTTCTGTGCGTTTTCTTTGTAAGATGTCTGTGGAGATCGGTGTATGTCTGTTATGGTTGAGCCCGGGCTCTTTGTACATTGTGTCTGGTGGTTCTCTAGCTGGTCACTGAGCAAGGGGAGGACCTGAGTATCTTGTTGCCGTCCTGAGTGCTGGATGCTGAGACTCTTTGTGGGACTGAGGGTGTAGAGTGTTTGGCTTTGCTCTGTTATTCTTTCATGTGAGGCCTGCTATCCAAGTGTTCTGCTCTGTGTGGCTACCTTTTCCATGGTTCCCTGCCACCAAAGGTAGCTCCTACCAGTGGGCTACCAGCTGTACTCGGCATTCTGGTGTTGTGGCTTCTTACGCAGAATGTTCACCAACACAGGATTCCTGGCTCCAGAGGCTCCCAGCACCTCAGCCTTCACCTGCCACATTCTTAAGGTAATGTGCAATGGTTTCAAGTTGTTCTGAGCAGGGGGAATCAGAGGGACTCTTCCTCTGCCAGATCACTGACAGATCTCAGCAACAGGTTTGATGAGAAACAGTCTACACCCTGAACTCTCTGCCACAGAGTCTACTTTGTGTGCCTGCTCCACAAACCTATGTGGCAGCCCTGGGTTTCTCTCTGCATATGTCTCTCATGTAGCTGTTCTCACCTTTATAGAGGAACGAAAATGTGTGTGTGTGTGTGTTGTGTGTGTGTGTGTGTGTGTGTGTGAGAGAGAGAGAGAGAGAGAGAGAGAGAGAGAGAGAGAGAGAGAGGAGAGAGGAGAGAGAACCTGGTGACTACAGGTATGGGACCCAGGGTCAGTATCTGAAGTAGGAAACCACTAGAAGACAGAACATCAGATCACTGGTTGTGTGGGGGGACTTTAATGGAGAGAGAGAGACAGAGAAGAGAGAGAGAGAGAGAGAGAGAGAGAGAGAGAGAGAGAGAGACCTTCCCTTCAAATCCAGAGAAGAGTTGCAATAAGAGTCAACTGCTATAAATAGCCTGCCAATCCCCAAAGGGTGCCTCTCATTTTTACAAGTTTGCAGAGGGTTGGGCTGGCTGCATACCACATGATCCAAGGGATGCAGAAGACGGCACTAGATAGGATCAGGAACTTCTCTTGAAGCTTGGGGCAGACAGATGTAAGGCTGCAGCACAACATGCTTTCTCATCAGCCCTGCCCCAGAGAGAAAGCTCCAAGAAGGATGCTGAACTTGTGGCCCTGTTCCAAGATCTGAGTGTTCTAATGTCACAGCAGGAGACTGTCTGTTCTCTGTCCTAAGGGACAGCCTGCAGAGGGTCATGTGCCCCGATTTCTGAGAGAGATGTGGGGGCACCTGGATTGTCCGTGAAGACCATGGTAGAGGCTTTGATAGCACCCATGCTGCCCTCCACACATAGAGAGTCTCATTGTGCCCTGGTGCCGGGACGGGATGGGACTGTGACTCATATGTTTAGAGTGAGTCAGTTTTGCAAAGTGAGGAGGGTGCCATCTTCACGTGGCTGAAGTCCCCCCAGAGCAGCTGGTAGGCGCTGCTGCTCACAGTTTGCATCACACAAAGATAGTTTCCAGATCTGTGAAGACATCGCTGTGCCCTGGAGCTGGAGAGGCTGCTCTGCCCATTAGAAAGATAGGCATGCATTTCAAAGGATGGGGAGAGAGAAAGAGAGAGAGGAGAGAGAGAGGAGAGAGAGAAAGAGAGAGAGGAGAGAGGGGGGAGAGAGATTTAGGGAGAAAAGGAATACAAGGGTACTAGGCAGGGAGAGTCTCTTTAATTTAACTTGCATTTTTCTTTACAACACACATGATCATGGACACCCATGTACACAGTGCTCACTGGTGCATACACATGCAGCACAGACAGTCTGACAAACACACACTCACACATGTACATACACACACTCACACATGTACATACACATATTTGGGAACATGGACACACTTAAGCATGTGCATTCATATACACAGGCTCCTCACATTCATACCTGCAAACACACACATGTATATACACAGCCAGCCACACTCACACAGAAACACACAGGTGCATTCACACATGCAAACACACACACACAAACACACATGGAGCCGCACTCATGCAGACACACATATAGCCACACTCACCCATGCAAACACAGAGACATCATCACACACAGAGACGAGCAGTTAGTCAAGTCTCTTTGTTCAGCAAGGAGCCTTGCTAGGAACATAGCCTCTCATGAGCATAGCCTCCCGGAAAACAGTTTTTCCCATCTCAAGATGTCAGAATGGGCTTTACAGGAAGCCCTGCTAATGAACTTCTAAGGGGAATAGGTAACTACCAGGCAGTAAAGACCAGACCCCTGGATCCCTCAAAGTATGACAAGGCTGCCTGCTGCATGTCAAGTCCTGCAGGAGGCCCTGTAAGCTCTTTCCAGACATCGATTCACACTCCATCTCCGTTGGCTCTTTTCTGGAAGATGCATGGGCTGGCACCCTGGCTTGTCTTGCAGAATCTGACGATGCTGGACACAGATAGACAATAGCCATAAGAAGGAAATTCTTCCACTTCACCTAACTGGAAAGTGGTGCGTGACCTCCTGTTGTTTGGATACCAAGGAGTTGGAATCTTACTGTTCTCATGTTCCACAAACAGAGAAGCTCTGACTCAGGAGGCCAGAGAAGGGATGACCACCCAATCATTGAAGGAAGACACCCATCCTTCTGCTGACAATACTCCTGCCTTGCTGCAGACTGCCCATGCCATATCCAACGTGGACCAAAAACATCGTTCTCTCTTCTGAAATGCACAGTGAGTGGGGGGAGGGTCATATCTAACATGCCCCTTTTAAAGATTAATTATAATGATAGCTGGAGTCTAGTAGATGTTTCTGCATCCACCATCTAATCTAAGATTAGGAACATTGCTGGGCCATTGTGTCTCCACAACCTCCTTTAGTGATTGAACACACTCTTATTTCCACAAATTAAATATAATATCTATGTATATATACATATATATGTGTGCATGTATATATATGCATATATGTGTGTGTCTGTGTGTGTCTGTGTGTGTATGTGTATATATATATATATATATGTGTGTGTGTGTGTGTGTGTATGTGTGTGTGTGTGTGTGTATGTATATGTGTGTGTGTGTATATGTATGTGTCTCATGTTTTGAGCATAGTGTGGTGTGGTGTTTGATGGTTATATGTTTCTCTATATTGTGTTTTGAGAGCCGTGTTCAGCATTAGTGGCTCACACTGAAGCATTATGAGCCGTTTCACAGCTGGGCTCTGTGGATCGCAGTCACTCTATGGTCCACATCCTAAGTCTTGCCACCAGGTACGTTTTGTTCATGCCTCTAGTTGCTCTGAGCAATGGCTGAGGTCTTTTTAGAGAAGTTGTGGGGCTGAGGGTGCAGTTTAGTGACAGAGTGTGCCTGGCATGTGTGATAGAATCATCACTAGCATCAGAAGAAAACAAGGGATATAAGAAAAACAAAACAGAAAGGGGAAAAAGCAAAGAAGGAAAATGGGTGTGCCAGACTGTGAGAGACCCTGACTGCACATGCACTAAATTAGACTTAGCAGATTTTCAGTAACAGCTGATGGAAGCATCCTCCATCCTCAGGCAAAGGGTCTGCTGTCTGTGTGATGGTGTGATGGTGTGTCTCTGTATGTGTCTTTATGTCTGTGTGTGCTTCTGTGTGTGTGTCTATATGTCTGTCTGTGTGTGTGTCTTTGTATCTGTTTGCTAGTTTCTCATGTTGATTCACATTTCTCTGCTAATAAAAAAAAATGCCAGGTATCATCTTATAAGCTTATCAATCATTTAGACTTTCATTTCTGGACTATTTATGCCATTTTGCCCTTGTCCCCCTCACCAATGTGTGGATGCTACACAGTCTTAGCACACATCCACCGTCAACGCTAAATTTAGGGGCTATTTTCTCCCTATTTGCAACTTGTCTTCTGGCCTTCCTGATGAATCCACGTCCTGCTATGGTTAAAGATCACCAGAGTCATGAATCCCACTGTCTCTTTCACATGTCTTCCTAACCCACAGGGAAAAGTACAGTCTGCAGTAGCTTCTCAGATCCATTAGCTTGTCTCACATTTCAGTCTTAATTCAGCCAAGGTTTCTGAGTGTGCTGTGAATTAGGATCAAACTTCACTTTCTTTTTGAATCCTGAGAATGGCTAGTGTGGGCTTTTTCAAATGTCTGAGTTTCCCCCTTTGTCCCTTTATTGGTCTGTCACAGATATTGGTGTCTGTAGTCTCTATTCCATTCCAAATAGGGTTCGTCAAACCCTCTCCAAAAAGTGAAGAAAAACTAAAAAGGAGAGAAAGTCAGGAAGGGAAGAATATATTAGAATTCCTACAAACTGAGCTGATTTCCTCATTTATATTGAGCGAGTTAACATCTTTATAATAATAATTTATCTGTGTCTATGGTACTGCTCTCAGAAATTTTAGGTCTTATTAAATCTTTTCAGGGGCTTCATATAATGACTTAAAATGTCATTTGTATCTTTCTTAGATCTATTATTATTCCAGATTTGGGGAACATCATGTTCTTCACTATTTAAATGCTTAACTTCATCAGTTTACCTGAAGTAATTGTAGAAAGCTTATGGTCTTTTATTTGTTAATGTGGAAAACACAGAAGTTGATCCCATCTTTTGATCCATCGATCACTCCTGGGGTGAGCCTGCCTGTCCACTGTGGCTGCTGGCGTCAGGACCCTGTACCACTGTTTACTGGACAGCACCTGGTGGGTGTCCCTGTCTCT
This sequence comes from Mastomys natalensis, assembly GCA_021653895.1. Classification (NCBI taxonomy): domain Eukaryota; kingdom Metazoa; phylum Chordata; class Mammalia; order Rodentia; family Muridae; genus Mastomys; species Mastomys natalensis. The sequence goes on from JAJTUV010000102.1 coordinate 4,642,327, forward strand.
TCCTGTAAGTTTGTGGATTGGCATTGGCATCAGTGCTCTTCTGGGGCATAGCAATGGTTAGGGTGGCTTGAGGCTGCCCTTCTGTATGGGAGAGTATGGACACATTTTATTCCATAAATGCTTAGTGGGATTTGCATTCTCGGAGGTTAGGGCTGTAATTTCTAGGAAGAAACCCATCTCTGAACTTCATAAGTGACTAACACAGTCAAGGTGCTTATGTGCTCTGTCTTTCATGTGCTTTTAAAACTATTCCACATAGTTTTAAAAGGTTGATTGACATTCAATTGTCTGTGTTATTGTCTGTATAGGATGTTTGTGTTGCTGAAGTGTACATAGTTCTAGACTTGGTTCTTTGCCATCCTTTGTGGGGATTCGAACACCCCACTGTCAGCCTCAAAGGTCACCACTGTCATGGAGGATTCTGTAGCAAGGCTTTTCCTAACTTTTCTACCCTCTGCTCCTACTTCCTCTCACCCCATTTACCTCTCCTTCCTTCCTGCTCCTTCTACCCCTTTATCCCTTTGCTCCTCTTGGCCCAGGAGTGAGGTCTAGAAACAAGAAGCCCTTTCTCTAGGGTAAGTCAGAGAAGACAGACTGCCCTCAGCATTCAGGCATGGAACTTATATAGGACATCTCCACATGCCCCCTATTCTCCATCTTCCAGAGAGAGGCGCTGCTCACCCCAAGGAGGGATGTCCAGAAGGCCAGGGATAATCTGGAAAGGCAGGTGGATTCTATCAGGTACTGCCACAGTCCACTGTTTTTTTGAATTCCATATGGAAATGGGCTTCTTTCTCTGGGACTTTGTATGTTGCTGAAAGGTCCCATGTCACAGATTTGATTTGACCTACTTCCCTTCTTAGCTACAGAAGATGAACTGCATCCTTTAGTGAGAGGGGGTGGCCTCACACCTCAGCCTGATGCCCTCCCCATGCTCCATGAGTATCACATATTGGTCAATGATCAGTTCCTCTGTTGAGGGAAGCATGGACTGCTTCCACTCTGGAGAAGTGAATAGAGCCACTGCCACTGTGAGCACTGAGTTATTTTGACTCAGATAGGAGTTTCATCTTTTCATTAAGGACCCAAAAGGTTTCTGTTAAGATTTATGAGAAACTATTAACCTGAGTTTCCATATGCAAGATCCTGGGTTTTTAGTCTTGAGTCTCAGAACAAAAGAATAGATCACCTACTCTAGAGAGACCACACCACACCACACCACTCTGCTACCCCCTGGGAAGCTATCGCTGTAATCAGTGTCCTTATGAGTACCCATGAATCAGCATTTCTAAAGAGTCATTGGTTTTTCTTGTGTATGTTTTGTCTGCAAGCATGTATGTGCACCATATATATGCAGTACCCATAGGGCCCACAAGAGAGCACCGGATCCCCCTGAAACTGAAGTTTACAGGCTGTTGTAAGTCACCATCTGGGTGCTGAGAACTGAACCCAGGTCCTCTGCTAGGGCAGCCAGTACTATTTAAGCACTGAGCCATTTCTCCAGCTCTCTTCTAATCTGGCCGTCTCACAAAGGGCTGTGGAAGACTTCAGTATAACTCTAGCTGACCTTGGTCTCCTGGCTAACGATCCACCTTCTTTTCGTGTTGTAATTGTTGCCTTGTTATGGGTTAAAGTCTTTCAGTTATTTTGGAGTTGGGCTGTTTTATTTTGACTGTTGGATTTGCAGAGATCTTTGCATTTTCTTAGAACTGAGAACCCCATCACATCTGCAGTCTGCAGACCTCTTTCTTGCATTCAGCAATGTGTCATTGAATTGATGCATTGGGATCTTCCCCTGGACAACACTGTTTGGTTCTTGTATTGTCTACCTTTTTAAGTTTTACTCCTTCATACTGCGCTATGGCTTTTGTGCCCAAGACCTTTTGGGTAATCTAACCCAAGTCAAACATGTCCTAGTGAACTTTAACTGTCATCTTGACAGAGGCTAGAGTCACCTAAAAAGAGAGTCTCAGTTGAGGGATTCTCCTAACCAGATGGCACTGCAGACATGCCTATAGAGTGTTATTATCTTAATTGTTATACAGGCACGTCTATAGGGGTTTGTCTTAATTGCTACACAGGCATGTCTATAGAGAGTTGTCTTAATTGTTACACAGGCATGTCTATAAGGGGTGGTCTTAATTGTTAGTTGATACATAAGGGCTCAATCCACCTTAGATGGCACCATTCTCTGTGCAGGTATTCCTGGGCTGTATAAGAAAGCTAGCCAAGCATGGGTCTACAAGAAAGTCCATCAGCAAGAACAGCATCTTCCATAGTTTCTTCTTCAAGTTTCAGATTGGATTCCTCCCCCAGCTTCTCTTGATGATGAACTGCAACCTGTGAGCTGGGGAAAAACAAACAAACAAACAAACAAACAAAAAAACCCTTCCCTCTCCAAAGTTGCTTTTCATCCCAGTGTTTGGTCATGTGACAGAATAAAACCAGAACAAAAAGTGTTCTTTTATACTGCTTCCTAAATATTTTGTGTCTTATAATAATTGTGAGAGATAAAGGGTGCCATTATGATATTTCACATGTGCGCTTAGGATGACTTACTTGTTTGTTTTTGCTCTGCATAATCCCTAAGTTTTTGGAGTTACACTTTCATATTTAGATGTATGGTTCATTCAGGGTTAATCTTGTCTAAGGCTTAAAGTTTGCATCCAGGTCTACCTGCTTGTGAAGAGCCAGCTTGGATGGCTCCATCTTTTGTTAAAGACTATTCTTTTGAATTGCTGCTGAGCCACTGTGTAGCATTGATTGGTCCCACCTGTGCTGCCTATTTCTGGAGCTTCCCCTTTTCCATCGATCTCTGGGCTGGCAGTGGATGCAGACACACAGGGCAGACTGAGCTTGGAGGGGAAAATAAGTCTAATTCCCCCAGATTTACATTCTAAAGATTGCTTAGCCAGCGCTGCTTTCCCTGTGTACATTTTAGAAACAGCCTCTCTCCGTGTCTCAAAAGTACCATTGCTAAGTTTTAAGCAGGATTTCATTTAAATCTGTGGATAAACTTGCAGGAAATTAACATTTCTCTTCTGCTGACTCTTCCAGCCCATTAGCGCAGTATGTCCCTCGATTAGCACTTCTTTGATTACTTCAATCAGCGTCTGGGTAATTTTTAGCCCAGAGGGTTTATAGATGTTTTGTTAGATTTATCCTTAAGTAACTCATTTTATAAATGACATTGCATTATTAATTTCATATTTAACTGTTCATCACCAATATGAAGGGATATGATTTATTCTGTTTTCACTGTCTTTCTTTCCACTCGCCTTAAGTTATTAATTTTCCCCCAATTTCTTACAGAAGTTTGTGTTATCAATTTTAGAAACATTTTACAAACTGTCTTGACATTTGCTTATTTATCTGTAAGTATATGTATGTGTGGAGGGGTTTCACATGTTCCAAGATCAGAGGACAGTTTGCAGGAGCTGCCTCTCTCTCTCTCTCTCAGAGATTGAACTCCTGTCCCCAGGCTTGGTAGCAAGTACCTTTACCCAAATGAGTCATCTCTCTGGACTGACATGCTTTGTTCTTCATAAAGGTGATGAATTGCATAAAGTTCTTTCCTAGCTCTTCTTTAGGTGTGTGTGTATATACTATGGCATATTTTTTTGCATTCACTTTTAGTATTTTGGGGAGAGTGTGGAGGCACCTCCACTGATGCTCTTATGTGACTCATGACTTACAAGTGGGTTACTCATTCAAAGGGTCCGAAGTTTTCTTCTTTCTGTTAATTAAAGCCTAATTCTGTCCATTCATTATGAAACTGTACGTCGCATGCTTTCCTCTCTTTCTAATGTATGAAGTTTGGCTTCATGATATACCAGAATGTGATCTGTCTTAGCATGTGTTCCAGGTAACCTTGAAGGAGCCCTGCTGGTCGGGATCACTACTTGGGATCACATAGGTGGTGATGTCTCCGGGCTTCATTAGTCCATCTAGGATGTTATCTCCTAGCTTTGTCCACTACTGAAAGGCAGTCCTGGCATTTTGGGGTGCACTTTCCTGTAGTCCTTTTCAGTTTTATTTGTTTGGAAACTGTTATTAAGCACACACCTGCCCAGGCTTGTTCGGTATGCTGAGAGAACTACTCCTTTAATCACGTCCAAATGTCCATCTTTATCTAGTCCTAAACATTCTTCTGAATGGCATAAACACTGTATTTGATGACTTTTATCTAGATCATGTATGGTTGGATTAATCTCTTTTATTGATTTTGACAATGTCACTTTATTGATCTGTCTAAACAGCTTGTAGCTATGTTTGATCTGAATTCTACATCTTCATATTAATGTAGCTCCCCTCATCACCTTCTGATTTTTATTGGCACGTTGTGTGCTATTTGTCTGTACTAGACACTTTTCCATTGCTGTAACACATATCTGAGATAAATCAGCTTACTTGGAGGAAAGACCTACCTCGGCTCATGGATTCAGGGTTTTCAATCCACTTTGACCATTGTTTTTCAGGACAGGATAGAACAGAACATCAACATGCAAAAGTGTGCCAAAGGAAGCTACTTAACCACAAAGCAGGCAGCAAACAGAGGGACGGGCCAAATCCCCATATCCCATTAAGAGCATCTTAATGGGGACTCCCCTCTGATCCTCTGAGAGCTGACTTCATCTCAGAAGACATGAGATACCCCAAGCCTTCCTGGTGTGTGAGGAACATCAAGCCAAACTTTATCATTTCCTTGCACCTTGAAGCAATGTATCCACTTTGATTGAGGAGTTTTATCCAGATCAAGTATGATTAGAATAAGTTCTTGTATTGATTCTGACAATGCTTGTCATCTTATTGATCTGCTAAAACACTTCTCAGCATATGTAGCCATTGACGAGTTTGGTTCCGTGTCTGCCGTTCATTATTTGTTTTTTGTTCAACTACTTTCCTCCTTGACCCTACTTACCTTTCTTGTTTTAGATTATCTCAACAATTTAACATATTTAAAAGGTTTATTTATGTATGAGTGTTTTGTCTGCATGCTTCCTGTGCACCATATGCATGCAGTACCCACAGAGGCCATGTGCTGGCTACTTTTATGTCAGCTTGACACAACCTAGAGTCACCTGAAAGGAGGAAGCCTCAGTTGAGAATAGTCCTCCATGAGATTCAGCTGTGGTGCATTTTCTTAATTAGTGACTGATTGAGTCGGGGAGGGTCAGAGCATCCAAACACAAGGATGTGGCAAAGGAAGCTATTCAACACATGGCAGGCAGGCAACTAAACAGCCCATTGTATTCCATCCTTGGGCTGGTGGTTCTGGGTTCTGTAAGAAAGCAGACTGAGCAAGCCATGTGGATCAAATCAGTAAGCATTGCCCATCCATTTCTTCTGTATCAGCTCCTGTATCCAGGTTTCTGCTAGACCGAGGTCCTTTGCTGACTTCCTTCCATGGTGGACTACAATGTAGAGAAGCATGAGCCAAATAAACTCTTCCCTCCCTATCTTGCTTTTGGCCATGGTGTTTCATAGCAATAGCAACCCTACATGAAACAGGCCAGAAGAGGGTAGTGAGTTCCCTGGAATTGGAGTTACAGATGATTGTATGCTACTGTGTGGATACTGGTAAAAAAAAGTGTGGGTCCTCTAGAAAATCACCCCATACTCTTAAGCTACTTCCCCACCGCCAACAATTTTATACCCCTTCTTAATAACTAGTTCTATTTAATTTGTGGATCTCCAGAATGTTCCAGTTTTCCTGGGCTCCACTTACTCATCTTACAGCTAGAAGTCAGATTTTAAATGCTTTGCACACTCCATGAGCTCCACACAATCCCACAGCTCCAGCCAGAAAGGAAGAGAAAAAGGCAGAGTTGGTGAGTCTTTGCAATCCAGCTCCTTTCTAATGAACTGAGAAATGAACTCTCCCATGGCTCTGTGAGTCCCAGAGTTCCCACTGCCACTGCTGCTCTGGCAATGGGACCAGAGCTTGAAAAACATAGGGGACAGGGGACATCAGCATGTTAGTTAATTTCTTACACTGTGACAAGCAAGGACTCAAGAGAGAAAACATTTTTCGAGGCTCCAAATTTGAGCATTCCAGTCCACCACTGTGTAGCAGGTATGGCTTTCCATTCATGGCCACGAGAGCATGTGGCAGAGCCTGTTCACATCACAGCAGAACAGGTGACAAGGAAAATACAGCCCCTAGGGCTCTCCCCAGTAACTTCTTCATGTTGGACCATACCTCTCAATATTCCCAGAACCTCCCCAAACCCCTAGGTGGTGACCAAGCATCCAATGGGTCTGTGGGGGTACATTTCAAATTTGAAATGCGACAAACTCTAGGAACTCCCCTGTCCAAAACTCAGACATCCATCCCCAAAGCCTGGACACCAGCTGGGCCCTCTTCTATGCCAAGAGACCTCTGTGCTTCAGCATCTCTGGACTTGAGTCCAAGGTGACGGTACTGTCATTTAGGGGCTGTCAAGTGTCCCCAACATACCCACTGCTGCAAGCTCATCATGCAGAGGTGCCTTGGGTACTCTGTCTGGCATTTCCGTTGCACCTGTAGAGGTGGCCACTGTGTGCTCACTCCATCTCACCCAGAGAGCTGTCACTCAGCCTCAGAGAACACTCCTGAGAATGTGTAACTTTCCTCCCAAATAGACTTCTTTAGAAATTTTCGGTGTTTCTTGAAATTTTGACTAGAAATGCCCTTTCTCTCCACTGATACAGTACGAGTGGATAATCAAATCATGTCATTCATTTATCTTAATTGTACTAGATTTTTAAAATTTCTATCTCTTTTTTTTTCTATTGTTCATTCAAAAACTATTTTATGTCATATTAGTTATTCATTTTCTTTGTCTGTCTGTCTGTCTTATTGGAGATGGAAGTCTGGTCATCAGGTGTGCAAAGCAACCATTACTCTACTGAACACACCCCAGCTTCACTCAGTTCTCTTAGGGTACCAGACACAACTTAAAGACTTCAACCAGCTCTCAAGGGATGTGGCTTGCAGGATTAATAACCAGTTCCTTGTTTTTGTTTTTGTTTTTTTTTTAATTTGTTTTTTTTGTTTTTGTTTTTGTTTTTATCAAAATGCCTCTCATGTTTTCAGTTAAAATTAATTAATTGCATTAAGGATCTTTGCTTGTCTTCTTCTATTACATGACATATGTCCGACTGCTTGCTGGATTACAACACCTTTCCAGGATCTCTCGATACCTCTTTCCTTCTCTTGTTCCCTCTGATTTATTTACAGAATGAAGTAGGCTGTTAACCATCTTGATACTAAGCACTCACAGTTCTGAAAGACATCACGTTGTCTTATCAGTCTGTACTTTTGATAGATTTCCATATTCTATCAGCTAAGGTATTATTTGGGGTTTCCACATGTCAAAATTAGGACTGACCTGTAAGTTACAGTCTCTACTGTTTGAGGCGGAGGGGTTACAGTAACATATGCCATGAGAGAGAAACCTGGATTTTCCTCCTCAGTGTTCCGTGTGCCATTGAATGTTATGATGACCCAAGCTCTAACCTTCATCCCTGAAGCTATGGGTTCTGGGATTTATGAACCTGGGCTTGGGCTTCACACAGAAGCCAGTGTCCCCACTATGGTTCAATCACTATTTTCACAAACTTGCTATCCACCCCAAGGCCTTCCTTTCTGAAGCCTGCTCTGGCCTACTCTGAGGCAGGGGGCTCCCCAGGTCCATGTGAGGCTTCCCCAGAGTTGAGGATTCCTGACCTCCAACTGGTCTTCAGGAACCCAGGATTCCTGAGACAGCATACACTCTGCAGCTTCCTTGGGCATAGGCAGAGTCCTGCCTTTTTAAGTCACTGATGTGGTCAGAGTGATGTGGGGGTGCCTTTCTGCGGGCAGTGAGGGGAAAGGGAAGTTTGCTCACATATATGACAATGAAGTGAGGATTGGGAGATTAAAGAAAGAGGCTCTGACACACCCAGAAATGTAAGAGAAAGATCTTGCAGCTGGTATAAATTAGATGAAGCAAATGAGATAAGAAGAAAGCCTGGACTCTGGGCTGGTAATGACAAGCAAGCTAATCTCCACAAAGCCCTTGAATGTACATCTAAGGCATCACTGTCTTTCTTTATATATTCTTTATTCTAATGTGGCTAATTGTAATAGACTCGATTTTTACTGAGGACCACTTCAAACAAGGAGCCTCCAGCCCAAACCCACAGACAAAGGACTAAAGGTGGAGTATTCAAGACTTCAGCTAAGTCGTGGTGGCTGGGATAGGGTTAAGTCTTTCCCTGGTGAAACTACAGGCTGGTCATGTAAATGTGAGAGCAAAGGGAGCTTGGTCTAATTAACTGACAGCACAGACATCTGCAGAGTGGATGCTAACAACACTAACCAGGGCTAACAGCTAGCAGTCAGGGTCAACTGCTACCAAAGCACAAGTCAGAGGTGGAGAGGGGGACTTCAGACACTCCTAATTGGGTAGGCAGCTTGGAAATACAACATGGTCATCTCTCTGGCAGGCCACTGGGATGTGCATGGAGGCAGTGGGCCCTCCACTGGCTTGGATGATAGCCCAGAGAACTAACTGTCTCATAGCGGTTACCTCTGCCTTTGTCCAGTTTCTGCCATGGTCCTGTGAACACTCTAGACAAGGAAATTTGATGGCTTTTCCTTCTTCAAGCCTTCCAGATCCCAGAAGCTCCTCTCACTTTCAGTTTCTAACTTGCCTGCATAATAAAGTTTGCTTTCCATTTGTGTGTGTGTGTGTGTGTCCCCATAAGTGCCACACCTTAAACCTTCATTGACATAAGGACAGTGAACTAGAGAGCCACTTGTTGGTCATTGGTGACTGTGTCTGGCACCTGCCACTCTTGGGTCAAGCATAACAAGACGGAGGAAAGTTTCATCACACGAAAGAAGCTTGTATCAAGAGGGGCAGTCATTTCACTCCAGCCAGGAATGCTAGGAAGTCTGAGGAATCGTGCTCCGTTTTATTAATCTCTTTTGTAAATTGTTCTCTGCTATCTGCATTAGTCTCTTTTCTGTGGCTGTGACAAAAGCAGATGAAGGAAGGAACTGTTTGTCTGGCTCACAGTCTGAGAATAGAATCCATCACAGCAGGGAAACCACAGCAGCAGGAGCATGGAGTGGATGGTCACATCACATTCACAGAAAGAGAGAGAGAGAGCTGGGGAGAGAGAGTCAGAGAGACAGAGAGGCAGAGAACAGACAGGAAGTGGGGCCAGGCTACCAAGCTTCAAGTCCCACCTCCAGCGACTCTCTTCCTGCAGTGAGGCTCTACATCATAAAGACTCTACAACCTGTGCTAACAGCACCAGCAGCTTCTCACAAATGTTCAGACACATGAGCCTGTGCTGGATGTTCTGCATTCAGAACACAGCAGTATCTTTCCTTCGGGCTAAATGCCTAGTTCTGTGTTTTCTATTTCCTTCTGCTGGGCTCTGTGTTTCCTCCAGCATGGGAGGACTTTCTTCGACTATCTGAAACACGTTTGGGAGCTTGGCCTGGATGGGAAAGTCTGCCATTACTGCCCTATGCTCCATTTAAAACTGCAGGCTTGGCTTCGGTTCTCAACTGCTTCACATCTGCAGACTGATTCTCCAACTCCCAGGGTTTAAGATTAATTCACCATTTTATCCTTTTTGTAATTGTCTTAGAATATGATGCACATTAACATCTGCTATCAGATTCGTAACTGACTTTGAAGATAGTCCAGAAACAAACAAAGAAAAGAGCCAGACTCTGGTTGAAGATTCCTCATTTGGAGGCTGGAGAGATGGATCAGTGATTCAAAGCTGCATAAGGCTCTTGCAGAGGACCTGGGTTCTAGGAAGTTCCTAGAAATTTCACATTACACTGGTAGCTCACAACTCAAGTTTCATGGATTTAATGCCTCTGACTCCATGGGTACTTGCATTCATGTGAGCATACCTTCATGTGTACACACACACACACACACACACACACACACACACACACACGGGAGGAATAAAAATGTTAATAAAAAATTCAACATTTGTTAAAATCAATTAATTCAGTGTAGAATCCAAACCATTTGTTTTAGTTTCTATCCAGTGTATTTGTCTGGCTAGTCAACAGGTGCACTTCTTCACTATTATGTTTACTTGGGTCTTGTGATTCGTGACTTAGCATTATGTGGAGTTGCTTGTTTTTGCTTGTTTATCATAAAAGTTCATGACTTTACAAATTGTTTGACTCACTTTTTATGTGACATAGTATGTTTGTTTCTCTTCCCTCAAACTCTACACCCTCACATGGGTGGTAGCATCGTTAAAAAATTTCCATTGGCCCGAGTTTTCTGTTTATTTCAATATTTATTTTTGTTAAGTACATCTCAGAAAAACAGGTGTCTATTACATTTCTCCTCCCCCTTTATCTTCCCTTTCTCCTCCTCCTCTTCTTCCTCTTCCTCCTTCTCCCCCTCTTCTTCCTCCTCTTCCTCCTCCTTTTTGCCTGAAACCAATCTTCCAAGCCCCATCATTTAAGGGAAATATTCATTCTCTTACCATTTTTTATAACAAATGAAGGAATTAACTTTTCTCCTTTGGTTTTATTTATTGGCAACCACGAGTCTTCCACAGTTCTATAAACCATTGTGTCTTATAATTAAATAAGTGTAAGTAATTGGTAGTAAACAAATTAACATTATTACTACATAGTTTGATTAAAATTTTGTTATCAAATCATATTATTTTCTCCTATTGTATGTGAATTCCTGTGGTGTGTGGGTGTGTGTGTGTGTGTTGTGCACATACGGAGGCCAGAGTGGACATCACACACCTTCCTCAGTTGCTCTCCATCTTTTGCTTTGAGCTACAGTCTGTCATTGAGCCTGAGGCTTGCAAGTTCAGCTATATGTGCTAACCATGGAGCTCTGAAGACCCACCTGTCTCATTTGCATACTCCAGCACTGAGGTTTTGGGACTGTGTTATCATCACTGGGGTTTTACATGAGTCCTGAGGACCTGAACCCAGCTCCTTTACGTGATGAGTCATATCCCAGTTCCCCCGCTTTTGAACTCAATATTCCTATATTTTTTTTTTATCTAGAAAGTTTCTACTTACTCAATACTTAATGTCCTCAGACTATTCTTAATGACTCTCCCCCTCACTTGTGTTTTGGAAGTTCTTCAATCCTCCCTTCTGTCCTCCCAGACTGCAGTTTATGTGGGCTCTACAGTTTCCTCTTTGACACCCCAATATCAGTAGCTTCTGGGGCCCAACTCTAACACTAACTTCTCCGTGTCTTCCTCTCACCTCTTGGGGGTGTACACTCCCCCAAACTTTACTGAAATATAGTTGACAAATTGACATTACATATCTTGAAGGTATATAGCATGTTGCTTTGATCAGTGTAAACACTCTGAAAGAATCTGGTTAATGAACACATCCCTGGCTCCCAGAGTCACCTGTGTACCCAGTTGGGTTTCTTTAGATCTACTCTTTTGCCATGCGTTACCTGCTGCAGTCAGGTTCTTGACACATGTTCATCTGACTTTGCACGTATGCCTGACATCGTTGGCCCAAGTCTCTTCAGTTCTTCCCCTGCCCCAATCCCACTCTTCTACTTCATGCTTTGCGTTTAAACCCTTGCACCTCACAGGTAAGTGAATCCATGTAGCACTTGTCTTTTGGTACCTGTCTTACTTCATTTGGTGTGTTATCCAGATGCATCCATGGTGTGGCAGTTGAATAGTACTGAGTAACGTTTTATCACAAAATAGAACTCCATCACGGACATGTATCCCACTTTCCTTAGCTTCTCACTCAGGCTGGTGGGCCCTGTGACTGCTCCTTGTGAGCAGTACTGCACACAACAAGTAGGGGAAGCTAAGAGCTCTCAGATGAGAACCTCATATGGGACTCCACTCATTGTATATTTATTATTTAATATTTGTACTTACATATGAGTTTTCCCTAAACCCACCCTCATCCCTTCCCCTCCGATATCACCATTGTTCCCTTTCCAACTCCATATGCACATACTCTCCTCCTCCCTTTCTCTTTCTTCCCTCCCTCCTTCCTGCCCACCTCTCTCAGTTTTTGCAATACCCACTGAGTACATTTAATAGTAACTTGTACGTGCATGAGTTTGGGACCTGCCAATGGCACATGGATAACCTCTCAGGGCCTGCTTCTCTGAAGAAAACCAACCGTCCCTTCCTCCGCAGCCATCAGTTGCCAATAGTTCCCCTACTGGGAACTCCACGAGTCCTTCCCTCATCCATATTAGAGATTTTGGCCGGCTTTATCTTGCACAGGTGTTGTGCATGCAGCCACATGTACAGTATGCTGCTGTGAGCCCATGAATGCAACTCAGTTGACGTGTTTGACAAATACTGGTTTTACTGCAGATGTTCAAAACCTCTCAGCTCTCACTGGAAAGGCTTCTTTCTGCAGTACATGGTGATTAATACAGAGATTCACAACTGGTCAGTGTGCAGAGGATAATACAATGTGAGTATTTAGCTTGAGTGAGACATCTATATCATATATATCCCTTCCAAGGCTCAGGGGTCATCGTGAAAGAGGGAACAGAAAGATTGCCATTTTATCTAAAGGTTATCTTCCAAAGAATGCCCACACTGTGGTTATGCTAGCTTACATTCCTGGCAACAGTGTTCAGGACCCTTTCCTTCATGTCCAACAAGATCTATATCTTATTGGGAGTCGATAGGTAGGAATCACATTGAACTGTGTTTTCTTCATGGAAGTGGTGGTGATGCTGCGTGTGTTTGTATGGTCATGGCTCCCTGTGTCTAGACTTAAGTGCTAATGTCAGAGTTCTTTTTCTATCTCCTGGGAGGAACACTTCCCCCCCCCCCCTGCATCTTCTTCAGCCACCAAAAGGTGGGTGTTCCCTGGGAAGTACGAGGTGAGGCATGAAACCTTTAATTTTCAGTCTTTCGTTCCCCTCAGCTACTGCCGGCCAACTGCCTCTTTCACAAATCCTGGATCTTTCTGAAGGAGCTTTCAGAAATATTTTCTTTATCTTTGACTTTGCTGTATTTTTCTCAAGTATGCACCAGTGTTTAGCATCTCCTGAGATCACAAGCTGAGCATCAGTGGGAAGCAGCTATCCCACGTCCTTTGTCCACTTAGGGATCATTTTCTTCAGCTTTAATTCTTTAGTTATTGATGTTCTCTATTTCTTTCTATCAGAACTTCTATCATTTACATACCAATCTCCTCAGTCCAGCACCAATCCAGAGGCTTTAAGACTTCTGTCTCATGCTTCTCCCTGAAGACATGAGTTATTAAATGAAAATCTCAATGTCAGACATGGATTACCTCCATGTGAGTTATAGGTTAGAGAAACTTCAGAGAATATGTGCTGTCATCATTGCTCTTGGTTCGTCACCATAGCTAAGCAGTGGGACTCTACTGCTGAAGATACAACACTTTGGTTGCAAGACATAGAGGAATCAAGTAGAACTGACTGAAAACTTTCTCCTTGCTGAATAGCATCCTTAGTACAGAAATGTCTTACACAGGCTACTGGCGAGAGAGAAGTTATCAGTGGTATCCCTGCAGGAGCTAAGTCTGCATGCTACAATTCCAACCTGCCAGCCAAGATGTGCCCTCTGGTGTAATAGTGGCACAAAGGTTAAGGGAGTAACCAACTGCTTTTGGATTGGATTGGATTGGATTGGATTGGATTGGATTGGGATTGGATTGGATTGGATTGGATGCTTGTTCCACAGAAATAATTCACGTCTGAAGACCTGGAAAGTCTATGGCTGGGGAGGTAAAATGGGTGAACCTGATGCACCTACTACTATTGTTGTGCTAAGTAGGCCTGTTGCCAACCTACCTTCAACATATCAATGTTTATACACACAGCTTACTGCATCCTTGGCCACAGAAGATTCCTTCTACCATCGATTCACAGCTGATAGAAGTGTTGAGAATAAGTGACTGTTGAGTCCTCATCCATAAATGAGACCTTTATATCCACCACAGCAAGGCTCAGGAAACATTGCAGCAGAGTGGGCAGAAGGAATATAAGAGCCAAAGGATGAAGAGGCGAACTGCCCTTGGATATGACATGACTATTGCATTCATGAACTCACTGTAGTCATCAAGACCTGCATGTGATCAAGCCAATGAGATCAGGCAACGTTACAGCAAGCAGCACTAATTAGATTCAGTAGAGGGGAGAGATAGAGGATGGATGGATAGATAGATAGATAGATAATAGATAGATAGATAGATGGATGGATGGATGGATGGATGGATGGATGGAATGTCTGGGGTACTGGGGGAAGTGAGTAGGATCCAGATACACTGAACACATGTACGAAATTGTCAAAGAATAAATGGAAGATGTTTTTATGAAAGACTTCTGTCTCTTTGTAAGTTTTTCTCAGCTGTTTACCTCCTTTCTATGTCTTTTCAGGGCACATGCTCTGACTGTTTCTTACTCAGAAAGCCATACTGTGTTCCAAGAATTCTCTCTCCCAGCACTCTTGATCCAGATAAGCATTCCATCTGTGCTTCTGTCAAGGGTCTGCTTGTCTCTCTGTACTCCTCTTTACTGGAGTCTATGCTAAAGGTTTTGCTTGTCTTGCTCTGAACGCCCAAGGGTAAGGCTGGGCTAGCTGCTGGAAGGGACAAGAAAGAATGGGGACACAGGTTCTTACCATGAAGAGTCTTCTACACTGTGGTCCTCAGGGTGGCTGAGGGAGGTTTGATGGCCAGGCCAGTGGCATCTCAGGTCTATGAGGAAGCTGCCTGTTCTTGAGGGGATTGCTGAGGTGGAGCAAAAGGTTTCCTAGTATCTCAGTTTCTGATGTCTCTGATCATTATTTCTGGAACTCTTCTCATGCTTGTTAGGGAACAGTCATGGCTCATCTTAAAATCCTTTGAGAAATGCCACATTTAGCAAATGGCAGCTGGCCTTCCTACACTATGGACTGGGGATTGCACATAAAAGTCAACTACCATTCTTGTCCCCATAACCATCCTGGCTGTATCCAGGAGCCATGTCTACTGGGCCTCCACCTCCAGAGCATTACAGGACCAGTCTAACACAGGGTAAAATGGTGGACCACAGGGGAGGATCCTGGGGGTCAGAGCCCTGGAGTCCAGCCTCTTCCCACCTCAACTTCCCTCCCCAAAGACCCTTTCTCCTGAATGCCTTGAATCACATGAATGTAGAGGAAGCAGCTTCTAAGCCTCTGGGGCTGCAGTGTGAGCCTTCCTGGCCCACAGTCATTACCAGTGCTCTTGACATGAGAGTTCTTACTGCTAACACAGATGTGTCCCTATATGGTATTGGAGCTGCTGTGAGCTTTCTCCAGCAGAAATCCTGGCATGCTGAACAGACAAGTGTAAAGTGACCAGATGGAGAAGGAAGGTGAGTTGGCTTTCTAGCTTGTGTTCCTCCAGGGAAAGGGACCAACAAAACCACAGTTCATTTGCTGCAGCAAAAGAGCAGGTAAATGAGTAAATGGATGAGCGAGGGAATGAACAAATGAATGAGTAGATGACTGAGTGAGTGGATGGCCGAGTGAGTGGATGAGTTAATAAGCCAGGAGTGAGTGAATGGATGAATCAGTGAATGGACGAGGGAGATGGTGACGCCTCCTCCACCTCAACAGGCTGTCCCTCACCTGTAAAATAAGGACTTAAGCAATTAATCCAAGCCCATCCTAGCTCTGAGAGCTTCAATGACGAGCTTTAGTCACAGAAAACAAATATGTTTACACTTGTAGTATTTTACCCAGTTCTTTCCAGAGTAACTTTTATGTTACTGGCAACTGCAACTCATTGTGTCTCCATGTACATAATGAGCATCTGTCTCTCTCAGCCACTGACACAGCTGCAGGGTTCTCTTGCAGAGAGGAATATGGGCCTATCCAGGAATTAGGATCAGAAAGCATGGGAGAAACTGCTGCCAGCCCCACCCACAGTCTCTGAAGGAGCCTGGATCCCTGCCTGCCAGCAGAGTGTGCCGAGGCTGTCTGGCTGGTGACTGCTGCTTTTGGCTTCAAGGACATCCTGATCTTCCATGCAAAGCCCAGGTGCTCTACCATAAGCCTTCTGGTATAAGACAGAGGGAATTTGAAGGTTCAGGATCCATGGAGCATCCTCCAGCCTCATGAAAACCCTTTCTCTGGTCCTGACTCCTGTGCAAGACCTATTTGGATGCTGGTCCCTGAAGACAGGTTCAGTTCCATTCACCTTGGCATCAGGTACCAAGCACTGTCTGTACAGAGCAGAGCCTTGATACAGTTTTTGTTTAACTTGCCCGATTTGGTCAATAGGAAAAGAAGTATTACCCTGTGCAGAAATTCCTGGTTGAATTTGCTGCCTGAGATCCACGCTGGAAGAAAATATAGGCTCCAAGACTTCAGTCTCTGCAGAGTGCACAGCACTGAGATGACACAATTCTCAGTTCCAAGGTAGTTTGATCTAAGTCCAGTTTTATTATACTTCAGAATTCCCTCTCAGGTTTCCCTTTAGTTGCCCAGCCTCTTTCAAACACGTGCACACACTGTTTCAACACAGAGTCTCCAATCATACTTCTACTCTGGCCTACAATAGCCTGAAAAGTCTTTACACAGACAAGACTACAGGCAATGGTGAGGGCACAGTAGGCACCTCTAGAAGGTGGGTGTTTTGTCGTTGGGGCATCTCTGAGTTCAGTCCATCCTGAGAGAGGGGGGACCTGGAGTAGCAGTCATTGAAAGCACCCAGTACATCTTTCTAGAAAATGTGTTTGAAGAAATACTATGGGAAGAAATCTGGTCCTGTTGTTGACAGAGGAAGTAGGTGAGCATCCCAGTCAGTAAGGAGTCTGTCTCTTAGATTGTTCAGGATGTTAGAATACTTTCTTGGCCTAACAAACAGCACATAGAGGGGGCCGCAGTATCTGTAGGACCAGATGCTTCTGCTGATGGCCCAGGGACACCTAGCATGACCTCACAGCACTGGAATTGCCCTGGTGGGATCAGAGTTGGCTGAATGGTACAATTTCTTCTGTAAGTGTTCCTGAAAGGTCAGGCTGCTGGACTCTTCCTGGGGGACTCACTGGTGTCAAGAACTAAGACCTAAAGAGACTATGGAACCAGATAGGAGACCACAACAGGGACCAAGAATAGAAGAGGGAGGCAGAGCTTGACACGTAAGATGTGAAAGGGGGTTACTGGAGATGGGAGCCCACAGGGAAAGGAGAGGGGTGTGGTGGAGAAGGGGAGGGAATGTAAACAACACATCAACATCTGTTTGAAAAATGCCTCAATGAAGCCTAATTCTTTATAAACTGATTAATAATAAAACGAGAGGACATAGGAACCCAGCTCAGCTCTGTGGCTATTCTGTGATGTCATCATTGGCCTCCGAGTTGGGCAGCAGTGTTGACTCTCTCAGGAGCTCTTCTTGTCTGTACCAGCACACAGGTGAGTCTTGTCTAGTTTCTGATGCCATTCCACTGATGCCTTTCCCCCTCTTGCCCCACAGAGAGTGAGACTCCTGACCATGGACTGGACCCTCTAAAACAGTAAGCTAAAATAAATCCTTCCTTTAAATTGTTCTGTTCTGGAATGGAAAGTCTAATCTAGGAAACTGGTGCTGAGAATGGGATGGTTTCTGTGGCTGCGCAGTGATGTGGTTAGAAACCTTTGGAAGTTGTTTGTAGGAGGAGTTTAGAGATCACTAGTTAGCTAGAGAAGCCAGAGGATGAAGTTGCTTTCGGGTGTTTTATTGAGAATTTCTGCCACTCTGTTCACCATGGAGATTGCTCAGCAATTTTTCTTTCTCTCGTTTCTTTTTTTTTGTTTGTTTGTTTGTTTGTTTGTTTGTTTTTTGAGGTTTCTTTGTTTGGTTTTGATATTAGAGTAATACTGGCCTCATAAAGCTAGTTTTGATGCCTCCCTTCTTTTCCTACTTTATAACTTGTGTCAGTTCTCAGCCATCTATGGATGGAACCATACCCTTACACATATAGCAACACTAATTGGATTTAGTGGATTATAAAAAATAAATAAACGGCATGAAGCTGAGTGAGGGGGCATGTTGTAGGGAATAGTTGAGACGTTGGAGGAGGGAGAGATGGGATAGAAATCATCAAGCTCCATTATATACACGTATGAAATTCTCAGATAATAACGAAATAATAAAATTTTAGACTGCCCATGAAATGAAGATAGCAAATATTAAAAGAATCACATAAGCTGATGTTATGTTAATATAGCAAAGAGTTCATTATTACCATGGGAGAAAACACACACATACACACACACACACACTCCAGGTGGCAGCTGAGGCCATTGAGGAAACTTTTAGGACAGGCTGTAAACAGTGAGAGCATCAGAGACTGAGACTTACCCAGCTCCAGACAAGTCCTTCTCTGCCACCTGAGGACAGGATAGAGATGCTGTCCCTGTCCCCACCATCCATTCATTTTGGTTCCACTTTTTCATGCTGATCAAATAACAGACATGAATGTCATGATTCTAAGGAGAACTAAACCCACCTGAAGGCCTACAACAAACTAAATACTGAAATCATCCTGGGCTGAGAGGATGGCTCAGCAGGTAAGTACTTGCTGCCAGTACTGATGTCCTGGGTTTGATCCCTAGGACCCGATGGTGGAAATGGAGAACTGATTTCAGTAAGTTGTTATCTGATCTCCACATGTGCCTGGATCCATATGTAAATAAACAAACAAACAATAAATAAATGTAATTTTTAAATTATAGGTTGAAATAATCTAAATGTCACAGACATGGAGAGATTATATAAACTGGTGTAGCATAATGCCCTAGCTTTGTTTCCAGTTGTTGTAATAAACGCCGTGATCAAATAGGGAGGAAGAGATTTACTTCAGCGTACAAGTTGCTATCCATCATTGAGGGAAGACAGGGCAGGTATTCAAGCAGGAGCTGAGACAAGAAACATAGGAGAACACTGCTTACTGTCTCTCTGCACCTCTGCTCAGCAAGCCTTTACTACAACCCAGGCCTGCTTGCCCAGGGATGATACCACCCACAGGGGGCTGGGTCTTCTCGTATCATCAATCAAGAGAATTCCTCACAGAGGAATCTCTCAGCTGAGATTTTGTTGGATGATTAAAGGCTGTGTCAAATTGACAGCTGTAGCTGACTAGGACCCATAACCTTTTGTTCAGTATTTCTGAAGTACTAAATATACACATTCATGTTTACCTCAGAATAGTAATACCTCAGAATCCACTAGACCCTGAAAACCTCAAAATCTACCCATGTCTATACCTATGACCCTTATATAAACCCATAGTTTCTGTGTGTAACCTATGCATGTCCTCTTAAAACCCTTAATCATTCTAGGTTACTTATGCCTAATACAATATCACTGCTGGGCAAATATGTACTCTGGGTGGCCAATTGCAAGAAGAAAGTCTGCATAGGTTAAATACAGGTGAGGCCTTTTTCCTTAATATTCCAGATCCTTGATTTGGCTGGGTTTATATGGAGACATGGAAGCTGGCTATATATATATATGCATGTGTATGCATATGCATATACATATATATATGCAGATGCTCATATATGTTCATGTGCATGTATGTGTAAGTTTAAATTTGGTTGCAGCCTGTACGTCCCTGAATGCACTGTTATTTGCGTATCCCAAATAGAATTCAATGACCTCCTCTCTACAGACATCAGAGTTCCAACCCCTCAGTTCTCTGTGCATCTGAAAAATGACCCAGGTCCTAACAGCTCAAAGCTCCCTGCAGAGCTGAGCACACAGCTGAGCACACAGGAGTCGGTGGGAACTCCAGGGATGGTTCTGCTGTGTGTGGTTACAGCAACAACCAGCAGACTGTTCACTGGGCAGAAACCACAGTACCCAGCATGGATGAAACTGGCTTCTGAAGGCATCTTGGCCCTGTGCTCAGGGTGGGCATGAGCTGTCTCAGAGGCCCAGCTCATGATGTCCCTGAGTTTGGAATGTGTGGCTTCCCAGACCTTTCGAGGGTGGTGGACTGTTGACATCCTATAGAGTTCCTTGGCTGTGGAGGATAGGCTTTCTTTTTATTGCTTGAGCATAGGAACGCTGACTGGCCAGTAAAATTGGCCTAGGCAACTGTTGGGTAAAGTTGTATTTTGCAACGCTAAGTGGAGTCAGCATGGAGCACTTTGAATATCTGTGTGGTGGAGACCACTATCAGCAAAAGCAAACTGACCACAAATGCAAAAGAAAAACTGTCCAAGACACTATAGAGGCAAATAAAAAGATGAAATGCCTTGGCCAAGTGGAGTGTATTCCAGAAAGGCAAAATTGCTCTAAAATTTAAAAACAGAAAACTATCAATGTACTTTACCTCCTTAATAGAGTAAAAAAGAAACTAATTATCATCTCCAATAGCTCAGGAAAATGTGCGAGGAGATTCAAAGTCCATTTATAATGAAAGCCTGCAGCACACAGGGAACAGAAGGGTTGCCCTGGTGTTGTAAACTGCATCTAAGAAAAACCTGCTATGAATTCGCCCTTCAATGTGAGAAGCCAGGAGCTGCTCTGCTGCAATAGGGCATGCGCTGTGCCAGCATGGCATGGCACTGCAATGTCCACCAAAACTGGGAGGTGTCTAGGGAGGTTTCCAGCCACTCGGTGGATTCTAGAGGAAGCAGGTGACAGTTTGGTATAGGTGGGCCTTGTCCAAGCAGTTGAAGAGATAACAACTAAAACCAAAGTGTCCCAAAGATGATCTCCAAGCTGTGGTGCAGAAACCATGAGTTCCCAGCTGCCCAGCTGCCTGCCCAGTGTCAGACTCCAAGGGTGTGAGCTGCTTCCTCAGGATCTGTCTGTCTGTCTGACTGTCTGGCATCCTATCATCCATCTGCCCATTCATGTATGTATCACCTTTTTATAACATCACTTCTCTATTAAGATCTACCTTGGTCTACTTTGTATCGTTTTTCTATATCATCTACCTATACATCTATCTTTTATGATTCCAACATCTATATCCATCTCTCTCTCTCTCTCTCTCTCTCTCTATATATATATATATATATATATATATATATCCATCATCACTTCTCTATTCATTATCTATCACCTATATATCTCCCTATGTGTTTATAATATCTATCACTTATCTGTCTATCAGTCATCTATCAGTCATCTGTTTATTTATCCATCATTATGCTCTTTGCATGTATTTCTATCCTTTATGTACCCACCATTAATCTATAATCTACATATCTATACATCTGCTTACCTGTCTATTATATATCTATCTACCCATTCACTTATCTCTATCCATGAAGCATCCACCTGTCTCCTTTCTGCCTACACATCAGAGCTCTGTCTAGGTGCAAGACTCTAGCACAGGTTTGGGAAAGCATGAAGAATAGAATCTAAATGGTTCATTTTCTAAATAGTTTTGTGGCTTCTGCATCATCCTTCATTATGACACACCAAGCTCTGACAACAGCTTTCAGGGCAGGAGATATCTTGATGTCTATAGTGATAGAGTATTAAGGAAGACTTAATAAGTGAAGTCTACTATGATGGCAGAAATGAAAACTTCCACTTCAGCAAGACAGGGATTTTCTACAAGCACAGAACAGGAGACTAGCAACAGATACACTAAGAGGGACTTGCAGAGATGCTAACAGGAGAAGGCCCAGGTTGAACTGCTAGGTTCTGCAGCCTGATCACTATGACTATGTGTGGACATTGAAGGCCCTGAGAAGCCTTTGGCTGGGAGCAAAGCCATGTGCACAAAGTCTCATGCAGAGCCTGGGACTTATTAAGATGTGGAAGAAATCCCAGTGAGCAGGAGAAAAATAGGGAAATCAGAGTTATTGCCATAGTAACTGGAAGCTGAGAGCTAAGTTGGGGAAAGGGCCCAGAAGGCCAGCAGCCAGATTCTCCTACCCTGGCACCAGGGCATCTTCCATGGCTATTCCTTTGCAGGCTCATCATGACTGGGCATTTGCTGAGATTAAAGACTGTGGTTGGGCCCTCAAGGAGAGCTCTTCATCCCATCACTACTGTCCTATCTCCAATGTCTCCAATATCTCCTCAGAATGCCATACCTCCTATCCTTTCCCATCACCTGCCCCAGGGACAGCTTCTGCATCTCTCTAGGGGACCAACTTGCCAATGCCAGCATGAGAGGAATTAGCTATGAGTAGGGTCACTGGGCCTGGGAGGCACAGCTTTGTCCAAATTGGAGTTCTGGTGAACGACAGTAAGAGGCTGCAAGAGTGCTCCAATATGGTGAATGACTTCTCAACCTGTTCTGAGAGATTGGATGGGGTCAGGGAGAATGTTTCCCTAAACCAAATCCAGGTACCAGTAAACAGACACCAATAGAGCCCTCTGAACAATAACCCAGCAAGGGAGGCCCACCCTGACAGGGACCAAGTGAAGCCACAGAGATTCCCATAATGGCCCCTATAGCTCAGAAGGCAAATCAGTTCCTACAGGTGCTGTGAGGGTTGGGAGTTCCTGAGCTCCTGGCTCTGCCAGCTGAAGCCTGATTTTGGGCGGCATACTGAAAAAGCCCCCATGTCATTGGCTTCCTTTGACATCATAGCACTTCTAGGGCCCAGAAGATTCTTCCATGAGCACCCAGGAAAATTCATAGGGACAAATCGTGCAAGGCCCCAGCAGTCCAGCACCCTCCAAACAAAACATTTCCCTTCTGTCTTAGTCAGGGTTTCTCATGCTACAATGAAAACACTATGACCTAAAAGCAAGTTGGAGAGAAAAGGGTTTATTCAGCTTACACTTCCATGTTGCTGTTCGTCACTGAAGGAAATTAAGACAAGAACTCAACCAGGGCAGGAACCTGGAGACAGGAGCTGATGCAGAGACCATGGGGGCGGGGGTGCTGCTTACTGGCTTGCTTGCCAGGAATTTCTCAGCCTGTCTTCTTATAGAACCCAGGACTATCAGCTCTGGGGTGGCACCACCCATAGTGGGCTGGGCCCCCCCATTGAGCAATAATTGAGAAAATGCCTTTCAGCTGGATCTCATGGAGGCATTTCCTCAACTGAGGCTCCTTTCTCTGTGATAACTCCAACTTGTGTCAAGTTGACACACAAAATCAGCTAGTACACTTTCCTTTATGACGATCTAGGGAAGTAGCAAGAGTGGCAACGAGTTTGTCCACTGCTCCCCCACCCCAACCCCCGCCAGTGGTCCCCAGGAGTGAACATAGGCTCAGGGGAAGGAAATGGCCTCTTTGCTTGAAGCCCTTCCACTGAGCCTGGTTCTGTGAGCTATGGAGGGCAGACTTGAGGACTCAGTGTCTCCCTGGAGCCGTGGACACTGCTGGGGGTATAGAAGTGCAAGAAATGGTCCTGAAACTCAGCTGTAGAACTTCCTCAATCAGGGAGCCTCTTCCTCACCTGTGACCATGACTGAGCTCTTAGGGTGAACTCCTCATCACCTCTTGCTACTGTGCTGTCTCCAAAGGGGCTCCCTAGCTTCTGACTGTCTTTGAAAGAAAAAGAGGTTGCATCCAGGGGTCTCTTAGTCTTAGGGTGGAGTCACCTGAAGAGCAGATGTTTTTGTTTGCTCTCCTGTTACTGTAATAAAATACTCTGACCAAAAAGCAACTCTGGGAGGGAACATTTGTTTGGCTCACTCTTCCAAATCACAGTCCATCACTGAGGAAGTCAAGGCAGGAACCTGAAGGCAGAACTACTTGCTATTGCACACAGTCCTCCTCCTGATGAGAGACCCTACTCACAACCAAGCAAATATAGCAGTTGCCATGGAGGAGCCTGGAGAGATGGTTCAGTGGCTAAGAGTGTTTGTTACTTTTTTCAAGGACCCTGATTAAGTTCTCAGCACTCATGTGGTGGTTTATAATAATCCATAACTCCAATTCCAGGGAATCCAACACCCTTTTCTGACCTCCCTGGCAATACATGCACATACATGATTCACATGGAGACAAATCACTCATGCTCACAAAATAAAACAAACCTTTAAAAAGAAAGAAACCTTGAAGAAACATTGCTTGCTAGCTTGCTCACAGGCTCAGGCTTAACTAACTCTCTTAGGTAGCCTTCTTACATCAATTAGCAATACAAGTAGATAATTTCTCACCGATGTGCCCATTAACCATCCCATTTAGGCAGTCCTTCAGCTGAGACTCACTTGTCAGACGATTCTAAGCTGCACTGAGTTGACTGGGACACAGGCCTTGCCTGCCCTGAGCATTGAAGTCAGTGTTAGGCACAAATACGGGCATTTGAAAGCTATGAATTACCTACAGCAGGCCACAGCAAAGTGAGAATAATGGACTGATAAGTCCCTGCACTTTCTTTCTGTTATATCAACAGTGAGTGGGGAAGAGAGGATGGAAGTAGTCCTTGTCGCCAGTTCTATCTGCATCCTACCTATTATGGGCTTCGGGAGCCCAGCAGAGAGAGAGAGCAAAGAGATTCTGGCCTTCTTTTTTTTTTTTTTTCTTGTGTGTGGTCTCCAAGTCTGCTTTAAAACACATTAACATATCTAATACTCTTTATCTTTAGGGTGTAGCCCAGCTAGGTGCTCCACACAGCACACAATAACAAGTCATGCCCACCGTGCCAGCTGCCAGGCTCCCGTGGTATCCAGGTGTTCGTGAGGAACAGTAATGAGCTACCTGGTGGGCATAAGATGGTGATATTTTAGCCATGTGTTGATGTAGCTGTTGATCACAAAATGAATGCGGGTCTGGTGGGAGACTTGTTTGTAGACTTTCCAGTCTTTTCTGCTCTGAGCTGAAGCAAGCAGGAAACCCTGCAGCTGAATTCCAAAGACAGCAAAGATTCCTCCTGCTGCTGCATCAGGGGCTTGGTTGATGGCTCACTTCTGCTCCCTAGAGCCTATGGAAGATCCAGGGAAACTGTGGCATGCCTCACTGACTGGGCACCTCCCACACGCTCAGTAGAGGCCAGAGTAGAGGCTCAGGAGAAAGATCTCTCTCTCTCTCTCTCTCTCTCTCTCTCTCTCTCTCCTCTCTGTATCTGTGTGTGTGTGTGCACATGCACACACGCTCATGTGTGCGTATGTCATGAGGAGGTGATAGCCTCCGTCTAGTGGTATTCTTTCTTCTTGGAAGCTCAGTTCAGTACAGAGAGCAGTTGAACAAGTTACTCCACTGTCTACCTTCCACTCTCCATCCTTCTGGCTCTCTACCCTTTTCCTCATCTTTCTTTCCACCTCTCCATCCACCCCTCCTCCAATCCTTCACTCCATTTTCCTCCTCCTTTTTCTCCACAAATCCCCTTTATCCCTCTGCTCACTTCTCCATTTACCCTTGCAACCCCTTCCTTCTCCTCCTGCTCCTCTAATCGGATGGACCTCTCTTCCACTCCTCTATCCTCTACCTATAATCCATCCATGCATCCATCTCTCCTTCTCATTTCACAGAAGGGTGATAGTGGGCTTTTGGGTCAGAAACTGTTTGAAGAACTGTCTTCTGAGCCCATAGAGGGAGCAGTGGTCAGGATCTCCATAGCCAAGCCCGCCATGCTGGCCTGGGGCTTAATACCTTGACCTAGTGAATCCATCCACTTCCTGATTCTTTTGTCCTTGCTTCTGGGCCTCCTGAACATTTCCCTCTTCCCCCGAGTTCTATCCTGGTCTCATGTTACATTAAAGAAGATGTTGTGTCCTGAAGCACATTAGGGACTGCATATTGTGTTTCCTAACCATCAGGGCTGCCCTCATGCATGAGCGAAGGTGAGCAGTAGACACATCTTGCATGATGCTAGACTGTGCTCAGGTGGAGAGACTGATGTGTAACTGCATGGGTGAGGCCAACCAGTCTTTGTTGGATGGAAGAGCTTTAGCCTTTGGTAGAAGCTTCTCAGGTCAAGCTGCCCTCAGCCGGGATGATTTTCTGGCATGTTCTTTCTCTTCGGTGTGTGGGGAGCAAGTAAGACAGTGTGGTTAGCATTCTAGGCGGCCAGTCCACTGCCAACAGCAACAGCCGCAGAACGATTTACGACTTTATTTCCTCTTGCAAACTTGAGTCTGTACATGATAAATTAGAGTCAGAGTTCCCAAACTGCAATATCACCTTGTGGGTGGGATGAAACACGGGTCCCTCCACTCACATGTGGCCACAGAGCAGCTTACACCTGCCTGCACTAGACCCTGGCATGCTTGCCAGGTACCCCCATCCTGCGTGGCTGCCAATCCAATGCCTATCACCAGCTTGGGACTCTGCCTGCAGACTCTGAGCATAGGTAGCTGTTGCAATGCTGCAAGAATGTCCCCAACATTCAAAAGGCCACTGAGTCTCACCTCTCACCCTGCAGACTGCAGAGATCCAGTTCTTCCAGCCTCACTATGACCCTATGAAGGGGAACTCATGGTGCCCATTGTCTCTTCTGAATCTATGAATCAAGCTGGGACCATTAGGGCCTGATGATTAGAGGAAGTTCTCTAAAGAATGGCTTTGGGTAGGGTATTGTAGACTTAAGTGAAAGACAGGACCATGGGAACAGGATTATAGGCTGTGTCAAGAGAGAGCTGCGGGCTAGAATGCTATCCTGGAAGCCTACAGACACCCTGAACAGTAAGTACATTGCCAACCTGGGGAAGGGACATAGAGACCATAGCAACCAAATAGAGTAAAAGCCTACAGCACCAAGCCAAGTGACCCTGCTGGGCTCTGACAGCCAGGAATCTGGACAGGGAAATAGGCCAGAGAGGCAATAATGAGGCAAATCAGATCCCATCAGTTCCTGACTGACCCCCTGGATCAGTAGCCAGAGACTAGGATCTCCACAAGTGAATCTCAAGATAATCAAGGGCTCATCTGTCGGCTGTGCTGTCTCTAAGACCCCAGAAATTCACGTCCCAGCCTGTACCATGCACGAGCAGCTATCAATCTGAGTTTTAATTTGGAAATTAGACAGTGTCCGCATTCCATTACGAAGTAAGATTAGCTGGGGATCCATGCAGGTACATCATGAGGTATGGCTTCATTAGTAAGATGGGAGGCAAGGGGGGTGCTGTGAGCTAGGGACATCAAGGTCATTGACGAAGGCCGCACCAGACACCAGGGCTGCATCTCACCTGCTGGCTGCTGCCACCCAAACATCTGTCCACTGTCTTGAAACTTCCAGCCCTCCCTGCAATTGGGTGTTCCAGCCTGGGCCTTCCTGGTACTCTCTTGACTCTTCCTTCTTCATCCTGATTCCATGCTTCCGCCTGAGGGATGAGAATCTTGTAAACGAGCAGGACCTGTGTCCACACTGATCCTTTCCATCCTGGCCACTGTGCCGAAGGGAAACCCCTTGCCACAGGGTCCCCAAAGAAGTCAAACAGTTCTGGGTTACTGGCTCCGGGCAAGATCGCTCTCCTGGACAAGACAGGATAACCATTCAAACCATTCACCTCCTGCAGGAGGTGCATCTCAGCACTGAATCATGGGAACTCATGGATGCCTCTTATGGGGTGGGCAACGAGACAGCCCTGGAAGCATGTGTCTGGGTTGCTATGAGATGGAGTAGCTGGGCACAGAGAGCCTGGAAGAAGTAGGAGTGCATGGTATCCTTGTTCATGTGTATCCACGGCTGCTATGGAGAATAGGAGCTAGCCACTGTCCATTAGCAGTAGCCGGAACCAGACACCCTGCCTGTGCTCAGAGCCTCACAGACCAGTACAGAAGACGTCACGTTCAATTATTCTTCGGAAATGCCGGCAGTTTCTCTCAACCCAGCACCCCATTAGCTGATAATTCAGCACAGATTCTCATCTAATGTGACTATATTTTATACAAATTATTTCGGACAAGAATTCAGTCCTTAATACCATTGATCTTCATAAAATTGTCACCAAGCATCTTGTCTCAGGCCCCTGGACTCCCGCTTGCAAATCAAAGCTAAAGATGGGTTGTGACAACCATAAGGTCTGGAGCCCATGGTAGAGTGGGTGAGTTGAAAGCTTTAGTGGACACGTCTGTGGGATCTTGGATAAGAGTAGGGACCCACGCCCAGGTGAGGATATGTGTGAACCTTGTAGTCCCATCCCCACCATCCTTATCTTTCTGGAGAAGTGTAAGCCTATGATCTCACTTCAGCTCATCCCAGCCTCCATTGCACAGCTAGGGACTGTCTCCTGACACTTTGGGACTGGGCCAACAGCTTCTCCTCCAAAGGCCACAGAGCTCCTGGTGACCCACTGACTCTGACAGGTACCCATGGGTATTTGACGGGAAGATTTATCGCCCAACTCTGCAACACAGTGCGGCTGTTGCCCTAATACGTTATCGGGCTTGTTGAAATATCAATTTTGCACATGGCTTCACATGGGTGCCTGCGGCCCTGCTCAGGCCCATTAGTTAATTCTTCTGTCATTAAGAAATCCAATCTCTGATTCCAGTGGCATTGGCAAGGGTGGGGGGGAGCCAGTGGCTAATAGACTTCAAACCATCTGCTAATTGCAGTTCCTCACATCCTGAGCAGGAAAGACAGGGAATGAGTGGATAACAGAACACCATGAGGCAGGAATGTATAGAGCCAGGGGTGGGCCTTACCGCCCCTTTCTAAATCTCAGCAGTGAAACACACCAGACATAGCATGACCCCCACCCCAGAGCTCTCCAACCCCAGGCTCTCCATTCACATTGCCCAGGCCACTGTGTTGTACCAAGAACACCAGGGTTAGAGGTCTTGGCAACTCCTTCTTGCTTCAGTTTCTGGTGATTCCTTACACTCAGCAACCTGTACTAGGCAGATCATCTATCCAAGAGCTCCATCCCCAGACCCATGACCCCCACACACACACCCCTGCTCCTTTTCCCAGTTGCATGACACCCTTGGGGCAATCTTTGACTTTGTGCTGTTCTGCCCCTTGTCATCCCCTGCTGAGAGGCCTGGTGACAGCAGTTTCTCTATCACAAGCCCTTTGTAATTGAGGACATTCATTTATTTCTCTATCTTGTTGGCTCTATGCTAAGCAGGTCCCAGTCTCTAGCTGGAGAAGCATACACTTGCCAACCATTAATCATTTCCATCTCTCTCCCGGAACTTTCCAACAAAGAGGCGGGCTTCGGTGCACCTTGAAGGGGTTGTCCACAAACCTCTATGTTGTCTATTCAGAACTAAATGAAAGGAGTGCAAATATCATATGAGTAATACCCAACATAAACGACCGTAAACAACTCATTTTCTCTGCCATTCAGTGCTGTGCTCTTGCCGCATGCCTACAGGGATGAGGGTCACAGCTCTGTAAACAGAACACTTTGTTTCCAGCTGAGGCTAGAGAGTAGTCTGGCCTAAGTCCAAGCCCTGTACCTGCTTTGGCTCCACTTTAATGTTCCCATTTGTATTGTTGGTAGTTTGCAAACAATGTGCTAAGATGATGAGACCAGCCCAGCTGTTTTGTTCTGGAGAGCTGGCTGGGATGTTGAGGGGGCTTCCTTGTTTCTCCTTCATCCAACCTAGCCAGCAGGCATTAGGAACACTGACCGTCCCCTGCACAAAGACCCCAGTCTTCAGATGAGCTATTGGATATGACCTTCACCACCTGCACTTAGGTCCTCCCTTAGGAGCCCATTGTCAGCCACACCAGTCAAAGCCCAGGTACATGGCCCAAAATGTTTCCACCACCCTGTGGAGACAGTAGGAGTGCCAGAATCCTGGTCCTCAGCTCCGGGGCTAGGCAAACAAACCACTTACATAGAACACTCAAAGATATGACTTATGCAGCTCCAGGAAGACCAGAAAAATACTACATAAAAATAATATTATATGTTTAGAAATTTCTATCAATTGTTTGAAAGACAAAAACATCAGAGGGGATGCTTTGAGGCTGACCTAATTCCAGTTGTGGAAAGTCTAAGTGTACAGAAAGTCTATGTGGGAAAGTAAACCTTCATTAATTTCCCCCCTAATTATCCCTCATTAATTTCTTCTTAATTAACCCCCATTAATGTCTCCAGTAACATCAATAGCAAGTCTACCAGTCTTCTCATTCACTCATGCACCCATTCCCAGGCTGTCATCGAGGATCCAGCTTCGGTATGGGCTGTGGACAGTCACCTCAGGGTCTTAGACTGGGAACACTCTAGACCTCCTGGCTTTTCTTGTACCCCACAATTCCAGGATAGGTAGGGTTTGTGTGGGGGGCATAGAGGACAAGTTGAGTTGCCAAGCCCTACTCTACAACCCACCTCACCTACCCCTGAGCTATGAGGAAGTGGGATCTGTCCAGGGTTCTGAAGCTGCCTTTTCAAGAACCACCCAGCCCAGGGTTGGAGTGGGACAGAGAGAATCACAAAAGGCAGATGGTAGGCAGAAGCAGTAGAGTCCAGGATAAGCTGTGTGCTGAGCTTCAAGGGGCAAAAGATGAGCTGGCTGGTTCCAGATAGAAAGTGATTGACAGTCAGAGGCCATAGCTCGCAAGGCCTCGATTGTCTCTACCTGTTCCCATGGAGTTCCTGCTGTTACAGCCCATGTAACTGTTGTGTTGAGGTCTGGAGTCTATGTCACAGATGTGGCTAAGCTTCAATACCCAGCATCCCACAGGAACAGTGCAACTGCCCTGGCAGGAGGGAAGTCATTCTCAAGAGACACTCATGCCCCTGTATTTAGCTATCAGGCTATTGAAGCAATGGTCCCCAAGGAAATGAAATTCCCCTTCCAGCCCCAGGAATCCCACAGTGGCAGAAGAATAATATGTGAACCTGGAGACAGCCAGAGGAGGGGACATGTCTCCCAGGAAGAGACTTCACACAATTCCTGACAACCTGACAGGCCACCTTGCAGGAGAGAATGAAGTTGAGGTAATGATGAATCAGTATGAGTGAGACCACACTTTAGCTGCTTAGCTAAGTGAGCTTCACATCATCTACTTAAAGCAGAACTTTACATCGGGACCCCAAAATTGTACTTCGTAGAAGTGGCCACAGGACATATTTACTAGTTCCTCTTCCCAATGTGGCCATACTGAACAAACCTCCTCTTTCTGATTTTGTTATTTGTCCTTGTTGCATGGGGGATGGTGGTGAAGCCTAGTAGCTTGCTAGGCTGCCTATACTCTGACCTTCTCAACTCTGGTAATACCCAGCCCTCTCTAACCAGCAATTCTGGGATGTGATGTGGCCACACTTACTATTTCTTGAGCTTGGGTCAGTACCTGAAGATATTTGAGGGGAGATGTTTCCATTTTCCTTGGATGCCCAATTCTGTCTTTCCTAGCCCAGGATGGGGTGGATAAGAGCCATTAGCACAGCCTGGGCTCCAGGCTACCATCTCTCCTGTTAGTTGTTGTTGTCACTGAGGACCACTCAATGGAATCCATCAAGGTCAGGATGAAGGTTACAAGGGACCATGCCTGTGACCCCCTTGCACCATGTGTGCTGAAAGAAGGCTGGGAGTGTAAGGTTATTATCACTGACATTGGCATCTGTGTCATAGTGGGGTTACCTCCTCACCCTGAGAAGTGAATCTCCTTGCAAGAAAATACAGGATAGGGAACTTAGCAAGAGGTACCCAGAAAACAGTTGGCTACCAGGGCTACACACAGCACGTCACTGCTGGCCAAGGTAGACAAGCATCTGAGATCCCCTGTGTGTTAAGGGCTCACCATCACTCACAATATTAATGGCAGATGGTGGAGACCCTGCCATATAGAGTGAACAGAGACACTGGAGGACTCTAGGAAGAGTTGATGAACTCTGACTAATCATAAACAGACTGGCATCTATCCCCCATGCTGCCCCACATCATAGAATCATCTGACCCTAAGCTGGGGGAGTGAGGTTGCACATAGTGAATGCCTATTTAGCTGAGAACAAGACAGGGGCTAGGGCCAGGTTTATCCAGTCCTGGAGCCTGTATGGTGCTTTATTGAGTGAGGGCTTCTATGCATTCTCTACCTTAGCCTTGTCCAGAAAGATGGAGGTCTTGATATGATAAGTAATGAGTCCTCCCTTGATTAGCTCCCTCCAACCACATTTTCCTCTTATACCTATGCAGGACTGTCACTTGGCAGTCCCTCAACCATTCCAGATATTCCTATCTGTGATGTCTTTCCTATTTGCCCTTAAAGGACATCTGACCAGATGACGGGGTAACCCTTGTGATTGGCCTCTGAATTCCTTTTTGAAGGTGGAGCTTGGGACACACCTAGAATTTCAAACATGTTCTGGGCCAGCAAGGGTTGGCCATGTCAGAGTTCAGAGGCAACATTAAGGAGGTGGTTAATAGCATCACTGCCAAAACCCAGACACAGGCCAGAGCTTCCCTGGGAAGCTCGGAGCTCATCGAGTTTGTACTTGAAGAATTTCTCTGAATTAGTTCAGACTGATTTAATTATCTTGTTTCAGCTATATTCTTTGACCTTTTTATTTAAAAAAAAATGGAAAGAAATGAAACCCAGCTTCTTCCCATTCTTTAATCTTACTTGAGATGGTATTTTCCTGACAGTGATTGTTCAAGTTTCCCTAAAATTCAGGAGCAGTTTCCTGAAAGTGAAGCTACATGGGTGCCAGGTAGGCATTGCACAGTCCCACCATGGAAAGCAATGTGGGAGTCTGGCCCCATTCTCTCCAGGAGAAGCCATGTTGCAGAGTTCCTGGTTCTGGGCCTTTCTGTGTGTGGTTTGGGACACTTCAGGGGTTCAGGTAGAACCAAGGGAATGAAGGCTGCCAGTCCTGCCATGAATAATCCATACCACCTAGGAAACTGCTGGCCATATCTCTGGTTCTGTGCCCCTCACAGGATGACCAGTGCCCCCATGTACCTGAACAAGGTCTCAGATGATTCATATCCTAATGAAGACTCCCTTGTCTCCCCTGGAAACCCAAGGCTATAGAAACAGTTTTCAGGGGACATGTGATGTAGGCAGCTACTCTCCACATGGATTCTTCATGCATCAGACTGTGGCCCTTTCCTCCCCAGGCTCCCAAGAGCCTCATGACCCCAACTTAGACCTCACCATGAAAAATTTCTCCCTCAGACTTCCAGGAACCTTCTTCTGGTTCAACTACACAACAATCTGGCTACTGTTCCCCTCAGCATGGCTTCTCTCCCCTTGGCAGGATAATCTCCCCTTTAGAGGATCCCCGACTGCCTATAGCTGTATTGATAACAAATTCAGCACCCTGTTCACGTCATCACTGTGAGATCTTTAAGGATTTCAAAGTATTTTTACTCTCAATCTGTTCTTACCTTTACCTCTGAACACACCACAATGCAGAGCTCAAGGGACGTGAGCCTCGTGCATCTATCCAGCAGATATCTACTGTAGACTCTAGTTTGTCCTAAAGATACACATTTGGTCCTCAGGACCATAAATATGCAATATCTTTTGACCACACCATGCTGCCTTCTGGGTGGCCATCTAAATGGGAAGTCAGGAGTGGTGCATCGAGGCTAAATGATTTCATAGATACTCAGCATTTGAGAGTTGGGAGGACCTTCAAGTGAACACGACTGGGAGGGAGAATGCCTCAGATGCTCCCACAGGCAGGGTCAGTATCCACTGTGGTAAAGCCTGGGGTATGGGAAACAGCAGAGGAGTGTGGAAATTGCACCAACATCATATCCCTACATGCTCAAATCCACCCCAGAAGCACATGTTAAAAAGTCCTTGCAGAGGTTTGAATGTTACAATGTACATATACATCATATACATATACATACATATACAATATACATACCTATATGCATACGCATATGCACACACACATACATATATATATATATATATATATATATATATATATATACAAAAGAGGACACTGTACACTGCATAAAACCATAAAACAGACATCACTAGATGAAATACTACACAAGTATGGAAATGGATTGACCAAGTTCAATCATATCTGAAACTCTTCGAAGTATATACCATCATATACATATACATAATATACAATATACATACCTATATGCATACGCATATGCACACACACACACACACACACACACACACATATATATATATATATATATATATAATATATAACAAAAAAGGACACTGTACACTGCATAAAACCATAAAACAGACATCACTAGATGAAATACTACACAAGTATGGAAATGGATTGACCAAGTTCAATCATATCTGAAACTCTTCGAAGTATATACCATTTGCTGGAAAACTAAAACTTGAAAACTACATAAAGTGATCAACTTGACTCTATAAGTAGACTGAGAGAAGGGAAATAGATGAAGAAAGCCATACCAGCACAGCCTCCGTGTAGTCCCCAGATGCTCATCGTAACATTATTAGCTTATTGAAAGATGAGTGCACATGGGGGTAGGGGCAGTCTGGGGTGCATGTAGGGTAGTGCTAGGAGCCTTGCATTTCCTTACCACAGTACATTCTCTCAGGAGAAAAGGGTGATGCTGTATCCTCAGGCTGGGCCACAAGAGACTATTTCTTTCCATGGCATCCATCCACTCTGCAAATCCGCTGGCCTAATTCTGCTCAGCACACTACCTTGCAAAATCCGAGCAGTATAGCTGAGTGAAAACTCGGGCCCTGAGACCGAGGTTTGGATTTGACACTGTTCCAGGCGCCGCCTGCTCTTTGTAGCCCGTGCCAGAAGGAAGCAGTGCAGCCACGCTATGGCCACTGACAATGGGCTATCGCTGCGCCTATCCTATTAGGAAGCACCGGCTTCTCTCCTCGGAAGATTAAAAATTTCGGGAGTAAATCCAGGTCTTGTCTGACATGACATTTTGGAAGCAAAGCTCAGAAACTTTTGTACTCCGTGGTAATAGGATAACATGCTACAGTAGTTACAGTAATTGCCCGGCTCTTCCCTCACTCAGCGTGCCCACTGCTCCCGCTCCTGCCCAAGAGGCGGTTTCCAGAGCGCTGCTTATGCAGAATGAACTTGGAAGAGAGACGCCCTCCGGCAGGCATGGTGCTGGATCTGGGGATGGCTGCAGGCCGCTGGCATTCACTACCAACATCACAAAGGAACTGAGATGCAGCTTTCCTTTTCGGTCCCATCCCTACTCCTTTCCCAAAGCAACAATTCTTGGCCTGAATACTCTCTTGAAAAAAAAAAAAATCTCTGATCCAGCCTGGTAGAGGACCTTGCAGAACCTCCAGGTGGCTCCAGGCTAAGGCTTCACCATGTCACCTTGGAGCACGTGTATCCACTCGTGTCAATCAGGAATGGAAGAGGCCCAGCGCATTCCAGCCTTGACTGGATAAAGGTCTGCATTTCCAGAAGCAGATTCTCATCTGTGTGGCCAGTCCCTGGAAGTGACTTTGCCCTTGTAGTTTCTGAACCAGGTAAGGAACTTGTCAAAGGCTGATAACAAGTACTGGTGACCAGTACTGATGACAGCCACCTTGTGGCAGCACATGAAGATTATTTTAGGATCCACATGTTCACCAGAGGGCCAGTGAGTCCAGGTTGGTATAGACAATGTGCAGCGATGAAAGCTGGAGTTTGCTTCGGTAAGTTAGCCAAGCACATTCTCACTGGAAAGCAGTAAGAGCAGGTGTGTGCTATATCCCACTGTGTATGCATAACTCTCTCAGATAAACAAGTCTCAGGTCTGTGACCACTAGAAACAAGGATACTGTATTAGACAGGGTTCCCAAGAGAAAGGGATCATATGTGTGTGTATGTGCATGTGTGTATATAATTATATATTGTACATACATAATCTCATATATATGAGATACATATATACATAATCACACACATACAGATAGATAGATAGATAGATAGATAGATAGATAGATAGATAGATAGACAGATAGAGACAGGACAGACAGACAGACAGAGAAAGAG
The DNA here is from genome assembly GCA_021653895.1 of Mastomys natalensis. NCBI lineage: Eukaryota > Metazoa > Chordata > Mammalia > Rodentia > Muridae > Mastomys > Mastomys natalensis. The sequence goes on from JAJTUV010000102.1 coordinate 4,678,037, forward strand.
AGAGATTGTGGTCCAGCTAGTCCAATGATAGCTGTCTACCAGCAGAAAGTCCAAGAATCCAGTAGTTGTTCAGTCCACAAGGCTGGATGATCAGTCCACAAGGCTGGATGATTCAGAAGGTCTTCCAAAGAAGTAGGCACTAATACCAGTGAAGGAATGAACTTGCGAGGCAGAGAGAGATCAAGCAGGCAAAGAGAATAAATCTTCCTTCTTTCATGTCAACTGCCAGCAGAAAGTATGGCCCAGATTAAAGGTGTATCTTGCCGCCTCCAAAGATCTGGATTAAAAGTGGGTCTTTCCACCTCAAAGATCCAACTTTCCCATTTCCAGTGATTTAATTAAGAAAAAAAAAACCCTCACAGGTGTGCCCAGCCACTTGGGTTTTGGTTAATTTCAGATGTAGTCATGGTGGCAATCAAGAATATTCTGACCAATTATGTAGGTAAGAGGGTACCCACAGATTCTCCACAGAAGGTGAAAAGATAGTAGCCAAGACATATGAAAACTCTTGGAAATTTCCAGAAAAGGGATAGGTGATATCAATGTGGAAAATTGCTGAGGAGCCAGAGTGGACCCTGAAATTTGAGCATGTGGTTTTCTTCCATGGAGACCTCTGGGCAGGAAGAAGATAGCTCTTTCCTAATACTACATAAAGCCTTGGAAATGGGTCTCTACTCCTGGCACCTGCTGCCTGCCTCTGTTTTGGGAAGACCTGGATTCACAGCAGGTAAACATCTGAGTCCAAGGGGGTGACAACAGCCTGATGTCAATACAAAGCACAACTCCCACCTCAAAAGGAATATGAAATAGTTTATTGTGGGCTCATCTAGAGTGACCGTGGCTAGGAACACAGATTTGGCATATTTCAAATACCATGTTTCAACGTAGTAGAGTGTTCCATGAAATTGTATAGGATCAGAACAAAGAAAGTCATAAATAAAAGCACCTTTTGAATATGTTGGAAGAAGACTGTATGTCCAGGAACCATTTCTATAGTTCATCCAATACATTGGTAGAAATATCGGGTAGCCCAAATAGTTATTCATCTGCATTTACTCAAGATCACTCTGTCCTGGGCACTCTTGATTTTAGTCTCCATAACCAGTGGTCCCTGGTTGTATTTGTTACTTTTCTGTTGCTGTGATAAAACAGCATAACCAAAAGAAACTTATGGAAGAATGTTTATTTGGGCTTACGGTTCCAGAGGAGTAAGAGTCCATCTTGGCTGGGAGGCATGACAGCCAGCAGCATCCATAGTGGTAAGAGCTGAGAGCTCGCATCCACAACCACAGGATGGAGCAAGACAGTGATCAAGAAGTAGCCTAAGACTGTAAATGCTCAAGACTAAGCATTCTAATATTGTTGTGTATGGGGGATGTTTCTCATTCAAACCAGCACATTTCACTTCCTGGCCTCTGTTGTCTCGTGGCCATATCATAATGGAAAATGCATTTAGTTCAACATCAAAAATCTCCATAGTCTTTCACAGTGGTAACACTGTTTAAAATTCCAATGACTCTTCTGAGACTCTTAGCAATAGCCCCCTGTAAAATACAAAAGCAAATTACATATCACCAACATATAATGGTGCATAATATGCATTATTATTCACAAAGGGAGGGATAGGGGCACAGAGAGCAAATACTGAACTAAAGCAAGATGGAAACCCAGAAGGTAAAGATCACATCTTTTACCTCCAAGTCTAATGTCAAAGGGTTCAGACAGCTTCATCTCTTCAGGTTTCTGCCTGTGATACACATTTCTCTCTTGGGTTGTTTCTGCTTTTTGTGTGCAGCTGTCTTACAGGTCTGACATCTCCATTACTTTGGGGGTACAGAAAGACTGGGCATCTATCTCAGCCAGACATTACAATGTCCCATGTTAACACATGGATAGATGCATGAAGTGGTGACAGATAGGGACAGATGAGAGTTAAGTAGAAAAAAAATAGAAAAGAAGAAGAAAATAGTAAAGTAGGTAGATAGATGTTACAGAAATAGATAGAAGAAAGATGACTGATATAGATAAAAATAGACACAGACAGTTGATAGATAAGTGATAAAAGATAGAAAACAGGTAAGTGGTGTGATGTACAGATAATGATAGATAATAAATATAGGTGTATAAATAGATATATATATATAGATGATAGATAGATAGGAAGTAAAGTATATAGAAATAGAAAGAAATAGTAATATAAGATAGAATAGATAGATAGATAGATAGATAGATAGATAGATAGATAGATAGATAGATAGATGATAAAGACAGACAGGTAGACAATAGACAAGCAACAGGTAGCAGATTGTAGGTCACAGAAATGGCAGGCAAAAGCTAGCTGTAGAACTCTACACATGTATAAAGTGTACTCAGGCATATATAATGGGTCAGTAAGTACACGAAGACAGTGGATAAATATTTGTATTTCTCATTGCCACCTTTCAAAATTTGCTTTGGATTAAAAGAACAGCAAGAGTTATTTAACAATGTACAGTAGACCCCATCCTGCCTATCTGACACCCACCTGCTGACACCATAGATCTCACTCTGATGTCACTTCAAGTTCCAGATTATCTAACACAACTTCCTAGTCACGGCCTTCAGGGAAACCACCCTGTGTCAGGATAAACCCCGTCACTACAGCAGCACTGAGAGCTGTGAGCCTTCCGGTATCACCTTAGATTAAAGAGCAGCACTACTCCAACATGGACTGTGTTGTCTCCTCTGGGAGTTTTCCACACTCTACGCTCAATCTCAGGGCTACTCTGGGCATCTCATCTTAGAAAATTTCATCTGTGTGCTCAGCTGCTCCATCTGCATCTGACAGTGGAGCACACAGCCCATCATATCCATGATGGTTACACAGTTAGTATCTATCCAGTTCAGTCTTCTTGGAGCATTTAAGGAAACTGCAGAATAAGACAGTGTGGAGACAATGATACCAGCTCCAGCTCCACTGTGCCATGTGTCTCCCCTGGAAGCTGCTGTCATGTCGTTGCAAATTTTTGGTGAGCCTCAGAGGACTGAGACATGCTGCCCATCACAGAATCTATGCCAACCCTCCCATCCTAGGCAGACCCCTTTTCTCCCACCAGCTCCACCAGGTCACTCCCAGTGCTATGTTCTCAGCCTAGCTCCCTCTTGAAACTGAGTAGGGGACACATGTCTGCCCTTTGGCAAACAGCAACCCCTTAGATACAGGCCTTCCTCGTTCACTCTGCAAATATATGCTGACCCACATAGCGTGTCCACCACAGTTTTGGCTAGAGCACATGCCAGTCAAGAAAGGACAACATCAAACTCATGGCTTCACTTTCTGAAGTTTCATTCCATGTCAGCTGGCTCTACTGTTTCTGGGCTGTAATGAGGAGAAATATCCTGGCATAAGGGCAGAGTGGAGCAGGCCTTTGTGGTATTGGATAAGTAGACAGTTAGGAAGGGGCTGAGACAGAGTGGTATGTTCATAGGACATGACGTCAAGCAACCTACTTCCTCCAGCTAGGTTCACCTCCCTGTGATCAATGTCTTCCAATAATGTCACTGTGTAATGCCAACAAGGGTTTAATCAACAGGTCAGGTCAGAGTCATCAGGATCCTATCACCTCTCTGTGACCTTATCCATCAGCTACGGTTCTGGAGACCTAGCATTTGAGGGAGGTTATACTATATTCAAATCAGAATAATCTCTAGAGACTCATGTGTTGAAGGCTTGGTCCCTAGCTGGTGGCTTTGTTGAGGGACAACTCGATCATGAGGGTGTAAACCGCATTGGTGGAACAGCAAGCCTGTGTTGAATTCATACACAAGTGACCATTAGGAATGAGGGTTAGCTGGAGAAAGCTGGTCACCAAGGTATTCAATATCTGGTCCCCTGTCCCTCTGCTTTGTTTACTTCCTGGCTGCCATGAGATGAGCAGCCTCCTCTATTCGAGGCTCCTAGTGTCACAGTGCGGGCCTCTGCCTTGGGCACACAGCAGTGCAGCCAGTGGATCATGAACTGAAAGCTTCACAGCTGTGAGCCAAAAGGAATCCTTCCTCCTTTAAATGGCTTGTCTTGGTTACTTATCATGGCATCACAAAGCTAACTAGACTCCCTGGAGGAAGTGGATCTATTTGGACATGGAGGGCAGCAAAGGGAAGGCGATGGGTCCCCCTGAGTCCCCCCATACCTCAGTGCTTTCTTCAGAAGATGTGTTGCCATGGAAAGACACTTAGGAAGGATTTTGCAAAGAAAGAGATACTCACACACGTTCCCTCCCACTCATCACTGAGAGATCGAGAATGCTCTGATTGCCTTCACCCAGGGAATCTGCTTAGAAATGGCAGATTTTGAATTCTACCTGAATATTCAAATTAGGGAAATTTGGGGGACCAGATGGTGTTGCAGAACTGTGTGGCTCTGTCTCTTCTTTGGTCCTGTAATGAGTTCGTTTACAAAGGCTACGTGCCTCTGACTGACTTCGGGGAACTAAGGAGAGAGACAAGACAGGTACATTTTCCTCCACCTTAATGAAGGGTCTTGATGTGGGCACCCTGCTCTTAGCAATCAGGGGAAAGAATCAGAATTGGACCAATTACAGGGACATCTCATTTATCTGTCCAAGTCAGGGAAGAAGTTGTTAAACCTAAATGGATTTTACAGATAACCAAATCTTACTTCTCTAGGTACCAGAACCCCCACACCCTTGTTAAACCCCACGAGGTGAAAATATAAAGGGCTACTTGATATTAGACTGAAGCTCTTCAGCCTGTGATGGTAACTCAGCCAGCCAGGAGACAGTGCAGACTCCTAGGAGTCCTAATCTACTCTCTCCTCACTGATATCCATGAGTTCTCAGGCTCTGCCCAAGTCAGCCTTCACCAATGGGATGTGGAGATTGCCACCAGACCTAGGAAGTGGCATGAGAAAAAGCTCTCTGTCTCAGTCGGGGTTTCTATTGCCTCGACAAAACCACCATGACCAAAAAGCGAGTTGGGGAGGAACAGGTTAATTTGGCTTACAGAGCATAGCCCATTATTGGAGGAAGTCAGAACAGGAGCTCGAGCAGGGTTGGAACCTGGAGGCAGGAGCTGATGCAGAGTTCATGGGGGTATTGCTTACTGGCTCACTTCATGTGGCTTGCTCAGCTGCCCCAGGGATGGCACCACCCACAATGGGCTGGCTTTACCCTGATCCATCACTAATTGAGAAAATGCCTCATAACTGAGTCTCATGAAGGCATTTCCTCAACTGAGACTCCTTTCTCTTTGATGACTTTAACTTATGTCAAGTTGACGTACAAAACCAGCCAGTACACCCTCCTATTAAGGCAGTGTAAGGGCTGAGCTATGCCCCTAGTGTTACCATCAAAGCCCAGTTAGGGATAAGCTCCAGTAAGGCTGCCTTTGGAGATGTAGTCACAGACAAGGTTTAATGGGATTGGTAGGCTCCAATCCAACGTAGCTGGTGAATAAGCTACTTTTCTTGTTGCTATGACAAAATACCTCACCAAATTAACTTAAGGAAGTGTATTAGGGTCTCCAGAGGAACAGGGCTGCCAGATGGATGCCTATTAAAAGGGAATTTATTAGATTGGCTTACATGATACTGTCTGGGCAGTGTAGCAGTGGCCACCTTCACACTGGAGAGATTTAGAAGAACTTGGTAGCTACGCAGTCCATGAAACTGGGCACCTCAGCAGTCTTAGTGCAATGCTGAGAGCCTGAGAGAGTCACCAGTCTTCAGTCCACACTGGAAGGCAAAGCCTGCTATCCCTGCTGTACCTTGAAGAGGAGAAGGAAGAACAGCCACAAGAGGAAGCAAAGCCCCCTCTTCATGAGTAAGATGGAGCTTAGCAGGCAATGAGGGTCAGATGGTGGGGCTTCTTCCTCAGCCACAGAGGAAGATAAAAGCTGGGGTAGAGAGCTCTTGCACAAACTTGGTTTTGTGTCAAGCAAGTTCATTAAGAAGTATAGCATCTTATATACTATTTGCAGGGATAGGGGAAAATGGCCAAGCAGAGAGCTAAGTCAGACAATGTTGGCAAAGAGGACACGTGATGTCTCAGGTACAACTGCCTTAGTACTGATAACCATAGCCCAGAGGGAAGACTAGGGTCCCCAGAAACTGCAACCTTGACTTCTTCAAGGCACCAGTTCTATTCCTGCACTGGCCTTGCCAAGCCCACTCCTGGACAAAGACACACAGAACTAAGACTCCCTTCATGTTTTCATTAGGGCCTCTGAGAAAGTCTTGGGCTGGTCTAGGCATGTCTGTAAAGGATTATCCATATTAAGACTAAAGGAGGTAGGAAGACCTACCCTGAATGTAGAGAGCACCATTCCGAGGGCTGAAGTCATGAACTGAATAAGGTGAAAATGAGCTGAGTCTCAGCATCTGTTTCTACTTTCTGATCACAGATGCAACGTGACCATCTGTCTTGCGCTTCTGGCACTGCTACCTCCTCACCACGATGGACGTACCCTCAAACTGTGAGCCAAAGGAGCGTACCTTCCTTAAATTGCTTTGTGCGGTTTTTATCACACCAGTGACACAGTAACTAAACACCCACCCAAGGACAGTGAACATGTCTGGAATCAGTATGCTCCTAAGCAGAAACCCCATGATGTTCTTGCTCCAAAGCCCTATGTATTCTAGAGTATTCTTTTAGCTGTTTATTGAAGCACAGCAGAGTTTCGGGGACTGTGGCTATCCCAAACACAAGCTCTGAATTTCCCCAAACTGAAAGGCCTGTGCTCAAATCAGAAAAATGAAAAATCACAGCTCTCAGAAACCTCGTTCTCACGCTTTCCAATCAGCTCTGCCTCCCTTGGGTAACATGACTAACTTCTAAATTCCTAGATTAGTTTAATCTGTCTTTGTTCTCGATGATGTATGTACTCGCTGATATCTGACTCCGCTCTCTCAGCATTATGCTTATGTGATTCATCCACACAAGTCTGAAGTGGAAGGAGGCACATCCTTGCTATAGACAGTAATGGAACAGAGAGGTCTATGCCTGATGTACTGGACCAGGAGCTACCTGAAGGCTTTTCAAGTAGAGGCTTATAGCTCTGTGCATCTGTGGATGGCACAGGGCTACAGCTGCACATGTGCAGGCTGTCTGTGGTGGTTTGAATAGGAATGGCCCCCATAGACTCATGTATTTGAATGCCTGGCACATAAGAAGTGGCAGTATTAGGAGATGTGGCCTTGTTGTCGTAGGTGTGGCCTTGTTGGAGGAAGTGTGTCACTGGGAGGTGGGCTTTGAGATATCATATGCTCACATTCTACCCAGTATATCTCACAGTCTGCTCCCTGCTGCCTGCAGATCTGGATGTAGAACTCTCAGCTCCACCATATCTGTCTGCCTTGCCCAATGCCATAATAACAATGGACTAAACCTTAGAAACTGTAAGCCAGCCCCAATTAAATGTTTTCCTTTATAAGAGTTGCCTTGGTCATGGTGTCTCTTCATGGCAATAAAACCCTAATTAAGACACTGTCTTTTGAGTGTGTGTCTACTTCTCAGTTTGCTGGCTCTAGAGTAGGCTTGGTCCTGTCAGGGTCTACTGAAAAACCAGGAGTGTCCTGACTGACTTAGAACAAGTACTCCAGCAGTGTCAAAGTTCCAGACAAATGTTTTTCTGTCTTTATTGGATTTCAACCACCCTGGTGAACAGTCAATGAGATACCTACTGTGGGATCTACCAGCCTTTTACAGATGTGTAGAAAAGAAATCTGAAGATTTTAGCTGTGTGCTAGGTATGGGCATTGAGGATTTAGCTACCAACCCTGCTGGTTGAGTTTGGAGTCTCTCCTTGATACTTTGTAAAGCTAACATGGTTTATCTGGAGTTAGAGCAGTGGTTCTCAACCTTACTAATGCTGTGACCTTTGTTTTATTTATTTATTTATTTATTTTATTACATCCAAAATGTTCTCCCCATTCCAGTTCCCCGTCACAGAGTTCTGCCCCCATCCCCTTCATCCCTAAGAGGGCAGAACCCCCTGGGCATCCCTCCTCTCTAGGGCATCAGGTCTCTACAGGACTTGGCACATCTCCAACTGAGACAAGACAAAGCAACCCTGTGCTACATATGTGCCAGGGGCCTTGGACCAGCAGCTGACTGAGACAGATGCAGCTATTCACAGCCAAGCATTGGGCTGAGTTCAGGACCCCATGGAAGAATTAAGAGAAGACCAACAGTGTCAACTAACGTAGACCCCTGAGGAGCTCCCAGAGACTAAGGCATCAACCAAAGATCTTTTAATACAATTCTTCATGTTGTGGTGACCCCCAACTATAGAATTATTTTGTTGATATTTCATAACTGCAATTTTGCTACCATTATGAATCATAATGCAAACATATGACATGCAGAATATAGGATATGTGACCCCAGAGGGTCGCAACCCACAGGTTGAGAACCACTGTTTTATGTCCTCTACAGATGGCATTGTTGCATCTTTTGAAACATAGAATAACAAGCGGCTTTGTCTTAAGTTGATCTTTGCTCTGTAGTACCATGGCCTGTGACTGTTCCAAGTCCACAAGCATCAATTATCAAAAGATCTCTACCTTCAACTGCCCTTCAGGTCTTCCTTCATGATGAACAAACCAGCACCAGAGTTGGGGTCTGTTTCAGAACTCTTGTCCTCTCTTGGTCAATTTGTATATCTTGATTCCTTCAGGTTTATGGCAACATAAAGTCTAACCTTGATAACTGCTGGTGTGTCCTCAGCTTTGTCCGTCATCTGCCTGCCTTCCTGGTTTCCCCAAGAAACGGGCTAATGCTGAAAATCAAGCATGTCCATTCTTGAAGGTTGTTTTCACCCATGTTTACTGGGCTTCTTTGATTGCCTCAGGAGAACTTGGTAGCTGCATTGTAGAGGTCTTCCTCACCTTTGGTGTTCTCCCTTAGAATCTAGTGTTTGGATGTTGTTCTTGCGGTACTTTTGAATTCTGTCCCCATTTGTCACTGTCTTAGACAGTCCAGATTGATGTGTGTGAATTCACCCTGACTCCAGTGACCTTGTTAAAGTCACTTATGAAATGCAATAGTTTCTGGGTGGAATTGAAGGTATTTCCACACTCACATCCCTGTCACCTATGACTAATTGCAAATGCTTTCCTTCCTTCCCAGTCCCAACTTGGTGCCTATTTCATTCAGGCCACTGCAGGACGTAAGTGGCTCGCATACCTGTCCCTGTACAGGTCTCAGGCAAATCTGTATTTCACCACTGATTATTTTCATTGTGGAGCTTTCTGTAGCATTCTTCATCAGAGTAATGAAGCTCTCTTTTATTCCAGGGATTTGGTTTGTGAAAGTCATGAGTTGATGCCAGCTTCATCGGCATACTTCTCCGCTCCTATCAAGAAAGAGTCGGATGATTGCCCTTTGCTTTTCCTGACAGCCTGTTGTGAGTCTTTGATTTCTATCAATGCCCAAACCATGGTTCCTTGATGGAATAAACTGATTGGTCACAATGCATACAACTAAGTGAAATTTATCAAGATATAAATAACAGGGAGGAAAATGCTTAGATTTTTTTTTTTTTTACTGCACAGTAGTGTGAGTTTTTATCAAAGTATTTGCCTGGCTGACACCAATTAGATGAGAATCTAAAACACATCCACCTCCCCGAAGGTGGAACGTCCCTCCCGCTGTTTCCCAGTCGATCCTCATTCCTCAGCCTGGCGAACGCTGCGTGTGATCTCTGTCACATTGTATTAATTTTGCTTGCTCTAGAACTCCTATCATGTGAAAACGCACAGCGTGTATGCTTTCGCTTTTTGTGTCTGTGGCTGGTCCATTTGCTGGGTACAGTCCCTGGCAGAGACATCACATTTTCACATACATCCATAATCCCTTTTAAAAAAAAAATTCATTTTTGAAGGCAATGTTTTTGGTTTTAAAGAAAAGTAAAATAAACTAACCCCCTCTTACCCGTGTCCCTCACTGTTAACATCTTCTGTCACCATGGTACATGAGTCTCTGAGAGAGACTGGTGTTGATGAATGACCATGAATTAAACTCCTACCCTTTCCCTCTAGGTCATCAGCTTTACACTACGGTACCTGTGCCCGCTGTGCTGCCACACCCACCCAGGATACTGAGTTACTTTTGTAAGCCTGTCTTTTCTGTGCCTAGAGTCTCTAGCCTGTGGCTGCTTCCTCTTACACACCTTTTGCTAACCTGCCATTCTTGTAAAAGAGTACAGCAGGCAGGAAGGTCAAATGCCTTGGATCTTTCTGCTCTGTTCTCCCATTCATTTTGAGTCACGGTGACAGGTTTAGAGGGATACCCACAAACCCCCCCAACCAGTGCCTCCTTTCTTCACAGTGTACATACATACTGCCCCAGGAACTGCTGGGCTCTGGGTGATTGGGGAACCTCTGTGGTGGAAAGGGTAGAATCAAGAATGTGTTCATTCATAGTTACAGTCCCCCTTGAAGCTTCCTTCCCATACCAACAAGTGAGCAGGACTTGCTGGAATCCCTCTGCTGGTTGTCAGGGTTCTCCCAGGGAGTAAGGCAGCATTTTCCTTCCTAGAGATCCTGCTGTCTGCAAGAAGTATCTGTGCTTGTTTAGTGTGTAGCATCCCCCTGTGGCCTGAGATCAGGTAGAGAACCCTGCCACAAACAGTAGCAGCCTAGTACACTGTAGCTCCAGGCCCATCTGCAGGAGATTGACAACCACTGAGTGGGGCAGGCAGGAGATACCCACCAAAACCCGACCCCATGACCAGGTCCAATTGATGGCAGTGTGCTCCAGGCTTCCTTTGCTCTAGGTAGGTCTCCTGCTTCCCCCGCTGGATAGAGCATTTGGGGGGGGGGGAGGGCAAAGTGGCTCATTGCTGCCAGGGACAATGCCTGTACAGGGAATGGCCACTCTGTGTCTGCCCAGAGTATCTCTTGCTTTCTCATAGGAGACTCCTAAGCAAAAGGCTGGGCTAACTGTGATGCCTGTCAGCTAAGGGTTAAGGAGATGGGTCCAAGGGGCTGCTGCCAGTAGGGGCTGGCTGCAGCCACATTAGAAAAAGGACATGTCTCTATTCTTTAGCTGTTTAACAAATTAGTTAAAAATCAATTTTCCATTTCAAAGTGAGCTAAAAAGATAAGCTCTGTGGGGGAAAGGGTACCAGATGTTTTCTTACAAAAACCACAATGTCAGAAAAAAAAAAGAAAGCGAAGCTGTAGTGTGTTTGCTAAGAGCTGGGGGTCCTGCCAGGTCCCCGAGGAAGCTCCTTAAAAGGTTTTCCATCTTTTCAGATTCCTGTCTGGGGCTTGTTTGAGCGCTCTGGAAGCCCAGCATGACTTCTGGTTTGGGAGTTTATGAGTTTGTTTAATGCTTGCTGCCTGAGTACTTTAGAGCCGCAGCTAGGCAGTGCTCTGCTGGCCTTATTACCTCCCCCCTCAGGCACTCTGCAGCCAGGGTCATAGAAGGCACTGCCTCCCAACTCCACCAAGGGGCTTCAGGACTTATAGACACCAGCCTAGCCACCCTCCTCTCGACCTGGGAGTTTTTCTTAGGAGGAAGTGTGTGCAGACATCCCTTCCAGTGTATCTTTATTCCATGGCTCTTATTCTTGACCCATTGACCCACTGACAATTCCCTTTATAGTCTTTACTGTTGGATGTAACATAGAGCTCGTTGGCGGTTGACTGTGTGGCCACTTTGAGTCTTGGTATCTAAGAAAACAAGAAGCCCCGTGGTCTGCACCAGTCTTCTGTACTATGTTAACTACCCAAAACATCAAGCAGAACACAGGCAGTCTGAAAGTCAAGGTAGCATGCATCCAGAGACAGCATTCACCCCACGGGCAGATGCACCAGACTCTTCGAGGTTTGCTTATAGAACCTTGAAGTGGCAACCCTTATTCCTAACAGGACTGACCAAAGACTACATGAAAATATAACCTGAACCTTCCTAATGCTATGACCCTTTAATACAGCACCTCATGTTCTGGTGACCCCCCAACCATAACATTATTTTGTTGCTACTTCATAACTGCCATTTTGTTACTGTTAGGAATCATAATGCAGATATTTCTGGAGATAGAGGCTTGCCATAGGGGCTGTGACCCACAAGTTGAGCACTGCTGAGGTAGACTCTTTCTTGATACTTAGAAGTTTCTGCTTGATCCCCAGGGTATCCCCAATGTATGGTTCTAGTTGTCCTACACACATCTTCTGCTTCTAAACCCCCTTTTAAAAATAAACAGACTCCGCAGAAACCTCCTCTGACCCCATCCTGTACCCTTGGATGATTCTCCAGGAGGAGCTTCACCATTTACACTATTGGTCTGCTGAGCAGAATGGCACTTTGATGTTTTTAGTTACACTCCCCAAAAGTTCTGTTCTTTCTCCTCCTTACTCTGTCTTCTCCACAAGCTGAGGATCAAATCAGCCTCCCAAGCAGGAGGCTGCCCAAGTGACTGGGAATCAGGGCCAGAATAACGGGGCTGCTATAATAGGGCGCCTCAATAGTGACACACTGCCCTGCACACCTGCCCAGCTATGGGCATACTGTAAAGGTGGCTGAGCCACTGAAAGACATTCTCTTTCTGCTTTCATGAGGTTGCCCATGTTCACTCTTGCTGCAGGGTGACAAAAGAGGAGAGTGTGGGACATGAACCGGATATAGTCCCACTCTCTAGTCTGATTTCCAGATTCCCTGCTTAGTCCGTTTATGGGCTCGGTGGTCACCCCCTCCATGATCCTCTGCCTGAAGAAGGTCACCCCATGCTGCTCACATACCTCTCATCCATCATCTTCCCTGTCCTTCCATATAGGACCACAGGATCAGGTCTGCCCTCATGAACCCACTCCTTCTGTCCTGTTTTCTCCTCATCCACACTATCAGGCTTAGGCTGTCAGTACTACAAAAATTGGACTTGTCAAAGGCACCCATGTTGGCAAATCCAATTATAGGTTCTCTTCCCTGTCTGGCGTGACCTCCCTAGCCCACCAGCCCTGTTCCTGATTTATTTACTTTTGGCCAAGAACCTTGAGCATACCAGCATTCTTCAGAGAAACCAATGTGTGTCCACAAGAACACGTACCCACAGCTTTGCCTATCTATGGACGTGCTTGCCCAAAACACATACATTGGCTCAGTGGTAGAGCCCTTGCCTAGCATTTGTGTGGCCCTGAGTCTGATACCCAGCACTGCTTGAAAAGAATAAACAAATCATCGAGGTTAATTCTGACTATCCACGTGCTTGGATTCGGAGAGTTTAGGATATTACCCAGACACACTTGTGTCTGTGAGAGTGTTTCCAGGGAAGGCCCCCAGTGAGGAAAGAAATCCCCACTGGATATAGCCAGCAGCAGCTCCTGGGCTGTGGTCTTAGACTGAAAAATGAAAGAGGAAATTCAGCTGAGCCCTGGCATCCACCTTTCTCTTCTCCTTCCAGGATGCATAGAGGGGAAGAGCATCTGCTGCGTGCTACCTGCTACCTCTCCTTCCGCTTATGGCACTTCCTAGATGTCTGGTCAGAGCAATGAGAAAGCTAACTGATACACTTGTGCATATGTGTGCATGCGTCTGTAGAGAAAGGAAGATGTTTTAAGAAATGTTAAGTGACCAGTTCATGAGACTGCCGGGGTGGGACTCTGCCAGCTCTGGGCAGATGGCAAGTTGGAGACACAGGGAAGTGTTGAACCCACCCCCAGCAGTGGGTTCCTGCTACCTGCCTCAACGCTTTGTGTTCCCGAATGATAGAGACACACACAGCCTTTATATTTTGATATGCCTTAAACAGCACAACAGCTGGGCCACTTCCAAACCTCCACATGGCTAATCCACCTCCCACCAATAATCCTGAGTTGTTACTTACTAAAGTCTATATTCTACCTTGGTGGTCCTGAACCCAGAGGGCTGCCCAACTGGGCTGCACTCTCTCAGCTCCTTCACATGACAACTATGCCTTCCTGTCCTCAACTCTTCTCAGTCATGGTGTCTCTCCTCTCCTCCTTCTCCCCCCATGGCAGATCTCCTCCTTCTCTCTGTCCCAAGCTCAGGAATCCTAAAAGTCCCACTTCTGTCTGCCCTACCCATCCATTGGCTGCTGGCATCTTTACCAATCAGAACCAACTGCGGGTAGGGGACCCTCAGTGTCTTATGTGCAGACAGTGATATAAGCATCTTAGGGGGACCAAACTTAACATTATAATACAAGCAGCATTAGGCCAATCCCACTACAGGGAAGAGCTTTGACTCTGAGGCAGAATCTTAAACACATGGTCCTCCACAGTGTGATGGGATCTAGTCCAGTCATTTGAAGGCCTCAAAGAGACTGCTGAGGCCCCTAAAGATAAGAAGTGTCTGCAGTGGAATGTGCTTGGCTGCCCATGCTTCATCTCTTGCTTTCTGAAGTGAAGTGGTCCATGAACTCAATAGGCCATACCCTTCTCACCCTGATGCTGAGCCAGCTGAGTGACCACAATCCTGTCAGACACCTCTGCCTCACTGTCATCAGGACTATGACAAAACAACAGGCAGCAAGCCAAAGATGCAAAGGTGAGGAGCAGGCCACTCTTACCCTGCTTGCCAGCTGGAAGATTCCTAGGACTGTGGGCCATGAAATGGTGCAGAGACACTCTGAAAGGGTAGGGAAGAACCCTCTCTCAACACAGGCAGTCTGAGAACATGGGCTGTGACATAAAAAACAAACAAGCAAACAAAAACGCTAAGGTCCCTGGCTCCTAACGCAGGTGCCACTTGGATCAGAGGTCATGAGGTTCATGAGGAGTCTAAGGGCAGAGGATCCAGAACTTCTAAGTAAGTTCTTAACTTACACTTAACACTTCTAAGTAACATAACACTTCTAAGTAAGGAAATACAAGCAGAGCTGGGATTTCCAAGCAGACCTGGCCAGACAACTTCACTGGCCAGCTTTCTCGGGACTCTAGAGGACTCCATCAGCCCAGCTGACCAGCAAATGAGACACACTCTGGCCTAGTTCATATTTATATCATACTAATTTAAAAGGTAGACATTAAAGGTGAAGACCACGACTCTCGCTCAGCCCATTGGTCCACCTCACAGGCAAAGCTGCTGCAAGGGTTCTGGTGAGGGCCCTGCAGGAAGGATGAGGAAAGATGCAGAAGAAGCAGTACGGGGAGAGGTTTCAGAGACTGAGAGGAGCCCCTCGGCTACAGAGGTTATGAGCAGATCAACCAGTGGTCATTTGGCCTTAGTGAATATTGAGTAAGTGGAGATTCTTGGCCCAGTGATCATTCTACACAGCAAGGTGCAGGGCCAGAAGGGCAAGGTGGCCAGGTATGTGGTGGACTCCAGGGAAGCCAGAAATGAAGTAGAGTCTGGGGCAGTCAGGCATGTGATGAACTTCAGGGTAGCAGGACATGGGGTGGAAGCCGAGTGGCCCGATATGGGGGAGTCCTGGTGCTGAGCTTCTGTTATCATGGTCAGTGCTCAGCTGGGACTAACATCTCTCTGACCCCTACAGTCAGAAAGGAGGCAGACACGAGGGAAGCTTGGAGCCAACTGGGGCTACTACTCCCTTTCACCTCTGACCCTAGGGTGCTATAGATCAGCATCCCTCCTTTCAGTTTGACACTATGTTATTTTTATTGCCTTGATGTGGGGGTGTTGTTTAGCCAATGATTTGAGCAGTCATTGTATGGATGACTCAGTGTGAGCCGCTGGAGCCCAGATAAAGTCTTCCAAGGCACAAAGGATACAAGGACAGGTGGACAAGAGATTGGGTGAGAGGCCTGGCTGTCCAGCTTTGAATCCCAACAGTGTAAGTCCACAGAGTACCAAAGCTAGACAAGACTGAGCCTGCCGACCAACACGTGCACCCATATCCCTTCCGATCAAGGGACTCATCGGAGGTGCTTCCTGTGTTCTCCAAAGCCAGGAAGTAAACACAACTAGTCTTTGCTCTGTCTCCTCAGCAAAGCAGATCACAGAGAAAAGCTCAAGACAGGGAACAGCCTCCAGGATGCAGGCGCCCCAGGACTGCTTTGAAGAGAGAGTCACTCTGAAAAGATACTCACCGGGGTCAGCAGGTCAGCATTTGCTCCTGGCATCAAGCAACAAAATAAGAATTTTGCTGCTACACTCCGTAAAGACACAAAACTGGATTTATAAATCCCCTTGGAGCTATACTGCAGCAATGGGGGCTGGTATCAGGAGGAGCTAACCCTCTAGGAAGCACAGGACCCAGCCCACAACCTCTGACTTCTTTCCCTAGGACAGCATTAGCCACTTCCCTGCTCACAGTAAACAGCTGGCTCCCTGAGCTCTTACTGAGAACCCCAGGGGATTCCTAACTTTCTCACATGGATTTAAGCAGGACCAGTCAACTAGAAGGGAGAAGAAGAGATGCTGCAGGGGCTGGGTTGACAGAGGCACAGGACCAGAGCAGAGGTTAGGAGAAATGAGGGCAGGTGGAGAGGGACAGTGGTGGCCCAGTCTACTGAAGGACTTGAGCTATTGAAGGTCAGAAGGGCTGGCTGCTTCTCAACCTATATGTATATTAACTCAAGGCAGGAAAGAATCAGGCCACACAGATCCCAACATGAACTAATCCTTGCTTCTTGAACTTATGGCCCAAAAGGAATTCTTGCCTGTTGGTCATGTCCTCATCATGGTAGCCTTGTTACTGAGGTTTATCACATGGGATAGTCACTTTCTTCTTGTGACACACACACACACACACACACACACACACACACACACACACGTGACCCTGTAATGTAGCCATTCATCCACATGAAGGAAGCCAGCTTTGTCCACGGGTACAGCCAGAATGCCAGCAAACCTTCACTCGACAGTTAAAGGGCAACCGCTGCGCATGGATACCACACTCCATTCTCCAGCCCAAATAGAAAATAAAGTGACAATTGACCAAAATAGTTTTGAAATAAATGATGGT
The DNA here is from genome assembly GCA_021653895.1 of Mastomys natalensis. NCBI lineage: Eukaryota > Metazoa > Chordata > Mammalia > Rodentia > Muridae > Mastomys > Mastomys natalensis. The sequence goes on from JAJTUV010000102.1 coordinate 4,694,927, forward strand.
CACTGTCTCCCCAGACAGTCTGAAATGGGAGAGATTACGCCAAAGCTTATTCTTTGTGTGAAAGGGTAAAACCACTGGAGTCTCACGTGTGCAATCTCAGAATAAATGGCCCGTTTTACCTGTATCCTGTTATTCCAGAAAACTTTGGGAAGATACACTTGATGGAGCACAGTCAAACTGAGTTACTTTTGTGCTTTTTCTCCACTGGTACCTCCGTTTCCACACTCACTGTGGAAGCACACTCACTTTTAAGTCACTCCCTAGGTCCTACATGCTCCCCTTCAGACGATACATAAACAAACAGGGCTGGCAGGGATTCTCAGGGCACAGGGAGGCATGCTCAGGGCCATTCCCATCAATGCCATCTGTCCTGTGGTCCTAGTCAGGTTTATATACATTCTCTTCATTATCTTTCTCCAACCTGCTTCCAGAACCGACTATGCAGCTTAAAGGGCAAAGGTCTGTAGAACAATGAAAGAAACCGAGACAAAGATGAAAATTAAGGTGTGTGCTCTGGGCAGCCATATATCCTCAAATAGCAACCAGACCTGTGCAGAGCTGGTAAGTCAATTACAGTAAGATGAAACACCACCAGCTCAGCACAGGGTCAGAACCACCCGGAAGGGCAGCACTAGAATGACATTCCAACCAGGTCTCCTGCCTGAGGACCTTCTGGTCACCCTGTAGAGCTCCCCAGGAGCCAGTGTCTAAGCTGATGAAGGGACACTGGCCTTCCACAGGACTCTACCCAGGACAAAGGTCACCAAGGGGGCTATAATTGTGTGTTCTTTAAGGGAGTTGGGATTTCTATCTAGAGGTGTAAATCAGAAGCTGCAGGCTTGTGAGCAGCTGCGGTGTCCAAGAGGTGGAGCTACAGAGATGGGCTGTGGGGGACCCTGAAGAAGAGAAAGGGATGCTAGATAAGGGGAAGTGCTGTGAAGAATTGTGAAGTGTGACAAAAGAAGGTGGGGTCAGCAAGAGCCTAAGCTGCTAAGGCCTCCTCAAAAAGGCTTCGTAACCATCAGGCCCATGGCTCGAAGCCCTTGGCAGGCTACTCTGCTTTCTAGTCTCAAACCTCTGTCCCCCTCCCTCCTCCTCCACCCTCTTCTTTCTCTCCTTTGCTTTTGCCTCTGTCCTTCCTGCTCTGCCTTTCTCTCTCTCCCCTCCCTCTCCTTCTCCCACTGTGAGCACAGAGCATGAATACTCTGTCTCCAGGATACCTACACAAGACATCAAAATAAAGTCATTCTGTGTGGCACACACTGCCGTGGCCAGGACCCCATGGCAACTATGGAGGTGAAATCTCTTCATAAACACTCACCTCTCTACCCAAAACTTGTTCAAGGGAACTTATCTATGATGAAAGTCATCATTGCATTGCTTGTACTGGTAAAAGGCCTGTGACCTAATGTCCCTCTCTGAGGAGTGGTAGTTAGTTAAAAGGAAGTGTTTTGTGTACATTCACACGCACACACATGTACACATGCATATGTAATCAAGCACACATGCCTGCACATGCACATACACCACCATCCATACCACACACATGTACACATACACGATACCATCCACACTACAAGACAGCACACATACAATCATTCACACAGTACAGATATGCACACACCACATGCACACCTGCATTTGCAAGAAATGCATTGCAGCCTAAATCTAAAATATATCAATATTCAAAACCAATAATGAACCTGAAAATAGTAAGGCGATATCTAAAGCTGAAAAGAGAGGGAATGATGAAGGAAGGCAGGGGAGAGGGAGGGAGGGAAGGAGGGAGGGAGGGAGGGAGAGAGGGAGGGAGAGAAGGAAAGAGGGAGAGAGGGAGGGAGGAAGAAAAGGAGGGAGGGAGAAAGAGAGAAAGTTTTGTTTGTGAATAGCAGATGACACAGAGATAAGAAAAAATAATGAATTCACATGAATTATGAAAACTGTTCTCTAATTATGCAAAATTAGAAGGCTATATTCTGAGGACATTAAAAACTGACAATAAATGTTGATGTTTAGATTTTTGCCTGTATATTTGTGCTGACTGCAGTGTTTGATTATAAATACGAAACAATTCTGCATGATTGCCAAACAGGGCAAATGAACAAACAAGCTGGGCAGAGACACAGCTGGGAGGAGAATGTCCCCGGAGGAGAGTGTACCAAGGAGGATTGGGAGTGTTGCCTTATACTGGACCAGAGTTTCTTAAAGAGACTTTTCCTTGTATCTTCCCACTGAAAGAATCTTGTAGAATAAAGGAATGAATGGGACAGCAAGGGAGGAGGAGGGGAAGAGGAGGGGAGGGAGGAGGAGGAGGGAAAGGAGGAAGTAGAGGAGGAGGAGAAGGGTTGTGGAATACAGGGCAGAGTGCACAAGATACATCACATACATGCCTGAAAATGGCCCTCTATAAGTAAGCCTGTGTAATAAGAAGAAAGGAAACAAGAACCGGATGTTCATTCACACCTGACCAGAAGTCTTGATGATGCTGCGGTTCTTATGGAGTACACTTATACAAGTTCTTTGACTGCATCAAGGACTCCTGGGAAAACTGGCTGGTCCCAGGATAGGACCAGGAAGGCTCAGATAGCCCTGAGCAGTATTTTCCCCAGGACTGAAGGGATACAGCCAGGGAACACAGGAGCAGCCAGAAGGGGGCGCTCATAGGCCACGTCGAGCTCAGTGGGAACCCAAAGAGGGACACCAGTGATGGGTCCTAAGGTAGCAAATAAAATGTATTTGAGAGCATGGCATAATAAAAATAAGAACTTTTAAGAAAAAAAAAAAGGAATGAAACATTAAGAAAAGAGACACAGAGGATAAAAGGCTGGGGCACACACAGGAAGGGCTGTTTGCAGAGTTGCTTCTGCTCTGGTATAAACAGATAATTCTGATGCAAAGTCCACTGTGAAGTCTCAAAGAGACACAGTGGAGAGGCCTATCAGAAGCACTCCAGACATCTGGTGAGCTGTGCAGGAGGGTCATTTCCTGGATGCCACTGTCACCCCACAGATCTGTCTCTAATCTTATCAAAGGGCACCGCTCCAGTGAGAAGAAAAACCTTCCCTTGTCTTGGCTGAGGGTTCCAGGTAAGAGGTAAGCTACCCCACTGCACACATCAGACCAGTGGGAAATAGCTAGACAGGCCCTGACTGAGGCACAGCCGTGGAGACATTTAAGAGGTGACTCTACAGAGGACAAGAGTCTGCACCCACGCACAACCTGGTAGGGCTGGGTCACAGAGAAACCATCACGAGCTGGATTCAAGAGACAGTGAAACAGTGTGACCATGGGTGCTTGCCAGGTGAAAGATCTTCTGTTTCACAGCATAGAGCTCTAAAGGCTGATGTGCACAAGGAGGGATGGGTCTCATGGCGTGCAAAGAGAGGGATGGGTCCCATGATGTGCACAGGGAAGAGTGGGCCCCATGGTGTGCACAGAGGGGTAGGTACCATGGTAAGCATAGGGAGGATTGGTATCATGCCGTGCAGAGTGATGGATGGATCCCATGCTGTATACAGGGAGCGATGAGTTTCATCATTGCCCTCCTGGCCTCATTGTCGCAGGCAGAGTGAGGAGCTACTCCGTGAGCACTGAGCATGCTCTACCCCAGCCCAAGACTTCCTTACATTCCTCAATCTACATCTATGTGTCAAAGACTACATTCAGTCTTAAGGGAGGGGATCATGCAGGCTTAGGGAAGAAAAGAGAAGCAAACATCAGCTCTGTGACACTTCTCTGTCCTAGGGGTGGGGCTCAGAGGAAAGAGCCCATACCAGGAGAAGAGGTTGAGGCAGGGAAGCATCCAAAGTCCTCCATGGGGAAGCTCCATGGCTGCAGAGATCTCTTGCTGCAAGTTCCGTAGAGTGTTTATGTTCCCTTTCCTGTTTGGCTTCACTGACCAGCTGAGAGAAAGGGTAGCCACCATGCTTCAGCCTTAGAAGTCTCAGAGTCACCAAACCTCCAGGCCAGCTCTAGTTCCCAAGGGCTTCCCCTAGTGCCCACCTATAGTAAAAGCCTTCAGGAGTCACCAGTCAGCTCTTGTGTTGATTTTATAGACAGTCAGTGAAGAGGCCTCTCTGCTCTCCCACCTTCAGACAATCCCACCTGAAGATGGAAATGAGTGAGTTCTAGAGAGGTTGAATTCCTTTCTCCCACATGCCCTGCTGCCTGCCTCCTGTTAGCCCCAGGCTGCAGACAGGTCAGAACATACCTCCCCAAATGGCTTCCCTTTCTTGGCACATTTGTTTCAGTGTTGAAGCTTAGTAGCTCTGTGAAGCTTTGTGTTGCTTGGGCTTTCTGCTCAGAGCATCACGGGCCCCGGGGGTTGGGGGGAGGGCCTTGTCTTTTCATTGAGCGGAATTAAAACAAACAAAGTGACCATTGGCATGCTCCTCACTGCTGTTCATAAAGGCAGGAGTGTGTGGGTCACCGATGTCTCCATTCTCTGAGGATCAGAGCTCTGCCCGGGGGTCCACTCTGCTGGAGGAGGATGCAGCTGGCTGTGAAGATAAGAAGCTCACACAGGAGCCCAGCACTGCAAAGGGTCACATGGCCTGAGAGCATCCGAGTCTGGTTTCTCATGTGCCGACTCCCGGGACATCAAAGGGAGGCCAGACCGTTTGACTAGAGGAATATATGGGCCTTTCCCTTCCCATCCTCAGCTCTGATCTGAGAAAATGGCTCCTTTCAAGTCCTCAATCTTTTTAACCTGGCAGACAAGCGAGCTTCCCTCCCTATTCAGTGCATTAAATGATATCTCCTTTTGGAGGCCAGGCCCAGGTCATAGACTGAGAGCTCATGGCTGTCAGAGTGCATCCTGCATCACACGAGGTTAGGAATGTTGCACATACAAGGGGACAGATGAGACACTCTAGATTGAGGTGTCTAGAGAAACGACTGTGCTCAGTGTCATCAAGGACCTGAGAAAAGCACCTGGAAGACGGGTTTATTTTGTTGAATGGTTAGAGTCCAGTCCATCGAGGTGGGAAAGCAAGGCAGCTGGCACCCGAGGCAGAGGGTTACAGCGAGTCTGTAGTCAGAGAGCAGGGCAATCAGCGCTGCTACTCACCTCACCTCCTGCTTTTCCTTCAGTTTGGGATGCAGCCCTTGGAGTGGGCCGCCCACATTCCAGTCAATCCTCTCTGCGAACAAGCCCCACATACACTTAGAGGTGTGTCTTCTAGATGGTTCCAAAGTCAGTCAGGTTGACGATGAAGTCTGACCATCAGAATTAGGAAGTGTTCGTCCAATAGGAAGCATGGATGGGAAGGATGGCTCTGCCTTGATGGCCTGCAGTGAGAGCAGGTGGCTGCCTCCCCTCCTCATCCTCTTCCCCTCCTCCTCTCCCTCTTCTTCTTCTTCCCCTTCCTCCTCCTCTTCCTCCTCCTCTTCTTCCTCCTCTGCCTCTTCTTCCTCTTATTCCTCTGCCTCTTCATCCTCCTCCTCTTCTTCCTCCTTTTCTTCCTTTTCCTCTTCCTCTTCTGCTGTTGCTTCTTCCTTTCTCCCTCATCTTCCCTCCTTCTATCCCTCCCTCCTTCTATCTCCCCTCTTTCATCCTTCCCTCCTTCTATTCCCCCTCCCTCCTTCTATTCCCCCTCCTTCTAGCCCTCTCTTCTTCTGTCCTCCCTCCCTCCTTCTATCTCTCCCTTCTTCTATTCCTCCCTCTTTCTGTCCCCCTCCCTCCTTTTATCTCTTCCTCCTTCCCCCCCCCCATTCCTATTAAGTCCTAGTTGTTTTGTAACTTACTATGTAGTCCAAGAAGACCTTGGACTTGTAGCCAACCACTTGCTTCTGCCTCCTGAGTGCCAACACACTTAGGTGTGTTTTTTTTTTCTTTCATATTTATGATAGAGCTGTAGTAACAAAACCAGTATGGTATTAACACAAAACAGACACATAGACAAATGGACTAGAACAGAGGCTCCAGAAATAAACAGCACATCTGTGGCCACCTGGTGTTTGACAAAAGGGCCAGAAGCATACATGGGAGAAAAGACACAGAAGTAAATCAAAGGGTAAGGTTGAGAGTGGCTCTAACCAATATCACAAGAAGTCTTGATTTAGCCTTTAAGCAAACCTAGAGGATATTATGCGGAGGGTAGGGTGGAGGGGGTTCTAGTTTGCTTTCTGTTGTCATGACAACACACTAACCAAAACTAACTCAAAGAGGACAAATCATACATTTCTAGGTAAAGGCCTATCACTAGAGGAAATCCAGGGCAGAAAACATGGAGGGATAGGGGCATTGCTTACTGACTAGCCCAGACCCACCCACCTATGGATAGCACTGCTCACATGAGTGGGGCCTTCCTATATCAGTGGGTCACCAAATCACAAGACCATGCCAGGCCAAGTCTTGGGGAACACTGGGAAAGAGTAGCGGGCATCCCCAAGCACCAGCGGGAGCAGTCATGGGTCATCCTAGAGTTGCTCAGTTCCCTTAAGCAGTTAGAAGGGTCCAGTAGCCAGGGGACAAGAAGGAGAACATGTTTCAGACCCAAGGATCCAGTGTCCACAGTCAGGTTATGAGAAGAGCTTTCAGAGCCCTGGGTGAGGGTGATAGACCTCATTGGCTTCTGGAGGATATAGTGACAGAGTAGGCAGGCCCAGAAGATGCTTGTGTGATGCAAAGGCCTAACAACACAAACAAAGGCTGAACATGGGAAAGGACCTTTCCGTGGTGGTTTATAGCGAGCAGAGATTATCTAGAAGTGAGAGACATTCACTTCATACTAAACAGGGTACATTGCATTACCCAGTTAAGACGCTCACATTTATTTACCCTTTCTGTGCCGGTCATAATGAAGATTCCTCCTACTCACCATGAAAACTGGAACTCTAGCAAGTGTCTATCTTTAAGACCTTGTGGCTTCTATGCACCAGTTACTGGAGCTGGCACAAGGAACACTGCAAAGCAAAAGCTACCAGGCATCCCACCTCTCAAACACTGCTCCATCTACAGTTTTTTAAACATTCCTCTTTAATGCTGTTCTGGCTGGTTTTGCATGTCAACTTGACACAAGCTGGAGTTATCACAGAGAAAGGAGCCTCCCTTGAGGAAATGCCTCCATGAGATCCAGCTGTAAGACATTTTTCTCAATTAGTGATCAAGGGGGAGGGTCTAGCCCATTGTGGGTGGTGCCATCCCTGAACTGGTAGTCTTGGGTTTTTAAAGAAAACAAGCTGAGCAAGCCAGGGGAAGCAAGCCAATAAATAACATCTCTCCATGGCCTCTGCATCAGCTCCTTCTTCCTGACCTGCTTGAGTTCCAGTCCTACTTCCTTGGGTGATGAACAGCAATATGGAAGTGTAAGCTCAATAAACCCTTTCCTCCCCAACTTGCTTCTTGGTCATGATGTTTTGTGCAGGAATAGAAACCCTGACTAAAACAATGCCGTCTGAGTAATGTTTTCTAGAAGCATCTAGAAGCTTCCACTTTGGAATAGAAACAACAGCACTCCTGTGGCTACAGAAGATCCATCAGGATGCTGAGTCCTGGCAGGAGGACAAATGAGAATGTTTGGGTGATGAGGAGAAACAAGAGCGCTCGCATTCACATGCAATGCTGAAGAACTTGCCGGAAGCTCCCAGGCTTCTTTCAGGGGAGTCGTGAGGCTCAGCAGGCTGGAAATATCTCCCCGCTGTTGCTCCTTCACAAATAGCCTCTCTCATTTCCTGGTGCAGCACCCAGCCACATTCCACAGATTTCTTCCTGATGAGGCTGCAGCAGCAGCAGGAGACACTGTGTGATAGAGAAAGGTGGGCCCCTGTGATCGGTCTAGCATTCCTGTTCAATTCAGTGTTAGCAAATTTTCTTTATCATTAAATAAAAACACAGAGCAGAGATAAATGAGGGAAGGGGGTTTCTCATTTATCACTTAGATGCAGCCTCTCTTGCTCAGCCCTCCCAGAGGAACTTGGCTAGAGACAGCAGCAGAGGAGGTGTGCACCTTCAAACAAGCAAGCCACAGACGTCATGCACATGCTAGGAGCCAAGCAGTCATGGATCCAGACCAGGGACGATTCCATGCACACAAGTGGGACAGTCACAGTGATCTGTGGCTCTATTTCATGGCTGAGTAAATTGCAGTTTGGCCTTCTTAGGAGCAATGAGACTAGGAGAAAATGGAAAGAAAAGTCCCAAGACCCTGAACTGCAGAATTGTCTGAACCTGAACCTCCTCATGAGCACAGGCAGTGGAGCAAAACACCAGGTGGGATTGGGCAACAGGGGGCTGGATGGCTGTGACTGCTGAGCGAGACCTTCTGACCATTCCTTGCTATGTCTTGTCCTTCAGATGGGGGATGGTGGCTTGCAGCATATGCCATTAACAGGAGTTTGTGTACAAGCCAGGTGCAAAAGGAACAATGGGTACCCGGAGACAAACGTACCATCATGAATTCAGAGACTGAGTTCCTCCAGAGAGAATTTGGGCACAGAGAGACCTGCACACCGTGTCCATCCTGTTTGTAGCCAGGAAGGAGCCTTTGCAGCCTGGAAACACTGTGTGTAGACTGAGGGTTGTGGAAGTACTTCCTGCCTGGAGGTCACCCAGGTCTCTAGCCACTCATATACCACACACCACCAAATGTTCTCTCTGTCTTCCTCGTGGAGGGAAATCAATTCCTGGCCCCCACAGCAGTCTCTTGGTGTCAGGCTGTGTCCCTAGATGGGGCATGCCATGTTTTGAGGTAGACTATAACTCTTAGAATCCACCTGATAATTTTTGTCTTCAGAAATAGCATCTATTCTGGCTTGAACTGGTGCAGGTGCTCTACATAATGTCACCGTCTCTATGAATTCACACATTAAGAAGTCCTATTGTTAATTTACGTTAAGTGTTGTCCTCTACAATAGAGCCTAGCTATCAGTTTGTAGAGAGGAACCAATGGTTTTGACAGTAGTCTGAGATATTTATGGGTTTCTACTGGACCATATGTAACCCATTGCTAGCACTGGAGGTTTCACTAAGTGGCATAAGATGCTAGTTGGGCCATTATGTCCTCCACGGTTTTGTTTTTCTACTTAGATTCCTTTCATATATATGGAGGTTTCTGACATAGCAGATTTTCATTTAGTACCAAATATGGCTCGTGATGTTATCATCACTCCCCACATTCCCTGCGTATCCTTTGCTTCTATGGGCTCTCATTTCTAACCAAGAGGTTTTGGGCAATAGATAACATACTTGCAAAGGAAAAATAAATTTTATACAGTGAAGTCTCACTTAGTATATTAATCACACTTTACAATAGATTTCTCATGCAGGAATAGTTGGTCTACACAAAGCAAACTCAATAGTGCTTTTGTAAATTTTTATTGTCTCAGGTTGCTTTGCTTGTGTGCGTGTGCTATTAGCCTTTGTGTTATATATTTTGTTTTCAGCTTTTTTGCATGTGTCCTTTTTTCCCCTTTGGTTGGTTTAGGTTTTGTTTGTTTTTGTAAAGAGAAATGAAAATGGTGGAATTCGGTAATGGGGCTGGTCTAGAAGGAATTTGTGGAGGATAAAGTGTGATCAGAATATAATGTACAAAAGTTTTTGTCAATTATAAAATAAATTTAGATACAAGAAGAAAAGAAATAGCATCCACTCATCAAGTTTTTCCAGCTTCTCAGTATCTGTTTACAATTGTGCTGCATCCGAATATGCAAATCAGCACCTCAGCCTTCCTGCAGTCCTGTTTGAGTTGACTTCCTGGTTAGAGTTCTTAGGCAATCCGGTTTTAATGTTTGGAATGCTCTGTGCAATGAACTGTGATAGACTCCGATGCTTCCCCATTTGCTGGATTCCCACCACTCCTTTCTCCTGAATTATCCACGATTTTCATTATTTCTTCAAATTTCTCAGTTGAATTTTTTTTTCATTTCAAATTTGCAAATGCATATTCATTTATGTACACCTTTGGCCAGAGATAATATTTCATATATTCTAGTCTACGTTTTGTTGCTCTAGCCAAAAGCAGCTTCAGGTAGGAAAGGGTTTACTTGGCTTATACTTCCAGGTCATAGTTCATCACTGAGGGAAGTCAGGGCAGGATCTTGAAGCAGAAACCGTAGAGAAACAATGTTTGCTCACTCACAGGTTCATGCTCAGCTAGCTTTCTTATACCACCTGACTAGAGAATGTTGCTGCCCACAGTAGACTCTGTCCTGTATCAATTAACAATCAAGATAATCACCCACAGGCCAATCCGATATAGGCAATTCTTTACTTGTGGTTTTCTTTCTGGGATGACTCAATGCCTAGTTAAAGTTAACTAGGACAACATGTCTTTGGTGCTTACATGCAGAAATGCTTGGTGCTCTGTCTACAGACTCTAACCATAGGCAACACATTTCTCTGAGCAATGTAAGATACAAAGACCCTCACTTCATAATAAGAGTACTGGAGGCTCAGAGCACCAAAAGGAAGTGTTTATTTTACAATTTGTTATGGTGGGTGAAAAAAAAGAAAGAAAAGAAAAGAAAAAGAAAAAGAAAAGGCTTGCTGTATTGATTTGGCACAAAACATTGGTTTTGGTTTTATGCTAATTGCATTTCAATGCCCTCTGAATTCCTCATTGTCTGAGTTCTTTACAGAAATACAATCTTCTCAGTTTCTAATATTGCTCACCCCAAAGTCTCCACCCTACTGGTTCAGAACTCAAAGCCTTACCTAACACCTATCCTAGGGCTGAACATTCCCTCGTTTTCTGATAGTTAGGTTCAGTCACCTATCAGAATGTCTGTGACTTTTCAACCACAGGATAAACAGAAAGCAGCTGCCAGCTAGGAAAGACAGGAGCCTAATATGTCCTGATTCTGTGTGGCTCTCTAACGAGATACAAGTGCATCTCATACTGAAAATGGACCGCAACAATGTATCTCTTACACTGGGCATTTGGGTTGACATTGCAAAGTGTTACCCATCAAGGTTGCAAAGGTCTGTGTGTGCCTGAGACTATATTATAAAAGGCATCGCTTATCGTTAGCGTGGTGAAGCTTTTCTCTATGGCCTGGTGTAGATACACTTGTTTGAGCCCACCTTAGTGATTGATACCTCATCTTTAATCATAAGGTCTGGAACTATCTGTGTCTGTCTGCTTTGTGCAATGTTCACATACTTGCTCACACATGTAGAATAATCTCGGATGTGATTATTCAGTCCGTCTGCAGTGGTGTGCCTCTTGCCTGCCAAAGACTTTGACTACGTTTTCATTTATATTTACTTTTCATTTACTGGTTTTTTACAGTTACTCTGTGTGTTTGGACATTTTACAATGTGTAAATTTTTACTTTCCTAGAACATAGATTCTGGCTTCAATTAGTGTTAAATAATAGGTTCTCTTTTTATAGTTCTGCTTTTGATCGACTGTGCCTTGCATTAATATTTCTACAAAATAATCACCTTTAAATAAATAACCTTCAAAATGCAAACAGCAAACTGTTGCATACTCCTCTCCAAGTGCCTGGTGCTAGGATTGTCCAAAGTCCTTTAGCATCTCAGATCACTCCCAGATGCACCTGGAGGTTCACTGACTTGACTTTGTCTGTCAGTTCATGCACACATACCATACACCTGGCTTGGTCATCAGCTACCATGACCTGCTAGCACAGAGAAACTGTATGTTATATCACATCCTAGAGTTCAACCTGATGCCTTCTGGTTAACCCACTTTAAAGCTAAACTACACATAAGTGTATGTGTAAGAGATGCTTGCCTGGGACACAAAGGTTAAAAACTGAGCTATTACACAAAACTATAAGGCAGGTCCTTGAAGGCACTATGAATACCCTTACCCCCAAGAGACCAGTTGTGGGTTGAGAAGGCTTAATCCAGAAAGAGTTGGCTCTCACATGGTCCCCACCTGTCTGAATCCTGATTTCTGTGTGGTCAGCTTCTCTGAAACCTAGGTAGACAGCAGAGGGCTTGCTATGCAGAGGACAGTATGGGAGCTGCAGACAGAGATCACACCATGGATGATCTGGGCACCATGAAGGTGTTCCACTTGTTAACTCACCAGCCACTGAGTCTGACCTAGAGTGTCTGCTACATTGTGCCTTCTCAGGTTCCAAGGACCTTTCCTACATTTGGTATGTGTGAATGAGAGGCCTAGAAAGGCATCTAGGTTTTTAGTCTGTTTGCTCCAAGCTTTCTCACTGCATCTCAGGACGTCTTCACACATGCCAGACCCCATCAGCTGCATATCATCACCTCCTGAATGAAGCCTGACAGAGGAGCATCTGGGCCCCTGAGGAGTAGGGGGTACAGACTTGCTTTGCCTCAACTTTTAGATACATAAAGAAATTAACAGGTGTCTTGGGCTGTGTTGCCTGGGAGACTCCTCATTCTTTAGGCCTTCCCTGGCTGCCATCATACACAGCTTCATTTGAGAGCAGCACAGCTGGGAGAGGCCCTCATCATCTGTCTCCATAACTGACTTCCTGGAATCAAGCATAATGTTAGTTTAACCCTCTACCCTCTGAGCTTTCAGACCCTAGTGTTTCTCAGAAAGTCAGCAACAGCTGCTGTGGATAAGGGTGGTGTACCTGAGTAAAACACCCTGAGAGTGTGTTCCATGGACTTCTTTTCACTTGTACTCCAAAGCTTCTACTGCTGGGCAGCCTCTTGTGGTGTCTTTGGGACTGCCTTTTTTCTGAGAACTTCACAGTTCTTTCTAGAAGCCTGTGATGCCATTGCCACTGCAGGGAGCTAGAAAGCCTGGCTATGGGTCTCTATGAAACCAAGCTCCTCCGGATGCAAAGAAGATGGGGGTTGGGAGATAATCCAAGATACTACATCATTCTGTGCTGTGATTTTACAAGCCTCTGTGTTACTGAAAGAAAATGTGGCCAAACAGGGTCATTCCTCAGGAAGGCAGCCTGCAGCTCCACAGAGGTAGTACCCACAGGCAGGGCAGAAGATCAGCTCCATTGAAGAAGGACACCTTCCCTCCAAGATTTTATTTCTACCAAGCAGGCTCCTCCTGAGCCAGCCTAGGACTGGAGGACAGGAACAGCCCATCTCTACCTCCCTTACTTATCCCAATCACATTCACCTCATAAGAACACTTTGTGTCATTGTCTGCATGGATCAGACAGTCACTTCAGCCTCTTATATCTTTATACAACAAAAGTGACAGTATTCTTTTCAACCTGCTTGCATGTCTAAGGAAAGGTTGGTGGTATAAGACTTTGGGTTCTTTGTTTAATAAGGATGAACCATCAAATCCATGGTGTACTTACTACAGACACACCTACTATTCATCTGAAAGTCCACATATCCTAAAGTCCACTTGGGTGAGTCCCAGTTTCTCAGATCCATAGTGGCCCTTAAAGATACTAAGATGAGCCCAGAGTATGTGCAAACAGAAAGCATGCTTGCATACACTTCTGTGCATATCTGTGTGGTGGACTTTCCCTTGGATCAGCACTGGTAACCCCAGTTTCTGTCATGTGTGAGTCCAGCTGCCCCAAGGTTTGTCCTGGGCTGTATGTCTAGCATCATGACAGACATAAGTACCCACTGTTATTATAAAGGACATAGGAACCCCTCTTCACCATGAGGGATATAGAGACCCCTCATCTTCATGAGTGATATAGAGACCCCCCTCATCTTCATGAGGGATGCAATGAGTTCTTTTCACCATCAGGGGACACAGAGACCCCCATCTCATCATAGGGAGATACAGAGACCCCTTATCATCATAAGTGAACATGGAGACCTGCAGTCATCAAGAAGAGACAGCTTATCAGCCTGAGTGCATGTGGAGACCTCTTGTCATAATGAAAGGCAGAGACTCCTTATGTCCATGAGAAGACACCTTGTCAACATGGGAAGTGGTCAGAAAGACCCCCTAAATATCATGGGAAGAATTCAAAGCCCTCCTAATCATTGTAAAGGAATGTGGAGATCTCCAATCATGGGAGGGCATGGAGACCCATTATTCTCACAGGAGAAATAAGCTTGTAACCATCTGTAGACACCCTGACAGGGTGAGGCAGATGGACAGATGTTGATTTCAGACTTTCAGTCTCCAGAACTCTGGATGTTTCATCCATGGTTTGTAGAGATTCATTGTGGACACCCTCAAGTTCACCCCAAGCCAGCCAGTTCAGTCTTGTATAACAGTTTTCCAGTTTCCTTCTGTCTAGACTTTTCCTAAGTGCTCCACAAACTAGGAATGTGCTCAACAGGCCCTCCACTGCCCTTGCCTACACTCCTGAGTGTAGTGAACAAAGTAGAAATATGTTTTGACAGCTCATGGTTTACCTAAATAACGTGGCCCCAGTGGTGTGCACTTCCGCTATCTATTATTCTCTGATATAACCCAACATGCTTATACTCCCACAAACAACCAGTTCCTGGGTTCTAAAACCATTTTGTGTAATGGTCAGACATCTGGTGCTGGATTTCTTAACTTCTTTTCAGTCTGACTCAGAAATCTCTCTGCTGCTGACCTGAGCAGGTCATAACCCCTGAAATAATCAAGCATCCTTCACCCTGAAACCTGACTCACACAGCTCACAGGCCCTGCAGGTGGAAAAGATGATCCTGGAGACTGGCACTCAAGGAGGCCATAACATGCTGGATCCTGATGTAGAGGGAACAGTGGAGATCCTAAGCAGAAGGATATCAGCGATGCTTATGTTGCAAAGAAAGGCAATCTTGACTTAGATGAGCACAGTGATCTGTCATCCCAGGATAGGGGCTTTGCCAAGTGCATGTGTAGAAGGAAGAAAGGTAAAGGGGTTGGAAATAGTTGCTTGAAATGAGATCCAGGGGTCAGAGGAGACAGTGAGGGATGAGAAGGAAGAGAAACAGAGGGGGAAGAAGGGAGTGAAGAATGCTTGGAAGGGAGGATTCTGACATGGACCAGGATTCTAGGACTGTGGAGTTAAAATTGACAGTGGAGATTTCTGACATTGACAATCCCATCATGTCCTTCAAGATTGGGTAGAGGGAAGCCTGCTTGACAAGAAGGGCCAGGGTGCTGTGGTCCTTCCCCATGGCTGGTAAGACCATCCAATACCACAATGAAAAAAAGTGCTGTCTAAGACTCTCAGTGTCTGCGCTAAACTATGTCCTGTCCAAGTTTATATGTTGAAAGCCTTCTCCCATGAACTCAGAACAGGAGTATGTTTGGAGATAAAAGATTAATGAAGGCAAATTAGCTAAAAGGAGGTTTTCGAGGCTGATTTAATCCAATATGTCTATGGCCTTATATGATACATACAGAAGGACAACCATGTGAGGACACAAAGAGAAGGCATCATTTTCAGGTAATTCATCATTACCCTTGACCTTGGACTTCCAGGCTCCAACCTTTAAGACAGTGTCTTAGTTAATGTTTTACTCCTGTGAACAGACACTATGACCAAGGCAACTCTTCTAAGGGTAACATTTAATTGGGGATGGCTTACAAGTTCCGATGATCTGTCCATTATCATCAAGGCAGGAGCATGGCAGCATCCAGGCAAGCATGGTACAGGAGGAGCTGAGAGTTCTACATCTTTATCTGAAGACTGCTAGCAGAATACTGGCTTCCAGGCAGCTAGGATGAGGGTCTTAAAGCCCATGCCCACAGTGGCACACTTCCTCCAACAATACCATACATACTCTAACAAGGCTACACTTCCTGGGCCAAGAATATTCAAACCATCACAGTGTCTGTTACTTTAAGCTACCCAGCCTTTGTGATGTGTTACTGTAGCTCAGGAGACCAAGATACTCAAGGAGAACAGGGTTTATCCAATTTACCTTAGAGCCACTGCATATTATCTATCATGGCATCACTGAGACAAATCTGCTGTTCACCTGTGATGTCAACTTTCCTTAATTTGTGTCAAATATATCTCAAGCACCAACAATGGCTTTTGAGTTCCTCTGTGGAATTCTGAGATAGCTCCTCAGCCAAGTCACCCAGCACACACACATGAACTATCCTGCCTTCCCCACTACCAACCTTCCTACCTCCCTCTTTGTGCCTTCTTACTATTGACAGGGGTTCAGGGGCTCGAAGTGTATGAGGTATGAGGACCACACCTCTTTGCAGACTGCCCTACCCATGGTGTATATGTCTCACTGGACTGATTATGCAAGATCGGATGTCCTGGTGACTGTTAGAACATGGAGCTTCTTTTAAAAAATGATACCAACCTCAACCAGCCATTTGTAGTGACCTGAGAATTCTCTTATTTACTTCACCTGCCCATCTTCTCTCCAAAACAACTTCACCAAAAGTAGTGACACAATTCCCAGAGGGTTTATAATAGGCACAAATAGATAAAGGGTTTCTGTCATTTCGGAAAAACTGCAACACAGTGTGAGGCAGGAAGGGCAAGCAGGATGATCAGAGAGCCATGTTCTTCCTGGAAGCCACAGGTCCTGAATTGCAGAATGGTACTTGTTCCAAGGAAGCTGTAACCCCTACTGTTGCATGTCTCCTATGTGGGGACTATTGGTGCCTCAGCCACAGTACTGTTGGCATGAATCCTTGAGAGAAAAACACAGAGTGTGAGCTACTACATAGGAGAGTGGTTAAGCTTGCCAGCCATTCACAGTCTCCCAGCTAATCACTGGCTCAGACACCAGTGTTGGTGAGGGGCCCTCAGGCCAGACCAGCCATGTTCCTATAGAGCTGCCAGTGTGCATGGAGGTGGGGTAGATGGTTAAAGGGCTATGGCTTATTCCTCAGTTCATTTCCTGATGCTCCCAGACCTTCCAGGAGACTGTTCATCAATGTCCAGGTGACCTTTCTTCCTGCCCAGAGGCAGGGGTAGAAGAGAAGAGAACAGCTTAACATATAGAATTGAAGTCATCTTGGTACAGTAATCCCCACAGCACATCAGTATTAGATTACTTCAAATAACAAGCCACTAGCATCTGGCAAGGGACCCAGGGGGCAGACATTGATTCTGGTATACACCCTGCCACCCTTCCCTGGGCCTTTATCTAGAGTTTGTGTCTGGGTGCTGTCTAACTCAGGGTTCCTCACAAAGCAACTCTCTGGGGGCTCTAGCAGCATTTGGTGACAAGGAATGCTACGTAGTTCCCTGATGAATTTATCATGGGGGTTATCAGGCTTGTTGGTTATGAAAAATCAGCAGTTGCCTGGCAACCAAAATTGTCTGTTAGCTCGAAAGCCAAAGAGGTTTCAGAGTCAGATGATGGTTCTTCAGGAGCCAAGACCAAGGCTGCTAAGCAAATAAATACAGGAGAGGGAGGCCAGGGTGCTAGTCTCCTCTAGGGGCCTGCTTAAGAAAGGAGCTAGTTAATTGATCAAGCTATGAGACACAGCTGAGTTCAGCCAAAGGAGTAATGGAGAGAGGGGTTGTCTTCAGGCCATTGCAGTGTGAGGACTACAAAGAGAAGGACTAGCTTGTACCAGTGTGGTACTATTACTAAGGACATTTGAGGGTAGTGTCCATTCAGAATACCTGGCCCCTTGCTCTCTTCCCCTGGCAGAGATCCATGCTCGACTCTATTCCAGTCCTCAAATGCTAAAACTCAACAACAGCTTCCCTGTCTCCAGACTTCCATGTCCTAGTCACTCTCTGGGGCCATCAGCTTCCCACAGGGCCTGTCCCACTGGATAGTCTTGAACCTGAAGTTTCATTTAGAAGGGCAGATAATGACTCCATTGTGGGGTCCTGAATCCAAATGCCACTATTGTGTCACTTCAACCAAACCCTGCTCCTTTTCTATCTGGGTCACCCAACCTGCTAAGAGTTGGCCCCCACCACAGCTCCCTTGTACTTACCCCCTGATTCCATTCCTCCACTCCCTTATATGCTGACATATTGGTTACTTTTCTCTTTGCTGTGATAAGGACACACTGACAAATGCAGCATAAAGGAGAAAGGGCTTATTTGCCTTACGGTTCAAGTCTACTATCCATTATGGCAGTGAAGGCAAGACAGCAGAAGTTCACACTGCCAAGGCAGCTGGTCACACTGTATCCTCAGAACAAAAGGGCGATACTCAGCTCACTTTCTCCTTTCATTCAATCTAGGGCCCAGGTACAGGGAGTGGTGGCACCCACTTTTAGGTTGGGTCTTCTCACTTCAGTTAACCTGATTAAAGATAATCCTTCACAGGCGTGTCCAAGGCCAGGTGATTCTAAACTCTGGCAAGTTGATGATCAATGTTGAGCACCACAGCCCTGATGGAGAAAGTTGAAGCATTGCCTATAGACCTGTAGCCTTGTGGACTCAGACCAACAATGTAAGAACCTTTGGATGTATGTTGTAGTTAAAACTAAATGGAAATTTCTACCCTGCCTTTGATCATTTAGTTCCAAGATATAAGGCTTAATTATAATAAGCTTAATAGCATTAGAGCTAGGCAGATACCATCCCTCCATTTTGTCTACTTCCCTGTCAATAACCCTGATAGGTGACTTGCCATGTCTCTGCCTGAGCCAGTTCTCACAATCTCTACCCAATGGCATCTTCTTCTCTTAAGTCTCCTCTCTTCTCTCTTTATGGTCTCCACTTCAGATCCCAAGCCCCAGGAAACAAAGTCCTACCTATATCTCTTCTGCCCAGCTATAAGCTATAGGCATCTTTATTCGACCATTAGTTTTAAATTAAGGAGCAAAGTTTCATAACATCACTTGGTGTTTGTGAGGATTTCTTTGTCCCTGAGCCGACCAGATCCTGGGGACCAGTATTTAGCATTCCAATACATAGCGACAGATTAAACCTCAACAGATATATATTTCATTTAAAACCATGCTTGAACTTTTTTATTAAAAACAATACATATATCTCAATGTTCTAGTCCTTTGTTGATTTTATTCTAGATAACTCACACAAAGCCAGGTATTTATAAAATAAAACTACATCAAGAAAGTAACACATACTAACATAGTGTGTGTATCAGTGCTCCTTACAGTGTAGGACTGCTGTGAGACCTAAACTTTCAAGGGAAAGAAATGGAAACACAAGATCTGTTTGCTCTGCATGGTGCACCTGTGCAGCTAATACATATGCCACACAACCTGGACTGTGGGGGAAAACAGAAGGTATGTGCAGAATTCCAGCTGAGTCTATTATGTGGATGTCTGAACAGAGTCTAATTCATCTACTTGGTTGGCTTTCCTTGAATCTCATTTCACTTATCCATTCATTCCGTCTGTCCATCTTTTTTGCCCACCAACTCATCCATCATCCATCCACACACTTATCCATTTTTCTACCCATCCAACCACTCATATATCCATCCTTCTACCCATAAGTTCAGCAATTCACCCACTCATCAATGTATCTGCCTGTTCATCTATCTATCCATCCATCCACCCATCCATCTACCTACTCAACATTGATCCATTCATCTACTTTCTACACATTTATCCACCTACCTACTTGTTTCCCTATTTATCCATCAATCTATCCCATCCATCAATCTATCCATCCACCAATCCATCCATCTATCCATCCACCAATCCATCCATCTATCCATCCATCTATTCATCCATCCATCCATCCATCCATTTAGCCATCTATCTGCCTATTCATCTATCATTCTATTCATCTATCCACTCATTCATTTCCTCCATTCTATGTTGCTATTCTGTCTAATGGTACACCTCACTCTGACCTACTACCCCAGGCTGATAATAGAGCTGTCCTTCTGTGCTCACTGCTTACCACTGTCAAAGGTTGTTTGTCAGAATCACTCCAGTCTCTGAGTGTTCCATAGATAAAGTATTCTAAAGCCAAATTTCTGAGTCCCAGCTCAGGCCTTACTACTTACAGGCAAGAGACTTTGAGACACATAGACCCTTTAGTAGCATAGTGTGATTTCATACAATATTGTAAGAATTGAATCCATTTATAAGCTGCATGAAGAATGGCACATGTATAGTAGGCTTTGCTTCTAGAAGACAATACAAAAACCAGTAACCCCCACCCTGCTCATTCACTCCTGTGTTTCCAACATCTTTGGGTTCTGGCCTATGGGGGTCTATGGAATTTTCTTTCTGCTGTCCATCCCCCTTGTCCACTATTGTCATAAGGTAACTCATTTACTCTCCCACTCAAGTTCAAGTCCCACCAGCCCTGGGTCCATAGTAATTGGTCCAACCATGGGGTTTTAGTGCCTAAAGTAGGTAAAAATTCTACCATGTGGAATAAGTCATCTCTACACAAAGTCTGCTCCTGAGATGGCCATTTTGGAGATGTATAGGCTGCCTCCGTTCCCATTAGACTTTATTTCTAGAACATTCACTTATTTGGGAGAGCAGGCTTGCTTCTTCCCAGAAATAATTTCCTCTCCAATTTTTATTTTAAGCTTATAAACTTTGGAAGGAAGCAAGCTCTTCTGTAAGAAGCACCAGGGCCAAAATGATGCCAACACCTGCTACGTGATATCATTAATAAATTACTAGAATACAGCAGTATCTTAAATGCTCTTCTGCTTGTGGCCATTTGAAAGGAGCTGAGCTTTTCTGGGCTGGGTGCCAGTGACTGCTCATCGGGCCCTGAAGCTTAGGGGTAGGCTGCAGACTGGGGACCTGGCTCTATTGTTGGGGAATAATGTTTCCTTCTGTTCAGTTCTTTTATCCCAAGCCTGATTACTCTCATGCATATTTCCTAGAAAGGCAGAGAAATTCAAGACACCTGTTCAGAAGGACAGTAAAGTTTTATCATTTTAGTGCAAAAAACCCTCATTCTAGTATGTTTTAGTATAATTGATATTGTCTACTTTTTCTTGGTGTCAAGACAATCTCTAGGAAGACCTTTGAGGATAAACATGCACCCCTGCTAAAGTTTGACTCACACCAAATTATCCATGCAATCTGAGATAGGTGTGAACCCAGTTACCACCACCATCATTATCCCCAGCACTCACACAAGCAAAGGGGCAGCCAAGAGGATGAAGATACTTCATGAAGCATAAGCAGAAAAGTCAACTATAGTCAAGAACCAGCATGACCCTTGACTTCTTGGCCAGGGTCTGTGGTGATTAGTTCCAATTGTCAACTTCACACAACCTAGAGTCACCCAAACGGAGAATTTCAGGGCGAAATTGTCCAGATCACACTGGCTTGTGAGTGTGTGGGGAGATTGTCTGGATTGTCTTACTTGATATTGAAAGAACTAGCCTGAAAGTGGGTGACACAGTTGCCTGATTTGGGGACTCTGGGCTGTTCAGCAAAAAGGCTAGCTGAGCAGCAATGATGCATGCACTTATTCTTTTGATTCTTGACTGTGATGTGGTGCGACTCCTGCTGCTGTGACTTTCCTGGAGAGCTGAACTGTACCATGGAACTGTGAGCTAAAATAAATCCTTTCTCTCATAAGTTGCTTTTTTTGTCAGAACATTTTAAAACAATAGAAATGCAACTGGAATGGTATCCTTATTTGATTTTTAGTTTATCAAAGGCTGAGAGAAGAGTTGCAAAAATAACTGAGCAGAGAAATGGAAAAGAGAAATTTTCCTTTTTCTTGTAAAGTTCAAGTGAACGATAGTTGGAGCCTGTGATTCTCCTTCTCCCAACTTCAATCAATCTGATTGCTCATCACAGTTGGTACACAAAGTCCCTCCTCTGGTCCCCTGGTCACCTGGTCTCACCCATCAATGAATAAGCCACAATGAATAAGTGGCTTTCTCTAATCTGGTGGCTAAGCTAATCTGGAATTTCTTGACTAAAATCACCACTGTAAGCTGCATGAGTATGGACAAGTTACTTAACTTCTACACAGAGGAGATAGTGAAAGGCAATGTTCTTCCTACCCTTCAAGGATTATATGTAATTTTAACATCATGTGCCTGCCTCACTGCAGAGATGCCCTCTCTGGCATAGACCTTACCACATCATCAACTATACTTCATACAGAACCTTTTCTATAACCTCTGCTGGCAAACTATGACTATTTTGCACCCATGATTAAACTAGAAACCAAGAAATCTCTTTGGCCATTCCCAAAGTGATTCAACTTTCTGGCACTGTAATAAAATGCCTGAGAAAATCAACTTAAAGGATGAAAAGTTTATTTTGATTCTTCAGCTTAAGTCTACAACTGCTTGGTCCTATTTATGCCTGTAGCAATGCAAAATGCCATAGTATAGAGCAAAGCTGATTACCTCATAGCCATCAGAAGGGAGGAGGAGGAAGAAGAAAAAGAAGGAAGAAGGGAAGGATGAAGAGAAATTGCTCCCACAGAGGTATTCAGAGGCATTTTCTCAGTTGAAGTTCTCTCTTCCCAGATGATCCTAGTTTGTGTCATTAGGGAACATTAAGGAACAATCCAGTTTGAGGTCAGAGCATTCATGAGCAAAATCACCAGTCCACATCTCCAACTCTGACCATTTGGTTTGTAGTGTAATTAGCATTAGAATACAAGCCTAATGCTGCTTGTAATGCTAATTTGGGTCCCCCCAAATCATGTGACTCAAAGAGTCCACACCCACATATAAGACATTGAGGGACCCTGCCCCTCAGTTAATTCTGATTGGTAAATAAAGATGCCAGCAGCTAATAGCTAGGGAGAAGAGACATAGGCAGTGTTTAGGTTTCCTGGGCTTAGGACCACAAGGAGAAGAAGAGAAAAAAAAAGACTTGTCAGGGAAGAGGAAGAATATGCAGGAAGGAGAAGGAAAGCCGAAATGGACTAGCTAAGCTATAAAAATGTGACCATGTGTGCTAGCCAATTGGAGTTAAAAGCAGCCCAGACTGAATACAGAAATCCATAAGTAGTAACTTGGAATTATCAGTAGAAAAGTGGATTCTAACAGCATGGAGGGTAGGCAGTTGTCCAGCATTGTGTTGCCTATGGCCTATTTAAAAATATAAGGTTGCATATGCCTTTAATCCAGGAACATAAATGGTCAAAGACAGGAAGAAACCAAGTGTTGGAAATTATTAAATTATTTTTATGACACTGGTACACTGGGATTACACATGAGCTTTGAGGAGACCAACTTTATCTACCATTTTTAATCAATTCCCTATTTATTGACCCATTACAAACCATTTCATTTGCAGTGGTGGTGCACGCTTATTTTGGTCCCAGCACTCGGGAGGCAAAGGCAGGCAGACCTCCAAGTTTGAGTACAGCCTGATCTACAGAGTAAGTTCCAGGACGGCCAGGGCTACACAGAGAGACCCTGACTTGAAAAACAACAATAAAATCCATTGGATTCATATGAACTGAGGCAGAATGTATCAGCAAAACTGCATTCTAGTCTACACCAATTAGACACTCCTTAGTCATCTCTTGGCCTCAGCTGGCAGCAGCTGTGTCTCCAGAAGTCATCAGGTGACATCAGATTCTTATAGTTGTGGTAACCTGTAGGGGTAGGGGTTCAGCTGGCATCTAGCAGATACAGGCCAAGGGATTCTGTAAACACCTAGAGTGTAGAGGCCAGCCCTCCCACCATGGGGAAGGATCCACATGCTATAGACAAGGAGCCTTGTGTGGCAAGCCCCCAGGTCACTAATCCAAGACTACATTTGCCAGCATGGCTGCCCTCCCTGTTCATGATTTGTGTGACTTGTAAGCATGATCTTTCACAGAGGAATGAGGAGACACTTAGGCAACGTGGTCCTCATTTGTTCCAACTGCTTATATTGACCCCCTAAAAGACCCCATCACCAATGTCTCTGTCCTTAGTACCCACCGATGCATACCTTCAATGTCTTCTATTACCATGTCTTCCAGAAGGCTATGAATGCTGTGGCAAGTGTATTTGCTTCTGTTGAGAAGAAGAACCTGCATCTGTTGACATATTTACATCACCAGCCTCCTCATCCATCAGCAGCCCAGTGACAGGACCCCACAAACTGCACCATAATTCGCACTGCAGCTGGTCTCACCAGTGGTCTTCCCACCTGAAGTTTGATTCTAGAATTTGTGGTGCCTGGAGCCAGGGAAGACACAGCCTATTTTTTCTGGAGGTTCTAAAAGCCAGCAAGAGTGGAGTCTGACCAAACAGTCAAGACACCAGACACCAGGCTTTTTCTTTCTAGATTGTGGAAAACACAGGTGGGTGCCCTGGATATCAAATTACAGCTGAGACTACCTGGATGTCCTGTCTATACCCGCCACATGGCCCAGTGGATGTAACCTAGAGTCAGGGTGCTCAGACTCCTTCTCCCATTCCTCCATCCTTCTATTTCTTCCTTCTTCTCCCTCTTTCCTGTTTCTGGGCTCTCACTCTGGAGGCTGACATTATACTCCCTGAGGAATGATAAATAGTTCATTTGGCTTTCAATAAAGACTTACTGGCTCTTACTGTGTCAACGTTGATATCTGAGCCAGGACCTGGAAGCTTGCTGGTGTTTTTGTTTGCAATGCTCAGGATGACAAGCTTGGAATGGTCTGGCTGTCCTCCATTGAGCCTCAACACCATGCTATGGTTTCATGCCCTGAAGCTTTGGGCATATGAATCACAGTTCTCATATTTCCCACCAGAGATGCCACAGGCAATCAAAACATGCCAAGCTTCTGGTTTCCTGGAGCCATCTCTCTGATTGCCTTTCATTCTCATGAGATTTCCTGCTCTGGGTCCTTTAACTATCTCTAGCTCATCTCCTTGGGAATGCTTGGCTTAACTTACTGACAGTGGACAACATCTTAAAAGGCAATTAGGGGGCTTCTAGAATACAGCATGATGAACACTAAGGATCCATTCCCCAGACAAACAAGCAGCACCATGAATTATTTTTCTAAACAACAAATTGAAGTTTCTGGATACTGTCCTAAGATAATTAGGCAAATAAAGACACATTCATCCACAGTACCTACTGTAGCTGATCTTTTGCTACTTTGTGGGTTTTTTCCATCTTTCTTTGTCCCTTTTCTTCCACCCTTTCAACTGTCTAACCTTAGATAATAGGAAAAAAGGATAGAGAGGAAAGGAAAAAGATCCCTGAATAAAGTCAGGGGGCAGTGTTATTATTAGATTACTTCCTGCTGATATGTGGCATCAAGTTTCTTGGGGCAAATTTGATCTTCACTATAAGAATACCTAATTTCTTCTTGTTGTTGTTTCTTCTTTGCACATGATTACTTAATAAACCATAACCAACAACCAACAACTCACTAAAAACCAACCAACAACATCCAACAATCAATCTAACAAACCCAACAAACCTCCAGAGCCCTAACATTTATATACCCTCTGAAAAGTGTCCAGAATTCCAAACACCATCACAGAAACTATCTGAATATACCATGCTTCTGCCAGAGCATGAAGCCAATCATAGTCAGCTTCCATAGACAATCTGAAACAGCCCCATATCCCACACCTGGGATTAAAATGAAAACATATTCTTAGAATATTTCTGTGTTTTTAAAAGAAACCAAAATTCTGTAAATATCACTACAACCTACCAATATATTTAACAAATGTATAAGTCTGTAACACTTGACCACCCACCTTGTCTTCCCCTGTTAGTATGACAGATATTCCATTTCAGGTATCTGTGGCCACAAAGATGGACCTTTAACCCTTAAGGTTACATAGAGCACACAAAGAAGGACAATCCACAGGCTAAAGGAATTTCTCAGCTCCACCAGCTCGAAGTTTAATAAGAGCTAAATTATCACAGAGTGGGGCCAGACTTGAGGCTCTCCTGATCCACAACCCCACACAGAGGACAGAGGTACTAATACAGGGGAGGCTGAGGATGTGGAGGCCTCAGAATGAGCTCATGGGATTGAAGGTTCAGCCCAGAAGTAGCCAAAAAGATTGGAAACTATAGATTTCCTACGAAGAAAAATAGTCAATGAGTATGTAGTCCTACAAAGCTCTCCCCAAAGAAGCAAACATGACCTAAAGCAAAGTGTTAGAGCCTAAAGTACTTTTGAAAGGAAGGAAGGATTTAATGCTAAGTAATGAAAAGTTTCGCCACTCCACCAGACCGATGTGCTAAATGAATGCTACACAGAGGAAAGAGAAGAGACAACTGGGAAGCATCCTCCTTGGGGCAGTATGAGTCCCAAAGGCAACTTAAACAGTTTGTCTTATTGAATTTATTATATCAAAGAGTGAGACAATTTATTAACCAGGGCATGATACCTGTGATGATTAATCTTCATTTTCAATTCGTTGCCATTTAGAATCACTCAGGAGACACACGTATAGACATGCCAGTAATACTTTATCCAAGGGAGGTTTGACTGGGTCAATAAGACCCAACTTTACTTTAACTGTGGCTGGCTCCACCCTGTGGGCTGGGGATCCAGATGGAAGAAAGTGTGCTGGGGACCAACATCCCCTTTCTTTCTTTCTTTCTCTCTCTCTCTCTCTCTCTCTCTCTCTCTCTCTCTCCTCTCTCTCTCCTCGCTCTCTCTCTCTCTCCTTCCTGACTACAAATGAAAATGTGATCTACCTCAACTACCTTGCCATAATAGGGTATACCCTCAAACAAGGAGGCAAAATAAATCCACCCTTCTTTAAGCTTCTTTGGCTAAGTGTTTGACCACAGCAATGAGAAAATCTGCTAGTACTATCCATGGCTTCTCATGGCTGTAGGTAATAATAAAAGCAAGAACAGCTTAGCAGAAACTCAGAACAGAGGCCATCAGACACAGTCCAGAGAGAGAGAGCCACAGTCACTGTAGAGTGACTGCCTAGGCCTGCAAGGGAGTGACACTGGAAATCTCACTCTGTATGGAAGAGGTTTCATGAGAAAATAGAGCTACATCACAAAAAGTAAACAAACAGAAAAATAAACCCAAGGGGTAATGGGGATACTTTCCTCATTTGCCTTTTATTGCTATGATAAACACTGACCAAATGCATGTTGGAGACTGAAGGCTGTATTCCATATTATAGCTTCCCTTCTACCAGGAATGGAAGTCAAAGTAAGAGCTCAAGGAAGGAACCTGGACGCAGGAACTGAAGCAGAGTCCATGGAGGAGTGCTGCTTACTGGCTGCTAATCATGGACTGCTCAGCCTGTACAACCCAGGACCACACACCAAGGGGTGATACTGCCCATGGTGGGCTAGGATCTCCCACGTCGATCATCAGCTAAGAAAATGTCCCACAGACTTGCCCACAGGCCCAAAAGAGACTTAGCAAATTTAAAGATAAATCTTCAGGGACTTGAGCAAGATGAAAAATAATATAATGGGTTATGGAGATAATGAGGAGCCTTCAGAGGGATTTAATGTCATTATTAGGAACAATATATGGGAAAAGGCATTCTCCGAAGAAAGGAGATGTGTAAAACACAACAAAATAAATGTTAGAATTAATGATCACTGAAGAGTTACCAAAACAAAAGGTATCATCTCTCCATTAAACAGGACTGAATAAGCTTTGAGTAGTGTGAAAGCAAGGACACACCACAATGAAACCACCCAAATCAAGATGGGGGCAAATCGTCAAGCCTCATGGAAGGAGTGACATGTCATAGACAAGGATTCTTGGCAGAAACAAGGCAGATCAGAAGGGAGAAAAACACAGTTAAATTGTGAAAGAAAACAAATTTAATCAATGAATACAATGTCTAAGAAAGTTGTCTTCAAAATTTAGTGTCGCGAATGGAAGATTGAACAAGATCTATTGATGCTTTATAGAGGACTTGAGTTCAATCCCCAGTGTCCACAGCAAATGTCACTGGGATTCCTTTATAACAGTACAGGACTCCTGTAATTCCAGTTCTAGGAGACATGCCTGCCACCCTCTCTGGACCCTGCAAGTACTTCATGCACATACAAAACCCATACATAAACACACATGCTTAAAAATTAAATCTTTCAATAGTAATAGTAAAGCATTCAGTTATATATGCTTATGTATGATGTATACAATACTTGCTATGTTAACAGACTAGAGAGACAGCATATAAAATGACAAAGCAACAAAGGACATAAAAGGGATGAAAAGAAAAAACAAGAAAAGAAAACTCAAATGAACAGGTAGAAAACACAAAGCTACACGATACTTATCCAGTAATTGCTGTGCAAGCTGGTGGTCTTAATTTCAATTAATTAAATGATAAGATTGTTTCAGCATATCAAGATCATTACGCAATTATATATTAAATACATGAATCCCGCTTTAAATATCAAGTGTATGTAGATTAAAAGATAGAAGAAAATACACTATGCTGACATTATCAAACTAATGAGGGGATATTCCAGTTTCATACTGAGAAAAAAAAACAAAGAAAAGAAAGTTAATGGGAATGAGGAGAGAACTAATTAACAGTATAAGGTCCGTTCTTAAGTGGGGTGTATGGTGTGTGCTTATAATTCCAACACTTTGGAGGCTAGGGCTGGGGAATCACGAATTCAGGGTCAGACGGAAAACACTATGTGAGTTTTGTCTCATAAGTCAATAAAAAACATTTTTTTCAATAGCAATGCTCAGCTTCTGCATACCTACCTGTAGACTGTTGAACTATGCAGGCAGGACTACACAAAGAAACAGATGAACTCATGAGTTGTAGGTGGAGTCTTCAATATACTCCCCCATCATATCTGGCTGTTACAGCAAGCAGAAAGTTCACAAAGACAGAGTTGAACTCAGGAGCAATAATAAACGTTTATATAATTGACATCTGTAAACTGTGCCAAGACAGGAAAACGTACATACTTATCTTTCCAGGGTAGTCACCAAAAGAAACCATGTTCTGTGCCATAAACACACTTTAGCAACTTGAGTGGATAGAAATCATATGATATTTGCTCTCAGACAATGGAATTAAAGGACTATAAATATCAAAAATAGCAAAAATCTCAAAGATATCTGGAGCTTAGACAATACAATCCAAAAAAAAAAAAAAAAAAAAGCAAAAACAAAAAACCCAACAACAAAGCAAAACAAAACAATAACAACAAAAACCACATGAATCATGTTAAGGGGGATTTATTCCTGGCAGGCAAAGTTAGTTCAATAGTCAAAATCACAGACTGTAAGTAGTTGCACTGAATAAGAGAACTGACGCAGCTGTCTGAATGCAAAAAAAAAAAAAAAAAAAAAAAAAAAAAATGCATTTTTCATTTTTTTCTGCTCCCTCTTCCACGGTGATCCCTGGGAGGAGCTAAGAGAGGCATGTCATACTTAAAATACATTATATAAAATTCTCAAATAAGTGACAACACTTTTAAATTAATTTTTAAAAGAAAAGAAAGACTGTTTCACAAAATATAATATTCATTTCTTAAGAAAGGTCCCAGTAACCTAGGGAGAATAAAAAAGGGGAATGTCCCTCATCTTAACATGCAATGTACATATATAAGAAGATTCTACAGTTACCTTTATATTTAATAGTGAGGAATGTGGAATTTTTCTGTTAGATCAAGAACAAGCCAAATATACTTCTTATCCCTGCTCCTTTTCAATATCACACTGAAAGTCCTAGCTTATGGAATAAGAAAAGAAAAAAATATATAAGACCTAGATGGGAGATGAAGAAAGAAACCAAACTGTCTTTTTCCTCCCAGATTATACAATTCTTTTAAACAGAAAAAAATAAATGTAAAGGGAATCTACTAAAACATTTATAAAGCTGATCTAGAAAATTAGAGCAAAGTTGTTGGATCCAAAACGAATGTACCACACTCAATGGTTTTCTAAAATATCTGTAATGAACCAAGCAAATGTTGAAATTCAAAACACAGGGCATTATACCCCCACTGACACCTTGAGAAAGTGTAAAACTTAACTATAAATCTAGCAAAATGTGTACAAAAGCTACCAGTCAAAACAATATACATATTCAACACAACCCCCATTAAAACCCATGAGTTTTGTTTTGTTTTAAAAAACAGAAAAGTCTATAGTTCTTTTTTTATTGGATATTTTATTCATTTACATTTCAAATGTTATCCCTTTCCTGGTTTCCCCTCTGGAAACCCCCTATCCCTTCCCACCTCTCCCTGCTTCTATGAGGGAGCCCATCCACCCACCCACCCCCTCCTACCTCCCTGCCTTGGCATTTCCCTACACTGGGCCATCAGCCTTCCCAGGACCAAAGGCCTCTTCTCCCACTGAGCCCAACAAGGCCATCCTCTGTTACCTATGCAGTTGGAGCCACGGATCCTCAGAAAAGTGTATACTTCTAAAGGACATATGAAGGGACTGGAGGGATTACTTAGTGGTTAGGAGCACGTGTTGTTGTTTGCAGAGGACCAGGACTCAACTTATAGCATCCACATAGTGACTCACAACTGTCTGTAACTCCAGTTCCAGGGAATCCTCTTTCTGTCTCTTCAGGCACATGCTATTCACGTGGGAACATACATATATGTGGACAAAACACCCATACACATAAAATAACTTTAAAGGGCATATAGAATCTTTTATAAAAATTGCTTTAGATGTTTTTAAATTTTATGTGTGCAAGTATTTTTCTCTGCCTGTGTCATGCAGCCACACCCATCTCAGTTTCTGGTGACATGTTGAGTTCCAGTACACATGCCCAGTTGCTCCTGTTCTGGAGATCCCCTGCATGGCGTTTTGACATCTCTGCTAGGGGATCTCACAGGCATCTTCAGGTGCATGCACTGAAAACTAAATATAAATCTCTTTTTCCCGCCACAAAGATGTTCCATCAATCTTACTAATTCTGCTGCTGGAATCTTTGTGCTTTCTGGCTCTTAGGGGGACAATTTGGAGTCCTCTTGGGGACTCTGCTCATCTCAGCCCTCTCTTTTGACCCACCACCCTACATTACTTGGCTCTTCTTTAAACACATACCTAGTATGTAGTTTATAATTTATTTCCTTTCAAATTATATGTATGTGTGTGGGAATGGGGGAGGGAGATGAGCAGAGGGATGCAGGTGCTCACAGAGAGAATGTATCAGATCTCCTGGACCTGAAGCTAGAGGCAGTTGTAAGGTCTTAATCCTGGGCAATGAACTTGAGTCCTCTAAAAGAAGAGCATATGTTCTTAATAATTGAGCCATCTCTCTAGCCTTCCTGTATGCATCTTAACACCTTCTCACTGTTACTCCAAAAAAGCAACCATCACCTCTTCCTGCACTGTGGTCTTGCCCCTAACTGAAATTCGTTTTTCCCTACCTTTGACTATGCACTATGAACTCAACATTTGCTGAATTCTTCTTGCTTCTTGCTTGTAACTATAGCACATTCCCAATAGGATGACCAAGGCATCCTCTTAAATGCAAGACTAACAGCTCCTTGGGGGAGCAAGGCCTGACATTTTACCCATTCTCACCAGAAGATGAGAATGTCCAATGAGAATGGGGAGTGACTACAACAGAGAACAGGATTCCTCCTCAAGGAACCAGGGCTGGGTGCCAGGACTGGATGGCAGGCAGAAGGCAGAAGGCAGGCAGACAAAAGCCAGCCCAAGTCAATTCAGCACCAAGGCTCTGGACAGCTCCTAGAACCACAGCAGTGAGAAGAATAGCTTCTACCCCAAGTGGTAGCCAGGGGTACACTCCTAGCAGTCTCCTAGACACAAATGCATCTAAAAACTTATTCTAAATACTACATGTTTTCATCATCCACGGTTTAACCTGTTTCATTTGCAGCCCCAATTTCCATGCTAAAGCGAGGCATAATAAGTAGCAATAAAATCAGTCTTACTGCATTTGTTTTTCCACGGCAAGCCGCAATCAATTACCTGAGAGGTGTTCATAGCTGAAGCTAAACGGTGACCCAGCAAGGTGCAATTGGCGAAGTGTCACTTTTATTCATGGCCTCAAATCCGAGAATGGGCTTGTCGGTGTTTTAATTATCGGAAAGCACTTACCACCCTCGCTTTAATGAATTGTATAAAACTTAAACACATGCAATTATATATTTTATAAATAAAAAGCAGTGGACACAGTCTGAGGTAGCTGGCTTTGTGCAGAACTATATTTTCAGTCATTCACATGCAGCCTGCTTGTCAAGGTCTCCTACCTCCTTTGCAGAGACCCTCAAATTCCCTCAGATTTACCTGGAGTCACACACACACACGTGCACACACCACACACACCTCAGGTTCACTGTGGACATTTAATTATAAGGCATACCCATGTTCTTCTCTTCCTGAGCCCTGAGCACATTGGAATGCTCTGGTTAGAAAGTCATAGAGGGCAAGGTGGCAACGCTGAGCATTTCCCAAATGAATGGCTATGTGGAGCTAAGATTGCCCTGCCAGGACCAGCCGTTGAGCCCTCTTCACCTGACACCATGAGAGGTTCTTCGTAGGAACACAGGGTACCAGCCTTACCATGCTATTTGCTACACAGGGACTGGAGGAGGTCACACATGTGCCTTCACAAACCTCTTTCTAAGAATGTGGGAGCACCATATAACTCCTCCCTTAGGCTCCCAAGTATCACCTGCAGATGCCAGATGGATGGATGCAATTAAGTGAATGGTGGTTTTATTCAATAAGAACCAAGACATCAAACCCATCATGATCCCACTTCTTCCTTCATGACCCCTATCAAAGTGTATTATCATCTAAGTGGGAGAGTTTGGCTGCATCATGGCAGGGACTCCCTGCATTGGAGTCAGAGAATAAACCAAAGTCATACCACAGCTGAGGCTCAGTCTCTAGAAAGACCCCTGTCAGTGGGTGAGGGACATTTCCTTGTTGTAGAGACATGGTTACCCCATGAACTGTGCCTGAGGAGCAAAATATCTCAGCATGGAAGACTTACCATGTGGACACTGGTGCCCAGGCCCTTGGTCCTCATCTTCTCTAGGACTATAGACTACATGACACATTGAAGATGGAACAAAGAATAGGATCCAGACTTTAGGTATCCAATGTCCTTTTTTTGTCCCAGAACTACAGCCTCTATTAATCACATATCCAGGAAAGCTTCTGTATAGGTCTATTTGCTCAGAAATCACTGAAGATGTATGCTCCTATTTTCTTCATAAGGCTTTTAACGTCTTACGCCTGCAGCCTCAGCTACCTGGTTCCATCTGACTTTCTAGCTGTGGATACACAGTAGCCTGTCACAGCCTTATTTATCTTCCAGCCTGGCCACTGTCCAGTGAGCTTTGGAAATACACCATGCCTTATGGCCAGGACCATGGCTCTATTTCTTGATTGGCTCACATAAGAGAACAGCAGCTTCTGGTGGTGTCTCATCTTTACACAGTTTCCTAATGTGAGAGAACACACTATCTTTACAAATCATGTCAAATCCAAGGTTTGCGAGATCTAAGTCAGAAGGATTATTAGTCCCTTTCTAACGAGCAACTGACTTCAGGGACTCTGCGGCTCTGGAACTCAATGTTGTGTTTTGGTAAAAGCCAAGGCTCTCAGAGCCATTAAGAAAATTGTTGGATTTCTAGCCACATGTGATTCCACACCTCCTCCTCCAGGAGTTGCCAGACTGGGCCACTGTTCACTCCTGGCTCCCAAGAAGCAAGTATGAGCTGGGCTGGAAAAGGGATAAACAGTGGTCTTCACTGGCAGGACATGAACAGAATACCTGCTCCATTGGCCAGTCTGTGTCCTATATTTCCAACCCTACACTCTCGGGCAGTTCTAAGAGTTGAGACAATGTGTGTTTTTTGGGTGCTGGCCTGGTTAGGGCTCTGCCTTCCCTTCTTCATCAACAGCCTGAGCACTGCACCACAGCAGAAGTATCTCTTGCCAGTGGACTAATGGGCTTTATCCAGCCAAGCACTCAGTTGGTAACTACACTTAGCAGCATGGATAACAGACTATTCTGGAAGGATGGCAAGAAGAAAGAAGATGCAAGATGAAGGAGGAGAGCTCCCAAAGCAGAAAAAGACAGAGACAGAGACAACAGAGACATGAGGAGACTGGAAAACACTGAAAGACACAAGTAGAAAGATAAAGGAGACAAAGACTAAGATGGGAGAGATGGAAGGAGACAGAGACAGGGCAGGCATGAGCAGGCACTGTGACTAGTCCACCAACACTCCAAGCCCATCAGTACCCCCTTTACTATGGACAGTTTTTCTTATATCTTCCAGAAAGAACATCAGTCTCCAAAGTCCCTGCAGTGATATGGCCACCCTGCTTGTCCAGAGAAGAAGGTCGCCTCTCTGGGTCTGACTTGATCTATCACAGATCAGTCTCCTTGCTCACCCTTTGAAGGACCCCAAGTGGATTTAAGGTTGTCATAACATCACTCCAAAAGAATGAACCATGTGCCTTTGAGTTTGCAAGAGAAGCCCTAGAGCTGTGCTGTGTGATTGACAAGCTTGTGGCTGACAAGCTCATGGCCTGTCCTCCTCCAGGAACACCAGGGAGCAGTCCCTCATGAGATATTACACCATCCCACGCTGAGTGGTCCAGTTTCACCCTAGCCAGTCAGGAACTCTGAGACTTGTGTGTTACCACATCTCCAGAGGGAACAGGAAGCAAATAAGACATGCCCTGTCCAGCAGGGCATTAAACAGGGATCTAGAGAGGTCATCTGAAAGAGATGAGGGGGGAAACAGGCAAACGTAAAGAACAAGTGGCTTGTCTATAGTCTGATCAAACCACCACTTTTACTTTTTCACACGGAGGTTATATACACAAAAAGGCAGGATGTGGGGAAGGGGATGATGCAGGAGCGTAGGTGTTCAGGGGGAGTACAGATATCTTCCATAACAGAGTGTCACCTGGGTGAAGGTTCAGAGGACAGGTCACTATGACTCCGCCTATGATTCACTTGTCCTTATCTAAGTTGGTACTATCCTCCAAGGCTACCCAAGGTCTATGACTATCCACAAGACCTATGACTACTTGTTCCTATCCAGGCTGGTAATTTCCACCAAAGCTGCCTGTTTACAATATCTTATAGATATCTTTTTCAGTGTTTTTCCACAGAGAACCAAGACTTTGTGTTAGCAAGCTGACTTAGGACTATTGCTGATTTTAGGCCTTCAGTGTATAAGCAAGGCTGCCCCTGACACACACAAAAGGGGCATCTGGAATGGTACAGCTGACACCCACCAGATGTCTTCTTTACTGTCCCTCTGCTTCTGTGGCATGCAAAAGGATGGAGGTAACATCTGACAGGACTGTCCTCCTGGACACACAAGGCCCACAAAGAGAGCCCAAACCAGGACATGAACCAAGAATGCTATATCAAGAAGACAGTCCCAGGTCAACAGTAAGAGTTTAGGAACCCCAGGTTCCTGGAGTCCTGGAGAGGACTCAGAGCAGGGAGTATGCTCAGACCAGTCTTGAGCTACCCACACTGCTTAGATCATCATGAAGTCACAGCCATGGGGACTGAGGCTTTGTACCCAATACTTCCCTGATGTCAGACCACCTACTTTTCCTGGAGATCTGGGGATAGAGTGCTAAGAACTGTTTCTCAGTCCTACAAAGACATTAAAGAGTTGCCTGTGAGTCAGAAAATTCCAGAGACTCTGAATATGGGCATAAGCCCTGTGTCTAAGAGCCTCCAAGATGTGAGCCACAAAATCACCAGCCTGATACACATAGGAATGGGGAAGCAACAATTTGGTTCCAGGTCAGCCAGATTCCCAACCTACCCTGTCCATTATCCAGGCACAAGAGATTACAGCAGGGTCGGAGGGTTGGGCAGGAAGTATCAGTCAAGAAGGTGACAGAGACCTGTGTTTGAAATGATAGCCTCAGAGAATCCTGGAAGCCAGGGGTAACTGTGTCTATGAAAGCTTCTGGGAAGGGAGCCCTTGGGGAGCCACATGGGGTTTTGCATGAAGGCAGGACTCAGGGAAGAGCCATACCCTCAGCAGATAGTGTCCTGTCAGATCCCACCTCTGAGCAACTCATATAGGGTTCACCAAAGCTTGATGGTCTTGCTTCTGTTTTTTTTTTTTTTTTTACTTCTATCACAGAGATGATCTCACATAAGCATTATCTCTGAGAGTAACTAATGAACTTCCCCTCCAGACTCCCAAGAATTGTATCCAGGTGCAAAGGCAAGTGGCATGGGGGACTCAGATCTTCAAGACAGTGAGGACTCAATGCAACACCAGCAGCACAAGGTTCAGGACATCCTCCCACACAGCAAACCTCTAGTCACACCCTGAAAAGCAGAATCACTTCCCCAAATAAGAATAAGAAGCCCAAATGGCTTCTTAGTCATTTGAACAAATAAAACAAAGGCAGGCAGGAAGCAGCGAGTGTGGCTATGGGCCTCTCAACCTCTCCCATCTTCCAATTTACAAAATGCAAAATCAGCTCCGGCCTCACTCCACTGTGCCTTAGACGCATGTGCTGTAGTCACCGCATCGAAGGCCATTAGATTCCCATTTTTCCTCAAGTACAAGGGTTGCTTATCACTTATTAATATGAACCCAAGTGGAATAGCTTGATATTACAGCAAGATCTCTGATGCTTTCTGTATTCCAGCGAGGTACGTTGTATCTACATGGCATCTCTCATTAACCGTTACTGCTCTCGCAGGCCGTTACCAGCGAAGCACACAGACAACGCAGCATTGTGCTTCATTTCAGGGTTTCCTGATCACCAGGGGCCAGGATGCCTCCACAATGCCAGGCCTGTGAAGGCTGCTAAATCTCACAGCTCTGACTAACTCCTCGGGCCTCTAGCGGGCAAAGAGTGACTGTCAAAGTTGTCCTAAGCAGACAGAGGCAGGAAATGAAGGCAAGGGACTTCATTTGTGGTGCTGACCTGTAACAGCCTCGTTAAGATCCACGATCCAGACAGAGGTACCTGCAGTCCTACCTCGGAGTACTGAGAAGTCAGTAGGGGTTTCGAGCAATGATGGGGCACATGGTTGTAAAACAAAACTGGGATCCCACGACAGCCTGAAGTAGCCCTATCGCCAAAGAGGGGAATATATTGATCTGCTTTCCATTACAATACCAAAATGCCTGAAATAGTTAAAAAGAGGAAAAGTCTATTTGGCTCACAGTGGGGGAGGCTCTAGCACACAGTCAGTCTGCCATATTGTTTTCAGGCTGCGTGTAATAGGGAAGGGAGCACAGAAAACCCTTTTATGTTCTTGCTTTTTTGTTGTTGTTGTTGTTTGTTTGTTTGTTTGTTGGATATTTTCTTTATTTACATTTCAAATGTTATCCCCTCTCTAGGTCTCCCCTCTGGAAACCCCTTATTTCATTCCTCCTCCCCTTTCCTCAGTAAGGGTACTCCCCTACCCACCCACTCCCGCCTTCTCAGCCTGGCATTCCCTTACACTGGGGCATCAAATCCCCACAGGACCAAGGGCTGCTCCTTCCCCTGATGTCCAACAAGGACATGCTCTTCCACATACACTGCCAGAGCCATAGGTCCCTCCATTTGTACTCTTTGGTTGGTGGTCCAGTCCCCTGGAGTTCCAAAGGGTATGGTTGATTGACACCGTTGCTCCCCCCACAGGGCCGCAAACCCCCTCAAGAGCTGCAACCCCCCTCAAGTTCCTTCAGTCCCTTCTCCAACTCTTCTATCAGGGACCCTGCACTCAATCCAATGATTGGCTGTGAACATCCGCCTCTGTATTTGTCAGGCTCTGGTAGAGCCTCTCAGGAGACAGCCTTTCGTGTTCTAACCCAGAGAGAAAGAAGCTGAAATCAAGAAGCCTTATAGTGCCCTGCAGGAATCTAAAGACCTCTCAGTAGGCTCCACCTACCTCTTCATGCTTCTCTGTCTGGAACATGAGCCTGAATTTTTAGGCTGACCTTCATCTTGCGGCTACACTCAGTAACACTGACAACTGGATGTCTAGGGATGATCTCAGGACCTTATTCCCAGCGTGCTCCACCTTTGACCTCCCACCTTTCCACAAGGACGGCTCTGAGCAGCTGCCTCACTCTGCGTCTCACAAGAAAATTTGTTAATCCACTTTGCAGCCTTCATTTCAGACCTGCCAGGTCTTCCTGTACCTAGACATTAAGTCTGATTGAAGAAATCTCACTGTGACAGCGGCAAGTTGGGAACAAACCTATGCCAAGAAAGATGATGCAACATACAATGTATTCAGTACAAGGCATACTTTAGATTTAGAATTTCCATCTTTTTCAAGCTAGGTTTACGAGGAGATATTCAGGAGAGACAGTGAGTTACGGCCCCTGGGAATCCACGATGCTGTGCTTAGCATACTTAATGTGGTTCTGACCTGCAATACTTGCACATATGTGTGAGCACAGAGGAATTGCTGGTGGGGGACCGTCAAAGATGGCATCTCAGGATGCCGGCACCAGTGCCAACTGCAGAGAAGGATCCAGGAGACATCAGAATTTCCATGCAGCTCATTCCTGGACTTTTTGGTCAATTTATAGTTTCCCATTTTCCCATCTCAGGAGAAATCAGTAGAGGAATGAGAGAAAAGCGAGTGCTCTGACTCCTACAGGCAGGGAAACAAGCAGTTTGCCAGCCTTGCTCCTGAGGAGGAAGCCACAGAGAGCCAGAGGCCAGCAGGACAGCATCAGAGTGGAAGTTGAGGGCCCATTTTCACTACAAGACAGATGTACACAGGATCCAGGTTCTTAGTAGGTGCTACCATGGGCATGTGGCTAATCTGAGGACCCAGCATCTATATAAGTGAAATGAATATTCCTCCATTTGAATGTGAACAGCCATCTTTTGAGTCTGCAATGTCCCCCACAGGCTCACTTACCAGAATACTTGAGTGCTTGGTCTTCCTGCAGTTTGGAACTCTGAGTAGCATTTTTTTAAGTGGATTCTGGACAGCAAACGCAGTTTCCTGGGGTAAAGACTTTGAAGGACATATGTACTTCTAGTTCTGACCTAGCTCTCCCTGTCACCCATCTAGCCTCTTTACCACGTTGTAAAGAAGCCTGTTCCCACGGTGGATCTGCTTCTGAGACTATGCCATTTCTGCCACAGTAGACTGTGATGCCCTCAAACCATGAAACCAAACAACTCCTTAGCCCATCGGGTGTTTTTCTAGAAGGCATTTTGGTTTACAGGAATGCAGGAGTGATCTGTCCAGGCACTTAATGTATAAACCCTATGAGCTTCCCAATGCACAAGTCCTGGGAGCAAAATAAATATTCAGATCTGCCATTTGAGTAAGTGTTGCTAGGTTTTGCTGTTAACTTCATTAGAGTCAAATGAAGCAAGTTTTTAAATATTCACTAAAATTTTCCAAGGTTTAAATATTCACTCCAGACCGCAGCTCTGTAAATATTTTCATTTAATGCATCAGAAGGCAGTAATGCCATGGAAAGTGGAATCAGAAATGTGTTTACTGTCTGGAATTACCAAAATCTGTGTCGGTATCAACATAGCAACACCAACATGAGCATACAGAAGCTTGCATGGAAGGAGAGACAATAAAGCTTGGACAAAACCATGACTTACCTTACCAGCCGCTGCCCTGGGGAACCATTAGCCACCTGAGTAGTGACCCCAGGATGTTCAGGTGTGTATGACTTCAGGGCAGCCAGCTCTCACCCTCCTCCATCAGATTTGCTATGGATGCAACTTTGTGTAACGCATATGACCTCACTCAGGGTTCTATCCAAGACCTGGCCCTACACCCAGCACTTCCCAGTCCTGGTCTTGTTGCCTTCAGAGGTGTTTGCTGACTACTGGGTGACTCAGGATTCACATGGGGATGCTACAGTGGCTGAGTTTGCCAATGTGATATTTCCCCTGTCTCTGTCTCCCCCTTCCTGTGTAACTGTAGTCTTTAGGGCCTTGCCTCTTGCTCTCCCCTCTCATGTGACTCTAGACTTCAGGTTCTTTCTTTCCTCTTCAGTCTTAGCAGGGGTAGACCTAGCTTCCTCAATCACTACATGCTCTACTTTTACTCTGTACCATGAAGAAAACAAGCCAGTCTTCTGTAAATTCATGGATGGCAGAAAGGACCACAGCTTGACTCGTAGATGTGACATCAGTGGGTAACACCAGGAGGTTTATACACCCTGGAATTCTCAAAAGGAAAGAGAGCTTGCTCCAAACACTGCAACTCTTTAAAAGGAAAGAAAGCAGATGGGTTTGCAGGTATGTGGTGCTGTAGGATGGATCCTACCATAGAGGGAGCCCTCTGTGGTTAAGCCGGATGGTATACAAGCATTGACTCTGTCAACTTGGCTGGTCTGACAAGCCACCACAGGTGGGGGCTGAGGGACTAATCACAGAAGTGCAATGACCCATATCTTGGAGGCTGGACACTTAAGATTAGACATCTTAGGGCTGGTATCTTCTTGGTCCTGCAAAAACAAACAAACAGAACCAAAGGATCTGGCCCTCTCAGCTCAAGGATAAGTCAGCCTCAGGCTAAGATGTATATATGGACCAGAGGGACACACAGTTGGAATTGTGTGTTTCTAATATAGAAGAGACCCAATGCAATGACACCAAATAGAAGATTCTATTAACCACACAGAGGGCAATGCTGAATTTTATGCTGAAGTGAGATAAATTGTGTGACAGGCCCATTTTTCAGTTTGGTGAGAGGAACAGTTGTGTAGCCCTGACACTGTAAACCCCATAGTAAACCACACACATGCATTCCATGGGAAAGTAGCATCAGTGGCCCTGGGGTTACAGGTGACCCCAGTAGAAATGGTGACTACCTAAGGTACATCCCCAGTACCCTGGACATCAGAGGTTACATGCGACTCACGTCTCACTGGAGGATACAGCAATTTTTTGCTCCAGCAACAGAGCCTGGCATATAGGTCCATTAGCTGAGCAGCTCCTTTCCATAAATCACCAGAACTAGGGCTACCTCCAGGACCTGTGTTCCTGTGAACCAAACCCAAGCAGTAAGCCTCTTGGTCTTAGGCCTAAGACTCCTATCCCTGTTCTGGAACCCTGTGATGAATTACCCACCCTTCCTTGCCTCAGGTGAGATCACAAATGGCTAATGGGGAAACATTCTATCTCTGCACATGCAATGGATGCTCGGCTTGACCCTGCACCCAGAAAAGGGGATGTACAAGGGAATCCCAAGCCTTTCCAGCCTCCAACCACAGGCGAGCCTGAGATAGGAAAAGAGAAGATTTTAAGAAGTTCTGGGGGGCGGCTGGGGAAAAAGTAAAGAAGCTCTGGAAACTCTTGTTCCCTGTGACCCGGGTGTTCCCTGCAGGCTGCTCCTCTAGGTCTCTTGGAGTCTTCTTCTTTCAAACCCACACAGTGGCTGAAGGCCTCTAGGATAGGTACCTTTGGCTACAACCAAGCTTGTAGACTCAGAGCTCTGGGCTGTCTGGAGTCCCTGCCTATCAGTCCTGCCAGATGGCTTTCACCACCTATATGGAGAGATTCTACTTCATGCACTTTACTCCCTTTTATATTTGTCCTGTACCCACAGGGGCTAGCAAGCAGATCAGGGTTCTGGGATTTGCCTCTGGAAGTCTCATCTGGAGGTGCCCACAGTGCTAGTAGGATTTATCAGCTGCAAGCTTCGGGTTTCTGCTTCCTTGTTTCCCTTCCCTGGGCCTGTTTCATTCTGATCATGTGACTACTCTATCCTGACTCCAGAAATGTCAATTCTCTCCTTTGTCCTCCTCCTGGTGATAGTCAGTTTCTGTTCACACCCCAAGTCTGGCTTCTTCTTCCTCAATTCTTTAGAGAAGCACTATAATGTAGAAGGATTCACACTTGGCATGGAGTGTTACAAGACATTTGATCATACTGCAAACCTGATATTGTGTTATTTACTGGAAGAGAAAATTAAAAAAAAAAAAATTAAAAACTGTTTCTAGTTGTGGTGTGACTCAGCCCTAGCACACACCTTTAATCCAAGAGCTTTCTGTTTACTGTAAACAGGATTAAATAAAGTCAACCTAGGTCAAGAGGGAGAACAAGCAACCAGTTGACAGGGAGTGAACATGGGAAAAAACATAGACAATAAGAAGAAGCTAGGAGGACAGATAGAGAGACTCACAGGAAGCAGAAGGGAGGGACATTCAGCTTGAGGAGTTTTTAAGATGGTGTGGAGAAGACCTTCCTTTTGGGACATCAACTAAGGAGAATGGTTAACTGGTGCTTTCTCTGCCTCTCTGAGCTAACAGGCTTTCACCCCAACATCTTAAAATTGAATGTTTGAGATTTAAAAAAAAAAAAGGAAAAGAGACAATACAGACTCTATGACACTATGAATACATACCAGATAATGGAAAATAAAGAGCCCACTGATGAGACCTTCTCCTAGCTTCCCTGAGCCTTCAGATTTTAGCTGTGATAGCAACTTTACCCACTGAACTGGGC
Organism: Mastomys natalensis; assembly: GCA_021653895.1. NCBI lineage: Eukaryota > Metazoa > Chordata > Mammalia > Rodentia > Muridae > Mastomys > Mastomys natalensis. Next base: position 4,736,942 of record JAJTUV010000102.1, read on the forward strand.
CATGGAATGCTCCAGGTATTGGAGTCAATATTTTCTGAGTACATGTTGTACTGATGGCAGTTTCTGTGTGGTGGCCTTCAGGTGACATTCCTCTTTTACATCCTCCCACAGAACCTGTACCTCTAAACCACCTACCTTTCAGGTCTGGGAACATATTGGCCTCATGATGTCAGGGTTCATTCCTATAATAGGTCTCTGTATTAGTCAGACTTCTCCAGAGGAACAGAATGAACATATGTTAAAAGTAATGTACTAGGTTGGCTTACAGAATATGGTCTGCAATAGCACTCTGCATTAGAATCACTGGGCACCGTGCAGCTGCATCCGGTCCACAAGGCTTAGTGTGTCAGAAGTCCCAATCTGGGCTTGTAAATGTCCAAAGTCCTTAGCTTATCTGAGACTCCAAGGAAATTTCTTAACTATGAGCTTCTGTAAAAAAAAAGCAAGTTACATAGAGTAAACATTCCAAAGGAAGAAGAGAAGAATTTCAGAATCCAGCCCGGCCATCCAGGAAAGAGGTGCTGAAAGCCTGGGAGGATTCATGGAAAGTAACTGGTGAATGTTAACTGTCAATGTCAGAAGGCTGAAAAGGCCAAATTCTGATCTCAGCAAAGAAATGCAGCTTCAACAGGGTAGAGTAGATGAATGGCCAACAAGAACAAAGGCAAGCACATGAAATCAAAGCTTCTCTCTTGGGCCTCTTTGTATCTGGGCTGCTACTGGATCATCAGAATATGCTGCAGAGAGCTCTCAAGCTGCACTGGACAATCTAAAAGGCATCTTCAGTGTAAACCCCACCCACCAGAAGCTCCATCTACGACAATCTACATTTATTCAAAAGAAAAGGTCTAAACTGAAGGCATCACATTATCCTTAAAGGTATTTGCCAAGAGAAGTAGATCCCCAGGTTCAGCAGTGCAGAAACTAATATAGCTCTCATCCAGGTGTGCAAGCTACTGGCAGAAGTTAATGTCAATCACATTGATACTGGTTTTGTAGCACAAAAGATGCAATATGGAGGGGTAGGTATAACATTTTATATAGTGGTTCCAGAGAGCCATTAAAGCCAGGGAATGGATGGCAGAGTCCAAGTCACTGTAAGAAGACCCTGGGAGGCTATTCTGCAAGTCTGTGAAGGTAAAGGCCAAGTTATAATGGGTCCCCCAGAATGTTGAAGGTGACAGAACCATGAGATATCCATTGAGGAAAACTTCAGGCATGTTGTACAACTGACCCAAGAGAAGGGTCATGTATACTGCAGGCAGTAGAGCCGGAGAGGCCAGGCCATCCATGTTCTCTAGCCTACAGAAGATTACATTGTGAGTCCAAGATGCTAAACATGGAACTGTAGGGTTTGAAATTTGCCATGCTGGGTTTTGGTCTTGATTTAGTCAGATCATTTCTTCCTCTACCCCCAACTCTTCCCCTTTTGAGTAGGAATGTCTATTTCACTCTGTTTTTATTTCTCATAATTGAGAGATTGCTATGAATGTCAGACTGAGACATGGACTTTGGATTTTTAAACTGTTGGAATTATTGGCAGCTGTGGAGAAGCTTTTTTTGAAGATGGATTGCACTTTGCATTCTGAAAAGGACATGAGACTTTGGGCATAAGGAGAGGAAGTATTTAAAGTATTGTGTTTGCATGTCAAGTTGACACAGGATGGAGTTGTGCTAGTTAAATTCACCTGGGAGACAGGCCTCTGGCATGCTTGTGGGATCATGCTTATAGGAGGTCATTCTTGGGAAGTCATGCTTGGGTTTATCTTCACCACTGTGGACATCATGGTTCCCTATGCTAGGATCTTGAACTATTTGAAAATAAGTGAGCTGAGGAAAAGCATCTGTCTCTTCTTATAAGTATAGCTGCAGTGTGACCAGCTGTCCTAAGCTCCTGTCAGTATGATCTCCCTGCCACGGTGACTGTACCCTCAAACCATGCTCTGAATTAAATCCTTCCTTCTTACTGTCCTTATGTCGCATCAGGAAAACAAACTAAAGCCATCTTTCTGTACTTGGATATCTATACTGGGCACCATCTTGTATCTCTTTCACTGGGAAGAACTGATTCACACGTTAAGGTATGTACCTTAAAAGCACAGACCATTTGCCCTCATCTTCTTCTTGAAGACAAGTAGGTAGAGAGTAATGCTTGCTCCAAAACAGCAGCTCCTCCATGTACTATGGACCAGCCTTTCCTGGAAGGAATGTTGAATCCCTTTTATTTCAGAAGATGCCATCCTCACCACTGTCAGGGTGAAGATGTGGCAGGGCTTTGGTGGAAGCAACTGAAATCCCAGCATTGTCTTGAGTCCATCCAGAGTAATGGGAAGGAACAGCTTGAACATAAGTGTGTCTCTTCCACCCTGATCTCTACCCTCCATGGCTTTCTAATAGATGCCACCAAGTGGAGCATGATGTCTTGAAAGAAGCCCAGGGCCCAGATGTGGCCTCTTCTGGCAGCCAATGAAGCAACCTTGTCAGCCAGCCCTGGGAAGATATAGGAATAGGCTGAGCTCTGATTTAATACTCAGAGTAAGCCAGAGACTATGTGCAGGGTCATCTTGCTGGTGTCCATTCTGAGTTTAAGGATGTAGATGCCACAGCTCTGTCTGGTGCAGACAGACTGGCTGGAGGTACTGGTCAGCTCCAGGCTCACAAGTAAACCAAATTAACTTCCACCTTCTGCCCATGTGCTCAACCAGACTTTCCCACAGGCTGCTTCCCCATTCACGTTCTGTAGAGAAATGCCCCATGATTTTTATCACAGATAGTATACCATCTTTCCCAGAAGGAATCCCAGAGTTCCAGAAGGAACCTAGATATTACCAGATAAACTAAATTCAGCTTTTTGTTGTTGTTGGTTGGTTTTGTTTTGTTTTTGTCAAAATGGTGCCACCATTGAAAGAGAAAGTGCTTTTAATATCTGAGGTAGTAGATATTTTGTCCATTTCTGTCTAAGGCATGCCCCAGTTGACCTGGGTTTGGGACAGAAGGACAAGTTTCCTCCTGGTTTGGTTCCCCATTCTTGACCTTTGATGGTTAAAGTCCATTGTTAATTTAATGGGATCTAGAATCACCTAAGAGACAAAGCTCTGGGCATGTCTGAAGGACTTTCTAGATCATGTTAACTGAAGCAGGAATAACCACCATGAATAGGAGTGGTGCCATTCTGTGGTCTGGAGCCCTAGTCTGAATAAAAATGAACACTAACTTCCATCCATCTCTGCTTCCAGACAGTAGATGCAATGTGACCCACCACTCCAAGTGCCTGTCTACAGTCCCTTCCACTAGGAGGGACTGTACCCTCAAACCATGAGCCCAAACAAATCCCTCCTTCCTTGAGGTGTTTTTGTCAAGCATTTTACCACAACAGTGTAAAAAGCAACTAAGACATGACTTGACCCAGTCCACAGTCCAGAGGTCACCAGCCTCTTCCTGCTGGTCCCCAGAGCTTCTTGGGACATTTATCTATGAGCATCAATCAGGGGACCCTATCTATTCCCCAGTATCCATAGGTACCCACACTACCTAAGTGCTGCTGTCTTCCTGCAACTGGAGTTGGGCAACACAAAGGACATGGGACACCTCTGCAGCCTGAGTGCTGACAGAAACATTCATGCCAAGTTTGTAAAAGTTACCGACTGTGTCCTCAAATCAGACCATTTTTTATGAAGATGGTAATGGGCTCTGAGGCCCTCCGTGTGAAATAGAGTCCTCTGCTTTGGCCAGTCTTGCGTTGGTCCCAAAATAGCCACGCACTGGTCATCGCTCCCACACTACCGTGTTCATCTGGATTCAATTACATCGCTGCATATTTCTGGGCTGCTGGTTTATCATGTGAGAATATAATTTAAGAGTGATCTGCACCTCACATTCCATATTTAGGAAAAAAAATTAAGTCAAAAGTAATGAATGCCACTCGTCTCTCCATGATCATGTGCAAGGCGTTTGGGCCCTTTAAATTCTTTATTGAGGGCAGAGTGATGAGACCAAGGGGACAGGGGCATTAGTGGGTCTGTGCTCACATTACCAGACCAAGCCCTCCACCATTGCAGATCCCTGAATGTTCAGGAAAGCTCCTGGTTCCACCCTGGCCTGAGATAATGTACTCACAGTTTAGATGCATTTTCAATTTGAGATGTATTTTAAAGTAATTTACAATTTATAGACAACTGTAAATCAGCGCATTAAATTAATAGCATAATGAATATGGTGCAACCAGCTTTTGTAATGCAGATGAGTCGGTGTCCCTTTATTTTTATGTGCTAAGCAGACCTTGCACTTTCGAAATGAATAAAAAGCTATGTTTTTAAAGTACCACATCTTCACAGTGGATACCAACAACCCACTGTGTGCCTCTGTGTAACTTAGTCCTGTGGCGTCTTTGCACCAGTATGCAGCTAGGGAGAAGCAGTCACTCTTCTCACACATGGTGAGGTGGGCAGCTGGTCACACAGCTGGGAGAGGCAGGCAGCTGGTCACACAGCTGGGAGAGGCAGGCAGCTGGTCACACAGCTAAGAACAGTAGGCCTCTCCTGAGCAGAACCCTATCTGTCCTTGTCATGGGGAAGGTGCTGAGCTTGGAGAGGTCTGGATAGTTTGACCACTGAGAAACATTGTGAGTAGTGTGAGTGAGTTAGTTTCCTGGCTCCCAGTTGGCAGCACATGAGACAGTGTATAAGGGTAGGTCATTTGTGAGAGTCCTTAGTGTCCCTGGTGGAGAGTTTCTACAACTGGGCCTAATGCCAAGTCCTCCTTGAAGAGATGACACCATGTCAGGATAGTGGGGTCCTTTGGGTGCTACTGTGGAACCTTTCCCACTCTGACAAGGCAATCTCTAGCAATTGCAACCTTCCACAAACTTACCTATCTCCCCCCAGCACCCCAACTCTGGTGGGCACCCCCACTGGCCTCAGGACCAGGGAGCTTGTGAATCCTTATCTCAGAGAATCCTGCTTGGGGTTCCTACCTTCTGTATTTAAAGTCTTGGGCTTCTGGTGTCAGCTCTGGATATGCCAGAGCTCAGCACCTGGCTAGCTCTGCTTCATGGCCTTTGTCTCTGCTCTGATCTTTGTTCATGTTCATTTTTATGCGTATCAAAGAACATATGGCCATGAACTCCAGGCTTCTGTGAATTATTGTCCTTAGACAAGATCAGGGACGTGAGTTGCTTTGGCTGGATCCAGGCTCCCTGCATGGGATGGGCAATAGTATCTATAAGCTTTCATACTGTTTTACACATGGGATGGTTCTCTCATAGGCAGGAGTGTTTTTTACATAGAATCGGTAATAGGCATGAACTAATGTGTCTTTAAACAGAGGAGAAAGGCTGTGATTAACCCAGTGTCAACAATGTGAGCAGAGCCAGCAGGAGCCTGGCCCTGATTCCCCCCAGGGAATTCGGAGTTCCCTAACCTAGTCCTCTACGACTTCACAATATGCTCTGCTGTGAACTGTGCAATCAGCTGTGCATAAACCAGACATGTTCCTTTCTAGAGCTCTCTGTTCTTACTGTCAGCATCCAGACCAGAAGGGAACACAGTATTCGAGACAAGCCCACATCCAGGAGCTCCATGAAGGTTCTGTGTACTGTGAGCCCCAAGGTGGGCACCAGAGGTCTGGAGGACAAGTACCCAGAACAGCCACCCTCCTAACTCCTGCCTTTGCCTCTGCCTTCTGCCTGTGATAAAGGGCAAACCTTGGGAATCTGCTTACTACTATCTTCCTGAAAAACTTCCTAACCTCAGCTACATCCATGGCCCTCCCTAGACCTGAACACAACAGTGTCAGGGTGGCAGGAACCTGGGGGAAAACCTTTCTAGCATATCCCCACTGTGATGGACAGGAACCTGCAACTACCTTGAACCTGGTGTGGGTGGCCCAAAATAAGACCCCCATACACACTTAAGGTTTTCCCCGAGGTTTCCATTAGTATTGGGGTCAGTACCTTCAGAGCACACTACTAAGCTAATGGAGATTGTTTGTAAATGGGATCATGTGGTGAGCCACCCTAAATGTAAGGGAGTGCAACCAATCAAAGATGAGCAGAACCTGGAGGGGGTGTTCATTATGTATTTTTTATCTAATGGATATTTATTCTTTTCTGTATCTCATCATCTTGAAGCTATGTAAATAACTACACTGTGCCTCTAGTCCTAAGAAAAAATGAATTATGAAATAATGTCCCAAGGAAGGAACACGCATGCTTAACCAGGTTCACTCTGGGTTGGAACTAACCTGGGGCTGATCAAACTCCTGGACCATCTCTGATCCCCAAGGGTCTAAGTGGACAGAGCCTTTGACCTCCTATGCAGCATTGCAGAAGCAGCCACAGTCTGTCCCCGCACTGCCAGCTTCCCTTAGACCAGAACACAGAGTCCATGGAACTTATCATTGAGCCCCTTGTCATTATTCTTTGTGTGTAGTGGGAGTCACATAGAAGAGTGAAGACAAACATCCCACCCTCAGAAGTTCATGGATTTCCAAGGACCCTCACCTGGATGGCATCCCTGTTTCCCCTGATTTAATTAATTCACACTGGGATTACCTGGCTATAGGAGATGGTCCCCAAGATCAGAACCATTCATGCACCCATGTGATTCCAGCACCCAGCATAATATTGGACATAATAGAGGTATGTGACTGGGGGTGGGTGGTGGAGATTATTTGTGTATTTGAGTTGTATGGTAACTGTGGCACAGGTGGGTCCTGGAGCTAGCTGCCACATGGGGGGAATCTTTCAACCCAGAACACAAGAAGTGGGCATGGTAAGAATGCTACACAGAGTGTGGGCACTCAGAGACCCTCTACCTAAGTCAGCAGGTAGCTTCTGAACAGGTGTTCAGCTAGGCCCAGATCTCAGGCCAGAAAGAGTCTGTGGTGAAGATGCAGAGATTCAACCAATAGCAGCTAAGAACATGACTTGGGTCCCAGCCTGCTCTCCCCCTTTACATTAGTTTGGCTTCCCGTCACTTCAGTTATATCATTTGAAAGAGAGGATAAAATTGGAACTGACTCTATAGATGTGCAGTGAGGACCAAAGTAAACCTCCTATTAAAAACCTCATAGACCCTTTAAGTCAGTAGTCAGCAGGATACGCTGTGTGCACAGACAGATGTAGAACAGGAAACATTATGTACAGTAGATAGAAGATGTGGGTAAGACATACTCTGTGCAATAGGTGAGAGCTATAGAACAGGACACAACTATGTGTAGTAAATGGGGGCTGTGTTTTCTAAGCTCCTCACTGCTTTAGTTCACCAGGGCTACCAGAGAACACAGCACTGACTGGAAGTATAAATAGAAGCCTGGGATAGAAAGTTTGGGGAAGTCTGGGACAGAAAGTTTAGGGAGGCAGTTGACAGGATCAGTCTTCAGCAAGGTCTTTTCTGTAGGCCAGACAGCAGTCTTCTCACCAAGTCTTCCCAAGATCAAGCAAGCTTTCAGATGTTTGATGGAAATGCCAGTTCTAACAGGCCAAAACAGCGCCACTACCATCTCTCACAACCGTTTTACTCTCCAGATGACTGCAATGCAAGATATTCAACATTTGAAGTAAGAAGGGAGATCAATGTTGGATCTACCAAGGATGTTCCCAAGGTGTGTTGATGAGAGTTAGAGAACAGAAGATGCTTTGAAAGGAGAGGAAAAGGGGAGAGGGAAGGCAGGGGAGAGAGAGAGAAAAGAGGGAGAAATGAGATAGAGGGGGATTGAGAAAGAGAGAATGGAGGAAAAGGGGGAGGGGGGAGAGAGTGGGGGGAGAGAGGAGAGTGGGGGAGAGAAGGGGAGTTGGGGAAGAGAGGGAGAGTAGGGAGAGAGAGGAGGAGGGGGAGGAGAGAGAGAGGGGAGAGAAAGGAGAGGGGAGAGAGAGAGAGGAGAGAGGGGAGAGGAGGAGAGAGGGGAAGAAGAGGAGGAGAGAGAGAGAGAGAGGGAGAGAGAGGAGAGAGGGAGAGAGAGGGGGAGTGGGAGAGAGAGGAGAGAGGAGAGGGGGAGAGTGAGAGGAGAGGGGGAGAGAGGAAAGGAGGGGAGAGAGAGGAGAGGGTGAGAGAGGAGAGGAGGAGAGAGGGAGGAAAGGAGAGAAGAGAGAGGAGAGGGAGGGGAGAGAGAGGAGAGGAGAGGATGAGAGAGAGAAAGAGAGGAGAAGCGAGATAGAGGGGGATTGAGAAAGAGAGAATGGAGAAAAGGAGGAGAGGGGGAGAGGATGGGGAGAGAGAGGAGAATGGGGGGAGAGAGTGGAGAGAGAGGAAAGTGGGGAGAGAGAGAAGGGGAGTGGGAGAGAGAGAGAGGGAGTGGGAGAGAGGAGAGGAGAGTGGGAGAGGAGAGAGGAGAGAGAGAGAGTGGGGGAGGGGGAGAGAGAGAGAGGAGAGTGGGAGGGAAGAGAGGAGAGAGGGAGAGAGAGGGAGAGGGGAGAGAGAGAGGAGGAGGGAGAGAGAGAGGGAGAGGAGGAGAGAGAGGAGAGGAGGAGAGAGAGAGGAGAGGAGGAAGAGAGAGGAAGAGGAGGAGGAGGAGAGAGGAGAGGAGAGAGAGAGAGGAGAAGGAGGAGAGAGGGAGGAGAGAGAGGAGAGGAAGAGGGAGGAGATGGAGGAGAGAGGGAGAGGAGGGAGAGGAGGGGGAAGAGAGGAATGAGGAGAGGAGGGGGACAGGAAGGAGAGAAGGAAGGGGAGCAGGAGGGAGAGAAGGAGAGAGGAGAGAGTGAGGAAGGATGGGAGAAGGACCAGGGGATGTAAGAGAAGGGAAGGGAGGAGACCTGTTTACCAGGTAGCAATGTTGATTCAATGCCAAATGCAACATGGAACTGGAGAGAGAATATAATGAGGAATTGCCACGATGGTATTGTGGCCTATAGGATTCCAGAGAATGTCTAATTAAGTTGATGGTGTGGGAAGCTCAGCCTACCATGAGTAGATTCCGTACTAGTCAAGGAACGAACTGATAGATAGTTCATCGAGTGGTTACCAGCTGTGGTTTGCCGACCATGATGTCTCGCAAAGACAAGAATCCAGTGTGTCACAGAGACGGATGAGCAGTCTATGTGCCACTAGATCCCAGGAAGTCCAGTGGGCTTCAGATTAGTAGTGAACACAATAGGTGTTCGCCATATAGCTCCAGCCTTTGCACTAAAATCAATGTGTGTGATTTGTCTGCTCAGGGTTTTAGTTGATTCCAGATTCAGTAAAACTGGCAGCCAAGATTTGCCACCACAATTTCCTATGCAAGGGTTCCTGAACCGTATGAGAATGGAGATGTGCAGTCGAGTGCCAGCAAGCAAGTGAGCACACATGCCTTCCTCCTTGCTCTGCTCTTGAGATGGTACCTAGAGTTCCTACCTTGTCTTCTTCACAATGACGGGCTGTCATCTAGACTTCTGAGTCAAATAAGCTAATTAAGGAGGCCCTGCTCCCTTAAGCAGTGTTCAGTCAGCACATTCCATCACAGCAACTGAAATGACGCTGGAACAGTGTAGCAGGGGATGGAAGCGGCCCGCCAGTGGGTGTCCCTGTAGATTTCAAGCCAACCTATGAACTGTAGAAAACCATGGGCCAGGTGGGGACAGCCAAGAAGAAGAAAGTCCCAATCAAGGCTACTCTGAATCAGCCATAGAACCAGCTATTTCCTGATGACAGTGGCCATGGAGTTGCATGCTGGGTGGACCTCGCAGCCCCCAAAGCTTAGGGTTGGTGATAATTTTATGGGCAATACATCATATCACACATGAGAAGAATTCATAACAGGAAGATGAAGAAAAACAATTTATTAATGTTAATAAATCCTCCAATAAAACTTCCAGGAGGACCTATGGTGATAAATTGAATAATTACGAGTGTAATTATGACTAACTAGAAGTGTAATTTCATGCTAATGCAATAATAATGACACAAAAGTGTAGATCATGAATTTTAACTGCTTCGTTATTTCACATTTCCACAAGTATGGACCCAAAAAAAATTCTCCCAGAAATCTGATCAAATTATGGTTGACTGAGAAAAGAGAAAGTGCTCTTGGATTAAATAGACATGGCTTTGATTATCTTTACTGGACTGCAAAATGGTCTTATGCTAATTAGGATATTGAAGACATTGAATGCTGGAAGCAGCTGATCCATAGAACAGCAGTTTTCTAAGTCAAAAGCCCCTGATTAGTACAGCCTCAGTGTCTAGGGAAGATGCAGAGCCAGGAGAGAGAAAGAAGAGCTAAAAGAAAAGGTAAGTTTCACCTTGTAAACCCCTTAAGAGAACAGAGATCTGAAAGTGCATAGGGATGTGGATGCATGGAATACAACTCTACAGAGCCCTTTAGAGTCCAAGGCAGCCCAGATAAGCCAGGGACCTGATCTGGACAGTAGAGAGAAGAGAGGTAGATGGTATGGGTATCTTTCTAAAGGCTGGGCATGGAGCCCAGGCAACAATGTTTTATGTCTTGGTGTCTATTCTAGGGTCTCTCATCCTATATGACCAAATAAAACACTAAGAATCATGCTTGGACCATAAAAGCACCCCCATTGTGGGCAAAAGGCATAGATGCCCTTGGGCCTTGACAGAGCACCACAGTGGGTAAAAAGCCAGATCAGCTTTCAAGCTAGGGACACTAGGAGAACGTGTACTCACACTTAAGAGTCATGTGTTGCTGCAAGAATCAGTTCACTGTGCTCTGCCACCTCTCCTGATGGTTGTGTGCAAATTTCTTCCCATGAGCACCCAAGGATTCAAGTGTACATTGTTCAGTCCTGACCCTTATGCATCCGGAGAGATTTCTTCCTATATAAGGCTTCATTCATGTGGGGATGAAAGCCTCCACAAGCCCACTTTAAGAACTGAGTGAATGGCACCCTACATGGATACACTTCCCCCAGGAGCATATGAACCCAAGTTGCTAAGCTTTCTCCCAAGGGTACTTCCAGGCTTTGATCACAGCATGCCCATTCTGATGGAGGACTGTGGTCTCACACTAGCTCAGCTTGCTTCTCCACAGTGGCTGGGATGGGAGCTACTTTTAATGTGCTATTTGTTCTCCATGTCTCTTCGCTATTGAGCAGTTTGTGAATATCTTGTTCATTTTTTTGCTGGGTTGTCTTCTTATTGAGCTGTGTGCATGTGAGGGACTCCTGCATGCGGCCTGGCTGCTTTTCCTCAATGATATGCCTTGCCAATGTTTCCTTCTTGTCTGCAGCTTGTCTCTCAATTCTCATAATGACCTTTTGGATACCTGAAGTTTCTTCGACAGATTTTACTTTTTAGTAATGAAGGGTTTTCTCCCCTACATAAAGTTACAGAAGTTTTAGATATTTTAGAGTCTACCTTCTTCTATATTTTAGGCCCTGACCCATTTTTTAATTAGGTATGGATGAAACTCTTGAGGTTTTTTTTCTTTTTTGCATGTTTATGCCAACTGTCCCAACACACCGTATCTTGGAAGACAACGCTTTCCTTACTGAATTGTCTTCGCAGCTTTGTCAAAATCTTCTGTTCACATATGTCCGAGTCTATTTCTGGACCATCTGCTCTGCTCTGTGCTGAGATAGATCTATTTCCAATCTTGTCCTTCTCCTGCTCAAAGTTGTTTGGGATACCCAAGATCCTCTACTTATGTGCAATTGAAGATAAGCCAGCCAGTTTCTAGGAAAAGGCTGGCTAGGACATCGACTGGAACCCAGTAGGATCTATAGATCAGTGAGAGGACTGGCGTCTGAGGAAACGTGAGGCTTCTGAGCCCTGAGTTCATTATCTCTGTGTTTTCCCCTAATTTCTCTGAGTGGATCAGTGAACTTGTACAGTGGATAAGGCACTGGCTTCTAACCCTGACGACCTGAGTTCAACTCTTAGAAACCTGTATGGTGGGAGGAGAGAGAACCTGCTCCCACAAGTTGCCCTAAGGTCTCCTTATATGTCCACACATGTGACCCCACATGTGATATCTCTCTCTCTCTCTCTCTCTCTCTCTCTCTCTCTCTCTCTCCTCTTCTCTCTCTCGCTCTCTCTCTCCCTCTCACATGCACACAGCAAGAGAGATTAGGTTGCTATAGGTATTCTCTGCATTTGGCCTGTCTAGCTTGTAAATATTCTGTGTTACTTTTACTCTTCTAGCCTCAATCTCCTTGTCTGTAAATGCAATTGACACACTCTATGGGGTTAGGGACAATGAACAAGTGACACCGCTCGTAATATATCTAGTTCAGAACCAGAGCCAGACCCTAGCTCTACCATTTTTCAATAGTGTTATCCTCCTTTGCCAAGTTACATAATCTTTGAGAGTCTTTCTTTGCCTAACACTGTGCACATGAAACCATGGGCCAGAAAACACCACTTGAAGCTGAGCAGAAATGTGGGTGAACATGTCTGTCTTACTCTTAGGAGAAACTCATCCTGTCTTTCACTCCAAGTCCAACGTTGGTTTATGTTTAGCTCAGATGCCTGCTTTTAGTCTTTGGTTTCTAGCTTGCTGTGAATCTTCTTTGCAGAGATGCCTTCCGCTCTGCAGGGAGCTTTCCTTCCTTTTTCATCAGTTAATATCATTGTGCACTCTCACCTTTATCTTGTGCTAATATGGTGAGTTCCATTAACTGACTCTTGGGTGTTCAACAACCTGAATCTGGCAGTGATCCACATCTGTTTCCATTTGCTAAGATTCTGGTTGAGATCTTTGTATCTCTCTATACAAGTGTGACAAGGGCTGGCCCAAGCTTCTCTTTGTTTCACCTGATTTCCTTCAGATTTGTGTCACTGGTCCTTGCTGTATCGAGGAGGAGGGTAGGATGGGCACATTGACATTCTAGGAATCTTGAGATTCTTTGGGGATGCTCCCTGTTCATGAAAGTGACGGTCTGCATTGCTGTCCTGTGCTGTCTCGTTGATCTTTACTGTGCCCCAGTCCTAGCTGGTGACTTGTTTACTTCTGACTCGTTGGGCTTAATTTTATCTCCTCCTGATGGTTTCTAGAAGCCCTGAAGAAGATTTTTCTTTTTCAACAGAGTGTGCATTAACTAGGATCCCTGTAAGACCTGTGCTGGCACCATAAGAACAACGGTGGTCTGGTAGTATCTTTATTTCTGTTTAAAAAAAAAATACATTCTAAATCTCCCTTTAGATTTTTTTCCTAGTATAATTTAGTTTCCAAATATTTGAAGAATTTTGAAGAATGTTTTTCTTGAAGCTCTCTACTTTATTTCATTTTTATCCACAGACAACCTTTGTATGACCTCAATCCTTTTGAGTTTGCAGACATTTTTCAGGATCTGTAACATATTTTCTGTCTGGGTGAAGTTCCCAAATTCCAAGAACATGATTGTGTTTTCAGATGAGTATTTTCCATGCTGTCCCATTTGTATGTCTCTATTTCTGCTGACTTTCCATGCAGTTACTTGACGCTTATTGAGAGAATAGTTTTGAAATTTCACTGTAATTGTAGTGGATTTTAAAAAAACACCTTATTGTATTAGCTTTTCCTCGATGTGACTTGAAGCATCCTCATGACGTCTGCAGGGGATTATGGGTGTCACAGGACCTGGGGAATCAGCTTTATCTCACCATCAGGTGATGCTTGTTGTGTGGTGGGAACTACTACACCACAGTTGGCATGGAACATCCAGATTCATTATCCCTTTCAATCGTAACCTCTCTGTGTTTCAAGTCTTTGGGTAATACCTTTTAAAGATTTTTTAAAAACTTTTGATTTATGTGTGTGTTTGCTCTCTCTCTCTCTCTCTCTCTCTCTCTCTCTCTCTCTCTCTCTCTGTGTGTGTGTGTGTGTGTGTGTGTGTGTATGTGTGTGTGTATGTGTGTGTGTGTATGTGTGTGTGTGTATGTGTGTGGTGTTGTGTGTGTGTGTGTGTGTGTGTGTGTGCATTCACATGAGTGCGATGTCCACAGAAGTCAGAAGAGAACATTGGATTGCCTGGAGCTAGAACCAGACATAATTAGGAGCCATCCAGTATGGATGCTGGGAATCAAACTTGGGTCCTTTGCAAGAGCAGAACTTGAGCCCCTGAGCTACCTCTCTGGTCCCTGGGTTATACTCTTTAGAAGTAACTCTCTTTTCATCCTTACCACTCATGATCAATACATCAGTATCAATACATCTTTCCATCTTTCCTAGTTTCATTTCTTTACTCCTTTTTTAGTTCTTTGGTGTTGGCCAATCACCTTCTAGTCCCCACTGTCTTAGTCCAGGTCTGTGACTACCTTTCTGTCTGCAATGGGACTAACAGCCAGCGTATGTAACTCTCCCTCCTCAAGGCATGCGCTCAGGCCAATCTGTACCATTGACAGACAGTGTAGAAACAGGCAGTTCTTCCCCTGCCAATTTGTGCTTAATCATAAGTGTCTTTGCATGTTACCTGTGCAAGACAAAGACCATGCCTGTGATTCACAACACGTCAGCCTGGAACCTCAGCCTGAATCTGATAACTGATGCATGCTAAATTGACAGGGACTCTACACCAGGATGGCTCATGCCAGCCAGATTGCAGACATCCTCTAATTTCAACCTTTGACTATGTCTCTCTTCTCTAAACTATGCTCACAATTTTCAGCTGTTCATTTTACCCACAGATCCAGAGTTGTGTGTTCCATGTCACTCCACAAGCAAGGAAGGAAACTGTAAACCAGAGAGGTTTGCTAAGATAAAGACTCCTTCCTGTCCTGGAGACTGATGTGGTGCCAAGCAGGGTTATCATGCACATGTCCCATGTCTGTCATGTGGGTCAGATGATGGATGAGGACAGATCTGAGTGAAGTGGCAGCATCTGTCTTCCATAGGAAAAGTCTCCTATACACCACAGTCTATGCAGTGACTGATGTACCATCCCAGACATTCTTGCCTACATACTACACTCACATTTTCTTGGGGGTGCCTGGCCTGGGAGACCTCTCATCAGTGGCTATATGACAAGATTATTCTGCTTTTGAGTATTTTCTCATTTCTTCTTGTTTTAAGGAAATCTAGTGTCAGCCCTGTCAATAGTTTTCTACAAGCTGTTCTCTATTCTGCAAGAGGATTCACAGAGACACTCATTAACAAAACCTGTGAATGGGACTCTCCACATGGACAGTTCAGCTGAAGCACAGGAGCAGTTGACAACAATCAACACCAGTTTACTGTTTCGAGTAAGAGCAGTGAAGAAAATTATCACAGACAAGTGGGGATTTTAAAAACTGCTACCTGTGTCCTTAGTGTCAGATCATTCAGACCCTGCTAATGATCAGTACGCTGGGACCTCTAAACCACATAAAACACAAGCGAAATCACAGAGGTGCTAGCCTGACTCCACACTAACCCCAGAGCCTCAAGCATGCCAATGCTTTAATAATCTAAGAATCTTTTCATTGGTGCCTCCTGCCCCACTTTACAGAGAAAGCCTTAGGATGTGTTGGTCATGCTCTGTTTCCAGCTTAGAACACAAACACAGGTGAGGTCAAGAATCTGGGACACAGATACTGTAAAACATGCAGACACAAGAAGTAGACACCACTCAAAAGAAAACAGTCCTTGTGTGTGGGTAATGTATATTGCAAGAAAGTTCAAGAGAAAAAAAACTGAGAACTTTTAGAAGTCAGAAGAGTTCCATAGTCTGATTCAGTACTCACCCAATGAGTAAGCAAAGGTTCACCAGAAACCATACTGCCATCCTCTCCACTGACAATAGTCATAAACATGGAGCTATGTATTGATAAATAAATAACCATATCAAGAACACACAGAGGGATTAGCATGGCAGATGATAACATCGAAGGAGCTGTGAAGGCCAGTCATGCTCCCTCTTCAATAAGGCATCCACCAGATTCCCAACAACAGTTGGACAGAGTGACTGCTGAATGCTCAGAACCTAGGATGGAGCTGTGACTATCACGGGCTAGTGACCCACACACAACAGTGAGGACACACCTCTGCACCTATACCTGTGTCCCCACTGCCTGTGACTAAACTAAGCTTTCCTTTTCGTGGGCTTGAGACCTTCAGTGCCACTGGAGATGAGGATGTATTTTTTTAAGATTTAGTTTTACTATCATTGTGTGTGTGTGTGTGTGTGTGTGTGTGTGTGTGTGTGTGTGTGTGTGTAGGTGCCTGCAGAGGCCAGCAGTATTGGGTTATCTGGAGCAGGAGTTAAAGGCAGCTATGAGACATCAATGTAGGTTCTGAGAACTGAACTTGGGTCCCCTACAGGAGCAGTATGAGCTCTCAACAATTATCTTCTCTCCAGTCCCTGGAGACAGGATTATAAGAGGTCACTAGGGTTCAATGAGGTCGTAATTGGAGCTAATCCCCTGAGACTTAGAAAGGAATGACACCACTGGCCTTTGTCCTGACATGTGGGGACACAGTTTGTCTGAGTTGTCTTTCCTTTACTTTTTAAAAAATTATGTATATATGTATGTATGTATGTATTTATTGTGCGTATATATGTGCATGCTTGACCACATGCCATAGTGCCCATGTAGAGATCAGAGGGCAACCCACAGGTATCTATCTAGTCTCTCTCTCTCTCTCTCTCTCTCTCTCTCTCTCTCTCTCTCTCTCTCTCTCTCTGTCTGTCTCTCTGTGCTCTAAGGATCAAACTCAGGTCATAAGCACTATCACTCTCAGAGCCATCTTGTTGGCCCTGTGATCTTTTTCTTTATTACTGCTTGCAGAGCTCTTCCTCTCTGAAAGCCAGTATTCTGTGTTCCCCTCCCAATTCCTTTGTTCCTACAAAACAGCAAAATGGTATAGACTGTTATCAACTTATCTTCAAGCTAAGAGGAGCCCTGTTCATGAATAATTGTGTGCCCTTGACCTTGAAGGTCCAGTGACCAGGCCTGTAAGCAGCAAGTATCTGGTGTTTCAGCCATAAGCCCCTGGTGTTCTGTTTTGGCAGCAGGAGCCAGCTGAAACAATTGTGCCATATCTTATTTAGGCAATTAATGATCGATTAAGAGTGTTGACTAAAAGTCAAACACAATCCCCCAAATCCTCAAGAGATTATAATAAAATATTCAGTGCATTGCTTTTTGTTTTCTACACCATGTTGACAGGAATAAATAGAGGCTGTCTACTAGAGCAGGCATAGGAATCTTCTCTGGGTCATGTCTTAGAAAGGAGCCTATCACTCCAGACCCTGTCTGCTCCTTGTCCAGACTGGGCTACAGCAGCCTGTACAAATTGTAGGAGAGTCTCACAGGCTGTGTCTATTGCCAAAGCCTTGAGCCACTTCTTGGAGTTCTCACAGGTATTATGGATGTGTCAGACACTCTGGCTCTTTCCTCTTGCCCCATGTTCCACCTGACACATCATAATGCAATTGTTTCTGCAGAGATTGTGCCTACTTAGGATTCCCTATGAGTCTGGGGAAAGATAGGTGGATTTCTGTGCTATCCTGCTGAAAGATAGCATGAGGCCAGACCCAGGTTTCAAGAACTGAAGCTGAGAGAGCTGAGGTGACAGGGAATGTCCACCCTAACACTAATTTATGGGTGCATATTAACAGCAGACAGGGGTGAAGACCCTTCCACCCAAACATGACTCCCTGCAGTTACAGATGACCCATTTCTGTATTCATGCTCTCCTAGAAAAGACTTCATCTGACTCGTTTTAATTATTTTCCAGAAATGATACATTTTCCAGAGAAGTATGTGTCGAGTTTATTTCATTCTTGGAAGTCATTAGTTTGTCATGAAAAATTCCAGTATCCTGGGTGATAGGAGGGTTAGCTTTGCATGGGCTTTAATCACAAAGTGAATGCAACTTGACTCACACTGGGGCATAGCTATTGTCCTATTTTTTCTCTATGAGTGAGGTCCCAGAGCCAGGGGAGGGAGGCTCCCTTTGAAGGGATTTGGGACAGAGCCAGCTAGCCTGTGGAAGGCTTAAGCCTCCAGATAGCTCCAGAGAACTGGCGTGTGTCAGGCTTAGCTGCTGGGTTAGAACTAGGCAATAACGCCTTGAGAGAAAATCTTCCCAAGAAGGGATGGCTCAGATGCAGCTTGACTCTGGGGGACTGGAAGATCTATTTCTAGTCCCGATTTTACAGTTTGTGCTGATTTTTTTTCAGTCCCCTCATTTGCACGAAATGGTCCTTACTTCTTACTTAAGGGAATATCTGCAGAGCATTGTCCTATGCATTAGTGCTACATCTCACTTTGTCTGAATCGCCAACAGCTATGCTGTGTTCTAACACAGCCCCCATGAGCTAGCCAGGCCAAATGCACCTCTCTCTACCCTGCAATTTAGGCGACTACAAGAGAAGGTTAGTCCCGTGGACTTCCCATGTGTGCTGAGCGCTCTCTCAGCAAGGGCACTTCTCCGAGCCCTCCCGTGGGTCAGGAAGAATCACTGTGAAGCCAGATTCGCCTCTATTAACAACTCACTCTATAAAGACAATGTCAGACTTCATCAGCAGCTAGGCATGTGGGAAGCTAAATCAAATGGAGACAGAGCCCTCTGAATTCCCCATGCTGTTCTGGAAAAACAACACTGAGTCCAGGAAAAAAGCAAAACCACAAGAAAAGCCCAGGCACAAAGTGACATTTATAAGAATTGATGACAGACCTCTGATATGCCCACGTTCAATTACCTGCTGCTGGTCCACGTGCTGGGCCCTGGAGACTCTCCCAGGCCTGGCTTCTGCTGCCTCTGTGACTGCGGGGTGCAGACAGCAGCTGCTCAGATGCCAACATCCTATGTTGACACCTTACATTCAGAAGGAACCACGAGGACCATGCACGAGTCTTGGGCTGCTAAGTTTGTCAGTTGGTAGTTCTTATGGGCTCCAACATGTCCAGGCATCCTTCATGTGCTGAGGACAGAGTAAGAAAAGCATAGCTGTGTTCAGTGAGCCTGTCTTGTGGAGAGACAGACAGTCTCTGGGGCCAGAAGGACTTCTTAGAAACCAACTCATCTCATGCTGCCTTTGGATAAGAGGTTGTACCCCAGAGCTCAGTACATGGCTCAAAGCACAAGGAGTCAGGCTGCTCTTAGTTCAGTCTCTCTTGGAGGGCTGTAAGAAATAGAGGGGCTTGAACCATGTGGATAGTGCTCCAAAGAAAGGAGGGTCCAAAGGGGACACAGGACACTGGCCTAGAGACAGAAGTAATCAGAAAAAGTGAAACCATTGAAATAGGCTTGAGGTCTAAATGCATCCAGGCAGAAACTCCCGATTTCCCAACCATTGGTAGGGAAGGGTTCAGGAGGACCCATGTGCAAGGTCATTAGAGATGCTGAGACCTGGGGGACCCTCTCCTGGATGGAAGCATCATGTAGCAAGATGGGCAGATAGGAAGGGTAGCCTTAATTAGCTGAGAGCTCAGGCTTGTCCCTTGGACACATTGAGCTGGAGATGCTTGTAAGGCACTCGTGTAAGTGACCTACACTGCTATGATCCTAGATCTGGGGACCTGCGGACACTCTGCAGTCTCTTTTCATGACCCTCATCCCACCAGTGCTCCAGGTACCCTGGCTGTAAAGCAGAGTAGACAGTGCTCCTTTGAAAGAAAGTCCTGATTGTCCCAGCCTAGGAGAACTGTTACCATCCAGGAGTCTTGACCAGGTTCATTTTCAATGTTGTCAGTGAATTAAAAGGCAGGAAAGAGCTTGGTCTAAACAGGTAGCAGTAGGTAAGGCTTTGAACCCAGGCAATAGAATCAGCAGTTGAAGAAATGCTTTTATGAGGAGTGAGGAGACACACACACACATGCAGCAGACACCAAGAGAGAGACCCACGTAAAGCAGAGGTGGGACATGGGGAGCTAAGACCTGATCTTTTCCTGATGGCTAGTGTTTTAAAGGTCCTCAAGGGTGGTCTCTTTTTTTCCAGTTTAAGGTTGGATCAGGTTGGCCAAAGTCAGAGCAGCTGACAGGTTTACAAGTTTGAAGTAAACAATTCCTGATCTGGTTTTGAATTTGGCAGACCAGTTCCCTGAGAGGAGGCCCTACTGATAGGAGCAAAAGCCTACCTGGCCTTTGTCTTAAGCTGCCAAGCCTTTGTCTGAGGTCAAGAGGAAACCAGACATCTTGGAAGCCAACCATCTTTATGATCCAGTCATGGCCTCTTTCCCTATCTGTCGGCCTATCAAGGGTTCTCCCTTACTCCAAGTCTCTCAGAAGGGTAAGGGCTGCAAGGACCAGATGTGAACATGGGAGGCTCTTGAGCCTCATGGTGTTGCCCAGGGGTTGTTTGCTGCTGTTATGAGTGGGAACTGGATCCTCCATTGACACACATGGTGTCACTGTCCAGTGTGTACTTACTCTGAGGAGCAACTAAACAGATGCGAAGACAGATAAGAACAGAAGATGCTCCCATCATAAATCCCAAAAGCTCACCCTCTGCTGTGGAGCCAGCCTTCTCCCTCAGCTCACAAGAAACTTTCCATTACCCTGTTTTCCTTTGAATACCAGGGATCATCTGTTTTCTGGTCCCCTTATGTTAGCAGAATCCACGGTGTCCTTGTCAATGGGTGCTGGGTTTGATCCTGCATTAGAATGGCCTACAGCCTGGGGGTGGGGGGCTCTGGGTTCACTTCCCACCACCTCTCCTCTCCATCCTTCTTCCTCTCCCTACTCCTTCATTAATCTTCTTTCTCTCATTCTCGATCCCTCTCCTTTCTTCTGTTCCTTCCCTCCCCCCTTCCCTTTCCCTCTCCCCCCTTCCTCCCTTACTTCCCTTCCCTTTCCCCTTGGGAACTCTTTCAAAGCATCTTTCTGAGTTCTGTAGCTCAAGTAGAAGGTT
The DNA here is from genome assembly GCA_021653895.1 of Mastomys natalensis. Taxonomy (NCBI): domain Eukaryota; kingdom Metazoa; phylum Chordata; class Mammalia; order Rodentia; family Muridae; genus Mastomys; species Mastomys natalensis. The sequence goes on from JAJTUV010000102.1 coordinate 4,757,637, forward strand.
GGTTTCCCATTCTAATTTTATTTTTGAATCAGATCTTCTATCTCAAGTTTAATTTTATTGACAAAACGAGATGAAAGCATCGTTGTTGTTCTGGCCTCTTTCTGCTCCGCACGCGTTTAGAAGGTGTATCAAGTCTGCACTGAAGGCCTCCCATGGTTTCATCTTTTCTCCGCCCGCATAACTGAATTGTAGTTTAATTGATTTTTCCTGGAAATGTTTTGGGTTTGACTTTGAGGAGACTTTGCCCTACATTTGGGTTTCAGTTTGTTTCATGTCTGTTTGTCAGCTTCTGGGGCAGGCAGGGCGGGTGGATGCTGTAAACTCTGGTCCTGCCAGCCCAATCAATGCTCTTCACACAGGTTTGAGCCTGCTGTCCTCACCTGCACAGCGTCTGCTGACATAGCCCGAACATCCTGCCTTACATGCACACTGTGAAGTGTCTGGTTTTGACTAGACTGAGGAAAATGGGCATGCCATGGTGCATATAGAGAAGCCGAAAGACAACTTGCAGAAGTCAGTTCTCTCCTTCTAACTTATAGGTCCCAAGAATCAAACTTAGGTCATCTGGCTCAGTGACAAGCACCTCCTACGCCATTTTACTGGCATTATTATTATTCCTATTAATATCATCATTTATTACTATTATTATTATTATTATTATTATTTAAAGCAAGTTTTCAAACTTTTGGAAAATCTGCCTCTGTGTGGGCCTGAGAAGTCATGTTCCTTTCTTGTGCAGAGCCATCAGTCATGGACAGCCTCCTAGATGCCAGCTTCCACAGAACAAAGTTCTAAGCACTCTGGAGACGGTTACAGCATTTGGAAGAAACAATTGGGAATGAGGATCAGCACACCCACACAGAGTCTGCATCCTTCTGCTAGAAGAGAGCACTCAAACCTAACCTGGGAGAGCGGGAGACAAAGCAAGATGGTGGCCCTTCTACAGGACTCTGGCCAGTCTGACCAAGATGCTTGGAGCTACAAACCTGACAGCCTGACCCCAGAGGAAAGACCCTGGGTAGGCTCTCTCTGGATCATGCTGAGCTCTCACCCACTGAGACAGACAGCCTTGGCCACGTGTATTGAAGACCCATGCCAAGTGGTGTTCCCATAGGTGACAGTCAGTGAGGATCATGGCCAGTGAGGTCCACAGATGATGAGGACCACAGCAAATAATCTGCAAGAACCATCTGGGCAGACACAGGACATGCCCATCCCACCTCAGACTCTGGTCCAAGAAAGCATTTCCAATTCACAACTCAGCAAAAAACATGACACAAAAGTCAATAATATCAGATGTGGGAAAATCTGGGGGGGCCACAGCAGCAGGCCCCAGGCCCATGCAGCAGCGGCCCGGGACCTGCGAGGTGGAGGCTGCCTGGAGGCCTCCAGGCAACCTGTCTCTCCTACGGAAGAAGGTCCCAGGTTCAGTGGCTGGAGGCTTCCGCAGCAGCAGGCCCGGCAGGCCCCAATGATAAGAGGAAGTCCTTGGTTCCAAAAGGCTTTATTGTCATGGCTGATGGTAGATGGATTGGATGTACCCCCCCAAACTCAGGGCAGGCCTGAGTTAAATAGGGAGGGAGAAGTAGGAAGGGTCTGGGAAAGAATGCTTAATTGGCTCTGCCCTCTGACCTTCATTAGTATGTAAATCTCTAGGGCCTGAGGCCTGAAATTACACCCTCTACCTGTGCACTTTGGAAGGGGCTGTAATGGCCTACGTGACTGAACAATGTAGGTCCATGGAGATTAGACTGCTTTTCAGGACCCTGAGTTCTGGGGGCGTGGCCGAACTCCTGCCATTTCTCCCTTGGAGTCTCGGGGTTCTAGGCCATGCCCAGCCAAGAACCAGGATACCCTTATGCAGTCCCACAATCAGAGATAAAAGGTATAGCAGTTTCTCTGTGGCCAGGTAAGTGGGAAGCAAGTCCAGAACCAGGCATCACACTAAGGGCAAACAACCCAGGACTTTAACCCAAGAACAGAGAACCCAACATGGTAATAACTCACCTGTCATTCACTGACCCTAACAGTGGGGCACAGTGGCTTTGAGGTGAAGAGCCCAGCAAAGCTGAGGCCAGGTCTTCAGTGATTCAGTGGTGCACAGTAGGACTCAGAGCACCTCTGCTGAGGCAGCAGAAAATGTAAAGCGATGACAACGTGAATAAGTAAAGACTGTTTGTCCAGCACCTCCTTTACCTGGGGGATTCTCCATCATTGCTGTACCAAGCCAAGCCTACAGACAGTTAAGGAACAGTTGCTGGAAGGCTGAGGCATGGGGAAAACAAAGGCTTCCAGGTAGCCTCATTGGAACTGGTTCCTGGGGACACTGAGATGATTCGCTAGTAGCCAGGACCCAGAATGATTGATCAGAAAATGTATTTACCCTCCTCTGATGGGTCCCTTCCTGGATGAGCAGGCAGAAATTAAGGAACTGGGTGGTTGCTGGCCAAATGCCTAGGTCCTGGGCTGGCTGTCACACTCCAGGCAACAGCTGTGCTATTTGCCATACGTGATGTGGTCCCATCCACACTCACGCTCAGTCGCTAATGTTTAGCCTCCTCTTTCATTCCTTTCCTGGAATGTCATAAAGTGCCATGGCAATTTCAGGCAGGGATTTTAATTCTCGTTAGGTCTGCTTATGATATATTGTTTCGTAAATTGGTTTCCATCTTTAAAAGTATGGATGCGTCCTGTTTTATGAGAGATCCTTCCTCAAAATCATTTTTATAGGGGTGTGATATTCTGCTTTATGAATATGGGTGTTCAGAATGAGTATAATATAATCCTCAGGTTGTTTCTAATTCCAATTATTATAAACAACACCGCAGCAAGCATTATGAGAGCCGAATCTTGGCACATCCCATTAGCAGATGCATCAATATTTCCTCAGAATAAAAGTTCTTGAGCATAATATAAGGGGGACCGGTGTGTGTGTGTGTGTGTGTGTGTGTGTGTGTGTGTGTGTGGTGTGTGTTTAGTGTGTATGACACTCTTAGGCTCTCCTAGAAGATCACATGACTCCTCACAGCATGGTGTGTGTGGCTGGTGTCCTGAAAGCTGCACCACCAATGATTCAAAAGAAAATGTGAGATGGGTGTATGGGGGCGGGGTAGGCGGAAAATTGATGAATGGATACATATGGATGGACAGAGGGTTAGGTAAAGGGATGAAGGATTTCCTTGCCTAGTTTTCTACTAGAATATCAAATAGATCCCTTCTTTTTCTTTTTTTAATACTAAGAGTTAAGCCCAGGGCCTGTCACATGCTAGCCAACACTTTACCACTAACGTGCATCTTTAGCCATCATTTTGGGGTTTTTTGTTGTTGTTTTAATTTTCAAGGCATGGTCTTACTAAGTTGCTAGGTAGCCTAGAACTCTGCAGCCAGTGCTGATCTTGGATTTGTGAGCCTCCTGCCTCAGCCACCCAGTGTTGTTCTACTGCCCTCATCCCTTCTTTTCCTCTGGTGATAAGTCTTCTCTGGGCCTGTGGCCGTCATTCATCTGTTGTGGAGCTGTCTTGTTATTGTGGTGATTTTTCACCTTTTGTTTGTTCAGCCAAAGTTGACTTTATCAGAAATATTCACTCCTTTCTGTCTTTGCTATCATTCCACAAAAAAAAAGTCACCCACAGCGACTGTCAGCAGTCATGGCCTCTTCCTGATTCCTTTGTTCCCATCGAAATCCTTAATCTTGCAGAATGTTGCGAGAGCACAGAAGAACAGCAGAAGAACCTTTCCTGGCTCTGCTTCATCGGTGGCTGCTCTCTACCTCGCTTGTCTCTGTGGTCTTTCTCACACACTGGGAGCAAGGAAGTTATGTGAATAAGCCACTCCAGCCGCCTCAGCTTAGGCTGGCTTCCCTCTCCCCCAGCTTCTGCCCCGCCCTCACCCCCTACCCCCTGCACACATACTATGCTCCTTCACATTACAAGGCACCTGATGGTTCAGCACACAGCCATTCCTGAGACTGAAGTCAGGTTTAGTGTAGATGCCAATGGTAAATGCCTGAAGCTCCCAGGAATTTTGCCTCAGAAGTCCAGTCCATGGGGCTTCCTGCAGCAAATAGAGGACCCTAGCTTCCCTTGCTATGGCCGACCTACATCCACTGGGAACCTCCTGTACCAAGTCAACTCATCTCTCAAACTTCTTCAGAGAAACTTCTTTCTTGGATGGTGATTGATAGAGACATCCACAATTGGTTAACAGGCAGGGAACAAAAGATTAGAATGCTCAGGTCTTAATAGGATATCTATACCACGCTTCCCAACCCCCATCCCAAGCTCAGAGATGATCGTGGAAGAGGAGGATAAAAGACAGTAAGAGTCAGGGGTAGTGGATATTTATAGCAAAACATTCATGTTTCGCTTCATACATGGGTGTGGGAACATGTTAGGGACATTGCATATATAAACTCATAGCAGCTGTGACTGCATGCATAACATGTGCACAAGATCAAGCCAACCAAAATGTCAGCATCCTAGCATAGATGGGGGAGGGGCTCATGAAGTTGCACACACAGGGAGTTTGAAAAAGCATGGCCCTAATAGGCTTGTACATTGCCAATGATGGCTGCTAAAAGAAGGGAGGGTCATGGATTTTCTCCCAAGAATGCAACCCCTGATAGGCTACCACTGCTCCCACACTCACGTACACACTCACAGCAACAAGTGGACTCTGAGTTGAGTTTAAAAGAAAGAACTCATGGGGTTGGGAAGGAAAAGTGAGCAGAGAGATAAGGAAGTAGTTGGAGAGGTGGATTTAACTGAACACATTATGTGCATATATTAAATGCTCAAGCAAATTTTTTTTTAAAAAAAGGAAAAAAAGAAACTACTTTTGTAATTGTATTTTGTATCTCATAATTGTACAAAAGTTAATTTTGAATGTTCCAATTGTATAACTGAGTTTTCATATCTAAAAATATATTCTTGAGTTCTACTTTTCTTACCTTGAGAACCTAGTTTATATAATATTGTCTTTTCCCCAACTTATTTCAAAAGGGAAGAGTATTGCTGATAACTAAGCTATCTCTCTACCCTCCTGTTATACTTGTTCCCCCATTGTCTTTCCCTTCTTGCCACAATTACCCCTCCACATGCAGCATGATTGATGGCAAAGAGGACTGTTCCTTGCAGGAGAATGTGTCCCTCCAGATGGACTCAGGGACATTCTGGAGTAACCACCACAGTCCACACTCCCAGCATAGTTCCCAGTGGAACAAATGGGAAGGACTCCTGTTTACAGGATTCGGTTCAGCTCCTCTAATTTGCTTTCAGTGAAGCTATCCCAACCACTCTGCGCTTTGTATTAGAAGACCACAGTGGTACTTCCTCACCTTCAAATAGACTACAATCCATGGTGGTTTCCTGAAAAAAATGTATGCCTCTGTTCAGGACTATCTCCAGAAAGCCAGAAACCTGCAGGAGTTCTCCCAGCATGCTCTCCAGCTCTGTGTGTAGCCAGGTGTGGCTGTGCCCCTCAGGGTCATGTGGGCCCTACCTAGGCTGTCTTCAGGTCAGTAAATGGGCAGATGATATAGAGATCAGAGTTAGGCTTAGACAACACAAAATTATAGATCACAAAGGTAGTCAGGGTCACCCACCCAGTTCTTGAGCCTCAGTTGCTTCTGAAGTCTTGGGAAGCTGGCCAGTAAATCTCATGAGGGTGAGTCCTCTCCCATGCTTCTGATTGAATTCTGTCAGAAGGATCCTCAGCCACCTCCAAGACTTGTCCCCTGTCCCTACAGAAGAAAATCAGAGCTGATGCTAAGTACGTCTGAACGGGCAAATATGGAGAATTCTTTATATGACTGTCTTACAAATGACTGAGCAGGTTATTCACATCTGAAGCACTATGTGTATATTACAGTAAAAATTACTGAAACGTTCTAGTCTGAAACACTCGCCCGAGATACCATCATCCAGCTCCACCATCGCATTAACAGAATGCTTCAGAGGAGCTTAATCAATGTGGATAAAACCAAATGTGCATCCAGAAGTCACAGAGAGGTGAAGGGGAGGCTGGGAGAGCCCACACTGGAGCCTCCGTGGAAGTCTGGGACCTGGCTGAGCATAGATCTGCCCCCTCAAGGATCTGCATTGCTCCTGGGCTGAGCTCAGGACCAGCAGCCCGCCATCTCCCCACGTAATGTCTCCTGTGCCTCTGTTCAGGGTGTCTGGAAATTCCTGTGGAAAACTGTGGTGACTTTAACACAGTGTGGTGACTGAATAGAGGCCTCTTGGGTTTCTTGAGCCATGTGAGAGCCAAGCATACCTCTCTAGAATCCTGGATTTGGAGGTAGGTCTATGAGTTTTATCCTCATAGGGAGCCAAAGATTCCATTTTGGAGCTGGAGGGATATTTCAGCAGTTAAGAGCTCTCCTTGCTCTTCCAGAAGACCTGGGTTCAGTTGCCAGCACCTACATGGTGGCTCACAACCATCCATCTCTGCAATTCCCTGCAGACCCAGCTTCCCTTATGACCTCTATGGGCACTGCAGGCATGTGAGGTACTTACAGAGAGAGAGAGAGAGAGAGAGAGAGAGAGAGAGAGAGAGAGAGAGAGAGAGAGAGAGAGAAGCAAAAAAAATTACACACATAAAATACATGAATAACTAGACAAATCTATGAGTGCAAACATTTGCAATGATATCTTGAGTATTCATAAGAGCTGAGGTTCCAGGTCTGCTAGAATCCTGTGTTCTCTTTCTCCTCCACAAGGAGAAGAAGAAGCCCTGCCCCAATCTGTGGCTACAGAAGGGCAGCTCCTACCTCAGAGGAAAGCATGACATTCCTTTGATATTGAGGCTGCAAGGGCCTGGCTTCAGCCAATAGAATGTGAAGCTGCCTTGCCCTCCAGTGTTGCAGAGGAATAGGGGTGTGTGCAGGGCAGGTGTGCACAGGATGGAAAGTGCACAACTGTGTTCGAATAGCAGGTGTCTGAGGTGTTCAGAGAGTCGGGTGTGCACAAGGTAGAATGTGCACAAGGTGTTCACAGGTGTGTGTGTGTGTGTGTGATAGTGCAGTGTGTGCATAAGAAAAACGTGCATGTGAAAGAGTAAAGCAGATGAGATTTGTACCAGACAGGGTGTGCACAGGTCTCCATATTGGTGGGGGAGGGGGGACTTCTTCCTCCACCACTGGCTTTCCCATTCAAGGGCTGCTCCTTAGACAGATCTCAGCAGCCAGTCCTCCAGAGCCAAGATGTCTGAGTGAAAAATATCTGGGTCTGGGATGGTTCCTGTTTTGGGAAGCTGAATAACACCCACTGAGGTCGTGCCAAGGCAACTGAGAAGTCTGTGACTGGCAAACTTTCCTTGAAGCAGTGAATGGGCATGTCCCTAGGGAGAGTCAGATTCCCAGCCTTCATCAGGGACCTGAATCAAATAGAGCCCTGGAGTATTGTCAGCTGCTCTGTGACCATTACTTGCTGTGTGTTCCTGGAACTGTGTTCTCATGGTACCTTTTAGAGGTGAGCATGGGCCTTGTATTGAGTTTCTTTCTCTTCTGGAATGGGTGGTACTTTGGAAACCTATGAGGAAATAGTATATTCAAGTCGGACAAGAAGCTAGATGAAGCCAAACACTTGTTCTTACTCCACAGACACAAGCATATGTCTTGTGTTATGGATGCCATATATTGTCAGAGTGTGGTGGTCATTATTGGATGGCTACTATATGACATCCAACTGTGGCATGGTCATGGTGTAGTGGTCATTTCAATGATGGATACAGTGTGATCGATACTGTGTGACATCACTGTTTTCATATTCCACCCCTGTTCCCATGCACGTGCTTCTTACTGTCTTCTGGAGTGTTCTGTGGCTTCCACTGCATACACTTTGATGACTGCATTGCTTCTGGGAACCCAGTGAAATTTCTTTCTATAAAATCTAACTATCTGTGCTTTCTGCATGCTAATTTCAAGTTCAGTAAAGCTGATTTGTGGCTCTTTCATCAAATACTGTTTTTTTTTAGTGTTCAAAGTTATTCCCAAAGAGGTTCAGGAAGAAGTCTTGATTCTTGACCCAAGAGCCAACCTGACAGATGGAGGCCTGGACCACAAGCATTGATACCTATACCAGACAGAGCTGGGAGCTGTCCATGGTGAGGCTTCTAGGGCCACACTAACCCACATAAGTACACTGAGTTTCAGCTTCCTGGAACCTTTGACATTCAACAGAAATGCAGCCCAGATTCACTGAGAGAGCATATGTATTCCACACATAGTAGTACAAGGGTGAATTGAACATCTTTTTCTGAATACCAACTACATCTAACACATGTATAATATATCCACATATCAGAAGAATTACGTTCAAGAGCATTCATCAAGGAAGCCAGAGTCAAGTGACTTGTCTGCTGGGAATCCACCCTGTGTTGTACTGCCTGTGCCCTGGCTTCACTTGGTCCTTCCCATGGAGATTGTTGGCATCTGAAGCACAAGCTACGAGTCACACCACCACCACCACCACCACCACCACCACCACCATATCCAAGTGATGATACCTTCCTGATAAAACCAGTTTATTCAGAGTAATACTGTGAAAAGGGACAATGTTTGGGGAAACATGATGCTTTTGTTACAGTAGGCTTGAAGCAGACAACTATCCTTCACTTTTTCTAGTGGTTTTGAGGTTGTTTGTAATAGTCAGCTAAGGGTTATAGACAGCATTACTATGAGACTTCAAATTTATAAATTAAGTTTCAGATTACAAGGTACCTGAACTATAGATAGGATTCGAATTAACATTGCTGAAGGCCAGAGAGAAACAGGTCAAAACCACTCATCATGTATAAGAATATTCTAGCAAAAATAAGCTATGCAAATTCCTCCTGTTTTAGCCACTTCTTCCTGCACCATTGGAAGATGGTTGTGCCCCACGTGGAAAGACAGTAATTAAAGGGAACACTGTTACCCTCAAAGCTGACAGCTGGGCTCTGTTGTCCCTAACTAGGACCATCTCAAAAATCAGCTGATCAGCTGTCTAATTGCTGTCAAAAATGAAGGCCTGGGTTCAGTTACTGTAAAACAAAAACAGACATTTCTAGTGTGGATTCTGCAATATTTAATTGGTCTCTATCTGCCAAGCCTGCCCAGAAGGTCAACTCAATTAGTCAGCAGGGACACCTGTCCCAGACAGCCCAGAGCAGCCATGTGCCCAGGCTCCCACAGCATATGCCTGCACCCTGTCCTTGCCTCGTGCACAAATGCTTGCATTATCTCTTCCAATAGTCCTATTTTCCTTAGAAATTTTAGCTTGAATGAATGTTTACCATTTAATGTGTGTGACTCTAGTGAGACAGCTACACTCTTAGTAATATGTTTTAAACAGAATAATGTAACTGGTGATACAAAAATGCCCTTGCCCCATTACAACTATCTTATACATTTCTACAAGTCTCCTGTTCTGGACTCCTTCAGACATTCCTTGTAAACAGAAATTGTCCCCAATACACCTATTAGACTGAGGTGAGGCATAGTATTGTGGTGGAGGTGAGGGAGGCCATCAGCAGTGTCTTAGTTAGGGTTTTACTGCTGTTAACAGACACCATGACCAAGGCAACTCTTATAAGGACAACATTTAATTGGAGCTGGCTTACAGGTTCAGAGATTCAGTCCATTATCATCAAGGCGGGAGCATGGCAGCATCCAGGTAGGCATGATGTAGAAAGAGTTGAGAGCTCTACATCTTGTTCTGAAGGCAAACACGAGAAAACTGGCTTTCAGGGAGCTAGGATGAGGGTCTTAAAGCTCATGCCCACAATGACATACTTCCTCCAACAAGGCCATACCTCCTAACAGTGCCACTCCCTGGGCCAAGCATATTTAAACCACCATCAGCAGGCTCTATGCTCTCTTCGTGGCATGGGGACCTTGTTACAGGCTTCAGCTCAAAGGTGGTCTCAACAGGCAAGGGAGGACTTGGCTGCAGCATATACAATCTGGTGGGTCAGTGGACAAGTGGGTCAGTAGGTCAGTGGGCCCCACAGCACCTGCCTAGCTGTCTGGCAGTGGGACATTCTGCCAGGTGTCATAACAGGAACAGAAGTTCTGAAACAGTCAGGTGACTTTATTCAGGGCCCTGTGGTGAGTTGTTTGTTTCCCTCTGAGTCACTCTTTGCAAACTCTGAACCAATCAGCATCCCCTACTCACTGAATCCCTTCCACATTGTCTTAGCCTTGCATATTCTTATCTTGTACAGTAGATACTGGTGAAAATAGCTCAAGTACAGGGAAAATTCAATAGCAAACTGAAAAATGAATTCATAAGTGACTAACATATAAAAGTAAATAAAATTAATAGGATGATCGCCAGGCATCTATAGACCCATTGTTAGGTCATTTATTCGTGGTTTGGTTCCCCATTTTTATATCCTTGTAATGTCATTTTCCACTTTGCTGCTTGGACCATTTTGATCCCCCAGATTTTGCTTTCTACCCTCCTCCCCCACTCACTCATCCTTTCTATTTCTGGCAGCACCAAGATTGAAACCCAGGGCTCTGTGCATGGCAGCAAGCGCTCTATCACGGAGTTCCACCCAACCATATCCTTTCATCGTGCCTCTCTAACCGTTGCCTCATTTTCAGAACAGGCTGTTTCGATAATGTCCCCACCCCCCAGTACCACAAGGGACAGTATGAGGACAGGTTTCCCTCATCCTCCATACTGTATTAAAAGACCAGAGGTAGAGGTGGGTTCCCAAGGCCTGAGGAGCAGCAAGGGTGTTTGCTGGAGCATCCCCCAGAGCAGTGGTTCTTAACCTTCCTAATGCTGCAACCCCTTGTTACAGCTCCTCATGTTGTGGTGACCCCCAACCATAAAATTATTTTTGTTGCTACTTCATAACTGTAATTTTGCTATTGTTTTGAATTGAATCTAAGTATATATGCTTTCCAATGATCTTAGGCGACCCCCGTATCTAAATAGCTATTCACTAATGTCTATAACTCCAGTTCCACGACATCCAACACCCTCTTCTGAACTCTGCAGGCACTAGATATGTGTGCAGTGCACATAACATATATTCAGGCAAACATTCATGCACATAAAATAAATCTTCTGGGTTCTAGAGTGGGGAAAGAGCTGGCCAGGTGCACCACAGGTCAAAGGAAAGAGGAATTTACAATGGGACTTTATGTGATGACCTCAGAGCCCAGAGTGCAGCCACATCCATCTCCCTGGAGAGCAAAGTATCTGACTCCCAGCTGACCTCATCCTACTGCCTGATACATGGGATCATTATCAGAAGGGTACACCAGACCAAGCCCATCCTGAGAGGAATTGAAGTGGAAAGAAATGCAGAAGACTTGCCTGTGTGCTCTGCCTGGAGCTGATCTCTCCATTTCACTAGAAAAGAGGAAGACAAGAGATGCAAACTTAGCCTCCTGTATTCTGGAACCAAAGAAAACCCATGCTATGCCCCCACCTCTGACCAGGTCATATAGGTTTCTGTGGTAACTTCTGTGATTATCCCCACTAACACCAACTATCATAACACAGAATGCATTTTTTTTTACATATTGATTTTTACTATGTGTGTGTTTTATCTACATGTATGTGTGCGTATCCCATGAATGCGTGGCACCTGCAGAAGTTAGAAGAGGGCATTGGAGCCCCTAGAACAGACATTGTATATTATTAGCTATCAGGTGGGTGCTGGGAACAAAACCTAGCTCCTCTGTAAGAACAATAAGTGCTATTAACCGCTGTTGGATCTTTCTGGGCCCACAGACAGCATTTTTAACATGGTCTATCTGGTATATTCTTCATAATAGCTGCTAACATGTCAGCAAGTTTAAAAGGAAAAACATGGTTGATGGTATGGCTCATAGAGACGACCACCTGTCAGTTCATCCATTTAACTAATCACACGGATCCATACCACATACAAGGATAGAGGCCATGGTCAACACCATGAGTGCTGTCTGTCATGCTTCATAGGGTGGACAGAGAACAGAAGTGAGACATGTCACAGTGTCACATGGTTAGGAAGGACCAACCATGTGACAAGGGGCATGTGTGGAAGTCAGAGGCATTTTACCTCTCAGGAATATTTGGGTAGAACTTGATTTCATTGCTAAGGTCCAAGTAGCTCCTTGACCTAGAAACCCTGCTCTTATTTATGACTCTGAAATTGGAGCTTGGCTGGACATCATCTTTTGGGGCAGCAAGAGGACCATGCAGTAGCTTAGGGCTGATTTTCAAGGCTCTGCCTCATCAATAACATTTTAAATGGTTTCTAAATTGCTTCGTTTATTAAATATTTGGCATGAGAATAAACCAGAATAATTTAGGATAAATTATGCTTGTGGGAGGACTTTCTTCTCCCCCTCCCCACTTTTTTTAAAAACCTAAAGCCTTTGCAGAAAAATAGCCCATGATAATTGTGAGCCCCATCCTCGTCCAATGGGAAAAGATGGAGATCTCTTCAAGCCATAAATGAAATGATCTCCCAGCATACGTAATCACGTATTCACTAATGAGCCGATCTCCTTGGCTGCAGCCTGCGCTGGGAGCTGGGGGCCTATGGAGCTTCCTGCTGCCTCCTTCCCACCATCACTGGGGCCTCTGAGCTTCTGAGAGAGAGGGAGAGTCATGCAACAACAATCCATCACTGTTTATGAGGGTGGCATAAAGGCTTGCTGGCGGCTGGTTGCCCAGAGACCCAGCCTCCAATAATGGGGGAAGCCAGTGTCCACTGTGCACATGGGTGTGGGGTACCAGGTGTGCGTTCTGGGGAGCATATGCAAGTGGAGTGCCCCTGGCTTAATTGCCGCTGTCAAGCTTTGAGCATCAGATTTATTACCTGTGTCTTTTGAAACCTTTCTTAAGAATTTGGAGGGAAGAAATCTGCTCTCCATCTCCCACCAAGATGAATGAGTCGAGCAGTAGATATTTTACAGCCATGATTCCTGACTATAATTTCCAATTTGAAGTTGTGCAGTGCCTGGCAAATACAATATAGGTCTACAAAGGGGAAGAAACCCCTGTGGTGAGAAAGGCCTCCTGTAGGTTGAACTGCTGCCCAAGTGTTTATGAAAGGAATAGGTTTACCTGCATGCATGGAGCCACTGGTTTCTCACAGACCAAAGATGCCCATGGCACCCAGGTACCCACGGATTTCTGTGGGTGTCTTTGTAGCATCCTCATAGGATGGCTCCCTCCACTAGCAGGGCCTTGCCATGATCCCTAATGCCCTTTTGTCTCTGAGCCAAGACACCAGCTTTCCAGAGACACCAACATGGCACATCGCACAAAAATTTGTTCCCATATGCAAAGACAAATGTCAACATGTTGAAGATGTCATCGTGGCCTCTTCTGCAAGACACAAGCTAGATGCTATGCAAGTCACCCCTTAGGAGAATGTGTAGAGTGATGTTCTTGGTTCTTGGTTACTGTAGCTGTGGTAAGTTGGGACTGGAAACTGTATCTCCCCCCCCCATTGGTTCTTTCCTTCCTGCAGTGTTGACTGGGCTCTACTGGACCCCCTTTAACTTTACAGGGATTTCATAATTGTCTTGTCTATTTATTGAAGGGAGATTTGGCAGGAACAGCATTGAATCTGCCTGTCAATGTAAGGCAATTCCTCGTGCATTTTTTTCTTTCAGTTTCCTATTCTCTATAATTTTCCTCTCATCTTCTTACTGTCTTCCCTTGGCTTAACTGGGACATAATCTAGAGGGAGACTACGGATTTTTTGAGAATTCCCTTCTTTTTTAAAAATTTATAATTTACTTTGAGTATAGGTGGAGGATGGTGTATTCGCATGCCACAGCACACAGGAAGAGGTTGGAGCTACAGGAGTCTTTCTCTCCTCTCCTTCCACCATGTGGGTTTTGGGGTTTGAACTCAGGACATCAGGCTTCATGCAAGTCCCTTTGTATATTTAGCCTTATTGATAGCCCCTTTGTCTTAGTTAGGGTTTTATTGCTGTGACCAGACACCATGACCAAGGCAATCTTTTAAGGACAACATTTAATTGGGCTGGCTTACAGATTCAGAGGTTCAGCCCATTATTATCAAGGTGGGAACATGGCAGCATCCAGGAAGGCATGGTGCAGGAAGAGCTGAGAGTTCTTCATCTTGCTCCAAAGACAAGTAGGAGAAGACTGGCTTCAGGCAGCTAGAATGAGGGTCTTAAAGCCCATAGCCCACAGTGACACACTTCCTCTAACAAGGCCACACCTACTCCAATAAGGCCATATCCCCTAATAGTGCCACTCCCTGGGCCAAGCCCATTCAAATCATCACACCCACCTAACTCTCTTTTTAATAAAAACTTCTTAACTCTAAATTTCCCCTTTAAACACCAAATTCTTCCCAGCATCTTTCAAAGATGAACGATACTGTCTCCTCTGTTTCATTAAACCTTCTCATATATATCAAAGCATTTCTTGATTTTATTTGTGATTTCTTCTTGGAATAACTGGCTATTTGGGGGACGGGGTGTCATTCAGTTTCCACACAGCTGTGAAACCTCCAGATTTCCTTTTGCTACTGGTTTTCGTGTTGTTCCATTGTGGCTAGAGAGTCAAATCTTCTCTACCTGCTGAGGTTTATTTTGTGGCCTGAGGCATGTCCTCTTCTGGAGAACAGTTGGTGTGCCCTGAAGAAATGACACATTTCTACCTTGCTGTGAGTGGAGCATCCTCCAGATACCCCTGTGTGGCAGTGGCCCTGTCTCTGTGTCCTCACTGAGCTCAGTCACTTCATCCCTTGATCAAATGGGACATTTGGTTCTCCTGTTATACTTGAACTGTCTCTTTCCCCCCTTCAGCCACTCCCTCTGTTGTTGCTCCCTCTGTGGAGGGCTCTCTTTTCAATTCTCATGTGTGCCAGGATAGCTGTGTATTCAAAGTGGCACCTGTGATGGGTAGTTTTAATTGTCAACTTGACAGTGTAGAGTCACTTGGAAAGAGAGTCTCAAGAGGATTGTCTAGATCTGGTTGGCCTGTGGACATGTTTGTGGGGTAGGGGTGTTGCCTTACTTATGTTCATTGTGGGAAGCCTGAAATGTGTGTTGCTTCCTCAGTTAGGGTTGTCTAACAGGAGGAAAAGTTATTGGAGCAATAAGCATGTGTTAATGCTCTCTCTCTCTTCTCTCTCTCTCTCTCTCTCTCTCTCTCTCTCTCTCTCTCTCTCTTTTCTCTCTCTCTCATCTTGACTATGCATGTCACATGATTAACTGTTTCAAGCCCATGCCATCTTGACTTCCCTCCAACAATTGACTATAATCTAGCATCTTGAATGAAACATATACCCTTTCCATACACATTATGGATTTTTTTGGGGGGCAGGGTATTTTATCATAGCAACAGAATCAAAACTAGAATAGTGCCCGTGAAAACACTTAGCCCTACTAAACATTTCTTTGGTGTCTATGATGTTTGACATGTTATAAGTAGTCCAGTCTCTTTGGACTCTGGCTGCAGTTTAATTCATCTGTTCCTTCACAGTCAGTCTATTTGTGTCTCACATCTTCTGCAGACAGCATCTACTGCACACCTGCCACTAGCTCTCTATCAGTCAGATGCCATTTTCATTCTGTGTCTTCACTACTGCATTTTTGTAGTAAATAGGTATTTTCTAGCATACCTTGTAATTTCCTTGTCAATTCCCCCATATGTTGTTTTGAGTCATTTTCTTACTTGTGTTTCCCCGAGGGTTACAATTAATATCTTAATTTATAGCCATCTGTGTGAGAATAATGCCGGTTTAATTTTAGCAGAATTAGAAAGTCTTTGCTCTGGTGAGCTATCTCTCCCTGCACACATACTTTGTGGGCCAGTATTTTCAAACAAATTACACCTTATTATATTGATTGCCTATCAACACGGTTCATAATTATTGCTATATGCAATTCTCTTCAAAATCAGGTAGGGGAAAAACACAAGCAGAAAAAGCCCATTGGCACAGTTGCTTTTTTGCCTCTACTGTGAATTTGAGTCGTTGCCTATGTCCTTCAATTCCAGCCTGAAAAACTCATTCTAGTGGGGCTTTGGCAATAGATATCCCTCACTTTCCTTACCTGGGATGTCTGAATATTATTCTCCTTCATTTCTGAAGGTTAGTTTTGCTGGGGATAGAAGCTTGGTAGATGGTTCTGTTCTTGTGAGGCTTTATGATCTCAGCCCACAGCCTTTAGGAAGCTGCGTCATCACAGGTCTTCTTGAAGCCACAGGTCACTCTTCCCTGCTGACCTAAGGAAACCTTTGACCTTCAGGAGCTGAGGATGGCGTGAGTGGCATGTAGACAGATCCCTTTGCCTTCTGCTGACTCAGAACACACTGAGCTTCTCGGGTCTGTATGTTTTGTTTTGCTTTATCCAGCGTATTTGTGGAAGTGTTGACAATTATTTTTCAAACTTCCTTCCTGGATCTTGTGAGATGACTCAGTGGATAAAGGTGCTTGCTGTACAATCTTAACAACCTGGTTCAATGCCAAGAACCCATATAATGATAGAAGAGAATGAATCCAGAAAGTTGCTCTCTGATTTCTATGTGTATACACGGAAACCTTCTTCTCAGTTCTTTCTCTCCTCCCTTTCTGGAACTCCTCTAATGTTTGTCAGCACAGTCACATCTATGAGCCTCTGTTCTGATTTTCTTCATTGTTTTTTGATTTTCTACGGACTGGTAAAGCTCCACCCACCGTACCTGCCTTCAAGCTTGCTGACTTTCCTCTGCCTTCTTGAGGCTGCTGCTGAATCCTTCTAAAGAACTTTCCACTTCTGACCTTGTATTTGCTACTCTCTAATTCTAAAAGCACAGCTCTATACCCTCCCTCATATCCTCTATTTGGTGAAATAATGCTCTTCTTGTTTTCAGTTTCTAGACATAATTTTCCTTTATTCTCCAAACGTACTTGAAGTTGTGATTTGAGGTCTTTGGCTGGCAGCTAGTTTTCCTGAATAGGAATCACAGTGTCTTATGGTTTCTTGTGGCTCATAATCTTTCCTCAAAACTGGACACGAAATAGTATGTGACAACTGGAAGCCAGAATCTCTCTTCTCCCAGGGTATGCTGCTCTATGGTTTTTGTTGCTGTTCATTGTTGGACAACTTTTTAAAACTTTGTATGTGAAGTTTGTATTCTTTGACCCGCTTGACCTCTAAAGTCTCTGCCTGATTGGTTTTGACAACTGGTAGAGACTCAGATCTTCTCATCGCTGCTAGGAGGCTGTGTGTGTTGTGTGTGCTGAGCAGTGTCTTCCACAGTCAAGTCTCTTCAGCTCTGCCCTTTCCCTTCAGTTCCTCCATGTACAGAACCTCCAGGCCAGCCAGAGATGAAAGACTGAAGCTCCTCAGACCTTTCCTGAGAGTTTTCACAAAGCCCTACACATGCAACTAGCCTTCCAGATCCCTAAGACTCCCTCAGAACTTTTCTAAACCTCAGTGGCCATCTGTCCATATTCTTCTCTCGGACTTTCTGGTTAACTGTGTATTTGCCTCAATGCTTATCTACTGTGACAACGTCACTTTCCACTGTTTTCAACAAATACCTCCAGAAGAATGGGTCTTTTATACTGAGATACGGGTAAAATAAAGATGTGCTTGCTGGTGAGGTTCTCCAAGAACCTGCAAGGCAGTCCAGTCTCAATGTCCTCTGAAGACAAAGTGTGGAGAAAGTTAAAGCTGTGTTGCCCTTCTGAGGGACTGGCTGCAAAGTTTCCTTTTTAATCACAAGGCAGCTAGGGGCTGGGGAAAAAAAGGTGGGCAAGTAGCAGTGAGTGACACAAAGCTTCCTAACCAGTGGCCCTTTGTGCACCAAGCTGGAGAGAACTAAAAACTGAAGGCACTGCAAAAAGGTTCTGAGGCCAAGTGCAGGGTGTCCCTGGTGGGCTGAGCAATAGAAAAGGTAAGAGCGGGGAAAGGACAAAGAAAGGATTGGCAGAGGAAAGAGAAAGGGGTGGGGAGAGGAGAGAAAGAGTTGGGGAAAAGAAAGAGAAAGGACAGAGCTATCTGGGGCTTCTCATCTACTGAAGTGCTGACCTCACTGAGAGAAACAGGGCTCTTGAAATTGTTTGATAAGAATGGTCAAGAACATCTTCCAGGCAAGGCAGGGTGAAAGCTGAGAGTCAGTTCAGGAGCTCATTTTAGCACCTTGACATCACAGATGATTAGACAGGTTCAAATGTGAACACACTGGAAATCCTTGGGATGGATTGAATGTGGTGTCTGAGGAGAGACCCCTTCTGTTTGATCCCAACAAACACTTGGGAGGAGGGATGCATGGGCATGAGAGTTCAGAATGAGTGCTAAAACTGTGGAGCTGCCCACTGCACACCAGGGAGAGAGGAGGAAGGGGGTGGATGGCACACAATGTCACAAGTTATGTGGGTTCACTAGAGAAAAGACGAGCTTTTAACCCATTACCCTGGTTCAGGGCTCATAGAGGCATAGAAGCCCATGGAGTGTTTCCATAAGAAAAGGACTTATTTCAAAGAATTACCATAGATGGCAAGGGACAGGTCCTTAAGTTCCTTTAGGAGGGTTGTGGAAGTTGGAGCCTAAATCTTGAGAGTTCTCAGGCTTGCACATCCAAGAAACAGGGAGCTAAAATAAGTCTGTGTCTATTTCTTTCAATTCTGTGTCAATTTTAGAAATTACTCTTCCTCTCTGTGCTGCGTTTCCATCTTCACCAGAACAAAGGTCAGCCCTGCATCACCTTGGTTGAACTCCAGTAACCACCTGTTGAATAAAACATAACGATAAATGTTACTTTAGCTGGCATGGGCAACTTCTCCAGTTGGTTGACTTTGAGGTCATAACCTTTCTCACTGAGCAGGCTGTAACCAATCACTTGAGAGTCTAAGGGTCCAATTTGATACCCATAAGAAACACTTTTCTGGACTACGAATACCATTGGTGCCTCGAGTTTCCAGCTTACTCTGATGAGTTTTGTTCAGCCAAGTCTGCATGACCTCCTGGTCAAGGTCACATGGAGGCAAATCCATTGCTGAGAGACAAACCCCTGTAAGAGAACCTAGCCCCAGAAAGGGAGCTGTAGGCAGAGGATATAAGAAGACAGAGGTTACGAGAAGGAACTTAAAAAATCTGTCCCTTGTCATCCATGGTAATTCCTTGAAATAAGTTTCTTCCTTACAGAAATACCCCATGGGTCTCTGTGCCTCTAAGAGTTCTGAACCATGGGTAACATGTTTGCCATGATTGTATCACTCCATCTGTTGACAAACCCTGACAGAAACAGAGGAGAAAGTCTTTGCAAACAATAGCAAACAAGAGAGGTGGGAGTGAAGACTGTCTTCACTGTTCTCTACCCTCACAATTGCTTCATTTGAGCTGATTCTGTCTTTAAAAAGACAGGGTCTTTAAGTCCCTTCTTTTAAGCTATGTCTCCTTGATCCCTCTCAGGGATCCATCCTTGGAGCTGGATCCTCCAGAAGATTCACCTTCTCAGTCTCTCTAATCCACTTCTGTTGACTGTGGCCAAGAGGGCCACCCAAACCTAGCTGAATAAGACGTGACTGCTGGTTCATGTGCTGCTCAGCTTCCTAATGGCTAGCTCTGAGCAAGTGATTGAGACCCTTCCAGACCAATGGCTTCGGAGTTAGATGGAGTCAGTGCAAAAGCTGGAGACATATCACCTGATTTTAATTCTACTTAAGGAACAGGTGTCTGATCTCCAGAGTAAGTGTGCCAAGCTCACACTGTCCTTACTGGGTAAGACAAGGCAAGATGGGCACGGGGCAGACAAGGCATTGGGCTTTGGGGAAGGCAGCTGGCCATTCCTTCATTCCCAGGCATTGATATATCCTTCCAAGTTGAAAGTCTTACTGTGGCCTGGGAGAAGATGACTCACAGTCAGCAGATTGGTGTCACCAACTAAGGAAATACACTGAAGAGGAATAATACCTTCCCCAGAGCTGACGGCCAAGAACCACTAAGCAAGATATTCTCCAGTGCAAAGATGGCATGTTTGGAGAAAGAGTAGGCAGTGACCATAATGGCAACAAACAGAAAACTGCCAGTGTGCAGGGTCCCAAGTTTGGGATGCTGGAAAGGTATGTGTGGTTCTGAAACATTCTGCATGTATTTGCCACCAGACAGCTGGACCTACCAACTTGATGTTGTTAAGGAACTGCAAGTTTATCAATAGATTCCAGCACACTCAGAAGGATAGCCAGAATGTATAGCTCTGACACCCTAGCAGTCAGTGATAGCATGGAGCTCAGGTTCCTGACCATGCCCACCTACAGCTGCCTCTTTCTTACAACTGCTGGAGAACACATGGAAAGCCCCTGGTAGAGTTGTCTATGAGGCTCCAACTCTCTAGCATTCTAGGATAATAGCAGATGTCAGTCTTACTTCCCTGGGGAAATTTTACAGATCTCAGGTTGCCAGACTCCTGAAATATCCATCAGGATTACTAGTATAATGGGTACACCCTAATGAGATGTGGCCCTTCTCTCCACTTCCCTCACACCTTAAGAATTATATACTTTCCTGTTGGTTCAAGATCCCCTTCCCCTCCCCTGTTCCGCAGATGAGGTATCTACTCTAAGGGGAAGGGGTCCCACTTATTTCTCATCTCATTCTTTATGGCTGCAGTGTACTGACCCACAGTGCATGCACCTGGCTACCTGGGTGTCCACCACGTTACCATACAGTGCTCATACTCAGCTCCTGTTGCCACACTATGCATACACCGGTCTCCTATCTATGCACATGCCATATTGTTATTACCACGTAGGTAGGCTCTTTGCTCCTGTGTGCATACTGTGATGCTAATGTTTAACCTTGCACAAAGCTGGCCCTGTTTAATTGAAGTATTCCACAGGACCGATGGTTTCTACCTTCTTTACAAGCTCAGGGTGGAAGAATACCGGAGCTGCAAGTCTTGAATGCTGTGTGGATTTCTAGAATATTCCATTAGGAAAGTGCATGTGGATATTCCTTGAATTCAGACCTTCTTGTTCCCTCCTGGATTCAAGGATGTGAGGTCCAGCAAGCCCCATCCCACTATAACAGTGAAGCTCTTCCCAGTACACCCAGAAATATAACCTTCACCCCCTTCAACTCCTTCCCCGAAAGGTCCCACAGAAACCCAACTGAACACAGGGGAAAGGCAGCTGAGGGACAGCCTCTGAAGAAGCTGCAATTCAATCCAGGAAGAAAAACACGTTTTCTTTCTGTCTCTGCCAATTTGAGCTGGAGAGAGAGTTGATTTCAAGGGGACCTTGGGGAAATAAGAGGAAACAGACTTTGGAGTAAGCGAGGGGAGAGGCTGTGGGAGGAAGGACCCACAGGCTACAGAAGCTGTTCTCAGAAGGAAGAGTTCTTGTGGCCGGGGAATCAGGCATGGGGGAGGGGCATAGCCAGGGCCACAGACTATATCAGAGCCTACTGGGGGAAAAGTTTCAGGTTTCTTATGCAGCAATTTTCAGCATCTTCCAGCTCCCAGAGTCAGTGAAGAGCACCAGGGTACCTAGGAGCCAGATGCCACCTCATTCACAAGCAGCAATGACCTTAGAGCCTTTCTGTGCCCAGCCACTCCTCATGACTCAACCCTCCCACCTCTGCAATGCTGACCATGGCTCCATTGTCTCAGACATAAACATAGGCTGCTTGGGAAACTTTACAGGAAAGCATGTGCTTTGCCAATCTCTTTATTGTAATTCTGAGTGTCTAGTAAAGAGAATGGCCCTGCAACAGCTTCCTACAGAATTCCCAGATGAATCGCTTCTTCATTTTATCATCGCTTTTCTTTTATTTAAATCTAAAAGCAGTAATGCTCACAGTGTTATTCACCGGAGTGTGATCTGGGAATTCTGGAGCCGTTGAACACACATATGTTGCGGTAACAAACAAATACAAAGGAAGGCAGTAGTTGGGCTGAGCTCCTCAATATGGGTGTGAGTTAAAGAACAACGCAAAAGGAGACCAGGATATTCCAAGAAATGGGGATTGGGGCTTCAGAAGTCAGGAGGACCTGGATGAAGCTTGGTACAGGTCCAGAGGGTTCTATGTGGGGTCATCCATAGACACAGAGGCCTACACATGTTCCCAAGCTCTCCCTCCCGAGAAAGCCTAAAGACTACACCTCAGATACCTTGAGCACCATTGCCCAGCATCATTCCCAGCTCTACCCCAGTAGCCTGACTCGGGCTCTGGAGAGAAGCAGCCCCTTATGGTACTGCAGCAGGAGATTGAAAACATAAGCCAGGGACATCTTACAGAGGAATTGCTCAAAATAATAAGTGCAAGCAAGTGGACCTAGACACCAATAGAAAGATTCAGGAAAGCCAGAGCTGGGACAACTTGAGTCACATAGAAAAGCATCCATGTAAGTAAATCTGCAAGAGGTCACACCCAAAGAAACAAATGATGGACCAAACAAATGGAAGTAGAAGTAGGTTCCCCATACCAAGGCATTTCAAAGGCTCTGCAGGAGAAGAGATGCCTGTACTCCCACTGCTGGGTGTGACTGTCCCGGAGACTGTCCTGTTCATTGCTGGATGAACATAAAAGCAAAGTAAGAGAGTCATGTCTGTTCTGGGAGAACATAAGCACCTTCACAGGGTGACCCAGGCCAATATAAACCACCCTGAGCTGATGACAACATGGCCCTATGGTTTTGAGCTCTGGGGTCTTCAGTAGTCTACACTCCCAGGGTAGTGGTGAGAAAACACAAATAGCCTCTGAGGCACAATCTACAAATTATCTGGCCAGCAGCTCCCAAAGCTGTCATGGTCATCAAAAACAAGAAGCCTGACACTGCTGAGTGGCACCTAAGGAAATGTCCTGACCACTGTAGAGACTAGCAGTGTGTAGAGAGCCACTATGCACTGCACCTGAGGATGTGCTGGCTGAGAGTGCTCCTTGTGTAAACAAGTCCTCATTTGGCTATGCAGCTGTGCAGGGGCAGGGAATGGTCATACGTGGACGTATGGAGAGATGATACATGGCATATGCTATTGGGCCTTTGCTTAGATATAAGCCTGGTCCCCCGGGTAGGTGGGGCCGCCACCACCAGAAAGCTACAATCCTGAGTAAACTGCCTTGAGAAGGAACCTTGTTGTCTTGCGTCTAATTTCCTGCTGGCCAGGAAGGGCACCGGACAGCAGTGCATCCATCTTCAGGGAGCTACAGAATCCCAGTCCCAGCCAGTAAGTTCCCAAGTAACCCACTGTACATTTCTGCCCTCCTGGATCCTTAAGAGAAAATGCCAAGAAAGAGAGCACAGAGGCCACTCGTTAGGTTCCCATAAGACTCCCAATGTCATGGGACGTAGTGGAACCAAGATAAACATTAGGTAAAAAAGAAGAAAGGAAGAAAGAAAGAAAGAAAGAAAGAAGGGAGGGAGGGAGGGAGGGAGGGAGGGAGGGAGGGAGGGAGGGGGAGGGAAGAAAACTATGTGAAATGGTTTGCCCAAGGAGTGGCACTATTTGGAGGTGTGGCCTTTTTGGAGTAGGTGTGGCCTTGTTGGAGTAGGTGTGTCACTGTGAGTGTGGGCTTTAAGACCCCCATGCTAGCTGCCTGGAAGCCAGTCTTCCACTACCGGCCTTCAGATGAAGATGTAGAGCTCTCAGCTCCTCCTGCACCATGCCTGCCTGGATGCTGTCATGCTCCCACCTTGATGATAATGGACTGACCCTCTGAGCCTGTAAGCCAGCCCCAAATATCTGTTGTCCTTTATAAGACTTGCCTTGGTCATGGTGTCTGTTCACAGCAGTAAAACCCTAATTAAGACACCATGGAAACATGAATAAACTGGTCAGAGTTTGTTGGCATGCACTGAAGCTAATCCATTAATGTATCTTATACACCATACTAATATAAGATGGTAAGCCAAGCATGGTGGCTCATTCCTGTAATCCCAGAACTGGGACACTGAGACAAGAGAGTTGCCGTGAATTGAGGCCAATATGGAATGTAGAATGGGGTCTTACCTAAAAACCAAACAAACACAAAAACAAATGGTAATAACAATAATGAAAACAGTGTGTGGAATTTGGAACCTTTTGAGACTATCTTTGCAATGTCTTTTTACAAATATAACCTTACTGCATAATTAAAGGAAACTTGAAAAACTCAACAAGGTAGCTTGACTCTATTGTCCTTAGCAGCAAGAGTTACCCAAAGCCACAATCAGGCCTGACTATCTGCCACCAGGGTGTCAAATGACAGAGCCAGGGACCAGCATGTGCCCTCTGCCACGCTGTTCTAGTTGCTGATTGTTATGATGCACAGGGGGGCCTGCAGTTCAAGGTGACTTTTCGTGTTCATTGCACTTCCTATCCTGGGTGAGAACATTCAAGCAAATTATTTTTCTTCAAGTCAAATTAATAACTCTGATCAAACGCTCACCAACGGCTGGTGGCCCATAGGGCCCAGCAAAATGACCTATTTCTCAAACAAAGGCAAGCTCATTGCTGGCTGCAGGGAAGGCAGCCATAGGCTGAATAGTTCATTCATAATGTCTCAGAAAGACAGCAAAGGAGGGTGAGGCGACGCTGAGATGAGGAGGGGCTGTCAGTCTGGGTAATACTTTTTTTAGGGTGTTCATGTCTGTTGGAGATAGGTGAACAGAACAAAACAACTTCAAGATAGAATTTATCTGGGATTGTATAACTCAGGAGGCCTGCTTCAAGACAAGGAGCTAGCAGAACCTAGCAACAAGACCTGTAGTTCTGAGAGGTGTTGCTCACCCTTTGGAGCACTAGCCTGGGAGCCCTTATTAAGCTAAGCAAGTACCTGAGATGGAAACAGAGATGAAACATATACAGCTCCCTTATCAAGCACTGGACAGAGGCTGGGACCCAGAAAGGACTCATGTCTCCCAGGGCAGGAGCTGGCGTTTCCTTACCTGAGCCAACCTGCTGATATCAGTTCACAATGAGCTTGATACAGTTCACATTGAACTTGAGCTAGCCTGCTGATGCCAGTTTACACTGAGCTTCACCGCTGTCCATCTTTGTCCTAGGATTCTGCATCTGGACAGAGGTCCACATTTTTTCATGTTTCAGTCTTTTATGGGAATGTTACTCCTGTTATTTGGTCCCTGATATCTTCTAGGAGCTGGGAGACCCAAAGCCTCTCCTCTGTGCATCATCCTACTTTGTGCTAAGGCAGCCCTGACCTTGTCCAGCAACCTAGTCCTGGATCCTAGAAAAAAAAAATATATATATATATATATATAGTCTCCCATTTACACACTCCTGCCCTCATTGACTCTCTAGGGCAGAGCTAAGGAACAGGGCATAGACCCATGCTGTGGAGGCTCTGAAATCTCATCACTTGCCATTCCCAAACTCTTCCTCATTATCACCTGACTCACCATGGGCCAAGTTTCCCCTTCCTTCCTTTTATAAAGACTGAAAGACCAGAAACCTCAGGCTGATTCTTCTCTCAGCCAAAAGTCCTTGAGGCAAAGCATCATGACGAGTCGACTTGGCTGACTGCTCCCAAAAAGAGTGGAGGTAGGTGTCTTAGTTATTGTTTTATAGCTCTGAGGAGACACCATGACAAGGCAAGTTATAAAGGAAGGAAGGCATTTAGGTGGGGGCTTGCTTATGATTTCAGAAAGTTAATCTATGACCATCATGGTGGGGAGCATGATGACAGGCATAGTGCTAGATCGCTAGCTAAGAGGTTACACTGCAATCCATAGTCATCAGGCAAAGAGACAGACAGACAGACAGATAGACAGTGGCAGAGATAAAGAGAGACATAGACAAAGAGAGACAGAGACACAGAGCTTAGACTGTTGCTGGCATCTGGAGCTAATAGCAGTGTCTAACTCTGCTCATGGGAGCTCACTCAGTAACTGCCATGCCAAATTCCTTGATCTTCCAAGAATACTGGTCCTCACCCTCTTAGGCATTAAGCTGGCTCAGCTTCCTGGGCATACAGGAAGGGGGTTGAGGGAGATGCAACAACTTCAGCTTGAACAGCTGCCCTGCTAACAGTCCCAACCCATGGGGTACCAACAAGCAAGGATTGAAGGCTGCATTGGACCTTTGAGGCAGAGATGTCTAGAGAAAAAGCCTGCCCGTGTTCCATCTCCAGGAAGAGCAGAAATCCAATTTAATCCTCATGCCTTGGAAGCTAAATATGAAAGCGCTGACACAAAGCTGTCCTGGGGAAGTCTCCTCTCACAGAGAGAGCAACTCCAAGGGGAGTGCCTCCTGTGATGATCAGCTTGGCCTGCATGCCTGTGGTGAGCGCCTGAGAAACAGGTTGAGGATCACACATGAGAACACAGAGTCTAGTTAACCAGCAGCTAAGAGTAGTCAGTATTGAAGAAAGGTGCCTTCATGAAGGAACTCTACCAGCGAGGGCCTGGTCAAGGGAGGTGTGCTCAGGTAGTGAGGTATGCTTGCCACCAAGCACAGTTAAAGATCCAGTGTGGAGCATGTGGCTGGATCCAGGAGGTGCTGGCTCATAAGCACTCTTGCTTGGTGGTGATGCCAAAGCCACTGGTTAGACTGCACTCCATGCCTGGTTGATTTTTCATCAAGCCTGTTTGATAGAGGGGTGGCCATGTGCTGTTTGACAGGTAATGATGTCACTCTGTCCCAGATGCTTCCCTTCTCATCTGAGC
This sequence comes from Mastomys natalensis, assembly GCA_021653895.1. Lineage (NCBI taxonomy): Eukaryota > Metazoa > Chordata > Mammalia > Rodentia > Muridae > Mastomys > Mastomys natalensis. The sequence continues at coordinate 4,784,203 of JAJTUV010000102.1, forward strand.
AGATCACAGGCATAGAGAGCCTCTTGGTCTCCAAGAGAGCTGGGCCAAAGTGTGGAGCTTAGCTTTCCTTAGATACTCAGTGTGATGAGGACCATCTAAAGCCATTACTAGTCCATGGGGAGCATCACACAAATTCCAAAGGTCACACTCATTCACTCTGCACCATAGTCAGAAGCTAGCTATGTCAAGATACATGTCTAGATAACAAGGGCCACTCTAGTGTCAAAAGTTGGGTGACAAATGTTCAATGAGTTCAGGACCCAAAGAGTTCCCACTTAAGAGCAGAGTTCTCCACCTTTCCTTTGCCACTTCTGTCACATCTCCCTTCCCTGGACACACCCACGCTCCCAAACAGCAAAAGAAGATCTGTCTCCCACATTGTGCCTTCTTTGTGCAAACACAAATTTAATGAGATTGGTTCAGAAGATGTAGATTCAAGAGATGGGGGGCTAGAAGGTCCTAACATTCATATCCTGAGACTCTAATTAAACAATAGCCATCACTCCAGGTGAGTTCACAGTCAGTGGAGAACTTCAGCAGCTGATGAAAAACAACACATTTTCGGTGACTGCATAAAAAGTGTGGAAAGTGTTCTACTGCATTTTCTTAGTCTCTTAGGCAGCAGAACTATGTAGTCAGCCACTTGGGGTAAAGGAAATCAAGAAAACTCCAGTTTTCACAGGACCCTTGAAGCCACAACTAACTTGACTCCAGCCGGTGCTGACATCTGCCAATAGATCTACTCTGAGGTCATGCGGCTGTGTGCTCCCTGAACAAGACTGAAGTTACTCTGGTGGCCACGATTGCTCTTTGCAGGTGATATGGAGAGCAGCAATATCCTAGAAACCTTTGCTTCTACAGGAGTTAGCCACAGCTTTGACTGACAGGAATACCACATGTCTTTGCAAGATTTTACCTAAATAGAGTTGAACAATGTAGCATGAATCTTTGCCTCCCTGGACTTGAAGCTGCTCACTTCAGGATACACCCACTTCTATACCATCACACGCACACACACACACACACACACACACACACACACACACACACACATGATAAAAGCCCTTCCCCACCAAATCCAGCCTGCAAAGTCAATCATGAGTATACCTTCAAGCTCAAGGAAATGAAGAATGTGTGAACAAAGTGAGAATGTTAACAAAAAGTACAAATGATAAGAAGAACCTGACAGGAATTTGGGAGCTAAAAATACAATGAATGAAATGAAAAAAAATGCAAGAGAGAGAGAGAGAGAGAGAGAGAGGAGGAGAGGAGAGAGCTGCAACAGCTGAACAAGCAGAAAAATGCAATAGAGAACTCCAACCACTGTCTGAATATACAAAATAGAGAATTTAAAGTTTAAAGGGGAATAGTCCTTCCAAGAGCACAATTGAGTGAGTGTGTTCAACACCATTACAGCCGCCTGCAAGTATGATCTTCACAGCGGTTACACTACACTAAAGAGCAATATAAAGCTCTGTGACAACATAGGTCCCACAGGGTAAAGTAACTGACTAGTTAGATGAGTTCAGAATAATGTAAGACCATAGTGATGGTGTAACCAGACTTTTAATCCTAATGTACCTGATGAAGTATACAAACATATTCATAGATACACAATATGAAAAAAGAAACTGACATGGTATTACAAGATCCAAAGAGTAGTATTTTGCAGGTGGCTGGATTAAGTTAATATGAACTTGAAACAGATGTCTATTGGGGCTGATAAGGTGGTTCCACAGATTAAAATGTATGTTGCCAGGTCTGACAACTTAAGTTCAATTGTCAGGACCTACATGATAGATGAAGGGAACTGGTTCTCACAAGTTGTTCTTTAATTTCCACACACATACTATGACATATTTGTACACACAAATAAATAAATAAATAAATAGATAAATAAATATAAATAAATAAAATGTAATAAAAATAAATGTTTATATACAACCTGAACATTGTTGCTTATGTACAACTTCAATATAAATACAACAGAACAACTCTACAACAGATATACAGCATATAAAGAGCAAGAATCAATGTGAACCACTGCAAAGATTATGATATGACATAGCTGTACTCTGCAAGATGGACAAAGGGTACAATAACCACAAAATAGAAAGAATGAGCAGTGTGGCCGCAGTAGATCATCATCTGTTAATAAGCATTTAAATCAGATAGTTGAAACAGGATTCTGAACAGACATAAACCAAGATCCAACAGTATACTGTCTACAGGAAACTCATGATACATTTAAAAACACAGTTAGGCTGGAAAGAGACAGGTGAAAAATTCATTTGTGGGCTTGATATCTGAAAGAAAGAAGGTGCAGCCATACAGACATCAAACACCATACTTCTGGGTAAATATTGTCTCAAGAGACAAAAATGTCAGAATGCAATGTAAAAAAGATGAAGCCGAAACTAGACCAAGAAAGAAACTGCTTGGAGCCAAGCTGCCGCACCTCGAAGTGTGGGCTGAGGGTACCACTTTGATGAACAAATATGTGATGGAGAGATGGAAAAACTAGAGTGTGCACTGTGCAGAGAGGTAGAACTGGAGATGTGATGCCAGTGAAGACCAGGCTGATGTGAGTAGCCTGCATTGAGTCCACTGTGATGTCTGAATCCATACTGCCACCAAAATCCATGTTCGGGCCCTTGGTCCTACTGTGGATCTGTGTTGATGTCCATGGCCATGTTGAGACTGAAGATGGCATGCAGATGCCCATTGTCTGTGATGTAGCCTGAAGCCATCTTGTTGTCTGTGGGCCATGCTTCCACTGGGAGCCATATTAACATGTACAGCCTGTGCTGTCCCCTGAGTCCATGGTACTGTCCATGGTCCAGGCTGCCCCCAAGCACCTTGTCTGGGTATTGTGTCCTGCTGTAAGTTGAGTCCACATGCTGTCACCAGAAACCATGTGGAAGCCTGTGATCCATGCTACTTTTGCAGTGACATTGATGATAATTACAGATACATAGTTGAGAAAGAGCGGCATGGAAGGTTCCTGTGACAACCCTTACTCCCACCCCAAAACCACTTCCCCCAAAAAGTAGCACCCTAAACAAGAAGCCATTGAGAGGAATTCATAAAATGTGTAATAAGGATGCTAAAGTTAGCTCTCCACAATTGATAGATTCTGGAGGGGTGTAAGAGAACAACTAAGTTCAATTTAAGGGGTAGGTTTAACCATGCTCCAGTGAGTATATAGATGATACAAATTGGACTTGTTTTTTCTTATTTTAATTTTAATTTGGGAAGGAGGATCACAAGAGTTGGGGGTAGACATGGAAGTACTGGGAAATGACTTTGCTCATGGAGCAGGATGTGAAATTTCCAAAGAATCAATAAAAATATTATGTTGGGAAAAAAAGGCTTAAGGATAAAAATCAGTCTTGAAAGTGGAAACATAATAGAAAATAACTCATAGTACTTTTTTTTTACATCACAAGAGACTATTATGAACAACTAGGTATCAAATAAACTGGATAAACCAAAAGAAATGAGTAACATCCTAGAAACACACAACTGACCAAACTCTAATCAAGAAGAAAAGAAAGGCAGAATAGAACAGTTACAAGTGAAATTAAATCAATAAAATAAAACTGCCACCAAAGACAAGCCCTAGGCAGATTCCTTTATGAGTGCATTCTACTGACTTCAAAGAATCAATACCAAATCATCCTTAAATGTTTGTAAAAATGGAAGTGACAGTAGCACCCTCAAAGCCATCTAATAAGGTCAACAACATTTGGTACCCAAACCAAAAACATCACAAGGAACAAAAGCTAAAGCTCTGTCCACCTGAGGAAGATACACATCTAAAAATCCTCAGTCAAGTGTCAGAAAATGGCAGTCAGCAGCATATTAAAAGGGTCATATACTGTGACCATGGTGGTCCATCCCTAGAATTCAAGGACGGTTAAATAGATGCAAATTAGTGTTACTGCACATTGACAAACCGAAAAAAAAAATGATTATCTCAATAGTCACAGAAAAGGCTTTTGATACACTTAACATTCATTCATGATTCTCATTCCTGATCACACACATACACAAAAAGGAAAGATAACAGAACCTTCATTCCCACCGTGAAGGCCCACAGTCAAATCATAAGCTTTGGAAAGTTGAAACTTTCTCTCAATGATCTGGTACGAGGTAAAATGTGTTCACTCTTTCCACTTCACTTGAACAAACCCCTCAAGTTCCAACCACAGAGCTGAGCTGGATTCCACATCACCACAACCGAATTCTTGAGACATCATCTTTACTGTGGAGAGACTTAACTTGTCTCACAGTTTCAAAGGTCTCAGTCATTCATGGTAGGGAGATTAGTTAGCCACCAGTTCATGGCTGTCACCAGATACCAAATGTCAACCAGCTTAAGAGATTATTTGGGTTCTTAGTTTGACATTATATCATCCATCATAATGGAGAAGGCGTGGTTTCAGATAGCTCTGCGGCAGCTGGAGCACGATGCTCACATCTGGGCAGACCAGGAACAGAGATAGATGAACACTTGTACAAAGCTCACTTCTCTTTCTTTTTCCTTTTTTTCTTCATCTGTGTCCCCAACCTATAAGATGCTGGCACTCACATTTGGGACAGATCTTCATCTCAGGTAACACTGTAAATAATCTCCAAGCCACACCCAGAGTTTCACTCTACTAACCTACCATGCATTTCTCAATCCTATCTAAATGGAAGCATTTAGATGTCTTTCCCCAGTTTTGCCACTTAATGTCCTTCTTCCTATCACGGCTCCCATCCTGGATTCTGTTGCTTTCAGTCATCCTTTCTCCTCGTTTCCCCTCCCCTACTGGGTTTGCACCAAGCTCTTCCTTGATTATGCTGTTGGTTTTCCTGTAGAATCTCCCTGATATTTTCTCATGACCCAACAGGTGTGGCCTTAGGGAGGTGAAGTGCCCACCCTCTAGTCTGCTGCAATGAGACCACACATGACTAACGTGCTATCTAAGTAACTCCCTGCAAAAAAGTCAACAGAGTCTGGCCTATACCCAGATCAAAAATCAAGTTTGTCCTCCTTGAAGGGCTAATATCTACTTGCATTCTTCTGTGTCTAGATGTATTTTATGTATATAGATGTTTGACCTGTGTGTATTTCTACACACCATGTGTATTTCTAGTGCACACAAATGTCAGAAGAGGACATTGGATCCCTTAGAACAAGAGTGATGAATGGTTGGGCTACCATGTGGTGATGGGAGCTGAACCTAGTTTCCTTGCAAAAATAACAAATCTTACATTATTTTAAATTCTTCCATCTAGACATTTTTCTACCAAGTTCCCTCATTCTAGATTTTTAGAGGCTGAAGTAGATTTGGGCCTGTGAATCTTTAAATCTCTCTTTAGGGGATGTGGGAGGCTAAGGCCTCTCTATTTGCTAACCCTGAGATATTTAAAGGTTACTCTAGACCTGTGATCCTCATTGTAAATGGGAACCCCTTATGGGTCCAATGACCCACATATCAGATAACCTTCATATCAGATATTTACACACTTACGATTTGACAGTTGCAAACTTACAGTTATTAAGTAGCGATGAAATAATTTTATGGTTGGGGCACTGGATACGGTTGGTCACCATAACACAGGCACTGGATTAAAGGTTTGGAGCATTTGGAACATTGAGAACCACTGATCAAAACACTTCAGAGACTCTTCCAACCAGCAGCTACACAGGCTTGTTTTTTGTTTGTTTGTTTGGTTGGTTGGTTGATGGTTGGATGGTTGGTCTTGATTTTTTTTGGGGGGGGGGGGCGGGGGGGAGGCATTGTTTGTTTTTTGTTCTTTGTTTTTGCTTTTTAATATTATTCAATAAAGAAGAAACATCTTGTAGGTTTAGAAAAACAACAACAAAAGTCCCACCAAGTCCTAGATGAAGGGATGTCCTGCTCTCCAGCTCCTTGAATAAGGATGACTTCTTTCTGATTATGAAGTCTTAGCAGCAGTTCAGATGAATAGGATCAGCACACAAAAGACAGCAACTACCAAGGCCAGCCTCAAAAATAGGCACCCTCAGGACCTCTACTTCTGCATCTTAGCTGCACATGTCCCCCCATCCTCCAGCAGGTTGACTCCTCAGCGCTCAGGAGTCTCTTCCTGTGATCCCTCTAATTCCTTCATTGGATTGGTTTCTTTTCTCATTTCTGTGACAAAATGCCAAAGAAAGGCAAGCAACATGTGGAAGGGTCATCATGGTGGGGGAAGTACGACAGAGGGAGTGTGACATGGCTGGTTATGTTGCATGTAGTTGGGTAGCAAAGAGAGGTAATATTGGTACCCAGTTGGCTTCCATATTGTATCTTGTTTATTTTCAGTCCAGGCCCACAGTAGACACTATAGGATGGTTGATGACTCTAACTCACAGGGTGGGACTTCCCTCCTCAGCTAAATCCCCTGGGAACAACCTCACAGACACACCAACAGGTGTGTCTCCTAGGCAATTCAAAATCAAGTTAACCAAAATTTGTCATGCTTTGGCCTTTCCCAGTCTGGCCTCTCTGCCTGGACACAGGGTAAAATCACCTTATGCTAAATGACCTTCACTATCTTTTCCTTGGTTACCCCATGATCCTTGGGGACAAGAGCATCACACAGTCTCCAAGTTTTGTGGACTAAACAGTGAGTGTACTAGACCAGGGACAAGATGCCCAACCCATGGGGAGTCACTTCTATCTGGGTTGTCAGAACACAGACATAAGTGTGTCAGGCATATGGAAAGAGATTCTCCTGAGCTGTCCTGTGCTGAGAGAGAGCATCCCTCCAGGGCAGGAGCATCCCTCCAGGGCTCTGCTACATTATGCAGAGTCTCTACTGGGAAGGAAACTTGTTATTCCTTTCTTTACCCTACAGACTTGTAAATCATTGATCAAAACACGTTCTCTGCAGCAGGTCTCTGCCATGTAATTTCTGACCTGGTGTGATTGTAAAACATTTTCTTCTGTCTTGCCTTTGATCATCCCAGTGCCAAGTGAGGAGTGGGAATCTGCACGGTTCCTGAGCGAGGGCACCCACAATGGCAAGCTCTGTCCTGGATGTCCTCTTTGGGAGCACATGAGCATCTTACTCTAGTTACTTGGCATTTTTGAAACCATAAAGTTTTCAGATAAACCTCAAGATATGTGATCCTTGATCATGTGCATGTAAGGTCCTTCTAGGACATAGTCTCTTCCAAGGAGGTCTGGACATTTAGAACAATGTCATTTTAAAACTGTAATGATGTTTTGTTTTGTTTTCTCCAAATGAGTAATTGGACTAGTCAACATAGTTTGTCAACCCATGGAGCATCAGTCAGCAACTTGTTGCTATGTCAAAATGACCAAGGTAAACAATTTAAGAGAAGTACCCCCATTGCTTTTTGCCTCATAGTAAGGAAAAAAAAAAACTCATGGTAAAGAGCACATAGAAAGGACAAAGGTGCCTGTCTTATGAGTTACTATTGCTTCGATGAAACACCATGACCAAAAGCAAGTTGGGAAATAGTCTATGTTGCTTAAACTTCCAAATCACTCTTCACTGAAGGAAGTCAGAGCAGAGCAGGAACCTGGAGTCAGGGTCTGATGTAAAACCATAAAGGAATGTTGCATATTGGCTTGCCATTCATGACTTGCTCAGCCTTCTTTCTTATAAAACCCAGGACCTCCGGTGTTACCACCCACAGTAGGCTGGGCCCTCCCACACCAATCACTATCAAGAAAATGTCCTACAGACTTGCCTACAGCCAGTCTTAAAAAGGCATTTTCTCAGTTGAGGTTCCCTCCTCTCAGATGACTGTACCTTGGGTCAAGTTGACATAAAACTAACCAGCATAGATGCCCTTTAAGCACACAGCGCCTGTGGCCTATTTCTCTCCATCTAGGTATCACTTATGAATTATATGAGTTCACCAGTAGGGTGACTCATTGGGGGAGTTAGTGTCACCCTGATCCAATCACATTCAATAGTAAGTACCCCCACGAACGAGGGACTCAATCTTCAATATATGAGTCTCAGTTGAAAGATGCTTTAATCCAACAGCACACTGACCCTGACCCCCATCCCAAAGGCTCATGGCCTCCATTGTGCATTAGTTCATCTTATAGAATCAACATTGTTTTAATAGTTTCTTTTAACATCTTTCACTCTCTTCCAGGTATTCAAGCCAAGGTTCACATAACCAATGCTGCTCTTCAGGGAAGTTGAACCTGTAGAGGGGTATAACTACATAAAGAGATTTATAAAGGACTGCTTTACACCACCTTGGAGACCAATTTCTATGATCTAGCAGTGCCAAGGTGAGGGCGTAGCGTGGGTCAAGTCTGACCCCAAGTCCTGAAGAAGGCAGAGGTCATGAACAGCTCAGCAGTCAGCACAGTGCTGACTTGCCCTTCAGTTCTGCCTAGAGTTTTAGAAATTCAGATAAGAGTCCCCACACTGGTCTACATTCCTCAGACCACTGATCCATATAGTCATTCAGAAACAACTTCGAAGACACACTGGGATAATGTTTGGCCAAACATCTGGGCCTGTGGCCTTGTCAGGTTGACACATGAGATCCACAATAATGCCACACCCAGATAACTTAAACTTCTACTGCCCAGGCCCCAAATCTGCCTTCACCTCATTCACCTACCAGTATGTAACATCATTCTCTGGGCTTCTAAGAGGCAGAGTACTGAGAGAGATGAGATGACCAGGCATTGGGGAAAACCTATAGAGAGTTTCCCTCTGTTCCACTGCTCATTCCAAGAGGAGGTAACCAAAGAAACAGGTAATGGTTTCTAGGAACTGAGCCACCTGGCCAGAAACATTACATCATAGCAGTGGGTGCCAGGAGGCCTTCAAAATCAACAGAGATGGGGTGACAACACACAAGCTCAGTCAGAAGTTCTGTACATGTTTGTGTGAGCCCTAAATTATCCACAGAAAACTGTCCAAATCTAAAGAGAAAATTATGAGAATGCACACTGATCCCAAGAAATGGCTTCCAAGAGGATAAGAAACTATTCATAGCAACTGTCTAGAATATCCCTAGTGACCACCTCCAGCAAGCATGGTTTCCATAGTACCTAGAGTTGCTATCTTTCTACCCAATGTCCCAGCTATGGCTCTGGATATACAGGACAATAAAGGAGCCACACAAACATCAAGGTGACCTCACATACCTGCCTCAAGGGGATGGATCTAAGAACCAGACACACAGATGGGCAGTGTGGTAGACATAAGTCTCAGACTGACATCCTCCAGGGTGTGCAGGAAATTTTGGTACCTTATTAATGACTCCACTGACTCTTATTGCTCTGGATTCTGCAGACATATAAATAATTGATTAATTATAAAATAAAATTCAACTTCCCCCAACCACTGCCCAAGGTGTCCATAGGGTACTAAGATAAACACAAGAAAAGGCCTGAGGTCTCTGGGAGCACCTGAGGGAGGGACATAGGGACTCATGATGACAAGGGTCTGAGATGAAGCCAAGGAGATAGAGGGCCATCAACAGTAGAACAGCCCACCAAGCTCAAAGTGGCTCAGGACAGACCTGGGTGTGACCTTCCCCCTGAGGCTGGCCAGCTATTAAACTTTGCCTATAGCTGGAGCTTATTAAAATTTCAGGACTACTGGTCTACTTTGAGCTGTGTTGCTTCTATTTTTAATGTCGTCAGCTTATCAAACCTGCATAAGGCAATGTGCTCACTGTTAAAGGTCTCTGTCTTCTAGCAATTTGTAATTTTTTCCTGTTAATTTCACAGCGATGGATGGAGAGTGGTCAGGAGTCAGTGAAAATAAATGAACTTCAAATTACCTGGCTCTGTGGTCAGAGGAAGAGAGCTGGGCTCAGAGAGGGAGTATGCAGTACCAGGAGAGCCTCCCTGACATTTCCTTCATGGGGTTAAAGATTGAGCAAGATCCCTGCACAAAAAGAGCTTTAATCCAGCTCCAATGGGACTGGGTGCTTCCTCTGCCCATATCTCTCCCTGAAGCTGGCTCAGGCAGGGAATTAGAGTAGTGTTCAATCATGTGGGTGAGGAAGACCAACTAGCCAGACCTTTCTAGAGCAGTATGACTTCCTAATATGGATGCTCTTCCCTGAAGGCTATTCAGAAGGCTCCTCAGAAACATTGGGTGTGAGCCAGTGACCTGAAGACTCTGTAACTCAGTGTCAGATGAGCCCCTGTTGGTCTAGAGTCACCAAAACTGATAAGGAATCAAATAAGTAAGGAAAAAGTACCCAGAACCTTCCAGGCTGACCCTGCCAGCACAGAAAATGTCAGGGAAGCTATGTGGAGAAAGAGTATCAAGCCTGAGAGTCAGACACATCTCTGGGTTTTGCTTCTGATGAGTGACATGTATCTATGTGACATGAGCTGTTTCCACAACACCTGGAGTCCCTGGATCCCAAATCCAAACCATCCCCAGACTGCCCTCTGATGACTGAGGCTCAGGTCTCAGTGGGTGCCCCAAGTTAGGAAATAACTGAATCATACAGTCTTCTGATGTTCATATGTCCCAGTAAGATACATGTGCCATGCCTGATGATTGTGGCTCAACGTGCATCAGCAGTCAGGCCCACAAGAATAGATGCCTTCTTAGGAAGATTCGGTCTTTCTGAGATGCCTTAAGTCTAGTACTGGGATGAGGAGATGGTATCAAGACCCTGAAGTTCTAGGAAAAGCATACACTGCCAAGTATCAGGCCATAGCATGCAAAGAAAGAGAGCATGGCTTCTATACAGTGACTTAAACAGACTGAGAAAAGATTGGGAGAGAATCCCGTGCCATAATATAATATGGGGAGCAGAAAAGAAAGGAGATTATGCATACTTGATAATTGCACTCCTATCAGGTAGACTCTTACACACTTATAGAAGCTGAAGAAGTCCCAGTCCATCATCCCAGCTAGAAAACCAGGAGAACCTATGGTATGTGGGCTTAAGAGTCAAGGAAGAGTAACAGGGGATATTTCTCCTGGAGTTCTGAAGCATGAAATACTATGAAAGCCAAGCACAGGACAACCCATCTCCATGACTAAAGCAGAGTTCTGCTCAGATCCTAGGCAACTTGGATGGTACCCTTTAATCCAGTTTATGGAAATACTACTCCACACTCAGAAACTGTTTTGCTAACCATCTGAGTACCTGGGATCAATCAAGGTAACACATGACAGGCAGAGTTATCTCTGGGAGCCCAGCCTACTAATTGATGAAGTTCTGTAAATTCCATTTAACATATTTGCTTTAACATTATTGTGCTCTGTCCAGCTCAGGTTGTTTTGTTTCAGTTGATTTAAAGGAATTATAGCTCTACAATATCAGGGCTGTGCACATCCCATGCCCAGCCATGTTATAGGATCTGAACTGGAGTCTACCTTACTGTAGGCAATATTCTATCACACAAACCTCTACTGTCCTTATTACCCACTTCTGTTCTGAAGCTCTTCCCAAGGGCAAAACTATATCTCCTCTTGGCTGAAACATTATGGTCCAGAGAACAAGCTCTGCCACACCTAGCTGGGAGGTGTATAGGGATATGCGCAAGTCTGGGACAGGACAGTCTCCATCAGGGCCAAGGACACTACAAAGGCAGTTGTCCTGGGTGGTCCTAGACTCAGCATCCATGGAAGACCAGGCTACAACAGAGCAGATGAAGGGAGTAAGACTAGTTCTAGTAGGCAGAGCCTCAGAGACATGATCAGTTCTAAGGTCAAGGACCTTTGGGGGTTGCCATCAGAGAAATGTACAGTTGGAGGAGAGAAGGGAGAGGGGAGAGGAGAGGAAGAAGGAGGCAAGGCAGACAGGGAAATAAAAAGAAGAGGAGGAATAAAATGGGGAAATGGGGAAAGGACAGAGGAGAAGAAAAGGAGAAAGGGAGGAGGAGGAAGAGGAAGAGGAAGAGGTAAGGGAGGTGCACAGAGACAGGCCATACACTTGCTATGGCCTATACTCGTCAGCCAGACAGTTTTCTCTCAGATTTTCCAGATACCAATGTATCCAGCTATATGAGCCCACTTTACAAGGAGACAGTGACCCTCACTATGATTGACCTCTTGGCCATGTGGGCTCCTCATGTGTATTCCATTCAGTGGCAGCATTGAGCCATAGAGCCTCATGCTGGAACATGAGATAATCTTCAGGACACTGCTTGGTGGTTGGGTGGCTTTGCTATGGGGACTATCTGGGGTCAGGGACCACAGTATGAGCTGTGTGCTGATGACTGAACAGGAAGTCCCTAAGAAATTCATCTACATGAAAGAGGAAGGTGGACTGACTGGCAGGAGGACATTGATCCATGGTGCAACCCAGCTGGCACCCTAGACCATCTAGGGAAGCTCTGGGAAATTGGTGTCTTCCCCTCCATGGCTGGATTCCTAAGAGGGCTAGACCTTAGCCAGGCAAACCAACCAACTGAATAAATTCACAAAGAGACACTGCCTGTGTTCTCTGTGGTTGGAGGTAAGGCAGGGAAAGGTAACCCTGGTGGCTAATCTTGAGTGTGAACTTGAAATTTAGAGTCACTGTGGAAACAAACTTGAGAGCATATCTGTGAAAGAATTTCTAGATTAAGTAGGGGTAGGAAAACACATCCTAAATAGGGTCAGCATCATCCATGGTCTGGGTCCTCATAAGAAGGAAAGACTGGGCTGAGCACCAACATTCCTCCCTTAGCTTCCTGGCTGCATACTGCGTACAACCAGCTGCCTCACACTCCTGCTACCATCCCCTCCCCACCATGACAGACTGTAGCCTTAAGTTTCAGCCAAAATAAGCTATTCCTTAGGTTACTTACATCAGATACTCTGCCCTAGCAACAAGGCATGTTCATCACACAGTAGGTGTAAGAGAGACAGCCGGCATAGGACGAAGTGTTCCCATGCGGATGTCTCTGGTACCAGGTCCGGCTTTCATTCGTTCCCTCAGTGGGCCATGCTAAACATGCCTCACTGAGCTATTGTAATCTAAATGTGTCTCATGGACTAACAGCAGCAGACATATGGACACAGACAGAAGCACCCACACACAGAGACATTGATGGCAGAACCCAGACATACTGACACTGACAATAGCACCTAGACACACGGACACTGGCAGCAGCGACCAGAGACTAATGACAAAACTCAGTCACATAGACATAGACAGCAGCAACCGGACACTGACAGCAGTACCCAGATACACTGACAGTAATGACAGGTCCCAGACACACTGACAGACAACAGCACCCAAACACACAGACACTGATTACACACCCAGATCCTCCAGTGAAATTCGTGCAGTTAGCATAAGCCGTCAACATCCCGAGAGAGGGTCCATGCCCCGGCCCTTCTCGAAGCTTCTATAGCCTCCAGCCATTTCACAGCTGAATGGAGCAGAGCCTTGCTTACCAGATCACAGTATCCAAGCCCAGGGACACTCATACATCCTTTTTCTCTGAGCTCAGGACAGGTTCTGCAAAATCATAGGGGCAAGATAGTGTTGCAGAGAATTCCCTCTGTCTCTGGGTACTGATAAGGACTCTATCCAAGGAGGGCTTGTGCAGAGAGGCCCTAGAAATCAATGATCATCCTAGTCTGGCATCTAGGTAAACAGGCACAGGGCACAGATACCCTCTGGGGTTATTATCCATAGCATGTCAGCTCCACGGAGGGCAGAGCCACGGCCACTAGGTACAGAGAGTATTTTGCAGAGGCTCCACCCACACCGGGATCCTTGAGAAGCCATCTTTGCTCTCTGGGCTTCTGTTCCGCCACTGTAAAGTGAGGACAGCCTCTCTCTCCCACAGTTGTTTTGAGAATGAACCAGGGAACGGGGAAGAGCCCACAAGCACTGAGAAGGCCCACACGTGTTTATTTTAAGAGTCAGAGCAGAGCATTTTACCTCAACAGACAGCGGCCAACGCCACCATGGGCCTGCTCACGTGACTCTAATACCCTACCGCAAAGCCGGGCTTGGAACTAGACTGGGTTGAAATCAGTGATCCTGTCACACCCGAGAGCTCTATTTCTGGAAGGAAATGCTGGAGATTGAGAGTGACTCTTTGCAGATTGAACACTGCTCTTTGCTCAGAACACAGATGGGTGGGAGGGGCTATGTCCAGCAGGGGCTGCAGGTAGCAGCTCTCTAGGAGGGAGGGAATGCTCGCTGGTGGTGGGTGTCTGGACGTGAAGGGAATGAGGAAGGTAAGTACTGACCCACAGTGGAGTGGCCTCTGGAGGCGTGGTAGTCCCCAGGGGACGTCACCTTGCAGACAATTAGGAAGGAGTCAGGCCAGGCGAAACAAGCAATTAATTACTAGGCTGGAAGAAGTAAGTCTCAAAGCAAACAAGCAAGATGTCACAATCTCATTGGGAGGCACAAAGCAATGAGCAGAGCAATGGAATGGACAGAGGCAGGAGTGGGGGCAGGGGAGAAGAGGCATGAGCACGGATTACAGGTCAGGAGCAGTTGGCCCACCAGCAAGGAAAGAGAGGCAAGTGGGAACAGAGAGAAGGCAACCTTACTACGGGAAGCTGGTGGTTCAGTCTTCCATGGCTATGCCACTGTGATCTGAGCTCAGTCCTAGGAACCAAGGAAGAGAGAGAAAGAAAGGATGAGACACGGTTTTGACAAGAAGAGGCTGCTGTGGGATTCCAATGGGATGTCTGCCGCCAAAGACAGTGTCTATGTACACACACATGTGATCACATATATGGGCACATACCCAAGCATGCACTACCTGTGGGAACGCACACAAGTAATCACCTGTGAGTCTGTACATACAATCACACACTCACATGCGTTCAGGTGCGTAAGTGCACACCCACATGTGGCATTAAAAAAAGAAGCGTGAACTGTACGTGTGCATGCACAAAAAGCACATACCCACGTGTATACATGCATGTACCTGTGTATGTATACATGTAAACATGCATTCATGTGTACCCCTCAAAGCATGCACCCATGTATATCACACACAACATGCAGTCACATGTGTAACATGCATGTACTGTGTATGTATACATGTAAACATGCATTCATGTGTACCCCTCACAAGCATGCACCCATGTATATGCACACACAAGCATGCATCCACATGTGTCCCAACATACATACAAACATACCTCTGTGTTTTATCCACACATACTAACACATAAACCTGACCGTTTAAACATACCCACTCATGAGTATACTCCTGTCTAAACTCCCAAGTTAACCTGACAGAGGAAGGTAGAGAGATAGATTTGGGTGGGGGATTCTTAAAAATCATGAACAATTCAGACGAAACAGGTTACTGTGGGTTTGAGACCTGTGCCAAGGGAGGAGACTCTAGAAATAGAAACCAAACTTAAAAGAGTGTTGTGTGCAAGATGGGAGATAGCAAGTGACCGGGGTAGAGGCCAGGTTCCTCTTGTCAGGTGGGCGGGGCAGTGGCTGGACCTGGTGAAGGTCTCCGCAGCTGATGCTGAGGTAGGCTGAGGAGAGCAAGACCAGGCAAAGGGATAACAGATGGCATCAAGCAACTCATGCCTGCATGAGCAGCTAGGGGAGACTGCACTGTTTGCAGGTGTGCCCCAGGATGGGCAGACTCTTTCTAGTTAGCCCAACCCCAGGATAAGAGAGAAGCAAGAACCTGAAGTGAGGGAGATGGTGACGCCTACCAGGATGGCCTAAGGGCATGGCTTTCGCAGGGGAGTTAGCAGAAGGTGTGAGAGAGAGCACTAGAGAGGTATCCGAAAGACAAGCAAGTGGTTTTAGGGAAACTGGGGCCCAGAGTCCATGCCATCTCATTTGAGTACCACCCACCCACTGGGGTGTAATAGGCCTTCATAGGCCCTCATGATCCTCCCCCACCCCCAATCCTAGTGCTTGAATTCTCTTAATCCTTGTGAAAAATCTTCCCTGTGGGCTCACTTCATAGAAATTTGATGGTGTGAATAAAGAAGGAAACATGGACACCATCCACGTCCACCCTCATAAACTGTAAGGCACACATGCTTCCCTTCCTGAAGATTCCTGGAAGCTGGGATGCAGAGCAGACTCCTGAGCGAGCATCTTCATCACACCTGGGAGTCACCTCAGGCCCATCCGCAGCAGCAGCAGGGGTACCAACGGTTTGGCTCCTCAGACTGAGGCTACAGGAGGCGGCACAGCACAAGCAAGACCTGGGGACCCTATGACCCAGCCTCACAGTTCATGTGGATCCATGGTCTCCCAGAAGGAGGCCAGCCCAGAGAACCCAGGGGCAGCTTCCTCCTGTCCCTCCACTACAAGGCCCACCTGTTGTATACCAGCAAATTCCAAGCCTGCTTCTTGCCTGTGGCTGCTCAGAGAGCAGAGTCCTCAGCCTGGCCACGCTGTGTGACCTGCCTTTCTTCCTCAATTCTCCTTGTTCCTCCAAGCAGAAGGTGTGTAGGATGCCTCTGTCTCCCGGAGGCAGGCCAAGGTCCTCAAGTGCTACACAGGGTTCTGACCAGCCAGCTCCCCATGAGGGCGCAGTGTGCAGCCCAGAGGAACCCAGACACACTTCTGAAAGGTCCTCACAGCCATTGGCATGTCTTTTTGCCTCCCCAAGCCTGGGACTTCCAGCAACTTCCAGAAAACGAAATCTGACAGCATCGGGGAGCTGCCAGCTCTTGATTCCAGCCTGCTGCTACTACAGTAGCTTAAATTGCCAGGCTCTGTGAGAACTGTCCAACAGCGACCCCTGGTGTCCACTCTCACCTCTGCTTCTGTGACCTGGGTACGGCAGTGGAAAACTTTGCCCTGGACATACCTGAACAACCACGATGTGGATTGTTTAGCACACAGGCCCATGGGTTTGTTATCAACCATGCTGTGAGCAGCAGCCATTCTCTGCTGAGCCAACTCTGTCTTTCTGGTTTTTATCCGAGTTCAAACTGGGAGTTCCCAACCTAGAGCAGGAGATTTGGGATGGGCACAAATGTGTGAATGCAAGCTCTGAAGGCACTGGCCAAGCATAGACCAGGCTGTGTGGGCCACCATCATCTACAGTGGGTGAATCCTGGACCTTATGGCATGGAAGTCAGGAATGAATTGTGGAGAAGGTAGGAGGCAGAGAGGGCTGAGAAAGGATTGGTCTGACAGGAAGAGACACACAAGCACTCAGAGTGGCTGCCTCATTACCATGTGACTGTGGCAAATTGGATGGAAGCTTTGAAGTTTGCTTTACCTCGAGAATGGAGTCCTTCTTCAGAGGATAAGCCAACACAGCAGGCCTGGGTACAGGTGAACCCAGAAGAATGCCCTTGGTACTGAAGTTGTCATCTTTGACAAAGAGGTCCACTGTAGGATGTCTAGTCTACAGGCCATGGTCATTTTCTCCTACAGACCAGCCCAGTAAAGACTTGGGATGAGTTTTGGGGGAAAGTCACAAGCTTAAGTAGGAAGATGTCTTAGTTAGGAGAAACAGCATGATCAAAAAGCAAGTTGGGGAGAAAAGGGTTTTTTAGTTTTTTTGGTTGTTTGGTTTGGTTTGGTTGTTTGGTTTTGGTTTACACTTCCAGATCACAATCCATCATTGGAGGAAGTCAGGACAAGAACACAACCAAGGCTGGAACCTGGAGGCAGGAGCTGGTGTAGAGGCCATGGAAGAGTACTACTGACTGGCTTTCTCTCGTGGATTTCTCAGTTGCTTTCTTACAGAACCCAGGACTATCAGCCCAGTTATGGACCCCACCCACAATGGGCTCTCTCACAATGATCACTAATTGAGAAAGTGCCTTACAGCTGGATCTCATGGAGGCATTTCCTCAACTGAGGCCTCTCTGATGACTCTAGCTTGTGTCAAGTAGGCACACAAAATAAGCCAGTGCAGAGGAAAAGCCAAGAAGAAAGAGAGCAAGACAGGGAGGGTTCAGGAGAAAAGGATCCAGGTCAAGAGTGTCTCTGGAACAGGCCCTGATGGAAGTGGCTGCATTTGGGATAACTGGGGAGGTGGCAGGAGATCTGGGAGGTGAGCTTAATCAGTCCACTTTAGGACTCTTCTATGGGAGAGGTGCCAATTCAAAGCGTCTCCCTCCCATGGGTAAGGGAGGACTCCCCAGGCCCTGTAGAACCTACATCATTGTCAGAGAGGGTCAGTTTCATTTTTCTTTTTTTTAAAAAAAAATTTATTTATTCTCTTCTCATGTATCTCAACCTGTTTCCCCTCCATCCTCTCCTCCTAGTCCCTCCAGATCCACTCCTCCTCTGTTTCCTTTCAGAAAAAAAAGCAGGTTTCCCAGGGATATCAACCAAATCTGTCATCATTACAATTTGCAATAAGAGTAGGCACCTCCCTTCATATCAGAGCTGGATGAGCCAACCCAGTAAGAGTAAAAGGGTCTCCAAAGCAGGCAAAAGAGTCAGAGGATTTCCCTATAACACACTAAGAGAAGCGGCTGTGAAGTCCTACTAAGCAAAATACTAAGAGAAGTAGTGAAGTCCTACTAAGCAACTCATTGGGTAGTTGTGAGTCCTACTAATCATCACACTAAGAGAAGCATCTGTGAAGTCCTACTAAGCATCACCCACTAAGAGAAGCAGCTGTGAAGACCTACTAAGCCCCAGAGTTATTGATAATGAGGTGTTGTCTTTTTCTAAGTTCACCTATTGCTCTCCAATGAGGTGACAACATGGAGACACTGAGGAGGTGCACAGTGGCTCAATACAAAGTGTATACACTGTCTACTAATCTACAACAATGCCAAAATAAATGTAAAAATTTTCCTAACAGCAATCATGCTGATTTTTTCGCCATTAGAGCATTCCTGTGGCCCTCCAGGAGATGCCTTCATTCTGTCCAACTGCTTGCCATAGCTCCAGGAGCTGGCCCCAGGAACTCTGCTCCCTTCCCCTTCTTGTTACCTTTGGATGTAGAATCCACCATGGTCTCTCAGCCTGTGCACAAGGGAGTCGTGGTGTGGTCACCACCAGCCTGGCTCTCGCTCCCACAGCCCAGCTCACCCGGCATTGGCTCTGCACAGAGTATTTAATAAATGTTTAATAGCAACAATAAAAGATCGACTTGGCAAGACAGAAGATTTTTGTTCAGGGACTTGGGATTGTGCTCTGGGTCAGTAGTAAAACGCACTTTGGCAGATGTAGAGGAGAGGCTGGGGCCACTGGGTGCTGTTCAGAGCCCTCATCAGGAAGCAACAGAGACACCGAATAACCACTGTCATGTCCTTCCCAGGAAAGCTTCTCCCTGTCAGGACCCAGGGACTCATCTGAGACAGCCCCTTACTCCTCATTCCTGTCTATGGAAGAGGGTGTTTCCTACAGAATGGTTACAAGTGATGTGATGCACTGAGGCTCCTAGCCACAAGACTCAGTGGACATGCCTGGACATTGTAGATCATTGTAGATCATTGTAGACAGTGTATACATTTCAAAGCTCACTCCTGGGATCCCAGCCTAGGGGAAGAGGAAAGACTCTGAAGGCATCTATCAGACATGCAGCAGACTGCACCAGAGGGCTGAGCCTGGGCAGGGATGGGGTTAGGGCTTTCTCTGGACAAGGATTGTACTCCATATCCAGTTCAAACACACCAGACGGTGCTCCAACCAGGAGGGCGATGATAGAGCTGGAGGTGAGGTCTCAGAGGACCACTTTCAAAGCAAAACAAAACAAAAAGACAACAACACAAGATCAAAGGAGATGTATTTTTAAAGGTGACGTTGTCAAAGAGTAGTGGGACACAGTCACACGGGAGGTATGTGAACAGAGGATGAGAATTGAGGCAGGGTCAGAAGGTCAGATACATTCAGCCACATTTCAACAGAGAAAGCAACTTGGACACAGTGTCTCACATTGGTAACCCCGCACTTGGGAAGCAGAGACAAGTTTAAGTACAGCCTGCACTGTATACTGAGTTCCAGAACCATGTGAGCTGCAGAGGGAAGGGAGACCGTATCTCAAAAGAACACGACAAGCAAACCAAAAGGAGAAAACAAGAGAGACAGGTGATAGCTAAATGAATAGTGAAATATGCTTCTCTGAGTGGCGAATCTGCAGGTGGGAGCCGGGAGAACAGGTCGAGAACCTGTGGCTTCCAGTGGAATTCCTAAGTGAGGTTAAAGCAGAGGTGCAGAAGTACCCACTTGTGGATGCAGAAACCAAACACCAGTAAGAGAGGGAAGGAAGATGGCCTGCCATGCTTTTCACAGAAATGCCCAGAGAGCAGGGGCCAGAGGGGAGCTCCTGTGATGTAGGATGGAAGGACCACATTCAGAAACCCCAAATCCAACCTAAGATGTCCACACAAGACAGACTTGCAGATGTCCATCTTCTGTGTCTGTAGCACAACCCCAGAGGCTGGATAATCACAAGAAAGGAGGCTCACGTGGGCTCACGAGGTTAGGAAGTCCCACATACGTTGTTACTACAATATCTCACCCAGATCCTAAAAGCCAGGACTCCTAGGAGAAAGAAACTAAGCCATTCCCAAAAGGAAGCTGAGCCTCCAGGGCTCCCTCAGATCTTCTTACTAAAGCCCATCCTTGACCTTGTCCATGGGAGGGAGAGAGCTCCGGGTGCTCACTGGCAATCCTCAACAGCTTCCACCCACTCAGCTCAGTTTATCAGAAGGAAACATTCCGCCAAGGGCATTAGTGAAGACAGAAGGTGTACAGCTTGAGACCTCAAGGACCCACAATCCACAGAGCCATCCAGTGAGTACGCCACACACACACACACACACACACACACACACACACACGCAAATCAAAGTCACAGCCACACGCAGAGTTCCAATTCTCTCTCCTCTCTTTTCATAAATGCTAACATCATATATATTCCATACTTTGCTGGGTTTTTTTTTTTTTTTTTTGCTTAAAGTTCAGCGCTGAGATATTTCTATGTCATATATAAAAAGCTTCTAGCAATGTTCACCAGCTGTGGGGTTCAGTAGCATGAATGCTCTGTAATTTATATAATCAGCTGCTATTGGTGGACATTTGGGTCATTTCTGGAAATTAACATTTACTAACCATGCTGAGATGAACAGCTCAGCCCCTGTAGCATGTCTTGTATGTGAGTCTAACGGTAGCCTCAATAAATACAGATGAAATCACAAGCGTAATGGAAATTCTAATGATGACCAGAGAGAGTTGGTGTTTTAGCATATCTCAGCAGATTCTAGAAGGCTGGGGCAGATGTAGGAAGAAGAGGAAATATCAGTAAATTGTCATTCCTGGACTAAAGCTGTTTAAGGAGGGGATGCCAGGTCTCGAGGGTCACACACTGGAAGGAAAGTAGATGCCTTAGAGAGGGGATGTTAGCGTCATGCTGTCCATTTAACAGTAAAAATTCAGTAATAGTCAGGGCTGGAGAGATGGCTCAGTGGTTAAGAGCACTTGCTGTTCTTTCAAAGGCCCCAAGTTCAGTTCCTGGAGCCCGTGTGGGACAGTTCATAACCACCAGTTCCAGGGGATCTGGTGTATTGGTGCACACTTACAGCCTCTGTATGCACTTGCATTTATGTGGTGCACACACACATACACACATTAAAAGTCTCCTAAAGAAACAGTTTCGAAAGGATAAGTCCCAGTGTTCTAATGAACCACTTAAATATTGGGAACGTGGTAAATACAACAATTGACAGACATATCAAATAAAGAAGAAAATGGAATCCCATATGCACATCTGCACACGACCCTGTAATATCCATCCCCCAGAAAGAGTGTGACTTTCAGTCTTTGTGGAAAGCACATACAGCCTGTATGGAGCCAGAGAAACAAGGGCAAACCAAGCTTCTAGGAGTGTAGAGGGTGGATCAGGAAGTGTGAGAACCATGGAGTCAGTGAGGACTGGCTGACAGAAACATTATATAGCATTATATAGCACTATATATATCTATATCGCATATATAGATAAAGGAAAAGCACTTTCTGCTTGAAAGCAAATTAGCAGGAGCTGGGGAGATGCCTCTGCCAGGAAAGTCCTTGCCATGTAAGCGTTAGGGCCTGTGCCCAAGCCCTAGCACCCATGGAAAACAGCTAAGTGTGCTTCTGGTCTCAGCACTGGGGAAAATGGAGACAGGAGGATTCCCAGGCCTCTCTGTCCAGGCTGCAGCTTATTTGATGAGCACTAGGCCAGTAAGAGAGCTTGTATCTAAAAGTAAGGTAATGCCTCATGAGAGAGGTTACTTGAAGTCATTGTATAGCCTACAGACAGACAGACAGACAGACAGACACACACACACACACACACACATAATTAACAAAAGTAATGAGAAAGTTATGGTTGCAATACTGACAGGCATGCAGGGGACTGGCATGGACGAAGTGAAGCAGATGCTAAGAAATTGTGTTGCGAGATGTATATCGAAGGGATGGGGCAGGAGAGCAATGGCCCCAGACAGGCCTCTTACCTGGCATTGGATGGGACTTCCTACTCACTCTTCCAAGAAGTTCAGAGTCAATGACAGCTGCTTGAATGAAATCTCATTATCACCCTGTAACAACAGACCTCCTACCCAGGCTCCACTGAGAATCGCGTGGTCCCAGAACACTCTTAGTATGTGGTGAATGTGTGATTCTCACAGCAAAAGCTGTGAGCAACAGGGGAGCTCCCAGAAGCTGGGCCTGTGACAAGACCTCTCCAGATGCTCCATTACAAGGGTGATCTGAGAGATGAAGACCACAATGGACGAGGGGCACAAGGAGTCTTATCAAACATCACCAAGTCAACTCACAAAGCACAGCCACCTATCCTGCCAGATGTCAAGACTTCAGCTGGTGAAAGTCTTCAGAAAGAAGCAACTGGCCAGTTCCCAGGGAGTGTTCAAAAATGCCAATTATATGCTCATCTGAGAATAAAACCTTGTAGCAACTAAAAGTCAACTCTGAGGGCTGGAGAGATGCTTCAGATGTTAAGAGCACTGGCTGCTCTTGCAGATGACCTGGGTTCGATTCTCAGCACCCACAGGGTGGCTCCCAATGGTCTGTAACTCCAGTTCCAGGAGATCTGATGGCCTCTTCTGGCCTCTGAGGACACCAAGCTCACATGTAGTGCACAGACAGACAGACATTCAGGAAAACACCCAGACACATAAAAATAAAATACACTTTAAAAATTCGAAGTGGGAAACTCTGCTAGCCAACATGACCTGGTAACAAAATGGTAAAAATCAGAATTAGTATGGGGAGAAGCACAGGGTAGATTGAGTACTTGACAAGTAAATCATATATCCTTGATGCCTTGAATCAAAGAGTTAATCAAGGAAGAAAGGGTAATGTGCTAGAGAACTCTGGAAAAGGAGGGTACTTCACAGCGAAGCGAGCTGGGCACGGGGAGCCTCGCCACGTATCCTGATTTAGAGGGAAGCAGACATGAAGGGGGTTGGTGTCGGACTGAATATGTTGTGAGAATGGCAACATGAGCCTCAGGAATAAGAACTGTGCATTTAATAAACAAGAAAGCCGGAAAAGATAAAGTGTACGTGAACAAACAAAACCCCAGAATGCGGGGCTTAATCCAAATTCAATTCTTTCAAGTTGAGTCTTTGTGAGTTAATCACAGGATGGAGAAGAAGAAATGGAAAGGGGTGGAGAGAGACACTGGGGGAAATACGGAGTCAGGACGAAGAGTGAGCACATGGAAAAAGGGAGATTATGATAACTACGTGGAAATTGTATATCTAAGTCCATGGCGGCATGTTTATAAGCTCAGAAAAACAGACACTTTCTTAAAAATGAAAAATAGAAAACCATGTATATCGCAGGGGCCAGTGAGGTGGCTCAGCAGGGAAGGTGTTTGTCACAGTCTAAGCAATGACATTTGATCCCTAGACCCACAAAAAGGTAGAAGAGGGGACTGGCTACACATGACTACAAAGCCATGGCATGCAAACTCCCACACAAGTATTAGTTGATTAATGTTTTGAAATAACTTGCCCCACAAATGGAAACCTGACTTGCCCATTACTATAAGAACATTGAAAGTCTCATTAGCCATTGAGAAGGATCACCAAGATTAGATGAATTCAAAAAGAATGTCATGTAATCTTTAAGTGAATAGCAGATTGATCTATGTCATTTAAAAATAGTCCAGGACTTAGAAAGCACTTGACAGTACCCTCCTTTGATCTTTTTATTTTGTGTGTATGTGTGTGACTATAAGCTTGAAAAGAAAACTGAAAAAATACAATAAAATTATTAAAACTACCCAAATCATTCATGAATAGAGATTCAAAATTTTATTTGAAATTAATGTCAGTCAGTTTATCAAGAGTAGCCCTTATTATGATCAAACATGGCTCATGAGAGTAGGTCACTTCTGGACCTCCAGGTTTCTTTACCATGGAAAAACTGGCACTGTCCTCCACAAGGTCTGATAATCGAAGCACCTCTTGAATCTACTGTAACTGAGAGCAAGAACTCTTAAGTCAGAATCCAAACACACAGAATAAAAGTCTTCCCTTTGAAGGCCAACAGCCACAAAGCTCTCACATCAGCAGGGAGGGAAAGGTATCTGGAGGATCTAGAGTGTCATAGAGAGTTATGATCTATGTCAGTATGCATTGAGGGCCCTGTAGAAGGTGGTGAGTGCCAAGACAGTGTGCACAGCTGAGGAGCTCAGCTCAGACACATGAGCCAGTCAGCTGTGACCCATCAGTTCCGCAGAGAACAAGAGACTTCTGAATGGAGTGTGATGGGAATGCTTTTCTTTATCCTTCAAAATATCTATGACAGCTTGTATTCTGCAGTTTCTCTCTAAGTTAGAATTGGGTCAAAGAGAGGACTCTTTTGATGAACTTTATTCTGAAGTCACAGAACCGATGAGCCTGTGTTTGTGAAACTGAGATCATTTCCACCCATCCTTTTTTTAGGGACTAATCAGAAAGTTTCGGCCAAGGACTTGAGGCGTCAATTCCATTCATGTCTGGATGGTACAGCTGCCATTTTGGATCTGCTCACACCCATTTAATCTCAGACTCCCCGAGTAACGACCTTTGGACACAGTGAGTTCTCTTCTTGTGGACAGACCCTGGCAAGAGTCCCCTGAACCTCTGATGAAGTCCTAGAATGGTACCCACCATGCACTATGGCAGTAAACATTCAGGACCCTACTTAGGACTTGTTATTTTCTTCACCTGATAAACACTTTGCCTAAAGCCTTGTATTTCCCATAGTGAAGATCACAATTCTCATCCTTCCTATGAGATCAGTTTTGACCCATCATAGAAATGGGTCATAATGAAGCAGGCCTGCTGTCACTCTTTATAGGAGGGCTGTGTTGAGGTTGGGTCTGTTGCCGTGTATTGTAATGCTAAATTCTATACCTGAAGGTCTACCCCACCCTGTAGCGATTCTAACGTTTAAAGCTTTTGTTGTGCGAACCTTGTTCCTTGATTTAAAACTATTAGTTAAATAAAATTGGCTACAGCCAATTACTGGAGGAATTAGAGGTAGGTGGGTTTTGAGTTACCTGGTTGGGAGTGGAGAAAAGAGTGGGGGGAACCAGGAGGAGAAGGAAGAACAAGAAGAGAGGAGAAAGCTGCCAAAAGGGGAGACGGACCATGACCATGTGACCAGGTATCTGGGTATACCACCAGGGAGGTAGCCAGGCCAGCAGTTAGAAGAGTAGATTAGGGTTACTGCCAGTAATTGTTAAAGCCAAATAAAATAACATGTCCGAGTCTTCTTTATTTGTAAGCAAGTCAGAGATAAGTTTAAATTGGTTCTACTACAACTATGACTCCTTAGTGACTCCAATCTGCAGTCTGATTGCCATTCTGCCTCTGTGGGGGCAATGTTATACACTACTTACCCTAGGGGTTGTCAGCTCTCCAGTGTTGTTCTACTGTTCACAATGAAAATGACACAAAGCCTAGTCATGTGGCCCTATCTGTCCCCTCAGCCAAGGACTCTGGTTGCAATAGTCTTCTCTACTGTTGCACAATAGGAAGGAATGTCCCCAGGTCATCTGTAGGACTGTGGTCATGTGATCAGTCCACAGGTCCATCCTATGGTTTAACCTCATTCCCACACAAACAAGTCCTGGTTCTTCTGCAGCCTCCTCAGAGTGCTGTAGAAGATGGCATTTCTGCCCCTAGTTTGGAGCCATCACCTAAGATTCCTGAAGTAACCCCAGGTTTGCGGCTGGCAAGTCAAGTGGAGAATGATGAAGTATGGATTCCCAGCAGTACAGAAAAAAAGACAGCTCATCAGTTTTAGACTGGGCAACTGACAGAGGAGGTCTTGGATGACAGAAGCTTGGAATCTAAGGGGGAAAGGGGACACCTTGGAGGGAGAGGGTGGGAGCCCTTGCTCGCTTCAAGCAGATTCAACATCAGGATGGTCAACAGGTTAAGGATGGCTCACTGGGTAAAGTGTTGCTGTTCAAGTGTAAGGACAGGGTTCTGATCTTCAGCATCCATGCAAACACCAGATGGGTTCACGTGAATCCCTAGTGGTCAAGACACAGAGTCAGGGGTCCCCGGAACAAGCTTGCTAGATAGACAAGTTGAATCAGCTGACCACTCTCAGCTCAAATGAAAACCCCACCTAAGCATTTAAGGTGGAAAGTGATCATCAAGGAAGGTACCCAATGTTAACCTCTAGCCTTCACATGCACACACATATGTGCCCCATACACACATATATATGCATAGAAGCATGCTGTTCTGTATGGTTTAGAGGAAGGTCTACAACAGTTTTGAAGGAATGCTTTATTAAGTTTTAGTGAGCAAAGGTATAGGATAAATAGCAAGTGGCTGATCGAAATCAGCAGCAGATTCACAGAAAAAAACATCATCAAAAGGGCACGGCAGCACCCAGCAAAAAGCCACAGAGGAAGCCCCATTGAGGCAACCGCTGGAGTTCCCAAAGAGAGCCATGGGCAGAGCAGAGAGATTCCTCCAGTGAAGCCCCCAAGTCAAATAGCAACAGAAAGGTAACAGCAAAAAACTGGGACTTATAAGCATCCAAGAGAAACAAGCTAGGGAAACTGAGGCAGTCATCTGAAGTTCCAGATTGAGAGAGTCCTGGTGGAGGGTTTCTTCTGTCTTCTACATGGACAAGCTTCCAATCTTTAGTTATCACCACTGTAGGCACCCTTCAAAAATATTTTTATGTTTTAAATTAGCGTGCAGGTATTGGATATCATTGTGGCATTTTCAAAGGAAGTGTGTTTTGTGACCCTCCTTCACCCTCATCTCCTCCACCTTCTACCACCCCAGTTCCGCAGTCTCTTTTCAACTTCCAGCTCCCATGTGTCCTTTTGTCCTCACTAAACTGTAAGATTTTTATGCTGTGGGACAAACAATAGTAACCTCAGTTGTAAATGGTTTGCCTTCTAGTCCTCCTCAAGGACACAGTGCCTCTGATACCCTTGTCTGCTTACAATTTCCCATTCTCTGGTTTACAGAGTTAGGAGGCCATTCTGGCCCTGCATAGGGAGTTTTGGAGGAGATAAAGAAAGGCCTCTCACAGAATTCACTTTTAACACAGCACATGACATTTTATCAATTTAATGTACACTTGCATACACAGATAAAAAATCTTCTCTATCTTCTATTCTTCTCTTTCTCTTCTCTTCTTCTCTTCTTCTCTCTGTCGGAAGGTAGACCAGCCGGCATTTTTAACAACTTTCTGAAGGCAAAGAATAGTCTGCTAGGAGAGTGTGTGAACTCCAGGAGACATAGACAGACTGTTTCAGTGTGGATCATGAGTGTCCCCAAATGACTAGCCCCACTGGGAAGAGTGAATCTTTTAGATAAAGTCTATGTAAGGAAATTATGTCACTGAGTACCCAGAATTAGACACCAGGGTGTCAACATGCTCTTGTGTTCTCCCTCTTCCCCTCCCTCTCCCTCTCTGTCTCTCTACTTTTCTTCCTCCCTTTCTTCGTCCTCCTTCCCTTCCCTTTTCCCCCTCCCCTCCATCTTCCCCTCTTCTTCCTGGCCTAAGCCATGAGATGGAACAATTTTACTGAATCCCAAGCCTCCTGATATGCTGTAAACTGCACTACAGTTCCACAGTCCCTGAAGTATTAGAAGGTGGGTCACCATGGATTGTAATCAGAAACTAAAGAAGTCTTTCTTCCCAGCAGGTTGATTTTTCTCAACTATTTTGTCATAGCGATGGAAATTTGGCTGAACCACACAAGGAGCTTGTACCACACCAAGGAGCTGCAGACTCTACCGTAAGCTTGTAGTTAAGGCTAAAAGCCAAGATAGAGACAAAATAGCTGCTTCCTACTCCAGCCTTTAGTGAGAAACAGGCCAGCAGCTAGGGAGACACAGGCCCACCAGCGATCAGCTACTGCACCCTGGGAGATCTTAGAACCTACTCTGCTTCTGGGAGAGGAGCAAAGATGAGACAAGGGGGAAGCAGTTGAGCACATTGATTTGACTCAATGACAGTGACAGGCACATCAGACCCTAAGGTGCGGAATCAAACCAGCTGAGAGACACAGACGACCTAGTACATCAACTGCAGCATAGCACTGTCTTAAGAGAAACCACATGAGCTGTGGAGATGCTGGGAGATCTCCACCTCGCCTTCCCCCCCCTCCCCCCGATCCATGGTATGAGAAACAAAAACCTCCTCTCCATAATAAGAGGAATGGAGACTCAGGGTAGCTGAAACAAGACAGATTGTTTTATGACTTTGAGAAGCCATGTATCAGTCTAGAACAACATGTGCTGGTGAGCACAGGGAACACTTTTTAATGCAGATGCAGTCTCCTCTCATCACTGGCTGAATAATCAGAATGGTTCATCTTCTATGTTATGTGTGCCTAATATATCTTTTTACTTTGACAAAGACTATGTATGGGCTCATCTCTATGTTTTACATCCTGGTTATTCTAAAGCTTACCAGATGTGTGACCACATCATGTCTGTAGGCAGGTCTGGTTATTAATAATAATTTCCTACTCCAAACTTTTAGTATGAGGTGGAGCTAGAGAGATATACATTTATTAGCAGGGGTCCAGTGTTTTCTGTTTATTTGTTTATGGATCTAAGGTGGCTCAATAAACTTTTGAAATGGGTCATTTTATGTTTAATTTTTTACAATAGAAAGACAGTTCCCACTTGCCGCATTAATGAGTTGCATGTTCAGGCCCACAGATCATGTCTGTTCCATCATCTCTGGCTTTCATTGTCTCATGCTAAAAATCAGTACACCTTAATTTTCTCTTTGTAAATCAGTGTGTCTCTTCGGGCAATTAAGGGTCCTCTACTTATAAGCTGTGTTTGATAATTTGCTGAACCTTCCTATAGGGACACAGCTGGTCTTATCATTCATGTCTTTTGGGGTTGGGATTTCTTGGTTTGAACATTTGGCTTGATTTCTTTTCTTTTTTTTTTCTAGTTTTGAAAAATTCTTCACCTAGTATTGTTAAAGATTGTGTATACTCAATATTGTATCTTCTGTCCAGTCACACATAAACTAGACTCTCAGCTGTAGCCTGGTTGTCGCTTGCCTTTTTAAATTTTTTTATCATTATTTAACTGTGTGTTTTAATTATTTGATATTTCATTTTCCAATGACTTATTTGTATTTAATTAAAATTCCTTTTCTATATCAAGATGTCACGGTTTACTGAACTCTTAGTTTCCATTTTTAAATTTTCCAATAATCAATTTGGGGAAAACTATTCAATCTCCACAGACTCTTGAGTTTCTTCCTAGATATTGGTTATTTCCCATTTTCTTCATTTTTATCAATTATATTAATAACAGTAATGTTGGGTCTGAAGGCACTACCTACTTCATAGAGAAATCCCTATGTATCTTTTCACTCAGAAATTTTGCCTATTTGGCATGATCTTTGGGGGCTTCTGCCTTCTCAATGAATTCTACTCATTTCTGTATAAGATCTAGAAAAGTTATTGATGGCATCTTTTTGGGTTTATCTGTTCTTTGTTAATCTAGCAGATAGACAGAGGGAGGCTTTTAGTCTAAGTTCAAGGATGCAGGGAGAGTGCCTTTGCCTCAGTTGCTCAGTCTGGTTGGTTCCTTTCTATTTCTGTGCTTAGTTCGCATGTACAGCATCCTCAGGGAGTAGAGTGGAAACCTTCAAGATCTGTACCTCACTTCCTCCTTGGTGGGGTACGAAGCCAACAACTACACAGACTTTAGTTGATTAGCAGTGCTCTTGGCCTGCTTGATACTCTTTCACCCCATATATATACCTAGGTCAGAATTCAGACAGTAGTGGAGAGGAGAAGAAACAGTATCCCTGCAGAGTACCCCTGACTTACCACCTGTTGCTCCCCGGGAGACTCTCAGCTATTTCAATGCCCAACCTCCTCCAAACCAAGCAATATTCTTCTAAATGTCAATGTTACAACTCTCCTCATTGTTAATGGTTTTATTGAGTCACAGCTCCAAGACCCCAAGGCTCACCCTTTAAAAGTACAGCTCAGAGGCTGTAACATAGTCGACAGAGCTGTATACAACCATCATCACAACTGTTTTGTGGCATTCGTCACCAGCCTCAGACACAATAACCCCACTAATAATAAAGCCTCCTGCACCGAGTGTGATATTGTCTGTATCCCATCTCACAAGCTCTCACATACTGTGATGGCTATTTCTGGTTGTCAACTTGACTATACCTGGAATGAACTACAATCCAGAAACGGAAGGTACACCTGTGACCCAGATCTTGAGGCTGGAAGACATAGGCTTCTGACCCAGATCTTGACATGGTATGACATATGTTTTTGATCCAGTTCTTAGGCATAGTGACCATGAAAAGTTTAGGCCCAGGCAAGGTACTGCATGCCTTTAATCCCAGGAGACTGAGGCAAGCAGATCTCTGAGTTCAAGGCCAGCCTGGGCCATACCTTCTGCTGGAGGCCTACATAAGGACACTGGACTGAGGAATGCTCACTCTTATTTGTCTGCTTGCATTTACTTGTCAGCACATCTGTTGGAACCTACTCCTTCTAGATGATAAAGAAGACCAGCTTAAATACCTAGCCTCATAAAACTGAAGAAACTACTAGATTCTTGGACTTCCCCATTCATGGCTGCTCATTGTTGGTTAGTTGAACTGCAGACTATAAGTCGTTCCAATAAATTCCCTTAATATGTAGAGACATTCATAAGTTCTGTGATTCTAGAGAACCCTGACTAATACACATACTAAGTCTCCATATTCACAGAGGTGCTTGGTCGCTTTGTAAGTGATGTTATGAACATGTAGGTGCAAACTTTTGCATAAGCTTAGTTCTTTCTGCTCCGGATGCTTATCGAGGAGTGGTCGGCTGTATAAAGCCACATTCCTTGGAAGAGCTGCCACCCTGTCTTCCAAAGCAACTGCATAGTTTTCTACTCCTGCACACAACATGGGTCAATCTCTCAACATGTGGGGATGCGAAACAGCAGCACCTGCGGGTGGCAGCTCACCGGTTTGATTGGCACTCCTGATGGCTGATGAATGATCATTTTCTTTTTATGTGCCTACTACCAAACAAATTTTTGAGTTAATGTCTGTTGAGATCCTCTGCCCATTAAATGATATCATATGCCTTTCTTTAATGAGTTGGTTTTTTGTATATTCTACTTACCAAATATGCAATTGGTAAATACATTCTCTCCTGATGCTAGTTGTATTTTTACTGACTTGTAGGTGCCCTTTGGATAAACTGTGCTGGGTTAGGGCTGAGAGTTCAGTATTGAAGTGTACACAAGGCTCTAGGCTTTATTTCAAGCATACACACCCCCCCAAAAAAAAACGGTTTAAATTGTGATAACAGTAACACTTATTTGTTTTGTTGTTTTGACTTAAAGCCATGTATATGTGAGTGTGTGTGTGTTGTTGTGTGTGTGTGTGTGTGTTGTGTGTGTGTGTGTGTATAAGTTCAAACCATGTTTTCTCCTAAGAGTTTTAGAAAGACTTTTATCCCTTGTGTTTAGAGTTATGTTCCATTTATATTTAATTTTTAATGCAGTGCAAAGGATGCATTCAATTTATTTTTGGTATGTAGGTATTTATTTGCCTCAGCACCATCTGTTGGGAAGAAATATTCTCATTAAAAATTATTGGTGCCCGTGGAACTCAACTGACCACAAGCTGTGACCTTCAGACTCCAGCCCCAGCCTGGATCTCAGAATGGCTCCAGGATTCATCATGGAAATATAGTGTGCTCTGAAGCGCTGCAGTCAGCTCTGAAGCTGAGGAGTGTAGCTTCCAGTTCTGCTCCCTCGCAAATGGTTTTGGTTACTCTGGAAACTTCCAGCAGCTACCTGAGTTGCAGGATGAAATTGTCATGAACTTTAGCAAAGAAGCCAGGTTGGATCTTGATGGCAACTGTATTGACAGTTAAGATCAAATACTAAATGATTGCCATTTGGAATGGTTGGTATTAGTTGTCAATCTGACAAGACCTGAAAAGCCTTGGGAGGAAGGCTCTGGGAGTGCAGGGATGCAGATGCTGACTGAATTGAGGTGAGAAGCCCCCCACTGTGGGCAGTACCATTCCCTGGCTGGAATCCTGGACCTTACAAGCCAAGAGAGAGAGACTGATAACAGCAGGCACTCTTCACTCTGTGTCCTTACTCTGGATGCCATGTGACCAGCTGCTTCAAGTTTCTTTCCTGATTTCTGCATCTTGATGGACCTCTTTAGCAGTGTGAGCCAGAATAAAACTCCTTCCACTTTGTCAACATTGCTTTGTTGAAGTAGTTTATCACAGTGTCTGGAGACGTCACTAAAATACAATCATGGCAAGTCTGGATCTGATTCAAGAACACAGACAATTCCCGTGTATTTAGGTTTTATAACATTCATCTTAAGAATACTTTATGAGTTTTTCAAGCATAAGTCTTAAATACATTTTGTTCAGTTTATTTGTAAGCATTGTTTTTATATGAAAGGGTGCTTTGCCTGCAGGTAGGAGTACCATCGCACATGGAGGCTAGAAGAGAGACATTGGATCCCCTTGAACTTGAGTTGCAGATGGTTGTCGAGCCATCATATGGGTGCAAGGGATGGAATCCTGATCCTCTGGAAGACAGTCAGTACTGCTAACCATTGAACCATCTCTCCAGTCTCCCAGCATTTTGTTTTTGGAGCTATTATAAATGAAATAATTTTCTTCTTTTAAACTTTTATTAACGACCTGATGCATGAGCATTGCATCCCCCTCGCTCACCCCGTTCATGCCCCCAACTCCTCCTGTGTCCCTTCCTCTCATGATCTTGTCTTTAATTATTGTTATATGTATATACATATGTGTGTATGTGTACATTTACATATACATGTTACACATGTATTTGCAACCTCCTGGATCCATGCAGCATTGCTTATGAGTACATTACTCAAGGCTAACAATTTAGGGTTGAATAACCTATTTAGGAGCTTGTCCCTGGGGGAAACTCATTCTTTCTCTCTCTCTCTCTCTCTCTCTCCTCTCTCTCTCTCTCTCTCTCTCTCTCTCTCCATCCCTATCTCTCTCTCTCTCTCACCATTGACTATCTGTACAGAGACTCACAACTGGTCAAAATGTACAGAATAAGTAACATGAAGCACCTAACTCCAACTGATACATCTCCAATCCAACCCCTATACTTAAGTCTCAAGGGAAATCATGGAATAGGGGAAATACTGTAAGGGTCACAAGACAGAACTAATTTTAGACAGTGTCCCCTAGATTTAACAAGGGAAATGCATGTATGACATAGCAACAATATGGTTGCCTGAACAAGAACAACATAATAACAATATCATTTAGCATGCTAATATGGACCAGAGAAATTCCACATGGTCCCACCACTAGATAATGTCACTTTCTTAACTTTGTCTCTAGATGGCTCATTAAACTTGTATAAAAATAAACAATTGCTGTATATTGATCCTGTACTTTGCAATCATGTTTCAGTCAGAGCAGATTTTTAGTGAATGCTATAAGATTTTTCTCCATGTAATGTCTTGTCATTAGAACCCAGAAAAGGCTTTCCTCTTCTTTCAACAGTGGTTTTCATTTTCACCTTACCTTCTCTTTTTCCTGGCAAAGTCTTCAATACAGGGCTGGATAGAACTGGTAAGCTAGGTATAGTAGTTTGAATATGCTTGGCTCATGGGAAGTGGCACTATTAGGAGGTGAGGCTTTGCTGGAGTAGGTGTGGCTTTGTTGGCCGAAGTGCATCGCTGTGGGGAGTTGGCTTGCAGTTTAAGCTTCTCCCAGAGCAGAAGAGAGCCTCCTGCAGAAGGGAGTTTCTTCCTGACTGCCTTTGGATCAAGATGTAGAACTCTTGGCTCCTCCAGCACCAAGTCTGACTGCATGCTGTCATGCTTCCCACCATGATGATAATGGACTGATCCTCTGAAACTGTAAGTCGGCCCCAAATAAATGGTTGCCTTTATAAAAGTTGCCTTGGTCATGGTGTCTCTTCACAGCAATGGAAACCTTAACTAAGACATTTAGTACCTCAATTAGTTTTGACTATCGACTTGACACAGTCTAGAGTCACAAAAAAAGTGACTTTCAACTGAGGGATGGCCCAGATCAGATTAGCCAGTACACATGTCTATATGGGGTTGTCCTGATCATTACTTGATGCAACAGAGCCTAGCCCAGTGTGTGCAAGGCCATTCTCTGAACACATGTTTCTTATTATCTAAGAAAGCCAGCTAAGCATGGCTTTGAAGCCACCAGCCAAGCAGCCTTTGTCCATAGTTTCCATTTCAAGTTCTTGCTTACGTTCTGGCCCACACCTCCTTAGTGATGGACTTGACCTGGAAGTGTAAGCCAAATAAATCACTTCTTTCCATAAGTTGTTTTTGGTCAGAGTATTTTTTTTTCACAGCAGAAAACAAACTAGATCATAGAGGGTGCCTTGTCTTGCTCCTGGTCCAGTGTGAACTTGGTCTCTCTGTGACCATTAGGTGTGGTTCGCTGTTGGTTTTCAGGTGTTTATCACAGTGAGGGTATCCCTGCTTGTGGAGGCTCTCGTTCCATAGGGGTGGAATCCTGTCAAATACTTTTACCTGAACCTATTTAAGTATCATGCCAGTGTTTCTCTATTTCATGGATTTGACATATGATTGCCTTAACTGATTTATATGTGTCATATCTCCCTGGCATTTCTGGGTTAAGCCCTGCCTCGTCTTGGCATGTAAGTCTTTGCACGTTGCTGGAAATGGTTTGCTAGTACCTTCTCAAAGACTTTTGCATCTATATTTAAAAGAGCAGTGATACTTTCTTGAGATGTTGTGTCTGGGTTGGGGATCAGGATAATGTTGTTTTCATGAAGTGTCTCCTCATTGATTACATGGAAGAATTTGTAAAGAATTGCTATTAACTCCTGTTGACATGCTTGGTGGAATTCATCAACAAAGCGGCAAAGCCTCCATTCTCTTCATAAATAGTTTTTAGAATACTAATTCTGTGTCTTCCCACATGTTTATTCTTCTTGAGTCAGCAATTTCTGTCTTTAAAAGCAACAAAGGGCAGGAGTTTTTGATGCACAGTGGCCCCACCCTCTGTTCCCTCCCTTCTTTTTCTTTTTTCTGTGAGCCTGGCAACCAACCCCTCCCTTCTGTTTTAGTATCTCCAACCCTCTTACTCTCTGACTCCATCAGTTTGACTAAAGATCAGTCGATGCTATGGATCTTTTGAAAGAATCTATGTTTGTTTTTTTGTCAACTCTCTTCTGTCTCTGTTCTCTGTCCCATTACCCTCAGCCCCAGCCTTCATCACCCACTTCCCTCTGAGTAGGCTGGTTTCATTTTCTCTCCACTTTCCCAATATTTTAAAGAGCAAGTTTGTGTTATTGATCCAAGATTCTTCTTCTTTTGATATGAATCTTCTCAGCCTTCAGTTTCCCTCTTGTCAATGCTTTTCCAGAGCCCATATGTTCCAGTAAGCTGAGAATGCATTCATCTCTATGTTTTCTCGTGATCTCTGTGACTCTTCTGTACCCCACCAGTCATTTGGAGCTTGTTGTTTAATTTACACAAAATGAAAATTCTTGCCTACACTTTCTAAATTTGCTCTGCTACGGAAAGAGAAAATATTTCCTGTGACATTGGTCATGTGGATGAAGCTGACCTTAAGGCTGATCATGAGATCCACCCTTCAGACCACTCCAATGCCTGCTTTTGAGTTGTTGCCCAGAAGTCTGTGATACCCTGTGGGGTTTTGGTATTGTTCACACTGTTATCATTTGTTCACCTCTACCTGGTCATCCTGTACATGGCTGAAAATGAGTGTCTATATGAATCACTTTCTTGCTGCTGTAAGAAAACGTCTAACAAAAGCAGCCCAGTGGAGGAAGACTTTATTTGGCTCACAGTTCCAGGGTGCAGCTCATCATCTGGAGAAGGAGTGACAGTGCAGATGTAGCCATGGTGGCAGAGAATGAGGTGACTGTCCACAGCATGTCCACAGTCAGGAGCAGAGAGAAATGAATGCTGAAGGTTCCCTCACTTTTCTCTTTTTTATTTAACCAAGGATCCCAGACCATAGGATGGTCCTTCCCATATTGCAGGTAGATCTTCCCACCTCTTAACTAAACCTTCCTGGAAACACCCACGTGGGTGTTCCATGGTGATTCTAAGTCTAGTACAGTTGACAAAGAAGATTAATCACCACAGTTCCAGTCCACGTTACCTTAGCGCCCAAACATATCACTTTAAATTGTACCAACCCACCACTGGTCTCTAAAGCTTTATTTACATTCCATGATGCAAAATGCATTTGATCCATCTTTCCAGGTCTCTACAGTCTTTAACAGTCCCAACATTGTTAAGAAATTCAGTGTCTCTTCTCAGACTCAAGACAATCTCTGAATTGTGACCCCTATGAAATAAAACAATAAGTTACATACTGTTGTGGATAATATTTAAAACAGCATGTGGCCCAATCTGGCTTGTTATTATGGGGCTGCTATGTTCCTGACTAGATAAGGTCTGAAGGTGCTCTCACTGCTGCTCGGCTCAGACCGGCCTGATGCACCAGCCCTGGCACCCACGAGATGCCAGCATGGGAGATGGCTCTGCCAATCTCCCGCTCTGTCTCCACAAAGCTTGGCTGAACCCCAGACAATACCCACCCATCCACATGGTACCTAGTAGAAATGAGACTCTAAAGTTTAATTATTATCCAACGGCTTTATATATTTTAAAATGCTCAATTAACAATTTGCCCACACAATTAGAGTTGTTTCCCAATATCTAACCTTAAGGTATAAATCGTTACCCAGGATTGTTCTGGACCCACGAGTAGTTCTCCATGGCTCCTACATCTCTCTCTTCCTCCTTCAGTTTCCTCGCTCCTCCTAGCTCCTCCTCTTCCTTCTCCTCCTCCTCTCCTTCGCTCCTCCCACATTAGCTCCTCCCAAATTACCAAGCTTTATTGTAAAATGTAGCAGCATAGGAAACCATCCTGCTACAATATACTTCCAATAAACAATGGCACAGAATAAGAATTCCTGTTCCTAAGGTCACCCAGTCACTCCTGGGAGTCTCTTTTATCCTAAGTCTCTGGGACTTCCTAGAGATTCACCCCACCCCACACCCCAACCAGAGCAGCTTCAGATTTCCATTCATTCTAATGGCTCTCTGGCCTTCTCTCCTGTCTCTCCCTACACCTGATCCTGGCCCTCCATGTACCTCCCCATCCCCTCTCCCACAAAGTTCCCTCCCTCCCTCTGCCTCTTATGACTATTTTATTCCCCCTTCTAAGTGAGATTCAAGCATTCTCACTTGGGCCTTCCTTCTTCTTTAGCTTCTTTAGGTCTGTGGGCTGTATCATGGGTATCCTGTACTTTATGGCTAATATCCAGTTATTAGCAAGTACATACCCTGCATGTCTGGATTACCTCACTCAGGATGATATTTTCTAGTTCCATCCATTTGCCTGCAAAATTCATGATGTCCTTGTTTTTAGTAGCTGAATAGTATTCCATTCTGTAAATGAACCACATTTTCTGTATCCATTACCTTAGCAGAGACACATAATAGTGGTGATATGGAACCTAAAGAGGCTACTTCCTGTAGCCAGGCAAGACACCCAGTGGAGGGATAAGGACACTAACCCATCCACAAAACTTTCAACCCAAAATTTGTCCTGTCTGGAACAGAGACTGAGGGAATGGCCAAAGAATAACTGATCCAACTTGAGACCTACTACTCCATGGGCAAGCACCAATCTCTGACACTATTAATGATACTCTGTTATGCTTGCAGACAGGAGCCTAGCACAACTGACCTCGAGAGGCTCCACCCAGCAGCAGACTGAAATAGATGCAGATACTCACAACT
Organism: Mastomys natalensis; assembly: GCA_021653895.1. Classification (NCBI taxonomy): domain Eukaryota; kingdom Metazoa; phylum Chordata; class Mammalia; order Rodentia; family Muridae; genus Mastomys; species Mastomys natalensis. The sequence goes on from JAJTUV010000102.1 coordinate 4,822,403, forward strand.
AAACATTGAACGAAGGTTGGGGACTGTCACAGAAGAGTTGGGGGAAAGGATTGAAGGTCCTGAAGAGGATAGGAACTCCACAGGAAGACCAACAGAGTCAACTAACCTGGACCTTTAGAGCTCTCAGAGACTGAGCTACCAACCAAAAGCATACATGGGCTAGACCAAGGCCCACAGCACATATCAGTAGATGTGCAGCTCATCTCCATGTGGGTTCCCCAACAAGTAGAGAGGGGGCTGTCCCTAAAGCTGTTGTCTATTGATGGAATCCTTTCCCCAACAGGGCTGCCTCATCTGACCTCAGTAGATAAGATGCACCTAACCCTGCAGAGACTTGACGCACCAGGGTGGGGAGATTGGGAGAGGGGTTGCCACACCCTTTCATGGGAAAAGAAGAGGGTAAGGGGGAGGGACTCAGTGAGGGGGCACCAGGAGGGGAGGCAGCAATTGGGATGTATAAAGAAAAAAAACTTTTTAAATTAATTAATTAAAAACGAATTCCTGTTCCTAAAGATTATGGTGAAAGTATACTGAGAGCAGACTGAATTAAAACAAGACTCACACCAGCCAGACACTACCAAACCCTACAACTTCACATTTAGCCTCTAGGGCTTGTGATGGGATAATCTTAGTCTGCCTCTCTTCACACCGGACCATGTCCCTGGTATCTTCACCATCCATTGCAACTTGAGTTTCTCCTTTTCAGCTTCCTGCAATGCCCCACCCCACCCCCACAGCTTCCTTTCAGAGAGTCTGACCCTGCCACACACTCTTTGAGGAAGCTTGGTGCAGTCTCAATTATGCATTTCTCAGGCTTTTAAAACCAGTACACAGGGATGATGCTGCCAAGTTCCGCTGTCTGCTGAAATGCAGCCTGGCCCCTTTGGACCACAATTGCAGGGCCTCTGTGTGCTGACTCTGGGGAAGTACTTCCCTAGGCTTTTGAGCAGGGGCCTCTGCAGAGACGTCTAAGCTCAGACTGTCACATGATTTTTATTTTCACCAGCTGCAGCCTTCTAGGGGAGGTCTTGCCCTCCAGGCAACTTTCCCATTGCCCCATTGCAAAGAGAAGGTTCTCTCCTCAATGACACTAATCTCATTTAAATCCACAACTGCTTTCTGGCACTCCCTTTGTCCACTACTTTCAACTTACTTACAAGCCTTGTTTCACCTTTGTGGACTCTTTCTTTTCTCTCTCACAGTGGATCTAAATAAGAGCAGTGGTCAGTAGCAATCTAGCTGCATTCCTCCCCCAGAATATAACAGTAACAGACTTCAGCCCTGTCCTAATAGAGACTCATCCCTTTTGTTTCATTTCTAATTTTTTTAAAATTACATTCTATATATGTGACTGTGTGTGTGAGAGAGAGCTCGTGCACACATGCACATGCATGGGCACGCATGTGTGTGTGTGTGGTGTGTGTGTGTGTGTGTGTGTGTGTGTCTACTACAGCACATGTGTGGTGGTCAGATGACAACTTTCAGGCATCTTTTCTACCCTTTTGTGACATGGGCTCCCCATATCAAATGCTCAGGCCACCAGGCTAGGCTGCAAGCGCTTTTACCTACTGAGCCATTTCACTTGCTTCTTGCTCCTCTTTGGGGCCTCATGAACTAGGCCTCTGCTGTCCCCATTTCTTTCACCAGTCTAGTCCTCCAAACTCCCACCAGAATGGTCCATTAAACTCTGCTGGAAGCACTCTAGGAGCTCTCTAGTCCACATCTCCTGCAAATCAGTTCCAACACCTAGCAATCACATGGTTCCGTCACATGAGCTATCGTGTTTATTTCAACAGCAGTTCTACTTCTCAATACCAATGTTCTGCATTAGGTACTGAGGAGGTTAACTTTGTCAACTTGACACAACCTAGAATCACCTGGAAGAGAGTCTCAAGGAGAGGGATTGTCTAGATCAAGATTAGCCAGTGGGCATGTCTTAGAGGGCATTGCTTCAATATTAATTGCTATGGGAAGATTCAGCCCACTGTGGGCAGCACCATTCCCTGAGCATGGGGTTCTGAACTATGTTAGAGTGAAGAAGTTTACCTGGGCACAAACATGCAAGAAATTGAGTTGACAAGCATACTTTATCATGTGACCTTGACCATAAGCATACAACCCATCATGAGGGGAATGATTGGTGGCTACATCAGTTCTTTCAGTGTCAGCCAGAGCCTGAGGCAGCTGGTCAAAGGACTCTCACAGTCAAAAGCAAAGAGACATGAATACTGGTGTCAACTCACCTTTTCTTTTAGATTGAATCCAGGACTCCATCCCATGGGATCGTGCTCCCTTCAAGGTGAGTCCCCCCACTTAAACCTTTCTGTAAATACTCTCACAGATACACATAGAGGTATGTTTCCATGGTGACTCTAAATCCAGTCAAATTGATAATGAAAATTAACCATGGCAGCTACTAAAGCATTCAATGGTTATTGGTCAATTATCCTCCCATTCAGCTCAGTCTGGCTCTGCTCCACATGTTTTAGGAATACATTACAAGTTATTTGCATGTCTCTAATTGTTTCTTCTTAATGGGTTGGCTGTTTGTCATTGCAACACATCTCTTTCTCTGCTGACTGTTTTTGCAGGAAGTCCATTCTGCCTGGCAGGAGTGCACCCCTTTCCACTTCCCAGGTCACTCTGACCGACACATTTCTTCAACCCTCTAAACACATCCTCTGAATACAGCAAAAACTTAAATCTTGTTTATCAACTCACCTGGCAGCATCCATTCACCTTTTCATTACATTGTTTAATCTACTTACATGTGAGGAAAGTATTGATATCCATGGATTTATATTTTTAATTTTATTAGTAGTAACTTTTTAAAACTCCCAACACAATTTCCCCTCCCTCCTCAACTCCTAGTTCCTCCCAGCTCCCCTCTGCCCCTCCCCCATCCACACCTCTTCCATTTCTCTTTAGTAAGGGGCAGGCCTCCCATGGATATCAACCAAACATGGCATACCAAGTTGCGTAAGACTAGGCTCCTCCACTCCTATGAAGGCTGTATAAAGCAAGCCAGTGTGAAGAAAAGGGTCCCAAAAGCCAACAAAAGAGTCAGAGATAGCCCCTGTTCCCACTGACCAAGGTCAGTACCTCGTAGGATTCCTAGCTGTCAGTTCAGTCTCTGTGGGCCCCTATGAGTCCAGGTTAGTTAATTCATGTGGATTTTCTCATGGTGTCCTTGACCTTTCTAGTTTCTTTCTCCTCATCTTCCAGAGGATTCCCCAAACTCCACCTAGATTTGCCTGTGGGTCTCTGCATCTGTTTCCATCAGTTGCTAGGTAAAGCCTCTCTGGTGACAACTGGACTAGGCATCAATCTATATGGAAAATCATTTCACAGACTGCTTCCCCTAGTTGTGTTTGTTCTGTCCTAGGTCACCAGGCTATCCAGCCTTTGGGTCCTGGACCTCCAGGAAGTGTTATGGGTGGGCTCCCTCTCCTGGCATGGGTCTCAAGCTGAACCAGTGACTGGTTGGCCACTCCACAAATTTTTGTGCCACCTTTACTTCTGAGTATCATGTGGGCAGGACAAATGACAGATTATGGTTATGTGGCTGGGTTGGTGTCCCAATCCCTCCACTGAAGTTTTGCCTGGTTACAGGAGATGGCCAGTTCAGGCTCCATCTTCTCCCATTGCTAGGAATCTAATACTTGGTCACCCTTGTAGATTCCTGGGAGTTTCCATTGCACTAGGTTTCTAGCTTGTCCCTAGATGCCCCAATTCCAGTTGTCTCTCCCAGTACTCTCATCCTCAATCCTCCCTCCACTTGACCCCTCCTGTTCCTGTCCCCCAGCCCCTTATCCACCCTCCATGTTTATTCTATTTCCCATCCCCAGGGAGATTCATATGTCCCCACCTTGAACATCCTTGTTACTTAGCTTCTCTGGTTCTGTGGGTATAGCATAGTTATTCTTTACTTTACAGCTAGTATCCACTTATAAATGAGTACATACCATGTTTGTCTTTCTGGATCTGGGTTACCTCACTTAGGATACTTTTTTCTAGTTCCATCCATTTGCCTGCAAATTTCATGATGTCATTGTTTTTTAACAAGTGATAAATATTCCATTGTGTAGATGTACCACATTTTCTTTATCTATTCTTCGTTGACAGACATCTAGGTTGTTTTCAGTTTCTAGCTATTATGAATAAAGCTACTAAGAACATAGTTGAGCAAGTGTCCCTGTGGTATGATGGAGTTCCTTTGAGTATATGCCCAGTATGGTATATCTGGTTCTGAATAGATTGATTCCCAATTTTCTGTGAAACCTCCATATTAATTTCCAAAGTGGGTATACAAGTTTGCCTCCACTGCCGACGCCAGCATGAGCTGTCACTTGAGTTTTGATCTTAGCCATTATGACAGGTGTAAGATGGAATCTCAGAGTCATTTTGATTTGCATTTCCCTGATAGCTAAGGATGTTGAACATTTCTTTAAGTGTCTCCTGGCCATTTGAGATTCCTCTGTTAAGAATTCTCTGTTTATATCTGTACACCATTTTTAATTGGATTATTTGGTTTGCTGAAATATAGTTTCTTGAGTTCTTTATATAGTCTGGAAATTAGCACTCTGTCAGATGTGGATTGGTGAAGATCTTCTATTCTGTAGGCTGCTGTACTGTCCTATTAACAATGTCCTTTGCCTTCCAGAGGCTTTTCAGTGTCATGAGGTCCCATTTAAAAATTGTTGGTCTCAGCGCCTGTGCTATTGGTGTTCTGTTCAGGAAGTTGTCACTTGTGCCAATGTATTCAAGGCTATCCTCCACCTTTTCTTCTGTCAGGTTCAGTGTGTCTGGTTTTACATTGAGGTCTTTGATCTACCTGGACTTGAGTTTTGTGCAGGGTGATAAATGTGGACCTATTTGCATTCTTCTATGTGCTGACATTTCAATTAGAACAGAACCATTTGTTAAAGATTTTTTTTTATCATATAATTTTGGCTTCTTTGTCAAAAAAATCAGGTGTTTACAGGTGTGTGGATTTACTTCTGGGTCTTTGGTTTGATTCCACTGATCCACCTGTCTGGTTTTATGCCAATACCATGTGGGTTTTTATTACTATAGATCTGTAGTAGAACTTGAAATCTAGGATGATGATACCTCTGAAAGTTCTTTTATTGTACGAGATTTGATTTAGGTATCCTGAGGGGTTTTTTTTTCCATATGAAATTGAGTATTACAAGGTCTGTCAAGTGTTATGTTTGGATTTTAATGGGGATTGCATTGAATCTATAGATTGCTTTTGGAAAGACGATCATTTTCACTGTATTAATCCTAGCAATCCATGAGTATGGGAGAGCTTTCCATCTTCTGATTTCTACTCCAATTTCTTCCTTCAAAGACTTGAAGGTCTTGTCATTCAGGTCTTTCACTTGTTTGGTTACAATCATACCAAGATGTTTATTTTATTTGTGGCTATTGTGTAGGGTTTTATTTCCCTGATTTCTTTCTCAGACATTTGTATATGGGAAGGCTACTGGCTTTTTTGTTTGTTTGTTTGTTTGTTTGTTTGCTTGCTTTGTTTTTGAGTTAATCTTGTATCCAGCCACTTTGCTAAACTTGTTTATCGATTGTATTACTTCCTAGTAAAATCATATTGCCTGAAAATACTGACACTTTGACTTCTTCCTTTCCACTTTACATCTCCTTGATCTCTTTTAGTTGTCTTATTGTTCTAGCTAGAACTTCAAGTACGATATTGATTAGATATGGAGAGAAAGAGGAGAGAGGGGGGCAGCCTTGTCTTGTTTCTGTTTTAGTGGAATTTCTTTGAGTTTCTCTCCATTTAATTTATGTTGACTATCAGCTTGCTGTATATTGCCTTTATTATGTTTAGGTATGCACCTAGTATCTGTGATCTCTCCAAGACTTTCATCATGGAGGATAGTTGGATTTTTGTCAAAGGCTCACTTAGTATCTATGAGATGATTATGTGGGTTTTTTCTTTCAGTTTATTTATACGGTGGGTTACATTGACAGATTTTCATTTGTTGAACCATCCCTGCATCATTGGGATGAAGACTACTTGATCATAGTGGATGATTTTTTTGATGTGCTCTTGGATTCTGTTTGTGTGTATTTTATTGAATATTTTTGCATCAATTGTTCATGAAGGAAATTGATCTGTAATTCTCTTTCTCTGTTGAGTCTTTGTGTGATTTGGGTATCAGAATGAATGTAGCCTCATAAAAGAATTTGGCAATGTTCCTTCTGTTTCTGTTTTGTGAAATAATTGTAGAGACATTGGCATTATCTCTTTAAAAGTCTGGTAGAATTCTGCATAAAAACCGTCTCATCCTGGTCATTTGTGTGGGATCAGGGAGAAACTTTTAATGGCTGCTTCTATTTCCTTAGGGGATATAGGTCTTTTAAATTGTTTATCTGATCTTGTTTTAGATATCATTTGGTAAGTGATCACTTGTTTAGATATCACTTAGTAAGTGATATCTATCAATAAATTTTCCATTTCTTTTAGATTTTCCAGTTTTGTGAAGTACGGTTTTTTGAAGTATGACTTAATGTTTCTTTGGATTTCCTCAGTGTCTGTTGTCATTCTTAGCCCCTTTCATTTCTGATTTTGTTAATTTAGATATTCTTTCTCTGCCTTTTAGTTAGTTTGGATAAGAGATGTCTACCTGACATTCAGGGATTTATATCTCCCATTTTACTTTTGTTTTCCATATGGTTGATTTTTTCATTCTTCCTCTCTTCCTTCTCTTCTGTTTTCTTTCACCCTACATGAACATTTTCTATTGTAATATGTAGTTCTTTAGTAAGTTGTCCAAGAAGAATGACAGTATAGAGATGTGTAGTCTTGATCTTCTGAATATTATTTTTCTAATAGTTACTTTAGGCTTTTCATTAACCTCATTCAACAGTGTTTTGTCTTGATTTGTATTATCTAAATTTCATTGACATAGATATGTTCCTCTCCCATGGCTCTATTCTCCATTATGCTGTCTGTGTTCTTGGTACTATATCTGTGTATTACTTACCCAACAATGCAGTGTTGGATTATTTTGAATAAATGGCTTTATGATTTTATGATTTTTAAAAGAAGATGAGAGGATATACCTTCTGATTTAATATCTCATTTTCAGACCCGAGCTACCATCTGGCATCCCTCCATAGTCCAGCACAGCTTGGCTTCTGTGCTGTCAGTATCACATATTTTGTTTCTGTAGGCTATAGGCCCAGCCATACAATGCATGATGCATACTGGTTATCTGTCCACTGGTTTTAGATCATATAAAAAAAAAATGGATGGCTTGATGTTCCCAGCTTCCATTGGAGTTGTATGACTAGCAAGTCACATGCTTTCTGAGTCAAGAGCTTGCTTTCATGTTTCTTGTTTGGAGGATTGGGTAACAACACATTCTCTAAGCTCATAGTCACCTAGTGTGATGGTTTGTACTAGTTTGATAAACACCATGACCAAAGGGAAGATGGAGAGGCAAGGGTCTATTTCAGCTGTAGGTTATAGTCCATTATGAGAGAAGTTAAGGCAGGAACCTAGAAGCAGGAACTGAAGCAGGAGCTGTAAAGTAATGTTTCTTACTGTCTTAATTTCCATGGATCATTCACCTTGGTTTTTATACAACCCTGGACAACATGCTCAAGGGTGGTTCTATACACATGGAGTTGGGCCCATTCACAGCAATCAGCAATCAATAAAATGCCCCTATGGACTTCCCTGGAGGCAAGTCTGAAGGAGGCATTTGCATTTTCTGATTTGAGGCTCTCTTTTCCCAGAGGTCCCATCTTGTGTCAACTTGACAAAAAAAATCAAAAATTTAAAATATAAAATGGTGCATGGTTAATATTGACTGTCTGCTTCATACAATCTAAAAGTACAGGGAAACAAACTTCTGGGCAAGATCATGAATAATTATCTAGACTGAGTCATGAAGGAAGAGCCACCCTAACTATAGACAGTCCTTGGGCTGGGTCCTGGAAGTAGGCAGAAATGAGCATCAAGATTGATCTCTCTCTGCTCCTTAGCTGGGACTGTCATGTGACCTCAAGCTCCCGCTGCCATGCTTTCCCCACCATGATGGACTGAACTGCATCCCCTCAGACTGTAAAATGAAATAAATTCTTTCTTTTTTAAGGCACTTTTAGTCTGGTATTTTGTCATGTTGATGAGAAGAGTAACCCGTGTACCCAGGAATGTCTTTTTTTCTCCTTCATTATTCAAAGTCATTTTTGTATCCATTAAGTAATTGAACAAAATTTTATTTTCCTCCCAAAATGCTGAATATTACCACCCCACCTTCCTGTGTCTTCCCTCACAAGGACCTGAGTTCAATCCCCAGAGCCCACACAAAGAAAGCAAGGTGTGATGGTGCTTGTAATCCCAGAATTAAGAGTTTGAGACAGTCAGATCTCTCAGTCATTGCTGGTCAACTGGCCTGGCTTAATTGACAACGTCTAGGTCAGTGAGAGACTCTGTCTCAAAAAACCCAAGATGAACAACCAAAGTTTGAACTTTGGTTTCCACATGTATATCTGCACATATAAGAACACATTTTGGTAAGAATAGTGAACTTGGGCTAGAGAGATGGCTCAGCTCACTTGCTGCTCTTATAAAAGACCATTATTCAACTCCCAGTCCCCACATGGTAGCTCATAACCACCTGTAACTCTAATTCTAGGGAAACGACACCCTCTTCTGGCCTCTATAAGTACTGCATGCATGTGGTATGCAGCTATACATGTAGACAAACATTCACGTACACAAAATAAAAACAAAAGAACAATGACCTTTATGAGGTTTCAACTTGCCCCGTTCCTCCCCATCTTCATCTACCTCTATTTCATATTCTGAAAAGCAAAATCTTTGAAACCATGGGATTTGTACAAACCAAAAAGTATGAAGAGCAGATAAAACAGAAGGTCCACCAGCCCTGGTCCTAGAGGATTTCTACTGTTTCTCTAGAGATCCACTGAAAAGCTGCATTCTGAGGCTGCTTCTCATGTGACATAATTTGGGACTCACTGTGCAAACAATACAGCACCCAGTGTATTTATGAAACCCACCAGTAGCAATGATTAAATGGTGAAGCTGTTGGAGGCAGGTCCTCCAGCTGGGGCTAAAAAAGAGACTTCCAAGCCTTTTACAATGAGCTGGGGAAGGAGACATTTACAGAGAGACAGAGAAAGCTGGAGCTTGTTCCTAGGAATTGGCAAAACCCTGTATGTGTGCAGGGCAATGAAAATCCCCAGGATACTCTGAAAAGGCCCTAATTGCTCACCTCTGGCTGACCTTGAGATACTTTGCAAAAGAAAAATGAAGGCTAAGGCAGTTATAAAGCACCTGCTGGTGTATTAAGAGAAAGCCCAGCAGGCTGAGCAGAGGCAGGAGACTCATTGGTTCAAGGCTATGTAGGACTCTCAGACCAACCATTAGCTGACTGCTAAGCTCACAAGGGGGAGCAAAGACTGTTGATCACAAAGAGAGACAGAGAATAGGCAGTGGTAGCCCAGGAAAGCCCTCGGCAAACAGCAGCGATCACTGCAGTAGTTCGTCTTAATTATCAACTCAATCACATTGAGAAGCATGTAGGGGTTTGCTGAGACACTTCAGGGTACCTGTGAGATCTTCTTCAGAAAAGACCAGATAACAGCGGCTCTACCCAGGTCAATGCTCTGATGCCCTGTGGAAGAGAATGGCATGGGGTGGGTATTATAAAAAGGAAAATTCTGTGGAAGGGAATGGCATTGGGAGAGGTTACTATACAATAGGAAAATTTTAGTAGAAGAAACTAGGTCACAGTTGTGGGGAGAATGAAGGCTATACTGTGTCCTGGCCCTTCTTGTGTTCCTTTTCTGTTTCTTGGCAGCCACAGGAAGACCTGACCAGCTGTGTTCTTCCTTTTTTTCCTTTACAAACTTAATCCTTTATAAAAAGAAGCAAAATAAATTCTTCCTGTCTGAGTTTTGATGGGAGAAGAAGAGTAAGAAGGAGAACAAGAGAGACACAGAGAGACAGAGACAGAGAGACAGAGACTTTATTAGAACGGATTATACAGCTGGAGGGCAAGACCATCCAACACTAGCAGTCAGTATGCTGGAGAGTCAGAGAACGTGGTAGCTACTCAGTCTAAGACATTGAAACCCTCAGACCATGAGGAACTAAGGACAAAACCCTAATCCCAGACTGGAGGACTAGAAGCTCTGTGGAGAGTGATGGAGTAGGCACATGTTTAAAACGGAAGAAGTTGAAATCTGGTGCCTGTGGGTTATGGAGCAGCCACAGATGTGCTAGCTCAGGAAGCTGGAACTTAAGGATATCAGCAAGTGCTGCCAGGATGAGATGGGCCTGCCCTGCTCAGTTGCTCCTCCACATGTCTAACCTCCCTAGACATACCCTCACAGATACACTCAGGGATTTACTAACCTCCCAGGCACCTCCAGTCTGGGTGAGAGGATTCACCCCTGTGTTCATTGTAAGCTGTTTTCAGCTCCTGTTTAAACACAATAATGGCAAAAACTAATTCAGATCATGGTGTTGGTCTGTTACCAGCTAATAAGGAGAGAGAGGAAAGAATATCATGAGTTCAAATCCTGCATAGGCTGCAAAATGAGTTCAAGACGAGCCTAAGAAATGTATCAAGACCCTGTTTAAAAAGAGAATACAAGGCTGGGAGCATAACCCTAGTGTAGCTTGCCTTGCCTGTGGACACCCTAAGTACCATCTCCGAGATAGCAAAACAAAGTGGTACAGAAAGTTGTTGCCTGATAAGCAGGTCTTCACTGTGAATATGCAACAGTGTGGTTTTTAAGAATTGAAAGAGTTTTAAGAAATGGGCTTGAGAATCCCTACGATGCTATAATTGCTATAGTTGGTGATTCTGTAGGAGCTAATGAGACCAGAAGGCAGGCCAGGTTGTTACTGCCCTCCACGCCTATGCAAATGAGGACTGGATTGGGAATTGGGATACAAACTCACTGCTGTTATAAAATACCTGCATAGAGCATCTGAAGGAGGGAAAGATTTGTTTAGAGTCACAAATGAAAGATACAGTCCATCCTGCTAAGGAAGGCATGGTCTCGGGAGCAGCTTGATCCCAAGCTCACTAGTTGACAGCTCCTATCCCAGGGGATGAAGAAACAGAGAAAGGAATATAGGTATCCAACTCACCCTCACCCTTTCCTCTTCAATCACTCCCCTCTCTCTTTCTCTCTCTCTCTCTTTCTGAGGCTCTTCCTCATTGGATGATGCTTCCATTATTCAAAGTAGTTCTTCTCCCCAATTAATTATCTCTGAAAATACCCTCTGAGACACATCCAAAAGAGTAACCTACTAAGGCCCTAAGCATCTAGTAATCCAAATATGTTGACAATCAAGATTAATCGTTACAAGGCCATTCATTCACTGGTACATCCATAGCAAATAATTTATATATGTTCTGTCCACACCCTAAGACTTTGAATGAAGCTGAATTTGAATGTAATAGGCTAATTAATTTGATGGGGAGAAATTTCAAGATGGCACAGGGTTTAGTCTGTGGCACAAGCTGTGCTTGGCTGCCTTTAGCTACGTTTATGATGATAATTGAGAGTGTTACAAGAAAAAGAAAGTGTGTGGTTTGACCACAAATGTGCTACATTGAAAGTTGCAGGCAAAGGAACATGGGTGCTTTGTAGGCAAAAAGAAGTAAGCAAGCGGCCATGGGAAAGATACCTTCAGGACATCTGAGGAAAATTGGCAGAACCTCTCCCATTGCAGGATCAAGGGTATTAAGGTTTGAATTCCTCTAAAAGACATCTCTGAGAAGCCTTCAGAGTACCCATCACACATAGGGACTGTCTAGATAAGGATTTTCATAAGTTCTGTCTTTTAGAACCTAGGCTGATAGCCCAGACATCTGAAGATCTTGGTACGATACTGGTTTTGTAGACAAGCAAACTATAAAAGATTCAGGATCATTGGAGGCTTACACTCAGATCTCAAAGGAAGGCTGGGACTTCAGGCCATGTGTGGTAGGGTTGGGACCCCTATAGTTAGCCCCTGAGGTGGTGTGTGTAGCTGTGAAAGTCGAAGCTGATATTTCAATGGAGACTCCGGGTTGTGTGTGGTACATCCACTGTGAAAAGCTACAGGCAATGAGTAGAGCCAACATGAAACAGAAACCATGTGGGCTACAAAAAGCAAAGCTATGGGGACAGGAGGATGTCCCCAATCTGTTAAAGCTGAGGCTGACATCAGATGTGTGAGAGACCACCTGTGGACTAATTGATTTAATGTGTCCTTTGCTTGGTTCTGTTCTTGCTTTGATTCCATCTTTTCTTGGTATGCCCCCATTCCTCCCTTGGAATTAGAATGTTTACCCTGCCCATTCCATCTTAAGAGCACATAGCTTGCTTGCTTACTCTTTCTAGTTCCTTCCTTCCTTCCTTCCTTCCTTCCTTCCTTCCTTCCTTCCTTCCTTCCTTCCTTTCTATCCAACAGGTGTCCACAACACAGAGATTAACTTGAGTCTCAGAAAATCCTCCCAAACTTAGATTTTTTTTTTTTTAATAATCTTGGGTGGTTAAAACTTTGGGGACTCTTGGAAATGAACTAATAGGATATCCATGGGCCTTGAGGAGTCAGAAATACAGGGCTGTAGCTTAAATATTCAGATGTGTGTTAAATATTTGATCACCAACTGATGACGCTGTTTTGATTGGTCCTGAAAGATTTTGGAGATGGAGGATGGCTAGAGGAGAAAGTCTACTAATACTGTGCTCTTAAAGGACGCCCTGGGTCTGCTGCTTTTCTACCACAAGGCAAGTGAGCTATGTCACATGCTCCTACGGTCATGACGCTCTACCTAACAATGGTGCCAGAAACAGTGGAGCTTCCCACAATATGCTAAAAGCTTTGAAGCTGTGAACCAAGGTAAATCCTTAGTTAAGTTGTTTCTTTAAGTTGTTTACATCAAATGTTTTTTGTTAGAGTGACAAGAAAGTTAACTATAATAACACACTGTTGGGGGGCGGGGGCTTGCTGACAGATTTATCCGCTGTGTTATTTTAAATGTTCTGGCTATCCACGAAAATAAAATTATAAGATGCAAATAAATAAATATCCTAGCTCGTTTTCTGTTGCTGTGATAAAACACTTTAAATCAGAAGCAACTTGGTGAAGGAATGGTTTGCTTCATCTTACACTTCAGGTCACAGCCCATCCTTGAGGGAAATCGGGACAAGAGACTCAAGGGGGAACCTGAAGTAGAAACCATGGAAGAACACTGTTTGCTATCATGCTCTCTGGCTCACACTCAGCTAGATTTTTGCAAACAGCTCTGGGCCACCTGCAAGGGTATGGTGCCACCTACAATAGTCTGGATCATCCCATATTAGTAAATAATCAAGCCAATCCCTCAGAGACATGCCTATAGACCAACCCGAGCTTGCTTAGAAATTTCTCAGTTGGGGCTTCTCTTCTCAGAGGACTCTGGGTTGCGTCAGGCTAACCAGGACAATAAATAAATATATTGGAAACTGCTGTCCATTCATTTGGTGTAAGTTAGTGATAGAATGACCTGCTCCTGAGAAACTTCAGTCACTGACTTGGTAGATGAGGACTTTAAATCAGTTATTGCAAAGATTTTTCAAAACTCCAAAGGGAATCATGTCTTTAAAACAATTAAGAAAATGAAAAGAAATATGTATTCCTAAACATAGTCATATGTCAATAAAGAGAGATTGACTAACTTTTACAGAGAAACCAAGTAGAAATGCTGAAATTGGAAACACAGTGACTGTAACGAAAACATTGTATCTGTTGAAGGGCGACAGAGAACATGGCAACACATTCTTCACTAACTCTCCAAAGTGTGTGCCTACACAGTGAGCCAACCAACCACACACCAGGGTGGCCATTAGTGACTTTTATTGCATTTAAATCTCCTATCTGATACAACATAGCTTTGGAAGACCAAAGAGTGTTAGTATGGGTAAAAACTTTACATTTTTTAAGTTACATAGAATAGTCATACTGACCTCTTACAGAAAAAGGTCACTTCCGGTGTTCAGTGTGCTTACCACACACAAACATTGATCACAGGTATGTCTGGTGAGGAAAGGGCACAGCCAAAATTCTCTCTGTGCAGGGAGAGGAGGCATGGCCACGGACAAGGAACCTGCAGACTCTGTCTTAACCCACAAGCACCAAGCAGAGAAGTGTGAGGTTTTGAAACCTCAGAGCCCTCCCCCAGTGAAGTACTTCCTCCAACAAGGCCACACCTCCTAAGCCTCCCCAAACAGAGCCAGGAACTGGGAACCAAGTATTTAAATGCCCCAAACTAAGGAGGGGACTGTCACTCCTGCCACAACTGGGGAGGGCCAATGTCATAAAAGCTTCAAGCAGATCCCAGGCCTGGAGAGAAAAGCCAGCCCCCATTCTTGGTTGAAATGCAGATGTCAGTGGAGGACATAGAATCCTTTTCACCTCAGTCAAAGCCTGGGGCCATGGATTGAATACTATCTTTTTCCTCCTACCTGGCCTATAGTCAGAGCATGTAGCTACTTGAGAAGGGTAAGGCATAACACCTCACTTCTCAGAATCCTGAGTGGCTGTGGGCTTGGTCTTAATGACAGGTACAGAGCATTCCAAAGGCAGTGTGCAGAACCACATGGTGTCATTGTCCCCAACCATATGCCTCACTAAAGACACCAGGACCACAACACTCCTATACTTCCATCCCTGTTAGGAATAAACCAGTAGATTCAGGGTACCACTAGGTCTGGATGTGGCTGGAGTCCTAGTGAGACCCTACATCTCTGTGTCTGCCTTTTGTGGGATGTTCTTTCTAAACTTTGCCTTTCAAAACTCATCAAGAGTGGATTCAAAGTGGGGCTAATTGAAGAGCAGCTAGCCTGGCATCAGCAGGGTGTGAAGTCTGCCCATGCTGCAGCAGCAGCCACGCCCCACATATGCCTCTGCTCTGCATCTGACTGACAATAGCCCCCAGGGCTCTAGAAGCCATACTGTGGAAGAGGCCCAGCTTGGTGCTGCTTTCTGCCAGTGGGTATAATATACTTTATTTCTGCATTCCAGGGTGGTGCTTGGGAGTCCTAAGTGGGTGTTTTCCAATCAGTGTGGCCCCTCACAATAAATCCAAGCTACCTCTGTGCTATGAGCTGCAGCTCATCTAGAATGGGTCCACCTCCAGAGGCTGGCTGTACATGTTCTAGATAGGTTCATTCAGAGGCAGCAGTTTAGGCTGCGGTGTGTAGACCTGGTGCACACTGGGAGAGAATAAAGATGATGGCCACTGTTTGGGAGCCTTCAAGTTAGTGCACCTGTAGGTGTGTGTATCCACAATCGACAGTGATGGGCATGCTCTGGCTTGCAGCTTAGGAACTATTTGGTTCAAATTAGGACAGTTCTCAGGACCTGTTTTGAAACAAGAACTCTACCTTCTGAAACTGGAGAGCTCAGGTTCAGGCACCTGCAGAAGAGACTTAGCCCACTCCTGGCTATTTCGTTTCTGGAAATACGTAAAGGTGAGGAGCAAAGTTTCCTGCTTGCCTGAGTTGGGAATCTAGTATCCCAGAGGAGGAACACGGGACACAGATAAATGGCTACAGGGGCCTTATTGCTTCTCCTCAGATATCAGTGAATGAATGAGTGGGTGGGTGAGAGGATGAATGAATGAATAAATGAATTAGAGTTAATAAGTTCATGAGTGGAGAGGGTGAAGGAATGAGTGGATGCTTCAATTGGGAGGTAAGTGAGTGTGTTCATGAGAAAGATGAGAGAATGTTAGTTAATGAGTGGTGAAGGGATGAATGAATGGATGAATGAATAAATGAATGGGTGAGCAGATGAATGAATGAATGTTGAAGGAATGAGCACTGAGAGGTACACTAATCAGAGCCCCTTAGAGATGCAGAGGGGCCAACAGAGGAGCCCCTTCAGCTATGCCTGGAGGCAAGTCTTCGGGAGAAAGGTTGGAAAAGGAGATTGTAGCATTTGGCTCCACCCATCTACCAGAAGTGGCTAAGTCATCCAAAGGTTGCACTGAGCCTCGAGACAGGTAGTATGACTGAATTCTGATCCCCAGCACTCAATGTAAAAGGTGGTGGCATCTGTGACCCCAGAAATGTAACCCCAGAACTGGGGAAAGGCAGAGAGTGGTGTGTCCTGGGAGCTTGCTGACATCCAGTCTAGCCAAAATGGCAAGCTCCAAGTTCAGTAAGAGACTACCTCAAAAAATAAGATAGCAATTAAGGAAGATATTGTGTTGACCTCTGGCCTCTACATGCATGTTCAGAACATTCTCCCACACACACACATACAAGCATACATATACATGCACAAAGTAGATGAGAGTCAACAGGAGCCACGAGGGAGCTGGAAACTCCAGGCATTGGGCCAGAGCCTGTAGACATTGGCCTCCCTTTCCCCTATGCATAAGGTGATGTGAAGTAGACAGGGCAGCGTGGCCCACTAAGGCAGAAAGAGGATTTAAAGAAGGAAAATTGTGAAGTGATCCCTCCCCAGGGTGTTGTGCACATAGCCTTGTGTGGCAGGTAGTGTCTTCTGCAAGATGGCCTTAGAGAGCTCTAACAAGTGGACAGTGGGCTCTCCCGGGGTTATTCATATTACTCTGGTAATATAGCCAGAGAGCATGAGATTGACCCAGGGTCGCCTATAGGAACTCTTCATGGCTCTCATAATTTGAGGCCAGGATCTCCCTTCCCTCTTGGGACTACCATGTGACTGGGGACAGAATAGCAGAGCCAAGTACACAGGCTAAGTCACCTGCCCTCAAGGCAGGATGTGGTGAATCAGTCATTGATCTCAGTGCCTGAGACCCTCTGCTTGTACACATTGCAATCAGGATGCTTTCTACCAAAACCACCTCTCCTTTCCTCTTCCTCTCTCCTCTCTCCTCTCTCCTCTCTCTCTCTCTCTCTCTCTCTCTCCTCTCTCTCTCTCTCTCTCTCTCTCTCTCTCTCTCTCTCTCTCTCTCTCTCTCTCAATCTATCTATCTCTATTCCCCCATCCTTCTCTCCTTCCCTCCCTCCCTCCATCCCTCAAGCCCAGTTTCGGCATAGAACTCCCTTCCCCATATCTGGTCTCCTTGGAATCTGAGCCAGTCCCCCATTCTCCTCCATCCCAGAGATGTCTGATGGACCTGGCCTGTCTATCTTCAGTGAGACCTATGAGGTCATGTCTAATTAGAAGCCAACTTTCTGACAGTTCCTCTTAGTGCTTTCTCATCTCCTGACCCATCATACTCCTTGGTTGGCATCTCTATATTCTCATGTTATATTTGAAGGTCACCTTATCTCTTTCCCTCTCTGAAAGAGTTCATCTCAGTGGTCCACACACCTACTGACCCTTCGGTGCTTTAACAGATGTCACTGAATTGTTTTTCTTCAATTCTGTGGCCCAAGACTCAACCCAGACATGATACAGTAGTCCTGTGCCCTTGAGCCATTGACAGGGTAGAGCTGGCCTCAGTACTTGGCCATCATGTGATAAAGGAAACACATGAGTAGATAAGAGGAGTGAGATTGTTTTTCAAGATAGAAAGGCATGCAGTTTAGAAATAATCGATGTATTCTAAAAACCTCTAGAAGGCTTTCTGTGTTAAAGAAGCCCTGGTGTGAACGACATAAGCCAGTGAGGTGCTATGCTGATCTAGGTGAACCTTGACGACATTTGACATAGGACGGTATCACCTAATGGCACACGGCCACCCAAAATGGAGTGGGGGTATTTCCAACACCCCAAGACCCTAAAGTCTATTGACCTGGAAGGGATTGTGCAAACTGCAGAGCCCGGCAATGTCCTTCTGCAGGAGACCAGCCACCACCTGAGACAACTAATGCTGCCATAAATCCCAGCCAATCACATAATGAGATTTAATATTTGATGTCAGATCATTAGAATATAATGAATTTGCCACTTTAATATTGATGAATAATCAGTCCTATTAAGGCTATGGGAACAAGATTTAGGGCAAAGAGAAAATTAATTGCTGGGTGATGGCACCAGACGTGGCTCCCTCCTGAGCCGTACTTAACCTCCCCTGGATCCAGGCCTTCTGTGTTGAGGAAGCCCTGGCGTGAATAGCATGAGCCAGTGAGGGGCTATGCTGATCTAGTTGAACTTTGATGACATTTGACAAAGGACAGTACCGCTGATCGTGGCCCATGGCCACCCCAAATGGAGTGATCCAGGACTCCTGGATCCCTATCTCTGTCGTCACAGGAGGACTTTCTCCAGCAGAAACTGGACCCAAGTTCAAGGGCGGCATAGACCCTCATCACAGGCAGCCTCTGCCCCATCCCGTCCGCCCCACCAAACTCACATTGAATCTGTAAACTCAATGGAATAGTGTAGTTACTGCACTGCTATGAAACAATACACAGGTTCAGAAAGGTTTGTTTGGCTTCACGGTTCGAGGGTGCAGTCCATCATGACAGGGAAGTGGAGGCAGCTGGTGATTTCGAGTCCGTAGTAACAAAACAGAAATGAATGCTGGTACTCAGCTTGCTTTTATCCATGACCTCAGGCCACGGCGTGGTGGGTGCTGCCTACCTTAAGTGTTGTGGATAGCTCAGCAGCCTTGTATTTTTGATCCCAGTTCCACCCTTCTGAGAGGAGCTTCAGAGGAGGATTGAATCAATGTTGTGGATAGCCCCAGCCTTGTATTTTGATCCTAGTTCCACCCTCCTGGGAGGGGCTGCAGAGGATGATTGAATCTGTACACAGGTGACGTCTTGTAAACCTTCTGTCCAATTAAAACCTGTAAAATAAAGGCTAGAGCCAGAGATTGGGCAGTAGAAGGGAGGCAGAGAAAAAGGCTTAGGGGAGGAGAGAGTGAGAAGAATTCGATATAAGAGAAGCAGAGAGAAGCAGAAGCAGAGAGAGGAAGAAGCAGAGGAAGAAGCAGGAGGTAGAAGCAGAAGGAAGCTGGTGGTAGAAGGAAGCCAATGACGGAAGAGCCGGAGCTGGAAGGACACAACCACAAGGCCTGGATGAACCGCAAATTATAAGGGATCTCATAGCTGGGGATTAGAGTAGTGTAGTGGTAAATCTGCCCAATCAAGGTGTGCTATTTATATCATAATTATTGAATTGTATTTTCCTTTACTGGTCTCATTTGGGTAGGAGATCTTACAGCAACAAATTTGGGGTTTAAATCATTTCTACTACACTTAAGGACGAGTCTTTCCTTCTTAATAAAATCTAGAACTCCCCTTACAGACATGCTCATAAGTGATTCCAGATCCCGTTAAACTGCCAATCAAGACTAGCCATCACAGTGTTTGGAGATATAGAAGGGTAGCCTGTGTAACAGGACTCAGTGTTCTATTGCTGGGAAGAGACACCATAACCAAGGCGACTCATAAAGGGAAACATTTCATTGGAGTTCACTTACAGTTCAGAAGTTCAGTCTATTATCATCATGGCAGGAAGCATGATGGCCCACAGATAGACACAGTGCTGGACAGGTAACATAGAGTTGTACACTTCATACTAACAACCAGCAGAGAGAGACACAGGCCCACCTTGAGCATTTGAAACCCCAAAGCCCACCCTCAGTGACACACCTGCTCCAACAAGGCCACACCTCCTAATCCCTGTCAAGTAGCTCCACTCCCTAATGACCAAGCCTTCAAATATATGAGCCTGTGGGGGCCGTTCCTATTCAAACCACCAAGATACCAGACCATTCCCAGGCACCTGAGCAGTCAGAAGGTGATATCTGTAAGCAAGGAAAAACCTTGCCTGCAAGCCCCCGACTGGCCTCCCTCCATCTTGGACCTCCAGTGTCTAGAAGAGAAGGAACACCCATATCTGACGTTTAAGCAAGCAACCATTGGCCTATGGTGTGTGCTACTGAACCCACACTGATTAGAACAATCCGAAATCCCTGTGAAGCCTGTTAATTTGCATGTGCTCGGGTAAGTCTGAAATTGTGTCCTCCCCCTAATACCAGATAAAGGCTAAACATGGCAAATGGGGAAAGGGGTGGGGGAAGGGAGCCTGTTGCTGTTTGCTCCAGCTAATAAGAGTAAGATGCCAGGAAGTATGGGCACATGGTCACACAAGCCAATGTCACTGTGCTCCACAGCCAAACCTGTCCCCAGCCCTCAAGACCCTGAGCTGGGACTGCAAGTCAGGCTAAGGCTATCTCCAGTAATCCTGAAGAGGTCTGCGAAAGGAAGGGGCATCTCACTGCTCCTGTTGAGAATTGGGGACTACTGTGGACAAGGACCAGAGCCAGGAGCAGCCTAGCCTGGTGTGAGCTCTTGGGGAGAAGACTAAACTAATCAAACCAAGAAGCACCAGGAGTGCTGGCCTTGCTCAAAAAGCCAGTGTGCAGGAACGCACCAATGTGTGTTTCTGCTGTGTGACATGCCCTGGCTGAGCCTTTATTTTGGACTTTACATAGCAGTAGCAAAAGGGGCCACCACTCAGCTTGGCCTCAGGATCATCTAGGGTCACACTTGGGCAGCTCAGACAGTGGTCTATGAAGCCTGCAGAGTGAGTTCTGCCAAGTGGCCAGACAGAAAGCGAATCCGTTTCCTCTCCTGGTGGGATGAAAGTTATCACTTCTAATCGCAGTTGCCAACTTTGAAACTACCCTTCACATCCCAGTGGTCACCTAACAGCCGTCAGCACCCGAGCCTCCCCGCGCTCCCGCTTCGGCCTAATTACGCAGCTCAGTTTCCAGTATAAACAGCCAGGGGCATGCAGCAGGCCTCCGTGCCGGAGCCTGTGACTAATACAGTCGAAACACCAGTCTAATCAGAGAGCCAATTAGTCAGCCCAAGCGAGTGCGGCAGCTAAAATAAACACATTTGCCCTGATTTACAGGCAGAATGCTCCAAACCCAAGCAGAGCTGCTGCTTCACAGTAGGCGGATGAAACTGGTAACTGCATGCAGTTGGAGAGCCTCAGTAGATCCCAGAAACCTAACCCCACCTGCACCAGGGCCTTGACCCCTCAAGAGCCAATCGCCGAGTTTAGTTGGTCTCAGGCCCAGGTGCAGAGATGTATTCTGGTCATAGACTGTCCAGTAAAATTTCAGATATCAAATAATAATTAACATGTTATCCCTATGGCTTCTTTTTTTGTTTTTGTTTTTGTTTTTTGTTGTTGTTGTTTTTTCGAGATAGGGTTTCTCTGTGTAGCCCAGGCTGTCCTGGAACTCCCTCTGTAGACCAGGCTGGCCTCGAATTCAGAAATCCGCCTGCCTCTGCCTCCCAAATGCTGAGATTAAAGGAGTGTGCCACCACCGCCCGGCAATCCCTATGGCTTCTATAAATCCCTGACCACACTGGGTCGTCAGCCCGTGCATTTGGTCTTTACTGCTGGGACAAGGCATGCTATTGGTGGTTTCATATAGTACACAATGGTAATCCCATAGTTCTTAAAGGCTAGGGTTCAGGCAAAGCTCCTTGGAGTCTTCACTAAAGCCAAGGTCAAGGTGCTAGCTGGGATATGCATCTGGACACTCCTCCAATGTATACCAGCCTCCAGGCTCCTTCAGGATCAGGAACAATCTCCATTACAGCTCAGGACCCACGACAGGGTCCTGGTTGGCTGGCTGACTGGCTGGCTGGCTATTGCCTGGTGCCCTCGGCTTCCAGTATCTTGATCCCAGGAAGGGCTCTCTACATGGTGATTGCTCACAGCCAGCATGAGAGAACAAGACTGCGTGATGACTTCTCTGACTGTCCCGGCTTGTAGAATTCCCCTCCACAATTCACATTGCCCACCTTCTCCACATCCCGCTATGGAGGAGGTCACAAGCTGAGCTCCATTGGCAAGGTGATAAGGTGACGCAAGCACAGATAAAATGAAGTCTCAAGAATGTCCCTCATATACTGCAAAGCCACCATGGGCAACACAGTGACAACCACTCAGCTGTGTCCCAATACATGTTTATTTTCAGAACTGGACTGCAGCTGGGGCTGGTCCGGAGCCATAGATTGGCAACCCCTGATTTGAATCTAGTCTTTAAGGGGCGAAGAGAGGGATCAGTGGTTAAGAGCATTTGCTGTTTGTTCTTTCAGAGGACCAGAGTTTTTTTCCCAGCCCTGCATCAGATGATTCACAGCTGCCTGTAACAACTCCTCTTCTGGCCTCTGATGTCACCTGCATGCATGTGCACAGACACACAGACACATAAACCATTAGTAAAAATACACCTTTCCATCTACACTTTAGGAATAAAGCTAAAGGTTATGAAAACTAACTAGTTTTGTTTTCTATTTAATGAACTGTAGTTCAAAGGTTGCCCAAATGTTATGTGCTCACTAACACTAGACAAAATAAAGAAGCGGTAAACATGCCTTTTGTTTTTAACAAACTGTATGAAAAGACAGAAACTCTCTCCCAGCTTGTGGGATCCCCCTCCAAAATGTCACGCTTTCACAGCGAATCCATTCATGGTTATAGAAAGAGTTCACAAAAGATGGCAAACAGAGATAGCTGGACAGAGCTGACGTGGTTGAGCCAAGGAATGGCTGCTCTAAATGGAGTCTCATTCCAGAAACCATGGGCTCACCAGGCACAAGTTGACCCTATAAAAACTGCTTTTCCTGAGCAGTTCTGGAACCAGGGGTGATGGGGAAAGGAAGATTTAGCTGAGGAATATTTGGTGGCAACATCTGTCAGCTAGTATCACAATTTATCACAAACTTGGCTGTTATTGGGCAGCATGGACCTGCTTCTAAGTTCTGGAATCAGGATTCCTGTTGCCCCAAGGCCATGTACTGTGGTTTCCCATCCTCACGGTGTCTTCACAAAGTGGAAGGGTATGGGATCTCTCTGGAATGTTCTTTATAATGGCACAAATCCCACTAGTGTCTCTACCCTCACGTGATGTCACCTCTCAAGAGCCCTACTTCCTGACACCATGCCATGGAGGATGGACACTGTGGAGTGTGGATTGGTTGCGACAGCCACAGCATTCGAATAACAAGGACCCACAGGACAAACAGGAAATCTCAGGACAAATAGGAAATGCTGCCAGAAAAAGAACTGAAGAAACTTGGGCTTGAAAGATACGTCAGGCCGGGCGGTGGTGGCGCACGCCTTTAATCCCAGCACTTGGGAGGCAGAGGCAGGCGGATTTCTGAGTTCGAGGCCAGCCTGGTCTACAGAGTGAGTTCCAGGATAGCCAGAGCTACACAGAGAAACCCTGTCTCGAAAAACCAAAAAAAAAAAAAAGAAAGATACGTCAGTAAAATACTCACTGGGAAAGTGCAAGAATGAGTTTGACCCCTAACACCTATGTAAAACAAAAAACAAAACAACAATAACAACTAGCAGGCATGGTGCCATGTGCTTATAATCCCAGTGTTATGGAGGTACCCAGGTGGATCCTGATCAGCCAGCCCAGTCTAGTGCCAGGCCAGAGACCCTACCTCAAACAAACAAATTGGGGCTCAAGGTGGGGAGGGGCACAGCACATAAAGAACATCACCTAGGGTTGTCCACTTGTATCTACAAGTACATTCACATACACACGTGTGCACTCCCACATGAATAAACAGATACACATACATACATACATACATACATACATATACACACACACAATAAAACTGATAAAAATTAAACCCTCAAATGGGATAAAAAATAATAATAATTTCAAGTGTTTGAAATCTTGATTGATCAAGAAAGTTCGGCCAACATCGTGAGCTACCAATGCACTGTCTTCATCCATCCATTCACCACACTGGCTGTGCATGGAGAGGGTAGATATTCCGTGGAAGCGTTGCCAAGTTGACTCAACCCCCATCCAAGCACCAGCCCACATCATCTGAGAATGCCACCACTAGTCCGGGTGCCTGTCATCTGTGCTCTGTGTACCGTCAACTTCTGAATGTCAGTTAATTAACAGATTTACACTACCCGGCAGGAGTTCCCCACTCTTAGCAGGTGTGGGTTTCCTTGGGCTGGGGTGACTTAGAAGAGAGGCTGCCACTTGGATAAAACGAACCCTGGCCCCTCTCCCTGTGGTATTCAGCGTCCTACTCCCCTCCCTCTGCCGGCATTCTGAAGAGCATCTTCAAGCTCCAGCCTCCTAGTGCTGTTTCCTATTCATCACAGTCTTGTCAAAATGTTCTCCCAGCTTCCAAAGCCTTTAACCGCCTGTCAGATATGTGACTGGATTTGAGTCCCACTGTTCAGTTAATGGCTCCTCACCCTCTCTCATTCCCTGGGGAAGTTTTTATTTAAGTCCTGAAATAATATGTTGAATTAGAATCTTTTCAAATGACACGATTTATTTTTTTTTTACCTCTAATTATCAATGGGGGGGGGGGAACCCAGCAAAACCACAGGTGGGAACAAGGAGGGGGAACGGATGGAAAGAGGCCCAGGTGGGCACATGTCCCACCCTCTCTAGGGAATGGGTGGGTTTCAGACACTGCTGGTTTGTGACAGCCAGCTATATGGAGGGTGTCTGTGCTCTTGTTCATGGTGATCATATCACCAGAAGAGGGGATGCCATCACCTCCCAGACTAGATTCCTAATGAACACATGTGCACTCTGACCTCAGGTCTCTAGATATGCGGGAATCGTCCACACTATTTGCCAGTTAGAGAGTCAATCAGCTAAATTCCCATTGCTGGGGAGCTTCTCCTACAAACCCAGCAGTATAGAATCATCCCTGGCCTGCCGACCATAGGCTAGCACTGCCACAGAAACATGTGGGATCCATGAAGAGTCTCCCAGGAGGTGCAGTGATAAGCTAAGAGTCACCCAAGTATAATCCTCCCATTGAAACAGTACTTCGGTAACATTTGCAACCCAGCAACTCATTCTGTGAAGGGATAAGCTGCACACACATTGGGAAGAGCCCAGCTGAGGATGACTGAAACCCTTAGAAGCAGGCACCTTGGGGTCATGAAAGGGAATGTCACTCTGTCCACCTGTAGAGCCCAGCAGATTGTTCAGCAGGCTCCTCAGTATCCCTCACTACAGCACCCATCTCCCTCAGCACATAAGTGTAGACACTGGGGATGCTCCAGGAGACAGGACTTCATGTCTCTGTTCGTGATGTAAAAGTGAGCCAAAAAATTTAGACCTAATTTCCTTAGACATGGCTTTGTACAGGACTATTGAATCACCTATGAAAATGTCCTTGGAAGCCTGGTCAAGGGCCTACAGATGCCACATCCATAATGTTCATGTCTGATACACAAATGTGTGTGTTGTGTGTGTGTGTGTGTGTGTGTGTGTGTGTGTGTAGAACCCACACACAAGCCCATCACAACAGGAAGCAGGTAATGTTGGGTCAATAGTTGTATTGTTCAAAAAAAATGACAAGAAAAATGGCCTCAGTACATTTTTTCTTAGTTCTTCTGTGTTTTCTGTCTTCGTCTATATAGTTTCCTTTTAAAAATATTTTTGTTATTATTACTTTATAAGCTATGTGTAGATGTGTGTTGCCTTTGTGTGGTTATGTGTATGAGTACAGTGTCTACAAAAGTCAGAAGAGAGTGTGCTAGATTCTCTGGAGCTGGAGTTATAGGAGATTGTGAGTGGCCTAGCATGTATGCTGGGAATCGAACTTAGGTCCTCTGGGAGAGAGGTGTATACTCTGAACTACTGAGCCATCTTCAGCCTCTCTATTCTATACCTTTAAAACCATTTTTTTTAATTAGGGGGCTGAAGAAATGGCTCCAACATTCTAAGCACTTGCTGCTCTTTCAGAGGACCTGGGTTCAGTTCCCCATCCCCAAATGGTACAGGTGGCAACCACCTGTAATTCCAGAAGATACAATACTGTCTTTTGGCCTCTCTGGGCCTTCTTGTGGTACAAATACATACACTCAGGCACACTCTATACACATGAAATTATTTCAAAACTAAAATTTAAAAAATTTTTTCATTAGCCTACAAAATGCCTTGTGGTATTTTCACACACAGTTTTGGTCATGGGTGTGATTCTCTTCCCCAGCTTCCTGTCCCACATCTCCAACAGTATGCTTCTTCCCAGCATTCCCTATTCCTGTTCACGTCCCATGTGCCCACTTGTCCTCCCTTGCCCTCTCTCACAGGAGCCTCCCTAGTTTTCTGGCCTCTATCTATACTCACTCCCACATAAACACATGTGTACAAAAATCACAGTTAGGATCCTCCGTTGATAGAGAGAGTGTGGGATATGAGACTATGAGCTTGTGGGATATGTGGGATATGAGACTGTGTCTTGCAGAGCTTGGATTACCTCACAGCATGCTATTCTTCTTTAAGACAGGATCTCGCTGCATAGCTCAAACTGCTCTGTAACTTGTGATCCCCCTGCCTCAGGCTCTTGAGTGCTGGATTCACCACCAAGTATATTTGTGATCTGTGAAGGTGTGGGGTGGGGGCTGGGCATACCAAGGATTCATATTTCAGCCAAGCACTTGGAACCCTGGAGACCAGGCATCTGCTGAGAGGAAGGCAGGTGGCCAATCACTGACCAAGGGCACAGAAGTTATGGGAGGGTGATAAAAGGAATCACATGAGTAAAGTCTGTGGAGTGGCAGGCACAACTGGTAAGAGATGGCTCTTGTCACGTCCAATCATCAGTGCCTCGTGAAGAAGGGTTTGAGCAGATGTCTAGACAACCAGTATTTTGCCATACACTATGGCAATACTATGTATGTTACATGTCTTCTTGCTCCTGGGTGGCCTGGGCATGTTGAAGTTCTGATGGGAGTCCTGGGGTCTAAGTGTCTACATGATTCAGTCCCCACAGGGGGAGTTCCTGGTACTGAACAACTGCTATTTAGTTCAATGTAGCAATAATCTGTATACCCACCTATACCTACTGTAGTTCAACACCACCCTGGATACCCACCAAACATCACAGGACAGGCACCATTGCCCAGGGTCATAGTTCTCTTTGTGCCTTGTATAGCCGACAGCGAAACACAGATCACTGCTCTTGTCCAGTATTCACAAACAGAACCATACCACACATTGTAAACCCTGAGAATATAAAAATTCAGAATTCAAAGCATTTGCTTTCAGACCATAAGAAAGTGTGTATACACATGTGCAGGTGTCCATCGTGTGTGTGTGTGTGTGTGTGTGTGTGTGTGAGAGAGAGAGAGAGAGAGAGAGAGAGAGAGAGAGAGAGAGAGAAACAAAGAGTTTACATATTTTCATTCCCACTTGTTTCCCATGCTAGCAATTGAATCAAGGACTTCAGCTATGCTAGGAAAGTTTCCTACCACTGAGGTACGTCTCAGCCCCTTGTTTTTAAAATAGCTCTATCTATCTATCTATCTATCTATCTATCTATCTATCTATCTACTATTATCTATCTATCTATCTATTATCTATTTATCTATCTATCTACCTACCTACCATCATGCATCCATCCATCTAGTCATCCATCTGCCATCTATCTTTCATCTATTTGTCTATCTCATCTCTCTATCTATCTATCTATCTATCTATCTATCTATCTATCTATCTGTGCATGCATGCGTGTGTGTGTGTGTGTGTGTGTGTGAATGTGGATGGCTGTCCTCATATGTATACAGATAAGTGTGGATAAGATAAGTTAGCATCAGCTCTCTTCCACAACTGGACTTCACTTTTTTCACAACAAGATCTCTCAATAGCGTGAGATCTCAGATTTTGCTGGGCTGGCTGGCTTTCAGAACCTAAGGATTCTCCTGCCTCCACCTCCAGGTACAGGCACACAGAACACCCAACTCTTTTAACATGGGTTCGGAGGGTCAAAATCAGGTCGTTATGTTTGCACGGCAAGCAGGTTCCCCACTGGGCCATCTCCCCAGCCATGAAGGCAGCTCTTTAGAGGCAATATTGACATTGACAACATTGACATCCAATAGCTTGCACACACCAAAGGTATCACCTTGCTGAGCATTGACCTGTGTACCCAACTGCAGCACCCTCTCTTCTCCTAGAGCACACACAAGCACATCTCACTGGCTTCCTGCAGCTCTCCTGTCCTTCCCCCTGGCACCGTTGACTTCTCTTGCCTCCTTCCTTATCTCTGCAGCTAAGCTGCAGTGAAAGCACACAGTGTGTACATCTCACATCTGGAACGTAGTGTGTATGCTCTCTCATCTGCCTGTGCTCTCTCCTTAGCATTATCTAGGCATTCGATGGCTTGATGCAGGAATCCTTCTGAATCCTGAAGATTCCATGGCTGTGGATGGACTCTTGGGCTGCTTGTACCTCAAGTTATTACAAATAGAGCAATAGTGAATATTTACACACAGTCTTCTTATGAACAGATGGCATGATTTTTAAATTATTGTTTTACTTTTGACGGGCTTTGTAAAACCTATGGTGTCACAGAAGACACAGCTAAATGGCTGCCAAAAAGTTTAATGATATAAAAAGATACCCCCACAAAGCCAGGTCCAACTATAAATAAGATGAATAACAGTTGACCTCCAGGGAAGAGAAATCTCCCTGAGAATTCCCCTCTTTTCCCTTTCCAGGTAAAAATGAAACACCCGTGATGTCTGCTGGTAGAAGCTCTAATCCTGATGCTGGCCTCCAGACTTATACTACTCAGACCTTTGATGGGCCATTGACAAGGACACCAAACAGCTAGAGATTGACATCACTAATCTGAAGAAATCCCTCGTTTTGATGTCTGAAATGATCTCCAAAAACTGCAAAGGACTTTATTGGACTTTATTTACTCTTCTACAATTGAAAAGACTGTGTACAGCTCTTGACTGTATACAGCCCTTAAAGAAGAATGTTGCCCTTACATAGACAAGACAGGGATGGTTAAAGAGAGCATGAAAAAGGTCAGAGAAGGTTCGGAGAAAAGACAGAGAGAGAAAGAGAAAGATGAGAGCTGGTACAAGGACTGGGTTTCTTTTTTTTTTTTTTTTTTTTTTTTCTTTTCTTTTTTTGGTTTTTCGAGACAGGGTTTCTCTGTATAGCCCTGGCTGTCCTGGAACTCACTTGGTAGACCAGGCTGGCCTCGAACTCAGAAATCCACCTGCCTCTGCCTCCCAAGTGCTGGGATTAAAGGCGTGCGCCACCACTGCCCGGCTAAGGACTGGTTTTCAACTTCTCCATGGTTGTCAACCCCACTTCCTCCCATCTTGGGACCATTAATTGGATTATTTTTGCTGATTTCTTTTGGTCCTGGGCCTTAAATAGGCTGACTAACTTTGTGATACAACAGATAGATAATTTGGTAGCAAAACCTTATTCAGACACATTATCATAAGTTAGCTATGGAGGACCACGAGACTCAAGATGAGGTTGTTACTTTATCCAGGGTGTTCCTCAAACCCATCTCCTCTCAACCTAAAAGAGGGGACTTCCACCCCTAGACCAAGCAGAGAGGGGCCACCCAGAACCCCCTCTGACTGGTGATCTGAATTCTTGCTTAGGCTGCGAGGCTAAGCACTGCAAGGGAATATAAATAAAAGTTAAAAATATCTATCTGGGTTCCCTGAGGGACAAGCCTGACTGCATAGGAGTTGATGTCAAAAGTATCCCCTCTCCAGGAAAAAGACATCGGGCTGGGTATGACCCTCATGCTTCACTGGACAATGACAGGAGGACAAGAGCCATTACAAGGTCCCCTTCAATTATTGGAGGTCAGGCCTCTATCCCTGCCTTCACAAGAATAGAATCGCCAAGGCCCTTGTATACTTAGAGAAGGGAAGAGAGGTCAGGAGCAGCCCTGCATATACACTAAAGGCCTAAAATCAGCCATACACCTAAAATCAGCAATAGGCCTGACATATATGCATGCTAACACAAAGTCTTGGGTCTCTGTGGAAAAACACTGAAACAGAAGGCTATAAGCTATTGTAAACAGGCAGCTTCTGTGGAAATTTACCAGCCTGAGTAGTCATAGTTCCTGTAAATAGGTAGCCTCGTCGGACAGTACCAACTTAGATAAGGACAAGTGAATCATAGGCAGAGTCATAGTGACCTGTCCCCTGAACCTACACCCAGCTGATACCCTGTTCTGAAAGGTTATCTGTACTCCCCCTGAACCCTATGCTCCGGTGCCATTCCCTTCCCCACATCCTGCCTTTTTGTGTTTATAACCTCTGTGTAAATAAGTAAATTACAATGTGATTTAAAAAAAAAAACAAAACAAAACAAACAAACAAAAAAAAAAACCTATGGTGTCTTTACTTTCTCAGTTGGGTTGACTTCCAGCCATTAACACACTTTGCATATCACAACCTGAATCCCACTAGTAAAAACAGAGTTTCCTTTATCCATAGCCTCTTCATCCCTCTGGAAGTTTGTGCTTAGAATCCTTGTCTCTCCACTCACAAGAAAGACTGGTCCATGATTTTTTTTAAAGTTTATTTCATTTTATGTGTTTGAGTGTTTTGCTTGCTTTTATGTATGTCAACCACATGGATGTCTGATGCTTGAAAGATCAGCAGAGGGTGTCAGATACCCTGGAACTGTAGTTACAAATGGTTGGGAGGCATCGTGTGTGTGCTGGGACTCTAACCCTGGTGCTCTGCAAGAATAAGTGCTCTTAACCACTGAGCCAGTCCTCCAGGCCCTTGGTGTGTGCCTTTTATTCTTTATTTATTACAAGGCTTTTGGTTGTTTTGTAGTTAGGGTGATGCCGGACTCACACAGAGAGTTTTATGGAAGAATACACACACACACACACACACACACACACACACATGCTGGTGATTATTTCCTCCTTACATGTGTGGGAAGAAGTGATAACTTTCTAGTGAATTTGGACCAGGTTTATTTTGGCACGAAAGTTCTCCTCTTTTTCTAGTTAGCGATGTTCGCTTCATCTGTTTCTTCGTGAGTAGCTCTGGTGTGCTGTTTACTGAGGGAAGTGCCAGGCACCAAGTCATTCATATTGCTGCTCCATGGTCCCCTCCACTGTTTTGATGTTTCTAATACTCCATGTTTGTCCCTGCTATCAACCATGCCCCATGCTTCCCCTCCCCACCCCCTCTTCCTGATCAGCATAGCTAGAAGCTTATCAATTTCATTGATCTTCCCAAAGAACCAGATTTTCTGCTTCGGTTATTTTGAGAGATTGTTTTCTGCTGTCTTCCATTCCAGTGGTTTTTTTCACACTGGATTTTATTTCCTCTTTTGTTTACCTTCTCTAATCCCTCTAGGTAGAATTCCTCTAGGTTAGCAACTGGAGACTTTTTTTTTACATAGACCTTTGAAGATATAATTGCTCCAAGTATTCCTTTGATGACATCATGCACTTTTAAAATTTTTTGTGTGGTGTTTTTTTCTACTTCAACTCGTTTACACATCTTCTATTTGGATTTTCCTTTTTCTGTTTTGGGAATTAACATTAGAACCCCTCACATTAGGCAAGAAGAGCCTAGATTGGGCCTGAATATATGATCCTCCTGCCTCCACCTCCCCATCCTACATAGCTAGGCTTATGGGGACTGTGATGGTTTGTATATACTTGGCCCAGTGAGTGGCACTATTAGAAAGTATGATGCTGTTGGAGTAGGTGTCTCACTGTGGGTGTGGGCTTTAATAACAGTCCTAGCTGCCTGGAAGTGAGTATTCTCTTAGTAGCCTTCAGAGATGATATAGAGCTCTCAGCTCCTCTTGTATCATGCCTACCTGGATGCCACTATATTTCCACCTTGATGATAATGGACTGAACCTCTGAACCTGTGAGCCAGCCCCAATTAAATGTCCTTGCAAGAGTTGCCTTGGTCATAGTGTCTGCTTGCTGCAGTAAAACCCTAAGACAGGTACCAAGCGTACTCAAAATGCATCTTATACTCCTTTTTCATTTACACCTTGAGCCATCAGTAAATGTTAGTTTTAAATACAGGAAGATTGATCTGAAGATCTCTCTACTATTCATGTCTGATTCAATTTTCTTATTATGCTTTCGTATGGTTTAAATCCTTTTGAATTTATGAGACTCGTCTCACAACTCATGGACATAGTCTCCCTTGATAAATATCCCATGTGGATCTGAGGACCATGTGCATTCTGCAGCTGTCTGGTGGAGTGTTCCGTAAATGTCAATTAGGGCCAGGTGGTTAATAGTATTGGTTAGGGTTTCCAGATCGTTACTGATTATCTGTCTGCCTTTCCTATACATTATTGAAGCACACCTATTTAAAGCTCTAATTGTAAGTGTGGGTTCTCTATTGGACCTTATAGGTCTACCAATCCTTGATTCGTGAATTTTGAAGCTCAGTTGGTCCTGTTGTTTGGTGCATAAATGTTTAAGTATTGTGTCCTGTTGAGATGGTAATTATTTTTTCATTACAAAATGACCTTTGAATGCCCTTTCCTACTAATTCTGATGTATTTGCTTCTTTAAGGTGATTTCTCATTGACTGACTTTTCTCTTCATTGTGGGTCCCGTTTCCCTGAATGCCTGGCTGTTGTTCCTTGTGGGGTGGACACTGAGAAGTCTGCCTTTGGGGGGTGGGTGGGTAACGAGTCTTTGCAGATTCCTAAAACACCATGGAGCTTTAAGTACAATTAAGTCACAAGGAAATAGGTTCATCTTTTAGGTACTCTGTTTAACATGTTTAACATATTCTCAGCAGAAGGGGATGAGGCTCAGCCCAGGGTTATATCTATCCTCAGGGCAGGCCTTTCTGTGCCTCTGCTTGCACCCTCAGGTTTTTTTTTTTTTTTATTTGATTTGGCAGGTAGATGAGGCATTACTCACACCCCTCCGTGAGCACTGGGCCTGTTGAGCACCAAAGGGTTCTTTCCCTGTCCTTGGTCAGTCCCTGTGTGTCCTCATTATAATCGTGAATGTGGAAGAAAGAGCCCTCATGCTGTATGCCACCCTTCTGTTTCGATCTCCCTGAGAACTCACAGCTTTTCAACCCAGATGCCCACTGGGTACCGAGACTTCCATAGTTCCTACTCCTCAGATTGCCGCTCCCATTATTCTGAACAATGCCCTGAACCTGATCTTTCATGTGGTTTATCTACTTAGCGTGTGTCACATGGAGACAACCCTTCTAGCCCATCTTTTTGGAGAAGAGAAGGTCCACATGCAGAAAACATTTAACAGCTCTACTCACTTGCTTCTGGGAGCTCTTCCTCCTCCTCCTCCTCCTCCTCCTCTTCCTCTTTTTCCTCTTCCTTCTGAGTCTTCTCCCTGCATCAGCAGAGAGAACTGACTCTGTCTTGTGCCCGTGTACTGGATGGCATCATTCATGGCCCTGGCCTGAACCCTGTTGACTTCCAAACTCTACCAGGATTGCTACCATTTTGCCTTCTGTCCCTTAGCCGACTAGGTTCTAAATCCACTCTACAGCCAGGAGCCAGGTGACACCTGTCTCGACTCTGCATCCCCAGTGTCACTGACCCTCCTGCATTGTCCTATACTGGCCAGCCTGGGAAATGCAAAACACACAGCACAGACCACTATACGGGTCACTGAGTATTCCTTAAGATAAATCCAGTAATGCTCTCGACTAATTATGTGCTAACAGCTCTGTGCAGAGTGTTGAGGGAACTAGGGAGCCAGGGCATGGGACATGTTTGTAAGAAGTCACTGCCCTGAAAAGACTTTCCCATCTGTCCTGAAAATTAAATGTTCAACACACAGTCACCGGCGTCAAGTGCAATGTGAGTGACCCCAACATCAATTCTCAAAGTAATCTGCCATAGGAAGAAATAGTGGTGCCCAAACTTGGAATCGCTCACTCTTGCCTTTGGATGAATTCCAGGAGCTCAGCAAAGCAGAGATTTCAGGTCAGAATCCCAGCCTTCTTCTGAGCTGAGTTTGCAGGTGCCTTAGGGGTAGTGGATGGAGGACACCCTGGCTTCAGCATTTGGCTAAGTCTCACACCTTCTAACCTGTCAGGATCCCAGCAAGAGCAAAAGGCCTTGCTAGCAAAGCCAGAAGGAATGCCTCCTCTCTGCTGGAAGCACTTTGCCTTTTCTCTTTTGATTCTCCACCACGGGCTCACACTACAGCTTTATTATAATACACTTTATGCACAGCAGTGAGCCGTCGCTGCAACATATGCCCACTTTATATATACATGCATAAAGCATATTTTTAAAACCCTTAGTCAGAAGCTCATAGTGCAATATTAAAACCAGGCCATATTTCCAACATACATTCATAAAAAAAAGAAAAAGAAAGCATTCTAGTCTTTGGGAAAACGTTATTAAGAACTCTGACTCCGGGGGTGTGGGATAGCACAGAGCATGTGAGCGATTTCCCAGAGCCGAACAGAGCGGGAACCAGGCCCCGAGGCATGCAGGGCCAGCAGTCCTCAGACCCCTGGAGGAAGACATTGGGGTTGAGATATGAGTAGAGCTTCCGCGGGGACATTTTTTCCATTGGGCAGGGCTAGCTGCAGGCAAGCAGGGCAGGTGGGAGTGCTCTGCTTCTGTTTAGAAAATGAGATGTCACATCAGAAATTACATCCGGTTATTTATACTCAACAGGAGAGTACCAGCCTGACGGGAAGAAATTGAAACAATACCTCCCAGTAACCCCGGCCCTTCAGATCAGCATCTGGTCGTTTGGAAATCCCTGTGAGCCGAGAGCTTCAGACTGGTACAAATTGCTGGCTTTGTGTCCTGCGTCTAAACCCAGCAGATTTATCTTGAGTTTGTATTTGGCATTTTATATTATATTGTAAACCAAGTGACCTGCACACAGACAGAATGGCTGCTTCCCTCTGGGGACCCTCCATGCCAGGAGCCAACACCCAGCTAGTACTTCAATGTCTATGGCTCCTTGAGCTTTTCGATATTATTTTTGCTTATCATGGTCTTGTCATATGGGATTAATAAACACATTTTAATGAAAGATCAGAATGTATCTCATTTGGAAGGACTGAGGTGCTCACTCCTGTTTGTCCAATGACTGTACAGCTAGCCAATCAGACACCACACCCTGCCCTGCATCACCCTTGGGTGGAGACTTGCAGGTCAGACACAGCAAAGCAGCTCTCTTGAGACCAAGAGGAGTTGCTGGGACTCAAGAAGTCATGTTGAGCACACCTGATGCCACATACCCACCGTGTGGAAAGGCCAGGCTAGGACCCTTGGCTCAGCTAGAGTGATAGGCACGGAAAGCTTCCTGGGCAGTAACTGTGTGTTCAGTGGGTGAGGAATCATCCCAGGAAGAGGGGATGATGTCAAGGTAGGAAATGTCCAGTGGTAGCAGACATTACTAATGGATCACAGAGCGACTCCATACCTTGTTTGAAGCTCAGATTTAGTCTCTACCCCATGTGCACACTGAAGAATCAGGATCTCTTAGGGAATCCTTTTATGGAAAAGCCCAGAACACAAACATGGGTGTGATTCCCCCAGACGAGCAGAAGCTTGGCAGTGTGACCACATGAGGGGTAATTGGGCAGGCTCTGCTCTGGCTGGACAGCAGGCAAAGGAATATTAGTCTCCTCCAGTGTCTGCATGCACAAATACCAGGACAGGTGACTCGAGCCCCTCTAGGCTCAGTGCGGATGGCAGCTGGACATTCTGAGCCATCTCAGGATACACAGAAAGGGAAGGACACTAGGTATGATGGAAAGTAATCAGATTAACATTCAGCCTCCTTCCCGATAGATCTGCCTCCATCTCTTGAGAGGATCAGAGCCACGTGGTGTAGGATCTAATGGGTCACACTACAGGATTTGGTCACCTGTGCCCCTACCTTGCAGCTACATCTCCGGGCAGTGCAGAGGAACTACAGCTGGTTGTGGTCAGTGTGAACCGGAAGTGATAAAGGGCTATATATACTGTGTGTAAATGGCCTGCAGCCTCAGCTGCACAGAACCGTATGAATTCATTCTATTGTTTCTTTCTGCTGTGACCCAGAGCACACAAAGCCCCTGTAGATTAGAAGGCAGAAGCTGAGGCCTGTGCCTCCCCACCCTGCTGCAAAGGGTGCAGCCGTTTCCTATTCCAGCATTCCTGGGCCTCTCACTAAAAGCCACAAGTAAGCCTGAGAATACTTTCACAGAATTGGTCTCTACCTGATCTTTCTGGGGTTCTAGGGAGGGAGCAGATTTTTGCCTCAAAGATAACCAGACCTTCCAGAATCACACACATGCAGGGACACAAGAACCCACCCAAGAGGACTCAACTAGAACCAGAATAGAGTGTTCCAGGCAGCAGACGCTGAGTCCCAGGATCCTACCTGGCTCCTGTGGAGAAGCTGCCAGACTCAGCACTGCAGAGGGCACATGGCCTGCAGCCTCGCTGTGTTGATATGAAAAGCAATCTGTGCAGTAAAATGCTTTAGACTCCTCCCCCTCCCCCAGTGCTGGAATCCCTGGGGACCATCAACCCCCATAGCACTGACCCTGATCCGCAGGGACTACAGCACAGAAAAAGGCCTGTTGTGATCACCTGTCACCTGCGTTTTAGGGAGCACGGGTATCACTGCCACATCGTGGGTTTTCTTACCCTTCCTTTATGTTTCTGCCATCAGGTGGTCAAAATATCAGGCGATAACAATAGCATCCCGCACAGGAAGGGTTCTGAAGCAGTGCAGAGCAGCTCTCAAGCTCAAGGAAAGAAAATCCTCCCTAGGGATTTGATAGTCAGAAATTCCCCAGTCCTCTGCTTCTCTCCAGGACCAAGGGGTAGATGGATGATCAGACGTAGGATGGGGGGGAGGGTTAGCTCCCATCCTTGGATGTGGGAATTAAAATAGAATCAGTGGTGGAAGGCAGACCGCCGCATCCCTTTGGCTTCCTACATCCTGCAAGAGATGTAACACTCGTCCCCGCTTCTGCCAGATGAGGA
Organism: Mastomys natalensis; assembly: GCA_021653895.1. Lineage (NCBI taxonomy): Eukaryota > Metazoa > Chordata > Mammalia > Rodentia > Muridae > Mastomys > Mastomys natalensis. Next base: position 4,859,116 of record JAJTUV010000102.1, read on the forward strand.
CTAGATTCCAGGCCTGGAGGGTAGACTGTAATAGACCTCTGCTCGTTCAAAGTGGCTGAACTGGGCAGGAACAAAATGCTGGTGAGAGGATCTGCCTGGCTTGCAGAACTTTGCGACTAGGTTTATTTCCAAGTCTATTTTAATTACAGAACTTCATGCCCATATTAGTGTTATATCTCAATTCAATTAGCAGTGAGATGGGTAAGGGCAGGTGGCTACTGGATGGCAGCCAGCTTGAAGCAGAGAGCAAAGGATCATGGTGATGAATGCTTCTATCTCCTCAGAAGGACCCAGAAGAGTGGGGATGGTCTAGCTTGGAGAGCAGGGAGGGGTGCTGGCTCACAGGCGAAGACAGGGTGCAATGACTCAGTTTCCAGCAGTGCATTCAGAAAGGACTTTTCAACTTAAAGAGGACACAGTCTCTCCAGGAGCTCACTTGCCAGGATTCAGGCATGCCAGCAGCTCCAAGAATGTGCCATTCCCATTGTTGGAGACCCAGGGAAGCCCATCCCTTTCCAGGCAGAGGCGAACCAGAGGTGCAATGTCATTAGAAACCGTGTATTAATAGAAAACGAGAAATACAGGGAGACCAAAAACTGAGAGATACCTCCCAGTTAACAGACATGGAGGGAGCACCCGGACCACACAGGACCATGTGGGAAGCACGACGAATAAGATACCTAGGATCTACTCGTCCGAATAGCATCAATAAGTCATTTGCCAGCGCTAAGGTTTGGTCAGCGAGGCTGTCCAGGATCAGCAGAGCCCCATGCCAAAGAATCAGACTAGAAAACCAAAGATGTAGTTCACAGGAAGCCAAGCTTGCCGAGGATTCTGCTGCCATTCTTTCCTTGCCAGGAGCAGGGAGCAGGACTGATGGAGCCTTGGTGGCTCACTAGGCTTCCTGAGGCTCTCATGTAGCCCATACACACATCTGAACCCCATATCCTCTGCTCTCTACAGCATAGCTTCCCCTGCTTCTCCAAACTCCTGGGAACCAAAGGGACACATCACCCCCACCCCCTGATGAAAGGGAAGTTGGTGATTAGACATCATATACATCATACTTCTTTCAAAAGCACCGTCCCTAAGCAGAGACTCCAAGACCTCTGTGTCCAGCATGACTTTAGACAGTGGACCAGGGACCGGAGACGGAAGCTGTTCGGGGATCTGCAGATAGGTGGGTGGTGAGCATGGTGATTCATCCCCAGGGAAGAACACAGCCCAGCCTGCTACAGAGTAGTGAGCCTTGAGGAGACTGTGCGAGTAGACTAAGCCAGTCATAGAAAGACGGTCTGCATGAGTCCCTTTCCCAAACCCTAGAATATTAAACAACAGAGACGGAATGGAGAGCTGGCACTGCCCAAGCCTGGGGCTAAACAGTGGGGTGTTTATTTGATGGAGACAGTTTCACAGTTAGAAGATATAAAGGGCTAAGTCAGGAGGGGTGGTGGCAGTGATGACAATCACCCTGTGTGGTTAGACTGTCAGTGTGAATGCATATAAAAGAGTCAAAATCATAAACTTTATTTATGGTCATTTTAGCATAATCTCAACAGTTACTCATATTGGCATTCACCCTGATATATCAATGCTGTCTTTTTAATTTATTTCTGTTTTACTCGTGTTTCTGTGCACCACCTTCATGCAGTGGCTGTGGAGACCAGAAGATGGCATCAAATCCCCTGGAACTGGAGTAACAGACCATTGTGAGCCACTGTGTGAGTGCTGGGAATTGAACCTGGAGCCTCTGGAAGAACAGCCAGTGCTCTTAACCCCTAAGCTATCTCTTCAGTCCTTATCAATGCTGTTTTTAAATGCCTTTCAGCTATTCTACCTCTACCTGACAACTGTCGATGTGATCTGAAAGTGCCCTGATCCTTGGGAAACTCCAGCCCTCCCCAACCCTGCTGCATTTTCTTCCTCCATTTTCAGCTCCTTTTCTACATTCTTAACATGTCTTCTTCCTACCTGGGAGCTTTGTGGACCAGGATGCCACAAGCCTCGGGAGGTGGAGAAGCTGACGGTACAGGAGGTCAGTGCAGCATGGATTGCAGGTCAGAAGGCATTCACCAGTCTAGCTGATACCACCAGGGCTGAGGATGCTGGCTTTGTGTCTGTTTGGGACCTAGTCTCAAGCAAAGAGTATGTTCATAGCTGCTCAATGGTGAGCCTGGGACTATCCCACTCCTGCCCCGACCTCCTCCACAGGTCCTACTATGCTGCGTTCTGATTGACACTCTGTTAACACCCATATGGGGCAGACAGAGTGAAATCACGAGCCGTGTAATTATTTACCAAAATGTAGATTCTAGAACTATGATTAAGGAACAGATACCGAGCAAGTGGCTTGTGGGAAATTGACACAACTCATTGAGCACTCAATTGCCTCTGGTTGTTAGACTCCAGTGATGGAGGAGTGTCTGTGTGCACCTGTGAGGAGAGTTGGGAGCATAATGACTCAAGGTGGAGGCCCAGGTTGCTCTGTTCCCCAGCTCAGGGGGCTCAGAACCAAGCTGGTACCTGAGCAGAGTCCTGGCAGATGTCTGCAAACCCCATTGAGGTCTCTGGTTACTAGGGTGAAGAGAAGATGCCTGAATAAAATAGGAATCCATGGTGAGAAAGTTGTGGAGAGTTCTCAGGCTAAGAGGGGGCCATAGTGGGATGGGAACTCTGTACACAGAGACCTGTTTCCAGGGTGAACCATGAGCACCTGCACATTCACTGACGTCACGGCATCCTCTTGTCTCCTCCAGGAATGATGCCCTCATGCGCAGCAGCAAGGGAAGGTGCTTCTAGGAAAGCTCAGGCCTTCTGGAATTTTGCTACCACTGGAAAATGACACCAGATAAGAAACAGTGACATAATCACATAATATTCAGACAGGAGGTTGGTGGCGTGCTGAATGATGTCCTCCCAAATCCACAGAGGTCTGCCCATGTTTTCTTTTCTGTTGCTATGATAAAATATTCTGATAAAAGCAACCTCCAGAGGGAAAAAACTTGTTTTAGCTCACATTGGCAAATCGCAGTTGGTCACTACGGGGAAGTCAAGGCAAGAACAGGAAGCAGCTGGTCAGATCAGGTTCATAGTCAAGAGGAAAGAGAGGGAATGAGTGCCTGCCTGGAGGAATCCAATCACTCTCTCCACTCATAGTCTAGGATCCTGTCCACCATAGCCTGGGACCAGCATTGAGACTCTCTTCTCAGATGATTTTAGATCATGTTAAGTTGACAATTTTAAATGACTGTCACAAGCTTCTGACCCCAGATGCTCAGAATGCATTTGGAGGTAGGATATATAAGTATGGTTAAGTTAAATTAAGTGACCCTATATACTGGCTGGTTTGGTGTGTCAATTTGACACAAGCTGAAGTTATCAGAGAGAAAGGAGCCTTCCTTGATGAAATGCCTCCATGATATCCAGCTGTAAGGCATTTTCTCACTTAGTGATCAAGAGGGGAGGGGCTAGCCCATTGTGGGTGGTACCATCCTTGGGTTAGTAGTCTTGGGTTCTATAAGAAAGCAGGCTGTGCAAGCCAGGGGAAACAAGCCAGTAAGTAACATCCCTCCATGGCCTCTGCATCAGCTCCTGCTTCTTGACCTGCTTGAGTTCCAGTCCTGACTTCGTTTGGTGATGAACAGCAATGTGGAAGGTAAGCTGAATAAACCCTTTCCTCCCCAACTTGCTTCTTGGTCATGATGTTTTGTGCAGGAATAGAAACCCTGACTGAGACACCCTAATCTAATATGACTGGTAGCCCTATGAGAGGAAACCAGGACATAGACACACACAGGGAAACTACGTAAAGAAGGAGATGGTGTCTGCCAGCTGAGAAGAGATGTTTCAGCAGAGCCGGACCTTTCCTCAATGACCTCTGATGTCCAGCCTCCAAGATGAGGTCCAGATGATGCATATGAGGTATGTCTAGATGACCCCTGACCATGTCCCTCTGTCCTCAGCTACCCATCCCTCATAATTTTAGGACCCTGACACCCTACCAGGGACAGTCACAAATTGAATTAGGCTATGAGGAGGTACCTCCTGACCACCAGCACTCCTCACGCTACCAGCCATATTGGCAAAGTTTGGGATTCGATGTCCTCAGAAGTTGGTGAAGGGAAAGGAGATGACTTTTTCCCAGCAAGCAGAGAAGTTAAAGGGAACCCTGGCATCCCGGATATTACTGCCTCCTTTCTCCTCTAAAGCACCTGCCGCCATCACCCCATCACATGGCTCTGACTGTATCTAATCTCTGCTCCTGGTCTCTCACCCCCACATGCCCAGCACCCTTGCTCAGAGATCAGGTGGCCCCAGACTCCTAGAACAGCCCTTGGACATACCCCAGGGCTTGACACCAATGTCCACAGAGAGGCACTGACTCAGAGCTGTGCTCCATCTGCTCTGAGCCCTGAAGAGAAGGGGCCCCACTCAGGATTCACAACCAAGAAAGGTGAATTTGATGAAGAGTTGTGAGCACACCATGGAAAGGTCAATAGGGTGAGGAGAATCAGGAACTGGAGGGGCTCCCTGATTAGAGTAGCTTAGAGGCTGCTCCAAGCAGTGAATGCTTGGGAATGGTAGTGAGTTAAATAGAGGAACAGCTAGGTGCCTGGGCAGTCAGAATAGTTCCATAGGCTGGGGACAAATGGAAGGAACAAGGCCAGCCAGAGTGGAATGACCACAGAAAAAACAGGCAAAGAGAAGAATGGTCAGATGGGTAGTTAGGGGTTGTTTTAGTTAGGGTTTTCATTGCTGTGTACAGACACCATGACCAAGAACTCTTCTTATAAAGACAAGATTTAATTGGGACTGGCTTACAGGTTCAGAGGTTCAGTCCATTATCATCAAGGTGGGAACATGGCAGCATCCAGGCAGGCATGGTGTAGGCAGAGCTGAGAGTTCTACATCTTCATCTGAAGGCTGCTAGCCTAAGACTGACTCCCAGGCAGCTAGGATGAGGGTCTTAAAGCCCACACCCACAGTGACACACCTATTCCAACAAGACCACACCTGCAAATAGTGCCATTCCCTGGGCCAAGCATATACAAACCATCACAGGGGTGCAGAGGCTGGAGGGCTGGAGGAGAGCTGGCTGTTTTCTCTCATCTGAGGTTTGATATATGAGCTCCCTCAGTTTCTTGCTGTCTACCCTGTTGCTCAGTGAGCTGAAATGATGCTAATGTAAATGCCTCATTCAGTCACACACACCACACACACACACACACACACACACACACACACGTGTGCACACATCTCTTCCAGAGGTCGTGAGGTTTGTCTGTGCTACTGTTTGTTCCGTACCTGAACATTCCATGTCATCTCTCTCAGGCTCTGCCTCACATACTCACCTGAAGAATGGGAAACTGTGGCTGTATCATTGTTATGAAGCCAGCTTCCTGATATGTCATTTGAACACAGCCACCATCACAAGTGACATACCATGAGCACCAGTCACCTTGCCTTCTACACATGCACAAGATTCTATAGAAAGTTCTAGAAACCACTGGACGGAAGGGACTGCATGTATCACTATTCAACCAATGCATCCCCTTTCTCCAAAAAGTCTCTTTCCTCTAGATTTGTATCTTAATTTCTTCATGGAACCTTGTCTAGCCTATTTGTGGTAGTCTTAATCTTCATTGTAGTGGGGGGCTCTTCATCATATGTCCCCTGTTTCATCTTGGCTTGTGCATGCTGAGTACACAGGGACATTCACTAAATGAATGAGCCGAAGAGATTGCCCAACTGGAGTACACAGCCTCTGGGGAAGCACATTTCCCCAACCTCTTGTCATCCAGATAGATAGATAGATAGATAGATAGATAGATAGATCCTGAAATTTATAAGCCTGTATAATTTTACCATTTGACAGAAGCCCACTGTTTTTAATTAGAATGTTCATTAATATAGTAGTTGGTTATATCATGTATTTATTGGACCTTTGTACATATTTACATACATTTCTTGGTTATAACTCACTCTTTTCATTATCTGTGATTTGGAGGGGGCCACTGGAACTCAATGTCAAGTCAAAGATAAATAGATGAATGGTTGGAGAGATAGACACAGACAGGCAGGCAGGCAGACAGACAGACAGATAAATAGATAGACAGATAGATGGATAGAACCTCATGCTTCTTCTCCAAATGAGGACACCCCAGCCATACTGTTCAGAAGTCTAGTCATAGTCAAAGGAAATGAATGACTTCTGCTCACATAGCTACTGGTGGAAACCTTCAGTGAGTTCTCAAGGATGGAGGAAATCTTGTTAAGTTCCACCATGTACATCTGAGGGGTCAGGATATAAGCCTGTAACATCCTGCCCCAACTCCCAAGTGACCTTTCCCCCAAGATTCCAGATATGTCTCCTTCTTCCAGCCTGAAGTCTCACCTGAATATCATTTTGGATCTTTTTGTCACAACCCAAAAATAAGTCACTGGGTCTCCTCACTGCTTCTCTCCTTGTTTCTTTCTTTCCTTCCCCTAGTAGCATGTGTGGATTTCTAGCTTAAAACAAGTAATCTGGGAAAACATGTCCCAGTTAGGTTGGCTTTCCCAAGAAAGCAAAGTTGTTCTCATATTTAAAAGGAATCCATTAAAATCACCACTATTTATAAAAGAAATGAGATTAAGATCGCTTGGAGCATCTTAGCAGATGCAAAACTAATCATTGGAAAATTCAACAGCCATTGTATTAGATACATGTCTTATTGCTGTGACCAAATACATAGCAAAAAGAAACCTACAGGAGAAGCAGTAAATCTGCTTCGTGGTTTAGGGGATGCAGCTCACTATGGTGGGGAGGTACGACACCAGAAATGAATGCTGTGCATGTCTGACTTTCTCCTTTTCCCCTTTTTATTCAGTCACAGACACCAGCCAGTAGGATGGAGCCACCATATTCAGTGTGTGTCTTCTCTCTTCAGCTAATCCTCCCAGGAAACCACACCATCATGTGTCTCCTAGGTGACTCCAAATCCAATTACATTCATAATAATGGTTGATCGTCACAACCATTCATGACGAAATCCCTGTCCAACTATTGAGATGGACACTTCATCTACAAGTAAAAGTATGGACCAAGTGGCCAGCATGTCTTGTGTCAGACCAGGGGGAAGACATGCTCAGCCCCTAGTCCATGGCAGGTACATACAGCCAGAACCAGAAGTAACTCAGTAGGAAGAAGGCGGGGTCATAGGAAAGCTTAGTGTGGCAAAGAGTTTCCATTATCTTAAGCAATAGCTACTACTAAGGTGAAGTTTAAATAATAATTTTGACAAGTCACAAGGTGGGTCTAAAACTGAACTAGGAAGCAAGGAATCCCAACTTCACACCATACACAATGACCTCATATGGAGGTGTTCCATATGGTGCCAGTCATAACAACCACACACAATGACCTCATACAGAGGTGTTTCATCTGGTGCTGCTCATAACAGTCTGTGTTCTTTCATCTGGACATGTGCTCTATTACAGCTAGGCCATTCCTTAACCCTGCTTTGTCCATGTGCTTGTGACAGGAGCTGGTTTCCAGTCTCTGTGGTGTCAGTTCTCTACTCTGTGCCCGTCTCTGCTGTTGCTTTTCATCCACTCCTTAACCTCTAGGTAGGTTAATGTCTCTGTCCTGTGGTCCAGATTACCTATGTGCATGAAAAACCTGGAAATCAGATCATGATAGCCCTATGATTCCTTTCTAAATTGCTTGAGTTGTTAGGTGATTCCCAACACACACACACCACACACACACACACACACACACACACATACACACAGTGCATGTTCTTGTTTTCCACTCTTTTCATTCCTGGGTGTAGATAGCAGATACCATGAACTTCATTATATTAGGTACTGAGTTATTTTGGAGTGGCAGATTATATCTTACTAAGTGCATTTTTCCATTTCTCTTTTCTTTGTTTGTTTATTTGAATTTCTAATTTCTATCTGAGATGGGAGAGACTTACAAAAATAATTTAATCATTGATTCACTGTAAAACTTCAGGACACACCAGAATGTAGAGGCTGGTACCAGAGTTCTTGTCAATGAGGCAAGGTCTTCCCAGGCACTCGACCCAGAGCCTTGAACTTTCCAGCTAGGATTGGGAACCAGTTCTGTACCTACCCAGAGTGATCAAGATCAGCATGAACTACAACATCCATGATGAGACACTGACATCATAGCTCTTGCCACTACATGCCTGTGTGACCTGCGTGACCTGTGTCCTTGTATGACTGTGTCCCTATGACTGCCTGTTTCCACATGGGCAGGCTCCAGCACCATCTTCTTCCTATACAGTGTGTGAGGCAGAACCAAGAAGAGGATGAATCCACAAAACCACAGCGTGGGCCACTCTACCCTGTGTGCTTCTGTACTTGTTACGACTAACAGACACAAATGTAATTGCAAAGGTCCTAAGCCATCAAGAAGGGAGAAATTTATTTTAATTGCACAGGAGAGATTTTGAAAATTAAATAATAGGCTATATCTGTCGTTCAAACAAACCACAGTTCAATAACCTGCAACTCAGTTATACAGAGAATGGCCTCTGTCAAAGTAACAGTAGAGGCCGGTGCCAACAAAAGCAAGCCTACGCAGACACAAAGCTTGGACTGAGGAGGGAAACTTCCCTTTACTCAATCCTGGTTCAAGATCAGAATCAGAGCCGTCATTATGATTTATTAAAAATAACCCATCTGAAAATTTGGTGATGGTATCGAAACTTTCCTTGGGTTAAATTTAATTGCTTTTGTAACTAGCCCCTTTTTTTAAAAGAAAATACAAAGTAAGATGAGCATTAAACTTAAGAAATTAGAACAAGACCGACTTCCAGCCGACAGAAAGCAAGAAGGATTTAATTAACTCAAAAAGCAGAGAGTACTGGCTCGGGAGTGGGATGCCGTGGAATAATTAAGTCCAGGAATCTTCACTCTGAAAAGGCCAATCAAATGGAGACATCCCGTCAATTCTAATTAAAAGCAGCAACTCAGCAAGGAGATTCGAGATGCGGAGAGTCCACAGGCTGAGGTGTGGGGGTGGAGGGAACTCTGTGTTATTTATACACAAAACATGTGCAAATGAAATTGGCCATGGGGTTGAGGGGAGCAGATACGAATTGCCCAAATTATCAAAGAAAAAAGTCAAATCTGGAATAGCAGTGTAAGATGACTCATAATGATGCTAGAGGAAGAACAACAAATGGAGGACCAGTTCCTTCCTGCATGCGCAGACCTCAGACATGTCTGCCATCCTCTGTGGCAGCATGCAGAGGCCTCTCTCCATGACCATTAACCCTAGGGCTCAGTCTGTTTCTCATTACTACTACAACTGAATACCACAGGCTAGGTAGGGGATTTATATGAAATAAAGATATTCTGGGCATAGTTCTGAAAGCCCGGGAAGCACAGGAACAGGCAGCCATCCAGTGAGGTCAGGCTGATGACTCCGTTGTGGCATCTTAACTTTATCAGTACAGGGCTTTGTGTGGGAAGACTGTAAGTCAGATCCATCAACCTCTAGCAGCCCCTTGGACCATAGTCCTACTCTCTCAGCCTCATTTAATCTTGATCACCTCCTCAAAGCCCCAGATCTTAATAACACATGGATAAAAGTAAATCCCAGCCTCATTCTAGTGAGACATTAAGGTCACAGCACCTGATAGCCTTAATACCCAAGGAAGTTAGGGGCCTCTGAGTCTTCCACCCACACTGCATCAGTTAGTTCTCTATCACAGTGATAAAAGTCCATGACTGGGGAAACATAGAAGGAACGGTTTGTTTGCTTATACAGTACAAGAGAGTTAACCGTCAGTCACGGTTAAGGAGACGCTGCGGTAAGCAGCATCCACGGTGGCAGAGGCAAGAAGCTGAGGGCTCACATCTTGAACCGCAGACATGAAACAGAGGGAATAAACTAGAAATCATGCCAATTTTAAAATTCTCAAAGCTGCATCAGTGATACACTTCCCCAACCAGCCTCCCCAAATCGTGGACCAGCTACTCAAGTGCTCTAGACTGTAGTGGACATTCATCATTCAAACCATTACACTTGCCCTGCTTCTGGGAGAGTGCAGCACCTCCCTAAGGTTCTACAAGGGCCCAAGAACCCAAGGCTTGGAGCCTGACTCTATGGGAGGTGGGGTGTGCCTGGGACCCGCAGGAGGACAGCTGAGACACAGTTCACCCTCTCTAGGTTCTTGCCTGGAGTGGCCCCCATGAGGAGCTCCTCATGCCAGGGCATGTCAGCCTCATGACCTCTTAGCAGCCCCATATTCTGACTTCCTGCAAGGTTGCCACTTGAAGACACCTCTGTTCTTTTGTTAGTGTGCTCTATGTCTAATGGGGTTCATCATGTTTTACAATTTATTCAAATACCTGACTGTATCCCATGCTTGTTATTTAATTATATGGGTTGTGCTTTTTTTTTTTTCTTTAAAACATTTTATTGTATATGTATGATGTACACATTCAGGTACACACCCATGTGTGTGCAGGCACGTGTTGATGCTCCTCCCTTGATTCCTCTTAAATTTATTTATGTATTTATTTTTGGACATGGAGCTTACCTATCCTTCTAAGTTGTCTAGCCAGAAAGTCCCAATGATTCTCCTGTCTCTGCCGCTTCGGTACTGGGATAACAGGTGAGTGCAGTGTGCCCAGATCCCCTGAAACACACACACACACACACACACACACACACACAAGAGAGAGAGAGAGAGAGAGAGAGAGAGAGAGAGAGAGAGAGAGAGAGAGAGAGTTTGAGAGAATGAAAGTCAAACCCTTGTGTCTCTGAATTTGTGCAATAAGCACTATACTGACTGAGCCACCTCCAAAGTATCCAGTTGTATTTTTTTCCTTATTGGACTGAAGGATCCATGGCCATTTTATTCAAATATGTGTGTATATAGAGACATGTATATATGGAGCCGAAGACACAGCAGAGTTAAAACCTTAAACATATTTCAACTCTGTAAGTGCATTTGCAAACCTAGATTAAATGTTTTGTTTTGTTTTTTCGAGAAAAAGAGAATGCGAAAACTAGCTGTAAAATGCATGGGGAACTTGAAAGAACTACTACTGACTGGAGAAATTTAAATTATAACCAAGGACTTTCCTCTCAAACGCTCTGGGAAAGACTACAATAAAATGGAAATCTACCAGACTTCAAAGGACAGACAGCTCCAGCAAGTGGCTTTTCTAGAACATGTATGTGGAATCATATCCGTTCACAGACAGCGAGTGGGGTAGCTGCTTTAAAAGGGGACAGTGGACATTTCAAAGGCAGAGTGTCTGCACTCATCTCCTGCTGCTAGAACAGAGAGCCATAAGCCTCGGGGCTCCAAAACAACACAAGTCTACTGCTTTGAAGCTGGAATTCTGCAAGTCAGAAGTCCAAGGAGGGGCTACTCAAGTTTGAATCATGATGTGGGCAATACAGTGTCCTCCTGGGCTCCAGGGAAATGCATTTCCATCCTCCCCAGCCCACAGACATGTGGCATCTTTCGGATGTCTACCTCCTTTCAGAAAAGCCAGCTGCAGATCAAGTCTTCTGCTAATCCCTCTGTCTCCCTCTTCTATTTTTAAAGACTCTGGTGCTGATGGAAACTGGATAACTAATTAGTAACTGCAGTTCTATCCCAACCTAAGTTCCTTATTGCCACGTAAGATCCATACTCACAGATCTGAGAAGCAGTAGCCCAAGGTTCTTCCAGAGTGTGTGATTATGCCAAGTGCATTCCACACTGTGACCCGTATCTGTCGTCGTTAATCAACATATTCAACAGACCAAGGCCCCAAAATACTTGGAAAATATCCCGATGATCATGGGCACACTTATTCCCTTTAATTACTCCTTAAATGATGCAGTGTAGCATCACTGCCTAATGCATCTTACAGGCATTTGGACATTAAAACAACCTAGAGATGTTTTAAACACTCAAGGGTTGTGCAGGAGTTACATACAAACACCATGACATTTATACACAAGGCTTAAACACTCATGTTCTGAACCTATGCTCTGTAGATATAGAAGGATAACTTCACTGTAGTCTATAAACGCATCATCTCTATATACTCAAACAGCTCTATATATTTACATAAGGCATATAACTTCATGTCTGTGTGTTTGTCTTTCTCCCTGTGAGAGGTTTGTGGTTTTAATTTTTCTCTGTGTTCTACTCTCTATTGCCTGACAGATTCATTCTCTCTCTCTCTTTCTCTCTCTCTCTCTCTCTCTCTCTCTCTCTCTCTCTCTCTCCCATCTCTTTTTGTCTCTTTTTCTGAGTGTATGTTTAAGAGGGAGACACACACAGAGAGAGAGAGAGAGAGAGAGAGAGAGAGAGAGAGAGAGAGAGAGAGAGAGAGAGAGATTTCCCTACATGTCAGAAAATCTAAATGGAACTTCATAACAAGAAACTGTGTACTGTATGCCAGGAACAAGCTGTGAGTTTAACTCAGAACACTCTAGAAATAATGGAGACCCTGAAATGTAGCAACTGTTACTGGCTCCCACATGAAGATATGCCCTGCATTGGCACCCATGGCAGACGCTCCTGGCAGGGTGCTGGCAAGTATGAGACTGCTCCCTTCTGTGCTTTCTGGCTCCATGAAGGAAACTGCAGGTAGGAGGCTCTCATTAGGAGCAGTCTTACTTAATTAATCTTTCATTATTGGGCAAACCATGGGAAAGATGGGCCCCACCAGGAAAACCGTTTGCAGCCCTTGTCAATTTGCTCACTCTGTGAGCAGTCCGCCCAGTAAATCAAATGCTTGCAAGTGCAGTGCACACGGCAAATAATTAAACTGTCCATAAAGGCTGCTGAGGTCTTCACAGAGCTTAATTGTGTGTGACTCAGCAGCGAGACAGGGTCTGCTGGAGCCAGGAGATGATCCGGCACTAGTCAACTGCCTCCCCTGCCGCTGGTACTGACTGAGGGCTGGCTTTGCCCTCAGAATGTAGCCACAACAGATAGCAGCCAGTGAAAGGTGACCAGCAAACCTATGGAAGCCACAATTTCCATGTCGACTCAATTCCATAACTACCTGCCTTAAGCTTGCTCCTCCAAGACATGGCTTTAGTATCATAAAGAAGAAATCTTTTAGAAAAGTCACCTGTATCTCAGCTTTACTTCATCCCTTTCCTGGAGCCAATGGAGTCTGCCTTCTGTACCTATACCTTGCCTCCCAGCCTTCTGTCACTGTAACAAGCCCCTGCCAAGTCTAGAACTGTTCCCACTAACAAATCAAAGGGAAATTCTCCATCTGTGGGCTATGACATCATCCACAGAGAACTCCTTATTCAAGGCCTTTCCATCTGCAGGCACCCAGATCCTCTGGGCTGTATCTGTGCTGATTTCTTTCTCCTCCACAGCCCAGAACAAAAAACACCACCACAGAGGGCAGCTTGGATGTATGTCCCTGCTATATCCCATCCAGACTCAGATCACTCTTGGTACTTGAACCTCTTAGCAGGAGAGGCCATCCATAGGAAGATCACGTCCTGCTTCTCAGACTCAGCTCCAGGAAAACTAAGCATGGCCCTGCCTGGCCATTAGTGTCTTCTTCTATTGTGTCTGCTTGCAACTGCTTCATACAAAACTGGGAACAGAGTAGGGACCAAGATACAATCCCTGAGGTCTCTGAGCCCCTCAGGAAGACATGTTCCATACTGTCCGCCATCAAGTTTACTGATATTCAGTGAGTATTGGTGGATGGATGGATGGATGGATGGATGGATGGATGGATGGATGGATGGATGAACAAAGGAAGAGAGATCTCAATGAAGGTGCTACAGAAACCTATGAAGGATTTGATTCCAGTTTCAGGGCCTAAGCAGACATGCTTGGGACTTTAGTAGAAAATAAGATCCACCATGGTTAAAGGGATAAGAAGGGACAGAAAAAGGACGTGTTATATGAGATAGTAACAATACAGGAACAGGTAGCTTCCATTGGATATATGATTTGAATACAAGACCAAGGGGTCCACCTACAGGGTTTTCACTAGTTCCAGAAGGAACATCTATAAACCATAGCTTTCCCTCCAACCCATTCTTCCTTGATCTCCTCTGCCAGCGAAGGCCAAAGACACTAAGAGGTTAGTATAAGTCACAGAGGGTGTGGTTTTAATCTGATAAGTGTTTAGAAACAAAGTTAGTGAGGGAATCCGGTTCTCAAATGGAGATAGTGCAGGAGGGTTCCAACAGAGAGCCATGCCTACTCATACAACCTAGTGGGCCAAGCATGGTGATGAAGAGCCACAGCTACATTCTCAGGAGTACCGGCAGGTTCCTGCCATGAGCAGAGTGATTCTTGGGGTGCTCTGGAGAGTTCTATCGTGTGGACTGGTTCTCAGAGCTTTAGCTCTGCATGGACTGTGGTATATTCAGAGTATTCTGAGACACATGCATAGACTGTAGACCAAGGCCCACACTGTAGAGTAAGAGCACCCACTCAGCTTTCAGAGACAGACTGAAGAGCAAGCACCCGCACAGATGTGGATGGACCAAAGGTAGCACCATGGTGGGATGATATATAAAAACACCCAAAGCTGAGGAGGTGGGGGAGGAGAGAGTGGACTTGGGAGTCGGGTGCGGGGAACTCTACGAAGAGAAGTCATGGTTCACAGCAGCAAGTGGATAGAACAGGAAGCATCAGCGACTCTATTCGTTCTCCACTGTCACATGACCATCAAACCACTGTTCAGTGTCCATGGTGGATACTTTCAGAAAGAGGTTGGGGCTGAGGGTAAGACAGGTGTCACTCATGTGTCAACAAATGAGGAGCAGGCACCAAATGCCCTTTGTCCTGGCTTCTAGAAGCCCAGAGACAGTAAGAAGGGTCTCAGAGTTTGTTGGAATGGGAACAGTCAGGGATATTTGGAGAGAGGGCCTGAGCTGGGCTTGTTAACAGATAACAAAAATGGAACCTGAGAAAAAATATCTATGGGAGTCGGGTGGAAGCTTCTGGACAAAGAGGTGATGAGAGAGCAACATAGGAAAGATTTTAGAGCCCAGGAGACATGACATGGAGAAGCCTTTAGACTGGGGACTGGGTGCTGCAGAAAGTCATTTCTGGAAGCCATGGGGCCACCACCCAGAAGCTCCAGGAGGGTGGCTCATTCTCATAGCTTGTAAGGAATATCTCTGTGCAAGCTGCCTCCTGTGGGCAGCTCCTTGGGTCTCTGAAGCACATGTGACTAAAACATTGAATAACATCTCTGTCCTTCTCTGAAGGCCTGGAGTGCAGGCTCTTATGCAGCAATACCCTCTGAAATGAAGCTTTCCCTCCTGGAAGGAGAGAAACACTTTGAGACTCAAGAAGTAAACAGACCTCATAAGCCCAGGAGAGCTAAAACATGCCAGATAACCAAGGACTTTCCCCAATATTATAGCATTAAGCAATTTCTGGGCAGAGGGGCCTCCCTGACCAGCTTGGCTTCCTGGAAAAGAATCTCTGGCCTATGGACATGGCTGAAAGTAAAGCAGGGAACTTCCAGGACATAGCTTTTGTGAGCAGGCATCCATGTTGGGGTGTGCTCTCAGGCCTTTGAGATATCCTTGCTCCTGAAGGAACCCCAATAAACTCACTGATCCACCGAGGTGGGCTTTGATGGACTCATTTCTTTGGTTTGCTGTTATGCTCTGTCTGGGACAAATAGACACCTCTCTGCATCTCATTAGGAAAACTTAGCATAACACATGGTTTGGGTACACAGGAACTAACACTTCAGGTGGTTTTACTTTAATACGAGCATCACAGCCTCCCAGAGAGGCCGTACAGCCATATGCTCTGTGAGGACCCACCATCTGCAGGCAGTGGGTCTCATTTTAATAGGTAATTGATTAGACGTGGGCCCACTGCCACTTGAGAAGAGGCCCAGCCTTGAGGGAGGGCCCACCTGTCTATGGCAGCAAGGGTGGGTCCTCCTGGCTTTTCAAGATAATTGAGTGTGATGCCTGCTGCTGCCAAACACTGAGACCTCCAGAGTGGGCAGAGGAGGCTCTGCTTCCAGGCATCTGTCTGTTACTCCTAGAAGAAGGCTCCAAAAATCCCAGATTCAGAGTCCACAGTGATGGCTTAAGAGGGTTCAGTCCCATGCTCCGGATCTGAACTCCATCTACACTTAGCTCTTAAAGAATCCAAGTGCCGACCTCCTCACTGCTGAGGGGAGCATGACCCACCTGGGTGGCCCTCACCATCACCAGGACAGAATGTTTCCATCACACGAAAGAACTCCTGCCTGTGAGCTGACTCAAACCACTGTACTGCCCCAGCCTTGCCTTCTCTGATCTTCCTGCAGTCAGGTTTAAATATTCTGGACATTTCTCGTACATTAAATCATATACTATCTTGTCTTTCATTCCTTGCTTTGTTCACTTAGCATAATGTTTTCTAGGTCCAATCTCATTGAGGAATGCCCAGAGGCTCCAGTCCTCTTAATGAGTTATGCCCTCTTGTATTCTAATGAACATTAGCTTCCTGTTAACTGAAGCTATTCTGCCCAGCTCAAATATGGAGATTCTCTGGATACCCAGTGACAGGCAAGGAGACCATCGAGTAAAGGCAGAGCTAATACTATTCTTTGTAGCTTAAAAAAAAAAAAAAAAAAAAAAAAGATTCATGGCTGGAGAGATTGCTCAGTGGTTAAGAGCATGGCTATTCTTCCAGAGGTCCTGAGTACAGTTCCCAGCATCCACATGGCTGTTCACAACCATCTATTATGGGATCTGATGCTGACTTGTGATATATAGTCACCCATACAGACAAAGCCCTAAAATACATAAGTAAATGAATCTTAAAAATAAAAAGTTAGTGATCCCCCAAAAAGAGAGGAGCTGATCTGACGCAACTCACAGCAGGGTCTTTTGAACTAGTTTGTACCCCGCAAATGCACCACCATCATGTAGGACAGTTTTGGTGGTGAGGGAGCCCCAAATGTCTATCAGGGCGGGACTTTATAGTAAGCAGCAAGCAAAGAGTATATGTGCAAGCATCTAGTTGGAAAGCTATTGTGGCCTTTAACATAATTGGCTGGTGCTGGGAGTCATATCAGAAACTTAATTTCTGCTCCCTTCTGCACTGGTGGTCATTAGGCAGGGGACAGGCTTGTAACCTGGGGTGCAGGTTTGTTGGGGGAATAGCCTGGAGACACTGGTCTTGTTGAGGATATAACCTGGAAATGCTGGTCTTGTTGGGGATTAGCCTAGAGACTGGAGCTCAGGTTTTGTTGGGGGACAACTTGGAAACTAATGCTAGGTACCAGCCTGTTAGTTTACCTGAGTTCAAACATAGGTCAGGTTCTCTAAAATGGAGTCTGAACTTAAAAGATTTGGCATCTCAGATTTACTTCCTGCTAGATGTAATGATGCAAACCTTTCATCCCAGCATACAGCTGAATCAGGCAGATCTCTCTGAGTTCAGCCTACTCTATATATTGAGTTCTGGGACAGCCAGGACTCTATAGGGAGACCCTGTCTCAAAAAAAAAAAAAAAAAAAGACAAGCAAAAAAATTCTCTTTCTTCCTAATTCTGTGCATTCGTGTGTATCTGTGTGCAAATGTACATGTGAACACAAGTTCCACAGAAAGCCAGAAGGAGATGCTGGCACCCTGGAATTGGAGTTATTGGGTGATTGTGAACCATCTCACCTGGTGCTAGAAAACTAAGCCCAGGCCTCTGCAAGAGCAGCAGATATCTTAACCACTGAGTCAACTTTTCAGCCTCAGTTGGTATTTGTAATAGGCATTGAGGCAGGAGGTAGCTCACGGTAGAAAACTTGGAGAAAGGCCGCATAATGAAAGCTCCACATTGGTCCCAAAAGATACAGTGAGAACCACTTAAGAGAAATAAGAGTACTCACTGCTACTGAGTAGGATATCACAGCATAAGAGGAAAGACAGGGCTTTGGGAAGCAAGGTCAATACCAGCTTCCAAGACATTCTATGAAACCTAGGCAAGACCCTGCTACCTTATCACAGGTTTTTCTAATGCAACTAATTGTAATGGGAAAAAAACTGTTAAGTAAGGCTGGCTTGTAAAAGGCTTCCATTTATCTCAGGAAAGAGACTACCCCAGACTGTCCCATAGACAAGGAGTTAAATGAGATAACCAAGAAAAACTGCAGCTGTGTTTTAATATCTGTGATAAGCATCAACTCTAGGGTGAAGCTGCACTCCAGTCACATTAAAAGAATATGGTCTGACAGCCAGCAGACCCAACCAAAGTCAAAGACCAGCAAGACCTGGTAGGCTGGCAGTACTAGCAATGATAGCTCAGGCTAATGGCTAGCAGACAGGACAAGGTTGGCAGTTAACACAGCAATAGAGACAGACAGAAGGTGGCTTCAAAGCATGAACACTCCCGGAATTGGGTGGGCAGCACATGCACAGTGTTGGATCATCAGTGGGCATGTATATGCATGTGTGCATGTGTGCATGTATGCATACATGCAGTGTGAGTGCAGGTGTTTATGGTGGGCCAGAAGAGAGTGACAGCCTCAGTTATCATTGGCCGAAAAAACATGCAGAGTATATCACCCCGTAATTTGCTCAACCAGAGAACTAACCCATCTCAGTAGAAATTACCTCAGTCTTTGTCCAGTTTCTACCATATGTCCATAATATCCCCTAGATCAGATCAACTTTCCTAATGCTGTGACCCTTTAAAATACAGTTCCTAACGCTGCAGTGACCCCCAACCATAAAATTTTCATTGCTACTTCATAACTGCAATTTTGCTAGTTATGAATTTTCATGTAAACATCTAATATGCAGATATCCAATATGCCACCCCTGTGAAAGGGTTGTTTGACACCCATAAGGGGTTGCAACCCACAGGCACTCACTTTTCCTTAATTTCTATCAATAACTCTTGCTTTCATCTTGCTTACACACATATCCACATCGTTAATTTTCATTGACATGAGAGAACATATTTAAGAGACACTATCTCAGGTTGATTTGGGGTGACCATGGAGTTTCCAACATCATAAGCTCCTGGGTCATAGCTGTCTGGGCTGAGAAAGGCCCAATCATTTTAAAAATTGCATCTATATGCATTTACTGTAAACTAGGTGGTAGACTCCCAAAGGACAAGCACTCAAGTCTCCCTTCAGGGTATCCTCTGCAGATAACTCATTAAGGACCTAGCTGGCTACATCACTCTAGGCACAGCCCTGCAGACCTCAAACACTGGCACTCAGCATTGAAGAGCACCTCCCCAACGCTGTCCAAACAAGAGCTCTACTCCCACCCCAGCGCTGGCTCATGTTTATGTCAAGTTGACATAAACTACAGTCATCTGGGAGGAGGGAACCTCAACTGAGAAAATCCCTGTAGGTCAGTCAGTGAGCCTTTTCCTAATTAATGATTGACATGGGAGGGCCCAGTCCACGATAGGTGGTTACTCCAGTAAATATGTGAGTCTAGCCTATATAAGAAAGCAAGCCGAACATAAACCAGGACACTGAGTCAGAAAGCAGCATTTTCCCACGGTCTCTGCTTCAACTCCTACCTCCAGGTTCTTGCTTTGAGTTCCTGCTTTGACCTCCCTTCAGGATGGATGTAACCTGTAAGATGAAACAAATCCCTTTCTCCCCAAGTTGGTTTTGGTCATGGTCTATCATACCAATAAGAGAAAGAGAGAGAGAGAGAGAGAGAGAGAGAGAGAGAGTGCTAGGACACCTCCTCACCCTGTCCTCACACTCACACATACCCTGGGTTCTCAATCAGAAATTCCCCCATGTTTGTCCATTCCCATTTCAGAAGGCATTTAGTTCCAAGGAGCTCCCTTCCTCCCTGCTACCCCACTTCTATTCTGTCTAATCAAATTGGCACAGAGTATCCCTAGTGTAAGCTTCTGAGATACAAATATGACCACTGTTTCTCCCATTGTAGGACTAGGCCATGGTACCCTGTCGACATCAGTAGAGAAGTCAGAGTGATAAACATTCAGATCTCTTTGAGATCTGGCTCTGAATTCACCCCCTGCAAAAGCTTGGAAACTCTGCACTGACAGCCCCCACTTTCCTCTGCCTTCTACTCCTTGGTGGTTAATGCTGCTGTGAACTGCTTTGGGTCTTGCTATAGCAGGAACAGGGTAGGGCAACCTCTATGTAAATGCCATCTGGGTGGGGACTGGGGGTGGGGAGAGTGTAGCCACAAAAGCATTTTCTGCAGGAGGACCTAATTGAGGACTGCCTGAGAGACCAAGATGCAGACAATGCTAGCCAATCAGAACTGCTATTTAGAAGAGATGCTTTCTTGGGACCAATGGGATGCGGGTGGAGGGTATTAAAGAGTTTGCAGCAGCCTTCAGATGAGCTTGCTGCATCATTTCTCTCCTGCTCTCAGAGTCTGTGCCATTGATTCAGCACCACTTCACCTCCAACCCCAAGGGCAGGTAGGGTCAGGCAGCGAGTAGTCTAGGGCACAGACAGTATCTTGCAACACTACCTGATGCGACCCCATGACCCACAGTCTCCTTGTTCACCTGTCTGACTCCTGAACTGAACTTGGAGTCCAGCACACTATGCAGTCCACAGTGCACAAATGACCCTCTTGAAACTTCCGTAACTGCACATAGAGCTGTGGAGTCACTCTGTCCAGTACCTGAGACTCCTGTTCCTACTTCCTGTGCCCAAACTGAGCTGAGCTCACACAGACAGCTCCCAAGAGTACAGAAGAGGTAAGACTCACAGAAGTTAGTATGGAATGCTCTGTGTTCAAATCCAGCTTTCAACACTAGCTTCCTTATCATGAGCAAAACAGGCCCCTCCATTGGGACACTCATGTGACCTGTGAAAGATCTACTGAGTTCTTACAATCAAGAACATCTGACAATATCTAGTGCATCTGCTTTGAAAATCAAGGGGTTGCCGTAGATGTTGCCCTACATACAATGACTTGACCCATCATCTCTTATGTGATATTGGCTCTAGAAGTCCCAGGAATAACATACATCATTGCCCAGCTCTCCAAGATGCTCTTAGCACCATGCTGCCTGGAGTTGGTTCTTTCTGTATCACTGAGACACATTAGCATCTGGTCTGGATTTCATTTCAAATGGATTGTCCTACCCATGAGCATCACAAAGAGTCACTTGTGTGGTCCTGACACCCAACTGGATAGCACCCATATGGCCTCCTAGTTTTAGCTGAGAAAAATAGAACTTTCCCCTCTGATCTTTTGTCCTATGTCTGCTGACCCTTTGTTCAGAAGACCCTGTCTCTGAGGCTCTAGTCTTTAGAGACACCATTAGAGGACTCCATACCACACCTCACTGTCCCTTCACGGGAAATACCATATTCCCGCTTGTCACTCTTCACTGACTATCAAGTGGATAGATAGAGCTCAAAGAAAGATTCCAGGAGTCCCTGGAAGCTGGTGATCAATGTGATTGTAAGCTGCCACAGGGGACGCTGAATGAATACAACCATTGCTCGCTGGGATGGAGCCAGGTGGTTTCCAGGGTGGAATGACCACATATTTATGTAAAGAGTATCACCCATTCCCTAGCTGTGCCAAGCAGCACAAAGCTTGAGGCTCATCACATCCTAAGATCTCTTCCATGGGGTTCCTGAAAGACAGGAACCTATGAAATCCAGCTCTGCTTAGGGTCCTACTTCAGTTCTAGAGGGACCAGAGCCTGCATTGTACTCATTATCACCTTGGAATTGGTAGACTGACTAGGGAATCTAGAAGAGGATAGGCCAGCCTCATGAAGATATCAGAGCTCAAAAGCAGCAAGAATGAAGAGGTACATTTTCTTTCAATATAAGACACAGGAAGAATGAAGGAAAAGGGGAAGATAGAGTATGAGACCCACACACTCAAGCGCAGCAGAGTTTGTGATGGGTCCAGGCTGAGGACACCTAGGGTAGCTTCTGAGGCCAGCAGATACTCATGGAGGGTGTAGGCTTGCAAGTTTCTAGTACTCAGAGTGAGGGTACTTGAGGGAGATGACGTATGGCTAGGGACTGTGTGTGCTTTTGCCTGGAAACTGGGAGGCTATTCTACCTTCAAGTAATCCATCATGCCCAGAGGCTTGTTTCAACCACAGATATAGATGGAGAACAGCCACGGGACTACAGGCAGAGTTAAGGGCTTAGGTATCATACCTAATAGATGTATCATACCTAATAGAATAGATGTGCAGATCAGAGATAAGACTCCAAGGGGCCTCTGTCCAGCAGGAAGTGCTGAGACGGCATGCTGTGGCTCCTTCTGAGCTGTGGCATTGAGGTCCCTGGGTACAGGATGGAGGATTCCCAGGGGCTGCCTGGAAGAGACTCAGAGATGTAACTTATGTTCTCAGGTCTCTGAGCACTGGAGGTGTACTGGGGTGACTCGCAGAAGACATCAGTCATCAACTCTTTCCCAGTGACAGCCAGGGAGTCATCCTTTCAGTTTAACTGGACGCCCCCATCCCTCAAACTCAAGTGCAATGGCATTGGCTGGTGGGTAGAACACTTCCCCTCTGTGTTGCAAGTTTATTTCAGCCTAAATTATTAAGCAGATTGTTTAATAATGCAAGCCTTCTCATTGGAGACGGAAAAGCAGACGCCGTGTTTCAAAGCATATTGTTTCCCTAAAGCAGCAGGCAACGCAGCTCCCTTCTCTCTGATCTTCGGTGCGAGATCATCTGCTAATCGAGATGAAGGACGTTTTACTTGGTGAATAAATGAGGCCTGGCTCTGTTTCATGCCCGGCCAGACAGCCGTGGACATGTTGCTCTTCTTCCTAAACAATACCCACTTACTTATTCATTTGCATTTGACATGGTCTCTGGGACAACTGTTGGCATCCCAGCAACTTTCAGTCCATCACAACTACTGTCTATGCGCTAGCGCCTTTTCACACCTGGGCTTATGTCCTTTTGTGCCATACGGGCAGGGACGGATGGTGTGTTCTTTTAATACTCAGAGAGAATTAATTTCCTGGACTGATTCACATTTCATTAGAGCCCTCCATGAACACCCTTCATGCTTCAGTGGTGGGGCTGGCTCGGGCCACTGCCTGGCTTAGAGCTCGTGATGGTCTGAAGGTTAAGGCTGCGCAGCTAGAGATGCAGACCTTGCCTTGCATGTGAATCAAGACTCCATACCAGTCCACATTAATTAAGCATACATCCCACAAGCTTAGCTAAGGCCATGGAGATAGATGCTTACTGTCCAGCAAATGCTGGTACCTTTGACCAGCCCGGCCCACATATGCTGGCCTCTAACCCTGTCAGCAAGGGGTTTGGTTGACAGCTGGAGTACCTGGGAGAGGGAGTAAATGGGTGCAATCACGGGCCAGGCAGAAACCCCAGTAGGACACAGCACTGTCATGCCAACCTGGTCCTGAAGGTTCATTATCTAGATTCTTGGTACCCCTTGAAGTAGTGAAGATACCCACTTTTTGCCCCAGCTTTCCTCAGATATTGACAAGACTTTAAAACTTCCCTGCCCAGGTTTCTGTAAAATCTCCCATGAAGGACCAGCTTTGAACCCCTAAAGCTTGTCATGTATGTATACAGGGTTGCTGCATGGATTTGTGTCTGGTTGGCGGAGGGGAGGGCACAGGGAGAGGAAACAATACAGAGAAGGTGCAGGTGACATCTACACAGCAAAGTGAGCAACAGAGCAGATGAAGTAAGCGTTCCAGAAGGCTAGCAGCCATGAGGAAGAAACAAACTTCAGCCTCCTACAGCTAGTAACAAGTCCACAGGATTGGGCTCAATGGAATAGCACTGAGATATCCCAGTTTCCCATAGAGAGCAACAGTTGTGCAAGACACCAACATAGCTGGGCTAGTACAGAGAAACATATAAAGAGGCTGTCCCAGGCTAACCACTGGAGTAAAGATACTGTGGCTGAAGATAGACAATTGTAACCAATGAGGTTCTCAGAGGGACAGGAGGAAAAGGGAAGCCAAGCCAGCTGCTCTGTCCATGGTACTGACATGGGAAGCTGAGACAAAACAAGGGGATGGGCCACAGCGTGGGCTATGAAGGAGAGACAAGTAACCTGCAGGATAGCAACCTGATGGAGCCAACCTGAGAAGGTCGTGACCTGTGGGCACTGGAAAATAAATAAATAAATAAATAAGTACACCTCATTTCACCTCACTGGGTTTTGCTGTTATGACTACATCCTTATTTTGCTTCTTTGGGTTGCTATACTTCTGTTCCAATACCCTTTAAACAAATGATTGCTTTATAAATATTCACTAAAAGCTATGATTTTCTCTAAGTATTGATTCACTGTGTCCTACAAGTTTAAATCTGTTGTAGCTTGTTTAATTTTATTAAATTAAAATATTTCTAATTTCCCATCGTTCTTTCCTACTAATCCTTAGGGAGTCTAAACTGTGATCCTGAATTCTCTGATACTTGGGTTTCTTTTTTTTTTTTTTATTCATAATCTTTTTGTAATTGATTTCCAGTTTAATTCAGTTCTACTAAAAGAAGATCATCTGTATATGGCCATTGGATAGTTTGTTTTTATAAATATTGTATTGAAGCTTAAAAATTGTCAAAAATCATGTTTTCTAAGTTCAGAGTATCATTTCTGATAGTATTAGTGAAAGATATGTTACCCTTCCCCTGGCTGGACTGCCTCGTCCAGTAGGAGAGGATGGCTCAGTCCTGCTGTGACTTGATGTCCCAGGGTGGGGTGGCATCCAAGGCAGGAGCTTCCCGTTCTCTGAGGAGGGGATGGGGTAATGGGGGAGGGACTTACAATGAGACTTGGAGGAGAGGAAAGAGGGGAGCTTCGATCTGGATGTAAAGTAATTAATTAATTAATTAATTAATGAAAAATAAAGAACCCCAGTGGATTGTATAGCATTAGGTTCCTTTTTGGTTCAATAACTTCGTTCATGTAATTGAAATCATATCATTAAGCACACATACATTTAATGTTGTTTGTCACTGCTAAACATCCATCTTTACCTCCCTTTGCTTTCAAGTGTGTTTTGCTTGGAGCTCTCTTTGCTGCAGTTCTCTTTGGCTTGTGTTTGCACAGACCTGGCTCCTGGGAGGAGGTAAAGAAATGGAGAAATAGAGGGAGGGAAGAAGAAGAGAAGAGGAAGCCATGATTGGGGTGGCTCCGGTGTCTCAGCAATCTGTATGGATTTTACTTCTTTTGATTTGTTCCTTCTAATTTATTCCCTCTGGGTCTGCTTAGATTCACTGACTTCTTTTCCCTCCATTCAGCAAATTGCAAAATTGAACAAACATTGCAGACATTGTAACAGGTCCACTGTGTCTTTAACTTAGTAACTTACTTAGGTGCCAGCCAACTGGATCCCCATAGAAGAGAAGCCATTCATCATAACGTAATGCCTTGCAGATGCCCCATTCCATGTGTAAATGTGGTTAATGTAAAATGAGATTTCACACCCCTGTTGGATGTTGCATATTTTCTCTTACAAGTCCTGTGTTATTGGCATTAAGTTAGTGGTTGCTAGCCGAATTGTTTAACTGAATAATAAAGTAGATTGAGTCAGTGCAAAGCAAAATAAAAACCTATCTAGCAAAGGTTTTAAAGTGTGTATGAGAGATCCTGCACAGGTCTATCACCGTTAGCATGAAAAGTCTTTAACAATTTTCCTTCCTCCGTATGAATGATCCTTTAGGTCTGCCTTGGAGCATCTCTCCCTAGAAGCATCAAGTATCCTGTAGGAAGCCACAGGATGCCTGTGATTCAATGAAGCCATGAGCTATTTTAAGTCAGATGTGTGTGAGTTGCAGTGTGGGTTTAGAAGGACTCTGCCTTTTCTCCCTAACTCTTTCCATATAGATGTGAGAGCTGAGGGCATCTCCCTTTCTGCAGGGGTTCAAAGATGGAATACAGAAGCAGCTGCCAGTGCAGCAAGTGAGCTTAGCAGTGTCTCCCAGAATATGCCAGGTCAGATGGCAATTGGGGTTCTAGGATAGGAAGTGGGTGACTGTTACTCTTCAGGGTTGGGTACACAGGGAAGGACATAGATTTTGTAGTTGTGGGGAGTGGTGAGAGGGATCTGTAATGCACAGAGGAGACAAATGAAGGTGACAGGAAAGGGGACAGAAGCTTGCTGTCCTGAGACAGGGAAAGGAAAAGAAGGAACGGGAAAGGGAAAGAAAGGAAAGAGGGATCAAAGGGTGGGAGAGAGGGAAGGAAGGGGAGTATAGCGTGAGGAAGGAAAAAAGGAAGGAAAAGAAAGACAGAAGGGAAGGAGAGGGATGGGATGAGGAGGGAAAAGGAGAGGAAAGGAGAAGAGGAGGGGAGAGCAGAAGAGAAGCATTGTGGGTAGTGATGGGTGGCTTCTACTGTTTACAGAGTTGTCTCTGCCCTTCCTCCCTCTGTTACACGGGAGAACTTAGTAGGATCACTGATGACGCTTCTTAGTGTCTTAGTTTACAGCCTGCCACAATCTTCAGGAAAGGATCTCACCAGGAGATTGCCTGTCTGCCCTGGTAAGTCACAGTGTGGCCTCTCACAGGGGAGTCTTGCCATTTGCTTCTCTTTTGTTTACCCATCTCAGAATGAAAATCCTTGAAATATTTAAAAGTATTGACTCTGCATTCCCCCCAACATTATTAACAGGGAACAAAAGTTATTTCATACCCTCATTTTGTCAGTTGCAAAAAGGACTCAAGGGACTCGGAACGCTTCGCAGTCGGCATCTGCGATACAGCAAACTACAAACCCTTCCTACTGTTCAGATAAACAGTGTGCTAAATAATTGAGTACATGGAACCGAAACTCAAGTCCTTCTCTCAAGCCAAGGGAGCAAACATGGCCCTTGTCAACACATGCTCCCTTCTGAAGAATCCATGCTGGCTGAGGGCAAGCATTCCAAAGTAACACAGGGTGGTACTTTCTGACTCCAAAGAGTACAAGGCAGCTGAGAATGGAAAGCATTGCAGATTCAACAGAGGAAGTAACCTCTAGAGTTCCCTCAAAGACCAAGAGCAAGCTAGTGGTCTGAGCTCTGAGCCCCATCATAGAACTACAAGGGGAGTGGTCAGAACAACTAGGCTGTGCCTTTCAGCCATGTGGACCAAACCTCTGTCTTGACTGACATCCAATTTCCTAGATCACCATGAAATTTCTGACTCAGAAACTGTTGGTTCAAGCCTCCATACTCACTATACTGTGACTTTTTACTGATTTGTGATCAAGTTCAACAATCCTAGCTAGTCCCCAACACACACATCTTCCAATACACACACTACTCCTTGGGACCTAGTTGCCTTCTTCCTCTGGTCATACCTACTTTCTCCCACAAACCCTCCCTCCTCCTTCACTTGTGTCCTCTTGCTCACCCTGGTGCTGGGTGACATAGATCTTATCTGGCCACTTCACCCCAGAAATAGCCAAGCTATGCATGTGTACATACAGGTTATCTCCTGTAGGTAAGTTGGTAAGTACCATGACGCTCTCTTGCTGTGATTTGAATGAGGGTTCTCCAAAGGCTCATGTATTGAGTGTTTCATCCCTGATGCATACTTACAGTGACCCTGGCCCCGAAAATCTTACCCACAGTAACTACATCTTACAGCAAGCTGCCATTCAACTGCTCCATGAACCAGACTGCAGCTAAACAATCCCTTCTTGCCACCAATGGGGTAGCTTTGCTGAGCCCTCAAAGCCTCCTGCAAGAGGGATGATGGAACTCACTGAATCACGCAGCTTTCCCAGAGTCTTGTCTAGACTGTGCCTTGTGTTGCCTGAGCCTGTGGTCCACTCGATGTCTTGACAGTCCTATTTCTCTGAGCATTGGTTCTGCCTCACATTTGCAGCTAGATAAAACAGGGGCTCTGAGCAGGACCTTCCTAAATAATCCCTAATGAACTAATCAAGATTTGAGGTGTTTTTTAAGCTCTTGGCTATGCCAGTGCTGCATAGATATTAACTTCACATCTTCCCTTCCAAACATCTCCTCATAGTGTTATTAAAAGGTGGTTGAAGCTCTGAGAGGTGGGACCCAGTGGCAAGTTTAAGGTCACTGAAGGTCCCTTGACAGGACTTGTGGGAACTTAGTCTTCTCTTCTACCTTTTCTCCTTGTTCCAGTTATGAGGGAAAGAGATTTTCTATGATTTCCTTCCTCACACTGGACCCCAAGCCAAGGGGCTCACTGATCTTAGACTGAAACCTCCAAAACTATACAGCAAAATTAACTGTTTATAAGCTGATCATCTCAAGTATCTGTTAAAGTCATAGAAAGCTTACAAACACAGACATCCTGACATTAAACGCTGGCAATACTCAACTGTTATTTTTTTTTTTCAAAATGTCCAGCATGTGAGGCAGAACATATCTGTCCCGCCCAATCACTTCTGCTGCCAACACAGCCTCCTGACCCTTTGCTGGACTGAGCAAGTCATGGTCCCTAGGTGGCTCTCAGCTTCTTGTTCAGGCCTCTGCTTCCCTCCATAGCTTCTTCCTCTTGTCTCTGTATCACTCAGAACAAACTAAGACTATCTTAATTATTTGTGTGTTCTCTTGAATGACTAGAGGTTTACAGTTTTGGATCCTAACATGTCCTCATAGAAAGCACAGTGAACAAATAACCAAGTGTGACCTCTCCTTAGTGGACTGTGTCTCCATCTCTTCCCTCTGTACCATAGATCTAGGGTGGACCTTGTTCTATGGATCAATTAGACTACATCCTGAAAGACATCACGTTACCTTGACCTTCATGGCTCTTCCTGTGGAGCAAGTTGGGAGGTGGGGGAAGTGGGGTCAGACAGGCCTGGAACAAGAGTGAGGTCAAGCTGTGTTCAACCCCCAAAAATCTCATCTTGATACCGACAGGAGTAAAGATGGCTCCCTCCCTGTTCTGGGCTTTCATGCTCCGGAGCACATAGTCTTACAACCTCCACCTCTACCCACTAAGGTAGTCACATAGCCCAACGCAAAATTACAGGTGTAACTTCATCTCTCCCTGTAAGGATATGTCCAACAAGCATTTGGAATTTGTCTTCATGGAAAGAAAGCATTCCCAGTACCTCAGGCAATGATATACATTTACCTCATAAAATCCTACATACTCCCTAAGGTTTCTACATCCCTTATTACAAATAAAGAGAGTTGTAACAGTAAAAAGTCTTGGAAAGGTGGGGCTGGAGAGATGGCTCAGCAGTTAAGAGCCCACTGATTGCTCTTCCAGAGGTTCTGAGTTCAATTCCCAGCAACCACATGGTGGCTCACAACCATCTGTAATGGAATCTGAGGCCCTCTTCTGGTATGTCTGAAGACAGCTACAGTATACTCATATACATAAATAAATCTTTTAAAAAATAAAAAGTCTTGGAGAAAGCTCTCCACCCTAACCTCCTTAATCAAGAAAGCAAGATCCTTTGAACACAGTGCCTGAACACCCCAAATGCAGAAGCAGAACCAGTCCTGCTCCTCCCTCAGCCCTTATCCTGGTTTCATTTCTGTGGCTGTGATAAAATACCCTGACAAAAACTAGCTAACAGAAGAAAAGGTTTGTTTTAGCTTGCAATTCTGAGTTGAAGTCCATTGTAAGAGAGAAGTCAAGACAGGTATTTTAAATGGGGGGTGGGAGGGAGGGTCACATCACATTCATGGTCAGAAACAGAGAAATCACAGCAGCTTGCTCACCACTAGCTTTACCTATTCTCATGCAATCCAGGACCCCCAACCAAAGAATGGTGTCACCTAGTTTCACCTCTCAGAGACATTCCTTCAGACAGTTTGATCTCCTTAGTGAGATCCTTTTTCCAGGTAGTTTAAGGCTCTGGCAAGTTGACAATGAAGAGGCAGCCTTCACCAACAGAATTCATGAGATGGAAGAGAGACACTGAAGACAAAGACGTGATAGAAGAAATGGATACCTCAGTCAAAGGAAAGGTTAAATCTAAAAGAATTCTGGTACACAATAGCCAGGAAATGTGGGAAAGATAAATCTGAGAATGATAGGAATAGAAGAAGGGGAAGAAATTCAGATCAAAAGCACTGAAAAATATTTTCAACAAAATCATATGAATAAAATTTCCCTAAAGAAGAATATATCCATTAAGGTACAAGAAGCATACAGAACACTAAATAGGCTGAGCCAGAAAAGAAATTCCCCATAGCATATAATAATAACACAAAGTGTACAGAACAAAGAAATAATATTAAAAGCTGCAAGGAATAAAGACCAAGTAACAAATAAAGGCAGACGTATTACAATAACCCCTGACTTCTCAATGAAGACAGTAAAAACTAGAAGGGCCTGGACAGATGTTCTACAGACTATAAGAGACCACAGGTGCCATCTGAGACTACTATACTCAGAAAAACTCTCAAACACAATGGCTGGAGAGAGAAAAAAGACATTCCATGATAAAAACACATTTAAGCTATCCATCTATAAATCTAGCCCTACAGAAGGCTCCAGAAGGAAAACGCCAACCTAAAGAGGTTAACCACACCCAATAAAACACAAGGAATAAGTAATGCCAAACCAGGACGTCAAAAAGAGGAAACACACACACACAGCACAATAACACAACAAAATAACAGGAATCAACAAATACTGCTCATTGATATCTCTCAACATCAATGATATAAATTCCCCAAATAAAAAGACACAGAATAGACATGAAATCTGGACCATCCAAGAAACATACCTTAACATTAGAGCCAGATATCACCCCAAGATAAAGAATAGAAAAACTCAAGAAGCAAGCTAGTGTGACCATTTTAATAACTGACTAAATATACTTCAGACCAAAACTAAACAGAGATCAGGAAGAACACTATATACTCATCAAAGGGGGAAAAACCCACCAAGAGGACATTGCAACTCTTAACATCTATGCACCAAACACAAGGGCACCCAAGTTCATATACAAACACCATTACAGCTTAAATCACATATTGACCCTCATACATTGATGGTAGAAACGTCAATACCCAATTCTTCCCCATAGACAAGTCATCAAGACAAAAGCTAAACAGAGAAATACTGGAGCTAACTGATGTTATAAACCAAACGAACCTAAAAGATATTTACAAATCATTTCACTCAAACATAAAAAAAGGTATCTTCTCAGGACCTTATGGAACGTTCTCCAAAACTGACCACATACTCACAAAGCAATTCTCAACAGGTACAAGAAAATTGAAATAACAACCTGAGCCCATGAATTAAAGCTAAATATCAACAACAGAAACAAGAGGAAGCTTAGAAAGTCATGAAAACTAAACAACTCACTGCTGAAGGAAAAGTGGGTCAAGACAAAAATTAAAGATTTTTCGAACTGAATGAAAATGAATAGACAACATGTGCAGCCTTCTGGTACACAGTGAAGGCTGACCTAAGAGGCAAGTTCATAGCACTAAGTGCCTATATGGGGAAAAAAAAAACTGAAGAGATCACTATAGGACAAAAGAAGAAATTATACCCAAAAGAAGTAAATGACCAGGAATAAACAAACTCAGGACTGAAATCAATAAAACAACAACAACTAAACAATATGAAGAATCAATGAGACAAAGAGTTGAGTTTTTGAGGAAATCAATAAAATTGACAAATCCTTATCCAAATTAACTAAAGGCAGAGAGATAAAATCCAAATTAACAAAATTAGAGATGAAAAGGGAGACATAGTGACACACATCAAGGAAATCCAGAGAATCATAAGGACATACTTTAAAAATCTATACTCCATCAAATTGGAAAACCTAAAAAAAAATGGATAATTTTCTTGATATATATCAGTTATCAAAGTTTAATCAAGATCAAATAAGCAATTTAAACAGACTAATGACTTTATAACCCATGGTGAAATAGAATCTGTAATTAAAAGTCTCCTAACCAAAAAACTCCTAGTGAAATAGAATCCATAATTAAAAGTATCCTAACCAAAAAAGTTCCAAGGCCAGATGGTTCTCATACAGAATTCTCTGCCAGACTTCCAAAGGAGAGCAAATACCAAAACTTCTAAAACTATTCCACAAATAAACAGAAGGAATATTTATAAATTTCATTTATTAAGTCACAACTTCAGTTACCCTGATACTCAAACCACATAAAAACCCAACAAAGAAAAAGAATTAATATAAATGTAGGTGCAAAAGATCTCAACAAAATAACTACAAGCCAAATACAAGAACACATCAAAACAATCATCCACATTGATCAAATTGGCTGCATCCCAGGGATGCAGGGATGGTTCAACATACAAATAAAGTCAATAAATGTCATCCATCGTTCAAAGACAAAAATCTTGCATGATCTTATTAAATACAGAAAGGATCTTTGACAAAATTCAACACCCCCTAAAGTCCTAGAGAGATTAAGAATACAAGGGACATACCTCAACATAATAAAGACAATGTACAACAATCCCATAGCCAACATAAAATTAAATGAAGAGAAACTCAATGCCATTCCACCAAAATCAGGAACAAGACAAGATTTTTCACTCCTCCATATGTATTCAATATAGTATTTGAAGTCTTACCCATGAAGATAAGGCAACTGAAGGAAATCAGGGGATACAAATTGGAAAAAATGAATTTAAAGTAACTTTATTTGCAGATGATATGATAGTATACATAAGTGACCCGAAAAAAAATTTCATGCTCTCAGAACTTTATTAGGTAGAGTTTGGGTGAGAAGAAAACCATGAAACAGTTGTCCACCTGTTTCAGGACAACTGGTATAGAGGAGCTTTTATTGGAGACAGACCCTAAAAATTCTACTGGAAAGATTCCTACATCTGAATGAACACTTTTGGAAAAGCAGCTGAAAGCAAAATTAACTCTCAAAACTCAGTAGCCTTCATATATACAAACAGCAAACACTGAGAAAGAAATCAAGAAAATAGTACCTTTCACAATAACCTCAAATAATATAAAACATCTTGGAGTAATTCTAACACAAGCAAGTGAAAGACTTGTTTGATAAAAGCTTTTAAGACATTGAAGAAAGAGATTGAAAAAGATAATAGAAGATGAGAAAAATCTCCTGTGCTCATGGATCAGTAGGGTTAGTATAGTAAAAATGGCCATCGTACCAAAAGCAATCAACAGATTCAGTGCAATCCTCCATCAAAATTCCAACACAATTCTTCTCAGATCTTGTAAGGACAATTTTCTGCTTCATGTGGAAACACAAAAGAAGACAATTTAGCTTAAAAAATGTGAATACTAAAAGAAATCTCTGAAGGTATCACTATCCCCAACCTCCAATGGTATTACAGAGGAAGAATAATACAAAACAATATGGTATTGTCACAAAAGCAGACACATCAATCAAAAGAATTGAGCTGAAGATCCAGACATGATTTTTTTTATAACACTGAAAAAAAAAAAAAAAAAACAGCATCTTCAACAATTGGTGTTGGTTAAACTGCATGGCTACATGTAGAAAATCCAAATAATCCATACTTTCCACTTTCTACAAAACTCAACTCCAAATAGATCAAACTGAGCCCAGACATACTGAACCTGATGAAAAGATGGGGAATATTCTTGGACTCATTGGCACAGGAAAAAAAGACTTTCTGAACAGAACACCAATAGCACAGGCACTAAAATCAACAATTAATAGAGATGGGACCTTGTGAAACTGAAAACTTCTGCACGGCAAAGGACACCATCATTTTGAGAAAGTGGGCAGCCTACAGAATGGAAAAATATTTTTACCAACTATACAACCAATAGAGGGTTAATATCCAAAATATATAAAGAACTCAAAAAAACTAGATAGCAAAAAAAAGTAGCCTAATTTTTTAAATGGAATACAGATCTAAACAGAAAATTTTCAAACAATGAAACACAAACATCTGAGAAACACTTAAAGTGATATTCATCAAAAATAGAGTCTGGGTTTGGTGGCTGCATATGGGATGGATCCCCAGATGGGGCAGTCTCCAGTGGGCCTTTCCTTCAGTCTCTGCTCCACTTTTTATCCCTGATTTCCTTTAGACAGGAGTAATTCTGGGTTAAAATTTTTGAGATGGGTGGGTGGCCCCATGCCTCAACCAGGGGCCATGCCTAAACTCCGGATACCGACAGGAGCCTGATACAACTGTCTCCTGAGAGGCTTTGCCAGAGCTTTACCAATACAGATGTGAGTTCTCGCAACCAGCCATCAGACCGAGCATGGGGACTCCAATGGAGGAGTTAGAGGAAGGACTGAAGGAGCTGAAGGGGTTTGCAACCCCATAGGAAGAACAAAAATATCAACCAATCAGACCCTCCAGAATTCCAAGGACTAAACCACCAACCAAATAGTACACATGGAGGGATCCATGGCTCCAGCTGCATATGTTTTAGAGGATTGCCTTATCTGGCATCAATGGTAGGGGAGGCCCTTGGTCCTGTGAAGGCTCAATGCCTCAGCATAGGGGAATGCTAGGGTGGTGAGGCAGGAGTGGCTAGGGGTATGGGGAGCATCCTCATAGAAGCTGGGGGGAGGGATGATGAGAGAGGGAGTTTGTGGATGGGAGAGCGGGAAGGGGGATAACATTTGAGATGTAAGTAAATAAAATAACCAATTTTTAAAAAGTGATATTCATCAACCTTAACCACAAATCAAATCTACTTTGAGATCTCATCTTAAACCCATCAGAATGACCAAGACCAATACAACTAATGACATCTTATGCTGGTAATGACATCTTATGCTGGTAAGGGGAACATTCATCCATTGCTAGTGGAACTGCAAACTTGTACAGTCACTATGGAAATCCGTATGAAGTTCCTCAGAAAGATGGAACTAGATATATCCCAAGATCCAGCTCTACCATTCTTGGGCATATACCCAAAGAATGTTTCATCCTACTATATAGAAACTTGCTCAACCATGTTCATAATAGCCAGAAACTGAGAACAACCTAGAAGTCTTTCAACAGATGAATAGATAAAGAAAATGTGGTACATTTACACAATGGAATATTAGTCAGCAATTTTTAAAAAAATGAAATAATGAAAAAAGAAGAAAGAAAAAAATCATCCAGAGTGAAGTAACCCAGATCCAGAAAGTCAATTATGGCATGTATTCACTTGTATGAAGATACTAGTTGTTAAGTCAGTGATGATCTAGCTACAATCCATAGACCACAGATGTTAGGTAGAAAGTAAGAGGCTAGAGGTGGGTACAGATATAGTTTCCTAGGAAAGGGAAATAGAATGGATAGTTATGTATTATGGGGGGAGCTGGAACAGGAAGATCAAATAGGGAGAGAGAGTGGGGAGGGAGATGAGGGAGGGAATAGAGGGAGAGACGGATAAAATTAAGGGCCATTTGAGAGACAGTATGAAATCCTAATACAGTAGAAGCTTCATAAAATGAATACACATATGAAGGCAATCTAAATGAAGTCTTCAAATAACGGGGGAGGACAGTGGCCCAATGATAAGTCTCTTGTCACCCCATGAAGCTTTCAGTACATCTAATTGAGTTGTTGATCAAAGCAGTCCAATGGGATCCCCCAAACAACCCAAGCTGTTGCCAGTATTATAGGTTGTTCTCCACAAACTGACACTGAGATCGCTGGAGACATCACCTACACAAATCATTGAATATGGAGAAGTTCAGCTGGTGCTGACATAGAGTCTTCACCCCTGTGTTCTAGCATCCTTGGTACAGGAAGTTACTCTACATGCCACCAAAGGAGAAACACAAACACTAACCCAGCACAAACCTTATGGTCTACAGTAGTTCAAGATATGATGATGCAATGGTGGTACAAAATGTGTGGGAGTAACCAACCACTGTCTGACTTGACTTAAAACTCATTCCACAATACAGAACCCATGCCCAACTGTGCTTGAGTGACCAAGAACCTGAGACTAGATAGCCCAGGGACCTAGGGCAAAAGCAAATACTGTCATTTAAAGAAAGCAATAAAATGGCTCTTAATGACATTCTGATATAGCCACATTTCAGTGTGTTGCTCGGCCATCATTAGAGAAGCTTCCTCCTTCAGCAGATGGGAACAAATATAGAGACTCACAGACAAATATCATACAGAGAATGAGAGACATTTGAACACTCGGCCCTAAATGGAATGTCTCTACCAAATCCCTCCTCTTGGGGCTCAGGGAACCCTGCAGAAGAGGAGAGAGAAAGAGTGTCCTTTGCATATATATTGTGGCTTAAAGTTTAGTGTTCTTATGGGATTCCTGAATGTGCAAACAAGTGAGACTCTGCATCTGTATGTTTCTTATGCCTTTGCTTGGGCTCTTTCTTTTGTGTTTTGTTTTGTTTTGTTTTGGTTTTGGTTTGGTTTTGGTTTGGTTGGTTTGGTTTGGTTTTGTTTTGTTTTGTTTTGTTTTGTTTTGTTTTAACCTACTCAGATATATTAGTTTTTATATTATCTTACTTTATTTTAAAAAGAAAAAAAAAAGAAAGAAAAATAAGAGAAAGTTAACAAACTCAGGTTCTAGCACACCCGGCTGTGGTTGCCAGCCTGCTTGCTTCTGTGTGGACCTCTCCAGTTACAATGTGCAGCCTCTAATTCCTCCCGGCCTTACTTTCAGCTGACTAATGGTTGCACACTTCTCATATGCTCTTCTGGCACTATTTATGTAATTTCATTATTTATTTAATTTCATTTTTTTTAACAAATGATATTCACCTTGTCTTGGTCATCATGATCAATGTAACTTATCCATTCTAATAAATATCCTATGACCTTGTGCATCCAAATAACATATTCCTCTAATTCTGTCCCATGCATTGCATTCCTAGATCCTTGGGGCACAGGCTTGGGTCCCCAAGCTAGCACAGCAATGGGGCAACAATGGTGTTTTCTTGGGTGTAAGGATGCCTTTATTTCAGACTGTAAAGATGTTCAGTGGTTAAGAGTGAGAACTGTTCTCACAGAAGACTCTAGTCCATTTTCCAGCACCCACCTCAGGTGGCTGACAACCATCTCTAACCCCAGCTCCAGGAAATCCAATGCCTGCCTACGGCCTCTACAGGACCTTGCACTCACATGCATTGACATACACGGACACATGTGCATATACATTATTAAAAAAGAAAAAGCAAATCTTCCATATGTGTGTGTGCCTTTTTTCACCAAGTAGAGCCTACTGCCACATCAAGGAATGTCCCCCACCGCCCACCATCACAGCCTGCTAAGTTCTTATCTTCAGTGAGTATTAGCACCTTCAAAAGCTTCTCTGAGGACTAAAATGTCCATTTCCTCCTAGTTTCTTCTGTGACTATGGTAAACTTTTGCATGTTTGCTTTAAATCACTATCTAAGTGGCATACAGAAATACAAAGATCTTAACTGTTGGATGAGATTTAGCACTGAGCAGTCCAGATAGGGTGTCCACATCCAAAGAGCTCTCTTACTGTTTCCTTGTCTCCCTTGACCTCCCGTCTATGACTGATGGCCTTCACCACAGACTGCATTTGGATTTCCTACAGATAAGACATGAAGCAGGTATGCCTTTGCCCTAGATCCCTAACAAGAGATGTTTTTCAGTTGTATCCACCGTGTTGGATATGTTAATAGCTCATTTTTTTTTTACCTGCCAAGTAATACTCCATAATCGGCTCAATTACACCATCCATTGTGTCCTTAGCCCATATTCAATTTGTCTATCTCATATCCCATAACCAGGCTCTTCGGCTATTTTCAGTTTGGGTTGATAATGAACAGCAGCCCTGTAAACATTCTTACACAAGTCTTTATGGTGGCACACAGTGCAATTGCTAGGCCCTATAATAGACTGACATCCAGTGACCTTTCTAAATAAATCCACTGTGCTCAGTGGTAGATTTCCTGTGTAGACTCAAATTACCTGCAGCTAAAAGCATTTGCATCCTCCATGCCATTTTTCATCTGTTTCTTTTTATTCTTAATGCATTAGAAATATCTTCCATATAATTTTCAGAAGCACTGGAATGAATGGCTATCTCAGCTGTGTCTCTGCTCTCATGGGGAAAAATGTTTAATGCTTTACCAATAAATTGCTAGACTTTCATCTGTTATGTGGATAGATTTTTCTTCCACTGGGGTCTTCCTATTTAGCCCTGGATGGTCTAGAACTTACAATAGATTCCCAAATCCTGGGATTATAGCTGTGGGGCTTTCAATGAATGTTCTCTGTGAGGTTTTTGCAAACTTATTTCTCTTGTTGCAATAGGGTCTTGACCATGTCGAGGTGAGGGACTTGACCATTTGTTTTTACCATGTCTCATAAGATAGTTATGTGTAAGATTTTCCTCTCTCATCCTGGGGTGGGGACTGGTGCTGTCACTGTGTGAAACTTGTTTAGGTAGCTATATTGTTGAGACTGCATTAGAGCATCTTCCTTATCAGATGCAGAAGACATTATCTCATAGATGTCCCACTCTTGTCCCCTGGCTCTTTATCTTTCTGCCCCCTCTTCTGTGCTGTTCCCCAAGCCTTGGGTGTAATGATTCTGTTTAAAATGTATCAGTTGGGTGCTAGAGAAATGCCTTAGTGGTTAAGAGTACTATCTGCTTTTGCAGAGGACCCAGTTCAAATCTCCAGTATCCAACGTCAGCTCAAAACTGTCTAACTCCAGTCCTAGGAGATATAGTGACCTCTTTTGGCCTCCATGGACACTGCACTCTCTTGCATATACTCACATGTAGGTACACACAGACACACACAGACACACAAATAAAAAATACTTTCTATAATGGGCTACATCTGCTAGAAAAAGAAACTTCTTTGGTGAAGTGTGAGAGCTACACTTACCTGTGGGTATAAGGATAAATATTTAGGAAACAGTTAAGAATTATATCAGTTTAGGAAAGAGGCAATGGGGGTTTTCTTCTAGGGGTCATAACCACCACCCATGGGTGGTTGGTACGCAGTACCAGGCATGAATTTTCTACAGGCTAAAGAGCTACAGGCAACTAATGATTACTAAGAAGAATCAGTGCCATCAGCTGTCTCCAGGGACAAGCCCCCTGATGGCTACCTAGTTACCTGATCACTCCTAGGCAGCAGGAGATTCTATACATATATGTGTCTGTGTATATATTTTTTTAATTTTATATCTGTAAATATATTTATTGTATATTATGTATATCATGTGTTATATGTTATGTGTTACATGTTATATGTTTATATGTTCATGTTATATGTTAGATATTAGATATTATATTTATATATTTATTATGTATTATATATTTATTATATATTATGTATTATGTATTATATTATGTAATATATAATATATTATATATCATATATGTTGAATATCACATATATTTATATATTATTTTATATAGAATAAATATTTAAAAATATAAATATATATTTCTAGTTATAGTGTGTGTTTGGGTGTAAGTGTGTGTGTATGTTTTGCAATAATAGTAATTAAAGATGTCACAAACTAGTTCCAAAGGTTTAAATTAATCACTTGCCACAAAAGCTTGATGGCCTGAGTTCAGTCTCTGGAAATCTGCAAAGATGAATGGAGAGGATCAGCTCCATAAACTTGGCCTCTGACCTCCACATACACCATGGTTCAATTTTGACTGCCTCCACCTTGATACACACATCTCACACACACACAATAATAATAATAATAATAATAATAATAATAATAATAATAATAAAACATTTTACATTATCAGACTTCTCAATAAGTATCTGTTGTTTTGTTTGATTTTCTGTCTATATTCTGTGATGGAAATTTTTAAATCTTGGTTCTTTTTTCTAAAAGATTTATTCACAAATGGGCACATACCTTTAATCCCAACCCTCAGGAGGCAGAGGCAGGAGATTTCTGTGAGTTTGAGATGAGCCTGGACTATATGATAAGCTCCGAGGCAGTAGAGACAACATAGACAGCACCTGTGTCAACACAGTAATAACACGATATTTTGTTACGTGTAGAAGTGTTTGCATGTATGTATGTATGTATGTATGTATGTATGTATGTGATGCCTGCAGAGACCGGAAGAGATGAACAACCATGTAGGTGCTTGGAACTAAACCCAGGTACTCTGGAAAAGCAGCCTAACTTCCAAACTGTCCCTCCAGCCACTTAGTTCTTATGCCTTATACTCATAAAAGTCATGTCACCTCTTTAAGATGAGAGCATATTTTAGCTATACAGGTTTTATTTCCCACACACATTAAACTATAAAGTCCCTCTGAATACTTTATTATCCACATGCCACTAACACACTGGGCTTTTATTCTGTTCAAGACATTCCCAGTCCCTGAATGAAGACTTCTTTGATCCATGGGTTGCTTAGTGCTGTGTTATTTCATTTATAATATTTATGGGTCATGTGTCTCATTGTTAATTACTTCCCCTTTAAAATCAATAGGACAGGGGAATAGAGTCTATATTTTAACCCCTTAGTATGCACTCTTACACCCATGCAGTCTACAGAAAGTGTGCTGCACATTGGCAAATTCCCACTCCACAGTTGTTAACTGTAGTGTCTCTGTGTTTTGAGTAGTTCACAGTGTTTCCAAAACCCCACTAACAAATATTTTTGACTGTACCACCAAGTAATTAATGGCTGGCAACACAACTCCCCCAAAAATGATCATTATGAAGCCAATATCCTCCTCTTTATCTGTTTTGTATCATGTATCATGAATCTCCACTGTTACATGATTTAAAAGCAAAAGAACACCACGTCTCTTGGGAACGTTGTCATTTAATCACTATGTCCCCTTCATGGAATCTGATAAAACTGAAAATGTCACAGGCACTCCAGTGTCCCATGCTTATTAGGTCCCTGGCTCTCTCTTGCCCCATGAATGCCTTTGCTCGGCAAGCGAGCCAGCATGTGTGCGAGCTTTCTCATCCATCTCCCCTTCCATCCTCACAGCGTCCTTGTCCTTAAAGATTGTTTCTCACGAGAAGCATCTATCAATTCATTGCTTCTGCTTCGATTCAGCCTCATGGCGTTTACGTTTCCATCAGATGCTTAGTCTGTTATTTATAGGTGATAATTTAATGCTTGTTATAAAAGAGCAATTGCTTTTCATTTTAAATTTTGTTAAAAACTAATTCAGTTGGTTCTTTATTCTGCATTATGGTAGAGATATTTATCTATTTAGTACTTTATGTAATCACTTTTGACGGGCAGCTTAGCTCCTCCTTATGTTGTTTGCAAAGCAACTTTGAGAGTCAGTAAAGCTCTTTCAATGTTTATCTTCATCTCACAGTAACATCACAAAAGGACCTCACATCCACACGGCCTGTGTCATCACCTCTGGTCCCGTGTCTGTGTGTGTGACCCGACACCTCCAGCCATGATGTAAAGTGCTTTGTGACAGCTTCCATGTTGAATAATTACCTACACAGCAACATGCCTATCTGTTCAGGATGAATTGATGTGTGTGGGTGTGAGGTGGGGAGAGGATAGCTCTCAAAGAAGCAGTGCTCGATTTTTCCAGAAGTTTCCCTTTCTCTCACAGATCTAGGCTTCTGACTGTATGATCATTTAAGAACTCCATTCAGTGACTGTTTGCTCAGAGACGTGTAAGAGGAGCTAAGGTAGGAGGAGTTAGGAGAGGAAGAGGAGGAGTAAGGAGAAGAGGAGGAAAAGGAAGAGGAGGAGCTAGGTGAAAGGAGCGGAGTCGAGCAGAGATGTAGGAGGATGGAGAACCACACAGGTATGGAGAGCACTCATGGGGCACAACTTATAAACTTATAATTAGGTTAGCTAATTGGGATACAACTCTGCTTGTATGGGCATCTTGTTATTAATCATTATCAAACATATAAAGCCTTTAATTAATCTATAAGAATTAGGGTCTCATTCTCTTACTGGGCCCTCATGGATGGCAGAATGGTCTGGGCAATGCCCTGCCTTGCAGAGACAGCATGGGAGATTGGCAGAACCATCTCTCACGCTGGCATCTAGTGGGTGGCAGGGCTGGTGTTTCTGGTGGCCAGTTCTAGCTGCAGCCGTGCACTCGGCCTCAGGCTGAGAAACACGGTGGCTGGGCTAGGCAGAGCCACTGCAGCTTAGATAGTCGGCCTGAGCCAGAGGCCGATTTTTAAATAATTACCACAACAGAGATGCTCCGTGATACGAACTCTTTAGTATTTGTTTATTGTCGCGTCCGCCTTGGCCCGCAAGTAAGACGCGACACGGTAGGATCCTTCTCAGTTGGCTTTAATCCAGGAACGGCTCTTGACATAGGAATGGGGAACTGGACGGGGGACCTGGACCAGGAAGGGAAGGGAAAGGCCTGGACCAGGAAGGAGATGGAAGGGCCTGGACTCCAAGCAGCAGAAAGGAGCTGCTTATATAACTGCCCTAGGCGGGCTGGGTGATGTGTCCTCCCAGGATAGGTTAAGCTGCCAACACCTTATTAGCATAAGCCCACTCAGAAGGGGCACGAGGCCGACGCATGCTCAAAGGACTTGTTTGCTGGCCAGCTGCTTACATTGTCAGGTGCTGGTCATAACCACGGCTGCCTACAGTTTACCAGTTCCTGAGCTGGCCACTCTGGAAGCCAGCTGCTTACATTGTCAGGTGCTGGTCATAACCACGGCTGCCTACATCTCCCCCTTATTTATTTATTAAATTTGATTAGGTTACCTCTGGACCCTTCAGACCTTAGGCATCCCACACCCAAGCATGCTTGAACTCATTCATTAGGTGGTTGGCGTGAGGCGATAAAGCACACCTATAGAGTCGCCGCTAGCGCAGCAAGTCAGCGGTGGAAAAACAGAGGTCCGAGCCCTTGTGCAAAGTGAAGGCATTGTGATGGGAAAGTTTATATTTCTGCCATACCCGCCTTCGTGCCTTTTTTCAGGGAGAGGTACATTTGGCACAAACCTCTATGCACTCGGACATGCTTTCAGAGAATCTATCTCAGGATTGAGAACATCTCTAGTCGAGGCGCTCCTCGTACTCCCCGCTTCAGAAACATTGAGGTGATGCTGTAGGAGCCTCATGAGTGTACACCTTTGGCAATGGTCAAGATGGTCAGGATCTAGGGATTATGCCTGGATGGCCATTACCGGGTCCAGAAGGCTCCCCACTATGCCTCCCTAAGGGAGGCCAGCCAAATACCTGGGGGAGTGCCTTCCTTCATGGCAGTCAGCGCCTGGTAAACAACAACCTTATGTCCTGCATGGTCATGGCACAAATGACACAGAAACCAAAGGCAGAAACCACATCCTAGGAGAACAACAGCTCCCAGATAAATACTCCCGCTCATTCTTTTAAAGAAAATTGAGGGCACCCTTGACCCAAGTGGTGAGCCCCTCCAAAGTAGAGGGATCCAGGCGGGTGCCATTCAGGGTAGCGATCTGCAATAGGAGCCTCCTGGATAGGTACTCGTCTTCTTTCGACCGGTTTCCTTTCAGGTACTCCGACAGGAGGCGACTCTGATTGAGAGACTGAGAAGAGTTATATACCAAAGGAATAATATACAGTCCCCTGAGAGAGGAGACGCAAGAGAGCTGAATAGGTTTATATAGGTTAGCCAGCAGGAAGTGCATTTTGAGCACAAGAAGTAGGTAGGGAAAAAGGTAAGGAGGACCGGGGAGTTAGAATGGACCGGCATAGGCACTGGCCAGGTGCGTATGACGGCACACAATGGTTATAAAATCACCCGGTATCCAACGCAGTACTGTAAATGGATTTCCAGTCAAGAAAACTGGGAAGGCTATACGCACTTCCTTCCAAGTCTGTGGGCAGAATGAACATTGTGTCTCTGAGGACAGACTGGCCCGAGGAACCTCCGCATAGGGAGGCGGGCCTAGGGGCGGAGCTGTGG
The DNA here is from genome assembly GCA_021653895.1 of Mastomys natalensis. NCBI lineage: Eukaryota > Metazoa > Chordata > Mammalia > Rodentia > Muridae > Mastomys > Mastomys natalensis. The sequence continues at coordinate 4,902,803 of JAJTUV010000102.1, forward strand.
GCGTCTCCCAAGCAGGTGATTTAAGCTTCTCCGCCCCATGTTTGCCTTTCCTCCGCCTAGAGAGGGTCACAGACTCCCTTTCAACTGATAGGTTCTCTTGATCCTCCTCCATCTTTTCTAACTTTTCTTCCTCCTCCATCTTGCCTAAGTTCCCTCCTTCCTCCTCAACTGAGCTATCGGAGCTGGAGGAACTCTCTGTCTCTAAATCTTTTGTGCTAGGATAAATGTTGGAGGCCCTTTTTCGTCCCTTATCTTTTTTACACTTATGTCTTGGACAATGACAATTTAAACAGAAAAAGACTACATACTAGGAAAAACATAATTACGACACCCAGACCGACCCACACCTGGTCTACAACAAACACAAACATGATACTTCTAAGGTTTCTCGTGATTCAATTGCCACTTTACCATGGACCTATGACCACGGACCTTATGACGCCGCTTTTCCGCGGACCTTGTGATGGCCCTACTCACTGGGCACCTTCTGTGACGCCGCTTTACCGCGGACCTTGTGACGGCCCTACTCACTGGGCACTTTCTGTGACGCCGCTTTACCGCGGACCTTGTGACGGCCCTACTCACTGGGCACCTTCTGTGACGCCGCTTTACCGCGGACCTTGTGACGGCCCTACTCACTGGGCACTTTCTGTGAAGCCGCTTCACCGCGGACCTTGTGACGGCCCTACTCACTGGGCACTTTCTGTGGCACCGCTTCACCGCGGACCTTGTGACGGCCCTACTCACTGGGCACTTTCTGTGGCAATAAATATACCTGTACCGCCGTTCCTAGCTGCTGAGTTCTGAATCCAACGAAGGTGAAGTCCTCAGTTTCCCCCGTACGGGCCACCATATGTCGCGTCCGCCTTGGCCCGCAAGTAAGACGCGACACGGTAGGATCCTTCTCAGTTGGCTTTAATCCAGGAACGGCTCTTGACATAGGAATGGGGAACTGGACGGGGGACCTGGACCAGGAAGGGAAGGGAAAGGCCTGGACCAGGAAGGAGATGGAAGGGCCTGGACTCCAAGCAGCAGAAAGGAGCTGCTTATATAACTGCCCTAGGCGGGCTGGGTGATGTGTCCTCCCAGGATAGGTTAAGCTGCCAACACCTTATTAGCATAAGCCCACTCAGAAGGGGCACGAGGCCGACGCATGCTCAAAGGACTTGTTTGCTGGCCAGCTGCTTACATTGTCAGGTGCTGGTCATAACCACGGCTGCCTACAGTTTACCAGTTCCTGAGCTGGCCACTCTGGAAGCCAGCTGCTTACATTGTCAGGTGCTGGTCATAACCACGGCTGCCTACAGTTTATCGTATTGACAAACTTAATGTTTTGCTAAACAAGTCTGTATTTTTTCTTGATTTTCTACAAGTTATTTTCACTTGATATGAATGTATAGGTTGAAATTCTTTATACTTTAGAAGATGATGACTGCCTTTCCACTTCCAGAACAAGGCAAAGCATAGTTGATGGCCAGCTGCTTACATTCGTATAACACTCCCTAACCTAACTGACTTTTAGGCATTTTGCTGATTTGAAAAGGAATGACCCATGGACTCATGTGTTTGTGTGCTTGGCCCATAGGGAGTGGCACCATTAGGAGGTGTGGTCTTGTTGAAATAGACGTGCCCTTGTTGGAGGAAGTATGTCACTGTGGGGGTGGGCTTTAAGGTCTCTATGTTCAAACTCTACCACCCAGTGTGGAAACACACAGTCTCTCCTGCTGCTGCCTGTGGATCAAGATGTAGAACTCCTAGCTCCTTCTCCAGCACCATGTCTGCCTGCGTCCTGCTATGCTTCCCACCATGATGACAATGGACTGAACCTCTAATACTGTAAACCAACCCCAATCAAATGTTTATTCTTTATAAGAGTTGCCTTGGCCATGGTGTCTCCTCACAGCAATGAAGCCCTAAGTAAGACAGGCATACTGTAGTATACCCAAGTTCTTCCTCCCTCTACACTGTTAAAAAACCAGTGCACGCTAACTACTGTATGTAAGATGCTGCCCACATTCGAGTCGCACTCATTTTAGCTGTGAGTGACTGTATTGTTGTTTCCCATATTTGAACATCATAACAAACATCTAAGCCTTCATATTGGGGCGGACACACCATGCTTCTTTAGAGCATCTAGAAGTAGACTTTCTGGGGAGAGGTGGATAGATAGAGCTGGCTTCCCCAACACAAGGCAGTTG